>CAJVRK010000012.1:0-5791368 GCA_911649645.1 Thelonectria discophora
ATTTGAAAGCTTCATATTGCGACTTTTCCCTCCCTTTAACTCGGACCGCGACTTCAAACTCGCGTGGCATCCGACAATTTTTAAGTAGGGTAATAGAAAAACCTGGGTTCCACTCTGGGTTAAGGAGTATTTACGAAGAATATAAATAATTCACTACCTGCCCTATTAATATTACATGCGTGATAACCCTCAACTCCACTATAAGCGGGCTCTCCAAGACTCTATACTCCGTATATCTCCATAAGTGCCTTAAATAAGGCGTCTTCCAGAAGCTGTGCTGCGGTCGGGCGGTGCTCGGGTAGGTATGAGAAACCCCATCGTAAGATGTGCACTACAAGCCGCTGCTCCGCTGTGGTGATGTCGGGCCGAAGAGATAGTATCTTGGTTTCGAGGCCTATATGGGGATTGGGCACTCGATGCTGATCATACCATGCAGGATCGCATGCACTACCAGCACGATATAAGCCTTTCCAGCTCGCCGGAAGAGGGCCGAGGGTCTTGACGATAAAGGAGACCACCCCGGAATTGCCTGAGCCCCCGAAGAGAGGATATCAACAATACAGCTCCGCAAATATGCACATATAGCTCCATATATCAGATGTAAAACTCGGATCCATGCCATGCACTCATTCTAGAGCATAGTATATGGCAGGTGATTGCACTCTCTGCGCTACTGATATTCCAGCTCGGATCGCCAGGCCGAAATCGCCAAGGAAAATATTATCCCTTACCAATCCATGCTGGACAGCCATCGGCAAGACGAGCTCGCCTGGTTTCCACTGTGTAGACGGCAGGAGCATTTTCTGAGGACGTCCGGTATATTGGTATTTGGTTGTAATAGGATAGCCGTCGAGTGGATCGAGACCAAACATAATATTTGCACTACTTAGGTCTTTTTAGGATATTAGTATATTTATTCATTAGGGTATCTTCGTTTCGGATGGCAAGCTTGCCCAAGGCAACCTACCACAGTGTATAAATCCACCATCATGTAGAGCCTTTACTCCTTGTAGCAATTGTCTCGCCGCCAACATCCGGCTGGCGATCGGTTTCTTGTAGGCATGGTCTCTGAGGTTTGGGCCTTGCAAGGGGAAAACAAGAACTCGATGATTGCCACGGGAGCCCGCGACCATAAATATGTCCTGATAGAGCAGAAGACGAGAGGTGTCCGATACGGTCCTGGCGATCTCGGTCTGCACGTAGTGTTCGCGCTCTCCGGAGTTTCCCGGTACCATGATCTTGAGAGCAACATCTCTCTTGCTGAGCATGTCATGGGCCATCCAGACAACAGAGAAGCCGCCGTGACCGAGCTTGTGTTCTATGCGATACCTTTCGCCGAGAATGTCCCCAATGGCGATAGGATAGTATAAGCCCTTAGTATACTGCTCTGGGTCTTCGGCTGCTTCCTCGAACTCGTATTCCTCGTCCGAGTCCATAAAGTCCCCTGTGTCAGTGGTGCAGATATTTCCAGGAGGCATTCTTGCTGCTTCTGGCGAATGTGTCGTATCGTGGGTTGTCGAACAGTGTTTGATATGAGTTTTGGAAGGATATATTGGATGATTAGGAAGAAAAAACCGAGCGAGGTTTATGGGCAACCCCACTTTCCGGGTTGGCCAATAATACATCTGCAGTAGCGCTAGGGGGCCAACAGGAGATTTCTATAAATATAGTTACCTTTTGAACACTAATAGATAAATCCACTTCGGAGAATACGATAGAACCCCGGGGGCCCTTCTTCTCCTCGCAAATCCCATCCGACCTCGATGTGCTACGGCGGCTATTATTACCAAATGCCCGAGGCCGGGTTTTGGTCTTTCCTAAGGCGACTTTTAAGCGGCTAATTTGTCTATTTTGATGTATACTATTTACAATAGATGTAAATATTCGCTGGTGTTCGTGGTTCATAATAATGAGGGTAAATGTGAAATTTGCCCTTAAACTGGTCTTGATAATTTGATATATAGTTACCTGTGTAGGCATGCTTCGAAGATTCCCTTTGGAATAGATCTTATAACTTACGTAGAATAATTACGTGCACAGAAAGTGCTTGGCAAGGATGGTATGTCAATGTGGTTCAGGCTCCGATCTAATTCTGAGCGACACTCCGCAAGATATACCCACATCACACCACCTTCCATCCTCTTTCTAGAAATAGTGAAGTTTAGTGGGCACTAATAATGCAGTGACTGCGCCGATCCAGTAGCCCATTCGATTTTTGTGCAAAAATATCAAGGCAGAGGAACATAATGAAAGAGGGGCGCGGGGAGTTTCGCCCCGTGAATGATGTGAGCTCTGCTGGTTGGGCCGAGTCGGGCCGCCCCTCATCGTTCTTATTTTCCGAAGCCGTGGTTTGCCCTCAATGTTGTGAAGACACAATTGAAGAGATACATAGTGAGTGCTAACACACTCAATACTTAATTGACTCTTCCAGAAAGAGTCCCCCGAAATACATTACCCCCAATCTCGCAACTCTCATTGAAGTCTTCAACGTTTGCTTCACGTTAGAAGGCACCCACGCAGCAATGCCGCCAATCCGCAATCCAATCTTGCCCGGGTTCAACCCAGACCCGTCGATCGTCCGAGTTGGAAATGACTATTTCATCGCCACTTCGACCTTTGAATGGTTTCCCGGTGTCCAGATTCATCACTCGACTGATTTGGCCAATTAGGAGCTCATCACTCGTCCGTTGAACCACAAGAGTCTGCTTAATATGCGAGGAAACTCTGACAGTGGTGGAATATGGGCTCCATGTCTGAGCTATAATGGGGGGGCTTTCTGGTTGGTATATGCCGACGTGAAGAGAAAGGATGGGACATTCTGGGATTTGAAGAACTACATTACGAGCGCTCCTAGCATCGAAGGACCATGGTCTGATCCGGTCCACGCGAACTCATCCGGTATCGACCCCTCCTTGTTCCATGACGATGACGGTCGCAAATGGTTCGTGAACCAGCTTCGAGACCATCGCTACCCGCCTCACTTCTGCGGCATCGTCCTCCAAGAGTTTGACGTAGCTGCCGGCAAGCTTTCTGGCCCTCAACGAAAGATTTTTGATGGGACCGAACTTGGAATAATAGAAGGGCCTCATATCTTCAAGAGAAATGGGTGGTACTACTTATTGACAGCGGAGGGCGGGACCTCATACAATCACGCGTGCACCCTTAGCCGCTCTCGTAGCATTTGGGGACCGTATGAGCTTCACCCGCAAAAGCACATCCTCAGCTCCAGAGACACACCCGATGCTGAGCTGCAGCGCGCCGGGCATGGAGACCTTGTGGACACGCCTGACGGTCGAACATATCTTATGCACTTGACGAGTCGCCCGATTACTGCAAATAGACGAAGCGTTCTTGGGCGTGAGACTGCGATCCAAGAGGCGTATGGGGACAATGACTGGCTGTACGTGAAGAATAGGCCGACCCCACCCTTCATGTCGAAGTTCCGGGGACGCGAGATGAACAGCTGTACTGGGGCGAAAGGCGATACACGTTCGAGAGTGGCGTGCACATCGACTTTCAGTGGCTTCGAACCCCGGAACCAGAACGAATCTTTAACACCGACAAGTCCCTCACTCTGCTTGGCCGTGAAGCCATCGGATCGTGGTTCGAACAAGCCCTCGTGGCACGGCGCCAGACTCATTTCTCTTACGATGCCGAGACGATAATCGACTTTGCTCCCACAAACCAGCGAGAGTTTTCTGGTCTGGCGGCGTACTATAACCGCTTCAACTTTTTCTATCTCACCGTCACAACCGATTCGAACGGACAACGCTTACTAAGCATCATGACCTCCCAGTCATCCTTCCCTGATGGGAGCCTTACCCTTCCCTTTGCCGAGCCGGTGCGACTTCCTAGTACCGGCAGGGTTAAGCTCGCCCTGACAATCCGCGAAGCTGAACTTCAGTTTTTTTACGCTCTCGAGGGTGAAGAGGATCTGAAAAAGACTGGACCGGTCTGGGACGCGTCACTCCTTTCTGATGAGAGCGGAGGGGGGCGCGGAGCTAATGGTAATTTCACTGGCGCCTTTGTGGGCATGGCATGCTCAGACTTGAATGGGGCAGCCAAGGCCGCCAATTTTGACTATTTTATTTACCGTCCGGTCAAGTAAATGCCAATGAACCTTGAACGAGTTCGCAGAGACCGCGGAGGGAGGCTCGAACCGAGTAGTCTCTGTCAATCCCTGAGTTTTGACGGAGCTAATCGTGATGGGGCTTCAAAGCTTGACATGATTCCAGTCCTATGAACGCAGAATCAGGAGAATGTTTCAGCTTCAAAAAGGAATGTTCATACTAGCGAGGCCTAAAAATGCTAGCGGATGCTGTGCAGGCATATTCCTCTTCCATGTTGATGATGCTGCGTTGCCGTGTACCGGCGATCGAGATCGGGCCCCTCACTTCTTCAGGGGTCGCCTAGCACTATTAGTTTTCTTCCCAGTAGACCATGGACGAAGCAAAGTAGCCTTTAAATAATGGACTCTATCACTTAGAAAACTTATTCGGGGATAGGTGCTCTGTACTCCTATTACATCTTATTGCGTTGATCAACAACAGCCAACGCCCATACGAGTACTTGAAATAAGATCAGCATAGAGCCGAGTGCTCGGAGATTGAGATTTTAAATACCCTCTGTAGAATGTCTCTCGCCTCCTATTATTGTCGCTTCCTCAATCAGGTGGCGTCAACCATTTACTGTCCAAGTTGGAGGCTCAGCTCCTGAGTCAGGTCTCGGGGCACAGATGAAAACGGACAGTCAGCCGCTTCTAACTTGATACCTATGCCCGATTATATTTCTGGCTTCAAGGGTATCCCTGTAGTGGATGAGTCTGAGTGCCTCCTACCTGCGAGTTCAATCACCGACAAAACAACGCCAGCTTGAATATCTAATCGTGTGTGTATGGTTTGATCGTGGTAAGATCAGTGATAAGAAGCGGACTGCCCCGCCTCGAAGAAGTCTGAATAATGAGTTATCTTGGATGAGTTTTGCCATCTTTGCGCCTGATAAACACCAGTCAATTCAGCTCTTCGGGCAGGGCGGCACCTAGATCGCAAGGTAGTATCTCTTGATGCAATGAGGCAGCAGGCCATGCTTGTACTCGTAGTGGTGTATAATCGTAGCATCAACAAGTTTCAGAAGTAGCCAACCGTTCCTAATAGAAGCTAAATCTCTTTAGAGGGGTGCTTTTAGAGGCTGCTTGCATTGGTCCGGCGACCCTCCTCAATTGATTTAGTGTAGGAGAAGTTGCTATAATAAACGCGTGCCTCTAAATACTATCTTACTACTATATGTTAATAGCGTGACTTTGAGAATCACTACATAAGGGTGAGCAATCGTCAGGAGTTAGTAGACAATTCATGTTCAGACTAACCCGATACCGGAAGGCTCAGTAGCTAATCGGCAGGCTCACTAATCATTAATAGTAAACACAGATGGGTCAATAAGATGCTAGAAGGAAAGCTTAAATTTGTCTAATTGCCTTGACTATCAGAGCGTTCGTTTCGTCAAAAGGGTTGATGATCTACTGGCCCTCTCTTCTCTCGTGCTCAAGCGTGCTGTAACCTCATACTGAGGCTAGTATGAATCATAACATAGAACTGTTGGATTTGACTCTATGTAGTAGATGATGTATGTTAGAGGCGGCCGGGGAGTGCAGACGTAAGTAATTCCTACACCCGAGGTTAAGCCCAGGTTGTTCACGGTCTGCAGAGATCCCCATGAGGAATAGCATCCAGACTTTATAATAGTGGCGCACAGTATTGTCATCGACATGCTTCTGAAATATATCTTATTTTTATCTAATAATATTCTTTATTACAAAATGTCTAGAAAAGGTGGCTGCATACGACGCCAAGAACTGCCATAACTAACCACCTTTATGTTTATTACTGGGTATTTGTGTGCATGTCGTTCTCTTCTCTCTACTGGACCGGCTCGATTCCGTGTGATTCCCGACTGCTTAGTGATCCTTCTCCGTTGTGCGTCGAGGCTTCTCCAGAAGCGGCATAAGCGCCTTCGATCTGTACTGAATAGGGAGCTCTTTGGGTAAGGAGTGTATCTGTGTCGTTGTGGTTGAATCGAAGTTGAGTCTTGGGACTCGTGGATTTGGCCTCCATGCTGTGCATCTCCACTGTCGTCGTAACAGTCGGCCAACCCTTCGATCTTGGGTTCTCGGGATCTTGGTTCCTGCCATCCAAGGTCGTGTCGCCACCAGCTCGAGTTCCCCGTGACCGAGAGACAATGTAGTCCGAGCCGTGTTGGTCCGAGGACCGAGCAATCTTTCCAATGAGGGTAGCCATGGACATTTCGATGTTGAGCTTGACTATGTAGGCGAGGGGATGGAATTGCATATATCTGTAAGAAAGTTAGTTAACACATCGATAGGCAGTGCAATGCCACGTCGTGGCGATGAGAGAAGGGATTCCTACACAAAAGTGTTGCTCAAGCTCATCATACTGACGATCAAGACGTCCATACTCAATGAAAACCCAATGATGAACATATTGAACCTGACGAGGTTATCGTACTTGACTAGACCTAGGTCAATTAGGTTCTTCTTAACGATGCGAATGAAAAGAATGTTGAGACAGGCATCGAGGATAAGGTAGATGACCTTTTCGCACCGGTCCCAGATGTCGTTGAGGTGAATATATGACTCGGATATTTGCAGTCGCGCAGGGATCCAAATGCAGTAGACGGAAATATTGATGGCGGTAATAAGCGCTGCAACACCATACTTGACTCTCCAGACAAACTTTTGGTCGTGTACCAGGATGGCGCATCGATTTACAATAATTTGGAGTAGAAATTGGACCTGAAGCGCCCCGAGGGTCACTGATGGCGCAACCACGATTAGTTGGGTCGTTATGCAGACGGGTGGCGGCAAGGGCTGTGAATAAACTTACAGATGCAGAAATAAAAAGCAAAACTGCAAGAGATCGATCTCAGATCAGTTCTCGTTCCAACGGTCTGGTAGTGGACCGCGGGGGAGGCTTACCTTGGATCGATCAGGCCCAGGATGTACATGTAGCAGACGATGCCAAAACCGAACAGACGGCAATCTCGCACCAAATCATCCAGACGTAGGCATTGCGCAGCATGGTGAACTTGCGTCGGCGATAGGCACTCGTCGTCTGCTTAACGGCCGTCCATGTCGTGAGCCAACCAATGCCCAGCGTGAAACCCCATGCTACTGACGCGATGATCAAGTCGTTTCTTGTCACCTCCTCCGGCTTGTAGGTATCGGGGATGAGCGTGATCATTATTGTCGAAACGGGCGGGACGGCTAATGCAATGCAGAAGAGAGCGAAGAGAGTGCCCTCGCTGCGATTGAGAGACTGTCCAACGGTACAAAAGGCAGCATCGAGTTCGGTTTTAACATGCAAAGGAGACCGGGGTCGAAATCTTGGCCGATATTATACGAGTGTCGATCTGGACTCAGGAGAGGGAGAGGCGGAAGAGATTTACTGTATTCAGGTGCATTACAATTTTGGTTGGCGGACTCGTTTTGATTAAAAGACCTCGGGTTCGACCATTGCCACGCCCGTGGCGCATCCGCAGTTGAACCCTCCACAAACCGACGTCTTTCGAGCGAAATTATGCCGTCCCCAAGGCACATAGATGCCGGATCTTGCGGGCCAACAGTCAGACGTGGGCATGATTGAATGCCACCCTCAGCGATGAAACTGTTGCTCCGAAAGAGCCCTTCCCGCTCACTACCACCACACACATGGAACGCCTTGCCCCCAGGAGGTCAAAGAGTTGGTCAAGCCTGATCGTTTCAAGTGAAGTGGGAGCTTAGTCCCGACGCCCGGGTTTGACTGATGCAGCGAAGCGTCCCCTCCTTCGAATCCGGGGCTCGTTGGTTGAGATGCCGATGCCTCGTCCTTCTTGATTTCGCCAGCTCCTCGGAAATATGCCGTAAGACCGTGTCGGTTGGTCGACCTCAATGGAGTAGTTGGAGCGAGTGCCGGCTTGTCGCTCTGCAATTGAACATCGTCATCTTATCTCTCGTTGGTGGCGTCCGTCTAGCGCTGCGTCACGCAGGGGTCTCGCCAGCGACCTAACAAAAGTATCATCGCATCGTCCGGGATTAGAAGGCATCGAAGTTGACGCAGTCTCGTATCTGCGAGAACCATTGATGCCCGATCTCTGTCGCAAGGTGGCCAGGGGCCAAATCGAGTCATGTAGAACAAGCGGACGTGCCGATCGCTTGATGAGCACTCGCCTCCCACAAGCCGTAAGCAGGACGTAAGCAAGCCATGACGAGCGAGGCTTCCGGGCACAGTCTTCGGTAACAGTTTTCCAGCTGCCGTGGTTGGGGTAACGACCGACTCCGCAGTGGCGAGAAGTGGCTTTTGGGGAAGACCAATAGATTCATGGTGTCAGCAATCAGGAGAGATGCGGTTAGGGCTCACTTACTCGACACAAGAAAGTTTATCGTCAGGGCCGCCGGTCGGAACTGACGATGGTTGACCCGAACCGATCCCGAACAGAGGTTGCCGTGCAAGTGTGCATGCGGCCCGAGGCCAGAGATTCGGGTTCTGGACCGTCCACCATCAGCTTTGCACGGGCTCGAACCATATGAGCAGGCCTAAGGAACGCCATCGCGCTGTCTGTCTGCAGAAGCCACGGGGTTGCCACGACGAGAAGATGGCTTGGTCCCCTTATCCCCTGATCGTAATCGTGGAACGAATTCCAGCCACCTCGTGGCAGCACGGCATGGAAGGCTAAGCTGATGGGAGGGAATAACGACGGAGAGATAAGCATGGCGCATTGCTTGCGGGCAACCTGCATTTCGTTAGTACATTGTTGGCCGACAGATTTATGATCTCGTCGCAGGAAAATGGCGCAGGCCTGCTTCACTCACCTCACTAACCCACCCCTTTGCAGGATGCGAGATGTAATTGCATCCAACATCACGCACGTCGAGATTGGGACGACAGTTGGCACGGAAAGTTGGACCGGGTCTAAAATATAATGTTTGCTCTTGCGACTGAGGGAACAGCCATACTTTAATACCAGGGCCCTGGGAAGATCTTGGTTATCTGAAGCCCACTGGAATGCAATCTCCATAGACCCAAGATGGGTCCTCCTGGCCATCCGGAAACCTCGTTCTCCCAGTTATCACATCGAATAAGGCCTTTATATATACATCAATTAGTTTTTTAAACTCCATTCATGTTTCTTTCCTCCCTTCAAAAGATCAACCAAAGAGCCACTATAGTTATTTAATCTTAAAATTATCCGGAGTATGAAAAACACACAACGCCAATATGAACATGCCCGAACAAGGAGGCTCGCGATAAATTTCAGCACACTAGGTTAAGTCCTTGGCTCCTTAATATTGTCGGACACACGGGAAGTTCAGTTGTGGCCCGAGTTGATATGTCAAAGGGATCAAGATAGAGGGAGAATTTGGGTGCCAATGTAAGGCCTTTTTTATTGATGAGAAGATCCCTTCAACAGGATGATGATTCTTGATTGTTCTTGGGACGTTTTCCCCGCCCCCTCTCTCCTCTTCACTAGGCCCGTCACGTGACGCGGCAAGCTCCGTCTGACAAATAAAAACTTAAAATGATATAGTAAGCTAAGGTTCTATAAGCAGGATGTGAATTACAGGTCTAGTACCCAGAGTGGAACCCAGGTTTTTCTATTACCCTACTTAAAAATTGTCGGATGCCACGCGAGTTTGAAGTCGCGGTCCGAGTTAAAGGGAGGGAAAAGTCGCAATATGAAGCTTTCAAATAGGTTGTTATAATAATGTTGATGAATTGATCAGATAGATGTTGAAGATGCGATTCAATTGATGTGTTCTGTGCATCTGTGCATATGTGTGTAGGTGTGTGTGTTCTGTGTATGAGTTCACGAGTGCGTCATTTCCCCTCATTGTTCTGAGTCACCTGACCCCCTGACCCAACGGGCTTAGTCAGTCCGACAAAAATAGTTACATATGTACAACTAAAATAGAATGCTATTATAATAATGAATCGATTTAATCTTTTACTTTGTGGCTTCCTAGTAATAGTTCACCCGTCCGATCCATCTGTTGCATGCCCCTCTCGGAACATTCGTTGAAGAGAGAAGGCCATTGAAACTCTCCTCCTAGCAGATATGTCAAAGCCCTAGGCCAGGCGCGGCGCCCAACAAGCCTAAGCTTCATCGCGATGATCTGCCCAAGCCTCCATCACATTGGAAAGAACTTTTGGGCCACCCGATGCGCGATTCCTTCATGGAAGCTGCCAATCTTGAGGTGGCCACCCTTCAGAAGAAGAAGACTTGGAGGGTTATCGAGCGGACGATGGCAAAGTCCAGGTCACTGCCGCTCAAGTGGGTTTTCAACTACAATTTCGACAAGGACGGTCACCTTGAGCGATGCAAGGCGAGGCTGTGTGTGGGAAGGGATCTTTACGAGCAGTCAAAAATCGAAGCGACGTACCCTGCCACGCTGGCAGCACGATCGTTCCGAGTCATAATGGCCCTAGTTGCCAACTTTGACCTCGAGATTCAGCAATTCGACATCACTAACGCCTTCGTCCACGCAGAGAGGGATAAGAACGGTATCCCAGTGACGCGTGAGCTCCCTGACGGATTTAAGTAGTTAGGCAAGTATTTAGAGCTCGACCGAGCACTACACGGGCTCCGGGACTCGCCACTTTTGTGGTTCAACGAGTTCTCCTCAACTTTGAGGAGCTTGGGGATAGAAGCCAGCACAGAAGAACCATACCTCTTCTACACGAAGGAGCGAGACGCCTATCTCGTGTTCTTTGTGGACGATATCCTGCTCTTCCATTATCGAAGCAAACCGTCAGCAGCCCAGAGGATTGCCCAGGGCATCCGGGACTGTTACGACCTTGTCGAGAAGGGGAAACCCGAATGGTTCTTGGGGATAAGGATCATCGGGGACAGGAAGAACCATCAGATCACCCTCAACCACGACTCCTATATCGAGAAGATTGCTACTCGATTCAGACTGACTGATATAAACACCTACCCTATGACCCTAATCCCTATGGAAAAGCTCCTGAAGAGGGTAAGTTAGGTGACTGCTCGGTAGATCAAATCCTATCAGGAGAAGGCCGGTTCACTGCTATATATAGCAATCATACTGCAAGCTGACGTTGCTTTCCCTGCTTCCACGTTGAGCCAATTCCTCACGAATCCAAGCGATAAGCACCAGGAGGCTGCGGAGCAAGCCATCCACTACCTCTTTCTTCAGAAGGGCTTCTCTATCCGCTATAGACGCATGAGCGGGATGGAGGTCTTGCTGCTTGCCAGCGACACCTCTTTTGCCGACGATCCAGTCACCCGACGATCCGCACAAGGCTACCTCATGAGCCTGTTCGGCGGGCTGATCTTCTGGAAAGCGACGAGGTAGGCGATAGTAACGACCTCGACTACAGAGGCAGAGCTGCTTGCGTTGGAGCACTCCGCGAAGGAGACCATGAGTCTCAAGCGCCTCTTTGAGAACCTGCGGTTCAGGCCTGGCGTTCCTTATCAGATTGGGTGTGACAACTAGCAGTCTTTCCGCCTAGTGGTTGAGGAAGGGATGAGGATCCAGACGAGGCTCCGACATGTTGACATCATGAACATGTGGGTTCGTCAGGAACACCAGAAGGGCTCCTTTGAGATCGACTACCTGCTGACAGCTGAGATGCCTGCAGACGGGTTAACCAAGGCTCTGCCAAGGCAGAAGTTTGAGCAATTCAGGGCAATATTAAACAGAGTAGACATCCACAAGGAGCAGAAGAACGACACGGAATGAACTTTATTTTGGGCGGCTGGCCCCTTGGCCGGCCGCCACCATATGCCACTCGGCACACAAGCAACCAAAACAAAAAACCATAAACTAAACAACCACCAAACCGACCATTTGGCTGAGGAGGAGGCGGGCACGAGTGGCCCCCCGAAAAGCAACGAGCACACCGGCGCGACCGACCAGCCACGGAGACACAGGCACGGAGGGTGCCCTTCCCAGCAAGGGCACTCCTCACGCACTTCTCGCAGGGCGGGTCGAGCGGGATAGGCATGAAGCCGGCCTATAACGTCAATCAGTATAGTACGACACTTTCACACCTATTTCCAACCTACAGGAGTCGTCTTGGCCTTGATGGCTTTCCTAACACGGTTCCCCTTGGTCTGGGACTTCTCGGCAGCAGCAGCCTTCTTGGCGGCGGTCCTCTGGGGCTGGCGGCGGGGAGCTGGGCTGTCGGACTCGGAGGAGGAGGAGGGAGAGTCGGACAGGGACGGCGAACGGGAGCGGGGAGGAGAGACGTCGGTCTCGTCGTCGTCGGACTCGTCTTTGTCTTCGTTATCGTCGGCGGCCGGGTTGGGGTGGGGCGACTCGATACGCTCCAGCCGGGTGCGCTGCTGGGCAGCAGCACACTCGGCGGCTTGTCGGGCGCGATGGCCCTGAAGGCCAATAGGCCCCGAGGCGGCACGAGCAGCGGCGTTGCGGTCGAGGCGAGCCGCGATGTTTCTGGTCATCGCCTGCTCGAAATGTCAGTCCTGAGCACGCTGCGCACGCAGCATATGCTTCCTACCATTGTGGGTTGCTGATGTTGCTGCTGTTGTTGATGTTGATGTTGAGGTTGAGGAGGAAAACACAGCCTGAGCCTAAGGCCTACGGGTTATATGCTCATATCACACAAAGCGCGCACGGGGCACGTCATGGACTGCTTGTTCAATCGTTGTGGTCTATTTTTGGAAGCTATTTTCTTTGTCTGCCTGTTCATTTATTCCTTCTTTTGTATGCTTCAATTTTGGGCCTTTTGAGCCTATTTACACAAGGGCTTTTGAAGCTGTTTACAGTCATTCGAACAGCTGCAACAAAGGCTGTTCAAATGGGGGGTGTGTTGCCCGAAGCAGGAGGCTCGGTGGCCGCGGCCTGACCTCGGCTCAGTAAAACCTCGGCTAGAAGGGGAACAAAACACTCTCTCTCACGACAATCCGATCTAGGAAATCAAGGCTCTTTCTTTCAATCTCTCGACCCCTATATCGTCTACTCGATTGTGACTGTTCCAAGCATTTCGCTCCTATCGCAACTGCGCTACTCCGTGCCACTAGGCTAGTCGATTTATATAAAGTTGAGCATGGACAACACTGGAAGTACAAGTATAATATGAAAGACATAAAAGGCTCTCGCCATGGTCGAGAGCCAATACCAGTACCAGTTCGTTCTAACCGCCATTCCACATCAATCACTCTGTATCCGACGCTGTTGGGTAGTAACAGGCTTGACAAGTCCCGACTCTTCTTCCTCGACGTAACCTGCCCCACATGTCACGAGGGCATCTATTGCCAGCCTGGATAGCTGCTTCGCATAGACTGTACCCATCAGACTGCTAGTGTCCGCATTCTGAGTACCGGTAAACCTTGTGATTGCACATTGGATCTAGTGTGGTTTTGTTAGCCCCAGCGCCAGCCCTTGGTTCAACCAGCTTTCGTTAAGAACCCAGACCGGTTCCACGGGGCGGCAGCAGTGGTTCTATGTGGTGGACATACCTATCTCAATCTTAGAGAAACTGACTATACTATTGGTTGATGCTTATGCTTCGGTATTCGGCTAGATTCTCTCGGACAACTCCTTGGAGGCTTCTGAATGTGATCTAACAAATGTCGAAAATTCAACCAGTTGAGACTGAAAGATCAGCTGGGAAAGATCAGGTTGGAAGATCTGGTGGTAATAATCAGCTAAGGAAAGTCAGGTATGAAAATCAGGTAGAATTTGGTATCAAGAAGTGTTCGTGTGCTTTATTAGAGACGCTTTCGATATTACTGACGTGCTTGGGTACATTTATATCAATGCCCAGCGATTTTGAACTGTTGGAAAGCGATGTAGGCGCTGAGCCTGGCAACAAAATGACAAAAAGTCTGGACCAACAACAATAGACCTGTTTCAAGTAGCGTAGCCAGTGACGCAACCGCTTGGCCCAACAGCGGCTAAGATGCAAGAACGAGCTAGACGAAACAGGGTGACTCAGGCATGGCGAGGCACCAAGGCCGTCTTACCCAACTCGAACCTCGGGCCTCAATGCCAAGATGGTAAGACGTCACAATTTAATGCTGCCATCTATCGGGGAACGAAGTAGCGACAGGTTCGGTAGTTAGGCGTAGTGTCTAGTTATGCGATACTTTTTGGGAGACCACTGGCAGCGCTTGTCGTCACCAACCATTCAAATCGTGCTCATCCTGGTGGAAGGGTGATGTGGGCGTCAAGTGAGAAGGTACCTGGTCTTGAGCATCTCGGCCATGGTAAAGAGGTCGCATTAGCGCCGTAAAGGGCCGCAGGCGGATCTCATTACATAGGTGTCTGATGCTCGAGAGCATGCTCGGGCGCGGCGTTAAATGAAGCCAGTGGAGACGTTTGTCGGTTTAAGCGCTTGAAGGTTGGTTGGTCTCATTCCTCCAATTTTCTCTTGCGGCCGGTTAGCACAAAGTGCGGCCAGAGCACTGCCTCCATTTCTTCTCGGTCTCCCTGGATCACTCTCTCTGTGTCCAAATGAAAGGGGCTGGCTTGCCGCCACAGGCCATCAAAGGGTACTTGCGTCTAACCAATTACGCGCCACCGTTTGCCAGATGTGTGGGGTGGGCCTCCCTACCCCTCGTGCGAGCGGACGAGGGATAAACAGCCGCCGGAGGTCACGCCACCCATCCATCCAGGCTTCAACGAGGCCTTCAAGTGGCCAACTTCGCCAAGCGCCGCCGATAAACTCGCCACAAAGATAGATACGAAGGCACAACAAACATTCCCTCCTACAAGGCTACAGGGCACACCAGGAACAACGAACTGCTGATTACCGAGGTCTATGACATATTGATTGGAGGGAGTCACTCTTTATCGTAAGGTACGACACCTTCTGCCCTCACTCCAAATCTCTCTCAAACCGGACTTATCTGTGACAGAATTTTCTCAACTTTATAGGAACCTTAACTTCACGAAATAATGGATACGGCCCGAGAAGCAGCGCCATCTTCTGCAGTTCCAGTAGAAGAGTCTTTACGAACAATTACGAAGGGGCTTCCGGATAAGCTCGCTATTGAGGCTTCAGTTCCTGAGGTCCGGGTTACCACGGAAGAACGCTATGCAGATTTTGACAAAGAGAAGGTCTCTCATGTCGTTATACAGTACGTTATTCTAGAAAGACGCGCTTGAAAATGTACGGTACCTCACCCTTGGCAGGATCTCACAATCAAGACAAAAGGACATATTCCGAACCATCGGTTACCAGTACGACTGGAACTTCCCAGGACCTTACTGGTACTTCCTTGGGAAGATGGTGGCCAAGGCTCTATATGACGATAAAGTCGAGCTCGATGTGCTCAACTACATTCCAATAGGCAGGCGGGAGTTCATCGCTTACACAACATCGATGTGGATGACTGCAGTCGAATCAGGGAAAGCAGAAGGTGTGACCGACTTGCCGCCGCTCAACGTTGTCGAGGTCAATTTCAAGAAGCCAGTTCCTGGGAATCCTCTGGAGGTATTTTGGGGACCTGCCAGAGGCTTAGTCACGGCCAAGATCAGACAATGTGAGTTGGAACTTCGTAAGCGTTGCTAAAAACCTAACCCGACGATAAAATAGGGAACGAAGGATCTGACGACGAAGATTTGCCTGAGCCAATGGAGTGAAGGTGTCGAGCTAAGAGGCGCGCTGATAGCCAATAAATTTTATAAGCTAAGCGCAAGGTTAGGATGTAATTTATTAGCATCCTTCAAACTTGAATCAAAATTCCCATAAACCGCCACTAAAATCCTGTCCCTCCAAACTGTAATCGCAAATAAGACCACTCAAGAGACTCCCGAAAGCATCGAGCATCCCAACCTCAGTGATTTGGGACGCCCACCGCGTCAGGTCCCCTTTGCTCGGGTTGTCAGATTCCAATAACGAAGTCGGCACGACCAGTGACGTCTCGTGCTGCTTCTGCTCAACCATCATCGCCATGGCTCGCGACGCCAGCGCTTCAAACAGATCCCGGTATGGCGCCGCGCCCTCCCAGCGCTCTGCCATGATGGTAAGCAGCATCGTGCAGGTTATAAAGGTGTTGCTAACGCTGTCGAGCCTGACTGCCTGGCGGACGGCAGCTGAAGTCCAAAGAGAGTGCAGATTTCTTAAGCCTATTAGGAAAGTGATGTGGAGGGTTGACCAGGTATAGTTGATAGTCTTCCCAACGTAAAGGCGTTCGCATGAATGGCAAATATCACTGGCAGCCTATATGCACTCGAGAAAGACATCGTCTTAGATATTTTCTATATCCATTAGTTGACTGCAGTAGAGGAATAGGAGTGACTTGTTATAAGTCGCCTTATAGTCCTCCAAGCTCGCAAAGACAGTGATTGGAACGCTGGGCCGGTGAGGTTCTGGGGGAGTCTCTACTAGCCACTCATCAAGTTCCTTGCGCAATATATATACCTAGGCCAGATAGCTTTGGGTGTCATAGCGTTTATGTGCAGCGACGGAGTAGAGCGATGCGTACATACGCACCTATATACACTAGACGCGGAACTGATGTAGCGCGTGTGACGTGGTTATCACGGGGTCGTTTGATGATTGTCGCGGTAGCCCATTTACCCCAGCCTCGGTGATAGACGAGTCATCAATATCCAACGGAAACTAATAATCAGTTGTCTATTAGCAACTCGAACATTTCCCCCTCAGCTTCGAAATCTCACCTCGGTGTCGACCTCTTCGATCGGGAGGCTTAGTGGAAGACCCAGATTGACAGACGAGGCACAATCCATATGATATGCGCACCAGAACACTCGTTCCGTAGTTTCAGGCGCAAGACGTTGGTTCTCAAATTAATCTTCTTTACGTTTCGGTGGTAACCTAGGTAGATACGAAAAGCGGACTTAAAAGAGCGCAGTTTTTAGATCTACATAGGTTCCCAAAGGATAGATTTTTAGCGATCTATTTTCTGGGTAGGTCTTATAGTACATAGCTAAAATGTAAAATTTTAGATATTTCAAGCTTAATATGAATTTTTAAAAAAGATTTAAAAATCGCGATTTAAGGTGTATTTCTGAGTGCGCCGCTCGCTTGGATGTGCCGCTCGCTTATCATGCACGTTACGTCATTTCCCCTCATTGTTCTGAGTCACCTGACCCCCTGACCCGGCGACCTCTACATGCACAGCCGGCTGTGCAAATAGAATGTTACGTGCCCGCACAGCCGGCTGTGCAATTAGCAATTGTTATGTAAGAGGCCAACGTGGCCTTATTGTGACTGTGTAAATTGCCTCACTTAATCCACCGATCACCAGCCTATACGTGATCAATTCGACTTACCGTGTCTTTATTTAGCTCTAATGGAGCTAATCAAACCTTCACGATCTTTCCCTGATGATGTGCTTCCATCTGAAGGCGAATTCCGCTGCCGGCAAGAGCTGGTCACCGCAATCAATGCATGGGCAGCGCCGCAAGGGTATGCCTTCGCAGTCAAGAGCTCGTGGAAGACCCCCAATGGGCGAATTGGCGTCATCTATAACTGTGACTGTGGAACGGGGCGTACGCCTTTGGGCTCCTCGAAGGCATAGCAGCGGCGTACGGCATTACGCCGTACAGGATGCCCCTTCTCAGTTATTGCAAAGGAGAGCCTATGTGGGACTATATGGAGTCTGAGGCATCGCCCTGGCCCTGACTGCGCTCTATATAACCACGAGCTAAGCCTCCACCAAGTGGCACACCCGATATATCGTCACCTATTACAGTCAGACGAATTAACAGTCTAGCAGCTTGCTAGCGCTGGCGTTGCGCCAAAGGAGATCAGATCCTTCCTCTGGATGGATTTGGCTACGATTACTACGCAGAAGGATATCTATAACTGTATTGCACGGGGCAAGCGGGACCTTGCTAAAGGTCAAAGCAATATACATGCCCTTGCTGACCAGCTTTAAGAGGATGGCTTCTGGAGCCAAATCCGCCTTGATGAGGGCGGCAGGGTTGTAGTAGTGCTCTTTGCACATCTAAAGTCACTAGGATACCTTAAATCATATCCTGAAGTGCTTATTTTAGACTATATATAACGTGCATGATAAGCGAGCGCCGCATCCAAGCGAGCTGTCACGGCCCGTGACGACAACCAATGAGTCACGTGGTTCCCCCACTTCAAGCGGCCCAATCAGAAACACCCCGCTTTAGTTCACCCAGGTTCACCCAGTAAACCACAGTAAACCTCAAAAGGGTTCACGACGGATCACCAAGTGAACTAATGTGAACTACTGTATATATAAGACCTTTACTTCTAGATAGGAGGAAGCCTCTGCGCTACCTCAGCTTTTAATAACACTGCTTTACCTTAATCACCTCTGCCTCCCACCTCCTATGATTAATACATTAAGCGATGTAACACTCTTATTGCTTAGAACAACCGTAATGCCCTAATGTGCATGATAAGCGAGTGCACCGCTCAAGCGAGTGCACCACTTGTATTCTCACCTAAAATGGCAAAATTAAAAAACTCATTAAAATTTAGAAAATGGCTTAAAATAAGTAAGATTTTAATATAATACTTATTATACATTATGTAATTATATTATCATCTCTAAAAAATGTAAGAAAATTCTTTATAAGAGAGTTTAGAAAAATTTATATTCGCACTGTATATTTTGCTATTTCTATATAAAGACATTTTTTTAAAAATAAATAAAAATTATTTGTAAATTCTATATAACATTAGATCTCTAATAGTACTTTTTTTATATTTATAGCTATTTTATTAAGAAAGTTAAGTAGTCTAGGTGTCAAATTCCCCACTAGACCACTGTCAAAAACAGAGCTCCCTAATTGACAGCGTTCTTGTCAATTGGGCTTATATCTGACACACCCCCTCAGCTTTAAACACTCTCAACAGTTTTTCAAGCTGGACCCCGTAGGTCAATCTTTCACTAGCTTCTGCGAGTTTTTAGCTTTTCTTTTTGGGTGGTTTTTAGTGTCTTTATCTAATGAGATCGAACTTGCGACCTTTGGCTAGCATGGCTTGAGGCACTGAGACTCTTAATTGTCAAATTCCCCACTAGACTACTGTCAAAAACAGAGCTCCCTAATTGACAGCGTTCTTGTCAATTGGGCTTATATCTGACACTAGGGTGTGTTATTTTTGCAGTACAGTGCGGTGGTGCACTCGCTTATTCGGTGCACTCGCTTATCAAGTACGTTATTCTATCTGCTAATATAAACCAGGCCCTCCTGATTTATCCCTTGGGAATTGATCCGGACTGTTATACGTTAAAAGCTCTTATTTAGACGAATACTGCATTACTTTAAGCAATATTGAATGCAGTAATGGCTACCTAGCAGTAAAATAACACTCTGCCTGAGGATTAACCTCCTACTAATGCTAAAATGGACAATATTAGTATGATGTCTGATAAAGACTGTGAAAAACTTCGATAATGCATGCGCAATATAGGCAGTTACCACAAAGGTGAAGTCCGCATTCTATGCCTCGAGATTATAGCCTTATGCATTAAGATCGACTATATCTTGAACCTCCAATAGGAATAATAAAACATATAACGCAATCAGTATAATGACCTTAATACCCTCGCTACTATGGCAACTACTAGCTGAGACCCTAGAGAAGTTCTTAAGCCATCTGCACCTAAGAAATTCAATAGTAATGCCTATAAGCTTCAGATATTTATTACTAGCACTAAGGTTTTCTTTTCCTACTACCTAATGCAATTCCGCAATAAAGCCTCTAAGGTTTACTACACTATAGGACGACTTACTAGTAATGCAGTTAAGTGGATTAAACCTATTATATGTGATTATAATGAGAATGCGGACATGGAAAGAGCAGCCTAAACTCACTATATCTACGGAAGCTTCAACCAATTTGAACGCGAACTCTAATAAGCCTTTAGAACTCTTAATAAAAAGTCTAAGGCTGAGGATTAGATCAAACGACTTAAGCAGATAGGATCCACCTCTAACTATAGAATGCTCTTCACTTAGCTTATAATTAAGCTACCTTAGGATCAAGATGTCCTTATATTATTCTTCTTTAATAGACTTAAACAATTAGTTTAGGAAGAACTCTATAAGACCGATCAACTTAGCACTCTTATTAACTATATCGCCCAAGCAGTCAGGATTAATAATAGATAATACTCTTAGTAACGCAAGATCTGCCTAAATACTAATAATAGTAATCGCAATTAATAACTATAAAATGCCCTAAACTAAGGAGTGAAAATCCAGTAGCCAAGCACTACATTAGGAACATATAGCAGACCGATAGAGCTTGGCGCTATATAAAAGGACTTCTTATAATATACCTACTAGAACTGCGGAAAGAAAGGATACACTAAACGCAAATACTGCAACCTAATTAAGACTAATAGGAAGTTCAAGCCTGTCCCAGAGGGAAGGACCCTCGGAGCAGCCTCTATTCGACAGAGCACCCCGCAGCAAGCCGAGCCTCAGCAGACCGATCACGCATTATACCACTGGACGGCATGCTATAATAATAACTGCCTTATCCATAAAGACAGTAAAGACAATAGCTACTACCCTAGAGAGCTAAGGAATAAGATAGTTATAATAGCACGCAAAGGATATAATAATACTAAAGTAACTCTAGGACAAGTGCTTCTTAAAAATAACACCCTTTATAAGGATTAGCATAAAGCGTAAACCTATAACCTGCCTATATAAGACTAGATCCGCGCCTAATATGCCTTATAATACAATACTATTATATACCTCACCTAGAGACCAGTCCTAGAAGGACCCTCCATGCCCATAACCGCTAGCAGTAAGACGCTCGCCATGACCAGGACCGGTATCGCAAGCCTAGCCGGCAGCAATATAGTCTATAATAACGAACGCAAACACTATATTAAGGCTTATAGCTACTTAATGAACCCATACTAATGCTATGATCTATAGAGAATTAGCGCATAAGATGAAGCACTTATCTAGAGGGTCAGAAAGAGGGAGATTGTAAAAGACCTTAAAGACAGACTATAACCCTACCTTACACCCTATGAGGCCAGACGAGCCCATGAGCTCCAACTGAGAATCAAGCCTAAAGACGTCTATCCAGCTACGTCCGAAGAAGACGATCAGAGCAGCAACGAGATCCTGCCTGATGAATAGGACGAGTAAGACGAAGATAACGCCCCGGAATATGTGAACTACCCATTGCAACTATGCCGATAAGATGTCGAGGCCATAGAGTTCTATATTACCAGAATTACGCAAGAAGAAGCATATAAAGCATGAAGGAACCTTACGCATAAAGATAATATAGCTGAACTTAAGTATATATACTACTAATATAAGCAATTATTATAGGTCTCCTGCTATAAGAATAACTATATAATACACCTAAATAATAAAGTACTTAATAACTACTATTAAATATAATAGAACTTACCTATTATAATATACTACTAAGCCCATAAGCTTATAGACTAATACGCTACAAAAGACAAACGCTATAAATACCAGTATACACTATAGAAACAAATAAACCTATACCCTCAAGAATGCATAAGCAGTAATAGATCTACTATGCACTGCCAGAATAAAGAATACTAAACGCACCTGCAATAGAAGGTTCGCAACTAGCACTATGAGGCTATAAGGAAACAATGCAGACACTTAAAGTCATAAGCAAAAAACGACCAGCGCCGCCTATAGAAGAGCCATAGGATCGGCGAGAGCCAGGAGGAATTACAGAACCTCCCAGAAGAGCTCTAGGTGCTATATAGAGCCCAGGTGTATAGTAATAATAAAGAATACTACTATAAGTATAGATTAAGGGCATATAGTTTACCGCTTTAGTAGACAGTGGAGCTGAGATAAACGGGATTAACCCTCGCATTATTAATCGATTCTAGCTACCATAGAAGGAAAAAGACAAACCCTATAATATCTATAACGTAAAAGGGAAACTATTCTATTATAATAATAGAGCTATAACCCAAGAGGTTGATCACCTTAAGGTATTTATTAAAGGAAGGAACTAAAGTATAAACTTTAATATTATACTACTCTAAGGATATAACCTACTCCTAGGTTACCTATAGCTTTACTATTATAACCCCCTTATTAGCTGGCATATTGGCCAGGTGTAAACTTTTCGAAGTGATGCAGCCAGCGATATTAATAACGATCCCACGACAGATCCAGACGATATAGATAACATGAGATCTTAACTTCCTATCGATGAGAGCGAAGGAAGCCGGATAAGCTAACACGACGACACTCGCTAACCTACGGATATAACAACGCCTCCAAAAGGAACCAGACACCGACACAAGAAGGGCCAAGCACAACAAATGCGACAACAGCTTGCATCTCTTAGACAGCAACTCACACGACTCAATAAGGACCTTAAGTAATAAATGGAACCCTCAGCCGATAGATTATAGAATATCCTAGCGCAATATTGAATCTATGAGAAACTATTTGCTAAAGAACCGGAAATAGGTCTGCCAGTACACTCGGAATAGGACCATGAAATATGGCTTAAGGATGTGTCAGATTTGTTAAAGACATAGGCATGAACAAGAAGTCACATGCGGACGAATACGAAGTCACGAACCGAGGCGCAAGCCATACTAAGAAGTCGCCCCATACAGATAATATAGGAGACAAAGATCCCTTTGTCTCTAAGGTCAGATGACTAGAGCCCAGACCAGCAGGAAGTCATATGAGCAAGAGGCATGACCAACTTCCTTTGTTACCAATAATGCCGACTGCCCGAAGGACTCGGAGAAAGAGGTCGGATACCCGAAGGGCTCGGAAGACGGAAGAGACCGTAGGATCAGTTCTATCTATAAAAGACCATCTGATCATATAAACAACAGAGAAAGAGACAAGCAACTCATAAATATAATATATTAGTCTCACTATTACAACTTTTACCCTCTAATATCTAATAATTAAGAGTCTTACTGCCTTAACCGATTGAGAAGAACTATCTTATTGCCTTAACCAACCAACTTCTTGCCTTAAAAGATACTATAGCAATATTCCCTTTAAAGACACAGAAGGAAGGCCTTACTGCCACTCTTGCAAAGCCTGGAGACTTCCTAAATTGGGAATATAAGTTCCTTCTATAAGTCGACCTCCTAGGCTTATAATACCACCTTAAAAGGAAGACCTTCCTTGGAGAGGAGCCTATATTCCCAGACATTAGGAGACGCAAATACATAAAAACGACTATAGCATAACAGACCATTCGATTAGAAACCCCTAATAGTAAGGAATCTAACCCTAATAATATCTAAGAAACAATCAACGGTTTATAGGTTATCTCTAACCTTATTAAATAAGGCTAAAGGATTTTCTAGTAAGACCTCTCCTTCTATTAGCTATAAGAGAAATCTTTAGATAAGCAAAGGAAGGCCCTTAGGATCCTGCAAGATTAGGTTATATAAACAGTCTCTCTAGATTACATTTAAACCTGCTATTAACCACGCAAG
This sequence comes from Thelonectria discophora, assembly GCA_911649645.1. Taxonomy (NCBI): domain Eukaryota; kingdom Fungi; phylum Ascomycota; class Sordariomycetes; order Hypocreales; family Nectriaceae; genus Thelonectria; species Thelonectria discophora. Next base: position 23,434 of record CAJVRK010000012.1, read on the forward strand.
TTAATATACGAATGGCATTATAACCTTTGTGCATATTGCGGAAGGTCCAATGCAGAAGAAAGAAGAGACATAAGATCCAAATACCTCACTTATCTTAAAGGCTCTATTAAGACTTTAGACTAAGCAATTAAATAGTTAAATATATAGAAGGAAATCCTAATAAAAGGATAATAACTAAAAGTCCTAGAAATGCTCTCTTATAGTTCTTAGGCTAATGATTTCTTTAATATATTATTAAACGTCTTGCCTGCTTAGACAGCAGCCTATAAGATCAGCTAATAATAATTAATCTAAGAAGAATCCCTAATCTATTGAGATCTAGCGAATGCTTTCCGAAATAAGCTTAGAAATACAGAGGCTTTAAGGGGCCAAGGTCACACCAGGAGAGTATCCCAAGGTGCATTCTCTGCGAGCTTTGCTGAGGAGGACCCTCAGGACGATAAACCAGGGGACGCCCGCATTATTAAAGGCCAGTATTATTCTATAAAGAAGGGAGGGAAAAGGATAAGGAGCCAAGGGAACCCTAAAAGGGAGAGATGCCTAGTATACGCCCTATTCTATATTCTTAAGAGATGCTTCTATGTTTTCTTAAATATAGCTTAGAAAGGTTTTAGGCCCTATAAGCAACTTTAAGAAAAAGTAAAGGAAGCCCTTAAAGATAAAGACCTATAGAAACAAGTTATAGCGCTTATACGCAAGAAATTCAAGACTAAGCAACTAATTAATTAATCAGATTAATAACTCTATAGACGATTAATCGCTTAGGTCAATATGGCATTCGCTACTTAGATAAATAACTATCTTTTGCGAAACTCCTAAATCCTGGACCCTAAAGCAACTATCTTAATTACCAATAATAAAAGGAGACTAGCTAAGATGCACCTGCACTTCCACATAACTACATCTGGTCAGGCGATCGAAAGCTTCTAATCCTAGGGTATGGAACCATAATAGTCAGGCTTATAGAAATACACGCCTTGCTGCTTGAAGATGTTGCATACTGCCCTCGGATCCTCACGACCCTCGTCTCCTTACGGCAACTACGACAAAAAGGCCTCCATTGGGACAACAGCTGCGACCCAACATCACTGCAACGATCTGATCAGACGGTTACATGCCAAATCAAGGACCTATACGGCCAATATATCATTAAATATCAACCTGCCGAGACGACCCAAGCAGTATAGGCAGCCCATAAAGTCACTACATATACTAAAAGGGCCCTATTAATAGGAGAAGCCATCTATTGGCACAACCGCCTAGGATACCCAGGACCACAAGCTCTGGAACACCTTATCTCTTTAACTTAGGGGGTGCGAATACAAGGACCAATAATAGTTGAATGCGACGCCTGTGGTCTATCCAAGATCAAGCGACAGATTAGACGAGCTCTAAGAAAGATAGGCCAAATAGCCAAAGAACGAGTCGCTATTGATTTTTATGACTATAAAGAAGGCATAGGCGGCTATATATTATAGATACTGCTTACCTATTGATCAATTGGTTACATCTAGGATTACTATCTTATATCTTGAATAACTGAAGCTATTATTATAGCTTTTATATCCTTCCTTAAGCACCTAGAATACTAATATAGCATCAAAGTCAAGGTTATCGAATGCAATAACGAGATCATAGAGGTCAAACTATAAGTCGGAACCTTCCTACAAAAGAAAGCCATTATCATTAAGCCTTTAGTACTATACAGCCAAGCATAAAACGGCGGCGCTGAACGCTCAGGGGGTATGATCAAGGATAAGGAAAGAGCAATACGAATAGGCGCCAAGCTCCCTTATCAGCTCTAGCCAGAAATCAGCAGAACTACAGTTTACCTATATAACTAAATACTAAATTATAAATCAAACTGGAAAATACTATATAATTAATTGCATTCTACTATAACTAAAGCCAGAGGAATTCCATATCTAATAAAATAGCCCGACTAGACATATCTATGAGCATTTGGCTGCAAGGCCTATGCCATAACCCCCGAGGCACAATAGAAGCTTAATTATAAGATGCGGCTTAAACCCAAGGGATAGATCGGCTTCCTGGTTGGATATAGATCCTCGAACATCTATAGGATCTGGATCCCCTCGATCGATCGAATTATCAGCACCCAAGACGTCATCTTCAATAAAGACAAAGGCTGCAATGGAAACTGGGAGGAGTTTAAGGACGACCTTCTAGAAGCAGACCTGGACGAAATCGCATAAATCGCATTACTTTAATAAGATAAACCAATTAATCAGTTAGAAACTAAAGACTATATTAAGGTGGCTTTCCTAATAGAAGAAGAGGAACTAGCCAAACTTATAGCAGACTGTTTTATAGTGGCGATTAATAAAATCTTAGAAGCAAAGAAGGCGGAATATAAAGACCTTATTATGCCTCTAGATATACCACCTTTAGCCCTACTGGCATAAATCCCTCAAAATGTGCCAGCATAAGGGACCCAGACTGTAACGTAGTAAGCAGCTTTTCTAGCTGGAATAAAATTGCCGCAATAAATTACAGTAGAATAGAATCTCTATTAAAAAGAGAAGATATATAAGAATATACTTCCCCCCTTACTTAAAATATATAATGATCTTATTAGTTATCTATTTAGTAATCTATTCCTAAAGGCTGAAGAAGTGCACCTTTAGAGTTATAAGGAAATGAGCTCTTAGACTGAGATTAAGGCTAAAGGCCCTCGAGCAATTGAGCAATAAGTTCTGGGCTATATATAGGTATATATCTATAAGACAGATAAATATAGCTACTTTTAGAAGTATAAGGCCAGGCTTGTAGTTCGAGGAGACCAATAAGCCAAGGGCCAGCTGCAGGACATATACGCAGCCATTTTAGCCAGAAGGTCGTTCAGGACCTTGATAGCTATTGCAGCTAAATTTGATCTGGAAATGGTTTAATATAATATAATTAACGCATTTATACATACTCTAATTAATTAAGATGTCTTTATGCAGATGCCTCTTGGCTATAAAAAGGCAGGAACAATCCTCAAGCTTAATAAGGCTTTATATAGGCTACGGATCTCCCCCTTATTATGGCAAAGAGAGCTCTCCAAGACCCTGCAGCAGCTAGGTTATAAGCCAGTTCCTTACGAGCCTTGCTGCTTCAAATGAGAAGGAATCCTCTTTTTCGTATATATTAATAATATAATCATGGCCTATCGAAAGACTTAAGAACATAAGGCTAAGCATTTGATCAAACAGCTCCAGATGAGATATACCTTAATAGGCGGAAACCCCGTGCAATAGTTCCTTGGAATGGAAGTCATACGGGACCGACCTGCAAGGAAGATCTGGCTATCCCAAGCATCCTATATTAATAAGATTGTAAACCTAGCTAATAAAGGAATAACTATAGTACTAATAACCTAGGCAGAGCTACAGCCTGTAATAAAGCTAGCGACCCCTTTAGAAGTCCAACGCTATCAACGCAAGATCGGATCGGTCCTTTATATTGCTATAAACATATAACCTAATATCGCCTTTGCAGTCTTCAGACTAGCCCGATTCCTCACTAATCTAAGCCAAATCCATTAAAAAGCATCTAATTAGATCATTTACTATCTCTTATACATAAAAAACCTGGCCCTTTCCTTTGGAGGACCCAGCGGACTCAGGGTTACCAGCAATGCATCTTTCGCTAATAACACCCTAGACCGGAAGAGCTCGCAGGTATACACCATCAAGCTATTCAACGGACTGATCGGATGGAGAGCCAATAAGCAGGATACGGTCACAACGTCAACAACTGAAGCGGAACTCCTAGCCCTAGCACAAGCCGCTAAGGAATCCCTCTTCATTAGCCGACTTATCAAGGAGCTATCCGTCCAACTGGATAATACAACCATCCAGATCGACTGCAATAATACTTAAACTATTAACCTAGTGAAAGCTAATATAGCTACCTTAAAGACGAAACTATAATATATTAATATTTATAACTACTGGCTTAAGTAGGAAGTTTAAAATAGGAAAATCCAAGTCAATTATGTCAAGTTAATAGACATGATTGCAGATGGATTAATAAAACCCTTACCTGCAGGAAAATGGAACCACTTTCTGCAATAGCTTAGAGTGGAAGACATCAGTAAGAGGCTATAGAAAGATAAAAAGGTTTAGACTTAATGAAAATTCATTAAATCTGAGGGGGTATATTAGATTTATTAAAGATATAGGCATAAATAAGAAGTCATATGCGGACGAATACGAAGTTATGAACCGAGGCGCAAGCCATACCAAGAAGTCGCCCCACATAGATGATATAGGAGACAAAGATCCCTTTGTCTCTAAGGTCAGATGACTAGAGCCCAGACCAGCAGGAAGTCATATGAGCAAGAGGCATGACCAACTTCCTTTGTTACAATGATGCCGACTGCCCGAAGGACTCGGAGAAAGAGGTCGGATACCCGAAGGGCTCGGAAGACGGAAGAGACCGTAGGATCAGTTCTGTCTATAAAAGACCATCTGATCATATGAACAACAGAGAAAGAGACAAGCAACTCATAAATACAACACATTAGTCTCACCACTACAACTTTTACCCTCTAATATCTGACAGGATGGAACTGTTAGGGGCTCGGGCTGCGCCCGAGCCTAGAGTCACAAGCCAGCGGAACGCGCCCAGACCGCACGCGTAGCAGCCGCGCGCTGCACGCGTGCAGGGGACTAGGCGCACGTGACTCGGGGCATATAAGGGGATGGAAGCTAGCTAGGCAGAGGAGAACCTCTTTCTCCTTAAGAATATTAATACTACAATTGACGCCTAGCTGCAGTCGCACCTAGGGCCAGTCCATTACAGGAACCTCGACCAAGTTCCACAAGATTTATAACCTTAATGAAGCACAGCTGCATAAGCTTAAGACCTACCTTATCAACATATTAAGGAAAGGATATATTAGGACATCAAAATCCTCTGCAAGCTATCCAGTTATATTTATTCCTAAAAAGAATGGAAAACTCTGACTTATTATAGACTACTATACGCTTAATAATGCGACTATTAAGGATCGCACGCCTCTGCCTTTGATCAGTGAACTGAAGGACCGACTCCACGGGATAAAGTACTTTACCGCACTCGACCTAAAAGGAGCCTACAACCTGATCCACATTAAGCCCAGACACGAATAGAAAACCGCCTTTAGAACAAAATACAGATTATTCGAATACCTTATTATGCCCTTTAGACTTACTAATGCGCCAGCTATATTCTAATATATAATTAACCATGTTTTATATGAGCACCTTAATATATTTATAGTATACTACCTTAATAATATCCTTATCTTCTCTAAAATAGAATAAGAATATATAGAATACGTCTATATAGTACTATAAGCTCTATAAAATATAAACCTACTAATTAAACCAGAGAAAAGTTATTTCCATGCCTTAAAAGTTGAATTTTTAGGACATATTATCTCATATAATAAGATCCGAATAGACCTAAAGAAGGTTCAGGCAGTCAAGGACTAGCCTATACCCATAATAGTCAAGGAAGTATAAGCATTCCTTGGATTTATAAACTACTACTAACAATTTCTTAAAAACTTCAGTAAAACCGCTACACCCCTCTTAGCACTTATACATAAGGACTAATAATTTAAATAGCTACCCGGCAGTCAGAAAGCCTTCAACTAGATTAAGGACCTTATCCTCAGTGAACCTATACTTAAAATATTTGACCCTAAATGCCCGATCGAACTCAAAACGGACTCCTTAGATTTTGCTCTTAGAGCCTAAATCGGACAGCGCGATAACGAAGGACTTTTGCATCCTATTGCCTTCTACTCCTACAAGATGCATAAAGTAGAACTTAACTACCTAATCTACGATAAAGAATTCCTCGCGATTATTAACTCCTTTAAGGAATTTCAATATTACCTTCTAGAAAGTAAACATTAGATCACTATCTATATAGACCATAAGAATATCTTGCACTTCGCTATAACGCAAGAACTAAGCAGATAATAACTCTAATACGCCAAATACCTATCCGAATTCGACTATATCATCAAGCACAAGAAAGGCACGGAAAACGGCAGAGCTGACGCCATCAGCCGACGCCCAGACTTCAATATAGGCAAGACGAAGGCATATAAGCAACTCTTGCACTGTATGCCTAAAGGTCACTTATAGTAAAAGTACCTTAGAACTATATAAAAATATATACTATAAGTATATAAGGAATTTGCGAATACTTAAGTATATAAGATAAGCCAAACCACTGGGAATCCAACCCCAGGGCAATCCTTATCGCCTACGTAAACACATATAGTGGAACAGGGCAATCCACTTCTGCAGCAGATCCTAGAACACAATCAGCAGGATCCTGCTTTCAAGAGAACAGATAAACAGCACGTACTAGAGCAGCTATACAAATAGCTCATACGCGAGATCCATGAATATCCGCTTTATAGACACTAAGGAATTAATAAAACCCTCGAATGCGTCCAAACGACATATATATTTCCTAGAATTAAGGCAATAGTAAGACAGGTTCTTAAGCAATGCCTCCTTTGCAAATAAACTAAGGCTTGACGCCACAAACCATACGGACATCTATAACCCCTACCAGTCGCAGCGCGACCATAGGACTCGATTACAATGGATTTCATCACTAAACTACCCCTTTAGTTTAACCCTACTACTAGCACGGCCTATAATATCATTCTAGTCATTATTAATAGACTTACTAAATTTTCCTATTTTATTCTATACTAAGAAGCAACTAATGTAGAAGAATTTTCCTACCTCTTCTTATGATATATTGTCAGTATATACAGCTTACTATCTGAAATTATCTTAAATAGAGGACCACTGTTTTTCTTAAACTTTTGGCAATGCCTTATAGCAAGGATCGGATTAAATTATAAGCTTACTACTGCATAAAGACTTTAAATTAATGGATAGACTGAGCGAATAAACTAGGTTATTAAAACCTACCTTCGCTACTATATCAACTACATATAAGACAACTGGGTTAAGAAGCTGCCTGTCGCTCAGCTAGCGCACAATACAGCCCTCAATAAAACAACAAAGACCACGCCCAGTTATGCAAACTTTAGATTCACCCCTGATGCCTATAGAGAATCACGAAATGGACCTATTGCACCTGCAGCCATACTCGCATTAGACTAGCTCAAAGATCTACACAACGCTCTATGCACTAAACTTTTATTTATATGCAACTAATATGCATAATATTATAACCAAAAGAGGTTAAAGGGACTAACCTTTTCAGAAGGAGACATAATTGTCAAATTCCCCACTAGACCACTGTCAAAAACAGAGCTCCCTAATTGACAACGTTCTTATCAATTGGGCTTATATCTAATACACCCCCTCAGCTTTAAACACTCTCAACAGTTTTTCAAGCTGGACCCCGTAGGTCAATCTTTCACTAGCTTCTGCGAGTTTTTTAGCTTTCTTTTTGGGTGGTTTTTAGTGTCTTTGTCTAATGGGATCGAACTTGCGACCTTTGGCTAGTATGGCTTGAGGCACTGAGACTCTTAATTGTCAAATTCCCCACTAGACTACTGTCAAAAACAGAGCTCCCTAATTGACAACGTTCTTGTCAATTGGGCTTATATCTGGCGGTAATACTCCTTGCAATAAAAAATATTATAATAAAACGACTAAATAAAAAACTCGATTTTAAGTTTATTAGACCCTATAAAATCCTTAAAAAAATCTCAGAAAATAACTATAAACTGGACCTACCTCCAGAAGTTAGGATCCATCTAATCTTTTATATTTCCTTACTTGAACCAGCATATAGAACCACTATAGTCAGCACGGAAGGACAACCTAATATAAAGGTTAAATCCCCTAAAGAATATAAAGTTGAACGAATTATTAATATAAAACGTAAAAACAGTAAGATAGAATACCTTATTAAATAGAAAGGCTAACGTGCATGATAAGCGAGCGACGCAGACAAGCGAGCGACGCACTTTTTCTAACCTCCAATATAAGAACTTCAATAAAACCACAACAACGCCTCAAATCAATTGAAACTAGCTACTATGCTCTTGCCTAAAGCTCTCAATTATAACCTAATAGGTTCTTATATTATGACCGGTCTTTTCGCATCTTCCACAGCGCCTTTCCCTAGCTGGCACTGACCTTCCTTAACCACCGCTTCTCAATAATTCGGCTACCACCTGCGCATTAATGTCTTTCTGATTAATTAAGTCCCTTCCTTTATCTACAGTCATCTTCCCTCCATTCCATAGCCAGGTTCTTTTCGCTCTGCGCTATTTACTAAGAGTCTTATTTGCCTATCGAAGGATCTGGTTCTCAGACTTTAATAATGCCATCTGATGCATTATTGCCTTTATTCCCTTAGAAAATGACTTAAGTGCCTCTATAATAGAGGACAGAGAGCGGCTTTGATGCCTTCTGATTCGTCTCTTAAGGTATTCAGACTGCAAGTTGGCCTTAAGGGCTGTCTTTGGCGTCTTTGAGACCCAAGGGTTAGGGAGACTGGCCTCCTTCTTGACGAGTGTTGGAGTTCGTAGCTGCATATTAAGCTTCGATATGACACTTTCTGGGTCTAAAGGGGCAAGCCTAGCGCCTCTGAAACCTCCCCTGATATTGCTCTCCATTATAGCGGCTTAGTGGGCAGTATAAAAGGCCGGAAGGAAGTCAGCCTTAGAAACATGGGTTATTAAGCATCTAATCAACTGCTTGATTTCTTAACTATATGCTTGTTTAAAAGGCCTAAAGCACCTAATATTAAGAGGCTAAAGTAGGTGAGATAAATAAGGCAGTATATATAATATAATAATATAGTTATCTTTACAATATTTCTTAAAGTCGACTAAGTGGTGACTTTTATGCCCATTAAGGATCAGGAGATGATAGCAACCAGTTGAGCGGGCCTTAGTGTGCTAATTAAAGTGCTTAAGCCACTTAAGACCTATCTTATTATCGGTCTAGCCATTTTGAGTCATTGAAATAGCCTAATCGCCAGGGAGGTCGCTCTCTTAGTACCAGCTGGTAAGGTGATATTGGCCTGCAACTACAATGAACGGCGCGATCACCCAGCCTTCCGCATTGATAGCCTGGATGACTGTAACCCATTCCCGGTTTCCAGGCTAGACTGATTTCGCCTTTTTACGCCTTTTCGCGCCTGTAATAACCATTCCGCTTGCAATCAGGCCTATTATAAAGCCGGTCTCGTCGAAGTTGTAGATATCCGCTAGGTTAATACTATATTTCGCGATTATGTTCTCCATGAGCCTAAACCAATTGCAAATAAGAGTCAGATCTTTGCATTTGGCCCTCTGATAGTCGTATTTGCGAAAAAAACGCGTCTTAAGATCTGGTTATCGCCTGACGAAGTTGGAAGCCTAGCGCTTGCCGACTGGTGACGCGTCGCGGTCGGCGAGCATGTAACGGTCCGGATCAATTCCCAAGGGATAAATCAGGAGGGCCTGGTTTATATTGGCAGATAGAATAGGGCATTACGGTTATTCTAAGCAATAAGAGTGTTACATCGCTTAATATATTAATTATAGGAGGTTTAAGGGCGGAGGTAATTAAGGTAAAGCAGTATTATTAAAAGCTGAAGTAGCGCAAAAGCTTCCTCCTATCTAGAAGTAAAGGTCTTATATATATAGTGGTTTATATTAGTTCACTTAGTGATCTATTATAAACCCTTTTAAGGTTTACTATAGTTCACTAGATGAACCTGGGTGAACTAAAGCGGGGTATTTCTGATTAGGCCATTTAAAGTAGGGGAGCCATATGACTTATTAGTTATCGTTATAGGCCGTAATATAATGTCTCCTCTCCATGGGTCTTATCCTTAAGGCCTTAAAGCTAGTCGTGCCTAATTCCTTTGCGGTTAATTAAACTTGTTCCTGCATTTATTTTCTATTATCCTTGCTGATCGTCATATCAAGTCGTATGTCCAAATCTCAATCCAAGCGTTCCAATCTCCTTACGCACATTAACTCTAAGGGCATCAACATTATGCCTTATTCCTACTATTACAAAAACAAGCAGGTGTGTCAGATGGCGGAGAGATCGTCTCGTTATAGGGCATGCATTAAGCGCGGGCGTTCCTGCGATAGCAGTAGCGTCGCGAGTTTTTATGGGTTTCTTCTCCTCTATCTTCTTTATCTTCTTTAGCCTAACCTTATAGTTTCTTAAAATATAGTTTAATATAAGAAGGTTAAGTCTAATATTAAGAAGGCTAAGTTAGAATTATAAGAGGCTCTTTCTAAATTGAATTGCCTGCATAAGCAGCGTGAACTATTAAAGTCTTAGGGCAGCAAGCTATTTGCTTATGGTATGGTGGAGTTAGATGAGGAAGATGGTATTTGTACTCAGGAGGAGGCTCTTCTTGCTGAGCAGCAGGCCGTGGGGGCAGCGCAAGAGCTGGGTGCGGTTGGCGTTATCGACTAGAGCGCCTTAGAAGGGTTTAACTTTTCTGCTGCTAATACTAGTAGAAGTTCTTCAGTAGGCATTATATATAGGTAAGGTGTTCTAGTGGTTCCTATATATTTTCGTTATCTTTATAGCCTTTCTATTTAATAAGGTATTCTATCTTACTATTTTTGCGTTTTATATTAATAATTTATTTAATTTTATATTCTTTAGGGGATTTAACCTCTATATTAGGTTATCCTTCCGTGCTGACTATAGTGGTCCTATGTGCTAGTTCAAGTAAGGAAATATAAAAGATTAGATAGATCCTAACTTCCGGAGGTAGGTCCAGTTTATAGTTATTTTTTGAGATTTTTTTAAGGATTTTATAGGGTCTAATAAACTTAAAATCGAGTTTTTTATTTAGTCGTTTTATTATAATGTTTTTTATTGCGAGGAGCATTATATCTCCCTCTAAAAAGGTTGGTCCCTTTAACCTCTTTTAGTTATAGTATTGTGCGTATTAGTTGCATATAAATAAAAGTTCGGTGTATAGAGCTTTATGTAGATCTTTAAGCTGGTCTAATGTGAGTATGGCTGCGGGTGTAATAGGTCTGTTTTGTGATTCTCTATAGGCGTTAGGGGTAAATCTAAAGTTTGCATAGCTAGGCGTGGTCTTCGTTATTTCGTTGAGGGCTATGTTATGCGCTAGCTAAGCGATAGGCAGCTTCTTAACCCAGTTATCTTACATATAGTTAATATAGTAGCAAAGGTAGGTTTTAACGACCTAGTTTATTCGCTTAGTCTGTCTATTAATTTAAGGTCTTTATGCGGTAGTAAGCTTATAATTTAATCCGATCCTTACTATAAGGCATTACTAAAAGTTCAAGAAAAATAGTGGTCCTCTATCTGAGATAATTTTAGACAATAAGCTATATATACTGATAATATATCGTAAGAAGAAGTAGGAAAATTCTTCTGCGTTAGTTGCTTCTTAATATAGGATAAAATAGGAAAATTTAGTGAGTCTATTAATAATGACTAGAATGCTATTATAGGCTGTACTAGTAGTAGGGTCTAATGAAAGGGGTAGTTTAGTGATAAAATCCATTATAATCGAGTCCTATAGTCGCGCTGCGACTAGTAGGGGTTGCAGATGTCCGTATGGTTTATGGCGTTAAGCCTTGGTTTATTCGCAAAGGAGGCATTGCTTGAGAACCTGTCTCACTATTGCCTTGACTCTGTGACGGGCTGGCCCCAGGGGGGCTCCAGCGAGGGCTAGCGCTGCGGCCGTCAGGGCTCTTGCGAGCCCTTCCCAATTGAGGCACGGAGGCTCTAGGCAAAAGGAAACGTAATTGACTTAATCGCACACCGATTAGTCAATTAGCCCTATACAGCTTACGCAGGCGCGCCTGCAGGCAGGCGCCGCGCATACACAAATTAAGGCACGGGCGAAGCCCGAGACCATAACAGACTCTAGGAAATGTGTATATCGTTTAGACACGTTTGAGGGTTTTATTGATTCCTTAGTGTCTATAGAGCGGATGTTTATAGATCTCATGTATGAGCTGTTTGCGTAACTGCTTTAGTATGTGCTGTTTATCTGTTTCCTTAAAAGCGGGATCCTATTAATTATGTTCTAGGATCTGCTGCAGAAGTGGATTGCCTTATTCTACTATATATATTTGCGTAGGTAATAAGGATTGCCCTAGGATTAGGTTCCTAGTGATTCGGCTTATCTTATATGCTTAGGTATTTATAAGTTTCTTATATGCTTATGGCATATATTTTTATGTAATTCTAAGGTATTTTTACTATAAGTGGCCTTTAGGCATGCAGTATAAGAGTTACTTATAGGCCTTTATCTTGCCTATATTGAAGTCTGGGCGTTAGCTGATAGTATTGGCTCTGCCGTTTTCTATGCCTTTTTTGTACTTAATGATATAGTTGAATTCAGATAGGTATTCGGCGTATCGGAGTTATTATCCGCTTAGTTCTTGCATTATAGCGAAGTGCGAGATATTCTTATGGTCTATATAGATAGTGACCTAATGTTTACTTCCTAGAAGGTAATATTAAAATTCCTTAAAGGAGTTAATAATCGCAAGGAATTCTTTATTATAGATTAGGTAGTTAAGTTCTACTCTATGCATCTTATAGGAGTAGAAGGCAATAGGATGCAAAAGTCCTTTATTATCGCGTTGTCCGATTTGGGCTCTGAGAGCAAAGTCTAAGGAGTCCGTTTTGAGTTTAATTGGGCGTTTAGGGTCAAACATCTTGAGTATGGGTTCGCTAAGGATAAGGTCCTTGATCTCATTGAAGGCGTTCTGACTATTAGGTAGCCATTTGAATTGTTGGTCCTTGCGTATAAGTGCTAAGAGAGGTATAGCGGTTTTGCTGAAGTTTCTGAGAAATTGTTAGTAGTAGTTTATAAATCTAAGGAATGCTTATACTTCCTTGACTATTATAGGCGTAGGCTAGTCCTTAACTGCCTAAACCTTCCCTGGGTCTATTTAGATCTTATTATATAAGATAATATGTCCTAAAAATTCAACTTTTAAGGTATAGAAATAACTTTTCTTTAGTTTAATTAGTAGGTTTATATTCTATAGAGCTTATAGTACTATATAGATATATTCTATATGTTCTTATTCCGTTTTAGAGAAGATGAGGATATTATTAAGGTAGTATACTATAAATATATTAAGGTGCTTATATAAGATATAATTGATTATGCGTTAGAATGTGGCTGGCGCATTAGTGAGTCCAAAGGGCATAATAAGGTATTCAAATAGTCTATATTTTGTTCTAAAGGCGGTTTTCTATTCGTATCCGGGCTTAATGCGGATCAGGTTATAGGCTCCTTTTAGGTCAAGTGCGGTAAAGTACTTCATCCCGTGGAGTCAGTCCTTCAGTTCACTGATTAAAGGCAGAGGCGTGCGATCCTTAATGGTCGCGTTATTGAGCGTATAGTAGTCCACAATAAGTCGGAGTTTTCCGTTCTTTTTAGGAACGAATATAACTGGATAGCCTATAGAGGATTTTAATGTCCTAATATATCCTTTCCTTAATATGTTGATAAGGTAGGTCTTAAGCTTATGCAGTTATGCTTCATTAAGGTTATAAATCTTGTGGAACTTGGTCGAGGTTCTATCCTTAAGCCATATTTTATAGTCCTATTTTAAGTGTATTAGCAGACCTATTTCTAGTTCTTCAGTAAATAGTTTCTTATAGATTCAGTATTACACTAGGATATTCCATAATCTATTAGCTAAGGGTTCTATCTATTGCTTAAGGTCCTTATTAAGTCGTGTAAGTTATTATCTAAGAGATGTAAGCTATTATTACGTTTATTGTGCTTGGCCCTTCTTGTGTCAGTATCTGGTTCCTTTTGGAGGCGTTATTGTATCTGTAGGTTGGCAAGTGTTATCGTATTAGCTCGTCTGGCTTCCTTTGCTCTTATCGATAGGAAGTTAAGATCTCATATTATCCATATCGTCTAGATCTATTATAGAATCATTATCAATATTACTGGCTGTATTACTTCGAAAAGTTTGCACCTAGCTAATATGCCAGCTGATAAGGGGGTTATAATAGTAAAGCTATAGGTAACCTAGGAGTAGGTTATATCCTTAGAGTAGTATAATATTAAAGTTTACACCTTAGTTCCTTCCTTTAATAAATACCTTAAGGTGATCAACCTCTTGGGTTATAGCTCTATTATTATAATAGAATGGTTTCCCTTTTATATTATAGATATTATAGGGTTCATCCTTTTCCTTCTATGGTAGCTAGAATCGATTAATAATGTGAGGGTTAATCCCGTTCATTTTAGCTCTGCTGTCTACTAAAGCGGTAAACCATATGCCCTTGATTCATACTTGCAGTAGTATTCTTTATTATTACTATATACCTGGGCTCTATATAGCACCTAGAGCTCTTCTGGGAGGTTCTGCAATTCCTCCTAGCTCTCGCCGGTCCTATGGCTCTTCTACAGGTGGCGCTGGTCGTTTTTTGCTTATGACTTTAAGTGTCTGCATTGTTTCCTTGTAGCCTCATAGTGCTAGCTATGAACCTTCTATTATAGGTGCGTTTAGTATTCTTTATTCTAGCAGTATATAATAGATCTATTACTGCTTATATATTCTTAAGGGTATAGGTTTATTCGTTTCTATAGTATATACTAATGTTTATAGCGTTTATCTTTTATAGTATATTAATCTGCGAGCTTATAGGCTTAATAGTATATTATAATAGGTAAATTCTATTATATTAGGTAGCAGTTATTAAGTACTTTATTGTTTAGGTATATAGTATAGTTATTCTTATAATAGGAAACCTATAATAGTTGCTTATATTTGTAAAGGTATGAGTGGCAGTGGAAAAGGTAGGTAGGGAACTTCAGATAGAAAATAATAAGATTATTATTATTCATTGTTGTTATAGTATCTTCTAGAAAAAGCAGGTCTTTTATAAACCTTTTATGTTTCATAGAATCAGCTAGAAGCTGCTTGCTAAGCCAGTGACGATAGCTTGCTAAGCAAGTGGCGATAGCTTGCTAAGCAAGTGGCGATAGCTTGCTAAGCAAGTGGCGATAGCTTGCTAAGCAAGTGGCGATAGCTTGCTAAGCAAGTGGCGATAGCTTGCTAAGCACGTGGCAATAGCTTGCTAAGCAAGTGGCGATAGCTTGCTAAGCAAGTGGCGATAGCTTGCTAAGCAAGTGGCAATAGCTTGCTAAGCAAGTGGCGATAGCTTGCTAAGCAAGTGGCGATAGCTTGCTAAGCAAGTGGCGATAGCTTGCTAAGCAAGTGGCGACTTGCTGGAAGGAATTATATAGGGTATTTACAGCCCCCCTGAAGCCTTATTCAGTGTAGTATGCATTATATGCTTCATTTAATAAGGATTCCATAGGTAGATACCTTTTTATCCTTAATCTTGTTTAGGTTTTTATATAGAGAAAAGATTAAAAACTCTATATTTTTATAGTATTTATATATTTTCGAGAATATATATATATTGTTATATATTATAGAGGAAAACTTTATGCTAAAAACCTCTTTATTTATTTATAGAGAAAATTCCAAAAGGATATAAGGAATAAAAAACTCTATGGTTTTTCTTTTGTTATTTCTTCTGTTATACGATGATTTTCTTCCTTTTTATAGTTATATAAGGATAGTAACCCTATGAGTTTATGGAAGATTATATTTCCCAGACTTTTAGTGAATATATCTGCTATATTATCTTGTGATCTCACATGAAATAAGCGTATATTTCCTTTTCTATACTCATCTCTAGTGAAATGGTACGAAATATCAATATGTTTAGTCTTTTTATAGTAAGAACTATTTTTTCCTATTGTTTCTGCAGCTTCATTGTCTGTCAATACAGGTGGAATAGCCTTATTATTATATAGACTAAGCTTATTTAAAGCATAATTCCATATATTCTTAAGAGCTATAGCCTCTTTAGTAGCTTCTTTCAAGGCTATATATTCTGCTTCGCATGTAGATGTAGCTACACATTTTTGTTGGCAGGAATTCCAGCTTATTATATTGTTTTTTAGGAAAAAGCAGTATCCACTAATAGATTTTCTATTATTTATATCAGCTGCCCAGTCTGAGTCACTATAGCCTCTCATCACTGTTTCTTGTGATTTTAGATCAATATTACAGTCATAATAAATTCCTATATCGCTATAGGTATTTAAATATTTCCAAATTTGATCTAGGGCTTTTCTGTGGCTTGAGTCTGGTTTAGACTGATATTTAGAGGTATTATTGACAGCATATAGAATGTCTGGTCTAGTTTTTAAGGCAGGATACAGTAAAGATCCTATTTCCCTTTGAAATTGTAATATATCTTCTTTAGAAGGTATTATGGTTGATTTTTTAAGTTTAACTCCAGGAATATAGGGAGTTTTTGTAGATGGAAGATCGTTTTTTCCGTATTCCAGTAGTTTATTTTTTATATATTTTATTTGGTTTATGTATAAGCCTTTATTCTCTCTGTCTATATGTATTTGCATACCTAGAAAGTCTTTTATTTCCCCTAAATACTGGAGTTTTAATTTAAGGGTTAATTTATGCATTATTTTCAAAATAATTTCTTTATATGGGCCCATAACTATTAAGTCATCTACATGACATAAAATAGTTATTTTATATTTTTTATTTATAAATATTCCTTCATCATATGGAATAGGGTTAAAACCGTATTCTTTGAGGTTTTTTGAGAGAAATTCATACCAAAGTTTAGGACTTTGTTTTAGACCGTATAGGGCTTTATTTAGTTTTAGGTATATTTCCTGGTTTTCTGATTTTTCGATTCTTAAATCCCCTTTTAGTTTCTCTATTACATAGTCTTGGAAACCGATAGGAGGAATCGTATATATATCTTCCTCTATATTAGAGTGTAAAAACGCATTTTTTACATCATATTGGAGGATTTGCCAGTTATTTATAACTGCTAATATAAGAAAAATTCTTATGTTTTCAGGTCTACAGGTTGTAGCAAAAGTTTCAGTATAATCTATATTCTGAACTTGGTTAAAACCTTGTATGACCCAGCGGGACTTATATTTTATTATATTGTTATTTGAATCAGTTTTTATTTTATATACCCAGCGGCCTCTTATGGCTTTTCTTCCTTTAGGAAGCTTGGATATGCTCCAGGTTTTTTGTTCTAATAATTCACTTATTTCTTCTTTCATAGAAATAACCCATTTATCTTTGTTTTTATCCTTTATAGCCTGGTTATAGTTGGAAGGTTCTATAAGGTTTATATCTTTTAATATTATGTTATATATTGAAGGAATTTCTTTGAAGTCCTTATAGTATTCAGTTGGCTTTCTTAGGATTTCAACTGAAAACTCCCCATTTTTTGTATTTTTTAGTGAATTATTATTGTTATCATTATTATCCTTTATAGTATTATTGTTATTTTTATTTATGGGTTTTTTCGGCTTAGTAGGAAAAATATTCTCTAAGATGGTAATATCTCTAGAGTGTATTATTGTTTTCTTTTTATAGTCCCAGATTTTATAGGAATTATCTGTGAATCCTATAATTATGCCTTTATAGGCTTTAGTTTCCAATTAGAAACCGGATTTTTATTTTTATAATAGACTATAGACCCAAAGGTTTTTATATCCTTTAAGTCTTCTATAGTCAAAGTTATATTGTTTTTCTTTTCTATAGGGCATAGAAATTTAATAGAGCTATGTGGAGTTCTATTATATATATATTCTATTCCTTCTAGAATTTCTGCCCATAGATATTTGGGTATATTTGCCTGAAAGATTATACTCCTCAGAATATTAAGAATAGTTCTATTTATTCTTTCTGCTGCCCCATTAGGTTCCTTAGTATAAGGAGGGAAAAATTATATAGAATACCGATACTTTTGCAGTATTTATTTATAGTATGCCTATATTCTAGGGCATTATCTGAGAAAATCTCTTTTATTGTAGTTTTTTCTTGATTATTCTCTATTAGGGCTTTATATTCTTTAAAGCAGCTTAAAGCTTCACTTTTATTCCTTATCTTAAATATCTTCAAATACTTAGTTCCTTTATCAAGAAAGGTAATAAAGTATTTATAATTTTTATAGGCTATAGGGCTTATAGGGCCGCAGATATCAGTTACTACTTTGTCTAAGAATTTGTAGTCCCTTTTATTTGATATTTTATTTATTTTATTCGTGTGTTTTCCTTTGATACAGGATTCACAGCTTTGTATTTTTAATATATCATTTTTTGGGAATAAAAACTTATAAGTAGTTTCTTTAGTATCTTTATATTTAGCCTTATATAATCTTAGAAGATATCTTTTTAAGGTTTTAATATTCAAGTGATTTAAGCGTAAATGCCAATTATAAAATTCTATATTTATTTCCTTATTTTTAGGAGAATTTATTATAGAGTTTTCCTTTTGGTTTACTACAGTATTTGTAGTTTGTATAGAAAGAATATTGTTTTTGTGTCCTCTATTATTGAGTATAAATATTGGCAAATAATATAGCTTTTGCTTTAGGAAGCCTTTAGCTATTATCTTATTATTTTTGATAAGAAAAAAGTTATTTTTCTTAAAATAGGTATCAATATTATTCAAAGCTGACTGACTTATAATATTTACCCCAAGTTGTGGAATATACATAACATTTGTTATATAGAAAGGGTCCTTAAAACCCGGAAATTTTATATATATATTTCCAGTTCCTTGGATATTAATAGAGTAAGCTTTACCCCAGGAAACAGTTTTATTAACAGGCTTATAGTTATTTAAATAGGTTTTTTCACAAGTTATATGGACTGTTGCACCAGTATCATAAATAAAACCTATTAGATTTTTATTTGTATTTATTTTATTTATATTTAACGCCTGAAACTCCTTAGAAATCTCAAAAATACGTTGAAAATTCGTACTTATAGTTCCTAATAAGGGGCTTTTAGTTTTTTGTTTTATGTGATTGGTTATAAAGGCTCTTACCTCACAATCTTGCATATTAAGATCTATTAGATCTTCTGAGCTTTTGAGGCTTAAGGAAGGGCTAGAAGTGTCCTTATTCGGTTCTTCAGAATCTTGAGAGCTGATTGGCTCGTCTAGAAGAGACTTGGCAGCCAGTAGGAGTTTCTCCTCTCTTTTTTCTCTAATTGCCTTGGCCTTATTGGGCTGAGCTCTTTTCTTAGAGATTTTTTCCTCTTCCTTTAGAGCTTTATAGTTCTTTATAAAGCCTTTAGGAGCCTTATGAGGATGTAGCCAATAGCAATCTTTGCTTATATGACCCGTCTTTTTGCAATTTGTGCATTGCAGTCCCACTTTTTTCTGCTTCCAAGGTTTTTTACCTTTTATAAGGTTTATTTCCTCGGTTTCATCTTACAGTCTTCTGCTTTCATCCAATAAGGAAGAAGATAGGGACTCGAGGGTATATGCATTTGGATTATTTCTCAAGGCTTGAGAAATATTGGTTATGTAGCTGGAAAAGCTAGAATCCAAGCTATGCAATATCCAGGCAATAACAACCTTTTCAGGGATTTTTAATTCCCTAGAGGATAATTCGTCAGAAAGTTCCTTAATTTTATTAAGGTATTCTTCCATAGACTGGCCACTTAAATAAGTGTTAAAAAATTCCTTTATTAGGAGAAATTCACTGGTAAAACCGGATGAATTATAAAGGTTTTTTAGGCAATCCCAAGCTAATTTAGCATCCTTTATATGCTTAATTTGCAGAAGGGGCCCATCTTCCAATAGAAGGTTTATATTTGCTAAAGCTTCTTGGCTTTTAGCATGTCCTTCAGTGGAAATAGCCGTTATGAGTTTTTCTTTTATAAGAAAAGCCTCAACTCGGATAGCCCAAGTGATATAGTTTTCACTACCCTTGAGCTTGGAAATCTGAACTTTATCACCAGAACCCATTTTAAGTAAATAGGCAGGTTAATCCTTTGGAAATCTAGATAATAGATGTTTATCCTTGGGAATTCAGTTCCTTCTCTCAGATTTTGAGAGTTATCGAGAGGCCAGTCAGAAAACTGATATTTGGTTGTATAGCCAAAAGATTTGGCTGTCGAATGGTATAGGAATCGTTCGGTTTGGAGGGGCCGGTCGAGAGGAAGAAGTAATAAACGTAGGAATTTCAGGGGAAAATTGAGTAATAAGGGGTATAAACCAATTAAGGTTCAAAGAAAAGCGTATAAATATGCTCCTTTAGAAGCTCCCGAGTGCAGAACCCGGGCTCATAACCTGTAAAGGTATGAGTGGCAGTGGAAAAGGTAGGTGGGGAACTTCAGATAGAAAATAATAAGATTATTATTATTCATTGTTGTTATAGTATCTTCTAGAAAAAGCAGGTCTTTTATAAACCTTTTATGTTTCATAGAATCAGCTAGAAGCTGCTTGCTAAGCCAGTGACGATAGCTTGCTAAGCAAGTGGCGATAGCTTGCTAAGCAAGTGGCGATAGCTTGCTAAGCAAGTGGCGATAGCTTGCTAAGCAAGTGGCGATAGCTTGCTAAGCAAGTGGCGATAGCTTGCTAAGCAAGTGGCAATAGCTTGCTAAGCAAGTGGCGATAGCTTGCTAAGCAAGTGGCGATAGCTTGCTAAGCAAGTGGCGATAGCTTGCTAAGCAAGTGGCGACTTGCTGGAAGGAATTATATAGGGTATTTATAATATTAGTAGTATATAGGCTTAAATTCAGCTATATTATTTTTATATATAGGGTTCCTTTATGCTCTATATGCTTCTTCTTATATAATTCCGGTAATATAGAACTCTATGGCCTTAATATCTTATTGGCATAATTGCAATAGGTAGTTTATATATTCTAGGGCATTATCTTCGTCTCGCTCATCCCATTTATTAGGCAGGATCTTATTGCTGCTCTAATCGTCTTCTTCGGATGTAGCTAGATAGACGTCTTCAGGTTTAACTCTCAGTCGGAGTTCATGGGCTTATCTAGCCTTATAGGGTGTAAGATAGGGTTATGGTTCGTCTTTAAGGTCTTTCATAATCTCCCTCTTCCTGACCCTCTAGATAAGTGCTTTATTTTATTCACTAATCCTATATAGATCGTAGCATTAGTGTGGGTTTATTAAGTGGCTATAAGCCTTAATGTAGCGTTTGCGTTTATTGTTATAGACTATATCGCTGCTGGCCGGGCTTGTGATACCGGTCTTGGTTATGGCGAGCGTCTTGCTGCTAGCGGTTGTGGGCATGGAGGGTCCTTCCGGGACTGGTCTCTAAGTGAGGTATGTGACCGTATTGTATTATGCGGCATATTGGGCGTGGATCTAGTCTTATATAGGCAGGTTATATGTTTGCGCCTCGTGCTGATCCTTATAAAGGGCGTTATTTCCGAGAAGCACTTATCCTAGAGTTACTCCAGTATTATTATATTCCTTATATGCTATTGCGACTATCTTATTCCTTAGCTCTCTAGGGTAATAGCCGTTATCTTTACTGTCTTTATGGATGAGGCAGTTATTATTATAGTATGCCGTCCAGTGGTATGATACGTGATCGGTCTGCTGAGGCTCGGCTTGCTGCGGGGTGCTCTGTCGAATAGAGGCTGCTCTAAGGGTTCTTCCCTCTAGGATAGGCTTAAACTTCCTATTGGTCTTAACTGGATTGCAGCATTTACGTTTAATATGTCCTTTCTTTCTATAGTTCTAGTAAGTATATTATAAGAAGTCCTTTTGCGTGGCGCTAAGCTCTATCAGTCTATTGTGCATTCCTAATATAGTGCTTGGCTATTGGATTTTTACTTTTTAGTTTAGGGCATTTTGCGGTTATTAATTGTAATTACTATTATTAGCATTTAGGCAAATCTTATATTACTAAGAGTATTATTTATTATTAATCCTAACTGCTTGGGCAATATAGTCGATAAGTGTGCTAGGTTGATCGGTTTTATAGAGTTCTTTCTGGACTAATTATTTAAGTCTATTAAAGAAGAATAATATAAGGACATCTTGATCCTAAGGTAGTTTAATTATAAGTTAAGTGAAGAGTATTCTATAGTTAGAGGTAGATCCTATTTGCTTAAGTTGTTTAATCTAATCCTTAGCCTTAGACTTTTTATTAATAGTTCTAAAGGCTTATTAGAGTTCGCGTTTAAATTAATTAAAGCTTCTATAAATATAGTGAGTTTGGGCTGCTCTTTCCGTATTTATATGCTTATTATAATTATATATAATAGGTTTAATCCACTCGGCTGCATTGCCAGTAAGTTATCCTATAGTGTAGTAAACCTTAGAGGCTTTATTGCAGAATTGCATTAGGTAGTAGGAAAAGAAAACCTTAATATTAGTAATAAACATCTAAAGCTTGTAGGCATTGCTATCGAATTTCTTAGGCGCGGATAGCTTAAGAACTTCTCCAGGGTCTCAGCCAGTGGTTGCTATAGTAGCGAGGGTATTAAGGTCATTATACTGATTGCATTATATGTTTTATTATTCCTATTAGAGGTTTAAAATACAGTCGATCTTAATGCATAGGGCCATAATCTTAAGGCGTAGAACGCGGATTTTACCTTTATGGTAACTGCCCATATTGCGCATGCATTATTAAAGTTTTTTACAGTCTTCGTCAGATATTATACTAATATCGTCCATTTCAGCATCAATAGGAGGTCGATCCTCAGGCAGAGTGTTATTTTGCTGCTAAGTAGCTATTACTGTGTTCAATATTGCTTAGAGTAATGCAGTATTCGTCTGAATAAGAGCTTTTAATATATAACAGTCTGAATCAATTCCCAAGGGATAAATCAGGAGGGCCTAGTTTATATTGGCAGATAGAATAGGGCATTACGGTTGTTCTAAGTAATGAGAGTGTTATATCGCTTAATGTATTAATTATAGGAGGTTTAAGGGCAGAGGTAATTAAGGTAAAGTAGTATTATTAAAAGCTGAGGTAGCGCAGAGGCTTCCTCCTATCTAGAAGTAAAGGTCTTATATATGTGGTAGTTTATATTGGTTCACTTAGTGATCCGTTATAAACCCTTTTGAGGTTTACTGTGGTTCACTGGATGAACCTGGGTGAACTAAAGCGGGGTGTTTCTGATTGGGCCGTTTAAAGTGGGGGAGCCATGTGACTTGTTGGTTGTCGTCACGGGCCGTGACAGAGCAGTCGGTTGGCCATTTCTTCTACACCACGCAGCCGCGGGGGAAATCCTCGCAAATCCAGGTCGAGAATGAACTGAACAATAATCTGCTCCTCTAGATCAGATAGTCTCCGTGAGTTAGGGATGGTATTGCGTCGAGATTGAATGCCGTTCTGCCGGCGACGAAGCCTCGGCTCAGAGACCTCATAGGTCCTTGCAGCGCGTCGGAGACTTAATTTTGGGTCATTTTGAAGGGCTTGAAGGGCAAGAAGGACTCTTGCTTCGGTATTTAGTTGTGGCATGCTTAGTGGTTAAGATTTGATTGATTGAATGAAGAGGTAGGTGGAAGTGGGAAAAGTGCGTCGCTCGCTTGTCTGCGTCGCTCGCTTATCATGCACGTTATAAAGACAACGAAAATACATAGGAACCACTAGAACACCTCACCCATACATAATGCCTACTAAAGAACTTCTACCGGCATCAGCAGCAGAAAAGTCAAGCCCTTCTAAGGCGCTCCAGTCGATAATTATCAGATATTAGAGGGTAAAAGTTGTAGTGGTGAGACTAATGTGTTGTATTCATGAGTTGCTTGTCTGTCTCTGTTGTTCTGTATATGATCAGATGGTCTTTTATAGACAGAACTGATCCTACGGTCTCTTCCGTCTTCCGAGCCCTTCGGGTATCCGACCTCTTTCTCCGAGTCCTTCAGGCAGTCGGCATTATTGGTAATAAAGGAAGTTAGTTATGCCTCTTGCTCATATGACTTCCTGCTGGTCCGGGCTCTAGTCATCTGACCTTAGAGACAAAGGGATCTTTGTCTCCTATATCATCTATATGGGGCGACTTCTTAGTATGGCTTACGCCTCGGTTCGTGACTTCATATTCATCCGCATGTGACTTCTTATTCATGCCTATATCTTTAATAAATCTAATACACCCCCTCAGATTCAATGAATTTTCATTGAGTCTGAACCTCTTTATCTTTCCATAGCCTCTTGCTGATGTCTTCCACTCTAAGCTGTTGCAGAAAGTGGTTCTATTTTCCTGCAGGTAAGGCTTTCATTAATCCGTCTGCGATCATATCTATTAACTTAATATAGTTAACTTGGATTTTCCCATTTTGAACTTCCTGCCTAAGCTAGTAGTTATAAATATTAATATATTATAGTTTCATCTTTAAGGTAGCTATATTAGCTTTTATTAGGTTAATAGTTTAAGTATTATTGCAGTCGATCTGGATGGTTATATTATCTAATTAGATGTATAGCTCCTTAATAAGTCGGCTAACAAAGAGGGATTCCTTGGCGGCTTATGCTAGGGCTAGGAGTTCCGCTTCAGTTATTAACGTTGTGACTGTATCCTGCTTGTTGGCTCTCCATCCGATCAGTCTGTTGAATAGCTTGATGGTGTATGCCTGCAAGCTCTTCCGGTCTAGGGTGTTATTAGCGAAAGATGCATTGCTGGCAACCCTAAGTCTGCCGGGTCCTCCAAAGGAAAGAGCCAGGTTTTTTATGCATAAGAGATAGTAAATAATCTAATTAGATGCTTTTTAATAGATTTAGCTTAGATTAGTAAGGAATCAGGCTAGTCTAGAGACTATAAAGGCAATATTAGGTTATATGTTTATAGCAATATAAAGGACCGATCCGATCTTATGTTAATAGCATTGGACTTCTGAAGGGGTCGCTAGCTTTATTACAGGCTGTAGTTCTGCCTGGGTTATTAGTATTATAGCTGTTCCTTTATTAGCTAGGTTTGCAATCTTGTCAATATAGGATGCTTGGGACAGCTAGATCTTCATTATAGGTCGGTCCCATATGACTTCTATTCCAAGGAACCATTGCATAGGGTTTCCGCCTATTAAGATATATCTCATCTGGAGCTGTTTGATTAAATGCTTAGCCTTATGTTCTTAAGTCTTTCGATAGGCCATGATTATATTATTAATATATACGAAAAAGAGGATTCCTTCTCGTTTAAAGCAGCAAGGCTCGTGAGGAACTGGCTTGTAACCTAGCTGCTGTAGGGTCTTAGAGAGCTCTCTTTGCCATAATAAGGGGGAGATCCGTAGCCCGTATAAAGCCTTATTAAGCTTAAGGATTATTCCTGCCTTTTTATAGCCAAGAGGCATCTGCATAAAGACATCTTGATTAATTAGAGCATATATAAATGCGTTAGTTATATCATATTAAACTATTTCCAGATCAAATTTAGCTGCAATAGCTATCAAGGTCCTGAACGACCTTCTGGCTAAAGTGGCTGCATATGTGTCCTGCAGCTGGCCCTTGGCTTGTTGGTCTCCTCGAACTATGAGCCTGGCCTTATACTTCTAAAAGTAGCCATATTTATCTATCTTATAGACATATACCTATATACAGCCTAGAACTTATTGCTTAATTGCTTAAGGGTCTTTAGCCTTAATCTCAATCTAAGAGCTTATTTCCTTATAACTCTAAAGGTATACTTCTTTAGCCTTTAGGAATAGGTTATTAAATAGATAATTAATAAGATTATTATATATTTTAAGTAAGAGGGGAAATATATTCTTATATATCTTCTCTTTTTAATAGAGATTCCATTCTACTATAATTTATTGCAGTAATTTCATTCCAGTTAGAAAAGCTGCTTGCCATATTACAGTCTAGGTCCCTTATGCTGGCACATTTGAAGGGATCTATGCTAGTAGGGCTAAAGGTGGTATATCTAGAGGCATAATAAGGTCTTTATATTCCGCCTTTTTTGCTTCTGAGATTTTATTAATTGCCACTATAAGACAGTCTACTATAAGTTCGGCTGGTTCCTCTTCTTCTATTAGGAAAGCCACCTTAATGCAGTCTTTAGTTTCTAACTAATTAATTAGTTCATCTTATTAAAGTAATACAATTCATGCGATTTCGTCCAGGTCTGCTTCTAGAAGGTCGTCCTTGAACTCCTCCCAGTTTCTATTGCAGCCTTCGTCTTTATTGAAGATAACGTCTCGGGTGCTAATAATTCGATCGATCGAGGGGATCCAGATCCTGTAGATATTCGAGGATCTATATCCAACCAGGAAGCCGATCTATCCCTTGGGTTTAAGCCGCATCTTGCGATTAAGCTTCTGTTATGCCTCGGGGGTCATGGCATAGGCCTTGCAGCTAAATGCTTATAGATATGTCTAGTCGGGCTGTTTTATTAGATATGGAATTCCTCTGGCTTTAGTTATAATAGAATGCAGTTAATTATATAGTATTTTCCAGTTTGATTTATAATTTAGTATTTAGTTATATAAGTAAACTGCAGTTCTGCCGATTTCTGGCCAGAGCTGATGAGGGAGCTTGGCGCCTATTCGCATTGCTCTTTCCTTATCCTTGATCACACCCCCTGAGCGTTCGGCGCCGCCGTTTTATGCTTGGCTATATAGTGCTAAAGGCTTAATAATAATGGCTTTCTTTCATAGGAAGGTTCCGACTTATAGTTTGACCTCTATGATCTCATTATTGCATTCGATGACCTTGACTTTGATGCTATATTGGTGTTCTAGGTGCTTAAGGAAGGATATAAAAGCTATAATAATAGCTTTAGTTATTCAAGATATAAGGTAGTAATCCTAGATATAACCAGTTGATCAATAGGTAAGCAGCATCTATAATATATAGCCGCCTATGCCTTCTTCATAGTCATGAAAATCAATAGTGACTCGTTCTCTGGCTATTTGGCCTATCTTTCTTGGAGCTCGTCTAATCTGTCGCTTGATCTTGGATAGACTATAGGCGTCGCATTCAACTGTTGTTGGTCCTCGTATTCGCACCCCCTAAGTTAAAGAGACAAGGTGTTCCAGAGCTTATAGTCCCGGGTGTCCTAGGCGGTTATGCCAACGGATGGCTTCTCCCATCAATAGGGCCCTTTTAGTATATGTAGTGACTTTATGGGCTGCCCATGCTGCTTAGGTCGTCTCGGCAGGTTAATATTTAATGATATATTGGCCGTATAGGTCCTTGATTTGGCATGTAACCGTCTGATCAGATCGTTGTAGTGATATTGGGTCGCAGCTGTTATCCCAATGGAGGCCTTTTCGTCGTAGTTGCCATAAGGAGACAAGGGTCGTAAGGATCCGAGGGCAGTATGCAACATCTTCAAGCAGCAAGGCGTGTGTTTCTATAAGCCTGACTATCATGGTTCCATACCCTAGGATTAGAAGCTTTCGATCGCCTGACCAGATGTAGCTATGTGGAAGTGCAGGCTGCATCTTAGCTAGTCTCTTTTTATTATTAGTAATAAGATGGTTGCTCTAGGGTCCAGGATTTAGGAGTTTCGCAAAGGATAGTCATTTGTCTAAGTAGCGAATGCCATATTGACCTAAGCGATTAATTGTTTATAGAGTTATTAATCTGATTAATCAATTAGTTGCTTAGTCTTGAATTTCTTATATATAAGCGCTGTAACTTATTTCTATAGGTCTTTATCTTTAAGGGCTTCCTTTACCCTTTCTTAAAGTTGCTTATAGGGCCTAAAACCTTTCTAAGCTATATTTAGAAAAACATAAAAGCATCTCTTAAGAATATAAAATAGGGCGCATACTAGGCATCTCTCCCTTTCAGGGTTCCCTTAGCTCCTCATCCTTTTCCCTCCCTTCTTTATAGAACGGTACTGGCCTTTAATAATACAGGCGTCCCCTGGTTTATTGTCCTGAGGGTCCTCCTCAGCAAAGCTCGCAGAGAATGCACCTTAGGATACTCTCCCGGTGCGACCTTGGCCTCTTAAAGCCTCTATATTTCTGAGCTTATTTCGGAAAGCGTTCACTAGATCTCAATAGATTAGGGATTCTTCTTGGATTAGTTGTTATTAGCTGATCTTATAGGCTACTATTTAAGCAGGTAAGATATTTAATAATATATTAAAGAAATCATTAGCCTAAGAACTATAAGAGAGCGTTTCTAGGACTTTTAGTTATTGTCCTTTTGCTAGGATTTCCTCCTATATATTTAACTATTTGATTACTTAGTCTAAAGTCTTAATAGAGCCTTTAAGATAAGTAAGGTACCTGGATCTTATGTCTCTTCTTTCTTCTGCATTGGACCTTCTGCAGTATGCATAAAGGTTATAATACTATTCGTATATTGACTTGCATGGTTAATAGTAGGTTTAGATGTAATCTGGAGAGACTATTTATATGACCTAATCTTATAGGATCCTAAGGGCCTTCCTTTGCTTATCTAAAGATTTCTCTTATAGCTAATAGAAGGAGAGGTCTTACTGGAAAATCCTTTGGCCTTATTTAGTAAGGTTAGAGATAACCTATGAACTATTGATTATTTCTTGGATATTATTGGGGTTAGATTCCTTACTATTAGGGGTTTCTAATCGAATGGTCTATTATACTGCAGTCGTTTTTATATATTTGCGTCTCCTAATGTCTAGGAATATAGGCTCCTCTCTAAGGAAGGTCTTCCTTTTAAGGTAGTATTATAAGCCTAGGAGGTTAACTTGCAGAAGGAACTTATATTCCTAATTTGGGAAGTCTCTAAACTTTGCGAGAGTAGCAGTAAGGCCTTCCTTCTATATCTTTAAAGGGAACATTGCTATAGTATCTTTTGAGGCAAGAAGTTGGTTGGTTGAGGCAATAAGACAGTTCTTCTCAGTCGGTTAAGGCAGTAAGACTCTTAATTATCAGATATTAGAGGGTAAAAGTTATAGTGGTGAGACTAATGTGTTGTATTTATGAGTTGCTTGTCTATCTCTGTTATTCTATATATAATCAGATGGTCTTTTATAGACAGAACTGATCCTACGGTCTCTTCCGTCTTCCGAGCCCTTCGGGTATCCGACCTCTTTCTCCGAGTCCTTCGGGCAGTCGGCATCATTGGTAATAAAGGAAGTTGGTCATGCCTCTTGCTCATATGACTTCCTGCTGGTCCGGGCTCTAGTCATCTGACCTTAGAGACAAAGGGATCTTTATCTCCTATGTCATCTATGTGGGGCGACTTCTTAGTATGGCTTGCGCCTCGGTTCGTGACTTCGTATTCGTCCGCATGTGACTTCTTGTTCATGCCTATGTCTTTGACAAATCTGACAATAATGCTAACCGCACCTAGCTCTTACGCTGCCCCCACGGCCTGCTGCTCAGCAAGGAGAGCCTCCTCCTGAGTACAAATACCATCTTCCTCATCCAACTCCACTATACCACAAGCAAATAGCTCGCTGCCCTGAGACTTTAATAACACACACTGCTTACGCAGGCGATTCAATTTGGAAAGAGCCTCTTGCAGCTCTAACTTAGCCTTCTTAATGTCAGACTTAACCTTCTTGCATTAAACTATATTTTAGGAAACTATAAGGTTAGGCTAAAGAAGATAAAGAAGATAAAGGAGAAAAAACCCATAAAAACTCGCAATACTACTGCTATTATAGGAATGCCCACGCTTAATGCACGCCCTATAATAAGACGATCTCTCCGCCATCCGATATACCTGCTTATTTTTGTAATAGTAGGAACAAGGCATGATATTAATGCCCTCTGAGTCGATGTGCGTAAGAAGATTGGAACGCTTGGATTGAGATTTGGACATACGACTTAACATGACGATCAGTAAGGACAACGGAAAATAAAATGCAGGAATAAGTTTAACTAACTGCGAAGGAATTAGGCACTACCAGCTTTGAGGCCTTAAGGACAAGACCTGTGGAGAGGAGACATTATGTCACGGCCCGTGATGATAACCAATAAGTTATATGGTTCCCCCACTTTAAGCGGCCCAATCAGAAATACCCCGCTTTAGTTCACCTAAGTTCACCTAATAAACTATAATAAACCTTAAAAGGGTTTACAACAGATCACTAAGTGAATTAATATAAACTACTGCATATATAAGACCTTTACTTCTAGATAGGAGGAAGCCTCTGCGCTACCTCAGCTTTTAATAATACTGCTTTACCTCAATCACCTCCGCCTCCCACCTCCTGTGATTAATACATCAAGCGACGTAACACTCTTATTGCTTAGAATAACCGTAACGCCCTATTCTATCTGCCAATATAAACCAGGCCCTCCTGATTTATCCCTTGGGAATTGATCCGAACCGTTACACGAGCGCCGCACTCAGAAATACACCTTAAATCGCAATTTTTAAATCTTTTTTAAAAATCCATATTAAGCTTAAAATATCTAAAATGTTATCCTTTGCTATTTACTATAAGATCTACCTAGAAAAAAAAATTGCTAAAATTCTACCTTCTAGGAACCTAGGTAGATACGAAAAGCTGTGGGGCTAAAATAATGCAGTTTTTAGATCTATATAGGTTCCTAAAGGATAGATTTTTGGCGATTTTTTTTTCTAAGTAGGTCTTATAGTAAATAGCTAAAAGATAAATTTTAGATATTTTAAGCTTAATATGGATTTTTAAAAAAGATTTAAAAATTGCGATTTAAGGTGTATTTCTGAGTGCGGCGCTCGCTTGGATGCGGCGCTCGCTTATCATGCACGTTATAAGACTAATAAGTATAAGATGCCTCTCCTCGATATTGTTGGCGTTAATGCCTGCTAATGGTCCTTCTGCATTATATTCGCATTCCTTAGCGGCAAGGAAGAGAGTGACTTCATCTGGGCTCTTAGGCAGCTACGGTATCTATACAGGCTTTATAATATAGCCCTTCCATTAGTAATACTTACTGATCGCTGTCTGGCCTATATGAATGCCCTTTCCTCTCCATCTTGCTTCCCTAAGTCACCTTTACTGCTATGCCTATAGCATATCAATAAGGCAGTCCTGACCTATTATATGCCTGCATTCATAGGTCGGGATAAAGGCAACCCTCAAGGGGAGGAAAAGTGGAAGGATTTCTATAGCTCGTGGCATAAGATCATTGCCTCAGAAAGTAAGGGCATCTACAATAAGAGGCTCAAGAAGTTCAAGAAGCAGTACCTTCCTAAGTATGCCAATAAGGTGGGCTACATCTTGCAGACCTGGCTAGATCTCTATAAGGAGAGGTTTATAAACACCTTCACTTTAACTAATTCATTACATTAAGGGCTAAGGGCATTTACCAGCTTATTAAAGGCCATTTAAAAACCTCCTAATTCGACCTTTTCGAGGCCTGGAGGATCATCAAGCTCATTATCGCAAATCAGGTTACAGAGCTTAAGGCAAATCAGGCCAGACAGCAGACCAGTATACCTATTAGGTTATCTAAAGCATTATACCGCAATATATATACTTAGGTATTACATAAGGCCCTCTAGAAAGTCAGAGCCCAGTAGGAGCGGCTGGTAAAAGAGGTCCCTTTATATACTAGGATCTTCACTAAGACTCTTGGCCTTCCTTGTGCTCACACCATTCAGCAGTTGCTGGCGCAAGAGGAGCCCCTTCAATTGCATCACTTCCATCTCCATTAGCACCTTCAACGGTCAGGGATTCCCCAGCTTATCATTGAGCCTTGCAAGCAGTTCGATCGCCTAGCGGCCAATTCAACGTTGCCGTCATCGAGCACACAGCGCGAGCCCTCTACATTCGAGGCCGTTGAGAATGCAGCCGGCCTAAAGGCACTGCCCACGTGTTCAAGATGTCATATCCAAGGCCACCGGATGAACTCGAAGGCGTGCCCCTTGCGGTATGACGATATATTGGCAACCTCTACCCAAGCCTCTGCACCTATCCAAGCCTCTGCATCTATTCAAGCCTCTGCACTCACCCAAGCCTCCGCGGGGACGCATACGACGACACATACATGCACTCGCTCTATAACACGCTCTCTATCGCCGCCATCGGGGTCACCTATTATATCTGAGACCATTACAACAACACATACAATAATGCACACGACAATACGTGTGGTCTCTCCCTCAGCGCCTAAGCCCGCAGCCGCTCCTGTGCCAAGTGACCCGGCGCCGCCTGCCTTGCGGGCTGATGATCCCCGTGCTATCTTTCAGCGATACAAGGATGCCCGAGCGGCCTGGTTTGCAACGTTGCCCAGGGGGCCCCTGAGGACTAATCAGCTATATCGCAAGGCCATGAAGCTGCCTATGCGTTACAGCAAAGCGGAATATGATTGGTGCCTCGACTATAAGCAGATAGAGGAGCATTATAGGGGGGAAAATGGTATGAGAGAATGGACCAAGGAGGAGATGATGAGTTATCTTGATTGGGATAAGGCTGAGAATGAGCGGGTTGAACGGGATGTAGGTATTGAAATGGCGGCGCAGCCATTCTCAGGGCGACGAGGCATGGGAGATATATGGGATGCCGCCGAGAGGGATATTGAAACACAGGATAGATTATACGGTGATTAGATATATAATAGGCGCCTTTGTGGGTTGAAGAGGGATCTCACTTATACACACGTTGGCCTCTTACATAACAATTGCTAATTGCACAGCCGGCTGTGCGGGCACGTGACATTCTACATGCACAGCCGGCTGTGCATGTAGAGGTCGCCCCCTGACCCAAGTTTCAGGAAACGCGTCGTTTTGTTGCAACCCCTCGCGTCGCCGTGATGCCCACAAGTCATAAGGACTACCATTCTATCCAAGCAACCATAAAACATACCTAGCTGGCACCATGGATTCTTGGCCCACGCTTTGCGAAAGCATCGCACCAGCGGTCATAACATCTCGCCTCCCATCAACCACGCTTTTTGTTCGATTCCGTAATGGCGGTACCAAACTTACTAAAACAATCCACCATCATCACAACGGCAATTTCCTCCCTAGGCACTTTCAGTAACCTTCCGCTTGAGACGCTCCACATGATTCTGGACAACCTCGATTTGCAAAGTATCTCACGCTTCTCCCGCGTTTCTCACCACGGAAAGGCCATTGTCGAGTCTGTACGCTCATACCAGAGCTTGATGAGACTGGTCCCGGGCTTAGTCGAAGCCCTCAGCCAAACCAACCTTGTCGGTGTTCATTCAGTTAACCAGTTTGAGGCTGTCCTTCGGGATGACCGCTGTCGCTTTTGCCCATGCTACGGCGCCTTTCTCTTCCTTCTTACTTGCCAGAGATCTTACTGGGAATGCTTGCATGGCCATCCATCGCTGCGGGCGATTTCTATCAACGAAGCGAAAAATACTTTTGTCTTTCGGCGCGTCAACTCAAGCCCCTTCCCGTGCTGCGGAGTATCCCTGATCGGTATGAAGGATCTGCCCAGCCTTCCCGCTCACACTCTCTAGTCAGCGCAAGCGCGGCGAGGCAGTTGGCATTATCTATCCATGGGTCAGCAGAGAAGGCTGTGGAGATATTCCTAGCAAGACAACAGAGTGCGACAGAAAGAGCAACTGGGAGATATTTCCAAAATGCGACGGCCGATGCCTCGAAATTGGATCCTCTAACGGTACCAGACCAAGGCAATACGCCCCCTAACCGCTTCTGTGGCATGGCGGCCATTCTATTCCCCTCAATTCCGGTGTTGGGGGACGCTTGCTAAGATCTTGAGCTTCTGTCTACTTATATTTGGCTTAATATTGTAGAAAGATTAAAGCGCCAGTCCTATGGTCCTATTAAGCACGGTTTATGTAACGGTCCGAATCAATTCCCAAAGGATAAATCGGGAAGGCCTGGTTTATGTTGGCAGATGGAATAGGGCGTTACGTTGTTCTGAGCAAAGAGAAGTGTTACGTCGCTTGATGTGTTAATCACAGGAGGTGATAGGCGAAGGTGATTGAGGTAAAGCAGTTATAGTTAAAAGCTGAGGTAGCGCAGAGGCTTCCTCCTATCTAGAAGTGAAGGTCTTATATACCTAGTAGTGTTGAGTGCTAGTGATCGTGATCACGGTTGATCAGTAGCTGTTGCACAAAGAGGAAGCTCTTTGTGATGCACCCTAACCGACACCCCGGCTAAACCTCGGTTAGACTGGGGACAAAAACCCCCTCTCGCGACAGTATGTCCGGAGGGATTAAGGCAATTTCTTTCAATCTCTCGACCCCTAGATCGGCTGCTCGATTGTGACTGTTTAGGCATTTCACTCCTATCGTAACTGTGCTATTCTGCGACAGTTATGAGCCCGGGTGGTTCTTTTGCTTCCAGTAGCTTCCACCTAGGACAGTCTTCACACGTTACAGTCGCTGTAGCACTTCCCCCTCTTCTTGTCTCCAGGAAATCGCGCGTTCCTGCCACCTTTCTGCTCACTTTCTTGATTCCGAGCACAGTACTCATGTTATTCTGCTCCATTAAGCATTGTTAAGCGGAGACATCATCCTTCATGACTATCACCGCCACGCTCCACAACGCCGATGGCCTTACGGCCCCTCGACTGCGTGAGGGGCCAGACTGGCCCCAGTGGATCGATGCCATCAAGCTTAAGGCCCAGAGCCTGAGCATCTGGGAACACATTAACCCAGCTGGCACCAACAGCCCTGCGGATGAACTCGTCGAACCCGAAGAAGTCGACCTGTCGCCTGAGGCGATTAAAGCGGAGATCCTCAAGTTCGATGCACGATGCACCGCGCCGACTCTCGCGGAAATGATGGCGTTTAGCCAGACCCTCTCTACACAGAGGCAGGCAAAGGTCTCCTCATACAACCGCAAGTCCAAGAAGTTCGAAGCAATTGACGACCTCATGACCGCGACTGTCCCTGAGAGCATCCTTTCCGTGGCTCGCGACAAAGCAGCGACTAGAGCCCACGAGGAAGCATGCAAGGACAAGCCCGACACACCTCGTCGTACCGCGACCATCCGAGAGGTCCTCAA
Organism: Thelonectria discophora; assembly: GCA_911649645.1. Classification (NCBI taxonomy): domain Eukaryota; kingdom Fungi; phylum Ascomycota; class Sordariomycetes; order Hypocreales; family Nectriaceae; genus Thelonectria; species Thelonectria discophora. The sequence goes on from CAJVRK010000012.1 coordinate 58,074, forward strand.
GGAGCTACAACTATCGCTCTACCCCAACGACAACAACACGAAGACGTCTGTTCAGAACGACTACCGAGCGTGCCTTCGCGAGGCTCTCTACAAACACAAAGGCCACCACTTGGCTCACTAAGTGGCAGGCTACCTACGCCCTCGCTAAGCGCTACGATATCGATGATATAAAGGGTTTCAACGGGATAACCAATTTCCTTGAAGCCGTTCGGGCTCAGATGCTTCCCGAGTGGGGAGGTGAGAATCTCCGAAGGATCATCGACTGTCAGTCGCACGCCAAGACGTATGAAACGCTCGACCAGTTGCAGACCTCAGTGGTAGGGCAGCTTGCCTACATCACAGCTCACTCCACCAAGGGTGGGACGTGGGCAGGCAACTACGCCGTTACCCCTCCAGAGCTTGGCCCACTCAAGACTAAGCCCAAGGACGCCAACAAGGGCATGCAAGCCCATGATGCCACCGCCGGGTGCATATGTGGTCACTATCACGCATGGAAGGCAACAGAATGCAAGACTGTCAAATATGCATTCAGCGGGGAGCTCTACGGGCTCTGCCCGAGCCCCGGACCAGGAGGTTATCAACAGGATCCGCAAGAAGATCAATGAACCCCGTTGGAAGAAGCTCAAGGAATCCCTCACCAACCAAGGGGTCATGTCGTCCGGCACAGGAGCTTACCACACCTTCAATAGAGCGGTCATTAGCTCGGCTCTATTATACGATATCGAGCAGTCTGTCGGTATATTTAGCGCTGTAGCGAGCGCTCAACACATGCTTTCTGAAAGCACTTTGGTTGATACCGGTGGCGCGATCCACCTGGTTAACTCAAAGGAACGCCTGACAAAGGGATCGTTTGAACCCTGTGATAGCTGGGTTAAAGCAGGCACGACCCGTTTCCCCATCTGCGGCAAGGGTTCCCGGAGCATCCTCGTCAACGGCACTGATGGAAGCACTATTAAGCTAAACCTCTCTGAAGTCTACGTTGTTAAAGGCTTCCATACTAATATCGTCTCTGAGAAGAATTTGTTTAAGAAGACTGGTCTTTGGTATTGTGGCAGCGAATGTTCCCTCCGATTTGGCCCAGTTCTTCAGAGTAGACTCGTGGTTGAGCTCATTGGTCGACATAACCTCGCATTCCTTCAATACAACCCTCTCGTGTACCCCTCTGTTCATGCGATCGTGCCCATCGAGCAACAAATACCTGCCATTCCGTACCAAGCACCGGAACCTAGGGCCAACCGCTTGAAGCAAGCGGTGGAGACGATCTGGCGATGCTCCAATCCGTAGAAGTGACGGTGAGGAACTTTGGCACCTCCGAGCAGGCCACCTAGGCCCAAAAGCTCTGAGTGAGCTCGTCAAGCAGGCCCGAAACGTGCATATTAAGGGAATCGAGCGCATAAACTGTGAGATCTGTGCTCAGGTTTACGCCAAGAGGGTGATCTCAAGGCGCCCTCCCGAGCACCGCTCACCTCGTCCCTTCTGGCGGATCCACTGGGATCTTCAGGACTACCCTGAGGGACACGATGGCTCCAGGTGGCTACTGATCATCAAGGATGAGTTCAGCAGCTGGGTCTGGGCTATCCCCCTCATCTCAAAGGACAGGCACACCCTGTTGAATGAGATCCGAGAAGATCCTGAAGCAGGTGGAGACCCAGTACGGCTTGAAAGTTGCACGCGTGAGGCATGACAATGAGACGGCTGCAATAGCAGTCAGGGATTCACGCCCTACCAACGGGCCATGGACGACAAAGGAATCATCATTGAGTCCTCTCCCCCTGACACCCATGAGCCAAACGGGTCAGTTGAGCGGGCCAACCAGGAGGTAACGAGCAAAGGGAATGCGATGCTCAATAGGGCAGGCCTTCCACAGGCGCTTTAGACTGAGACGATGCCAGCGGCAGCGTACCCTCCTCAATATCAGTCCTAAGCAACGCCTTAAGTGGAAGACCCCCAAAGAGGTGCTTGAAGCTTGGTTCAGAGGACGATCAGACGTCTTGCCGATCCGTGAGGAGACAGCGGACTTGAAGCCGGACTGGTCGGGCCTCTACGCCTACGGATGCCGAGCTTATCCCCTGAGTCGAGACAGGGAAGCTAGAAGAAAGAAGAAAGAAATGAAAGTAAGCCCCAGAGGCCATATTGGGTATCTTGTTGGCTATTGCGCAAGCAACATTTACCGCATTTGGATTCCTCGATTGGAGAAGGTCGTTACCACAAGGAACGTTCAGTTCAATGAGTCAGTGTTCTTTGACTTACACGAGGAGCGTTCAATTGAACAGCCAGTCAGGCAACTGAATGACTGGGTACTCAAGTTAAGGGAAGACAGTAACAGTGAGGAACAGTTTGTGGCACCACCGATCTTCCTCCCAGAAGGCAGCTTAAGCGGCTCGAACTCGGGGATAGGGACGCCTGTGAGCTTACAAGCAGGCGGCCAGAGCTCATCGAGCAGTGAAATGTACATTCGCAGCTCGAAGGGAGTGACCTGGCCCCCAGGAGACCCAGTTCAGCCGCCAAGAGGACTTCGAACCCCTGAGTTAACGCCAGAGACTCCATCGACGGGTGGAGAGGCAGAGACAATAAGGGTGGCTCAAGAGAGCCCATTTTCCCAGTCAGAAAGCGTGTCGACCGCCGAGACAGGGAAGGATGCAGATGCAGCGACGAGCGATACCCCGGAGGAGTCGCGTGCACCATTCCATGGGTCGCAAGGAACCCAACACATCTTTGACCCTCAACCACCTCCTCCGCAAACGGCCGCGAGCGGTAGCGAGCATATTGAGGAGTCCATCGAGGTTGCATTACCAGAACCTCGATCAGAGTCAACTGCGAAGGGAAAGAGGCCTTCAACGCGCGGAAACACAAAACCGCGCATTGTCTACCCGCCAGCAACGCGCTCCAGCGTGCGCACTCACGGCAAGCAGCCTCAGTTCGACCCATTGACTCATGAAAAAATAGAAGAACGCGTAAGGGACCAGGTGAACTTCTTCGTGACTGATCATCCGGCTGAGGAATACCATCCCGAGCGACTTCCCACACTTTTTGCTATTATGAAGGATGCCTTCGATCAAAAGAACAGCCGGGCTTCGTCCCATCGAGACGATTTACCTAAGCCCCCATCACATTGGAAGGAAATGCTGAGCCATCCAATGCGCGAATCCTTCGAGGAAGCCGCGCAGTTAGAGGTAAACACCCTTCAGGAGAAGAAGACTTGGAGAGTAATAGACCGGAAGCAGGCTAGATCTAAGCCTCTACCACTCAAATGGGTCTTCAACTACAAGTTCAACAAGGACAACCGCCTTGAAAGGTGCAAGGCGAGGGTTTATGTGCGAGGGGATCTACAGGAGGCTGCAACCATGACAACCTACGCTGCCACCCTGGCGGCACGATCCTTCAGGACCATGATGGCACTAGCAGCTAACTTCGACCTTAAGATATAACAATTCGATATCACTAACGCCTTTGTTCACGCCAAACGCAATGAGAATAATGAACCCATAATATGCGAGCTCCCTAACAGTTTCAAGCAGTCAAGCAAGGTTTTAGAGCTTGAGCGAGCTCTATATGGGCTTAAGGACTCGCCATTGCTATAGTTCAACGAATTCTCATCGGCGTTGGAGGATGTGGGGATAGAGTCAAGCTCAGAAGAGCCATGCCTCTTCTACACAAAGGAGCGGGATGCATACCTGATTTTCTTCGTGGACGACATCTTGCTATTCCACCATCGAAGCAAACCCGAAGCAGCGGAACGGATCGCCCAGAGCATCCGGGACCGCTTTGACCTTGTGGAAAAGGGGGAACCCGAGTGGTTCCTAGGGATCCGAATCATCAGGGATAGGAAGAAACACGAGATTATCCTCAATCACGACGCTTACATCGAGAAGATCGCATCTCGATTCGGATTGGAGGATACGAACACCTTCCCAAAGATCCCTCTCTCCATTGAGAAGCTTCTGAAGAGGGCAAGCCAGGCAACAGGCCTCGAGATCAAGACCTATCAAGAAAAGGTCGGTTCTATGCTCTATACAGCAATCATAATACGAGCCGACGTCGCCCTTGCTGCTTCCACCCTCAGCCAGTTCCTCACCAACCCAAGTGACAAGCACCAAGAGGCCGTGGATCAAGTGATCCGCTACCTCTTCACTCACAAGGGCTTCTCTATCCGTTACACTCGCAAGAGTAGGATAGATACACTATTGCTCGCCAGTGATGCCTCCTTTGCAGACGATTCAAGCACTAGACGGTCCGCACAGGGCTATCTCATGAGTCTGTTCGGCGGGCTGATCTTCTGGAAGGCAGCTAGGCAGGCGACAGTGACAACTTCGACCACTGAGGCCGAGCTGCTCGCGTTGGAACACACCGCGAAGGAGACCATGAGTCTCAAGCGCCTGTTCAACAACCTGCAGTTCAGGCCGGGCGTTCCCTATCAAATAGGGTGTGACAACCAGCAGACTATCCGGCTTGTGGTCGAAGAGGGGATGAGAATCCAGACGAGGCTCCGACATGTTGATATCATGAACATGTGGCTTCGTCAGGAGCACCAGAAGGGCTCCTTTGAGATTGTCTACCTACCGACAGCTCAGATGCCAGCGGACGGCTGACCAAGGCTCTTCCAAGGCAGAAGTTCGAACAATTCAGGGAGATGTTAGGGCTAGTAGACATTCACAAGAAGCAAGAAGGCGACAAGAAATGAACTCTTGTTCCGGGCGACCAGCCCCTCAGGCTGGCTGCCACCATAGGCCACTCAGCACAAACAAAAACAAACCAAAACCGAAAAAATAAAGCCAACTCAAACAACAAGCAAGTTAACAACTTGGCTAAGGAGGGCGCGCGCTTGTTCGCGCCTCTCCTCAACCCCCCCGCCGGAAACACCAGCAGACTCATTCCCACCAGCTGCTCCCCGAGAAGCCGACTCACCAGCGCCACGATCAAACAGCTCAGGCTCGGCGGTCAGTAGCTCCATATGGAGCCGCAGGGCCGGCTTGAGCCGACGGACCATCTGCTCACTTTGTCAGTTTCGAGCGTTGCCAAGCAGGGAGCTGTGCTTTCTTACCTTCTTGTCATTGGCAGCTAGGGCTCGGACAAGGCGACGCACAAAAGGCAATAGCGCACGGCGACTAACCATTCAGGTCAGCCATCAAGAGCTCGTAATCTGGGGGGTGAGCATACCAAGGGGGACAAGCATGCCCGCCGTTGAAGCAGGCGGAGCAACGACGGGACCGACCAGGGACGGAACAACAATTCTCGAGGGTGCCCTTTCTCGAAAGGACACTCCTCAGACAGTTCTCACAGGGTGGGTCGAAAGGGACAGGCACGAAGCCAGGCTACGACTATTGTCAGTGTAGCCAGACAAGCTTCCCGCGTTTCTCCACCTACGACTGTCTTCTTGGCCCTGGTGGCCTTCTCGACGCGGTTACTCTTGGTCTGGGACTTCTCAGCGTCAACCTTCTTGGCAGGAGCCTTCTTCTCGGCAGCAGTCTTCTTGGCAGCGGTCCTCTGGGATCGGCGGCGGGGAGGCTCAGGAGACGGGCACGCAGAAAAGATGGAGGAGCTGGACTCGCGGTCGCGGTATTCGTCGTCGTCGGGGGCGGCGCCATCGTTGGGCCGGGCGGGGGACTCGTCAGGACCCTCGTCGGGGTCTCGGGGGCGTCGTCAGCAGAGGCAGCAGCAGCACCACCACGTCGGACACTCTCCTCCTCCTCGCGTCCGTGACGAGCAAGGGCCTCGGCGGTCTCCCGGGCCCGGACGGCAATGTGCCGCCCGAGCCCACTGGTGAGATCGGCAGCCGGTTGCTCAGCGAGGAGGCGCTCAAGGCGGGCGGCGGCGGTCTTGGCCAGCTTCTCGAGCGTTGCTCGAGTGCGCGACTGCTAAAAATGTCAGTATAGAGCATGCGATGCATATATCCACGGCGCCATACCATCGCGTGTGTGTGCGGGTTGAAGTTGCTGCTGATGTTGTTATGATGAGGGAAGCAAACGCGCACTGAGCCTAAGGCCTACGGTCTGTATGCTCAGTGAGTCAAAGCAAGCGCACAATGCTTTTCAGGCTGCTTGTTCACGCGTTCAACCCGGTTCTTTTGGTTTCTTTATTCCTTTTGTTTAACATGTACTTCTTTATTTCTATGGTAGCAATTTTGGGCCTCATTGAGGCCATTTAGAGGTCATTTGAACAGTGGACTAGCTGCTGTTCAAATGGGGGGTGTGTTGCACAAAGAGGAAGCTCTTTGTGATGCACCCTAACTGACACCCCGGCTAAACCTCGGTTAGACTGGGGACAAAAACCCCCTCTCGCGATAGTATGTCCGGAGGGATTAAGGCAATTTCTTTCAATCTCTCGACCCCTAGATCGGCTGCTCGATTGTGACTGTTTAGGCATTTCACTCCTATCGTAACTGTGCTATTCTGCGACAGTAGCGATCATAGCGTGATCACCGAGGTGCTCTGGTTGATCACGGTTGGGAGTGGGTCGGATTAGGTGATCACGGCTCCTAGCGTTATTGCGCTTCCGAAAAAGGTGGGGCGCATATGCGCTTGCAGGTCACTTATCAGATGGTAGTTGTGTAATCACATACGATTTCCCGAAATTACTCCACAAAACGACCCCACGATAAGTTCTGCTTATCATGTACGTTAGCCGTTTTACAAGATCTTCAATTTTTTGTTAAACGCGGCGGGTGCGGTTTACGGGAACGGAGACAGAATGCATAGGTAGAGTACCTCAGAGAACAGTTACATTACAAGTTTTTCGCTCCAGCTAGCAGAGGCGACGGGGATAAGGGCCTAATATGCTGGCTGTTCAGTCCCTTCCATTCCCTTCCGTTCCTCTCGGCTGATTGCCCTCATCAGAGAGGCTTGTCACGCATGCGGCGTTCATGTCCGGAGCTTGTCAAACACGGACCTGTTTCCCTCTGGCCGTTCCACACTCCCCCACAAGCCTGCCGGGCCGCAAAGCCCGCTCCGCGATGTGAAGTTATTCCAGCTTCGTCATCTTGAGCATCGCGATGAATTCTTGGTGTTGCAGGATCCCGAGGGGCTTGGTCAGCCCGTCGACGGCGTTCTCACGCGAGGGCACGTGTCTGACCTCAATGGTGCCTCTCTCGACCTCATCACGTATAAAGTGATGGTTCACCCGGATGTGTTTTGTGCGTGGGTGGAACTCAGGGTTCCGGGATATCTTCTTTGCGCTCTCATTGTTGTTGAATATAACTAGCGGCTGCGTGAGGCCCTCACCAAGCTCCTCAAGCAGTGACCTCAGCCAGATGGCTTCCTGGGTGGCTGCAGCCAGTGCGTAATACTCGGCTTCGGCTGAGGACTTAGAGACAATAGGTTGCCACCTGCTGGACTAGAATATGGCTCCGCCGTTCATAAAGAATACGTAGGATCCGACGGATCGTGATGTGCCGGGGTCGGCGGCGTAGTCTGAGCCGCAGTATCCGTGCAGCCCGAACTTGTTCCCAAAGGCGGCAATAGCCTCGTCATCCTGTCGCCGGTACGTGATCCCCAGGTCCTTGCGTTTGTGAAGGTATCGACTCGCTTGGCGCAGCTGAATTGCGTCTCGGTCGGGTTAGAGTGGAATCGTGCCCAAATGATGCACCCTAACCGACACCCCGGCTAAACCTCGGTTAGGCTGGGGACAAAAACCCCCTCTCGCGACAGTATGTCCGGAAGGATTAAGGCTCTTTCTTTTAATCTCTCGACCCCTATATCGTCTGCTCGATTGTGACTGTTTAGGCATTCCACTCCTATCGTAACTGTGCTATTCCGCGTCACAATTGCTAATTGCACAGCCGGCTGTGCAGGCACGTGAGATTCTATTTGCACAACCGGCTGTGCATGTAGAGGTCACTCCCCGTGAGGAAGAATTACTCACGGGGGAAGCCGTTTTTTAGGCCCCGCAAGTAATAATAGGAGTTTCGGTTGTTCGCATGTTTTAGAAAACGGGATGCGTTCTTGGGGGCTAAAAGGGGGGGATTCAAAGCGACGGCGGTGATTAGGTGAAAGGCCAGAACGGGGCTCGTTCCGGCTGTGTATTCTTGAGTAGCTGGCGTCCGTGATGGCCGTGTGGCACTCGTTTATAAAGATCCGCTGCAGCAAGCCCGAAGCTAGCAGCCCGTCTACATATGCTACAAACTCCTGGCCCTAGACGATGTCGGCGCTCACAACCACGAGCTGGGCCGCCCGCGGCAAGCCCTCGCGCCCGGCGCTGATGGAAGTCTTTAACTCGATGCAGTCGATCCCCGTATCTTGCGCCCGGGTCACTAAGTCCTCGATGACCGCCGTGAACGGCACGACGACGATGCTGGTGCCCGTGCTGCGGATGATCGCCGGCAGCATGAATAGGCCGCCGATTGCTACGCAATCGCCCCCGAATAATACCTAGGTTAGAGTGCAGCCCTCTGCCTTGGTCTGCAGCTGGAAAGCTGTTGCTAGTGAGGGAGCTGGATATTGGCGTCGAGATGTTGATTTCAGACTTGAGAGTTCCGGTCTCTTGCTCAGCGTCGATGAAGGCAATGTGACATGCGGTGGTGGTTAGATCAACCAAGCAAGGCAGGCAGTATATAAATAGGTGCCTATGCTCATGAGCCCTCGAGCCGCTGTGGGATGTATAACGAAGACTGGGGCGCGGGCATGCTCAACGTCAAGCACGCTCCTGGGCACGTCTTATGTCAGCTGGCTGAAGCCCAAACAGCTTGAAATCTAGCACTTGAAGCTAGAAGAACACACGGTGGCTCAAGGATATCAATATGGGCCCTCGATCCTCGAGATACGGCAGATCGCATTACCACCGAGCCACTGGCCATGCCGCTAAGTGAAGGCGTGGTCAACCCATGCGCCCAATACGACAGACGAGGTTTCATACAGCGGCCGGTACTCCAGCCACCGTCATCAGTACCCGATAATGATCTGACAACCTCCTAAGAACAAGGTTTTTGCCGCAGGCAATAGAGTTAGGCGTGTACTCAGAAAGCCAAAGCTACCATCTCACACTGTGTTGGTGATGTCACGATGTTGTGGGTATGATCGAGAGTTCTGGTGTGATTCACCCGGGAGCCGCCGAATTTACGTTGCTCAGCTTACCGCATGGCTTCAGTCAAGCCTGATATAGCATGAAACCCTTACTGAACATGGAGCAGTCTAGAAGCCAGAACTCGTGGGTGACACTGGCCTCAAGGTTCAGCCACACAGTCTGTCGTGGCTCCATGATCTGATGCAAAGGCTAAATAATACCACTCGAACCAAGCCACCGACCGTGCTCTGCGACACACAACTTAGCCTGAGCCTCTTGCTCGAGATTGACCAATCACTGACCTGGTGCAGACCCTATTAAAGAAGGGTCGTAACCCGCATCGGATTCTTATCGAGAGCACAAGCTGGATAAGACTATAGCAAGCATCATACCGTAATCGATCATGATTTCGAAATTCCAGATCGCAATTATTGGCATAGGTCAAGTCGGTGGCGCAGCAGCCTACGCACTCATCCTCAGCTCCCTCGCGAGTGAGTTGCTGCTCGTTGACACGGATATCGAGCGTAGGAACGGCCAGGTCCGGGACCTCTGCGATGTCGCCTACGGTTGCAACAACGGCACGCGCGTGCGAGCGGCCTCTCACCACGAGGCAGCCAAGGCTGACATAGTAGTGGTAACGGCCGGATCCAAGCACACCATAGGTAAGCGGATGAGAGGCGGTGGTTGAGAGCGCTAGCTTACTCGAATGCCCACCAGGTCAAACCAACCTCGACTACACGTCGCGGAACATGTCGATTGTTCGTGAGGTGGTCGAGTCTATGAAGCCTTTCGGGAAGGACACTATTCTACTCATTGTTGCAAACCCTGTCGACCTTCTCACGTCCCTCGCCCGTGAGCTCTCCAATCTCCCGGCTTCGCAGGTCTTTGGCTCGGGCACCTATCTGGACTCGGTGCGGCTTCGTGGAATGATAGCTGAGCAGTCGGGAGTAAGTACACCCTAGGCTTGTACGCTGGAATGGAATGTTTATATATTGAGCAAGCTCCAGGTTGCAGCGGATACGATAGATATCTCCGTGCTGGGAGTCCACGGAGATGCCCAGGTCATAGCATGGTCAACTGCAACGGTCGGCGGGATGCCCATGGATAAGTCGGCCGCGGCTAGCGTTCTCAAACGCGATGAGCTGGCGGATGAGTGCAAGCATCGGTCGCAGAGCATCATCCGAGCCAAGGGTGCGACTCCATTTGGACTAGGCTCCATCGTCTCAAATATCTGCTCATCTGTTCTCCTGGATAAGGGTGACGTTCGCCCCATCAGCCATTATCAGCCGGAACTCGATTGCTGTTTCAGCCTTCCTGCTGTCATCGGACGACAGGGAGTTATCAGCACCGTGCGGAGACCTCTGGACAGCGACGAAGAGTGTATGATAACCCGGTCAGCCGCGGAGCTGAAAGGGACTCTCGAATGGATCCATCATAGCTACTGAGTAGGGTAGGATAGGGCGCTGTATAACAGTTTGAGGTTCATGTATTTCTTGGGAGTCTACTTAAGTTAGTTAATGGCAATATTCTTCAGAGTTGATTTTGCCTGATCTGTGTAGAACTAAAGATAACCGTTGCGCCATACATCAAAGGTAGGAGGCACCGATAAGTTTGGTTCTGACATAATATTCAGCTCAAAACATGTCCTTTGTTTTCGGTGACAGCGTCTCCTCATCTTGTCTCTGGCGGGCTACACGATGGTATTCAGAACGTATCAATTCACTATTACACTGGATGTTTTGACACGGCAGAAGCATTCTCGTGTGGAAGAATAGTATAGAAATCGTTGGACAAATATTGAAGCTGCAAAACTCAAAACTCTAGTCTTACAAGTCTCTGATACCTTTAGATTAACGCACCCAAGATACGACCACGACAGCTTCATCCATCGCCCCGCACGAACCCGGATCTCTCACTCAGGACTGCTCAGCAGCCACTGCGTGCCTCTTGACGGCGACAAAACTGTCAGGACTCACCGAGATGGAGTCAATGCCAGCGTCGACCAGGAACTTTGCGAACTCAGGGTGGTCGCTCGGCGCCTGGCCGCAGAGGCCAATCTTGCATCCCTTTTCGCGAGCGACTGAGATGACGCGGGCAATCATCCACTTGACGGCTTCGTCCTGCTCGTCAAACAGGCCGGCCAGCTCGCCCGAGTCACGGTCGACACCAAGGGTCAGCTGCGTCAGGTCATTAGAGCCGATGGAGAAGCCATCAAAGTGCTCGGTGAAGCTAGAGGCCAGAATGACGTTGGAGGGTATCTCGCACATGACATAGACCTCCAGGCCGTTCTCGCCGCGCCGGAGCCCGTTCTTGGCCATGACATCGACGACCCTCTTGGCCTCGCCGACGGTCCGGCAGAAGGGGATCATGACGATGGCGTTGGTCAGGCCCATCTCCTCGCGGAGCCGCTTGACAGCGCGGCATTCGAGCGCGAAGCCTTCCTCGTACAGTGGCGAGTAATAGCGCGAGGCACCGCGGAAGCCTATCATGGGGTTATCCTCCTTGATCTCAAACTGCGCGCCACCGATGAGTCCTGCGTACTCGTTCGTCTTGAAGTCGCTCATGCGGATGATTGCCGGCTTTGGGTAGACGGTGGCGCAGAGGGCTGCGAGGCCGCGAGACAGCTTGTCGACAAAGTAGTCGGGCTTGGTGTCGTAGCCGGCCGTCAGACGCGATATCTCCCGCCTTGCGTCCTCGTCTCTGAGCTGGTCGAAGTGGACGAGTGCCATGGGGTGGACCTGGATGGCGTTGCTCACGACGAACTCCATGCGGGCGAGGCCGATGCCGTCGGCCGGGAGGCGCCACCAGCGGAAGGCAGCGCCTGGGTTGGCGAGGTTGAGCATGATCTTGGTGCGCACTTGGGGCAAGCCGGCCAGGTCTACTGTCCGGGTCACGATATCCGAGATGCCCTCGTATACGAAGCCCGTGTCGCCCTCGGCGCACGACACGGTCACGTCCTGGCCGCTGTGCAGCAGGTACGTGGCGTTTCCGGTGCCTACTATGGCCGGGATGCCCAACTCGCGGCTAACAATAGCAGCGTGCGAGGTGCGCCCGCCGTGGTCAGTGATGATGGCGGCAGCGCGCTTCATAACAGGAACCCAATCGGGGTCTGTGGCCTCGGTCACTAGGATCGAGTCGTCGACGAACTGGTCGATATCCTTGGCAGATGCCACCAAGCAGAGCCGCCCGGAGACAGCCATGTCGCCGATCGAGAGGCCCGAGAGTAAAACGCGGCCCTTGTTGCTCACCGAGTAGGTCTTGAAGACGGCGGCATCGCGGCGCGAGTGCACCGTCTCGGGCCGGGCCTGGACGATGAACAGCCGGCCCGTGACACCGTCCTTGGCCCACTCCATGTCCATGGGGCAGCCGTAGTGCTTCTCGATAATGCACCCCCAGCGGGCCAGCTGGAGGATCTCGCCGTCGCTAAGGACGAAGGCGGCCCTCTCGGCCTTTGAGGTGGGCACATTTCGCGTGCGCCTATCCCGGTCGCCATAGATCATCTTGATGTCCTTGTCGCCGCACCTCTTGCCCAGGATAGGGGACAGGTTGAGGTCCGATAGCAGCGGCTTGAAGACCTGGTACTCGTCCGGGTTGACGGTGCCCTGGACGACGTTCTCGCCGAGCCCCCAGGCGGCGTTGATGAGTACCACCTTATCGAAGCCGCTCTCGGTGTCGATGGAGAACATGACTCCCGAGCCGCCCAGGTCGGAGCGTACCATGGCCTGGACGCCGACTGAGAGGGCGATGCTGGTGTGGTTGAACCCCTTGGCCTGGCGGTAGCTGATGGCCCTGTTGGTGAAGAGCGACGCATAGCAGCGTCGGCAGGCGTCCAGAAGGGCTCGCTCGCCCGAGACGTTGAGGAACGTCTCCTGCTGACCAGCAAAGCTTGCATCTGGGAGGTCCTCAGCTGTGGCGCTGGAGCGCACAGCAACGCTCAGGTTCTCAACGCCGAGCTTTGCAGACAGCTCTCGATAGCTTGCCTTGATGGCGTGGGCTGTGTCCGCCGGCCAGCCGCTATGGCGGAGGAACAGACTGCGCACCGCGTGGCCAGCCTCGGCCAGCGTGATATGCCCTTCCTGCCACTGCGTGATGAGCGCGTCCATCTTTCCCCGGATGCAGTTGGAATCGACAAAGTGCCAGTATGTGTTGGACGTGGTCGCGAACCCGGGCGGCACCGCGATACCCTCTGAGCCCAGGGCTCTGATCATCTCACCCAGAGAAGAGTTCTTGCCACCAACCAAGGGACCATCGTTACGTGATAAATCCTCCAAGTTGCGAACCAGTGGTCCTTCAGTCTCTATGTCGTTCATCGCGTTTGTTATAGCTAGCTTTGGCGCATCCTAGTTTAGAGAAGCCTGCTTGTTCTGCGGCTCCAAGCCGACGGTATAAATAGCCGGGTCATTGGAATCAACAGCACATAATGTCAGGTGAGGGGCGGTTCAAGGCGGCATCTGACAATTGCAAGCCACGATCAAGAGAAAGACGGACTTGCAGTAGCCTCGGGTATTGCCCGTACGCGAACCTCTCGGGGGTGGATTTCGGCCATTCACAGAGACGCTGTGGATGATACAGGAATGACGCACCAGCCAAGCCGCACCAGCCAAGCCGCACATATTGGAACTGCAATTAGGCCTTGTTGCTCCAGGCCATTATTCAAATGTCGTGATACGTAGCGTCTTTGATGATACCACTCGGAACGCGGAGCTGTCCGCTTGTCCCACGGGGACCAACTTAGAGGTTGCAACTTTGACTTCCGTCAACGATGTTCACCAATGGGGGCCCTCCGAAGCCAACCATCAACTTTACCTTTACGCCGCGTCTACGTCTAGTATTGGGAGTTAATCATATCATGCTCCAATACTCAGATTTGCATGATATGATTCATGTCCTGTCGGCAAGGCTTTGACTTCCGTCAACGATGTTCACCAATGGGGGCCCTCCGAAGCCAACCATCAACTTTGCCTTTACGCTGCGTCTGTGTCTAGTATTGGGAGTTGATCATATCATGCTCCAATACTCAGATTTGCATGATATGATTCATGTCCTGTCGGCAAGGCTTTGACTTCCGTCAACGATGTTCACCAATGGGGGCTCTCCGAGGCTAACCGTCAACTTTGCCTTTACACCGCGTCTGCGTCGAGTTTCGGGAGGAGTTGATCATATCATGTCCCAACACTCAGATTTGCATGATATGATTCATGTCCTGTCGGCAAGGCTTTGACTTCCGTCAACGATGTTCACCAATGGGGGCCCTCCGAGGCTAACCGTCAACTTTGCCTTTACACCGCGTCTGCGTCGAGTTTCGGGAGGAGTTGATCATATCATGTCCCAACACTCAGATTTGCACGATATGATTCATGGCATGTCGACAAGACGATGGCAACACCTTTGGGCTCTTATGCCATCAGCTGATGGTGAGGGTTGCATTCGTTAGCCCCTTATCATGTTCATGTAATCCAAAAAGCCTTTGTCATGCTATGGAGTCCGCAATTTGCGTCGCGCATCATTCCAATAGCGACGCTTGCATGTGTTCTACCAGTTCGCCTGAGACACTTGGTCGCGCATCATGATGTCATCCAAGGCTGTATATCCTCAGTGGCTAGAGAAAAGCCATGAGTGCACACTCACTCGATCCAAGTAACATCTCGACAAACTCGCCCTCTCCAGTCTGGCATAAATGACAACCGCATGGCTAACTCACCACCCAAAGGCGACTCAGTGGCTCCAGCTTCTCCCAGCAGCACCTCTGCAGCTACTGGTGAAAGCTTCGCCTACACAAATTATGGCCTCGTCAACGGTCGGCGACTATCTCGCCGAGAGGCTTGCCCAGATCGGCATCCGCCATCACTTCATCGTCCCGGGAGACTACAACCTCATTCTCCTCGACAAGCTCGAGGCGCACCCGTCGCTGACCGAGGTGGGCTGCGCAAACGAACTCAATTGCTCCCTTGCCGCCGAGGGCTATGCACGCGGCCACGGAGCAGCAGCCTGCGTTGTCACGTACAGCGTGGGTGCATTCTCAGCTTTCAACGGCATCGGGAGCGCCTATGCGGAGAACCTGCCTGTCATCTTCGTCAGTGGAGCGCCCAACACCAACGACCTGGGCCGCCGTCTCCTCCACCACACGCTGGGCGAGTACGACTTAAACTACCAGTTCGAGATGGCCAAGGCCATCACTTGCAGCGCCATAGCTGTGCGCACCGCTGCTCAGGCGCCGGAGGCCATCGACCGGACCATCCGAATGGCGCTCTTGAAGCGGAAGCCGGCCTATCTCGAGCTGCCCACGAACCTGTCCGGGGAGCCGTGTGCGCGACCCGGGCCTGTAAGCGCCGTCCTTGAGCCGACCCCGACCGACGGGCCGACCCTAGATGCCGCTATAGCTAGGGCGTCCATGTATCTGGGGACCATGAAGAAGCCCGTTATTCTCGTTGGGCCCAAGGTGCGAAGGGCCGGCGCGGAGAAGGAGCTGCTCCGCCTGGCAGAGGCTTTCGGGTGTGCCGTGGTTCTGCAGCCGGCGGCAAAGGGCTCGTTCCCAGAGGACCACGCCCAGTTCGCGGGCATCTTCTGGGGCCAGGTCAGCACACTCGCAGCTGACGCCATCGTCAACTGGGCGGACGTGCTCGTCTGCGCCGGCACCGTCTTCACCGACTACAGCACCGTCGGGTGGACGGCTTTGCCCAGCGTCCCGCAGCTGGTTGTCGATATTGACAGCGTGACCATGACGGAACCGAGTGCCTACTTCAGCCGTGTCCGACTGTGCGATTTTCTGTCCACTCTGGCTGATGTGGTCAGCTGGAATGACTGCACTATGGTCGAGTACAACCGGCTGCGCCCTGATTCTCCTTTAACATACCGCTCCAACGGGCGTGGTAACCTCACCAGGAGGGAGCTTGTGAAGCAGACCCAGCTCCTCCTGACCCCGGAGACGACAGTGTTTGCCGACACGGGCGATTCGTGGTTCAACGGCATCCAGCTGCGCCTTCCGAGGGGGGCAGATTTTGAGATCGAGATGCAATGGGGCCACATCGGGTGGACGATTCCTGCCTCGTTTGGCTACTCCCTGGCCAAGCCGGCAAGGAGGACCGTCGTCATGGTCGGCGACGGCGCGTTTCAGATGACCGTCCAGGAAATCTCGCAAATGGTGCGGTTCCACGTGCCTATTATCATGCTTCTAATGAATAACCGAGGCTACACGATCGAGGTTGAGATCCATGATGGACTGTATAACCGGCTTCAGAACTGGGATTATGCGCAGCTAATGCAGGTATTTAACTCCAAGGAGGGTGGAGGGCATGCTCTTGGACTTAAAGCCCAGACTGTCGAGGAGTTGTCTCGCGCTCTTGACAGAGCGATTGCGCATGCCGAGGGGCCGACCCTCATCGAGTGCAATCTCCACCAGGATGATTGTAGCAGGGAGTTGATTACTTGGGGCCATTTTGTTGCGGCGTCTAATGCACGGCGTCCGGCCAAAGATTGACGATCTAGGTTGTTTATACGGGAGTCGCCCCCTGCTGCCGCTTGTAGGTATTGGGATTTAGTCCTTCAAAATTTAGCTTAACGTGCATGATAAGCGAGCACGCACTACAAGCGAACACGCACTTTTCCACCTAACTGCCTAACTTAGTTAATCTTGTCTTTTAATATCATTTGCTTAACGTGCATGATAAGCGTGCGTCGCATCCAAGCGTGCGTCGCACTTTTCACAACCTTTAACGCAAAAACTTCAATAAAAACACAATAACGCCTCAAATCAATTAAAACTAGCTACTATGCTCTTGCCTGGAGCTCTCAATTATGACCTAACAAGTCCTTGTATTATGACCGGTCTTTCTGCATCTTCTATAGCGCCTTTCCCTCGCTGGTGCTGACCTTCCTTGACCACCACTTCTCGATAATTCGGCTACCACCTGCGCATTAATGTCTTTCTGATCAATTAAGTCCCTTCCTTTATCTATAGTTATTGTGGCAGGGATTTTCGTGGGTTGGAGGATTTGAGCCACTGTGGCTAGAGGTGTGGCTAGTGGAGGATTTTAATTGGTTGCTGAGATTAGGCGATGGTCTGAGCTTTGGAACTGTGGTTGCAGGAAGCATAAAGAGGGATCGTTTTCCCGTCGAACAGCGGGGAAAGGCATGCACTTGTCCCCTGGTTTTTATTGATCTTTTACTGGCTTTTATTTTTATTATTCTCAATTCTTATTGGTGGATCAACTGGTCCTTCTTTGTTTCTATTGGTTTAGACCTCAGTGTAACGGTCCGGATCAATTCCCAAGGGATAAATCAGGAGGGCCTGGTTTATGTTGGCAGATAGAATAGGGCGTTACGGTTGTTCTGAGCAATGAGAGTGTTACGTCGCTTGATGTATCAATCACAGGAGGTGGGAGGCGGAGGTGATTGAGGTAAAGCAGTGTTATTGAAAGCTGAAGTGGCTCGGGGGCTACTTCCCTATAGTAATGGCTGTGGTTTAAATACTAGCTGTATACTCGAGTCGAAGGGAATCGACTCGAGTCGAACCGACTTGGTTCGACATGCATGGTCGAACGGAGTCGAACAGACGGCGTTCGACATGCATATCTAGGGGTAAGGCTCATTGGTGAACGAAGTGGGTCTGCAGGGGGTTCTGCCGTGGTTGACCGCCTAGTCCCCACGGGGTCGCGGCCCAGGCCGTGACACCATGTCTCCCCTCTGTTGGTCTTGTCCTCAAGACCGCCTTAAGAGGTCGTCGTCCCTGTTGGTTGATTGCTAACCAACTTACCCTTGTTCTCTTACTTTTGGTGGCTGACAGCATGTCAGGTCGTGTCACGAAAACCGTTTCGCGCGCCCCAAATTTCTGCCGAGAGGCGTGGCGACCTTGCCAAAGTGATCGAGAAGTTCGGTTTCGAAATGCCGCGCTGTTCTGCTTGTTTCAAGGCCAACCGTCATCCGTGTGTGGTGGCCGAAGGGAAGCAGCGGTGCGATTTCTGCGTTGAGAAGAAGTATACCAATTGCGATTTCGGTGGCGTTACTTCGCAAGCTTGTGAGTATTCTATTGGTAGCGTTTTTGTCGGTACTTCTTGCTGATGGATGCTAGTTGCTCGTGTTTCGAAGGAAAAGGATCGTTTAGACGCGCAAAAGGAGCAGGCAGAGGCAGACTTGCTTGAGGCCTTGGCTCGGTTGCAGCGTTTGCGTCGTCAGGAGAAGCATTTGCGAGAGAAGGCTGCGGAGATGGTGCGTCGTGGCTGCGAGGATTTGGACGAGTTGGAAGAGTTGGAGCGTCGTGACGAGGAGGAGCGTCGTTCTGCCGAGGCAGGTGCTCTTTCCGAGGTTCAATTGTTGGAGGATCACGGGGTCATTGACTGGAGCTCCCTTGAGGGCCTCGATTTTTCCGCCGTTGGCGCTGCTGGTGAAAGTTCTTCAGCAGGCGTTGCGCATGGGTGAGGTGTTCTGGTGGTTCCCATGTATTTTCGTTGTCTTTGCAACCTTTCCATTTGATAAGGTATTCCGTTTTGCCGTTTTCGCGTCTCATGTCGATGATTCGTTCGACTTCGTACTCTTCGGGGGATTCAACCTCTGTGTTAGGTTGTCCTTCCGTGCTGACCGTGGTGGTCCCGTGTGCTGGTTCGAGTAAGGAAATGTGAAAGATTGGATGGATCCTGACTTCCGGGGGCAGGTCCAGTTTGTAGTTATTTTCTGAGATTTTTTCGAGGATTTTGTAGGGTCCAATGAACTTAAAATCGAGTTTTTTATTTGGTCGTTTTGTTGTGATGTTTTTTGTTGCGAGGAGCACCATATCTCCCTCCGAAAAGGTTGGTCCCTTCAACCTCTTCTGGTTATAGTATCGTGCGTGCTGGTTGCGTACAAATGAAAGTTCAGTGCGTAGAGCGTCGTGTAGATCTTTGAGCTGGTCTGATGCGAGTATGGCTGCGGGTGCGATAGGTCCGTTTCGTGATTCTCTATAGGCGTCGGGGGTGAATCCAAAGTTTGCGTAGCTGGGCGTGGTCTTTGTCGTTTCGTTTAGGGCTGTGTTGTGCGCTAGCTGAGCGACAGGCAGCTTCTCAACCCAGTTGTCTTGCGTGTAGTTGATATAGCAGCGAAGGTAGGTTTCGACGACCTGGCTTCATTCGCCTCGGTCTGTCCATCAACTTGAGGTCTCCATGCGGTAGTGAGCTCTGTGATTCAATCCGATCCTTGCCATGAGGCATTGCCAAAAGTTTCGAGAAAAACGGTGGTCCTTGTCTGAGATGATTTCAGACGGTAAGCCGTGTATGCTGACAATATGTCGTAAGAAGAGGTAGGAAAATTCTTCTGCGTCAGTTGCTTCTTGGGTATGGGATGAAATAGGAAAATTTGGTGAGTTGTCGACAATGACTAGAATGCTATCATAGGCCGTGCCGGTGGCAGGGTCTAACGAAAGGGGGTAGTTTGGTGGATGAAATCCGTTGTGATTGAGTCCCATGGTCGCGCTGCGACTGGTAGGGGTTGCAGATGTCCGTATGGTTTGTGGCGTCGAGCCTTGGTTTGTTCGCAAAGGAGGCATTGCTTGAGAACCTGTCTCACTGTTGCCTTGACTCTAGGAAATGTGTATGTCGTTTGGACGCGTTCGAGGGTTTTCATTGATTCCTTGTGTCCGTGAAGCGGATGTTCGTGGATCTCTTGGTGGCGTACGAGCTGTTCGCGTAGCTGCTCTGGTACGTGCTGCTGTTTGTGTGTTCCTGAAAGCGGGATCCTGCTGATTGTGTTCTGCGGATCTGCTGCAGAAGTGGATTGCCCTGTTCCACTGTGTGTGTTTGCGTGGGTGATGAGGATCGCTCTGGGATCGGGTTCCAGGTGACTCGGCTCATCTCGTGTGCTTGGGTGTTCGCGAGTTTCTTGTGTGCTTGCGGCATGTGTTTTCGTGTGGTTCCGAGGTACTTTTGCTGCAAGTGACCTTCGGGCGTGCGGTGCAAGAGTTGCTCATGTGCCTTCGTCTTGCCTGTGTCGAAGTCTGGGCGTCGGCTGATGGCGTCAGCTCTGCCGTTTTCCGTGCCTTTCTTGTGCTTGATGATGTAGTCGAATTCGGATAGGTATTCGGCGTATTGCAGTTGTCGTCCTGCTCGAGTTCTTGCGTTGTAGCGAAGTGCGAGATATTCTTGTGGTCTGTGTAGACGGTGACCTGGTGTTTGCTTCCTAGAAGGTAGTGTCGAAATTCCTTGAAGGAGTTGACGATCGCGAGGAATTCTTTGTCGTAAATCGGAGTAGTTGAGTTCTGCTCCGTGCATCTTGTAAGGAGTAGAAGGCGATAGGATGTAAAAGTCCTTCGTCATCGCGTTGTCCGATTTGGGCTCCGAGAGCAAAGTCCGAGGAGTCCGTTTTCGAGTTCGATCGGGCGTTCGGGGTCAAACATCTTGAGTACGGGTTCGCTGAGGATAAGATCCTTGATCTGGTCGAAGGCGTTCTGACTGTCGGGTAGCCATTCGAATCGTTGGTTCTTGCGTGTGAGTGCTGAGAGAGGTGTAGCGGTTTTGCTGAAGTTCCTGAGAAATCGTCGGTAGTAGTTTGCAATCCGAGGAATGCTTGTACTTCCTTGACTGTCGTGGGCGTAGGCCAGTCCTTGACTGCCTGAACCTTCTTTGGGTCCATTCGGATCTCATTGTGCGAGATAATGTGTCCCAAAATTCAACTTCTGAGGCGTGGAAATGACTTTTCTGGTTCAACTAGCAGGTTTGCGTTCTGTAGAGCTTGCAGTACCGTATGGACGTGTTCCGTGTGTTCTTGTTCCGTTTCGGAGAGAAGATGAGGATATCGTCGAGGTAGGTAGCATACCACAAATACGTCGAGGTGCTCACGTGAAACATGGTTGATCATGCGTTGGAACGTGGCTGGCGCATTAGTGAGTCCAAAGGGCATAACAAGGTATTCGAATAGTCCGTATTTCGTTCTGAAAGGGCGGTTTTCCATTCGTGTCCGGGCTTCATGCGGATCAGGTTGTAGGCTCCTTTCAGATCGAGTGCAGTGAAGTACTTCATCCTGGGTGGAGTCAGGTCCTTCAGTTCACTGATCAAAGGCAGAGGCGTGCGATCCTCTTGATGGTCGCGTCGTTGAGGTACGGTAGTTCACAACAAGTCGGAGCTTTCGTTCTTTTTTGGAACGAACATGACTGATAGCCTGCAGAGGATTTTCGATGTCCTGATATATCCTTTCCTTAACATGTCGATGAAGGTAGGCCTTGAGCTCATGCAGCTGTGCTTCATTGAGGTTGTAAATCTTGTGGAACTTGGTCGAGGTTCCGTCCTTGAGCCATATTTCATGGTCCCATTCTGAGTGTGCTGGCAGGCAGACCTGTTTCCGGTTCTGGCAAACAGTTTCTCGTAGATTCGGTATTGCGCTGGGATGTTCCGTAATCTATCGGCTGAGGGTTCCGTCTGTTGCTTGAGGTCCTCGTTGAGTCGTGTGAGTTGTTGTCTGAGAGATGCGAGCTGTCGTCGCGTTTGTTGTGCTTGGCCCTTTCTTGTGTCGGTGTCTGGTTCCTTTTGGAGGCGTCGTTGCATCCGTAGGTTGGCGAGTGTCGTCGTGTTGGCTCGTCCGGCTTCCTTCGCTCTCATCGATAGGAAGTTGAGATCTCGTGTTATCCATGTCATCTGGATCTGTCGTGGAATCGTTGTCAACATCGCTGGCTGCATCACTTCGAAAAGTTTGCACCTGGCCAGTACGCCAGCTGATGAGGGGGTCATAACGGTAAAGCCATGGGTAACCTAGGAGTAGGTCGTATCCTTGGAGTGGTACAATGTCAAAGTTCACACCTTGGTTCCTTTCTTCATATGAATACCTTGAGGTGATCAACCTCTCGGGTTATAGCTCCATCGTCGTAATGTAATGGCGGGAATGGTTTCCCTTCCACATCGTGATATCGTAGGGTTCGTCCTTTCCTTCCATGGTAGCTGGGAATCGATTGACAATGCGAGGGTCAATCCCGTTCATCTCAGCTCCGCTGTCTTTACCAAAGCGGTAAACCATATGCCCTTGATCCGTACTTGCAGTAGCATTCTTCGTCGTTGCTGTACACCTGGGTCTGCGTAGCACCTAGAGCTCTTCTGGGAGGTTCTGCAATTCCTCCTAAGCTCTCGCCGATCCTGTGGCTCTTCTACAGGCGGCGCTGGTCGTTTTTTGCTTGTGACTTCGAGTGTCTGCGTTGTTTCCTCGTAGCCTCATAGTGCCAGCTGCGGACCTTCTGTCGCAGGTGCGTTTGGCATTCTTCATTCTGGCAGTGCGTAATGGATCTGTTACCGCTCATGCATTTTCGAGGGTACAGGTTTGTTCGTTTCTGTAGCGTATACTGGTGTTCGTAGCGTTCGTCTTTCGTAGCGTATCGATCTGCGAGCTCGTGGGCTTGGTAGCATACCATGACGGGTGAGTTCTGTCTGATGTCGGGTAGCAGTTGTTGAGTACCTTGTCGTTCAGGTGCGTTGTGCAGTCGTTCTCGTGGCAGGAAACCCCCATGATAGTTGCTTGTGTTCGGTAGTGCGTGGGCTTGAGTTCAGCCGCATCGTCTTCGTGCGTGGGGTTCCTTCGTGCTCGGTGTACGCTTCTTCTTGCGGGATTCCGGTGACGTAGAACTCTGTGGCCTCGACATCTTGTCGGCGTAGTTGCGATGGGTAGTTCACGTATTCCGGGCGTTGTCTTCGTCTTGCTCGTCCCATTCATCAGGCAGGATTTCGGTTGCTGCTCTGATCGTCTTCTTCGGACGTAGCTGGATAGACGTCTTCAGGCTTTGACTTCTCAGTCGGAGCTCGTGGGCTCGTCTGGCCTCATAGGGTGTAAGGTAGGGTTGTGGTTCGTCTTCGAGGTCTTTCACAATCTCCCTCTTCCTGACCCTCTGGATGAGTGCTTCGTCTTGTTCGCTGATCCTGTGTGGATCGTAGCGTTGGCGTGGGTTCGTCGAGTGGCTATGAGCCTTGACGTAGCGTTTGCGTTCGTCGTCATGACTATGTCGCTGCCCGCAGGGCTTGCGGATACCGGTCCTGGTCATGGCGAGCGTTCTGCCGCTAGCGGTTGCGGGCATGGAGGGTCCTTCCGGGACTGGTCTCCAGTGAGGTATGTGACAGTATCGTGTCGTGAGGCGTGTTGGGCGCGGATCTGGTCTTGTGTAGGCAGGTCGCAGGTTTGCGCCTCGTGCTGATCCTTATAAAGGGCGTTATTTCCGAGAAGCACTCGTCCTGGAGTTACTCCGGTGTTGTCGTATCCCTTGCGTGCCATCGCGACTGTTTTGTTCCTTGGCTCTCTGGGGTAGTAGCCGTTGTCTTTGCCGTCTTTGTGGATGAGGCAGTTGTCGTTATAGCATGCCGTCCAGTGGTACGATGCGTGATCGGTCTGCTAGGCTCGGCTTGCTGCGGGGTGCTCTGTCGAATAGAGGCTGCTCCGGGGTCCTTCCCTCTGGGACAGGCTTGAACTTCCTGTTGGTCTTGACTGGGATTCCGGCACTTGCGTTCAGTGTGTCCTTTCTTTCCAGTTCCAGCAAGTGTATTGTGAGAAGTCCTTTTGTGTGGCGCCAAGCTCCATCGGTCCGCTGTGCGTTCCCGATGCAGTGCTCGGCTGCTGGATTTTCACTCCTTGGTTTGGGCATTTCGCGGTTGTTGATTGCGATTGCCGTTGTTGGCGTTCGGGCGAATCTTGCGTCGCCGAGATATTGTCTGTCGTCAATCCTGACTGCCTGGGCGATATAGTCGACAAGAGTGCTGGGTCGGTCGGTCTTGTAGAGTTCTTCCTGGACTGATTGTTTGAGTCGTCGAAGAAGAATGACATGAGGACATCCTGATCCCAGGGTAGCTTGATTGCGAGCTGAGTGAAGAGTGTTCCGTAGTCAGAGGCGGATCCTGTCTGCTTGAGTCGTTTGATCTGATCCTCGGCCTTAGACTTTTCATCAATGGTTCCAAAGGCTTGTCGGAGTTCGCGTTCGAATTGGTTGAAGCTTCCGTAGATGTAGCGAGTTTCGGGCTGCTCTTTCCGTGTCCGCGTGCTCGTTGTAATCACACGTACAACGGGTTCAATCCACTCGGCTGCATTGCCAGTGAGTCGTCCCACGGTGTAGTGAACCTTAGAGGCTTCGTTGCGGAATTGCATTGGGTAGTAGGAAAAGAAAACCTTGGTGCTGGTGATAAACATCTGAAGCTTGCGGGCGTTGCCATCGAATTTCTCGGGCGCGGATGGCTTGAGAACTTCTCCGGGGTCTCGGCCAGTGGTTGCCGTAGTAGCGAGGGTGTTGAGGTCGTCGTACTGATTGCGTTGCACGTTTTGTTGTTCCCGTTGAGAGTTCAAGATACGGTCGATCTCAGTGCGTAAGGCCGTAATCTCGAGGCGTAGGACGCGGACTTCACCTTCGTGGTGACTGCCCATGTTGCGCATGCGTTGTCGAAGCTTTTCGCAGTCTTCGTCAGACATCGCGGATTCGTCGTGCTCGACGTCTTCCATTTCGGCATCAGTAGGAGGTCGATCCTCAGGCGGAGTGTTGTTTCGCTGCTGGGTCGCCATTGCTGCGTTCGATATTGCTCAGAGTAACGCGGTATTCGTCTGAACAAGAGCTTTCAACGTGTAACGGTCCGGATCAATTCCCAAGGGATAAATCAGGAGGGCCTGGTTTATGTTGGCAGATAGAATAGGGCGTTACGGTTGTTCTGAGCAATGAGAGTGTTACGTCGCTTGATGTATCAATCACAGGAGGTGGGAGGCGGAGGTGATTGAGGTAAAGCAGTGTTATTGAAAGCTGAAGTGGCTCGGGCTACTTCCTATAGTAATGGCTGTGGTTTAAATACTAGCTGATACTCGAGTCGAAAGGGAATCGACTCGAGTCGAACCGACTTGGTTCGACATGCATGGTCGAACGGAGTCGAACAGACGGCGTTCGACATGCATATCTAGGGTAAGGCTCATTGGTGAACGAAAGTGGGTCTGCAGGGGTTCTGCCGTGGTTGACCGCCTAGTCCCCACGGGGGTCGCGGCCCAGGCCGTGACACTCAGGTGCCTCATCCTTCCGTTTGCATCCTTCCGACTTTCCTGTCTCCTGCGACCTACCCTACAGTTGACCGCCGGCCCTTGCGTGGTTGTGTGGTTGTGTTGTGTTCCCCCGATCAAAATGCACGCTTATTACTGCACGTTCGTTAACTATAACGTGCATGATAAGCGAGCGCCGCATCCAAGCGAGCGCCGCACTCAGAAATACACCTTAAATTGCAATTTTTAAATCTTTTTAAAAATCCATATTAAGCTTAAAATATCTAAAATTTTATCCTTTTACTATTTACTATAAGATCTACCTAGAAAAAAAATTGCTAAAATTCTACCTTTTAGGAACCTAGGTAGTTTGATGGGGGGGAAACAAGCAGGAAGAAACCAACACAACAACCAAAGGAAAACAGGCCTTTAGGGTGGTCGCGAGGCAGGTCTGATCAATAGGATCTTGACAGTCGGGTCAGCTAGGGAAGTCAGGCAGGCTCGAAAGGAAGGAAGAAAATGTTGGGCCTAGTCGAGGCAGGAAGGAAAGGGAAAGTCATAATGCGTAGAGGAAAGACATATCAAAACACTTCCCGGCCGACCTTCCGGCCGGGGAACAATATAATAAAAGCCAGTGACGAAACAACGTGTTGAATCTGATTGCAGGTTGCGGAAAAGGTCGGGCTTTTATAGGCGTCACAAGACACCTTCTCAGACGGTCATATGACTAGTCACATGACAGGCTGCAAGACTAACCTAGACCATTTGATCAGACTGTCTGAAAGGTCGGAAAGGTCAGGAAGATCCCCACCACCACAGTAGATACGAAAAGTGGGGCTAAAATAATGCAGTTTTTAGATCTATATAGGTTCCTAAGGGATGGATTTTTGGCGATTTTTTCTAAGTAGGTCTTATAGTAAATAGCTAAAGATAAAATTTTAGATATTTTAAGCTTAATATGGATTTTTAAAAAAGATTTAAAAATTGCGATTTAAGGTGTATTTCTGAGTGCGGCGCTCGCTTGGATGCGGCGCTCGCTTATCATGCACATTAACCTTAAATTTATAGACTTTATAGTCTAACGCATTATTAACAAATGTCCATACTATATGCCGCAAGCACCTAAGAAACTTATAAACACCTAAGCATATGAGATAAGCCGAATCACTAGGAACCTAATTCTAAAGCGATCCTTATTATCTACGCAAACACATACAGTGGAATAGGGCAATCCACTTCTATAGTAGATCCTAGAATATAATCAGCAGGATCCCGCTTTTAAGGAAACAGACAAACAGCACATACCAGAGCAGCTATGCAAACAGCTCATACGCGAGATCTATAAACATCTGCTTCACGGACACTAAGGAATCAATAAAACCCTCAAACGCGTCCAAACGACATATATATTTCCTAGAGTCAAGGCAACAGTAAGACAGGTTCTCAAGCAATGCCTCCTTTGCGAATAAACTAAGGCTTAACGCTATAAACCATACGGACATCTATAACCCCTACCAGTCGCAGCGCGACCATGGGACTCGATTATAATAGATTTCATTACTAAACTACCCCTTTTATTAGACCCTACTACTAGTATGGCCTATAATAGCATTCTAGTTATTATTAATAGACTTACTAAATTTTCCTATTTTATTCTATACTAAGAAGTAACTAATGCAAAAGAATTTTCCTATCTCTTCTTATAATATATTATTAGCATATATAGCTTACCGTCTAAAATCATCTTAAATAGAGGACCACTATTTTTCTCAAACTTTTAGTAATACCTTATAGTAAGAATCGGATTAAATCATAAGCTCACAATAGTATAAAGACCTTAAGTTAATAGACAGATTAAGCAAATAAACCAGGTCATTAAAACCTACCTTTGCTACTATATTAACTATACGCAAGATAACTGGGTTAAGAAGCTGCCTGTCGTTCAGCTAGTATATAATACAGCCCTCAACGAAACGACAAAGACCACGCCCAGCTACACAAACTTTGGATTCACCCCCGACGCCTATAGAGAATCACAAAACGGACCTATCGCACCTGCAGCCATACTCCCATTAGACTAGCTTAAAGATCTATATAACGCTCTACGCACTAAACTTTCATTTATATATAAGTAATATATATAATACTATAACTAAAAGAGGTTAAAGGGACTAACCTTTTCAGAGGGAGATATAATGCTCCTCGCAATAAAAAACATTATAATAAAACAATAAAATAAAAAACTCGATTTTAAGTTTATTAGACCCTATAAAATCCTTAAAGAAATCTCAGAAAATAACTATAAACTGGACCTGCCTCCAGAAGTCAGGATCCATCCGATCTTTCATATTTCCTTACTCGAACCAGCATATAGGACCACTACAGTCAGTATAGAAGGATAACCTAATATAGAGATTAAATCGCCTAAAGAATATAAAGTCGAATAAATTATTAATATAAAATATAAAAATAGTAAGATAGAATACCTTATTAAATAGAAAGGCTATAAATATAACGGTCCGGATCAATTCCCAAGGGATAAATCAGGAGGGCCTGGTTTATATTGGCAGATAGAATAGGGCGTTACGGTTGTCCTAAGCAATGAGAGTGTTACGTCGCTTGATATATTAATCATAGGAGGTAGAGGGCGGAGGTGATTGAGGTAAAGCAGTATTATTAAAAGCTGAGGTAGCGCAGAGGCTTCCTCCTATCTAGAAGTGAAGTTCTTCTATACCCCATAGTGTGGGTAGCGGTGATCATGATCACGGTTGATCAAGAGTGATCACGGAGTGATCATGGTGGTGTTTTTCGTGATCACGATTTGTAGTGGGGCAGGAAAGGGTGATCACGTCCATGGGGTTATTCCGTTCCGAAAAAGGTGGGGGCGCATGGGCGCTTGCAGGTCGCGGCCCAGGCCGTGACAATAAAGATAATAAAAATATATAGGAACCATTAGAACACCTTACCTATGCATAATGCCTACTGAAGAACTTCCACCAGCATTAGCAGCAGAAAAGTTAAACCCTTTTAAGGCACTCCAGTCGATGACGCTAACCGCACCTAGCTCTTGCGCTGCCCCCACGGCCTGCTGCTCAGCAAGGAGAGCCTCCTCCTGAGTACGAATACTATCTTCCTTATCCAACTCCACCATTCCACAAGCAAATAGCTTGCTGCCCTAAGACTTTAATAGTTCATACTGCTTGTGCAGGCGATTCAATTTAGAAAGAGCCTCTTATAGTTCTAACTTAGCCTTCTTAATATTAGACTTAACCTTCTTGCATTAAACCATATTTTAGGAAACTATAAGGTTAGGCTAAAGAAGATAAAGAAGATAAAGGAGAAAAAAACCATAAAAACTCGCGATGCTACTGCTATCGCAGGAACGACCGCGCTTAATACACGCCCTATAATAAGACGATCTCTCCGCCATCTGGCACACCTGCTTACTTTTATAACAGTAGGAATAAGGCATAACGTTAATGCCCTTAGAGTCAATATATGCGAGAAGATTGGAACGCTTGGATTGAGATTTAGACATACGACCTAATATAACGATTAGTAAGAGATAATA
Source organism: Thelonectria discophora (assembly GCA_911649645.1). Lineage (NCBI taxonomy): Eukaryota > Fungi > Ascomycota > Sordariomycetes > Hypocreales > Nectriaceae > Thelonectria > Thelonectria discophora. The sequence goes on from CAJVRK010000012.1 coordinate 86,578, forward strand.
GAAAATAAATATAGGAATAAGTTTAACTAACTGCAAAGGGATTAGGCATAACCAGCTTTAAGGCCTTAAGGATAAGACCTATGGAGAGGAGACATTATATTATAGCCTATAATAATAACTAATAAGTTATATGGCTCCCCCACTTTAAACGGCCTAATTAGAAACATCCCACTTTAGTTCACCCAGGTTCACCCAGTGAACTATAGTAAACCTTAAAAGGGTTTATAAAGGATCACTAAGTGAACTAATATAAACCACTATATATATAAGACCTTCACTTCTAGATAGGAGGAAGCCTTTGCGCTACCTCAGCATTTAATAACACTGCTTTACCTTAATCACCTCTGCCTCCCACCTCTTATAATTAATATATCAAGCGATGTAACACTCTTATTGCTCAGAACAACCGTAACGCCCTATTCTATCTGCCAATATAAACCAGGCCCTCCTGATTTATCCCTTGGGAATTGATCCGGACCGTTACAGTGAGCGCCAAGCCCCGGCAGGTGCCTCAGTGAGCTAGTCAATATGAGCTGCGCTCCTTGAGCTTCATTTTCTTGATCCGATTAGTGTGGTGGTGGGGATATTCCTGACCTTTCCGACCTTTCAGACAGTCTGATCAAATGGTCTAGGTTAGTCTTGCAGCCTGTCATGTGACTAGTCATATGACCGTCTGAGAAGGTGTCTTGTGACGCCTATAAAAGCCCGACCTTTCCGCAACCTCAAGATAGATTCAACACGTTGTTTCGTCACTGGCTTTTATTATATTGTTCCCCGGCCGGAAGGTCGGCCGGGATGAAGTGTTTGATATGTCTTTCCTCTGACGCATTATGACTTTCCCTTTCCTTCCTGCCTAGACTAGGCCCAACATTTCCTTCCTTTCGAGCCTGCCTGACTTCCCTAGCTGACCCGACTGTCAAGATCCTATTGATCAGACCTGCCTCGCGACCACCCTAAAGGCCTGTTTTCCTTTGGTTGTTGTGTTGGTTTCTTCCTGCTTGTTTCCCCCATCAAAGTAATAGATCTATTACCGCTTATATATTCTTAAGGGTATAAGTTTATCTCGTTTCTATAGTATATACTAGTATTTATAGCATTTGTCTTTTATAGTATATTAATCTGCAAGCTTATAGGCTTAATAGCATATTATAATAGGTAAGTCCTATTATATTAGGTAGTAGTTATTAGTACCTTATCATTTAAGTGCATTATATAGTCGTTCTTATAGTAGGAAACCTATAATAGTTGCTTATATTAGTAGTATATAGGCTTAAGTTTAGCTGTATTATTTTTATGCGTAGGGTTCCTTTATGCTTTATATATGCTTCTCTTATATGATTCCAGTAGCATAGAACTCTATGGCCTTAATATCTTATTAGCGTAATTGCAATAGGTAGTTCATATATTCCAGGGCGTTGTCTTCGTCTTGCTCGTCCTATTCATCAGGCAGGATCTTATTGCTGCTCTGATCTGTAAAGGATTGGGCTTTTGCCCAATGGCTTATGTAAGGGCCCCAGAAGCCTGCTGCCTCAGGCAGAGACCTAGTGTAAAGGGGGCGACACGCACGCGAGTCGGACCCGACTCTCTCTCTTTCCTCCTTAGCTTTTTCAATTCAACTATTTGACCCCAACACGCAGCAGCCTCTTGGGGCGAGTCCATAACATGATCGTCTTCTTCGGACGTAGCTGAATAGACGTCTTCAGGCTTGACTCTCAGTCGGAGCTCATGGGCTCATCTGGCCTTATAGGGTATAAGGTAGGGTTATAGTTTGTCTTTAAGGTCTTTTATAATCTCCCTCTTCCCTAACCCTCTAGATAAGTGCTTTATTTTATATATTAATCCTCTATAGATTATCGTATTAGTATGGGTTTATTAAGTGGCTATAAGCCTTAATATAGCATTTATATTTATTATTATAGACTAGGTCGCTACTGGCTAGGCTTATAATACCGGTCCTGGTTATAGCGAGCGTCTTACTGCTAGCAGTTATGGGCATAGAGGGTCCTTCTGGGACTAGTAGTCTCTAAGTGAGGTATGTGATAGTATTATATTATATGGTGTATTAGGTGCGGATTTAGTCTTATATAGGTAGATTATAGGTTTACGCCTTATACTAATCCTTATAAAGGGCGTTATTTCTGAGAAGCACTTGTGTTATGGTCTCGGGCTTCGCCCGTGCCTTAATTTGTGTATGCGCGGCGCCTGCCTGCAGGCGCGCCTGCGTAAGCTGTATAGGGCTAATTGACTAATCGGTGTGCGATTAAAGTCAATACGTTTCCTTTTGCCTAGAGCCTCCGTGCCTCAATTGGGAAGGGCTCGCAAGAGCCCTGACGGCCGCAGCGCTAGCCCTCGCTGGAGCCCCGCTGGGGCCAGCCCGTCACACTTGTCCTAGAGTTACTCTAGTGTTATTATATCCCTTGCGTACTATTATAACTATCTTATTCCTTGGCTCTCTAGGGTAATAGCTATTATTTTTGCTATCTTTATGGATAAGGCAGTTATTATTATAGCATGCCGTCTAGTGGTATGATGCGTGATCGGTCTGCTGGGGCTCGGCTTGCTGCTGGGTGCTCTGTCGGATAGAGGCTGCTCTGAGGGTCCTTCCCTCTGGGATAGGCTTGAACTTCCTATTAGTCTTAATTGGGTTATAGCACTTGCGTTTAGTATATTCTTTCTTTTTATAGTTCTAGTAGGTATATTGCGAGAAGTCCTTTTGCGTGGCGCTAAGCTTTATCAGTCTACTATACGTTCCTAATATAGTGCTTGACTGCTGGATTTTTACTCCTTAATATAGGGCATTTTATAGTTATTAATTGCGATTACTATTATTAGCATTTAGGCGGATCTTATATTACTAAGAATATTATTTATTATTAATCCTAACTGCTTGGGCAATATAGTTAATAAGAGTGCTAGGTTAGTCAGTCTTATAGAGTTCTTTCTAGACTGATTGTTTAAGTCTATTAAAGAAGAATAATATAAGGACATCCTGATCCTAAGGTAGCTTAATTATAAGCTAAGTGAAGAGTATTCTATAGTTAGAGGCGGATCCTATCTGCTTAAGTCGTTTAATCTAATCCTCAGCCTTAGACTTTTTATTAATAGTTCTAAAGGCTTATTGGAGTTCATATTCGAATTGATTGAAGCTTCTGTAAATATAGCGAGTTTAGGCTGCTCTTTCCATATCCGCATGCTTATTGTAATTATATATAATAGGTTTAATCTACTTAGCTGCATTACTAGTAAGCTATCCTATAGTATAGTAAACCTTAAAGGCTTTATTGCGGAATTACATTAGGTAGTAGGAAAAGAAAACCTTAGTGCTAATAATAAATATCTAAAGCTTATAGGCATTACTATTAAATTTCTTAGGTATAGATAGCTTAAGAACTTCTCCAGGGTCTCAGCCAGTAATTACTATAGTAATAAGGGTATTAAGGTCATTATACTGATTGCATTATATATTTTATTATTCCTATTAGAGGTTTAAGATATAGTTGATCTTAGTGCATAGGGCCATAATCTTAAGGCATAGAATGCAGACTTTACCTTTGTGGTAACTGCCCATATTGCGCATATGTTATTAAAGTTTTTCGCAGTCTTCGTTAGATATCGTGCTAATGTTGTCTATTTTGGCATCAGTAGGAGGTCGATCCTCAGGCGGAGTATTATTTCGCTGCTGGGTAGCCATTGCTGTATTCGATATTGCTTAGAGTAATGCAGTATTCATCTGAATAAGAGCTTTTAATATATAATAGTCTGAATTAATTCCCAAGGGATAAATCAGGAGGGCCTAGTTTATATTAGCAGATAGAATATAGTATTATAATTATTCTAAGCAATAAGAGTATTATATCGCTTAATATATTAATTACAGGAGGTGGAGGGCAGAGGTGATTAAGGTAAAGCAGTATTATTAAAAGCTAAAGTGGCTTAGGGGCTATTTCCTATAGTAATAACTATAGTTTAAATACTAGCTATATACTTGAGTTAAAGGGTGTTAACTTAAGTCGAACTGACTTGGTTCGATATGCATGGTCGAACGGAGTCAAACAGACGGCGTTCGACATGCATATCTAAGGTAAGGTTTATTAGTGGACGAAAGTGGGTCTGCAGGGGTTCTGCCGTAATTGACCGCCTGGTCCCCACGGGGTCGCGGCCCAGGCCGTGACAATATAGCTCTTTGCTTAGGTTATAAGGCCGCTTACTGGCATTATAGGCTTATTAGCAAGGGTTTAGGCCTCTTTTGCGGTAGCTTTAGTGGTTATTTGTCTCGGTCTGGGGACTATCAGTCTGGAAGGCGCTATAGTTAAACCTAGTGTACTTCTGAGTCTTTAGGTAGTTAGCTAAGGTTCGCCTGATTGCCCTAATGACTGTATTAAAGTTGAGAGTCTCTTTAACCACCTAGTCGGTCTTTAAGGCTTCATAGGCGTTCGCCTAGGACTCAAGCGGTGTGCATCTTAAGGCATGGACTAGGTCCCCGAACTATAGGTCTGCTCGCTCAGCTTCCTAAAGCTTCGTGGCTCATGCCTTATAGAGGGCTGCCTCCTACTTCTAAAACTAATCGCTTGTATCCTTCAGTGTGGTTAGGCAGTGGGCCACCGGGAGGCTGAGGGTATTGCAGAGAGCTCGGCGAGCATTCGCTGCTCGGTCGGACTGAGCGTTGCGGAAGCGGTTATAGATGGCCTCGACCTGCTTGACTAGGGTCATCTTGGGTTAGCAGTACTGACTCTTTAGGCCAGCAGAGATAGACTCTAGGATCCAATTAGAGATAGCTTTTATATTATCCCTAAGGGCACTATTTAGCTTCTTCTGGTTAAGGTAGACTATAAATATTATATTATAGTAGGTGGCCTCCTTTATATTTATACTTAAAGGCTTAAGGGGCTTCTCCTTTAGTAAAGATTCCGGCGAGTCCTTGCCGCCTTCTGGCCGAGGGGTCCCCTCGCGCTTGGGGTCTAGGATAGTAATCGTTTCGGTAGAGGCCATTAAGGCCGAGGTTGCCTTCTTCCCCTTCGGCAGGGGCTTCTTGAAGTCCTTTAGGTCTAGAGGGGTCAGCTTTGCGATAACTAGGGCGGGCTTGCTTTTCTCCTCTGGGTTTATGTATTCCCAGATGTCTTCGTTGGCTGCCTTGATCTGCAAGGCTGTATACCACTGGACCCAGTCCTTATCGGTCTTAAGCTTAATAGTTGAGGTCATTATGATATTGGTCTTGGCGGCGAAAGGGCTGCGATCGATTGGCGAACACTAGGCGATTCGTAGTGAGGGAAAACGCAATAGACTATTGCGCAGATCTGACTGTTAATTGTTAAATAGCTTCGTGTGCGCCGTCAATTATGTGATTAATTCGTCTGTTGTGTTGTCTGTTCTCCCTGTTTCGCTTCTTCATCGTCGCATCGCCCCCTTTTTTCCCCAGCGACCGCGCGCGGGGCGGCCCATACGTGCACAGCCGGCTGTGCGAATAAGACCACGTGACCCGCACAGCCGGCTGTGCAAATAAGATCTGTTAGGTAAGAGGCCTTGGAGCGTGTGCAAGAGAGATCCCCTTTAATCCACCAAAGCGCACATTATATATATAATTAAGGGTGAAGATGATCAACTATATATGAAGCTATTAACTATATAATATATCATCTATAAGCGGCGCGTGCAAGTCTACTTACGGTCATGAAGAATATACCTTATTACCATATTGAGATGCATTTTAATGTGTGTACTATATAAAGTAAGGCCCTTTCTCATAGAAGAGGAGGGCCTCTATTTTTACGTCAAATACTATCGTAAAGATATATAATCGCAGCTCAAGTCATCGTCAAAGCCCTCGCGATATCCCTATCTTCATAGATAACACCACAACGCCAGCAGGGCCCTTAGCAATACACAATAATAACCAGCATATTCTACGCCCTATTGCTAATAACCAGTAGGCATAGGACCCCCACCGCCTTCCTCATGCGTCAATGATGCCATACAATCTCTCTTGAACACCAATATCCCTCTCAGCGGCATCCCATATATCTCTCATGCCTCGCCGCCCCGAGAAAGGCTCTGCCCCCATTTCAATCCCTACATCCTGTTCAACCCGTTCGTTCTCAGCCTTATCCCAATCAAGATAACTCATCATCTCCTCCTTGGTCCATTCTCTAATGCCAGTCTCCCCTCTGCAATGCTTCCCCATCTGCTTGTAATCCAGGCACCAGTCATATTCCGCCTTGCCGTAACGTATCGGCAGCTTCATGGCCTTGCGGTATAGCTGATTGGTCTTGGGGGCCCCCCGGGGCAATGTTGCGTACCAGGCCGCTCGTGCATCTTTGTATCGCTGAAAGATAGCTCGGGGGTCATCGGCCCGTACTATGTGCGCCGCTGGGGGGGCTTTAGCGGCAGGGACGGCCGCGGATTTGGGTGCCGAAGGGGAGACTACCCGGGTAGTCGTATGTGTTGTTGTGTGTGTTGTTGTGATGGTCTCGGATATGATAGATGACCCCGATAGAGATGGCGGCGAAAGTGAGCGAGTTACAGAGCGAGTGGATGTATGTATCGTCGTATGCGTTGCAGCGGAGGCTTGGGTCGGCGTCGGCAAGATATCCTCATAGCGCAGAAGGCACGCTTTAGAGTTCATCTTGTGGCCCTGGATATGACACCTCGAGCATGTCGGCGGTACTTTTGGGCGTGCCGCATTCTCAATGGCTTCGAATGAGGAAGGCTCGCGCCGTGTACTTAACGGTGGCAGCGTCGAACTGGCTGCTAGACGGTCGAACTGTTTATAAGGCTCAGTTATGAGCTGGGGGGTCCCTGAACGTTGAAGATGCCAGTGAGAATGGAAATCGCGTAGTTGAAGGGGCTTCTCTTGTAACAACAGAGGCTGAAGGGTGTGGGTACAAGGGAGACCAAGAGTCTTAGTGAAGATGCCTGTACATGGAGGAACCTCCTTCAGTAGGCGTTCCCTCTGAGCTCCAACCTTCCGGAGGGCTTCGTGAGAGATCCAGCCACGGATATTGCCGTATAATACCTTGGACAACCCAAGAGGTATGCTGGTCTGCTGCCGGGCCTGATTTGCTTCGAGCTCGGTGACCTGATTTGCTATTACAAGCTTAATGATCCTCCAGGCCTCAAATAGGTCAACTTGGGTGGTCTTCAGATGGCTTTTAATGAGCTGGTAAATGCCCTCAGCTCGTAACGTGACAAATTGATCAAAGTGAAGGTGTTGATAAACCCAGGCCTTAACAAACCTCTCCTTATAGAGGTCCAACCAGGTCTGCAAAATGTAGCCTACCTCGTTGACATATTCAGGAAGGTATCGCTCCTTGAACTTCTCGAGCCGCTCGTTGTTAATATCCTCACTCGTTGAGGCGACGATTTCATGCCATGAGCTGTAGAACTACTTCCATTCCTCGTGCCCCTGGGGGTTGCCTTTATCTCGAGTGAAGGCGGGCATACAATGGCTCAGGACCGCCTTGTTGATATGCCATAAGCACAACAGCGAGGGTGACTCGGGAAAGCACGTTGAAGAGGAAAGAGCATTCATACAGGCAAGACAGCGATCCGTGAGTATCACAGTTGGAAGGGATATACTGTGAAGCTCATACAAATACCGTAGCTGCCCAAGGGCCCAAATGAAGTCACCCTCTTCCTCGCCGCTGAGAAATACAAACGCGATACAGAAGGATCGATGGCAGGCATCAACCCCACTATATCGAGAAGAGGCATCTTGTACTTGTTGGTCTTGTATGTGCAATCCAATATAAGCACTTCAGGATATGATTTGAGGTATCCCAATGACTTCGGGTGTGCAAAGAATACCGCCACAACCCTGCCGCTCTCGTCAAGGCGAATATGGCCCCAGAAGCCCTCGCTTTGAAGCTGCTCAGCAAGGGCATGTATATTGCTTTGGCCTCTAGCAAGGTCACGCTTGCCCCGTGCAATGCAATTGTAGATATCCTGCTGTGTGGCGAGGGTATCTGATTCTATGTGTAAATAGGATCTGATCTCCTTTGGCGCAACGCCGGCGTTGGCGAGTTGGCGGACTGTTGATTCGTCTGAGTGTGATAGTTGGCGATGAATCGGATGTGCCACTTGATGGAGGCTTGGTTCGTGGTTGTGTAATGCGAAATCAGCCCCAGGGCGATGCCTTAGGGTCCATATACCCTTACATAGGCTCTCCTTCGCCGTGACAGAAGAGGCATCCTGTACGCCGTGATGAAGTATCCCGCCGCCGTGCCTTCGAGGAGCTCAAGGGGGGCTTGGGGCCAGAAGGTGTACGCCCCGTTCCACGGTCACAGTTGTAAATGACTCCAATTCGGCCATTGGGGGTCTTCCAAGAGCTCTTCACGGCGAAGGCATACCCTCGCGGCGCTGCCTAGGCATTGATTGCGGTGACCAGCTCCTTCCGTGAGCGGTATTCGCCTTCGGGGGGGAGCACATCGTCAGGGAAGGATCGTGAAGGGTCAATTGGCTCCATGATGACGGGATAAAGACACAGTAAGTCAAATTGATGTCATATAAGTCGTTGGCCGGTCGATTGTGTGAGGCAATTCGCGGTGCGTAGCAGCATTGCAAAAAGGCCCCGCTGGCTCTTACCTAACAGATCTTATTTGCACAGCCGGCTGTGCGGGTCACGTGGTCTTATTCGCACAGCCGGCTGTGCACGTATGGGCCGCCCGCGCGCGGTCGCTGACCAGTCATATGACTTTTCCACACCATTCATCATGATGCCTCAGGCACCAACTTCTGGACTAATTACATGATCCAATTCAACAAAATCAGTGCAACCTGGAAACCGAGAATAGATTATAATTATTTAGGCAATTAATGCAGATGGCCGAGCGATCCAGCCATTTATTATCGGTACGGGCCAATATCACCTCGCCAACTGGTACTAAGAGAGCAACCTCCCGGGCGATTAGGCTATTGCGACGACCTAAAATGGCTGGACTGATAATAAGACCGGTCTCAAGTGGCTAAAGCACTTTAACCGATGCACAGCCAAGGGATCAAATAGTCGCTATCGTCTTTTGATCCTCGATGGCCACGAAAGTCACTATTCTATCGAATTCGAGAGATATTGCGACGAAAACAAGATCATCAGGCTTTGCATACCACCTTATTCCTCTCATCTACTTCAGCCCCTTGACATTGGGTGCTTTAGGCTGCTTAAGAAGGCCTACGGTCAAGAAATAGAGCATCTGATCAGATGCTCTATAACCCACGTTTCAAAGACCGACTTCTTCCGGGCCTTCCACGCCGCATTTCAGGCCACTATGATAGAAGAGAATATCAACAGGGCATTCCAAGGAGCTGGGCTTATTCCTCTTGACCTAGAAAGTGTGGTCTCGAAGCTTGATGTGCAGCCACGGACTCTAACGCCTGCGGAGGAGGAGGATTGCCCCTCTACCCCTTGGGTCTCAAAGACCCCAAAGACAGTGCCTAAGGCTAGGTCTCAGTCTGAATACCTCGAAAGACGAATCAGAAGGCATTAGAGCAGCTCCCCAGAGTCAATTCTTAAAGCCTTATAGTCTCTTTCGAAGGAATAAAGGCGGTTATACATAAGGTTGCCTTATTGTCGGCTGAGGTTAAAGACCTTCGAGAGGCAAATGAGATACCAAGCCGGCGCCAGAGAGCAAAGAGAACCCGACTACAGAAAAGAGGGGTAATAATAGTAGAGGAAGGAAAGCGATTAATCAAATGGATAACGTGCATGATAAGCGTGCGTCGCATCCAAGCGTGCATCACACTTTTCCCTCTTACATCTAAAATTTTACTTCACCAATCAAATTTCAACCACTAAGCATATTATAATTAAATACTAAGGCAAAAACCCTTCTTGCCCTTTTAGCCCTTTAAAATAACCCAAAACTAAGTGTCCAACGCACTATAAGCATCTATGAGGTTAATAAGCATAGGCTACATCGCCGGCAGAATGGGATTTAATCTCGATGCGATTATATCACGCTATCGCGTCGACTATCTGATCTAGAGGAACAGATCATTGTTCAGTTCGTTCTCGACCTAGATTCGCGAGGATTTCCTCCGCGACTGCATAATATTGAAGAAATGGCCAATCGACTGCTCGCCGACCGCAATGCGTCACCTGTCGGCAAGCGCTAGGCTTCCAACTTCATCAGGCGACAACCAGATCTTAAGACGCGTTTTTTTCGCAAATATAACTATTAGAGAGCTAAATATAAAGATCTAACTATTATTTGTAATTAGTTTAGGCTTATAGAGAATATAATTGCGAAATACAGTATTAACCTAGTGGATATCTATAATTTTAATAAGACTGGCTTTATAATAGGCCTAATTGCGAGTGGAATGGTTATTATAGGCGCAGAAAGGCATAGAAAAGCAAAATCAGTCCAGCCTGGAAACCGGGAATAGGTTACAGTCATCCAGGCTATCAACGCGGAAGGCTAGGCGATCGCGCCGTTCGTTGTGGTTGCGGGCCAATATCACCTTACCAGCTGGTACTAAGAGAGCGACCTCCCTGGCGATTAGGCTATTTTAATGACTCAAAATGGCTGGACCGACAACGAGATAGGTCTTAAGTGGCTTAAGCACTTTAATTAGCACACTAAGGCCCGCTCAACTGGTCGCTATCGTCTCCTGATCCTCAATAGGCACAAAAGTCACTACTTGATCGACTTTAAGAAATATTGCGAAGATAACTATATTATTATATTATATATACCGCCTTATTTATTTTATCTACTTTAGCCTCTTAATATTAGGTGTTTTAGGCCTCTTAAAAAAGCATACGGTCGAGAAATCAAGCAGTTGATTAGATGCTTAATAACTCACGTTTCTAAGGCCGACTTCCTTCCGGCCTTTTATGCTGCCCACTAAGCCGCTATGACGGAAAGCAATATCAGGGGAGGGTTCAGAGGCGCTGGGCTTTCCCCTTTAGACCCGGAAAGTGCCATATTGAAGCTTGATGTGCAGCTACGAACTCTAATACCCGTCGAGGAGGAGGCCAGTCTCCCTGACCCTTGGGTCTCAAAGACCCCAAAGACGGCCCTTAAGGCCAACTCGCAGTCTAAATACCTTAAAAGACGAATCAAAAGGCATTAAAGCAGCTCTCTATCCTCTATTATAAAGGCACTTAAATCATTTTCTAAGGGAATAAAGGCAATAATGCATCAGATGGCATTATTAAAGTCTAAGAACTAGATCCTTTAATAGGCAAATGAGACTCTTAGTAAGCAGCATAGAGCAAAAAGAACCTAACTATAGAATAGAGGGAAGATAACTGTAGATAAAGGAAGGGACTCAATTGATTAGAAAGACATTAATGCGCAGGTGGTAGCCGAATTGTCGAGAAGTAGTGGTCAAGGAAGGTCAGCGCCAGCGAGGGAAAGGCGCTGTGGAAGATGCAGAAAGACCGGTCATAATATAAATAATTGAGAGCTCCAGGCAAGAGCATAGTAGCTAGTTTCAATTGATTTGTGTTAGGGGCTCGGGCTGCGCCCGAGCCTAGAGTCACAAGCCAGCGGAACGCGCCCAGACCGCACGCGTAGCAGCCGCGCGCTGCACGCGTGCAGGGGACTAGGCGCACGTGACTCGGGGCATATAAGGGGATGGAAGCTAGCTAGGCAGAGGAGAACCTCTTTCTCCTTAAGAATATTAATACTACAATTGACGCCTAGCTGCAGTCGCACCTAGGGCCAGTCCATTACAATTTGAGGCGTTATTGTGTTTTTATTGAAGTTCTTGCGTTAAAGGTTATGAAAAGTGCGACGCACGCTTGGATGCGACGCACGCTTATCATGCACGTTATTAATGTGTAAATAAATAGCGAATCGTTAAGGAGTGGTGGTTAAGGAAGATCGGCGCGACCGGGTGTTCATCATTGTGGTATCTACAGTAAGTCCAGTAATAATATAAAGACCTATTAGCTAGTGATTAAGACGTCTGAGAAAGAGCATAGCAATTAGTTTCAATTGATCAAATGGTTTGTTGTGTTTTTTTGAGCAATTCTAAAGATAGAGGTAAGGAAAAGTGTGGCGCTCGGTTGACTGCGGCGCTCGGGTGACATGTACGTTACATCATGTTATGCTCAGTAAATAAGGCAAATATTAATCTTGCCCTTCAAGCCCTTCAGAAAGACCCTCAATTATCTCTTTCGCACTTCAAAAGATCTACAATATCTCCTACCGCATGTAATGGGCTGAGCGAATGGAAGTCTCGGCTTACACTCTCAACAGACCCAGAGCTCGCGGGGAATCTCGGCTATACCCTCGATGAACCGAAAGACCCACCCACAAGCTCGGGAACTAAGAAGCTTTAGCTTAGAATACTCGTTGCAGTCGCCCAGCCAGTTGTCGATATACTCAGTTGGACCGTTACACCGCACCCTGGGCTGCCGGCAGAATGGCATTCAATCTTAACGCAATATTATCCCAACCTCGCATTAACTTACAGATCTTAAGGAACACATATTAGTATTTAATTCATTTTTAACCTAGATTGCAAGGATTTCCCCTATAATTGCGTGGTATTAAAGATATAGCTAACCAACTACTCGCTGTAACGGTCCAACGAGTATATTGACAACTAGCTGGAAGGCTTGAACGAAGATCCTAAACTACCGAGCAAGAGAGAAGACAAGCTGTTGATAGCCACAGCTAAGAGGGCTTCTTATCCTTCTAGTCTCTCTCGCCACCTCCCCCTCTTTCACATGTCCCTCGCCACTGGTGCCGGTCTAACCTCCGAGTGAGAACTGAGTTCGAGGTGATAAGCTGAAGGGGCGTGTTAAATTGGATCATGTTTTTTTTTTGTCCAGAAGTTAGTGCCTGAGGCATCATGATAAATAGTGTGGAAGGTCATATGACTAGTTAGCGGTCGCTTGGTTGGTGGTGTCGGACACACAGGTAGTTCAGTTGTGGCCCGAGTTTATATGTCAAAGGGATCAAGATAGAGGGATAATTTGGGTGCCAATGTGAGGCAGTTCAATTGATCAAAGATGATCCCTTCAACAGGATGATGATTCTTGCTTGTTCTTCGGGCCGGTCTTCTTGGCCCTTCCCCTCTTTTGAGGCCGCGTCACGTGACGCAGCCAGCTCCGTCTGACAGGTGCACTCGCTTATCATGTACGTTATTGTCGCAGTATATAAGAGGGGTCTTTCGCTCAACGCGAAAGGCATTTGTCTTTTGCAACAGTTAGTTAACTAGTGCTTTATGATAAAAATGTCACCCTGGAAACAATCCAAGTGCAATAAGCGGCAGCACAAGACCAAGGAGAGGGTACAAGGGGATAGGTTTAACAATCGACCAAGGACAACAAATCTGCATCTCTGAGCCGCTATATAAGGAGAAACTGGGGAACCAGCCAAGATCAAGTTTGTTGACAAAGACAGCCCAAGTAATTATACACGGAGTCTGGAGAGCAACCAGGTTTCTGCATACATGCTCTCCAATAGCTAATACTCATGATTGATTCCCGCATTTCTAAGCTCTGGTTTTATGATTCTCAATTTATATCAAACAATTTCCCTCTGCATTCAACGCCTTCTCAGATGTTTCAACCAGAACCTTAAACGCATTTCTCACGTGCACCTCCTCGACAAAGGGAGCGCTCATGCAAAATCTGATGGCATAAATGCCACCGCCAAGAACTGTGCTCGTGAGGTAGATCTTGCCCTTCTCGTTGATGGTGGTATACACCTTCTCCGTCAGCTCATTCTTGTGCGCCGAGCTGGCGCCGACGCGACCCTTGAGTCTCAGGACAACCAAGGCGAACCGCGGCACGGCGACCATCTCGAACAGGTCTGCTCGGTCTCTGACCAACTGCGCGAAGACGTCTCCGTGGCGGACCCCCTTCCTCTCATGCTCCTGCAGAGTCCAGACCCTCGACGCCAAACGTCCGGATCACGAACCACATCTTCAAGCTCCGGAACCGACGGCCCAGCGGGATCTGCTAGTCGCGGTAGTCGGTCACCCTCCCGCTCTCGGAGAAGATGTTTCTCAGATAGGGGGGGGTCATGCTGAAGGCGTCAATGTAGTGCTTGCGCTGCTGGACAAAGGTGACGGAGCAGTCGAAGTTGGTCAGCAGCCATTTGTGCATGTTCATATTGAAGCTGTGGAACCGGTGAAACTGGGCCGTCAAGTCGCGGTACTCGGGGCAGACGAGCGCGGCGCCGGCGTAGGCCGCGTCGACGTGCACCCAGGCGTCTCCCACGTCGGCACCCGTCAAGGCGTAGTCATTTGCGGCCGAGACGGGAATCGCCACGAACCGGGCGCCCGAGACCTGCGCCGCCTTTTTAGTGCTAGAGTGCGAAAGCTGGACGAGCGGGGGAAGAATGCCATAAAGTTGGGAGACTGCCAGTGCGTGATTCCGGGCATGATTTTGGCTTCCATGTCTTTCTGGATATCCTCCCATGCTTCGCCTTTTGTTGGGGGCTTGGAGGGAACCAGTTCCCGCAGATAGCCCGGCTTCACGTTTGAAAGCACTCGACGCTCGGCCATGTTCTGGTAGTATCCCACGACTGGGGGGTGGTAAGAATGTTAGCATCGAGATGGTGCCAGTTTGGACCGCTCTAGCGACGGTCGTTGACTTACTCTCGTCAATGGATGACCGAGCCGCCTCCCTGAACTGTTCCAAATCCATGATGCCCATAAGACGTCGTTGCTGGAGGTTCTGTTTTGCTATTGGGCTCGGTAGAGGAGGGACGTCTTGCACATGTGCGACCCTTGCAACGCTTCGGAAGCCACTCCGGATGATAACGAACTGTTTCAGGGTTTGCGTGTCTAGGGAGCCAGGAAGGTTCCAATGACAACCAGATACAGTAGATATTATTATAGTAGAAAGATTTGAGAGTTGATTGCAGTTTCAATAAAGCTATACGTTGTATCGCTAGCCTTTCTATAAAGAAGCAGAGCACGAGTTACGAGACTCTCGAGAGTATTGAAGCCCGGTCAGCCCTCACAGCAAAGGGCGGCCCGACCCTTAACTCCCCGGCAGCTGGGCCAGTTTTTTTCTCAACTTCCACGGACTCGACATCATTATTGGCCATGCCATGGCGGTAGTTCGCCATGGCAGTGCGGGGTAACTTTCCCCGAGTCACCAAAGTCGGAGGCATAGGGGGCATATGTCGTCAGACTGTGTAAAGAATCCATTGCTCAAAGAACCCTAAGAACCCGCCATACCCGGCCTCGGAATTTTCGGAAGCAACATGCCTGAAACAAACAGTCAATACCTCCAAGGACGAAAATATCTTGAAAGAAATCACCCGCTGTTGGAATTAGTCACGAAAACTACATCGTCTGGAACTAATTCATCTATGGTCATCATTTGGTTTCCAATCAGTGACAAACTCATTGAAAGCGTCACCAGCTTCTGCAGGTTCAGATGCGACGGAGTCAATTACAAGCCAAGCCCTTATCCAACTCTGAGCAAAACAGTCTTGCTCTCCAGATAGTTGTCCAGACTGTCATGAATTCCCTCTCGTCCAAGGCCGCTTGCTTTATAGCTTCCAAATGGAAGATCAAATGCGCCCGATGGGCTGGTACAGTTGATGCCCACCGTGCCGGCCTCCAACACCTTTGCAAACCGCACGGTCCGATCAATGTCCCGCGTGTACACTGCAGCATATAGCCCGTACTCGGTAGCGTTTGCCAGTCGAATTGCTTCATCCTCGTCGGTGAAGACGTTGATGTTGACCACGGGTCCGACAACCTCGTCCTGCATGATCCGCGAGTTCTCGGGCGTCTCGACAAAGATTGTCGGCTGAACAAAGTACCCGTTTTAGGTCACTTGGTACCTCTCCTCCGAAAACCAATTTGCCCTCTTGCTTGCCAATCTCAACGTAATCCTTCACAGTGTCAAACTGTATGCGGTCCGCTTGCGGCCCATGGGTGACGTCCGGGTCCAGGGGGTCGCCGAGCTTCACCGACTCGAAGCTCTCTTTAAAAAGAGCCAGGAAGCGGTCCGCGACCGAAGCATGGACGTACACGCGCGAGTTGGCCATGCACACTTGTCCGCTGTTCCACTGAATGCTGTGCGCCGTTTCCTTTGCCGCGCGCTCCAGATCCGCGTCTCCGAATATCACGGCCGGGGACTTGCCCCCCAGCTCGAGGATGACGTTCTTTATGTTGGACTTTGACGCTGCTTCCTGGATGAGACGTCCGGTCCGTCCTGAACCGGTAAAGGTGATCAATCTAACGTCCATGTGATGCGCGAGCGTGGTGCCAGAGATGTTGCCGTGGCCTGAAAGGACATTGATGACGCCAGGGGGGAACCCGGCTTTCTGAATGAGCCCTGCGAGTTTCGCTGACTTGAAAAGGTTAGCGGTGAGGCAAATGATGAGATGTGGTAGATATCTTTCGTACTGTCAAGGGAGCCTTCTCGCTGCTCTTGATAACCACCGTGTTCCCAGCCGCAATCGCCGGCGCCACCTTGTTGATGAAGAAGTAGACGGGGACGTTCCAGGGAATAATGGCAGCGACCACCCCAAACGGCTGCCTGAGAGTCATGTTGACGAACCCTGGGATATTCAGACTGGTCCGGCCCTGGCCGTTCCAGCCGGACGTGGCAAAGTACTGGAGCTTCCTCACCGCAGCCTTTGCATCCCAGTATCCAGAGACGGGCCGCCCCATGGAAATGGCCTCCAAGGTGGCGAGTTCCTTTTCGGATTTCGCAATCAAGTCGGCCAGCCTGAACGTGTAGGCCCCTCTGTCGTGGGCCGATAAAGCAGTCCAGGCTGGCCAGGCCGCCTTCGCTGCTTCAACTGCACGGTTCGCATCCCCTACTGTTGCCTCGGATACTAAAGACAACACGGGTTAGACTATTCCTTTGAACATGGGCCTGGGCGCGAGCAATACGTACCCAGAGCGATCGTTTCACGCGTGGTGGGCGAAGTCAATGGAAAGGTACCTCCATCCAAGGCGGCAAAGAACTGGCGGAAACATCAGCCGCGACATGCTACTTGAGTCGTGATGCGATTACTAACCTCGCCATTGATAAAGAGACGTGTCTCGTATTCAGCTGACGTTGGAGCCATCATAGGACTTGGAGGGGTTGGGCTCGCCAGAGTCATGGTAGGTCAACTCCACGGCCCGTCTCCGATGGGTACTGATCGCTCTCCGTGTGGCCCAGGCTGCCAAGATTCTCGGTTTCAAGACCATTATTGCTATTAATCGTATCGAGAATAAACTACGACTTGCAGAGGAACTGGGGGCGACCCATCTGATCAACAATGAGAAGTGTCCCAGCGGTCTCCCACGCGCCGTTCGAGACGCGAGGCTCGGATCGGGGTCTTCCATCACCATAGATACCACCGGAGTCTTGCCTATCATCCAGCAGGCGCTCGACATGACGAGCGTTCTTGGGAAGATGGTTCTGCTGGGCATGTCAAGGGCGTCTGTTGAGATTGACATAACGAAATTAAGCTGGTATGTTTGTTGAGCAGCATGTTCTTCAGACACATGGCTGACGTGGCTGGTGGAAAAGTCAGGGAAGACTCTGCTCGGCAGTGTGCAAGGTGACGCAACTGCATCCAAGGTAAGGTATAGTCATGCAGCAATCCGAGTCACTGGCTAACTCAAACTGTCAAAGTATGTTCCACAGAATGATCCAGTGGTATCGAGAGGGGAGGTTCCCCATTGGCAAGCTTACCAGATTTTACAAGGCGAGTATCGCAAGCAACATACCTAGACGCAATAACCAGACTAACCTTGCGAATAGGCCGAGGACATCAACCTGGCACTGCAAGATATGAAGACCGGAAAGGCTGTCAAGCCTGTCCTTGTATGGGAAGACTCGGGCTCCAAGTTTAACTAAACATTATTCAAAGCTCATAGTAAGGGGAGCATCGTTGCAGCCACTCTTCAAACCGCTTCGCGAGCAATGAACCCGATCAACCACTTTAGAAATTTATCCTAAAGAGGGTTGCCGCCGTCATCGTGTCGGGACTCCTCCTTGAAGATTCATTCGAACGTCTTAGAATAGGGCGAGGGATTTCAGCCTCATAATACGCTATTGAAGCGAAGAAGTGGTCTTGACGAATAATCGTTCTACCGTGCTCATCTTCCCGGGGAGTGGCGATCTCGTTGAATCGAGTGTACTTATTGTAAAACTCGGTCGCGTCCCATTCGTCGCTCATGACGTACTGAACCATTTTATGACTCACTCGTGAGACAGCGTTCGCATAATGTCAAATTCAAGCGCGCTGAACCGTACCGGGCGCCGATATGGTCAATCTTCTCCGTACACGTGGCTGATGAGAGTCCTGACTACCTGAGACATGGATTCATGTTTGAGATTGGAGACGGTCATAGATTCTGGCGCGGTGACATGGGCTGACGATCCCATAGGACAGGTCCAGGCGGCCTGCACCGGCATGAAGGATTCAGGCAGCGACGCGAGAGTCTGGCAACGCAACCAGCCAACAACGCGCGGCCAAATCAGGCCGTTCCTTTCTTGTTCCTACACCATCACCAACAAACATGGCCGATCCGCAAGCCATCGCCGCATCAATGTCCGGCTTGACTGCCTTGGCTGGAGAAATGGCCGAGATGTCGCGCCGACTTTCCGTCTCCATCAAGCATGAGCAGCAGCTTTTCCAGCACCTCCAGACAGACATCGAAGCCTTGCAGGCCTCGCTGCATGATGCGTCTGCCAAAGTCGACGGCTCGGGAAACCATCTGGGAGACGCCATGATGCGCAACGTCTTGGAGCGCTGCGCCATGGTGATGCAGCGGCTGCAAAATCACCTGCTGTTTTTGCAAGACGCCTTTTCGCGGGCGGTTTCGGAGAGGGTCAGATTGCGCTCCGAGATAATGGCTACGCTGAGAGATGTCGCCGAGACGAGGGAACAGTTGCAGCCTTTCAAGACAACCATACACATGGCTCTTCAATTGCGGGACTTGTGTGTTTATCAACTCTTCTACATCGACAAGTTCACCTTGACTGATTTGAGAAACAGAGCTCAATCCCAAACCGCTGCCACGTCGATAGATGCCGCCAGCCTTCGAGCCGACCTGCTGAAACTCGCCGCTCAATCCTCATACTCATCAGAGCCGAGCTACAGCGCCTTTGACGCTCGGCAGTATGTGGACTTCGACCACATTCTGCTAGAGAAACTAATCGACAACATTGCCATCCTGGGCTCTGGCGAGACGTCCGTCCCATCCTCCGAGGCTGCCGCAAAGACGCTCGACAGCTTCGAGGCTTGGCTCAACAGCACGCATCCTCACGAGCAGTCCGCACCCGCCTCCGGCTTTCTTCCACCCACTCAGGATTCGTCCCTGAAGCACTCCAAGATACGGTTGCGAGTTACCGGTTTGAACAAGGCGGGTGCGCCAGGAGAAGCATGTGAAGAGATCGACCTGGCAATGACGGATTATGTTGGTTCAGCCGTGGAAGCGCTGCTTGAAAAGGGTAACCTTCCTTACCATCGCCGAGTACCTCGAGTCTTCAAACTCACAAACAATTAGGCTACACCGGCTTATGCGGCTTTCGCATCGGAAAGCGCTGCCTCTGGCCCACGACGGCCATCGAATCTCACATCCCCGTCTATATGACCGATGGACCGCCTTCATACTCCCTGGACTGGATGGAGATCAACCAAGAGCAGAAGAGGCAGAATTTCTACGAGAGCTTTTGCCTCAACGGCAAGGCAAAAGCCGAACTGGAAGTTTCCGTCCGTCGGCGCCGCGAGATTCGCATCGAGGAACCAGTTTACGGCACCGTCACGAGAGTATCTCTCAACCGCACTCTCAGAGTGCCAGACGATGAGCGAGAGTATGAGTTGCCCGAATGGATCTCTCCGCTCCCAATGATTCCCGTCGACTACTTTCAGGGCAAGCTGCCTCAACCCATGACCAAGTTCGGGGCAGTTGTTCCCGTCTACCCACGAGAAGCAGTCTCGATCGGATTCGAATCAGGCCAGAGCTACTCACTCGGTACCTCTGGCCAGACACTGGGTATTCGGGTGCTCTGCGGCGGCATCAGCGCCGTCACTCGTGGCGAGAAAACCGGCCCAAGAAGGGGACGAAGACAAGACTATCTCATCATACCGAACCAGAACAGACTCGATGGGTTCCTCTGCGAACCCGACGATCGCGACAGCCAGAGGTATTGGGAGCAGAGGTTTTGGGACCACGGAATTTCGAGACACAATCACCCGCCGCCCGAAAGAAGTCCCAGCCCTCCCATCCCGGCACGCTCCAACCTGTCTGGGTTCAATGCCGTTCAGCAGTTTGTTGGCATGCCGGCAAGTGCAGGATTCTCCGATGAGAACCAGGTAACCAACGGGGAGGTCAATAGCATGCAGCTCATCATAGCCTCGCCGATTCCCAAAAGTGTCGAATTTACGTCAATGCACTCGACATCCAGGTCGGACGAGGGAGCCCAAGACGAAAGAGACGAGGGAGAGGCTCAAGATGGTGAAGAGGTTCAAGGGAGCAAAGAGGGGACTTTTCAGACTCCGGCCGAGCAAAGTCTCGTCTTGGACAATGCTCTCTGCATGTCTTGCAAGGAACCGCGGATCCTGAAGCGGTTTGCAGATGACATTGCGGAATATTCCACACTGCATCCGCTCGCCTGGAGTCAAACCGCCCGGTTTGCAGACAAGGACACCCCGCAAAGACGACCGATACGGATGCATGAGCTTCTGTTCGCGATACTGGCGGTAAAGGGGTGCCCCAAGTCCCTAGATCTCGAGGCTGTCTTTGAGATCGGCGTTACCATTTCAACGGAAGAACGCCAGGTCCCGTTGAAGGTTTCTCCATTCTTGCCGATGGCTCAGTTCTACGCCTTTGTCAAAAACGCCGTCTTCGCCGACCAGGGCAACAAAAGTTGCCGGCTCTCCTCCGACTCAAGATACCTCCACGATGTGAGGCACGAGTCCATCGGGAACTTCTGTTCGGACGGAGCAGCCATCGAGGTAGAGAGAATTACGAGCCCAAGCGGGAGCGGAGCATCTGATGGGATGCATTGCACGGCCAATCCCTTCTTGGACATCCCCGGCTCGTGGGATGCCGGCGTCGCTGTGGGAGGCAAGATATCGCAAGCCGCCTTTTCCGACTTTCACAGTTGGCGCTGGGACTGGGGAAACTCTACAACTGTAAACGTGCAGATGCTCACCAGCGCTGCTTTCGAGTCGCTAACGGGGCTGCCGCCTCCGGAGCCGCCTGTTTCGATGCGACACTTTCTCGCTGCTGGCATCCCGTTTTGGCACGTCATCCCGAGCGACGCTGCTCTCGACCCGGAACTCGTCAAGGAATTGGAGGCGGTTTCTCGGACTGAAAAGGAGAACAAGACGGTTCAGGCCTCTTCCCTTCGTGGGTTTGATCCAGTCGCATGTGTAGTGTGCGAAGCAAGGCCAGCAAACACCGTGTAAGTCATGCATCCATCTACTCGCCATCTATTCAATCACTGATCTTGACATCCATGTAGTCTCCGACCATGCAACCACATCTTCTGCAACGGTTGTATCAAAGGCAACATGGAAATCAACGAGAAGGGGTCTCTCGTCACTCGGTGTGGCGCCTGCCGGAAGCTGGCTACCCACCACATCCAGATTGCAGGTCCAACAGAGAAGCGTCAAGGTGAAGGTGAAGGAAAAGGGGAGAACAAGCGAGACTGGGGTTCGTTTTCTCGGGACTAGATCACCTGCCCGCACAATAGCACCATGAAGCGTAAGAAAGTGAGGGAGAAATGACGTATCTGGTACATGTATAGATCTATCTAGCTGAGTGCCACTCATCGTAGCTATGCAGAACAGAGCCATGATATCCCGCATAATCCTTCTCGGCAATATAGATAGGACTGTGGTATTAAGCTCACCCGATAAAGGCGAGAAGCTTCCACCAGAGTTCAAATATTAACGGTGAACGGCGCTGTGAGGGAACGCAAGGAGACGTATCGGGCACCGAAACCCGACGCCAGCATGATAAAATCCGACATCAAGGGCACAAAGTCCAAGCCAAAGGCCAACACCTTAGCTGACACTCCCACGACATATCGTGAAGGGGGGTATAGAACCGCAGGTGGCCGACACTCGGATATTCCGACGGGCTCTTGACACATACCGACATGCCGATATGCCGATTCGTTGAGCGGTGACACAGAGGCATGAGTGATCATCTTCAACCAGATTCCTCAACATCACGCCATATTGGTCCTTATCTCATATCGGCGAATGGCGTTGAATATACATGCCGCGCATTCCGTGGGATCCGCGGGGAGAGGACTGAGACCCAGAAATGGCGGCGTAATTGTTCCAGGATATCCCGGGCCGGACGGCAGATCGTGTTGGTTTCCCTCCTCGTTCTCGTTTAGCCCCTTTACGTATCTGCATATATATTTCCAGTTCGTTTGATGTTCCTTATCTCATGAAACCTCAGCAGGACTCCGACTATCATATTCTGTAAACCTCCTTCTCTACCATTTCCCTCCTCTCGACATGGCTACCGGACTGGCTTCGCCTCAAGGCTGTGTGCCCGAGGCCTTCACCTTTCCAGACATCCTCGGCACCAAACTCGCCTCAACAACCGCGGCAGCCGTATCCGGGTTCATGGGCTTCTCCGGCTGGCAGACCGAATCATCCCAGATCGGCCCCGAAGGCGTCAGCTTCTGCAACGTGACGGTGTCGTACACACACCCGGGCCATGGCGACCTCATCACCGTCCACATATGGCTTCCCTTTCCGGCTCCAACTCTCGCTTAATCAGCATCGGAGGCGGCGGGTGCTGGCGATATCGGGGGCGATGTCATGTCGGCTTTGACGCATCAGGGATACGCGACGGCTGCCACGGACGCGGGCTATCATTACGACCCTTTCTCGACTGCTGACCCTTGGCTCATGGCGAGTCCCGGGAATCTCAATTATCCGTTGCTTACAAACTTTGCGCACCGTCCCGTCCACGAGATGACAATCATCGGCAAGCACGTGGTTGGCGAATACTTTGGGCAGCCGCCTGCCTTCTCTTACTGGTCTGGCTGTTCTACCGGTGGCCGCCAGGGTCTCACAAGTGCCCTACTATATCCCAACAACTACGATGGCATCTTGACCGGTTGTCCGGCGCTCAACTTCCCTCAGCTCATGGTAGCCATGTACTGGCCACAGCTGGTCATGAATCACCTTGGCGCGTACCCCGAAGCCTGTCAGTTCGAGGCCGTGAAGGCTGCTGCCGTCGAGGCCTGTGACGAACTAGACGGGTCAAGGATGGGATCATCTCGAGAGACGAGCTTTGCGACTTTGACCCGCATTCTGTCGTCGGAAAGAAATTCGATTGCAACGGTGTCCAGACAAGGATCTCCAAGGAGGCTGCAGAAGTAGTCAAGGCCATGCTACAGGGGCCTACTGACGCCGACGGGAACAGATTCTTCCCCGGATCTACGTATGGAACATCGGCCACGGGGTTCGCGGCCCTTGGGAATACTCGTTGCGACGGTGGGAAATGCACCGGGTCGCCCATGATGTTGGCTACGGACTGGATCCGACTGCTCGTGAAGAAAGACGCGGCGTTCGACGTCGCCTCTCTATCACTCGACGAGTTTTCTCGAATTTTCCGCCAAGGCGGCTGCGTGTACAACGGAATGTTTGCAGCCGACGATGCAGATCTTGGGCCATTCAGAGGCCGCTGCAAGAAGCTGATTACCTGGCACAGTATCAACGACGAAGCCATCACCATCAACACCATGCGGCAGTACTACGAGGCGGTGACGAGGCTTGACGGCAGTCGAGGCGTCGATACGGTGTCGTACTATCGGTACTTTGAGGTACCTGGGGCGACCCATTGCTCAGCGCCGCCGGGTGTTGGATATCCCATGAAGGCGCTCGACGCTCTGCGACGATGGGTGGAGGAGGGAGTTGTTCCGGACAAGTTGAGCACCACACGATTGGGCGATGTCGCAGGCGATCAATTTGTTTGTCCGTATCCCCAAGTTCCGGTCGAGAGAGGCCACTCCACGGTCTGCGCGGAGAGATCAGAGGCAGACAAGGCAAACTTGGGAAAGGATGAGCTGTAGCCGGGTTCCATGGGCAGTATACGTACCTCAGAATCTTGCCGAAACTGGCCTCTCAAGCAAAGCAAGGGGTCCTCCAATCTAGTCTAATGCATGTGCCTTGAGCTGAGAACTAGCCTCATGAGAAATATTCCCCCTCTCCTCACCAAATATCCAGAGTGGGTGAAATGAGATGCGGAGGAACTTCAGCCAAGAAATATGTGGAAAGTACCGTGACCCGATGCCTATGTATGTTGGGCTGAGTGGCGTCAAGTACTATTGACCTATCACCGATTCCGAGCTGCAAGTGCAATCTAGTCACGGTCCAAACACCAATGCCAGCACAATGATTATCACACCGGTCGACAGTCTCCCGAGGCTCACTCAGTGTCTACGGTCGGAGCGGAGAGCACTTCCGAGTTGAGACTAACCACGATGCAAGGTCCAGGATCAGAGAACGGTCGAGACACATGGAGATGCTTGCTCGCAACTCGGCGTGGTCTCCTCGAGACAAACGCGCCATCCGCCAGCCCCAATATACCTGCGTCGACGGCGCGCCGGGCTACTGCACAGGCTGCAGATCCCTTCACGTGCCGGCGAGTTTCCCAACAAGAAGAAGAAGAACAATCAAGAATCATCATCCTGTTGAAGGGATCAATTGATCAATCGAAGAGCCTGACACTGGCACCCAAATTATCCCTCTATCTTGATCCCTTTGACGCATTAACTCGGGCCACAACTCAACTTCCCGTGTGTCCGACATTATGACCAGCTGACGTGGAGTAGCGCAGTTACGATAGGAGCGGAATGCTTGGAACAGTCACAATCGAGCAGACGATATAGGGGTCGAGAGATTGAAAGAAAGAACCTTGATTTCCTAGATCGAATTGTCGTGAGAGGGTGTTTTGTTCCCCTTCTAGCCGAGGTCTTACCATGCCGAGGTCAGGCCGCGGCCACCAAGCCCCCTGCTTCAGGCAACATCATATGATTGACGGTGCACACGTATGACTGACGGTGCACACGAAGCTATTCAACAGAATTCTCCTGTCGTTATCTAGCTAGCACCTTAAATTTTATGAAAGTACTTGTTGCCCTCGGTAATGCCGGTTCCCTCTCCACGACCCTTTCCATCCCGGTTTGTGGTAATCTCTGGATATACCTTGATGTTTGCCGAGTACCGCGGATAGTCATGCTCAGCATCTGGTAGCTTAACCTCATTGCTCACAACACCCACGAGCAGCCCGTCCACAATATCCCGCTTGCGTGCACGCCTCTGCCCCTCGTTGTCCACTACCTCCCAGTGCAAGTTCTCGCGCAGATACTTAACTACGTCTGCCTCAGAAAAACTTAGTAGCAGCCCAGCAAAGTACCGCTCCGCCAGTGCAATTGTTAACGGGATTTGACCCGTCACCTTGATTCTCTCGGCCTGGTCGACCTGGCACTTGTTGCACCTTGTTGTCTGGGATTGACCAAGTGGCGAAAAGGTCCCGACGTGGAAGGGCGACACCGAGTAGAGCACCGTCGACTCTTCGGGGGGGACGTCTCCTAGGAAGACGTGCACGAGGTATCCCCCGTCAAGGCAATGCTTGACCGCCTTGATGTTGAAAAGCCACTCCAGATACATGTTGTCCTTGGTCATGTCCTCGATTGAGCGACCATCAGGCACCTGAATGTTGGGCACGCTCACAGGTGGAAGAAAGTCGCCCAGCTGCGACTCTGTGAAACTGGCGGGCGAAATCGTCTGGGCCAGTGACAAGGCTGTCAGCGTCGTGTTTGGGCCCTCGGCCGCATCGATCCGAGCTAGCTGCTTCGCCCGCTTGCGCAGCGTCTCTTCCGGCACCGAGTCGCCAGCCCTGCTGTTCGCGACCATGGTGGCGAAGGATCCGGTCGGATACAAATCGTCCAGCTTTTTCCGGATGTCCTTGCGATAGTCGTCGACGGCGGCAAAGTTCCACGACTTGGTCTCTGGATACGCATAGCCAAACGTGGCTGTGTCACGCACCTCATCAGAGTTCCAAAAGTTCTTCTCGTCCTTGTAAAAAGGCGCGAGTGGTGTCTTGAGGCCTTCATCGCGTCCTGGACCGGTGACCCAGGTGCCGCCGGCGGCCTTTCTGGTAGTAACCCAGCCGTCCGGGCTCCTGTCGTCGTGCAGGCCTTGCCAGATGGAGATGAGACGATCAATGTTCCTGAGCCATTAGAGGGTCCGTTCGAATACTAGAAAAAGTGGCACTCACGTGTGATGCAGCCAGAAGATGGGGTCAAATGCCGAGATTGGGACGCTCTTCATGTGTCCGATCCTAGGGTTGCCTTTGGAATCCTGCCCCTGGCCGCCGACCATTCGATGGACCGTGTTATGAATGTCCTCGATACTGCCGAAGCCATGTCCCTCGGTGGTTGAAGGTGCTTCTCCGTCTCCGGTCCGAGGCTGCCCGACTTGGTCCTGATCCCACTTGTTGTGGCTCACCTGGGCAAAATTGTCGTATGACTTGAGTAGATAGACGGATCGCTCGCGGAGGTTTTGCTCGGGTGTCAGCTGCTTGTTGACGTCAGGAAAGTAAGGCGTGAGGTAGTCGACCAGAAAATTTCTTTGCTCCTCGGGTGTTTCCTCCGTCTTGGTGCCGGCCGGGTGATAGCGAGTTGTCGTGGGCAGAGTGTCAATCTGGGAGAGTTAAACTTTGATACACCTCTGGTCTGTTGCCAATTGACTTCTACTCGAGACTTACTGTGAATTCGGTTCCAGTTCCTTTCTGAAACCTGTAAGCGAACAACGGGTTTGGGATGTCGACCCCTCCGTCCACCTTGTCTAGCTTGGATGCCACTCTCAGGGTCTCCGGCATGACTACGCGAGCGAGCTTGGAGTTCGTCGCCTCATCGGGGAACACCGGAAGCTTAGGGCGAGCCCAGTCTGACAAGTCAGTATAATAAGCATCGGGAACAGAGTCAGCTCACCCCAAAACGGCATCCGGAAGGCCTTGGCGGCGGCCAGGTACCGAGCTTGGCCCTCCTCTTTGGTGAATTGTTCGGCTACATGCTGCATGGCCTGCTGCAGGATAGACTGAAACTGTTAGCAGAGTCCGACTCTGGAATGCTATCCATACTTCGAAGAGGGCTAGATATGGCCGGTGCCAGGTCAGAAACAAAATGGATGTGTGAGTACAAAACCCATACCCCTGAGCCCTGATACTTTCCAGGTTCTTGTCACCCTCGGGCCACGCCTTGTACGGGAGCCCGTGGATGCCTGGCAATTAGTCTCGTCGCTGACTCGGTACCGTACCGCAGGTTCGGGGCTTACCGGCAACTTGAAAGTACGACAGTTGCTTCTTCATGGGCATTTCCTGGAACTGCCACAGCCCAAGCAAATACAGGTTCCACATATCGGCATCATCATTAATAAAGTCGCGGAGTTCCTTGCGGATTCCAGGGCGGCCTGCTTTCATTAGCCTTCCTAGTCTGAATGCAGGCTCATAGCTCACCATCGTCGCCAAGGGGAAGGCCGTTGACCACGTAAGGGCCGGAGGGGTCATCAGGGAGGAAAGACATGTTATGGTGGATTGAGGCTTAACGTTAGTTTAAGTGCGAGTTATTCACCTTGCACCGCGGGCATGGCCTCTTATGTCGAATATCAATGCAACTCCAGTTTCGGCTTCCTCGATACCTCTATCGGTAGTTAGCCCAAGTCTCTCGTCCTAGTCTCTGGAGGACCGCCTTGAGATTCCACGCGTCAGCTAGGAATGTAACGGAATGACGCAATGCTTCCCATACCGGTCACTTAAGCAACTCCTCCGCTATGAGCGAGCACGAGACGCAACGATTGAGGCGCAGCCAATAGTGTCGCTCGGACACGCGCTATTGGCTTCTATCGACGGTAGTCCGCCAATATCACCATCGCGGGGTAAGCATTCACAAGCCGAATTCCCGGAGAGGAATGGATAACCGTCTAAACCAATGCCGCATTCCACTTGCTGGTGGCACGCCTCAGCTGCTTCGGCTCAGGGCTCAAAACTCCGGAGAATAATTACCTATTTGCGGAAGTACGGATAGATGGCCAGGTGGACCCCGTCCTCGTGCCGTCCCGTCGTGCGCTGCCAAGGCAATAGTCGACGGTCCAGGCCTGCTGTGGCTGGCGGATTGTTCTTGATCGGTTAGGCTATCTCCAGGGGTCAAACCTCGATTTGGCCCTCAGCTTCGCTCGCGTAATCATTTCGGCCGCATTGGGAAGCGAGAATTCCCCAGGATCGCCCTGAAATGCATGCTTGGATCATTTGTCGCGGATGACTGCGACTTGAAAAGAACTAACTTCGCATGACACAAACAAATCTCGTTTTCTGCATGCAGAGTCTTGCATGAATTTTTCCCAAGCCACTGAGCACAATGACACTCATCGCTCGCTTCTGGCATGTGGTCATCGACATCACGTCGTGGCTGACGATGCCAATGGGCCCTTCCCAGCATCCTCTGGGAGTCCCAATCACGCAGCTGCCCGACGACCAGTTCAGTGCCCTCGGCAAGCAACATTTCAGGCCTCCTGCCGGAGACCCGAAAGACACCGACTTCGAATGCGACTACCGTGCCATGCCCGACTGGGTGAGCTGTTCTACTGCTGACGACCGAGAATGCTGGCTACGCAATTCCAAGACAGGCGAGAGGCTTGACATTCACACAAACTACGAGAAAATCGCCCCTATTGGTGTCGTTCGCAACTACACGTTGTACGTCACCGACGACAGCATTGACGCCGACGGACAGATCTTTGAAGATGGCAAGGTTTTCAACAGCACGTATCCTGGCCCCTGGATCCAGGCGTGCTGGGGAGATGTGAGTACTCTACCTTCCACTTGAACTCTACTAATAACTAAAGACACTCAACATTACTGTCTACAACAACATGACCGAAAGCAAAGAGGGCACCAGCATTCATTGGCACGGCATCCGCCAGAACCTGACGGTCGATATGGATGGTGTTAATGGCGTGACCCAGTGTCCTATCGCCCCTGGCGACTCCTTCAGCTATACGTTCAAGGCCACTCAGTATGGAACGTCTTGGTACCATAGCCACTACTCGGTGCAATATGCGGACGGCTTGCAAGGCCCATTGGTGAGTGCCCTAACAGTTCTTTGACCACCAGCTAACCGTTAGACCATCCACGGCCCACAATCTGCCCCCTTTGACTCATCTAAGCTGCCGATTCTCATGACCGACTGGTGTAAGTAGCTCAGGCATCTTAGGGAAAATCATTGCTGACACGCCCAAGCTCACAAGGCCGCTCTCGAGGTGCTTCAACATCCAACTATCGGAAACTGGGCAAACAAGACCATCCTCCTCAACGGTCGCGGGGACGTGACTCAGTTCAGCGGTAAGGATTCAATCCCTTATGTGAATACGACCGACATGGCGAAGAGACGTGAGTGGCACTTCGATGCAACTCCCGTTGGCACGCCGGGTCGGCCAAGGAGATACTTGTTCCGCTTGATCAACACCTCATTCGATACAACTTTCGTCTTCTCCATCGATCACCACAGGCTTCAAATCATCTCTACCGACTTCGTGCCTATCGAGCCCTATAATGGGACCTCGGTCTTGGTCGGTATTGGCCAGCGGTACAACGTCATCGTCGAAGCCAATCCCGAGGATGATGACGGGAACTCGATAAAGAATGATGGCAACTTCTGGATCAGAACGTGGGTTGCTACGGGCTGTGGCATAAAGCCAGGCAGCGCAGGCTACGAGAAGACTGGTATCCTGCGATACAACCATGAGAGCTCGGCTGATCCAACTTCGGATCGCTGGGAGGACATCCCCATGGCGTGCTCAGATGAGGAGTACGGCTCGCTTCATCCTATCCTCCCTTGGACCGTCGGTCCAGCGGCCAACGCTGGCACCAAAATCGATGACCAGACTGGCGAAAAGTTTGATGTCACCTTTGATAGGTCGAATACCACGAAAGGCTTCCCCGTCGCCCTATTCTCGCTCCAGCGATCTGGTACCGGCAAGTTTAAGCCAATGCAAATTGACTTCGCCGACCCTATCTTGATGCACCTGGGTGACGACAGGAAGCAATGGCCCGAGAAATGGGTCGTCATTCCCGAAGACTACGCCGAAACGGACTGGGTATAACCCCTATACACTATTGAATTCTATGAGGCCATGCTAACGTGCTAGATCTACCTCGTTTTAACCATGATTCCGGGCAGCTACAATACAATGTCCCACCCAGTAAGTCTGGCCAGTCCAGCTTTCATACCACAAACCAAGCTGACGTGGCAGATTCACCTCCACGGCCACGACTTTGCCCTTCTCCTGCAGAAGGAAAATGAGGTGTACGACCCCGAGAAGCATGCAAAGGAACTCAACCTTGAAAACCCCCCTCGTCGAGACGTCGTGCTCCTGCCCACCAGAGGCTTCGTTGTTATCGCCTTCAAGGCCGACAACCCGGGCAGTTGGCTAATGCATTGTCACATTGCTCGCCACGCCGGCGAGGGTCTGGCGCTGCAAATTCTCGAACGCCAGAGCGACGCTGACCGACTTCTGCCGCTTGACTCGCCCAGGATGCTCGAGGCTCAGCGTGTGTGCGTCAACTGGAAGGATTGGCAGCGTGACCATCACCTCTACGAGGGTGATTCGGGCATTTAACTACCCCAATAGTCTTAGTTTTCTCGACCTAGCTAGCTAGGAGCTCGCTCTCAATGGGCTGCTCATTTATTGATCAAACTTTTATGAGCCGACTGTCATTCGCCTTGAGGTTTGTGTTATGATATATTGCCCCTGATAATCAACCCAGAATCTTGGCGCCAAGGCGGACCAGCGTTATTTCCATCATGTCAAAGTACGTCAAGGTGAAGCTCAGAGTTTGCTCCCAGGCCTTGCAGCGGAGAAGGCACAATCTCGACTCGTCCTGGTATTTTCGTGTTATTGTCAAATGCCCCTACGGCAGCACCTGAGCCTGTACATGGCTCTGTGGCTTCTCGACGAGGCGATATGGTACTTGCGATGCATTGGGGTTCTTGAAGCCTGTCTGGTTTTGGAATCGTCTTTGGCCAGGAGACGGCGGGCGACAGCCATTACCCGACAAAACTGGGATTTTGCGTGAACTCGTGTCGGAATCTCTATACGACTTTTGCTTCAGCGCCATCACAGGAGTCGCCCTTGTCCCTAAAGACCGGCTTAACCGCACTAAAAGACTAACCCAGGTGTCCTTCCGAGCCAGCACGAAGCATCTCATCCTGTCAGCCATACGCTTCCAATACAATGCCCTCTTCACTAACATGCTAACGGCGCGAAAGTGAGCGAGCTTGGGTGCTGGACGAAGGGCTTCTGCGGGATGTCGAATCCCCGCGGCCGGCGGCCGTTGCGCTCCTTCCTACTGCTACCGTTTATCGGGGATCCCAATATGCTCGTTTCGAATTTTATGCACTGGTGGCTGGCTCGTGCCGCAATGCTTCTTCATCGCAGCCATCAAC
Organism: Thelonectria discophora; assembly: GCA_911649645.1. NCBI lineage: Eukaryota > Fungi > Ascomycota > Sordariomycetes > Hypocreales > Nectriaceae > Thelonectria > Thelonectria discophora. The sequence continues at coordinate 117,980 of CAJVRK010000012.1, forward strand.
CGTCTCTCGTTGGACATGTATTCCAGTATCTACTCGCACTTTTTGGCTGACTACGTCCGGACTTATCACCATTGCCATGCTGTCTGTTATGATACTTCCTGCTCCTCTTATGGCGCTCTGGAGACGATGGAGATGGTATCCCCGACTTGAGGATTGTGTGCTTTTGGGTTAGCATGCTAAGGAGTCTCAAGTGAAGAAACACTCATAGTTAGGTGTTTAGCTTCAAAATAGGATCGCGCATTACTCCTTATATTTATTCTGTATCTCACGAGCTGGCTTCCCTTGCATTGTTGATCTCACGAACTGGGGGGTGTGCCTCAGTATATAAGAGGGGTCTTTCGCTCAACGCGAAAGGCATTTGTCTTTTGCAACAATATCCCACTGCCCCCTCTTCCTCGACCGCATACTAGTAATCGTTGTACTCTCCTTAATCCTCGCGGGCGGCTGATGTTCCTACTTACTCAGCGATCCTATCTTGATACCTGCGTGGCTGCTACCTACTGCGTACCACCCATCGGTCCTCCCCTCATATTCGCACATCATGGGTTCCAATTACTGCCACCGCAATGCGGAACTTGAAATAGCTCGTTACGTGGTGGGTTAGCATCTTCGGACCAGGCCAAGTAGACGAAGCTAAAACAACACAGAGCAAGGACGAGGCATCCGATGGAAGAGAGCCTGAAAGGCGCGTACTGGTAATTCCCACCTACACCAAGGCGGGCGAACGTTTACACACCTATATTTGGTTTCTCGTCTTTCTGTCAGACGGAGCAGGCTGCATCACGTGATGCGGCCTCAAAAGAGGGAAGGGGGCTAGAAGACCGGCCCCAGGAACAAAAGAAGAACAACAAGAATCCCGTTGAAGGGATCATTTGATCAATTGAACTGCCTCACATTGGCACCCAAATTATATGTCTATCTTGATCCCTTTGACGTATCCACTCGGACCACATCTTAACTTCCCGTGTGTCCGACACTTTCAACATGTACGCCCACCATTTTTATGGATACGCCCCAGGAACTGACGTGATATCCTTTGGCGCTATCCCGGCATTTATGAGGCTGCTGATTGTTGATCTATCCGTTTCAGATAACCTGCGATATAATTACTAGGTGCGCAGATTGGTGCCAGCTTGGCTGATGGTTATGGGTAGCAAATCGGCTATCCGGGCGATATTTTAAAGCCTAAGTGGCCTGATTGAGGCTTTGCTTTGCAAGCACGGAGAACTGGCAGCCAGTGCCTCGTGTACTGTCTTCCGTTTTCGGTCTGCTGAGGCAGCCGGAGGGCGGTAGGCACGATCACAAGTGAATGTAACTAAGCCTCCCAGACTTCTCCTTATAGGACCTACCAGTAACAAAAGCATAGCCCCGTGGCGCTGCCCAGGCATTGATCGCTGTAAACAAGGCATATCGGGATGGATACTCGCATTCGGGAGGGAGGGAGTCGTCGGGAAACTGAGTAGCCGCCTCAATTGGCTGCATTTTCGCCTTATAATAGATAGCTATCCAAAGGTAGCATACTCAAGAGATGCAAAAAGGAGGCACGCGACGTGTTCGCGTTAGCTCTAACGCTTACATAATCCCCACAGGTACCCGTGGAATTTTGCAGCCACGGGTACCCGTGGCCCTATTGGGCCCCCTGTATTATAGGGTAGTTAGTTAAAAATGTGGAACGGCCACAGGGAAACAGGTCTGTGTTTGATAGGCTGTTGGACATGAACGCCGCATACGTGACAAGCCTCTCTAATGAGGGCAATCAGCCGAGAGGAACGGAAGGGAATGGAAGGGACTGAACAGCCAGCATATTAGGCCCTTATCCCCGTCGCCTCTGCTAGCTGGAGCGAAAAACTTGTAATGCAACTATTCTCTGAGGTACTCTACCTATGCATTCTATCTCCGTTCCCGTAAACCGCACCCGCCGCGTTTAACAGGTTATGAGCCCGGTCTCTTGCTAAGGAACCGGGTATCACGAAACGCACCGACCCGCCTGCAGTCTCGCAACGACCAAGCCGACTGCACGCAGCTGAGGCCATCGCCCCTCATGGCTCCCCTCCGCGGCCGATCCCAGGCACCCCCCTTCAACGGGGGCGACACCGACCTGCCCGACCTGCCCGACCTACCCGATCTGCCCGAGACCGACACCTCCAAAGATGCTGGAGGTGGGAACCCGCCGCTGATGTCACTCCCAACCCGACCTAACCTCACCGCCGCCGAGGATCAGGCCATCTGCAACCTCACGGGCCTGAAAATGAGACTGCCGACCGACCGGCTCTCAACGACCACAGCCAGTGGGAAGGGTGGATACGCTATGTGAACTCGTCTGTCATCGCTGTTGGCGCGTACGCCGGCATGGACCTCACGGAGGCGGGAGAAGCGAGGCTCCTTGTGGAAGTGCAGATGATCATCACCGAGCGAGTCGCCAGAATCATCTCGACCTGCATTAAAGGCTCCATAGCCATCCGAACGTTGAAAAGGCGCTTCGCTGGCGCTAATAAGTACCATAAGGCCAACCTCTGGCGACAGCTTAACGCTCTCAAACTTGAGAAGGTCTCGGACACGCCTTACCACGGGACACATTCCGATTGCACGCCGCCCGGTACCGGAGGGCCGGTGGTGAACTCCCAGAGGACATCGAGACCGAGATCTTCATGATGAGCCTTGGCAACCTCTTCGACGAGTGGGTTGGTCGTATGCGGTACGGCATGCGACTGATAAACCAGGATCACTCGATCTTCGACCTCCAAGACGACCTGGTCACTGAGAGCCTCATGGTGAAGCCTGAAACCCGGGGAGGTGGACCTAGCCAGAAGAAGGTCAGCAAAGAAAACCACTGCACTAGTGACGCAGAATAGCACAGTTACGATAGGAGTGGAATGTCTAAACAGTCACAATCGAGCAGACAATATAGGGGTCAAGAGATTGAAAGAAAGAGCCTTAATCCCTCCGGACATACTGTCGCGAGAGGGGGTTTTTGTCCCCCGTCTAACCGAGGTTTAGCCGGCGTGTCGGTTAGGGTGCATCACAAAGAGCTTCCTCTTTGTGCAACAAATTGTTATGTAAGAGGCCAACGTGGCCTTATTGTGACTGTGTAAATTGCCTCACTTAATCCACCGATCACCAGCCTATACGTGATCAATTCGACTTACCGTGCCTTTATTTAGCTCCAATGGAGCCAATCAACCCTTCACGATCTTTCCCTAATAATGTGCTTCCACCTGAAGGCGAATTCCGCTGCCGGCAAGAGCTGGTCACCGCAATCAATGCCTGGGCAGCGCCGCGAGGGTATGCCTTCGCAGTCAAGAGCTCGTGGAAGACCCCCAATGGGCAAATTAGCGTCATCTATAACTGTGACCGTGGAACGGGGCGTACGCCTTCGGGCTCCTCGAAGGCACGGCAGCAGCGCACGGCATCACGCCGTACAGGATGCCCCTTCTCAGTCATTGCAAAGGAGAGCCTATGTGGGACTATATGGAGTCTGAGGCATCGCCCCGGCCCTGACTGCGCTCTGCATAACCACAAGCCAAGCCTCCACCAAGTGGCACACCCGATACATCGTCACCTATCACAGTCAGACGAATCGACGGTCCAGCAGCTCGCCAGCGCCGGCGTTGCGCCAAAGGAGATCAGATCCTTCCTCCGGATGAATTCGGCTACGATTGCCACGCAGAAGGATATCTACAACTGTATTGCATGGGGCAAGCGGGACCTTGCCAAAGGTCAAAGCAGGACACATGCCCTTACTGACCAGCTTCAAGAGGATGGCTTCTGGAGCCAAATCCGCCTTAATGAGGGCGGCAGGGTTGTAGCAGTGCTCTTTGCACATCCAAAGCCACTAGAATGCCTCAAATTATATCCTGAAGTGCTTATTTTGGACAATACATATAAGACCAATAAGTACAAGATGCCTCTCCTCGATATTGTTAGCGTTGATGCCTGCCAACGGTCCTTCTGCATTGCATTCGCATTCCTCAGCGGCGAGGAAGAGAGTGACTTCATCTGGGCTCTCGGGCAGCTACGGTATCTATACGGGCTTCATAATATAGCCCTTCCATCAGTGATACTCACTGATCGCTGTCTGGCCTATATGAATGCCCTTTCCTCTCCATCTTGCTTCCCTGAGTCACCTTTACTGCTATGCCTATGGCATATCAATAAGGCAGTCCTGACCTATTATATGCCTGCATTCATAGGTCGGGACAAAGGCAACCCTCGAGGGGGGGAAGAGTGGAAGGATTTCTATAGCTTGTGGCATGAGATCGTTGCCTCAGAAAGTGAGGGCATCTACAATAAGAGGCTCGAGAAGCTCAAGAAGCAGTACCTTCCTAAGTACGCCAATAAGGTGGGCTACATCTTGCAGACCTGGCTAGATCTCTACAAGGAGAGGTTTATAAAGGCGTGGGTTCATTAACACCTTCACTTTAACCAATTCGTTACATTAAGGGCTGAGGGCATTCACCAGCTTATTAAAGGCCATTTGAAAACCTCCCAATTCGACCTTTTCGAGGCCTAGAGGATCATCAAGCTCGTTGTCGCAAATCAGGTTATAGAGCTCGAGGCAAATCAGGCCAGACAGCAGACCAGCATACCTATTGGGTTATCTAAAGCATTATACCGCAATATATATGCTTAGGTATCATATGAAGCCCTCTGGAAAGTCAGAGCCCGGCAGGAACGGCTAGTAAAAGGGGTCCCTTTATGTACTGGGATCTTCACCAAGACTCTTGACCTTCCTTGTGCTCACACCATTCAGCAGTTGCTGGCGCAAGAGGAGCCCCTTCAATTGCATCACTTCCATCTCTATTGGCACCTTCAACGGTCAGGGATTCCCCAGCTTATCATTGAGCCTCGCAAGCAGTTCGATCGCCTAGCGGCCAATTCAACGTTGCCGTCATCAAGCACACAGCGCGAGCCCTCTACATTCGAGGCCGTTGAGAATGCAGCCCGCCCAAAGGCACTGCCCATGTGTTCAAGATATCATATCTAAGGCCACCGGATGAACTCGAAGGCGTGCCCCTTGCGGTATGACGATATATTGGCAACCTCTACCCAAGCCTCTGCACCTATCCAAGCCTCTGCACCCACCCAAGCCTCCGCGGGGACGCATACGACGACACATACATGCACTTGCTCTATAACACGCTCTCTATCGCCGCCATCGGGGTCACCTATTATATCTGAGACCATTACAACAACACATACAACGCACACCACAATACGTGTGGTCTCTCCCTCGGCGCTTAAGCCCGCAGCCGCTCCTGTGCCAAGTGACCCGTCGCCGCCTGCTTTGCGGGCTGATGATCCCCGTGCTATCTTTCAACGATACAAGGATGCCCGAGCGGCCTGGTTTACAACGCTGCCCCAGGGGGCCCCGAGGACTGATCAGCTATATCGCAAGGCTATGAAGCTGCCTATGCGTTACAGCAAAGCGGAATATGATTGGTGCCTCGACTATAAGCAGATGGGGGGGCATTGTAGGGGGGAAAATGGTATGAGAGAATGGACCAAGGAGGAGATGATGAGTTATCTTGATTGGGATAAGCTGAGAATGAGCGGGTTGAACGGGATGTAGGTATTGAAATGGCGGCGCAGCCATTCTCAGGGCGACGAGGCATGAGAGATATATGGGATGCCGCCGAGAGGGATATTGAAACACAGGATAGATTATACAGTGATTAGATATATAATAGGCGCCTTTGTGGGTTGAAGAGGGATCTCACACATGTTGGCCTCTTACATAACAATTGCTAATTGCACAGCCGGATGTGCGGGCACCTGACATTCTATTTGCACAGCCGGCTGTGCATGTAGAGGTCGGCCCCCGTGAGGAAGAATGACTCACGGGGGAAGCCGTTTTTCAGGCCCCGTAAGTAGGTAGAATACCTCAGAGAACGGTTGCATTATCAGTTTTCACGCCAGCTAGCAGAGGCGATGGGAATAAGGGCCTAATATGCTGGCTATTCAGTCCCTTCCATTCCCTTTTCGTTCCTCTCGGCTGATTGCCCTCATCAGAGAGGCTTGTCACGCATGCGGCGCGGTCATGTCCGGAAGCTTGTCAAACACGGACCTGTTTCCCTGTGGCCGTTCCACGGATGTCCTTTAATACCCTGGAGCGGTTTACGCTCAAGGGGGTGTCAACACCTCGTCTCGCCCTGACAAAGCATTCGGGACTGAAAGAGGTATGCTTGCACACCGTTGAGCTGCGGAGATATCGGGCCTGTCGCCCGACGTTGGATGTCTTTGACCTCAAAGAGCTTGATGCAAGCTGTCCGGACCTGACCACGTTGGAAATTGACATCTGTCGCGACGATGGATGGGTGAGTGCGCAATGTCACGTTCTTAGAGGCGATAGGACTGACTGAGGCTGCGATGACAGCCAAAGGACATATTGGGAACACTCGCGAGCAAGTTCGCTAACCTCCGCCACTTGACCCTCCATTATGAGGTCGGGATCGACTGGGATGACGAGATGAGCATGGGCAACGCAGGACCACGTCTCCCTCGGCTTGATGAGCACCTAGCAAAGAAATTTGGGCAACATTTCTTCGTGTTACGATGGCAGTCAATTCTGGAGAAGCTCACCCTGAAGACGGGAGAAACCCTGCGAAGATTCCTGCAGTGGGAAAGTCATTATCGGTCGACAAAACGAGCCTTCTCCACAACGATACATATACGAGCGCCGACAAATTCCAAGGGGGGACTATTGACGCTTATAATTTGACAGGGTGGTACAAGCGCGCCACCCAGCGTGCCTAAGCAAAGCTGAAGCCTCAAGATCCCTCTCTTTCTTACATGCACACACGCCCTCTCTCTTAAGTATGAAAACACATATCTATAACTATCTTCCTTCTTTAATAGGTACTGTTCGCAGCCACTTTATGTGTCACTTAAAGTGTGCAGCTTGTTGTAAGCTTAATTGATAAGCTTAAATCTTCGTAATATCGCGACTCTTGTTCTTTAAGTGGGCACCTTCAGACGTGTGCGAAACTGGGCCTGTTCAACTTGGCCTGCTTGGGCGGCCTACCTAGACTGGTCTACCTACACGTCTTTAGACGGCCTGTTGGACGGCCTAACGTGCCTAAATGGCCTCGTTGGACGACCTGCAGCGACTAGGAGCTTCGCTTACGGCAACTCGACTTCGTATTCAACATGTGGATTCCAGCTGAGGGCATTATACCGTACCACGACACCTAAACTTGCATTGCCAAGACCTTGGCATAACTCTAGTTCGTATTCGATATGTGTTTCCCAGCTGAGGGCTTTTACGGCGAACCACGACAATTGAGCTTTTATTGCCAAGAGCTTAGCACAACGTCGTATTCACATTCTGTCGTGCTCCCGCTCACATATAGGATGGAGGTATTCCGCCGATCGCCGAACTTCACATCCATCGGTCCATCTATTGGATACGCGTTTGTCAAGAACGCTCTTGATCCATACCACCTTCGTTTGGTCGAACGCTGAGAGGGAGCCTTGCACAAAATGGTGTACTTCAAGGCGCAGTGCCTACTAGCGGTGGTCTACAGCGCAGTGGCTGCCGCTGCAGCTTGCAGCTCCGACCTTCTGGTGGATGACTTGTCCACCTCGTTCTCGACAAGCCGAAACAACCTCGGTTCGTGGACATCAGGTAAGGCGCCCAAATTGAATAATGTTTGAAGCAAACTCTTCCAGGACACCTGGTGACCAACTTTAACAGACGATGCCAGCATGGCCAGCATCTCCGCGTCCGGCGGCATTCTCAGCTTCACCCCCAAGAGCGGAGCTTACTTCTACGAGACGTTCCCTTGCCAAGCGCTGCAGACCGACTCGTACACGGACATACAGCTTGAAATCAAGGCACCTGTGTCGGGCGCGGCATTTACAGCAGAACTTAAATGGGCTTCGAGCTGTTCTGCAACGACCACGACTAAAACGTCTTTCCGAGTCACCAGCCTGACCGGCAGCTGGCAGACGGTCCGCATCCCGCTGAGTAGCTTTACCGGAGCAAACCTCAATGCGGCCCTCTCTCTTGTCATTGAGTCTTTTTCGTCAACCCAGCAATGGCAATTGGACAAGATCTCGTTTGTGTGTTCCTCACATTCAACAGCTAAAGGTATGTGAGAGACAACTTGTGTTTACTACCTCTTCGTTTTGCCTGTACTGATCATGTCCCCTAGCTACTACGCTGTCCACGGCTACAACTACCTCAAAATCATCCACCACTACCCTGCCCACCTCCGCATCATGCTCGCCGCTCCTGGTGGATGACTGGGCGTCGCAGTCGCGCCTCAACTTCTTGCAATACAACTCACTCCTACTGCCGACTGGCGATGACGGGACGATGCAATCCATGGTCGTGAACAACAACCACATCACCTTGACGCCACTATCCACTTCGGCGTACTTCTTTACTCAGGTCGGATGTGTAGATGCCAATAAGTATGGCGGCATCTCGCTATTAATCAAGGCCCCAGCTGGGACGACGTTCAAAATCGAGCTGTCTTCCAAGACAACGTGCGACGGGGCGACGACGGGATACTCGTCCCAGACGACGACGCAACTGGGCTGGACATTTGACGGAACCGAAAAGCTGTACAGCTTCACCTGGTCAAAGTTCACTGGGCTCAACCTGTCCAAGCTGAGATCGATTGTGATCGAGGCCCCCAGCCAACCGATCACCTTGGGTCCACTCTCACTGTACTGCGGGAGCACCCCGACTGGCTGGGTATTGCCTACGACTACCGGCCCCGCAGTACCAACAGGAACCGTAGCAGCACCATCCGCCACGGTCTCCGGGTTTGTAATTGACACGTTCAACAATGCAAACACCAACTCCCTTGGACTCTGGCATGGCGGCGAGGATATGAGCCTCACCTGGGGCACCAACCGGGTCACCATCGTTGCCCCAGGTCCTGACTACGCCTTCACCTCTCTCATTAACAGTGGTTGCCGAGACTTGCGCAGCTACAACGGCTCGTATTTGCACATCGCCTACTCGGGCCACACCAAGTTCTCCGTCTCGTTGCAGCAGCACAATTCGCAATGCAACTCCGGGGCAGCACCGTATCCCGAGACGAGGGACAGCCTTGAGGCCGGCCGGTATGCGACGGGTAATAATATCTACATACCCATTTCGCATTTCAACATCAACCTACAGCGAGTCAGCAGCGTCGCCATCAGGGGCGTATACAGCACCGACCCCATCGTCCTGACCAAGGTCGAGATCGTCCCTTCCATCCCCTCGGGCGTCACCATACCCCAAAAGTTGGCCTCGGGTACCCTTGTCTTTGCCTGCACACGGCCGAACTCGTTTGCATTCGGCATCGACGACGGCAATCCAAAGTATGCCGCCCGGTTGGCGGAGATCATCCGCGATGCGGGTATTAAGGTGACCTTTTTCGCCGTGGGCGCGGTCCTCGAAAACAACTCCACGGGCATGGCCAGCCTCTACAAGCAGTTGAAGAGCGAGGGTCACCAAATCGCCATGCATTCCTACACGCATCCGAGGATGGAGTCGCTCCCAAGCACCGAGAGCATTGATTGGGAGTATAACGAGAATTTCAGGGTCATGAATAACATCTTTGGCGAAAGATCACATTACTTCCGCCCGCCATACGGAGTCGAAGGCGCGCGCATGCGTCAGCGCTGGGCGGCCATCTCGGGAGCAGCTAAGGCGTATATCATCAACTGGAGTATCGATGTTGAGGATTGGTTGTGGGCCGAGACGAGCACGCCGGAAAAACAAGTTGACGCCTTCAAATCTGACGTTGCTAAGGGAGGCAACCTAGTCGTCATGCACTTTTCGTACAACACGACGGTCAACTACTTCCCTGAGTTCATCAGGCAGGCAAAGGCTACCGGGAAGCAGATCATGCGCATTGATCAGTGCATGGAGGACCCGAACGCACCGCCGTTGTGATTGGGAAGCTTTGGACAGCAAGGGGAAAAGACTGCCACAAGAGCGAACTTCCTACATTGGTAGGTATCTAGCGGCCGCAGTAGATATACCAATACAGTGCTTGGCTATTAACAAGGCAGCTTACTCCGGCGTGCATTGATAACACCGAAACTGTCGGCTGTCAACCCAAAGGGATAGACCGGATAGGTCACACTTCTAATAATATCTCTCGTCCTTCTCCAGTTTTTTCATTCCCGCTCTCACTTTACTAAACACCAAAGACACATGGCTAGACGCTGTCACCATCACAGTCACGCCCTCTTTTCACAAGCTCTCGTCCCAAGTTTCCCAATGACCTGCCTTGCCTTGTCCTCAGGCTCGAGGTCCCCTGTAAAGGTGCTCCAGGAGCCGAAGAATCTCACATTTCTGAATCTCATAACATTGATGACGCTACGGATGTTATCATGACCTTGGAAATCCGTCACAGACAACACTTTATCCTCCTCCTTGACAACAGGGAGACTCTCGTCCTCGTCGGCGGGTGTCAGGTCCACAAAGGGCAACCATCTAGCATCAATGTTGTGACCGAGCCAATGTCCAGTTTATCCGAGACATCTTTCTCTGCCTACCTAGGTATTACATATCCGACAAAGGCCAGTAGAGCCCCTCCAGCTGAGACAGATCTAATACATCTGTCAGGTCCAGGCTAGGGCCGCTCTCCAACAAGAAGGCTTCAAGACATGGCTCGGAGAGTGCCATATTGTTAGATATTGGAGGGTAGAAGATGTAGTGGTGAGACTGATGTGTTGTTTTCATGAGTGAGTTGTCTGTGTCTTGTCTCCCCTCTCTAAGTCATCTGATCAAGTGGTCTTTTATAGACAGAAATGATCCTGCGGCCTCTTCCTTCTTCCGAGCCCTTCGGGTATCGACCTCTTTCTCCGAGTCCTTCGGGTAGGTCGGCATCATTGGTAACAAAGGAAGCTGGTCATGCCTCTTGATCATATGTCTTCCTGTTGGTCAGGGCTCTAGTCATCTGACCTTAGAGACAAAGGGATCTTTGTCTCCTATGTCATTTATGTGGGCGACTTCTTGGTACGGCTTGCGCCTCGGTTCGTGACTTCGTATCGTCCGCATGTGACTTTATGTTCATGCCTATGTCTTTGACATATCTGACATATATCTGCTGTCACTGCAAGTTCGTGGCTTGTGTGGGAGGTGCCGCTCACGTCCTCTGAGCTGCCCCCTCCCTGGAACGATCAAACACTGTGTCGTCCGAGTTCACACTGGCTGTGGAGAAGTTTCCCAGGCAGGATTTGAGAGCCTCGATGTGCTGATGAAACTCCATGGCTGGCAGGCTCCCCGAATCTTTCAGCTTCTTGAGGAGCTCGTCGGCCAATGTAAAGTCCTCCTGGTCACGGACGCTCTCGGGGTCACCAAAATGGCTTGAAATGCCAAGTACCGTAGCTGTAGAAAAGAGATATCGAGTGTAGAAATAATCGAACGATTTGAAAGAACCATCGATCCAGGATTCCGAGAGAATTGAGCGCGAATGATGGGCACACCGAATGCATGACACCGCAATCGCATCTATGTTGCCAGGCACACGACAAGGCGTGCCAAATCGGAGAGAATTTTTTTCCAACCGCAGAATGTAAAACATTAATGGCCAGGCCGTTACTATTATACACTGGATTCAAGTAAGTAAGTCCAGCCCCAACGGCGAGTGACCTCAACGTACCTGATTAAAAAACAAGTGTAAAGACCTCACTACCTCAGAGTGCCCAGTTACTGCTGTGTGGTTCATTTTGGGAGACTGGTAAATTCTGGAGCCAGTACTTCAGTCCGTTCAATCTGCTTTGGACTCTGTAAACATGTTTCATTGTGGTTTGCTCGCCCATATAAGGACTTCACAATATTCCTGGAGAGTCCGACCAGCTCGACTCTAGCTGAGATGTACAGGGAACTGCTGAAATCGGACGCTTCGGCTCTAAGAAGCCCGTGGTCTGATGGAAGACTGACACATATGTCGTCGTCCTGGTTGGAGACAATCTGCCCGGTGATGGCTGCGCAGATAAGATCGAAGAGATACGAGGTCTACTATAGTCGCTTTAAATGCTCTCTGGCAGCAATGTCGTTGAGTTGAGCTTCTGGTATATCGAAATTTAGGCCCATTACGGCGCAATGGCGTGTGGCCGAGCTCGCCAAGAAGTAGGATGAATGCCATCTGTTGATGCACAGAGTGAATAGAGACACTGGAACTCTGTCAACCCTCATACAGTCTCTCGTCTGTGGACCAGAGTACCTACCATCAAGAGGGAGGGTTCGATGCTTTCAAGACATGGGCGTTCCAAGAGGTGACCGTATGCTTTGAATGCGAGCCCAAAATAGAGAAGCCCAGGAATGTTGGTAGCATACACCTCGCAGCGACTGGAGTAAAGTAGCCCAAGGGCAAGCAATGCGAAGATCTTAGACTTTGAGAACGGGTCCAACGACGCTGGGGTCTCAACAAACCGATCCAACAGCACCCACACAGAGCTTCTTCGAACAATATGGTAGCATTTATTAATGTTTGCTAATGCTGTATGAATGAGGAAGCGGGCTTGGGTGGAACTGAGCCGTGGACATTCCGACTCGGGGTAGGCCATGATTCGATCCTCCGTCAGGTAACTGAGACGGGGGAGGTGACTTGTCGTTTCGGACATGAGCTGGCGGACGCGAGTGACAAAGGCCGTGTCAGCAGCTTCTCCGACGCGAAGAGGCACCTGAAACGAATCAAGTCGGATGAACCAAGGATGATCATGGAGAACAGGGTTCTGGCTCGGCTCAGTGGCCGGGCTACTGTTATCGTCATTATTGCCAGACCCTATTGCTCTTGTCTCTACTGTGTCTTGACAGCTCTGATTAGACTGAAGTTGGGCTCGAAGCAGCTGGTTCTGCTGCAGGATGGATCCATGATAGCTTAGTCACCAATTCAGCTTAAATTTTTCGCTTTTTCGCGGCCAGTCACTTAACCTTTCGCTCACCCTAACCTGTCCGTCACGTTTGGGATAAGTACACTCCGACTGGCAGTTCAACTGCACGCAAGAGCTACAGAGTTGCCCACCCGGGCACTTGACCTTTCTCGCGTGGCATTTACGACACCTTTGATATCAACTGGTCAGTGTAACTGGGTAAGCCTGGGTGGCAGAAAAGGGGCTTCCACGCGACAAATTTGATCTTCAACGGCAAACTGAGTGTGGCATCTCGCACTGCAGACATAGTGCAAAATGCGTATACTGGCGGTAAATGGATGGATTTGACGTGGTCGAGGAATATGCGAGATCTGTCGGGGGAGTTCACTTAGCGGAAGCTCGGCTGCGTCATTTTGCCCCGAGTGACCGCCCGGTGTCTCGGCAGGGGTCCGGACCATGGCTCGCTCTGTCCGGCGCTAACCCAGGCTCTGAATTTTCTGGGTACCTAGGTACCTTATGGAGAATTCCGAACATGAGAAAGTTGCTGGAGACGGATTGGACGAGAGTGATAAAGGAGGGAGCTTGACGAGGGGACTATACCAAGAAAATGGACTTCCCTCCCCCCCTTACTCTGAATTCCAGTCCGGCTCGATGCGAAGGGACCACGTGCCAAAGAGCAGGGTGGATGGGACCCAGCTCACCGGCCACTAGCCCTCATCGCCGGAAACTACCTCAGGTAACCTTACAATCTCGGTCGTCCCTCTGCGGGGCCGACTTTTTTCTCGGCCACCCCGCCAATTACCCAAAAGCTACGTGCTGAAGTATCAAGGGAGTCAATGCAGGATTTGTCCTCCCGAATTCTCTCCACACCTAAACTTTTCTACCTGTCAACACTTCACGGCATTGCGTCGCAAGCTAATCACTCTCGACAATGGGTAGTCCACCCACGCCCGGTTTTACCATTCGACACGCCGTCTCTCCCGCTGATCTGGTGTTGGTGACGAACTGTTTCCGAGCATACACCGAATGGCTTGACATGGATTTAACCTTCCAAGACTTTACAACCGAGCTAAATACATTACCCGGGAAATACTCGTCTCCAAAAGGAGCACTCCTCCTTGCTTGCGACCTAACCACGGATCAAGTCCTTGGCTGCATTGCTCTTCGCCCAATCGAGCTTGGGCCAAACTACAAAGATCGACGACTCAACGTTCGATGCTGTGAGCTGAAGCGGTTGTATGTCTATCCGGCAGCAAGAGGTCGCAAGGTTGCAAGAGCTTTGGTCACAACGGCGCTTGAAATTGCTCAGAAAGAGGGCTATGAGGAGGCCCTGTTGGACACGTTAGAATCGATGACATCAGCCATCTCCCTTTACAGATCCATGGGGTTCAGGGAAGTCGAGCCCTATTACGATAACCCCGGCGATGGATTTATAAACATGTCTAAGGATCTTTTTTCATTAGATCCTTGAGGTGAAAGGAGGGAGGCCTGGATTCTCTTTCCATGTGTTATTAATATTATATCTGTTAATAGATATACCTTGGGTGGCATCTATCAGATAGCTTAGATTGAACCAGAATATAACTATGTACTCAAGACTTATACGCGAATGCTTGAGCTGCTGCACCTCGATCTCCAAATGCGACAGAAGCACATGAGGGTCGCCTTTCACTCTCAAGGAGCTCACAGTTTTAAGGAACTTGTTTCTCAGGTCCGGCACAATATTCGACAAGGTGTATTCCGGGACTGACAACATTGCCAACTCCGAAGCACTGCCACGGCTTCTTCCGACTTCAGTCATCTCGTTCTTTATTATCGACGGCGGCAAACCACTGAAGGAAGGGCTTATCGGATGGCTGATTGGAAGGATCGTAACCCTGACGAGTTTCCTGAGTTGAACCACATGGCGGTTTCGCAAACCGGATACCACGGAGTTCCTTGAGTTCCATGTTCTCTGCAGTTGGCGTGAAATACAACCACAGGTTTCAGCGGTTATGCAAGGTGATTCCATACTTAAGAGGCCAAAATTCTACGTATATTCCTTAACTACCAGTCTACAACTCGGACGACCATTTATAGATAGATCACCGATTAACTATATCGTTACGAACCGGATGATTAAGTGGACATAGGGGGGGGCGTTCTCAAGGAATGTAGTCTACCGAGAGACGATCTAGTCGCCGGAGGGCCCGGATCACGCTTCTAGTATTGTGTATGAAATGTTCATGAGTACCCAAGGGTGGACTCCGGTACTTGGTAATACTAAGTAATAACAAGCAAGGCCATCGTATTTTCCAAGATGGACCAACGAGAGCCCGAGAAGCCTGTCTAGCTACCTATTGTGCTCGTCCATCATCGCTCTCTTCTCCTTTCGTTCCGATGCATTATGTGTCTCAAAGCCCTGTCAGTGAACGTTTCGACGTCCAGGGTTTCGCGTTTGAGACGAACTCCACTGTTTCAGGCTGTTCATCTGACTGTCGACCGGTAGCTTCCGTGAGCCTGGCACCACACGTACCGTGCTCAATTCACGGGCTGACAAAAGGAAACTCCGGAGCGAAGCAAGAGGCTCACTACCTGTCAATTCGTACATGAACAAGGTGTTTCGCCTAGAATAAGGATCCCTCCTAAGACAAATTACAAAAGAAGGCAACCAACCAACTACCTACCTACCTAGGTAAACATTGTTCATGCGCGTATAAGCTAAGCATCATATCGTACGAAGTATTTCCAGAAGATTCAGCCCCATTAGACCCTCTTATCCGTATTAATTCATCCCATGAATGTTCCATCACTAAGATGTCGTTTTCTCGTGCTGAAACCAGGAGCCCTTGTAATTAAGCGAGAACAATACACCACGCCAGGGACCGGTGACATTTACTCGCCCCCTGTCGAAGCGTATTAAGCTTATCCACAAGACAGACAACTGCATCGAAAACTTAATTTTACGATTGCCGTGTGACGCAATTAAGGCCTTGAGGACCGCCAGGAGTGACCTATCTCATCCCTAGCGGATGATTTACGCTTCTGCGAATTCTATCCAAAGCATTCCAGCTCCGTGCTACCTTCGGATCAAATTTTAAACCTTTGAAAGGAGGATCAACCTTAATCGGAGTCTAATGGTGCTTTCCGACGGAGAAACGCCTTTCGGGCCCTTGGGCAAGTTAAACAGGTTGGCAGTGGCCTCGAAGTGGCTCAATAAATACTGCCCCAAACCTCAGTCTCTTTTCTCAAGCGTTCTCTACTCATCATTATCGCCTACAGCCTGGAGTCAGACAAGTTCTTACTTTACCGTTCTTTTCTTATTGCTTATTCTCGCCTTTCGGTCTTTATTTGTCATCAGTCTGTAGATCAAACTCTTCAATTTTCGGTGCAATCTCAGAAAACAAAAAGGAACTTAAGATGCATTCTGTTCGCCTCATTTCCGTCATCGCTGCCGTCCCTGCGGCCATGGCCTGCCTGGGCTACGACGGTGGTCTTCCTACCGCCACTGACTCTAAGACTCTCAGCGAGCCTCGGTATATTGCTGCTGGGGAGACTTTTGACGCTGGCTGGGTCAAGTACGACCGTGGTGTGAGCTGCACCGGCCAGGAAGAGGGAGGTTGGTCAATGTTTAGAGATTCCCTCGGAAATCCGCGCTAATCTAAACCCTTCAAGGGGAGGATGATACCGTCTTCGTCCTCGAAGAAGGCGCCACCCTGAAGAACGTCATCATCGGCGCCGACCAGCGAGAGGGAGTGTACTGCCTTGGGAGCTGCAACCTGGAGTTTGTCTGGTTCGAGAACGTGTGTGAAGATGCTATCTCGATCAAGGGTGCCGGTACTGCAAACATTATTGGTGGCGGTGCGTACGGTGCTGATGACAAGGTGATCCAACACAACGGGTGTGGTCATGTCAACATCATCAACTTCTACGCCAATGACTATGGTAAGGTCTACCGCTCATGCGGAAACTGCAAGAGCAACTGCGCCCGCAGCGTTCACATGGAAGGCGTCACTGCTGTGGATGGCGGTGAGCTTATGGGCATCAACACCAACCTTGGAGATACGGTGAGTTTGGTTTCTGCTATCTATGAATTCGGGGAATGAAGTTGGCTGATGATGGACGTCTAGGCTACCTACGACAACAACTGCTACCCAGCAGTCCAGTGCCAGGCTTACGAGGGTTGCGATAAGTCCAACGGTGACTGCGAACCTACCAAGCTCGGCGAGTGCTGAACACATTGAGTTGAACTTGGAGCAACCTTTGTCAACACTCATTGGATGAACCGTACTTTTGTATATAGAAACACCAGGCTAGATGCAGCCTACTCTTCCATTCTGAATACATACTTATTTAGGTATCATGAATCAGTCCTACCCTCTTTCAGTCCCGCATACCTTGCCATCTTCTTGAAGTTCATACGGTGCTACTTAGCGAGGCGTTGTAAGCCAACGTAACATAGAAAGTCAACCCTGGTTGTCCAACGAGAGATTGGTTCTCCGTATCCAGAGGCAAGGGTTCCAGTCTTCCAGAGTCGTAGCTGGCCACGTCATTTGTATCCGGATGTAAGCAGTATACCATACCCAGGCATGATTTTCGCTGTGGAAGCCTCCCTTGGATTACTGACGTCAAATAGCATGTTCATTTGTCACAAGTCGTCATCATCTGATGTTAAATTTTTTGCCTGAATCCAAAAGTCTCTTTTACCAGGATCTTGAGTAGAGTCGAAGGGCATATAAGTTCCACAACTCAGCTCTCAAGTGTAGAGACATCTAGGTGTCCCATAATTCCTTTGTTTTCGGTATCATGGCCCAGCCCGAGATGAAATCTGCGCCTCCAGGGAATCTAGGCCGGCGTCTGCTTCCTTCTCTCATAGACAGCGTAGCCGAATCCGACCCAACTCGCATTCTGTATTCGATTGCAAGAACTCAGCATCCCGCTGACGGCTTCCGCGATATCGACGCCAGAACATTTGCTCAAGCTGTCCACCGATGCTCGTGGTATCTCGAGAAGATGCTTGGCAAAGGTGAAGGATTTCCTACTCTCGCTTACTTTGGACCACAAGATGTTGTTTACGCCATCATTGTGCTGGCATGCATCAAAACAGGACACAAGGCACTGCTGAGCTCGCTTCGAAATCCTCTGCAAACGCATTTGTCCCTCCTCTCCAAGACAGAGTGCAATACCCTGCTGCTTTCGCACAACTTTCCTCTGCCGGCGACCAATCAGATTCTGGAGGCGAGACCGACGATGCGGGTTGTTGACATCGAACCCATGGAGCACTGGCTAGAAGACTTGTCTGGAGAGAAGCCGTATCCATACACCAGAATGTTTGAAGAAGCAGCAGCCGACCCTTTCGTTGTTTTGCACACTTCCGGGTCGACCGGGATCGCGAAGCCAGTCATCCAGACGCATGCAACTGTGGCAGCATTAGATGCCCTCACGGCTCTACCGTCACTAGGGCTCGAGACTACATACCCTGCCATGTGCTCAGGGACACGAGTGTATCTCGGATTCCCGCTTTTTCACTGTTCGGGCATCTCCATGCTCCTACCAGCAGCCATCTTCGCTGGGTTTACGGTAGTTCTTGGCCCATTTCCGGCTTCTGCCGATGTCGTCGACGCAGTTCATTTGCATGGAAATGCACAACATAGCTGCCTTCCTCCCAGCACCTTGGTCGGTCTTGCTGAGGATCCTGCCAAGGTGGAAAACTTGGATCGACTGACACAGATCACATTTGGAGGGGGCCCGTTGCCTCGGGCTGCAGGGGACTTGATCAATAGCAAGACCAGATTGCTCAATGTCCTCGGCACGACCGAATGCGGTGTGCTGCCCATGCAAATGTGCGACGTGGAGGACTGGGCCTATATGCGTGTAAGCCCCGTCTTGGGACACGTGTATCGTCACGTATTCGACAGCTTCTATGAGCAGGTTATTGTGCGAAACCCCCAGTACGAGCCATACCAGGGAATCTTTGGCACCTTTTGCAATCTGAGCGAATGGTCCATGAAAGACCTTTACACCAAGCACCCCACAAAAGAGAACGTCTGGCTATATCAAGGCCGGGTAGACGACATCATCGTCCTGTCCACGGGCGACAAGCTCAGTCCTGTTGAGATGGAGATCATCATCGAGGCTAACCCTTTCACCGGGGCCGCGCTTGTAGCTGGCTTCGGTCGTTTCAAATGTGCGCTCCTAGTCGAGGCCGTTAATCCACCGGCGACCAATGAGGAAAAGGAGGCAGTCCTGGATGCAATTTGGCCCTCAGTGGAGGAGGCCAATGCCAAGGCCCCGTTGTCGGCGCAGATTTCCCGGGA
Source organism: Thelonectria discophora (assembly GCA_911649645.1). Taxonomy (NCBI): domain Eukaryota; kingdom Fungi; phylum Ascomycota; class Sordariomycetes; order Hypocreales; family Nectriaceae; genus Thelonectria; species Thelonectria discophora. The sequence continues at coordinate 137,101 of CAJVRK010000012.1, forward strand.
CATGGTCATCTTTACGTCAAGCCAGAAGCCTATGCTCAGAGCAGGTAAAGGGACCGTACAACGGGAATTGACGGTGGCCTCATACTCCAAAGAGCTAGATTCTCTCTACGAATAAGGTGGTCGAGGTGGTAGATCGGAGCCGTAGTTAAGCTGTAGGTACTTTTCGAATTGAAAGGTCTCGTTTTGGTAGTGTTTCAAGATTAATGTAAAGACTTTGTGTAGCTGCGCTCAGTCTGTTCTTAAGCAGCATCGGGGGGGCACCTGTTCATATGGTGACTCATTTCTTGAGGAATCATCACATCGCTAAGTTCTATAGTATATATGTATACCGTCTGCGGGCGAGTGTTACATCCAGCCACCCATGTTCAGCTTCTCAAGCATCCTGACTTGATGCAATGATCCCAGAGCTTTACTTTAGTCCCCCGAAGTTGTAGTCAGTTCGATCCATCATTCCGAGTCTCAGACCTGAGCTCTGAATACATCTCGGTATCCTCCTCTTGCGGAACCTTGAAGTGGTGCGGGAACCAAACAAGGAAGATCAGCTGCACTGCCCACATGGGTGCAGCATCAAAGGTGTACATGGGCCATTCGTGTGATAATAAGTACGCTTGGGTGCCCGTTATGTACTCGACAATTCTGAAGATGGACCGAAACATGATCAATATACTGCAAGCGTATATCATGTACAGCCCTTGCCTCCACGGAATATTGGGTCTGATCTCGGATCGTTTGGTGAGGTCCTGTCGCATCCTCTTATGGAAGACGACCGCAGCAACGATGAAGAAGCCAAACACAATCACCTGGATGAAAAGGCCAGCGGTTATTATAATTTCTCCAATCTTCCGGGTCTTTTCCTTTGATGTTTGTCCAGCTGCGTTTCCCTGCACCATAAGCGACAGCCAATCACCAAGAACGAAAAGCTTGGTCATTCGAGCGGGCCTTACTATTGAGAATCGATCGCCGTGGACGCTGCGGATAAGGCGCCCAAGTACGGTATAGATGGAGGCGGCGTAGAAGACGGGGGCGAGGAGGATGAAGATGCTCTGGACCACGTACGGGGCGATCTGATTTGTGTAGTAATGGGCTAATATTCGGACGCCGTAACCGACTATTTGAACTGCAAAGAAGAAAGAGTTAGCGACGGAGAGGGGAATTGTTCACGACATGTATTTCGAGGCACGTACACAGCCCGCCGAGCGCAAAGATGCTGCAGTACCATGTTCGCGTCTTGGTCATGCGCCAGCAGTGAGCAAGTGTAACAACAGCGAATAGGCCCATGAATATGGCGGCGGCCGTGAATGAAGGGAGGTATCTCCACAGGTAAACATCGGTTCCGTCCACGGGATTGAGTTGAGCCATTGTTCTGTTGACGTTTGTGCGCGTTGGAACCAGTCGTTGTGAGGTGATTTGAATGTGGATGAGGTGGGATAGGTAGACCAGAGACCAAGAGCAGGATTTCGAATCGCCCTTCTTTTGAATGAGCCTCCCATAAAATGACAGCATCTCGAGTATAAATACTTCTCTCAAGATCCTAAAAGTAATCATTGCCATACCTCCTATCCTTAAAATAACAGTTATTGCCATGCATGATTCCACTGGCAGAACTGAGATCAATACCTGGGCAGACATAGTGAGATTTTAGTGTACGTGTATCTGGCGTTTTTAGGCTAGCGTTCTCGTACCCGTTTGACGTTAATGCTTGGGCTAGATCCGGTTTAGTGTACGCGTAAATTAGGATAAGATCCTGGTCCCTGTTCCAGGCTACCGGCACTGTTACTCGTCACTTACGGTATGTATCATCAAAGCGGCAGTGGGCTTCTGACACGAGAGAAAGATTGATACACAATTAGATCTGGTTTGAGATGTATGACTTCGGATATCTTACCAGGATAACTTAGTTGACCAGACATGCCATGGAGAGGTGACGTCGAAACGGGAGGCATATCCTTGCTCCCCCGTTTGTCAGCATACCTCCCTCGGGCAGCGAGATTCATAGCCTCAGAGAAGATAAGGCTAGCTTCATTTCTTTCAACATCAACGACTTCAGCTCTAACTCTACGACCGCTTCATCATTCTGGGACTCTTGGAGATGTTGCACTGGCTCAGGTTCGGAACTCCGGGGCATCCATTAGAGCGGGTCCTCGGCCGGGTCTGCACCGCCACACTCAAATCAAAATGTCATTCAGGGCAGTCAGCGAACGACACCATTCCTCACCGGACAACACACTGTCGCTTTCAGCCATACTTGTTCGTCGTGACTTGCTCTTCCCTTTCCTTTGGTTGATTCAGCCGCGAAAATGTCCCGCCGGCCCCATAAGAAGTCAAGGAATGGCTGCCTTGAGTGCAAAAAGCGGCACATTAGGGTAGGTGATCTCATCCCCTGATGGTTCGAAATGGAACTGACTCACTCGCTTGCAAGTGCGACGGGAACCACCCGATATGCGTCAATTGCAACACGGCAGAGATGCGCTGCTCGTATCTGAGTAGAGATGTACCTCAAATCGTCCCGGTCTACTCGCCAACTCATTCAGGCTCGCCAGCACAGATTCCAACAGTGCCGCCACCGCCTGGAAGCACCAACACCAATACGGGTGCTGCAGTGCACCCCTTCATGGTCAACATGACACACATAGAGCTGTTCAATAACCTTCAGAGCAAAGACTTTTTGGCTCTCGAGGTGTCCAGGCAACCGGATATTGTGCCTTCCTCCATTTACATCCGGTATAGCCTGACGACGCCATATCTCATGCATCAGGTCCTCGCAACGTCCGCTTTTCACCTGAGTACGAGGAATACGGAGTTGCGTGACTTCTATCGCGAATATTCCACTGGCTTACAGAACTGCGCCCTGTCTCTCTTCCAAAAGAGCAACCCGACCATGGAGGTGACGCCCGAAAACTTTGTCCAAATGTTCCTGTTCTCATCCCTCGTTGGCGTCCACTTGCTGTGTGATACGCTTCACTACGCAAGAAAGAGCCTCGACGAGTTTATAGACAGCTTCACTAATACGTTGAGTGTTTACCGCGGCGTAATTGCCATCATCGAGGAGTGTCGGGAATTGCTTCGCGAAACTGAATTGGAGCCAGGGCTTAAGACGTCACAAATTCTTATGGAGTCCATGAGTGAGGAGGTTGGATGCGAATGCGATTCACTCCGAAACTTGTTTGGAACGGCAGACTTGCCACCCTCCAAAATGGCCATCTACCAAGAGTCGACCTTTTACTTACAACAACTTTTTGATGCACATCGCCATGTTCCAGCAAACCAAATCCGGGTATCTTTGGTAATTGTTTGGCCGATTCTAGTGTCGCCCGATTACGTGGAACTACTTCAACAGCGGGAGCCGATCGCCCTCATTATTCTCGCCCACTATGCTGTATTACTACATCGTGGCAAAGATCTATGGCTGATGGGTGATGGGGGGAGGTTCTTGCTAGAGGCAATTTGCGGAAGGCTGGGCCCTGACTGGAAGGACTTGTTGAAGTATCCCAGCGAAGCTGTTGATGGACAATGCGCAAGTTGATGGGTGAGTTAGATTGACTTCTCACGCAAGGAATCAACTAAATAATGCCAGTGTCGTGTTTTCAATCACCTATGAGAAGACGAAACCATGTGCATAGTGTCGAACCGATTTAGAAATGCAGACGTTCTTGTCCACTGCTAGAAATGTTGCTACAATCTCGATTAATCCGATTAAAGAACTCCAGCAGAGTCGGCCGTGTTTCCATCTCGTACAGCAGGTTTCCACTCGTCACAACATGTAATTGGTACCACTAATAGGGTGGCGATAAACCCTCAAAAGTAGGGTATCCCTCCAACCCAAACGTTGGCAATCTTCCGAGTAGCCCTGATATCTACAGTCGGGTCTCCATCCACCAACACCAAGTCAGCACGCATTCCTTCGTAAATCATTCCCCGATCAAGTAGACCAAAGTAACTCGCGGGGACCGAAGTAGCTGCATTCAAAGCTTCTACGGGAGACAGCCCGACAGCCACTAGGTTCTCGAGCTCATCATGGAGGCTGCTCCCATATGCAACCACAGCCGGAGCTGTTGGCTGCATGTTGGCATCGGTACCCGCTAGTATCGTCGCGCCGATCTGGTGAAGTTTCCTGACCGTCTCGGAGGCGGCGATGTATGAAGAGTTTGCTGGGCGAAGTTGTTCGACGATTGCGCGCATCATGGTCAACGTGGGACATAAAATCGTCTTCTCTTCACTGAACATTTCCATCAATCGATCATCGACTGGTCGGTCGAGAGTCGAATGATGAATTTGATCGACATGGGCTCGCAAACCTTCCTCGAATGCCTCGTAACTCGAAGTATGGAGAATGACTGATTTGTTGAGCTCGTGTGCCGTAACCACCAGAGCATTCTGTTCTGCCTGGCTTAATCCTGGCAGCGGTGCACTCCCAATCACTTTGATGAAGTCTGCGCCCTGTGAAGCTTGCTGGCGGACAAACGATGCGGCTTGACTCTCATTGTGAATCAAGAGCGGTGCACCAAGGGCCCCAACCATCTTGGCATGAGCGCTGTTTGGAGAAGTGGCGATGAACGAGCCCTTGACGATGGATGTAAGACCGACGTGGTTGCCAAGGGAATCGCAAAGTTCTGGACTCGCGCAAAACGCATTGACGGCTGTCGTGACGCCAAAGCTGGTGAAGTTCTTGAGATGGGTCGTGTTGGATGGATGTGCATGCGAGTCAATGAGGCCTGGGATCAAAGTCTTGCCCTTTGCGTCGTAGACTTCAGCTGGAGGACATACTTTGCAGGGAGCACAGGGACGGCTAATGCGATCTCCGTCAATGAGAACGGTGCTTTCAGGGAGAAGCACGGAGCCGTCAAAGACTCGAACGTTGATGATTGCGGTTCGACCTCGTCGTGCTTCCACGTGGTTGACGGAGCGGGCGGATAGATTCTCGAGGATATCCGTAGTGTAGTCCATTGATACATCGTGACGAACATCTCCATGAAACTGGCAGGCCCAGATCACAGCGGACCAGGATAGGTGGAGAAGGAGGAATCGGGTGAGAGATGACATTGCGATGGCTCGCTGGTGAACTTGTGGTGCCCAAAATAAATTGCAATGTGTACAGTGTTTAGAGGAATTAGATGGATGATGTTGGCGAGGAGTCGGAAGCAAGCTTTTGGGTTTTAATATCTCGAAATTTCCGGCCAGGGTCCCCCCAATTCAGTCATACCACTCCTCTGAGCCTGTCAATCTGAGCATTTCATCACGTCTGAGCATGGAGGCCTATTAATATAATACTAATGCCTAATAATTAGAACAAAAATGGCCAGTTCATCGCCCTCATCGCAGGTATATTCTCAATTCAGGCAAGCATTATCCACTGCGCCTTATCAATTAGTTAGCTGCAGGATTCTCACGATTGTCAGGGGATCCGGGGTTTGAGAGAGAGTCCCTGCACCAGGATCTGAACTTGCAGGGGATTCATGCAGTCAGCTTCCTCGACGCTATACCCAATTCTCGGAAAACCTGCGATCACGTGGGAGTAGGATGCCGTAGTTGCCGTGGGACACCTCATTTCATGATCCTATCGACTGATGTGACATTTCGGATGCCCCTTCACTCCTATTCCCTCGGCTTGGTTCCCGCTCATGCATCTCCTTGGCATCCTAACCACCGAGAATTTTCTGGCAAGCCAAAAGTTGGGGGTTTCAAATTATTCTCTACCATCTTTGACTTCATGCTTCTCAATGGGGCAAAAGGTGGGATCAAAAGATGCTCGGCTTAAGAGCAAGGGCTGTTTGTCATGCATACGAATGAAGATCAAGGTACAGCGTTTCCATTATCCCCAAATTCACCCTTGAGTCTCAATGGTGCTGATGCATAGATGGTAGTGCGATGAGACAAAGCCACACTGTCACCGTTGCCAACGGGCTCGTCGAGCTTGTCCGGGATATCGCGACCCAAACTCGCTGATATTCCGTCCCGAATCCTTCTCTACACCTACGACTGCCACTTCCTCCTCAGGCCGCGGGATGGACAACTCCACGACCTTGACCAAGCAACCATCTACAGACTGGGGACATTGCGCTTTGCTCCATTTCTTTTCAAATTTTGTTTTACGTTCAGAAAATGGCTTCCCTGGGTTCTTTGAGTTCCTACCCGAGTTGTACTCGACGAGCACTGAGGCGTCCTGTTTCCGAAGTGCGGCCCAAGCCATATCTCTCGCACATTTTTCCCTCGTGAAACGTATGGGCAGTGAGCACCTACGAAAGTCTCGGAACCTTTATATCACTGCCCTTCGGGAGCTTGGTTCGACCTTACGTGGTCCAGAGGCCGGCTCGCCAGAGGTCCTCGGGACTGTTGCATTGCTGTGGCAGTATGACGTGCGACGATCTCTTCCCTTGTTACTGAGACCAACTAATTTTATTTTAGATCATCATGGGTGAAGACCATCTCTCATCGAGAAGCCCCCATCGCAGGGGCCAGCTGGAAGTACTGCGGATGCGTCTTGCGAGCAATATGGACGGCCAGACATGGATCAATCGATCGGTATTAGCCGGCGTTCAAATGCAGCAAATCGGGGTGCCCATCCCCCAATCTCATTTACCTCCGACCGAAATTCCAGCAATTCGCGAGGATGTATCTATTCAAAACCCGGCACTATCTCTACTTCAAGGTCTCATGCCCAAGGTCGCCTCCTTAAATGCTTCCACTTCACAATTGCTTCAGCCGCCTACAAACCCCGACCTTGTTCTATGGCTTTCACAGCAGCTCCAAGACACCTACGATAGACTGAAAGCATGGCAGGAGCACATACCTCAGGTATGGAGGTACAAGACTCAAGCCAACCCATTGACGACAGTGGCCGAACCGTACCCAGGACGAGTCTTTATACACCCTAACATGACTATGGCAGGTATCTGGACAGCCTTTTGGTTAGCAAAGTTGTCAATTATACGCAGTCTCATGCTGCTACCTCCCATGGCAGCAGACCAGCCCATTACGTCGAAATTGCAGCTTCGCGACGATGTGCTATGTACGGTAGACTGCATCTGTTCCAGCATTCCATACATGGTCGGCACCATGTGGAGCAACAACTTCGGTGGCGATTCATTTACGCCGGCGCCGGCAATTGGGGCATTCTTTAGCACGAGAGCTCTGTTCATTTGCGCTCAAGTGCCCGGGCTATCTCAGGTGCAAATGGACTGGATTCTTGGGTGCATGTATAGCATCGGTCATAACAGAGGGGTAGGACAAGCCCTAGTGTTGAGGGAAAAGTTGTTGGTCGATAATAAATAACTGAATGCATCCGTGCAAAGGTAGCTAGAGAGAGCCCAGGGGCAACGTCGTTCTTGTTCGTGCAGTGGCAGCCAACACGTCTCGCGAGATGGGTCCAAGCTTTTGCAATGCCCAACGGCTTTCTATATTACAGCAACTAAACCGATGCTTCAGTCTGGCTGATGTTGATGAGGGGCTCCGGCTTCGTTTTCTCCCGTCGGCGCCAGTTTTGTTTCCATGTTGAGGTACGATCCTCCTCGGCTTTTTGGACCCTCAGTGCCCGCCATTTTCGCAATCTCATCTCTGGTGGATTCCTGACGCAAATTCTCGCGTCAAGTTCTCATCCTCCAGTGCATGGAGCATCTCCCCGGCATCGTCCGAGCCCGCCATGGATTGTTTGTTTATCACTATGCAAGAAAGCACGGTGCTCATTATGGTTTTTCTCTTCTCGTCGGAATTTTCTTTTCATCCTATTCCACGCATTTCAGGCGGCATGCTCTATGGTCTCGATGTGGCGAATGAGCTTCGCACTGGATTCTCCTACTCTTGCGGTGGTGTGTGGAATAAATACTTCTGCATGCTGTCTCAACATGCTGAAATGACCTATCCTGTGACTTATTAGTTATTATAGCAAAATAAACCGGAATAGGTAGTTAACTGACTTTTTTATTGTCCTGCTTCACGAGGGAGATAACAGAACGGCTCAATTTTGTCCCACAATGGGGGATCCAGATGAGTCTTGAGCCACCGTACATGTTCTGGATACTCCCCTAAGACTTAGATATATCCCGTAAGAATGGGCATACAAAGGTAGAGTTTTGACTTGATAATCTGGCGACGGACTATGGGATCGTATTTCCCATCCGGTCCTTTGAGTGCCTTAAGGAACCTCCTTCCCTCCCATGTAAATGACCACTTCTTGAGTTCTTTCTGTATCTTGGAAGGGAGGTCCTTGTGGATTTAGATGCTAAAAGCCTTATTAGCCAGGGGTGAGATCATATATACCTATCATTAAAAAGATCCGACTTACAGAGACTCTCCTGGCCACCGATACTATAGTACTTGTACCTTTTCCTCCTGGACAGTGTAATCATAACCGTCATGATCAATTAGGAAAAAGCATTTCCAGTTTTTAAGCGCAAAGTTGTCGCCATATGGGAACATGCGCTCCTGGGCAAAATCGAAGTCCCGTTTCCAATGATGTTAGCAGATTATGTTCTGAATGAACGCAATTTTTCAGAATGACCACTGCCAGACACGAGGAAGGTAATTGTCAGCAGAAAATTCCGCATCTTGCTTGAAGAAATCACCGCAGGATTTGCCATAGAATTTGTCGCGGGGTTTGCCGCAGGATTCGCCACTGGTTGCTGCGCTGCCGAGCTCCCTATGACTGATTGATGAGTGATGGCGATAGCCGTTGTGGTAGTATTAGCGATAAACAGACGTAAGTATATGCGCTATGAGGCAGGGATTGATTGAAAAGTAGGTAGGTTGTGTGTGGTATCAGAAGGAAGGTGAAGAAAGCCTGGTTGATGGCTGTTGGCTTCGTCGTTCCGTTGCTTTCTCAAAGGATAACTCTTTTAATTGAGAGATGAGCCAATATGCTGGTTTGGGTTATAACTGATGCGACATATTAAGAGGATTGGAAGCATGCCTTATTATATCCCAAGGACAGGTCTATTAACGTATTCTATCAAGGTTGTTGGAGTTATTATAACTAATTGGGGACTAACGGTTAACTACCACGATTTCGTCATCGCTCTCCATCATTCTCAACAAACCTACGACGATTGCCCTATTGCGGCTGCATTTTTTGGGCGTCAAGTCCTAGATACCTCGGGCACCTAGGGAGCTACGGAATATTAAGCGATCCAAGTCAGTGCACTCAGCCAATTCCTTTATCCGAGGGGCTTATCCGCGCGCAGCGGCAACACGCCCCTGTTTCCCTGTGGACGTTCCACGGCACATACGTGCGACATGGTTGGCTGAGTAATTGCAGCTGGGGTTCCCTCTTTGACCTGATGACCTAAAGACTCAAGTTCTCAGCACAACATGACCTGATCCGTAGTCCATCCAACAGGTTGACCGCAGAAGCCTCACAGGCTCGAAATTCACGCCTAGCTGAACCACTCAAGATGTCGCAGACATCCACCATCGAGCTGCAACAGCTTCCAACTGCCTCAGTCCGCAACAACCCTAATGACGGCGATGATGTCTCTGATCGCGCCCCGTCCGCCCCGCAGTCGGCGCGCGTCTTCGATGCGGTGTCCTTGGCCGATCCCAGACCGGCTCGAAGGTTGATTATGACTTCTTTGCTCGTGTGCGCAAACATGGTTCAGGTGCAATTTTTCCAAGTGATATATGTGTAGTCCATCACTGACACCGTCAAGTTTGCCTCCAACTTCATCACTTTCGCAGGCGGGTTGGCGCTCAGCAAGGACTTGGGACATGACTCCGGGCCAGGAGAGGCGAACTGGATGGCTGCAGCCTATCCGTAGGCGACTTTCGAAGTTCCCTAACATTACCTCTGCTGACAACTATCAGGTTGACTCAAGGCGCATTCGTTCTCATTACGGGTCGTCTCGGTGCCGTCTACGGGCACAGGAACCTCACCTTCATCGGCTGCTTCATCTTCGCCCTTTTCTCCTTTGTCAATGCCTTCTGCACGAGCTATGACTCCTTCATCGCCGCCCGCGCCTTAACCGGAGTGGGAGGTGGGTTCTTCATGCCCAATGCCGTTTCGACCATTACCATCACGGTACCACCCGGCAAAGCCCGCAATCTGCTGCTAGGCTTCTTCGCGGGGTCGCCTCCCATTGGTGGCATCGTTGGAGCCTTGGCAGTTGGCGTCTTCACGCAGTACGCGGATTGGAAGTGGCTCTTCCTGACCTTGTGAGCACTATGCCATGCATTCTATTGGCGCCATCGGCGGGTTGCCCAGTTCTGACATTGTCAAAGAGCCATCTCTCAGGCATTGATCCTCGTCGGCCTCGTATACTTGACGCCCAAAGAAACACCCGTTGACAAGGGCGGATCCATCGACTACGTGGGTGCCGTCCTTGGACTAAGCAGCCTCTTGCTATTCAATGTCGTATCCAAGTAAGATACCAACCCACTATACCACCATTAACAGAAGATACACAAAAAATAGACTAACATGATGAAAAGCCAAGCGCCCTCGGAAGGGTGGGCAACGTTATACGTGATGCTCTGCCTCATCGTCTCTGTTTCCCTCTTCCTGACCTTCCTCGTTTGGGAAAAGTACTGGGCAAATGAGCCCATCATGCCTCTATCCATCTTTCGCACACCTACCTTTTCAGCTTTAATCTTTGTCGTCTTGCTCAGCTACATGTCCATTGGCATCTCCCTTTGGTATGCGGTTTCTTGGCAGCAAATCCTACGCGATTTATCGGTCCTCCAGACTGCCATCAACTTCATCCCCTTTGGTCTGGGTTCATTCATCGCCGTCTATCTTGCTGCCTGGCTGATCCCCAGGGTCGCGGCACAGTGGATCATGGCCGCCGGCGTCGTCGTAGTTCTGGTGTCCAATCTCTTGTTAGCAACTATGCCCATTCAGCAAACTTATTGGGCCCAGTTGTTCCCTGCCATGGTCATTGGTGGATTCTGCCCCGACTTTGTGTTTGTCGCGGCTCAAATCATCGCGAGCAACAGCGTCTCTCGTCGACAGCAGGGCGTGGCGAGCAGTTTGATCGGAACCCTTAACCTATACGGAAACAGCTTGGGTCTTGGGTTTGCCGGGACTATTGAGACAGAGCTTGTCAAAGCCCATCACAGTGAAGTCCTAGGATTCCGGGCCGCCTTGTATAGCGGAGCCGGTCTCGCACTTGTCGGACTGATTCTGGACTTTGTCTTTGTTCGGATGCCAAAAGATCAGCGAGAGGGTTGGGGTGACGAGGGGGATGAACTTAGTCCTCCAGAAGCCATCGCGAGCGCAGTGGAAACGAGGATTGCAGTTTGACCGGAATACTAGATAGGTACCTATGAAGAAGGTGGCTTAGGTGTATTTTGTGGTTCAACGTCGGTTGTACGATGGAAGATGGAAAAGTGTCATCATCGATACTTAACACTGACAATATAGATGTTTCGATGTAAGACGTACGACGAGAATGTAATGGATTGCGAGCTACAAACTTGAACCAGGTAGGTGCCTTAAGATACGTAGGATCACTTATCGTCGATCAAAGAGTGTAAGATCCAGCGGCAGCCTCTCGCCCATCCAGATAGCTCGATCTGAGTGATCCAGCTTCCCCGTCTCATTGGGATGTTCCCCCTCTTTGGGCACCACGTTGGGGTGTATGAGAGCGGACAATGGTCCACGCCAGATGGCCAACCATGAGATGAAAGCACCAAACTGGGCGGGGGTGAAGAGATTCACTTCAAACATTGCCACTGGATGCGGCCCAATGGGTCGATCCCAGAAGGTGTAGATTCGCAACTCGGGAACTGGTAGATAGTTTCAGTGAATTTGGTCTTGGACAGGGGGAACAATGAGATCGGAACTGACACTCCAGTCGGATTCGTTGCCACAACTCGTGAGCATACTTCTTCTGTTCCGCATTTGACTGAAAGTAGTAGATGTGAACGTCGCTGATACCGAGCAAGCGAGATTTAGCCTCATGTCACTTCGGCATGAGCCGCATTGGAGAGTTACTCACAATCCACCCTGTCTACCTTTGTCCAGTGGGTCGATAAATGCCTCATAAGCGTCACTCAGCTTCTCTGCTGGTGGATTGATAAAACTCTTCCCATCTGCCGCTCTGTCTTCGGGTAGAGGTGGTGCGTTTTCGTATCCGCTGAGCGGGGACGGGTATGTCGAAGCTGCTTTGACCATGTTGAGGGGTGATTGTGGTGAAGGCTATTTGAGGGGGTTGTGTTACTAGGTATGGATAGGAGGACTAGATAATATATAGTCAGATGAAAACATGCGTATTTTGGCTTTTAGGAATAGCCTCATGCCCTGGTTCTTGGAGAAGGATGAGCTTTATAATCATCTCGCCTTCCAAACCGCAATTGACGAGAGACTTACGTGATTTTACCCACACCGCGCGCTTCGGCTAATCATTCGCGACGCGATTCGGAATTTAATCCGAATTGCAACCGGCCGGGGAAGCGGAACCTCGGGGGCCCTCCAGAGTGAATATCTTAACAACGTCCAAGTGCCAGTGGATAAGGTTGTTAGTTAAGTGCAATTTTTTTTTACTTAGTTATTTATAAACAATTTAGAAATGAAATAGCACTTCTGCGTTAACTCTACATACCTGCCTGTGTGTGCAGGAATGGTTTCTTAAGCCAAGCAAAGGGACAATACCTAACGTGCGAAAGTAAAGACTTTGATGGAGAAATACAACACAAGCACACAACCAAGGGCCGGCGGTCAACTGTAGGGTAGGTCTCAAGAGAGGAGAGCCGAAGAGAGAGGGGGACGCAAATGAAGAAATGAGGCGCCGGAGGACGGTCTGATCCAATAGAAACAAAGAGGGATCAATTGATCAGCCAATAAGAGTCAAGAATAATAGTAATAAAAGCCAGTAAAAAGGATCCATAAAAACCAAGGGGGAAAGTTGCATGCCTCCTTGTCCTCAGACGGGAAAACGATCCCTCTTTATGCCTCCAGCGACCACTCCAATCGGCGCAACCAATTAAAATCCTCCACTAGCCACAGCACTAGCCACAGTGGTTCAAATTCACTGACCTACGAAAATCCCTACCACAAGACACGATATACCACTTCACACAGATGCAAGGTCGTAATATTATTTCCATCAGCCATAAATGTACCAACTAACCAGATTCCATAGGGCACAGGGAAATATAAATCACGACGCGGTTCTGTTTAATCGACAGATACTTACCAGAGGTACCATAAAATGGGAGCACTTAGACAGTTGAGACGCAGGATCTATTTCGCGCGGATATTTCAGAGAGCATCAGCATCTGCAAAGTACAAATACTTACGGATACGGCTTGAAGGACTTCTAATAAGGGGAAGCAAAGGCAGAGAGGATTACGCGTTTCGCTTACTGAGACGAGTCAAATTGCGTTCAGATATTAGCTCGTAGGGCGATTTAAAAGGCTGTTGGTTGCGACGGAGTAACTCGGTAGATCTGGGGACTATTGAGGATAGTCTGGCACTAGAAATCAATAGCCTTGCCGCCATCCGCCTCGTAGCCCTAGCCGAGAAGGCTTTGAGGAGTACCAGGACATGTATTAATCTATTGCTCCTGCCCCAAGACTCGCACGTCGCTTACTGCGATCCGTTGGATGTTTTTCTTAATCGGTAACTGGCGACACGCCCCTTCGTCATGACCCGTCTTCGTCTTTTGGCTCTTGCGGCCGCAGCCGCTTTCAGCATTAATTGCGTGAATGCGGGCCTTGAGCATTCACGACGTTGTTGACATCTTTAGAAAGCACGCCGGAATTTACTCCGTCATCGTCATCATCCACGACGTTGAGCACTCAGAGAGCCCGCCCTCGCTCACCTCCGAAGCCTCCTGTCCTTGACAGCAACAGAGAATACGCCAGCGTCGAGCACCTCCTCGTCCTCGACAACGCCAGAAGAAACACCAACCCAAACTCCGATATCGATATCAACGGCTCCCCAATATACCCCGACCCCAACCTCGACAACATTCACAATTACCATTGATGACCGGGTGTGCCAAGAAAGACCGTATTAATCACAAACATGGCTTTGAGCTCAACAACGGCGCTCCCTAGATATTCTCGGGCGGTGCTTCTTGGTCTTCTGATTCCCCATTAACAGGCAGCCATAACGCGTATGTTCCTCCCAGCTGGAATTTACTATTGGGTGGAGGGCTAATCGCGTACTTTGTAGACGTCTCCGATTCACGAGCAGCAGTGTTGAGGCTTCCGTTTCCCAGACACTGCACAAACTTGCTATGGAAAGCCAATAGTTATGACTTTCAATATTCCATTTCAGTTGTTAGTATATTAGGGAACACTGATACAACAAGCGGAGTCTATTGCGAGTTTCAACCTAGCCTCAATGGTCAGTTGCTAACCGGGCTTGGGAGTGTTGGTACTGGCATTGGACCTTTCTACCCGAATAAAAGTAATCCAGCTGGATACTGGGTGAACTTGGATGATCCGAATTTCACCCAGGGAGTGTTCAAGATGGCCATAACCTGCTATGGATCATTCACCGAAGTTATCCTCTCGCTGGACGACGTCAGTATCATACGAGACTGTGGTCTTAACAGGTAAAGCTGATTGGATCCTCGGATTCTCGTTAACGCATCTGTGGCTGAGAAGAGAGGGAATGTGCGCAAACTGAAACTGTCAACTTGCGACCTCTGAATCTTCATTGTAGGGCAGACCAGTTAGTCACAGGATCCCATACGATGCAGGTGGATTGAGAAGTCCCGAGCCCTTAATTTCAAATGTGAATAGAATATGGACTACTGATATAATGCCACGGCAAATGTGTCCAGGAGATGGGTAAAGACTCATGACGGGGAATTTGGTGCGGCAGAAGAGAGCTCAGGTCCAAGATCTATGAGTCTCGAAAGAATCACAATCCAGCGCTGAAGTTGGATTCGGGAATCGAAATGTACCACAAGTAAGCACACAAACTATGGCGCATTTCCCAGTGAAGCGAGAATTTCTAAGGCTGTACGAATACGACTGAGATATAATTTATTGGATTGAGGTTGTACCGGATATAGGGAGGTCTTTCGCTTCTGCGAGTGATATCTGTCTTTTGCGTCAATTGAGGGACGTGATAGGACATCTGAATGCCGTCCTAACCGAATCACCCCTCCGTCGGTGGAAGTCGGCATTCGGCAAGACAGGGCAAGTCGAGGAATCCAGCACCACCTCATTGCGCAAGCGGATTAACCATGAAAAGCTGAGATGTGAAGGGGGGTGCGGAGGGTATGAGGATAAGATGCCCCTGTGTCAATAAGATGTTTGAGTGGATGGAAAACATAGAGTGGTGTTCAAAGGTGGCCCCTCGTCAGGCAAAGTGAGACGGGGAGATCGTCCCCATTCAGCATTACCTTGGCATGATCATACCCTCCTCGCGAGTCGAGCCGGATTAAGGATTGCGGGGTAGCGAATGCAACCCAAGGGTCCAAACGAGAATAGAAGACGCAGGAGGAAGACGACGAACGTTGCGAATAACGGTGAGCCCGTTTATGGTGACTTAAATGTCTTGGCAAGTGTTCATTACGCGCCTTCCAACTATGGTTCATACGTGTCGAGTTGAGGGTGTGGTGGGGGAGTCGGGTCTGGGGATATATCGGCAGCTGAGTCGGGCTTGGCGTGACGCGTAGTTTGATATCTATACTACCTTATGCAGGCTATTCCTTGAAGTCTTGGACTGAGACGGGACACATCGAGCCGTGTTACGTGGCTGCTGGGATCAGCCACTGACGCCGTATGCGTCTGCGCCGAGTATTGGGGGTTTGACGACTTGGAAATTGCCTTACAATCGTGGCCCAGGGAAAACGCGACACATATGGAAAGGAGATGTAGTTATAGATGAGTACTTTGGCTAATTGGGATAATATTGTGCGATTTTCTCAGGGAAAAATACGTATTTACATACTCGGGCTAATATGACTCGTAATAAGCTATCCTCCCATGCTTAGAGCTCCTCTGCCAGGTCATCGCGAGATCGAACAAAGTCAGGCTTGGTGATAACATTATTGTCAGCATCCTTGACCTGCTTGAGAAATCTCTTGCCACTCTCAGGATCGTCCGCAAATAGAGTATCAATGACTTGCTTCTGGGGAGTCTCGCCCATCCATTTGAACAAGGAGATGTCGCGGAACTCATCGGAGCGGAAAATCTCCAGCATCTCGACCGGCTCGTCACCGATATTCTCGACAAAGTGGCCCATATTGCGAGGGACGATGCCAACATCTCCAGGGAGGTAATCAAAGGTCCTGGCTTGACCTTCAGAGGCGAAAATGGTGACTCGGGCGCGTCCTCGGATGAAGAAGGACCACTCGTCGGCAGTAGGATGCCAATGCATCTCACGGATGGCGCCGGGCTCGATGACGGCGTGGGCTGCAGCAACCGTCTTGGAGATGGGAAAATTGCGGGAATCTGTGATTCTGACATGGCCACCTCCATTTGTGCTGTTGATAGGCTCCTGTTCGAGCATTTGGTGGGTGAAGTTATACTTGGATTTCTTGACCTTTTTGCCTTCTGGCTCTTCGTCGCTAATGGATCCGGGAACTGTTCCTTGGAAGATGTACTTCTCACCATCTGGAATATGGGCAAAGACTTCTGGTGCTAGATTGAAGTTTTTGGAAATCACCGACTTGGGGGTATGGGCTGAGCGGATGTCAGATTTCAGATACCGAGAGAGGCAGATGTCTTACCCAGCCAATCTGTCAAAATGAAGGTCGACTCCTCGGAGAAGTGACCGTCGTCGAAGATCAAGAGAAACTCGGTGCCATTCGCACCAAGACCTTGCAAAGAGTGAGGCACTCCGCTGGGGAAATACTGCATCTCGTGAGCAACGTGCCGAAAACAGACCAGGATAACTAACCCAAAGGTCTCCCTTTTTGAGATCGTCGATGAAATTCCCTCCTTCATAATCGAGTGCCGTAACTCTGACCTCACCATCTAGAACATAGGCCCATTCGGCTTCCTTGTGCCAATGGAGCTCACGAATGACGCCTTCGCCAAGGCGCATGTTGACACCAGCCAATTCGATGCTCGTGGGAAGCTCTCGGATAGTGGTTTGTCGTGTCCATCCACCTTCCTGTAATTCATCAATCGGTGCTCTACCGACCAAGATTGTCACACTTTGTTACAACTCACCTCAATTCGGATATGAGAGTCAGCAAAGCTCCAACGCATGTTGGCTAGATTACCGCGATCGGTACTCGGCGGTCGCACAAGATCTGGACTCTGCCTAGATCGCTCCTTGTTCCATGGCCCAAGAACAGAGCCACCGAGGCCGTTACGCCATGGCAGCGGATCGAGTTCCTCTCCCACGGAATCGACAGGATGGTCGTAAGGGTCCCTGTGACCAGGAGTAAACGGAAGCTTCCCACCGCCGGTCACACTGCGATAGTTGGAAGGAAGTCCCAAACCATCGAGAAGCCGTTGGCGAGGGCTGTCCTGAATAGGAATGGCAGTGAGGACTGAGGCAAGAGACGCACCAAGGAGGAACTTGCAGTGCATCCTGATGGTTGTTTGGCTCCACAACACAGGCAAAGTGCTCGGGTAAGAGAAGGGCAAGTCTTTGGGGAAACGAAGATAGTAGTTGCTGGGATGTGGTTGAGGGAAACGGCAGCGTGGCTTGTCTCGAAGCTCAGAGATCACAAGACCTATATCACTCTGCCTCAGACTTTTCTTGACACTTGCTGAAGATGCCTCGAAAAAGATCAGACCGAAGGATCACCGAACGTTCCCCATGAGGAAATCCGCCCGGCGGTGGTAGCAATGCGCGCAGATTGGGTGTTACGGTGTCATCATGCATCGTGCGGGGTTTCGTTACCGGCTAATAGCATCGCCGAGAACGTACGTGGCAAGGGTGATAAAAGTTCTTGCGTGACTCCCGGAGCCATCAAGATTAGATCAAACTCTTTGTCTAGCGCCCGGAAGTTCATGTCTCATCGGTGATAGCTGTGGTAGATGCGGGGTGATGATGAGCACTCAACCTCGCCTCTCCACGTCTCGGACTTGGCAGTCAAACAAATTATAAGGACAAAATAATCCAGCATCTCCGTCACCGATTTTGAATAACGAAGAATAAGAGCCTTATATCAGTCAACTTACCCTACTCTGCCAACAATTGCCCTTCTCGGTATCCTGCAATGGCTGCACTCCCTACAGCGGTGGCGTACGGGACTATTAACGACAGTCGTCTCCCCAGCCAAAATAGTCATGCTGCCGAAAGTGATCCAGAAGTTTCGCTTCTGGGGCCGAAGCCAGATCAAAAGTCACGGTGGCACAGAAAGATGGTAGTGGATGTTCGCCGCGATTGGGCTGACCTGGTTCTCCTCGCTTGCTACATCATCACCGGGATTCTCGACAGCGCATCCATTTCTACATGGGGAGCCTTCGTATCAATGCAGACGGGTACAGTTGCCGACCCAAACTTGACTTATCCTCGCTGAACATCATCCAGGGAACACGGTCTACCTGGGCTTGGGACTCTCTGCCGGCACCAACCGGTGGAAGAAGTCGGGCATTTCCATTCTGGCTTTCTGCATCGGGTCTTTTTTCTTCAGTCGCCTTCACCGGGTTTTTTCTCCTTCCCCAAAGCGAAGATGGGTTTTATGCGTCTCTTTTCTGATCCAAATGTTCTTTATTGTCTTGGCCGCATCCATCCTGACTTGGGGGCCAAAGGGAGCCGGTCCAGATGACGTTCCTTGGTATGTCATTGTGCCAATTGGCCTCATAGCTTTGCAGAGTTGTGGGCAAGCAGTTGCGAGCCGAGCCTTAAAGTACAACACTCTCACCAGCGTGGTGCTGACCAGCATCTACTGCGACTTGTTTTCCGACGCCCAGCTATTCGAGAGTGTCTTTACCAACGTGGAGCGAAATCGGAGGGTGGCAGCGCCGTCTCTTCTACTCATAGGCGCTCTGCTGGGAGGTTTCATTGCGAAGAGTTCGCTGGGAGCGGCGGGAGCACTGTGGGTGGCGGCAGCTATGAAACTTGTCATCATTACATCTTGGTTTTTCTGGCCGGCGGAAAGATGAAAGTTGAAGTTACTGGGATGGATATTTTCATATGGCAAGAATATTTAGGATTACCCGGATGAACGTGGAATATTTTCGTGCCTACGATCAAGGAGGTGATTGTCGTTGATATCCTCTGAACTTGCACAATTGCGATCGTTCCCGTGTCAGATACTTGCACTCTACTACCCATGGTTTAGCCACCGTGCTCAAGAGGCTTCCCTTGATTTGAAGGAAGTCATGTGAATGAGATGGGTAGTTGGGATCTACTAGAGCTCTCATTCATGCCAATTAGAGAAGCTTGTTATCCTACCGACCTTGAACACCGCCACGAGTACTTCCCAATTTTAGCCCTACCGGAACTGGCGTCTGGCTTCCCCGGTTCAATGAAGCTGCTTCTCGGCCTACCGAATTGACTCGGCCTACAAAGTAGGTAGGCGAGTTCAGCTACACCCTCTTGGCTTCCATTTTAGCAGCCCGACACCAGACCCGTTCAGCGGATAAATCTATATGCAGATCTTCCTATCTTCATGGCGGTCGAGACCATATCCTGTCTGACCAAGACGGTAGTCGTAGTGCTAGATTCTCCCCGCATTCCTTCTGAATCCCCTTGTGATCACCATTATCGTAGCGACGTAATCAGTGTAGCGTCGGAATCCCCGCTGCAACCATCCGTCAATATCCAAAACACGAGTCCAGCGGAGAATGAACCATTGAGGTACTCTTACTGTCTGTGAGCAAAGAGAAAGTGCCTCTCAGTGCTTTTGTGACCATCTGCCCCATAAAGCACCCTACATGATGCATCGTGGCTGCCAGTCGCCCTACACCACTCCGTCCTACACCACTTCGGTCATCTGTGCACATTTGGAACGGGAAGTAGGAAGCTGAAAACTCCAAATCACCTGGGAGCTTCTGAAATCGATATTACCCCGAGAAAAAGAGCATCAGAACCCCGAAACCCGAGATAGCCTCGAATATGGAGGGCGCATATGACGGCTGCAACCATGAAGCACTTGTCTGGTCGAAGCTTCAGTGCAGGCTTCCAAGTTTAGCAACATCTTGACATATGTAATAGTACTTCGTGTTTTGGTAGCACATATGGGGAGTGAACTGTGTAATGGCTTGTCCGACATAAATACGGCTTATGGCGCTGGCTCTCGACTGGAGCTTCTTTCGTGTTCATCCAGAGCTCCAAGAGCGTCTTTTATGAGCCTACTCTACACCATCTTTAAATACTGTACGATTCATAATGAAGATTGCGGAAAAGATCAAAACAGATCTTCGAACCGACGTCACCTGGAACCGGGCTGCCCGCCTTGGCGCGGAGGGCGCCCGGGCTCTTCCATCGGCCTCAGTCAGATACGCCGTTGACAAATTTCCCATCATTGGGTGGCTTCCAAAGTATAATCCACGATGGATCGTCAACGATTTGATTGCTGGCTTGACCATCGGCCTTATGCTCATTCCTCAAGGCCTGTCCTATGCAAAGATTGCAGACATCCCTGTCGAGTACGGGCTGATGTCGAGTTGGCTGCCAGCGGCTATCTACGCCTTCATGGGGACAACTAAGGGTGAGAATATAGCCCAGTCCTTTGAACCGCTACGTGTGCTAACTGCTATTCTTAGATGTATCGACTGGACCTACCTCCCTCATCGGGCTGCTCACATCCGAAAACGTACACGCGCTTCAAGATCGATGGACTCCCTCAGAAATCGCATCCGCCACAGCTTTCATGATGGGTGTCTATGGCATGGCACTGGGCTTACTTAAGCTCGGATGGCTGTTGGAGTTCATCTCATTGCCAGTACTCAGCGGTTTCATCACCGCCATTGCCATCACCATCATCTTGAACCAGATGGATAGTCTTTTGGGGGAGGAGAATGTTGGTGACGGCGTTGGAACTCAGATACACGATATTTTCCACGAACTCCCCAACGCCAATGGCTGGGCATGTTTGATCGGCTTTACCAGTATCTTGCTCCTGACGATCCTGGACCAGTCGGGCAAGAGATGGGGCAACAAGTACAAGGTTGTGTGGCTTCTCTCTATCACGAGGGCATTCCTGACCCTTGCCCTCTTCACCGGGGTCAGCTACGGTGTCAACAAGAGCCGTGAGGAGTACTTGTTCGACGTCGTCAAGGTCAAGGCCAATGGCCAAGAGGCCCCGAAGTTTCCCAGACACGACCTCATTCCCGAGGTGGCCGGACGCAGCATCGCCGTCTTTATTGGCGCAACGGTCGAGCACATGGCCATTTGTCGAGCCTTTTCCGTCAAGAATGACTACACTACGGACCAGAGCCAGGAGTTGTGTTACTTTGGCGTCACAAACTTCTTCAACAGCTTCTTCCATGCCATGGGTGTGGGTGGCGCCATGTCCCGAACCGCCGTTAACTCGTCCTGCAACGTCAAGTCCCCGTTGTCTGGCCTTGTGACCATGGCAGTTGTCCTCGTCTGCGTGTACGAACTGGTGGGAACTCTATACTGGATCCCGAAAGCAACACTCGCGGCAATCATCATCACTGCCGTTTGGGGATTGATCTCACCACCGTCGACCTTTTACAAGTATTGGAAGACATCGCTGGGCGACTTCATCTCTTCCATGATTGCTCTGTGGGTCTCGCTCTTCGTCTCTACAGAGGTCGGCATTGGCTGCGCAGTTGGTTTCAACCTTGTCTACGTTTTGATCCGTCAAGTCTTTACCCGCTTGTCTTCGACAGGTGGTGGTTCAGGCTCAACGTCGGAACTTGCCATTGCACTGGACGAGTCGAGCTCGTTGCCTCGCAGCATTCCTGCGGATGCTAGAGTGTTCCGGTTCAACGAGTCCTTATTCTTCCCCAACGCTTTCCGCAATACGACCGGCGCCCTCGATGACATTCAGACATTTCATGCGCCTATCTACAACGGTAGCCACGGGCCAGAAATTGAGCGAAATTGGTCGGTTGTGGGAGAGAAGCGAGTTGCTCAGCTGCGAAAGAAGGCAAGAATCATTGATCCCTCGGACTTGCCGGGAATCAACCTTGTGATCCTGGACTTTGGCAGGGTTAATCAAGTTGACAGCACTGCCGTCACTCACTTGAGAAGCTTGGTGCGCGGGATACAAAAGTACGGTGGAAATCATGTTGACATTCGGTTTGTCGGCATGTCCTCAAACGTCCGGGAACGCTTCGAAAGAGCCGAGTGGCGCATTGTCGAGGCAGAGGATGAGTCTCTTGATGAAGGCGATGTCGGGAACTCCACCGTCTTGTACCGAGACTTGTTGAGCGCCTTGAGGGCTCCCAGGCGTTTTGGATCGATTACTGGGGAGGACGTTTTAAAGGCTCAAGCGTCGCACTGCGAGAAGGCAGAGGTTTGAAGAGAACTCCGATCGGAAAGTGGGATTTGGGAAAGGGCTATGAACATGAAGTGTTTTCGTACAGAGATAATGGCGATGGGAAGCAACATTTGAATGAGCCGAGCACATAATGACTTTAACGATAATATTTCCCTTTTATTGCAAGCTATTTTGCCCAGGGTCCTTCCTTTGTGATACCTAATGAGATTTCCTCGAGGTTCTCACCCTCCCAATCAAGTGTCATCAGGAATACCCTCGCTTAACTCAATGCATGATGCAGGCGTTTCTGAGATGCTCTGCATTTAATCTGACTGGAAAGCTTCTCAATAATAGGCGATGACTTCTTACGGACCTGAGCTCGGCGAATTCAGGCCGGGTACTAACCGAACGTGCGGGCCGGGCGGTATCCGGCCCTCGGCGGCGATCCGAACAGAGGGGCCACCTCGTGGAGGTATATCGTTTTATTGCAAAGAGACGGTAGAAAGGACTCCAGGACTGTGGCAATCTTTGTTTATCATTTGGTATCTCCATAATTCCTTAAACTTGGATAGGGCTGGAATATCCGTGTCGCTTACCTGGTTCCGAATTCCCAGCTCTCGTGACACTGGTCGCGCACTTTCCCATGAGTTCATTGGACAATGTATTATACCGGTACACCGGTATTAGTCGAAGACTAACTATTTTGATCTGATTCATGAACAACTTAGCTCCGCATTATTCCGTGAAACACCTAAGTTTGTGTTACTACTCCGAGTCGGGAAAACAGACTCCAAAAAATGTTCCTGGAGCCGGTTACCTAAGGAAGCAGGTATCCAAACTCGCCTCCGTAGTCACCACCTAATCCTTAGAAACTCCTTTGATGGAAGGAATTGTAGGAACTGAACCTTTATTATCTCATGCGAAAGATATCCTGGGTGACATATGATGCCGCCACTGCCGAATCTGGCCTTGGGTAACCGCCCCAGAGGATGTCCGACGTTACCCTCTGGCCGGCTGATTGGCGATAGATACCGGCAACAATAGCTCTATTATTGTACTCACCGAGGATGCAGTAGTGTATGAGCTAAGAAAAATTCTCCCCTCTCATGACCTTCGTAAAGTGACACGGATGGGGAATAATTGTACGTCATTCCTCTTTCCATTGGGCCTGACCCCTCTCTGACCGAGTCCGATTCCGGACCACGAGAGTGAGTATAAAGAAGGATGGAAACAAGTTGAGAGGACTGGCAAACAAACGCAAAGTATTTTCTAGCTTTTAGCACTCTTGAGAAATTTCGAGCCATGGAAGAGCCAGCACAACCCTTTGCTCACGAACTGGAGACAACATTCACGACCTCGAGGATTGAGCGCCCAGAGTCTCGTCGACCTCACAATGTTTCCATCCAAACCCTCCCTCCAATCGATCGCGGACCCGGAGCGTGGAAGTTTCTTTTTGCGAGCTTTCTCATCGAAGCCCTACTATGGGGTAAGCCATTTGATCCCATTTCAGCTCTACCTGTCCGATATTAACAAGCCAGGCTTCCCACTCAGCTTCGGTGTCTTTCAGGATTACTATTCGCGCCAGCCTCAGTTCCAAGCCAGCCAAAACATTACCGTTATAGGGACCTTGTCAACCAGTATATACTTCCTGGGAGCTCCCTTGGCCATGCCTCTTGTCAAGAGGTTTCAGCGCTGGCAACGCCAAATGGTTGTGGTTGGTTCGGCCTGCTGCGTCTTGTCGTTGTTGGCGGCATCTTTTTGCGACACCGTCGGAGGACTCATTGCGACTCAAGGTGTCTTCTATGGCTTTGGGTTCCTCATTCTGTATTTCCCACTGCTCTGCATGCTGAACGAGTGGTTTGTACAGCGTCGAGGCCTGGCATATGGTGTGCTGTACGGAGGAGGTGGCTTCATTGGGGTCGGGCTCCCGTTTCTACTGGAAACCCTTCTCTCGAAATACGGTCATCGCACTACCCTTCGGGCAGTTGCGGTAACGCAATTTCTTACTCTTGTTCCGGTGCTCCCGTTCATCAAACCTCGACTACCTCCTTCTACCCAGGCCGCTGTTCGTCAGATTGACACTGGGTTCTTCTTCGAGCCATTGTTCTACTGCTTTGCACTTTCCAATCTGTTCCAAGGGTTTGTTTACTACATTCCATCCTTGTATCTTCCTTCATTTACTTCAGCTCTAGGCATGTCTAGTGTCAAGGGAGCCATGATTTTGGGCCTCTACAATCTCGCCACAGTTCTTGGACAAGTCACATTTGGCTGGCTCTCTGATCGAGTCCAGAACGTTCTCATTCTAGTCTTCGTCTCTACTACAATCTCATCGATTGTTTCCTTTGTGGTTTGGGGAATCGCTCAGTCACTAGAGGCCACTCTCATCTTCGCTCTCGCTTACGGGTGGTTTGCTGGTGGTTACGTGGTATTCTGGGCCAAGTTTGGCTCCTCGGTCTCAGAAGATCCCCAGCCAGCTTTCAGTCTGATGGCCTTTGGTAGAGGAATTGGAAACATCGCCACAGGTCCAATCGCAGCCAGATTACTTGAAGGACCGGTGACCTCCGGCTACGGCTTAGGAAAGTTCCAACCGCTCATTTTGTTTTTGGGCTCATCGATGCTTTGTTCTTCTCTCGGGGTTGTGGGTTTAGGATTGAAGAGACCGAGGTGAGAGTATCAGTTGTACTTTGGGTATCTCTGTTGAAGGTTTGAGAGCGAGCAACTGTGGAATTATTGTTTAAGAAGAATAGGCATGTCAAAGACCGAAAGTCTCCATCAAGACTTCTTGTCATCTTGATGGGTAAGTTGAATTTAGTTGTTTTAATTACTAGTTGGGTTATTGCTCTAACAATACGTTCCGCTCATCGATCTTCTGCTTCCTCTCCTCCTCGGGAAGCTTCTCAAACTCGGCAACATTCTCGTCCCATTTCTGAACGCACTCGAAATCCCAGTTGCAATCCTCCACTTGGCCGTACGCAGGATGACTGAACCTGGCGTGTCGACTTGGCCAGTTAGAGGCGTGGTAATGATGCTTCACAAGCGCTCCACGGGCGTTGTGATTGCCTGAGTCAGAGTGCCCCTGTCCTGCGCAAAAGGCCTCGACGTCAAGAACAAGAACTCGACTCACCACCTTGGACTCGTCCATGTTGTGAAACAAATCCCAGGTAATCTTGGACCCGCGGTTCTTCTTGTTCATCTCTTCAAGGAGCGCAATGGTGAACGCCGACGGCCCTGTGCCTGTGATGACTTGATCAAAGTCTAGCTCGACTTGGTCCAGAGACACTCCCTGCTTCTTTGCAACGCCCTTGAACCAAGACATGATGTTTTCAATCAGGCGAAGCATGACTGGCTGGCGCGGCCGTGATATAAAGGTCCACTGACAAAAAGACATGGACTTCTTGCCCAAGATGGGATGGTCCTTGAAAGCGGGTTGATCAATCTCCACGCCAACGATCATGTCGATGTCCTTCTCGTTGTATCGCTCTGGTATGAAGCGACTGACCGGCTTTAGGGCTTCGACATCAATGTCTGCATAGACCCCACCCTCGGCATACATGACCATGTAACGAAGAAGGTCGGCCTTGATGATGGGCAGGTTTATCGTGCGGTAGAAATGAACAATGTCGGGGCGGTTGAAACCCTTGGGGCCAAAGTGCTCCTCCACGTAAGACATCTCGTTGGCGTCAGTCAGAACCTCGTATCTCATACCAGGGTTCTTTGATAGCCACGTCTTGGAGTTTGCTGAGTCTCGTTCCTCAAAGTCGAATGGGTTGGCTTTCCATGTTTGCCAGATCTTTTGTGGGAAAGCGTTGGCCGACAGTTGAAGTTGCGGCGGTGAGTTTCGGCGCCAGAGGTCCCATGGGGTGGGCAACTTCCACAAGATGTCTGTGTTTAAGAGAATCAAGATGAAGCAGACACAAGCCAAGTACAGTCGTATGTACCTCATCATCTGCGCAGGGACCTTGTTCCTGAACTTGGCAGTCGAGGCTGCTAGGGTTGGCGACCCCAATGGAGAGCTCATTTCGATGTCGTGTTCAGGAATGAGTTCTTTCTCTGGGATGGAAGACAAGGCAGCGGGATAAATGAGAAGATTGGCTGGAGCGCTGTGTCGAGTGCGAGGTTTCATGTCGAGAAACTTTGAGAGATCTCAGAGAAGGCGTAAACCATAAGACAGAGCGACAATTCAGGAGGTAAGGAAAGGGTAGAATAGTTGGAGACCAAATCACGGCTGCAGCTGGGAAATTACATAGGCCTGTTGCCACTGCTGTTCCTAGCTAGGTGTGAGCGCCATCGGACCAGTTTAACTGTCTTATCAAGCGACGAGAAGAGAATGGCTTCTCCGTATGATATCTGATCCTTCAGGCTGCACCTCAATGGGTCTTCGCATGGAGTTCAATTGCTGTACCATGTGAAGCCGAACGTTGCAGGGAATCAATGCTCAACAGGAACAGGAACTCGGCGAGAAATCGTAGTTCTCCCGTCGACTACTCCAAATACAGTACCCAACTCCGTGATTGAGTCTTTCAGCTTCCACACACGGTCTTGGACTGCGCCGTTTTTGTTGGCTCATCTGCGACTGTGGAATACGGGTCGACCGGGGACCTTCCATCGCCCCAGTCTCTCCGGAACCCCGCGATGATCGGCGACTTGCGAGCCTTACAGATGCCGAGAGCCTGATTTATCAAGCTTTTTACCGCGGTCAATTGTCCGAGTACGGTGCGGCAGTTGTCCGAAATCGTCACAAGCGGGTAGAAATTGGATGAGGACCGGCTGGGAGTAATCCTGGAGTGTTTGTATCCGCACGTGAGAGTGAGGCCATCGGCCGAGTTCCCAGATCTGGACAATGGTGACAGGGGCAACTCGGTCTTCTTATAGATTCTAGTTAACACAAGAGTTGCAATTCGTCGAAAGACGTCATGGTGTCTGCGCTTTTCCGGATAAGTGCACAGCCCCTAGCTAACTCCTCGGTCCATACGAGCGGAAAATGGTCACTCTTGAACGAGGCGGGCTGAGGGCCCTACCAACAGATGTCGTCAAGGGGGTTCTTCATGGTTCTTTTGCAAGCTCATGCCCATCAAGGCTCAGGCTTACCCCATATTCTACCCCGTACCCCGCGAACACTCCAGGATTAGTGCCAACCTCATCTCTCCAACCTCGGGACCCGCCACTTTTGGCGATCTTCATCTAAAGCTTGTGAAAGTGCCTAAGATCAGTTGAAGGGTTCTGTCTTTGAAGCCGACGCAGCCGATATTTGGGGATGCCGAACAAAACTGTGCACATTCTCTTATTGAGTATGGCATGAAGAATCTCTTTCGCAATTGAACCCCACCGAATCCCAATCCAGCCCTGCAGTAACCAAAATGTCTTCGCCGCGAGAAGGAATCCTGACCGGGAAAGATTGGGAAGACATCGACTTCAACCGAGACTGGACATTCGCGACTGGTTGGAAGCCTGCCAAATCTTTCCGAAAATCTGCCTCAACAAAACGAAGCAATTGGACATTATGGCCCAAATTTGGGTCGATTACTTCAAACCCCGACAAGCTACGACCTACGGCATACTTGGACGGCCTCCGAGGATTTGCTGCGCTCCTCGTCTACCTGCATCACCACAATCTTTGGGTCCACGACGAAGGGGACACCAAAGGCGTGTTCGAAAATGGGTTCGGATACCAAGGAAAATATTATCTGGGTGCTTTCCCGGGAATCCGACACCTCTTCACTGGCGGACACTTTGCTGTCTCTACCTTTTTCGTCATTTCCGGCTACGTGCTATCCCTCACGCCCTTGATGTATATTCATTCAGGCAATCACCTCCAGCTGAACGAAAACATATCTTCGGCCCTCTTCCGACGATGGATTCGGCTGTTCTTGCCGCTCATCGCAACCGTCTTTGCCTTTATCGTCATGCTGCACGCGTTGGGGCTCTGGGTTCGACCGGCCAAGTTGCAGGGCAGCTTGAGCGACGAGCTTTGGCTCTTCTATGTCGAGTTTAAGAACTTCAGCTTCGTCTTTAAGGAAGGCGGGGTGCCGTGGCTTACGTATAACCACCACTTGTGGTCAATCCCGATCGAGTTCAAGGGCTCCGTTGTCGTCTACACCTCACTCATCGCGTTTTCCCGTTGCACCCGAAATGCCCGCCTTCTGTGTCAACTCGGGCTCATCTACTACTTCATGTACATTGCCGATGGCTGGTATTGCGCCATGTTCATCGCGGGGATGCTGCTGTGCGACTTGGATTTGCTTGCCAAGCGAGGCGAGCTGCCCAGGTTTATCGAGCGACTCAGGCCAGCAAAGCTCTTCATCTTCTACCACCTCTTGGTCTTCAGTATATTTCTGGGTGGGATTCCCAGTGAGACCCGCGAAGTGGAACAGATGGCGAAGAGCCGTGGCTGGTACTATCTCTCCTACCTGAAGCCCCAAGCTGTGTACGATTACAAGTGGTTTTACCTGTTTTGGGCTGCAGTGTGGCTCGTCGCGTCCATTCCACACATCTTTTGGCTGAAGAGATTCTTCGAGAGTAGGATCTGTCAGTATCTGGGACGCACGTCATTCGGGCTCTATCTGATCCATGGCCCCGTGCTCTGGACTTTGGGAGACAGGCTCTACATGGCGGCTGGATGGCATACCGCGGAGCATTTGCAGAACATTCCCCGGTGGGCGGACAAGCTGCCGCTACCAAGGATAGGCCCTACCGGTTTGGAGATATCCTATTTGGTGCCTCAGATTGTGCTAATAGCAGTAACATACGGCATAGCAGAACTTGTCACCCGATGGATTGATGCGCCAAGTGTCAAATTTGCGTCTTGGTTCTATCGCAAGGCGTTGGGTGTTCCAGCAACAAGTCGTGTTAATGAGAAGGGTTAGTGAGTATCATAGTAGCCGGGGAATTCTGCATAACTATATGAATACCAAACCCAACTTTGGTTCAAGTCCCTTACTTCTCTTGATTTATTCACATCTAACCCCAGCCAATAATTTCCAACCCCATGCGTCGTAGTTTAAGCTGCATCTCGACTCGAAATCTCACAACGGCCCCAGAACCGGAGATACACCAGGCTACTCCGGCACTCCCAATAGTTCTTAGGTGAATATTGTCTCCATGTGCTCCGAGCCATCAACCAGTCTACCGTCTGGCAGAGAGGTGACGAAAATTCGTCAGGGCGACAGGTACTTTCTCTTTGTCGCCTTCCAACCTTATCTAGGTACCTATCTTACCCGGCTCCATTCTCTTTCCCTTTAGGCCCCGTCCCACGGTCTCTTTTCCCTTATGCCTTGCCTCTCCCATTAGCCCCCAACTCCTTCCTCTTAGCACCCTCCTCTTGGCCGCCGTCTTTCCCCTTGACGGCCCTCCCAAATGCCCCTGCAGGATGGCAGATCAGATCCCGTTCTGGTTCTGCTCGACGAAGGCGGGGTATGCGGGGATATTGGCCGACAACGCCGAGCCTCGGCATGCATTTGAAAATGCTTATTTCGATATCACGAGCAATCGCGGAGGCGAAGCCGAGTTGGGTTACGGCAGCATGCGTTAGAGCTCCATCCACCACACTTGATCATGCTGAGGAGGATTGGCCTCGGTCAGGACGTATTGCATCACACATCATGCCTTTCGGCTTTTGCAGAATGATGCTCCAGTGGTTTATTCAAGTGCTCCTCTCCACTCGGCACCCGCCCGAAGATCTATCAGCAATCCTTCATTTGAGGAATTTCGGTGAATGCGTCATATCTATTCTCAATTCGTGTTTCCAGACGTGCCATCTCCGGAGATCTTTCATCGACAAATACGACACCTATTCTCCCTGCCCGCAAACTCCGGCTCTCCGTTCGCGTCTCTCACTTGCCCTCATCCAATCTTGATCTCACTCGCGAGTGACAGAAGCAGGATGTGAACCATCCAAACAAATCAACCCAAACTTCGCTTGTTTACTCCTGTTCAATCGCATTCATCATTCGCCTCGTAGCCCTGATCCAGCCTTGGAACGAGTCGATGCTTGCTCCACCCCCCCTGGTAAGGATTGCATCAATTCGCAAGGCCGACGGCCTCACCAACCAGGCGCACTATCATCCCCCGTTTTCCCGTGAGATTCTCACAATGTTGGTGAGAGATATGAAACGACTCTCACTCTTCATCGGGCCAACAATTGTACTCCTCTATCTCGGTGTCGGCTTTTACAAACATTCGGAGTTCAGCCATTCGCAACTTGCCGACTGGGTCGACCCTGGATCAATAACGATACTGGAGAACAGTGACCTTCTCCAACCATCAGAAGATATACCTTTATTGGAATTAGATACGGCGTTGCAACCAGAGCAAGATGCGCAATCACCGACGACTCACGAAGAGAAGATTTGGCCCGACCCAGCGTTGGATTTCTCACAGGAGGAAACCGCTGCATCACCAAGCCCGACGCCAATCCAAGATGACACGCAGTCCATTAATACCGGATTTGTCTCCGGGACCAGCGGTATCGAGCATCAGGAGATTTTCTCCATATCGACCCCAGATCGGAAATTTTTCTCCATCGACTTTGGTTCAGTGCAAGGGATGAACCCCAACATCATTCCTCATGCTACCTTGCTGGATACCTGGATTGTTGTTGCCCAGAGGGTGAAAGACGAGGCAGAGAGTTCATCTCCGTGGTTCACTGAAGTCATGTGCAACGCCGTCTTTGAAGGGAATGTTCTGCGCTGTCTACATCCGCCATCTCCCTTGCCTGTCGCGGCAACACCAGGTGCTCTGTGCGATGGTGATTTCGCTCACATGAACTTCAATATCGGTCCGCATGATGCAAGAGTCTTCTCTGGGCCCGACAGTCCCTTCATAATATTCGGGTCCAACTCCATCTTCACCTGCTTCGGCCAGTTTGCCCAAGATTTCCGCATGCTCGTTGAGAGTGGATTCGACAGAGGCACTCCCGCCAATTTCCGCCTCGTAACGGAATTGCAGCGCCCAGCCCCTTGGAGCAAGCTGGAGAAGAACTGGTTTCTCTTCTGGGATTCCGAGGGGCAATTATATGCTCACTACGATGTTGCACCCAAACGCACATTTGCGCTGCTTGGTTCGGATGGTGCTGCTGGGCCTGACCTGGCACCAGATGCGATGCAAACCGATGAAGCCTGTTTGGCCAAGTACCTCCCTAAGTTGGCACCCGAGTTGGAGTCAATTCATCAAGCAACCAACTCGTTAAAGATTACAATGTGCCGGCGGCAAAATCCTTCATGTGCGCCAAACAAGTCCAACACTTTCCTTTTTATCATTTATCAGCACAAGACCTACTACTCCTACCACTCAGTCTACGAGCCATACGTCATGGTCTTCAATCAACGGGCCCCTTTCGAGATTCACGCAATGTCGAAGAGCCCGATTTGGATTCATGGTCGCGAAAGACGACTGGAAAAGAACACTTCTGACATGTTTTATGTCACTTCTATGAGCTGGAAGGATCACAACCTGAAGTACCATGGATATCTGGATGATGAACTGCTTATTTCGTTTGGGATAGAAGATCAGAGGTCCGGCGGGATAGACGTGCTGGCGGAGGATGTTTTGTGGAACATTGGTCTTTGTCATGATGGTTGATTTCTACTTCGTTGAGGACGACGATGGCTGAAGGGATGGAGGCATTGGGATTTTCTACCTTGCGACAAGTCGTTTTAAATGGGAATATCTATGAAAATCAGACAACTCAGTGGTAGCATGGCGATTGGAGGTGTGTGACTAGAGAATACGAATTATTCTTTGATGAAATCGTAATCATTCAGCAAGTCCCATCAATCTCCGACATCAAATTCCGCGTCGGTTCTATCGAGGCAGTTCATATCATATATCAGCTTCTGTATTTGGGCAATCGATCTCTGAATCAATATTCTATGATGAGTCCATGACGATTTTCGGATTCTCTGACGTAATAGGGGCTTCCTTCTTGAGACCTATTGACACCCTTTGAGACATGGTTTGAGGAGCTTCCATTTCGAGCGCCGCCTGTCAAGCTAGTGAATTGATTGGTGAGATTCTTCAAACGCCCGCGCGAATTTCAGCTGAAAAGCATGAATGTTTCCGCAAATCCTAATATGATTCGCACAGTCTAGAAGAAGATCTTGGATGAGCGGCTACGAGATGGGATAATTGGGGATATGTGCACGCGCAAATACGCGATACACTATGACGGAAAAATTGCGCCAATCAAACAAATTGTATTCAATTCAAACATTCAACCCTTGGGCATAGGGCGCGCCCTGTCTTCAAACCTTTTGCGGTTACGAACGATTGCTTGCGTAAACGGATGACTTGCTCCTCCTTACGAGTCAAAACACTCCACCTACCACGCGACCACCTTGATCAACATGGACCCGAGGGATCTTTTGTTGAAACTGGAGACATGGAGATATCTCGTTCAATGCATGGAGCAAGAGATGAGTGGATAGTGAGTCCAGCCGATGAATGGCCATGGCGGGTTATGGTGGGGAGTTGAGGGAACAGAGTGTCGGGGGAGGCCCGCATCTCGTCAGGAAATTTGAGCTTCCCAATGGAGTTGAAGGAAGAGACTGGTGGGATGGGAGGCGTGTCGGGAGAGGCGAATTCCAGAATCCCATATTTGATTGCTTGAGCGTTGAGTCGTCATGATGTTCTGGGGTTACGTTGCACGGCGGCATGAGAAATGACTGGATACGCTGCGAAACCGTGAGGATGGCATGCATATGTATAACAGGTCTTACAACGAGTTTGACAACGCCCGGCCTATTTCCATATCGTGGGATGCTCCCGTTTCTCTTACTTGATAACTCGTACGACGGCTACCGAGGCCACCATTCGGTTCTGTCGGCTTTAATGGGCGGTGGCGGGTCTCGGAACTGGTGACATTTCACTGAAGGCTCGAAAATTTGCACCCTCTTCGCCCCCGGCTTGTCCGTCCATTGGCCAAGCCGGCTCCAGTTTCTTGGACGCACGGTTGAGACGAGGAGCCGCGCTTGCAAGGGTTTCGGCCCGTCAAGAAAGAGCCTCTTCAAAAGGTCCTTGACATGGCCGAGGAGCTTCCGTCTTGGGCAGTGAAGAATTGCCGCCAACCCGTATCATCGAGTTGGCCGGCCGCTGACGACGTCGGAGCAGCATCGAGTCAATCGTTCCAGGAATGACTCCTGGAGGCGAGACCGACGCGGAGCGTTTCAAGCCGTATCGTGCATGTTCAGTCGGCTTGTATATATTGTTGTGTGCTCTCCTCTCCTGCCATTTTGAACGTTGCTGTGTAACATAGTGAATATGTCATCCAATCAAGAGGGTTCCATCAAGTAAGCCCTTCAACATTGCCCTATGGGTGCGATCTTTTAGTTGACCCCATCCAGACGCAACGAGGCTGCTCGTCAGCCCACGCCGACCGAGGACAAGGAGGTGGCGGCAGGATACATTGTCCAATATGGCTCCGATGAGAAAGATGTCGCTGCAGCAAACGCCATCACAGATATGGAGTCATTTCCAACCGCAGACGGAGAAGAACCCAACGAGTACGAAAAGGGAACGCTCCGTCGTATCGGCGAGAACCTGCCCGCGTCGGCCTACCTGATCGCTATTGTCGAGCTGACTGAGCGTTTCACGTATTATGGGTAAGAGTCTACCTTTCAGTTAAGCTATGAACACTTAATCTAACACTCAAAAGCGCACAGGGATTGTTTCAAAACTACATCAGCAACAGCAAAAGCGGATCAGATGGAGCCAAAGGCCTTGGAATGGGCCATCAGGCTGCCACTGGCTTGAACCTGTTCTTCCAATGGTTCTGTTACGGTACCGTACCCATCCAAACTGATGCCTCGTGGAGTGTCGTCTAACATTCATAGTCACTCCCATCCTTGGTGCCATCATCGCCGATCAGTATCTTGGCAAGTACAAGACCATTCTTCTCTTCTGTAGCTTCTACTGGGTTGGTCTGGTGATCCTATGGACGACTTCACTTCCTGCTGCTCAAGCCCACGGTGCTGGTATGCCTGGCTACATCGTTGCCATCATCGTCATCGGATTAGGAACCGGAGGTATCAAATCGAACATTGCGCCCCTCATTGCCGACCAATATCAACGTCGAAGCATGGCCATCAAGACGGAAAAGAGCGGCGAGCGTGTCATCATCGACCCGGCCATCACCTACCAGCGCATTTACATGATCTTCTACTGGTGCATCAACGTCGGTGCCCTTTCGCTCATGGCAACCCCCTTCATGGAGAAGTACGAAGGCTTCTGGACCGCATTCCTCATGTGCTTCATCATGTTCAACGTTGGCATCATCACCCTCGTGGCTCGCCGAAAGACGTACATCAACCGCCCTCCCCAAGGTTCCGTCATTACCGATGCCTTCAAAGCGCTCGGCATGATGATTGCGGCCCGCGACTCAGATGCCGCGAAGCCATCGTGGCGTGAGGCCCACGGCAAGACTAGAGTTGTGCCTTGGAACGATCACTTCATCGACGAGCTCAAGCGCGCGCTTCGAGCCTGCAAAGTATTTGTCTTTTGTAAGTTATCAGAAACCGTCTCCCCCTCGCTTTCGTGTCCTGACCCTTTAGATCCCATCTTCTGGGTCTGCTACGGCCAGTTCTCGACAAACTTTGTGACACAGGCTGGTCAGATGGAGGGCCACGGCATGCCCAACGACTTTATGCAAAACTTCGACCCCGTCTCCATTTTGGTCTTCACGCCCATCCTCGAGAGCTTGGTGTACCCAGCACTCCGTAAAGCCGGCATCGAACTACGCCCCATCATGAGAATTACCATCGGATTCTGGCTGGGCGCATTGTGCCTTGCCTATGCCGCCATTGTGCAGCATATCATTTACAACGCCGGTCCTTGCTACAAATCGCCCGAGAATTGTCCTGCGGGAATGGATGGAGACAAGACGCTTCCCAACCACGTCCACATTGCGATCCAGACCCCCGCCTACATCTTCATCGGTCTCTCAGAAATCTTCATCTCGGTCACGGGTCTCGAGTACGCCTATACTAAAGCTCCCCCTAGCATGAAGTCGTTCGTTCAGAGCATCTACCTCTTCACAAACGCCTTTGGCTCTGCCATTTCCGAAGCCCTCGTATCGGTTGCCGTCGACCCCAAGTTTGTGTGGATGTATACGGGTGTTGCCGTCTTCTCATTCTTCACCGGCTGCGTCTTCTGGTTCATTTTCCATCACTATGATGCGGAGGAGGAGAAGATGTTTGAGCTTGATAGGATTCAGCCCCCAGCTTCGGAGAAAGCAAAGAATCTTGAGGATTAGATAGTCCGACCTGAGTAGACTAGCCGATTATTATTAGTACAGAATACTAAGACTCTTCTTCACTTCGGCGATCATCTTTCTAGCTGTGTTAAAGATAAAGAACGAACTCTGTGCCATCCATCCTTTTGGCAAAAGGCCTGGACCAAGTCACGACATGAGATGCATGCTCTGACGCTCTGACTCCGATAACGACCACCACTAATCGGGCACGCACCGCAACAAGGCGATTAATTTCTAGTAGCAGTGCAATGAAATGAGACCGAATATGGTACCTCATTCTATCTCGATGACGAAGCCTGGGATAACTTATTGACCGTCAAATATTGTTTGAGGCGTGGCATGGGTTGCTCAAGTCAACTTACCCTACATGCGCCTGGGAAAACAAGACTGTCGGAGAAAGGAATCACCACTTAAATTTAGCCCCGATCATTTATCCGAGGCTTCCAAGGCGACTATCGCTAGGGTTCCTATCAGAGATCAAACAAAATCTAGTGATAGTTCTATCTGGATAGTTAAGCTGGTCTACAACGGCGAACAAATCGCTGATAATCTCGTGATACCTCCACCGATCCTTACCCCGGCCTAACGAGCCGATGAACCCCTTGATGGAGCTCCACATGCCGCTCATGCAGGCAACTTCCAGCAGCGCAGTGATGGCCAGAACGAACCTCGAGTAGGCATGAGTCAGTACTGATGGACACCCGACACCAGATGGTTGGCGCTATTCACTTGCCTCCCATGAACCGAACGGCTAACAACCGAACCATGTTTCCATGTGGAGGGAGAGAGTGGTCACTTGTCAGAGCCTTCACCGCGAAGAGGGGGTGGGTGGAGCTCCACATGCCTTCAGCTTCTCGAATCGCACCACCTCGCACCGAACAGGGTCTCGATTGCGGCGATTGGCCTGGCGAGTGCCCAGGTGACAAATCCGGTCAGCGTGAGATCACTCCAGCTCTATGAGAACTGTCTTCTCTATTCTGTCACCGCCTGACCGGGTTCCCCAGACTGATCTAACCAGGCTCGTCGTTGGGGTTGGAGATAAGCTGGGGTCTTCGTCAGTTCGCGCAGAGATAGCATCGGGAGCTGCGGTTGTATGAGATGCACAGGCGTCAGCCAAGAGTCGAGCTGGCCGTCTGAGAACAGACATAAAACTCGATTCCCTCGCTCCTTCAAAGTTATCTTGTTCCTCCAGATCTGGTCATCAACAAAGTGTGCCCGTTCCTTCACGAGCATCCCGACCTCCCTCACTCATCTCTCCTAGCACCTATCTTTCGTTTGGAGTATCTTCGACATGTCTGGAGACACTGCCGAGGACAAAAAGGTCCGCCAGGACGACGGCGACATCCAAACTCCCACTGACGTGGAGGAAGGAGTCGTTGAGAAACCCCAGGCCGTTGACGCGGATCCTGCCCTCCACTTTGCCGGCGGCGAGGACGTGGAGTTTACCCCGGAAGAAGAGAGGAGCGTCTTGCGCAAGATTGACTGGGCCCTTATGCCGCTGTTGTGCTGGATCTACGCGCTACAGTTTGCGGACAAGACTTCGCTTAACTACGCTTCGCTCATGGGCATCAGAGAAGATACCAAGTTGGACCCCGATAGCCAGCAGTACAGCTGGGCTTCGAGCATATTTTATGCCGGATATATCTTCTGGGAGTGAGTCGAAGCCATGGGCCCTCGAATGACACGAATCTAACCTCCACATAGGTTTCCAACCACCTATCTGCTTCGAGCACTGCCTCTTGGCAAATACACGTCTGCCAACATCACCCTCTGGGGCGCCGTTCTCACTTGCCACGTCTTCGTTATGAACTACGCCGGACTCCTGAGCGTCCGCTTCTTCCTCGGCGCCCTCGAAGCTACCGTGACGCCTGCATTCGTCATCTTGGTGTCCGGCTGGTACAAGCAAAACGAGCAAGCTAAGCGCATGGGCTTCTGGCTCAGCTGCAACGGCCTCGCGCTGCTCACGCTGGGTCCCATCGCGTACGGTCTCTCAGGCGTCGAACATACCGCCATCCAGACGTGGAAGATTCTGTACTTGGTGCTTGGTCTGCCAACCATCATCACGGGCGCCTACTGCTGGTTCTACATGCCCAACAACCAGACCGATGCTCGCTTCCTCACGCACCGCGAAAAGGTCATCGCGGTCGAGCGCATTCGTAGCAACTTTCAGGGCATTGGAAGTCGCAAGTGGAAGTGGGAGCAGTTCTACGAGGCTTTCCGGGATCCTCGCACCTATCTCTACGCTCTCTTCTCTCTTCTCATGAACATCCCCAACGGCGGCATCACTTCTTTTGGCTCAATTGTCATCAAGTCGTTCGGATTCAGCAACCGCCTCTCGCTCCTCCTCAACATGCCGACTGGCGTCATGGATATTGCCTGCAAGCTCGGTTTCACCTACTTGTCTGACAAGTATCTCGACCGCTCGCTTTTTGCCTTCATCGCCATTCTGATCCCTATGATTGGTGGCATCATGATGATTTTTATTCCTTTGACTGCAAAGGCTGGTCTGTTAGTCGGTTACTACTTCATCGGCGCTGCCGGCTCTGCTTGGTGCTTGGTCATGGTCATGATCTCCAACAACACCCTCGGCTACACCAAGAAGGCTACGGTGAACGGCGTTCAAATTCTCGCCTACGCTGCTGGCAACTGGATTGGCCCTCAGACCTTCCGCGCGCACGAGGCTCCCGAGTACTACCATGGGAAAATGATGGTTGCCATCATGTACGGGCTTGCTGCTCTGACCCTCGTTTCTATCCGCGTCGTGAACATTCTGGAGAACAGGCGTCGGGATAAGAAGGAGGCCGAAAATCCCGAAGAAATTGTTGAGGGCACCGAATTTTTGGATTTGACTGACTTTCAGCAACCCTCTTTCCGATATGTGCTCTAGTTGGATGACCATCGAATGTTCGCGCATGGCGGTTGGGAGGGTTAGGGTCGGGGATGGCCATGTATGTACGCTCGCCTTGAGGTACGATTCGTTAGTTCACTTCTATATATCTTATTCAAACTTGGAAGCATTCTACACCTTTGAGATTTCTTACAATCCTTGGCAAAAAGTGCTATGTGGCGTTGCACTTGCCTCATGTCAACGGCTGATGGCTGCAATGGTTGAGTGTAACAAGAGTCACCTACCAAGATGCACGACTCTTGCTTTCTGTAACCTGTAAGACTTACAAATTTTTATGTGGGATTTTCAAGGCTTATGCGAATAGGAGCGTTGAAGATATCTTTTCAAAGGTACGTTGGGTCATAAAAGACGGCCTTGATCTCGAAGAATGACCACTGTGATTTACCCAATATGAAAAAACATGAGATGGAGAATATGAGAGAGGGACTGTACAGGCTCGGTCTTGAATTTAGAAAAAAACATGTACTGAAGATTGGAATATGACCTAATGTCGACATGAGAAGCCCTGTCAGTTACTGGAGGGCCTAGCAATTCACCATGAAATCCTTGAAATCCTCATCCAGAAGTTCAGGTTGCATCTCATCGCCGTCCAGTAGCCCCAGGTACCAAGTCAGATCTCTGCCATCGCTTTCCCTGGCCGCAAATCCATTGCCAAAGTATCCAAATCGGTTAGAAGTCGTATACTTGAGCTCAAAATCCTCCCAGCGCGGCGTCGCAATCGTCTCAAAGAACTGGATCCTCGACCCCGGCCACATCATGGGCTCTTGATCGACGGTGCCTTGCTTGAACCAGGACCGGCATGGCGAGGTCCAAGCTGTGCGCGGAAGAAACTTGCTCCTGTGAAGAGCAAAGTCATTGACGGCTTCCACTTTGGGCGCAAAGGAGCTGATCTCTTCCTCGGACATCTTCTTGAGCATCTGCATCACATATCGCGAGACAGTCTCGGTGATGGGAAGGAAGCTTCCATGGCCGTACGGGCCGTAAGGTCCGTTGAAGACTGTTGAAAATTAGCATTTGGCCGTTAATAATTTGTTGAGTTCTTACTGATGTAGTTGGGAAAGTTTGCGATTCCTAGGGAGAGATATGTGTTGGGTACGTCTCGCCAGTAGTCGCTCAGGCTGATGCCGCCACGGCCGATGGTGGGATACTGGGGCCTCCAACTGACATCAAATCCGGTGGCGCACACAATGACGTCAAACTCGTGTTCGACACCATCAGACGTCTTGATGCCCTTAGGAGTAAAGTGCTCGATGTTGGTCGCCACCACGTCGACGTTGTCTTTGCAGAGGGCTTCGAGATAACCGTTACCGGGAGTCGGCCTTCGGCAGCCAACAGCAAAGTCCTTGGGGACGATGATGTCGGCGACTTCTGGCTTGCCCGCGAGCTTTGAGCGCATGTCATCCTCGGCAAACTGGGTATAATTAGGTATTGGTGCAATGTGAGACGGGTTTGTGGGCGTCAGCTCACCTTTCGAGCCTCTGCCTGCTCCCTCGACCCGTTCAAGATGAAGCGGAAGCGCGAGTTGAGCTCCGATTCAATCTTCTTGCGATAGGCGAGGTACTTCTTGGGGTCGTTGCGTAGAATGTCGCGCTGCTTCTCGTTGTCTTTTCGAGTGTTAGGGGGCTAACAAAGTGTTTGCCGGGGGTCAGGGGTACTCACACTGGAAGTTTGTTCCGTTCTTGCCTGCGAATCGTTGACCAAAACCGCCAGTTACCCAAGATGCGCTCCGAATGAAACACTTCATGCTCCCGACAACTAAAGCAGATTGTTAGCAACATAAGGTGACTCTTTCTTCCAGGTGAAACAATGATATCGAAGTAGGGCAACAAACCGGGCTGAATGTTGGGGACGATCTGGACAGCTGATGACCCTCCGCCGATGACACCAACTCGCTTGTCCTTGAGATTGATGGAATCGTCCCAGTTGGCGCTATGAAGCATCTGTCCCTCGAATCTTTCTCGGCCTTGGATAGCGGGCCACTTCCACTTACTGGTGATGGGTGGTCAGCTCACGCTCAAGTGCTCGATATTGCCAGGATTGACTTACTTCAACACGCCGCTTGCGTTGACAAAGATATTCGCCTTGTCGTGAATCACGTCCTTTTCGTCATCTCCCCTTTGGATCTTGATGTGCCACATCTGCTCATCTTCATTCCAAACGACCGCAACCACCTTGTGGCTCAGCCGGATGTACTTGTTGAGGTTGTACTTTTCTGCCACATTTTTAAAGTACTGCAGAATCTCAGGAGCACCCGAGTAACTTCGGGGAAGTCAGTCCTCTTCACTTATTGACGAACCGTTCCGCGAAGATAACTTACAATGAGGTCCATTCGGGGTTCGGTGCCCAAGAGAATTGGTAGTTCACCGAAGGGATATCACATCCGCAGCCCGGGTACCGATTTTCGTACCATGTGCCGCCGATGGACGGATTCTTCTCGTAACAGACCAGCTCGAGGTCCAAGCAGCTGGTGTCAATCTCGTGGGCAAGATTGAGCGCGCTAGCTCCGGCTCCGAGACAGACGACGCGGAGCTTGCGGCCGATTCGGCTGGGCTGCTCAAGGATCTCGTAGTTAGGCTCGGCCTGAGCGCCAGTAAGCCAGGATTTGAGGGAGCCCATGTTGCTGCTGGAGAAAATTTGTCGCCTAATGTTTAGTTGCACGGAAGTATTGTGCCACGGGGTAGCGTGTGAAGGATGGGCAACGAACAAGTCTGAATTCGCTTCTTGTCTGGTCCATTGGCAGCATATTTGTGCTTCAACCAGCCTAAAGCGCAACACACATCATCGGAACTGCCTAGTGGAGCTCTAGGAAAAGATTTACCTAGTTTCGGCATTGTTATCAGAGATTGGCTTCTCTCTTAGACTTGGCTGCTTACATTGCCTCCGCCTCCGCCTCCGCCGCCGCCTCCACCTCCACTCTGCATGAAGATCTTTGTCAGGCACTTGAGTACCCAGGTATGGTAGTATCTGAGATCGAGAAGGATTGATTCGAGGCTCTACGACAAGTCATTCTGATGTCAGTGAGTGACGGTGTGTGAAGGATGGATCGAAATGTTATGATTTGATGTTGCTGGGAATGGTCAGAATGGCACTTGGACTCTGTACATGCAATTTGATGTGTACCCAACTTTGAATCCATAAAATAGATATCAATAACTTGCGGGAGAAGCCCCGGGTTGCGTTAATCCATTTCTACCAATATGCTGGAAGATGCAGGGTGCCAGTATCACTTCATGGCCATGCCCAAGCCGAGACCCAAGATTAGGAAGCGTTCGGGTCCATGTGGAGCTCCACCACGCTGGCGATAACCTTCCGACCTCTCCATTGCCCGGTGTTATGGGAGTCGTGGGTCATCGGACCACAATACATGCATGACGGGTTTCAATATCCAGCCGATATGGCCTCTTCGAGAACGGTAGCCATGGATGATCCCATCGCCCAGACGTTTCTCTCCTTCCAAAACATCAGCACCGTTCTCGTGAAATGTGCCTCCCCTTCTTCAGGCGAGGGAAACATGGCGAAAGCTTCTTCGTAACCTTGCTCTTGCTGCCCTCGCTGCGACCCTCCAATCACTTCCATGACGGAATTGAATATCACCGCGCATGCCTCGTATCGTCTGTGTACTTGGCCATCAGGCAGAGATCTGGCTCGCAACTCTCTTCCGGCCCATCTCAGCGACCGCCAGACGGCCAGAAGGATTCGATACCGAGTCACTGTCGCCCAAGGAGACTCAAACAGC
This sequence comes from Thelonectria discophora, assembly GCA_911649645.1. NCBI lineage: Eukaryota > Fungi > Ascomycota > Sordariomycetes > Hypocreales > Nectriaceae > Thelonectria > Thelonectria discophora. The sequence continues at coordinate 179,232 of CAJVRK010000012.1, forward strand.
GCCTGTTGCCCATCGTTGTTGTAGATGGCAGATAGCGCTTCCATGGCCTCGTCGAGGATGACAAGAATCGCGTCGTCGCCCGAACTCGTGCCCGGGAGAGCCAACTGGCCTCGCCTGGCGCCAGAGTAGAGCCCCAGAGTCATGTGCGTGGCCGTTGCCAGACCGGCCACGACGGTGCTGTCTACAATGCCGCCAATTAAAAGGTCGTCGGGCTTGTAGAGGGCAATCTTGATGGATACCACCATGCGTTCAATCGTTCTCCAGATGGAACCGTCCAAGTCGTCGACATCTGTGTCTCGTTCCTTGACCACGTTTGAGATGTGACGGAGCGCCGCGTTGACCTGTCGGTTCTGAGACTGTGTGAATATATGAAACGCAGAGGGATCTGCCAAGCCGGGAGGGAATTGGTAGCAGCACCGCGTCAGATCCCTAACGAAAGCATCGAGGTTGGTCAACACAAACAAGGTAGCGAGCGGCGAGGCGGCCAGCGCTGATAGAAGGTATGGGCTCGTAATCTCCGACATGAGGGATTGCGTGGCGAGCGACAATGACCTAGACACGGGGCACGGGAAACCGAGGGACTCGTCGAGCTCAAGCATGGACGCAATCGTCGACTGTCCGTTCAGCTTATCCAGCCAGGCATGCGCCGTATCAGACTCCCAGAGTGCCCGCGGCAGCGGCAGCTCCCAATCCAGCTCCATGGGGGAGACCAAGGGACGAAGGTTGCAAGGCGAGAGGATGTGGAAGTCGAGGAAAATGAGGACGTAGACGGAGAGTTTCATGGACTCTTCGTTGACGTAGGATATCCACGAGTCGTAGAGAGCTTGCCCATCCCCTACCAACGATGCTCTGACGTCGGCCTTCGCCCACGGTCGAGAGGTGGATGTGGCAACGGTTTGTCGGAGCAAGCCGAGGTCCTGGGCAGCCTATAATCAACTGAGCATGAGAAGTTACGAATAATATCGAGAGATATTCTTACATCAACAAGCGACCGCAGCATGGTTTTCGCCTTGCCGTAGCGAGCGGCACCACCCATGTAGGCGCCGTAAATGATGTGCAGAAGCCAGGCCTGCATGATCCAGGTTCTCCGCAACTCTCTCCAGTCCACGCTCACCTGGAAGCGAGAACAGCTGTTAGCGATGTGCTCATGGGTCGACATGGGGTGGGTGAGGATCGTACGAGGCGGCTGAGCTCCTTACGGCCAGAGTCCCAGATTTCTTGGCTGGATTGTATGCAGGCGGCTGCGACTTCGTCAGAGTATGTCTGCGCCGTGTATAGCGCGCCTATGGCGGCGATGATGTTTCTCAGAATTTGAGGGGTTTCGTCGCTGAAGGTTGCTCGATGCAGCAGCGGAAACGAGGGGTGAAAATGCTCGAAATATGCAGATATATGAAGTTTTGCAGTTTCTTGTCTTTCACGTTGATGATGCGTTAGCACAGTTGTTTGAGCAGACTGGCGCCGAGCAGAGCGTCATGAGCATGAGCTTACGTGGAAAACAGCCCGTGTTTAGGGGGAGTATTACCCCCAAGCCCAGTCATTAAATAGTCATGACTCTGACCACCTGCCGTGGCCAAGTCACGATCTGAGCCAGCCGTATCTGCGAAGACAATAGGGCTGAAGGAAGGAACGGGAGGGGTTGGTTGCGACGTCGTCGTCTCTCCATCCCCATTTCCCGAAGCTGGAGGCCGAGCTTCTCTGCCCTGGCATCGTTTCGTGTGACGTTTGCAGACATCCCTCCTCGAAAAACGCGTCTGGCAATGGAGGCACTCAAAGGGTCGACGGCTATCATCGCCGTGTCCTGCGTCACGGTCAGTTCACTGGCGATAAGCAATCTGGGGGGTTTCGTACTCGAGCGTCGATGGCGTTCTAGGTTCTCGTTGCGGGTAAAGGTTTGAGTGCACAGTTCGCAGGAAAAGGGCCTGATGGAAGCCATGGTGGAGTCTGTGCCGTCCTCCTATTCATCATGCATGGGTGATGTTGCAGAGGAGAGCATGCTTTGCTTTCTCCGCAGCGCACGAAGCCAGAAACCAATCGAGCCTTTCCCATCTTCGGTGCGTTGAGCTCCGATGTGGGGTACTCCGAGCCACACACAATCGTGGCCGACGAGATCTCGGAGAACTGTATCCCGATCTGAGGTCAGCTGGTCAACAACAAGAAAGGATCTCCTCAGAGCCTTCATTCTGCTTTATTGTACTTCAATATTCTGGATGATATCAGATCGCCAGCCATTTGTATCTTCTATCGCTCATCCAGTCTATCCATCCCTCCTCGCACCCATTGACCCAAGACCTTGCCCCCCTCACCACGACCATAAACATGGAGGGAAAATCGGTAAGCTCTGCGATTTCCGATTGAGGGGAAAAACTCAACACCATCAGAACTTGTCCTTCTTCTTGCATCGCCAAGGCGAAGTCTCTTTCGCAGAGCAACCAATGCCTAAACTTGAGTCACCTCAGGACGTCCTCCTCGCCATCAATTACACGGGCGTGTGCGGGTCTGACGTGCACTTTTATCGCCACGGAGGCATCGGAGCTTCCAGCATCCAGGCCCCTCTCGTCATGGGCCATGAATCTGCCGGAACAGTCGTCCAAGTCGGCAGCAAAGTGACAAGCCTCGTTCCGGGTGACCGTGTTGCCATCGAACCTGGATTTCCCTGTCGCCACTGTGAGGCTTGCTTGTCTGGCAAGTACAACCTGTGCGAGAAAATGGTCTTCGCCGCGTCGCCTCCGTTTCACGGCACGCTCACTGGCTTCTTCGTGGCAGCCCACGATTTCTGCTACAAGCTCCCCGACCACGTAACCCTGCCCGAAGGTGCGCTGGCCGAACCGCTGGCCATCGCAATTCACGCCGTGCGTCAAGCCGAGATCACACCCGGGACGTCCGTCATCGTCTTCGGCGCGGGACCCGTTGGATTGCTTTGTGCGAGCGTCGCTCGAGCTTACGGAGCCACGACGGTGGTCTCCGTCGACATTGTTCCGGCAAAACTCGAGGTCGCAAAGGTCTTTGCTTCCACACACGTCGCCTTGCCGGAGAGCAAGGATCCTCTCCAGAATGCCAAGAATATTCTGCGTGCTGGAGAACTCGGCTCATCCGGAGCTGACGCCGTCATTGATGCGTCGGGCGTCGAAATCAGTATCCAAACTGCCTTGCACGCGGTCCGTAGAGGCGGGACGTTTGTGCAAGTTGGCATGGGCAAATCGACCGTCGACTTCCCAATCATGGCCATGTGCATGAAGGAAGTCACGGCCAAAGGCTCGTTTCGCTATGGTAGTGGTGATTTCAAGCTTGCCATGGACCTGATTTCGACTGGCAAAGTCAAGGTCCGAGACTTGATCACGGGCACTGTGCCTTTCCGAGCTGCAGAGGAGGCGATTCGCAAGGTCAGTGGTGGGAGTGCCATCAAAATTCTCATCGCTGGGCCAAACGAGCCGGTTAACTAGTTTGGCATGGATGAGCGGGTAATGAGGACTCTCTAATTCACTCTCCCCTTCGCCCATTTATTTACCTCAATTGTTTTCAGAGCCTTCGTGTTGGTCGGCCGTTTTGGGGCGTGCATCATTGCCATTTTGACGCGAATGGTGCGCAGCTACGATAGGAGCAGAGTGCTTGAGATAGTCACAATCGAGCAGACGATATAGGGGTCGAGTAATTGAAACAAGAGCCTTGATCCTACTGTCGCGAGAAGGATGTTTTGTCCCCAGCCTAACCGGGGTTTAGCCGGGGTATCGGTTAGGGTGCATCGCAAAGAGCTTCCTCTTTGTGCAACACATTTCAGGGCCTTGAGCTCAAAGTCAGCAGCTGGAGTTCGCCTGAACTTAGCCGCAATAAAGATACCTTCTCCTACCTAATGAACGTCCAAAACTATTTTTATTCTTCAACCATGGGCGATACAGTGAATTTCAATTTAGTACAGACCATATTCTCAGCTCGTTATATTACTTGTAAGATCATGAGGCGCCCTCTCGGCGTGTTTCGTCTTCGCAGGTTCACTGAGTCACCCACACAACTCCAGCACACTGAAGGGGCGTATCTGAAGATGCATAAAGAGGCGTTTCCTTCTCTGTTTTCGAAGCAGTTTGTTCAACTAATTAACATTTGGTAGGTTGAGACACAGCTTTTCATTCTGGTACTGCGAAGAGCAGTCGGTTGGTTGGCATTCACTGCACCTTGGCGATGACAGAGCAACGAAACACTGGTCAGTTAGTCAGTCATATTTATGGCGAATCGAGGTATCATCTGCCAAATGGAAGACCAGGGACAAATATTTTGCCTATGAGATCTCAGTTGTCGTTACATGGTGAATAAGATGTAGTGATAACATACAACCACGGTCGCTTTCGGATGAAGGTGAAAGGAAAGGTATAAATATTGCGGAGTGTTCTGCTCTTGGCTAGTTGGTAGGTCCAACCGGAAAATCAACTCCCATTGATCAGCCATCAACTTATCGAAGCCAACCTACTGTTTCGAAATGCAGTTGACAAACTCTTTTCTTCTAGCTTCGCTCTCCGGCGTTGCCTTTGCTCTACGCCAAGCCGTGACCACTGATTGCACCCAGACTTCTGCCATTCCTACGTGTGGAGTACGTTGAAATCTTGCGAAACACCAAGAGATGCTTACTGAGCTTCAGATTCCCTGCCTCCACTCCGCTGCCTTGGCTGCAGGTTGCACCGAAACCACTGGCATTACCTGCCAATGCAGCAATTCGGCTGCAGTGCAAGCGTCTGCTTTCAACTGTGTCGTCGACAATTGCGGAATTGCTACAGCACTCGTCGTCCAGGCTGCTGCAAAGGCTGCGTGCACGGCTTGTACGTAAAGCCAACTTACCGAATTGCAAGATGCAGAGGAGAGAGGTCGGTCTGACGTGGTGATGTGTATCTGGGACTGGAATGCAGTAGGTAACATGAGATAGGTACTTGTAGTTCATATCATGTTCCTATCTTTCTAGGCATCATACAAGCTGTTAGCCACAGAATAGTTCCACCTGGACAATTTGAACCCGGGAATTACTCTGACAAGTGCACACAGGCGAAGCAGGTGTCTCAGCCCTGCTTTATTAGACCGAGCAGAAGAAGACATTGCTCAGTTCACAGCAAGTCATGCCACTGGGCAACCACGGCACGCTCCGGCCGCTGAGACACACAGCCCACCATGTAGGATGTAGAAGATGCCCTGCATTTTAAACTAACACAGCGTCACAACCGGTGGCATCATGTAACCTAGGGATACGCATTCGGATAACTACCCGGAGCAGAATCCGGAAGAAGCAGTTCTAAAACGGATGAGCACCCCGCTCGTCCTCAGTTTCAATTCTTGCCCTCATTTCTCATAACCTCACTTGATCTGGTCCTAGCTACCGACAACTTCATGCCATTACTCAGGGCTACTACCAGCCAGAGATAGAGACAATGGTGGCTACACGTCAGCAGTCCAGCGAATCCGTGTCGCCGCCGGCTGGTCAGGTTTCTCTGAACCTGCCGTCAAACCCACTCCTCTGGTGCGTGCAGCTGTGGGGAGCCCGGTTGTCCCATTCACACTCCATCGGCCATCAACCTAATAGGACATTAGGGAGCCGATATATAGCAGACGATGAAGATTCGGCAATTTCAGTTGTGAGTGATTCGTGATCTCGTCTCGAAGACTATTGATTAGCTGAGAAGGCTGTATTATTTCTCTCCAGACTGATGAAAAAATCTCGACGGCATATCTCAACCTATAAGGACCCGTGTCAGTATCTGCCATCTTGGGTTCGGCTGTCCCGATGCTATGACGGAGCCGATGCCACCAGACTTGGGCCAAAACCATCCGCTGCTCCTCCTAATACTTGCGGTCCTCAAGCTTGAGCCACTCGTTGCCCATGGAATGTAATCGCCTCGCGACCGTGGCCTCCGAGGGGGTGCGGACCAGGTGGACGTGCATCATTGCAATAAACTTGCGTCGATCCTGGCGTGATCGCTCATCGGCCTAAGATAGCAGATCGGTGCCATCAGCATCCGAGAACCGGGCGCGCTCAACATTGCGAAACCAGACGCATGCCACGTGATCCTGCGGCCCGATCAGACAAACAAACTCCCCATCCTGGCCGCGGCGCCAGGCACTGGGATAGTTGCGCTTATGGCACGGGAGAGATAGGTGGATCGACGGGGGGGATGTTCGGGGACTGGGCCATGGGATGAAGAGGGCTCGATCATGGCGTGCATCGAAGACAAAGATTATATGTCGGAGGGCGGGCATTTCCTTTAGATCGATAGGCGTGGTAATCGCGTAGTGGCCCCATGTACGGGTATAGCTTCGACTTGTCTTTCGACGTGTGAAGGCTCCCTCGATAGTGAGGATGCGCTGCGCCGGAAAGTCGATCGTCTCGTCGTCGGGGTTTTCGTCGCGGAATTTGGAGGGAAGGGCAGCTCGAGTTCGTCGACGGCAAGTGTGTCGATGGAGGGCCTGAAGGGGCCTTCGGGTCGGAGGTTATTGACATCGCGGGCAAGCGGCCATGGTCGGAGCAGCTCCAAGCGACTTCTGACAAGGCGCGGGATTATATGAGCTAAGCGATTGAAGGGCGGTGCGAGTGGGTGGTGGTATCGTCGGGCAGGTCGTCGGCGATGACGCTTGGAAGGTCGATGGTCTGCTTTAATATCTCGAGCCGGAGCTCCATCGGTAGGCGTTTTATACGCTCCTCGAGGGTAATGGGAGGCATGATGTCCAGGAATCTGGGAGAGTTATTGTCAGCCAGCTGCAGCACGGGCGGGGGCGGGGGCGGGGGCGGGGTATGCCAAACCAGGCAGCCCTGGGGACTTACCGGAGAGATGGTGACTGCGAGCGGATGCTCTTGGAGGCTGATGATGCGCGGGATCCGGGGATGCGATGAGATCAATGGCAGGCAAAGGTCGGGCGCGCGACAAGACGGGCGGCAGGCAGAGGTCAGGGACGCGAGGATGTTGACAGCGGGCCGAGGTTGAGGACGCGATAATGTTGATGGTGCGCAGATGCTGGGGACGCGACGATGTTGACGGCTTGCGGAGGTCGGAGGCGCAACGAAGGAGAGGGCAAGAAGCCGAGGAAGATGGGGTCGGAGACGCGCCGAGAAGGCGGTCGGGGAAACGAGGAAGATGGGACCGGTGGTGCGACGAAGATGAGGTCGAGAAGACGAGGAAGATGCGGCCCAAGAGGCAGGAGAGATGAGGATGGGCTGATGTCGACGGGGCGTGGATACTGAGGGCGCAAGTAGCGTAAGAAGCTCGATGGTGCGAGGATGTTGAAGGAACGAGGATGTTGAAGGCACGAGGATGCTGGGGGCGCGAGGCTATCAAGGTGCAAGGAGCTTGGGAGATTGAGGAAGCGAGAGAGGCGCAAGGGACCAATGATATCAAAGGCCTGGCGCAATGGCAAACGCGAGAGGCAAACGCGACTACAAACACTACAGGATTGATGACGCGGCAAGGTTGTTATTGGCTTGATCAAGTTGTTGTTAGGATGGTGAGGTTGTCATGGCGATAGGATCATGGGAGGCAATCAGGGCCACGAGATGGAGGCGGCAATACTTTGGCGCTGTGGGTTTAGCGAGCTGCCCAAGTCTGCATGTATTCACCGGGAGAGATCTTCTTTTCTGTTGATTCCATATTATTGAGGATCCGAGGGCATGTCTCGAGGGTAAGCGGGCTTGATGTGTGAGGCAGGTCTTGCCATTGGTAGGCATTGGCGAGGGGAAACTTGGCCCAGCAACACTCAATATGCCCTTCCGAGATGCAATTGGCACAACGGCCATTCTCCCAGCCGGGTAGGGATATGCAAGCATGGAATGGCTCAAGCACGTGTGCCCGTGTGGCCGTAATGGTGCAGGTGAACTTGTGGATGCAGCGTGTGCATATGGCCGGATTGATCCGGCCAACCATTGCCGCAAAGAGAGATCGGGTCGGTCGCTCGTGGCCCATTGACAGTGTATGTATGAAGGGTCCCTGTGGGTGCGCCATGCGGGCTGATATATATGCAGACTGTGGTTCCAGGCAGAGCTCCAAGAGCGCATTTTCGGTGAAGCCTGGAGGCATTCCTCGAAAGACCTGGCGCCACCCCCGCACTCGATCGTGGGCTTTGGTGAGGATCCAACTGAACTCGACGTAGGGAGAAGTACCCGTGTGGTCAACGGCTGCACCGCCGCATATCTCTGGATATGCTTCGGCAAAGAGCTTGTTCTTCTGGCTGGGTTGCCGATGGAGATCGAGCTGTCGCTGTGTTGGAGGGTTTACTAGCGCAGGTTGAGCACACGGGGCAGAGAAGTCGCTCTCTTGAATGGTATGGGGGAGGGCATCAAGGAATTGCTTGCGGGAGAGGCGGGGGAGTCCTTGACGGCGTTCCAGAGATACGAGCCAGTGGATAAATTCGTGGTCCGTATTCGGAGTCATGTTGCTTGGGGTCCTGTGCCAATCGGTCAGCTGAGAAGGGATTGTTGGCAAGAGGGCATACTTGGAGGGGACACGGCAATCAGTGCAGCTGATGAGGCGGTTTGAAGAGTGCGCGGCGGAGGGGAAGATGGGCGTTTGGGCAGGGCGTTTTGCGATGCGGCTAGGAAAGAGAGCAGATGTGAGGCTGGCGATGTGGCCAAGGTGCAAGAAGTGCGAGGTGGGTGATGGAGTTGGAAGAAGAGGGTGGCTGAACGCGCAATTAGAGGTGAGAGGTTGGGAAGAAGGGAAGAAAAGGAAGAAATAAAGGAAGAGGGGAAAAGGAAAAGGAAGGAAATGAAAAGAAGATGGAGCCTAAGGTGAGTTTGCTGCCCGCACAGGTGCTTGCCTCCGAGATGAATCACAGCAATCCTTAGGTGCGACCCAATGCTCCTTCACTTCCTGTTTTTTTCCCCCTTCCTTTCGCATCGCCCAACATTTGCTGCGCAGCCTTCAGTCAAACCTCGAGCCGCTCTGCCTCCGACAACGACCTCAGTATCGCATGCCCACGAGGACCTCACACGACCGGTACGTTCCTCTCTCCACGCCCTTGGGTCCAGGCCCGGGCTGCTTGCTGTTTCATTGTCTGCCTCCTTCCATGGACCATGCTGACCTGCGCTGGCTCGGCCATTAGATCATCCTCGTCCGACTGCTCGACCGACCCCTCCATCGCCGACCGTTTCCTTTTCTTTGCTCCCAGCTATACTATACGACTGCTGCACCTCTGCTTTGGTGCATTGTGCCGATTCCTGTGTCGCATAACCACCCGAATATCTCAATCTCACTATGGCTCGCCAGCCCGACTGGATCGATCCCGGCCTCCTTATTGGCAAGAAGGATGTCCTCCCCTTCTTGGAAACATTTGTCAAGCAAGAAGGTGGAACATATCCGTTTGTCAATTCATCCGAGACTGCCGGCAAGGAACCATCGCTCTCAAAGGTCTTCGCCTTCCAGCCGTGGCAGTGGCAGCAGCGCACAAGTTGGTCGATCCATTCTCTGAACCTGCGCTTGGAGTTTCCGACCCCGAAAGCGAGGTGCTGGAGAAACCGCGAGAGGTGGATATGCCTCCGAGAAAGCCCTTTGCTGGTGTCAGGAGGGTTGGCGGCCGCACTCGGGTCCAGCATTGCGCTGACCTTTAGTCCATCTTCTCGCGATTGGAGGCCGAGGAGCGCAAGGACAAGTGGGCGACAAGCACAGGGCTGATGCCTCTCTTGACGCTATTGTCCTACGGCCTTGAGAACCAGGTGGCCATTCAGCGACAGCCCTTGATCATCGGGAAAGATGCCAAAGAGTATCCGAACCAAAATTCCAATGGCACCAATTATGACCCTTGCTTTCCCGAGGGGATGATGTTGGTCAAGTGCAATACCAAGATGGGTTTTCAATCACCACAAGCATGGAAGTCTCTGTCATCTGGGATCGTGTTGATAAGAGCCTTCTTATCTATGACACGTGGGGGAAGTCCAGGGACAAGCGGTTCAAGCGGGTGGCCATTGCTTGGTGCCTGGCTCTTATTCGTGCTGGGATGCTTTTCAATTTCAAGGCCTTTGCCCCGCCAGTCACCGCGCAAGGGGACGAATGGGAGTGCGGATATCTTGGAGCCTGGCTTCTCTTCCGGAACCTCCGTGATCTTGTCGGCTTGGACTATTCTGCCTTGTCCACTTCCTTTCCGCCTCAATCAATCCCAATCAACAGTGGCAACAGAGTGAACAACATCAAGATGGATTCGCAGCTGCTCCACGTCGACTGGCGCATATGGCCAAACATGAATCCAGATGCTTCAATGTTGGCCAAGGAGATGCGATGTATCGTGGCCACATTGCAGATCATGATCATGGATGAGATTGGCATCAGCACTTTGATGTATCATGGGCCTGGGACGTCTGAGAAGGTGCATCATGTCCAAGGCACCCTCCTGTCGCACAGTATGGCAAATTAGTGGAATACTTGCCATTCAAGTCAGATGACCATTTCGAACGGAATATTGAGTTTGGATTCACAAGTCTTGGGGGACCGCGAGTTGTCAATATCGTGGGGGTAATGGTCAAGCCGCTGCTTGAAGCCTCATGTCGCATCGTGCAGGCTCGACATAGGTCAGGTCTTCAGACCAACCTGTCTCAATACAGCGCCTTCCAGAACTGGGTGGCGCCACCGGAGGGACAGCAGCTTGTGCTTGTGGACCAAGGGATCATCAACAGCTATTGCGATCGTGGGCTCATATGGCAGGGGGGTTGCCCAGTGGCAAAGAGAAATGTCAATATTGCCACGATTGACCTTCTTTTCAGGAGCAATTCTCCAGCTTCCCGAAGGGCATTGAGCTCCAGTCCCGAGATTGCGCAGCGCCGCCAAGACTCCCCTCAAGATCGTCCTCCATCGCATCGCTCGCATGGTTCCGCCAGCGCCGGCCCAAGGATGCCTCAGCTACGCCAAGAGTCCCCTCGAGTCCAGCCTCAATTGCGTGGTCCCGCCAGCCACACTCCAGCGCCTCCCCACCCGCGCCAAGACTTGCCTCCTGTCTTCCATCCTCGAGCGACCCTGCCAGCTCTGGCCCGGATACGCCTTATCCAACTTTGAGCTCCCCTCCCCTCCTGTTTTCCGAGTTTCGTGGTCCAGTAAGCCGCAACTTGTAACTCAAGTCCCAGGAATTGAAAGTGTTAGAGGGGCAAGGCAAAGACAGCTGTCTGACAGAGATGCTCAGGAACTCCGTGTGGCTGCAGAGCAGAAGATCACTTCTTTCACTGAGTTCAGCATGACATTGCATTGGTTCAAGAATGGGCACACGAGACATGATGCGGATCAAGCGGTGGGAGAATTGCAAGGACCTGGAGGGATTAGCTTCCTTCCTTATGTACCCCCACTGGGCTTAAAGAATGAATGAGACCAGTTGATAAAACTATTAAAGCCCTAAATTGAAGGCGATCGTTCCCGAAGTTCCGGCAGTGGTATTCCCAGTTGTTTATTAATTTCAAGCACTTCATCGACAAGTTCAGGATAGTCGATATCCGACTGTGGCCGTCGCTGCAAAGCTCTCCTCTCCTCATTTGTTATCGGCTTGCGTTCCCAGATGTCTCGATAAATGCCATGGTGCGTGATGGCAACCTCTGAGTTTACCCGAACTCGGTTCTGCGCATCGCTCAAGATGGGCAACGGGTTGGGCTCTGGTGGCAAAGAGTCCGTCTCTGCGAGCAGAAAGTCGCACAACGCCTTTTGCTGATCATCGCGGAGCTGATACACCCGGTGTGTTTGGCGACGGCGGCAAGAGTGAAAATAGACGTTTGGTGTTGCCGGCGAGTCCTCAGAGCGGCGATCGAATAGCGCCACACCCCCGAGGACGCGGTCCTCAGCCCAGTACCCAACAATATCGGCAACGCCTTCGGGGTAAATATCTACGTCGAGATAGGCGTGATGGCTGAAAAGAGTCGGTCGTGGAGGGACATCGACGAGGTCTTCACTTGGTGGCATTTTCCAGTTGGTCATGCTGTCAATGTCTCCATCGTGCATTCGAAAATCGAGTTGAAACAGCAAAACTCCAATTTGATGAAGAGCCACTGCGACCAGTTCGACCAAGCGCAGCTTGAAGGCCATTGAATACGGCTCTGCGTGCTGGTAATCTGCAATAGCCTGAGGTGTATTAGCATCCGAAGAGTAGAGAGTAGACGAGACATACCTTCGGATCAAACATCAGTATCTCAGAGTCCCAACGCTCGTAGTACTCCTGGGCCTTTTCCATGGTCCCGGGACACAACTCCTCGTGCTCCGTGTCAATGGGATGCTCGCCAAAGACGCCGCTATATCGACGGTCCCAAGAAACATCGCCGGTAGGAAGTCCATCGATGATTTGAGCATATGTGAACTTGGCGAGCTCGGTTGACAAAACATTCTTAATGGCGCGATCGAGAATGCGGCGATGGCGTTGTGAGGAGATATTCCGAAACGGCACACGCCGGTCGTGTGCGGCGTGTGCTGCAATTTGAAGCTTCTTGGTATGGGCTTCCAGTTCTTTGGGGTCCATGGCGCGCAGTTGAACGTGAAAAGGCTGAAGATTACATCAATGATCATGAACTAACAAGCACGCACAGTTGAGCCGAGAGGAAGATGCGGGCGGTTTCACTGGGCCTCAGGCTTCAATTCAGGGCGGGGGCCGATGGGCCGATGGACCGTCACTTTTGGGCGCCGTCTCTCAGTCAGGTACTAGGCGCCGGGGCGAAAATAGCACAGCGGCCTCTCCGATAAGTTTCAGACTGACCCAAATGCAGCCAGCCCTCAGTCCCCTGAAACACTGAGGTGGCCGACAGGATTGGCCCAGGGCGCGCGCGGCTAAGGATGTGGACATGTCCCGTGCACTGGGAAGACTTCTCAGACGATCATCATGTTGCGCATTGAGCAGGAATGTTTAAGTTGTAAGTTTATCAACTCCCTGGTAAGCAACATTGTAAGAGGTACAACCTCGACTTGTTAGACATGCATTTACCCGCAGGCAGAAATATCAACATTATTCTCACCTACTTTTTCCCATATTTAAAGGACCTTCATTCCAGCGCTCCCTGAAGACTGGTAGCCACATGGAGGCCCCATTAGTACCGCCTTGAGAGACGTTCTGTTTTTGGCATCGGCGGACAATTGCCCCCTGTGCGTGTTGGTTGAGCCTTTTGGATATTCCGTCCCATCCTTCCACGTCCTGAGACGGTTTGCTTTGCGATGTTGGTTGCTGCAGTGCTTCAACGGTCATCACATTGGCCTAATAAATCCTGCGAAAACCATGTTGGGCGGTTAGCGTAGGTACTCACGAACTCATCATCCCCCCCCAGGTGTCGCGAGATGTATAAGTAGATAATCATCTGCCCACGAAGTAGCATGTCTCATAAAGCATCACTAGTCCTCCAAACTTACGTTGCGTCAATTCTCCTCTTCTGCCATTCTATATCGCGTCTACTATCTCACCATGTTTTCTCGAAGTTCTGGTTCTCGTTCCCGCACCCCCGAGTCTCGACCACCTCTCCTTGAGAACTTCCGAGTGCTCGACCAATCTGAGCGAAACCCATTTCAAACACCCCATCTTCCCCAAACGTCAAGAACCTTTCGTGTCGCCGCTTTCGTCTTCCATCTTGGACTGTCACTCCTCGAGTCTTCAAGAAGCCGCAACGCACTTGGCAAGTTGATCTCCGAGACTTACAAGGTGTCTCGGCTTCGCACGCGGAGGACTTTCATCTAGACTAGAAATCTTCAGACCGACAAGGCGCGCACGGAACAACTCATCGACGCCTTTTGTTCAAAGTGTCGGGCCAACCCGCCCAACATCACCGTTAGTGATAGAATTGCTGGTGAGGGTCTGGCACAGCGACTCGACTGGCCTGGTTTTCTGCGCACCACCGATCCTCACGCTTACGATCCCAAGTGGGCATCTTTGCTCCGCCTCAACAAGATGGTACGTTTGAGTCTGTTATCCCGTTGGTATTCCTGATCGCTTGCTAAGCCGCTTCCGCGCAGCTTGTGGACGCCACTGTAAAGGTTGCCGAAGAAGGCAAAACTCTGGAAGTGCAAAAGTACCTCTTCCTACTCAGCCTCTCAGTCGCCCATGAGCTGGTCCACTTGCTCATGGGATACCTGTTCGGCAGCAGTGACACTGACACACCTCCCGCGATCAACTATCCTCGCGGAGGATCCAACAATCCGTGTGGTGAGTCTGGTCGGTTCTGGGAAAAGGAGGTCTTCGGTTGCTTCATCGAAGCCTACTACGACTCGGAAGATCCTATGAAGCAGAACCAGTGTGGGAAACTATACGGGATACTAGATGGCCGTCGCTATTTCCAGATTGACCATGACACCATTCTGGGATTTCTCAGATTCGGTAAGTGATAACAGAACTTCTTGTCGGGTCCTAGTTGACTGGACTTTAAAACTAATTGATGTTCAGATTTCAGTATACCAGTTATGAAACGAGGGGAGAGAGGTCAACGGGTCCCCCAGAGGGCAGCTCCAATGCAGGATTTCCGCACCCCCTCAGCCGCGCCCGACTATAGAGGTGACCTGACTGAGTACATTCAGAGGGTTAATCAATTGCCAATGCAGAGAGTGGAACCAGCTGACCTTGATAAGATTATGGAGATGGCATTTTATCCGTCTTATATTCGTCAACCTGCTGCTGTTTCTTCTTCCCCTTCTCGGCGTTAGCAACTTAGTATATACGTGTTTCTTATTCCCATGCAGCATCTGATTAGATAGAAGCAAATTAATAGAGAATGCAGACTGTAGAGTTATTATAGCCAGTGGGAATAATTTTACCATTCGTCCGACCTGGCACAAATATCCCAGTTCACTCCATCCTCCTATGACAAGCGCAGTCGCCTAACACTTGAGCGCTACGCCAGGGCCAGAGCCACACTTTCGGAGCCCGAATCACCTTTCTGGGGCACTTATGGAAGCGATTGGCGAATCTCGGCATCTCTCGGCCATCAAGTTCTCCCGGTACGCAATAAAGATCGCGCTGGGCTTCCCAGGCGGAACCGTTAGCTCGGGGACCTTGAGGCCCCCGACGCGGGTGGTCATTCCATTTTTCAACGCTTCAAAGGTCCTGCGTCTTCCTGCGCTCTAGACTTCGACTCTTCACGAGGGACGCTTCTTGCTGAGTGCTTTGAGGGGAACTCGGTGAAGGTCTAGGATTTGGAACCATGTCAACTTCAAGTTACCAAGAGCTATGAAAGTTCACCTCTGTCAAATTCCAAAACACAGATAAAGAGAAACATCTTTCGGTGTTTTCCAAAGGCGGGCAGATTGAGACTCCGGATACGAGTACTTGGTCCGCTGCGTCATAATACACGTTTTCGCTCCCCGTTTCCGAGAAGCAACAGTGGATAATCCCACACGCGATGGGAGACTCTTGGAACGTGGCAGGTTTTTCGCTAAGCCAGGTGATCAATGTTTACAATGTGAACAGCAAGAAGGGTGCAGATCTCAGTCCATCGTCTCCAAACGCGAGGGACTGGTCAGGATATTTGGGATCTCTGGGCTGGGTTAGGAGAAAAAGCTTCGATAATGTCGATGAGAATATCCCGTCTGGCACTGGTCCAGAACCTGACCCGAGTCGGTCGGAATCAACCCTCGTCGAGGTTGCTCAATGCGATCCAAACGCACATCGGTGCCGCTCCCAGTCGCCTCCTCCATCCGAAGCCCCATCCGCCCCGATGCTGTCCAGTCCCAAATCTCAACCCCCGAGTCAAACATGGTGGAAAAGGCTTGGAACTGGTGGTTTGGTCGCGCTCGTAGCCGGCACCATGGTTGTGCTGGCGTCGTGCGTGAGAATGCTCTTTCTTTGGACAGGAGCTCAGGCTGCCAGGAACCACAACAAGCCGCCTCAGTTATGGGAAACAGTCGTCTTCCAGGGCTGGGCATCTCGGCTTGTTACCATTTGCTCTGCGGCCGTTCGCGAATCACTGGGCTTTCAGATTGGCCTTATCGCTGCCGCTGCCGCGGCCATCATACTTGAAACATCAGGAGGAAAGTTTCACGACACAACTGTGCTTTTGATTGAGAGGGCCTTGGGCGCGGGCCCATTCAATATATTGCTCGCGGCTGTGCGACAATGTGTTAAAGGCAACCCAACGGGACCGCTTTACTTACTAATCGTTGCCACGGCCGTCGTCATTGCACTGGTCTCGACTTTGGTCTCCACGATACTGTTCTTCGACTTTGGAGTGGCGAGAATTGCAGCTCCCAGCAATACAGAGAACTTAACAATCGCGCTCGATAGTTCCTGGGCTATTGGCAACTTCGGTTTGGGTGTCAATTACTGGAAATTCAGGCCCTATGCCAACTGGCGGTTCGCAGAAGCCAAATCCAGCAGACCTCTCCCGAATAAAGAGGGCGTTATTGACACGGGCGACATTTATCGGGCCATGTTGCCATTCGCAGACCAAGAGTCGAGAAGGTTGTTAGAGCACTACTCTGGACCTGCCCTTATCACCAACTTTAGGACCGTGTGCGGAGGCCCTATCTTTCAGCATGTCAAAATTTACCTTGACTCGTCTGAGCACGGATGGTATATTTGAAGGGGAGAATCAAAGTTCGTTCACAATATGACGAGAACGACGAATATGCAGAAGAGATCAAATACCGGGTACACACTGTGTAGGACACCCGAGACACCTGGCCACTCTCGATATGTCAATCTCCTTTCGGCATGCTCTGGAGATGGGTTCCATTGAAGGTTGACTTATTGGTGGGGGAACAAGACCCGTTGACGGACTGGAGTTATTTCACCAACTCGGCAATAGTCCTCAACTCGTCCATGACGGAGCCGCGCGGTGCGTCCTTCAAGACCTACGAAACATATGGGCCGAATATAACCCATGACGCCGAAGTCCCCATAGAACTGATTACAACCAAGAAGGATGGCCCATGGACAAAAGGGGTTACCAACGATGGTACTTCAGTATTCAGCGTTAGCATTTGCTTCAGCAGCAAGCATCTACCACAGGTTCGCAACGTTACCATGACTGGCAGCAAAGTTTCTCCGTTCAGGGTCCAGTCACGACAATAAGATCTACGCGTGTGCTCATTCCGGTACAGTGGACCGGACTTATTATCGTCCTAGGCATGCTGGGCGTGCATTTCGTCCTTCTCTTTCTTACCATTATGCTTTTCGCACTGAGGACGAGCACTTCTTTGCTTGGCAACGCGTGGCAGGCAGTCTTGCAGTTGGTTTCACCACCGGTACAGGTGATGGTTAATACAGGGGATGGGATGACAGATAGGGACGTGGTGGAATGGGCAAAGTCGACGGGAGTGGACTTGGGAATGTATGGTCTCTCTAGGTCTGCAAGCAGGGGTCAGAGAGGGATCGAGGCGCTTTAGACTTTGAAATGAGTATTGCTTCTTGTTTAATCTATAACAGTCGGGGATACAGTATGTTAGTTCTAACATGTCAAATGTCAAGGTCTCTGGTGTCTCTGAGGATAATACTCCTGGATGGGAAATATCGGGGAGCGAGTTAAGGCTCATATGGCGGAACTTGATGCACAAGGCCTAAAGATTGTGTTTGTCTAGGATAAGAATATTTGCAGGATAGGGATGATTATTTCATTTAAAGCAGCCCCCTCCTTTAGCAACCGATCTTAAGGAAGAAAACAGAACAGTGTGTCTCGGGTCAGTATCCCTCTTGTTTACTCAGACATTGTCTTTGGAATGAAATCTCTTTATTAATAATCGTCAACTGTTCTCTTATAGTCAGAGAAATCTTTGATTGGGACTTCCTCAGTTGGGAAGTTCATCTCGAGGAGTGGTCAACGGCGCAAGGGCGCCTTTGAGAGAAGTCTCCTTCCATCCCATTTAACAGCGAGCTAGCTACGGCTCCCAGAGGTAGTTGGAACAACCCGCAGCTGTAGTAGCTGTGGAAGGAGGAAAAAAGGAGGGCGTCAGAAGTTTCCAAGCACGAGGTGAGGCTAAACTGCCACAAGCAGGATCTCAAAGAAAACATGGATCTGAAAGATGTTAATAAGTGGTGTTAACTGAGAATAGTGCACTAGGTATGCGGTGTAAGATTGAGTATATTTCTAGTTCTAGACTCTTTGTCCCAAAAGACACTAACGAAGACAGAAAAGCTGAGTGCCTCCTCTGACTCCTCTCAGCGCAACATGTTCTCTGTTCGTAAAGCCGATGCACATCGGAGGCTATTAGTCTCTGAAAATACGCGGACATCTGCAGCTATTGATTTGAAATGCTTAGAGCCAACAAGAATAATTTTGACCATCACGAAGCGAAGCAAACTATTGGCAATCTACTCCCAACAGTATTAATATTTGAGATCCACCCCTTGTGCTTTAGCCAACAGCTGAGAATTGAACCAACAGACATACCAATCGGGCAGGGCTTCTCTGAAAGTTTCTCTTCGTTGTTGCTTCAGCGTGAATCTGCACCTAGCTGAGGCAAGCTCTTGCGTTAAGCCAGGGGTAAGGTTATTTTAATCAGGGTGCAGTGGACCGAGATCCGATGGATACATACGGAGTATAAACAACTGAGCGTGCGTACTGGCCCCGACAATTTTGGCTCATCCGATCGGTCCAGGAAACTGTCACATTGGGTTGCGTTTCTCAAGATGATTTCTCCAGGGACTCTCTTCGTTCTGACTGCCCTGGGCCTCGGCGGTATCAACGCCGGTCTCTGCCGGGCCAGCACCTCCTCTATGGTCTCTACCTCGGGAACCTTGACTTCGCTGGCCGCTTCGAGCGCCACTCCGACGACTACTCTAACGAGCACTCCCATCATCAATACTCCCAGTACCACCCCAAGTGGTTCCAGCACTTCGAGTACCCTCAGCACCACTTCAAGCAATACTCCAAGCAGCACTCCCACCCCTCCATCGACTACTCCTACCGCATCTACTCCCACAACTACGCCATCGGATACTTCTACTACTACCCCGACGCCGGTCTTCACTCCGATCTCTACTACATCTACAACCACAACCACAACTACCACAACTAACAACGCTGGCCCTACGCCCTGCGTCGACTCAACCGGGTGTTCGTCCAACGAAGCTTGCGTTGCTGGCTTCTGTGCAGAATCTTCCCCAAACTGTTCCACAAACGCGGATTGCGATGCCAACCAAGTCTGTGAATCCGGACAATGCGTTGATTCAAACACAGCTTGCAGCTCATCTACCGATTGTTCCACTGGCGAAGTCTGCGACGTCGGCCTCTGCGCGATGTTTTCCACGGGCTGCTCGGGCGCTTCGGATTGTGACGCAAACCAGGTTTGTGTTTCGGGAGCGTGTGCCGATCAGTCGGCCGCGGGATGTTCTACGGCAACTAATTGTAACACGGGCGAAGATTGCGTTTCTAGCGTCTACGTTGCCTCCTCGGATTTCTGCTCTACCGCATCAGATTGTTCAACAGGTCAGGATTGCATTTCAGGTGTCTGTGTTGATGCCACTGATTGTACTATTTCCGGGTGTCCAAATGGCCAGGATCGTGTAGCCGGTGAATGTCTCACGTTTTGCGAAGACTGGAGGGATTGCCCTTCTGGTTGGAGTTGTGCTGTCAGCACCCACCATACTTGCTCACTTAGATAGAACTAGTTCGTTCAAAAAAAATATGATATTCAGCCCCAATACCGCAGGAGACGACTTCTTCAAATAAGAACAACCGTGATCATACTTTTTCCCATAATACTATTCCCGTCTTCGCCATCCTCGCAGCCAGAGCCATTATCGCGCCAAGCAGAATCGAAGATCCAGCAAACATCTGGGCATCCAAATAACTCCCGTTTCCCGCACTTATCAATGCTCCGCATATAGCTGGACCAGTTAGATTGGCGAAACTGACAATTCCTAGGATCATTCCCACTCGGGTTCCAGTCCTGTTAAGATCAGGCGTCATCGTGGTTGCCACGGCTGGGAAGAGAGCTTGAAGCGCTGCCGCGATCAAACCGTATATAACTGCAAACAAGAAGAGACCTGTCTTGGACTCAATCGCAGCCCAACAATAAATCAGGAGGCTTGCTGCAAAGCTCAGCGGGACCAAAACATTAAGTGCTCCTGTCCATCGATCGCCGATGATGTTGGGTACGATTCGTCCAATGACTCCCACTCCATTGAGTATCATCAAGAGATAAATTGGTTCAGCAATGCCAATCCGATCTCGAGCAAAGGTGCCCAAATAGAAGAATGCAAAGTAGAGCCCCCAAAAGTTCAAAAACATGCTCATGGCGAAGAAAACAAATGGGAGCTCTTTGAATGCTGACCAATCGATCCAGGGGCCACTTCTTCGGGGTGGCAGTCGAGGTTTGAACCACAGGAGGCAAGGAAGATATGTGCCAAGCATAAGGAATCCCATGATTCGAAGAGTCCAAGGAAATCCAAGACCGTCCTTGAAGATCAGCCAATTGATCAAGACGGGGTAAACGAGGCCACCCACAGCACCTCCAGCCGCTGCCAGGCCGACAGCGAAAGCTCTGTTCTTCTTGAAATATTGGGATAGAACAGCCAGGGCAGGGCAGAACGCACAACCGTTCCCAGCTCCCAAGCAAACCGCTTGGGCTAGAAAAATTTGCCAGTAGGATTTTGAGAGGGAGGTCATGAAGATGCCCAGCAGCTGAAGGAACACCCCGCACGCAAAGGTGACGCGGAAGTGACCGCCATCCGTTAGACGGCCTGCAGGGACTCCAATGAAGAAGAGAAAAAAGACTTGCACGCTGCCGATCCAGGAGATGGATGACGCATTCTCGCCGAGGGCTTGGGTGTAGTATTGCTGAAAGATGCCGTAGCCGTTTGCAACACCCCAGGTATTGAAGAAGACGATGTGCGTGAGTAGGACTTGAGTCCACGCTTCGAAGCCGCCGTCTGGGGGTTGGTATTTTTGGGTCGGTGATGGTTGTTCGAGAGGAATTGTTTGTTCGAGGTCAATGGAGGGATCGCCG
This sequence comes from Thelonectria discophora, assembly GCA_911649645.1. NCBI lineage: Eukaryota > Fungi > Ascomycota > Sordariomycetes > Hypocreales > Nectriaceae > Thelonectria > Thelonectria discophora. The sequence goes on from CAJVRK010000012.1 coordinate 200,072, forward strand.
TCCGAACGTTCGGAAGAACCAGGTTTCTCCGGCGTGAGCATGATGAAAACTTTTATTTGTCGAGGAATGCCTTTTTGATTAAGATCAAGATGAAACTCAAGTCAATATCTCTCAACTGGTTGTCATTTATGCCCTCGACGAAGACCCCAAGCAGGCCGCTTTTCCCGTTATTGCCTCGATAGCCGCTCTTGCCGCGATTGCCGCTTTCCCCGCTTCTCCCGTGATTACCGCAACGCCGACGCTCCGTTGCCCCGATCGGCGATCATGACTTCTTCACGATTACTCAATCATTTCTGCCCGTCATTCACGTCGGCCCAATGCTATGATATCATCCCGTCTGCAGGCTGTCAATCGCACGTCGATCTCTGATCTACAAAACCTCGCCGAAACTGCTTGCTCGCATATGCAGCCACATGTCTCAAATGCAGGGTCGCAAGCGGTCCAGACTCGCGTGCGAAACGTGTCGAGAGCTCAAACGCAAGTGCGACGGAGCTGAGCCATGTGGCACCTGCGTTCGCTTTGAGTACGATTGCGCCTATGGCAAAGCCTCTGGTTCCAAAAGAAGAAAAGGTAATGGCCAAAGCCATGTGCCAGTTGTCCGTTCCCCGTCGGAACACCAAGATGCTCAACCACCGCGTCCCGATATCGCACCATCAACTACGACGTCTCTCCGATCTTTGGAGGCAAACTCTGGCGCCGCCTTTCTGAGGAAGCTTGCGCTGCGACTTGATCCCAAAAATGCCCCTCGGATGCATTCTTTTGCTTGGAACGCGTTCCTCGGAGCCCGCAAAGTAAATGGCACTCCGACCTGCCGACCGATTACAGAGATGATATCGCAAGTCGAGATGCGGAACCTCACATCCATATACCTGACCAAAGTACACCCGGTCTACGGCTTCGTGGAACCTCGCGACGTCGAACGGCACATCGAGGCCAAGTGGGCCCTCCACGACGACGGGCAGATGCCAGAAGCTCTTCTATGCGGCATCGCCGCCCTCGGGTGCCTGTTCTCGCAAGTCCAACCTCCAGCCGTGGAGGCAGATCTGGTCGAATCGGCAAGGTTCCAGCTCGAGCAGACCATATCTGACCCTCCCTCGGCAGATAGCATCACGGCCTGGATCCTGCGAGTCGTCTACCTCAGAGTGGCGGGGACACACCACACGGCCTGGATGGCTAGCTGCATACTCATGCACATGGTGGAAGCAGCCGGCTTGCACTGCGAGCCATCGACCGACTCGATCCTCCTTTCCCCGCAAGAAGAGGTTGACTCGGACGTGCGAAGGAGGTTACTTGCCGTGGCCCAGCATCTAAACATCTGGACGTCATTCGACATGGGTCGGTCGAGAGTATCTCTGTGCAACGCAAGCGACATCATGCCGTCCCGACGAGAAGGAGATCTCACGTGCGAGGTGATGGAGCTCTTGCCATATTCCGCAGAGCTTGATCCCGAAAAGGCGCCTGACGTGTCCGATCTAGAATCTGCCCTGTCTGCTGTCCTGAGCCGCTCACATTCGAGTCCGCCGTCGGTTCTAGCTCAATGTAACCTGACGCTGTGTCTCTGTCGTCGCCTACAGTCCATGAACGCTTCCTTTACTGGCACCACGCTCGATCAGATCCTCTCACTCACCTCAAAGGGGGTCAAGTCGGCTCAAGCCATCCTGGACGACCGCGCTCCTTGGCACCACATGGCCAATATTCCATTCCAAATTGTCTGTATGATGCTTGCTATTGACACCATTTCCTCGATAGCTCAGCTGAAAGATGCAATGGAATGTCTCGACAATGTCACCAAGGTGTACAACACGGATGCTACCAGGGAGGCGTTGAAAACGGCATCGCTACTCATTCTCCTGCATCAGAGATGGAAAGAAAAGTGCGCTTCGGATCTCAGCAACATACTAAAGCTCTACCCGGCTATCTCTCTACAAGAAATCCCCAATGAGTCGTCATCTCAGCAGCCACAGGACATGAGGTGGTTGAATAATCTAGCTGGAGACTTGTCGAGTCTTGACTACTCGGATTTTGACAAGATTTTATTCCCACCTCTCTTCCAGAATACACAATATGAAATGTAAAAATAGTTTCTAATGTAGAACGTACGGGCTACAAAGCAAATGTGACAAGTTTCATGCACATCACGATGGACTCATGTCATGGGTCCAGAGTTTTCACCAAGGTCCGTCCTTGTGGTAAGCGACTACCCTAGAGCCGCAGAAAGGTTTCCCCAAGGAGTGAAAGCTAGCCAGTAATGGTCAGTATATGCTTCTTTTTAACAGTCGAAGACACAGAATTCATGAGACGTTCATTTAAAAACTTCACATTTAACATAAACTTAATTTACCATGTTTTGGTCGCTTCGTTTATGATAAACCGTCGTCGAAATACGAACACAACATTAACACCGAGCCTTCACCTAAATCCACACAACAGGATCCGTCGAGGAATACGATGAGATAACCGTGTGGGTAATTCAATATTGGCTCTAGTGTGCCGGCTTTCCGAGCTCCATTGGTTGGGCGCATCTTACTGTTGGACCTACTGCAAACAACTCTCGCTTACGACGCGTCTTTGCGACCCAGGCAAACTCCATCCTCGGCCCCTCATCACCAATTACTTTCGATGGTTGCGAAGCGTCAGCCACGTACCAAACCCCAGGTAGCCACTCCAAGATGCATAACTGCCTCGCTGTTGATAATGCAGCCTGCCGGCCCCACGGGAACGGAGTTCGCTCTGGTGAATGCCTCTGACTCCCCGGCCTCGCCCTTGCTGCGGACCGACTATTGGCTGGGCTATTTGCTGAAAATGATGCTATGTCTTGTTGCTGCGTCGTGCTGCTCGCTTTCACTAGAGCCATGACTAACTTTCAGTTCGGTTCAGTTTGCTCAACACCTCTTTGTTGTGCTGACGCGGCTGGAATAAAGTTCTGCTCCTAACAGGACTTTAATCATAAGCGTTGCAACAGTAAATGTAGCGCCGCACCGGTCAGCTGGGCCGCATATCCGTACCGCTGGTCTCAAACGTCCAGCGGCTCTTTCGGCGTTCTGGGCGACCGAGACTGTTCAAGTTAGTAGCTCTTTCGGCGCACACGTGGGATTATGTGCCAGGGAGTCGATGTGAGAGTATCAATACGCGTGCGGCGCAGTCTGCAGTACGACGCCTCCGATTGATGTGGCCGGCAGTTGCTTCAGTTCAAGTTTGGTGTCCGGCGATGGCGGGTCCTGGCCTGATTTCCATTTCACTAACTTCCAACATGCCTAGCTAGCCTTTGTCAGCCAGGCTGGTCGAGTTGATAAAGATGCATTAGCCAGAGGCAGGTGCAGTGTGACGGCCGCAACGTCGAACATGTCGGATCTTGAAATCATATCCTCCCTTTGCTGGACCATCGGGACCATCATCTGGTGCCATTTGTCGTATAGCCTACGTCTGAGACTATCGATGTCGTGTGGAAACGTGTCTGAGAGGCGCAAACGTAAACGTGTCTGACCGTGCAGGCGTTTGCGCCTCTCAGGCACCACGCGGGTCAGAGTGTCGGTGTTGAGAGCGACTCGCATCAACGCAATTGGATGCCTGTAATGTATCATGTCTGTGGCGTCGAGAGATCTCACCTGCCTGCAAAGTGCGCGCGCTGGAAATCTCGAGCTGGTGTTCTGTTATCGCGGTGGCTTTTTTTGCTCCACCTGCAGGCATTGCCAACGACGGGCGCAGTCATGTAAAAATACCATGGACTGCTTTCTCGGCGTTGGAAATGTCAAGGGAGTGTGGTTGTTGGTTGTTAGCTGCAGCAAGCTAAGCCCCTTGTCCGGCAGTGTCCAAAGTGATACCCGGGCGCTAATTCCGCATCGCCATGCCCGATTAAACCGTCTTGTCGGCCCGCCCCTGGACTCTCTGGCCGGGATCTCCTGGACGGTGGCCGTGGGGGGGTGTGAGTGGGGGTTTGTTTGCCCGAACGAAGTCGAGGGGAACCCGACATTTGCCGTTTCTTTGTGCTTCCAGCCCTAGCAATGAGGCTTGACACTATGGGACTTTGGAACAACGGGAATAACTTTCGGGCTTCGAAACCTCCAAGTTGCAAAGACATCGGTTTCCATGCTTGGGCGTGGACCTATCATTGAGAGAACCTCTTATTTCGTGGCTTGAGTCTGTCGTTGGGACCGTTGGCGAACGAGGCGTTTCTTGGTTGTGCCCGTCAGCGGAACTTCACAGTGCTGGTATCCCTACAGATGGATATTTGTGGCTGCAGTTAGCTACATAAGCTGTTTCTTAGTGGATGGACGGAGCAGGGCATCCGCTCTCATTGTGAGCCTCGACATCTCTGTTGCAACTTGCTGGAACCCTTGGGCTTCTTTCCCTGTGACTCCTGCCGCCGCTCTCTTGGCAACACTGCAACACTGCAATGCACTCTGCTCGTTTATCAGAACCCCTCTATGCCCGCATGTGGAGAGCACTTGCACCGGCCAATCCGAAAACTCTGCTATCGTTGCTGCAGTCCATTACTTGGCAAACATCATGTTTCCCTAGGAACCTCCCTACCTACTCTCCCTGCATACTCGCTGCACGTACTGAATAGCCTGGACCGCGTGCATTCAGGTGGCTGTTATCAGCACCAACAACCCTACCTTGACGCCATCCGCTCATTTGAGTCCTCCCTTCATCTTCTCGACGAGGCCATTGCATCCACATCTCGTAAAACGTGCTCCCCGTCGCCAATCCAGCGGTTAGAGGAGGTTCCGAGTGGCTGGTCACCCATGTCGCCGGCGCCTGCAACGCTGCCACTCCTTTAAACTTCGGTCCGGCAATATCTCGACCGTGTTCGCACCGCGAGTACCCACAAACAACCCGGACTTGATCCAAGATGCAGTCGTGAGCCCGAGATATCAACAACTTGGCACTCCAGCGGATATCTCCGTCCGGGATGCAGGGAGTTGAGGCCCAGACTTGACCCAGTGGAAGGGTTCTGGATCTGGATATAGGTTGAATCCAAGACCATTGTCGAGACTATTGGACGCACCTCATCATCATCATGCTTGATGGCTAAAGAATACGGGTGATAGGAGGGCCGCGAACAGAACCGTCACGATACGAGGCACCGTTACTCCATACCGCTATCTGCTGCCACGTCTTGCGCTCTTCCATTCAGCTCGGTCAGCGCAAGCCACCGGATGCCTCGAGTGCTCCATTCCTTTCGGATCCAGGCAAACCCGATCGAGTTGACGGTGGATGGGTCATGGACACCCAGGTCGGCCTGAACGGTGTGGATGGGAGAAGTCTTGTTGAGCTGATGGTGACTTGAACCAAAGTCAGGGAGAGGCTCTTGTCAGTGATATTATCTTCTCGCCCTTCTCAATTTTCTCTGCAACAAACCATTGCTCTCTTACGGTCTTGCCTACCCCCTTATTTTATAACTTTCATCTCCTTTGCCCCTAGCACCGTACCCCAGGCAAGCGCAACACATTGGCGGCAAATTGAAGTGCTGTGAGGGCCAGACAGTCCAACAAACACTCAACTTTTTCGTCCACAGCAGCCTTCAGGGGTTGCGACACACGCAGCCATGGAAGAGGTCTCGCGGGACTCAACCTACTTCCCCAACACGAACCACAAGCACAGATTCCAAAGCTCCTTGCTAACGGGTGAGTATGAGAAGCCATGGCTGAAAGACCCCGTGTTCAAGAAGACAAAATGGAACAACGTAATTGTTGGTATCTTCTTCGTCCTGGGTTTTGCGGGTGCAGCCGGCATCGCCTTCCTCCTCACCTATAACTACAAACAATTAGATGTAAGTCAACACGCCCACGCCCATTGGGATAGGCCATGCTTGCAATGGAGTCTGACATGTTGTCTTAGTATTGTCTCGTCTTAGAGGACGACTTCAAGACCCTTGACTCGGATATCTGGACCCATGAGGTTCAAATTGATGGATTTGGCAATGGAGCGTTCGACTGGACCACGACGGACAAGAGAAATTCTTACGTTGATGCCGACGGACTACATATTGTACCTACGCTCACCAACGAAACGACTTCCATTACCAACGATCAACTGTACGCCAACTACACCCTCAATCTCTGGAAGACCAAGGATGGCGGCGACGGTTCTTGCACGGCGACAAAGAACACATCGTGTATCATCCGATCGAACCCCGTCAAAGGCAACATGATTCCTCCTGTGCGATCTGCTCGCATCTCCACCAAGGGCAAGAAAAGTATCCGGTACGGTCGCGTCGAGGTGGTTGCAAAACTGCCCAAGGGCGACTGGCTCTGGCCCGCCATCTGGATGCTCCCGACAGATAATGTCTACGGAGTTTGGCCTCGAAGCGGTAAGATGACAGGCGTCGGAGATTCTGGGCTCTAACTGACGATGGTGAACAGGCGAGATCGACATTATGGAGTCGCGGGGTAACGACCGACACTACTCAAAGGGAGGCCGGAACTATTATTGGGGCACCAATCACTGGGGTAAGCAAATGGCGATTAAGAGAGGGGGAAATGGAAAAGCCCATGTTGACTGATTGTGAAAAAAACTAGGCCCGACGACGGCGACAGATGCGTACTGGCGCACGACGGGAGCTAAGAAGATCCGTCGAGGCGACTATTCGGAGAAATTTCACACCTTTGGCATGCAATGGACGGATAAGTACATTTACTTTTACATTGACAGCCGCGTCCATCAGATTCTCTTCATCGGATACAAGAAGGACATGCCGCTGTACGATCTCGGCAAGTTCTCCTCCATGTCGGAGAATCAGACGCTGCTGGCGAACCCGTGGGCGACTTCGAATTCCACCACGGGCAACGCGCCCTTTGACCAGGAGTTCTACCTGCTCCTCAACGTTGCAGTGGGAGGCACCAACGGCTGGTTCCTGTGAGTGTTTATTCCCGTTATCAGCGTGAGGGTGGCATCCTTAGCGCCTCCCCCTGCCCCCCTGTGACGGCAAAGAATCGGTACTAACCACGAAAATAGCGACGACGTGGGCAACAAGCCCTGGCTCAACGACGCTACCAACGCTCAGTGGACCTTCTGGAGCGCTGCTGATAAATGGCTGCCAACTTGGGGGGAGGGCGATACACGTGGGATGACGGTCAAGTCAGTCAAGATGTGGCAGGAGGGGAGATGCGGCTCTGCGGCAGATCTGTGATTGGGATGATGAGAATTGGATACGGGATAGATAGATCGGAGGTTGGGCTCCGTGTAATGTTGCAATGGTGTTTCCTGCTTCTCACCAATATATTCGGTCCGGTTTATGCTTGCCCCGTTTTCAGAGTCGCCGTGCGATTTTCCAGTCAAACCTGAGACACCCAATTCACGACTTATCTGGGCTGGATTGAGTTGATCAATAAAATACGAATATCTAGCGACAGATCAGAGTGCGTTCGCTGGAAAAGGCAGCGTTCACTTCACGAACGCTTAGGAGTAAAGGATTTAATGCAACCCATCAAAACGTTTAGAGTCACACACGGTCCGTCGACTCCATACCGTTATCTGGATGAAGCTATTTGCGCTCCATTGTCCGGCCGGGAAAACGGGAGAACGGGCGCTGCTCCGTTGACCCCTGGCTATCTCCGACCTAGCCTCTCCACCACCACCTTGGATAGGCCGCGCCAAGGAGGGCCATTGTTGGGTGCAAATCTCGTCGTTCCTCCCTTTAGCTAAGCTTTTCCATTTCTTTGTCGCCAAGGCTCACTGGAAGACTCACATCTTTTCGGGTCCGAGACCACGTCAGAGCTCCTCTAGATAGATAGGGCGCCTAATGTGTGGACGTTGAACGGGCTGCATGATAACGAGCATCTGCTGCAAGGATCAAGGTGCCGCGTAATATGGGTCGACGTTGTGGCTGCATGAAGGGCAAAGATATCATGGCGGCCTGGACTTGCGAAATTCCAGACTTCATCTTCAGCCCCCCCCTGCCCTGCCTGCCTAGATAGCCTCGAACCAGCCTTACATGCGGACCCGCCGAGTACAGGAAGCTATCGGTTTTTCGGCTTCTAGGGTGCCAGCCTCACCGTTCTCATCGTAGTCTCCCTTTCGGACGCATTCCCGCCCAACCGGCGATCTCAACTACCTGCACGTTTTGGTCGCATCTTGGAGGTGTCCTAATCGCCCTTCAGCCTCAGGTAGGACGACCGCCTTCTGAGGGTCGGATCCTATCTCTGAAGGTTCCCGCTTGCTGATGCGTTGTACGGCTGCACCAAGAGCCGAGCCCTCGCAGTTCCCACTTCATCTCGTATTTTTCCCCAACCTTCTCCTCGGCGCCGCCACAGCTGCTCGGTTTGTCCTTCAGCTCTCCTCCAGCCATGCTCGAGTACTCCGTAGACTAGTGTTTATCACCGCCAGATGGCAAGGACGGCGGTGGACCAGAACGGTCTCTGCCTTGATGTCCGGAGCTATTGAATGGAAGTGCATGAAGTAGGGATGACTGCGTGAGCGGCGAGGTACCTATTCCGCTCCAACTTGGCAGATGAATGTCTAATAAGTATCTGGCCGCTGTTGGAAGCTGTTCAGTTGTTTCGTTTCAATCATCGGATAACCGGCACAGCACCTCGATCCTTCTTCTGAACAGTCTGAGAGAGCCGTGTCTGGTGTCGATTCCTCGAAAAATACTACGTGGCACCGGTTGTTTCTGAACCCTTGATTTTCATATCACTCCTCTTGTTCTCAGCCGCTTCATTCTCCTGTAATCCAAACCGCCTCTCAATCACCCTTCGAAGCCACGATGAGTCGGGCTCAGACTCCCTCAACGCAGAGTCCTCCACCTGGAGGCTCTCATGAGGAGTCTTCTTCTTCGTCTGTGGCCTCTGAGAATGAGCAGCGATACTCCGTCCCTCTGTTCACTGTCAACTACGATGATGGCTTTCGATACCGAACAGTAAGCGCCTCACGTTGTCTCCGCACGTTGAAGATCAATAACTAACAGTACACCCAGATGGTGTCCTACCTCTTCAAGAGGGTAGTCGCCAGTGGTTGGGTCCCTGTTGGGCGAGATCCCGATGACTGCATCGGCGTGTTGATCAGACAACGCCGAGGCAACTATGTCACCGCTCCTGACCCTGTCAACCACGTCCTGCTTGGCGCAGTCGTCCGGCTGAACCTGGCCGCTGCACTTACGATGCGACCTCAGATGCTCGATGGGCTCCTCAGTTCGCTATCTCCAAACCAGACAGAGCTTCGCTTCAAGGATGGATCACAGCTTCAGATCATTGAGTCAATGGCTCTCGCCCAGCCTTCCACGGTGAAGAAGTTCCAGTATGCTTGCGTGTGCCGCCAAGAACGCATAGTGCTCGTGTGGCAGGATGATATCCAAAATATCCTCCCTCACGCTACTCGCATGGAGGAGAGGTTGCTTTCACTGGTGAGTGATGCAACACTTGGCGACTGATTGATTTTACTGACACCGTTATTTTAGATCTGGGGTGATGAGGCCTTGCCATTCAACCTCCTTCAGCTGCCAACTGCTCCTCCTTCCCTCATGTCTACCCCAATTTCTGGAAGTGTTGGCACTGCAACTCCTCGGTTCGAAAAGAACCCTGCAGCAATTGCCTACGAGGTGGACGATGTCCTCGACAAGGACCCGTCATTCGAGCGTCCCGAGTCGCTGAGCCGACCCGTCCTGAGGACTTCTTCTGTCTTCATTGGCCTGTCCATCTGTCTTTCATTCTGTTTGCTCTGGGGCGTCTACGTTGGAAAGCTGTTTCGAGAGTGTCTCCTCGACGGAACATACATCCGACTCGCTTTGATTGCCCCAGTCCCTCTCCTCATCCTCATCAGTCTCTTCTTCTTCCAAACCATCTTCTCCAGTCTGTTTCAGATCATTGGCCCGATTGGAGGAGCCACGACAAACTCCCGATTCTACTCCTACCACAAGCCCAGCCTACGGCGCGCCTATGCCGAAGGCTTTGTTCCCCCCAAGGTCACTATCCAGATGCCTGTCTACAAGGAGGGTATGGAGTCGGTAATTGTTCCAACCGTTCGCAGCTTGCAAGCCGCCATCTCGTACTACGAGTCTCGTGGCGGCTCCGCGAGCATCTTCATGAACGACGATGGACTGCGGGCTGGCTTATCTGAAGAAGAAGCGCAAGCTCGCCGAGACTTTTACCACGACAATCACATCGGGTGGGTTGCGCGACCCAGGCACAATGGCGAAGAGGGCTACGTTCGCGCAGGAAAGTTCAAGAAGGCCTCCAACATGAACTTTGCTCTCAACATCTCCCGCAAGGTCGAGGCGTACCTCCAAACCATGGTGGCCGAGAAACTCGCGGCCGAGGGAACCGACATGATCGATGACAACGAGGAAGAAGAGCTGTACCAACAAGCGCTGGCCCGGGTTCTGGAAGAGAATCCGCTCGCTTGGGCAGAGGGCAATGTTCGCGTTGGCGAGATTATTCTCATCGTCGACTCGGACACACGTGTTGTAAGTACTCTTCGGCTGAACTTGGATTACATGTTCTGACATAACCATAGCCGGTCGACTGTCTGCTCTACGGAGCTGCCGAGATGTTCCTGAGTCCCGAGGTCGCGATTGTGCAGCACTCTACTGGTGTCATGCAAGTTGCCTGGGATTACTTTGAAAATGGAATCGCCTTCTTCACAAACATGGTGTACTCGTCCATTCGGTTCTCCATTGGATCTGGAGAAGTCGCACCGTTTGTGGGACATAACGCCTTCTTACGATGGAGAGGTAAGACAACACCCAATCACCGTATCTGAAGCGAGTATGCTAACGATCATGTAGCTGTTCAAGATGTTGGCGTGCCCAAAGAAAATGACTTCACTGCCTATTGGTCAGAGAACCACGTCTCCGAAGACTTCGACATTGCCCTCAGACTCCAGATCAAGGGAAGCATTGTCCGCGTGGCTGCTTACCACAACAACGAGTTCAAAGAGGGCGTCAGTCTCACCATCTATGACGAAATCGCACGATGGCAAAAGTATGCCTATGGTGTCAGTGAAATGGTGTTCCATCCTTTCCACCGCTGGATCTACAAGGGTCCCTTCACGCCTCTGTTTTACACCTTCCTCGGATCCAACATCATCTGGTCATCGAAGCTGTCCATTTTGGCCTACATGTGCTCCTACTTTGCCCTTGGCTCGGCGCTGCTCTTGTCCATACTGAACTACTTCCTGGTCGGCTGGTTTCGCGACCAACTCTCGTCGTGCTATCTCACTTCGTGGAACGTTTTCATCTCGCTCGTCGTCATCTTCAACTTGCTCGGCCACGTCGCTCTCGCCTGTCTACGTTACCGCACAGGCGAGCGCTCTCTCCTTGGATCCCTCGTGGAGAATTTCAAGTGGTCGCCTCTGATGACTTGCTTCTTCGGCGGCATTGCCTTCCACATCAGCGCTGCACTGCTCGCCCATCTGTTTCACATCGACATGCAATGGGGCGCCACCTCCAAGGAGAAGGAGGACTCCAACTTTTTTCAAGAGATGCCCCGTATCTTCAAGACATTCAAGTGGATGTACGTTTTCATCATCTTGATGGTCGGTGGCATGATCTACTTGGGATCCTTTGCGAGCCCCGATTGGGAGATTAAGGACTTTACGGCCATTATCCCTCTTGCTGTCAACTTGGCTTTCCATGCTCTGGTTCCGTTTGTTCTGAACCCAAGCTTGATGGTGTTCAACTACTAAAGAGCTTGGACTTGCTCTTCACAGAGCGAACTGGTGGAGGAGGTATTCTTGGGGACGAGAGAGGGTGTGATGGAAATAATTGGGTGTTTTTAGGATGGATTCGGTTCTTGCGGGTAATAGATTAATTTGGAAGGGACGGGAACCGGTATATACGAAATTGCGCTCATGACATAGAAATTAGAATAAGACGATATGGTTACTTAGGAAATATGGTTCTACTTTATTGATTTTCGAATATTTGGATAGTTACTTTATTTCACATTCTTCTCGGAACCTGAATTGCAAATTGCCTTTGTGATTTCGCCCATACCATTGCCTCCCCATCTATGTTTACTTCTCAGTCTGTACACGCCTTTTTTTCCGACCACTTACAAAAGTGACCTCATCGCCTTCGACTCTATCCTCTCTCATTTGTACCATTATCCATAACTCCCCACCGTCGTCTCTCACAGTTCTCACCCTCCACGTCCACAAACTCGACACTCCTGCCCTCACCGTTTTTAAGCCTTCAACCCTCTAACGCAAAGCGAGAAGCAGCATCTCCCCGAAAATTTCCTCAACTCGATCCATGCCGCGGCCGTGGCGAGAAGAGGATTTTAGGCGTGGGTGCGGGTGACGTTGGATCTGTTGGACAACCACTTCCCTAGGTGCTTATTTGTCTTACGAGATTTATCTTGACCTGCTGGGCTGTCTGGAACGACAAGGTATAGCGCAGAAAGATGTGTTAGCGACAGTTTAGATACCACCCTCTGATAATTCTCATCGGCTTGTTATAGGTCAAGGAGTAAATCACTTCATCTACCTATGGGCTATCCCTAGAATCCGTCGCTTCAACTGGAGCTTTGCATGTCATCCCTTAAAAAAGTCCTCTCCATGAGGGACATCGGTCATGGACCCAATTCACCACCAAAATGCCACCATCCGGACTCTTGAAGGTCAACTTCTAGAACACGGGCGGCTAATCAACCCATCGGCCCCGAGAAGCCAAGTATTCTCGAGTTTGAATCCACAAGAAGGTATCACTGTCATAGTGACCAAGCTCGAGCTTTTCAGAGTTTAAGCCCTGCAAAGCCCAAGGCAGCTTACCCTCGTGCAGCGTAACTTCGATCCTGAGGTAGCCCTTCTTGTTCCTGTACGTGCCGACGTACGCTTCGAGGGCCTTTGGCGACGTGTTTTTGATGCGTTTCGACTTCAGTGCTGCGGTTGTGGTCGCGAATCATTCGAGACTTTTCTCCGCAGACTCCTTCGAAAGTAGGATGTAATCATTGCGTATGGGGGAATCGAGAATTTCCTCCAGGAGCAACTGGATGACCCAATTCAGGCAGTCGTTCAAAGACAGGGGTTTGGATATGACAACAACAATGACCTCATGCTTGGCAACAATAGCCATGGCGGACAAGGCGCCGGAGAGGCTGCCTTGATGATAGGATACAAGAGTCGACGGGATGCCATTGTCGACATTGGGCGTCTCGACAAGGCCAGGGTTCATCCCGATGCTGCCCATTGGGCCAGGGAGCTGCACGCGGCCCAGACCGAAGGCGTAAGAGACCTCTTAATATGTAGGCTGGGCTATTGGCATCTTTGCCGAAAAGACATCTCGGGGAGCTTGATCTGAGACGGAGGGGTGGAAGGCGTGGCCGAAACGCGTTGGTGATTGCTTCCATGACAGACATGTACGCTTTCAGGAGATCAGCGACGCAGGTAAACATGCCTCCGCTGGAGCCTCCAAAAGACTTTTTCCCGGACTTGAAGGTTGGAATCCCGACTGGTGTGGCGTCTGCCAAGGTGTTGTAAGCCCTGGAAACGTTGTCGATATTCTTGGGCGGGCCGATGGAAGTGCGATCCATGCCGAATGATTTGAAGAAGGCATTGTCAACAACGTCAGCCCAAGGGCCCAAGACTTGGTCAAGAACGAGACCGGCAAGCTCATAACCAAGATTTTTGTATTGTCACTCTTGGCGGAACGGCTTGATCGGCACCTGGTAATTGATGAAGTTGAAGCTGTCTTTATGCGAGATGAGGATGTTGGTTTCGCTGCCTACATAGAAGTTACCAATAGAGATTCCAGTACGATGGGCCAGAATATCATAATTGGTCGTTTCGTCTCGCAGAACCTTGTCGCTTATCTTGAGATCGGGGAGTACATCCTTGAGGCGAGTGTTCCAGTTGAGTTTGCCGTCATTCACAGCTCGACCAATGGCCATGGGAACGAACAGTTTTGTCAATGAACAGCCCGGAAATATTGTTTCTTCGGTGACGGGAAGCTTCTAGTCGACATCGCGGTATCCAATGTTCGCAAAGTAGGTGGGCTCGCCGCGATGGTAGACGCCGAAGGAGAGTCCAGCATTGCCGGCAATGCGTATCAATTCTTCGACTTTTGGTTTGCAACCATCGAGCCGGCTCGATAACGAGAGACGCGCTGCCGGGGTCAGCGTTGGGCTTGCCAGGCGACGGGTGAGCCATGAAGACTTACTTGGAGCGTGGTAAAGCCGATAAGCCCACGACGTTGATTCATGACGATGCGGCTGGTAAGAAAATCGACAACAACGAGCAAGGCGATGAGCGGAAGGAAAAGCAGTTGAGGAGGACGATAGAAGAGGTTGACGATGATACGCGATGAGGGGAGAGGATGGCGGAGGCAGGTTATCTTGCGTGCGGGGGAGACACGGCGATTGCGACCTAGCTCGCAGCGTTGAATGGTGCAGGAACAATTGGGGTGGTTTGTCTGACGATGCAGTCAGCACTTGGGCGATGCGGGAAGCCGGGAACACGCTGGCAGGGACGCAGATATTGCGAGTGCCCGACGTGACGACCTGGCAGGAGCCATTCCCCGCCGCCAGTTCCAATCCCTAAGGTAGGGTAATTAAGGTAGGTACGTAGTATTTCGGTAGATCTAGGTTGTGCTTAACTAGCAAAAGTCCGTCGCTGTGATGAGGCTGCCCTGGAGGATCATGTAGATACCTCCAAGGCCAGGACCGATTTGGATTTCTCAGGTACATGATACTGCATACAACCGATTTTCTGGTACAGCTACACACACTCAAAGAGATGCGTCTGTCCCTACTTACCTTACCGGGAGTCTATGTGTTGAAGTGACGGTTGTGCGACTGTTGTAGAGGATATAATGAGGGCTAGACTTCTAGCTTAGCCAGGCAGAGGAGGCTTTCGCAGAGGGAAGAAACAGTCATCACAAGAGCCGTCGCACGAGAGGGAAAACGGGCTGCTGAAGGGGCTGCTCCAAGAGAGAAACCCGGGCTGTTGGAAGCGGATGGAAGCAGATGGCAGGCACCCGGCACAACTCTCGCACGACTCTCGCACGTCAGTCGCGCGACCGTAACGGGATTCTAGAAATGCAAGGGGCTCAAACCTGGCCAATCCTCGTGACTGGTTTTGAGGCTGAGCTTATGGGCAATAATAGCATCTAATTCCATTTCAATCCTTGGACCTCTGGTTCGCTTGGATTATTCCATCGAATCTCTTCGACACCACTTCCCACACGCTCCGTTTGAACTCATCGACAGGCTTAACACAAGAACAACGGCAAGCGGCCGTTCTGGCGCCTTGTGTACCATGTTTCAGACCTTACCACTGTGTGGGAGAAGACATTGCTCTAGAAGAAGAATGCGCTGAAGTTTGCCTTCGATGAATACGTCAAGAAGAGCCAGAAACGGTCCTCCTATAGCACCCACGACGACCCCTTCCGCCCTCCGTCTCATAGATTCCGCACATTCGAAGACTCCGAGCCGGAGCTGAGAAAAGCACTACGTGCCGGCAACAGTACAGTCTCAATTCCAACCTCGAAGAACATAGTGCCTCACCTGAAAGGCTTCAGGTGCTTCACTGAAGCTTGGGCCTCAAGTGGTGACTCAATTGCCTCCGTTTGTTGGGCTCCACGTTCTACGTCCTCCAGGTATGTTCCAGCAAAATACTGTTGTATGCTGCTGACTCGTTCCGTCTCTCAGTGCGGCGATGCCACCGATAAGACCCTCGAACACGCAGCTGAGGAGTTGGGCAAAGCTGCGGAGCTAGTTTCCAGCTGTCCAGAGACATAACAATGTACAAAAACCTCAGGGGGTCTCGTCGCGGTGTTAGAGACGCTCTTTGGGCATTACGTCGACTTTTGCACCGCAGTTCTCCGATGGATGGCCAAGTCACCCTTGAGTACAACTCTATAGAAACCCCCCCTCAACACAGTCGCCTCTGCTAACCTACTCTTAGTCTCTTCCCACGAAACAGGCCACGTATGGCATGCATCGTCCAGAACCAGTCCCAAGCAACCCCAACAAAAGCTCAAGTCCCAATTGAAAGAACAGAGACAGCGCTACAGGTCCATCCTAACGGACATCACGAAGAGTCAGACGCACACTATCTTCGAAAACACTCGGAAGGATAAACAACATAGCGGACCCGGCGAACCCACATCACCGAAACTATGCAAGATGCCCCTTTTCTCCCCACCGAGACAAAAAAATCCCGAGTTCATTGGACGAGAAGCCGAACTACAAAAACTCAGCAACCGCCTACTTAGCGACGATCCTACAGAAAAGCCCACGTCCTGCGCAATATCTGGCATGGGAGGGGTATGGAAGACGGATTTGGCGGTCGAGTTCGCGTATAAGTTTCGAGACAGATACCAGGCCACCATATGTGGATATCTACCGAGTCTAACTTAAGCCTAAAAACGAGTTTTGGAGATGCCGCCATGTCTCTTGGCTTCGCTTCTACTACGAGGAACTCGAACCGTGAGATACAACGAGGTCGCACAAGTCAAGAACTGGCTGCAAACGGACGGTAAGCATACGATCACCAATGTGCGGTTTTAATGGTAGCGTTCCGCTAATCAGTATAGGTACAATTTGGCTTCTCGTGTTTGACAACGTCAAGTCCTACAACGACATCGCACCATACTAGCCCGTCGATTCTAGGCGGAGATGTTCAATTATCGCCACCAGCCAACGGATGCTGACCGGAGCTGATATATGGTTGGATCATTTCACCCAGCTTGACCCCTTCTCACAGCCACTGGCTCTCAGCTGCTGCTCAAGTACCTTCGATGAACTGGAATAAAGGAAATCAGTGTGAACAGAGCCTTTGCAGCCCATATTTCCCAGCTGCATGGCAACCTGCCAGTGCTGATTGCATTCGTCGCATCAGCCATCGAGATCGAGCAACACCCGAACGGACTTGGCCAGTTGCTCAAGGAGAGAAAAGGTCAGCATCTTCAACTGAACCGCTACGCTCGTGATGAAGGGGTCTGGAACTGCAACAAGGCGATAGCTTCGCTTTTCGACCCGGCTTTGAAGTCACTTTCAGAAGACGCAAAGAACCTCCTCATCATGCTTGTATTTCTCGGTCCTGGTGGGATTCGGGAGGACTTGCTGCTCTGCTAGAGCGCTGATCCAGATCTGGCTTTTCTTCATTCAAGAGAACGGTATGAGAGTTCTTTTCACCCTATGATCGAGATGTATGTATATTCTCCAAGAGTCACAGAGGGCTGTGTTGTTCTCGATGTCGGAGGTGCCGACAACGTTGACGACAGCAGAATGATAGGCTCGGCGCATCTTTCTGATCGACTCGTCCTCAACGCTCGCTGTTTAATTGATGCAATCCTTATCAACCCATAAGCAGCGAGACCCATGGTCACGAACGACGGAGACAGGACTCTTAATTACTCGCGGCACCTGAGAGAGGGGGGAGGGGGTGCTCCAGTCATCCCTCCTTCAGGAACCGTCGACGTCGTCCTAGGAGTTGGTGCCTCCCTACGTAAGCGAATGTAAAGTAGCTATATTTTCCCCCAAGAAAAATGATTTTGCGCGTAAGACAGTCCATTACTTTGAGTGAAACGGTCGCTCTGTACCTGCTCTGCTAACGTCCTTCATTGTGGTGATTTCTGCGATGCTGGTTCCAGTCACGGACTGGACTTAAGTTTGCTGAAACCGGCTTAATATGCTGGAACGCTTGAGTTGTCTGACCCAAGTTGTATTTTACTCATGTACGAATAGAGTGTGCGAGGTTAGTTGTTGGCTTAGTAGGCTTTCTATCCTACCAGGAAGTAAAAACCCTTGGAGTGATTGGGTATGCAAATATCTCACGCATCTTCGGGGCTTAATTAATTTACGAAGAGAAAGGTGTCCACATCTAATGGGACTTCAGAGCGCCGGTACTCGAGTCACCTCCGAGTTGCTCGATTCCCATCTTTCAGCCCTTCCCACGTCTATTCAATCATAAGAGTAAGCTACTCAAGTAGTAAAATTACCACGAGGATAACCCACGGTCCAACTAATAAAAAGCCCGTATTTACCCGGTTCCGTATTTCTGCTCCTGCAGTTGCAGTGGTTGTCGATGGTGACGCTATTAAGCTCGACGATGCCCCCGCAGACGTCTCAGACATTGTTGGGGCCTCTAAGCCTGAGTTTTGTCCTTGTAACTCTGTCGGCAACTGAGCGTACTCTCGTCAGTTATTTGCTCCGGTAAGAAGGAGCGAAACGTACAACAGATGAGCCTGTCTCAGTTGTGGTCACCGTCACTCCTGCAGCATTGGTCGTGATGACGGTACGGCAGGGGATAGTGGTGCTTCTGGTACCTGATATGAGAATCTCGCCGGTCACAGTGAAGACATTTCCAGCAGTGTCGGTGGTAGTAATGAGTGTGGTAGGGATCGGCGAAGTTGCAGCCTTCGTGGTGGCTTGTGTCGCTACGGGAAGATCGATAGTAACCCCAGCGGAGCGGCAAAATTGCTGGGCGAACACCAGGGTAGCTAAAAGGGATGACCTGTCAGAGGCTCGGGGCTGGATAAGAGAATGTGTATTGCAAGTAGCGTACCCTGCTGGTCGGATGCGCTACAGGCAGTGCTGATACAAGCTTGTACGGAGGTTAGAAAGGAGGATGCCTCGCAAATACACTTCGCGTCAGTGGCCGCACAGCCGGTGCTGCCAATTGCATTCAAAGCACAAGATTGCTCCAAACCGGGTTAGCAGATACTGATCGACGAGAATTGCAGAGACGAGGATGCACTCACAGCGCATGTGGGCAAGGTACCGAGATCCTGCGCTGTCACGAAAGCTGAGACAAAGACGGCGACGAATAGGAAGACCTTCATTTTGAAGTTTGAGCTAATCGGTTGAGATTAAGTTGGGTGTATACAAAAACGATAGTGGGTTGGTTCAGGAATATTTAATACAGAATGGATAGCTAGGGGGATGGGCACTGGGTATATACTGCTTGGAATCATCTTCGTTACGTATAGTTCGTGCTTAGTCCTTC
Source organism: Thelonectria discophora (assembly GCA_911649645.1). Classification (NCBI taxonomy): domain Eukaryota; kingdom Fungi; phylum Ascomycota; class Sordariomycetes; order Hypocreales; family Nectriaceae; genus Thelonectria; species Thelonectria discophora. Next base: position 218,957 of record CAJVRK010000012.1, read on the forward strand.
GGGAGCGTCGGGCAGTGCTTCCAAATTTGGCTCAAACTCTAACGCCAAGACGTGATTATTTGAGGTCCAGACTATTCTAAGCCCCCGCAGTTGCGACGTGGCTGCCGTGTTGCCGACGCACTGAGTTGGCATGGGGCTACAAAGACGGGTGTAGTGATCCCTGTGAAATCGAGGACTTGCAGTGTAGAGGCTTGGAATTTATATCCATCACACCGTGGGTAGTTCTGCCCGCGATAGGGAATCTTCGAAGTCACCTCTATCTCGTCGGCTGGGGTTCTCGGGCTCAGCTGATGGCTGACAGCCGATTTACGTAGTGATGTCTTGTTGCAAATTTTGTATGGGGAAAGCGATGCAAGTGTTCATTTCGACTAAATTCAGATGTTTAAACTCTCAAATTGACGCCGGATAACCTTAAGGGTCCAGCCTCAATTAACATCACTATGACTTCATTATACGAGGGGATATTACTCATAAGCGAACCGAGGATAATTATCGCTGTAGTCTCGGACCGATCTAGGGCTGATCTAAATGGGTCAAGTACGCCTTTGAGGACGTCAAGCAAATGACTCCAATTTGAAAGAAAGGGAGCTGGTCAGCAGCCGGAAGACCCTCTCATCTTCCCTTCTACCTGAACCCGCGCGAACTGCCCCAAGTGCTACCGAGCCGCATCGGCTCTTATTATCAAGATAGCGAAGTGTCACACGATGACCTCACCTTTCCCGTTATTGAAATCTCTGACGTTCTGCTTGAGGCGGCAGAGGCTGGTGCAAGCGAGTGCAAGTCCAAGCTGGCTTAGAGGAACCGTTAACATTGAACTTCCAGGGCATCGACTTCCAAGATTATCTTCAGCTTCACGACAATACAAATGAGATTTCACGCGCTATAGTAGAATCCTAACGGCGGTTAAGCAAATTAGATGCAAACATGCCATCGCATCCCAATATTCAATCACGCCACAAGATGCTTGTCCAGATCGGCGGACCCGACCAAGGCTCCATACATATAGATCACATGCTAACTTTTTTCACGAGACGCGCTCTCTACTGTTATCGAAAAAGAAAATTCAAGGGGAACGCGGATTCCTTTACGGCAGAAGTAGTGGCAAGTGGTGCGATCAAATGTCTCTAGCAATAAGGCACGCTCACCTTTCTATGCCCTATGCTCCTCGACAGCTTCTTCTTTGCGGTCACCTTGACCTCAGCTTAGCTAAATCTAGGTTAATGCGGGAACAAAACACCCTCTCGCAACAATCTTTTTTTGAAATTACTCGACCCCTAACTACAAATAGTTATTGTTTACTCGATTGTAACTGTTTCAAGCATTCCGCTCCTATCGTAACTCTGCTCTTTCCGCGTCACTATAGTAGCCTCGGCCGGTAGAGCTATATGCTAGTAGTGGGATTTATATGTGGTCAAACGTATAACTACCTAAGGTAGCAAACATCGGCGGGAGTCAGCGCCGTGATAACAACTAAGCCATGCTACTCACTTAGTAGTCAGTTATATAAGTACATTTAGTTATTTGTCTTAGCTCCCTCCACCACAAAATTAATAAACTAAATACATAACACGCCCTAAAGTTACACTAAGTACGGTCTTAAACGCAGACACCCCCTTAAAATCCAGCAGCCATACCCTTCTCGAGGCAACATGGAAAGTTGAGATCGCTTAAGTTGCCAGCTGCTTAGTGCAAGAACGACAGTAAGCTTGGGCTTTGGCGAAGGAAATCATCTGACTAGTAGAGGTTCCCTTGCAATATGCGGTCTTCGAGCCATGCCTTGTTCGCGAATAGCCACACCTGAAAGTGTCCTCTTGATAAATGTGATCACAATGTAGACTGGAGCAGTAGAACTGCCATTGTCCGCAGCAATAGGCCCTTCCCTGGGGGTTGTTTGGAGGGGCCTCATTATGCCTATGACTGTTGACATTGTTTCGAAACTGAGCCTCGGATATTTCATAGTCCATTGTGTTTCGAGGGGCGAAAGAAAACAGCCGAGTATGACAGGAGAATAGCAAATAACTCAGTGACGGCGCAAAAGAAGGTAATTAGGGTAGTAGAGTAGTGATAAATACTAAGCAGTTGTTGGAGATTGGGCTTGGAGAGAAGGAAAGAGTTGGTCGATAGGTATGGTGTTGTTAGAGTTGAAGTAAAGGCTTACCCTCGACCTAAGATATAGGTTCTTCATATCTGTCTGTGCCATGGACATGATTTGAATCAACTAGCAAGGAATACTCGTTTCAGAAAGCGCCACCTTAGCCAATCGATCGATCGATAATATACATATACCTAGTTAATAGAGTGTCCGCTCCTCGAGATGGGCAGACCACAGCACAGCTTTGATTGAGCCGCGCCCGAGTAGTTGAGCAACGAAAGTCCCATTGCTAACCGGATTGGCCAATGATTAGCAAGCCATAGATATCGACTAGAGAAACGAAGGATTCACAGTCCTATATTTGAATTCCAAGTGCCGAGCTGATATGGCTGCCTTGCGGCGGATCTACCATAGAGCGAGAGTGATGGGGGGGTTTCAGGTTAGGCAAATTAAGCGCCTTTACGTACGAGAGGTCGCCTACCCGAACTAAACGCCCAAGCGGAGTACGGGGCCCATAACATTCACAGATTTCCAGCAAGCGCACAAAATGCAGAGTTCTCCAACAGTCGTCGATTCTCCGCATTCATTCATCTATTCTCCGTGTCGTATGACTTGATCCACGACTACTTCACTTCTTCATTTCCATTATCACTCGTCTTTGTCTTCCAGGGTCCAAGTCTAGCGCTTCGCCTTCTCCTTCTCCGCCTTCGGACTCAATGGCCTCCAACTCCAAGGCCACTGAACGATGGTCGGCTCCCGAGTTGGAGTCCGACTGACTGTGGTGCGAACCCGAGGTCATCATTTACAACACGTCGATTTTCCCCGGAAGTCTCTTGCAGCGCCAACGCCTACGATGTTGCGAATCGTAGGTGGTATGAGCTCAACGCCGACACAGTTCTTCGCGATAAGGAAGAGTGGATGTCGGACATCATCACAAAACACATCGTCGAATATCACTCCAACCACGGCACACTACCTGACTTTAATGTTATCAACACGAAAAAAGAGGGCTTTCCAACCACGTTTGAGAAGAAACCTAACGACCACATTGCCAGGCGTATCCAGGGGAACTTTCACTATGGCTCTGGCGAGTCAGACATTTTACAAACAACCACCTTTCAAGAGCTTTCACGAAAAGCTCATCTCAGTTGCTCAAGCGACCGGTGTGTTTGGAAAGGCATGGACTGCGTCTTCAAACGCACTGAATTTGTTGAGGACCTTAAAGTCATGGAACGAGAAGTTGGGACCCAGGAGAAACTACTCCAAGCCATGGAAGAAGACCCAGATGATAGTCGCACCATCCAGGAGCGCTTCAGCATACTGCCAATCTTGGCAGTAGTTCATAAGAACTCCAGCACTGACGAAGGACTGGGGATTTTCCTTCAATATGGAGGCAAGAGTCTCAAAACCTTGGCTGGGGGGGTACAAGTACGGAATGGGATATCGGGACGGAGATGAAGACGAGGAGGGCGAAGGAGAGATACGGAGCGAGGCTGACCAAGAGCAACTCCACCCCTCAACGACAGCTGAGAATCCTCCGCCCAAGTTACCAATCACAGAGGTTCATTTCCAAGGCTTGGTCATGGCAGTCTGGGAACTCGCTCAAGTCGGAGTACTCCACGGAGATATTAACGATCGGAACACGCTTCTCACCCCAGATAATCGACTAGTCTTGGTCGACTTGGGCGAGATCGCCCCAGATTACAGAGGAGATGCCCACGCGCTGGGTAACATGATACAGTGGCCTTGGCAGTGGAAAGACTCGGGACTAGAAGTAGATTTTTGCGGCAAGTATTCGATGCGAAGTTGCCTTTGACCGAGGTCTAGTCGTTTTAGACGGTTGAGTTATATGAAGAGCAAGATTTAGCGTTCGTAATAGTTTTATTTCGTATTATCTCAGCTCTATAGCCCCCGGGGCCAGGAGCAAGCGCCCATCAACGCTGCCGACAATGTTCTCACCGATATGCCGGATCGCTCCGAAAGCCGGGCCGCTGTTCTCCGAAGCCGGTCCAAGCCAGACAACGACGGGGGAGTTTGAGTAGATGTCTGGCATCCTGAAGACTTGTGCTGCGCGCTCCTCCAGATCAGACTGATTGATGCACATGGCATCCGCCTAGAGCATCCGGCTCATCTTCTCGTATCGGAGCTGGTGGAGATCGGTAGCCAAATCTCGACTGATCGCAAGGTTTGCAAAACCATGAGGTTACAAGGGAGACTCGACAAGGACCTCTTCGAGACTATCCATAGGTCCCCAGACGTATGAAAGTGCCCAAATATCGGGGTCGCCTTATCGTCGTCTCGTTCCAGTGCGCACAAACGTACCGATCCTCATCTGTCTTGAATACGCGCCAGTTGGGTGGGAGTGCTCGCTGCAGCTTGTTGAGGATGAGTGCCTTCTTCTGCTTGGGAAAGCAACGTGGACTATCCGCAGTTTGATGTGGTCGTGGAGGGAGCCTGGAGGGGGTTCGAGTAACCTGATGGCCTTCTGGGGGTCATTCAACTTGGAGTAAATAAATTTGGGGAATGATAGCGGCGGGCGAGACTTTGAATTGTCTTGGCTAGCGTCTTGAGACATATTGAGTTGAAGGATAGGTTAAGACTTAGGGGTAATCATGTGAAGTACCTTATGGTACCTAAGTTGGCAAAGCTGAATGGAAGGGAGATTTTATTGCGTGTACATTAATTTCCACATCATCTGATTAACAACCTACCCCTTGGACCATGAATTTGATACCTAATTTACATTCTCTTGATTCAGTCTCCAGCAATATATTGACCAACATACTACTCGGCAGGGGCGCCAATCGCATTATCAACCACATCCCATGTGTGCTTCACAACCTTCTGGATCTGCTCATCGCTCCAAGTCGGCTTCTTAGGTACCGGAAGGCCTTTTCCATTGATGAAACTCCACGACTTCTCCTCCTCCTTCGCCGCAGCCGCACAATCAAGTGTGCCTTTGACCAGGTTCTCAGCGCAAACATCTGGCGACGTGCCAATAACGTTGCCGAGAACTCGGGTTGGAACCCGCAGATACCAAGGAAGCCCTTCGAAAAGACCCGTGCTGACGATTCCCGGATAGGCGTGGACGAAATGTCGTCTGATGGCATTCTCGCCCTCTTGCTGCGTAGCATATGCTTGAACCATGGCGTCGGTCATGGTGATGCAGTGGGCGGCCACGTTTGCTAGGCTGTAGTTTGTCTTGAGGTCCAAATCCTCCCAATTCAACGAGGCCGGGTCTCCTCGTTGGCCATCCAGCACGATGAGGACCTTGGCATCTGGCTTGAGCACGGGGATCAGCTCGCGGACTAGGAGTTGCCTGCCGTAGTAGTGAAGTGCCATCTTGCGGTCGATTCCTTCGGATGTTTCTGTGCGTCCGGCTGTTGTGAGGATGCCCTGAGTAAGGACGAGGAGGTCCAGCTTTTGATCCGCAGTCGACTTGTAAAGATCCGTGTACTGCTTGATGGAGCGCATCAGTGATGCATCCAACTGGCGGAACTCAATGTTGGCATGGGGGATGTCCTTTGGTTTGGTACGACCGCTAATAATGACGGACGAGGCTCCAGACTCTGCAGCAATGCGGCAAGCGATGGCGTAGCCGATGCCGCCGGTTCCACCCACTACCAGAGCTCTTGTGGCCATGATGGATACCTCGTTGGTGCGGCTTGTCGTCAGTGTGTAGATAGGTATGAGGAGATGGTTTGCGAAGAAGTCGAAGGAAGGGAGATGTTCCAAATGTGGGAAGCTTTAAATTCGTTTGACACGTGAAACTCCGCGAGTCCGCGACTCCGCAAGAGCCTCCGCACCTCCAGCCTCCAGGGTATCCAAGTACGCGCAAGTCTAAGTGGTGGTCAAAGTTAGCACGCGACAGATACAGCGGGAGGTATTGCAACGTCAGACTGCTCAATATTTGGCCGAAATCTGCAGTTCTGCCATCAATTTCTATTAATTAACGTGTTTCATTCAATCGATGGAAATAAAACGTCTTATCAGCGCATTGATCACTTATTATGTCTCCTGCCTAATGATTGCTTTGAAGTTTCGCACTAATGCTAACCATCACAGCGACCTCAGGTGATACCCAAGCTTAACTTCGTACTTCGTATAGACGCCTCGGCTCCTTATTACATTCCGCCTGGACTTAACGGAATTAGGACCCAAAGGCATCCGGTAAATGACATGCCACTGTAGCTCCTCAACTCGCCGTCAGATTAGGATAGTTCTCGCAGTACGGCATTTAAATTTGAGCCTCCGACAAGTGCCTTTACCTGTAGATTTCTATTTAGGCCGACAGATTTGAATCTTGGTGCCACTGAGAATTTATTTGACGATTTGAAGTCACTTACACGAGCCTTGCAGTCTGATGTGATATGCCAAGTATTATTTCCTGACCGGGGCGTGACAGTCAACGACCTGTTGAACAGATCGTGACGTCGAACTCTCGGTTGCTCATGACTGTTCAACACGAGAATTATGGTGGACAATGGAACTTCGTTGACTGAGTATTTCGTGGAAGACGCATACGAGGAACAACTTCAGTCGTGCCAGATCAGACAGTAAAATGTCACGCGGAAGAGTGAATGTCAGACTAAAACCTTGGTGAGAGAATCGAGTAGACGAAGGTAGAGGGGGGGCAAAATTAAGCAATGGTGAGCCAAGAAAGAAATTTACGTAGTGATGTAAGATGGATCATGCTGCGGTGGTGTAGTCATGGTGTTAACATAAACATCGGGGCCTCACTTTTGCCATACACCAAGGTCGCCAACATACAAAGGGGAATCCCAATTAAACCTATTATTAAGGAACAAGAAGATTAGGAAGCCTGCTTGGGATGTTCCGGAAAGAATTTGGAAGAATTGTTTAGTGTACATGTATGCTTCTCAGGGCTCGTCGCCCGTTGCGGCATTAAAATAGGGAATCGGTACGCAATATACGGAGTAGTAGACTCCGATATTGCACCGACGAGTGTATTACATGGTGTGAAGGGTGCTACAATTCTTTGAATCGAGTCCGGCTATTCTTAGATTTAGGTATGCGGCTACTCGTCTACCCGTGACGGAACGTCCTCATCACCTCGGGCAGTCGGGTACATAGTCTGACAAGTTTACATCTATCACCTTGATCGACAGTATGCATCGATTGGGGGCCTGATGTAACTTTCAAAAAAATCGTCTAAGATGTGTGCATTGCCACTATGGATATGTGGCGTGGCAACAGTTGATTTGTTCTCGTCGGGCGAAGAGATGTCGGGCGACGACATATATCGGTGGCTAGCTTTCCAAGCAACCAAGGTCCCTTTCCATGGCCCCCAACAAAACAACCGTACCAAAGTCCCAAGTCCCGAAAAATGACATTGACGAATAAGCACCTCAGGTTCGTTGGCATCCAATGGTACGGGCGTGTCAGAATTGCCAAGGATCACCCCTGGGACCCGACCATCTCAGCCCTGGTTGAGGCACATCGGTCGAGCTCGGTGAGGTTGCTTGATACCATTCCCGCGATGGGCTCTAGAGATGCAATATTCTTTTCCCTCTATTACTTGACAGTGTAGCAAGCTATTTCTTTGGCCTTAGACTTCTCACGTAAGACCAGTAGACTGGCGACGACAGTGACCAAACTAACAAAGCGCACCGAAACGAATCTTCGATCGCTCTTACCGACCAGGGCACCTTTTCCGTGGGTTAAAGTAAGCTTGAGAAGCTGGAGTGGGCTAAATGATCCATATTCACAGCGGGATCAACAAACTTGCTCATGGAGCCCTGCCACGATGCTTCCGAATCATGTCGGCACAAGCCCTACGTCTGCCGTCAGCCCCAAGCCCCAAGCCCCAACTTTCAATTATGAACCCATTCAACAAGTTGTAGCAGCCCCACGGGGCTGAGCCGTTGGCAAAGCCCCTCTTGAAGCAGTCGTATGAGCCGCCCCGATAAGTGTCCGAAAGCACCACTCTGGCTGAGGGACTCTCATGTAATGGATGACAAGGTATTGCCGTCATGGTACGTATGTTGACTCTGAATTCTGTATTCCGCATGCAAATTGGCAGAGAGGCCTCGCGTAGTGAATTCTCTTGATGGATCGCCATCTGTTGCTACCGTCTACGTATATAACCATATAGCCGCTCTCTCTTGACCAAACCCGTCATTATCACCAACCAGCCCTATTGAGTACTTTGACAGCCGTACCCCCTCCCAGCTCGGCTCAATTCCCCCGAGTTAGTCCCTGGCCTGGTCACGATGCTCTCTAATCTCGCCATCTCCGCCCTCGTGGGCCTGGCGGCTGCCGTCCCGTTGGCCTTGGACCCCGCCAAGCAACACCTTGCACTTCCTCGCGCCTTCGACTTGAAAGATCTACTGGCTCGAGATGAAGAGCCGTGCAAGATCCTCTCAGAGGCCTACGAGGCCAAAGGTGGTATGCCAAACGAAACCGTGGTCCTCGACGTGCCTCCCTCCGTCGGAATCGCCTGCCTGAAGTCGGTTCCGCTCGACAAGAAGCGCGATCTCGAGCTTCTCGACTATCTCATCCCCTTTGTCGAGTTCCAGAGCACGCTCGAGGCCCTTGCCGACCCTCCCGAGGAGTACCTTATTCCCGGTGTCGATGTATTGGGCGGTATCGAAGTTATCCGGACAAAGCTCAAGAAAGATGAATACTCCCGCCAGTACGACATGCTGAAGGACTTGCGATCGCTGGTGAGAAACCCCTTAATGCAACTCAATTTGCAGACTATTGACCCTTGTTATAGTTTGTCGCCGCGCATGATGGGCACTTTGGTTATTATAGTGCTCTGCTACATGTCATGACCTTTTATCGACCTGGCTTCAGCTTCGCCTCTGTATCGAGCGATGGCACTCGGCTCCCCGAGGTCTTCATGTTAACCGCGGCCTTGCGCGGCAATAAGGGCGAACTCGACTATCATCCTTCGGCCGTTTCAAAGATCGATGGCGTTCCCGTCAGCAAGTGGCTGGAAGACAATGCCATGTACGCCTTAGCCGGCCCTCAGGACCCCGACGCTATGTACAACACGCAGGTATACAGCTTGAGCGGAAATCTCACTGGCGCAAACGGCATCCAAAGGACCACGTTTGAGATCCCCGACTCGCACACCATCAAGTTCAGGAACGGCACTGAAATCGTCATCGAAAACCAAGTCCAGATCAATGCGGAGCATGATTTCACCAAAATCGAGAATGGCGACGACGTGCACAAAAGCTTCGAGCTGCCTCTTCCGATTACTACCACCTCGTCCGCAGTTCAAGCGACGAACACTTCTACTGCAACGCCAACCTCCGATTCTACATCTGCCACACCGACCCCGACGACCGATCACATTACCAACTATCCGTACCCCGTCGTAAAAGACACCTACGATATAGTTTCGGGTTACTTTCTCAACGACACCGGATATGAAGATGTTGCGGTCCTATCCATCCGAAGCTTCTTGCCCATCGTGGACGCCGACGCCCTGGGATCGGGGACTGACTTCATCTTGGAAGGCCGAAACGTAATGGCCAGCTTCCTCAAGGCGGCGGCGGCAGACAAACGCACCAAGCTCGTCATCGACATGTCTTCCAACGGCGGCGGCAGAATCGATCTTGCTAACGAGTTCTACCGTCTCCTGTTTCCCGATGGAAAGCTCAGCAGATCCGATCGCTGGCGCGCCACTCCCTACTTCGATGTCCTCTCTAGCATCGACTACGAACTCGTATATCAAGCCTATTACAATGGCGCACCGCCTGTGGACGCCAACGGCAAAGAGATTACGAGCAGGGATGAATGGTTTGGCCCTTACACACTGGAAAGCGGTCAAAACATGACTGCGGCCTGCCTCGCAAACCCTGACCGGCCCTGGAGTCCCTCGAACGAGGACCCCAAGTACTATTTTAATGGTGAGCAGAAGAACACCACGCTCATCCCCGAGCGGCTGTTCGAACCCGAAAACATCCTCATCGTGACTGATGGCTACTGCGCCTCGTCTTGCACCATCTTCACCGGGTTACTCACGAGAAACCACGGTGTTCGCACGCTTGCTCTGGGAGGCCGCCCAGTCAACCAGGCCATGCAAGCGATGGGAGGAGTCAAAGGAACTGGAGCCTCGAACCGAGCGGCTATCGTTTCTGTTCTCGAGGGTGCCGTGGAGTATCTCGTGGAAAACGAGGATAAGGAAAGCCTCAAGACTCTCGAGAACGCTGCGGACGTCCTCCCCAGCATTGACCCCGCGCCGCTTCGCGACTTCAGCGCCGGTTACACGTTCAATTCGGTCAGCAGCTACACCAAGGAAGATCTGGATGGATATCCAGTGCACTTCCGCTACGAGGCCGCCAACTGTCGCCTGTTCTTCACGCAGCAGATGTTGGCCGCGATGCCTGAGCAGTGGCGACGTGCGGCTGATGTGGCTTGGAATGGTGGGCAGTGTGTGCCTGGATCGACGACCAATTCAGACGGGACGATGGGCGATGAGCCACCCAAGTTTGACAGAAGTGTACGGAGCAAGGCTAAGCCTGTCTCGAACCCAGGGTGGCCTTGAGGCCTGAAAGACGGGGAATAGGTTTGAAAGATGGAGAGTAGGGTTTAAAGGACGGGGAGTAGGGTTTAATGTGCATGAGATGGACGAGTCCTTGGATATAAAGATCGAAGCACCACATATATTTTGAGGATTCACTAGATTGAACTTTATACTTTATACTAAGTTAACTTATAGTTATGATTTAGTTACCATTATCTCAAATCTCGACCGGCTCTCGAAACCTAGTGCGTGATAGACGATGAATCAGTAATCAGCCAAGTACTTGAGATGATCCTCTCCGAGATGACGGGAATCCCCCTCCTCCCACGGATACTCAATCTCAGAGGACCGAATCAATTCAGCATGTTGGATACTCCTTGGCTCAATGCGGAAGGGAAACTTCACCGGGTGGCTGATAAGACCCGGCGTCACATCAACCTTGACGTCAATCTCTGCACCCTTGTCGTCAATAGCTTTTTTAACGCGAAAGACGGACAAGAACCGAGAAATGGTCAAGAAGAGACTATCCTCTGCCAGGTGGCGGCCGGGGCAAATCCTGCGACCATATCCAAAGGCGTGGTTCGCCGGGTCGGGCTCGTTCCGCGGCTCCAGGAACCTCTCTGGGTCAAAGGAGGATGGGTTCGGGTGAACTTGGGGATCGTGCAAAAACCACCAGATCGACGGGAGAAGGTATGCGCCCTTGGGAATCCGATAACCGTCGTAGGTTATTTCCTCATCCGCCATGTGCGTCGTGCCGATCGGAACCACGGGAAGCCATCTCATAGTCTCCTTAACCAGAGCCCTGACGTACGGCAGTCGCTCCCTGTCTTCGAATTCGGGGAGGTTTGTACCCACGACGCGGTCAATCTCTGCCTGGGCGCGTCGCTGGACGTTGGGGTATAGCATCATGGCCAAGACGAAGCTGCTAATGGTCGAAACGGTCGTGTCTGCGCCACCTCCGTAGATGATTGCGGCGCTGTTCTTAATGGCTTCTTCGTCTTCCCTGCTGGGCTTCCACGGCTGGCCCTCTTCGTCATAGCCTTGATCGATGAGCGCGGAAACATAAGATTCCCGATTCTTCGCATCCGAGACTTGTTGGACGGTAAAGGCGTAAGGAATCTCTGCTGCCATGCGAGTGACCTCTTTCCACTGTTGAGCCTTTTTCTTGAAAGAGGTGCCGGGAAAGCCACTTGGGAGATGCTCGGTGAATGGCAGGATGTCGACCATCCAGCTCATAGGAACGAAGGCGTTTGAGAAGTTATCCATCATCCTCTCAATCAGCGTCACCAACGGATCGACTTTGTGGGGTTCGATGGAATAGCCGTACGCGATTCGGAGAATAATTGCGCTTGCTTCACTGCGACAAGTTAGCAAACCTGGCCTTGCCTGGCCCGTTCCGCTTGCAATGAGTAAATCGGCCACGTACGTTTTGATGTGCGCAATGACGTTGTCCGGGTCATCTAGGACGCGCAGAAGAAACCTCCTTGACTCGACGTCTTGAATGCCGTAAAACTTTTGAACGAGGTTTTTCGTACCCATAGTCTGGTGCATCAACTTGCGGTGGAGGCGGTGCATAGAGTTGTGCGTGAGGTTGGGCGTGAGTCCTCCGAGGCCGCACATGTCATTTGCAAAATGCAAATGCGGCCTTCCGGAGGATTTGGACGATGTCTTGATCAAGATTTCCTGGACGGCACGCTCGCACTGGATGATGACGAGCGTCGTCCCGAGCACCGTCAAGGAGCTGACTGGGCCGTACCTCTCCCTGAACTTAGCCCAGTGCTGGTACTCGGGCATTCCGCTGGGAGGGAGATCTAGGATGTTGCCGACGATGGGAAGGGATCGAGGCCCAGGAGGCAAGTTGCGGGTCGCTTTCCATCTCGATAGGAGGTAATAGAGGAAACTGCTGAGCAGAAGTGCGGTGATTTGCACCGAGGCGGAGAGCATCGTGAGAGTACGGGATAAAGACTAGGAGACACAAATGAAGTATCGTTTCAAGGGCAATAGTTAGTCTCTCGGAAATACCTGCCTGCCAATGGGACCTTTATATATGTACTCTGCTGCTTCTGTACTAACCTTAGAACACCCCGCCGCAGCTACCTGAAGCCCCGCGGGAGTACGAAAAGGCCATCCCTGAATGTCTTATCATTCCCCGTGCCGCCGGGCAATGACGTGGCTTTGCACCACATAGTGTCTCTACATGTCCTGCAAGTATACCAATCGGTTAAGAATGAGGGTGATCACATGCCGCAGACTTCCCGTCCTGACTCCTGTAGGCTGCAGATCGATTCACTTGCCCCAGGTGAGAAAAGTGTGACGAGAGATATACAGCTGCAGTCTCACACGGGCATGAGCTGTCGAGAAGCGCTCAAGTTGAGACCACCAAGCTGTGAACTTCTTATTGAAGCGAAGCCAGTTAGTTACTTCGACTTGAGGGTTGCCAAATGACAAAGTAGCTGTTGATAGCACAAGGATCGGATCACAGCCATCCCATTCCGTACTCGGCAACGACCGAGTGCGGGGTGGACGGGACGCAGTCAGCCTCTCACCATTTTAATTTATGCCGGAAGGATGGACCAATGCCGATCGGCAGTGAACCGGGTGCAACGCGGGGTTGGGGAAGCGGATGCTCTGTTCGTATGAAGAAGCCAAATGGTCAAGGGGGTTCCTTGTTGTGGTCCCATGTAGGAATCATCCAGATAAATTGGAATAGGTAATGCGAGCACGGTTTCTCGTTTCTCGCGGCTTGAAAAGATGGCAGAATCGGCCAGACGGGAGCGGTAGCTATCTCGTGAGAAGCGGGAGCTAAGGCAAGGATGCGTTGAAGATAGATCCCGAGATGGTAGCCTCCCGGGGTGGATCATCGAAGCCTCACATTCCAAATCTGCCTGGTTGTGCTGATCTCAACAGATGCTGCTGCCGGTTTCCTTGGGCGCAAGAAACCTCTGAATGACGACAGCACGCCGGTACAACGTAAGCCTACCTTTTAGATGCTTTGAATTGCAACTACTGGCAGACGGTGCGCTCCATCGCACCGTATTTGCATCTTGAAACTTGTGTCGCTGTTTCTCCTGCATCTGCAGATGAGATCTCACCCACTCCACTAGGGTCCAGCCCCCTCTCCAAGGGTTTCCGGAGGAACCAATCAGCGAGGTGTAATTATCACTCCCCAGGTGAATGGATCAGATCTTCTCTCTTGCCGGCTTTGCCGCGGCCGGTCTTCCCGGTCTTCCTGCAAGGATGCCCAACTGCCGGACTTTGAGCTTCATGGCTGGGAAGACTGGGAGGACAATTCTCAAGCTTGAGAAACCATGCCATTGTGTAGGCCTCCACTGCAGAACATGAGAGACAGTACATTAGTCCCATTCGAGTTGCCAAAGCAAAGGAATCCTGGAGCGCAGTATCTCATCAAAACCTCTTTTACATTGCTCAGCATAATGCCCTGGCCTTTCTGCCGACAAATAACACAGCGAAACTCTTTGTTCATTCCGTTTGTTAAAAATGAGTCCTGCAAAAGAAGAGTGATTTAAGTCGAGTAACGTGGCTTACCGGAATCGTGTGCTCATTAGGCCTTCTAAGCAACATCAAACAAGTCCCTCCGGAATAACATCTGCCATAAGAAGTCCTTAAACTCCCCCTTACCCTCTCAATGTCTCAATGATCAAATAACTACTCTCTTGGGCCTCTGATCTACAGATGCACCTGGCGAGCCGTTTCCCATCCAAAATAGCCACCCATTTCCCAGCCTACCAAGCCTACAATCTTGCCATTATCGACAATCGTATTCTAGTCAGCAAAGTCAATATGCATCAAGCAAAAGTCCGTGTCCGTATTGACGTTGGAGAAGATGATGTCTGCCTCCACTTGCCGGATGCTATGGCACCGAGGGGGGCTCCATGCCACGCAGCGTGCGGAGAATTACGCAGGCCTGCTCCTTGAAGCTCTCCATATCATCGGAGGCAAAGTACTGCTTAGCGATTTTGAGCCCAACGGCGGGTATTCTATGTTGAACAAGGACATCGCGACGGTCGTCGTTTAATTCGCTTTTGTACACCATGAGAGGACTTCTTCCCGTATCTCAAGGATTGGGAAGGCGTGGAACCGATATGTTCGAGTTGGAGCTGTAAATCATATTCTGCAAGCCTGAAACAGTCACAGGGTGGAATATCAGCAAATCTGCCGGTTTAGGGGATCTTAGGGGGTGTCCACCGCTCAGTTAACTATGAGAAATATAGCGAGGACAGCCACGTCACCGCGTTGTGCAAAGCGCCTCCTTCGTCTCACTTCCTTCGGCCTCTTGATTTTAGGTGCTTTAGGCCTCTCAAAAAGGCCTGCGATAACGGGGTTCGCGGCTGATGCCTCAAGCGCCAGAAGGCTCCGAGCCAAGGAGCTCAACTCACTCCCCTTTATCTTTTCTTTTCCTTCTTTACTTAGTTTTGGGTTATTCGTTGTAGTTCTTGTCAATATACTCAGTTGGACCGGAATATTATCCTAAAACTCTGTCCTTTGATTGGAGACCATTTGATCGGATCAGTTACTCAAATCCTTGCTCGGCTTGCTGTGTGACAAAGCCTTGAGGATTGGAACGCTCTAGCCTGTGTGGCAGTCGAGCTGCGTGTTCCTGCCGAGATCTCGTGTAGTCCCCCAACCGAATCTCCCAAACGCCGATGTACATCATCATGCGAATGCCAGAAGAACTGCGAGCCCTGTGTGCCGAAAGAGAACACGACCTACAGGAGAACACACTAACTTAAGTATCACTTTTATGGGGTGATGTGTGTCGTGTGACGGGAAGTGGCCGATCGCAGGGCCCTTGGTCGATGGCGAAAGATGCGCGGGTTGCTGAAGACAAGTCAGAGATTGGGTTGGTGCTTGGGTAATGCACTTAGCAAACGTAATGTGCCGATAGGGCGGATCTACCTCACTATCCCGCCAGAATAGGTGAGTTCGGAGTGTTGGGGCCTACCTAATGTAAATGCGCTCTTCAGCTTGGTACTTCGTAGGCTTGCCGCTTTGTTACTTTCCACTCAAGTTACTACCCGAAATAATTTGACTTTTTGTTGTTCGAAGAAGGTATTGGCTTGTTGTGATGTGACTCATGAGAAATTCGTTGATTCCCTGCCCTCTTCTAGTGAGGTACGTAAACAAATAGGACTGGGCTCTCTCCGTGTACTTGACCATGTAAGCTTGGCGAGGTGGATATGGTTCGATGGAAAGAATGGGAGCGCTTAATGAGTAAACTTGACTGTTGAACGACCCGCTCGGGAGTTTTTGGATAGTCTGGTCTTGAGGTCCTAGAGAGAATAGATCCCCAAGTGCCAATCAGAATACCCGTATCGGTCTCATCAATTCGGACCATCTTAAGTGTCCAATAGGGCATCAAGATGGAAACCCCAATGGCTGTAGAGATTTGTGATTGCACCCAGCGTCGATTGACGGAAAAACCCTTCGGCCAGAGCGCGAAGGTGCGGTCATACGCATGGCCGCAGGCTTAGCCCCCAACGCGGGACAAAAATAGCACGCGATATGCAGTCAAGCAAATCAGGCGGTAGAAAGTTGCTCTTGTTAGCTTTTGTTGACCTTCTTGACCCATTTCCAGTAAATTCCAGCCTATGAAGTCTTCTGGGCGGTAACGCAGCGCCTGTCGAAACTGCACATTCTGAAGAGGCAGGATTCGAAGGCATGCTTCGCCACAGCGAGCTGAAAGTCAGTCCTGGATATGTCTACATAAGATGGTTCATGACCCCGCAAGGGCGCGATGATGGCGACTGATTATCTTTCTGCTTAGTTCGACATTCCGTCTACGATGGCTGCCACGCGCGACTTCTATCTTCAGACGGCGGGAAATGGTCATCTCGACGATGTAGCCCATTCAATCACCAATTCGGCCCCCATTTCACGCAGCACGAGTCCCTTGGATCATCCTCCCCGCCCAGTGTCGCCTCTGCTTGAGGAAGTCAGTCTCGAAGTCTCATCGTCGATCTACCCACCCACTCCCCGTGGCGCATCGCTCGAGCGCCCGAGTTCGGGAGACACTCAAAGTCTCAAGGTCGATGAGAATCCTCAAAAACGGTCTCGCGGCATTTGGGGCCGAGTTAATGGTTGGTGGTGGTGGGAAATATCTGCCGCGCTTCTCAGCATTGTCGCCATGATGCTGCTGTTCTTCCTCCTTCTACGAAGCGATACCCGTTCACTCGAATCCTGGACGTTGCCGATCCAACCCAACTCCCTGATTTCTGTCTTTACTACGGTGGCCAAGACTTCGATGATGGTTCCAGTCGCATCTTGCATCAGTCAGCTCAAGTGGCGTCACTTTATTCACCACAGCGATAAGCTGGATGCCCTTCAAGCCTTTGACGATGCCAGCCGCGGACCATGGGGATCGGCCATGCTGTTGCTGAGTATCCGAAGACGGGCTCTGATTGCGTGGGCCCTTGCTTTCGTTACCATTGTGGCATTGGGAATAGACCCCAGTGCTCAGCAGATTCTGGACTTTCCAACCCGCGTCTCCTCCCTGACGAACGTCACGGCGGTGCTGGGTCGCGCGGACAACTACATCTCCAAGGGCTACCAAGAGGGACAATTCAGTAAGCCAACTACGAATAGCAACAGAATACCGCTAACCACCACTCAGCCAACTCATTGAACCCAAATCCAAACCTACTCAAGCTACAGGCAGCCATTCTCAACGGAGCCTCAGGCCACATCTCCCAACCGACTCTCAACTGCCCACTGCCCGCCACCTCGTGCGAATTCGGCGACATGAGCACCCTCGGCGTCTGCAGCGAGTTCAAAAACATGACCGATCTCGCCCGGCCCCTCACAAACTGCACCGGCGAAATCGCCCTCGAAATGAACTGCACCTACGACTTTCCCGGCCGACAGCTTTCTCGAATCGAGATGACGTACAGCACCCAAGGCACTACGAATGGCCCCGCGAGCGATCTCTTTCGATCCACGTCTACTCGTCAGTCCAACGACGCGACGGGCTACTATCTGCCCCTCGAAGCAGTCAAGGTCGTCGGCACGAGCGACGGACAAGACGCCCCGGCCGTCGAAGTCTACCAAGCCACCTGGTTCTGGTGCGTGCGGACGTTTGACAACGTGACTGCCTCGCCGACGGGCCTCGGAAGCGACACTGGCAGATATGAACAGCTTTCCTTTGTAGAAATCACCACGGCCGAGGCTGCCGGTATCAATTCGTCCGACGAGTTTGCCAGCTACCGGGCGAACTCTACGGGCAAGACGTACAACATCACGACCAAGGCCAATCAGGCCCTCTGGAACTATCTCGGGAAATTCCTCTCGCAGTACGTCTACTACCATCCGCTGAACCGGCAAGAGGACGGCTCGCTGGATATCGGGTCGTTTCTGTACACGTCGGATCTTGGCAACATCACCACCAACATCGCGACGACCCTCACGAACCAGATCAGGAGTCAGTCGCCAGGAGACAATTCCGAGGCCGTCGAGGCAGATGGCACTGCTCTGTTCAAAGAGGTTTACATCCACGTCCGGTGGGGGTGGTTCATTCTTCCCTTGGTGGAAACGGTCCTCGTTGGCTTCCTCCTGCTTCTTGTCATGGTGGCAACCAGGAGACACCCCCTGTTGAAGGAGTCGATTGTACCCTACATCATCTATGGTCGGGATAAGGAGGTTAGGGATGCTTTGGAGGAGTCGCAGCCTCTCACGGGTGGTGAAATGGCTGATGCGGCAAAGAAGGTGTCTGTGAGATTGACAGGGCTGAACGACGCGCCGCTTGGCTTCGTATTGGAAAGGGAAGTAGGAAAGTAGATTAGTTACCCTGGTGAAGAGAAATGATGAATTCAACGAAGTCATGATTTTAGCCCGATTTCCATCCAATTACTCTTCTTCCATCACCATATCTCGACCGTCTCGGTCCTCGCATCTTGCTCCCCGATCAACTGCGAAATGGGAATCCATTGTCGAGTCCATAGACAAAACACGTCCCCACGAAACAATAGTGACCACCCACCTTCCTCAGCACCGATGTGAGTCGTTCCGCTCATAATGCACAAAAGGTCACCCGACGCCACGTCCCTCGAAAATACACCAACGTAGCCGAGCTTGATCTCAGCAAGACGCTCAATCCTTTGTAGGCAGCATGTCCTTAGGTCTCCAATTGCCTCGAGTACGTAATCCACGTCTGTATCGGTTTCATCTTTCTCGGTCGGATGCTTCTTGTTCGTTTCGTCGTCGCTTGAATTGTCCTCGTTCTTCCTTTTCTCATCGTCGCTCGCGTCCTCTTCCCCGCTCGTATCCTCGTAAGCAAGGGGACGTTCGTCGTCATCCTCGCCGGGCACAGGCCAAGTAGGCCAAGTTAGTTGAAGTGATCTCGAGTCACAAAATGCCTGAAAATGCTCAACTCACATCGACTGTCTCGTCGTCATGTTCAAGCAGCGCCTTCAAGAACCCGTCTCCTTCGT
This sequence comes from Thelonectria discophora, assembly GCA_911649645.1. Classification (NCBI taxonomy): domain Eukaryota; kingdom Fungi; phylum Ascomycota; class Sordariomycetes; order Hypocreales; family Nectriaceae; genus Thelonectria; species Thelonectria discophora. The sequence goes on from CAJVRK010000012.1 coordinate 237,993, forward strand.
CCAAGATGTGGCGGTCAATGTGTCGCAAGCTCTCCGGCTCTACTGTCACAGCACAATTGAAATACCACCGAAGAACCTTGACAAAGGTCTTGGGAACCCGCATCTGACTTGGCCGGCCAGGCAGCTTGACCCAACTGTCAACCATCTCATGTCGAAGTGTCGCGTCGATTGCCTGCAACGGGTGGCATCCAGCAACATACTCTTGGTGTCTCATGGCGAAATCAATCGCCCAAGCGATAGGTTGAAGAGCCCGGCAGGCATCGACATCGCCATAGTCTCTCCTCAATGGGCCCGCCCGTTCGATAGTGTCCAGAATGATGACCGGGACCGTCATCTTTCCCGCGGCGAACTTGGCCTTTTCGGTCGGAGGAGCGAACTGATCATCAACGTTGATTGGCCGAACCCCCCGAGGCGCATCGCCAGGTTTGTCGGTGTCGTTTTGCCGACTCCAAGCTATGCCGGGGAAGTTGGGAGCCCATGATGGCGTTTCTGGATACATGTGCCACCCGTGTCCAATGCCAGCAGAATGAATGTGATGCAACTCGCTTGGGCAATCTTCGTCTCCCTTCCTGCGTCGGTATTCTTTCACGGATTCGTCCAAAAACTCGCCGCAAACCTGACCGACCGACTTTGTAGGCCGATAATCCGGTACGAGACCCAGGCTGCTAATGCCGAGAAAGCTGTTAAGTGATCCTTCGGATCAGTCGCGTTGCTGATGGCAGATACATTCCATTGATTCCACTCCAGAGCTTCTTCCGAGCCGTCCAGTTCCGAATTCTCCGTTCCCGAGGTTGTGCCTGCTGCCTTCGACACTTTCTCACGGGCGTTAAAGACATGCTGAGTTCTATTGAATCCGTAGGCGTTAGTGTCGGTCAGTATGGCCCATAGATTGGCAGGGAAGAACTCTGATCGGGGTGGTGAGGGAAGGCTCCCGAACGACCGCGTCCAGCGATAGAAGCTCCAGAGGGAGGACAACGATACGGACTCGTCGCCGCAGGCGAAGACCGGCTGCCTTGCAAGCACTGTTTCTTGAAAGATCCAGACCCGGAACCAATAAGGCGCGTCGAGGGAGTAGAGCGCGTCCTCCAGTCCGCACTATTCCTCGGATCCCTGCGGCTCGAGGAATCTGGGGTAGTTGGAAATCCAAGACAGGTTGCGAATGTATGCGGCAAGGAACAGGAGGCCATGGACCTCTGGGATGTCGTCACCAAATTTGACCATGATGCCAATGAACCGCTCCATCTCATCTTGCTTTTGATCGCGCATGGCTTCGATTTCGGGGTGTGAATACATTGCTAGGACCATCTCCAGCAGGTTTTCATTGGCCTCTAAAGCATCAAACGTGACTTGAATCTCCGGCATCAAATCTTCGAGCCTCAAAAGCCAAGTCTTGACGCTAGCCGTAATATCATCTCCCTGGCTCTTTGCATCATCCAAAATTTCGCTCACCTCCGTCAGCATGCGAAGAGCGAGGTCAGATCAAGCTGGCTAACGGCGATAACCAGCTCCTTGTCAAGTTCGAATTCGTTAGCCATCCATAGTCGGAGAATTCGAGAACAGATGGCTACTACCTTGCGGCTTTCGTCATGGATGCTATCCAGTTTCTGAAGCAGTGGTAGGTGACTTTCCTTCTTGTCGCCGGTGGGAGTTGCCGGGCGTTCTTTGGCAACAACTTCGATCCAGTGCATGGCGCTGTATGTGGACTTGTCGGGTGCGCCAAGCCAGCAAATAATCATCTCTGCCTGAGAGTAAATGTCCTTCATCAGGGGCACTTGATGATTCTTCTCTTCCAGGTCTTCCTGGTTGATACAGATTGCATCCACCCACAACCTAGGGGCGACCTTGTATTTCTTCATGTGTCCAGGAGCGTATTCCAAGGCGCTTACGAGCCCGGCCGTCACGTCAATCAGCTTGCCATTGACAGTAATGCGTTTTTTCTCCTTCGCATCACCCCAGACGTAGGAGAGAGCGCTAAAGGGGACGCCGTCGAGCAAAGAGGAAACATGGAGCTTGCAAAAGATTTCGGGGTTGGTCGAAACAATTTCCAGCAGCCGAATCTGAGTGCTTTCGATCTTAAGGTTCTTGTAGAGCGAGGATGTACGGATCGGGAGCGTTATCGGTAACGAGGATATGGTGGGTTGTGGAGGGGCAACAAGAGCCTAACCGCGGGGAAAATAGCACTTGAAGGCGTCGATTTTGTTGTCAAGGATGGTTTTAGTTTGCAGGTTGTTTGTGCCGTTGTGAGCTGAAGAACGCAGATATGTCTCGGCTCGGAATGAGAGAGCCTGATGCGGACCGCATAAAAAGGATTCAGGAGTCCCAAGTCACTCAGTTGAGGGGTAACTGAACGACAAGTTGACAAGTTGAACGATCCACCCCCGCCTGATGCGTCAGAACTAACATAATGCGTGCCTTCCGCTGTTGTAAGTGGCCTGGCAGTGGCCTACGGAATTCATATTCATTGGTAAAACATTGTTAGCAGTATTTAATCTAAGGAGCCTAGGGTTTGCAGCTTACGAGGGTAGTTGAAATGCTTGAGATGGGTAGTCAGGTTGAGCTTTGAGGCGAGTAGGAATCCAGATGTCGAACCAGTGCATGCAAACCTAAGAGAGTGAGGCAACGCGATACAACCACTTCTAGGGAATATTTCATTACATAGGTACGTAGCAGCAGGTTTCTCTTCTTTCTTAAACAACGATGAAATCGCAAGGTTGACAATCTTGCAGCCAATCGTAAGCACCCTTCAACACTCTCCCTCTCCCCACACGGCGACATCTTGAAAGTAGGAGTGGACTAGCCGCTACCGTGAGAGTCTCCAATGCCAAGAAATCGATGCAAATCGGCTCGATCCCGTCGTCCAGCCTGAACACTTGCTGCAGGGGAACGACAGTGACGTCCTTTGGCTCTTCGGGAGTGTCCAGGACAACCCACCCGATCATGTCGCCCGCGTCCGACAAAATCTTGTTCGTTTTGCGTCAAATGGTTGCTCCGACCAGCCAAAGTGAATCTCGGGAGGCCATCGCTCAAATTGGCTGCAGCGAGGTATGTCTCCAACCGTCGTCCCGATATTGAGGGTTCGGAACACGCCAGAGGCATGGAGTTCTTGTCCTCCGTCTTGAAGTTCCTTGCCAAAACAAACATGGGAAATCGCTTCGGGTTGCGTGAGGTATTCATCGTTCGTCCACCTCACCGGTCCGTCCACAATCATCCAGCTCCACGATGGGCAGCTGAAATTGGGCTCGGCTTTCAGGGACCGAGATCGCGGTTCGAACGGGATCCAGAGCAGTTGCGAGTGCAGAAGATCTTGCGTCCCGAATTCGAGAATGCCGAAACAGATCTTGGCTCCAAAACGAGCGCCGAATGGTTCGCCCAGGCCCATGACTGCCTTTTCCTTGTCCGATTTGTACGTTAGCTGCGTCGCGCTGTAGTCCTGGACGCAACCTTGCCACATCTCTCGAAGAGTATGAGCGACACCGTAGCTACGATCTCCAATGGGGTGTGTCACGTTGGGGTTGAGGGTTCCTCTCTTCTCCCGCCGTTTCGGAATGCACAAGCCAGCTTCGTTTCCGAAAAGAAAATGCATCTTCTTGACAGTTGTCGTTCTTGAAATACCCAGCCACAAGAGCAGGGTACCATGCTCTTTCCTTCAAAAGCAAGTAGATTTTACCGGTGACAGGAGCCTCCTAGATAAAGACCTTTTGCAGTGCAATTGACTGCCCCTCGTTGTCGTCTTTGAGTTCGAGCGTAACTGTTCTGAAATTATTGGGACCACTGAGAAACAGTCCTCGGTCAACTGCCATTGACCCATCTATACCTTCCGAGTCAGTGGCGGCGATGGTGCAGTAGGAGCCCTCGAATATTTCTCCCATGACGTGCAGCTGCTGGTTGAGGTCATTAGGGTCATCCTGAACGATATATAGCGAATCGATCCAAAGAAAGCGTTCGCCAAGCTCCCTAGTCATATTTATCGCCTCTCGAAAAGTAGGAGACATCTGATCGTCGGGAAGAGACATGTGCCATGCTTTGACGGTCGCCAGAGTCGTCTTTAGAGACTGCACCTTGCCCCAGCAGTGGCTGAGGGTTAGTTATCTCCCAGTTTTCGGGTGATTCGTAGTGAGCAAGCGTGGAGGCTCCGATCCCTCGTCCGGCCCGACGTCAACAACCCGGAACAGAAGGAGGGTGGAAGATTGGATGTCGTCGTACTCTTGCCCAGAATATACGCCCCGCCGACACTCATCGTGATCAGCGCGACAATCTCGAAGCCAGTCGCGGAGCAGGCAAAGATTGCGGGGAGAGTTTGACACTTCGATGTCTCTCTTAGTGATGATGACTTTCTGAAATAGAGTCGATTCTAGTCATGGGTGAGCTACGTTCAAAGCAAAACAGGGAGGCGGACGCAGACCCTCCGAGGTGCAAATACTCAGCCAATTGCCCTGATGATGAAGATCAAGCCTAAACAGGCCGAAACGAATCCCAGTCCCATCTTCGTTGGTTTTCCGAGAGATTTGACGGCAATGAATCTCTCTGCATTCGGGTCTCGTCTGGTGGCCAATACATTGTTGAGTCTGGTAGGCGTTGAAAATAATGGCGCATATACTGCAAGAATCCTTGGATCTCGGGATTGCGCCATAGTCTAGAGAGTGCTCAAAGCCATCCACTAGCATGGGCAGCGTGATTGTCTGACATGCTTGGCATAGTCTTAACATTGCGTCGCAAACAAATCAGGCTTGTGAATCGAAGGCATCCGAGGACGGCGTATTTCTGGAGCGTATTCCTGGAGGCTGGGGCGTATTCTGGAGCATAAGTTATTTCCGGAGCGTATTCCTGGCGTATCCGGCGTATTTATATGACGATCTCCAGTGCGTCATACCCGACTCAAGCACATTTTCTGGGGCATGTTCCACGGGTCATTTGGCTAACGGCCAAGGACAGGGGCTGAGTCTTCCACTCCGACGTGTTCCCAAAGGCGAATTCAGCCTGGGGAAGCCTCAGCGTATCACACAGCCCCAATTCGAAAGCAAATGCAAAGACTGGTCCATGGGTCGGTTTTTACTTATATATCGTGCCTTTACTCATAATCCTTGTTAACATAACCTATCTTGCACTCTTTGCTGTGTGCCCTTGACAAAGCTTCTACCTTTTTTGACTAACATCATGAAGTTCACACTCATTCCCGTTGCCTTTGCAACCTCTGCCCTTGCATTCTTTGAGCCCAAAGGCCATGCATTTCGTGCTGCAGGACCTTTCGATAGTGAGTCTTGACAAACCGAATCTTGGTAAGCTATGCTAACCGCCAGGCCGCTCACCATGCCCTGGTCTCAATGCCCTCGCAAACCACGGCTATCTCCCGCACGACGGAAAGAACCTCGATTACGAAACCATCAACGAGGCCGCAAAAGCCGCCTACAACTTTGAAGACGGCTTTTACATTGACGCTGTCAACATGGTCTTTCAGTTCAACATCTCCACCACGAATCGACCCAACGAGACCTTCAACTTGTTTGACCTGGCTCGGCACGACACGATCGAAGTTGACGGTTCGCTCACTCGCAACGATATCTACTTTGGTGATGATGTCCACTTCGATGCTACCGTCTGGGCTCCTCTTGCCAAGGATCTTGGGTTGAACCAGGGCCACTCCTCTGAGCAATTCGTCACGGTCGAGACGGCGGCCAAGGCCACCAAGAACCGACTTGACCTCGCCAAGAGGGTCAACCCGCAATTCAATGCTTCAACGCACCAGCATCTCACTGAATACGGGACTACCGCGCTCTATCTTCTGACCGTATGGGACAATGATGAGAGCGCTGCGCCTAAGTCATGGGTCAAGGCCCTGCTCTGTAAGTTGGCCTCTTCTGAACCTGAGGGATTGGGCAAAGAACAAGCCGCTAATTGCTAATAGCTGAGGATCGAATTCCCTACAAGGAAGGATATAAGAAGGGAACAGTGGTAAAGACCAGCAAGAAGATTGGGGACTTGACTACGGCCGTGCGAGCCGTTGTTGGATGGACGGCTTGAGAAAATTTGGACTCTCAGAAAGCGGAGGACCAAAGAACGGTTGTTTGTCAGATAGGTTGCATCGCACTTCCGTTATGTATTCTTAACTAGGTCTTCATTGGATGTGGTACGGTTATCACAGCAGCATTTGCGCGGAACATTAGCATAGAAAGGTTTATCCGATTACTTCAGACAACTCCTTGAGAGGTACTTTGGAATAGTCCCCGCGACGAAAAAGTTTAGTGACGGGCATTGCCTAGTCAACAGCCAAGGCCTGTTCCTGATTCGTGGCCAAGAACCTGGCTTCGTCGGAGAAGTTTCCGCTCAATAGAGCACATACTAGAGACACTTGATGCGTGGAGCGATGAAGGATATAGGATCTGCTTTAAAGCCACGGATATGTGAGGTTTGGTGACGCAGGCGGCGTGCTAAATGATAAAGTGGTTTGCAACGAATCCTGTTGCAAAGGATTGGAGGAAATAGTTAGACATGATGGTCAGAGGGCCTTAGATGCATGCGTGGCAAAGCGGCCGGTGGTTATTTAGGAACAGGCATAAATCTCCCAAATTGCTCAACTCTCAGATATTCAAATAGTTTATTAGATAAGCTCATCTAAACTAGATGCTCCTGAATCGTTGACCATACCTTCCCGTGCCACAACTTAGGTAGGTAGTTGAACTCGCTGCTACGAAGACGTCTATATTTTCCACATTGTCCACCCTTTATCAGCTCCAGCCCAACTCGTATATGATCCCAACTAGGGACGCCCAAGGTGGATTTGGATATTGGAGTTGGGGTGGTTGGAGCCTTGGACGGTTGTATCCCCTGGATGGACACAAATATCGAGAATACGCCCCGCGGATGCGGCAAACGTTTGGCTGGAAGGAGGGGCCAGTTAGCATAATCGCTCGGGGGAGCCAATGATTAATTCATGTGCGTGCAAACTTACCATGGCAGGATGGAGCCGGCTTTGTTGATTGTGACGCCGTAGATCTGAGCAAGCCCAACAGTGGACAGAGCTGCTCCACCAGCGTACGGGATATGACAGTTGGCGCTTCCACGAGCGGCGAGCTGGTTGATGCACGACACGCTGTCGGCAAGCTTTCCAGGGATTAGCCGATGCAATTCACGTTTCACATAGATGGTGGTAGCTCACCGAGGCTTTCAGCTGGCCTTTATCATTGCAGGTGACGTCGTCTCGTTTGTTCAGGTTGTTGTCTCGCTTTCTGGTGCCTATTCCAGACGAGTGAGAAGGAAATATGCATACATAAAGTACAAGAGCTACTCACCAAGTTCTTGTGCAGCTTGGATGGCCTCCTCAGGGGAAAGGTGGTCTCCATCGGGGTTTGCAGCAATGCCGTTGGCCCATTCTTCAAAACTGAAGCCTTGGTTGCGAGCCTCGACGTGCTGCGAGCCAGTTGGGGGTGCAGCAAGGGTGCACGAAATGAATGCCGCAAGGCCGAGGGCAGAGACAAGACGAACCATTATGAGTGGTTTGTGACGACGGTTGACTTGATAAGAAGACTTTAGTGTGCTTGCGCGAATGCAATGTTGGTGCTGTCTTGAAGGGTTGCTCCCGAGGCCCAGAAGTTGATGCTTTCGATCACATTAAGAGAAGGCCTTGAATCGAGACCTTATATAGTATTTTGCCTCTTGAGAAGGAAGCTGAGTGTTTGATGCCTGCTCGGCCGAGCAGATCGGCTGGTGCTGCCTATGACGCACTTTTCTCCATTGTTAATAAGAAATTCGACATCTACGTATGAGGAAATAGAGTAGTTCGCCCGGATGCGCGAAGTCAGACATGCAGTACGGTAATACGAATACGCAGCGCAGCGTGTTGAGATGACACGCCGGGCGGCGTATGCATAGACCAAAGTAATCTCATCTGCGTTCTGCGCCCCCAGCAGTGGAGTGCAAGTTTGTACTCTCACCATTCCCATATCCGGCGAGCATTTGGTCGGAACTCAAGGTTAGGTGGCAGGTCATATTTCCAAATATACCTAACTACCTCTGCGGCCAAGCGGCAGTTGGGGACAGAAATGGCCAAAATAGGCTTAGATGTCTATGTATGTTCCATTTCTGTCTGTGCGTGTTTCGTTATTCGCCTGCGTCCCAGCAGTGGAGCGCAAGTGGAGTTTACCTATGCCCTACTAGTTAGTTATTCCCTTCCTACCTAGCCAGCATTTGAGCTCGAGTCTGGTCGGAACTCAAGGTTAGGTGACAGGTCATATTTTCAGGGCGAAGCTATTGGACACAATGCATCACTGAGCTTAAGGTTCAAAATAGTGAATATTACATGTAGATTGATTGATACCCAAATGGACAGTTGTATCTCGCGTTTACATTTTGTTGTATTTATCATACGACTCAGAAAGCTAGACGTCATAGCAACTATGCCGCTAGGTCCTTGGACGGCTAGACCCTTCTCTTCAACTTGCAAATAAGCCCTTCCTGCTGCACAAACCAGATATTCTTCGTCTTCCACTCCGAATTAGGGTCAGCCAGTGAAACCTCAAACCTCCTCAAGAGCTCCGGGATGATCTTTGCCATTTCCATAACGGCAATGTGCCTCCCGATGCAAGTCCGAGTCCCGGCTCCAAACGCGAAGAACGACTGCTCCATCATCTTTAGTTCGTCTTCGGACGCGTCCATCCATCTCTCGGGCCGGAAGCTGTCCGGCTCGGGGAAGACGTCGACGTCGTGCTGCGTGACCCAGGCGTTGATGCCGACAATGGTTCCTTCGGGGATGTGCTTTCCGCAGATGACGGATCCGCCTTGGGGTACGTGACGCTCCAGGAGGAGACCGACGGACGGGTGAATTCGGATGCCCTCCTTGATGGCAGCTTGCATGTACGGTAGGTGGTTCGTAGACTCCTTGAACGAGACGGGCGAGCTGAGCTTTCCCTCGGCGGCCGCTTCGTCGACTTCTTTGAGGACCTTTTGCATTTTGTCGGGGTTCTTGAGCAGGTGATACAAGACAGCACGAATCGCAATGGCCGTGGTATCCGAGCCAGCAAATACATTGGTGCTGAGATGCACGACGATATCCCGCGTCGACATCCTCTCAGGCTGTGAGAGCTTGACTGCGTACCACTTGCTCAACATGTCGCCGCGCTGATCCAGAGCCTCGACGTCCAGCTCGCCGCCCTTCTTGAGCGTAGCTCCCGAGCCGGTTTCCAAGCCGAGCACCGAGTTGACGGCCTTGAGGGTAAAAGTCAAGACCTGGTTCCAGTTCTCCATGGACGGGATGAGGTAGGGGAGGAGGGGGTTGCCCAGAAGGAAGTTGTGCCAGACGGGGACCTGGCCGATTTGGCTGGCATATTCGAGGATGCCCTCGATTGTTTCGATCATGCCATCGACGTCGCCTCCCGTCTCGAGGAAGCCGAGCTTCTTGGCGAAGGTGAGCTCTCCCACTACGTCAAACGTGTAGAACTGGATCCATTCCCCGAGGTCGACGGGCTTGTTCTCGTCGGCATAGGGCATCAGCTTGTCGAACAGGAGCAGGCTGCACGAGTCGACGGCGGCCTCGTTGGTCAGGAGGGTGCTGAGGCTGAAGGCGTTGGCGATGGGCTTCTTCATCTCGCGGTGGTAGGCTTCGTCTCGGGTGCCAAATAGGTTGACTTCTGGCTTTCCCTTCCAGGTGATTGATTGGATGGGATAAAAGGCAGTCTACAAATCAGTAATTGGCCTTGTGAAGCATGCGTGTCCATACCTTGGTGTAGCCCGACTTGAGCCCGTAAATCTTCTTGATTTCTCGCGGATCCGAGACGGACACATGGTTGGGGCCAATCCGAACGAGCGAGCCGTATTTTCGATGGAGGTCGATCGCCGTCTTGTGCGCCTGTCCTTTGCGAACGTCTCGGTATCGCCAGAGGGCAGTATAGGCTGCAAGCGAAGGGCCGGGGATTGATCTCAGGCCTGACCGGAATTTGTTTCGCAAGAGACTGAGGAAGATTAAGCCGACGAGCAGGACAAGAATGGCAGGAGGAGTTGACAATGCCGAGAGAATCTCGGCCCTGTCGGGTTTGTTAAACATGATTGAGGTCTGTCGATCCAAGTGCGCCGTGGTTACAAGTTACAACTCCTCTCTGTGCGATGAGTTCGATTTCAGGAATGAAATATTCTCGGGCGCATTTCTTCTTATACTCGGCCATCGGCATCATTCATGCAGTCAGCTGCAACTGCGTTTCATGACGAGGATCAAGGCCCATCGGAAGCGGGCTGATTCATGTAAACTGGGACCTCTACTGCCGAATCCTGGGGAAACATGGGTCTTGGAGCAAATGAGCGTTGACTCGGCCCCGGATTCAACTCCACATGTCCGGTTCTGGTGAGGTTGACGATATCTAGCGGCATCATACCCCGCATCCAGAAAGCGCCGGGCTTGCCAGCATGGCCAATAGATTAGACACATTGCAAATGCCAGCTCGGATGAAGGACCAAGCTCATCGGATGAGGGATTCAGGGGAGGCGGCAACAGGGTCGAAATGGTCGGGAGGGGGGCTGGGAGCTCGGGATCGACACGAGGTGGTTTGGCTCCCTTGAACCGAGAGTAGCTTCACCGGATTTCTATGGGGGAAGGATTTTGTGATACTACCACATATTACCACCTTGAACCTCCATTTCTTAAAGGTCTATTGTTTGGAGGTCCATTGGAGTGGGATGCTTGCTGGTCCTGCCTGTTGATTTATGTTGTCTGCAACAAGCGAGAGCTTACGAGTTATAATACCTAAAGTTATGCAGCACCCTTGGATGACCTTTTTCGAGCTCGATAGCGATCGCCCCACGTAAAGAGTCCTACTAGAAACAGCGTAAGGTTGTCTCAACAATTTCAATTGATCCTCATGCTAGTCTCCTCACACTCTCACTCCTCGCACCGATAGAAGCAGCCAACTATCCCCAGATACATATCTTAGATCGGAAAAGAATGCTTGTCACCCGAAACTAGCTAATGAACGCATAGAGCCTGGCACATGTCTGCCATCCGCCCTACTCAGTCTTTACCAGGCGATGGAGGTCCTCTGGTACGTCACCAATACCTGCATCGGGATTGCTTATTGCAATATCCACGAGCGTATCAATATCGGCCTGTGGCACCCCACTGCTGATATTAAACACAGTCCCATCAGACAGCGTCATCTCATCTGGATGGACGGAACGCTTGCATTCGCCCACAAGAGCAGTCTTCTCCTCGGGGGACAATGCTAAGAAATTCGCAATCTCAGCGTCCTCAACTGATCGCTTACCGCACGCTCGTCGATGGACTGCCCGGGTCTCGCGCTTCCCATTAGCGCAAATCCAAGTCCAAGTACTACCAACGGTAACAGGGAATCCATTGTTACTGATGCACTCTCCTCCGATACCTGCTACAACGATTGTACCGCCGCAAGGGCTACTGTCACGCAGTGACAGCGCGTGAAGCATTCCAATACCTGTTGGGGGGAGAGCCACGAAGCGGGCAGACATCGCTAGACCGAGTAGATTTTGGCAGCATTCATAGGGGTCAATTCTCGTGCAACTAGACATTATTGAAGTTAGTCGTCTGTGAAAGGCTTGACGGTCAAGCTTGAGCAGCACCAGATTATCGACTTACGTGAGCGAATGGCCAGTGCAATGGCTTCGATGATAGTTTGTAACCGTAACAGCGTTGGTCAAGGCAGCGAAGCCGGCCAAGACTGAGGAAAAGATAGCGGCTTTCATATTGACAAAGGAGATGCCGTAGAGCTTGAAGTGTAGTTGATATAGGGTGAGTGGTGCGGATATCTAGAAAATGTGAAGGGCCTAACATGCCGGAATTGGGCGTGATATTTATATTTTCAATATTCAGCGTTTCCTTCCCATCTCTAAATATTGACTAGAAAGCCGTGGTCGGCAGAGTTTAGCTAGCTATTGGATATTTGCCTTCACTACAGAGATTGACTGTCCGCTTCTCGGTAAGACTCTTGGTGCTGCTTAATTTAAACAAGAATAACATGGGTCATAAAGTATAATAAGAAACGTAGAGTAGTTATCTTTAGCTACTTGGATTTTTTTGCTTGACAAGTTGATCCTTTCTGTCTTGGTAATTTATTGTGCTACAGTGATCTATTGTTGTCTAGCAAATCTCTATAGCTAAGTAATCCATGTGCGGTATGGTAATCCTTTGCGGCTCTTTACTTCTCTGTCATCTGACGATTCTTTATGGCTCAGTGATCCATTGTGGCCTGTTAGTGATCCTACATAATATGGCTCAATCCAAGGAAGGATGCATGATAAAACAGAAATACGACAACTTTCACGCGCAAATCTATTTCGAGCATAAAATAAGCGACATATGCAATGTTCTGACCAACAGACTTAGAATTCTCACTCGGCTTGGAACACTGCTATAGCAGTCCGACCAATACTCCCTTCGACGCTTTAATACTGAAAGGATTCTAACGCATCTACAAACTACATATAAAGGGCGCTCTTTCTCCCTCCCCAGCTTCCACCATCACACTAACCATCACAACCACCTACAAGCCTGCCTCTTAACAACCCATCAGACGCCCATCTCCACAGGTACTCATTTGTATCGCTTCTATTCCTCAGACAAGACTTCTCAAAATGCTTGTCAAAGTCGCCCTCCCCAGCCTCATGGCGTTCATTCCCGTTGTCTTGGGAGGCTGCTACTCCGGCGGCGCTCCTTTCCCTGACGACCACACGGAGACGATTATCGCAATTCAAGCGGCCGGTGCCCAATTCCAAACGGACAGCCCTCTGTCTACTGGAGAGCATGTTTTCAACTACAAGGTTGGAGATAAGATTCTTCACTTTGTGCTCGACAATGTGTCGGGTGATGAGCGCAGCATCACCATGGCTGAAGCCATGGACGGCTTTACCAAGGAGTATCATGGATGCGAGCACGGAGGAGACACTACGTATACGAACTGGCGTTACGTGTAAGTTGCCTTGGAATCTAAGCGTAATTACAAAGCTAACGGCTGATAGCCTTGACCCGAATGAGGCTTAAGTATGAGTGGCAGTCTATGATTGCGGATGAGGACGTCTGAGATGAATCGGATCTTGTATTTCGCCGCGAAAGTACCTTCATCGGCCATTTGATGGATGTGGGAAATGTTTGTAGACATAGCATGGAATTTACAATCTCATACTTCGGCTCTCCTAGATGATATGTAGCATACTGCTGGCTGCATCTCAACGTGACTTGTACGCGGTAATGTCGACGGGCGACAGTATGGCCACAACCCCAATGGCGATCTAGCATCCGCAAGAAATCCAGATCGGGGCAGACGTGGTGACGTCGGCAAACGTCGCGGTGGAGAGCACGCTGAGGGACGCAAACTGTCCAACGGCCATGAGAAGACCGTTTCCAAGACCTCGGTTCTGTATGCTGAGGGCCTGAGGCGTATACCTACAAAAGTAATAAGCAACCCCGCCGCTGACGGGTATCGACAAAGACTCACGAATACATAATAGCAAAGATTGCATTGAGCCAAAAGTTGACCATGCGCGAGAATGCGAGGTTCTGGGCGGCATTCCTGACCGAGGTAAAGGCGCCGGAAAAGGCAGCGCACATGGCTCCCGAAATGAGCATGGACAGCCTGGACTTGAAGAAGCGGCTGGAAACCAGTTACATGCTCACGACGGGTCCAAAGATGCCCGCGACGGATGAAACGGTCCAGTCGCGGTAGGTGATGTAGGTGCTCGACTCGCCGAGCTCGGCTCTGTGGGCTGCTAGGTGGTACGGGAGGAGGACGTTGTAGAAGGCGTATCTAATAGATCAGTCTCACGAGGTACGTAGTGTAGGAAGCGGTGGTTGCTAATGCGACACCAATGAACGCCCACATCAAGGATAGGCATATCATCTGGCGAACTTGCTTCGGCCCAGAGAAGAGCGCACCGGCTCTTCGGAGATTCTCGTTCACTGACTTGTCATGCACATGCTCCGGGGCAGCGTTGGCGAACTGGTCAACACTAACGGTGTACTCGGAGCCATTGGTAGTGCTGATATTGTTGAGCACGTCGACGGCCTCCTGGATGCGTCCAGAGGCAACGAGCCATCGGAGAGACTCTCGGGAGCGGATGACCAATGCCTGCACAAAGGCCATGTCAAAACAGGTTCCGCCCACGATAATGTAGAGATATCTCCAACCCATGTTGTTTTTCTTGGAGCAAGTGGCTGGCGTGGAGCCGCTCTTGCAGCCAAAGTTAACTAGAAGAGGCCATGCTATGTCTGTTAGCCAAGATTGGAGGGCAGTTTCCATCAGGAATGAGTACCAATTAGGCCGGCAGTGGCATTTCCCAGGCCCCAGATACTGGCAAGCCAGGACAGGACAAAGGTCCATTCACGGGGGATGCTCTCGGCCAGGATGGTCAAGTCAATGGCCACCATGCGGTTAGTCAGACTCAGGACCGATGCATGCAAAGTTGCAAACGTACGGTTCCCTCCGCCAAAGAAGCCACTGAAGAAGACGAAGGTATTCAGGGCCGCCCAATTTGGCGAAGCGGCCGAAATCATGCTCAGTATGGAAACACCAAAGATGGATGTCTGCCAAACGACCCTTCGCCTCACGTTATCGGCCAGTCCTCCAAGAACAATGGCGTCAATGAGCAACCCAGCGTACAGGGGCGCCGTGAGGAGAGTCGCGTATTTGGGGCCAAACTCCATGGCAGCCTGGGAGGTCACGAGACTGATGGAGACGAGTAGCATCTATTCTCTGTGTTAGGACTTGGCTAGAGGGAGAACAAAGTCATCGAATCTGGTCCCGCCAGGAAACGAAAGCCGCACGAAAAGATTAAGAGCCACTGGAACTTGCCAAAGCCAATAGCCTCGACAACCCCTCCACCACATTCAAATTGAACTCCATCTCACTGCTGGCCCCATCCAAGGAGAGGATGGTTCCCTTGGAGTGGCTCGTGACCCGCTCGATGGGCTTGTCAGGGGATTTTTGTCATCGTGAGGGGGGTTCCTATTGGGGTTGGGGCTGGGAGACATGATGGCGGATAGAGAGGATGATAGAGGATGATTCGAAGGAGTGATGAAGGCTTCAAAAAGCAAAAAGGTTATGTCGGTGGAACAGCGATAAAAATATATAGTTGAACAATGGCTTGAATTCGAATACCAATCATCGACCGCCCTTATCATGACCACGCAGGAGGTCACGATCCGGATCAACCAGTTTCAGTTCCGGTCTCTCAGGGGCGCTTATCTCAAACAAAAGGCGGAGGATCAAGATACGTCTCGAGTCTGAGGGGAACATGGAGCCACACGGATCACAAGCGAAGGCGGAAACGGTCCGGAGACGGCCTGGGTCACTCCGCCTCGCGACTTCCGCCTTTTCCGCCTGATAAGACGCCTCATGAATCATGACTACCTGAGAGTCCGTATCAAGGCTATTTTATGACCCTGGACGCGGGCATGGGCTGGGGTACAAACAAGTGAGTCAGCCGAAATGGCTACCAACGTGCAGTGTTATGTACTTTGTCCCTTCGACAAGCGACGCGCCCAACAATCGGCTGCCAATCTTGCACTATCAAGGTGTGTTGCCCGAGCCGTTGAACGAAGACACGGCAACAGAGTTTCTGTCGTCCAACAAGTGGGAGAAACGGGGGACTTGGGGACACATTGGGATCCGGCACTTCCACCCAAACAGCCACGAGTGTTACGGTTTGCCTCATCTGACGAGGCACTTGATGTGTTTTACTGAGGCTCAATGTAGGCATTTTCCAAGGTCATTCCAAGCTCCTGCTCGGACGCATCCGGGACGGAACCGGCGTCCAAGTCGACGTGCAAAGGGGCGACGTCATTGTGCTGCCGACGGGCACGGCGCACTCGAGTCTCCAGAGTTCCCAAGATTACCGGGTACCACGTCCTCGCCGCGCAGGGCTGTCCGAGGTGGCGGGACGAGACGAGGAAGCGGCCGGTATCGAGTTTTAGGGATACGATCAAAGGTGTCGGAATGCCGGAGCAGGATCCCGTGTATGGAGAGGACGAGCCGTTGGTTCGATTGTAGTAGCCCAACATCCTGGCCAAGCTATAGGTGAAGTGACGTTTGTTATCTCTCGTGTGATGATATGGCAGCTGTGAATATTTGATGCATTTGATATTCAATAAAATTATACTGGCGCCTTTACTGAAAATACGCCGTCCGTCAGCGACGTGGGCCGCCTAGATTGGCTAGTGAGACACCCGTCTCGTCCACCATATCACCTCAACATGTAATCTCCTCGTAAATAACTCAACTTGTCACTCGACATGACGTACCAACACGTCCCAACTAGCAACTTCCAAACGAGGCTCTTGGTCCTCTGTCACTCAAAAGAGAGACATAGTCCCTCGTCGGATCCTTGAAAACATGCGACTTGAGCGGGTATCCGATCCCATCTTCTCGGTTCGAAGCTCTCTCCTACGGCTGGAGTCCGCCGAGTCCGACGCACACACTCACCATTGGCACTTTGTCCCTGCCCATCACAGCCAACTGCGATGCGGCCTTGAGACAGCTGAGGCTGCTCTTTGCCGGGGGGATCCTCTAGATCGACAGCATCTGCATCGATCAGACGGCCGCGGGGATGCAGAAGAGGAACACGCAGGTGGCCATGATGGGCGATATTTATCAGGCCGCCTCAGATGTCCTCATTTGGCTTGGAGAAGGCGACGAGAAGACGGCAGCGCTGTTTCGGCACTTGAAACGGTTGTACTTGGTCCGAGATGACTTTTGGGGAAACGCGAGACATATGCTGTGCACTGGATTCATGGTTCGATGCGGTAGGCTCTGGGTAATGTGTTTCTAACTTCCAGTGTACTGACATGGATAGATGACAAGTGGAAAACTTCGAAGATAGCAGCAGCTCAGGAAGTTCTCGAAAATCTGCTCGGCCGAGTCTGGTTTGAGCGAATGTGGACTCTTCAAAAACTCCTCGCAAAACACGCCACAGTCATGTGTGGAAACCAGTCCATGTCGTGGGACTCCCTAGAGCTCATCGAAGCTTCATTCCCTCCTTCCAGCAAGGGAACTTGAACCTCTGTCAACTGCTTCCACGCGTGTTCCGACTTCAGAGAGCTTTTGGAGGACCAGCAGGGCCAACAGGCGGACGACGGGATAGGTGCACTGTCGAGAATAATTCACCCATTCGCGAATCAGACATGCTTGGATCCCAAGCATAAGGTCTCTCGCAGAAGCTAGGCAAGTTACTTCCCCAGCCTGACTATGCGCAGTCCATTGCCGATATATACACTCGGGCCACCGTTGCCATCATTCAACACGATGGTTCCCTGTGGCCGCTTGAGAACGTTTGGAGTGCGAATCGACGAGACGATCTCCCTTCGTGGGTCCCGGATTGGAGCGACGACTGCAGATGGTCCGACGACGAGCTCGTTGATCTGAGATACGTTCCGCTTGATCCAGCTGGAGCATTCATTCACTCGAGGCGTAAGAGATTTATGTCGCCTCTTTCAAGAGCCGGACGGGGATGGCCGGCGGTACATCTTTAAGCGTGCGAAGAAGTGGACGAGGGTCACAGACACGACCAGCAGTAACCCCGAGGTACTGTCGCTGATCGAGTCCGATCTCGACGCCGCACTCGACGTCATTCTTTCTGAACCCGAGATCGAGTCCCAGGAGAGTTAGCTTGCGGGCGACAGCGACGTATACTTCCTTATGGCAGCTGCTCGGAGTTTGTATCACCTCGTGAGAGGGCTTTGCGTCAATAAGTCCACCTTCGTGACGGATACGGGGCTCCTGGGGTATGCCCATGGACGCATACTGAAGGGGGATGCGGTGGTCAAGTTTGTTGGTTCTTCGACACCAAGTGTACTCGGTTGCCATGGAACCGAGTTTCAGCTTCGGGGGCCCGCGCTGGTCAAGGCAAAGATTACCATGAGCGATG
Organism: Thelonectria discophora; assembly: GCA_911649645.1. Lineage (NCBI taxonomy): Eukaryota > Fungi > Ascomycota > Sordariomycetes > Hypocreales > Nectriaceae > Thelonectria > Thelonectria discophora. The sequence continues at coordinate 255,861 of CAJVRK010000012.1, forward strand.
TCTTACAGGGCGCGTTGCAGAAAGACTTTGTGTTAATTTGACCGTCATCTTTGTCTTCATCTCGATTGTCTGACTCACTCTTGGTTATGCTCCGCGACCCGCGGCGTGCGTTGACAATGTTGGCCAACTCCTTGTAGACTTATTCAGGGCCATACATCAGTTCGCTTAGTTGGCTTAAAATGCGCGGTAACCGTCCCTTTCAACGACGAGTTGCAAATACATATCGTGATCCCTTCAGGTGTATATCCTACCTCGGCAGACCGTCAGGTGTAGTATCCATAGGCATTTGAAAATCCATAAGCGCCTCTTTGGGTACCCTTAGGTAGCCCACATCACGAGCACCTAGAGGTATTCAGAGCCTTAAGCTCACGTATCCCAAACTATCGACACCGCACGCCGACATCAATGCCTTCGTATTCGGGCCGGAAGTTTGCACAGGAAAAACGACCATAGTTTGCCCTCCAACAGCTAGCAGCCTAGTTCTGGACCGGGCAATAATTAACCAAAGCAGCCAAGTCCCTGAGCTGGCCAAGCACACGGTCAAGCGAGGCGCGCCCACGTTAAAGCGGAGGTAAACATCAAGAACATTGTGCATATCTACAATATTTCGAGGTGGCCGCGATAGTTTCGAAAGAGTGCACTTTGTCAGGGATTGGAAATCTGCAGTTAATGTATAAAGACTCAACAATAAGTGCCTCATTCTACTTGCTGCGTCACCTCAGGCATTGGAGATGAATCGATTGCACACGCATATCTGCCATTAAATGGGCTCTAAAAGGTCTTGGCGAGATACGTCTCCAGCTGTCCCAGCGCTTCTTTCAACACGCTTGTTCGACAAGCATAGCCAAATCTCACAAACCCGGCAAAGTCTTTTCTATCACCAAAGCATCTCCCCCCCGGCACCACAAACACCTTAGTCTCATCCACGAGATGCTTGCAAAACGCCTGGTCATCAACCGGGACTCCCTTCTTGGAGAACTGGATAAACGCCACAGTGCTCGCCGTCGGCCTCACCCACGAGCAGATCTCCCCATGATCATCGACAAACTTTTCCAGCAGAGCCAGGTTCGTCTTGGCAATGGCCACGTTCCTCTTGAGCAGAGGCACGCGCACCGCGTCGGAAAGCGCGTAGCCGGCGATGCGGTCGTCGAGCTGAGAGACGCTAATAGTGGTGTACTGTCGCGAAGAGACGAGCGCGTCCATGATGGGCTTGCTCCGAGTGGCGGCCCATCCGATGCGAATGCCGGCCATGCCAAAGGCCTTTGACATGGAACCCGTAACGACCACCTTTTTGTAGCCGAGCGCTACGGCCGAGGGAGGGACGGCAGCTGGGTTGTCGAAGAGGTCATGGTACAGAGGGGAAAAGACTTCATCGCAGTGGAGGATGATGTCTCGGCTCTTTGCAAAGTCGGCAATCTGCTGGAGAGTCGACCGCGGGATGGCGACGCCGGTGGGATTGTTTGGGTTGTTGATGACAATCATCTATATCCCATGAGCACTCATCATGACAGCTTCGCCTAACTTACCTTGGTATTATCCTTGACCAGACGAGCGAGCTCTTCCACATCAGGCACGTATCCATCCTCCTTCTTCAGCTTCCACAGCGAAACGTCGGCTCCCAGCGCAGCCGGCACGCTGTACAACTGCTGAAAGGTGGGATAAACACAGACAACATGGTCTCTGGGCTTGATTATACTCTGGAACACGCCAAAGTTGGCCGCGATGCCTCCCTGCGTGACCAGCACATCCTCGGCCGTCAACACATCCGACTTTTCAAGCGGGTTGTCGCCGAGCATTTGCGCAATGGTCTGTCGCAGGGGCTTGGAGCCAAGGGGGTCGCCGTAGAGAAGAGGCTCCGAGAATTCAAGGGGGCTAGGAGCATTTTCATCAGTTGATAAGGCCGAGAGCTCTTTGAGAGTGACTGGCGCAGTGCATGATGCCGCGACGTCGAGGACACCGGGGATGACTTCGTACTCGTTCATCCATTCTTCAAGCTCAAAGAGGGGGAATTGAACCATGATGGCTTTTGTTAAGAATAGCCTAGATGATGATTCAGATGATGGCACGATGGGATAAATATATCTGACTCTTCGGAGGAGTCATGGAGGCGGGGTTGCTCAACATGAGCATGTTATCATGTCAATTCAAGGGCGCGTCTCAATTTACTCCGCGACTACCCGCAACATCCATATCTCCTTCGGTTTCAACCCCCTCCCAACCTGAACTTCTCGGCCGCATCACTCCAAAGCCGATGCAAACTCCCTTCACCACCCGTAGCAGGATCCTCTGGCATTGGGACCGCCATCGTCTCGGCTCTCATCGCCGCGAGGTCCATCGGCTTGGATCCGTTTTCGGACTTCCAGTGAGGGGAACCCTTTATCGAGGAGTCATCAGTATAGCTCTCCGGACCTGACCCAATTGTGACTCACGTTTGGGAAAAACGAAATGTATTCGTAGCTATCGTCGGCAATGAGGTTCGCATGCGAGGTTCCAGCAGGGTGCACAATCATGTCGCCAGCGTTCAAGACCAACTGGAGCCCGAGAGCCGTCGAGTCCTTGTCATCGGGGTCACGACCGCCAGTAATATCGCTCGTTCCCACACCCATGAGCACCGTCGAGGTTCCGCTCAGTATCCCTAGATACGTGTCATGGACGGATCAAGATAGGTTGCGCATCATTTGGTAAGGTACCATAACATTCATGCGTGTTGGGGTGGAAGTGCCGCCGGTATATGGCTTTCCACACTGGGCCCTTTCTCGACCAGCCATGCTTCTCTACAAATGCCTGACAGGACTCGGCTGTAACTGGCTGCGGCAAGGCGCCTCGATAAACCAGAAGCGGCAGTGGACTGTTTGGGACGTACTCGGTCGGCGGGAGGAAGTAGACCTCGGGAGAGGGGGTAGAATTGGCCATTGTAGATGAGAGTTGCTGATTAGTAGCACCAATTTGATGGCCGCGAATCTCTTCTTTGCCAGGTGCATCGCCAGTCTTAAATATCCCGCCTTAAAACCGTACGGGAGCACAAATGCATCGAATATCTTACATGCGTTTGTGATCGATGACATCCTCGCATAATGTCCCATTCGGGAAAGAATATGATGCCCCTACGGAGTACGGTAACCGGATCAGTGGGTCGGAGTCACGACCGCATCTTTTGGCCTCTTTCGGCGACCGTCTCCTACGTCGCTCAAGTACTCTCATAGGTCCTCCAGGTGTTTCTAGACTCAATCTCTGTCCATACAATTTAATAAGCTAGGTCAGTCTATTTGAAGCGCCTACCGGTACATGTCGACACCATGTTGAACTACCTACTTGCAGACAGCCATGGCACCCCCCTATGGTCCAGGCCATCGCTCGCACGAATGCCACGCTACAGCTTATTCTTGTAACAGTGAATCGACCGAGTATTCACGTACGAATACAACCCCTGGCGCCCCCATTCACCGCCGATGCCACTCTGCTTCCAGCCGTTAAAGAAGCCCATCGGCACCGGCTTGGGAAAGTTGTTCACCCAAACAGTCCCCGCCTCCAATCGCCGGGCCAGTCTCTGAGCCCTTTCGGCGTCCTTGGACCACACACTGGCCCCGAGACCGCTCTGCGTGGCATTAACGCGCCCGACAACCTCATCATCCGTCTTCCATGTGAGGACTGGGATGATGGGGCCTAGTATGGTGAGTAACTGGGACTTGAGATGGGAATTGAAATGCTCACCAAACTGCTCCCCTTGCACAATCATGGAGCCCTCGGGCGGGTTTTCCACCACCGTCGGCGAGATCCAAAGACCCTTTCCAAGCTCGGCCGAACCACCAGCAACCATTTTGTAGCCCTTCTTCTCACAGTCATCGATATAAGACTTGACAATCTCGTACTGCATTCTGTTGGTGACAGGCCCCAGAACGGACCACTCCTTGGGCGGCCTCTCAATCTTCATCTTGGCCACCTCCTGCAGGAAATGTTTCATGAACTCCTCAAACACATCCTCGTGCACATAAACCCGCTTCGTCGCCACACACATCTGTCCCGAGTGGAAAAAACACCCCACGGCAACTTGCGCAGCCGTCGAAGCAACGTCCACGTCGGGACAGACGATGCACCCGTCATTCCCGCCCAGCTCTAGCGTGACCCTCTTCAACGTCCCCGCCGCCGCCTCCAATATCTTCTTCCCCGTGATGGTCGACCCCGTAAACGAAATCTTTTGGATCCCCGCGTGTCTCGTCATTGATCCTCCCAGGCCGGCGTCCCCGTTGAGGGCTTGCAGCACGCCGGCGGGGAGGACGGCCGTGGCCAGCTCGACAAACTTGAGCGTCGCGTAGGGGGTGAAGGGGGATGGTTTGACGATGACGCTGTTTCCGGTCAGCAGGCCGGCTGCGATCTTGCCCATGGCGAGGACCAGGGGGAAGTTCCAGGGGCAAATGGCGGCCACGACGCCTAGGGGTGTGTGAGTGGCCGTGATCTTGAGCGTTTCGTCTTCGAAGACGACTTCGTCGGGGAGTGATTGCGAGGCTAGGTGGCAATTAGTGGCTGTACATTTTTAATATATGGCCATCATACCGTTGAAGTTGAGAAAGCTGCAGCAGTCGTCAATCTCCAGCTCGCTCATGAACGCCTAACATGTTAGACACCCACCACACAGACTCAATCCGGAAGACGCACCGACTTGCCCGTTTCGTGCCCGATTATCTCGCACAGAAGCTGCTTGTTATCGACCAATATTTTCTGAAGTTGCCAAAGCTTGTCCTGTCGTGCCTCGACGGGCAGGGCAGACCAGCTGGGGAATGCAGCTTGGGCGGCGTGCACGGCGGCGTCGAGATCTTCTACGGTCGCAACGGGAACTTTCCATAGCTTCTCCCCTGATCTCGGGGCAAGACCGGCATCAGTGGTCTTGCTGGAGAGTGTCTCATTGTTGACAATGTTGTAAAAGGTTGCGTCCATGATTGCTGCAGGGAATGTAGGATGGGGAGAATGAAGCATCAGCGCAATATGGAAGCAAACGTCAGAGCAAGGCTTCGACGCCGGGTAATATACATGAAGATCTATGAAGCATACCTACGACAGCCCCTGTTCGGTAGTCTTCCGCATCAACCACCGCTCTTCCCAACGCGGGGAAATCGCCGCCGCTCCGCACGGCAAGGGTATCAGAAGCAGGCTAGCCATGGATGAGCCGGCCAGCTAACAAGATCTATCGGCGATTTGAGTTTGAAGGGTAGCTAGACTGGCTTGGGGAGTATACCGAGGCAAGACTGTCGTGTCTCGGCTTTTGGGCATGGCAGATGAAGGTGAAGTCACTGAAGCTGGGCGTTAGGTGGCGGAGCAGGATGAGAACGGAAGCAAGGATGCTCTGGGTGGCAGGCCGATGGCAAGAAAGAAATGACACACAGCGTGCCTTCGCTTCCACATGTTGGTGGCCTTTGTGCTTCGGCAGTCCAGAGAGGATGATCATACGCATCTGAGAATATAACTTTAAAGACTAATATGTGCATAAGAACGAAGGCAATAATCATGCGTATATATTGACGCTATTGAAACTCTGGAACGGTAATAGAGCTGAGGTTTACGAACAAAATCCATGCCATTCAACGACAGATCAACATGCCAACGAGAAATGCCCCTCAAAGCCGAATCACGTACTTATTCAGTGTCTGCGAACAATTAGAAGCCATCCTAACTAAGATAAAGAACTTACCTTTCCAGAGGCGAATTCACCGAGAATCCTCGTCACGTCATCCAGCCCAGCCGTCTTGACAATTGGCTTCACGGCCCCTCGTCGAACAAACTCAAGCGCATCGAGAATGTCACCGCGAGTGCCCGTCACAGACCCCGTGATCCGAATGCCTCTATCAATAAGCTCGAGAGGATGAATCGTCATGGTGCCCGACGGCGGAGGGATGCCGAGACACACCAACGTGCCAAAGTTGGCGAGGATGCTGATCGAGGACTGATACGCAGCCACCGAAGGAGCGGTGACGAGGACGGCATTTACGCCACCGTCGGTCAGCTTCTGCACTGCGGCCGTGAGGTCCTCTTCCACCGCGGCGTCGACAAAGTGGTCTGCTCCCGCCTCGATGCAGTGATGCCTCTTCAGCTCGCCAATGTCAACGGCAACAACTCGATAGCCCATGGCCTTTGCGTACATGATTGCCAACGCTCCCACTCCGCCGCCAGCGCCCGACACGGCAACCCATTGGCCGGCCGAGACGCCCGAGATCTTCAGCGCCTTGTAGGCCGTGACGCCGCCGCAGAGAATCGGAGCGACCAACTCGTCCGCCACGTCCTCAGGCAGCAAAATCGCGTACCTCGCGGGCACGACGGCGTACTCTGCAAACGTCCCGTCGACCTTCCACCCAGACTGCTTCTGCCGCTTGCACCGCGTCTCCCCGCCGTCGGTCAGGCACATGCGACACTCACCACAAACATCACGAATCCAGGAGATGCCGACGCGCTGGCCGATCCGGAAGGCATCCGGGGACAACGCGGCGCCGAGGCGGGCGATGCGGCCAACGCCCTCATGGCCGAGGACGGGGCAGGTCGGGCCGAGGCCGCCGGTGGAGAGGCCGTAGTCGGTGCCGCAGACGCCTGTGGCGGAGAGCTTAACGAGGAGGTCTAATGGGCCGATGGGGGGGATGGGGAAGTGGGTGGTTTCGAAGATGGGGAGTCGGCCGGGTGTCTGGGTTGTTAGCTGGTGAGTGCCTTGCGTAATGTTGGGTACGAGTAACTGAGAGGACATGCCTTTAGGATGGCGGCGTTTTGAGTCTGTGGTAGAGAACCCATTTTGTTGGAGGTCAGTCTGCAAGGTACGAATCGGGTGTGAGAGCCGTGACGGAGGCTGACGAGCCGACTTTGTAACTGCGTCCAGTCAAAGAACTACCGGTCGTCGTGCCGTCGATATAACCCGAGGTGGGATTGGCACTGCCCCCGCGCTGTGGAGAAATGGCCTTGTCGCTGATCAGTCCGACACTTGTTCATGCGAGCCGCGGTTTGGAGTTGATGAGGAGCGGGGGAGCTTTGAGGGGTTCGAGGGTCGTCCTGTAACTCTTTGATGCTGAGCCGAACTCTAGCAGAGATCGAAAGATCACGCTTGTAATTGGTTGTCCCCGAGACTTCATACATAGACACAAGACATACGAGTCAGATTGCTACCTGATAACACGAATGCATAATCATCACAGCTTCGTCTTGATCCCCTTCCCCTGCTCATCCAACACCACCTGCGCCTCATCCTCCTTCAAAACCCAAACCTCCTTGTCGTACCCCCTCGGCCAGATGCCGTTCTTGCCCGGCGCCAGGATCCCGTTGGGGTCCAGCACGTCCTTGATCTTCTCGTTGAGCTTCATCTGCGCGTGGTCGTTGAAGCTGTACGTCGCCGCGATCTGGTCCATCATGGCCAGGTGCGTGCGGTACTCGCCCCAGCCGTGCTCGGCGCAGTCCTTGATGAGTTGCCGGATGAGCCAGCGCGCCTTGAGTTGCTGCTGGGGGTCTTCGCGGTCGAAGACGATGCAGACGATGTGGTCTAGATTGTCAGCAACTTTTCCCAGCCAAAGATTGACCCTTGGACTTACGCATCTCTCGCATCCCAACGGTAAATGTCCCGATAAAGTCCAAACCGGCTTCCTTGAAGCGGCGCGTGGTAACCTGGTACTGCAAAGCGGCATCCTGGCCCGAAATCTTGGAAATCGGAGAAAAGAACAGATGAGCGCCGTTTGGTAGCCAATCAATCCACCTCAATTCGTCGTACGACGGAATGCCCGAAAGCGTCTTGACCCTCGTCCGCAACACGCTGTGAGGCTCGTTGCGGTCCTCTGGGAGGAAGAACCTGGAGCCGGGGATCTTGAGGAAGGCCTCCTTGACGACGGCGAGCATGGCGTTTCTGATGGGTTCGGGGCCCTAAGACAATTAGGCAACCTTGAGGTGGCTATTTTTATGGTGAGCTTCACTTACATAGACGGCGCCGTAAAAGTTCCATCGCCCGAGGTTGACCTTTTTCGCTATGGCATCAATCTCCTCCTCGGACAGACGGTCCTTCTTGCTCGTGTACGAGGACTTGGGGCCCATGACGGCGGCGTCGAGGAGGATGTGCCTCAGAGTTGGCACGTTTTGAAGCACCATTTGCTACGCGGCCGTTAGCTTTCTTGTAGTAGCCAGAGTCCATAACTTACCAGTCGCAGCGGTCGGATAACGTCGACAATGGCAGGGAGGTCATCCTGTATACGTCAGCTCTGTACCATCTTCAGCAGTAAGAACAGTCGCACATCTCGTGGAAAGGTAATCATGTAAGCCTGGTATCCTCCAGGATTGGGCATCAACTAGGACGTCATTAGCACCACCTTGAGGCCGAGGGAGACAGACGCACCCAGACGCCCATCTTGACAACAATGCCCAAGTTGCTCTGGGAAAAGATGCCGTCGTTGTACGGCCCGAAGCCGTAGTTGAACAGCTGCCAGCACCGATTCCCGGGTTGTTGGTCGGGCCTGAGCCCATCCTTTTGCACCGTCGGATCCGGCAGCGCACCCATTCCTGTGCGGACGAGGGAACCGTCGGGAAGGATGACCTCCATGCCGCAGTGCATCATGAAGTGATCTGCCTCAATTAATCCGAGTTCCCTGGTGCATTTTTTCCCAACTTACCTCCATATGGAGCTGGGGAAGAGTGTCAGCATGGGTCGAGGGTGAGAGAAGATGATAGACTTACTATACCCGACGCCTCTTTCGGTCGTGTTGCCTACTCAATCAGCTAATCGAACGCTCACGACTTCCTTCGTCTTACCAATGATAGAACCACCGCCAAGATCGGGCACCTGAAGTGTCCGTTAGATGATTTCCTCTTCACCGCCACACAACCGACACTCACATCAATCCAGAGGTCTTTGTCAAGTCCCCTCTCGACAAGATAGTCATACAGCCCCTGGTACGTAATCCCCGGCTCAACCAAGGCATACGCCCCCTCGACGCTGACCTCCAACACCTTGTTCAGGTGCCTCCCCAAGTTGATCCCAACGCTCCCGGGCACCCTCGGGGCGGTCCCCCCGTACCCGACGTTCCGACCGATCGAGTACGGCCACACGGGGATCTTGAACTCGTTACACAACCTCATGAGCGCCTGCACCTCGGGCACGTCTCGCGGGCAGACGAGGGCCGAGGCGACGAAGAAGTCCCGGTCGTAGACGGCGTGCATGTCGTGCGAGAGGCACGGGTTCATGTAGTCCTGGTCGGCCAGCTCGACGTCAGGCGAGACGACGGTGACATTTTGGCGAGAGCAGATGGTCCAAGTCTTTTCGATGAAGGCTTGGAACTGCGATTGTGTGCAGTCGGGTGGGAGACGGCGCGGCGCGGGGATGGACATGGTAAGTGTTCAGTTCTGAAACCGATGGAGGGAGAGATAAGACTAGGACGAGACGTTTGGACATGCATCCCATATATATATTCAGCGGCGACTTTACACGCATAATAACAATGAAACGCTTCGCGCATGCAAATCCCCCAAACTAGGAGACGCCGACGCATATCTGTGCTGCCCGCATCGGATGCCGGGCCATTCTCCACGCCGAAGCGCCGGAAGGACCCCGCATCATGGCGAGAGGTCGCATTCAACGCTCCCCATGTGTCGGATGCATAAATGCGTAGACTGTTTGACTGGCTTTCGGCTTTTGCTTCGGCAATTGGGGACGCGGTCGATGTAATACCTGTTGAGTATGCGAGTTATCCTCATTGACAGGAACTCGGCAGCATCGCTTGGGCTGGGAACTCGGGTCCAAATGACCAGTTCTAAGACATTAAAGAGTAGTCGCACGAGGATATATTGACAACGCCTCACTACATTGAAATCGTACGTTAACTGAGGTCCAAACTTGGCTCTAGATACGATTGCGATTCCCTCATGTGTTGCTCATTAACCACGATTAGTGAGAGTCTGGTTTGAGCATATCCAAGACCTAAGCCAACATGGAATCGAAACGCCTCGGAAAAGCTCTTGTCTAGCGGTTCCTCTCTCGCCGGGAAACCCACCAGACCGTCAAGCTTGCACATTCACGCTGCATGGTGGTTGGCGATCGCATGAATAGCGTCAAAGGAATGCATTAGTGCGAGATGCAGTTACGCGCGCGCCGAAGAGCCGCCAGGTGCTGCATCGGAACCGAGACGATGCCAAGCTTGCCAATCCAATCAGAGGCTCTGGACGAGATCTGGTTCCAGTTGTAATTGGCATTGTGGTGTTGAAGACAGCGTAAGCAAGTAGCGGGCCTAGCAATAATTACAGTGATGGGCGATGAAGCTGATGCGAAAAGAGTCGTCGAAGTGGCATTGAAGTAGTTCCGAGTTCGTAAGCACGAAAGCATCAGGGGCCTAGACCGTCTTTTCTGTTTACATCAATGTCGAGTTCGACCTGAACGATGCAGCTAAGGCATACATGTCAATAAGAGCCGACCCAAGAGCACGCACCTGTGGGAGGTATTCCTGCGGATTTGCTATACTACTGTAATTGGCTAGATAGAGGCCTGAAGTCCGCAATAAAGAAATAGAACTGTTGTTAGTATAGCCCCAAGACGTGAACAGGGTAAATAGTGAATGGTACGGCTGGTTGATGTTGCCCATGGTGCGGCTATTGGAGGCAAGGATGTAATGTGATGGGCCCATAAGAAGAGTCAATCGACGTTAGGCACTTCTCAATTGAACAGACAAGCAAAACTGCGAGGATATAGCGATTTGCGCCATTCTATGCCTTGCATCTAATGTTTATTCTCGCCACTTCTTGTTGTCTGCTCAACCTCCGTGGCGCATCCCACTCACCTACCGCTATTTCGTCTTTGCAATCTGTATTACCCTATACCTTTCTTGTGAGTCCGGAAAGCAATCTGCTCTATAATTAACTTGTCAGCAAGAGAATCAGGTGCCATCTGGTAACTACTTCTAATAGGAAACATTCTAGATGCTCTATTCTGGCACCGATAGATGCAGGAGTCAGGAGAACCCTGAGCCAGCAGTCCCGACTGAGCCGCAACACGGTTCGCACAATCTCAAGTGGATGCAACGCGACTGGTCGGCAAACGGCTCTCAATTTAAAGCCAGAACGGATGCAACATTGTGAATCTAAGAGTAGATACGCGTGTCACATATTGAGACAGTAGAAGTCCTTCAATAAAAAAGAAATGATCTGGTTTGTGAATCGGGCCCTTGCGTCATAACACCCGTCCAACTCATTTGTATGAAACGGTCACAGATCTCATCTGCGGCATCTATTCTTGGTGCGATGCCGCGCCCTGGCTGCATGTCAAATGATGACGTCGGGTTTCACACGACATAGGATTGAGGGTGAGATGCCTCGAGAGCGGTCAACGCTTGACCGTCACAGAGGCGAAAAGAAGACAATAATGCGGCAAAGGTAGAAATAGGAAAAGGCGAAAACGTGCCCCTCCCCCCTGATTTCAAACAGTCGGATTCGCATCGGAGAAATGTTCCAGTTCAAGGCGCAGACTCATATCGATCTGCGGTTGGAGGAGGCGAGAGATGGGCTGGTGACATCATGAAGGCGGTTGCTCTAATGGACAGGTTAATTGGTGATTCACAGAAGGCCCGTTGTCGGAGCGATTGACTCTCAGAAGTGACTGCTCCATGATACGCAGTCGATCTCCTTGAACAGCAAACGGTTTCTTTGTTTCCGAGGGGTTTTGGTCCTTCCTCGTCTTCTTGGCGTTGCCCCAGCCCCGGTTAACTGATGCTGACATCTGGAATGCAAGTGAGAGGGCATAGCCAGTGTGACGTCGCTGCATAACAGACACGAGGCAAAACACCCAGCTTTCCCTCGCGAATCCTGGTTTCCGTGCGGGCGGGCATAGACGAGCCGAAGGAAAACGCGGGGCAAATGATGCTGATGCGTAGATTCCCTCGGCGCATTGCTGAGTTTATCAGTTTCCCCGCAGCGCAGGGAGTTTTTCGAGGAAAGGCATGTTCCTTTTTACAGGTTTGTGACCTTTGGGTCATGGGTTTGAAGGGTGAATGAGGGGCAAAAAGAGCGACAAAAAGAACAAGGTGTAGCCGGTCCGGAGGGGCGATGGCGGCTACGAAACGAATACGCTCGGTCAAGTCCCCGGATCAACGGCTTTCTCCATGTCTTGCAGCTGCCTCTCATGAGACCCTGCCTCACGTCCCCTCCAAGTTCACCTCTTGTGGCCGGGCGAGACGCTGTACCGCCGGATACGGATCTTCCCCCCCCCCAACACGCCCATACGGCCGGGCCGAGGCCGAATGCCGGGATACAGGAGGGGCGCTGCTCTCGGCGGGTGGAGATGTGGACAAATGGCGGGGTTCGGGATGAGGATGAGGAGGGAGGCAAGGACATGAGGGGAGGAGAGGTGGTCAGGAGATCTTCCCTGTAGGAGGGCAAAGAGTCGCACAAAACAGTCATGTTGACAAGCTGTCAGCTGCGGAACAACGGAGAGACGAGCGAATCTGGCAGATGCCAGATCGGGTCCCAGGAGGCGTACAGTCTTGATGATACTGTGCAGCGCAACTGTCACGATGGAGACAGATTCATCCATCTTGGAAGTCGACCCCTTAGCGTCTCCAATTCGGCGGGCATGACCCTCCGCAAAGGTTAAACCGGCGACACTGTACGCCAGCCTGGCCTTGGATATCAGACTGGTGAGGGCATCGCAGCCGGGGCCGTTCCCGGAGAGCAAAAACGAGAAAACCTGGGGGACGAAGAAAAACTCAAAGACATGACTCAATGAGCTCGTCATTGGGCTGTCCCTTTCTTGATTCCCGCTCTGGGGAAGACAAAGGGGGAAAATTTTTCACCCTTTTTATGAATGCGATAGACACACGACACAAAGGACAAGGCCCCCGAAAAGGGCACGAACCACGAAAGCGAGTCAGGCTTCGGGATGAGTGTCAAGGAGAAAACGGGGACGACTCCGAGGCGGCTCGTGTATCGACCAAGTATCTGCTCATACGCTGCCGTGTTGCAAGGTACGGACGGGAAACAAGGCCCAGATGTCCAGATGCCCAGACAACGCATACAGATCTGGGCCGCCCAATGGCCTCTTTTTGTGCGATCAAGGCTCATTCCGACGGACAAATCACGACTTGCATGTTTTTTTTTTGAGCTTCTTTCCTTTTTTTCGAGGCGACTAATTACTTGGACGATGCAGATTCGCTGTTCCCCACAGAAAAATGTCTCGCCCTGAGGCCAGCCAGGGCCAGGCCGACAACGAAAAGCTTTTTCACAGATGAAATCAAGACTCTTGCAACGCGAATACGTCGTCTATTCTGGTTGACCGTAGAGATGGAAGAAGACTTCGGAATCAGGTCATGGCAATTATGACGCTAACAGCGGGACAAATGAACAATGAATAGATTTATTCCTGGTCCGCCACCCCCAGAGAGAAACCAAGCAAGAGCCCCTTCCTTTCTGCTGCAGGGCCCATCCCGGGGGCGTGCACAGTACGGATATTGGCCAGCGAGATCAGGGGGTGTGCATATCATGCCTGGTCGGGCAGGCCCCAAATTCATGTTCAACCTGATGAGGCAGTCGCCAGGCGAATGGGCCTCGAAAAAGGCAACCCGAGACTTTGTTGGGCCGACCTGGACAGCTGGACGAGGAGATGCACTGTGAGGTCTTGTTGGGCTAGAATGGATATTCACGTCGACGTATCGATGATGGCAGACGAAGCAAACCTGAGCTACCGCCGAAAAACCCTGCTCCAGGCCGTGTTTATACGGGTTCGTGGCGCACAGCTTCCTGCACGCAAAATGAAATCCGTCGACACGATTGCTTCATTTACCCATCATCAGTCCAAACTCGGCTTCCCGATGGGTGAAGACGTCCAGGATACGAAGGCCGCATGTGACAGACGAGGGGAAGAAACATCCCTTGCTTGCCTGCCTTGCTTGCTTCCCTCTCCGGGCCCCGTCCGACGAAACAACAAAGGGCAAAGAAACCCTTGCTCTCAAGCCCAGCATGGTCAGTCGCTCGTCTATTGCGGCTCCATAATTCGCTGCCGTCGTCGGGGCCAGATGATCTGGCATATCGTCACCAGCTCCCCCCCCTCCTAAAATGCCCAGCTCTGCGAATCCCCTCCTATAAACTTCTTCATACGCGTCAAATGGCCCACGAGACGCGGGGTCCAGCCTGGCCCAGCCCAGTCCAGCCCGACCTCCTCAGCCGCTCCGCACCCAGTGCCCCCGGAGTGAGTGTGATGAAACAGTGAGATGCCTTCCTTTTCTTGTTCCAATGCGCCGCACATGGCCTCGTCAGCGACGCATCCAGTTCATCACGGCGCAAGCTCAGCTCAGCCCGAGCCCTGTCAGCGTCCATTTCGAGACGCAATGTTTCGTCATCTGCACGTCTCAGTCGAGACAAATGCACGACGGCCGTTGCGATACAATGGAAAAGATACATACCTACTACGGTAGGTAAAAGCGGTAGGGAGTTCTTACATGGAGGGTAGCTCTCGGGCACGGCGTATTATCTCAACTTTTAGCCATCCATGTGTCCCCAGATTCGTGTCACCCACTACGGTGCGAGAGCCGCGCGTGAGGGGCATGCGTGCGAATGAGCTTCAAGAGCAGGGGATTCGACCGGATCAGGCTGTGCACCCCAGATTCCTGCCCTGCCCGTCATTTTTGTGTCCTGGGCAGGACATAGCAGGGTAGCAGGAACACCAGGCCTTCTTCTGCTTCACCGAGCTCGATGCATCAAAGCAGCCGCATCGCTGCCTAGCTGCGGTGACGCCTGACACTATAGAGCTCAGCTCCGTCCTATTAGAATGGCTATGCTCGATTGCCTTGCACTGCCCTGGCCTATTGCCTACACTATCGACGTGGCTTGCCTACAGCTCCAGCAGCTCTAGCAGAGCCGCCTCGCGCATATGCAGCATCTATTGCCAGGTGGTTAGGTGGGATTGAATAGGAAAGCTTCCCGGCACCTTGAGGGTTGCCGCAACCATATTCCGGGAGTCGCGCACGGCGTGCTCGATGCGAGGTTACCGCCATCGAAACTTCCTGTCCGTTTGACGAACACGGCCTAAACTGATTCATTCCCTCACATGGCGCCTCGATAATGAAACGTCCGGCGGGCTTGGAAGAGGTTCAGAAACAGATAAGGACCTTCTCAGACTCCCCAAGGTCACAGACCATCGTACCACCGACTCATCATCTTATGCTCACTCGGCAAAGGCCCGAGGTCGGCTCCGACACGGAACAGCCTCACTCTCTTCTCTGGCGACAGTGCCAACCCTTCGACCATCATCAGCACGCCGGGACCCTCTTCTCCACAAGATGCCACTGCGCCCACTGGTTCGTTTCCCTCCTTTTCCCATGCTTCCATCGCAAGTCGCCGCCTCCATGGTCACATCATCTACACCGTTCGACTTTGCTCGGGCCAGACGCAGGACAGGGTCGAGAGGAGTGAGTTGGGCTGACGATGGGCCATCAAGGCCACGACATGTTGCATGGGAATCTGTGATGCCCAACTGACGGATATCGCAACTTCGCGCGCTTTGTGAAGAGACGGCGGTAGCACAGTGTACTTCTCACGACTCGGACCAGCAGCTTTATATCCCTCCATCCATCTCGGTGGGAGCCCTAAGTTAGATGCTAGTTTACATTTCTATTTTCTAGGTCGTCCCCCAACGACCCTCCGGAATGCGTTGGAGGTGGGAGAAACGAAAAGTTTTCGATCCGGCATGTCCAGTCGCGTCTCGCGCCCTCCATCCAACTCGAGTCGGGATGCCATCTCAACACCGACGGTAAAAACTTCTCACCCTCAACAAGCCGCCGCCTCCTTTAATCCCTCACTCGCTCCGAGCATCACACGAGGATAGGTTCTAGAATATGGCAAAGAAGCCACGACGTGTCGCGACAACGGCATTCTCGTCTCTGCCCATGCTGCTTCGGTGTTCCCGTTGATTGTCGAGATGGGAACAATTCCAGTCTGCTGCTTTCGCTCGAGCTTCAATCCCGCGCTCCCCGCAAAGCCAAAAAAAATTACCACATGGGATGAGCCGTGGGGTGTCGAACCCCCCCCACTGAACGCCCGCTGAAGACTGTGGCCGTCAGGCGCTGGAGCTGGAGGAGTCTGTCACTGTGCGGGTTTTCCACTTGCGAACTACAGTGCGAGTTACCGTCTTTGTTCACTGTCCACCCATCGTGCCTGCTGTTTGGGCACCTTACAATGCCACACCCCTCCCCTTTTAAGTACCACACCCCCCCCCCCGCGGCCAACCCGCCACCCACCGCCGCGGTATCCACACAATCTGCGCCTGCCTTCTTTTCCCTCCCGTCCCGCGATTTCCTCCAAGCATTGAAGCAGGGGGAGGCAAGTACCTTTTGAAGGTAATTCCTCGGCTCCGCCCCCGTCCTTCCCATTTCGCATCGTACTTCTATCCCCGGCCGTCCACCTCGAGCATCGTCGCCTTCCTTCATTCTTCCTCACTTTTGCGCGGGCCTGCACCTCCATACAAACACTCATCTGCTTTTCCTTTCCGCCTTTTGCATCTTCTCTCCTGATCTTGCTTGACGCAACCATCAGTTCACTCAGACAAACCAACCTGACAACCCAAAACAAAAGGACACCGTTGCTCCCCTTTGTTTTGTTTACCTGCTCGTCCATTCCACTTGGCCTTGGATAAACAAAGAGCATTCCGGACCAAGCGCAGCGCAGGCCGCAACCAATTCACCTCTTAAACGGCACATCTCACTGTTCACATCTTCCCCCTCGACCCCCGAGATCGGCACATCCAGAGTCACCATGGCTTCCTCAACCGAATCAAACTACTACTGCTACTACCTCCCCGAACTCCAGGCCATCGACCCTTCAGCCCGTGAAGTCGACGTGAGCGCCTACACCTGGGTCCAGCCGACCGTCATCGAAGACGATGACTTGACGTTTGGCGGCAAGGCCCTGAGCACCTGGTATGAGGAGGAGCGTCGCCGCCTGAGCAACGGTAGTGACGACGGCGAGGAGCGTCGAGGTCGCGAGCGCGTGAGAAGGAGACACGACAAGAAGCCTAGCAAGTCTCACAAGAAATAAATTGCTGCAGCTTCGGCATTGTGGTCACCACTAGCTTTCGACACCATGATACCCTCTACACCGCGGCGTCGGCTACAATACCTCTTTTGACGCCTCCTTCGACACGCCTCATTTCTACACTGCGACACTCCTGGAAGACATAGACGCCACCTTTCTCCCTCATCTCCCGCTCACAAACACGACACGGCATCACCATCACACAAACAACAAACAACAAACCAACCTTGTACAACCTCCTCCTCTGCCACCCGCCTCCACCACTTCTCTCGTCCACCGCGACACCCTCACCACTCGCGATCCCAACCACCATCTCCAACTCCTGTTGTATTTTGCACATGACTTCGGCATCACTACTGGGCTCTGCATTTAGACTTTCCGAGCTCTCACACTCGGTCACCTCATCACGGATACACAAACATGAATTACCGAACATCATTCCGGCGTTGACTTAATATTATTTTGCTATTGGGATACCCAACTCTTTCTTCTACTGGATCATGGACTGGACCGGCTTGGGACGCGGATGGATTGGGAACAGGACTGTGTCCCCTTGTCTCGGTGGCGAGAGGAGAGGGGATCTCAGGACGGGATGGCTCACGGAGCGACTTTCGGAGCGCAAATGGTAGCTCACGACAACAAACTGAATGGCAGGAATACCATAACTTAACTTTCACACTTGTTTGGTTTCTGTGCTACTTACGTGACGATATGATATGATGATTAAACGTGCTGTTGATAGGCGGTCTGCCCGAAACGGCCATGGTGCAGGTCTTAGTTGTTGGAGAGACCAATTGTGGCGGGTGTGGCTATGTGGCTGAGCATGCATGTCACCAAGAGCAAGAATGGCGTTTGCTGACTGTCCTGTGAATCAGAATCAGGCTATGCTGAACGGCCTCCCAGCCTACGGCGGAAGCCGAGGAGTCCGAGGATTTGAACTCTGGCGATTTTTGCTTTTACAGTGCTGGTTGTGCTTCGCTATCGTCAGTTGATCACCTGGCCCTTTCTTCCTCCAGAGAGCGCGTGTGATTTCGCTGATGAGATCATGCATCATGCAATGTTCCTGGGCGATCACCGGGACATGTAAGGTCTGGCAAGGGTAATTCTTTATTTTCTGGGCATGGAACACGAGATAAGAGACAAGGGGAGCAAGTAATACGGACAAGGCGGGATTGAAAAGAAAAACAGTGTTGCAGCGAGGAGGGGAGAAAATCATGGCGCGCTGGAATAATGACGTAGCTCCGAGTTCGGGAGTTCGTGGTCCCTTGCATTTTCCCCTTAAGAACCGGGTTCTTGGGGGGGGGGGGTTCAGTCTGTAGTATGAGTGATGGCTTGAGATGGTGACGGTGTTTTTACGATTTTTTGCGTATTTGCGTATTTCCTGTTATCCATCTCAACCAAAACATGGTCGCGCAAAAGCTGCCATCCGTCAATGCCAATGCCGCCTTCAACGGCCATGACACTGATGATCACGCCCTCTCCTCCCCCGCGGGTAACAATTCCCCATGCCACTTTTCGATTCCCGAGCGTTTCCCATGAAAATGTGAGCCCATCACCCCATGTCCAAGCTCGCCATTCAAAGGAGGGAGGGGGAGGGAGGGGGGTCCCTTGGGGTTGCACTCTGCAAAAGACAGGCCACCCGCACGTGGACGGATCCGGAGGGAGGTGGTGGTGGCATGTGTCATCGGTCGGCAGCGGAAGATGGAGAGGGCGGGTTTTGGATGATCGGGTGAGGGTATCGCGTGGGGGACGCTGGCGATTTTGAGAGGTAGTGCCTTTTTTTTTTGAAGAGGGGTGTGGTTTGGGAGGAGTTGTGGTGTTGTGTTGTTATGATGGGTGATGGTGATTCATCACGGGAAGCCTCGCTTTCAAGGCATCATTCGATGTCGTGCCTGATGCGCATCTCGACGAGTGTCGTGTTATGCCGTGTCATGTCATCTCATTGTCGGGAGAGTCGCTGCCTGGTTCAAAAAGTCATGTCGGGTAACTTCAAGTCGCATCGGATGCCATCCCGCACGAGTCGGGCGAGGTCGTATCGGGGTAATCGGATGCGCAACTTGGGAGTGGACGGGCACGAAACCGCGATTCAGGGCGGGCTTGATGCAACCCGGGACTGAGAACCTAGGTAGGGGAAGTGAGCTAAAATTCACCAATACTGACCGTCGTTTGTTAGATGTCGAGCATATCGGCATTTGTGCCAGCCCTTTCGCATCTCATCACCATGCACACACACCCTGATGCCGGGTCATGCCGGCGGTGACATTTTAGAGATACGACTTACACCGCTTCCATCAATCAACGACAAGTGACCCAAAGCAAGCTATCCTCTTATTTTCAGCCCCTTTCACCGCCCGACACGCCGATATCTATCCTCGACGATGCAGCCAAGTCTCACCTCATGTCCATACACACATCTCGCGCCCTCAACTGCATGTGCCGACCAGCGCGAACCGTCCCGACTAGTCAGGGCAGAGGAGAGGGGGAAAGAAACGTTGCGACAGTGACCGTTGGACGCCTCTACCACGAGGTAAAATGCATTTAGGTACTCTCGAAAGCGCCATGATACGTGCCATTGGGAAAACGTGGGGATGGGCGAGGAGATGAAGATAGGTTTGCCAGCCGAGTTGGTCAAGTTGCGTGGCCATGTGCACTTGATAATTGCATTTATCATCGTGACATCCCTGTTGAAGAGCATTTTGGCCATTTAATGTTCAAATTCGTCCCTCGTCATGTGTTATACATATCCCGATCGAAGTTGGTGCCTGTAACTGGCCTGCTGGGCCCTCGCGGCAGGTTCCGTTCCAACAAATAGACGAAACAATAAGCGCAAGATCTGCCCCGATACGGATCACATGTCGAAAGAGCTGTACTGAGGTGAAATACGGAAGTTTGAGCCCTCCCAAGAGAAGAAGGCCGCCAGCCGAAAGATGAGAAAGGCTCTCATCCACAACCACATATCTTGACTCTGCACGCCAGACAGTGGAAGAGCAGTCCTGGATATACGAGATGGCGAATGCAACTTGAAGTCTTTCAAAAGCCAACAATAAGTATGAAATGCTACGAAACATTCCTCAACTGAATACTCAACTCACATATCGAGCAACAGTCACAGGCAAGGTCAGTCACAAGATGCCAGCCATCAACTCCTCCAGTCCTGCTCCAGCCCCATCCCGACCGACTCCCACAATAGAACCACGGGTAAGCTTCAAGCTAACCACAAAATCCAACAGCCACGGCGTCCACGACGCAAGCCATGGTCAGCTTCTTCACCCAGGAATGCGGGCATCGCCGAGTTACTCCTGGTCTAGACTGCAACGAGAAGCAAATCCAGCCTTTGATCGAAACCTACCTGCTGCGCGGAGCAAAGGGAGTTCAAATTCCAGTGTGCAAGATTCCATCCGATAGGGCTGAAGGGAAGAGGGAGAAAGGTATATTCGGGGTGCCCCTGATCGTCCGGGCCTTGGGGTCAAAGACCTTGACAGCGGCGGGAGGATTTCTTAGCCTTGGATGCGTCTAGGCTCGGGCTGTTAGATAGGTCTATATACAGATCGTTTTTGGGTTGTTGTTGGGCTTTGTTCGTCATGCAATTGTTTGTGGGCGATAAGCTCTGGACATGGGCGGTTCGTGGATGTTGACTTTATGGCGGTGGAGGGTCGAGGTCAGGGGGACAGTTGTGTTT
Organism: Thelonectria discophora; assembly: GCA_911649645.1. Classification (NCBI taxonomy): domain Eukaryota; kingdom Fungi; phylum Ascomycota; class Sordariomycetes; order Hypocreales; family Nectriaceae; genus Thelonectria; species Thelonectria discophora. Next base: position 276,556 of record CAJVRK010000012.1, read on the forward strand.
CATGAGGGCGAAGAGGACGGCAGAGAGAGAATGATGGGAAAAGAAGAAAAGAATATATGAGAGCTGTGTTTGTTGATGAACCGAGGCTGATTCGTGTTGACAATGCAACCAACAGCATATCACCACCAAGTCGGGATACCCAATCAAGCAACCCTGTCGCAAAACAGCAACAGGTCGCGATGCTGATCTCTACATTCTAGGCAAGATGCTCCCACCATCGGAAATAAGGCACGCGGCATCTGCTGCTGTTTTAAAGCCCGCAACACACGGCCATGCAGCATCTCGCCGTTGCTCGCCGTACGGTCGGATGCGTCGGTCTGGCACTGTTCTCCGTTCCGACTTTGCCAGTAAACCATCACCCATGACCAACCAGATATCCTCCTCCGTCCCAAAAAAAAAGAAAATAATAGCCATCATCATCATGAGATTTTCTCCTCGTCCGTTGCACCCGACCTGCCGGCGCCGAACCTTATCGCTGCCCTTCAAGCCCGGAAAGCCCCTCGAAAGAGTCTCGGCGACCCCTCCAAGCCTCACAAGCCTCACAAGCCAACACCAACAGTCCTTGTGACCATTTTCCTGCGCCTCTCAGAACGTTTCCGTCCCTCGATTGCGCGCCATGAATGTCTTGAGCTCTACTTGTCTGGTCCGGCTGCTGCTTGTACCGGCTGGCCCCCCTTTTTGCCTTTGGGCTTCATGCTCCCGCAACACGCGACCCCCTCTCCTAAACAGTTCTAGACATTGGCGGAGGCTTCCGTCCAGACCAATGGCTCATGCCCAAGGTGAAGCCTGAAATGGTCTCGCCCTGCCAACTCGCCCTGCCAGCACAAGTAGAAAAAAAAAAAAAAAAAAAGAAAGCTGGCTGGCGATCAGCCATGCACTGCCGAGTATCCCTGTCCCATGCTTGCCCCTGCCCTTGTCCGTCCAGCTTTTTTTCCTCCTTTCACGTCCAAGTCAGTCATTCTGGCCCCAAAAGCGACCCGGATCGCCCAAGATTCTTTCCGCTTCAGCCGGACCGCGGCCGTGACGGCACCTTGGACTTGATGGTGTTTCCCGTTTCCAGCAGGGCTGACGACGCATAAATGCAAATAAAAAATGTCTGGATCATCTCAACGAGTGAATGTCGGTTGTCTGGCTCAAATCATATCATTGCATGTGACTAAAGCGCCCCCCCCCCTCTCTTTTCGTGGAGCTCTTTCTGGTGGCTGCAATCGTTCTGCATCGCCGGTGGCGCATACGACCTCGATGCTAGTTGCATTTTCAGATGCCATGAAGCCGGAAAGCTTCGTTTCTGACGGCTGATGGGCGTTATGCAGCCCCTTCTTTAAGCCCGTCGGACACACCCATCTTCCCGGGTCACACACGCGCGCACACAAACGAGAGACGGATATTTATAACTAGAGTGCTTGTCCCCCTCCTCCAATCTCGGCCCAAGGACCCCTTGATTCCATCCATCATCTTTTACTTGATCGTGTCGAAGCCCAATGTCGACCCACCTCGACAGAGACAACGCATCAACGTCGACGAACTCGTTTCAATAATATTTATTACCGTCCTACTATAATTGACACCTCGTCATCACTCAATTCGAAGCTCTATTTACTTTTTAAATCCGACCAACCGCCCGCGGCCACTTATCCTCTCCCACCGCTTGTTCTGTACACCACCTCACTTATACCGACAACACGACCATTTCTCAGCTATAAAACCATACGCAAAGCTACATACTTTTCTACAGTCATGTATCGAGACCGCGACCGCAACCGCCTATCCGTTTCCTCTGCCGTCTCCGAAGACACCATGCCCAACCATACCCAACCCGCTGCAGCCACCGGGATGCACCGCAGCCGCCAGGCCAGCACGTGCTCCGAGCACAGCTGTGAGGGCATGACGGCCGACGAGACGAGGCACCTCTGGCGCTGCATGCTGGAGCTGCAGCAGCGGTACGGCTGCTACAACTCGACGAGGCTGGACGTGGCCGTCGACGCGGGCGAGGGCGCCATGGATTTGATGCGTGTGTTCCAGTGTTTCTTCACGTTTGGGATACTCTCGACTGACATCCTACAGCCAGCCGCTTCATCATCGACACGCTCAACGAATCCGTCATCGACCTCCCCGACGAGGGCCGCGAGCTGCTGAACCGCCACTTTGCGCCTTCGTCGTGTAACGAGCGGCACAGGTGGCAGTTCTGGAAGCACTAGCCGAGCCGGGCCACGACGTGACGAAACAAATTGCTTTTGGCGACTTTGGGACATATGGGTTAGTTATTTCGGGGCCTTGGTTGATGGACATGGGCAGATGTGGCGTCAAGGACGGAGTTGTGCTGGAAATCTAGACTGCCTACGCCTTACGGCTGATCATGGGCGGAGTTGGTCATTTGGGGCTTTGACCCCCGCCAGTTCATATTATAATGGAATCGGTACCATCACAGTGTCGTCTTCATAAATTCGTGTTCCCCGTACCCCATGTGTCCAGCCTGAATCTTCATGCTGTCCAAAACCCTCTGCTTCAGCCCCTCGTCGACAATATCCATGCCCGCGAACCCCCCGTGCGTCTCGACAAAGTCATACTGCCTCAACACCTCCCACATGCGCGCCATCTCGTCCACGCTCAACGGGATGAAATTGGGAATACTGTACAAAAACGCGAACGAGTTCAACCCATGCGGCCTCTCGCGCTCCTCCCCCAACGCATCCACATCACTCTTCCCCACGCCCGAAGCCGTCGTCATCAATGTATCGGCAATGAGCAGGTGCCGATCAAACTTGAGCACCATGCTCCCCGGGAAGTGTCCGCCCAGCCGCACGGCAGTCGCGCCCGTGTCTCCGATGGCAGTCTCCGTCCGCGAGAGGAGGACCTGGTGGCTCGACGACAGCCTGGCCCAGCTAGCGTCGTCGTCGGAGATGTAGACGGGACACTTGAAGGCGCGCGCCCACTGGACGTGCGTGCTGTAAAAGTGCGGGTGACTAATGACTATCGCCTTCAGGCCGCCCAGCTTCTCGATGCGGGCAATGGTGGCCTCGTCGAGCAGCGAGATGCAGTCCCAGAGGACGTTCCCCGCGGACGTCTGCACGAGGATGGCGCGCTGGCCGATGGCAAACTTTGGCGTCGATGATATAAACGTCAGGCGCGGATCGGTAGCACAGGGCGTAAACTCGTTGGCGTGCGTCTTCTTGACCTCGGAGAGCGTGGTGAAGGACTGGCCCGACGCGGGGACGAACTGGCGCGGGTCGTCGCAGATGGGACACGTCTTGACGAGGGACCGGTCCGTGGTTGGGAATTGCGTGCCGCAGGTGACGCAGACGAGCCACGAGTCTGACGTTTGGGCGTCGTAGGGTTCGGGGGTGAAGGTCATGGTGAGGTTATCGCGGGGTTTGAATCCAAGGCGCAAACCAGGGCGTGGACTAGAGGGAGAAGCAGGGCATAAACAGGGCGATACAGTGCAATGTCTGACCTCGTCGTTATTACGGAGTAGAAGCGGCACAAATACTCAATGTGAAAGCTGGAAAGCCTCGCTTCACTTTCACATGAGGGGTAGCTAGGGTCTTATTAGGTCATCTTGCGTCCCTCTTCAACACCCCCCACTCGCGCAAACAATTCCCAGTGAGACCCTTAGCAAACTCGCGTCTCGCTACAAACTCGTCGAGCCGAGAATGATTCCAAAGGCGAAAATGGGGTCCATCACGCCCTTTGACGACTGCCGAGAGTGGGGAGTCCATCGTCGTCACTCTATTGAGGGGTCGCGAGAGTGGGGTGAAGCATAAACAAGTCTACGGGTCTTTATTATAACTAGTTATGCTTATTATCGTGACTTTATTTCTTTTCATCATCGATATCGTCAATCGTAAGGCAAATGGCCTATAAACTGTTCTCCAGCACCGCTCAACACTCCTCAGATCGAAATGGAACAAGTGTCTCGAGTGAGCACCAGACATCTCGTCAAGTTTTAGGCATCCCTTCACGAGTTTGTTAGTCACATCTCCGTACGGTATGGCACGTTTACTTACCGGCCGTCACAATGAGGCTTGCGATACCCGTCGCCGTTTGAATGCTTGATTGAGCATCGAGCTTGAAATGCAAAACCGCAACCTGGGCCAGGCCATCATCACCGCGATGCTCAGAACAGTAGGCAAGAGGATGATAAAGACCGCGGCATACGTCTGCTAGGTACGAACCATGTAAAGCCCCCTGTTCCTGTCTGGTAGTGCCTCGAGGGTTCCATCAGTGGAACAAGCACAATCCGTACCAAGACAGCGGTATACGCCGAGTCGTCGGAGGGTTTGGATAATGTCGGGCCCGCTCAATTTAGAAGGGTCGTTGAAGTGCTTGACTTCCCGAAAGCCATCAAAGCCGAGATCAAGTGTGGCGATGGTCCGCGCTTCTCGTGTGCCCGTCGTCTAGTAGCGCACTCTTGGTCAGTTGCCGCGAGTTATCCTCTATTCAGAGACTGCTTATCTCAATCACATCAACCCTAGACAAAGTCTTTGGAGTAAAACTCCTCAAGAGGCCCGGCGAGCTTAGATGAAGAAGGTGGTAGAAGAGCATAATATGCTCCAGGGCGGATCGGTCATTGAGTTGCGACGGTGCTGGACAAGGAATCTCTATGGCTCTTCCATCATCGTTGCATAGAACGTTGACGTGTTGGCCATGAGCTCGCTTCCACGTGGCGAGGAAATCCAAGACTGCATCCGTAACGCAACGGGGAAAGAGAGGGCAAACGTCGCAGCAAAATAGATGCAGCCATGCGGCTTGCCTTGCCCATCTGGACTCCAATCGACGGAAGAATGGAGTTTGCTAATGGTCAGCTATCTAGGTTGGAAACAACTCATGTATCGAATTCCACCTATAATGAAGCATCCCAGCCGACGTGTCGATCGAGAAGGAGCAAATGTAAACATCATTCCCAGGGTCCCAATAGCGAGAGCAATTGTAAAAAGGATAATTTTTCGATGCTTTCCACATCAACGATTTGAGAAAGACGGCGATACTGGCAATGACCATCGACAGGAACGCAAGAGCGGGAAGAAGTGCCAAAATCGGGCATACCCGCCAGTACTTGAGCAGTCCCAGGCCTACAGGCCGAGGCCTGACTCCTTGCGCATTAAGAGATTTCGTTCGATATTTGTTATGAGCGTTGGGCCGGTCGAGGATGGTGAAGTTTGTGGTGAAGTAGGCGCAAGACATTGTGGCGACTTGGGCGCCTTCAGGTAAGGCCTTGAGGGGGTCCCAAGGGTGAACTGATCAGTGACGAGGCTTGGGGCGAACTTATCGCGTATCCGTACCATACTCCGTGCTGCGCTCCTGGAAATATGCCTGGCGACTTGATCCCTGGGCAGCGGATAAATACTTGGGGGAGCTGAAATGGCCTGCAACTGATATTGGTCATCTCTTGTCGCCGCTCTAGAGCGGCAGACGAGGGCTTGGCAAGTCTGCCTTGTGAAGATATAAATATAACTTGCTACCATCCAGGCAAGTTCGCGACCCAACAACCACACTCCGAAGCCTGCAGCCGCCCGGAGGCACACCATTCAGCTATTTACTTAACAAGGCAAGCCCCCGTTGTCTACCATTCTCATCAATCATAGGATAAGCTTTAATTCGATCTATGAATTTGCCTTCCATTTCATACTGCGAGCCACTTTAAGGAATCGGCGGGCCATCCCCAAGTTTGCATCACAGCATATCCCGATGGAGCCAGATGCGTTCGACTCTGGCCTGTTGGTTCGTGGGCTTTGAGCCTTTCGTTCCTAGCATCGGGGACCTTTTTTTGACTCCGATTTGATCTTAATTTGACGTACTGTTGTGCGTTGCTGAAGAGGAGCATCTGCTTTTGCATTGGCGTCGACATCGCGTTGGTCTGAGGCGGCTCGAGTTCTTGGGGCCGACCGAGACAACCACACCCAGTAACCAAAGCCTTCATCGGCGACAGAGGAGGACCGCAAATAAGAAGGACATAATTTCACCATTCACCGTCAATTAAACCTATGGCGATGCTGCACTCGACAAGTTCCTGCACTGGGCGTCAATAACCCGCCTTCCTCATTGTCCGCGTTTTTGCTGCCCGTGAGCGGGAGTAAGTGTCCAGACGTAAGAGCAAAGGCAAAAAGAAACGAATATTATCTACGGATTCGTGCCGCTCTACTCTTAAGAATGGCACTTACAAATATCCAGTATTATATCAATTTGCATTCCTAAGGAATAGGGACTACCGCCGCCTAGGCAATATTGGGCTTGAACATATTTTCAAGACAGCAGGACCAGGCTTGCGTCGGCGCGGGTATAATCCGTATTAGGAATCGATCCAATGTCAAAAGCAACACTTGGTTGGTCTTTCTGTCGCGTAGGTACAAGGCCTTCGTGTCCTCCCGCCCAGGGCTGTTGATGGTGCCGATGCAATGTCCCAAATGTTCCGTCAAATGGCTGTTGAATTCCAAGGGTAGTGTCGCACTGCCGGGGGTAATGGAACTATATACAATTGGAGAGAGAGGAAGACGTCTGGGACTTGACCCCTCCCCCAGAAATATTACCTTAGGAAGAACAGACGTAATAGAGGAGATCAGAGACATGATCCAGAACTCCGCCATTAGACGTCAAGAAGAAAGCCCACTGGCAAAGGAACTTCAAGCACCTCGAGTCGGCCCTCGTGTGGGAAAATGCTCTGAAGTCTCACCTCGCAAGCAACACGAGGAGACCACAAAGTACAACTTGGACGCAGCGGGAAAAAAAAATCCTTGCGACTGCCTTGCGGCATATCAGAAAAAATTAGCCATGAAATGTCCCGGGAATCTGCTGTAGAAACGGTCATGTTGAAAGGTTCAAAAAAAGAAAAAGAAAAGGAGGAAATTCAAGTCGGAGTCGAACCCACGACCTCGAGTCGTGACCGGCAAAAAGCGAAGCACGGGCGGCTTTGCTGGTCATGACCGGAGTCATTCCCACCCGGCCAAGGGTTGGCAGAATGGCACCGAAGTGTCGTTTGGTGGGCCGCAGCTACTTCGCTGGAGGGAGCAGCAATTGATTTGGTACATAAGGACAAGATGCACAGAGCATTTCTTGCAAGTACGAAGTTCAATTCCGCATCAGACCTCATGCCCATGGTTGGATGCGATTATCTACGTGCTGCAAGCAGGTAGGGATCAGCCGACTTACCTTGGTGCCTAACCATAATATCCTTATTGCTAGTTATGTGAAGCCCAATGGTTGAATGATCATAGAGAAGGTATCTTTGTACTGTTATAACTATTCGATTTTATACAAATTGCTCCAAACACGTGCATTGGGTGAGACACTGCAGAGTGGACACAGACTTATGGCTGCTGTGTGGAGCAAGACTCCAGACGAGTCACTATACTACCTAACCACTGTCCCTCTCCTATCCTTGGCTAAGGCCTGCCACGTACTTTGCGTACGCAAACGCCGACATGTTGGGCTTGCAGACGGTGCCCACTTCCGGTAGGGTGCCCTCTTTAAAGTACTCAGCAATCGCATCGAGAGTACAATTCGAAGCGTGCGAAGTCACGCCATGCTATCCAGACCCGGTTAGCTCAAAACACCACAGTAATCCCAGCGGGACAGTACTTACCCCGACTCCTCCATGGACCAACATTCGGCTCCCTCTGAACCGAGAAGCTACCTGCCACGCAAAGCCCAACGAAGTAATGGGATCGTACGCTCCGTTGACGACGAGAACGGGGTAGCTCATGTTGACGTTGCGAAGCTTGTTTGTGTTGATCCCCTCTGCGGCTTCGAACCGCCAGGCACCGCACCCGATGTAGTCGGCGGCTATGGCGTCTCCAAAGGTGCTCTCGGCCAAGTGCGATTGGTACATGGCGTAAAGGTCTTCTGGAGTCTCGACGCGGAAAGATGAATCAGAGCATGCGATGCCCCTGAACGATTCGGTGCCCCGGTTCCACTCGGACCCAGACTCTGAGTACACGCCCAGAGCCTTCTTGTAGTTGCCTTCGAGTGCGTATGAGAGGATCTCGTCAACGTATGTGTACGTCAGGGGACTGGAAAGCTCATTGAGAACAGCATACTTCAACTCCTTGAGAATGGAGTTGCCCCCGTACGGATAGTCGGTCGACGAAAGGCCGGAGTCGGATGGGAGCTCCGGAGTGTTGACCAACTTTTGAAAGAGGTTCACCACGGCAGCTCTGAGGTCGTCACTTGTTGTGCTTGGCCCAGAGTAGTTGGCAAGTCGACAAGTCTCGGTTCCCGCGTCGACGCATTCGTCGAAAAAGTGCAACAGGGACTTTTCGGCATCGTGGGGGCCTCCGGTGCCGGTAGAGGTGAGATACGAGTCGGCGAGCGTGTTGGAATCGAGGAGAATCCTCGCCATCCGATCGGGAAACATGGAGGCGACGACTTGTCCCAGGACTGTGCCGTAGGAAATGCCCCAGTACCTCAGCTTTCCGTCTTCGCCGAGAGCATCGACAATTCTCATCATGTCCCGGGCCGTGAAAGCCGTGCTGAGGTAACGGCCATGCTCCTGCTCGGTCTCGTAGCACTTATCGGCCAGTTCCGTGAGGCTCTCCCATTTCTCCTTCTTGACATAGTCCCACAGATCCGCCTGGGGTAGGGGCTTCTCGCTTCGACGGGCCGACGTGGAATAGTTGGTCGTCGTGTTGCACGAGAACGGGATGGTTCTCCCAGTACCGCTTTGCTATGTCAATCAGTGAAGCAGCGAGCATAATTCTTGACCTACCGAGTATCAAACGAAATGACGTGGTTGTGACCGCCAAGAATACTAACGCGAATGTTAGCAAAGCGCCGCGTTTAGCCATGATTCTACTTACTCGCGAAAGTCGGGCCCAAGATACGCAAGCATCTCAATGCCAGAAATCCCAGGACCACCTGGGTTCCACAAGACACTGCCCTTGAACGGCTCCTTGGTGGCGTTGAACCGGATTAGCTGGAGATCAATCGTCTTGCCGGAATCCGCGTTCGTGTAGTCGAGGGGGACTTCAAGAGTGGCGCAGTCGCCCGGCTCCCTCATTGCACTCTTGACATCGTCGGGGAGGTCCAAATCACAAGGAGCCCAATCCAGAGAAGAGGAGCGAGCTTCGATGATTGGCGAGAGGTGGCTCTCGGGCGCAGCCAAGGTCTTGGCAGTGCCCAAGAGCAGCGCGCTGAACATGCCGTGCCGAGACTTCATTCTCACGTAGCTCAAAGTGAACGATTAATGTTGGGCATTCAAAGAGAGATCCGGTCAGTTAACGGTTCTTATATACCCCTCAGCTCCATGTCAGCCTCGAGGAGGCCCACCCCCGAATGCAGTTCGCGAACGACATTGTCATACATATATGGGCCACAGGGATGTTCTATAAGCTATGGTCATAATGATTTCTTTCACCTGACCAACAACTGTGACATCAAAGCCTTGGCTAATGAAAGCTGCGGGCAATTGCCACGGCCCGTTGCGTAATACACCTCACAAGTCTGATATCTTGCAGAAATCCCCACTGTTAGGATTGTCTTCCATGGCGTGTTAATCACAAATTGGGCTGCGTACCTGGTCGTCCGCAGGAGTCGGTCTAACTGCCACTTGATTTTCCCGTTCCAAAGTATCCGATTTCGGTCCTACGGTGAATCTCTTCTCGAGGCTGTTAGCATCGTTAAATCGAAGACTCAATAGAATAGTTATATCTTCTAACCCGGCTAGGACAGGACGGCGAGAGCGGGAAGAAGTTCATTAATAAGTAGGATTATTAAACGACCTGACCAACTATAGGTATGAATCGTTCAAGCGGGTTCCTTCAACACGCTGTTGTGTCCCAAACACCGAGAGATCACACGGTGGTATCACGGGCAAGGCCCAGTGCGATGGATCTAGCTGGGGCGGATCCGCAAGTGCAAGAACATGAGAGCATGTGACTGGGCTTTGCGAGGGCTTGGCGTAAGCTAAGCTTCAATGTTAAGATCGTATTTCATTACAGCAGAGTGCCGGCTGATCATGGTTCGCACAAGTTGACCTATCCAGTTTTAGCCTTTCGCAGAGGCTCAGCTTATGAAACTCGATACGCGTCGGGTTAGTCAAGGTCTTATTGTGAGTCTGAGTATGGGATCGTATTTGTACAGTCACGTATTCCTCGCGGCGTCGTCGCTAAACTCAGACTCTGGCAATGCATCGTGAATGCGTTGACCTGGCAAGGTGAGGACCTCTTCAAACTATCAGCACTCGGCATAGGGAGTCTCAGTAGACGCTCCTTTTTTCGGCATTTCAGACTTTATTCTATCGTAAATACCCTCCATCAACGTAGCATCTGTCCATCGGGGCATAGCAGTTGGTGGGTTAAAGGGATACAACGTAGACCCATTTGTTGGTGAATAAGTTCGCTGATAGCCTTACAGTATGACTTAAATTATCCGTAGTCTTGTTATATGTTGTCTCGAACATTCTTGCAGCACAGTCGACGCTTCAGAAACGGCTCTTATCGATCAGCTTGAGCTGACCTCATGCTTATTAGAGATGGTCGGACGTCAGCAGATTCGGCCTCACGAATGGCCTGGAGAGCGTCTCTTGTCTATGTTCTTCCCGATACCTAGTCTGGCACAGCCAGATCAATCTCTCCGGTTCTCACCGGTAATGCCCCGAAATCCTATCCATGACGGTGGTCCCCCTGACAGAGTTGACAATGTCTAGAAGCCCTCGATGAGAGCCTAGGACAAACTGCTTATTAATATACGGAACCAACGCAAAGTATACCGGGCGGGAGTCCATACATACAATTTTAAGAGCCTCGATTACGTCTTTCAGCCATGGTAAAGGGTGCGGTCTTTGCCGTCTTCGTTGTCTTCGTTGGATCGTGGTAGATGACATTGTATCCCCCTTCCTTGTTTCTCCTCTCCCAGATTACGCGGACTGGACCCGGGTTGTTGTCAGTTCCGTCCGATTTGACCGGGTTCCAAGTCCTTGTCGTATTTGACCAAATTGGGTATTCCAAGATGAAAGAGTTCACGTTGATATTAAGCGGGTTTTCTTCGTAGTTCTTGTTTCACTTGGGATGTCGACCCCCGACTTTGTCAGATGCGCCATCAAGTTGAGGTTCTATATGTTTGTGTTTGATGATTCGGCACTTGTGCTTCAAGGGGAGGCCCAAGTATTCAAACTGTTCGGGGGAGAGTATCAGGTTAGTGCTTAGGTTCATTAAAGATAACTACTAGAGACAACTAACATATGTTCTCATGTTCACAGCACGAGTCGTCGGGCAATCTAAGTAAGCATCCTCACTGCCACCATTGTTGCGTCGCTTGCCAGGTTCTGCAAACCGGCGAGAGGGTTGGGAAGAAGATTCGGGATCGGGCATGGATGTAGCTTGTATAATGAGCGATTTGGCTGCTTCCAGTGCAACATACTGGGAGCTTTCGATGCAAAGATGTGATGTTTTGAGAGCTGTGGTAAGCAAGTTGGAACCTATTTATATATTTGCTGCCCCCACCTTCTGATTCCCATCACGATGCTCTTGGTCATAATCGAAGACCTGTCCAAGTAAATCACAATAAGACAATGTCCACATCCGTGTACATACTCTGGTTGCCTTTGCCTTTTCCAGGCAGCTGGACAACGTTGTGGGCCATGGCGGTCTCAGGTCGTCCTATTTGCTTCCCAGTTTCTCACCCTTGCATACCACTTGTCGTTCTGCTCATGAAATTGGCCTATAGAATTGAGCGTGGTGTCCGTGGCGCTCGCACTTTCTCGACGAATGTGCCCGTTGGGTTGGGGGCGGAATCTCAACTAACCGATTGGTCGTCTCTTAGCAGCCAACTGAGACCGGAGAGCAGAGCCAAGGGCGGCAAGCTGGGCGGCAAGTTGGGCGGCGACTGTGAGGACGAGGGTCGGCTGGATTCTCCCTTGTTTCTGCCTGATTTCCAACTCCTAGATCTTGGTCCTGGACCAAAATGGACCTATTACTTGCCTTTGCGGATGCTATGTCGGCGCCTTATCTGTCACATGAGACTCACCTTAATTATGCAGTTCGCGTGAATTGCCATGGGCATGCCACATCAAGTCCATTCTTCCGCCCCAGAGACTAAGGCATGGATGCGCGGCTCGAATCGATTGAATCTGAGCGACAGCTGCAACTTTACTCTATCTGGCATGGATTGGGTAGCTGACTAGCCACAATCCCAGCCGTCCCTCTAGACGTACCACGCAAAGTCCATCCCGTCAAGCTGAAAGCTGAAACGAAAATGGGATCATAAGCATAGCCGCCCGTCTCTTCAACCGATTCCATCTACGTCCCACTCACACATTGCGGGTTTTTCTTCACCTCGCCCCGCTCCTCCGGGCTTGAAAGAAAGGCTCTCAGCTTCACGTTCCTCTCACGCGCGCAGGGCTATCAATGAAATACCGACCCCCTTCTTCGGCTCCGTCTTCATACAAATGAGCAGATCAATCACTGCAATCTAAGCCATCTAGCCCATTTCGACATGACATCTTTTCGCTACGCATTCGTAGTCCCTCTTTGAAACGTGCCCAGAGGAGCCTTGCCAGCTGGTATTTGTTCTGAGCTACAAATCGTTCACCGTCCTCCCTTGAGCTCGCCCGTCCTCGCACCAAACTCGCCAGTCTTGTGAGGATATCGACCCTGTGCCCTGTTTAACTTTGATTGGCAGGGACATTCCGCAGTCATGACCGACGATTCCGCACCTGATATCGATACTTCAGCAAAAGGGGGGGTTGCCGCCGTGCAAGCACAGCACGCTGACCAAGAGCCCCTGTCTGTCCCCAGAAATTGCGGGAGAAGTTTGAGAAACTGCGAGGTCATGGGAAATCTCAACATCATGCAGACTTGCTCGCCATTTTCGAGCGCGTCGTTTTCGCAACCCATCAACAAGCAACCGGAGCCATCACCACGACGCCAAATGCACCAAGTCCTGAGACCAACGTTCAGGATGCCTCCAGAGCCGCTGCGGCTAAGATTGACGAAAAGTGCCCGAAACTGGATTCTGCCAATGATGTGGAAGGCTTCCTATTTGGGCTATGGGAGCGATTGATCTGCGTTGCGTGCATCGTTCCGTATGATCACGTTGGCCAGGACCATCTTGTCGCTATGCTCGAGAGCTTGCGATCATGGGGGAAGGGTACTGTGAACATTTGGGGGGTGAGTAAAGTTCCTTGCACTTGTCATAAAACACTTGACTTGGGTTTCTAATCAATGATACGTGTAGACGGAAGGGCGTTTGTGGAGGGATCTCCCACTATTAACGGCTTGTCTGCGAGAAGCCTGGGTTGGTAAGTACTTCTCTCTTCGCTCTTCGACTCTTATTCCTAGAAGACTTCTCATGAGTTGCATCTTGACCATGTATGTAGACCCGACCGAAGACGAAGAAAACCTCCAAGATGATGCGCGCGAATGGGTCTATTTGAACGCCTTCTGCGCACGAATCACAGACAAAAGCCTCATAAACTAGACTGTATTCTCTATTATCGAAATGTGAAAAGCTTTGGAGGCAGAGCTGCCTGACGTCGATATAGCCCGGGACAGTCAGCTCAGGGTTGCCAGTCAATGGCTTCTCATCGGCGGCGCTATCATCTTCAAAGATGCTCTCAAGGACGATAGCCTGGACGAATTGGAGATGAAGAAGACAAGGCCCGGGCCTCTGTATGTTGGTTCTGGAGGAAAGGCCCATGCTGGACTTTGCTTGGACAGGTGCGCGTTTTGGCTGCGTCGACTTGGCGAGCTCGGGGCTGGCAACGCCGCAGCAGAGGTGCGTGATCAGGCTGTGCAGGCAGCCCGTCGTATGGAGGAGTTGATGGAGCAAGATGGTCGGGTGATACATTGGCGCTTGGGATGGTTGACTCTTGGCTGCGGTGCCTCCGTTTGATCACCCGCCGTGGATAATATTAGAATACGGTTGACACCGTCTTCTGATTTGTTCGTCATGCTGTAGCCGTCTAGATTAGCGGGGCACGCAGTAGTAAGCATTCCAGTCCACTCATCTCCTTCGTGACAGCACAGATCCTTCTGTTCTCTTATTCTCCCTCTTCTCGAGTCTTCCGCCATCTCTTTCGACCGCCTCAACTACAACCTTCTATCATCTATTACAAGAAAATTAGCGGAAATGGCCATCACTACCATCCTTCGCGACTTCAAGGTCTCCGTAGAGACCTTTAATGCATTCATTCGAGCCAATGGGATAAACCAGACAAACGGCGCCCCCAGATTCGGCTTCAACCACCCAGACAACGACCCTACCGTCGATCTTCTTTACAGCAGGATCGTCAAAGCTGGCGGTACTGCCGATAAGAAGAAAGTTCGCCTCATTACTCCATCAAGGAAGGAGTATTCGCCCTCTCGCCTTGCATACGTCACATATGCGTGGCTCTGCACGTTTGCTCATTTTGAGCTTGACCTTGAGCAGCAACTCCCGGAAGAGATCCCCAAGGGCTTTGAGGAGCTGAGGGAGGAGATACTGTCTTATGGCAAGGAGGAGCCGTTGGAAATCAACAAGATTCCCAACGACGGGAGGATGAGAATGTACATAGTTTTCACGGACGACCCGTGTAGGTCCTACTCTCCTAATAAGTTAAACGATGTAAGAAAGAATGAAAGAAAGGAATGTGTGCACAGAATATATCAATGCCTCTTTGGTCTAATATAATTCATCTGAACAGATTCTCCAACTCTGCGATCTCTGCGAAATGTCGTTTGATGATAAGCGTGACGCCCTTTATTTCAAACACCAGCATCTTATGCAAGTCCATGGGGCAAAGGATGGCTTGTATCCTCTACCAGAACTTTGAAGACGGATATTTGATGCTTTGGAGGAGGCAGACGAGACTATATGAGAAGGAAAGGGCGCTGTGAAGAGTTTTGTATGGCCTGTTTCCTCGCATTGCTTGGCATCACCAAGTCAGAAACATGTTAAGCACACATTATTATTATCTGCATCGAACATAAAATCTTAATACGAAACTGTCGTAATGGTACAGGCAAACGAGACGAAACACAAGGGCCAAATATATTTCCAAATTACCAGCTACTACGGATCCTCCGACGGGTTCTGTCCCTGATACTGCGTGGTCTGAACTAAATGGAAGAATCTTTCGAGCAGGTCCAACTCTGTGAGTTTGTCTGATAACCACTTGCTTCGTTCACGGTCCACCAGTCCAATGAATACGCATTCCTAGTATCCACAAAAAGGCGACCATCGACTCCTCGAATAATGTGAGTTTGGCCGTTGTGAAATCGCGTTCATGCGCGGGTCAACCGGCCAGGCGTCAAGTCCATCAGCCATTAAAACTGGCAAAGGATACCCTGCCCCATTGAGGAATGGAGGTTCAGGATCCCACAGGAAGGGCAACCAGTGGTACCCAACTGCCAGAACGAGGTATACCCGACGATTTGGGTGATAGGTCTTGAGGCGTGCGACGGCCTGTCCCAGGACTGTATTCCATGAGTGCGGGGCGTGCCAAAATTGTGGCTTTCACTCGATCCAAAGAACATCCCGCTCGTCGAGATTCCACTGCATTCTGACAACGACAGCATCAGGACGGGCGCGGGACGGATTGTTGGGAGGGCCTCTGTAGGGCTCACGCACGACAAGGTAAGTATCAGCCCCCGGGGCCGCTTCTGAGGGGAAGTAACCTGTAGGTAGAATACCCCAAGCAGTTGTCGCCACGTCTTCACGTCTGTAAGTCAGACATTTAACATGGATTTTGAGAACCGCCTTTGCGACACTCGAGTTTGCTAGGATCCAAAAGTGATGACTTCAAACCGTTAGAATAAGATGAAGAGGAGATGGCGAGAGGGAAGTCGAGGCTTTGCGGAGGCCTTCTACCTCTCTGCGTCGTCAGAGGAGAGGGTACATACGCCATTGTTGTGGATTTTCTGTTAGGCACAGGTTGTAATGAGTGGTTCAGGGACAAGGATAAAGAAGAACCGATGGTATCCAAGTGCGGACTTGTCAAGAGCGGAGGATGGAAAAACAAGAATATATCAAGGGACTTGTTAAAGTAGGGTGAATTGAAGATTTGTTAAAGCAGAGTGAATTTATTGTGCCAGCCGGATTTGATCTTGGGATTGTCTTGCCTAATATACTGATCAAGTTACAGGTTACGGTTGCGGTGCTCGGTTGACCTCCGTTGACCACATCCCAGCACTGTCAAACATTCACACATTCAACTCAGCCGCCGTTTGCGAGGATGAGATTACGGTCGTCGATCCATAGTGTAGTCTCATGAGGCGCCCGGGCTGAGTTAGGCCGACCATTCCTCCACTCGTTCATGCCCATCACCAGGCCATTGCAAGGCTTGGCGCTGTTCTCCTTGATCACATGGAGCCCAGGAATCTTGGCGCACGTCTGCGCCATGTTAGTTCTGTCTTGACTGCTCATGAAACCAGCGGCTAGCTCAAAGGCCCTTTTGGACTTTTGTGATGGACCCATCGCCTCGAAGAGTTCATCCATTTCCTGTGTTCGTAGTTGGAAGCTCTGGGTACATATACGACTCGGCGTCCCGTCACCAAGACGAGATATGCAAAGCAAGCGCCTTTTCTCAATCACCCCAACACTGGCCCGTTTTCCTGATTCGTCTCAGTCATACCATCTCTTCTTCTCTTCTTTCGAATCTCCATTAGCAACCTTCCACCGCTTCCAAACATAATGGGGTTCTTCTCGGATGACGGGCACCGCAAGTCTGGTGGTTCGTCTCGAAAGCAACAAAATTACGGTTCTCCCTCTTGCGGTACTCCCTCTTCCGGCGCCCGCCCATCCCCTGCTCCCTCTTACGGTGCTTCCTCTTCCGGCGCCCCATCTTATGGGGGTTCGTCGTCCGCTCGCGAAGCTACGCCCAAGACCTAAGAAAGCAGGATCGATGTAAGTCGCCCCAAACCTCAATCGAAACATTTTTATTAACTAACATATTTTCACGAGACAGATGCCAACGACGTGCAATCGATGACGCAAAGATCCATTTTATAAAGAACTCAAAAGGACTAACCCCGCCCTGTACAATCAAGTAATGCGCGCTTCCCAGGTACGGGCGAAGTTGGAAGCGGCAGGCAAACTCAGACCGTTTGTTGCTTCATATCCCACCATCGTTCCCCAGGCTCCGGCAGCTAGACGGCCAGCCAGCAGCCAGAAATATGCTCCCACCTCAGATCCCAAAAAAAGCCGTGACTCAAGGTCATGCTTCCAGCTTAGGTTCTGGCAGAGTCCCGGTTCAGGGCTATGCTTCCGCCTCGAGCTCCAGCAGACCTACAAGTTATGGTTGTCGATATTGTTCGAAGATTTACGCCAGCAGGGATGATGCACAAGACCATGAGGAGAGACAGCACGCCCAACGATCATACGGTGGGAGGGGTTACAAATACTGATTCCGAGTGCCCATGGGGTTTATTTTTGAGGCAGCCAGTTGGACCTGTAGTTTAGATTTCTGTTGTCTAGTGTGACGAACCGAGCCCGTGAGGGCCTCGTCGAACACTCTCGGTCTGCGGACCCCGCCTTCTTCGGCCACACTCACGGCAACCTCCGAAGGCGCTCCTCACTTTTCACGGATATGAACCCAACACCCGGGTGGATAGAAGAATGATAGGTGGCAAGAGAGATCATAAGGATACACCCGGATGGATAGAAGGACAGGTAGCAAGAGAGATCAGAAGGATACACCCGGATGGATAGATAGAAGGACAGGTGGCAAGAGAGATCAGGAGGATAAAAGAGCCTCTTAGCTGTTGCTGCCAAGGGCTTGTCCCTTCTCTTGCTCTTCAGTTTAGGATCTTCGTTCAAGTCTTCCAGCTAGTTTTAATATACTCAGCTGGACTATTACATCTAGGTACCTAAGAAGCTGTAGCTATTATTATTATATCGATATTCTCGATACTCGCGCAGTCGATGCACAACTTGAAGGGCAGTACTAATAGACAGGTACTAAGTACCTTGTGTAGGGAGTACCTTACCTGGGAACCTTAGGTATGTACCTTAGGTAAAGACAGAGAACATTAGACTCGTTATAAGCCTAAGATAATTTTTCTGGTCCTGCCCTATCATATAAACATAGGGCCTAAGAAGGTACTTAATAGCGATGCTGGTCTGCAATTTTAGGGGCTTTATTTCAGCCCGGGGATGGGCGCTTCTCAGCTGAGATGGATCTGTTGAGTCTCCCCGTATATGCCCTGCAGGGAACATTCGCAGGAAAGCTCAGCCTGTTATTTTGCCCATATGACCAACGGCTGAAAGAGAGCCTATCAAGCCACGGATCCTTCGTCTACAATTGTGCATTAGTGAATAACTACGGAATGCAACATCAGCTGCAATGACTACCACGAGGTGACCGGCCACCTGCGGGAATTCTCAGCCTGGAGACTTCTCCTCCTTCTTTCCTTGCATTTTTACCTGGAGAAACACACGAGCGTGCTTCATCAGCCATCTCTGCCGAGTAGCCAGACTTCAACGGGCCGCATGGATCCAAGTCCTTTGCACTACGAACCCGTCCCCCAGCCGAGGGATGAGCCCGTCTGCGAAGATGGCGCAGCCGATGTGCCGCAGGCATGGCGAATCCCCTGACGGGTCCTCTTACGCGCCTCTGCCCGTCGGGGGTCGGACCTGATCGTGCGAGGATGCTGGGAGATCTCAGAGTGCAGCTTGCCGATGCCGCCCCTGGCGAAGACCATGGGTATATCCCACTGGTTACAGTCCCACCATGGGACAAGATGGAAGTCGCACGCGTCGAACGGAAGAGACTTTACGGATGACACTTGTGTTTACCATAGAGACTGAAACTCGACAGAAAACTGCGTACACGATGCCCCCCGGGCGTCTCCGGTTCAGCCGAGGCGTTATGGATATATGACCTTGCTCAGGAGCACATCGTCCAGGAAGTCGTCCTGTACGAGCACCAGGATGTATCAGTTTCTTACATTCCATTCCTTCGAAGTGTGGTCCCTATTGGAGGCGGCTCGCTGCAACGGGCTCTGGATGTTATAATTGCTTGGCCCTATCGCCAGAGGCAGCAAGCTCGAACCTGATATGAGATATTTGTCTTGGCGGGCAGCAGAGGTTATCACAGATAGCAGTCATCGCGAGCAGCAAGCGAGTGATTGAAGTCATCACGGGACTGTTGCGCGGGGCAGTTGCTTATGTCAGCGATCAACCGTACATTGAATACATACCAGGTAGGGTCTCGCAAGGGAGGGCCATGTATCTTTGAGGTCCCACCAGCAAACAATTCAAAGAAACGTCAAATCGGGATCAGGGCCCTATTAGGTCAGTGATCTTCGTTTTTATACCTTTTCATCTATCCGGCCATGATTTTTGTTTCTCTCGGTGAAGCCTTGTCGTAATTCCCGCGCGGTTAATGTATAAAACGGCCATGGTGAGCACTCACCCACCTCAAGACAGCATCTACGGAGATTGGGAAGACTTCATAAGTCTGCGAGAGCAAATTGTATATTTCTGCTCGAATGCATAATAATAATGCCCAGGGTGGTACTTTATCGGTAGAAACCAATTTACAGATACTAAGACGGGAATATCCAGCCGCCAGAGTAGTGTTGGCTGCCCATGACATCCATCTTCCAGCACCGCACCCGAAATGTCATACGTCCGTCACTGTCATGCTATATCCCCCTCGTCTTTAATATCCAACCCATTCATAGATCACACAGATCCAGCGACAAAGTACACACAAGTCACAGATGCCTTGGCTCTTGAGTTTCCCCAGACTCCCAATAGCTTCAACGCCAACAACCTTCCCATCTCTTCCCCGGACCAACATCAACTGATCACCCCCAGGTGGCGCGAACCTTTTCAGCTCGGAACATGCACCCGTCGAACCCAGCAGCCCTCTTCCTCCCTCGTGTTCCAAGCGAGCTGACCAGCGAGACCTCCTCGCGGCAGACTCTTCCGCGCCCGAGAAAAAAAAACGTCTGAGACATGTCCAGTGTAAACAAGCTTTTCTTCGCGCAGCTTCGACCTGCAGCGGAAGCCAGACCCCGTAGCGTCGTGGTTCGAACCTTTTTTTTCCTTATTTCGTCGTTTGGGTCTATACGATGAAGCTGATGAGGCGCTGATGCACTCCCCGATCATGGACGACGCGCATCCACGTTTTGCGAGATGGGCATACGAAGTGTGTGTCTCTTTGCAGGACTTGGCCTGTCAGCGCGGAAGACGGATCTCGCAACCGTATTGTCCCCTCTCTCTCAGCCTCCTTCTTCTCCTGCATCAACCACCATGACATGACGCCGTAACACCAAAAGACCAGCCAGCTGGCGGATTTTGCTTCCAGACCCCGATCCACCAGCCATAATCCATTGTCATGTCTCAGACACGTCCCATCTTTGCCCGTCAATCTTTACAAATCACCCCCCCCCCCCCCCTCTGCAACTATCCGTCTCTCCTTTACATCCCCCTCCTTGCATCCCCCTTCCGGCACCTGCAAACGCGCATCCCCGGGCTCTCATTCTCGCTTAGTCCTTCCCCTTTCCCCCGCCTCCGACAGGTCCGATTTTCGTCCGCGCCGGCTGCAGATGAAACAAAAGAAGACTTCTCCTCCGGCACCTAGCCGTGTTTTTCTGCACCAAACCGCGTCTCTTGGCGTTTCCACGGGCCGGAGAATCCTTCTCTCTCCCGTCTCTCGTTTCTGGTGGTCGCACCGATACACGGATCAAAACGAGAGACCCTCCCCTCCCCCTCCTCGACAAAAGATACACCTTTCTCATTATCCATCGACGCCTCTTCTCCGATGCCGATGCATCTTTTCTTCCCCGGGGAGAATCTTACGTAGCCCCCCCTCTCCCATTGTCAGAGTCCTACATGACCAGCCACACAAGAATCCCCCTCCCCGCCCTTTCACAAAAGAAACCGACCACTCACCACCCACCGCAAGGCCTCTCTCCGCGAGGCCCTACCTGAGCAGAGAAAAAACGCCTCCAGTGACGTACAAAGTGGAGGCCTGACCGGGGGCGGGCTGGGCATCGGACGCCAACAAATAAACCAAGCCTCCCCGATACAATAGATTTCCCTTCTGATGAACAATAGGGCCACATAACCAAGGCCGCCCAACTAGCTTCGTTCAGGTCGACAATGGGACACACGCCTGACTGGCTTGCGGCACCCAAAGTTTGCGCGCGCCAGAATCGAGAACGTGAGGAAGAAAGACGTGGCGCATGGCAATGACCTGAAACTAGACAATTGGCCCGGCCAGCGGGCGCTTCCATTGGGCATTCAGGTCGGAAAAAAAAAAAAAAAAAAAAAAGCTGGCGCGGATCGGGCGCGTGAGTAAACTGAGGTGCGGAGTTGGTTGTGTGTTGGCCGCCTCACGCTGCGACCTTGCCTGGGGCTGAAAGTCTGCCGTCTTCATGTCGTCATCAGCCTGGAAAACACATCGGAGATTAACAGAGCCGAACAGCAAGAAATCACAGTTGCATGCTCAGATCATCCATGGAAGAGGAGGGGCACACACCGGTGTGATTGCTCCCCCTCCAGGCAGTCATGATACCTGCAGCGATCCGCGATCAATTCGTTGGCTGGCGACGGCGGAAGTAAGCGAGAGATACACCTCTCACGAGGCGGAGGTTCCAGTTCCATTCAGACTGTCTATGCGTACCTACATTGTTCTACAAAGCTGCCAAAAAGCCAAAAAAGGCCGTCGCGCTGGCCGTGCCACCTGTCAAGCGAAACTTCCTTTGAGTGTTTGCATGAGGAGAGAGAGGCACAAGACCCTTCTTTCAGTCAGTTCAATGGTAGAGCAGTCTCACAATCAGAAGTCATCTGAATATGGAATAACATTTGTTTATTCGTGGCATTCATCATCCACTCCTAGCTCGTAAACTGTTTTCTTTGACTTCTGTTTTGTCCAAGCCATTCACTGCCATCCAATCTCTGCTTGCCCGTCGCACCCCATCATGCACAACAACACCACCCGCCGCCTCATCCACTGGGCAAACATCGGGGTAATATTATGTGCGGCAAAACAAAACAAACTCCTGGACCTCCAGTCCACCACATCCCTTTTTGGCCCGCCTGTCCATGTCTAAAACTTTTGATTTTTTTTGTCAACGCTGCAAGAATGGCTTTCCTTCTCTCTCAAACGCCAAGTGCCTTTGTCCTGGTCCTGTCCTGGTCCTGTCCTGTCCGGGCCCTTGTCCTGTCCTGTCCGAGCCTTTCCTGTCCGTCCTGTCCTTTCCCATCCGGTCCCATTCCGTATCCGTTTCCTGGCCGTTCCCCTAAATATCTACAAAGGTCTAAACAATAACAGTTGCTATGTGCAGACGTCCGATTTCCCTCAGACGCCCAAGAGTGTGTGTGGGTAATAACGCTTCATGCCGTCGTGGCTGTGTGGGATCGTATCCCAAAAAGGAGTGACAAGAGTCGGGGTATCTCTGGAAAAAAAAAACAATAAATGAAACAACAAGCCGAAACCAATAAAGGGTAGTAAAAGAAAGAAAAGAAACGCCGACCAAATGGTCGTGGGTATGTCGTCGATAGATCTAGTTCGTCGAGGTCGTTCATCGAATCCAGGTCGTAATGGTGATTATCGTTTTGATGTGCTCGTCGTCGAATTACTTTCGGAGGCCGACTTTGCCGGCCAGGTTCTTCCAAAATCGCCCACCCTTGCGCTCTTCGCTGTGCGTCCGCAGCATCACCTCGTCCCGTTGCATGGGGCCCACAATATCCTCGTCGCCTCGGGATGGGAACTTGCCTTCGGCATCGAGCAAACGCGGCACTGCGCTGGGCATGCCGTCTTCTAAGCGTCGCCACTGCATCCCGGCAAACACATCGTCGGCCGGAGGTCGGTTGAGGACGGCTGATCCGCCACTGCTTGCGCGCGTGCGCCCACGGCCTCGACTGCGGCTTCGAGAGCCCGTCGCCGATGGAGGCGCCGACTTGGTCGCGTTCACGATCGATACCATGAGGGAGTCGTGCGTGGACCTCCACCGCCTCTCCGTCTCTGCCCACTTGGCCTCGGTCAAGGCGTAGATCTTGCTGGTCTCGCCGTAGTTCTCGCCAGTGCGCACGAGGTGCTTGGTGTAGTTGCACCGGGCCGTGTCCCAGTCGGCGCGCAGCTGTCGCAGAGCCTCCAGGTTCACAATTTCGGGCTGGTAGGGCAGCGGCGTGATGGTGAAGTTGGCATGGCCCAGGCGATCCGACCACTCGTCATGCTCCTGCAGCATGGCGGGCAGCGACAGGGGGAACTCGGGGCTACCAGGCGGGTGTCGGAAAGACGCAATGGACGGCTTGGTGCTCAGGGATGGTCTCGGGAACGACGTGAGCGTGGGCGCGGGCGATTGGATCTCAGTAGTGGCCGAGGATGGCGCCACGGTAGGGGACTGCAGAGGGGACTCTGGGGGAGGCTTGTTGTGTGAGCTGGTCATCAGTGGGGGCAGGAGGGGCGTTGTGGCCATGCCGCGTTCCCGCTCCAAGTTTGTCTGCTCCCTGTGTCCCGGCTCAATGTCGATGGGCGACGGCATGTTGACGCTTTCGGAGCTCTCGTAGAAGGACAGGGCGGGTGTAGGGAGGACCGATTGTTCGCTAACCGGACCGGGTCTGCTGGGGGCGGACATGGACGACGAGCGACTCGAGGGAGCGCCAGAGAGCACGATGCTCTCCAGGCTGAGCTCGGTCCCGGGAGACAGAATTGGGTGACCCCTTCGGCTGTTGGACCTCCAACGGGACACTCCAGGCAATCGTGAGCCAATGCGGTTGGTGAGTCCGGAAAATGGGGACTCGGTACCGGACTTCTTGCTGCGCGGAGAACGGCCGTCGGCGGAGGCGTCACCGTCGCTCAGGAAGCCCGCGTCGTAGTCGAAATCATAGTCGCTAACGAGGTTTCCGGGGAACATGAGGTCTTCGGAGCTATTTCGGTGCTCACACGGTTGGTCACCTGCATCGCAAGTCGAGCTGTGTTAGTGACCGGTTTCAAGAGGCTGCATTTGGATCGTGTGCAAAGAAGAAAACATACAGAGACAGTAGTCGAAGAGACCGAAATGGTCGGGAATCTCACCAGAGTGGATGGAGTCTTCGGGTTCCAATGGCTCCTCTTGCACGTCGGGAAGCAATCGCTTGGGAGTCTTTGTGTGAATCTGCTGCGTGGGGGACACTGGGCTCTGGCTCTCCTGCAGCGAGGGTGGGAGGTCGAGAGACGAGGTCGAGCTTGACACTCGGAAGTGGCCCTTGGGGGAGAAGGTCGGGGTGACGGGCGAGGCGACATCGGATGAGGAAGAGTTTGTAGTGTAGTAGACGTAGGAAAGGTCCCGTTCGCAGTCGGGACTGGACTGTTGGACCTCCCATTTACGGCGCTCCTCAACCAGCTGCGGGAGCAGCAGCGGCTTCAGCTTTGGCGACATGATGCCGGCCGTCAGTCGGGGCCTTGAGAAGGCGGGAGGGATTGAGGTAGCCGTGGCGGAGTTCGTTGATCGCAGCCGTCGTATCTATGGTCGATTGTATGTTTCGAATGGGGTTTGGAGGGGGGTTGAGGAAGTAAGAGGAGAAAAGAGGAAGCAGTCGATCTAAGTCTGGAGAAACTGTTTGCGATGGCTGCGAATTGGGTGTGGGTGTGGCACAGCCAAAGTACTTGGTGGCGGCGCCGCCGTCGGAGTCGCGGCGGATTGACCCTGTCAGAAATTGTGGGTAGGAGCGAGGGACGTTGGCACTTGCGCGCTGGCGTTGGGCTCCAGGCTGCTGTTGCTGTTTCTGGTCTGGGCGCGGAAGCGTGGAGGCAGGTGGGGTATCCGGCCTAGCTCGGGGGGTGTGGGAAGGTGGGTTGGTGGGTGGTGGGAGAGGAAGGAGAGGTGGGAGAGTGGGAAGGTGTGAGGTGGGCACGAGGAAGAGGAACCTCGTGGAACCTTGCTCCAGTCTCTGCGAGAAGGAGGCAAGGCGGCGGCTTCCCAGTTTTTTTTTTCTCTCCCTTTGGTCTCCGAGTCGCGCTTTCCCTAGCACGGCTGTAAGCGGGTAAGGCAGGTAGGCGGTGCTGCTGGGTCCGATCCGGAGGGCGGTTGCTGGCTTGGTGATGAGACAAGGCGGAGTGGTCGCTCTGGCAGTGGGAGGAGTTGTTTATTGTTGATGTTTATTGTGAGGTTGGGGAAGAGGATGTGTTTGAATTGTGAATGGAAGGGATGGGCGGCACAAAAAAAGAATCCGGGTGTGGAGGGTATGATTCCGGTTTGCCTTTTCGCTCGTAAAAAAGACTGCCTCGTTCCTTGTTTCGTTCTTGGTTGGCTGGTGTGGTGAGACTCGCATCAATTCGCAACCGTGGTTGGTCCGTTGTCATTTGCAAAAGAGCCAACAAACGACAAGCAGAGTTGAGGAAAGGGGTTTTTGAAGAAGACCAATGGGTAAGGAAGCGGAAAACTCGCCGGACAGTGAATGGTTATAATACTATGGATGCGGAGAGAACCAGGTCATGGCCCATGTAGGAATATGTGCGTGGCCGGGCATGAGCATGAGCCATGAGCCATGAATGAGGCATGAGCACTGAGCATGGGATGATGGGGCAGGCTGGGCAGCAGGTTCAGGTCGGACTGGACACACGGGGAGGCGAGCTGCTGCAGCCGACGAGTCCCCCAGACGGAGCTCGAGAATTGGCAGCGCTTGCAGTGAGTCCACGTGTTGAGCTGTCGGTTGGGCGCGAGTACATACTGGCGGCATATGCTACGGGTACTGGATGCTGGGCCCATTGCCCATGTCCCGTCCGCCCTTGATCTGATCCAATGTTTTTATGTTGTGTTGTGCTGTACTGTACTATGCAGTAAAATGTAAGGCAAACTGTGTGTTGAGCTGTCGTGTTATGATGAGACGCTCGGTGCTGCTGTGCGGTCGTTGAATGCGGTGCACGATGTGGTGCACCCTGCACGGTGCTGAGGTATAATGGCCGCCGAATATAGGTCAGGTAGCGTCCGAAGGGGTCTGCGACTCTGGCAGGGGAAAGCTCGTTGTGTTGTCGTGCCTCTATCGCCGGGAGCTGGATGGATGGTAGCCCTGGACTCGCTGAGGGAGCCCTGATTCGCTCGGAACCGCCTTTGTTCCGTCTAGCTCACCGTTTTCGTCCATTCTGTGCTTCTTGATTCGCCTACGGATGATGGACATATGACGCGGTGATGGCAGCGAAGAGAGAGAGCACTGGTGGGAAGAAGTGCTCGTACCGATATGGAATTCGACTCGATATCGCTCCAATGGCTCGAGGCCAGAGGTATCTCGTCTGCCAAAAGTGCGCGCTAAGTACTTAGACCGGCTACACTCTAGCGCGCATACAAAAAAGATACTTGTGGTTAAGGCGGTCCTTTCTCGCCGACACTGCAGCCCCGACAAGTCCCAGCGTTGTCAATTCTCCCAGCCCACACATATCCGCTCCGCTCCGATACAACGCTACCACCGCTACTCTATTCTCTCGTCCTCGCCCATGCCAATGGGATTTTCGCAGGTGGGGGAATGGAAGAAAGTCCCATCGTCCGGGAGCCCTAGCTTGTTCTCTCCATCGGTGCACCACCATGGGCACCCCGGGCCAAAACTGGCGAGAGAAAAAGCAAATGGAAGCCCCGAGGAAAAAAGGCTCCCTTGTCAGACGCCGACCGGGATCCGACAAAGGAAAGGGCTGGAATGACTGCAGACGGCAGAAGCGTCTGTGTTGCTGCTGCTTGACTGCTTGCTGCCGGAGGAGCTGCGAGCGCTGGTTGGTCCCGACTGCTGGGCTCAGGCGCTGCCTGGGCTGATTGACACACGACTCTCCCACCACTTGCGAACTGAACTGACATGATGTCTTTGCGTTGTCCTTCTGCGGACCGAGTCGCTGGCAAGAGTCGGAGACAGGGCTGCCTTCGAAGGAAGGACGGTCCGATGGCACGAGCATGGCACAGCCCACGGAAGCATCACGCACGAGAGCAGACAAAGACGGGGAGAGGGGTTTGATGATTGCCATTGGACCCCTCATTACTGGACGGTGCCGGGTCCGATGCCGAATTGCTGCTGCACGCTGCGGCCGTTCAGTCACGATACTGCCTCATACGGACACAAGACGCGCTGGTGAGCTGTCTAGCTGCGGCCACGCCTCTGGGGGAGCAAACGGCAGACGGGAACCTCGGGGAGTCTTCGTGGATAGTCGACGGCAGCTTGCAATTGGGACATCTCACTGGACGGCCAGATCTGAGACATGTCTCTGGTCCAGAGTGGGTGGTGGTTCGGACGGCTACATCCCGTCCCTGTGACTGGAGCAGTGGCAGCCTTTCCCACCACACTCACTATAACGTTTGGATTATAGTTGTCTAAATATCACCGTTTGTTATGACACAGGTTCAGCAACCTGTCGATATCTCCCCAGAGATGGTCAACCGTCTGGTCGCCAAGTCCTTACGTGCTTTGCCTGTCCACTTATCCGACCCGATCTCTCCCAGTCCCGTCCAACCTCTCCTCTCCGTCTGATGCAATCCCTCCGCCTCTTTGCGCGCCCGCCCCCTTCCATTACCAATCCCGCCCTTCCTCTCCCCTTTTTCTCAATCGTCTATTCACCCTTGAGAGTCATCCAAAAAATCCTCCCTCTTCCCACTGTCGTCCCACCTTTTTTTCGGCTCCAGCCCCGACCGCAAATTCGACGACAGCAAATTGTCAACAGAGCAACAACCAAGACAGGGGGGGTTGAGACACGCCCTCTGGCGAAAAGAATGAACCAGGCCTAACGATCCCCCCGGAGCGCCGCCAGTCCCCAAAGTCTCAAAGCCCTGGCCTGTCCCGCCCGCTCCGCCGGGAGCCCGGAACTGGTCACCCTGGTTTCCGGAGCTCTCTCCAGTCCAGCAGAAACCCCATGTGAAAAGCTGCTCTCGCCGCCTCCCGCCTCTTTGGATTCGCATTTTACCTGAGAATTTCGCTAGTTAGTAATTAGAGGTTGGAGGTCGCCGCTTGCTCGGAGGTATTGCTCAAAGCATGAGTTTGCTCGTGTGCCCTCTGCGCCTGAATTGGCGGACTTTTCTCAATGCCCTTTTAGCCACCGTCGTTCGGATCAACCGTGGCCGTTTCCCGGAGCCGCGAAAACTTTGACTGCCCGTTCAGAAAGAGATCACGTCCCGAAGCCACTGACGACACTCGCACGCGAGAGACGGGTCCCGGCGAGAATTCCAGGATACAACCGAAGCAGAAAGTCATCACCGCGGCCTCTCAACTCGTCAAAACTGCAGCATTACGTCCTCGATATCCCATCACGGGCTGCCCACAACCCGTAGATGCCTTTTCGTCAAGGAACTTGCCGGGAAGCCTAAAGGCAAAACGTGTTTGTCTCGTCACGTTTCTCCGGCCGGCTTCCCTTCGTTGCCACGCTTCCACGCGAAAGACGGTCACCACTCGAAGCTTAGTTCCCTCCAGACCGACTGCTGGTTCACTGGTTGAATGGTTACCGCTCTCTGCTCTTGCTGATTGATGCATAGCCAGCGTTCCTCCAATGCCCAATGCCAATAACCGGGCTAACGTGATTTGGCCACCATGTCACCTCGTCACCGACTCCCAAGTCGAGGTGAAGCTCCATCGTAAATCTCTGCTAAGGTCTTGTCATTGCAGATTGGTAACAATCCCACGAGATTCCTCCTCGGTGCAGGGCCAGGAGCCCATGGTCGACACCGGGTGTCCAGGGCCCACGACTCCGAGCTCCGACCCCAACTTTTTCCCACGACCCAGTTCCGCCCACCGCCAAAAGCCAGAGCCCTTCTTCTCGCGCAATGGACTCGTGGCCGACGGGGCGAGGCTGCCCTTCGCAGCCTAGTGGCCGCGGCCGGAGCATTCCCAAGGGATGGGAAGCGACGCGGCCGGCGGGGCAATAGAAGGGTATGGAAGGCATCCTAGAGGGCGCAACGGCGGTGGCTGGGTCTGAAAAGAGGCCAAGGGAGCCAAGGGAGAGCCCGACTGTCGCCAAAATGCAACGGCGCCATAGATGCGACCGCGGTCCTCCAGAGCGTTGGGACTGTGAGAGGCGTGGGCGTGCACCATCTGCCGGTCGCTCATTTCCCTGCTGGACATGGAGCCGGTGTGCATCTCCCGTAGCTGCAGCATCGTCGCCGAGACATTCGTCGTAGAGTCGTGATGTCTACTTTGCTTTGGTTGGCTGCGGTATGCGAAGAAAAAGATGTGGCAATAGTCACGGGATTGGATCTAGGTACCACCTGCCTTAGCTCAGATGTCCCAGAAATCCCCAACGCCACTTGGCATCTCGCCCGCTCCTCTTGACCTCACCCGCAAAACGAAAAGAAACAAAAAATGTCCGGTCCGAAAGAAAGAAAAAAATCGAATCCACCCGAAGAATCAGACCGACCGACGTCCCTACGCAACTCGCCAGCTTCCGAGACGGCCGGCTGAAACACACAAACAAATGGAAGTGCTCGACTGCGAATCCCTCGGCCTCGCTGTCAATGTCAAGCTTTCGATGCAAAAAGGCGCCCATCCATCCCGCAACGGCCACGATGCCCTTGTTGGTCGGAGGTTAAAGCCCTGCGTGCATTAGCTCCCAGCGACCGGAGAGGGAGGTACCTCGACTCGCGCCGTGTCGCCCGCCCAGAGCCAAGTCACTCTCCCCCTCGGCCCTGGCGGCGTGGCTTCCACATTGTCCCGCCGTCGAGTGGTTGTTCCCGTTGTGTCAGTCTCTTGGCTGTGCATCCACGCATCCATAGACTGACAATTGGCAGTGTCGTTGCCCTTTCACGTGGATAGCATTCCGATACCGACGTTTTGACACGTGCGTCTGATACCTTTTACCACCTGATCTGGGGAGAGAATTGGCTCAACCAAGATGCCGACATATTCGTCACCTTACTGAAGCGGAATGGCGGCCTGTCGACGACCCAACGACCGCAGTTTTGCCAGTCCGACTCTGTCACCGAAGTTTGGTACGCTACGAATAACGTGACTCGCTCTTCTCAACGCGACCGCGACGTCGCGACAAGCATTTGAGTTCACACCATCCATGTCGTGGGGTTTCTTTGTTCAACCCACAAGGGTCCAAGTTTCAGCCATCGACCCTTGGTGCAGAGGGCAACCAGAGGCCACCAGAGAGGCTCGACGTGGTGTCGACATGTCGAGTTGACCGTCTTGGGCCTTCATACAGATTCAGACGGTTACGCATGGTCATGTGCCCTCTGTCCGGTCTCGGCGGTCATTGCCATTGCTGGTATGACTCTTCCCCAAATCAATGAGCTCTACCGTCTGAAGCACACGTGGATATCTCGAGAGGACCGACGACGGGGCGCTTCTCTAGCTGTCCCCATTGCCTCACAGTTCAGCGCGCATCTCTTTCGGGCAAAGAGGTTACACTCCTCGCGGCTCTTGGCTGACATGTCTCCAACCACAAGCCCATGCCCAACCCACGCTCACTGCGAATCCCACGCTGCAACCCCCACCCCATGGCTGTTTTGGCCATGAGTGGTCGACTTTCGGTCACCTGCTTTGGGCAATGAACACGTCCAACGATCTGAGGGTCTTCTCCAGGCTGTGATCACGTTATTGGACGTCCTTTCTTCGCTCATCCGCTCCGGCAATTGCGTCGGACTCGTTGGCTCTCGCGAAGCCGTCAATAAACTTTGCCGGTCTTTTCCAGGCTCAACCGTCTTTGCCAAATCCACGCCGCGTCGACCCGCTTCCTTTTCTGCCTGCGCAGCTGGACCCGAAGCTCAGAGATGCCTGGGGGACGAGGCATCGAGCTGTCCATGTACGAACCCTTGTCAGCTGTGGGTGAGCTCTGGCACAACCAAACGAACGACCAGCAAGAACTCCCCAGAGCCACTTTTCGTCAGCAAGGCGGATGGGATATCCCGTCCTGGGAAACTGGCCAAATTGCTGTCATCGTCATGCCAGTTCTCGGTGCTTATGCTCTGTTCAACGGGTTCAGGATGCATTCCTCAGCTGATATTTGTGGCTCGGACTCCCGGCGTGCATGCACATCATGTCCGGCATGCCGGAGTCCCGTTGTATGTGCGTGGAAAGTGTTGTGATTCCTCTGTTCAGTCGACCGAGCCCGTCGAAGCACGCACCGTCCGGCGTTCAGTCCGACCATTTACGCCAGTTACTCCGCCGGAGAGGCGCTACCGTTTCTCTCGGTAATGCCGGTCATCAGCATCGATCGGAACCGTCTCGAAAACCCAGCGGGAGGCCTATCTTGCTGGGACTTGCGACTAGGCTCAACACCTCGGACGCATAGGCAAAGGCTCGACCGGGCGCATCAGCTCGCCAAGCTGCAGGCAATTAATTTATTGGTGCTCGCTTACAGCTGGACGGCTGTGTTTGTCTATATGGGGGAATAAATATGCGCGTCCTCGGCCGAATGAACATTGCGTGCACGAACATTGCATATGGATGCGACGACAATTACGTTCCCGTCACATTGTTGGGATGATTCCTCAACAGCCTCGGCAGTTCCTGGCCAAGCGGCAGTTGCCAAACAAACATCTGGAGAGAAGACGAAAGATGGAAAGGATATTCAACACATGTCAAAGTTGGCAGGGGATGCCACACTCACAGCCCGGTGGGTTTCACTTGGATTGCTGGAGGGTCGGAGGCTTTTCACGATGTAACCATTCTTCGATGCCCAACCGTTATCTCTTTTCATAGCTTCTCTCCCTGGCAGATTTCCGTCATGTTCCCGTCATCAATTGAGTTTTCCTAGCTATTGGGACTCTGCTCTGGGAATCTTACTGGGTTACATCGAATCTCCCCTGGCGCGAACCAAGATACCAAAGGGGACGCATGCAGCCATTTCGAGCTGTTCTTGGGAGAAGCTGAAGATAAGCAAAAAGATACAATGGGCCGAGTTACATGTTGCGATGCAACTGTGCCACAGCGTGACAGGAAAGTCTTCAGCCACGCCGAAGTCAGGGGAAGCAATCCGGGTAACGCAGACACGACGTGGACGGGGACCAATGGCAGCAACTCGAGCCCGAAGAATAGTCGCATCGCTTCATTTACACGTCACGTCACGGACCGTTCCCAGCTGCCGTGAGGGTGTCTTCATTTCAACCGAGGGCCTCCTACGACGGAAGCAGTGCTTTCCATCTCGGGCGTCGTGATTGGACACGGATGGCCGGGAGGCTGGGGTAGCTGTCGGTACCTGCAGCGGGAGGGCAGTGCTGACGACGGCTGCTGGGTGACTGATGAGAGTCGGATCCGTTGCAAGTTGAGGCCAGAATCTTGGGCTATTCTCATCTCCACACTGGCTGCTGACTGATGGCGAGAAAAGTCTTTTTGGGCAGAGGCCTTGGCCTTGTCAGGATGGATGGGTACCCTCCACAAGGGATCCAGGTCCTCGAGGAGTCCCGAGTCTCTCCGGGCGCGGGCTGGATGAAGCCGGAATCAATCTGGCTGATCGACGGGCGGTCATCGTGGGGAATCGCCCATAGACGTCGGCCGATCTCAGCCTCTCTGCGCATCAAGGAAGAAAGGCTCTCCCTGCTTGGGGGAATGCTCAGCCATCTTGTTCTTTTTCCTTCGACCCGCGATGCGCGCGCGCGCTTCTTTTTTTGTCTCCCCCAGAGGTAGGATTCATTAATACTTGTGGGTGAAGGCGAGGTGAGCTGACGGGCACAGGAACGAGTCTCGTCCAGATTGCTTTACTCCAGTTGGTTCATCCCATGGTGGCGACGCCGAGTGCGACGGTTCCAGTGGATTGCAGGCCTCAATCACGCCGGTCAGGTACTGTAGGAGTGGGAATGTAGGTACCTCTGCACTAATTTATGAAAATAGAAACAAAACTTGTGCCTGGCGAGGCATTTTCGACCTCGGCTTCATCATCGTTGATTCATAGAGAGCAGCCTCCAAGATGGAGGGCTGGGCCAAGACGCCATTCGCCGCCCCAGGGCACGAAGATGGGTGTGTGGTGTTCCTGTCGATCGAGGAGCAGGGGTCAGAAATGTAGGTACTTTGCAGCTTCTTGTTGGTCTTTGGGCTTTGCAGCTCTCTCGTCATTCCTTGTCCTTGACGGGGAAGGGAGAATCTCGTCATATTCCCGTTTTTGCTTTTTCCCATCGTCGATTTTCGTTTCGAGGACCAAGCGTTCTTTTTTGTTCTCTCTTCAAGGAAGATGCTTGAGATGATCCAGCCATGTCGAGGGAGAGGGGGAGACAAGAAACGTGTGTCTGTTTGTTTGTGTGTGTGTGCGTCCGTGTGTCGGCCCTTTCAGATCGATCGGTCACATTTTCTCACAGGCACCGTTTCATCAAACAGACAAACTTCCCAGGCACCCGAGCATGGTGAGTGGTTGGCGGGAGACTAGCACACAGAGGCGCAAAACTACTCACGGCGATGGGGGGGTCGTGGGGAATGCAAGATGGGCTCTGACAGAGATTTTTTTTTCCTTTGGACTTGCTTTTTATTTTTTTTTATTTTTTTTTATTTTATTTTTTTTTTTTATTTTTTTTTTCTTTCTTTGCCTTTCCAGAGTTTTTCCTCGGTCGAGCAAAGACTCCACCACGCAAAGCCCGAGGTGAGAGGGAAGAAACGTCATGGTGTTTGTTGATCAGAGGGAACGAGAGCGAAAGAGCAGATGAGCCTTTGGAGATCCCTGCTCCAAGACAGCAAACGCCCGTTTTCTTTCAAGCATGCATCTCCCCCCCCCGTTTGGATGAAACATGGCCGAATGCACTCTTTGACCTTTTCAGAAGAGGAAATTTTGACTTCTTGCTGCAGGGGGCTTCCTTTCGCTGTCGTCCAGTGTCGTCGTCTTCTCTTCCGCCTCTTCCTTCCCCGGACGGGCCTCCATGGCAGGGTTATTGGCTCATTGGTCGTCTTGAAGGAGCAGAGGAGACGAAGAGGACCTGCACTGCCCGTGTGTGAGACGAGGACGGAGCTCTCATCAGTCCTTTCTTCCTCACCGCCGCCAACGAACGGGTTTTCCCCCTTCCCCCTTCCTTTCTGCCCAAAAAGTCACTCGATCGACATGCCGAACAGCTTTCTTGCTCTTTGAGACCGGTGTGGCCCTTGCAGGAAAGAAAAAAAAGTGCTTCCCCGGTCGGCGCTCGTGGCTGGTGGTCGGTTTGTGTGGCGACATCTCATTCGCCGAGTCTTGTCTTCTTTCCCCGGCGCGCCGGGACTGCTGCATCTCGGACCTGACGATTCGTCATTTCCTCGTCGATATGGGAGAGAGGTCGGGTGGGAGAGAGAGAGAGAGAGAGAGAGGCTGAGGAAGCATGTGACGAGCCCCCCCAATGGCCGAACCAGAGGGAGACAACGCAATGTCTGCACAGCGTGATCTGATCTCAGCCGGTCAACACAAAGTCCGTGGTCGCGTGTATCCGTCAGGGCCATTAACCGCGTTCCCCAGACTCTGAAGGCCTCTTGGCCTAACCAACTCCTTGTTGTTGCACCTTTTTTATGCGCGCGCCCTGAGACGGAAACGGGAAAAATCTCCCCATCTCGGTGGGATTCGTGCCACGAGGCGAGCGAGAGGAAAGGAGCGCGCGGGCAGGGGGCCTTGTTTGGTGTTGGTGTTGGTGTCGAACATTCAACGTGGCTCGTCCCGTTGTTTGGGGCCTCGTCCGTACTGTCGGGATTCACGGTTTTCAAGTGTCGAGATGGCATTTTTTGCATGGTTTGATGATTTGTTGGCTTGTTGTCTTTTTTTTTTTCCTTCCCTACTTTCCTCTCAAGGGTCCTTTCATCTGGTGATGCGCTGCATTGTCGTAGCGGTGAGAATTCAAACGGCGGTGGTTAACGGCAGGTACGAGACGCGGCAGATGGGAAAGAAACGCCTCGCAGAGATAAGAGAGATGCGATTGCTAATGTCTTTCGGCCGAAGGGGCAGATTGGCGCGTTCCCGTGTAAGTTGGAGGCCTTTTTTGTCGCATGTTTGTTTGAGGGATAATTGGTAATGTCCTGATGCGCAGTGCAGTTCTACCGTACTTGCCGTATGTAAGATGGGTAAAATATTGGGAGACGTGGCGGTTTGGTTGACGGTGGGCGATGGGTGCACGCCCAGTTGATGGGTGTATTTATTTGGTCGATGTTGAGTGAGGTGGTGAGCGTGATGATTGCTCATGTTTGCATGTTTCTTGGTGATTTTGCGGTTTTGAATGACATGATGATGCGGTCGAGATGATCACGAGCCATTGAGACGATCATGGTGCATGTACATTTGCGCATTCGCCCTCACGCGATACCTAGAAATTGACATGATGTATTTTTTGGTTCCAATCGTCGAAATATACGTTTACGTGAGGAGGAGAGTTGTTTCTAATGCGTGGTTCAGGAAATGAGTGTAAGTCTAGGGTAGGGTAGGTTCACTGGCGAAGGCATAAGCCCGGCTAGTGGGATGCAAATGTCTCAAAATTGATGAGGATCATTATGGGAGCTGAGATGTTTTGCTATACTTTGAGAACTATAACTTAATGTGTATCTGGCAATTCGAAGTCCGTAGTGGATGAAGCGAGGTTTCTCTTCTCCTCATCCTCCTCTCGTTAGCCCCCCAGGTCCCTCCATCATCACTTACACAACAAGAAGGACGGCATCGATGAATAATAAGCAAAACGTCATAAACGAAGTCCTCCAAACGTAGAAGTAACCAGATCCTTCTCGGACTAGCATGCTGGTTGCTGACCGTCCTTGCTTTGTGGATGTGGATAGAGCATCTATGCGCACGACACACATCCCGAGCATTCAAAGGCATGAAACCGGCTCGGCGCGATGCCTCCGGTCGAGAGATGGAGACCAAAACGACCTCCTCCCGACTATGCATAATTTCCTCCTCTTGAAGCTCACCAGGCTTCCGGTCCTTAAAGATGGGAACCTCTCGTCGGGAGAAACGCGGAGCTCACACGAAAACTCCCAGACATACCAGTCGCTCCTCAACAAAACCAACCTCCATCTCCCCCTTCCCCAACCTCTCATCACCACCCGCATGATCAAAGTGACTCCTCGCAGCAACTAGAAAATAGAAAGCACCCGGCCCGCATTGCAGAAGCAAAAAAAGTTCCCCCTCGAAGAAAACTCACTTGCAGAAACTTCCCCGATGACCATACACTGAGTCGGCTCGCTCGGCGCCGATGAAACGAACATTACATGTCAATAAAAGCAAAAGTACGGGGTAAAAAAAATCCCACTGCTATATATTACCCTGCATACAGGACCCCATCACCCCTTCCGAACCTGCAGATGAACATGTCCTCACCGACCCAAGTGCCCCCATCATCATCTTCCTCTTCCACAAGTGCCAACACTGTACTCAGCACGTCTCCATGAGCGGAACACATCGCGAGACCCTCCAATGTAATCATTTAAACCCACCGACGAAAACTAACCATGCGCGATAGTTCAGCGACTCTTTCAGCCCGCGCGGCTCAAGACAGTGGGAACGCCTCCATCCGCACACATACACATGCACGTCATAAGCACGGGAATGGGCACGCTTGTATCGAAACAAATGTGCCTTCATGTGAGTTGATTCGTCGCCCCGGATGTCAAATCCTGGTCCTTGCTAGAGCTTCAATGACGCTTTTTTCCATAAGAGGGGGGCTTGGATGTTGACTTGGTTGTGTTGCGCTCTTGAATGAATCGGATGTGGACAACTCGTGGTTGGTGCGAAACAACAACCCCAATAACAATAACATTAAGCCTACTGCCAGTGTCAAGCCATCACTCGCAAATATCAAGAATATCAAGGCTCACCCATCTCAAACATGATGTATTATAAACAAGGCATTCCTGCCAGATCTAGAGACAGCTGCCAAGTCTCCCTATATGCGACCGGCGTCTCTGCTGCCTCTTCCAAAAACTCCTATCGCAATGCCCTCTAAGAAGCGAAACAACAAAGACTCAAAACACGGTGGTATCTCCCGACCACCCCCTCCCAACGCCCGCCAAGAAATGCCCAAGTTCATACATCATGTC
The DNA here is from genome assembly GCA_911649645.1 of Thelonectria discophora. Lineage (NCBI taxonomy): Eukaryota > Fungi > Ascomycota > Sordariomycetes > Hypocreales > Nectriaceae > Thelonectria > Thelonectria discophora. Next base: position 313,330 of record CAJVRK010000012.1, read on the forward strand.
TAACAATGCTTTCCTGTCTGTGCCTTTGGCTTTTGGTTCCCCAAACGCCAATGAGAAGCCATACCTCCCCAAAAAGACCAAAAAAACAGAACGGACAAAAAACAAAACGGCCAATGAGGCCAAAACGAACAAGAACTCAAACAAAACTCGCAAAAAAACACACAAAGTTGACGGCACTGTGTGCCTCCGAGGCGGACTATACTGGCGTCCGCCTCCTCCCTCTCCACCACCTCCCTCCCTCACCTTTCGCCCTCCTCCCTCTCCCTCGTCACCAGCCCTCAGGGCTGGGAGCGAGTCTGGGAGCGCGTCATCCTCTTGGGACGTGCCGGTGTCCCGTTGGACACCATCCCCAGACTCTCCGCGACCTTGGCAGCCTTCTTCTGCGAAGGCTTGGCGATACCCGTCTTCCCCTGGGTAGCCTTGGCCTTGGCCGCGGCCCGGCCCTTCTTGGGCTTCTCCTCCACCTGCACGTCCTCCAACGGGTCCTTCCAGACCACCGACTTGCGCCCCGAGCCGCTGGAATGGTCCGAGGAATCCGACGCGTCCGACTCCTCGACCTTGGCAGCTTCCGCGACTCTAGCCAGAACCTGCGCAGGGTACTCCGCGTTGCCCTTATTTTTCTTCGTGTTCATGCGCGTCTGGGCTGTGAGTTCCTGCTGGTCGGACCGCACCGTCGAGTTGAGCATGGTACCGCGGCCGGCACCCGAACGACCCAACTTGATGGGAGTGGGAATCGACGACTTGGGTCCCGAGCTCGCGCGAGTGCTGCGCAGACGGGTCGACCGTCTGGTGACGGGAGCATCGCCATGCGCCTCCTCCTCCTCCTGCTCCTCAGCTTTGGTCGTCTCTGGGGCCGGGGCCTCCACGACACTCGCAGCATCGTCTGCCATCTCCTTTGCCTGCTCGGGCTTCCGCCGGCTGGTCTTGTTGGTGCGACGAACCCGCTTGGGGGCGGGCGCCTGGTTGTCCTCTGCCATCTTTCCGAGCGGCGACTTGGCCTCGTCCTTCTGGAGCTTGCGCTTCTTCTGAGGACTGGGGGTGTTGGGGCTCTTAGCCTCCAACGGCTTGCGCTTGCTGGGAGGGGCAATTGGTGATCCAGCTTCCGTCGTTGATGTGCGTCGGGATCGCTTGATGAAGTCGCGCATATAATCGCGTCCCGGACTGTCGTCGTATACTTGGTGTGAGATCGCAACGGTGGGTACCGAGTTCTCTGTTGCTTCCTTCGCAGATGTCGCTCTATAGGTTGGGTCCTCTCCGGATGGGGTAGTAACGGGTTGAGGTGAGGCCTTGTTGACGGGGGTGAAGGATGTCGTAAAGTTCTGCGCGGGGACAGGCGTGATATTCATAGGCGGCTGGTTGGATTCGGTAGCGGGAGTCGGCGTATGGGTAACCGATTGCTCCTCAGTGGCAAAGATTGTCTCGTCTGCTTGGATGAGAGTTTGTTGAACCGGGACCTCTTCAAGCGAAATGGTGTTTGCAGCGGGTGTGATGTTCTCAGGCATGGAGCTGGAGGTAGCTTCTTGAGAAACATTGGAAACTTGAGCAATTGGTGTTGGATTAGGGGTAGTGCTTTGTTCCACGTGGCAAATCGTAAGAGTGTGATTTAGAAGGCTCAAAGAAGAACTAGCTTGTAGCATCGAGGGGGTTCTTTGTGAAGAGGCTTGGAGCTGGTTCGTGGGCGTCTCCATGAGGTTTCGGTTACTGGGGGTCGGGACGGGAGTGCTTGCATCAGGGTTGAAAGCTGGCTGTTGACAGTCGAAATTGATCCGGGGAGAATGAGAAGCGGCTAATGGAGCAAAGCCAATGGACTCGTCGAAGCCTTGACTCGCGGGGAACATGTGGGCGTGCTCAGCCGACAACTTAAACCGGACAAAGAGTCTGCCGTTCTGCTCGTTCACCACGACCTTAGCGTGTCCTGAGCAAGAATCGCGGGCCATTCCGGCGAGCTGGGCAACAGGAGAAGCGTGGAAAATGTCGAGATTTTGGCGCATGTCAATGTTCAGAACGCCGTCCTCAAGAGTCGGCGCAAAAGAATCACGGTGGGTCGCGCGGGTGGACGTATCGTCGTGGTTCTCTTGTTCAGCTGTAGGGGTAGGATCGGCTGTGACATTCGAAGTAGAAACAGGTGTCTTGGAGGGGTCGACAGCTTCGGTGACGTTAAGGCGGGATTGGAAGATTGAACTGATAGACGTGTTTTGAAATAGAGAATCATTCTCTTCAAAAGTAACCTTACGCGGCGATGATGACTTGCGTCGGGCCTGCGTCGCGAGGTACTTACGTAGAAGAGGCTCACTCTGTCGGCGGCGTCCCGTGTTGACATTCTTAATTCTGTGAGAGTCGCTGGCCTGGATCGCGGGGTTCATCCAAGAGATGGTGTTGAACGCGGGAGACGTGGTGCCGAATTGGAAGTCGGCGTCGGCAGGAGCTTGGGACTCGTAAGGACACTGGGATGGAACAGGAGTAGAGGGAGGAATCAAGGCCGCCAATCCAATAGGGCTGTCGCTTTCGCAAGGCGTCGAAGGAACCGAGGCAGGACTGTCGAATTCTCGTCGGTGCGCTCGCGAGGGAGTAGGGGCAACGGGTCGGGTGAACTTGATGGGTGATTGGGCTGCAATGCGCTCGGGGCTCTCAAAGTCACTCGCGATGAGCGTCTGATCTCCGTTGGAAGGTGGCTCCAACCAGCGGGGGGTATTGGGAGAAGAGAGACGATCAGAAGCGCTCTGGGGTGTAACATCGACAGCATTCGAGTCGGCGGGTGCGCTTCGGGAATCATCGAGAGACACGAATTCGTTGGAGCTGGGCCCTCGGAAGCTGAAGCTTAGTCGCGAGGGTGAGTCTTCAGCAGCAACAGACTCGGATTGCGACAGGGGGCTCGAAGCAATCGAAGGGGTGACACCACACGGAGTGATGATGGGCCTCGAAGGAGTAGCCAAAGCTTGGTGGGGGGTCGTCATGAATGGAGCAACGGCAGATGGTGTGAGACTTGGTCGCGATGGAGTAGAAAGATCTCCAGATGTGGAAAAGCAAGGAGTAATGTCAAACGGGATAATGAGTGGCTCCAATGGTGTTGGTGAGAGTCGGAGAGGAGTAGAAGGAGTCGACTCGGACTTGCTGGGGGAGGGCTCGGCCTTGGGACTGGAACCAGGGCTCAACTTGACAATCTGCGTGAGGCGCTTGAATCCTCCCTTCATAGAGCTCGTGAGCTTGGCGATTCGCTTGCGAGGAGATCGCGACTCGGCCTTGATGACCGGGGGTTTGATTGCGTATGAGTCGGGCTCAGTCGCGTCAGAAATGTCGGATAGGTCGGGAGCGCCAAAGGGAGCGAGTGGAATACGGGGGTTGCGGCTGCGGCGCATCTCTCGCATGATGCGAGAAGTCGTGGCGATGGAAGCGGAGGTATAATCGATTTCGTGCATGCCCTTACGCAAGGCGCGAGTAATGATAGGGATGACCTCTTTGTAGATGGTGAAGGTATTTCCGCCGACGGGAGCGTTCGGGTTGGTGTATTCAACAGTGCGGTATCGCTTGACAGGGCAGACTTGGGAAAACCTGCCAGCTCGTGCTTGCATCTTGTCGGCAAGCGACGTAGAGGTAGAGGTGATCATGAAGTTGTTAGAAACGTCCACTATCACATGTTAGTTGGTTGCGCGATTGATGACTCGATAAAACATACCCTTGGCACGCATGACCAACTGAGCCGTTTCGGCTTCTGAGGTGGGCTTTCCCTCGAATTTGGCGTCCTCGACCAAAGGCTCGTACTTCGTAAGCCGTCGTCGAACGCGGCGGTCCTCATCGCTATCTTCCTGCTCGGGAGCAGTCTGGACAGAAGTCTGGGTAGCCTGCTTCTTGGCGACGATGTGCGCGTTCGCGATGGATCGAGAAGATGGCAGGCCGACGCGCTTCATGATGAGGCCGGTCAGGTTGTGAGAAGTGTGGGCTCGGGTCGCGACGCGGGTCCAGGCGGGGGGTCTCGTGTGAGGAACGGGAATGGCGAAGTTCGCAGCGAAGGGCCTATTGAGGTGATGTTAGCATATTCGAGTTCGCGTTCACGTCGAGTTCGAGCATACGTTGAGATTGCGTCGGCATCTGAGGTCTTGACCGAGTCGCAAGTCGGGAAGAAGTTGATAAAGGATGCGTCAACAGAAGCTCTGTAAACAATGTCAACAACCACAATCAACTCGACCGGGAACAAAGAAACCCAAGTCCGCACTATAGGGACTCACATGGCCGTGGATGCGAAGTTGAGACCCCATTCGGGAACGTACGTCTCTGCCATCGCGACTGAGGGCAGAAACGCCGAAGCAGAACAAGGGAGATTTGAAGGTGTGCGGATTTCAGAAAGTAAACAAGCCACAAAGGCGCGGGGCAACGAGGTAATCGACGTGGGAAAATTGCAAATGGAGCTTTCCGAAGCTGTAGAGACGATAGGCAAACACAAAAGCGAGCGCGACAAGTGAAAAGGCGAGAAGATGTGGCGTCGAAGGGAAGTGCCGTCGAAAAGGTTGTGGTGTGTTGCAGAAGAAATGCGAAGCTGGGGCCAAAGTGGGAAGTGGGCGTGTGGTGGTGCTGGGGGGTACTTTCCTTTTGCGACGCGTCGGTGCAGTTCACAACCGCGCAAGGTCACGTGGGGTACTTTTTTTTGGCGAGGGGTCCACTCAGGTTCCCGTCCCTGTCAGTCGCAAGCGGACCGCTTGTTTGTCCTGACTGGCGCGAGGAAATTGAATTCAAAAGCGAAAATGGCCGTCGGTGAGGGGTCAATGGCCTGATTTGCCAGTGCACGGATGAGTTGTTCGCTTCTGTCGTGAGAGCCGCAGTTTGTTGTTTATGCGGGAGCAGCCGATGTTGGAGTCACTTCGGCCATGACCAAGTTTCTCTAGATTGACAAACTCAAAGTGCCATATAGCGCGTCAATTGGTTGAATACTCTAAATGCACCAAGCTTCTACATGCCTGTACATGTTTGTCACATATCGGGGACAAAGACCACTCAGCCCGCCAGAGGTCTATTCTGGATGCATCCCTCGACTTACACAGAACTCGCAGCACCTGCAACCCAACCATGGCACCACGGCTCAGTCAGTGAACTCGGTCCATGTCCAATGAATCACGATACCCTCAAGAGACAACAACAAAATACGCTTCTCGTCCATTCGTCGCGCATTTGAAACGCGGTCGCCGTCACCGCGACCCTATTCGAAAACAACAAAATGCCAGCCAATCATTTTTCACGCTCGAGATGAGCTTCTGTTGGCCGAAATGGACAAGGGTTCCTCGCTTAGTCATCTGCTAGCTCGGACCCTGTGGGTCCCTCGGTCTTTTGCCCCGCCACGACAGTCCGACTCTAGCGTTGAGAGCCAAAACGTCATCCCTCCAGGCGTCAACCAAAACTCCATCCCATCACCTTTGCCAGCGCATACCCGTCCGTTCGAATTTTCCGAAACCCGTGACACCTTCGCCTTCTCCCTGGTTGCATCGCGACCAAAAACCCCCCCGAAATGAATCGCCTATTCGGCTCCAAGCCCTCCGGGCCCAAACCCACTCTCAACGGCGCCATCACCAACCTCGACACCCGCGTGGCCGCCCTCGACACCAAACTCAAGGCTCTCAACGGCGAACTCGGCGCCTACCAAGAGAAGCTCTCCCGCATGCGTGACGGCCCCGGCAAGCAGGCCATCAAGCAAAAGGCCCTGAAAGTCCTCCAGCGCCGCAAGGCCTACGAGGCCGAAAAGGAAAAGCTCGAGAGCCAGGTCTGGAACATGGAGCAGGCGCAGAGCATGCAGGACAACCTCAAGAACGTCATGACCCAGGTCGACGCCATGAAGACGACCAACAAGGAGCTACGCCGCCAGTACGGCAAGATCGACATTGACAAGATCGAGCGCCTGCAGGACGAAATGGCTGACCTCATGGACGTCGGCAACGAGATCCAGGAGAGCCTGGCCCGGAGCTACGACATCCCCGACGAGGTCGACGAGTCGGAGCTGGACGCCGAGCTCGAGGCCCTGGGCATGGAGGTGGAGCTGGAGCAAGAGATGGGCGGCGCCGTGCCGGGCTTCCTACAGGACGAGGTGGTGCCGCAGTTTGTCGACGAGCCACCAGAGACCGAGGACAAGGTCAAGCAGGTTGCGGGATGAAGATAGCCATGAGAGCATCAATGAATGCGAGGCGGGCAATTTGGGTTTCACATTGATATCGGGGCGTTGGTTGGGTACAGCTCACAGTTCGAAACAAAGCACACCTAATTTCACATGAACAAGACTCAAAATGTGAGGGTCAATTAACGAGGGTGAATTAATGAGGGGGTTAAGCATCCATCTTTTGAGGTTCCATCTTGTTACTCTTCATCCGTCCATCCGGCCAGTCCCAGATCCCATGTCCCATCCCAGAGCATATCCGACTGCAATGCGCCATGCTATAATCAACAGGGGAGGTACAAATACATGTCCTTTCATTTTGACGGGCAGAAGTCCACCTGGCACTCCGATCGCGGCCGTCACGAAAAAGAAACTCCGTCGCTAAAAAGAGTGCACCATTGCTCGGAATACAAGCAGGTCCTATTCGCGAGCAGCCGTTCAATCAACTGTCGCAAAGAATCGCACCGCCTCTTCCAGCTCGGCATCTTTGTTACAAAAGTCCCATCCCACAATGACGGGGGCCTGACTGCAGCAGATGATTTTCCTGGCGTCGAACTGGAGCTTGAAGACACGGGCTGGTGAATTCTCGGCCTGCGCAATATGCGGGCGGTGGTTTTGCTGCTGTCCCTGCTGGCCTTGTTGGCCTTGCTGGGCATTTTGACCTTGTTGGCCAGCAGCGGCTGGAGGTTGATTCTGACCTTGGTTCTGGAGTTGGTTCTGAGCTTGATTCGGAGGCTGGCCCTGAAATGGAAATGGGGGCGCTCCTTGCTGTGGATTGGCGACAGCAGCTTGTTGCGTGACGGGGGGAGGGTGGCCCTGTACGTCGGCTGTGGGAATAGCGGGAGGCTGGGCAGCGGCCGCAGAAGCAGGAGTAGGTGTGGCAGCAGCGCGCGCAGAACCAAGACCTGCATCCGCTCTCTGTTTCGCCGCTTGATTTAGTTGAATTGCAATCAGGGCATCCGTGACGGCTTTGCGAAGCTGGGCGCGGGCAAAAGGCGACACCTCCCGTTCGATGGCATTCTGGAGATAGGTGTGATGTGCCAGGATAACAGGGTATCTAGCCATTGAATCCCTCAGGGCCGACACACCGAGAGGAACGACTTGGTCAATGAGGTCTCGGTAGGAGCCCGCAATTCGGTAGCCGTCGCCATGTTGATCGCGCGTAGATGCTGGGCTAGATCCCGATCCATCAGAAAGAAAGGGAGGCCTTTCTACATTCATGACATTGGCACGTTGTCGGATTCCCGCGCGGCGTGCATGCCCAGCATTTCCGGGTGCTTGTTGGGCTGAAGTAGTAGCAGCAGCGTCACGCTGTGCCGCTGCTGCTGCCTCCTCCTGACGAAGGTGGTGAGCAGGCTTCCAGACGCCCTCCTTGTCGCGTCTCCAGATGATGATGCTCTGATCGTAGGAGCCAGACACAATTCGTCCATACTTTCTCCCACCACCGCCTCCGGGAGGAACTTTTGCCCCGAAGGCTTGGAGGTCCTCGGGCCGCGAGCTGCCTGCGTTCGCTCTTCGAGCGCGGCGGCGTCTATGCTCGACGCTGTGCTCAATCTCTCCCGCTTCGACCGCCCGGAAGTATTCGGCGTCTACGGCCTTGGCTTCGGCCGCGTCTTCGGCTGTACTGTACGGTAAATCGCCGAACCCGGCCTGAACAGTTCGGACCAGGTGCGCGTGTCCCCGAAGTTGTGCGACTTTGAGACCCGTTGGGGCATCGAAGATGCAGACCTCGTAGTCGCTGCTACCACTTACGATTCTTCGGCCATCGAATTCGACACAGGCAATCCCCTTGTCGTGGGCTGGGATGGTCTGGATACAGACCTGGTCTGGCCAATTCCAAACCTTGATGTGACGGTCTCCAGACACCGAGACGACGGTTCGATCACGGACTTGAATAGCATTCACAGCTGCGTTGTGGCCGTCGAGCCGTCCGATCATTGAGAAAGCGGGCTTCACGGGGAGTTCCTGAGCGAGATCAGGTTCGTACCCATAGCGGTGCAAGTTCCTGGGTACCGGGTTGACAAGTTCCTGACCACCATAGCCGAGATCGCCATGCCGTAGAGGATGACGATTGAAAATCTTGATCGTCTTGTCCTTGGATGAAGTAACGAGAATTCGGTGATCAAAGCGAACGTTCAGGACCGATTCGCGATGAGCCTTTGTCAGTTTCTGTACCAGCTCGCCAGTGGAGAACTTCCAAATGAAAACATTGGAATCGCTGCTGCCAGAAACAAGCAAATCTTCCTTGGGATCGGCATCGAACTGCAGACAAAGCACGGAGCCGTGATGCCCGACGAGGGGTGCTCGCACCAGTCGACGAGTGTTGACGTCCCATATTCGCATCGTTTGGTCTCGGCTGCCACTGACGAGATACTTCTTGTCGAATTGGAGCGTGTAGACGCACTCTTGATGCCCCTCCTCGGGGAAGCTGGGATGAGGCAGTTGAAAAGTCGTATACTTGCCCAGCTCCCAGTTCGACTCCAGTCGGCGTCGCATATTGTACAGATATCGCCAGTTAACCCGATATTTCGACGTCTTGACGTCCCAGATCCAGAGCGAAGATGGGGGCATGGTGCTCGAGAATTCGGAAGAGAGCGGGGGCAGGGCGAAATCAGGATCGGCACTTGGCTCCTTGCGCTTTCCTCTGCTCTCCGATGAAGACACGCTCCATTCTCGTTCGGTACGAGGGCTCGATGCATCGAGGTCTATGTCGGCCAAAGGAAGCATGACGGGTCGGTTCGAGGAAAAGGAGGAGGTGGGACTACCAAAGATGCTGCCTGCCGTCGTCATGCTCTCGCTGAAGCTGGCATTTCGATCACTGCCCCTCGTCTCCAGATCTTCGTCTCCGCGAACGGCGCGAATCTTATTAGGATGCGCATCTTGTAGGATTTGCAGGTGGTGCAAATGACGAATGGAGAGGTTAAGGCCGTTATTGACCTTTGCCTCACAGGCCTCGATCTCGCTGTACACGGCCTTCCAGCCTTCCAGGTGATATAGCGTCTCCCACAGCTTCCTGTCGAGGGCCAGGTCGAACCAGGCGCGACACGTCTGAGTCACACTGACCAGAGAGACGGGGTCGAGGTAGCCCAGGATCTTGAGACAAATCTCGGCGGGAAGATATCGGATGAAGTCGATATAGAGGCGAGGGTTCAGGCGCTGAACGATCTCGGCGATGACGGAGGTGGGCAGTTCGTTGAGGAGGGTCATGGTCAGCTCTGGTGGCGAGGTCAGCTCTCGAATGCGCGGATGGGGTTTGCGGGGTGGACAAGGGGGCAACTCACCAGTGCGCGTCTTGAGGGAGAGGAGAGACGCATTGGTAGAGAGCCAAGCGACAAGGTCGGCGTGCGATGTCAGGTGAGCGAGGGCGGCAGGGAGGTCGACGTGAACGGAGGGGTTCAGAGGGTCCTCGGAGTAGCCCTCGTCTGGCTGATGGGCGGGCGAGAACGGATCCATGCTTGGAAGAGCCTCCTTGTTGGACATGGCTAGGGAGGCTCGCGGCCCCTGCGGGCGAGACGGAGATGGGAACGGGATAATAAAGAGAGAGGCGGCCAGGGGCTGGCTATGCTGAAGATGCAGATGCGGATGCAGATGCGGATGCGGGTGCGAGCTGGAGGTTCAAAGTGCGGGCGGTTGAACGTTGGCGTGAGGGACGGCCCGGCGTGACCTGGCTGATTGATCAATGGTTCTCCGGAGGTAACGCGACAGAGGCAAAAGAGGAAAAAGAAGGACGCGCACGAGACTCTGAATAAGGTGACACGGCAATGCGTAATCGATGTCGATGCGAGGCTTATGGGAGAAAGATTTCAAGGTCCAAGTCGACGTCGCAGTCCAAGGTGGGAAGCGGAGACGGGAAGGGAAGGAAGCACGGAAGCCACGGTCTGGGCCTAAGGCTGATTGGCCGAGAGGACGCTTGTTTGGTGGCTGATGGGCTGAATGAGCCATGGCTGAACAGCATTCCATCCAGCGACCTCAACAAAGCTGCACCTGTACGAATACAGGGCCGAGACGAGTCATAACGTATTCGTACTGTACAGATATCAACGTGGACACGCCCTGGACTGTCGGACTGTCACTGTGCTGTCAAGCTGCCGCTTCCAGCGATTCCAATGTGGAGATGACGTCCCGAGACGAGTCCACTTCCTGCGTGCCGGATCACCATCAGCTTCCGGGGACCTAGTCTAGTATTGATTGCTCTTAATTGTGCTTCGCCCGTCGTAATTATCCTCCCTTTCTTTTCATCCCCCTCCATCCCCCTCCATCTCCCTCCCTTCGTTTCGAACCCTCCATCGGCCTCATGCCGCCCCGCCCCGTTTAGGCTCCAAGCCATCTCTTCCTCTGCCAAGTATCGTCCAACGTGATCCCCAACTCAATCTTTTAACTTTGACGGCAATTCCTAGCTTTCCACTAATTACGTTTATCGAAATGAATTTCAACTTTAGATTGCCTCCAGGTAACCTCGAAACCTGGGCAACTTCGGGTGTAGTGTATTTAGACGCTGCCCAGGGTAGGTCCCCAACTTGGTTGGATGTCGCCAAGGTCTTGTGATCAGATGTATACCTCGTCCGACGCCGGAGCAGCTTGTTCAGCTGAGCCTCACGGTAGCATATTCTGGCATCAGTGACGTTTCTACTGCAAATCTGGGTCATGGATTGGCCGAGGGCATGCTTTGTGGTAAGCAGCTACTCTCCTCATCCCCTCGTGGCCTGAAGTGAATCCCTTCAGGCCACATCTCGGCACTGCTGACCCTCACCACTTCGTTCAAGAGAGTTGTCATGAAGACAAGGTCATCTCCAAATTCACGACGAGGATAGTCCACATGGTGGAAATTACGTACATGTACTATGCAACGCGAGGTAGACTAGGAGGAATTTAACACGTCTTCGCTATCTAAACCGGGACAGAGTCCTTGGTCCCTATATTCCAAGGCTTATTGCTTTGCTGGACGGGGATCCTATAAGACTATGAATACTACAAGACTCGCTCTCTAGGTTCTCATATGAGAGTTTCCAATATCTCGCAAAACTTGTCCATGATAGTCGGATAAAGTCTACCAATAATTAATTCCCAGATCCACGAAGGATCACACATCGGAAAGATGTGATCTACAGGGTACGGGGGGACCTTGCCCCCAAGACGCTCGCCAATATAAACAAGAAGCCAATTATTAGATCGACTTCAATTATAGGACCGTATCCTACGTCGCCATCCGGATAGGTCGGCGAGCCCCATGTCCACACAATTTGGCCAAATGGTGACAAGGCCAGCTGCGGTAAATGGCCTCCTGTCTTCCTCGGGGCGTTCATCAGATCCAATGTCCAGAACCAGCACATGATCAAAGGACTTACGTCGTGTTTTACCCAATTGCCATGCAATCTCACTCGTGTGCTCATCGGAGACATGGTCCATCATCTTTGATGTCACCCGCAAGGTAATAACGGCCGACTCCCCATCTTGTGCAGTTTGACAGCGGAAGAGCATTGTCAAATCTTCTCCACGATTCCAGATTTCCATCCTCTCAGGCTTCAGTATGTTCAAGGCGGTGTTAGCAACGCAACATGGTTTCGATGTCCTCGCTCTCGATTCGGGATTCAGTCACCTCGAAGTCAGCGTCAGCGACGTGAGATTTGGCCACCTCCAGCATGGTCGGCGGTTCTCCACGAGAAGGAGGTTTCTTCTTGAAAGCCGTCCAAATTGACGAGTTTGTAAGAACTGCGCCCTGCTGGGTGGAATACTTCGAATGGCCCTCGTCACCTGGTCCCCAACTTTGGGCCCTTCCCCTCTTATAAGACCATCACGAGATCCCCTCGTCTCAATGCCTGTGAGACCCTCAGCTGGGCCTGCTCCCTGCGGGCTCCGGCCTCCAGGCTTACGCTTGTCCTGATCTTGTCGTTCTGCTTTTCTCGTAATGCCACACTTACGAATACTCTATCGGCCCAAGCTGATGCGTCGCCACCCAGGGCATTAATGGTCCCAACTTCTAAGCCTTCGGTTAGAGCGTTATGCCGGTGCCTCGAGTTGTATGGCCTCGTCAAGGGTGGCGTTCGTGTGCCCGCTGCTGGTGACCTCTTGGAAGCAAAGAGCTGAGGTTGACAATGCATTCAAGTGGTATTTGGGTTGGGGCACTTGAGTTGCTGTTGGGTTCAGTATCGGTTTGGCGACGTTCCCTCGCCGGCGAAGCTGTGATGTGAAGGAGCCGCAAGGCCACACCATGGCAGTTGCTCCCATCGGAGTGAGGCTGGAGCCTGGAAACCGGGCTTGATTTGGAACGCTAATGGTCATTCCTTTTGATACCTCCCCAGGTATCTAAGCATGTCGTCGACCCGAGCTCCTTGTTTGAACGTGTGCGTCAGAGCATGGCCACGTAGTCGGCTTGTTGACCGTAGTCTCTGCAGAACCTTTTATCAGTACCTGGCTAAGGAGATAATCGGGATAATCATCGCCGAAGTCGATTGAGCGTTGACTCCAGGACGCCAGAAATAACAACAGTTGTAGTCGTAATTGGGTCAATAGGCCCGGGGAACCCACGACAGCTGGCAAAGGACGGATGAGGCAGGTCGATTCATCACAAAGAAGGCGTACTGACACTCCATTCATACGTAGCAGTTTGTCAAGAGTAGAATCTTGACCAAAGCCATCTGGGAATTGGGAATGGTCATAGAACTTGCCAGTCTTTGACCAGCGAATGGGTATACGCAATGGATCAAGAAGATCTTGGTCTTCCTATAAACCGAGGACAATCGAACCGTGTTGCGAAATTCCTCATCGACCATGGGAGCTGCTTGGTGTGTCTCCACTGCCTTTCTCCTGCTCGAATTTGTTCTGAGGTTGATAGTTTGACAGGTTGAAGTCACCTCAGTGCGAATGGGATTGAATGACCCTGCATGATCCCAAAGGTCTCGGGTTCTGCCCTTGCCGATTCTAATTCGACCTTCTGCATCTTCGGTATATGGACCTTCTTGCTCATTTTCTCCGCCTTCTTGCCTGACTTGCGCAATCCTACCAACACCGCGGCCTTCGTCTTTTCAGGCGGTTCGATTTGCATTGTAAGGCTTGGAACGACTTTCTTCAAGACGTTTGCCGTGCCAATATACGTCTCAAGCATGAGGTGAGTAAGGAAGTAGGGAATTCCAGTGAGAAGGAAAATAACATCGATCTTCATGATCGGGGGAGTCCAAGATAGGTCTCTCTGCATCGGCGACACCTGCTACACAATCTACGAGTTGGGCAACATTGATCCACTCGTTGAGAGTTACCACCATACGCACTTACCTAGGCAGGTAAATATGATATGGGTAGGCATTGAAGAAATATCAACCCAGCATATGAGCATGTCTGCTTCTCTCCATCAACCTCTGACTCCCTCGGCCAAGTACAAAGGTACTTGGTTAAACATGGGGAGCGCCCAGGGGCTAAAGTAAATGGGAATTTCTTGGCAAAAAAAAGTGGTGGAAGGGGAAAAAAGGAGATGCAATCGAAGATTCCATGAAACCTTCCTTCGGGGATCCCAAACAACCAGCTTCCTCTTCGGTTCGTTGCCCCATCTCCAAAACGGCTCCCCCTGAGACTGAGATAGGCTGGGTAGCAATAAAGTGGCCCGCCTGTCACGCGCACAAGCCCGGCCGTCCGCCGTGGCGTCGGCGCTGATCGTTGCGTCGGGGCTTGGAGTGGGAGAGAACCGGCTGATGGATATTTGGACGTTATCGAGACATGACAATGGATGAAGAGCTCTTTGACCCTTTTCATTTAGTGAACCGGATGCAGCCAACCGCGCAGTCTACCGCAGACACCGGTGTGCTTACGGATACGGAGTATGTACCACTTCCGGGGAAGGGACGGATGGTGATCTGTCATGGCTCAGTCATGCCCCCAGACATTCTCAGGCCAAGCGGGGAACAAATGGATGACGGGAATCAAAGCAAAGACGACGAGCTGGCTTTTGCTCGAACCTGTTAATCCATCATAACCCACCACCGTCAACGTACATGAATCATTGCGGGCTGAGAAGGACCCAAAAGGAAAGAAAAGGCGGCCAGAAGACCCCGCGGGCCGGCTCATCAGGCGACTTTGAGGGACGGGAATTGGTTCGGGCCTCCTCAGTGATTGGGCGTGAAGCCTTGTCTAACCACCCGGCGCAGCGAGACGCGGTGTTTTTTTTTTTTTCGTTCTGTTTGGCTTACGGACAACTTTTTCTTTTTTGCTCGCCGAGAGGAGCCTTAGGTAGATAGGTATTACTGAGGGGGGCACAATAATGGTCACACCCTTCCCCCCTCCTTCTCGTTGGCGGGACGGAGCGAGGCCGGGCGGCTGCTGGCTTGTGAGGGTTGGCCGAACTTTCATGATTATCATTGTCTCGAATGGTTTCGCTGTGCTATTCTTATTACGCAGCACGTTCCCGTGTGTCACGCCCGGGGCATCGAGGCTGATAGGATATCGATTGTGGAAGTGTGAGCCGTGTTTCGGAAACGGTCAAGAGATGGCTGACTGGCTATCCGTGTAGATCGAGCGTCGGAGGAGGGAAAGAGGGGAAAAAGGAGGGAGGAACGGAAGGTTCGTCGAAACAGGCCATGTGCTGCTGTCCGAGTGTCATCCAGGGGTATCCGTGTCAGGGAGCTGTACTGAAGAGTGAAGGAGTCGTCTTCTGCCGTCCGGCACCCCTTTTCGGTGGATGTCCCGCCATGACGGGCTGTTGTGTCCCGTATCCCTCTCTGCTTGCTGGTTCAGGTCCTATCTGAGGCACGGGACGCCGGGCGATACGCCCACGGGAAATGGTTAATTAGTATGAATAAAGCATGTGGTGGTGATGGGATGCGGGATGGGATGCCCGGTGTTAGACCCGCCCGTGCTAGCTGGGAGCGAGCTGGTTGAGATAGGCAATTGCTAACGTAAAAGGCCAGTGGAGGTTATCGCGTCGACGACGGAGAAATGGAAATTGTGAAGAAGGTGAAAAGAAGGTCGGAAGTGGTGGGACTGCCGGAGGGAATGCGGCGAGATGCGATGGACGAAACACCATGTGTCCATCACCACAGTTGAAGAGCAGAGAAAGAAGAAGCATGTGAGTGGCTCGTCTTTTAAACACCTCAGACAAAGAAGAAAGGAGAAAAAAAAAAAAAAACCTCGCCTTCAACAATAAATGACTCTGGTGCACATGTTTGCTTCGTTCAAAGACGCCAAAGTGATGCACTCACACCTCCTCTTCCACCCACCTGCAACATCCAAGACATGCATCTCGTCTCCTGTGCGTACGTTTTTCCCGTCCTCTGACGCTTCTCACGACCTTGGGCGTGACCGTTTTTGGCGCCCAGAGCCACGTTCCCCAATTCTTTTCCGTCCATTTACACGCCGAATCGCACCCCCATTACGAAGCAAAGTGCACAACGCCTTGCTTCTTCGTGGGCGCTTGTGGCCGACGACCGCGTGAGAAGGCTGCAAGCCATTTAAGCCCATTTGCCCATTGCTGCAGATTTTCTTTCCTTCAAAGGGCTCCGCCCGTCCATTCGATTTTGGAGTCGAGAGAGCCCAGAGACCTCTGCCGGGTTTCCTTTCTTTTTCCGCCTCCTTGCTCGACTTCTTGTCGGTTTCCCCCTCTCCCACCCTCTCTCACACACCCCCTGTCGATATTGACTTGCTTCGTGCACCCTGAATTATAACACCAAAACCCCCATGAATCGCGTGCATTGCTTCCCATTATCAGCACGGAGTACGGATACCGTAGCATGGGACAAGACTTGAGTCTCGAGTCTCGCCATGCAACCATGGCGGCTGTGCAGTGCGGTGCTGCAGTGCAGTGCAGCTCTCCTCGAAAATGTCTTGATTTGTCGTCATCTGTTCCGTGCTTCTTCCCCATGTTATTCTTCTTCATCAACAAGAGACCGGCCAGGAGACAAAACAGACTGGGAGAACGATCCTCAGGTCCACTCAGACACGGGGAGGCGATGTGGAGCTACTCCCCAAGAGGCTTAGTTCCTTCTCGGGCTAATTTGAAACAGTCAATCCAAGCAGTCAATGCCCAAGCACCGCACGTACCATTTTGGGAGGGCAGGGTGCCAAGGTACTTGCCGCCGAGGTACAGCTGAAGCGGCCCTCAGAAGACGTTCAGTGCCTGGCTCGTCTGTTAGCGGCCCTGGGACGCTATAAGGTACCTGCGCTTGGTGGAGGTTGACCAGTCTCCCCCGCCTTCCATCAGAGACATGCAGATGGGCGAGACAAAGACGTGGACTCAATGGCACGGAGATAAAGGCAGGCTTGGACGTGTAAGAAAACATCCGATGTGGCAACGTGACAAACATGACTGGTTTCTGGGTGCTGGTTTTTGGTTTTCTCCTGGCACTCTGCGTCTCGTCTGTTTCCGGGCAAGACCACACCTCGACTCAACCTGAAGTCCTGAACCTCAGCTGCTGGACTCAACGGGGCTGGTACTTCTCCGTAGGTACCATCATCCTCTCCATCAGTGCAACCACCCAAGTTTAGCACCTGGGTGGTACGTACTGCCTGGCGCTCGCTCCAGCCAGTCTCCTCCTCCCTCCCGCTCATCAATCAACTCTCCTTCTCCCGACCGCCGCCTCCTCCATCAGCCTTGCCTGTCCCTCTTCCCCCCAAATCGCGGCTGCCACGAGTGAAGCAATCGCCTTGTTTCTCCCACTGCTCCCAATCCCTCGCCGAGCCTGAGCCTCTCGGTTTGCTTTCAGCCGTCCTCCTGCGTCGCCACCGCGATTAGCGCCTCCCGGATCCGCTTCTCTCCCTCGAACCGCTCCACCGCCTGGACCGAAACGAACAATCTCAACTTTGTCCACGCCGCTTTTCGTTGCCGCTGTCGACTGTTTTGACGATTCTTGACGATCCGACCCGAACCCCGACCTCTACACACACCTCTTCACCTCACATCGCGACATTTGTTGGCCTGGCGCCCGCCTATATCCCGCCTGAATCCTGACGTGACCTCCCCGTGCGCCATCTCAACGCTCGCGAGTGACTTGCCGCCTCCTTCGTCCTCTAACGACTTCTCGACGATTCACCGCCGAATGACGTCCAACCGATATTGAATCACTCTTGCGTCGACGTCAAGAGAGATTGATATCCTTTCAACGGACAATCCCACCCACACCCTTTCCGACCGCGACTTTCATCCAGCCTCGAGACTCCAACTCCTTATCCCCTCTCCACCTCCCGCCTCCCGCCTCCCGCCTCCCACCGTCCCGGCGGATGGATTGAAGGCGATGGCTCATGCCCCTCTCCTACGACAAAACACGGCGCCCGTCTTTCAGACTCCCAACGGATTTGGCAGCCTGGCACAAAAAAGCATGAACCATGCGCCGCGCGCCAGTCAACTATCGGGCACCACAGCCTCGACCGCGTCCCTGAGCTCGCTCGCCAGCTCGTCCACGGCCTCTCCCCAGAATGGCGGTCCCGTCCTCGCCACGGCCAACATCATCAACCAAAAGGCCGACGCCTCACGCTCACTCTACCAGATTTGCATCTCCTTGAAGCAGCGCCTGGCCCAGGTTCCAGGCTTCGATCCCTTTCTCGAGCAGCTCGACCCCCATGACCCCGTCGATCCCCTGTGGAACCTTTTTCGCACGGGCTATCCCCTCCTCGCCATCTACAACTCGCTGCGCCCGGCCGAGGAGCTCAAGGTGGAGGATCACAGCGCCAATGAGGCCAAGAAGTCAAAAATTGCCATTTTCAAGTTTGTGCAGGCATGCATGAAGGAGCTGAATGTTGCTCCGTCGGAAAGCTTTGTCATTACGGACTTGATGGGAAATGACACGAGCGGTTTCGTCAGGGTTGGTCTCGAAATCGCGCTTCAAGCTTGAATGTGCTGACGCTCATTAGGTAACCCAAGTCGTCAACTATGTCCTCGACCTCGCCGAGCAACGCGGCTACCTGCTGCAGTTGCAACCGTACCCCGAAGACTCGCCGACCGATCCCAATGCCAACACCCAGATGACCTACCGAGACCATATTGTGAAGGAGTTGGTTGATACCGAGCGAAAATATGTACAGGACTTGGAGAACTTGCACGACCTCAAGAGGACCTTGGAAGAGACGGGCCTCGTCCCCGGCGACATTATCCACCAGATCTTCCTTAACATCAACGCCATCCTGGACTTCCAACGCCGCTTCCTGATTCGAGTCGAGACGACCAATTCGATGCCCACGCCCAATCAGCAATGGGGGGCGCCCTTTGCAATGTACGAGGATGCTTTCGACATTTACCAGCCCTTCATTTCCAACCAGCGCAAAGCTGCACAGATGGCAAACCAGGTCTTTGACAAGATCCAAATGTCCGAACACCCTGTCGCGACAGACTTCAACACGTTGGACGGCTTCTTGCTGAAGCCCATGCAGCGATTGGTGAAATACCCACTGCTGCTCAAGGTACGGCTACTGAGCGTTTGCCTTGGAAGCATTGATTGACACGTGAAATAGGACTTGATCAAGAAGACTGAAGACGAGGACACCAAGATCGATCTGGTTGCTGGCTGCGAATCCGCCGAGCGGGTTCTGAAAAAGGCCAACGAGGCGGTGAACCGAGATCTTTTGGATGAAGCTCTGGAAGATCTCATCAGCCGAGTAGACGACTGGAAAAATCACAAGGTGGAGCAGTTTGGAAAGCTGATGCTACACGGCACCTATGGTGTCATTACCGGCAAAAATGATCAGGAGAAAGATGTGCGTTTCACAAACTAATGAAGCTGTGCCAGCGCTGACACTTTACAGTATGAGATTTACCTGTTCGAATACATCCTGCTCTGCTGCAAGGAGATTTCACCAAACAGAAGCAAAGATAAAAAAGACAAGACACGGTCTCTGGGACCCAAACGAAACAAGAACATCAGGCTTCAGCTCAAGGGCAGAATCTTCATGACTAACGTGACTGATATTGTGTCCATGTCGAAACCTGGTGAGTCGTGTCCTTGTACAAATAATTCTCAAACTGACTTGAGTAGGTTCCCACAGTGTTCAGATTTGGTGGAAGGGCGACCCTGGTGTGGAAAACTTCACCATCAAGTTTAACCAAGAGGAGATGATGAGGAAATGGGCCCAGGGCCTAGAGAACCAGAGGAAGCAGAATACGCCACGAACATCGAACACGGAGAACGGAGTCGCACCCGACTTTGCCTGGACACAGGCGCAGGCTGGCGCTTTGGAAAACCCCTACCTCCAGCAAGAAGAGGATGACGACGAAGAGGAGGACCTCGGACCCGCGACGGCGCCCGCTCAATTCCCCGTTGGCAACCACTCTAAGTCTGGTGCCATACCACGAACTGCCTCCAGCAGTAACCTGCGTGGAAGGGCTGGAACCGGCGACAGTTCAGTCTCCCTGGCTGGCATGGTTAGGGCCCCGCCGCCGCGATTTCCCATGCCAGCGCCGCCAAATGCCCTCAGCCTACAGACCCAGAGCTCCGGAGCCCACTCTCCGGGAGCCTGGAACGGTGACAGCTATTTCTCGCCCGTTGCCGAGTCGCCAGCATCCTCGCGAACCAGCACCACCAGCGGAATGTTCTCGACGCCCAACTACGGCATCATGTCCAAGTCGGGCACCCCACAACCGGCGTGGGAGGACAACAACCGATACACCGCCCCAGCCGTGCCGCGGGCTCCGTCTCGCGATGGTTCCTCTCCTAACCCGCATCTGATGAACGGCCGGAATCCCAGGGGACCCTCACTCCCGGCCATGGCTTCGTCGAGCCAGACCATGGCTCAGCAGAGGAGCCGATCCCACAGCACCCCCGATATCAACGGCCCCGGCATGCCGCGCACCCGCCAACCGAGCCAGGGCAACATCCCCGCGGTGCCTGGAATCCCGTCGCACCTGCATCCCGGCCACGACAGCCACGTGCCCAGAACCCAAACGGGTTCTCCGAGAAACGAAATGCCGATCCGAGCTCACACGAACAGCCCTGGTGCGCAAAGGGAGCGCATGCATCAGCACTCGGGAAGCCTCGGAGGCACCATGGCTCACTTCCCCACGCAGCCAATGTATTCCCGCGGAAACACCCCCAACCCCGGCGGAAACCCTCTTCGGGTAGATCCTGCCGTGGCCAACTCGAGGACTGTATCCCCAGCGCTGGGAACGGGTGCAGGGCCTCCTACGGCTCTGATGGCGCCCATGCCTACGCCGACCCCTGATTTGCCTCTACCGACGCAGCTCAAGGTCCGAGTCAACTGCGAGACTGGCAACTACGTGACGCTTGTCGTCGCCTTTAACATCACGTATCAGTCTCTCATTGACCGAATCGACGCAAAGCTCGCCCGCTTCACTAACAGCAGCATCGGCAAGGGCATGCTTAAGCTGCGGTACCGCGACGAGGATGGAGATTTCGTGACGATTGAAAGCGACGACGACATCCAAATCGCCTTTATGGAATGGCGCGAGGGTGTAAGGAACATGTACGCCGGCGGTGTCGGAGAGATAGAGCTCTTCTGCGTCGGCGACACGTCCTAGGACACCCAAACCGCGACCACGTTCCGCTGAGATACGCCTTCTCAAACAACAGGGGGAGAAAAGAGGTTCTTTGTGCTGGGGATACCCATTGGATCAGTTTGCATTTTCTGGCGCTCGGGATGTTCATCCTATTCATTTTTCCGTCCGTTTTCATATTTTTTCTTCGACTACCTTATGATCTAAGGGCAAAACAAGCGAGCGGCATCTCCATATAGACACGAAGTTGCGGCGACCAGACGTTTTTGAAGTATTTCATACCCTGACATGTTGGTGTTTTTCGTCATCGCAACGCCCCTTCCGACCAACCGACCAGCCCGCTCTCGCCGCGATTTCTTTTTTTCATACATATTGGGTGTTTTCTTTTACTTTTGGGTTCACAGGCGTTGATTATGCCGTCACCTCTTGGGGTTTATCGTCTCTACGCGCTCTTACTAGTTGCATATAGGCGCTTTTTTATTATCCTTCCCTTTTATTCCTGCGTCTTTTTGGTTGAAATGGAGGGGGATATACAGTTCGATGGATGGGGGGATTGGACAATGTATCTATTTCTGCTTCGATTCTTGGCCATAGTTTTAGCTGGACTGAGGTTCCAAAAGGTCGGTTTTACTTCTTCAAGTGCTTCAGAGGGTGTATTTGTTTGTGATGTGTTGAAGATGTCGTAATTGCGGCTGTGTTTGCGTGTCTAACTGTGACTGAGTTGAGGCAGATTCATGATTGCCAGTGACCTACCTGGGCCCTGAAGACGGCACCAATGACAGAGGTATTTGCCAAGCTTGAATTGAAGTTGCTTAGTTCTCATCCCTCATCTGCCCACACAAACTTTATAACACGCTCATCCCGGCGTAGTACCGCCGCTTCACAGTCTTCCCAGGAGAGATTGTTTGTCCTTGATTTCCATGTTGTACAGCGAGAGAACGTGCACCTCTACCACAGTCTGCTCCGCGCATTGTCTGTTATATTGTACAAAAAATCGTGCCCACCATGCCCGCCTCTCAGAAATACAGTTGCTCAGATGCGAAGTATTCCCTTCTCTTTTCCCACTCATATGGGCCCCCTCCTCTCGACCAAGCGTTTTTCCCATGCCTATCCTCCCAATTCGTACAGTTATATCCTCGCGTCGAGTCACGCATCTCCCCAAGTCTTCGCCACCTTCACTTTCCCCCTCATGACCGCTTCGGTTTCGCCGTCATGTACTTTTGCATGCGCGACAAGTGGTAGTTGATGGTGTTTGTCTTTGCGGGTGGCGCGGGCGGGCCGTCCATGCACGTGCGGAGCTGCGTCTCGACGGCCGCGCAGCCGGCGGCGTTGTAGCCGGCGGAAGCCCAGCAGGCTGGAGGAGGGTGTTAAGTTTTTTTCACGTCTCGAGGGTTGGTTTCTGGGGGGTCTTGGGAGGAACGTACCGAGGACGCTAGACATGATGGCGATGCACGGGTTCTCGGGAGCTCGTTTGGGATTGTGCACGCGCAACGTCTTGAGGGGGGGGAGGCGGATGGGTTTGTGGCGGCCGGTCATGTCGGGCTATTGGCACCTCAATGAAGAGGTGGGAAGACGGGAGTCTGGGCTGGTGGAAGTTGTACCGTGGGAGGGGATATCGAGATTGGGACCGGTGCGCGGATGTAGTGAGAAACGCGAGGGGATCAATTGAGTCGTCGGTGGGTGCTGGGCGTGGGTGCCGGCCCTGGTGAATTGAAGCTCTTCGCGATAACGTTCGAAGGTGAAAGTTTGGGGGGGGATTGAAGGGGGTCACGTGCGGGCGGTGGGACGGGAGATGGCCGGGTAATTGGAGAGGTGATGTGATGGGCTGATCGCAGGTGAGGTGGTAGGTCAATTCAGTAGACAAAAAGGAAGAAAAAAATGTGAAAATCACAGAATTAATTAGTTAGATTTCAATTATTTGAATTAAATCGCATGCCGGTTCATTTCCCGAATATTGACTCTCTGGCATGGTGGGAATCGAACCTACGACTCCTCACGATCCCTCTCATGAGCAAAAAGTGAAGGAGTCATCCCTTGGAGGGATGAAAAGGTGTCAGAGCAATAATCCCAGCAGGACTACCACCCAACTAATTTCCCAATGGTAATTAATTCGTTCGCTACTTCACTGGTGGTCCGGAGGATTGTGCTGGTATATAGAAGCTTGCATTGGCTGTTCGATGACATGGGTTTACTCCCAAAGACAATTCAAGCCCGCTCTCTAACTTGCGATACAGTACATCACCTTTGAGCCGATATTGCTTCGTAGACTTCACGCTCCTCTTCGTTCACATGTGACGTACAAGTCAACTGATCAAATAAACTATCAGCCTGGAAACGAGATCAGCATCATGCACCTCTCCAAAGGCCTCCAAAGTAACATGCACGAAAACGCTTGGCAAGTTTCACACCCTCCCACGCGTGTGCCTGTCAAGCCTGGGAATCCTCCCCGATGCAGCAAAGCAAACTCGCCCCTCCTTCCAAGGATCAACCATTTTTACCGCCCAGACCTAGCAAAGAGTTTTTTGCTGCGGCCAGCTGCCGGCATTGGATGGACCTTTTTGAAGCGACTGGCCCAATGAGCACTGTGAGCATTGCCTCGCGTCGTCGTCATCACCCCATTCCTGGGCTATGCCAGTGGCACGGGAATGGGAATCTCTTTTGCAGTGCTAAAGCAGATTCTACTTTAGGCATAAGTACTCTTCCCTAATACTAAGGCTATCATCTATAGAAAATTAGGTAGTAGTACTTATGCTTAAAGTAGAATCTACCCAAGCAGTGCGAAGCAGACGAGGTGTGTATTGTTACTTTGGGAAGAAGATGTTCAGCCTTATTCGTGACGCCTGCTGGGATCCGACCTCGGGCACTGCCTCGGAAGGAGGCGACAAGATGCGTGGTTGATTCGGCGGGAGTGCTTGCTTTTCGAAGGGTGGCGGGAAGGTGGGTGTAAGTTGGCTACCTACACTTGGGTATAATACGAAGGATCTGGCTCCAGATGATTCCCGTTGCTCTTTTGTTTGCCTCGTGTTTCCCTGTCTCTTGCCCTTTGTCATCTCCTTTCTGACGATACCTACTGCACCAACTTATACGATAGCAACCATGGAAAAGCCAAGTATGTCCCTCTCAACACCAACCTTCCTCCCTCTACAAACACTCCTAACCACCAAGCAGCTCCCCAAACCCTCCAGAACAACATGCACGACCACCCTCCGACATACCAGCGCGACGCGCCCACCAACGCGCCCGCCTCTCCCCCCCTCGGCGAGCAACCCCTCCACACTCCCCAATCTCAAACCCAGTCTCAACCTCAGACTTATCCTCAATCATATACTCAAACCATCCCCTCCAACAAGAACCCAGGAATTCTCCCAACAAACGCCGTCTCGCCCGGCCAGATCCCCATGGGCTGCATCCCGCTGCAGCAGCTGCAGACGCATCCCGGGCTGGTTCAATGTCCGGCCTGCGGACAGCGGGGCATGACCATTGCGACGCCGCACAGCGGAGGGTTTACACAGTATGTATATACACACTCGAGAGAAATACTCAGTGCTAACGTGTGTTAAGTGGCGTCGCCGCTTTGGCTTGCTTCGTCGCCTGCTTGGGATGTATCCCCTACTGCATCAGCTCGCTTAAGGACGTCCACCACAAGTGCGCACACGTACGTAAAATACGCACGAATATCTTGGTTTCATATCGCTAACTTGCTGTAGTGCGGAACCGGACTTGCGTACTTTCATCGGAGCGGACGCACCGAGTTGCTCGCGTATCCCGTGCAATAAGGGGGATGCTTTCGACGTGGTGATGGAGAGGAAGTGCTTGGATGAACAGGACTTGTCTTTCTAAGATATTGTTGCTCTGCTGTCTGCTATACCCCGTAATTGCTTTCCCATCGGGCATCATGCTTGGGTCTGAAGTCTATAGACTGAATGGAATCACTGGAACGCCTACACCATGCTCGTCTTCAGCCTTGTAGTTGGCCACATCCTACACAAGCACCATCACTCAGCTACGAGCGTCCAGCTCTTCCACCCACATTCCCTCACTCGCACGAGCTTCCACGACATTTAAAGCGAAACATGTGGACTTTGTTGATTAGTTCATCTGCCGCGACCCCGCTACAGTTCATGTTGGCATCGCCATGAACCTATACTCTCGTAGGCGTCTATTAGATGCAGAGTCCGCATCGAAAGCAAGAATTGCAGTACATATTATAATGGGACCGCGCATCTAAGGCCTTTTCATCTCAAGCCCAAGGCTACTTGCACAACGAAAACTATCATGGATAAGGGACGCAGTGACAGGCGCGTTGTCCGGCCTCACGTAGCCATGGCCGATGTCATGCCATGGTTGGAGAAGAAACGCGTCGAGAGCGATAATGATGATGCTCTCAGTCAGGTCTATAACGGCGACAAGGCAAAATTTCCGAGTGTTGACAGTTCCGACATGCCGTCAAGTAGGGCAACTCATATAGATGCTCGACTTCAGCATCAACATACGCCTTTAGAAGGAACGACAGTTGATATGGACCGAGATTCTAATTTACATCTTTCCCCTCTAGCGGGAAAGGCCTTGCGCTTCTTGACCATGCCAGCTGGGGACTTTTGATCTCCAACCCCTCAAAGAGGGGGGAGTCTTCAGTCAAAGGCGGGTCGAACCTCTCTGCGTCTGACAGCTGCATATACAAGACCTTTTCCTTGGGACAAGACCTCAAAAACTCTGCCATTGATGCCTCGAGATCCTTGTCGCTGTCGACCAGTCTCTGCGGTCACGTCTCCCCAAATGCGGCTGTGGATGTGAAACGAGTCGAGGCAGAGTCCAAAATTAGGCCGATCAACTTCTTGGACCACCCTTAGACTGTCTTGCCATAGATTGTTGAATTTGGCAAAGGCGACGGCTTCGTACGCGATGCTGATGCCCTCTTGTGCTGCCAGATCCGCCAGCGCTCGCAGCTCTGAAACGATGATTGCGCCGTCTCCCGTAGATTGGGGCAAAAACTGAGACGGCAGTTGAATGCTCTTCGCGCCCACGCGTGCCACCAACTCAAGCCATTCGCGTGCGGTTTCGAGGTGTTTTTGTAACGGAACTTGGAGGTTTCCCTCGAAATTCTTGAACGGGTTCAGGGAGAGAATGTCCAGGCGAAAGGCTTCGCACAAGGCCCCGACTTTGTCCGCGGACTGAAGAAGAGAAAGGTCGTTCTGCTATGCGTGAGCGAAAAGGTCGGCGTAGACAAGTTGGATGGCCTGAAAGGCCTCCCGGGAGGCTGTTGCCAGCTTGCGCTCGAGTGTATGCGATGGGTGTTTCCCGAGGGAGACGGAGGCAATTGCCCACTTGTTTGGGAATCTCTGCATTGTTGCGAGTATCTTCGGGAATAAGAAGGACGGAGGACAGGAAGCGTGATGATCGTTCTCCTGAAACTCGGAGTGCCGCGCAAGCCGGCAATGAAAGAAGTCAGGATGATGCTGCCCCCGTTTCCTAGATCCCTCATGGCCTTTGCTGTATGCTTGATCCCGAGGAATGCTTAGGGGTGAAATATTAGAAAGCGATTGCGTCAAGGCATATAAGTCCATACTTGACTTGAAGTTGATGTTCATGACCCGATCGTACATGTCCTCGGAAGTGTCGAATATGCTTGTCGAGGTGTAACTAATACCAGAATTCAGAAACGCGCATTCTAGCCGGCCGAACCTCTCCACCGTTTTTGCTACAAAGTCCTCGACAGCCCGATCAGAGGTCACATCAGCCGTGATTGTCAATACTCGGTCGGCACGCTTTCGCTCAGCTTGGACACGGCCTTCTTCAGCGTACCCGGGTTGATGTCGACGAGGCTGAGCTGTGCGCCTTCCTGGAGGAGGCGGACCGATGTTTCGAGGCCAATAACACCACCGGCGCCTGTAACCAGGATGGTCTTGACTGCCAAGCGGTTCGAGATGCTGATCCCGCTTGGTGCGATGGACGCCTCGGGCATGGTACATTGTTGGGTGACGGCTTCAGGCATGGCAGATTGTTGGGACAGGATTCTCGGTTTCTGCTTCAACACACTGCAGGAGCATTTCCATATCGTACGAGAACCCCCTGCTAGTTATAGGCCCTGGGATCAGGGACATCACCACGGGGAGTCGCGGATGAGGACGCCTTGGGTGACATCAAGGTGGCGGAAAAGAACTTTGCCGTCTACTCAGCGACATCACCAAACCTCACACCCGATCCCTCACCCAGCACCCCGCACTCCCCCTCATCCCGCATTCTTCCCCATGGGAGAAGAGCCGAACTCCACCATCAGGGCAAGTTCATGTTGTCGGGGTGAGAGAGAATCTCCTGCCACCGTGGCCAAACTACGGTTTGCCCAGTCTGGATTATCTCATTTGCAGTGCTCGGGCAGATTCCGTTAGGAATAAGCACTATTGCCTAATTTTCTATGGATAAGAGCCTTACGTGGTATTATTAGGGAGTAGTCTTATGCTTATAGAATCTGCCTGAGCACTGCGAAAGAGATCCGTCAACTCCAGGGCGGACACCAGTTGCGTATTATTGCAGCAGTAAACCCGGGAAAACACTTGCCACCCCGTCGAAATGAATGACTCGAAACAAACAGGTTCAAGCAAGCCAGATGTCACGGCAGCAGTCCAGAAGCGACATCCATCACAGGTGAGAGTGGCCTGAGTGTACGATACTCGGTGTGGTTATTTAATACCTGCGGCCTTTCTCTCCAGCTCTCCAGTTTGATCTCAACATCAATATCAGCATACTCTTTCACAATGAAAAACGTGTTTCGTCTCCAAGAGGCCCCCGGTCCAACATACCCCCGGAGGTATACAGATACCGTCCGTGTGTACTGGCCTTTTCAGCGGCCTGGATAAGTTTCCACTGCTGAAATGCGTCTGCGTGTAAGTCAACTGGCTTGCGAAGGCATCTGCCATGTACGGCTATGGCTCGGCCTTTATCGGGGGCACTCTGGGCCTTCCATCCTTCCAGCGAGCGTTTGGGCTCGCCGACAGCTCCAAGGACGAGCTGGCCTCCCTGTCCTCGAACATCGTGTCCACGTTCCAGGCTGGCGCCTTCTTTGGTTGCATTGTGGGTTTCGTTTCGGCGGAAAGGCTTGGCCGCAAACTCGTCATTATGGGCGCGGCCGTGGTGTTCATTGTGGGTGTGATTATCCAGCTGATTGGGAATATTGGCCTTCCCTGTAAGAATCCCCTCTAATCTGTTCTTCTTGCAGCCGAGACTAACTTTATAAGATGGTGGTCGCGCTCTCACTGGCTTCGCGATTGGTGCCTCGTCAACCATGATTCCCATCTACATTGCCGAATGCAGCCCGTTTCTGATCCGCGGCAGATTGGTCGGCATCTTCGAAATCATGCTCCAAACCGCCATTGTTTTCGGTTTCTGGGTCAACTACGGAGTGGCTCGAAGCATCTCGCCAAACACTGACAGGCAATGGCATATCCCGGTGGCTGCGCAGTTCATCCCCGCCGGACTTTTGCTCGTGACCATGCCCTTCTTCTGCCCCGAGTCTCCGCGCTGGCTCGTGTCCAAGAACCAAATCGAGAGGGCGCGAAAGTCTTTGTGCTGGGTGTGCAATCTGCTGGCCGACCACGAGTACATCGCGACCGAGATTGCCGAGATCCAGGCCAGCATGACCCATGACATGCAGCTGAACAACGGGAGACGGTCCAGAGCACGAGTCTTCAAGGAACTCGTCGCCCCGGGCATCAGGTAGCGCGTCGCCATGTGCATGCTCCTTATGCTGTTGCAGAACCTCACAGGCATCAACGCCATCAACTACTACAGCCCGACGATTCTCAAATCCATCGGGTTTACCGGAATAAGGTCTTTGGTTGTGTACTTTACCGTAGTCGTCGGAAAGTGGTGGTGGATTGGGCAGATTTGCTGACGGTGGGACGGCAAGCTGTCAGCCCGCTACGCAATGCTGATCCATGAAGCCTGCCCACCAGAAGCAAGGCTGGCTGGGTGGCAGATCCCAGACCTCTGCCAAGGTGTTGGGCGTTTCACCCCAGAGAACTCGCCACCATAGCCCGCTACGTTGTTGGATGCATGCTGCGCCACGTTCTTACTGAGAGGTGCGCGACTTGGTCCCTCCTGACGAAAAGCAAACAACGGCCTTCCAAGATTGGTGTTGACGGGAAGGGGAATAAAGAAGATGGGGTGTATTAACGACCGAGCGCAAGCCACAGCTTACCTGAGAATCAGCAGAATGCAGTTGTCCGGCCCGTGACAGCGGACGGATCGCGGCTTCGGCATTGTTATAGGCGCTATGTCGCCGGGCAATTCAGTCGGGCAGGCATTCTTGGGATCTAGCATGAAGCCGAGACCTGCCCCCCACTTTGCCAAATGTGGTGGTCGCAGGTCAGGCCAGACTGGTGAGATGCAGTCGAGGGTGTTCTATAAGTACTGGGACAGCCCAACGAACAACCGGGCACAACTACAGCGCGTATTCCCACCATCTCCTAATCACCGGCATAGTATCAACTCGTCGTTTCTTCCCGAGAATGGCGGAAACCTTTGGCATTGTGGCTGGTGCTATTGGTCTCGCAGGTCTCTTCCAGCAATGCATAGAATGCTTCGAGTATGTCCAACTGGGTCGGCATTTCGCGCAAGACTTTGGACGGTGTCGCCTCAAGCTCGACATCGCGAAACGGCGATTGAACAGGTGGGGAGAGGCCGTCAACATCAACGAGAACCCTCGGTTCACCGCTACCGAGCCAGAGGAGGTCCAGGAAATACTTCAAGAGATTGCGAACCTTTTCGAAACTATCCAAAGATCATCCAAGCGCTACGAGCGTAAGGCACCCCAGGAAGACCTCGAATGCCTCAGCGATGAGAACCTCCAGCCCGTATTCCGACGCCTCCACGCTCGATGGGCCAAAGTTGTCCATCCTAGGCAGAAGGAGACTAGCCTTTTGAAGAAAGCGACATGGGCGCTCTACGACGCTAAGAGCTTTGAGAAATTGATTGAAGAGGCCTCGAGCTTCGTTGACGATTTGGAGAATCTGTTTCCTGCCGAGGAGATCCAGCGGCGTCGTCTTGTTCAGATGGAGATCGAAGACATCAGCGACGAGGAGAGTCTGGTGGTCTTGCGACAGACTGCCGCTGGTACCGACCAGCTTCTGGCCGATGCGGTCAAGGAGAAGGTCAAGGTGATTGCCGTTAGGAACTACGCGAATATTATCAATATTGAGGAGAATGCCAATATGGTGCTGGGAAACAAATGGAGTGCTGACGCGTTGAGCGCTGTGATAGGACTGGAGGATCGCACTCACAATGAGGCAGGTTCTGTGTCTGCAAAAGGCTCATCTACGCTGCAGATTGGGAATACGTATGGTAGTTGAGGTATAAAGGGAGCGCCTCACAGCGATAACTATATCTCTTTACTAGGTACTTTCCAAGTTCTCTGTTCCTCAAAGACCCGAGACGTTTCCAACGTGACTCTCTGTCTTATCGGCTGCATCGTGCTTCTTGATCGTGTTGAACACGCCTTTCTTCAACCATGCGGGAATGTTGTCACCACCGCCGGCGTATCGGTCTCCAACATGGAGCGTTGCCTGACCTCGAAGTTTCGTTTTCCCCACCTCATTCCTGCTATAGCTGTCCAGGTTGGTGATCAGCACGGGGGGGGGGGCATTGCCGTCACGGACTGGACCTCCAATTCGGCGGGGACGGGTGGACGCAACGAGCACAGCCAGGGTACAAATTGGACATTAGGTTCGAGAGCGGTTCTCGACCATCAGGATCTTGCCAGTATGCGCAGAGCCGGCACCATTTCAGTGGGAGGCGGATCTATATAGCATACCTAACACATTCGTTGTCTCAAAGGCCATAATGGAGTTTTACGAACCATACGGAGTACTGCAAGCACCTTTGGAAATGGGCCGCGATATCTAATCATTGCGGGCTTATGAGGATGCAGTTTCGAGACGAACGACCAGAACGAGAGATACGGCGCAGTGGACAGCTGTCTTGATCGGCGTCCACGTGACTGCGGTCGGATGCCTCTACTTCGTTTCCTCTCTCCAGGTACATTCTCTATTCACAGCCAAGGGCGCGGATCTATATGGGCATCCCGACGTGTCCTCGTGGAAGGCTGCCGCGTTCCAGCGACGCGCTCGCGCTGAACTGCGAACACGGTGCCGCAGATGTCCCAATGCGCAGACCTCTGTCCTTTCGCCACCCTGTCGCTCTGATATGCCACGCCATCAGGCCGTCCCTGTAGCCTTTGCAGGTAGACTCGGTGACCTGCCAATCCAGCGATTGTCCTCCAACCAATGGCAGGGCACATTTTGTTTTCTTTTGCGTGGCGCATATTTGTGCTTTACGGCGGCAAATCGGTAATTGTCATTGGGCAGCCAGGCAACCGTACAAGATGGCCTCAACCAACAACATGGCCATAGGAGCGGGCGAGAAACATACATGATTCTCTCGTCGCACGTGACTAGGCGCTATCATATCCACCTCCTTGCAGCGACGTTCGAGTCACCATAAGCTGTCGCCTCCCAGTGACGAGCTACCTCTGCGGTTGATCATTGAACTTTCTCAGCGATAATCTTCAATACGACGAAAATCCAACCTTTCCCTCCACTCACTCATCTTAGCCTTTGCTGTGAACTGTCCGCAGTTCCTCCGAAGCGCTGGAACACCGGGCTGTCGCGATGAAAAAACGCACATATGTAAGGACTAGAGAGTTTCAGAAGAAGGCTATTTTGTATTCGGTGTTTAGTTGTCGCAGGAGCTAATGATGGCATCGTCAGGAACAAGCGGAGCTAGGAGCGCCGTCGAATAACAAAAAAACAATGGGCGACAACATCGCAAACCTTCCATTCGGGAATGACGGCCGCTCGCTGGAGGATTGGCGATCCACTAATCCCCACGGCCGCGTTGAGGAATCCCCAACATTGAACGTAGTGGGAGAAATGAATGCATACGACCAGGCAAGCATCCATGTGGGAAATATTAACAACTACTATCCGACGGAAGACCGCTGCGTCACGGACCTGCCGACGATCGACGATTGGATACACGACAAACACTATACTCCCGAGAGGCTCAAGATTGAACGACTCTCGGGCGAGTCTTTGTCGATGGAGCAGTGCTACATCAATCTTGCCATTGTGGAGCAGCCCGGCGGAAATGTAGTTCGCTCGAAGGGGAGACCGGAAACAGGTTCAGAAGGAGATATGGCGCTTCAATCCTCCCCGTTTTCACGCCGCGCGCGGCTGAAGGTTGAGACGCCGGACAAGAAGGCCCAGATCGAGCTACCGTTAATCTTCGACTCACGCAAGCGGTCCGACGGTCGCGAGATCAAACCAAGACGAATCCTAATCCGTGGACAGGCAGGAGTGGGAAAGACTACCCTATGTAAGAAGATTGTTCATGACTTCATCGATCCTAAGATACGGAGGTGGAGGCACTTGTTCGACCGCGTGCTTTGGGTGCCATTACGGAGACTGAAAACCTGGGGAAACGAATGGTGCTGCTTTGACGACTTGCTCCGTCGCGAGTTTTTTGACGGATGCAAGGATCCCGACAGACGTGACTCTTTCGTCAGAGAAATGGGTCGAACATTGGACGTTGATGCTGGCAGAACCCTATTCATCCTCGATGGTCTGGACGAAGTATCCGAGCTTTTAGATTCAACCCATGCGATGTCCAGGCTTCTCCAAGATCTTTTAAATCAGACCAATGTCATCATCACATCCCGGCCGCACGCAAAACCTCCAGCTGGACCCCTGGACCTAGAATTAGAAACGATCGGATTTTCCCCCAGGCAGGTGAAGGTCTATCTCGAAAAGACAGTCTGCGATCAACAAACGAACAGCGACATCCAGTTGTTCCTTCAAAAGCACGAGCTCATTCAGGATCTTGTCCGGATCCCGGTCCAGCTGGACGCGCTCTGCTTCACCTGGGACAAAGACTTCAGTGTTGACAATATACCGGAGACCATGACCGCCGCATACGAGGCCATCGTGCAACGCTTATGGCGCAAAGATATTCCGCGACTTGGCAAAAAAAGGGAGACTTCTGTCCGAAAGGCTCTTCCCTCAGAGATTGAACGCTGCGTCGAGGCTGAAGAGAAACTTCTTGGATGCCTCGCCTTTAGTGGACTGTGCAGCAATGTGATCGAGTTTCAGCCAGCACATCAAAACGCCATATCTAAGCATTTTATGCCCAGAGAGGCGGGTTTATCACTCAATGAGAGACTCGAAAATCTCTCTTTCCTGCGGACGCCAGACTCGGCGAATACTTGCAACCGAAGCTATCACTTCTTGCACCTGACATTTCAAGAGTACTTTGCAGCGCAGTATTTTGTACGGCAGTGGGAAGCTGGACAAGAGCTCGAATACCTAGACTTCAACAGGGGAAAGACCAGACCGATCAAGATCGATCCTCACAGTTTCCTTCAGCAACATAAGTATACAGCACGCTATGATATCGTGTGGCGCTTTACTGCCGGCTTACTCAAAGAGGAAGCAAACTGCTTCCTCAACAAAATTGAGGAAGAACCACTAGACCTTTTGGGACCTACGCACCAACGGCTGGTTATGCATTGCTTGAGCGAAGTAGCCTCTTTCACGGAGTTGCCAATACGAACGAGCCTGGAAGAAACACTATCACGATGGCTGCTGTTTGAATGTGACTTTAGAGGACACTCGCAGCTAGCAGGGGAAATGGAGTTTCCACAACGAGCCCTGCAAACCGCCCTGAAAGTCGGTTCTAGTCGCAACAGGCTGGAAATTGTACGCGGACTACAATATTCGCGCGCACACTTATCGGACGAGATCGTTAAGGCCATCGCGGCGCTGCTCGGGGACGAGAAAGGGGACGTCAGAGAAGCCGCCGTTTCGGCCTTGGGAGGCCAATCGAGCTTGTCCGACACGACGGTCGAGGCCATCGCGGCGCTGCTCAGGGACGAGAACTGGTACGTCAGAAACGCCGCCGTTTCGGCCTTGGGAGGCCAATCGAGCTTGTCCGACACGACGGTCGAGGCCATGGCGGCGCTGCTCGGGGACGAGAACAGGTACGTCAGAGACGCCGCCGTTTCGGCCTTGGGAGGCCAATCGAGCTTGTCCGACACGACGGTCGAGGCCATGGCGGCGCTGCTCGGGGACGAGAACAGGTACGTCAGAGACGCCGCCGTTTCGGCCTTGGGAGGCCAATCGAGCTTGTCCGACACGACGGTCGAGGCCATGGCGGCGCTGCTCGGGGACGAGAACAGGGACGTCAGAGGCGCCGCCGTTTCGGCCTTAAGCCGCCAATCGAGCTTGTCCGACACGACGGTCGAGGCCATGGCGGCGCTGCTCGGGGACGAGAACAAGGACGTCAGAGGCGCCGCCGTTTCGGCCTTAAGCCGCCAATCGAGCTTGTCCGACACGACGGTCGAGGCCATGGCGGCGCTGCTCGGGGACGAGAACAAGGACGTCAGAGGCGCCGCCGTTTTGGCCTTAAGCCGCCAATCGAGCTTGTCCGACACGACGGTCGAGGCCATCGCGGCGCTGCTTAAGGACGAGCTCTGGTACGTCAGAGGCGCCGCTGTTAAGGCCTTAAGCCGCCAATCGAGCTTGTCCGACACGACGGTCGAGGCCATGGCGGCGCTGCTCGGGGACGAGAACAAGGACGTCAGAGGCGCCGCCGTTAAGGCCTTAAGCCGCCAATCGAGCTTGTCCGACACGACGGTCGAGGCCATGGCGGCGCTGCTCGGGGACGAGAACAAGGACGTCAGAGGCGCCGCCGTTAAGGCCTTAAGCCGCCAATCGAGCTTGTCCGACACGACGGTCGAGGCCATCGCGGCGCTGTTCGGGGACGAGAACGGGGACGTCAGAGAAGTCGCCGTTAAGGCCTTAAGCCGCCAATCGAGCTTGTCCGACACGACGGTCGAGGCCATCGCGGCGCTGCTCAGGGACGAGAACGGGGACGTCAGAGGCGCCGCCGTTTCGGCCTTAAGCCGCCAATCGAGCTTGTCCGACATGACGGTCAAGGCCATCGCGGCGCTGCTCGGGGATGAGAACGGGGACGTCAGAGGCGCCGCCGTTGAGGCCTTAAGCCGCCAATCGAGCTTGTCCGACACGACGGTCGAGGCCATCGCGGCGCTGTTCGGGGACGAGAACGGGGACGTCAGAGAAGTCGCCGTTGAGGCCTTAAGCCGCCAATCGAGCTTGTCCGACACGACGGTCGAGGCCATCGCGGCGCTGCTCAAGGACGAGCTCGGGTATGTCAGAGGCGCCGCCGTTTTGGCCTTAAGCCGCCAATCGAGCTTGTCCGACACGACGGTCGAGGCCATCGCGGCGCTGCTCAGGGACGAGAACAGGTACGTCAGGAGCGCCGCCGTTTCGGCCTTGGGAGGCCGATCGAGCTTGTCCGACACGACGGTCGAGGCCATCGCGGCGCTGCTCGGGGACGAGAACTGGGACGTCAGAGGCGCCGCCGTTTTGGCCTTAAGCCGCCAATCGAGCTTGTCCGACACGACGGTCGAGGCCATCGCGGCGCTGTTCGGGGACGAGAACAGGGACGTCAGAGAAGTCGCCGTTTCGACCTTAAGCCGCCAATCGAGCTTGTCCGACACGACGGTCGAGGACATCGCGGCGCTGCTCAAGGACGAGCTCTGGTACGTCAGAGGCGCCGCCGTTTTGGCCTTAAGCCGCCAATCGAGCTTGTCCGATACGACGGTCGAGGCCATCGCGGCGCTGCTCAGGGACGAGAACAGGTACGTCAGAGACGCCGCCGTTTCGGCCTTGGGAGGCCAATCGAGCTTGTCCGACACGACGGTCAAGGCCATCGCGGCGCTGCTCGGGGACGAGAACAAGGACGTCAGAGGCGCCGCCGTTAAGGCCTTAAGCCGCCAATCGAGCTTGTCCGACACGACGGTCGAGGCCATCGCGGCGCTGCTCGGGGACGAGAACTGGCACGTCAGAGAAGTCGCCGTTGAGGCCTTAAGCCGCCAATCGAGCTTGTCCGACACGACGGTCGAGGCCATCGCGGCGCTGCTCAGGGACGAGAACGGGGACGTCAGAGAAGTTGCCGTTGAGGCCTTAAGCCGCCAATCGAGCTTGTCCGACACGACGGTCGAGGCCATCGCGGCACTGCTCAAGGACGAGCTCTGGTACGTCAGAGGCGCCGCCGTTTCGGCCTTAAGCCGCCAATCGAGCTTGTCCGACACGACGGTCGAGGCCATCGCGGCGCTGCTCAGGGACGAGAACGGGGACGTCAGAGAAGTTGCCGTTTTGGCCTTAAGCCGCCAATCGAGCTTGTCCGACACGACGGTCGAGGCCATCGTGGCGCTGCTCAGGGACGAGAACAGGTACGTCAGAGACGCCGCCGTTTCGGCCTTGGGAGGCCAATCGAGCCTGTCCGACACGACGGTCGAGGCCATGGCGGCGCTGCTCGGGGACGAGAACAGGGATGTCAGAAACGCCGCCGCTTACGTCTTAAGCCGCCAATCGAGCTTGTCCGACACGACGGTCGAGGCCATGGCGGCGCTGTTCGGGGACGAGAACGGGGACGTCAGAGACGCCGCCGTTTCGGCCTTAAGCCGCCAATCGAGCTTGTCCGACACGACTGTCGAGGCCATCGCGGCGCTACTCGGGGACGAGGACGTGTACGTCAGAGACGCCGCCGTTTCGGTCTTGAGAGGCCAATCGAGCTTATCCGACAAGATTCTCGAGACTATACCGTCATTTCTGGAATTCAAAAGATCGGCCAAAACTAAAAGCTCGGCTCTTCACAATGACCGATTAATAGAATCTCTATATAGAATTCTGCTGTGGCGCAGTTTTGATGAACAATTGAGTTGGTATGTGGTACGCGATGGTGGCTGCAGTTCTTGCGTCCTCGACATTCAGGATAGACTCAGGGGAGCTTCTTTTGAAGACGGCAGCTGGCAAAAACAATTCTTGACCGTAGTTAGGAAAGCACGTCAAGATTTGAATATGCGCGACTACAACCTATAGGATAGTTTTAAGAGAGAGTAACTAACTGTTGAATAGCTTTGTGTGTACCGTCAATTATGTGATCGAATCGTCCTTTCTTACGACTTGTTTCACCGAACACATCGATACAGGCCTTATAGTGCAGTAATGTGTCAGATGATTGCCATCACAGCGATCATTGACCAATCTTTTGTCCCCTGGCATAAAGGTCTAGCACAACCGTGACATCTGTGTTGTGTCTCTGACCCCTTCTTCCTTCGTGTCGCCGGTCAGTCACCTGACACCTCTATCATGTGATATGGATAACTCAGGAGGGCCTGGTTTATGTTGGCAGATAGAATAGGGCGTTACGTTGTTCTGAGCAAAGAGAAGTGTTACGTCGCTTGATGCGTCAATCACTGGAGAGGTAGGCGGAGGTGATTGAGGTAAAGCAGTTGTATTGAAAGCTGAAGTGGCTCGGTAGCTGCTTCCTATGGTAATGACTGTGGTTTAAGTACTATCTGGAAGCTGCTTGCCTAGCTGGTAGTGTCACGGCCCATGACATGACCAAGCGGTCTAGGCCGGCAGAACCCAGAACGGCGAGACGCGCACCGCCACAGACCCGTACTTACCCGACCAAACAACAAAGGACTGACAGGAACGACAGGAACGACCGTAGCGATACCCGTCGCTCCTACCCCTCCCATCGCTCCCATCGCTCCCAGGAAACCAGTTGATTCACTTAAATATCACAAGCTGCGGCTTTATTGACTAATAGATTGCATTAATCCTGTACCTTAAAGCACGTGATACAGTAAGGAGGAATTGCAGCCTTACTTGTGAGGCAGCAGGTCCTCCGCATGCGGAGAGGCATGGGACTATACACGTGCTGAATCCCGTGACGCGCCCCGCCCCACTTTGAGAGAGAACATCTATACCTCTCATACATATAGATAAAGAATAACAACCTTCATTCTTCACCCATTCCTTCCTTTCGGAACTGACCCTTGATCCCCGTATCAGCACGCCTGCATCCCTTTATTTTGATTGTGTCTGAGGAGTCTGACGGCGATGTCCTAGCTGTCGGGGCCTTGTTCGCCTCTCTGTGAAAGGCTTGGCCCTTAGATCGTTGCAACAAATAGGGAACCTGTATTGGTCTATCTAAGCATGGGGGAATGGAAGCAGCGAGCAATCCCCCAGACTAATCTCCTCCCTGTTATACCCTAGGGCTCGGAGGCTTCTTCATCATAGATCGATCCGGATGACGCGTAGTTGATATGTCGGTAAGCGTGCTCTTAGAGTCTCTCGGAGCCTGCCGGCCCCGCTCACGGGGCCATCCCCGGAGGAACCCTCTTGTGCGTGTCATACGCCCCGGCCTACAGAAGGCGGCGGAAGACTTTCGAGGATCTATTCTCGAGGCATGGGAGAAGTCAGCCCAAGGCACAGCCTGGGCCCTTTCGGTCCTCAGCCCGTAACACTCTCAGAGAGTAAGCCCATGCGACATAATGCCATCGAATTGCGGCCCAGTTCGAATGAGACTATAAAGGGCGTGGATGACTCAAGCTTAGGTACATTGGATCAGTTTGCCATCGAGAGCCGATCCCTGGAGCCGGTCCAGTTCCGGCTACTTGGAGGCAACTTGTCTCGCCGATGTACACATACGACCATAGCTCTTAGAAAACACTGGGTCCCGTCTGCTCCCCTGAAGTCAAGCTAAGAAGCGGCGAACTAGTACTCAAGTCGGTGACGATTGGGGAATCCTCGCTGTTGTATGTCTTCTTTTTGCCCCCGCTGCTGTTAAGATGCGTTGATAGTACTCTTGAATATGTGACAGTTATGACTTAACGCCCTCATACGCAAACCTTCTCAGACACGACGCCTGCACAACGCCAGAGCGCCAAACCCCATTCCTCTGCCATGAATCCCGGTCTACCATGCCCACACATCACCCGTTTCTGCTACATATGCTCGTCCCATCATACAACATCACCCAACGACGTCAAAGTGCTCTCCGTCAAGATCCATGGCGTCGTTGGACCGCCGAGGCCTGCCAATAGCTGCCCACCCCGATTTAACCGGCACCGCAGACTGAGCGGGCTCTGCGGGTTGAGCGGATTGAGCTGGCTGGGCCTTGGTGGTCCTCGCAGCCCTCGCCCGGGCAGGCTTCTTCGGTGCTGGTTCGGCCTTGACCTTTTCGGCCTTTTCGACCTTTGCAGCCTTTGCCTTTGCGCCTCGAACAGCCCTTGTAGGCTTTGCAGGTTCCACGACCGGTTCTGGTTCCGGCTCCGCCTCCTCTTCCTCCGCCTCTTCTTCATCACCTTCGCCCTCATCATCTTCGTCGTCGTCATCGTCACTCGACTCCCCAGAGCCTTCGCTCTCCCCCTCACTTCCAGGATCGTAGTCCTCCTCATCCTCTTCGTCGTCTTCATCTCCTAGAGGCTGCTGCAGGACCTCCAGGTGCGCCTTCTCCAGCTCCGTCATGTCCTCCTGTCCGTTAGCCGCGGCCCCATCGCCGTTCTCGGCTGCTGCCTTCTTAGCCCGGTTCTCAGCCAGCTCCAGCTTGGCCTTTCGCTGCTCGGCCATGCTGCGATCCTGCAGCTGGTGGCGCTTGACGTAGTTGTCGATGCCGGCGTAGTCTTCCTGGTCCAGCATGGAGAACTCAATTTCTTCGGTTGCGTCTGCTTCGCCGGCGAGGACCTCGACAACCACGTTGAATGTTCGCTGAAGAATGTTCGTGTAGCTCAGCGCGGTGATGCGGGTGAGCGGGATGAACATGAGCGGCTTCTTGAAACCCCAGAGAATGCCCGACTCGAGGAAGAAGAGATATCCATCTTTGGAACCGCGGAACGCCTTGACGTGCACGGCCTTTTCTTTTGGTCGGTGAGGCTGGCGCACCAGGCTGTGAAACTTGTTGGGGTCCGCGGCGACAATGTCGACGCCGTTGGGCTTGAGATGCCTTGCCAGGGCCCAGTCGAAGAGAGACTGAAACGTGTCGGAGACGGCAGCGGCAGACGCCGCCTCGGATCCTGCAATGGTTCCCTGCTTTGGGGCTGTGGAAGGAACTGTGAAGACGAGGGGCTCCTCGGTTGGCGGGTTTGTCTTGGATGGCAAACACACGCCTCGGGGGAAGAGAATGTAGTTGTGCTGGACCTGGGTCTTTTCGGGGACCGGGAGATAGAATGCGTATTCTGGCAAGGCCTGTTAGTACAAGAATAGAGGCACCGTTGCCATGCACGCACCTATATCTTGCCAGGCATACGTTATGGCTGGAATGGGAACTGTCGTGCCCGGGGCGTGAGCGTAGAGGTAGTTTGCAGTGAAACACAGCTCAAACTTTTTCCTCTGCGGCACAGAAACGGAAATCTCCTTGATCTCGAGAAGGACAGGGTCCTCGGCAGCACTTATGGTAACATTGGCGCTGGGCTTCGTACCATTTGTGTCGCCACGGGCCTTGGTCTGGTCTACGTCGACTCTCCTCTTCTTGTGCGCGGGCTCCCCGTTTCCGTGGATTGCGTCGTAGACGTGATTCGCAATGTCATTGAAGAGCGCGATTCGGCCGGCGGAATCTGTTCAAAATGGTCAGCCTCGCCACGTCTTTGTTGTCATGATCAGGGGCGATTTATTTACCTGCGGCTCTCTGGATGCCCTGGAGGATGTCCGGACGGGACTGAAATACGACGCCGAGCTTCTGGACGTCTAGTTGCGCACCCATGTTGAAGCCAACGGTCCCTGCCGTGGAAAGAATCGACGGCTTGGTGGAAATTGGAAGAAAATGGACTGTTTCAAGTGTTGTTGGTCTTGAGAAGGCACGGCAATCGTTATGGTCAAATTGTTCGGTGCGATAAGATAAGATAAGATATCTCAGTGCTTAGTCATCGCTTTCAGGCAGTGCTTGGGCGGCTGACCGCTGTTCTCCAGCGAGTTGCCCGCTAGAAGTGGTCGATAGGGACCTACTGTCTTTCAAATTAGCGACCAGAACTCACTTATGTTTCATCTTCCACTCGACGTCAGCCTTGACGATAACTAAGTCGGCTCGATTGGGACAATTTGAGGCCTCATCATGGCGACTACGTTTCCCAACATCTACCATCACCGAAAGGTCGCCGAGTCGGCTGCCAAAGCATGTGACATTTGCTACAAGCCCAGCACTTCGGTCCTCATCACACCAGGTAACAAGGTGCGTGAGGGCCTCGATCCTAATAAACTTAGCTAACCAGGACTAGGACTTTTTCTATGTGTGTCTGAATCACATTAAAGACCACAACTTTTGTACGCCAAAGATTGATCAGGATGCCTTGAAAGCCAAGCGGGAAAAGGAACTGGAGGAGGAGAAGGAGCGCATTAAGAAGGAGTACGAGGAGAGGAAGAAGAGGAAGGAAAAGGAGAAGGAGGAGGACAAAGATAATGACAAGGATAAGGACAAGGACAAGGACGACAAGAAGGACCACACCGATGAGAAGGAAGCCAAGGCAAGTTCGCGAGCGGCGAGAAGCAAGCAACGACTGACGCTGTGAGCTCCAGGAAAAGGCGGAAAAGGAGGCCACTCCCGAGCCAGAACCCCGAGTGTTTGAGCTAAAGAAGTGAGTTTACCAGGCCCCGACTGTCCTCAGTCGTCGCCCGCTGACCAAACACAGCGCCTTCTACCTCCAGCGACTGGCCAAGAAGAGACAGGCCGAGGCCGCGAGGAGAGATCGCGAGCGTATGATGAAGCCAGGCTACTTCCCTTCGGTTCCCACCGAGGATCCGAGTTGAGATGTCCTGGCTCATACACGAGGAAGAGGTGCCAGCCAACTCAATCAAGATGGGGTTGGTGGCCAGCAAGTAGCCCATCATTCGACTTGTAGCTTGACCTCGATTATATGACCATTTCTTGCTTTACCCCTAATCTATCCATTTCACTATTTCCTATCAAGGTCGCCTTGCTCACCGAGACGAGTAAAACTCTACCCTCAATCGCTTTGCCTCGAGAATAAAATACTATGAGCGAAAGAAAGCAAGGGAATGGATCGGAAGGGATACGAACAGTGAAAATATGAGCAAGATCGGTACTACTTGGCAATCTCCAACTTTTTTCATAGAGCCCTGGCCGTCTTCGTGCTCATCGAGGCATGTCGTGGGCAAGGAAGTATGCTTCACACGCCTGGCCAAGGGATGTCCAACTGCTGTGCGAGAACTGCCGTATGTAGGTGATGTCCTGTCCTCGCCCGCAAATGACCTCGTCTATTCTTGGGCAATGACATGTCGCGTCTTCAATCATTCTGACGTCCTTTATTTCATTCAAGGAGAGCAGTCACTTGGTCTATTGCGACTCGTCAGTAGTAGTTGCTTATGCCTCAATTCTGTTCCTTGTATGTGATCTGATGAGACTCAGTCGAGCTCGAACGCTGCACTATATGGAATTGTTCTCGCTACCAATACTCCCATCTATCAAGGGAGGCAAACTCCTTTCAATGCCTACTCTTGCAATATTCATCTCCTTCCCTCTCACTCTCCCGGTCCAAAGTCACCGAGTCTACGTACAACAGGTGGCTTGCAAGATTAACCTACACCGCCTTCCCGACAAGACACCACCAGCACAAGGCACCCAGGCCAAACACAAAACACCGTGTTACACTCTCGGCAATCTCAATACAAAAGTCCTCTTAAACTCCCCGATATGCAGATGCCCATCGCAAGCCATGCAGCTTACCCTGTAGCTACGCTGAATCTCTCGGGTCGTGTTACCAGCGGCATCAAGCGTACCTACCTGGGCCAAGACATTGGTAATACGCCACGAATTAATCAATCTGATACACTTCATTCCTGTGGTCAGATTCGGGATTTCCCCCTCATCTCAGATGAGATGCAATCGTCATATCATGTTTTGGTGCCCGATGTACGCGCTCTTACATACATGTACACGCCTTTTTCTGCCTCATGCACGTTGCCCATCGATTGCAACGCAACCCAAGCCAAGGCACCTCGATTGCTCA
Organism: Thelonectria discophora; assembly: GCA_911649645.1. Lineage (NCBI taxonomy): Eukaryota > Fungi > Ascomycota > Sordariomycetes > Hypocreales > Nectriaceae > Thelonectria > Thelonectria discophora. Next base: position 355,768 of record CAJVRK010000012.1, read on the forward strand.
CCGTCTTCCCTGTGGCGTCATTATGTAAGGCTGCTAAATAAAGATCTGGATTATCTAACATGTTCCTGCACCCTTAGATCCTAGTCTCGACGATCATTTTCTCACTGCTTCTTCCTCATCCTCCTCATTTGTTTCTCCCCACCCAACATGAATCCTCATGCTCACCTCCGCCTTTTCGCAAGCCAGTCATGATCTCACTCAGACTTCGGGATGCTCCCATAACAACGTCTGAAGGCGGTTCTAGACTAAACAAAGAATAAGCTGCTCACAAGCTCCGTCGGGCGTTGGACATTGAGACTCGGTCCCGACGGGGGCCTTGCTGACACGCCCTAGGCGAATCCGATATTTTTGTCAGACTCCAAAGCCCAAACTATCGAATCCGCGGACCCTGTTTTTTTACTTTTCATGGCTGGCTGACCTGTTGAGCCGCTCGGCACTTGCCGCCTGACAGCTCGAGGGATATAGCCCAAAACAGCATTCGTTTTTCGTTACCAAAGCTGATGCCTAGCGAGGAGTCTCTCCAGTTAGAGCCCTCCCCTCCAGTTAAACAGCCCTGCCCGCCGGGGAAAAACTTTGTGTGGCCCCCATCGGGGAAATAACGGATTACTATTGGGGGCCGTTTGGGCTCGGATTCGAGCATAACCGGCGTTTTCCTCAAGGATCAGCGCCGTGTTGCAGTGTGAGAAGAGGGGGTTGGAGAGGATGAGGTTGCCTAGACTGGAGTTGAACAGTCCATGCGAGACAGGGCTGAGCCGGGTTTACGATCCGTCAATGCTTGATTTGAACCGTGTCTGATTTGCTGGCTCGTCTGCTCACCTCTGCCTCACCTCATCTCAGTTTGGCTTCCCTCCATGTCTCCTCATCACCTCTCCAACGGGCTACTTCCTTGTACGCACCTCGACCCCCAATATCCAATATATCCCTCCCGCACGCGCCGCAGACAACCAACGAGACCTGTCTCTGGTGTTTGTTTTTGTTTTGTTTTGCGCGGGGGGCGGACAGGACTTGTGTGCTGAGGGGCCAGATGGGTTCTAGTGCTGACGCAACAACATGCGGAACTGGACTTGGTAAGCAGCCCGAACTGATTGTCTCTTTTTTGGTCTTGGCCTTTTTTCCTTCTCGTGAGCTGCAACAGAGTGGGTTATGCAGGACCTTCTCCTCCTCGAGCGGGTAGAGAGGGGAGGGGAGGAGTACGAGGAGGCGACTGAGAGACATGTCGTTTTCTCGGCCACAACTCTTTATGGACATTGTCACGGGAAAGGTCGAAGCAGGGTCCACGGGCGACAGAGCCAACAGCATACGGCATCCCGTTTCTGAAAGAAGCATGCCTGTGGGAACAATTTGTGGTCCGATCCCGAGGTCCCGTGTCTCGACAGCAAGCATGACCAGCAACTTGCAGTCCCAGTAGGGCTGCCGCCCAGTTTCGATAAGCTGACCCGTGGGGCAGACCTAGACAAGTCGACCTGTCCCTGTCTCTCTCTCGAAGCCTGAAAGGGAATACACTCGTTCGGCGATATATCGAATGTTTGGTTAGCACCGAAAACACGCGGAATCGGGAGGCTGGGTCGAGGGCAGGCAGATCTCGCACACACTCTCCCCCTCACACACACACACGCCCCCCCCTCCATGGTCAGGCTGACTGCAGGAAGAGGACCCGGGTTGAAGTGGCATGCATGGCTCCTACAGTAGCGTCGCGTGCGACCTTTTGCTGCTCTTGCGAGTTGCTTGCTCTCTCACACACACCACCATGCACCATCGTGAGAGGGAAGGAAAGGGCCTCCCTGGAAATTGGAAACAAGCACACCTGGGAAAACGCTGCCTCAGACAGCATCTCGGTCATGGATGGGTGTTCCTCGCACACAGCAGTCATCCCCGCAAAAGCACTATATCAGACTGACGACATAAGTCTGACAAGACGCATGAGCATCGACGCATGTGACCCTACCTTTTTGTTGAAAGGATTCCTTCGACAGGACGCATCTTTGATGCCTGCGACCAAAGATTCCACGCAGAAGAAATGGCATCAATGGGAAACAACGACAGGCAACTTCCTCCCAACTACCGACAGCTTGGATCTGCCGCCCGGGCAGGGCAGGGCAGGGCAGGACAGGGGGGAGGCAGGCTGAGGAGTGCGGATGCGACTCTGAGTTGTCAACTTGGGACATGATGTCTTTTGCTCTTCGTATCCCTCGCTATTTCTGGGCGCGTCATGTATGGGCGATGTGGTCTTGTCGTCGTGTGTATGGATGACCAAACAAGCGTGTGTGTGTTGTGTGTGCAGCATCATGAAGACTGGCGTATGTAGAGCATCTCCATCAACTCCAACCGGGTAACAAGATGCGAGACTCCTCCCTCTTCCCCGACCGGTCCAAGGACGAAAAGCAAAAAGCCCACAGGCGTTCTCGCCGTGCGTGACGGCCCTGTCCTGTCTCTTGTGCGTCCTCGAAGCAAAAAAGCAACTCAAGCCAACCCCCTCCCCCCCCCGGGAGACGGCCGATGGGTTGGGGTTGCTGCTTTTGCTTCGAGCCAACCACCCCCCCTTCCTCCCCCCGGTCTCAATCCTGTTTTCCTTTAACCCTTCCCGGTAGAAGAGGGGGCGTGGACTAAAGCAAAGGAGGTGAGGTACTTGAGTGCCCGTCGACTCGAGGTACTTGAGGCCCTTTGTACCCCAAGACCACACTGACACACCCCCTGAAAACGCCTCTTTTTTTCTCCCTTCGAGAGCAAACAAACGGGGGACCCACGGTTCGAGGGTAAAAAACACACGAATCCTGCCCTGCCCTGCCCTGCTTCTTCAACTTTTTGAAGTTTTAGGGGTCCACCTTCTTTCAGCCTTGTCTCGTAGTGTAACCGGCGCCCGTCCCTCCCCGAGCGCGAAGCGTCTTCTGGAAGCAAAAAGACGACGCTGCTTCCTTCGCCTGGGAACACCTTCCCCGCTGCTTCGGCGACTTTAAACAAGGGCACGGTTTCTATCTTGTTTTGAAGTTCGGGCTCCGGGGCGGGGTTTATGTTCTCCTACCTACTGTTTCGTCACCCATCCTCGGGCTGACTCTGAAGAGGTGATATCATGATCCATTTCATGTCACCAACATCGAGACTTGCCCGCCAACCAAAGACGATAAACCAACGCCCCAAAAGAATTGGGAGGGGGCGCGGGAAATGTTCCGCAGTTGAATCGTTGGCGGCACAAGCGCTCCGTCGATCAGAAGGAAAAAAGAAGAACCTGAGGTGATGTGATGACTGCCTAGACATCACCTCCACTACGGATAGAGGCCAATCTTCTGCCAAGCCCAAAAATGTAGTGAGATGTGGAAAAGACTGGCTCTCCTTGTTTGACGGGAACTTGCTGCTGCTGCTCACCTCTGTGGCACATACACCATGGGCGGCTGGGTGACGACGACTCTGCCCTCCTCTTCTTGGTGTTTTTGTTTGCCCCGTGACTGAGAAGCAACAATGCAATCCTCAATGACAGAACAGCGGAACGTGGCAGCCCTGGCCTTCGAACGACCCCGCGTCGTCACCGTGCAGTTCCTGCCTTCGCCAGAAGGGGTATCAAGACTCGAGGTCCCGAGGGGGGGGCTGCCTTTGCGCACGTCACGCCTTGGAGATTGGTGTGTGTGCTAACAACTCTTTAGCTGGGCTGTTAAGCGGGGGAGAGAGAAATATGTGACCGATACGCCCTTACGTCACGGGCACCGAGAGGGTGCGCCGGCCGAGTGGTGATACGCTCTCGGAGGATGAATGTATGGTTGAAAGCCCGAGCTTGGAAGTTGAAGGGCACAGCTTGATGGTGTGAGCCCCTCTCTCAAGACACATACCGAACAAGAGCCCTCTAGAGCGCAGTTCCAGACCACACAATTCTCCAATTTTCAAGTGTCAAGGGCGGTGAAGCTTACGTTGCCCTCTTTCCAAGGAGCTGTGTAATCCCATCTTTATTACCCATCTCACCCACTCACTTGCCTTTGCTTTCGAAACAAGGTGGTGCTGGGTTGCACAGCGCGGACGATCCACGAGAACGTTTGAAAGGACATTTTTTCACAACTCTTATCACCGTCGGGAACAGGGACCGGGAAATCGCGTGCTCGCATGTTCTGTAACCCGGCTGTTGGAATGACGACGAGCAGCAGCTGGGGGGAGCGGCTACGTGCTTCTCTCGCTACATATTACTCAAAGGAAACATTTTTTTGCTGTTTAAGTAGGTCTCTATTTACGTACTATGTATGAAATGTATCCGTAGTCTATGTGCTAGGCGTTTTCTTCGACTTGTAGTTTTGGCTCACAAGCAAGGCAGATCAGAAACAGCATTTTGGTCTCGGCGAAAGTTCATTGCTCTCGTTCAACACCAACCAAGAACCTCTGCCAAGAAACAAGCGTCATCACTTGATCTCGCCCGTCATCATTGAGGGTTTTCCCAGTGGTTCCGAATTCGCAAGGGCTTAAACCCGATGCATGCATGTTGCAACTGCAGTCGGTGTGCATGTGGTGTGCAAGATTGGTCAACACACACGCACATACACACTAAAACTGGTACCGCGTACTTCCTCTTCAAACGCTTTAGACAAGCCCAAAGTTGCATAGCTAGTTCAAGCGATGGTGCGTGGGATGCAAGAAAAAAAGTCGAAGTGGTGGACGGGGGGTGTAACAACCCATCACCATCATGGGGCAAATGGGACGTGGGACTGGACTGGGAACATGCAGCCATGGATTTTGTTGCTTCTTTCTCGGTGGACATTGCGGTTGCTATTTGGCCCGGCGTACGGATCGTCGACGTCGTGGTCGTGGTGGCTTCGAATAAGCTTGTCGAGTCCTTTCTCAAGATGGCGTCCCACAAACACCCCCTTTCAAGCCCTTCTCAAGGTCATAGCTTTTCTCTCTCTTCCGTGACTCCTTCGAGAGAGTCCTCCTTTCTTCCTCCGGTCGACTTTCCCTTGCTCGCACCAGGAACCATCCGATCGTCCCGTCGCCGTCTGACGATCTTGGCCGAGCCATCCTTTCTCCCCCCCCCTCGGCTTTCCCATATCACCCCATGTGCGAAAAGACGGCTCCTTTCTGTTTTCCCCCTTCACCAGCGGCCGCCATTCATCCATGGGAAAAGGAAAGCTGACCCATGCTCGCGTCCGACTCCCTCTTTCAGACCACCACCCCCGTAAGCCCTAACGGCTTCTCGCCTTAGCACCAGCCACGCCCCCCCCGAGATAGGGAGTGTCCCTCAACCCATGTCATGCCCTTCTTTCTCTTGGCCCTCACTCGACGAATTCCGCATTTCGATGATGCGGAGGGCCACAAAGACGTCGATGAGCCAAGAGAAAAGTGACCGAAAGCAGGAGGGGGGAGCCCAGGTTCGGGCTTTCAAGGTGGAGAGAGTAAGACGGGGATGGACTTTGATGTTCCCGCTTATGAAATGCCTTGTCTAGACAATCCACGGCTTGTTTCGGTGGGGGTCCGGGGAAAGCGTCAGGGAGACCGGGGATCGGCTGTCCGGGCGTCGGCGTGTTTCTGGCCCGGAGCTTGGCTCGCCGGAGAAAGGCAGCGCAACCGGCGAATATCTTGGGGGACGTGCTCTCGCCCCCGAAATTTGAAGCCCATCGTCTTACAAGTTACCACCCCGAGGGACCACTCCCGGCGGCATGCGAATGCCCGCGCTGGCCTGCCTCTTGACCACGTCGTCAATCTTCGCGCGCTGCAGCGAAAAGGCCGGCGTGACCCAACCGCCGCAGGAGCACTTGAAGCCCTTCCAGTCGTAGCGGCCGACGCCGGCTCCGCACTTGGGGTTGGGGCACGTCAGCCGCCCGTTGAGCTCGCCCAGCTCGAGGGTCCCGCGCATCCAGCTCATGGGCTCGAGGAAGAAGTGCTGGCAGGCGGCGGCGTGCTCATCAGCGGCGGGCTTGTGGTCGACGATGAAGGGCGCCGTGGCCAGCGTCCGGCGGCACTTCTTGCAGCGGAGGTTCAGGCCTGACTCGTCGCTGGACTGTTGCTCCTCGTCCTCGAACCTCAGCCTCGTGGGGGCTTGGCCCACGGCCACGTTCAGCTCCACCTCGCGCTTGTACGCCCAACGCTGGTAGACGGCATGGGTTTCCACGTCGTCGGGGCAGCCCATCTCCCACCAGAGCGCCAGCTGGTCCATGAAGCCCGCGTTGGGCTCCGCCATGGGCCTCGTCCGGCGAACAAACGTCAGCGCTGTGTGCACCGCCTCAGCCGACGTTTCCTTGCGGGAACGCCTCTGCGGTGAGGAGGCTGAAGGTTGGGCGTGCGTAGGGTCCGAAACGACCGTCGGGGTAATGTTGGGGTCGAACCGGTTCGGGTACCGCCAGAGGAGGTAAGCAATGATTGCTGAGACCGATCTCGACTTGCCGGCTGCGCAGTGCACGAATACGCCCGGGGCCCTTTTCTTCTTGTCGCCCCCAACCGTAAGCTTCTCCATGCCCTGGTCGAGGGCCGCACCGCCGCCATCTTGATCGTCTGCCTCTTCGCTTCCATTTCCTGATTTGGTGCCCCTGAGCCCCTCGTCGATGAACCTGACGGCTTTGGGGAACTCCACCAAGATGTTGGCTTCGTCAAGGTCATCCACGTCGATGATGACATGACGAAACTCCTTCCCGTACTCGGACCAGGGCTCGTCCTTGAAGTTCTTGAGGAAGGACGGGTCGAAACCCACGACGGACAAGATGTGCGTGATTCCCCGATCAGTGAGCGAGTCGGAGCGACGCAGAGCCCAGAGCCTTTTTGCGGTTCCCATGTCAGCAATGCAGCCTTATAGTAAGACGAGGAAATTGATAAACGTACCCGCCCACGTATAGCTCGTCCTGGCCGTCAATCCTGCTGAGAGCCATTTCGACGATGCTCTGCTTCAGCCGCTCGAGTTGTCCCGGCTCGAACTGGTGTCCGAATTCCTCCCACTGGGTGAGCCTCGTGCCTTCCGGGTCTGGAAAAGCCTGCGACTGAAGGTCACTAGGTGGGCTCGCGTTGTTTACCTTGGGTTGGTGCTCCAGCGTGAAGGCTGATTCGAGCACAAGCGGTGCCTGAGCCGCAGAATCAAGTATGCCTCGGTGAAAAGGTGGTTGGGCGAGGTGGGCAGACTGCAAGGCTTCTCGACAGTGCCGCGCGGAATCGAGGAGAAATGGAGGAGGAATGGACGTGGTTTCAACGGCAGGAGGCTCGTCCTGTTCTTTGTATTCGCTAGTGCCTACAAATCCTGCTTGTCAAGTCGAGTCTGAGCCTGTCGACACTCCTCGCCGCATTTTTCACCTTGCCCCTCACTGTGGCCTTGTGCGCTGCGCCACAACTCAACTACCCCGCCATCTCTGTGAATCGAGCACACGCCACAAAATGTACTAGCCACACCACAGTCGGTTTCAGTCTCCACTGTACCAAGGCCGCCTTGAAACCGTCTGGATAATAACGTGCGTATTAATATTTTCTTATTCGTAGTCTCTCTAATTTTCATTAGGTCTTTTTAATCGTATCTCAAGAGCTTGTCAGCTCTTTAAATCTTTATTGTTTATTAACGCTTCATTGACTCTTTCCTTAGAGATGCTCCAAACCATGCGCCAGATTTTTGCCGTCCCTCAACCCACCATTCTTTTCTCCTCCCCAAATTTCCCTCGTCAATCGTGTGAGCACCATGGAAACCACACCATTGCGTAAACAGGCATCTTCAGCCCAGTCAGCAAGTAGCGTCGTTACAAGTGTGGCCCAGAGACCCAGTCTTGTGCCGCTCCAGCTCCATGCATCCGTCGCAGTAGTTCCCTTCGGATCGTTGCCAGCACTTGACCAAAGCGATGCGTACGAACCATGACTGTCAGACCGGACCAACTTCATTCTCGTCGTGTCGAGCTAAGGAAATCTTTCCCGTAATCACCTCCATAATTTTTTGTCTGATGATGCCAACCCGCTTGTTTGGATCGGCTAGTCGCCTAGTTGCCTAGCGGGGTTTCGAGGCAACCCGACTGTCGGTTTGAGGACACTGCCCTCTTCACATAATTCAGCCCTTCCCGAAGGCTCCGCGCGGGTTGGGTAGGCGCTGAAGGATGCTGCGGTTAGGCCGCTCGCGTGCATGGCTCGAGGCCCGCGGAATACCCCGATTCGATTGCGGGTGATCAGCGCATGCTTTTCAGCCGTTCCGCGATTCATTTCGCCGCCCACCAATGCATCTGCAAGGCGTCGCAAGCGTCGTGCTGAGGCGAAACAGACTTTCTTTCGTTTGAATCAGTCGATGCAAGCCCGCAGGCCGTGCCGTAGAGTTGCCTCGGTGCTTCTCAAGTGCTGCGGGACCGCGCGTCCTCGTGGGTGCGAATCCTTTTGTTGGGCTTTCGTCTTCGTGTTGTGATGGATCGTCCAGGGTCGAGTTGCCGGAGTTGAGCCAACGAGGGTACGTACGACTGCTCCTTGCGGGCTCCTCCTCGTGCGGTCCCTCCCCCGCCGTTGACACCCTTGTCGTCCACCCAATCTCCAGACCCCTGCCCTGTTCTCGTCTAGACACCGGCCGGGGTTCGTTAGACGTCGCATCTTTATTGTGTCGTCCTCGAGCTCGTGAACCCGCCTTGTCGCTAATCGCATCATGCCTTTACCGTGGTGTAGGATCCTCTTCCAACATACAGGCGTTTTCCAACATGTTAGTCCATTTACCGCTGGTGCCGGCGTGGCTGTGCTTGAGATGCTGTCGAAAGTGATCCGCGCGGTAGAACTTCTTTGAAGAGTTGCACTCCTTGAACTTGTGCGTCTCCTGCAAGTGTCGAATCCGCTCGTCCCAATCCTTGTCAGTAGCGTGCCTTGGGGCGTTCGCTCCGGGACCACGACCCGATCGGTAAAAGTCCTCGCCGCAGTAGCCACAAGTGTCAGCATCTCCGGGTCGGTGGGTGGACGCATGGAAGGCCCGGTCGTATCGAGAGAGCGCCGAACAGGACCAAGAATGGCGACGGACGTGAAGTGAGTTCTGGTGGCGCTCAGCTTCGTTTTTATTCTTGAACCTGTTGCCACAGAAGGAGCAATTGTACTGCTTTTCGGCAGCATGCGCTTGCAGCTCTTCAGCAGTCTCGAATCTCTTAGGCTTTTTCGGACAGCAATCGCACATGAACAAGTCCTGAAGCTTGGGAAGACTTGATTTGGGAACTTCCATCTTTCGTGAACTGGCACTGGAAACGGTTCTAGCGTGAGCCGCGCCTCGACCAGAAATTGATGTCCTCGGGCTGGCATTGAGTGACATGGGTGCAGTGTAAGGCGAGTTGTGGCAAGAGGTCGGCGAAACGCCACCAGGTGACAATCCAGGTGAACGGCGACCAAAGGAGCTTGCACTTGGTAAGCTTGGGGGAGGGCCCGAGATAGACGACATGTATGACATGGATCTTGTGGGCGGGGCTGATGAAATGGCAGCGCCTTGCGTGATGGTACTTAGTCGGGCTTCAGGCGAACCCCGAGATCGGCGGGCGAAGTCGATTTGCGAGGAAAGGAGGTGCTCTTCCAGTGGGCTTCCCTGCCTCCGCTTCTGGACGCCAACATAGGAATCATCAATGTGAAGCCTCTTCAGAGATGATGTTTCTTCCATATCCATCTCTTCAACGTTGTAGTCGTAACTGCCCTGTGTCGAAGTGGCATCGTCACTGTTGTTTCTCCTCGTTCGAGTCTGGGGAGAGTGATCCATATCTGAGCTTTCGATCGGGGAGTGATCTCCATATTGGAAGGGACCGGCGCGAGGGGAGATGGCTGAGTGCATTGGCGACTCTAGCATGGGGCGGGGGTGAAATGGTAGGCTAAGTGCGGGAGGAGGTATTCTTTGCTCAGCCCTTCGAGAGGCCATCTCGTTGACCGAGGCGCTGAGGAGGGATCGGCCGGGAGCCTTGTCAGTGTGTCTGGCGGAATCTAGCCTCCTCTTTATACTGTCGCAATGGATCTCGGCGGGAGATTGGAACTTGAAGGCGCTGTGGCTGTGATGGAGACTGAACCTGGGAGCTCCTAATGAGTCTCGAGAAGATCTGTTGAACCAAACATTGTTAGTGAGCTGCATTAGCTCCAGGCAATGAGCACATGCGTCGTTGGGCACCGTGAACTCGTTGCAAAAAACGGCCGGATATCGTACCTGTCGGTGGAATAACTGGAATAGCCTTCGTCTCGCTCGGAATTGAAACCACGGGGCCCCCTCTGAAGAAAGCTTGGTCGCTCCTCGGCAAAAGACGAGGCCATGCTGCCATAGCCGCTAGTAAAGGACGCAGGGCTAGGACCGAAATCTCTCTTGTCTCGGGGGTCTCGCATGTCTTCGGGCAACTGTGGTTCGTTCCCGGGAAGGTATCGAGGTGGCGGCAAGGGAGGAGGAACGTTGGGTTGCGTATCGAGGCCGGGAATGGGCATTGCAACACTTGAGCTATATCGATCGGGATGGGCGCCATGATTTCGGAAGCTGTCGGCGTTTTGGGGGATTATAATACTCGGGAGTGAAGGGTAGGCCATGGCTGGTGATGCTGTTAGTTGACGAGGCCAGCTGAAGAATGGAGCACGAGGCGAGACGATGGCAGCTGAGATCTGGGGCGATTGAGACTAGGATGACGAATGCAACAGCCAACTCCGTCATAGAAGAGACGGCCGGCTCAAGCGACTCTAATCTTCCTCGGACCTTTTTGGCTTTTTAGGGAGTCCCCTATTGCCTTATGGCTCTTGTGGTGCAGCGTTGGGGCCAGGGTGAGATGGAGCAGCTTTGTGGTGGCAATAGCTTCGGGATATCCGCTTGGTTCGAGGGCGCAGGAGTGCAAGGTCCGGTGCGGGAGCCGCGGGGCCACCAATGCCGGAGTAAGGAAGGAGAAGGGCGAATAGCAATGCGTGCCTGGGGATGTTCTGGGGGTGGATCAGACAAGGTGAACGGAGCCGCAAAAATGGGAGGGAGAGGAAGGCGAAAGAGAAGAAAAGGAATAAAAGGAAGACGAAGGGATGACGACTTGGGGATCTCCAGCTTATAGGGGGAAACAAGCAAAAAAATAAAAATAAAAAAAAAAGGAAGGGGAGACGGGGAATGGAAATGGGAATGGGGGAAGGTGGGAATGTGGGAATGGGTGGGAAGGAAGTGGCGGGATGAGGTAGAGTTTTGTGCAGCAGCGAGGAAGGCGCGCCGTTGCGTTGTGTCAGTGTGTCGACGTTGTTCGCTCCTGCACCTCCTGCACGCTGCACTCCTGCACCTCAGTTCTTGGATGCCCGTGTTGGTGCAAGCGCTACCAGGGCTACAAGGGCCACACAAGGGCCCTACAGGGAAGGAGCAAGGAGTCGAGTTGGAGCAGGAGCTGGAGCAACATGGAGGCAGCAGCAATACACAACGGCAAGTGTGCTTGGGCCGGAACACACACAAATGGCAAGCCTCAATGGGAAGGGTAGAAGGGGAAAAACAAGCCCACACTTACTGCAGATTGGCGGGTTTCTCTCGTCTGACCGCGACGGCAAGCAGGGAACGGGGGACTTGAAATCCAATCTGATTTCGATACACAGGCGAGAGGAGGATGCTTAGACGACGGGTATGTCTGGTATTCTCGCTTCTCTCGTCCTTTCCGCCAAGACCAAAGATCTTTTGTTCAGTGACGGCAGCAACTTTGGGTCGAAACTGTGTGTTGGTCGTCCTGCGTCGAGACCTTGTTGTGTCGTGGGACTCTCGTTGGGTGAGTGCTGGGTAGGGATGACGACGAGGAGCAACAGACGCAGCAGGCCGAATAAAAACGGGAGAGAGGAAAATGGGATGCGAGGCCTTGTATATCAAGACTACCGGGCTACTTGTATCGAGGCAGAACGGTACGTACATCCATGTACAGCAATGGGATAGAGGATGGAAGTCAAGACACATACGTACGTCTTGCGTACCAAGGCCGTTCCGTTAATTACCTATACCTCCCATGTGGATGCCCTCCTCCCCTCCCTACCTAGTTCACCCCCAGGGCAAAAGAGATTCCATACGGGAGTGCGTAGTTTGGTGGGTAGAGTCTTTGTAGAGAGGCCCGCACATTTCCTCGATGTCTGCCCCCCTGTCGATTCTTAGGGGGGTGTCTCGAGATACAAAGGCCGCCAACGCCCAAAACCACCCTGACGTAGTGATTTAGCGGTGATGGGGCGTGAACCTACCGACTGCAACACGACCCGCTCAGCGGTGGCCTTGAGCCTTGAGCTTTGAAGCCTTGAAGCCTTGAGGCAACCTGGGCCAGCCCTGGGAGCCCTGTAGGCTGTTCGCCCACCAAGGCTGGGAGAGGCAGAGAGAAGGCGTTGGAGCCGGCGGCACGGCGACTGCAACCAGAAGGGACGCGGTACGTACTCCCTGGGGGTGCGTCTTTGTGGGAATGGCGTCGTCGCGGGGGACGGGGGGAGGGGTGAGGGACTCTTCGTAGGGCAGCGGGCCTAGGAAGGCAGAGCGGTAACGCGCCGTGGGGGTGTTTCTGTAGCAAAGGTACGCGGCCTTGGCTTTTTCAGAAGTACCTGATCCCGTTGCCCTCTCCTCTCTTGTGCTCCCTTTGCATCAAGGGAGAGAAGAGTGAGAGCAAGCCCCCCGAGACAACTTCTCATCGGACACCCCTCAGATCGACTGCCCAGAAACATTCCCATCTTGGGCTCTCGGACCGACGCCAAAGAAAACTCGCACACTGCTCGCACACACTCCGCGCACACGGGCAAAATTGATTCACACACCGCACCTTCACCATGGACAAGCCAAGTCGAGTGTTGCGGCAGCAATGTCTCCCTTTGCTGCAACACCATGCCGCCCTACGAGGAAATGCCCTTGCCGGCCGGCTTGGCCTGCGTTTGACACCATGTTGGGCCATTGACCATTGACAAAAGGTCGTTGTCCACTCTTCAGGGTTGTGTCGTTTTGGGCTTCCTCCAACCAAGAGCCTCCGGACAAATGTGCAAAACTGCAGCCACCATGCCGCCCTCCTCCAACATCATTTGTCGGGGTAAAGAAGCTTTCCAGCGATTCCCTGCTCAAACATGCTTCAACAAGTGTTCCATTCATCCTTCCACGACGAAGAGCCCTGGTCCTGTCCTGCCCGTCTGTCTCCCGTCCCCATAAGTTACATTTCCTCGAGCGGTATTGCCCCCATCCCTGCCCTATCCGGACATACAACATATCCACAGCCCCAGTCGTGGACCGGCCCTTTCGTCGTCTGGTTGCCTGTGGTAGGGCGTGCACCGCGCGTGCAGTAAGGCGGGAGGAGCCTTGAACGAAGCCCTACCGAACAGCATGTTGTTGTCGTTGCCGCCAAACTCTACCTAACCCATTTGCCAGACGTCGTCGTATCCCGGCCTTGGCGTTTTGGGCCCGGGCCTCGACCCAAATCTCTATTGAGTTGCCTCCTGATACCGCTTCGCCATGCTCGTGAACTTAAAGGGCGGTAAATTCCGTCCTTGATAGTGTGCCTCCCTTCCCCTACCCCCATATCGAAGGCGTGAGTGTGGCCGAGTCTCCGAGACAATACTTACTCGAGCCGACTATGGAGGGCACCAACAACCCAGACACTCTCATCTTAATGGCTGTCTATCGTTGGAGCCCTTGTTGAGGAGCCTGCATTATTCGCACAATGGCGCAACTCGGCCACCGCACATAGGCAGGCCGTGGTGTTGCGGTCTTGTGGTTTTGTGGTGTTGCGAATCACACATGACTGCATGACTCGCCTCCAGCACACGGCGATAGCTTTTGCCTCTCTCCCCTCTCTAATCTCCTCCATAATAATGCTCTGCCTAGCCGTGATTGGGCTCGATGCTAACCACGGCCCCCTTCACCATGGACATCGCCTCCAAGGGGACGGCATTCTGGCTCCTAAATCAGACATTTGGGCTTCCGAGTCGTTTCGACTTGCCTATCGGCCAAGGCCACCGGACCAAGTCGCCCGACTGGCCGTGTCACTTATGTGAAGCATCCAAGATGCATCGTGTTCAACGGATCCTACGCGCCCCGATCATCGAGGGATCTGGTAAGGCTGGGCTCCCAGGGCCCCCCGAGGCCGAGGGCTGAAGAGTTGGATCGTCTCATCCGTCGTCTTACGACGTTGATGCGGCGGCGACCTGCCTATTTGCGCCTCGCTGGTTCGGCGATTGAAGCAAGCGGTTCGCAGCTGCCTACAGTGAGGCTCATCAGGAGGCTGTCTGTCCTGACACCGGTTCTTTTTTTCGTTGGTGTGTGTGCTTGTGCTTCTGGAATCCTGCCAGGCCCTTTAGTGCAATCCTTTGGAGTTTCGTTGGGCCAAGACACGCCATCTCTCTCAGCCCCGGGTTTTGCCTTCTGCCTTGCCGTATAACATGCGCATGGTCAACAATTCGGTTGCAAATTCATGGCTTTTCATGGGTCGGGCTACGGAAAAGCAGAACCCTTCCTTCGCTGCCTAACAAGCCACCCGGCTGGGACGGCCTTGGCTTGGCCTGACCTTTGGACCACGTCCATGTTGGGCGGCTGTATACATTTATGACTCCACCTCAGCATCAAGAAGACATGGAGAAATGTTGACAAATGCGCTGCGGCGGCTTAATTGTGCTCCTTGATTATCAGGAGCTGAACGAACCAACACATTCGGTCCTTGGGGCCGAAAGGCCGGTCATGAGATTTTGCAGAGCACGGGCAGCCGTCCGCCGCGTCATGGAGTGTGACGTCGATGCGGACTACTCTTGCACACGAAAGCGAAATAGGTAGGTCTCCAGGTGGTGGTGAGGCGAGCATGGAACCACCACGTCCCGAGTTGTCTGAGGAGCGAGGACTTGTCAGGCGGCTCTGCATGACGCTTCCGAAACCCCCGCGACCAACCGCCGAGCTTTCTGGGGAGCGACGCTGCGCTCGTGGGATTGGAGAACGGGATTCACGGGGCGGGATTGACGAGATCGAGTTTGGGGCAGTGCGGCAGGCCGTGTTGGCCTTGGGTGAGCCTCCTTTCGGCTGACACCAGATGAGAGAGGTCGAAACCAGTGCCGAACAAAGCCAACAGGATAATAAGCTTAGGATAATATTACGTCTTGCGCAGCCTCGCGGCATGTCATCCGAGGCGCTTGGCGTTGCGTCACGAAGAGTTGAGAACGGCCGTTGTGTTCCAATGGCAGACGGTTATCCCCCAGCTGACCCGAGTTGTGGGGACAAATGGCACTTGTTCCTTTCCAGCTTCGTCGCACGCAGCATCTGAGGGCATTCACAACCTAAAGGACCTGTGACAGTCGAGGCCCTGGGAAGCATGACGCCTCACAACTCGCACGAGCAAGCCACCCGACCAGGCGCTGCTAATGCACCGCGACGGTGGTCCGTCAGCCCCTCAGCCCTACCAAGTCCATTTGCCAGGGATCAGGCTCCCTTCCAACTGCGACCGGGGGACCCTTTGACCCTTTGTTTACCTAGTGGCGGATCCCCCCCCTTTGGTTAGCCCGTCCTCCCGAGCCTACCGAAGCCCGTCTTTCATAGGGCAGAATGTGAGGACTCCGCCGCTAACGAACTGGCAAGCTTGACGGTTGTTGCATACGAGCTTGACTGCTTGCGAGAGTTTGTTGCGAGGAGGCTTGAAGCTGATGGGGAGAGAAACAGACGGCGGGAGATGCAGTAAGATGATAGAGTCGTATTCCGAGGGAGAGAACCAGTCCTTGCTCTCTAGTCGTTTGGGAAGAGGGACTCCAGTCTGCTCTTCCTTGCGATTACGAGAGCAATTACCGGCAGATAAACGCCCGCCTTTCTCGGCAACCCTTTTGCTGGGCTATGGAATCAAGACGCCGTGCCAGAGCCACACGGACACACACACACGTACCCCTTACACCAACCAACAGATCACTTCCGACCGTGGTTTCCCCGCGGGTATCTGACGTTGCCGAAAGTTGGTCGAAACCTGGCGCGCACGGCACCATGAACTTGAGCATCGGGTTTGGCAGTTGGTTCTGGGGGGTTCAACAATTGCCTCACCTCCCCGAACAAGGAAAGATGATAGACCAGAACAGGACAGAGCAAGGTTTGGTGGTTTCACCGTACGGGCTAGGCGGGATCATCCAAAGGCAGACGAGCAAAGAGATTGATGAGCAAGGAGAAAGAGAGAAACCGATAGAGCGGAGAGGAGGCGTCAAGGGCCAAGATGCTGCGCCACACTCGGCCCAAAGCCAGGGCGGGCGCTAGACAGCGCTATGTACAAAGCATGTTTGGGGGAGTTGGGGAGGAAAGAGCACAGGCGTGGACTTGCCACTGTTGGTCCACGGTACGTACCGGTATTCGTACCACTCGTACCAGTACCAATTCGTACGAACAAGAGAGCCGAGGCAGGTACGAGCCTTCAATTAAGTTCCTTCCAGGTTGAATCAAAAGTGCCAGACCGAGAGAGGCACGAGAAGGTATTTTCAACCAAACATTGGCTTCAGTTCCATTCTCACCCCAACATGTAAATGAACTACCAGCCTCCTTGTCAGCATCAATTGCATCTTTTTTCCCACCCTGCAATCCATCGTTCGTCATTAACCCATGCCGCTTGCATGCCGCCGTCGACCAGTCCGCCCAACGCCCAGCGCCAAGCATTCCAAAGCCCTCATCTCATGCCAACGGCTGTCTGCCGGTTATTTGGTAGGGCTGGATTTAAGTGTCGATGAAAGAGCTGCAGCGAGTTAGACCTCTTACCCAAAGGAGTATGTACTTCGCCCTTTGTTGGACCCGAGGCAATGACACTGACACGCGGGCACCACCAGGAGCAAACCGCCACTGCACGCCGCGACAACTTGTGCGTTGACCGATTGCGCATTTCTCCGTTTGTGAGTGGACCATTTCATTTTGAGTGGACATGGGAAGCAAAACATGTTCTGTTGGGTGATGACTCGCCTCCAACTATTCGCTCGACGCTCGCATCACGGCGCTTCATTTTTCGGCCTCAAAAGGTCAAAGTCCCACCGGCCTCTCCACCTTGTGTCTCTCGCATCTCCTTGCCCGGCCCGGTGCTCGATTCGAAGAATGGTTCCTCCATTGTCGTCTCCCCGTCTTTCACCCGGCAATGTGGACCGCCATTGGAGACTATTGATCCCTCACCTCGGGACCCGTTACGAATCCCCTCAGCCCTGCTCGAGTCGGTTCGTCTGTCACCACGAGACCATGAGCAATGATGCCGTCGCACCTGTCGTCATGATGATCTACCATGTGGCATTGAGGCATTATACGCAGGGCTTACACGGCTGTTTTGAAGGCTGGTCTAGTTTGCGGCCTTAAAAATCAACTGCCGAGGCAAGCTGCAGCAATCAGAACCTTGACTTGGCCACCAACAACCCTTTCATTACGAGTCAGAATACCCATCCCGAACAAGCAAATCACCATGTTTCAGGAGGGGTGTAAACCTCCAGGCTAAGGCTTTCAGCCCACTGTATCCACCGCAGCCCACGCGTCCCTGCTGAGATCGAGCCTCGGTGCTCAGTCATTGCAGCTGAGATGATGTGGCGGCGACTGGGCATTCGCCTCTGGCAGGCAACTCTGTTGGTCGATGACAGTTGACTCAAAGCATTGGATTGTCACGCAAAACAAGCATCATCTCCCAACGAACCTCCAGCGGTATGTGCCCCCGATGGGACGAACCCGACAGCCGAGCGCTTGACAAGTGCGAGATCCCCTAATCTCAACCCCTATCCCTTGACCGGGAGGGCACAAAGGCCGAAACCCACAAATTCAGAAACCAGTTCGAGCGCCGGGGAAATTATTGGTTCTGTGTGTCTGCATCATCGGGCACATGCCAAGTTGACGATGGATGGGATGGGAGTTGCCAACGATATCCGGATATCCGGTGGCCTCCCGATTTTAGGGTGCTTACGCCGAGCCGTTCGGGTTCGGGTTCGGTCTCCTCATGCAGCAAAGCCAGGGCCGCCGTCTCGGACTAGAGCCACGCTTGGAGAACCACTGCCCAAGGGCTCGTGAGCCTGTATCGAGCAAAGTGGCAGGCCGAGCATGCCGGAATGTCTTAAAAAGTGATTGCGGATGGAATTATCTGTCATTCCTTTGCATTGAGACACTTGAATCTGGACGTTCGCAGGTCCTCTCGGCACCGAAGATTGCCAGCCCCATTATACTATTGACCAGTCTCATCACCGCGTTGCCGAGTTTTTCTCAGGGTCAAGAGAGGGAGAGCTGTCTTGATGTCTTGCGCTTGCCAGCCGATGACGGTTAGCATGCGAGGGTTCACTTCCCTGGAACAGAGATGCAGCATACACCCCTCCATTTCGAGGCCAGCCAAGATTTGGAGTTGAACACGAGGCTCATCAATGCACCATGAAAAAATTCAGATCTGACTCGAGTTTGCCATCCGTGGCAATGCAACGTCGGCGGGGCTCGAGATGTCCTCGACAGGCTCTCCACGAGTCTCAGGACCTGCAGCCACCGCAGCGCGGCGATCTTGACTTGCTCGCAGCTTTGTCATCTTAGGCATCTATTCTTGTTTAGGGGAAAAGGTGCATGGGTTTCTCACACAAGGCGGCGGCGACGTACGTATCACACATCACGAGCTTGGGGTGGAAGATCAGGGTGTTTTCAGCTCAAGGCTGCAAGCCAGGATTGTATCGGGAACGCGGTCCATCTTTTACCGTTGGCCGTCGCTCAGCCACCAGATTGACGAAGCACCACGGCCAGGGGTCGATCGGTGATGCTGTCCCTGTTTGGATGCGTCTTGGACGAGGGCAAATCCTGTCCTTACAGGGCTGGCTCAGAGAGTTGGCAGCGCGTGGCACGTGTTGCCGAGGAATGAGAGGCCAAGGATGGTCTCTGGAGCAAGGACAGTGGCTTGTTTGACGGCCAATGTCGCGTTGAAAATGAAATGTCACGCAGCTGGTGGTGGTTCGAGGCCGAAATGGTCCCCTCAGATGCATCGCATCACGCAACCTCTGTCCTCTAGATTCGAATTTAGTGCCGCAAAACGAGACAACCACACAGTGCACCCGCTAATGACCACGACCGGCCGGCCGAGGAGACGTCACCGGCGCCGACACCGACGCGCCATCACCGAGCGGGATGTGGGAGGAAGAATGCGCCCGGTAGTTTCGATGCAACGGAGCCAAGGACGAAGCAAGTCTAGGAGATGCGATTTCTGTCATGTCTCTTGGGAGCGAGCTTGATTGGGCTCTGTCCGTCTCACAGGCTGCGTACAAGTAGGTTGGAGTGTCATGCCACAACCATGCGTTCCATCATCGAGACGTCGAGCCCTACGAACTTCGGGACTCCGGACGACGGTGCCCACCCCCGTGAGGATCGCCGGCTATGGATTGCTTGGGAGGCGCTAGAATCAGTTCATGGAAGCACAGAGGCGGTTTTACTCAGTCGCAGCGGGAGTGGAGAAATCGGCTCTTTTGCCTCAGGGCGAAATGTTTTGTCTCCAGCAAGTCGTATTCACATCGGGGGGTACCTGACTGTGATTTTGTTTCGCCCGAGTGTGGTCGAGGTGGCGCCGAAATGGTCTGTCTAGACAACAGCGAAAGCACCATTGGACCCGAGTCAATCTCAACGAGGCCTAATAAGGAATCTCGTCTTTCTCAAACGAGTCAAGAGAGAGATGGAACATGTCTTGGCGGGCCAAAGGTACAGTACTTGCTCCAATGCCGCAGGCAAGGTACCCAAGGACGGGACGGTGCGGGAGATCGAGATGAGCTTGTCAATGTCAATGGGGGGGAGGGGAGACAAGGAGAGTGCGGAACGCGCGTCCTTTGACGAGACTATTCGTACCAAGAATGCGCGACTCTCGAAACCATCCGCTTAGGCATCTTGTAAGCGGAATAGGGGCCGCGCTATCGACGGTCTGGAGGGCTGGGCGGTGGAGAATTGGGATTTAAGAGACGGACGGCAAAAGGAGACGTTTTGGGTTTCTGCCGGTGGAGTGGTCGTTTTCAGCCTTTACCAACGTCTCAGCCGGTCCCGTGCTCAGTCGTGGTTTAAAGGGGGGGGGGGGGGGGGTGTCGACCAAGTTTTTTTACTGGCGGGGGGCGAGCAGCCCTACCGAAGGAAAAGGAGACGAGGCTATGCAAGATGATGATGAATGAATGCCTTCTTTCTTTCCCTACCGGGAGAACCCCACAAGCCCAGCTGGCTGGCCCCGAGGAGTCCGGGCGACGTAAGTCTTCCGGTAGACGGACGGTCCCCAACATGCTGCGCCGGCGGCGACGGGCCCGACTTTCCCCCAGGCCACGGTGACCCAGACAGCCGGGACGACTGGTTGGGATGGATGCGGACGGTGATTGGGTTGCCCTAGAGAGCTTCATTTCCAGATGTTAGGACTCGCCACCATCACCACGCCCCCCCCCCCTCCGGCCGCCTCCCTTGAAGCATGATAGGAGGACGAGACTCGCTTGCTCCCTTACTTTGCGGGAGGAGTAAAATAACAAACAAAAACGTCACACGAGCCGCCTTGTTTAGGCCCGTCTCAGGGACGAAGGGCTCATCCAATCAGGGCGGCAGACATACGAATGGGCTGAAGGAAGACCTAAGATCGGTGCCTTCTCAACGCGGGCAAGCTTGGTTGAGAAGCATTTTGTGTGGGGAGTTTTCCGCATCACAAGGGTGCCCTCCACGGAAAAAAGGGCCCGTGTTGGGTTGAGTTGGGAGGAGAATGTAGATTCCGCACTGGACTTGTGTGTGCCACGGGGTTTGCCTCAGGCGGGCTTGGCTGTGTTGGGTGGACTTGGTCAGCCTTGGTCAGCCAGCCGCAAAACCCGTCTCTTCGGTGTATTCTGCCTTTCTCTGTCGTATACGGAGTGCATATTGGCAAGACTCTTCAACTACACGAGAGGCGAGAGGCAGGGCGCATTTTTTTAACGCAAATCGGGCGCATCACGAGACGGACGCCTCCCCTGCCTCGCCGGACATCTACGTGCATACAGTTTAATGTCAATTTGGGCAAGGACGAAGTAAGGGAGGACGCTCCTCGGGCGGTTGCTAACGCCCGCAGAGCCGAAAGTCTTGTTTTCTTGTTCAACGTCGGGATGGGATGGATAAAAAAGTTCCCGTGGCAGAATGCAAGGTGCGCCAACCATTTGAGAGCATTCTTGGCGACGTGCAGCGCGCGGCAGGCGGCGTAGCATTGGCATTTTCTGTCTCACGGAGATGGGCGTGATGTGCGTTGGACAGGTTTTTTTGCTTGATGCCAGGGGGGGGGCTTGGATTTGCCTCGTTGACCTTTGGGACCAACCCAACAAAAATGAAGCAAGACGGTAGAGTAGATCATGACACACCCCCTTTTGAGCGGGCAGGCTTTCGTTTTGGTTGAGGGCAGATGGACAAGAGATGCCGGTTTGCACATGTCGTATTTTGAGACACGAGAAATCCAAGACACAGACACAACGCTTGAGGCCACAGACGCACACGCACACGCACACGCACACGCAACGCACGGCAGAAAGAGGAGGGATGGGATCTTTGTTGGGAAGCCGTGTTGGTTTCTTCTGAAAAGGAAAAAAACAGGGACTCTCTCAGGTCCTTCAGGTCGGCCATTCCCTGTCTGGGCAAGGGCATCGACGATGAGCAAGTGAAGATGCACACAAACACGGCTCGTCACATCCGGGTTTTTTTTTTTTTTTTTTTTTTTTGGCCTCGTTTTTGCGGAGGGGTCCCTATTTTTGTCCATTTATTGACTGGGAATAGCTGCTGGAACTATTGGGGGTCATGTGTGTTATTTTTGCTCAGAGAAGAAGGAAAAAAACAGACGCAGGGGGTTTCTGTTCTGGTGGAGGCATACGAGAGGGCAGCATTTGCCAAGATGCGATGCGTTACAGGCTGGTGTCGCAGATTGACAGATTGACGCGGCAGGGCAGACGAGGGGTGTGAGCCAGGGCTGGGCGCAGGGCTGGAGCTAAGGGAAAAGGAAAGGTCAAGGGAGGAAACGAACGGGATGGAGGAATGGAATGGGGAATGGCGCTGAAGGATGGGGAGATTGGGAGAGGTCACTGGCGAAAGGGTTTAAGCTGAGTCTCTGAGAGTCCAGACCTGGCGGTTCAGCACAAGACGTCCTGAAATATCTTGCAAGGTGTTGACGGGGAAGAAGGGGTCCCGTTGATTTCCCCCCCGTTGCATCCGCAGCTGAGGAATGCTGCATGCAGGCTGACGGATTGTAAGAGGACGTGACGATATTGAGACATGGCGGCTGAAAAAAAAAGAAGCGACGATGACGGCAGTTTGTTGCTGTAGGGCTGGGCGGCCTCACTTGGAGCAAATCAGGCCGAGGCCGTTCCGCGGGTATTATTTTTCCTTTTTGCTGCGTTGCTACGTATGTACTTCGTACCGGCTGGTCCCTTTGGACTGAGGGAGCACTGCCGATCATTCAGGCCATGTCAGGCCAAGCCCGTTGCCCAATCTGAAACATGGGCAAGCAAGGCAGGGCAACGGCGATATCGTCGGCCGAGAGAGAGGGAGCCATACGGATAGTCAGGGAGAGAAGAGATGAGGCCTCTTGAAGCAAAACGTGTCGTCGTCCATCGGAGACCATCTGAGCCGCCAAAGTGGAAACATTCCGATGGCGCCGGCGGCAGACGGAACTCGGGAAGAGTCTGGAGACGTCACGGGAGAGGAGCATTGAATAACAGCTAGTGAAGGGGGATTATTAATCGATTATTGGTGACATTCTTGGAGCTGGCATTTGGCTGAAAGGAGCAGGCGGGAAAAGGAAACAACAGGGAATCATTCACTGCCAAAGCCCAGCAAGGCCAAAACATGAGGCACAAGGGCAAATGGCATCCCCGGGGCGTGGTTGGTCTTGGGGAAACGAAAGGCGTTCCCACGCCCTCCCCAAATATAGTACTCTTCGAGAAGGGTTCCCGAAGCCTTCCTTTCCAGGCAATCGAGGCTCATTGCTGGCCACTCACTCACTGTACGGACGATACGGATTCAGCCAAATCATCAAAGAGAGAGAGAAAGGAGGAACCGGGGTGGTCGGTCACTGGTGGATCAGCCTCGGCTTGTCTGTCTACGCAACCCGTCCCG
The DNA here is from genome assembly GCA_911649645.1 of Thelonectria discophora. Taxonomy (NCBI): domain Eukaryota; kingdom Fungi; phylum Ascomycota; class Sordariomycetes; order Hypocreales; family Nectriaceae; genus Thelonectria; species Thelonectria discophora. The sequence continues at coordinate 378,665 of CAJVRK010000012.1, forward strand.
AATCCATGCTATCATTGTCATTATTGCCTCTAAGGCGAATTGCAACGAAAGCGCGCATCGCCGTATAGCAACGTTTTCTGGCGGCTGGGCTCACTTCGGTGCTTATGCGGATACCTCTTGGGCGTTTGCAGATTGCCCATTGTTTCGGAGTGACATTTGCAATGCCTATGTTTGGATGCCTTTTGCCTCCTGCTCTCATGCTCTCATGCTCATGCTCATGCTCACGCTCATGCTCATGCCTCTTGCTGCTCCATGGTTCATGGCCCCTGGACTTTCTCGAGTCCCCCCGTCAAAATCACATGCGAAGCTCGATCCTCTTCAGATGGCTAATGAGATGACCGACTGGGCCATCTCGGCCCAATTCCGCTGTCTAGGTCCGGAGCCTTGCAACGAGTCCTGCGGGTACCTGCCGGGCTGGGGAACAGGACCTGGACGTCTCTTTCTCAGAGAACTCTCACCGTCCAATATTGGCCCCCGCCCCGTGCCTTTTATCCATGCCCCGGCGAGGCCAGGGCTACGTATTCGTCCCCGAGGCCCAAACTCGAAGCCTAGACCTGGCTATATGAAAGCAAGAGAAAAGAAAAAGCAAAAAAAGGGTAGGCAATGGTTCAAATCATTTGTGGACTGCGTGGAGAGAATGGAGACCGGTCCAAACTCCTCTTCGCCCTGGGGCACAACTTTGTAAAGCGGTCCCTCTCCCCATGTCCTTACGTTATTATGGAAAACTATCTTTGTGCCGGGCGACTGACGACTTATTCCTCCGAGAATTTCCTCATGCGGTATATGCACATGGAGCCTCAGGAGAGCTCTGACGATCGGGCCCTGGTTGCATGGGACTCTTGCGCGTGGAACGCACGAGAGTTTCTCTGAGGCAACAGCACCGTTTGTTTTATGTTTTTTTCCGGGAGAGATGAAGGCCTCGTCGGGTTGGTAAAAGACTCCGACGTGGAAGAGTTGTAAAAGACTCCGGTGTTAAGGCCCCGATGCAAAAGACTCCGGCTGAAGTCGAGCCAGATCGCCAGTAACCGAGAGGCCTCCCCCCCCTGAGGCGCTGCTTCATACACTATCGAACACAGACCCGGCCAGCGAGAGCGAGCTGGCCTATCCGTATAATAAGCAGACAACTTGAGGCTTTGCCCACTCGTAAGACTCTGGGCCACTTGTCACAAGCACATGGGCCCATATGATGGAAACCTTCTCGAATAACATCTGCCTGGTGTGCCAAAGGAATCGAGAGAGGCGAGAAGGATTTGGGGGAGAGCAGGATGACAGGGAACAAGGGGGCATAAAAAAGAGGCTCTGAGCTCTGAGCTTTTTCTCAACTTCCTAGTCCAGCATGGCACCGATCGATTTCCGCGAGGGGAGCACTGGGACTGGAGGAATTGGAAATAGCATTTTATCAATGCGTGTTTCGAAATTTGCGTGGTTAAAACTAAGAATGCCATTCAATGCTCTCACTTGAGGATTCTTTTTGTCTCGTGCTATGCCGTTGGGTGTCGTTGTTCTAGAGTGATGTGCAGCTCGGTTCTGACAGGGGGACCTTGAGTCGAAGTGCCGTTGCATTACGACGTCTTTCACGGCATTTGGAGGCTTTGCATCTGATTATAGAAATAGAAGTATACAAATCCACTCCCGTGCACACATGTGCGGCGAATGCGTCAGCTCCGTGGACCCGTCAGGAACAGACAGAGTTTCCTGTCAGTCTACGACGGCGATTATCAGTGAGTGACGGCAAGCAAGCACGAGATACGAATAGAGGGCTACGTAATGGAATGGCGATGCCGAGACGGGCCTTGGAGCCCTGTCGGGATAATCTCCGTTGTGTGTTTCCTCTTCAGCATGCAACGCTCAGTTGGTTGGTTGTCTCGCCCTCAACTCACTCGTCAGTCACAGTCACTCTCTGCCTCTTGTCTGACAGGGCTGGGGGGGACTCGTAGGGGGCACACTCATAAGGCGGACCCCACTCCTTCTTCTGGGAAACGTCGCCGTGGTGGCTTTTCCCGCTCGGTACGTACGTTTTGACGCCCCCCGTGGACAGGTAGGGGCCCTGTAGGCCGTAGGGCAAGGGGAGCATTGCGTGTGGGGAGGAGCCCATCATCACCGATCAAAGGGGACGGGATTCAAAAAAGGCGTACGGTTGAAAACTAGTGCGTCGGCCTGTGTTCCTGTGCGAGGACTGCAACCTTCACGTCGCACCGGGGAGGGGTCGATGCCGAGGCAAAAGGTCCATGGGAGCCGAATTGCTCCTCTAGGTGACGAGGCGTTTTGCGGCGCTTCCCTAATATCATCCGGGCGGTCAAACGCACACTCTCTCGTCCTCCTCGGTTTCGCAAGCTGCGCCCAAAAGTTGGAGGGCAAGTTTTGACTATTGAGACGCGGAACCGCGGCGCCCCGAAGATGGATAAAGGTCCGCGAGAGGAGAGAAGAGGTCCCCACGTCCGTCCATGCCGAGCACCTCCGGAGGAGCCGGTAGGGCTGGGGGGCCAAGTACGTCGAGTGTAGCTTCGTAAGGCGTCGGGGTTTTGAACTGCTTCTTTCGGGCAATGGCTTCGAGGTATTGCTTACAAGAGCTGCTATAAATGGGGGGCGTGTCGATGTTGAGGCGGGTGAGAGAAGGGAAGGGCACTTTTGCGGTTTGACGGCCGAAATGAGGAGGCTGTCATGGCTTGGAGCCACGGCAGACGGTGGTTTTTGGGACGCATTATCTAAGAGGGGATGATGCTGCAAGGTACGGTCTCGGCGGTTTTCTCACGTTGCGTTGCTACCGTTCAGCTAGTCTGGTGAGGTTTTGTTCCCCGTCAGCCCTGGAAGCCTTCTTTCGCGGCGATCAGTAATCTTCCGTTCGGGCACTCGGTTCCTCGCCCGGGATAGCTCGTTGAAGTTAGGCCGGGAAGGAGGGGAGGGAGGCTTAGACATTTGCAAGTGCCGTGATTTGAGTGACGGTTAGTGAGGCGTCGTGTTCGGCCATGTGTTCACTGGTGATGATTACTCGGGCTTGACTAATGGAACAAGTTGCTGTCTGTTCCCGGATATCCGAGACGGAACTTGGACGGAGGAGCAACTCCTTGGGGACTCATGACGTAGCAAAAAATTGGAGGGAAAGACTTGAGAAGCGCGCGCGGTGAGGCGTTGGCAATAGGTGCACGCCTCATGGCTCGCGGGACCGTTTGGACTGGGAGATGAGCAACAAACTTGCACTGGCTTCGTCAATGCGTGTTTGGGCAAAACCGCGGTGCTGCTAGTCCGTACGTTACGTTGCTTTGGGAAGGTGTGAATAGAGACGGGTTCCGGTTATGATGCGAGTTTGCTCCGCGGCTATGCGGCTATGGTGCGGGTGGGAGAAGGATGGTCAGGGGGGATTTGGTTGAGGGGATGTCTATTATTTGGCTTCATGGGTTATGGTTTGAATTTATGAATTTAGTTTAGTTGGATATACACAAATGATGGAACCTGGTAAGTTGCTAGAGTGCTCTTATGGATAGTTGAAACTGAAGCGAAAGATGTTGATGCTTCCAATGTTAGCTTTGACACTCCTCCACCACATGGCCGCATTCTGCACAATGGGGACTTCATGAGGACTAAGTCCTTGCCAACCATGCATATCTTATGATTCTTTAGTCTAAATACTTAATAGCCACTTTGCAATGGCTGCTTGGGTGATATCAAGGACTGTTCTTGTCGACAGTCCACTGTGCAAGAGGTTACCCTATACCATTACCAAAATGTACTGGGGATGGTAATGGGCATCTTCCAGACATCGACGAAGACAACAAAGGAGTATAATCACAGATTTCACACTCAGACGTAACATATACTCATAATGCGTTCTCGTAGTTGTTGATGGATTAATCAGAGATAAATCAACTCCAACTCCCCGTTTTCGGCTTCCAACTACAACACACGACCTCCCTGCGTCGCCTCGAAAGCAACTCTCCCTGGATCATCGTGTATCGTATCAATCCACATAATATCCTTGACCCTCCTCCTCACCTCCGCCCACGTCTGATCCCCCGTCAACTCCCGCACCGCCTCCACCAACCACTCCTCGCCGCCCTCGAACACGCTGATGGACCCAACCAGCAACAACCACACCTTGACGTCTGCCAGCACCGGGCTGATGGCGTCTACCCCTTCTACGGCGCCGCGCAGCTGCCTCGCAAACACGTCGGACCGGATCTTCACACCCGGGATCTGCAGGAACACGGTCGACTCAAAGGCGAGCAGGCCCAAGCGGACCGCCTCCTCTACCGGCCGGGCCGTCTCGCCGGCGGAAGTAGAGTAGTCGAGCAGCAGCAGCCGGTACTGGATCGACAGCATAATCTCCTGGAACAGCTCGGGCGGGAGCTTGGCGCGGCTCGGTATCAGGCGGTTGACGACGCAGGAGAAGTCACGCGCGTCGTGGAAGACGTTGCGGAGCTTGGGGTCCCAGCTGTCGACGAGGTTCGAGACGGCCGGCGGCGAGGAGCGCATGTAGGCGAGCGAGGTGCTGGCGCGGAGGGCCGGTTCGAGAAAGGGGTCCCAGGAGATAGTGGTGCCGTACATGTCGGGCTTGGAGCCGTACTTGATGGACCATCCCAGGTCGACTCTGTTATTTCGTCAGAATATTGACACGAGAAAAGAACAAGAAACGTACCGACAGAGCTTCACCTGCAACTGCCGATTGTCGCCAAACCCCTTCAGTCCCCCCCGCAGCCTAACCATCTGCTTCAACCCCCTGACATGCGCCTCAAACGCCTCGGTATCCCCCGCCGCGTCTGCCACCATGGCCAGTGAAATAACCGCCGAAGCCGTCGTGTCCCTCAGCTGCCTCTGCTCGTCGTCGAGGTTGTCCCGCAACGCCCGGATGGTGCGCCGGAGGTACACATGGGTGCGGGCCGAGAAGCCGTGCGACCAGGGCGTTCCGGGACGGGGGGCGCGGGCCGAGTCCTGCAGGGCGAGGAGGTCTTGGAAGGCGCTGACCATGAAGGAGACAGCGTGGAGGTAGCCGGCGTCCTCGAGGAGCCAGCGGAACCAGCAGACTTTTGTGGGATCGGTGGCGAAGCACCATTCGACGGGGTACATTGTTTCCTTGATGGTGGTTAGGACTGAGGGGTTAGCGGTGTTTGAGAGAGAGAGAGAGAGAGAGAGAGGAGATAGGGATACATCTGAAGATAAGATGTCGGGAGGTTTCGTCTAGGGGGCTGGAAAAGTTGAACAGTCTCAAGTCGCAGGGCACCCGGAAGAGACCGGGGAGACCCTCGAATTGGATCAAGGTGTCGGCCTTGGTTTCTGTGTGAGTTGATGCGACATGACCTCGACGAGACTCCGAGACGGAGAGGGGAGTTTTTGCTGCGACACGTTCCCGATGAGACTTTGGTATCGAGAGGTGACTCTTCGTTGCGATGTGTTCTCGACGAGACTGTGGTAGTGAGAGATGACCCTTCGTTGCACCATCTTCCGGAGACTCTGATACCGAGAGGTGACCATTTATAGCGACACCTTCTCGACGGGAATCCGAAACGGAGAGATGCTTCGTCACGACACCATTTCGCTGCGTATCGCTTTCGCGTCGCTTCCTGTTCTTCCCACGCATAACATGGCTGCGGATGAACTTGCGCACACCCGGGTCAGGTTTGCCAACAGGGCCCGAGGAGATGAACTCGAAGGTTTTGGAAGCTGAGAGATGTGAGATGACGTCAAAGACGACATTCAATAAATGAAAACGTACGCGCCTTGGTTGTAGAGGCCGGGCTTCTCCTCTTCGTCTTCTTCCGGCCGGAGCCATCTCGCGCCTGGCGAGTCGGGGGTGCGAAGAAGGGTTCCAGCATGATGCGTGACGTCTTCACCTCTAGTTTGTAATCGAAGAAGAAGAAGAAGAAGAAGAATCGATTGCTTCCCCTTTCAGGAAAACAGTCGTCTTCATATCCCTCGGACGTGACCCCGTCTCGAATCCCGGTAACCCCGGCTCCGGAGCGGGTCCCGGGCATCGCCTTGAGAGCTTGATTGTTTTCCTATTCGGGTAAGGCGCCGAATATCACGAGATTGCGCTTTGAGGCGAGGGGAGTTTGAATGACGACGAGTGCATCATGTCTTGGGGATTGTTTGCCCAAAGAAGCTGGGCTGGTCCTAGGTCAAGGACACAAGCGTCGGAGAAGGAGTTGGGCCGGAGCGGCGATGGAGGTGTCGCGACTGGTGATGGCGGAGAGCGAGCGCGAGAATTGTTTGCCGTATTGGGATGTCGAGGTTGGTGAGCGTTGAACAGAGAGATATAATGGGGAGGGAACTCCGAGCAGAAGAAGAAGAGAAGACATCAAGACATCTATCACATAGACACCTCAAAACATCACCGCATCCTCAAGACATTACTGCATTCTCAAACTATCTACCACCACACCACCACCACCACCACCACCACACCATGGCACCCAAGTCCCTCGACCTCCAACCAAAGCCCTACCGCTTCTTCCAATCCCAACTCGCAAAATACAAGCCCGTCCCCAAAGACACCTCCCTCGCCGGCCAAACCGCCATCATCACAGGCGCCAATGCCGGCATCGGCCTGCACTGTGCCGGCAAGCTCCTCGACCTGCACCTCTTTCACCTCGTCCTTGGCGTGCGCACCGTCTCCAAGGGCGAGGCCGTCGCCGAAAAGCTCCGCCAGAAATACCCCTCGGCCCGCGTCGACGTGTGGCAGGTCGACATGCTCGAGTACAAGAGCGTGCAGGCCTTTGCGACAAAGTGCGCGTCCCTGTCCCGCATCGACTTTGTCATCCTCAACGCCGGCGTCATGGAGACGAAGTTCCGGCGAAGCACCCACGGCCACGAGAACATGATGCAGGTCAACTACTACTCGACCGTACTCCTGACCTTCCTCCTGCTGCCGACGCTGAAGCAAAAGGCTAGCCCCGGACGGCCCGGTCGCTTGACCATTGTTAACTCGGGCATGTCGCAGGTGCCGACTTTCCCCAACGCGCGGGACGATCCGTTCTTGCCCTTTTACGACGAAGAGGCCAACTTTAGCCTGTCTGATTCGTACGCCCTCACCAAGACGCTCGCGCACTTTTGGATCCTCGAGCTGGCGGAGCGGGTGAGCGCCGACGACGTCGTGGTCAACCTGGTCGATCCGGGGCTGGTCAAGGGGTCCGACCTGCACCGCAACGGTGGCTTCGTCCTCCGGGCTGTGGTCGGCACCGTCAAGTCGCTGACTGCGCGGACGCTCGAGCAGGGCGCGAGCACCTACATCGACGCTGCTGTTGTTCGAGGCAAGGAGACGCACGGGAGTTATCTCATGGACTGGAGGATTCACCCGTAAGTACCTACCTACAGCATTCGCCTGTCGGCTTTCAGGAACTAACATGATGTAGATACAACATGGTGGTGTATAAACCAGAGGGCCAAGGCATGAGAGAGCGTATTTGGAAAGAAACTCTGGCTGAGCTGTCGTTTGTGGATATTGAAGGTATTCTGTCCTCATTGTCCAAGTGAGTCTAGGATGTTGCGGGAGATTTTCTCACGGTACACTTGTACGAATATTTGCACCTTCATATGTATGTCATTTTATTCTAGAAGAAGATCTATGATCTGCGGATTAGCGCTGAAGGAGGGAGTGGTCGATCAGTAACCCTTGCCGGGACTCGATCACAGATGTCAGCTTAATTAATAGAAATCATAAACGGATTACTAGCTATATCTCATTTACCCATATGTCATGTGCTCGTCTATCCGGGAATCGGACTCTACGGACAGCGGTTGTATCGGTTTCATGCAAGGGCCTGCCCCCACGAATCGCGCAAGAGACCTCAAGACGCTGGCGAGAGCCACGTGTCTCAGAACATGGATGCCAGTGGCCGAGAAAGTGCAGTTGCGGCGATCATCTCGGTTGTGATTGTTTTCGAATCTATTCGCAATTATTCGCAATGGGCTCGGGTACTGGATAGACGATGAGCGGTGGCCGTGATCAGAACGAGCAACAACCCACAAGAGCAGACGCGACTTGCTCGCAACGTCATGCCGGCATTTGTTGGCCGTGACAAGGATCCGGGGGAATGCCCCAACGCCCAGCGGCCGAGATGCGGCTCGTCGGCAGCCAAGAAAACGAAAAGAAGCCCAAATGCTTCTGTGCGACCCCGAAACCGCGCAGACGTCGCAGAGAGTGTGACGGATGGGGAATAAGGGCAATGCCGCTTTAGTGCTGTCTCGGGTTGTATGAGAGTCCGAATTGCCGTGGATGGATTTGAATGTTGCTGATGTTGGGGATTTGAACCCATCACTTTAGACCTCATGCCGAGAAAATCTACATGCCGATGAAGGTCGCTACTGTGTGTCCATCAGCAAAGCAATCCCATATTGACACTCATCATGTACCAAAATCACATCCCTCATCCGGATTAAACAAATACCGGCCGCACCAGCTCAAGCGGCGACGATGCTAAGCTTCTTCCCGCCAAGTGCATGGATTTGACACGACCTGGGCTGGACGATCACGCCGTTGCGGTGCCGTCTGTTCCGACAGAATGGGAGAGCAAGAGGGAAGACGAATGGATAGGTCATGATGCAGACGGACGCGCAATATGTGAATTGACAGACGAGGACTGCATTGGATTGTTCCATTTCCGTGTGATTCTCGTCCGTCAAGATGGATCCGTCAAGATTCCACATGCACGGCGACGCCGCTCTCAGAGCTTGTTCCTCGTTGTCTGGGCCGAGCCGCGAGCCAAGACTCTGAGAAGGTGGTTCCGTTATTGAGTGACGGATTGGGAGACGACGATTCGCAGTGAGGGAAGACGAGATGGTTTGATATCGATGTTGGCATTACGAATATCCAGCATCATGGTGTTTTCGTACACGGTACATTGTGAACTGCTCTCAGTCTCTTACAACAGTGAGTGATTTGCCTTCGCTTTCTCCTTTCCCTTGTTTCAAGCCAACGGCAAGTCCGTCCCGTCGTTCCTCCCAAACGCGGCCAGACCACTGGGTCCAAAAAAAGCCACCAAGCCTTGGAAGAAGCCGTGTTTGCCGTTCTGTGCGGGTGCAACACGCTATGTGCGACGCACAGTAACGCACTACGGCTTCCTCGTTCCGAGATAATCTGGTTGTCTTTGGAGCAATTATTCGTAGTGTTGATGGGTTGAGGTGATACAATCCGAGATGACTTTTTGAGTGAAGGCCTCTTGAATATCCCGTCCTCTTGAAGAAGTTGAATCCAGTTGTGATTCAACCTGTCCCTGACACCTGCAAGCCACCATCATTCCTTCCTCTTGACTTGCAAAGGCCCTCCGCGCCTTCCCACTTTTCTCTCTGCACAGTCCACGGCTGTCCACTGTCACTGTCATTGTACTGTACTGTACTGTCACTGTACTGTGCTGTCACTGTCGCTCTTGCCCTCGCTGTCAATCTGGCCCCAGGCAGGTGCCGTCCAGTGGGCTCTTTCCCACCGCGCTGCCGCTGCCGCTGCCGCTCTGCCGTCTGGCTCTTGACTCGACTCCATCAACCGAAGCCACGAATCTTCTGGACTGGATGATACGAGCATCCATCCATTCTTCTTCCACTGCCGAAAATCCGATCCACGTTCTTTGGGCTTTGACTTTGTGCTCTCGTGAGGCTTGCCCGTCTTTGCCGATCTCAGCCCGTCCCTCCGTCATTGCGCGAGACGACCACTAAAGTACCAAGTACAGCCTCGCCCCAGCGCCATTGCATTGTTCTAAAACACCACGCTCCGCCCGCTCACGACGCCCCCGACCTCTTCATCTCGCTCTCTTCCGCTCCTTGTTGCCAGATTGTCGCTCGATTCGCTACTGATTCCTCTCGCGACTACTCTACTCGCGACCATCCATCGCTGCCACTCATCGCGCCATCGCACTCATCGATTGACTTACGTCGCCACCGACAAAAGCGCTCGCTTGCCACCCTCGTTAGGCTCGGTCGACTGCCAACGCGCGCACACATTCCCATTCGAAGCTAGACGGCGCAACGCCTGAAAGCCGATCTGGAGTAACGAAGCATCACATCCATCAGGCCCCGTGGCCATGACGGAAAACGAGAAGAGGGTTCCCGGTGGGGTGTCAGAAATTCCTCTTGAGCCTCTCCGACGGCCGGAATCCGTGTTTTCCACGAGGACTGGGAGGACATCCAATGACGGAGCTTCGGATTATAATGAGGTAAATGCAGCCTTGAATGCTGACCTCGCATCCGAGGCGATGCTAATGTGTCCAGTCATTCTCCTACGATGAAGACGATTTGGGCGACTACCACACGACGGAGCAGGACCTTCACGTCACCGAGGACGACCTGCTCGAGGCCCGCGAGCTTGCCTCCAAGTACACTCTCGACGAAGTTCGAGACATTATGACGCGTGTCCACCGCATCCACGAACACGACCCCAACTTTCCCTTGTCCGTCATCGAAAAGATCAAGGCCTTCCTCGAAAACGACGACCTGTTTGCCAACCCCGAGAAGCACGAGAATCTTGTCCAGGAGATGAAGCTAGAGTCGGCCCTCATTACGAATAACAGTCCCTATGCCGAAGTACGAGCCGTCGTTAGCAACAAGGACGACGTGAGCGCCCCTTGTTCCACCGTTCGAAGCTGGCTCATTGGCCTCGCCTTTTCGGTTCTCTTGGCGTTTACGAACCAGCTGTTTGATATTCGCCAACCTGCCATTCGCATCATGGCTAATGTTGCCCAGTTGCTGGCATATCCCATTGGCAAAGCCTGCGAGCGGTGGTTACCGGACGTGGGCTTCTCATTGTTTGGCATCCGCCACTCTCTCAACCCGGGACCCTTTTCCAAGAAGGAACACATGCTCATTACGATTATGGCAAACGTAGCATACAACACCCCCTACACCAACTACATCATCTGGGTGCAATATCTGCCGCAATACTTTGACCAGCCATATGCGTCTCACTTTGCCTATCAGATTCTGATTGCTCTGAGCACCAACTTTATTGGATATGGTATGGCTGGCATATGCCGTCGTTTCCTCGTCTACCCCTCCTACTGCGTCTGGCCGGCATCTCTGGTCACCATTGCCCTCAACTCGGCCTTTCACAACGACATCAACACCCCCGTCGAGGGACCTTTTGGTAAGATTTGGCGCATCTCGAGGCTCAAGTTTTTTTACCTCATGTTTGGAGCCATGTTCATCTGGTTCTGGTTCCCGAACTACATCTGGACGTCGCTCTCCAACTTTAACTGGATTACCTGGATTGCTCCCTATCACCGGGACTTGAACACAATCACGGGCTCAAACAACGGTCTCGGCGTCAATCCCTTCCCCACGTTTGACTGGAACGTCTTGTTGTGGGACTCTGCCGATCCGCTCATGGTGCCGTTTTTCAGTACCTTTAACCGTTTTATCGGTGTCTTTATTTCCTTTTGGGTCGTTCTCGGTTTTTGGTACGGCAACCTGTACGACACTGGCTATCTTCCCATCAACACCAACCGGGTCTACGATCACTTTGGGAACCTTTACAATGTCTCCCGTGCCATCAACGACCGGGGGCTGTTTGACGAGGACAAGTACGCCGCCTATTCCCCCCCGTTCCTTGGTGCCGGCAACGTGGTCATCTACATGTTCTTCTTTGGTATCTACACGTCGACTCTGACGTATGCGCTGCTCTATCATCGCCGCGAAATCGTGACGGGATTCAAGGGCATCTGGAACAGCATGCGAAGGAAGGGCCCGACGCACAACGATGAGACGCACGACCTCGACGTGCACACGCGGTTGATGAAGGCGTACCGCGAGGTTCCCGAGTGGTGGTATATGGTTTGCCTTGTTTCGGCCATTGTGTGCGGCATCTCTGGGATTGCCGGCTGGGAAACGCACACGTCGCCTGGGGTCATTTTTTACGGCCTGGCTCTCTGCATTGTGTTTGTGATTCCGGTTGGAATCATCAAGGCGATGACGGGAATCGAGGTGACGCTCAACGTGCTAGCCGAGTTTATTGGAGGATCTTGGGTGGAGGGCAATGCGCTGGCCATGAACTATTTCAAGTCGTTTGGTTACGTGACTTGCGCGCACGCCGTCATGTTTTCCAACGACTTGAAGCTTGCGCACTACGTCAAGATTCCGCCTCGACACACATTTGCGGCGCAAATCGTGGCTACCTTTATCAGCACGTTTATCTGCGTGGGAGTGCTTAACTTCCAGATGACCAGCATCGACGACGTGTGTACCGAGAACGCCATGTTCAAGCTGACGTGCCCCGGAGTCAACACGTTCTTCACGGCGTCGGTGCTGTGGGGAACGGTTGGACCAAAGAAGATTTGGGGACACAACGGACAGTACAGCGAGACGTTGGTGGGGTTCCCTCTTGGGATCGCGGTGGTGTTTTTGGTGTGGGGACTGAACAAGAAGTTTCCCAAGTGGAAGTGGACTCGGCAGATCCATCCTGTGGCGATTATGTACGGAGGCATCGTGTGGGCGCCATACAACATGTCGTACGTGTGGCCGTCGGTGCCGATTGCGTACTTTTCGTGGATATATCTCAAGTCGCGATACCTCGGCTTGTGGTCCAAGGTGTGTGCATCTCATCTTCATCTCAAGGAACAGGCGGCTAACACTGATAGTACAACTTTGTGCTCTCGGCAGCGTGGTCATGCGGCATTGCCATCTCGGGCATCATCATCTTCTTTTCATTACAGTACAACGGCAACGAGCTGAACTGGTGGGGGAACGACGTGACGTACCAGGGGTGCGAGGAGGACGCTTGCCCGTTCAAGACGCTCGCGCCCGGGGAGTACTTTGGACCCCGGATCGGCGAGTTTTCGTAGATGATGGCATGTTTATGACTGTTTGCATTTAGGAGCGTTGGATTATACCCAGGAGGATAGAGCCGGACTGTAGAGATGATTTAAATAGGGAAATACTCATGGTAATACTCATGACAGTGTATAAATCCGATGATGTGAGGCGTCTAGATCTCCTAATGAGAAGGTATCATGATCATTACCGGGACGCCAATGCTAACCAAGGACTAATATCTAATATATAAGAAGAGAAGAAGAAAAGAAGAAAAGTATTACAGAGCGAGCTTAGAGATGGACCGGAAGCCTCGCGGGGACATGGGCCTGGCCTTGTCGAGGAGAGCCCCCCACATGGAGCGGTGGTCGTCGACGGGCGACAGGGGGCTTACTTCATTTTGGTTGATGTTGTCGATGCCTTCTTCGAGGATGGTCTCGATGGTCAGGTCGGACGAGATGCTGTTCTTGCGGGCGGGCATGAGCATGGCGACGGATTCGACGTCCATGAGCTCGGGGATGGCAGAGATGCGGACGGGGGGAGGGGATGCAGAGCGTGGTGGTTCGACGACGGGAGACACCTGGTCCTTTGACTTCTTTCGGGAGGACGACTTGAGGCCTAGGGCGCGCATGCTGGCTTTGGATTTCTCGCCGCGCAGGATGCGGATGCTGTTGCGCCAATGGGAAGGGGGGGAGGGACCGGAACTGGTGCGCGGGCGGCGGGTGTTGGTGTTCATGGAGGTTGCGCTCGGAGTCGAGCGGAGGGCTGTTTTCGGCCGCGGCAGGGGCAGGTCCAGCGCTCCCGACTCGCGGAGGTGGCGCGCCACGAGTTCCAGCTGGGACAGGGCCGTCGGGTGCTCGAGGATGTCCTCGGCGGAAAAGGAGACGGTCTCGACGCCTTTCAGGGGCAGTTTGGGGATGCGGTGAGAAAGTGCCGTGGCGAGGAGGTGGGCTGTCAGGGGGGAGCCGCCGCGGGCGTAGAAGGGGGTTTGGTTTGTGGGGGAAGTGTCTGGTAGGCCCTGTGTAGGGGGTTTTACTGCGGCGGACCACGACTCGGCGATGGCGTCTTCGAGTTGGCGGCGGGGTTCCGGGCGGAGGAGATCGTCGAGGGGGACCTTGGGGTCGAGGCTGCCAGGCCGGACGGGTAGGGGGATGCACCGTTCAGAGCGGCGGATTTCCTCGGCGGATTGTAGCATCGGCTGCGTGAGGGTGTCTCGATGGGTGAGCGTCTCCAGGGCCGCGGCGAGCAGACGCAGACATTCCTTGGCTAGGTCGCGGCCCACGCGGTCTTCAGGGAAGCTCAGGTCGACGGTTATCCGCTCGGAGCCCTCCATGGTGGTGCACACGAGCATGTCCGGGACGTGCCGCACCTCCGGGTCGACGCTCTGGTAGGTGAAGGTCGTGCCGCCCATGTTGTACGTGGCCGACCCGTCGAGCGGACTAATAGTGCGGTGCTGCACGACGGTCCCGAAGCGTGTCCAGCCCGGCCACTTTGCGCAGCGACTCGCCGCCAGCTCGTGGATGCCCACGCTCTCGAACCGGCAGTTGGACCGCCGCTGCCGCTCCAGGTAGTTCATCAGGTCGAGGGGGGTTCCGTGCTGCGGCGGGAAGCGCACCCGCACGGGGATCACGTTTGTCAGCGGCCCGGCCATGGACGCGAGGTTCGTCCCCCGCGGGAGAGGGACGTTGTGGCCCGGGACAACTTCACCAAAGAGCACGTCGTCGATGCCGGAGAGGTTGGCGAGGACGGTCGCCCAGGCGGACTTGACGAGCGTGTCGGGGGAGATGGCGTGGTCGGGGAGGCAGCTGCCGATGCGGATGGTCTGCGAGAGGGTTTGGATGAGTGAGGAAGGGGAGGGTCTACGCGGGGAGGGTTGCGGGGTGATGTTTGTCATGGTGGCGCCGTCGAGCTGCGCGGTCCAGTACTCGAGGCCGTCGACGGCGTTGGCAGCCTTGGCGGCGCGGGCGTAGTCGAAGAAGCTGGAGGACGGGGGCAGTCGGCGTTTTTCTTCTTCGTAGAGGGCGACCAGGTGCTGGACCAGTAAAGGGGCCGATGCGTCGTCGACTTGGGCCTTGGAGAGGCGGATCACGAGGGTTCCTTGGTCGCCGGTGTCGAGGTACGTGAATCCCGTGCAGGCGACTCCCGGGCGGAAGGGTATGTTTTGGTCTTTTGCGACTTGTTCGCGGACGACCACGTCGAGACGGGATGCGGGACACGATTCACGTTGGAAAAGGGGCTGCCCCGCGCCGCAGTACACCTGGTACGCTTTATGTTCATGAACCACAAACGCGGTCCGCAGCACCGGGTGCATCCGACAGAGGGCCTCGCACGCGCCCTCCAGCTTCTCCGGGGACACCCGGCCGTTGAACCGGAGCACCAGACAGGCCATGTCGGCGCGGGTCTTGTAGGTTGCTAGTTCCAGGTTGCGGACCTGCTCGGCCGTGGCCTCGGTGACGTCGAGGACGTGGTGCGGCTGGCAGTCGAGCTGGGGGGCGATGACATGCCGGATAAAGTCGTCGTCGAAGCCCGTCACGGAGGGTTTGCGTGATGAAGAAGCGGAGAGGGTGCGTTGGAGGGACGAGGTCTGGCACATGTCCGTCAGGCTCGCCTCATCGAATACATCCCGTAGGCTCACGCGCAGTCCTGCCTTGCGACACGAGACCACCAGCTCGGCCGCCAAAAAGGTGTTTCCCCCCGCGGAGAAGAAGCTGCTGGTCCCGCGGATATCCCCCGGCGAGACGTCCAGCACGCGCGCCCAGATGGCCCGCATGACCTCCTCGGGGCGCGTCAGCGGCAGCGGCTTCTGCCCGAGTACGGCGCGCTGGATCTCGTGCGGGTTGGGTACGCTGGACGCGGAGAGGAGGTCGGCGTAGGTCGTCTCGGCTGCCAGGCGGAGGAGTTTGCGGCGGTTGACTTTCAGAGACGTGGATAAGGGTAAAGTCCGCAAAGGCACGAAGACGGCCGGGACGGATTGCTCGGGAAGACGAATGGACTCCTCGTCGAGGGCCGTCTCGAAGAGCTTCCTCGCCATGAATGCTCGTTCGCGCACCCGCAGCGACAACCCGTGCAAGTCTTCATCCTGCCCGTGAAACAGCCCATCACCGAGCTGCACAAACGCGGCAAGGATGCGCAGCGAGTCCCGCGTGGTTACCTTGTCGACGACCACGTCCACTCCTGGTCCCAGAACCCTCCGCATCTTTTGCTCCACGTCGGCCACGTCCACCGGAGACCCGTTGACGAGCACGTCGTCGCGGATGCTGGAGAGGAACTGCACGGCGCCGGAGCCGAGGGACCGGACGCGGTGACCGGTCTTGAGGTACCGGGGTTTGTCGGGGGGAGGGGGGGCGAGTATGGGGATGTCTGGGCTGAAGCGGTGAGGCGTGACGAGGGGGGAGTCGATGGCTAGTTCGCCGATGGCACCGGTAGGGACGAGGCGGCGAGGGTCGTCGGGATGCAGGATCCAGAAGCGGCCGGACAATGGAGGAGAGATGATGCTCAGGTCGCGACGGGCCGACACGCGGGTCACGGAAATGCTCAGGGGACAAATATCTGCGGCACCATAGGCCAGCAGCACGGCGCGACGGCCAGCCAGCCAGGGGGTATACGTATCCGCGTCGAGCTTCCTCGTGCGAAACACCAGCGTCTTGAGGGAGGGCACCCTCGCCGGGTCGATGCGTCGAGCCAGCACGCCCGTCATGTACGTCCACGTGGCCTTCATGCTGTTAATAGCGCCTTCAATGTCGCCCAGCCGGTCCGCCGCCGAGGGCACGCACACGCACGCGCCGTTGTACAGGCTGCCCAGGACTTCGACGAGTGAAACGTCGACGTTGAAGGCTGATAGCTGCAGCACGCGGGCCTCGGCGTCGAGGAGGAGAGCGGGTGCCTGCGCGGAAAAGGCGGAACAGAGAGACGCGTGGGTGAAGAAGATGCTGCGCGAGGCACCGCCGTTAGTACGTTTAGGAGTAACAAACACGCACGCCGCGTGGTCGGGCGTGGCGTCGCATTCAAACGCGTCATCCGCCGCAGGGGGCAGAGTCGAGAAGAAGGCGTCGTTGACAATGACCAGGCCAGACACCAATCCCGCGAGGTGCTTCCACCCGGAGTCGGCGGCCAGCACGAGGTGAGGCTGGAGATATCGCACTGTAGACTGCGCAGTCAGGGGGTCCTGTCCGTCGAGGGCGACAAACGCAGCGCCGGCTTGGAGGACGGCTAAGAGCATCACGGGCGCGAAGCGGTTCTTGTCGAGGACGACGGGGACGACCGAGTGAGCACCCACGCCGAGATGGGTCAGGTGAGTACGCAGCCGGGAGACGAGCGACGACAGTTGGGCGTAGGTGAAGTCGCCGTCCCAGGAGCACACGGCGGGAGAGTCGGGATGGGTTGTTGCGTGGGCGAGGATGGCATCGTGGAGACGGGAGAAGACGCGCGTGGCTTTTTCGGGGGAGACGGGCTGTTGGCTGAAGAGGTCGACGGAAGAGACGAGGGCCGCGGGGGAAGATGCAATGGCCGTCACGGCGGCGTCGAAGCTGGAGAGGACGGATGTGGCTTGCACGGGGGAGAGGTACGCCGCCGAGAGGTTGGCATGCACATGATCCCCGACAACAGTCGTAGTCAGAGAAACGTCGCAGTCGGACCGGCGAGAGGCCGTCACCAGACGCGGAGCCACATCGCACGGCAAAGGCGGAACATCCTCCTCCTCATCAGCCGCCACAGCCAAGGCCTCCTCAAACGAGAAGCACGTGTTGAACAGCCTCCGATCCCTCAGCCTCAGCGCGTGCTGCATCTCCGCCATGGTCAGGTTCTGGTGCTTCCTCGCCGCGGTGTGCGCATCCCCCACGGCCTGTAGACAAGCCTCGAGAGTACGGCAGGGATCGACGTCGACGGGACACGGGAGAAGGCCGGCGAAGCTGCCGACAGCCCGACGGATCCCGTGCAGCACGTCGTCGTCACGGCCGGGGAACTGCACGCCAAAGACGACCCGATCAATACCCACAAAGGCTCTCAGGACGAGCGCCCATGAAAGCTGCAACAAGGCTGCTGGGTCGACGGCGCGGGCGCGGCAGAAGACGGACAGGGAGGAAAAGGGGACGGCTAATGAGAGGGTGTGCAGGGGGGGAGGTTGGAGGTTGGTGTGTTCGAGACGGGGGAAGAGGCACGGCTTGACGGACACGAGGTCGGATTTCCACACTTGCAGGCTGTAGGCCGTGTCGAGGGAGGAGACGTGGTAGAGGTATGTGCGGTGGAGGGCCTCGTTGTGGGAGGGGGAGCGGCCGGAGTAGACGCGGCAGAGTTCGGCGACGAGAGAGTGGACGCTCGTTAACTGAGACTGTTAGCAAGTGATGGTGGGAATGGCACGGGGTACGAATAGGGCTAAGGAATAGGGGCCATCTGAACTCACATCACAAACCGCCTGACTCACATCAACCCTCACCACCGTCTTCCCACTCGCGTGACAAACCGACAACCGGTGCCTCGGCTCCGTCAGCCCCGTCTTCATGCCCGGCAGCTTCCGCACCGCCTCGTCCGGCCGCGAGCTCTCAATGAAGAGCATGTTGGGCGACACCTTGGCCAGCACCACCTGGTCAAACAACCCTTCTCTCGAAACGCCGTCGATAAAAATACTGCGCAGCGCCGGCTTGTTGGCTACAATAGCCTCCCACGCTCGACACAGCCGCGCCGCGTCGACCGGCTTGCCAGGGGTGGACAGCTCGTAGACGGCATACGCGTGAAAGGCGTCCACGTCGCGGCTCTGTGCCATGAGAATCTCCTGCTGCGCGGGCGTGACGGGGTACACCGTTTCAATGTCCCTCACCGGCGGCAGATCCGTCCCGGCCAGCCTCCCCGGGCCCAGACGGGCGAGGGCTTTGTAGCTCGTGCGCAGCAACGGCACGTCCGACAGCGTCAGTTCGGGCTCGTGGCTGCCCAGCAGAGGCACGGCTTCGCGGA
Organism: Thelonectria discophora; assembly: GCA_911649645.1. Taxonomy (NCBI): domain Eukaryota; kingdom Fungi; phylum Ascomycota; class Sordariomycetes; order Hypocreales; family Nectriaceae; genus Thelonectria; species Thelonectria discophora. Next base: position 397,334 of record CAJVRK010000012.1, read on the forward strand.
CGAGGGATTCAAACGTCTGCCTCCAAACGCGGATGCGGTCCTGGTGCTGCGAACGCGTGCTGTGCGAAAAGGAGACGTGGGCGCCGCGGGGATCCAGCACGACGGAGACGTCAAAGAGGCACAGGCGGCCGAGCTTGTCGCCTACGGAGGGCTTGATTCCGTCCGGGGCCTGGCCGGGCAGCGGTTTCGGCGTCAACACCCCTCCCTGTCGGTGTATCTGGGGGTGCTCGACCCAGTCCACCAAAACCTCCACGGGAACCCCCTCGACCGACGTCCCCTCGGGCGACCCAAACTCGGCGGCGAAAAAGGGCACTCCGTTGCGGGGGATGGCTCGTCTGGTGTCCTTGACGAGCTTGACCGCGTGGACTAAATCCGTAGTCGGCTCGACGGCCACGCCCACGGGACACAGCGAGGCGAAGCATCCGACGGTACGGCTGACATCTAGATCGTCGTGCGCCACGTCTCGACCCGTCTCGCGTTTCCAGAGGGTTGGTGTCGTGCGGTCGTGGAAGGTGCGGCGGAAGGAGAGGAGGAGGGCCGCGAGGAAGACGTCTGCCGTGTCTGTTCTCAACACACGAGCACACGAGGTCTGTAGAGAGGTTGCCGCCTCGACATCCAAGGAGAAGCCGGCGCTGACCACATCGGCGTGCAGGTTGGTGTCCCGATCTAGACCCCAGTATCCTGCATCAGCCGGGAGGACTTCAAACGGAAGCGTCGGCTCGAAGAGGCGCTGGCTCATCTCGTAGCTCTGGTAGTCGACCCAGTGCGGGAACGGCATTGCCTCTTGGTCTGCTTCTCGCAGGCCACCCCTGAGCATCTCGTCCAGATCGTGCACCAGCACCCTCCACGAAGCCGCATCGACCACCAAGTGGTGCGCCGCGAGGAACAGCAACGTCTCCTCGTCGTTGCGCACCAGCTCCGCCGCAAAGACGGGCCCCTCGGCCGGATCCAGCGCCGCCCGGGACGCTTCCGTCAGGGCCTCCATCTCTTCGTCGTCGACGTGTCGGTGTCTCCGGAAACGATACGTGCCCGTTGCCTCGGGGAGAACAACCTGCACCCAAAAGTCTCCCACGGGACGGAACCGCGCGCGCAGCATGGCGTGTCGGGAGACGAGCGATGCCACCGCTGCTTCTACATCCAGCCCCTCGCCCTGGACCCTCAGGAGAAGACTCTGCGCGCACCAAAATTCCGCCTGGGACAAAGACGATGCACCCGCCTCACTCACACCGTGCATGCCCGCATCGAAAAACAGCGTCTGCATGGGCGCTAGCGGGAAACATTCCATGTCATCACAATCCACCCTCCTCTCATCCTCGTCCCGCCAAAACGACCTCCTGCTCTCCGCCCACGACATGACCTCTTTCCGTCTAGAAATCGGACTGGAAGCCCTTCTGCGCTCAGGCGTCTGCAGAGCGACCACGTCTCGCAAGGCAGAGTCGTTGATGTTTTGGGCCCAGGTCTGCAGGCGACGGGCGTCGGGCTTACCGTCCGGGCGACGGGCCATGGTCTGTAGGGGGATCCAGGTCTGGGGCCGGCGGGAGTCGCCGCCCCATTCTTGGACGGCCATGCGGAGGGAGCGGAGTTGGGATTTGAGGGAGGGGTGTTGGGAGAGGGGGGGTAGGGTTATCTCGGGAGAGGGGGGTTGCTTGGGGGTTGAGGAGGGTTGCTTTGAGGGGCTTGAGAGCTCTTCAGGAGACAGCATCTGCTGCAAGGGAGAAAACACCGTCGGCTGCATCCCACAAGACGACCTAATCGTCGTCGTCGTCGAGACCCTCCTCGTCCACCTCCTCGCCACCCCCCTCTCCTCCTCTTCAGAAACCGCTACCAGCGCAACAAGTTGCCCGTCGAAAGGCCCAGCCCTCGGCGTCACCAAGCACACGTCTTTGACCCGCGGAAACGACTTGAGCAGGCTCTCGAGGTCCCGGCCGGCTACGACGGGCGAGTCTCTGTAGCTCGACGACGTCGACGCCGTCCCGTAGCTGGACACGGAGCCGCGCGAGTGGCGGTTGAGGGGGGAGAAGACGTCTGCGGCGCTGAGGCTGGTGGTGGAGGGGACAGAGGCTTCTTCTGAGGAGCGGGCGGGGGGAGAGAGGGTTGCGGGAGGAGGGGTAGATGTTGGTGACAGCGTCTGTAGTATCGTCGCCGGCATCGTCAGCGGGCTCATCTCGACCGAAGCCGGCGACATGGCTCTTGTTCGTGGTGGTGAAGGGAACCCGAGGGGCAAATCGGGCTGTGACGGCAGAGCCACCAGCTGTGAACTCGAAGTATAAGGCGTAATCCGCGTCTGCAGCTCCGCCAGCGTCCGACACCCCATGATATCCTCCAACCGCGCCTCGATGCCCTTCCGCCGACACGCCAGCCTCAGCGCCTCGGCCTTACTCCCGTCGCCGCCCAGGTCGGCAAACGAGTCGAACAGCTCAATGTCGTCGCGGGGGATCTGCAGCGTCTGCGCGACGGCCTGCACGAGCCGTTCGGACGGCGGTTCGTGGTGCAGCCGGTCCGTGGCCGTGTCGAGCCTGGGGAGGCTGGGGCGGGATTGCATCGTGAGAGATGCGATGTGGTGGTCTTTATGAGTTGTGAGATGAGATGAGTAGCCGTAGGGTGAGGGGGGCATGTTGGTCTCGCAGTGGCCGGACAGTCTCACCGCGTCCACGGCCGCGAGTAGGAATAAAATTCTTTGGTTCGGTGAGCAGTCTCTATGACAAGAAACCCAAGATATATGCCACTCAACGGACCTCGGAGCCGTCAAGACCAACCGCCGCTTCCGGGCGTTTCGGGGGGACGTCCGTACAAGTACTCCAGGCGCCTCATACGTAGGCACCCCTTCTGACCAGGGCCACACGGGCACACGGGCGATGGGGGACCGGGGGTGAGACGGGAGACGGAGAAAAAAAAAAAGGGTAGTGGCCTGGCAACCTCTTCGTCCCCCTGCGGGAGGATTTGGAGAAGGATGAGAGGTGCCGAGTTTAAGCAGATTGCGTCCAGGAACGGGCTGTGGTTCAGCCTCGACGGGAGGATAGTGCAGTAGGAATATGCTGTAGGAACAAGCTGCAGGAATATGCAGGAGGAACATACACTTTGCTGCGGACCATGGACTGTAGATGGGTTCTCGTCTACATATGAGCCAGGGCCCGCCGAGGCAATCACGCCCTTGTCGACCCACGGATTAAGCGCCAGCCTTGGGTATTTTGGGCATGCCTCGTGGTATTTATCGGGCGAGACAGATTGTATTCATTGGGTACTTTGCACGGAGCTTGAGTGCATACCTTAGAGGCATCCGCCCGATAGTCTCAGAGATGAAGAGCTTCGCCCGGCTGAGCCACGGTGCTTGGCTTCATGCGTCGCGAACTACTTGCGCCTCCCTGCATAGTCGATTCAATTCAATCCCGTCCAGTCCAGGGCAGTCCAAAGTACAATCACTCAGATCAATCACCGTAAATCCCCCCCGCCGTCATCTCTTTCCTCACGTCATCACGCCGCCAATCGATATTACCAGTCAACTACGGATACTTCCAGATTCACTGAGACCACGGGCGATGGAAACGGAGCAGACAGACAAACGAACCGTTCTTCTGCGGAAACGTTGCAGTCAACAGCCAACTCACCAACACCAACCCCTCCCCGTCCCCCTCTCTCCCCATCTTCACACCCCTGCCCCCAAAAACGGGCGCGTCCGCCGTCCAGCGGAGGAGGCAATCACGCCGGATTGGACGGGGACTCGACGCTGTCACACTGCATGTCCTTGTCCGTCACAACTCTTCTTTGCCACGGCGGTGAAGAAACACTGGGTTCTATACATATACTCGTGATTTCTGCCAGTGCCCGTCATGTGTAACCGAATTCCGTGGCTGGTCACAATCGTGGCCTCATTCGCTAGGGGACTGTAGTGTTTATGTCACCGATATTGCGTGTTAATGTTTCTGAAGAACATCTGCCGGCGTCTTCACTGCATCCCCAGCGCCCAACTCTTCTCCCTCTCGTACCACCTGTGTGGCCATTCTGCACTTCCCCTCCCTCGGTGATTGCGAAATCCTTTCACAACCAGCCTTTTACAGACAGATGCGGACAAGAATTCTCTCAGGCCTCAGCAGCATTCCAGACTCAACCTACCCCGGGCCGACACGAACCCTTTTCCCGTTCCCCCCTCCAATACTGCCCTGCTAGTTTGATTACTGATGATGTGCAGATACAAGATGAAAGAGATGAGGGGGCCGTGCTGCGCGACCCTTTTTCATCTTGTAGACTTTCAGCGTGATCACCGACACTGTGAATAGACTCAACCCTCAAACTCGCCCTCGCCCTTTCATAACATCTTCCCCTCACACTCACCCTTTCATATCTAATTACCTCACCCTTCATATCTGATCAACGCCCTACAACTCGTATTCTATGCATCCTCTTTATCCAAAACCCGTGCCTAGCCGCCACTTCATCAAGCGCCCTCGCCTAATCCTCCCCATTGCCGCCCGCTCCCAACTCATCCCATCATGATGCCATTCCCATTCCACTGTCCCTCCTCTTGTCTTGTCTCCTCTTCTTCCTTTTCATCGTCATAATTACCCATCCTCGTTTCACATCCTCCAGGGTCCCTCCTCTGAACAACTCAAAGTCTCAAATCCTGCCCTTTTCGACGCGCCCGCCCAACAAGGAATCCAATACGTCGAGTCCGAAGCCTGAAGCGTGCACATGATTGCTCCTCGTACCTTGCATCTCAGATCCTTCGGCGGCATAACCGGCCGCCTCATGCTTGGCCCCCAAACACTTAAATCCTTATTCGTATAACACTGCTGCCTCTACGTACAAGACGTGCAAAAAACACACTCGCCACTCAAATGTCATATATCGTACACTAATAATGACCCTTCGTCCAAAGACCCTCATTCAAAGACCCTCACCTAGAACCCTCACCTAAAACCCCCCGAACCACTCCATCATTAACCATGCCGTGAACCTCCCGTGCCCTGTCCGTAATCTAATCCCCCATCTAAAGCACCCACCACGTGGTATCAATACTTGTCTTCTTAGATGACAACCTCGTCATCGTCCGGGTCCTCAATGCTCGTACGCCGCTTGGCCTCCTTGACCTCGACGGCCTGCTTCGAGTCCTCGCCCCCGTCGTCCATGTCCTCGCGAGACAGCCTGTCCGACTCCTTCTCCTTCTCCGCCTTGGACAGCCCAAACGGCCAGAGCCCGCTCAACCCCCGAGCGTTCCCCTCCTTGGCCGGGTTCACCGCCAACGGCCGCAGGACCAGCTTGTCCTCGCCGCCTCGCTCGTCCTCTGCCATGGCAAAATCGCCAAACTCATCGTCGTCGTCTTCCTCGCGTTCGTCGTCCGACTCGTTCCCGTCCGTCCTCATCCGCCCCCTCACCACGCCCCGCCACCATGACCCGCGACCGCCGTCTTGATCGTCGTCGTCGTCCATGTCCTCTTCCGTGTCGGCGAACGGATCCGTCGGGTTGTCGTCGTCGTCGTCGTCGTCTTCGTGCAGCGTGGCCGAAGACGCCTGCGCCAGTTGGCTGTTCTTCTGGTGCATAGCCAGCCGGGCCGCTAACTGAAGCCGAGCCCTGGACGGAGGAATGTTCAGGGGCGGCGGAGGCGGCGGCGGAGGAGGAATCGAAGGCGGCTCTAGCGAACCGCCAGCATTGTTGAGGGGATCGGTATAAGCCCGAAACTGTACAATGTCAGCATGAGTCTTGCCGTCGAAAACAACGACGCGACATGGACATCCTGTTCACCAGACACCCCCTTCCATTCCATTCAACCCTAATTGCCTGCTCTGCTGACCTCGTACAAATACACTATCCACATCTATTCATATCATATCGTGCCATCCTCATCTCATCTCAAGCCATCACTTCGGACAAAAGCTCCAAAAGCTCGGCAACGCTCATACTTTCAAAAGACTCGTCGCTGTACTTGTCCTTCCTGGCGCTGCCAGATGCTTGGTGTCTCTCGTGACGTACTCCATACTAAGGGTAGTCCGTCCTCGTGACATCCGTCTCCTCGGGCTGGCTTTCCCAGGGAGGCACTGCCATCTTCAAGGGCGCCCCGGCATCGTCCAGATCAATGGGCGAATCCATCATCATGTCGTCCGGCCAGTCTGCCCTGATCGGCTCAGGGGATCCCATGATGACGTCCTCGGGGGATTCCACCGCTGTGTGTCCAAAATTCATGTGCGCGTCGCCATTGGAATCGTCACTTACCTCAGAGTTCACATCTTCCTCGTCTCCTTCACCATCATCGTCTTCCTCGTCACTGCTGCTGCCAAAGCCCGACATGAGCGTCCCTGCGCTGATGGTAAAGGGACCAATGCCGTTTCCGGAGCTCTCGTTGCTCAGCTCGATTCCCCCGTTCAGGCCGGCCTCGGCGAGGGCGTTTGAGCTCATCGAGTTTCCTCCGAGGCCCGACAGCCCGACGCCACCCCCGAGCCCGTTGCCGCCCATGGCTCTGTTTCCCAGAGCCACGTCGGGCCGCACGCCGCCGAGAATGGCGTTATCTCTCTCGCGCGTCTCGGCCAGCGCGCCCTCGACGTAGTTGATCCATTCCTGGCTCATCACCCTGTCAAGGACCGTCTCCGAGAGTAGCTCTGGAGGGTGACGCTCGGTAAACTTGACCACCTCTTCGGCAATGAGAGTGAGGTGGCCCATGTACCCCATGCGAGTCTTGGTCTTTGCTTGAGAATCATCACTGGCTTGCTGTCCGTTAATAATGGCGCTGGTAATGTCGGCCGCTTCGAAGAGTGAAATAGCCAGGTTGGGGTTGAAGCCGCGATCCATCGGGCCGTTGAAAACCTGCTGCACAACGTCGTAGACCACGTTGTGCAGGAAGTTGTTCCAGGGATATGAAAAAAAGAAGGACTAAAGGTCAGCGCGGTCATGAATTAGAGACAGGTGCTTACTAAAATCGTCGGTACAACGCGGTACTCGACAAACTGCGTCTTCAAAAAGTCGCCGACAACAGGTTCCGCACGGCTTGTTTCCTTCACCGGCTCGGGCACTTGAGGAGCATCCGCGAGGCCAGTGGTCTCGGTCTCCTCAAGCGACTTTTCGGCGGCTTGGGGCGGTCGATCGGCGCCGGATTCGGGGGCTGGAGGGGCTGAGAAGAGCGGTGCCGGGGTGTCCTCGGGGTGTGGTGCCAGAACACTTACTTCTTTCTCGGATCCCGTGGTAATGTCGGCCTTGGTCTCGGGCTCAGAAGGAGCCGGAGTCAAGACAACTAATGAGTCAGATGCGTCATCGTCAACCATCTTCTCCGCAGGGGCTGTAACAGGCTCTGCCGCAGCTTCAGCCTTTTCGGGTTCTGCGGGGATAGTCTCGACAGGCTTCTCAGGCTCATCGGGAGTGGCGAGCTCGGCAGATTTGAGCTTGACAGGAGAGAGAGGGGCAACTACGAGATCTGGCTCCTCAAACTGCGGGCGAGAAATGCCGTCAGCCGGGCTCAGAGGCTCGTCGACAAAGTCATCCTCGTCCTTGGAGAGGTTGGATCCAGAAATGGCGGGAATGTCGACTTCGGCCTTGACAAACTCGTGAGACGTGTCTTCGCTCATTTCCTTGCTGGGTTCCACCTCCTCAAACCCATCATCATCGGCGGCGTTGGTCACCTCGAGACGTCGGACTTCCTCGAGGTGGCTTCTCCGCAGAGACAAATCCTCCATGGCAGGTTCCTCCTCCTTGGAAGGGCCAAGCTTCCCTTCGGTACGTAGACGGTGTCGTTCGGCGTCCCGCGCCGCAATGAGCTCCTCGGAGCCTGGCTCGTTCAAGAGTCCCATGTTGCTGCAGTGCAGCAGCTCAGCCATCAACTCGCACGTCTTGAATCGGTCGAAGCCGAGGGGTTCCAGCTTCTCGCCAAACGTCGAGTTGATCTTGTTCTTCTCGGTAGGGGCCTCCATGATTAGGCTCATGAACTTGGGCACGTTTTGCGCAAACAGCCGAAGCAAGGTTCCGAGGTAGATGGGGTCGCTGCTGGAGGGCACGGCGTTGGCTTCGGTGCCCATGTCGGGATCGTAATCAGAGTTGTTCTTGCGAATGACTTCAATGACAATGCCAACGCCGACGGTAAGCGGGTTGCCGCCGCAAAGCATGTATTGAATCAGCTGTTCGACGCACGGCTTCGATACCAGCTGGCGAGTGAGCTCGTTGGGTCCTATGCACTGCTGTTCATTCTGGGAAGCGTTGGCGGAGATGGTGATGATGGCCTTGATGAAGTCGCCGGCGGCCGTCTGGACGACCCAGTTATTTTCGGGGCTCAGGCATGAGAGCAGAGAGGGAATCATGTTTCGAGCATAGAGCCACTGCGAGAGTTAGATGCATGTGACGCAAATCGAGGGCACAACTCACCTCGACAACACCCTGACCGCCTTCGCTGCGATCGAGGGCGATAATCTTGAGAAGTAAATCCATAATCATGGGGCACTCGACATGCTTGAGCAGGTTGGGAACGGCATCTTGAATGTTCATCAAGAGGTCCATCATGTCCTCGGTCTTCTTCTCGAAAAGAGACTCGTTGACCTTTGTGAAATAACTCGCCTGCAGAGGATCTAGCGGGGCGGGGCGGGCGAGGAAGTTCCAGAAATCACGAATCAGCTGGCGGTTTTCGGCGAGGGCCTCGTAGATTGACCAGGTGTCGGAGCTCAGGATCTCGCAGGCGACAAAGGCGAAGCGGTTGCGCTTCTTCTCGCCGTCCTCCTCATCGTCGTTGCCGGGATCGGTTGAGCGGGACGAGGCGCGCGGGCGGGATAAGGGCAGCAAACGGCTCTTGGCCTTGGACTCGTCGTCATCGGCGGCGGCGGTTACAGCGGTAGCCGTCTCTGCGCCGGCCTGAGCCTCGATGGTCTCCAGCTTGGGGGCGACGACATATTCGAGAAGCGACTCGAGCACCTTGTCTTCGCGGAGGTACTCGATGAGCTTGGTGTTGTGCTGCTTGAGCTCCTGGATGAGGTCGCTCTCGTTGAGCAGCTCCTCGAGGGTAAAGTCGGGTTTGTCGAGGATGGTGTCGATGGTGGAGATGTTGGCGTAACCGCCAAACCTCCAAAACATGGTGACTCTCGAGCCGGAATGGCAGGACCGGAGATGAAGTCGGTCGGATCGGGAGAGATTATCGAGGACGACGGTCGGGCATGCGGGTGGGTTAGATTAGGTGGATTAATGTCAGGGGGACTGAAGTTGGTGCGAGCTGAGTACCGAGTCGTAGTGGCAGGAGGAGAGGGGAAAGTGCGTGCGTGGAAGCGACGCGCGAGAATGGCAAATCAAGCCCAAACTATGGCATTCCCGAATGCCGGGCGAAGAGAAAGAAAAATGAGCGGTGGGACACGAAGCTGAGATGCTGCTGGCGCGGTGCACGCGATCGCGGGTTATGGTGGCGGATGGCCTGGTGATTGTTCGGTGGTGAGAATGTGGTGGAAGGAGAGGAGAAGGGGGGGTTGGATTGGATAGGGCAAGCGGTGATGTCAGCCTTTTTTTTTTCCTCCAGGGCCTTGCTCGCTATTGTTGCGTGGAGGGGAAGAGGTTTCAGGGAACCAAATGGTTCCCAGTTAGTGCGCGTACGCCATGTGAGCACCTAACAATAGCAACAGATTGGGCGGCGGCACGAGGCAGAAAACACGCGAGCCAGGCATTGATTGGATGCGCCATGAACTGGAGGCTGATCTCGAAAAAACAACACCAAGACATGGAAGGGTCTGAAACACGGTGCGTCACTGAAGAAGTGCAGCCTGAGAGAGGTACCAGAGAGGAAATGTTGCAGCACGCATTCAACAGACACAGACAACTTCATCAGGCCACAATCGAGATGCAATCATATCACCAACCAGCCATCTATCGCTTAAGGATTCGGAGGAATGTGCTTGTCGCCAAGGAGGCCGGATTGGTCCATCTGAAGTGGAAAATATCCGAAGCGCTACATCAGAGAGACTATTCACGGCTGCTTCTTTCTGGTCGAGAAGTCTGATATCAATCCCAGGTAAATACGAATATTCGTACATACAGGTTAGAACAGACCATTACGACATGACTCATATCGACGTTCCAGCCTCTCCGTCTTGCCAAGCCCAACCGCTCTGCCGTTTGCGATACCAACTGGACAGATTAGTCCCAATCTTGACATCCGTACTAGGTGCCGAATTACGGAAACATCACACCAGCATTCCTCAATCCTACTAACCACCATGTGCGTAATCGCCCCCTCGCAAACGTTGAAGCAAGATACTGTAGACCTCGTCCGCGGCAAACGTCGATCAAGACTCCTCTAGAACCACGACATTCCATCTTTTGCTTGCTCACGGAAACTCACTTTTCTCGGAATTCTTCGGCCAACCCAAGCTACACCTATCCCCTTGCTTGCTTGGGAACTCGTCAGCTCCAAATTAACCTCGTTGATTCTCGCACTCCCCTCCGTCTCCCCGCCTGATCTAGACTGGGAACGCATACCTGTTCCCAGCATCTTGGACAACCACGTTTTCCTGTACAGTCACAATATTGCCATCTTATTTCCCCGAGTATGGGCGGCTGCGATCAGTCCAGATCCTTCTCCCTGACGCTCTGCCGCGTGGCTGACGGTTCTCACTTGGTAAGTTGCAACTAGATAAGATGGTAATCGCGTTACGGCCAAGGCTGGCATTCATTCTAGGAGGAATTCTAGGTTTTTGAATCGAATGTTCCTGCTGGTTGACCAGTAACTGGAATCACCAACGCTGGGCGTTACTACCTGCACCTCCTGGCAAGTCATGGCCTCTCTGGCCACGACCTCATTTGAGCCACGCTGCCAAGTAATCTCTATATGTGCGATCCATGCCAAGAAACTTCCCATCTCTCGGTTGATCGCGTAGGTTTCAGTGCCATTACTCCCAAAGATACCCAGTCCATGTACCTAGGTAGGAAGAAGTTAGAAGGCGCCGTTTCTGTTCAAGCTCAGCATGACACGTGAAGATGGATCAATCAATGTTCGTAAGACGAAATGTATTCTCTATGAGCGTGTATCGTGTATCATGTGTCTCTAATATATGCTAACTAAAAAGATATTCAGGTAAAAAGGACCCGGCATTCGCCAGCAAACCCAGGCGAAAGAAGGGGCAGAAGAGAATATCAGTCATCATCCAGAACGTCCAGATTAGACTCATTAAACGCCAGTCCCAAAGTCAGAAAATCATATCCTAGCCGCTTGCCTTGCCGAACCATGCATTCCACTTTTGATGGGGTTCGAGATGTGACTCCCCTATGCTGCGCCGTTGTAGGCTAGCACATTGGGCGTGCCAGTCCCCGCGGCCGTCACCTTATTCTTAATGGCGATGCTCTTGACGCGGGCCGTGATGGCCGCCGGCGTCGCCAGCGTGTTGACGCTGGCCTCCTTGGCCTTGAGGTAGATGGCCAAGCCGGCGACGTGCGGGCACGCCATCGAGGTGCCCGTCATGGTGGCCGTGTCCGTCTTGCTGCTGATGCCCAAGCTGGTGATGGCTACCCCCGGAGCGAAGAGGTCGACGAGGGAGCCGTAGTTGGAGAAGCTGGCGCGCGTGTTGGTCTTGTCGACGGCGCCGACGGTCAGGGCGAAGGCGGCCGAGCCGGGAGAGTACTGTGAAGCCGCGCCAGCGTTGTTCCCGGCCGCGGCCACCACGAGCACGCCCGAGCTGTAGGCCGCGTTGATGGCCGCGTTGAAGGCGTTGGACTTTGTGCCGCCGAGCGAGAGCGAGATGACGGAGCGGGCGGCTCGGCCGGGCGTTTTGGTGATGTTGCGGACCGCCCACTGGAAGCCGTCGAGGACGATGTCGGTGGTTGACTGTTGAGAGAATTAGTTCGCCTGCTCATAAACCCATAGTCTGGGACTGCAACTTACGCTAGCACCGTCGAGCACTTTGACAGCCATAATGTTGGCCTTCTTGGCAACGCCGTACGTCTTACTGGCAATGACTCCCGCGCAGTGCGTCCCATGGCCGTTCATATCCGTGTTCTTGGAGTTGGGGTACGCGTTGTATCCCCAAAAGGCGCGGCCCTCAAATTCGGAGTGGCCAGTGTAGACTCCCGTGTCGACCACGTAAGCCCACATGCCCTTGCCGGCCGTGTTGTCGTAGACGTAGTTGGTCGACCCGGGCACCTTGTGCGAGATGGCCCCGAGGCCCCAATTGGGCGCCTTGGCCTGAGTTACAATCTTGGATAGGGAGATCTTGCGGACGGGTTCCACAGCGAGGACCTGTAGAGGGTTAGCATCGTGCTCACGACTGGAATGCTCGGCCACGTGGGTTTGGCCTGGACCGTCTCGGCGGGAGAGACAAAGAGAGAGTAGCGATCATCTTACCTCGTCCTTGTTGTTGATTTGCTTGATGGTGTCCTTGTCAAACTCTCCAGAGTAGCCCTTGAAGGCATCCGTGGCCTTCCACACCTTGTCGACGCCCTTTTCGCTGCCGCTTCGGCGAGCGATGCTCCGCGCGTGGACGTGTTTCACCCAATTGAGGTGCTTGTCGACCTTTTTCGCGGTATAACTGGGCTTGAGAGTGATAATATACTTTCCTTGCACAATGTCGCCGGCGCTGGGCTGCACAGCGAGGGGGGCTGAGAGAGCGGCAGGCACAAGGCTGAGGAGGAAGATGAACGAGGGAAGCATCTTGAATGAATTGGTAATGAATGAAGGGCAGCGGAGAAGAGATGGATTTGAATGAGAGACTCGAGGTGAATGCTGAAGGGCTGTTTATGCCAGTACAAAGTGCTCGGTCCAAGGAGTGAGAAGCAAGCAATGTGATGAAGATGCCGATTGTGATGCCAAACAAGATTTCGATGCAAGCGGGTTCTCGTCTTTTCTTATACACGCATCGTACCACATTGTCTTTCTTGGAAGTCCGCATGGAATAAGTCGACTCCATCTGGCCCTCTGGCAAGAGGCGTTCCCGTCCAGTCGGTTCTGTCGGTCTGGAAGAACGCCGCCAAGCGTAGCGACGCCTCCCCAAGACTTTCCCTCCCATACCCCAGACGTTCAAGCCTCTTTTTCTCCCCCCCTCCCCCCCTTCTCGAGTTTACGACTCGCGCGAGCTAAGCTCTCGGCCACGAGAAACCTTGCTCCTGACCGAAAGTCTGGAACCAGGGCGCCGCCGCGAGGCCCCAAAGAGACCATCTCCCGCGATCCTCGGCCCTAAATCGAAGCTCCCGAACACCTTCTAGGTTTTTTCGAGGCAGAGCCAAACGAGGCATGGCCAACCTTTACGCCTCGTGCAGACCCGACAATGGGACTTACCTATGACCAAGTTCAGACGATCTTCTCCACGAGCAGCTTGGGCCGCCACGTTCAGGGACACTGGGATAGAACGACGACGCCGCAAGCCTGAAAGCCATCTGCCACCGTACGCACCGTCCGTGGGCCGACGATGCCGTGCCGTGCCTCCCTTTGCCACTCCCTAGAGGAGATTGCCAGTTGCTCGAAAGATGGCAAAGGCATCATCCATTGTGTTCGGGGATTTTGCAAGCCGGCCTACGCCAGTCTACCACTAGACAACACATACAGTCAAGCAGCCAAGCAGCTAAGGAAAGAGCAAGATGAGTTCAGAGACCTCGCACCTTTCTAGATTCGACTCTTGGTGTTCAGGAATGTAGACTGTTTAAGTGGGTGGCCTTCGCGGCGTAGACGTCGTAGTCTCCCCATCCCAGCCTCATTGGAATGCATACGCACGCTTCCCAGCCAAGACCCAAATACCCGGGTGCATACGTCTTTGGAGTGCCGATCGAAACGTTGGACTCGTGTGTACACCATCGGCCCCTTCTAGAGTCATGAGTCAACTTGAGTTGCATTGTCTAGACTGGCGATGCATCTTCGTCTAGATTAGCCAGAGGAACTAGGTACCTGACTTAATGTTTGGCATGCTTCTACCTTGGAGCCAGTCTCGAAACTCTGAGCTGAACAAAACCAACCAGTATGATGAACACCCGTGTTAGAGGGCACCTTCTATTGCGTCGTCGTATCAATGTTTATTGTGTCGTCTGAGGCCTGCGCTGATCCTGTTGATGTCCGTTTTCGCCTCCCGATCACACGAAGCTTGCTTCAGCTATCGGCTCGACTCGAGGCGCTTCTAGTGCCTTTTGACCAACATTGAAAGAGAGCCGCAATGAGCCACATGATTATTCAAGCACCTGCAACTGCCTTCGCCATGACGCGGAGGCCCTTGTCAAACTCGACCTTGACGCATCGCGCCTCCATGACCTCCAGGGGTAGTACGCCCTTCCACCAGCCGTACCACTCGGCCACCTCGCTGAGATCGGCATCGTCCAGGGCCAACCACTCGGTCAGCTTCTCGTGCCACATTGGGAACAAGTGCTGCACGAGCACTTCGGCAATCTTTCTCGTTCCCAGCATCGGCGTCCACCTGAGGATGCCCGTCAAGACGCCCAGGTACGGCTCTTGGTCGGCTGGGTCGACCCGGAAGTTGTTGCGCATATATCTGCCCATAGACGGCAAGACGTGGGACATAACAAGAGGTCGCCACTGGTCTCCCAAGACAGATTCCCATTGTCCAAGTCCCGGAAAGAGTCCCCGTTCAAACTCCCACGAGTCAAGCAGCTGTCTAAACTTCCTCCGCACATCAGCCACTAAACCGGTTCCTCTGGGGTCCAAGTGATGCGAGGGAACATGTTGAAGCCACGGGAATAGCCAAACGTGGAGGAGATGCTGGCTCTGCCACCTCTTTCTTGGGTTCCATTCCGATACGGCAGCCTCGAGTTTGCGGACGACGTTGTCGATGAACTGAGCCCGAACAAAGGGCGGGAGTAACTCGTCCCAGGCTTCTAGGACGCTGAGCATAGGTGTTGGTTCAAGGACGTCCCAGGCACGAACCGCCGCGAGCGCTTTCGGTAACCAAATCTTGTACATCATACTCTCATACGATGTTGTCGACTTGTGATGGCTTCGATAGACGTCCATGTTGTCCACATCAGAGGCGTGCCACTTTCCGATGGCCTTCTTTTGGTTCCCGCCCGATGGCATAAAGAGGCGGGAAAGCCCTCTGAGATCGGTGGCGAACTTGGTCGGCTCTTTCAATAGGTCCCAATCTGCTTCCCGCAGAAATGGGTGTAGCGCCGCAACCGCAATGTCTGCGACCTCACTCTGTGCCACCCCGAGTTCGGTGGCTTGCCGGAGGGAGCTGATGAGCTGGCTCCATTTGGCGCTCACGAGCTCTCCAGAAACCAGGCCGGAAAATGCCTGAAGCCTCTCAAAGTCGGATCGCAAGTCTTCCATCTCTTGCTCCTTCTCCTTCAACTCCAGATTGATCCAAGTCCTTCTCTCTTCCAAGCTCTTCCATTCATCAGAAAAGGCAAGAAGATCTGCTTGCGCCCGCTTGACCAGCTTTCTCGCCTCTATCACTTCTCTTGTTTCGGGAGTGGCTGAACCAGTCGTTGGTGTCATAATACCACTAGTAGATGTCAGCATCTTCCCCCCGGCGCCAGTCATGTCGAGAATAGGCGCGAATGCATCCGGAATGTGGAGGCCCGGCGCCGCGGCTTTCAGCTCTTCTGCTGTGAGATATTTGGTCTTCTGACGGCGCGGCGTGCTAGCGGCGCTGTCAAAGGCGCTTCCCAGAGCCTTTGCTTTCGCCTTCTTTCGCTTCTTGCGCTTCTCCTCGTCCGAATCTTCAACCACCTCTCCGCGGAGCTTCGCTTGCCGCTTCTCCTCTTTTCGCTCTTGCTCTGACTTTTCCTTCACGGCGCCCAAACCTACACCTTGCGGTCGCAGGTTCGCTTCAATGATTATGTTCCGACCTTGGCCTTCTTTTCCTAAACCTTCGCCCTCTTTGTAGCCCATTTTTGCCATCATTCGAGCTCCGAAGGAGTTGGAGTTGATCTTTCCCTTGGTGCCAAATGCACTCGGTTGCGGCTTGTTGCGTGGCGTTGGACTTCCTTTGTCTGCGGCTTCATTCAACACGGGCTGATAGGAAGACGATGGAACGAAGCCCATGCCCAAAGGGTTCTTGCCGTTGGAGTCAGGCCGGAATTTCGGATGCCGTGGGGGATTCTCCCTAGTTGTTGATTTCGAGTCGCTTTCGCCTGGGGCGCCAAACTTGCCCAGCGTGCGCGCAGCGCTGCCAAACCAGAGTCCAACGCCAACTTCGTCATCGTCCTCCTCTTCATCGTCTTCGTCGTCTTCGGCTAGGAGGTTTCCGCCAAGAACGGGTCTTGCATCGTCGTCGTCGTCGTCGTGGTTCTTGGCAGCGGTATCACTGGTTTCCTCGTCTCCCGCCCCCTTTGCGACAAAGTTCATGCCCTTGTTTCTCAATGACTTCCTCTTCCATTTCCTTGCCGGGCCTTCGTCTTCGCTGTCGGATCCAAAGATACCGAGCGCTGCTTTATCTTTGTTGTTTCCTCCGAGACGGCGTCGTTTGCGCGGGTTCGTGTCGCCGAATTCATTGTCGTTGATCCCAGGGACGAGGTATTCGTCGTCGGACTCTGACGCGGAGGAAGAGTACTCGGCCGCGGCAGCCTTTGTGAGACGCGTCGGGTCAAAGGTAGGGAACGATGAACCGTTCATGATTCTCGCAAATCACCTCATGCGGGGGCTTAAATCGCGATGCCAAATCGTACTCGAATTTCGTTCCCGTTGGACAGGCGCAAAAGAGTTGCAAGTGCTTGGGCATGACGCTGCCTGGATTTTGGAAGCTGCAGCTACCTGTATATCTTATCTCCACGTGACCATGTTGAGATTCATCTTAAGTACGTATCGGACGGGAGGCAGCAGCCCTTTTGCTGATCAATCGAGCTCAGTAGCTAGCCTGCGGCACTCGTCTCACGCCTCTGCTAGGAGAATATTATTTTAGATCCCTTCATGCATCTCTGAATAGTTTATCGGGTGTTTCTTTGGTCAACGCCACTGGTTTCCTCGCTCTGGGACGCAATCAAGGGTGCAAGTCGGCGCATGTAAGACGCCCCACGGATTGGTGGCTGTGCAGCTTGAAGGGCTAATGAATCCTCTGCACGTATTTCAGCGAAGAGCCACGTCGAAATGGACTGGCCGTCGACATCCAAACGGATGAAAAGACAGCCCCGCCGTTGTGCAAGGTGCCGACGTCATTGTGTCAGGATACGTCAAACATGTGTCTCTGTTCTGTCAGTGAGCCATCAAGCTTGGGTATTTACTTACACCAGATTTCAAGGAATGGCCCAAGGAGACATATCCCTTAAAAACCGACTGCGTCAAAGAAATATCAATCTCTTGTCATCAATTACATCAATTACATCTAGGTTGTGTTGATCAACGAAAACTGTTTACAAGGGTCATGGTGGACGAGGTGTGGCTTGCTCCTCGTTTCTGGGGCAATGAAATGGATGGTACCTGAGTACGGTTGGGCGTCAACAATCAATCATGCAGCAGAACAACAAAGTGCAAAACAAGAAACACACGAATAACATTGCAAGTGGCAACGGGCGCCATGCATTGAAGGAAGCAAAAAGAAGTGTCTTCTGCAAGCTATAACGCTCTTATCTGAACCCTTTCCCTTGATTTCTAGTTCCTTTCCGCCCTCATTCCTTAGAAAGAGTACCTTACAACCCGAAGAACATTCCCGCACGGTCTACCTACCCTACGCCCTTCCGGACCGTGACTCTTAGGTACCCGCATGTACCTCCCAGTCAACGCTTGGCCCCTCCTTCTCCCCTGCTCAATCAGGTGACGCTGCTTGTTGATATTCCCCTCCACCACTTCATTGGATCGCACATTGCTGCTGCTACTGTACTGCAACCGCACTGCTGCGTCCCTTGTCCCGACATCAAGGATTTGAGTGGTCGCAAGTCGCGTTGCTTCTGATCGTGCCCTCTCTTTGTCGCCATCATTCTTTCCCTCGGAACACATCATCACTAACCCGCTTGTGCTTGTTTTGATTGCAGAAGGAACGAGGCACACACCTCTTTGTTCCTACACGCGACCACCCTGGCCACTGCACCTTTGTTTCGCTGATACCCAGACCCTCACCGGCGCATTTGCATCTTTGGTATGTATTGTGATGCCATCTACCAGCGACTCACGTTGTCCGGCATATCGTCTGCCTGACAGCATTACTAAAACCGAGCGCACCCCCATCATGGCAACCCAAAAACGTCCTCGACTCTTCAGGAAGCTAATAGCCCGAGTAGCAAATCTTGCTAAACCATCCAAGAAGCCCGCTGCGAATACCAAGCCTACCGAACGATACCCACGCTCGAGTTCGAATACATACTGCTACGACGGCACCTCCGCAACCATGGCGGACCAGGAAGAAGACTTTAGTTCCCTCCCCATGCCTGACCGCTTCGGCCACAAGGTATGATGCCCAACCCTCTACGTCTCGACTAACAACACGACTAACTGGTGAATGTATAGGTCTGGAAGGTTAGAAAAGCTGCCTACGAAGATGCCGCTAAACAATTCTCCGTCTCCCCAGACGAATCCGACCCATGTTTCCGACCCTTTATGAACGATCCCGGCCTGTGGAAATCTGCTGTTACCGATTCTAACGTTGCTGCCCAACAAGAGGCCATCATTGCCTTGTGTGGGTTCCTAAAATATGGAGGACGGGACTGCGCCCTGAGGACAAGAGGCGTCACCATTACCCCCATGGTTGAGAAGTGTCTGTCCTCGACACGAGCTGCGACGAAACAGAACGCCATGGAGTCGCTACTTCTATACATCGAGCTCGACACCTCAGCACCTGTCATCGAAGACATGCTACCAGGCCTCGCCAACAAAGTCCCTAAGAACGTTGCCGCCACGCTAGAAGCCTTCACTCATATTTTCCACAACTATGGCTGCAAGATCGTGGACCCCAAGCCAGTGCTCAAGGCCCTTCCCAAGGCCTTTGGTGCTGCCGACAGGAAAGTTCGTGAGGAAGCTACGAAACTAACTGTCGAGCTTTACCGATGGCTGCGAGAGGCTATGAAGCCCATGTTTTGGGGTGAACTGAAACCCACCCAGCAAAATGACCTGGAAGCCCAATTCGAAAAGATCAAAGCCGAGGCGCCACCTAAGCAGGAAAGACTATTACGATCGCAACAAGAGGCGTTGGAATCAGCAGCAGCTGGCGGAGAGGATGGTGATGGCGACGACTACGAGGAGGAACCTGCCGAGATGGACGTTTTCGATCTCGCCGAACCTCAGGATGTTACCAAGCAAATCCCCGCCAACTTTAGCGACATGTTGGCTTCATCCAAGTGGAAAGATCGTAAAGAGGCTGTCGACGCCCTCCATCAGGCCCTCAGCGTTCCTCGAATCAAAGACAGCGACTTCAGCGAAGTAAATCGAGGATTGGCGAAATGCATGAAGGATGCCAACGTAGCAGTCGTCACCCAGGCCGCGCTTTGCATCCAGGCCCTGGGTTCTGGCCTGCGAAAAGGCTACGGGAAATACAGGACGATTGTGATGCAGCCCATCATGGATCGCCTGAAGGAGAAGAAACCTAGCGTTGCTGAGGCTCTTGGTGGCGCCCTTGACGCTGTGTTTGCTTCTACCGACCTGACAGAATGTCTCGAGGATATCACCACGTACCTAACGAACAAGAATCCCCAGGTCAAAGAAGGCACGATGAAGTTTTTGATTCGCTGTCTGCGGACAACGCGAGATGTCCCTAGCAAGCCCGAGATTGCTGGCATCTGCGATTCTGGAAAGAAGCTTCTATCAGAATCAAGCCACAAGCTCCGAGACGGTGGTGCTGAAATTCTGGGTACTATCATGAAGATCATTGGCGAGCGAGCCATGACCCCCCATCTCGAGGGCCTCGACGATATTCGCAAGAACAAGGTCAAAGAGTTCTTCGAAACTGCGGAGGTCAAGGCTAAGGAAAAGCCCAAGCCTGCTCCAGCCCCCCCCAAAGCCGCCCCGGCGCCCAAGAAGATGATGGGCGGGAAGAGGCCTGTGGGAAAGAAGGCAGCTCCTCCTGCTGCCGCTGCACCTCCTCCAGCTGAAGCACCTCTGGCGCCCCAGCCAACATCCCGTCTTGGTGGCAAGCCGGGACTGGGCAAGCCAGGTCTTGGAGGACTTAAGGCGCCCCAGAAGCGAACCCTTGCGGCACCTGGCATCGCGTCCCCCCGTCGGGCACTTGCGGCCCCTGTGATGCCTCCGGAAGATGAGCCCGCGCCCCCGCCCCAGCCACGTCTTGGACTCTCGCGGGGACTTGCCGGTCGTTCCCTCGCGAAACCTGCCGCTGCCCCAGCCCAGCTCCCTCCAGCCTCGCCTCCGCCATCTAGCGGCTTGACTGCCGTGGAGCGAGCCGAGCTGGAGGAGCTCCGGGCTGCCAACAATCGACTGAGCCGCCAAGTAGATGAAATGAGACAAGAGCGCAGCAAATTCATGTCCGAGATCCAGGAGCTCAAGAACCAGAACGCTGGCTTAATCGAAGATCACACGAGAGATGTCTTGAGCATCAAGGCGAAGGAGACTCAGCTTGTTCGGGCCAGGAGCGATGCCGAAGCTACGGAACAGGTAAACGAGAGATTGAGGCGAGAACTAGAGCGTCTCAAGAGGGCGCTAAGCCACGCTGAAGCACTGGGAACGTCTCCCGGTGGTATTGGCAGTCCTGGTAAGAGCCCACGCGGCCTGAAATTGGATGATCTTCCTGACATTCCTCAAGGTCTTGCATCACCGATGCATGATGATGTGTACCGCGACCACAGCGTTTCTTCGGCACACCGCCACCGGATGAGCATTACCAGCACGCTATCAGAAGAGAAGGAGAATAACGATCTTCACAACCCCCGAAGCAAGCTGAGTCCCGAATTGAGATATGCTGGTAGCAACCCCTCATCCGGGCGAGGCTCTCCGGCTAGAGGCTTCAGGAGCGCCGCAGCATACAGAGACGACGACGCCGGCTCTGGTGTCTCGCAACGGCCCATGTCATCCATGCCGCAGCCGTCCGGTAATGGTGTTGAGAGTTGGAGGAGAGCCGCCGAGGTGACGAGCCAGTTGAAGGCCCGAATTGAACAGATGAAGGTTTGTGCATCAAGATGACAGTATACTTTCGAACACTTTGCTAACAGCCGGGTAGGCAAAGCAGGCTTACGCTCGACCTTGAGGGTGAGGTGGTTGTCCTCTGTAACAATCCCCCACTTTGATGGGATTCCCGTCTGACCGTACATAATGACGATAATTTGGTCGGCTGTTTGATGGGCATGGCGGGCGTATCTAGGGGTCCGGTCCTTTCTTGGTGCATTTTCACGGCGTTGAACTCGTACCAACATTTCTTTTGCCTTGAGTCGAGCCCAATAGAATCACGACCAGAGTCTAGGCTGTTTTGGGGGGTCTTTGATGTCTGCCCGCAAAAGGGTTGAGGATACCTTGTTTTAATGCACGAAGTTTACGATTGGTTTTGTTTATATCCAAAATGTTATTAAATTAGATTGACACCTTTAGATGCTTCAAATAGCTTTCCTAGACTCAATACCCAACGAGTGATGTGATGTTTGAATGCTTCGTTCAGAACAAAGAAAACCGGTGAACTACCTGCAGCGGTTGATATTGCTTATTCCTCTCCGTTTTCTGATGAGTGTCATTCTTCTTTTTCATTCATGGCTTTAATGTTGATGCGATCCTGGGTACTTTCCACTGCTTCAATTATCCTTGGACTTGCCACCATCTTCGCCATCTTTAGACTTGCCACTATCTTCGTTATCCTTGGGCTTGTCTTCTTCATACTTGGTTTCGCTACTATTCTTCTCTTCTTTCTCGCCGCCCTCATTCTCCCCATCTTCATCCTTTTCAGATGGCTTATGGCCCTTCCGCTCCTTCAGTTCTTGCTGCTTCTTCTCCTGCTCCTCCTTCTCTGCCTTCTTCCTTGCCTTCTCCTTCTCTTTCTTGACGCGCTTCTTCTCTTCCTTTTCCAACTTGGCCCAGTCGGTCTCGTGGTCGGCAAGTCCCGGCGTCTCTAGGCGCTGCTGCAGTTCGTGATGGGCCTGGCGTTGACCGATGTTGGCGCGTCCGACGAGCGATACCAAGATGGCCATGCCGACCATGGCCGTCAGAAGAAATCGGTAGGTTCCGTACCAATGAGGAGCCCACCCGCGAGTTGCAGCACGCGAGTCTACAAAGTACAAGGCTACAAAGGCAGCGAATTGGGTGGTGAGAGCGTACTCGATGGGCATGAAGAGAGTCGGCCAGGCGATGACGGAGGCACCGAGACCAATACCGTAGCGAAGACGAGTACGTTCAGGATATGGCGCCTTTTCGGCATATTCAAGGCCCTGTTTGGGATAATTAATTCACTGTGTTGTTATTAGATATGGAGAGCTTTTACCCAGTGAATGGCACCCAGGAAAGAGATGATGACGGCGCCATATCCCAGTTGAACGGGCTCAATGGCGTCTAGCAGGTACCTCGCCGTCTCATGATCAACGAAGATGGAATCTAAAAAGGAGTTGCCGGTTGGCCATTCCTTGTTCAAATCCCAAGATAGAAAGACGGTCGAAACTGAAGTCCCGACGTAGGGGAGAGTTCCAGCCAAACCAAGGACGCGGGATTCGCGAGGGACGTCTCTAAAGCGAAATGTGTCTTTGACGACTCCCTGGCGAGGTTAGCTGCAAGTCGGAACATCTAAGAAAAACGGCTCACAAGATCATGTTTGATCTCCGACACCATGTCGTGCCCATCCTTGTGTGGAGCTTGGGATGCCTCTCTCACATGCCGTACGGAGCTTTGTGTTGAAACGGCGCTCGGGTCTGATTTGAGCTTGTCCTTTGCTCTCTTTTCCACCTCCTCATTGGTGATGGGCCCAGTTGACGGAGGTGGTCTTCCCGAGGATAAGAATGCAACACGGCTAGCTGGGAGAAGGCTTGAGGATGGAAATCTGCGTCTCACTGCGGCGTGAGTCGCGAGCAAGGTGAAAGGTGGAGGAGCCGCTGAGGCGAGCTTCAGCAAGGCTCGCGAAGCGTGAAACATGGCGACGAATGTGAGATGATAAGTTTGGGAGCTTGAGATTCAATTGTTGTTCACAGGCAAGCTCTATTAAGGCAGGTAAGAAAAGCAAGATATCGGAGGCTGGAGTTGGGATGAAGATGCGGAAGGAGCATGGCATTCGGGTTTATTGACGTTGCACAACGACCAGAGGCGGTTACAGTGAAGTTACATGTCGGGAGCGCCTGAATCGGGCCGGGGCCCAAATAAGATCGTCGTCATAGCATGCCTTGCTTTTGTTTGCTGGTCTTGCTTTTGGCTGGTTTCAGTACTCAACTGATGGGTGGTGATGATGGAGCTCGACGAGTCGTGACGTCATGTTGCTACACAACCCATTTCGAGTCCGGCTGGTCTTATTGATGTTGGGGTGGGTTTTACCTTCTTGTTAGCTGTTGGGGAAGGGTTGGAAATAAATCAACAAGATCGCATTAGATGCACAGTGAGTGATAATCTTAACTCCTAGCAGGCGAAGGACGAGATTAAATCGGTCGTGATAGTGGACTGAGAGAGCATCGACGTCGGGATGTTATCGTACTTTGATCTCGATGAAAGTCAATCAAGAGACCCGACGGGAACCCCCGGACCATTCACTGGAATCATGAAACCTTACGGCCTGAGTGAAGACCACCCCGCCAAGCTCTCCCCATTCTGGGCTGGTGATGGATCCATCAATCAGGCACCAGCTGGGGCCGGACCTTCCTTCCTTCAGTGGATCTGACGAGGGAGCCAAATCCAAGTCGAGAAATACCTGTCCCATCACCCATTTTACTATGTGCCCGCAAGTATCCTCTCCTGGTGCCAGCTCGACCTGGCATGAGCGTCATCCAAGCACCGATTCTTGCCAGGTTGGGCTCGTTTGTTCTTCCCACTTTTGCCGTGCTGAGCTGACTTGTTGGTGACGCACAACTGGACTCAAGTTGAGCTGTGCAACTGGGCCTCGAACTGTCATCAGAGTCTGGTCAGCGTCAATTTCACCATTTTTGCTTGAGACACAGCAACTCGAAACCGTTTCTCCGACACGATCCGCCACGAACCCCCTCCTCTCGATCGAGTCCGACCCCTCGTTCTCTCCTCGTCTCCCTCCCGCTCCCTCTCCCTCAACCGGACCTGCTGCCGACCAACCTGACGATCCTTACGCATGGAGCTGGCGCGTACGACACGCATCCGAAGCGCCAAATGAAGTCCCGATAACTCGCTCTCAATAACTATACACTCCGCTACCCCGGCCTGGTGAAGGTCCCTCCGTCGCCGCCATGTTGGAAGGCCTCGTCGCCGGGTTGCTTAACCGCTTCCTGGGCATGTACGTTAAGAACTTCGACCCTACCCAGCTTAAAGTCGGCATCTGGTCTGGAGACGTGAAGCTTCGAAACCTCGAACTCCGCCGGGAAGCCCTCGACCAACTCAAGCTCCCCATCAATGTCGTCGAGGGGCATCTCGGCGAGCTTACCCTCATCATTCCCTGGTCCAACTTGCGTGGCGCCCCAGTCAAGGTCTTTATCGAAGATGTCTTCCTGCTGGCCAGCCCCAAGGAGGAGGCTGAATACGACGAAGACGAGGAAGAGCGACGAAAACAGCGTCTGAAGATGGAGAAGCTCGACAGCGCCGAACTGCTAAAGGAGAAGAACCAGGAAGGCATGAGCCAGGAAGAGCAGCAGAAGAACCAGAGCTTCACCCAGAGCTTGGTCACAAAGATCGTCGACAACCTGCAAGTCGAGGTCAAGAACATCCACATCCGATACGAAGATTCTATCTCCGCCCCTGGCCACCCCTTCGCCCTGGGCGTTACTCTCGAGGAGTTCAGCGCCGTCAGCACCGATAGCCAGTGGACCCCTACCTTCATTCAAGACTCCACGACCGTCACCCACAAGATGGCCACTCTCGGCGCCCTGGCCGTTTACTGGAACACTGACTCCGAACTGCTCGGAACGGGCCGAGAAGCGGCGACTCCCACGCAAGAAGAACTTCCGCACGACCAACTGGTAACAAGGTTCAAGGAGATGATTGGAACCGAGGCTGGGGTGGACTTGGCCCACCAATTCATCCTGAAGCCAGTCAGTGGTCAAGCCAAAATCGAGCTGGACAAGTCTGGCGACAATAGTGTGCCCAAATTCAAGGCGAACCTCTTGTTCGAGGAAATTGGCCTTGTTCTGGACGACCACCAGTATCGAGACGCATTGATGATGGTGGACCTCTTCCACTACTTCATCCGACACCAAGAGTACAAGAAGTTCCAGCCCAAGAATGTGACGCCCAAGGAGGACCCGCGAGCTTGGTTCAAGTTTGCGGGAGACGCGGTTCTCTCCAAGATCCATGAGAGGAATCGAAGGTGGTCCTGGGACTACTTCCGCGAGAGGCGCGATGACCGCCGGAGATACATTGAGCTTTTCAAGAATCGCAAGGCGCAACAGCAGATGACGGCGCAGGACGATACCGACCTTCAGAATCTTGAAAAGAAGTTGGGCTACGAAGACCTGAGGTTTTGGAGATCCCTCGCCCGGAACCAGCTGAAGAAGGAGAACGCGGAGGCACTTAAGAAGCAACCTCCACAACAACAACAGCAAGGCTGGATCTCCTGGATGTGGGGATCTAAGCCCCAGGAGCCCGTTGAACAAAACGGCGAGAACACCCAGATCACCGAGGAGCAACGAAAAGAGCTCTATGATGTCATTGATTGGGACGAGAAGAATGCCATCGCCGCAGAAGTTGATGTTCCTCGGGAAGCCATCAAGATGTGCATCGAAGCGTCGCTGAGCACCGGTAGCTTCACGCTGAAAAGGGGCTTTCACGGAGAATCGACGGATCTTCTCAGCTTGCACTTTGATGTCTTCAAGGCGAGGGCGTTGCAAAGGAAAGACTCAGTCCTCGCCAACATCAGCCTTGGAGGGCTCCGTGTAAATGATGGCACCACCCCGGATAGCCTATACCCTGAAATCGTGCGAGTCAAGGATGCGCCAGACACCAAGAAGCGTAAGAGGCTTTCCTTGGCAGAGTTGGAGAGTCCCGAACAAGAGCCATTCTTCCAATTCGAGGTCGAGCAGAATCCCCTCGAGCGCGACGGAGACATTGCCATCGTCGGCTCGATGAAGCCACTGGAAGTGGTTTGGAACCCAAACTTCGTTATCGGGATTGTCGACTTCTTCAGGCCTCCAGAGCGCCACATGGAGTCGATCGCTGCCTTGATGGAGACTGCAGGGGCAACGGTGGAAGGGCTTCGCGAGCAGACCCGGGCTGGTCTCGAATTCGCCCTCGAGGAGCACAAGACCATCAATGCCGAGCTCGACCTCCAGGCACCTCTCATTATTGTCCCCGTCAGCATTACCACTCAAGACTCGACCTGCTTGATCGTAGATGCCGGTCACATCCACGTCAACAGTCAGCTGGTTGACCAGGCCACCATGAAGGAGATCCAGTCCAAGCAGAAGCAGGCCTACAGCGACGAAGACCTGAAACGCCTGGAGTCGGTCATGTATGACAAGTTTATTGTCAAACTGACGTCGACTCAGGTCCTCATTGGACCATCAATCAGCGAAACAAAGGCGGAGCTGGTCGAAAAGAACGCGAAGAGCAATTTCCACGTCGTTGAGCGGATTAATGTCGATTTTGTGGTGGAAACATCCATCCTACCCAAAGCTCCGAATTTGACAAAGCTGAAGGTCTCAGGACATCTACCCATGCTCCATGCCGCTGTCTCGGACTCCAAGTACAAGAATTTGATGAGAGTCATCGACGTGGCCATCCCCAAATTCGGCGACGACGCTCCTCTTGAGCCTGCTTTGTTGGACGATCAGGACGAGCCCTCGCGTCCTCGTCTCCTCAGCGACGTGTCTACCAGATCAGCACGCAAGACACCACGCGACAGGAGGCATTCAATGGGATTCCCGTTCATGCAGCCATCGACTGCCGTGGTCTTGGATGACATGGATGACGACGATGACAACTTCGAAGATGCTCACGACGGCGCTGACGCCGAGCAACTCCGAATTCAGCAGCGCACCTTTGAATTCAAGTTCAAGGTCGATACACTCAAGGGTTCGCTGTACCGAAGCGATCCCGATCGGAAGAAGCCCGATGCGCTCTTAGTGGAGCTTGTAGCCGAGCGGTTCGATCTTGAGTTTTACACTAGACCCTACGATATGGCTGCCGAAGTTTCCCTGGGCTCTGTCACGGTTGACGATTTCGTCGACAATCCACCCGAGGAGTTCAAGGCTATCGTATCGTCAGGCGACAGTGATGACTTGAAGGAGGGTCGCAGTCTTGTCCTCGTCAAGTTCATCAAGGTCAACCCACTTTCTCCCGAGTTCATGCCTTTGTATGAGGGTGTTGAGACCAATGTTACGGCTGCCATCTCGACCATTAACCTCATCGTTACCAGAAGGACACTGCTTACCCTGCTCGACTTCATCTTGGTGACCTTTACGAATAGCGACCAACCAAACCAACCCGCAACCGTGGAGTCCCCAGCGACCGACGGCCAAGAAATCGGGGATGAGGTTGAGGTTTCTCAGGCACAACAGAACGCGAACGCTGGGGCTATCCGGGTCAAGGTTGACCTCAAGAGTATCCGATTGATCTTGAACAACGACGGCATCCGACTGGCGACGCTTTCTTTCAACAAGGCTGATGCGAGAATATTCCTTCGCGGAAAAACGATGCGAGTGTCGGCCAGACTGGGCGATCTCTCTTTGGTTGACGACGTGAACCAAGGCGTGTCTGAAGACTCTAATCTCCGACAGTTGGTCACTATCCAGGGTGATGAACTTGCAGATTTCCGATATGAGACGTTTGACCCTAGCAACCCAAAGGCGTACCCTGGGTACGACAGCTCCATCTTCCTTCGAGCTGGATCGGTCAAGATCAACTTTTTGGAGGAACCCTTTCGCAAGATTATCGATTTCCTGGTCAAGTTTGGACGCATGCAGGCTTTGTACAACGCCGCTCGGCAAGCTGCAATGAACCAGGCGAATCAGATGCAACAGAGCCCCAGCCGCTTCCAGTTTGACGTCGTCGTCAAGACACCCATCGTTGTGTTCCCCCGCGTTGTCACCCCTGGCCGCCCAAAGCGCGACCTAATTACTGCGTACCTGGGTGAAATCTACGCGCAGAACAAATTTACGCCTCTCGACGATAGTGAGGCTTCGGAGATTGCCATGAAGATCTCGGCAGGCATCCGCAACATTCGTCTCACCTCCGATTTCCACTATGCCAATGATAGGTCTGAAGAGCTTGAGATGATTGACCACGTCGATCTTGGGTTCAAAATTACGTATGCTGAGCACAAGAACGGCGCCAAACGCCCCGACACAGAGATTGAAGGGACAATGTCAGACATCAATCTGCGGTTGACCCAATACCAGCTCAAGTTCTTGATGGAGATTTCGAAATCTGTTCCTGCGGCCTTTGCTGGTGAAGGCGGGAACACCGAGGAGGAAGTGGCGAAAGCTGTCGATGCAGGCACGCTACAACGCGCTCGAATAATTTCATCCGAAAAAGACGCGTCTGACGACCAAACAATCGTCGACTTGGGCCCTGAGCTGGGTTCCCTCGGACAGACGTGGACCAAGCTGGATCTGATCTGGCACGTGAACACGGTCGGTCTGGAGCTCATCATGGCCGAGGAAGATGAGCCTGTGGAGAGTCTGGCACGATGTAGCCTGTCGCGCTTCTCTCTTGACGAGACCAAGGTCAAATTCCGGATGTTGTCAGATGGCTCCCTCGAGGCTGAGCTTCTCATCCGCTCCTTTACCATCTACGACAGTCGACCTCGAGAGACGAACAAGTTCCGCCGTATCATGACTTCCTCAAACAAGGACGTGCAGCAGCTCATGGCCAGTGTGACCATGTCGGGTGACACCGAACGGAACGTCATCGCCATGGCTACCATTGACAGTCCTCGAGTAATTTTTGCCCTCGACTATCTGTTTGCTATCCAACAGTTTGCAGTGGAGGGCCTCACTGTCGACGAGGCCGGACCCGTCGATGAAGACCTGGAAAGTCCCGAGGAGTCGGACACGGACTCGATGCAAGTCACCTTTACTGGAAACGAGTCTCGCCGGTCGAGATCAGAAGCTTCAGGGCGGCCCAGTGCCGATGTGCCGCCCGGGGCGGAACAACCACCGATGAACGTTGCCTTCCGACTTAACTTGGTGGACGCACAAGTCATCCTCATTGCCAACCCGCTCAACTCGAGTTCTGAAGCAATCGTGCTTGGAATCCGCCAAATGCTTCTCTCCAAGCAACATGCCTTGACCTTCCAGGTCTCACAAATTGGCATGTTCTTGTGTCGCATGGACAAGTTTGAGACATCTCGTTTGCGAATCATTGACGACTTTTCCATCCAATTAAGTATGAACGACGCGAAGCCGACGGAAACCAGCATCCAGATTGATGTCGAGCCTCTCATTCTACGACTCGCCTTGCGGGATATCCTTCTGGCTCTTCAAATTATCACCAAGGCGAGCGAGCTGTCTGGGAATGAAGCCTCAAAGTCTCTCAAGGAGACACCCGCTGAACAGAGAGCGAGAGAACTACGAAACGCCGGCCTCAAGCAGCGAAGCTCGAGCGGCAAGGGCGCATCTACTACGGCCGGCAAGACTAGAAGCACTCGTCAAATCATCGAGCAACCGTCTCAGCAGTCTTCCTCGCAGGTTGCGCTACCTCAGCGTGAATTCCTGTTTGCAAATGTCGAGGGAATTCGTGTCATCTTGATTGGTGATCTGCATGAATTACCCATCCTCGATGTCAGCATCAAGAACTTCAGTGCCTCGGCCGAAAACTGGTCCTCGAACTTGAAGGCCGAAACCGCCTTGGAACTCTACTCAAACGTGTACAACTTCTCCAAGTCCAGCTGGGAGCCTCTGTTAGAACCCTGGCAGGTGGGCTTTGGCGTTGCGAAAGAGCCCGTGTCGGGATTGCTCTCAGTCGATGTTACTTCCAAGAAGACATTTGATGTGACGGTTACAACTGCCTCTATCGCCCTGGCGTCCAAATCTTTCGACTTCTTGACCACGGAGCAGGATGTGCTGGACAAGCCACGAGGCGTCGAGGCGCCGTATCGAATCCGCAACTACACCGGCTTCGATGTGGTTGTCAATTCCAAGAGCCCGACAAGCGATGAACCCATTACTCTCCGGCTTGAAGATGGCAAGGAGGGGCCATGGAGTTTCGAACACTGGGAGAAGATGCGAGAGAACCTTCTGACCGAGTCTAACCAGACATATGTCACCATCCAACTGGAGGCCAGCGGCTTTGATCCCGTGAAGAATATCCGATTGAACCGTGAAGGCGAATTCATCTACGGCCTTCGCCCCAAGGCCGACAAGATCGTGCATCGACTCTGCGTGGAAGTTGAGCTTGGAACTGACAATGTCAAGTATGTCACGTTTCGATCTCCTCTCCTCGTGGAAAACGCGACTCAGATCCCTGTCGAATTGGGCATCTACGATGCCAAGGAGGGACATCTCCTCAAGATTGAGAAGATTGCACCCGGAGACTCTCGCCCGGCCCCTGTTGGTGCTGTCTACGAGAAGAGACTCCTTGTCCGGCCTGACGGGGGCTTTGGCTACCAATGGAGCGGCGAGCAACTCTGGTGGGGAGATCTGCTCAAACGACAAACGAAGCAGGTTGTGTGCAAGGGCGACAACGGCGACCCTTTCTACTTCCAAGTCCATGCTCGGTTCGACAAGTCGAATCCTCTGTCCAAGTAAGTGGATGATGACCAATCTTGAATGCATATACTGACCAAACCAGGCAATACCCGTACATGAAGATCAAGCTGTCTGCTCCTGTCACGCTCGAGAACCTTTTGCCCTACGATTTCAAGTATCGCATCTACGACAAGAATACCAAGAAGGACTGGACCAACTTCCTTCGAAAGGGTGGACTGAGTCCTGTTCATGTCGTGCAGCTGTCGCATCTGCTCTTGCTCAGCGTGGACATGCAAGACACGGTCTTCAAGCCGAGCGACTTTGCCGTCATCAATCCTGGCAGCAACGAAGATTTCCGAAAAGAGCAGAAGATTGTGGTCAAGGACGATCAAGGACTGCCGCTCAGTCTCGCGTTGCACTACTTCAAGATCCCCCACAGCGGCGGCGCGTTCAAAGTTACTGTGTACAGCCCATACGTGGTCCTGAACAAGACGGGTGTGGACCTCCGAGTGCGTGCGAAGGGTTTCCTGCAACAAGCCAGGCCTGCGGCGGGCCAGTTCCCACTCATGGACACGTCTGATCAGGACCGCCCCAAGGCTTTGCCCTTCATGTTCTCGTTCGGTAGCGACGATCATCGCAACCGAGCTCTGCTCAAGGTTGCCGACTCAGAATGGAGCAAGCCTCAAAGTTTCGATGCCATCGGCAGCACATCTGAGGTGGTGCTGAACTCGCCCAACAAGAACAGGGAGATCCATGTGGGAATCACCGTCAAGTCCGGAGAGGGCAAGTACAAGATGACTAAGGTCGTTACGCTGGCGCCTCGATTTGTGCTGCAAAACAAGCTCGGTGAAGAGATTCTCATCCGCGAGTCGAGCTCTTCTGGCTATCTTACTCTGGCTCCGGGGGCGCTGCAGCCGTTGCATTTCTTGCAGAAAACGCGTGAGAAACAGCTTTGTCTTTGCTACCCCGGCGTCAACAATCAGTGGACATCGCCCTTTAACATTGCGGATATAGGAACCACTCATGTCAAGATTGCGAAGACGGGACAAAGGCAACGCCTGGTCAGAGTTGAGATTCTCTTGGAGGACTCGACCATCTTCCTCAACTTTAGCATGGAGACGAAAAACTGGCCATTCTCGATGCGCAACGAGAGTGATACTGAGTTCACCTTTTACCAGGCCAACCCGAATGTGGACGAGGATGGAGTTGAGGACCGAAGCGGCTGGAGACCGATTCGATACCGTCTCCCATCTAGGAGCATCATGCCGTACGCCTGGGACTTTCCCGCCGCCAAGTTCCGCGAGCTTGTTATTGCGGCAAATGGCAAGGAACGTCATGTCAAACTGGCCGAGATTGGCAACCAGATCCCAATGAAGCTCGCAGCTTCGGGCGCCCAGCCAAAGATTATCGACATCAACGTCGCCGCCGATGGGCCGACGCAGACGCTGATCCTCAGCAATTTCCGCGCCAGCAAGAGCAAGTACAAGCCCAAGACGCTGTCCAGAACCAGCACGTCATCGAGCGAGACATTCACGTTCGAAGTCAAGGATCAAGACGTTGGTGCTACGTTCCGCGCCCAGCTCAAGCTGTCGGGCATTGGCATCTCTCTCATCAACGCTCAGATGAAGGAACTGGCCTATCTAACGTTCCGCGATGTTCAGTTGCGCTTCAGCGACTCTCCTCTGATCCAAACGGTCTCCTTGTCTGTCAAATGGATTCAGATCGACAACCAGCTCTATGGTGGCATCTTTCCCATGATCCTCTATCCCAGCGTGGTGCCGAAGAAGGCGCAGGAAGTTGAAGCCCATCCCTCCCTGCACACCATGATTAGTCGGGTCAAGGACGATTCGTACGGAGTCATCTACGTCAAGTATGCAACGATCCTCCTCCAGCAGATGACGGTTGATCTGGACGAAGACTTTGTTTTTGCCCTGCTCGACTTCACCAATGTTCCGGGCGCCAGCTGGACCATTATGGATGACGAAGGCAAGCTGTGCGACGAAGACCTCGACATTCCGGAACCAACCCAAGTGCAGGCTGGACAGGACATGTACTTTGAGGTGCTCAACATTCAGCCCATGCAAGTCGACCTGAGCTTCATGAGGACGGAGCGAATCAACGCTGAAGACAAGACGTCGTCTCACAACCCGCTCATGTTCTTCCTCAACGTGATGACGATGGCTATTGGCAACGTCAACGACGCTCCCATTCGGTTTAACGCACTCATTCTGGATAATGTTCGCGTTTCAACGGCCGTCCTGGTTCAGAACTTTTCGAACCATTATAGCCAGGAGGTCATGTATCAGATCCACAAGATCCTCGGATCTGCCGACTTCCTGGGAAACCCCGTCGGCCTCTTCAACAACATCTCGTCAGGAGTCACGGATATCTTTTACGAGCCGTACCAGGGCCTGATTTTGTCAGACAAGCCCGAGGAGTTTGGCTTGGGCATTGCGAAGGGTGCGGCATCGTTTGCCAAGAAGACCGTGTTTGGCTTCAGCGACAGCTTCTCCAAGTTCACCGGGAGTCTTAGCAAGGGTCTTGCAGCAGCTTCTCTGGATAAGCAGTTCCAAGACCGACGACGCATTACGAGGGCGCGAAACAGGCCGAAGCATGCCCTCTACGGAGTGGCTGCCGGGGCCAACAGTCTGTTCACCAGCGTCGCGTCGGGTGTTGGCGGACTGGCGCGCAAGCCTTTGGAAGGTGCCGAGCAGGAGGGAGCCATGGGCTTCTTCAAGGGCGTGGGCAAGGGTGTTCTTGGCTTGGCCACGAAGCCGGCGGTGGGCATTCTGGACATGGCAAGCAACGTGAGCGAAGGCATCCGTAACACCACGACGGTTTTCGACGGACAGGAGCTTGATCGCACCCGATACCCCCGCTTCATCCCATTGGACGGCATCGTTCGGCCCTTCAACGCGCGGGAGGCACTCGGGCAGTACTGGCTCAAGCAGGTGGACAATGGGAAGTACTTTGACGAGCAGTACATTGGTCACTTGGAGTTGCCAAAGGAGGATATGGTGGTGATGGTGACGTACTCGCGCATCCTTCTGATCCGGTCGCGACGGCTCACTAGTGAGTGGGATGTGCCGCTGAAGGACATCCAGACGATTGCCAAAGAGCGAACGGGAGTGAGCCTGGCCCTCAGAGGAGGAGCCAACGGACCGTTTATTCCCGTTGGAGGGGGCAGCGAACGGGGCTTCTTGTACAAGATGATTGGAGTGGCGGTGGAAGAGTTTAATCGCAGGTTCAGAAGCGGGGAGACTTGAGAAGGGACCTTGTATTGATGGAATTTGGGCGAGACACAAATTTGGAGGGATTTTGATCAACATCGCGTACAGTGGTCTTGTGTAGTGTATTACGGTCAATGAGCGAACTATGGTTTATTGTCTGACATGCTGGCCACTAGTCTGATATGCTGATGGGTACTTGTCTGACATGCCATATCCCTTTAGCGGTGCCAAGGCACATTCTACCTTACCGGGAGTCTATATGTTAAAGTGACAGTCGTGCGACTGTTGCAGCGATAACAGACGTGTAGTTTATACCAGTAACTAATTCTGCGATAGACGCAGTCGGAATAACTATCGCAGCATAACTAGATAACGTACATGATAAGCGAGTGCACCAACCAAGCGAGTGCACCAAAAATATCGACCCTCAAGACAGAACATAGCATAAAAACACAACAACACCTCAAATCAATTGAAACTAGCTACTATGCTCTTGCCTAGAGCTCTCAGTTTTAACCTGACAGGTCCTTGTATTATGACCGGTCTTTCCACATCTTCCACAGCGCCTTTTCCTCGCCGGCGCTGACCTTCCCTGACCACCACTTCTCGATAATTCGGCCATTACCTGCGCATTAACGTCTTTCTGATCAATCTTATCCCTTCCCTCACCTATAGTCATCTTTCCTCCATTCTGTAGCCAAGCTTTTTTCGCTCTGCGCCGTCTGCTAAGAGTCTCATTTGCTGTCACGGCCTGGGCCGCGACCCCGTGGGGACCAGGCGGTCAACCACGGCAGAACCCCTGCAGACCCACTTTCGTCCACCAATGAGCCTTACCCTAGATATGCATGTCGAACGCCGTCTGTTCGACTCCGTTCGACCATGCATGTCGAACCAAGTCGGTTCGACTCGAGTCGACTCCCTTCGACTCGAGTATACAGCTAGTATTTAAACCACAGTCATTACCATAGGAAGTAGCCCTACGCTACCTCAGCTTTCAATAACACTGCTTTACCTCAATCACCTCCGCCTCCCACCTCCTGTGATTGATACATCAAGCGACGTAACACTCTCATTGCTCAGAACAACCGTAACGCCCTATTCTATCTGCCAACATAAACCAGGCCTTCCTGATTTATCCCTTGGGAATTGATCCGGACCGTTACATTTGCTTGTCGAAGGATCTGGTTCTCAGACTTCAATAGTGCCATTTGATGCATTACTGCCTTCGTTCCCTTAGAAAATGACTTAAGCGCCTCTAGAATAGAGGATGGAGAGCTGCTTTGATGCCTCCTGATTCGTCTTTTAAGGTATTCAGACTGCGAGCTGGCCTTAAAGGCCGTCTTTGGTGTCACGGCCTGGGCCGCGACCCCGTGGGGACCGGGCGGTCAGCCACGGCAGAACCCCTGCAGACCCACTTTCGTTCACCAATGAGCCTTACCCTAGATATGCATGTCGAACGCCGTCTGTTCGACTCTGTTCGATCATGCATGTCGAACCAAGTCGGATCGACTCGAGTCGACACCCATCGACTCGGACACATAGCTAGTATTTAAACCACAGTCATTACCATAGGAAGTAGCCCCCGAGCCACTTCAGCTTTCAATAACACTGCTTTGCCTCAATCACCTCCGCCCTCCACCTCCTATGATTGATACATCAAGCGACGTAACACTCTCATTGCTCAGAACAACCGTAACGCCCTATTCTATCTGCCAACATAAACCAGGCCTTCCTGATTTATCCCTTGGGAATTGATCCGGACCGTTACAGATTTCTCGACCGTATGCTTTTTTGAGAGGCCTAAAGCACCCTATATCAAGTGGCTAAAGTAGGTGAAATAAGTGAGGCGGCATATATAATGTAATAATATAGTTATCTTTGCAATATTTCTCAAAGTCAATCGAGCGGTGACTT
This sequence comes from Thelonectria discophora, assembly GCA_911649645.1. NCBI lineage: Eukaryota > Fungi > Ascomycota > Sordariomycetes > Hypocreales > Nectriaceae > Thelonectria > Thelonectria discophora. The sequence goes on from CAJVRK010000012.1 coordinate 432,994, forward strand.
TCGTGCCCATCGAGGATCAGGAGACGATAGCGACTAGTTGAGCGGACCTTAGTGTGCTAATTAAAGTGCTTAAGCCACTTAAGACCTGTCTTATTGTCGGTCCAGCCATTTTGAGTCATTGAAATAGCCTAATCGCCAGGGAGGTCGCTCTCTTGGTACCAGCTGGTAAGGTGATATTGGCCCGCAACCATAACGAACGGCGCGATCACCCAGCCTTCCGCATTGATAGCCTGGATGTGTTGAATTGAGGGGTCTCAAGGGAAAAGATGAATAGTGCCGTGTGCAACGGTCCGGATCAATTCCCAAGGGATAAATCAGGAGGGCCTGGTTTATGTTGGCAGATAGAATAGGGCGTTACGGTTGTTCTGAGCAATGAGAGTGTTACGTCGCTTGATGTATCAATCATAGGAGGTGGAGGGCGGAGGTGATTGAGGTAAAGCAGTGTTATTGAAAGCTGGGGTAGCGCAGGGGCTTCCTCCTATCTAGAAGTGAAGGTCTTATATATGCGGTGGTTCACGTTGGTTCACTTGGTGACCCTTCGTGAACCCCTTTGAGGTTCACTGTGGTTCACTGGGTGAACCTGGGTGAACCGAAGTGGGATGTTTTTTTGATTGGGCCGTTTGAAGTGGGGGAGCCACGTGACTTGTTGGCTGTCGTCACGGGCCGTGACACCGTGCGCCAAATAACATCAGGGGCGCCCAACCTTTTGGCCGCACGGTCTACTATTCAACAGGATGACTATAACCCATTCCCGGTTTCCAGGCTGGACTGATTTCGCCTTTCCACGCGTTTCCACGCCTATAATAACTATTCCGCTCCCAATCAGGCCCATTATAAAGCTAGTCTCGTCAAAGTTGTAGATATCCGCTAGGTTGATACCGTATTTCGCGATTGTATTCTCCACGAGCCTAAACCATGTAAGGAGGTCGCGCGACGGTCAGGCAGCGAGGCTGCCCTGAGCCCTCGTGGACCTATCGGCCTTATATACTGATGTGCGGTGCAGTTATCTCACTAAGTGAGATAACTGGTTGATCTTTTTGGCCGTACGGCTGAGAGGTCTATTGTTAGGTTGGTTACACCGCGCCATCCCTTTACACACAACCATCCCTTCAACAGGATGATGATTCTTCAGTGTTCTTCTCGGGACTGGTCTTCCGGCCCCTTCCCTTCTTTGAGGATGCGTCACGTGATGCAGCCAGCTCCGTCTGATAAATATATTCCGTTCACCGTCTAAATATGACGGGCAAGAGCAATAATAGAGCATTATTAAGCCGTTCTATATCGCTGTAAGGCGCGTCGTTATTATCCGATACTATTCGCTAGCAGTCTTAAAATGCATCACTAATACTGTCAGAAATGCTAAAGGCACATGCCAAACCGGTTCCCACTCCTTCCGTATTAACACATAAGACCGGATCACTAAGTATCCAATGGATCAATCACTTCACGGTCTTAGGACTGCCTCAAGTCCGGATCCTGTCCCCACAATCCCCAGATAGAAATAGGGATCTAATAATTACAAAGCCAAGCTGTCCTAATGCTAGTTGCAATAAAACGTGCAAGATGATTCTCTAATGTCAGCCGACTCAAGCGGTCCTCTGCTATCGTCTCTTTCTATATTGCGACCACATGCTCGAGCAGTTTGACTGCCTCATTGACCTGTCCGTTGGCTTCGTATGCTCCTGCGAGGGCGTGCTGTGATGCCAGTCGAGAAGGGTGGTCCTCTGCTAATGCCTCCTCCCGTATTGCGACCACATGCTCGAGCAGTTTGACTGCCTCCTTGACCTGTCCGTTGGCTTGGTATGCTCGAGCAGTTTGACTGCCTCATTGACCTGTCCGTTGGCTTCGTATGCGATTGCGAGGACGTGCTGTGATGCCAGTCGATCTGGGTGGTCCTCCGCTAATGCCTCCTCCCGTATTGCGACCACATGCTCGAGCAGTTTGACTGCCTCCTTGACCTGTCCGTTGGCTTCGTATGCGATTGCGAGGACGTGCTGTGATGCCAGTCGAGAAGGGTGGTCCTCCGCTAATGCCTCCTTATGTATTGCGACCACATGCTCGAGCAGTTTGACTGCCTCCTTGACCTGTCCGTTGGCTTGGTATGCTCGTGCGAGTTCGTGCTGTGATGCCAGTCGAGAAGGGTGGTCCTCCGCTAATGCCTCCTTGTGTATTGCGACCACATGCTCGAGCAGTTTGACTGCCTCCTTGACTTGTCCGTTGGCTTGGTATGCTCGTGCGAGTTCGTGCTGTGATGCAAGTCGAGAAGGGTGGTCCTCCGCTAATGCCTCCTCCCGTATTGCGACCACATGCTCGAGCAGTTTGACTGCCTCCTTGATCTGTCCGTTGGCTTCGTATGCGATTGCGAGGACATGCTGTGATGCCAGTCGAGAAGGGTGGTCCTCCGCTAATGCCTCCTTGTGTATTGCGACCACATGCTCGAGCAGTTTGACTGCCTCCTTGACCTGTCCGTTGGCTTGGTATGCTCCTGCGAGGACGTGCTGTGATGCCAGTCGAGAAGGGTGGTCCTCCGCTAATGCCTCCTCCCGTATTGCGACCACATGCTCGAGCAGTTTGACTGCCTCCTTGACCTGTCCATTGGCTTGGTATGCTCCTGCGAGGACGTTCTGTGATGCCAGTCGAGAAGGGTGGTCCTCCGCTAATGCCTCCTCCCGTATTGCGACCACATGCTCGAGCAGTTTGACTGCCTCCTTGACCTGTCCGTTGGCTTGGTATGCTCCTGCGAGGACGTGCTGTGATGCCAGTCGATCTGGGTGGTCCTCCGCTAATGCCTCCTCCCGTATTGCGACCACATGCTCGAGCAGTTTGACTGCCTCCTTGACCTGTCCGTTGGCTTCGTATGCGATTGCGAGGGCGTGCTGTGATGCCAGTCGATCTGGGTGGTCCTCCGCTAATGCCTCCTCCCGTATTGCGACCACATGCTCAAGCAGTTTGACTGCCTCCTTGACCTGTCCGTTGGCTTGGTATGCTCGTGCGAGGACGTGCTGTGATGCCAGTCGAGAAGGGTGGTCCTCCGCTAATGCCTCCTTCTCTATTGCGACCACATGCTCGAGCAGTTTGACTGCCTCCTTGACCTGTCCGTTGGCTTCGTATGCGATTGCGAGGACATGCTGTGATGCCAGTCGAGAAGGGTGGTCCTCCGCTAATGCCTCCTCCCGTATTGCGACCACATGCTCGAGCAGTTTGACTGCCTCCTTGACCTGTCCGTTGGCTTGGTATGCTCGTGCGAGTTCGTGCTGTGATGCCAGTCGAGAAGGGTGGTCCTCTGCTAATGCCTCCTCCCGTATTGCGACCACATGCTCGAGCAGTTTGACTGCCTCCTTGACCTGTCCGTTGGCTTGGTATGCTCGTGCGAGTTCGTGCTGTGATGCCAGTCGATCTGGGTGGTCCTCCGCTAATGCCTCCTTGTGTATTGCGACCACATGCTCGAGCAGTTTGACTGCCTCCTTGACCTGTCCGTTGGCTTGGTATGCTCGTGCGAGTTCGTGCTGTGATGCCAGTCGAGAAGGGTGGTCCTCCGCTAATGCCTCCTTGTGTATTGCGACCACATGCTCGAGCAGTTTGACTGCCTCCTTGACCTGTCCGTTGGCTTGGTATGCGATTGCGAGGACGTGCCGTGATGCCAGTCGAGAAGGGTGGTCCTCCGCTAATGCCTCCTCCCGTATTGCGACCACATGCTCGAGCAGTTTGACTGCCTCATTGACCTGTCCGTTGGCTTCGTATGCGATTGCGAGGACATGCTGTGATGCCAGTCGAGAAGGGTGGTCCTCCGCTAATGCCTCCTTGTGTATTGCGACCACATGCTCGAGCAGTTTGACTGCCTCCTTGACCTGTCCGTTGGCTTCGTATGCTCCTGCGAGGGCGTGCTGTGATGCCAGTCGAGAAGGGTGGTCCTCCGCTAATGCCTCCTTGTGTATTGCGACCACATGCTCGAGCAGTTTGACTGCCTCCTTGACCTGTCCGTTGGCTTGGTATGCTCCTGCGAGGACGTTCTGTGATGCCAGTCGAGAAGGGTGGTCCTCCGCTAATGCCTCCTCCCGTATTGCGACCACATGCTCGAGCAGTTTGACTGCCTCATTGACCTGTCCGTTGGCTTCGTATGCGATTGCGAGGACGTGCTGTGATGCCAGTCGATCTGGGTGGTCCTCCGCTAATGCCTCCTCCCGTATTGCGACCACATGCTCGAGCAGTTTGACTGCCTCCTTGACCTGTCCGTTGGCTTCGTATGCGATTGCGAGGACGTGCTGTGATGCCAGTCGAGAAGGGTGGTCCTCCGCTAATGCCTCCTTGTGTATTGCGACCACATGCTCGAGCAGTTTGACTGCCTCCTTGACCTGTCCGTTGGCTTGGTATGCTCGTGCGAGTTCGTGCTGTGATGCCAGTCGAGAAGGGTGGTCCTCCGCTAATGCCTCCTTGTGTATTGCGACCACATGCTCGAGCAGTTTGACTGCCTCCTTGACTTGTCCGTTGGCTTGGTATGCTCCTGCGAGTTCGTGCTGTGATGCCAGTCGAGAAGGGTGGTCCTCCGCTAATGCCTCCTTGTGTATTGCGACCACATGCTCGAGCAGTTTGACTGCCTCCTTGACCCGTCCATCTTTGTACAAGCATCGGCCAACCCAGAATCCTAGTTCACATGCCTCTTCGCTCTTGACACTGCCTGTAGCCCTAAGAAGTCTTAGCGCATGTGGGAAGTACTGACGCCATAGATTGCAGTCCTCCCATTCGGCATGCGGAAAAACCTCAACAAGACGTACTAATGTCATCTGTTGTATTTCTCCGCTATAGCCTTGTTCTTCGTTCCATAGTCGCGTTGCTAAGTGTACTAGACTATGCATATCGAAGATTGGTTCACTTTTACGTTGACTTAGGAAACCATGTCCAAGGAGTATGCCGATCGCTCTTGTCATTTGTTCTTCCGTTTCCAAGCTCGGAAGAATAGACCGTGGAATTGCCCTTGGCTCGATAAAAGCTATAAACGAAAGAAGAATGGCCGCAGATGGAGAAGAGCGGCGGATCTGTTCGAAGGATATAATCCATGTGGTAGCAATAGCGCCTTGCGAGTCGTTATAATGGGTGCGATCGCGAAATCCCTCTTTGAGCAGCTCGATCATATCTTTGTCCGTGGTTGTGAGCAATCGAAGATACTCCGCGATGCGTGTCTCATATGTGTTCATGTACGCTGCTGCCTGTGCAATCGCTAGAGGAAGGTAGGTGAGCTTTCGAAGGAGCTTGGCCACAGTCTCGCCGTTGTGCAGCTCGCCCTTGTCAATCAGAGACTGCTTGAGGAGATCTGTTGCCTCTTTTGGGTGCATCTGTGGTAGTTGTACTACCGCGGTCCTTGCTGCAGCAACGGCAACTCTCTTAGACCGTGTTGTGAACAAGATCCGTCCGTTGTTGCTGTGAGGAAGAAAGTCGAGAATTCCCCCCATTAGATGCGTCGAGCCATCAAGAATCTCCATATCGTCGGCATTATCGACAATAAGAAACCAGTTTCCCGCATCCTCCGAGCTAAGATGCTGCCGCATTGCCTCTTTAGCATCTTCCTGTTCAGATGTTGGATGCCAAGCTTCTTTACAAGCTTCTCGCATTCCTGAGCGAAGCCAGCCATACTGAATGCAGGCAGCCAAAAGACAGAGCAGTATGGTTTGCTATCCTTCACCCAATAAGCCAGATGTAAGGCTACCTGGGTCTTTCCTATGCCACCTAAACCAACGAGGGCGACTTGGTTGTTATTATCCGTAAAGAGCATACGCTTCAGGGTATCGATGGTCTCTTTACGGCCAACGAAGTCTTGGTTCCTAGGGAAAGGAATGTTGTGGTTTTGGTGCGCTTTTTGAGGTTAGTGAAAGTATTCTCTTTAGGTTGACTCTTATACTGACGCATTTTTATACCAAGATCTCCTTCCTCTCCAACTAGCATGGCAGACGGCACCCAGTGACTCAAAAATGCCTTCGCACAGGCTGCCGCAGTTGCCGCAGCGTAGCGTTGCCACACTTTACTTTTGTGGCTATCGGCGTAGTCGCAAGCGCCCTTGATGACCACACATGGAAAGCTGTCCCAAACACCAGTGCCCTCCATTTCGAACGCGATGACCCCCTTTTTCTTTCGCGATTGCATCACGATCCTCACCTGACTTCATCACAGAATTCCCCGACGCGATAAGTCCAAAGTGAACACGAGGTTGAGGGTCCTCTTGGCTGGCCTCAAGACGGGAGCGTAGAACTAGCCTGCCGTTGCACCCGAGCTGTTCACATGATTGCTGATCCTTCGCGTGGCGATAAGCCGCTTCAAAAAGCGTATCGTTGTCTGTTCCAGGATACTTCGCCTGGAGATCTGGTTCTGCTCGGAGGACATCCATGTAGTTCTTCATATTGCTGATCAGCTGCTTGCGAAGTCGAATTCCTTTCAATTTCGCCAGTACCCCACGGATCTCGACATTTGGCCTTCCTTGTGAGTCCAGCAACGTGTCTTTCTGCACAAAGCGGTCTGGCAGTCGCCGTCCAAGGTCATATTGGATAACACCATCACTGATGATAGCGTCACCAAGAATGATCTCGTCTCTAGTAGGGCTGAAGGGGGCAACTCCGCAGACGCCGACCACGAGGGCAAGCTTAATGCTAGGGAAACTCGCTCGGCAATTAGCGGCTACTGCAGCGGCATTGGCGATTCCCATTCCAGGCATATGCGCAAGGACAACGTTGTGGCGACCGATGGCGCCGGTAGAGTAGGCGTTGGGGTCACCCTCGGCTTTATCGTAGGGTGAACCGTCATCGTCCCAGTACACATCGAAAAGAGCGCCGACGGCATCGGCTTCGAGGGTCAGGGCACAAAAGATGGCTATCCCAAAATCGCGACGTGTGAACGGTCGGGATGGGTGGACCGCTTTGTTAGGTGTCGTCATTGTCGTTCCACTGATGAAGACTTGGAAATGAACCGATCTCTCGTTTGGTGAGGACGAAACTCGCTTAAAAGGCGACGGCCCGAACCGAGGAGCGCCGCCAGGGAGATATCGAGGAAAGGTCGCACGGAGGAGTTTGACGGAGTTCATCCGCCATGCTGGGGCGGGATTGAGGCCCAAGCAGAAATATGATTTTGGTACAGACGTACCGTAGAAGCATCCATCTTCGGAAATAATAGGCTTAACCTAATTCATACTAGCTCGTTAATGACAGGCGACTTGACACTAACCGACGGCTGTTGCCTAAAAGGAACACGTGATTAGACTATTCTGAATTTAGGTAGAGGACACCGTGTTTTCAAATGACTTCTTGCAGTAAATGGCCTCTTGCAGTAAATGGCCTGCCGCTTCTCCTGCTTCTGTTTGCCCCTCTTGCCTCCCGTGTCTCGTCCCCCCGGCGCTAGTAACTTATAGTATTGAATGCTTGACGACGTTGTTTCTGTCGACTGGTCTACCGATAACGAATCTGGGGGCTCAGCCAGTGACCTTCCCACCCAAGACACACCAAGCCCAACCTTGCCATTGCTGCAGCTAGCTGACTGGGACCAAACCTGCGCTTACGACGAACACCCGCCGACCTATATTCACTACGCGATCGAATAGAAATTAATCCTTAATAACAGATGCATCTCTAAAGACACCGAAACGAATCTCGCGCTTGCCCCTGGTGCCTTCTGGATCCAATCACTGCACCCCAAGCTAGGGGCCGTGGCCAGGAAGCTTCCACCGAACAAACCGTGTCGGATCGACGACACAGCCATCGTAGTATCCGTCAACAACCGAGGCGAACAAGACTTGATCAAACGAGCCGATGACCTTGATATCTAATGGGCAGTCATCGAGCAGCAGCTTCGAGCCTGGGGTCGTCTGTTCCGTGCTGGGAAGAGACTCAAGGTTGCCCTGTCGTTCAATTATATCGAGAACAGTCAGTCTTCTGCGGCTGTAAGGGGCGGTTCCCGACGAGGGGCTACCGCGTCACAGTTTGCAGAGAGGGATACTCAGCTCCAAGACGAAGAATCCGTTCTCGGGCAGCCTTCGGTATGGAAGCACATATACAACCTTTTAAGATGTCCAGGACCTTCATGCCATCTCGGCCCTTATTGCTGGGTTGATCCCGTTAGTAAGAGGCATTATAAGCTCAAGACCTATCATCTGAAAGCTCTCATCGAATATGCCAAGCAAGGCTACACCTTGCAGACGCATAACGACGTGCCGCCAGACGTTCGAGACCAACTGTATGCCGAAGATCAGCAGGACGCGAATCGCAAGCGAAAACGGGCGGCGCATCTTCGTCGGGTCTCGAAGGTCGGCAAGGGTCATAACGGGAGGGAAATCTATGGTCTGCAATAGTCAGCAATTTAGGGTCCTTACGGGCTAGAAAAGACGGTTTCAGCTGCCCTTCCAGCTACCCGTTTTTCCCTCTTGTGCAACAGCTCTTGTGATGACCGTTCCTTCCCTCTTCAATGTGTCCCTCAACCTGTCTCGAGTGCTATACTTTTAGCTTAGTCAGACAGAGGAGGCTTTAGCAGGGGAAGAAACAGTCATCACAAGAGCCGTCACACGAGAGGGAAAACGGGCTGCTGCAAGGGCTGCTGGAGGGTCGGGCTGTTGCAAGAGGGAAAACCGGGCTGTTGAAAGGGCCGTTGCATGAGGGGAAATTCAGGCTGTTGGAAGCAGAAGGAAACAGCCCGCTGTTGAGAGCGGAAGGAAGCAGAAGGCAGGCGCCCCCATTGACTGGACCTCTGGCCGGACCTCTCAGAGGGAAAAGAACGCCGGGCCCATAGAAGGAGGAAAAAACAGTCAATTGACAGGTTGAGAATTGGCCTATTATATTGTCCGGCCGGGCAGCTTACTGGCTGACTGACTAAATGGCTGACTGACTGGCTGACTGGCTGACTGGCTGACTGGCTGACTGGCTGACTAACTGACTGACTAAACGACCGACCGGCTGACCGACCGGCTGACCGACCGGCTGACCGACCGGCTGACTATTATATCGTCCGACCGGGCAGCCTACTGACTGACTGACTTACCGGCTGCCTGACTTCTCACAGCTCAGACGGACAGAATTAGACGGTTATTTCTGTGACGGAAGGAGGTATGAGCTGCAGAGGAGGGTGAGGGCTGCAGAGGGCAGTAGCTCTGTATTTTGCTAGTAAATTTGTATGTAAAGTGACTTGGCCTATGCCCCTTTTGCGATAGTTATTTCTCCCTGAGATAGTTATTCATCCTGCGACAGTTATCTCAGTCTACAACAGTTGCACGTCAGTCGCGCGACTGTAACGGGCTTCCGCCTTTTCCCACTAATGTACTTGAGGGATAAGTATACCTCTCTAGAGTAGACCCCCAAAACGAAGTCATCACCAAGTCTTACTTTGCCGGGCGGGATTGCGGGGCGGATGGATTCGTGGTGTTTTGGGGTGCCTTCGGAGTCGACAGACAGTACATGAACAACCAATTGCATACTCTAAGGTTATGCATAATGCACCTTGTAAATATCGACAGAAGTGAGCTGAGAACCTTCATAAAAGCTCCTCTTTCCGCATGCTAAGTAATGTTCTTATAGAATATAGTAATATTACTAGGGAGTAGTACCTATGCTTAACGTCTTAGCACTGCTAAAGAGATGGTCCCGGAGAGAGAAGCCGTTACTGGCTCGATTTCGCGTGTCTTTCGGCCGAGTTGGGATGCGATGCTTGTCTGGAGCTGGATTGCTTCGGAGTTTGCCTGTCAACGTGGTCGGCCCCGGCCGAGACTCGATGTCCAAGCTCACAAGAGTTCCAGGATGAGAGGAGATATCAGGGTATCGAACAGGCAGGATGCGATATGGCATGTGAAGGGAACGGATGTGATGAAGACCAGATCGGGGAGGTGAGGATAGAAACAAGGTTGAATGCGGGTGGCGGGGAAAGAGAGGCGGAGGACGATGAGTCTTAGCGGGATTGATGATTTGATAGACGGCGGCCCTCATTGATGGACGACGATGAAAACAAGAGCAAGAACGAAGGCGAGCTGCAGACTTTGACTCTGGGGCTTATCTCTCTTGGCGGCTCAAAGCGACAGGGATACAATACGCACACCGAGGCTTCGCTCGCGGCATGGACGAAACATGGGGTAAAGTGGTTTAGTGGCCGTTCGGGAAACCCTTGTTGTTATTGGCCGGGGGATGGCAATCTGAGAGGCGTTCATGTCGACCTACCTAATGCGGACAGGTGAGGGAGGGGAGCTTTTGTTGGAGGCGAGGAGTGAGTGGGTTGGCGGAGGAATAGGGTGAGGCGGGATCTGTTGGTGCTGATCGCATCGGTGGCGTTGGGCGGGGAGGGCGATGTGGTGTGGTGTTGAGCTGGGGGTAGGAGGTGAGATATCGTTCTTGCGATCGCTTCAAGGATGGCTTTGGGAAGGAAATGGAGGCATTGGAATATACCTACATGTCCGTGTATTGTCTCATGTCTGAATGTACGATTGACGATGAACAATGGGGCATTTACCACAGCTTCGGGAGCCAAGTTGCATCGTCTCGATGCTTGTTCAACATAGGACATTCCACAATGGCTTCAGACCCTGGTTGAGAGACCATCTAAAGTTCCTGCACTGTCAGACGATGCAGGGCTATTGCAGCTGACGGCGTTATCGATTCTGGACGGAGATGTACAGATGCGAACCGACAGTGAGGATGCTGATAGGAGATATTGCGTGGGTAGGGAGCTTGAAAGCTACGAGTCCATCTTGCTGGCCGTCAACAGAAGATGAGGCGGCATCTCTATCGCGGAGAAGGCGTACGAATGCCGGCACATGGTCCGCTCCGCTATCAATTTCTTAGCGGCCGCGCAAAGGGTCCTTGCAGAGAAGAAAGAGAAGGAAAATGGACTCCCCTGGTCAGGGCGGTTACGACGGTGATTCGTCAGTTGGGTGCAGCAACCTTCCGCAATGGGAAACGACCCGGTCTTGGTGTCGCCGAGTAGACGCCGTGAGAAGTGGCGACGAAAAAAGAGCTAGTTATGGTTTTTTCTTCTTTTTTTTCTGGTAGGCATGGTGTATATCGTTCCATTATTTGGGATGTATCTTGAGATGCCTTATTGCATGTTGGTACTTGGTGTAAGGTAAGGTAAGGTACCTCTTGACAGAATATCTCTTGTCCTGCTTACATGTCGCGTGCCTCTCCCCAAGTACCCTCTACCTTATCTGACCCCTCCCACTTATGCCCGTCATCCAAACCTCTCCGGCAGATCAATCCTAAACATGACAAAGCTCCATCGAGTACGACCGGTTTTAGGTCAATTCTTTTCTTCTTCAATTTTTTCAATTTTTCTCGTTTGCCTCGAGTGAACTCTCGCGGCCCCGCTCGCCCGGTCCCATCGACTTGTCTCGCGATATCCCGACTGACCGACCGAGGGACCGTTCATATTTTCCAGTCCCATCGGTCCATGTCTGCAGACACTGAAGAGAGCAAGGGATGCCCCGGGCTGATAAGCTTTTCTCACCTCGAGGGCCATTGGGTGGGCGGAGACAAGGGTGCCCTCTCGGCTCGTCCGTGGGCACGTTTGCGAACATCTGTGAGGTTTCTGTATGTAGTATTGGCCCTATCTCGAGCAAGGACACCCCCTCGAGCTTGCCACCCCCCTTGGAGTGATGATCACGATGCAGGAAGCCGTACAATTGAATATCTAGACCATCTATTGGTGGGCTGAGATTATCTTGTTCATGTCCCTTCCCGTGCGACCGACCCTCTTCAGCTCTACGCCCGAGACGAGTCGTCGCCTACCACTCCATTATAAGGCGATGCCCACTGCCCATCGTTCCTTCCTCCAGTAGAGCTTTGCGCCTTCTCTCGACTCTTGCCTGTTGGTGGCTTCCTCCTTCCTCCTTCTCCATTGCTCCTTCCTCTCCACTGGGCTCCTTCCACTCCTGCTACTCTTACCTCCGTAGCTTCCCAGTTCACTTCTCGTGTCATGAAGCTTTGATCACCTGCAGCTTCCCGTCAACCCGCAGCCCCCTCGCGAGCTGCTTCAACCCTTGAGCTCCAATTGATCTTCAACTTCAATTGCTTCATCCTGGAAAAATGGCCAACGCGACTGTCCCCAAGCCCGAGGACGGAAAACACCAAGATGCCGTCACCACCACCTCGACCGACCCGAGCAATGTTACCACCCAGAGCCAACTCCTCGAGGACGGCGTCGAGGTCGAGAAGTCTATCGAAAAGTCCATGGCCGAGCCCGGTCCTAGTCGCAACCCTCCCGATTACAGCGACCACGAGAAGCTCGAAGGTGGCCTCGTGACTACTGAAGACGATGAAGGCTCTCGCGATGGTGCGATATACGGCGCATTGGCTCCCGTGTACCGCCACCGTCGCATCTTGGCCCATCTCATCATCTTCTGCCTCTTCACTGGCTGGTGGATTGCATCCCTCGTGCTCCATCGCGACGACAAGAACTGGGTCGTTCCCTTCCTCCTCTGGCTCGCAATCAGCCTTCGATTGTTCTTCTTCCACGTTCGAATTGCTTACGTCTCGGAACCCATCCGCTGGATTTGGCATCACACAGCTGTCGTGGTCTACGACAGGATACCTCCCAAGCTGCGAACCCCCGCCGGTGCCTTTGTTGCCGTTGCCACCATTCTTATCGGATCCTTCGTTTCCAAAGAGAGCGCCGACAACACGCGCGAGAACCGCGCCGTCAGCTTGTTCGGCATGCTCGTCTTCATTTTCGTGCTGTGGCTCACCAGCAAGGACCGCAAGCGCATCAACTGGCGCACCGTCATTGGCGGCATGTTGGGACAATACATCATTGGACTCTTTGTCCTACGCACCTCGGTCGGTTACGACATCTTCCGCTTCATCGCCGATCGCGCTGCCGACTTGCTGGGTTTTGCCGGTGATGGTGTTGCCTTCCTGACCGACACGGACACGTCGGAGAAGACCTGGTTCTTGCTCACCGTGCTTCCCGCCATCATCTTCTTCATTTCCATTGTGCAGGTTTTGTACTACGTCAACTTCCTGCAGTGGTTCATCATGAAGTTTGCTACGTTTGTCTTTTGGGCTCTCGGCGTGTCTGGCGCCGAAGCTGTCGTCGCGGCGGCCACGCCCTTCATCGGCCAGGGTGAATCTGCCATGTTGGTTCGTCCCTTCGTTCCTCACATGACAAAGGCCGAGATTCACCAAATCATGTCTTGCGGTTTCGCCACCATTTCGGGTTCCGTCCTTGTCGGCTACATTGGCCTTGGGCTGAACCGAGAGGCCCTGGTGTCCTCGTGCATCATGTCCATCCCCGCCTCGCTCGCCATTTCCAAGCTGCGATATCCCGAGACGGAGGAGACGCTCACTGCTGGTCGCGTAGTCATTCCCGACGACGACGAGCACAAAACCGAGAATGCCCTTCACGCCTTTGCCAATGGTGCTTGGCTCGGCATCAAGATTGCCGGTACCATCATGGCCTCACTGCTCTGCATCATTGCTCTCGTCGGCCTGATCAACGGCCTCTTGACGTGGTGGGGTAAATACTTGAACATCAACGACCCGGAATTGACTCTGCAGACCATTCTCGGTTACCTGCTGTATCCCGTGGCCTTCTTGCTCGGCGTTCCCCGCGACCACGATCTTCTCAAGGTCTCCAAGCTCATTGCCGAAAAGGTCATCACCGTAAGTCTTCTCTCTCTATCCATCCTGGACTTTAAGGCGTGAAATTAGAATAACACGTGCAGAACGAGTACAATGCCTTCAACGCCCTCGCCAACGATGCCTACTATTCGGACCTCTCCCCTCGATCTCAGCTCATTGCTACCTACGCCCTGGCCGGCTTCGGCAACATTGGGTCTCTCGGTATCCAGATTGGTATTCTGGGCCAACTCGCCCCATCGCGAGGCGGCGACGTCTCACGACTCGCTCTGTCGGCCCTTTGCTCGGGAGTTTTGGCTACCCTGACGTCTGCCAGCGTTGCCGGTCTCGTCGTTACCGATCAGCTGTCCAACTTTACGACGACTTCTTAATTGCCACGAGTTGGATAATGATAGTCACTGCTTGACATGTTTGGACATGTGGTGCATATGCTAGCCTTTTCGAGAGCGGAAGTCTAATGATCGATCATCTAGTCAATTTTACGTTTATCAAACGAGTTACGTCTGCGTCTGAGAAACTGCTCCTGCTTGCCGATGTCCCGTTGGGTTATTTTCTTGGTGATGATTCACGCTCTGGGCATTGACTGCGAAAGTGCCTTTGTCTGTGAATCCCCAACCTCCTAGGCAGCAGTAATTGAACCTTGACATGTCCAACTGACGCCTGATGCCGCATGTCGCGATGCCCAGGACCCCCGCCAAGCGACCCGATAGACGTCGTACCATGGAATGGATATGCCGGCAGACATTTTCTCCTCCATTTTTTACCCCATAGCTCGGGTCCGTCTGTCGAGCGTTGGACCGGGCCGGACGTTGCTGGTCGAGATTCCTGAGCCTGCCGCATCTGGGGGTGGCCTCACGAGGCGAAAGGGCTTGGATCAATCGATGGCCCTGGGATGATGTGCAACGGGTTTTTCGCAAGAGAGAGTATGGGCCCCCCAGCCTCGTCAGCCTCTCCGCTTGAGACATGGCCTGGGATGGAAAAAAGGTGGATGCAAGGACCGTTGGGGGAACTGGTCGGGTGGGAATGTAACAGAAAGGAACGGGGTGCTGGTTGCGGGGGCGAATGGAAGTTAACGTTGCGTGGTGAGTGGGATGGGATGATTGCTATCGCGAGGGAGTGAGGGGGTCATGGGGAGTCGACTGATTGAGTGAGAGTGTTTTGCTTCTGGGTGAAGATGTCGTGAGAAGATGGATGAGGCATAGAATTCTCTATCGTTTTGGCCATGTCAAATGTACACTCCATTTCTCAAAACACCACCACCACCATCACGCTCCCTCCATGCCAAACTGCTCCGTCCACTCGGCGCACTGCCGAATCTCGTCCTGTCCCACCGAGGCCTTGGTCCCTTGCACGGCCCTGTACAGGTCCTCGACCTGTAGTGCCGGCTCCTTGAGCTGCTTCCCGGGCACCTGGCTCCACGTCATGGGCATGGCGCCGGCCTCGTTGGGGTTGCAGGGCGTGTACCACTCGCCTTTTTGGTCTCGGATCTGAGGTGGGTGATAAGTGATTAGTGTATGGTCAAGCTGGCAGAATGGAGGCAAGACTTACCTTCCGAAAGTGCGTGGCCGTGTGCACTTTTCTCACCGGCATCATCAGCGCGTCCTGCACCAGATTCGCAACATCACTCCCCGAAAACCCTTCCGTCATCTTCCCCAGCCGCCGAAACGCGTCCTCCCCTCCGGGCGCCATGTCCCCGAGATGCACTTTAAACAGCTCGGCGCGGGCGGCCTCGTCCGGGAGCGGCACGTGGATGCGCTTCTGGAATCTCCGGCGGACGGCCGGGTCGAGCGACCAGGGGAGGTTGGTGGCGGCGAGGACGAAGACGCCATCATTGTCGTTGCCCAGGCCGTCCATCTGCACGAGGAACTCCGTCTTGAGCCGGGCCGTGTCTTCGGCGTTTGGCCCGCCGCCGTCGCGTTTGCCGCAGAGGGCGTCGATTTCGTCGATGAAGATGATGGACGGTTTTTTTTCGCGCGCGAGGACGAAGAGCTGTCGCATGAGGCTGTGTGGGTGTGGTTAGTCCCTATTCATGCTTCGTGTTGGGTTTGTGGAACACTCACCCCTCGCTCTCACCCGACCACTTGGACATGACATCGCCGCTGCTCACGCTGAACAGCGTATGGTCGACCTCTGTCGCGACGGCCTTGGCCAGATAGCTCTTCCCGGTTCCCGGCGGGCCGTATAAAAGCAAGGCCCGCCTCGCCCGCCGCTTGCCGCGGAACATCTGGGGGAAGCGCAGGGGAAAGATGATGGCCTCTTGGAGTTCCCCTTTGGCCGCCCCGAGACCGGCCACGTCAGTCCACTTGACGTTTGGCTTCTCGGACACGATGGAGCTGAGGAGCGAGTCCTTGAGCGACGAGTTGGTATACTTCCTGCTGGTCTTGTCGGCCTCGGAAGGCTGCCCGCGGGCGCCGATGCCGCCGTTTGCCGCCGTGAACATGGTTTCCCAGGCCGAGGAAGAAGACGGCGGATTCAGCGCAGGACCGTCGGCGGCTGCAGCAGCAATGTTGGATGCCGCAAGGTCGAGTGCCGCGAGCTTGGCTGCCGCAAGGTTGGCTGCTATTGTTTCGGGGCTGGCAGCCTGGAGCTTGCACACGTACAAGTTGTGAGTGCATTGGCCCCTGATGCCGTTCTTCCAGCACCGTTCGCAAATGTCAAAGTCGCCGTTGTTGCACGTGTTGCACCAGTAAGCGACGGCCCCGGCCGGTAGAGGCGCTGCGCACCCGTCGCATAAGGCATACTCGCCGCCGAGCTGTCGCATCTTGACCTGTTTGCCAAGTAAAAGCGTCACCTTGCTCATCTGGTGCGGACACGTCCTGGAGTTTGACTGACAAAACTGGCACAAGTCGTAGTCACCGCCCGCGCATACGGAGCAGTAGTAGGCCTCTTCGCCAATGTTCAAGCCCTGACGGCACCCGTCGCAGACGACGCCGCCATTCTCGACAAACCGGACTTTGGTCTGTGGCCCCGTGAGCCGCGTCTCGATGTGCCACATTGCCTGGACGTATTCCTCCATGTCCAGCTTGCCGTCGCTGTCCTCGTCGATGAGCTCCCAAATCTCCGAGAGGGTTTCCCGAGGAAGGCCGCTCTGAAAGAAGATGCGTGCAGCGTACGACCCGTCGACTTGCGACCCGCCGCCGCTATGGGCAACAAACTGCTGCTGGTAGCTGAGACGCATGTTATCGGGCAGCTCTGGGAGATCAGACAGAAGGCGACTGGTTCGTGAAGGTGCAGGAGGTGCACTGTTGCTTGGAGGCTGCGAGGCTGACTGCGTGACTGGTCTGGCGAGAACAGCACCGTCTAGCAACTCCTGGGGAGGCCGATAGCCGGACATGAGATGGGTCATGATTTTCGAATGATTAGCCGGCATCTCCATAAAGACCTTACTGCCCCCGGTGCTTAGAGGCCACCAGGGATACGTCCAGGCCTCGACGAAATAATGGTCCAAGGCCCACGGGCAAAGAACGGTTGATGCCCCTGGAACAAACACGAAGCCCAAGCTGCCTTCCGCCATGGATTTGAGAGTGCTGGCCAGGGTTGTGGGGATCCCTTCCCAGTGGATGGTGGTGCCAGCCGTGAAGAGGAACGAGTCTCCGGTGCCGAACCAGATACAGTCGATGAGCGTTGGCTGCCGGGCTCGAGTATGCATACCATTCAGGTCAATCAGGCGCGCGACGGCCACGAGGAAGCCGTCTGGGAAGAGGCCTGATATTTGGGCAGAACCGTCAGTGTACTTGATGAACCAGCCGCCTCGAGGGCAGAGGGACACGTGCTTCACCGAGGTGTCGGCGTGTAGTTTCATCTGCTGGGAAACAGCATCAAGCATGGAGTTATCGTTGGACAGCACTGAAGAGAGTCAATATAGCAAAGAAGAAGCCTAGGGCCAAGGTACAAACAGTCGCCTTGCTTGGTCATGATGGCATATCTGCCATCCGGGGTTGAAGTCATCCAATTGATCCTGGTGCCGGCCATTTGCTTGTCATCAAACCATCCGCCTAGCTGATCCCATACGAGCTGAAGTGGTGCAGGCAGGTTATGGCTTTCACACGGTCAGAATGTCCAAGTCGACGACACTTGGCTGGAGAGCGTGGGGCCTCACGCCTGAGAGAATATGTCGTTGCCAAAAGCCCATGATGATGGGTCTGGCCCGAAGTAGTAGAAGACCATTGCGGTTCGATGCGAGGAGCAGGGTCACGGGGAACGGGTTACGTGGGCGACAAGAAGCGCGGATCCAAGAAGAGAAGAAGAAACATCGGATTGAGCCAAGGCATTTTCGCGTGTCGTTGCTGTCTTGGCTTCAGCTGCAGGCAGATTCAGCTGATGGCTGATGGCGGCTGGTGTGAGGCGCATTTCGAAATGTGGCTGGTGAGTTTATGGCCTGAGGCAGAAAGAATCAATGCCCAGCTCTTTGGCAGTGCTGAGGCACATGCTACTTTAGGGATAAGTATACCTCCCGTTATATCATTAGGGAGTAAAACCTATGCCTAAAGTAGCAAACGCCTCAGCACTGCCAAAGACGCGCACTTACCACTCCTTCTCCGGTCCGGTCCGTCGGCATCAGCCCTCCATGTCCGATCTGAAAAGTTTTTCCAGAAATGCTGCTCGTGTCGTCTAGGCTTATAAACCACCAGTCAGATGTGACTGAGACGCACGAAACAAAGAGTGTTCGGACGGCTCGGAGATTCCGGCGAATCCGTGGCTGTGGCGATTCAGACTCGGGATCAACGAGGGCTGCGGGCTTCGGCTTTAGCCAAACCAGGATCCCTGGCAGCGATTGATTTCCAAGCTCGCGCCAAAAATCACATCGAACTCGGTGACGTCATTGGTGGATCCGTTTCGCTGCGCTCGCCGTGGATGGCGTCAAAATCATGGAAAGGGTCGCATCTCTTTAGCAGTGCCATGGCACATTCTACTTTACGCAAAAGTACTACTACCTAATACTAAGGCCGTTAGTTAAGGGAAAATCAGGGAGCAGTACTCATACTAAAGTAGAATGTGCTTAGCATCCCAGAGGGATGGAATTGCTGCTTGTTTCGTGTGCGACTCGACGCGACGAAGGAAAGAAATGAGTCGATTTGTTATCGGTCAACGAATTCACAAATCGAGTCGTTTAACCCTGTCGGATGACGGCACGTTTGGCCAAAACTGGAAATCGTCACTGGGGTCAGACGCGGAAAGAGTGTGCTACTGCTGCTCACACATTCGCTGACAAAACTACCTCTCCCCGACATACTACGAAGCCAAAGCTAACCCACCTCCCACTGGTCATCTGAAGATATTTCGTTTCTTCTTCTTTTCCTCTCTTCATCATTTCTCCCCTGCCATGATCGCCTCATGGATCCGAATCGACGACAGCCTCAGCCTTCGGGCCACCTCCAAGTAGCCCCCTCGACTCCTCGTCGTAGTCCGAGTCCATCGCCATCGAGATTAACGCCTAACCCGCCAACTCCCAGCGCTACGAGCGACATTGCTGCTGGCTACTTCGACCCCTTGACCGAAGCTGCTTCTTCTCAATCTCGATTTTCCCACCGATCCCGCCAACACAGCTCGGCATCTCGACCAACCTTGGAGAATGCGCGTCTCCCCAGTATTCGATTGCGACGGTCCTCCAATGCTTCTCTATCATCCTCCATCAACGCAAATGACCAGCAACACGACGGTGTCTCGGACGGAAATGATGGCTTCCGAGGTCGACCTCGCAGCATCTCCCAACCCGAAAGGGCCCATATCCCCGAGGTTCCCGGCCTTGCTCGACACTCTAGAAGGGTGCCGCAGATCGCCATGCCTCGATTGACGGAAGAAGGTGGGCGTCCGTCGCTCGCTGAACTCGGACTCGACTCGACTTCTCCCATCTCGCCCATCCGTTCTCTTCCCGAGGGCGTGAGTCCAGGTCTCGACGAGACTAGTGATCTGGAAGAGAACAGACTACAAAGGAGCAGGAAACTAAGCCGGCTATTTTGGCCTAGACCTCGACGTCATACCGTGGGACAGGATGCATCAGCGGCCCAGACTGCAAACCCCGACGATGAATACGCCCAGGAGTTGGTGGATTGGTTGGATATCATCGGTTTGTCTCCCGTCCAGGCGTACGGCCATTAACTAACCCATCAGACCCCGAGGTTCAAACTCTCTCGACCCTCACCAACGTTCAAAACTCCCTCTTCGTTCCCGACTTGGGCGGTTGGATCAATCGACGACCTACCTACGTGCTCTCCCAACACCAGCCCGAACAGGAATGGGCAAGGGGCATGGCCGCCGAGAGGCACCGAGAACCCGAGCCAGTGCCCGAGGATACCGAACTCGAGCCGCCACCGATGCAACGAAGCAGCACCATCACGTCTCGCTTGACCGATTCCCATTACGCAGCTCTGCCCCACGGGGAGAGCCTGGAAGGCTGGAGCGCGCAAGAAAAGAGTGAGTTGGACGACCATGTCCGCCACATGCTCCATTCCCGACGCTCCAGATGGAAGCGCAGATTCAAGGGATTTGGGCAATACGTGAAACGCCCTCTGGGCTTCTTCGTCACGCTCTACGCCACGCTCATCACTCTATTCGGATTGGCTTGGGTTTTGTTTTTGATCGGCTGGATCTACGTCGGCGAAAAGCAAGTCTACGCCATTCACATCATCGATAGCATTCTCGTCGCCCTGTTTGCCATCATGGGTGACGGCTTGGCCCCTTTCCGAGCCGTCGACACGTACCACATGATCTTCATTGCAAGATACTCCCGCATGATCAGCCGCGCAGAAAAGGGCAAAGGACCAAGGACACGACTTCGAAAGCGTAGCATCCCTGAAGAGGTGCGCGATAGTGTCGACCTGGAGAACTTGGAGAACTTTGGACGACTTACGTCTCAGCAAGCCCGTGATATCCTGGCCTCGAACGGGCCTTGCAGCAATGGAAATCAGGCCGACGGAGACCAGGAAGGCGACAACGTCAACCGCACGCAGTCAAAGTCGTCGGGGTCATCCAACGATGTTCCGGCGCTCACCTACAAGCAACTGCAGAGCCTACAACATCATCAGAAGAAAATGTCCAACTCGCACAGTTTTTACAAGCCGCAGGAAACATTTACCCATCATGAATTCCCCCTCAGCTACCTCATCGCCATTGTGGTGCTCCTCGACTGTCACTCTTGCTTACAAATCTCGCTGGGGGCTTGCACGTGGGGAATCGACTACCACACGCGACCATTTGCGCTGACGACTGTGATTCTCTGTGTGAGCATAACGTGCAACATCACTGCCGGCCTGCTGATCAGCATCGGAGATCGGAAGACGAGGAAGAAGGATGTCTGGGAGCTTCTTAACAGACAGGAGCTCACTGAGGATGCCATGAAACACATGGCCAAGAAGAAGAAGGAGGAGGAAAAGGAGGCTGAAAAGGAGGCTGAAAAGGAAAAGGAAAAGGAATTGGAAAACAGCGATAGGCAGAGCGAAAGCTCGAGCCGGGTTGGGAAGCTTATCAAGCTGCCAAGCTGAGGATGACACGCGAATGGATGGATATCATGATTTATGGAAGAGGAGGATAAACGGAAGAGGATAAAACGGGTAGTGATAGATAATCAGGCAAACAAGTATATGTTGAGCTGTTGCTTGCTGATTAACAGACATGGCATAATGTTTGTGATGGTATTGAGAAGATACAATAAACACCGTCTCATTATGACACAGTGGTGTCAGACGAGCAATGGCACCAAGAGCGCCAAGATGATGCCAAGGCGGCTGACGATGCTTAGTTCATCCCTTTCGCAGTGCTAAGGCACTTCTATTTTAGGGATAAGTAACATATACCTCCCTAATATTCTTATAACTAGTATATGGTAATATTATTAGGGAGTAGTACCTAGGTATACTTAAAGTATATGGTAATATTATTGGTGAGTAGTACCGAGGTATGCCTAAAGTAGCATGTGCCTTAGCACTGCCGAAGAGATAGTGTGGGTGCATTCACTTACGCGCTTTGACGTGATCAACAGATGGTCAACATTTGTTTTCAACTTGAAGTCATGATTAGGAGCAGTGCAAGGTTTAAAATGAATCGCTTCATCCAAATACATTAAATGCGAATGTAGTTTCTCCATCCAACCCCAATCCTTTCTCACGGCAGCTCGGTGTGCGCAGGAGGGTGACTCGACGGCAGTTCGGCGTGAGGAGACGTCAACGGGAGCTCGGCGTGGGTAGGCGGGTTGCTCAGGGGAAGCTCGATGTGTGTCTGGTACACGGGGATGCTCTGCGGTGGCAGCTCGTGCATCGGCGTCGTCGTCGTCGTCGTCGTCGGGACGGTCCCCACGCTTCCGAGCTGCGTCGGCGTCGTGTTGGCGTGGGATACAGGGGATACGCTCGGCACGGCAGCTACTTTCAGGGGGTCGACGAAGCCGGCTTCGACGGGGGCTTGGCCGGGAGCGTAGGGCTGAGGCGGGTAGCTTGGTGGGTAGCCCTGCGGAGGATAGCCTGCGGGTGGTGCGCCGGCGGGGGGAGGCACCTGGGATACCGCCGGGGCGGTGCCCGCTTCGGGGTTGGCTTGCTTGTTCTTCTTCTGCCGGCGCCAGAGGAAGCCGGCTATGGCGGCGATGAGCGGGATGCCCACACCGAAGCCCACGCCGAGACCGGTCCGCGTGGACTTGCGGTGCTTGGCTGCCGACGACGAAGAAGAGCTGTTGTCGCCGTCCTCCCAGCTGTTGGACGTCGGGAGGACATCTCCTGCCGCAGAGGTCGACGTCGCGGCCGGGTAGTAGTACTGGTACGAGTTGCTCGAGTCGTCGTTGCTGGATCCCGAAGCGACCACCGTTTTCGTGACGCGACTATTGTCACCACCGCCATCGCTCGCAGTCGCAGTCGACGCCGCCGCCGTCTCGGTCACGACAGAGACGCTCGCACACGTAATGCCCGTGGGGAGAGTGTAGCCCTCGACAGCGCAGGCGCTGCGGGCGTAGGTCGCGGCCGACTTGACGTCGTTTTCGGAGCAATTCTCGTAGAGACAGCAGAGGGCGGCGTCGAGGACGTGCTCGTTTGTGCAGTTGCATTCGTAGTCGAAGAGGTTGCACTCGGTGTCGGTGCTGGTGCCCGTGTAGATGTTTTGGCATGATTCCTGGGGATGGGTTAGCAAGAGATTGTTGGTGGTGGTGGTTGTGAGTCTGAAAAGAACTTACTGCGCAGCTTGGGAGTGACACGAACGACGTCGCCAGGTCGGCTACTGCCAGGAGGAGGGCGAGCCTGGAGTTCAACATTGTACTGTGCTTTGGTCCTCGTTACTTTCCTGTGTCTCTTCTTTCCGTGTCTTCTTTCCGTGTCTCTTCTATCCGTG
The DNA here is from genome assembly GCA_911649645.1 of Thelonectria discophora. Classification (NCBI taxonomy): domain Eukaryota; kingdom Fungi; phylum Ascomycota; class Sordariomycetes; order Hypocreales; family Nectriaceae; genus Thelonectria; species Thelonectria discophora. The sequence continues at coordinate 455,886 of CAJVRK010000012.1, forward strand.
TATTTCGACGATTCGGATGTAAGACAATGCAAATCCAGTTCCCCCCCTTCACAAGACCATACGCGCACCTGGGCGACCGCGCCTATCTATTGCATCCCTCGCTCGCCATGCACCTCCAAGCGAGCCCTTTTTCCAGCTCCTCGCCCTTCAAAACAAGCTACGGCAACTTTGTGCCGGTCCGAAGCCAGCTGCTGGTTAGATTGGGTTGAGGTGCCGCTAGCGCAACGGGCACAGCTGCAGCTTCAGCTCCTCTTAAGGATTCTCGGCCGTCGCAAGGGAAGGGGGACCCAGGCCAGGGCTCAAAGAGCGTCTTGGCTAGCCGGGCGATAGCCTGCATTTCGGCTGCGAAGTGCCGGCGGCGTGCATATCATCTAGCCTACGTGGGACAATCCAGGGCTGAATTTGGGGAAAGGATGGTGAAGCAAACTAGGGTGTGTCCTCGAGAACCCCCGAGGCGAGGCGAGATGCCAATCGATGAGCGTCAATTGGATTCAGCTGGGGCTTTGTTTCTCCGCAAAATGCGGCACGGTGCGGGATTCTTTCCGCCGAGAGGGTTGCATCGAGATGGAGCTGAAAGCGAGGTGCCAGGTTCAATGCTTGTATAAATCCAGAGGCGACCCAGACCGAGTGGGCGAAATACGGGTGAGCTACGAATACTATATGCCAAGAAACAGAACTGAAGCCCTCACTTCTTCACACAAACTACGGATATGCCCTCCCAAGGAGAGACCCTCACAGGCACTGCGAGTAGTAGTCGTTTTGCACGGTGCACGTCAATCCCGACGCGCACTGCGTAGCGCCCGTCCAGTTGGCGCCGCCGCACTGCTGCCACTTGGCCGCCGTGGCGCTGCTCGAGGACGTCGAGGAAGTGGTGGCAACGACAGCGGCGGCAGCAGTCGTGCTGGTCTTGGTTGTGGTCTTGACACTAGTGGTAGTCTTGACAGCCGCGGCGGTAGTAGTGGTCTTGACGGCAGCAGTCGTAGAGCTCTTCGCAGCAGACGTCGTGGCAGCCGCAGCCACAGCCGTGGTGCTCGAGGAACCAGACGACGAGGAAGAGGACGTCTGCCAACCGCGGTTGCGCGAGAGCTCGTACCACCAGTTGCGAAGCATCCAGCCGTCAAAGTCGGTCACCTTTGTGGCGGAGCCGGCGAGCATGATGAAGGCGTCTTGGCCGGTAGGGGTCCAGTCTGTGACACGGCGTTAGCGGGGATCGAAAGGAGGAGGCTTGAATCTATCGCCCGAACTCTGGGGTGGCGAAGGGAGCCGCCAGGTGGCTCAGGGGGAGGCGTACCGTAGACTGGAATGAGGTTAGTCAAGTTTGTGAGAGGGTGGTGGGAGGCACTTACAATCATCGAGACCAAAGGTGTGGCCCTGAGACGGGTTAGCAGTCACCTTTCTCGAGGTTTCCGAGTACTCACCATCTCGTGCAGAAGAATGTGGACATTCTCCGCATCCAGCAACTCCATGAAATACTCCCTTCCTATCCTCTGGCCCCAATCACCACCAGTGCCACCGCTCAGCCCCTCGGTCAACCACAGCGACTGATCATAATGGTTGTCCTCCCCGGCCGCGCAACTGCTGTAGTCGCCGTCCTGGTGGAAGTAGCGGCCGCACGACTCGGCGCACTGCGGGATGCCGTCCGAGTCGGTGTCGGTGTAGACGGTGATGTCGCTCGTGTCGCCCTGCAGCAGGCTCGTGTCGTTGACGGCCCAGCCGACCACGTTGACCGTGATGGCTGAGTAGGGGAAGTTGTCGTAGCCGTACACCCACTTGAACCACTTGTCGTACTGCGTCTGGAGGACGCTGGCGATTTGCGTGCGCTGCGCCGCGGTGACGGAGACGCTGGATTCCCAGCGGACGCACATGTTGATGGTGCTAGAACCGTTAGATTACGAAGAAAGCTGGGCACGCCATGAACCTACCCCTCCGTAGCAATGATCTGGTCCCATCCGTAGTTCTCAAACCCATATAGATCACCATTGTTGTACGTCTCCTCGCAGTGGTCCCAGACCTCCTCGAGAGCGTCGGCCATGTCGGAGGGGGGGCTCCATCCGGTGGCGCGCTTGACCGGGCGGTTTCGGGGGACGTCAAGGAACGATCGGGCCTTGGCCGGCTTGAGCTTCTCCCAGACGGAGCCGTCGAGGTCCGAGTCGGACGAGATGGTGTTGGCCGCGGTCGACGCGGCGAGGGCCACCAGTCCAGCAGTGGAAGAGAAGCGCATGGTGAAGGAGGGTGTGGGAATAAAAAGAGTGTTATATATACAGTAAAGAATGAACGTCAAGCTCAAACGAGTGGCATGAAAACGAAACAAAGGCGAGCTGGAAGAAATGGATGTGAGTTACAAGCTGATGGCGGCCAGCCGAGGGACATATATAGGGACTCCGAAGAACACACCCACGCAACACCACGAGTAGACTTGATAGGTAAGCTTAAAACAAGCAGCAATAACAACGGGGGGATTGTCCCACCTCTCGGCCGTCGTGGTGCCATCCAGATCTGCCTATTGGCGGGATATTCGTGAAGCCCACGGAGAACAGGTCGGAGATGGAGGCGTGGGAACTTGGAAACGCTCAAAGGGGTACTGGCATGTTTTTGGTTGCTTGGCAAACCTATCCGATATTGGCACGGGGGAAATACGAGCGGGAGTTGACATGGACGAATCGGAAACGAAGCGTTTGTCCATGTCGGATGACTTTGGTAGGAGTTTAGTCGAGTCTTTCCGTGTAGGTTGCGTTGGGCGCTGATCAAACTAGAGGTTATTTACATGCTTAACAAGGTGCCCTTCATGCTCCTGGCCGTACTCAAAATTGCCACGAAAGAATGCAACGCTTTGAGCGCAGCTCTCCAGTACAACTCTTCGAAACATCCTCCTCCCTGCAAGCCAACAAGTCGTCCCGACCTGAGACGGCCTTGGCAAACGGACATGGTTCCCCTTGTTTTAGCCAAGTTGTTTAGCGACACGGCCGAGATGACAATTTTTCCGGAGCTGAGAGAGTTCGGGAATTGGGCGGGTTATTATTCGTACGGCCCACGGGTGCGGACGGGGTGCTTCAAGAAGCCGAGGGCATGCCATTCGCTTGTCGGCGAACTGACGGTTACTGACGTGTTTCTCGCATCTTGTCAATTCCAGGTTGCGTGGCATCGTGGAGAGTTGATTACCGAACCCGAAGGAGGTCACGTGGAGGCGCACGTGCGTCGCGTGAAACCGCGATTCGAGGAAGGAGCGAGGCCGAGGACCAAAATGAAGCCATCTCGACTTAGTCCCATCAACCCCGCAGGGCAAAGGAGCACGCCAAATGAGAAGCGTGATTGCTTGCAACCGGTGAGAACTGTCTTGACTCTCCCAAGCTGGGCTGCCAACTAATATTTGAATCCAGGTGCAGGTACTTTTCCAATCGCCTTGTCGCCAATTGACATTGACAGTGCCGTGTAGAAACGCAAAGGTCAAGTGCAGACACAATGGGCAATCACCTTGCGTCGCCTGCGTGAAACGCGGTAAGATAGAGTCGTGCATTCTTCTCGGTCCTGCGGTTGGCCAGAAGGCGTTTCCAAACCGAGGCCAAAGGTTGAAGCGGAAGCAGCCTACCCCGAACCATCAACATCAACTCGAACCTCCAGTCTCACTGCCGCTTCCCAGTCATGATGACTTGAAGCGCGTCTTTTGCAACATTGAGCGAGCGAGGTTCGTTCGAGTCGTCGCCAATGTCCAGTCTCAATTCCCCGAACTCGGCTTCGTTCACCCGGTTCACCTCGAATGCGTTGAGAATCCAAGCGCAGCGCAAATGCTGCGTTTGCTGACCCTCTTGGCCATCTCGGATCGCTATGAGACAGATCCCCAAGATACTTCTCACTACATCTCGCTGGCCACAACTGAGCTGCACAAACGCACCGTGAGCTCCCCAAGTCTCGACCTCGCCCAGGCATTCCTCATCCTATCCGTCTACAATTGGGGCGATGGCGATGGCTTCAGCGCCTGGATGCATGCCGGCATTGCCTGCCGAATGGCCCAAGGGCTCCTCAGCACGAAGCTGCAGGCGATTGCTAAGACGTCCGTCTCCGAGATGGAAAAGAGAACGCTCTGGTCGTGCTTTGCCATTGACAAGTTGCTGAGCTGCGGCAAGGCGAGAAAGGCCGTCTTCGACCTGCACTGCATGAACCTTCCCCTCCCATCAAGCGAGGAAGACTTCATCTTTGGGGATGCTCACGTGCAAGTGCCTCTACCAACCCAGAGAACCTTACTTCCCTTGGTGAATTGTGGATGCGATTCATCTTTTGCGCTCATCAATGAGGGCTTGCACATCTGGTCTGCCATTCACTCTTGGGGTGCCGAAGGTGGGAGGAGACAGTCCGGAATGACTGAGCCAGAGGAGTGTCCGTGGCAAGAAACGTCGCAGTGGAACAGAATGAAGCAAGACTTGCAGAAATGGAGGGATTCGCAGCATCCAAGGATGAAATATCCAGAGTGCAGGGTATCCTCGCACGCCCACTTGAAGCAAGCGGAGAGATTTGGTTACCTTAACTTGATCTACTATGTCAGGTAAGAGACGCCTGGCCGCTCACGACATGCTCTGACCTTGTCACAGCCTGCTGTTCCTTTGCCGTGAATACATCCCGTTTCTACCAGTTGGCGAAGCAAGACCTCGCGGCCCTATCGAGAGGCCCCTCCTGAAAGCAGTTGGGTCAGATTTCTTTTGGTCAAGCAACGTCGTCGAGCTTTTCTACGCGACAACTCAAATATCCAACCTCCTCAAACATCTTCGCCAATCCGGAGCGCCTTTGCGTACTCCCTTTTCAGGGCTGTGTGCATTCTCTGCCGTCCTCGTAAACCTTTACGCGGCTTCATTCCCAGTCTACATGGAATTGACCGACGCGCAAGCAGAACAAGCCGCATCACAGGCCGAGGAGAGCATACGTGACCTGGAAGAGATTGGTCTCGTGTGGAAAGTTGCTCAAGACTGGATCGACGTGGCTAACACGGCCAAGAGTCTGTTTCACCGAGCTGCCGGGGTCGACGGAGAGTTCATGAAGAAGTCGCGATACGACTATCCGGACCTGGAGGACTCGATGAATCTGGCGCAGCTCAAGGGAATGCCGCGGCCTCAGAATTCCGACGTGTCTGTGATAACCATGCCGAACGAAGCGATACTGAGGCAAGAAACGGAACAAATCGGCAGTGGTATGTCCACTGAAGGAGACTGGAATGCGGTGATGAACGAAATCATGGATGAAGACGAATGGAGACTGTGGTCATTCTGGGACGATCCGCATCTCCTCTCGACGGCGATTGATCCTAGCCTCGGCGAGACCCAATGACATCGGCACCAGTCAAGAGCCGGCAGGGACAACTTCAACTCTATGCACTGTTCTCGATTAAAAGTCTAGCTACCTCTATTTGGTCTTGCTGCCTTCATTTATCTCTTTATTTGTCCTCATACTTGTAGACGCCAGCCATGAGGCCCTTGATCTGCAAAGCCAAAAGCTTGGAATAGTACCGGCACAAGGCCAGGTTGCCGCCGTGGAACCAGAAGCCCGGATGCCCGGTCCGCTGCCAAATCATGCGCATCTCGCCCTCGTCATTGAAGCCCCAAATGTCCCCGACCCGATCGGCCACGTCGTCCCCGAAGACGGTGCGCGTCTGGGTCCTCATGTTCTCGTACCCCGTGGCCAGCACGATCTCGTCGGCCTCGAGCTCGGAGCCGTCGGCGAAGCGCAAGCCGTTGGGCAGCACGCGCTCGACTTCTTGCCCCTGCTTGACCTTGATCTTGCCGTCGATGACGAGCTGCGAGGCGCCCACGTCGAGGTAGTAGCCGCCGCCGCGCTCAAAGTACTTGATGAAAAAACCGGCTTCGTCGGGGCCCTTGTCCAGCTTGAAGCCGGCCTTGGCCAGGCCGGTGAGCAGGGCCTCGTCGTGCTTGGACTGTATCTTGGTGAGGTCGATCTGGTTCGACTTGAAGACGGGCATGGGGATGCTATGGAAGACGAGGTCGGCGTCGTCGACATCGGGCCCGGTCTCATCGTACAGCCCCTTGAGGCCGATCTCAGTTATGGACTCGGACGAAATCACGCAAGTGCTGGATCGCTGCACCATGGTGACGTCGTAGCCCTTTTCGTAAAAGTCCTGGGCAATGTCGTGGGCCGAGTTGCAGCAACCGATGACGACGGCCTTGTTCCCCTTTTGGCCCTGTCGGGCGCCGGGGAACTCGGACGAGTGGCAGATGAGGTGGCCCTTGAAGCCGTCGACGCCCTCAAACGTCGGCTTGTTCATCTTTCCCGAGTGGCCCGTCGCCTGCACGACGTGGCGCGGGCGGAAGATGCGCGTCTCGTCGACGCCGCTCTCCAGCTGCCGCCGAACCGCGACCGACCACCTGCCCGCCTGGGGATCCCACTTGCTGCTGACCACCTCGCTCTGCATCCAGGCGTCCAGCTCTAGCAGGGTGGCGTACGACTCGAAGAAGTCGCCCAGCTTGTCCTTGGGCGTGAAGATGGGCCACTGCGGCGGGAAGCGGATGTAGGGGAGGTGGTCGTACCACACGGGGTCGTGCAGGACCAGCTGGTGGTAGCGGTTGCGCCAGTTATCACCGATGCGGGCGTTCTTGTCGACCATGAGGGAGCTGACGCCCAGGGCCTTGAGGCGGGCGGCGATGGTGAGGCCGGCTTGGCCGGCGCCTGTGAGGAGATGCGTTAGACGTTGACGTGTTCAACGGGGCACAACAAACGAATGTCTCACCAAGGATCAAAACATCGGGCTCGTACTCGTCGCGGAAGTTGCGCTCGTCGTCGCGTCGGTCGGCCCAGTTCTTCCGCCCGGGCTCGCCGCCGTGCTGGACGCCCTTGGGACGACGCGCAAAGGTATTCTCCTCGTGGCCGGCCAGCTCGAGCAGGACGGTGTACAGCGTGTAAATCTTCCACTCGCCCGGCGCCGTCTCGATCATGCGCGCGACGCCCTGCCCGCTGCCGACCGCCGTCTTGAGGACAAAGCAGAACTGTACGCAGTGGACCTCGCCGGCGGCGTCGAGGAACGCGTGCTGCGGCTTGCGGGCGGCCGGCGCCTCCTCCTCGAGCTCTATGGACTTGAGGCGGGGTCCCGCGGGGTTCTCCTCCAGGAAGGAGCGCACCCCCGCGCGGCCGTGGACGGTGCGGAACGACCACGACATGGCCAGGTGGTCGCGCCAGTAGCCGTCCTCGGCGAAGATGGAGGCCAGGCCGGCGTGGTCCTTCTTGGATAGGCACTGGTTGACGGCCTGGACGGCCAGCCCGGCCACGGTTTCCGGGTCGAGCCCCGTGGGATGCGGGGAGTAAGGGAAGGGCGCCGCGGCGATGTTGACGGAGCCTGCCACGACTCGCATGTGCGAGGGGACGTGGAGTTGAGAGTCTGCTGTCATGGCGATGGGAGAGCGAGCAAGGAACTGGCTTGCTTGTTAGGGCAGGATGTAGAGCAGGATGTGATCAATCGATGATCAATCTATGGAAGGGAGAGGAGCAAGGCACATATATACGACGCATGCAAGCCACCCAGGAATGTAACATGCGGGCGGGGAAGACGCGTCCCGTGAGATGCTCCCCTTCTGCAGGCCGACAAGACATGCATCCAATTTCCTGTCCACGGCCGAGGGAGCAAAGGGAGAGCCAACACAGAAGGGAGGGTCAAGTTGTTTGACCGGTCTCTCAGTGCCCCCGCTCCGGGCTGTTAAGTGCGGGGAAGGGAGGGAAAGGAAGAGGTCCGGGGACGGGCTGGATTTGTTGCCGGGAGGAGGAAACAACCAATCACGGCAGTCAAGTACCGTCGCTTCCAGCTTCCGTCGTGGGGAAGCCCTGCTCCGTTTGCTGCATGGCTGATCACTTGGCAAACTCTCAGAGGCCAGGGGGAGGGGGCCAATGCAAGGGAGATTTCAGGCAGAAGGAAAAGGGAGAGGGGGGAGATGAGGGGGAATTGCCAAGTTGGTTGATCTTTGCCCAATTGAGTGTGTATTGTTGGCTGCAGTCGGACAGTGCAAAGAATGATTGCCATAACTATTACAAAGGAAGGCTTCAATATTGGACATGGATGGCTGCATGCTAGCTTCTGCGTGATGTGTACGGAACTGAGTCAGGTTTGGGCAGGTACAGATTGCCCACATGCAAAGGGATGCACAAAACGTGATAAGTGAGGGCTTTGTGAAGATGCAATGTTGTGAAATGGGATACATGGTGCGCTCGCCGACACCGGATTATGCACACAGGTGCCGATGCACGCACGCGGATGCTGACTTGCAGGAAGTAGCACCACCTAATCTTTCCGACTCCCGAGCGGCCTTTATTTTGTTATTCAATCTTCTTGACGGTCTGATAAGCCCAAGCGCTTCTAGAAGAGATTAAACAGATACGAAGGGAGCCAGAGAAGAAAACTGAGGATGCTCGAATTCTCCAGCACAAGCGCCCTGCACAACCACTACCAGCATGTCCATGGCGTGGCCCTTGAGCAACGTCGACAGGGCGCAAACACAGACGCGTTTAAGCAGAATGCTTCCATTGGTATACGGCCCTGAACGAGGGACGAAGCACGGGTTGGTTTCCTCACAAGGCCACTGATCGCGACGCTGCCGCTCCTGACTACGGATACGGTTGATTGCTTCCTGTAAGCCAATCCCCCACCCCCTCTGTTTGTGATTGAGAACATGTCCATGATGAGGCAATCGCCGAGTTGCTAAGTGTTGTTACTCCGGGTCTGATTGCACTGGACACGCTACCCGAAACAGTCGTCCAAATGAGCGAAGAAGCTTCTTGAAACATATCCTTTTTGCGTACCCCAACCGTCCTTACGTCGCCTCCGTGAGCGATCAATTGAATGAAGGGGTGGAAAAATCCCAGGAGAATATTCCCCAAAATTTACCTGGACTCAAGAGGATCAAGTTTCTACGCGTTTATTTTGGTTCCTTGTGTTTATCAGAGATTGCTATGTTCGTTCACATTTGGTTTTTGAGCTTTTTGTGATATTTGGGTGCATTCGATTCAGATTAACTCGACACTCGTTCAGCAGAAGTGCCCTCAATAGCACCTTGGCCCATCTTTTGACTCATGAAAGAGTCCAGGTTCTTCTGGTCCGCCTGGTTGTCGGGTAGGGTTAATTGGCGCTTCACCTTTGCCAAAATTCCCTCGTGATCAATCGTTGGATGGAGTGACGATAAGGTGCTGAGGAGCTGTCCAATTTTATGTTTCGTTAGTCATATAAGGTACTTCCTCATGCGAAGCCTCAGCCACCATCTTTTTGACCAGATCAATTTGGTGAGATTTGTTGAACTACAAATCTCGACCACCTTCTCATCAACGTGCGCGAATAGTAGTGTGCCCATTCCGTTTTTTCAGTCGTTCTGACGTCCAGAAGTCTGCGGAGAGGATGGTGCGCACTGCCGCTACACGGCATTCTTCGTGGTCTTCCAGCGTGAGTCCAAGGTCCTGAGAGACCATGTCAACTACGTTGCGCGTGATGTCGGCGAGCTCCCTGGCTGACATATCGTCAATATCCTTCCGGGGAAGCCCGGCAAGGCTGAAGTCGTCGATTTGTCGCGCGCTCATGGTGGTGTCATTGGCGATGCACGATGCGTATGTTGATAAACTGGGTTCCAATGAACATGAAGAACACCTTGGTTTCAACGTTCCCGTCGGTGCCTGATGTACATCCAAAAGGTCAGTGCCAGTGATCGGGGCCGAATCTGGATCCTCCCGAGGTGGTTCATAATTTCCACTGGGCATGGAAAGGACTCCTCCGATGAAGAGACTCGCCTCCCTCGCCAGGTCACCTCCGTTTGCACAGGTTGCATTCACGGGCTCATCGACAACGGGCACAGCAATTGCGAGCGCGGTCGCGAGGAGGGCAACACAGGAGCTGCTCTTAGGACGAGGAGCCGTACGCCACTAACCCTCTCCACCACGAGCACCGCGGCCTGCTTTCCTGTGCTATCAACTGGGCAGGAAACCAATTTTCCCTGGGATAAGAATAGTCTTTCTTGCCGGCTGTCACCATCAACATGGCGCTCTACACGGGGCATTCACTTGTCGTCAAGTTGCCAAAAGGGCTGTACAGTTGCTGTTTCAAGCGACCAAATTACGCCTAGACTACCAACAGAGTGACCTGATGGGTAAACACATCAATGGCGAGAGAGCGCTTAGTACAAAGGCTGGCACGGCTAATATATTCCTCAGAGAAAACACAATAAGTGTCCATCGAGAGACAACGTACGATGAACTGAAACCTGGGAAGATACTGGAAGCAAATTAGGGCATTCTGGTACACGCTGAGGGGCATCAGATGGTGTTTGTCACTTCCAATTCCACGGACAAGGCTGTAGTGATCGCTTGGAAGCGGCGGGAGGAAATCCCTCGCTCTTGCGCCGAGGTGGCCACGAGTGGCAGATGCCACCCGGGTTCGGGGAGCTAGAAGGCAAGGATGTGTACGTACCTAGGTGCTCGTGATGAGATGTGATTTGCGGAGTGGTAAACTCATTTCGAGGCCCAATCGGCCATTTAATCCGTGGGCTCTATGATTAGCCTTAAGAGCCGTGGTCAGCTGCCCAGCAAGATCCAGCTACTTGAGGCTCATCTCCTGCTGGGGCCCGAGAGCATCTCGGAAGTCTCGATCGCTGCGTGCAAGTCCAACCGGCTGAAACTGTGCACTATCGCCAATGAAATATGCCGGAGTTTTATGGAGTGGAAGAAATGGGAATGGAGGACAGGAATAGACCAGGTTTCAGAACGAAGTAGAAAATGGAACTTCCCCGAGTCTCAACTTTCAAGCGCCACATCCGACTCATCAGGACGTAAACGATGATCCCCTTAAGTCTGGTGATCGCTTTGAATCGGCCGGAGGAAACCCCTCACTCTTGCGCCGAGGTGGTGATATGAATTCGCTTCTTTGTACCCTGCTTGACAATTCGGTTAGCGGGCTCGTATTCCTCCTCAATCTCATACTCCTAATGGCATTGAATGGGCAGCCAGTCCCATGCTTCGGAAGTACCAAATGAGCGAACGAACTAATGAAATCACAAGTGAAGAGATTGACCAGGAACGCCCTAGCGACAACTGACGGGATGTCTACCAGATCCAACCAGACTTGGACTCCTTAATGGAAAGGCAGGCCACAGCACCGAGCCTCGTCCCTGGGCGTGCGAATGCATATCGGTTTGTGAGCGCAGAGGTCGATGAGTAGGTGTCCGTGGCCACTTCAGAAGAATGGGCCGGCGCAGCTCTTTGGGGATTTTTTGATCTGGGATTTTTTTTCGCCTTACTCGTCTCCGTCCAAAAGGATACAGCCAGGCTGGCGACAAACAACGTAGTATTACTTGACAAGTTTGCCCTCTATACATCGTCAACCTAGAATCCCATCGTCTTACTACCGAATGGGGCATCATCAAAACTATAGGAATTAGACGGCATGGCCAAACCAAAGGTATCACAATACTAGGTGGGATAGTCGTTCGAGTAGATAGAAATTGCTTGTCCAAAGCCTGTTTCGAAGGGCGAGGAGCTGAAAAGGGCATGCTTATGGGAAATAGACCGAGACGCTCGAGAAGTCCCGACTAGCATACCGACAGGCACTTCGAAAGCAAACCAAGGTTCTTCGCGCCGAGTCGCAATAGGACCGTAACACCTTTCCTCTAAGAAGGCAACGCATGTCCTCTTTGAGGAGAATACTGCCAACGAAGACTTCTAGTGCAATAAAGCCAATCGACTTACAGTTATCCAGCCTAAATAAGGAACATTCGATAATCTGAGAGAAGATCTCGAGTTCGGAATCCGGACCAGAAAGAATATAATTAAGGCCATTCGGGAGAGGAGCGCTTGCAGTCAAAGAGAGGCGATGACATCAATAACGAAGAAACAATTTGGGCTTATGTCGACTTATGTGTTACAGAAGCTTAATACACTAAGTGAGCTGGCTGATCGAATTGTTGGATATATAACCACCATCCCCAGTGGAAGTAGACGGCGAGGAATATTGTGAACTGGACAATATTTTCAGGAGAAGGATATCCCCCCTCCCCCCCCCCCCCGACGTTCCACTCAGGCCGAGTTTTTAGTGTGATGGAAGGACTGCGGCCCAGAAGACGACAAATGGATCAAACGACGGGGGCTGATTTGGTCAGTACCGCAAGCGGTCGAGGATTTCGAATCAGAAAACCTCATTGGGGAAGAAATGCACATCCCAGACACAGTCGATCGTAGGGTGTCAGTGCCACGTCTTCTGCATCCTCGTCGGACAGGATCGAAGGAGATGTCGTGACTTGGAGCGGTTGGCGGGAGGATGAGGTGACGATGTATCGGGGAAGTTGGAAGAAGGTGTGCCGATCGTCCCTCCGCGGGTTGAATGTATGCTGCCTTCTCACCAAAACCTGACGCTGCACCAGAACTTCATCGATAAACACCACGAGCCCAATGGAACCATCTTCTTTGAAGGTTAGAATTAACTTTATTAAACCGAAGGAGAGGATCTAGTATTTTCATTAAAGGGCTAGCATCTTCATTAGGGCAACAGAAAAGAGACTGATGGGGACAAAAATGAGAGTTTTATATAGCAGTGAATTTATTTAATCTCATTACTTGACATTATAAAGGCACAGGCTGACGACTGAACCTTAAAGATATCTCCAGTACCTAGTTAGTTGTAGTATAATAGTTACCTAATATATAACAACTTTAGTGATGCGATAATAATTCTTGTTGATCGAGGACCAGATGACTACCTTACAGACGCTGAAGATCAAGATGACGGCGCTGAGAGGATCGTCGAAATTCACCCGGCAACAAGTTCTTCACGATCACCAGAAGCTGTTTCACATGCTTAGAAAACCTTTCAACTACCTTCCGAGATCGTCCTCGGAAGAGCAGGTCAGCTGCTTCCCGTTTGCAAAGCTCGTACTGGGCCCAGTTCAGGCCCATCTTCTATAGCAGCTCACTGGTCATTTGCTGACAGAGTTTAAACTTCTAGACTATTAACGATCCTGCGAGCCCTATGTATTAATGTCTGGCTGCAAGTTCCCCAAAGGGTGGGAGGTCGCAGCCCCCAATCTGGTGGAAAGATTATTGGTGAAAGTACCACCCTCGGGCTGGGAATAAGTAGGTATTTTAATCGTTTCAGCAGCTCAGGAATGTCTTCACTCTTCCTTTTCTTTTCCTGAACAAAATCTTTCAAAATATTCAAGTGCTTTGATCAACTATCATCAATTGTGTCGGTGGCGGTTCTATTCCCACCTTCAACCCGACATCTAGGCTGCGAATGATATAATGGCTAGAGTCGGCGGTCAGAGTCGTGCTTTCTGGGCTTGCTTTTATCTCGAGACATGTATGCAATTATGAAGCACGCATAAGAACCTTAGGACTTTACTAAAGTGAAGTAATCCCGTGATAGGTGTTATGAAGAAGAGTTTGTGTAAACAATGTGACGCCACCAAAGACGTGATGTTGTCTCAGCCTGCCGCCCATCTACAGAAATAAAGTCCATCCCTCGGATATGAGCCATGCCTCGGTCAAATCTATACAAATTCCCGCGATCACACTCATCCCCTCATCTCTCGCCTAAAAGACACCCCCCCTCAGACATCGCCCGCCTTGCCCAGCCCTCCGGCCTTTGCATCCCCGTTGTGCCACACGCGAGCCGCCATCTCGCCCTCGATTCTGGCCCGACGAGCAGCTTCGATCTCGCCCGTGTTGTCGTTAAAGACCTCGTCCATCTGCTCGAGGGTGCGCCCGTTGGTCTCGGGCACGACAAACCAGACCCAGACCAGGGCGATGCAGCAAAAGGCGCAGAAGAAGACGTATGTCCCGAAGCCCGTGTTCTGCACCAGCGGCGGGGTGATGAGCCCGATGACAAAGTTGTTGAACCAGTTGGACATTGTTGCGTAGGCCATGCCCTTTGCGCGCAGCGAAGACGGGAAGATCTCGGCCGGCATGGCCCACGGGATGGGCCCCCAGGTGGCTCCGTAGGTGAGCATGAAGAAGAAGAGAAAGGCCACCGAGACCCAGCCCTCAGTCGTGTGGGTTTCCCACGAGTCTTGGTACTTGGCCACGAGGACGGAGACGACGAGGTGCGAGAGGGCCATGCAGATGCCGCCGCCGAGGAGGAGAGGGCGGCGGCCGAAGCGGTCCATGCCCCAGAGGGACCACCAGCAGGCCACCATTTGGATGATGTTTAGCACGCCAGACATGTCGAGTTGCATCTGGTAGTCGAGGCCCATGGTTCCGAAGAGGGTGGGGGAGTAGTAGATGAGGGCGTTGACGCCGACGAATTCTAGAAGATGGTAAGCGATGATGGAGTCAGGGGCAAACTCGGGAACTCACGCTGGAAAAACATCAGACCAATACCGACATGGGTTCGCTTCCAAGCTCCCGGGCGGAAACAATCCAGATACCCGACAATCTGCAGCCTGACGCGGCTCCATCGGCTTCCGTCCTGCAGGCTCGGGTGTCTCTCGGCGCCGACCTCCTTGCGGTAGACGACTTCGGATCGGATCTCGAACCATTCCTGGAGGATACGCGCGTCCGTCGTGGGGAGGTTCCGCAGCTTGGAGAGGACTTGCAGGGCTTCGTCGTCGCGGCCGCGCATGGCGAGCCAGCGGGGGGAGTAGGGGAGGAAGGGAACGCCGATGCCGAGGAGGATAGCGGGGGCCATCTAGAGAGGTTAGGACTTTCAGGGGACTGATGAATGTGCGGCTAGTTACCTGGATGAGGAACGGCAGTCTCCAGGACCACTCGCTCTGGATGTGTCTGGTTCCGTACGTGGTGTAAAAGGCAGCGACAATGGCAGTGACAATGGAAAGCTCCTGAAGCACAAGCAGAGTCCCTCGAATCTCGGGCGGCGCAATCTCCGAGATGTACAACGGCGCAACCATGGCCAACATGCCCACACCGATACCACCGACAAAGCGACCACCGACCAGCATGCCAAAGTTCATCGAAGCCGTCTGCAGAGCCGACCCGATCAAGAAGATGAAGACGGCGACGAGGATGGACCACTTGCGCGAAAACTTGTCGGCGAGCCAGCCCTGGTTCATGGCGCCCAGGAAGGCGCCCAGCTCGATCATGGCCGTCATGAGGCCCTTCTTGAAGCCTGCTCCAGAAGCATCGGGGCCGACTTCGGGGAACTGTTCAATGAACTGGTCCATGACGAGCGTGACGGAGACGACGCCCTGGTCGTAGCCAAAGAGGGCGCCGCCCATGGTTGCAAAGGCGGCGCAGACGGTGACATATTTGTTGCTAAAGATTCCAGCGAAGCCTGTTGGAGTTGTCAGTATCAAGGTCACAAGGTGCATCGGTGCAAGCCCACTCACCAGCCTTTCCGTACGGCTCTCGGTCGTTGCTCACAATTCGCCCGCCTTGGATGACGTGCGATTCAGAAACGTTGAATCCGCTGCTGGACTCGACGTGCTGGGAGTCCTCGGCGGACTTGTGAACTTTCTCTTCCATGTTGGTGTGGTGGTGGGCTAGCAGCGGCATACAGAGAATTGAGATATATGGAACTGTTTGAGCTGGGGCAAATCTGGGGAATCAATCACGAGGAAAAAGAAAATCCGGGGAAGGTAATTATACTAATACGACTTGTTGGGCGTCTGGGGATTGTGGGGAGATTCTTATCGAGGTTATCCTCCGCACTGCTCTTTGCCTCTGTCCCACAGGGTGATACATCTCACAGACTCACAATTCCTTCACCTTGTCTGCTTGACTCGAGTCTCGGTGTGTGCGTGGCTTTCGCGTTGGGAATTCCGAGAACTGGCCAGAGCGCGGAGTGTATTTCCGATGGAAGCACCTGGGCCTAGGCTCGAAGAGTTGAGACTTTATCAGCCTTTGCCATACGGCCGTGCCTTTTAGCTCTTGGGAGTGCAAGGCTACCTAGTTCAACGGGATGTATCCTACTGGCGCGGTCGATTATCTAGTGGCCCCATGTGCCTCGCTTCTTGCAAGGGTGCATCTTGGAGGGGCGGGCGACAGGGAGATGGAAGTATCATCATCTGTCCATGTTCGTCCTGTCGACAGCGTTCGTGGTATGATGGACGGTGAAGAACAACGCTACTCTCGGGTGGGAATTCCCGATGGCTTGGTCTCAACTCAGACTCTCAGCTGTGTTTGGGAAGCCGAGACAATGGATTGATACTGCCTAATCGAACGGAATGACACGTGAGATGAAAGATTCGTCGACTTCCGTGAAACATGTTCATGCCCATGTGTCCTTCACTTTGGCTGCACGGTAAATCCGATCGAGGCTCAGTATGGAATTGATCCTGCGGTCTGCGGTTATCAGGCCAGGAGAGGCATGGTGCACAAAGAGAATGCATGAGTTCAACCAATTTCATTTTAAGCGGCCATCGTTGGCTGCATCAAACATGCAGAGCCAACATGTTCTCCTTCCACCATCTCGGGACCTCCCTCGTCTCGGCAGGTCCGGTTCCGATGGTCACCACAGTGGAATCATGCCGTGAGTCTGTGCTTCTCTAACAATCACTCACCTTCCTTAGTCCACTGTGATCAACGCTGGGTTAAACCCGACTGACATGAACTTGTGGCGATTCTTGTTCTCTTTAACTCATTCCAGAGCCCACCTAGTGTGTGCAGTAAGGCTGACAGCCCCGATGCCATTTCGAGATGCACCTTGGCCTTCATCATATTAACATGACTTCTATGAGACGATGTGAGTACCCAGGGAATATCATTCCGTCGAGAGTCGAGAGTCGAATCAGTCAAGGCCACGGCGCAGATCCAGTGCCCCTCTATCTCAGAATCCGGTTGGTCTAGAACGACCAGGGAGACGCGGTCGGTTCGAGTTTCCGTCCCTTGCAACAGTCGGCGGCATTTCCCGAAGCGTCATCTTTGTGCTTTGTTGGTTGGACCTCGCCTGACAGTCGATCGCTCGTCCGAGACACGCCGACATTACACGTACTCGCTCTGGTCTGGCTGGCGGCTCGGCATGGCCACGGTCGGGCTACAAGTTCCCAGAGAGTTGCCCACGGACTTGCTCATTGGGCATCGACGACCAAGGGGACCATAAAGATGCTTTTGTCGGTCCATGTTTCGACGGGTCTGTGGGTTCTGAGCATCCTGTTCTCGTGGAGGTGTTTGGTCACGCCTGTCTCATCCATTTCCACCGGGACCGACCGCTTGAAGGATATAGGAGGACCGTTCTCTGTCATGAGTCATTGGGGGCGAAGGCGTACATGCATCCGCCAATGTTTCTCAAAGTGCCTCCCAGTTCAGGTTGCAAGTTCCAAGGCTTACGCTCCCATCTTGACTCACAATCTTGACGGTGGTATTCTAAAGTAATGAAATCTTTAACACGGAAATCCTAGTGAGCCTTAGACATCAGAAGTTCGTCGTGATATGGGAGTTGAAAGAGGATGCTGGCGCCTTGGAGAAGCCAGCCCAGAGGCACGCCACGCGGAACCGTCGCGAGGCCTGGCCAGGCGGTGATCAATCGAGCCATCAAGCGGCATCACGTCTCGTCTCTTTCAGGCGGTCGTAAACCAGGCAAGTAAGTCTTTCCCACAAACATGAAGTAACTTCGTGCTCAGATATTGTGTCCACAGCCCGGCGAGGTAACTTCCGATGAAGGTCTTCTTCCGGATCAGTTCCGCTGGCCAGACGACATACACCTTTAAAGCGGGCTCCGAGAGTTCAATGAAAATTGCAACGAAAAATTCGCTCAAGGGTCGAACAAGATACGGCCGTTGGGGTGATATGATCGGGGTGAAACTTGTCTCGGGCGGCGTTGGACTCGGTCAATGATTTCCACAAAGCTCCCAATACTTAGATGGGCCGAGGCCGTTACTGGGCTCACCTCTGTTAGTATTTAATATGAGCACTCTCCCTGACTTGGTGTATAGCTAGGTCTTATAGTCTTATAGAGTCTTGCCTCTCCGTTGGGACTCTAGAGTGAGAGAAACAGAGCGATTAAGGGGTTATGCAGGACTCGAAAAGGTTGAGTAAAGGGTCTTTCTAGCGAAAGGGGAATCTCATCTTCTCGCGCCCATCATGGCATCTTCCACGGAGCCGTATGGATTCCGAGGATCTCAACCACTACGCGGAGAGGGCGTGCGTGCCCTTCTAGTTGGCACGGAGAAACGAGTGTTTAGAGGCCGAGTCTTTACCGTGAACATCAATATCCCGGATAACGAAACAAGCAAGAATAGGTTTTTAAAATAGCAAAACTATTTTTCCGCTTCCATTAACGAAATAACTCCCCAAATTATATTTATTCTGAGAAGACCCTTCCTTCTCATAAGGCCCATTCGAGGCCTCTAGATGCAATGTCTCAAGCATGCAGCTTTGCTCGCTCTGTTCGGGCCTCGGCCACTCGACAAAGATTCTCACCCCGCACCACAAATCAATCGGGCTATTGCGTGAGAGCGCATTGCCATCTATGCCGGCTAATTCAGAGCAGCGCGGACATGGCGCTGGAAAATATTGGAGAGGATTCCTCCAGAGAGGCTCTATCTAAGGCTGAGTTATTCCTGGGAGGCCAAGACGATGCTGAGGGTCTCCAGGTCCTCGGCTATGTTCAGGAATTGAAGACTTATCAGATTATGTACTCCCTCCTAGGAGGCATCAACTTTTCTGTTGACAGTGGTAAGAAGCGGACAATCAATTGTTGTCAATTCGTTATTCGCTAATGCTGTCGATAGAAAGCCCGCTAAGCAGTTCATCACGAGACGTCCAGTTCCAGTATCTCCCAAATCGGGTGGCGGTCTTGGAAATATCAAGAACTGGATGGCTCAATATGCACAGGAACACGGGCATCCAATCAGACCCTTACGACTGACTACGGAATGCCCTGGCCTTGAACTCTACAAAGACTATCAGAAAGTTGCACTTTGCGATGGAAACGGTCAACATGCAGAGCACGCCGCTCTCAGTCATTGCTAGGGGCTTGGTAACACCTCGAAAGCTGACTTCCGAAACACTTGACATGCTTCGTTCCGGCCTTCCGGCGTCCCATCGTTCCCAAACCGTTCAGGATGCGCTTTGGTTGACCTGTCAGTTGCACATCCCATTTCTCTGGGTCGACAGCCTGTGCATCTTGCAAGATGACCCCCATGATTGGATTCGTGAGCCATCCAGGATGTCCGACGTGTACGGAAACTTATCCCTGACTATCGCCGCCTCAGAGCCAAGGACAGCCTCCAGGGTTTCCTGGACCCACGATCGGGATACACCAGGGTTTCTCTCCCTTTTCACATGGACGGAATATCTGACGAGGTGTTAGCCTTTGTCGCTCCACTGAAGTATGTTGGAAGGCCGACCGTATCATCGACTCAGAGGACGAGCCATTGTCACGGCGTGCTTGGGTGCTATAAGAGCGTTATCTCTCTCCACGGATACTCCGCTTCGCCCATTCTCAAACCTCTTTCGAGTGTAGTTTGTGGTTCTCCGCAGAAGACGGCAGGCGCCTGCGCCCGTCCCTGCAGCCGTTGAAGCGAGATCCTGCCATCAACCAACCCTCGACTCCAAAGGTGACGCCGCAGCGCCGGCGAGCATGGCGTGAGATCGTAAGACGATACTCATGGAGGAATCTTACCTTTTAAGGCGACAAACTGCCAGCGCTAGGGGGCTTGGCCGCACGTTTCGCAATCGAATCTATGAGTCGATCGGTCCCGAAGGACTACTACCTAGCCGGCCTATGAAGGGATGACTTGATCCGGTCTGTCCTGGACCTGCCGGGTCCCTAACGCGAGCGCTCCCGACGTATACAGGGCACCGACTTGGCCTTGGGCCTCTACAAGAGCGGCAATCTGCTACAGTAGGGACGGGTCTGACGCGACGGAGTATCTCGCAGTGGTTCGAGACGCGCACGTGGATCTCGAGACTCCCGTGAATCCGTTTTTCAAGGTCACCGGCGGTTGAGTACAGTTAGGGGTGACAGAGCTGCGGCTGCACACCAGGCCGGGCAGCCCAGACGCCATCATAGACCCCTGGTTTCTGTTTCTGGTATCGGAAGAGAGTGGCCTGGACCCTGTAGTCGGGGGGGGGACGTCTGCGATTGCTGCTCATCACCCGAAAGATGGATTGGTAAACTAGAGCTGCGGGGGTTCACATTGGAAAGGTATGTTGTTGCAAGGCTGGAACGGGGCGAGCTGGAGGAATAGGTTTAAAGATGAGTTACTCATAAGAAGTCTTTACAACCAAGGAAATTGCCGATGTCGAGCTTCATATTTCACAATTGACTGTTAATGGTGACCTTGCCGGGGCAATGTTGAAGCTGACCCTTGATGTTTATCAGGTGGATGTAACTATTGGTACCTGAGTTTACCCCTTTCTCAAGTCTCACTTGTCCTTCCTTACCCTAAGCTGGATTTACTTAACGTCAACCTCTTCACCTCAACCTGGCTTATTCAGACAGCATGTTCGATTGAGTTAACGATCCCGTTTATATAAGTAAACACTGGCATATGGAGATTTGGGCAAATCTAAGATGTTTCACATAATACTCCATGTGAGGACTACCCGAGATCAAGGCAATGCTCCCTCAGTGGCAGCGAGCCTATGAGTTATTTCCTACAAGTCTTAAATAAAATCTTATTATTTTGCTTAGTTATCTACCGATCAAAGCATGATTGAGCCCAATGATTCTCATCATTAGATTATCCATTTTCAGACATGTTCACCGGGTTTATTGCAGGTTACTTGTCTGACCGATCGCTTCCCGGGTATCGTATGCGGCGTTCGGCACATGCAGTGTAGGAATGTGACCGAGACGATGAATTAAAATGGAAACGTGGCCTGAATAGCGATTAGGATCTATCCAAATCCCACACCAAGTAACTAAACATCCTCCTCAATTAAGTTTCATCGTTTTCCTGCCAAAATGACTACATCGTCGTCCGGGTTGACTCAAGACGGTAAATCGGAGATCGCATTGCTTGTCAATGAGATCTCCAGATTTCTCGCCCACCAGCAAATTCTCGACGCAGCGGCACTCGACTCATGCTTGATCGTTCCCGCGGTTCTTAACGGCGATTCAGACCATGACGCCTCATCACCAACACACGAAGTGGTCGTCCTCTGCGGGTCGGCAATCCTGCAAACGGCCGAAACGGTCTTCTCATGGGCCTCTGAGCGAATGAAGAGGGCTGCCGACGGAGGACCGAGCAAAGACAACTCGGTTGTGCTGATTATTTGTGGCGGCATCGGGCACTCTACGTCTTTTCTGTACGAAGCAGTGAAGAAGCACCCGGTTTTCCACCAAATCGCCCCCGAGATGGACGGAATGCCGGAGAGTCGCGTGCTACAAGCCATTGCTGAGAGATTTTACCATGTTCGCGTCGGGCCGAGCAAAGGGCTGCGGATCTTGGTGGAGGATAAATCGACAAACTGCGGTGCCAACGCAATCGAAACACGCAGAGTCCTTGATTCGCATGGGATCACATCTCCCCAGTCGATTATTGTCGTTCAAGATCCGACCATGTGTCGACGGACCGTCGCATGTTTTGAGAAGGCGTACGAGAAGACGGGATCCGAGCCGCACATATTGGGTTGGCCAACTTTTGTGCCAGAAGTACGTGTCAGAGGGCAGACAGAACTCGAGACGGCTCCCTCATCTCCTCTCTCATTTCTCGGTTACGCGAAGCAGACGGGTCCCGACGCGGACCAGCTCTGGGACTTCGACCGGTTCATCGACCTCATTTTAGGCGAAATACCTCGGATGCGAGATGATGAAGAGGGATATGGACCAAGGGGAAAAGGCTTCATCCCTCATGTGGACATTCCCCCGGAGGTTGAGATTGCCTGGGGGAAACTCGAGGTGTTTCGGCGAGAACACGCAAGTACGGGCGAATCGAGAAGTGCAATGCCACGAGAGGCATATTGTTCTAAGAGCGTTTAGAGAATAAACACATTTCAGCGGCAGGGGCATTGTGAGCTTGCTTTTATGGTTCAATATAAACTCGTGATTGCCAAATAAGCGCTTCTCGGTCCGGCATTCGATAGTCTTGACATGGCATCAATAGTCGATGCCCCAGCCCTACAACCCCTGCTACGTCAAGCTCAGCAATGCGTCGGAAGGAGCCGACAAGCCGGTTGGACCCTGAATTCATGTTGCTGTCCGAATACGAATATTGAATGGCATCTGCTAGGTCTGACTTCCAAGTCATATTTGGGAAGAAGTATAACTAATTACTGTCGGCTTGAAAGCCTTCATCATGTAATTAAACCTATGACTATGCAAGTGTATATAATCGTAATCGCTAAACACCAGTCCATGCAATGCAAATTGTCGACATCTATCCCTCATGTCATTGTACCGTCCCCTTCAGCCCTCGAGTCCGTGTTGATTGCCACATTACTGGGTGTACTTGCAGCTGTTGGGCTTGGCGACCTTGGCGGTGCGAGCAACGAAAGGGAGGCAGTCCTTGTTACCGCCGGGATTGGCAATACCGACATCGACCCAGACGGTCCACGAGCCGCTAATGGCGTGAGGGCAGGCAATCAATCCCGCGCCGTTGAAGGTGAGGTCGCCGCTGGCGTCAATCTTCCACTTCTTGCGCTCGCCGTTGCGCGGCAGGCCGTCGCCGGTGACGTAGCGGAAGACGCCCTGGCCCATGCCCGAGCGGTCGACGAAGACGCGCTGCTTGGTGCCAGAGCCCGAGTGGTACAGGGAAAGCTCGCCGTCGAGGAGCTGTAGGGTGACGGTGTTGTCCGACTTTGCGGCGCACACGGCCTTTTCGTTGGGGAGCTTAAGGTAGAAGCCGCCGCGGGCGGCCTGCAGGCCCTGGAAGTGAATGGGCGAGGCGGAGCGGAGGGCGAGGACCTCGAAGTTGACGGGCTTGGAGGGGGCGGCCGAGACGACGCCGGCGGCGACGAGGGGAGCGAGGAGGAGGGCCTTGATCTGCATGGTGGTTGTGTAAAGGGTTTGTAGGAGTAGTGAAGAGTTGAGTTGAGAGTGGTGGTGGTGAGAGTGAAGATTTGAGTCGAGAGAGGTGAGTGGTGAGATTGTTGAGTGATGACGAGAATCAAAAGACAGGAATCTCCTCATGCTATATACGAAAACCGCCAGCAACACATCGTGTTGTTCGCCGACCATCCAAGCCCCAGCTCCATCTCTCCCCCTGGCACAGCCCTGGAACGATCCGAAAGAACGCCAGACTGTCGGCACCTGTCCAGACCAAGAGCAGCATAATGCAGAGGGCTCGTATCCACCAACTATCTCCACGAGCGATACGATTGGGCCATTTGCCTCTCCAAGCTCGTCCCCGAAAAGGCACGAGTGTCCGGGGGTCAATACGAGAAAGCATAAAAGTCTCGGGGTCTGGACTCTCGCAGCCCAAGCCCACGGGGGAGCCGAGCAGCCGGTTTAGCGATGAACGGTGGCGGAGGGAGTGAACGTGACTGGCTGGGGGAATTGTCAATTCAATAACGCCGTCTAAAATTAGCAGTTTACGGATAGCCCTACCGACTTGTCCCCTGCAGTTGTTTGCTGTTTCGCTAGCTCCATGCCGGCTGATGGGCGTCGGGATGGCTGAGCAGATTCATTTCGGGCACTGGCAGGTGGATTGTCACGACTTTATTGCATAACTATTCGTACACTGAATCCCGCTGACGGGCTTAAGTCCTTTGACGCCCTCTGGGCCCTGAGACTTTCTCTCACATCCATCCAACCCTCCGAAACATGAATGTCGCCCCGCCGGCCAGGGCGGTCGTCCCAGTAAATACGATCAATGTCCCGTATCCCGTGCCGTAGCCCGCGGCGGCCTGCCCCTTCCACGGCATCCCGTGCAGGAGCGCCTCGCTCAGGGGCCCGGACACGATGTTTCCTATGCCGCGGCCCGCCGAGAGCACCCCCATGACCATGGCCGGGTCGAAAGAGGTGCCACCACCGCTGCCTCGATCCGAAGAAGGCCCAGACGTCACCTGCCGCATGACTCCCGACCACGCCGAAGTGTACGAGCCCGCGAAGAAGCCGTACACGATGCAAAAGACGTACAGCACGGCCAGGTCCGTCGAGAACCCCCAGAGGAAAAACGTGCCCATCGCCGTGCCCCCCGCCGAGATGAGGAAACATGTGGTGACGTGGGCGCGGTCCGAGAGGAACCCCATGGCCACGCAGCCAAACACGGACGCCACGTTGACCAGCAGCACAGTCAGCGCCGACCTGACGGTGCTCGCGCCGAGGGCCCCGCGCGCGTACGAGGGGAGGTAGATGCCGGGGAGGAAGAAGCCCAGCGCCTGGCATACGTTTGCGAGCTGGAACAGCAGGAAGGCGCGGCTGTAGGCGAAGCCCAGCTTGAGCGGGTTGATGTGCCTTGTGGCGGCGTGCGGGAGCCGCGGCTTGATGAAGGACGCGAGCGGCAGCGTTAACACAAAAAGCGCGAGGCTCCAGGCGCGGAGGGTGGTGCGGAAGCCGTACTTGCCCAGGAGGGCCTGGAAGACGAGCGGGAGGACGAAGCCGGCGAGTCCCGTGCCGGACCACATTACGCCGTAGGCCAGGCCTCTGCGCTTGACGAACCACTCGTCCATGTACATGATGCACGGGCAGTAGGAGATGGAGCCGCCGACGGCGTAGAGGATGCCCTGGGTGGCGATGAGGTGGGTGGTGTTAAGGGAGAAGGAGCTGAGGGCCAGGGCGACACACATGACGAGGAGGCCGACGATGGGGGCGAAGCGGGTTTGACGGGGGTAGAGGCGCTGGATGACCATGATGAAGGGGATGCCCAGGTACATGATGCCCTATATCGCCTCGTGTGAGTTGGGAAGAAAGGGGGGATGTGGGAGTGTAGTACCATGGCACATGTCCCAATCACAGCAATCTTGGTCGACCCGGCAAACGGCTCGTGGGTGCTGTAGTAGTCCTGGAATACGCCAAACGAAAAGGGAAACCCCCAAGTCAGGGCTTCGACAACGAAGCACGCGGCGAGGAATAGCCAAGCATCTTTGCCGCCGTCGACTCGCTTGAGAGAGAATTCGTTGAGGGGGGAGGGCTCTAGGGGAGATTCAGAGTCTCCGTTACCGGGAGTGGTCGGCTGAGTTTCGAGCTCGATTGGTTCTGCGGGAGCCATTTTGAATGGTCGATAGAATGTTGCGGTATTCTCTTGTGATTTTTGAAGGATTTGTCGCTTTTCTATCTCTTCGACATCTTGACATTTCGCCCCACACATCCACATACGCCCTTTGATGACACAAGGGCGATGATGACGATGAAGGACATGGAGCAAAGTGAAGACTTTTCACATCAGAGTTACTAACTAGTCAACTCAAACAAGTCCATCACCAAGAAGACATTATAAACAAGTATTATTACGTATAACTATCTCAACTTGATCGAATTAAAACTCCCCATCAACATGAAACCCCCAACCCCCCTGAATCCTATCATTCTATCTACGCAGTCGAACACGCCTTAGCACTCTTGCTCGTAGACGTCGCCCAACTCGTCGTCGACTCCGTCACCTTGACCGTCGTCGTCTTGACCACCGTCGACCTCGTCGTCTCCGTCACGCTCGGCTTCAGCGTCGACTTGACCGTCGCCCAGCTCGTCGTCGTGCTTCCCGGCAGAACCGTCGTCTCGACCGTCGTCGTTGCTTTCGTCGTTGTGACGGTCGCGGTGCTCTGCTCGAGGACCGACGTGATGCTGCGGGTGGTCGTGGCTGCAGAGGTGATGGTCTCGCCCGGGTCCGTCACCGTCGACTTGATGGTTTTGGTGGAGGTGGTCTGCGAGGTGACCACCACGGTCGACGGCTTGAGCGTCGTGGTCTTGCCTGTTGTTTTCTGCGTCGTCACCGTCGTGGTGGAGGTCGTGCCGGGGACCGTCGTGGTGCTGTACTTTGTCGTGCCGGCCACCACCGTCACCGTCGAAGTCACCGCCTTGAGCGTGCTGGCCTTGCCCGTCGTCTTGGTGGCGAGCACCTCGGTCGTCACCGTAGTGCCGGGCAGTGTCACCGTGTTGGTCTTGACCACGGTCGTGAACGTGGACGAAATCGTCACCGTCACCGTCGTCAAGCCCGCGGCCCGAGCCTCCAGCCCGCGCTTCTCCAGCTCATGAGCCAGGACAGATCCCATAATGGGGCCGGGGGTAGGAGCGGGTATCTCCTCCAGACCGCGCTTCTTGGCCGTCTTGGCGGGGATGCACGTGAGCGTCGTCGTCTTCTTGGTCACCTTGGTGGTCGTCGTGTACACGGTGACATATGAAGTCGTCGCCTTGGCCGTAGTGGTAGTCGTGCCTCCGGTGCCAATAGTCGATGTGGTGGTGCTCTTGACGGTGACCACCTTGGGCGTGGAAGTGGCGGTGCTGTGAATGGTCGTGCTCACCACCGAAGTCGTCGTCGTCGGCTTGGGCGTGCTGGTGACGTACGTCGTCGACGTCACCGTCGTCTTGACCGTCGAGTCTTTCCCAGTGACGGTGGTAAACGACGTGGTCGATGCCGCAATCGTCTGCCACGTCGTGTCTGTCTCGGCGTCGGGCGTGATGGTGGTGCCGACGTCGATGAGCTGCGTCGAGCTCTTGGTGACCACCTCGTTGGCTTCCGTGACGCCCGCGTACACCGTCGTCGAGCTCTTGACCGTGGTCGTGACCGTCACGGGATCGAGCGTGATGGTCGTGGCCACGTCGACAATCTCAGTGCTCTTGACGGCCGTGATGCCCACGGGGCCGGCCACGGTGGTGGTGGTGGTCTGCTTGAGAGTGGTGACGCTGGTGGTGTAGACGGTTGTGGTGGTGGTGGTAGAAGAAGTGGTCG
This sequence comes from Thelonectria discophora, assembly GCA_911649645.1. Taxonomy (NCBI): domain Eukaryota; kingdom Fungi; phylum Ascomycota; class Sordariomycetes; order Hypocreales; family Nectriaceae; genus Thelonectria; species Thelonectria discophora. The sequence goes on from CAJVRK010000012.1 coordinate 482,570, forward strand.
AGCTGGTAGTCTTGGTCGTGGAAGTCGCCGACGTCGAAGCCGTCGCCGTAGAGACAGGCAGGTTGGCCGCGACAAACGGCGTGGCATACACCATGGTCGAGTTGATCCAAGCCGTAGCCGAGAAGAACGTCGCCAGCTCAAACTGCGCCGCCCCCGAAGCGTCCAACTGCGTCGCAAACGAAGCACGCTTGGCCGTCGACGAACCAGCACCAGTATTACCCACCTCGCCAAAGATGACATTCCCTGTCCGAGGATCAGACTTTGTCCAGGCCTCCCATCCAGCCGCCTCGATCAGCGAGCCCAAGTTACTCTCAATATACGCCACGCGCGCGTACTCGTTCCAGGGCCGACCGAGTGACACGGAAGAGTACGAGGTGCTGCTGCTGGCCGCCCTGATGGTGCACTGATCAAACACGAAGCCCGAGGCCGTGGTACTGTCGGTGCGCTTGCTGGCCGTCAGGGAGATGCCGTCGCGGTTGGTGGCGATGGTCGAGTTGAGGAAGTAGCCGGCGCCGGAGCCCCAGATCATGTCGATGTTGCCCTCGACGTACGAGTTGGACGCGAAGAGGTAGCCGTTGATCAGGAGGGCGTCTTGGTTGCCCGTGACTTGGCAGCCGTAGAGGCCGGCGTACTTGCTGCTCTTGACGCCGAAGCCGAGAGAGGCGTAGCTGGGAATTGTCAGTCGTGGTTCTCGTTTGTCAGTTTCGGTACTCACTCCGCAGTTGTGCCGAATGTGTTGGCAAAGTTGATGTTGACGGCCTGGAAGTAGTTGCCCGTGGCATACACCGTCGCCGAGTCCGAGTTGGAAGCATCCGCACCGGTATCGATACCCGCGTTGTAGGTAATGGTGACCTGGTTCTGCGTGTAGTCCTTGGTGGCCGTCGAGTAGCCGAGGAAGATGGTCGTTCCCGACTTGCTCAGCACCAGCTGCTCATTATAAGTACCCGGGTAGATGAAGACGGTAGCGGTCGTCTTGCTCGAGCTCGGGAGCGCATCGAGAGCGGCCTGGATGGTACTATAGGTCGTCTTACCCTCAATCGCATCCTTGGACACGATGAAGGCTCCGTCAGGGGGCGTGGTGCCATCATACGTCGTCGACGTGACGGGAGTAGTAACCGCAGCCGGCTGAGGCGTCTTGATGCTGCTCCAGTACGTCGTGTCGATCCAGTCGGTGCTGTCCATGACCGTCTCGAGGGCGTACGAGTCGCTTGTCAGCAGAGTCGCGTACCCGAACCCCTCTCGCGCAGCGGAGTTGTTGCCCCAGTTACCCGGCCCGTCGTTGTTGTACTCGGCAAACGTGATGGCGTCGGTGCGAGGATCCGTCGTCGACCAAATCTTCCACCCAGCCGGCTGGATCACGTCGTCAAGGTAGCTGTTCTTGACCACCACGAGCGCGTACTTGGAGTATGGGCGGCCGAGGTACACGCCGTCCGTCAGATCGACCGTCGCGGCATCGGCGGCAGTGAACAGGCACTGGTCAAAAATGTACCCGCCGACGGCCGAGGCGCTGGCTCGGCTCTGGGCCGTAATGGCCGACGACTTGCGCTTGGCGCCCAGCGTGCAGCCCTTAAAGTAGGCCTTGGAGTAGCCCCAGATGAAGTCGATGGCGCCCTCGATGTACGAGCTCTCGTAGTACTGATAACCAGCGGTAGCGCCCGTTAGAAGAGTATCCTGCCAGCCGATAAAGGAGCACCCGTAGAAGCCAATCTTGTTGCCGTAGATGCTGGCCGCGAGGGTCACGTAGCTCGACTGCGACCCGTCCAGGTTGTCTGAGTTGATCATGTCGATGTTGTACATGGCGATCTTGGTGCTGGCCGTCTGGATCGTGGCCGTCTCGGCGTTGCTGTGGCCCGTCGGCAGGGGGCTGACCGAGAGGCCGCGCGCCTGCGTGATGACCACCTGGTTGGTCGTGTACGTCTTTCCGGGGGCGTCCTCGGTGTAGCCGATGATCATGACGGGGCCGGCGCGGTTTATGGCGGGGACTTGCTCGTTATACGTGCCGGCGTACATGAAGATGACTTGCGTGGTCGAGTCGGAGGGCAGGCTGGCCAGGGCATCGGTCAGGCTGGAGAACGATTCATCGACGCTGCCGTCGACAGAGACAAGGACAGCATCCTCAGGGGGCTCGGTTCCGCTGGTGGGGTGTTCCCATTCGGCGCTTGACGTGGTGGTCGTGGTGGCCGCCTCGGTCTTGGTCAGGCCGAAGCTGGGCTGTAGGTTGTAGGCATCCATGTCAAGCCAGCTGGTGCTTCCGATGAAGCTCGCGAGCGAGTAGGTTGCTGCCTGGGTCTCGGTGAAGCTGGTGGCAAAGGAGGCACGCGAAGTGCTCCAATTGCCGGGGCCGGTGTTGTTGAATTCTCCAAAGACGACGTTCTGCGAATATGTTAGGAACAAGGGCCAAGAGGGAGCATGTTTTACTCACCGCAGTTCGAGTGTCGCTTGAAGTCCAGATATTCCATCCCGCAGACGCAATATGCTTATCCAAGTACGAGTTCATGTACACAGCAATCGCATACTGCGACCACGGCCGACCAAGATACGTAGTACCATACGTGCTGCCGTACGTGTCCGTGTACGTAATAAGAGAGTTGTCAAAGACAAAACCTCCGGGCCACGTCGAACTCGGCCTGTTCTGCGCCGTAATGCACGCGCCCGCCGTGTTGGAAGCAACATAACACTGGTGGAAATACGCCTTGCTGTACCCCCAGATGAAGTCGACGCTGCCCTCGATGTAGCAGTTGCTAAACACCTGCAAGCCCTGGTTGACCAACAGCGTATCCTGGAAGCCCTTGAACGCACACCCATACGCCGCCATGTTGGCGCCGTAGAAATCACCCGCTAGGGCCGCGTAGTTGGACGTCTGCGGGTACGAGTTGGTAAAGTTGATGTTGTACAGGGCCAGACCCTCGCTGTACGTGTTCTTCCAGTTGACCACGGGGGTGGTCTCGTCCGAGTTGGCGCTCGTCGACACGCCCGAGCTGAAGGTGATGGAGACTTTGTTGCCGGTGAAGTCGTTGGCGAAGGACGTCTCGCCACGGAGCGTCACCTTGCCGCGGCGTGTCATGGAGATTTGCTCCGTGTAGGTGCCGGCCAGGATGTAGATGGTGTAGTCCTTGCCGTCGCTGGGGAGCGCCGCAATGGCCGAGGCGACGGTGCCGTACTGGGTTCCGGTGGGAGCGGGAGCGACGGTGAGAGTGCTTCCGGCCGCCGTGGTAGTCATGGTCGAGGCGGTGGAAGTAGCCGTCGTAGACGTGGTAGTGGCGGAAGTGGTCGTGGTGGTGCTGCTGTACACCGAGTCAGGCCAGCCAGCAAAGGGAGGCATAGCGGCCGTGTCGAGCCAGCTGTCGTCGCCAAGGATGTTCTTGGGCGTGAAGGCCGAGCTGTCGGCGAGGATGGAAGCATACGACGAGCGGGAAGACGTGTCCGAACCGGGACCAGTGTTGTTGGCCTCGATGAAGCTGCCGGTAAAGGTCGAGGGGCTGCTCAGAAGCCAACCAGCCGCGGCGATGTGGGCATCAAAGTACGAGTTGACAAAGGCGACATTTGAAGCAGAAGCAGTCGAGTAGTCTCTTCCGAGATAGGTGCTCTGCTTGGCGAGGGCGTTGCTTGCCGGGACAACGGCGCAGAGATCAAAGACGAACTTGGAACTTCCGTACAAGCTCTGGTACTTGTGCGCGGCAATAGTCTGTCCAGTCGTCGTCCCGTCCGTGACAATGACCGAGTTGTGAATGTAACCAGCGCCCTGGCCCCAAACAAAGTCGGTCGTACCCTCAATGCGACACCCGCTGAAGAAGATGGCACCGTAGTCGAGATACAGCGTGCCCTGCGACGAGATGAGGTTGCAGCCGTAAAAGGCCACCTTCTGGCCCTTGGCATAAACAGCCAGAGCAACATAATTCGTCGCGGCATCGTAGGCGTTGACAAAGTTGATGTTGTAAAAGGCCATCAGCGCCGTCTCGTACTTGTCGGCCTGGAAGGTGGCCGTGGTCTTGGAGTTGCCCGCGCTGGAGAGGCGGCCATTTGTGTTTGTGATGGTGACCTGGTTGGCCGATGATGAGCCGCTGTTCGACGTCTCGCCGCGCATGATGACGGCGCCGGCGCGCGTGATGGCGGGGGCTTCGTTGTAAGTTCCGGACAGGATGTAGATGTACTGCGTCGAGGTTCCGGTGGGGAGGGCGGCGATGGCGTCGACAATGGCTGTGTACTGGGCGCAGGCGTTGCCCGAGGGACCGACGATGAGGGCTGTGGTGGGCATCGAGGTTGGGAAGCATGAAGAGGCGACTCCGGTGGTGGATGTGGTTGATACCGTAGAGGTAGTTGAACCAGACGTGGTCGAACTAACAGTGACGGATGAGGTCGTAATTGTCGCAACCGAACTAGACGTGGTCGAGGTGCTCGAACTCGTAATAGTCGTCGTCGTCGTCGTAGACGAAGTCGTCGAAGACGAACAGCTAGCCACATTCGCAGCATTGCTCGCTTGAATAGCACTCAACACGCTCGAGTCGATCCAGTTGATGTTGGTAACCGCAACGCCCGGATACTGGTTCGTGTAAAAGACGGAAATGTCATACGTCGACAGTCCAGCTGCAGTGCAAACCTGCGTCAAGTTTGCGCGAGATGCAGCGTTCTGCGCGTAGCTTCCGGGACCGCTGGTGTCGTACTCGAGGTACTGAGTGTTTGGCCCCTGAGTGAGCGTGTCGATGTGCACGCCGCTGGCCGCGATCATGGACGGCAGGTAGGTGCTTCGGAAGAGCGCCACGGAACCGGCGGCGTTGGCGGCAGCGAGGTAGACATTCTTGGTCGTGCTCCCGTCCTTCTGGATCACAGTGCAGGCATCGAGAACCGTCGTCGAGTTCCAGAGGGTGCCACCAGTTGGCGTGTATCCCTTGGTGTAGATGATATTGGCACTGCTGGTGGTGACGGTAATGGTTGAGCCAAAAACGTAGAGCGACGCATAGTTGGAAAAGGCCTTGTCAGTGGCTTCGATGTACGAGTTGGCAATGATGCCGGAAGCCAAACTACCAAGAAAAGCGTAGGATCCGGCAGTCACGAAACTGCAGCCGTAAAAGGCATTCTTGACACCCTGAAGAGAAACAACACCCGTAGTCGAATCCTTGAGCGAGTTGACAAAGTTGAGATGTTTCCAAACGATGCCCTTTGCGCTCGCGGGGATGGTCAGGGGTCGGGAGACGCTGTTGGTGACGACGACCTGGTTGGAGCTCCAGGACGAGTCGGTGTCTCGCTTGGACACGGCCGAGGTCTGCTGCCCGACGACGGTGACGGTGGCCGTGGCGGCGATGGAGATGGCTTCGGTGTAGGTTCCCGCGAGGACGCTGACCGTGGGGATCGCGTTGGCTTGGGCGTAGGAGATGGCGGAGCCGATGACTGTGAAATCTTTGCTTCCGTCCGTAGCGACGGTGACGACTGTTTTGGGACCATTGTCAGTATTCTTCGTCGTGGTAGTGGTAGAGATGGTGGTGGTGGTGGTGGTGGTGGTGGTGGTAGAAGAAGTCACGCTGGTTGTCGAGGTTAAAGTTGTTGTTGTTGTCGTCGTAGTTGAGCTACTGGTTGTCTCCGAAGTGGTGGACTCAGTTGTCGTGTCCGAGGTTGCCACACTGACGGATGCATCTCTGGGCGTCTCCTCAACAGGCTCCGGGGTTTCATTGGGAGTTACGGGGGTCTCATAAGGGGTCCCGGGAGTATCAACCGCGGGCAGGGTCCAGGTTGATGTGAGGGGGGTATTGACTGGAGTCACTTTCGGAGTCGAGGGACTCAATGGTGTGTGAGGAGTGGCAGGAGGGGATGGAGGAGTCTCCCGTCCGCCAGTTGTTCCAGGAGCTCCAGGCGTACCAGACGTCCCAGGTGGCCTAGGTAGCCCAGGTGTTCCAGGAGCTCCAGGTGGCCCCGGTAGCCCAGGTGTTCCAGGAGCTCCAGGTGTGCCCGGTGTTTCTGGTGCTCCTGGAGCTCCAGGTGCATCCGTTGGCGTACCCGACGGTGTATACGCAACACTAGCTGGCGTCGAGCTCGGGGTTGAGGGAGTGGTGGAGGAATATGAAGGAGTGGATGGAGTGGAAGAAACGGAAGGAGTCCCAGATGGAGTTGACTGAATGCTGGGAGTTTCCGAAGGAGTATTTGAAATCCCACTCGGGGTTGAAGGAGTAGAAGGGGTAGAAGGGGTGCCAAGTGGTGTTGTGTCAGTTCCAGAAGGAGTTGACCGAGTGCTTGGAGTGACAAATGGTGCAGGAGTCCCAGGTGTTGTGGACGGAGTGCTGGGAGTCTCCGATGGTGTGTATGCAATTTCACCTGGGGTTGAAGCGGTTGAAGGAGTGGAAAGTGTAGGAGTTTCAAGATGGATCGAAAACTCAGGTGTAGTTGACGGTGTGCCGAGCGCATTCGAGGGGGTGTAGATGCTACCACTTGGAGTTGAAGGAGTCGACTGGCTTTCAGGCGTATCAGTCGGGGCCGGGGGAGTCTCGGCTCCCGTCGGAGTACCAGGAGTCACAGTCGAGCCAGGAGTTGAAGGTGTATTAATCGGAGTTGAAGGAGTGCCAGACACTATCGAACCAGATGGCGTCGAGCCAGGTGAGTTGAGCGGTGTCACGGGGGTAGTTGTGGTTGAAGGGGTGTATGCCGGTATTGACGTCGCACTAGACGGCGTCGACTGATCGACGGGAGTAGCTAACGGGTCTGAAGGAGTGTAGAAAAGTGAAGGCGTCGCCAAAGGAGTATACGAGTCTGACGAGGACGCAGACGGAGTTGGAGTATCCAGAGGGGTCCCGGAAGATTCGGAGTCAATCGATGGAGTAAACGAAGGTGTCCAAGTAAAGGCCGGCGCAGAAGGAGTGTAATCGGGTGTCGTGGCGTCTCCCGGCGTAAAGATCGAGCTGCTGGAGGAGGCCAGTTCCGGTGTCTGAGTGAGGGACTCTGGAGTCGTGGACGAGTCCACGGAAGCAGAAGAGTAACCAGGCGGCTTCTTGGCAGAACAGGCACGGGGCTTGGGGCTAGGAGAGAGAAGAAAGTCTTGCGAACCTTGGGCTTGAACGGCGCTGAGAGCACCGAGGCTCAGGAGCAGCCACGGCGACAGCAGCTTGGCCATCATCGTTTCGTTGTTCTCGTCCGACTTCTCTCAACTGCCTCACCGTGACGAGGAGGAGAAGTTCAGAATCGAGAGAAGGCAGCACAGCGGGTGGATAAGATGAATGCTAACCCCCTGGCGTCGATCAGTTCTGGGAAGAGGAAGAGAGGGAACAAGGTCGTGAAACGAATTTCTGGGGCGGCCCGGGGGGGAAGGGGGAAGTGGCCGTTTCTTGAGTTCGGACGAAATCCCATCCCACCCATCACGAGAGCTGCTGAGGCTGCTGAGGCAACGCACAAATTCTCCATTGGGGCCTCGTTCCCGGGCGAGGCCTGGCTCTACGGGGACCGCGAACCATCTTGTGGTTTGACGTGTCCGTTTCGATAATGCGGTTCCAGTTCCAGGCCAGTCGAAAGGAGGCCTTCGTGTCAGAATTTGCGTGCCCCCCAGGTGAGGCGACTATGGAACTCCCTCGACCAATGCTGTACCACCTCGCCGGGTCGCCCCCAACGAGCCTAGCTGAAGAGGAACATGGCCACGCTTCTCAGCAGTCCCCGCTGTAAGTGTCAGAGGCCTTTCCAACAAGAGGCAGAAGAAGCATCACCAGCTTCAGCTGAGCGGTCGTCGCTTACCCTTGATACCAATAGTCTAGTTCAAAGATCAGGTAAGCCACGGGGATACTTTTTCCACCAATCCAACGGCACAGTGTCTCTCGGATCGTCAATCAAGCTTTTTCACATTAAACGCCATGCTCACAACGGCTTCAGCCCCCCCCGCAGATTACGCGTGCTGGCAGGGTTATGCACGGCGATGCTACTTGATAAGGGAGGGCGGGGCGATCTAGACTGCGACGCCGGTCCCGGTGAACACGTTTTTTATCTTCGGGGCTCGTTGAAATCTCCCGAGGCATCGGCTTGTTCGGCGCGTGTGGCTATCTGTCACAGATGGTGCCGTGGACAAATTACCAATCCATGAGACATCGAGTCATGGGGTGATGCTGTTCGTGGTCCTGGGAGAACAAAAGGGGACGAGGATTGTTTGGATATAATCTCCTTGAGCGCTCAGATGACGACGCTTCTCTAGCATGCCCGTGCATACAAGTATCGAGATCTAGGAAGTTTTTACAGACTACTAGGTGCGTAGTGTGAGAAGAGAAAAGATGCTTCGTTTCAAGCTTCCTCCTGACTCAAACTCAGGGGCATTCCGAGAAGTGCCCGTTGATTTCGCCCAGCCACCGTCGTCATTTTCAATCCGCGGAAAAGACCACCTCACTCGTATTTGACGAGCCACTCAAACCACTCAAATAGCATACTACCGCTTGCCTCTTTCCGGCTGCTAAAGCCGACTGCGAAGACGAAGCTCCACCGCATCTCCGGCTGGACCGCCGTTAGTCTTCGGACCCGAAGCAGTTCTAAGGCTAGGTAGTCGGGTAGAATGTCGCCGGAGGCGTGCCGAAAGGGAGAAATAGCTTTGTTCTCTTCCTGGGCGCGTAAAGAGATCCCTTCCAATCCCCTCCGATGCGGACATGTAGCCTGATTCTTCGGATCATCGGATAGAAAAGAATGGGAAAGAGCATGCGCATGCCTGACCTTTGTATAAGGCTGCGACGCTACCACGCGGCGAATCTAGTGCTTCTTAATAGGCCGGACGGACCGAAAAGACTGTCTCGTATTGACATGACTACCTAGTATGGCTATTCGTTGTCTAGCACTTGCTACTAACTATTGGTTTTAAAGTTGCATGCTTAAAATTTTACCCTTGTCTACGCGTGGCCGAGTTACTGCCTTACACACAAACACGGGAGCTATAAGTTTGCATTTAACATTGTCAGTCGTAGATTCGTCGTCTCTTGGAATCCTTTGTGCATCGATTCCTAAATTCGGAAACATGTATTATATTTGAGACCTTTGAATACCCTGTTTAATGTCGTTTAATATTCTTCCCCCCCTTCTTTACCAAATCTGCTAGTTACGCCTTATATACTTTAATAAGTTATGTGTCCATAAGACGCTGGCAACCTCACAGACCTACCGAGGATGACGACAAATTCGCCGATGCGTTTATTCCTGTCAATGGCCCCAATCTCACAATGAGTAATAAGAGACATACATTTCCCGTCAGTGGTATGCTCTTCTAACTATCTGCATGTAGTGACTATACACCTAGACGTAAAACGACAATAACACATCAAGTTTGTCTTCACCCAGCAATCGGTGATGATTGATTAAGTTAGGCTCGGCCATGCCGAAAACCATCAAGATCAGCTTATCGATAACTAGTACCGATAGTAAGTCAAGGTTAGTAAGCGACACGACTTGAGACTCCATGTCAGCTGTCAGCTGGAAGCTGGGGACTCACAGATATCCAATGGACAACTCGCAGCCCAAATGTAAAGATCAACAATGAGTTTTTCATGAAGAAAATTCTCAAGACGGCACTTTAAAATGCGTTCGGCCACAACTATCCATGCAATAACTCAGTAGCCGGCAAGCCGGCGTGAGAGTAGACGCAATGAAGCGACAACGTTGAAAACAATAAGCCCAATATTACGATCTTCGCCTTTGCGAAAGTACTCGAGGACGTTGGAAAAAAAGAGGAGAAGAATAATAATAGTGGTTGCCGTTGGCAAACGTCTCCAGCGGCCTGTTCGGGGAGCTTGCTGAGGGTGAGGATTCCGACTGGTCTCCATGGTAGGTCTGTGATTTTTTTTGGGTCCGTTCGGTTTTCTTGTTCAGGGACTTACTAGAGGGGGTTGAGACGATCGGGTATAAAAGGTCGAACATGGATGAGCGAGCGTGGCTGTGTCCGACCGCAGCCGGATAACGTGCCGAGAGGCGCCTAGAAAGCGCTTGTTGGTTGTTTTGTCGGATAATCGGAAGGGAAATAAGCGCGGCGGAGTGACATGAAGCAACAGATTTCATGTCGAGACAAAGTATCACGCTGCCGGGGTCATTCCACATTAACCCAACAATTGCACGCAACGTGAATATGAGTATTGGGAACTACAACTAACTAACCCCCGACGGCAATGAGTTAGTGATTAATTATTGCTACTATGTGCGAAGTTACTTGAAAGAGGAGAGAATGACTTTCTGGTGCTGGTATTCTGCAAGCAATGTCCACCTCTACCTGCAGGAATGCACAGGGAGTCCTAAGTGCACATCCCAAGCAGGGGCTGTTCCAGCCAGGGCCAGCAAGACTCGTGAGTCGTGACTATAGCTGGACGCTTCCACAAGCTTAAAAGAGAAGGACATTTTCCAAGCACGATTCTCCTACCATCCCCCCTTTCCGAGAACGTCCATCGCCGCGGAGTGATCATCAATGCTGGACAGCAGATCTCCATCGAACAGATGGACAAAATCTTTCTAACAAGGGCGAAGCCGCAAAGATTGGCGCAGAGCTCCTGACCGAACTATGTGCGCAAATCATCGACGACGTCCTTCAATTCATTGGCCTCATTCCATCCGACTTCAAACGTAGGAAAGGATTCCGATTTTCTTCCTTGGTCGGACTGGCTTTCGCTGTCGTCGGAGTCGGGCTCTGCGTCTGGTTGTTTCTCACCGCAAGCGCAGTCCGATTGTCGTTGTGTCAGTGTTGTGTCAGTGCCAGTGTTGCTCATGACGTGTCGCATCAGCGTGTTCCGCGTGGCGAAGTGCACTCCGCTCCTGGATGCCGGCCCATGAGTTCCAAGAGCAAAGCCGTGGTCCTGAGCGCGATATCTCGGATAATGGGCCCTATCTCTTCTGTGACATGTCTCTTAACTCCTTGATCTTCTCGGAAAGCGGCCGAAGGTCCCCTGGATTTCCATGAGAAGTCACTCAAAGTCTTCAAGGAGGCAAGGAGGGTCCATTTCCAGCAGTTCCACAGCCTGGTCCTATTCCCTTGATTGCACTCTGCAGTCTCCTAATAAAGTGGTGATATCCAAGTATTCCTCAGTTGTGAAATTGTTGGGCTTCTGCCATCCAGTATCTTCGTTGTGGTCTAGGTGATAATAACAATATAGTTAAACTACTTGTGTCCCAGTTTTAAGAATAATGGAAACATAAACTTCATTTCTAGTCCTCATAGAAATAATAATAATCATATGGGATAACTAAGTTATATATTTATTAAGATAGTCGAGTTATTCAGTAAAACTGGCAGAACGGCAAGAACCCAGAGTAGAGGCAACAACAAACATATTGTTAGATGTCTGGACATCGGACTGACTTAGCAAATGGAACAGACAGCAAAGGCAGCAAGTGAACACCGCCTCACTGAGCTATGCAACCTTCAGTTAACATTGAACTTCCCGAACGGAGGGGATTGGCGAACTTCGGGAAATCTACGTCCATGAAGTTATCAAGACCTACTCCGCCAACATTTCACTCATTTCATTCATTCCTCACAGCTGACTTCTAGTACTGACTGCCGTGGACTCGCTGAAGACAAAAAATCCAAATCGCTCCTCAGATGTGGAGGAGAGCATGCGCCTGCACTAGAAGTGGTGGCTCAAATTCTGGCAAAAATGTATCGACGACTAGGTTGCCCCCTGTTTGCATGGAGCCATGAGCCTCATCATGGACCTGGATGCGCCCGGCGTCGGGACAGAGGCTAGTTACGTCTTGATCATCAATGGCACTAACAGATCAATGAAGTTCAGGCGAAACCGGAAAATCGGCCACATTGACGACTACATGGGAGAGGGCTTGGAATGCAAAGGAGGCTTTTCGCCTTTGTAGCAGAAGAGTTGTTGAATCTTCTTGACGGTCCGATGAGTCTATTTATTGTATGTTAAGAAGATTACTGTTCTTCCAGTCTAAACAATTATTAGTAATAGCCAGGCGCTTGAAGTCAATTGGAACCTTATACTATAGGATCCCGGAGCGCCATTGGAGACGCGACATCGTCTCTATGAGGCCCTTTAATTTAATCACCATAGCCTTCTAGTCAGGGAAAGGGCTCTGCCCTCCATAGTACACTATGAGGTTTAAATCGGGAAAGTTGTCGAGTAGTCCCTGGCAGGCCTCCAGTTACTGGCACCACTCTGACAACTCCCAGGCACTACCATTCACACCCATTGCTCACCGAGACCGTCTATTCGCCCTCTATGGGCGGGCGCAAACTGCTGGGTAATAGAAAAGGGCGAGCCAGATTTTCAATTATCTTAATATAGTTATCCCTCATTATGTTCTAAGTACTAATTGAGGTTTTAATTTTGGGACTATTAAATTCCATTTTAGAATAAGTTAGTTAGAGTAACTAACTTAATTACTTTTAAGGTTTATCCTTTATAGTAAAGAAATATGGAATAGATGACAACCTCCCTCTATGGACAGGTTCTGGAAGTCAACCAACGACATCATCCGCCTTCAAAGTCAAGAGTAACGAACAAATCGACGACCTATCCAAGATGACTCGCCTTATTGCAGTTCTTCTATTCGTCATGGCGCTATTGGCGCACCCCTCTCAGTGCCAGAGCAATTTCTACCATACTTAGTTATGTGAAGGAGGATAAGTTGAAACCCCCAATGTTCACTTCTTCCTACCACGCAATTAAACAAATCCCTCAAGGCCCCTTGGAACATTTCTGGTGAGTGTCAAATAAAACTGGAAGAATTATTACTGCTAGACACGGCACAATAAACGATTCGAGAACGCCTCCATCTTCCATTAGACGGCGGGGGATCCGACTATTTACGTGTCTAATGCTCATCCGTAGATGATGAACGTGTCGCTTAGGATCCGTATTAGCGGGAGGTTTCTGGCCCGGATATGGGAGGAACGCTTTGTCATCAATTTAAGGATACGGTAGGTTGAGTGACGTCTGTTCCGGGGGGTGGCTTGCGGGTTTGGTGCGGGAACATGAACTCGAGGGCGATTGCAGAGGAGCACGACCGGCGGCCTGTCAACAGACAGCCACCAGTTTTATGCCTTCCATTATTACTGCCTCCCAAGAAAACGGTTCCCCCACGTAAAAATGTTCACATTTTGGTTCTAGCCAGAGCTCTCTACACTTTATATCAGTAACTCCTTCAAAGGCGGCGGCATTGTCCGGGTCCAAGGGATGGGAACGATCACAGGCAAGGGCTTGGGGTAATATTAGCTTGAACGGGGATGGATGGGATGCTTTGAGGTTATGATTTAATAACACGTCAACCATCAATTGTGAACGAAATTTAATCATCAAGGGACATACAAGCAACGGTAACTATTCGCTATGGGCTCCTAGGAGGGAAACTTGGACTCTGGGGATATTTTACCGCTGCTATTTAACGCTTGAAACGTGGTAGCTCTGTCACAGAGGCAGAGAATCAGAATGGCAGAGAGAATACAATTCATACCATTCTGCTCTCGGCATCCATCTCCTGTTGCATTGCCCTTTAGCGTCTCCGTCAGTAGATCAACGTTCCGCTAGTACGTGTCTCCAACTTGTGCGCGACCCCCATTGCATTTCAAATGGGGGTGAAGCTATTAGCGAAGATAGTATCTTCCTGCTGATCAGAAGCCAAGACGATTGGTAGAAACTCCCGAAACTATTCGTCGGTGGTGTTTTGCAGATTGGACAGCGTGAGACGCGAAAGTCAAGGTCTAAATGTGGAAGCAGATGGAGGAACTCAGCTACATGCATGCTTGCACGGTCTGGTGTCAGTATCCGTCGAACATTTCGCGCGATGTCGTCTGGCTACCTATTCTATAAGGTAAATTCCAACTGGAGAACTAATTCTCATTTAATTTGGAACAATGGCGGCATTTGGAATCTGAAATGCCCCAATAGGGTGGCAAGAGACGATCGTACCATCCTTCAACATTTGGAATACCATGGCAAACTCTTGGGCCCAGCTGGGTAATGCAGCAGTGGGACGTCGAAATACATGCATGAAAGTGGTTAGCCCTGCGAGCGGCCCAATCAGGAGGACGAATGCGTTTAGACGCTCTCACGTCATTCTTCCCAAGGCATTCTGTTCTCCCCCTTTACAAGCCACATCACGCTTTAGACCATGGTGAAATTTGGCATCGTCTTAATTGGTCAATTAGGATGCCACTCCCCCAACAAAAACGTATCGCTATGCGAAAACGAAAGCGCCTTCTCCTCCAGCATCCTCGCCATGGTCACAGCCAACCGCAACCCCATCTGGACCCCGATTTGACGAATCGTCTTTGCCACCCACTCCCTCTGCCCCCTGGGCGTCGTCCTCAGCATGCCCGAGAAGAACAGGGGCCATAGAAGCAAGAAGCCTCCCGGTGCGGGGACCCCGTCTTGCAGCTCCAGCTTCTTGTCGCCGGCTCGCCGCCCGTGGCCGAGATGGTACGCCACGCTGTGGCAGATGCCGTTGGCCATGGCTGCCAGCACCTCGACCGAAGCTTGCAGGTTGGCCTTTTGCGCGGCGGTGCCGTGGCGAAGGGTCGCTACCACGATGGACTCGTGGATTAGGAGACGCACGTTCCGGTAGCTGTTCCACACGCACGCTATCCACGCCTCGGGGTACACGTCGTACTGCGTGTCGTAGCTACTGGAGGTTGCGCTGCAGGACCTGATGGAGCGGTACGATTTGTATCGCCAGCTCGGCGGTAGAGTGGCCTCCCACGTCTGTAGCATGTCGTCAATGGGGAGCAGTCGCGAGGCTACAACAGCCGGGTCCTTGATGTTTTGGTGCTTGAGTTTGGCGCGGATCGAAGCCAGCGTCTCGTTGATCTCGGAGAAGCGGTTGGCTGGGTCTAGTTTGTCGACGTTTAAGTGTTCTGACCATTGCGACCACCTCTTGAGAGCATAGGGAACCGGTTCCTGAAGTTGATGACATGTCATGATCTGGTTTGTTCCGTAAGCGAACGTTGCGGTTGGGATGCCGCCATGACTTACAATTGTGCGCCGCATCTGAAGAAACAGCTGAAGAGAAGCCTCGCTCTGAAACTGGCCCGGCCCACGCACATCGATGCACCTCGCCGCCGCAATAGCATGGTGGGTAAACGACTTCATGGAGCCGACATCGGCCGAAGCAATCGTCTCAAACGTCCCCATGAGCATGACCGCCGCCAGCGTCTGGTCCGACGTCCTCTCGATGGGGTCCCGCAGCGCGGTCTGCAGTCGACGAATGGCCGCGCCGTACATGCGAAACGCCTCAGGCCGCCAAGACGCGGCGTTGCCGGCGTTGGACATTGCCGCCAGACCTGCCGCGGCGGTGATTGTGGCGAGGACGCCCGAGGAAGTGTGTGAGTGCTGGAGGAGACCGGGGAGGTACTCGTTGTTGCCACGGAGAAGGGCGGGGTTGGGATCCGAGGCCGGGGTGGCGACGTATTGCTGGATGAAGAAGCTGGTGGCCCGGTCTGTGATGGACAGGGAGAGGCTTCGCGTGCTGGGCGTCTTGGCGGCCTGGTTGCGAAATCTGACTTGGGCTTCAGAGGGGATTCCCGGACACTTCCAGCCTGATGTTGTGCATCGAGAACATGCTGGCGTTTTCTGGTCGCACTGCGGCAAGGTGAGTTCCAGCCTGGTGAATGCTGCATACATGCCGCGTACCTTGATCTTCCTCTTCTTGCATGTCGCGCATGCCCTGCTTGGCTTTCCGGTGTTGACCATGGCGCACCGTTGATGTTCGTGCTGGATGATGCTGTTGGTTTTCGACGCCAACAGTCTCAAGAAGAAGCTGATGCGACGCGGCCAATCATATATAATTACTCTCTTAGATTTAACTTCAAAAGGAGCAGATTAAGGCCTTGCAGCATCCTTGTTACCCCCACTCAACCGTCAGCAAGCCCGTCAGCACGAGGATTAGAGCTGACGGGACAAGAACCACTTGCCTGGCTAGCTGCATGACAGCTTGCGTCGTCCCTTGGTCGCGGCGGCGGATATGATTGTCAAGGAGCGTAGTCGAGACGGATTGATTCTACACGGGATGAATATATATAGGCCGTATCCAGTGCCTTGAGGTTCCGACTTCAACATATCTTGAATCAAGCCATTCCCTCTCTAGCCTCAAGGCCTTTCTCTTCAGCTCTCGTTCCATTTGTAGCCTATCTTGCTCTCGATATGAGACATCCGTATATTCTAGTCTGCTTGCTCACAGACGTCGCAGCAGCAGTAGCAGCAGCTCCCTCTTCCTGTCCGCCTCTTCCCACCGTCGACCTCGGCTACGAAATCCACCAAGCCATCTCCTTCAATGCAAGTACTCAAACCCAAACCCAGTAGCAATCCTAACAGTAAAGCAGGAGACCGGCCAATACTACAACTTCTCCAACATCCGCTACGCCAACCCTCCCACCGGCAACCTCCGCTTCGCGCCGCCCCAACCCCCCTCCACCAACCGCGAAACCGTCCAGAAAGGCACCGTTGGGGCTTCGTGCCCGCAGGCGCTCGCCGGTTGGTACGTCTGCCAGGATGCCCTGCGACGCCGCCTCATCGAGTCGCCTGCCAAATGCGGAAGGCACCTCATGCCGCCCCCCGATCCCCTAGAGCGGGAGGACTGTCTGTTTTTGGACGTGCTTGCTCCTCGGGAGGTTTTCCACGGGCGGAAGAAGAAGAAGGCACCTGTCATGGTTTGGTTCTATGGGGGTGGTTATGCGTTTGGCAGAAAGGGATTGGATGGGAATCCGTCGGGGCTGCTGGAGAGGAGCAAGGAGGTCGATGCCGAGGGTCGAGGAGTCATCTTTGTTACCTTCAACTATCGAGTACGTTTTCTGTTACCTTTCAGTATACCAAGTACTAATATGGCCAGGGCGGAGCTTTTGGGTTCCTATCCGGCCCCAACGTAAGACAAAACGGCACCGCCAACGCTGGCTTCCTAGACCAGCGCCTCGCCCTGCAATGGGTGCAAGACCACATCCACCTCTTTGGCGGCGACAAGCACCGCGTCACCGTCTTCGGCCAGTCCGCCGGCGCCGGCTCCATCATGCACCAAATCACGGCGTACGGCGGCCTGCGCGGCCCGGCCCCCTTTCAGCAGGCCATCATCCAGTCCCCCGGGATCCCGCTGCTGCCGGGGAACAAGCAGCAGGACAATTTGGTCCAGGAGTTTCTGGGTCGGCTCAACGTCTCGACGGTGCAGGAGGCGCGGAAGCTGCCGTACCAAGACTTGTACAGGGCCAACGCGGACATGGTGTTTGACTCTCCCATGGGCACTTTTACGTGGGCACCCGGCCCGGACGGGTCCTTCGTGCCGGCCCTCCCTGGGACGCTCCTCGCGCAGGGCGGCTTCGACAAGTCGGTCAGGATCATGACGGCCTGGAACCACAATGAGACGCAGTACTTTACCAGCCAAGACAACGTCAACGACACCGTGTTTGTCGAGAACCTCAGGACCACATTCCCGGCTGCCCAAGACTCAGTCATCGACTACATCTCCGAGGTCCTCTACCCACCCGTCTTCGACGTCAGCCAGCCATACACCAGCTTCTTCGAGCGCGCAAAGCTATCCCTAGCCGAAGCAGGCTTCGTGTGCAACACGTACTACCTACAACAAGCGTTCCGCAAGCTGACGGCGCCCACGTACGGCTACAAGTTTAGCATGCCGCCGTCTTTTCACGGGTACGACGTCTTCTTTACGTTTTTCAACGGGCCGAACGAGATGGTTTCCGACCTGGCTCCCGTTGCCTTGATGTTGCAGCGCTATCTCGTCTCGTTTGCGCTCACGGGAAATCCCAACGCGCAAGCTACGCTCGATATGCCTGTGTACGGAAAGGGGTTGTTGCTCGATTTTAACGCTACTAATGGCTTGGATATCATTCACGATCCCAGCATCAACGAGAGGTGCGAGTGGTGGCAGAAGGCTTTGTACTTCTAGTCTTTTCGACGTACCTTAAACATGCATGTATCCTGTATCATATATCGTCACTGACGCAAGTAAACCTTGGGAGCGAGTTGGGCTTTGTCAAGCAAGATATTCAAACTTGATAGATACTAACTTCAATACACACTATCATACAATATTCACCCTCAGACTTCACCAAACGCATAGTAACAAGAAAACACCGGCCCCAAATCCCTCGGCACCCCAATTTCCACCCCCGGCACCAAGTCCTGCTCGAAACAATCTCGACTGCTCGCAGGACTCGGCGGCACAACGGCCTTTTGCCTCTCTATCTCCAACACACTCTGCCTCACCGCCCTCTCCAACGCCCTCTTCTCAAACAAACCCACGTCGTCAAACCCATCCCCTTCCTCCTCATCCTCCTCCCCCCTCCCCCGCCGGTGCGTCGCAAACCGCAACGGCGTCCGCACAGCCTTGACCTTGCGCACAAAGTCCCTCCTCCGAGAATGGTACCGCTCCGACCGCGCGCTCCAGAAATCCCTCGCCATCTCGCCGAGTTCACCCGCGCGCGCGGCCGCGAGCCCGGCCGTGCTCACATCCACGCCGGCCTTCCACCGGCCCGGTTCGTACCAAAAGTCGGCCCTGCGCACCACCGCCCCAACGTGGTTCCGGATCCGCGTGTCGAGCAATTGGCCCGACCCCGGGAGCACGTGGTCAACCAACCCGACGTCTCGCGCGCGAAAAGGCGACAGCGGGAGCATGTCCCTCAGCAGCCGTAGGGCCCCCTCTTCGCCGCACCGCCCCGCGTACGACAGGGAGTGGAACTCGGAGCCGTGCAAGCCGAGCGCGCGGTACGCCGGGTTGAGCACCGTTTCGGCACCGGCAATGACCGTGTCGCACGCGGCCGCCAGCGCGACGCCCCCGGCCGCGCAGTTTCCTCGCAGCGCAGCAACCGTAGCAATGTTTCGTTGCGGGAAGTCTTGCAGGAGCATCTGCACCACGTCGTCGATGCGGTTGATGTTCCGCCACGACTCGGCGGCGGCGTCAGAGCTCGCCTCGATGACGTTGAGGGCGATGCCGTTGCTAAAGTACGAGTCGCCGCCCATGAGCACCACGGCGCAGAGGTTTGTGTCCGCGGCGACGGACTCGAGGGCTTCGACCAGGCGCGAGCACTGTTCCGTGCTCATGGCGCCGTTGTAGAAGGAAAAGTAGACAAAGGCTACGCGTCGGGCGTTGGGGTACGTGGCAAAGTCGACCCAGATCTCTTGGTGCGTCGAGTGCGTCGCCTTGGACCAGCCGAGAGGGCTGTTGGGTGTATCTTCGGGTAGGAGACCGAGGTCGCGCAGGCCAGACACGGCAGGTACCTTGGGCCAGAGCATGGCATCGACCTTGCGCTTGGCTCGTCGCACGTGGGTGATCCATATGCCCAAGCCGTCGCACGTGGCGATGCAGACGGCACCGTCCCGGCAAGCGACGATGCGACCCGGTCCAGGCTGCTGCTCAAAGTCCCGTCCATCGTCGACGATGCCGCCGTAGACGTACAGGCTCGGGCCGAACAGCTGCGTGAGACAGCCCGGCTGCGAGTCCGCCGACCGGATCCGTCGTGAAATGTCGCGGGCCGAGTCGACACCGACGTCAAAGTCGCGATGCGCAGCTTTAAGAAGCGGTCGACGATGTGTTTCCCCCCCGAGAAAAGGAAGCTGCTTCGTCACGGAAGCAAGACGATATTCAGGCTCTGGTGTCAGACGAGCAAAGTCGCGGTTCTCAACATCGGCACGTTGAGACGCCAC
The DNA here is from genome assembly GCA_911649645.1 of Thelonectria discophora. NCBI lineage: Eukaryota > Fungi > Ascomycota > Sordariomycetes > Hypocreales > Nectriaceae > Thelonectria > Thelonectria discophora. The sequence goes on from CAJVRK010000012.1 coordinate 502,159, forward strand.
GAGAATGCGATCCAAGGCCGCCAACGTGGCGGCAACAGCGGCCCTCGTGACCGGCCCGCGATACAAAGTAGATTTTGTGACCCCCGGAGCGTCGACGTCGATCGCAAACTGCTCAAACGCCCAAATCGGGCCGGCGTCAAACTCGGCAACGGCCTGCAACACGCTGACGCCCCAGTGCGAGCGGCCCGCCCTGCTCCAGGCACGCGTCTGGAGGAGATTTTGGGAATCGTGGACTGTGCCATCGTCGCCCATGAGCAGCCAGTCGAGGGCACTGGGGCCGGCATCGCCTGGCGGGCCGGGATGCACGATGAGGGTGAGGTAGGTTGTGTATATCTCGCTGGGCACGCGGGCCGTGAGGAACGGACAGATGATGACGTCCGGCTGGGCGAGGGACGCAGCCTCGATCATGACCTGGTCGGAGAGGGCATATTCGACAGAGACGTGGTGCGTCCGACTGAGCGAGAGGAAGAGCTGCTGGGACAAGGAGTTGTGCGTGGTGCACAGAAAGAGGACCTTCATGGTTAGGTCGGCCGGAATGCGAAACGAACTTGGCGGGACAATCTTTTCTCTTTTCGCGGCGACGCATGCGCCCGGCACGTTGTGATATAGACGTTTCCCACTCCTCAAAGAACACCCATATGGCAGCGGGCAGGACCTGGAATGTGATTTGGTATATGCTTCAACCCCAAGCCCAAACGGTGCTGATCCTCTTGAAAAGTCGGACGACTTTGAGTCTTGCGCCTGCATTGCCTGCACGGCTCGCTTATTCGTTTGTTTGCGTGTAAGCGAGGTGTTTAATGAGGGTTGGGTCAAAGCGGTCGAATTCTTCATCATGGTGACATCTGATGTGTATACGTCTTAATGGTCAGCACACCCTCAGGCTTAGTTTGTGGCGTCGGTCTCGGCCTCGGTTGGTGCTGTGAGCACGCGGGGAGTAACGCTCTGGCATTGAATACGTCAGAACAATTCATGTCATTGATAAACTCAACCGCAGCTGAGGCATGGCTTATTCACACCTCCTCACAGTCGGGTATGCAACTTGGCCCCCGGATGCGATGTGGGTGGCATCCCGTCGGAAACAAGAAGAGAGACGTCCGGACAGTCCAGCACAAACAATGCCACCTCACTAACTAGCCCTAGCGTCAGGTCCTGGTTTCGAAAGGAGAGATCTCCAGCTGTCGTCCTCGTTCAGGCGGCCAACCACCGGCGAGCAGCGTCATCCGTCATCATGCAGGCATCACCCGGAAACCGATAGTCGCAACTCTGGTGCCCCCGAAACGGCGATTTTCAACGACGCCCGCAACCCGTTGCAAGCTGTCAGCTGCTTCGGGCGGCAAGCCAAGACTAGTCTCGTCGTTAACATGAAGGCTGAAAAACTTGTGAGAGTTCAAAAGTTTTGCAAGTGCCGTTGAGTGCCGGGGAAATTATCAAGCACGGGCTTGTGGGGGAGCTTCGCCAATCGTCATCGAGATCTAAGCCTCTGGTGAGTTGTCTGGTGCGTGACGGCATCCCATCTCACATCTGCCATCCGGCCCCCAGGCGTCTTTTCACAGCTTAACTCCGGGACATGTGAACTCTGAAGCATAACTCAATTGCCCCATTTTGTAAATCCCACGTAGTCAGGTCCAGTTGCGTATAACGATACCATCACATTACCAGCCTGCCCGAGCTAAGAGATGTGTGTGTGTGTGACGGCCTTGGCTTATCCATTCATGCCGACGGCTTCTCGGACATGACTGCAGAAATCACAAGCAATAACACTCCATATTAAGATGTGCCCTAGTCAGCCATCATTCTTCCAAGTTTGAACAAATGTCAAGCCAGCCATGTCCGCAGAGGCTCTCTTTCGTCAATACCAAGGCCAACCCGTGCCCCAGAGCTACAATGCCGGCTTCGTCGCCCTCAGCTACGTCGTCAGCCTCATCGGCGCTGCGTCGACGCTCGAGCTGATTAGTCGTCGGACGGGATCGAATGGGCTGTTTAACCAGTATGTCGTTCCCATGTAGTAGAACAAACCTAACCGAAGCAGGACACTCCTCGTGAGCTCGGCAGTAACCATGGGCGGCATCTCCATCTGGTGCATGGTGCGTGAAATGGGCACCCTCTGCCTTCTGATCCCTGCTTACCTCTGTCCTTGACTCAAGCACTTCATAGGCAACGCAGCCATCAACCTCGCCGATGGACAACCAGAGCTGCAGATCCAGTACTCGAGCGGCTTCACCGCCGTCTCCTTTTTCGTGCCCATCGTCGTCCTCCTGGCCGCCTTCATCGCCGTCGGCACCAACAAGGTCGTCTCCTGGCGCCGCGTCGCCGCCGGCGGCATCCTCTGCGGAGCGGCCATCTGCGGCATGCACTACCTGGGCAACGCCTCCATCACCAACTACGCCTGCATCTACCGGCTGGCCTACGTCGTGGGCGCCGCCACCATCTCCATCATGGCCAGCACCGTCGCCTTGGCCATCTTCTTCATCTTCCGCGCCATGTGGGTGACGTCGTGGCGGAAGCGCACCATTTCGGCCTTGGTGCTCGCGGGGGCCGTTTCAGGCATGCATTGGTGTGCGGTTGTTGGGACGAGGTATCGGCTGGTTCACATCAAGTCCAAGGAGAATAAGCTGTCGCGGAGCGCAACTGTTATTGTTGTTATTTGTCTGGTAGGTCGAATTCCCCTCTGCGCAGCTCTTGGCTAACTTGACAGTCGCTCGGAGCGAGTGCCATCATGGCCGGGCTGGCGATTCTTCGAGCCAGCAACATGCGCAGGTCCGCCCTTCGAGCGCAGCAGATTACCTTAGCTGCTGCTGTGTTCGACAAGGACGATAGAATACTTGTCGATCCTGATGGACTGGTCCCCAGCACGGTTGTGGCAGATTCGTTCTTGGAAAAGGTACCATCTTCACCTCTCGACTCTAGAACGCCTCTAACAAACTAGAATTCCAAAGGAGGCTTCACCACAGCCCACCCCTTATTCCACTGGATGTTCCAAGCCTCCCGAAACTGGAACGGCATCTCCCGACTCATCGACGGCATGAGCCACCACCTGAGCCAACTTGACCCCAGCCACCATGGCAGAGGACGTCACGGCATCCGGCTCATCAACGACTTTGGCGAAATCATCGAGGGCTACGACGTCGTCTTCCGCGAACTCTTCTGCCTCGCCGCCGCCGCTCTCGGCCACCGCCTGCACCAGGAAATCTCCTCCATCGGCCTGCTCTGGGATGAGATCCTCCCCACGGGCTCGGGTTCCCACGAGCGCGTCGATCTGGAACGAGGTGGGCTCGGCTGGCAGCAAGAGTACGCACCCGGGTCGCTGATATTCCTCGTTCGCCGCGTTGACACAGACGCCGAGGCCCAGCGGCTGGTTTCTTCGGGGCATTGCTTTGCACACGTGAGACAGGTTTGCGACATCATCAGGTGCAGCATGCAGATTCAGTCTTCCGATCTCGAGGCCAAGCTGTCCGAGATGGCAGGCTATGCAAAAGAGCCAGATCGAGTCCCACCGGGCGTGCACTTGGGTTTCTTTGCTGTTCGGCCGCGAGTCAAGCTTGGCTTCGAGGTGCTCGTGCGGAAGGGGGCGAGGAATCTCCTTCCGTCCACCGCCCTTCCCATCAAGAGATTCGAGACCTGGCAAGTCGATTTTCTAAAGAAACTCGACGGCCTTAAGGTTCCAAAGCTCCTCCAGCGTCTCGCAGAAGGATCGAACCGATCTCCCGAAGAAACCACCTTCGCTATACAGCTTAGCGACGGCATCACCGCTCTGGGCGAATACGTCCAAGAACCCTTCTTCGAAGACGCCGCCTTTGTCCCAACTATTGTCCGCCTGTCCACTCACCAAGCAGAAACCGTCATGATCGCCCTCCGCCTCGTCATCCCCATCCACGCCGTGGCCTCGAGTCCAAACTGCGAGCTGGTCCCCCTCGGCTTCTTCAGAATGCGCCAGGTCGCCGAACGATTCCAGCAAGGGTTCATGGAAGGCGTGCACCGCGAGTTCTGGCCCATCCTCAAGACCAAAGACACTCTCGGCGACGTGTGCCTAGACAAACATGCCGTCATCTCGACCAAGCTGCGATGCTTCACCAGCACAGAGACGTCCACGTGCTCCGACTCTGTGCAGACAAGCTCCGAGATCAACCTGTGTTCGCCGGGAGGCCGGTCCCAATCGGTCAGTACCATGGGCACGGAGTTTTCTCGAGAGAAGCTGCAGCCGCCGCCGCCTTCGTATGGGGGCATCATGGTGTCGCAGGAGATCACCATCAAGGTTGAGGGCGGACACTCGGATGCGGAGTCGGCGCAGGGACAGGGAGGGATTGCGAGCCCGGCGTCGAGGGTATCGCGGATACAGCCGCGGACGGTGGGACATGTAGGGGCGAATGTCGAGGCCGAGGACAATTACAGCATAGACAATATCTTGTCGTTTGTGGACATCTTTTTCGCCGAATGTGTCAAGAGTTGTTAGTAGTATTTGTTAACACTTGTGTAGTTAGTTATATATTATTATTCTATTCTTCTCCCTTTCACATGCCTAACAACACATAATCCATTATCATTTAAGACAATGTTAAATAGCAGGCATTATTAACTAAACCCGTTCATGCTTTCTCTCGCCTGATCTCCGCAAAGGATTCATAGGACTGTCAACTCCGCCAAGCCTATTATCAGCGTATGAAGCGGCTTATTATTCCCAATCGGCTCGGACATGCCAAAGTCCGAAAGGCGAGGCATGGGTATGTAGAAGCTGTATGTCTCCGGTTCGTCCGATGATGCATTTAGTGCTTATTATGAGGCGGTTCAATTGTCATCAACAGCGAAATACAGGCATAAAGCCTAACCACTCCCACGCATACCAAATATCCAATCTTCACATCAAGTATTCTGATACATCCACCATGAAGGCACTTCAATCCTTCGCGGGGCTACTTTCCCTCACCCTTTATTCGCTCGTCAATGGTGCACTCACCTCTCCCGTCCAAACAATAGCATCCTTCTCCAACAACTCCTTCATCGAGAACATTGCCGTCCGCTCCAACGGCCACCTCCTCCTCAACATCCTCCAAGCCACCTCCCCCGCAACAATCTTCACCCTCGATCCCACAGACGCAAACCCCAGCCCCCAATACTACGCCAGCTTCCCCGCCCCGTTGACCGGAATCACCGGCATCGCCGAGTACGCGCCTGGTCTGTTCGCCGTCGTGGCGGGACGGTGGAATCTCACGGAGCGCCGGGGTGAGAAGTTTGAGATCTGGAGTCTAGATACCACCTGTCAGCCTCCCAAAACGCGTAGGCTCGCGGCTATAGAGGATGCGGACATTACGGCGTTAAACGGCGCGACGACGCACCCGTCCCAGCCGCACGTTGTCTTGATTGCAGAGTCGAACCTCGGGGCTATCTTCAGCCTCGACACGCGGACCCGGCAGCTTCGAAAAGTCATCCAAGACAACTCCATGTCTCCGCTCGGTCCGGCGCCAACCATTGGCATCAACGGCGTCAAGTCCTTCCAGGGTCACATTTACTACACCAACTCGCAAACCGGCACTCTAAACCGGGTGCGCGTGAACAGTGTTGGAGAAAAGGCCGGAGACGTCTCGGTCGTTACGCAGTTCGATGTCACCTCGGAAGACGATCTGGCCATTGATAGGTTCGGCAACTCTTGGGTTACCGATCATCCCAATTCCATCATCAAGGTCGGGACCGGGGGAAATTCGCAAGTGATTGAGATAGGGCCTGAATCGCAGGTTGGGCCGACGGCTGCTGCGTTTGGCAGAGGATCGCGCAGCCAGGAGAAGCTGCTCTATATCGTGAATGGAGACGGAACCGTGCAAGCGTTGGATACTTCTCGGGTATGAACCAAGATGTCTCAGAAGGATGTAAACATCGCGTACCAGGGTAACTTTATTTCAAGTCCCTACCAACGAAATAGGGGTCGGCCTTAAACTCCGTAGTCGAACACAAGAAACCAGAGCTATCTATCGTCTATCAATCAATACAATGTCATATTCGTACAGGCATATCCGTTATCGGGTACGTATACCCCGATCCATCAACAAACACCTCCGCCTTGTCCGCGTGAAACTGCCCGTGCAAGTTCCGAATAACCCCATCCATCACGCTCCTCTGCAAAATCTCCACCGTCTTCGCCTTGGTATGCCAGTTGTGGCTAACAAACACGCCCTGACAGGCCCCCTTGCCCTTGTCGTAGTACTCGTTGCCGTTTGCGTGGCTGCACGGAATGTTCTTCACCTCGTCGGTCCCGTTGAACTCGTACCGGATGTACTCGGAAAAGGCCGACTGCTCGTGCGCCCACTTGTTCTTCCACCGGTCGCAGCCGGCGATGCGGTTCGGGCAGTCCTCCCAGACCTCCATCATCTGCTGGTTGCGCTCGCTCGCCTGCGCGATGACGAAGCCCGTGTTGAGGATCAATTTGCCGTGGGAGTCGTAGTCGATGGAGTTTTCAATGTCTTCGGCCATGGCGACGAGGGTGTGAGGCGTCACGTCCCAGAGGTTCATCAGCCACTCGATGGGCAGGTGGAGGTGGGTGAAGACGGCGTCCGAGTCGAGCGAGATGACGAAGTCGTGTCTCTTAAGGGCCTCCTTCATCACGGCGGGCTTGACCCAGGTGCCGTGTCGGTCGGGATAGTTGGGTGCTCGAATGAGTCGGTAATCGTAGCCGTGGATCAAGGCTGCTCCAGTTAATCTCTAGAGCGCAGCGCGAGAGGCAAGCCTACCGTATAGGTAGTGGTTCAAATGACCACCAGTCCGTCCGGGAAGCCGAGAATAATGCAATGGGCCTTCATGGAGCATGCTGTCCTCATTGTTCTCGCTCAGCCGCGTGTCGGTATCAATCAGCACCACTCTCTTCCCGAGCGAGTGCATCCATCGCTGGGAAGTAGGCGGGATCTCGAAGCGCTCCCCTTTATCGGTGATGAAGACCGGGTCGTCGATGGGATGTATTAATGGCTTCCACAGTTGGGCAAAGATTTGAGCAGAGGGGTCCGATGTGTAGTTCTCGGCGCAGGTTGGCGCTGGCGTCGCCTTTTCTCGATCGCTCGATGAACCCCAAGTAACAGATGGAGCTCTATTCCGTGTGGTGTTACTGATAAGATCTCTCACACGAATTGAGTACAGAAGAATAGATCAGAGTACTTACGGCAGGTAGTCAGATTTGGATGCAAAGTAAATGAGTCCCAGCACCACGCAAGTAACGACGAGAAAGCATATCCATCGCGGCCCATTTAGCCGAAGTTGTTGTATACCAATCATTCTCTCAGCCGTCGCTGCAGCCCTTTTCGGGACTGATTCGATCTGACAGCAGTAAAGAGGGAGCGTCCAGGTGTCCAACAATCAAAGGGAAGAAGTAAAATGGTGATAGGTTTCCGAGAATCCGAGAAAAAAGAGAAAGCCTACAAAACTTGGCGCAGAGGCACAACTTACGATTTATACGATGCAAGACGCACGCTAGGCGTTGCACAGCACGGAGGGCTGATTGAGCGTGACCTTTCCGTTTCATTCGCCCGTCGTAATACGAAGTGGTGGTCTGCTGCAACACGACAAGGAATGGCCGCTTACGATGCCCTCTCGATATTCCGATCTTTATTACGACGGTACGATCCCCATTCGGCTCTTTCTCAAAAGGGACTTAGCCTGGCATTTTCCTCCCGTAAATCCCATGCAACAGGCCTGCGGTTGACGCCCAATTTCCCTGGCAGTGCCGTATCGCAACAGAAGAAAACGGTTTCCTAGCTGCAGGATTGGAGCTGAGGCAGAAACCATGCATGATGCCGTGTTACGCGCCCCTCTCAGCCTCCGGCCCTGTGCTTACGGGGTACGCCCGTTGCCACGCTGGTGGCGGGAATTTCTAAGATTACCTTGGGTGATCTAGAATTGCCACCTTTGATGCCGTCAGATGCTTCTTTCACCTGATGTTTGCACACCAAGGTAGGTACCGAGGAGAAATTAGATGGGTTGTATGAATTTTACCTCTTAAGCTTTTCCTTGAAAAAAAAAAAAATCCCCCTTGCCGCAGATATCGATTCCCCTATAAGCTGCATGACGACGTTGGTGAGGCTGGGTCTGACGTTTCTCGGCATTGCCAGTTTTGGGTTGGTCGCTCTCGCGTGGCACAACCAGAACCTGGCCGGGCAATCATTTTCTAACATCTAAGCCCTCCAACAGTACGGATAGGTGCATGCAAGAAGCACCCGACCGCTTTTCAACGGGCCAGTTTCAGGCCCCAGAGTCGTCACAAAACCGCTGGCGCCCAGCTTTCCGCTGTCGATCATGGCGGGCAGCGGCTGTTCGCAATTCTATGATTTCGCTACTCAGGTCTCGCTCTGTTGGTCAGAGGCTGGGCCAATTAACCGCGTGGGGATACCAGCTCAAGGATCAGGTCCTTTGGTGGTGGAGAATTCGTCCAATTGCATTGGCTTCGGGCGCTTCCGTATAAGGAGTTCCTTGTTATTTAACTCAACATAATATATTGCAGCTTTAATAGGACAAGATTCGAAGGCTGGATACATACAGAATATGTGCCTGGATACCACGATGTGGTACTCTACATACCAGTGCAGTATGGCTGGTATACAGGACTTACCTATGCTAGTATAGTTAGGCTAGTGTCCTAAAATTATAAGAATAGAAGGGAAAGTGTCTCAGTACTGTTGGATAAGGAGAGAAAGCTCCCTGGTAGTTACGTCTAGCCTTTCCGAGACAACTGACAGTCTAGTATGACGGAGCAGAGGGACTAGTACCAGCCACTCCCAGCACACATCATACCAATATCCAGGAAATGATGGACCAATATAAAGGGTGTCCCGGTATAGAGGGACTGTAATGTTGAAAAGGGGGGGCTAGTCCAACTCTGGGCGTCTAGAAGTATTCCATGCCAGTACAGACTACAAGCTCTACCTACCCACTAAAGAGCAACCTTTGTGCCCACTTTCAAGAGCATTTACCCAACATCAGCCAGCCACAAGATGCCGATCCAGTCTAGATGTCCTCATCACATACGTGCCATCAAGAGGTGATTCAATTCAGCGCTGTTAAGCGCAGTGTAGTCGTCGGAAAATCCAGGGACCCTCCTTCCCTTCAGGATCCAGACCAACAGGAGATGAAGCTGTTCAGAAATAAAAGGCTATATTTTTTTCTCGGCAGATTAGTCCCCCTCTGTCAAGTCTTTCCCATCAGACAGAGGCTTTCTACTAGGTGTTTAATGCAGCCCCCTTCAGCATCATATAACACTCGATCCGACCGGCTTTGCCTTCGACCACCAAAAACAGAACAAGACTCAAAGTTTGCCTCGTCGCTTTTGTAACACCGCTTTCTCTTTCTGCATTGCGTTGTCGGGTTTCGAGTCCCCTGCTTCTGCTGCGTAACATGGTTGGCGATCCCACCCCAACTCCAGCGGCCCTGCCGGATGAGACCGCACCCGTGAGCACCCCGGAAGCAGTCTTACCACCCTTGGTCGAAGAGCTGCACCTCTCAAGGTCAGTGACAGCACCGACAGCCGCTGCAAAGTCCTCGAGACACTTGCAATGCTCGTTCGGTCCACTATTCAAGGCGTATGCATTCGCTCTGCGGTCGAAAATCATGGGAGGTGTCGGTGACATGGCTGGCGACGACCAGGCCTTTTTCACCTCTCCATCGATGCAGAGAGGTGTTCCGATGAAGATGCACGATGCATACATCAATGCTCGAGTCTTTTCTCTTGCAGATTCCATCCAGACTGAACGTAGCCCGACTCTCAGTGAAGGCGGGCACTCTTTTGTCCAGTATTTGGAAAAGTAGGTATCTGTTGTGAGTTCCAACCAACGTTTACGTCGGTATCTAATCAAGTTTTATAGCTATTTCGACCATGTTAGAGGTGTAAGTAGCCTGGTACTGTTCTCACTGTACCCGCTAATAATTGGTCTTCATGTGCAGACCAGCAGAACAGACGAAGAGAAATTGAAGAATTCGGAGGAGAAGTACCGTGCCATCAAGCGCGAAGCCTCGCTCCAGTTTGAGCTTGCCGAGTTCAAGTGGAAAGAGGCTTTGCAGCGAGACCCTACCATGACCCTTGACAACTGGATCGACAAGGACGGGTACGACTACCTCGACGCCTGTGAGGGGAGAGCCTGGGCAAAGACGAATTTGAAACGCGCTCAGCAGATAGGCTCTCGAGATATTTTTGAGACAAAAGGATCTCATGGAGTCTGCACTCAATTCTCACGAGGAGTTGCCCGGGTAAGTGACATCCGTCTGAGACCTTGTGCAGTGTTATTGATCCAATAAAACAGGAGCAACATGCCATACGACATGCATCGTAGCCTAGGCCGGCGATAACGATGATCTGACTCACCCTGGCGAGAGTCTTGACGTCCTGGGGCGCGTCTTTGCGGAGCTTGTACTGGCTAACGTCGACGTTCCTTCAAGAAGAGTCAGCCATCATGGAAAGCAAGGCTCTTCATTGGCAGAAGAGGCATAATATACCAATGTCCGGGGGTGATGGTAGTATTCCTGAGGTCGTTATAGGTGATTGCAACCTTGACTTGGGAAGACTCTGAGCCAGTTTGTAGGATGGAGGATTCCTGAGAATGACTCGCGCTGACACTGAACGAGAACTAGCCAGTGGGGACTACGACACTGGCACCATCCCGGGTTTATCCAAAGTTCTAGTCCAGTATTTGGAAAAATAGGTATCTGTTATGAGTATTCGTTGATGCCGGCACCTCAAGCTGGAATTCAAAGCAACAGGCATCAAATTGGGCCAATAGGACCGCCTCTGAGATCATCTCTGCATCAAGAACCTTACGATAGTGCTTCTGTGCCCGCTGTACCTGCTCAATATTGATGAACGTATCATTTGGGTTTGGCCGGACCTGCTTCTTCCTGATTGGTCTTAATAGTTCAATCTGAGCCTCGAGCATTTTAATCCGGTCTTTCGCAAGGGCTAGCTCTATTGCAGTCTTATCATACCCCTTGCCAATTGACCGGAATAGGCTGCGGGCCACTTTGTTATGACCAGACAGAAAGACCTCCCTCGTTAGAGCGTAAATCTGTTTGGAACTCTTCGGTGTTGGAAAGGCTATTGGTTTATGCCTGCAAGGGTCTTCAAGAGTGTTTTCTTTGGTGTTTTCATCCGCATGGGGGTCCCTAGCCGGCATGACGTTAAGTCGGCTTATCAGGGGCTTCGCCACATTAACAGGCCACATTCCTGAGCCCTTCCAGCCACTTAGGATATTCTTTGCGATAAAACTTTCATCCCAGGCCTTTGAATAACACTGTAGGAAAGAAATCTTCCCAATTGGGGCAGACATAATGAAAGTAGGCCTCTTTGAAAGCTCAGTTCGATATGCCCTCTTAAGCGGACCGAAGACTGCAACATCCAATGGCTGTGTGAGGTGTGATGTATGTGCCGGCAGGTATAAGAGATAGATAAGATTGGTGAAGTGAAGTATTTCCACATGAACTCAAGGGACTCGTGACTGCCGTGGCCGTCCAATACGAGCAAACGCCACTCATTAGGTCGGTCAGGGGTCATTCGAGGGATGAAAACCTCCTCGAGCCACTGAACCCCAATCTCATGACTGGTCCAGCCATTGACAGTAGGTGTAAAGACCCAGTCTTCGACACCTTTTAATTCCTCGGGAAACCATTGGACCTGGACCGTCTTGCCGGTGAAGACGACGAGCGGAGGGATCTTCCGCCCGGTTGCTGAGCATGCCTCTGAGATCGAAGACCAGGTCCGCAAACCTGGCTGCTTTCGGATAGTTGACCGCTTCTCCGATAGGCCAAGCACCAAGCCGTTATGCCCGTAACCTTCAATAACCCCAGTCTCGTCCATATTCCAACGGTTGCATTGACGAATAGCCCGGATCTGTGGTATTGTAAGCCGGCGATGAAAGGTCTGGATGACCTCATGACTGCCGCCTTCAGCCCTAGCCGCATCCAGGGGCTTACGCCGAAGGGTTCGAACTGACGGACTTCTTCGAAGGAAGCCTTCCATCCAATGTATGCCAGGGGTGCTGTGTCTCCTTGTGCCTCGAGGAGCCGTCTGACAAATTCCTTCACTTGGGCATGCGTTGGTGGAAGGCCCAGGGCATCTTGTGTACCAATCCAATCAGCTAACATACTTTCCTGGACGGGATGAAGCCGTTGCATATGCGAATGACTCGATTCATGCCCCTGGTGGCCTTTGATCTTTCTAATGGGGTGGTTCGTGGTATACCCCAGTTGATTTGCCATTTATGGCTTCATATATTGCATTTTGAAGAGATTCCTCTGTATATTGAGGCATAGAGATTGGCTGTAAGAAATATTACTAAGATTGAAGTCAAATTCATTATATTGTGGTTGGTTGAAGTTGAGGAGGTTGGGATGAAAACGAGGAGGCTGGTGTGTCGACATGTGGGTACTGTCAGATATGCCAATGGCACACGCCAAGCCGGTTCCCACTCCTGCCGTATCAACAAATGAGACCGGATCACTAAGTAACTTATCCGATGGATTAATCACTTCCTGGTCTCAGGACTACCTCAAGTCCGGATCCTGTCCACACAATCCCAGATAGAAGTAGGGCTCATATCCGATCAACAAGGAAGGAGGAGGCAACTCGAATACAACACATGAACATCACAACTACTTTACCCGTTGGCATTATGGGGCTGCCCTCTGCCAACCTCGTCCCGAGGTTGGTCTCAAAACCCTGTGTCAGCCCCGAAAATGTGTCATCTGCTGAGGGGCTCCTCAAGCTGTAAAACAGACTATTTCCTGTTCATGATCTTTCAGACTTCGCAATGCAGCCATTCTTTTATAGAATAAGCTGAAAATTGGCTTGTTGAATAGCCGTAAGAACGTTAAAAATGCACATATTGATAGAAATATCGGAAATCGCATTTTTGGCTTGAATTGACCTGACTAAGTGACGGGCTTGAATTTGACTGCCGCTCATGACCCTGTTGACGATGTGTTCATTCTGGCCGACTCAGTTGCTTGATGGTAACGAAAATCACTGATGATGTTCATGACTCTTTGATAACCGCTATTCCTTGGTATCGTGACAGTTGGGCCTGGTGTTGTGGTGTTTTCATCAACCGGATCGAGACCTAAGTCTGAGGGAGCCAAAGGCGGCGAGGAGGTTATTCCTGGTGGTGTTGCTAGGTCAGGAATAACCTCGTTTTCAGGGCCTTCGAGTTCTTCGAGCTCAAAATCATCATCATCATCATCCTCGAATGGTCCAAGGCCTGTAAATTGGACCTTATCGTCGCTGTCAGGCCAGGCGCTTGATCCATCGCGAGAATCGGTCTTGAGGCACGGCAGGCTCGTTCTTGGGCATCAGGAAATGACTTCCTTATTCCTTGGCCAAGGATTTCGGTATGTTGTTTTCTTCGAGCCTCAAGGTAATAGAATCGGCCGTGGTTGTCGGTCTGTTGAAGCCATTGATTGAACGTTAGCCTGGGGATAGCCTCATCCTTCCGTGCCTCATTTGCTTGCCTCCAACGATCTTTCAGTCCTTTGATCTCCTGTAGAATGATAGATCGGGTTGATCGCAACAGTGAGCGCTGTGCCTTGACTTCTGCTGCTTCCTGTGATGCTTGGTGTTGAGCCTGAATGTCGGCAAGGTCAATGCTAGTGATAAAATCACCTGTTGGCCTCACCCGCCGACCGGGCTTCTTTCTCTTGCCGTATTTCTCTAGCCGAGTGAGCCGGCCGGCTGAAAATACCTCACGCTCACGATGCATAACTGCTGCCTCTGCAATAACGTTGCAGGCGTTGGTGATAGCCTCCAAGGTTGGCGAGCTCATGACCTTCTGGTATCGATCATAAACTCGCTTCATTTGATCCTGAGCATCTTGAAACCGGGTTTCTAGCGGCAGCCGGTCCATAAGAGATGGATGGACTGCCTTCCGCTGTTGTGGTTGTTTGGCAAGGATGCGTTCGATCACGGTTTTCGCACTTGGAGGCCAAATACCGGACTTTTCGAAGCCCGATGTGATATTGCTTGCTGTGAAGCCTGCAGTGTAGATTTTCTTGAATGCTGTAGCGAATTGTAGGCGGGAGAACGATAGATTGCCTTCTCGAATAGATTTCCGAAGCTCCTTTTGATGTGCGTTCTTGAGAGGCTGAAAAACACCAACATCGAGAGGCTGAGTAAGATGTTTTGAGTGCGAGGGCAGGATGCAAATGATGATGTCGAAATGAATACAATATTCAATAAACTGGAATCCCAGATGACCAGAGAAGCCATCAATAACGAGAAGGCGATAGATCTTATCCTCATCGTCCCGGGTGATCGGCGGTGCCTCGAATGTATGATGTGGTGGTGAGGCATCACGAAGCCATTCATCGCAGCCAAACCACTCAGTCAGAGTATTCCTTGCTGTTGAGCTTTGGCAGAAGCAAGCCAGGAAAACGTATTGAAAGAATGAAGCCATTCGTAGGTGATCTGTTTGTTGCTGAAGCCGGTCTCTGACTGTGAAAATCGCATGCCTGGTATCGCATCAATATCGACCCAAGATTCTGTAGGGAACGCCTTGAAGATCAGCCATGGCGGGATGCTATTCCCAACTGCATTTGCAGCTCCAATCTTCGTGCAGGACTCACGGTTCGCTGGATCACTGACTTCAGGGCGTTGGGATCGTGTGGTCCTGACCACGAGGACCTCAATGCGTTCTCGAAGGCATCCAATGCGAATTCCGCACTCATCCTCATTCCAACACTCTGAGGCCCCGATGCCGTACTTAGAAATGATAGCCTGAAGGTTGGAAAAGAAGGTCTCGATGTCTTCAACGTCAGAAACTTCGAACGCCTTGCGAGCTTTATCCACAGCCTTGATGAATGACTTTCGAAGCTCTGGATGACGATCTCAGAAGCGAGGATACCATGACTTTGATAAAGAGGTCCTTTCGATGCCTCTAGAATATAGGAATCCCAGCGCAGCCTCTTCAACTTGTGATTTCTCAGCTGGGAAGCCGGATCTTTCCATCCAGATGACGAATGCGGCCAGGGCGGTTTCTTCAGCAGCAGTCAGGAGCGATGGGCGGCCGTTGGACTTAGGAGGATTGAATGATGATGAATTTGACTGAATAATGCGTCGAATTGTCTCTCTAGACGTGTTGAATTGAGCTGCTAAGGCTCGGTTTGAGGGAGTTGATGTAGCAGCTTTTGCTGCTCTTCGTGTGTTGTAGGGCGTGTTTGGATTGAGCGTTGCGAGCACATTTTTCCTTGATTCGGACCGAGCTTTTTCCGGTGTGTTTTTCGAAGGCAAAGAATGCATAGAATGACGGCGTACGGTAGGCATCTTGATGTTGCGCGTTGACTACTTGAAAATGCGAAAATTTGGTGTTTTGGGGCATCAATTGGTAGAGGTGAGGCAAAAAATGGCGACACAGGGTTTTGAGACCAACCTCGGGACGAGGTTGGCAGAGGGCAGCCCCACAATGCCAACGGGTATTTCTCTCTCCATTATCTGACAGGTAATCCGTACGTTGATTTACAGTGGTGACCGGTTTCAGGGGCCGCCTTGCTTTCAAAGCCAATTCTCTGAGCACAGACCATGTTATGGCTGATGTGGCTCGTGCAGTATCAACCGTCAGAAATGTGACCCTGGCTTGTGAGGCCGAGACGTGAACCATAGTCACGTGCTTTTTGCTGTTACGATCACGCGAGACCGATTGTGGCCGTGAAAACATTATGCCATCTGTCATCTTCCATCCAACACAATACGTCCAGAATAAGCCTTATACCCTGAGCCATCATGGCCCCTATCTTTCTGATGCTGACCATGAATTGATTGAAGCTATGTTCCGGCGAAACAAGTCGACTAAACAAATAGCTGCGTTTATCCCGTGCGACCCCTGAGCCGTTCAAAGCTCGAGTAAAATATCGGCTATTCGGATCGACGAAAGCGCCTCCAAACCTTGTCGGACGTAAAAGGCATTCTGATTGATCAAATATGCTGTGTTCAAGCTGGTTTATGTTGCTTATGTTGAAGTGCCTCTTGGTGCAGGAGTTACCGCCCCGGACTCCCTTTTCCTCAGTCGTCGCGGCGAAACCTTCTTCTTCGTCTGACAGAAAGAGATTCCAGATATTCATAAGCAGAGAAAAAGCATATTAGGGCTGCCTTGAACAGTTAAGCAAGAACAATATTAAGAGCATAGTTACAATTAACCCCAATATCTAATAGTAAAAGTAGCATTCTAAACTCCTCCATGCCTCTAGAGCGCAGAAGGATGATCCGCCCCCAGCTTGCTCTTGCGAGTCTCCATCACTTGCACCTCCAGCTTCTCTGCCTCCTCCCATCGGCCCTGGTTCCTGTATGTTGATGCAAGATTGCCCATGCTGGTCAGCGTAGAAGGATGATCTGCCCCCAGCTTGCTCTTGCTTATCTCCATCACTTGCACCTCCAGCTTCTCTGCCTCCTCCCATCGGCCCTGGTTCCTGAATGTTGATGCAAGATTGCCCATACTGATCAGCGTATCCGGATGATCTGCCCCCAGCTTGCTCTTGCTCGTCTCCATCACTTGCATAAACAGCTTCTCTGCCTCCTCCCATCGGCCCTGGTTCCTGAATGTTGATGCAAGATTGGCCATGCTGGTCAGCGTATCCGGATGATCTGCCCCTAGCTTGCTCTTGCTCGTCTCCATCACTTGCACCTCCAGCTTCTCTGCCTCCTCCCATCGGCCCTGCTTCCAAAATGTTGATGCAAGATTGCCCATGCTGGTCAGCGTATCCGGATGATCTGCCCCCAGCTTGCTCTTGCTCGTCTCCATCACTTGCACGTCTAGCTTCTCTGCCTCCTCCCATCGGCCCTGCTTCCAAAATGTTGATGCAAGATTGGCCATGCTGGTCAGCGTATCCGGATGATCTGCCCCCAGCTTGCTCTTGCTCGTCTCCATCACTTGCATAAACAGCTTCTCTGCCTCCTCCCATCGGCCCTGCTTCCTGAATGTTGATGCAAGATTGGCCATGCTGGTCAGCGTATCCAGATGATCTGCCCCTAGCTTGCTCTTGCTCGTCTCCACCTTCCCCTTGATTTATTTTTCCTTAGCACCTAGTGTTAGTGCCGCCACATAACTTACCGCAATTCCCTTAACAAGCCCCTGAGAGACCCTTCCGGCGCTGCCATGGCCGCGCCGGCAGCCCTGACGGGCGCGCCGGGGGCCGGCTCCTGCAAACACACCGCACAGGAACAATCCCGCATACCAGCTGCTACTAGATAGCAGCCCGCATACCTACCTCGAAGAAATAACACCCTCCACCCACCGACAACGAAGACGAGAACCGGCTAAACTGCCAGACATCGCAGAGACAGCAACGGGAAGGTCTCAGCAACAGGAAAAGGGGCTCTCCAGCTCCTACCACGCTAGGCAGGGCTCCCTGGAACCTCTCATCTCCGAGTTCAGAGCAATAACCAAAGGATTGACGAGCCTAGCCAAGGCCATTGATGACATCATCGAAGACACAGAACAGAGCCAGAAAGAGACCCTAAGACAACTATTCCAGAAGATCCCAACATACCTTTCAGCGGCCATCCGCAGCGACAAGCCGGAGCATTCGAGCATCCCAGCTACGGCAGCCGGCGAGCCACCCCAGAGCTGGGCCGCAGCAGCCAGCAAGCCGCCCCAGACAACCACGCAAATCCTGACAAGAACTCCGACAGCGACCTCGATAGCGGCCCCAATAGAGACCGAAGACCTACGGATCTTAGCCAGGGTCTCAGAACCCCACCAACAATGGGCCCGGAGCCTCAAAAACTTCGCGCTCCGAGATGCAGCCAGCAAGGCTACCGGCCTCACATTAGCCGAGATACCAGACATCCACCACACAGCAACAGGCTTCGCAATCAGACCCCGCGATAAGCTAGCTCGTACGAAGCTACTAGACAAGGAGGAGGAACTCAAACAATGCCTCAAGGCTTCAAGCATTGAGCTCCCGGTCATATGGTACAACTATATCATCCCAAACTGCCCAGCGGAGCTGCCAAACATCCTCAACGAAATGATCAACACGGAGGAATGCATCGAAGACGAAATCACCGCCCGGACAGGCTGCCGGCCGGTACGGCTCAGCTGACAAGGCACAGCGCCGAGAACCCCGGCCTCCGACGGAAGACATGGATCGCCTCCTTCCTAGAGCCAGTGGAGCCGTTCCGACTCTTCAATGCGAGCGCCACGGCAAGGCGTATTGAGAAGAAGACCACGATCCAGCGACACAACCCAGGCTGCCAAGCCTACCACAGCAGCCGCTTCTGCCCCCGACGAGAACGGTGCGAGAACTGCAGTGCTGTCATTGAAGAAGGCCAGCAGCACCCAAAACCCTGCACCCACCCACCGAAATGCGCCAACTGCTACGGACCACATCCAGCCGAGCATGACGGATGCCCCGCAAAACCGGTTCTTAAGGACGGCATAGCAATACGGCTAACTGCGAAGGAGCTCAAGGCAGTCCGACGGATCGGTCACAAGAGCTACCTCAGGGCGAACCCTAGGGACAGCCAAAACAGCCCTACAGAAGACCCAGCTGAAAGCCCCAGCCGCCAACAGGGCCCCCAGGGGTCTGCAACACACAACAAAGACTCAGCTGCGGAACCTATCGCCGACAACGAACAGCCCGACGACCAACTTGATGATCAGTCCGAGAGCCAACCCGACGAACGGATGGAGGACCGACCCGACGAGCCAGAAGAAAGCAACACGCAATGTACTACCGCCCAGCAGCTAAGGCAACCCAGGCCGCGAGGCATACAGGCTACACAGGCGAAGCGAGACCTCATTAAACAACGCCGAACCCGCAACATAAAGAGGATCGATTACAACGAGAAGAACTACTGGAATATCCCATCAAATGCAACACCACCAAGCCAGTAGGAAAGGCCCAGCCCGACAACAACCACCAATGCAAATCGCCCAATGCAATGTCGCAAAAGGAAACCCAGCACATACAGCCTTCCTCCAGCTCTGCGCAGAGGAACAAATCGATATTATCCTAATACAGGAGCCCTGGTTCAAGACAGGACAACGGAAGTTCCATAACTCCCACCCAAGCTATAAAGCCCACATCCCGATTGACGACTGGGACGGCAAGCGAGCACAACCACGAGTCATCACATACGTACGAAAGACGAGCAACCTCAAAGTCGAACAAATAAGGCCCTGGGGCAACTGCCGAGACATCCTATGGCTTAATATCAATCAATATGCCATCATCAACATCTACCAGCCAACAGCAGGGAACCCAAACCCTGTTATCCCGCACCTCCTAAGCATTCAACCCCCATCGAACACCCTAATAGCAGGAGACTTTAATGCATGGCATAGACTCTGGGACCCAGAGGCACCGCAGACCCGGAACAACGGACAACAGATCGCGGATTGGGCCGCCAACACAAACCTCAACTTCATCGGCGAGGTTGGACAGCCAACACATAACGACGGCCACACGATCGACCTAACCTTCTCAAACATACCCTTTGCAACAGCAAGAGTCATCGACAAGCTACATCCGGGGGCAGACCACCAAGCAATCATAACCTCAATCCCCAGGGGCCGGAGAGCTACACTGGAGCAACGGCGCCCGACAATCCCAGACGACAAGCTAGAAACCTTTAGCAAGCTCGCAATGCTGAGCACCTACAACCTACCGGCCCTACCAATAGCCCTAACAGCTGCCGACCTGAACGCATCCACGGAAGCCCTCCTAGCAGCCCTAGTAGAGGCAGCCAAGGCCATCCAGAACAGGCCCAGCCAGAGGAGTCATAATGCGCCATGGTGGACGGACCGATGCCACAAAGCCCGAAAGACCTATCACCAGGCCCGACGGACCAGCACGGCGTCCGCAGAACGAAAGCTCTTCCACAAGGTGGTGCGGGAGGAGAAAGAGCACTATTGGAAGAGGAGGATTGATGAGATCCAGTCCGACGAAGAGCTATACAAGGTCATCCAGTGGCACAAGCTGATGCCAGACATCAGCTCGCCGCCGCTAGTCGTAGATGGAAGGGTCATTGCCAATACCACTGAGAAGGCACATACACTCCGGCGATCTCTCCTAGAGCGAAGAGACAGCTGTGAGGACCTCACAGAGGACCCCCTACAGATACCAACAATCGCCCGAAGATGCCTACCGTGGCAGGCAGAAATATCCCACGAGGAGCTGGCTGCAGCTACAATCCACGTCAAGAGCACCTCGCCAGGTACAGACGGTATCTCTGTCCGGCTGCTGCGAGCCTGCTGGCCCTGCATCCGGGAACGGGTACGGAACCTATTCCAGGCGTCCATCGGACTTGGCTACTTCCCGGAACCGTTCCGGACAGCCGAGGTAACAATGCTGAAGAAGCAGGGAAAGAAGGACTACACAAACGTCCGATCCTGGAGGCCAATCGCTCTGCTATCCTGCCTTGGCAAGGGGCTCGAGAGGCTCGTAGCCCGGCGGATGGCAACAATAGCCCTCACACACAAGGTTTTAAGCCCCCAGCAGGTTGGGGCCCTGCCAGGCCGGTCAGCAACAGACTTAGCAGCCTGCGTCACCCATGAAATTGAGCATGCACTGGAGCTCAGAGGCACAGCAACGATGATGACCCTGGACGTCAAAGGCGCCTATGACGCTACACTCCAGCGACGCCTGGTGCTACGCCTAATCCAGCAGGGGTGGCCGCGTAACATAGCCAGATTCGCCGGCACATTCATGCAGGACAGACAGGCTAGCACGCGGCTAGAAGACATAACTACAGAGCCCAGCATCATCAGATGCGGGCTGCCGCAAGGATCACCACTCTCGCCGATCCTCTTCATGCTCTATATTGCAGACATCTTCCTCGAAGATACAATCCACCGGTTCGGCTACGCGGACGACATCTGCGTTCTACGGACAGAGAAGACACAGGAAAGGAACACCGAGCTGCTGGCTGAGGACCTACATAGCATCCTCAAATGGGGAGCTAACAACAAGGTCACCTTTGACCCGGACAAGGCGGAGCTGATGCATTTCACACGAGCCCGGACGCCCCTCCCAACAATCGAAATCTCAGCACCCGAATATGGCTTCCAAATTCGACAGACCAAGGAGCCAGCCATACGGTGGCTAGGGATCTGGTTTGATAGGAAGCTTAAATTCGCACAACACGTACGGAAGCGGATCGCACGCACCCAAGCTGTAATAGCGCACATCCAGAGCCTCGCGAACACACAGCGCGGACCCCCCTCCGGATCGCTCAGAAAAGCAGTCCGGACCGTTGCCATCCCATGCCTTACCTATGGGGCTGAGGCCTGGTACGAGGGAACAACAAAAACGCGAAGGAACTCCAGCCTAACACTCGACCCAACAATCAAGACGAGACAGGAACATCTCCTCGATGAAATGGCCCAGGTGCTCCAGGCGGCCCTGAAAGCTATCCTCCCGGTCTGGCGAACGACACCGACCGCATTACTATATAAAGGAAACCGCGATCCCGACGATCCGAGTCATCCTCGAAGGGGTTTACATGAGACTGAGCCAGCGGCTCAGATCCGTAGATGCAGACCACCCACTCGTACCCCGAATAGCGAGACGGCCCTTCCCACCCGGGAGAGGCTACGGTGGCCTGCAGCCAACTCGGACTAGGATACAGAGGGCAGCAAGGCTACTCCCGACCTTCCCTCGACCACAGCTCCTGCCCAAGAGACATCAACCCCCCCAGCCACGCTGATAGACAAGGGCTCTAAGAAAGAATCCGCCAAGGCCTTCCAACGCTGGCTAGCAACAATACCGGACGACCATCTGATCGTATACTCTGACGGATCGAAGAGCCCTACTGGCGCTACCGGCTGGGGCTACGTCATCCATAGGGCCGGCCGAAGATCGCCGAAGGCAAAGGCCGCCTAGGCCTCGCAGAAGTCTTCGACGGAGAGGCAGAGGGCGCCCGTCAGGGCCTCCGGCATGCCTGCCGCATCGACCCATCAGCCCAAACTCACGTCTGCATAGACAACACGGCAGTCATCCAAGGACTCCTCGGAGATGCGCCGAGCAGCTCCCAGGAAGCCTTCTTAGACGCACATAAGATCATAGCCACAGCGCAAGTCCAGGTCCGCTGGGCCCCCGGACATCAAGAGATCATCGGAAACGAGCAAGCTGACCAGCTGGCAAAGGCCGGCGCCAAGCTCCCAGCAGACCCAACGAGACAACCCACCTTAGCCGGTGTGAACGGACTCCGGAGGGCAAAAACCAGAGAACAACACGCAGAGTGGTGGCAGGCACAGCTGCCAAACATCAAGAGATATAGGGAGCTAGGCCTAACAACCGCCTCACTAGCCAACCCAAAGGAACTCAACCTCCCACGCCCAACCCTACACAATCTACTGGCCGCAAGGTCAGGCCATGGAGATTTCGACTGGTACCATCGCAGATTCAACCACGAACATAATGACCCATGCTCCTGCCAAGGACTCCGGACCCCGGAACATCTCATCTTCTGCCCAAAAGCCAAACTGCACCAAGCACAATGGCCAACCTTTAAACCCCAGCCTCGAAGCCCCAAGGAATACTGGCGCCGCCTGGTGACCAGCCCGAAGGACTTCGCAGACTTTGCCAAGACGACAGGCTTCTTCACAGACATCTGCCCAAACACGCACAGACGGCCCTCCAAGGCACACAGACAGCCCACCAGGGCGACCTAGGCTAGCAGCCTACCCTCTCCTTAATTCATCCCAGACAACATAGAACCTAGGGCTCAGCCCGTGGATCATACAGACTGACAGACAGACCGGACACGAGCTCAAATGGAGGAGCCAACGGACACGGCTAACACCCTTACTTTCCTTCCTAAAGGCAGATTCGCCGGATACTCTTCTAGATAGTCTATTAGATAGTCTCCAGCGCGCCGCATACCCCACGGGAGGTCTGGGGCGCCCCGCGCCCCCCTCGGCGTTAAATATACTACTACTACTACTACTCTTGCTCATCTCCATCACTTGCACAAACAGCTTCTCTGCCTCCTCCCATCGGCCCTGGTTCCTGTATGTTGATGCAAGATTGGCCATGCTGGTCAGCGTAGAAGGATGATCTGCCCCCAGCTTGCTCTTGTGAGTCTCCATCACTTGCACAAACAGCTTCTCTGCCTCCTCCCATCGGCCCTGGTTCCAAAATGTTGATGCAAGATTGGCCATGCTGTTCAGCGTATCCGGATGATCTGCCCCCAGCTTGCTCTTGCTCATCTCCATCACTTGCACCTCCAGCTTCTCTGCCTCCTCCCATCGGCCCTGGTTCCTGTATGTTAATGCAAGATTGGCCATGCTGGTCAGCGTATCCGGATGATCTGCCCCCAGCTTGCTCTTGCTCATCTCCATCACTTGCACAAACAGCTTCTCTGCCTCCTCCCATCGGCCCTGGTTCCTGTATGTTGATGCAAGATTGGCCATGCTGGTCAGCGTAGAAGGATGATCTGCCCCCAGCTTGCTCTTAAAAGTCTCCATCACTTGCACCTCCAGCTTCTCTGCCTCCTCCCATCGGCCCTGGTTCCAAAATGTTGATGCAAGATTGGCCATGCTGGTCAGCGTATCCGGATGATCTGCCCCCAGCTTGCTCTTGCTCATCTCCATCACTTGCACCTCCAGCTTCTCTGCCTCCTCCCATCGGCCCTGGTTCCTGTATGTTGATGCAAGATTGGCCATGCTGTTCAGCGTATCCGGATGATCTGCCCCCAGCTTGCTCTTGCGAGTCTCCATCACTTGCACAAACAGCTTCTCTGCCTCCTCCCATCGGCCCTGGTTCCAAAATGTTGATGCAAGATTGGCCATGCTGGTTAGCGTATCCGGATGATCTGCCCCCAGCTTGCTCTTACTCATCTCCATCACTTGCACCTCCAGCTTCTCTGCCTCCTCCCATCGGCCCTGCTTACTGTATGTCGATGCAAGGATTGAAACACTGCGAAGAGTGACCTCATCTTCTCTTCCTAGCGTCTCTTCATGCGTCTTCTTCGCTTTATAAAGCATCTTTTCCGCAATGCCGTATATCCCTTGCTCCAAGGCATACCATCCTGCATGGTATAAAAGGCCTGCCCAGACTTCTTTCGCACTACCGTTCTTTAGACGAAGTTTGGCTGCGCTTCCGCGTGTGGAAAGAGTCTCTGGCAAGTTCCCCAGTTCTTATAGTCTCCAGTTGGAAACCATTCCGCCATTAGTGCAACATACTGATCCTTGAAAGTTTCCTGAAGATGACTAGCCTCAAGCCACTTCCTCGTCGATAGTTGCACAAGCCCATGCATCTCAAACATATCTCCTCCTTCGCCAATGGTAACCAGGCAATAGTCTCTAAGCATTGCCACATCATCTTCAAATTCGCCGTCTGTCTCACTATAATCGCTGTCGGATTCCGAATCTGTTCCCTCATCTACACTTGCAGGTGCATTGCCGATAGCGCTTCTAGGGGACTTGAGGAGCCACTCAGGGATGCCTTGTCGGTTAAAGAAGCTCATAAGTGAGAGCAGGTCTGCCGCAGGAGGTCTCTTGGAGCGGATGTAGTTGAATGATAACTGCCAAGTTGTAAGAATAGCATTTGATGCGCCCCCATCTCGTCGTAGGTCGCCAGAATCATGTCCAAGAAGCCTTATTCTCTTCTTCTCGCTCTCTTGAAACTCGGACAGGTACTTCTCAAGCGATGTCCGCGGCGCCCGCGATCGTATGTAAGCTGCCGCTTGGCTGATGGCGAGTGGGACAAAGTCAAGAGCCTGTGCTAGATCCGCTCCTGCACTTGCATCGTACAGCGATCCCAGTCTGTTCTCCAGGAGCTTCAAGGCATCTGGCTCCGCCATTGGGCCAATTTCGATCATGGCTTGATGATCGCTAGTCAGTCTGTAGGCCAGATCTTTGCTGCGTGTGGTGAGAAGGATGGATCCATTTCGACTTTGTGGTAGATATGTCGCCAATGATCGCCCTTCATGGCTATTTCCGCTCACCCCGAATAATACGTCAGGTTCATCGGCGCTATCCAGTATCAAACACCACCTTCCCCATGTCTCATTGCTGAGCCGACGGTAGACAAGCTGCATAACATCGGCGTTCGGCTGGTTCCGATCAGGGATCTTTGTAGCGTCTGCGATGACCTTGAAGGCTTCTTCGATTCGCGTTGTCGTGCCAGCGTGGACCCAGAAAATCCAAGTCTGGTCTCCTCCAGTCGCATTTCGGTCTTTCAGCTGATGGGCAAATTCGATCGCAAGCTGTGACTTTCTGTGCTCCTATTAGCAGGACCCTTGATATAATGTCGTAAGGCTTACCCGACTCCGCCAAGACCTACGAGGGCCACACGTCCTGCAGGCTCGGAGCATCGCTGATGAATTCTTTCGAGAACATCGCCGCGTGGGACGAAGTTGGGGTCGCGGCAGAAGGGGACGCTGGTTGATGATGGATTCGGCGGTGTCTCGGGTCGTTCTTGGTGCAAGGAAATGCAAGTCAGTTAGGCTAGATTGTAGCAGGAAAGGCTATCGGGACAAACCAGGTGGCAGTTGAATGTTGACGGTTCCGCCGGAGACGCTGTTCCCAGCAAAGATATTCTGTCCATCGATCGGACCATGAAACGATACCCCACTCATCTTAGGGGGGCTGCGCTACGGGGCGAACTTCTCTCCCTTGTCCTTCTGTTTAGTGCAGACGGAAGGATAATAAAGATATTGGAATCCACCTAGTCGGTGTTTCCAATGGGTTGTGGCAGAGTCGAAGTCTATGCTGAAGCTTGAAAGGTGTTGTAACCGCTCGCCTCATGCGGCTAAAGCTGACGGCCCGGCATTATTGCTGCTCGAAATTGCCTAAGGCAGAAACGTCATCCTGCAATAATGGTCTATGCGCCCTTCATCTCTAAAGTGATTCCTAGAAGAGGAAGCCGATATTGCTTCTAATTCAGTTAACTATCGCTTTAGCCATTTTATTGTTAGCATTAGAGAAATAGGGGTGCTTAGTGGCATAGGGATAAGGTTTATTTTGGACGTGTTAATTGTCACGGGCGAGGCCCGTTGGGTTGTCTCGGCAGGTGCCAAGACTGGAGGAACCGGACTATCATTAAGCCGGTCCCGACAGCCAGCAGCGAGCCCCCAGAGATCTCGCCGCTAGGCTGCTCCAACAGGGAAAACTCCTCCCTTTCTTCTTAGCCTTAGATACTCAATTTCAGGGCCTCCTTTCGTTGCAAAGACTAAGGACCGCTCCCCTTACAGTTGTAATGGATGATGATAGATATCATGATGTTTTTATGACAATAGCAAAACAGCAAGTGACTATGGCTCATATCGAGTGACTCTGCACAAGCCACAATCAACCATAACATGGTCTGTGCTCAGAGAATTTCCCTTGAAAGCAAGGCGGCCCTTGAAATCGGTCACCACTGTAAGATGACTACTATTATAGGTAGTGGTAGCTGTCCTAGTAGCATACCCGATCATGTCTTCGTACCTACCCCTCAGTATTCGCTCTCTTCGTCAGCTCCTGTACCCCCGTCCTCGTCTCGGTATGTTCCGTCATTAAATCTCGGTGCTTGATGAAGGCACTCGCAATCATTGCAACAGCAGCCAGGCATGTGTACATGATGAACATGTTCCTCATACTCCACGCAAACGCCTCGAGCACCACCTGGCGCTGCGAGCCGTCTTGAATGGACGCGGTGATGCCCACGTTTGCCGCAGCCTGGCTTCCCGACAGAGCCTCGAGGACAGACTCGCCCAGGCCAGTGGCGGCAATTGTCGACTGTCGGGCCTCCATGCTGTTCTGGAACACGACACCACCGACGACCACAGACAGCGACATGGCGACGCTTCGGATGAAGCCCAGAGATGCCGTGGCTGCTGCTGTATCGGCTTGGCTGACGGCGTTTTGGATGGAAATCATGGGCCCTTGGAACAGGAGCGCTGGGCCGAGAGCGCCAATGATTTCTAGCCCGACGACGACCGAGACAGGCGTGTCGGTTCCGAAGTGTATGTACAGGCCTGTGCCCAAGGTCATGAGCGTGACGCCGGCCCATATGGACTCCCTATAACGACCCGTGCGATGAATAATGACGCCAGCCAAAATCTCAACCACGGCTTGCGTGACAATCAGAGGGAGGATCAGAAGACCGCTTCGAAGCGGCGAAGCCTGCTGCACGCTTTGGAAGAACAGCGGCAGGTAGTATTCCATACCGATGAGGACCATGGAATGCGCAAAAGCGACCAGGAACGTCGCGTTGTTGGACTGATTCTTGAAGACGTCCAGCGGCATCAGCGGGTACTTTGCCAGGCGCTTCTCGGTAAATACGAAGAAGCCAATCATGAGGGTGCCAAACACGAGCAAGCATACCACCTTGGGACTGCTCCAGGGGAATATTGCACCGCCGAGGTCCAGCGCAACGAGAATGAGGAGCGTGATGGCTAGGATGGACACCGTGCCGATCCAGTCGATGGCTTTCGCGCCATCAACCAACTTCGTCCTTGGGTTGTGCACGTCGAGGAAGATGAGCAAGAGGATAAAAGTGACACCTGAGATGGGCAGATTGATCCAGAAGCACCACCGCCAACTCGCATACTCCGTAAACGCACCCCCGATGAGCGGCCCAGCCGAACCAGCCAACGCCCACACAAACCCTACGAAGCCCAAGTACAGCGACCTCCTGCGCACGCTGAACAAGTCCGAGATGACGACTGTCACCAGCTGCATGAGCCCGCCGCTCGCAGCGCCCTGCAGCGCGCGCCCCGCGATCAACATGGCCATGTTTGCGCTCAGGGCGGCGAAGACGCTGGCGGCGGCGAAGAGGGCCACGGCGCCGAGGAGGACGGGCTTGCGGCCCCAGATGTCGCTGCACTTTGACCACACGGGGCCCGTGGCCGCCGCGGCGAGGAGGTAGGCACCGCCGATCCAGACGTAGCCTGTTGCGGAGTGCAGTTCGGCTGACATGGTGGGGATGGAGATGGCGACGATGGTTTGATCGAGGGCTGAGACGAAGAGGGCGAGCTGGGGGGGCTTGGTGTTGGTTCATGTTGAGTTGGAGTATGTGGGGTTGAGGGGACTTACATAGAGGCCGGATAGGATGGCGTGTAGACGTAGTTTTGTGCGTGTTCGAGGGCTTTCTATCGATTCGAGAGGCTCAATTTGGGTATCCCGACGGGGGACTTCCAGAGATTGAGGCTGCTGCATGGGGGTTTTGGAGGGCGTGATGGCGCCCATTGGATCTAATGTAGGTAGTTCTTGAATAGTTAGTTTGGGGAGTTTCTACCAATATTTACTAAAGTGAGATCAATCAATATAACTAGAATTCTTGAATATTTATTTGCTGTTTTCATTTACCTTCATGAGTCACGCCGATATATCCTTTTTACCCGGTATCCGAGGTGACCCTGAGCCGGCTCTGATCCCCGTTGCTTACCTACCTAGGTACTGAATGGCTGATTGCAACCTCCACATCGGCCATGACCGTATGTGTTTGCGAATACTTACTGGGTGCAACTATGACCATCTTGGGAGCGCAGGGAGTCAGAAATATAGTCTATTTACCTTTCTTACCGAAGTAATACTAGTTGATCTGATAAGGCTTGAACTGCCTTACATCTCACCCGTCCACTGTCGTCGTAGCCTCGTATTGCAATCCGGCCAGCTCAGATCCTCCTCGTGGTTTCATACAAATTGAGTCTAGTATCTGCCTGGGCGCACATATCAGTTTACGCTGCTTAAGCATACCTCGGCTTGCGCGCATTCATTCATACAACCATCCATTGCCAGCGCATTAGCCCTTGCAACTTTTATGATGATTCCCAACAAACCTATTCTCGTATTTCTCGGAAAACCGCCCGCATGACCTCCATGACCACCCTTCGGCTGCTTCGGTAAGACACCCTTGTAGCTGATCTCGCAGCCCTGAGTGGTCACATCATGAAGCCCTGCAGCCTAATTCTACCCCAACAAATCATCTGGAGATAACCACACGAAAAGAATGGTATGATGAATTTTGGGTACATAAATCCGCCTTGAATGCCGTTCTCTTTTATTTATCAATCAGTTCCCCACCTCCCCGGTGAATAACACACTCTTCCCCAACTACCTTCAACTAGGTACTTCAACATGTCTTCACATCCCCTCGCGCAGGAAGACACGCCGCTTTTGGACCCAGCCAGAGATGGCGAAACCTCTCACGATGAATCTCTGATCCGCCATGCACTTGACCCGACACTCCGTCGAACCTACCTATGGCTGCTCGGCGCCACGATCCTCGGGGCTGTAAGCGTCGGATGGCTCAGCTTCATTGCCCTCATACAGATGGCTTTTTCCTCCTGGAGGAAAATTTACTACTACAATGTGTATTCAGACGTAGCCTTTTCGACGGGTGTGATCACGGTCCGTCATTCTATGCTTAACCATTTCCCCTCTAGAGCGAGCAACGACTAACAGCTGATTCCAGGCATTCCTAGTTGGCCTGTACTCTCTCATGGAGCTCTTGTGGTTCGGGTGTTCTCGTCGATTGTTCCATGCGCGCCTCGATGCCGTTGTTTTCGCCATCGCAGCCCTCGCTTTTGTGTTGACCGCAAGCACGGCTATTCTGAATAGATTAATCTGGAGAGAGGATCCGTGTGCATCTATTGACAAGGTCGAACTTTGCCATGGGTGGTGGGACGACTACTTGTGGTATACTTGGATGATCTTTTTGTTGGATCTTGTGTTGGGGTAAGCTTTGTTGCGTGAGGCGGGCTGTCGTTGTCGTTGCTGACTGACCGGTGATGTAGACTATTCAATGTGTATCTGGCGGTTCTGTCAATAAGGCGACTTGGTTTTAAGATGAGTTTTGGCAGGAACCTGTTACGAAGAGGACGAGGCGCGGAAGCGGCCGACGGTGAACAACTGTGATCTCTATTAACTCAACTCTGTGCACACAAATGTCAAGAATATCGAGTCCTCAACAAAGAACACCGCGGAGGAGGTCGGAAACATCCGGTATATTCTTTTTTCAACTTGAGGTCCATCCACTATGGACATAGTTAATATCTTTTGTAGCGAGACTTTGGAATACAACACGCTAGAAGCCGCTCTGAACCGCCTCCCCATTGCTGTTGGCGCCTCGTTCGAGTCGGATGCAGAGGATGCCAACCCAAAATGTTTGACCGGTACTCGTGTTGAGCTTCTCGAAGAGATCATGGAATAGGCCGCCAACCTGGAATCCAAGCCTGTATTCTGGTTGAACGGAATGGCAGGCGCAGGCAAGTCGACAATTTCCCGGACCTTGTGTTTGAGCTTCCACCAGCTTGGGTACTTTGGGGGGCAGTTTTTCTTTAAGAGGGGTGAGAGTGACAGAGGAGGCGTCTCCAGGTTATTTACAACCATGACCAAGCAGCTTGCCACCAGATACCCAAGGCTGGCCATCGAGATCAAGAGGGCAATTGACGACGACCTGGCAATCGGCAAGGGCCTGCAGCAGCAGTTCCGCCATTTGATTCTCGACCCGTTGAAGAATGTCGGACCGAAGGACAAGCTGATCATCTTGCTGATGGATGCTCTTGATGAGAGCGAGCAGGATGATGAAAATAAATACCTCATCTCTCTCCTCGCCACGTCGCGAAATATCCCTTTGAAAATTTTCATTACCAGTCGTCCAGAGCCGGACATGCGCCTCGGCTTTCTATTAATCTATGGCGACCATCAAAACATCATCCTCCACGAAGTTCCAACCCACCTAACCAGGCGCGACATCTCTTTGTACTTCCAAGGATGAGCTGAAACGCGTCCGAGAAGAATATGAAATCTTAGCCTCGGAGGATGATAATGACAAGCTCGGGGAGAAATGGCCCAACGAGCTAGATTTCCATAAGCTTGTAGATATGGCATTCCCACTCTTCATGTTTGCCACTACCGTCTGTCGATTTCTCGATGACTTGAGGTATGGGAATCCCAAAGCGTTGTTGCAGGAGGTATTGCGATTCAGAACAAAGATCCAAGCATCCAGGCTCGATGCCGCATATCTCCCAGTGTTGGAGAGACTGGTACCCCTAGAGTCGTCTGCAACACAGCGTCGCAGTCGCATTGAGCAACTCCAGAACATCATCCGTTCATTGGTCATCCTCGCAAGTCCCCTTTGGGAGATATCGCTCGCAAAATTGCTCGACTTGAAAAGAGATGTCATCACAATCATGTTGAGTATGCTACATTCGGTCTGAGAAGTACCTCGCTCAGCCGACTCACCCGTGCGATTACTGCACCTCTCCTTTAGAGACTTCCTGGTTGACCCCGAAAAGAAAGGAGAGATGGAGTTCTGGGTTGACGAACCGGCGACGCATGGAAAATTGGCAAGGAATTGCCTGCGAGTCATGCAGGAGTTCCTTCGAGAGGACATGTGTGGTCTACGACAATCTGGAAAGGAAGCCTCGATCGTCGATTTGGAGGACGTCGAGAAATTCATACCCCCTGAAATTTGCTACGCCTGCCTACACCGGGCTTCGCACTTGCAGAGCGCCGAAATTGGCGTTCAAGTAATTGCAAAGTTTTTGCAGCGTCATTTTCTCCATCGGATCGAGGCCTTGAGCCTCATGCGACGAACAGAGGAGGGTATTTCGATTCTCCGAGAGTTGGAGGTAGCAAGCCATGTAAGAAGCCTATATCAATGGGATCCCGTGATAAGTTGCTTACCTTACGTTACAGATGGAGAAGGAAGGCGGTGACGACCTCACTGCCCTATTCAATGATGCCATCCGCACTACAGTACAACTTCGAAATTATCAGTGCTGCGCTTCTTCAACTGTACTCTTCCGTGCTCACGTTTGCACTATGGAGAAGTGTCATCAGGCGCTTGTTCAAAGATGAAATTCCAGAGTGTGTCACCTTGTCTCCCAGGACTGACGAGGACTGGTACTCTTGCCTTTATGAAATCGGACATTTACACCCCCATAATGAGGGTTTCTATAAAGTTCGCGCCATGGGATTTTCGCATGACGACTCGTTCATGATCACGGCCGCGAATGACGGCGCACTTAGACTTTCGCGGGTTGACACTGGCACATGTGTCGTTGAAAGCTACAGCCACAACATAATCTGCGTGTCTTTCTCACTCGATTCGTCTCTGGTTGCCTCCCTTACTCGGGATGGAGAGGCCCGGCTCTGACGAACTCAGACAGGCGAATGCATCTGCGTTCTTAGCCATGGCCAACTTGGGGGGAATGACATTGCCGAGGTGGAAGAGGATGACGTGATGAATGGTACTGATCATTGAAAGGACACAACTACCGCCGGTTTGAGAAGATGTTGGGGATTCGGATGGGACAATGGTCGCATCTTTTTCTCCCATGACTCCTCCCTCATTACCTCAGTCTCGAAGATCCCGAGGAGCCTCCTGAGTTCTAATCGGTACAATTGGCATCTCATTCGGGTCTGGAGAAGTCAGACGCAAGAGCTCATACGATCAATTCGGGATTTTTGCCTTGATGAGTACGCGGCAGCCTTCTCAGTCCACAATGACCTCTTCGTGGCATCAAGCAAACTCATGGACGGAGCCATTGATGGCCAGATCTGGAAAATCAACAAGCACGAGTGCGTCAATATGCATCATCTTCAGCAGCCCTACTCGACAGATTTGGACAAGTCGAAGCCCTTCATGAGCATGTCGCAAGACGCCTCAGTTTTTGCATGGGTCGAGCAATGCAACACTGTCGGGCTCTGGCAAGTTGAGACGGGCATGCGCATCCAGGACTTCTCGACGGGGTCTGCAGTTCGAGGTCTGACCATATCGCCCGACTCTTCGTTTGTGGCCGTGACAGGTTTCGATCTCCCTCTTTTGTGGCGTACCGATACTCAGGCCAGTACTCCCGTTCTTCTGGAAGCACTAGACGAGATTTCTTCCAACTTTTCTCCGTTGTTGGAATTCTCCCATGATAGCCGGATTCTCGTTGCGGCGGACTTCCTTTCGATGCGCCTTTGGCGAACGGATACTGGCAGATGTATCCACGTGTTTCACCACCAGGGTGTAGTGTCTCTAGTATTCGGTCGCTCCAAGCCGGTCATGGCATCTTGTTCTGGTGACAAGGTGCGGCTATGGCGGCTCGACGTGGAGGGTCAGGACATTTCCGACAAAAATGAGCACAAATTTTCTGACCTCAGCTGGTTGGACTTGTCCGCCGATGCTTCTGTACTCGCTTCATGCGACCCTCGTACCGATACCATCTGGCTCTGCAGCGCCGAGACCGCGAGGAGAATTGGCAGCATCCACAGCATCTATGGCATCGACGACAAAGCCCGCAGCCTTCTGGGGCCTGTTTGGAGGAAGAAATATGCTTTCTCGAAACACGCTACACTCATCGCCACGGGGGATCGCGATGGAAACCTGCACATGTCGAAAGTCAAAGATGCATCATCGGAACGCGTTCTCAAATCGAAGAAAGCACGGGGTCCATTTGCCTTCTCCTCAGACAATTGGCTCATTGTGTTAGGCGAATGTGACAAAATACGAATTTGGAGACGCAGCACACAGCGAAGCGGCACATGGAAAAAAGCGCGAGCTATTCACCTTGGTGGCAAAGTTCATCTTTTGGCATTGGCCTTTTCGTCCAACTCCCAGTTGCTCGTAGGAGCCGGTAAGGAAGAATTCCCTCCCATGAGCACAATTAGCCTATGGGATGTGCATTCAGGCGAGCCCGTTTAGAAGAAGACGGTTGGCGATTTGCACCGCTCCTCAATTGCATTCACCAACAGCAATTCACTTATCGCGTTCGTTGTGGACGGCGACAAGATTGTATTTCACCGTGTCTATACTGGACAGCACACCCGAACAATCAGTATGAACCGAGAGAATCACAGACATCCATTCCTTTCGTTTTTCGCCACTAACGACAGGGCTTTTATGGAAGTGACACATTTTCTCCGGCAGGAGATTGACGATATTTCTCAGTTTCATGGCTACGGACTCAGCAACGACGGGCATTGGATCACGTGGAATCAATCGAATCTGCTCTGGTTGCCCCCCGACTACCGGCCGCATGGTGCGACAACAGACGGCAGTACTGTTGTA
The DNA here is from genome assembly GCA_911649645.1 of Thelonectria discophora. NCBI lineage: Eukaryota > Fungi > Ascomycota > Sordariomycetes > Hypocreales > Nectriaceae > Thelonectria > Thelonectria discophora. Next base: position 536,092 of record CAJVRK010000012.1, read on the forward strand.
TTGGGATGCGATTGTGGAAGAATAGCCATTATGAGGTTTGGTGACTACTCGGCCTATCTTCGCAGTTTGGGCGAGAAGACCATCTCCAACCGAGATGCCGAGGTTCCCCACACTTCCAACCCCGGGCGTACTACATAGTAGACGAAGAGACCGGGGGAATCGGAAGAGGGTCATGACATGACAAGTGTTTCTGCACCAGATCAACCGGTTCATCCATCGCCAATGCCAAAGCTCTACCACTCCCACTCCGGCCCTCACTTCTTCACCCTCTCCGTCACCACCTTCCCCCAATCCCTCGTCATGTCGCAGACCTTCTCCCGGCCTCCACCGGCCGTGCCGGACGCGATCCTCTCCTCGCCGCGGCCGCACGTGCTCCTCGTGACGCTCAATCGGCCGGCTCAGCTCAACGCGCTCCCGCGGCGCGCACACTTCGCCCTCGCCGATCTCTGGGCTTGGTACGACGCCGAGCCAGGCCTGCGGTGCGCCGTCGTCACCGGCCGGGGGAGGGCCTTTTGCGCTGGCGCCGACCTCAAGGAGTGGAACGACAAGCACCAAGGCGACGACCACGGCCCTGCGGCGGAGAAGTGGGCGGGAGATGGCTTTGGGGGTTTGAGCAACCGGCGCGGGAAGAAGCCCGTAATTGCTGCCGTCAACGGCTTGTGTCTCGGTGGGGGGTTCGAGATGGCGCTCAACGTCGACATGGTGATTGCGGCCGAGACGGCCAAGTTTGGGTTGCCAGAGGTGGCTCGCGGCGTCGTGGCCATTGCTGGCGCCTTGCCACGCATCACTCGCACCCTCGGCCGACAACGGGCGTCCGAGATGGCCTTGCTGGGGAGGATGTACAATGCTGCACAGCTGGAGACTTGGGGATTGGTGAACAAGGTGGTCAAGCCTGCAGGAGGAGGTGGTGCCGTTGCATCAACGCAAGAAGACGTCAACGCGGCGGTCGTGGAAGAGGCACTCAACTGGGCGGCCGAGATGGCGGGCAACTCTCCCGACGCGGTGATTGTGTCGCGCGAGGGACTGCTGGGCGGGTGGGACGCCGAGGATCCGAAGGAAAGCACGGGGAGGCTCGATCGGGGGTTGTACCGGGATATTGATGGCGGGGAGAATATGCGCGAGGGGGTGAGGAGCTTTGTCGAGAAGAGGAGGGCGGTTTGGAGGGATAGCAAGTTGTAGGCAGGCGTACTGGTCATTTGGGGGGTTATACTGCCAATGTGTATGGAGACTAATGACTGCCACTTTGACAGTGTGAACGGAGACGTGCCAAGCAGTCTCAGTCTTGGACTTGTTCATTATCGATGTCTGTTGCACCGGCCAACAGACCAAGCTCATCACCCACCCCAATGGCCAAGTCGTGGCGGATGCAATCATCGTAACCCCATGGAAACGTTTCACAGCAGAACACGACCGCGGGCCCCAAGCAACCTCTCAATCCACCGGTCACACGCCTCAAGAGTCGGTCAGCGTGAAGCCGTCCAGTCTCCACCAGTTTGCGTCTCGCACTGCATGACGAGGCCTTCTTCTCTGCCCGCGCTCTGCGTCTCCGGCATGCTCAACCCGGGTACATCTGCCCAGTCATTGGGTATGCGAAACAATTACTCCTCAGATTGCATACAGACGATGACATCAGAAAAACACGCCTCCAGCCGATCTCCTCCAAGATAGCAAAGGCCAGTTGGTTCTCGGTCACACCGTCCCTTCTGGCTCGGGGCTTGCGCGAATGCATCCCGCCTCACTAATTCGCGACCCCGCTTGACGCCTTTTTGTCGTTTTTTGCTTTGCTTTGCTAGGGACGGGCCATTGGGTAGCGTCCGCCATTGCTAGCGGGAGGGCTGTCTACCGGCCGCTGCAAGATCCCTGGTCGTCAAACTCATCCCCGAATCCTCATGTCGATTCGCTAGCCGAGATTGGTCTCTATTCCGTTTGTCCATCTGAGTAGGGGAGGGGCAGCAAAGACGAGATTGGAGATTGACAGCAAGCAGCTGAAGGAAAAAAAGGACACGACTGACTAGGGGATGTGCAGTGGCCAGCAAGATAGATTGGAGCTAAGGCCAAACTAAGGATCAATCCTCCGGTAGTTGGACGAACAGAGCGAGAGCTGACGGGCTGCGGTGGAGCACGGGCGGCTGGATTGGGCGGGACGAGGAGAGCTGACGGCCAGGGATGGTGATGATCGGAGGGGCCTTGAGAAGAGGAGATACGGGCAGGTGTTGTTTCTTGGACCGAGAGTGTCTGCCGTACGAATACATGCCGTGACATGGAGAGGTTGTGTTGTTTGCTCTTCGTGTGACGGCATATCCCCATCTCCATGTAAGTCGACTCCTCGTCCCTCCAGTGACGGCAAGTCATATCTGCCGGGAGCGATGCAGTCCTCCAAAACACACATGCCTCCCAATCTCTCCCTTCCCACGGAAACAGCAAAAGATCAGCAAGCACCGCAGCTGAGAGCCCGCCCGCATATTCCGCACCGCACACTAATTCCACTCCCAACCCACCCGCCTGCGTCGCCCGTCCCGTTACAGCAAATAGGTTAGGTATAAGCCTTTTTTGTCTTCTCCTCTTTTCCTCTAAGACATGCATCTCGCGTCTTGCTTCTTTCGCTTCAAAAAGCTCACTTGTTATTCGACGATCAAGAGAGATCCTCTCACATGGGCAAAAGCCACCCGCCGCGCCCGCCTTGACTTGGCCCCATACTTGGTCAACTTGGTATTGCGGTAATGCCACTCTCGACTCGTCGGATTGGCTCGCTCTTCTCCTATTCGGAATGAGTCTTGACACACCGCATGTGGCTGCAAAGTCGATCGTCGATTCGTCTCGCCCGCTGTGTTAGCTTTGGGCTTGGCCTTTTGGTCTCTCTCCCTGCGAACATGTAAAACGGGACCGTTCCCGCCCTCCTTTCCCGCTGTGAAGGGATTGGTTTTTTAGAGTCTTGCTTCTTTTCGTGAACTTCCATGATCCTTCCCGCAGCTTGACCTTTCTTCCAAGGTCCTGTCCAAGGCCCTGTCGGTCTACACGAAGCTGCAAGCCTCACAATCTTTTCCTGCAGGCTGCCGATTTTGCCTCGATTCGAAGTCCCCCCTCCCTCTCGTCCACCCCCCCTCCAGGGTCTCTCCCATATCTCTCGGCTGCACAATGGACTCATCTCACCTCGCACCCGAGTCGGCCCAACACGCACCTCCTCCCTCCTCGGAACCACCATCTCATACAGCCCCCTCCCATAAAGTCCCCTCCAAAGCCCCCTCCAAGGCCCCCTCGTCCTCGTACCATGACTTCCCCAGCCGACCGTCCACGCCCGTCATGGTGCCCGTGCTGCCCGCCCCCGAACCCGGCCGCAAGCCGAGGAAGCTGGTGCTCTGCTTCGATGGCACAGGGAACAAGTTCCACGGCGACGACAGCGACAGCAACATTCTCAAGATCTTTCGCATGCTGGACCGCACCGCGGGGGACCAGTACCACTACTACCAGCGTGAGTACTCTTGCTATAACCTTGCCTAAGGTACACTGACTGGTCCAGCCGGCATCGGAACCTACGTCGTCTCCGGCTCCCTCACCCACACCGGCGTCCGCGCCCGCGTCCGGTCCTGGTACCAAAAGGCCAAGGATTCGGCCGTCGGCTCCTCCTTCGACCAACACGTCGTGGGCGGCTACCGCTTCCTGATGCGCTTCTACAACCCGGGCGACGAGATCTACATGTTCGGCTTCAGCCGGGGAGCCTACATTGCGCGCTTCCTCGCCGAGATGCTCGACTACATCGGCCTGCTGTCGCACGGCAACGAGGAGATGGTCAAGTTTGCCTGGAAGGCCTTTGCCGAGTGGCAGGCGCGCGAGGCGGCCACGGGCGGGTCGGACAAGGAGGAGCGGCAGAACCGGAAGAAGAGGGACGAGATGTTTCGCTTCATGAAGGGGTTTCGCGAGACGTTCTCGAGGCCGGTCGGGAGGATTCGGTTTTTGGGATTGTTTGATACAGTCAATTCGGTACCGCGGTTTGAGGCGGCTTGGATGCAGCGCAGCAAGTTTCCCTACACGGCGAGGAGCAGCGCAAAGGTGATTCGCCACGCCGTCAGCATCGATGAGCGACGAGCAAAGTTCCGCCAGGACCTGATGTACCAGGCTCGAGATCAGGGCCACCACAAGCACCATCGCCACATAGGCGAGTTCTTCGAAGACTTGCGCGACAACATGGCAAACAAGGACGACAACGAGGCCCAGAACGGCCAGGAACGTCGCGGCCGGAGACCAAGCTACCTACAACCCGGCGAGGGCACCAACAACGCCGGCGGCTCGGAACCCGACTACACGCCGTACCGCGCGCGCTCCAAGTCGGCGCAGAGGCAGACCCAGCAGCAGTGTGAGTTGGATGCCATGTCCAACATTTCCGCGCTGCCCATCTCCGAGGTCGACCCGGAGGACGACAGCCAGGACATTGACGAGGTGTGGTTCTCAGGGGGTCACGCCGACGTCGGCGGGGGGTGGGAAGTGCTCGAGGAGAGCAAGAGCGCCAGCCACATCCCGCTCGTGTGGATCGTCCGCGAGGCGATTCGCGCGGGCCTGCCGTTTGACGAGGTCAAGCTGGCCGAGATGGGATGCTCTGCGGCCGAAGGGTTCAACAATGCCGGTGACCCCGTGGACGAGAAGCCCATCCCGGACATCCGCGTGGCCAACGACGAAGCCGACGGGCCCAGCCGCACGCCCACCATGCCCAGCTTCGGGTCCGACGACCGCACCGAAGGCGCCTCGCCGCACCCTCCGGGCAGCTTCCACGACGTGATGCACCGCGCCTGCGGGGCGCGCATCCACGACTCGCTCGAGTACGGCCAGGGCCTGGGCGCCGTGGCCGTCACGGCCTGGAAGTTCATGGAGTACCTGCCCTTCCGGCGCATGGACCTGCAGGCCGACGGGTCGTGGAAGCCCATCCGGTGGCCGCTGCCGTGCGGCGAGGTGCGCGACGTGCCCGACGCGGTGAGGGTGCACGGGAGCGTGATCCGGCGCATGTACAACGACGAGAGCTACCGGCCGGGGAACCTGATCATCGGAGGAGGAGGGAGAGGGGTGAGGATGGCGGCCAAGGAGCACGGCATCGGGGAGTGGGTGTGTGTGGAAAACCCGGGAGATCCGATCGGAGAGATTTGGGTGCGGAAGAAGAAGGACGGGGAGGAGCCGTTGTAACCGCCGCGATGAAGAAGATGCATTTGCCAAATTGTTTGGGCAACTATATACGAACCAATGATAATAGCAATTATGAATCAATTAATTCAGTAAATTGATATGATTTCACCACGAGCCAAGAAGGTGTTGGGTCTGTCTTCAGGAGGGCTCCTGATCACGTGAAGCCGCGTGGAACTTGGATAGGTATCCAGGCCACGATTCATCCCATCCCTTTTCCCATCCATCAACGCCTCTTCAACCAGGCCAATTCTCCCGCCCGCCTCCGGAATGCGCGGCCATTCATTCGTTTAATCTATCAATCTGCCGAACCCCCGGCTCCTCCCCAACCATGGCTGTCGTCCTCCTCATGGGCGTCCTCTACAACGGCATCCCCGACATCATCCTCCGCAACGCCCGATCCATCCTCCTCTTCCTCTTCGCCGCCACCTTCCTCACCCTCCTCAAGCTCTACACCGCCGGCCGCGCCAACCCGACCGAGCGCAACCTCCACGGGAAAGTCGTCATCCTCACCGGGGGCACCTCCGGGGTTGGGGCCCAGGTCGCCCATGAGCTCGCCTCGCGCGGCGCCCAGCTCGTGCTACTCTCGCAGAACCCGCCGTCGGACCCGTTCCTCGTCGAGTACATCCAGGACCTGCGCGACCGCACAAACAACCAGCTCGTCTACACCGAGCAGGTCGACCTCCGCAGCTTCCACAGCATCCGCAAGTTCGCGACAAAGTGGATCGACAATGCGCCCCCGCGCAGGCTCGATATGGTGGTCCTCTGCGCCGCGACCCTGACGCCCCCCGGCGGGAAGCGGAAAGAATCCGACGAGGGCGTCGAGCAGACGTGGATGGTCAACTTCCTTGCAAACTTCCACCTCCTCGGCATCCTCAGCCCGGCCCTCCGCGCGCAGCCCATCGACCGCGATGTGCGCGTCATAATCGCCACGTGCTCGTCCTACATCGGCTCCCCCTCGCTCAAGAGGGCCCTGTCGCCCTCGACGTGGTCCCCCGGCACCGCCTACGCCCGCAGCAAGCTCGCCCTCAACGTCTTCGGCCACGCCTTCCAGAAGCACCTCGACGCCTACAAGCGGCCCGACGGCGCCCCCATGAACGCCCGCGTCGTCTTCGTCGACCCGGGCCTGGCCCGCACCCCGAGCACCCGCCGCTGGCTGACGCGGGGTTCCCTCTGGGGGCTGGCCTTGTACCTGGGCGCGTACCCGCTGCCGTGGTTCCTGCTCAAGTCGCCCTACATGGCCGCCCAGTCGATCCTGTACGCCGCCATGGCGCCCGAGCTGGGCCGCGGCGAGGGCGGCAAGCTAATCAAGGAGTGCATGCAGGTCGACTTTGCCCGGAGCGAGGTCAGAGACGAAGAGGTGGCTAAGAAGCTGTGGGAGGAGAGCGACGCCCTGATCGAAAAGGTCGAGCGGATGCAGGCCAAGAAGCGAGGCGTGCAAAAGGCGGAGGAGGACAAAAGGGCTAAGCAAGAGAAGGAACGGGAACAGGCCGACGAGATCGAGAATCTGGTAAACACCATCAAGAAGGGCAAGGAAAAGGAAAAGGAAAAGCAAATAGCCCCGGCCAAGGACGGCAAGAAGAAGAAGGGCAAGGGCAAATAGTCCCATGCCACGTGCCATGAAAATGATTACGACTGTTACAATAGAATATAGAGCTATAGACAGGAATTGCAACCGCCCAATGTGTCATGAATCGCTTCGTGTATCTCTTGTCCGATCCTTTATGCCGCACCGCAACTCCGTAATATCCGTGTCCACCTACATGCCCGAATCAAAATGGACCCCCAATGTGCCCGTCTGGCGGCGATTGAAACCCCACGTCTGGTGGGATGGCCAATCCCCCAGACCCGTCCGAGAGGAAGTCAAAGTGCCCCGTGAAGAGCATGTTGCCCATGGAAATATCGGGATCAAACTCCATGACCTTGGCAGCCGTCCACGGCTGGTCGGGCTGGCCGGTGACTTGCACGCTGGGCACCATGCTCACGGGAGTGAGGAAGGGAGGCGGCGCTGGCGTGCGAGTTTCGCCCGGGGCCTGGAGGCTGCTAGGGGAAGAGCCCGAAGACGAAAACCGCACGTCGGGAGAGTCGATTTGCGACAGGTGATGGGAATACCATTTCTCGACCTGGCGCGCCCGGATGGTGAGGTGGTAGAAGGCGTTTTTGGGCACGTCGGGCCCCGACTCGAAATCGGACAGCGTCTGCAGGCGGATGATGATTTGCCGGAGCGTGTACGTCAAGTCGAGGATGCGGCGGAGGTGTCCCACGTCGTAATGGAGCGCGAGCAAGTCCAGCCGCACCGCCAGGGATGCGGTGCTATACAGGCAGACCCAGCTCATGTTGGGCATGAGACCCTCCTCGCCGGGTGGGAGGATGAGGAGAATGCTGATGAGGTTCTTGGCCGCCGCCAAACTCTGGGACAGCCAGTCGAGAAGTCCCGACGGGTTCGCGGCGCCTTGGACATTCTGAAAGCCATTTGGACCGAACGACACGCTATCTGGTGACGGCTGACAGATGAGCAGCTCTAAAACGTGCACTTGTAGCTGGACGGTAGCTGTAAACAGTCAATACAAAGTCGCGTTGCTCAAGGTTGGGCGCACTCACGACACTCGCTCAAAGCAAACGGCAGTGTTGACTTGGTCTGGAGGTAGATGTGCTTTATCCTCTGAAGTTCGGCCGTAAGGTGATGAGGTGATTGTGAAATGCTCACGGCGTCGTCAACCTCCTCCATCAACTTTTGCAGGTGGATGATGTATAATAGATATTTGTCCGTGGGCGCGCCGCCGTAGATGGTGAGTTTTTGACAGCAGTCTAAGATGTAGGGCGTGTACCTGAAGAACCGTGCCTTTTGCATGAGCACTGATGTGCTGTAGAGGGTTAGCGGAAGTATCACCAGAATTGATGGTGTTGTACCTGGAGGATAAGTAATACGCCCCAGCCAATGCACGCATCTCGTCGGGCGTTAGTTTGGGACCGTTGTTTTTAACGAGGTCGTCGTTGAGACTCCATAACACTGCTATTCGAGGCCTGTCGAGTCTGAGATCTGCAACGATGCTGGTCGCGAGTGCCAACTGCTGGGAGTATTTCAGCGGCCGTGGCTGAAAATGGGCCCTGTTACGCGTATTAGCTATATGTGTAAAACTAGCCATGAGGACCATACCAAGCCAGGCCGACGAGAAGAGCTTGCAACAGATCCATCGTGGTGAACCACCCCTTTTTAGCCAATAAACGCATCGAGACCATCTGGTTGAAGAGCCTCCCAATCGACTTTTGCAAAACTGGATCGTCGCTGCAAGACACGCAAAAGACGGCGACACAGAGACACGGCTTGTCTCGGGCCAGGTCTTGGGCGGTCACCGTATCTGGGATGAGGACAAAGGGAAAATGGGGAATCATCTTTGTCCTAAAGTAATTCAGATACTCATCGCCCTTCTCGTAAGTCAAGAGGCCACGAGCAAAGGGATCATAATAGGATGGCTCGGTGTTAAGTTCTGATTGAGGGACATTTGGAGTCGACGACGACGTTGTCGACGAGGAAGCATCTTCAGCTATTGTTTGCGTGCGAGCGGAAGTCCTCGACGCCGGTTTATTGGCAGGGGACGGGCTAGGTTTGAGTTGTCTACTATACAGCGGTCAGCTAGACGAACTACTTTGATGCATCACGCCTCACCTAGAGCCCGCAGCCTGAGTGGCGGCGGAGGCGGCGGAAAGACCAGTAGCGGCGGCTGCACTACTCGAAGCAACGGGAACAGTGCGATTGGCCTTGCGACGACGCGATGGTGCAAACACGCACGACTTGCCCAGGCGCAGGCACCGGTCACACACGCCCGAGTCCTTGGTCTTCTCACAACGAATCTTGGCATGGAAACATGTCTGGCACGTCTTCAGCAACGTCACCGAGGCATCGGACATGACGCCGGGCGGGGGAGGGACCGATGGAAACAAAGATGTCGGCCGTGACACCGACGATGGAGGCTTTGGCGACCAGATGGGATTGCAAGACTTCCTTCGTCGCACTTTCGCATTCGATTGAGGTCTTGCCAAGACACGTGACCTGGAAGTTCGCTGCTCGCTGGACCAGCTTGTCATTGGGTGGAAAGGAGCTTGGGAACTTAAGCAAGGGAGGAACAGGAACAATCCAGGAAGGTTCATTAGTCTGGGGAATGGATTGGTCCTTCCTTCCTTGGTACATAGTGGGCAGTGCCCCATACACGCAATTTGGCCTGATGATGAAGGCTTCTCTGCTTCGTGCCCATGGCAGACATGAATATCTGTACATGATGAGACAGACCTTACTCAGGCTTGCTTCTATTTTTGAAAGAGACAAAAACCAGATTTGCGGTGGCGGAGCTGTCCTACGTGCGTATGAGTGGGTTGGGCTCAACGTGGCAGGGATCGCGCATGAAGGATTCGGCCGTCTCACCTTGAACAGGCCTGACCAGCCAGCAGTCACTCCCTTAATTCTCCTCTTTGTTGAGTCTGGCAGGGCTGACTTCACTGTTCCATGCACTCGCTGCAAGAAGGACGATTCACTCGCATTTGCATGTCCGGACCAAAGACAATCGTGATTCGGCATGGAAACGCTGGGGAAGCAAGACCCATATATTCCCGGCATTTCTCATTCAACATTCCCGTTTTGAATCCCTTATCAGGGTTCCCTCGCGGTGCGCTGCCCGTTTTGCGCCCACAACAAACTTGGCTCTGCCTTAGCCCAAGGGCTCTTCCGATGATTGGATTCGCTGCTTCCGCACTCAGTTCCGAATCCAGAAGCCCTCCCCAGCCGATCTGGTTTCCTTTCAGATTTTGCCTGTGTTAGTCATGCGGGGGAGCTGCCGTCATCCCGCACATCGTCGGACTCTGACCCCGATGAGGCCGAGGCACGTGGAAACGCGGGAAAACTAAACATTAAGACGCAATACCCCAGGTTTCTCTTCTGATCGTTGTTCGTGCGTCTCGGCTCAATTGGAGAATGGCTCTTCCTTGCACTGATCTTCTCTACTCGCTGAATCCGCCTCTCTCGCAATGGGCGTAAACTGTCCCCCCTCAGGCGCTGATGCCCTCCCCACGACGCAAACCGTTCCGACAGCGTGGACGCAACACTTTCAGCACAACGCTTCGACGTGGCACCCGGCTTTCTTTACCGATAGATTACGACGCTCGCCCGTTGCTGTCGGTTTGGCCGCATCTGAAAGCCCAGTAACCCAAGGCTACGTCTACCAAGAGGCCCAGAGGAGACGGAATAAGCTATGAGGCCCCATCTCGGAGTTGTATCCGATGCATCAACGCACAACTATCGTCGGTGAAAGACATGGAAAAGGCCTCGAATCTCGACTTGGATCAACGGGTGAAGCTGGCAATGGATTAGATGATATTTAAGAACGAATCATCATGACGACAAAAATGGGCGACAAGACTTTCCCGACGACATGGGAGACTGGCTGGCCATATCCATGTGTGCCTTACGTAGCATTGACACCATGCTCGAAGCAGGAGGCAAAGAGGGAAACGACAAATCGAGAATAGGCCGAACGGAAAGCTGTAATGCACGACTGGTGGCGGAAATGGTTATCACAATGGTTCATGAGCGACTCACGGAAAAAAAGTCTAGACATAATATGGTTTCTTGAATATTGGTAAATGAAGAGAAACGCCTTGACTGCCCTGATACGCACTGTTTGCTCCGGTCCCGCAAGTTCCATCCCAGAAAATCCCGTCGTAGGTATACAAAAAAAAGGAAAGAATCCGTCAGAGTGACAAGGCCTAGCGAGAGGTCTCAGAGTTCAACTCCACGCTCTGCGCGCTCAAATCCATCAGTTCTTGACGGCAATAACAATAGCCATGATGATCAGGAACAGAACCAACGCCAGAAGCGCCATCAGCTTAATGTTCTTCCACCACATCTTGCGCTTCAGTCCTCGGCTGCGCACCCGAAACTCGCGTGAGCTGCCGCCTAACTGGTCCGTCTTGCCGACGAGGAGACTGATGCGCTCGCCTCGTTCCCACACCTTTCTGATGTTCTCGGCCATGATGTCCCTCGCGTCGTCAATCTCTCGCCTGGCACTGCCAATCGCATCGTCTCCGCCGCCGCCTATTGTGGGGTATTCGACCATGAGGTCCTTGAGGTCGGAATTGAATGACTTGGCGCCCTTCTTGGGCATCGCTCCGAAGTCATAGTTGTTGAATTTCTGGGTGAAGAGGTTCTGAATTTCGGACAGGAACCCAAAGGCCACTGCGCGGCGGAGAGACGATTCAGTAATGACGAGGAAAGTCAGGCCTCCATGCTCGGGAGAATTGACCCAGTGGATCTGGCGGTCCTCGCTCAGGTTGTCGTAGGTGAGTTTGCGTCTTGTTTCTTTCTCGATCCGAGGGAGGATCTCGGATTCCACCAAGGAGGTCTGAGAGGAGTCGGAGGACGGGAATTCTGAAAGAATGGTGGTGTGATGGGCGATGCAGGAGCTGTTTTTATCCAAGTGTTAGCGAGTTTCGCCCTTAATCGCCTCATCAAGTAGAACTGCAGATGCATGTTGGTGGGTAGACAGCGATCAATACTTACTAAAGAAGGGGAGTCGGGGGGGTCGATGACGACGCCATGATTGCGGATGCGGGCGGGTTGAACGACGAAAAGGTACGATCGCGAGGACTTCAGGGTGTTTACAATCTTTGAAGCGATGAATAGGGGCAGCGCCAAAGTCGAGGAGAAATCATCAGAGAAGGAGTATAAAGTTGTTGCAGCCTGCTTAGGAGTTTCCGTTGATGTAATGACGATTGGAGCATCTCAGCGTCATCAGCTCGTCGCCCCACTTGTCCTGATCTGTGTCGGTTAATTGATGATCCGACCCTTCTCAAATTTCAGAGCCTTGAGAGCACCTGCAGTCGCATCAATCTTGATGATTCGTTAGAGGCGCAATTCGACAGTTCTCGACCGAAAACTAGAAATCCGTGCCACGGATCCACAGAGCATGATTCACGGAGTCACAGGCTTTTGCCATGAGATTTCTCCTCCGATCGGGAGCAGCCCGCGCCGTCACTCACCCAGCGTGTTATTGGGCTCCCTCACACAGACAATTTTCGAACCAAGCCGGAACCAACCTCAAAGATGCTCTTACGGCCAAGCCTCCAAAAGGAACAATTCGTGGTCGAAGTCGTTCCAGTTCGGTAAGAACCGTTGAGGAGGCAGTGCATGTCTAGGAGATGGAATTGCTTACAAGCTCTAGATCAAGCAAGGCCATGATGCCAAGTCTCGACTGCGTCTAGATGGTAAAAAGTATTCGGGTCGCCATGCAACTTTCCGATCTACTGTCTTGTCACGGTTCCAAGGTCTTTTGTCACGTTATGACGACTCACTGGTGTCCGTCGCTGGTGTCGGCAAGGATGAAATCACCCAGCAGGCTTCCCTCTTCATCGACGTGTTGGACCAGGCATTTTTGATGGCTGAGCAGAACATCACGAGAAGAGACCGGAATCCCTTATTTTGGAATCTTCGGGATGCCTTCATTCTCAGGGATCTCAAGGGTCTCACTAAAGAGCTTCAATACTCGTTTCAATCTTTCTTGATCCGACAACGCTTCTCAAAAGGCCTCGAAGACAGCCACCGACGGATGCTCGACTTTCGGTTTCCGCAAGAGTGGTTTCCCGCCACACGAGCCATGCAACGAACGATCCACGTCCACGTTGGGCCTACCAATTCGGGAAAGACGTATCGCGCGCTAAAGGCCTTGGAAAACGCAAAGTCCGGAGTCTACGCCGGGCCTCTCCGACTACTAGCTACCGAAGTCTATCAGCGTTTCACGGCAAGGGGTATTCCCTGTGCGCTGCTCACGGGAGAGGAGGTGCGCATCCCAGACGACACGGATCAATACTTCTCGAGCTGTACAGTGGAAATGACGCCCCTCAACACGAAATTCGAGGTTGCCGTCATTGATGAGATTCAGATGCTGGGTGACAATGACCGTGGTACGGCTTGGACCTTCGCTCTGCTTGGAGTCCAAGCCAAGGAGGTTCATCTATGTGGCGAAGAGCGGACGGTGAAGCTCATTCAGAGCATATGTGCAAGCCTCGGAGAGGAATGCATCGTTCACAAATATGAGCGACTGAGCCCCTTGGAGCCCATGAATGAATCGATCGGCAACAACTACCACAATCTACGAAAGGGCGACGCCATCGTGGCCTTCAGTCGACTTCATCTTCATATCATGAAGCGAGCAATCGAATCAGCCACAGGTCGACGTTGCGCCATCATCTACGGAAGCTTGCCGCCAGAGGTTCGCATTCAACAGGCTGCGCTGTTCAACGACCCGAACAATGATTACGACTTCATCGTCGCCAGCGATGCGATTGGAATGGGCCTCAACTTGGAGATCCGACGAGTGGTCTTAGAATCCGTCACCAAATTTGATGGGGATCAAAACCGACTGCTCACGTTTCCCGAGCTGAAGCAAATCGGCGGGCGGGCTGGACGATACCGAACAGCCCACAACGACACCTCCTCAATCGAAGCCGAAATTGATGAAAAGAAGATTGGATACGTTACAACGATGGAGGCGCCTGATTTGAAAGCGGTCCATCGAGCCTTCAGCACGCCCAACGAAGATCTGACGGCGGCTTACGTTGCCCCTCCCGCAGCTGCCATCGAGCGGTTCTCGTCCTATTTCCCTCGCGACACCCCGCTCTCATTCATCCTAATGCGCATTCGAGAATTGGCTTCCATGAGCGATCTGTACAGTTTCTCGCTTCGAACAAGTCAGCTGGAGATTGTCGACCAGATCCAGGATATCACCCCTTTGTCAGTTCAAGACAGGCTCACGATCAGCTGTGTCCCCTGTAACATGCGCGCCGCAGAGTCCGTCAATGTGCTTCGTGCCTTGACGACTGCCATTGCGCGCAACGAGACCGGCGCCCTACTGGATTGTAAGGCAATCCCGCTCGAAATTCTCGACACCGATCCGAGGGAATATGCAGGGTCGCCGAGCGACTACCTGTGGAAGTTGGAAGCGCTGCACAACTCCATCTCCATGTACATCTGGCTTTCGTACCGGTTCCAGGGTGTCTTCCGAGATCAAGAATTGGCATTCCACGTCAGAACCTTGGTAGAGGAGCGGCTTGTTGAGTCGCTCGAGCGTCTGGACTTTACCGATGTAGAGTTGACGTCCAAGAGACAGCACAAGCGCAAGTCAGTGACATCTCGGATGCAGAAATCCAGCGCCATCAGGGAAGAAGAGCTGGGGGAAGCTCAGGAGGAAGAGGCGCACTACACCACGCCTCCAGCTCCGGATGACGAGTATTTTCCTATGGACGAGGAAACAGGAGCTGCAAATATGGCGAGCGCCTCGACAGATCGATGATGTGATGTACGATATGAGGTTTCACTAAACGCAAAAGCATGGACAAGCACTGAAGGGCGTTTGGGTACTGGGGGATCATTGTATAAGATGTACGAAGTAAGGCCAAGTATGATAGAAGGGGTTGATGGACATTTTGGACCACTTGTAACTGTATATTGATCTGTTTCTTATCCTGTAACTAACTTATGTATTTTATTGTTGTACCAGTAGCACATGAAGACACCTCTACAATAGAAGCCAAAACTCAATCTCGCCCCCCTAGGTGCCCGCGAGCCCGAAGTGAATCAATGCTCCATCTCAACCCCACCAAACACCTATAGTAAGGCATTGACGAATAATACCATTGTTGAAAGTCTTCTGTTCACTTGATCAAAGGCGTCATCACGGTGTGCCAGTCCGGTCGGTCCTCTCAAGTACTGGGTACACAAAGCAGTGGGTCTATTAAGTACCTCGAGCGAATGAAGCTCGGACCCACGGTCGTTGAACAGCGTCAAATGTCATTGAATGCAACGTCCCGTGGACCCTGGATGATCGGGACTGTTAGTCAGGCAGGCGTGAAGTACTGCTGCTGAGGACACCTGCCGGTATGTATACCTTTCCAACAATAGATTATTAGGGTGGAATGCAATGAAAGAGAGGGAGCTCAAGTTCTTATGAACACTGGCAGGCGCAAGGCAGCCAAGGCACCTGCCTACCAACCGAATGAAGCTTGCTGGAGCTCAGCCCTCTAGCCCTCCCGTCAGCTCCTTCCTCCATAAATTAATACATACCGCCGGGAATCTCTCCCCCAACCTCACCTCCCCTCTTTCTCTCCCGATTCTTTCCCTTTCCGCTCCCTTTCCGCTCCCTCAATATCGCGGCCAACTGGCGCTTTTCGCAAACTGTCGCAGCATTCACTTAGCCCACCAAGGAAAGCCATTTGCACCACTCAGGCCCTCATCGCCCAGGACATCCATCGATCGTCGCATCCGTCACGTTGTACCGACGACAACAACAATCCGACAAACAAACACGCGCAATTTTTCTCCGAGATGGAGGCAGCCGCTCGTGCGATTCGGCCTTCGGCCGTCAACGGTGTCGCGCCATCTGTGCCCTACGATCAACGTCGTCCAAGCCCACCATTCATCCAAATCCCTCCCCACGGCACCATGTCTTCAGGCGAACCCATGACCGGCCTGACGCCCGCATACGATAGAGTCGACACCTTGGACATTACGCAGCATGAATTCCACATCATCACACAGGGCCGCACTCAAAGCGCCATCGACCGTTCCAGCGAATGGTCCTACCCCGAGCGCCGCATCGCCCAGCGCCTCCTCGACTTCCTCTACCTCGGTCCCAACAGTGTCATTCGCGACGTCGAATGGCTCCGGGCACAGAAAATCTCCATGATCCTGGTCGTCCGCGATGCTCGCATGAAAAATACAGCACTCGCTAGCGTGGAGGCGGCCAGGAAGCAACTCGAAATCTCCCATACATACGTCGACTTCACGGGCATTCAGCACCTCATCAGCATGTTCCCCATCGCTGTGCGCGCCATCAACGAACACCTTCTAGTCGCCGCCAATCGAGGCGAGCGCTCGTCTGGCAGAGTCCTCATCACGTGTGAGACGGGCAACGAGCGCTCAGCCGCCATCGCCGCCGCCTACATCATGGCCATGTTCAAGGTCGACATGATCACGACGATCCAGTTCATCTCTGTTCAACGATTCTGCTGCTGTTTCGATGAGGATGTCAAGCGCAAGCTCCAGTCCTGGGAGGATCTTATCAACGCCAAATGCCAAGTCGCCGCCCAGAACCGCTCCAATGGGACATTCAACTCTCCCTCCAACGGTCAGAAGGCGAAACGACATATCGACCAAGTTGTTGATATGGACAAATCCAGCAGCGATCCAGACACCGAGATGATGGACGAGGATCGGTTTGAAGGACGAGTTGCGTTCCGGCCATTCGTGAACCAGTGAATGGTTAATCTCGTCCTGACACGCCATGAAGATTATGGTATTGATGGCGTGCGGCTAGGTGTTTAGGGCGTTCGGGTTAGCACGGAATGATTTGGCAGAGGTCTGACTTCAGCGGATACCCAGGCGGCATGACGGAACGAATGGAATGCATTAAAGAACATCGGCAGCTTTCAGTGAACTTAAGAGTATTAGACAGCCGGAAATCAGCCTCCATATAACGAATAACGATCACGAGACGCATCACACCCACGCTGTGCCTGTTCCCCGATGTTCATTGTGAGGCGGCTTGCCGCCTCGATTTGTCAGGAAGTGTTCGACCATCTTGAGCCAGAAACAATTCGAGTATTATTTCGTCTGAACCTATTCGGCGGAGCACGTGTGCCAGAGATGTGAGCACGGGTTTCTCCAGTCTCTAACCTATCATGGCTTTGTCTCGCAGCCTCTGTGATTAACACTGCGCTCGTATCGTCGCGCTTGCGCCCTAGTACGTCACTCAGCCAATGGTTTTCGTCCAAACGTTTGCATATACCAAAGGAAAAGCGCGTTTATAGCCCAAACAAGGTCGTTACCGGGACGTGTTTGTTATCCTGACTTCTCGTTGGCTCGTGTTGTTGTGACTCGCCGCATAAAACAACATCACAGGCCAACATCAACAAATCTATCTGCTCGGAATCATGAGCTGCACCTACGACAACTCCTTCATCAACACAATATTTTCGTTCATTTCTAATTTTTTTGTCTCTGACCTAAGTACGAACGGAAAGCTCATTCCTTAGTACGTCTACAACAAGTACCGTTGAGCACCTTCCGGCCCGGCATCATGGCCGGAGAAGGTCCCCCCGAGGCAACAGGGAGCCCTCACCACTCGTTCGACGGCCTCCCGAGACGAGATGCTTATTACAACGAACAATCTCAGCTCGCAGAGGCCGGTTTTCAGGCTCCTCAGCCAGCACAACAAGAACCGCATCCCGTTCCGCCACCTCCCGCGCACCTTCTGCAAATCCCGTCGGCGCGTCAACGCTATTTATACACGGGACAGCGTCGCGGCGTGCCCCAGGAAGCTGGACAGCTGCTTGACTTTGTCAACGATTCTTACGCGGCCATGATTGAGAGATACGCCGGTAAGCATGCGCCTTGCAAACCACTTGGCATCGAGTCTCGTCGCTGACCTATATGGAGAAGACGCGCCCAGGAGCGACAGCCGAGTCCAGGATCTCAGCAACGGGATGGTCGAACTCGCGATAGGGGATTCGCTTCCAGATAGTGCCTCCAATGCCAAGGACATGCCCGACTCGGTCGCAAGAGATACCTCCCATGCCCTTAATTCACGTCTCTTAAAGTCTAAGAGAAAGACGGCGAGGGCACTGTTTGACTCCAAGTTGATCGATTAGAGCTCCGACTCTCCCGGTTCTCAAACAGAAGGCAACCACGGCGCGCCCACTCCTCACCTCCACCCTTTCCGTGGTCCGACCGATGCCGAACCGAAGCCCATCGTCGACTGGGACGACTTGGATTGGGGCATCAGATGGATCATGATTAAGATCATCGAGAGCGACAACCATCGCTTCATCGAAATCTGCACCACCATGCTCCGCTTAACCCGTCCCCAGGTCCACGACTTCCTCAACATGTACACGACGGAGCACCAGAGCTGGTTGCTGTACGACCACAGCATCAACAAACGGGGCTGGGCAGACCTGGTTGGACACGCGAATGCCGAGAACAAGACGCCTGCCGTCTTCATCGGCCAGCACCGCCCGTGGCTGGTCACGGACAATGTGCTGGGCGAGAGCATCGACCTCGGAGGTGTGTTTCTGTGCCAAAAGGGACTCGACAAGTACGCCGCGGCCCTTGAGCTGTGGAAGGGCTCCAAGCTGGTGGACTTTTTGTACCTGAAGATTGAAGGGCACATTTTCGTCGACTACTTCGACAACAAGTCTCTGCAGACTGCTTCGCACAGAGGATGGATCGACCTGAACGCCCATGCCGAGGACTTGCTTGAGAGATATCGAGACCCCCCGACGCCATCGCCTGAAGACCCTTGGCTTGGCGCACCGCCTCTTCCTCAGACGGACCCGGAGCCAGAGGAACCCAAATTGGACACTCCTGAGGCCGAAGCCCCGATACACCAAAGGGGACGGTCGGTATCCGACGTCGTTCCCGCCAGCGCCCCCCAGATTAGTCGTTCTAGCAGAGCGCCGACGATGCACTCCATGGGCACTCACGCCCCGTACATGGTAGATGGGCCATCTACACCGGAGAAGCTTGAGCTGCAGACAGCCCTGGACCGGCAATTCGCACAGTACTATCGGTTTGTCAGCGGACAGTTTGTTTCTACTCACATTGAGGAGGATCGCATCCCCACGGGCTTCCATTTGGCAACTGATCCTCAGGGAAGCTGGCCACCGCTCAGACAGGATCATGTCAGACATGAAGCCCCAAGACATGAGTCTCCCAGATTCGAATTGCCAAAGGACACAGTTGCGAGCGGACCCAAGAGAGGTACTCAGCGAAGGAGGATGTCCGCAAAGGCTGCTCGAGAGAAAGGTACCCCTGCACGTCGTCAAGTACAACTCTCTCCGGAGGACGATCGGTCGTCAGGGGTCAACAGGGGACAGGCGTCCGCACGCCCAAGAAAGGCTCCTGTCAAGAGAAGACCGGTTGCAGGCAAGGCCCCTCCGAACAAAAAGGTGACGCCCAGCAAGAAAGCCACTGCGACCACTGAGGATAAGGTGGCTCAGGATCCTCCCGACGCGGGGAGAGCAGCGCTTACGGCTCGTCTTCCAACTCTCCCCCCAGGCCGCTCGCGGGAATCCCCTTCCTCGCTCACCAACCCTGCGGTTGAGGATTCTGACCAGCAAGAAGCCCCAACTCCCTTTTCGCCTCCAGGAGCCACTTTGGCAGGGTACAACTCCCTCAAGGAGGCTGCCCTCGTTCACGACTACACCATTTCGGGCAAAAAGCCTTACGCGCGCAAGGCGGTTGGGCTAAAGTCTTCGGCGGTGGCACTGTCGTTTGCAGAGAAGCCTGTCGCTCCCGACGAGCTGCGCAATCTCTTGAATGACAACTTCGGGGGACATCTCAAGCAGCCGCCAGCCAGCCGGGCTGAAACGGGACGCGGGGAAAACAAGTCGCCGACCGGGTCGGTGGGTGGCGACGAGCAGGAAGACATGTTTGATGAGACGGCCAATATGGTGTACCCGGAAGCTGAGGAAGACTCAGACTACAGGCCAAACAAGGCCGCAGGGCGCAAGAAGAAGCCGGCGGCCAAGAAGTCCGGAGGAGCGACGCGGACGCCTAAGAAGAAGAAGGTGAGCCTCGAGACGCAGGCTAAGAGGCCAAGTGCGACCAGCATGGAAAGTCCACCTCCGGAAAAGAGCCAGACTCGGGCGATACAGCAGCCAGCACCTCGCATCAAGATCGTCTCGCAAAGGTCTGGGGTAGACAGCAGCCACAGCTCATCGTCGCCGTCCTACAGACACGGCACCACCAGCCAGAGCTCGCAAGAGACGACGTGTCCCCCGACGCCAAACACGCCCTTCAGCAAGAACGAGCCGCTCTTCGGGATGGACCGCAAGAAGGCGCTCGCGGGGCCCCTCGGGAGAACCGACACGGCTTTTTACGCGTGGTCGGCCGGACGGGCCAGGTTTGCCAGCGTGGCCACTCGGGCGCAGTTCGCCGAGAAGGCAGACCGCATCGTGCCTGGCAAGACGGTCGGCTCGGCGGATCTCCCGCGACACTTTGAGACACTGAGGCGCATGAGGGAAGCGTTCGAGGCGGTCGAGGCCAAGTGCAGGGCCGAGGCGGCGCAGGATGCCAACGAGGTCGAGTTTGCGGGGTGTGCGGACGAGGCGGTTTATGCGGCGCAGGCGGAGGAGGCGGTGTTTGCTTTGATTCGGGGGAGGAGGGGCGAGGATGAGGATACGCCCATGCCTGATGCGCCTGGGTTGGTTTGAGGAGGTGAAGATAGATGCGTGAAGTGGACGTCCTGTTCCACCAAGTTTCATCCGGGAGGGGGAGAGGGTCTGAATGATGTATGGTTGCAATGCAGATTGGTATCGTACCGATATCAATGGGGGAGAATGATGCGGCCACGAAGAATACAATTGCTAGTTATATATTTTTGTGAAGGTGTTGGATTCAAGTTGAGATTGGGAATATTTCGGCCAGAGTTGCATCATTTCCATGCTTGTAACACACCGCAAAACAATGGGAAGCAAACAACCGCTGCATCCGTCTGACCACGTTTCCCACAATCCTGAGCAGCATTCATTTCCCTGTCGACAATAGCCTGTAAATTCTGTGTGTGTGGCTAACAAGTAATTAATCGCCCAAGTTGAGCACTCAATTAATTGCTTGTTGCCTTAGGTTGTTGTTGCTCTTCCCTTCCGAATTCGCACCTACCCTAAAAACTGAGGGAAGGAAGCGAGTGTGAGGCAGAAATGGCCAGTTGAAGAAGCATTCATATCTTGATTCTTAGGTTCCATCAATTTCTCTTCTCTTCTTATCACCTTTCCCCTCATTGTTCTTCCTCCCCCTCTCCTTGCTGTGTTTGCTTTCTCAGATTGTGCTGCGGCTAGCCGCACGCTATCTACAACACCTCAAGATGGATCCTGAGGATGTCGCCCTGTCGCCTCCCAAGAAAGCGAGGCTTTCCTTGACCGAGAGCTCTCCCAAAACAAGCACCGGCGCGCCCATAATAACGTTGGCCATGCGTTCGAAAGAGCCTGCAGAGGGTGCTTCCTTGCTAACGCCGTCGCTCAACACAACCGAGGCGGTCGCTAATGACGCAGACCCCGCCGACGAGGCCGAGTACATTGACCCGGACGACGACGAAGACGACGCTTACCGTTTGACGGCGAATCCCGAGCGCACCAGGAAGATCTCGGAGAAGAAGAGGCAGGAAACGGCCGCCTTTCAGAACTGGGTCGTTAACTACCAACGCGAAGTCACGAGGGACTCTGCCAGAGCTCGCGTCACCATCGAAAAGCAGTCCGTTGAGAGCCTCGTCAGAGATGGCGGCGGCAAGGCCATTATTGCTACGCCGAGAGAGTATCAGGTCGAGTTGTTTGAGAAGGCGAAGAAGAAGAACACCATTGTTGTGCTGGACACGGGTTTGTTGTCTTTTCGCCCTAATGCATCCACGCCCTCTGCTGACCATGGCAGGTTCCGGAAAGACTCTCATCGCTGCTTTGCTCCTCAGACACATTCTCGACCAAGAGCTCGAGAATCGCGAAAAGGGACAACCCAAGAAAGTCGCCTTCTTTCTGGTCGAAAAAGTCGCCCTCTGTTTTCAGCAGTATGCCGTGCTCAGCTGCAACCTGGAACACCCCATCGCCAAGTTCTTTGGTGAGATGAAGGGCATGATGGGGACCAAGGAGTTCTGGGACAAGCAGTTCGCCGAAAACATGGTGGTGGTCTGCACTGCCCAAATCCTACTCGACTGTCTTCACAATGGCTTCATCTCCATGGCCCAGATCAATCTGCTCGTTTTCGACGAGGCCCACCACACGAAGAAGAATCATCCGTACGCTCGAATCATCAAGAGCCACTACATCCGTCTGGAGAAGGAGAAGAGGCCTCGTATTATGGGAATGACGGCTTCTCCCGTAGATTGCCAGACCACGGAGATCAAGAACGCCGCCGCCCAGCTGGAGAACATGCTTTGCAGCGAGATTGCCACCGTTTCCGACGAGGTCATGGCTCAGACGTACAACTACAAGCAAACGGTCATTGAGACCAGGGAAAACTATGCTCGGCTGGAGTTCCCAGAAAATTCCGTGACAGAGCTGTGGTGCAGGATCTACGAACGAGTTGGATCCAATCCCCAATTCCGACCGGCAATCGAGTTCACAAAAGAGGCATCGTCTACTCTCGGCCGATGGTGCGCCGATCGATGCTGGAAACTACTCATTACAGATAATGAATTGACCAGGCTTTCGGCGAGAACTGACCGCGACTTTGCCGACGACTTTGCCGCGAATGCGGACCAAGGAGAGCAAGCCACCGAGTCTATCCGTTCAGTTCAAGCCGACATAAAGGCTCATGATCCGGGAGCTATTGAGCCTCGCTCGAGTCAATTGTCGTCCAAGGTCAAGTGTCTATATGAGATTCTGGAAGAGGCCTTTACACAACTGGGGACAAGACGGTGCATTGTCTTCGTAGAGAAACGGTTTACCGCGTGCATCCTGGCCGACCTTTTCCAACAAGACGGCATAGCGATTCGGGGAATGACTGTTGCCCATGTGGTATGTTCCGTGCATTAATCAAATCACTTCAGCTAATGACATCTCCGTTAGGTCGGCCACCAGCCTTTGGCGTCTTCTCTCGGAAACATGACATTTCGCGAACAAGTCTTGACTCTCCAGCGGTTCAAAAGAGGCGACATCAACTGCCTCTTCGCCACGCCTGTCGCGGAGGAGGGAATCGACATCCCGGAGTGCGATCTTGTCATCCGATTTGATCTATACAACTCGGTTATCCAGTACTTGCAGTCCAAAGGCCGAGCACGAAAGAACAATTCGCGATACATCAACATGGTGGAGGAAGGTAACACGAAGCAACTTCGTAGTCTTCACCAGGCGAACAGAGATGCCACCACCTTGCGAATGTTTTGTTCCGCCCTACCGGAGGACAGAAAGCTCCAGGATCAGGCAATCGATACAGAAGCTGCGGCGAGATTCGAGGAGGCCGGCCAGAAAATCTTCGAAATCCCAGAGACAGGAGCTCGTCTCACTTTCCCTCACAGCCTCGAAGTCCTGGCTCGGTTCGTATCGTCCATGTCCCCCTCGGAGACGAGTTACGCGCCCGAGTATATCATCACTTCCTACGGATCCAGGTTCCAAGCCGATGTTGTTCTGCCCGACTCTTCACCCATCAAGTCCATGCAGGGCTACGCACAGCGCAACAAAATGTTGGCGCGGTGCTCGGCAGCGTTCGAGACCTGTGTCAAACTGGTCGAGAAAGGGTACATTGACAACCATCTTCAGTCCAAATTTGCAAAGAAAATACCAGCCATGAGGAATGCTCGGCTCGCTGTCAGCGACAACAGACGATCCGAGTACAATATGCTGCTGAAGCCGAAGATGTGGTCGGATCTTGGCGCAGATGTGCCGCTGGAGTTGGCTGTGGCGGTCATTTTCTTGCTTTCCCCTAATGCGCTAGAACGACACACTCGACCTCTATTGTTGCTTTCTCGTCGGAAGCTTCCTGAGTTGCCAGACATTCCACTGTACTTTGGAAATGGCCTGTCGTCTTTGGCGAAGTGCAAGGCCCTCGAGAAGCCACTCAGAGTGACGGCAGATGAGATTGCAGGGCTGACCAAGTTTACACTTCAAACCTTCAAGGACGTGTTCAGCAAGGTATATGAGGCAGGGCCAACAGACCTCCCATACTTTCTTGCGCCCTGCATCATAGGTCATGAACAAGCAGCGAATGGGGAAGACGCTCGTGTTGACTGGGATGTGGTCAAGTTCGTCGAGAAGAATGAGGTTTTGAAGTGGGGAAATGCACCAGAAGAGTTCTTCTTCAACAAATTCGTCACAGACCCTCAAGATGGCGGCCGGAAGCTGATCATCAATGGCATAAACAAGTCGCTGAAGCCATCGGACCCAACGCCTCAAGGCGTCGCAGAGCACAAAAACCGCGGGTACAAGGAGGTGGAGAAGACGATCAAGCAGTACAGCAACAGTTTCTGGCTCCAATCTCGTCGGAGGCTGGAGTGGCGCGATGACCAACCAGTGGTGAATGCAGAGGTGCTACCGCTACGGCGCAACTTTTTGGACGAGTATCAGGTTCAGAAGAATGAAAACAGTAAGTGCTTCGTCATCTTGGAGCCGCTCAGAGTGTCACCGGTAAGTCACACTCGAACCCCAGTGATTTCACAAAACTGAACAGATCTAGCTACCCGTCGACTTTGTGTTGATGTCGATGCTGTTCCCAGCAATCATTCACCGCGTCGACTCAGTGCTGATTGCACTGGATGCTTGTTCGCTCCTGGGCCTCACCATCAAATCGAGTCTTGCTCTTGAGGCAGTGACAAAGGACTGCGACAACTCTGGAGAACACGGCGAGCTGCCCATCAACCTACAGGAAGGCATGGGAAACAATTACGAGCGCCTCGAGTTCCTGGGCGACTCATTCCTCAAAATGGCGACGACCATTTCGCTCTTTACCCTCATCCCGGACAGCACCGAGTTTGAGTACCACGTGGAGCGGATGCTCCTAGTTTGCAACAAGAACCTCTTCAACCACGCCGTAGACCGCAAGCTGCAGGAGTTTATCCGGTCAAAGGCATTCGAAAGACGAACGTGGTATCCGGAGCTGAAGCTGACCAAGGGAAAAGCCCCAAAGACGCAGATCAAGCACAACTTGGCCGACAAGTCCATCGCCGATGTGTGCGAAGCCCTGATTGGCGCTGCGTACGTCTCGGCTGACGAGGGTGACTTTGACATGGCAGTCAAGTCGGTGACGCAGATGGTCAAGAGCAAGAACCACAACGTGGAAAAGTTCTCCGACTACTATGCCTCATACAAAGTGCCGGCTTGGCAATCCGGGACAGGTACGGCTACCTATCGCGCCGCAGTTCAGCACATGGCCGAAGTGACGGGCTACCGTTTCAAGTCGGCGCCGCTACTCCGCAGCTCCTTCAAGCACCCCTCGTATCCCTACGACTCCATTCCCAACTATCAACGTCTTGAGTTCCTCGGCGACGCCTTGCTCGACATGGCCATCGTCGATTACCTATTCAAGCAATTTCCCGATGCCGACCCCCAGTGGCTGACGGAGCACAAGATGGCCATGGCCTCGAACCAGTTCCTGGGCTGCGTCGCCGTGAAGCTCACGCTGCACAAGCACCTCCTCTTCCTCACGCCAAGCTTAATTGGGCAAATCAGCGATTATGTGAGCGAGCTCGAGGAAGCCGAAGAAGCGGCCAAGGAGAAAGCCAAGAAAGAAGGCATTCCCTTGCAGCAGAACTTTTGGCTCAAGGTCGAACCGCCCAAGGCACTCTCGGATATGGTGGAGGCTTTTATCGGGGCCATGTTCGTAGACTCGGGGTACGACTACAGCACGGTGCAGAACTTCTTCAAGAAGTTCGTGATGCCCTTTTTTGAGGACATGGACCTCTACGACCAGTTTGCCCAGAAACATCCGGTAACATACTTGGCGCGGCGGATGCAGCATGACATTTGTTGTCAAAGGTGGCGCATCTACACGTCCAAAGTCCCGTGTCCGCTGGAGGAGGGTGTTCGGGCCGTGACGGAGAGCGACGTGATTTGCGCCGTCTGGGTGCACAACAAGCCCTTTGTCCATGAGACGGCCAAGAGCGTCCGGTATGCAAAGGTTGCCGTGGCGAAGAAGGCGCTGAAAAGGCTGGACGGGATGGATGGCAAGGCGGCGAGGGCCGTGTTGGGATGCGATTGCAGCGAGAAGATTGGGGCAGCCAAGGTGGGCGAAGAGGTCGAAGATTTGAGAGGACTATTGGGAACTGCAGTCTGAAGGGGATAGATGATATTGAGGTGAATTGACTAAAAGCTTTTGAGGTTGAGCTGAGAGGAGAGGGTGAACAGGAATCGTGAAATGGTGCACAGTCCACGAGACGTAGATACACGTAGATATTTCGCAAGAGATCAGCTCCTTCCACCAAAGGACGTCATTAGCCGCCCCGGCCCCGTTGGCCAAGTGGTAAGGCGTCGCACTCGTAATGCGAAGATCACTGGTTCGATTCCAGTACGGGGCATGACTCCCCAGCTGTCTCAGGCAGTCTGTTATTTTTGTTATCCTTTCTTATAATTGTAAGAGGTCAGCCAAGTAAGTCCCATCCAGATGTCATTAATGCGGGTGGAGAGTGTGCGTCTCTTTGCTTTTCTTCCTTTCTTTTTTGATGGGGGTGGGAAAAACACAGGCCTGTGATGGAGATTACAGGCGCGGAGCGTGTAATCAATCTTCTTGAGCCCTTACGGTGAGGGCGAGAGAAGTCGTAATTCGTAAATGAGAAAAGGAGAAACGAGGGAATGTATTCGTAAGAAGTCAATAAGTAAGTAGTATTAGAAGCTGGGATGCATTCACATCAACACAAGCCCGCCAAGTAATACAAATCGTACAGTGCAACAAAACAGATGCAACGGATTGAAGCATCGAACCTCCGGTGCGTGACTGAGAACAAAGCCGACCAAGCACCTGGCATCTCTCATAAACCAATCAACCCGAACACGTACGCCCTCGCTAGCCGGTCCCCCCCAGCATAAATCCGCTCGTCATCCGTGTCCTGTCCCGTCCCGTCCCATGAAGCAAAAGCAGGCCGACCTCATCTCAGGCATGCCCCCATCGTTGCAAAAGTACCGGTATCCAATCCCAAAAAACTCCCCACCATGAAATGCCCAGAGCCCATTCCGTAAAGGACCGTTATTAAGCAATATGCACAGACATAGGAAATCCTGCATCCCGTCTCAATCCTCCGTGTCGGCTGTGTTGCCCTCGTCGTCTTCCCTCCGTCGTCGTCGATATGTGGCCTTCGACTGACGACTCCGCCCCGTCGATGTCGTGCTCATCCTCCTCAGGTCCCTTCTCATTTTCATGGCCGTTCGCAAGTCCACCTTTGCCTCCTGCTCCTCGTCCAGTTCCTCCTCCTCATATTCGTATGACGCTTGCCTCGGTCGTCTACGCTCGCTATAATGGTCGGGCACACGCATGAGCCCGGCCCTCAAGAGAAACTCGTCTTCCAGAGCGAGAAACGAGGCAAAGTCTTCTTCTCTGAAAGCAAGACCGTGTGGGTCCTCACGTCGATGCGATCGCGAATGGTGTTTCGCGGGGCTAGCTCGCGTCCTTGGGCGGTCATGGATGTGTTTCGATACTGGCCGCGGATAGCCGCTCATCGTGGACTTTGCTGTCCTTGGGCGGCCCAAGGCAGCCGGGGAGCTCGCCATGGGAAATGCGTCAAACAGGCCGGGAAGAGCACCCCCCTCTCCACCATAGATGCCCTCATCGAAAAGAAGCCCTTCCTCCCCGGTGGGACTGTGTCGTCCGGGTTTACCTACAAATGAATCGACATCTGAGTCGTCGGAAAATCCTGGCGCATAATTGCTCAGCGTAGAAAGCTCTGCGAGAGCCAAGTCTTGGCTCTCTTCGAACTGGGCTTCGTAGTCGTTTCTATTCTTCCGTGATACAGGTATGTCGACTGAGAAATCGTCCTCTTCTGGGGCGGTATAGTACACCGGGCTCTGGTATCCGCCATTACCCTGGTTACTGGCCGAGAAATCTCGTTCCGTGCCTAGCTTATCGGAGGGCGCCAGCAGCGATGCATCGATGGACGTGGTTGGTGTATGCTGGCTGTCCGGCCTAGGAAATGGGTTGCTTGAGTATCCCGACGTCGTCGTTGTCGGCGTAAAGCAGGCCTGAGAATTGATTCCCAGAGATGAGGTTCTGACGGGAATGTGCTCCGTGATGTCATCAAGACGAGACACATTGATGGGGCGAGTAAGAGGCTGTGAAGGGTCAAGTGAGCTGGAGCTGGAAGGCCGGGAGATTTGCGACTGTTCCGATCGTGGGGGCTTGGATTGAGTCTGCCAATCACTCAACATGTCAGAGCGAGACGAGGATATACGCCGGACTGTCCTGGATCGACCGGGAATAACTGTAGTCTCATGTTAGCAGCTGACAGGGTGAAATCTGGTGGATGAACCTACTTGGTGATGGAGCCGGCTCATCAAAGGTCTCATCGACGACGCTCTCCACCTCGACTCTCCCGATTCCATGGACTGAATCACTACAACTTGAGACCGGGTAA
The DNA here is from genome assembly GCA_911649645.1 of Thelonectria discophora. Lineage (NCBI taxonomy): Eukaryota > Fungi > Ascomycota > Sordariomycetes > Hypocreales > Nectriaceae > Thelonectria > Thelonectria discophora. The sequence goes on from CAJVRK010000012.1 coordinate 564,345, forward strand.
AAACTTGGGATTGGGGGCGGGAGCGACATCTCCTCGTTGAAGCTGGCGAACGACTTGTGCAAACTCAACGGCCTAGGTTTCGTCTTTTCCCTTGAACGCGAGGCCGCAAGAGTATGGAATGACCTTCTTCGATCAGCCTTGATAGCGCGTTCGTCAATACCAAGACCATTGGCCAGGCGGAAGTCGGCGCGCTTCTGCTGGCCTCTTTCGGATCGTCGACCACGGGCATCGTCCTGCTCTACCACCTCCGCGTCATCAAAATCGGAAAAGGTCTTCCAAGCTGTCTCGGATACTTTCGCCAGGGATGTAGAAGATGCCCTCTTGCCCTGGGTTGGCAAGCGATTTCCTTGGCGCGCGGTTCCACTGTATGGGGATCTCGCCACCTCTCTCGGGGGCTTTTCAATCACCACGCGGTGGCTGCCCGCGGTTGAGTGAGCGTAAAAGGCTTTGACGGCTGGGCTTTGCAAGTCATGAGCGTTCTGGCCCAAGTTTCGCTCAGCGACATCCTCCCCGTAATCTCGGGCGCCCGCAGCTTGAAGCCTGGATCGGAAATTTGACGGCTTGAGCTCGCCCTGGGCATCAAGAATATCGACAAAACGACTGGTCCGGTCCGATTCGAGAGAGCTCCTGCGGCGGCGGTGCTGAGTCGGGATGGCAGGAACAGGCGGGAGGATTTGCTTCTGAACGAAGTCGTTATCTGGACGGAGGGCAGCAGCAAGGTTGAGCCCGCGTGAACTGCGACTGAAGGATTTGGATCGTAATCTGGGGCCATCTGGAGCGGAATTCGGTCTCCCCGTTCCCGAGTCTGGGAACCGCGGCACTGAGGGAGACGGCGCGGGTAATGTGTTCACGGATTCTTGCTGGACGAGTTGCTGCAGCTGCCCCAGGCTACGTTTCCTCGCAGCTTGCTGCAGCTTGTCCAGGACATTAGGCCCGTTGCCTGCGACGGGATATGTTCCTAGGGGTGTCAGGCCGGAAGATCTCGCAGGCTATGGCGCAAAATAATTACCTCGAACTGGGGGATGGGAAGCAACGGTTGATTCATAGGCTTGGGCCTTGAGCGCCGACCCAGGAGCCCGGTCGGTGGTTGATTTTCTGCTTAGAAAGCTGAGGAAGCCCATAATGGCGATAGCCTCGGCGCTGCCATACGGCAACTTGGTGGTAGGAGGTGGGACAAGCGACGGTTCGTTTTGCAGCTCGAGAAGAGCAAACCCGACGGGATGGCTCACAGAAAAGCGTTGGGTCTGGGGGTGGAAGTCTTCATGAGACCCGCCTCGAGCAAGTGAGCGCCCACGCGTGGAATGGAGGCGAGGATGGGCGTGTCCCGCCTTTAGTAGGAGTGCGGGAAAGGCGACGTCGATAGAGAATGGCGCTAAATGGCTTGGGCCCTCGAAAAGCAAGGAACACAGCCGCGAGCGACGGCGCGTTGAACTGCGTGCAGACGTTAGTTTGTGTCGAGGAGATGGCGACAGCATGCACAACCACGGGGAGGGGCCGTCTTTAGGGATTCCCGGGCTCGTTAAACAGCCCAGGTGCGACCATGTGAGTGGACGAGCACACGGGGAACAGCATGGAGAAGCACGCACAATGACCGATAGCACGATTCCGGCACGGCGGGAGGGGGAGCTTTTGGGTCCACAAGGAAGAATAGGAGTCAGGGATGAGATGCAGTAGTGTCGACGGGGCGGACGAGGCCTTTGCGACAGCGAGTACCGGTACCACGTCAAGACTCAAGCGCGAGCGAATAGTGAGAGGCTTGGCGGCCTCGGTGTCTTTGTTTGGGTTCCAGAGCTGGTTGGCCGAGTGTTGGCGCTGCAACTCTTCGTGTTCGTGATGCGCTGACGCAAATGTGGCTGACGAGGCGTCCCAGTGCCCAGCTGAGGGCCGCTGAGGGACGGGCAGTCCAGACGCTACTGTACGATAGAGTAGCGAGATGCACCTTTCCCTTCCCTTGGGACCCGACGTGGAGGCTTTTGCGGTCGGCTGCGCAGGGGAAAAGGGGCAAAAGACGGCGGGAGAGTGGCCGATCAGCTCCAGGACCAGGTTCAGGGGCGTTTGACTCGCAGGAGAAGGCCCTGTGGCCAGCTGGAAACAGGGACAGGGGGTAACCAGGGACGGGGTCAACCAGGGACGGACACTCAGGGTGCCACGAAGGAGATGACGCCGCTTGAAGACCCGGATGAAGCTTCAATTCGATTCAATGCTTTGCATGTCGCTGATCGGGCTAGTTGCTGGATCCAGAAGCCGGCGCCGTTGAGTTGCGGTTGGAGAGCGACGTCGAGAAGCGGGAGAAAAAACTTCTTATGAAACGGGTTCGCGGCTGGAGAATGGAGTCACGAAAAAGAAGAAAACAAAAAAAGAAAGAAAAGAACGCAAACAGAGGAAAAAGCAAACACGACCAGACGTTGACCCGTGAGCGTTCCGATGCATTCTCTTGTCTTCATTTGCTGCCTTCATCTGAGACGACGTCTCCTTGTCCGTTAGCACCTTACCTGACACTGTAACCGGCTTCGGTCCCATGTTACCGTATGCGCAACATGCCCTGTCAGCGAGTCATGACGTGCCTTCACGTGGAAGACATGGAGACGAGCGAGATGCTGAAGATAGATTACCTGAAATGGCATCTGAGCCACGTTCTGGACGCCCGAGATGTAACAAAGACGACGGGAGCAGGCTGAACGGGAGTGCCTGGCCGCTTGTGGTAGGCCGTACCTGAAGCCGCGAAACGTTGCACATTGTGTCCATCATCGTCGAAGTACAGAGCACAGCATCGGAGAGCGTCCAACCACGTTGCGGGATGAAGATTCAAGGGGGCAAGCTTAGCGAGCCGGGCCACAATCGCCATGCAAGTCGTTCTTCATCTTTCCGAGACGGTGCCAGGGGATTCAATCATCATCTATCTGAGTCATGGCCGGTGATCTGGTGTACAAAAGCACAAGTGCCGCGGTCGAAGAGCTCAGAGCAAATCTCGGTTGACCAAGCTCTCATCCGGAGTGGCGGACTTTCGTCTCGTCCTGTGTCATTCTGTCGTTTGCGTGGAAGTGTCGGATTGAACAGGTGCATCATGGGACCGCTCCGGCTTTGCGTCCAAGGGCGACAATTTTGTTCTGCATTTGGAAATGAGACTTTCCATGCTCTCTTGTCCCAGATATATCAGACGTCTTCAGTCGAGTGCGACAACGGCAATGGGCTGTCTCGGCCCAACACCTGGCGCGTGCAACCTCTTCCAAGATCTGAAGCACCGAGTTTGTGTGGAGCCGTGATCTTTCGGTAGGCGTTGTCTGGCGGAGGCGTCCAGTCGAGGTTTTGGTGGAACGCCGTTTTGGCGTCGTTTTGGCGCTGGGAAGCAAACCCTCTGGAGCTGGTGCCAACGGGTGCTGGGCGGAACGTTTAGGCCAGGCGGTGGTCCAGGGAGCCCAATTAGAAGCCAAACCTGTGCACGATTCGGATAATCCGGGCGCTTTGTTGGCGTTGTTGAAGATTGCTCCGTAATTAAGTCGAGTTGAAAATCACGACATGGAGAGGGCCAGGTACGGGCACGTGCGGTTGCTTCCTTCCTTTTCCTCGCAGGCCCGGGGAGGGAGGGCGAGGGCGGATGAGGGAGGAGGCATTTCGATCCCCAATTAGTTAGGAAAGAGCTTCATCTCAATAGCTTGTCGACTTCAACACCAACTTTGCAAGGAACGTTCCCAAGAAAGCCATTTTTACGAGACCGACAACTGGACAAAGTCGAAGACACCCAATATGCCGAACTCATCTTTTGAAAACCTTGTGGCGGGTGGGTTCGGTCTCTTGCAAGCCACAACCCGTCAAAGCCCTGTCCCTGGCGGCATACGAGGCATCTCGCAAGATTTGAAGATAGCAATCTCCCTGCCGCAATCTTTCCCAAGGTTCCGTCAAGTGCCGAGCTAGGACTCAATAGGGTCTTGAGAGTCTCTAATAAGACGGAATTGGCGCGTCGAGGAAGAAGGATGTGTCGTGTCAGTTCCATCCGCCGACAATCCGACCCGTTCTGGGCCAAGATCGCGTAATTACACATTAATTATCACGTCGCATCTCCTCTGAATCGCTTGTGGAGATGGACGGCCTTGTGATGAAATGGAGGGGTCGTCAATCCCAATTCCAGCAGGAGACATCGGGTTTTAAGGCGTGTTGCAATTTCACAGGGGAAAATGTACACGCCAAGTGAATCAATATGAGATCATGTCGCTGGTCGAGACTTTTAAGTGCTTGCCGGAGAGGAAGCTAGAGGAGATGGTGTTTGAGTTCTTTATTCTCAGATTGAGGGTCAAAGTAGGTACAGTACATTCGATACGAATACTCGCCGCTCAGAACCGTAATTAGTTAGGTAAGGTAGTCTTAGCTATCTTGTCAATGGATTGTGAAAGCTTCATTCTTCAATTCCAACTACAGACACCTACCCTATGGATGTCAGCTCGGTTCAAACAACCGAGGCATCCTGTTCAAGGAGGACGTCGGGTAGATCAGGTTGGCATACAAGGGGATCGGAGATGGTCGATTTCGTTTATCCTGAAGAAAAAGCAAAAAATAAAATAAAAGCAAAAAGCAATTATAAATTGGACATCGACCTGCCTGTTCATCCTTCTTCAGCGCGTATGTTGCTGCCCCGCCAATCCTTCAAGCTCCAGGCTCCAAAGTGCAACGTCATATCTTAACCCCACCACGTAACTCCAAGGGCGCGCAACCAAAGTCAACACCACAATCATTCTCCCGGAAACCAACCACCAACTCAGTCCACCGCTGCAATGTCTTCGCTAATGAACCCCGACGTCCCCAAGGACCGTCCCGCCTTCATTCCCCTCGAGGCGAACCCCCAGCTCATGACCAGCCTCATCCACAAGCTGGGAGTCAGTGATGCCCTCCAGATCCACGACGTCTACTCTCTGACCGATCCCGACCTGCTCGCCTTCCTTCCTCGTCCCGCCCTCGCCCTTCTGCTCGTCTTCCCCGTCAGCGCTGCCTACGAGAGCGCTCGCATTGCCGAGGACTCGTCGGTGGAGGAATACGAGGGCAAGGGCGAGGACGAGCCCGTGCTGTGGTGGCGCCAGACCATTCGCAATGCTTGTGGTCTCATGGGGTTGTTGCACGCCGTGACCAACGGCCCAGCGAGGAGCTTCATCCGTACGTGAACACAGGTGTCCCATCGCTAAGCATTTGAATTACTAACCGCCCCGTAGAGGACGGATCGACCCTCGACGAAATCATCAAGAAGAGCACCCCCCTTGGCCGCCTCGAACGCGCGCAAGTTCTCGAGACGACTCCCGCGCTCGCTGCCGCCCACAAGGACGCCGCCTCGGAAGGCGACACGCCCGCGCCGGCCGCCGAGGACGACGTCGACCTACACTACGTTTGCTTCGCCAAGGGGAACGACGGAGCCTTGTGGGAGCTGGACGGCCGTCGACGGGGGCCGATCCTACGGGGAGACCTGAGCGAGAGCGAGGACGTGTTGAGCGAGAAGGCGCTGACTCTGGGACCGCTGGAGTTTTTGAAGCGGGGGGGAGAGGACTTGCGGTTCAGCGCTGTTGCGCTGGCTGGGTCTATGGATTGATGAATGGTACAAAAAAGAGATGCATCTGGACTATCAACGTTGAATGAGAATATCAATGAGGACACGTATATGCGCCGATGTATGATTCGGCCATGATTGTGGTGGCGATGCCTGCAGTCAGACAACTAGGCACCAGCAGAGTAGTTCGTCGCCCTGCCAGCAAGCCTTCGAAAACGCCTCGATTTTAGCCCGTTTGCGTCTCGACAGAATCACGAACTAGTCACCCGGCTGTGCCCAAGAACTTCTCTTGAACAAGCCACGTTTTTCTCTTCAGCTCCCCACTTTCAGAGGCAGCAACATCTATATAATATCGAGAGGGCGCTCATCTTCTCATAAGCATCTTCTAACAGACATTCAATTATGCGTAAGTCAACTCATCCCGCCTTCTCTGCACATGCTAATCGTGACAGGTATCGCTCGTTGGCTGTTGGGCAATGGCCCCGAGAACTCTGGCGTCGTGCTTGGCAACGACGCGGCCGGGAAGACGACTCTGCTCTATCAATTGAAGCTGGGCGAACAAGTGTGCGCCATTCCGACGATTGGCTTCAACGTCGAGACGATTGAGTACGTCGACGGCGGCAAGATTACCCTGTGGGATGTCGGAGGTGAGTGACTGTCGCGATGTTAGTTGTGGAAATATCTTTGTTAACATCAGTTCTACGCAAAGGATGTGACAAGATCAGGCCCCTCATCCGCCACTACATCACCCCGGACAAGTTCATCCTCTTCGTCCACGACTGCACCGATCCCGACCGCCTCGACTACTCGCTCGAGCAGCTCCACGCCGGCGCGCAATGGATGGTCGACGCGGGGTGTCGCTACATGTGGGTTCTGTTCAACAAGCAGGACCTGCTCCCTCCCGGTGAAAGGGACTCGATTGTAAACGGCCTGCGCGCCCGGTTCGAGTCGGAGCTGAGCCCGTACAAGCACAGCTTCTGCGCAAAGATCATGGACACGCCTGGACTGAGCGCCGCCACGGGTGAGCAGCTGGACGAGGCTATGAGGGATGTCAGGGAGACACTTCAGAAAATACCGAAGCGGCCGGCGCAGAAGAAGCAGGATGAGGTGGCCAAGGCGGAGCAGGGCCCAAGCGAACAGGAACTGATTGAGCGGATCAAGATGCTCAGTGCTGAGAGTCTGGGGCCTGACGAGTTCTGGCAGGCTTTTGTCAAGGGCGAACTAGAGGCCTGGGATCATTATAATCACTTGAGGGCGGGCTATTTTGTCATGTTTGAGGGCATGTCGCGAAGAGCGAGCCTGTTGGAGTGTGCCGGTCACTTCTTGGACTACCTCGCGACATTGAGGGAGAAGAACCCAGAGAGGTTTCGAAATACCGCACATAGGTGAGTCCAAGGCTGCTTCATCATGGAGGAATCGAGAGACTGACGCATCTAGGACCATGTCAATCTTCTGGCTGTACCAGATCCAGCTTGCCGCCGTCGCCTACCAGGCCGACAAGAACCTCGCAGAGTTCCCCTCGCGAGCCGACTTTGGAGACATCCTTCTCCTCACGCCCTCGCTCATGAACTCGGGTCTCTGGAAATCTTACTACTCCAAGGACCTACTCTTCAGCCCCGAGGCACGCGCAAGCTGGCACCTGCCCGATCTCCAGCCGCTTCCGTCGTTTCAGCCACGGGCGATGGCGTTGAAGCAAGACGCGGGGCAGGTCCAAGACGATGCGTATAGGCTTCCCCGGTTTGCCTTTGCCGTGGTGCAGAAGACGCTTTCGTCGAAGCTCCGACGCGGCGGCATGGTCAAGCAGGCGCTCCAGGCGCTCCAGATGTCGACGATTCGGCTGCGCGCCGGCAACCCTTCTGTGCCGCCTTACTCGGAGACTCAGGCCTACTTCTGGATCCAGCTTGTTCACTCGCTCCTCAAGTCCCTGGAAATCGGCACCGTATTTCCATCCTCTAATTTTGACGTCCCCGGATCGGCCCTAACGTTCGAAGCCTTCATCACTCTCTTCGACGTCTCCGGCGCCGAGTGGACGACGTACTACACGCCCAAAACATGGGACAGCATCCCCGCGCGCATGGCGTTTGTCAACCCGGACAGGAAACCCCTCCCCAACTTCTTCGCGAGCCCGTCTCCGGCAAAGATGGAGCTAGCGCGCGTGCGCATGGTTAACGCGGCCACGCACCGCTTCGTCGCGCCGCCCGAGCTGCCCCCGCGTGATGAACTCGAGTTTGCGGCCGCGGTGTTGATCGACGAGGCTGGGCTGGAGGGGAGCTTGAGTGTTGCTAGCCACGCCGGTCTGCTGCAGCACTTGTATCAGAGACTGGCTGCGCCGAAGGAGGCGGGTGTGAGTGGTGCGGTGGCTGTGGAGGTTGCGCTAGAGCTGGCCAAGACGCTGGGGATGACGCAGAGCATGTTTTGGGTCCAGCAGGTACAGATTTCCATGGCGGGTGTGGTTGGGGTTGAGAGCTTTGAGGCGTTTGTGACGAAGAGTGCGCACCTGGCGTATGAGGATCTTCCGTTGTTGTATTATTCGCCCGAGTTGTGGGAGAGCAGCGAGGCGAGGGGCATGTTTGTGCCTTCTGATAGACGACCACTTTCTAGCATTGTGTCAAAGGCATGAATGAGCTGAGCATCAAGCATTCACTTGATTGCTTTGAATCTGTATTATATCATATCTGTAGGGTATCCTGCCTAATTAGGCCACTGGCTTATGATTCGCCTCTAAATCGTGCCGTCTACACAACACTATGTATTACCTCCATCTCCCTCATACCTTGTGCTCCGTCTCGCCATCCTTTTCAGCGCCCAGCTCCTCCATCTTCTCGTGGGCGACGACAGCAGCAGCCGAGTCCTCGCCGTCAAAGACGACGGCGATCTGCTCGAGGGTGTAGCCGCGGGTCTCGGGGTAGGTGAAGTAGACGGTGACGAGCATGACGGCCAGGACGACGATGAAGACGATGTAGTACTTCCAGTGGATGGCGTCGAGGGCGATGGAGTTGACAAAGGTGTTGAAGAAGATGGCGGCCACGGTGGACACCCAGGTGACGGTGATGCCGCGGGAGCGGAGGTTGAACTGCCAGATCTCGCAGGGGTAGGCGGTCAACATGGGGGTTCTGGGGGTGTTAGTTGATGAGATCAAGAGGTTATCGTTGGGGGGGTGTGGCTGGGGAGGTGACTTACAAGGCGATATCGTAGCCCATGAAGAAAGTAAACAGGAACGGAATGACGGCCAGACCAACGCTCGACGACGCCGTCTGGGCAAACGTCGCGCTGAGCCCCGTGACGATGACGAAGCTGACCAACATGATGACTGCAGACGCCAAAAACAGCATCCGCCGACCCAGGCGATCGACGCTGCACGCGGCGGCAATGGCCCACAGCAGGTTCCAGACGTTGAGGCACGCCGAGATGAGCGTCTGGTCGGTAACAGACGTGACGCCCACCGAGTCCAGCACGAGGGGCAGGTAGTAGCTGACGACGCCGTTGCCGGCCCACTGGCCAAAGACGCCCAGCGACACGGAGATGAACAGGCGGTGGCGGTTCCCCGGGGTGCGCACCATGTCCAGGTACGAGGCGCTGGCGGTGGCCTCCTTTTCGGCGTTGATGGTGGTTTCGATCTCGCGCATCTGGTACACCACGAGGGGGTCCTCGAGGTTGCCCCCAGCGTGGAACTTGGCGATGATCTCGCGGGCTTCTTCGTTGCGGCCGATGCTGATGAGCCACCGGGGTGACTCGGGACACATGAGGAAGCCGGGCAGCGCGAGCAACGGCACCGCGGCCTGCAGAATCACAGGGACGCGCCAGCACCAGTCGCTCGCGACGTTGCGGCACCCAAACGTGACCCATCCGCAGAGCGTCCCGCCGACGTACCACCCGCACATGAAGAGGGCGTTGGCAATGGATCGGTGCTTCGGGTGGGCAATCTCGTTGATGAGCAAAGGTGAACCGTTACCCAGCCAAGCGGCGGCGATACCGATAAAGAGACGGGCCACCGTAAAGGTCTTTTCGTTTTGGGCGGCGCCCTGCATGCCCACGCCGAGGACGAGGAAGACGTAGCCCAGGTAGATGCCCGGGCGGCGGCCGTAGCGGCCTGAGACCCAGGCGGCGAGGGGGAAGGCCACGCCGTTGCCGAGCCAGTAGATGGCGGTGACCCAGCCGAGGTAGGCGCCGGCGGGCTCGTTCATGAAGGAGTTCCAGTAGGGGAGGGCGAGGAGGTTTCCCTGGAGGGAGCCGTCGTAGCCGTTGGCGGAGGCTGACAAAAGCATTAGATGAGTATCAGGTCAGGGGGGGGGTTTGAGGTCACTTACAGAACAGAACAAGAGAGATGATGATGTAGTTGAGCTTGACCAGATGGGCCTGCTTGTACCACGGCGCCTTGTCGGCCGGAAGGGCGGCCAGGGGATTGAGAGTCGCAGCCATTGTGTAGAGGATGATGCTGCAGAGTTGTTGTTGTTGGCGATGCTGGACTCTCTTTCGACCAGGGCGACCGGCCTATCTATATAGTCGTTGAAATTTTTCGCAGTCTGACCGCCGAAGCGACGGGTTCTAGACCCGCCAGGACGGCACGAACGACAGTCACTCGGGCCAGTGGATCGTTTTTCTGAAGATTCCTTGTCGGTTCTGTCGTAAGTTGGTTCTCTCAAGACTTCTCTTCTTCGCGTAGAAGGCTGCACACGACTATAGGCGAACCACGACAAAAGCAACAGCTGAACCGCACTATTCGTTCCCCGTGGAGAAATGGCTTTAGCTCAGTTTCCCCCGTCGTGGGGCGGCCTCGTGAGCGGCAGATCCTGAGCGGGCGAACCTGGTCTGTTTGGGCTCTGGGAGTCGAGGCGGAGAATTGAGTCAGGACTGAGGAAGAAGACACAGGGTGGGATGAAGGTGTGTACCGGATTAGGCCTTGTTGGGATGTGTTTGAGATGGATGAGGTGCATGCATTGATGCATTGATCAGATACGGAGTCAGGATTCTATAGTACGTGGTGATAAGATAGGGGGAGGACAGGGAGAGGCGTCGAGGAGCCTTCACAAGACATTGAACGCACTCGATTGAAGCAAAGAAGTGAAAGACTTACATGTCCATCTCAAAGAGTCTAGATACGAGTGTAATTGCATCAACCTGCTTCCATCATTCCTCCACACGCACGTCAGCGAGGCGGAGAATTACCTCTCACCTCCCTCAGCCCACCACCCACTTTCCGGCACCACCCATTTCTCCGCCTCGGCTCTCCTAGAACGGTTGCTCAATCCGTGACAGTTTCGACGGTTCGATGGAGTGGCTCCCCAGCCTGATTTAGTCCGTGTTGGAGTCTTGTGATAGCAAAGAAGGCTTTTCTCGAGTACTTCAACGCAAGAGAAACGAGGACCCGAACAAGTCAGGTGGACCTGAGAGAAAAATCTCAGATCATGGCTATTCTCCCTTTTCGTCGTGGCCGAAGGATTCTCGTCTCGCCATCTTTCTGATTTCCTGTTTGCGATACGTGCATTAGTCTGTGTCTGTTGATATCGTGTCAACGTTTCTTTTGTATACTGCTGCATACACCGGGCAGACAGGCCTTCTTCCTCTGCTTCTTCGACTGTTTCTTTCGTCTGCTCATTGCTTATTGCTTCAGCTTCTGTTCGTCATCTATCATGGACGTCGAACATCTCATCGAGCAGTTGACGCTCGACGAAAAGGTGGCCCTGACAGCCGGTGAGTCCCTCGCGATATCACCTACACCTACATAGGTATTCAAGCTGACGTCCCAGGCCTTGGCTGGTGGCACACAACTCCCGTCCCCCGCCTCTCCATCCCCTCGATCCGCCTCTCAGACGGCCCCAACGGCGTCCGGGGCACGCACTTCTTTGACAGCACCCCCTCGGCCTGCCTCCCCTGCGGCACCGCCCTCGGAGCCTCCTTTGACTGTGCTCTCGCCCGCCGCATCGGCCGTCTCCTCTCCGACGAAGCCCATGCAAAGGGCGCCCACGTCGTGCTCGGCCCGACCATCAACACCCAGCGGAGCCCGCTCGGCGGCCGCGGATTCGAGTCCTTCGCCGAGGACCCCGTCGTCTCGGGCTTGTTGGCGGGGAGTTATGTGCTGGGACTGCAGGAGGAGGGCGTGAGTGCTACGCTGAAACACTTTGTCTGTAATGACATGGAGAGCGAGCGCATGGCGGTAGATGCCTTGGTGACGCCGAGGGCGCTGAGGGAGATTTACTTGTTGCCCTTCATGTTGGCCATCGAGCTGGGCGACCCGAGAGTCGTCATGACGTCGTACAGCAAGCTCAACGGCACGCACGCGGCCGAGAACGCGCACATCTTGCAGAACATCCTCCGCGAAGAGTGGAAGTGGGACGGCCTCGTGGTGAGCGACTGGTACGGCACCTACAGCACCTCCGAGGCCGTCAACGCCGGCTTGGACCTCGAGATGCCCGGTCCCTCGCGCTGGCGCGGCGACGCCCTCAAGCACGCCGTCACCTCCAACAAGGTCAAGCCGGCCACGCTGGACGCCCGTGTGCGCAACGTCCTCAAGCTGGTCAAGCACGGCCTGGAGAATACGCGCATCCCCCCCAACGCGCCTGAAAGCCGGCTCAACACCCCTGAACACGTTGCGCTCCTGCGCGAAGCTGCCGCAAAGTCGGCCGTGCTGCTCAAGAACGAACAGGGGGTGCTCCCCTTTGATCCTCGCAAGAAGGTCGCCGTCATCGGGCCCAACGCAAACATTGCGACGTACTGCGGCGGCGGGAGCGCCAGTCTGCGAGCGTACCGGGCCGTGACGCCGCTCGAGGGCATCAGGGGGATTGCGGGGGACGTGGTGTTTTCGCAGGGCGCGTACGGACACCAGATGTTGCCGCTGCTGGGAAAGGAGCTGCTGCGGACGGTGGACGGGAAGCGTCAGGGGTTCAGCCTGCGCATGTACAACGAGGCGCGGCCGACCAAGGGCGCAGATGCGAGGCGGGTGCTGGACGAGCGGGTTCTCGACGCGACGAATCCATGGTTCGTAGACTACGAGCACCCGGACCTGGCCGACGTGTGGTACGCCGAAGCCGAGGCCGTCTTCACGCCAGATGTCTCAGGGGAGTGGGAGTTTGGCCTGTCGGTGCACGGCACGGCGGAGCTGTTCCTCGACGGCGGGCTGGTCGTGTCCAACGTGGCGGACCAGCGGCTTGGCACTAGCTTCCTGGGGTCCGGGACCGTCGAGGAGACGGGCGTCAAGAGCGTCGAGGCGGGGAGGCCGTACAGGCTGCTGGTGAAGTGGGGTTGCTCTAAGACGAGTGAGCTCAAGGTGGAGGGCGTGGTCGACTTTGGGCAGGGCGGGCTGCGCTTCAGCGCGTGTCCGAAGCTGGATGCGAAGAAAGCGGTTGCTGAAGCCGTCGAGGTGGCCAGGTCGGTCGAGCAGGTGGTGCTCTGCGTCGGCACGAGCGGCGAGTGGGAGTCGGAGGGCCAGGACCGCACGAACATGCGTCTGCCCCCCGGGACGGACGAGCTCGTCGAGGCGGTGCTGGCGGCGAATCCCAACACGGCCGTGGTCGTGCAGAGCGGTACGCCCGTGGCCATGCCGTGGATCGACCGGGCCGACGCGGTGCTGCAGGCGTGGTTTGGGGGGAACGAGGGGGGGAATGGGATCGCCGACGTGCTGTTCGGGGTTGTGAACCCAGTGAGTACTCCTCGACTATCCAGCACGACAATATCTAACAGCGCATGTGAATAGGCTGCTAAACTCCCCATCACCATGCCTCGGCGCGTGGCCGACAACCCCGCCGCGCTGAGCTTCCGGTCCGACAACGGCCGGGTCCTGTACAGCGAGGACGTATACGTGGGCTACAGATGGTACGACGCGCTCGACATTGAGCCGCTGTTCCCTTTCGGACACGGGCTGTCCTATACGACGTTTGAGCTGTCGAGCTTGGAGGTCCAGGGGAAGCACCTGACCAACGGGCACAGCGGACACAACGGAGACACATCCTCGGCCCAGCAACTCCTCGTCACCGTCACCGTCTCCAACACGGGCCCCCTCCCCGGCGCCGAAGTCGTCCAGGTCTACATCACTCCCCCGGCGCCCACGCCCCTGATGGCCTCCACGCGCGACACCATCACGCGTCCGGCCAAGGAGCTCAAGGGCTTCGCAAAGGTGCACGTCGAGGCGGGATGCACGGCCACGGCCGAGGTGAAGCTTGATGTCTTGCGGGCGACGAGCTACTGGAGCGAGATGGAGGATTGCTGGCGGAGCGACGCGGGCACGTACGGGGTGCTGGTCGGGACGAGCAGTCGGGGGAGGTTTTTAAAAGGGAGGTTTGTGGTGGAGGGGACGAGGAGGTGGAGGGGGTTGAGGGGGTAGGATGGATTGGATTTGGAAAGGAGATGGGGGCATTATGAGGCGTTTTGTTATGAGACATAACTAGATTGTAAATAACGTCGATGGGTGTAGACTGTAAATAGGGCAGATCTAGATGAATCTTGATGGTACGCGATCTGAGACGGCGGTATGATGAGACATGCTAATCGACTTGAGGGGCTTCTGAACTCTTTCACATAGATGTGACCGAGGCCGCAACTCCTACAAGTAGACGGAGGAGTTCCACCTCATCAGTCTCATACTACGTAGTATATCTGTACGGATACACTCTATTCTTCTCGAACCCTTGCACGGATACAGCACGAATACACATGACCAAGCAAAGTTAGCGTCGGTTAGCCACACCAGCCCCTCGAAACTCGATCGCAAGGAACCATGTCTTCTCAGGATCCATCCGAATACCCTCTCCGGGGTCAAGCAGCTCTTCAAAACGAACAAAAAGGCCCGACTGAGAACCTGGGGGAATAAACAAACCTGTGACAAGTCTGACAGGCAACGACGAGCAACAATTCGGGCCTTTTACGCTTACCCCGGACTTTCCATTAAACTCATAGACGCTCTGGCTGTTCTCGGGACTAATTAGCCCCCTGACGTCTCAGTCTCACACCACCCCCAGAGGAGAAATTCCCCTCACCCTCCCTTACTAGTAGCAATAACCCTCCCCTTTTCTCCGCCTTCACAAACAACACACGCACGCTTTTTTCTAATTCTCCTCCTCGGCAATTCGACTCGGCTCCTTCCCCTCTCCATAGTAAAACGTTTTGCGCGTACCCATCCCCACGTTTTCCCATGTGTGCCATCAACCCCCCCCCCTCGACGGCCATGCGCGGCGGCTCTCCGTCTCCATCTTCTCCTCATCCGTCCAGTAAACCTGGCGGCAGCGCCTCTTTAGACGCGGCCTCCGGGCCGACTCCTTCTGGGTCTGGCTCCGGGAGACGCCCCCAGACTCTCGCCAGGCGCGCGTGCGATGCGTGTCGCGCCCGGCGGAGGAAGTGCTTCTTCGCCGACGGGCCTCCGCCCGTGGCCCAGTCCGGGTCGGCCCAGGCGCAGGTACACTCTCCCGCTTCTCCCACGGTGCAGTGCCACGACTGCCTGCGGCTGGGCATCGCCTGCAGCTTCCTCGTGCCCACGCGCACGCGAGGCCCCAAGCGGAGGTTAGTGACGAATCAGGCCACGGCCGCCAACAAGGCTCCTGCCACCAACGTTGCTGCCAACACTACCACCGCCGCCACCAACGCCAACACGGCTTCTCCTACTGCCGCCGGCTCCCCGAACCCGACGGCCCGGCTTGGCGGTCTGGTGCCTGGCCGGTCGCCGACCACGTCGAGGAAGCGACTGCCGTCGACGCCGCGTGAGGGCGGTGACGACCAGCCCGAGTCGGCGCGGCCTGAAGATGCCGAGTGGCACTTCTCGGACCGCCGGAAGGATGTAGTCCGGCCGCTGGGTCCCGTGTCAGTGAGCATGTCGGGCTCTTCGCCGTACGGTCCGTCACCACCTGGAATGTCTCCGGCGCTTGACCAGCAACACACCTACCCAACCGACGAACTCTGCTCCCGCCCCCTTCTCCTCCTCATCCTCAACGACTACCTGGACCTCATCTACCCGCTCGTCCCCGTGGTCCACCGCCCGACCTTCCGGGCCAGCCTCGCCGCCGCAAGAGACGTCGACGACGCTGAGTTCCTCGCCCTCATCATCGCCATTGCCGCCCTGACCGTCGGCCTCTTGCCCTCCCGCTTCCCCGTCTACCGCCAGTCCATGTCCTCCGCGTTAGCCGCCCGCTTTAAGACCCGCATGGCCATGATCAACTGCTGCATGGACATGTGCATGCGCCTGCGCTACCTGACGCCCACCTACTGGGACCAGGTGAGCCACCGCAAGTGGGCCGTCTGCTACCTCTTGTCGGTCGGGTGCTTCCAGACGGGGCAGACGAACCGCAGCCGCATGCTGGAAGTCGAGTCGATGCAGATCGGGAGGCTGCTCGGCTTCCACCGCATCGCCGACTACGACGGCCTCAACCTCATCGAGAAGCAGCTCCGAAAAAAGGCCTTTTGGCTGACCTTTTACGCCTACGCCCACGGCTGGCACCAGTGCGGCCGCCAGGAACGCCTCACCTTTCTGGACCACTCCATGCTGCACGAGGTCAGCTTCGAGGCCTTGTTTCCTCTGGAAGTCGACGACGAGCGGATTCTCGAGACCAAGATCCTCGACTCTCCTCAGCCGCCGCCTCCTCCACCTTCCAGCTCATCCTCCTCCCCGCCAACAACCTCCCAACCAGCCCGGCCCCCCTTCACCCTGACGTCCGGCTTCAACCTCCACTCGCGCGTCTTCTACAAGAGCGCCGAGCTCGCCCTATCCCCCGGAAACTGCGACTGGGCGCGTCGCCACACGCCCGAGGAACGCCTCGCCCGGCTGCGCCAGCTCCTCCAGGAGATGCGCTACATGCTCGACGACGTGCCCGGACCGATGCGCCAATGGGCCACGCCCGACAACCCCTCCACCGCTTCCACCACCTCTCACTCCCACTCCCACTCCCTATCCCCCTCCTCCTCCTCCTCCTCCCCCCCACCAAAGAAACCCCCCCAATCCCACCTCCTCGACGGCTTCCCCCCCCGCCAAGACTGGCCCTCCCCTTTACCACAAGCTTCCTCCTCTACCAACGACGCAAACGCAAAAGCCCTGCCCGGACAGGTCGAGATTATGCGCGCCAACCTGCACGGCACGCACCTCTGGATTCAGAGCTCGCTACTCGACCGCATCGATGCCCTGCTGCAGGAAATCGCCCAGCGGGCGGGCTCGCAGGCCGAGCGCGAGGCGGCCCTGGAGGCGCAGAAGAATAGCTGGGCAGAGCGCGAGGACGTGTGTCGCCAGATGCTGCACTTGCTGCATAGCATGCCGTATTCGTACCTGGAGCCTAACGGGTTATATCTTGTGAGTTCATTCTCCCCTCCCTCTTCTCTCCCTGCCCCCCCGAGTCCCCTCCGTCCCTTGAATCCCCTCAGTCCCCCTAACTCCCCCACCATGAACTAACCCCCCTAGACATATAAAGTCCGCGATGTAGGCGTCGCCCTCCTCAACTGCCCCTACGAAAGCCACGAGCGACCGGCCCGCCGCGCCGCAGAGTACATGCAAGACTTTACGCGGGCCCTGTCGCGGCTGGACCGCAGCGAGATTGTCAACACGAGCAGCCTGCGGAGCTGGGTCGACACCGACCGCGACAAGGCGTACGCTACATGAAGGCATACACTTGAAGAGTGCATGCCGCATCTGTACGACTATGAGACTTTGGTCTGGAATACTGTAATATTACACATTACACAAGAAAACTTACAATTTGGGACTACCCAAAACATCAAGATGCGAGGGTGCGTCTACCAAGACCGGTTACTGTCGTCTACCACGTCTACGAGTACCGCTTACGGGCTCTACACATCTACGACGGGATCCATGAAAGGTAGATGGGTGAATTCAGGACGTGAATCAGACGCCCTGAATCACCATCAATAATATAATCATGCTATCAAACTCTATTTCTATCCATCTCTCCCGGCTTCTCAGCGGCCCCGATGCCAAGCCCGCTCAAATGCCGTTGCTCTCGCAGGTAAACACTCCGCCCACCGTCCCAGCCTCGAACTGGTCAATGATGCCCTGGACGCTCACATACGTCCCCAGCGTGAGATACAGCAACCCCGTCAGGATGATGACGCCGTTGAGCACCACGGCCAAACCGTCCAGGACCGGCTGTCGCGTCTTGCCGGCCCGCAAGTCGGCGTTGCGCATGCGAAAGTAGGCGAGGCCCCAGAAGATGAAGCCAAACCAGCAGTTGAAGAGGGAAGACATGACGGAGAGCACTGTTGATGTCAGCAACCGTGTGTTTTGACGACTGAGGGGGACTTACACGACGAAAAAAATGGAATCACTTCAGCAATAATAAAGGAAAAAATCCAGCTGATCAACAGCACAAAGCCCCACCAGAACCAGCCCTTGACCGTGTGCTCCGTGACGTGCTTCGAGTCCCTAAACATGCGAAAGAAGATGAACCGCCCGGTGACGGAAGCATATAGGCACCCAACGAATATGATGGTCGGCACCATGAACGAGTACGACACCTTCTTGTACACGTCCTCCAGCATGCCAAACGCCGGCGTCACCATGTATTGGTCGCCCGTGTAGGCGTATATCACGGCGCCGACGACGCTAAAGGTGATGATCTCGGCGACGGTGCACGCCCACAAAGCCTTGGGGAAGTCCCTTTTGGTGTCAACGCTTGTCAAACAAAGTATTCAGCTCTCAGCCTACCGAGGATCGCGCATCTCGGCGATGAAGCTGGGCAACGTCGTCTGTCCGATAAAGGTGTAGCTCATGTTCATGAAGGCGGACATTCCCGTGACCAGCGTCGTGGTCTCGGGCGTCCAAATGGACACGACGGGCTCCCCCTTATTTGGATACCCGGCCGGCTTCCCCTGGGCGCCTGCAAACGCCGTGGCCAAGAAGACGGATATAAAAGTGAAGAAGGCCGAGCCGAAGCCCAGCTTGGAGAGCATGTGGAAGGTTCTCGGCAGTGAACCCAGCCAGCTGATGACAGTGACCACCACGGCAAAGGCCACGGTGCGGCAGGCGTGGATCGTGTCGGCCTCGGTCATGGTGTTCATGTAGATGGCGCCCACGAGCACGTGCAGCGCCTGGATGAAGGTGTTGTTGAGCACAAACATGCTCGCCGTCCACCACCACGCCCACTTCTTGTTCCACCAGATCATCTGGCCGATATCGCAGACGTCTCGGACCTCAGGGTGACGCAGGCAAAAGTCCCACAGGATGAGGCTGGTGTAGAGCACGAGGCCCGCCACCACCACCGTGAGAATCAGCCCGGGAACCAACCCGAGCAGGCTGTAGGACCAAGGGAAGCTCATGATGGACAGCACAATGTACTCGCTGAAGAGTAGGCCCGCCGTCTTCTGCCAGGAACACGTGCGGTACTGGATGCCGTTACCCTCCTCCGACGCCAGCTGCTTGTCGACGATATCGACTGCGTTGGTGCTGTCCACGTCGAGCGTGTCGCGGAGGAGGTGTTCGGCGAGGGGCTCGATGCGTGGGCCGACCACCACCCTTTCTCCTCCAAACGTCGATGCCACCCAAGATGACCTTCGCGAGGCGTCCGCAGCTTCGGCGTCGAGGCCGAGGCTTGTAGCCTTGGGGTTCTCCATGGCGGATAGGGGTATCGGGAAGGATATAGGTAGGGACGGGTATTCGGTACTGTAGTGTAGCCTGGGCCAAAAGGGGGGAACGCGGACAAAAGTATATTGTATACACTGTATGCAGATGAAATGGAATAAAGGACGACTCGACGGGGCGGATGCGACCGACTCGCTCGGGCTGTGGGAAGCAACCTCTCCTAGTTATACAAGGTGACATTTGAACATGTCAGGAACAAGTCGACAGTTTTCCTTACGTCAAGTATAATAAATGCCAAGCACAATAGGTACCTCCTTCTTCCTCCGGTACATGGCGCTCCAGTATCTCGACTTGATGGAGCCGCCGATGGGCCGCGAGAAGGAGCTACTCTGCATGGGATTATCCGAGCGATGGACCGGCAACGAAGTAGATGCGCATGTTGCTCGCATACGGTGGTACATGGAGTCAATGTCAGTCATCAGCCATCAGCCCACCAAAGCCTTGATTACGTGCTCTGTCTTGACCTCAACACGGCAACACCTCGACAACCTTTGCATCCAAACCGCCAAATCCTTCGCCAAGCCTCCTCGCCAAGTACTCACATCCAACGTACAACCCCCCGTACACGCTCCAATTGTCGCCTCCCGTACCGTCCACGATCCGCCATTGATCCCTACAGCCTCCACTGCCCTCCAGTCCAATTCCTCTTGGCGCTGACGCCGCAGCGCGAGACACTCCCCAGTTCCTAGGTCACGAACTGCTCCCGTCGCCATCGGACATCCCGAGCACGCAATGGGTCATGCTCTTCGCAGCGGGTAAAAGACACATGGAAATGGCGGAGAGAGTCGATCCTTTTTGATGATATGAATGGCGGCAGGGGGGAGCCCAAGGTTTAAGCTTAGATGCGGCGTTAAACAGAACCTCTCTTGTTTATTTTCCGTCGTCGCTTCTGATTGCAGGCAAGTGTAGGATCAACAGGGCCGAATTCTTCTTCGCTTGTTGCCAACGAGTCCAACCAAGTATTGACCCAGCCGAGAGGTAACCTCCGTCGCCAGTCAACGTCATGACTCTGCCGTGTATACGAAAGGACTGATCATGACCGCTTGGCTGCACATGGCGTTTAAATATGCCTTATGGCGCCAACGGCTTGCATTTTACGTGTCTACGTTGCACCGCTTAAGCCGCCTCTGATGGAGGACACATTAAGAACAGAGTCTACTCATCGGTAAGTTGACAAAGCATACCAACTCATCAACAAGCATACAATTCATCAAAACCACCTCAATAACAGCTAGGAAATCCTCGCCTGCAGCCCTGGCCCATCCAAGACGATACAGCTCCCCGGCACCGCGCCAACTCCCACGCGCTCATAAGTCTCGCTCCCGTCCTCACCACCCCCATCCTTCTCGTGCTTCCTCGCCACCACGAGCACATAGTGTCTCCTTGCCGCCTCATTGGGAGAAAAGGTCGTCTTTTGTCTCCCAACAATAACACACCTCACAGTCCTCTGTTCCCCCGGCGCAACCACCTTGTCAAACACCACACCATTCCCCGCCGCCTCGACATTGATCCCCCTCACTTTGCCCGTCAGATACGAGTTCCTCCCGCCGTCCCCAGTGTGCCACTCCTTCCCCGCCGCCCTCCCCACGCTCCACGGCGCCCGGATCTGCCCCTCGCCCTCCCAGGCCACGCCGTCGAACGGCACGTCCAGGAACCTAATGGCACCCTCGTAGGCCATCCACGACCAGCTCGGCGCCCTGTCTCTCGGCGACGGGAATGATATGTCGCGCATGGCCTCGTTTTCGCGCCGCCACAGCAAGCTGCGCCCAAAGTAGAGGTCGAAGACGCCGAAGCCGCCGTGCTGCCCAAAGGCCCGGATGAGGCGCTGCTCCAGACCCGCGATGGCGCTGGGCCGGTCGTAGGCCTTTGTGAATTGCAGCCGCGAGTACTGCATGTACAGCGATTCGTAGAGCCGGATGCGCCCGCCCTTTGTCGAGTTGGTGGCTACTTTGGGGAAGACCGGGTCGCCGAGGAAGGACGCCTTGTTGCTGGGGCCCGTCAGTAGACGTCAGAAGATGGCTACAGGGAGCACTCACTTTCTCATCTTGGTCAACGTCTCACAGCGAATCCCCTCGCCGCACTCCCAGTACGTCTGCGTCTCCGTAAAGTAAATGGTGCGTCGCGCAAGGGCTCTCTCTTGCAACACCCACCCGCGTTTGTTCAAGGCTCCGTCGATAACATCGCCCTGGAAGTCGTCAATCGCCTCGCACACGTACACCGTCGGCTCTCCGGGCGAGTCGAACTCGACCACCACCCGGTCTCGTCGCTTCTTGAGAAACCCGTCCGAGGTTCCCGTCGACCGGCTCGCGGCAATGACGCAGTGCGCGAAACTAAAGACCGACTCCATGTGCTTAGCCTCGTCTTTAAAGTCGCCGTCGTCGCCCTGGATGATGCACAGGGAGTCGATCCAGAGGTATTGAACTCCGAGTTGGCGAGTCACCTTGACGGCGTCTCTGAAAGTAGCCGGTAGTTGGTCAAGAGCGATTCCATCCTTTTGCCGAAGATGGATGTTTTGTCTAGTAGTCGAGAAATGGGCGTGAAGTTTCGCGTCACCCCACGGATGGGACAAGGCAACATATATCGGCTCCCGAGGAATGCTCCAATCTCTCGTGACAACAAGACGGATCCTCTTCGATGCGATTTCTCCTACATCAAGCAGCCGAGTAGGCACTCTCTGGCTGCCTGCTAAGGCCTTCTCATGTCGACACGCCGTGTGACCATCGCAGTCGCGTATCCATTGGCGCAGCAGTTCGTAGTAAGTCGGACTCTCAATATCCAAGAGAAAGGGGAAACCGAGTGGGACGTCCCTTAGAGGCGCGACTTGAGTGCATTAGCTTTGCCTTCGACCATTACGTTGAAAGCCTGCACATACCCTCGGTTCGGCAAATCGACAAGACTCGGGTCGCAAAATTGCGCGTAGCAAAGCAAGCCCTGGTCCGGAAGAGGTCGACTGCGACATTATCCGGAGATTTTGGAGATTGATCTTCTAATGTAGAAGTAAATTTGGCAAGTAGAAGCTGACACAGTTCGCACCTCGCCGATCGCCTCCTTAGCTCGCCAAGAGTGTCCTGGATGGTGTAAGTCCACGTCCGAAAATCCAACTGTCGACATCGTTCGCATTTTTTGGTCATATTCTTGGTCCCAGGCCGAGGGTCAATATTTTTTCGCGCACAAATATCCAAAGCAAAGCTATTGTCGTCCAAGAACTCCCAAGTATCGTTGAGCTAGTTATCGCCCATTAGATTTGCAGATTCCTGTCGGGAACATCGCACATACAGGCTATTGCTAATCAGCGTCTTCATTGCCTTGCAGGTTGCACCTATGATGAACATACCGGCTAATCGCGGAAATTGACCTTACTGTCAGCCAAAGTCGAAAATGTTCAATCCATTCGCTCTTACGTGCTATCCAAAGTGTTAGTCGAACCACGTTCATCTCTTGACGGTCATCTCTTGACGGTCCTAAACTCACATTCTGCCATTGAGAATCTTCCCTTTAGCAACCCAAATCTTCCTCAACCGTCTCGTCGTCACTCACATACTACCATCTGTTAGTTCTTGAATTTGATCGCTCCCTCCATCCAACTTACAGTCTTCAGCAAGTCCTGCCAGTCAGTCGCTGCTCACGACCACTTCAGGAACACGCACATTCTATAGCCGCCATTCTTGATTAGCACCAATTCACGCCACACATTCCATCTCCTTCAAGACTAACCAGTTTATGGCGCCCATCAGGCGAATTCGACAGCCAGGCCACCCCGGAATCCTCGGAATCCCTCCTTTTCGACGCCTTCGACCCATTGTGTGAGGCAGTTGAGCGAAGTTCACTTGGGAGCGCAACGTCGGCTCGCCTCGTTCCCGTGAACAGGTACTCCTTATCGCAGCTCGCCTTTGCCCAGATCCGCTCCAACTCCACTACGACAGTACCTGCGTCGGCTCGTTGTCGGACACTTTTCCCTGAGAGTGCAACTACCAACAGCTCGTCACGGACCAACTTGAGTAGATCTGCGATAACAGTTCCCTCAGCCCGCGTACACTCGGGGTCTTTGAGGATGGCCTCCAACAAGTCCCTGACCAGCTCGCTCACTTTGGCACTCTTCGTCACTCCCGGTGTCACAGTAAAGTAGAGCGTGTCGTCCGCGTGCTGGATATGCCGGTCGAAGAAGGCTTTGAGAGCGCCGCCCCCGTATAAGAGCCAAATCACCGACTCAAAGATGATGCAGCCCATCGACCAGTTGTCGTACCGTCGCGATCTCGGTTCCTGGCTCGTGCTGGCTTCGGGTGCTTCATAGTGCAGTGTTGTATGCCTTGTATTGGTCGGGAGGTTCCTGAGGGTAGTCTCGTAAGCGTGCTGCTTGGCCAAGCCTAGATCGGCAATCTTCCACACGCCTAGTCCCTTGCCTTTCGCGTCATTGAAGACAAGAATATTGTCGGGTTTCAGGTCTCCATGGCGCCAGTGGTCGACCGGATCGGAAGACTTCCCCCCTTCGCTGTTGGAACCGCTCTCAAGACGTCGGCGTTGTAGATTGGCTGGATTGGGCACCGCCAGTGTTTTCCCGAGACGCCCATCCTCGATGCCACCATTTCCGAGCGCAGTCTTCGTCTTTTTATTCGTGCTGTGTAGGCAGCTCAGGGCCTTCATGACGCCAAGAATCTGCTCCAGGAAAGCCATGATGTATTCTCCCCCGAGGTTCTGGTGTATCTCGCGTTTTGCCTCCCAGACATTTCGAAGGGTGCCGCCGTCGGCCCACTCGCAGACGATGTAGTACTTGGAGCGTTGACTGAAGGCAGCAAGTGGGCGGATCAAGTGTCGACTATCATTGCTGCTGATTTCTTTCAAGGCATCTGCTTCGCGCTCCCATGCATCCTTCTGGCTGTAGCCTTTTTCTGAGAGAGATTTGAGCTCTTTGATGGCGACCATGACATCGGAACCATCTTTCTGATTCGGTTGGTCAGCTCGTTATGAGTAAATAATCATGCCAGCCTCTTACCATGGTAAAGTGATCCTGGTGGTCGCCTCGAAGTTTGGCCTCGTGCACGCAACTGAAGTGGCCATCCTTGGCAGTCGAGCTGATCCAAGTGATGGGAAGAATGGATCCTTCAAGTAAACACTGTTTGAGATCGCTTCTCATGAAGCTGGGCGAAGTGAAGCAATGTTGTTCTTTGAAGAAGGACTTGCGCTCGTGTTCTCCCCACCTATGAAATGGCTTCAAGGCAGCATCATGCTTACATTCGGCCTGGCGCTTTCCGGATTCACGGCCCGAAGGTTGCTTGCGCAAGTTGCGTTTGCACCTTCCGTCTTTGAATATCATACTGTCAATTGGCAGTGAAGCGTCAGTGAGGTTGGACGCGAAGAACCAATTGATGTATTTCATCAACTTTTGCTCGGCGATGCTGTGGCATAGAGTCAAGAAGATTCGGCTGGCGCCGTTACAAATGAAATCGACCAGCTCCTTGGATGCGCTGGGTAAGATCTCCCGGACGGTTTCTTGCGTCGTGAGTTGTGCTATGTCACGGTTTGGGAGGAACTCTTGGCCGGCACTAAACGCCCCCTTGACAAGCTTGTCAGCAACAGCAATTTGAAGACACTCCAAGGGTGACAGCTGGTGTGATGTCTCGTCGCAATCGGAGTATTCGGATTCGGATCCGGATGCCATTGCTTTAGATGTTATCAGGCGACGGATGAATTTGTAGAGAAAATGCATGTGCTATGGCGAAGGATGCCTATAAACAATCGAGTCAAGGTGAGAGTAGTGGAATAAAGAATCTGCGAGGGGTCAATGGCTACCATAAACAATCAACTGACAAGAAGGAACGGAAATGTCCCCTCATCTCAATCGGGCGATGCCGGGTGGCTTTTCTACTTGCCGTGAGCTATTTCATCTGATTCTTTCAGTACCTGATCTCCGGTGGTTCGCACTTTGCAAGTTGGGGGTGCTGGTGAACCTGATTGGAGTTTGAGCGTGGGAGTCGTCACTCTGCAGCGGTGCTGCAGCACATAAGCAGCCTCGAAATACTAGACCGGCTTGTGACCGCGACCGCAATGGTAGGATCCCGTGCCAGCTAGGCATCAACAAGGCAACGGGCAAGGCAGCATCAGCTAAAGTGAGGGAATGAGACGATCCACTGTTCGTCGACGAGCCTTGGGTGGTTGATTGGGCGTGGAGGAGGGCTGAAGGCCGGGAGGCCGAACACGTCCAAGCCTTCGGGATGGAGGAGCGGGGTATCAAAATGCTGATGTGAGGGCATTATCGTCGACGTATGGACCAATGGGTTCCCGGTTCCTTTGTATGGTGGTGTGAACGGTGGGAATGCTGCGCCCCAAAACTCATGCATCCAGGCCCAATGGTCAATCAGGGCGGTTGAAAGTCGAGGGTGGAACGGTTCTAACCAGCAAGGGCAAACTGGTCATTAACATGCGTCCATGCTGGGATGTTTCCCTGCTTGAAACGCAACCACTCTATCATTGCAGCCGGTCAAGATGCGAGAGTGTGATATGCAGTCATTTGCCCCCGCGCCCAACAAGTAACTGGTAGGGTCGGTTATTGTCACCCTTCGGCCCGGCCGCAGCACCTGCTGAGCCTTGTGCTTGCACTGCTTTCTCCGCTGAGCTGAGAAGCTGAACCATTCTGTGTGAGAGCCGCATGTTTTCCACGGATTGTAGGCGGCCGCGTCGGAGAGATAGCAAACAGCTGAAGCCTGAAGGCAGCGACCCAGTTCCAAAAGTCGCGCAGTTGGTAGTTGCACTTTCCATCTCCATATCACATAATAAACCCGCCTACATTTTACTCGTCGAAGAGAAAGAACGATACGTCCGCTATGCCTTCCTTCTATGATCAATTAAGCAGCTGTGAAGTCAATCTCACCGAGAGCCCCATTAGCCAAGACGGGTTCTTTCCCGTGACGTGTCTCAACGACATCACCAAGTCCAACATTGCCAACCAGCTCCCCTTCTTCTCAACCCGACTATGGCGCCGCAGTCTGGTCGACGAGATTTTCCAACATGCGAAGAAGATATTCGCCATTCTCGTTCTCATGGGCGATCCACGCACAATACGTCCGATGCTCAAGATCGGCCTCACCGACGAGTACCTGCCTCTCTCATACCAGGAGACCAATGACAGGACCAGGAGCACCATTCTTGTATCTATGAAGGACGGTAAACAATTCAATCTTTCTGGAATCTTTACCCCTCCGAAGCTCCGAGCCTTTCACGGAGGGCAATGGGCTGTCCAAGCACCAATCTTTGACACCTATGGTCAGCATTTTGTTCTGGAAGCCAAGTGTCCGTTGCCACTCACTACTTGCGGTAAGATGGGCGATGCGCCGGGCCAAGTGTATAAAGCGACAATCCACTCGGCTCATTTCCGTATAAGAGGCGAGGTGAGCGTTGACACCAAAAGCCCCAGCTCAGGTTGAAACTAATGTTTACTATTCGCAGCCGGGGTACGACGGCGATTCTGACTTCCCAGTCGCCATCAAGGTGCTCGAAAAGTCGGAGAGCTTCGAATTGGAGAGAGAGAACCTACAAAAAATCCAAGGCCTTGACCACATGCATCTCATCAAGCACATTGCCACCTGCACGAGATCTCCGACCAACTATTTGATTTTCCCCTTGGCCAACGGGGGAAATCTGGACCAGCTCTGGAAGAAACAAGACACGAACCGAACCCGAGACCTCTCTTCATGGTCTCTACGCCAAATGCTCGGACTAGTTGGAGCCCTGGCGGCCCTCCATGGCAAGAACTGCCGTCACGGAGACCTCAAGCCGGATAACATCCTCCTGTTCAAGGGAGACACACAGAGCCAAGACTTGTTGGTTATTTCAGATGTCGGCGTCTCCAAGTTCCACAATAAGGCCACCCAGCTTCGCAGCCAGCCGACAAAGACTAAAGCCACGACGCCGATATACGAGGCGCCGGAAACCGACGACCCCACGGACCCCAGATCCAGACGGTGGGACTTGTGGTCGACGGGCTGCATGTTTCTCGAGTACATCGTGTGGCTGCTCTACGGATACAAGGTCATGGATGACTTTCGCCAGTCCAGGGTCTCGGACGATCCCAAGATTTACACGGGCAGCTTCTACCGACAGGCCGAGGCGGGAGAGGACCCGGTGCACCCGCAGGTGAAGAGGGCATTCGAGGCACTACGAAAGAAACCTTGCTGTCGATCTGGGACAGCATTGGGGGATGTTGTCGGTCTGATTTCCGACCATCTTCTGGTTAGGCTGGAGGAGCGCGCAGATGCCGAGATGCTATTTAGGGAGCTTGAAGTCATTGTTCGTAAGTGTGAAGAGGAGGAGAGTTACTTGCGGGTTGACTCTGATCCACAAACGGCCGCTGACAGATTTTTGGACATTTTATAACTTGGGAAGTTGGGAGTTGAGTTGTCGGTTTCGCATTGTGATCTTGTTGGCTGTGTCGTATGAAATGGGACGGCATCATGGAATAAGTCCATCAGATAATCGGATCTGGTGTTAGTTGCGGATATAGTCGACTTCTTTCGGGCGATCAGGGCCGAACACGATTTGTATTGAAATAGATGCATTAATAAGGAATAATCTTGGGACGCAGATAGGAGTCCGGGCAGATGAGGAGCAACTCGGGAGAGGGATGGGCAGGGAGGAGAGGGAAAATATTTATGGCCCCCAAATTGACGGTAGGCGAGATACGAGAATTCAAGGACAGCCGCTTATTAAGGGACGAGACAGGACGAACACTTCAAGGCCAAAGGGCGGCAATTCCACCCCGTCAGGCGATATCTCCCTCCGAAGCCGACGAATTCTTGCGTCATGCCCCAATTTTAGCACCCGTTGCACCTGCTGTGTACGCGGACTGTGGGCAGTTGTGGGCAGCCGCGGACCAGGTGGCTCCTGCCATCGGCTGTCCGTCCGCTGATTGGCTCAAGCCACGCGGCGGCTCCACCGGTACCTGGCGACCCCTGCGACCCCTGCCGTGGCGTCGTCATTCTTTTTCGCGAATAGCTTCACACCAGCCACGAGGCCGCGTAGCCCTTCAACGACAAGGGTGGGGATGCAGAGAGAAAAGGCCTTTTTTTTTGCATCTCACAATGCCCGCGTGGGCTCTTTTTGGTGTGCTCTGACGCGTTAGACGAGGACGTGCTTGCCGGTCCTTGGGCAAATTTGCCCGTCCTGATGTCTCAGTGTCACCAAGAGGATCCTGCCGGCGAAAAAAGTGTTCGCTTCTCGGCCGAGATGATCCGTTTTGCCCTGCTCACTTGTTGCTCGTCATGGGCGCAGCCCCATGTTTGTGTCAAAGCAAACCCCCAGGGCCACACAAGCCTTTTTTTCCCCTGGTCACGACGTGAATCGTGGACGTGGAGGATGGGGAGTTATATCTACCTCGCCGGATCCCACTGTTTAGGATCGAGCAGCCGGATCCATCAGTGATTCACTCTCAATTGACCCTGCTTCTGCCTACCTACCGCCGCTCGTTTCCGCTTCTCTCTCGTCTCTCCTTCACTACCTTGTTTCCGATTCTACATTGACGAGATCAACGACTTGGCTTTTATCTCCCTCTTCTCGAGCCTCTTGACCCTTCGCCATGACTTCCTTTCGCATACTGACGACGCTCGTCGTCCTCGCCGCCTCGGCCCTCGCCAACAACAAGTGCTTCACCCAGCACAGCGAACGACTCGCCGAGCTCTCGACGTGCGGCGACAAGAACGCCATCATCTACTACCTGGAGCAGCTCGACGGCTACGACCTCGCCGAGGTCACCTCCGTCTTCATCGAGGCCGGCTGCTCTCCAGAAGACGCCGGCGACGAGGCCAAGCTGACGATTCGTCGGTGTCGCGAGCTGTTTGTCACCCACGAGCTCCGAAGAGTGAGGCGGCAGGACTCGGACAGCACCACGGCCGAGTCTGAGACTACGACGGCCGAAGCTGCTTCGTCTTCAGCGGCGGCGGCGACGACTGAGGCTGAGACTACGACTGCTGTTGCTTCAACCACGTCCACTACCTCGACTACCTCCACGAGCACGTCTACTTCTACTACTTCGACGACTGACGCAACCACCACGGCCGAAACGACCGCCACTTCGACCGCCACGGCCACCTCCACAGGCTCGACCACCGTCGACACGACCGCCTCGTCCACCGCCACCGCGTCCTACACGGGCGGCGTCATGTCTGGCACCGTGTGCTTTACCACGAGCTACACGTCCACCTCGGCGTGTGACGTCGAGACCAGCGACGGTCACGTCAAGACCAACACGTGCACGCCGACAAACGTCCTGACCAGCACCTGCCAGCCCAGCCTGCTCTGCACGACCAACTCGGTCGGCGACATCTGCATGGAGTTGCAGGGCATCCAGACGGACGGCATCATCATCGCCATCGTCTTCGTCGCCATCATCATCGTCTTCTTCAGCGGCGTGTGCTACGCCAGCATGCGCGACTCGAAGCGCCAGAAGATTGCGGCCGAGAAGGCAGAGGCCGTGGCCTTGACGAGGGCCATGACCAAGAGGAAGCGCATGGCTACTGCGGCGAGCGCTGGTGTTTAAGGGCCCAGGGCCCGGTGTGGTGGTTTGAGGGGTGGTATTATTGTTTTTAGGAATTGTTCGAGGGAAGGGGATCCGGGTTGGTTCTCATGTTTATAGAATTAGCGACACAAAAGATACGATGTTATGACCTGATCTACTGTACGGCATTGGCTTCTTCGCCCTGATTGTGACCGTTTTCATGTACGTGTTTGCCAACGCAACCACAAGCGGTTTGTCTGTCGTCTTTTAATTGCCACGCCACAGCTAAATTGGGTCGATTGCAGTCAGCGTTTGATAGACCATTTGTGAATTCCAACGCTAAGAGATTTGGCATACATATAAATATTGACCCTACCGACTAACATGTGGCTAAGCCTCGTACCTAGGGAGGTGAGTAACTGGTTTCCTCCTATGCACAAACTATCGCCTAGTTAACAATAGACCCAGAGTTTCCGCAGCGTACTCAATGAAACCAATCCTCCTCGTTTTCCTGAATAAAGCCTTAGTTCTCTTATTGCAGATTCCAAGATGGTTTGGTCCTGTTATTCCTAGCTATCCTTCACATCTGCAGGGCATCTTGCCTTTGTTGTGGTCTTCTCTTCTCCATCCGGACACTTCGTCTTTCTCCCCGAACCACTAAAGCAGACCAGAAGCATCATATGCTAACCTACTGAGCCAAGAGACAAGCAGATCGACAGTGGGTTGCTTGCTTCTTCTCGCTCATTCCTCATGTCTGATAGAGTTGCTCAGTTTTCAATCCTCAACCAACACCACACATCGCTACAAGCACATAACAACTTCCACAAGACCAAAATAATCGCAAACATGAGCAACAGCGGAACCACCAGCACCGCCGAAGAGCAACCCAGCTCCCGCACCTCTGAAAGCACCCCCCACGACCCCTTCAACGGCCTCTTCACCATCCCCGGCGTCCCCCCTCCCCACGACGTCCTCCTCTACGGCACCGGCCGCGGTACCCAGGAGGTCTACGACTTCCTCCACGAACCCCTCCCGGACGTGCTCGCCCTGATTCAGTTCCAAGAGTTCCCCTTCGACACGAAGCGCCTGTACGTCCAGGGCATCGGCGCCCAGCTGCAGGTCATGACCAGCCAGCTGTACTTGCTGAGCGGGCAGGCCGCGCGGCGCGGCATGTGGCAGCTCGCCCTGCTGCTGGACTCGAAGCGCGCGGAGGTTTGTCGCGCTGCTATGGATCTGTCCTGGGAGTGGAGGATCATGCATGTGGATAGGTCGGCAGCTCATAACCAGGCTCCTCGTTTTTGAGGGACGTTTGGTCTCGGAGGCCTGCTCGCCGGGAAATTCCTGGAGATGATCCGGATTGGGGTTCGCCAGAGGAAAGGAGAAAAGACAACGGGAATCGTGCTGCCGGGGTCCTAGAGAATTCGGGGCGGATTTCAGTCAATATATCAACTAAAAGTGGCTCGCTGCCTTATATGCATTTTCAGTCTCGCCGAATCCTACCGTGCCTTTGCCAAACTCTCGTCCTTGTTTTTTTCTGAATACTCAAGCTTGAATGAGTGAAGTAACCTCGGTGTAAAATCTACATTGCTTCTTTCTGATTTGCTTCCTATCTCAGTAGATTGAGAACACGACTTCTCGCAGTCCCAGTTATCCCATCGGGTGGAAGCGTAACCCGTAAGATGATATTGAACTGGATCTTGAAAGCTTGACCAGAAGTTTTGTAGACTTACGTCGACCATTCTAATGCTAGTGCAATTCAGCGAGTGTTCGGGATGAATGAATGTCGCCAGGTAGGTTGTTGAAGCTGTCGGCTTTGGCACAGCTCTTGCACTGAGCCGCGGTCGGCTCTGAATTACTTGCGTGAATTTGGATGAAATCCAGCCACCATGTGTGTAGATGAAAGTCGCTCTTACATTCTACAGCGGCGTATATACCTTCGGGACCCGACGTCTAATTAAGGTAGTTACCAAAGTTCGTTCTGACACCCATCTGCCACGATAAACTCTGCACTGCCTCGAATTTGGCCCACCGTCAAGTAACCCGTTGTCTTTCGATGGTTTCTCGGCATCAACTTGTTGCGACAACTTAAATCCCAGTTCTCCTCGTACGGCAAATCGTTCCGAACGCTTCGCCTAGCCGCCACCACCAGCTCCCCAGACTCCAGTGATACAAAGCGCGGAGTATTATCATGTCTGGGCCTGCCAATCCTTTCTTGTAGGCTATAAAGCTGCAAAGGTACCAAGTACTTCTGTCTCCAGCAATTCAATCCCCAAAGAACACTAGCTTTGACGTGCCGTCACGTCGTGTTCACTGTTTGGGCCGTCCGTGTCTGCCGAAGAGCACCGTCACAATGCGACCGAGAAATTGCGATGCAAGAGAAGCTCACCAGCATTAAAGACCCAACAACAAGAACATCAACCATGTTCCTATCCCCCAAAGTCCGGAACACGCGATTCTGGGACTGGGCGCTCATCGAATTGCACTTAGGCAAGTACCAGATGCCACTGAATATATCGGAACCACGTCCATATCAGAGAGCTGAGTGCTCGCGGCAATATGGATGCAGGGATTGCAGCGAATGACTACAAAGATCCATCTAAGAGCCCATATCACTTACGGGCCGATGAAAATACCTTGACGCTGTTTAGGTACCTCTGAGCTGTACCGTCCCGGGGGTGTCCAGCGAACACTAAGGCCGAAACAAGGAAGCTCATGGCGGGTCTCCTGGATCCTCGGACCACCGGAGGGGGAGATGAGTTCTGGTGCACTGGGGGGGGGACCTGAAAAAGAGTTGTGTGGATGGGTTGGTTTCTTCACTATTCTACTGTCGTCTCAGTGCGCTAGATATATCTACTCCCCCGGCTACACCTTTCTTCACCAGGTGCCCAGCAGTGCCCCTTCCCCAACAGGCCTCAGCGGGCTGGAAGATGAGCTTGTGGTAGGGCTTAGTGATTGGACGATCCCACTGAAAGGAACAATCTCAGGGGAAACCATAAAGTACAGCCAGGATGTCTATCCTATGGCTCTTAACGGGCCAGCAATAGTTCTTGGTAGGCACAGTTGCTCCAGTGGGTTTCAATTAGTCTTACCCATGAAGACAGTTATTCACATAACGCTCAACCAAGAACATTTCACCTCAGAGGAGTGGTGCATTGTATCCTTAGCTGAAACAATGAGCGCAGATGACAACCATACAATGCATTCTTATTATCGGACATCCAGCTTCTTTATGGAAGCCCTGCGAAGGATGAGCAAGGCCGAGAAGTCGGCAGATGTCATTTTGATTTATGACAAACCAAACAGCGACCACGTCCGGGGCTACCTCACGGCAGGGTGTCGAAGACAGTTTGTCGAGAGATCATCACAATCCCAACATGTGTGCATAAACAGCTACATGCTGAGCTCTCTACGAGGCCATCCAACAAGCTACCAGTTCAGGCTTTGAGAAACAGTTGGAGAACTATTGGCGCAACAACTCATCGACTCCATGTTTTCGGACACCAAGCAGACGACAAGGCAGCACCGACAAGCTCGTTCTGTCATGACGGAAATGCTTCGAAGCGACCCCATCCCTGCCAGTAAAGAACTGAACACAACATCCCAGACGCATACTGCGAGGCCGATAAACGAACCTGGAGGTGGAGTGGGCTTCAGCGACACGAAGGCTGGGAGCAATCTCGTTATGTGAACCCCGATGTAGATTTGAGCCACTGGTTGGTCTGCCAAGTACTTGGGATCCAGGCCCACTCTCCTTCTCGCGGCCTCACTCTTCTTCACCTTCTCGTTGACCAAGGGTCCTGTCATGCAGGCTCGCTTCGTTGCATAGAACAATGTCAGGGTTTCCTCGCACACCCTTCTCTTCACTCTTTGCCGCTCCTCCTGAGCTAAAGTGCCAAGGGGTTGATTCTCCCTCTCTGTAACGACTTGGAGTGGCATCCTTTCAACACACGCACCACCACGGAAGGAAAGAGGGACTGCGACGGACTAAAGAGGGTGGCTCGGGATCTCGTGTGCAGGACATCATGGGCCAGATGGGCAGCAACGGCATGTTACCAGGTGGCATTGAGACGGGAACCACTACTTAATGTTTCTTACGCCACCCCAGTACACTTACTTCTCGAGGGTATCAAGATGCATGGGATCAACGTCGGGTTGCTCTGGGGCTAGAGTGGGTGGTAGATGACTGCGAATTTTTAATTCAAAGGGATTCACAAATGGCTTAATCTCTTTGTTCAAGTAGGTAGTGTGGCAGTCTCATGCCTTGATATTACACAGGAAGCAATAGAAACAGTGTGTTGGCTATCAAAACCACAAGCAAGACTCCAAAGAGGCTTACGCAATAAAGCAAAACACTCTCAACATGACCGGGCTTCCGGGCTGCATCGTCGTAAGCTGACAAGTGCGGACGATCAGGAGTACAACTGTTCAATTACGTAACTGGAATATATGTCTATATTGGAACCATGTATGGTTTGAGATTCGTGCGGAATCCTATCGTTATACATCAAATTTCTATCCACAAGGTTCATAACCTAGCTACGTCAGAGAAAGCTGAAACCACCCACTTGAATTCAACAGTTTGCCAAGAACTAAATCCCCCACAAAGTACAGACCATGAGACCAGCAAAGTTGAATGAAAAGAGAGAGAAGAAGAATAACCATGGTCAGGGAGATGCTATCTTCATTGCTTCTCTTCAAGTTCCCACAATCCTTATTATTGCAAGGCCTTATCCTGAAGCTCACAAATCGAAGCGAAGCACGTAGCAGGCTTAGGAGGTCGGATGTTTTGCAACAACGGCACATTTTTGGAAGTTCTTTTGCCACCTTTAGCTGTCGTGAAATCGGTTTCAGCACGAGCAAGTCTCTCCCGCATACTGCTTTGTTCCTGATGGTGTCCCCTTTCAAATTTATTACCCTCGAGGAAGGATTTTTCGAGAATTTCCATTTTTGACATTTCTTCGTTCTCGCAATGGCTAGCAAGGGGAAATGTTTCAAGTGTGTAATCCAAGCCATTGATGCTGATACCGTGATATGGCGACTTAGGCAACGGGTATAGCCAACATTTAGAGAGATGCCTGAGCAGATTCCTAGGAGCAGAGAAGAGCACTCGGGCGTGTAGGGGCTATCGTGTTGGATGAGAAGGTCAATCTTGCCTTGGACCTCGTCCATAGTTGAGCTGACGTAGGCGATACGCGTCTCTTCCACTTTCTCCACAAGTATTGTATTAGCACCCGATAGCATAGGGGTGAGCAGCATACCAAAGATGGCTTTTGGAATCGGAAGATCGAGAGATGACAAGAGGCAAAGGGCGCTGTTTTGAATGGGAGGTATGATTGCTGAGAAATAAAAGTCATTTCCCAGGACCCAGCTGATATGAAGCCAGAGCAGCGCGGCTCGGTTGAACTCTCTAGGCCACGTTCTATCCATTCTATCCCAGCGATCCCGCTTACCAGTATTTCGCTTTTCGAGCCACACTTGTGCATAAAACGAAAAGAACCGTTGGCATTGATAGTAGTCGATGACGACTGTAATTTTTGCAAAAAGTTCCTGGTCAACATAACGAGGCACATTATCGGTGTAGCCGTGGAGGGCAGACATGACAATAAACAGGGCCTCCTCGTCCCAGTCCTCTACGGTGAGTTGAAGGGGATCGCTCTGGCTGCCGCGCTTCTCCATCCACGGACCGTTGAACATCTTGTAAAAGTATGTCGAGCCGAGGGCCAGGTGTTTCGATGAGAGGCGAAACTTCACGGTGCGGGCTGGGGCATCGGGCGTTGTCGACAGTTCCTCCGAATGCTCCCCGTCGATCTCTTGATTGGCGGCTTGGTTTTGGGCCGATTCCTCGTCGGGCCACACGGCCAAAGGGGCGTGGGGGTTCTTCAGCACGAGAAGAACGTCCCCGTCCGGGTCGAAGACGTGCTCGTCTGTTAGGTCGTCTGAGCTCATCAGTGTCATCGCGCGGGCTGAAGGGGGCGCCGAGGAGTTGAGCGCGCGTGAAAGAAGATGCGTGTGATTGAGGAAGATGTTAGCCTCGGGATGTTTATGTTCACCCAGTGTTTTTTGTGACGGCTTTAGTGCTTGCCTAGGTAAGTGGACTTGCTACTGGAAGTACAGCGCCGGTAGTTTGCTCCTGCCTTCTGTTTACTGTCATCGCTGCAGAAGGTACCAAGGTAAATCAAGACACCTTACTTTAGTAGGTATCACTGATTGCTAACCTTCCTTTTCATCTGGTAGTGATAATATTTATAATCGAGTCTCAACTCTAGCATCACTTTTATGTGCAACATCGTGCAACATCTCCTAGGAGGAAAGTACCAGCTGTCACACGGGTCATCTCAGTAGAATCGTCCGATCAAATAAGACGACATCTCTAGGCACCCTAGGCAGCGGAACCTTCCTTCTAGGCAGCTATGATCCTCATCGCAGGCAGCCACCGCTGCCTACTCTAAGCACCAATATCCCCTATTTTCTAGCAGGCATATTCTCTCTTTAAAAGCCCTGCTTTTTCCACAGCTAGCTGGAAAGAAACTAAGAGCTTTCCAATGACTTCCTTTGCAACATGCTATTGAGTGCGACAGTTATGAGCCCGGTTTGCCGACTCAACTGCCTCTTCATTATCTTGTTATCTTTTCAACCTCTTTGAGAAGCCTGTCACCTTGGCTAGAACCTTCCTGCCTCTTCAAACCTGTTTTCAACAGTCAATTCGAGAGCCAGCTAGTCATAGCTTTCACTGCTGCCACAATGGACTCTGCTAGCTTGGAAGCCTCTTCCCGGGTCATCCTTCAAGGACCCGGCAACTGGAAGCTTTGGATCAACATTATCCAAAAGTACGCCACAACACACGACATTTGGAGGTTCATCAACCCCTCAGATGGGGAAAAGCAGGCCCTTTCCAAGCCGAAAGAGCCCACCTTCGAAGACATCAACCCAGGAGCTGCTAACCTAGCGGCCCTGACCATGGAGGAATTCCGCCGCCTGGAATTCCTGCACCAAAGCCATAGGTCTGAACCGCAGACCTATCGGACCAGCTAAAAGCCCTAGCTTCCCTTCAACAACACATCGTCAACACTGTTGGCAGCTATTACGGGGACATCTCGGATCACCGTGATGTTGCCAAAGAGCTAGCCATCTTGAAAAGCCGGCTCGAGCCCTGGGACTACAACAACGAACAGAGGGTCCTAGAGCAGTTCCAAGAGGTCATGAAAGGCCCTTCCCGGAAGGACCAACGAGCTTGGATAACCTCTTGGAGGAAGGTCCTCACAGAGATGAAGAATCTGAACCTTCCTGAAGCTGAGGGCCTAAGACCAACACACCGTTTCCTTCAAGCCGTTCGATCGACCAATCCCTCATTTGCCGACTTTTGGGACCGTCAAATCAGCTTCCTAGCAAGGACTTCTTCAAAGAAAGCCCTTCAAAAGAAAATCCCTGACGGCTTCGAAATCAGTGAGGAATTCGAGAAGGAACGCCCAGCAACTCAGCCCAGCAAAGGGGCCTTCGCAACCTTCCAAGGCATCTCGGATGAAAAGCCCCGGCAACAGTCATCCAAATCAACAGGAAAGAAACCCAGGTGTCTATGTGAGCAGAGGCATTTCTACGCAGAATGCCCCTACCTGATCAATTCAATCAAACAGTCAGGCTGGAAGCCCGACCCAGAT
Source organism: Thelonectria discophora (assembly GCA_911649645.1). NCBI lineage: Eukaryota > Fungi > Ascomycota > Sordariomycetes > Hypocreales > Nectriaceae > Thelonectria > Thelonectria discophora. Next base: position 601,574 of record CAJVRK010000012.1, read on the forward strand.
GTTGAATTCAAGGTCAACCAACAGCTTGAAGACCCCAATGTCCTCAAGAAGGTTGAAAGGGCCCGGGCTAACAAGCAAAAATGGACAAAAGACCCCTCTGAGACGATCAAAGCCACGGCCTTTGCAGGCATAAAGGTTCGGCTAGACTAGCAGCCGGATCACCAGCCAGTCCAACAACCGGACCAACAGCAGCTACAACTATCGTCATTCTCAGCAACTAGGGTGTACCCGCTGAGGGATTCCTTCATCCTTGACTCTGGGTCAGACACACATCTCTGCAACAACCTAGACCGGTTGATCAACTTCAAACCCAGCAGCATCTCTGAGGGCATCATCGCCGGAGGTCACATCCTCGAAATCCTAGGCTACGGCCAGGTTCATCTTCGAGTTCAAGGAGAGCTATTCCAACTGAACAATGTGGCCTACATCCCTGACTTTCACACATCTGTCGCCTCTCTCGACCTCTTGCTTGAGAAGGGATTCAACTGGAACCCAGCAACAGGGGCTATTTTCAGAGGGATAGAAACTATCTGTCATACACGACGAATTCATCGTCAACAGGTCATTGAGTTCAACCAGGTTAACTCAACATCCCCTGCAATAGTTACGAGACCTAGCACTCCTCAAGAAGCCCTGGAAACAACAGCTGCAACGGCATTTTCCTCTTCCTCAGCCCCAAGGCCCACACAGACGGCAGAGGCCGCCCTGTGGCATCAACGGCTAGGACACCTGAACGCAGACGCTCTTGAACACCTAGTTGAAACACAACAGGAGCCCGGATCAAGGGACCCATTTCAACCGACTGTGAGCCATGTGCCCGTTCGAAGGCCAAGAAACAAGTCTCCAGACGACCCTCAAAGGAAAAGGCTCCAAGACCCTATTGGAGGGTCTGTATCGACCTCTTCAGTTTGAACCGCAGCTTCAACGGATATGAGGCAGCCTTGCTGATCAAGGACGAATACAGCAGCCTTATTCATTTCTATCCACTAGCTGATACGACTCAAGAGACGATTTTGAACGCCCTCGATGCCTTCACAGCCCTCATCGAAACCCAATACGACCTCAAGGTCTGTCGAATGCATAGGGACAACGACCCTGCCCTCAAGACAGCTTATTCCACTTGGGTCATCCAGAAAGGCTTAACAGACGAGCCCACAACTCCCTACACCCCTAGTCAGAACGGTCCTGCCGAGTGATCTGGGGGGGTAATAGTTACACAGGCTCGAACTATGTCTCTAGGAGCTAGCCTTCCTGAAAGCCTCTGGCCCGAAGCCTGGAAGACAGCGGTGTATTTGCACAACAGATCGCCTCAACAGTCCAAAGACTGGAAGACCCCTTTCCAACGGCTTCAAAAGTGGTTTAAAGACAACAATAGAGACACTGGCTTCAAGGATCAACAACCCGATATCACACACCTTCGAGCCTACGGCTGCAGAGCCTATCCTTTGACTAAGGCAGCTTTGCAAGGCACCCAAAAACGGGTCCTAAAGACAGCAGCCCACGCAGAAATCGGATACCTTGTTGGCTATGACTCTAGCAATATATTCAGGATCTGAATCCCCGAAAGGTCGGAAGTCCGAAGGGTCAGAGACGTGACCTTCAACGAGGGACTTTTCTATGACCCAAGGGATCACCTGATCCAAGCCACAACTGCCCAGCTAGTCAGATTTCCTGACCACATTGAGTCAGATAACAACCTTTGAAGAGCTTTCCAATGACTTCCTTTGCAACCTGCTATTGAGTGCGACACCAGCTTCACTTATTTACACGAATTTAACAAAGCCTAACTAACACCAGTAACCAATCCCTCTTAAGAGACGGACATGCTGAAAGCTGAAGTCTTGAAGACGGCGCTGGTGCCTATACCAAAACGTTAGCAAACCCATTTCATATAACTAACTCAAACCAAACAAACAAAACTCACCAGTAAATGGCTCAGTGCCGCCCTGCAGGCTCGTGGCAACCAGGCTGGTGCTCACGCCCTGGTTGGCCGTCAGGTACTTGAAGAAGAGGTTGAGGTCGCCACTGAAGCTGGTGATTGTGCTGGTGGCGACGAAGGAGTAGACGGTGGTGTCGCCGTTGGGACCCGAGTACAGCTTCCACGAGGATCCCGCAATGGTCGGCGTGGCAATGGCCGATCCCGTGCTGGAGATGGGGCCGGCGCCGCCGTAGGCCGCGAGCCAGATCATGATCTCGTACGTGTTGTCCGAGCTGGACGAGGGGGCGAGCCAGAGGTCGTAGGCCACGTCGCAGACGAGGTCGGAGCCGGTGTAGCTGGGATGGATTAGTCTCTGGGGAGTAATAGCAGCGTGCGATGGGACTCACGTCCATGTCCACTTGGACGGGATGGTGCTGATATCCGACAGCTTCTTGTTGACGCTCGTGAGGGCCACGTTGGAGTACGACTTGACCGAGCTAGAGCCGCCGGCCCAGGTCCACGACGTCGACCACACGACGGAGCCGGAGCTGACCGACGTGAAGGTGGTGCACTGCGAGCCCGACGTGGCCTGCGCCGCGCCCCAGTTGTTGTGGTAGATGGTGTAGCCGCCCGTCTCGAGCGAGCCCCAGCTGCCGCACCACGTCGTCGCCCGCTTCTCGAGCGTGCCCGTAGGCGTGGCCGCCGCGAGGGTGGCAAGGAGGGTTGGGATGAGGCCGAGGGAGAACTTCATGGTGGTTGAGATGCGTTGATGGGAGGAGGTGAGTGATGAGTAGAGTGAATGAGGTTCAGCTGTGGTGCTCAAGTGTGACCGTATATATATAAGTAATATATTCCCAGCTCTTCAACTGAACTACCCCTCGGCTTCGCAACCGCATAGTATGTTTCGAGAAACACCCAATATCTTCCTCCAATTGCAGCCATGTTTCCAACCAGGGACCCCCCATAACCACCCAGTATAAGTCGGTTTTACTACTCACCTATTCTCATTCATCTGAAACCCCCCGTCCTTCTAGTCTGCGTCTCGTCGTTGGCAGTGGAGCGTGCGCCCATATTAATCCCGCCCATGGCGTGAATCCCGTGGGAACTTGGAGGCCCTTCCCTTCCTCTCTATTCCCACAGCGAGTCAGCAGCTGCAGCGACCAGGGGACTGCCTTGGAAAACTCCCCTAGGACCGATTTCCCACCAATTGCGCGGACCGGCTCGGAGCTCTCTTCCATCAATTGTTTTTAGGTGTTTCAGGCCGTCTGGTGTTCGGATGAGGCGGCTCCGTTTTGTAGTGTTTCGACGTGGAGTGTTTTGTTCCGGGGCACGAAACGGGGAGCACAGTTGGTCGATCTTTCTGCTACTAGTTGGCCATCCTGCCTCAGGTCACTTTAACCTAGCAAATAAAACCACCGTACCTGAGGCACTCCCAGGAGTCTCTCCCCGTTGCGGCTAAATGACAAACCAACCAGGCATGACCTGACAGCAGCAGCCGATGACGACGTCCGTCCTGAACCACCTGAAGGTCCTGAAAACCTCCGTCCTCCGTAACCAGGCCATGGTGATAAATAAGCGACGGTGGACTGGGGACTATTTTCGTTTCGTCTCCCCGAGTGCCGTCCAACCCACCCCAGTCTATAGCTCTCCGGCCCAAAGACAGCTTCGGGGCTTGTTCGCCTCGGGGAAACTATTCGCGTATTGGACTAGTTAATCGTCCAGAAGCTATTATTATTCCGCGAGGTGGCAGATGCCGAACCGGCTGATACATGCCGGCAAGACTACCAAGTCCAGTCGGCACATCATCACATGCGCTCGGGGCTACGACAACATCAAAAGGTGAAATCGCGAGGCCCTTTTCGTCATCTAGAGGCCATGTCTCCTGTCTGCCAGAACGTGTAGTAGGGTCGGATCGAGTTGTGCAGAAACATGACTGCCAATTGCCAGAACCACGTCAATTAAAGTCACCAGAAAAACACCCATTCAATCTTTTCCGATTGTCGTCGCCTCCAAATAATACAAGCCCAAAGCCAAGTCTATGTACAAGGGTATATGTCATCATCTCGTCCCATCCTCATGACCTCGCATGCTCCTCGTAAAACTCTAGCGTCAAAGCAGCCAAGAAGCCGGGAATGCACCCCTTTTCGCGCACCCAGAACCCAATCTGGTCGCCTATCCTCTTCGCGAACGCGCTCCTCGGCCCGCCGCCCACCTTCATCGTCCCGCGCTCGCCGTCAAAGACGATGGAGTTTTCGTGCTCGTCCGTCTGCGACGGGTAAAAGGTGCTCTCAACCCGCATCTTCCCGTTGGGGATAAACGTCACGGTCCAGCCGAGCGTCGAGAAGATGGCTTCCTTGAACTCCTGCGACTTGGAGCCCCAGACCTCCTTCAGCCTCCGGGCCGACTTCTGCGCCGATGCCGTCTCGGCTTTGGCGGCAGCAATTTCGCGCTCCATGGCTCCGAGAACCGATGTCGGGATCATTGGGATGGACGATCTCGCCGCCTTGTCGCGGAGCGTCGCGAGCAAGTCGTTGTTTTCCTTCTGCAGAGCGTCCAGGGTAGATTGCTTGACCGCCTCGTGGTTCGAAGTAGGGTTGGACCTGAGTGTCAGTATCCGCGTCTTTGATCGCTCTTTGGCCGTCGTCAATTGTTCCTTGTTTGCCTCCAGGTCCTTCTCCAGTAGTGCCACCTTGGTCTGGTAGCTCGTCACTTCTTCCTGAAGCTTGCGGTTCTTGCGCACCAGTTGTCCCAGTTGCTCCGAAGCATCGTTGTTCTCATCGCGCACACGTTTAGTGCCGGCGACTGGTTGCGGCGCCGTGCCGGCAGATGACTCCAGAGAAGAAAGCTCCGTGTGCAGGCCTTGTACCTCGGCTTTGTACTTATCGACGAGGTCCTCCAATTCCTGTACGCGGCGAACCCGGGCTTCGTCAAACTGCCCCGGCTGGAGAGTTTCGTCCTCGGTGTCAAACGTTTTCAGCTGGGCTCGAAGATACTCTGCCTCCTTCACCGCAAGCGCTCGCTGTCGGTCCAAGCGAAGACGAGCCCTGTCGACATTGGCAGCGCTCGAAGACATCTTAGCACTTTCGACTTCGTCCTTGAGCTTGGTCTTCTCGTCCTTGAGGGTCTGGATGCTGTTTTGTTGTGCAGTAATCTCTCCTTGAAGCGCGCCAACCTTGTCCACGTACGACGCAATCGTTAGTCGCTCCTCGACCAGAGCCCTGGCCATTGCTTCTGGCGAGTCAAACTCAGCATCGCCAGTTTCTGAGGCGTTCTTCAGGTAAGAAGTCCAGGCCAGTCGCTCATCTTCCAGCCTTTGTCGTTGGATCCTGGCCTCGGCGAGTTCTGCCTCGGTCGTCTCTGCAGCCTCGAGTTTCCGCTGCAGTCTGCGCTTCTCCTCCTCAACCACCTCGACCGCCTTGCTCAGAGCACGCAAGTGCTTTAGTTCGGACAAATGGTCGCGGTTGGTGGCCTCGAGTTTGCGAATATGTTGAACCTGATCGGACAGCTCGCGGCGGATGATCTCCATGGTTTCGGCATCACCGCCTTGCGCCTTCAATCGCAAGACATCGGCCTCTAACCTCGCAATGAGCGCATCCTTCTCCATCACCTGAGCCTGAGTCTGACGAAGAATGTCCTCTCTTTGTTGACTCTCTTGCTCAAACTCGTGTAATGATCGCTGGGAAGCAGTCACCTGCATCTCGAGGTCGGTAATCTTTCGGTCGGCGATTCGCGCGGCTTCTTCCTTGGCGGTCGACAGATCCTCCAGCTGTTCCTGCAGCAGGCGCGCTTCCTCTTCGACGTCGCGGGCTTTCCGCTCGAGGGCCTTCTTATCTTGCTCGGCCGTTTCCTTCAGGTCGTCGAGTTCTCGGCGCATCGCTTCCATCTGGGACGCGACCTTTTGGTGCTCGTTCTCGGCAACCTGGCGCAATTGGGCCTCGTCCTGTTCGCGTCGGCGCGCCTGCTCCATCTTGCTGTTCTGCTGCGACATGGCAATCTCCTTCTCTTGCTCGGCTGTCTGCATGCGGTACTGCAGGGTGCCAATCTCGGCCTTTAAGCCCTCAATCTCCTTTCTGTACTTTTCGTACTCGTCCGCGTCGGGGGGCGCCATGTTTTCCTTACAGCTCTCGCGCGAGCCTGGGCGAACGGCTTCGGCCTGGTGGTGGCTCTGCCGGGAGGGGGGTCTTGAGGTGGTCGTCTCGCCGCCGGTGAACAGATTATACGTTGGTTGCGTCGCACGAAAAGAGGAAATCTGCGGCCACGAGAATGTCAGGACCCATGCTGGGTTTGTTTTGATTGATTGTTGACTTACCCTGGACTCTCGCAGCGAGGTTTGCGGGCGTCCGATGGATGAGGTGCTGGCGCGAAATCGACTGGAGGTTGAGTTTCGCCGGTTACCAGGTCCGTCACGCCCTTGCGGGGTGTGAGATCGCATGATGAAGCAGTAATGATGGACGCGATGATGATGTTTGGATTCGCGACGTGAAGTTCGTGCAGGAGACATCACCACAGCAGCTGTTCTGGTCACGTGATGCAATTGGCCCATGCGGCCGCATAAGGCCATCTCCAACTCACAACTCGGAACGATTGAAGAAATGAGATCAAGTACTCTAGAATGGAGAGATTAGTTAACTAAGGAAGTCCATCGAAGAGCCCACAGACCCAAACTATGAGTAAATAAGAATTGAATGCTCTCTTTGATCTCGCGACCTTCAGCATTTATATGATAACGCCCTCGTTCCCAAACCTCAACTTCAGATAGTCTAGTTATAGGGTAGTTCAATTGGTAATCTTGAGTGCGTCGGATCAAAGAAGAGATAATCTCTCCTCAACTCCATATCTAAGGGAGGCTCTCAACTGTCTCGCGAATGCCATCCTCAAGCGAGGTCCAGCCGTCTTGCCCAGCCCACTCCTTCAATAGGCGTAGCGCCAGAGTCTCATCGGTCGTGATGGACAACTCTCCCAAGCCCTCCAAGTCGTCAACAAACTTGCGGCCTGGAGCAATTCGTCGCATGATGGCGAGCAGATCATTCCAATTAAATCGCAACCCCCAGGCCTGGATTCGCTCATTCACGAGTCGCTGGTCGGCGATGGCGGCGACGTGCAACGCAGCAACGTCCCGGACATTGACGTAGATGGCTAGGTTGTCCTGATCAGCAATCTTTCTTGAGTTGTCATATGGTTCGGCAAAAACTCACACGCGGGCAGCAAGGCAACATGGGTCGTATCTCCCTTCCACAAGTTGTTCACCCAGCCCACCGTGCCTCTAACATGGCTTGGGTGCAAGGCGGCCCCGAGCGTGGTAAAGGGGCTGACGGCGTTGACCGTGAATCCAGGCTTCTCTTCCTCGACAAATCGCCAAACAGCCTTCTCGGCTTCAATCTTACTAGCCATGTACGTCGCAAGAGCTCGGGAAGGATCGTACGGCGGCGGAGCCCAGGCCGCCTCGACGACGGCGTCGTTCCAAGTGTCGCGACCAACGTGCACCTTGACACCAGCAACGGGCATCGACGACGTACCCGAAGACGTGGTGTAGACGACGCGACGGATCGAGGGCTCCAACTTGGCGGCTCGGAGGAGCGAAACGGCTCCCTCGACCGTCTGCGGGACGACATTATGCGGGTTCGGGTCCAGACTGACGATAGTAGCGACGTGGGCCACGGCCGCGACGCCCTTGACGGCTTCGTCGAAGGCGTTGGGGGCCCCGAGGTCCGGGACCTGGACGAGCTCGAGGTTTCCGGCGAGGTGCTGGGCCTTGAACAGGTCGTCTTTGAGCCAAGCGGCCTTGGACAAGTCGCGGACGGTGCCTCGGACCTTGAAGCCGTGATCAAATAGCTGCTTGCCGATGTGCGACGCGATGAAGCCTGTGAGGCCGGTGACGAGAACAATCGAGCCCTTGGGGAGGTTGGAGCTTGAATCGGACATGTTGAAACGTGTTGTTGGTGAAAGACTGATGAGGATATGTTTGGAACTGATGAGGATGTGTTTAGAACTGATAAAGATTATTTGAAACCAATGAAGATGAATTGAGATTGACGATGAGGAGCGAGGCGTTCCTGGTGTTTTTATACTTGTCTTGACAACACCTTCTACCGGAGACCATGGTCTGCGGATGAACAATACGCAGGTTCATTCCTGTCGTCTGCCCGCAACAAGTGCCATGATGGTGAGTTCTCGATTAGAAATCAAGCTCAACCCGCATTGCGTGACTGCTTCATCATCAACGAAAGCTCTGGCAACATGTGTATCGAGGTTGAAACGGATCAACTACGAGCTCCCGGCATCAAGGCTACACAAACACCACCCGTCCTCGAATCTTCAAAATTGCCTATTTAGGAAAGTGTAGATCGGGCCCGGCGTCGGGTCATCTCGCTCGAATGACGCTAGCCGTTTGGGTGCTGACAAATTTCAACCATCTGTGATATAAGTCCATACCGCCCGAGAATCTTGTGCAATTTCCCATTGGGGAAATTGCTAGCCTTCGCAATCACGGGTCGACGACAAAACCAGCCAGAAAGACTACACAGTTTCCCGGCAGCTAAACATGCAGGTTCGCCGCTGGAAGTACGTGTTTGGCCAGAACCACCAGAAGGGCCACGCGCGAGCCACCAAGGAGCCCAACGCAGAGACTCCCCAGCAGGACTCCCCATCTGAGACGATTATATCTAGCAAGGGAGTTGCGGTACAGTTCGTCAACGCGGCGCACCCGCGCGACGTCAACTCGGCCGAAGCAAAGAAGAGGATCCGGTCACATGCCGCAAAGGGCGTCCACGCAAGTCGAAGACTGCGGCGTCAAAGCCACCCTGCAGATGGAGGCAGACTTGGCCTTGTACATGTGCCGCTCCCTCCTCCGACCGACTTGCTGAGCGCCAGCCGCAAGGACCCGTTTCAGGCTTTTGCCAGACGCGTTACGGATACAGAACAGTTCCTCATCGATCATTGTACGAGCCTCATTAGAAAATCACAAAAACGCACGCTGACTTTATCCGTGTCTACAGACGTCACTGTCGTCATCCCCAACGCGGGATCCTCCTGCAAACACAGCAACAGCGAACCCCTCTATATCTCCGGGATGAAGTCGCACTGGATTCCCCTGGCCCTCTCGGACGCCGGCCTCCTCTGCGGTCTCCTCCTCGTGGCGTGCCGCAGCCTGGTCCTGTCGAAGTCGGCCGTTGGCGACGATTACGCGCGCATGGCCTTGGCTTACAAAGGCGAGTGCATCAAATCGACCAACCAGGCCGTCGTTGCCGAGGGGACGTCGGTGAGCGATGCCACGATTGCGAAAGTGCTCGTCATGGCTTCAGAAGAGGTGCGTGATTGGGAGATTCCTTGAACGACCTTAGTTCATCCTATTGATCTTTGCACAGTTTCTCGCGGGCAACACGCAGGTTTCTCGTGTCCACGTCGATGCAATAGTAAGAATGGTGGCGCTCAAAGGGGGGCTGCAGAAACTAGGTGCCGGGGGCTTCTTGAAGCACTTGGTTTCATGGTGTATTCTCAACCCACTGTTTGGAAAAGGACCTGCATGCAGCTTGTAGATATATAAAAACTGCGATTTCCCCAGAAAAGTCTGTCGGGGATGGAATATGCCGAGTATTAGTAAACAGGCCGCGCCCTCAGCCACGATCTCGGGGGTTGTCAAGCCCGGCGTCAGTATTCTACCCCCTTTAGGAAAATGCAAGTCTTGGAAACGGTGTCGAGTCCCGAACTAAAGCATGACTGACTATCCTACCGATTCATCGAGTACGAACGCTAGAAGAACACCATGTTGAAAAGGGAGGCATCTGCTAATTGGAATCATGGACTGCTTACTCTACCTATGATCATCATACACAGCCATGATTAATTTTAATGTTGGTCAAATTAGTAGAGATGTGATGATATAAGGCGATTTGGCGCCCGTCTGGACTCTGGAGCCTGCTTCACAAACACTAGACTTGAACCACAACCAACCACACCAAAGCAACAAATATGGCAACCCAACTTACAACCCCCCCAACCATGCGAGCCTGGACTTTCAGCACCGCCGGCCCCCCCTCCTCGGTCCTCTCCCTAACCCCGTCCTTCCCTTCCCCCCGTCCCCCAACCGGCTCCCAGCTCCTCATCTCCATCTCCCACGCAAGCCTCTCCTCAGCCGGCCTCAACCTAATGCGCGACGTCCCCTCGGTTCTCCGCCGCACCCCCGCCGTCCCCGAAATCGACTTCTCCGGCCGCGTCGTGTCCGTCGGCCCGTCGGCTCCCGCCGCCTTCCCCCCCGGCACGCCCGTCTTCGGCACCGTCGCCAAGGGCGCCAGCGTACTCTCCGGCGTGGGCGTCTTGGCCGACTACGTCGTCGTGGACGCCGCCTGCGTGGCCGTCAAGCCGGCGCGGATGAGTTTCGCCGAGGTGGCTGGGTTGAGCAGCCTAGGGCAGACGGCGTTGGAGATGGTCAGGAGGGCACGGGTCGGCGAGGGGATGCGCGTGCTGGTCAATGGCGGGAGCGGTGGTGTGGGAATGGTGGTGGTGCAGCTGGCCAAGGCTATGGGGGCGTATGTTGTGGCGACGTGCTCCAGGAGGAATGTCGACCTTGTGAAGGATCTGGGTGCTGATGAGGTTAAAGTCCTAGGGGCTCCCCAGGCGGTTAAATGTGCAGACAACTAACCCGAGGTTTCAGGTCGTGGACTACTCCGTCATCAAATCCTTACCAGACCATGTCGCAAAAACATACGGCGCCTCCCAGTTCGACGCCATTCTCGACACGGTTGGCTCCCAAGCCCTCTACAAGTCATCACCCAAATACCTCAAGCCCGCGTGCCCATTCGTCAACGTGGGCACCGTCGGAGCCAAGAGCCAACTCGGCAGCATCTGGCGCTGGGCAAAGAACGCGAACCTCCCAGCCGTGGCGGGTGGGGTACCGAGGAAGTACATCATGTTCAGCGCGCCGCTGAGCGGGGAGGGGGCAAAGACGTTGGCGGGACTCGTGGAGGAGGGCAAGTTGAATATTGTTGTCGATTCGATATTCTCGTTGGAGGATGCTCTCAGGGTAAGCGGCCGCTGATTCTCTTTGCTGTTATGGAGAGCCCCAAGATTGACAGGGAGTTAGGCATATGAGCATAGTGCCAGCAGAAAGGCTGTTGGAAAGGTGGTTATCAAGATTGCGGATCGTGACAACCGGCTCGATTGACGGAGGCGAACGCGGCCGCCAGCTGGTGTTTCTTTTGTACGCAAGAAAGTGATTTCCTATGCGAGAAAGCGATAGGGGTAATGGCTGTTTTGATTACAGCTAGTCCAATATATATCAAGGTACACGTCCTAAGTCTCAGCAGCCAACTCCTTCACCTCCCGAAACGCCTTGAGAATAGTAGCCGATTCAGCAACAATATCCGCCTTTGTATCTTCGCCCAACTCCCCCTTGAGCATGGCAAGGTTCATGTCGGGCCCCAGCCCACCCCGAAACGCAAGCCTCGGCCTCGTAGCCGCAACCCTGAGCTTCATGCCCGTCAGCGTCGCCTCGAGCGCATCGTTCGCCAACCCGCCGCCCTTGATGCCGTAGCTCACAACCGTGGCCGGCTTCCCGGTCCACTCGTTGTACAGGTAGTCGACGGCGTTCTTGGTGCTCCCCGCGACGCCGTAGTTGTACTCGGGCACCACGAGCACGTAGCCGTCGTACTTTGCAATCTCGGCGCTCCACGCGAGGCTGTGGGCGTGGGAGAAGGCGGCGTGCTCAGGGACCATGGCGGGGACGACAGCTTCGTCATAGACGGGGAGGTTGAAGTCTGCGGCGTCAACGGATGAGGTCGACGCGTTGGTGGTGGACGAGGCGTCGGCGTCGATAATGGATTTCACCACGGCGGCCACCTTGGGACCGACTCGGGGGGTTCGGGTGCTGAAGGTGATGATTGCGAATTTCTTGACGACCGCCATCTTTGGAGAGGGGGGTTGTACTAAGACTTTTGGAAGAGGAAGTGAGGATGAGGTGAGTTGGTGAGTTCGTCCAGCTTTATTAGAAGCAGGCCGTTCGGCAAATATATACCCACATCCACACCAACACCTCTCTCCTCATTTTCCAAAGCCTTAATTCGATATCAACAACGCATACTTTCCCATGCCCCCTTCATCCATTTCTGACGCCCATCCTTAGTCACAACCGCGCGTCTTATATGCAGGCGGAGTTGCAACCCATCAACTCCGCAAAGTCCGCACCAACTCCAATGTCGAGCCAAGTCAGCCACTTCCTCTCCAACGCGCGCGGCTTTTGGCCCTTTTGTGAAGGAGAGAGTTGCCGTGGTGGGTTCATGGCCGGGAGATTACACCACACCGTTCGCTTGGCATCCGCCTAGGCGAGATTGAAGTCCGATCCCGCGCGCTACCACGGTACTTCACTTGCATCCTGAGGATTTGTCCTGGACCAGGTGGAACCAAAGATTGAATTCAACTGAGACGAACTACACTCTAGCACCAACCAACCACTCACTCCTCCCATTTATCCCCGCTGCCGCCCTCCGCGGGCGTGTCCAGGCTACGTACGCAGTCTATGGGTTTGGGCGTAGGAGCTTGTTGATTTCAAAGTGCAGGGAGTGGCTTTGCTCGTCCAAGTAGGCACTAATGAATCGTGATCTATCGAGCGACAATGATTGCTTCTTCAAAGCCCATAAGTTATCAGTATTCTACCTATGGAGAGTAAGTAGGTACTTAGGTTTTACTGACGATGAGAGTCGTCTGAGTCAACGTGTCAGTCGATTTATATTTCGGAAACTTAAATTAGTAAAATTGCCATGGAAAATTCCGTCATTGCAACGTGTGTAACAAGACAATCAGATGGAAGGGAGTAGAAGGGCCTAGGTACCTGACCTGCTAGGTCCTTATTGAACACCCAACGCCTCATAACTACCCACCTAGGTAGGTATCCGTTCTAACTAGTAGGGAAGTTACATAAGAGACACATACTATTGTCAGATATGTCAAAGGCACATGCACAAAGACGAAGTCACAGGCACCCGGATACGAAGTCACAGACAAAGGCGCAAGCCATGCCAAGAAATCACCCACATGAAAATAGAAGTGCCGAGATCTCTTTGTCCCCAAGGCCAAATGACCAGAGCCCGGACCGACAGAGAGACACATGATCAGGAGGCCATGACCAACTTCCTTTGTTATCAAGCATGCCGACTACCCGAAGGACCCGACGAGAGAAGCCGGATACCCGAAGCGCTCAGAAGAAGGAGGAAGTCGCAGGATCATTTCTGTCTATAAAAAACCACTTGATCAGATGAATTAAACAGAACAAAAAGAAGCAACAGAGAGACCAACTCACTCATAAATACAACACACCAGTCTCACCACTACATCTTCTACCCTCCAATATCTGACAACTATTAATTCCTTCTATCAGATATTTATTCGACCGTGCGCGGAACTTACCGACGGATTCCTCAACTGTTCAATAGATATATCTAACTTCTTCTCAGCTACATACCTATGCGCGGAATCTACCAGAAGACACTCACAAAGTAAAACACACTCAAAACAAAACGTACATAAACGAAACAGAACACGTTTCTAGCATGTCACGTGCAACCCTTTTGCCTGTCTTATTTATTCTCGCCTTTGCCCTTGCTCCCTCCCTCCCCCCTCTCATTTGACATACCCCATACCACCCGCAACCACCTACCTACTTTCAGAATGAAGAACCAAAGTCAGCCGTGCTAAAACATGCCCAAACTCGTCGAAAAGTTTCTCCGTCAGCCAGACGTCCACCCCTAAGTCGTCCAGCCTCGCGCTTCTTGAAGGACAAACCGGCTTTGAAAAGCCGGCCCAATTACTACTCTTCAATGAAGTCGAGATGCGATGCGCCCATGCCCGGGCCATCGAAAAGCATATCAAAAATATCTACAAGGAATTCGATCTGGGCTTGCACAACTTTGCCGTCATTATGATGGCACCATTGATCGAGTTTCAGCACAAGGGGCGTGGCAAGCTTTCCGTGATCGGGAGCTGCCGTAGGAGGTAGGAACAACTTCATAAAGCCAAGACGTTGACCAAGTACCGTAAGATGACTTCCCCCGTCGGTTTGATCATGACTAATGCACGCCCGCCCTTAGTTATGCAGAAAGTTTCTTTCAAGAAACAAAATAGCGTCATTGGCTGCCGAGCTAGACATGGTCGTCACACCGAGCAAACACGACGATGGGGACCCAGACCAAGCACAAAAGCGAAAATGTTTGGAGCGAGATGGGCATCGCTGCGTTGTCACGGGCAGACGGGACCCATAGGTCTGTCACATTTCCATGGGCCTGGAATAAGAACCAAGGCCGTTTTCGATTTACTGATGAGGCACTTGGAGGTTCCTGTTAGGGCTTGGAGTTGGAAGAAGTCGCCTGGCCTCTCCTGAGGGGGGTGGGATCGTCGGACAAGGTGTGGAACCAAATCTGCCTCGATCCCTAGCTCCACGACTGGTGGGGAAAACAGTACTTTGCCTTTAAGTATCTCCATACTATGAGCACCACGGATGGCAGGGCCAGCGTCTGCATCTAGTTTCACTGGATGCCTCACACCTCGGAAGGTCACATGAAAACCGTCGACTCGAGAAAGGGGATTGGAAGGAGCAGATCGATCACCTCACTGACTTCCAACGCAAGGGCTGCCCGCCTCCTCCCAGTGTCATGACCAAGTGCCTCATTGTATCGGGCCAAACGTTTTGCATCGAGATGGAGCCGGAGTTTGCGGCTCGGTTCAAAGCCATGATCGAGCTGCAGTGGGCACTGACGGTCATTGCTGCTATATCAGGAACGGCTAGTCTACCGGAGCACCTTCCAGACTATTTCGAGGATGAAACCCTCTTCACCAGAGTAGTGTCTTGACTCGACGACGTTGAGAAGAATTCCCCGTGGGTGTCCCCCCGAGCTCGACGCAGTCTCCAGCCCAGTCTGGTAATTCTTTGACAGTTTCGAGGTCCATTCTATTTAGGTAGACATAGTTAAGTATAACTGATATAGTATCTCAAATAATGAGACTAAGTATCTTATTAAGAGAAAATTAGAGAATAACTAGTACTTTAACTAGTTACCTAAAGTAGGATATATCTTTGTACTCCTAGCGATAAGGATAATTATCGCCCAGCATATAGATCTGGATGCCCACGTGACATGAAGCTCAAGGATCCAACAAGTTTGGTCGAGCTTCTTTAAACAGCACCCCCTGTCGCTCGCGATAAGAGACAATGGGGCTGCTATGGTGGTGGCGCAGTGGAGATCTGGGGCCGAGATCCGCAGCGGGAGGATGGAAGTGCTCCTTGGAGACGCGCACCTATCTTCACACCACCACGGCCATCATCACGAACTGTTCACATCCTGAATGGACGGACCTCTTACCGACGGAAATGAGCCCGTACTTCAGCCGGGCAGCACCAGCCCATGTCTACGGATACCCGGTCGCAACGCCCCGCGCTCGCGCAACGGATGCTGGACCTGCAGAGCGAAAAAGGTCAAGTGCGACGAGGAGAGGCCGCAGTGTCGACGGTGTCTCCGACTAAGGCTGTTGTGCGACTACAAGCCCCGTAGAGCGCGCAGGAAACCCGCCGCTCGAGGATCCTCCACCAATATCACCACCGCCCTATCTCTCGCACACAACTCCTCCGGCTTGTCCAGCTTCTCCCCAGCGCCCCCCGCCACAGCAGCCAGCTCCGTCGTCTTCACGGCGGCCGACCACGAGTCGGTGCGCTACTTCCGCACGTCGTTTGCCCGGCTGCACCACACCAAGAACCCGGACTACTCGCTCTTCTCCGTCATGTTCCGTATCGCCCAGACCGACGCCACCGTCATGCACATGGTGCTGGCCCTGGCCGGCCGCGAGATGGCCTTCCGCGGGAGCAAACATGGCCCGGACGTGCAAAAGGGCAGGGCCTCGCCGCTCTGGCACTACGCCGAGGCGCTGAAGATGATGGCTGAAGGGATCGCGCGTCAGGGTGGCGGGGAGCTGGCTCTGGATGCTATGCAAACGGCCTTGTATCTTATGCTCTTGTACGAGCAAAAGTACGGAGATGAGAGGTGCCTCGGTGTAGCTAAGCACTTGACTGGGGCGTCTGTGTTACTCAAACACCGATGTGACGAGACGCTGCGGCTGGAACCGCTCTCGACGGACGCATCAAGAGCGCTGGCCTTGACGCAAGACGTGGACGAACCACCCCCAAGCACCAATAGCACAATATCCATCTATTCTGCCCGCCTACTCCTGTGGATCTCTCTGCTCGACACGGCGGCCGCCTCTTGCGGCGTCGGCGGCGAGGTCAACGGGACACTCTACGGACTCATGAGCCGAGGCGACGCGGACGGCACAACGAGCGTGTTCCAGCCCTTGGACAACTTTGAAAAGCTGCACCGCTTCTCAAACTCACTGTACAGGACCACCTGGGGCGAGGACTACCCGCAGAGCGAGCTGCTGGACGACGTTGAGAACCGCAACGTGTACTTCCTCCTCGGCGCCTGCAACCAGCTCCGCTTCATGACGGCCCAGCTGGCCAAGCTGTACGCCTCTGACGAAACGCAGGCCCTGCGGCGGGCGTCGGCCGTCGAGCTCTGCATCTACCACGTGGGGAACAAGTACGCCGAGCTGATGGAAGTGGCGGCCGAGCTCTCCCTCGCGACGGACAACTCGCACCGCCTCGTGGCCAACCTCCGAGCCATCGTGCCGCACTTTTACGCGGCGGTGCTCGACTTTTTGCGGCTGACGCGCCGAGGCGGCCAGGACCTGGCGCTGTCGAATCGGCAGCGGCACGCCCTCCGGCAGATCATGAACCTGGCGTTCCAGGCGCACAAGCACGGCGGCGACGAGGCCGTGATGCGCATCGCCTGGCCGCTGTACATGGTCGGGCTGGAGACGGACGACCTGCTGCATCGGGAGTGGGTTCTCGAGCGCATGGCGTCGATAGGGAGGTTCGGAAACAACTTTGAGCGCGCGCATGCCTTCTTGGATGGCGTGGTGGATGAGCAGAGCCGGCTGGGGAGGAGGGTGGATGTGCGAGCGAGGCTGGCGTCTGGCCGTGTTGGGTTGTTCATCATCTAGGTAGCGGCCAATCAGAGCAGAAAGGCCGAATGCCTGTCCATGGGCGGGGCATTCAAGAACGACTATCGACGAATGACGTCCGAGACAACAACAATGACATGCTGCTGGGCGACAGAAGCCCTCTCTGCCAAGGGCGAAATTCCCCGGTGACGTTCGCGTTCCACAGCGTAATTTTGCAGCCGGTGATAAGCGGTACGTACCTTTTTGTTCCTGGAGCGGACCCTGCACGGCCAACACGGCCCGCACTCAATTGACCACGTGATTGGCCAACCCCATGTCAGAGCCGAGCAGGCCCATTTCTCGGCATTGGGAACTTCTTCAGTGACACCAAACAAGCTTCCCAGTTCGACTTTGACAAGCTGAGAAACATCACCACGGGACACATCTAGCAGCTGTTGCTCCTACGAATACATACGGCCGGAACCCGAAAAGCCCCTTGTTCACCACCCCCGACCCCGCCCCCGCCGCGCGATTGACCATTACGTGGACTATGCGAACAGGTAGTCTCGCTGCAGCTTGAGCTGCTCCCTTTCCTCTTCTTCTCTCGTTTTGACTAGCTACACAAACTGCTTCGCCAACTTCTTCAATATGAATTATCTTGGCTCGAGGGTACGTTTCGATCGATTACAACCCTTCAATTGACCCCTCTGATCCCTCCCAGTCCTTTGCGACCTCGGCTCTTCGTGCCCGAAACCTCGGCAACCCCTCGACGAGTCGCCTCGAACCCACCCTTCGACGAAGCCACCCTCTGTTTTCCCGAAGCACCCTGTCTCTTTCACGATGGTATTCCGAATCAAATCGCCCCGAGACCAACACGCCCAAAACCTCCAAAAGCGAAGTATCCGGCAAATCCCCGTCATCACCCAGCAGCGCATCCTCACCCTCAAGCTCAACAACCATCAACCCCTTCAGCGACGACTGGGAAAGCACGTCAGAAAGCTCGATCCATACTTTTTCCGACTTGCCCCACCGGTTGTTTGGCGCAAACCAGCACATGATCATTAACTATGAGCTCAAGGAAGCCTTGCGTCTCATGCTACGGCAATTCAACGCCCCAATTGTCTACTGCTTTGCCTATGGCTCCGGCGTCTTCCCGCAAGAAACGTCCAACCGTACCGCCACCGAGGCCGAGTTCAGGGCGGTGCACCCTCGGCCCCCAGAAGCCCTGGTCAAGGCGCAAAAGGGTGCGCCAAAGATGATCGACTTCATATTTGGTGTCAGCCATGTCCAACACTGGCACTCTATCAACATGAAGCAGCACCGCGACCATTACTCCGGCATTGCGTCCTTGGGGTCTGGGTTTGTCTCCCGCGTCCAGGACTGGGGTGCTGGTGTTTACTTCAATCCCTTCATCGAGATGAACGGCATGCTGATTAAGTACGGGGTGACGAGCATCGACAACCTGGTCAACGATCTCTCGTTGTGGGAGAGTCTCTACTTGGCAGGCCGCCTTCAAAAACCCGTCAAGATTCTTCGAGACCATCCAAGGGTGCGATTGGCCAACCAGCACAATCTCATCGCCGCCGTGCGAACCGCCCTCCTCCTCCTGCCCCCAGACTTTACCGAGGCCGAGTTGTACAGCACCATTGCAGGCCTTAGCTACTTGGGTGATCCTAGAATGTCACTTCCAACCGAGAATAAGAGCAAGGTGAACAACATTGTCAACAACAACATTATCCATTTCCGCCGCCTCTACGCTCCCCTCATCCAGACCCTGCCCAATGTCGACTTCTCCACAGCATGCCGTCTCGACGACGAGAACTGGGTCCTGAACCCTGAAGCGAATAACAAACTGCATCAAGACATGGACCCCGTGAGGCGCGGAAATATGGTGAGGCGCTTACCTAACACGTTCCGCTCCAGGCTCTACTTCCAGTACCAGAAAAAGTTTTCCATGCCGAGAGACGAGTTCAACCGACTCATGAAGGCCTCGGCCGACGACGAGACCACCGCCATAGCGCGGCGACAGGGCGGCGACTTCGAGAAGCGCATCGCGACAGAGGATCCCGCCCAGCTCCGGAGGACGGTGCGGACCGTCATCAAGCAGACAGTCAACTGGCCGAGCACCACGCAGAGCATCAAGGGCGTCTTGATGGGTGGCTTCTCCCGCACGGTGCGATACCTCGGTGAGAAGTTTTCGAAATGGAGAAAGGGCGAGAAGAAGGCCAAGGAGGCTGCAGGCGAGAAGCAGGCGTGATGATTGGGCTTTTCGTCGTTCTCCGTGGCACACCCTCTATATGTAATTGTACCTGCCATGTACTTGGTAGGGCTGTCGAGCTCCCACGAGCAACAGCTGTTTCGTTTGTATCATTCCTAGAGGTTATTGGTGGCGTGTATTCTAGGGACATGCCAAAAGAGGTGGATTGAAGATGGGACTGGACGCGGCACGGCGACACCCGAGCGACGTCTTGATGACTGGACGTAAAGGATAGATGATGAGCCAAACAGCGCTGCATTAAGCGATGAAGAAAAAAAGTAGCAATATATGACCACTCGACAATCACTTACAATCCCTGGCAGATCAACATTTGGAGAAATATGGATAGTGAATTTAGTCGTACAGACTACCTAGTAGTGAATACGCTGACGGCGTCAATCCCCCCCTTCCAATCCAAGCCCGTGGGCCATGACACCGCGAACACAAAGAGATGACTAGGTAAGGAAATATACTATGCTAAGGTAGGTAGGTGGGTGATCGGAGTAGAAAAGAAGAAAAAATTGTGAGAAAAAGAACCAGCCACGTTAGGGCAGTCATTATCCTCCCAATATCACGCTGGAGTATCCAATGCGCTTCGCCCCTACGCGAAGCAACCTTTTGGAGTTTTGAAAGCCGGGCCCCTTCTTCACCGACACACGCAAGTATCCGCGATACTTCCCTTTTTCTGACAATTGCTTTTCCTCTTCGTCCCTTCAAAACGCTGTTTGTATGGCGGCTTTTCGATGCCTTGTATCGTGTCGTCGTCATTCGAGGCCAGACTCTTCTTACCTGCCCTCGTATTTGCCGCTCACGAGCTTCCTCGTTATCGGCACGTCAACCCATTGAGCTTCCTGAGCCGGGCTGTCGTCGGCAAAGGGATCTTCGTCGCTCAGTTCCTTGAGCTTGCCCTTTCCTTCGTCCAGTTTCGAAATCGAGATGCCACTGCCCACAACCTCTTCACCCGAAGCGGTGTATTCCCACCTCGCCTCAATATGTCCAGGGCTTGGGGATACCCCCTCGGCGCCTAAAATTCGACAAACAATCTTTTGGGGAGCACCAGTGAGGGTAACATCACCAACCCGCCAAAAGACGATGTGCTTGTCTTTCAGGTGAGTTCCGCTCGGCTTCGTCTGGACACCAGCGGCTTGCCCGGCATATGTTACCACAAAGACCACGTCATGTAGTGTTACTGGGGCCGTCAACTTGGAAGCTGGGTTAAGCTGATATTTCAGTAATAGCCCCAGCTTTTCGCCCTGTGGTTTCCACACGGGAACCAGCTGCAGGGGAGCGTGCTGACCGAGAGATGTTGTCTCAGGATCCCCAGCTGACACTCGATAGGAGAAAGCGGTTGCCGTTTTGGTGAGATGTAAAACATCGAGAGAGAACTGATCCTGCTGGTCGGGGGATGAGTTTTGGACAAAGATTCGGTTGGGACCAAACCACTCAAGAGCGGCAAAGTTGTTGATGCGAATTGTCTCGTGTTCTAGCCCTGTTAGCCTGGCGTCTTCTCTAAACGAAAAGAGGTTTAGCTTACCCTTCGTCTCGCCCGAGTCGCTGGGGTTGTTGACGAACGCGACCTCTCCTGCTACGGAAGCTGACCTGATGTTGCCATCTTCGAATACAGCAGAGACCGTCTCAATGACAGAGGAGTGAAGCCCTGGTCCAGTCATCTCGGGATGCTTGGCGTGGACAAGGCTTCCTAGGGAGTTGCCTGACCGCACCGACTGGGTATCCGACGTCGCAGCGATACTAACTTCCGACGCCAATGCGGCGACCGCGCTGGGCTTCGACATGGGTAGAGATGGCGAAGCTGAAAGTCCCCCGATGCTGGACTCGGTGAAGCTTTGGGGCAGGCTGGGTGGGGGAATGTACACAGTGTGTCGGTTATCTCGGCGGCCTCGGACCGTACCAGATCTTGTGGTCGCAGGTCCCATCTTGAGGCTGTTGACAACACTAGAAAGGGCGGCCTTCTTCTCGTCGGGATCCTCCTCCTCAACTGGAGTTTGCTGGATGTTGAGCTTGAAGTGTTGCTCGGCCTCCTCAGCAGCCGCCTCCCTCTGTGCCTCTGAAATAGGGTCATTCATAGGTGGGGGGACAGTAAAACCTTCCGAGTCCTTGACTTCAGGAGCTGCTGGTTGAGACTCTTGCGAATGAGATGGAGGTGGGCCAGGAGGAGGCGGAACATCGGACACATCGGGTTCATGGTTGCCGTTAACTGTCCCACTGGAGGTTGGCGGAACGGTTAGTTCCATGGGAGCATCATGAAGCGTTACACCGTTTGTGTTATTGTCATTGGACGACGACGCATTGGGTGGCAGGGGCTCCGCCTCCACAGGTTTGGGCATATCTGGGGTTTCGGCTAGTGAGCCTAAGCGGTTATGTTCCTGAAGGTTGGTTGCGGAAGGCTTGGGCGATACACCTCGGCTGGTTTGACTATGGCTCGTTCCAAGGCGACCAAACGTGGGTGCTTTCTGAGGAGAAAGCTGGCCAAAACCAGCGTGCATGCTCTGACGTCGCCTCCCGCCGAACATGGTTCCAAGGCGCCTCAACTTGGATTCTGGGCCATGTTAGTATGAAAACCACTGGGGTAAAGATTCAAACAAACCTGGCTTAGGTTCGGGTGGAACCGAGTTATGTTCGCTGGCATCGTCTTCCGGCGGGACCGGGGTCTGAACACTCGGGGGAGGAATGCTGGCGCTGCCTCCCGTGCTCGGGGGAGCGGGCGCAGAGCTCGTCGTACCCGCAATGGACGATTGTCTAGTAGACGTTCTCGTGGGTAGCCTTGTCTTACCCGCCGTGGCCTTGTTGACGAAACTGTGGATTTCTCTCTCCGTGTCAATCTCCAGCAGCAAGGCTAGAGTCTGCACGGCATTGTCTTGGGTACGCTGTGCCTGGTCCGATTCGTGCGTCTGGTACTGGGTCAAGAAATCTCGAAGATGATTGACGCGCGCCTCGTCGAGAGCTTGGAGATTTTCGAAGATGAAAGGCGCCTGTGCCTCCCATTGCTGAGAAGCAGACTCGAGCTTGGATGACGCGGCATCGACTTTTTGAGTGTTGGCGCGACCACCCTTCTTGGTAAGCCTTTCGATTCGATCTTGTGCATCATCAAGTTCCCTGGCCATAGTTGACAGGCTAGAGGACAACGTATTCATATTTTGCGCATCGGAGCGGTGGTGGAAGTTGCGGAGCGGGTGCTCGATGTCCTTTTCGATGCGATCGGCGAGAACGTGGTGCGAGTGGGCAATGGATTCGACAGAGTCAATGATGCGATTCCACGGAGCTTGGAAGACACTGGGAGAACGTGAGCAGATTGAACGGAGACGAACTTGGAGAGGACGTACCCCATTTCAGACTGCGCATTTGGCGCTCTGAATTGGGCGAGCTTCCGCAGACCTTGGACATATTGCTCCTCGACGCGACGTCGCTCCTATACACAGACCTTAGCTCGAATTGCGCCTCCAGGAGCTTGCGTGGGCACTCAGGAGCTTCGAAGTGACGAGGCGCCCTGTTCCCGCGACGAATAGTCTTACCTGGAGCCAGTCCGCAATCTCGGTATTGATGCGGTTGATGCGCTTCACTCGGTCTGTCAGGACGTGCACCGCTTGGCCGGGCTGGAGATTGGCCTGATCGAGAAGGCGTCAGTTGGAGCCCTAGGCTGGCGCAGATCACGACGAAAGTTCCCGTGGTCTTGTGGGAGACTCACTAGCATGGCGGGATACTCGGTTCTTGCCGCGTCCTCCATGATGGGCACAGTGGTTGAATTGGGGGCGCAGCGGCAGGAGAGGGAAACGGGACGAAAATGTAATTATTAGGCGTATTAGGCGGCGTTCGAGGAGGATATCGGCGACGGTTTATTCGGGGGCGACAGGGGAAAAGGATGAGCACATGGCGATGTCGGCTTCGGCGGTGGGAGCGGAGGCGATGGATTCGTCGCTGTCGAGTGTTGCTGAGGTTGCAAGTCGGCGAGCGCAGTGAGGGAGTCGAGGCAAAGGAGAGGGAAGAGTCGGAACGAGCCCCAATGAAGAAGACCAGTAGCGAGTACAGGTACTTCGTGGTATGAGGCCCAACTGAGGTTGAGAGTCTGTCAGGTCGGCGAGGCTAGAGGCTATTACGAGAATGAGTGATGAGAATGATGGATGGGCCGTTTTGGAAACCTGGAACTTGGATTTGGAAAGGCTGGGCTGAGCTGGCGGCGTGCTTTGGGCCGAACGAAGCTCGGGGAAGCAAGCGGAGCAGGTGGAACGGCTGGAACGGCCGGGGATTGGCTGAAACCGGCTCGGGTGCGGCGCTGGGATTGGCCGGTTTCTGGGCTGTCGAAGCGGTGCGCCGTACCTTCTGAGTTTAGTGTAGTGCCCTCCTCAGTGGCTCGTACCTTCTCTAGCTTGCGGGTTGGCAGGTGCGATTGAAAGCTTTGCTGGCCCAGGTGGAGGCCAGGACAGAAGAAGAAGAATTCCAGACGGCAAGACCCAACCCCATCCACCTGCCCACCAGACACTTTGCACCTGCCGCGTTTACGATAACGTTGCAACGTCCCAAACCTGGGAGCGGGCAACAGCAGCCTCAGCCGAGGAAGGAGGAGGTGCGGGTGCGGGTGTGGCAGCAGCTCCCTCTTTCGGGTCAAGCCACAAGCGGAGGTAATAACGATGTATCTCAGCATCTGAATGTGTGCATTTGCATTTGGGTTCTTCCTTCCATTCCCGCTCCAGGGATAAATCCCAATTGGGGAACTGCAGGTCATTAAGTACGTAGCTCCATGCGACGAATGAGCAGCCAAAGGACAAGGAAGGAACGCCTTAATAAGCAGGTGCATTGTCGTCACTGGGACAAACTTGATTGGAGCTGGAGGTTGAAGCCTTGCAACCGACATTATTCGTACAGTGAACTTGCATCCAACCCATCTCTCTGAGACACGACCGCCAAGCTCCGCTGCGTGCGTACCCGTACCGACTATAGGCCAATTTTCCCTGGGCGGTCCATGCTCAGTTGTCCCGCCGTTCCCAGCTCAATAGGCCGCTGGGAGACGTTGCTGCATTCCTCCGTCACACGCACACAGAAGCAGCAAAACTAGCATGAAAGCGGATGTCGCGGTTGACGTAGCTCCCGAGTCGCCACACCGCGTATTAGGTCAGTTAGTTAGTACCTGCTTGACGAAGACGTGTTGCTGCTTCTGCCAGGTACCGCTGCTGTTTGAACCCATCAACCCACCCCGCCAACTCCTTTTACATTGTGACTTGCCGGCAAAGCTACATCATCACTATTTCAACCCGCTCTAAACTCCGACATCCTTGCTACCACTTTGACCACTTTATCTCGCCGAATCTCTTCCAATAGCAACCCACTACATCACCGTCGACTCACTCAGACTCAACTATGGACTCTCCCTCTACAGTCCAAGAGTGGAAGGCTGCTCTCTCGGCTACAGACCGCTATAGCATCATCCAGAGCATGTGAGCCGAGCTCCATCCCCCCCCTTCTCAGCCACAACTACTTACACGATGCCTCTAAATCTCGCAGATCGGCATCCCTGCGTAATAATCTCGTGGAAGCAATTGCTATTGAACAGGCTGCATTTCAGGTCTCGTCCACGCGGGTGCGCCCTTGACCCCGTACTTCCTCGCTTTGTTTCAAGGCTCACCATGGTGGAATAGGAGGAATATGACACGGCATGTCGACCAACCGCCTCTCCGCCACCTCAGCCGGACGCTCAGCAGGGCTCCGAGGATGGGGAAAATCCGGAAGAGGCTGGACTTGAGATAGGCCCCTACAAAGGCTGTGTTCCAATAGCCGATGGCGTCACCTCCCAGGTCTATCGCTCGGGAGACCGCGCTCTCAAGGTCATCGTCAGCTACCACAACATCGAGCCGCACAACCCTCAGCGTGAGGTTAAGATCCTCAAGACGCTCTGTGGGCCATGCATTTCTCTACTTGACGTCTTTCGCGACAGAGAACAGCAACTTGTTCTGGTCTTCCCCTTCATGCCATACACCTTGGCCGACCTGATAGACAAACAAGCCATTTCCGCCGCTCAAGTGCGCCTCATCTTCACCGACGTGCTCAACGCCCTGAGAGATCTTCATGCCGAAGGCATCATTCACCGCGATGTGAAACCATCGGCCGTTCTCCTGGCCTCTCCTGACGGCCCAGCCTTTCTCTCCGATTTCGGCACCGCTTGGCATCCAGAGTTTTCGGCGCACTCGGAACCAGCAAACAACAAGATATTAGATATAGGCACCGGGCCGTACCGTGCCCCGGAAACTCTTTTTGGGAATGTCGAATACCAGACGGCTGTCGACATGTGGAGTCTCGGTGTGATGCTCTCCGAGGCGATTCGCACTCCTCCAAAAGCCATCTTCGAGTCTCGGCCCGCCCACGAAGACGGAAGCCAGCTCGGTCTCATCCTCAGCATATTCAAGACGTTGGGCACCCCGACCCCCGAGACGTGGCCCGAGGCAAAGGCGCTCAAGGTCGCCCCCTTTGAACTCTGGACCGTGTTTCCGGCGAGACCATGGGAAGAGATTCTTCCCGATGTAGATGCCGACTTTAGAGACTTGGTGGCGTCTCTGCTGCGGTACGGTGGCAAGAGAGCTACAGCAGAGGAGGTTCGTATCCCCCGTTTTCGGTCAGTGTTCGAGAGGCGAAGCTGATACAAATGTGCACATATAGGCCTTGCAACACTCGTGTCTCACGAAGAGCAAAACACCAGATATGGCTTCCGGCCATGATAAGGTCAATGCCGGCATTGTCCGCGAAACACCCCAGACTCTTCATTCGGTTGTCTGAGCCACCAGCCGGGACACCATTAGATACCTGCTCGATGAGAGATGCCTTAGATGTATCGGGCGCGCAGATCATCATCAATGATTACAAGCAAAAACGGTCCACCAAACCATCCACTGCTTGGCGTCTACACCGACAACCGCTCGAAAAGCCTTGCACCTCATTCGGTATGGAACTATTCCAAGTTATTAGTAAGTATGATGAAAAATAGACAGGAGTCAAGCAACTCTAACGTTCGCCTTCTTGGCCTACAAGGACACTTGATGCAATTTGATGTCTCTGAAATGCACCAATTGGGAATTGTAGCATGATCCAATGGAAATGGATTTACCTAGATGGCTATCTTCGACCGCCTCTCCAATGCTAATATCTGTACTCAACCGCTTCATGCGTATCCTCATCGCCACGTCCTTTCACATGCATTGTTTTCTCGTCACTGTCTCCTCATAACACTCAACTCAACCCTGCCTCCGCTTGGCCGTGTCGGCACCCAAATAGTCAATGGGGTTCCTGCACAGCGGACACGTATTCTGGTTGCTGCTCTGAAACCACTTGTACAAGCAGGTGCGGTGGAATTGGTTCTTGCACGTGGTGCAGCGCTTGTCAGGCATGCGCTTGTCGGTGGAGATGATGCTGTAGCAGATGGCGCACTCGCTCTGGCCCTTGAGGGCGCCGACAATGTTGCGCTTGAAGACTTGCAGGCCGTCGATGATGTTGCCGTTGGAGAAGGTGATTGCGCCCTGCGTGGTGAGGATCCACGACTGCCACTTCTTCTCGCTGACGGCGACGCGGTGCAGGCCCATGACGGTGACGCCCTCAATGGGATACGAGGTGGGAATCTTGATGCCGATGGCAGCGTTGTCCTCGTCGACCTCGTAGCTGGCCACGACCTCGCGGGCGGCGCGAGCCACCTTGACGACGAGTTCCTGTTCGTCCATAGCGGGCGGTTCCTGGGAGTCTGCCCACTGCTGCACCTCGTCGAGGGCGTCCGAGACGGTCAGGGGCGAAAAGTACTTGGTGGTCCAAGACTCGACGGCGATTCTCGTCTGCTTGGAGCGGCAGTCGATGTACCATGTGCGGAACAGGCTAGGGATGAACTTGAGCGTGAGGTAGAACAAGTGCACGAGCAGCCACTGCATGTTCTTCTCCTCGGGTTCCGAGTCGGCCAGCTTGACGTCGTAGTTTCGGATCTGCTCGGCCCCCAGGTTGACCTTGTCGAGCTTCAGAGGGTGCGCGACGGCGTGTCCGAGAACGTCAACCATGAATTCGAGGAGGGGACTGAGCGTGTTGTCCGTCTTAAGGTTTTCGGTAAAGTCGATGCGGACCTTGAACGACGACGCCGCGAAGGCGTCAAAGACGAGCTTCCACGACAAGAGGTAAGATCGGATGGCCGAAGGGAATTCGGCCAGCATCTCATCAGAGTACTTCTCCAACGTTGGAGCATCGAGCAGAAGCGAGACCAGCTCGTCGGGCAATCGAGCATCCGTCTTATCAAGGAGAACATCGACCGCTTTTTGCTCTTGCTCCGCAGGGATTGCCCGATGAAGAAGATTGAATGCGGCCGTTTGGATATCCCGAGAGTCTGAGGCCACCAGGCCGTAGATATCGGATAGGTTCTTGATGTGTCGCAGCGGGATCTTCTCGACCTCGCGACAAAGCATTGCATCGACGATTTCCAGCGGTTGCGTAGATGCATCTCTCGGAAGTCGCAATAGTTCAAGCAGAGCCCGAGGCTTAGCACCATCGACCTCCTTGAGGGCATCGACGAGGTCGTCGTTGGGGTCTTGCAAAGCTTCCAAGGTTTTGGATAGCCGCAATGACGCGTGGATGATGGGGAGAGCCTCGTCAAGCTCGTATCGCTTTACTTGATCCCAAAGGGATAAGCAAAACTCGATGGATTTCTCCCAGTAAGATCCGTACACATCCTTCATGCATGGGAGCAAATGATTTAACGAGCGACATATCTCAGCGCACAACGCTGTGTCGAGGTCCTCGGGGTCATCCAACCAAGACGTAATCTGCCGCACTGCAAAGACAATGCGGTTATTAGCCACGGGCAATTCTCCAGGTTCATAGATTTGGGCGCATGCGTTCAAGAGCACGAGCGTTGTAAGAGTCTTAGATCCGTGAGGCGTGGCATCAGCGACTTCGCTGACAACACGGTTGAGAAAAGTGTTGGCCAATTTTGAAGGCTGGAGGCTTTCGCCGAATCCAGCGATGATTGCGGAGGCGGGAAACACCGTTGCCGGAGTCACCTTGAGGAGTTCAGGCTTCATGAGAGCCACTTCAAGGTGAGACCCATGAGTGTCCACCAAAGACTGAACAAGCTCGCTCAGTGATCTGGCACTATAAAGACCTCGAGGTGTCAGCTCTATTGAATGTTCCAGCAATAGATTGACGAGATCGTAAACCACAGAGCTATCGTCCCAAGACTTCACTTCGGCAGCCAGTGCACCGAGGATATTGCGCATCGACGATATAAAGCCTTCTGCCTGGGCGCTCGCTTCCGTGTGTCCCACAGTCTTCCACAGCCGATTCTCCTCCATGCAGGTGATCTGATCCGAGACAAGCTGGACAGTCAGACATTGAAGGTAGAGGAGTTCCACTTGGAACGGCCTCGGCAGTTTGGAAAGAGAAAGGCCGGCCTCTGAAAGCTGGCACACGTACAAGGCCATTCTCATAGGAATAGAGCGGCCCTTTCTGTCCCTTGGAACTCG
This sequence comes from Thelonectria discophora, assembly GCA_911649645.1. NCBI lineage: Eukaryota > Fungi > Ascomycota > Sordariomycetes > Hypocreales > Nectriaceae > Thelonectria > Thelonectria discophora. The sequence continues at coordinate 630,219 of CAJVRK010000012.1, forward strand.
AACCATGGCAGCTTCAGAGTGGCCCTTAGTGAGCGCAGAAGCACCACCAAGGCTGTTAGTGATAGTAATGGAGGGATTGATGGGTTGTTCGAAAAAGGGAATAAGCTCCGTCATCCAGGCATTGGTGCTGGGAAAGAGCTCCTCGACAGGCATATCCGTCTCGGCCGCGCTTTGGGCCTGAAGTACGAGCGTCTCGATTCTATAGCATTGGTTAAAGGATGCGCAAAAAAAGGCCGAGAGAATACTTACCCCAGAGATTGAGGTCCGGCCCTCTCCAAGTTTGACTGAATGATATTTATGACTGGCAACTTTCCATCAACATGATTGTCAAGGAGCGAGCGGATAGCAGTAGCCTTGGAGGATACGGAAGCATTCTCAATCTCGGAAAGCCCCAGCAACTGGGCGACCAGCGCGAGATGAGTTTCTTCGTCCTGCGAGAAGAGGTCGGGTCGGTCTTTCGCAATGGTTTCGAGGGCTGTTAGGGCGTTCTCCGTATGCTCAGGTTCCTCCTCGAGGATCCGAACAAGCTGTTGCAAGAGCTTTCGACAACTCTCTTCAGTCAAGCTCTGATAAGTGATGACAGCCTCGAACACCTCCCAAGATTCTGTCTCACCCTTGATGACAGAGATAGACTGTGCAACAAGGTGGCCCTGCATTTCTTCGTCTTTTCGGGCCAGCGAGGATCCTGTGTCGCGAGAAATGAGGGACGCCAGCGCTGAGTCGCGGGCAGTACTGGGAGGCAGTGCCAGGATGGCCTTAGTCCACGAAGCCCAGATTGGAACAAAGTCGTCGGAGATGGCGCCGATTAAATGAATGCACGAGAGGAGGTATCGCGAAGAAGGAGAAGCCACGGCTTTGGCTGCGTCTTCCTTGCTGAGCTTCAGGAGAAACGCCGAGACCTCCTTTGCTGCTTCACCAGCAAATGCGGCGGGTGCCGTACTCAAGGCAAACTCCAGGACCCGAGCCATTCCGTAAGGCTTCAGGTTACGGCTCTCGAGCAGGGCGACGCATTTGTTGATCAAAGCGGCTGAGGGCACCAGGGTATGGTCTGGAAGCTCGGGGGTGTTCGAGAGTTTCTCCTCAATCTGTCCCACAACACTGAACCACCGTCGGCCTTCTTCGGCAACCTTTTCTTGAGATTGGTGAAAATCCCGAGACACTTCAGGAAGAGAGGCATACATCTTGGGGCCCAAGACTCTACCCAGTCTATCCCACTCCTCGAGGGAGGCTGCAACGACGTTGGGGGCAGCCTGTACGATGGAGATGTAGGCCTCGACCAGAATAGATATCGCATTAGGCCCGAGGGGGATTGCTGCTGTCTTTTCAGATACTGAGAATAGGAATTGCTCAAGGAGAGGGAATAGATGCCCCTCCACAAAAGCAAGTTGGTCAGTTTCTGGGAGGCTAGTCAGTAAGCGCTTAGCCGTGTCAATAAAGCACTTCCAGGCCAGAGAAGTGTTGGTACGAGGCTCATCTCGATTCGTAATTCCTGCCTTGAGAGAAGTCATGAACCGGGAAGCCACCTCGGGGGTAATCAGATGGGCGGGTAGGATGGACAGAAGCTGGTCTAAGTATTCCCAGAATCGAGACCGACTACCCTGCGAGCCTTTGGCGATGAAGGCTTGGAGTCTAGAAAGAGGCGACTTAGGGTCGGCAGGTGGTTTAGACGAATTCCACACGTCGGGATATACTTGTGTCATCTTTGTAAGGGCGCGGACATATTCTAGCGCCGATCCCAGATGATTCGTCTTGAGCCCGCCGGTGATAATGGCCTGCTTGACCTTTGACGACCCAGCATATGGCAGCTTCCGATCAATCGACGCGAAGAGTAGCTGACAGACTGTCTTCCTGACAGTGGCGTCGTTGAATGTGATGGCCTTCCAGATGTTGTCTTCGGCAAAATATTCGTCATAGTGTTCCTGCTGCTTCTCCAGATTGGACGGCTCGATCCTCTGCAACAGCCCGAGGACCAGAGACAAGCTCGCCGTAACCACTCGGAAATACTTTGTCTCTGCATCTTCCTTGGTAGTCGAGCGTTCGTCGCTGAGGGTGTCTGGGGTCTCCTGTATCGCTTCGATGGCATAATCGAGGATCTGAGATTGGCATTTGTTCCAGAAAGCTGTAACCTTTTCGGGAGTCGAGAGGAAGGAGGCGAGGCCATCACTGGCAGCTCTGGCGACGACACGGTCGCGATCGAAGGGTCCGGCGAGCCAAGCGCCAACAATCTTGTGAAGGTGGCGTTCGAAGCGTCTTCGAGCGGATTTCATAAGCTCGAGCTGGAGGTTGTGGGATAGCTCGCGGACTCGGCGAGAGTTGTCTATTGAAGTTCGGGGATAGACTTGGACCTAAGAGACATATTAGTGAGAAAGGTGAATCAAGTAAAGGACGGTATCCTGACGGTTGTACACCTACCCAGATCTCGAGGATGGCTTCCTCGACTCCACCATCCTTGTCGAATGGATGCGCCTGGACATAGACGAGCAGTTCCTCGAGGGCCTTTGCCTTTGTCGTGCTATCCTTTTTGAGGATATTCTTAAGCGAGACAACAACGTTTGGATCGGAAACGGCGGCAAAGGACGGGGGTTCGGCGAGGTAGGACAGGGAGCTGCCGGAGCCTTGTCCAGAGCCCCCAAACCCGCCAAAGGCACCGAAGCCGGATCGGGGGACGGGCTTGCCCTGGTTCCGCTTCATGTTGACGGCGGCGGAAGGCGAATGAGGAACAAGGAATGTGGGCGTGCGATGGGCAGCTTGAAGCTGTCGGAAGCTGGATTTGGTGATGGGTGAGAAATTGTCGGAGGGGCAAAGAGTGATGTCACCTGAAGCACGGGGTCTGAAGCGGGGCAACGATCTGGACGCGGAGCCTCACACTGAGAGATGGGGTTGAGATGGAAGTTGAAGATGAAGATTGAAGGAGAATCAGAATCAGAATCGATGCTTCCCTACCTATTCATATAAACAAATGCAGAGAAACAAAAACTAGTCAACCACAGCATATATTAATCCATTATCTTTGTGGTCTATTCCTTCCACTGTTTCGTGCACGGTTGAGGGCTTCACTGTTCCCACCGGTTTGACTCACGCCGATCCCTTCCATCTCGCTCCCCAGGATTCGGGTCAGCAACAACGGGCAGTGACACATTATGAGCAACGATGCCAACAAGTCACGATGGGGGCAAAGCTGCCCAAGAGAATTTCTACTTTTCCGATACCTTTCCAAGGTTTTTCCGTTTCTATTCGCCTTAGTCAGGATCCCATGTCTTATCTCCATCCAGAGCTTATCGTTAACCGAGACGCCCATCTCCCGTGGGCGCCAGTCGCCGTTTCCCGCCAAAACCACGTCAAGCACATCCACGACGAAGGACACAACGACCGACGATCGCGAGCCTCCGAATCCAGATTCAAGACTCCGAGACACCAGAATAGGCCCACTCTTCAGAGACGTCGGAAGGTTTTGCCGGGCTGACGGGTCCCTGCCGGGACTTCTGAATGCAGCCAGTCATGCACCGTTAGTCCTGGACTTGGGCTGCGAGAGAGCATGGTTGCCTGGCAGAGAGTCAAGCAAGCGAGGTCCCTTGTTGGACGCGTTGCCACGGACGAATAACGACTGACCGAGAAGAAACAGTCCGAGGTGTTACCCTTTGAGCCACTGCCGCATTTATCCTGGCCCTTTATCCTGGCGCCTGGGCGGGGACGCTACAGCTATCAACGAGTGAAGCGAACGAAGCCAACCAAGTGTCCGTGTCGGCGTCTGCATCTCCCGTCAGCTTCGACCAAGCTGAATCAGTAGGTCGTGTCTGTCAATCCTTCCGCCGCGTTAACCACGCCAGAAATATGCCACTTCCGACCGGCAAGACAAGGGATGGCATCTTCGTCATTCCTTCCACTCAACCGAGGATAACGCTCTGCCAAGGGCAGGTGCAACTCCCGTGCGAGCTTCCGAGCATGCCCCCATCGACCCATTCCTACATTTCCAAGCTGTCACGGTATCTGACGATGGAATCTCTCTTGGGATAATCGTCAGATTACACCAACACGGCAGATGGAGTCAATACTTGCCCAAGGCGGCACTTCCGCCACCCTCCACCAGCCCTTCGCACCACCATCTCATCATGCGCCTTGCCACGTGACGGCATCCGACCTGCCGTGACACGCCTGCCGACATTTTCCTCCAATACCTAGACATAGCCCTTCTCCGCCACTTCCATGGTCCATCCATCCATCACAGGGCTTGCGGACCTGCCGTTTCGGGCATTGCGACACATGCTGTGATGTCAAGTGTGAACCACCCCTGACGATACACTACGGGGGAAGCAGTAAAACAACGTGTGCATCAGTCGGCGCAGACTGTGTGATTGGTGCGTCTGGTCGAGGTGCAGCAGCCAGGCGACCACCACCACCTCAGCTCTGGGGGCGCCCCTCTGAGAGGAGGAGTGATTGTCTCTTTTGCTGTCGCGGATGACCACGCGAGACAGTCTTGCGTCGGCACAAGGGCTGTTCCACGGCAGCACCTGGAGAGAGCCGCACGCGACGTGGAGAGTACACTGATGCCCTCCCAAACCCGCAGGCATGCGAAGTAGCGTTCGTACGTCAGTGGCTTGCATCATGGATGGCAGCGGCATCATCCCCTGTCCGGCTCCTTGGGCACGGCCGCAGCCAAATCTGCAGCTCCAAGGTGGAAGACCCTTGTCCTGTGCGCCCCCTCTCTGCAGGCAGCGGGTGTTGTGTGTTGCTGGTGACCTAGGATGCTCTGTGCCAGTTTACCCCGCAGACTCTGAATGGCTGCTTGTTGTCGATAGAACTGTATCCATAGTGAGTAATTACCCGGCGTTTCTCGACTCGACTCTCACAACATCCTCGGCTCGTCTCTGCTCGTCGCTTCCGGTCTCGTCGCTTTCAGCAGCTCCGAAGAGGCGGCCCTGCACCCCGCCCGGCTGCCCCCCAAAGTAACCCGAGTAGCCTAGAAGTTAGCGCCTCTCCACCAACTCTCAGGCGGCCCCTCCCCAAGTCCCCCGAGAGCTCCAGCCCCACTCCCCGCGCTCGGTCTGAGGAACCTCAGGCCTTCCCAAGCACCGACGTCGTCGACGTACTTCTACTTGGCCGGGTCTCTTCCTTGCTTTCTCTCCTCATTCCCTTCACTCTTCCTCTTCATCTTCCTACCTTTCGCCAGACCAACAACGTCTCTTTTCTCTCCCCTCTCCCTTGCAGCCCATCATCTACCATCGCTAACATCTCAACCTCGTCGTCTGCTCCAAACTCCACCGAACTACGGGGACCTCGGTTCCACTTCGACTTCACCAGCGCACCGTGTTAGTTGCATCCATTGTCTGCGACTTCTCGACTGTCACGCATCCGTCCTCTGTGCTGGGTAAGTTCGTGCTCCTTCGAGTCGCTTTTGCATGCATTGGCCGTTCATGAGTGCAATTGCCGTCTTTCTCCCACAAGTTGCAAAGGACTGACCAGGTTAGACTCCACAATTACATCACCCATCAACGATGCTGTCGACTGCCTCTCGTGCCTCGCCACGAGCGAGACTCCTGCAGTCTAGCCCTGCAGCCTCTTCCTCCGCCCTTTTATCGTCGAGATGCGCCCTTCAAACAAGAGAGTTTTGCTTCGGCGCATGGGCAACCCACCATCATGGTCGAGACGGTCGCAGACGTCACCGTGCTGCGCGATACCACTACCTGGAGTCTCTGAACCGCAATCACTCATGGGACAATGATGCCAACAAGGCAATCAAGAAGGCCATGGACGCCTTTGCTCAAGCCTCCCAAACCACCCACAAGCGATACGTCAACCCTGAAGAGGTCAAGTCCTGGTCCGACGAGGTCTCAGGCGTTCGCCCTGGGAAGAACATTGAGGACGTCGAAAGAAGCGCCATCGATCACCTCATCCGAGGCGACAAGCCTCTCAGCTACGACCACGACATGTGGAAGTCGTCGCTGCGAAATATTCGCAACTATCTCGGGTCGCACCGTGATGGGCAAAACGTTACATGGCGCAATACGACTTCCAGTGTTGATGACTCTACCTTCATTGACCCCATTACCAACCGGAGGAGGGCCAAGAATGCATCCAGCCAATCGGGTCCAGCTCCCCTCTACAACGACCTCGATGGATACAATCCTACCGACTTCTCTGAGCCTCCTTGCCCAGTCAGCTCGGACCAAAACTACAACGACCTCGACAGCTATGGCCCAGCAGAAGATATGAAGGCGTCACAGAAAGTCCAGGCAAACAAGTATTCCGACCTCGACAAGTACACGCCTGTCATGGACGACGCTGCCACTGGAGCTCAGCAGAAGAATGATGGTTACAAAGACCTGGACAAGTACGATGCCGTGAGCTGGAATGAACCCGACGGCCTTCGAAAGGCCACTGCCGAGGAGACATCCAAGGAGTATGATGACCTCAGCAAGTATTCGTCCACGACGATCGATGATCCATCCGCGCCGCGCACACTGACGGCCGAGGAACAGTCGAAGCTCTATGAGGACTTGGATCAATACAAGGCAGTAGAGTGGAACGAACCAGACGGGTTGAGGAAGGAGACCGGAGAGGAGATGTCCAAGAACTACGATGATCTCCAAAAGTATGGAGCGGTGCGTTGGAATGAGCCCGATGGACTGCGCAAGGCTACCCCCGAAGAGCTGTCAAAGAACTACAAGGACCTCCCAGGTTACGGGCCTGAGGTCTGGAGTGAGCCCGATGGCCTTCGTCGCCTGACGCCTGAAGAAGAGTCCAAGAATTATGATGACCTCGAGAGCTACGACGCGCCGTTTGTTGCCCACAGTTCGACCCTTCGCGCTCATGAGGCGGCCCAAATGGATGCCACCCCGAGAGGAAAACCTATCCCAGCCAAGGTGGATGTCCCGGTTGAAGACCTGGCCAACAAGTACGAGGATTTGGACCAGTACGGACCGATCCGTTGGAACGAGCCGGATGGCCTTCGCAAGCTTACCCCTGAGGAACGGTCAAAGAACTATGATGACCTCCACATGTACGGTGCTGTCAAGTGGAGCGAGCCAAATGGTCTGCGAAATTTGACTCCCGAGGAGAGCTCCAAGCAGTACGGTGATGTTCCTCTGTATGCCCCCCGTGACATGTCGGATGAGGTGAATGCCCAACAAGTGCACCCCGAGGAGGCCTCGAAGGGCTACAAGGACCTGCCTGCGTATCATCACTACGAGAACGCCGACCCATTGACGGCTCGAATTCACCCCGAGGAGGCGAGCAAGCAATACGAGGATCTCGGCAAGTACTCAGCCTACGACAATGCCGGGCCAGAGCAGGAGCGCATCCATCCCGAAGAAGCTTCCAAGGAGTACAAAGATCTTCACAAGTACCCTCGCGCTGGTTTCGAGGAGGTGATTGCTTCCAAGCAGGTGCACCCGGAGGAGTTGAGAAAGCACTACGAAGATCTGGACAGCTACCAGCCTTCCAGCTTTGACGCAATCGAGTCCCCTCCTTCTGTCACGACGGCTTACAAGGACCTGGACGAATATGGGGCTGTTCGCCACAACGAGCCAGATGGCAAGCCCTCTCTTCGGCCGGACGCAGTCGCCCGTGGCCTCGGTGAATACGATTCCAAGGCAGGTCCCCAAGACACCAGGAATGGCCCTCAGTCATCAATTACTTATCCTCTATCCCATAGGAACTCAGGGGCCGATCCTGAACCGATGGAAACTAATACTGAAACTCTGACGGCCGAGAGCATTCGGGCCGCCACTCTCCGCCGAGCTTATGAGCTCAGTCAGGAACACCAAATGGAGCAGAGTGAGGATCAGGTGGCATCTCTGGACTCAGAGCCGACTGCTAATCTGACGGGGAACTATGTACGCGACTTCCCCGAGGAGTTTAGCGTATCGTGGAGCACAGCGAGCTCGTCGTCCAAGTCGGGGCTGCTTCCGAACCGCGCTCAAGACTCAGGCGTGGCCGAGGCGCAGTCTGCCGCGCTGGACGCGGAGCAAGACGGCGCTGAGCTGAGGTCCATGGACGAGTGCTTCCCCAGCAAAGAAGGTCGAGTGCAGCCATGTTTGGACCGGGCTGTGTCACGGGACCCCTACTCACACGAGCCTCAGGGCCTGGAGACGAGCTTCGCGGAAGAGTGCGGGCTGGATAGCTTACCGACGTTGGAGAAGCACTACACAAGCAAGAGTGCGGCGGCTGATGAGCCGTCGTCGTACAAGATCCTCGCCTACGACTCGGCGTTGCAGACAATAAGCATTGCGGAGGCGACGACTTCGGTGGAGGCGTCAGAGTCGCCGTCCACCCTCGCCGACGTGCTACTACGTCTCTCCAACCCATCCAAGTTCTTGCCTCACTTTGAGGGCCTCCAAGCCCAGGGCTACGAGGTGGTGTCTGGTAGCGGCGACGTGCTCATCTTTCGCAAGGTCCGCGAGGCGACGGCGGCGGCGGCGGTGGCGGGAGAAGGGGCCGGGTCTGGATTCGTCAATGTCGGATCTCCGAGGGTCAACCCCATCGACATGATGGGCAGGTCAGCGGTCAGCAACTTTGCCAGCCCCACGGGGTTCGTCAACTACGAGACCCTGTCCGAGTCGATGGACAAGCAGAAGCAGGAGAAGCAGGAAAAGGGCGGTCCGGCGGTGGAGAGGGTCGAGGAGACGGTCAAGACGCGAGCTCCGGCCGGGCACGGGAAGAAGCGCAGGCTCGGGAGGAAGCTGGCTCTGGGGACGGCGGGGGTAGCCGGGTCTGCCTATGCGGTTTCCATGCTGGGAGAGCGTGCCAGCACGCGGGAGATGAGAAGGGAGGAAGCCAGGGCTAGGCGCGGCTGAGATGGGCGGTTATGGGGGGATGAAATTGGAAAACTGCAAATGATATCTCACGACTGGGACAAATTGGAAATGGCTGCGACGGTTTTGGACACGGGGATCTTTTTGGTTTATGGGCTCTGCTCAACTCCAGGGTCATGGAGTTAACGGCTCGGTACAATGGTTGATGGATACAATTGATTTCATTACTCGAATGATGCCTCCTGCTATGCGGTGACAATTTGAGTTGACAATCGAGACGCGGCCCATACCCAAATGAAAGCCCTTCCCAGCAGACGAGAGTTGTTGATCTCTTCACACATTGGTCGTCGGTGATGCCAGCCTTCCCAGTTACCCTTTTTGCCGTGTTTTTGCCCAAAGGCGTCACCTCCAGACTAACCCCGCCATGACGTTGATCTGGCGGCCCGTCCATCCCATCCCATCCCATGCCCAGAAGCCACCGTGATGCAATTTGAACCCTTTTTTTCCCGTTGAATCAATATCGCATCGAACAGCAATTGATCAATATAATACACATGTCCCATCGTCACCATTTTCATCTCTCCGAAAACCCTCCATGCCCGCCGCCGCTCCACCCAAGGCTCGCCATCTGCATGGCGTGCTTGTAATCTTCCTTGCTGAAGCTCTGGCGGCGCTCGACGAGGACGGGCGTCCAGCTGTTTGTACGGTGCATGGCCCGCGCCGCGTCGGCTTCGGCATGGGCGCTCATGCGGCGAGGGCGGGCTAGAAGGAGAGAGATTGTTAGATCGAGGGGAAAGAAGAGGAGGGGAAAAAAGAAGGGGGGGGTTACATGTGGTTGTGAAGTAGTGCTTGTCCGGCTCTGGCGAGGACTCGTCAAAATACGAGGCCGGTTCGGCGACGAGCGGACCTGTGTCGGATGTCTTGGAGGAGGTGCTCATTGTGAAGAGGTGGATGTCGGATATTGTTTGGTTGTTGGTTGTTGGTTGTTAGTTGTGAGGAAGTAGTAGTGTCGAGGGCGGGTTTTGTTGTTGTCAATGTAGATAGGTACTGTTCGCTGTCAGTCATACATCCTCGGATACCTCCTCTCCTCTGGCATGCTTTCGTCTCATCCCACAATGAACTCACCATCGCAACCAAGACATGAATTACTTAACGGATAGGAAAGTAGCTTACCTTGATGAACAAATAGTCTGATGAACAACAATGCTCAATAATGCATCACCACATCCACCCCCGGACATGCCACCCTTTTAAATACCCATCCCCCTCTTTGCCCCCCGGCCCATCACGATAAACCTCCATTCTTCCCTTCCCTTTCCCGCCCGTGATCACCCATCCACCATTCCCAAGCCCGCAGCTCCGCATCACACCACGTCCAACCACGGCCCACCCATCGCCACCAGGGTCCATCACCTCTCACTGCCGTCCGGACGGTGCATCTGCAGAGTTGCACTTGACTTTCCCATTCGGTCGTCCTGCAATGGCGCCCCCGCGATGGCATGTTCTCTCGCTGATCTGCGGGAAGCTTAACCTCTCATGCCCCAATGACTGAGTTCCCGTTGCGTGACGGAAGCGTCATGGCGTTGTCTTAGTGCACTTTGGATCACCACACTTCTTCGCGAATCTTTCCCTTCACGCCATCGACGTCGCCGGGCATGGAACTGCTTGGCATGTGTTGGTGGCCGAGCGCCCAGATAGTCCCATTTGCATCCTACTATACCTAGGTACTAACTTTGTGACATGCGCCCAAGAGGTCAATCGCTTCCATTGAGCGAACTCTATCCTACATGATTGTGCCCTGGCCTAACATATCCCTCCCGGCGCCATGAGGCCCATTCCTCTCGAATAAAACACCCCGTCTTTCCAGACGACATCCTTCCATACCTTCCAACAATGAACCCTCCCCAACTCCATCAAGCCGAACGGCGGCTGAAAAAGAAAATAAAAAACCGACTGAAACAAGACGTGACGCCTCATGGTATGCGGGTGATGCTGGCGCCCTGAATGCTAGGAAATTGTATCGTCATCGTACCGGTGTGTATTGCCAAGTCGACAGTTGTGTGACTCAAAGAAAATAGAATGGGTATAACAAAAAAACCAAGCCGCCATCCGCAATTCGTCTTTTATGGTGCATCTTGCATGTCTGCCTTCTCTGCTGGTTGGCGAGAGACAGGTTGAGAGAGGTTGTATATACTAAGAAGTAGTGTATCATGCTTTGTGAGGCGTGTATGTGTATTAACTAAGGGGTGCGTGGGCGCTTCCAATAGTATTGCTGTTGTCTCATTAGCATCTCCAAACCTTGTCGGCAAAAGTGTCAACATACCTTGTGTTGCTTTCTGCAAGCTCGCAAGCTCGGTTTGCGGAGGCCGTCCACCACTGCGGCCCGACGCTGGTCGTCCATATCGTGCTCGGGAATGTAGTAGTACTCGCTCTCGAGCAGCTTGCCGGCCGCATCCTTGCCCTGGCGGGTAATGATTCCAATGCAAGGCGTGTTCTCAATCGTCTCACGCAGCTCCTCCTTATCCAAGCCCTCCTTCTCCTCGTTGGGAAGGTGAAGCATGATCGTTGACAGAGGCGTCGAGGAAAGACGTGAGTAGGCGAGCTGGTTGACCACGTGGTTGGCGACGACGGAGTTAACTTCGATGGACTTTTGGGGTGGCTCGGGTGTGGGAGTGCTCACTCTAGGAGGAGAAGAGAGCGGCGAATCATCCTTCTCCTCCCTGGTGAGCATCTTCTTCGTTGGGGACCCAGGGTTGGAGGGGATTAGACGGGGGGCGAAGAGGCTGCTAGCCAACGAGCTCATGAGGGGGTTTGGCCGTTTAGGCGTGTCCTTGGTCACCTTGGGGGACTTGGTAGAGATGGAAGCAAATCGACCCGACAGATCCGCACCAAAAGGACCAAACGAATGCACGTAAGGGTCGTTTTCTTCGTTTGGGTCGAGATCTTCCTCGCTAATCGAGCTGGAGAAACTGGCGGTGGCTTCGGTCCGCATGCTCGCGTTGACATCAGGTTCTTCCGGCTCGAGTTTGGGGACAGGCAGATCGGGCTCGTCCTCGTAGATTCGAATCTTATTTCTATGGCCGGGAAGGAGAGCCTGCAATCGACGAGAGCTAGAGTTCACGGGCGTAGGGCTTTCGGGCGACGTGATGCGGGTGCCACGACGCACTGGAGAGGGCTGGAGGTCTCTGCGTGGCTGCGTTGGGGATTCATCCCAAGTGCCGTCGGTGAGGTTGGCGTTACCATCCACAACTCGCTTGGGCCATTGGATGAGCACACGGGCGTCGTGGACGTCCACCATGATCTCGCAGCCCTCCGTCTCGCTGGTGAAGGTATCGCCCTTGAACAATTCCCAGGACTGGCTTTGGCAGTGCAGCTTGAGCCCGTTCCAGCCGTTGCAGATAATCTCGACTTTGCTAGGCTCCAGGAGACTCGGGGCCGGAATGAAGCGGGCCTTGACGTGGACACGGGAAATGACGCGGTTGGTGGACAGTTGGAAGTGCGACGAGTTGGACGAGCGACCCATGATGAGGGTCTCGCCATTTTCGGAAAGCTCGACGGTGGGCACAGCCGAGAGGGGAACACGCTCAGTAGCGGCGGCATGTCGGGGAGGTGAGCTAGACAAAATGCCGGTGCTGCTGGTTGGGATGGGCGTGGGATATTTGAGGCTGCCAGAGTAGGAGCTGATGTTTTGGCGCTTAACAGGACGAGGAAGCCCGGGCGATGAGGACGGCTCAAATGGAGGGAGGAGTGTCGGAGCTGGACGTTTGGTGCCGGCGAGAGACGTGAGCGGGGGAGGCATGGCGGGGAGCGTTGGTTCGGCCGAGAGCTTGTCGGCGTGGTGCCGATCAGGCGAAGAGGATAGGGAATCCATGGTGAAAGGATGAATTCGAGTATCGAGTAGTCTGAAGGGTCGAGGATTGACCAAGCGGTCGCGTGTCGAGTCGTGGAAAGCACGCGTTCAGCCGTTGGGCGTCCTCCCCTCAGTATTAAGAGCCGGAGAGGTCGTCGATGTTGGTGTCACGAGAGGGAGGCGGAAGATGAGAGGGTAGAGAGGAAAGACAGGAGCGGTAGGAAAATGAACGAGAAAAAGAGGTCTCGAAAGCAGGCCGAGCGGACAGAATAAGCGAGACGATACAGAGAAGGCCCAAGAAGGAGGCCGGGAACTAAACCCTGGAAGATAAATTGGAGGTGCGAGAGAAAGTGGGTTTGGGTGGTGTTGGAAGGGAGGAGGAGGCATTTAAAGAGGGTGTCGCTACTTCTTTTTTTTGGTGGTTGAAGAGACGCGGGCGCGATGGCACGTCCCCTCCCGTTGCGTGCGCGTTGGTTGGCGTTTGGCGTTTTGGCGTTTGTGGAAGGAGCGGTGCTGCCAGGGCGTTTTTTGGGCGGTGCTTCAGGTGCTTGGAGTCCCTCAAGGGCTAAATTACAGCGGCTCTCCAGCGCTCCAGCGGACGCCTTCAACGGCTGCGCGTCCCTCCATTGCTGCGGCGCCCCCGCGTAAAGTGAGTTCTCTCCGTTGTTAAAGTGGCCGCATCCGATCCCCACCCGACACTTCGGTGGGCGTCATTTCCAGAAGGAGACACGGGCGCGCTGCGCTTCGGGGACGAGTGCATTTATAGCGGCAGGGACTCCCCATGCTCGTGTCGTTGCAGCAAGCACCCTGGCACAGCCAATGCCATGACACCTGATGGACATGACACCTGCCTCGATTGCCTTACTTGGACTCTTATTTATTTGTTGCTTCCCTTTTGTCCACTAACGACATTCATCTGTAACCGTCACAGGTTATTTATTGACTTGTTCGTCTGGAATTTCCATGTCCAATGGATGCTCTCACGTCTCCTCCAGTCCCAAGTCCGCTCGACTCCCTCCAGCCTCCCTCGTTCCTTCTTCAACGACCCGACACGTCTCCACCACGAATGCGCAAAAACCGGGAAGGCGAAGAAAGGAAGGAACCACCACCACCAACCGACCCCTCTTTTGTTCAATTGCCCGTTTGCGCTTTTGTCCTTTTATGCTTCTCCTCACACTTGTACCCATCCGGACTGGATATTCCTGCCTCCTCGGAGACATTGGCACCGATTCTTTTGCGTCTTTATCTGAACTTGCCATTCCCGAAAACGAACCACGCATCCTCGTCATGTCAGCGCAGGCTGGGCTTCCGCTCTGCTCCCCGTGACACGGCGAACGCGGCGTTGCTACGGATATCAGCAAACACCGCCCACTCACGCGTCCGTCTTACACGTATTTTTTTTTTTCCAGACAGTATCGGCCACGTCTGCCTCCCGTCCGCAATTACTTGCATGAAGCCCCGAGTTTCTGTGGAAACACTTGCAAATTTCTCATCTGCGTCGCGAGTGCGCGGGTGCATCGCGGGTGCAATTACTCATGCCTCGCCCGCCCGTGACACTGGGACTATCCTGCTTACCTGCATCAAACGGTGGCGTACGTCGGGCTGCGGAAACTCAGTCGACTGAACGTGAAGCCCTTTTCTTTTTCCCCTGGAATTAAAAAGCTCCGCCCTGTTCCGAGGCCTGAATTGCCAATTAAGGCAGTTCCTCTTTTATGCCAGACGCGTGCGTTCTCGCTTGATTACCCTGAAGCCATGTCGAAACTCCTGCATGCACCACGCTGCTTGAAGGTATCCGCAGATTATAGAACCAATGTCAAAGTAAGTGGCGTATTGATCTACATACGGCCACTAGCTCGCATATTTCATGCTCCTGGAATATCGCGTCCTTTACTTACCCTCTCGCGCTCGTAGTCGTCGCTCTTCCTCCTCCTGCTTCTTCCTCTTGATATCCTCACGGTACGCAATGCATGTTCGACCTTGAGAGTCAGACAGTCTCGTCCCCGTTGCCATGAGTTTTATTGCATGACTCTCCAATCAGGTGTTTTGAGCACGGCTCCCTCCTGACTTCCTGATGCGCTATGTAGCCTTGTAAGCACTTCTACGAGACTGACCATGTGACACATGATGGCGGTGTTCTGGCTTCCGGTTGGTTTCAGAAGGGCGGACTTGGGTTCGAATCAAGCCTATAGCTTGTTGAATGAAGTGAAGATGTGGAATGTTTGGGAGGAGAGAGAAATGGTTGATAGATCTAGTATTTATAGCTAGATGATATGGCACGCCATGGTAGCGCGTTCCTTGAATGTCTGATGGAATAATTGCTAGACCGATCCTACGTACAATGAACTTTTTTACTTCGATGTGATTCAGAGTCACCGCGGTGAATAGAATCGCTGCAGTCTGTAGCAGCCAAGGTTGATGCAACGGTTAATGCAACGAAACTGTTATAGACTGACCAACTGACCACCTACCCAACTAGGTAAATTCGACAGAGTCTTTTTAACAGCTGGTCTCACAGCACGTGCATAAGAAGGAAGTTTGGTCGGTCATGGTTCAAGTTGGTTTGATCTGGACTGCTTTCTCTTATTCGCGCACTCGTGTTCTGGTTAGGTAATGACTTCTCATCCCGCCACCACCTGTTCTCGTACACTCGGAAGGGAGAGAAGGGGGGAGGAAAGAGCTGCTTGTCCTTCCTCCTCCATCTCGGCCACACACCCGGATGCACCTTCAGAGGTAGGTAAAAAACACAGACATAAATACCCTTCATCCTCCGCTGGTAAATAGGTCGACTGTCCGAAGCTTTTCTCTTCTTCACCCACTTCTTCGCTCACTATGAATCAACTGTTGAGGATCTAATTGTCCTGATATTTTCTCTCCACTAATCCAATATGTACAGAACGTCACTCTTCCGCCGCCCGCTTCATCTCCAAACTTCGTTTGCTTGTTTCTGTACTCCCGTTCGTCTCTCCAACCGCCGCTTGCTCTTCGTTGAAACCCCCCCCCCCCCCAAATCTTGGACATCCGCTTCCGATCCCATTGCCGCTCTTTTTTATTTCTGTCGCTGTTTGCTTACCGATTTCCGCTAACTCGCTGACTGAACAAGACAGGACCCGAAATATGGCAGAGGGTGCCATGAAGGAGTCCTTGGCAGGGACAAGTGTCCACTGCCAGACTCCTCAACCTTCCCCCTCGTGTCCAGGCTGTATCTGCCCAGCCTGCGCAGCAGCCCCGGCCTGCCCAAGAATACCGGCTTGTCCTGCGGCGCCGGCCTGCCCTCCAATCTGCCCGGCGACCTTGTCCTCCACCATTGCCCCGGCGTGGGCCGCTCTTCTTTCTGCCGTTCAGACGGCCTTTTTTACGTCTGTCCTGACAAAAGAAGGCCGGCGCGTCTCCTCCACCGACCCCGCCAATCCCGTCCTATAAATCCCTGCCACGGTCCCCGGAACCGCCGTCTCGACCTCCGTCGACGCCAACATCTCCCCGCCTCCCATCTTATATGGGCTCGAGAGCCACGGATTCGACTTCGCCACCCGGCGGCTCTCCCCTGGCCGGGTGGTGTCTGGACTGCCAAGTTCCCGACATAAGGGGAAGGGGAAGGGGGGAGCTGGGTTCGTGCCCGGGGCCGAAAGGGGGTTCAAGATCAAGTGAGGGCAGGTGGCGAGAACAGGTGGTGATGGGATGAGAACTCATTACCTACCTAGCTATGTACGAACACGGGTGCGCAAATAAGAGAAAGCAGTTCAGATCCAACCAACTTAAACCATGACAAAACTTGCTTCTTATTTCTGTGCAGGGAGACCAGTTGTTAACAAAGAAGTCTCGTATTTTTATTATATGATACCATCGTGGATGTAATATATGCCTAAGCCCCTATAGATGCCCGTATATTAGCATCAGCTCTAATAGAATACTAATATTAGATATAATAGTATAACAACATTAGCCCTAATAGTATATTAATACTAGCCTTAATAGCTTAGGTTGTAGCCTTGACCGAAAGGGTGTTCAAAGATCAGGGTAGGCAGCAATTGCGCCAATTGATATAGGTACCAACCTTACCTTAGGTAAGGTAGATCAAATAGCGGAAGGCTAGACCTTGAAGTTGTAGGTATGGCGTGGCACAATGCTGAAAACATTATATTTCATGTCGTGGCCAACTGTTGCAACGTACTGATATTTGACTACTTATGGTATACTATACTGCCGATGGACGTTACTGTACTGCTGCTAATAGACGCTTATACTATTATCCTAAAAGGAACGCATTTTGCCATAATTGTCTCAAATTATTCTACTTACGTGAGCAATGGAATATAATACAGATAGTTATGGGAAAGGGGTTTAATATGTGACTTGACCATCCTTAAGAGCCCCCCCCTTCCGTACAACCATTGCCGTAAAATACCAAAGCCGCGCTTAAATCTCTCTCATTACTAAGCATACATCTCATTTCCCTTCGCCGAGGCTGGTCTTCTTCTCAGTGTTGCATGCACCGCACGTGGCGTTTCTGAGTATCCCCTCCTCTCCCTTGACCTCTCCACAGCTTCCCATCAGGCCGCTCCCCTCGAGTGCTTTGCTGCAGGGGATCTCGACGAATTCCTGCTTGTAAACGCCGCCGTGGGACGAGCAGACGAAGTCGGTCCAGAAGAGCGTGCACATTGCTGCGGTGGGGATAGCGAGGGGTGAAGGTTGAATGTCGTTAAAATTGCTGGGATGTGGTGGTGGTGAATAGGAGGTTGTGTTGTTTTACCGAGTAATTAATTGGCAATGGTGGTGAAAGTCTGATGTTACTAATGTGATGGAGGTCCTGTGGGTTGAAAAAAGTCTTAGGTTGTTATTCAGTTTTCAGGAAATAAGCTCAAAGGAGACAAAGTTGAAATGATAAGATGACAAGATGCCATGGCATGCGATTGAAGACGCGGGATGAAGTGGCAGCGATCCTGCTCATCAGCCGCAAAGCGCCAGCTCATCAAATCGGCTCTCGCGGAAAACGGCTGTAGCCTGTAGGCAGAAAGCACGTGAGGGGAGAAGACGCCTCACTTATTCGTAAGGCTCCGGGCTCTTCATCAATTCGCGTTTGGCTCGCCCTATTCTTCTCTGCTACCTATCACACGCACTTGACTTGCTTGTTCCCATCTTGTAGCCGCCTTTAGGTAAACGCATGGATCGACATTTCACTTACACATTAGGTATCTCCGTAGATGCCCAAGGAACGACCATGGTATTTCTAATTCAGCTGTACAGGTACCTACCTACTTATTCTTCTTCTTCTTTCCAGCACGTTTCCTGCCCTCCCCTCGACAGCTGCTTCACTCGGTATTGACAGTGTCCTCGTCCGTACCGACCTTCATGGAACATTCCCGAAGCGGCCCATTGTCCCTGCCTCGTCGCATGGCTTTGGTATCAGATTCACCTCCAAGTCCATGCCGGTAGTGACGTTGTAGCACATTTTTGCCGCCAATTCTCCCACGAGCGGATTATGCGGCTGGGCGTGTTGAGCTGTGAAGTAAATGTGCGTATTGCCAGGATATGGGATTCGACTTGAAGATTACTTATATGCTACTTCATTTGGTGAGTCACTGCTGCGATGGATGATGAGGCGGGCGAGGGTAGGAAAATCGAGTGATCGGACTGGGTATTACATCAAAAGATGTCTCTGGCTCCCGGTCGTGGTTGTTGTCGTTGAGGGTCATGGACTCATGGGCAACGACTGGGAGATCATCCACTCCACAACATCCGTCCATCACACATGATGTATGAAAGAGTTGCCGTACACTTTGGAACTTAGGAGTATTTAATCAATAACTACTCATTTCATCCCATAGAATTGGTTCAAGTTTATCAGACACCATGCTGCTCGGGCGGTACGGGCCGATCCTCAACCTTGGTTAGCGTCGCCAACCAAGTGGTCAACATTGGATAACCATCTACCTATTATCTGCCTTGTCGAGTAAAAGGCGCTTTCAGGAGTGTCTTACCTTCCTTGCACAAAATCTATTCCCTGACTATGGCTTACAAGAGCGTGCATCCATCCACCTTTGACTCATGTCTAGCTTCTTCAAGCCTAGGTGCTATGCAACTGTCTCTCAGGCTTCCCGTGATGAAGTACTCTATCCTTGCCACTACGAAATGAGTTCTCTATCGATTTCTTGCCCCACATACGACAATCGGGTTCAGCATAACTATCATTAGATGCCACATATCTTGTCATCCTGGCGCTTGCCGTAAGACCCTCGAGTGATAAAGCGAGACCACTCCAAATCGTCAGGATTTTTCGACCAGCGCCGTACCGTTTGCGTGAAGACTAGGAAGCCATCCTCCTCTGGGCACCTTTGGAAGTCCCAGCCCAGCCATCCATCAGGATGACTGATGTGCATGTTGTGAGAGAAGCCGGCGTATCGGTCTCGGTCCTCGGCGTGTAACTCAACCCTTCCCGTAGAATTTGAGGATCCCATATCTAGCTTGCGAAGCCAAGGCCTCGAGGAGTTGGGACAGAGCCTCCACTGAAATCAGACGCGTCTGTCGGGGTTAGCTGCCCCC
Source organism: Thelonectria discophora (assembly GCA_911649645.1). Lineage (NCBI taxonomy): Eukaryota > Fungi > Ascomycota > Sordariomycetes > Hypocreales > Nectriaceae > Thelonectria > Thelonectria discophora. Next base: position 649,356 of record CAJVRK010000012.1, read on the forward strand.
AGTCCAGACAGCTGCAAATGTTGGCATCGAAACATGTCTTCATGTCCCATCCACGCAGGTTTGATCCCGCCCAGTGAAATAGCGATTGGCTAAGCCCCTCGCGGACAAGCTTTGCAATGCTGGCTCGGAATGCCATAGCGCTCACCTTGCTCCCCGGTTCTGGTCCTGGCGGCCGAAACGGGAGATGAGTGCTGAAAGACAGTTCGAAGCACAAGTTCTGCCCCTCGTCTCTGAAGGACTTGAATCGCGGCTTGTCGTCGCTGCAACAGAGCTTCGAAGTCCCGTCCCTGACGTGCTGGCACGGGGACACTTTGTGATGTCCCTCGTCACATTGGACCACGTTCTGCCCCGGCGGAGCGTCCGCAAAACGCTGGGCAGTATCCCACCTGGCGGATATATGGCCGCACAACTTGAGACAGCCCTCGTGGGCTTTGCAAATTCTTTCGTCGTCATTGGCCTCGTGACGTTGCCGGGCCGAGAAGTAGAATGTGCGGTGTTTCCATGTCGCATCCCGCGCAGTAGATGAATGGCACGCCTTCAAGGAGTTCCCTGTCGTTCCGGCATCCCCCTTTCTTCCTAAATTCCGTACAGGAGGCATGTAGGGGGCGGAAATCATTGGCTCGGAGATGCTGGCCTGGGAACCGATCCAGAGGCGTGGCCCAGATCCTGGCCAGCAGAGCGCGCTTTCCCGGTCGTGTGCGTCTATGAGATGGTACTTACGAAAGGATTGGCTAAACAGGCGCATGAAGTCCCGCGAGACCTGACGTAGTCGGAGGACGTCGTGATGGTCGACACGTTCCATTATGGCGACTATCAGCTCGTCGGGGAGTCGCACCAGGGAGCTCTGCGTGTGGTTCTGGTAGACCGCCGCGACGATGGTGTCTAATTCTACGCCGTCTGCTCTGAGGGAGCGTATTTCTGCACTTGGCTGGTGGCTAGAGATGACGGCATCCTGAGATTCCTGGTACGATGACGGCAAATTAGCCTAACGACCCGGACGAGTCAGGCCCCGTCGCTGAAGCTCTTCATCCGTAGCCCAGCTGTAGAGTTTATTGCGGATGTATTCTTAGAGGCTCCGGTGTTATTTCCCTTTGGCCATAGTTTTGAGAGTATCTTAGTACGTATAGAGCTAGTTGTCTTTAAAGTGATGAGTGAGTGGTGTTGTGGCAGATGGAGATTGTGCAATTCCCCCAGAGGATTGAGGTGCATAGAGTCGGCATGAAAAGTGAGTAAACATCAATGTGCGTCGTAAGCACGAATTTTTTCTCATGGAAATAACCTCAAAGGTATTGGTAAACTTCAATATCATGGGAACTTCCATGGGATCAAACTTCACGACACAGGTATATACTTGCCCACATGCATAGAGAGTTACGTTTAGAAGCCCGCATACCAACGAAAGGCACAGGTTTACCCGTAGGCACTAATAGACAGGGGACATACCGACTTAGATATCCATATCTCTGAGACAAATGCAGTGACTAGGCCACGTTTGAGATTCTACCTATCCACGGCCGCCGGCACTTGCCTGGCTTCCTGGCCTAAGTCATACTTGACAAGTTAAAGTATGTAGGCTCTGGTTACCACCCAACTATTGGGGGTATCCAACTCGCGCTTACGTTGCGTTTGGGGTTCCTTAGAACGTTCTCCACGAGATGACGCTCCGACTTGCTACAACTCTCCCAACTCGCCACCTTGGGGTCCCATCTATCAACGGTGAGACTTGGGTATACGTACATACATATGGATGGATACGGGGCTGAACATGAGTTCAAGGTAATTTAATCGGCTTGGGTCTATTTTGGTCCGGGGAATGGCACTCTTGAAAGCGGTAAGGGTATTATGTCCAACTCTTCATTAAGACTGCCTAGGTACTCTCCATAAGGTGCTTAAGTTCTTATAGAAAATTACGTAAGGACTAAAGCAAGGTGAGGATAAGGCGAGGCAATAATACCTAGCAAAACACCATCCTAACCTCAGATTTAAAGTGTTTATTACTAAGCCCCCCGACTCTCATGATTTGACCTTCCGCTAGTTGACTACTTACTTCAAGTGGTCCTTTTGTAGGTACACTTACAAGGGACAGAGATGGAGAGGAAAGCGTAGTTTGCCCTTCCTGTCTACATCTCCGCTAGACGCGCAACAACTGCACCTTCCAAGGGTAGATAACACAGCAATAAATCCCTGAATCCCCCACTGGGAGATGGGTCGACCGTCCGAAGTTTTCTCTTCTTCACTCACTTCTTCGCCCACTACAAATAGCGACGACTGAGCCTCAAGCCACATCCGACAACTGGGACGATTCTTCAGCGATGACTGAGCCTCCATCTACATCCGACACTGCCCACCACTCGACATCCGTTTCCGATCCCGTCGCCGCTCGTTTCCATTTCTGTTGCTGCTCGTTACTCGATTCTCGCTAACTCGCCGGTCGAACGAGACGAAGATGGCGACATGACCCAGAGTGTCATGAAGGCTGGACAAGGCGGGACTTCTACACCGAGATATTTCTATGAACAACCTCATGATCAATGAGGATGGCTGGAAAAGTATATTCTTCGTCGAGACATTTCTCTGAAAAACCTCATGATCAACAAATAATGTTGGCGATGAACATGAACCCCAGGTGGTCGACCCAGAAGAGCGTGTGGGAACTATCCATGCCAGTGAGTCGGGACTCCTGCCGCCTCCGGCATCCCTCTCCTAACCCACAATCGAAGAGGACCTCGCGACGCAACGACGACCATCGAAATTAGCCATAAAAGCATAACGACATTGGCCCTGAAAGTTTGGGTCGTACCCCTGGCTGAAAGGGGCTTCAAGATCAAGTGAGGGCAGGTGGCGAGAATGCCTTCCTCCCCCGCCAGAAGTGCGGGATTCGACGTCTTTTTATTACCTCGACTTTTTTCGTTCTTTTTCTTGTCTTGTCTTGTCTTGCTTTGTCCTTTTTTTGTTTTGTGTTGTCTCGTTTTATCTTGTCTTGTCTTCTCATGTCTTTTCGTGTCCCTCCATTATTACTGTTTTAACCTATTTTTATTTTCCCTGTTCTTTCCCTTTTGTCTGCGTTTTTTCTTCTTCCTGTTTTCACCATGAATCTACGAGTTCCTTCCTATTCGCAGCAGGTAGTTAAACAACTTCGTTCATTGTTTGATTGGCAAAACTGTGCCAACATTTATTAAGAACGAGACCTTTTAGGTCTAATAATATGAAGCATTTTGCCCCTCAAGTACAGAGCTCGAGCCGGTCGATGATACCCTTTGTGTGTCTTACAAACATAACACAAACCGGTTCTTTGTCAGCTGAGAGTCGATGTGCATTGTGATGATCATTTCTCATGCATGCCGGAAGTGTTCCCGAGTGCCAGCCGATTTGCCTATCTTCCATCGCCTGGAGCAACGCTGAAAAGCTGCCGAGTGTATTATTTGGGGTTCCGAAAATGTCGTCCTTGACTGCGCTCTTCGCAATACTTTCCCACTGTTGGGGAGCCAGGCTGACGTGAAGACTGGGAGTACCAAAGTTCCTATCCATTGTCCCTAGCTCCGAGAGGTTAGGTTGCGATTCGTTAATGAAGAGCGTCTTGAGTTCGTTGTTTTGTAAGGCTCGCTGGGCTTCCACGGTGATTGATTCGACCAAGGCGCGGTAGGTCTCGGCGATGGAAACCAGGAGCGTATTTAGGAGTTGGGAATTCTGCATGGCCCAGACGAATTCAGTCGGACACACGGTGCATTGAAGAATGGCCAAGGCTCTTGTTGTGATGGATCGAAGGCGGATGAGCGCAGATGAAAAGGGTGCCGGTTCTGTTGCTCGCGTCTCTTCCAGGCAGAGGTATATACTCGCAAGACATGAACATGACGGCTTTGAGGGCAGAGGGTCCAGTCTTAGTAGGGCTGGATCTGTGGTTAGGGAGTCGTTTGTTTCGCAGCTGAGGATACGGTTAGACGGGACGGCAGAGTCTGAAATTGACATACCCCCATACGGGCTGGTCAAGGCCAGCGTCCAAGACCAACTGAGGGTCAAACTCGAAGCCACTTGTGGTCATGGGCACGTCAGCAGGCGAGTCCCTTTCCGTCGACGACGGAGGAGTTTCATTCGTGGCATTGTCGCAGTTGCCAGTCTGGTCTGCCCCCTCTCGGATCTTGCGCTTCTTGGGCCTTCCCATGGGCAAACGGGCTGAATACTCGCATACTTCGCCCAAATGCGAGCATCTACCGCATGTTGGAAAGTCGCCGTCGCATTTTAGTTTCTTTTGCCCTTGTTGTTAGTCAGCAATCGGCTTTGATGAAGTCGGACAGGAGACAGTAGGTACTGCATTGTTCACAAGAGGCTCTTCTGTGGGAAGAGTCATTCGGGCTTGGAGCCATTCACGCGGGCGCTGCAGGACTGAGAGGGAGGTAATTAGCCTTTTTGTACGGGTAGGAGAAGTAGGATTTTTTCTAGTCGATAAAACGAGTTATAGGGTATTGCTCGCCAGTCGTCACGCTCAGGGTCGAGGAAGTGGTCTCATTCGAAGTTCACGGTCGCTCGGTCACATTATTCAGGGGACTTGCACATCCCCACATTAGAAAGGCTCGGAGCTCGGAGGCTGCATATTCCGGTCGCCCAACCACCGGCCGCAGAAAAAAATTTGGATTTTTCGAGCAGCCGATAAGAAAAGCCCCCACTATCCAAAGAAACATCTCGAGATTCTTCATCCAAATCATACATACATTTGCGATCGCGACAATGGCGCCCTCAAAAGACGTGGTTCTCGCCGGCTCCAATGCCGTGGCCTCAATTGATCCCGATCAGGTACGTGTCGCAACCAAATTTCCTCCCTTATCCGACCGCCGTCTGACACCCCAGCTCTCTTAGACCTTGAAAGCCTCCAAGGCTCTCTTGGCACACATCAAGAAGGCAGCCAAGGAGAAGGCTCAAGAAACGGCCAAGCGCAGCCTCCTCGCTGACGAGGATGAGCCCGCCGAGGCCCCCATCTGGCTCACCCTGACCACCAAGCGCCACATCGCCGACAAGACGCGCCTCAAGCCCGGCAAGATCGTCCTCCCGCACCCGCTCAACACCGACGAGTCGACCACCATCTGCCTCATCACGGCCGAGCCCCAGCGCGCCTACAAGGACATTGTCGCCTCGGACGAGTTCCCCGCCGCGCTCGGCAAGCGCATCACCCGTGTCGTCGACTTCAAGAAGCTCAAGGCCAAGTTTAGCCAGTACGAGGCTCAGCGCAAGCTCTTCTCCGAGCACGACGTCTTCCTCGGTGACGACCGCATCATCAACCGGTTACCCAAGGTCCTGGGCAAGACCTTCTACAAGACGACGCAGAAGCGGCCCATCCCCGTGTCCCTGCAGGCCAAGGCCCTCAAGCAGGACGGCAAGCGGCAGAAGCGGCAGACGGCCGAGGGCCAGGTCAACGCCGGCACGCCCGCCGACATTGCCAAGGAGGTCGAGAAGGCCATCGGGGCCGCCCTCGTCAGCCTCGCGCCCACGACCAACACGGCCATCCGCATCGGCTACTCCAGCATGACGCCGCAGCAGATCGCCGACAACGTCGACGCCGTGGTGACGGCCATGGTGGACAAGTGGATCAACCACAAGTGGCAGAACATGAAGAGCGTCTACATTAAGGCCCAGGAGAGCGCCGCGCTGCCCATCTGGCTGACGGACGAGCTCTGGGTCGACGAAAAGGACGTGGTGGCCGAGGGGGACGAGGGGGTCAAGGTCACGGCGGGCGAGAAAGCCAACATTGGCAAGAAGCGCAAGTCGCTCGAGGGCAAGGACGAGGCCGAGTCGCCGGCTCCTAAGAAGAAGTCCAAGAAGGCGAAGGAGGCGGCGGCGACGACGGATGGTGACGACGTCAAGCTAGATAGGCAGATTGCGGACCGCAAGAGCCGGCTGAGGAAGCAAAAGGCGGTGGCGAAGAAGGCTATGGATTGATATACCGCGCGTGTTCATCAAGGGCTAATTGGGTGTTGAGGCGTTGGGGTCAGTGATACAAAACAAAAGAAGATAGATCTTGTCAAGTTTCTTGGATGTAGGCACGATTGATTCATTCGGCGTGGTATTAACAAGCTAACGAGCATCTACTCCTGGCGATTCCATGTACACTGACTGTCCTGTCTCCAAGATGAGAGGCCATAATCCCAGAATTACACGTATTGAAGTCACACAAATACACAGTTTGGATAAGCAAAAAAAAAAAAAAAAAAAAAAAAAAAGGCTGGCAAAAAGGGCTTACAGCTCCTCAGACTCGAAGCCCGAGGCGTACTCGGGGGTGAACTTGCGATCAAAGGGCCCGAAGAAGTCGATCATGGTGTCGTTGAGGACCTGCTCGGTGATCTGCATGTGCTCCCCGGTGATGGATCGGAAGGTGAGACCACCCTTGCGATCGAGCTCGCGCAGGCCCAGCCAGTCCTCCTGGTACAGCTTGCGGGCGCGCAGAGGGATGGTCTCGGTCCCGTTGACTTCTTCAAACCACGACGACTCCTTAGGGATAGCGGTGGTGTCGTCCTCAAACATGTACATGACAAAGTTTGTCAGCGAGGCCAAGTTCTTCTTATAGGTGACGTTCTTGAGCGGACGCTCGTTGTTGATGTCGGCCAGGAAGCCCGAGTGGTCCAGGTAGTTGTCGTAGTCCATGGGGTCGCGGAAGTATTGGGCGGGGACGAGGCGGGACTGCACCGTGGCGCTCCAGGTGTTGTAGCGCAGCAGGGCCATGGCGCCCTTGCACAGCCAGTCGCGGGCGGCGCAGTCCTTGAACTGCGAGATGCCGTTGTGCTGGCTGCCAAAGGTGACGAGGCTGCGCACCGGGGGGAAGTTGCAGCGCTCAACGTAGCCGCGGAGGAACTGGCCGCCCTGCGAGAAGCCGATGGCGTCGACGGCGGGCGCCGTGGAGAGGATGGGGTGCTGGGCCAAGCGGGCGCAGACGGCGTCGAGCTGCGCCGACACGTTGCCGAAGAAGGTGGCCTGGCGGTCCGAGGAGGCGTCGTCGCCGAGGGCGATGGTGTAGACAAAGGTGCCCGGATGGGTGGCGTCGGCCAGCTCGCCCACCTGCTTGATGCCGTCGCCGTTGAAGGCGTCGCCTAGCCCGTGCCAGATGACGAGCGGCAGGGGCGTGTCGTCGACGTCGTCGTCATCGGATCGGGTGCGGCCCGCTGCGAGCGAGGTGGAGGCAGCTGCGAGGGCGAGAGCCGCGAGCCGGAGGAGGGAAGAGGGATACATGTTGCAGTTGTGGATTAGCGACGGAGCAGTAGATTGATGCCGAGGGAGATGATGTGCGTCTATCGTGAAGGGGGCCTGTCGCTTGATGTACGTGTTCGTCAAACTGATACAGGGAGGGAGGGTGATTTATCACGGTCGGCAAACCCCCCGTTTCCGAAAGTGTATGAACGAACGGCGATGGGCCGGTCGGAGAGATGCTGACGCAGTGACGACCCCTCGGGGACTTGCGACGCACTTATGCTATTGGCCAGCTCGGCACTGGAGATGATCCGCTTTCTCTCCGCGTATCCATCGGTTTACACGTAAAACATGACCATCAAGAAAAAGGTCGGCTTGAAACACCATACATTCAACTTCACAAGTTGACGTGTCGTCGTTTGCAGCGCCCCAAACCAAAAACAACCCCCTATTTTTAAACGCCCTCCCCAAAGCGATGCGCCCAACCAGAAACGTTGCGTCATCATTGGCGGCAATAAGACCTGCAGACTCACCCATGAACCATTGCTACTCGCTCCCCTTGTTCTGAAACCCACCCCCCTTCCCAGTGGAGTTTTGCCTCACAACCACACAATTCCCACCCATGCAGGACCCCCGAGGGCCGACGTGCGTCTCCTGTTGGGAATCCCCATGACGCGAATCGGGCTGACGACGACTCCCCGTGAGTGACGACGAAGAAATCATCCCACCGAGATCCGTTTCCATGTAAATACCCTCCGATGATCCGGCCACTCTGGACGGCCCCCCATTCAGTTTCTGTTCCAACCACTCTCTTTTGCAAAACGCAATACCAATCGTTCCTTTTTTGCCAGGCTCTGTGAGCTCGTATAAAATCAAAAGCTTCCCTTGCACATCTTTGTCAACTTCTCCACCGTTTGTTACTTTCAATCCTCGTCGATACCTTACAAGAACCCTTCGTTTCGTTCTTGGTCTTCATACACGCCGCTGCAAGCCTTCACAAGTTCACGCCACTTATACCAATCATATCCATCACCAACATCACCCACCGCCAAGATGAACGCCTCTGTCATGCTCGCCATTGCCTGCGCTGCCTTCGTTGCCGCTATCCCCCTGCCCTTCGCTCAGCCTCTCGACAACGAGTACCACCCGCCCACCGTCTCGTCGACCGATCTCGAATAGAGAAAGGGAAGGGGCCGGTTGTGCCAAGGGGCAATCCACTCGACGACACACTTTGAACACTATTTCCATGTCATATACCCCTCGTTCACTTGTCCTCGACAACTCTTGGATTACACCTCACCTGACCGGTCCCTCGGCCATCTTCTTCAGTCACTTAGGTAAGGCAATTCCTTTCTTGGACAGTCCTGTAGACCTCTTTTCAAATGCTAACCAGAGTCTGGGGCAGTTACGTTCAGTCGTTCGCTCCACGGTCCCGTTTCACCAAAAAGTGAAACCCGACGAGGCCTCGCAGTCCCGGAAACTGAGAATGCTTTGGCCTGGTCGCTTTGAAACAAAACAAAAAAAAGCTTGGACCCGGTATTCCACCTTGTGTTAAGAAAGAGGTCTGGCTGTATTTAGAATAGAAATGAAAAACTTCAGCGCTTATTGCACAAACCTGCGGAAAGTCGATCCGTGATCTCGAGGGCATCTCTCAACTTCATCGCCTGTAAACAGTTTCCTATACTCAAGAGGTCCGATACCCTTGCGTCAGACACGCTTGCCCCAGATCCATGGCTGCTCGCCCAACATCCTCGGAACCCAACCTTGAGCTCCTCCTCCCACCCCCAGTCGACGATTATATAAGTCTGCTCGAAAGAAGGCAATACCTCTCCAAGCAGAGCAACTAAGCCAGCCATGGTGGGAACCTGAGCCTCACTTTGTAGCGGGTGGAGCTGTTTATAATATCGTTGCACGCATTCGTATGCTTGGTGGCTTTGGCTGGCCAGCTGGGCAACCAGACTTCCGAGGATGCTAACAAATGATAATTCCTGACCCTGTCCGAACTCGACATGGCAGTATGCCACGGCGATTTCTTCGGATCGATGCCGGAATGCTTCCCGGATAGGACCGTGTATGTAAGTCGCTTCGCCCCGATTTCCGTAGGACTGGAGAGTCAAGCCCGGGCTATCAAACCACCGGGGTGCGTGCGATGGGAAATCCCCAACCGGACATGTGAGAATCTCGTCGAGGCGAGCCTGGTGATCAGTCTCCATAAAGGATTCAAGAACCACCCGCTTGAAGTAGGGGTCCACCAAGCGGGCGTGGCTGACCATGCTGTGAACCCCAAAGGACAGGCTTTGAATCTCGGTTGAGATTTGCGCGACGGACGACTCTATCCGGTTGACCTTTGGGAGCCCAGAGAGGACCAGAGACACGCAATCGGCTCCGAGACTGAGGCCGATGTTCCCCTTCTGTCGAGCGAGGCTGTTGAGCAGGTCCCTCGTCTCGGGAGCGCTGAAGGGCCACTTGAGCCTGCGCTGGAACCTGCGAAACCTGGTCCTTTGGAAATCGGCCTCGGCCTTCCTCAGCCCGTCCTCGATCCGCTGGAGGGTGCCTTCACAGATTTTTACGTAGGTGAGGTCAAATGTCGTCGCTACGGGCGTGGACTCTAGGAGGGAAGCGACCGAGGAGAGCTTGCGGAGCAGATCGCGGACGGTTTCGACCTCGCTGGCGAGGTCTTTGACATCCTGTGGGGAGTTCTTTGCGGCTTTTGCGTATTTGTAGAGACGGAGAAATACAACGTCGGCGAGGGTCACGATGCCGGCGATGCTGGATGCGATGGAGAGGGGGTCGGCCATGATGGAAGAAAAGTGAAATAGAGGTTAAGGGTTGAAAGAATGTATATTTCTCTTAGATGAGGGAGGATTCTTTTTTTTTGTCCGTTTTGTAGGTCCTTGTCACGATTGTGCCAGGGAATACCTGCACTGCCCCGTGGCTGATGACCTGCATGCAGCAATCGGCCAGTGAACGATCGCCACCGTCCCCCCTTGAAAAGGTGACGCTAGAGGAATCGAAGCTCAGATGGTATACTCAGCGACGAGTGTGTTAGGCCTCAGAATTAGAAATTCAACACTGCCGTAGCCAGATTTGAATTTGATATCCACGTCCCCAACACTTCAGGTGTTGGAGGCAATAAGGGATGCTATGTAGATATATTATATGAAATTACTTCCCTTTGGCGGATAATCCAACTCGGTATGGTTTTCCTAAGTGCTACTGTCCACCTCGTCATCAACATGGGAGATTCGAACCTCAAGTTCAAGTATAACTCGACCGAGAAAGTCGGCCGTCTTTATTTCGCCCGTAACCCTCCGTCTCTTAACATCTCCCAAAACAACAGAATCGACCGTCTGAGTCAACTTCCAATTGAAATCGTAGAGACAATTAAACGCCATCGAGTGCATGCGAACGCCTCTCAAAACCTCCCGAGCAAACGTCGCTTCGTCGTGCGTCGAAGACACGACCCGTTTTAGCTCGTGCAGCGGCCAGACCTTGCACCAGATGAGGACTTGTTCGTCTTCGGGACCGCAATTGGGTATCTGGGATGTGTTGATTTCCCAAGAGACGCAGAAGCGCGGCGCCAGGTGCTTGTAGAACATGACGAGACCTCGAGGATTGAGCCGCAACATTGTTGAGCTGATGAGCTCTGGAAAGGTCTCCTCGATGAGGTACGCCCCTGGGTCGCAATCGATTATTGGTTTGATGCGCAAGGGAATTCCTTGGCTCGCGGGGTTTTTCCTGAGGTCGTACTCGGCGAGAATTGTGATTCTCTGGAGCTGGGCCTTGCTCAGGTCGAAGTTGACTGCGATCCAAGTCAATATTTGCAGAGCAGCCTTGGGATCTTACTTACAGGCTTCTTGTTCGCCAACTTCACTTGTGATGAGACGCGCTCTTCCCGGCTTGTCCACGCAGCACAGGATAGCGGGCAAGAATCTTCGGAAGACGCCCTGCTCAAGTGAAATGGGCTTGAGCAGCAGAGCCGGCCTCGAGAGGAGATCGGCGCCCATTGCGCAATCCAACACGCCGATATAATAGTCTTCCGCTTCCAGCGGCCTAAAGTCCTCAAGAGGGCATACGAGGATTTCGGCGCTCAACCCTCCGTTGGCCAGGTACAGCTTGGACTGGCGGTCGCTCAGCAGCTCGACGTTGCTGCCCAGATTCCACTTGGGGAACACGTCACTAAAGGTGAAGCAGTTGGGGCCGCTGGCGAGGATGTTGACCCGCCGCTGCTGGCTAAAGGCGAGGATGGACTGGTCGTCGTTTCTCCTGATGATTTCCTCTTGGAGGCGCGCAAACGCGCTCTCGCCCTCTCCGTATAGGAGAGGCAGGTTGACGTCGAAGATGCCAAAGAGGCAGTAGGCAATGTCCTCCTCCCTCGTGGTTTCTCGCATCGACGCCCAAGACATGCGCTGCGCGACACTGATCTGGGCCAGCCCGTCGTTGTGAATCGTGGACCACCACCGCGATCCGCACGACAGGCAGTGCGGTATGAAGTCGTTGCTGGGCGTGTGATGTGCCCATTGGGGAGGGAACGCCGCGTGCCCGTGCCGAAGCACGTTCTCGGCGATGCCCGTAATCTCGGAGAGCTGGGGCGCCAGCGAGAAGCGGTCGTCAATGTACACCCAGTCACGGTCGAAGAACATAACATTCGTCGGGGCTATGAGCTCCTGCAGGGTCCAGCCCCGCGTGAACCACCGCGACTTATGCAGGGGGGAGTCGTGCGTGGAATCCTCGAGGTAGACGAGGCAGACGTCGGACTGGTTGTACCACTGGAACATGGAATTGATGGACTCGGTCAGCTCGGCGCTGCTGCTCTTGTCGATGCAGCACGTGTCGATCCAGACGTAGTCGTATCCGCCCTGCCTCGCCTTTCTGCAGCAGCCTCGCAGTTTCGCGAATGCGCGCTTCTTGCGCCAGCTGCGGGAGTGCTTCCTTTGCACGTCGGCGAAGAGGATCTCGCCATCTCCCCACGTGTGCGAGAGGATGGCGTATTTGGGAAATACTGGGCCTTGAAAGTACGACAACTGTAGAGAGCTGGTGTGTAAGAGCCGCATTCTGTTATAGCGACATCATCTGTCCCGGTAGGGAGGGATGACGCGAAAAGGATTACCATATAGACTCGAAACAATGGCTTGATGTTTGCGCTAGAGATGCGCTGAATACCTTAGACCTAGAGAGGATTATAGGTGTAATTACATAAGCGATCGCTTTCTGCAAGGGCTTGAACAATGCACAAGGACTTGTTTCATCCTCCCGCCTTACCCTGGGTAAGAAATCTCAAAGTGAGCTTCCCGAGTCCAGACTGAGCATGGTGGTTTTATGGATACTCCAGGGTACGTACCAGGAGTGGCGTGTGCTCGCCTCCAGCCTCGGCGCCACAATTACTTTTCAGCCTTGTCGCAACCAAGCCCTGCCAACGATCCAGATGAAACCTCTCTTCAACACAATGCTCATCACGAACCAAGTCTCTCTTTAGCCAATGCAGAGAATTTTCGCCGCATATCTGCTGGAATCCTCGAAACAGGCACCGCATGCGCGAGCTTTAGCCACCACCTACGAGACCTCACACCTTCGGGGTGTGATCGACCAACGATTTGGGCGACGCTCGGCGCTTCTGGACGAAACCACCTTTACGAATCATCCCCAACCTCCCGACTGCATGCCACCAGAGTGCGAATAGACGACCGTCCATCGCTCCCTTCGAGGCGCTCTCGTCGAACCTAAATCGAATATGTCTCCTTCCATCACGGATAGACCGACGAATGGCGACATCTCCAAGATCGGACCCCATCCTGGCTTCATTTCCAGCTCGAATCAATACACAACCGAGCTTAAGATCCGACGGCTGCTGAAAGATAATGGTTGCGACCCGGCGCGCCAGGATAGCTACCGCCTCCAGGGCGTGCAGCTGATTGACAGCGTGCGGGAGTATTTGCAATTGTGAGCACCGTCCTTTCGCTGCCAGATTCGCGGCGACGCTGACCACAAGCCAGACCTGTTCGGACCTTTGATACGGCGTGCACGTACTTTCACAAGTTCCGCCTCAACTTCCGTGACGCCGAATACAATTACCAGGACGCCGCGCTGGCCTCTCTGTTCGTGGCTTGCAAGGTCGAGGATACCATCAAGAAGTCCAAGGAGATTCTTGCCGCCGCGTACAATGTTAAGAACCCAGACAAGCCAGCGTCTCCCGATGACAAGGTGTGTGCCTTGCTTTCGTCCGATAGGAATTTTGGCTAACGAGCCTAGATATTTGAATCGCCAGGCAAGATCATCATTTGTCTCGAGCGCCTCATCCTCGAGACGATCGGCTTTGACTTTAGGACTCGATATCCTCAAAAGTTGCTAGTCAAAATCGTTCGGAGCATGCTAGGACAGAAAGCAGGTACCGAGTTCTTCAACACGGCCTACGCCATGTCTCTCGACATGTATAAGACGTTTGTGCCCATCAAGCGGACCACCTTTTCTATGGTCATGGCCATTGTCGAGCTCACGGCCCTGATGAGGGAGGAGCATATCGAAAAAGTGCAAGAGTTTGCGGCCCGGAGACGTCAATACCACCGCCCTGCCGTCATGGAAACGATGCTTGACATCCTCGATCTGTACGCCCAGCATCACAAGTCGACAAAGCTGGGCACGCACTTCGACCTCAACAAGATCATTGACATCAAGATCCGACTGAACAACGACCTCGAAAAGGCCTTTGAGCCTCGCTTCCTGTTCTTCTGCCACAAGTGCGAAGGCGAGGATCCCCAACCGCCGACGCCTGCCTCGGACACGTCGCCCGCAACGACGGGTTCCTGGCCTGGAGATTCATCAGGGAGGCGGACAGCCCGCGGGCAAGACGGGACGATGCGTTTCGTGTTCGACCCGGACGCTGCGAGGGAGGAGCAAGGCGTTGTCTCGCAATTCTTTAAGGAGGAGTTTGAAGAGTACGAAATCGAGGTGGAGGAGCCGGTTCCGCCACCGCCTCAGCACGACCACCCTCATGGTCCTCGGGGAGGATTTCATGGTTATGGTCACAGGGATAGGGGAGACCATCGACGTGGCGGGCCATATTATCGAGGGGAACGGCATTATCGGAGAGGACGACATTAAGGGAGTCCAGCTGTGTTCCGATACAATTCAACCACACTATGGCCTATGCATACTCTGATACCCAATCCACCCGTTTTACCTTGCCTAACGATTGACCAATATAACTCATAACCATCACATCTCAGTTACCCAACCCGCTCAACCCTCGCAATCCCGCCAAACCCGAAGACGCAAACGACGACGAAACCGACGACCCATCCCTCATCAAGTAGTAGGCGGTGGCGGCGACCAAGCCTGGCACGGCCACGTACGACACCTTGCGCGCAAACGTCTTTGCGGCCTTCTTCATGATGATCATGAGCTTCTCGTGGAACGTCTCCCGGTCGTTGATGTGCGGGAACGGCACGTCGGGCACCGGCCTGCCCAGGAAGGCGCACAGCGGCTCCCAGCCGTCCCTCAGGTCGTACTCGAGCAGCCGCTCCGGCGGCGTGGCGGCGCGTATGGCCCGGTAGTGCTCGCGGTACGTGTCGCGCGCGTTGGCGCGGAACTCGTCGCGCGTGGTCGCCTTGAAGGCGTGCTTCGCCCAGGTGGTCGTCAGGGCGTCCACTTCGGCCACGTAGCGCGCGCCCAGGGCGGCGAGGTATCGCCAGAGCGGGTGGTACATGGTCTGGATGATGCTCTCGTCGAAGGAGCGGAACCAGGCGTCGGCGTCGCGCTCAACGAGCACCACCTTGGCGTCTGGGTACGCGGCCACGAGCTCCGGGCCGAAGACGTTGGACGGGTAGTCGCAGCAGGCGGCGCAGTGGCCCAGCAGCTGGTCGAACTCGGCGCGGCCAAAGGGCGGGCGCGACGGCGACGCGGAGTACTTGGCTTCGATGCCCTCGCGCCAGTACTCCGTCTCGCACGGGTTGGCGAAGAGGGCGAAGCCGTGGTGGATGTCGTGGTACCCAAGCATCATGAGGGCGCGCTGCATGGCTGAGGGGACGGTTTCAGCGGGAGGAGTTGGACGGCTCGCGAGAGGAACTTGACTTACACGATGTGCCGGTGCGGGACATGCCCAGGGCGAGCACCTCCATGGGCACGACGCGCTTGCACTGCCGGCGGTCGATGTTGAGGTCAGGCTGGAAGAGCTCCGGGTGCTTTTGTTCTGGGGTGAGAAGCTGCGACATGGTGGACGGTTCCGAGCGTTGGCGATGGATTGTGTCTGTCTGATGGAGTCGTCTCTCTCAACTTGCTCTCGAGCTTGTTATATACTCAATATTGGGGAAGGATGGATGAATGGGTGGATGGATACATGGACGAGCCGGTCATGGCAACACAACCTTGCTATTTATACAAATGCCAACACTTTCTTGCCCCTCCCCTCCCCTTTCAGCATCAGGCAGACTCTTCCCACGAACAACATGGCAACCCAGCACTTCCCCTCCGAATCCTCTCTTTCTCCCCGAATCCCCTCTAAACGACACCCTCCAAACCCAGCTCCCTGCCCAACCGCGACCGTCAACGTCACGACAAAAGACTGCCACCCCACACGCAAGTTATATCTTGCCCACCATCCTTTGGCCTCACCGGCTCATCGCCCAGGCGCCGTGTGGGCTGTCGGGCCATCGGGGCACGTGCGGGTGAGAAGGATCCCCCGGATTCGCAGGAGAGAGGTGCATCCCTCGCCTGGGGGGGGGGGTTAATATTATTATTATGATTGAGGGTTCAAAGCTCCGGGTGGGCGTGTCATCCCACGGATGTCGGGGAGTATGTAGATGTGCAGTTTTTTTGCGGGAAGCGGGTCGATCGACAGATATCCGTAGATGGTAATATCTGCCTTGTGGCCGTGGCCGCAGGGCCAGGCTACTTTGAATCGCCTGGTGGTTCTGCGTAGCTCTCATCGAACTCCGGATGACGAAGACACGAGTATAGTCCCGTCAACAAGCACATCCATCCTGTGACCAGCCCTCCGTCTCCCCCTGGATGTCGGGCATAAGCACCGACTTCCGACCCTCTCCACAGTGTTGGCTCGACTCAGCAGCGACGACGCGGGCTGTTTTTTGAACACGCAACATCTTTTGCAGTCATCGCCACATGTTCGAAACGGACATGCCAGACGGGCGAGGGATCATGCCTGAGCGAGACCCATGGGCAAGCACAACTCGTAACGGGGAAGCTACACTCGCATGAAGAGGGATAACCAACGTTGGGTATCATTTGGAGGCTCGATATCACCAGTTAAAGGGATGTTCTCCTTGGCAGCGAGAAGACTCAGCCCCGGTTTATGTGTTTCAAGTCCATTTGATGCCATGATCCAAGACGAGGTGCTCTCGCATCATGTGGCGTCAGTCTCACTTCCTCTCCCCGGTCTCCTGGTCTTGGCTGCTCAGCGGCAGCTCGTCGCCCTCGGGGCCGTTCGTCTTGACGCCCTCGAGGGACGCCTTCTCCTCTCCCGAAGCCTTGCTCTTGGCCGCGCCGTCGTCGCCCACGCTCTTGATGCTGCTGGCCTTACTCACGTCGGCGCTGTCGGGGCTCTGCACACGCAGCCCTAGGTCCTTTTCGTCTTCGCCGGGATACCCCTTTGCGCCGCCGTGCCAGTCGGCGGCCGCCATCTGCGGCACCGGCTCGTCCTCGCCGGGTTCCACGACCGTCTCCTCGCCAGCCGTCCCGGTCGTCCTCCAAACCACGGCGATGCGGTCAAAGGCGCGGGTGCCCTTGCGGCTGGACCCCTTAATCCCGTCCATGGCATCCCACTTCAAGCCGAAGACGCCGCTGTCGGAGGGCTTCCCGTCCTTCTCCGGGCCTTGGCCCTCGAAAAAAGTGTTGAACCAGACGTGGGCTACCGCCGTCACCATGGTGAGGCCCATGCTCTTGGGTGTCTTGTTGCGTCGCTCCACGGCAATATTGACGTCGCTGTTGGGGATGCAAATGGGTTCCGTGGGCTTGAGAATCACAGCCATGCCGCCTGGTTCAGGGTCCGACTCGTCATTGACGTCCGACTTGGACGAAGACGGGCTCCCTTCTGCGACCGTCTTGGGCTTGATTTTGTCCGTTGGAGACACCTTGTGGAGGAGCTGCGTCCCTCGCTTCTTGATCGACTTTGAGTGTGACAGTGTCTTTGCCTTGATCGTATTTCCCTGCTCGTTCCCGATTGACTCTGTTTCTGGACTCTTTCCCTCGGCATCTGTCGAATCGACGTCCGCCTCTTCGTTCCCCTTCTTGATGTACCCGGCCATTTCCCAAATCACATCGCTGAGGCTCGCTTCCTCGGGTTGCGTCCCGTCCATGATGATGCGCTCCGACTTCTTGAACGTGTGGAAAATCTGGATCCTCTTCCCCTCGTCGGTGAAGCCTTCAACATCAATCCTGACGCCGCTGCGCAACCCCCACACGTGGATCTCGACAATCTCAACCGGGCGGTCGACGTACTTCTTCCCGGCACGAGTCCATCGGTCGACGTAGCCGATCCAGCGCAGCTGAGACGGAATGGTCAACCCGGCGCCGAACCTGGGCCGCATGCGCCGCTCCGTGAAGCGCGTCAGGGCGTCTTCCGGCTTCCAGCCCTCTTCGGCGATGAGGTAGCTGCAGCTGGCGGTGCCGCTTCGCCCCTTGCCGGCCTTGCAGTGGACCACCACCACCCTCTTTTTCCTCCTCTCCTCCTTCGCCGCGAGCTCCTTGGCCTTGTCTTCGGCCGTCCCTCTGCTGTCAAGGGGGGGCTGGGACCGACCGTCCTGCAAGTCGCCGCCGTGCAGCCAGTTGCGCATGCTCGCCATGATATTGGGGATCAGTCGAAAAGGCGGCGGGTGGTGGTCCGGCCACGGGTAGTGTCTAATGCGGTTGTACACGGCATCGTCCGGATACCCGGTGCCCTCGGCGCGAAACTCCCATATCGCCCAGTCCTGGCCGTGTTTTGAGTCGAGAAAGGTCACGAGCTGATCGAGAGGGTTTCGGTAGGCGAGTTGGGGGTATGTCTGCGAGGGTCCGGACCTGCCGAGACATGTGTCAGCAAGTCTCTTACGCCACAGAATACGCGGACAAGGGCAAGTTGGTGTAGCCGGAGCCGTAGACGTACGTAGCAATGATGAAGTCGGTCACGTAGCATAGATCCAAGCCCGCTTCAGGGTGACGAGACCTGGGGCCAGCAACGATCTGTCTCAGCAGCGAAGCCATGACGGGTCGGGTCGTCTGAAGCTCGCGGGGTCTCGACACGGCTTCGTTTTGCGTTGAGAGAGAAATGTTTCCCGTCAGTGAACTGCTGGCGGCTGAACATGTCAGCTTCCGCTGGTGGCGGGACGACGTCATGGCTCAACGGCCCCACTTCAGACATGTTTTGTTTTCCGAGCATCATCAACTTCAGTGGATCGAGACCAAGGACAGCTGTCTGGGCTAGGGGAACAGCGACGTCATCATTCTCTAGTCATCGCCTTGAACAGCGAGCGATACCAAGACTGGGCAAACTAGGGCTCAATTGGAAAGAAAATAGGGGGCCGGTTGAAGCCCAGACTGATACAGCAATACCCCAAACACCAAGGGAAATCCGTTTCGACGTCGCGTATCCCATGTCTCCTGTTCCCAGCCAATACCCTAACCCCAAATGCATACAAACGAGCCCTGGCTTGGCCCATCAAAAAGCGTACAGTGGTGACGAGAACTTCTGCGCAAGACAAATCCCCCAAGGCAAAACAAAAACAAACGCGCGACACGCAGACGAGTTTGACTCGTCGTTCCTCTTCTTCGGTCCCTCAACCCTTTAAGTCCTCGCCCAATACTGTTTGATCCTCCGTCTTCCAAGAAGCACATTCTTCGTGAGTAGTGGCTGGATGGCAGCCCAGATCCGCCTGTCGCGTCCTGATCCGTATCTTGTCGTATCTCATTCATCTGTTAAGATGTCGAGAGCACCCATTTCGGCGTACTGCATAAAATTGTCGCCTTCGTAAGGTTTCGCAGCGTCTCTTACGAGGTCTTCTTGGCAGGGGCAGCACCGCCAATGTACTTGCCAACGTTGGTGGCATCATGGAACTGCCTGGCAGTGTCCTTGATGATGCCCCAGATCTGTCGGGCGACGGGAGGGGTACCCTGAGCACTGACGAGAGAGTCGACACGGGCAGTGAGGCGGGTGAAGGAGTTCTGAACGTGGGAGCTCTGTCCGTAGCGGGCACGGAGGAAGGCAGTGTACAGGGTGATCAAGATCCAAGATCGGCGCTGGAAGAAGATGGCGGCCAGGAGAATGCGGAACCAGAGGAGAGTCTCGAGGGCGGCGACAACGGACATGGAGGCGTCGTAGTACTCCTTGACAAAAGAGCCAATCTGGTCCGCGAGAGGGCTCTGGACGGCGGCCTTGCGGTTAGGAGAGGCAGCACCGTCGGCCTCGGGAGCCGGCTTGGGGGCCATGATGGTGGGGATCAAGTTGGCACGAGTGTAGGTAGCGACGTGGAAGATGGAGTAGATGGAGTAGGGGAGGAGGGCGAGAGGGTACTGGGGGGAGAAGAGCCAGACGAGGGCCATGGCTAAATAAAGGTTAGTCAAGTCGGGGGGAGCATCGAAGCCACCGGGACCATACCGAGATACTGGACATTCTCATCAGCTAGCAGGCCGATGTAGCCACCGGGAGCACGGGTGTTGGTCTTTGCGCGGGCGCGCTGGGTCTTGTAAACAACGATGCCGTAGGTAAGGGCGGCGGCGAGGAAGGAAATTCGGTAGCAGAACTGGGCGATGCCCGTGTAGTAGTTCATCCGCAGCCAGGAGAAGCTGTACCGGAATGTCGCGAGGATGAGCGTGAGGTGACTGCAAGCGAAGTCACGTTAGCACCTCGTCGCATACATTTTTGGGGCCAAAAAGGGCGGCGGGAAGCGGTTAAGAATCGCGTTGACGTGCGCAGATCGTGGGCGTTCCCAAGTTGGGCTCGTTTATAACGGAAGCAGCCGGAAAAGAGGAGCTTGTGCGATAAGGATGTTTACGTACCCGGCAAACCAAGCAACTGCGAGGGGGAGAACAAGGTTAGTAGGACGATTCTCGACAAGATTCAGCTCGGGAGAGGGTGTTGCGTACACTGCAGGGTCTTCGCAAGAGCTAGCAGCCTCTCTTGGAGAGGTAGATTCGGGTTCGGCGCGGGAGGCATCGCGGTGGTCGGAAACGAGACGGCGAGAGCTCTTGGGGGCGCTGCTCGAAAGCAGCAAAAGTACGGATACGACTGAAGGAAGAACAGATGCGCGACTCTAGGGTCGAGGCCGGCGAGGCGGTCGGTAGAGATGCGAGGTGATGATGGTGAGGGAGGTTCCGGGTGGTGGAGGAGAAAGGAAAGGAATGGATGGAGTTGTGTGGTGTCGGAGGAATTCACGGAATGTCGATGTGGCCAGACCTAGAAAGAAACCTGTCCCGGGCAGCAGTGGACCCCACCTCCACTGGTGATCAGGTTTCGGGGGGAGAGGGGGCCTGAGGAAGCCTGCCTTGGTGGGGGGTTTTGCTGAAGTGCCCCGACTTGCAGGGAATCGTCCACTGGAGATCCCGTTTCTTAGCGCCGACTTCAGCTGCGGGCGAGGGCGGGTGCGAGGAGTGGGAGGCTGGAAGAGGAGGCTGGGAACGACCACGACATATGCAGAGTTTGAGGATAATGGCTCAGTAGCAATAGTCTTTGTGATGCCTGAGGCCTGGATCGAGGAAAAGTGATAGTAGTTCAGATATAGGACGGATCCCGAGCCACACCATGGCCAACTCATTCTTATCTCGCCATGGCAATGGATAGAGCTTCGATGACGACACATCCTCCACAGTCACCAGGACACGCGAGCCGAGAAAAAAAAAAAATCCTGGACTCGAATTATTAGTTCCGTTTGTTTAGTCCGTAGTCCGTAGTCCGTACTCCTCGCCAGGTTCTGCAGACGACACCATCCCAGGCTCCAACTTGAGCATTTGTGCCACGCCGATTGAAGCACAATTGACTCCCAGCCACCTGATGGGATGGACGCCTGGGAAGCCGAGGCTCTTCCGAGCGAGAAAAGGCGCCTCTGAGTCAGCCACGAACCTCCTCAGTCAGTACCTGCAGCACTTTCGATGCAGGGCGACCATCAGATGAAACCGTCGGCCTTCCAGCCTATTCCGGCGGCCACCAGCGGGTTCGGAGCTATTGGTCGAGGGCTTTTGAGGCGCTGCATGTTCATGGCATGACATGTCGGTAGTTCCAGGGCGTCATGCGAACAATCTGGCCTCCACCGCCTCAGCTTCAGGCGAGCTGCCTACTGGCGAATATCTCGTCTTCATCTCCATCTCATCCCGGCCGAGAACCCACCAGCCTCAGGTACCTCTCTCTTTTAACAGGACGGCTTCACCGCAGACCGGAGTCGACTGACGGGGCCATCGGTGAGTGCCCGCGGGGAAGAAATCTATCTTTGGCAGTGCTAAGGCACATACTACTATAGAATAAATACTACTCTCTAATTTTCTCTTGATGAAAGGCCTTAGTATTAGGTAGTAGTACCTATACTAAAGTAGAATGTGCCTGAGCACTGCCAAGGAGATGGTTCTGGGCGACTAGGAGATGGTTGCGTCGACTCTGCCCAACATTGAAACAACCTGTTCGACGATTTGTTTGATGATTCTTTGACCATGATTCTTTGACGGAAACGCCGAGGTACTGTTCTTGTCCCAAGTTCTCGTCTTGACCCGAGCCATTGTCTCGGTGAGCCAAGTTATCCTGTCTCTCTTGTCCCCAAATCAACATCAACAACTATCCTGATAAGTTATTCTTTCGTGTTGCTTAATTGGCCGGACAGACCACTCGCTATTCAACCGGGTGGCTGTGACGTTTGTTCATCCGAGCATAGGCACCCTGGGAAGGTCAAGGCTGGAGAATAAAGAGGAACATTTGTCTTTCGTCAAATGTATTTTTCCCACTTCCATGATCAAACTTCATTGTTGAATGCCTTATGCAGTGCATAATGTTTTGTTGGCTTTGTGCGCAGACTTGAACAATGATCAACTTGTCTTCACCCAATCCTGCCTACAAGCGCAACAGAATCCATACTTAGAAAAAAGACTGTGATCCGGAAGTTGAACTCACAGCAAACAGACTTTGTCTCCATTTTACTCACCATGGGTCGAGTAGACGAACTTATAAGGGATATGGAGGAAGGGTGGGACATCGAGGCGGAACTTCAAGAGGAATGGTGGGCCCAGACGTTGCGTGACTACCGCCCGAAGTACCGACGTCGCAAGAAGCGTGTCTATCTAGTAGGTTGTCCGAAGCGTGTCTACCGAGGAGGTCGCCCGAAGCGCGTCTTCCTCGTAGGTCGCCCAAAGCGTGTCTACCTAGGTCGCCCCCCTCCATTCTTCGGACACTGAGAATCCCTCTAACCCGGAGTGCTCCCAGATGCCCGAGGTTGGCGAGGGCCAGGGGATTTCCTCCGGGTATGTCTCCAACTCTCAGAATTCGACCCCATCAGGGAACCAGCCATGCGTTCCGCCCACGGATACAACCATCCAAGGTAAGAGTGGCCCAGCTTCTGCTAAACCGGCGGCCGGTTAGAGCAAAGACGCTGCTTTCATTATGGTTGGTTGGAAGCTATATCCTCGCGAATAGTTCCGTGGTGGCTTTTGGTAAGTCGTGTCGGAGAGTTGAAGGGTCATGATGGGACACACCAGACGAGGCGACGCGATATTAAGAAGACAGGAACTAAGCGGCCAGACCTGATAGCTACAGATAGCCACTGAATTTGAATCATTGATGAATGCAAGACCCAATATCTGCGAAATACTCACACCTCCCCAGTGACTCCCCCCCAGCCTCTTCCATCTTCGTCTCCCCGCCGGTGCCAAACACCATCCTCTGCTCGCGCTCCTCGGTCCACGACTCCCACTCGACCGACCCAGAGCGACGACGCGTATTGAGATCATGCGTGCGCATGAAGCTCGTCCAGTAGCCCTGCACCACGGGCGTAACAGGCACGTTGACGCCGCCGTCGGCGTAGCTGGCCGGGTACCCTCCGCCGACGTACTCGGGGCCGAAAACGGCGTTGACCTCGGCCGTGTGCGGCACGCCAAGGCCTGCGTTTACCTGGTCGGGGTCTTGTACGTCGTAGAGGTAGTTCCACGACGAGGAGAAGTTGTGGCGGGCGAGTGTGGCGCTGATGTACAGGCCCAGGCACATGTATCGCATCTGGCCGTAGACGTCGCTCACCTGTCGCCAGTAGCAGCCCGGGCTGGGACAGGTGTCGTTCTCGTTCGGGTACAGGTCGTTTATGGCGCCGAGTCGTTCCAGGGTCAGCGCAGGATACTGGTTTTTGAGGAAGGCGTCGCTCTCGGCGAGTGTGGCTGCCTTCCGGAGCGTGAAGACAGTGCCGCCGTTGGTGTCGTCGCCCACCAGCGCCGGCACGCGGATGAAGTTCCCTTCTGCAAAGAGCTTGTAGGTAACAGCCGGCACGAGATCTCCGCCCACCACCGGTCCCCACATGAACAGGGGCGCCTCGGAGCCCCCGGGGAACGGGATGTTGTACTTGGCCTCCTGTATCTCCTCTGCCGACCTGGACCGCAGGCAAGCGAGGGCGTCCTTCCCGGCACAGCCCAGACGGATGGCCAGATTCTCGGCCCAGTAGACCGACTGCTTCACCGTCAACATATTCGCAAACGAAACCGACTCGGCGGCCACGGCGTGGGACAGCCCCTCGTCCCTGCCGCCATAGGCACTCAGGTGGTGAGCGACGCTGGTCGCCCCGGCCGATGCGCCCCCGAGCGTGACCCGTCCCGGGTCGCCCCCGAACCTAGCGACGTGCTTCTTCACCCAATGCAGCGCCTTTCGCTGGTCGTGCAGGCCAATGTTTGGCGTCACCTTGTCGTCGTCCTCGAGGAAGCTGTAGGGCCCGACGCGGTAGTTCACGGTGACAACCACCACGTCCATGTCGGCGGCTTGGATTATGCCAGAGCTGTTGACGTGCGCATCCGAGTTCTGGTTGAAGCCGCCGCCTTGGATGAAGACGAAGACAGGCAGTCGGGAGTCTTGTGTGACCTTGGTGGGCGCGAAGACGTTGATGAAGAGGCAGTCTTCGCATTGAGACTTGCCGATTGAATCGACGCTGGACCCGGTCCCGATGCATTTCAAGCCAAACTATGCCTTGTTAGTAATAAAATCGACGTGAATCCCAGTTACTTACGTGCCTCGCCTGCGTCTTGAACCGTCGTGTTATTCACGGGGTCTTGGGCCCGGCTGAACCTTAGGTCACCGAGCGGAGGAGCGACATACCGCACGCCGAGCCCTTGTGTGACTCAGTCGTTCAGTGCTTTTCCTCTGTATTTGCTATACTCAAGGTCCACGATAGAGTCGACAGCCTCAGCTTGAGAGAAGAGGAGAGATGCAACGAGATAGTCTAGTAGTCTTCTCATTGTGAGGCTACTGACTGACTGAGCAACAATGTAGGCGAGACAACTAATAGGGTTTTATCCAGATACGAAGAAGAGAAGAAAGTAGAGTTGCGGGCAATATGCTCTTATATATTAGTAACTCCTGGTGGCATTGTTCAATACGTGCTGCCGTAGACACGCCCGGCAGGCTGGGCTCCAATGACATGGCTCATGTGGCATTGTTTCTTTACTGAGGATATTGTCTCATGTTCTCCCAAATTTCTTGAGCGCACCAGCCATATTTCAAAGGGTTGCACCGAAATCTGATTGGTGGTGCCATCGCAGTCCTGTATCATCTGTAAGTGCGACGCCATGCTATATTCCGCAGCCTCGCCGTAAGAGCGTCACTGCTGCTCCCGGACTAACTCAGACATTGCAATGTGAACTAGACAAGTTTCCAAGATTCCACTGAAGCCGTTGAGCTCACCTAGCAAGGAAATCGGTCTTCTCTCCGGAAGTGACAAATAATTGCGTAGAATTAAAGAAGCAATGTTTAACTAAGTTGGGGCCTCAAGACTTAGACTTCCCTCAACTCCACTGGCCAATGTGAAGATCGAAGTCGATAATTTGATAAAGCAGTAATATTATCTCTATGTCGCCGCCTAGCTTCCATCCGAGACCCAAGACGTCATACTCGTCCCAGCCCACCCCCAAGTTCTAGGCATAGCCTCCCTAGCTTGCCGAAGAACGACAGAGCCCAGAGCGACTATGATTTGATCGAGCCTTTAAGTCTTCGAGTTGATCAGGGTCCAAGCTTCCGTAAATTCTCGGTCTCGACCGCCGAGGTGGTTCCGAGGGCGTAGACGTCATGTGGCATACGGATACAACAACTCATTTGAGAACGGTAAACAGTAGCCTTTTTGTCTCGGCGGTTGTGTGTCGGAGAGACAACTTCTAGGAGTGTCTTGCATACCGCGCGCGCACTTTGAGATACCAGAGTCTGTAACGCAAGAGTCAGTGCCAACTTAGACGTACTGGCTCGAGGTGAATACTCACTTAGTCTTACTATGTGTATCTGGACATGGTTGTACCTGGTAAGCAGGTATGAGTTAATTTCTGACTCAAAAACTAGTAGTTTGGTGTGAATACGTAGGCTCACCGCTAGGACGAAACATCAAGATAGGTAAGGTATTTTGAAAGGGGTATAAAATCAGGTAGTGAGAAGAAATGCAAATACGTGTGGCTACTCACGAGAGAATTGGCGAGTTGCAAGTTGCAACTACAAGTGGTTAGTTAATTAACTAACCAACAACCAGATCTTAGTGTCGTTGAGAGACCCGACTTTTTTTCTGTTGAACAAGATCAGGACGAAAACTGCTACCCGTTGGCCGGTGCCCTTAGGGCAAGAGCAAGCCAACTAAAGGGGTTCCCCCTGGAGTTGGCCCCAAAAATCGCGGGACACCTCATTAATGCGGGACACCACTTTTCGCGTCGCACCTACCAAAAAATCGCCAGAATACACCTTATTTTTGCATTTTCAAGTAACATTCGAGCATAACACATTATGGCACGCGTTCGAGCACTCCCAAGGGCTAATAAAGCCGCCCGCAAGCAGGAAAGAGATGCTACTATTCTCAATGCCCGGCAACCGCCCGTACGCCGGCACACAAGGGCAACCGCTGCCCTGCCTACGACCCCGACTTCCTATCGCGACCTGGCCAAGGAATTCAACCTAGGCAAGTCAACTATCGCCCGTATTTGCACCTTATCGTCCCCTTCCGCCGCCAAGGGCTCCAAGGGCCGCCCTAGCCTCCTCACGGAGTCAGAAGAAGCAGCTCTCGTCGCCTATATCGCCTGGTTGGAACGCTCCGGCTTCCCTGCAGACAAGCTGCAGGTGGAAGAGTCAGCCCTTGAGCTCCTGCGCCGCCGAGGCGTCGAAAAGGCCTCTATGTCGAAGATGTGGCATTCCCGCTTTCTCAAACGCCACCCAGAGCTGAAGAAGACGTATGTAAAGGCCCTGGATAAGGCCCGCAGTTCCTTCGAGGCCTCAGACGTTCAACACATCAAGGACTTCTTCACCCGGCTTCAGGAGATCATTTGGACCTTCAGAATTGGCGCCTCAGAGGCATGGAACGAAGACGAATGCGGCATTCGAATCGGCTGCCTCCGAGAACGCGTTCAGGTCATAATAACGCGTACATCACGAAATACACGTCCGGAGGTCAATGACCCTGCCAACCGCGAGTCAGCCACGCTCCTTGGGGCAGGAAATGCCGCTGGAGCGACGATTCCGCCCTGGCTGGTGTTCAAGACGTGGCCAACAGAGAGCTGGGTCGATATTGGCTATAACTGCATCCCAGGCATACGATTTGCACAGTCGGAGACCGCCTTCAGCAACCAGAAGATCTCCCTAGAGTGGTTATTCACATTCAACCGTTATTCTTGGGCAGAATCCGCTACAGCTAAGAGGAGGGAAGTTTCCCTTGAGGAATGGTCGGCTGTGATGAATTCCTTTGCGTTAGGCAGTATGGAAAGTGCCAGGCCCCCCCTAATAAGCATAATGACGAGGAGAAGATCTACAGGTTGCTTATCATTGACGGCTTCACAGGGCATAAATCCCTCGACTTTATTAAATATTGCATTATGTTTGATATCATCATCTGCATCCTGCCGCCGCATTCAACACACCTGCTCCAGCCGCTCGATCTTGCCGTCTTTCAGTCGTTTAAAAGCGCCCATCAGAAGGAGCTTCGGAAGTCATTCCAGGAGGGCAACCTCGCCTTTACACGCCTTCAATTTGCCGCCGCCTTCGCAGAGATGTATAATGAGGCCTTCTCCGCCAAGAATATCATCTCAGGCTTCGAAAAAGGCGGCATTTTCCCCGTCACACCGACGCCTGTGTTAGAGCGCATCATGGAGAAGCAACACCGCGATCACAAGGCTCTTGACCCGACCTTCCTGCCCGTTCTGCCACTAGAAAATCGCTTCGAGCACGCCGCTGACCTTCCGACCGATATTCGAGCACGGTATGCACCTACAATGAGCTCGCCCGCGCTCTGGGCCCCTGATTCACGGAGCGGCTCATGCACCGGCAGCGTGAGGCCTTCATAGATGATCGTAATCGCCGCATCGAGAAATATGCTAGCCAGAAGAAGAAGGGGAAGCGGATTAAGCCGACTGGCGATTTTATTACGAGCGTGAGCCTCGAAGACATCCAGAAGCAGCACCAGGAGCAGCAGGTCGCCGAGGCCGTGAAGTCAACTCGAGCAGAAATTCGCCAGACCCGAGGCATCGTCATCAGCGAGATCACAAGGCTGAAGACCCAGTAGCGGGCTGCCCGCGACTCACCGGACAATTCCATCGGCAGGAAGCTCACCTTCAATAAATGGCTGAGGGATATGGGGAAGGAGCAGGAATATATATCCCTCAAAAAGTCTAGGAAGGATGCATCCGATATTCTTAACCCCAAGACCCCCGAGGATGAGGGCTTCATCATCGATACGAAGCCCTCCGAGGAGTTCAAGGCAGCCCGCGATATAGCCTGCCGCTCCGAGCGAGTCTTCCAGGCGATGGACCCGAACGCCTGGGATAGAAGTGATGATGCCATCACTTTTAAGGGCATCGGCCCGTTCCTCGACCACGATGACGAAGATGACACTCAAGCCCTTGAAACACAAGAAAACGCAAGCCCGCCACCGGAAACACCACCTGGGATAACCTCATCGCCGCCCCCGATGTCCCTCGATGACCTCGCCCCCCTCCCAGGCCTCCCGACCGACGATACGCCCTGCCCACCGCAGCGGGCCCGTGAGAGCACCTATAAAAAGCTGATGAGGATGATCCAGACGTATAGAGAGCTTGATCAGAAGGCTGAGGCTACCGCGGCGGCCCGGGACAATGGGGAGGCCGGGCCAGCGTGAGGTTCAGTCACCCGGGCAGGAACCAGGACTCCTATGTCTCCCGGGTCGGCATTTTGAGTACATAGTATCAGAATTCGGTCAAATCTACGCCTTAAAACACATTCAATCCGTTCACAGCCCCTTGGAAAGTTAGGTAGCTGGACGGGCTGCGTCAGGAGGCACGGCAGGCACCTCGAGGCTAGTCTGAGCATTTGAGGCCAAAAACGCGACTTCACGACTATCGTTAATATGCTTATAATAGCCTCTTTCGCGAGCTTCAATTTGGGGGATTTTTGAGGGAAAAAGCTCAAGAGACGGAGTTATAAAAATTCAACACGCTGTTTGGGCATTTTTCACAGCCTGAAGGCGCAGAAAAGTGGTGTCCCGCATTTATGAGGTGTCCCGCGATTTTTGGGGCCAACTAAAGGGGGAACCCCTTTAGTTGTCTTGCTCTTGCCCTAAGGGCACCAGCCAACAGGTAAGCCTTTTAACCTACGAAATAACTCATTCTATAAAAGGTCTACGATAACTCTATCGCCTACTAAATTGCGAAAGAAAGAGAGTGGGATAATATATAAGGCCAATGCACAGGGCCACTCGTATAAGTCCGCCAATTGACACAAAGCAGCTCCGTTCCTCCAGTGAGTCACATCAAAGTCCGGGTAGTTAGGGATAAGCCGTGATATTAATAAGTTCCGCCAGGGGAGTAATCCTGCCGTGCGTTGGGAGAACGCCGCACACGCCGAATGTTAGTCGACATCTAAAACGCTTCTTCGGTCGTTATTGACAAACCCACATGGCATCTCTAGCCAAGCCATCGGCGAGGACCTGGTCCAGCCACTGGCGCATCAAGCCCTGGTTGGAAACCTCGGCGTCCAACCCGGCCTCCCAGGCGTCGGCCTCAAAGGCCACGATGGACGAGTTGGCCGTCGGGCAGCGCTCCGTCACGGCCACATAGGCCCAGTCGGCGGCGTGTGTGGCTTGCTTCTCCCAGTTAAACCAGGCTTGTATGTGGGAGTCGCGGTGGACGTAGGGGTGGGTTTGGTTGAAGTGTCAGGGGGTTAGCCATCTGGTAGACTAGGAGGGTCAAGCCGGCCATTGTTGAATATCGAAAAGGCTGAGAGATGGTTTTTGGCGTTCAAGGTTTTGATATTAATCCCGCTTGGTTTTCTACTGGTTGAAATTCCCAAGACGGTTTTATATATCAACATTTTGATGCTCAGATTCTATTCCTAGACCTTACCAATCAATGTCGCATCACGTCCGCCCCAGACTTCAGCCGCTCGTCTACCGAGCGGTAGTTGAAGAAAGCCTTCTCCCTCCACGCCCAAGTGATGACAAAAATAGGGTATATCAGATTACCAAGATCCCCAACCCTTTGACCTCTCCCCACAAGCAAACTCAAGCCTAGTGCTCAGCCTCCCTCTGACGACGTCCAATATCAGACGCTGTCCCCGGATGATCAGGTCGCGGCATCTCAAAAGGTCAGCACTAGAAGAAAATCGACCCTACGAGCGTCCCTCGGGGTCACAGCACGGAGCACGGAGTCTTGCTTTCGTAATCTCCGGGTCCCCGGTCGGCGGTCCGGCCTACCATGGAGCTTAGCACCAGATCGTGGCGTCTTATAAACGCCTGTTCGTGGCTCGCTCTTGAGAAACACACACTTGGCGTCCGATTTTGAGACTGGGGCCGGGCTGGTTCTAATGGCTGTATTTCGCGCTTTCCTGGGGCCGAGGAGACAGTTTGATGATGAAGTTCCCTCGGTCGGCGTGATGGAAATGCGCCCTAGCTACTCATTATACCTTAGGCTATGGTTCGTCAAGGGGATCCGTTGGGAGGTAAGGAAACTCTCAAGAAAACCACCACTGAATTAGAGAGGTACACTAATAAAGTCTCATGCAAGAATGATTCCGCATCAACTACCTGTGGGGTGAAGTATGTACTGCGCCCAAATCCTCGGAGTGAGGGCAATGGTGTTTCGAGACTCAGTGCAGCTCCCCACGTTTCAATTCCCTTCGCAACTGTCTTGCGTTCTTCGTGTACATGAGTGTGCCAGTGTGATCTTTGCCCAGCACCTTTTGACCCAACTCTGCTGCTTGACGAAATAGCTGCTCTGCCTCTCCATTCTTCCCTTGTTCTTGAAGTGCATTTGCTAGATTGGTCAAGGACTTGAGTGTGTCAGGGTGCTCCTTGCCCAATATCTTTTCCCTTGACTTGAGGGCCTGTCGATGGATCTGTTCTGCCTCTTCATTCTTCCCTTGTTCTTGAAGTGCATTTGCTAGATTGCTTAAGGAGGAGAGTGTGTCAGGGTGCTCCTTGCCCAATATCTTTTCCCATGACTTGAGGGCCTGTCGATAGATCTGTTCTGCCTCTTCATTCTTCCCTTGTCCTTGAAGTGCATTTGCTAGATTGCTCAAGGAGGAGAGTGTGTCAGGGTGCTCCTTGCCCAATATCTTTTCCCATGACTTGAGGGCCTGTCGATGGATCTGTTCTGCCTCTTCATTCTTCCCTTGTTCTTGAAGTGCATTTGCTAGATTATTCAAGGACTTGAGTGTGAGAGGATGCCCCTTCCCAATCTCTGTTTCATACACTTTCCGTGGCTGTTGAAGCATCCTCTCTGCCTCCTGATAATTGCCCTGTCTTCTGAAACCTTCAGAAACGCAAAGCATGAGATGTGCTTTGACAAGCTCGTCGCCGCGCTCGTCGCCAGAATGCAACGCACTCAGCACGTGCGGCATGTACTCGACCCACACCTGTCGATTCTCGTGCTCTGGCCAGGGAAACACCTCCTGAAGTCTCCGCATCACACCGGTGCGGCTGGCCAGTGTAAGCTCTACCGTTTCCAACCAGTTTCGCATGGCCAGTCGAACGAGTCGGTGCATGTCGAAATGCCTTTCGTTCCCTGACTCCTCCCGTTCTGTGAGGAAGGCGTATGCCGTGAGCTTCGCAATCGCCTCGTCTGCTTTCCGCTTGCTGCCTGCCTCTGGAAGTAGAGACTCAGGGATGTTCTTCTCGCCCAAGAAGCACAGAAATTTGAGATACTCTGTGGCTAGTGCATCGTCTCGCGAGATGTGACTGAACGAAACAAACCACGTCGTGGCAACCGGGTTCTTGGTGCCCTTGGGCCGTGAAGAGTCCTCAAAGTCTTTGCTGAGCAAGGCCATGAATTCGGCATCACTGGCCTGGCAATACTCAAGGTACTTGGCCGTCGTTGTCCTCATCTTGGCCATGTACGCGGACGCCTGCCTAATGGCCAAAGGGAAATGGTCGAGGAAGGAAAGGAGCTCAGAAATACTTCGATCGTCACCTTTCTGGTTCTCGGCTAACCCTGACAGCAGCATCTCGGTTGCTTCTTGTAGACTCATTCTTCCAAGCCCGATGACCCCTTCTCCCGGATGAATGCCCAGGTCCACAACAACCTCGTAGCTTCGTGTTGTGAACAAGATAGAACCAGTCCTACTGAAGGGGAGATGGTCGGAGAGCTTGGTCGGCTCAAACAGAAGCTTGGGGTCATCGGCGTTATCGATAATCAAAATCCACTGGCCAGCAGTGTATAATAGATCTATTACTGCTTATATATTCTTAAGGGTATAAGTTTATTTGTTTCTATAGTATATACTAGTATTTATAGCGTTTGTCTTTTATAGTGTATCGATCTATAAGCTTATAGGCTTAGTAATATATTATAATAGGTAAGTTCTATTATATTAGGTAGTAGTTATTGTGGCAGGGATTTTCGTGGGTTGGAGGATTTGAGCCACTGTGGCTAGAGGTGTGGCTAGTGGAGGATTTTAATTGGTTGCTGAGATTAGGCGATGGTCTGAGCTTTGGAACTATGGTTGCAGGAAGCATAAAGAGGGATCGTTTTCCCGTCGAACAGCGGGGAAGGCATGCACTTGTCCCCTGGTTTTTATTGATCTTTTACTGGCTTTTATTTTTATTATTCTTAATTCTTATTGGTGGATCAACTGGTCCTTCTTTGTTTCTATTGGTTTAGACCTCAGGTGCCTCATCCTTCCGTTTGCATCCTTCCGACTTTCCTGTCTCCTGCGACCTACCCTACAGTTGACCGCCGGCCCTTGCGTGGTTGTGTGGTTGTGTTGTGTTCCCCCATCAAATTATTAAGTACCTTATCGCTTAGGTGCATTATATAGTCGTTCTTATAGTAGGAAACCTATAATAGTTGCTTATATTAATAGTGCGTGGGCTTAAGTTTAGCCATATTATCTTTATGCGTGGGGTTCCCTTATGCTTTATATGCTTCTTCTTGCGTGATTCCAGTGATATAGAACTCTATGGCATTAACATCTTGTCGGCGTAGTTGCAATAGGTAGTTCACGTATTCTGGGGCGTTGTCTTTATCTTGCTCGTCCCATTTATTAGGCAGGATCTCATTACTGCTCTAATCGTCTTCTTCGGACGTAGCTGGATAGACGTCTTTAGGCTTGATTCTCAGTCGGAGCTCGTGGGCTCATCTGGCCTCATAGGGTATAAGGTAGGGTTATAGTTCGTCTTTGAGGTCTTTCACAATCTCCCTGTTTCTGACCCTCTGGATAAGTGCTTCATCTTATGCGCTGATCCTCTGTGGATTATAGTATTAGCGTGGGTTTATTGAGTGGCTGTAAGCCTTAACGTAGCGTTTGCATTTATTATTATAGACTAGGTTGCTGCCGGCCGGACTTGCGATACCGGTCCTGGTTATAGCGAGCGTCTTGCTGCTAGCTGTGACGGCTTGGTTCACCGCACACAGGATACAGGCCTTATAGTGCAGTAATGTGCTCAGATGATTGCCATCACAGCGATCATTGACCAATCTTTTGCCCCCTGGTACAACGGTCTTCACAACCCGTGACACGATGATCGCTATACGGCAGGTCTCTGGTTCGATTCCCGCGTCAGGATCGAATCCCAGGCTTACAAGGATCTCCACCTTTCGCGCGCATTGGAAAAAGGCATGAGGGTTGGTGCCCCTCATGTGTGGGGCCATTGCGGGATTTCCTTGGGGGTTGGCTGCACACCGGATGAAGTGATCTTCCGGCCCCGCGACCAAGCGGCTGGGGACCAGCCTTGGTGGGGAGAGGCATCGTGTGACGGCTTGGTTCACCGCACACAGGATACAGGCCTTATAGTGCAGTAATGTGCTCAGATGATTGCCATCACAGCGATCATTGACCAATCTTTTGCCCCCTGGTACAACGGTCTTGCACAACCCGTGACACTAGCGGTTGTGGGCATAGAGGGTCCTTCTGGGACTGGTCTCTAAGTAAGGTATTTGGCAGTATTATGTCGTAAGGCATATTGGGCGCGGATCTAGTCCTATGTAGGCAGTTCGTAGGTTTATGCCTTGTGCTAATCCTTATAAAGGGCGTTATTTCCGAGAAGCACTCGTCCTAGAGTTACTCTAGTGTTATTATATCCCTTATGTGCTATTGCGACTGTCTTATTCCTTGGCTCTCTGGGGTAGTAGCTATTGTTTTTATTGTCTTTGTGGATGAGGCAGTTGTCATTATAGCATGCCGTCCAGTAGTACGATGCGTGATCGGTCTGCTGGGGCTCGGCTTGCTGCTGGGTGCTCTGTCGGATAGAGGCTGCTCTGAGGGTCCTTCCCTCCGGGATAGGCTTGAACTTCCTATTAGTCTTAATTAGGTTATAGCACTTATATTTAGTATGTTCTTTCTTTCTGTAGTTCTAGTAGGTATATTGTGAGAAGTCCTTTTGCATGGCGCCAAGCTCTATCGGTCTGCTATATATTCTGGATATAATGCTTAGCTGCTGGATTTTTACTTTTTAGTTTAGGGCATTTTGCGGTTATTAATTGCGATTACTATTATTAGCATTTAGGTGTGTCAGATTTGTTAAAGACATAGGCATGAACACGAAGTCATATGCGGACGAATACGAAGTCACGAACCGAGGCGCAAGCCATACCAAGAAGTCGCCCCACACAGATGATATAGGAGACAAAGATCCCTTTGTCTCTAAGGTCAGATGACTAGAGCCCGGACCAGCAGGAAGTCATATGAGCAAGAGGCATAACTAACTTCCTTTATTACCAATGATGCCGACTGCCCGAAGGACTCGGAGAAAGAGGTCGGATACCCGAAGGGTTCGGAAGACGGAAGAGACCGCAGGATCAGTTCTGTCTATAAAAGACCATCTGATCATATACACATAGAGAACACTTAACAATAGAGATACAGACAAGCAACTTATAAATATAATATATTAGTCTTACTATTATAACCTTTACCCTCTAATATCTGACAATTAAGAGTCTTACTACCTTAACTGATTAAAAAGAACTATCTTATTGCCTTAACTAACCAACTTCTTTGTCACGGGTTGTGCAAGACCGTTGTACCAGAGGGCAAAAGATTGGTCAATGATCGCTGTGATGGCAATCATCTGAGCACATTACTGCACTATAAGGCCTGTATCCTGTGTGCGGTGAACCAAGCCGTCACATGTAAGGAAGATGTCAGATATTAGAGGGTAAAGGTTGTAGTGGTGAGACTAATGTGTTGTATTTTTGAGTTGCTTGTCTGTCTCTGTTGTTCTGTATATGATCAGAGGTCTTTTATAGACAGAACTGATCCTACGGTCTCTTCCGTCTTCCGAGCCCTTCGGGTATCCGACCTCTTTCTCCGAGTCCTTCGGGCAGTCGGCATTATTGGTAACAAAGGAAGTTGGTCATGCCTCTTGCTCATATGACTTCCTGCTGGTCCGGGCTCTAGTCATCTGACCTTAGAGACAAAGGGATCTTTGTCTCCTATGTCATCTGTGTGGGGCGACTTCTTGGTATGGCTTGCGCCTCGTGTAACGGGCTAAGCCCGTGAAGGCCTCGTCAAGCACTCTCGGCCCCCGCTTTTCGAAACATGAACCCGCGGATAGACCGGCATCACTTCGAACTCAGTTCTCACTCGGAGGTCAGGCCGGAACCAGTGGCAAGGAACATATAAAAGAGGGGGAGGTGGCAAGAGAGGGAGACTGGAAGGATAAGAACCCCTCTTAGCTATATCTATTAACGGCTTATCTTCTCTTTTGTTCTATAGTTTAGGATCTTTATTAAAGCCTTTTAGCTAGTTATTAATATACTTATTAAACTATTATATTATCCTAAACTATCTTTACCTTAGGCTATACTCTTACGTACGGTTAGCCTTAGTGAAGTCTTGCCCTCGCGGACGGCAAGCAACGAAGCCCTGCCCTTGCGGACGGCAGGCCATGAGAAGCCTCGCCCTTACGTATGGTGAGCAATTAAAGCCCTGCCCTTGCGGATGGCAGGCCATAAGAAGTCTTACCCTTACGTACGGTAAGCAATGACCTAACCTCGCCCTTACGGTCGGCAAGCAGCATTAATACCTATTAAGACCTTATATAAGTATGAGCAATAGAAGACTTAATAGTTGAGTGCTTGCGGTCAAGCCTTAAGAGAGTAGTAGAGTCTATCTTAGTGATAGACTATAAATAACCATTCGATTAACCCATTTCGCAGCCTTCTATATAATCCCGCTAATATAGTGCATTATGTCCGACTCCTTATGGCTAGCCACTCTGTTTAGCCTAGACGTCGAAGAGCTTGCTGCACGCATAAGCTAGAAGAGAAATAGACTATCTAATAGAAGGTCATAACCAGGAGAGGGGGACTCCTGTGAGCATAGATGTTATTGCGCTATTGATTGAGCAAATGCGTATTAACCGCGAAGAAACAAGGGCTCAAATCCAAGCCCTTAAGTCTGCCCTTGACGGTGCTCGAATCGATGCAACTCCACTAATGACCCAGTTGACGCTATCAATCGAAAAGGCTCCTTAACCTCGCCGAGATATGCTTATTGAATACACCTTTGCTCAAAAGAAACCCTCCTTACCTAACCTTAAACGATTTAATAGTATATAATGAAAATTTCGGTCCTAGTAATTCGAGATGAGGAGCAAGCTCCGTGTGGATAGACCAGTCATAGGGGGACCACCTGATCAATTTGCATATATTTATGCAAGACTAGACCAGACCCCTTAAGCCATAACTGCAGCCTTTTTCGAGAAAGGCGGTTCAGAAGGAGACTTTAATCCTAACCACTTTATAGACTACCTTATTAGCTGCTATGGAGATCCCAATATTAAGCAGCATACCCTAAGTCGCTTGGAAAACCTGAGGCAGAAAGACAGGGAGAGCTTTGCGTCCTTTCTACCGAAGTTCGAGAAGGAACTCGCAGACAGTAAAGGAGCCAGCTAGAGCAACTCAGTCAAGATCAACACCCTAAAGCGAGTGATCAATTAGGAGCTTTATTTACACCTAGCCGAACAATTAAACTTGCTAAAAGAATATCCTGCCTTTATGAACGCCATATAGAACCTCAGAGCGAATCTGGAGGACTTACGTTTCTATAACCGATATATGCCTTATTAACGACCACTATTGCTAACCCCTAACAGATCGCAAAGGCAAGCTCTTCCTCAGAGAGAGGAACCATTTGATTAAATGGATTGGGAACCTATAAAGGTCAGTCGAAGCTCGGTGCGCCGCCAGGATAACCGCAGATGTTACGGTTATGATAAAGTTGGACACCTTATGGCGCGCTGCCCTAAGCGCCCCAAACGATAGGGCCCTAAGGGAAAGGAGGAAAAGTTGAAGACAAAGGCCTTAAAGAATAAGGCGCAAGAGGAAGAAGTTTCCATGGGAGATAGTAATGAAGGAAGTGCCCCTAGTTAAGATAAGTCCTCAGGAGAAGAGTTAGGAAATAAGTAGCTCCTAACTAAAAATGCTATTAGGAGCGCCAGTAAGCATGAGTAGATTAGAAAGATCTAAGCAATCAAATGGATAGCTGACCGTTTTATGTTAATATTGGAGTTAATTGAGAATATTACTCTATTGCCTTTATTAACTATAGTTGCCTATACTATAGAATGATTACTAAGAAACTAGTCTGCAAGCTCCGCCTGCTGCATATTGACATTCTGCCATAAGCACTTGAATAAGTGAATATTACCCTCCCTAAAGCAATTCATTATATAACATATATAGACATTAATATTAATAGTTACTAGAAGAAGCGTGCGTTCTTTTATATTATAAGAGGATAAGGAGATAAAGTTATCCTTGGATGAACTTGGATGAATTTAGAGGATATGACTATATAGCCTGCAAAAGGATATCTTTATATTGGCTTAATAGACCTCTAGGTAAAGGAAAGGACCTAGGGAGACTTTAAACTAATAGATCTAATAAGACAGACTGGTGCTATCTTTGCAGGGCTGGTTTAAAGAGCAAGGAGACGAAGAGATATGTCGCTAGTGCAGATCTTCTTAGTTAGCCTGGCCGACATTAAGAAAG
Organism: Thelonectria discophora; assembly: GCA_911649645.1. Taxonomy (NCBI): domain Eukaryota; kingdom Fungi; phylum Ascomycota; class Sordariomycetes; order Hypocreales; family Nectriaceae; genus Thelonectria; species Thelonectria discophora. The sequence goes on from CAJVRK010000012.1 coordinate 687,105, forward strand.
CACTAAGGCCAAAGGGAAAATCGGATCCAGTAAAGAAGCTACTAGAGTATTACTATGAGTTTCTACTTACATTCGATCGGAAAGCAGCCGATCAATTGCCTCCCTATCGCCCTAATATAGATCATTAAATTCCCTTAGAACCAGGACCTAATGGCAAGGACTAAGAACCTCCTTAGGGGCCCCTTTATAGGATGTTAAGAGAAGAACTAATCGTCTTAAGAAGGACTCTTACTAAGCTACTTAATAAAGGATTCATCCGTATAAGCAGCTTATCTGCTTCTGCGCCTATATTATTCATTAGGAAACCTAGAGGTGGTCTACAATTCTATATAGACTATAGAGGTTTGAATGCCATTATAAAGAAGGATCATTACCTATTGCCCTTGATCGAAGAGATGTTAAGGTCTCTATTAAAGGCCAAGTGGTTGACCAAGCTGGACGTTATTGCCGCCTTTCATAAGGTGCGCATTGCAGAAGGAGAAGAATGGAAGACAGCTTTCCGAACTCGCTACGGCTTATATAAATAGCTTATTACCCCTTTTGGACTTATGGGAGCCCCTATAATATTCTAATGGTATATTAATTGAACCCTATGAGACTATCTGGACGAATTCTGCTTGGCCTATATTAACAACATCTTGATCTACTCAGATGGATCACTGGCTAACTATTAGAAGAAAGTGAAGCTGGTTCTAGAACGATTATAGAAGGCCGGCCTCTAAGTGGATATTAATAAGTGCGAGTTTGAGGCCATAAGTGTGAAGTACTTGGGCTTTATTATTAAGGTAGGAAGAGGCATTCGAGTTGACCCTAAGAAGGTCAAAGCTATCTAATTGTGGGAAGTTCCACGGACAGTGCGAGAGGTCAGGAGGTTCCTGGGATTCGCAAACTACTATCGAAAGTTCATTCCTAAATTCTTGCATATCGCACTCCCCTTAATATCCTTAACGAAAAAGAACTCCCTATTCATCTGGTCAAATAGTTACTAAAAGGCTTTTAAGGATTTAAAAATACTATTAATTAGTGCGCCTATTTTAGCTTAATAGAACCCTAATTAAAAAACAATTATTAAGATGGATTTATCTAGGTATACTACTAGAGGAGCCTTATTATAAATTAATAATAAGGGTATACTATAGCCTATTGCCTTTTTTTTAAAGAAAAACCTCCCTACTAAATGCAATTATCCTATTTATAATAAGAAATTACTTATAATTATCCATTATTTAGAACACTAGGACATTAAGCTGAGGAGTATAGACTTATTCCTTATCCTTATAGACTACCTTAACTTATAGCACTTTATAAGGAAGCAATACCTAAGCGAATACTAGATCAGATAGTTGGAGACCCTCTCACAATATAATTATATAATCCAATATAGGCCCAAAAGAGAAGCATTAGTGCCTAACGCGCTCTCGCAAAAAGAGCAAGATATGCCTTAGAACTTCGAGAATAAACGAATTTAGGAACACTATTGATAACTCTTGCCTAGAGACCTAACTATAAAACTTAAATAATTGATTATATGGGGGAAAGCTGGGTTTATTGCGAAAGGAGATTCGGATTAACCTGGAGACCTGTCGGTTAAGCCTGACCCCCTGACTGAGAACCCCTTTTTAGAAGAAGGACTGCAACAACTATAGAAGGAGGGATTGGAACACTACAATCGATACTGGCTGATATACCGAGCCGTTGAATAAGGAGAAAGGAGACTCCCTACCGACTGGGGGCTTCCTATAATACTATCAGAATATTCAATTAATCAAAATCACTAACTCTATTGGCGAGATCGCATCTGGGTCCCAAATAATAAACCTCTTCGCACCCGGATTATTTAGGAAACACACGACTCAACCATAACGGGACATCTAGGCAGGGATATATTGAAGTCCCTAATCAGCCGAAGATTCTACTGGCCAGGGCTTGACTTAGATGTCCAACGCTTTATGCGGAACTGCGATGTATATGGACGAAATACCATTTAGAGAGAGAAAAAGCGAGGATTGCTTAAACTACTTCTAATTCCCTACTGGATCTAGGCCGAAGTCTCTATTAACTTTATAGTCAAACTCCTGCCCACTCGATCGAATGCTTCCACGAACCTAATAGTAGTTATGGACTGGCTCTTAAAGAGTATTATCCTTAAACTAATAAAGGAAATCACTATAAATGCAGTCGCTAAGGCACTTCTATAGTGCTTAGTATAATACTATAGTCTGCCTAAAGGAGTAGTGATGGATAGAGGCACCTAGTTCATAAGTCGAGTATGCAAGAGGCTATGCAAGCTGTTGAGCATCAAGCAAAGACTATCGACTGCCTGGCACCCAGAGACCGACAGAGCAATAGAGAGGGCGAATCAAGAAGTGGAAAGATATCTCTATATCTTTTGCACTTATGCGTAAGACGATTAGGATAGATTGCTGCCTACAGCAGCAATAGCTATTAACAATAAGACTGCATTATCCATAGGAATGAGCCCGTTCTTTTTGACGCACGGATACAACCTTGATCCCATTGAGATTCAGGAAGAGCCGCAACAGAACGATAAATCGCCCATAGCACAAGCACAGAACATGGTCCAGAGGTTCAAGGAGGCAGCCGAATGGGCGCAAGCCGCGATGGCCTCGGCACAGGAACGGCAAGAGGAAAACTCGAACACACAGAGGCAACCATCTGATCAATTCAAGGCCGGAGACAAAGTTTGGCTACAATTGCAAAATATCCGCTCAGATAGGCCCTATAAGAAGCTCAACTGGCTTGCTGCAAAGTACACCATCATCGAAACTGTCGGATTACACGCTTATCGCCTAGATACTCCCCCTAGCATCTATAATATGTTCTATGTGTCGCTATTAAAGCTAGCGGCAGATAACCCTCTACTATCGCAGCAGAGCGACAATCGGCAACCACCTGCGATATTAACAGAAGAAGGGGAGGAGTTTAAAGTTAAAGAGGTTCTAGAGGTAAAAAAGAAAGGGAAGCAAAGAGTCTTAATTAAGTGGATAGAGTACTTAAAGCTAATATAGGAACTATATAATAATATAGTTAATACTATAGCTTTAGCTTAGTTTAAAGCCTCCTAGGAAAGGAGGGGGATATTATAATAGGCTAAGCCTATGAAGGCCTTATTAAGCACTCTTAGCCCCCGCTTTTTAAAACATAAACCCGCAGATAGACCGGCATTACTTCAAACTTAGTTCTCACTTAGAGGTCAGGCTGGAACTAGTGGCAAGGAATATGTGAAAGAGGGGGAGGTGGCAAGAGAGGGAGACTGGAAGGATAAGAACCCCTCTTAGCTGTATCTATTAATGGCTTATCTTCTCTTTTGTTCTATAGTTTAGGATCTTCGTTAAAGCCTTTCAGCTAGTTGTTAATACACTCGTTGAACCGTTACACCTCGGTTCGTGACTTCGTATTCGTCCGCATGTGACTTCTTTGTTCATGCCTATGTCTTTGACAAATCTGACACACTTAGTGAGTAGCCGCTAAGCTCCTAGCGACTTCTCTCTCAGGAGCGCAACTATTTATAGCTTTATAGGTAAGCTTTCTCTACTGCAATCTAGAGCTCCCTTTATAGGTGTCTCTCTACTTCTGCATATAAGCCGGAAAGCTGCTCTAATAAATACTAAGGTATTATAAAGGGTATAGGAGGTTTTATTAATTGCTGTATAAGCAGGTTTTCCTCCTTAGGCACGCTAGGTCTGGACTTCTATAATGTGCGCGCTTGAGCAAGAGGGCGAGTTGAGCTTCCCCTCGTCGACCGACGGGCGAGGCTAGCTGAGGCTCTCGGCAACCGGTCGGCGAGAGCTTCTACACTTAGGTCCTTGCTGCCCTCCGGCTAGGAAGGCGGCTTTAAATAACGTTCTAGGCTTCACTCTTTCCGCTAGCCTGTGATGCCCTTCTAAAGCTGCCTTTCTAACTATTAAGCTTTCAGTGGCCTCTTCCCCAGCTTTCTTTTTGTAAGGAGGTCGCGCGACGGTCAGGCAGCGAGGCTGCCCTGAGCCCTCGTGGACCTATTGGCCTTATATACTGATGTGCGGCAGTTATCTCACTAAGTGAGATAACTGGTTGATCTTTTTGGCCGTACGGCTGAGAGGTCTATTGTTAGGTTGGTTACACCGCGCCATCCCTTTACAATTGTTATCTCACTTAGTGGGTCTACTGGCTGCGGAGGGGTCGCCGAGAGGTCGTGGGTTCGATCCCCAGGCCTGAGGCCTCTGTGACCGCGTTAGGCTTTCGTTGGGCTCACAAGGGGCGACGTCTAGAGGGATACGCCCGCTGGGCAATCGGACTAGCCGCACCTTGGGGGTCAACATCGGTTGTGTTACCTCAAGGGGCTCTGCAGCGGAGCCCGCCTTCTTATCAACACCTAGGTCAGTGCCGGGAAGGCCTGACTGAAGTCCACTGTGCCCTGTGTCGTAGCTGATATCCAGCGGCAGGAAGCTACAGCTCGGGACGCGCTGTTTAGAAGGGGGGATAATTGTAAGGAGGTCGCGCGACGGTCAGGCAGCGAGGCTGCCCTGAGCCCTCGTGGACCTATTGCCTTATATACTGATGTGCGGTGCAGTTATCTCACTAAGTGAGATAACTGGTTGATCTTTTTGGCCGTACGGCTGAGAGGTCTATTGTTAGGTTGGTTACACCGCGCCATCCCTTTACACTTTTCTTTATGCCCCCCTACGCCTAGGCCTTCGGCTAAGGCGTGGAAGAAGGCAGCTAGGGGGGTTCTTAGTGGCGTTAGCATTAATACGAACTTCGCTATTATATACGTATTATTGGTCACTCGCGGAGGAGTCGGGGAGCATTCGGTCGCAGGGTCTGCTGGAGGCGGGGCCGGTTCGTTGTCTCCTGGGTCGTCTTCGGTCGGCAGGTTCGAGACCTCGTCTTCTTCTTCGTCGGGCATCTACGTGGACCAAGAAGGTGCCTCCTCCTATATATTAAGGAGCTAGTTAATCCGAGTTATAATTGCTTCTAGGTCTTCCTTTAGTAGGTTATCTTGGAGGCTGTTGTTATGGACTCGCCCAAGAGGCTGCTGCGTGTTGGGGTCAAATAGTTGAATTGAAAAAGCTAAGGAGGAAAGAGAGAGAGTCGGGTCCGACTCGCGTGCGTGTCGCCCCTTTACACTAGGTCTCTGCCTAAGGCAGCAGGCTTCTGGGGCCCTTACATAAGCCATTGGGCAAAAGCCCAATCCTTTACAGAGGCTTTCTAATTGCCTATTGAATAGCTGGCGTTTATTAAAAGCTATATCCCGTATAGTTAGGACCTCCGCCTTTAAGGGGTTCTAGACCCGGAAGGAGTTGCTCGATGTATAGCCCACTAGGAAGCCCATTTAGGCCCTAAGTGCGAGCCTTTAGAGTTAATTGCATTAAAGCTGGGCGTCAGTCGTAAGTGCGAAGGCCTTGCATGTCACGGCCTGGGCCGCGACCTGCAAGCGCCCATGCGCCCCCACCTTTTTCGGAACGGAATAACCCCATGGACGTGATCACCCTTTCCTGCCCTACTACAAATCGTAATCACAAAAAACACCACCATGATCACTCCGTGATCACTCTTGATCAACCGTGATCATGATCACCGCTACCCACACCACGGGGTATATAAGACCTTCACTTCTAGATAGGAGGAAGCCTCTGCGCTACCTCAGCTTTCAATACACACTGCTTTACCTCAATCACCTCCGCCCTCAAACCTCCTGTGATTAATATATTAAGCGACGTAACACTCTCATTGCTCAGAACAACCGTAACGCCCTATTCTATCTGCCAATATAAACCAGGCCCTCCTGATTTATCCCTTGGGAATTGATCCGGACCGTGTGGTGGTGGGGATATTCCTGACCTTTCCGACCTTTCAGACAGTCTGATCAAATGGTCTAGGTTAGTCTTGCAGCCTGTCATGTGACTAGTCATATGACCGTCTCCAAGAAGGTGTCTTGTGACGCCTATAAAAGCCCGACCTTTCCGCAACCTAGATAGATTCAACACGTTGTTTCGTCACTGGCTTTTATTATATTGTTCCCCGGCCGGAAGGTCGGCCGGGATGAAGTGTTTGATATGTCTTTCCTCTACGCATTATGACTTTCCCCTTCCTTCCTGCCTCGACTAGGCCCAACATTTCCTTCCTTTCGAGCCTGCCTGATTCCCTAGCTGACCCGACTGTCAAGATCCTATTGATCAGACCTGCCTCGCGACCACCCTAGAGGCCTGTTTTCCTTTGGTTGTTGTGTTGGTTTCTTCCTGCTTGTTTCCCCCATCAAAACCGTTACAGCTGGGTCCCTGCCTATATATAGTCCCCAAAAGGGGCCGCTTAGAGGTTAAGCATCTAACGTAAGTCCCTGAAGATGTATATTAAGGCGTCTAAGTTAAGGAGCACTAAGTTCTCTAGAGGGTATGCTTCTTTAAGCATTCGCCTGTGTAACGGTCCGGATCAATTCCCAAGGGATAAATCAGGAGGGCCTGGTTTATATTGGCAGATAGAATAGGGCGTTACGGTTGTTCTGAGCAATGAGAGTGTTACGTCGCTTGATGTATCAATCACAGGAGGTAGAGGGCGGAGGTGATTGAGGTAAAGCAGTTGTATTGAAAGCTGAAGTGGCTCAGGGGCTACTTCCTATAGTAATGACTGTGGTTTAAATACTAGCTGTATACTCAAGTCAAAGGGAGTCAACTCAAGTCGAACCGACTTGGTTCGACATGCATATCTAGGGTAAGGCTCATTGGTGGACGAAAGTGGGTCTGCAGGGGTTCTGCCGTGGTTGACCGCCTGGTCCCCACGGGGTCGCGGCCCAGGCCGTGACATGCTCGACTAGGGTCATCTTGGGTAAGCAGCACTGACTCTTTAGGCCAGTAGAGATAGACTCTAGGATCCAATTAGAAATAGCTTTTACGCTATCCCTAAGGGCATTATTTAACTTCTTTTAGTTAAAGTAGACTATAAATATTGCATTATAATAGGTGGCCTCCTTTATATCTATACTTAAAGGCTTAAGGGGCTTCTCCTTTAGTAAAGATTCCGGCAAGTCCTCGCCGCCTTCTGGCCGAGGGGTCCCCTCGCGCTTAGGGTCTAGGATAGTAATCATTCCAGTAGAGGCCATTAAGGCCAGGGTTGCCTTCTTCCCCTTCGGCGGGGGCTTCTTAAAGTCCTTTAGGTCCAGAGGGGTCAGCTTCGCGATAACTAGGGCGGGCTTGCTTTTCTCCTCTGGTGTCACGGCCTGGGCCGCGACCCCGTGGGGACTAGGCGGTCAACCACGGCAGAACCCCTGCAGACCCACTTTCGTTCACCAATAAGCCTTACCCTAGATATGCATGTCGAACGCCGTCTGTTCGACTCCGTTCAACCATGCATATCGAACTAAGTCAGTTCAACTCCTGAGTCGACTCCCTTCGACTTAAGTATATAGCTAGTATTTAAACTATAGTTATTACTATAGGAAATAGCCCCTAAGCCACTTCAGCTTTCAATAACACTGCTTTACCTCAATCACCTCTGCCTTAAACCTCCTATGATTAATACATTAAGCGATATAACACTCTCATTACTTAGAACAACTGTAACGCCCTATTCTATCTACTAATATAAACCAGGCCTTCTTGATTTATCCCTTAGGAATTGATCCGGACTATTACACATTAAAAGCTCTTATTTAGATGAATACTGCATTACTTTAAGCAATATTGAACGCAGCACAATAGCTACCCAGCAGCGAAATAATACTCCGCTTGAGGATCGACCTCCTACTGATGCCGAAATGGACGACATTAGCACAATATTTAGGTATAAACTGCGAAAAACTTCAATAATGTATGCGCAATATGGGCAGTTATCACGAAGGTGAAGTCTACGTCTTATGCCTTAAGATTATGGCCTTATGCACTAAGATCGACTATATCTTAAACCTCTAATAGGAATAACAAAATATATAACGCAATTAGTACGATAACCTTAATACCCTCGCTACTATGGCAACCACTGGCCGAGACCCCGGAGAAGTTCTTAAGCCATTTGTGTAAGGAGTTCGGCACGGCGCCCGCACGGCGACTGCTCGGCGCACGCACGCCAAGCCGGACCCCTTAGTCAGCACCCCACATGAACAAACCCTAGCCCTAGCACACACAAAAGGCAACGCAACCAGCCCACAATAATGACGGGGCAAGTTGAAGTCTTACACCATACGAATACGTACCATACATGCATCTATTGAGTCACCCTGGTTATACACCTCTTACAATTCTTCAACTTCAACACCCATCTGGGGAACCAGCGCGAATCAATGGATGGAAATGGTACCAACGAGCGCGTCGAGCGCATGCCGACCGATCGGGGAGCGATCGGCCTGCACGGCGAAGGGGCGATTGCCCAGAACGACTACCTGCACGAAGCCAACGAGGCACCTCGGGCCAGCGCACCACCCGTCACCCCAGCAGAGGGGCCACCGGGCGGCGTGACCGAGTTCTCGACTGCAGCGATCGATCGGATGCTGGCAGAAGGCTTGCAGGAGGACTTGTACGGCGCGAGCCCGACGGGCCAGGGCCAGGCATACGACTACGGGTCGTCGAGCCATCAGCGATCGTTCCCAGAACTGACGCCGAGTCAGGGAAGTGACCTGCCCAGCAGGTGGGACGAGTGGACGTCAGGAACACCCTCGGAGTTCAGCCCCAAGGAATCCGAGATGCTGCAAATTCTCAAGTCCCAGATTAGGGAGCAGAGGAAGATGCAGGAGGACCAGAGGCAGCTGGTTCAGCTACTGCTCAGCGAACGTTCCGCGAGAACGGAGCAAGGCGGGAGGACTTATGAGAAGCCCCCGATGTACAACTGCAAGGTGCTCACAGAGACGGCCACGAGCGTCGAAGTGGACGATTGGATCAAGGCAATCGAGACCGGGAACAAGCTGAGACCGGGCAGCACTGATGAGCAACGCATTGAGTGGGCGATGGTTAAGTTCCACCACTCCATGCAGACGAAGTGGCGCAACTATAAGGGCAGCCAACATGGGGAGCCCGACTGGGAGCAATTCGTCAGTTTCGTGCAGCAAATGCATATCGACCCAGCTGCCAAAGTCCTGGAGCTGAGGTACTCGCTGAGGAGTCTGCGACAGCGCAGCGACCAGTCACCAATTGAGTACTATACGGAGTGGAGTGTACTGCACCAGGCGTTGAGCACGCAGAACCTGGCGAACGATCCAGCGCTTGCGTTTGAATACTTCTACGGTCTGCAGAAACACCTAAGGAACGAGATGCAGTTCCGAAGGATCCCGCTGGAGGACGCCCGATCGGTGGCGAACGAGGCGGAGGTCACCTGGAAGCACCTCCAGCGAAATGGAGGCCCCCAGAGGGACCAGAAGCGGCCAGCGAACGGCCAAGCGGAGGGACCACGAAAGGTGGTCGCCCAAGGAAGGGGAGGGCCGTCGGCTCTGCAGGCGGCGAGCGGTCGCCAGGGCCAGGAAGGAGGCACTTCTTCGCGCCCAGCGCCCGGCCGACAGCCGCCGAGCGGTCCACGAACCAGCATCAACAAGCCCCAGCTGACATGCTTTAACTGCGGCAAGCAAGGCCACAAGAAGGCAGAGTGCAGATCGAAGGCAGCGGGCCAGGCCCAGCACAGCCTGCCGAGGGCACCAAGGGCTCAGGTTAACTCGACCCAGGTCAAGGTGGAAGAACTGGACTCATCATCGGAAAACGAGTAGGCGCGTCAGAACCGGCCTTTTCAGGCGCGCCGAAGAACGTGGCTGTACCGGTGGGGCAAGTGGTGAGAGGCACGGCGATTGCTCTCCGAGGGCATGCCGAGGAGATAGTGCAGGTGGACATGGACACGATGTCACAGGTGGACATCATCAGCACGAGGCTGGTAAGGAGGTTGGGTCTAAAGCCGGTAGAAGGAGCGAAGGTGCCGACCTTAGTGAGCTTCTACGGCAAGGAACAGCCGCCAGGGAAAGCATACTGGCTGACGTTCTTCCTTATCGATTCCCGAGGGTTTCCGAGGAAGGTACGCCGACTGCTCGCCGAGAGCGAACGGCCAAAGACAGCAGGGGACCTCTTGCTATCGAATGACTCGATGGGCAGGGAGGGCATCACGATCGACACGCATAAGCGTACGTGGCACTATAAACCGATTTCGGAGGCAGACCCGGAGACGTTTGCAAGGGAGCTAGTTGAGAATGGGGAACAAGCTTATGTCTTTTACGTACATACCGTATTGACGCCAAATGAGCGCGCAATGCCTGCTTTGGGGGAGGAAGAGCCTGAGGGCGATGCCTACCTACCGCCGGAGCTGAGGTCAGAACGGGGAACGTTTGACGAGAGCGCGGCGAAGGAACTGCCACTCCTGGAGGGAGCGGAGCATGTGATCGAACTGGTCCCGGGGCAGAAGCCGCCGTATGGACCGATCTACCCCACGAACGAGAGGCAAGCTGAGATCTTGAAAGAGTACATTCAGGAGAATCTGGCGAGCGGTCGCATTGCAGACTCCGTGAGTGAAGCGGGAGCACCGATCCTATTCGTGCCAAAGAAGGACGGGACACTCCGCCTATGCGTGGACTACCGGGGCCTTAATAGAGTAACAATCAAGAATAGGTACCCCCTACCGCTGATTGGAGACCTATTGGACCGGCTTGCAGGCGCAAAATGGATCTCGAAGATCGACATTCGAGATGCCTACCACCGCATTCGCATTAAGCCGGAAGACCGCTGGAAGACGGCATTCCGAACGAGATACGGACACTTTGAGTATACCGTGATGCCATTCGGGCTGACCAATGCACCGGCGACATTCCAGGCGTACGTTCACCGAGCGCTCAGCGGACTGTTGGACGTATGCTGCATCGCATACCTGGACGACATCATGATCTACTCTACATCGAGAGAGCAACATACCGCAGACCTGAAGAAGGTCTTGGGGAGACTTAGGCAGTTCCAGCTGTACGCGAAGCTATCTAAGTGTGCGTTTTACCAGCAGGAGGTTGACTTCCTAGGGTACCGCATTACCCAAGAAGGGATCACAATGGAGGAGAGCAAGGTGCAAGCAATCGCTGAGTGGCCGACGCCAAGAAGCTTCCGGGACATACAAGTGTTCCTAGGGTTTTGCAACTTCTATCGCAAGTTCATTCCGGGCTATTCAGCCAAGACGAATCCCCTGACGAACATGCTCCAAGGGAGCGAGAAGGGGAAGAAGAAGGGCAACTTTGAATGGACAAAGGAGGGGGAAGCGAGCTTCCAAGAAATGAAGGATGCGTTTTGCACAGCAACCATCCTGAGACACTGGGATCCGACCCGGCAGACCCGGGTGGAAACGGATGCCTCCGCGAAGGGCCTATCGGGCATCCTGTCGCAATTGCTAGGAGACCAGTGGCGACCGATCGCCTACTGGTCGCGGAAGCTCACGGATGCGGAGCAGAGGTGGCATACAGGCCAACAGGAGCTACTGGCAATCATCGAGAGCCTGGAGCACTGGAGCCACTACCTAACGGGACTGTCAAAGAAGTTCCTAGTGCTTACAGACCACGAGGCACTGAAGGGCGTAGTGAACGCGCCTGCGCGGGACCTTCGGGGAAGGCTCGCTCGATGGGTGTACAGAATGGCCCCATTCGACTTCGATCTGGAACACCGACCCGGGAAGCAAAACCCCGCGGACGGATTGTCGCGACGACCAGACTACATGGAGGGAGAGGTGGCGTACGAAGACATCATCCCCACGCTGGAATCGAAGCTGCAGCTCGTCGGCGAGCTGCCGCGCAGCCTGCGGCAACGCATCGCAACCATCAAGACTGAGGGAAAGTCTGGGACAACCCAAGCGTATGTCCAGGCCATTAAGGCGAGCCTGCAGCGATGGAAAAGGAAGGTACCCCTACCTTCAGGAAGGGAACTGGAGTTGAGCTCCCCCAACCAACAAGCGCACAAGGCGCATATCTCCGCAGTCACCACACGAGCCAGAAGGGCAGTGAGACTGGCCGCCGAGCATTCGGAGACCGCTCCGCCAGGGTTGGCCAAACAAGACGGCCAAGGGGACCCGGGAGCTGGGGTTACTGTTCCGGAGCAGTACATCCCACACCAAGTAATGAGGTTGCTCACGAAAGGTGAAACGGCATTTCTCATGCAACCGTCGCACGCGCTGGAAGAGCTGGTCAGAGGACTGCAGGCCAATGATGAGTTCTGCCAGCGACAATCGGCGAGGTTGCGGGGAGCGGCCGGCGAAGTGAAGCACTTCCAACACGACGGATCTGGCACCTTGTTCTACAAGGACAGGCTGGTCATACCAGAGGAAGGGACACTGCGAGTCGAAATCCTCCGACGACACCATGATGACCCTCGAGCGGGACATATGGGACCTGAAAAGACAAGAGAACTTATCGCACGGAAGTTCTACTGGCAAGGGATTAGCCAAGATGTGAAAGACTATACATCTCAATGCCAGAGGTGTCAGGGCGTGCAAACCCCTAGACACAAGCCATACGGGACGTTGAACCCATTGCCAATGCCATCTCATCCATTCCAAGAGATCAGCATGGACTTCGTCACAGGACTGCCGAGCAGTGCCCGAGCGGACGGCGAGGAATATGATGCGATCCTCACGGTTATCTGCCGCATGACAAAGTACGCAATGTTCATTCCGACAAGGAAGACATTGAATGCAGCGCAACTGGCGCAATTGATCTACGAGCACGTGGAGTGTAAGTTTGGAACACCAGAAGGGATCGTGAGCGATCGAGACAAGCTGTTCACCAGTGGCTTCTGGGAGGACCTAATGAAGGAAAGGGCGACCCGTCGCCGACTGTCCACAGCCTACCACCCGCAGACGGATGGCCAGACGGAGAGGACACATCAGACCCTGGAGAAATACCTCCGAGTGTACGCCGGGGGCTCGCCGGAACGATGGGCAGCGCAGCTGCCAGAAGCGGCTTTCGCATACAACAATAGCACCCATCGGACTACGGGAGTGTCCCCAATGGTGGCGCTATTCGGCTACCACCCGAGGATGGTGGAATATGTGCCACAGAAGATGCAGTCAAGGGTCCAAGGAGTGCGCGAACGCATAGAGACCATTCACCGTGTGCGCGTTGAGGCGCAGAGATGCTGGGAGCAAGCGGTTGAGACCCAAGCGAAGGGATACAACAAGAGGCACCAGGCCAGAGAATTCCAAGTGGGGGAAGCCGTGGGACTCTCCACGAGGAACTTCCGGTTTAAGCACAGGAAGCTGGCACCTAAGTTCATTCGGGTTGAGGTCGCCGAGCGAGTCGGGACCCAAGCGTATAGGGTGCACCTCCCGGAGCAATACCGCAGGATGCACGATGTGTTCCCGGTAAGCCTCCTAGAACCCTGGAAGGCAGCTCGCCGAGGGCTCGGCGAGGGCCCAGAGCAACTCCCATCACTTGAGGAAGAGAACGACGAGTGGGAGGTCGAGGAGATCGTGGCCCACAAGGGGGAGGAAGGAGATCGCTTCTTCCTCATCAAATGGGCAGGCTGGCCAGTGGAATATAACACATGGGAGCCAGAGGAGCACCTGGCTAACGCACAGCGAAAGCTAGGCAGCTACTGGAGGCAAGCAAAGAAGACACATAAGAAATGGGATGACAAATGAAATTAAGAAGGGGGCAGCGGCCTGCTGCCGCCCGCCCCGGGGAAACTAAAAACTAAAAAGAACAAAAACTACATGGCCCGAGGGGCCAGGAACTGGCAAGACAAAATAAACGGCCTGCCAGGCGAACTAGCGGCGAAGAGCCGGGGAACGGGCGCCTAACGGCGCTGCCGACGGCGTTTGCCACCGGAAGAACGGGACGAGGCGACGGGCGGCAGGGCCAGCTCGTCGTTGCCATCGCCGTCGTCGTCACCACCACTTGCGGCCATAGGCGCCTTGCGCTTAGGGCGAGGGGCGAGGGGACGGCGACCGGACGGAGAAGGCGTGCCTCGACGGCCACGAACGGCCCGAAGAGGGGACGCATTGGAGTCAACGGAAGAGACATCGACAGTGGTGGTGAGCGGGGTCGTGAAGAGGACCCGGCGAACACTCGCCGTGGGCGAGGCAGGACGAGGGGGACTGGCCGGAGAGCCAGAGCCCCCAGGCGAACCGTCGGCGAGGGCACGCCCAAGGCTGGGCGCTGCAACAGACGACCCAGCCGAGCTGGGCACGGGACGGTCGGGAGTCGCGAGAACGTCGGCGGGCACCGCGCGGGTGGCTCGGCGACGGGTCGGCGCGGCCCCGAAGGACCGAAAAGAGACGATGGGGGCGGGAGCCCCAGGGTTGGCCACAAGGGCCTCGCGGTTTCGCGCAGAAAGAGGGCGGGGGTAGGCGACAAGCTCGCGCTCCTTCACGTCGGGGGCCTCTCGGCCCTCACAAACTCGCAGCCACTGCAGACACTTGAGTAGGTTGGCAGCAGAAGCGCACTCGCGGGTGTATAGCGGCTGGGCAGCCTCGATGAGCCCAGCAATCGCCCGAGGGTCGTCAAGGACACTTTCGGGGAGGAGCTTGTACTAGGACAGGTTAGAAAGGCGCGCCGAACGGAAGGCGAGCGGCCAGAGAACATACCTGCAGCTGCAGAGCGAGAATAGCAAGCTGGCGGCTCGAGGCCAGCTCCTGCAACGAGCGCTCGGCGATCAAGACCGAGGAATCGCCCGCATTGCGGGCACGCGAGGTGACGGCGCCGGTCGGGTTGGCGAGGTACTCGGCGAGAGCTCGCCAAGCGGAGGCGGCCGCCTCGACGGCCCGCCAGAGACGCCAGCGGCCGCGGGGGGAGGGGGGCGCGGGGACATCGGCCAGGAGCCCGAGGGTCTCAGCGTCCTCATCGACAAGGCTGTCTCGGACGAAGATGAGCTTGATAAACGCCCAGTACTAATGGGCGTAGGGGACGAGTTCGGCCGGGATCTGGGACGGAGGTTAGGGGTGACTAGACGATGAACGATCGGCGAACGCACCCCGGAGCACTTGCGAGAGATGCTGTCACAGAGACAGCAAATCGTCCCGGCATCATTCAAGGAACGGCAAGAGAGGTTGGGGTCCTGATGCACAATCGTCAGACACCCGAAGCAGGGAACGCCGGTCTGGCCGAGCCAGGAACCGGGTCGGCCAGCGCCGGGGGGGAGGTCGGCGGCATCGAAAGCCTCGAGGACCGATAAAACTCGAGGGAGCGACATCGCGGCATGCGGCGAAGGATCGGCGGCTAGTCGGGAAACGCAGGGAAACAATGGGAAAGTCGGCGCCAAGGAAAGAGACGATGAGGAGGCCGACACAAAAGAAAGAGAGGCATGTGCGAAAAGGAGGAAATCTTATCAAGCAACAATAAACGCACGGGACAGCAATTCAAAACAACAACGACGCAAGCATGATTCACAACAAACGCATCACGAGCGAGCGAGAGGCGAGTTTTCGGCGAAAGCACGCCAATTGGCCGCAACAGACCAATCACAATAACGACAACACAACGGACTGCGCGGTGCAGGGAAATGCAGCCGGGCAGGCACTTAGCTAAGGCTTGGGGACCAAGCCTTTTCGGGGGGGGGAATAATTGTAAGGAGTTCGGCACGGCGCCCGCACGGCGACTGCTCGGCGCACGCACGCCAAGCCGGACCCCTTAGTCAGCACCCCACATGAACAAACCCTAGCCCTAGCACACACAAAAGGCAACAACCAGCCCACAATAATGACGGGGCAAGTTGAAGTCTTACACCATACGAATACGTACCATCACATGCATCTATTGAGTCACCCTGGTTATACACCTCTTACAATTTGCACCTAAGAAATTCAATAGCAATACCCACAAGCTTCAGATATTTATCACCAGTACTAAGGTTTTCTTTCTTACTACCTAATGCAATTCCACAATAAAGCCTCTAAGGTTTACTATACTATAGGACAACTTACTGGCAATATAGCCGAGTGGATTAAACCTATTATATGTGACTATAATAAGCATGCGGATACGGAAAGAGCAGCCCAACTCGCTATATCTACGGAAGCTTTAACCAATTCGAATGCAAACTCCAATAAGCCTTTGGAACCATTGATAAAAAGTCTAAGGCTGAGAATTAGATTAAACGACTCAAGCAGATAGGATCCACCTCTAACTATAAAACGCTCTTTATTCAGCTTGCAATTAAGCTACCTTAGGATCAGGATGTCCTTATATTATTTTTCTTTAATAGACTTAAACAATTAATTTAAAAGAACTCTATAAAACTGATCAATCTAGCACTCTTATCGACTATATTGCCCAAGCAGTTAGGATTAATAATAGACAATATTCATAGTAATGCAAGATTTGCCTAAATGCTAATAATAGTAATCACAATTAATAACTATAAAATGCCCTAAACTAAGGAGTGAAAATCCAGCAGCCAAATACTGCATCAGGAACGCACAGCAGACCGATAGAGCTGTAAAGGGATGGCGCGGTGTAACCAACCTAACAATAGACCTCTCAGCCGTACGGCCAAAAAGATCAACCAGTTATCTCACTTAGTGAGATAACTGCACCACACATCAGTATATAAGGCCGATAGGTCCACGAGGGCTGAGGGCAGCCTCGCTGCCTGACCGTCACGCGACCTCCTTACAATTATCCCCCCTTCTAAACAGCGCGTCCTAAGCTGTAGCTTCCTGCCGCTGGATATCAGCTACGACACAGGGCACAGTGGACTTCAGTCAGGCCTCCCCGGCACTGACCTAGGTGTTGATAGAAGGCGGGCTCCGCTGCAGAGCCCCTTGAAGTAACACAACCGATGTTGACCCCCAAGGTGCGGCTAGTCCAGATTGCCCAGCGGGCGTATCCCTCTTAGACGTCGCCCCTTGTGAGCCCAACGAAAGCCTAACGCGGTCACAGAGGCCTCAGGCCTGGGGATCGAACCCACGACCTCTCGGCGACCCTCCGGCAGCCAGTAGACCCACTAAGTGAGATAATAATTATAAGGGATGGCGCGGTGTAACCAACCTAACAATAGACCTCTCAGCCGTACGGCCAAAAAGATCAACCAGTTATCTCACTTAGTGAGATAACTGCACCACACATCAGTATATAAGGCCGATAGGTCCACGAGGGCTCAGGGCAGCCTCGCTGCCTGACCGTCGCGCGACCTCCTTACAAGAGCTTGGCGCCATATAAAAGGACTTCTTGCAATATATTTGCTAGAACTGTAAAAAGAAAGGACATACTAAACGTAAGTGCTATAACCCAATTAAGACTAATAGGAAGTTCAAGCCTATTCCAGAGGGAAGGACCCTCGGAGCAGCCTCTATTCGACAGAGCACCCCGCAGCAAGCCGAGCCTCAGCAGACCGATCACGCATCATACCACTGGACGGCATACTATAACGACAATTGCCTCATCCATAAAGACAGTAAAGACAACAGCTACTACCCTAGAGAGCTAAGGAATAAGACAGTTATAATAGCACGCAAGGGATATAATAATACTAGAGTAACTCTAGGACGAGTGCTTCTCGGAAATAACGCCCTTTATAAGGATCAGCACGAGGCACAAAC
Source organism: Thelonectria discophora (assembly GCA_911649645.1). Taxonomy (NCBI): domain Eukaryota; kingdom Fungi; phylum Ascomycota; class Sordariomycetes; order Hypocreales; family Nectriaceae; genus Thelonectria; species Thelonectria discophora. The sequence goes on from CAJVRK010000012.1 coordinate 704,571, forward strand.
CTGCGACCTGCCTATATAAGACCAGATCCGCGCCCAACACGCCGCACGATACGATACTGTCATATACCTCACTTGGAGACCAGTCCCGGAAGGACCCTCTATGCCCGCAACCGCTAGCGGCAAGACGCTCGCCATGACCAGGGCCGGTATCGCAAGCCCATGCGGCAGCAACCTAGTCTACGATGACGAACGCAAACGCTACATTAAGGCCCATAGCCACTCGACAAACCCACACTAATACGACGATCCACAGAGGATTAGCGAATAAGATGAAGCACTCATCCAGAGGGTTAGGAAGAGGGAGATTGTGAAGGAATTCGAAGACGAATTATAACCCTACCTTATACCCTATGAGGCCAGACAAGCCCATGAGCTCCAACTGAGAATCAAACCTAAAGACGTCTATTTAGCCACGTCCGAAGAAGACGATTAGAGCAGCAATGAGATCCTGCCTAACGAATGGGACGAGCAAAACGAAGGCAATGCCCCGGAGTATGTGAACTACCTATTGCAACTACACCGACAAGATGTTAAGGCCATAGAGTTCTATATCACTAGAATTATATAAGAAGAAGCATATAGAGTATAAAGGAACCTTATGCATAAAGATAATATAGCTGAACTTAAGCCTATATACTATTAATATAAGTAATTATTATAGGTTTCCTACTATAAGAATAACTGCATAATGCACCTAAACAATAAGGTACTTAATAACTATTACCTAATATAATAGAACTTACTTATTATAATATACTATTAAGCCTATAAGCTTATAGATTAGTACGCTACAAAAGACAAACGCTATAAACACTAGTATACACTATAGAAACAAATAAACCTATACCCTCGAGAATATATAAGCAGTAATAGATCTATTACGCACTACTAGAATAAAGAATACTAAATGCATCTGCAATAGAAGGTTTATAGCTGGCACTATGAGGCTATAAGGAAATAATGCAGACACTTAAAGTCATAAGCAAAAAACGACCAGCGCCGCCTATAGAAGAGCCATAGGACCGGCAAGAGCTAGGAGGAATTGCAGAACCTCCCAGAAGAGCTCTAGGTGCTACGTAGAGCCTAGGTATGCAGTAATAATAAAGAATACTACTATAAGTATGGATTAAGGGTATATAGTTTACCGCTTTAGTAGATAGTAGAGCTGAGATGAACGGGATTAACCCTCGCATTATTAATTAATTCTAGCTACTATAGAAGGAAAAGGACGAACCCTATAATATCTATGATATAGAAGGGAAACCATTCTATTATAATGATAGAGCTATAACCTAAGAGGTTGATTACCTTAAGGTATTTATTAAAAGAAAGAACTAAGGTGTGAACTTTAATATCATATCACTCTAAGGATATAACCTACTCCTAGGTTACCTATGGCTTTACTATTATAACCCCCTTATTAGCTGGCGTATTGGCCAGGTGCAAGCTTTTCAAAGTGATGCAGCCAGCGATGTTGACCACGATCCCACGATAGATCCAGACGACATGGATAACACGAGATCTCAACTTCCTATCGATGAGAGCGAAGGAAGCCAGACGAGCCAACATAACGACACTCGCCACCCTATGGATGCAATAATGCCTCCAAAAGGAACCAGATACCGACACAAGAAGGGCCAAGCACAACAAACGCGACGATAGCTCGTATCTCTTAGACAACAACTCACATAACTCAACGAGGACCTCAAGCAATAGATAGAACCCTCAGCCGATAGATTATAGAACATCCCAGTATAATATTAAATCTATAAGAAACTGTTTGCCAAAGAACTGGAAATAGGTCTACTAGTACACTCAAAATAGGACTATAAAATATGGCTTAAGGATAGAACCTTAACCAAGTTCCATAAGATTTATAACCTTAATAAAGTACAGCTGCATAAGCTTAAGACCTACCTTATTAATATATTAAGGAAAGGATATATTAGGACATTAAAATCCTCTGCAGGCTATCCAGTTATATTCATTCCTAAAAAGAATAGAAAGCTCTAACTTATTATAGACTACTATATGCTTAATAACGCGACCATTAAGGATCACACGCCTTTGCCTTTGATCAGTGAACTGAAGGACCGACTCCACGGGATGAAGTACTTTACTGCACTCGATCTAAAAGGAGCCTACAACCTGATCCACATTAAGCCCAGACACGAATAGAAAACCGCCTTCAGAACGAAATATAGACTATTCGAATACCTTATTATGCCCTTTAGACTCACTAATGCGCCAGCCACGTTCTAACGCATAATTAACCATATTTTATATAAGTACCTTAATGTATTTATAGTATGCTATCTTAATAATATTCTTATCTTCTCCGAAATAGAATAAGAACATATAGAATATATCTATATAGTACTATAAGCTCTATAGAATATAAACCTGCTAATTAAATTAAAGAAAAGTTATTTCTATACCTTAGAAGTTGAATTTTTAGGACATATTATCTCATATAATAAGATCTGAATAGACCTAAAGAAGGTTTAGGCAGTTAAGGACTGGCCTATGCCCACGATAGTCAAGGAAGTATAAGCATTCCTCAGATTTATAAACTACTACTAATAATTCCTTAGAAACTTCAGTAAAACCGCTACACCTCTCTCAGCACTTACACGCAAGGACCAACAATTCGAATGGCTACCCGACAGTTAGGAAGCCTTCGACCAGATCAAGGACCTTATCCTTAGCGAACCTATACTCAAGATGTTTAACCCTAAACGCCCGATCGAACTTAAAACGGACTCCTTGGACTTTGCTCTTAGAGCCCAAATCGGATAACACAATAACGAAGGACTTTTGCATCCTATTGCCTTCTACTCCTATAAGATGCATAGAGTAGAACTCAATTACCCGATCTATAATAAAGAATTCCTTGCGATTATTAACTCCTTTAAGGAATTTTAATACTACCTTCTAGGAAGCAAACATTAGGTCACTATCTATACAGACTATAAGAACATCTCGCATTTCGCTATAACGCAAGAACTGAGCGGACGATAACTCTGATACGCCGAATACCTATCCGAATTCGATTATATTATTAAGCATAAGAAAGGCACGGAAAACGGCAGAGCTGATGCTATCAGCTGACACCCAGACTTCAATATAGGCAAGATGAAGGCCCATAAGCAACTCTTGCACCTCACGCCTAAAGGCCACTTGCAGCAAAAGTACCTCAGAATCACATAAAAATATATGCCGTAAGTACATAAGAAACTTGCGAACACCCAAGCACATAAGAAACTTGCGAACACCCAAGCACATAAGAAACTTGCGAACACCTAAGCACACGAGATGAGCCGAGTCACTGGGAACCCGATCCCAGAGCGATCTTTATTACCCACGTAAATACACATAGTGGAATAGGGCAATCCACTTCTGCAGCAGATCCTAGAATACAATCGACAGGATCCCGCTTTTAAGGAAACAGATAAACAGTACATACTAGAGCAGTTATACAAATGGCTCATACGTAAGATCCATAAACATCCGCTTTATAGACACTAAGGAATTAATAAAACCCTTAAACGCGTCCAAACGATATATATATTTCCTAGAGTTAAGGCAATAGTGAGACAGGTTCTTAAGCAATGCCTCCTTTGCGAACAAACTAAGGCTTGATGCTATAAACCATACGGACATCTGCAACCCCTACCAGTCGCAGCGCGACCATGGGACTCGATCACAATGGATTTCATCACCAAACTACCCCTTTCGTTAGACCCTACTACCGGCACGGCCTATAACAGCATTCTAGTCATTATTAATAGACTCACTAAATTTTCCTATTTTATCCTATACTAAGAAGTAACTAATATAGAAGAATTTTCTTACCTCTTCTTACGATATATTATTAGTATATATAGCTTACTGTCTGAAATTATCTCAGATAGAGGACCACCGTTTTTCTCGAACTTTTAGCAATGCCTTATAGTAAGGATCAGATTAAATCATAAGCTCACTACCGCATAGAGACCTCAAGTTAATGGACAGACTGAGCGAATAAACCAGGTCGTTAAAACCTACCTTTACTGCTATATTAACTATATGCAAGATAACTAGGTTAAGAAGCTGCCTATTGCTCAGCTAGCGCATAACACAGCCCTCAACGAAACAATAAAGACCACGCCCAGCTACGCAAACTTTAGATTTACCCCTAACGCCTATAGAGAATCATAAAATAGACCTATTGCACCCACAGCCATACTCACATCAGACCAGCTTAAAGATCTATATAACGCTTTACGCACTAAACTTTCATTTATATGCAACTAATATATATAATACTATAACTAGAAGAGGTTAAAGGGACCAACCTTTTCGGAGGGAGATATAGTGCTCCTTATAATAAAAAACATTATAATAAAACGACTAAATAAAAAACTCGATTTTAAGTTTATTAGACCCTATAAAATCCTCAAAAAAATCTTAGAAAATAACTATAAACTGGACCTACTTCTAGAAGTCAGGATCTATCTAATCTTTTATATTTCCTTACTTGAACCAGTATATAGGACCACTACAGTCAGCACGGAGGGATAACCTAATACTAAGGTTAAATCCCCTAAAGAATATAAAGTTAAACGAATTATTAATATAAGATATAAAAACAGTAAGATAGAATACCTTATTAAATAGAAAGATTATAAAGATAATGAAAATATATAAGAACTACTAGAATACCTCACTTATGCGTAATGCCTACTAAAGAACTTTCACTAGTAGCGCTAATAGCAGAAAAATCAAGGCCCTTAAGGGAGCTCCAGTTAATAACCCCGTAATCCTCCAATAATTGAACCTCGGAAAGAGCACCTGCCTCGGCAGAACGACGCTCCTCCTCATCACAATGCTCCAACTCTTCCAACTCGTCCAAATCCTCGCAGCCACGACGCACTATCTCCGCAGCCTTCTCTTGCAAATACTTCTCCTAATGACACAAACGCTATAACTAAGCCAAGGCCTTAAGCAAGTCTGCCTCTGCCTGCTCCTTTTGCGCGTCTAAACGATCCTTTTCCTTTAAAATATAAGCAATTAGTATCTATTAGTAAAAAGTACTAATAAAAACGCTACTAATAGAATACTTATAAGCTTATAAAGTAATACCACTAAAATCGCAATTAGTATACTTCTTCTTAACATAGAAATCGCACTACTGCTTCCCTTTAGCCACTATATACGGATAACGGTTAGCCTTAAAACAAGCAGAACAGCGCGGCATTTCGAAACCGAACTTCTCGATCACTTTGGCAAGGTCGCCACGCCTCTCGGCAGAAATCTTGGGGCGTGAAACGGTTTTCGTGACACGACCTGACATGCTGTTAGCCACTAAAAGTAAGAAAATAAGGGTAAGTTGGTTAGCAATTAACCAACAGGGACGACGACCTACTTAAGGCGGTCTTGAGGACAAGACTAACAGAGGGGAGACATCGTGTCACGGCCTGGGCCGCGACCCTATGGGGACTAGGCGGTCAACCACGGCAGAACCCCTGCAGACCCACTTTCGTTCACCAATAAGCCTTACCCTAGATATGCATGTCGAACGCCGTCTATTCGACTCCGTTCGACCATGCATGTCGAACTAAGTCGGTTCGACTCGAGTCGACTCCCTTCGACTTAAGTATATAGCTAGTATTTAAACCACAGTTATTACTATAGGAAATAGCCCCCGAGCTACTTCAGCTTTTAATAATACTGCTTTACCTCAATCACCTCCGCCCTCAAACCTCCTGTGATTAATACATCAAGCGACGTAACACTCTCATTGCTCAGAACAACCGTAACGCCCTATCTATCTGCCAATATAAACCAGGCCTTCCTGATTTATCCCTTGGGAATTGATCCGGACCGTTACATCTGGGTTGATGTATTCCCAGATGTCTTCGTTGGCTGCCTTGATCTGCAAGGCTGTATACCACTGGACCCAGTCCTTATCGGTCTCGAGCTTGATAGTTGAGGTCGTCATGATATTGGTCTCGGCGGCGAAAGGGCTGCTGTCACGGCCCGTGACCCCCGCCAGAAATCACGTGCTCTCCACCCCCTCGCACAGACCAACAGGATCACTCTCTCAATCGTGATCCAAGGAAAGGATCACTCTCTCAATCGTGATCCAAGGAAAGGATCACTCTCTCAATCGTGATCCAAGGAAAGGATCACTCTCTCAATCGTGATCCAAGGAACTATATAAGACATTCACTTCTAGACAGAAGGAAGCCTCTGCGCTACCTCAGCTTTCAATAACACTGCTTTACCTCAATCACCTCCGCCCTCAAACCTCCTGTGATTGATACATCAAGCGACGTAACACTCTCATTGCTCAGAACAACCGTAACGCCCTATTCTATCTGCCAACATAAACCAGGCCCTCCTGATTTATCCCTTGGGAATTGATCCGGACCGTTACAGCTGCGATCGATCGGCGAACACTAGGCGATTCGTAGTGAGGGAAAACGCAATAGACTATTGCGCAGATCTGACTGTTAATTGTTGAATAGCTTCGTGTGCGCTATCAATCATGTGATCAATTCGTCTGTGTTGTGTTGTCTGTTCTCCCTGTTTTCCTTCTTTATCGTCGCATCGCCCCCTTTTTCCCTAGCGACCGCGCGCGGTCGCTGATCAGTCATATGACTTTTCCACACCATTCATCATGATGCCTCAGGCACCAACTTCTGGACTAATTACATGATCCAATTCAACAGAATTAGCTATTTTTGTTATGGTCTCGGGCTTTGCCCGTGCCTTAATTTGTGTATGCGCGGCGCCTGCCTGCAGGCGCGCCTGCGTAAGCTGTATAGGGCTAATTGACTAATCGGTGTGCGATTAAGTCAATACGTTTCCTTTTGCCTAGAGCCTCCGTGCCTCAATTGGGAAGGGCTCGCAAGAGCCCTGACGGCCGCAGCGCTAGCCCTCGCTGGAGCCCCCCTGGGGCCAGCCCGTCACAATTTTAACTATTTATAACGTGCATGATAAGCGAGCGCCGCATCCAAGCGAGCGCCGCACTCAGAAATACACCTTAAATTGCAATTTTTAAATCTTTTTTAAAAATCCATATTAAGCTTAAAATATCTAAAATTTTATCCTTTTGCTATTTACTATAAGATCTACCTAGAAAAAAAATTGCTAAAATTCTACCTTTTAGGAACCTAGGTAGATACGAAAAGTGGGGCTAAAATAATGCAGTTTTTAGATCTATATAGGTTCCTAAGGGATAGATTTTTGGCAATTTTTTTTCTAAATAGGTCTTATAGTAAATAGCTAAAAGATAAAATTTTAGATATTTTAAGCTTAATATGGATTTTTAAAAAAGATTTAAAAATTGCGATTTAAGGTGTATTTCTGAGTGCGGCGCTCGCTTGGATGCGGCGCTCGCTTATCATGCACGTTATATATAAGTCTTATACATAATCCTTAAGCCACCTTAGATATAATTCCTAAGGAAGTATAGGCTAATCTATTACTAGACCCTAAGATTATTAAGCTTAAAGAATAATATGCATAGCTTAAGTAGGGTAAATATTAAATTAAGGGCTATAAAAATAAGAATAAGATTTAAAAGCTTACCTATAAAATCTATATAAAGTATATATAGCATAAAAAGCAGATTATTAAAGAATATTATAAGGATTATTTTTATAACTATCCCACTTAGGACATTAAAAGGTAGGCATAGGGGAAAAGAGAAGGAGTACGCGGAGCCTATTATTAATATTACTATCCCAGAATGCGCGAGATTGGCGGAGATTCTCTGCCACCAGCCCAATAATATGACCGGAGACGAGATTTTCCAACAAAGGATTGAAGCCATTAATCTAATGGTGGCTCTCTGCGACAAGAGAGAGACTGTCAAGCGCGACCGCATCCGACAGAGGGCCAAGACCCTTCCAGCTAGTTGTCAATATACTCAGTTGGACTGTTACAACGTGGTTGCACGAGAAATGTCGCTGGCTGTAAAGGATTGGGCTATTGCCCAATGGCTTATGTAATGGCCCCAGAAGCTGGCTGCCTCAGGCAAAGACCTAGTGTAAATGGGGCGACACGCACGCGAGTCGAACCCGACTCTCTCTCTCTTTCCTCCTTAGCTTTTTCAATTCAACTATTTGACCCCAACACGCAGCAGCCTCGTGGGCGAGTCCATAACACCGGCAAAATTTGGCAGTAATTTTCCGGGCACGTTTGCATAACGAAATCTCTCCATGTTCGTAAACGTCGCCCACCGTGCCCCAACGTGTCGCGCCACAACATCCGAAAGCCTCTCGACCTCTTCCTGGTGAGTACATCCGAAGTCGACCTTTATTTTGCCCCGAATTGGAATCTAAGGGGCGTACGGACTGCAGAAACGAGCCAAACGCAGCGCTGCCCAGAGAGGTGGCACTCAACGTCCAAGTTCCGAGGAGCCACTGCCATTACTTGCCGAGTTCGACGAGACGTGCGGATCATCACATGGCAGGCGGCATACAAACGCGACTGAGCACCCCATCATCGAGATCGTCACCTACCAACGGTGTATACTGAGGCCGGCGTGTCTTTCACTTAAGCGTACCGACAAAACGTCAAGAATGGCTGCCCTTATGCCTCGCGGATATCGCTCCGCCACCGAATACCATTTCCCCGAGGAACAGGCCGACGCCATTGTTCGAACCACCGCCTACCATCGTAAAGACTACTGTCGCTCTGTGATTTGGTTCTCGCCTCGCGAACATGTCGGTATTCGTCTGTCGATAGCAACACCATTCCGGCGGACTTCTTATACGGGACTCGGCTCCCTCGATCGGCTACCCCTCGAGCTCTTGTATGACGTGTTATTACGTCTGGATATGCATTCTCTATTCAACTTCCGACAAACAAATCTCAGATCGAGACAGACGACAGACACTCTCAAGCAATATCAGATGGTGGTCTCGCATGGACTGAACCTTCTCTGCGCCTTGTTACGAACACGACTTGCCGTCGGCGTTTCTCTATCCGACTTTTACTACGCACTATGTACTAAGGCTTGTACTTTTTGCGGCGAATTCGGCGGATTTATATCCCTCTTAACCTGGAATCGATGCTGTTTTGAGTGCCTCCAAGGCGCTCTGGAAACCCAAGTGCAAACTCTTGCCTCTGTCCGGAAGCAATTCCACTTGACGAAGGCCGAATTAGACCAACTGAGGTCATTCAAGACTTTGCCTGGAGTATATTCGATGAAGGAATCAGTATACAAATCCCGTATTACGATCGTTTCTGTTTATCACGTTATGTTGGTTTCCGGTCAGCAACCGCATGCACTGGCGCAGGCACCGCCGACGAACTCGGGACTAAATCAAAAATTCAACTTCATGGGGTCGTGCGCACTTCCTTATTATGATGGACAAACCGGCAAAGTCGAGCACGGAATGTCATGTGCCGGGTGTCAACTCGCTCTCGAAAAAGACATCATCGGCTCCAGGGGCGAGAAATGGGCATTCGAGGCTCGCGACAAGGTATACGCGCAAGATGGCTTTTTGGAACATTTTCGATGGTGTGAACAGGCACAGCTCCTGTGGAGATCGAGTGGCGAAGGTAATAACCGGCCAACCGAGCTACCGGAGGCTGCTCGGAGAGGAGGCTACTTCAACAAGAGAGAATAACAAGGATGTGGAAACGGTCCGCCAATGTATTGCGGCAAGGCTGTCTACAAAGTGTCCAAGTAGAAAACACTCAGAAAGCGGACAAATTCCCAGACTTCCCAACATACAATTCATCGTCTCAATGCAGCTCCACAGTTCATAAGCCGTGCTTCACTATTCCACAGCCTCTCCATTTTCGTCCGTGTATTTCACTATCGCGTCAGGCTTGACCAAGTGCCTTGAACAGTAGTTGGTCGAATCCTTGCCCCATGCCTTGGTAACTGGACTGCATTTGACGTTGGTTCCCTGGCGCTCCGGGCACTGGATGAACTCAATCTCCTTCTTGCAGCCGCATGTATATTTGATATACTTTGACGTACACATTTCTTGGCTAACAAGATATCACAAATTAGACCAGCTTAGATATGAGGGATAACTGACTCCTTACGATGTTGGATAGTCGAATGACTTGTACACGTTTGCCGATGATGAATACAAACGACTAATGCAGAAAGCAAAGCTGCACTTGCGCTCTTGAGATCTTGGGTGGTGGATGGCCGGTTCTGAACGCTTGATTGTTGCTGATGCAATAAAAGGTGAGATTGATTGTTTGAACCTGATGCTATTACTGTGCAGATGATGTTCCGAGGAGGCACAATTTATAGCCGTCGAGCCACGGGTTGTCCCAAGTCCTGTTCTTCGGTGTTGGCCGCATGGTGTCTGAAGCTGAGATGGTTGGCGCCAGCCGAGACAAGGACCAAGCAAGTAATGCAGGCGGTATATGTTGAATTAGATCATGTAATTAGTCCAGAAGTTGGTGCCTGAGGCATCATGATGAATAGTGTGGAAAAGTCATATGACTGATCAGCGACCGCGCGCGGTCGCTAGGGAAAAAAGGGGGCGATGCGACGATGAAGAAGCGAAACAGGGAGAACAGACAACACAACACAGACGAATTGATCACATGATTGACGGCGCACACGAAGCTATTCAACAAGACCAGCGCCAGTAATAGTCACCACCTTGGAGTAATTTCAATTGATTAAATGGTCTAGTTATAGTGTTTTTATTGCGATCCTAGTCCAAGAGGTTAGGATTTTTGACCGCTTCGCTTGCTGACTGGCTCGCTTATTATGTATGTTAAATAATTAAGAAATACTTATTAGTGTAACGGTCCGGATCAATTCCCAAGGGATAAATCAGGAGGGCCTGGTTTATGTTGGCAGATAGAATAGGGCGTTACGGTTGTTCTGAGCAATGAGAGTGTTACGTCGCTTGATGTATCAATCACAGGAGGTGGAGGGCGGAGGTGATTGAGGTAAAGCAGTGTTATTGAAAGCTGAAGTGGCTCGGGGGCTACTTCCTATGGTAATGACTGTGGTTTAAATACTATCTGGTTGGGGTAGGAGCGATGGGAGCGATGGGAGCGATGGGAGCGACGTCTACCGTTCCAATCGTTCCTGTCGTTCCTGTCGGTCCTCCGTTGATTGGTCGGGTGATGTGGGGCCAATGGCAGTGCGCTTCTAACCCATCTGGGTTCTGCCGGCCTAGACCGCTTGGTCAGAACATGGGCCGTGACACTAGCCACCAGTTTTAAGACTACCCCTACGCCCCGCTGTACCCCCACCACTAACCCCAGTCTACGTCCTAGTAATATCCATGGATCCAACCTGGAGGGCTTAGGCCACTCAGTTGGTTAATGCCATAGCTCAGCCAGCTCCGGGAGCAGGGTGAGCGTCGAGTGAGCGCAGGCTGATTAGCGCCAGATCTTATGCCGCTAAAGCGGCGATAGGTTGCGTCGAGATTCGGGTTTGGAAACAGCCTCCGAGTCGACAGCCATGATTTTCAAATGCCTCGAGATGGTTTTGTAGCCAGGATCCTTCTTTTCCTTGAACTTGACCATATTTATATGATTTGCAAGAATGCAAATCGACTCAATGTCGGCTTGGCCTGGCAAGGCTGCCGATGCTTTGGGTACCACCTTTTGTATCTTAGCAATGAGAAATCGAAGGCAAGAGAATGTGGACATACCTCGATGCCTTTACCCAGCAGAGTAGGTGTCTTGTATTGTTCATAGGCAGATTTGATGACGAAGTCTCTGGTCAACGGTGCGAACTGACCCAGCTGTTGCTGGAGCTATTCAGAATTCTTTTCCAGATGCTTGAGGATGCGATCGTCAGCCTTTGCAACGAAACTGACGGCGGCGATATTTGCAAAGATGCGTCCTAGCTGAACGCCATTCCCGCCTTGGTGCGGCGTTCCCATGAAGACAATGCCGTAAGTCGAGAGCTTGATAGCGCGCTGCTCGTAAAGGGCACCTGGACGGGCCGTATCCGAGTGAATGAGAGCCTGCCAATGTCAGACAGAGTTTTAATAATCAAGAAAGGTCACGTACGCTCTTGAGAACAATGCCTCCGAGGCTATGCGCGACGAAGATAATGGGTCGTTGCATTGACTTAAGCGGTTAGCATAACAGGCCAAGACACTTAAAGAGGCCTTGAACTCACCTTCGTCTCCTTACGCCCGAGTGTCAGGTCAGACACCAAGGTCAGTCCGTGATCGTACAGGAACATGTTGCTGAGCTGCTGGCCACCAATCGCGTGTGTGTTTACGTCGTAGCCCCAGCTGAAGATGCGAGCCTGCGGCACATCCTCAGGGAGAAGGTCACGGAGCCAGTGAACTTCGTTACTTGCAGTCCATGTTTTCTCGCGATGGCCGTTCAGACCGTGGATAGCAACGATGTCGACGGTGGGATTGGGTGCCTCGTAGATGACATCCAGGCCTTGTGGGTGCTCGGTGGTTTCGGTTGGGGTTGCGTCGTTGGAGGAGGAGGATGGGTCGGTCGAGTCTTTGGGCCGTCGAAAAAACTGCTTGAGGCGACCCATTGGGATTTCGTTACTTGAGAATGCAGAAGTCGATTGGTGGGGTACGTGAAATAGGTACAGATGCTTCGTCCGAAGTACCTGAATGATGCGTGGTTTTACCTTAGAGGATCAATTTCAAACCAACAGGTTTCCCAGCCTCATCGGGCAGCAGAAAGGGATGGGAAGTGTCGAGTCACGTGTTTATATGCAGCCACAATTTCAGCACCCCTCATGTAAGAAGTACGGCACAGGTCTTCTTAATGGGAAAGGGAGGCGTAGCCAGCATGTAAGTGCAGTAGACGTTCACTTGTAAGTCCTGGCAAAGTGAAAGGTGGACTTTTAAAAAAATCTATCGTGTATTCCCACACCTCCTGTAACCTACTAGGTAAGGTTCCGACCACGTACCTGCTTTCCCAGGCTTTTCGGTGGCCTAGGTAGGACTGAAGAATTTCTTGGTTGGAGTTTCTCCTTCCATTGGTCGTTGTTCAGAGAGTACCTACACTCATGAGGTTTCTACTTGGCATCCCAGGGTCTCTATTCGTACTTCCCCTAGTCTGACCAGTCGCTCTTGTTTGAAGGGACGGAAGGCTATTCTTCCTGCTACGGAAGTAACAATCGACTAATAGGGAAGTGGAAATGTATAGTGTGAGGCACTGTACGAGTACTTCTCGCGATCAAGAGGGCCACCTAAAGTGGCACTAAATCTTCGTGTCTTAGCGCCTGAGTACGCACTGTACCGCGCTGCCAAGATCTCACAACGTTCAGATCGCATCGGTCGCGAAGCTATTTTTGTTGGTCATTGTTTGAGTCGCCATGGCTCCAAATGTACAACGGCCGTTTCAGCCTCAGCGAATGCCCCTCAGACCTTTCGCAACTAGGCATCTGTCAATATCGGCTAGAGCGAGCTATCGACGTTGCTTCTCCTAAGCGTCGAGCTTCGTCGTTTGCGTGGGACGAGACGGGAGACACGGGCCTCGGAAACGTTTGAAGGGGGCACAGGCTGGGGGCATGACTCGGACGAGCAGGGAAGCATCGAGAGGTTTCATGGGCAAGGTTGTGTTGTCCATCATGACAGCTTCATTCCTTTGCAAAGTGTCACGGCATGAAGGCCGGGCAGTGAGGCTTCAATTGAGGTCTGGGTGAGCCTCGATGCCACTCCCCATCGACAAACTCCACTGCCATGTGCCAAATCTCCATCGTTCGTCTCGACAGCGTTTGCAGGGGCCCGGGAATGCTGAACCGAGCAGTCGACTCCCGGCCTTGAGATTGGCGAAGGTACGTATCATCCTCCACCAGCCAACAAACCATGCACGGCACCTTCAGCCCGTTTCCTGTAACACCCAACGAAAACCCTCGTTTGCGTACAACCAGTCGACCAGCCGAAGCGTAGCACGAGACGGGACCGACCATGTTTGCCCATTCCCGTGCGACTTTTCCTCCTCCCGCCTCATTTCACCCCAGCCCGCCTCGAAGGACGCAACAACAATGGACAATAAGAAGCCTGAGGATCCCCAAAATTCTCGGCGATCCTTCACCACTTCGCCACGCAATCCCTTTCTCGGCCGATTGATGGGTTCTTGCCCTGGACCGACCAGTTGAGCCCCCTCCAACGCTAGCCTCCTCGGGAAGAAGACGCCGAGAGGATCCCCTTGACCAGGTCGTCTTGGCAATTATCACTTTTCGAGAGGGGGTCAAAGAGTTGCATGATTCTTTAAGACAAGGCTGGAGTGCTGTATGTTGTCGGGGCGAGTGTGGGATGTTAGGTGCCGCCTGTCGACTGCGCTCGTCGACTACCCTCGAGGGTGGTTTTGTAGGTCGAATCGTTGATACGACTCTTCAGTCAGCAAAGGAAAGCGTCAATCGGAGCTCGCTGCACTCACATCCCCAAACATGGCCTGGGGAGATCTCGCCCTCGAGAGCCAAACCCTCAGCCCCCTCAGTCCGAGCCTCAAGAGCGGTCTCACAGCAATCACCTTCCTCGCCTTCATCTCCTTCTTCTCCTCAAGCATCCTCTTCCTCTACCTCGTCTTCAAGCTGCTATCATGGCACCTCTACATCAAGAACCGCCGCCCCAGCCAGACGCAGCAGCCCACGGGCTCCATCCAACGAGCCATCGACTTCACACTAGGCATCGACGGCGTCTTCACTGACAACGGCGACGGACAGGCGGTGCCTTCGAGCGCGTCGCAGGTGCAAGCTCTTGAGAAACACCCGAACCAGTTTCTCGTTCTCATTGTCAACCTGCTCCTCGCCGACATGCACCAGGGCGTGGCCTTCTTCCTCAACGCCGAATGGCTGCGCAGAGACGCCGTCGTCGTGGGCACCCCGACGTGTTTTGTTCAGGGGCTTTTCGTCTCGCTGGGGGACTTGGCTTCGAGCATGTTCATCACCGTCATTGCCGTGCACACGTACCTGTCGGTTGTGAGGCGGCGCCAGGTGCCGCAGAGGGCCCTGTATCTTGCCATTGCGGCCATCTGGGTGTTTGTATATGCGATATCCTTCCTTCCCATTGCCGGGACTCGAAACGGCGCTGAGCACGGCGGCTTCTTTGTTCGAGCTGGGAGCTGGGTGAGTTACTGCATCTCCTTGGAGTTGAGAGGGAACTAACCGTCAAAGTGCTGGATGAACAAAAAGTACGAAAACCTGCGCCTGCTCACCCATTACCTCTTCATTTTCATCGCCCTCGCCGTCACGTCGCTGCTCTACATTAGCATCTTCCTCTCCATCCGCCGCCAAGACCGCTCCGCCGTGAAAGCCACTTACGAAGACGACGCGTCCCAGCTACAACTAAGCCGCAACCCGGCCTTTCTCATCTATCCCATCATCTACGTGCTCTGCACCCTCCCGCTTGCCTCGGGCCGCATTGCCACTATGGCCGGGGCCGACGTGCCCCTCGGATACTTTTGCTTCGCGGGGGCCATGATTGCGTCCAACGGGTCGTTTGACTGCCTGCTCTTCGGCACGACGCGAAACGTGATTGTGTTTGCGTCGCGGTACGAAGTCGACGCCGCCGACCTGGGGCTCAAGACGTTTGCCTTTATGAAGACGCCGACGAACCGCCGCTTCGGCAACGTCATCTCCATCCAGGGCGGAGGCAGCGGACAGGTCGGCGAAGAAGGGGCCAAGGGGTGGTGGTCGCGGGCTAGAGGGAGAGCGGGTTCAGGTGTGAGGAGTCGAGGGGGGGTGGTCAGGACGACGAGCCAGGAGTCGTTGAGGGGGCCGGCGATACAGATGGATACGGTGACGTCGGTCGTGGTTGAGATGGACGACTCAAAGGACGTGGATCCGGCAGCGAGCTTGAGCCCATCGGTTCATAGTGTGGACAAGGACTTTCAGACCACCGAAGGAGTTCGTAGGGGGGTTTAGTAATGATTGATGATTGAAGGGTACTTGAGGCGTCGGGTAGGACTGTTCGCCTGGTATGGCTTCGAGTCCATTCGTCAGACACATAGACTAGTTAGACAGAAGTGATGCCCCTTGCCAAATATGTAACTGGATAGTCAGTTAATTGGTAACATAGAAACGTAGCCGACACATTGTCGGACATGCATATGACAAGGAGAGAAAGAAAGACGCCATGTGAAGGCTGGAGTCTCTGACTTGTCCTTGCTACTGAAGGCAGTTCAAACGTCCTGTCTCGCCGAGGAGAAGACAGGTCGGGCACGGGGTTACCAGCCCTCCACGAACTCCAATCATTTACATACACTCTCTCATGTCTCTCTTCCCCAAAACCGATTTAATCCCACATTTCCATCTCTCCAAGACTCAAATCGCATTTCGGTGGGAATCGCGCGCCAGGGGAAGCCACCCATCTCCATCGGAGAGAAGTCCGACTACGAAGCCGCTGCGCGCGTGTCTCGGTGAGAGCTGCTCCAACGGCGGCTGAACTGCAAGCTCTTTGGGCCTTGAGCTGACTTTAGTTTTTCTTTGTGGGTAGCTGGGAAATCCTTCTGGAGGCGTTTTGACTTACACGGACGCCGATGCCGGGCGTTGGGGATGGAGATGGGAGTGAGTGAGTGAGGGATCGAGGTTGTATAATAGTTGCGGTTGTCGCTGTTGATGTGCAGTGGTTCAGACAAGCATTGAACAGTACTCGACTGCCAGACATACCAGAATTCATCATGAGCGACCTCTCTGCAATGGAGTCCGAGACTCCCAACATCCCCCCTCCAAGAAGTACCCTTCTCTCCTCCCCCTCCCTTCTCAAGACCACCAACTAATCAAGTACCACCCACCCAGCACCCGCCCTCCCCAAAGACCTCCCCCCCCTAACCTCGATCCTCTCAGCCAACGACTTTGCGCGCGCCGCCCAGAAGGCCCTGAGCCCCAAGGCCTGGGCGTTTTACTCGTCGGCGGCGACGGACGAGGTGACGCTGCAGCGCAACGTCGACGTCACGCGGCGCATTATGCTACGGCCGCGAATCCTGCGCAACGTGGCAGAAGTGTCTATCGAGAGGGACATTTTGGGCTTCGCGAGCAAGGCGCCCTTCTTTATGTGTCCGGCCGCCATGGCCACGCTGGCGCATCCGGATGGGGAGCTGGGATGGAGTCGGGGTGTTGCGAGGGAGGGGATCTTTGAGATTGTACGGACGGGTTCCCTAATTCCCCCTACCCTTCCCTAACTGGGTGAACTGGGCTGACAAATATCCTGCTTCAGATCTCTAGCAACGCCTCCTTTTCACTCCCGTCCATCATCGCCGCCGCGCCGCCGAACCACCCCTTCTTCCTACAGCTCTACGTCAACACGGACCGGGCCAAGACAGTGCACCTCCTCCGCAGAGCGCGCTCCCTGGGCATCAAGGCCGTCTTCGTAACCGTCGATGCCGCCGCGCCGGGGAAGCGCGAGGCCGACGAGCGCGTTCCCCAGACTGACGACGACGACCACCACGAACAATCTGAACTACAGCAGTCAGGGGCGAGCAGAGACGAAAAAGGCAACGGGCTGGGCAGGCTGATGGGCAAGTACATCGACCGGGCGCTCGAGTGGTCCGACCTGGAGTGGATTCGCCGCGAGAGCTCGGTGCCGATTGTGCTCAAGGGCGTGCAGACGGTCGAGGACGTGAGGCTGGCGGTGCGGCACGGCGTCGAGGGCGTGGTGTTGAGTAACCACGGGGGACGGTCTCTGGACGGGTAAGCCCTGTGTCCTCCCTCCTTTATCAATGATTCATCTGTTAAATCAGACAGCTCCCCAGCCTCCATGCTCATCCTCCTCGAAGTCCGCAAAAACTTCCCCGCCGCCTTCTCCCGCCTGCAAGTCTTTGTCGACGGCGGCTTCGAGCGCGGCTCCGACATTCTCAAGGCCGTTGCCCTGGGCGCCACGGCCGTGGGCATCGCGCGCCCGTTTCTGTACGCGCTTGTCTATGGCCAAGCGGGTGTTGAGCGCTTATCTCAGAGTAAGTTTGCTTCTCTTCGCTTATTTCCCCCTTTTTCATTTTGGCTCGCTGACCGTACCGTAGTCTTGAAAGACGAGCTGGAAACGTCCATGAGGTTGGCTGGCATCACGAGCCTCGATCAGGCGACGCCGGCTTTGGTGAATACTTTGGACGTTGATCACATGGTGCCTTCGGAAGACGCTGGTTCGTGTCCTGTTGTGCCGCGGGCTTCGAAGCTGTGAGAGGGAAAAGGGTAAAATGGGCGACTTGACTAGAGATGGAGTATAGAACAGCAATTCTCGCAAATCAGGTTAATAACTACCAATAAATCACACAATCACACCCACATAACAATACCCTTCACTTCTCAACCGTCGCAGCAAACGCCCTTACCGTATCGATCAGCTCCCCATCCGCCTCCAGCCCCAACTCATACGCCCTGCTCACATCGAACCTCGCCGACCAACTCCTCACCAACCTCTCCGTCTCCCCATCCACCTCATCCCTCACGCACTCCAGCGCCTCCTTACCGCCCACCTCCTCCACCGCATCCAGCATCTCCTGCACCGACACCGTGATCCCCGGCAAGTTGACCACCCTCGTATCCCCAAACTGCCCCCCCGGCACTCCCCTCAGCTTCACCAGGTTGCGCGTCACCGTCGCCGGGCTGCAGATCCACAAGTCCACGTCCCTCCCCACGGGCAATACGTTGGGGATCCCGCGCAGCGACTCCCGCACGATGCCCGACGCGAAGCTCGACGCCGCGGCCGAGGGCTTTCCTGGGCGGACCACCACCGTTGGGAGGCGCGCGATGCGCCCGTCCAGCAGGCCCCGGCGGGAAAAATCGTCGAGGAGCAGCTCGACGCTCAGCTTCTCCGTGCCGTACGATCCCTGTGGCCTGGCCACGGTGCCGGCCTCGGTGACGGGGTGTTGGTTGGGTCCGTAGACGGCCGTGGAGCTAGCAAAGACGACCTTGGTGCCCGGGTGCGCTCGGCGGAGGACGTCGAGCAGGCGCCGGATCGAGTCGATGTTGACGGCCAGGCCGAGGTCGAGGTCGGCCTCGGAGCCGGCCGACATGAGCCCGTGGAGGATGTACACAGTGTCGAAACGGCGCGGCAGGGCGAGGAGCTCTTCCGCGGCGATCGGGTGCGTCAGGTCCTTTGCGAGGGACGTGACTCGGGCGGCGGCGTGGGCGGGGACGGGGGGCCGGACGACGTCGGTGAGGGTCAAGTGGATGGCCGGGTCCGACGCGAGGAGGGGCTCGATCATGACTTGTCCGATGAAGCCGGCGGCACCGGTGACGAGGACGTGCTGGGTAGACATGGTAGCGTGTGACCTTGTAAGTGTAAGTGTGTAAGTGAAAATCTGGTCCGAGATCGCAAGTAATCACAGCTCCGATGACGTTGAGCTAAAGATGCGGCTCCCAAGATGACAAGAACACAAGTTTGACGCCTCTTGTAGGATCGAGCTCCGAGTGAGTCCGATAATCCACAATCGCGGGGGTCGTCAATGAGGCTCGTCATGACTGAAGAGAATTCCCCGCATGAGCAGAGCTGCGGAGATCTCGACGCCGGAGAGAAGCCCGAGGCGAATTCTTGTCATCCATCATGACCGAGACGACCGTTCGTCGAGGATCCCGACGTGGATCTCCTGCTGTCATAACATGACAGTTGGAGGCCGGCGAGACCCATTGTTCACGTTGAAGTTGGAGAAGATGCATCTCCATACCGGTTTGCGGAGAAGGGCCCAGGTCTCGGGTCTCTGAACTCGAGAGAACATGATAAGAGATAATGGATAAGGATAGACTTCGATATGTACGAGAGGGGAAACTGTCCGACCCCTTGCTCCCATACCGAACCTATTGTTGGATCAGCCAAGCATGCCTTGAGCAGATCACCCAAGAGTGACCTCATCACACGCCGACCAAGAGCGAGATTGACTAAAACGGCATTCCCTCCGCAAGTTAAAGAGGATAAAAGACGGAAAATTTCCATTTTGTTCGCCTGAGTCGATATCCTGAATCTTGATTTCCTGAATCCCAAACTCCACGATACCCAACCACCCATTAACCCTGACGCCCAGTCCGTATCTGATAGGACATCGCACTGCACATGACCTCTCTAAAACAAAACATGTCCAACCCTCAGCCCATCGCCTCATGACCTCATTCCATAATCTGCTTCTGGGTAGCTTGGGATGGGTTGTCCTGACCCGTCAATGGCAAACATGCCTGGGTCGAACCGAAACACAGGTGAGAGCCCAAAGCTCATGTCATAGTCGAAGAACAAATCGCCATCCATATCTGTAAACGGTCGGTCGCCCTGGGGAATTTGACCGGTGACATCCACGCTGTCCGACATCATTCCGGGGCCCATAGGCACGCCCGTGGGAGGAATAGGGACTTGTCCGGGCATCGCGGCATTCAACGATTGCAACATTCGCTCGAGTCCACCAACCATGAGATTGGCTAGATGCCACTTGCCGGCCGAGAGCGACCGGAATTGTCGTACGAGGCTCGTCGTCAGGTCATGGACGTGCTGTCGCTCGATGAGGTCGCCGCTGTACTTGATGGCGACCTTGATGAGAAACATGCACGCGAATGCCGTCATCGAGAGCATGTACGAAGGCATACCAACGATACCAACAGCAACGTCGGGATCGGTGATGATCAAGTCAATAATTGCCGTGGCCGCTGCCACCGCCTTGGACGCGCAATCGAGGAAGTAATGCGGGATGGGGTCGTCTCCCGACAGGCCTCGGAAAATGTGCGAGTAGAGGTGAATCTGGGCGAAATTGTAGTGCAAAATCGTTCCTTTGCGAGGAAAGGACCCAATCTGCGGCCATTGCTCTGCAGTGCGTTAGATTGTGCCTAATCGACCCTGTCGTACAACTCACCTGGTAGCTCCTTTAGCCATCGATCATACCACTGATCAAGTTGCCGCCGGAACTGTAGAATATGGTTGAGGTAAACCCGAGGAATGGGCTCGCCTTTATCACTTCCAAACAGATCTCGAATATTCCGTAGAATACTAACGAGAGCAACTTGTCCCGTTAGACGTTTGTCCTCTTCTGTAGCAACCGGTGACTCGAGGAATTTCTCCCATCCTTGAATCGAGGGATCTTCTTGGACGATCGAGGGGCGTCCATAAAGGGTAGCCAGGTGTTGATCGCAGATGTAGAGGATGTACCAGAGCCGAGCACAATCAGCGGCATCCTGACTTTGCCCCTTAATCGCTTGGCTGTAGCTGTTATGGAGGTTGCATTCAGCCGCACGCCGAATGGCATAGCCCGAAAGCATCCAAGAAAGATCGCTCAACCAGTACGACGCCACACACATGGCACGGAGGTAGTCGCGGTCGATTCTTCGCTCAAACATGGACTTTTCCATGAGCCGACGAAACTCGGAGCTGCAAACTCCATAAATTCCGTCCGCCTTGGGGTCGTGAAGAGCAGCTACAGTGAGGGTTGCTGCAGAAAGGATAGGACTTCTGCGACGGAGCTCCTCCAGTGTCATGTACCTGCATCCGATGCCATACATGTAACGGTCCAGACGATCTCTATAAAGAGCAAACAGGCTCTCCGCGTCAGATAATGACAATTGGCCTCGGGCGATGAAGTCGTCAATCGACCGGCCCTTTTGGGCCTCGGGGTTCTCGGGGGACCGCAGGGCACTCAGTTTCGTAAGAGTGTAGAGGGAGTGAATAGGGACATATGGGAGGCCTTCATCTTCAGGGGTCGCCTTTGGTGAGTTGTCGCAAGAAGGGCCAAGAGCTTCGGGGTCTTGCTGGGAAGACTGGCGATTGGAGTTTACATTGTCTTCTTTCGGGGGAGTGCCCTCCGATTCCCGAGTGTTGGAGCACTGCAAAGCCGGCAGCTCTGGCAGGCCGCCGACTTTGTTCATGACCTGTCTGAGGGCGGTGTGCATCTGCTCAAGGTCTTGAACCACGGCTTCCGAGAATCTGTCATGGTTAATGTTTAGACCCGGCAAATAAAGGCGTAACATACTGAGATTTTTCATCAATAATAGTCTGTAAGCTTTTGCTCAAGACACAACCCAGGTTTCGCTCAGAACATCTCCGACAAGGCGGACCGCTCTCATCCATCAAGCATTTGATCTAAATGCAAACATCGGTTAGCCTCGGTCCACGGCTCATGTTGCTTCGCGAGTCTGACCTTGTGTTTTCGGCACGCCGCGCACGCCTTGATCTTGCGCGAAATCTGAGGTACCGGCAAATCCGTCGGTAGCAGGCCGCCAACGCTCTGTCGGCTAGGTGCCTGGCGATTCTTGTTTGGCGCAAGCTGCGAGCGTTAGTAAATGTGGCTTGGATGAACAAGTGAGACGGCTCGCGCCGCCTTCGCACATGGAAAAGATCAAGCCATGGAACATACAGCTGGGCCGCCGTTGGGCGCTGGTTCAACCGTCGCAGTGGCATTGACAGTCGCATCCAGGGCTGTTGTCGCAGTCGAGCCTCCTCCGCCACCACCGCCGTTGGATTCGGACCAGGATCGCTTGGCCATGGTGATTTGCTCCGGGTAATTCGATTACCAGTTGGAAATGTGTCGTACTTGCGTCTACCCGTGTGCAGAAGCGAAGAATTGAAGGGGTGATTGGGCCGATCCTTGCTGCGGGCAGCCGTCACAGGGGAAATGAGACGACTTGTGGCGCGATGAGATGAGAGGGAGTCAATTGAGGATGGCGAATTGCTGGACAACCGAGTCGAGGGGGCTGTCGGGAAGGATGTCGTCAGAGGGCGAAATTCATCTCCATGGCGGTGCTCCAGAGTTTTGTAATTTTCTGTCCGCGTCGCCAGATGAAGAGCAAAAGTCTTAGTTCACGATGGTCAAGTTCGGGCTCATGGCGGCCTGAGGCATAAGAAATTGTTCACGCGGGACGAAGATGGGGAAGCCACGATGGGGGAGCAGCGGGGGCGAGGAGGAGAGATGCACATGCCCGAAGAGGGAAATTCCCCCCGAAGACGGCGGAACGATTTCGAGGCATTGGGCCAATCACAGAGCAACTATTTGCCAGAACCTGACTCAGCACCCAATCCCCCACTGGTCCCCGCAAACGCCAGACGGGGCCGACTTTCTGCGGCGGCGGGGAGAGTTGCTTGGGCAAGGAAACGAGACGACGAATTTTGCTGCGGGGTAAGGGACTTGGGTGAGCACTTATTTTGCTTCGCCTACCATGTATCCGGGTGGCCAGGATATGAATGAAGAGGCTGATGAGTGTGCCCCGACTAGGGAGAAACCAGTCTAGAAGCTCTCCAGGATGGGGTCGCGTTGCAGCGTTGAGGAACCTTGAAAAAATGGGCGTCACATGGACGATTCCAAGCGTCTGGAGCCAATGCAGCAAAGACCATTGGTTCTTTGCTTCGTTTGGGGGATATGTCGGCGTTGTTTCCTGCAGCATCCTGTCACCCTGCAACCTTTCAGTGATTCGGGAGTTGGGATCGAGATGATCGAGTTAGGATGAAATTGGCTACGCCGCCGGAGATGATAAATATCGCAATGTGCCTCAGCTATGAGGTAGGCACGTTTCGAATCATCATCCACAGTCGAAAAATTGGCACTCTTCCCGGACATTTTGATCTGAGACAGATGACGAGACAGATGACACTCAGCAAAATCTGGGGTTCACATGTCGCGGGGTAGTGCGACGGGCAGTGTCCAGAGCGTGCCTGATCTCAACGATCAAAGCGCTCACTAGCGGAAATCTTGGAGTTTGTTCCCCAGACTTTTCTCGGAAACGGGGGAAACGGCCATCCAGGATTTTTCCCATCTAGGAAGGTTTGCCTGTTCTGGCTTTGTTTCCCCGGAACTCACGGGCGCCCGGCGAGCTGGGGAGACTGAGGCTGAAGATGAGGCTAACGCCAAGGAGAGGGAGTGCCTACCGAGTCCTGCACTCGGTCACGAATACATCGTGATGAGTGACCATGGTGTTGTCATACCTGGGCTGATGCGATGCGACCGCAGAATGGCAACCTGGCCCTTTGGTAGGCATCCTTTGCGAGGGAGGTGCTGCAGCAGGACACATGACGAGGGATGAGTGGAAGGAACTGATAGAGATGATATCGCATTGCTCGTGACCGAAGCGGTGCAGTCTTGGCTTTTCATGCTCGAGGAAGAAATGCAATACAAGAGTAGTTAACAAGCTTCGTGACAAGTCGAGTTCCATTCCCTTCACGGTTGAAGGACTTCCATGGAACTTGGAAGCAATCAAGGCCCCCACTAAAAGTTTAGGCCACCGCGGGGCAGCGCACCCTCCTAAATCGGCAGGCAGCTTCATCCCTTCAGTCGCAAGCCTCAACACCAAAGCTCCCTTTTTCTTATCATCTTCAAATATCCCATCCCCCATCCTCACACCGCCTCCTTGAAACCGCCAAGACTCATCGACAAATCGTCCTCTAAATCGCCAATCCGCATCGAAAATTCTTCCCCCAACCACCAATTCGCATCGACAAGCCACCCTCAACCGCCAATCCGCACCGACTCATCCTCTCCTCGCCGCCATGCCTCGCAAACTCTCCAAAACTTCGTCCTTCCCATCCTCACTCTCCTCTATGGCCACCAGCTCAACAACCAACAACCTGCCCTCGTCCTCCTCCTCGGCCTCCCTCCTGCCTCCCTCCCTCTCCCAGACCGACCTCCCCCTCCCCCGCCTCGTCGTCTTCGACCTCGACTACACCCTCTGGCCCTTCTGGGTCGACACCCACGTCACCCCGCCGCTCAAGCCCAACGCCGCCCGCACCTCGGCCTCGGACCGCTACGGCGAGGACTTCTCCTTCTACGTCGACGTCCCCGAGGTGCTCTTCGCCCTGCCGCGCGCGGGCGTGCGCATCGGCGTTGCCAGCCGCACCACCACCCCCGCGTTGGCCAAGGACCTGCTCAAGATGCTGCACGTGCAGCCGCCGCACGGCGTCGAGACGCCGGAGGGGAAGCCCGAGAAGACGAGGCGCGCCGCGGACGTGTTCGACGCGGGCATCGAGGCGTACCCGGGGAGCAAGCTGAAGCACATGGAGGCGCTGTCGAAGCGCACGGGGGTCCCGTACTCGGAGATTTTGTTTTTTGATGACGAGTCGAGGAACAAAGAGACGGAGAGCCTGGGTGTGACCATGTACTGGGTCAAGGACGGGGTGTCGTGGGGGGAGATTGAGAAGGGGGTGCGCGAGTGGCGGAGGAGGAGGGGACACATTGCGTCGAATGGGACCGACGGCAGCTCATGAGGTTGAATGATTGGTGTTGTATGGGCAGCGAATTGGTTCACGGATTTGGGCTTCTATATCAGACATGCGAGTATAAATATTGGCTAAATTGACGGGTTAGATAAAGATAGATCAGCAACGCCTGCATCGGGCAAGAGATGGGACGAAAGAAACAGACATCAGGACCTTCACCCAGCAGACATGGGTCTGAATAGTTCAAATCCAATAAACGACGTACTTAAAGATCATCTATGCTAAATAGAGTACTCCGGTTCGCGATGCATTCGCCTTGTTGCCTAACCATGCCGCCATGAGAAGTCAAATCCAATTCCCACCTCTCCCGCCTCCGCCATCTCTCATGCCATGTTGAGCAGTAATGGCTTAAGTTCGCCGCGTTATAAGTAAAATAAGCAAAATAAATCCGGGGGTGTGTTGTGATTCCCTCCTCCAGTCTATTATAGAAACAGCGCTCCAGGTTCCCTCCTCACACCGCAGCCGTCTGCACCGCCACGGGCACGGGCGACGCATCAATATCCTTGCCCTTCTCGCTAATTTTGAGCTTTTCCTCGACATCGTCGCTCAGCAGCGTCTCATCTGTCTGCACGCCGTCGTCCCTCATATCCTCCTCCTCGGTCGTTTGCGTGCCCTCGGTGACATTCTCATGAACACCATTCATTTTGGGCGGCGCGCCGAAGAAGGTCTTAGGAATAGTGCACACCCTCTCGTTGCGCAGCTTTCCCCCCCTTGCGCCCAGCGCAATGCACGCCACGCGCTCCCCGCCGTCGACGTCCTCCCACAGCAGCGGTCCGCTAGGGAACCCCTTGTACCCGTTCTCGAACTCGACGACGCCGTCCCAGTGCGGGTCCGGCACGCCCAGCTGGCCAAACTCATAGTCGAGCTCACCGCCGTACTTTTTGGGAATGTTGCGCGGGTCGATGAACCCTTCGAGCGTGGGGCGTACCTCGTGGGCGTCGAGGATGAAGATCTTGGACACGGTGATGGGGTCGAACCAGCGCTTGATCCAGCCCCAGACGGTGCTGAAGAAGCTGGGCGCGCCGATGATGAAGATGCGGTCCAGCGTCTCCGGGTAGTGCGCCGTGGCCAGCTGCGACGCGGCCTGCATGTGCGCCTTGAGGTTCCAGAACTGGCGCAGGCCGACGCCCGAGATGTCGACAATGTTGGTGCTCATGGTGACGGGGGCGTCGGGGAACTCGCGGTCGCGCAGGTTGGTGCAGAAGGGCATGTTAAAGCGCGTCAGGTTCTCGTACAGGGCGAACAGCCGCAGTAGGCCCGAGGGCGTCTTACCGTCGGCCTCGGCCTGGGAGAAGGACGTCGAGGCCCCGACTTTTTCGTACTCGCCCACCGTCTTGGAGTCGAGCGTGCGCACTTCGAAGACGTAGAGGGGGATGCCGCGGCGGTCGCGACGGCCGGTCCATTGGGGGTACTGGAGGGTTAATGCCAGATTCTATCTCGTAGTCGAGTTATTCTGAAGGACTTACTAGACGGCGGCTCTGCTCGTAGGCGTCCAGCTCGATGGTCCTGTAGAGCACCTCAATGTCGTTGGCCACGCGCCAATCCTCCGTGTCCTTGAACTGCTGAAAGGCATCTTCGACGACCCATCTCCTCGCCCGCAAGTAGCGACTGTGTATTTATTCCTCACCGTCAGCAAGTCGAGTTCCTAGCCGCCGCTTATCAATCCCTCCCCCACCAAGTGTCCACCGTCGCACAACCACCAAACAACCAGGAAGAAAAAAAGAGAAAACACTCACAGCAACAACGCATCGTCGTGCGAAGCAGGAGGCCCTCGCTTCCAAACCCCCTTAGCCTCCAGAAAATCCTTGAAGCGCACAAGGGCCTCCTCCTCGCGCTCGCTCAAGTGCCCAAGATGGCCGTGCGGATATCCGCGGTCGGTCAAGCTCGAAGCCGACGACTTGACGCGCGAGGCCGGAGCCGCAGTGCCGTCGTGATCAGCGGCCGTCATTCTTCTGTTACTCGAAGGAAGAAGAAGGTGGTGGAGAGCAGGGTGAACCACGAAAGAAGGGCGGGGGAGGAATACGAAAAATGAAGAGCAAGAGAAGAAAAAAAAAAAGAAGCGACGTCGGAATGCAACCAGAGATGAAGGATCTACATGAGCGTCAAAAAACGGAAGCTCCGGAAGCTCCAACATCGTCCCTCGTGGAAAGAGTCCATGTGAAATCATTGGATCCTCCCCCCGAGACCGATTTCGGGTTTAGGACTGCGGGGATGACCAGCATTTTGCAGGGTTCTCTCTTCCATGTTTTGCAACTTTTTCTCCTCCTCTCCTTTCCCATTCGTTATTAATTCTCCAGGCGCGCTTATCCTGTCCGTGTGAGAAAATGACGTCTGTTCGGTGGTCGCTCCCGCATGCTAATTTGATAAGCGGCTTCTTCTCGCGACGATTGATAATACCGTTCCGCGGAAACCTAATAATAGCCGCCCTTTGCCTTGCCCGTACCGTTGCTTACACCATCTCGTGATGCAAACGTCTCGGCCACATCGGACCGTCACATGCTGCCAGATACACCCCCGGCCAGTCCCTAATTCCAGCCCTACCGCATCTCCCGCCGATCCCGTGGCCCCGAGATTGCCAACTCAATCTTGGTCTCTGTGCCGTGCGAATACTCACTCAATTCACTCTACCAATAAGCTGTCCAGAGGATTCCCCAGAACATCTTCAACCCATGTCATGCTTCATCTGCAGCTTTAGTGCCTGACCAATTACAACAATAATATTTCCCTAAAGCAGTGTACGTCTCCCAGACAAGTACAGGCATGCTGTCTGTATATACTCGTAGTCTACCGCCGAATTCCGGTAAGCCAAACTCGGGCCTACTCAATCACAATATCCTCGCCCAGTCTTCGCAGCGGCAGGTCCTCCACCATCCTCTCCAGCCGTCCGTACTTGCGAGACACCTCCTTGGACTCCTCGGCGAAGCTCATGCGCATGCGTCCCGCACGCTCCCACACGACTCGCCCGTCGCGTTCCGTGCGCTCAACCACCAGGAGCATGATGAGGCCCTCTTCCACAAACCACAGCAGCGACATCTGTTCGCCCTTGGCGTGCCGCTCAATGTACTCCCGAATCCCCCCGCCCGTGCCCCGGCTAAGCCGCACGTCGACGCTGACATTATTGAAGATCCAGCCTCCCGGGTGCGCCTTTGCCTTGACGCGGTCCAGGACGAACGGGTTGGGCACGTGGATGGCAAATGGCTTAATCGGAAGGACTGGCGGCGAAGGCGGACGTCCTGACCTCAAATCGCCGACACCAAAGTCGTACGCAACGCTTCCGTCGCGGTTAATGAGGACCATGTCCGGTGAATACGTCCATCGTAATGACGTCGAGTCGTTTCGTGTGAGCTGGGTGGCCGTGACATAATGATGGAGGTTATTCTTCCTCGCTGGTCTCTTGCCATCCACATCCACAATGTTGATGGATGAGAACAGGTCGACGGCGCCCTTCCAGCCAACCCATGTCCAGCTCGGCATGTGCGGCCGCCGTCGCGCCACCACGCCGTCTTTGTGATGCCAAAAACATGTTGACAGGGCAAAGAGATCTCGCGTCCGGGGCGGTCCCGTTCGCTCGTCCATGGGCGGCACCCAGACGGGTATTCCCAACAGGTTCACCACCTTGCCTCGACCACTGCTGGTTTCGAGACGTCGGGAGATTCCAAGAAAGGCATTCAGCGAGTCCTCGTCGTAGGTCAACTCTCTGCGGGTATAGTTCACAATGTGCTGATCCGCCTCGCGGAAGATGCTCAAGGTGCTGGGCACCTCGGCCTTGCTGGGGAGTCGTTTCCATCGCTCCCAGCTCCCGCCCACAAATGACACGCCGTTGAATAGGCCCGGCCGCATGAAATCGCACATCCGCTGTTCTTCCTGGTCGTAATACAGGTCCAGGGGTAGAACGAGTGACTCCGGGCAGCACATGCCCTCGCATTCCCAGTACATCTGCTGCTCCGTGAAAATGAGGCGTCTTCGGGCAAGCAAGCCCTCCTGGTAGGTCCAACCTCGCGTGTACCATTCCGAGTTCTGGATAGCCAGCCTGGGGTCTTGCAGGCTCGACACAAGCGTAATGTCCGAGTTGACAAACTCGTACTTTGGCTGGGCAGGCCGGGTCGTCTGACCAACGCCAGGCAGGCCAGAGCTTGCGTCGCGGCCGCAGGCGGCAATAATGGCAAATATGGCGCCTTCGAAGATCTCGTCCATCCGGGCAATCTGCTGCAGGCGATCGGCCGGCTGCAAGTGATTCATGCACAGTCGATCCACCCACAAGTACCGGACCCCCATATCCTTGGTGGCGATCACGGCGTCCAAGATGACCTTGGGCCAAGTCTCCTGGCTCGATTGCCTTCCCCAAACGTAGCTGAGCGCCACATAACGTTCCGTGAGAGACGCATCAACAACCCTTGGCGGCGTCTTTGAGCAGTCCAGCAGTCGGAATCCGGGGAGTTGGCGCGTCACGGGCTTTCGTCCACATCGTCCTTGGTGATAAAACTCGCAAAAGCGCAACCAATCTTGGCCGACAGACATGTCGATGGCCTCGCCCATCTCGCGGCCCCAGATTCCTCGCTTCACCCAGTCGTGGTTGTTGGAAAGGGACGTCCCTCGTGAGTGGCCGCCATTCCTCCCGTTGGCGCTCACGGCGCTGAGCAGCTCGTTCTGGTATTCAGGGACTGTTCGATATAGCATGCCTGCTTGTCGGAACCAGTCGGCGTTCACGTCCCAGCTCAGAGCGCCATCGCCACTCTTCTTTGGCACGACTCCCAGAAACCCCGGGCTGAATCCTTTACCTTTGGTCTTGGCGGCATGTTCCTGATCAAACATGGTGTGCGTGTCAATCAGGTAGTTTGTGTCTCTGCTGGAGAATCCGGAAAGGTACAGGTCGCCTTCGCCTTCGCTAGGGATATGCACAGAGAGAAAAAGCTTGCAGAGAGGGCACTTGGTTGACCATCGGTTCTCCTCGAGCTGCTGTAACCGCCCAAGGGAGTGCTCCTTAGTATCGAAGGCGTCTGCGGCCCTAGGATTCAGCGTCTTCGTAAAGGTGTCGTCCATCTCGGCAAATATCGAGTCGATATCAGCAGCCCAGACGGCACACCCGCGGCACAGGTTGGGATCTTGCGGCACGCCTCCAGACCTGTCGGAATGGGCAGACGGACTGCGGCTCTTGCGCCAGCTCAGACCCCGGATCAGCGACCCTCTCCTGGGTTGCCGCTCCTCGTCATCTTCGGGAGGCGGTTCCACCGACAGGTGCTGCATGAGGTTCTTCAGCGGGTTCCGCGACCGCCGCCTCTCCAGGCTCGGCCTGTCGGCGATGGTGGGAGTTCCTGGTTCCAGAGTGTCCGGCATGGCTGCGTCATGAGATTTGGGGAGGGAAGAGAGACTGCATGTGGCGAAGGGCTGGTGGCGTCCAGAGGAAGGTGAAGCATCCAAAGGAGATCAACGGAAAGGAGACGGCCGCTCAAGCTCCGTGATTTCGGGGGACAACCGGCGATGTCTGTGTGCCGCTTCGGCTCCTCCTATCCGGTACCCACCCTTGGCGCCTTGAATAGATGGACAATGGAGCCCTCAACTGCTCCACAACCCAGGGGGTGATGAAGGTGAAGGCGTTCGTACGGCGCCAGGAAGAAGGGAATGCCCAAGAGTGTCCAAGACGGTGTCCGGTTTCGACATTCGCTGTCGTTGAAGCCGGTCTTGAGGAATGAATTATTTTAAAAAGAAACGGCCTGGGCGAGAGAGACTCTCTCGGAGGCGGCAGAGAAGCGAAGGTAGGACGGCGACAAACGAGATGAAGCGGCGGGAGGCGACACGGGGCTTGCAAGGCTTGAGCGGGCCTGCTATTAATATTTGGTGGTGAATTGCAAAGCAGGGGACAGCGAGTGGTCCGTTGCCGTGCTGTAGTTGACGAGAGATGAGATGCGGCCGGTCGATAGAGATTAGAGGAGATGTCGAGATGAAGAGCAGGGAGAGAGTCGTCGATAATATGTATCGTACGGAAACACATACATGTGGTTTTGTCGGGTGACGTATTTTTAGAAAAGAGACAAAAAACGATGGCCTAGGCAGAAGGAAGGGTATTCAAATCAGGGCCATGCCCAACCGCCCCAAGCCCGGCCGTTGGACGGTATACGGAGCACCTGGTACCGCCGAGTTGAAAATATGAGGTCTTTGCTTGGCTGGCCTTGCTCAGAATCCAAGAGTAGCCGCCAGCCCAGTCAAAAATTGCAGCGATGCCATCCACTAGAAACTCCGCTGTGGACAAGCCCCGGGGGGGCAAAATGGATGGATGTGATCCTTGTTCGAGTTGGTCTCCTGCAACAAAGGAATGAGGCTTGTGACCAGGACACAGCCCCGATTGAAATGACCCAACAAAACGAACGGGGTTTGAAGGGGGCGAGAAAAAGGGAAAAGGGGGGGCGACAGGAATCAGGATCAATTGAACGGCGTATTCGTACTTGAATATCGGATTGATCACCTCACAGCATCGCCGTGAAAGTTGAAGAGTTTTGTTCAGTCTTGAACCTGATCCAATTGCGTCCTCAGGCAACTGCCCAAATCACGGGCGCGGTCATGTGCCTCGCACCTAATACCAGTCTCATGACGTAGCTTCCTTGAATCACAACTCAGCCATGCAACATCGTGAAAAGTATTCTGGACTTTCAACTCCCCGCACCACCAAAGCCTTGGCTGACGCAAAAAAAAAAAAACATCCAGGCTGAGGTTTCCTAGCTCGTGGCTCTGCTCCCATTTTTCCACACCATCGTGGTCTATTTTCCCACTTGCTTTCAACCACTCCGTCGTCTGTTTGAATCTCACCAGCCCCAAGCGCCCAGCGGGATTCGCGCCCTTTTCTCCTTTGCCGTTTTATCCGTCAGGCTTCTTTCTTCCTTCATCGCCTCACTGGCCTTGTTGGCCTCGGAACCGACATGCCCCGATGAGCCTCAACCGCGATCGTGCACAGCCTATTTTGACAGGTCAGAGCCAGGTAAGGTAAGCTTCTAATCACTAAGCTGTTGGTTCTGGAAATCACGGCCCGAGCAGTCTGCTTTGTCATGGAACATCTTTGTCACGTAACATCTCACTGCATGTCTCCCGCTGAGCCTCGTCAGGTCGAGCGAGGGATGGACTGACAGGAACCATGACTCCTTCGGCCCAAGGAGCTTTACGTTGGTTCTCGGACCAACGCTATTTTGTAGCTTGATTGAGCATGTCATGCCACGTCTAGAAATAATACAACCTTCTTTTCAGGTCCGTAATCGCACGGGAGCTACCCTACATCACGCCTATTTCTCGCAATATTTTTGCAACCTATTCGATAGCATGACCTGGACGGTCACTCTCTATTCATCCGTCTGACAATGCTTGATTTGGTATTTAGTGACAATTCAAACTCCGTTTCCTGTTCTCTACTTATCCATTGACTGGCTAAAGGAGTACCCTTCCTGTCTTGTTCGATGCTGTTCCTTAATGTTCCTACGTACCTATCTAATGCCTCCAGCCACTTACACAATTCTCCTCGGCTTTCTCTTGTCAGAAGGTCAGAATCACACAAATCGGCAATACGAATACACTACACACAAGCAAAGGCAGCTATTTCTCGCTCACACAAACACAAACACAACCTTTCCGCCCCCCCCTCATGATAACACAACCCGCACCGATCCGACCTCCCCGTGTGCGATGCCTCCCCCATTCCAACCAGAACCCACGCCTCCTCACAAGCGTGCCTCCCAACGGCCCTTGTGAACGGGCGCACAACTGCTAAGCCCTGCCACGACTTTCAGCTTTCCGCTCGTCTTGTTCGCCTGTATTTTTGCCTGCCCACGAGCCGTGGCTGCCTAACTAACTACCTGCTGTGCATTATTTACCCCTCAATCCGTCGGTACCCAGCGTGAATAAATGCGCAGCCTGCCAGGCAGCACGTCTACCCAATCCTCGCACAGCCTTTCTTGCTTCGCCTTCTCCGTCTCCCGCTTCGTTTAGCCCTTTGGTTCCGCATTCGTCCGCCCCGATCCCGTCCTCGGGAAGGAGTGTGATAAGGTTTCAACCTGGGGAAGATCGTTACTGGCTGCGGCGGCTAGCGAGCTTAAAGAAATACTAAAATATCGCACTCTACCCGTCCACGTCTCTATCTGAGTCTAACCAGAATGCCACGCATCGCCTGCCAGTCCGCGTGGTCACTAGACCCTGGAGGCGTTTTTAGACAAGGCCAGGTGCAAACGGCTTAACGTATGCGAAGGGGGTTGGGTTTCGGAACCTTTTGCGAATGGGGGAGAGAAGAGAAAAGAGAAAACAAACACCAAGCAATGGAAGAAAAGAAAATGTTCCAGGCAAGCAAGCGTAAATT
Organism: Thelonectria discophora; assembly: GCA_911649645.1. NCBI lineage: Eukaryota > Fungi > Ascomycota > Sordariomycetes > Hypocreales > Nectriaceae > Thelonectria > Thelonectria discophora. The sequence continues at coordinate 737,982 of CAJVRK010000012.1, forward strand.
GATAGAGAGTTCTAGCTAGCGGCTGTTGCTACCCCGGGATTCCTGGCTGCTTCCAGTCGCTCCGCCCGCTCGTCTCTGTGCCACCACCATTGAATAACTGATATTACATCTCGCAAGTCGATAAAAAGAGTTGACCCTCAAACAATCCGATCGAGGCAGAGAGCGGTGGATGTTCCTCACTAGTGGTGAGACATCTTTGCGAAACCGTTTGTGCGCGTCGTCCCCCGGAACCGGGATTATGAAATCGCGAGGTATGTCGAATGTGAGAAGTTGAAGAGGAAGGTATTTAGTGCTGGTTTGGAGTCAGCCAGTGCTGCGGAAGAGATTGCCCCCGGAGGTGGAATGTCACTCACCTTGCAGCAAGAGCAGGAGTTGCAGTTGCCTTCGGCGTGGGAGCAGCAGGAGCTGGGAGTCGAGTGTTAGTCAAGGAGCTTCTAAGTTGGATGGATGGATGGGTAGTGTTCGAGTCGACTGAGCAGTGGACTAGAGATCGTCCCAGATTGCTCTGAAGACGAGACTCGAAGCTCAATGCTCAATGCTCGATGGCAGGCAGGAAGGAGATGGTGGAGAGGACTCACCAGGGAGCCATGTTGATGTTTGGTGGTGAAGATGAACTTCGAAAGTGTTTGTAAAAGTGTGTTTGTTGGTGTTGAGCTGAGATGTTGTTGTGTGATGAGGAATGGGAGTCGTTCTGGAGGGCGACGTCGACGCCTTCTTATACTCGATCGATACTGCACGAGCCCTTCCTCATCCCACGCTCTCTCCCTCTTGACGAGAACAACCTCTCCAAGGTATCCGTACGCCCCCTTCCGTTGCCTGACAACTGATTAGGTATCGTATGCTGGGCGTGGGTAAGTCTCGAGTGGGTGTGTGATCCACCGACAGATGCATGTCGGCTAGCCGTCGATATTGCGTCTCACGCTTCGACACTCGCACCTAGAGATGGCCAACCAGGGCAAGGGGGCGTCGTCCAGCGTCACGCGGCATCCCTGAGCTTCACCCCGCATCCCAGCGTCGCAGAGGCAGCACTGGATACGCCCGTCATTGGCCAGCCTGGCTTGGCCAAGGACTCTCCCGCTTCACACTAAGCGTGAACACCCAAGGAGCTCTGCAGCTGGATGCCTTAGCTCGAGACCCAGAAGATGACGTTCGTCAGATAGACACGATAACACGGGGCCTCAAAAACCAGCGACTTGGTCTGGAGCTAGAGGGGTGTATCGGAGGTCTTACGGCGGGAGGGAGTGTTGCATCACAGTGTTGACCGTCACAGAATCGAATGGTCCATGCCCCGAGACGGCCAATTGCGAGGGTGTCGGCAAGTCTGACAGGGTGAAACAGCGGCAAAGTACGGATCTCGAAGTGGGAAAGCAATTGCCTTGGGCAAAAAAGGTGTGCCGTGTTGCATTGCGTTGCCTGCCACGTCGAGACGGTGCAGTTGAGGGCAAGGATTGGCAGTCCCAAGGGCAACGACCGAGGAAGCATCTGCTTCGTCGAGTGGGCTAAGAGGTTGCCGGCTTCACTCGAAAAGCCAGGGACGTGACGGCAGTGGCGGGTATGAGGGCCTCAGCTCGAGTGCCTGACGAGACGGGGGAACTCTTTTTCGAGTGGGGGTACAGCATAATTGTCGATGCTTAAGACAGGGAACCGCCAGAGCCGGAGACCGAGCCATGAGTGGGCAGTGTGGTGACCCCCCCGCCATCCACACCGGTGAGCCGGAGCTGGGGGCGTGAAGCATGGGGATGACGGAGGGGGAGGGGGGTCGACTTCTTTTTTTGCCGGGGACGCCATGAACGGCCGGAGCAGTTTCCACACCGGAGACAATGTACGACTCCGTACGTGGACTCATGTGGTCGGACGTGGAAGACGAGGATAGGACGGGATCCGACGCAAGGGAAGCAAGCCATGGACGATGACGAGAAGAAAGCAAGGCAGGAGGAACAGAGCCAAGACGAAGAGGAGAGGGTACACAGTACAAACTGCAGGTCAAAAGTGACAAGTGAACCGAGACCTGCACGGCACCGCGGCCGGGTGGGGAAGCCGGACTCGGGTGCGTCGAGAGCCGTTGTGATGGGTGGTGGAGTCGATGAAGGCCTGTGGATCGTTCGGGGCGTGACCACGATGCGGGAGATGGGAAGGGACAGCTTCAGCGAGGCTGGAGACTAGTTAGGGGTTGACTAATTAGTTGTCAGTGGGCAAGACCAGGTAGGCGGGAAAGACCATGAGAGAAGATGGAGAGAACAGAGGCAATGGAGACGTACCCATGGCGTCGTGGGATAGACCGAGGTGGAGGAAACAATGGAGGAAGATTATGAGGGATAATGTGAGATGGGGGAAAATGGGGCCACCTTCGCGCTCGATCCAGTGGAGGGACGAGTACGACAAGTGCCCTGATGGAGGGACCAAGCCTCCGTTTCTGCATGCATCCCACGCATACGTACACTTGTTGGTGGTGCTGAAGTATATCCAACCCGGCTCATTGGCCGAGCAGCCTGTTGGCCGTCACCCGTACCGGTGAGGCCGTGAGAAACGGCATGCATGTAGGACTACTACCTTTAGTCATGAGAACCGGCTTCAGCGTGGGTGCGTGCGGCCGCAACAACTCCAACACAGCTGATGTTGGAGATGAAAAGCAGAGGCTTGGTCGACATGACCCACGTCGATGAAGAAAAATCCGGAGACTAGGAGGAGGGAGAGGGGGCATGAGTCGGCATCACGCCGGCGAGCATCGACAAAGGGGCCAAGGGCGAGGGCGAGCCAACGAGGCAGCGACGGCAAGGGCGCCAAACAACAAGAAAAGATGTGAACTTGGGGGTCATGGGAGAAACCAGAGGAATCATGAGCCTACCTGGACTTGGAAGTTGGCCGAGCCATGCTGCATCCATGAACGCCACGGCAAGCGACGCGGCCGAGGACTGGAGGGATTCGGTGATGATCATCAAAGACTGACGCCGGGCAGTCTAGAGTCTCTCTGTATGCCATGCTGACCTGACCTGGTGCCGTGAGCTCTAGAGTCTAGACAAGCGGCAATGGCCAACAGCAACAACATCACCATCGTCATCAACGACTTCAACATCATAACACTTCTTCTTGTTGGGCCGGCAGCTGGATTCGTACACAGCCTCCGGCCCATTCTACAACAACCGTCACCAACAGACCCACGGCACCGTCTCCAGCCCGGAACGCCATCCTCTTCAGCTGATCTCTCCAACCCGACGAGACGAAGCCGGCGTGGGATGAGACGCCGACCATCCAAACCGAGTTCCAGGGGGCGTTTTGGCCGTGGATTCGTGGAGACGGTCAAGGAAAAAAAAAAGTCATCGTCCGGGCCATCGTCAGACTTGGGAAGAAGAGGTCGGTGGGAATGGGACCATGGGCATGGACCGTGAACAAGGCGGGACCGGTGAACTTGAGCGGATATTGATTTGCTGCCTTTGCCTCAGTATCTTCTGCCTCGCTTAGCTGGATCCTTGGTCGGGAAGAGTTTTCAATTTCCATGACCAAGAGTGCCGCAGAATCTGCAGGACACGAAGGCCGAACACGAAGAGAGGAAGACTGGGAAAACAAGAAAAGGGCTGGGTGTCGTCGAACTCGCTCACCGGCCTTTGTCAAGTCGTCTTGCGTCTTCATGTTTCTGTCCATCTGCGATATTCAATGTGCCTTGGCTGTTCGGAGACCAAGTCGTGCATGTCTGCTGGGAAGCTTTACCTCGTTTTCGACGCAGTCTGATCAGAGGCGAGTTGTTCGGTCCAGTCAGCCTGTCAAGTGAGAGTGAGTACCAGTCGAAGCCATCGTGACTTGGGCTTTCTGAGGGCAAAGCAATCGTGTTGGTGTTGACACTGCGTTGCTCGGAAGGCATCGTCAGGCATACTAAAAAGCAGGCAGCAGGAAACAGTGCATGACATGGAGGACGACTGGGTCTTTCTTATACTCGCTGGCGAGACTCACAGATGCACCAGTACCCAACATGACGGACAGGCCTCTCAGCCTCATCCCTTGAGCGCAGAGTCGGACTCAGGAGTCAGGGGGCGGTAAGTGCATCCTGCATGCGGCATGCGGCATAATGCAACGCCGTTGGCGGGTGACGGGACGATCATCACGCACTTCAGGGCGAGGCCATTTCTGCAGAGAAACGGGGATGCGGTAAATTGGCGTTGAAGCGGGCTCACGGATTGGACAAGAATGAGGAGGACAAGGACATCAAGGTTGTCCATCAAGGTTCGCATCGCGCCGTGGGCCATCCGGGTTCTTAAGGACCTCGCACCAACGGGGGTTGATTGATAAGGGGATACTCACAAAACTACATTGCGCTCTATGCTAGAAAATGTATCTTTCTATCAGTGCCCCTGTTGATATCACCACGCGGGAGTCGTTGACAGTCGAACGGTGGCATGTAGAGTTGTCTGGGGAGGCCTGTACGATAGACAATTTCCCGTATCTCGTCACAAATAATTGATAGAAAGGAGGGATCAGAGCAATTGTAGAGACCATATTGCCGAGTACATTAACTGCTTCTGTGTCTTCTTTTGGTCGAGTGACTTGCACACGTATCCCGAAACTCAGGATCCTCGGGAGCTGTGCTTACAATTTTTCACCGGACCTCTTTCGAAACCCTCCGATCTGCGACAACTACTACACCCATGCATAATAAACCCCTCGAAAAGAACCGAAGGAGCTTGGCTCAAAGCCATGGACGCCATCAACTGGTTGCCCCCCCCCTGTGCTACTTCACCCGACCTCTTGATTCCCACTTTGACGACGACGACATAAACCGTTGCCGCCTCGTCGAGACCCCGAGATCTTATACCGATTCATTATTTTATTGTTTCCACCGAAGAACGTCCTTCCCGCCAATAATAATCCACGAATTTATAAAAAGACCGCCGGCTCGACGACATACCAGTAATACTGAGGGTAACCAGGATTGGAGCCTAGTATCGACACGATTAAACCATCATCGATCGAAAAAGAACAAACCCGAGCCCCGCAACATATCTGCTCCCTCGTCAGGACAGACACGAACCAACGCCTCGTGCTGTCCATGGATAGAGCTGATAGGGTGGAAATATTACGCGTGTACACGTTGTGATGTTTGAATTTCTTGATGCCCGTTCCCCGTAGCCCATGCCCAACTCACACCAAACCAACCTACTACTCACTCTGGCGGCATACAGGCAAATATTTGACACTTGCTGCGGGGAATTGTTGGCAATGAGCTACATGTCGCAGCCTGGTATCTCAGATCGCGTACCACCTCGAACTGTCTGTGATACATGCCCTTGAAAGGATTCTTGGCAATAAATGGTGAAGTCTTTCAATCTGGTGTCTCTTAAACTTTGAATCTGGCTGATTAGTGGCTGAGGCAATGGTTGCGTTGTAACGTCACGGATTGTTCTCGCCTCGCCGGCGCTCAAGCGAGGACTCCAACTCATACGTGGATACGTCTGATCATAGCATCCCATATACGATTTATTTCCCATTCCTTTGTTTCATATACTATCAAGGTGAGGTTGGAGCCACAACATGGCCTTCTTCCTTATATACCCCTATCACCACTGTGCAAAGCCCCTCGAGGTCCGGGCCAGTCATCCCTGCAGCGTGAACACAAGTACCTAGACCAAGCTCGGAGTACCAATATGGCTGATAGCAAGATGAAGCCCATGTATTTGCTGACTATCTTCATAAAACGTCCCCTGTGCCGGCGGCAGTCTTCGATCTGATTGAGCAATAATGGCGTACTCAGCAAGAGTCGTTGCACACGTCCTGATGCGTGACGTCGCATGAATCCCACACACACGCTCTCTACAACCGGGGCCAGAACACAAGACAACATACCCTATGCCACTTGTTCAAACAAGAACCTCTATTTTTGTTCCACACCATCCGAGAAACTACGGATGCAGGCCATCTCCTGTATGTGGTCGAGATGCCTCATGTTGCGAGATGTCCCCTTTCACCCCGGAGGCTGGATCCGGAAACACCACACCCAACCATGCTGCCGAGTATACATCCGCATCAACCACTCAAGTCTGCCTCGAAATCAATCTAGCCCGAATTCTACCGAATCTTGCATCTCCCCCCACTCGGATCCCTCAGTCCCAAAATGAGGCCTGCCATCCCATGACCCCAAAAAGCGCCCGTTTCACGCCGCATCTCGACAGCGCCAGCATTGACTTGCATATGTACTTACTGCGTGTATGTACGCACTCTAGAAACACCCCCGACACTCTACCTCGTCCATATCTGTATGTAAGCTGCATCGCCCGCCCCCCTTCTTGCTTTCCTTTCCGCTCCCCACTCGACTGCAGCAACACGTTTCCGTCCGCCAACGGTCCGCACCCAACCATGTGTCCGAACATGTTCAGTTTTCCCGTCGGGTCTCCTCGGGCCGCCGATCCTTTCAGGATGATTACGTGCGTCAAGGAGTCTACCTTCACTCTGGAATGCGCTGCTTGCCAGCTGACAGCAGGTATCGACACCGAGATATGATGAATCGAGACGAGACTGAGGGCAGCATTAAACTATTCAATCGCCATCCGCTGGCTTTTCGAGAACGACTGAGGATAGGATAGGTTATCAGTAATCGCCTTCATCATTCCTCCCCTCACCAAGTGTACTAGCCGATAGTCCTCCAATTTTGATTTAAGACCCACGGCACAGTGAACCGACACGGGAGAATCATGCAAATGACAGGAAAGTAATATATTGACTAGTGGATAGTAACCATAACTGATGCTAGCTAGACATTCTGATGACGCCCATATCCCTAAAACCTGTCAACTCCCTAAGCCGTCAAGACTTACACGTCGCCCGAACGCGTTGGGTGCTTGTCAATCCCGAGGCCGAAATGTCGCTTTATCCCCTTCCAGACCTCAAGAAGGACAATGTACATAACAACACACCCGGCGACCACACCCCACTCCCAAGTGAGGCCTTTGTGCTTGAACACTTTGGTGTTGAGAACAGGAATGTAGATGACAGGGAACGTGGCAAGGAAGCCAGCGACGACCGACCAGAAGAGGAAACGATTGTGGTAGATGGTCTTGAAGACCGAAAAAGGACCGGACCAGCGTTCATCCATGTTGAAAAGACTGCGGTGGAAATGCTTCACTTCCCAGGCTGTGACTAGCAACAGGAAACTCAAAACGGCAAATGTCGTAGCTCGTGCACGGTACACAGTATCGCATCCAGTGGCATCGGGCTCGTTGCAACCCACGACCATAGCGTGGTAGCCCTTGCCGGAAGCTGCGTAATTGACCAGCATGAACGCACAGAGGCAGAGGGAGCCCATGAAGGTTCCATACATGAGTTGGTCCCGAACCAAATCTGTGGTGAAGACTCCAGAGCGCAAACTGCGAGGCGGCCGATGCAAGATATCGGGAGAGGCCTCCTCGAGACCTAGACCGAGAGCGAGAGGCGAGGACGTAACCAAATTGGCCCAGAGAATTTCCAGGGGAGATAGGGGAAAGACGGCGACATTATTGACGTCTTTGAAGCTGAGACCGATGAGGAGGAGAATGACTTGGGCCAGGTTGGACGTAAGTAGGTGAAGTAAAAACTGTACCGAGTCAGTGGGTGGCAGCGACGAAGAGTAGAAAACACGCACCTTCTGGATATTGTCAGCGAGACGTCGGCCCTCTTGAATACCAGTGACGATAGACGCAAAGTTATCGTCGGTGAGAACCATGTCAGCGGCCTCCTTGGCAACATCGCTGCCTCGGTCTCCCATGGCGATACCGACGTCAGCTTGCTTGAGGGCTGGGGAATCGTTGACTCCATCTCCAGTCATGATGCAAAAGGCCTTGCGCCGATGCAACGCCTCAATCATACGGACCTTTGTCAAAGGACTGCACCTGGCGAGAACCACGGGTAAACTCTCCAAGGAATCGATTTGCTCGTCAGAGAAGTTCCCAAAGTCGGAAGCTGCCATGACAGTGTTCTTTGTGAGAGGCATGTCGGGGGCCAAAATCCCGACCTCGTACGCGATCGCGGTGGCAGTCTTGATGTGATCGCCAGTGACCATATGCACAGTAACGCCGGCATTACGGCATTGCACCACGGCACCGGCGGTCTCAGGACGAGGAGGGTCATAGAGACCCGCGAGGCCTAGGAATTCGAGCTGGCTTTCGGCTTGAGCACGGTCCTGGACTTGCTTCGTTCCATGCACAGTCTTTGTCGCGATGCAAAGAACTCGCAAACCTTGGCCCGCGAGTTCCTCGGCTTTGTTTAATACCTGCGCTTTCAAGTCTTCTGGTTCATCGAGCTTGGTCAAGAGAACCTCAACAGCCCCCTTGGTATAGACTCTATAGGCATTTTCCACGGGGTTGCCGTAGACCACGCTCATGAGCTTGCAGGATGAATCGAATGGATGCTCTGCAATCAGAGAATCGCCTGCCGGCCTAGTCTGACCGAAACGCATCGCAAAAACCTTGAGAGCAATTTCGGTAGGTTCGCCAATTGCTTTCCATTCGGCATCTCCAGGAGCGGTGATGACGCTACTGGAGTCAGTCTCCGGCTCCTTTTTGCCGTCCGTGACCGTGGCGTTGTTGCAAAGGACGAGTACGTTGAGGAAAGCATTCAAGCAGCTTCCCGCGAGGTCTCCCGACCAAGTGACATTGCCACTGCCGGGATCGTAGGGGTTCGCAGTACCTTCGACGCTTCCCAAGAGATCTCCACGGAGCCAGACCTTGCGAGTGATCATTCGTCCCTGGGTCAAGGTGCCGGTCTTGTCGGAGCAGATATTGGTGACACCACCAACAGCCTCCAGAGACGGCATTTGACGAACAATGACATTGCCGCGGACCATCGCCTTGGTGGCGACAGCCATGGTCAGGGTTAGGACGGCAAGTAGAGACTCGGGAATGACGGCCACACCGACGCAGATTCCGTACAGCAAGACTTCATCACTGATGTTCCACTTGCTGACGGAAAAGACGATGACGGCGAGGAGTATAGCAAAGGCGAACAGGAGGAGGGCAAACTTGCTCAGAGTTACCTGGAGCGGAGTGCCCTCGAGACCGAGGATGTTGCGGGTAGATCGATAAGCCTTGTATAAGAACTTGGCAACAGGACCCTTCCCGGTGGCGTCATTCTTAGTTTTGCGGAGGAGCTCAGCGATCTGGCCGACTTCAGTCTCCATACCGGTCAAAATGACAATTCCAGTAGCTCGACCACGGGTGATGGAGCTCCCAGAGTAGGCAAGGTTGGTACGATCTCCGATGGGCATGTCCGGGTCCCGAAAGACGGCGTCGGGCCGTTTGCTGATTGCGATGGATTCTCCCGTGAGAAGGGCCTCGTCGGTGGAAAGATTGATGCCTTGAACGAGGCGCAGATCGGCAGGGACAACATCACCAGTTGTAAGAGAGACTATGTCGCCCCTGACGAGGGTTTCGGCCTTGACAGTTTCACTGCGTCCATTGCGGATGACCTTGCATTTGGGAGTGGACAAAGCATAGAGGGACTGGATGGTCTGCTCGGCACGGTAATCCTGGATCAATCTGGGATTTGGATGTTAGCGTCGAGCGAGTACACGTGAGAAGCCGGGAGCTTTGGGATTCGGCTTGGGCCTTTCGAGGGGCTTTGGCATCATGAATCACTAGGCGTCACCGAGGAGGGAGCGCGAAGGGAGAGATTGTGCGCAAGCGCAGAGTATGTATAGCAAGATATTGTAAAGAATGATAAGAGTAGCGAGGAACGAGAAAGGAGAGGAGACGACGAGAGCCGAGGGGCATCTCGAACGCGGAACGCGTGTGGGCAGCAACAGAACATACCCTACGACAATGTTGAGTACAATGACGGCAGCAACAACACCACCCTCAATGAAGTCGTGAATAGCAAAGGACAGCGCTGTCACAGCGATGAGGACGGCGGTCAAGGCGTTGGCAACCTGCTGGAGAAATATCTCCCAGACAGAGACACCCTTGGCGCCCTTGATGGAGTTTGGCCCATTGCGGGCCAGCCTTGCAGTGGCCTCCTCGGTGCTTAGCCCATTGTCAAGGTCGGTGTTGAGCTCGTCGGCGACACGTTGGGCCGAGAGAGTGTGAGGGTGAGCACAGGCAGGCTGAAACTTCTCTATGGTACAGTCTGGAGGTTCCGCTATAGGTGGTTGGTCGTCCTGGCCGCCCGAGGAGCTGGCGATGGTCGACGAGTCCGAAGTGGCGTTGGCGTGAACTGCACCATTCGTACTGTTGCCTTCGGTTTCTCCCATCGAATGGGTGTTGGATACAGGTGAAGAATGCTTGGGAAAAAGTTCCAGGTGGTTGGCGTGGTCCGTGGAAGAACCGATGGGAGACGCTGAGAAGAGGAAAGGAGAAGGTAAGGTATTTAGGGCAGGTGTAGGTGTAATGGAACCTGAGGAGAGAAGGAGAAAAACGGAAAGAGCCACAATGAGGAAGGAACCTGTATTTACGTACCGGCCGTTACTTGCTTCTGCTCCCGTTGTCGTTTGACCCAGCCGAACAAAGTGGAGATGGGCTCCGAATTCGATAAGAAGCGAGCGGGAAGGAAAGAATCCAGGAGTGTGCCGCACTGCCGCCCCGTGTGAGTGTGGAAGGAAGGTACGAGGTACCATCTCAGGGAAGGTGGCCCGGCGCGGAGGGCTTCATCACGACGGAAGGTGCAATGAAGTCGGCAGCGGGGTTGCCACGCGCGTTACCTCCCTTGCGAGTTCCACTTGAGCAATCCCACTTTCGACTTGGCATACGCAGTTGAGGATGTGAAGATCGAGACGTGGTGATATTCCACGCAACAGATCCCTGTCTCTGTGGTTTGTGCTGATAAAAGCAGATACGAGACATCCCAAGTCTTGGTGATCCTGAGTACATGGAATCACTGCTAACGTTCATCCAGAGCAAACTTTGGACATGACTTTGCTCCCGACCGTTTTCGCCAAGCAAACGGCCAAGTTGGGGACACCGTCTCAAACGAGACCACAGCACACAAGGATGAGGATCGTCGAGATTAGGTTCAGTGGAACCAAAAACTGTCCAAATCGCTCGACAAAGGAAGCGAGAGGACGTTGTGCGCTTGGTACTCATTGCGGCGACTCTGGGGCGACCTGCATCGACGTCTGCCAATGGTGGCAGTGTGCCCGGCAGCAGCGTGGGGACGCAGAGGAAAGTACCGACGTGTCACTCAATGTATCGTTTTCCAAAGCCGCACTTCGGGTGGGCTAATGAGGATGCCGGCAGTGATCGATCCAGTTCATTTCTGCGGTCACCGGTTCACAAGGATGTAGAGGGGAGCGAAAGCGTCGTCAAGTGGTGACTGGGGTGGATGATGTTCGTTGTCGTCATCCATGATGAGTATCGGGGTGCTCACGAGACAGCCAATTGACCAGGGAAACAGGGACTATTCGACTCGAACGAAGCCACAAGACATTTCCTAATGGTCAATTTATCCTTTCAAGAGAAAAACCAGTCAAGCAGCCAGCAATGTGTCACTGACACGTGGGGTTGCAGACGTAAAGTCAAGACCCAATTCACCAAACATTGCGGGGGAGGGGGCCTCAAAGAATGGAGGGATAGAGGCGGCTCCAAAGCGAGCGGGGGGTCACGAACCCAGCCCAACACCACCAACTCGAGAGGTTGTCGCTGAAGGATAGAGAGTCGAAAGAAAGCATAACCATGTTAATCAATCGAGGACGAAGCGGCGACTATGAGACACGATATCTTCTTTCACTATGACACACGTCCAGTTTCCACAAAGAGAAGCGATCCCTCCCTTCATCACCGGACCCCACGTGCTCCCCGTCGTCGGTCCAGGGTGAGTGCCGCATTTCGGGCTTCCGGCCGACTAGACCACATGATGCTCTCCAGTTACGAGGTCAACCACCAATCATACAGTCCCTTTTCCAACACCTCCGTGGCATCTTTTCCTCTTGGCTTCGAGCATGCCTTTGCTTCGCCTCAATGGCCAAGGAAAGCCAAGCAATTCTCTTTCCCTGGTTGCCTGGCACCAACAGTGAATGGCCCCAGAATACGCAATGCAGAGGAGTTATCGACTTTCTGGTATGGTCAGCGAATACATGCGAGACACTGACTAGTACATTCAAGGATTCCCCGTTGATTTTGCCTTCCCAGTTGCCTCCTGGACTCACGAGACCAGAGCTGGAATCGACTGCCTTTCATGTGATGAGAAAGATGCGATAGCACGGAGTTGAAGCCCCGTCTCCGTCACTTCTCGCAAGACATTGTTCGCTTCACGTCGCTTCGTTCACGATTGAGCTCCAATTAAAGCAATTTAAGCTTAAGCCTGAGCAAAGACTTCGCCTGCCAAGGCCATTCCTCACTGTCTTGGCTTTCTCTCCTCGCCGGAGATAGAATCGCAGAGAAGCAAAGAGTAAGAGGAACGGGGGGAACATCTTGGCTTCCCCACTTGGCCTCGGCCGCGCATCAAGGTGCCCGCTCGGCGTCAAGGGCGGCGAGCAGCGGCCGGCTGGCTGCCGGTCTCGTGCTGATGTGATTGATTCTAGTTTGCATCAAAGTGCACTGCTGAAGACGCACTACAAGTGGCCTTGTATGTAATTCAGCTGCAGAAATATCTCTCGTCACGGCGCTTAAATCCTCCCTTTTCAGATGTACGACAAGAGCACGGCAACAAGGACAACGTATGCTGGAGAAGAGTCGAGTTGAAGCCCGGTCCCTGACTGACCGCCTCCGGGTCCGTCCTCGGGCGTGGCCCGACCGCCGGGAGGCTTCAGCTCTCGACCTTGACCGCTGCCGCTGCCCGAAGGTCGGCACTACCGCTCCGGATGCCGCATAAGAGAGAGAACAAGAAGTTGCAAGATTTTGGCGGCGTTTGATGCAACACAAAACGTTTGGGCTTGGGTAATGACCCTATTCTCCGACGGGACCTCTCAATATCTCTCTCGGAATCCGACTCATATCACGCAGCCCATAACGTACATACAGTTTCTTCACCTTTTCACACTAACTGCTTTGCGCACCGCATCGCATGAAGTATACTCCCGTACCTCCTCATCCCAACTTGCCCACTATCTGCTCAAGTGATGTAGTGCCCCCCTGGTACGCGCATAGCCCCCCATCCTCCCACCTACACCACCCCACCTCGTCCGGCTCTTCGGACCCGGATGCCAAAGCGCTCGACGCTGTGATTCGCTCTGCTAAGGGTTCGATCGCCGCCTTCTGTAAAGGATTTCGGCATAGTGAGAAGGAAGAAGGAAAAAGCAACGAGGGGGGGATCGCGAAGGAGTGAGATTCGGGAAGATTAGGGAGCTGTTTGCAGCGGTTACATACGGGCATGCCTTCGTGGGGAGAGATAGGGGAGAGGGTTGCAGCGAGGACTGGACTGTCGCACCATTCGACGTATCGTCTTCGTTCGCTGCTAGACGGAGAAAGCGTGATGGAATTCGGCTGCGTTTGTTTGATCTCACGTCATTGGTGCTACAACGGCGAACGTTGCAGCCGAGGGCCTACATAGTTGTGGTGGTAGCAAAAAAAGGGGGGAGAAACGAGCAACAGAAACCAGAAACAGAAATGGTCCCGGTGCGACGGACTGTCAGCAGCATCATGATGTTGTCTCCGAATGCCAAGAGGCGAAAGCGCGTCAACTACGCCCATGGATCGGGGGTGGGGGACCTCATGATCAGAGAGGGCAAGGCTCGGCGTTGTTCGAGACGAACTTGCGAATCCGTCTCTTCCGGCACACATTGGCATTGGCACTCACTACGGCTCACAAAATAACAGCGTATCCTCCTAGCAAGGAAATCGGCAACTTTTGTATTCCCAGCGCCCAATAGAAATCTAATACCGTAAAAAAACAAAATACAGCCGATACTACCCAAGCAAGTTGATGTAGGGCTCCGGCCACTTCCCCCAGACGAGCGGCTTGTCGCCCAACCGGCCGCTGACCGTGGACAGGAGCTTGATCTTGCGGCGCTCCTCGTCCACGTCGGACACGTACACGAAGCCCATGACGCTCGCTGCCCGCACCGTTTCCGGCGGGTCCTTGGGCGACGCGTGCATGATAGCCAGAGTCCAGTGCTGCATTACTGTTGATGGTGTTTCCTTGACGAGGCCTTGGGAGGCTGGCGAGGATGTCAGCTTGGGTTTTGAACACGACTGAATAGCCATGGGGGAGGGAAGGGGGGATAATCGCTGTGTCAAAGCCAACTTACGGTCTGAAACTTTGTAAATGACCACGTTGTCAAAGTCGACCTGCTGGATCAGGGGACTCAAGGTCCGGCGGGCGTCGCCAAAGAAGTACTCCTTGACAGCTGCCTCCCGTCCGTGCTGCATGAAGACCTCGTCGTGTTCTACCACGCCGTCTGAGCGATCGATTTGCACGACGCTGATGACTTCCCCCAGGCTTGTTCGTTCGTTACCGAATCGCTTCAGGAGCTCGGCGTGGATCTGCGCAGAGCCCACGACGACGATGACATTGACTGCGTGTCCAATTAGTAACTGTCTTCAAGGGTAGGTTCCATGGTCGAGGTGCATACTGGACAGTTCGTCGACGATGTGTGCGACAAGATCATATCCGACCTCACTCCCGTCCAGGGAAAAGCCATCGACAATCACGCCCGAACTCTTGACTTCATCATCCTCGCTCAACCTCCCACTAACCGTCCCCGCCACATTGCTCACAATCTCCCTGTAAAAATCTGAATCCTGCTTGGGCCCCTCCCTTCCATAGTAAAGCACCAGCGGCAGCTTCACGGGTACGCTGCTCGGCCCGCTGGTCGGGGTGCTCCCCCAGCCATCGACGGCCTCTGGATCCATGACGGTCGCAAACACGCTCGCCGTCAGCGTACCTGGCAAGCTCAGCATGCCTTCCTTGGGATCCGCGTTGACAACGAGCGGCTGCCAGCCCTGGCGCGTGGCGTAGCTCGTCAGCGTTTTGGCCAGCGTCGTCTTCCCCGCGGCCGGCGGGCCGACGACCAGCACCCGGGGTCCCTCGCGACGGTCCCTCGCGGCGGCGCGGCGCATGTCGCACAGCTGGCCGTGCAGGTTCAGGTGGGCGTTGGCTGGGTTCTCGGCGGGGTTGGCATGCTGCTCAGCCACGGCGTCGACGTCGCAGCGGCCGTCCACCTCGATCTCGCAGCCGTGCCACGAGAGGATCTTGGAGCGGAGGGCCCCCGAGAACGTGTAGGGGTTTCGCAGGGCGAGCTCGATGCCGTCCTTCTCGGCGGTGCCCGAGAGGATCTTAATCACGACGGGGGAGCCGGCCGAGACTTGGAATCGCCATTCTGACGCGGGGCGGAGGGTGACGATACGGGTGGTCGAGGCAGTGGGCTACACCGAACCGATTAGCTGTGGACACACCAAGGGGAAGTAAACAGTAGGAATTGAGGTTTCTTGCTTGCCTGCGCGGGAATCTGGCCCAGGCCTGGAATCGACATGGCCGGCTACATTGACTGACGGGAGGAGAAAGAAAGGGCTGGTTTGCGCTTGGGCGCGAAATGTCATGGGAGGTCAAAGTCGCGTGGGGCTGATTTTTTGGAAGCTTTCCAGAAGCATGACAGTGCACGCCCCCTCGACGCCTTGGGCATCTGGGAGATGCTGTGAACTCGTCCCTTCCTATAGTACCTAGGTACCGTGGGAATGGGACACGAAACAAATGCTGGGATCAAGGATATATCCAGGGCCCAGAGTTTGTATTACACATCTGCCGGTCTGTCGAGCATGTTTCTGCCTCGACCACACATGCTCTTGCACCCCTCGTTTCTCAGTTGACACATCACAGTATCGGCTTGATTGCACCTCAAAGTCTCAGAACAAAAGTCCATAAATTTCGTCCGGGCCCTATCCGGCATCCTTCTTCCTGTCCAAGGATGCCATGCTCTACCCTTTCAATGCTTTGTTCTAAATGCCCACAAAACGTGTATACATGAAGATGAATGTCAAAACTCCCCGTGTCAACGCCAGGTCCTCGCCCCTGCACGTAGGACGTAAAGAAAGAACAAAACAACCTAAATAAAAAAAAAAAAGAGCCAAAAAGTCGTCATCATTGGCAACGCATTGCCATGTCATCTCCGTCGAGGAGCGTTTTCTACCATCTTCCCGTCCCTCCGTCCAGTTCGAGTTCGCACTTGGGTATCGGTGTAGCCGGCCTTCCCTTCTAGCAAAATAACGCTGTCCCTTGTTTTCTTGTCCTACTTTTCGCTTTTGATTCGTCGTGAAAGCAAAGCGGATGATCCGTCCCATACTTTGCAAAAATGTCCGTCAACTCCGTGTTCGTTCGTGCATGATTATTCCGCCATCTCCTCGAAAATGCGGGCCAAGCTCCGTACTCCAGTCAGAATGTTCTCGTCGGGGCCTTGACCGGGCGTCCAAGCGGCGTGGGCAAAGTCGATGAGCTTCAACGAGTAGATTTGGGGCAGCGACGATTCCTCGTCTGAGTCATCGTCCAGCTCCTCGTCGTCATCAAGAGCGATGCCGCTATCAACCCTCTTGGTGGTCCGAGCCGCTTGGCCAATCCCAGCCTCCGAGTCCACGAGAGCGTTGTTGTCCTCAATAGCGGACCGGAGGGCAGCGCCGTCACCCTCGAAGATGAAAAGAAGTGACGACGAGTACATTCGCGTCTCGTTTTTGGCAATCACCTCCTCTACTCGGAGCAGGTCCCGGTGAAACGCCGCGCACACTGCTTGGCCGAGGTCCTTGTCGATTCCAGCGGCCTTGTTGAAGATGAATTTCCGAAACTCTTCCACCACATTGTCCTCATTGACCTTGACTCGGCCGTAATCCTTGTCGTATATCTTGTACTCCTCCTCATCAAGTTCGGTGGCGTCCTCTGACCCGCGGAAGACCCGCATGCCCGCTATCCGGAAGCCCAAGCTACCGTGAGTGGTTTCGGCTGAGATCTTGTCGAACCGCTGCTTCTTCTGGAGAGGCGCATCGTCGGCCCACAACCTCACACCGAGCTTCACGTCGAGAATACTGGGCTTCTTGAAGCCAAAAGTAGCATTCTCCAGCACCACAGCCTTATCGGTCTTGATCTTGTTGTCCTTACTAGGGACCCAAGTAACGTTGTCCTTCGAGGCTTCGGGGGCGGGGAGAGGGACGTGTTCGGCGACGGAAGCGGCAATCTGTTCTTTCGTGATCTTGATGTCGCCTGACTGGGTGACGCCAGCCACGGCGTCTTCGATGCGAGGATCGGAAGGATCGGTGAGGAGGAGGTCGCCCATGAACAGGGGAATCAGCTCGGCGAATTCGGGGTGTCGTCGACTCGCGGATTGGTAAAAGTCAATCTCGGACTGCGTGCAAGGCTTGATGAAGAGCTCGCCATCGGCGCTACACAAGGTGCCGGCACTGGATTGGGAGATATGAGGTCAGCGTGCAAGACTCAGACAAGGAAACGGCGGGGCGCATTCGCGCGTGACACGAAATACGGGCGTGGAATGGAAATGGTGTAGCACACGGGCGCGACCATGCCAATGAAAAGGAGAGTACTCACTGGCCAGCGACAGCATAGTTGTAGTCGCGAAGTTCGTCGCGATGGGGAATTTCTTTGGGACCCGACATCGCGGTGGTGGTATTGCCTGTAACAGCCACTAAGGAGAGGATAAAAGAGGGGTGGGGTGGGGAGGGAGGCTTGAACGGAGGGAAAAAAAAACGATAGAATCTCGGAGGCGTGAGGAAGAAGGAAAAGATAAAGGAGAGAAAGGGCCAGGCCAAACGGCGGTAAAAGAAAGGGAGGAGGCCCGAGAAGAGAGGCTGAGCGCACGAGAGCGAGAGCGAAAGCTGCCTGAGGAGGAGTCGAGGAGACGCCAGAGCCAGAGGCGGAGCGCGCGGCGGAGTGTGATGAGATGAGGAGTGAGCCTTATTAGCCACAAGAGGCTTGCGAGGGCTGAGCGTCGGCGCAGAAATGACGATGCAAGTTGATGCCGGTTGACGGGCGTCTAATCGATTTGGCGTCTAACTGGTCCTTTTTGGGTGATGGTGAAAGAGGGAGAAATAGCCACGGGCTTGGTAAAGTCGGCAAAAAAAAAGTCAATGACAATGGCACTGACGCCAGTTAAAACGCCGGACTGAGACGTCTTATATAAATCTGACTCCCTTTGTAAATATCAAGGAGTCGTCCGTCGTCTTTGTTCGCGTTCAGGGGGAAATGAATCGATGTTCAAATGGACCAGCGTAGGGATCCTCACCCCAGACAAGGACCCGAGTCTTGTATGCGGCGTGCGTGACAGTGTCCTTTTTTTCTCGGCACCTGAGACTCGCACTGGACTCTTTTTTTCACAGGTTCTGTGGGAGCACCGGCGGTGGGCGGAAGAGAAGCCGCTGGGCGAAGGATATGGTGGCGAAACTGGGAAATTCCAATGAGCCAAGGCCAACCTTGCAATGTGCCCACTCAGAGACTGGTAGGTACGCAAGCAACGCTTGTGCAGGACAAGTCAATAAAAGCAGGGCATAGGCCTGTTTGAAGGCCTGGGCTTGCTTTGTTCGTGGACGGGATATTGTTTTGTTTGAGGAGAGAACAAGACAAAGTGTTGAGATGGGTGTCGGAAGGGAATTTCCGTTCAGGTATTCGGAAAGGACAGGTATGTTGGTTATGCTCGTGGGATTATAGAATAATGATGACCACTCTCGACAGTACAATCGAGTGCGGGGAATAATACGTATACGAATAGGCCGCGGAGGTTAAACTTGGGCCCGATTTCTTCGGAGGCACTGGCTGCTTCTTTAATGGGCGCAGATGTGCAATGGCTGAGTGGTAGGTAGGCTGAAAATGAGGTGGTTTTGTAAATGTTGTGTTTGTTGTGTTTGTTGTGTTTGTTGTGCTTTGTATTTGTGTTTTGTGTTTTGGATTGCTTGAAAGTTGGATGAGGCGGTTCGAAATTATAGTCAATTGCACCACCGACTTCCTAGTCCATTTCGCCATGGTGAGTCGCCTTTTGCTGCTCCCAGCGCATCCTTGATGAATCCGTCACTCCTGTCCGGTATTCGGGTGTCCTAATCGGTCCAACAGTCTGTTGGTGGCTAGAGTCACGATGGCAAAAGGAATCCAATCGTATCCCTCGGTGCCCAGATGGCACCAACCGATGAGCTGGCCACCAGTTTCGTAGACTCGAGGGGACCAACACTCTCACTCGACTGATGAAACCGACCGAGACGATGGACAGTGGAAACAACTTGACAAGGGACCATGGACGAGCATTAGCGAGCAAGGGCTGCGCACCAACTCCGCCACGCACGCGGAGGTCAGGGCCTTCCTGGCCTGTCAAGGCACCTGAAGGTCGGCCTCCCCAGGGCCCTGCTTTCAAGGGTGCTGACACAGGCGCCAATCGACACCAAGGATTCTGGTTGGGCGGACAAGCTGCCGTGAAAATCAGCCTGGAGTCACCGAGCCTCCTGCTCGACATGAGAAGGATCTGCTACGTGTAGAATGTTTCGGGAAATTTTTGCGCGGAATGAAGTCATCTTGGACAAGATGGATTCTTCCCAGCATGCAATGGCACGTCGCAAACTGACTGCGTGGCACGCGAACCGCACGGGGAGTTTTCTTCATGCACTGCAGAGAGCGCTATGTACCTCGCAGTATGCCTTGGGTGTGGGCGACCAGGTCCTAGTCGCCTTGTCAAGCAAAGTGATGTCAGAATCTATCAAACGTGCATTTGGCTGCGGTGGAATCCCTCGGCGCATTACTTTCTCTGTCTTTGCTCTTCTGACAGGAGCAGGCTTGGCCAAAAGCAATGGGGTCACCGGGCTGACTCTTGTTATCGTGTTCCTGTTTTTCTCGTATTCTTCCCTCGCGTCTTGTCCATGTGATGAACCGCCGTAAAAAAAAAAATCAGGAACCCGACGCTACCTCCGCAACCGGCAGCGAAAACGGCTGTGATACCCGCGCTTCCGCACCGCCCATTGGAAGTTCCCGTGTGGCGATGATGGGCGATTCCGCGTTTTCTGTACGGATAACCGCCACCGACTTGTTTTTTTGGGCTTGGGTTGGTTGGGCAGACGCGCACGTGCTACTGCTCGACTAAGAACCTAACTTCTTGGTCCCTTATCGTGTGTTCCCTCGTCCATGGCGTGCATGGTCTCACTCGAATGTTTGCTGACCGCAGAGTGACCACCCGACGGTTGCCCGGACATTAGGACATGGTCATCGCTTGGCCGATGGAGAAGGCAAGACCTCATACAATGACCTTGCACTCGATCGAGTGCCTCCTTGGATTCTTGTGCAATCTGCCTTGACGAGTCGACTCGGGCACTTCGAAGAGGAAAATTTCATGTTTCTTTTGATTTCACCATTGTTCTTGAAGAAGATTGAAGTGCTCTCCAAGAGTACCAGTAGGCCTTGAGTTAAGGAGCTGTGGGGGTGAGAATTCGAGGATAACATGCGTGACGGGAGTCAACCCATTCTTCTCCCTAATACCAGACACTCGGCAAACCCATTGTTTTCACAACGTAGTTATGGAACGCATACAACCAAGGACCTGGGGCCTCCGAAGCGGGCAGTTTGATTACAGGAAGGTAAACTAAGATGTTGCACGTTACACAGCTGCAAGCACCCGTCGCCGACTGATGATTCTGCTAGCATAGGTCCTTGCCTGGACTTGACTTGGTAGACTTTATTTTATTATTCTCTCCTATCCTCTGGGCCGTCAAATGCACTAAGCATGCGCATTCATTCGTCGAAGCTGTGACTGTGAATCAGGAAGGCGACTCTCGTCGGTACCTTCCTCACAACAAACAACTTGGACAACCCCTCCACTCCCTCAAATTTCATTCTGACTTCGCTT
The DNA here is from genome assembly GCA_911649645.1 of Thelonectria discophora. NCBI lineage: Eukaryota > Fungi > Ascomycota > Sordariomycetes > Hypocreales > Nectriaceae > Thelonectria > Thelonectria discophora. The sequence goes on from CAJVRK010000012.1 coordinate 758,683, forward strand.
TCAAGTACCTAACCTCAACATCTCAAACGCAGCAGATCTCGCATAGATCTCTCTGACCAAAGAGAATTGCCATGGAAGCGCCGCTCGAGGAAGTCGATACCAACATCGAGAATGGGAATGGGGCGCCCAAGTCGCTGCCCTTGCAATATCTACCAGCGAGTTTGTCGGGAGTCGCCAAGACTTTGAAGAAGAAACGACGTGGAAAGAAGACGCTTGTCTCTCGAGGCGAGACAGCACTTCCAAAAAATCGTGGAAGTGGCTTCGAAGGTTCTTCAGTCCCACCAGATGTCCCTGGCGGCGTAAGCTGACCTTTGCAGAGTACTATGCTGACCCGCCCATGACTCCTGAAGAGGCGAAGAAAGAGCAGACGGAAATCTATTCTCCGTAGGTGATCTTGACTTGCTCTGAAGTTTCGTACATAGTACTAATATTTCTTAGGGACTTACCCTTTACTGAGTACGAGACGATAACATCGAATGTATAACGATCCCTGGCCCATCACTGACGGTTTCGTAGGCGCATGCAGTCATGCATCCAGCGCTACCGCTCCCGCCGCCGTCTCCAGGGTGATCGCACCCTCTGGTTCAACGAGTACCTATTCCTCGGAGGCATCGACACGCACCCGGCTGCCCATGGCGGGTTGAGCCCCCGGGAGCTTCGCGATCTGACGCCCGCCGAACGCCGGGAAGCTACTGCAACGGACATCATCTACGGTACCACGTCGGCCGGCGACCGTTTTTACAATGGCGACGACGAGGCTTGGGACGTTGACTTTGCCGGGGTTGCTGCGGGTTACGTCTCCGTGACCCTTGTCCACGTAACTTCATTTGAGCCTGCCCTGATGGAGGAGGGCATCGACGTTGTCGAGAACTTCCTCCGGTACGTGCTCCATCACGACGTGTGCAACGAGTACAAGGACAACATCAAGGCTGCCCTAGCGGTGTGCGATGTTGCACGGAAGGAGTGGCCCATGCTGCGACGGCTATATGCCTTCTTACCCGGCCAATTCAACCTCGCTGCTGGGGAGCTCTTCCGGCCTGATGACGCGGCTGGAAGCTGGTCGTTTCAGCAAACTAGTCGTCCTAAGGAGTTCAACCCTAAGGCAGTCTTTTACTCATCCTTTGCGCTAATGGAGGAGCCGAAACTCTTTTCCCGGCTTTGCGAGAAGACGCCCACAGTTGTCAAGGACTTTGGCTGCACACTTGAGCTGGTCGAGATTTCGCGACCCCAGCAGGACGTTGTCGACCGTTTCAAAGCACTCGTCATCGACGACGGCAAACAAAACCATGCGCCGATTGGAAAGGCAACGTTCAAGCCCGCCATCATCGAAGACGACTGGATTGACCCGACTGCTCCATGGCCTATCGAGGAGGATACCATGACACTCTTCTTCGATGACGACCTCCTACAAGATATGCCCATTGGGATGAAGGCTCGGCTGAGGATATGCGAACTGGACATGGGTTTGCGATTTGTTGGAGGGGTGGACCTGATTGTTCCATCGTTTTACACATTTCTTCCACAGGAGTTGATGCGACGCTTCAAGTCCCCCCAGGAGAATGATCGCCTAGCCCCTTCGGTCAACGATCCTGAAGTGGAAGAAAAGCAGCATGTCAACGAGGCCAAGGCTGGATGAACCTGAGACGAACCTCGTCATGCAAGTTTCATGGAAATATGGTTGGCCATAGTTGCCTTCTGAATGAAACGTCCAAGACACATTGATGCATGTGGAGGACGAGGAGTATATGACGCGAAGGCCGAACATTTCTAGTTACGAACTATCGTCTAAATCAAGAAGAGGAATCCAACGCCATCCCCGTCGTCACAAAGTTGTGTTGCGGCCGGTTCGAAGAAACCGATGCCAAAAATCATTTCCAGTAAACTCCCATATGCTAGTCCAGTCGTTCATTGCAGTGACCAAATGACGTATTCACGCCCAGGTCCTAGTTTCAGCCTGGGAGCGGGCGCTCCAGGCATCGTCTTGCAGCATCTACCATCTAATCGTGCTGAATCTTGTGGTCTTGGTGGTCACCGGCGACGACCTCGGCGTAGGACGGGGGAACGCCCTGGTGCTCGGAGCTGCCCTCGCCGGCGGCCATGACGCCCTGCTCTTGGGGATGAGACTGGTTGGCAGGAGCGGAAGCAGACCCGGGGGGGCTCTGGGTGCCGTAATTCATGCCGCCCTCGGGGGCGGGGGCCTGCTTAGCCTGGGCCTGGGCCTGGTACTGGTGCTGGTGTTGGTGCTGCTGGTGATGCTCCTGGGCGCCCTGGGGGCACTGGACGTAGACGTAGGTAACGCGGCCGCTGGAATCGCGCTCGTTTGGGGGAAGAGCCTCGTACTCGAACGGAGGCTCGGGGTACTTGGCGATGATGTACCAGGCGTGGATCAGGCCGGGAACGTAGCCAAGGACACAGAGGAGGATGTTAATGACCGAGTCGGCGCTGCAGATGCCGCACTTGACCCAGACTGTGAGATTGTTAGCGGTATGGAGGGGGTAGGGGGTGATCTTGGTGGTGGAATATGCATTGGATGTTGATTGTTGGGCCGGGAGGGGTCGGTTGGCAAAAATAATGAGGTGATGTGATGGCTAGGACGTACCAGGCAGCGGCGGGAATAGCAGCGCGAGAACGGCGAGAAAGACGTCGGCGGAACACATGTCGACGGGTGTATCGCGGGGTATGGGAGTGATGTGTAATGCGGTTTTCTTGGTGTGTTGTTGTAGGATGATTGATCCTCAAAGGAAAAATTGGGGGGAAGGAAAGGGATGGTAGGCAGGAATCAGTAGGATTTCGGAGTCTCGGCTTGAGGCTGAGGGCACGGGATTTTGATGACGCTCGACGGCGACGGCGAACGGGGGGCAGTGTGAGGTCGGGTGCACTGAGGCGCTGAGACGACTTGAGCGAAGCCCACTGCAAGAACTGGACCTCGACCTGTCGGGAATCCCTGGGGAAGGGGTCCATCGAATCGAGGTCACGCTGGTGCTGCGAGCTTGATGGAGGGTTGCGTAATGGCCCTGAGGGTTTGCAGGATTTGATTGGCTGGAGAGGGACGGCGTCGGTTTGAGACTCCACGCGCCCTACTGGTTAGGGCCTGGACGGGTTTCGTTTGAGAAGTGCCACTGAGCCCAGTGCGGCTGGAGGCAACCTGATGCCGCTGCATGGAGCAGAGGCTAATGCGGTGGTGGGATGCTGAGATTGAGACATGTTTTCTAGGCAGCCGAATTCGAAGAGGCTAATAGATAGATAACGTGGAGGGATTCAAATCGCCGCTTGACCGATGTCCATGCAGTCAGTCTGAATACATGGTTGGGATGCGTCTTCACGACTCATAAACGAAACACGAAGGCTTCTCTGGATACGTCCAGGTTCCAATGGACCGGTCAGTGACGTCGATGCCCCGGCTTAGTGAATTTTGCCTTGACTGTGGATAAAGCAGACGGGCCTGGGCTATTTCTAGATCGCATTAGCCGGAGTCGTAAGCTGCGAATGCTGTTCGAAGTCCAGTCGCAGCAATGTCTTGAAACTCCTTCTGCTCTCATTGATTCTGCAAGATTCTCATAGGAATACATAGAGTAAGGCAATAAGGAAATTCTATTTAGACATGTGACGAATAGCATTGAAGGAATCACTAAGTTACTCCGTAAAGAAAATTGATGGAAATTCACCGAACCTCTCACCGAGTCTTATCAATTACCCACAGATTAGCCGTGGTGAAGTCGCGAATGCTTTGGCTTTTCCGTGCTGCGACTTGCCATCGCGCCTCGCCTTACTAAAATTCGTTCTGCTCCAAAGCAGGCCACTCCAGTCACCATGGACGACCTTTTGAATCTCGAACTGTTGTCGCTCGTTTCCAAGGTCGCGTCCGAACTGCGAAATCACATCGGCATCGAAGACAAGACCCTCGCCGAGTTCCTCATCGCCCAGCGGCTAGAATGCAAGTCGTTCAACGAGTTCCGCGACAAGCTGGTCGGCATTGGCGCCGACTTCCCGCCGAGCTTGGTCGAGAGCCTGGATCGCCTCGTGCTGGCCATGCACCCGAAATTCAAGGGAAAAAAGAACGGCGCCCAAGAGGAGGAACATCACCATACGCGGACCCTTGAGGAGAAGGAGAAGGTGTTTAGCGGTCTTTCGCTCCCCGACAAGGCACCGGTGTACGAGAACGGAGCGGATGCCATCGACGACACGCTGGCGCTTCTGGAGGGTTTGGAAGGAAAGGCCAAGAAAGAGCAGGGATCAAGAAAGAGGAGTCGAAGCCCCGACGTCGACGGAAAGGAATCGAGACGAAGACGGAGGGACAGATCACGATCACGAGAAAGACGGAAACGAGACAAATATCGTTCAAGGTCGCGATCGCGGGACCGAGGCGACGAGGATTGGCGCGATGGTCACCGTGAGCGCAAGGACCGACGAGGGCGCCGACGATACGACGACGACGATCGGTTCAATAGAGCTCCACCACCCGAAATTGACGATGCGCCGCAATTACACAAGGTCTACGAGGGCCATGTCACAGGAATCAAGGACTTTGGTGCCTTTGTCAACCTCCACAACGTGAAAGGCAGGGTCGATGGCTTGGTGCACATCTCGCGTATAACGGATGGAGGTCGGGTTGATCACCCTTCTGATCTGCTGTCGCGAAATCAGACCGTCTGGGTCAAGGTTACGACCATCGAGGGCACAAGGATAGGTCTTTCGATGAAAGGCGTCGACCAAGAGACGGGCCAGGACCTTCAGCCCCAGGCACGTATGACGACAGGCGCCAACATGGAAGCCTTGGGAGGCGGGAGCAGGAACGGTTTCGTGGAGGAGCCAGCCGCAATGCCTAGAGATGCGCTGGGACCCCCGCGGCGACATAAGAAGCGCATGACGTCCCCTGAAAGATGGGAGATTCGACAGTTGATTGCTTCGGGCGTGGCCAAAGCATCCGACTATCCCGACCTGGAGGAAGACTACAACGCGACACTTCGCGGCGACGGCGAGATGGAATTGGAGGAGGATGTCGACATCGAAGTCCGAGAGGAGGAGCCCCCTTTTCTTGCCGGCCAAACGAAGCAGTCTTTGGAGTTATCGCCTATCCGAGTTGTCAAGGCTCCCGATGGCTCCATGAACCGAGCCGCCATGTCTGGCACATCCTTGGCAAAGGACCGCAAGGAGCTGAAACGACAAGAAGCTGAGGCTGCTGCCAAGGAGCAAGCCCCAGAAAATCTGTCGTCGCAGTGGCAGGATCCTATGGCAGACCCCGACAAGCGCAAGTTTGCGAGCGACCTGAGGAATGCAAGGATGAACGCCAAGTCAGACGAGGTGCCGGAGTGGAAGAGGGCCGTCATCCCCAAGGGCGAGTCCATGGGAAAGCGAACAAACCTCAGCATCAAGGAACAACGAGAGTCGCTCCCCGTGTACACCTTCCGGGACCAGCTCATCAAGGCGGTTCACGAGAACCAGATCCTGATTGTGGTTGGAGAGACTGGATCGGGAAAGACGACACAATTGACGCAGTACCTGGCCGAAGCGGGTTTCGCCAACGACGGCATCATCGGATGCACGCAACCGCGACGTGTCGCCGCCATGTCCGTCGCCAAGCGTGTCGCCGAGGAAGTTGGGTGCAAGCTCGGTGAAGAGGTCGGCTATACGATCCGATTCGAGGACTGCACCAGCCCGATGACCAAGATCAAGTACATGACGGATGGTATGCTTCAGCGCGAGATTCTAGTCGACCCGGACATGAGGCGGTATTCGTGCATCATGCTTGACGAAGCGCACGAACGCACCATTTCGACCGACGTTCTCTTTGCACTCCTGAAGAAGGCTCTCAAACGCCGACCCGACCTCAAGGTCATTGTCACGTCTGCGACGTTGGATGCCGACAAATTCTCGGCCTACTTTAACGAATGCCCCATCTTTACGATTCCCGGCCGAACGTTCCCCGTGGAGGTTCTCTATTCGAGGGAACCTGAGTCCGACTACCTCGACACCGCCCTGGTCACCGTCATGCAGATTCACCTGACGGAGCCCAAGGGCGACATCCTGCTCTTCTTGACGGGCCAGGAAGAAATCGACACGGCGTGCGAGATCCTGTACGAGCGGATGAAGGCTCTCGGACCCAACGTGCCGGAGCTGCTCATCCTCCCCGTCTACTCGCAGCTGCCGACGGAGATGCAAAGCCGCATCTTCGACCCGGCGCCCCCCGGAACGCGCAAGGTGGTGATTGCCACCAACATTGCCGAGACGTCCATCACCATCGACGAGATCTACTACGTGGTGGACCCCGGCTTCGTCAAGCAAAACGCCTACGACCCCAAGCTGGGCATGGACTCGCTCGTGGTGACGCCCATCTCGCAGGCGCAGGCCAACCAGAGGGCCGGGCGAGCCGGGCGCACGGGGCCGGGCAAGTGCTTCCGGTTGTACACGGAGGCGGCGTACCAGTCGGAGATGCTGCCGACCACAATCCCCGAGATCCAGCGGCAGAACCTGTCGCACACGATCCTCATGCTGAAAGCCATGGGCATCAACGACCTGCTACACTTTGACTTTATGGACCCGCCGCCTATTAATACTATGCTTACGGCGCTGGAGGAGCTCTACGCCCTCAGCGCCCTGGACGACGAGGGACTGCTCACCCGTCTGGGCCGCAAGATGGCCGACTTCCCTATGGAGCCGTCCCTCGCCAAAGTGCTCATCGCGGCCGTCGGGCTCGACTGCTCCGACGAGATGCTCAGCATCGTGGCCATGCTCAACCTCCCCAACGTCTTCTACCGCCCCAAGGAGAAGCAGGCCCAGGCGGACCAGAAGAAGGCCAAGTTCCACGACCCGCACGGCGACCACCTCACTCTGCTCAACGTGTATAACGCGTGGAAGCACAGCGGCTACTCCAACCCGTGGTGCTTCGAGAACTTCATCCAGGCGCGCTCCATGCGCCGCGCAAAGGACGTCCGCGACCAGCTCGTTAAGATCATGGAGCGGTACAAGCACCCCATCGCGTCGTGCGGCCGCAAGACGGAGTTGGTGCGGCAGGCGCTGTGCTCGGGGTTCTTCCGCAACGCCGCCAGGAAGGATCCCCAGGAAGGGTACAAGACGCTCATCGAGGGGACGCCCGTGTATCTGCACCCCAGCTCGGCACTGTTTGGGAAGCAGGCCGAGTGGGTTATCTACCACACGCTGGTACTGACGACCAAGGAGTACATGCACTGCACGACGGGCATCGAGCCCAAGTGGCTGGTTTCGGCGGCGCCGACTTTCTTCAAGGTGGCGGCGACGGATAAGCTAAGCAAGAGGAAGAAGGCGGAGAGGATCCAGCCGCTGCATAACAAATTTGCGGGCGAGGACGACTGGCGGTTGAGTGCGCAGCGAAGGGGGAGGAATGGAGGTGGTGGCGGTACTTGGGGTTAGGGGGTTTCTGGGTGGGTGGGCAGTTGCTTGGGCACTTGGTTTGGAGTTGCGGGAAAGGGAAGAATAGCAATTTGGTACCGGATGCCTAGTATAAAAGCAAGATGCGATTCATATCATCATAAGACCATAACTCGATTATCCAACTCCCTCTTCTCTTGGTATCCCCGCTATCCAAAACTCCTTCTCTACCAAACTAGCTTCACCGGCACAATCCTCCCAGCCAGTTCCGTCTTGATCTTCTTGATGCGCGCCAGCAGCGCGAGCTGCTCGCTGACCCCTTCAGAGCAAGTCTTGAGATGATGTCCATCGAACCCAGAAAGCTTATGCGCGCCCTTGCACAAACCAGCCCAGGGCCATATCGTCTCCTCCTCGCCTTCCCCCTCAACCCTCCACCCCAACCGCCTCCTATCCCGATGCCGCCCAACGAGCAACCATCTCACGATCCTAGGATACAGCCTCGCCTCGTGAAGCGCCGACCTGACTGCTTTTTCCCCGCGGGTCCCCTCGGCAAGATAACTCAGCCTCGCGCCGCGCCGGACCAGCAACTTGACCGACGGCATCGAGCCCATGGCCGCGGCGAACATGAGGGCCGACCCGTGGTCCGAAACCGGCCGCTCGTAGTCCCACCCGTACTCGAGCAGCACCTCGAGCAATTCCGTCGCACCCTGACGGATGGGGAAGCACACGCCTTGGACGTTGATGCCTGACGGGGGGTTGATGATGCGGTCGTGGTAGCGGGCAGGGATGCGGCGCATCATCTTGCGGAGCCCCCCGGCGCAGATGCTGCGGGAGAGAATGAGATATAGGACTGAGGGCTGGTCGTTGACGACGCGGTCAAAGTCGATGTCGCGGTTTAGGACCGCCCCGCGCGTGGTGCTGCACTGCGTGAGGAGCAGCGTAGACAAGCTGCAGCTCCCGGGGCCCGCGGCGTGGTTGTCGAGACCCAGCTCGGCCACGTCGCTGATGTACTGCGCGTCGTACTCTGTGTAGCAAAACGCGTGCGAAGGGCCCAAGAAGGAACTCGGGTCCGCGCCGTGCTTCATGAGCAGCTTCGCCACGTCTAGGTTCGCCCACTCCAAGGCCCGGCTCAGGGGCGACGCGCCCGTGTCCTCGCGGAGGTTCGGGTTGGCCCCGGCCTCGAGCAGCATCTGCACGACCGGGAGCACGCCCTTTGCAGCGGCGAAGTAGAGCGGGGTTATGAGGTCGCCGTCCGAGGCGTTGACGTCTGCGCCGCTCGCGATGAGCCGCTTGACCATCTTGAGGATGGGCTTGATGGCGTTGTCCTCCTTCCAGCCGCGCTGGATGGCTTCGACGACGAGGTGTAAAGGGGATGGCATGGTCCCGCCGGCGTACTCGAGCCACTCGAGGCTCTCGCACCGTCGGTTGACCACGTAGCGGAGGAGGCGCTGCTTGGTCGTCTGGTCCTCGGCAGCGCGACGGCAGTGGAACGTGAGGCCGGTGTCTTCCATGATTTTCCTACCCTCGTTAGTTACCTTTCGACAGACAGTCAAACAACTCACCAGTATCGGTCGGCATGCGTCTCGACATGATCGAGAAGCTCCCCGAGCGCCCTCTCATACACGTTCCAGTCAGGCGTCCGGTTGGTGTCCCCAAATTGCACCACGGCCAGCGGCGAGCACGGCACCTGGAACCAGAGCATGCCGTCGTCGAGGTAGGCGTCGAGGCACTTGCGGACGAACTCGAGCGTGGCCTCGACGATGGGCTCCTCGTCGCGGTCGATCTGACCGAGCAGGCCGAAGCACGCGTGGTGCAGCGCGTTGTACCCGTGGACCCAGTGCTTGCTGCAGCCCGTGATGAAGCCGCCGAAGCCGAGCTCGACGAGTTCCAGCATCATGCGCGTGCAGCCGTTTGCGCCGGCGAGGCTGAGCAGCGTGCAGCCGCGGCAGGGGAGGATAGCTGCCATGAGATCCTCCTTAGGGATATCCGGGATGATGGCCTTGAAGGCAGAGTCGTTCCACGACCCGTGGCACTCAATCATGTCGGCCAGGATGCTGCCGAGCTTGACCGGGTCCGGCTTCTCGTGCGGAGGGAGGCCGTCCATCTTGAACCGCGTCGCCACAAAGTCCTTGACCACTCTCGTCGGAACAGGACGCCACCCCGACAGGACCTGGATACCGTACAGGTCGGTTTCCGTATCAACGCCCGACTTGAGGAGAAACCTGACAATTTCCTCGCGGTCCTTCTGCACCGCCCGCAAGAGGGGACTGACGCCGTTGTGGTCGGGCATCTCCAGGTCCGAGCCGTGCTGCGCCAGGATGCGCACGCATTCCACGTCGCCAGCCGCAATGGCGAGGTGGACCGGAGGGTCGCCCTTTCTCGGAGTCCTCTTGTTGATGTGATAGTGCAGCGTGGTCCTCCCCACCAGGAAGAGCAGCGCGCTCGTTCGGCCATGAAGCGCCGCAATCTGCAGAGCGTTGAACGACGGCTTGCCCGGGGCATCGCACCTAGCGAGCCAGTCGAACTCGGGCCAGTCCTCCTGGATCTTCTCGAGCACGCTGATGTAGCCCCTCTCGGCCGCGTCGTGGATGGGCAGCATCGAACTGGAGGAGAGGTTAGGATCTGCGCCGTACTGCAGAAGCACGTACGCGAGCTCTGGCTTCTCGTGCTGGAGGGCCATCTGCAGCAACGTCGGCTTGTTTGGCGCCGACGAGACGTCGTTTGGGTCAATCAGCTTCTTGGCCAGCAGGTCCCTTAACACCCCGACCGACTCGAAGCCCGGGGGTATCTCCATGATCTTTTCCAGAAGGACGCGCTGACGACTGACCAGGGAGCCCGGTTCAAGCTTCTTGACGAGAATCTCCTGCAGCGGGCCATGGACCTTGACCTCGGAGATGACGTGCTCGAGCGGAGAATCGCCGCCCAGTTCCCGCCGCGGAACATGAATGGGAAGGCCGTTGTCGATGAGCAGACTGACCACTTCCAGCTGTCGACGACGCGCCGCTTGCGACAACAAAAACACCGCGTCCATGGTCTTCATGTACTTGCTCTCCTTGCCCGACACCTCCAGCACAGCCTTGATAAAGGGGAAGTGATAGCGTTCCCAGCACGGGTGCATGCCCTCGCTATCAGCCATGTACAGGAGCGCCCACTTGTCATGCTCCCGCTCAAAGTCGTCCAGGACGCCGTGCTTGACCAGCATCTGGAGCACCTGCAAGATAAACTCGGATAGAAAGTCCAGCCTCGCGGGGTGAATGGTGTAGCGCCCGCGCAACTTGGGCAGCACGCAGTCGCAAAACCTCTGCCAGAGGCCTCGTCCTTGGGGATCCTTGGCCTTGACCACCTCGGGCGTGAGCAACTTTTCGTACTCGTCGGGCGTTATCTTGGGGTAGCACGACGGATGGGCAGTCGGCTTGGGAAACTCGACCGAGTCTTCGGTGACACGCAGCACCGTGTTAGTCAAGATGATTTCTGGCACGCTGGCGCCATCAGGAAAGACGAGAGGCAACCCCTTGCACAGTTCCAGGACCTTTTGCACCATGTCATCGGGAACGCCGAGATGCAGGCAGCGGAGCAGACGGGAGTCTTCTTGCCCTTCGAATTTATAGTCGACCTTGAGCAGGGACTCCAGGAGATCCAGCTTTCCCCATTGGATGGCGGCCTCGAGAAGGGATTCTGGGCTCTTCATGGTCTCGACAGTGTGCTCCTCTTGCAGCAACAGCCTCAGCGCCGTAGGTTGCGACGGCGCAAGGAATTTGCTCTGACCCTCAAGGTTGTTTACGCTGAGAAAGGCGTCGGCGAGCGGCGTAAACCCGGTATCGCACGTGGTGGCGAGGTTCTGCTGTTTGTAGGCATCGTGCTCACGCAGCCACTCGATCAAGCGGAAGCCGTCCGTGGCAGCAGCATAGTGCCAGATGTTTCGCCCCGTATTGTCCAGGTCGGTTGTGACGGCGCCGTGTTCGACGAGCGCTGCCAAAGTAGTGGCATCTTCCACCACCATCAGAGGCGTTCGCCCGTCACTGTCCGTCGCTTTGATGTTGGCACCGGCCTTGAGTAGGCAGTCCATGATCTTGACGTGACCTCCCTCGACGGCCATGTGCAGAATCGTGCCCCCATCTTTCACGTCTCCATTCTTCACATCGTCGACGGGCAGGTCGGGGTCGAATCTTGGCTCGGCAAGGAGACGTTGGAACAAGAACATGTCAGAGTCGACAATGGATTCCCTGACGAGCCTCTGGAACGAATAATCCGATAAGTTTGGCACCCTCAGGTCGTCATCCTTGAAGCAAAAGTCGATACCCGTGTCTGCCATGAGCTTCCGCACCGTCTCGCGAAGGTGGTCTTTGCTCTGACTCAGCCCGGTGGTGTCAGACAGGGTGAGGTCGAAAACATACGTCAGAATACGCGAGAGGGTCTTGGAAGTAAGAGCTCGGCTGGCCACGGCGTCGCGCTCCAGGAGCTGTAGAAACGCGAGATCGGTGTCTCTGAGATCGGGCACGATGCGAGTGAAGATGTCCTCGTTGCGCATAATGACGGCGGCCCAAAACGCCACGCCCGCCATGGAAACCGGGATGGAATTCCTCCAGGAGAAACGTCGGTGGTGATCGGCGCCATTGTCGAGAAGCGTCAATATCGTCTTGGCACGGTCGAGGCTCGCGTGACTGCTGTCCAGCAGCTCGCTCCAGGACTCAGGGTTGGCTCGAGTCTTGAGGACGGTTGGGCCGATGAGAGCGCAAAACAAGGGACTACCCAGGAAGCCTGTTTGGTTGACATCGGCACCAGAGTCGATAAGAGCCTTGCAGAGGCTGGGTATGCCGAGAGCTGCAGCCATGTGCAGCGGGGGAACCTGCTCGGCGCACAGCGCATTCGTGAGCTCCAGATGCCACTTGGTGGTGATGGCCAGGCTGCCAAAAGTGCGAGGGTACATCTCCCTGGCATATTCCAGCGTCCACTGCACAAAGTTGAAGGATCTAGGCGTCGCGAAGAGGGAGCAGATGGCCGACGAGGATTCCTGCCAGAGCGTCTCGGCGTGAGCCGGCCATCGTGTAGTAGCTGTGCGATACAAAGGCGCTGCGAGGCGGCGAGCTTGCACAATGACCATCTCGCTGGCGTATTCTTCAGGCTCCCGATTATGGTCTGGGGAGGCAAGAATGTCCAGCCACGAGGCCATGCGCTCCGGAGTAACGTCTTCCTCGGAGGTGACGGGGGCCGAAGGAGGGGTTGAGGTCTCGTTGGGCTTATCGTCTTTCAACTGCATTACCGGCAAAACTTCCTTTTCCAAGACTGAGAGGTGAGTAAAGACATCTTGTAGGGACTCGGACGAGCCCAGGATGAATCCAAACTTGGACCGGTAGCCGATGAGCGCCGCCGTCGCATCTTCGAGCCCGTTGGGTTTCACGAGCTTGTACACCGAAGTCAGAATCTGGACCAAGAACTCGCACCCATGGACAATAGGCCATGAGTTTGCGTCATCGGCAGCAGATGCCTCGGACTCGACATTTCCATCTCCACGCAGCTCGCCCATGAACTCGTCGAGGCTATACAGGATCCCCCCCAGCAAGCGCAGCTCAGTAGCGAGCGTCCTCAACTGGCGGCTGGGCTTGGCGTGCTTGAGGTGCGAGGAGATGTCCGAGGCGAGACAAAAGGTCCTCCCCATCAGTCCCCTTGGTCTCCAGTCCATGGTCGGATGCACCAGGCAGCGAGGGCTTGAGGCCTGGGATAGGTCTGAAGTAGCGAGCTGGAGGTTGTCGAGGGGACAGCATGGGAGTCTCTGGGACGGGGCCGGCGGATGGTGTAAGGACGGGTAGGTAGGTATGGTATATGAGGCTGGAATGGCAGAGAGGGTATATAGTAGAGAGTGAGGTGAGGTTGATGGGTTGAACGTCTTGAGGCTGAGCCTGGCTGGTGATGGTGGAGCTGCTGCAAATGGAAGCCAGAGCTGAAAAGCTTGGGCCACACAGTTTATGATGAGATGGAGACACTGTGTGAGAGTGTGGGTGGTTGGGTGTTTCTGGAAGGAGCTAGACAGTGCGGATAGACTAGAGGGTCTGGAGGTTGGCTTTTGTCGAAACATATGCTTTGCAGCGAGCTTTCCAGAGACTAATGAGGGCGGTTCGTCGCTTGGAATTTCATCTTTGCTCTTGCAGATGCTCTCGCAGAAACGTACCGCCAGAGGAGGGCATTCTGACTGACGTGCCTCGGCCGTTCGAGGCTGTGCAGGGGTGACTCAGTAAGCAGATCCAGAACAAGGCATTCATTCAACCGTCATTAATCGAGCACAATGGAATCATTGGATTCGCAACCAATATGCCAACCTGATATACGTGCATAGTAACCTCAACCAACCTCGGCAATAGGGCTGATGACACTGAGACACCATATCCGATCCAGACCCCAAGACAATCTCACCCGTTGCCACCGAGTCCCGGATCCCCTCCGGGCCACGCACGCCTTCGTTGCACACACGCCATCCCCGCACCGGTCGAGGCCCTTTCAAATGGTTGCTCATTGCCCGTAATCGGCCTTTTGTGGCTGAACTGGGGAACGGCGACCCATTGTGCACTAACGCAACAGAGAAGGCAATCGTGAAGCAACTTCCACGGACAATCATGGCATCAGTGGCAGCAAGCCTTTGCTCACGACGAACAGCCAACAGAAAGACCACTCAAAGAATGAAGTTGTGTCTGTGCCATCTACCCATGTCCGGGCTACCCATGTCCGGATCCCGTTTGGCTCCAAAAGCCCTCGTCTCTCCATCATCAGCCCCCCTTGTCTACTCCCGGGTTCATCACAGCCCGACAGGGGGGCTTCGCTCGCTCGTCATATCCCAGCAAGCGAAATACGTGGTAGATACCTGGGCGGCGCGTGGCTCTCTTAGACGAGAGGAGCTATCGGCGCCCCGCGCTTCAGCTGCGGTGGGAAGCTTAGCTTTGGGTCATCATTTTGTTCATTGCCCGCCGTAACTCCCGGCACATGGCAAAACCGGCGATGCAAATGAAGCCGGGTTCCGGGCAGCCGGGTTCCAATGAGCGTTGAGGATGAGATGTCGTGATGATGCTACTTCGTACGCGAGAGATGAGCCAGTGAAGCAAGGGAGCAGTGTAAGAGGTATTTGTTATATGTAGATTAACACAAAATTCATGGTATCATGCTTACCTAGGGTTCGTTAATTAAATACACCCATATCGTTACACCCATTCCAGCCCATGCAGAAATGTTACAGTTGCCCAGCAAGAAATGTGAAAACTCCTCATCCAATGCTACCCTGCCGGTTTTCCATGACGCCACCCCTTTTTTTCTGTTTCTTTCTTTTTTTATTATTGATTATTCAGTTTGCTTTGTGCCGGCCGGCCCCCTGTCACGAAGGCCTGTCACAGAGGCCTGTCGCCAAAGCCTCTCACAACGGGGAGATGACAAGCACCACGTACTTGACTCGCCCGTCGGCATCCTTGAGCGGCGTCCAGTGGCTCATCATCTTTGGCGTCGTCTTCGGCCCGCCGCCGCTGCCGGCATCGGCCCCGAGACTCGCCCGCGCGACGTTTGCCCTCCGCGGGATGTGGTTCGTGAGCGCCAGATCCAGCGAGATAGCCCTCCCGTCGCGCACCACCACGTCGCGCACCGTCGACTTGAAGGCCTTTGTCACGTTAGGGAGAGTCGCCTGCTCGGCTAATACATCAAACACGTCCTTGCCGCGGATCGCGTCGGCCGCCATGCCCAGATCCAGCGCGTCAACCATGGCCTGCGAGAAAAAGGCCACGGACAGCTTGGGCGGGTACCGCATATCCTGGTCCAGCGGCATGGCGCCCAGCGAGGCCGGGTACGACGGCACGTGCTCGAGCATCATGTAGCGCGAGTAGGGGAGGAAGGTGGTGGCCATGTCGACGGGCGTGGAGAGCCGCTTGAGGACCGTTCGCGTGCTGTACGTCTTTTCCAAGAGGGGCGCTGGAGGAGGAGGGGGAAAGCCGGCGGAAGATGGTGGCCGGTCGAAGGAGGTGCGGCGGGGGCTCAGGGGCGGGGACAGCGGCGGTGGCGGGAGCGGCTTCTTGAACGATTTGAAGAAGCTGAGCTTGGCCGGCTTGTTCTGCGTGCCGCCGTTGGACTTGACCGTCGAGAGCTCCTCCAGGTCCGGCTCACCCGTGGATGACGACGATGCCTCGTTTGTCCAGCGCGGGCTGCTCCGGTCGGTCGAGGAGCTGGTGGTGTCATCGTCCGCAGATCCGTAGCTGAGCATCTTGAGCAGCGCGTCGTTGCTCTCCATATTGGACGACACGTCGATCTGCGCGCCCAGGTAGAACTTTGTCTTTCCCGCGGCATCCTGCATCGGACACAGGTACAACAAATTCCAAAACGGCTGCCCGTCGCGCCGAAAGTTGAGCATCAGCTCCGAGCACGCATCCCCCCGCCAGAGCGCCGCGCGCACGTTGGCAATGGCCTCGCGATCCGTCTGGGGGCCCTGGAGGAGCCGGCAGTTGCGCGACATGACCTCGGCGCGGGAGTAGCCCGTCAGGTCCTGGAACTCGTCCGAGGTGAAGACGACGGGGTTGCCGGGCTTGACGGGGTCGCTCAGGCAAAACGAGCACTTGAGGCCCGGGAACGGCGTGGGCGGCAGGTCGCCCTCGACCTCGGAAGATAAGGCCGCGGCGGTGCACAGCGAGAGCTGCTGCTTTACAAAGGCGGGGAAGATGTCGCGGACGATGCGCTGCTCGACGTAGGCCTTGGACTCGAGGAACATGTTCTCCAGGCTGGGGATGAGCGACGTGGTCAGGTGCTTGATGTTTGTGTTGAGCGTCTTGGACATGGGCGCGGGGAGGCCGAGGGGGGAGGTGGCCGTGATGGACGTGTATGTGGTTGAGATGGTGGAGAGCTGGATGACGACTTGTTCGAGGGAGGCGATGTAGTCACGGAGCTTGAACATGTTAATTGGTGAGGCGAGGCCAGGCTAGATGAGGTACACACCTTGATGAGATATTCCACATTCTGGCCCACGCCGCGACTCGCCGCAAATTTCCACAGCTGGGCCGACGCTGCATCGTCCCTCATGACCATGTCGAACACGTCGCGACCAACAAAATCCGGAATGGGCAAGTCGGCCGACGTGTCCGAGTCGGTAAAGGTGATGCTGGAGCGCTGGCTCGACGTGGTAATCGAGTCGATGCTCCTCAGCCGCTCACCACCGCCGCTCGGGTTGAAGACGGACACGCGCGGCGACCCGTCCGGGTGGTAGTCGGTGTACTGGCGGAGCAGGTCCTCGTTTGTGTGCAGCGAGAGGCCCGAGTTGGACCGCAGGCGGTAGGCCGAGAACTTTGCGCTCTTGGGGCGGCGGGAGCCAGAAGAGGAGGAATTGCTGTTGCTGCTGCCGTTGTTGGCTGGCGAGGTGGTGAGCCCCCGGAGAGAAGCGCCGATGCTCTCTTGGGTCGTCTTGCTCGACGACAGCGTCGACGCGGTGGAACGCCGGCGCTCATACTCGGCAAAGGGCGGCAGAGGCGGCTCAAAGGTGCGTAACGAGTTGAGCGTCGGCATGTTTGCGGGTACGAGGTTAAGAGATGGTGGTGGTGGTGGTGGTGGTGATGGTGTGTGGAGGTGTTGGAATTCCTTGTCCAGGTGCCCCTTTGTCCTTCTCTTATTGTTGCTCCTTTTCTTTCCGTCGGCGCGAAAAGCGACGGGAACTCGCCTGCCTCGTTGTGCGACAATCGGGAAGAGTCCCCCCGCTGTTTGTCAGAATACAACGGGCTGGTGGCAGTTCGGTGGGATTAGATATGGTGAGTTATCAGGGACGGGTCATGGCGGATGTAAGTCGGGGGGAGGTCAGGAGAGAAGCGAGAGAGGCAACAGAGGTAATAGAGAGAGAGAGAAGCGAAGAGATATACAACAATGACAACATACAAGACGAGGCAACTTCCAAAGAGGACCAAGAGACCAAGAGACCACAACGGGAACAACGGGGTCGTCCCGTCGCTTAATAGGTAAAAAAAGGGACCTTCAGGTCATGGACGGGTTTGCTCCCGAATACGTACCGTCGCATGCTACCCTTAGGCCTCTCTTTTTTTCCTTGCGAGAACTGACTCGCTCGCAACCAACCGCGCCATGACGGGTCCCCCCTTGTGCTTTGGCCAAAACAGAACCCAAGGCCCCGACGAGCTTGCGGGGGCGGGCCAGATCGTGGTTGTTCAGTTGCAGTGCGAGAGAGTGGTAGGGGTGTGTGAAGAAGCGTGTGAAGAAGTGCGGCTGGAAGAGGGGGGGGGGGGGGGCCAGAAGCAGACCAGGAACCCAGGAACAAGCATCCGCGGGCCATGCAAGGTGTGTCCCAAGGACCCAAGGCTTGTGCATTTTATCTCGCTAGTCGCAGTTCGAACGTGGTCCTCTCCTCGCTAGACCGGCCTGTTGGTCTAATGCGACACTATCGAGATGGCTTTTTCTCTCTTGGTTCGGGGGCATTGCCCCTGGTTGAGCGAGAGAGGGATAAAAGAGAAGAAAAACGGGCGGGTCGTTCAACGGAACCACGGAACTATCCTGCTAGTCTCGACACCAAAAAGAACGAGCAAAAGAAGCGGCAGCTACAAGTGCTGTAGGTACGATCGAGGGGGGGGAGGGAATCGAAACATGGACAGGCCGTGTTTTAGACAGAGCATTGTTTGTCTACGGGACGACTGCCTCCGGAATAATGCTAACCAATCCAACACGGATACCATCCAATAAGTTCGTGTTTGTCTCTCTTCAGTGTGTGACAGAAAAGTCCCGAATGGCGGCGCCGTCGATCGAGAGCGGGCGCCTCCCGCGGCTTGCCACGAAAAAAGCAAACATGAACCGACAATCAAAAGAAGCGAGAGCGGGAGATGGGCGAAGACAGAAAAAGCAAAGAACGGCAAAAGATTAATAAAAAGAAAAGAAAATCACTGATTACCAACTGGTGGTTCCCATCGCCCGGGACCTGTCAAACCTGTCACTCCTCCGAGTCCTCCTTGTCCTTCCTTTCTCCTCATTCTCCTCTTCTCCTCCCCCCTCCACTTTACTTCTCACACACACACTCTTTCTCGCTCTCTCCCGCTCCCCCAATCCATCCCCTCTTTCTACCGCTGTTGGCCGGCCGGCATCCAAACTCAGCCGCCATTTACGCCACTGGAAAAACCGGTACGCACATGTCAAAGCTGAAAAGCCAAACTGAAGCCAAAAGCCAACAAGAGCAAACCGGTCAAAAAGTCATGCCATGTTACCTGCGACTCGCTCAGAGCCAGGCTGCTACGTACCCGTGCAGCTGCTTCGACCAACCAGTGGAACACTCGCAATCCATCTGAAACCGGGACCACGGTCCTCCCCGGGAGAGACTTCCCCAAAAAGCTACCAACGCGCAGCTGTACGTGATCACATTCCGTCCACTCAAACCAGTCAGTCCTTTGCTCTATTCTTGGCCGCAGAAGGCTGCTGCTGCAATGCAGTGAAGTGTCCGCAATAAAGGGCCGCCGCCTGTCAAATGTCCGCAGGGAACTGCTCTCTCCGCCGCTGGGATCCCTACGTCCGAGGGGATGGATCCACGCCTTTTATCCTGTTGCTCTGCTGTGTTTCTGTCGTCCAGGTAGGCACCGTTGGTTATCTCTCTGGTGTCCCCTCCCGTCGTTTTGGAACTGCCCGGGCGAAAAGAGTAGCTTCCCCTCCCCGTAGCGCGTGCTGCAACCACGGACTCCCTTCTCGCCCCTCCTCCCTCCTCTCGGAAGACTCCCATCACTGTTCAGTTTCTGGCCATGGCTTTCTTCTTCGTGTGTTTTTTTCGCCCGCGGGCCCTGCATCAGCCACACCGGTGCCCCGTCCTGTCCTAGGAGATCCTCCGCTTTGCTTTGGACCGGGGGGTGTTGATGTGATGGATGGTCAGGGAGCCAGCCGGAGCCTCTCTGAGGGGATGGCCGTGGCCCTCGAGGATCATGGCCCACGAGGATATGGCCCTCCAGGTCATGGCCCTCGAGGTTATTGCCCTTGACGATTCGCAGGTACAATTTGTCTGTCTTCCGCTTGGACGTTGTCGTCTGTCGTTGTCCTCTGTCGCCCCAATCTAACCGCCCATCCAACTTGGCCAAAATGTCAACCGCCACGAGCAGACGATAAACAACACACACCAACGGAACAACAACACCACCACTACTCGCACTTCCACAAGCCTCCCGGTCAAAGCGTCCTCTCTGGCGTTACATGTTCAGCTTTCCCGACAAGTCGGCCAGGCCCTGCCTGCACTTGTGCTGGGTAGGTGCCGGCGGTTTCAAAACAAGAGGAACCAGAAGCCAAAGAGGCAAGTCAGTTCTTGTCCGACAGTAAGTGTCTCTCGTTCCAAGAGGGGGGGATGCTCAGCTTAGTGGCCACGGGGGGGAACGATGGTCATTGTTTTACTGGTTTATTTGCTTTTTTTTTTCGCCTTTCCCCTCTGTTGGGCCTTTGGCGCCTTCTTTCTAGAAGAATTCCTCAGCAAAATCCTTCTGACGCATTCCTTCGCAAACGCCGAATGCTTGTCTTCACCTGAATCCCATGTGACCAGGCCTGTTATGCAGCCTCCATCTTGTCAACCCCAAGTCCCCTCTTCTGAATGCATCACGCGACGTCAGGAGATTCCCAGAGAGACTCCAGTGCCTTGTTGATTGTGCGGCGCCTTGATTCTTCGCTGTGGTGATGATGGACACGTTTGACGTGGTCATTATCTTGCGTCCATCTTCTCACTCCACGTGCATCTTCTCACACTCCGTCCTCCATCCATCCTCTCACTGACTCGTTCAACCCCCCCTCTTCTCTGCCACTCCCCCCAGTCGGAACACAATCCCTCCTCCCCCTCGGAATCCACCTCTCTGCACTGATTCAATACGAAGCTGCATCTGCATCTGCGGTGCATCATGACACACGCACCACCCGCCCGATTAATTGAGGCCACCCGCCCACATGATGCGAGTTCGTTTGCTTCCCTTGTTTTTTTTTTTTTTTTCATTATTAATAAATGGCGCAACAAGAAAGACTCTCAAAGTGCCCACGCAAGCGCCGATTTCGAATCTGGCATTCCCGCAGCGGGAGCCAGTAAAAAGCACAAGCCCTTTCTTGCGTGAATAGTAGCGCGTTGATCATCGTGATGCTCGAGTCGAAGGGACCATTAGGACCATTATACCAGAGTCGTATATACCTGGTCATAGCATAACTCAAGACCCCTTGTCTCCCACAACGAACCATGCAACGTCAAAACCGCTGTATGTAGGTCCCATGTATGACGGGCATCAAGTTTATGCTTCGAGCAGCATAAGCGAAAAGGCTCATCCCTCCCCTCCCCCGGTCCAAGAGATCTTTGTCTATACATGACACAGTTTATGCAGGGCCCGGGCAGAGATATTTCGATATAATGCCGGACAAATGTAGATCTATTGCTTCATTCTCGCTCGGGATATCCCCACTCGTCTTCAAAAGGTCCCGTCAGCGACGAGACGTCCCCCAGGTCTCGCTGCCTTTTGGCGCCTTTGCGATTGTTTGTCGTAGCATTCGGCTTCGGCTGGTCCGAAGTCGTCGTCGAGAGCGCGGCCGGCGGAGAGATGGTGACGGCCGGGACAACCATGTCGTTCTCGCTGGCCGCCATCGTCGCGGGCGAGTCGTCCATGGCGTGGCATTCGTCGGGCGGAAGCGTGCTCGACGACGACGAGTGTCGAAGCCGACCACGTCTTCGAGTCCAGGTCCATGCGCAGATCCCCGCAGCGACGAGCGCCATCACGGCTGTCAGTGCGATGAGCGAGCTGGTCAGGACGACGTGGCCGTGTTGCGAGAGTCCCAGGCCTCCTCCCGACTCGCGACTCGGTGCTGTGACGGTCACTGTCGCCGCGGCAGAAGACGTGGCTGCTGTGGATGTTGTTGGAAACACGACGGACGCGTTCCCATGAGACAGGAACACGTCCATGCTCTCCGCATCGTCCCTCAGCCTCGCCGCCCGCAACGACTCCCTCTTGCACGTCCCGCTCTTGCACGCATCCTCGACGCAACACCCCAAGAACGCCGTCCTCGTGCCGTTGCACGCGTACCAACTACCACGAGAACCGTTACCACTACCATTACCGCTATTATTATTGTCGTTGTTGTTGTTGCCCCCCGCGCAGAGCTGGTCGGGAACCTTCCCAGCCGCGTCGGCTCCCCACGCAGCCGGTTCGAGGTCGTCGTCGGGACACGCGCCCAAGGACGTCCCGCAGGGGTTCGAGCGGCAGCAGCCGAGGAAGCGCGTCGGCATATTGGCGCAGATCCAGAAGCGGCCGCCTTGAGGACAGGAGAGGCCGAGGTCGAGGTCGGCGGTGTTGCGGAATGTCATGTTGGAAAGATGTAAGTTTCCTTGCGATGAATGCAGGTGGGATGAAGAAGAGGAGATAACCTGAAGTAGTAACGCTTTAAAGTGCTATGAAAGGGATATTCTATGGCAGTCTACTTATTCGGGTGCTGTTGGGAACCTGTCGTGAGTCCTGGAACCGACTTCTTTGTTCTCGGTCAACACGAGGTCACTTTCTATGCCCGACGTGTCGCGCACCGTCCAGAGAATCCGAGAGGACAAAGAAAAGTCAGCGAGTGGCTTGAAAGGATTGCCTTGTACTCGAAAGGATAAATCCGATGGAGAAGGCGGCTAGTTACGTCAAGGAGTAGGCAGCGATGCACTCGGGAGCAGAGACGCAAAAGCTCACCGGCCGGAAGCTTGTGTGATGAAGCCTTGGAATACCTCAAACGTTGCTAGTATGTAGGCTTTCCTGGAAGCTCAACTCTCTCCATTGGATAAGCGCTATTGAACCGCGCGAGTTCAGCCCAGTGTCGCAGTTTGCTCCCTCAACATGAGACCATGAGACCACCATGTATCAAGGATCGCTACATAAATGACATGGGTGAATACATCAGTGATGCGTCCTCTAAGAGACATGTCTCCATCGATTTTGACTTAGGACTTGTGTGTCCAAGGTAAAGAGACGATGTGATGGCTGTGGAATGGTGGTCAATTAAGTATTGAATCTGAAGAACGCCCGCCATACTTCATATTACGCTGGTCGCAAAGCGCCTCGGCATTATCAGAGACACAGCACAATAAATCAGAATATAAACCAGAGTTAGAGAGTCTCCAGTTTATTCTTTGCGCACAGTTGTCTGATGTAAAAAGTGAAGTTCTCACCATGTCCTCATCGCCTACCCTAAGTCGTCTCGGAAGTTTTCGTTGAAGCAAATGTCCGTTTGATTGCGATAGTATTGCCCTGCTATGATTTCTTATTGCCTAGAAGCAAATAAATAGCGCCTCATAGCGAGCTATCCTCGTGAAAATGAGTCCTGATGTTGTTGTTCTTCGATATGTGACCGACCGCATTTGAACCAACCCTGATTTCTGTGACCTCCTCAAACGCGACGTGACCTTGTGGCTTTCAACCCTCCACCTCCAAAAAAGTAATAAAAAAAAGAAATCTCAGTCTCGCTCACGTATGCGCTCCCTTCAGCTCATAAAGACAATAGGCAGCCCTCCAAGCGACGTTCCATAACCACCGCTCCATGTGACCACCGCTCGTCCATGTCACAAGCACCTCACTTCTTTCCCTTGAGGATTCTGATCAAACGGCGCTTGTCCTTCTGCAGGTGCTCTTTCGGCGAAAAGAGAATCTTGACCTGCTCGTCAGTGGGAATCTCGGGAACGTGTCCGTCGTCCTGAAGCGCCCGGTCGACAATCTCCGCCTTGATGTCTTGGAGCATGGCTACGCGCTCATCGATGCCGCCCTTGGTCAAGATTCGCACAAGATACGACTTCTTCTGCTGACCCATGCGCAAGACGCGACCGAAGGCCTGCTGCTCCTGCGTCTTGTTGTACCACGGGTCGACGATGATGACCCTGTTGGCCACGGTCAAGTTCAGTGCCTGACCACCGGATCGCAGCGACGCAAGCTGAGTCCCGTATTAGAGATGGAATGGCATTGGAACATGTATGTCTAAGACCTACAAGTATCTTCTTCTCGGGCTCCTCTTGGAAGCTTCTGATCGCCTTGCTCTTCTGAGTAGTTCCAACCCGTCCGTTGTAGAACAAGAATGGAATGTTGGCATGCTCCAGCATGCGCCCCAAGACTTTGCTCGTCATCACGAACTCAGTGAACACTGTTCCAGTCGTTAGCAAATTAGTTGGCCCAAAATACAAAAACGTACCGATAATCTTGTCATCGGGGGCTTCCTCGAGCCAAGTTAGTATCACCCCCATGGCGGCAGTGAGCTTCGAGCTCGGAGGCATAAGCACATTTGTCCTTATCTTTTCATCTTCCTGTGAAGAGGAGGCTAGAAACATGAGTTGCTCTCCCTTCGCGCGGTGAAGATGTACATTGTTGCTATCCCTGCCAGGCTCCTCGAGCGCCGACATCCTTGCATGCCTTTCAATGCATTCAAGCGTAGGCTGGTAGCTACCAACTTCCAGAGGTGCAGAGCATCCAGGATTAAGGCATTTTGGTTTCTAAGCAACCGCGTCAATGTAATTCACCAGTGGCAATCACTGTAAACCAACCTGACGTCCTTTGCGCTCCAAAATTATGTTCGAGATGCATTCGTCGCAATACAGGTGTTTGCACTAGCACAGTTAGTGTTGAGTTCTGTCGGCCCACGAGGAAGACTTACGTTGGCCGACTGTCTTGGTTTGACGGGCGGTGTCTGTTTCTTGCAAATAGCACAAGTGACATCCTTGACAAGGATACCGTTCTGTAGAAGTGTAAGCGGTTCCTGCATGTCGGCCTTCCCACCGAAGGCGCAGTGAGAGATGGCCATGGATTCCAGGCGCTGGAGACCTTTGCTGTACTTGGCCAGGCCAGTCTCAAAATCCTCTCCGGCCTTGATTTGTTCCAAAACAGGTGTTAGCTCGAGCTCGGAAAATGAAGATTGAAGATTCTTCATCTCGTCTCTGTTGAGATCGCTTCGGAAGCAATTCTCCAGGTTGAATGGATGAGACACCGTTTGGCGCAGTCGGGTGTACCAACCCCGATGAATCCGTTTAGTGGCTGGAACTGATTCGTCGTGGCTACCATCCTCTTCCTCGGCGTGGATGACATCGTCGTTTTCGTTGTTCTCTTCCATTTGCTCGGCAACCTTTTGGCGAAAGTGGCTGTCCACGAAGCTGCCATAGATTAGAGACGTCATCGAACCAAGGTAACAGAAACGATGGACTTACTCATAAATGGCCTTTTCCTCCGCGCAAATAGGAACCCAAAGATTGTGAGTCTCACTATCGGGCAAGTGAAGAATCTGGTAGCCAAGGAAGTCGTCCTTTAGAGTTCTGAGAGGGGTGAGTAAGGTACAGAAATTCACGATGTGGGAGCCAACTCACCGTCTGAGCATGATCAAGCTGATGAGCGCATCAAAGGCCCCAACCGTGGCTTTCTATTATGAGAATATGAATTAGTGGAAATATTTCATCAAGTTAATTAGGAGCAACAACCTTGGAGCAGTAGATGCTCTGGAACTGAGTCAGAGTCCCAGTGAAGTTGCACTGGAGAAACTTGAGGTATGAGTAAAACTCTGTTCGAATGTGAGTGAATGTTGCAACGGTCATCCTGAGACCTTACCGTTTGCAGAGTTGGCGAGTGGTGTGCCGCTCAAAGCTCAGCGATACTTGGAAACGAGATGCCAACAGGCATGAGCCGCTTTTCTCGTCAGCACTCACCAACTTGGTCACTCTTAGGAGGAACTCACTTGACTTGGTGTGGTTCTTGATGTAATAGGCCTCATCAAGAATGACTCGGTACCAGCTGACATGGAAGAGCGCACCAGACAACCTGATCTTCTCCCTCTCTCTGGATCCCACATCGTTTTGGTGATTTTCATTCAACTCCCGAAGTTGGCCCTTCGTTGGGTACTGGGCGACGAGATCGTTGTAGGTAGCCAGGCTGCTAACATTAGTGGCTGCTTGGAGGGAGCAAGGGTGACGTACATGATGGTGCACTGCTCGTACTGATCTGGAGACCACTTCATGGCGCTGGAATGGATAGAAACCATACCTGGCTTCTTGATGTGCTTGAAAATCTCCCCCTGCCACTGAAAGGCCCCTCACGATTCGGGACAACGATCAAGGTCGCGCCACTGTAGTCCTCGATGTCTTGCTTGCTTGGTGGGTTGCCAATGATGGTGTTGAGGCTGACGACTGTCTTGCCCATACCCATCTGGTCTGCGACCAATCCCCCGTATGGCTCTGTGCGTGCCAACTCCCTCTTCACCATCCATGATGAGGCGACTAATTGATACGGGCGAAGAGCACTCTGCATGCCAGAGAGCAGAAAATTGCCATTCACGGCCTTCACCTTCTTGAAGCCAAAGATCTTGGCCGCTTCCTTCAAGTCTCGCCGCTGTGTTGTGGCATGTCGTGTATCGCAGCCAGTTGGAATACATCTCCGGTTCTGATCATGCTGTTCAGCCATGGTAGTTGCCTGAATGTCGGGCATAGCTTCGAGATTGGTGTTTGGGGCAGTATCGTGGACGTTGCCGCCGAGCAGCTCAGCCACTGCTTTTCCGCTCTCATTGGGCCTGGTCTTGGTTTTCGATTTGCCCGAAGTTTTTTGGGTCTTCTGGGCCTTCGTCTGCTCCTCCTCACGCTTTCGCTTCAACGCCTCTTTGGCATCCTCTTTCTCATAGAGTCTTGCGACGTACTCTTGAGCATTCTTGGCAGCGGCTCGTCGAAGCTTCTTTCTGTCTGACTTTGTCTTCTTCGGAGTTGGCTCGTCAAAGTCAGAGGCCTCTTCGTCCTCGTATTCAGAAAAAACGTCTGATGAGGGTTCGTCCTGTAATTGGTCTCTATCGAGCTCCTGGATAGCACTCAATGCAGGAGAGTCTTCTCGAGCCTCTGCTTTGGGCGAAAATACTGGATCAGGTTCGGGTTCTTTCTTGACTGGAACGCTTCTGACTTCGCTCTTGCAGCTTTTCTGTGAACCAAAGCTGGCAAACTTGGCCATATCAATGCCATTCAACCGCAAAAATTCCAACTGAGCGTCCGAAATGATGGGCATGTTGCCAATCAATTCGTTCGAGTGAGAAGAGGGTGGAGGCACTCCTAGCATGCGCTGCTCTGGTGCAACCTTGGGTTTTTTCGCTCTCTTGTCCGACTCACTCGACAAATCGCGGAACGGCGAGTCAGAATTGTTTCTTCCATAGTCTCCAGAGGGTTGAGAGTTAAGAGAGCTGGGATGGTTGGTGGACGAAGCAGACTCCTTCACCATAGAACTTGGAGCCTCGGGCGACGCCCCGCCAGGAGGGCGTGCCTCGCTCCCGAGGTGATTGTTGTTCATGGTGAAAATCTGACAAGATCAGCAACTTGCAAGGCCGCCTTGTGAGACAATAGACCTACAAAGCTATTCATGGGTAGATGAATGATGGCGGATGAAGTCTTGGACCGTGCCTCGAAAGATGGTGAAGCGTCGTGAGACTAAGTTTCCAGACGGAAGGAAGGAATGGACAAAGAGAAAAGCGGGAAAGAGCGAAACCGTGAGGCTAGGAAAGAAGAACGAATGTTCAGGCGGAACACAACGAGAGCGAGCGAGTGCACGAAGCAACGAACTGCTGAAAGAAGATGACCGGGACGAGGCACATAAACCTCTTCGGCCTCTGGAAAAGAGAAAGAAGGAATGGGGGAGGTAGAGAAAGAAGGAATGGGGGAGGTAGAGAAAGAAGGAATGGGGGAGGTAGAGAAAGAAGAAGAGAGATGGAGGCGGGAAGTGAGGGTGAAGGTGAGGTTGGAAGAAGGTGGGAAGAAAGAAAGTTAGAGAGAGCCGAAATAGCTGGATTAGCGTCTTTGTGAAGCCATTAATCATGAACTGGCGTGGCCAATAACCTAAGTCCTTATGCTGAGCGCCTGGGTAAAGGAGAAATCTGAGAATCTTCTACATGATGAGAGTAGCGTTTGTTGTGACCTCGATGGTCGAATTCATGGAGCCTCGCATTGGTCAGCTTTAATTGTTGAAATGCATAAGCCTATCAGAAACGAGAATAAGTGATGCGAAAATAAAGAACAGCCGACTTTACACGGAATTAAGTGACGGCATGAGGGTGTAGTTGCTGCATATCCAACCTCATTTACAACTGGAGCAATAAGCCTTCGCAGAACTGACGTGATTATAACCACGCATCCAATCATAATCTTCATAAGGTATCAATCTCGAAAACCCAAGTCGTCCATCACTATCAACACTTAACATCCACCGCCACCACCACCACCACCGCCATCACCGCCTCCTCCACCTCCACCTCCATCATGCCCTCCTCCGTGGTGCCCTCCCCCTCCATGATGTCCTCCATGATGTCCTCCATATCCTCCTCCCCCGCCACCATCCCCAAACACCACGCCGCCAAACCCTCCGTGTCCGCGACGACGCTTCTTCTGTTGATATCCGGGGTGCGCCATGGCCGGTCGAGGACCCGGCTCGTAGCCGTTTGAGCGATCTCTGCTCCCGAAGCACATTGTGATCTTCGCAGTCCAGGTGCTTCTATGTTGCAGTGCTGTCGCGACTTGTTTTTGCAGCTTTTGCAACGTAATTGGCTGTTGGTTGGTATGGTTCTTTATCGTTGAGCTTTCGGATTTCAAATCGTCTTGACTGGGGCGAGAGAATTGGTGTTTTCTCGGGTCCCAAGGTTATAATGTTTGAAACGGGTGTAATTGACAATGAGACGGACAACCCAGAATATGCAGACCTCTCTATATATTCTCCAGCTGTGGCGAATACCATCCGCAGCTCCTGGATACCACTTCAGTCGGGCGTCGAGCACAGGTTTCACGTCACACAAATTACGCGTCATAAAATCCAGGCTGCATTACAAAAATAAGGCTAAATCGAGACGGGCAAGTATCGCCATTGCTGACACGCGCGATGATCCTTCTAGAAGGCTGTTCTAGGCTTCCACTGCCACGGGATCCTCGTGTCGATCGGTGGATGACACATCCGCGTGTTTGTTGCTGCGGCCGCCGCCTCGCCTCTGCTGCGCCTCTCGCGGGTCTCCGAAGGAAGGAAAAGAAGCACTATGGAAGAAAAGGAAGGATCATAGAAGAAGGAACCATAGAAGGAAAAAGAAAAGTATCGTCATAGTTTGTGTCGTTATTGTTTCCAGGATCGTATCCCTGCTCAAATCCCAGTATTCGTAGTTCCATGTATCCGTACCTATCCGTCACTACTATCATCGTCAGAAGGGCTCGCAATGTAGACGTGATCAATGTGGATGTGATCCTTGTCGAACAAGAACTCCAGCCTCCCGTTCATGGCAAAGCACCTGACCGACTCGTCCCTCGAATGCTGATGCGCCTCGTCCCGGACCGCCATGAGCTTCAAGTCCTTGCAGCAAAGCCCGCGCGTCATCCGCCGCTTCATGCAGACGTGTGTGGGCGCCTCGTAGACCTTCACGGCGTGCTCGCCCAGCCGGCACTCGCCCAGCGCCTTGGTCGCGCCGTTGCGGTACACGACCACCACGCCGCGACAGAAGCCCGTCTTCGCTTCCTCGTAGACGCGCAGCTCGGCCGCGCCGGAGAGCAGGGCCGACGTCCGAACCAGCGGCTGGTTGATGGAAGGGCGCGGCCGCGTGATGGGCACGCCCGAGGCGCCGTCGGATTCGATGCTGACGTAGGAGATGGGCTGGTTGAAGGCGGGCACGTTGGTCACGAGGACGGAGCGCGAGTTGATCTCGCGCGTGTACTCGGACACGTTGGTGCACTGGTAGGCCCCGACGTTGATGTCGCCGACGAGTTCGAGTTTGAGCTGTTCAATTAGCTCGACAATTTCTACTCCCTCGTGTCTAGACGGAACACATACCATAAAGCAGATGCCGGTCAACGGGCGCCCGCTGCGAGGCTTGTAGCTCGCGTGGATGCCCAGCCCCGTCAGCTGGTCGGGCGCGCCGAACGGCACGTACCTCCAGACCAAGTTGCCAAAGTCCCCCCCCTCCATGCGCCGGGCAATGGCCCTGGCCGTCGGGATGGCGTGCGGGTTGGCGGCCGTGTGGGCGTGGATGCCGTAGACGATGTCGTTGCGCATGAAGAAGGTCAGGCCGGTGCACTTGTGCAGGTTGATCGAGGTCAGCCGAAGGGTCTCAGGGAGGGGCTTCCCGACGAGGCTGGGGGGCGCCCAGTTCATGTCCCAGAGGGGGATGTTGCTCAGGTTGTCGAGGCGGGACATGCGGGCGAGGCCGTGCTGAAGGTGTCAGTTTACGTGGAAACAGAGCTAAGGTGGAAGATGAGAGTGTACAAACCTGGAAATGGATCTGAGTAGCGCCGTCATCGCCCTTCCTGTCCAGGTCAAAGGCGTACGCACAAGCATCGGATCGTACTTCGTCCGAGGTAGGCAGCTCGGCCAGGCGTTCAATCTTCTGAAGACCGCGAAAGTCGACGGTCAATCGAATGAAGGGCTTCTTGATGGGCCCAAAGACGTTCCGCTCGAGCGTCGCCTCCTTGCCGCGCTCCCAGGCGTCGACCTCGCGGAGCGGCAGCGTCTCGACGGGGAACTCGTCTGCGCCCTTGAGCGAGTCGACGAGCTCCGCGATGCGAGCGAACCGCCAGATGATGTGGCCCTCGCAAAGAACCCGGATCATCTCGGCAATCTCGGCGGGGAGACCGGCCAGCGCCGGCATGTCAAAGACCTCCCCGACGAGCTTCAGGCCCCAGCGGGCGCTCGGGGGAGCGCGCAGGCGCAGAGCCTCGGCGGCCTTCCACGGCTGGCGCCAGGCGAGGGACACGCCCGGCAGGTGCAGCGTGCCGTCCCTCTCGCAGCGGCTCACCATGAACTTGTAGCACTGGACGTGCGAGGTGGCCGTCCAGCGGCGCGGCATCTGACGGTGCTCGCACGTAGGGTCACGGCATGCCTTGTAGGGAGGGAACATAGCGTCGGAGTGGCACATGCGCGAGAAGCGAAAGTATATGGCAGGCCGCAGAACGACAGTGTGCGTGTCGAAGTGGCTGATGACTGTCGATGGATGTTTAGCCGCGACATGCGCCGCACGGGGAAGAAGCGAGCACTCACGTCCGACGGCCGTCTCGTCAAAGATCATGTCCTCGGCGCAGACGTCGCATTGCGGCTGGACGGGAAAGTGTTTGGGCTCGGGCGGCTTGGGAGGGTCTTCGAACCGGGGCCTTGCCCTGTATCTGGCGGTAGGGTAGATGGTGCCAACGGGCATGTTGTTGAGTATTCGTGCCTCTGGCTGGAAATCAGCTGGAAGCAAGTAAGGCACCGGTTGAGCTTCGCCCTCGACGAGGCCGCACAACACACAACCCCTCACTTGGAGTTTTCACATCTCTACCCGCATGGGCGGTCTCAGATGACAAAGCAGCTGCAGATGGAATAACCATGGACCGAAGCCACACAATGCACTTGTATTTGTTGCAGCATGCAAGGGCGGCTCGAGGAGCACAAGGGCATTTTGATAGCCGTCCATTGGTTCGTGTTTGCCATGTTTGCCATGACTGCCACCATGATTGACCGTCTTGAAATGACTGCGTCACCAACTCGTTCGCGCACCGACAACAGTAGAATCATGGAGGAGGAGGCTTCATTCTGATTCATGCGACATGCAGCCAAATGGACGAATCTGGTAAGCCGCCACCTCGGACGAATACCCCCCCCCCCCCCAAGCAACGAGCTAAAGAGCGGGATGGTACGACTTTGACAGGAATGACAGCCCAGTCCATGCCACAACGGGCCGTCGTGATAGGTGCACCTTTGTCCTCAGTGGCGTAACGATTCCCTCCCGGCAAGGTTTCGAGCCATTTTGCTACGGAGTTATCGACTAAAGCCCGGCCGACATACAGACAAGAAAGCCTCTCGCGTTGCCTCGTTCAATCAGGGCCCCTCGCGAGCTCCCGAATCCCGTCGGGGCTGAGGATTCGGGGGTTTTGGCCACGAGGTCTCGCTTGTTTGTGTTCGCAACGGGGGGGTTGATGTGGACGGATGCAGTAACGAGGTGGACGGGAACGTGGACTAGGGAGGGTTGATTCTCCGACATGTCATCGTCTTTGTTGGTTGGTTGGTTGGTTGGTTGGTTGGTTGATGCAAGTCGAGCTGAATGGGCGACTGCATGCGGACGAGAGAGTGCAATTTATCCATTCTGGCCGTGGTCTTTGTCTCTGAAATTCCACGAATGTCCCTTGTCGTGGGGAAGTTCACGGACCAGGTTTGTCGCAGTTAATTAGCAGATGGATCGCGATTGTATCGACCGGGATGCACTAATCAGCCCATTTATGCACACCAATTGAGATCCAATGCTTTTTAATAGATGTTCCTCGCTTCCGCCGCTACGCACTGACGCCTCTTTGCCTTGTTGGACATTACTATCCATGCACATTCCTGCACTTGGCCGAGTAAATAAGAGCTGTCTGCGGGAAGAACCGACAACTTGTTATCTCTCCGAGAGATGCGTCCACCACCACCCTCTTCCTCCCTCCTCTCCTCTCCTCACTCCCACTTTCCGCCCTCGCACAAACTCCACCCTCGCTCATCTCTCCCAGTCTGTGCGGAGCGAGAGAAGCGGAGATGCGGATCGCTGCTTAGCGCCATGGAGAGGGGCCATCTCTTCTCCAGACTCCTCCTCTCTCTCCACCGTCCCTTGTTCTGATCCCTCTGCCAGGTCCCTCGGTCTCTTGCTCGGACTCCTCGTCTATCCTGTCCCGTCCGTCCCTGGGACCTGGACGCCAAAGGCCACAGAGTTGCGCGGCCGCCTCCTCGTCAAGAAGGCTGAAGCATCAGGCCGTCCAGCCACCAGATCGACTGAGTCCCGACATCGTGGATATTTTGCTTGGCTCATTTTTTTTTTTTGGCTGGACTGTTCACCCGTATAGGTAGTCCGTATGTCTGTGTTTTCGTCCCATCTTCCCTCTCCGCCTTACCTTTCTCGCCTCCATAAGGTAGATCCAAATAGGTAGCCAATAGCCCATCCGTACGTTTTCCCGCAACGACCCAGTTTCCTTTCTCCTCTCCTCCGCGATGGCCTCTCCTCGCTTGTCTCGTCTGGAATGGTGCCAATGGTGTCCCGGCCAAGAGACATGCCATACGCTCGCAGAACTGCCCCAAGACCCCCCAGGCAAGAAACCCACACACGCAATCTTCGTCTCATCCCTTTGTCCTTGCCAACTTCTTTCTCTTTATCCTCTGCATTTTCTCACCTTATGGTTTTTGGAATCAAATCACTGGTGGGCCGCCGCTCTCGAACCTTTGCGCCTTGCCGATCCCGGCGCCAACTCGGAGCCGGACATCTACGAAAAGGACAGGAACGGAATTGAAAGTCAAATTGCTCTTGCCCGTTGATTCATTACTTGTCTGGCTTCCTCCCGTCCTCCGTTGTCCGTTCGCCGCCTCTGCTTCTCTGCTTCTCTTCTCTTTTCCTCTTCTCCTCGTGTTTCCCCCCTCTCCCCCAAGCCTCCTCTCCTCTCTCCTCCCACACCACCAACCTACACGCCTTTGCCCTAAACACCATCCTTCCTTGCAGCTCCCTCAAACTATGGTGTCACCATGTCGTCTCGTATGAACCCTAGGATCGAACCTCTTCGACTATAACACATATCGACATACAAAAACTTACCCTTTTCCCGCAGCTCACCTGCGGCCCCCGGAGACGGAACCACAATGACACTCAACCAGCTCTCCCGCAACTTGCAATCATTATCAGACACATGGCTCAGCCCGAGATGGAACCTGGAGGAGAGGATAGTTTCCAACGAAAAAGCAACCCTCCTCGTCCTGACGCCGGACCAGACCTACTACCTTCACATCGCTTCCGTGACGGCTGCTTCGCTCAGCCTCC
The DNA here is from genome assembly GCA_911649645.1 of Thelonectria discophora. NCBI lineage: Eukaryota > Fungi > Ascomycota > Sordariomycetes > Hypocreales > Nectriaceae > Thelonectria > Thelonectria discophora. The sequence goes on from CAJVRK010000012.1 coordinate 791,782, forward strand.
TAGCCGGCCTGATTACCAGTTACTGGTTTATCCGCATGAGGAGGAGTTACCGCCATGAGTGAGTCTCATTTGATAGTGAGGCTGTGTCCAAGGCAGCGCTGACCAGCAACAGTCTCATCATGTTCGTGATTGGCTTCGACATGTTCCAGGCTTGCTGGTTCTTCACCTTCCCAGCCGTAGAACTAGCCCACGGCTCGCTCATCCCGTCGACGTCGAGGTTCTGCCAAGCCAGCGGCTTCTTCCTCACGCTGAGCGTCATCGTCTCCGACGTGGCCATCATGCTCATCACCATTCACACGGCCCTCTACATCTTCCGCGGCGAGCAGGGACTGTACCCGTTCCGGCGGTACGCCTACGTCGCGCTGGCGTGCTACCCCGTCTTCATGGCCTCCATGGCCTTCATCAACAAGGCCGGCTACGTCAACACGGGCCAGTTCTGCTACCTACCCGTCGACCCCATGTGGGTGCGGCTGGCCCTCAGCTGGGCGCCGCGATACGTCACCTTTGCCACGATCCTGTTCTGCAGCATTGCTATTTACGCCTACGTCAAGATCCTGATGAGGCGCTTCGGGGACATCAAGAACAACGAGGCCGAGCAGCCGTCAATAGGCAGCGCCTTTAGCGCCCCCGCGAGGCTCCAGCTGCCCTCGACGCCGCCCACGCCAGTCATCAATACGCACGACTTTGTGGGCTTTTCTTCTGCCCAGTCCTCGCGCCGCAACTCGACCGACTTGCACGCGCGCAACTTGTCCTTGTCCACCAACAGCACGCTCCGGCCCGACGCCGCGCCCAGCAAGATCTACACGTCGAAGCTCAGCCGCAAGTCGGTGCACTCGACGAGAAGGTACAGCCACGCGACATGGATGAACAACCCACTACCCCTATACACGCGACACCAGTCCTCGGAGCCCGACCTGAGGGCCATGGCGGGAGCGCAGGAGCTGACGACGCTCGCCGAGGTGCACATCCCCGACATGCGGCAGTCTCCCATCTTCGCGGGCGCCTACCTCGACCCCAACGACCCGGACGCCGGGTTCTGGAACCGGCCGCTCGAGGACTCGCACCCCATCGGGGCTCGCTCGCGGACGCCCTCGCTGCCAAACATCTTCACCATGCTCACGCGCGGGCCCGACAACGACAGCGCCGCGTCGGACCGCGGCATGCTCGCCGACTCGGCGCACCCGACGCTCGACGCCACGGGCCTGGTCAAGACGCGCGAGACGATCCGCCGGCAGGTCAAGCACGTCTTCATCTACCCTGTCGTGTACGTGGCCGTGTGGACGCTCCCCTTCATCGTGCACCTGACGGGCTATGGGCGCGGGGTCCCCTTTGGCGTGCGCATGGCCAGCGTGTGCTGCCTGTGCCTGCACGGGGCTATCGACGCCGCCATCTTCTCGTGGAAGGAGAAGCCGTGGCTGCACACGCGCCGGCTGGGCCACGGGCTGAGCTTCAGGTGCTGGCACCACGCCTCGCAGTACGACGGCATGAACACCAACGCCGGGCGCACCCGCGAGGAGATGATGGTGGACGGCCGGCTCGCGCGCCAGCGGAGGGACCGCGAGCTGGCCGACCGCCAGCACCAGGCAAACCCACAGGTCCAGGGCGCCGGGAGGAAGGGCGCCGCCGAGTGGTGGGATCACGACGTGTAGGTCATGGATCGAGATTCCCAGGTGCTCGCATGGAGCGAGCGTCTCAAGACGGAACGAGATTCCGGATCACTCATCCAGAGGAGCATCATAGGAGAGAAGACACTGTGAAAGGTCAAACCGGCACGATACCCATGAAGGAGGGACAATTAGGCGGCATTATCAAAAGGGGAGCTTTGCCTTGCCTTGCCTGGCGGTGGTTTACTAGAAACAAAAGCGTCGCGCGGTAAGCATCTCGAATTACATAACCTAGGTACGGAGGGCACTCGGTTAGCTATTAGTTGTAACAGGAATTAATCAATAAACATTTATAAACGAGCAAGCACATGTCATGAGTTGGGATTACCTAGGCTAACCAGGCCAAAGAGATGCCAGCCCCAAGAACACCCGCAGCGAGCGCAACTCTTCGTTACACATTACGTCGTTTGACATTCCTGGTCATTACCTGAATGCACGTTTCCTCTATGCCCGATCGAAACCCAAGTCTCTATTGTCGTAATTCCCCGTAAGCGGACGGCAATCTCTTTGCCCAAAATATCAAGCGCAACAAGCGGGATCCCTCCCGACATGTCATATCCAATCAAAAGGATGCGACTCAATTCACCCATCCCTCCAAAAGTTGATAAACGCCCTGGCTATGGTGACGCCGTCGTGGGGCCTCTTTGCGCGCTTCATGCCGTCCTGGTACTCCTCTTCGCTGAAGATGCCGACGGTGCGGCGATTGAAGAGGATCTCGGTGATGATCTCCTCGTTGAACTCGGGGTGACCCTGCACCGTCAGGTACCGGCCCGGGCTGTACATGCCCTGCACGGCGCACATGTCGTTGGAGCCCAGGGGGAGCGATCCCGGGGGGTAATCGAAGACGACGTCGCGGTGCATCTGATGGATGCGCTGCAGAGTTTGTCAATATCCAAACCAGGGCAATCCATCATAAAAATTTTGTTCCTCTGACTGACCATCCTGTTCAGCCCAAAGATGTCCCTTCCCTTGTCCGTCAAGTTGACCTCGGTCACGGAAATCTCCCAGCCCTTGTCGCTCCTCCCCAGCCGCGCGCCCATGGCCCTCCCGACAATCTGGTGACCAAAGCACACGCCCACGACCCTCACACGGCCCGTGGCGATGGCGCGGCGGGCAAAGTCGACGAGGCGGATGATCCAGGGGTCATTGTCGTGGGCGGTGTGGTGCGAGCCCGTGATGAGCACGGCGTCGATGTCGTCGAGGGAAGGGTACGTGTGCAGGTCGTGGACGATGTCGAAGCCCGTCACCGAGAGCCCCTGCAAGACCGTCTCGGGCGGGGAGAGGGTGGCCGCGGCGTCGGAGAGGAGCGACGTGAAGAGTCCCGTGTAGCCGCCGTACCGGTCGCGGGTCTGCGGCTGCGGCTTGTCGGCTTCGAGGATGGCGAGGCGGAGGGGAGGAGGGGTCATTGTGGTGGTGTCGTCTTCGGTGAGCTGCGGATGGGTGGGAGGAGGCCGGACGGAAGAGGCCGGCTGCGGGAGAAGGAGAGGTCGTCGGCGGATCAAGGAGAAGAATGAGACCAAGAAGAGGAGGATGAGAAGAAGAAGAACAGGTCGTGCGGCATGTCGAGACATTGGGACCCAAGGGCTCTAAAGGGAGAGAGAAGGGCCAACGCCTCCATGGAGTCCATGCCCAACAGCCCACCACGTCGAGGTACCGACATCTATGGGACCGTGCTAGGGAATTTAATTATAGTAAAGTACAAAAAAAAAATGAATGTGTAGTAGCCGACGTTGACGCGCAAGACGCAGAGTGCAGACGGGATGGATGCAGGTGTTAAAACGGCGGTAGTGAGCACTGGCAGTCCAAGTGGTGGTGGTGTTGGCGGTGGAGGACTTAGAGCACGCCAGCGATGGAGAAGGCCAGGGTCTCCCCTACAAGCTTCTCTCGTCGTGCCTTGCTTCCCCTCCTATGCCCCTCAATTAGGTCGCGTCTCGGGACCGATAGCGGGGTGACCTCGAGGACATGGTGGGATGGAAATTGGATGGGGATGGTTACGTTTCAATATGTACGGACTGCGACAAGATGAAATGCTACCAACCCTCACCCAACACAGGTATGTACTGTACCTACTGATCAACGACAAAATGCACTCATCGTCTGTCATGATGTCACCCTCGCCGCCCGTCCCCAGTGTGCATCACTAAGTCCAGCAACTCGAGTCACCGACACCCTTGTAGCCTTCATGTGTTGGGCCGTGCCTTTTTGTTCGGACAGCTGCATCGCGCAACTCGAATATGCAGCAATCAATTGATTGTTTAATTGTCCTATGCCTTGTTGGGAGGGTTACCCTTGATTCTATTCTTCAAGGAAAGATGAACGTCTTGTCTTATAGGAGTCGTGGTGATGAATGACGACGCTTTAAGAAACTGGTGTAAAGTATGAGGGGAAAATTAGGAATTTAGCAGGTAAAAAAACAATGCAAAAAAAGGAACTCCCCTCTCACTTGTTCTGCTCGAGTCAATCCAACCAAGTCTCTTTCACCTTGATTCCTGTTAGACTTGCCGTGTTCGCAATTACTCCTAGCAACGCTATAATGCCGTCCCGAACCACGATACAAGCCTTTTTGGCCAAGGCCAGGCAGGCCCTGACCACACCCGCAGCTCAACGCTCAGGTCCCCTAACCTTTGTCGTGGGCAATGAATCAGCCGGTGAGCTCTCTCTGTCATTATACGTATAGACTCGGTGCAGCCACTTACTCATCCCTCCTAGATCTCGACTCCCTCTGCTCGGCCGTCGTCTTCGCCTACCTCCGGTCCAGCTCGCCGCCTCACACGCTGCACATCCCGCTCTCCAACCTCCCGCGCGAGGACCTCGCCCTACGCACCGAGATGACGGCCGTCCTCCATTCCGTCGGCCTGTCCCCCTCGCAGCTCCTCACCCTCTCCGACCTGCCCGACGTGCTGGACCCGGCCGACACGCGCTGGCTGCTCGTCGACCACAACTGTCTCACCGGCCCGCTGCGCAAGTTTGCGAGCCGCATCGTCGGCTGCGTCGACCACCACGCCGACGAGCTGGCCGTGAGCCAGGACGTCGAGGAGCTGCGAGTGGTCGAGCCCTGCGGGAGCTGCATGAGTCTCATCGTCGACGAGTGTCGGTCGACCTGGGACGCCCTGAGCCGCGAGCTGGAGGGTAACGGTGGCGGTGATGATGCCCGCGCCGAAGACGACCGCCTCGCAAAGATGGGGCTCGCGGCCATCATGTCCGACACCATCAACCTGACCGCCGAGCACAAGGTGCGCGAAAAGGACACCCGCGCCGTGCCCTACCTCGAGTCCAAGATCCGCGACCCGTCCTTTGACCGCGACGCCTACTTTGACGAAATCTCCGCCGTCAAGGAAGACATCTCGGCCCTCAGCTTCCGCGACATCTTCCGGAAGGACTACAAGGAGTGGCTCGGCGGCGACGGCCACAGTCTGAAGCTGGGCATCAGCTGCAGCGTGCAGGGCTTCGACTACCTGGTTTCCAAGGCGGGCGGCGCCGAGCCGCTGGTCGACGACCTTGCCGCCTGGGCCCGCGAGCGCAGCCTCGACATCGCGGCCGTCATGACCACGCTGCACCCGGAGGGCGAGTTCCGCCGGCACCTGCTCGTCTGGGGCGTGACGCCCTCGGGCGTCGACGCCGTGGGACGGTTCCGCAGGGACGCCGGCGAGAAGCTGCAGCTGGAGACGTGGGGGGAGGGCGCGCTCGACGGCGAGCATCGGTTTGCGTGGAGGCAGCACCACTTGGCTTCTAGCAGGAAACAAGTCGCGCCCTTGCTGAGAGAGGCCTTGAAGAAGGATTGAGGGTTAAGAGGATCCGGGGGCAGCGAGCGAAGCATCACCGAGGTAAAGAACCATCTTTTATTTCAACCGCCTTGCTATGATCCGTTCATCCCGCTCATCCCATTCATCTCGTTATTCCAGAGTGTTGGTACATTCATGTCGACCTTATTATTGTACAATACCTGCATGACGTCCCAGCATGCGGCCCATGCAGCCACCCACCAACCAGAGAGCAACGCGTTACCATCCATGCAAAGACCAGCAACTTCCTATCTAGGCAATCCGGCGCCAAGTTGCGGCTTCGAAGACGTGAGGCTAAAATCCTTCCAAGTTGATCGAGTATCCTACCTACATGGCGACCGTATACTGCTCGTGAAGTCGTTCCACCTCTGCCAGTACCGAAAGGAACTCACTTTTCTTGACCCGATGCTCGTACAAGATACGCTGGTGTCTTGTTTGGGGGATGCCATTTTGCAGCATGAAATCCGCCCCTGGGTCTGCGACGGCGATGCACTCTTTGACCGAGGTGTAGACATCGCCGACGGGAGGGATGATTGGGTCTTGCGAAAGCATCTCAGGTAACACCCAACGGAGAGCCTCAATACACATGATCTTGTTTTTCGTTGCCGCCATGATTGTGTAGGCAAGCACGTAGTGCCGAGGCTCTCGGGGGACCCTGAACCGCGGAGGCATCTTGAAGACGTCCCAAAACCGAGTCCAGTCCTCTCGTAGAGAAAACGCGTGCATGAGGCGCATGATCTGATCGCCGTCGAACTGCCACCTGTCCTGCTTGACAAGGTAGTCGAGGTTCGTTTGCGCTCGCTCAATCTCGGGCCCGTAGACTGGCGACCTCATATTGGCCTCGGTCAAGGTGACATACATGTCCATGTTCCATATGCTCAAGCCCCGCTCTTCGGCAGTTTTGAGGAGCTGGTCGACGAGAGCAAGTCTCTCTTCGGCGCTGTTCTCAGTTGTTGACTGGCACGTGAGAATATCCCGAACCAACGACTTGAGTACGTCTTCGGTCAACGGGAGCGAAAGTAGCTGCATGTCGGTAAATAGCTTGCGAATCTGCGGCAGATCGAGCGTTGGTTGTGGAACTTTTGCTCCTTGAGTCTCTGCGATAGCAGGTGAATGCTGATCCTCCTGTACACCTTCCGCAGACATGTGTGATGAGAGCCGTCTTGCACTCACAGAATAAAATCGTTTCTGTTGGGAAGCCGCCTTCATGGCCTGCCACTTAAGCTCGGAGGGGCTTGTTGGTAGTTGAACTTTCGCTGCAACAGCCTGGGCCAACTCTTCCTTGTCCATCACTCTCCCATCTTTGATCTTGTTGGCATCCTGAAGGGTCTTCTTCAAGACCACTTGCCACAGAGCCTCCAGGTCCAACTCGTGGCGTCGGGCCTCCGTCATGCACTGGATCACGACAGTCGTTCCGGTGAGGGGAGCGCCGAAGCCCGAGAAGCGTCCAGATTCGTCGAAGCTCTCCATTTCTCCGGCCTTTTGGTCGTCGGCAGAAAAGTTAACGCAAACCCAGCCCGTCGAGATGCCATTGTCGCCACCGGGAATGATGGCAGTGTTCGTGCCCATCAGCTTGGCCTTCTTCCGAAGACGCCGCAGCTTGGTCCTCAGCTCGCCGGGACCAATCAAACCATCAGCCCGAGCGTTGATCTTGTAGTTCCGTTTCAACCATCGGACAAATCTTCCAGAGGATATGTGCAGATGCCTCTCGCTGCGAGCGGTCCCAAAGAGCATGATGAGGTTCGGTCCGAGGGCAGCCGGGGGGTCTATGTCGCGGAGATCGAGCAGGGAAATATCGTCCAGCCCCATGTCTTCGAATATATATTTCATCATGGGTTCAAGAACATCGGGGGCGTCGTCGGGAATCTTTGGCAGCTCGACCGCATGTTGACTCGGTAGGTGCGTAGGTGGCTCAACTTCGAGGAACCAGGGTACGTCGTCAGATTCAGCAGAAGCAGTAGAGTTGGTAGCTTCTTCGGGAACACTCAAGGCACTGGGTGTCTTGTTCTCGGGAGGCTCTGTGGCTTTGACTTGGGAAAAGAACCTTTGCCTTAGGATCGGGAGTTTGGTGTCTCGATGTGGTGAGGGCCTAAAGCCAGTTGAGAGAGGCCTCGTTGCAACCGCCCGAAAAATGGCAGATTGGCATTGCCGGCAGCCCAATGCCGCGGCGACGGGACGAGCCAGCATCTTACCAAGATCGGAGCAAGGAAATGAACAAACAGTCAAAACTGAACAGGCCCAGATCCATTCACGAGTCCCTCGTTAAAGTGGCGTCGGCATCCAACGCTCAGAGTCAGGAATTTGCCAGTAGGGATGGCCCGCTTATTGCCGCGCCCGCACGTGACCCCTTTTTTTTTGCCCAGCAAGTCCTTTAGCTCCATCCTACCCGGTGCGAAAATTTTGGAGCTGATCTCTATGGTCTCTGTTTCATGCGACAGGACCAGCTCACGACATTGTTTTCTTTGGCATTCGCCTCTTGTCCTTGTCGTTCACGCCTACGTGTACTTTTATGCACTATCCTAATGTATTAAACGTCCAAAATCCCCTTCAGCGGTCGTGAAGCTTGTCGAATCCTTCGCTTCACTTCCAACAACTCCACGAGAACACACCGCGCTCACTCTCCCCCGATCTACAACACATCACCATGCTCGCTCGACAAACTCGAAGGAGCATTTCGCTTCGCTATGCCTCCTTGGCCCCAATTGGACGCCAATCAAGCCGCCTTCCGCCACAGCTTGCCGCATCGAGGCTCCCTCAACGATGCCTCGTTACGCAGCAATTCCAGCCTCGAAAGCGACGAGAATCCGAGTCAAGTCATGGTGTCGCTCATGAACGGACTCTTGCCACAGCTGTGGATGACTTCAAATTTTCGAGTCCCTCTTATAACCCTCTCGACAGTTCCGCAATGCCTCCGTTCCAGCCACCTGCCATGCCGAATTTCCTTTCCTCAGGCCCGATAATCATCCCAGAACCGGGTCCCCCCAACTTCACCACCAAGATGAACGGGAGCGGGGTTTCTGGCGATGCTGAAGATATGATTCCCGTCTTCGACGCCTGTGTCCGGGTTGGGAAACTCGAACGCGCCGCCCTGGTCCTCAAACGCCTCAACGTGTTCGGCGTTGTCCCTGGCGATGAGCTGATCCTCCTTCACAATCAGTATCTCCGAGCCTCCCTCAACCAAATGCGAAACAATCCCGATCGAAGAAAAGCCGAGAAGCTTCACAGGTGGTACGAGGTGGAAATCCGAGGTCGTTCTATGCCCGTGACAGCCGAGACTGTCGCTTGCATGTTGAAGGCCTCATTGCTCTCTGAACGTGGGCAGAGACTCGAGCGGCTCATCAAGCGCTATATGAGCATGGCTCCTGGGGAGGCTGGTCTGCGTGTCCTTGCCATGGCCGATATTCTCAGCGATTCGGACTTGGCTGTCATCACGGAAATTTGCCCCCAGTACAACTTCGCGCCCGAAGTCGACGGCGACGAGGTTACCCTACTGGCCGAGAGGGACCCAGATCAAGAACTTGAAGACATGAAGGAGAAAGCCACAGTCTCCGAGGCTGAATATCCCGAGCTCCGGCCCACTCCTCAGAGCGGCAATGGTTTGAACATCGTCAAACGTAACCTGCGCTTGATGACCGAGCTTCAATCTGTTGATATTTCCAAACTGACCGACGAGGAGCAACGCGCGTTTCAGTGTCGAATGGAGCAAGAGACCATCGAGGCAGCCATTCACAAGTGGCGGACCCAAAATCAACACTTGAGCAAGATTGGCATCAGCACCGACTTAAACGGTACGTTGAGTGATGTTTTGCCAGAGTGGTTGAGGGTCACAGAGCAGCGCATCAGATTGGAACAGAGCAAGATAGGGGAGTCCGAGGAGAAAGCGTCCAAAACTGCGGAGGACCTAGACCGTTGCCTTTATGGACCATTCATTGTGGACGCCGATCCAACTCGACTCGCCGCGATCACGATTCTATCTGTCATCAACACAGCCACCTCGTCGGGTGCGGACAGAGGCGTTGTCCTTCACAAGCTTGTCCAGGACGTGGCTCGAAATGCGCATGAAGACATTCGGATCCAGTTGGAAGAGAAGAAGAAACGACTAGAGCAGCAGCGTTCTCGCAGGGTGAAATTCGTCGGAACGGATGCAGATGTCCAACCTTCTGACGAAGGCATCATCATCGATGGCATTGGCCCTGATGTCGAGCCAAAGGCTCAGGCCTTCCAGAAACCATGGTCGCAGACGGTCAAGGCACTTCTGGGCTCCATTCTTGTCAAGTCCCTAATCGAGACCGCCAAGATCAGGGTGATCAAGGAGCACCCAGTCACGTCGGAGACCATCGCACAGTACCAGCCTGCGTTCTCACACCTTACCCAACCACGAAAGGGTAAGAAGATTGGCGTACTCATGCTCAATACAGAACTTGTCTCGCGTCTGAAGAAGGAGCCTGTGGGTGAATTCATCGCAAAGTATCTGCCCATGGTTTGCCCACCAAAACCCTGGACGAGCAGATTTAGCGGTGGTTTCATCCGCAGCAATACGTCTGTCGTTCGCATCAAGCCCGGAGAGGTGGATCAGAAGCTTTATACCAGCGCGGCCGTCAAACGGGGTGATATGACGCAAGTGTTCAAGGGGCTGAACGTGCTCGGACAGACGGCCTGGACAGTCAACAAGCAGGTTCTGGATGTCATCGTGGAAGTCTGGAACACGGGGGAAGCACTAGCGAACGTACCCCCATTGGACGCCGGACTGACTATGCCTCCGGAACCTGCGGCCTCCCAGGACCCCCTGGAGCGAAGAAACTGGTACAGGGCTGTGAAGGCCGTCGAGAACCAAGTGTCTTCCCTCCACTCTCAGCGATGCTACATGAACCTGCAGCTGGAGATCGCAAGAGCATTCCGCAACCAAAGATTCTACTTGCCTCACAACATTGACTACCGAGGACGAGCCTATCCCATCCCAACCTATCTCAACCACATGGGAGCTGATCACACCCGAGCCATACTGAAGTTTGCCGACGGCAAGGCGCTCGGAGCCAACGGTTTGAGATGGTTGAAGATTCACTTGGCGAACCTTGCCGGATATGACAAGGCCAGCTTCGGCGAGCGAGAGGCCTTTGCCGACGACAACATGGCCAACATCCGGGACTCGGCCACCAATCCTCTAGGCGGCAGCCGTTGGTGGTTGAAGGCCGAGGACCCTTGGCAGTGTCTTGCCGCCTGCTTCGAGCTGACGGCCGCTCACGACCTTGCCGACCCTACCCAATTCGTTTCTCACCTGCCAATCCACCAAGATGGAACCTGCAACGGTCTCCAGCACTACGCCGCTCTGGGTGGCGACAGATGGGGTGCCCAGCAGGTCAATCTGTTGCCAGGCCCCCGACCTGCCGATGTCTATACAGCTGTTGCCAACATCGTGAAGGAGTCCATCGCCAAGGATGCTGCTGAGGGTCAACCCTATGCAGCAGCCCTCATCGGCAAGATTACCCGGAAGGTGGTGAAGCAGACGGTCATGACCAACGTCTACGGCGTTACCTTCCAAGGTGCGAAGAAACAGGTGTGCAAGCAGCTCGATTCTCTTTATCCAACCCTGCACAAGGAATGCGGCATTCTTCACATGCACCTAGCCAGTTACGTCGCCAAGCAGATTTTTACTGCCCTCGCCTCCATGTTTCGCGGTGCCCACGATATCCAATACTGGCTTGGCGAGATTGGTGGTCGCGTGTGTCGATCCCTCACGCCAGCTCAAATTGAGGAGATCGCCGTAGAGTTTGGAGACAAGTCGAGTCCCAAGTCCAAATCCAAATCCATGTCCTTAAGGAACATGGCTGCCGAGTTTAAAACGCTCAGCAAACAATTCCGCTCTACTGTCGTCTGGACCACCCCTCTCCGCATGCCCGTCGCTCAGCCATACCGGCTTTCGACCTCGAAGGACATCCAGACCTGCCTCCAAGTCGTCAGCTTTGCGCAGAGCAATCAAATCGATCCCGTGAACCGCAGGAAGCAACTCCAAGGTTTCCCTCCCAACTTCATCCATTCTCTTGATGCCAGTCACATGCTGCTGTCCGCCATCGAGTGTGGTCAGAGGAATCTCCAGTTCGCGGCTGTTCACGACTCGTTCTGGACGCACGCGGCAGATTTGGATGTTATGAACACTGTCCTCCGAGAAACATTCATCAAGATCCACGAGGAGGACGTCGTCGGACGACTCGCTCTTGAGTTTGAGGCCCGGTACAGGGGATGCCTCTACCTTGCCAAGATCGCCGTCAACACACCTGTGGGCCGAAAGATCAGAGACTTCCGCGCGGCCACCCATCTTGGGCCCAGGGAAGAGCTCCTGCTTGAGAACAAGCGCCAAACTCTCCTGGCTTCCGGGAATCCCTGGGACGTCGAAGCCGCCGAGCGGATTGTGACTCCTGCCGCCTTGTATGAGCAGATGGCGGCCGATGAGGAAGACCTTGAGGTCAGCGAAGCTCTCGCTGAGGTTGGAGTTTCGAGGCCCTCTCAATTGGCCGAGGAAGTCGACGGTAACGAGACCAGCGTTGAGCAGACGGAGAACGACGATGAAGGGTCCATCAAGGAGGTCGATGAAGACGATGTGGACGAGGGGGCGACGGGAGATGAGGACTCTTCTGAGAGCAACTCAGTTTTCGAGAATACCGTATTCGCGAAACCGAAGCCCACTGGCCCACGAACAAAGTCGATCGAATTTTGGAGGCCCCTAACCTTCCCCAAGGTTCCAAAGAAGGTGTGTATAATTCTACACCATCTCATATCTACCTCGCTAACCATCTTCAAGGGAGATTTCAAGGTGGCTGAGCTTCGCGAAAGCAAGTACTTCTTTTCGTGAGCATGAAAGAAATGTATGATTAATGTACAAGGGTGGATGATGTCGTGGAGTACGGGTTGAAGAGGTTGGATGATTTGGCATTTACGGCGTTTCAGATGAATACCGGGGCAAGGGGTTGTTTGGCCGCCAAAAAGTGACTGGCCATGTCGGATTTTTTGTCGGCATTGGATGTGTAAAACATAGAGCAGCTGCTGGTTGGAGTGTATAGATAGAGGCCGGAGGCGATGTTTCTACGCCGTGGTGTAGGATAGACCTGTATCAACAATATAGTCAACTCATGTTCGATGTATTTTGGTCCTACGAATACTCTAATGACGACCTTGCCATCATATTGTGATGCCGTCGCCTTTGGATGTGGTTTCTCGACGTATCACGCCGCTGATTGGGCTACCGGTCGTGTTCACTGCCAGGTAGTTCAACTTTGAGCATACATTGGGGCCACCCTTTGGAGAGGAAGTTTGTATATCGCAAAAGCCAAGAGCTGAATTACCCTTATTTAACTTGATAAAGGAATTGAAGAAACAACAGATGTTGCATCGGTGAGAAGTAGAGTTACATCCCGTCGCGATTTACCCTGCACTTGAACGGATACCATTTCTCCCTCAAACCAGTTGTGCCAGGCACCATTTTGTATTCATCCAGTCATCTATGTAATCTGTCATCATGTCTAAAACCCCCCCTAGTCTATGATTTTGCCATTTATCGAACCTGAGCACCCGTCAGGCTAGGAACCGTGCAGGTGCCACCGCTCTCAGTGACAAGCTTGGCAATGCCAGTCTTGCCCAGCTGCTCGACGACACTCGCATCAAAGGCGACCTCGAGGTTCTCCGTGGTGGTGAAGCCGGGCTGGAACGTCTCCCAGATCTTCTTCTTGGGGTTGAGCACTCCCTCAGGCTTGCCGTCGTAACCCTCGAAGAAGACACGCTCGCCGGCCTTGGCGCCCTCGGGGGGAGAGACGAGCTCCACAGGGCCCTTGTGGTCGTCCTCGCCCTCCTTGGGGACGGGGGAGGCGGCTAGGACCATGGCGCATGACTTGATGCCGCGCATCTTGACAGGCTTGAGGTTGCAGACGACCACGACCTTGCGGCCCTGCATCTCCTCGAGAGGGACCAGGCCGTTGAGGCCGGAGCACACGGTGCGGCAGACCTGGCCCTCGTACTCGACGTAGTCTTCGGTGGCGGAGTCGCCGACAGCAATGGTGGAGACGTAGAGGGAGTCGGCGTCGGGGTGTTGGACGGCCTTGAGGATGTGGCCGACACGGAGGTCAATGAGGGAGGGAGCGAGGGGAGCAGCGGGCGCCGCAGCCTTTTGCTGCTTGGGAGCCTTCTCCTTCTTCTCCTTCTTGGGCTTGGCGGCGCCGGCAACCTTCTCCTTGACCTGCTCGGCCTTCTCCTGGACCTTCTCCTTGGTGCGGTCGACGAGCGAGGCCTCGGCACCACCTGCGGCGGCCTGGGCCTTCTCCTTCTTCAAGCGCTCCTTCTCGGCCTTGGCGTCGACGGGGGGCTTGACGTAGAGGACGTTGTCCTGGTCGACCTGGACCTTGTTCTCTTCCGCGACTTCGAGACCGAAGAGGGACGAGTTCTGGACGAAATCGACGAGGCGGACAATGTGAGGGAGGCCGTTCTCGCCGGTGCGCTCCTCGGGAGTCCACTTCGCGACGACGGGGGCGAGGGTCTCGTAGATGGCGACGTCGGCCTTGCTGGGCTTGCTGCCGAGGAGGGTGGAGCGGCTGGAGAGGTGGCTGTTGAGCGTCTGGAGAATGGAGGATTGGTCCTCGGGGGACTTGAGGCGCTCCGAGGTGGTCAGCCACTGCTGGATCTCGGCCTCCTCGGTGGGAGTATAGGTCTGGTTGGAGATGGACGCCATCTTTGCAAGTTTGGAGAGGACGCGGACGTGAGGGAGGCTTCGAATGGCCGGACGGAAGGCTTTAAGGGAGAACAGGGTTGCTGATTGGGGAGGGAGGAAGCTCTGAATGGGCTTCTCTCGAGTGAAGTGTGTGATTGGGAGTAAAGCGGTGGAAATGACTCTCAGCTTACAAGTTTTTGCTTGCCGGCTCTGGTGGGGTATTAGGAGCAAATGGAGGGGTTGACTGGCAGTACCGAATCGAATTGTGGGGCCGTTTATGTGGCTGTGTAGGCGGTGAAGATGTGGCTCAACATCAGGTGAATCATATCAGTCAGCAGCGACCCACCACTTAACTCAAACTCGTGACATCGCTGCCTTCTCGCGTCGGGCATTTTAATTCGTGTCGCGTTTTCTCCCCTGTTCATTCACGTCTTGTGGTTGCTCGTGGCAGCCGTTTCTTTGGAAAACACATCCAGTTGGAAACGAGAGATCTTGTTTGATTGGAACTGATAGCAACCAATCAATTGGTTCGCTTTTGCGTGTGTTTCCTTTTTCGCCCTTTTCTCTTTCTGTCCCTCAGCTGCATCTCTATTCGTCGCCTGCAGCGAGTCACTCCTACATTGTGAGGATCTCGCCGCCTTTATACCATCGCGGTCTTATTTCTTTTCTTTTCGAAGCAACTATATTTTTCTCGAACCCTCTTTTCAATCATGGACAGCGTCTCGACTTCCGGACGGTCCGATTCAGCTGCTTTGGAGTCAGTGCTACCAACTAGTGTGCCGAGCTCGCCTCCGTCTGAGAATCAGGACGACCTCGTCAAGGAGGAAGAACATGCGCGGATTGAGAATAACAAGGCCGAGGAGAAAAGGAGGCAGGCGCTGGCGCGAAAGCGCAAAAAGAAGAAACCCGAGACGAAGGCTGAGCGGGAGGCCAAGGCGAGAGAGCTTGACGAGCTCCTTTTGAAGAGTGCGGCTTTCAGCGACATTCTCACAAAGAAAACTCAAGTTCTTGGCCGTGTGGGGAGTAGTCTCGATGGCAAGACACTGGGCGAGCATAGCCTGGAGATGGCGAAACAGCCCAAGTGTATGGTTGGTGGTACCATGAGAGATTACCAACTTGAAGGTCTCACTTGGATGTACGAAATTTGCCAGCAAGGCATGTCGGGCATCCTGGCTGACGAGATGGGTCTGGGTAAGTTGGCATTCTTATTGGTAAAGCCGTGGTGCTGACCTTGTCAAGGCAAAACCGTTCAGACAATTGCGTTGATTGCTCTGCTCCGAGAACAAGAGGATTACCTAGGGCCTCATCTCATCGTGGCACCACTGTCGACCTTGTCAAACTGGATGGACGAATTTGCGAAATGGACACCGTCAATCCCGGTCGTCATGTATCATGGCAACCGGGAGCAGCGCGATGCGATCTTCAAAACCAAGATGATGAAGCATCTCCCGTCGGGACGCCCGAATAAGAAGTTTCCAGTTGTTTGCACCTCGTACGAGATGGTCTTGCGAGACCAACACAACCTGTCCCGGGTGAATTGGGAGTTTATCATCATCGTGAGCTTGTTCTTTGCATACAGTTGACCCAGCCCTGACCTTTCCTAGGACGAAGGACACCGCATGAAGAATGCTGAAGCCAAGTTGTTTCAGCAACTCCGCCAGTTCTCCAGCGCGACTCGGTTACTGATTACTGGAACACCGCTTCAGAATAACCTCAAGGAGCTTTGGTCGCTCCTACATTTCTTGCTTCCAAACATCTTCACGGACTGGGAAGCTTTTGAAAGCTGGTTTGACTTTTCAGATCTCGAGGACGAACAAACCGCCCAGGAGTTTGTTACTGACAAGATGAAGCAGGATCTCGTGCAGAAGATTCACATGATCCTCCAGCCGATGCTCCTTCGACGTGTGAAAGCCGACGTCGCGGCATATCTCCCGAAGAAGCGGGAGTACGTTTTATTTGCTCCCATGACCAAAGAGCAGACCGACCTTTACAATGTTCTTAGCAACAAGAATATTGATACAAGAGCGTACCTCGAGAACAAAGCTGTTGAGATGATCAACAGCACTTCTACACCAACCCGCAACTCTTCCCCATCTGGAGAAACCACACAAACCATCTCTCTACCTTTAAGAGAGTCGCCCAAGAAAAAGCCGGTAGTTGATGAAAAGCCCTCGGCATTTGCCATGATGATGGGCAAGCGAGGTCGAGGCAGACCACTCAAGAACAAGCCCGCCACTGAACCTGTCGCTACACCTACCAATTTGGGAGGAAAGCGCAAGAACTCGACAACTTTCACACCCCAAGGAAAGGTTGTCAAGTCAGCTCGAGAGAGCACCCCCGTTGGTTCTCGCGGTCGACGACGTTTGATAAGGACGTATAGAGAGGCTGGCTCTGACGAAGACCGAATGTCCGACGATGAGTTTGAAGCGAAGCTGGCAAATGAAATGGTTCGAGACGACACCAGTGATGAAAATTCCGCGACACCATTGTCTACTGAAGAGTTGAAACGAGTTGAGTCGTTGGACCTGGCTAGTATGTGACTAAATGATTCGATTGAACCGTGGAATATGCTAATTCGATATGACAGAAAAGCAAATCGCCCAGAAAAAGCTTGGAAATCCTCTTGCCCAACTCAGGTTGGTTTGTAACAGTCCGCATAACTTCTACAATCCGTGGGCAACCGATTCGGACCGTCCCGTCGACGACACGATCGTTACCTCGTCCGGAAAGATGTTCCTTCTCGACCGCCTACTTCAGGCACTGTTGGCACAGCACCATAAAGTCCTGATTTTCTCCCAATTTACGACTCAATTGGACATCTTGGAAGACTACTGCCGCGAGCTCCGTGGTTGGAAGGTCTGCCGGATTGACGGTTCAGTTTCGCAACAGAGTCGACGAGACCAGATTGCGGATTTCAACACCGACTCGGAATACAAACTATTCCTCCTTTCAACCCGCGCTGGAGGCCAGGGAATCAACTTGGCATCCGCCGACACCGTTATCCTCTTCGACAGCGACTTTAATCCCCAGCAGGACCTCCAAGCCCAAGATCGCTGCCACCGGATCGGTCAGACCCGGCCCGTCATCGTCTACCGCCTCGCGACCAAGGACACGGTCGAAGAAACCCTCCTCCTCTCGGCCGACGCCAAGCGCCGCCTCGAGAAACTCGTCATCAAAAAGGGCGGCTTCAAGACTATGGGCCAGAAGCGCGACCTTCGCGACGACCAACTCGACCAGGAAAGCCTGAAGGCGCTGCTCCTCAAGGACGGCCAGGTGTACAACATGTCGGGCGGCGAAGAGATTCTCAGCGATGCTGATCTCAAGGTCCTCTGTGACCGGAGCGAGGCGGCATACCAGCTGGCCGCGAGCGGTGATGGTGATGCCGATGGGTATCGCGTTGTCGAGACGGGAGCCGATTCGATTAAGATGGCCCGCAAGAACTGATGTGGCATCGATCAATGGTGGGATGAGTAACAAGACGTTTATCGTTTTCCATGTGCTTCTTCACTGTACACTACTGGAATATGGCAGGAAGAGCTCCGTTGCCGTGTGTATTTACAATCATGCCTAGATTTTTGGACGGCTATTTTCACCAGGTAGACATTTTTGCTTCAGAGCATGCATGGTCATGTTACATGTCATTAGATTTCTTCAATTCTTGAACTGAATTTCAGCCGGTCAAATGTCCTTGCACCTTGTTAAATATCCTCCATGTCGTCAAAAGATCCCGTTTCCCAATTTGGTAATAAAAAAACCTGAACATCTCGTGAGATGCCCTCCCTTTTCCAAGCTCCGGGCGCCAAACGCAGCAACAAAATTTATATCAAAACTCCCCAGTCTCTTGATCCATTAAGCCTCCCCTGAGCACCTGGGAGTCGCTTCAGTTAATCTCCTCCACGTACCCAATCTGCTGTCTCGCATTCGCCGGCCCCCCGCCCAACCTCTTCGCCAGCCGTTCCTGGCTATCGACCAGCTTCTTCTGCGCGTCGAGGCGCTTCTTGATCCGGTCGTCGGCGCCGCGGTCGATGCGCTCCAGCTCCTCCCGCTCGCTGAGCCGCAGGTTGCTCAGGGCCCTCGCGTTGTCGACGCGCTCCGTGTTCATCAGCGCCTCCCACTCGAGCATCTTCTTCTGCCGCGACTCCTCGGCCTGCAGCTCCGTGGCGGCCACGGACCGCGTGCGCGCGAGAGACGCCTCGGTCAAGCGCCGCTGCTCCGACAGCCGGCGCTGTAGCGACTCCTGGGACAACGAGTCCTCGAGGGCGGCGCGGGAGCGCAGCGCGCCAATGTCGTCGGCGTGCAGCTTGCGGCGGCGCGCGTCCTCCATCTCGGCCCGCTGCGCCCAGATCTGCTGCTCGACTGAAGCCACCTCCTTGCGCCGCGCGAGCGCCGTGTTGTGGTCTTCGGTCTCCTGGGCGATGCGCCGGAGACGGGCTTTCCGTTCGCGTTCTTGGATCTCAATGTCCTTGGGGAAGCCGACGGCGTCCGGGGGCTGGTCGCCCTCGTTGGCGTAGTAGACGTCGACGGCGCGGTTGGCCCGGAGCAGGGACAGGAGCTGGTCGCGCGTGTCGGACGGCTTGAGGATCTTGGTGACGTACATGGTCGGGGAGTAGGTGTAGTCCCCGCTGACGTACGTGTTGAAGGGTTCGTTGATGTGTTTCCACATGGCCTCCTTGAGGAAGCTCCTCGTCGTCGCCACGGCGTCGGCGGCGTCGAAGCAGAGGTGGAGGAGCGACTTGCCGTGAGACCGGAGCGTCAGGTCGGAGCCCGCCTGCACCAGGTACGACATGACCTTTTGCATGGCCTTTTCGCGCTCGGCCGTGAGCTCCCCCGCGTCGGACCCGTGGAGGCAGACCTCCCCGAGGGCGCTGCGGCCGTCGTGGAGCGGGCTGGGGAAGTCGGGCTCGTGGCCGGACTGGACGAGGACCCGGACGGCGGCGAGGTTGAGCTCTCGGGCGGCGTTGTGGAGGGAGCCGTCGTCTCGGGACGGCTCGGCGGCGAGGAGGCTGCCCATGAGCTGGATGGACAGGTCGCCGCCGATCCCCGTCGCCATGGCAAGAGGACTGCGGCCCGTGGCATCCGTGACGTCGACTTCGGCGCCCTCTAGGATGAGCATCTTGACAACGTCGGGTCTGCGGGCTTGGATGGCGAGCATCAGCGGCGACGACCTGCTGATTGAAGTTTCAAAGTTGATGTTGGCTAGCACGAGTTAGAATTGCAACCGGCCAGATATCAGTTTGTCTTACCTCCACGCTCAATTAACAGCTCAATTAGCGAACTGCTCACCCTTTTCTGAGGCTGGGCAATGGCCCAAACCAGCAACGTCACCTCCTCAACGTCGTCACTGTCGGGGAAGACGCGACACTGCGTGCTTTGATCGTGATAGTAGCCGGCGTCTAGCAGCGTCTCGAGGACCTTTCTCGACCGCGGATACTGCGAGATTGCCCTGACCAGCACCGGATCGGTGCCGGGAACGCGCGTCATGACATCCATCCGCACGTCGCCGTCCTGGTATCCGGTAAAGATTTCGAACAGCTCCAAGGCCTCGTCCTCGGACATGGCGTTGTCGAAGATGTGATCAAAGGCCACGGCGAGCGTCTGGGCCGAGGGGCGACAGGTCAGGAGCTTTCGCGTCCAAGAGACGTTTGCCTTGGAGGCGGCTTGCTTGAGGGCCTCGCCGCCCATGTAATCGACGTCGGCTCCGTGAGAGACTAGTAGCTCGATGAAGGCGTCGGCAATGACGACGGTGTCTTCGTCGCTGTTTTGCATGGCAAGAATCAGAGCGCCGCTCAGAGCATTTCCGCTGGCTCCGTGTTCCAGAAGCATATGCGCCGACTCGAAGCCGTCGGGAGTGAACCAAGTTTCGAGATTGCCCGCCGTGAATCCCTGGGAGAAGGCGGCGTTCACATGTTCCTCAGCGACGCCCGTGTCGAGCACCAACTTCAAGACCGAAGTCGAGCATCGTTGCGTCGCCGTCAGAAGCGACTGACATCCGTTAGTCAAGGGAGAAGCGCCGCTGTCGAGCAGCAGCTTGATCAGTCGCTCGTCGGGATCGTCCTCGGCGATGGCCTTGCTCAAGGCGATGTGAACTTCTTCCGTGGCCGGCATGCCTGCCCTCATTAGATCGCCGACGACCTTGAGACGAGTCTCCTGGCTCAACTTCCAACATCCCTTGAGCGCCCTTAAGAGCGTCGGGGCCGATGGCTTCTTCTGCGATTGCCGCGTCAGCTACTCCACCCAGAACATGGCTGAGTTGAGAGACTTACCTGGTTTCCGCCCTCATGCCAGAGACCGAGAAGCAGTTCAAGATTCCCGATAAAGGCGCTTCGCGTGGCCGCCACGACAGCCTCTCCGTTGCTATAATTAGGATCTGCCCCGGCCGCCAGCAACACCCGGAGCACTTCTTGGCCGCCCTCGCCAAACCGGGCGGCTGATACTAGCTGGGTATCGACCACCTCCCCAGAAACGCCTCTCTTCAAGAGTCGCTGGAATATCATGGCCCGTTTGTTCAGATCTCCAACCTCGGTTGCGGCCTGGAAGCCTCGCTCCAACGTCACCTTTTGCGCATTTAGATCCGACTTGAGCAGCACATCGAGCACGTCCACGGAGCCGCCACGACAAGCCTCAATGATTGCTTGCCCGTCATTGGTAGAAATGCTGGCTCCATGAGCAATGAGGATGTCCCCGAGCTTCAGGTCTCCGTCTCGAGCCGCCACGAGCAAGGCTTGAGACGAGATGGTCTGAGAGACACCAGCCTTTACTAGCCGGCTGCATATGGCAAACCGCACCGTCCAGTCTCCGATTTTGATGCCCTTTTCGAGAGCCGAGTTTCTGATTTCCACAGTGTGCTTCGTCTGAGCGAGCAGCAGCTTCAAAATTTCCGCAGACTCCTTGGCCACAGACGAGGCGAGAGCGTCGCCGTCGGAGGCGTCTGCGGCGCTCGCGAGGACCTTGATCAAACTGATATCCTCCGTGTAATTGTTGATGGCGTAGTTTAAGGCTCTGTTGACTTCGACGGGCTGGGCTCCGGCTTCCACCAGTCGCTTGGTGAAGATGAGTCGGTCCATGGGATCCGCGATGTGCAATGCGTGGGGTAGAGCCAAGGCTAGCGACGGCGGAGTGAGAGCATGTTGACAATTGAACAGCAGATCGCAGACATCGCTGTTCGCATGGGCTACTGCGTTACACAGCGCCGCAGCTTGAAAAGCGTTGGGGTCCGCGCCGTATTCGAGGAGTTGCTTGAGAGTCGAGCTCGTCGCGTGCTTGCTGCTGTCCTGGACAAGAGACCGTACCTCGTAGTTGAGGAGACCACTCATGTCTCCCCGGCGAGTCGCCTTGGACTGAATGATACTCAGCTTCCATGTCTTAGACTCCGTGGACGGCAGCGGCGCAAGCTCGTTCATGCAACGCGTGATGGATTCTCCGGTTGGTTTGCCCAAGCTCAGTACTTGCTCCAGGACCTTGGGATCGGGATTCTGCACCGCCTTTGTCACAATGGCGCCATCAAGCGCGTTGATGTCGGCCTTTCCGGCGTGTAGAAGCAACTGCAGGAGCGACATATCGACCGGTTTCTCCGTCAGCGTCGTCTGCAGGGCCGCCGCGACCTCCTGGACACCAATGCTCGCTCCCGCGCTGAACAGGATGGAGAGCATGTCGTAGCGGGCACGGTGATCGTCGGCTTTGATGACGGCCTCGATTCGCGACGCTGCTGTTTGGGGGGTAGCATTCTGCATCAGCAGGGACAGCATGGGCATGTCTTTCTGCAAAATGACCGTGTTGAGACCAGCGCCATTGTTGTAGTTGATATCTGCCTTGTGCTGCAAAAGAAGGCGAACGAGCCCATCGTCGCGCTGAGAAGCGTCGACATCGACGGCGTCCTGCAAGGCTGAGTGAAGGCACGGGCCCGAGAGGGCGCCCTTGAGGAACAGCTCAACCATCTGGTATCGGTCCTTTGAGGAGAGACTCTTGGTCAGCGGGAAGACGAGGGTCAGGATCTCGGTGGAAGGCTTCGCAGCGAGAATTCGAGCCGTCATGTTGATGTCCCCTCTGACCACGGCAGTCCGCAGTGCCTCGCCATTTCTGTGGTCGGGAGATGCCGTTGCGTGACGGTTGCTGATGCGAGACCTCCGCTGATGAATCGAATCGCTGCGACTGCGTTGGGCATCGGGGAAATGAGGGCTCAGGACGAGGTCGACGGCATGCCCATCGCCGGCCTGAACAGCGTGAATGAGACATTCGTCCAGGGCTTTCCCGCTCGCGCCCTTTCGGAGCAGCAGGTAGAGTATGGCATAGCGAGTCTCGAAGGGTGCTTGTCGAGGCACCAGATGCAAGCAGCTCGACGCCAGTGCAGGACTCACCGTGGCCTGCTCATTGAGAAGAGACCCGACGAGTTCGGACTGACCCCTGGAGATGGCCGTCTTGAGCACGGCCGCGTCGTTGAATTCGATGGACACGCCGTATGCCGCCAAAAGGCTAGCCATTTCGAAGAATTGCGAGGCACACGCCAACTCGAGGGACTGGGAGAGAATGTCGCCCTGGGCGCCGCAGCACAGCAAGAGCTCCGCAAGCTCCAGCTTCGTGGTCGGGCTCGACGAGACGTTCTCCATGAGCAGCTGGAAAGCCTCCTCGAGCCCAGGACTCTGGGGAGGCTTGTTTCCCATGGCAATGGCGATGGCAATGTCCCGGCGGCCGCTGTTAACGGCGATTTTGAGGGCTTCAGCGTTATTGTAGTTGCCGTCGGCAGTCGATCGGCTTAGATGTAGCACAGTGTGTAGACAGCCAGCCCTGGCGGCGTCGCTCAGAGACTGAGACAGGCACACGGACGAGGGTCGGCCGTCGGATTGCAGTAGGAGCCCAATCATGTTCTGGAGACTTTGATTGACGCAGGCTTGTCGGAAAGCATCCTGGCCTTCGGGCGTCTGCGAGGCGTTTGCCCCGTACCGCAAGAGCACTTCCACAATGGGGACGTTGCCGATTCGAATTGCGACAGGGAGACAGTTATCGAGGGTAAACGGGTCGGCGTGAGGAATGAGAACTTGTACCATGTCTAACTGCCCGTTCTCGACAGCCGTCTTGAGCAGCCGTGTCCGATCGCCAACATTCTCAACGCTCCTTCGCCTCGACAGCATGCCAGACTTCCCCGTCTGCATGCCATGGATATCGATGCCCAAGCCGGCCAGCTTCGCGATGAGGGACTCGGCGACGCCCGGCGAGCCGCAGTTGCCGACCCATTGGCTCAAGACGTCGAGAATGTCCTTTGAGTCGTAGCCCTTGTTGCGCTTGAGGTTGCTGGAGGAAAAGGCGCGCGAGAGGCCGCTCTTGGGACGCAGCTGGGCGACTTCGGCGGAGCGCCGGACGAGCAGGTCTTCGGCGGTCTGGTCGTCGGCGATGGTGCGGAACGAGGGAGGGCTCTGGGGTCGCGAGAGCGGCGCGGGAGCCGGAGGAAGGACGATGCCCCATTGCTCCGAGAGCTGGATGATGCGTCGTTGGCGCGCGTCGGCCGTTGGAGGAGGCATTCTAGATTTGGTAGGTCATTGGAGGTGTTGATAAGGAGGGGGAGCAATCGAGAGTCGAGGGTCGAGCAGTGAAGTAAATCACAGGCGAGGAGTCGTCTCGGAGGTCAGCCGTGCCAGGTCGGAGGTGAAACGAGCGAGGTGTGGTAGAGTCTAAGAGGAGCGAGCGAGGTCAATGTGCACGCAAAAGTAGAGATTGGAGCCTAGTTTCAGGGCGCCGAGCTAAAAAGCAGAGCCTCCTTTGGGAGAAAGAAAGGGCATCATGGCATTATTGGCGACGTGCCGTCACTGCAGCTGAAGGGAGCTCTGCATGGTGGAGGGGTTCGTCCTCGATGTTGGTTGGATGGAGCCTGCGCCACAGCCGCACGGCGGCCCTGGATTGTCACCACTGAAAGGGATTGTCCCGCGGGCGAGTTTAGACTGGCTGCTTAGCGCCTAGCACCTGAGAAACCCTGCCGGCTGGGCATCAGTGGCATCTATCGACCGGCTTCACCGTGAGCCTTGGCTGACGAGATGCGTGCAACTCCGGGCTCGTCTGAACTTTTTCCAATGGATGCTGCCTGCCCGCTCCCTTCCCGTCCCGTCGAGACACCTGACAAGGCTCAAACACGGGTGCGGTTGCCCGTGGGAAAAAAGCCCACTCACAGACAGGGAGTGCCGTGGCTTTGAGGCTGGGGTGGCTTTTGCACTGCCTCGTCGCCATCCACCGTCGCCCTATTGAAACGACCTGTCATGACATGTCCCTCCCTTTGACAAGCAACAATTCAACCTCGACCAAGCTTCCTGCAGCACCCACTTCCATAGCGGCAAATCCAAGCCGGGTTGTGCGCGGGGGCAATGGAAATCATTGACTGAATCACAACCAGCCTGGTCTTTGCTTTGCGACAAAATGCAACTTCGTCACCGGCTGTCGGTTGCTGTCCACTAAACTTTAAGCGGCACTCTTCGCGCGAAAGTGCGGACAAGCTAAGAATAGCCTCCCCCCGTTTCAATTCATTCCACGAGCCGGTTCCGTTCCCATCGTGGTGACAAATTTCCAGCGGTGTGTTGTGGGCTGCCTGAGCGGCACTGCCAAACGCGTAATTCACCCGACCCGTTTTCTCCGGAAAAAAAAAAAAACGACGACTCCGACTCCGCAAGATAAGACAAGAGGGAGGGACGAAAGAAGTGGGTTACGCAATGGATGGCGCAACGTCCTGGGACTTTTTGAATCTTTTCCGCGTGAAAATGGAGTTGGTATGGAGAGACAAGACGGCTGAAACGCGAGGCCAGTCGTCACGTTCGTTTGGGCATCAGAGAGTGCAGTAATCCGTATGTATTCGCTTTCTCGTCGTATCCTTGCCCTTCCGAACCTTCCGATCTCTGAGGCTGCGGTCTTGAGCTTGCGACGACTCCAAGAGTTGAGAAGCGTGATACGAGGCATCCGATTAGCTGGTTGCCTTGCCGGTAAACTAATGAGCAATTCTCTGCTTTGTTTTCTTGGCTCGTACGGCTCCTTGCATTCCCGTTTGCAATGACTCTTTAATGTCTTTTGCTGGTGCAGCCATCTTGCTCGCTTGGTTGCATCGAGACGCAAGCAGCTGTCTGGCTTGGGATAATCGACATCACCTGTTTCTTGTGTCTGACTTGTTTCGTCACCGTGGTTGCACTTGGTCTTGGCATTTGCTCGGTTGTCTTCTACTCTGAAATGGACAGGAATCTTGTTGGCCCGGCATTCGACGTGTTACTCCTATCATTTGAAATTGAGCGATCACGTTATCAAGCTGTTAGAGGTGGACTGCGATGAGGTATCTTGGAGCTGCAGGTATCCATACCTTGGATGTAAGCCAATACACATAATAACACTGTGAGTCTTGGATATGAGTAGGGAGGTAGATGATCTATATCATGGACGGTTATGACTTGCTGGCGTACTATTTACCTTTACAAACTTGTACAAAGACTCCTTGCGTCCTCACGACATTCAATGCCCCGTCCAAGATGCTCCCCACAATCCAACACCGTCTACCCAACGAGAAGGCGCTCCCTTCCGAACCATGATCGGTTATCGGGATATCCACTGCCGTCTTCCTTCCTCCTTCCTTCCCTTCCTCTGATGACGTGCTCGCACCCAGAACTCCAGAAATCCATTGATTGCTAAGCAATGTGCTCCCATCGCCAGATTACCCCGCCATCATGGGAAGCTCCGAAAACCCCACTTCCGAAGGGCGCAAATTCCGTTGACGAGAACGGCACCCCAAGTTTTGGCGCAAAGGGCGCGGAAATGGGACGACTAGAGGGGGATTTCTTGTGAGGAAGAAGTGTGTGTTCCGGATATACAATGGCAAGATGCGTCCGGTCTGATGCCGATGGGTTCCGACGGATAGACGGCGCATAATACCTTTTTCATCCCATTGGTTCCATGCACCTTTGAACCAGTCCCCAGCTGTGACGTTTGTTTTCGTGATATGGCCGTTCGCCTTCCGCTCGTCTGCCGCTCCCTCTTCAAACTTTCCTGGTCTTCGACGCTTTCCCTCGCAAGGCCATCCATCTCGTCGTCTCTCCGAATCGCAACAACAACAACCCCAAATCTCATCATCCCACAACACCACATCGCCACCATGGCTCCTCTCCCCGCAACCATGAAGGCCGTCCAGATCTCGCGCAACGGCGGCGTCGAAGCCCTCGAACACGTCTCCGTGCCCGTCCCCAAGCTCTCGGCCGGCCAGATCCTCGTGCGCAACCACTTCGCCGGCGTCAACTACATCGACACCTACTTCCGCTCCGGGCTCTACCCGACCGCCAAGTTTCCCCTGATCCTCGGCCGCGAAGGCGCCGGCGAAGTCGTCGAGTCCGACTCGTCCTCCATCCCCGTCGGCTCCCGCGTCGTCTTCATGGGCACGTACGGCACCTACGCCGAGTTCAGCGCCGTGGCCGCCCGCGACGCCGTCGTCATCCCCGAGGGTCTATCTACGGACAAGGCCGCCGCCGCGTACCTGCAGGGCCTGACGGCCTGGACTTTTGTCCGCGAGGCCGGTGAGGTCAAGGCCGGGCAGTGGGTACTGGTGCACGCCGCGGCGGGCGGCGTGGGCAGCCTGCTCGTGCAGATGCTGAGGGCCGTCGGGGCGCGCACCATTGCTACGGCGAGCACCGAGGAGAAGCTCGCGCTGGCCCGCAAGAACGGCGCCGAGTTCACCGTCAACTCGCACGACGACATCGTCGCCAAGGTCAAGGAGATTACTGGCGGACACGGCGCTGATGTCATCTTTGACGGCGTTGGCAAGGCGACGTTTGATGCGGATATCGAGTTGATCGCTCAGAAGGGTTCCCTGGTTTCGTTTGGCAATGCTGTAAGTCCTCGGTTTTCCGTGATAACGAGACCCTGCTAACAGAAGCAGTCCGGCGCTGTACCTCCCGTCAACATCCTCCGACTCACCCCCAAGTGCATCAAGCTCATGCGTCCCGTCGTCAACGGCTACCTCTCCGACCGGGAGAGTCTCGAAAAGTACACCGCCGAACTCTTCAAAATGATCACGTCGGGCAAGCTCGACGTCGCCGTCCACGAAGTGTACTCCCTGGCCGAAGTGGCGCGGGCGCACCAGGACATTGAAGGCCGCAAGACGACGGGCAAGCTGCTCATAAAAGTGTAATTAAATTCAAATTTTGTTCATTTCATTCATGTGCTTTCTATGCTTGTTCACTGCTGCCTCTAAATGTCAATGCAAAGTGTTCAAACGCCATGTCCAAAAACATCTGCGCTAATAGCTTTGGGGTCTATCCTAGCATCCACGCCGCGAGGAGACCTTCTCACATCTGAGAGTGTCACAAAAATCCTTTTTTAGGAACGAGAAGCCTTGACGGCGTCGATGAGCTCCTGGGGAGGGTCCTGGCGGTAGCCCTTGGGGTTGTTGCTGACCCATTTCCAGAGATCCTTGCACGCCTCCTCCATGGTGAGTTCCGTCTTCCATTCGAGCTCCTTGTTGGCGAGCGTGGGGTTGGCCGTGAGGTCCAGCACGTCGCCGTCGCGACGAGGGTTGACCTGGTAGGGGAGGTCGCGGCCGACGACGGAGCTGAAGGCCTTGATGATCTCGAATACGGTGCTGCCGCGGCCGGAGCCGAGGTTCCACGCCTTCAGACCGGGCTTGTTCTCGCGGAGGTACTTGAGGGCGACGAGGTGGCCGCGGGCGAGGTCCAGAACGTGGATATAGTCACGGATGGCGGTACCGTCGTGGGAGGCGTAGTCTGCACAATGTCAATGCTAGAGTTTCAATCTCAATCGAATCGGACACATACCATCACCAAAGACGAGGAGCTTGTCGCGCTCGCCCGTGGCAACCTTGCCTAGCAGGGGCAGCAGGTTGTATGGAACGCCCTGAGGGTCCTCGCCTAGGATACCGCTGGGGTGAGCGCCGCAGGGGTTGAAGTAGCGAAGCAGAGCACCGTTCCACTCCTCGAATGGCTCGCCCTTTTTCTGGAGGACGTTGCGCTTGCCGTTGATGAAGTCGGAGATGACGTCCTCAATGTGGGCTTTAGTGTGGCCGTAGGGGTTGGTAGGTCCCTTGGGGCAGTGTTCGGGGATGGGAATCATGTTGGGGAAGCGGGTGGCGTCGCCGTAGACGGTGGCAGACGAGGAGAAGACAATGTTGTGGACATTGTTGCGCTCCATGGAGCGGAGGAGGGCGATGCTGCCGCCGACATTGACGCGGTAGTACTCGAGGGGAATCTCGGACGACTCGCCAACAGCCTACAGAACAAAGGTTAGATCTGGCCGAGCGCAATCAGACTCTGGGAACTTGCCTTGAGAGCGGCAAAGTGGATCACGCTGTCAATCTCAGGGTGCTTGGTAAAGACCTCATCGAGACCTTTCTCGTCCGTCACGTCGACCTTGTAGAAGGCAGGGCGGCGGCCCGAGAGGAGCTCGATGCGGTCAACGGCCGTCTCGAACGAGTTGTACAGGCTGTCAATGATGACGACATCGTAATCGTTCTCGAGGAGGGCGAGCGTGGTGAACGAGCCAATGTAGCCGGTGCCACTGCAGAAAACGTCTTGTTAGCGAAAAAGGGGTCATGATGGGTTGGAGGGGGGTGTGAGGGGTTGGGGAAAGTTTGGACGGGACGGAGGAAAACGTTTCTTTGTTCATTCCGCCCAAGAAAAAAAAGAGTTTGACGCACCCGGTGACGAGAACAGTTCCAGCAGGCATTGTGGGATTCTTTGTTGCAGAGTCGGACAAGAAACGGAGGAGAAGAGGATTGCGGTGAGGATTGAGAAGGGAAAGAGGGTTGGCGGTTTAATGGTAATAAGGTGGTGGCAGTGGCGGGAGAGTGAAGGAGGGCCTTGGGAACTGGAGGCGAGCTGGAGGGGACTGAGCTAACGGAAGCTTGTAGTGGGGGCTCAGGATTTAGGGAGGTCTAGGGAGGGGGTACGAAGAAGGTACCGCAGCTGCTAAGCAAATAAGGCGGGATGTGAGGCGTCGAGTTCCAATTAAAGAGGGCCTGAGGCGCACGCTATCGAAGCATCCAGAGTGAAGTTTACTGCGTAAGATGATGGAAGAGGAGGGAGTGGGGATGGTCGAGGTCTGTTCGTGTCGATCGGGACCTCCGTAAGTGGTTGAGTGAATTCGTGTTGGAATGGGCGATGCTGGGAAGCAAAGTGGAAGAGATAAAGGAAGAAGCGGCTATATATGAACTGGAGGCTTGTTTGGCACTGGCACTCACTGGACACCGTGTTAAACCCATCACCACCACGAACGACCCAGGCGCCCCCTTCTCATCACTGTGTCTGAGACGAAATACACCCATTTTTGTTTCACATGGCTTCTTGTTGGCCTTCCACCGTCGGAATAATTAAGATGAGGACATAGATTCGTATGCCACTAACACCGACCCTCTAGGATGCTCTCTTGGTGGTGGGGGAGGGGCAGCTTCAAGATGAACCGTTGCCATGGGCAAAGCCAAGGGTCGACCGTGTTAGCTCTCACTCTTAAATTACGTGCGTCAGCCACGGCGAGTGAGGGCGGTTAAGTGGCGAGATATGAATGGATGTGAGTTCCCCGTACAGTCAGACATGATTGACATCTCAGCTGAAGTTCTTACTTCCATCCAGGACTTTGAAGAGTTCTTTTAGCATCTAAGCTGCGAGATCTGGTGCGACCTGACCGCGTGGCTTTAGCAAGCGGAGGCTCAAGAGTGGCTGAGAGTGGCCACCAGATTTGGACAGTACGACGGCGAGTTACATTCCGGCCTTGCTTGCATGTGCATCACCAGCAGCCAACAATATGTCGGAAGACATGCATCTACTTGCATTCTGTGACCCTGATAGGCCATGGTCTCTTTTCAATCACAAGTGACAATTCATCCTGATTGGTAGCAGCGCATGCGACGACAAAGTGACCCTTTTTTGCACCCATCTTCCACGCGCCAGCCACGTGATCACGCCCCCAACCTCTTCCAATTTGCGCCGCCTAATCTTCGGCGCGCTTCGCGTCTCCAGCCGCCATCGCGAAAACACACCAGCATCGACATTGAGATATCGCCAGAACAGCTTTCGCTCAGGATCCCTGCTCATTGATACCTGATCTTGCCTCTCTTGGAATCAGCTTCGAGACTTGACCTCCTATTTCTTTGTTGGGCCAAATTTGATTTGGGCATCGACTTTTGTTTACGGTTGACTGGGTATCACCGCCGTCGAGAAGTCATCAACAAAGCCACCCCCGCCACACAGCAACATGACCTTTGTCAACGGACCCGCGTGCCCCAAAGTCTAGGTTCATGTTCTGGAGAGGACGACAAAGAGAAGACAGAGACATCCTCGAGCTGCCCCCATCCAGCTGCTTTCCGAGATGAGAACGAGTCACCGAGTGGCCTCATTCATCGTCTCTTGTGCGCCATTCGCACGCTGCTTCGAATGTTGACGCTATCATCCGGTTACACCTTGGACAAGGACTGTTTGCTCAAGCCAGTGAGGGAGACGGTGGGTGCCTCCCTCTCATGACAAAGAAGACGCACCGTTTCTTTCTTGACTGGCCGAAGTACTGTATTCTGTTCTCGCTGCTCTCAAACTCACAAACCACATCCTCCCCGATTCCTTAAACACCCCATTTGCGCCTGCCCCCTTGCACGACCTTACACAACCACTTTCAATTTCACTCACAAATACAATGCCTCCGAGAGCATCAACAAACAGACGTAGCCGCACCACGCGGTCGACTAGCCGAGATGCGGAGCCCGTCAACCCGAGATCATTCGTGAGGCCTCATCTTCCGCTGTTGTCTGGAACGCCAAGTTCAAGGAGGCAGTACACGTACGGCTCTGGGGTCGAACCACCGCCTCGAACTTCGCACCACTTCCAACACATGGATCTCCAAAATGCTGTTGACCAAGCCCTCGAAAGAACTGTCGATGAAGAGCTTCAATACCAGATCTCGCAATCAGAAGCGAGCAATCATTCTGGCGACGAAGGCCTCGGTGCCTCCGACACGGAGCAAGCCATGGCGCCGACCGAGATCCCTGCCGTTCGCAGTCAGTACCGGTATAAACGATGGCGAAAATGCGAAGCTAATAACACCGTAGATCAAGCAACAAACCTGAGCTCTCAATTCTCAGTCGTTGATGACGATGACAGTATGCGCAGTTTTCAGTTGGAGAGCGACTACTATGGAGAGGCGACCATCACGTCTAGAGCTGGGTCTAGTAGCCCAGCTCGCGCGACTCGTGCCACCGCATCACGACTTCGACAGCAGGCATCGAGGAATATTCCTGAACCTGTCCCTGAAGAGTCACCCCAAAAAGCACCGAATACCCGTTCTGCATCAACGAATCAGTCTCGAAGTCGGCCCGCTCGACCCGAGGGAGAGCGACAGTTGAGAAGGGACCCGGGAAGACCGCCTCGGCTCGGCATAGGAGCTCCGGAAGTTAAGGGCATGAGTCCGGCACGACCCCAGGCGGAAGGGCGCAATGATCGAGATGAGGTTCCAGCAGGATCTGAATCGGGCTCGCCGTCGCCAATGCCACGACGCCAAAGAGCTGGACGAAGGCCGAGAGCGGAGGAGGGGCCAGCACGTCAACAGCCAGAGAGCGTACAGGAATCTGAAGAACAAGTTTTAAGACGACAACGGGCTATCCCACCAGTATTGGGAGGCCCAACGCTGCAACCTCCGAACTCTTCGATGACCGTTCCTGCACCTACCAAGCAACGCCAACCTGGGCCTCGTGCGAGTGCAGCTCGTCGCGAGGATGACAATACAACGGCTCAACAGAATACGCGTATCATTCATGAACAAGAGCAGCTTGAGGAAAGTCCTCAGGAACAGACTCGAACCTCTCACCAGCTGCAGAACGACATTGTGCTGGGCAGAAGCGAACTGGGTCGGGAACGGCCACTACGTACCACCCGAAGGCGCGGTGAGCCCTTCCAGGAGAATGTAGATCTCAATGGGTCGACAAACTTGAGAGGTACTGGGAGTTCGTCCGCCGAGCTCCCTTCCCCCCGGGAACATGATGCCGAGATTCAACAGGCCATCTTGGAGGCAGATGATCAGGTTGATCAAGCTGACACCGAAGAACACAAGGCGCTGGCACGACAGGAGCGGATGGAAGCGAGGCGTCAACGGTGGCATCGGGTCCTCTCATTTTGGCCCTTTACTCTATTTCCAGATTTCATCAGGCGCCAGAGAGAGCGAGAGAATACTCTTTGGAATTTGGATGATTGGGCGAACGGGTACCGGTTTCCCTTTCGCGAATTTTACAATCCTCTCACATACCTCAATCTTGCGGTTCGGTTCGTTGATTGGATTTTCGATCTCGCCCTCGCCTACGAAATTGCGCGACGACGATCTGGACGCAGCGCGGCTTGGACTTGGGTTTTCGGGGGCGCTTTTGTTTGCATACTCGGTGTTTTGATTGCCTTGTTTCTTGGCCCGACAGAGGGTGTCGGCATTCCGAGTTGGACATCAACTGACGGGATGAGCTGGCCAAGCTTCATGCCCACAATATCATGGTCATCAGATCGACTCAATAATCTGGCCGACTTATGGGAAACTGACGACGACGACAAGGAGCAAAAGGCCCGGCAAATCCTGAAGAGATTCGAGAAGGACTTGGCTCAGCTCAAGAAAGGTGGCGGACTGCATGAAGCCTCTCTCCAGAAACTCCAGACCATCGTCCCCAAAATCGTACGTATGGAGCTCAAGGACGGAAAACCCGTCGTCTCACAAGAGTTTTGGCACGCGCTGCGCGATCTGATCAACAAGGACGAAGAGTTTTTGACGGTAGAGAAGAGCGTGGATGGATATCAATTTACTTCAGACGAGCAGTGGCGGGCCATCATCAAGCGGCTGAACCAGGACCCGGCCTTTGCGAAGAAGCTCGAATCCAGCGTAGATGGCATCGAAAGCCGCCTCGAAGACCGCCTCAATAAGAAGATGGTTGGGGCTTGGGACTCTTGGGTGAGCAACAACAACGATAAGATCTCTCAACTGCTCGGCAAAGCGTTGGACAAGATCCAGACGCTTGGTTCTGGAAAGGAGTTTGACCGGCGACTCGCGGAGCTTGTCAGGGAGCAGCTGCAAGGCAAAGACGTACAGGAAGTCATTGTCACCCGGAAAGAGTTTCTGCGCCATCTTCAAAACGACTTTGCCACGCACAGGTCTGAGATCCGTGGCGAGCTGGATCATCTCGAGGCGCAGATCGACCGCCTCAAAGAGGCCATCGACTTGGCGGCAAAGAACAAGCAAGGAGTGACCCAGGGCGATGTGGGCGACCTGGTGCAGAACTTGGTTCGCAAGACAATGGCCGACATGAACCTCGGGTCATTGGCCAAGGGAAAGATTCACTCGCATTGGGACGCAGAGCTCAAGAATCAGATCAACTACTTTGCCATCGGCTCGGGCGCCACCATCGACGGCGTACGGACGTCAAACGTGTATGATCCCCTCGAGAAGGGCGACAAGGAACCAACCAGGTACGCGAGCGGCATCCGCGGGCTCAAGGTGCTCCCCCCTATCGCGGCGCTGCACCAGTGGGATGGCGACGGCGATTGCTTCTGCGCCGTGCGCTCGACCAACCGCCGCGGAAACCCTCATGGCGCGACCCTCTCGGTACAGCTCGGCTACCCCGTGATCCCGCAGCACATCGTCATCGAGCACATCCTCCCCGGCGCCACCATCGACCCGGCTGCCCGTCCCCGCGAGATCGAGATCTGGGCGCACTACGACGACCACGACCTGCGCTCCCGCGTGCAGGACTTCTCGGCCACGCACTTCGCCCCGGACCCGGACGACCGCGACGCCATGGACCCCAACTACGGCGCGCCCTTTGTCAAGATTGGCCGCCTCATCTACCAAAACACGGAGCTGCACGACGGCGTCCACGTGCATCGCCTGAGCTCCCAGTTGCAGGAGCTCAAGGCCGCCACGGACCAGGTCATTATTCGCGCCGTGAACAACTACGGCGCGTCGGATCACACGTGCTTCTACCGCGTGAGGCTGTACGGAAAGGAACCCTAGGCTTTTTGACGATGGCCTTCTTGAAGATTGCCTTTCTTTTGGGGTTGTGTTTTACCTCGGCGTTTTCGGGGGGATTGAAGGGGAGATGTGATGCAATAGATACCACTTGGTTGAACCAAAAAAAAATTCCTACTAATTGTCTTGGTATGGACTAAGGCGGCTACGAGAAAAACGACGACCTATAGAGCGCAAGACGCGGGTTTGGGAGGCTAAAGACTTCTTTGCGGGAAGCGCGGAGCAAACGGG
This sequence comes from Thelonectria discophora, assembly GCA_911649645.1. Classification (NCBI taxonomy): domain Eukaryota; kingdom Fungi; phylum Ascomycota; class Sordariomycetes; order Hypocreales; family Nectriaceae; genus Thelonectria; species Thelonectria discophora. Next base: position 826,155 of record CAJVRK010000012.1, read on the forward strand.
GGGCTTTTTGAAATTTGACAGCGAATATAGTTGCTGCCCACGGCAGATTGCAAAAACCACGCGCGTGTGAAGTGACAAGTGATGCGAATGTTTTTGTCATGATTATGCTCTGAATGCCAATTTTCCAACTTTTGTCTATCCCTCCTGCGACAAAGGGTATCCGATTCATAATCCCCCCCCTCCTCACCCATCCAACAATCCGGTCGCCAAAGCCTCCAGGTCCTCGAGCGTCTCGGGAGCCTCCTGCACCTCAAAAACCTTGCCCTTGCTCTTCTTCCTCTTCTTCTGCAGCCTCTCATCGTCCGAGTCGTCCTCGAACCACTTCTTTGCGCGCTTCTTTGGCGGCTCGGCCTCCGAGTCGGAGCCGTCCGCACCGGCAACAGGCAAAGAACGCAGGAGTGCAAGCGGATCTTCGTCGTCGTCGCCAACAGGAGCCAGCAGGGGCGCCTCGTCGCCATCGGGATCAATGCCGTTGCGCTCCATTGTCTCGCGGGCCTTTCGCTTGTCGCGCTTCTCGCGCCGTTTCTGCTTCGCGTGCAGCTTGTCGTCGACGTCGGCCTCGCGCACGCGCGTCGTCTCGTCTTGGACGAACTTTTCTCGCTGTTCGGCTGCGGTTCCGTCTTGGCGGAAGTCGTCTTCGTCTTGGAGCTCATACACCTCGTGGGCGTTGCCGTCCTCATCGAAGACCATCTTGGTGGGGTTGCCCTTGAACTTGAGCATTTTCTTCTTGGACTTAAGGGCCTTTTCGCGGCGTTTTGAGTCGACAATGAAGGGCTCTTCTCCGCCGATTCCGTCAATGATCTTGGCTGCGCTCTTGAACGCGTTCTTGGCTTCTTCGTCCAGGTCGTCATCGTTCAACCGTCTCTTGACTGACAAAAAGTCCGCATTGTCGTCTTCGTTCTTGTCGTCGCCATCAATAACCAGCTTCGTGTAGTGACTTGACAAAACGTCCTGGTTTGTCCGCTCAAACATTCGGTCGTACTTGGTTCGTACTTCGTTCTTCTTCGTCTTTGCCTTGGGTCCATCAATGTCCATGTCGGATTCCGAGTCGCTCGACATGTTTGCTCGAGGCGCGTTCTTGATACGCTTGATATCATCACCCTTCTGAAACTTGATCTGAGGGGTACCGGGAAGACCGAGACTCATCGCAAACCCGTCAAGATCCAACTTCTTGAACTTGAAGACTTCCTTGTCCTTTTGTAGGTGGATTGATCTCGTGTAGCTGATGAAGGCCTTTTGGCCGAGGTATTTTAGGTCTGGGTTCTGGAAACACATGCTCTGAAGCTGGTTCTGAATGCTCTTCTTCTTCTTCTCTTTCACGTTCACCTTTTGTATTGGGATCTTTCTCTGCTCAAGACGCTTGAGCATTCCCGGCTCCTCACTGGGGTCCAAGAAGAGCACTGCGCGACCGTTGCTCTGATATCGAGCCGTTCGGCCAACGCGGTGGATATAAGTGTCTGCATCCTCAGGGCAGTCGGCTTGGATGACCCAATCGACGGCAGGAAAGTCAATGCCTCGCGCGACGACATCGGTCGCGAACAAACAAGATTGCTTCGCTTCAGTGAATCTTGATGTGATTTCTAACCTAGCGAGTTGTTTTTGTCGGCCGTGGAGGTGGAGAAGAGGGATACCGGGCTGAAGATGTCGAAAGCTTTCGTATACAAACCGGACCTGCTTGCCGGAACTCAAGAAGACAATGATCTTGCTCTTTAGGTTTGCCTTGATGAAGCCGTATAGTGTATCAAGTTTCTCGGTGAGGGGCGTAACAATGTAGTGCTGCTGTAGAGTCGTGGGAGTCGCGCTCGTCGCTTCTTGATGCACGGAAACGTATTCAGGGTCCTTGAGACTGAGGCGGGCTAAATCGGAGACTTTCTTGCTCTGTGTGGCGCTGAACATGAGGGTCTGTCGCTCCTTTGGTAGGTGCTCAATCAAGGCGTCGACTGCCGACTGGAAGCCCATGTCCATAATGCGATCCGCCTCGTCCAACACTAGGATCTGCAGGTTGTTGGCATCGAACCCTGCCGTCTGATCGAGATGCTGTAGCATGCGACCGGGCGTGCAGACAAGAATGTTCATCCGATCAAGACGCTCAGCTTCTTCCTTCAAGCTCTTTCCACCAATGACTAGTCCGGCTGAAAAGGAATGATGGCGTCCAACTTTGCGCAAGACTTCGAAAATTTGTACAGCGAGCTCGCGAGTGGGGGAAAGAATGAGGGCGCCGAGGCCATCGTATTCAGTCCATTGGGCGCGATACAACTTTTCGAGGACAGGGACGAGGAATGCCAAAGTCTTTCCACTGCCCGTCTTGGCGGCTCCGAGAATGTCGTTGCCCTTCAGCGCCAACGGGATGGCGCCGGCTTGGACATCGGTGAGGGTCTGGAAATGGGAGGCCTCGAGGCCGGAAGCAGTTGGAGTGGAAAGCGGGAGATCAGAGAAGGCCTTGGTTTCGGTTGATTTGGGGTCCTGGGGAATTGGTGAGCAAGAAACGAGGAATAGCAAGCGGCGCCAAACTTGCTGAACCTACCAAATCGTCAAGTCGTTTCTGTAGCGTCAGGAGATCTTCGTTGTCTCTCTTCCGTTTCTGCTGGCGCTGCTCGGTGCGACCGACCTTGGGGGTCTTGGGTTGGCGCCTGCCTTGCCGCGCGTTGGGGGCCATTCTCCAGCAATTGACGATGTGCTTGAAGCGTCCGTTTTAAGATCAGGTCCCGCGCAACCTCTTGGTGTCGCTGGAAATTTTTTGGAGGCAGCGGCAATGTGAAAGGCCGATGACCGATGGCCCACTTATTTCAGGCGTGGAGATCTCCACGACAATGGACATTTCGAGATGTTAATCGCCATAATTTGGCCGACGTGGATTGATGAGAACTTCTTCGTCATAATGTAAGACGAGATATCAAGTACAATTATTCAACGCCCTACCTGGGTTACCTCACAATAAAAGTTCGGTAAAGCACCCACCTCCCATCCTCAGCGAAGCCATTTTTGAAGGCATTCTCGAAGCAACACCTTGGCCCATGGCGAACGTTGACACAAAGATTGGGGGAGAATTTTGGGGCAATTTTGCGACGGATATAACGCTTCACAAATATTTGATGATATAAAAATGATTTTCACAACATCAATTAAATTAATATCTTGTTGCTCCGTAGAATTTAGGAACATCCTCAGCGTGACCGGAGTTGCTCTGGTGGAGTACATACTCCCAGGCCCCACCGCCTTGGGCAGAAAGATTTCACCGCCAAAAAATTGCTTTCTGCCCCTCCATTCTCGTTCTGTCGCAAATTCATCATCACCACGTAGCCTCGGCAAAATGAAGGGCGCAAAGAAGAAGGGAGGCTTTTCCTCTAGTCGCATCGCCGATGCGCGATTTGCCAGCTTTGAAACCGACCCTCGATACCGATTGCCCTCGAAAAAGCAGGCCAAAACCACCATCGACAAGCGTTTCGCCCATATGCTCAAGGATGAAGAGTTTACTGCCACCGCCAAAGTCGACCGCTACGGACGAAAGCTGAAGTCTGACAACAAAAAGAAGGCGCTCCAGAGACTGTACCGAGAAGAAGACGAGGAGGACGAAGATGAGGATAAGGAAGAGGAGGAAGAACTTGAGATTGACGACGATGCCGTGCAACGGGAACTTCGCGCTGCGCACGCCAAACACGATCCTGCTCGAGGCGGCGGCTTCTCATCCGAGTCCGAATCCGACTCTGACTCGGATGAGGAAGACGGTGGCGCCGAAGTCGAAGCTGAGGGCGACATGCAGAGGCTACAAGATGAGCAGGCTGATGTTGAAGATGGCGAAGTGACCAATCGCATTGCAATTGTCAACCTCGATTGGGATCACGTCAAGTCGACTGATTTGATGGCTCTCTTCTCCAGCTTCATTGAGGATGACGCCGGAAAGGTCGAAAAGGTTTCTGTTTATCCCAGCGAATTTGGAAAGGAGCGCATGCAGCAAGAGGAGTTGGAGGGACCTCCCAGGGAACTCTTCAAAAAGGCGGCACGGAGCGATTCGGACGAGGACGACTCGGAAGACGACTCGGACGATTCAAATAGCGACGAAGAGGACGAAAGGATCAAGAAGGAACTACTCCAAGAGGGCGACGACCAGGATTTCGACAGTGACGCCCTGCGGTCGTACCAGCTCGACCGTCTCCGTTACTACTACGCCGTTATGGTCTGCTCGAGTCCCGAACTGGCAAAGAAGATCTACGACGCTACCGACGGACGAGAATACCAGTCGTCGTCTAACTTTATCGACTTGCGGTTCGTCCCCGACGACGTTACCTTCGACGACGAGCCTCGCGACGAGTGCAGCGAGGTCCCAGGGTCGTACAGACCTGTCGAGTTTGTGACGAACGCCCTGCAGAGCTCCAAGGTCAAGCTTACCTGGGACATGACCCCCGACGAGATGTCTCGCAAAGAGTCCATCAATCGTGCCTTCAGTGGAAGCCGCGCCCAGATCGAGGAGAACGACCTGAAGGCATACCTAGCCAGTGATAGCGAAGATGAAGAGTCGGACGAAGAGGAGGCCCAAAATGGGGAAGCTGTAGAGGATGCGCCCAACCTGTCCAAAAAAGAGCTAGCTCGGCAAAAGATGCGGGCGGCCCTCGGCTTGGGAGACGAACCAGAGGCGAAATCGTTTAATAACGGACCGGTCGGAGACATGCAAATCACCTTTACGCCCGCCCTGACGGAAGGCGCATCGAAGAAGAAGGATGAGCAGGAGGAGACGACCATCGAAAAGTACAAGCGCAAAGAGCGCGAGCGAAAGGAAAAGAAGCGACAAAAGCGCAAGGCGAAGCGCGAGGGCAAGGACTCTGAGGATGAGGAAGTCAAAGCCCCTGCTGCTGCTGATGACGATCTTGGCTTCGACGACCCCTTCTTCACCACGACCGAAGAGCCCGCCGCCGCGTCCAAGACGTCGATCCGCAAGGAAGAGCGCCGCAAGAAGCGCGAGGCCCGCGAGGCGGAGGCGGCCGAGTCCAAGGCGGAGCGGGCGCAGCTGGCCAAGGTCATGGCCGAGGACGCTGACGAGAACCAGGCGGAGCACCTCGACCACTTCGACATGAAGGACATTATCCGGGCCGAAAAGGTCAAGGCCAAGAAGGGAAAGGCCCGGAAGCGCGCCGAGGCCAAGGAGACGCGGGGTGGGCTGCAGGAGGACTTTGAGATGGACGTGGACGATGACCGCTTCAAGGCCGTGTTTGACAGCCACGAGTTTGCTATTGACCCGTCGAATCCCAAGTTTCAGGGTACCGAGGGCATGAAGAAGCTGTTGGAGGAGGGGAGGAAGAAGAGGAGGTCTGGGGATGGGGATGAGGAGCCCCGGAGCAAGAAGGTCAAGAAGGGACGGAGGTGATGTAGGGGATCACGGCGGTGAGCGGTAATTAATAGAATTAGACGGCGTACAAAACCTTCATCTTGATTACATATGGTATTTCGTAAGACGACGTGGACAGTTGAGTGATTTGAAAATAGAGCCTACAACGCTCAACAACATGCCAAATGCCCCAGTTGATTTCCCAAACCCACACACCCAGTCACTCCGCGTCGAGCGGCTTCTGACCACTCCAAAAATGCATCTTGCCGTAGGCGTGCACCTTGGGGTCGCGCATGCTCTGGCGGCACTGGGCGAAGAAGACTTCCATCTCGGTCTTGTCCCAGCCCATGCGCGGGAAGTGCACGGCGCCGACGGCGGGAAAGAAGTCTTCGCAGGCGGTGCGATAGTACATTCCGACGAGTCTCATGATTCTGGGGGTGTTAGATGTGATGGCTAAGAGTGTCTTATGTGTGGAGGGAGTGAGAGAGAAAAGGAGGGAAACTCACTTATCTCGCGGCCACGTCCCGTACGGCAGCTTAATGTAGTTGTGCTTGATGTTCACGAAGCCCGCCTCGGCGAGGTACTGCCCCCCAAAGACGGCGGCGTGCGCGTTGGTGCCGAACTGGGCAAAGGCCTCGGTGAGGAGCTCAGTGAAGCGCTTGATGGGGAAGTCGTCGGGGACGCTGTTGTCGTCCGAGTGGCACTGTCCATCGACGTCTTGGAGTTCGACCCAGGCGCCGGGTTTCATGTGTCTAGTATTGTCAACGATTTTGCTACCTGGGTATAGGGAAGGGGGGTTGGGGAGCTCACGCGAATGCTTGCTTGAGAAGGATGACGGGCGACTTGAGGATGGGAATCATGTTGCGCAGGTGCACAAAGTCAAAGTCGTCGCCGTTAAGCCACTCGTCTTCTACGTCGTCGACGAGGAACCTGGCTTTGTCAGTTCGTTCCTTTGGATAGGACCTGTTAGAGGGAGCCCTACTTGACGTTTGGGGGCACCCAGACGGGCTGAATCGGACTGAGATCCAAGCCAATGACTTCAGCACTCGGATACTTGTCTCCCACTGCACAAAGTTTCAGCTCAAACCGCATCCCATCTGTTAAAGAAAATACTCACTCTCAAGTGCCCACATGCCCGTCCCCGTCCCCAAGTCGACAATCTTCTGCGGATACTCCCCGATGGGCGCGTAAAACAGCCTCCCGTCGGTCGCCTCGAGCATCATAGCGTGCAGCATGTCCTCGCGGTTCTGCTCTGTCTCATCGTTTGGCAGGGGATACCGGCCGTGGCGGTAGCGGTGGTAGCGCCGCCCGTTTTGGTAGCTGTGCTCGAAGATGCTGGAGCTCAGCGAGGTCGAGTCGCTGGGGCGGCGGGAACCGGAGGAGGAGCCATCGTCGGAGGCATCAAAGTCGGAGGCGGAGAACTCGCCGTCTTCGTCGCTACCGCCGGCTTCGATGTGGGCGTCACCGTGGAGGAGGCCTTGGTTTGAGGAGGTGGAAGGGGGTTGTGTCGTGGTAGTGGTAGGTTGCTCTTTGGGAGGAGGGTTGGTGTTGTCCTTGTTGGGACTCGCCCTCCGACTTTGTTTTCCGTCCGAGCTGCCCATGCTGACCATGTCCCGCGTGCGTCTTGGGAGGACCTAAGAGTCGCGAGACGGGACAAGTTCTCGTCTTGAAGCCGGCAGCGGGGTTGGGAAATCTCAGCTTCTTAAGGGTGGACGTACGACCGAGACGCGGACTTGGGAAGAAGGGGGCTGGTCTGGCTGAGGTGAGATAGTATTCGCGCCGAGAAATGCTCGTTGTAACTGTGACAAGGTCACGACCGCGGTTGAGGATACTTGTAATAGTTCCAGTTGGAGATCAGCTGAGACGCGAGATGCTAAGAAATTGGTAAAGTGAAGTCGAAGCATTAACCCCCCCTCTCGTCCCATTGACCCGGGTCTACCTTTGGAACATTCATTAAACCGCGCCGCAGGAGAAATGCCAAGGTAAACTCTAGCCTACTGATGAAATACCGGAGAGACAGGAAGGGGAGTCTGGAACTTTGCGAGAAAATGGTCGACCAAACTACGACGCCGAACTGGCGGGCGCCACTGGAGCAGGGTGGCTGCGGCGCGGAGGCTTATGTACTACCAATACCGATATTTCGAGATTGGTCCTACGGACACGGGTTATGAACTCGAATTCCATTCTACGAGGCGTCCTGGGGAGTGTAATAACGAGAGATGATGGGTAGAAGGGGTTGTCAGCAGTCATGATAGCCTTGAACTTCCTCCGCATTAGGTTCTCAGCCGGCCCAAGTTCCCATGACCTTTCGCCGGCCCGTTCTTGATTCAATGTTTCTGTCCACATGGCAAGAAGCGATCCGTCTCGATATTCTCTGCTATTGGAGTTTCTTGCTTTTCGTTAGGCAGTCGGTTAGGTCCACGTTAGGGAACGCGGAGAGAACGAGAACTACGGGGAGCGGAGCCAGCAGGCGAAACCTTGAGGAAGTTGATCATGTGGAGGAATGGAATGGGAATGGAATTGGGTTCGATCCAGGGCGCTGGGTGTTGGTGAGCGTTGGTCGCAGATGGGGATCCCGAGGAGCGGGAAACAGGGCGTTTGCGTTTTTGTGGTTTTGTGGTTTTATTAGATGGGGGTTAGGTGTTGAGTAATCAAGGGAGGGATTGAGAGTGTTTGGGACGGTGGAGGTGATGTGGACGTGGTGGAAGTGATGGTGGGAGTGATGGTGGGAGTGATGGTGGAAGTGATGGTGGAAGTGATGGTGGACGTATTGGTGGACGTGATGGAATGGACTGGAGGAGCATTAGGTGTGCTGAAATGGAATTGAAAATAATGGTCAATAAAACCGAACAAAGGAAGGGTAAAACAATGCAATCCATCCAATAACAAAGGCTCGACTCCGGCCGAGTGCCACGGCCGTGACGAAAGCAATTCTTCCATGCAACGCTGTAAGGTTGTATAAATTGGTGGGGGCATCATCACGATACAAACGAGACCACCACGGACCATTTATCGCTTCATGCCGCGCACGGGGGGTGGTGGGTTGGGGTTTGAGGGAGGACAAAGGCCGGGTGAGGTGATGGATGGGATGGTGTGATGGAGGGGTCAGATAAGGAGGTGGCGGGAGGTGGTGGGAGTGGTGAGAGGACGGCAAATGGAAATGGACATCTCCACCAGTTCATATGTGAGCTGCGTCTGTACGGATATATATGTGCGCCATTGGAGGCAGGGGTGAGCTACTGGCTGAATTGGATGCGGCTGTGAAAATGGCAATAGGGCATCAACTTGGAGAGTTGTGCATGTTGATGTGCATCTTGATGGGATAATTGCACTACCTACTTCAACACCCTTCTCGATTCTTGAAACAAATCGATATTCTCTCACCGACTCCCCCGGACCTTATCTTCCTCCCACCCTCCTCCCCCTCCTTCTCACCCTCCATCTTCCCCCCCTTAGCGCCCAGCTCTTCATCGAGATGCACCTCTTTTCAAGGATTCCATTCCACGGCCCATCTCTCCATCCGTAAAACACTACGACGTAGATGGCAAGGAAGGCAAACAAGGCCGCATTCGGTGGGGAAACGCGTGAGCTCTTTTGCAACCCTTCCAGCTGCTCCAGCTTTTTTTTTCTTCTCGTCACTTTTTCTGCGCACGAGGCGGTCATGGGAATTAAAATGGTGCAAAAGGGCCAAGCCCAAAACTCATCCCATACCAGTGACAGGTTTCTTAGATTAAATTCTTGTCTCGCCCCCTTTGGTTTGTGTTACTTCATCCCTTTTTTTTCTTCTTGTTTTGTCCGTTTGCTATCCTGTGCGAGTACGCCGTAGGTGTTCCTTCCATCTTTGCGTACGTATTGAGGCGAATCCCCCCGCGCCCATCGAATCGTCATCGTCACCTGCAGATCCATCGACTGCCGACCTTGGTGATCACGGTGATGATCCCTGCGACAAAGAAGAAGAATCCGATAATCATTTGATCGCTTCAACTCATCCAACCCATCTACACATTAAACAACCGCATACATGGCCGCGACAGTCACGACTCCCCTCCTTCCCCTCTCAACCGCCGCCACCGCCGCCGCCTCGCCCATCCGACCGTCTGACGCATCTCCGCCCCAGCTCCTCCCGCAGCTCCAGCAGCAGCTCCAGCCTCCCGAACCCTTCTCCTCGCGGCTGCAGCGCGCCGCCATCGCCGCCTTCTCGCTCGCGCGCTTCCTCCGCGGCCTCTCGCTCGTGCTCTACCCGCGCTTCGGCCTGTACGCTCTCGACGTGCCCTCCGATGGCGCCAGCTGCATGCTCGCGAGCCTCATTGGCGTGCGTGACATGCTCCTCGCGGGCTTGCTGCACACGGCTGATGCCTCGGGAGCGCTCGCGGGGGATCTGGCCGCGAGAAGGGAACTCGCGCGCGCCTTGACGGTCAACCTGCTGAGCGACGCCGTCGACGCCTTCGTGCTCATCTTCTATGCGGCCTGGTCGTCCGACTGGGGCAACCCGCTGACCGTCATCGTCGTCACGGCCGTCATGGCCATCCTCGAGCACCTGACCCTGTGGAGCCTGAGCGAGGACGAGTGGGAGGCCCTGGAGCACCGCAGCTTGGAGGAGGACAAGGTGTCGAGGATGAATGCCTGGTTGCGCGAGCTGGGCCGGTATGAGTTGACTGGGCCGGAGTCGTCGCGCGACTCGGTGCGTCGCTTCGGGCCCGATATGGCTTGAATAGTGTTGGTCTGCTTGTTTGCTTGGGATCCAGCGTGGGCGTTGGGCTGTTTGGCGCTGGAATGGGATATGATATGGAATATGGTCATGGGTAATGGCATCATGTTTGGGAATAATGCATCAGGTTGGTCATGATGGCCGGAATTGTATTGAGCGAGTAACAAGAATGCTGCAATTGGAACGCCATGAATGCATACGTGTCGCAGCAGAATGCAAGTCTATCCATTCTACGTCTACAAGTGAGCCACCGTCTTCCCCTTGGCCTCCTCCTCCGCCAACGCAGCCTCGTTATTCCGCCGCCACATCTCCTTGCGCAGATCCGTCCCCGACAAGAACTCGCGAAACCACTCCCTCTCGAACCTCGGCAGCTTCCTCCCCACCCCCGGCTCGCCCTCCCCGGCCAACTCCCTTAACCCGTCAAAGTAATCCTCAAAGTCCGGGTACACAACACTAAACTTTGGTCCGTCGCCGTGCGTCCCGATGCGCTCCGTCTCCCACCTCGCCATCTCCTCGGGGCTCGGCGTCTCTGCCCTCCCCGCCAGCAACCGCGCCGCGTACACGGCCTGCCACTCGAAGATCTTGAAGGTCAGGCCCGCGCCCACGGCCCCGACGAAGAGCAGGCTCGGGTCGGGCGCATAGACGACGTGCTGGTACAGGTTCGGCACGCGGTTGTTGCGCACTGGGACGGACGGGAGGAAGGGCAGCGCCCAGGTGTATCCCGTGCCGAAGATGATGTGGTCGACGTCCCGAATCGAGGTGCCGTCGGCGAGGTGCACGTCGCGGCCGTGGACGCGCTTGATCGAGGGGCAGCGGGCGATGGACGGGTGGTGGAAGGCGCCGTCGCCAAAGTACGTGTTGGGCGTGTGGCCGATGACGATGGCGTTGATGGGCGTCTTGGCTGTGTTGATGAGGTCGACAGCGATGTCGGCGGCCGAGACGGAAGCTCCCACGACAACGACTTTCTGCGGGGTGTCAATATATCCTCAGTGGCCACAAAGTAGCTCCAGCTCTCACCTTGTTCGCAAACCGGCTCTTCCCCCGGTACGTCTTGCTATGCAGCACGCTCCCCGGCCGACTCTTCTCAAACTGCTCCAGCCCTTCCACCTCTGGTATATACGGAACCCAGTAATGGCCACTAGCCACCACCACGGCGTCGAACCACTCAACCCACCAGTAATCCAGCTTCTCCCCTGCCTTCCTCAACGTCACCTTCCACTCCCCGCCGACCTTTTCCACCCTCTCGACCCAAGTCCCGTACTCGACCAGGTCCCCGTACGCATTCCGCTGCAGCAAGCCGGCCACGTAGTCCCGGATGGCCGTCCAGGGCCGGAACGGCGTGTCGACGCCGTGCACGGCGACGGACCACGGGCTGCGCACGTCGGGGATGGGTTCCTGGGTGAACTCCATGGTCTGGCTGGCCACGTTGGTCTCCAGGTAGGGGTAGATGGAGGACTCGGCGAAGCGCGGCTGGTCTGCGGGCGAAGGAGACTTGGGGACGAGGGCCGGGAGGGCAGAGGGGATGGGGATGGGGGGGTCGGCGGTGCGGGAGGCGAGGCGGGCAAAGTTGGAGAGGGCGGGTGGTTGCGTCTTGTCGCCGATCCTGAGATGCGTGAGTGAGGGATGATATTAGTTGGAGAGCTTTCAGTGACTACCAGCACCCTCCCGGTCCTTCGCGGCGCTCAAACACGCGGATCAGGTCAAACGTCTTTTCCTGGGCGAGGGCATCGACGGCAATGGCGCCCGCCGGGCCGGCGCCGATGACGGCGACGCGCTTGACTGGCATTGAGTCAATTGAAGTGAATTGAAGGATTTATGAGGGATTGGAGAGAATTGGAGAAGAGAGAAATGTCTGGTTTTGGTCGCGGCTCAAAGCAATGAAAGACGGCTTCCCCACTTGAGGTGACAGCCACGGGCTTGGTCGGGATAAGGGAGTGAGGGTGGAGATGGGTGATGATGAAGTTGACCATGGTGTATCACGCCATCGCCGGCGTCGGGATGGGATGGGTGTGGTGTTGAGGGGTGAATTCAAGTATATGCAGAGGAACTAATCGTCAATACCACCAACCCCGTCAGTCTACCCCCTTCCAAATCCCAACTCCTCACTCACTGAGGACCCCCAGCAGGACCGCTGTTATCCCAATAGTTATCCCCCTTTGCGCGACACGTCCCGATAACACAATAGTATCCGCTCCCGCGGTTGTTCGAGTTCGGCGACTTCAAGATGATGTCGTCGCTAATCGTCTGGACCGGGTTCGAGCACGGCGCCTGCAGCGTCAAGACGATGTGCACCGTGACGGCCGTGTGTGCCGTCTTGTACCAGATGCACATGTCGTCGCCCTCGACCCCGTAGCACGTGTACTCGTTGCCCGTCTCCCACGTCTTTTGCACGTCGAAGCCGCCCGTGAGCCACTCGTCAATCTCGGCCAGACGGAGGAGCCGATGCTGAAGGACTCGGATTGCTCGTAGCCGGCCGAGCAGGAGGGGGCGGCGCCGCAGTTGATGGTTTCCTGGGGGGTTAGATTGGGTGGTCCATGAAAAAGGGTGAATGGTTTTCTTTTTTTTGGCTTACGCTGATTTGCTTGTGAAAGTAGTTTTGGTGAGGGTCTCCATCGCCGACCAGATACGTGTGGCCCAGAGGTTGGCACGGGATGATGCGGCTCAGCTGCCGCTTCTCGTTGCCATCGCTCTCCTCGCTCTCCTCGACCGCTACGAGCGAGAAGCCACTGGGCACAGGCAGCCAGCGATCGACCTCTGCCTCGTCGACATTAAAGATGCGATGGCAGACGGCGCCACCTAAGTGCTTTTTATTGGACCGCGTTAGGTACGTCGCGTTGCCAAACGAGACGCTGCCGTAGCCAACGTTGTTAACGTCAAAGGCGATGGGGAACTGGGCGAAGCTGCCGGTGGCGATGGTGTTGCTGTTGGTAGATTGGCCGTAGTATTGTGACTTGTTGGCGTTGTAGACTTTGATCGAGGTGGACGCCGTGGCCTTGGTGAAGGTGTAGATGGCGCGGATGTCTTCGGGGGTGGCCCGGAGGGCGGCGAGGACGCCTGTAGTGAGGGGCAGGGCGATGAAGGTTTTGAAAAGCATTTTGAAGTGTACTGGGAGTGAAAGAGAGGATGGAAGTGGCTCGGTGTGATGAAGTCAGCTCGAGTGATGAATTTTTCTCCTCGGCAGACTTATATACACAAAAGATGTACGCAAATAGGAGTCAAGAATCATTCACATGTATAGCATCAAGTCATTCAACTTGTTCTGGGCCGTCTCCTCGAAGGATCAATTTACTTATCCAAGGACTATATTCCTTCAAGTTCACTGCCATTTACTGGCCCTCTAGGATCCAAGGCCTGGACGTCTCATAGTCCTCCGATCCAAGCAACTCAATGGGACGTGGTTGGGCCTGTTTGGTAATAGAATCCTGCTGCAGATGGATGTATCATGAGAGTGTTGAATCAGGAGCTGCACTGCTGCGCCTTTGGAGGCTAGGGAAACAATCCTTCAACTTCATTGCTACCGTGTGAATGACTGACGTCCAATTTCAGCACCCTACGTGTAGAGCCGCGGGTAGGGCTGCCGGAGGCAAGGCCCGTCACGAGATGATTAGTCCAAGGCATCTCTATCCGCCGAGTGGCGAAGGGACTTGACCTGCTTGAACAGCCAGCCAATCTCGTCTACTACCAGGCGGCAACATTATTCGTCAAATCCCGAGATTGAGGCTGTGCCTAGGATCTCGGGATAGACTCATGTTTGTCCCCATCAAGTTGGATGAACTAACCTGGAGATGCTCCATAGTCCACGCGTCGTCCCAATTCCATCTCGAAAGGACTACTCGTTTGAGCTTTCAGCCTTACGTGAAGCTATTCCGTTGGTGCATTTTCTCAAAGGATTCCCTTCCGAAGTGGTGTCCCTAGTTTGTCAACTCCACTAACTAGTTATATTGACCTATGCTGAAGATTGGCCAATGGAGGATTAATACTGTCAGACGGAGCTGGCTGCGTCACGTGACGCGGCCTCAAAAGAGGGGAAGGGCCAAGAAGACCGGCCCGAAGAACAAGTAGAAGCAAGAATCATCATCCTGTTAAAGGGATCATCTTTGATCAATTGAACTGCCTCACATTGGCACCCAAATTATCTCTCTATCCTGACCCCTTTGACGTACCAACTCGGACCACAACTCAACTTTCCGTGTGTCCGACAAATACATGTATAACGTGCATGATAAGCGAACGCCGCATCCAAGCGAGCGCCGCACTTTTTCCTCTTCCACCTTACTTCTCATTCAATCAAGTCAATCCCAACTACCCAGCATGCTACTACAAATTACTGAGGCAAATACCCTCCTTGCTCTTCAGGCCCTTCAAAATGACCCAAAATTAAGTATCCGACGCGCCGCTAAGATCTATCGTATTGACGAGCGAAGGCTGCGTCGTTGGCAACAGGGCATTTAGTCTCGATTCGATACTATCCCCAAGTCGCGTCGACTTACCGGTCTAGAGGAACATATCATCATTCAATTCATGCTCGACCTAGATTCGCGAGGATTTCCCCCGCGACTGCGTGGTGTTGAGGAGATGGCCAACCGACTGCTCGCTGACCGCGACGGTCACCTGTCGGCAAGCGCTGGGCTTCCAAGTAAACGGCGCAGAGCAAAAAAATCCCGGCTACGGAATGGAGGGGAGATGACTGTAGATGAAGGAAGGTATGAGACAGATCAGAAAGACATTGATGTGCAGTTGATAGCCGAATTGTCGAGAAGTGGTGGTCTAGGAAGGTCAGCGCGGGCGAAGGAAAGGCGGTGTGGAACATGCAGAGAGGCCGGTCATAATGCGAGGACCTGTCAGGCCATAATTGAGACCTCTAGATAAGAGCATAGTAACTAAATTTAATTGATTTGAGGCGTTGTGTTTTTATTGAAGTCTTCATCTTGAAGGCTAGGAAATGTGCGGCGCTCGCTTATCATGCACGTTAGTTATAGGATGCCTTGCTCAAAGGTGCGCTACAAGCCATTGCTTGCAGAATCACATAGGACGATAGGATGTATCCTTGAAAGGCTGAAGGGCTCTAAACCTGGACCCAGTCACATTGTCTTTACTTTGCGTGTCATGTATATAATTCGAGTCGGTCCTTGTTTTGGAGGATTCCCGTCCCGGACCTGGACACCCTGGACGATGCTGTTTCGATCCCGCAGGACCCTTACAAATCATCCACTATCGATGGAACCATCCTTTTGCATTTACTATTGCTAGTTCGCGCCAAGCCTGCCCGGCTTCTATATCCCGATGTTCGTTGATCATTGCTCTCGGTTGAGTCGCCTTTGCAGGTAGAGGATTCTGCCACGGAATGTTCTCACGGCACAAGCATAAAAACAAGGTTGGCACATATCTCTCGAGAATAGCATGATTAAAAATCCTTCATTTCAAATATGGCGCTCAAGTCTAGTCGACGGGACTTCCCGTCTCACTAACTGATCCCTCCACCTCACGCCGCCGCCCTGATCTTGGCCCGCCTCTCCCAAGTCGCCTTGATGACATCCAACTCGTCGTAGACGGACAGCACGGCGGGATGCTTGGCGATTTCCTGCGCCCAGCTCCAGAACTTGGGCGCCTCCTTTTCGAGCCGCTCGTTGACGTTGCTCGGGATAACGCCATGCTTGGAATTGTGCAGCAGTCGAATGACAAAGGAGCCCGTCAGAACCTATGTTCTATTGGTTAATAAAGTTTTCAAAATTGTTGTAATGAAGCTTCAATATGGCTAACCTCGGCCAGGGTAATCTTCTCATGCCCTCCGAAAAACGGCGCAGCTCCCTCGAGAAGCGGCTCAATCTCCTTGACCACGGCGGCGACCAGCTCCGGGGCCGCCTTGGCCGTCTCCTCGTCGGTCCGGGAGTAGACGGCCTTGACGTAGTGCGGCTGCACGCGCGAGACCCAAGCGTCGACGAAGAAGGCGATGCGGGCGCGGGCCAGCGGGCCGTCGGAGTCCGACGTGGCGGGGACAATGTGCGACGGGTACTGGTTGGCGAGGAACTCGGCCACGATGGCCGACTCGCGGATGATCTCGCCCTTGTAGATGAGCGTGGGCACTTGGCCGCGCGGGTTGATCTTGAGGTACTCGGCTGGGCGGGGGGCGTCGAGATCGATGAGTTTCTCCTGGAAGGGGATGCCGAGCTCTGAGAGGACGATGTGTGCTCTGTGGGCGACTGGATAGTGTGAGCTGTGGTTAGGAGGCAAAGTAAGACCTGCAAAGAGACCTACATGGACATCGGTGGCTGGTCCAGAGGACAAGGTCTGTTGCTTGAGAACCCATAATGGACTTGTGAGTCGTGGTCGCGAACTTTCTGATATGTTGCTTGAGGAGCATGAGCTAGGTGGTTTAAAAGAACAGGATGAACGTGAATATATAGCTGCAAGAAGCACTATCTTCTGACGCCATCTAGTATGCCGATGTTCCAATATATATACATCCGTATACTTGAATTATTAATCGCCATCCAAGATGCCCCGCTTCTCCAAGCAATTGGAATTCAACATCGCGCCCGGAGATTGCACTTCCCGCCCGAGACTCAATGGAGCCATGCAGACGCACGATTGCGCTATGAAGGCGACTGCCTGAGTTGGATTTATAAGCACAAAGGGTTTAAAAGCAGACCAATAGCCAAACAGTCACCCGTGCTTGCATATGCAGAATTGCAGATGGTGAGTGATTGACCAAGGCAAGTGAAAGAATTCCCCACGAAAGTTTGAAACTATGAAAGCGGACAAAGCCAGAATGCCGACCATGCCGACCATCGGACTCCGACGACAGACGCCTTTCATATACTTGCTAACATGCACCATCCAACCTACAAAACGCCCAGTGTATTCAGTTTGTCTCTAGCTTAACTGTTTAGTCTTTGCCTATCAGCTTCAACTAAACGGCACTCAGTGTATAGAAATCAAGAACTCTACCAAGATAGGCACCTCCGCTCAATCCCTCTAGCCAGAACCAAGTCCCAAATGAAAACTAACACTCAATCCCATATCAAGTCGTCCTGAGTCTATACCCTCCTTCTTCGCAGCAGTCATCATGATAGTATGAAACCCATTACACCTTTGCAGCCACCAAGCTCATGTAGATACCCCAGAGAAGACCGATAAAACTCAAAAAGACGATTCGACGATGAACAGGAACGAAGCTGAAGCTGATAATAGAAGCAATTGGCCAGATCTTGTAACCGGCCACGATGATAGGGATGGTTTGCTACGAGAATGAGCAATGTGAACGAGGAATTGAACGAGCAATGGGTAAATGGCAACTCACAGTCATGATATTGTTCCAAATGGTAGCGCTCCCCTGGCCCTTGAGCAAACCCATGATAATCAAGAACGCAACCGTGTTCATGATGGCGCCGGCGCTAATGCAGTCAACGAACCACTTTGTGAGCGTGTTCTTGAGGCTGAACTTTGGCTCGGGCGTGCCCGGCCGGGGCGGGAAGCCCTCCTTCAGCTCTGGCGCGTCGACGTCCCGCGGCGTCATCTCGATGTCCCCGATGCGCTCCTGGCGGCGGGTCACGGGGTACGCGGGGAACGAACGCTCGAGGTACTGCTGCCAGTGGTAATTTGGCGGAGCAGTGATTAGGGTGAGGGTCACGAAGCGCAGCAGCTGAAGCATGTCGAGTGCCACGGGGCGCTGTTATGGTGGGATTGTGATTAGCGGGGTGATTATGGCAGGGTGGTGAGAGTAGCACGAGGTGGAGAAGTGGTGAGGATTATGTGATGCAGTCAAGGGAGAAGGAATATCAATTCTAGCGGCACGAAGCAACGGGTCCTGACCTTTTCCTGGCGCGCCTGGATAAGCTGTGCAAAGAGATTGGAGGCGGTCGAGAGACCGGCGGCCTGAAGCGTGGCGGCGACAATTGGCGAAGGCATTTTGAACGAGCGTGGGTGGTGAAGCAGAAGCAGAATGTGGTGGTGATCACTGATGGTGGTATTGATGATATGTGTCGTGTCGAGTTGTGGAGAGCGACTCGCTCCTTCACGTGTCGCAGCGCGTGCAGCCCGGGATAAGTAAAGATCCGTCCAGTAGCCTCCCTTTTTCAGGGAACTGACTCTCTATACGAAATGTTGAATGCGAGAACTTGAGGCTTTCCATGGCCAAATACAACATTGTATCGAGTTTTTGGAAACATTTCCATCTGGGACTTGATTGGGAATTTCCAATCCGGGACCCCGTCACCCCGGACGTTTATTGCCTCCGCCGAGCCAGGCTCAATCGAATCGAAGCAGCTGCAGGGCTATTTATTGCATGCTGCACGTGAAAAGTACGACCAACGATAGGGAGACTTTAGGACAAAGGGGCATTCGATTATGATTCATCCTATAGCTCCGCCTCTCGGCCGAAGTTGAAGTCTATTCTTTCACTCGGAAACTCCATGGATCTTGACCCGCTCCAGCCCGCCGATATCCAAAGCCGGTATTTACATTCGGCCCCGGACTTTATGTCCGTACTGCGGACGGGGCGACCCAGTGCGGAATTCTCGCCGCTTGCAAGACGGTGACTCAGTTGGGACTTCTTGAGCTTCTCCGCGGGCGATCCAGTTCGGCCATGGGATTCCTCAAGATCGTTTCGCTGTATTGAATAAGTCGAGTCCGTTGGCACAAGAAGCGGCACCAAGTTATCTTACCTATACCCCAAGGCCATGGGAGATTAAAGTTGAGCGTTGGAGAAATAAGTATGAGTATGTAGACTGTAGACATATGCCATCTTCAAATTTTGGATGACCGGAAGCTACGGATAGATTGATAAGATTGATAATGCCGGTTCCCCAGGACGGCCCAAGGTGCAATTTTCCGCGGATCGCGGCCTTTGGCCCGGCTTGTTGCCAGCAAGGACAAACACCGAGTCACAAAACTCCACAATGTCCTTCTACGCCCTTTGCCGTGCCGAACTTGCGGTTTTCATAGGAGGAGATGGGGATCTTGACTCACAGACGGGAAATTCTCACCATGGTCCCATGGAACTATTGTCATATAAAGCAGGCTTTCCACATGTCTCTCCAGATGGCGCTGGAACATCAGACTCAAGGCTCAAGCAACTTCAGGGCTACTTTACGAAAACCTCCAAGCAGAATCCGGCACAATGACGACGAATAGTAGCACGACCGAAGTCAACTTGACTCTCGAGCCCATGACGGCGGCCTTGGAGATTGAAAAAGGAAACGTACCAACCAGCAGTCCTGAACTGTCCGGCAATGTCGTCGATGAGATCCCCGACGGCGGCACCACGGCGTGGTTGGTCGTCTTTGGTACTTGGTGTACTTCGTTTTGCAGCTTTGGCTGGATCAACAGCGTGGGCGTCTTCCAAGACTACTATCAACGGCATTTGCTTAGCGATTATTCGTCCAGCACCATCGCGTGGATCCCGTCCCTGCAAATCTTCTTCGCCATGTTCATGGTTCGTCGTCTCTGGCTCATTGTCTCTAACCCTGTTCTGACAAGTCATAGGGGCCGTTTGTCGGGAGGCTGCATGACAAGTATGGCCCTAAGCCGCTGATCCTGGGAGGCACACTCCTCCACGTCTTTGGCCTTATGATGGCTTCGCTTTCGACCAAGTACTACCAACTGCTCCTTTCTCAGGGCATCTGCAGTGCAATAGGTGCCTCGGCCATCTTCCAACCGGGTATGTTCCTCTCCCAAGGGAAAAGTCCACGCAGCCAGATGCTAAGACCTCTCAGCCATCAGCACCGTGCCGGGATGGTTCAACAAGAAGAAAGCCACCGCCTTTGGTCTCTGCTCCACGGGGTCCAGCCTCGGCGGCGTGGTCTTTCCCATCATGATTTCGCACTTGATCCCTCGAGTCGGATTTCCCTGGACGATGCGCATCTCCGCCTTCCTCATCCTGGGCCTCCTCATCATGGCCAACTTGACCGTCAAGTCGAGGGTGGCGCCTAAGCGAGGACCGGCGACCGAGGCAAACTACATGGCGCCTTTCAAGGAACCTGCCAGTGTCTTCTTAATGGGCGGCTTCTTCCTTCTTACTTTTGCCATCTTTGTTCCCATCGACTACATCCAGGTCCAGGCTCGTGCTTCGGGGATGGGAAGCGGGATCCTTGAGTACATCGTTCCCATCCTCAACGCTGCCAGGTTCGTCCACAGTTTCAGTCTTCTGGGTTCTTCAAGTTAACTGTTTCTCAGCTTCTTTGGACGTTCCCTATCCGGCATCTTCGCCGACAAGCTCGGCCGTTTCAACATGTTCTCCTTCGTCTGCCTCATGACGGGCATCCTAATCCTCTGCCTCTGGATCCCCGCCGACAACAACGCGGCGCTGCTCTCCTTTGCCAGCTTCTTTGGCTTCTTCTCCGGCTCCTACATCTCGCTGTCGCCCGCCCTCGTCGCCGAGATTGGCCCTCCCCAGGAATTCGGCTACCGGGCCGGCCTCCTCTTCGCGTGCGCCTCCATCGGCGGCCTCGTGACGAACCCGATTGCCGGCGCCATCCTGGACGCTGAGAATGGCTCCTTTACCGGCTTGAAGGTGTTTGCGGGGGTCTTTTGCATGGTCGGGACTTGTGTGACGTTTGCGGCGAGGCTCTCCAAGACTGGTCTGAAGTTGGCCGTCAAGTTCTGAGTGGAAACGCCGGAAAGAAAGGAGTTAGCAGCCTTTAAGGATGAGATTAGCCAAGTGTTTCATCTCAATAAATAGGGGAAATAGGCCATTGCTGCTACACATTTGTGCAAAGGCTTCATTTGACCGCTTTATCTCAAGCGATACTGCGTGCAAGTGAGGGAAGTCACGTCCTGGCAACAGAGGCGTCTTCAAGGCGACCATCGTGACTTCTTATGGACTAAGTAATTGACATTGTTGGAATACTTCTTCCCCTGGCCTGTCCGTCGTCTTTCCAACCTTCAAACACTCAGGAGTCAGCATATGATCCACCCTCAGTTTATCCGTCATCACTGACGGGATGTCACCAACATCACCCAAAGCAGCTCCCGGGGATCTTGGAACAGATTAACCGTCGAGTCCCGGGCTATGATACTGGAACTTTTACTGGAGGATAGTTACAGCTTACCCAACTACCTTACGCTACAGTCTCACGAGAGCGGCAGCACTTCGCTCCAATCACACAGCCAAGGCCAATTTCTGCAATCGATACCGGCGAAACCGATATGGCAGTTCTCTGGGTGGAATGTCGATGTACAATTAAAAGTCACTACATCGCTAATGTGAACGCCTCTCCAGCTGAATATGCCGAAGCAGAAGTATCCTTGACACTCCCGTCTTCATTCAACAAACCTCCTTCGCCTCTCAGCCAAGGATGGAAGTAAGATTGCAGGGTGGCGATACGGTCCTCGGTAAGCCAGGCAAGGGTGCGTTCGAGCTGATGAACATTTCATTGTCTTTTCCTGATAAATTGCTGGTAAGAGACTCGAGTTCCTCCTCGGATAGCAAGGGGACAGGACCATGCCTTGACCTAGATCAAAGAAAATCTTCAATTAGCACGGGCTAGACGAGCGGGCTGATGCGTTCCAGGGTAATTTCGGGGCTTGCTCTTTATGCGGCACTCACCATCTTCATTCCAGTATCTGCGTGTTTTGTCCGATCTCTTGAGGAATTCGGGCTGTGGAGGACCAAGAAGGGTCGTATGGCCGCAAGGTGATGGTCGTTCTGCTCTTCGGAATCCTTGTCATGAACGCGGAAGAGACTTCTCGGATGATGAGATCCCAGGCCTAATGAACCGCATCAGAAAAAGAATCATCAGAGCATCGTATAGGGGTCTCATACCAGAGGTCTCGTGCTCCAGACATCCACAGGATTTCCCCAGGATATGCCGAGAATAACTTCAGGTGCTCGATATGGCACCGGCATGGCCTTCACGCGTTGCACCGGACCGATGCGGGCCTGTCCGAAATCGCAGATGGTGAGCGGGCCGGTACCTGCTAAGACGTACTGAGAGACGTGGATGGTGGTATCGCCAATTTGCTTTCGTGGTGAAGGCGTGTGAATCTCTTTCTCTTCCACCGTGCAGAGAATCGAGGGTTTCGTAATGCCGATGAGCAAATTGCCCGAATGAAGGTCTTATTATTCATCCGTTAGAAGCTGAGAAGGAAGAATTGGAATGTGCCGGATGCTCACCAGTATGGATCACGTCCGCTACATGGAGGAAATTTAGCCCCAGTAGCACTTGGCTGAGGGCATGTCCGACGAGAGTCTGCTGGAAGACGCCCTCCCTTAGCATCTCCTGGAAAGCTCTGAGACTCATGGCCAGAGCCGTCATGACAAAACGTCATGTTCGCCGTTGGGGCCTTTGCTTGAAAGAATCATGGAGTTGTACGTTTTCCCGGCCAGGGTGTTCCAACTCCACATTGATGCCAGATAGGTGGCGATAAACCTCTAGCTCTTGGTTGTGTTCGAGGGTGTTATGAACCTTGAGCGTCCAGTACTTTTGTTCTCTGAGGAGTGTGGGCAATCAGTAAATATGGCTTCTCCTCGAGCATCAAACTTACCCGAGATCCCTACCCAGCCACGCGGTCGAATTTGTACCATAGCCTAGCTTTGCAACTACCTGGTAGCGGTCTTCGAGCACTTCACAGATCCGCATAGGATAGTACTCATCCCGCTTGTAGAAGGGCAATCTCTCCTCCTCTACCCTTTCAGATGGGTCAATGATCTCGAATCCACTAGACGGAAATTCGCGCGGCCGCAACGGTCTTGAGTCTCTTGACGGACTAGAGAATCGTCGCGAGGCCGTGACGGACCGTGATTTGATCGAACATGGTAGGCGGGGGGAAAGGCGCGATGAAAGAAAGAAGCTCCTCGCAAACATTGTATCGTTTGCAAGGAGACCTTTCAATTGAGAGATAGTCATGTCTGAGTAGAGCCTCTTGAGAGTTATCAGGAGCCAGGTTGGTGTGTGTCAATTTTGTGTGGACTGTGGGCTCGTTTTCCAACCCCTCCTGGTTATTATGCAGTTTCAATTTCAGGCTTGTTATGTCAGGCCATATAGAATTCGTTATCCAGGTACATGACCAACACAAGACATGACCTCATCGCCCTCATCAACCATGGATGATAAGAATTGAATAAAGTACTTAACCCTAGGTACTTGCTTATGCCCCTTTCAAAACGTCTTCAACAAATTCAAGAGCCTTTTCATAAGCCTCGACTGATCCTTTCCAAGGCACTCCGTTCTTCTTATCAAAGAGACCATGCGGTCCATCCTCGACAAGATAAAGCTCCGTCCTCACGCCGAGTGCCTTGAGTTGTTCATGGTGATCTACGCTTTCCTGGGGAAGAACGACCTCATCGCCAGTCCCATGAACAAATACTGACGGGGGGTAGTCTTTCGTCACAAAGAGTTGCACAAATGCTGGCTTGACATCCTCAGGAACGGCGGCCGCTCGCTCAGAATAGTCCAATTCATTAAGCTGGGCACCGAGACCAGGGCGGCCCAGCGAGCCGTCGAGAAAGGTGCCATCCTGTTCCCAGCGGACAGTTAAAGCGAAGCGCATCGGCTTGCCCTCGGCCGGATAATCGTCGCTGACGACCGTCTTGTCCGCCAGGAGCGCAGGAACCGTCCCGAGATCGACAAACTTGGCAATGGTCGTAGGAGGTCGGGCTTGGGTCCAGTGGTCCAGCAGCCAGTTGCCTCCGGTGCCGAAGCCCGTGAGGAGCGCGGCCGGTTTGGGATGGGCGTAGACGCACGCAGCCCGGGCCGAGTATGCGCCTGCGGAGAAGCCTGTCACGACGATGCGGGCCGTGTCGAGAGAGACGGACTCGGGAAGCTCTCGCGCGAAGCCCTCGCCGGCGAGGAACCTGAACAGAGCCTTGGCGTCGTCGACCTGGTCCAGCGCGGTGCATGGGTGGCATAGCCTATAGTCGGCCGAGATGAAAATGTAGCCTTTGTCTTGGGCGTACTCTTTTGGCTGCAATGAGTATAGGACTGCTGGACGTGGATTCGAGGTAACTCACTATACAACCATTGGGGAAATTGGCCGTCTCTTCGAGAACCCGCAGTCATGCCACCTCCATGATAGTATATCACAGAGGGAAGGGCGCCGCTTGGGTTTGGTGGGAGGTAATAGTCAAGCCTGATATCGTGATCATCGACGGTGCTGTAGACTAGGGTTTTACCCCCATCCGGCAATTGAACCTTGAACATTGTTGGTTTATTTTATGAATCAGTTCGGTGTGATACAATCAGCCTTCGTGGCAAGCAAAATATGAAGGAGATGAGTTTTGAAAACGAAGAGATGGTTTGTATCTAGGTACCTATTGAACCGTTTCCCTCGGCTTTTCCGTGTGCGGGGCTGATCTGGCGTGAGCATCTCGACATTGTGAGACCCTGCGGACATATTCGGAACACCGAGGAATCCACTTGTTCTATAAAAGACTGAAACTCAAAGATGACGCGTCCATCGGGAGAAATAATCGTCAAATATTATATCTGGATGAGTAGACACAAGATGTTCATTCCATTAACCTTTCCTTCTTAGGCGATAGGCGTTTTCTGGTGGCATCTGTAGTATGATATTTACCATGATACTGTAAGTATTGTCATGAAATTAAATAGAATCTGATAGTATTCCCGCGGCCACAGTGCCTCTAATTATAGTATCAGGAAGCTACTTCCCAAGTCCTTATCCAATATAACAACCGCCGCCTCTAGTGCCACCGAGCTATTCCATAAACCTTCGACCACGGGGTGATTCCTGAGGTGATCCATGGCTTTCCCCCGAATTCTCTTATCTTGACAGTTTACGGCCACGAAATATAGGGCCTCAACCAACCCCCCAGCAGGGCTAAATCTCGTCCCGATCTCTTGAGATTGTGATTCCTGGGTTATTTGATATGCAAGATTCACAATCTCCTTGCACCAAGTTTCGTCCTGCCTAGCTGTGTCGCCAACTTTCCTAAACTCCGACTCCAAGCATGCACCAGCCAACAGTCGGCGGACACGAAGTACTCGCATGGAACTGCATTTGCCCTCGTTGGTGCAATTGCGTAGGATCCATCCAAACTCGGAATCCCACAGAGATACTTGTTCCCGATATCTCATGAGATGAAGGTCATGACCAGAGCGCCCCCCCAATGTTCGCAGATATGCTCTCTCTTGGATACCCAGGTTGTGCAATCTCTCCAACTTGCTAAAGGCCTTCGAAACCGCCTCAAAATGCCCGCTTCCCCATCCATCGAGCGCAACATTGTGAGTACCCCACGGGCTTCCCGCATGAGGTTCACTTGCCTGGAGAACAACACGAGCCTGGGTATCCAGCTGGGTGTACATGGTCACCAAGAGCTTCACCGGGGTGAGCGTCGGCCCGGAGACGGCTTCTCCTTCTGCTCCGAGCCCCCACGAGTGAAGCAAGGACAGGCCGCCTCGGAGATGTAGACAGGCTTCTTCTCTGGAGCCCTGAAGGGCACAGATGCAGATGAACAAGAAGTTGGTTATCAACACGACGACCTGTTCCTCTCTGGACCGGAAAGCCCCGTTGCTGACGCAAGCACTGAGCGCCTTGATCGACTTGGTATATTGGGCCAGGACGAATTGCCTCTCGACGCTATCTGAGCACTCGGATGGGATAGTGGCCCGATACGCCGCCGCAAGCGCCGCAACTGCGTACTGCACGGTTTCGTGGGCTTCGGCAGCTTGGAGAAGATCACGGGTCCAGAAATCGGCATCAAAGCCAGAGACGATCGATGCCGCAATCTTGGTCCGAAACATGTACAATGCTTGTCTTTCCGCGTCACTCCTACTCAGCGACGTGGAAGACGGCTGCATCAACCTGCGGGTGCTGGAGACTGCTGTCACGTAGCCATCGCATTTGCGTCCCGTTGAAGTGCAGCGCTGACAAGAAGGCTTTGATTCATCGCATTTGACTCTTCGGATTCTAGACACGTTAGCAAATTGGTGGGCGAATCGAAATACGTCGACGCACTTGCAGGTGATGCACCCGGTCCGCGCCTTTGTTGCGAATTTCCTCCTTCGATGCATAACGCTATCTCCGTCGTTCGATCCTTCAGCAGCTTCTGGCCGATACATGGGCCCCTGTTAGATCCTAGAGGAATATCGATTTGGCTGAGCATTTGATGTCAAAACATTCGAGGGAATGCAACAACAAGCACTCAACGGAAGTTCAAGCCCTCTTGAGGTCCCATTTAACCCCAGGTTGCTTATTCAATCAACTCGTTGAGCCCAAATATGATTCGCCCGTTCGTATAATCCTTCACCCCGCTGTTGGGACATGGGTCGACACCGAATAAGGCCAATTGGGTCCTCACTCAAATCAGCACGCAGTTTCAGCACCATCATGGTTCTTGATCGCATCATCCTGCCATACGACGTACTCCAAGATATCGAGGACACGTATCGGCCACATTGCTTAGATAGGGCTGTCTCCGCCATCAACAGCAGCTATCTAAGTATGGGTTTCAATGATATTGGTAAGCTCATGCGTATCGGTATTCGGTATGGAGGTCATTAGAATTATAAATAGACCGCATTACCTGCACAGGATCTACAGCTCCCACTTGATTCCTCATCATCAGTTCGAAGTCTACTTCGACGCCCCCAAACAGAACCTCTATTTCTTACCATCACTACTCTTCAGTCATGACCCTTGATGACTCTCACTCCCACCCGGCGGCAGTAAATGTGTCAACAGGGACCTCTCTGAGTACCAAAACATCTATTCCTACGCTGTTCACCCCTATCAGAATCCGAGGCCTGGAGCTTAAGAACCGCTTCGTTGTCTCACCCATGGGCACATGGAGTGCAAAAGATGGTCACCTCGACGACTTTCACCTGGTTCACCTCGGCGCCTTCGCTTTTCGAGGTGCTTCCTTGACTATCGTGGAGTGCACCGCGGTAGCTGCAAACGGCCGCACCTCCCCTCAAGACGCAGGTCTTTGGAAGGACAGTCAGATCCCCCCGCTAAAGCGTGTCGTTGATTTCATCCACGCTCAAGGGCAGAAAGCCGGTATACAGCTGAATCATGCCGGTCGCAAGGCGAGCATGTTTGCGCCGAGATTTGCGCCCAAGGGAAAGATGACGGTGGCTACGGAGCGGGACGGAGGCTGGCCGGAGGATGTTTGGGCGCCGAGTGCAATTCCCTACACTGAGTCACACGTCATCCCAAAGGAGCTCTCAACTGAAGGTATCGACGCTTTGGTGCAGGAGTTTGCGGATGCAGCGCAGCGGGCTGTTCAGGCCGGTGTTGGTAAGCAGTCCATCCACCAGATTAACATGTAGCTAACAGAAACCAGACCTCATCGAAATCCACGGCGCTCATGGTTACCTGATTAATCAATTCATGTCGCCTCTGACGAACCAGCGCACCGACGACTACGGTAGCAGCTTTGAGAATCGCACCCGTTTCCTATTCCGGGTCATTCAGGCTATTCGACATCAGCTTCCCGATTGTGTGCCGCTGTCGCTCAGAATTTCGGCTATCGAGTGGATGGATTGGAGTGATCAGCCCTCCTGGGACATTGAACAGTCCATCAGCCTGGCCAAGTTGCTCCCAGGGTTGGGAGTCGATATTTTGGACGTGTCATCCGGCGGCAACTCTAAAGATCAGAAGATTAACATATCCCCCAACTACCAGATTGATCTTGCCAAGACCATCCGTACTACTCTGCAACAGGAAGGAATTCAACTCCCTGTTGCTGCAGTTGGGTTTATTACCAGCCCCCAAATCGCACGAGATGTTGTGCAGATAAGAGGGCCAAGAGAGGGAGGGGAGTTGAAACAGGCTCAAGGGGGTGGGCTTCGAGACATAGCGGATGGCAGCGAAACCGATGAGCCGCCCGCAGATCTAGTGTTTGTGGGCAGACAGTTCCTAAGAGAGCCCGAGTTCGTTCTCAGGAGCGCACAGGAACTTGGTGTTGACGTCCAGTGGCCATTTCAGTATGAAACGATACAGCCAAGGGTAGAGGCAGGCACAGTCCTGGGAGACATATATTAGTTATTAGAGGATTCTTTGTTTCTGAATACCAAAACTCCATGGCAAACATCCGGTGAAAATTGCCCATGCTCAGCTCGCCCGGGGTACAATGGATGTACCTGGTCTGCTTACACTTACTTTCTATGCACATTTATTTCTCGCTTTCCAGCGAGTTGAAACTAGCAATGGATTATCTATAACACTGAATCAAGATGCTGCCTATTGTTATCCAAGCTCGTGACGCAGGGCGATGAGTATATGCATCCGGAAACAAAATCTACCTATCTCACCTTGATTTTAGATGAGTGCTGGTAGTGGCATTCTATCCTTCTCACAACTGGAATAAAAGTCAAGGAGCATCAGTTATAATTGCTCAATACACAATATAGGCCGTCTTCCACCTCCAGGTTGGCCCAATTTGAGAGCTTAATAAGGTCATACTCATGTGTATCTTAGGCTAAAGCTAAAACCTTAATCACACTAGGATCGTTGTGTTGGTGTTATGAGAGCTCAGCCCTTGCCGTTCTATCCGGCACCTAAACTGAGTTGGTGCTAAGCTTCAAGACCTGAAAAGCCGAGATCCGGGAGACCCCTGGCTGGCTGGGGACAACCCAGCTTCACTCAAACCTCGAGATGAGATGGTCCAATAAAATTTTGGATTGCAGATAGGCGCCGTGGCAGTGCAGCTTTCTTTATGTGTGGCGTCCCCCGTAATTCCCCGTCGGTTTGGTCTCATGTACCAACGGATGGCATTGCCGTGTCAGTGCCAGGATAAGTCTAGCTGAACCGGACCTTGTCTTTATTAAACAGTGCTGGCTCCCGTCGCTGCCGTCGTCTCGGTGCAATATCGAACTTCATGGCGTCTTCAAGTACCGGCCCACCGGCCCTCACTGAGACCTTTACACCGGCCTCAACATGCTACCAGTCCACCTACGGCGCTGAAATCACCACGTTAACCTCGACAAACGGAATCTACTTCGTCCTTGGGGACCCAAGCCTAGTCGAAGCGTGTCTCCCTTCTGCGTTTGGGTCTTCAACTGTCTCATATTTTTCCCCTGGCCTCTACTGTCCCAAGGACTGGACGACGGCCTGCAGCACGACTTCGGATGGGATACAAATCGCGACCTGCTGTCCACCTGGTGGGTATGCTTGTGAGACAGAGTCTTCCAAATCGGATCTGTATTACTGGCTCACCTTGTATGCGTGTATCTCGTACATCGGAGCCGCGGCGGAAACGGCAACCAGCGTGCCTGTTATCCTCACAAGCCCGTCAACGACCATCGTTGACTATTCCCTTGCTGCGTACGATGCCATCAACGCCCCTGGGATCGACCTGCGGGTAGATGCGACTGCTGTCACTGCATCTGACTCCACCAGCTCTGTCACCGGCACCAGCTCCGTCACTGGCACTAGCTCTGTCATCGGCACCAGCACGGGTGCCAACGATCACAAGGACTCGAACCAGGCATTGAAGATTGGTCTGGGTGTAGGCATCTCGCTGGCTGTAGTTGGAGCTGCTATGCTAGGCGCGGCAGTGTGGTTCTTTCGAAGGAGCAAGAAGAGAGACAAGGGTCAAGGCGCGGGTAATATGGAGACTACGTGGATGGGAGAGAACGGATTCACCGGAATGCCAGAGGTGGAAGGTAGAGCTGTAAAACCAACAATTGAGGTTGACGGAACAGCGAGGACGAGGGTCTTTGAGATGGAGAATTCACAAGCCAGAACAGAGCTGCCAACGCAGAGGGAATGGAGTTGACGCAGTGACTAGACGGTAGATGTATGAACTGCTCGAAGCACTTATCAAATCTGAATTAGCATTGACTTTTCACTTGAATACATGTAACTTTGACTGAAGGGTGGCACGGTTCACGATGATAATGAATATGGCTTGTTTATTCCATGCCAAGTCCGGATTTGCAGACAGTCTTGCAAGATGTAGCCCGATCGTAATACACTGCTGAATCGTCCACAATCTTTCAGCTCGTCCGCGGCGTTAGATGCACCAAAAGCTGAGGCTTTTGCCAGATGAGATACGAACGGCTTCGCGTATCCCAGGACACGCTTTCTTCCGCAAGCCGGAAGTCAAAGTTCCAGATGATCCGGGCAAGTATGAGACGCATCTCTGCATAGGCAAGACTATAAAGACAAATAGCAGTCAGCGCGGGATTCGCTATATCAGGTGTTCGGATACGGGCTTACCTTTTGCCAATACAGTCTCGAGGGCCGCAGGAAAAGGGTCGAAAGACTTTGGCAGTGTCGCTCTCGGATTGCCCAAGGTTTAGCCAGCGTTCGGGCATGAAGGAGTTTGGTGCAGGGAAGTAGTCTGCATTTCGAAACAGAGGCCACTGCCAGATAGATACGAGGGTCTATGGAATTGAGTCAGCCTCTTCGAGAAGTATCAACAGAGGGTTATAGAAACACTCACATTCTCAGGAACGGGCCTCCCGAGAATAACACGGCCGCCCTTTGCAACCCTTCTCGGAACAGCAGTGGCCAAGGTTGGATACAAGCGCAACGATTCTTCCAGCACCGCAGTCAAATATGGCAAGTCGTGAACTTCGGTGTAGTTGATTTCATTCTCACTCTTGAACCGGGAGCGGATTTCCTGTGCCAACGTCGCCAGTTTTAGCTGGTTGCTTGCCAAGTAGAAGATTGTTGCAGAAAGGGAGGTAGCCGATGTCTCTGAGCCTGCGGCCAAGAATGCGGTAGCATTTATGACGATTTCGTTCTTGGTAAGCTAGGTAAGTGTCAGTTTCTGCTCTTATGTGTAATTAGATGTAAGTTGACACTTGCGCGATCCTCGTCCTGTTGAATCGACCTGTTCTTATCGTCCTCTAGAAGCCGGGATATTTGCTCCCTGGACCAAGGGAACAAAAATTCGGGCTCCTCGAATTTTCTTGGCGTCAAAATATCGAGCAAGGTATCAATGATAGCGAACTTTCTCACGCAAGCGAGGTACGCAGTCAATTTGATGCCTCGGAAAATCAAGGATACAAACGAATGATAGTTGGCAGACTGGAGGGAGTGAAAAGACTCTCCAAACACCAAGTCGCTGATGATGTCGAAGGTGGCGCAGGTCATCCAAGGAACGACATCCAGAGGCTGCTCCCCACCATGGCAGTGCTCGCGAAGCTGTTGGATAAGCAAATCGACGTGGTGAATCAGGGTGTTTTGTTGCCGTTTCAAGGACGTGGCGGAGAATCTGGGACCAAAGACACGGCGAAAGCGAGCGTGGTCATTCGGGTTGGCAGCCACGATGCTCTGGTGAAATACCTTGGGAAACGTAGTCAATTCTTTTGGGTTCTCGGGAAGACCGTGGCCGCGATGCCCCATGATTTCATGCCAGGCATCAGGGTGACTGTAGCACAGTTCGTCGGGTGCAACTCGAACAACGGGCCCGTAGCGATTGTGCAGATCGCGAACATGGAGGTGGGCTTTTCCTGAGATGTTGACCCTGCTAAAGGGAAGGCGGGATACCGCCCAGAGCTCCGGTCCTGGATAAATGCTCAGGGGGTGGTAAAAGAGGTCGTATATGGCTCTGATGAGACAATACGCGGTTCCCTGCGCAATATCAGTGTTTTCAGTCACTCAGCATGAGAGACATAAGTCTTCATCAAGACAAATCGGGATTTGCTGTCAGCATGAGGGGTTCATACAGCTAGGAATGCAAGAGCCAGATGAAAGAATGTGAGCGTGAAAAACATGACGAAGCGCCAAACGGCAATTTAAATCAAGCTCCGATATTTGTTGAACGAGGGTCTCGTTTGTTGGATCAGTGTGACGGTTGACTTTGAGGAGAAGTTGCTCAAGGGAGGAATTCCGAGAGCTGCAGAGACCAGAGCGGAGGGCCACTTGTTCATGTCTTGCATAAGATTGCGCCTCGTGACCACAGTGATTTCAAGCCACACTATTGCAATCCGGACATAAGCCGAATTCGTAGATGATCCCCAAACTGATGCAGATGGAGGTGGCGCATCTACACAGTCTCAGTTTATCTTCATGTGGGAATAGTGTGGTCTAAGAGGACGGTCTATTTAGTCTCGTGCTAGATTGATATGAACGATGTCAAAGAGATGAATTGAATTCGATCTATGGAATCTCGATATAAGTAGTATAAGACGTAAAGGTGCTTTCATGTTTTATGCCTACATAACATCGTCGTCGCTTCGTACAGGGCGGTACCTAAGACCTCGGTGCGTGGGACCACAAACAAGGTAAATTATCGAATTTGAAGTTAATACGTTAAATACTGGCTTTAATGATCAGCGCATACTTTGTAGCTTATTTCAGCCTCACAAAACCCCTTTTGTTTCTGAGAGTAGAGCTGCTATGATAGTTGCCACGCAACATGAAGGTTGCGAGAGACGCCGCCAGAGTTTTTTCAACTCTCGTCGATTTGGTGGGAGACAGGAAGTAGCCAGACAAGGCTACATAACCATTGTCAGCCCGTAACTTTTTGTCTTAGTTCCTATAAGCTCACCATAATCATATTTCATTCCCAATGTCTTTGTGCGTCAGACAATACTTGGGTAAATATTACATAGGCATGTAGGTAAGCAATGTGCTCCTATCGCTCTGCAAAATACACCTATGGGAAACATGGTCTGGTGAAAGTTGATAGAAGACCTCTGCAGAATAAAAACATGTTTTAATATATCGAGGAAAGCGAGTACTAGCTATATGGCCTCTATTTAAGGCCTACGCATAAGACAGACATCTCACCATTGCCCAAGTAAGGATGAAATTCACTTTAACCATCATGAGATCGTCGCTTCCCGTATTCCTCGGCTTAAAAGTCTTTATCCCCGTTCCAGCTTGGGCTATGTCGCAATATCTGACCCCGAATCTCGGCAATCCAAGTCCCGATTGGTTCAGCACGGTATAAACTGGGGTGTCCTCTTATGCAGTGCCAATGATGCCGTCTCTGAGCAGGGAAGTGTTAAGAACGTATTGTGGCAAAATAATGAATAGTACCGTGAAGAACTAGTGTGTCGTTTCTTGATTCGCGGAGAATATGTGTTTGTCTCGTATTGCTCTAGGTTCCCTTTCTTCCTCTGGTTTGAGTTTCATGAGAGTTGCTATGTCTTGACTACACGTATTCGTCACCTTATCAGATTGTGATGAACGGTTTAGTGGATAATGATACGTGCTTTTATCAATCTTGAATAGGATTAGTTATCTTGAAAGATTCAAAATGCATGTGATGTCAAGTCACCAAGATTGGAAACTTCCACGGGGATGGTTCACAGCCTCGAACTGATCAACATTGCTCGGCATGTGGCTTCCGAGGTCCCAGTTCGGCACCTATGGTTTTAATACCACATCATTACGTATTTCTCCGCGCTCTGTTTCAATTCATACCTGCAATTCTTTAATCGGACCGGACCCGAAACCGAGACTCCATTATGGCTGAGTGACGCGTAATGCAATACACAGAACCCAGACTTGACTTCAGGAGTCTCAGCATTGACATAGTATGTGCATAGACTGGGACGATACCATGGGTGTTTGTTCCATACACAGATCTACGCCCTGCGCCTTGTTCCCCGTGAACGATTACGAGTCTTCGACGAGGATCGGCCTGACTATCCGAAGAAGCGTACGGGTAGGTATAACGGGCAGGTGAAACTCCAGATCAAGTTGATGAATATAAACCGTCTTGATTCTGTAGACAGTACTTCGAAAATACCGAAGCTTCATCTCTCGCTCTCTCTCTTCAATTGTTTTTTAAAGAGAGTGGTTAACATGTCTGATACTCCAAGTGCCCGCCAACTCGGGCTCGCGCTGTTGGCCATCGCCGCAGCACCAGTCCAAGCACAACTCTACGACAAGACGATCCAGACGACCCTCGGGCCCGTCAAGGGATTCAAGTACTTTGATACGGAAACCACCGAAAAATACTGGAACGTTTCCTCAGACACGGTTGCCGCCTTCTTAGGAATCCCTTATGCCGCCGACACGGGCTACGAGAATCGTTGGAAGCCGCCGCAGCCCCGCGATCCCTGGAACACGACATTTCTGGCCGACGAGTTTGGCGCGCCGTGTCCTAGTTCCGCTTCTAGCGGGTACAGCGAGGACTGCCTCAGCTTGAACATCTGGACCAGCGCCAACTCGTCTTCTGATAAGTTGCCGGTGCTGGTGTGGAACCAGGGCAGTGAGGAGACTAGCAATGTCACTTGGTGGTACGGCGGCGGCATGGCCTGTGAGTATTTCCTTTCCAATCTCAAGATGAGTAATGTTAACGAGTTGCAGTGAAGGATGTTGTCACTGTCACGTTTAACCGACGAGACGACGTGTTTGGCTATCTCGCCCACCCCGAGCTAAATGTCGAGGGCCTCGCCACCACTGGATACAACACATCCGGCAACTATGGCGTTCTCGACCATTTGGAGGTTTTGAAGTGGGTGCAGAACAACATTGCCAAGTTCGGCGGCGATCCCGATCAAGTCACCATCGCGGGCCAATCCTTTGGTTCTGCACAGGTCTATCACGCCGTCAACAGCGGGCTCTTCACCGGCTACTTCCACCGTGCCATTTCTCAGTCGGGTATCCGTTACCCTTACGACACTCTCCTCGCAGGTCTGGCCACGTCCTATGTCACCATGGAGAGAGCGCTCTCGTTCGGCCTCAACTATACGTCCGATCACAACGCGACTAGCATTTCCGACCTGCGCAAGCTGAGCGTGGAAGATATCCTCGACGGATCCAGCGACCGCGACACCTCCGTCTGGTGGGTTACAGCCTTGTCGTGCAACCAGCCCCTGATCTTCAAGCCGGTTCTCGACGGCTACGTGCTCCCCATGAAGTACATTGAACAGCTGAAGGAGGGACCGGCCAATGACGTGCCCCTCATGACAGGCAACACCAAGGACGAGAGCGGCGCTTCGACGTCGAATAACTACACCGTTGCCGAGTACAAGGAGTACTGCACCCTCAAGTATGCGAACCTCTCTTCCCGCTATTTCAGCCTCTATCCTTCTGAGGACAACCAGACCAGGGCCAACATGGCTTGGAACGCGGCTGCTCGTGACACGTCTCTGGTCAGCTCGTGGGCGTATGCCAGGGAGTGGATCAACTCTGCCGTGAGCCCCATCTACACGTACTACTGGGACCGTGAGTCAACCTCTATCGCGTACATAGTAGATACTAATGTCTTCACAAAGACGCTCCTCCCGGACAGGACCAGGGTGCGTTCCACCAGAGCGAAATCATGTACGCGCTGAACGCACTATACGCCAACGCCGACACTTACCCATTCACGTCCGAGGACCTCGCCATCGCAAAGGT
This sequence comes from Thelonectria discophora, assembly GCA_911649645.1. Classification (NCBI taxonomy): domain Eukaryota; kingdom Fungi; phylum Ascomycota; class Sordariomycetes; order Hypocreales; family Nectriaceae; genus Thelonectria; species Thelonectria discophora. The sequence goes on from CAJVRK010000012.1 coordinate 861,392, forward strand.
CATGAGCACGTACTGGTCCAACTTTATCAAGACGAGCAACCCCAATGGGAGCGGCAGCGAGAAGAACGGATCGCTGGCCCATTGGTTCCCCAACGATGGCAGTTCCAACTATGTGATGCACCTTGGCGACGGCTGGGGCAATCATACCGCAGCGCCTACGGCGAATCTGAATCTCATCATTGATTACTTCGCTCAGCAAGTGCCGTATTAGAGGAGACGATAAGAGCTGGGGAGACGCCCAAATCTCCAATCATTTCTCGATCGGATAGACCATCCGCCAGATATTGTATTATTCTTGTAGAGCTTTCTCTCTAGATAGTAAATTTATGACGTTTTATTGCGCTACATGTACTCTTTATGCTCCTAAACATGTGGTGTTCGTAGGCAGCCGAGCGATGGCAAAGACGAGACCCCAACCACCAAACCGAAGAAGCGCAGCGCAAATCGTCAAATGGAACGGCGCACAAGGCTACGTATTGGAACACATTCTCTCACAGTCCACACATATCCGAATCTAACTAGAGCCAAGTACCGTTTTACCACAAAGGTGGAACGGGTCGACGGTTCCTGCGTGGCCAGAGATCGTGCAAGTAATCACATCCAATCTTGTTGAAAGACATTGATAAATTTCTTCGTACTCGACCTATGAGTAAGTCAAGATAAAAGCCCCAGTTCATTCCTTAGTAGCCATTGCGGCCTTGCGCGACTTCAACAAAGCCTCCAAAATCTCCACCTGTTTGTCCTCCGGAAACTGGTTCTGGACAAGCACGCGAATCGAATCCTCAGTCACCTTGGCCACATCGACCGACGACACAATTACAGTCGCCGAGACGACGTTCTTTGCGAATTCGGTTAACTGCTTGGCGGCGAAGCGGTACGTATTTAGGCTGATATCGACGCGCTGGATACCTCCCATCTTTCCGGTGGTGACGGTGCTATTTTTTTCGGGTTTCGGGTTAGCCATACAAACATCACTGCTGGTGTATTCCCTCCTGGCGGGTTAGAGATGAATACTAACGAGAATTCGCGTTTCGAGATGGCGCCGTCGCTGTTGCCAAAGAGAAGCTTGAGGTCCCCTTCAAGGACTTTGGAAATGCCCTCAGCGATGGGGTCGCTCGCGAATTGCCTCAAGTTGTTCTTGATCACTTCATCGATATCACTGGTGCCCTTTGAGACATCGCACCGGACGACGTAATCGGTAGAGAGGATTTGTCCGACGGGGATGGTCTTGGTGTCGGTGCCTGAGCTGTTCCGACTGGATCAGAAAAATCCCACGACGCCATTGCTGATCCCTTGCACGTACGTGACTTTTAGATAGAAGACTTCATGTTGCTGCTGTGCGAGGTCGAGCAGGGAACTGAGAGTGTCACTGGCTGTCCTCGCCTTCTCTTCCGTATTCTCAAACTTTGTGATGGCATCTTGAACGGAGGGGGACGTCATGGCTACAACCGAGGAGTCGATGGAGAAGTGATGTACGAGTCTTTGGAGGTTCCAAGTGGTGGCGGTTTGAAGAGGAGTTTGAGAGCGAAGCGCCTAAATGTGGTCTTTTCATGCGTTGCGGGTCTGAACTCCGATTTCAATAGTTCGAACAACTGTGCCAAGTTGATCATTATTAGTCTATAAATAGCCTAAGCCGTGATGGATTCGGCTAGCCACTCAACTTGCATGCCTCAGCCAGCTCGTCATCAAGGGTCAAAACTTCACCAGATCAAGTGCGATGATTGGCCGTCCACAATGCTCCAAAGGCCAAGGACTTGGTACGTAGATGCAGGCCGAATTGAACCGGACGAGAATCGCGAGAGGGATGACAGACGAGTTCAGCGTCCTGGCACACGAGGAACTCAGGAAGGTATTTCTCACCGGACGCGGGGGAGCCACGTCACAAAACCTCCCTGTCATTTGGCCCTCTGCGTCCTGGCCAGGTAGATAGAAATCTGATATCATGGTATATCACTATACATGGGCATTAATGATCAGAATAGAAGAAAGAAATAGCTAGTTATACAGCAATAGATGATTACCTATCTCGTTTCTTCCTCATTATTGCTTCCCCGTTCCAAGGCTGTCACTATTTCCACATCGGGGGATGGTTCCCCCTCATTCGTTACTGCATATTCAAGGCGAGATGATGGCTTGTGCTGGTTCCATTAATTGACAGTAAAGGACAGAAGTTTACAGGCCTTATTTGATCACAAGAACGATCCAACATTATCCTATTATCCGGGATTATGCCTTGATACATTCATTTATTTTGATTATGATTAAAGGAGTTTGGATACTTAAGATGCTGAAATTGTGTATCAATCACGGGTAGACTCTGGCTGGATTTCAGCCTCTTCGATACTTGGACAGGTAGATAAATTAGCACTAGCGCGCCTCTAGATGTACATAATGCAGACAGTTTCAGTCATATCTGTGGACTCATATTAGTTCATCAAAACTGATCGCCGTGATAGAAACAAAATGTAGTTATATACAAGAAAGATTGCCCTTCTTCCAGTTTCCCTTAAAAGTCCCTTCATTCACATGCTCAAAGCACCATAGGAACCACGACGGCGAAGCCAAGAAAAGCGGCCAATCCAACCCGCTCGAGAGCGGCCGCACCGTTATCGCCGCCATTGCCGCCTTCGGAGCTGGTAAAAGTCGTCTCGGCAGCCGGAGCACTCGTCTCGGCCTCGGTGGCGGAAACCTCAGTGGAAGCCTCGCTCGTCGCCGTCGTCTCCTCTTCCGAAGAACTTTCCGAGGTCGAAGTCTCTTCGGCTTTCGCCTCAGTCGTAGTAGGCTCGTCGGTCGGCAGACTAAAGGTCGGCTCGGAGACCTCGGTCGTGGACAACACCAAGGTGGCCGTCTGATCGTCGTCGGAGTCGTCAGACGAAGAGCCCGACTTGCTGCATTTGCCGTTGGAGTCGTTGCAGTAGTAGCCGGCGTCGCAGTAGGTCCCATCGTTGCAGTCTACCGAGCCCTCGGGGATGCATCCGCCCGTGGAGCTGCACTCCTCGCCGTCGTAGCAGTAGCCGGTGCCCGAGCAGCAGACGGCGCCCAGGGGCATGCACTTGGCGCCGCAAGCCTCTTCGTCGCTGGAGCAGGTGCCGGAGGAGTCGTCGTCGCTACTATCGTCGTCGCTCGATCCGGAGGAGCAGTACCCGTCCGAGGTGCACGACTCGCCCTCGTCGCAGTACCCGTACTCACAGCACACCTTTCCGGCGGGCATGCAGGCGCTGCCGCACTCCTCTTCGTCGCTGTCGCAGCTGCTGCTGGTGCCGCTGCAGATCTTGCCGTTCTGGCAGCACCCGCCTGTGACGCAGTACTTGCCCAGCTCGCAGTAGCCGTAGTCGTCGCAGCACGAGCCGGTGATGGGCATGCAGCCCTCGTGACAGGCCGTGTAGCCGGTGTCGCAGCTGCCCAGCGCGAAGTTGGCCAGCGAGCCGCCGGGGAGCGTCTTGTTGCCGGCCGACACGATGAGGCCCTTAACGAGGGACTGGGGCGTGTGCTTCTCCGAGGCGGCGACGGCCGGTCCGATCAGGGACCAGGCGAGGATGGGGGAGGCCAGGCGGGACCACATGGTGAGGGATATGTATGTCAGAGTATAGTACTCGGCCGAGATCAAAGGGTAATGGAGATCGAGGAAGATGAGGACGAGACGAGGCGCATGGCTAAAGACGGGTGTGGCTGAACGGGCCTTTAAGTGTTTGGCAAGCTCGACACCTCTAGGCTCGAGTCCGGGATCATTAGGGCTGAAGGCCTGTCGAGTTTACCTCTGACAAGAGTCGACTTGGCAGCTGAAAGGACGGAGTCACGGTGAGGTGTTGGGGTCGGGGGGGCGAGGCGGGGGTCAGCCTTGCTGGCGTTGTTTCGAGGCTTCATCGTTCATAAACAGGCATCCACCCCGGATGCTTAGCGGCTGGTTGTTGTTGGTTCCGCGAAAGCCGTGGAGGGGGGAAAGATACCGGTGGCTAGGGGAGGCCCATGATCCCTTGCGACTCGCAGATATGAGGCAGTGATCCGCACCTCGGGTGAAGTAAGTTGTTTTCAGCAAGAGCAGAGGAAGAATTCAATGGTTTGTGGCTGAGTATGCCCAGTAGCCAAGCCAAAGCCGTTGCTGGCTGCAGAACCCAGGCCAAAAATGTTTCACCAAGTCGTGCAGCCGAAGCGAAATACGGAGACCTCATGATTCCGGCTACGTTATCCGCGGACTCTCCAGCTCTGCATGAGTCTCTGGCCAACCTCTTGCCCGTATCCAGCCCTAGCGGCGACAATCACGGCGCCAGCATCTTGGCGATGGGAAGCAAAGTGCAAGGGGCTGTTCAGCCCCGCACGAGGGAGGTCGGGAGAGGTGCGTTGATTGATGGAACATCTCGTGAGGATTCGAGGGCGGTATGCAGATGAATGACTTTGAGCTGGATGGGTGCCTGGAGAACAGGGGATCGAGGGCTGTCGACATGGAGTCACTCTCCTTTCCAGACAACTCGCCTCGACCAGTTGATGATTTCCTTTTGTAAATTTAAGCATAATCGGTCGGTGCGAGAAGCGAGAAACTGCCAGGGTGATGATGCCCGAGACTCCGAGAGGTTCCACCCAGTCGCAACCCCTCGCGACCCCTCGCGAGCAAATAATCACTCAACCAACAGGAGCCCAACGAGCTCTCGACGAGCCACCACCTGGCAGTTGGAAGGAGTGCTTAAGCGCGAGGCTGTGCTTTTCTGCACGGCGCTCCTCCTCATAAAGTATGGACCGACTTCCGCCCGGCTCACCAGGTTTTTGTCTCTCGTTGCCACGTGGATCAGGGGGGGTTGCATCCGAACACCAAATTCGGTCACGACGGCGAAAACGAAAATCAGGCATGGATCCGGGCTGGAGCGGGAAATGATGTGCCAGGGCTGGAAGAGGAACATGCCGAGGCCGGGGGGGTGTTCCCTTTCAACCCGGTCGTTGGATGAATGGACAACAGGTACGTAACTTGGGTCTGAAGAGAAACAGGCAAGCGAGAATAGCATTTAACATCTACACATCAGGCAATTACCAATCATTGCTTCTGCTCCTTCTGCACCACCGGCGTCGGAGTGCTCCTCGGCGTCGTCGAACTGCTGCTCACAGGACAGTTGTAGCACGTGTAGCACCCAATGTCGAACCACTCAACCGTCGAGCCCGAATCCGCCGCGAACCCGCCCTCGGCCAGGCTCACGTCCAGGAAGCGACAGGCCGTGGGGAAGCCCAGGTAGTTGTAGCCCACGGCCTTGCAGTCGGCGTCCAGCTGGCAGTAGAAGGCGCACTGCTCGATGCGGTACTGGTCGGGACAGTCCGTCTCGCTGCACGTGTACGGCTGGACTTGCACGTCGCCGTACTTGTAGCACTGGGAGCCCGAGGCCGTGGGAGTCGCGTCGTAGCATGCTCCCGGGGCGGCCACGCCGTTGGGGCAGCCCGTTGTCGAGGTGGTGCCGTGGCTGGTCGTGGTAGTAGGCGTCACCGTGGTCGACGACGACGAAGAGGAGGAAGTGTCGCAGCCGGAGCACTTGAAGCACGCTAGGTCGTACCAGTTCAGCCCCGACGCGGCGCTGTAGTCGAAGCCGCCCTCGAGGATGGTCTCGGTGATGAAGCGGCACGGCGCGGCGGTGCTGCTCGCGTCGTATGCCAGAGCCTTGCAGCCGGCTCGCTCGTCGCAGATGACGGCACAGTCCTCGAGCTTGTCCTGCTTGGGGTAAGTTGAGCGGGGGACCGCGTAGGGAGTCGGAGAGGGCGTGCCCGAGGCGCCGCAGCGGGCCGAGTCGGGCACGGGGCTGCTTAGGAAGCACTGCTCCGTGCAGGCCGACGTGGTGGATGTTGTGGTGGACGTGGTGGACGAGGAACCCACGGAAAGGGTCGGCGTGCTAGTGGTGAGGCTGCCGTAGCCCCAGTCGATGGTGAAGGAGTCGATGTTCTGGGGCGTGACCTGGTTGCTGACGAAGATTTGGTCAATGTACACCACCAGGGAGCCGCCGCCGTTGCACGTCACGACGATGGAGAGGTCTGCCGAGGTGGACGAGATGGGCACCGAGGCGAGGATGGGAACCCAGCTGGACGACGCCGAGTCGGAGACGACGGCGTTGAAGACGGTCTGGTCGAACTGCGTTGCTCCGAGCGTGCTGATCATGGAGCATACGCCGGCGACGGTGTTGGAGACGACATAGTAGTAGAACCGGACCGTGTAGTCGGTCCCCGGCTCGAGGTCGTTGAGCGTCTGCGAAAGACGGGCCGAATCCTCGACGGCGCGCTTCCGACCGGGGGACGGGACCTGGCCCTTGACCGTCACGCCGGCGCAGTCGTTCTCACCGCTGTTCCCTCCTCCGCTGTAGCCCTTCCCGGCGAGGATCTGGATGTCGCCGCCTCCGACGGTGAAGGCCGGGACGGGGCCGGACAGTCCGGCGGGGGTTGTGAGGCCGCCGTTAACGACGACGTTCTTGACGACTTTGGGGGTTGGCGTGCAGCGACGGCCTGCGGCGACGATATCCAGAGAGCTCGCGAGGGCGAGGACCGCAAGGGAGAGGACACGCATGGTGAGGACCTGGATCGAGGTTGAGGACTCGAGAGCAAGCTTGGTCACGGGCGCTCGCACTGGCGGCGTCCCGTATTTATACGCTGACCAAAAGGAAACAAGACCATCACCCGGTAGTTCTAGAGTCTCTAGCCATCTTCTAAATCGATAAAGCCCAAGTCATTGAATGAGGATAGGCAGCCGGTCGATTAGCAAGGAGAGGGCCTGAAGCCATCCGGAGAAGACGTTCCCTTTCGGCCCAAGCCACCGACAACGATCCGCTCGGGTCGTTATTTTCAGCCCTGGGCTTGCCTTGTACAGTCTAGCTGGAGGAGACGTTCCTGAGGCCAAAGACGTTTTGGCTTGATGCGGAACGGGACTATTGGCGCCTCATTTGGAGCTTGGCACTATCGATCTGTTAGCAGATGAATGAGTCTCCTTTCTCCTTTCTCATATTGGCAGAGCGGATATTGAAAATGAAAAATCGAGAGGTGAGTAGCAGTGAATGAAGACGTGCAGACAAATTCCCTAGATTCTTCAGTAAGTTGGTTCATTGTCTTCCCGCTGGAGAGTGCTCGCTCGGTGGGAGGCTGAATCTCAATCGGTCCCGAGTTCTCGGAACGTCGGGCGCTAGAATAATTCTATGGGCCGCAATCTCATGTCCAGCCAGGGTTGCAATTGAGATTCGTTTGACCTTGATCGATTTGTTTGCCGACGGCTTCAACGGAGTTGGCCGTTCCATTAGCTGCCCGAGAGACTGCCTGTGTATGCCTGACATGCTAGGTGGGGGGGAATAGCCAGGAACTATATTTATATGGCGTAACAGGTAAGTAGATTTTGACGATATGGAAGCAGGCGCTCGTTAAGATGCATTTGCTAGAACCTGCCGACTCTTATTGGATACCTACGTCCATCCCAGAATAGACTCAGAAATCCCTATCCAGTCGCACTACCCCCTCGAAAAGGCCTCCGGCTTAGACCCGTACGGAATCATCCTCACCATGTGCCTCCTCTCCCCCTCCTTGAAATCCGGCACCGCCGAATGCCCACAACTCCTCTGGTCCCAAACCACCACCGTCCCCCTCTCCCACCTCACCCGACACCCAAAATCCAAGCTCCGGACATGATGATGCAAGAAGCCCAGCAAGTTCGCCGACTCCTCAGGCAAAAACCCCTCGACCTGCCGCGCAATCGTCGAGTTCACGAACAGCGCCGGCTTGCCCGTCACGGGGTGTCGGATGACGAGCGGGTGCGTCGCATTGATGGCCTCCGCCAGGGCTCGCTCGGTACCGACGCGGCGGACCTCGCCTTCCGAGGCGGACGTGTGCACGAGGTTGAGAGACGACAGCGTCGAGCGAAAGGCTGGTGAGAGGGCTTCGTAGGCGGCCGTGAAGGAGGTAAAGGCCGTGTCGCCGCCGCCGGACGCGGGCAGCTCGAGGACCCAGAAGAAGGTGGTCGAGGGGACGTTGGGGGTGAAGGTCTGGTCGATGTGCCAGAGGTCGTAGGTTGTTCGAGGGCCGAGGAGAGACCTCAAGTTGCCGCTTGAATCACGTTAGGCGCGGCGTTTTCTGGTTCTCAGATCTAACACTCACGCCTTCTCGTCCGCGTAGACGACGTGGAACTCGGGCCCGGTTCCCTTGGGATAGCCCATGGTCGGGTGCCGATGCAGCGGACCGTAGTGCCCGACGATTTCGCGTTGTCTATCAAAACCAGCGTCTGCAAAGTTCTGATCTCTCTGATACGTGTCAGCGGCTGCCGTTCGTGTTTCATGGCAGACCAACGAAAACGACGACTCCTCTCTCGGCAGCCAACAAGGCGACTTCATCGAGACCCTCCTTGCCCAGGTTGGTGATTTGCAGTCCTCGGATCTCTGTGCCAATCCTGGGAGTAATGTTTGTCACGGCGGCCCCGGGTTTTAGGAGAGACGGCTTGGATGGGTTCGCGCGGTTGCCGGGTTCCTCGGCCTCAAACAGGGGCACAGCTTCGGGCGAGACGTAGCCGTCTGATCGAGTGGGGAGATAGGCAGGGTAAAGAGGCTCGGAAGGCATTTTGCTTGTGCAGATTGCAGAGACGACACAAGGGAAGGGAGTAAGTCTGTGCTGTGAAGCAAGGTTGTTGTGGTTTGAGTATTGACGAGCGACTCAGTCGCATCTTGTAGCATCGGCATGATCAATCTATCTGCATCCCCAACTTCGATGTCGGCTGCATCCCGACTCGATTCGACTGAAGAGGAAATATCTATTGTCGTCATCTGCAGCCAAGCCCACGATGCAGCATTAGCCCAGCATGAGCTGCGCACCATATCCCCCCGCGAAGACGTCATCGCAGCTTTCTGGGGATGAAAACCCTTCGAAACGTCGATGCCCCAATCAAAACGGCGATTAGCCAAGCATCGGGCGCGATAAGTGCACAATCTCGTGTGGGATGCTTGTCTGCTGATAGCAGCCAGAGTCATGGTATTCGTAGAGAGAGTCGCTCATGAGTCGGTCGACAATCAGGATTTACCAGATCTGGAGTTCTCGACAGTGATTTCGTCATTTCAGCCTTGGTATGAGGAGCGAGAGCAAGACGTGAGCGGTGATGAGATGTACAATGCTCTTTGGATGCTCCAATTGAACCTCGAAGTGAGGTGAGCTGCCATGACATAAATACGAAGCATCCGCCTCACCTTGATACCCTTCATCGGTGAACCCTTGACCGACCAGCAACATGTCTCCCGCACCAAGTCTCAAAGACAACACCGTCGCCGAAGAGCGGGCAATAGAAGTTTCCGAATCGACGTCGTGGCTCGCCAAGGTCCATCCCTACTTCAAAGACCCAAACCACGTCTTGATCCTAAAGCTCGACCTACTGCTGCTATCATGGGCCTTTGTCGCAGGTGTAAGCTCTCCCAATACAGTCATGTTTCCCCCATGTCTAATTGCTTTAGCTCTTCAAAGACATGGACCAGAGCGCCACCACAGCGGCTTACGTCTCCGGCATGAAGGAGGATCTGGACCTGTACGGCAACGAGCTAGTCGAGTTCACGACGTACTTTTCCATCGGATACGCCCTCTTCATCGTCCCCTCACAACTCATCCAAACACGCGTCCGACCGTCCCTCTTCCTCCCCTTCTGCGAGGTCGCGTGGGGACTCTTGACCCTCTTCACCTACAAGGCGCCCAACGCCAAGACGGTGTTCGCGCTGAGGTTCCTGCTTGGCGTCTTTGAATCGACCTCGTGGCCGGGCATCGTGTCTCTGATACTGAACTGGTACACACCCAAAGAACTCGGCAAGCGTCTGGCCATCTTTGGCGTCAGTGGCGTTGCGGGAAACATGTTCTTGGGCATCGTGCAGGCCGCGCTGTACAAGAACCTCGACGGCGCGAGGGGCCTCGCGGGCTGGCAGTGGCTGTTTGTCGTGTCGGGCGTGACCACCATGTTCTGGGGTTTCGTGGGCCTCTTTACAATCCCGGACTCCCCTGCAATGACGCGCGCCGTATATCTTTCGGAGGAGGAGAGGCAGCTCGCCCGCGTCCGCATGTCCGACCACGGCACCGAAACCGCCAAACTGATCCCCCCTGCGATCCTCCTCCGCAAGCTCGCCCTCCTCGTCAAGAGCCCCGTGTCGTACCTCTTCCTCGCCGCCTACCTCCAATTCGCATGGAGCCAGCGCGCCAACGCCTACTTCCTGCTTTACCTCAAGAGCCTGACCGACCCCCACGGCGACCCCCTGTACTCGGTCTACACGGTCAACCTGATCCCGCTGGGCGGCTACGCCATCAGCATCGTGTCAAACGTCGGGCTCAACGCCCTCAGCGACTGGAAGGCCTGGCGTTGGCAGGTGTCGGTCGGCGCCGCGGCGGTGCAGCTGCTCGCCACGGGGGTCCTGGCCGGCTGGCCCAGTTCGCAGTCAACGGTCATGGGCTTCTACTTCTTGACGTATGCCACCGCCGCGTGGGGGTACGCGCTGTTGGCGTGGATGGCCGAGATCTTGCGCAAGGAGCCCGAGGTCAGGTCTGTTCTGGTGGGCGTGGCCGTGACGCTCGTGTATGTTGGGCATGCGACCATTCCGCTGCGGGCGTGGAGGGTGAGCGATAGTCCGAGGTACCCAGTTGGGTTTCCGCTGGCGGCGGCCTTTTCGGCGGGAAGCATCATGGCGATTCTGGGGCTCAAGGTGTATGTCGACAAGTATCCTGATATTGCTGATTGGGGGTTGGACCGGGAGGGATCCAAGGCTAGGGCGGCGGAGGAGGCCGTTCCTAGTGATGCAGGACTGAAGTGACATAAGTTTGATATATAGGTGAGTTATCTCAAGAGTAAGCTCGTAATTAGCATATGAAGGTAAAGGAGCGTACAATTACATTAACTGAGTATGTCTGACAAATTCTACCACTCAATCCCATCGACATATGAAACCCCCTAATTCCTGGCCCTCTTCCTCACCCGAAACACATAGTAAAGAACAATAGCCATGAAAATGTTAAAGACGATAAACGCCCAGAAAATCCCATAGTTGCGCCACCTCTGGCTCCAGTAAATCTCCGAGCCCGCAAGGTACTGATCCGCCGTGCTCAGCGTGCAGTACCGACACTGCGAGGTATCGCCCGGGTTTTGCAGCTTGCCGGGAGCCTGCGCGAGGAACGGCCTCAGGTACTCCTCACATGTCTCCCCCGCCGGCGGGTCGAAGATGGACGTCTCCCGCTCCGAGCAGGTAATCTCGCGGCCGTGCAGCGCCGTCGACACGATGCCGCCGATCCAGTAGGTAAAGGGCGAGACGCGGTACATGAAGATCCAAAAGCCCGGGAGGGCCGTGGGCGTCTGCAGCACGCCGCTGAAGATGGCGCTCATGAGGGACAGCAGCGTGACGATGCTCGCGGCGGTTTGCTCGTCGGGCATGGCGGCAATGGTCATTTGCGCAAAGGCGCTCGCGTAGATGAAGAGCTGGATCACGTACAAGAGAATCAGGACCTGTCGGGCAGAGCTCTGGATGCCGACCACCGGGTAGTAAAAGCACGCCCAGATGAGCACCGCCGTGACGATCTGGTAGGGGATCTCGACGACCACGTTGGCTATGATGAAGGCCTTCCACGAGTATGCCTTGCTGGGCCGCTCGCGCACCTCGTACAGCGAGCGCTGCGTGACGAAGAGCGGCTGTATCTGCTGCACGAGCGTCGAGAAGATGGTGGTCAGGAGGAACACGGCGAAGATGACGTTTTGCGTGCCCGCCTGCGTGTGGTCGGCGTCGAAGAAGGAGAAGCCGATGAACAATCCTGCGGCGATCCCGAGCATGAACTTGGCAAAGATGTAGCTGGGCATGCGCCAGTACTGCTGGAACACGCGGTGCGTCACGGCCCAGACCTGGTCGGCGAAGGGTACAGCAAACTCGGCGTGGGAAGAAGGATCGTCGTCTCCGGCCACGGCTTGGTTCTGCTTCTCGGCGTGAATTCGGTCGATTTCGGCGTCGACGGCTGCCCGCTGCTCGCTCTCCTTCCACACCGTGTGCCAGTCCTTGCCTTCGGCGTTGGCACCGCTGTTGCCAATCTCGAGGAGGTACTCTGCGGGGTTCTCCTGCTCGCCGCACTTGCGAGCCCCTTTGCCCTCAAAGTAACCCAGCATGTCGCGCGAGTTCTCGCCGATATCGCCAAAGTAGACGGTGCGTCCGCCCTTGGCCAGGAACAGCAGACGATCGAACTCCTGGAAGAGGATGGCGCTGGGCTGATGGACGGTACATAAAACAGCCTGGCCCGAGTCGGCCAGCTTGCGTAGGAACGAGCAAATGGCCCACGAGCTCTGCGAGTCGAGGCCACTGGTGGGCTCGTCGAGGAACAGCAGCAGCTTGGGCTTGGCGGCGAGCTCAACGCCGATCGTCAGGAGCTTGCGCTGCTCGACGTTGAGGCCTTCGCCGGGGACGCCGACCACGGCGTCGGCGTACTCTTCCATGTTGAGCATCTTGATGACTTCCTCAACAAAGGCGTACTTTTCCTGCTTGCTGACAGATTTTGGCTGGCGGAGCATGGCGCTGAACTGGAGGCTCTCGCGGACGGTGGCGGTTTCGAGGTGCAGGTCTGGGGAGTTAGCACTCACTTCCGTGGAAGGATGGGGTTGGGGGTGGTATGTACCTTGCTGCTGCACGTAGCCCGTCTTGCGCTGGAAACTGGCATCAAACGGCTTCCCGTTGACCAGCATGTCGCCCGTCACGACGCCCATGGTCACACGCTGAGCGAGCACATCGAGCAACGTCGTCTTTCCAGCTCCAGAAACACCCATCAAGGCCGTCAACGTACCGGGCTTAACCCATCCAGCGACGTGATCGAGCAGTCTTCGCTGTTCCTTTTTAATCTCAATGTCGTACACGACGTTGCGCCAGGTAAAGACATCCTTTTGCGGCTCAATGGCCTTGACGTCTCCGCCGTTGGAGCTCTCCTTACCGGGGGAAACCGCTTGCAGTTCCTCGTCCTGTTGAGTCTTTGCTCTCCCCTTGAGGAGATGGGCTGGGACGGCGCCCCTTCGGAAGACGAGGGCTTCGGCAGTGCTGCTCGTGGAGGAGTTGAGCTCGATGGCGACAAAGTAGATGGCCGTGAAGCCCACCAGGAACGCAATCAGGATGCCAAAGTTGCGCCACACGTGCGAGTAGTAGTACTCGTAGTTCTCCGCGATGAACGCATCTCCGCTGACAGTCGACCGCCCCGCAACAGCACCCGTGACGGCACAAATCCACGAGTCCCCCTGCAGAGGCGTGTAGGGGGGAACGATGCTCGAGCAGGTAAACTCGCGGCCGTGGAACTCGTTTGCGACCAAGATCTCGAAGCTGTAGAAGATGGGGTTTATCCAGCGGATCCAGCTGAACCACTTCTTCATCTCGGGCGGCGTGATGGTGAAGCCCACGTAGACGACAATGGCCAGCACCATGACGCCCGAGAGGGCCATGGCCTGGGAGACCGTCTTGGTCACGGCCGCCATGGTGCGGAAGACGGCGCTCATGACAAAGGTGGAAATGTACGTGATGAGGAAGTACAGGAAGAAGTTGCTCGGCTCGCGGCGCAGGCCCGCCATGAAGTACAGCACCACGTTGAAGACGGACGCCGTGGCAAACTTGATGGGAATATCCGCCACCAAACCCGCCGCGGCCTCGCACGCAGGATGGTAAAACGCAAACGACGCGTGCTTCTCGACAATCGGCCGTTGGGCGTACAGGCTGGAAATCTCGGAAATGGCCGTCAGCGCATTCAGCAGCACCGCCATGAACAGCACCGAGCCCTTGGAGTAGAAGCCCACGGTGGCATCCGGCGTGTCGAAGAAGATGGACCCGATGATGAGGGCCATGACCAGCTGCACGAAGCACTGCGTACCCGTGGCCGAGATGTCGTTCCAGATGCGCTGGTAGGCCCGCCGCGTGCACAGCTGCACCTGCTTGGCCACGCTGAGCGTGTAGGGCGACTTGGGCCGCGCGTGCTTGGACTGCTGCTTGTTCTTTTGCTCGCGGAGCTGCGCGATGCTCTCGCCCTGCCGCTCGACCATGTACTCGTTTTCGTAGGCGTCAATGTCTTCCCGGAGGGCCGTGTACTCGGGGGACTGGCGCCAGTAGGCCTCAAAGTCCTCGGGCGTGCGCGGGACCTTGTTTTCCATGCCCTCGCGGGCCTTGCGCTCGATTGGATTCGTCACCGAGGTAAGGAAGTCGCCCGTAGTCTGCCGGGGCGGACAGTACCAGCCCTGCCGCTCGAAGAAGCCCCTAGCCAGCTCCGCCGGACCAAAGTAGATCTGCCTCCCCTCGTACAGCACCACGGCCTTGTCGAACAAGTCGTAGATGGCCTGACTGGCTTGATATATCGCCACGGCATTGGCCCTCCCGCCCATGTCGGCGGCGCTCCGCAGCGACGACACAAACTTGAAGGCCGTGGCCGAGTCGAGCCCGCGCGTGCTGTTGTCCCAGGCGGAAAAGGGGGAGCCTGAGAGCACCATCTCGGCGAGGGACACGCGCTTGCGCTCGCCGCCAGAGACGCCACGGATGAAGTCGTTGCCGACCTTTGTGTTGTACGTGTGGCTGAGGCCGAAAGCGGCCATGACCACCTTGGCCACGTACTGCACAAAGTCGTGGCGGCTCATGTTGTTGATTCGGTTGGACGGGGTGCGCACCGAGGCGGCGAATTCGAGCGTCTGGCCGACGGTGAGGTGAGGGAAGTGGCGGTCGACCTGACGAGTTAGCAGATTGTGGTGTGGGTGGCAGATGGTATTCTTACCTCTTGGTTGTAAATGGCCTCGCCTTTAAACTCCTTCTTCATCAACTTTTGCGGAATCCCGTCATAGTGAATCGTCGAGTCGCCATCCAGACTCAACCCGTGCAACTCTCCGCACAACGACTTGAGCAGCGTCGAGCACCCAGACCCAGGCCTCCCCAGACAAATCAACAGCTCACCGCTCCTGACCAGGCCGTCAAAGTTGCGCAAGATCTGCTTATGCTCCGTCTTGCCGAAACTGAACCACTCGCCCAGCCGCAGCGGCGCCAGCAACGACGAGCCGACCGTCTCCTGCACGCGGACCGCCTCTCCCGTGCCGGAAACATTCAGGTCCTTCCAGGCCACTCCCGTCTGCTTAGCCGTGATGCCCTGCTCGCGTAGCGTCTTGACAAAGTTGCGCAGCCACTTGTCCAGGTCGAACTGGTCGCTCTGGGGGTCCAGCACGGGCGAGTCCTCGTCGTAGGTGACGAGCGTGTGCACACGCGATAGTCCCCCCTGGGGCTCCGTGGCGACCGAGTGTCGACGCGAGAGCACCGTCGCGATACGCACAATCTCGTCTCGGTCGCTGGGGTCGAGGACCGTGGTCGACGCGGCGCGGTGGTAGGCCGGCCGTCGTTGGGAGATGGTCTCGGAGCCGGCGCTGCGGGAGTGGGTGATGCCATCGTCGGAGGAGCCGTCGTCTTCGGGCGTTTCGAGCACCTCTTCTGAATGTCGGACGGGCTCAACCTCGTCGTCCTTTTTAGAGGAAGCCATCTTGACAAACAGATTGGACTACTTGCTTAAGGGGTTCTTCTGGTCTCATCCACAACAGCGAGCAACGCCCTCCCTCTTATAACCCTTTCGCATTCCATCGAATCCACGGGGAAACGAAACGTGCCGCGTGCCCCGGACATAAACCAGCCTAGCAGAAACTCTACACGGAGGTAAACAAAGCCATGCATGTCTTGGCGTCTAGGAGCTTTCTGGAGATAACACCACAGGTGCAGAAACTAGAAAGCCACTCAACCAGCTATCCGTACCCCGACAAGACAAAACGGTCCTCGCCAACACGCAATTTTTGGTCGGCGCAGCGGGGTTTCGGACCCTCCGTCTCGCCGACAATGGGCCTCTCCGACCACCTCATTCGCCGCTCAGACGGTTGAAGACGGTTTGCGCCAGAGAAGCCACCAAAGGTTAAGGGAGAGACCAGCAAAACATTATTTTAGTGAAATGATATCATAGCATCAAAAAGGTCGTATCCGCCGCTTAGTCATTGGCCAATCTGTCAATTTCGCTTTCGTCATGTTCAGGTCGTAGGGTCTGGGAAGCAAACCCAAGTCAAAAAGATCTGCAGGCACTGCCTCTGTCGGGGTGTCGGGAGATTGCGAGCGTCGGGCTCGTGCTGGAATGCGTCTGTCCGACAGAAGATTGAGTCGCATTCCATTGCCATGCCAAATACCGATGCGGAGGATCGGGAACGGCAGACGGAGTGCTCGACCTTCCGGCATTCGCTGTCGAGGTGGTGGACGGGCTGCTCGTCGGAAATCTCGCCGACGCCATCTCACAAATCCTGATTCTGACGTGAGCTTGCAGATGCCCTGCAGCGAGATGAGGGCCAAGATGCAGCTGTCGGGTCTGTTCCGTGCATGCTTGTATTCCAAGTTGGCTTGGGATTCTTCTGGCTAAGTGCATCTCGGCCTGAGCAGACGGAGACAGGGCCAGTTTTCTGGAAGACTAGTGCATAACAACAAATGCAATCAAGCGAGCTAAACCTTCTGAAATAGATTCATGCAAACAAATATAGAGGCAGCTCTACTTGAGCCTATTCCAAGCACCGTGGTAAACTCATGAAACCCGGCGAGCCCTGTCTTAGGTAGTAACAGTCGACACGCCTCAATCCAGACCCTGCTCCCGACAGCAACTCATTGAACAATCCCAAGTAAAATCACACCCCTCCTTCACCTCTGAGCCCATGGCCCGTACGCCTTATCCTTTCCCTCGGGCTCATACCCCTCGGCCTGCGACTCCTCGACCCTCCTCCTCGTCTCCCTCTCCACCATGCCCTTCAACATTTCGCCCCGAACTCTCCTCTGCAACCTCTTCGCGAACCTATCCCGCAGCTCGGGCAGGTGCTGTACGTCGTTGACGCAGTACCTCACCAGGCACGCCCTCATCGGCCTCTCGTTGAACACCTCGTACGACCCGCCCCGGCGCGGCATGAACAGCCGGCCGCCCTCATCCTTGACGGCCGCCCACTCGTGCACCTCCTCCGTCGACATGTGCTCGGCGTAGACCCGAATCGTTTTCTCCAGACCCAGCAGAAACCGATCGCGACCTAACGGACGGAGCACGTTCTCCATGAGCTGCACGTCCTCTACCCCCTGCAGCTCGACGCCAAAGTGCGAGAAGAGCGCGTCCGAGTCGTTGCGCACGTCGAAGAAGACCTTTTTGATGAGTGAAGACTCGAGAATCGACTTGAGAGAGGCGCCGGCCGAGTTGGTTGTGGAAAAGGCGGTCGCGCCGAGGGTGTGCACGTCGACGATGTAGGCGCGGCGGCCGGGGCGGAGGAAGATTGTGACGAGGGAGAGGGTGCCGTTGCGGCCGAGCGAGACGCCCTCGAGGTCGACGTAGATGTCCGAGTCGTTGGCGGGGAGGGAAGTGATGGCGTCGATGAGGGCGATGATGCTCTCTTGGGTGTCGACCATGACGGGGGAGGGGGTAGTGGCGGACATGATTTGGACTGAAGCTGTCTGATCAGGAGTGAAGTTGATGATTGACTTGGTCTGTCAGTCAGCATCTTCAACATCATTCCCTCTGAGTCTTATATGGTCATGCCCGAGGAAGTTGCCGGGGTTCTTACACTTTTCGCCCATCCAGATCACGGAGAGCCTCGCCGTTACCTACGTGGCCTTTCCCATGCGGCCGCAGACTCCGCCTTGCACTGTAAGATGAGGATTTCACGTTGCTCTCTACTGCATTCTGGGAAAATAAGTCATGATGCAATGTCAAAGTCTGCACGCGGGTAGTGTGGTAAGCAACGGTCGCGAAGAAACTCAACCATGTCAACAACCTTGATAACCTTGATAACCTCCAAACAAATTCTGATCAGTATTTTCAAGAGCCTTTTCGCAATCACGGCCTTCAAAGTCACTCACACGGTGGAATTTTGTCGCAGGGCGCGTTCAGCAAAGCCCAGTCGCAAGTCCTACCACGTCGAACCAACACACGTTGGTCGAGAAAAACAAGCCAAAGTGTAAATATACAAAATCACAGCCACCATCATGAGACCTAGCGGCCACTTCCAGCGGTCACACCCATCTTACAGGCAGCCAGCGACTGGAAGCGACCCAGAGGTAAAGCCAAAGGGAGCCTCGGCGCGCATTGATCCGTTTCGACTTGTACCGTCATGCTACATCGAGAATTCAGCACAGCTCTCATCAAAACCGTGTTCACAGACCTCACATGAATGGCCTTAAGATAGTCCAGCATATACTCCATTCCCAGGGATGATACCGAAATCTATGTGCCGGAGTAGCTAGGTAACCAGAAAATACGTTTCACAATGCATCCCATAAAGTAATAAATCAAAGAACACGCTCTTCACATGCTTTCTTCTCGTCCTTTTCATTGTCCATCTCATTGGTGTTACAGGTCGGTTGATTTACCAAGGCTTGACCTTCTGCATGCTGCCCTCCTCCTGAAGAGCCTTGTGCATGTCGAAGCTGTTGAAGAGCAGGTGAGGCTCGTGACCCATGCCCTTCTTCAAGCACTCAAACTCGGCCTTCTCGTAGTAGGCCTTCAGGATGGGCTGGTACACGGGGTGCGCGCACTTCTCGATGATGACACGGGCGCGCTCGCGAGGAGCAAGGCCGCGGACGTCGGCGAGACCCTGCTCGGTGACGATGACATCGAGATCGTGCTCGGTCTGGTCGACGTGAGTGCACATGGGCACGATGCACGAGAGGCCGTGGGGGTCGGTCTTGGAGGGGCGAGTCGAGGGAGTGTGCATGATGGAGTACTTGGAGCTTCGGAGGAAATCAGCCGAGCCACCGAGGCCGTTCAGCATGCGGGAACCGTTGACGCAAGTCGAGTTGGCGTGGGCGTAAATGTCCACCTCGACGGGGGTGTTCATGCCGATGACGCCGAGTCGGCGGATAACCTCGGGCGCGTTGGAGATGGACTGGTTGCGGAGCAGAACCTTGGGCGCGTAGGCGTCCCAGTTGTCGTAAAATCGGCGGAAGCCCTCGGGGGAGAAGCGGATGGACGTGGCAGTGGCAAAGTCGAGCTTGCCAGAGTCGAAGAGGTCGAGGAAGGTATCCTGGATAACTTCGGTCCAGACAACCAGGTCCTTGAACTTGGACTCATTGAGGCCCCCGATGATGGCGTTGGCAACGTTGCCAATGCCGGACTGCAAAGGCAGCAGGTTTGCCGGGAGGCGGCCGTGGGTGACCTCGTGCTCGAGGAACTCAATGAGGTGGTTGGCGATTCTGAACGAGTTCTCGTCGGCGGGGGTGTTGTCGGCAGTGGCATCCTGGTAGTCGGACTCGACAACGGCAACAACCTTGGAGGGGTCAATGGGGATAGACTCGGTGCCGATGCGGTCGCGAACACCAGTGATGTCGAAGGGCTTGCGGTAGGGGGGGAGGTCCATCATGGTGATATCGTGAAGGCCCTTGAACGAGGGAGTAGCGGTGTTGACCTCGATGATGATCTAGATGACGCGATTAGTCAGCCCGAAGTGCCGAGATGCCAATGCGCAAACTCACCTTGTCGGCCATCTGGATCAGCTCGGGAGTAGCACCGACGGAAGCACCAGGAATGATGCTACCATCCTCGAGAATCTCGGTGGCCTCAACGACAGTGACGTCGAGGTTCTTGTTGTCGCGGTCCTTGGTGTAGAAGCCCTATTTCGAATCAGCGCAAGCTCTCCTAAGCAAGCTCCGAACGTACGTAGACGAGATCAGTAGGGAACATGGACAAGTGCTTGTCGAAGAAGTTGATGCGACCAGCATTGATGCCCTTGGAGATCTCCTTTCCGACCTGGTGGGGGCTTCGGCGGTTGATCATGTCGAGACCAGCCCATCGGTTCTCTGTCTCAGCGCCAGAGGAGGCACCGACGAAGAGGGAGTATTTGAGCTGGCCCTGCAGGCCGTTGTTCTCGACATGGTCGGCCATGGCGGTAGGGACCTTTCTGTTTGCGTGGACAACATATTAGCATGTCTTCTCGCAGTCCTGTTGCTGTTCTTTCGGTTTTTTCGCAGTTCTTCCGCAAACACTTGAAGCTCGGGAATTCGGCTGAATTGGAGGCGGGAAAATGCACCCGGACGCAAGTCGGGATTCCCGGCCGGTGGGGGACTCTCGGGGGGCAACTCACTTGGGGTAACCGACACCAGTGAAGCCGGACCAGCCAATGTAGGCGCCATTGGGAAAGTGCTTGAGGGTATCCTCAGGTCGGCAGAGCTTCTTGAGGAGAGCAGGACTGCGGATGCGCGCCTTGAGGGCGGCCGAAGCGACGGGGGAAGCCATGGTGCGACGAGAAGAGGTGGAGTGGAGAGGAGGCCGACGAGACCCAATTGACGAGACGAAGAAGATGAGTCAAAGAGAGCACCGAGTCGACGGAGGGGAAAGGGAAGAGGAGGAGGAGGGAACGGAAGAAAAGGAGGACGTGGTGAGGTACAAGTAGTGGAGGAGAAAGAAAACCGAAGCGGCGCCCCATGATACCCCGAGGAGCTAGCGACGTCGTCCGAGGCAGGGATTTAGCACACTCCTCCAGCTCTCAGGGCACCTCATCCCTCCGCGTCGGTGGTTTTGTTCCAGTGGCCGATGTACTGTACATGTGTACTTCGGCTGCTTGCAGGAGAGCGGGTGGACTTGTGGACGGTGGAGGCACGGGGTGGGTGGAAGGTGGAGGGGACGAGGGGTTCTTTCCTTCTCCAATTCCCCATTTTGAGGTGGGGCCATCAGCCCACTGTAGCACAATTGACAGCAGGTACGGGAGAGTACATGATGCATTGCCTGAGCATCAGGAACGAGGTTTGACAGCTGGCCCTTTCGGGTGGTGTTGAGAGGGTGTTGGATGCCATCGCCGTGTGGTAGCGGTACAATGACGAAGGGACTTGGTGTGGTCGCCGCTTGAGCCTCGTCTGTCGCGACTCGCTGCGGATGGCTCGCACCACCCGAACAATCCCCAGTGGGGCCCTCTCCAAGGTGACGTGAGGTGAGGGGACGGTGAAGATTTCAGCCACATCAGTTCAGGGTCGCGACGAAGTACCTCGCGCAACAGTTTCTCTGTGTCATTGCATATATTGACCTGCGCATCTCCCAGGGAACAAAATCTCTCCGGTCGGTTGGCCATTGCACCTCGGGATTCAAGCCCGAATGGTATCGCAACGCCACGGCAGAAAGTCCCATGGGCTCCCCAGGCTCCCCATGTTCTCCGTGCTCCCCATCAGTCGACATGCGCAAATCGCGATAACGATGGACTGACATTTGCTGCATTGTTTACCGAGAGTTTGCAAACACCATGCAACCCTCCAATTGAGCCCCTGCTCGACGGATTCCATGACATTTTACCTTCAAACAGACGACTCCCATGCAAACCATCTGATACATGTACGTACCAACACCAAAGTGAGGCTCAACTACCCTCATCTCAGCCACCTCCGGCCACGCCGCTCTCCCCAACGGTAACCCGGAACCGAGACACCCGTGCCTTTCACCACTTTTCCCCACCGCAGCTGCCTTTTCTGACCCCTGGAGCCTTCCGCCCGGCCGAGACATGCACGGGCCCTTGTCGGCATCAACTCGGCTATCACCACCAACACCAAAAACCTGCCACGAGTCGAGCGGTTGTCTCGCAAATGAAGGCTCGACTTTATTACCCCGGGATCTGTCGGCAATCCCTGGCGAATCACGGCTGCTAGATGCATACCCCGACTTGTTCATTCGTTCCCAAATCCTTTCTCCGGACTCCGACCACCGAGCGCCGAAGCGTAGACTTGCCCCGGACCCGCATCCCACATAAGTTCGTGTGAGAGGAGGGCAATGTACTGTACATAGGCTGCGGGAGGCCAAGAAGGTCATGGCTTGTCTAGATTCGAGCTATTCGAGGGGGTTCTTCGTCAGTCGCCGGGGTTACGGAGCGGAAGCCGTTCGATAAATTGCCAGATCCTGGGGTAATCTGGCTCGAATCTGAGGGCTGATGTGCCGGTGGTTAGGAGAATAGTTGCACATGGATAGTTTAGTCATACCTGGGCAAGGACTTGGATTGCTCGTGATGATTATTATATTACTCTGTATTTGTGCTGAGGTTTAGCTAAGTATACAGTCCCAGTCCTTCCTAGGCTCTTGAGAGCCGCTCGCAACCCAGCTGAGAGTTCATCAGGAGTCTAGTCTTTCGCTTTGCTTTTGCAATTCTGTTTTCTTGCTTCATTTTCTCATCTCGGCGGTGACACCGTCATCTTCATGATGTCTCCCAAGAGGTAGCGGCGCACAAGTCGCCCATCGACGAAGCCTAGAGTAAAGATCGTCATAGGGTTAGTAGGGCATTGTACATAATGTGGAGGGCTTGTGTGAGATTTGCAAGAGCTTGTGAAGCTCGACTTGGCTCTTGCAGCTGCTGCTGTTGCGCTTTCATCACTTGCAGATGGCGCTCGAGCTCGGCCACCTGGCGCTTGTGCTCCTGCAACACGGCCTTACCCATGAAGACTTTGTCGTCTACCTCCTCAAAGGCCACGGGGCCGTCTTCGCGGTAGGGAATGGGTGCCATGCCGCGGGTCAGGCGGTTTCCGCGGCGTTTCTCGGCCTCGAAATCATAGGAAGCAGCCATGGCGTTGGCCGGTTTGGTGCTCTCTGGTTCCTTGCTCGTCGTTACTTGATGAGTGGTTTGGTTCAACGATGTTGATGGTACGTGGTGATACAGCAGGTGTGTAGATTAAGAGAAGAGGATTAAAGATCTCTAAACTTGAGAGATTGCGAGTTTTATTGCAGAGGTGCTCGTTTGTTCCCATGTTCAGATGTTTACACGAGTATAAACATTATCATCATGAGGGACAAACGTATAGTCTTGTGCTTATATACAACAGTGATTGTCACGTTCCCAGACACAATCGTAGTGTTCGACACCACAAAGGCTTTTAGTCACCGCAAACTCCCACATAGATATGCGCCGCAGATCAAGGTCCGTGTTCTCTCGGGCTGCGTCCGGACTCATGTTCGAACACCAATATGCGGCCCACCTGCTGTTCTGCGGACCCGGATCGCGGCCTCTTATCAGCCCTACGAGATTGTCCAACGCCGTCGCATCATGCCATGGCACGTTTCAAGGGAACCTAGCTTCTCTCGTAGAAGCTGCAGCTGCATTGCATCCCTTTCCCACGTGTCATGATGGGAGCTGTCATGCTCGGTCGGACACACCCCGAACGGCACATGTTCCTACGGCCAGATACCGACCGACATGTCATGACGCCAGTCGGCATCTTCCCGAAATCGATGCTTATTCGGGCTGGATCTATTGTCCCTTGCCTGTTTAAGGATGTGCTGGGATTATGAGAGGAGGGTCTGGGATAGGATCATGCGAGGCTCATGACCTCGGCTTGGACGCCGTCATGACACCACATTTAGATCAACAAACGATTTATTCAAACTGCACTGCACTTTATATTCTCTTCTTATTTACTAGTATGATCCCATTACTTCAAGAAAGTTTAAGAAACACCATTCATCCGTGCCAAACAACTCAGTTGCTCATGTTTGACAAACTCCCTTCATCCGAGACCCGCCCGCAGCAAGCACTCATCACTCGTCGCTCCAACGTCATGCGTAAACATTATCCATTAACTATTCGTCCGTGAACGAACCACCCATCAAATTTCCGACCGTTCGACGTGCAGAAATACTCTATCAGCACCCAACCCATGCGCCGCTCGCCGGTTCCGCAGAGACGCCACGGCCACGGTGACGGCTCTTTCTACGCCGCTGCCGCCGCACACAGCTACCGCAACGGTGCCGGAGATGGTGCCTGCGGCGTTGTTCAGGAAGCTGGCCATATCCGGACGGCCTTGCGTCTCGATGACAGAGGAGGCATCGTAGCCGTAGCCCTCGTCTAGGCCGAGTTCCACCTCTTCTTTGAGCAACTGGTCGGCCCGCTCACTGCCCACAGACTCGTTCGAATCGATGGAGAAGCGCTGCATCTCCACGCTCTCTCCCCTTTCGTCCATGCCCTCCTCCGCCTCGGGCTTGGGCTCCGACGCTATCAGTCTTTCGCGGCTCTCGTTCGCCGGGCTCTGCAAATCTGCAAAGTGCTGCCCGCCCTGCGTGACGGCGACCTCGATCCGAACAGAAATCCCCATGGCCTTTGCCCTAGACACGAGGCGCGATACCCGCTGGAGGTACGGTTCCGCGTGGGCTTTGCGTCGCGCGATGTACAGGGCGGCAATCTTGCGCACGCGGCCAAACGACTTGGACGTGAGCAGGTCCTCGAGGACGGGCGTGGTGAAGGAGCCGCCTGTTGAGGCCGCGACCAGGACAACGGTTTCGTATTGCCTCCAGTTGGGGAGAGTACCGTATGGACCCGCGATGAGGACGCGCAAGATTCCGTCGCTTGCATTGTCAGCCTTTCTAGCCCAAGTGTTGAGGTCTCGTGTGAAGCCGTTCTTGGTCTTGAGGACGAGTTGCAAGTCTTGGCTTGACGTTTCGGCTTCTGGGATGCTCGAGATGGTGAAGGGGTGGGGGAACTGTCGTGGGAAAGAGGGCAGCCAGATCAACACGTGCTGGCCGGGCGTCCAGGTAAAGCCGACGTTACGAACCGTGACAACGGTCAACTCGTCTTCGACGGTATCGACGTGAGCCTGGTAAGAGTATCGAGTGAGGACACTAGACGAAAGCCCAAGACGAATGTTCCGCCAGACGGGGTTCGCCGACCGCGTGACAAGGTCCCAAGCAAACGCCACAACGGCGCACCACACGCTGAAGTGGTGATGGTCCGGAACGTGCAGCAGCAAAAACACCAGCAACAACATGACGGAGACGAGGTGCTGGAGCACAAACAGCTCGTAGCGCATGCGCCGCAGCGGCCGCAGCGTCGACACCAGCGTCCAGACCAGAACCGCCCAAGCAGCCAGCCCCCATTTCACCATGCCCACGAGCCGCAGCTCCTCCCAGAAGAAGCTGGCGGCGAGCCACTCGACGACGAAGAAAGACCCGTGGACGGTGGCGCTGAGCACCAGCACGCGCGAGGCCCAGCGGTGGAACCAGTTGACGCGCTCGTACGAGACGCCCAGGACGAGGCCGATGGGGTTCGTCCGCGCGGCGAGGAGGAACGGCAGCGTCGTCTGCGTGGCCGTGATCCAGCCGGCGCGGAAGCCCAGCCGCTCGAGGTACTTTGCGTCGTGCTTGACGGCCTTGTACGTCAGGAGGAAGCCGACAAAGGCTGTGTATGCCACAACCAGGAATGCTTTGCGGAGAGGGAGGGCGGCCAGCCAGATGGGGCGCCGGCGGTAGATGAAGGAGCCGCGGATGGCGGCTCGCGGTGTCTCGAAGAACCACTCGACCGTGGACTGCGAGTCGGAACTTGATCGGGACTCTCTTCTTTTTATCCTGAGGCTTATGAGTGGCGCGCTTGTGAATTGCTGAGAGGAAACTCACCTTTGTCGGGCAATGTATGCAGAAACCAAGCGCGATATGAGCCCGCAGACGAGGAACGCAATGACTGCATACCAATACAGGGTCGCCAGCGCGTGTTGCCTCACGGAATCCTCACTCCCGTGTCCGTGGCCATGCCCGTGTTCCTCTTCATGGCCATGCTCATCTTCTTCGTGCCCATGCTCGTGGCCCTCGTGCCTCCAAAAGAGACTCCTCATCGTCAGAGCTGCCCGTCCGGGGGTGTTGCAGGGGACCAGAGGCCTGAGGAGATCGCGTTCAGGAGCGGGCCGGGCCGTTTCAGCCGTGGGCACTCGCTGGCTCGACGTCGACTCGACTCGACTGACTTCTCGCGTGCGTGGGCGAGCGATTCCCAGCAGAGATGCGAACAGTCAATCGCTCGGCTACTCTGTTCCTTGTAGATGGAGACCTGACCTAGCTATTCAGCCGCGCGCCAGCTGATATCTAAGATGAACCGCAAGCCACGCTTGGCTTACGTGATGGTCCGGAACTTCCGGCTGTCAATTGGTCGACGCGTGCGAATAAACCCTCTCAAACCCGCTCTTAGTTAACCTGAATTCTTGGCGATGCCAAAAAGGTCGAGTTCCTTGAGTGATTGAATGATGAGGTCTCATGTTAATTGGGATTTTTATGTCCATGACTGCGCATGTTCGACAAAAGAAAGAATTCACAACATGTCCACTGAATTCAGAGGATGTCCACCCAGCACGACCTTTGCGTCTCTCACCGACTTCTTTCCGATTCTCAATTATGCAGCATCGTATTCTCGCAGTTAATCCACTTACACGGCTACACAACAGAGCCTCGTGGAACGCATCTTCTTAGCCTCTATTCTTGCCACTGTACTACGCAGCTTGGCGCCTAACGCCGAGCCATTACCGCTCATTGGGTTGCCAGAAAGTAAGTCAATCGGAATCGAGAAAGGAACAATCTTGTCAGTACGAATAATATGAATAGATCCCTTAACAGGGCGTCTCCGATGCGGGTTGTCCTCGCTGCTCTATCCCATTCCGTTGCGTTCCTGATATATCCATCTTCGTTCATGTACAGCAAAAACCGCATGCATTTAATTAGTTAGTATTAAGGGGGGCTGGATAAATGGCACTCCATGTCGGGATAGAAGACCATCCGCTGGCATCGAGCCTAGGAGTAGTATATAAAAGCATCTAGATGCCTTCCTTGCATACTGGAGCCTTATTAGAGTCACCCGTCATCGTGTTAGTACAAGCATGCCTCTATTGTAAGAGCTAGAAGACCTACCAAGCTGAAGGAATAATGCCAGTGAATCCTCTCAAACTAGTAGAGGTATCACGAGTCGTGATTAAGTCGCAGGAATTGAACACTGCGCCTCGTTTGCGCCTCCTTTTGGTGGCACATGCGATGTTGGATCCTTGCAGGATTGACATGACGTTAGCACATCTACTATAGATACCTACCTAGGTAGGCATCTTCAGAATACGAACCCAGTGAACAATGGCATCCACCAGTTTTTAATCACTAAAAGTCCAAATTGAAGATATTTGCAACCATAAAGTGGTAACTATTTCAAGATTATCGAGACAGGCCACCAACGTCGTCAATCTACGCACCCGCGCCCAAGTGACATTTTGGGGGCGACCTAACCTACACCAGTCCCGAGATTTCCTTTGGAAGTCGGTAATGTTCAAACCATGCCGTGATATTCTGTAAACAAGAGCTACGACTTGAATGACATGGGCCTTTATCCATGCGTGAGACTTTGTAATTCGACTTCTACTAGATTGCGATGTGAAGATATCACACCGTGTGCACTTCAGCCAGTTCATTATCTCCCCCCATTGCATCTAGAGGAATGTTGAAGGATATCACGAAATGCTAGACCATCTCTCCTTTGCTTATAGCCCGCCGCATTTGCTCCTGGCATGTGAACCGAATGAAAACCACCCGCGATGCCTCACACCTTGACGAGCTGAACCAATGGCCTCCGCATTACGAGTCAACGAGGGACTACCAGCTCTAGGCATCATTCTCAGGCACAAACTACAGTCATTCTATACTAAAAAAAGGAACTCAGCGGTGAAGACAAGAAACGCATCTTCATGTGATGCGGCAACAGATCCTCAGCCCAACCAGCTCAACGGCGGTGGGACGGAAGCAGAGGCGTTAGACTTTGAAGCTCGACGGCCAATTATCGAACGTTCGTGAAGCCGTTCCCAGGCGCGCTGAGCCCAGGGATCAACGAACCGACGTTATTTGCTTCATTTCCGCAATGCTACAGACCGGCTCCGAGGACAAGCGTTTCTGGCGGGCTGTGCTTATCGTTCTCGGGATTGGAATTGGGGCAGATGTTCGGAGACATGGCGAATGTCGGGACGAAACATGGCCTAGGTAACCAACCACTTCGCAGCGGGCGTCGTTATTTTAGCAGTTTATCCGTGACGTAGAACGATTGTCTATCGAAGCTAGCGATGAGACCACGGCGATCCTCGCAACCTCGCTCATTCACCGACACGGAGGAGGGAGGGTCGGACGTTGAGTTTGCACAAGTGCAGTAGCGGCACGAGAAGGATGTGTTGAATGGGTTGTTTGATCTAGGCTGCATCGTCACGAACGGTGACACGATGCCTCGGCACGTCGGCCGTGGATGGAAAACGGTGGTGGTTCGTCTCATCAGGCATCGTGGTCACAGGGTCGATAACGTGACGGGTGTCTCCGCGTTCGAGGACTCGGATGGCGGATCACGAGGGCCTCGAGTTCGCAGCGGCATCTTAGATCGATCATCGAGCGATGCCGATGTCACTTTGTGAGTTTTTTTTCTGATTTGGATCAACATGAACTCACATGCCTTTTCGGTGAACGCGTTGGATGCCTCGAGTGCTTTGTGCATCAGACTCCGTCACCGCGGCTTATAAGCACGCATCTCAATACCTGTGAAAGTCGAGGTTGCACGCGACTCTTTTTAGTCACAGTCAAGTGATGGTGCCCAACGATGGCAATCAATCCATTGTCCTTGTTTACCCCTCAAAGCTCCCCTCGTGGTTCCATTTCCTCGCCCCCAAAAACATGGGGTTTCGACACGATTTGCCAAGCGTCCATGTCCTCTCCGTGGCCCCTCCACGGTCAGGCGAACGCCACTCTCGCTTCAGCAGGTTCAGACCGGGCGGCAAATCCTGTACGTATGTACGTACTTCGCACCAACGTCGCATTGCACGAGAATTCTTCGGCGCCGTGTTTTCGGCCCAGTGGTAATTGCGGCCTCGGATCACGGGAGCGACCGGCAAAGAAAAAAAAAGTTTTGCATTTGAGCGGAAGCGGCAGCGGGAGCGATAGAAGGGGAAGCTTGTTACATGGCGCATGTTTCAAAATGCTTCTTTTCTGCGACGGGCCGTGGGCAATGACTAACCAGATGGTTGTGGGCTGGTTGCGAGTTGGTGGATGCGTGAATTACTGAATCTTGATTATGACGCGAAGCTAATCGCCTCCAGCCGAGGGGGTGTTCCCTGTCTGTTGTTTGGATGTGCCAGTGTGGCGATGAGAGGAGGATGAAGGATGTCAGATATTCCTTTGTTCTGAACTGGCTGTACTTTGTAAGTCTTGATGCCTTGATGAGTCCCTTGAAACAATGCCTATGCATGAAATAGACACATAGATATGCCGAAACGATATCGACGAGGGATCTGAAATATGAAGACGTTTTATGCCTTGGATGCAAAATGCAGGGATGCATCTTGTTCAGTGCCGTCCCACTCGGCCGTTGACACGTGGGAGTTTTCGTGCTGCAGATGAATACGAATATAATGAAGAGAATTATGAAGGCCTCATTTACGTACCTGCCCAGGTACTCCGTGCTGGAACCTTGGCGTGTGAGTGTCTTGCTGGCAATCATGTCATCCGCTTCATTCCACGGAGCGAATCTCGACCTGTCCCTTTGGCTTGCACCGTTCCTCTTGCCTCTTGCTCTCGAGGACTTCCAACCTTGTCCATGTTCGAGTCGCGTTGTGGCTTGCTCTGACGGGCCGGGCGATGACGGCTGATTTCCCTCATTCCTCGTCCCCTCCAGCCCCTCAACCCCTCCGTCGACCTGCCTGCAGCAGCTAGCCATTTGACTCCCCCTCCATTGTCTCCATCGTGACCTGGATGAGTCCTGGACCCATTACGAGCCGGGCCTGGTTGGCTCGTGGCCTCGTTTGGATGCTGCAGGGCCCCGACCAACGCCCACACGTCCATGCAGCGCCGATCGATATTGATCCAGTGAGTCGTCGGCTTTGCACATGATTGCGGGTGGTGGTGGTGTTGGCAAGCCAGCCATCTCGATGCATACCGAGCATATGCAACTGCAGCAAGGGACGGACGAGGCGAGGCGAGGCGAGGAAGAGGATAGAGAGAGAGACAATGCAGTGGCTGCCGGTGCCCAACAGAGCATCCATCCACTTCGATATCCACAGGTTTCAACGCCTCCTCACTCACGAATGCGCCTCTGAACATGTGAAAAGGGAGGAGGACGTAGGCGAGACATCAGCTGCTGCTTGTGAGACGGCATTCGTGTCTCGAGTTGCGTGTTACTTTTCTCGCGGAAGAAAACTCTTAAAAACCAGCTTTCTTCTTCTTTATCTTCCTGCATGCCAGCGGCAAAGCCACCCCCCGATTTTACACTTGCTGTTTGAGTTGTGCGTCGTCGGCCTCGATCCTCTCTTCTCTTGCCACTGTCGCCATCCCGTCCACAATTTTTATTATCTAGGCTTCTCCTCCACCTTGCGACATCGGGCCGGGGGGGCTTGTCCGTAAAACAACACCACGAGGATTAGAGGGTAAGGTGACAGGCGAGCTGCTATCAAGGTATCAACATCCGAAGTTACGCCCGAGTTTTGTCGTCGATAGTCTCGCCGCTGGACGAATAGGACTAAGTTGTTTGGCAGAGACCGGTCGTGGCACCAGCCTCATCGGGCAGACACGCAGCACCACCAGGCGGCTGTTGGTTTGATGGACCATTGCTGCTCTCTCTCTGCCACTCGTTCGTTCTCTCTCGACATCTTAACCTCTCGTCCTCTCATCCTGCATCCGTTCATCTCACACCCCTCAAATCTCTCCTCGGGCCTCCTCGCCGAGGAACCTCTTCGCTAAAGCAATCAACAATCAAATCGTTCTTCTTTGCCGGTCTCCCCCCCTCCCAAGTGGATCGACAACAAGAGTCTCCCCTCACGACGCTATTCTCGTTGTGCATGACACCACGGCGCGCTGCGCCTTTGAGAGCACGCCCTTCACCGCCCAATCAGTCCCCGGTCGGTTTAAGAACAACAAACTGCACACTCTTCACTTCAGCCCTGGTCCTTGACGGGCTTCTGAACACACCCCTGGCCGCCTATTCCCGCACTTGTACTTGGGGGGCCTCCACTTTGGGTTCGACTCCAGCCCAAGGACGAACGAAAGGCGACGCGAGAGGGCTTGGACTGGTGCTGGTCCAGTGGTTCATCTCCCCTCCCCGCTTGTCTTGTTCGTTTCGCGAAAAGAGAGAGGGCCGTCATATTAAAGACCGTCCCCCCGACCCTGCAGACCGCAACTTCTCGAGAGTGGTTTCTCCCGTAACGGCCATTTTCGCTTCACCGCGGTTCGCAAGCAGCCTCCTTTGTCTATTTCCTTTTCGCTTGGTTGGACTGGGCCCGGGAAATTGCGTCGCGGGTTTGGGAATTGGGGAGTTTTTATCGTCGTTTGCGAGAAGAGTAAAACCCCAGAGACGCCTTTCACCTCCTCTCCCACGACTATTCCTCACATCGATCTCTATTAACACACAACAACTCCTATTAACACCTTCCTATCAACATACACACATTCACGTACACAACCCCCGTCGAATGTCCGCATCATGGAGGAGAGGTCAAGCTCTAGGGCGTCGGGAACGACCTACCACAGCTTCAACGACATCGAGCTCTACGAGCCGGCATCGCCTCCCCGCCCGCCCGTCACCTACGACCACAAGAGCTTACAGCACCTCGAGTCCTTGCAGCTCGAGCTCCAGCGGCAGCAGCGCGAGGCCCAGGCCGTGAGGGAGCAGGTGACGCTGCAGCAGTTTTTCCCGCAGCTGCAGCGTCCGTCCACCGCCACCAAGATGCAGCGCCAGGACTCGGGCTACGAGTCGACCACGCCGCCGCGGCGCGCGTCCACGTCCAACTCGCACCCTTCCGTGGCTCGGCGGTCGTCCAACGGCTCTTCGAGTGGTGGTGTTGGTGGTGTGACGTCTCGGTTCCGCAACCGGCCGTCGCTCCGCCGCGCCGCAAAGTCCCAGCAGCAGCAGCAGCCGGCCCGCAGCAGCAATCAGTCCCTCCACCTCGTCCGATCCAACCCGGTTCCGTCATCAACACAAGCCGGCGGCCCCGGCAGCAGTAGCGGCGGAGGACCCGGCTCCGCCGCCTTCTTCCACTTCCCGTCCCCGGACCCGATCCAGCTCGCCGACTCGCAGCCCGACGAGCGCGTGGCTCCGACGCCGGCTCCGACGCCTCCCCCGCAGACGACGCACTACTGGACGAGCGACCGCACGCGCCGGCTCGAGTACGCGGCCATCGACGCGGCCACACGCGGCGTCAAGGGCTGGATCATGAAGCACCTCATCCCCGAATGCTTCGTGCCCAAGGAGAACCGCCACGTGCCCTTCGACGATGAGTCGGGCAGCGTGCGCCGCTACCGGCTCGACCTCGAGGAGGAGCAGCGCGACGAAAAGGTCGTGTCCATCAAGGGGTTCCGGCGCCGGAGGGGCTGGCGCTTCTGGAGACGTCGCAAGAACAATGTCGTGCCTACGATTTAATCCCGAACGGCTCCTTAAAGAAACATTCGAACAACACCCGAACCACTCTTGTTTTTAATAATACGCATCGCAAGGGAGTAGCATTGTTGGCGTTATATACCCGCTGGCTTTTTTGTCATGGCATACAGGCTCGCATGAGATACAGGATAATACTTTTTTTGCTTTTTTTTTCTTTCTTTGTCGCTTGGTTGGTTGATTGATTGCATATAGCATCGATGAGAGAGGGAGGGAGCACGCCAAGCGAAGCACATGATACAACTCTGACGAGTTAGATGAGACGGTCGATTGAACGACGGCGGAGACGAGACATGATAAGCAGCGGAAGATATTGGGACGGCAGTCGTGAGTTTTGTTCAAACAGCCTTGTTTGTAAACAGTCAAATACGGCAGAATACAACTTTGACTTGTTATTGCATTCTATGTTGACCGTGTGAAGGGACCATCAGTTTCGTGCAGTACGCAGTGTGTGTTCTTGGAAGGCGATGGCTGTCCTTGTTTCTTTGTTTTGAGCCAGCTCATCTAGAACGGGGGATGCGTTGACAGATGCACGAACAAGAGACACAGGCTTGTACATGGAAGATCTTCGAGGGGAGGGCTCTTTGGCCATTCTGTCTCCAATTTATCTACGAGTCACCTCTTAACAAAGACCACAACTCACTCTCACTACCAAGTACGAATACACAATACACTACACAATGGCATCCAGCCCCCCGACCTCGGCCGTCTAGCCCTCAACGCGACGCCCCCCGACCAAGACAGCTACATCCATCCTGGCCAGCCGCATCCGCCGCGAGGTCCTCGAGGAGCTCACCGCCGCGCAGGACAAGCACTACCAGAGGATCGATCGCAGGCTGTAGAGGGCGTCGGGCGAGTACAGCCACGAGCACCGGAAGACCCGCATTGAGCTCCACTAGCTGTACGGCGAGCATCACGAGCTGAAGATTAGGGTAGCGGCGCAGGAGGCGGCGATTCAAAGTCTCATGGGCTCGATCAAGTTTCTTGTGGAGCGGTTGGACAAGGAGGTGCGCGGTGGGAGATTGCTTGCTGCTGACGGGAGCAGTCCTCCAGTAGGTTCGGCCGAGAAGACGCCCAAGGGAGAAGCAGCAGCAGCAGCAGCAAGCAAGCCCAAGATGATGAAGGTCGAGTTGCGGCCCGCAAAGGTCCGCGTGGTGCCCAAGAAAGGAAGCCAACGCACCGCCCAAGCAAAGAAGCTGCTGGTGGTTGCCGACGTGGACGTAGACATGCCCGACTACGAGTCTGGCCCCGTCAACACCAACTCCAATTCCAACATCAACACCACCAACCAGCGTCCCAAGAAAACCCCCAAATCCCGCCTGCCCCTCCCCCTCATAACCCCAAAGTCCACAACAATCCAAACCACCCTCCCCCCGTACCCCACGCCCCCAGCCCCTGCCCCGACGTCCCCTTGCCGTTCGTGTACGAGTCGCGCCCGCTCTCCGTGACCTCCGCCTAGGAGGAGTGGCACGGGGGCCTGAAGGGCAACCTGCCCATCGCCCGGCTGGACAAGGCGTACGGCGAGGAGTGGCGGTCGGGCGACGCGCTTGCCGTCGCGTTCGGACGCAACTACGTGCAGACGTGGCGCATGATTGTCGAGTACATCCAGGAGATGACGCGCCAGAAGGGGATCTCGTCGACGATGGCGCTTGATATGTTGCATAATCGGGTTCGAGGGCGCATGGGTGAGTTGGAGGCGGTTTTGCGCAAGGGGCAGGATCTGTTTGTTCATATCAAGCGACGGGAGTGAAGTTGTGGTTGTGCGAACGGATGGTTAGATGGGAGATTATGTAGATGCCTAAAATGATGATGTCTATTCAAGATGTACTTTCGCTCGACATGAGCTGACATCAGTGACCTTGTAAACTAACTTCTTTCCGTACTACTTCATCCCGGAATCATGCCGCCTCGATTCCTAGATGCTACCTTGTAGTTTGTAGGGCCACATAGACAAAGGAGTGGCCACTACTACGCTCAGCCACAGCTCCCTTTGCCAGCCCTGGCAAATTCTTCAAGACAATAAAGGCAGAATTATCATGTTCCCAAAACACAAACCATTGTTCACGGCGCCCTTACCGGCCCTATCAAGTTGCCCCTTTCGCGGCTGCCAGGAACCCCGCTTCAGTGTCAGTGTTCATCCAACTCAACAAGAACTCCCAGAACAGAGGCTATTATTCATCCAAACATCACCGTTCATCATTGTCCCCCTTTCAAGTGATAAGGAAACAAAACAATGTTACCAGTATATATAACAAGCCCAGGCACCTGCATCAGGCTCGCTTCCCTTCAACCCAATAGCATCAGCTACTTCCCCTTGAGTGTTTTCTCTGACTGAAAGAAGCAGTCCTCAGCATCAAACAACGCTCTGGGAAACCCGGCTGTGCTCCTCGAGACAAACAACAACAACAACAAGACCCGCTCCAAGATGTGTGTCCACCTCATCCTCCACCTGACGGCCTGCGAGACGCGCCGTCCGGTGATCCTCAACGAGCAGACGTGGGAGATCGTCTACCACCCCTTTGAGGAACCCCGCACGTGCGTCCACCACGACGAGCGCGACCCCTCGATGCCGTGCCACTCCCACGGCGCCTGCTGCTCCGTCCGCGAGCGCTTCTACTGCTACGCCACGCCGGCCCGCCGCTGCCAGGGCTGGCAGTGGTATCACGCCGTGGCCCCCCACGTGGACGAGGTTCCCTTCCTCGCCCTCTTCCGCGAGCCGCTGCACCAGGAACACGCCTCCGTGCCGACGCACACCGTGTTCCACCACCAGCGGCTCCGGATGGACCTCTTCGACGCGGGCGCCGAGGCCTGGGACGCCTACGTGCAGCTGCGGCGCATCCACCGCGCCATCGGCGGCTGCATGGCTTGCGTACGCCTCGAGGGCTGGCGCTGGGACGACAACTGGGCCCTGATGAGCCTCCAGTTGGGGGCCCTCCAGGCGTACCGGACCATGTGGATGGAAGCCGCCAAGCTCGGTCGGATGGACCCGTGTCCGACCCAGGGGCTCGAGCAGCACCCGTGGAGTATAGCCTTCCAGCGCCACGACGACAGGATGGACTACGCCATGCCGGGATGCCCTGCTCTCCCGCCCGTGTTGCCTTCGAGGGAGCTCGTCGAGGAGCCTAGCAACTTGATACCCGAGGAGCCCCCGGCGGTCATTCCCGACGAGCAGGCGAGTTACAGCGACCACCTTGCTCTCACTCCAGAGCTTCCTCCTCTCGCGCAAGTGCTTCCTTCAACGGAACTCGACGCGTCTTCTCGAAGCTGGACACCCCTGGCAGCAATTCCCGCTGCGCAGACGTCCGACAGCAACCACCAGACGACCATGGAATCCCGGTCCAAGCACAAACCCTTCGTGATCGAAGTTTCTCGCAGCCCCATGCCAGACGACTACGAGTCGGAGAGCTGCCATGACATCTCTTCTGGACGAAAATCTAGGTCGTTGCCGCCCATGGAGCTCCCAGTTCCCCTTGCGCCTGTCAACTACATCACTCCCTTCCAGCAAGGGGTAGCGCCGGGCTGTCGGCCTCAGCTGAGCGGATACAACCCCCCTGTGCTGGCGGCCGGTGGTGCAAGCGGACACTGGACTCAAAGATTCGATTAACTATCGTAGTGTTGAGGAGTGTTATTGAGTGGCTTGCTGCGTTGAGAAGAAGGGGGAAGTGCAGTATAGGAGGCAGCGGAGGGCATAGCTGAGATGTGGTATAACAGCCAACACTTTCTTTTTGTATAGAAACAAGTTCCTAGATTAGTTAGCATTGAATGCATGGATAATAGAAAGCGGAAAGCGAAGAAAGACCTTTGAGCTCTATATCAAAGAGTCCGCGTGAAGACTTCGCTAATAACTGGAACCTAGGTGAATACGTCTCGCCTTGCCTCGAGGTCTGGCCAGTCTTGCCCAAGGCACCCGACGCATCGTCATCGTCTGACCGGACTATACTCTCCAAGGCGAACGCCTTGCCGTGTGCCTCGAGATGAGATGCAGCCATCATGCAGATGTTGGCCAACGTCGTGTGCTACTGGCCACCCCCGCTAAGGTCGCAGTATGGTGTCCATCTTCCCCACGTCCATCACAGCACCAGGTCGGCCTCCCGCAGAGATGGGGTTCGTGTCGTAGGGCGATTGGTTATTGGCGACGTCTTCTGAATTGCGTCGCTGTGGGTTGCAATCTTGGCTGCCTGTTTCTGCTCGAGTATTTGTTCCAACGTCCCTCGTCAATTTGACCTGTGTTTCTTCGATTGCAATCGTTACAATTTCAACACTCACGCGTACCCAACATACTCCTTCTTCGTCATGTCGGACGAAACAAGAAACGAAAAGAGAAAGGTGCCGGACTTGGTAAATTATTTCGCCAACCTTAACTCTTCCGAGGGGCCCAAGGGGCGCTGCTACGGCGAGACTGACCGCGACAAGATCCGCGAGCAGTACAACCGCAATCATGTGCCAACGAAGACAGCGAGACTCGAAGAAGAGATACCAATCATCAAACCTCGTCGAATGCATCAGAAATCGTCGCGCCCAGACGTTGCTCCCGGGCATGGCCCAGAGGATGAAGACATCGAGGAGATGAGCACTGTCTCATCCACTGGCGGCTTGGAAGAGTTTGACGAAGCAGCCTCTCCGAACAACTCCTCTCCCCGTACCCCGCCGACCGGGGATGAAATAGAAGAACTCAGCGACGCGCAGTCTGAGTTTGAAACATCGCCTTTGATCGTCGAGGCTGAAGATGGGAAGATTGAAGAGCACGAGCACATGATCCCCCGAAAAACCACAGCTCACAACGGCTTCCAGGATCAACTTCGAAAGGTCAAGGAGGAAAAGAACAAGAAGATTGAGCAACTTGACAAGATCATCAGCCGAGAAACGACAACTCGCAATGGATCCCAGGATGAACTGACAAAGCTCAAGGAGGACCTCAAGTCCAAAGAAGAGCAGATCGCCGAGCTGAAGGAAGAGGTCC
The DNA here is from genome assembly GCA_911649645.1 of Thelonectria discophora. NCBI lineage: Eukaryota > Fungi > Ascomycota > Sordariomycetes > Hypocreales > Nectriaceae > Thelonectria > Thelonectria discophora. Next base: position 898,504 of record CAJVRK010000012.1, read on the forward strand.
AGCAGCTTTCCTCCAGACAAGAGCTGATTACCTGGAGACTAATGTCGGAAATTCGCAATCTACAGTCGCAGGTCGACTCATTGACTGACGAGAAGGAGGCACAGCTGAAAGAGATGCAGAGACTGAGGGAGACTGTCGCGGAGAAAGACGACATCATTCACAGGATGACGAAGGAGCGAGATGAGTACAAAAGGGAGCGAGACGAGTGCATCTCCACGCTGGAAAAGGAGAGGGACAAGGCGCGACGAGAAAAGGAGGCCATGGCTGAACAAGCTCGGCAAGCCGAGCTCGCCCATCTCCAAGAGCTTCACGAGCAGGGGTGCCGCCAATACCGCGAGGCGCACGAGCTCATGCAGGCACAAAAGATTCAAGCCCTCCGCGATGAGTGTGAATCCCAAGTCCCCGACACTCGAAGCGAGTTTTACCGGGAGCGACGCCGAGGAGCTGGTCTCGACCACGACAGCGATGACTTTGCTCGCCGAGAATTCATCGATGATTGTCGGAAAGAGCAGCTTCTTCAGGAACAGGAACGCAACGCACGCCTGCAAGAAGAGCTGCGCCGCTTGGAAGAGCAACGAATGCACCTTGGTGTGATGCAGCAAGCGCGCCTTTACCAGCAGCCGCAGTTCACCCCTCAGAAGCAACTCACCGGGGTGTTTGACGACAATTTCGCATCCTCACCGGGCGGTTCGTCCAGGACGCACCGCCGAGGAAAGAGCGGCGAGAGTGGCAAGACGATGAAGATGTCGAGACCGAAGCGGGATCGCACGAAGATGTCAGTGACGAAACGGTGATTTGCCTTTAGTGATGCGGGCTGATGGATCTTGTAGGACGACGTTGGCGTTTTTGGTCACTTGAGGTGGGAAGAGATGATGGAATGCTGGTAATTGATATATGTCTTGAGATTGAATTGTCATTGTCGAATTTGTCGTTAGTTGTCATGAATGGATGTCGTTTCTGACTTCAGTTCTTCAACCTGCCGCGAGAACATCGAACATCCTGGTCGCTGACTAAGCCACCCTTAGGTAGTCAGTCATCCGATTTTCCCTAAACGCGCCCCGACCCCTGGACACGTCTCCTCAGCCAGCACCAGCACAAGCCAGATCAACCACCCATCGCAACCGCATCCATTGCCTCTCCACGAGCGCGCTTTTTCCCGTCCTCGGACTCTATTCTTCGTCTCTCCTTAATCGACCCAAAGGGCAAACCCCCAAACTGCAACCATGACCCGCGCCCAGCAGACCATTTCTCTCGCCCTCCTCGTCTCCTCCGTATGAATCCTTCCTTCCCCCGAATTTCCTCCTGGTACAACTTTGGCAACGATGCGCTGACCGAATTCCTCTTCTCCAGCTCTACCTCGCCCTCTTCCTTGAACTGATCCCGCTTCCCCCCGTGATCCAGGAGTCCATCGTCCCCGTCGTACGTCCCCCCGACCCAACCCGATCAAACCACCCTTTCAAGTCTAACAAACACTTTAGCTTCCCTTCTGGGCCCTCGTCTCGTTCGGCGCCTACCTCCTCTTCCGCCTTGGCTGGGGCATTCTCACCTTCAACGACGTCCCCAACGCGCACAAGGAGCTCATGGCGGAGATTGACGAGGCCAAGGTCGAGCTGAGGAAGCTGGGCGTCGACGTCGACTAAACGGCTGGCCGAGTCAGTCGCTGCTCGACGACCCGCGCGTGTTTTATGAACGCTGGGAAATCTAATGGACATAGAAAAAAAGGGAGAAATGGATGTGTCATGGTTGAAGTTGCATCCAGGCCTTAACAATGACGGCCAACCAATACATTAATCGAATTCATGTGTTATCTTTCGTTTAGTCGCTGTCATCCGCCCCGTTGTTACATGCGCTCCGCGCGCCCGACTCGTCTATTCATGGCCCTTGATTGCAATCACTCGCTCCGTGTCTCATGCTACCTTGCGCCGTCGCCTGTCAATAACGCCACAACAGTCCTCACCACCTTGTCCAGATTCTCTCCACCATCGACGAGATCTGTAAATAGCTGTGGTATCTTGCCGAGCGACTCTCGTTTATCCGTTTGATGCCCTGCGCCAAGTCAGCAAAGAATCGGAACACCACCACCAAGTACTCACATTTCCCCGGAAAGCCAATCAATACACCAAGTTGGCTCTGCGCTTCACCTGTCCAGTCGAACCCAATCTTCCACTCGAAGCGCACACTGGACCCCTCTTCGTTGGGTATTGGTACGTCAAACCATTGATGTCCTAGATATCGCATGAGATCGGCGTTACTGAGCCCATCATCCGCCACGGGAGAGTCGTCTTCGTCGTCCTTTCGCTTCCTTGATTTCTTGGCTCGCATCTTTTCTGCAACCTCTAGCACAGCATCTTCAGACCCGAGTATTTTCCCCAACCGACACCAGAGTGCTGCTCGGTCGATTGCTACCCGTAACCATTCTCCCATGGCCCACGACACGATGCCAACATTCCGCTGCATGGTGCGATTGCAATCGTCATTGCAAATCTTTTCGATAAAGGGTGCCAGTTCGCCCCTGGCAGCCGGTTCCAGCGCAACAACGTCCAGCTCAAGAATAGTAAGGTCTATCGCGTTAACGAGGAGGTTGACTCGCGAGGTGAAGAAGCCAGGAAAGTCGCGGGATCGTAACGTTATTGAATGTAGCTGTCGTAGTGGCTCGTCCTCTTTGTGTGGTAGAATCGACAAGCTCGAAGCAACAGAGAAAGCATTAAACAGCTCGAGGTACGGAAGTTCTTCTTCCGCTGTCAGCTGCACTGGGTGATGTGATTTGATGACTGACTCATCAATCTCATCTAGCCCGACGGATAAGGGTGGTTGTGGCTTTCCAAACGGGAGAAGCGCAATGGGATTCATCGCCGCTTTGACGAGAAGTTGAGAGGCCGTGAGTTCGGGCTGAGATTTTAATGACGTGTTTTGTCGTGTCATGAGGCTGATGATGCCGTCGGGGTCGGAGGGTGCCAACTCGCGACCTGACTGATGCATGGCCCTGATCCGCTCATTTTCCCTCTCCGCAGATCCCAGATCTTTCTTCAGCGTCTCAATCTCTTTGAGCAGGGCATCTCTCTCCCCCTTCTTTTCGGCGTCATGGTCTATAACGCTGGTGCGCCTTGGGCTGGCCGTTGGCTGGCTGAGGGTAGTCTGCTGGGCTGGCCCTTTCGGTCTGCCAAACGTCGGCTGCTGCATGCCTTTTGAGGGGTCTTTCGACGGGCCCTTTGATGGACCGTTCGACGGGCCACCATCATTTTCTGGTGTTGGGGGTTGGTGTTGTTTTGGGGAGGTTGTCTTTTGGTTGCTCCTGTACCGTAGCGGACTGGAATGGATTCCACGAGCTGGGGTCGACGAGATAGTGTCTGGGACTGAGGGAGGCAGCTCTGGTTCAGGTCCATCCTGAACGGGATCGGCCGGCGCATCGCTCGACACAGGAAAGGCAGGCGATCTTCGTAGGGTTCTCCCAAGAAACGGATTCTCGTCGTCGGAGCCAGGAGGCGGCAGCGGGCGCGGGTTTGGCTTGGCCGAAGGCCGTCTTTCCGAGGGCAAACCCTCTGCAGAGCGTCGAGCCTGTCGCGCCTCAGTAGGGGTAGGTTCATCTTCCTCTGACTCGGCCAAATCGCTTGCCAGAACACTAACGGCTAGCTGTCTCGCCAAAAGTTCTGACGGGCTCTCCTCGGGAGCTTCTGCGGCAAGTTGTCGCGCGCGCGAGTTTGTTGCGGGGCCTTTCTGGGGAGACTGAGATCGCCTTCGTTCGAGGATCTGCGGATTGTGTCGCGCAAGGCTTGCTTTCGTTGGCGAAGCAAAAGAAGGGCGTTTGCGTCGCGTCGTCGCTTGCCTCTCGGGAGGTGAATTCGAAGCTTCAATCTCGAGAGAGGTGCGCGGCGAAGTGCGCCGTCGCTTCGGTGCCGACTCCTCCATGGCTCGAGGTTGACTTTCGATTATTTTTCAAGGATCGGTCATGACGCTGCTGGAAGCTTTGCGAAATGGTCGTGCTGAATTGAAACTGCGAGTTGTCGATAACTCAGCAAGAGCTGCCGCATTTGGGATTGTTTACACTGAATGGCCGTCGCGTCCACGAAGTGGGCCTCACCGCCTGCCAATTCTGGAAAGCTTGGACCAGGGCTGGGAAAGAATTTGAAGATCAGGAAGTCGCATCAGGCCGTCGTTTGATAACTATTATATCTCAGCCAGAACCTTCTCCAATGCGATTTGATTTTTCCTGTAACCCTCTTTGCGAGGAATGCTTCTAGAACCTCCTTTCATCGAACCTAAACGCGAAATCATGTGACATGCAACTCACGTGCCGCTTTCTCAGGGTTCTCGGAACCGCGGCTTCGGATATCCGGGCACGTTCCTGTACCCACTTGAGACCGGATGGACCCTAAATCTTGATCCCGCCCCGATGACGTCCGAGGCAAAAGGACGGACTTCCGAGCCACGACGACAACAAATTTATCATCGCTTTCGCCCCCAGGGAGTTTCCGTTACCGACAACCTCAATCTTATACATGCAATCGCAATAATACACTGTGCCCTTCCTCTCGCGCCTCGGTCACGATGTCAATCCCCGTTCGATTGACGCACAAGCTTCGACCCTTGTGGTCATCCGCCACGCGTCCGCGATCTTTCTCTTCAAAGACCCTCGCCGAGGAGTGGCCGCAACGAACACCCCTGGGGTCCTACTACGAGACGATTCTTCATAAGCCAACACAATACCGGAGACTAGAAGCCCCGGTAAGCACTACAGACTCTGGAGTTCCCCCTCCGCCCGAGACAGAGCCTTCTGTCGAGAAACCGCCTTTGCCCGAGAAGAAACCTTCCCCCAAGAGGCAACCTGCATCCAAGAAGAAGCCTTCACAATCCAAGGACACGTCAACGAAGGCGTCTCCCGCCCGTTCTTTCACCCCCAGTACGCTTCCCTCAGCAAAAACTCGGCAAGCTTCGAACGAGCAAACCCCGGAGGAGCGCATGCGCTCTATTTTCGGCTCCCGCGTCCTGAGCCCCGAAGAAATCGCCGCCCGCCTGGCGACTAAGGAGTCTCAATCCACCTACATCGCTGGTGTCCTTGTGCCGCCTCAACCTAAAGAACCCGACAACTGCTGCATGAGTGGCTGCGTTAACTGCGTGTGGGAGAGGTATCGTGAGGACATGGAGGAGTGGTCCGCAAAGAAGAACGAGGCACGGATCGCTCTGGCGGCACAGTCCGTCGCCGCTGAATCCGAGACGGGTGGCTCCGAGCCGAAATGGAGGGCAGGCGCCGTCCCGGGCGTTGGCGACACCAAGATCGCAAAGGACCTGTGGGCGGACGATGTGTTTGAGAGTGTTCCGATGGGAATCAGAGAGTTCATGAAGCAGGAGAAGCGGATAAAGGAACGTCATGGAAAAGAGGACAACATGAAGAACTAGAAGGGGGAGACCGCCAACCTTGGTTAGAACCACGATACGCTTTTATCCCACGGTTCTGGATAGAGAGAGCTGGGGCTGCATAGACGTCACGATACTCCGAATAGACTTTCCGTTCTCGTAGCTCTCACGTGTCTCAATGTTGACGAGAAAACTGGTGTCACGTAGAGGGTTTGCCCCGAACCGAGAGCCTTGACTCCTTGGGTATGGATGGAGTTGAGCCGTCTGGACGTCACGATGCATGATGCGACTTTCCGTCTGTCGTAGACCCAATGTATATTGGTACATAAAGAACTTGATGCACAATTAGACCTTTCCGTCAAACTAGAGATCCACTGACTCGTTGCTATTGGGGAGTTTAAGTTGCACAGACTGTCTTCACGATACTGCGTATTAGACTTGCCATCCAGCATGGAATGCACGCATCATGAGTACCAGAGTGCACAAAAGGGTATATGAGAATCGTCTATCTCTGAGAAGGGGAGCCTTGAAATTGTTTCCTCCATCTCTTCTGCCCCCTCGAACAACACACATCGAGCCCTTTCTCTTCAAAAAGCACACCAAGCGGTTCGTCTCTTTCCTCGTTTTCGAGAATCACAAGCAACAAACACTCAGCTTTGAGAAAAGCTTCTCCTTGACCAAATTTTTCAAATAACATAGATTTGTTCAAACTTTAGCCATGACGGGCTACTATGATTCCGACGACAACGATCCGTGTTGCTGCGTGCCCAGCACCAGGCCCCCAATACCAACTACACGCACCAACAGCGCGATTCAGTACACAAACCAAACTCTGGGACCCTACCCGGCCAAGCTTTCCTATCTGCTACAGCCAAGCCGCCTGCTCTTCCATCTGACAAAGATTCCCTACACGGGGCCTACGCAGCGGACGGGCAAACACCTCCCCCAGCACAGAAGAAACATCTGGTGCCTCCACGGCGATGACTACTGCGACGCAGAGCCCAAGCCGGACGCGGAATCCATGCAAACTCCCTTGGTCGACTGCAATATCGTCCTGGAAGATGACATGTACTACATCAGGGGCATGTTCCGCCGCATGGCCATGCCCCTCGCCCAGAGGATGGAGAAAACCATCCGACAGTTCCCCTTGTGGCATCTCGCGACCACGAAGAACTCGTGGCTCTCCCTCGTCGATCTCGCTGATGGCATGTTTGTGGTCAAGCTTTCTCGGGACGCAGATGCCTGGCGGGAGCATGAATACCACGTCACAGCCTACAACCACCTCAAGCTCCGTTGGGACATGGTGAAGTCGTGCGTTGGAGAACACGTCCCCCGAGTCCGCGTGGCACGACCGGGCGGCCGTGTGGGAACCCCCAAAGAAGGAGGAAGCTCGAAGGAGCCAACGAGGAAGTGGCACTTCCGTCCGGACGCGAGGGGTTTCCTGATGGAGCACATCGGTATGTTGCCATCACCCTACGAGCGCGAAGATGGTGGGCTAGAAATGGTCAAGCCAATGGTCAAGTTGGGCAAGCTACGCCTCGAGAGAGAACGACGCGTGTGCAGGTCCGGAAGGATGGCGATATACCTCGACGAGATCTGGAATAAGAGCATCATCCTCGTCAATCCTTGCGCGGCACAGATGGGCGCGGTCCTCGCCATCATCCACTGGAGCTGCCTCATCGACGCTAGAGGCGTCGAGTTCCAGATCGCCCCTTGCGGGACCAACACGGAGCTCTGGGTCACCGACTTTGGCGACTGCACGTCTATGAAGCTACGCGTCGGCTATGTCAAGACGTGTCTGGTCGATGCCGCGCTCGAGAATTCTTCCTGGCCACGACCACGCCAGGCATTCAGCCTCCGCAACTTTGACATGCCCGAAGGGATTGCAGACCAAATCTGGAACACATTCAAAGAAACCTACATGGTCGTCAGTTTGAACATCCTGAACAACAGCAAGCAAGGCAAGCTGGAAAAGAGTCTTCCTGCTACTTTTGTCAATGAGTTTGAGAGGCGATGCATCGCCGAGACTCACGACTTCGATGACACGGACGACGAAGACGCCTACGATGACGAGGACTGCCGCCAACGCGAGTACGATGGCGTCGCGGATGAGTCCATTGGATCCGTTAACAAGCAGGATGACTCTGCTAACGGGTCGGACAATGTGGTTGAGGAACCAGATATCGTGGCCAAGAAGCCAGACGATTCCTCCGACGAGTTTGACGATACGTTCGCCGGATTGGGGCCAATCGGAGGTATGTCCAAAGAAACTCTTGACGAATGGATGGATCTCATGGAACCGAGGAAGGAGGTACTTCTCCCACCAGACCAGTGTACATTTGGCGATGAAGATGTCCAAATGAGGGATGCGGACGAGCCAGTCAATAGGCATGACCAGCCGGATCTCATGGATGAGACCCCCGACGTGGAGGGAACACTCGTCGCCAAATCATTTATCAGCATGGATCATATCAAAGAATATGACCCAATCAAATCCGAGAAAGATGATACCAAGGACTACGATTTTGAGTACGACGAATACGAGGCCGCGAAACCAACGGTCTCGCGGAAGCCAGCCTCCCCCGAATGGTTTCCTATGCCCAAAAGAGGCACTAGCTACCTCATCAACGCTCTTACGACGAAAAATAGTCGTCAGTTGGAACAGGAATTACCTATAGATCTTGAGGATCCAATGGAGGTTGACCAGAGCACGAGTAATGAGGCCGACCAAAATGTGAAGGTCGAAATCAACCAGGATACGGGGGATGAGCTAGGCCAAGACGCGATGGAGGAGATCGACACGTTGTTTGAGGCCGATCAAGATGCCAAGGTTGAAATTACCCAGGATACGAGGGATGAGCTGGGCCAAGGTGCGATGGAGGATATTGACGCGTTGTTTGGGGACGACGAAGATATGAAGGACGGGGATGAGCTGGACCAGGATGCGATGGAGGAGATAGACGCGTTGTTTGAGTAACGAGGGATTTTGGATCGTGTTTGTCAACAACATACTCTGCATTTAATTGGGCTCATCGGGTTGGAATTCATGTAATAGGAAATTGGCATTCGAAGATTGGAATTCGTTCATAAGTTTGTCTCTTGATTTCATCATACTGCAAGTTGCGCGTTTACGGATAATAGTCGGATAACTTGATGACACGACGAAACTTATTTCCTGCCAACTGGTCATAGCCGCAACAATCTCATTCCTGAACGCAGCTTCAATGTCGAACCAACCATGCTGTCCATCTTTGTCCGTCTAGTACGCACGACTTGGACGCTGGCTGTTGTCTTTCTGTCCAAGCTATGGAGTCAGCTGCTTCACTTTGGTGGTCTCACCGGGATCAACACGAGCGAGATCAACACTCCAGAGATGAATGAACCAGAGGCCAGAACGCTTGGATTCAATGCTCAGGAATTCCCCCCCACCGAAGACCAAGATGCTCAAGTCAAAACCGCCTTCATCGAATCGCTAGACCCGGATGCCGTCTGCGCTCTAGCATCACGGCATAACAATGGCAAACCGTGCCGGGTTGTAAGCAGGGTCAACGGTAACTTCAATATTTGCTTCTTCGTCAAGTTTAGCCAAGACGGGCCCGAATGGATCGTCAGGGTCCTAATCGAGTCCATTCTTGACAATCCTTGGGACAAGTTGCTGAGCGAAGTGACGACCATAGAGTGAGCGCCGGTCAACTTTCCCGCCTTTCGACCACTACTCGTATAGATACAGATATCTAAAGCAAAACACACGGCTTCTAGTCCAAAACGCTCGCGCTTACGGCCGTGATGTCAGGTTGGCCAAGACTGGCACGGGATCGTAGACGTTTCTCATCACGGACCTCATCCGCGGCGAGCCGCTGTCCAAGAAACGTCTGATTGAAGCCGAAGAGGAGCAAAGAAGAAACTTCTATTCCCAGCTAATCGTCATCTTGGCTGAGCTTAGGCAACTCGAGTTTCCTTCAATAGGGTCTCTGATGCCAAATCCCGATGGCAGTCCGCAACCTGTTTTGGGCCCCGTCCTGTCCATATCTGCGGCCACACTTCGGCTGCCACCTCAAGCAAGCTTTGCTTCAGCCAAAGAATACATTAAATACTAGTTCAGCCTCATATCAAGTTTCTTCTCGCCGCCGGTTAGCAACTATACCGTCGATGACATCAAACGAGAGATTTTCGCGCTGCACGCCATGGAACACATCTTTCACCAGGTTATCGATCCTCAGCTGGACACAGGCCCCTTTGTATTGAACCATCTGGACTTTCGGGCCCCCAATATCATCGTGGACAAGCATCTACAGATTCAGGGCATAATTGACTGGGAGTTCACAAATACTGTACCACGCCAAGTATTCACCCCGCCATCGTGGATAACCGGTCATGATTTGATCGAGACGAATAAGCAGATGCACGATGAATTCCGCAGCGTGCTGGACGACAAGAGCAAGGGTAATAGTCTCTGCGACAAACTTAGAAGGGAATGGTATGGCGAACTGGACGCCGACAAGTCGAATGACGACCGAACTGACGTGGCATTTTGCATTGCTCATTTACTCCGCCGTCCTGCCGACGCCATCGAGATTTTCGAAGAGTTTTTCGCTCAAAAGCTTTCAGATAAGAATCTGAATGACATGGAATCTGAATTCTTCAACGTAAATCAAGCGCTTGTATGGGACGCGCAAAACCAGGCGGAACAGTGTGAACGGTAACCCAGCACTTGAGTGACAACGGGCTATTCGAGATTGAGATGGACAAGTGGCTTGCCGACTCAAAAGCCTTCAAGGCAGAATGGGGTTGGGCGTAGGGTCGACTATTTCTTCCACACTATGCTGCCGACTGACGCACTTCTTGTTGCGTAGATAGTTCGACGATAACGAGGGAGAGGAGACGGCGGGGAATGCATCTTTTGTTAAACCACGCAACCCAGTTATAAAGCGGCCGCGGCTCATGAATGCGGCCAGGTGTTGAGACCTAATTACGTAGGAATCAGCTTACAGGGAAATTTTGAAAAGTCTTCATTATTCTAATAATACACCTCTTTAGTCATTTCTTATGCGATCCAAGGCATGCTGTGTTTACTAGCTTATGCCTGCTGGCTGGCCAGGCGATCGTGCTCCTCAATGTCGACGGCCTCCCAAGGATAGTTGATCCACACGTCGCCAACAGTCCGGGCGGCCTGGTAGCTGGTCTGGAGCATGTCATGGGGAAGAGTGCCTTTCTTGGGCTTGTCCTTGTTCTGGGACGAATTAGAATCGCGATGAAACGGCAACATGTCGATGGTGGACTTACGTGAAGAACAAAAATGCTGAATTGCGTCTTGGGCGCATCGGGGCCCATGCGGCTGCGGGCTTCCTCAACGTCCTTCTCCAGCTCCTTGACGGCGTATTCGAGTGTGGTTCGGGTATCGTCCACCTCGTCAACGATGAGGATGCGCTTGCCGACGAGGTTTTCGAAGGCACCGAGAGCCGTGAGATCGAGCCATTGAGTACGAGTAACCTTAGTGCCCGGCTCCTCAACCTCGTCGTTGCTAAGCGACTCGTAAAGCGAGAGGCCAATGGCCTGGATGGGGATGTTGGGAGAGCCGGGCTTCTTGAGGAAGGACCGCAAGATTCGAGCAGGAACATAACCGCCGCCGCCGATGGCGATCATGAGCTGGGGCTTGAAATCGGCGAGGAGCCGGACCGCAGACTCCTTGCAGAGATTGTGAACCTGAAGCGGGCAGAAGCTGCGTCAGCATGTGGGAGCAGCTTGTTTTGGTGGAAAATAGCGACGGTGACGAGATGCCAACAAGTTACTAATGATGGCAAGCACCTCGCTCGGCGTCGTAGCTTAGACTATCCATTGGCGCGTCTCTCGTGATAATCGCAGTTTCGACCTTCGTGCGGCGCGTCGTTGTTGCCCATCCAGGCGCGGGATGGCGGGGTAGGAGGGGTCAAAATGCAGCACTTACATCGTTGTAGGTGACGTAGAGCTTCTCGACCATGATGACGATATTAGGTGGCGAAACCAACGTCGCAATGTGAAGGGGGTAAGGATAAAAAGGAAGCGACGGGGGAAACACACAGCCAAAGTGATGATGCCCAAGAGAAGAAAAGGAGAAGAGAGAAGAAACGAAGCTGGAAGGGGAAAAATCCCACGTTGATGCTGGACGCCCCGGTCGGGAAGCACGGGGCTCCTTCCAACTTTTTTTTTTTTTTCAATCGCAGAAGGCGCACCCCGCGAACACCCTGGGCTGCCTGCCTGCCTGCATTCTGCCGCCTTCTGTCGCCTTCATTCGCCGAATGGATCCACTAGCCAATGCGCTGAAGCGCTAAGAGCATCGTCGGAAGCCGCCGAAGAAGGCAAGAAGGGTCCATCCAGGGCGTTCCTTCCCTTCAAGATCGCTGGTGTAACGTCACTGTCAACGGCTGCCGCTTGTTGCCGTCGACACTCGATCTTGTCAACACCATCATTTTCTCGTCTCTGTCGCAACATCAAGAGCAGGATGGCCTCAACTTCGGTAAAACTCGTGCCGGATCGAGTCTACTGTTCTCTCTCCAAATCATGTTGCCACTCCTCCGTCTCGGCCGAAGCAGCTTCAGCCAGCCACAACTCCGCCGTCGTCGCCATCGGCCCTCTCCGAACGTCCGTCGCCCAGGACCGCTCCGGCCTTTTCACAATTACATAACCAGTTTCCAGTCTGGCCAAGAACCGAGAAGTGCATTTTTCGTCATTGTTTTGTGGTACCAGTGTCTTGATCCCTTGGCGATGATGGCAAACATGCCAGCTGACCGGCACAAGATAGACCCTGATATTGCTTCAAATACCGCTTGTGACGATGGGCCGCCTTGCTAATGTAGTAGATTCCGCGATCCCATCTAAATTTGTTTGGCCTTAGAAGTTGCAATACGTTACAAGAGATTCCCAGGGCGGACACATACGTCAACACTCTTGTGCCGGGGTGATCACCTTCTCCCTTCTAATGGCTGCAAATCTCGGTTCATGGAACACCCACGAGCTGGCCTTATGAGGTCTACACGGTACTCTTTCTTAAAATTCCCTTTCCGAACTCCATCATATGCAACCGCGCCAAGTTGTCAGGGTGAGTGTATTGGACCGTCGTTCAGATCATACCTACGGGGTGGAAGGGCAAGTGGGCATAGAACTGCACTGCCTGCTTCGAATATTTCTCTCTGAGCTCTTTACGAGTAGATCGAAGAAGAATAAAACATTTACAAATGTTGCATCAAGGTTCCTTGACATCCTCGCCCGGTCGTTGTGCAGGAAGTGGTAAATGGTCGGAAATCCATCATAAGTCTAAGCTAACAATCCTCAGACCCGGGTATAATACCTTAAGATCAACCCTAGAACTGACCGAACCTGTCACTAAGATTCTTGCATAAAAGAGTAGCTCTCTCGGGGGTGGAACTTGCTTCTGACAACCTCAGTCGAACTCCTCCGTCACCTGCGTCTTGGTGAAGCGGCAAATCGACAAGGCAACGAGCATTACAGATATCACCGCATCCTTTCAGAGAAGGGCCTCGTCAAGTCCCTTCGATCTTGGAAGGCGCTTATACCGAAAGACGCGGAGTCATCTTTCGTCGGCAACTAGTCATCGCGCCCATTGACTGAAGGCAAAAAAGTACTCTTCGCGACTCACCTAGGGTACGCCCCCTTCCTTCAGTCTTCCTTGCGCAACATCTTGGTGCTAATCTCGACATAGATACTCGACAATCGCTTCTTTTCAACCAAAACATTCTGTTCCCACGCCGCTTCCTCATCATGACACCCGAAAAAGCTAAGGCCACCACCAAAGGTGCTCCAGAGTCCGATGCTCAGGGAGCCGATCTCACGGAGGACATCACCGGCAAGGAGGCGCTCGCAATCGAGAAAATTCTGCCCGAAGCACGCGAATATCCAGAGCTTTACAAGAATGTTGTCAAAATAATCAAAACATCCAACGTCAGTCGCTGTCCCAGTTTCAATCACTGCAGCCTCGTCAGGAGCTTCAACGGATGGGTGGCGGCTGTTTCGAGAGAGACTCTGCCCAACCTGGAATTTTTTCTGGCCGTGCTCGCCGTATCTTCAGCTTACCCTGCCGTGAGCAACAAAACCATCTTCAAGCAGACAGTCATCAACCGTGACTTGGTTGCATGGGCACGACGCCAGCTTAGGCGACGCCAGACGAGCACTAACGCGTCTACGGCGAAATCCAACACGCACGTCAAGAAGGAGACGGAGCGAGACAGCGGGCTTTATGAGGATCGATCAAAGCCTGTTTCGCGAACAGTGCTCCCCTCGATTGAACAGCCATCCGGACGGGATGCAGCGCCCTCCTCGAGCCGTCCTGTCTCTGACCCAGACGAGTTTTCCTACCTTTTGATACCCCAAAAGAGAAAGCTGTCGTTGGATGCAACGAACCAAGAATCTTGCGAGCGGCCCAAGATGGTAAAAACGAGCAACATGTCTGGCCAAGCAACAATTGTCCTCCGCGAGGCCTCGACGCAAACCGAAGACGACATGGTCCATGAGTGGGCAATGGACCTCGCCAGCAAGCTCGTCGGCCCGGGCAGACGCTTCTTTGACGATGCCATGGACCAACAAACCAAGATGCTGATGGATTTCCTCCCGGGAGCCATGAAACGAGTCTTCCAGCAGACCATTGCGACCGAACTGGCCTATCAGCAATCTGCCAGCAACCTCCAGGCCCAGTCGGTCAGGCCCGGCGCCACAGAGCTGTCCCTCCGTTCAACCTACCAGCCGTATGCCGATCCGCACCCCAGATCGCGCATCATAGATGCTGCAGATGATCGTCTCGAGGACTTGCGGGCTCTTGAGAGACGTGGCGACGGCCACACATTGCCGGCGGTCATGAACAGCGATTTCGAGCGACTGCTTGGGCTGGGCGCATTTCGCCTCACCCGCGGGCACGACCAACGCCGAAACTGAGGGCGGGATTAGGGATTGGTATTGGGACTGGGGGTATTATGAGGAACTAGAGAATTAGCTATGGGCTTAGAAGTGCTTCTCTTCGCGAGGAATAGAACATTTGCAACCTTTCTCCTTGGTGTCGGTACGCCGAAATGTTGAATGCCACCCCTCAGCACTAACATCGGAGGAATCGCCACCGCGACTCGATTGTGTCAATTCTCCCCAGCTTCCTCCTAATCAAAAGGCAAGTTTTCCCCCCAAATGGTCTCAAACCTCGGCAATGCGAACATGATTCTAATCTATCCGCTCCGAGGTCGGATCGGGTCTGCAAGAAGTCTACCTGACTAATGCCGTTTTCTCCTATTCGGGAGGACCGAGAGAACCCGCGATCAAAGGCGATAACTCCCTAGGGGCAAGTCTGCCGCATTCATGCGTTCCAAGACGGCCGAGGCAACGGATAGATAACAACCCGGAGGTGGAAAGCTTCTTATCATGACCAGCGGCGCAAAACGGCCTCGTCGACGGCTCGAAGCCGACCGCCCGGACCACAGAGCAATTCCCTTCGGCGGCCGGGGACTCGGGAACACTGGAGACGGTGAGGGGGAGTTGCGTCTTGGCTGCCTCTTTGAGCCTAGCACTCCCGTGCAATCTGTGTCTGCTTGGGTTGCTGACCGATCTCACTCACTCATGACCTCGCCTCGTTTCCCCATGACGATGGAAAGCTGCAAGGAAGCCTCGGGAGTTCCTCCAGTTGAGACCTCCAACGCTCAGACCGAGACCGGGCACGTTGAAATGAGAGAGTTTTCTTCTCTTATTCTCATCAAGTAATTGACCGTGGCCTGTTTGGTAACCCAGCCCCGTCGAATCTTGCCCCCTCCCTTGCATCGCGATCGAGGCGGAAACTGGGCGCGGCTCCCATAGGCTCCCTAAGGCTCGCTGCGGGCACTCACAGGCTGCATACCCCGGCTTGCCTCAAACCCTCTCATTCTCTCGCGCAACTCTCTCTCGAGTTTCCCCCTCCTTTTGACCCTTTTTTGCCATCCCCCCCCCCCCCATATTCCATGTCTCCATCAGCCGACATTCCATCTGAAGGAGGAGCCGCCGACAAGCCCTGCCACAACTGTCGCCGCCGGCGCCTGCGCTGCGATCGGACGGTCCCACATTGCGACAAGTGTGTATCCCGTGGCATCGAGTGCCTGGGCTATGGCCAGCTGTTCCTGTGGACCGGGGCCGTCGCGTCCCGGGGAAAGCTGGCCGGCCAGAAGTCGAGCGCTGCGCTGTACCCGGCGGCCCCGAGCCCGAGACCGAGACGGAAAGGTTCGTCGTCGTCGGCGGCGGCGGTCGTAGTTGCCGCTCCGAGAGTAGGGCTTCCTCCTCTTCCTCCTCCTCCTCCCTCCGCCGTGTCCGTGGCCGCCTCAACCCCGTCCGAGACCGACTCGGACGACCGAGCTTCTGTCGTCGACACCGACGTCGTGTCCAGCTTTGGCGACGATGAGGCAGTCCTCGCAGCAAGCAGCGGCGACGCGCAGCTCGCGTGTATCACAACGGCACCCAGCCGGTACGAGTACGAGCACGAGACGTCCAACCACACCCCGTGGGTTCTCGTCGATCCCCTATTCCAAGACATGAAGCACTCGCAGAGGCAGTATCTCGCTTATTGTACCTAGTCCCGGCCTCCCATTGGGCCATCCTCCCCCCTCTCTTTTCTCTCTTCCTGGCTCTGTTCGCCTTTGGCTGACGGCATACACACGCAGTCTCATCGCGGCTCTGTCGAGACTTTGTCGCCGATGACGTGCCCGAACGCAACCCGTTCCGAACCCTGCTGCCCCTGACCCAGTCCCACCCTCTGCTTCGCCAGGTCATCATCGCCGCGTCGGCCACGCACATGTACAACCGGTCGCGGCCGTGGTTAAGCCCCGACTCGCTCGACCGCGGCCACGGCCCGAAGCGGTTGCTCGTCGACGCCCTCGTGGCCAAGCAGCAGGTGCTGCAGATGATGTCGGCCGCCCTGCAGAACATTGACGCTATCGACGGCGACGTGCTGCTCGCCTCTGTGCTGTTCCTCATCAACGTCGAGCTGATTGAGTCGGGCAAGCACAACTGGAAGGCTCATCTGGACGGCGCCGGCAGGATCATGTCCATCTTGCCCGTCTCGACGTCCAATGAGAGTTTACGAAACTACCTCTTCTCGGATTGCTTTGTGTAAGAACGCGTTGCCTGTCTCGCTCTGCGACGATGCCCCCCTCCATCTAACTTGAGAGACAGCTACTACATCCTGGAGTCGACGTTCCGGCCCTTTGTCACCAACTCGGAGTCCTTCTTCAGCTCGCCGGCCGGCCTGAAGATATTCGCAAGCACCATCAACAACTACTACTGCTGCCCGCCCGAGATTCTCGAAATCATGCTCACGGCGGCGCAGCTGTCGAGCAAGGTCTCGGGAGAGGTGATTTCCTCAGGCATGATTACCAGTGCGGGGGCGGCCCTCTTCAACCGGGCGCAGAACATTGACGTGATCGCGTGGGCTAAGCAGGTTGAGACACTGCCCTCGACGTACAGCGACCCCGTGCTGAGCCGGTTCCGCGTGGCCTCGGCTCACAAGCTGGGCCTGTGCCTGTACATCCTGCACGCCATCCCGTCGCTGAGCTGCATCTTTGGCGACGACATGGCCGACAGCCTGCTGGACGAGATCCAGGCGGCCCTCATGGCGATCCCCGAGGACGACCCCAACTTCAAGGCCACGTCTTGGGTGACGTTTGTGTTTGGGGCGAGCGTCAAGACTCCCGAGCGCAAGGAGTGGGTGATTGAGCGGATCAAGCGGCTGATTCACGAGTCGCCCTGGGGGTACTGGTATGCTGCGAGGGATGCGCTGCAGAAGCTGTGGGCGATGCAGGCCGAGGGCGATCAGGGCAAGAGCTGGGTGCAGCTGCTTCGCGATTTGTCCATGGATTTGTTGGTGGTTTGAGGATGAAGGATGGAATCTTGGGTTCCCTTGTTCCTCGAGAGGACTGGACGGCCTCTCGGGGGTATATCGCTGGAGATGGCGTGTTGCTTTCTCCCTGGCTGGAGCGATATTCACGACTCTTAATGATGATACCCTCTGCATAGGCGGAACGGACTGGCGTCATGGAATGGGATAGTCTGGGTTTGAGTGCCTGGATGCTTGGATAACGTGTTTAATGGGGTATTGGGACCCTGGCAATCATGCAGGTATGAGTGATTATAGTGATGATAGTGACGAGAGATGAGAGCGATGAGAGTGAATTTGATGATATGTTTTGGATTCGGAATGCTTGGCTAAAGGCCATAGATGAATGCACGTTCATCACCGCTCATACTATCACGGTCCGACTTCCTGTGCGAAATGCCTTTCGACGGAAGTATATCCTCTTTGCCCACTTCCACGCCTCAGACAACCCCATAAAGACACCGACGTCGATGAAGACAATCGCCCACTCCCAGCTGATGCCTGTATGCTTAAACACGACATGGTTCAACACGGGGACATACAACGTCGCGAACACGGTAAAAAAGACGACTGTCACAGCATAAAACAGAAACTGGTTCCCCCACAGGTGCATCGCCCACGCCCTGAACCCCTTTGGCATGTAGAACAGCGAGCGACGTAGATCGATCAGCCCCCAGGCGAAGAGTAGGAAGATCCACGTCATGGTCGCGTAGCAGGTCGCGCGGGCGCGGAAGACGGGCTCGCACGATGCAGAGTAGGAGAGGTTGCAGTCGACGCCTAGGTCGCCCGAGTGGAAGGCGAAGATTACGAGGGTGAAGGAGGAGAGGACGCAGCCGGCCATGAAGGTGCCGTAGATGACCATGTCGATGAGGAACTCGGGGGTGAAGACGCCGTAGTGAAGCTGGGAGGTGTGCTTAGATCAATGAGAGTGAGAAAGGGGGAGAGGGGACTTGCGTTTTGTGGTGGCCGGTTGAGGATATCTGGAACAGCCTTTTCAAATCCGAGCCCAGTCTCGCAGAACGCACCAGTCCCAAGCAACATCCAGAGAATCTCAACAGGCGTGAGCTGGAAGACGGACACACCCGTCCCATCCTTGAACGCCAACCCCGCCAGCAGCGTAACAACAAACCCAATATTCGCGGCCAGCACATGCAAGATGAATTTCTGGATATTATCAAAGATGCGCCTCCCCTCCTCGACGGCATTCAGAATCGACGCAAAGTTATCATCGGTCAGCACGACGTCCGCCGCCTCCTTGGCCACGTCGGACCCAGACCCCATGGCGATGCCCACGTCGGCGCGGCGCAGGCTCGGCCCGTCGTTGACGCCGTCGCCCGTCATGGCCACGAAGCATCCCCGGCGGTGCAGCGCTTCGATCATGCGGACTTTGGTGCTGGGGGCGCAGCGGGCGACGACGAGGGGCAGGGAGGGGAGGGCGTCGATTTGGGAGTCGGTCAGGGCGTCGAGGTCGTGTGCCGTCATCATGAGCGAGTTGAACACCTCGGCGGGCATCTGGTTGGTGCTGGCGGCCGCCGGGAGGATCCCCACGTCGACGGCAATGGCCCGGGCCGTCTCGGGGTGGTCCCCCGTGAGCATGTGGACTGCGATGCCGGCGCCCTGGCAGGCGAGCACGCTGGGGAGGGACTCGGCGCGCGGTGGGTCGTAAATGCCCACGAGGCCGCGGAACACGAGGTTGCGCTCGATGTTCTGCCGGTTGGGGATAACATCGTCGACAATGTCGGCTTCAGAGAGGGGGAAATCTACTACCCCGTGGGCGAAGGCGAGAACCCGAAGCCCTTGGCTGGCGAGGGCCTCTGTGTTTTCGAGGATGGATTGCCAGGTTGCTTCTGTGAGAGGTTCTGTCTGGTCGTTGATGGCCATCGAGGTACACGACGAGAGAACACGCTCAACAGCCCCCTATTTCGCTCTGGTCAGCTGCGGCTGGAATGGCGGTGAGGAACAAAACACACACCTTGGTGAAGACGTGGGACTCGTTGGTTGCCACACGGCGGTAGACGACGGACATCTTCTTGACGTCGGAATCAAAGGGGAACTCGCCCAGACGTGTCCACTCGGCCGCAGGTCCCAGCGACAAGCTCTTGCGCTTGCATCCAAAGCGAGCGGCAAAGACCTCAATGGCAATCTCGGTCGGGGCGCCCCTCGCCCGCCACTCTCCCTCGGCAGTCTGCTCGACCTCGGCCAGGTTGGCCAGCGACGCGACCCTCAGGTACCATTGCAGGTCCGGCAGGGAGGTGGCCTCTCCCGCTGGGTCGGTCACCGGGTGCTCCCCCTGAGCTTGTTTCTCCTGGACCGTCGTCGTAGTCGCGTCCCTGGGCCGGGAACCAATCAGACGGACGCGTCCGGCCGTCGGGTCGTACACGTCGCCCGTCGACTCGACCGAGTAGGTTCCACGGCCAGGGAGCCAAGCCTTGCGTGCCACCATGCGCCCCTGAGTGATGGTGCCTGTCTTATCGGAACAGATGTCTGAGAAGGGTGCAGGTGACCCAAGCCTGTCAGTGTCCGAAACACTTTAAAATGAGAGAGAAACAATGAAATGTACACGGCAACGGGAACGTACTGGTGACACCGCCCAGGGCCTCGAGGCTGGACAGGTTTCGGACAATGACATGGCGCTCGACCATCTTCTTCGTGCCGGCCGCCATGGTCAGGGTGAGCACGAGCAGCAGCGACACGGGGATGGTGCCGATGGCCGTGGTGATGGCGTAGATGACTACGTCCTCGCGCGTCGAGAAGCCGTTGGCTCCGAGGACCACCACGGCGCACACGACGGCAAAGAGGAACAGCCAGAGGAACAGCTGGGCGAGCTTGCGCTGCAGAGGCGTGCCGACCGTGAGACCCAGGAAGGAGCCGAGCCAGTCGCGGATGGGTTGTAGGCCAGAGGTCAGGGCGGATCGGGGTGTGTGGGCGTCGAGCTGAGCTTTGGAGTTACTCGTCGTGCTGAGGGCGCCGGCGATGAGGCCAATTTCTGTAAACATGCCCGTAGCGAAGACTACGCCACGACCTCGGCCTTTGGTGATGGTAGTTGAACTATAGACGACGTTAAGACGGTCCCCCGGCCCTGTATCAACATCAAACGTCATTCTCGGCATCTTCATGACAGGCGCCGACTCCCCCGTCAGCAGCGCCTCATCAGCCTCGAGGTGAACAGCCTCGACGAGGCGAATATCAGCCGGGACGGAATCCCCCGTGGCCAAGTCGACCACGTCCCCCGGCACCACGTCGGCCGTGTCAATACTAACCGTCTGCCCGCCACGAAACACTCTACAAGTCGGCGACCCAAGAGTGCGCAGCGAGTCGATGGTCCTTTCGGCCTGCAGGCTCTGGAAGAAGCCAATGAAGATGTTGAGCACGATGATCCCCGCGAGGATGCCCCCCTCGATCCACGCCCGGATACCAAAGCTCGCCGCCAGAGCGAGGACGAGCACCTGTCGTACCGAACACGTTAGAACTGACAGCTTAGGTGCAACCAGGTGCAACGGACTACGTACCAAGGTCATGGCGTTGAAGATTTGCTCCACGAAAATCTTGAGCGGCTGTACGCCCTTGTTCTGGTCCAGCTCGTTTGTGCCATACTCTGCGAGACGTCGAGGCACGTCGTCGGGATCGAGGCCGCGCGTAGCGTTGCTTTGTAGCTCATCGAGGACTTGTTGGCCGGTCAAGCTGTGGGCAGGGCCGGAGAGCGGTTTGTTGGATTGGCCTGGAATGTGGTCTCCCAGGATGGGAGAGGGTTTGGAGGGTTTGACCATGTTGAGGGATTGACTTGGGCTTAGGATTTGGGATGAGAGATTGATGTAATAAGGACAGAAAGCTGTAGCAACAGAGATTGATTAAACAAATGACACTTCCGACTTCTTCTCCCGGTCGGGGAGTCTACAAGTATAGGGGGTTGGTTGGGCGTCATCTCAGTCCTTGGCACCACGACAACTCCAGATTCCAGTACGTAAAAACCTGGGACTCAAAGACTTCAGACCGGACCAAAAGGCGTAAAAACGACATGCATCACCTTTCGAGTCTACAGTTGAAAGACTTTAACCCGGCGTCCAAGACTTCAACTCGGGAACTAAGACGCATTCACGGCCAAATCGCCACGGCCAGCGCTAGGCGGAATGAGGCAACTTAGCCGCCTCTGTTGGCCAAGCGTGGATCGCATGACGAGGAGAGTTATGATTTGCTGAGCGGTTGCTGTTGGACATGGCATTGCATTTGCATTTGCTTGCTGACAAACGCCATGTTGCTTTTTCGAACGGTGTGGCTTGCCGAGCTGACGATGTTCTAAGAATGCACTTACCAAATCAATCTGCAAAGAAGATGCTGACTTGTTCGTTCCTCTGACATGCCAACTACGTACGTACCGAAAAAAAAAGGCATGAACCAACAGCTTGGCATGGTGAGTTGCCGGACCGCGGGCCGCCGGAGGCGGAGGCGGAGGCGGAGGCGGGTGCACAGATGGACGGATTGACGACACCCGTTCGGAGATTTTTTATTCAATGCAGCATTTGCAGAAGAGGCCAATCTGAGAATCCCATGGTCGTCTGTCACGAACGGCGTGTTGGGTTTGTCGAGGTTTGAGACAAATTGATGCCGGGCTTCTAGAAAGCCAGCCCTGGGCAATAGTAGAATAAGGAGGGGTATAATAGATGGTTTGATTAATCTAAAAGTACGGATAACGGATCAAAGCAAGATGCAGAAAAGAAGAGTTGAAACAGGGCAGGGATGAACAAGAAGAAGGTCGGTCCCTGCAGATTCCATGACCAAACCATGACCTTGGTATTCCAACACCAGACCAGAGAAATCAGATCAAACAAAATAAACAAGCTCAAGACACGGCCCGACAGCGTCAAACGGCTCCGAGAAACTCAGCCTCATTAAGGCCCTCACCACGCCTCACTACGCACTCACGGCAACTCGAGTGCCGTTCTTGGAACACAGCGCCAAGGCATACAGCTCCATCCAGTCCTCGTCGTCGCGGGACTCAATCTTCCTGAAGACCTGGGCCATCCTCGCGACGACGTAGTGAGTCTCCAAAAGGGCGTACTGTTCTATCCATCTCAGTTAGCACAGCCTCGTCACACTACGGTTTAACAGTCTTAACACTCACGTCCAACACACGACCGCGCCCCCCCGTTGAACGGCAGATACGCCCAACCCGGCCTCAGCCCCTCCCAGCGCTCCGGCACAAACGCCTCCGGGTCGGGACCAAACGTGGCCTCGTCACGGTGCATGGCGTAGACGTTGTAGAAGACGGCCGAGCCCTTGCTCACCAGCAGCGGACTGGTCCCGTCGGGGCCGCCGCCGCGCGGGAGCGTCGTGTCCCTCAACGCCACGCGGGCGTTGGTGGGGATCACGGGATGGAGTCTCAATGCTGGTCACAGGTCAGCCATGTGTCCCCTTATGCATGGGGTGGGGAATGAGGCGGGCGGGCTTACATTCGTTGACGCACCACTTCAGGTACCGCATCTCCTTGAGCTGCGAAGCCGTCGGCGGGTTCTCGCCCGCCACGGAGAGCACTTCCTCTCGTAGCTTGGCGTACGCGTCGGGCTTCTTGGCCAGCATGAAGAACAGGTTGCTCATCAGGCTCGACGTGGTATCCCGACTGGCCAGCAAGATGTGCAGGATCTGGTCGCTGACGCCCTTGCGATCGCCCGCCATGTCCATCATGTCCAGCAAGAGGTTCTTCTTCTTCTCACCGCCTCCCTGCTCCGCCTCTCGCAGAGACGCATCGATAAAGTCGCCTAGGTACTTGTACACCCGCTTCTTGGCCCGGCCGGCCTCCAGGTTGATCTTGAAGGGGTGCAGTGGCCCCAGTTGCATGCGCTGGATCATCTCCTCGGAACACACCATGTAGTCGTCGACAAACTGCTGCTCGCGCGCGTGGTCGCCGCTCGTGTCCAGCATGTGCGTCGAGTGGCCCATGAGGAACTCGGTCGAGACGTCCATGGCGAGCGCAAGGAACAGCGGCTGCAGGTCGACTTCTTCTTGTCCATCAGTCGGGATGTGGTCTCTAAACGCAGCAAAGTGCTTCTCCAGCGTGGCCAGGAACGGCGCCGGGTCGTCCTTCTTGAGGTTCCGGCGCAGCACCGTCCTCGCGTGCCGCCACTCGCCGCCCGACAGCACAAAGATGCCTTGACCAAAGAGCCGGCCGATGACCGAGGTCCGGAACCCGGGCAGGCCAAAGTCTTGGGAGCCCGTGGCGAGCACCTGCTTCAGGTTCTGCGCGTCGCACGTATAGACGGCCGACCACGTCCACCGCGTCTCCGTGTAAGTCGCGCCGAGCTCCCGGAAGGCCCGCCAGGTGCTGTCGAGGTACCGCGCGGGGGCTCGCCCGAACAGGACGCGGTAGACAAAGTCGAGGCCGACGACGGGGTCCGCGACGGGCACCGAGCTGGCCGGCTTCTGGCACCCCCAGACGGAGGAGAGGCGCCACCGTCGGAGGTAGGCCTCGACGGCCCGGAGCGGCAAGGGGAGGAGGATGATGACGAGGGCGAGGAGCAGGTGCTCTCGCACAAAGGTGCTCAACAAGAGAGTCAGCATTGTCAAAGTGGATGATAAGACATGCAACGGGGGGGTTCAACGGTATAACGAAGGCTTGTTTTGCAAAAAAGGGGGGGAAATATGGTCGACGAGAAACAAAACGAAAGGGGGCGGGCTGACGGCTACTCAAGTATTAGCCACAAAATTATCTCCGAGACTCTGTATCATTGTCCCAGATTTGCATCACCCGTCCATCCGACCCAATGAATAGCTTTCGTTTCCCAAACACGCACGCCTCGTGAAGGAACGAGGGAGCAGCGAAGGACCGGTGACGTCTTGTCCACGTCCAACGTGCTATATCTGGTATATCTGGTTGTAGCCCGTATTATCCCAGCCGCGCGCCATGGGAACTCTTTCCTGTTTGTCGACTGTCACCGTCAGGCTCACTGGGGGGGGGGGGCAGCTTTGCCTGATCAGCCTTGGCCCTCTCTGTCATCAGAGGGGCAGACGTCAAAAACCCATGTTCCTCCTTTGAGATATGTCGTTACAGCATATTTAGAAACATCGTGGATGACGGGTGGCTAATGCCCGATTGGAACAGGATCCCCTGGTTATCTGGTTATATCTGGGCATCTCCCCCCCACCACCTGTCCACGATGGCTCATAAGTTGTGTGTGCTGTCATCTGGCCCTAACAATATCACCTGCCGTGAAACAGACGTCAGGAGAAAAGAGCCTTTGTGAGCGCCCAACGAGACCAGAGAGAGGGCTCACCGTCTGCTTGGGAAGCGAGATCAAGTCCCATGTTGTAAAATCATGCTGTATTCCCCCAAAGAAAAAAACCAGCTTACGGGACCTGACGTACGAAAGAGAGCTCACTGCTTCCTAAGATCGGGATGACGATGGGCTGCAGACGGCCGCGAATCGGACTTGCAGAAACGGTTCCCCTCGATGGCCCCCAGTCCCTGGGATGCGTGTGATCTCTATTCGTATTATCTCCCTTGTACCAACCCCCTCCCATCTCTTTTAGGTATTTTAGGATCTGGGAGGGTAAAACGAAGGTCCCGACTTGAGTTTCAATAGTCAGCTGAGAACATGGCCACTGGTTTTTCCTCTGACAAATCCACCAGCTTCTTGGACAAGAAAGCTGCAACACAGGTCATTGCTCCCGGATAACGAGGGAGCCAAGGACCCGGGGCGAAGCAAGGAGATTAAAAGTGACGATAGAGGGGGTGGAAGGGGATGGGGTGTATAGGGAAGAAAGAGAGGCGAGATGACAGCTGGTCTGCGGGTCTTGCGGCCAGCACAGAAGAGAGAGGGAAAATAGATGTACGGTACGGTCCGAGACAAGGCCCGTCTTGCTTCTTCCTCTCTCTTCTCGCTAGCTCGTTCTCCTTGGGTTCTAAATAGTCTACAGGCGGACCTTGCAGCAAAAGTTGTGCGCCCTCTTGGTCCACAAATCGGACTGCTCTCCAGATTCAGGTCCAGTGGTTGGCTGGTTGCCGGAAGCCCTTTCATTTCATTCCACGGTTGTTTCATGGCATCTTTTTAATGCAGGAATAGAAACTAGGCAAGTCACGTAGGCCCGGGTCTAGGTATACATCGAAGAGAAGGAATAAAGTCGGTGGGAAAACGGGCACCCGAGAGGCTGGGATGCCCTTGCATAAGCCGACCGTGTCGAAGGACCCGGAAACCAACCTAAGTTGCTGGGCGGTGGGAAGAATAAAGTGGGCGTGACGATCGAGGCAGTGCAAACAGGCAAAATCATTTGTTTCTAATGCTTCAGAGATCCCGGGTCAACCATATCTCTCTCCCGTCCTGTCAAGCCTATCCTTGGTTCCTCGGTCTGAGCTGGCTGACACTAAAGCGGCCGGTGTACATGGGAGTGTTTTGGAGCAGATTCTTTTTTCTGCGGGGGCCGGTTGTTATGCATTAACTTGGACTCTCTATTTTCCTGCCGGTAGGTATGTGCTTTTTGTCATGTTGGCTTTTTATTTTTGGCTTGTTCCCATCCATCCATGCTCGTTTGCTGCAGGTGCCCAGGAGGAGTTGCTTTTGCGGCAGTTCCCTCTCTTTGTGTCTTTGGCTCTCCGGATCGACAGAACCAACAACCCCAACCTCCCCCGAGGCCATGTGCAGCAAAGCGATGATACGCGTGGGATCGACGAGCTGAAGTCCAAACCATGGTTGCATAAGTGGACGGGCATTCCGCGATGGGAATGCAGGGGAAATCGGCCAGGATACCAGTCCCAACGCGAAATACGTCACTACATCAGTGAGCCCCCATGTCACGGGGAGAAGAAGCGAGAACCGAAACAAATGCAAAGGACAAGGCTCGTTTATCACGGCTCATTCGCCCCTTGCCCGTTCCGTCGGTGTGAGTTGTCCCGGCTGAGGGAGGTGAGGGTGAGGTCAGCTCCTCCCTCCCGGTTCTGAAGGAGTCACAATAGCCATGACGAGATATCCAAGACTTCAGACCCGGGGTAACAGGGCATTAACCGACTGCCAGTGGCCAACCCAGTCCCCCGAGTAAAAATAGACGGGGGAAGCAAAAGACCGTCCACGTCGTTCGTCGAGGATCAAATCGAACACTGGGCAACCCACACCACGCCCGCCATGCCCGTCTCAGATATATTGGTCCATCTTTCAGCTGGTCCAAGGGTTCAGTTCATGAGCCCGGGAGACCAGCCGCCGGTCGACTACTACCGTAAACACGCCCCACAAGCCGGGAGACACACAGAGAGAAAGAGAGAGACACCCCCCGAGATCCTGCAAGAAGGGGCCCATTGAGACTGTGGTGAGAGGGGGACAAGCAGGCAAGCCCCCCTGCCGAGCCCTGCAGATCATTGTTTGAGCTGCAAATGGTTGGTTGGCTTTGTCGAGTGGGAGAGAGAGGAGAGAGAGACAGACCTGTATGTATCACCTGCATTCTCTTTGTCTCTTGTCACTTGGAACTCAGACAACGCACGCCCCCTTTTGCTATGCCCACCACCGAATGCACCTCGCTGATACAAAACAACTCACACACCCCCCCTCTGGCCTCACTCAAGGGACGTTGTAGAACCGACGAAAATAAATGGAGACCCCTTGTTGGCTCGCTGGCGCGAAGTGGCTGATTCCCGGCATCGTCGTTGGATCGGGCTCAGCCGTGTACGGGCTGCCGTGCGACGGTAACCTCCGACGCCGCGACCTTTTTTTTTGTGTGTCAAGACTTTATTAGTCTACCCTTCTCAGACGACGTGTAAGATGTACGAGAGGGGGGCGTGTTGGACTCGTGACTCTTGATGATGATGATGTTGGTTTCCAGGACCCAAGCTCCCGGAATCTGAGATGTGATCATGTCGACAAGGGGTGTGTGTGTTTACTGGCAGGATGGATGGCCTCGCTTTTTCCTTGATGGGCATAGATTTGGTCTTCAGGGATTCCCCAAGTTGCCCACATTCGTATTGGACTTGTATACGGCCTGTTGGCCTCGAGAGCATTTCCCATATTATCTCCCACTCGCATCGTGAACACTCCTCGCTCCCTCTCATCCCCATCATTCCCCTCGCTATCCAACCCCTTTTTCTGTCTCAATATTTCTCGTCACCCCTGTCAAGACACATCATTTGATTGTTGTTTCTGAAAACAACGCCTCTTCGTGTCAGTGTCACATACCGTATACTCGCTCTCTCAACCATGGAGGCGGCCTCCCAAGTCGTCGTCACCGAGGCGCCATCCCCCAGGCTCTGTCGCAGCGAGGCCGTTGAGATGTGCATGGAGCCCCGGGACGTGGCTGCAGATGGGCCAAGCCATAGAGACGAGGGTGCGGCGCTGGCTGAGATGCACGGCCAGCCCATCCCCGATCTTCACCTGCGCCTCTGGGACATGCTCGAGGGCGCCGCGAAGCTGTATCCGGAGCACGATGCCCTGGTGTCTCTCTGGCAGCCTCGGGATCTCATGTCCAGCATGGTTGAAGATTCATCCTCCCCCTCCTCTCCCAACCCGCCACAACAACCCCTGAGATGGTCCTACGCCGACCTCCTCGCCAAGTCCTCCCTCCTCGCCACGTCCCTCCGCATCCTCGGCCTCCGTCGCGGCATGCGCCTCGGCGTCGCGCTCCCCAACTCTGCTGAATGGGCCCTGTTCTTCTGGGCGGCGGCCAAGCTGGACGTGGCCTTTTGCCCCGTCGACCCGACCGTTGCCAAGGACGCGGGCGCCACGCTGACGGCGCTGCAGCCTCACGCCGTGGTCGTCCAGGATGCCACCGCGGCCGTGGCGCTCGATCGGGCAGATGAAGTGGCGCTTCAGGGGCCGGGAGTGCGTCTCCATTGCACCGGGGAGGACGTCCAGGGCTGGCTGCGGCTCTGCGACGTTCCGATCCATGGGCCCCTGGAAGATGAGCAGCAAGGCTCTCGTGTGCAAGATGGCAACGACACAGCCCTCATCGTCTTCACGAGCGGCACGACCGGCGAGGCCAAGGGCTGCGTGCACACGCACCGCAACCTCGTCTCGGAGCTCTGCGACTTCGACCCGGAGCCCACCCCGGACTCCTTCCTGCGGTTCCTCGTGCACACCCCGTCCTCGCACATCTTCGCCGTCAACAACTGCCTCCGGGCGTGGCGCTGGGGCGGCACCGCCGTCTTCCCCTCGCGGACCTTTGACGTCGATGCCACGCTGCGCGCCCTCGTGCGCGAGCGCTGCTCCGTCATGTCGGCCACGCCCACCCTCGTCCGGGCTCTCGTAGCGCATCCGGCGTTTCCCAGCGGGGAAGAGCTGGACTTGAGGATCGTGACAATTGGCGGCACGGCCATTGCGCGCGAGGACATTGAGCTGTGTCAGTCAGGACTAGGCGCCAAAGTGGCCATACAGGTGTACGGCATGAGCGAGGGAGCGCCGCTCATCACCTTTGCGAGGACGGACGCCGACTACGCAAGTGGCTACCACGAGGGCGTGGGAAAAGTCCTCCCGGGGGCCAGAGTCCGTGTGTGTCGGCCCGGCAGTCGGCGTGTTTTGCGGCGCGGCGAGGTCGGCGAGTTGCACGTCGGCGGCACGTCCGTCATCACCGGGTACCTGGACCGGGAGGCGGATGAGTCCATGTACGAGGACGAGGTGGGCAACTGGCTCGTCACGGGCGACCAGGCCAAGATTGACGCGCTGGGCATCGTGTACCTGCTCGGTCGGTACAAGGACTTGATTATCCGGGGAGGGGAGAACATTCACCCCGTCAAGATTGAGGCTGTCCTGCAAGAGATTCCAGGAGTCCAAGTAGGTTCCCTGGGTGTCTCTCAGAGTAGAAACCGATACTAACACCCCCAGGCTCAAGTCGTCGGCGTATCGGACGAGCTTGCCGGCCAAGTCCCCGTCGCCGTGGCCATCCTCCCAGAGACAATCAGCAAAGCCCAACTCATCAAAAAGTCGCGCTCCCTCGACCCGCGCCACGCCCTCGACGCTGTCTACACGCTACAAGAACTCGGTCTAGAAAAGTTCCCCGTGACGTCTCTCGGCAAGGTCAAAAAGGCGTTGCTCCGAGAGAAACTACAACTCCTCCGCCAGCCACCAGAACCGCAGCCAGAGCCAGACCACACCAACCAGCCCGTCATCCAACCAAGCCAAAAGTACATGTCCCGCCTCCTCGACGTCTGGGAGAAGCTCTGCGGCGCCCGGCCAGCTCCCTCGGACAACGTGCTCTTCCTAGCCGACAGCATCACCCTGCTGCGCTACTGTGACCACGTGCTCCGCGCGTGCGGCCAGCGCCTGTACCTGCAAGACTTTGCCGACAACGAGAGCGTCGAGAAGCAGGCTCGTCTCCTACTCTCCCGCGAGATCCAGCAGGCGTCGCTGGCGCTCTCCCAGGGGCCGCCGCCTTCGCCGTCCAGGGGCTTCGCACTCGGCGGAGCGCCCACTACGTTGCCCAACCACCAGGCTCATACGCCGTTGGACGTGGACGACAAATGCATCTGGAAAGCAGCCCAAGACAAAGTAGTCGACATCGGACTCCCACCCGCGGCCGTTGAAGACGTCATGGTCATCCGAGACTCGCTCCGTCGAACAGCCATCGGTCCGCGGCCGCAGTCATACCACAACCGCATGGTGTTCCGAGTCTGCGACACTCCCCATGACAAGGTCCGTCGCGGCCTCGAAAAGGCGCTGGCGTCTTGTCCCATGCTGCGAACCGTCGTATTCGAAGCCGCTGACCGCGTCCCGCACCACGCCGTCCTCTCCCCCAGCCCAGCCCTCTTCTCCCAGCTCATCCACCCCGTCCGAGTCGCCACCGAGCCCGAAGCCCACCAGCTCGCCAAGGACGACTCTCCCGCGGGGCACTCCTCCCCCTTCATGTTCCAATGCTCCCTCGTCGACATCACCTCCTCCCCCTCCTCCCCCTCCTCCTTCCTCATCTTCACCTTCAACCACTCCGTCATCGACGCCCTCTCCCTCACCCAATGGCACCACGCCCTCGACGCCTTCATCCAGGACGCCGACCTCTCCCTCCCCACCCTGACGCCCTACCGGCTCTTCGCCGACCTCTTCAGCCAGTACGAGGACTCGGAGCCCGCCCAGCGCAGCGTCGCTTTCCACGTCAAGCGCCTCCGGGGCATCTCGCGCTTCGGCCGCCGCGCCCTGTGGCCCCCGCAGCGCGCCCCGGGCACCATGATGATCTCCAACGACGCGGGCTCGCCGCACGCCGCCGAGCGGGCCGAGGTCCGTCGCCGCGTGTGGGGGCACGGGGACGGGGACGGGGACGGCCAGTGGGAGTCCCGCGCCGCCGAGTTCCAGTACCCGCGCTCCGGCCGCGTCGTCGCCCTACCGGGACTAGCCCCCCTACGCGACCGCCACAGCATCCAGCCCTCCCTGCTGGCCAAGAGCGCCGTGGCCCTCTTCAACGTCCTCCAGACGGGCTCGTCGCACGCCCTCTTCAACTCGTGGGAGAGCGGCCGCTCGTGGCCCTTTGTCCCACCCTGGATGGCCGCCCTCCTCCCGCCCGCCATGAGCATCGATGGCCCCACGGTGCAGTGGCAGCTCAACATGACGGAAGTAATCCCCGACGAGACGACCCTCGCCTTCCTGGCCCGCATGGCCCTCGAGCAGGACCAGATGAAGGCGTACGAGCACGTGCCGTGGAACCGCGTCGTCCAGGGCCTGCGCGACGAGGGCCCCATGGCGGAGACGGCCTCGTTTCGGCAGTCGTTCGTCTGGGACGTCAGCATGGCCATGACGCTGGCTAAGGGGGACACGTCCGACTTTGCCGTCTTGGAGCCCGTGACGCGCTACGACTGGCCCGACTGGTAAGATGCCTTCTCATGAACAAGAATGTCAGTTGACAACAGCAGTGGTCTTTTCTGGAACGCCTTCATGATTGATTCCGTCAACATGTACTTCATCGCCTCGTGGGACACGGCCCAGATGAATGACACGGAAGTAGATGCCCACTGCGATAGTTTGGCAGACGTAATGAGGAAGCTGACAGACAAGAATAACTGGGACAAGAAGGTGGGAGACGTCTTCACACAATAGACGCTGAGGTAATGAATTCTTTGCTATAATAGATCAGGGCAATGGAATGACCGGGGCTGGTCTCTGGTCCGGCACACGAATACGATACCAGGAGGGTTTCCCTACGCACACGCATTTTACAGATATTGAGTAATGAAATATATTGGGATCGGATTCCCTTCTGTGGATTACATACAATTCTAGTCGTATACAAGGCAGATCTTGCCGTCTATCTGGGTAACATCCGTAAAACATCTAAAAGGAAAATGCATCTCATCTGCTTTGAGATGCTGGGCAAAGATTTGTCATCCACCGTGTGAAAGAGTTCGATTTTCCAAACTTTTTTTTTTTTCGTTTTAGCAATCACATCGCCATTGTTACTCCTTCTTCTCCTTCTTAAGGCTCTTCTTGGGCATGCGCACCAACCAGTACAGGAAGAGCGCCGCCACAATGTTGAAGAAGACATACACCCAAAGGAGGCCAAAGTTGCGCCATCGGTCCTCGTAATGCGACCCGACGGCCGCGAGGTACGTGTTGGTGTCGCGGATGGTGCAGAACTCGCAAGTGTCCATGGCGTCGGGGTTCTTGAGGTAACCGCCAACCTGACCGATATAGCTCTCCATGAACTTCTCGCAGGATTGGTTGGCCAAGGGAGTGAAGGAGAGGAACTCGTTGCTGGCGCACGTGACGTTCACGTTGGCTACTGCTGTTGATAACATGCCGCTTACCAAATATGAGAATGGTGAGACCCGATACATGAAAATCCAGAAGCCGGGAAGGGAATCCGAGGTGGCCAAAACACCACAGAAGATCAAGCAGAGCATGAACAACAAGTTCGCAATGTTGGCACCGGCCTCGGCAGTCTCAAATCCGGCAATGATGAAAGTCGAAAAAGTTCCGGTAAAGATGAGGAACATGAACAGGAACAGGAACATCAGGCCACCACGCTCCGTCAACTGTCCGGCCTCAGACGCGTTGTTGTAAAGTCCGACAGGATAGTACCAGCAGAAGAACATGATGACGGCCATGAGCGAATTCCAGGGAAGTTCGACAATGATTTGCGACAGCATGAAAACCTTCCACGAATAGACCTTGGAGGGTCTTTCGCGGACTTCGTACAGGGAACGCTGGATAACGAATTGGGGCATCGATTGCTGAACGAGTTGACCGAAGATGGTGAGCAAGTTGAAGATGGCGAACATCTGGTTCTGAAGACCCTGGATACTGTTCGGGGCTTTGAAGAAGACGAATCCGATGAAGAGGGCAATGAGCGTGCACAGGGCGGCCTTGGAGTAAATGTAGATGGGGCTGCGCCAGTACTGCTGGAAAACACGGAAGAGTACCTCTTTGAGCTGCTGCATGAAGGGAGCGGCAAACTCGCGGTAGCTGCCAGGGTCGGCATCAATGGGGCTCGCGACATCCTGCTTCTCATGCTTGATTCGTTCCAACTCGTTCTGAACTTCCTGGTACTCGGGGCTGGTACGCCAAGTGTTGAACCAATCTAGCTCAGAGTGGGATCCAGGAGCAGCGCCAATCACCTCCAACATCCACTCGGCGGGGTTGGCATCATGGGGGCAAGTTAGGCCACTGTAGCGCTCGAAATAGTTGGTCATGGTCTTCGCATGGTCGCCGATTTCACCAAAGTAAACAGTCTTTCCACCCTTGGCCAGGAAAAGAAGTCGATCGAATCGCTGGAACAGCATCGCAGAAGGCTGGTGAATAGTGCACAGGACGGCCTGACCGGCCTTGGTCAGCTTCTCCAAAAGGTCGAGAATAGCCCAAGAAGTCTGCGAGTCAAGACCAGAGGTAGGCTCATCGACGAAGAGCAACAGAGGGGGCTTGGCGGCAAGCTCGACACCAATAGTCAGGCGCTTTCGCTGTTCAACGTTGAGACCCTCACCAGGGACACCAACAACGGCATCGGCATATTCCTCCATATCCAGAAGCTTAATAACCTGTTCCACGTATTCGAGCTTTTCGGCTCGGGGAATGTGGGCGGGCTGACGAAGAAGGGCACTGAAGTTGAGGGCCTCGCGAACAGTCGAAGTCTGCAAGTGAAGATCTTGCTGCTGAACATAACCAGTTTTGCGCTGGAATGACATGTCTCGAGGCTTTCCATCAACCAACATTTGGCCAGTAATGACACCCATAGAGGTACGGTCAGCGAGACAATCAAGCAGAGTGGTCTTTCCGGCTCCAGAAACACCCTAAAATTATGAGCAAATTATCATCAAGAGGGCGAAATAAACCTACCATCAGAGCGGTCAAGGTACCAGGCTTAACCCAACCATCAACATGGTCCAGAATGCGACGGGTTTCCGACTTGATCTTGACTTCATAGCAAACATCATGCCACTGGAAGACGGAGGTCTGTTCCTGGAGCATGCCGCCGGTTTCCTTGTCGGCACGGCTTCGAGTTCGCTCAGCAGTAACGGCGGGGCCAATGTGAGCCATGGCAGCCTCGGGGTCGCTGTGTTTCTTCTCGGCGGAGGCCACGGCAGCGGGCTTGTGACCACGTCGGTAGACGAGAACTTCACCCTTGGACTTCTTCTCAGAAACCAGTTCGGCGGAAACCATGTAAGTAATGCTGAAGAGGATGATCCAAGCAATAACGATGCCAAAGTTGCGCCATCTGTGTTCCCACTTGTAGTTGAAAGCGAGCTCGGCATATCGGTCACCGCTGACAAAGTCGTTGCCTTGCACGGAGCCAACAGCACTGCAGACACGGTTCGCGGCCGGAACATTTGCATATCCCTTGACATCGGGGCTCGGCACGTAGCTGACACACTTGAAATTCCGGTTGTGAAATTCGTTGACGACCAGGGACTCGAACGCATAGGCAAGCGGGTCAATGTAGTACAACCACTTGCACCAACGGAGCATGTAGCGTTTCGGAATGACGAAACCGGTGAAGATGACGAGATCCAAAATCAACACGGCCGCGGGGACGAGAGCCTGGAAGAGAGTGCGAGAAGCCGAGGCGATGGTACGGAAGATCATCGACATGACCAGGACAGTGACGAAAGAGATGAGCAGGAAGAAGAAGAAGGGGCCGGGTTCTCGCCGCAGGTTGGTCATGAAGTACAGCGCCAGATTGAACACAAGGGTATTGGCGATTTTATACGGCATGTCGCAAAGCATGGAGGAAATGGCTTCAGCAGATGGATGATAGAGCGCGTATCGGCTGTGCTTCTCGACAATGGGGCGTTGGGCATACAAAGTAAGAATCTAGGCAAGTCAGCATAGTTCACCTCAATGGTGCGGCCAAACTCACCTCCAGAGCACTGGAAAATGCATTCATCAGACAAGCAAAGAACAAGAGGGCACCGCGTTGGAAGAAGCTGTCGGAATCGTCCTTGAGGTTGTAGAAAACAGATCCAATAATCAGAGCCATACCAAAGTTGCCAATCAAGGCACCAATGGTTAAACCAGGGTCGCCAGTCAAACGCTTCCAACCTCGCCAAAGGCAGAGCTGAATTTGCTGGTTATAGGACAGAGTGAAAGGGGACTTAGCACGTTGACTCTTGGCCTGTTGCGCCTTCTTGGAGGCTCGGAAGGCCTCAGCATCGGGACCGTTGATAGGGTGAGCAGCCTTGTAGGACTCGATTTCGCCCTGAAGAGCTTTGTACTCGTTGCTGTTCCTCCAAGCCGTGGCAAACTCGTCTGGGGTGCGGGGCACTCTGCCCTCGAACCCAGGTCGCACGATACGCTCCAAGGGGGCAGTCATGGAGGTCAGGAAATCGGGTGTGGTCTGGCGGGCAGGGCATTCAAATCCGAGATTAATGAAGAACTGCTTAGCAGCATCGGCACGCCCAAAGAAAATTTGTCGACCTTCATATATGACGGTAGCCTTATCGAAGAGATCGTATGCGCTCTGGGGAGACTGGTAAATCGAGACCACAGCGGTGCTGTTGAAGAGCTCGGTCTGGAGACGCAAAGTCTTACAAAACTCGATTGCGTTGGCCGAATCCAGACCTCGAGTTGAGTTATCCCAGCATTGAAGGGGGGCGCCAGACAAGGCGGCTTCGGAAATGGTGACGCGCTTGCGCTCACCACCTGAGACACCTCGGATGTACTCGTTACCCACGCGGGTGTTCACGGTGTGAGAGATACCAAACATAGCCATGACAACATCGCGGAGGTGATCGGCAAATTCGTTCCTGCTGAGACCATGAGGGAGCTGACGGGGTTGGCGGGCGCGAGCGGCGAAAGTGAGGGTGTCGCCAACGGAAAGCTGAGGAAAGTGAACATCCACCTCGGCGGTGTAAATCGCCTCACCACGGTGATGAGTGTGCATTTCCTGGGCAGTCATACCTGTTGTTTCTGTATCAGCATTGTTGCGCAGTACCGGTGTGGAACATGAGTGCGGCATCAAGGCGTGGGCCAAGTCTCTCAACACAACTCGCCCGTTACTCAGTGAAGCACCAGCAACAGTCATAAGACATGCTGTGCGCGTCACCATCACAGGACCCAACCCAACCCAATCTAATGTCGTCCAGACTCGTAGAAGATGTGACTTACCCTGGTAGTTGAAGTAAGAACCATTGTCAACGAAGATACCGTTGGTCTCACCGGCAATCGTCTTGAGCATAGTACTGCAACCGGCACCGGGAGGTCCCAAGACCACGAGCATTTCACCCTTGTGCACAACACCATCAAACTGGCGCAGGATGTCGATCTGCGTTCCCTTGTTGCCAGCCACGCGAGAGAGAGCTGAGCCGGCAGACAACCAGACATTGGCCACATCCTTCTGGTAGTCACTGGCGTTGCCGAATCCGTAGACATTGAGGTTCTGGAAGCAAACACCGGCAGACCGAAACGAGGCGCCCTGCTCCTGGACGAGAGCAACAATGGCCTTGGCCCACTCGCGGCCGCTGAAGTTGGGCGAGTTGGGGTTGAGAACCGAGTTCTCGTCC
Source organism: Thelonectria discophora (assembly GCA_911649645.1). NCBI lineage: Eukaryota > Fungi > Ascomycota > Sordariomycetes > Hypocreales > Nectriaceae > Thelonectria > Thelonectria discophora. The sequence continues at coordinate 934,605 of CAJVRK010000012.1, forward strand.
GCAGCGAAAGGGTTACCACCAGCAACGCCAGCCGAGGCGCGAGAAACAGTGCGAGCGAGAGCCTGCACGAGCGAGGTACGGCGCTCCATTTCGGAATCTTCGTCCTCCTCGTTGTCGTTGCCGAGAGTTGCGGTGGGGGACGAAGTCTTCTCGTTGTTCATAAAGTCGGAGCCAACATCGGTCAAGGAGGCATGATGGGTCGTGTTGTTGTCGGTGGCAATCGGGGCCACGGTGTCGGTCATGATGGGCGAATGGCGCCGGCTGGCGACTTTTGACTGCTGGAGATGTCGCAATCGGGTGCGCCGCCGCTTAAAGGTGAGACACCTGCTTGTCCTTGTGTCTGTCGCCGGTGGCCGCGAACCAGACTGGATGGGAGGAGAGAAGAGTGGCAGAGTGAAACCAATCGCGCCCACAGCAGCCACACGGGGATGATTAAATTATAATAGAAGAAGAGGGGGAAGAAGAAGGGGCCCGAGGGGAAGGATCGACAGGAAGGGGGATGAATAAGAAGGGAAGCAAAAGAAACCCCTCGGGGAGTGAGGGAGGAGATGAGGTTCTAATAAGTTAAGTCGTCACCGTGGGAGGTTCCAAGGGTGCTCATCAGCGCTCGCACTAATACCGAGCAACGGGCAGGAGCTGAGGGTGTGCGCATGTGGGGTCATGCCTGTGGCAATCCACCCATGCGACATGCCTGCCCTAGCGGCCGCCAGGGGTGAAGAAAAAAAATTAGGCTCCCGGCGCGGGTGCCAAGTGCTTGAGAGACCTGAAGCCACCTGCAGAGCCCTCCGTACAGATACGTACCAAGTTGATTTCCCGATTCGACTAGAGGCTGACGGCGGAGTCGGCTTCTTTGCACGCAGAAATATCCGACACCATGACCGCACTCGATCCAGCACCGATTCGGCGACATTTTTCGCATTCCTCGCATCTCGTCCCCAATCGACGGCTTCACCTTGAAGGTTCTGAACCAACATCGTTGTGCTTCCCGCCAACATCCTCTCGTGTGCTGGCATTCGTCTGCTATTCCGCAATCCTCCGCCCAGCTCCGCCATCCTTCACCTTCTTCGTATGCCTAGAGATGCAAAGCCCACCTCAGATCTGCTTCGTCCGTGATTACTCCGTACCGTCGACGGGCTCACGGGTTTTTCGCGGTCTACAAAGAGCCCGACATTCCGCCAGACAAGAAAAAATAGCAGCAGTTCAGGGGGCAAAGCCACTGAAGAGCCCCTCGAAGGGACCTGTACGGGGCTTCACCGGGGAGTTTTCTGAGGGACGAGCTAATGTACGGATACGTACGAATAAGCGACGGGCGACGCGTTGGGTCTTGGGAAATCGCGGGTCCACAGCCAAGTCCGCACGCCCCAGGGGTGAGTCTGGCCTCAACTCGATATCGAAACTCTCCTAAGTTGTTGCCTTCTCGATACGCTTTACGACCAGTGTGCGATGGATGACTTGCCGTGTTTGCTATGGCGTTGGGTTGGTGTGTTACAAATTGGATGCACACACGTGTGTCTGTTTCGTCTTCAACCGGACAAACAAGGACCTGGACGTTCCCACTCCGAGTCGGCTTCCCGTCAGATGTTTCTTCTCCTACGGACATGGTGTTCTTTGTCGTTGACTCTACTGGCCGTCGTTACTGGGGACTGCTACGGTGAAAGCTCTATGCAGCTCCTACCAGTATCGTCCGCCCAGGCTCGGCGTGTTGGCTGACATCAGCAGCTTCGTTAACTTGTTGCCTTGTTCGAATGGGATGCGTGAGCGAGAATGAGCATGAGAGCCTTTTTCCATTTCCTCACTAGGAACTAATGTACCACCACTATTGGTTGTCTTGCCTCAAGTACTGCGTGCATCCATCATATTGAGTTCTTGGCGAATACTCTTTCGGACAAAGTCATGACTGTATCCCAACTTGATACCCTCACTGACAAGCCGCGTAGGTCTCGTCCATGCACATAGATACGTAGCATGTACCCAATATTAATCAGACCTGCATACACGGAAAATCCGACTTTGCCTTGTCCGACTCTGCTTTCGCATTGATGTGCGCGCTTTTGCTTCACCGTTCTTGCATCACTTTCGACTCATCTCCCAAAACTACAAAGTATTCGTACCAAATATGGGAATATCGACGGGTTTGCCCACTTGCTTACCCGGTCAGCCCCGCATTAGACAGCAGGTGGTTATTCGTTAAGTGACGAACCAGCGAGCCACTGATGAGTCGAGGGGAAATCCGACGTGAATCCGACCGAGTCAATTAGAGGGGGAGACCAATTGGGACCCTCCGTCTCATGACTCCGAAGTGCAAAACGAGTAGTTCGTAAACGAGGAAAACCCGACGGCAACCCGGCTTGAAGGGAGAGGCGCTATTGCGGTTTATCCCGGAGTAACTCGCTCAACTCCGTACCTCGACCAATACATCCATTCTTGAATCTTCAACGCGTTCACCAGCAACAACAGGATCCTTCTCCCTCTCTGTGTCTCCAACTCTCCCCTGCTCACGATAAACCCATCAACAACCTCTGGCCTCGTCCAATCGGCTCGCTTCATCCGCTCTTCCAGGGGCGTTCATTTGCCCGTCCGCCCTTCGAGAATCCCCTCCCACTCCACACCACGCCCACTTTCCCGTTCAACCCTCGGGGTCTTCGAGCAACCCGACAACCCGTCCAGCCCGTTCCGGCAGCTAGCAGCACACTTTATTCGTAGCCCGTGGGCGGACGTGCATGTGGCAATCGCACATGGCGGCCGCTCGTCGCTCCGGAACGCGTGGCGTCCGATCCAGTAAGAATCGACGTGCTGGGGCTTCCAGGAGCTTTTTGGGTGGTGAAGTCTGACGGCGAGCCTTGGCCGACGACATGGAATGGTCAGCGAGATGCAAGATGCCGTACAGCAGTGCATTCCGTCATGGCTCATCGTATCGAACATGATCGTAGGACAACTCATTGCTGCTCCTTATTGCGAGCCCAAAAGGCCAGGGCATGTTGTTGATGATTCAAAACCAGACTACCTATTTCAAACAAAATCGAGACATGGTCTCGGGTTGGCGTACACAGAGCTTCGTATTAGAGAGATGTAGGAGTTTTATTCGAAGAAACATCTCGAAGGCTTGTTGGCTAATTTACTCTGTCTTGATGCCAGGCGTGAAGGTGAACGAATATTCGTTCCCAATCCACGCACATGGCAGGAAGGATCCGCACATGGTCGGTCAATCGAGATGCACGAAATCAAACCATGCAATCACGACCACCAACCAGTTTCATGCCGCACGCGACACAAGCGGGAGGCTCACGATTTCTCAGACAACAGCACGAGCCCAGCCAAGACCGTTACAGGTATTAACAAGCCCTCCCGTCGTCTCCCATGAAGATCCGTCATTTCCCAACGCGAGATCTCTCTCCCTGATACGTAGTCGAAAGCAAAAGCTTCGTCAACCAACTTGCATGTGTCCTGCTGGAATCTTCGTCGTACGTCCCACGTCATGCGAACCCGAGACCGAGCCGACGAATCAAGAAAAAGGCTTCCCCCGTAGTCGGGAATGCCTCCACCTTGAATTCATGACATCCTGACCTCTCACGAATGCCACTCGTGGTGCTCGCTCTGGGCATCAGCACTAAACAACTTGCTCAATCAAAGCAACACCCTCACGGAAAGCCAAGCTTTCCCAATTCATTCACCCACCTCTCAGCGAGAAGATCTTCACGCTTCTCCCTCGACGGGAAATTGAAGCTTGATCCACACCCTCCGCAACTCCGCCTATCCACTCCGCATCATTGCCGTCAGATTCTCAGGGCTGATGAGACAACCGGAGGGGGAGCAGTCGGGGCGACGGTTTTTATCAGCAACCCGACAACACCAACAAGACGAGGGAAAAAACAAAAAACTTGCCAAGCAAAAAGGCTTCGAACCGGACAAAGTGCTGATCCTCGCTGGCGCCGTCAGAAAATCCTTCGCATGACGAGATAGCCCCCTGGTTAATCCCTCGCTGCCAGGTCAGCCACGTTGTCCGTTGGATGGGAAGCGGAGTTTTCTTGCCAAAAGGCAATGCGAGAGCAAGTTTGAACGGTGACAAGCCTCAATCTTGCTCATATTTCCAGGTTGCCTTCTCTCCTACTATCCCCTACATGCATGAAGGACGGCAGTGGCCAGTGATTTAACCCGAAATGTCTCTCCGTCGGTTCGGAGCTGACGGTTCCACTCCTCGGACCTAACACTCTGACGAACGCCATTTCCAGGCCCGGGACTCCGATACGAATATACGACATGGGCGGTGCGGTTGGATTCTGCTTAGGATACGCATACGTGCGCTGAGAACTGGGCTGTGAATAGGAGATCGTAAGAATGTGCATCTATCTCGTATGCGTACGAGATTCTGGTCTGTAGAATTGGTCCGACGGCAAAAGCTCCGCTACTGTCCCATGAAGTCTCACATTGTGTTCACGGGGAAATATAATACGTGTCCAACGACTCAGTCATCATGGATGGTATACGAATATGTTCCCAAGAATCGAGGAGCCTTTGCTCTGCCCGTCGACAACCTTCAGTATCCATGTCCTAATTCAAGTCATATACGTGCTTCGTACGTACTTGGCCTGTCTTCGTAATCGAGCTCATATCTGTCGAGAGCTACTATTCCAGCATCCAAAAAGGAGCACACACTATTCGTATATCCCTTCTTCTCATACAAGCTCAACATACATAGCATTACCACGAATGCCAAGTCCGAGATTCTTTGCCACGAATAGTATTTCATTTCTTAAGACTAGGCATTCGCCTTGTTCATAGTACCATCAGGCTGTCAACTACCTACATTCTCTCTCGGATTCCTCTTCTCATCAAGGTCGAGGGTTGAGACTTCAATATCACGAAAGATGAGGAGCCAGAAAATATAATCATCATGACTAATATGCAATAAATAGCACGGTATCTCTAGTACACGTGTTTCTGATAGGTAGTCTACACTGTCTTACAAAAAGTTGATGCCCACGCCGACCTGAAGGCCCTTGGTCGACGCCTCGCCCCTCCGCATCACCAAGGGCAAGCTAAAGTTGAGCTCAAATCGTGCAACTGGATGGGCATAAACGAGTCCCATGCCGGCAGACAGACTGGGCGCTCCGTTAAAGAGCTCGCCGGCTGCGTTGGCCATGCCACTTCCAACTGCAGAGGGGCTAAGCCCCTGAATGCCACGTTCGGCGGACGCCTTACTCTTGCTCTTAAGCGCTACAAGGCGGCCACCGTTGGCGAAGAGTTGGAAACGCAGACCCGAGTCAGGTCCTTTGTATGGCACAGGAAGAAGCATGTTGACGCTACCGGCGGCGAACACATCGCCGCCAACCGAATCCTGGCCATCATGGGGACCCAGGCCGCCGAGCTTGAAGCCGCGGACGTCAGTAGGTCCGCCAAGCTGGAAGCGATCATTGATGCGGCTGGGGCTGAGCTTTCCCCCAAAGTCATAACCAAGAGGCAAGGGGCACATGGCTCCAAACCTGATGCCTCCTCCAATCGAGATGCCTGTTCGATGGGGACATCCGGGGATGCCAATAGGAACTGCTCCTCCAACTTCAACTTCACCCTTGGAAAAGGCAACGTCTCCGGCCAGAGGACCAAGTCCGGCAACTTCAAGGCCAGAACGCACCATGTATCCGCTTTGGGGAAGTTGAGGGTTATCACGTCGCTCTCTGTAGAACGTGTGCTTGATAGAGCTCTTGATGGTGTCTCCGGCATCTCCCCGTACCGTTGGGCTCGCAGTGGCACCGAGACCTGTAATCTGTCGCCAAATACCGGAGTATTCTAGAGACTGTGTGTCACGTTCGTCGTTGAGCCACGAGAATCGCAATATCCCTCCCTTGAGGACCTCTTCATGCGAAGCCCATGGCTTTTCAGCTGCCGAGGCGAGACCCTCAAGCGATATCCTCAGATCCGGGTTGCTTTTGACAGGAGCGCTGAGATTGGCGCTGTAGGCAGAACGGGTGCGAGTTCCGGCCTTTGCATTCAGGGTCAGCATCTCGGCGCCTCCAAACATGTTGCGCCAAAGAAGCGATCCATATGCAGAACCCTCGCCATTTCCAACGTCGGTACCGGTCTGGAGCTTGAATCGAGAAAGTTCTTGCACACGAACGTCGACATTAACGTCGCTCGGCGAGGTCGAAGGGTCGGTTTGTTGAGCAGATGTAAGGAAAACTTCAGGCTGTGGTCGGAAGATTTCTGTCCCTGGTCAGATTATGGCTACCTTGACCGGCTCATGACAACATACGAAGTCCGTCTAGCTTTGCACTGACGACGCGCAGCTTTCCTATCACGTCTCCAATTGTAGATCCGGAGTTTGAGGCATCGGCAACGAGTGGGTGGAAGATGGGATCGAGAAAGTCCGTTCGAGTATTGGTGGCTCCGTGAAGGCGGATCTCGTTGACCGTCATTGGCGCGGCCATCTGGTCGCCAATCTGCAAGAGAGTCAGCCATAGCGAGCGCGGTGGGGGTTACTAGAGACAGACCGTGTTGGCAATCCGTCGTTGTCTCGCCTCCTCTTGTTCATGTTGGAATTCGGGCTTCGATTCGGCCTCACGCAGTAAGGCTGAGGTGTCGGTACGGAGCTTTCCAACAGGGTCGGGGCGCTGGTAGCTGTTAGCAATTGACTTCGGTGCGATGAGGATATTTCAGCAGACTCACCGACGCCGGCGCAGAGCTCGGGGACGAAGCCATTGTCGCTGTTTTGGCGCAACAGCTGTCGTCGCTTGTACAATTACGGAATTTGCTGGTGGTTCGACAGATCCCAGCTTGCTCTCGGCACGTACCGTCAATACCTAACGGCAGCAACGGCAGGTCCCCGGGTTTCGAGTGTGGCGCATGCCCCATTTCCGGAAATATGGGCCCTCGTTTCCCCATTGCTCACATGCAAACGCCTCCAAGCCACGCGTGGCTAGTGTGGAATGGACTGGGATTCGCCCAGCGGTTGCCCCCAAAAATGATGTCGTTGTTTCCTGCCCAGCGCATCCCAAGACTCTCACTTCTTCCTTCATCCACTGCACCCGCTTTCGCCTCGACGCCTTCCTCACATCGGGCGTGCGAGTGTCTGGCCTTGTTCTTTTCTTCATTCACTCTCTCCTTATCTTATCTTGCGACGTTTCCTATCGCCATCAGGCCGGAATCTTCACCGTCTGCAGTCCTCACGCGACCAGCGATCTGGTCACTTCTTTTCGGCTTTTTATCGGCGTCAACTGCGTCTTCCCAACACATCAACAGGTACTACCATCATGGCTAGCAAAGCCGCCCACAAGCGAGTGCGTATCTCCCGTCGCCCATTATTTCTCTTCGGGAGCTAACATCAATTTTCTTCCAGTTGACTCGCGAATTCAAATCCATCACCGAAAACCCGCCACCGTACATCAAGGCTCACCCCTCCGATGCAAACATTCTCGAGTACGTCGATCCCTCCCCTGACATTACCAAACTCCCCGCTAACTTGGAATCAGATGGCATTACATTATCACAGGTCCTGAGGACACTCCGTATCATGGCGGACAGTATTGGGGAACCCTAATATTCCCTCCGAACTATCCGTTTGCGCCACCTGCCATTCGCATGCACACTCCGTCCGGCCGCTTCCAACCCTCCACCAGGCTTTGCTTGTCAATCTCCGACTTCCACCCCAAGTCTTTCAATCCCGCATGGGAGGTTTCCACCATTCTTATCGGCCTTCTTTCGTTTATGACCAGTGAAGAGATGACCACTGGTTCCGTATCCAGCACACCCACTGAACGTCAATACCACGCTATGCGATCAAGATGGTGGAACTCGACTGGCAACGGATCTCACGGAAAGGGCAATGTGGCCATGAAGGGAAACGTCAAGGCTGGTGACGGCGGTGCTAAGTTCCGAGCAGAATGGCCCGATATCGACGCTGAGAACTGGGAATGGATCAAGACCAACAAGGTCAACTCTTTGACAGGGAACCAGTTGGACAGCGAGAATGCTGCGTCCTGCCGACCGCAGCTCGGAATTGCAGGTGCAGGCAGTGGTCACCAAGCGCAAGCTGTCGTCGATGCCGTCGTCCAGCAACGAGAAGCCGGCACCGGGTGGATCTATCGTAACAAGTTGCTCGTCGCCGGTGGCCTTATTTTCATATATGTTCTTATCGCCCGGTTGGTGAGCGGAGATGGCCACAGCGCTTCATAGATGCCATTCGCTGGGCAATCTCCAACACGTTCTTGAGGCAGCTGACTGGCACTTTTTGTTTTCATTTTGATGGGGCGCGATTGCTTTCTCAGTGCCATATATCAAAGACTCGCGTCTTGCGTTCGGCGTTTAGGGCAGACAACATATTCTTCACTTGGTCTTCTTTGTACATTGGAGGTAATTCAGCGCTACACGAAACATGGGGTTGAGAAGGCTGGCGTACCTGAAGGGTTTGACTTTGGCGGCGAGTTCTTATCGAAGCGGTAGCTCGTTAGGGTAGTAATAGGCAGGAGGGAAATAACAAAGGTCTTTCTTCGGAATCTAATATACCTGAGTGAGTGTATTGGCAAATTGCGGTGGCAGCAAGAGATCTACTAATATGTTACGGATAGATGTAGTTACCCTACAATGAGTCCATGATTAACACACTTCTTAACAAATAAAGCTCTTAAGGAAACATGTCATTCATCATGCATACTGAGCACTCAAACAATAATTGTATGATTTTACCACGTTATCCCCATTTTAAATATCGTCACACTGGGTTTCCGCCAATTGATGCCCCGGGTGAGCAAACGTCGCCTGAACTTCCGATTGTTATCCCCTTTAATTGGTAGATTCCTTAATCAACGATTACTAATATACTTGGAGACATCTCCCACTCAAGATAACTTTTGCCATGCGTTCATTTCTCCTTAATGGCGTAAACGAACAGTGTCACCGGCCAGACTCATTCTTATGATCAAGGTTCGGTTCTTTGGCGGCTATTATCGCTTGTCGCTATTTAGGACAGTTCCCATGAATAGAATTGAGTGACAATAACCTCTTTATTGACCAAACTTTGATAAGACCTCAAAGACCTTGGAGATAGCATTTCTGACTTATGACATAATGACAAACCACTGCAGTAATGAGTTGGGGAGGTTGATTGAATGGAGGAATTGAGGCAATGGCGACTCCCCCAAGCCAGAGCAAAGTGTCCTCGCTTGGAATGACCAAACGAATGAAGCTCGGGTTACACACGCTTCAGGTTCGTGCCCTCTCGTCGCCTGCGTCTCCTTGGAAGCCGAGTTTCAGCCGACAAGCCGTCGACTAACAGGCGCGCACCGTCCAAGCAAGGGCCTTAGTTAGGGACTGCATGGGAAGTTAAGCCTTACATTAGGAACGGGAACCTTGTCCTTAATCAGGAAGAAGCCGCCCAGTAATCGTTGAGCGGCAGTCCACTAAGCTAGCCACTTTACGCGTGCGGGGAGCTTTTTGCACCCGGCTGGAAAAAATTGCTGTGACGAAAGCTGGGGACCACAAAGACCACCACTCTCCGATCACCATCAATCCTCCCTGTCATCAGCTTGGGAGCCGTTCGTTTGCTCCGCATCAAACGACGGGACCTGCATCAACTCCGACTTCACCACACTGCTCTCCCACTTGGGTCCTGTTTCTTCGGGCTCAGTGTTCGCTTCATCTTATTCGCTTCTTTTGGCCTCAGGCTTCCCTCTTTCGACAGGCACTCATGCCGCCACCTCGCGCTCCAGACCCTTAGAGCCTCCCTCCTTTCACTATCTGGTGCGCCAACACCTTGGCCTTTTCGACAACGACAACGACTTGCTCTCGACCGACTCGTGCCCATCATGCCGCCCGTCAACGGCTCTGCGAAGCCGCGCAGAAATGGTGGCAGCAAGCCTGCCCAGCAGCATAAGCCTGTTCCCGCCATTCCCCTGCCGTACATGAAGCGTTCTGCCGCCGCCGCCGCCGCCGCCGCTGCTGCTGCCGCTGCCGCCGCCTCGACCGGCTCCCACCCTGTCGTCGAAGTGAAGCTCACAAACGGTGCTGCTGCTGCTGCTGCTGCTGCGAAGATCGAAAAGGATGCGAAGGGCACCTCGACTGGCGCCCAGCCAGCTGCCCTTCCGACTTCTCCTATCGAAGCCGCGGACCCAGCGTCGCCGCCTGCAAAGCAAGATGTTATTCAGCCCCGTCCACAAAACGGGGCACAGACAAACATCGATATGACAAATGCAAGCGTGAAGGATGATGTCGGTACGTACCATACCCGTGACGGATGTTTGTTTTCCTCAGCACAAACAATGCAATCTACCCAAGATGTTTGGCTGACTGGTCTCTTTGCTCGTCCAGCCGATGTCGCATCTCGACAGGCATCGACCATCGCCAAGGCCGATGATTCTCCCAAAGTTGCTGCCGTGTCGAACCATGTCGATCAGCCCATCGTCGTGCCCTTCACTGCCCAAGTCCAAGCTATTCCAATTCGCTCGCCCAACGCCGTCCACAAGAACCCCAACGGTGTTGCTGCCATCGAGAAAGAAATGAAGGCCCGTCAATGTAAGGCAGCTCGCTCCGGCAAGATACAGTCAAACGTTCCCCTCTCCACCGTTGCTGACCATAATACCGTAGCTCACCCCGCCAAAGCTCGACCTCCTCCTGCTGTGTCCCCAACAAGATACCAGATGCCTCCTTCTTTCCAGCCAGCCAACCGCCCTATGGGAGTGTCTGCTAACGGCGACTTCCCTCGTCCTCATCGCCCCCACCTCCCCAGCGGCCCGCATATGCACCAGCCGCAACCCAGCAATGGTAGCATTCACTTCGGCAATTTCCACGGCTCGACGAGCTCTTCGCCTGCACCTCCTCACTCCGGGGGCATCGCACCTCCTCCGGGCATGCCGGGCCCGGACGGCCGACCTCCATATATGGGTTACGGTGCTAACGGCCCGCACCCTATGATGCCTTACGGTACGGACATTGGTCTTACTGCCTTTGATGGTCACGGCCGGCCTTCCATGGCGTATGGCCCGATGGACTCGTACCCCCCGTACGGAAACAACTTTGGACCGTCCACCCCGCATAGCTTCCACGACTCTCAATCATCGGCACCTCCCGACGATAACGGCGTGTACCCCCAGTACACATCCGGACCGGTTCGAAACGGTGTGACTGCGCCAAGTGACGACGCCCAAAGTTTTCCTGGCCGAATGTTCAATGGTCCAGAGCCGTTTAGAATGATGCAAAACCACGCGCCTTCTGTTCCTGTCATTGCGCAAGAAGATATTGAGAGCATAATCCCTCACCTGTCCCAATACTTTGGCTCTGCGGAGTTTGCTGATTGCTCTCTGGAGCTTCGACACGCACACTCCGAAACCACGCGCATGGTCATCCCAGCACACCGAATTGTTCTCTCGCGGAGCCGGGAGCTCGCTGGGCTCATGGAAATGAAGTCCCAGGAGGTCCGCGATGCCTGGCCCAAGCTGCCGACTTATGTTATCGAGACCAAGAGCAAGTGGATTCGACCCGATCCTTTCTACACTGCTATCCAACGCCTCTATGCACAACCGCTCCTCCCGATTCAGCCCCCTCCTTCTGTCAAGGGCAATGAGATGGCGGACATTGGCTTGGTCATGACGCGACTGGACTATGCTCTTTCGTATGCCGCTGCTGGCCAACTCATTTCTTGGGACTCGGTGACTCGGCGCGGTTGCGAGATAGCCATCCAGTACATCAACTGGCAGACCCTGGAGCGTGCTGTCGAGTTTGCGCTCGACGACCATGTTGACAAGGGCTCTCACGACAACTTCAAATTTGGAGCAGGATCTCAAATGATCCTTGACTTCGTTGTTGCCTACATTATCAACAATCTTCCTCCCAACTTTGCTCTCGAACCATCGGTCTCAGAGCCAGAGAATTTCCACCGATTCCCCGCCACTCCAACTCCATCTGGTTCCCCATCGTCCCAAACATCGTCTGCCCCAGCTATTGCTCACGGAACGTCGGTGCACCTGTCCAAACCCCGCCGATCTCGACAGATCACCAACATTCAGTTTGGAGATTTGCCGCCATTCCAGGCCATCGTTTCCCGCGTTTTGCTCAACATTCCCTTCTACCATCTCAAGAAGGCGCTGGAGAATTCGGGATCCAATAATGCCAATGGATGGGCCAACGCAGAGTATCGATACCGGGTAATCAAGGATGTTGTCGCGGAACGCGAGCGGCGCCGGCTCCAGGCCGTGGATGCGATCCAGAGCGGACGAGTCCAGGGGTCGGAGTCCATCTTGAAGCAGCTTTCTACCCCAGAGCCTCGGTACTTTGACGAGTGGAGCGCTCTGGGTTGGCGAGAGGAGATGCACCCGTTCGGAAATCCGGACGGACCGTCTCTCGGCCGGACATGGGCTCCGCTGGAGGTCCAGAATGGCATCAAGACCGAATATCCTTGAGCAAGCAGGACGGCCGCTTTAACGAATTATGATTTTTTTTTGGCAGCGATACTTGATTCCCCCTTTGCCCATTTTTTACGCTCGACGTTATTCCTCGACAATCTTACCGACCTATTACGCTCGTTTGATTAGTTTCGTTGGAGGTATTACGGTTTGCATCGATTGAACCCGTACTGGGACAATCTCACGCTGCTGCATGGATGGTTCTGTGTCCTGGAGGAGACTCGATGAGAGGACCTTGATCGGAAGAGATGAAACCTGCTCAGTCAAGTCTCCTATTACCAAGGAAGGACTCAGACGTCCATTGGTTAATGAAAAGTCTATCGTTGGTAGGAAGGACGCGGCAGGACGACAGCTCGAAGGCCTGGGCCAGTTGTGGGGAGGATGGATAATGGAGATGGCTCTTGGACTCCGGTGCCAGGGGCGGCGCGGAAGGGAGTTTGGGGTCAACGGAACAAAAGGAAAAGGCATGCACGTATAGGAAAACCAGGAAAATAAAGATGGTATCATGTGATGCTATCGTGGAATGGGGAGGAAGCGGCATGGCAGGTATCTGTATCACACTGACAAAACGGCAATTGGGAGGGCAATGTAAGACGCCCAGGGACCAAAACTAGGATGCTTGATATCTCATAGCAACATGATTAATGCACTTTCTAAATTGTACTTCATGCTGCATGACATGAAGGGGTCGGCGGGCGAGTGCGAGATGGTGGAGATGAATGAGGCCATGCCACGCCATGTAGCGTTTTCTTATGCAAGGTGAAGGGCTTGTTATGCGGCCGTGTGGCTGGCCATGTCGTGTCGTCAGGGTGAGTGAAGAATTGGTGTTATGAGGAGAGATTTAATAGGGAGAGGGAGGGAGAAGAGGCAGCTTGTTGGTTTCGACAGAGTTGGACAGGCGGCAATGGTGAAGCGATAGGATCGGGTTAGTGAGGTTGAAGTTGACCATCTACGAGACGTCTCGGCCGAGTTATCATTGATCAAAGCATTGAGGTCTTTCCAACAGATAGCAGGGCGGCCGGGTATCCTTGGCCATGATGGAATGCAGTGGGGAATCCTTGCGCCTCAACAGCAAGCGAAGACAGCAATCGAGGTTTGATAGGACATGGGATGCCCTCATCCTCATGGCCAACAACGAGCAATTAAGCACATGCACCTGCCCCACCCCCGTGCGAAGTTGTCCATGGCCATTAAACGAGCCGAGGCCCTTCATCTCCACTCGGTCCTTCCCTCTCCACACTTTGGACTTTCATCCCCCGTCGTCATTTCAATTCTCATCCTGTTCCCTTCGTCGCGACGTTGAATCAACTGCCCGGACGATTTTCGCACGCAGAGGCGCGACCGACACTTGCTTTCCTTTCCACCGCATCGAGCGTGCTCGATATCCTACTCTGCTTGAATGCCGCCGTCGACTTCTCACCCAATGCGCCACGCCCTTGGACCTCCTGGAACACCAGCGACAGCAACATCTTGAGCTCTCGATAACGACAGAGGGCGGCTCGCCAACTCTACTGCATAATCGCCTTGGTTCATATTCATTTATATAATATATATACCCCTCCTACTTCGATTCTCCCTCTACCATGGCGGCCCCTCAGCCATCGGCCGATCCCTCGCGGACGCGCCAAGCTTCCGCATCTTCAGTCGCCTCCTCAAGAGCCTCCTCCGATGCCGTGCTACGAAATGCCCTTCGATACACACTCTCTGCGCGCGAATATGCTGCTATGCACAAATACGTCCTATCGCGATCCCGCGTCCTTCGTCGCGCCACTCCGACTCCCACACGTGTCGACAAGGCTCTACAACCTCCCCCCGGAGGCGACGACTACAATGCCAGGACAATTCGCCATGCCCTCAGAGTCTTTGTCGGTACATGGCTTGGAATGAAGGGCTTGGACGCCATCAAAAAGCGCATGGGTGACAAGGAGTAGGTTGACCTGCATGTCAATTCGGCACGTCGCAGCTAATTATGTGACAGCGCGAACGCGAATGCGAAGAAGAAGCCGTTCTACAAGTCTCCCGCCCTCAGACTATCATTATCCCTTTCTAGTATCCTCCTCCTCTACCGACTTCTCTTTCGCTTCCTCACTCGATTGCGCGTGCACTTGCTCGATCCCCAAGTCGAGCCTTTCCGGCTGCGCAATCCCCGAACCGCCGCCACCCTGACTTCGCCATACGCTCCCGCCGTGGGCGCCTCATTCGCGGGTCTCGCATTAGGAATTTTCCCGACTAATAAGATGCGCGTTGGAATCGCCATCTACACCGTCTTCCGCGCTCTCGAGTTTTCATGGAACCTTTTCGAGAAGGAGGGCCTTATCTGGGGTCGCAAGGGTGACGTGCTGAAAGATAGACCGTGGTGGTTTGGAAGCTGGATGCTTCAGCCTCTCGCTTTCGGCCAGCTGCTCCATGCTGCAGTGTTTGATCCAGACTGTTTTCCCAAGGTTAGTACTTGACCGCAGCCGGATACCGGAATGAATGAATCCGGCTGTCCTGATAAGGGATGCTCGAGAATAGGAGACTAACTGCGTCTTCAGCCATTCGGAGACTTTATCTCCAAGACCACCTCGACTTATCTGCACTCGCGTCCGCAGGACTGGCCATTGAGCCTCAAATGGCCGCAGACATCTCAAGTCGTCGATAGCCTGGCCGAGATGGCACGACTGAACTGGCCGTGAGTGACTCTGCTTGTACTCGGCGGCCTTGTTTACTGACATATGCGCAGCGCGTACATCTCGCCAACTTTGTTCCCCAAGAAAGAAGATGTACTTCCCCTTTCGCTGACTGCGATTGCACCATTGACTTCGCGGGCGCATCCTCTCATTACTTCACTTTCTTGCGCTGCACTTCATCCGTCAGATCCGTCGTGTGCCCGGACATATCTCACATTTTGGCTCAACTCGTTTCCATCTCTGGCGCGCTTCTTCGTCGTCGTCTATTCCGCGCTTACAGTTGTTCCTCGTTTCTCGACCCTGTACCATAACCCCCTGGCGACGCTTCAGCGCATCATTTCCGCCGCCCTTCGGACTTCGACCTGCGCCACCGGCGCCATCTCGACGGCTTGGGCTTCCATCTGCTTCTTCCAGACGTGGCTTCCCCGCCATGTCCTTGCGACGCAACGGTTCTTCCTCGGCGGCTTCTTTGCTGGTCTCTGGGCCTGGATGGAGCGCCGCAATGGGCGTGGCTTCTTCCTTTACACTGCCCGGGCCAGCGTCGACAGCCTCTGGAAGGTGGGCGTCAAGCGACGCTGGTGGAAGAGCATGAAGGGTGGGGACGTCTGGATCTTCATGTTGGCGCTCATGGTTACCGGCATGGTCTACGAGCGCGACGCCAAGGCCATCCGCGAGGCAAACTGGAGGAAGGGCATGAGCTGGGTGCGTGGCGAGGGGTGGAGAGACTGGAGCATTGAAGACGATGAAGACGAGGACCAGGAGAACCGGGAGAAGGATGAGTGAAGGGTGATGGGAATGTTTACGTATCATGATACCTCTTGAGTTTAGGGAGTTGGGCGAATCGGCTGGTGAGGATTGTAGGAATAGCTGGGACAGGGAAGGACTTTGCCGGATTATTTACATGTTCGACTAGTTAAATTACGAAAATTAATCTTGTTTGACTGCCATTTCCAGATCGATACCTGGTTCCAACATTCACACTTGAGGCCCGAGAAAAAGACATTAGATTTAAGTAAAAGCAGGTACTGATATAAGGCAACTTGAACATTCCACCACACCCCTAACCAACATTTTTTCACAAACGAGGCCCAAGGCGCCTTTCCAATATCGAACGAAAGTATCTGCTCACAACGCGGCGGTCATAAGCAACAGCACATTAACGGCGAAGGCGACGGCGGGGAGCAGCGAGAGCACGGCGCCGGCGGCCCAAGACGCCTGGAGCATGAGGAATACTAACACGATCTTGCCCAGCTTCCAAAAGAACTTTCGGGCGCTCCATTGTGAGTGTGCCCGGTCGATGACGGGGTCGTCGTCGTCGTCGTCATCCTCGGCTGGGGAAAAGTTTCCTGACGCGACGGGAGTGTGGGAA
The DNA here is from genome assembly GCA_911649645.1 of Thelonectria discophora. Classification (NCBI taxonomy): domain Eukaryota; kingdom Fungi; phylum Ascomycota; class Sordariomycetes; order Hypocreales; family Nectriaceae; genus Thelonectria; species Thelonectria discophora. Next base: position 951,029 of record CAJVRK010000012.1, read on the forward strand.
GCGGGGATGTCGGAGGGCAGCTCGAGGGAGGATATATCGATGGAGGGGATCGACGACCGGGACGAGGAGAAGGAGCAGCAGGACGACGACGCAGAGGAGGCGGAGGAGCGCGAGCCGGACGGGCTCTGCAGGCCGAGGTGCGGGTAGGGCGTCTTGTCCCGGTTCTTGGTCGGGAGGGCCTTTGTGGGGACGAGGTCGAGCGTCATGTTGAAGCGGACCGTCGGTCTCTTGCGCGGCGGGATCGGCGGCGGCGAGGGGGTTGGGGGGAGACGGGCTGCAAAGTCCCAGCTGCTGCCTTCACTAACTCGCTCGGCTTGGGCGGACAGAAAGGCGTGCTCGACAAAGTTGGACCACTCGATGTACAGGTGAGGCGGGCGGTGTTTGCGAGGTCGCTGCGAGAAGAAGCGCGGCGGATGAGGGGTGAGAGGTTGGACGCGGAGGGGGAACGGCGGGAGTGATACCATGGATGTGGAAGTTGAACAGCTTTTGTAGGGGAAGAAAAGGAAACTCACGAGAAGGGGAAATTTGGTGTTAAAAAAGAGTCAGCTTCAAGTCCATGCCGCCTTTGCCGGACTATTTATCGTAGGACTGGGTTCTTTGGTGGTTTGTTCTCTGGGTCTTTTGTTGTGCTTGAATAGATATTGTGGTGTGCAAAGAGCAAGCATGGTGACCGAAATGGAACAAAGGGAAGAAGGCAAAGTGTTTGGTGATGAGCGTGTATTTCCGCGTGATGGGAAAGAGAGCGTTGTGTCTTTGTTCGGGGGGGCATGTTTCTCTCTGGGGGAAAGGGTTCTGGGGAAAGGACAAAGGGAGGACAAGTGCATGGTGTTGACGGGCCAGGACAGAGGGAATGACGTCTGTTGGATGGGGCGGGAGAGAGGCCTGGTGTTTTGTAAAAGAAGTTTGCTGTGCGGAGGGATAAGTGCTTATGTGATGGGAGAGGATATATGCAGTGTTGGCAAACATGTAGAGGACAGCGAAACTGATAGACATGTCATTGAAAATATAGCAATATATCTGGGAGTTCCCCTGAGAATATGTTCAGCTCGACTTGGAGACACTGTATCATATCGTCAACTTCAACCTCCAGCAACAGGTCGTCTCGTGTGTATATATTGGCTGGTTCGTTGCTGAGAAGGACGACGATATCAACATCGCAACACAACACTTCACAACTCCATAACGAAGGGAACAAACCACCAAACCACCAAACCTTATACTTCATCAAACGAAACCATATACTCCCACAACTATATCCTAGAACCGAGTCGTAACAACAACAATGGACTCAAAGCCAACCAATACCAACCAGCAAGGCAGCGAGTCCGACCACACCACCTTGATCCCTCCCAAACCAACCTTCACCCGAAGACCTAATTTGGGCTTCTTTTCCCGCCCCGGGACGGCCGCGTCGGCCTCGGAGACGGGCGACCTGGGTGGCTTGCGCCGGCCCAAGACGCCATCCTCGATGGTGGAGTCAGCTGCTCCCGATCACAAGTCCATGAATGCCATCGACGAGCTCCCGCCCCGGACCAGTTCGCTCGCCTGGCAGGGAGACCTTGCTCCTGCCGCCAAGCTTGACACTGGCGACGCCTTTCTCAGGCCTGACACGGCTTCCACTTCGCGGACGAGCAAGTTCACCGAAGTGGACTCGCCCACCGAGTCTCTCCTGGCTCACCCGGACTCGGTGCACCTCGACAACCTCGAGCGGCTCCCCTCGTCGGCGGTTTCAGAGTGGTCGATCCCTGAGCTGCCCATCCTGGACAGACCCCCTCCTTTCCAGACGGCGCCAAGACGGGCCGTGCCGCCGCCGTCGCTCAAGAACGCCATCAAGGAAGGGGGCAGCTTGTTCGGCACGGCCAAGAACCCCGTCCTGTTCGACCTCAAGCGCTACCCGGCTTCCATCGCGGGATACCTGGCTCCCAGCCACTGCCTCTCGGGAGACGAGTTCTCCAAGAGGCTCAAGAAGGAGAAACCCGTCGAGCAGGCTCATCTCGAGTACGATGCCCTCTGGCTGGACCTGCAGTTCTTCTGGGGCCACATGCTGCGTCTGCACCCGAACCCCATCATCACGGATCCAGTCCAGGTCGACCGCGCCGTAGACCTCATGTGCGACATGGCGGTCGGCCGGCTCCTCGCCGAAGTCCAGCCCATGTATCCCCCCCAGAGGGCCCTCTGCACCGTCCCCGAGCTCCGCCGCCGTCTTCAGTTTATGCAGCTGCACCTCCAATCCGCTATGGACGAGTGCGGCACCGACGTGCGCGTCCTCGGCGGCTGCACCGTGGGCCTCAATCGCCCCCGCGACAAGTCCCTCCTCTGGGCGAACCTGTTCCTGGCCGGCGGCGCCGACACCAACAAGAAGCCCGCCGAGGTCTCGGAGCGGACCTTTCGCCCGCGCAACATTGCCAGCCTGCTCCGCCTCGAGGACTTCCTCACCCACATGTCGCGTGAGTACGAGAAGCACCTGGGCTACGCGCCCGAGGACGCGACTCTGGTGACCACAGCGATTGGCTTCATGGACCCCATGTTTGGCGGGATGATCCAGGGCCGGGGCATCAAGTCGCTCAAGGCGCTGAAGCAGGAGTGGGCCGAGGTGCTCTGCGACCCGAAGTTCCGCAAAATCGTAGCCTTGGAGGTGTCGGCGATGGCATCGGAGGCTGTTGCGCACCGCAAGAAGTTTGGCTTCAAGGTCCACCGGGATGGGTGCAACTCGAAGGTCGAGAAGAAGCCGGGTCTGCTCAAGAAGCTGTCCATGGTCCATCTTCGGGATGCCGGCCAGGGGAAGAAGACGGCCTCTCCGGGCCTGCGGACCATCTTCAAGAAGAAGTCTATGGACTTCAACAACTCTTGAGGTGTTCCTTGGTTTGTGATGGTGTTTTGTGCCCTTGATTTATAGATAGGATACGGACGTAGATTGGTACCGATTAGAATTGACATAGGATGACACCCACTTGCTCTGTTATGATTTGCGCCAAGTGATTACGAAATGTGAAGACGCACCATGGAGTTTGAGTATTGACATCAGCCCAATACAAGATGCACATCCTGAGCTCAACAGGTGGTATTCGGAGTTCCTTCATAGATGACCTTGACTTGGTGACGTTCTAACCCATGCGCTGGAGGAACCTTCCATGTTTGCTGTTTAGGAGACCAACTTCCCGTCGTCAAAAGGAGCTCTGCGATGGTGCCTCAGAAACCATATACCTACAAGAATGAGAATGCTTTGAATGTGCTGAACCTAACATTTCATTAATGTCTGACATGTGTGGTATAATGCGTATTGGCCACCCTAAAGGAACAGTGGGCAAAACACCCAGATTAAGTACAACAAGGCCTTCAGAGTGACAATCTCAGCCCCTTCTTTGAGATGAACAGTATTGCGGCCTGACCTGGCCAAGATATCGACATTTTTTGAGTAGCTTTTTATTTACATAATTTCAGTCTCTCGGCGCTTTCCCGCCGCCACCTGCATCTCATGGCCACAGCTCCGACGCAACATCGTTGACCAGCTTCAACTTGGCAAACATCTTCTCCTCGGTCATGCCGTCGGCACCAATCGCCACGCTGGCGAAGCCACACTGGGGGCTAATGCCGATGCTCTTCAAGGCCTCCTCCACGGTGCGACCTTGTCCATCCGCGATGATCTTGGCGGCATCCAGAACGCGACCCTTGATAAGAGCAGCGTCTTCGAGTTCGGGGTCCTTGGTCGTGACAACTCCCAAAACCACGTTCTTGTCCTTGGGCAGGAAGCGGAGGGGCTCGAAGCCTCCGGAACGCAAGTTGTCGTATTCGAGGAAGAAGGTGTCGTAGTTGAGCGTGGTGAAGAACTTCTCGGCAATCTTCTCGTAAGAACCCTCGCTGAAGTGCATCGACTTGGAGAAGTTGCCTGATCAACGTGAGCCTCGAAATTTCTAAGCGTCACCCTCACCTCATAGACGTACCTCGGCAGATGTGAAGTCCAACATGGAGACCCTCGGGACGACCAGCTATGCAGTCATTGTGCGCCTTGAGATAGAGATCGAACAACTTATCCGGGTCAGCTCCCTCACTCCTGAGAGCTTCCACCATCTCATCCGAGCAAAAGTAGGCCAGGGTAGGGTCGTCGATTTGAATGTTTCGCACTCCCTCACCATACAACGTCTTCAGCTCTTGCTGATAGGCCTTGGCCAGGTCCGCGAAGAAGTCCTCGTCGTTGGAGTAGGCCTCGGCGCTGTAGCACTTGCCCGACGCCAGGCGCAGGTGAAAGTAGCACGGAGGTGGCATGGTGAACTTGCACTGGGCCCACTGCTCCTCGGGCACGCAGTCCCTCAGCAGCTTCCAGTTGTCCAGGTACGGGCTCTCCGAGTACACGATCTTGCCCTCGCACAGCGCCGCCATGGGGTACTGCCGCCCCGTCTTCTTGAGCGCGGCAATGGGCGGCGCGGACAGCCGCGCGAGCTCCCACGGCACGGGGCTCACCTCGCGGAAGCCGCCGAGCTTCTCGAAGAAGCCCGAGAAGTAGTACTTGCGGTCGAACTCGCCTGACGAGATGGCGCGCACGCCGTGCTCCTGCTGCTTCTTGACAATGTCGGCGATGGCCGCCTTCTGGGCTGCGAGGAGCTCCGAGGCTGAGACTTGGCCGGCGTCGGCCTGTTCCTGGGTTCGCGAGAGGGCCTCGGGTCGGATGAGGGATCCGATGTGGTCGGCGTGGAACGGCAACTGGTTAGCACCCATGGTGAGAGATTTGGTGTTTTGATTTGAAGAACATCTCAAGAGGGCAATCGAGTGATTTAAATACAACCGACTTATCAGTGGATCGACCACGTACCCCCAGCAGAGCTTGTATATGAATCCTCCGTCATCCAACAAGCCCAGCACGACCCCTCACCAGTCATCTCATCTGACACGACGTCGGTCGCGGCGGCGTTTTACGGTCCCTGTCACTGACAAGCTTCCCCAGAACTAACGGTGCCGAGAAAACGGACGCTCCAATTACGATTCTGCCGCATCAAATTGTCCCCATCATCAACGCCACAACCCCTCCCCCACCTGCAGATCGTCGGCTGTTGAGGACGGCTGTTGCGCTTGGCACTTGGAGAGATGGAAAAGATTTGAGTCTATCGTGGATGAATCTGTAGGTTGTTCATGTTGGATCGGAAAGTATGAATCGTGAATTGCATTGACGGAATGATCATTTTCAACGCGACAATCACTGATCAAGGGCTCCAATAAACTGCCCACGTGCAAAGTGCCAAACTTTGACCGAGATGGAGAAAATTCTGTTCGTTCTTTTTTGCCGAGGCATAATAGGAGCGACCAGTGGTTCTTGAGCCATTCCCCGTCCCTTACTTAGGGTTTTTACACTCGTAGAACAATTAATCCCGGTATTCTGGATTCCATTAGCTCACGGTCCAAGTTTTATAGGGTGTGCGCTGGAGTCCTGAGAAGCAACACGTAGGTAGCCTATCTTCGAGTTTGATGAGCATGAGCGACGTCTTGGTCTAGACGATGTGGCGACGCTCTCGATTGATTCAGAGCGAGAGCACGGCCTTGAGTATGAAAACCAAGGAAATAAAAAAGTCGAAAACGTATTTGAAATGCCTCGTGCGTATATCGAAGACGACGACTTGTGGTGGGTGACGAAGAATTGTGACGACGGATGCACTGGAGTGAAGGGCGAACTGACGAGCTCTGCATTCGGACCTACGGTAAGGACCGCCGCAAATAGAAATCAAAAGGGGCGACTTCTCCCTTGCCAAGGGGAAAAAGGCCCCGTGTCCAAATCGCTCCCAGCCTACGTGTCCAGGTCCGCAAACAAAGGGTACGTGCCGCAAGGGATAGGGCTTGTGAAGGGAGGGAAATGACCACGCATCAGAGCCCCTGAAGCGAGAACAATCAAACACCGCGATCGACAAGATATGATTCGCAAAATAGAAATGTCGTGTTCAGCCGCCCGACAGTATGTGGAGAAACTATTCGCTTTTGTCTCAGCGAGCAAAGGGAGACCTCTTCTTCCACCGTCTTCCACGGCCCTGCGCCGGATGCACCGAAAAGGTTCCTCCTCCTTAGAGTAAGCATCCCGAGAGCTGATTCTCTAGCTTCTGGATAGTCGGCTTTCCCAACGGAAACGCGGCCCTCGCATATCTGGGGTCTCCATCCTTTCTTAGCTCGATTGTTTTGTCGCACGCGTTTCTCCGCCTACCCAAACCACTCTCTCCCTTCTGACACGTCAAAGTGAGACAATTGGAAGAGTTTTCATTACGGCGTAGTCAGGTTCTCAACATTTCGAGACGGTTACGGGGGGAGTCGAGACTGTAAGCAAGTTGACGCAGGAGTAAGGGGGCGACAGGAGATTCGGCTTGTGGCTCCTTCGAAATGAATCGGCGTACATGCCTTCACGACGTTTACGGGGATTTCTTTCAAGATTCTTTCCGGGGATTCTGTTCGCGGCGGCCGAGATGGCGTGGTGTGAGGAGCAGTCCCTCTGCTGCCCTCGTGAGCGTGAAACAGAGGTTGCGCCAGCTCACCCCTGACATTCCAGTTCTCGGCATGGCTTTACCGTTCGCCAGTTCCTGTGTTCTCATATCAGTTGGATTCCTAAGATTGAACCCCGCTGTTGCTCTTGTCGGTGCTGCTAAACTGTGCGAATAGACAGCACATGGGATAGCTGTAGGCTCTAGCTTTAGGAGCGGTAGGGCTGGTGTCTGGTTGCAGGAAGGACACTCCTTGATGGTGTGATGTTGGGGCATAATGGTCTTGTCTCTTTCCCTAGAATAGCCCTTTAGGAGAATAGAAACTTTGATATGGCTCCGTTTGCTCCAGTCTCACTTGCTAACCCATTGGGCCCAAGAGACTGAAGTGTAAGGCGAAGACAACCCATACCTCACAGTGAAGACTTACTGGGCGTGCTCCTGACTAAGGTCTGAGACTATGCCGTCTTATTTCTATTTTTATCCTTTAATCTTAGATAGTGAACCCTCATTTTCGCCGGAAAATGAGTAAGTGCTCTCCTGAAAGTCATGTTGGTTTGGCATTTCTTGACTGGAAGTGGTAAACCTAGATCATACGCCAACCACCACACTCAAGGAAACTTAGGACAATTAGCATTGGCAATATGTCAAAACTAACATACTTGAGCACCAGTAAGACTATTATATTGCATTGATCAATCATTAAGAAGCAGCAAACGTGAATGTCGACCGTCGAGGATTGCAAATGAAGCTACCCTGTACATCTGCCTATCCCATTCAGAGACCCACTTTTAACAGCTGGCGACGACGAGGGCTTCGCGGCCCGTGAGAGTTTGCAATCACAGCAAGAACAACATTCGTCCAGCTCGTGACTCTCTCTTGTTCACCAACATCTCCCTGTATGCAACTCGCGCCAACAGTGGGTGCAAACACTGCTCCAAAGCACTCGACCACCGACGTCCCGCCCATGGCCCATCTGCTACGCCTGCCGTGGGCCTGCGCCTCTTGTAGGGAGACTTCAAGTCTCAAGTCGGCTCATTCAGACCTCTCCCTCGCATAAGTTCCAAGTAACCATTGGAGGACTCTCAGCGCCACCACTTTTACGAAATGATCCAGACGAAGATCATGATTTCTCGAACATTCAGCTGTCTCCTCAACGACATCAGAGTGGATGGTTGCTCAGCTCCGAGAGATTGGCCACCGATGCCAAGTACGAGATTCATTAAACCCTCGAATGTCGGTGTATAGCGACGAGCGACCACCTGTGGAGATGCCTCGCCACATGCCTCACCTCTGGAACATCTACAGAGGGCAGTATTCGGAGCAGTCAGTGCCCGAACCGATGAACCGACCGATTCATAGGCAATGGAACCCGGAAAGACAGAAGAAGCTGGCTTCAGTGAGGCTTCAAGCAAACGGGGACTCGGAGCGAAAAAGTCTCACATGCCGGACCATCGCCTCCTGCCGAAGTTGGCGGTGTGCTCTTTGCCTTGATTCCAGTCTGCCATCCGGAATTCTGCGCAATCTCAGCCGACGGGCAAGAGGTCCTCCGTGACATGGAATGTCCTGTTCCGTCCTGAGCGACGGATGCATCGTGTTGCGGAGTGAGACATCTAAAGGGATACTTGGCCAAGACCGGACGGACGCATTCGTCGCCCTTGGATAGGGGCGCCCCGTCTGGATCCTTGGAAGCTCACAGAGCGGTTGAGAATGGGACTTCGCATGGCAGGAGGTTTGGGGCACTGGGTGTCAGTCGGTCTGAGAGGCCATCGAAGGGAGGCATTTTCGAATATAAAGGAGGGCATTGGATCCGTCCCAACTCTTCTCTCCTCATCACGCACTCAGCTCAACAAGCCTCGATTCCTTCGCTTACAATCCGAGCGCTTTTTCCGGTCTTTTCAGCCTAGTCATTCGTTCGTCGCAACATTCATCACCAGAAAAATGCGTTCCGCTGCCCTCTTTGCCCTGGCCATGGTGGCCGTGGCCGCCCAAGACACCCCGACGCCCAACAACACTCCCACCACCTCGTCCACGGCTCCAACCGAGTCCATCTTCTCCTCCCCCACTAGTGGCTCTGAGCCTACCGTCTCCGATAGTTTCCCTCCTGGCTCAGGAACGGAGACGGGAACAGGCACCGGCACCGGCGGCACTGAGCCCAGTGCTACCGAGAGCGAGCTGCCCGACACTGCCAGCAGCAGCGGCAGTGGCGGCGAAGAGACCGGAACCACCACTGGTGGAAGTGGCGGCGAGGAGACTGGAACCACCACTGAAGGAAGCGGCGGCGAGGAGACTGGAACCACCACTGGAGGAAGCGGCGGCGAGGAGACTGGAACCACCACCGGTGGAAGCGGCGGTGGCGGCGGTAGTGGCACTGCTACTGGCAGCCCTACTGTGTCCCAGAGCCCTGGCGCCACTCCCACCAACGGCGGGGGCGGCAACTCTCCAGTTCTGAACATCCCTGGCTGGGCCTATTACGGCTGCATTTCCTCCACTGATGGCTTCCCTGGCCTCACCCCCGCCGACGCCTCTGAGGAGAACAGCGTCAACAGCTGTGCTGACCAGTGTGAGGGTAGTGGCCTCTTCGCTGTCCACGAAACGTGAGTTTTTCATGTCCACAAGCAATATCATGTGCTAGATACTGATGCCCTTCATAGCGAGTGTTGGTGTGGTGACTCTCTGGACACCTCCACGACCAACAAGGAAGATGATGCCGAGTGTGACATTGCTTGCCCCGGTAACGACGCTCAGTCTTGCGGTGGCACTCTTGTTCGCGCCCGTCTTGCTCGTCGTCAGAACGTTCCCCTGAACTTCCTCCTCTCTATCTATGTTGCGATTGGCGACAACGGTGGTAACGGAGACAACACCAACACAGCCTCTGACACCACCGTGACTAACACCGTCACCGGGCCCGGTGGCACTGCCCTTACTACTCAAACCGTCATCGCTACCGGCGGTCCTGAGGGCGGCGCTACCGGCACTGTCACCACTACCGTCGCTGGAAATGTCATTACTGAGACTACTGTTGCTACCCTTACCAACGCCAACGGTGAGGTTGTCACCAGCACCATTGTTAACACTGCCGTTGCCGTGCCCACCGACCTTGTCATCATCTGCTACGGCGACTACTGTGCTCCCGAGTACCACTGCCCCGTCTGCACCCGCTGGCAGGTGGTCTGCCGTGATGGAACTTGCTGCCCCGAGGAGTGCACTGGCTCCGACTGGGACAGGGTTGTCATTTGCGAGAACGATGTCTGCCACTACTCCATGGGCAACTGCGACCAGAAGATTGAGTGCACTGGCGATGCATGCACCTGGACACCCAACTGCGGTGTTCAGAAGAAGTTTGTCTGCACCGGCGACAACTGCCAGCACGAGTCTTGCTCTGGTGATGAGTGCGGCACCAAGGAGGTCTGCTTCGGTTCCACCTGTGTTGAGGAGAAGCCTTGCGAGGGATCTACTTGCCCCACGCCTACCCCCAACCCTGTTACTCCTGGCAAGATTGTCTACGTTCCTGGCAGCGGATCCAGCTCCAGCAACAGCAACTCCAACTCGAACAGCAACTCGAATAGCAACTCGAACAGCAACTCGAACAGCAACTCGAACAGCAACTCGAACAGCAACTCGAACAGTAACTCGAACAGTAACTCGAACAGCAACTCGAACTCGAACAGCAACTCCAACTCGAACTCGAACAGCAACTCCAACTCGAACTCGAACAGCAACTCCAACTCCAACTCCAACTCGAACTCGAACAGCAACTCCAACTCGAACTCCAACTCGAACTCGAACAGCAACTCCAACTCGAACTCGAACAGCAACTCCAACTCGAACTCGAACAGCAACTCCAACTCGAACTCGAACAGCAACTCCAACTCGAACTCGAACTCGAACAGCAACAGCAATTCGGGTAGCGAGAACAGCAACAGCAACAGCAACAGCAATTCGGGTAGCGAGAACAGCAACAGCAACAGCAACAGCAACTCCAACAGCAACTCCAACAGCAACTCCAACAGCAACTCCAACAGCAACTCCAACTCGGAGTCTTGCACTGGAACTGGCTGTGGGGCTTCCGAGACGCCCGTCGTCATCACCTCTGGCTCCGCCCAGAAGGCTGTTGCCGGCCTCGCCGCGCTTATTGCTGGCGCCGTCTTCGTGCTGTAAGCGCGCTCTTGTTGGTTTCCAGCTTGACAATGCCCTGCCCACGAGGGATCATCAGTGGACGCATTTTTTTCACGCCACCTCGAAGTGGTAATGGTACAACTTCGGTGATGGATTGGCAATCGCACCGATTTGGTGTGCCCTTTTTGGATACTAGATTTGGTAGTAATGACGACATATGGCATTTCCACTTCAATGACTGAAAGCATTCCAAGTGACTGCTAATTTATTAGCTCTATCTCATTCCATCGGTGAGACCGGAATTCCTTTCCATATCTTGCATGCCACCGCCCCTTGGGTCGCATAACTGGGCGCTGTAAATCTGCTGTCCATTCCTGTCAATTATTCCCCTGTCCCGACGCTGTACTAAATCCTGGCTCCACCTTCATAATAGAAATGAGATTCCATAACATATGGATATCTAAAGGTATCTTGGGTAGGTATGCAGATTAACTTGGTCAAGTATGTTGCCTTGTGGAGAGAGTTCTATGGCTTGTGGTGATATGGCTATACTAACCAGTTCCTCCAATACTCCTAAACGAGAACCATTCATCGCTCCTCAAAAATGCCTATCATTGATGCTCAATAGACCACAACTCCCCAAACCGACTTCCGGGCGTTTGCACCAGCTCCCTGGGACTGCCAGACTCTACAACCCTCCCTTGGTCGAGCACCACGACCCGATCAAAAAAGTCGAGCACCATCTCCAGTCGGTGCGACACCATGACAATGGTGTATCTCGCAAACTCGGCGCGGATAATCTCCTGCATGGCCCGGTCCGTCGCCTTGTCCACGCTGCTGCTCACCTCGTCCAGAAGCAACACCCCGCCGCGCTTCTCTTCATTGCTTTGAGTGCTCTGAGTGAGCATGCGGTCGCGAACCCAGCGTCGCAGCATAGCCCGCCCGAGGCTGAACAGCTGCTTCTGCCCGGCGCTCAAGTCGTCGGCCGCCATGCCCGCTTCGAGACCGCCGCGGTCGAGGACAAAGGAAGAGAGGTGTACCGCCGAGAGCGCATCGAGGCATTCTTGCGGAGTGGCACACGAGAGGGGGTCGATGTTGGCTTGCACGGTGCTGCCGTCGGGCAGGAAGACAGCGTCTTGCGGGATGGCGATGAGGCGCTTGCGGAGGGTAGCGCGGTCGATTTTGTGCAGGGGGAGGGCGTCGATGCAAGTGTTTTGGGCGCACGAGGGGAGCGGGTCGAGGAGCCGCAGGAGGAGGAGGAGGAGGCTGGATTTGCCGCTGCCGGTGCGGCCGCAGATGGCGACTTTTTCGGCGGGGAGGATGGCTAGGTTGAGGTTGCGGAGGACGAGGCTGGGCGACGGTGATGGTTCTTGTGCGTCGTCTGGCCCGGCCTCGTACGACGCAGACACGTCCTTCATCTCTATGCGCCCGCAGCGCGGCCAGTCCTCCTCCGGCTCGATGTCTTCTCCCGGAAAGTCCTCTGGCTTGACCGTCTCGCTAAACGTTCGCAGCCGACTTACCGCGCCCAGCGACGTCTCCAGCATGGTGTAGGACCGGATCAGATTTGAGATGCTCTCGCTAAACGTCAGCAGCGTCACCAATGACGCGCCCGTGAGGCCCGCGCCGACGCGCAGCTGCGTGGCCAGGCCGGTGAGGAAGACGGCCATGCCCATGACGATGAGCTGCAGCGTCGTCGTGAGCCACTGCTGAATCATGGCGAGGAGGTAGGCCGGGCGTTGGGAGGTGTCGAGGAGGGTGTTGTTGCGCTGCGTGTCGAGGGGGTCCCAGCGAAAGGCGCGGATGGTTGTGATGCCTTTGATGGTGTCGAGGAAGTGAGTGCTGCGTTTGTTAGTCGTTGGTGGCACAGAATGGGGACGAGGACTTACTACAGCGGACTCTTGGACTCGAGGTCCAGAAGCCGGAGCTGGCGCGACGTGCGCAGGTAGAACCTCTGCACGAAAAACAGCAGCGCAAAGATGAAGGGATACCCAATGGCCAAGTAGGGCGAAGCAGAAGCAATCACGGCCGCCATGCCCGCGCAATCCGCCACGTCGAGCGAGACGTTCGTCAAACTCATGGGCAACTCGCTATCCAGAATGGTCGTATCCTGCGAGAACAAATTGGTGACCACGCCAGAATCAGTCGAAGCGAAGAACTTCAACGGCGCAGATACGACAGTATTCACGGCCCGTCGGTGCAGCTCCGTGCCCGACGCCGAGATGAGGAAGATGAAGGTGACGGTGGCGTTCAACCCGAGCGAGGTGACCTGCAGCGCGCGCAGGAGCCCGAACAAGCCGACGTAGAAGCCCGTGGGACGACCGAAGGCGTCTTCGGACCAGAACTTGAGCCACACGGTGGACAGGTTGTTGCAGGCCGCGTAGGAGACGGCGCTGAGGAGGAGGAGGAGGGGCGCTGAGGCGTGCACGCTGTTGAAGTAGTGCGCGTAGATGGAAAAGTCGCCTTGTTGTCGGGCTTTGTCGTCGAGGGCGGATTTAAACGAGGTGGAGGATGGTTTGGGTTTGGGTGCGGTCTGGAGAGATGGAAGTTTCTTCTGCGTGCTGCTTCGTGGTATGTCGGCGCCCCCTTTTACGCCGAGGCCGTGGACATACTTGTTGTTTAGCATCAACTCGTCAAACCCGCCCTGCTCAATCACCGTCCCGCCTGAATCAAGAGCAATAATGTGATCAGCGCTCGGAAGATGGCGCACCGAATGCGTGCACACGACAACGGTCGCGTTCCGCCTCCGAGTAACCCCCCCCGGCCCAAACACGCGCCTAAACAGCTCAGCCTCCGTGTCATTATCCAACCCGCTAAGCACATCGTCAAAAACCAACACATTCGCCTGCGAGTACAACGCCCGGGCAACCGACACGCGCTGCTTCTGGCCGCCGCTGAGCGCGATGCCGTTACTACCAATCTTGGTGTCGTGGCCGGCGGGCAGGAGAGCCACGTCGGGGCCGAGAAGAGTGGCGTCGACGACCTCGTCGTATAGTTCTTGGTCGAAGGAGCAATGGCCAACAATGTTGTCTCTCAGGGACGCGTTGTAGAGGAACGGCGTCTGCTCGCAGTAGCCGATCCGCGAGGGCGAGAAGAAGGCGTTCACGGTGCCCGATGAGACGGGCATCTCGCCGAGGAGGACCTTGCAAAAGGTGGATTTGCCAGAGGCGACCTGCCCGACTACGAGGGTGAGCTTGTTCGCGGGGATGGAGGCGTTGATGTGGTTGAGCGTTATCTTGTCGCCGCCCCAGCCGAAGCTGCCGTCTTCAACGACAAAGGCCTGGTCATGGGACTCTTCGCTCGAGGCCGGCCGTCTCCTAAAGTCGGTCCGCGGCTCGTCGGCGAGGAACTTTTGGATGCGCTGCATGCACGTCAACGAGGCAAAGATGGACGGGAGCGTCTGGAACATGGTGACGAGCGGCTGCGAGAGGAGCACAATGTACGACAGAGAAGTGAATAGCGTGTTCACATCCAGGTGCTTCGACGTGACGGCAAAGGTGATAACGGGCGAGAGGCACACGGGAGAGAAGCCCAAGATGGCGGCCACGATGGTCAACCTCCGATACTTGTTGCCTACGCCAATCTCACCGACTCGCAGTCGCTGGATCAGGTCGGCCACGGGGCCCGTGATGCCGGAAATCTTGTACAGCTTCATGTGCGAGACGGCATTGGACGTCAACCCGACGCGGTTCTGGATCTTGGCCATCCACGCTGCCTGCTTGGCGCCTACGAGCCCGAGGACCCTCGCCAGCAGCGCGGCGCAAAAGACAATGACAATCAGGGGGCACACAAACGCCGTGCCGAGCTGCTTCTCCAGCAACCAGCTGCCGATGGCCACCTCGAGCACGTTTGCCCACGTCTCGTGCACAAATTGGGAGCCGCGGACGATACGTTCCAGGTCGGTGCTCATGAGCGTCACGGCTGCAGCGTCGTCGGCCGCCGTGAGTTTCGACTCCGTCGTCTTCTTGTAGATGGCCGACGCGAGGCACCCGCGCATCATGTAGACGGCTCGTTGGTTGTAGTAGCTGTACAGCGCCGACGACAAGGCGACCCCGACGTAGATGAGGAAGCACGAGCCGATGAGCCCATATCCGTGGCTTTTGGCGGCCTTGTCGTCGGCGAGATGGCTGAGCATGGCGGTAATGAAGAAGGGCTGACAAAACTTGAACCCAACGAGGGCGATGCGCGGTGCAATGGGAGACAAGAACGGCCCGACGAGCGTCCTTGCAAGGTCCTTGCACAGGCCAAAGGTGGCTTCTTCGCGGTACCGATGGACGCGCATCTTGCTCGCCAGCCGGGCGTGGAGCTTCTCAGAGGTCATGCCCGCATCGAGAGGGTACAGGTCGTCGACGGCCAGCACGTCGCGGTAGCCGCGGAGGAACAGGCGGTTGAGCCAGGAGTAGACGCCCAGAGCAAACACGCCGCTGGACTCTTCGGGGCTGTGCTCGCGGGGGTTCCAGCGGATGATCTAGCGGGTCTTGGGGAGGGCTTCGAGGGTGAGGATGGTGACTTTGAGGGCTGCTGAGGAGGCGAGGAGGCGGGAGAGGGCGGTTTGGCGAGGGGTGGTGATGCTGAGCCAGGCGGTGCGGGCTTGGGCCACGTCGAAGAGGAGCGTGAGGAGTAGGTAGATGCCGAGGAGAGTAGAGGGTTTGTGTGCGTGGGAGTGTTCTGCGTAGGATAGGGGCAGGGCGAAGAGGGATGCGGCCAAGACGAGGGCTGCTCCGGCTGTGGAAAGGGAGTGCACGACTCCTGGAGGTCCCGTGGCGAAGATGATCAACACGGCGAGCTGGAGGAGTGAGTAGACCGACATGGTAGCCTAGGTGAGCGTGTCAGTCTCCGTTGAGTATCTCGACATTACCTCCCATCATCTCAGAAGCTAGCACAGCAACCCAAGACAACTAACTGACCAGCTTCAGCCACTGCAACGCTCGACCTCCAACCAGACGCGGGTTCTGAGACAAGACAGCAACGCGGGCAAGCGCCGCGGCGATGAAGACGGAGGCGGGCATGATGGAGAAGAAGATGCGCTCAAACTTTTGCGTGAAGTCGAAGTCGCCGCGACAGCCCTGGACACTGGGCCCAAAGGCGCCGTCGTTGATGCATATTGAAGTCATTTCGTAGGAATCTTTTCTGTCTAAGGAGGTTTCTGTCTCTGTCTGAGTCCTCGTTGAGAGGTCAGGCAACCTTTATCCCTCTCCGACTCTCATATACGAAGAAACCGAGGAAGCCTTCCTGAGAGTTGAAGACGTTGACCTGCATCGGACAACCCACCATTTGCCATCGAGATGACGAAGACTGAAGGGTTAATAATGGCTGCCTATGCTCGCGCCGCTGGCGTGCAGCTGCATCTTTGCTTCCACCGCGACGCCTGCAAATCATCTTCACTTGTACGAGATACGTCGATAAGCAAATACTTGGTCATGCCATCCCATCAACGCCTCGCAGCCAAGTACCCAAGTATCAACCGCTCATCCATGATCCAAAAAGGCAGGTCGATATCCCACCACCCCAGGCCAAACCACCAAATCGGCCGCAACAACGGCCGCACAAACTGCCAAGCACAAATCATCCGTCTCGTCAAATCATGTGACGCATCTTCCCCTTTGAGGATATCCGTACTTTCGCAGTCTACCAATGGACGAGTTACGCATTTCGGACTTTGGCTTATGCCCGTTTGTTTCGCTGGGCGCGGCCGAGGCATCCCGATTAGGGCATTCGCGAAAAAAAAAAAGGACCTTTTGCGTGGTGCGCAATCGATCGATTGCTCGCTTAAGCTTGTTCTAGGCCTTTTTCCCCCCGGGCAGCCTTGCTCGGCGTGACTCTGGGTTGCATCCTCGCTGAGGATCCCTGTGGGTTTTGTTGGGTTGAGCCTCATTTCTCCGACTGGTTGGGAGCTGTCTAGAGGAAAAGAGTTAGAGAGTTGGTTTGTCTTGAGAAGAACAAGAGAGTTGGTTGCCTCTTAGAGAAAGATGGTGGGCTTGGATTTGCCTGGAATGGCCTTGGTCTTGGATGGGCCACCAAGCCAGCTCTGGCAAATTATGACTTGTGGTGGTATCTATGCGTAGCTCTCGAGTCTTGGCTTTACTACCGCTCTGCCAATGCAGTTTGTAGCGCATGTCCATCAAAGCAAGATCTGGCATGCCTTGCTGCATCTGCTAGAGAATCGCCGTTGCGTCTCTGTGCTGGAGAGGTAATCGCACCTCAGCCCCATCATGGTAGCCAAGATCCGAGAAACGACCGCCTGTCCTGAACGCCAGTCCGTCGCCAATCGCTATATGTCGTGATGCAGGTATATTCGTCGTTATTACGTGTCGTCTTTGTCGTCTTCATGTCTCGTAACATGAGTCGTCGAGTGTCCCTCTGCTTTCATGTTCCTTTGCTCTTTCAAGACCTTTGCTCTTCATAACCCCTCACTCAAACGGCTTCTGCGCGTATATGCTGTGATACGGGTAATACGAATGAAACTTCGGCAACCCGTTAACGTCCTCGCTCAACGACTTGCGCACGTCGACGAGGAACATCTCGATCTGTATGTTGGTCCAGGCCAAGCCGTCGCGGAACGGCCTCCTCGACAAGCCGTGCAACCCCCACATAATGACGTCCCGCAGGACGTGGCCGCACTCCTGCAGCCGCGGCTTCTTGGCCCAGGGACCGATCGGACACTTGAGGCTGGTGCGCCGGAGGCCCTGGAAGCCCGCCGCTTCCAGCTCCCGCTCGACGAAGAGGATGCCGTGCAGGTCCGTGTTGAGGGCCGCCATGCCGTCCTGGAGGTAGCGCACAAAGTCGCGGAAGGCGTAGGGGCCGTCGCAGGAGTTGTCATCGCACGCGGCTACGTATTGGAACTCTTGTACTTCGACGTAGCCACCTGGTTTTAGGTGTCTGAGAATATGAGTGTCTGGTCTGTACGAGGGATAATATCTTCTTACTTGAATATTCGTTCCCATAATTGTGGCCGGTCTCGGATCGAGTGAATGGTATGCCGTATGTGGATGTAATCAAACTTGTTCTCGGCATACGTCCACCCGGCCTCGTGCTCAATGTCGTCGACGACAAACAAGACGTTTTCCGGGACCCAATCGGGCTGGATCGGTGACAGATCCATGCCGTGGAACTGGGTATTGGGATATTCATCAGCCACTGACAGGCGTTAGCCGAGACGTGTCACGCAAGATGCAGCCACAAGAGTTTAACCCACGGTCAACACACCATCTTCCCGTGCCGGTACCTGGAGAATCAGCCTTTATTATTCATCACCCTGGGTTACTTCGCCGCACTCACCCAAATCCAACACCTCGGCCCCCTCCTCAAACAGGCTGTGCATGGGAGCGAAAAAGCTCTCCCCGTCGCACAGGTACAGCGTCAGGTTGTGCTTAAGGTCCTCGCGGCACTGCTCCGTCTCGTCGTTGGGAAACAGGTATTTGCCGGCGTGGTAGGCGTGGTACCGCAGCCCGCCGTCGACAATGTGCTGCCGGATGCTGTCGGTCAGGCTGCGCGTGTCATCGAGGTCGTCGGCCGCGTACTCGCCTCGCTCGATGCTCTGGATCACGGCCGCTTCGTGCGAGGTGCCCACGGCGATGGCGGACGAGGAAGAGGCCGGCGAGGGCGGGCCGAAGCGGGCGCGCTTCTCGGCTGGTGTCGCCGTGGTGGTCGTCGGGTCGGAAGCAGAGGCCATGCTGGCCCGGGGGAGGGATGCGTCCGGGACGATGCGGCGTTGGATCGAGTCGGGCGGGGAGTTCATGGTGTAGAAGGGGCCCTGGATAGAGTGACGACCGGGCTCTCACAGGTGAGGCTCTATCGTTCTTGGTCGATGTTGCGCACGCGATGGCTCAAGACCACGCACAATCTAAATAAAAGGTGCTTGTTCCGAGTTTGGAGCCAGCTCACAGACTGCGTCGAGAGAGAGGCCCGAGGATTATTGGGCGTATTCGTACGCACTAGACGGGGGTCTTTCTGAATGGCGCGTCAATCGCGGCGTCCGTCTTTTTCTGAAGCTGACGTCACAGCGTTGGGGCGGATTGATGATGGGAAAAGCTGAAAGCGAAGATGGGATTGTGTCTCTTTTGTATTTTGTTAGCTTCCTCCCAAATATATCAAGTGCGGAGAGAGCGAGAGAGAGAGCGAGGCGATGAGATAGCTGTGGCTTGCTTTGGCTCGGGCCTGGGCTTGGTATTTGGAATGGACGGCAAAGGGGAAAGAAAAGAAAAACAAGTCAAAACTATTGAAAACACGGCAAGAGAAGAAAGATGTATCCAAGAAGGCGCAAGAATTTTCCGGTGGCAAGACAATGCGAAACAGGCCATGTTGATCGCCTCGCCTTTGCCGCTTACAGCTGAAGCAGCAGAGCAGGATGCGCGCAGGACAATCACGTCGCAGAGAACTCCAGAAGGAAGAGTGAAAGGCGAGACAAAGAGACGGAAGAAAGCAGCTCACCTGCGAAATGCGCCTAGATCTCTCTGGACCATGTACCGTCCGGCCGCTTTCCTATTGTCTTCCTATGCGGCCGTCTCAAAAGTCCCCCAAGTTAGAGACCCGGAAAATGAGAAGAGGAGAGAAAAGGCAATGGGATGTGTTTCGCACTTTTTGCGTGTCCCCCCGGGGTCCCTAAATATCGGTCCACGCACGACACCGACACCACGCACGAGCCGGAGCCAGCGCCACGACGGGAACCATGTTTGTCTAGGCTCGAGTCTGTGAGAGGGGGGGCACAGGAAGAGGAGTGAGCAGTGGAACCTCTTCTGGCTGAAAGGGGCCTACGATTTTCCCATGTTCGTTCTGTAACCATGATCCATTTCGAGCCTTGGCCTTAGAGAGGGGTACAGTACACGGCCGATTTTCTAGCTGCGTTGCCCAAAAATCATGGACCAAAAAGCGGGAAAAAGGGATCCCCTGGCTCAGAGGACAACAAAGGGGTCCTTCCCAGGGCCCTCCTCCGCGGCAATCGTCCATCTCGTTAACCGGACGATAACTAAGGGATGACAAAGCCCGCCCGGTCGCTCTCATCGATGCAAGTATATCGTAGCCTGTGGTGGTGACATGTCGAATCCAGATTCTCGGGTCCTTTTTCCCCTCTCACCCCCTCCCAGGCCTTCCCTTCAGCTGACCAACAAGCAAAAAGAAAAAGAAAAAAACAAGAAAAAAAAATGTCAGCACCCAACAACCAAGACGGCGGGAACAAGGCAGGTTCCATGCTGTTGGGACTGCAGAGGTGCGGGTACGGTTTGACACGACCGACCACATACGGATACGGTGGACCAAGCTGTCTGCCTCGGTTCTCGAGAGGAGGAGGAAGAGAGAGAGGGAAAAAGGACTAGGGTCTGTGGTCATACAGCATTTGCAGCCTAATCCGATGCGGCATCCTAACGCCACAATCGGGAGCGTGGGGGGGGAACAATGTGAAGTCAATGTAAGAATATGTACCAAGTGAATGGCAGCTTCGAGACGCTATTTGTAGTGAAGCAAACACGTTGATCCTCTTGGTCCCTCTGATCATCCCGACGTCCTGGAATCACCCTGAGCTATCCACGGGAGACGACGAACCCCTCTCCATCGACAAAGAAGGCTCTTTCGGGCCGCAGGCCGTCGTGGAGAATTGCCCAAAATGTGCGGTGATGCTTGAACGACGCCAGCGCCAAAACCGCCCCAGAACCGACGCTGCGGGAACGGGGGGCGTCAGCCATTGGTGACGCCCTTGTGCATCCCGAGATGTTTGCTGCTCTTGTTTGGTGGTGGTCTCCGGTGTGACACCGTTTTCCCTGGTTCTTTACGGGAAGGGGTGAAGAACAAACAATGGCCCATTCGGCAGAGTAGCAGATCACATCATCAAAGGTCCAGTGCACCATCTCGAAGAACGGCAACTAACTTTCATCATCACCAACCGTGGTACCGACACTCGGGGACGCCAAGATCACACACCCCCTCCCTCTTCTCCCGAGTTTCTGCAGCAGAGAAGCCAAGATTGTGAGCGGTTTGGGTTTGATGCGTTGGCAAAAGAGCTGGGACCCGCGGCGGGACGACCCTCTGGGCCATCCCCCCCTTTTTAGCGCAAGTGTTTCCAACGAACCCCTCCTTCATGACACCAGTCACCAGGTGATCAAGACGTCCGGACGCCGCCGCTGAGTGGTTGGCTTGAGGGTCGGTTCAGACGACGTCAAAGAGCAAGAATAGCCAAGACCTAACCGCCGCAACGGATGACCTGACTGGACTCCCCCACCTTTCGCAGGGCGTTTACATGAGACAGGCCCAACGCCAACGCACAAGGCGAGATTCGTTGGATGTGGACAATCCCAGGGAAAAGGGTGCGGGCGTGTCGTGACGAAAGAAAAAAAAAAAGTCCCAGGCGGATGGTTCGGGGGAGCGGGCGCCCGCCGCTGTGCACCTCCGTCGAACGACCCCGGTCGGGTTCGCTTCCCGTCGTCTCGGGACTTGTTCTTGAGATGCGGCGCTTGAAAGGTCTAGGAGAAGGGAATTGACTGGATGCATCATGAAACTTGAAGTTGGTGCCCTTTGCTATGGCACTGGCTTGTGGGTGGGAGGAAGAACGGTCAAGGGCAAGGGGAACGAACCGAACCGAAACCATCCATGTCCCGTCGACTTTCTTCGCTTTTTCCTCTCAGCCTTGGACTTTTCTCTCGCAAATCAAGCATTCGGCATTTATTGACCAGCTTCTTTCGGTGCCCACTGCGCATCATGACTCGCTCGCAAGAGCCGAATGCGTCGTTTATGTCACTCTTGGAATCCCTGCACGTCTCTTCAATATGTAATCACTTGTTCCAGCCCCCCGAAAATTTCTTTTTCCTCATTTCACGAAAACTGGTGTTGCATTGCATCTCGTCTGCTGTTCGGCTTTCCTATTTAGGATAGCCGATGGACCATCAGCCAGCTTGTCTGAGGATACTGAATTTCACCAAGGTCATGGCTTCAGGCACGCATATCAACAAGTCTTTCAGTCCATGTCAATAGAAACTGAACCTGGCGAGTCACAGTATCTTCAATACCACTTCAGGCGTGTAAGCATACATTCCTTCGTTGCGACGCAAGAGGAATGGACGCTGAATGGTGGAAGGTAGCATTCCCGACGACACGCGCACTATAAGTCGGGGCGCCTATAAATCCGGGTGACGGAAGAAAGAAGGAGAAAGACTGAGTCGGATGTGGTGCCCTTGGTGGTTCAACACTATTCGTACTCCGTACATGCGCATAAAATGTATCTGTTCGGGCGCGGGACTTTTCAGATGGATAGACTCGCAATGTTGAACCAATGCTCTTCTCCAGATTTCTCTCAGAGGGCTTAATGCCAGTCTTGATCACTGGGTACTCGATGTCTGGTCCATCCTCCTGTCAATCCTGAAGTTCAAACGTCTCTTATGAAGTGATGAAATGGAGCAGTTTATGTAACCCAAGTCTGTCTCCACTTGTCTTGTGGCCCCTTCAACTTTGAGTCCCTGGGCATCGTCAAGAACCACCAAGCAAGCCTCTTCCCACGACTCAGCACCCATCACCAACCACAAATCAGCCGAAACCTCATGACTAGAGCACACCCATCGAGATGAAACGTACCCATGAAGATGCATCTCGCGAGTCTAGGCCTGAGCCGCATTGCGGGCCGCCCTGCAAAGGCAATCAGAGATTCCATCAAAAGGCTCGAGCATTATCCCTCAAATCCACATCCACAGCACCGGGTTTGGCCCTCTTGTCAAGGCTTACGGAAAACCTCTGATGGTCTCGACTGGTCTTGGGATTCCGCAAGCCGCGTCTAGTTAGTCCTATGCACGCTTCCAAATCGTCGATGGAGCCTGCAGACTTGCGTGGCTTTCGAGGGGTCTAGACCCGGGACCGCGGGAGCAGGGGGCTCGGCGTTGGAGTTGACGCCGACTTTTTGCTGTTTTGGATGTGGTTTGAAGAATAATGCCGACATTGGCATAGGGGTTGGGGGTTCCTGTGACTCAGTCGGTACCCAATCGGAGTTGCGCGTTCTGAGGTGAGTTCAGCTTGTGCTGAGGGCCATGAACGGAGGATAAGCACGGGTATTGATAGTTGATATTAGCGATCCAATTGAGAAAGTCACCTAGAGTAATTTTCAACGGCCAAAGTCGCATGGGTAGCTAGTAAGATGGAATTTGGGGTTTCGTCATATACATGGATACTTGCTAGGGACTGTAGGAAGGGAGCAAATGAGCCTGGCGCCCTTCACCTACTGCATACAGCTATAATGACACTGTCACTTGGGAAACTAGGCCACTCTCGACCACATATCCACGTGGAAATGAGAAGAGTTATTTCCCGTATGATGCTGTGGACTGGAGGAAGTGTCATCGCCCTCTTCCTGACGGACATGGACGTACGAGTGCTAGCACGGCCTTTCTCACAGCTCAACACAGTACAGTCAGTGTTTGTGTTTACATCGTGACACTATCATTCAACCAAATATGCAACTAATAAACAAACTCAAGACCCGGCACCAATTACGATTCTACTCAGCAGTTCCTCCTCCAGAATTAAGTAACCAAAGCCCGACATGACATGCATCATAACACATTAAGCCAACTCTATAAGAGACATGACCCTAATACCGTATTCGCACTCAATCATCGCGACGTACGGTACCAGTTCGCCTCGGCATCACCCAGGCACTCTCCAACAGGAACACCTACCACCAGTTAGCATCATCAAGTCACACATCGAATCAACAAGAAACTCACCCTTCAGCCCAGCTGCCTGAATAGCCGCAATCATGGCCGGAACCAGCGTGCTCGCCGTCTCGGCATGCACGTCGTGGGCGAGCACAATCGACCCCCCCGCGCTGAGCCCCTGGTTGAACAGGGTGACGCTCGTCTGGATGGCGTCGGGCGAGTCGTTGGCCCAGTCCTGCGTGTCAATGTCGGCCTCGATGACGTGGTACCCGAGGTCGCTCATGGTCTGCAGCACCAGCGCGTTGGTGCTAAAGTAAGGGGGGCGCATGTACGTCGGGAACTTGCCAATGATGCTCGTCAGGGACGACTCGAGAGTCGTCATCTGCCACGAGATGTCGGCTGCGCCCAGGAGCGTGAGGTCCGGGTGGCTCCAGCTGGGAGGTGTTAGTGCTTGCAAGCCATAGGGTTGAGTTGAGACTCACGTGTGAGAGGCAACCTGGTGCCCCTCGTTGACCATGCGCTGCACCGTCGAGGCATAGTCGGCAATGGCCGCAAAGTTCTGCCCGTTCACGAAAAAGGTGGCCTTGACGCCGGCAGCAGCCAGCTCGTCGAGGACCTGCTCCGTGTAAATGTACGGGCCGTCGTCAAAGGCCAGCGCGATGGTGCCGCTCACGGTGCAGCTGTTGATGATGCTGCCAAAGGGCACGTTCTGGCGCCGCTGGTGAGCCCTCTCAACCGGAGAGGCCACGGCCCCGGCGACGAGGGCACTCAGGAGGTAGCGGGCAAGCATGCTTGATTCAGTCTGGGAGGGCAAAGTATGTACAGATGATGAAGAAGGTGCGAGGAGTGACTGAATAGATCCCAAGTTCAGTCCTCAAGGAGCTCTTATACTCTTTACGGAGACATCCTCAAGCCTGCATTCCGTCTCCATGTATCAGCCTGCAGACTGTAAGACTGACTGTGCCAAGAAGACCTCACCTCTTCGTATTCTTGGGATGATGCCTGCAAGAAGCAGGATGAAGTGATGCAGCCCACGCAATCGCATGCTGCTGTGCCAGCGTCCCGCCTCGCAGGCTCACTCACGGCTCGTCGTCAAGGTCGCAACCGATCGGCGCTCATATGGTGTCGTTCACGGGGGGAGCGGTTGCATGGGACACCCTCTACGGCAAACAAAACAGGAATGATCCTACCAGATAAGATGCCGGCTCGGACCGTCATTGGCACGAAGCGCCGCTCGAGGAACTCCATTGTCGTCTGCCGGATAACGTTTTCATCAGCTGTGTGGTTGCACACATGGAGGTTGGGATGGCGTCACGACCAACTGCATCTTGGAGGGGGGGGGGTCGTATTTGCTTTTCATTGGGGCTCTTTTGCTGCGTGTTCGACTGCGTGGACGTGGTCGGGTCGATAAGGCGGCGGGAGAGGCGGCGGCCGAGGCGATGAGGATGGTTTAGAAGGATGACTATTGTACGGCGGGAGACTTTGAACGGATCTCGTGGGAGAAGAATTAATAATACATCTCAAGCTGAGCCGGGATGCCATGCAATCTTGGAAGGCTGCTTCAAGTCAACCTTGCAAGGTCAACGCATCACCGGATGATAGATCTCGGTCGGAGATCCGACCCAACCTCTGCCATATCGTATTTCAGCCCGGCCGAGTTTCACATGAGCCTCTCGAGCCCTCTGACGCTCCTTGCTTACCTCCCAAACTGCCGCAACTGCACACGGCCCGCGAGCCACCCTTCTCTCTCACCTGCAGAGCAGAGGTGGTCCCCGCCGAGACTGACCAAGATTTGATGTTATGCGTTTCCACGACAAATCCTTGTCCTCGTGTCGACTGTCTCCCTTGTCAGGTCTTGTTCCCGGCCGAGCCCATGACGAAGAACACGTGGCGCGAAGATGCATGGGCTTCACTTGCTCCGTCGCCCGCATCCGTCACGCAATACGTAGCAGAAGGCATTTCTGTCCACGGGTCGGAAGATTAATTAGTCAAAATGTTCGGGGACACTACAGGGCTTCGTAGAGATGCATGCGAAAAGGGGATTTTCTCAGATCTGCCGAACGATCCGTTTTACCCCGGGGGGGCCAAGAGTTGCGAATGTGTGACTGTTGAGGTACGTCACTCCTGGGGCTCAGTCTCGGATTGGCTCCGAAGAACAAAATACGAAGTGGTTACTGCATCCAATCTCTGACTAGTTAGGCATCGGTGTTGTCGAGAAGGGCGTTGACTGTAACTCGTCCTCGGGAACTATTGTCATTTCCATGACGCCACTGCAACAAAAAGATGTAACAGACTCTAGTAATTCTCACTTCAAAGGCAAGCCCGAAAAGCCTGAATTCATGGACATCCAAGCATCCCGCCTGCATCTGCATGCAGCCAGGCCATCCCGTTCTCCACAAGAAACAGGACTGGGATCGAGGCCAGACGAAAGCCGACACCCGAGCCACATAGATAGGCTTGAAAGGCGTATTAAAAAGGCGGGGAGTCACGTCGACGGGTTGTGTAACGCGAAAGCCCTTGCTTCCTTGTCGGCAGGAGGAAGACGTGCTGGGATAGCGCTCCCTCGGTCAGCTTACTCACATGCTGCACCGTCGACCGCTTTTCGAAGAGGGCATTAAGAGGGGAAAAAAGAGCGGAAGCCGATGGCATGACTATTGCTGGGCACGACGCTGGATCCCGAACCGCAACTTGTGGCCTCTGCCACCTCACGCCAAGCCAATATGCAGAGATGTACATTAACAGTACCTACTACGGATACGTAAGTCAGTCGGTTGGGATCCCCCCCCCTTTGGATGTCACTCTGTCAAGTTGAAACGTCCATCGTGATTGCAGGCCCGTGACCGTTGTGGCCTTGGCGGGCCAGCCTCATCCGTCCCGTCTATGGTCTTTTGGTGTTGGCTGCGAGTTGGCTGCGAGTTGCTGCGGTTTGTTGGCTGCGACCTGGCTGTGGTGTGACTGCGCGATTTGGGAGACTTCCGGCTTTGAGAGCGGTATGAGATGCATCCCTTACGAGGGCAAACCAGAATCAAGGAACATTTCAGGTGAGGGCAATGCATCTGGCGAGAATCATTGCCGTTATTGCCGACTGAGCTGAAGTTAGAAGAGGGAATCATCTATTGACTTGTTGGTATTATTCATCTGCAAAGTCGCAGCACAGAAGCTTTTCATGTTGTAAGAAACCCAAACGGACCAACTTTTATCTACCTAGGTAAGTGTCGTAAAGGCCTTGTCGTACGGCCTGGTAATCATCGTCGGTTGAAATTAAGGAAGCGGCTCTGCAACCGAGTTAGCACGGGTTCATAGGTTTCGTGGGAAACACAAAATACGTACCGCCAGGAGGAGAACCACCAGATTACTACCAACAAAAGCGCAGTAAATCCCCAAGTCCCTCCACCGATGGTCAAACGACAAATTAAAGGCGCTGTAGAACTCGTCGCCGACCTTGTACGCGCAGTATTCGCAGTCCCGCGTGTCATTACTGACCAAGTACCCCGAGCCGCCGCGCTCGAAAAAGGGCGCCATGTACTCGCCGCACGTGGTATTCGGCGGCGCCGTGAACGGGTTCAGCTCGCTCGGCTTGCAAACCACCGGCAGCTCGTGTAGCGCCGTCGTCACCATGCCGCCAATTAGGCGTGTGAACGGGTCCAGCTGATACAGCCAAGCTCGCCAGAAACCCGGCATCTCCGGGGGAGAGATGGTGACGCCGCAGAAGAGGGCAAAGTTGATGATGATGAACGGATCGAACTGGGCCGAGATGAAGGGCGAGGGCGTGATGGAGGCCAGGCCCTGGCCCAGCGTCACGGCAAAGACCTCAGTGATGAGCACCATGAGGAACTGGTACCCGGCGCGCGAGGGGTCCGTCTGGAACCCCGGCATGTAGTACAGCGGCAGGAAGAAGCCGACGGCGCAGAGGACCGAGTAAGGCATCTCGGCGCCGATGATGGACAGCACAAAGGTGTAGGGCGAGTACATCTTGGACGAGGCCTCGCGGAAGAAGAGGGCGCGCTTGACGTGGAACATGACCTCAACCTGGGTGATGATGAGGGCCGGGAGGACGGTGACTTGGAACATGACGAAGACCTTGTACTGCAGGGAGGACCGCGAGTCGTCGAGGTTGAGGTACGTGAGACCAGTGATGAGGGCCACGGCGACGTGGCTGAAGACGCGGGTGAAGACGTAGTTTGGCGACCGCCAGAAGGACCGGAACATGCGTCGCGAAACCACCTTGAGCTGGTGGCCAAACGGCGACGCGTACTCCTTTTCCAGCTCCGAGATCGCGCTGGCCCCCGCCACCGCCGCCTTACGCTCAGTCTTGATACGAGTAATGGCCTCCTTGGCCTCGGCCAGCTCAGGGCTCTCGTCCCAGATATCAGCCCAGTCGCGGTCCCCGACGCGCGGGGAGCTGCCGGCGCCGATGGCCTCGAGCATGTACTCGGCCACGTTCTCCGTCGCCGGGGCCTCGGCGCCATGCCGGGCCAGATACGACCGCAGCACGGCGGCGTCCTTGCCGATGTCGCCAAAGTAGACGGTGCGCCCGCCGCGCTGCAGCAGCAGCAACCGGTCAAAGTTCTCAAACAGCGCCGCGTTGGGCTGGTGGATGGTGCACAGGATGGCCTGGCCCGCCGCTGCCAGCTTCTTGAGGAAGCGCACAATGTTGAAGGCGCTCTGGCTGTCTAGGCCCGACGTCGGCTCGTCCAGGAACAGCAACAACTCAGGCTTGGCGGCCAACTCAACCCCAATAGTAACCCTCTTGCGCTGCTCGACCGTCAGCCCGGCCTCGGGCGACCCGATAACGCAGTCGGCCATGGTCTCCATCTCCAGCAGCGCGATGATGTCCTCGACGTAGGCGTGGCGCTCGGCCATGGGCACGTCGAAGGGCTGCCGTAGCTCGGCCGAGAACCGGAGCGCCTCGCGGACCGTCTGCGTCGGCTCGTGCAGGTCGAGCTGCTCGGCGTACGACGTCGACCGCTGGAACTGCTTGCCGGGGGGCACCGCATCGACGAGCATGTCGCCCATGATGACGCCAATGTTCTTGCGGGCTGCTAGGACGTCTAGAAGTGTGGTTTTTCCGGCTCCCGAGGCTCCCATGAGGGCGGTCAGTTCGCCGGGGCGCACGTAGCCAAAGACGTTGTTCAGGAGACGTCGAGTTCCGCCGGGGACGGGCACATCGTAGTTGAGGTTCTCCCATGTGAGCACGCTCTCCGAGTTGATGGTCAGGTCCGACCCCAGCTCCTGCGACTTGTCCTTGCGTCGAGCCTCGCGGTTCTTCATGAGCTTCTCGTTCAAGGCCTTGCGCTCCTTGTCGGGCTTGGTGTAGACGCGGAACGAGTTGCCGCCCATGCCGTACTTGACAAACTCGCCCAGCACCACGTTCAGAATCAGAAAGAAGACAATCAGCGCCATGACGATGCCCCAGTTGCGCCACAAGTCCCCGGGAAAGTACGAGAAGCCCTGCGAGATGTAGTCGGAGCCCTTGATAAACGTCGTCCCGCTCGTCGACCCGGCAAGCGTGCACACCTGGTAGTTGATGTCGTCGTACCCCGGCCCCGAGGGGATCAGTGAATCCGCCGTGCACGTCATGTTGATGCGCATAAACTCGTTCTGCATCATGGAGCTAAACGAAAGGCCCAGCACGTTGACCCAGTAGATCCAGCGCAGCCACACCTGCTCCGACTGGTACTGGATCAGGTACCCCGACGTGGTGACGAAGAGGGTGATGACCACGACGGCGAACTTGATGGCGTAGTCGAAATCCGGGCTGATGCAACCGATGATGCGGAAGAAGAGCGTCATGGCAATGTTGCCCGACAGGATCATCAGGTAGTAGGTGAAGAAGGCGCCCGCCTCGCGGACCAGCCCGCTCATGAAGTAGGTGATGAGGCAGAAGACCATGATCTGGCTGGCAGCAAAGGCCTGGTCGACAAAGATCTGGGCGATCCACAGCGCCGAGGGCCGGTGGAAGGCGTAGGCCTTGTGCTTGTTCACGATGGCGCGCCCCGTCATGGTCCCGGCCAGCTCGGAGAAGGCCTGGAAGGCGTTGAACAGCAGCGCGATGAACAGCAGCCCTCCCTTGCTGAAGGCGCTCGCCGACGTCTTCCCCAGGTCGAGGAACAGCGTCCCCAAGACGACAGCAATAATAATACTCCGCAGCCACGCCAGGCTGAGATTGAAGCGGTCCTGCAGCTTGAGCGTGAACTGGCGCTTCATCAGCGCCCACACCTGCAGGTGGAAGCCGACCTGGTACACCGACCGCTTCGAGGTACCCCGCTTGCCCTCCTTGACGGCCGCCTGGAAGTCGTCGTGCTTGGCCTGCGAGCGCTGCAGATCAGCCTTGTACTCGGCCATCTCCGTCTCCAACGCCTTTTGCCGGTCCGACTTCTTAAAGGCCTCGAGGAGGGTCTGCGGACTATGCGGCGCGTTGGCCGGAGACCGACCCTCGACGTAGGTGCGCTCAAACTCGTCCGTACACGCCGTCAGGTAATCCGCCGTGGTCATGCGCGGCCTCGGCGCGAAGCCCAGCCCCTCAAAGTAGGCGCGGGCCGTGGTCGCGGGACCAAAGTAGACCTGCTTCCCCTCGTCGAGCACCATGACCTTGTCGAACAGCCGGTAGATGTTCTCCGAGGCCTGGTACAGGGACACGAAAGTGGTCGTCTTGTACAGGTTGGTCTGGATACGCAGCGACTTGGCAAAGTCGAGCGCCGTGCTGGCGTCGAGGCCGCGCGTGCTGTTGTCCCACGAGAGGATGCACGCGTTGGTGATCATGCCTTCGGCGATAGACACGCGCTTGCGCTCGCCGCCCGAGATGCCGCGCACAAAGTGATCGCCCACGACCGTCTTGCGGGTGTGTTCAATGTTGAACATCTTGAGCAGCATGGTGACGACGCTCTGCCGGAATTCGGCCTTGGACATGCCGCCCGGCCGCTTCGCCGGCATCTTGGTGTCCAGGGCAAAGCCCAGCGTCTGCTCGACCGTCAGCGTCGGGTGGTGGACGTCGTCCTCGGCGTTGTACACGGCCTCGCCGCGGTACCGGTCAAACTCTTTCGCCGTCCACGGCCCGTACCGCACGTCGCCCGTCACCGACGTGTACCCGTAGCGCTGGTTGGCGATGGTCTTGAGGAACGTGGTGCACCCGCCGTTGGGCCTCGCCAGCACCAGCACCATCTCGCCCGGCCGCACCACGCCCCGGAACTTGTCCAGCAGCGTGGCCTCGGTGGGCTTGGGGCCCAGCCCGAACAGGCGGATCACCGGCGAGACCACGTTGAAGAAGTTGACAAAGGCGTCGGGGAAGGTCTGCACGTAGTTTGTCATGCCGCCGATGCCCTTGACCGTCAGGTCGTCCCAGTAGACGCCAATGTGCTTGGAGCGGATGCCGGCCTCGCGTTCCGACTCGAGGTTCCCGCGTAGCGCCGCCTCGAGGTCGAAGAGGGAGTCCGAGTCGGACGTGTCGACGTTCCCTTCCCCCTTCTCCGGGTCCATGCCCTTCCGGGACTTTTGGTGACTCGCCCGGGACACGCCCGTAAACTCCCTCTGGAGCTCGGCAAAGTCGGCCTCGGCCTGCTCGATGGAGACGCCGCCGGCTCTGGCCGTCGAGGCGCGTCGTTGGGTGTCGTCCATGGTCGAGCTAGAGTCTTGCGAGGCTCGATATGCGGGTTCGATCTCTTCGGGGCCGTGGCCAGACGCAACTGCCTCTTCGACCTTTTCGAGGCTTCTCTCAGCCATTGCTGTTGTAAGTCGAAGGGTAGGAACAGCGTATAAGAGTGGTCGGGGCAGTCGAGTACCCGTGACGAGACTGTCGGGAGCCCAAAGTCACCCACCGCGGGATCAAGTAGCAGAAGAAGAGGTCAACGACAGACTATAAAGGGCAATGCTCGAGATACTCGAGGAAACAAGGGAGGGGAACCGGCAGGACCAACTAGGGTCTTTCAATGGAGAAGAGGGGAGAAGCAGAGGACTTTTAACAAACGAAAGTCGGTGTCGGCTCTTGTTTATTCGCAAAAGAGACGTCACTCTTCGCTCCCCGGCCCCATCAGACAGAAAATGGCATCCATTAACATGGAGTCGACAGACCGGGGAGAGACCAGGGCCGGGTCGGTCCCTCATCGATTCATAGGCACATTACCAATCAAACGGAGCTTGGCATGACTTAAACCCGCGAGGGATCCCCTCGTCGTTTCTCTCCTAGTTGCAGGTTGCCCGTCCTAGTCTCTGCGGTCCAAGTCTCCGCGGTGAGTGTGGTTACAACCGTGATTTGCCCATTCAACCTCCCCGAAACCCGCACCCGCACCAACAAAGACGAGGCGGGACTTGTTCTCTTGTCAGGGGGGTGGGGCCTCTAGGGAGATTTCGAGTCATCCGGCAAGTCAGGACGAGGAAAAGAGACGCTTCTCGAGAGAGGGCCGATTGGTCGAGTCGAGGCGGGAGCTTAAACTTGCTCGCTCGATTTTTTTCCTCGCCTGTCTGTGATGGATGTGTGGAGTCGGCGAAGAACAAACAGAAGAAGGCCGGAACGGCTCCAGTTTCTCAATATGGACAGGGACATGAGGTCTTGGCTCGGTGGAGTCTGGCAGTTCAGACGACCTGTCGGATATCCATCTGAGCCATGTCCGACTGGGAGCAGGGAAGCAGGAGAGGTCGTGAGAGGTGTGAGCGAGATAGAAGAGGGAGAGAGAGAGAAAGAAAACAACTCAGATGCATAGGATTTTGCTGACGACACGCTCCCACACATGAGCCCATTCATCCACCTCGATGGTGTTTCTGTCATGATTGTTGGGTTGATGTTTTGATAACGGTGGTGCATGCATCCATCCACAGTGCCACACCCGGATAATGTGCGGCAGGTGTAGCATGTGCCCTCCCCGGGCGAGAGCTGGGAGAGCTGGGACTATTGGATTCCAGGACTGAAGACTGAGGAAAAGACCCCGTCCGTCTCCTATCGAAAAGCAACCTCCAAAGCCGGCCCTGACAATCTCACGGGTGGAGAAGCGTCACACAACAACCCCTGCTGGCGACGGGAAAACTTCGCAATGTTGCTCGATGCGTGCCGCAACGCGTGGACTGTCGTATTCGACCAAGACGTGGGGTTTCTTTGGATCTGGCCTGGGCTAACAGAGACCGGACTAGGGACATGGCAGTCAGCTGTGGTGCGGGCTGAAGAGAGTGAGAGCGAAAATTGAGGTGGTCCTCGGGCAACTTTCAACTTACATGGCGGTGCACCATGCCCTTCTCGTCCAAGCATTGCCGCTGCGGCTTCTTGTCCAAAAGAGGGTGGCATCAAGGGGCATTGAAGGGCCGGCTGTTATCACGCCGTGTTACACCGTTGAAGTAATATGAATGCACGCCCGCGCAATGTATGCCCAACTTACACGCATGCATACATACGAAAAGATAACTTATGCACGCAGCTGTGCAGCTACCGTCGGCGAGGCAAACCGGCTCCCCACACCCAATTCATCCCTCCCAGAAGCAAGCAGGCCAGTTCCGCACGTAAACTAGACCGGTCTGTGATGCTCGCGGCAGGCCCAGCAAAGCAAGCCAGCCAACAAGAGGCCAGCGCCGCATGAGGCCCGACACCAATCTGCATGGATCCGTCCAGATTCTCATGTGGGTTTGAAGAGTGTGTCCCCCGCAGCGAGCGAGGTTCAACCTTTCGTGCTTGTGCAGCCGGTGTGCATGGGTCGTTTGCAGCCCGTTCGCTCCTCTAGCTCCTAAGGCGCTCTTCCTCGGGGCATTCCGTTGCCAAGGGGAGCCGCCACGGCCGGCTTACAAACGGGATGTGGGATGTGTCAGTTTCCTCGTCATGCCACAGACGGGATATGCAGAGGTACATAGACATGCACGAATAAGACGAGAGTGTCGGTCGCAGGCAGCACAATAAACAGAAACCCCCTCGGCTTCAAGCGAATTGGGATGCGAGTGGAACCTATACGTTGCATAATTGCTTTTGCCGCAAGAAGCCTCATAACAACATCATGATGAAGGAGGAATTCCGACGTTTGCCTCCCGTCCGCCTTTCGGTCAACCAACACACTGCCTGCCTGCCTGCCTTGCCTGTCTAGGTACATCCACACACACAGGTCGGTTCCGCCCGCGCTTCGGCCGGTTCGCGCTCCGATCAACTGGGGGGGGGGGGGGGGGGGGGATCATCTGATGCCAAGAAGGCCGTATTTATCATCAATGCTTAATGTTCGTTCGTCCGTTCAAGGATTCCATTCAAGGGTGGCGAGGGGGAACTCGAGACCCCGACAGCCCGACGTGGGAATAGGGCACGGAAGTGAGAGCCCTCTTGAGGCTGACACGGGGGTCACATGGTACGTGGCATTGTCTTTGTAGTCATTTAACAAATTGTTGTATTGTGCCCAACGAGACTTGACCAAACTTTGTTGTTAATGCCCCCTGATCCATCCTACCCCAAGAGTACCTGAGGAGATTGTTTCGACTTATGTGCCAGTTCCCAGGCATGCATCCAAACAGAGAGAAAGAACACGTTTCAGCCTATCCGTAACTGTACTTAGGATCCATCCCAAGACTGAAAGAAAGCCATGTCAATCTATCCGTACTCACCCACCTCATGCCAGAAAAGAATGAAAGAATGAAAGAAAGAAGGAAAGAAGAAAACAATATCAACCTATCCATACCCGTTCCTTAACCAACTACATTGGAAAAAAATGAATGAAAGAAAGAAGAAAAGAGTGTCAACCTATCCGCACCCGTTCCTTGACCAACTTCGTCCCTATCAAAGAATGAATGAAAGTGAAACTCAAGAGACTAAAGAGACCCCCTACCACGGAAGCAATCTACCCTCATCGGCTCCGATACGGAGCATCCCTCGACGGCGAAACCACCGACCGACGCCGGGCCGACACCCTCGCCGAGTCCCCGTTGGCCCCGTTGGCCGCCATCTCGTACGCCGCAGCCGCAACCGCCGCCTGGTTCGACCACAGCGCCATGCCGTCAAACACGGTCTCGTCGCGCGTAACCACCTGCGGGAACAGCACTGCCGCAACGTGCGCCTTGTTCCCTCCTCCTCCTCCTCCTCCTCCTCCGCCGCCGCCGCCGCTTCCCTTGCCGCTCCTCTGCACCGGCGACCCGACAACCACAACCCCGTAATCATCATACCTCGCCGGCGCGGCGCCCCCCTCGGGCACCACGGCCGTGACGAAATCTCGCGACGTCTGCACGTCCCCCCACAGCGCCTGCGCCTCCTTCAGCAGCGCCGGGACCGCGTGGAAGAAGCCCGCCTGCTTGAAGGCCACGACGAGCCCCTGCAGGGCCTGGCGCACGCGGTTGCTCGCCTGGCGGACCACCTCGTCCTGGGCGCGGCCGTCGTCGTCGCACACGGCCCGGAGCACCTGGCAGCGGTAGATTGTGCGGCGGTGCTCGTCGTCGCTGAAGAGGTCGAGCAGCGTCGAGGCGGCGGACCGCGAGGGAGCCGGGAGGTAAAAGGGCACGAAGATTTGCGTGGTGAGCACGTCGGCGATGACGGCTTCGGCCGCGGCGCACCGCATCTGCGCGGCTGGGCGCGTGGCCATGGTCGAGAGCGGGATCTTGGGAAAGAGCGCCTGGAGCTCTTCGATCTCGCTGTCGGCCTCCTGGGGGTTTATCTTAGAGATTGGTATACAAGTATGTCTTGTGGGAGAACTCACTTCGGGACAGTCTTGGTCGTTAAAGTACTCCATGACAAGAGCATGGCACTTCTTGGACAGTTCTCGCAATTGCATGCCGCTATCTTGGGTCAGTCTCATCCTTATCAAAGTGAAGGCGCAAACTCACAGGTCCTTAAGTCCCTCAGGCCCATAATCCCGCAACATGTTCTCCCCGAGATCCCCCTGCGCCAAGACCAACTTCGTCTTGCACGCGTCCAACTCCCCGATACTTGCCTGCATGCGCGCGCGATGCAGCTCGCAATCGGCGCCCATCTCCTTCATCTCGGCCGCCTGGCTCTTTGCGTCGAGATCCGCCGCCTTGAGCCTCTGCTTGAGCTTCTCGTTTTCGCCGGCTTTCGCCTTTTGCGTTGCCTCGGACGACTCGAGCCGCTCGCGCATGCGCGCCACGTCGGCCTCCATGGCGGCGAAGCTCGCCTTGTCCGACTCGTAGGCCTTGTAGCGCTGCTCAAACTCGGCCACGAGCGTCTGGCTGCGGTTGTTGGCCTGCGACTTGTACTCGTGGTACTCCTTGACGATGGTGTCGTTGAGCTCGCGCAGGCGCTGCAGCTCAGCGGTGCGCGTCTCGAGCTCCTGCTCCAGCGCCCGCCGGCCCTCGACCGTCTTCTCGTAGTCCTGGATGGCGTCGACGTCCTTGGTCACCTCCTTGGCCAGGGCGAGCAGCTGCCACAGCTTGGACTGCTTGTCCGGGGCGTGGTGGGCGCCGTTGCCGTTGGCGTTGGCGCTGCCTTTGGACTTGGACTCGGTCGAACCCTTGTTCTTTGGTTCAGCCATGATTTTGCTAACGAATGCGGGAGAGAGAGAAAAGAAGACGAGTCAAATGTGAAGATGAGAGCTCAATTCAAGTTCCATGATTGCCCACCCCCAATTTAAGGGCCGTCCCCCGGGTACCCGAGGCCAAGCCAAGCTTGCAAAGAGCCTCATTGTCCGCTCTCGGCGCAAAGGACAACTCATCAACGCCTCATCCATCCGCCTTTTCAACCTGTCGCCGCCTATCCTCGCCCACCCTCTTCTTTCAGCCGCTGGAGCGGTCACGCCCAATGCTCGCCAGCGTCGGGCTGGAGCGCAGATTCCATTCGTCGCACAACACGCGGGGTAAGCCAAGTTTGCCTGCACGCCCGCCGCTCTAGTGCGGTTGCCTCGTCTTCCCCGGAGACAAAAGTAAGGCTATCCAAGGATAAAGATCATTCGGGACGCGCCCGCTTCGACGTGACGTGGGGTTCTGGCACTTGACGATTCGCACTTGCATCAGGCGAGTGGCTCTCAATTCTCGATGACTTGCTTCCCAGCTCGTATGATAGCATTAATACTGTATGCACGCCGCATGCCTTGCACCAAAGGTTGCCCGCCTCGCTTTTCCCCGGGGGGCCTCAATCACACCATGGCAGAGCGGGCGCCTATCACCGTCTCTCGTTGATCAAGCTGCTCTTGTCAAATAGGTAGAGCTCCACCGATTCAGCCTCAGCACCAAGGACGGGCAGCTGGAGCACTTGCTGATGCAGAGTCTCCCAGCCCTCCCTTTCCATCAAGTCGAACAAGGCCCCCTCCGACGAGTGCCGCGGCTTGGTGGCCAGAAACACCTTCGTGGTAAAGGGCTCCCCTACGGGGACGTGGTGCAGGTTGGATGTGTGGACGGCCGAGAGCGTCTCGACCAATGCGGGAAGCATGTCGACGTTGTAGGTGCAGTCGCTCAGCATCACCAAGTCCCACGGCAGCGACTGCGCCAAGCGGCCGAAGCGGCCCTGCCTGGCCTCCAGCCAGTCGAGGTTCTCGTAGAGGATCTGCACCCGGGGCTCTCCCGTCTCGGAGAATTGGGGGCGGGCGCGGTTGATGTTTGATCGCGCCCGCGCCTCGGCCTCGGGGAGATCCGTCATGAGGATCTTGCACTCTCCCCTGGAGAGCCTCGGGAAGACGGTTGCCAAGCCCACGCCCAGGATGCCGACGCCGCAGCCCAACTCCAGGACGTTGATGGACTTTTGGCTGTTGAGGACGGCCCTCAGCGCCTGCATGCACGTGTGCTGGCTGGACTCGTGGTCGGGCAGGATGTCGATCCCCGCAATGGCGCTCACGGCCATCACACCGGCGTCCCAAACGTGGCGGGCAATGCTCTCACCGATCTCTTCCTCCACCTCCACGTAGACGAGACCGGCCGGTGAGTCCCTCAGCTGCAGCCGACGCGTCAAGATGCCGGCCGTCTCATTGGACGCCCCCAGCGAGACGAAGGCCGGCATCACACCGCCCATGCCGCTCGCCTCCCTGCGGTATCTGGGCTTCTCCAGCGCCATGGCCAAGATCCTCGAGACGCCGTCTGCTGTCTGAGCCGGCTCTGCCGCCCGGACGCAAATCTCGATCTGGGATCCCTCCTCCATGGCCAGCTCAAAGGCCACGGGCAGGTCGACGACTGGCTTCGCCACGCGCATGCCGGGCTCCCAGTAGAGACGCCCCGGGTCCGACAGCAGCCAGGTCGAGGACCCCTCGTCGGACGCAGCCGCCGCCGTGATTTGCAGATCAAACGGCTTCTCGGGGTAGAGAAACGAGTCGCCAAGGTCGGTTGTGATCGTGAAGAGCAGCTGGATCTGGAGCCGGTTGCCAGAGCCTTGGGCCAGCCTGGGAGGTCGAAGGAAGCGAATGTAGTGCATGGTGACGCGACGTTGGGCTGAGCAGAGAGTATCGGCCCGACACGCTGAAGACGCTGAAAGACGCTGAAAAGTCGCTGAGAGAAGGCACTTGCTGGATAAGCAGAATCGCAAATAGGCTCCACTGCACCAAGCACGAATAGATGTGTTTTAATGCCCCAAAGGCCGCTGGCAGCTCTGTTCGTATGTTGTTATGGATCGTGAGCTTCGTCGCGATGGGGAAACGAGGAAATCTCGCTTAACCGTTAGAGGAATGCTTAGTCATCTCCCCTCGCTAGTGGTCTGAGTTAAGCCCAGATCATGTTTATCCTGGGGTAAGAAGCGAAGACAGGCCCTGTCGCGACTCCAGTGAGTGTGTTGTTTGGTGCAGAGTTGATGGGCCTAACCATCAGGAGGGAAATATCCAACCCACCTCACATCACAAGCATGTCGCAGCAAGTATCAACAAGCAGCATAGGAACCATGCGATTGAAATCAGGATCTATATGACATTCTCAACATCCCCAAATGTATTCGTATCTAGCATACGAAGTACTAAACGACTGCTCAAGATCAGAGCCTCGATATCCCGATTCATATTTCACATCTCTGGACCAAGTTCATCTTGTGAGCACGCCTGGAGGCCCTAACTTGTGCTTTGGCTTGGTACTCACACCAGAAGCTTTTATTTATTGTATCCGTATGCCATGGTCATGTGTCTTTCTGCTCTAAATCAATGACCGCTTCTCGAATTATTCCATGAGGCTGGCACCAACCGTTGAGGACAGTCACGAAGTACCTAGGTACGGAGGGGTTTCAACGAAATATTCTATTAGAACCCATTGTCAGCATAAATCTATGCGATTCTTACTCTTATCGCTCTTTCTTTCCCCTTGAAAAAAATGAAAGCATGTCGTTCTGGCCCGTCGCAAGACGCCAAGACGAATGCGTAACAACCAAGGCAGGTCAGAGGTGCATCAAATATTATAGAGACGAAAACACGGTTTAAAGAATAGAATAACTATCCAGATATCTATAGGTACTTTACCTAGGTAGACTTAAATGTTTGAAGAAGTTATTCGCCGGGCTGGCTTTTATGGGTCAGACCACGAAATGCCGATCACGTCAAGGCAATTCTAACGCTTCTCCGACGATCACACTCAATGTCAACAGCCATCACATAAAGATACCAATCTTGACTTGCATAGCCATACCATGACCCCTTCCTCTCCCTCGGACGCCGAGTTACAAGTACGAGCCGCCTTGCGCACAAAGTCATGGTTCGGCTTCGACCTAGACGACACACTCCACGAATTCCGCAAAGCCAGTCTTGCCGCAACCACAAATTGCCTCAACCGGATCGCTCAGGAGCATCCGCAAGCATCTTTGGAGTTACTTCAGACTCGCTACCAACAAGTTCTCCGTCAAAGAACCGCAGATGCCTTCACCGATGGCAAAACCTCGCACGACTACCGTCGAGCGCGATTCGAGGCAACACTCAATCACTTCGGGCTCGGCCACGAGCTGATTGACGAGCTCTTGGGCTCTTACGAGAAAACTCTTGTGCAAAATCTCACGCCGAAGCTCGGCGCGCTGTTCCTTCTCCGGGCGCTCAAGGCCTCAGGTCGAAAGATTGTCGTCATCACCGAGGGGCCGGAAGATGCTCAAGAGCGAGCTCTGAGAGATCTGGGACTCTCGCCCTACGTGGACTTTCTTGCCACGACGAATCGATTTCGAGTTTCCAAGATTGATGGGCTCTTTGAGAAGGTTCTGGACCACTTGCATGTTCCGACTCATGACATTGCGTACGTGGGTGATTCGATGGAGAGGGACATTGCGCCAGCAGCTGCGGCGGGGATCTACGCTATTCACCTGAATGAGAAGCAGCTCGTTGAACTCGATGTAGACCCCGTTTCAGTCCAGGCCTTGGGCGTGCTGGAGGGCCTTCTTGGATAGTCAGAGAAAGCTTCATCACATACAAGCCTCTCAATAGACGTGCCGAGTTAGATAGGTAGATCAAGTAACTCCCATATGTCACAACTCGACTAAACATAAGTCAGTCATCTATATATCTAGAAAACTATAGTTACCTAGAATTTGCTAAACAGGTAAGTTTGAATACTATTGGACAACTTCCTCCATATGTGCTCCCGGTTCAATCAGCTTCCGTTCCCAAACCCTCCGCATCCAAACCAGGCCAAATCGCCCACGACTCGCCCGTCCTTCCATTGCCAATTCTTCCTTCACGGCGGACGTTTGTCCAATTTCAGACACTCACACTCGCAAGGGCACGCCGGCTCCGGCCAGCCGCGGGGTACACAACAACTCTCGGCCGGAAAGGCGCGTATCACTTGCATCATTTCGCCTGCCCGCATAATCATGAGGGCTCTTGCATGGCCTCGCTGCGGGTAGCCCTTTCGTCCATTTACAGCCAAGGTATCCGGTCATCAGACGAAGAACTCAACAAGCAGCCCGGTGGAAAGCCGCATTGGGGTGCACTGCATGGCCATTTTGTTTGCCATGCAAACATCAAATGTACACTTGGCCCGGCTCGCCGCGACCTGTTACGCCATGGCGTGAGAATAAATGCGGGAGAGAGAATGGCTTGATCCTTTCACCGAGACAGTACGGTACGGGTACGCCGCCAGCGACCGATTCACACCTCTCCTCCTCACGAGGCTGGACTCAGTGTCTCCGTATTGAAACAGAAGGGTTACGCATCCCGACTAAGAATATCCCCTTCGTGTTTCGTAACTCATACCAAGGCCGTAATATTCGCGACTCGTCGTCATACTTTCCCATCCCATTCCCATTCCCATCCCCTGTGAACCCAACCACCCCCCGGGCCGCCGGTACTCCCGTCTCATCCTTGCTTTGCTTGGCTCCAATCCTCCTAGTTTGCCTTTTTTTTTTTTTGCACCACCAGTCCTCGGCTGGGCTCACACACGGGAGCGAGACACACAAACCGCAGACGTTTTGCATTTGGAGAGGCTGGACCAAGAGAAAAAAGAAACTTGCGCGCGTATACGAAAAGATTGGGTTACATGCGATGCTGGGGAATTCCCGGCGGACAAGACTTGACGCACGTAAGACGACCGACCCGAGGCCGTGTTCTGCACGGTCAGCGACTGTGGCTGTGAAAAAGGGAGGGTTTGTATTTTAGGACGTTTGTTCCTTCAGCCCAACATTCACAGCCCAGCGGACGAGTCGATGCCGGCACTTGTTTGTTGACGCCAGTCCCCTACGGCTACGTTTGCCTATTGACACTGCCCTTGTCCATGGGCCTCGTAAAATGCTGGAAGAGAAGGAGAGAAACTTCTTGGCCACGTCGTTTAAGCGCCCATGCCTGCGCGTGCACGGCATCCACACACACACACACACACACACCAGCCATGATGCAAGCCACCTCACGGATCAAGACGCATGCACTTCAAATCACACATGCACGCACTCTGATAGAAAAAAATTCAACCGGGAGAGGGGGGTGGGCGTGAGAGAGGCAGGGAATGCCACCACAAGAGGCCCGAGGGTTTTTCTGGCGTAATCTTTTCCGTGTGCTGTCCATGGTCGACAATAAGACCGCCCACCTGATGCCCTGATGCCTAACTGTTTCCCAGCCCGGTAAAACCACGACATCGAGGCGTCTCTGTGGTACCACAAAGGCTGCCTCATCACATGTGCGAAGAGTGCCACACGGTCAAACCGACGCACAGAGTAACAAGGAAGCACACGGGCCTGCCTGGGACGAAAGCTGTACATTACCCAAAGGTTGGCGGTATTGACAGACCATAAGCCCTTTCTTCGTCCCTGTTTGTCTATTGTCCCCGCGTCCTTTGTGAAGAACCCAACAAACATGTCCCTTTGTGGCCAGCCCAACCATCTTGTAACTACCTACACTAGGTAACCAAGATGGCGCTCGTCGCGCGTAATCTTGGCCCCCAAAACTTCACCCAGCCTCCTCCAGCACGTGAAAACCAGGCTTTTTCTTGAGATTTAAGTGATTGGCCTCGTAGGCGCTCGCTTCGCACACCCTTCCGGGTTTTATCACGGCCGAATTGATCGGAGGTTCGTTCTCTTGCACTGTGTTGCCATCTTCGCAAGCCCAACTTGTTCACTCCAACCCCCCCTCCAAAATATCCATCCATACCAGCAAACCATGAAAGCCCGTTCCGGTCCGCACCGCACACCCCTCCTCAGACTCAAACAATGGATCCCCCTCCAAACAGGATGAATACCTAGAAAAAAAAAATAAAGGTTCAGCCCGCGCTGTGCTACCGGTCTTCGTCTGCACCCAAACATGCATGCCGCCGTTCTGAGACCGAAAGGTTCAAAGGGAACGAGCGTCGCGGGCTTGGGAATACGGGCTACGGCCTGCAGAGGACCGCGACGGAGCCGGAGGCAGAGACGGTTTGGAAGTGGCTGACAGTTGGTTGTTTCGGTTTTTGTTTTCGTGCCGCCCATGCATGCAACGAAAAGCGAGAGAAACAACAAGAATGAAAAAGTTTTTTCTGAGACCCCGACTCATGAATTTGACTCAGGGGCGCCGCTCAAGGGCGGAAAAGGAGCTGCGTGTACGGACTACATAAAAAGGATTCTAGACTGGGCGTTGCAATGGTGGCTGGAAACCGATGAGACATGCCGGAACGTCTGGGCCGGTCGGATAATGAATGAATTCAGAATCCCTTCAGATCCCATCTCTCCCTTGCGAGGGCGGACGTGCCCAAGGTCCTTTTGTCAGGAGAGACATTAACGAGGGGTTCTCTTGCGGCCTGAAGGGACACGGTACCTGGAGTCTGTCCTGGAGGGAGAGACAGATGGACAAGCTGCCAATTTGGCTTGGTACGCATCACGACTTGGTATCAGTTGGAGACGGGACGGTCAACAATCTAATCAATCGCATAGAACTAATAGTCTACTCCGTACTTTGCTCTCATAATCCATATCTAATTCTCGTACAGTCCCAATAATGCTTAGCATTCGCCAGCCGAAACCACGACAAGATACCTACGATCCATCACGACGCCTCGCCCATCCCAAGACCCCGCAGCATCCGTCCGAGCATCAAGAGCTTGTGGCCCAAAAAGGGCTGAAACATGCCAAAGCGCAGCTCCTCTGACGATCCGTCGCAGTGCGGCTGATGCTCAACCCACTGCCCCCATTCCTCGCCTCCAGCCGCAAACGTCACTATTTGCTTTGATCATCTCTCTTCCCCCGGCTCCATCACGCGTCCAGAGAGAAACAGAACGCTTCTCCCCCATCTCTCTCCCCTTGTCCTCGTTTCCGCATTAGCCCGGGCCGCCCTCGCGGCGAAACGGCGACCGGACCCTCTTTAGTCATTGACCTGCATGACGCATCTCGCCAGGGGAATGCCCGTTCATGACCTCATCCTCACATCCGATCATCACTCTAACCCGCGTGGAACAAGTGTCGAGACAAATCAATCCAATGTCGTGTCTGGTCCTGAATCGGTCGGGCGAACGCGAGGGGCGTGCTCACGAATCATC
This sequence comes from Thelonectria discophora, assembly GCA_911649645.1. NCBI lineage: Eukaryota > Fungi > Ascomycota > Sordariomycetes > Hypocreales > Nectriaceae > Thelonectria > Thelonectria discophora. The sequence goes on from CAJVRK010000012.1 coordinate 994,002, forward strand.
TTCACTGCGACTCCCAGTCACCAATCATTCAATCGCCCAGCGCAGGACCAAGATAGTTCGCAAATATCTGAAATTCAATTCAACTTCCTTCCTCTGACATGGTATAGCTAAATGGCCTCAAAGAAACCCTAACTCCACCTCATGCTGCAGCTCCGAGCCAGGCATGAGACGCCAACTATAGAAAACAAAAAGACAAAACCTCCAAGAATCCATATTACCGCGTAGTAATGTCGTATTCCACCGATCTAAGTGCCAATCACTTTTGATGTCCGAAACGCTGTGCTAAATCGAATCCAGTCCAAAGAAAAGTAAACAGGAAATAAAGTAAAAAGAATGAGAAATTTTTTCGGTCCATCATCCAACTCAATTCGTCGTCCTCCGTCATGCTTCACCTTCCAACCGCTCGCGACCCTCAAACGGAAAAACATTGGGTATCATGAGATAAGGAAATGCCCCTTGTTCGATGCCCCCCTCCGCGCGCGCGTGTGCATTGCTGGTAGTACAGGTCGCCCGATGGAGTCCTTGTCTTAGGACAAAAGAAATCGCTGCTCCAGGGGCGAGGTAGAGACGTAAGGGAAATCCATGCGGTACGTTGTCCACACGGAGATCCAGAAAAAATGAGGTGCAACTTTGTGGGCCCTCTCCAATCCGGAAGGATGGTTTTATCTGGTGGCCGGGTAAAGCTCCTCAGGTATGTAAATAACAAAACAGAAACAAGTCCAGGTAGATCCGTGGGCAGTCCGTTTATTTGGTGGGGTTCCGGAGAATCTCCTCGCAGTTGGCGTCGAACCGGAGGTTGAAGAGACGGACGTTTTGCATAAACTTCTCCGTCTTTGCGAGCTCACGATCCCGGCCGAAAAGGGTCTCGACAAATTCGACACCGGCGTTCTTGCCAAGGCCCTGCTTTCGCTTGGCTGCCTTGAGCATGGGAGCCTCGCACGCCTTGAGAAGGGTCCTCAGCTTCTCGGTGAGGCGCTCGCCGCCCTCGATGAACTCCTCGACCAGGTCCCTGTTCTCGGTGCTTCGGACCTGTCCGACTATCTCCTCAGCTCGCTTCACCTTGCCGGCCAGTTGGATGAGAAGGAGCCAGAGTTCTCCAGCCATGTCGGAAATGGGGGTGGCCGGGCCTTGGTGGTAAACGGTCCAGTCGTAGATCCACTTGCCAAGGCTGTTGGCATCGAAAACGCTACCTAGAAGCAGAATTGGCTCTTCAGTGGGATCCCAGTTCTTCAGTGAGTAACCAGTAGGGATTCGGTGCTTGCGAGCATCGAGATCAGTAGCTTTAGGGGTAGCAGGCGGCGGCTGCTGCTGGGGAGGCGGCGGCTGAGGCTTCGCGCGCGAGGAGCTGGGAGGTCGGACGGTCTGCGGTCGCTGGGGAGGAACGGCAGTGGAGGTGCGACGGTTGTGAGAGAAGCTGGTGGGAGGTCGAGGGTGAGGAGGCTGCTGGTACACGGGTTGTTGCTGTTGCGGCTGCTCCCGACCGTAGAACTCGTCATAAAAGGCGGCGGTCTGGGCACCCTGCACGTAGTCGTCGGCATTAGTGTACCATCCCCCATCAAGGTCTCGAGAGTAGAGCGAGGATCGACGCTGGTGATGGTGCTTGGAACGAGATTGTGCAGGCAGCACGTAGGTGTGACCCAGAGCTTCGATAATCTCGTCCTCGTCGGATTCTCCATAAGGGGTGGAAGCCCGGACATAGGTAAACGAGCATCGGCGGTCTCGCTTTGAAGAGCGCGGAGATGACCCGGAGGGCCTTTGTGACGAAGAATGTTTGGGACTCACATCTGCCGTGCTATATTGCCCATTGCTGTTGTAGCGGGGAGAGTCCTTGGGAGGTCGTGGACTGAAGTCACCCGACTGGGAGTAACTGTTGAAGCGGCCGTGAGCGGCGCGCGTGGCGGGACGCCGGGGAGTGGTCGTCTCGGTCCAGGTGGGCCGAGGCGATGGGGTTGGGGTTGCGGACGACATCCTGGTGTAGACACTGTCGTAGTCGTGGATCGCAGGCGATCCAGGAGTTCGTGGTGAGGGATAACTCATGATCTTGTGTGTTCGTCGTTCTGGTGGTGCCCAATGACTGTCAAATGCAAGCAATGATCTTGTTCAAACTCGGATCGCAAGTCGCTTGTGATGGGAGTTGTTGGTTTTCTTCTTTTAGACTTTTTTTGTGATTTTATGGGGTGTAGAAGGGGAGAGGTTATCCGTGACTGCAGTCAGAATCAGGTTCTGGGTGCGCGCAGTCAACTATGTTCAAGCTCTTTCAAGAACACGCCGGGGAAGAGGCGGTCCGGATGAGGGTGTTCGGTATGGCCCGTCACCTCGGTATGTAGTCGGATGGAAAAGGGTTAAAGAAGTGTCTTGCTGCGAACATGACCGGTCTGAAAGATATCCTTCCTCTGCAGAGGTTGTCGAGGCCAAGTCCAGTGGAACTTGGTCGTCGTGGCGAGAAGTCGCTGGACGCTTCGCGAAGCTCCAGCCAGTGATTTGTTGTAAAAGAGTGATTTCGTCGGCACGACGGCTGGCAGTGGTGATGTTTGTTGAGGGATGTGATTGGCAGGCGCCAAGATGCTGAAAGGAGAGGAAGGAAGAGGTTGCCGGAGCGGGCGTGTGTCGCGATATATATTACTCTTGCCCGGGAAGATTGTGTGTGGGAATGGTTGACTCCCAAGCAGAGGAAGACGGGGGGTGTGCGAAAAAATTTGTGGGAAAGAGGGGAATGTACCCGGTAAGAATGACCGGGGGGTAAGGAGGAGCAGGGGTATGAAGTGACAAGGGGTTGCCCTCCGGAAGTGGCAAGGGTAGGGGGGGATAGGAGGAAGGAGGAGGAAGCCAGAGAAGGAAAGGGGCCTGCACTTTGCGCCTGCTCTCTTTGGCGCCCGAGGGAGGAAGGTGGTGCAGGGCAGGCAGGCAGTGCGAAGGCAATGACTCTTCACTTTCCTGCTTCGCGGCACACACTCTCACTCAAAAGGTGTGGGATTAGCACACATTAGTCACAGGCGTGGAAGATTCCCGCGCAGAAGTGTACAGTGCCGGTGCGGAGAAAACGCACCGTATCCAACACCAGCACGTTTTGGCCGTCCCGTCAACGTTGTTCTGCTAGATGACAGAGGTGACGCACACTGTTGCTGCGCAGCCGACAGCGACTAACAGCGCTGCGCCGGTTCCATGATGAGCTGTGCGCTTCGATGCCAAATCTTTCTTTTTGGTGGGATTTTCCGCTCGCTGATAAATCCTTGTCACTCTCTCGTTTGCTCGACTCGTCCCTTCCACTGCTTACCACAAGCTACTCGCACAATCTCAGGATTCAGCCGATGAGTCAATCCCCTCGGTCGAGTCAAATCATTTGTCCTATCCAGGCCAGAAAAGGGGGCATACGGCGAATAGAGCTGAGAGTTTGCTTCCAGATTGTGCGTGCGCTCCAGGAGGCCCCCTCCAAAAATAGGAGACGAGAGCTTCTCGTAAACGAGACAGGCCCGAATAGCAGGAGCCAACGGCAAATGTCGCTGGATACCACAGGCCTGGTTGATCCAATAATAAGCCGTATATACGCTGTGCAAGGCCGCTGAATGCAATTGTGATAGCAGGGCAACAGCGCCGTTTGTTGGAGCCGACTTGTTCTTCAGCTGAACTAGGACTGGGGGTGCCTGTATCGCGAGAAGTGCTCCGTGCTCCTCTGTTCAATTCAACACGTACACACAGACGCGCACAAACTCGCAAATTATTTGCTGCCCGCCGCACACACGCACACGCACACAAAATTTCGACAATTTCTGTTGTCTCGCTTCGTCTCAGAGACAGGCAGAAAAAAGATTTCTCAGCCACTGACGCAAGGGTCGAGAAAAAGTCTGACAGTAAGGCCACAAATTTCAGCAAGGATAAAAAAAAAAAAGTTTTCCAACTCAACAGAGGCTTTGCTTTTTCTATTCCTGCAGTCCCAGTCTTCCAGCGACTTTGGAGCCCGTTGGCCAGGCCCAGGCCCTTGAGGAATTGGATCAGAAGCCATCAGAGATGCCCAACGAAAAGCACTGGAAGAATAGGAACACGCTTCTCTGGAAACAGTCAACTTCCAGAGGCGGGTCCGCAGCCTTTTCTTACAATCCACCAAAGTGCCAGTGAAATTTACGAGTGGGGAACAAGCGAGATGACGGCCTGGGATGGAGTTGGATTCATATCGTCCACCATCCCGGATGCCCGCGAAACCGTTCCGGTGAAAATTTTTCCTTCTCCTTGGGCTTCTAGGCGCGCGGGCGGCAAGACACGACAAGGGCCACAACAGACGGCCACTCGGCTCGGTGTGATTCAGTCGGAATCCAGTTGATCGGTTGTCGCACCCCTGGCCCTGTGGAATTAGTGCGTCGACCGTGATGGGGACGGATAAGAAACAGAGCCTGGACGGGAGCCTGGGCCTGGCTTTGAAGGTGAATAACGGTGCACGGAAGAAATACGAGCTGACGCAACGGGCCAGCAAGGATAACTGGCAAAAAGCTTGCGACAGAAGCTGCAGCCTCTTCGCAAACCGGGATTCGAGGCTAGGTGCAACGCGAGGCTGACGAAAGAGCTCGCTCGGACGGCAAACTTTCCAGCCTAGCAAGCCGCCGTTGTTAGGGATCGAAACGACTTTGAGTTTGGTGCACGAGTGGCGACGAGTTGCTGAAGGCGAAAAAGAGAGGCTGGACGCAAGCCGAACCGCGACGCTGGTAACCCAGCGTTACCACGACCCTTGACCCGCGTGTCTGCACCGTCAATCACACAGATTACGGATCTGTCAAACGACCGGAAAAACGAGGCAGGCAAAACAAGATCAATGGAAGAGCCCACGGGCCTGGGATATCCGCTCTAATCTCGACGGCGACCCTACCAACAATCAACAAAGAGTGTCACAATAAGGGAGAGCATCAAATCTATCGAGTAATCAACAAGGCTGTGACAACGTGGGGGAAAGCTTGACGTCTTTATCAATCCCCAAAAAGGACTATCCCACGCGGCACATCCCACGCTTCCTTAGGGTCAACCACACTAAAATCACATTTGGACAAAGACATAATCAGCCTGATACCTATGAAGACGGCGACTTTAATGCCTTCCCAAAGCAGCAACTACACTACGTAGGCAAGTGTGACACGCCTTGTAACAGGCAGCCGTCCACAACTCAACACACCTCCGAGATGATTATCACATGAACGACGCAACCGGATGATTGGATCACCGGGTGGTCTCGACGAGGCTCTGAATGCACCGATTGGACACGGCGGACTTTTACCTCGCGGAGGTTGCACAGTCAAGCGGACATGTTTCCGGCTTCACCGGATACATCTGCATCTCATCCCGAAGGGCTTCGTTCAAGTTGGAAAGCCCGGCGAGACGCCATGACAAAGCACGACATCCAAGGTCACGGCCAAAATGGACCTCGGGGAGCCGTCAGTGTAACGCGACGATTGAGGCGAACAATTTGAAAACGCAAAGAAGCACCAGAAGTGCAAGTCAACCCCCCTGCATTAGCGACGACAAACAAGCTCTCAAGCCTCATCAAGCAAAGACTTGGGGTTTTGGGGTCGATCCGAGCATCAGGATGCATCAAGTCACAGGCAGTGGGCGGGCAGCCAGATTGGCCTAGACTGCTTCTCCGCACGGCGGGGAAGAGGATGGAGACATCGTGCATCGGGTGCGTACCCTCGGTATTGTCCTGCGCTCCGTCGTCTTGGTGCATCTCCAACCCTGCACCGGAGCGGCGGCTCGCGAATGGGGTTGTTTCCAGCTGGTTGAGTTGACTGCTTCATCCCGAGGCGGACAAGCGCACTTCAATCTGCCTTCCGTCCTCAGCGTTCCGGGACACCCATCCACCTTTTGCCATCCCCGCCATCAGATTCCGCAGCTCTCGCCGTTGAGAAAAGAGTTGGCTCGTACGGATACGGTTGGCTTGTTGAAAACTCTTTTCCGTGCAGCCAGCTAACCCGCCTTGAGGATTTTACAATGCCACACAACGAATAATGGTTTCAGGCCAACCATCAGAAACACAGTAAACCTCCCTTCGTTTGCCAAATCCAGCTCTTTTGCAGTGGAGCTGGATCCTATTGAGTCGGCCGAGAATGACCTGGGCCTCACGATGATCCATTTCCTCTCGAGTCTCAACTGGCCACCCCCAACATCGAGCGCAGGCCAAACCCAGTGAAAGCTCACAGCATGCGGGCGCAACACCGTGGAATGATTGGTTCTTGGAGCTGTCAGGATTGGAATGAGAGGCGGTGTCACACCGGCCACTATCACCGTCTCGGCCCATCTTCGATGCGCATGCCGGACCTCTCCTGTTGGTCCTTCATTGTGGTTCAAGATCTGGCACATAATCGAGGGCATTCTTCATCGTCGCGACTTTCAAGCACCAGATCTCTAATACCAGCCAACCATGTCTCACCCACAACACTAATAAGTGTCGGCAAAAATTTGCAGAGCACATGACCGTCGCCTTTATTCTGGATCTGATGAACAGGCCGTTCGCAACTGCCCGCGGCATTTTTTCCTGCTTATGTTCGTTATGAATAATGTCACAATCCAGGAAGGGCCGACTTTCACGCCTCCGACATTCGAAGGCATCCTTCGGGTTCGCTGAGTGTCTATCAACTTCCGCTCATCCATGACCCTGGGACATTCATCATTACCCAGTCTCATTACCCGCGAATTATCTTTTACCAAATGGACTCTGGGGATGTGCGAACCGAGTGTCTGCGCCCCCGGATACAGGGGGATAGGGTTTCACCGACACGACTCTGAATATTCGCCATGGATGAGCCCTGTCTGCCATCAAGAGGCCCGGGACTGGGGAGGGAGCCACTGGAGAAGATTCCTGGAGCCGGAGATGGAGGGCCCAGATGCCCGTCCGCCGCTGAGCCAGGGTTGTTTCTCGGTGACGTCCAGGGTGTGTCCCATTCAGTTCCTGGGCCATCCCGACTCGCGTGCCCGTGTCCCAGGGGACAGTCACTGAGGTCTAGCGGCCTTTGCAGCGGCTCCAGACCCTAATGCACCGCGATGACAGCGGCCCAGCGATCCAGCGGCGGAGGCGGGGGTGAGTCTTTGATGATTCCCATGTCCAGTGGACTCGCGGCCAACGGACCGCCGCCCGCGAGAGCACCACGCTCCATGCATCCATCCAGACATTCGCACAAAAGGGCCATGGATTCGACAGCCTTGTCCACAATCTAGGTAATTTTTTCATGGGCTCCGTATTTTGTCATCGGAACAACAGGCAGCCTTCCACCCTTGCCATGACGGACACGGCGCACGCACACGGCGCGGCTCTGCTCTGGAACAGCATGGCTCTCCCACCATCCATCGCACCCGGACCTCCCTTATTCCAAGACGGACACGGACGGGCTCAATCTCAAGACACGAGCATCCCGAGATGTGGCTCCGTACAGTACCTACACAGTCTCTCCTCAAGACGGTACTTGAACGCTCGGTCTGCCAGGCTTCACCTTACATAGCACCTTCCTGTCGCTAGGCCCGAGATTAAGGCCATGACAATGGGTCGATGGAGAAACAACACACCAGTGGCACACGCCCCCTGCCTAGGCCCGTCCTTGGGGCCTGTAAGCTGTAATGATAGTTGCAGCCCAACCCGACGACGCAATCTGCTGGGCACCATGTTTCGCACACTCATAATCTGAAGAAAAAGAGCAGCAACCGGACAGTCCTACGATACTTACCCTTGCCTTGGCACATCGCTGCTGGCATGCGTTACACAGGTGTCGAATGTTCCCTCTCGCTTCACTCCAGTCATCTCAAAGACAGGGCCAGCTTCGTCAACCTCCGGAAGGACGTCGGCTGCACCTTTAGCTGGCAAGGCCCTGGCCTGCCTGCAAAGACCTAAAAAAGGAAAACAGAAAACAGTTTTTTCCCGTCTCAAACGCTGGTTGGACTAGAGCCCGTTGACGCGCAGGGTTTGCTGGCTCTCAACCAGCCTTGATTCCTAAAACTAGGAGCAAAGGGAAAAAAGCCACAGGGCTTCCGGCCGCGTTTGTTCCATGCTTCACTCCCCTGCACGCCCTCCATTTCCTTTGGTCCCGGCCGAAAGTGGCCGCTTCGGCGTGTTGGCTTGGAAGAGCTGCCTAGGAATGCATTTCAACCCCCCGTTCCCGTCCTTTGACGAATCCCCCTGGACAGCGCCCCAGACACACACCCCGGCCGGCAGACCTGGTCGAGGAGCTTTGTTCATTGAAAAAATTTTCATTGTTTTTCTTTTGACGACGAACAATCTTTCGCTGCGGGACGTCATTTCGCTGAGACTCGCTCAGCATGCCCTACGCCGGGTGCTATATGCATGCAGCCTTTGCCTGACCATCATCTTGGCTATGCAGTCCTTATCATTAGTTATGGCACACAAAGACGCCATCCCCAAGACCGAGGACGAGGACGAGGAAGAAGCAAAATTTCATCTTTGGATGGGGAATGTGACTCATAAAAAGCATTCGACTCCTCTTTCCTTGCCCTGTTGTCAGCAAAGACATGCACCATCATGTATCTCCTCCCAACGAACCCTCTCGTTTGCTGTGTTGATGTCCAAACATCCGTCCGCCCCGTCGAATCGGGCCCGCCATGCACCCCATGCCAGCTGCCGATTGGCACACACACACACAGACGCACACAGCCTAGTCGTACACGTCGCTATTCTGCTTGCATGAAGGCAGGGCGAGAAGATCCAGACAGAGTCGAGGAGGGGAAGCTACCAAGGTGTTGGCAAGGCGTGCAAACACCACCAGCCCTTTGGAGAAACAGGCGGCCGTCAAAGCGGCCTCGAGCTGGTTCCACAAACACTTATTCCCCCTCCTCCCTCGATGCCCTGGTTGTCTGAACTCTCCCGCTTGTGACGACATCAAAGGCATGTTTGTCCCTATTCGCTGCGCTCACCGAAAAAGATCACAACAATGAGTGTGCCAGCCCCAGCTACCCCTCCAAAAATAGGGCGTCGACGACCGCCTTTCTCGAGTGCCCCTCCATCAGCGTGCCGCCAACAAGACAGCTCGACATCTCTCTCACCGACTCTTTCACCAGGCTGGCGTTGCTCGGCTACGTAACCATGATGCATTCACGGTCGCAGGGTCGTCTTTGGTGTATCAGCCTGGACAGGCGCTATGAGGAGCGGTGCGTCGGGAAGCCCATCTCGTGAGCCAGCTCGATTTGACGGTTCAGAGGACGAGCAGCGGCAGCGCCCGTTTTGGCGTATAGGCTGCCCGACGTGTAAGTCGACAAGGCCCGGAGCTAGGCCGTCCGCAGAACAACAGAAGGGAGCATGTGCATGCTTGCGTCTCTTGGCCCTAATGAAGTTTCCGCTGTTCGCCGACTTTTTCTGCGTCTTGGGTCTTGCAGCAGGGCCCGACGTCAAGATGCGTCCTCGGCGGCCACCCACACAGTGTTGTCGCACTTGATCTGTGGGAGAAAACAACGGCCGTAATCGTGCAGCTGCAGGCCGGAAGAGACATCAAAAAGCAAGGCGCGAGACATGATGGCGACGCCGCTAGCAAACGCTGGCCTGCTCCGCTTTCTCAAGTTCGAGGCGGCTCGGGAGAGAGGACGGCTGGATAGCGCACCTCACTAACGCGGGCAGGGGGGGGGGGGGCGGACTTGGGAGGAGCAGAGCGAGAGGGCAGCCAAATCATGGACATGACGACGTTGCTTTTTCCCACAAAAAGATTCTGCTTTCCCTCAACAAACCTCCATGGTTCCCGGAGGAGCTGGAGGATCCCGAGTGGCCTCGCCTGGGTAAGGGGGTGCAGCTTGTTCAGGGCAAACATTAGGGCATGGTCCTTTGCTGCACGTCGTCGGCGAGACGGGGACTCGTGGTTGAGACGCGGAGGGAACCAAACCAGACTAGACCAGGGCAAACAACAAAAAGAGTTGACAAACAAACATGGGTGTGCCCGGCAATGCGCCTTGCCTCGAGTTGGATTTTGGACGATGCAGAGCTCGCGTCCAATCCTGTCAAGATGCATGCGCCGAGATGGAGCATCGCGGCCTGCATTTGCACGTGTCGGTGACAGAAGAGATGGCACCTCCAGGACTCGACGGAGGTGTATCTTGCTTGCTCGCCTTCTCAGACACTGTTGCCGTGGTCCCATGCAGTTAAGAGTCATCGCCTTGCCGAGGCCGCTCTGGATCCGGGCGCGTTAATGCCCAGCGGCCGTGTATGGTTGTTTTTCCGCGGGGTGGTGATAGAGCACAAAAAGGCCAAGGCCGCCTCTGCTTGGCCACGATACACATTTACCGGCGACCGCCGGCCGCGTCTTGTCCTGGGCTTTCTGGATCCCATTGCCGCGAGCTAGCAACTCTGAGAGGAGGGTTTTGATAGCCACGGGCTGCAAGTCGGGAACCAGGCCGGCCGACATGTCCCGTCCCCGCCGTTACAAGTCGGTCACACAGACCTGGGCTGTAGGAAAATGCACAATCTCTCTCGACAATTTTTTTTTTTTCTTCCTATTTTTTCGGTGTGAAAAATCCTGGACCTGGCAACGCAGATGCACGTCTGCCTCGAGTTTTTTTTCTTCTTCCACCCCCCCTTGCTCGACCTGCCGTGGCCAATAATGTCGACCAGAGGCCGTTCTCGCGGAAACACAGGGGGCACCAGCCCTTTTGATTCGGTCCTGCGAACAAAGGATCAAGCCAGAGCAAGGGACGAAAAGGATGGAAGGGAAAAGTAAAATCTAATCTCAAGAGCCCACGGCACAGGGTCAGAGCTTTTGCCTCTCTCTCTTCCCGAGCCTCCGTGCTCGTAAATGACGAAATGACAAAAGGGGAAAAAAAATACGGATGGGCGTGGCTTGTTTCCGTCGGAGCCCAATGGAGGCAACCACCATGGCCGGCGCCGTTTTCCCGAAAACAAAAAACGTTCCGTGATATTGTCGTTGTTGATTGATCAGCCGTGTCGGGGGGGAGAAAAGAAACGAGCAGGAAAAAGCAACTACGCAAACTGCAAGTCTCTGCTGTCCGGCCGAGCCGCACAGGACAAGACGCAAAGCCGGGCCGCGATTCGAAAGCGAAAATGGTTGTGCGCCGAGCTATTCAGAGACATGCATAAAGAGGCGATGCCCGTTGGGATGCGTTGTCGTTGGAACTGAGCCACGTGGGATGGAGGGTTGGGAAGAACGAGGCAGAAAAAAAAAGGGCCTTCCAGCACTCGCCGATAACCATCTCGCTGGGCTTGTTCTCCCCCCGGAGCAAGCGTGGCGGTGCGCTCCGACGCGCGTGACCCACTCGACTCGGCCGGGTCCGCCACCGTGCTCGGGGGCTCCACTCCCGGCAGGACCTCCGTGGCATGTGATCAAACGTCCGGCGATATCTGGCTCGGATTGCATTTCAGATACCCGTCCGCGTCGCTCACCCGCCTCGGTGACTCATCTCTTCGTTCGAGATGGGTTTTCGGATTTTATTCTTAGATCTCCTTTCTCCGTCGCCTTCCTTGGAATCAACCTCTCATTTCCTTCGCTTCTCCCCCGCCCCCCAGAGGCCTCCTCCTATCTGGCGCCCCTTTTTCAATATCGCCTCCGCTCATCTAGATTGGACCGCTGGATCCGGACGGACCTCGACGTCGCCTCCAACATGTGACGCGAGGCTGCCAAGGTAAACTGACTCCTTTTGCTAACATCTGATCTAAATAGCTTTCCCCCTGTCAGGCTGTCTCATTTCCCGAGAGTGAGTCACTCTTCTTTGCTCGGCCATTATCATTATGAAACCCACACGCCATTCGTCCGCGACATCACATCGCCACCCATTTTCCACGATTCGCTTCAGACTCGGAGCCTTCCACCCAGGCAGTGCTATTCTTATGACGACGACAAAGACGACAAGTGTTCATCGACATGAGCAAAGATGACGATTCCACATGCTCAAGGGGCTGGCGCTCTCGTGGGGCCAATGGCTGGTGCACAATGGGGGGCGGAGGGTTTCGGGGGGGCTGAAGCAGGCAGCAACAGACGCGGGCACGGTCGACGAATCACTCGGCCAGAGACTGCCTCTAGCAAACCTTTTCACGAACGAGATTGGACGAGGAACCATATCATGAACAAGAAGGATTGAGACGAAAAAAACTCTCCGAGACGCTCGCCTCCCCTTTCACATGCCTCTGCGACCGGACCCGAGTCCTTGGGACCGTGAGCGCGGGGGAAGAACCAATCCCCTGGGCCAGCCTCACTTATCGAGGAGGACAATTATCACGGGGGAGTCATCTCTGGGGGTGTTACGCTACGCAAGTGTCATGTGAGACGGGGGAGGGTCGGACTTTGCCTCCGGGTGTGTCTTCCGGTGGCTGAGGGATGGAAAGTGAGTTGTTCGCGAAAGGGCGTGGGATATCGCCACGCCCTTTTGGATGAAGGGTATGAAGGTATCGATGTGAATGGAATCCAGGATTCGGTGTATCTTTTGCCAGAGAGCGAGACTTCTCGCACTGGGCGTTGAGGAGGCCTGGAGTTGTGACGAGGGCGTCTTGGAGCCTTGGCCTTTGGTGCTTCGCTGGAGGACGGTGGCGAGAACAACCCAGTGAGGAAGGAGTGGAGGATCTCGAGCTCTGGCACATCTTCCGGCTCTGCGAGATTTCCTTGATGCCTGATATAAAAGGAGTCGCGAGAGGTCCGGCTGAGTCGAGGGACAAGAGCTCAAAACGGTTCGGGTCATTAGCACCCCGCGTAGGACTTTTGATGGCTGATAAACTCGACCCCTTTTCATCTAGGACTGGGCCAAATCAAGGATGAAATTGGTTCTTTTGACAGGGCGTGTCATCACTGCTGCCCGATCTGGTTGTAATCGTTCTCTTGGGCATGGCTCCCGGTGTGGCTGGCTAGGGAGGGAAGACGAGGCAAGGCTCGAAGTGAGGCATCCGATTACAAGATGATTCTGTGTTGTTCGTCTCTCTCAGGGTTCTTGATGCCTTAGGATATGGCATTCTCGTAGCTTTGTGTACTTCGTTCAATCTTGCCCTCCGACAGTCAGGTCGATTCCCCGGGTTCAGTTCATAACAACCACGATTTACTTCAACACCAACCTAATTTTCAACTATTAATAAAAGCTATCTCTCTAGAGCCACTTGTACTGCCACAGAGCTTGGATATCTTAATAAGCGAAGGGTCTGCCGCCAAATAAGTCATTGTATGCCAGCTTTTCCCTTGTAGGGTAGTCATTTTGCCAGGGAACCAACCGAGATCCCATTTAGCACCAACGAAAACTGCCAGTATGTCGGTTATTAAATCCTAATGAGGTGTTCACTACTGCGCATTCATTTGCCGTGATGTGAATATGTTCCTTTATGCGTTTCAATTCCGGGTAAAGTTTGTATAGATTCCCAGTTCCAGTGAGACAAGCACCGCAATCCCTTCACCACATTACCATCTCGAACAAGCATGTGCCGAGAACCTAAAGATAGGTATAGAGTGAATACTCAATGCAAGCCCGCCGGAGGCGACACCAAGAGAAAGAATTTAGGCATCAAGTCTATTTGCGCCCAGAGGTGGCAGGTTGTGAGATGAGTTGGGAGTTGCCAGTCGTGTCGCAATACCCTCGCGCTAAACCGGTTGAACGGCGTCGTCACTGAGGTCTATGTGGATGCATCAGTTATTATTGCTATGCCTTGCACATTGAACTCTTGGGATTTACCAAATATTGGTAGCATTATTAACAACCAACGGTGTTGGGGACGTATGCAGGTGGCCTGAGTCTAGTATGTGCCACAGGGAGATCAAGTCACTGTTAGTCAGTCCAAGATAATAGACTCACTGCATTGAACCCGGGAGAAATAATAGGCATAATCAATCAATATATTGCCTCTTTAATGACATTTATTATACCGACGTTGGACCTCGTTCGTTGAGCCAATGTAAGCCGAATCATCTGATACTAAGCCGAGGGACTTGTCGGCAACGTTTAGGTTGCCTGCGGTTATTTATCGTCTGCCGAGAGTGCGCCCTTCCAGATGAAAAACCGAGTCTGTCTGTTTGCCCTTGTCGTCTTCCAATGCGCGGTTGGTGATGTAAATTATGAGGTTGTCACGTCCATCCCGCTGGATCCTCGGTCGTTGATTGATATTCGGAACTCGGTCCGATGGTGCTGACAAAGTGGTGCTGCCAAGTCGCCCTGCTCTGCTGACCATGTTGCCGAATTCATGTGCCATAATATTCGATGAGCTGTTGTTCGAGCCATCAATCGACAGGCTGAGAGATGCAACAGAACAACACTCCACGACATGAAATCTGGCGCGGTTCCAGTGGGCTTCCCCGAAAGGCTCACCACGGTGGCGGGATCTCGAACCCTTGCTGACGTATCGTGATTTCTCTTCCCCGCGCCCCATGACAAAAGCCGGAACGTGGGATCCGGATTTGGCCGGGCCCTTGAGTCGGTCCCTGACCCCCATCATCAGATCATTAACGTTTATTAGTGAAAGCGGTAACTAGGAAGCTGATGCTACCGAGGCCCGTAACTGGGGTATATGGCCTTGGTGACGTTGATCTGGGCGTTTGGGCTTCGTGGGTCGACGGGACGACTGTGGCCTGTTTGCTCTCATATCCGCATCGTCTGTCTGGTCGTCCTTGGCTCGGCTCGTAGCGTCACACAGCAAACCAGTCGCCTCCTGCCGCGACTTCCAGCTGTCACCGAGGACGCTTAAAAGGCCACGCCAGAACCCCCACCCAGAACAGCAACCTCCAACAACAACAAACAACCTACTTGCACCTCTCAACACCTAAACAGCGAGAAAAAGCACCCAAAAAATGTGCATCGTCCTCTTCACAACTGCCCACCCCGAATACGCACTCATCGTCATCGACAACCGGGACGAGTATATTCTGCGGCCAACGTCTCGGCCTCACTGGTGGACCCATGGAACCTCGGGCCGTCAGGTGCTGTCGTCAAGGGACCTTCAGCGGGCAGAGAAGGGCTCGTGGCTCGGCATCACCAAGGACGGACTTCTGGCCGTTCTCACAAACTACCGAGAGATCAACCTCGACGACACAAAGCATCCAATCCATGGCGTCAAGAGTCGCGGCGGTATGACGACGGCTTGGCTGGGAGGACTGGCCGATGGTGGTGTTACCGACGGCGTCCGACAGCTTGTCCAGAACGGCGGGGTTAAGGGCGTTGGCGGCTTCTCCATGGTGTGCGGCAAGCTGAGGAAGGAAACTGAGGGTATCGCCATTGTCAGCAATCGTTGCGGCGATGTAGCCGATGTTCCTGTGGTCGGCAAGAAGCGTGGCGAGATTTGGGGCCTGAGCAATACCGCCTTTGACGCCTCGGGAGAGGCCGAGGAATGGCCAAAGATCCGCATGGGGAAGGAACTCCTCAAGGAGGCTATCGACGGGTCAGTTGCTGCTAGTTCAAGCGAAGACGATCTTGTGTCCCGACTCTTCTCCGTCCTCGACCAGGACACGCTCCCCATCAATGACGGAAATACTAGCCTCGTCGACTACATCAGCCAGCTCAAGGAAAGCATCTTCATCCCGCCCATCGGTGATGAGGTGCACCGCAACGACATGAAGGATGCGCGAGCCAAAGGGATTGCGGTGTGGGCAACAGATGACCAGGTGGCAGTCGAGGCTCTCGCTATTGAAGGTCGTCCAGATCCGGCACCCAGCCCGATGATGGGCTTCGAGACGGGCATGTATGGCACCCAACGACAGACAGTAATTCTCGTGGACTGGGAAGGCAATGTTACAATGGTAGAAAGGGCGCTCTTCGACGGAAACGGAAACGAGGTGCCGCGAGGCAAAGGCGATCTGGAGTTTCGGTTCAAGATAGATGGCTGGGAAGAGGGAACCTCGAACGGCACGGCGGTTGTGAATGGGAACTGAGGCGACTTGCTGCGTGCATGAATACCTAGACATGAATGAATGAATGAAGAGATGATATCACTTTCCTTACGCAACGGGCCTTGGTGGAAGAGATGAAGGTGGAAAGTGTTCGTCGGTGGTGCCTGTCCTATCAGAGCAGGAGCTGGATTCAGTGCCTGCCTCCTCATTGGCTTCACGTTTATATTTCTGTTCGGCTGGCAGCTGCCACTGGTTTCCCTTTCCGTCTGCCATTGCCTCCTACCGCCTGCCAGTTACCGCCCAAGAACCACAATGAACTGCTGGAAACAAAACAAACAAAAGTCTCAACAACAAAACAAAGCGACATCCCATACCACCTCCCGCACACCAAGAACCTGTCTCTCCGAACAGCCGAACATATCAGCGTTCCGACTTCTCTTAATACTCCTCTCACTTCCCTCGCTTGCTCCTCTTCCCAAGACTTTCTCAAAACTCTCGTTGCTGCTTGGAAGGTGTCACACAAACAAACACCTCGACAATCCACGCCGTCGCTTCCTGGTCCATGGCAGCAGCCTTGGCTCAATTATCGTCGCAAATCGCCTCCAGTCTGTCCAGAGCTGCTTTGAGCATCATCTACGACCCTCTCAATCATTTCCCCCGAATCATCGAGCTCATCTTCTTTGGCGCGTCTCCGTTTATCTGGCGTTGGGGTGCCGACTACGTCGTCTTCGCCATCTACTTCCTCGTTGGCCTCTTCATTGTCTTGTTACTCTTTCTTGTCGTTGTGAGAGACATAATTGTCGAGCTTCTGATCCCATCCTTGGGAATTGGTCCACGCCCGAGACTGACGTTCCAATCTTTTACCCAAGGCTACTAATCTCTTCATCGTCAACCATGGATTCCCTCAATGGGACCAGAACTCGACTGCCCACGCCGGCAAAGTTCCTGGGTCGAACGAAGCGCAAGCGACCAAGAATTTCGGAGCCCATTGGCCCTATCAAGAACTCTCGAGGCCCGGACCTTGTTCGCAGCGAGAGCTTGATGATTGTCCCTGGCATCAAGGACTGCAGTCCAACTGAAATTCTGCCACAAGAAGAGGCCGTTGGAGCAAAGAAGACGACAAGACGCATCTCGGCGAGCTTCAACAAGCAAGGCCTTCAACCTCTTTCCGGTAGCCCAACTGTTGCAAAGTCGGATGTCAATGCCACCACTTTGGCCCAGGCCCTCCCATCAAAGCTCCCGACCAAACGCGTGCCACCAACCCATGGACGAAAAGTCGCCTTGACAGCAAGCTCAACCTTCAACATTATCCCCAGTCTCGATAAGATCCCACAAGTCCAAGCCCAGACCGAAAATATCCCTCCTGCCGAAATGGGAGCGACTCCTCCGACAAGAAAGCCGCCGAATCTTCCCAAGAGCCAACTGCCAAAGTCGAGGACCATGAGCGTCCTCACCGAACTCAAGTCCATCTCCCGTCCCTCACTTGCATCTCGAGCTGGAAACTCTCGCCTCTTTAGTGGCTCCTCGAGAAAAACGTCAACGTCCTCATCCAGCAGCACGTTGCTTGGCGCCAGTTCCTCCCGGCTTCGACTTCCCCGGCCATCCCTAACATCGTTGCCTCGTTCGAGCAGACCAACTACTCCTGAAACTGCTCCAGCGCCAATGAAACACGGACAGATCAGCACCTCTCAGTCGTCGGCATATTGGTCTGGTCGCTTCATGTCTCTTCACGATCGCTACTTATCCGAAGGTCTCAACTAGGAGTTGACATCTTCACCAGCAGCATTCAAGAGCCAGTCTGTACAGAAGCAATTCCTAGCCACTGATCGCCACGGGGCGAGTCTCCGACCAACCCATCTGTCATATTCTACCACGACATCGGCTCTTACAACCATCACATCATCTGCTCCACGCCCTCGACCTGGAGCGGATGACGACGCTCAATGCCTCCGCATTTTTGCCCACCTCGAGACCTGCTGCATCACCGCCGAGGCCCAAGTCTCCCTCCACAACTGGCAGCAATCGTACGCACGTCGTCATAGTCGGCCTGCCCTCTTGCCCGAGGGAGGATGCATGGCAGAAAAGGGCTTGATGAATCGAATCTTTGGTGGAGGCCTGAAGAGAAATGAGAGGAGAAGCCTCGCCCCTGGCACCCGGCCATCCGAAACTGGAGGGGGGAAGGGGACTGTTGGTCGAAGGACCGGGAAGAGGGTTAGTCTGTATTGAGAAGGGGTTCCGCTTGGCAGAAGCGAGTTGTTCATTGCATGCCCGAGTTATCTTGTTTTTGGTTTTGGTTCTGTTTCGGCGGTATAGAGATGAGGGGGAAATTGTCGAGAAATCGAAAAGTGTCGTTTATGCCTGTATTAACTAGAACGCCTCTAGTTCATCACTAATCATTAACCTGGAAATCTGTCGACTTTTGCAGTCTAAAGGTGGTATACTATAAGTCTGGTTTCACCCTCCCCGTGACGTGCTGTTTTTGTTGCCTCTGTAGGCCTGTAGATGTGCGATGGCCTATTCGACCTTCTTACGAATTCTCAGGTAATCGCGAATCTGCTCGTGCTTGCTCGCAAAGAACATGCCCTTGACGTCGTTGCGCCACGCCAAGACGCCCACCTCCTCGGCGAAGCCGGCGACGGCCATGTACTCCTTGTGGTCCTCAAAGTCCTTGAACAGGAACCCGCCCGTGGTCTTCATGCGCTCGTTCTCGAGCTGCCAGAGGCGGATCTGGTCGACGACGGTGGGGGGCAGGACGGGCTTGTTGTTGAGGGCGGCGGTGCGGTGCATCTGGTCGTGGGCGTGGGCGGCGAGGTACGAGATGATCTGGTCGGCCGTGATGCCGTAATTGATGGCTTGGCGGATGGACTGGCGCGAGAGGCGGCCGGCCACCATGTCGGGGAAGCGCATGTTGAGCTTGGCAAAAAGGGCGATGACAGCGATCTGCAGCGTCGACTGCGTGTAGGCGTAGATGCGGTAGTTGGTCTCGATGATGATGCTGCCCTTTTGCTCGGCGGGCTGCGCGCCGGGTGCGGGCGCCGAGCTGCTGCGGCCTTGTCCCTGGCCGAAGGCGGCGGCTGTGGCGGCGGCGACGCCGTCGCTGATGCTCCGGAGACTGTTGCCGGCGCTGGTGAGCGTGGTAGCCAGCCGCGTGGGGAAGAACATGGAGCGCTTGTGGTTGGGGATGTGGATGAGGCCAAAGTCGACGAGCGACGGCAACATGTTCTTACGGGCGTCCGTCAGCGCGTTGGTGTCGTACGCGCGGCCGAGCTCCATGCTGGCCAGCACGAAGAGGAACGACAGCATGTCCGTGGCCTCGAGGCCGGCCGCCTTGTTGGTGTCCATGGCCTCGAGCCAGAGAAGCAGCAGCGTCCACACCTGGGCGTTAGCCTCCTGCAGCAGAAACGTGAAGCCAGCCTTTGTGATGCGAAGCCCGCTGTTGGTGTAGTGCACGAGGCGGCCGGCCACGAGGAGCTCCTTGACGCTCTTATGCGGGCCCGAGGAGTCGCCGCCGCTCTTGAAGCCGACGCTGGCCACGACAAAGTGCAGGATGTCCTCCCATTTCTTGCGGGCGTATTTATCGAGGAACGGAATGTCGATTTCGGACGGGATTTGGAGGTTCGAGGGCACGCCAAATGAATTGTGGTCGCCGCCGCCCGAGAGTGCGAGGCGCAGGGATTTCCGAAAGTTACCCGTCAGTCCGACCATCTGGGGCTTGTCTTTCGCGGGGGGCGTGATGTGGACGATCCAGAGCGTGCGCAGGATGGAGAGGGCCTTGTCCTTTTGCCTAAGTGTTTTGGAGAGAGAGTCAGACGGCTGGGGGAGTCAAATTCACGGCTCTACGAGAGAAGAGCCGTACCGTTTTGCGCTGGGCTTGACCCAGTCGTCGAGATCGGAGAGCAGGATGGCATCGGGGACGTAGAGAATTCTCATGACAAAGGTTTTCGCTGCCGACGGTCGAATACGAGTTAGCCAAGGGACGGCCTGTCTGCACGCGAGGTCGAAACGTACCCAGATGAGGCAGCATGCGGCGGAAGATGGCGAACGCGGTCGACGGCTGCAGGTACAGCTTCCGCAAGGTAGCGCCGGGGAGCTTCTCGAGGTACTCGGCGAGCTGGAGCGAGGGCGTGGGACTGACTGACATGCTGGGCAACGGGCAGCGGGCGGCGCAAAGGGTCGTCAGTCAGCGAAAGTCGAGGAAGAAGCTATCCCATGATAGAGGAGGGAACACGATATGGGGGAAGGGGCCCGGCCAGCGGAGCAGATGAAAAAAAGGTCTTGCACAATCGATTTCAGAGTGGGAAAGGTACGGACAGTAAAAAGGAAACGGAACGTGTGCGGCCGTCTTTGTTTGAAGATGTTTGTGAGTCTTCAAAAAAATACTTGATGCCTCTTGACGCTCAAAGCTTTGCAAAAGATCGGAAAAGGTCCGGGTAATTACGTCAGAGTTCTTTCCCCCAGTCATAACCTCTGTCGATGCCGAGATCCACATCAGCAGCCTGACTTTCCTTTGACATCTCTAGCGACGATGTCGAGAGAAGATGGGTATGGCTGAGTGACTGGGCGAAACGTCCCTGAGCTTCATATATCGACGGTCAAGGATCGAATGAACTGTTGAACACAAGATGGGTCCCTCCTTGTTCCCATGGCCAAGGGACCCATCAGTGTGAAGATATCCTCAGGGGGTGCCTGAGCATTACTCACAACACTCCTTCGCGAAAGCTTTGCGGTCAAGAATCGTTTCATCTAGGTAGACGAACGAGTCTACGTATAATGAAGGTAGAGTTTGAACACCTGGAGCCCTAATCTGGTACCGATCATGAAGCTGGTTGGGTGGCACTTAAGTTTGAAGATGGCCGCTACCTCTGCATATCATGTATACCAAAGAAATGTACCGGTAATGAGACCCTAGGCATGAAGGGACCGAATATATCGCAGGAAGGATTCCGCATTGGCTCAACCAGGTGTTTAATAGGACGCCACAAGTTGTCCATCAACCTTAGTTGGCTGCCGTGTGAATAGCTTCAATCTGTACCTAGCCCTTGGAAACTCGGTTCACGGAACCAAAGCTACGCTGGCTCGGGAAGGCCACGGGAATTCCAACGATAAAAGGAGCTCAAACGCAAGCACATTAATCTGTAAAGGAATTATCTGACTGCTTTGTCAAAGGATGTACGTATTAATATTCGTACTCATGAATTAACGTACCCTGCATCCCTTCAAATTCGACGCCACACATCTTCCTAGATGGGCTAGATTCATATCATTTGCACATGGGTACACCATCCGCGGCAAAGAACACTCGGCCGCGCTAATTAGTTCTTCCGACCTTCCCCGGATATTCGAACCCCCCCGGACCTCCGCAGGCGGAGGAGCATTGAAACCCATTGCCATCTCCCATCGTAGTTTCGAGTCCGAGGAGACGCGGTTCCTTCTGTTGAATCTCTCATAGAACTCCAACTCTGACTCTTCAAGACGTAGCCTATCGTCCACAATGGCAAAGAAGCTCAGCCCTACGCAATTCGTCAAGGCGGTCCGTCCACATATACTTCGTGTAGCCAGCTAGTCTGTCCATGCTAATCGGGGTCGATTCTTTAGGTGACGAGGTCTTTCATGGCCGAATCAGGCCTGGAGCCACGGTAAGTCATAGTTCTCTATCCGTATCCTGGACTCACTCTCGGTTACATATCGCCCTCATCTGAGTGCATGGCCCAGAGCTTCTATCGAGGCAGAACTGACAGACTGACCACATCCCCCAGACTCCTTGGGAAACATGTGCGACAACCCGCCCCTTTTCAATTACCTTCCTTTAACCCCCCCTCAGTTCCGAATCGTCAGCGCCGCAGAAGGCAGAGTCGACTTCGAGCTTGACATCGCCAAGGACCACACCGTGAGTAACCCAACCAAGCTCACCAGACCGTCATTCCCCTCATTCCGACACCATCCACTGTATAGAACCGCCTTAAAACCATACACGGCGGCACAATCGCAAGCATGGTCGATCTTGGAGGCTCACTGGCCGTCGCCTCGACCGGTCGCTTCGCAACGGGCGTGTCGACCGACTTGAACGGTACTGGTCCCTTCATCTCCGTACGAGCTTCTCCCGCTGATGGCTGCAGTCACGTATCTTAGCCCTGGAGGTCGCATTGGCGATAAATTGACGGGCACGGCTATCTGCGACAAGAGTGAGTGCAACTCTGAGCCAGTCTTTGTGCTTGATGCTGACAGAAAGATCCCTAGTCGGGAAAACACTGGCTTACACGACAGTGACATTCACCAACGCCAAGGGTCATCTTGCTGCTCGCGGGAGCCATACAAAGTAGGTCTCGGTAAAGACTCATTGGGACTGTACTGATCAATTATAGATATGTGAATGGCACCATGGGCGAGGACGGGCCATTTGTAGCCCCGGCCGAATTTGTAGATAATGTCGAGTAAAACGATTAATTGTAGACAATAGTCCTATGTTCTCAACATGGTATGCGCACTCATGTAGATCCGCCCATATGGCCAAAACATTCCAATATTCAAGACATGGTATCATATAATTCAGCCCTTCCCAAACAAAAGCACCTTGTGTGTGGCCGATATCTGGCCACAATTTCCTGAAATCGCGCCTCATGCTTTCTCGTAGTATGGTTGAGGGGCAGTCTGAGGCGTCGCCCCGTTGGCTTGGTGGTTCAAGCCCATGGTATCTTCCATAGGAGGCGGTGGCTTGTTCTCGGCGCCTGGGGGGACGTAGTACGGTTGCTGGACCGGGGCCTGCTGGATCGGACTTTGCTGGACTGGAACTTGCTGGCCTGGAGCGTACTGAGGCTGCTGGTAAGAAACACCGTTCTGACCTGGCTGAGGGTAGTAAGACTGTGGCTGCTGGTTCTGTGCCCAGCTTTGCTGCATCACAGGTGGCGCTTGGGACTGATGGATCGCAGCTGGGGGAGCCACCTGGTTCGGATCATAGCTGAAGCCCCAAGGGCTCACTGCACTACCGCCTTGGGTCATGAATGGCTGCTCAGTCGACCAAAGCCCGTTGACCTTCTTGTGACCTAGGCCGTAAACTAGGCCTAGAAGAATGAGTTGTGGCCATGTAGAAAGGACCACATCAAGAATGATGAAATAGTTGTGATACTCCGGATCGTCAGAGATGTTCGTTAGACTAGTGGTGGCAGGAATAGAAGCCATTTCGTAAGTATTACGGAGAAGCCAGAGGAAGGCACACGAAATGAAGATGTGAGAAGCCTGGTTATGAATATTAGCCTGCACAAGATATAGACGAGCTGGACAAAACGTACCGAAGAGACACGCGCATCGCCCTTGGTGTGTAGCTTGACCATGACGGACTGCGCCATGACGGCGAGAGCGGCGACGAAAAGAAGAACTCGAATTGAAAAGTCGATTTGTCGGCTGGTGAGGAACTGATCGCGTATATCGCCGTATAATCCCGAATATAGGTACTTGTACATCTTGGTGTACACCTCTGTCCGGAGGCCAAAAAATGCGAGGTCGAGAATTACAACAATGGCAGCGACGCCCAAGGCGCCGAACTTGAAGAACTTGGCATAGTTGCTGGGATTCCCGGACTGAGCAAGGAGGATGCCACTGCCGAGACTGACGAGCATCAGAAGCACAAAAACATCGGAGAGGGCGTGGACGAATCGGGCGCAGGCGTAGGTTTGGGCCGAGGCATGCTGCAACTTGAGGAGCACGGATTCATAGTCTGAATAGTACGAGCTGGTGGCAGCGAGGCGTGTGGAAGCGAGTGCCAGTCCGTAATTGCAGAAGTCGAGGAAGATGAAACTGGATGGACGGTTAGACGAAGATTTTTCTTGTCCAGAGGACGGCGTAGACTGACAGTGTGAATATACCAAAGGCTGCCTTGAGATACGTGAATGCGCCTCGAGCAGGGTCTCCGCGACAGCGAGCCAGGCAAAGGGAGCATAGGAAGATGATGGCGGAGGGAATAAAGGTCAAGGCCATGAGCGCCAGATGCGCTATGTAGAAGCGCTCATAAGTGTAGAGCATGTTGACGAGTCGCCTGCGACAAAGTCGCGATGAATGTTGGCGGTGGGCGAAGAGTTCTACTGCAGCCAAGTACCTCAAGGGCTGCAAAGAATAAGGTAGCGCAATCAGGGCAAGAATTGAAGCAAAAAGACACCCGCCTGAAGGTGAAAGGGAGGGAGAAGGAAGGAGGGAATCAAAACACGGAGCTCAGGGAGATGGGAAGGAGGGATGGGCCATTTTTAGATGTGGACGGACGGCTCTTAACTAGGAAATGTGCCTGACTGGGATGCACCTTCCATGGGGTCGCATTATGATTCAGAACCGCCTCGTGTCACGGCCACAGCTCTGCCGTCTCATGGGCAGAATTATAAAGTAATTGGATTCTTACTGCTCCTTGATCAATTAATTAGTGGAGGGGAGGGGCCGATCTTCAGCCCCAGCGATGGAGACTGAGAGAATCATGATCCAGGAGGCCAAGAGAAGTGGGCAACGTTTGTTGTGGTGCGACAGACGGTTGTTCTGCTGCGACGACACAGACCAAAACAAAGGATGGCTTCGAGTCGCCCGGGTTCAGCCCTGCTGGGGGAGCCCTGAAGTGTCTGCACGAGCTCCCGCGCAAAGTTGTTCCAGGTGTTCCAGGCTCCAGCTCGCAGCGTCGCAAATAAGCTTGAGTGTCCAAGTGTCGTCCCCTGCATCTGGCGCTCGGCACTGCCTCGCGAGTGGACGTAGAAGAGCCGTCGTGATTGGCTGCCTGCCAAATGGGGTGGCTCCAGATGCACTGGCGCGACAGCGAATTTTCGCTTGGAGATGAGCGTTTCCGACATTGGCGTCGGCATGACGATGCCGTGTTAGACGCTGATGTTGCTTTGTTTCCCTTCATTGGGCGCCTGCGTGCACCCGCTCTTGCTTGCCATTTGGTCGTGAAGAAGCCGTCTTCCGAGTTCTCGAAGACTCGTTGCCAAAATGCCGCGCTCACTGGCAACACGAACATGCGTGATCAAGGCGCAACGAGGTCTCGCCATGGAGCGCGCGCCAAGCCTTTTGCTGCCTTGCATTGAGGTAGAACGGCACCATACCCGCTGTGGCCTCCCTTGCAGACCTGCAGTCAGTCACATGGACTCTCATCGATCCTCTTCAGCCGTGGCGAGAAGATGCTCCGTCTTATTATCGGCTAGACGAGACCCGACGAGAAGAAAGACTGCTGTTGCTGGAATGTAACCTGCCACGTCGATGCGCTCCCCATTCGCTGACGTGAATGGCCGGATGCCAAGTTGAACCAGGGTTCAAACAGAAGCAGTTTCTTGAAGTGCTGCACAGGCTATATGCACGCGATCCTTCGATAAGATGCAAACGGGGCTGTTCGAGGCCAGCTCAAATGAAAGCCGCGTACACAGCCACACATGCCCACTCACCACCCATCACTCTTCGATGGCCTCTTCCGACCTTGTGCACATTGAACCTTCTTCAACGCTGCTCGGCTGTTCTAACCGTTGTTGGTTTTCTCCCGAGAGCTGCAAGTGGCACCCATCTCAATTCGCCTTGAGTTTTTGTGAATTCTTTGCACAGCCATACATCCAGCGTGGTTGCAGCCGGTCGTTTCCTAATTTGTGTGCTTGGGTATTGCCTTGTCCTTTCGGACTGGGTCATTTGGGCTAGAGTCTGGGCCATGCTGAGAATTTCGTGATGGTTGCGAGTCGCACCAATGGGCACTGGAAGTCTTGAAGGAGATTGAGATAGTCGCAGTCAAGCCAGCCGTCGATGTTGCGAGTACTGACACTTTCCAGATGGGCAAATCAGCTTTAATGAACACAGTCGAGAAGAGACGATCTACATTGTAGCCAAAGTCAAGTTCTCACATAGCTTGACTTTGGTTCCGATCAATGAGCACATATGTTGTAGAGTAGTGGAATGAATATGCTAGTGTTGATGTATATTATGGGATTTTGAGGTTGTTCCGGCTGCTGAGAATGAGGTGAGTGGCAGGTGCGAGGCACAGAGGGACGGAGTTCAGAAAGCAATGGGCTGACAAGACTCCTACTTACTAATACAAGAGGAAACACCTTGCTCAAGGCTCATTAATAGAGAAAGTGTAGGCGGAGTAGGAACTCCAGCGAGGCATGTGTTCCCTCCATCAGCACTGCTTTTAAGCTCCTCATACAGAGCCACTCGAGCAACTATCCCTCTAGATGTCCCTGCATCCTCTCCTAGATCCCTAGCCACTTACAATTAGTATTTTGACACTATACTTTCCGATAAATGTCACCTTATCCTCACCTGCATGGTGTCTCTCTCTTTGCCGGGTAGACTAGAGGATCCGCGAAGCCTGAGAATTGGGGATGGACTTGCGATATGAGCTAGTGAAGCATAGAGACTATGGACTCTCTGCACCTTGGGGAGGGCCGTCTCCTCCCGGATAGCTGCTACCTCTTCGGGGTTGAAACTAATTGCGACGTCGGCTTCCACGTTCAAGCCTGGGTACTTCATCTCCTCCACGGCGAACGCGCACTTGTCGACACCAACATTGAGGCCTGGATCCCTTGGAGGTTCCGGCGTGGTGCGGAAATTTCCTACATATCCGGCCCTTGTGGCTGCCCCTCGAGTACGTGGACATCATCTAGGTAAAGGTTACGGTTGCGAGACTGGCGATGCTCTTGACAGCATCAGCTTGGTCGCCCACAATGGGGGACCAAAAGTTT
This sequence comes from Thelonectria discophora, assembly GCA_911649645.1. Lineage (NCBI taxonomy): Eukaryota > Fungi > Ascomycota > Sordariomycetes > Hypocreales > Nectriaceae > Thelonectria > Thelonectria discophora. The sequence goes on from CAJVRK010000012.1 coordinate 1,020,463, forward strand.
GCTTTGACTTGCATAATAGGTATTCTATTGACGCATATTTGAGTTGCGAACTACTGCTTGCTCCCATCTGATGTCCAGAAGCCAATATGTTGGTTTGGGAGGTTGAGAGCTGATGAGTCGGACCGACGTAGCGGAACCAAACGGCCAACAATTGCGATATGCCTTTGAGTTATGGAAATATCGATATCTTCACAATCTTAAGCATTCTAAAAAGATGTCCGATCTACTATCTCGTAATATCATGGTTCTAATGGATTCCCTTCTTTGCGACGCTGAAGCCCGGCTCCGAGTGTTTGGCGTCGGGTGACTATTCTCACGATGCTTAGGTAGGTTGCCGGTTTACATATCACCCATATTTGCAACGGCTCTGTGCGCTCTCAAACTCCCAGCCAAATCCTATCCTCCTCTCTTTATTATTCCCTCTTTTCTGTCTTCCAACATGCATTCAAGGGCCCTTTGACGTCTTTAAGCCTGGAATTCGGATGTGAGTCATTTATCATCATGAACCTCCTCGCTGGCTGGTAACAGGTTTCTTCCGAGCTACTGGTACTGTTCCTCAAGCGCCCGTATCAACCCTTCGCGCTTCTCAATTTTATCCCTCTTTTCTTGCAGGTCTCTCTCCTTCTTTTCCAAAGCGAGCCTCTTTAGCTGCAACGCCCGCTCTTTATTCTCCAGCTCGATCCTCGCCGACTCCGACTCCTGCTTCATCTTCCGTATGAGCTGCCGAGTTGCGTCGTCGTCGTCGCCCGCCTCGTCCCTCTTCCTCTTGCCCGCATGATCGGCAGGTGTCTCGCAAGGAAGAGAGACCGGTTCCGAGCCACCTTGGGTAGGTCCCGCGTTGGGATTCCTGTGCTTGCACGTCGGTAGGTGACGGATTAGGTGCTCCTGGCGCGCGAAACCGAAGCCTGGCTGAGACTTTTTGCACGGCCGGTTCGGGCATGTGTACTTGTCCTTGTTGACAAGTTCGTCGAGGTGTCGCTTTAACGATCGTTCTTCTCCGAATACCTTTCCGCAGTGAGAACACGTGGGGGGCTGCTTTCGCTCGCGCTCGGCGCTCGACCTGTACCGTGTCAGCCGGGGATTTCTTTCAAGGATGGCTGTGATGGGAAGCGGGCCGCTTACCGTCTAGACGACGAGTCTTCTCCTTCGCTCGAACTTGCGTGTCGAGCTCCAAGGATTCGAGATTGGCTGCCTTGTCTAGGGCCGTGGCCGGTGTCTGGGGGTAAGGCTGCAGTCTCGGGAGAGAATGGGATGGGCGAGGGCAGAGCAAGGCGGTCTGGCAAGGTTCCGAATGCCAGCCGAGGGTCGACTTCAGGCTGCTGTACCGTACCCAGCTCTTCGGGTTGCAAGGTGCCCGTTCCAGGCAAGACGAGATCGTACGCATCTTTGAGAGGGTTGAACGGGGCGTTGCTACCAAGCCATGCTTGAGCACAATCCATATTTACAGAAACGTCGCCAGCATCCCCAACTGCACGGAATTAGACGATGTTCCCAACATTAAGCCAACCACTCACCTTCGATAATAGCAAGCCAGTCGTGTTCGGGGGCAACGAACATCCAACACACACCCCATAACACCACCAAGGCCGGCCATATAGTCCACGGCATGGTCGTGCAGAGGTGTCTTATGCCTCCAGGATACTCGTCGGCGAGTCCCAGCAGAGATTTCACGTACGGAATCATCTGGAATGCTAGCGCTATGCGGTAAAGCCATCGTAGATTGGTGAAAATGGATTCCTCGACTTGATCGAGTACATGTATTGGGGAGTTCAGGTTCTGCCAGTGCTCCGGGGACCTATCCTCGATTGCGAGAGGAGGCACCGTGGACTTGTGGAAGAAATGTGTCAGGCAGCGCGCCACAAAGTTTTTCCGCCGTACTCCCCCTAGAAGTTTGTTAGGCCGTGGCCTCTACTTGGTGGTTATAGTGCTCGATGGGTAGGTTATAAGTGCCTACCTACCTTTTGGGCAAGGTTGACTGTGGTGGTGGTGGTAAAGCCGTTTAAACGGCCTGGTCTCAGTGGCTGCACCTAGGTTCTTACCACACCGTGTGCATTGCAAATTAGGCTTGTGTGTCCGCGCCAGAAAGAAATCCTTGAGTCGGGAATACGCGCTGTCGGCGGGTTTGAAGGCGTCGCGAATCTCGTTGATATATGATATAGGAGCAAACGCTTCTGAAGGGCACCGTTCCGAAAGGCTCTCCCGAACCGCGCCTTTTCGAAGCTTCTTCCTTGGGGGAGGCGACAACTCTAGCGGTGGAAGCGACATTGATGAGTCCGAGCTCATTTGGATGTGAGAATTGGGGTGTAAAAATCTTGGTCTGGGGGCTTCATCCCGAGAGATCGAGTGGTCGCTTTGGCATCGAGTCGGTTGGCGGGATATATGTTTGCAAGATGGTCGTCTGTCCTGGGCACGATTCAAGGGTTGATGTTGGAGAAGATGTCGACGGACTAGAATGCGAGCGAGCGTCAAGATATATGTACGCTTCTTTGGGGTGCAAGGGGAGTTAGTTTTGGGGTGCAGTGGGTGAATAGGGTGAATGAGGTGCAATGGGGCGCAGCACCCAACAGCGAGGCCGCCATCGCCCCCAAGACGGCGACGTCAGATTGGATAGAAATTGTTGCGCTTCTTTCGCAAGAGGTCCTGCAGTACGCCTCGCTCTGAGCCCTGCTGACGCCACGATGTTTCAGTTGACACGCCTTCGCACACCGCCCGAACCTCACAAATCTCACGTACTTGCACCTCTGCTTCCAAAGTTCGTTTGTCAATAGACGCGATGCTTCACCCGGCCTCAATTACGAACTCCCCATATTGGGGGCATTGAAGGGCCTGGAGGTGAAGGAGCACCTCCTGATTGCTCTCGAGTAGACCTATCCCCCGCTCGAGACCAGACTGCCGAAGGGCCATGAAATTGCGCAAGTTCCCGTATCAATACCAAGGAGTCTGCGAATTGAGTTCCAATTTGAACCTACTCGGGCAATCTGTCATACCCATTTGCCGACGAGTCCTTCCATCTATTCAGCCTCGCAGTAATGAGCGGGATTCAGCGAGTGAGTAAAGCACCAGGCGCGCTTGTTTGTTCCGCGGTCGGCTAACGGTGCTTCGAGGTGGACGAAGCGGGCGTGGGGTAAGAGATTTTTGAGCGGGTAGTCTCTATAGGCGTCGGATAGCTGATCCAAGGGGTATTGAGGGGAAAGGCTGCTGTCATGGGTGATGATGAAGGTGTAGAGGTGGTGGATGATATGGAGGATGTCTCGAATGGAGAAGGGAGGATTCCTTGATGTTGGGCTTCCATTGTTGGCATTGCTAGGGTACGGTGTAGAGTTTTGACGTGGTGTTGGGCGTTGTGTAGGGCTAATTTAGTATGCAGTTGGCATTGACATGAAGGGTGCATGATGTAGCCGGTTGAGTGAGGTATCGGAAAATAAGGTATGATAGTGAATAATGAACCGATAATAGGCCGCCATTTACAGTTCAATAGGCAGCAAGTCGGGGCATTGATGGTTGCTTTTGACGTTAGTTACTGTACGGAGGAGAGAGTTGATGGTTCGCCTGGCCTCCAGCTTGATACGGATAACATCGGTTGCCCTTGAACCACACGTGCCCTTTCTTCTTTGAATGGAGCAAAATAGTATAGGCATATTGAGCTGATTAGACGATTGCTAGAGAACAAAGGAAACCATTAAGATGAGTATTTAGACATCACTATTAGAAAATCAGAAGTTTGACTAAAGGAAATATATGATGGCGCGAGATGTAAAACATGACTGACAGTCTGAAAGATACATATAAACTCCCTAACCCCCTAATTCCTATAGATCTTGCGGTTTTCGACCCCGTTTTAGAAAACATCCAGTCACCGGGTTCTTGTCCTCGAAGTGGTCGAGACGGCTACTCCGAGACCAATGCTCATGTCCTTTCGCACATGAATATGAGCAGCCATACTTGCCTTTCCTGCATGCGGCGATGTGCCTCTTGTGGTTGTCGCGCCGTGGGCAGGTCCTCCCACAAATGTACTGGTACAGAGCCGTGGAAGGGCCCCGATGCTCCACGGCTAGGTAATGCCTGAGAAGATCCTTTTGCCACTTGAAGCTCAATGCCTCGCACCCTCGCTAGCAAGCCGAACCGTCTGGATGAGTTGAGAGTCGACGTGTTGACAGGAGAGCTTAAGGGAGCCAGGATGAAAGGGGAAGACGGGGAAGAAGGTAATTGACCCGTCTCTGCAGGTGGCAATGTTGACTGTGCCCTCAGGGTGTCGGACGGGCCGAGCAGGCTTGGTGATGATAGGACAAGGGTACGAGGATCGACATAGCCATGTGCCGTATTTGTAGTTGGTGGAAGGTACGTTGGCAATGGCGCAAAAGGGTCTTGGGCTGAGTAGACACAGATGCGCTGCTCACTCGTTTGAGACGGGAGCACAAGAAGTGCGAAACAATTGTCGCAAATAGAATCAATACATGATGAAAAGGAAGATTTCGACGATATGGATACAGATTGGAATGAACACTATGATTAATGGCGGGCTTGTAAACTTTTTGTTGCGGCCAGACCGCAAGGGGTTTTGATCCCTTGCGGGCCGACGATGAAGGAGCAGCACTCAAAAAACAAAAGAAAGCATCAACCGGCAGAGTACTTGCTTGAAGGCAGTCGGGCGGGAATGGCCAGAACCCCTCGCGGGAGATCTGGCCAGTTCTGTGCTATCGGTAACTACAAGTGGTTTATGGGACTGGATGGGACTGGCCAACCTGGCTGGCCGCTGTGTTATATATTCAGACGTCCTAGGTGCCCGCAGGCATTCTTCATGTCAGCTCCTCGTCAGATGCATTTCTGCCTGAGAATTTGAGGCCATTTTTGTTCAAGGTGCTGAGCTTGACGACATCGTGCAGCAAGAAGAGCTCAGATTGAAACAAACACCACTTCTCTATTGACCCCCGACCCTTCTCCGAGTCGCCAGAGCCGGACCTTCAGAGGCCGTGATTGGAAGAGAATCACAATCTGCAAATCAGTCTCACATACCGCCTCACCTTCGCGCTTGGCAACTCGTTTTTCTGAGGCCATTCCCCCAATTAGTCCAAAAGAACACACTCGCGCGGCAAAACAATATGCATCTGTTTACACGTTGAAAACAGTTGGCTGAGGCTATTGCGCTTATTGATATCAGGAGACGTATGCTAGGCAGCCTGTCGCCGCCTGTGTTGGGTAATTTGAGGCCATTACCCCAATTGGTTCTGGGAAACACATTCATTTGGTAAATCACTATGCCCCATCTACATGCTCAAAGAGACTAAGACTGAAGCCATTACGCCCATCGGTATCCGGGGGAATATCCTAGGCAGCCTATTGTTGGCTGTGTTGGATGAATTTGAGGCCATTTCCCCAATTGGTCCCGAGGAACACCCATGCGGCAAAACACCATCTCTCTATCTACATGCTGAAAAGGGCCAGTTGACTGAGGCCATCACGCCCGACGGAACTAGGAGAAGTATACCAGACAGCCTGTTGTTGTCGTCGGCTGCGTTGGGCAAATTGAGGTCATTCCCCCAATTGGTCCGGGGGAACACACTCACACGGCAAACGCTATGCCTCCGTCTCCATGTCCAAAGAGGCCAGTCGACTGAGGCCATTTATATGGAAGTTGACAGAAACGGACTTTGGTGGTCTGAGATGAATATAAGTAAGGTAGAGAAGTGACTGTGAATGCGACATATCCAGGTGCTGCATTCCCACTCATGACAACCAACAACATCAACATAAAGCGAATTGCTGTTATAATGGCCGACTCTAGCAAGACAACCGATTGCCCAAGATACATCGACTTGATCGATAATAACGGTATGCATGTCGAGCTGTTCATCTTGGTGTGAGCGATCGTAGGTTACTGACGTTCGCAACGAAGGGAACTTTGGAGACATGTTCTGGGCCAGCACGAAGCCTGCTAAGAACAAGGAGCAAGTCAAAGGCGAAGAAAAAAAGTGGAAAGTCTCGGATGGTTCTAAATACGCGAACCGCGGATCGGCTCAAGTGAGTGCCTCTTTTGACACCACCAGAGACAATGAAGGAACTGATCATTTTAGGGGCAGCGTGGGGGTGTAAATGATCTGAGAGTCACCCAGAGGAATGGTCAGATACGGGCTATTGTGTATCGCTCGCCTTGCTTTGCTGCTTGTTCTTGTTCGTGTGGTTTGTTGGACAAGTGCAGCGGGTGTACCTATGTAACAATTCCTGTCCGGTATATTGGTATACAGCCATGACTGCCAGTTGCTCAAGGATTACTGCCGTGAATTTAAGGGACAAATCCATACGAGATTCCCGTACCACTCACGGATTGATGGGTGGTCGAGAGTGTATACTGGATTGCCACATTCTGACTTCCGCTATCGACCCAGAAACCAGGCATACATAGGCAAAGTCTTGACCGGAGACGGTGTCATACAAGGCGACGGCTCTTTTATCACCTTGATTGTAGCTTATTAAATTCTCGAGCGTGAAGAGATCCCCCCCATCCATTCTGTATTGGTCGCCCTAAGTCGTCGCGTGGTTCGCTTTACCCCCGTTTCGGTGACGTCACATGCCCTCTTTATCGGCATCACGACTTGACGCCTTTGGTGGCATGACGACGTCACGACTCTTTTCTTGGAAGGAGCAAGTCCATTTGGGACGGCCGTTATTTTCATAAATACGGCTTCATCAACGTCAAAGTAAACCTGGAAGTCGAAGGAATTAAACGTCTACAGTTCAAGCACATCGACCTGTTCACACGTCAACCACTTCAAACTACAACATGGCTCTCTCCACAGCACTAGAGGACTTTATGAAGTCCATCTACGAACTCTTCGCCTCCATCGTCGGTACTGTCTACTCAATCATATACTCGACCGTTTCGGCCGTCTTTGCCTTTATTGCCGGACTGTTCAGTCTCGTCGGCGATGTAGTGGCCGGCATGGCTAAGGCGGCTGGCGGCGTGGGCAAGTTTGTCACTGGTAAGTTTTCCTGTGTGGAAGGAAAGACGCCTGTGTTGACATGGTTGATAGGAAACATTGTGCTTATTACTATTGGCGCGCTGGGCGCTTTTGCGTATGTTCGGTACACGGCTCAGGGTCGGCGTTTGGCGGTCGAAGGGAAGAAAACCCAGTAATGGCTTTGTGTCTACAATATGGTATACAGTGAAGGAAATGATAAGGAATGGTTTTGGGCGATATTATACCAGCATGCACACGATCGAGGGATGAATGGAGGGACCAGTTTAGAACTTGGAGTTGACAAGAAAGAGCTTCTAGTAACTCAGCACTGTCAGCAAGACTCTTGAGTGAAAATCCCTAAATGACACTGATCATCGAGGAATTGAGAAGTTCTATCTTGTGCAAGTCTGCTGTTTAATCCGTCGCCCTCGCTTATTGCCCATGTTGAGGCGGAGGAGACTGAGACGCTCAGCCACCCAAGTTTCACGCTGAAGGAGCTCTTGGACTGACTTACACGACTCGAGCTCACCCTTGCAGCATGTTAAGACATCAGATGTATGCGTAAAACTCGATGAATTCATGTCTTCGTTACTGATTGTAATTTCCACCGTTGTATGCGCCAATCCAAAGCCCAAATAGAACCAGAACCCATATTCATTCCTCCATACAAAGAAACCACATAGCCCAATTCCCTGTTACCCGTCTACATCTGTCCCAAGAAATTTTGTACATTAATTCATAGATTTAGCTATCCGTCACATCGTCGTTTCGCTTCGTCTGGTGCGATCAATTTCGTGGCACCTTGGTCTGACTCGCTCTCATCACGAGCAAACCACAACTTCATATCGTTCGTGCGGGCCGTTGCAACCGCAACAGTAACCCGTTAGGTCAAGGTCTTGAGCATAGCCCGGACAAGAGCGGGAGGAGGTCCTATAGCACGCAGGTCAGCCGACCACTCGACTGAAAGGCAAGGAACGCAAAGGCGCACCTTAACGGTATTTCGGCACGCTGATGGACATCCTACCTTTCTTGTCCTTCTCGATCCTCGGCGGCTTGTGGTGCAGCACCTCCTTCTCGACGCGGTCCTCGTAGATGACCACCTCGCCGTTGGGCAGCCGCTCGGCCTGAACAATCTCCCTGCCGACGCTGCCCTTGGGCCGATGCGCGAGCTCCCTCTCGAGGGCGCGGATCTCGGCGCGCAGCTCGTGGCCGCTGCGGGAGCGGGAACGGGAGCGCGAGGTGAGCACGATGGGGCCGACCGACTTGCGGCGGCGGCGGCGGCGGCTGGACGTGGCGTGCGAGGACTCGTAGCTCGATGACGTGCTGCTGCTGCCGTCGGGGGACACGTCGCGGATGGTGAAGGCCTCGTCGTTGACTTGGTAGGGCGCCGGGGGGTAGGGGTTCATGACGTAGGGCAGCGGGGGGACGGCCTGGGGAGGGGGAGGCATGGGTTGCATGGGCGGTGGGGGAGCGGGAGGAGGCACCGGCTGCGGCATGGGTGGTCGAGCATCGGGAGGTCGCGTCGCCGGAGGAGGACCGGGTCGAGGGGGTGCCGCCGGCGGAGGCGCTTGTTGCTCGGGGGGCGGGGCTGGCTTGGTTTCTTTCTTGGGTGCGAGAGCGATCGGCTTGATCTCGACGGCGGCGTCATCGTCGACGGGGACGACAATGGGGGGTGCTGTCTTGTTGGGCTTTTGGACCGGGGGGGCAGGAAGAGCGGCGACGGGACGAGAGCTTTCTTTCTCGACTGAAAATTGTTAGAGCGTGCACATAGCAGTCGTCGGAATTGGAGACTCACCCTTCTTGTAGTCCTCGCTCACCCTGAGGAGCTCGTCAATGTTTTCCTGGCCAAGAGCCTTTCGCACGATGATGGTGTTGCCCTGCTTGGTCAGTCTCTTCATTCCAGTTCGACAACTTCTTCCTTTACTCACCTCGTCAAAGAACGGGTAGCCAAGATCAATCAGAGCCTTCTTGGAAACCAGCTTGGCAGGAATGCGAGTCTTGCCCTTCTTGGGATACTCGCTGCGCACCGTGGTGCCCCCGCTGCTGCTCGTCGACCGGCTCGACGTCGACGACGTGACGGAGCTGCTCCGATGCGACCGGGTCCGCGTGGAATACGACTCGCGGCTGCGCGAGCGACGTCTCCGCGTGCGCGCAAACTCGCGCTCCCGCATGCGGTCGGGGTACGGGCGGAAGTCGTCGTCGCCGTAGTAGTCGGGCTCGGCCACTTTGATGTCCTCGTAATAGGCGTGCTCGTGGAAGCGGCGCGGGGGAGGCAGCCCGCGCGTCTTGGGCAGCGGGATGGGCGTGTAAGGAGGGGCCCGGAAGTCTTCGCGGCGGGCCGGGGGGCCGTACTCTTCGCGGTCCTGGAAGATGCGGGGGCGGCGGTCAAAGGTGTCAAGCGACGACTGGCGACGGATAAAGCCGGGCCGACGGGGCGCAAAGTCGCGATCGCGCTCCCGCTCGAAGACGGGCGCGGCAGCACGGCGAGCAGCGCGGTCGGGCTCCATGGTCTCCCGGCGAGAGGGAGGTCCGCGGGGTTCGTCGCCGTACCACCGACGGTCGCGGACCATGTCGTCGTCGTCAAAGGACCGGTGGAAGCGGCGCTCGTCGACCGAGCGCTCTCGGCCCCGGGCGCCGTGCATGGAGACGCGGTCTTCTTCAAAGCGAGTCGTCGTCTGCTCGCGGCCGCCGCCCTGGCTCCGCTCGCGCTCGAAACGGTCACGATCCCAGCGTTCGCCCATGATGGAAAATGTGTGGCTCGGCTGTATCTGATACAAGGGGGGGTTGATTCCCGGGAGGGTGGACAACGTATGTGGTGCGAGGCTGTGAGAGCTGGCACAAAAGTGACGTCGGCTGTGGTGTAAGTGGTATCTGGTACAAGCACCTGTTGGGAATAGCTCAGGCGAGATGGAGGGAGAGGATGGAAGTGATGTGCAAGAAGAGAGACAAAGGGATGGAAGAGAAGGAGGAATGAAGAAGTGCAAGAAAAAGAGGATGGGTGGCCAGGTGATCAAGAAAGAAAAGACACCCGTTTGATATGGGCCGTGTGCGCATGTGCGTCTGCTGCGTGCTTGCGTCTGCGGCGGATGACGGAGGCTTGCGGGAGCAACATGGAGGGTGACCGATGACGTCTTCTGACAAGAGACGCCCCCGCCGAGGGGAAAGGGGATGGCTTCATTGGACGGGTCGAGACAAGTGACCCCGCCACTGAGTCTCCGGGATGTTCGTAGAGGGCCTCGTTGGGGCTTTGGAGGGGGTTCAGGGGGGCTGATGCGGGAGGCAGTCTTGTGACGCAGAGCTGTGATAGGGCCTCTGGAGTTGTTGTTGATGTTATTGTTGTTATGCAGCTCTCTTGCAGCGTTTTCATGATGTGAGACACCTTGCAGACGAAGAGTGTGTGGGGGAGAGGCACAGAGGAGGGGAGCCTGGATGCTCAAGACGCTTTAGCACAACGCCATCAGCACAACTTTTGACGGCGTTAAACCCTCCATATTTGGGTTGGAACGACTCGGGAGTGCCACAATGCCATGATGAAATAATGGTAGGCACAAGAAATGCCCTTCTGCAAAGGCACCCTCTCTTGGTCCATCTCTTCCAGCGTCTTCGATGGTCTGCTTTGAAAAAAACCAAGACTAAAAGTGGGGGATTGCGACACAAAGCCGGATTTTTTCTCTTAGCTCCGTCTGGGAAGAGGCGCTGAGGCTTGAAAGACCGAAAGGTTGCAGGGACAGGGGCTGAGTGAGGGCGGAGTTGGGGATGGTGTTGGGTGATGGTACGAGATAGGGGGCAAAGCTGTGGTGGTGTTTGGAGACGGCGACTTGATAGGACGCAACTCATAAGAGAAATGGTAAGATGGAAGTGCCTGGACTCAACTATCATGTCTGTCTTACTGAGTCAAGCGGTAGTTGAAGAGTAGAGTCCATCCCATCTTCTTTCATCGCTACCAGAGCCCATCACCTCCTAACCTACCCTCCACTTCACCAAAACTCCAACAGGGTCATCCCTCGAGCCCACGTCGACACCTCATCGAGCCTCACTGATCAATGCACATCTTTGTCCTCAATTGCCAAGTCACGTCTCCCTATTCCCAATCCCAATTCCAATTCCAATTCCAATTCCAATTCCAACATGCACCTCCCCCCCCCCCCCAAAATTCTTCCCTCCGTTGCCGTGTCACTCCCTTTCAACCCAACATTCAGCCTCTTCGTCTCACCATCAGGCAGCGACGCCTCTTCTTTGTTTCTCGAATGCGGTCCCCGGTTGCAAACAACGCCAATTCCTTCTAGCGCGTTTGCCTCACCATTGGGGTCCGAGATCAACACGAGACCCTTCCTGGGGGAAAGCCCAATTCTCCAATGGCCTTTGATCGCCTCGTTCTGCAAATCATTCACATCGTGTAATTTTGGAACACATGTCACCGTACTACAGTCCCTCATTTGCCCGCGGAACCTCGTTTGCCTCACTCCACGTCTTCCTCTTGCCAACACTACCCCATCTCGTTCTTCCTAGCTCCAACGGGAACGTGCCTGGTTTTTTTCCTAAGCTATTGTTGGGAATTGCAAGCATGCTGTGCCATGACGTCGGGTGCCCAAAATAAGCACCGCATCTTGGGTTGGGCATCCGGTGACCGTCCGCCCGCACCGCACCGCGGCCGAAAACACACACGCTCAGGGCCAATCACCGTGTTCTTGAGATCCCCTTGCCGGCTCCGTCCCCGGAGTGATCGTCAGGTTCTCGTGTCTCGTTGTCGCCGGGCCTGGTTTGGGGTTGGGCAGCCTGCTTTGTCCGTTGTAACCTAATACATAGATACGGCACTTTGCCGTAGGAGATCTGACAATACCAGCGAAATTCTCCGTCCGACCTGCACATCTAGGTAACTAGACCCCTTCATTCCTTGACGTTACCATGGGAATGCTTACACGACAGTTGACACGAACGGGCCACGCCGGCCTAGTCTCTATCATCTAGACAAAGCTCCTCGGCTGCGACCCCTCGCTTCATCAGGCACGCGGGATAATTATGGTTGTTGTCACTCTGGTCAGTGCTCTCGTCATACTCTCGCCAGTCACGTCGAAACTCGCCAGGTCTTCCCGGCCACGCCTTTGTGTGATTGCCCTGCTCATCTCAATGCGTCCCTCCATATACTTGCGACGAGTCTCTTCAAGGGCATGCAAACATTTACACAACGCACAGAACAAGTCACAAGCCCACGCCAAGCTGTTTCTAATGTATATTGTGATTGTCATTGTCATTCCAAGCTCACGCCGAGTTTGCACCCATTCTAACGGCACACACGTACGGATCCTATACTTCCGATTGATGCTACCCACGTGTAAATCATTACTCTGAAAAAGAATTAATGTCCAGCACACCACCTATATCCCATGTACTTAACATCCCACGTTGATGGCGTTGGCGAATAGCGCGTACGTGTCGGCGTGGTTGAGGTTCTGCGCGGCCGTCAAGCTGCGCAGGAACTCGTAGCCGTAACCACCATAGTCCAGCGTGCCCTTGATCTGGGTCAGGTGAGTGCTCTCGTGCAGCACCGTGGTGCCCTGCTCCTGGGCGTGGCACGTCGTCGTCGAAGCGGGAAGGGCGCTGAAGAAGAGGTCGCAGTAGGCCATGTACGACAGCCCCGGGACCGTGTAGGCCAGCACGCCGTCGCTGCAGGCGCCGTAAGGGTCGCTGCAGTACAGCTTGGCGTTGCCCGCGTTGGTCGAGCCCGTCTCGGTGGCGATGCGTCCGTACACGGCCGCCACGGTGCCGCGCGTGTCCGCGTCGGCCGACTTGAAGTACTCGACCATCTTGGCGTCGGACCCGGACTTTGCAGCCTGGTGCGCTGCCGTGGCGAGGCTCTGCGCCCGGGAGAGGGCGTTGGTCACCGTCGTGAGGCGCGCTCCCGTGCAGTCGGATTGCACCATGCTGCGCTTCTGGAAGGCCGTCCGCACCTGGAAGGCGGCGTCGCCGTCGATTTCCGTCTCGAGCACGTTGGAGGTGTAGGGCACCGAGCCGGCGAGCTTGGTCGAGTTGTCTTCGGCGTACGAGAGGGCGCCGGATGTGAGGATGCTGTACGTGCCGCCCGAGGAGAGGTCGTGCATCTCGGCCACGTCGAACTCGACCTCGACCGACTCTCCGGCGCCAATCGACGTAAAGGCCGATTCGGTGAGGTAGTCGGTGTGAAGCGAGACGCGAACTCCGTCGAAAGTAACCGTGTCGTCTAAGTCGAGGTCAGCCACACACATGAGTTCTACACTCATCTCACTAAAGATTCACATACTGCCAGAGTAAACCTGGGCCTTTTCAACAGCCGACGTGTCAAGGAAAGTGCCAGACTTGAGGACCTTGAGGTTCTTGGTTCCATTGTTGGTGATGACGGCCTTGACCTTGGAGTTGCCGTCCATCTGCAGCGAAACGTCCAGGCCCGACGTCGTCCGCTTGTCCACAATGGGAGCGGCCACAGCCAGGGAGGCGAGAGCGAGACCAGCAAGCAACTTCATCCTGAAGAAGGGGAAAAGAAGAAAAAGAAGTGAAACTGTTTTTGGTTCAAGGCGAAGAGGAAACAAGGTTGTTTTGAATCAACAAGTCAAAATATCCAGAAAAGAAGAAGAAACCGAAACGAAAAGGAAAACTGCGACGCCGAGAGAAGCTTGTCGGATCGTGAAGCACAGGCGGTGTCAAACATACTTATATAGCTCTCCGGATGCCTCACACGCAAAGACGGGAGATTTCCTATGTGAACAAGGTCCAACAAGGCCAGGGAGGGGGGTGTTCTGGGGTTCTGTTGCTGCGAGGCATCATGGATTCGTGGGACTTGATGGGACTTCATGGGGATCCCCCACCCGTGGATTTGCTGTTCTCGAATCTATGCTTGTTGAATATCGACCAAGAAGGCGCCTCTGCCTTCTGGCGGTTCCCCAGAGAATCCTCACGACGGGGGGTTGTGGGCCGGGACGTGGTGTTTTCCGCCCTGCAATCTCCTCTCCTCGGCATGGCGTGAGGGGGAGGGGGATTGTCCCTGTCTTTTCGCTTCTTATTTTCTCCTTCATACTTGGAACAGTAGCGAATCGGGGTATTTCTCCATGGCAGGCCAGGGGGGCTCGCACGGAGAGGCGTTGATTTCGAGGCTGGGACCCCCCCCCCCCCCCAAGGCTCACCCGTCATGCTGATCTTTTTCGTCTCGTCTGCAAGGCGAGACGGTTGGCGTTGCAGCTCCTCCAGCAAGGGCAAACAAGGGGTTGTCTAAAGAGCCACGTCCAAGATCAAAACTCCACTGTGACAAGAAAGTCGCATGAAGGCAGGAAGGGGCAAAGGCATCATCCTACGACTGCGCTGGCTGAAAAGAAGACGATAATTGCAAGAATAGCAATAACAGTAATAACACACTTAATACAGAGCCGTTTATACATTCCTCGCGGGTCCCCAAGACAAGGTTGAGATTAGAGCTCGTCCCACGTAGAGTGCTCGGCCGGTCCTTGTTTCGGGCCAATTCGTCGAGGGAACAACAATTTACAAAAATATGCGAAAAATTGGATAAGCCAGTCAAGATGAAGCACGTCGGTGGTGATGCCAATGGGCTAACGTTTGAGCCGAGTTGGCATTCTGGATTCGCATCCCCGTCTGATGAGAGGGAAAGAGAGGAGGAGAGACGGCCTTGTGAGACATTCGAAAGGGCCGAGGGAACGGCTCGTTTACTCAATCTATATTGCCTGCAATCTAGCTGCGAAATGCGAGATACATGCGGCGCTGAGAAGGTGCTCTGCGTGGTTGATCAGTGAACGAACTGATAATATTAACCTTAACGCGCACTCTGTTCGTCCAGTGCTGCGGATAAGGTCGGTTTCAGTCTCACCGACTCCGGGAACACGCGGTACCAAAGGCAGACTGCCTCCATGCCTTGTTGCTGCAAACCCTGAGAGAGCTTCACACAACCCTCGGGCTTGCCTTTCTTGGCTCTTGTCTGCATCTGCGTCATCCAAAGAGGCTGGGCATTGGATTTACATTACGACGCACAAGGAAGCATTCCAAGACAGCATAACAATCGTACGCGATGCAGCTGACCAACAATGAACCGTCCCCTTCCTAGGCCACCACCACCCCTCAGCCATGCCCAAGAAGAGAAAGGCGCTCCCGAGAATAGATCCAGCTTGAGTGCTACGGCGGATCGTCCGATGAGAGATTACTCAACGATAGCATCAGGAGCTTATACCTAGGATGAACCTCCACAAAAGCCAATCGGATGCGCCTCTTGGGTGCAATGTTTCAGCCCACTTCGGTGAACAACGCAGAACTTCAGTCACTCTACTACGTAGAAAGAGGCTTTTTCTTATGCATGGAAACAAGAAACATTCTATTCATCGAAGGAAGGCATTGACTTGGGCTTGTTGGTTTCAATTGTTTCTGTGCGTGTGCGACGTGGTTGACCCGAGCGTTCATGCTCTCTCATCCCACAGAAGGACTGAATACCATGCCCCTGGGAATGCACTTCCCTGGGAGAAACCAAATTCCGCCACACGGCAGAGATGAGCAATCAACTTGAGGCTGAGGGAACAATACGTATTCTCACATCTCCAAGGTGTGTGCCTGTGTCCGGGATCATCTGGGGAGCAAGGGGATGAACCAGCTGAGGTGTTAATGATGGCATCTTCAGATGACTGCCAAAAGGGATCGCAATCTACTTGAGAAGTTGCCAATTGCCATGTCCACTGCGACTCTGACAGGACTCGCAAGACTCACAAGAGAGAGAGCCGCAGGGCGGACGTTTCAAAAGGACGGGATCCCTGTCGGGTCGATGTTTCTGATACATTGGCGCCATGCGTCACCCGAAACAACGCATCAACACGGGGAGAGGGGGCCCTTCAATTGTTCCTCAGCCATGTCCTCGCACGGGTTTATTGAACAGTGACAAAATGGAAACAAGGGAACCAACATGCCTATATTGCTGTTTGTTTCTATTTTCTACAGCCAAAACAATGCGCCGATTGTCGTGCTGGTCGGTTCCCTCCCAGCTGAGTCATCATATTGACGTCGTATCGTCCTCGGGCCTCGATTATCTATGAAACAAGCTCTCTCTGCCGTGGCCAAGGACCCTGGCAAAAAGCAATTCGATCCCCTGTCGATTTTGCCTTTCTTTTGAAGGGAATGCAAACAAACAATTCATCCTTCTGCGCAACTCTCTTCCAAGCCAACGCACACTTCTTCACTTCCTCACTTCTTCTCCCTTCTCAACACACCGGGCTGGCTCCTCATTTCTCTTCTCACGCTCCTTTGACCCTATATAAACCCACCCATGAGTCTCCTCCGCACGTCCTCGGCCGCCCGCCTCTTCGTCGGCCTCTTCGTCACTGCGGGCATCTTCACCTACTACATGAACTCCCTCCCGCCCCTCGCCTCCCCCATGGACCAAGAGCCGTCCCCTGGCCCCATCGCCGGCATATCCGTCTCGGTCCGGCAAAAGAGCGCCTCGCCGCCGACCGTCAGCGTGCGCGTCACAAACACCAACCCGCACCCCGTCACCTTCCTCTCGTACGGCTCGCCCCTCGACGGTCTGGTCCTCCAACTGGGCCTCCTGGCCATCACGCCCGACGGCGGCGGCGCGCCCCTCGAGCTCCCCGCGCTCGAAGTCCAGCGCAAGTGGCCGCCCGACCGCGACGCCCTCATCACCCTCGCCGCGGGTGAGGGCCAGCAGCAGGACGTGGTGCTCCGCGAGGAGCTCGTCTCGCCCGAGAGCGTGGGCGCCAAGGCGACGGTGCAGCTCAGGGGCAGGTGGCAGGCCGTTTGGGGCAAGGCCAAGGAGGATATCGGCGACGAGTCGGTGAGGAAGGCGGGGATTGCTGAAGATGCCTACTCAGGCGAGTTTGCGTCCAACGAGGCGGAAATTGTCGTTACTTCTTGGAAGAGCTGAGGAGGACACCAGATACCATGGCACACGAATTTCTACACTGTCATGCCTGCGGGTAGGCATAGGGCTTATGAGTATGAAGCAAGCGATCTGTTGGTTTACAGGACATTCGGGTCCTTTGTACATATTCACACATCTTCTTTTCCTCAAAGTGAGAGCATTTCCGTCATATTCTCCAAGTTTTTCCTGGCTCAGTTTTACCGGAGTAACACTATCTTGCTCTTGCTCAAGCAAAGCATGTGCGGAGCAGTCGGTCAGTGTCATTCAATGTCTCTCAAGTGGACGAATCGACTACGCCTCGACACCTAACGAGCACTTGTTCTCGGCCGCCTACCCTAAAATGCACTGACTATCCTTCTTTTTTCAATTATTCTACGTAGTCTTGCTAGTACTCTTTTTCAATCGGTTCTTAAAAAGGGTTCGGCTCACATATATGACTAAATAGAGCGTGCCTACATGGCTGTTCGGGAGTTTCTTCCCAGTTGCTTTCACTATCTCGAGGCCTGGATGCTTTCGTGGTCATTCTGTGGATGAACAAAGTAGTCGTGATCAAACACCGATGGATTTGAACGATATTTCTTCATTTCCGGATACCGTCCGCATCGCAGTTGATGGGGCGTTTTGCAGGATGGATACAGGCAGTCTTCACGTCGTGGTGTGCCTCGCGCTGGTTCGGCCTCGGTCGCCGGTCGAACTGCCGCTGGCCTCCAACACTTCGCCCTCTTGACAGCATTCACGGATATCAAATCTGAGAATAGTCTATGTTTATGTTCATCTAGGAAATTGTAGTAAGCATCGTGCAATTACGACGATCAAATACCGATGTCTTCACCTGATTGGGCTTCCATGCCTACATCTGCACGAGTTCTCGAACATATGCACTCCGAGAACAAACGGAACCCGATTTCAACCATACCTACTCAGCATTAGAGGCAACCGTTGATCTCTCGAAACATGCCCTAAACCAAGCCAATGCCAAAACTTCAACGGATGCAGATGCACCTGACAGCAGCCCCAGCACAACCGGATCAAGTGCGTTAGAAGTCGAGCGAGGTAACTACCCAGGGTTTGGCTCCCAAGCCAGTCCTTGCTCCCATCAAGATTTAGTCCCGGGAATCCCAAGCCGAAAGAAAACCGCCCGATATGCCCCAAAGATTTCCCCGAAGGCAATGTGGTTGGGTGGACATTCTTGAAGGATAACCCAAAATACCTTGTCGAGTTCGCATAGTGAATCACGACCACGCCTTGGATCAGAGCCAAACATTGACATCCAAGGGATACATTACTTCCACAAACCTCAAATACCGTCCAAAAGTCTAAGAAGCGCCTCGGAGCTCCACGACATAATGGTCAAGACCGATCGGGAGCCGTGTTGAAGCTGGCCTTGGCGAGTGCGTTTCCGTCATGCATAAGATGGCGCTGTCGATTCCGTCGTTCCCTTAAAGGATGGTCGCACAAGAGCATCCGAGATCCTGATACTCTCTCGGCGTGGCCAGCCTCGAGGTAGATCTTGCTTGAAATGATGGACATTAACAGGCTCACATGGTGAGACGGATGAAGGTGTTGTGAGGTTCGGGGCTGGTTCTGTCAGACACCCTTGCCACATATCAAGGACGCGGTTAGGATAAGCCTGTTTCATAAAGCGGTGCCTCCATGGGACGGGCATCTCTTTTGGGAGGAAATGTAACCCTTCAGTCCCTCGACGAGGGGGTTAGTGGATGTTAAGTTTCGGGCGGGAGTGTGACGGGAGTGTCACGGGAGAAGGCGAGCAAACAAAGAGGACTTGAACAAGGTAGAACGATTGCGAGTATCCGTATCGTCCGTAGGCATTACCCCTTTCCTCAACAAAGCCGTCTTCCAAAAAGGTGAAGACGACCCAATGGGCGGCTTCTTTGGTGAGAATCGAAATGAGACGGTCAGGGGAAAACGACCCAACGAGGAACCGGCAGCCGGGTTACAGGGCTCCTGGGGAAAGGGAGAACAGGGCTCCGATGGCGCTACGCAGGACGGCGCCGGCCTGGGAGCGGGTGTCAGGCCAGTGGGAAGCCAACAAGCGAGCCGTCTTGGTGGGAACCGACTCGGCATGTGGATTTGGAACCCCCTTCCACCAAGCACCGTTTGTTTGTAAAGAGGACTGCAGGCTGTTTTCTTTTTACTTGGTCAACGAACAATTTCACCTCGAGAACACAACCCTTTCACAATCACTTCTTCTTTCACACCTTGATTCTCAGACGTATCTCGATCCCTTCCTCTGAAGCTGCTACCTGCGTACTTATTCCGTCTCCCCGGCTTTATTTGGTCTTGGTGCTCCCGTCCACCCGCCAACGCTAAGACATTAGAACCAAGCGCAGAAGGAAGGAGCTCCTGGCCCCTCCATTCCGCAGCGCGCCTTCCGGGTTCAGAATATCTCCAAACCTACGGACTACGCATCTTGGGATCCTACCACCGAACCATCCTCCGCTTCTCTCAAACAACCTCCCCCCCAAGCCGCGTCCGAACACAAATCCAGGTCCCGATACTGGCCTGTGCCGGTGCTAAGGCCTCACCATGGACGATTCCGCCCAGAAACGAATGAGCGCCATCCCGCGTCTCTCCAAACTCCCCAGACCCGCCTCTGGCATTCCCAAGCCCGCTGCGACCACCACCCTCCCGCTCCCACGACCGACGTCAACCGCCACAATCCGCCCGAAACCCTCTCGTGACAGCCTGGGTGGTGAACTTCGGAACCCGAGGCTGCGGCCCTCGCTCTCCCACAACCAGCTGCGCAGTAGCATTGGCGGCCCTGGTGATCTGAGGAACCCGAGACTCCGAGCAACCGCATCGCGAGAACAGCTCAATCCCGCTTCGAGACGGACCTCTCTCGCCGCGAGACCTCCGCCGCAGTTGCTTTCGCATTCGCCTCGTCCCAGCTTCTCTCATGCTCCGTCCACCCCTCCTCGGGATACCGACATCGAAGAGCAGTCGACTACACCTCCGTTTGAGCCGCCTGGTGAGGCTCTCGGCCAAGAAACCGATGGGCGCATCTTCTCACGACGCCTGACCCTCACGCGGAGGCCATCCGAGGTCTTTGCCGCAGCTCCCTTTTCTGCACAAGGACATGCACCAACGTCCAGTTTTGACAATGACCAAATCAGACCAACCACTGCTTCCACTGAGGGCAGCCTCCCCCCAGCACTCGACTTTACCAAGTCCCGGTCTAAGAAGCCGAGGCCATCTCTGAGTGAACGAACTATGGAAACTTTGGCCCAGATTCCGTCATCTCCAGCCGTAGGCAAGAAGTCGTCCTCATTCTTTGATCAGGGTCGACCAAGCTCTCGTACCGATGGTAGGCCCCGGTCGAGAGCCGATAGCACCGGCTCTCGACCCGGCTCGAGTTACACATCCGACGGCTCAGCAAAGCTACAGTTGAAGGGAGGAAGCCGGCCTGGATCCAGCTCTGGGCACTACGACATGGGCTTCGCCAGCTTCAGAGCCTCGACAAACTCATACAAGCCTCCCCTGACGACTATTCAGGGAACTCCTCAAAAGAGGGTTTCCGCAATTCAAACGACCAAGACCCCAAACCCCCGGGTGCCCGCCTCGCGCTCTGGCTTCGCCGCCACGTCGAAAATGCCATCTCTACCTGATGGCAGGAGCCCAAGTCCTACGAAGATGAGCCTTCCCAAGGCTGGTTCGAGGACCGTAGCTGCTCGACCCACCAGGGCAAAGGGATCGGTCAACAACCTCTTCAAGAAGCCGTCGCTTCCAGCCCTTGACAGATCTGCAACCAACGATGAGGCTCCTGCTAGCCCGACCAACGCCTGGGATGGCAGCATCCGGCCTCTGGTGCCGTCAACGACCCCTAAAAGCTCACCGTCTCGGGCTCTCAACTCCAATTCGTTAGAGCCTTCCACCCCAGACTCCAGTCGGAAGTCGTCAGCTGCCCTTCGCGAGCAAATCGCCAAGGCAAAGGCAGCTCGACGCGCCGAGATGCAACGAGCCGCCGCAGCTCAACAATGCGTGTCTCAACCGCCCGCACCTCAATCACAGCAAGAGCAAGAGACACCAATCATTCCCGTGGATGATGGTTTTGACTTTGGCATGACCCGGGCCGATCCTTTCAACCAACACAGAGGGGAGAGCCCCAAGAAGAAGGTGCTTCAACAGCGTATCAACGCTGCCAGGACCTCCGGGCGTCTAAACATTGCGGCCCTGGACCTCAAAGAAATCCCCATGGAGGTGATGAAGATGTATGATTTCGAAAGCTCCGGACAGTACGACGGGAGCTGGGCTGAGAGTGTTGATCTCACCCGATTCGTTGCCGCCGACAATGAATTCGAAGAGCTGGACGAGTTTATCTTCCCAGATACCGCCTCTGGCTCGTTTGATGACGCGCAGGAAGGCCAGGGAAACATCTTTGGCGGTCTCGAGACCCTTGATATGCACGGAAATCTGCTTGTCGGTGTGCCACTGGGATTTAGACGGTTGAATTATCTCACATCCTTGAATCTGGTAGGTTTCCTCGCCTTTTTGTGGTCTTGACGAGCTAACAAGTTGTAGTCAAATAACCGTCTTACCAACAATAGCCTCGATACCATTGCACAGATGGGCTCTCTGCGGGATCTGAAGCTCGCCAACAATCTGTTCTTCGGGCCTCTCAACTCGAACCTTTCCAACCTTACCGAGCTTGAAATTCTAGATGTGCACGGAAATAACATCTCCGCACTACCTCGAGACGTGGAGAACATGACACACCTCCGCATCCTCAACTTGAGCGAGAACAGCTTCGAAGTTATGCCCTTCGACAGCCTAGCGACGCTGCCGCTGACGGAACTGAACTTGAGAAAGAACAAGCTCAAGGGGACTCTCATTGAAGAGCCAATCGAGATCTTATCCCAACTCCAGACTCTTGACGTGTCATCAAACCAACTGACGCGATTGGTTCCGCTGGGTTCTGGCATTCAGCTGCCGAATGTCCACTCACTCTCCCTTTCCATGAATCGACTGCAAGGACTCCCAGACATGACATCCTGGGCCAGTCTTCTGACTCTCACAGTCGACGAGAACAATATATCTGGTATCCCCAACAGCTTTACCAGCCTTGAGAAGCTTCGACACGCCGACTTCTCCAGCAATGACATCCGAGTGGTACCACCCGAGATCTCTCGGATGGAGAATCTTTCCATGATCAGGCTGAGTGGGAATCCTCTTCGCGATAAAAAGTTCCTTTCCATCACGACCGATGACCTCAAGGTGATCCTGGCGGGCAGATTGGAGCCTCCGCCCCCTTACCAGGAGCCTGCCGGACAAGTCGGAATCTTGGATCTCCTGGGAGATGCCAAGGATACAAAGGTCTCAGCTATGAACGCCAGACCACCTCTACCTACGAACGGAACAAGAGAGATTCGGCCTGGAGAGGAGGACAGCCGATCGGATGATGATTTTGCAACCCCTCCGCAAAGTCCCTCTCGATCTCGTTCTCATACGGTCTCGAGCCGGCGGTCGCGGTCTCATACCGGACCAAACCAAAGCTGGCCTGTGAAGCCAGGCGGCATCCTGGACAGATCAAGGACCGAGTCAGCATCTTTGCATCCAGTGGTATGCTCTCAAGTGGCAGCCGAGCACGTGGTTCGAGAAGTTTTTCTGCAACACAACCTATTTGCCTCGTTCCCCAACTCGCTCAGCTTCTTTGCCGAGACACTAACTTCCCTATGCCTCTCGAATAACCAGCTGATCGGCGAGAGCTACTTGGTTGAGGATCTCGAGCTGCCTGCGCTAAAGGAACTCAACCTGGCTCACAACCACATCACGAGCCTGGGCCCACTGGTCAAGTTCCTCAAGTCGCCCAATCTAGAAAAGATTGATGTATCAGTCAACCGACTGAACTCCCTCACTACGGATCTGAAGGAGGCCTTCCCGAATCTCGGCATACTGCTCATCGCGAACAACCACCTCGTTGATCTCGAGCCCGACATGATCAAGGGCTTGAAGATTGTGGATGCCAGCAACAACGACATTGTCCACCTGAACCCTCGAATCGGCCTGCTCGGAGGCCCAGGAGGTCTTCAGCGGTTCGATGTCATGGGTAACAGATTTAGGGTTCCCCGCTGGAACGTGCTGGAGCGTGGGACCGACGCTACCCTGCGGTGGCTTCGTGGACGAGTGCCCGTCGCAGAGATGGGAGCTTGGAAGGGGGTCGATGAGGCTCCCGAGATGGACTAGAAGGAAACAGCCATGGTTTGAATTTGGGGAGAAGGTTGGTCGGCCGGAAAAACTTGAAGCGCAGCGTGCTTCGGTATGGTGTTTGATTCTTTGTTAGAAGTTGTGTGCATAACTATTGTATTATCTTGAGGCCCCAAATACTACAGGCTGTTGAGGCTACCTATGCTACCCAGCAGACATCATGGCCTGCGACGAATCTACAGCATCTTTGCCATGATGGTTTCAAGGATTTTGCTCGTGATCTCAATCATTCCCACTGACCGGTGGGCTTTGGTTTGAGCCGTAATGACGGTGGACTCTGCCTCCCGCGCTCGCGATGTGAACTCGATGGGGACTACAATAATCACCTCCAGCAATATGTCTAAACACACCTCTCCCCTGTCGTGTCCAGGCATATATATCTCTTTCGCAGCGCTAAGGCAGATTCTACTTTAGGCATAAGTATTATTCCCTAACAATATGTTATCCATCAGTAATGCCTAAAGCAGAGCATGGTCTCTATTCACCGTCACTCTGGGTATCTGCGGTTCTGCTCATTCGCTTCCACCCAACACTCCTCCCCCGACCAGATGAGAAGAGGGTCCTTACAGACTTGCTGACGCCCTGCGGTCCTGTACCTCGAAGTACTGGGTTGCTCTTCAGGACTACCTCCAGGTCCTGGCCGATCTTCCGAACTGGACCACAAGCATCGCCCACGTCAAGGTCAGAGCAGTAAACACAGTCTGTGAAATACAGATGGGGCCTGTGAAACCCCTCTCCTGTGCCCCCAGTGGAATGCCACATGAGGCCCTGCTCGCGCGCTTCTCGTGAGAGCTCCCTCCATCGTGTATTATTTGCGTTCGGGCTCCAGTAGGTGCTATTCCACTCCATCATCAATTTTCCCTGGGCCCTTGGTAGTCCATAGACCTTGACGATATGTGCCACATGGGCGGCACATTGCTCCCTACAAGCTAGTCGAACATACTCTTCTTGCGACCTTCTGGCAGCTCACGCCCCTCTAAAAACGAGGCGCATCGAGATCGGAACCGGACGTTCGGTGCGCTTGTCCAGTCACCGGGATACAAGTTCATCATCCTGCTGGCTGCCATGCGCAGGTAGCTGGGCTCGGATGGTGATCCTCCTGCGATCGTCGACGGAATCCCATCTCTCAACAAATCGGTTGGCATGGTGGATGGGGATATTGGCAACTGCTCCAATCGGTTCTCGAAGTAGCCATCGGGGCTCCCGTTCTCGCCACCCGCTTTGGGCCCACTCATCGTCCTGGGCGCTGAAACGGAACTCGTGCTCCTGAGGGTGCCTCGCGAGGCTTTCGGCTATCTTTCTGACGATCGCGCTGGAGAAGGTATTGTTAGTCTCCGACTGCGTAGTCTCGGGAGGCGAGGCTTGGAGAGGTGTCCTTGTATCCAGAGAAGAGGGAGTGGTAGAAGGAGAAAAGACCTTAGGAGGGGCCTAACGTGGTCTTATATAAAGGTTAGGTCCCATTATTTGTGCTGTATGACGAGTGCTGGCCCGAGGGAACCTTCCTGCAACACTCCATGCTCGTGACAACCCGGATGGAGCGACGAGGCAGACTGTCATTATTTGTTTGGACTTGGGTTTTCGACATGCTACTTGGTGGGTAGGACTTGCCTTGAGGCTGCTGCGGCCAACATGTTGATTTGCGGTCAGGAAGCTGCAAGATGGTATCAGTGAGTACGGCAGGAGAGAATGTGGCTGGTTCACCAAGATAGCCCTTGGCTGAAATATCAAGGGAATCCATCTTCCTTCACGGGCACTTTCAACTCGAACGGCATCGCATGAATCGTTATCCAGAGGCATCGATTAAACAAGTCCACAAGCATCGATTCTCGTCAAGATTACCCACGTCAAGATTACAGCCGAAACAGTCAAGCATCCACTGCGTGCACACATCACGAAAGGTTCACCACGAAAGTCGGAATAGCAGGGAAGGCTCACAATGTTCCTCCTCTCCCTTGACCAAGCATCCCTCATCGGCATCTGCGCCAGGGCGACGCCAGCCCCGCAACCCGAACCAAACCAGGGAGAACACGACTTCAACAGCCCGACGCCGGACCGGTCGACCATCGTCAAGCTGCTCACGCTGGTGTCGGTGTTCGGCTGGGTCTTCTTCGGCATCATGAGCATCATGTGCATCAACGGGCAGGGACGTGCCGGCAGATGGGTGCCCGAGTGGTACTTGGACGCGCGGGGGTCGCGATGGGACAAGACCATGGTGGTGATTTGGTGGGCGGCTGTGGTGCTGGTGTGGCCGGTGATCCTGCCGGCTCTGGTGGTGAAGAATGGGGTGAGGGGCATGGTGAAGCATTGTAGGGGGAGGGGCGGGAGGGATGAGAGGGATGAGGAGGAGAGGGGGGAACAGAAGAGTGAGGGAGAGGCTGGAGAGGGTGAAGAGAGATATGAGGGCGAGGGAGAGGATCAGAGGGGAGGGCCTGACGAGGCCAAGTAGGGAGACGATGGTGAGAGAAGGGAAAGGGCGGTTGAATTGTCATGCTAGAACAAACAATTTAGGTATTTATCCGTACTTGACCCCAGATGTCTCAAGATCAACCGCCGTTTTCGTGTTTCTTCTTGTTTCAAGTCGGGTCGAGGTGAACAGGCCTGATCGACACACATCCCAATAAAGCTTGGCGCGGCCGCGATAGAAGCCCAGTTCGCCAGCCTCCCCGATTCTGATTGGCCGAGCCCCTTTCGACACAAAAACGCACGGAAAAACTCCTGTTCCCTTGGCCGCCTGGCGGTCGCAGTAATTGAAGCTTCCGTTCGTTCTCCTCTGGAGCGTCGACTCTCTGGCCTCAAGCACGCATCGATCCTCGTTGAAACAAGCATTGCAAGGCTCACCAACCGCATCGCCATCCCCCTCGCGCTCCAGCTCCGACCCGTCAGACTCAAATCGCGTCCCATCCTTCTGCTTGTTTATTTTTGTTGTTGCTTTTGTGTCGCACATGTATGCTGCCCCGTGCTGAAGCACGCGCGCCGGTGCAGGCTTGACCAATTCGACCCAGCCACGACGACGTCAGGGATCCATCTGCACGCGACTTGGGGAACGGGGAAATCAATATTTTCTATTTTCTTTTTTCCCGACACGAACCGACCGACGTGAAGAAAACAAAGCAACGCAGAGAGGTCGTCATCACAAAACATCCCGCCTGTTATTGAGAGACGCGGCCTTCCCCCCGCCGGTTGTGGTCGCCGTGGTTCCTGTACCGTTCGAATTCGCTCCCCCCTTCGTTCACGGTCACGTTAGCCAGCCGTTCCTCGTCCGGTTGCTATCTTCTTCAATTCACCATGGCTTCCGACACGGAGGCTTCCTTGGCTCACGAGCAGCTGCATGAGGTCGTCGCCAGCCAGGACCGCGCCCCAAGCCCTCTCCAGCCGTCTACTCCCCAAGATTCAGGCTCGCAGGACCTGTCCCAAGTCACGCTGCTGTCCACGGAGATTCCGCAGTCGCCCATCGACCCCAACGAATCGTTCAAGACGGAGGTCAACGACGACAGGCCCTCCATCACCGTCATTCCTTCGTCGCTCACTCCCCCTCCCTCCTCTCAGGTCAACAACCACCACCTAAACGCCGCCAGCAAGCGCGCGTTTTCGAGCTCCCAGCAGTCCACCCTCTTCTCCCCGCCCGCCACGATCCTCAACACCATACGCGAACGTCGCCTGTCCTCGGACTATGCCACCCCTGCCCCCCAGCAGGTCCTGGAGGCCTCGGCCGACGAGCTGCGCGCTATGCTGCAAAACTGCATCGCCGAGAACCAGAAGCTCAAGATGGAGACGGCCCACCATAAGCTGCAGTACAACCTCCTGACCTTGCAGGCCCGCGAGGACCAGATGCGAGCCGCTGTCGAGCACGACATGATATGTCGCCAGGTCGACGCGTTGCGAACCGCCGAGCACTCCCGCCAGGCCAAGAGGGAACTGAGCGAGTCATCCGACCCCTATCAGGTCAAGTACCTCCACATGAAGATTCGTTTCGAGGAGGCCGTGCACGAGGCAGAGATCCAGCATCACCGCGTGAATGCTGCCAAGAAGGTCATCAAGCAGAAGCAAGACGAGGCGGACCACCTGACGTGGAAGAATGGCGTCTTGTTGAACCGGATCCGTGAGAACCGAGAGCACTTGCAGAGCATGTGCAGCCCTGGGGGCATTTTTCACGGAGCCTTGACGCCCAAGACGCACCATCAGGCCGTCATGACCCCCCAGGCATATCGTGCCTCTCCTCGCCAAACGGCGCGGTCGAGGGCCCCCGAAAACCGAGAAGGAGAGCATGGCCTATCCGCTCTTCTACAAGCAATGAGTCAGGACAACAACAGCGCACCGTCGACCCCCCTTCCCTCGCATCGACCCGCACCCCGGAAATTGGGAAGACACCACCGCAACGCCCAGTCCATGTCGTCGCTCCCAGTAACGCCCATGAACCGAAACCTGCACAGCGGTCTTCTGCCCTCGGTGGACCTGGTGCCGCACACGGAGCCTCAGCGATATTCTCAACAAACCTTTGTACCTACTACGCCGCTCTCGAGGGCGGACCGTCGACGACAGAGCCGAGAAAGCACGATATCTGTGGAGGACACGGAAGAGCTGGCCCGGCAAGCTCTGGAATCGGTTGCGGCCGCGTCGTTGGCGCAGAGCAGACGACAGACGCATGATGGAGACGAGGAAGTGTTTGACAGCCAAGCGAGCCAGGCGGCCACGGAAATGCTGCGGCGTGATCCGCAACAGAGCTTCGAAGTGGCGAGCTCAGCGGGCTCTAGAAGGACCCATTCCCCCATGGAAAACGCGGCTCGGCCGACTTCCAAACTGATGTACCCCTTTAAGGACGGTGATAAGCGCAAGTTCAGCGGGAGTCAGGAGACGAGCGACGAGGTGCGGCGGGACCAGGGAAGTCCGGCCAAGAGAGTTCGATCCGGCTCGTTGATGGAGGACCGAAGGAGGAGTGTAGGGCTGGGGATTCAATATAGCCAGTGAGGGACGAGTGCTATTCCATTTAGACAGATGAGGAGGAACTGCAAAGTCGTGGGGACTAGTTAAATTGGGAAAGGAACACAGGACAGGACACATGGTATATGTAGATCCGGTGGAAAGACTGCTAGCAGCCCGCAAGGGGCCATCCACTATAGATATATCGCCAACTCGAGGAGCATGAAGAGTGAAGGCTGGTGCGAATTCATGACTCTGCAATTGGTTGAACTCGACAAGTTGACTGCAGCTGGGGTTACACAGCGTGCACCGCCACGCCGCCAGGTACCAAAACGCCGCAGCCACACATTGGGTTGCATTGGCGCCACACCCAACCCAACAGCCGAGATCTGGAGCCGGGGTGGGGGAAGGCGGACGTGGGCAGGTGGGGGTGGACGCCACTTGCCTTCCGACACCGTCGTCGGCATCGGAAACCGGGGGCAGGAGCGAATGGCGGATAGCTTTTGCGGGAGTTGGAGGTCGGATGAGCGATTACCCGGCTTTTGGCGAATGCTCCCGGGTCGCTTCTTAACGAGAGACTGGGACTGGGACTCGAGACTCGTTTCTGATTTTTTATTCTTCTTTTGTGATTATTTTCTGTCGGCGTGGTCTTTTCTTGTATCCTTGTTTGTGGTGAGCTGACTGCAATCCCGATTCCCGAATAGAACCCGGGAATACGAATACCTTCATCACCTCTCTTCGGCTCAGCTTCAACCACGCCGTCATGCCTCAGTTCCCCAAGGGCCTCGCCGGCGTGCTCGCCAAGGCTCCCTCGGACACGGTGATCCTCTCGTCGCTGCGGACGCCCGTGTGCCGCTCGTACAAGGGCCAGCTCAAGGACGCGTACCCGGAGGAGCTGCTCGCGACGGTGCTCAAAGCCACGCTCGAGGCGCACCCCAACCTCGACCCGGCGGCAATCCAGGACGTGGGCGTGGGCGTGGTGCTCTCGGAGCTCGGCGGGTCCAAGGCGGCGCGCATGGCCCTGAACCACGTCGGCTTCCCCAACAGCACGTCGCTGTACACGGTCAACCGCGCGTGCTCGTCGTCGCTGCAGGCCATCGCCGCCGTGTCGGCCCAGATCCGCGTCGGGAACATTGACGCGGGAATCGGCGCCGGCATGGAGAGCATGACGCGCAACTACGGCTCGCGCGCCATCCCCGTCAACCTGTGGCCCGAGCTGCGCGAGTCGCCGAACCACCACGCGCGGGACTGCATCATGCCCATGGGCTTAACGTCGGAGAACGTGGCCGAGCGGTACGGCGTGTCGCGCGCCGACCAGGACGCCCTGGCCGCCGAGTCGCACCGGAGGGCGGCCAAGGCCCGCGCCGAGGGACGCTTCGCCGCCGAGACGGTCCCCGTCACCACGCGGTTCCAGGAGGTGGACAAGCAGGGCAAGCCCGTGGGCGAGGAGCAGACGGTGACGGTGACAGCTGACGACGGCATCCGCGAGGGCGTCACCGTCGAGAAGCTCGCCAAGCTCAAGCCGGCCTTCAAGCCCGACGGCGCGTCCACGGCCGGCAACTCGAGCCAAGTGTCGGACGGCGCCGCGGCCACGCTGCTGATGCGCCGGAGCACCGCCACGGCCCTGGGGCTGGCCGACCGCATCATGGGCAAGTTCGTGTCGACGGTGACGGCCGGCTGCGACCCGGACGAGATGGGCGTGGGCCCCGCCGTGGCCGTCCCGCGGCTGCTGGCGCAGCACGACCTGACCGTCGACGACGTGCACCGCTGGGAGATCAACGAGGCGTTTGCGAGCCAGGCGCTGTATTGCATCCGCGCGCTGGGCCTGGAGGGCGCGTTGGCCGAGGGCCGCGTGAACCCGGACGGAGGGGCTATTGCGTTGGGTCACCCGCTGGGTGCGACGGGTGCGAGGATGACGAGCACCTTGTTGCATGGGTTGGCGAGGGATGGTGGCGAGGTTGGTGTTGTGAGCATGTGTGTTGGAACTGGCATGGGTATGGCTGGTTTGTTTGTGCGAGAATAGGTTGAAAAGAATATATAAGAGGTTGTATAAAAGGTAGATGATGGGATATTAACTTATGATAGAACTTGGATCAGTTGATTGTGCACTGCGTGATGATTTACGATTGGGTACTAGCTGCAGTGTGAAGCCAATATTCGTCTATCTTTCCGATCTATATGAGTTAAGATCCTATCTATACCAACCTCGTTTAACAAATACAGAGCTCTCATCTACCTCTTCCCTTTGGCTGCAAACGATACCCGCCCAAGCACACCCTCCAAAGCCTTCATATCCCCCTGACCCCCCTCAGCACTCCTCCACGCAACATACCCGTCCGGCCTCACCAAGCTCGCTCCCTCCTCGCCAATCCCAAACTTCATTCCCACGCTCCCCTCTTCCACCTCACGCACCTCGGTGTCCTCGCCGACTCGCACAAACTCGACGTCTATCCCCGTTGCGTCGCTCGCCAGCCGCGCCGCCGCGGCCCACACGCCGTTGCGGCTGACGAGCACCCAGCCCCGACAGAACAGGTCCAGGCTGGAGATGTCCTCGTCTCCTCGTCGCAGCGGTACATGCGGCGCTCGCGTGCCCGCCCGGCCGTTCCACTCACCAGGTCTCTTCGCCAGCGCCTCCTCCCCGTCGTCTTCACTCTCGACCCCGGCAGACCTATACACCTGCCCCAGCTCCATGGCCACATCATCCAGAATCTCCGCCCCCTTCCCCTCCCATTCCATCCCCACCACATACCGACTGTAATCATCCCTCACGAAGATCTGGTCGTGCCTCGTCACCGCCACGGGCCGTCGCTCCGCATCGTACGTGGCCAGCAGGTCCGGGGTCGACTCCCCGCGCAGGACGGCGGCCAGCTTCCAGGCCAGGTTGTGCGCGTCGGCGATGCCCGTGTTGGCGCCGTAGCCGCCCCGGTTGGGCGGGAGGGCGTGGGCGGCGTCGCCGGCGAGGAAGACGCGAGAGCAGGAGAAGGCGTCAGCGACGAGGCCGCTGAGCTGCCACTCGCCCGTGGTGACGAGCGTGATGGCTGAGTCGGGGATGGGCGAGCCGGCGGCTTTGCGGATCATGGAGCGCTGGGCCGCCGGGGACATGCTGCCCTCTTCTTTGTTGTCCTTGATCTTGTCCTCCTCCTTCTTCTCGCCCTCGGTCGGACTCCACATGAGCGCCCATCGCCCATCCCCGTACGTCACCAGAAACGCCTCAAACCCGTCCTCGCGCCCCTCTATCTGGAACTGCCCAATGCCCGCCTCGAGGTACTCGTCCAGCTGCGCGCACTCGAACAGGATGCTGCGCAGCACCTTGAGATGGCCAACGCCCGAACGGGTGATGCCCAGGGCTTCGCGGACGGGGCTGTGGGCGCCGTCGCACGCCACGAGGTACTGACCCTGGATCGTGGACGAGACGCCCTGCGCGTCGACGGCCCTGACGCTGACGCCGCCCGAGTCGGTCTGCGTCCAGCCGGTGACCTTGTATCCAAGGCGCAGGTCGGCCCCGTTTTCGCGCGCCGCGGAGCGGAGGAGCGGCTCGAGGATATCTTGCGAGACGGCCACGGCTGCGACGGGCGAGACACCTTCGTAGGGATTCTTGGGCGGCCCATTACCACCACCACCGCCACCACCACCGCCGTTCTTACTACTATCCCCCCCCGACGTCCAAAACTTTTCGTCGCGCCACGTCCCCGCCAGGCTCTGCACCGAGACCCTCCTTGGCGGTCCCCCACCGGCGGCGCGGCCGCGGGACCGGTGGAGGGCCGGGGCCGGGGCCGGGGGAGTCAGGCCGACGGAGCGGAAGGTCTCGAGGGTGCGGGCGGTGTAGCCAAGGGCGCGCGGGTGCGGCGAGGAGCCCGGGTGGCGCTCGAGGAGGACGAGGGGCACGCCGCGCGAGGAGAGGAAGAGGGCGGTGGAGAGGCCGACGAGGGAGCCGCCGATGATGATGACGGAGGTTTGGGTTGGAAGTGACATTGTGGGTGCGACGGGATGTGCCGAGGAGGTTATACGAGGGGTATAGACAGTTGTGATGGTTCAAGTGAGTTGAGTTGGATTCCGTCTACAGAGATGGAAATCACACCATTTTATATCTTGGCAGAGAAGAAGGAAAGCAGCATCGTATCCCATCCTTTTGACCTTTCGTCGGTGCCGCAACTATCTCCTCACTCATTGCAACCGGCGAACTGGCATCCAACGGGCCGAGACAGACCTTTCGGACAATAGAAAGGCGGCGGTGCACTAGCTTCGGTCCCGAAACGAAGACCCATCTCACAAGCCACTCGTGCCGCGTCCGAGACGAGGAGCATTTGATAAGACGGGGACTAAAAGGTTATTCGTGTGGTGATGGAGAGGCATTCAGAAAGGAAGTTTCCGTGTGGGTTAGGTAGTGAAGATAAGGAGCGAGGTGCATGAGAACGTCGGTGATGCAATCTGGTGGCTTCTGACGAACATTGCCACAGAGGTTTCGGGCAGCCAATCTCTAAATATGAAAAAGCAGAGAAAGGGGAATTGAGAAATATGATGTTGATTCAGTTTATGAATATTCACTCATCCTGGAAAAAGAAGGGAGGCTCGTTGCAAAGCGACATCCAGTCCCCCAACCACTTGGAGGGCATCGGGACCGTTCCACAAGCACCTTGCAAATCTACCACAGGCAAGTGCCGTCAATGTCCCATCGCTACGAAACCAGGCCCGTCTAAACATTTGTTTGGTTGCAGAAGAACGACCACCATTTGCTTGAGGAGTTCCTGTCACCACCTGCTGTTGGCTTATCGCTGAACCGCGGCCTACATATGGCATTGACTAAAGCAAATTCTCCTGCCAAGCAAGGACTGCCGAGCAACTGTTGTTATCTGCCCGGTGCAGCAGATGTTTTCTTGAGCAGTTCTCATCGTCGCTCCTTATCGGCTCGTCTCTAGACGGATGGCTACGGAGTACATGTTCTGCTGACTGCGGCAAGTCTTACCCCCCCCCCCCCCCCCCCCCCCAAGTCTGCTGAGCAAATGGCATCTGCCCGGCGAAGGAGCTGTTTGTTCTCTTCCAGGATATAGGTGCTAAAGGGAGGCATCATCAATTACAGAAAGCTATACATGACAACTCGTGATAAACGAACCTCCTCGTCCCATCCAATGCAGGGGTAGACTTCAAAACCTCCCCCAACACAGCTCTGCCAAGAACCCCAGTCCTTTTCCCACCAGATGTCAAATCTTCATCTGGTGTCCCAAGATTTTTAAAATCCCGAAAATAACCAGGTGATTATCCCCATGTCGTAACATCGTCCGAGCCCATCTACAAGCCAAAGAGGATCTCCCCACTGCTTCTTTACGTTGAGGCAAAACCCGAAGGCGGCGAGCATGCGAGCCATGCGATGACCGAGAAACCAGGCAGCCTTATTCCCAACGACGAAGCAACCAGGGATATTTGTCAAGAGCAATCCTCGTCCCAACACTAAACGGCATGATCTGGCCAGAATACTCCCATAGAAGCGCTTAATTCTGCATATTTCCCCGTGGCTCAGAGCCTCTCTACGAGTGTTTCCTGCACACTCGGCTGCCCGCGGACGCCCGCGGGGGCCGCACCGTGACCAACACCAGCGGAACGGACACGGCATCGGAGCCAACCCGAAGACCCCGGAGTCTCCCTAGCCTACCTGTGTCGCGCCCCAAAAAAGTCGGCATCATCCACTGTTCGTTTTCCAGGAGAGCCGTGGGAACTCGTTGCACGGCTCGATCCCGTTCATATGCATGGGGACATAGGCTTGCTTTTATAGACTGATGTCCCCCGCTTCCGTTGCCCCAGCCCATCTCCTCTTCCTAACCGTCTTAACTCTGCACTTTACCAGCCATCAGTCGTTCGTTCATCGT
The DNA here is from genome assembly GCA_911649645.1 of Thelonectria discophora. Classification (NCBI taxonomy): domain Eukaryota; kingdom Fungi; phylum Ascomycota; class Sordariomycetes; order Hypocreales; family Nectriaceae; genus Thelonectria; species Thelonectria discophora. The sequence continues at coordinate 1,054,317 of CAJVRK010000012.1, forward strand.
TGCTTGCTCCCTCCTTACAGTCTTGTATACTATCCCCCCTCTTCAGAACCACCAACACCACCACCACCACATCATCGTCACCAAGAACCACCACCTCACAAACCGCCATCATGTCCAAAATGTCCAGGCTCCCCAACGGGCTCATCGCCTTCGGCCCCGACGCAGACTGCACACTCGCCCTCTGCCCGCTTGGGAGCAGCATCCTCCGATACCAGCCCAACTGGGTCGCAAACGGCTGCTTCATGACCGTCTTTGGCCTCTGCTTGTTCAGCCACGTCTACCAGGGCCACAAGTACAAGACGTGGGGCTACATGGCCTGCATGATCTGCGGCTGCATCTTGGAGATTATCGGGTACGGGGGGAGGATCATCATTCACAATAATCCGTTCGACTTTAACGGGTTCTTGATGCAGATTAGTATGTGAACCATCTTGATGTTGAATCGCGAGTTGAAACTGACAACTTGGGGATCAGTCTGCATCACTGTTGCTCCCGTCTTCTTCTGTTCCGCCATCTACGTCCTCCTCTCGCAAGTGTAAGACCAGCCCTCATACCAAACTCACATACGCCCCCATCCCATCTAACGCCCCCCCAGCGTCAAATTCGTCGACCGCGACCTCTCCCGCGTCTCCCCCGAAGCATTCTACTGCTTCTTCATCCCCTGCGACATCATCTCCCTGATCCTCCAAGCCGTCGGCGGCGCCCTCTCGTGCGTCGGCTCGACCTACCACGACGTCAAGGTCGGCGAGGACGTATCCCTCGCCGGCCTCGTCTTCCAGGTCGTCACCCTTTTCATCTTCGTCGCCCTCTTCGCCGACTACGTCTGGCGCGCTTACCAGTCCCCAACCGCCAGGCCATGCCTCGACCGCCAGATGGCCCGCTTCCTCGGCTTCCTCTTCGCCTCGACCGTGCTCATACTCATCCGGTGCTGCTACCGCATCGCCGAGCTCAAAGAGGGCTACTTTAGCGACATGTTCCGGAACGAAGTGCTGTTCGTCGTTCTCGAGTCTAGGTTCGTTGGGCCTCTTTATTCCCCTTTCGCGTCTGCCTCTCTCTAAAAATGTACAGCGTCATGTGTATCGCGGTCATTCTGTTAGCCATGGGCCATCCTGGAGTGACCTGGCAGCATATGAAGACCCAAATCCGCAAGGAGGAACATCTCAATGGGGCAGTTAAAGAGACACTTTCATGCAACACCTGCAATGGTAGCCCGGGGAGGAAAAACTGGTTTCGCCTTGGCAAGAACAAGAGCCGCATGTAAAATTTCTTTGGCATGTTTATAACGACAAGCAAGCGTTGACTAGGATTCATAGCGAAGCGAGGAGAGCATGTTCACAGTATCGGTCGAATAGGATTATCTGTGGAATTGGAGTAACTAGCTGAATTTATAAGCATGAATACTTGCCAAACCTTTCAATTACGAGCATGGACAACGGATTCATGAACGTCTTCCTCACCTATCCTCAGATCTTCAGCCTGATATCCTGTCAATCATCATTTTCTTGCTTCTCCCCACTTACCCTGGACATCACATCATCCAAAATGCGCCGTCCACACAGATCGACGTCTCCATCCAGATCATTCCTGACCTTCTCAACCAAGAAGTCGATCGCGGATGAACCCGCCCGCCCGTGCCGGGGATGTGGAACCATGAACGGATGAGCAGAACGTGTTGAGGAACGTTGTCCGCGAGGAATGTGATGTGATGTCTCCCGGTATGGACGAGCCATCAAGTTACATCAAGAGCCTTCTGGCCCCCATTCCTCCCTTGCTTCGTGCCAGGGCCACTATTTTGGAAACGCGGGCGCAGGAGTTTGGGTTTTCAAAGGTTCGTGGGATGCCGAGGGCCAGAGATTAGACTGTCTTAGTCACTGAAGACAAAATTCTAAGACACGACACCAAAACACCACACCATGACGATGCAATGTCTCGACCCCGCCCCACGAGGACTTCTTGGAGGGGGGTCGTCGATAAGCCTGACGATTGAGAACCAGTCCCTGTGGCCGACCCCGCGTTGCGAATGAGATTACAACCTGGGCCTAAAACCTCTCATGAAAACCGTCGTTCCAAGGCTAACGGAGGGGGGCCTAGTCGATAGATATACCCAACGGGCAGCAAGCACAAGGCACAGCGAGATGATGGGGAATCAGATGTTTTGCACAATGAGAAGGAATATCGACTCGATAGCTCCCGCCGACCCGTCGTCTTGGAGTCCAACTCTGGAGAGGCATCACGAGGCCCGACGGGTGAGTTGGCGCTGAAAGCGGAGATTGGCTCTCATGCGCCCCGATTAGTGTCTGCAGGGGAGGGGTGGGAGCCATGGCATTGGGACGATGATCGCAAATGCCTGCGGAGGCTGAATGATGATGTGCTCGAGTTATGTTGAGGCACAAGAGATGACGATTGGGATGGGCTCATGACGCTGCCTCCTTTCCCAAACAGTCGTCTGTCTCGTTCGGGCTCAGAAGCATCCGTCTCTGCCAGTGCCAGGAATCCTCAAGAGCCAGAGAAGAATCGGCATGGCTCAGGTCAATCAGGAGCTTTTTATGCCATTTGGCGATATTCCGCCGGCAGGTTGATTACCAAAGGCCATACGATTCCAGGACCCCAGGCGTTCTGGAAGGAGCCTCATCGGATCATGTCGCGAACACAGCGTCGGGGCATAATATTTCCTGTATGATTTGCACCGCTGTCACCGCAAGAGTTCGGACCACAACGAGGCTTCCCATCCTGGACTCGTGGGCCGCGGCCGGGGAAGTCTGGAGATTGAGCCGTCCAGACTGACAGGATTCGACTCGACTCTGTATCCGTAATCATCCATTTTGCTTCGCTCGCTCTCCTCTTGGTGCTGAGGCTCTCGTAAGGCTCCGGGCAAGGTAGTGTTCCAGCCGGGGCCTGTTGCTCATCGTCATGTCGGCTCGGTGCAAGGCGAGCCGTTAGACAGGTCCCGACGAGTTGGGCAAAAAGGGCCAGGGGACTGTTCGAGGAGACGAGGCTGGAACCAGAAGGGATTTTGGCGGAGCAAGGTGTGGACATTGTGGGAATGAGATGAGCCCCCCAAGAAATGAAGTCGAAGCGGAAGCCCACGAACAAGAAAAAACAAAAAAAATCGTCACCGCTGTCATGGCGTTTTTGTCTTGGTTTTGAGACGGTTTCTTTCCTCGGGGTTTCGAACCGAGGGGGCTACCATGGTAGTGCCCCAATAGCCCACAGCGCCACGGCGGTGGGCTTTATTTACTTTTAGCCGAAAGAGGTTTGCCGCGAGACGGATTGACATCGGAGTTGGGCTTTGTTGTCATTGTTGTGTGTCTCGCCTGCTCCATTGTGAAGTCAATAAACATGCAGCCAAGGTGAGAAGAGAATGATCGATGGTGGCAGACTTTTTCTTCTTTTGGTCCTAGCAGATCCGATTTCGCTATGTCACCCACTCGTCCGCCCGTCTTCTCCTTCCTTCCTTCCAGGTTATTTGCTTCTTTCCCCAGGCAAGAGCTGGGAGCCCAGACAGGGGAAGTTGCTACAAACACGCCCCTTCCCCCCAGGTCCTGCAGCCTGCAGCTTCAAATGTGCCACAAAGGCTCCCCTTTCCAAAAAAGGACTAGCCCCAGGCACAGGATTGTCATTGGCTCTCGGATGGTCTAGTGTCGATGCCGTGACAGGGACCAAAGCGAGGCCGCTCGAAAACGCCCCCAAACTGGTTTTGCGAGCGAGTGAAAAAGTATCAAGGCATTTGGAAGAGAGCGGGAGGATTCGAGAAATAGGAAATAGACGCTTCATTAGAGTTTGTAACGGCGCCCTGTGACGCTGCTGGCCGTGATGTCGAAATGCATGCCATGCCTGCTTGCCCCTGAGTCTTGCGGAAAGGAAAAAATTCAGCCTCGTACTGAACGCGCGGCATTTCTAGAAGGAGTACGGACTACAAATTTTCAAGAGGGGTAACATGGACGACGAGAGCATTCGTTTCTTCTTCACCAGTGACGAAACCCGCCGACGGGCCGATGCTGTCACATCAAAGGCCGGACTGGATGGACTGAGCAGGACCCGGCTGTGGGGAGACTCGACGACGAAAATGGCCGATGCAAACGAATAGACAACCATTACTCCGTCGACTCTGATCACATGCATACGCATGCAAGATGCCGAAATTGCCCCAAGGAAACGAATGGTGAATGCCCGCCCTCTCGTCGGGAGTTGTGGTCCGCAATCGTGTCTCTGCACACGGCAAAGAAGAACGGAATATCGCGGCATAACAAACAAAAGGCGAAATTCCTGTCTTGGAGGTGAACCAACACAGCTTCACGGCCTCTAGCGTCATGCTGTGTCTCATCCATCCTCATCCATGTCTTGGGTTTTGGAGTCTGCCATCCAGTCATACCGGTGGATCAGTCTCCATCGTCAATCCTTACCGCTGAACGGCTGGAGCCCCTCCAAAGGGACGTGGTGATACAAAAGTGCAGTCATCGACTGCTCTAACGAGAGCTTCGTGCTGCCACTCAAGTTGAAAGGTTGACCAGCGATTAAAAAAAGAAACCAAGCCATCTTCACGATGCGCCGTCTAGGGAGTACACGCACATTGTCCTCCACGATCACTCGAAATATATCCTCAGGGCTCTGGTGGCGCACTCGGGGGCCAATTGTGCGGCGTCAATGGCCCAGCTGGAATCCAAAAGCAAGAGGTGGAGGCGAGAAGGCCCAGGAGACAGGGAGTGGCTGATCAATGAGATTGACAAGACCACTTGCGTGATGATTGTCTTGCTTCATATCAACACTCCAAGATGTAGGCAGGGACCAGCAATGAATGACGCTCTGGCCAAGGCACGGTGGCAATGGACTTTTGGAGGTGAGTGGTGGGTAGGAGCGGGGAGTGTGGCAGTCTCAGAGCAAACTGGCTGCTATCGTTGGTGCGGGCGTCGGCTTCACTCTTGCAGGGCATGCTGAGAAGTCGAGCGAGGACAAATGGTTGGATGGATTTTCTTCCATTTTCCATTCACATGCAGGCATCAGAAACCTAGATGAAAATGCGAATTAGGGGAAGATATCCTAGAAGGGGGGAAGAATAAGGGGTCCAGGTGGTCGAACACATTGGGTGATTGAGCAGGACATTGCGGTGGATGGTCAGATACTCCCGCACGAAGCTGCAGCGAACAGCCGACAGGACGCTCGCAACCCTGGAGAGCTTCGTTGTGACGGTGATGGATGTGCATGTGGTCTGCTATAGATTAACTATGATGACGCAGTAACATTGGAAGATCGTATGTACAAATACCCTTGGGAACGCCCCTGACTCAACCATGAACTGGACAAGCTTGTGGTGCTCGGATGCTTCGACATACCTGTCACCGGACCTATGGATCTTCGAGAAGGAAGGTATGTTCGTTGATAGGCTTCGGGCGCGAGGGCGCGGACTGGTCATCGTGAAGCTATAGCCACGACTCGGATGCTATAATTGCCAAGTTCTCCATACGCAGAACCTCGATGGACAGAAGAGTCCTTTGTTCGATATTGTCTCTTCGTATCGTGACGTCGGAGCGGGCGACATTGGCCAAATCTTATCTATCATTGTTCCAACGGCTCTCCAAGCTGCCACGGCGTTCAGTTTCGTCCTGGAACTTGTTAGAAACCAAAACTCAACTCGCCCATCCGTGCACTCCTTCTGCCGATCCTATGCAAGAAGACTTCTGCCACATGACGAGAAGATTGACAGGTCATTGGCAAAGGCTTGATGGCGTGCGCAAATGACTGGTGCTGTGGATAAGGCGTGCATGTCAAAAGACGCAGCTTTCGGAACAAAAAAAGCAATGATGCACAGAGATTCGGATGCATTCAAGCATCCGCGCTTTCGTGGTCTGCAACCAGTCTCCCAGCTGTTGCACGTCCGGTGCCTCGGATTCAGTCGAGATTCAGATTCGTCGCAGCAAAAGAGAGTAGCCCATCAGCGCTGGTTCTGGCGTTTCGGTGCTGATGGTAAACGTCTGGGCTGTTCTCCTTTCGGATGCTTGAGCATTTCCGCCCCGGGACTGGCGACCATATTTCCGCAGGAGCCGTGAAGCCTGTTTCCCGTGGCTGGGCCCTCGTTGTTTTGTTTATTGTCATTTTGACATGTCGGTGAGAGGGATCAACAATAGGCCAAGGATGAACCTTTGATATTGAGGTAAACAAACTCCCTGCGCAGGTGAACTCGGCATCTCAGATGTCAGAGGGTGGAGTTGGAGTGCTGCGAGACTGGAGCTGAAGGCGACGACAATAACGGCAAGTGCCACCTGCTGAAACGATTTCGGAGGGAGCGCTGAGGTTGCAGCTCGGAGTCCCCTACGTGCCCGCTAAAGGCCCATCGGAGCCCACTGGAGCCCAGTGCTGCCTGCTAAAAGGTGCTGGGAGCTGGTGGCAGGAGCGGTGCGCGTACAGTCAGCAGTCCACGGTTGCTCCTTCTTCCTTGCCTTGCCGCACCATCAGCAATCCAGTGGGCCTTTCCTTCCTTCCCTCTCCCGTCCTCCCGCTCGATGCTCACTCGCGTTCGCTTGATGCTTCCCATCACAACAACTGAAGGCACCTTGGACTTGGCGCCACGCCCCACGTCCCCGCAGCTAGCAAGCCTAGGACGCCCGGCAGCTGCACCGTCCAGTTCATCCCTAATCCATCCCGTTGATTGCCAGCGCTGGGGCGGTTTTTGCCCTCAAGACTCAAGCCCACCTCGGAAATCCTTGTCTGCCACGGCCCATCGTCCCATCCGCAAATCACGGATGCCTGAGTGATTAGTGGTGGAAAAGGGAGCACAGAGGAAAAAGGATGGGAAGGATGTGTGCTCTGACTCCAATATCCAGCAATTTAAATACGTGTGTCTGGATTTGATGGCGGATGGACTGTGAGACTGTAACTCTGGTCGGTCTGACGAGCACAATGGGAAAGGGAGGTATTCGTATGTCGCAATGAATTCCGACATGTCGGGGCTGGAGAGCAAACAACTGATGGTCCTGGCATCATGGATGAGTTGAGCAATAATTTCGATTCGTACGAATACGTACCTCTCGATTCCTGACGGATCAAGCCTGAGGGCTGTTCCAACTTGGAAGCAAGCCAGATTCCGGCACAGGTGAGGTTCGTCCGCCCCAGTCTGAGGCTGGGTATCCAAGACTTTATCTGAGGCAGCAAATACGAGGACGACAAGGTATAAAGTACCTTTCAGGTAAGGTCGATTGCTCGATGGGTCCCAGCCGGCTGGCCTGGAGAAAGGGGAAGGAAGCACACAGATGAGAGAACAACCTGAACTTCCTGACGACAGCCGTGGAAAGAAAAGGAGCAACGCATCTCACCCCTCGTACCTGCCTTGTCCCGGTCGGGTCATAGCGTCCTGCACCCCTGGCACCACGCACGCCCCCTGTCGTTCCGCCTCCCACCACCCCCCTTTCACCTCTCATTCTATTCCGTAGCGCCTCTCCTATAGGTAGGTACTCCATCCAGGCGCTGCCAGCCAAAATTCCCCCTTCATTGCCGTCACCAATTTCTCATCTTGTCAAGAGAAGAAAAAAAATTCTACTGGTAGATGAGCTGGGCGAGCCGGGGTCATTTTTCAACTCCTGTTCCGTTCTTTCACCTCTCTCGTCTCGTTCCTCTCCTTCCTTCTCCATTGCCACTGGTCACAAGACACCTGCCTGCTTGTCATCTTCTCGCGGCCTGGTTTCTCTGTCTCTAGTGTCTCTGAACTCCCTTCTTCACTCATCTCTCTTGACTGACCCGAAAAAAAAAGACCCTTTGCTGCTGGCCAGGCCAATCCGACATTCCCTTTCTTTCCTGTCCGATCTCAATTTTATTCTATACAACAGTCACATCCCACTCTCCTTTCTCCTCCCTTGGAAGATCCGCAAACAAAAACGGCACTATCCTCGATCATACTCCAGAAGAGCAAACATTCGACCTCAATTTACTTCAACCGCCGAATCTGAGACACGCCTCCAATCCAGCTGAATCTTTTCCTCTTCTGGACCTCGCCCGACCCGTTACGGCCGCCCACCTTTCGTTCGTCCCTCCGACGTACATTTCCTGCAACTTTCCGGTCTCCTCGGCTGGAAGCAACGAACCAAACGACGCTTGGTGCTACACCAGCCTATTGCTCGACGACAACCCACGAAGACCGAACCTCCTCCTTCCACCACCTTGTCCTTCCGAGTGCAAGCCTTCTCTCCTGCGTGTCGTGCGTTACGCTTTGTGTCGACTTTGCCCTTCGTCGCTCGTGGGTAGCACTGTATGTCGGCTTGAGCTTCGCGAACGCACCAAACATCACATTTTGTGCGGTGGGCGAACATTCCATTAGGTATGATCCCCGTTGAGCATCGTTGCGAAGTTGGATGAATTTGGTGGTTCTTGAGTTTCTAGCCAGATCAGCACATGCTTGGGACAGATTTGCGACAAGCTGGGGTGGTCGGCGTTGATGGGAATTATACTTTGGGCATGAGCTGACAATTTTTGAGTTATAGTCTTTCGAGCATACACCCTTCGACTTCGACGTCTTCACAACCCGATAGTGACATGACCGGATCGAATCTGTATTGAAAAGATCGACCTTCGCTTGGGCCTTTACCTGTCAACTCTCCCTGGTCAAACTGAAGATCGCCAAGATGAACCGTTTCCGAGGCAGAAAGAAGGCAACCAAGGATGACTTGGCCGCTCCTCCACGTCCCTCAGTCGAATCTGAGTCGTCTGGACCTTTCAAAATGTTCGGAAAGAGCAAGAAGTCCCAGGAGGAGGAACCGAAACCCGAGCTTGACCTCACCACAGCCCTGCCACCAAGCGATGATTTCCGAACCAGTTTATTGATGACGGGTCTTTCCGCGAGATTCTCCATGCTGCGCGAACAAGATGACCCGAACACTAAGGTTGGGAAGGCGAGTGACGACAGTGTACTATATCCCAAGAGACAATCCAGATTGATGGACTTTGGGTTTGGGGGCGGGTTAAGCGACATTGCAGAGGTTGAGTCGATTCGAGCACCCTTTGTTCGAAACAGTGCCTATCAGTCCGACGACGCATCCTCAACTAACGGGAGTGTGATGACTCGATCTAAGCCCACCGAAGGGAACAATCTGTTCGGCGGGCGGCAAAAAATCTACAAGATTTCAGGAAACGGTGGAAAGCCTGGTGCAACTTCAGGACGAGCCCTATACGGTGACGATGTCGCTCAGTCAGCCTTTCAAAAGTACCGCCAAGCCGAGAAGGCCAAGGAACTCGAATTAGAGGAGCTTCGGCAGAGTGATTCCCTGGATTCGGAACCCATCCGACCAGATTCTCCCCAGTCAGAGTACAACCGAAGACGAGAAACGAGTTCAACAAACTCGTCTGTGCCCTCACAGGCACGCAACTCTACCGCCGCAACCTCCTTTACCTCCTCACAACCTGCCCAATCTGTCAAGGAGTGGCAATCGGCAACAGCGGCATCAAACCCAACGCCGCCAATTGAGCGTAGTGTTACGCGCACTCGCCGCCTATACGAACAAGGCCTCAACCAAGATTTACACAACTCGCAGACCTCCGCTCTTTCCCGAATAGATACCCTCTCAAAGCAACGAAACTTCAACCGAACACCAGACCTTACACCTACTGTCCCCTCACCTTCCAGCGCAACCTTCAGCGACCGGTTTGCCAATTCCCGATCCCTCCTCAACAAAGCAAGCGCCCCCAACTTGCGATCCTTCAGCCCTCCCACCACCATTTCATCACAGACCAGCCCTGAATCCCAGAACAAATTTCCCGGATTTGAAGAACGTGCCCCGTTCGGCGCCACCCCCCCTTTGAGCCCCCCGATTAGTGAGACGGGGGAACACCAGCCGCTGTCGTTCCCTCCGGATAGGACCAAGCCCACAGTCCCGAGTGTGTTGGCCAAGGTGGCTCAGTATGACGACTCGAGATTTGCACAGCGTCAAGTCCAGCTCCAGCGAGACCGAGAGAATTCGATGAACCGCTTCCGCACCGATTCAAACGCTTCAGGGCCTACTGTTCGATCCCGATCACCCTCTACCCAAAGGACTGCTCCCGAGAAGGACGACACAAACTCGTGGAGTCTTTCAGCTGCACTCAAGGAGGAGGGCCAAACGTCTACCTTCTTTGACGATGATGAAGAGGATGATAGCTCCAGCGATGATGGCGCACGTAGAAGCGTGCCTCAGGCGCCACAAGTCACTGTAGAGCGCCCTGCCGACCACGATCACCCAGCATTCAGAAAATCCGCCCTCCCGACTCCCTTGACGCTCGAGAAGGAGGATTCCAAGGGTGAGTCTCCTGAAGACTCCCCCACTCTGGGCCCAACAACGGGAGGACTGAGCGGTATGGTTCGTGCACACTTGCGACAGGACAGCAACGCATCTTCAATCTACGACAACGCCCCTAACGATTCGGATTTGGCATCACGGTTCCCCCCAGAGCGCGACGATATTCAGACTTATGAGACAACCAACACTAAGAGCAACACGTGGGAGTCGATTGAGAGAGGCGTGGAAATGTCCATGGACAGTGATCTTCCAAGTCCGACCATGACCAGATCGTCTATTGATGTCCGAGAGAGTATTTCAACGATCCCCGCTTCTGCCCACGATTCCAAGATTAGCTTGGAACACGAGAAGGAGACGGATGACTTTGCCCGCCACCTCGCCGATGGTGCGCGACGGGTCCGCGAAAGACTCACGTCTTATGTTGATCCTGATAGTGGCAGCTTTATTCCGCCAACGCCTCCAGTCTCTGAGCTCCCTCCCCCGCCTCGTGCGAACGCTCTGGGAATTCTCAAAGCCAAGTCTAGCCGTGGCTCTCTGATTGACAGAACCCGAGGAGACCGAGAGACCCCAAGCCAGACCAAAGCTAAGAAGCTTCTCGGCCTCACCAGTTCCGCCTCGAGCACTAGTCTTCCTATTAGTCGACCGGATTCTCTCACAGACAGCGAAACGAGGCAAGAACACGCCCAGATACAGCAAGACGCTGGCCCCGATTCTCGCCCTCCAACGGAGCGTGAGAATGTTCACGCAGGTCTCAAGGCCTTCCGCCAAGCCCGTCGAGAATTGCAGAGAATGAAGGAGATTGAAGTCCAGCAGCGATATCAAGCGCCACCAGTTCCCAGTACACAAGCTCCTTCGCCGATGCCTCAGCAGATGCCACCCCAGGTGCCCCAGATGCCGCCGATGCCCCAACAGATGCCACCGATGCCTCCGCAAATGCCTCCTCAGATGCCTCAGCAGATGCCACCCCAGATTCCTCAGGGGGTTTCCGCTCGAGAACGGGCTCCCAGCCTGCGCGGACCCCCTTCGAGACAAGCGTCCCAAGAACGACGACCTCCGCCTGTTTCTTATAACCGCATGCCGAGTGAGGAGTCGCGCAACGGCAACACATCTAGGTCTACATCCCGGGCCGCATCCGAGCGGGAGCGAAGTGGTTCCGAGAACAGCAACAGTGGACGATCTGGTAGCAGGCCACCGCGCCTACGCAATGGTTCGATTCCTCGCGATGAATACTATGCACCAATGGGCTCGCCGGGGCTTAACGGAATGCCTCGACAAGGCGCTATGATGCGATCGCCCTCTCACCCTCGCCCCAGTGGCACTGCCTCTCCTTCACGCTTCAACCGGTTTGGTGAACCGTCGCCGAATCTGAACCGTGGTTTTGACCATGGACAACCATCCCCGGTCTCCCCCATGAACGGCGGACCCTCTCCTTACGGCCCAACAGGCCAGCGCCCCTTCCCCCAGCATCCCGCGAACATGGAGTTTGACCCCTCGGCGAAGCGAATGATGCGACCGAGAGACCCTTCTGACCCGCCCATGCTCTCCCCCAACTCTCAGGGTCCTATGGGTCAACGAGTGATCACATCCAACATGAACAGCAACATGAGTGCACCCCCGCTACCACCGATAAACCCTCGACGCAAGACAAACCCGATGAATGACGCAGCACGGCGAAGCGAGGACGAAGCAGCGATGAGGGGTCGGTTTCCCATCAGCCCGGCGAGCGGCGACGAGAACCGGAACGGCCATGGAGCGTTCGTCAGCGACGATGAAGGCCCTGGCAACTACAGGCAACGACTTCGAAAAGCAACAAGCGAAGCCAACGGGATGAATGCTCGGGCTCGCTCACTTCGCCACAGCCCCCCACACCCAGCGATGCCACCGCCCATGCCACCCAATATGAACGGGAACGGTATGCCTGGGGGCATGATATAATGGTTCCTTAACCTTTCTTCCCTTCTTTGGTTTAATTTCTACTTTTTCTGGCCATTGCCGACATGCGAGATGGGCGACGACATGTTTCGAATCGTCTCACTCCAGTTTCTTAATTGTCTTCTTTTCTAACGACTCTCTGACGACCTCGAGAGCCAAGACGAGGACTCAGTAGCCTGTACATCTGATGGGCGGCTCATTGGCCGACCGACTACTTTACTTCTTTCTCTTTTCTTTTAAGGAGGACATGGTCTTGATTGTGGACTTTTTTTGTGTGTTTCAAAGGGCAGTTTGGAAGCTTGTATCTGGCGCAAGACACGGCCGGCGAACGGGATCGAGCAGGACTTTGATTCATGCTGGCGTCGGCTTACAGCGAAAGGACGTTGATATTTGGAAGAAGAATGGACAGGCATAGCGCATTTGCGGCGGAGGACAGGGTGTTGGGGTTTGAATGTACAGGATGAACGGGAGCCGAGGCCAAGCCGGCGCGCTCGAGGATACCACTTAAAGTCTTATTATTTATTGAGATTTGAGTCAAAAGTACCAGGTTAAAAGGATATTTCGAGTGGCGTTTGTGTGACGAGTGGTGAATGCAGGCAAGTCGGGCCGATGTTCCGGGTAGTTCATGCATCGGTCTCGTCGTATTTAACCAGCCGTCGACTTCCCTTCGTCATCAATCTATCCACCTCCAATACAATGGCCTTTATCCGTCCATACGAGAAGAGAGACTTTGAAGCTACGGCGCACATTGTGAGTTTCGGCGGCCAATTGCCTCTGTATTACGACTGACTTGTATCTGCTCGCAGTGCCGGGCGACGCTCCCACCGTCGCTCGAGTCGAGCCCGGCAGCGCGGGTCCTCGCTCCTTACCTCTGGACGCACCAGTACACGCGCCTCTCGTCATCGACGTGCTTCGTGCTCGACGACGGGACCGGCACGGCCGTGGGCTACTGCATCGGGTGTCCCGACACGCGGGCCTTTGCGGCGGCGTACCCCTCGTACGTGTCTTCGGTGCTGGACGCCTCGGACGAGGTGCGGGAGCAGCTCCGGGGATCCGACCCGCCTCGGCCGGCACTGAGGCCGGAGACGGAGACGGAGACGGAGACAGAGCCGTGGACGCTCGAGGACGGGTCCGTCAACGGCGCGTGCCTGGTGCAGATGGCGTACGACCCGCAGCGGCTGCTGGCGGTCGAGGCGGCTGTGTCGGCGAGGTTTCCGGCCACGCTGCACATTGACTTGCTGGGGGAGTGGCAGGGGAGGGGTTGGGGGGCGAGGTTGTTGGAGAGGACGGTGAGGGCTTTGGAGGAGGAGGGACAGGGGAGTGCGGATGCTTCGGTCGAAGGAGGTGGAGGAGGAGGAGGAGGTGTTTGGGTTGGCGTGGCTGCTGACAACGCAAAGGTGGTGCCGTTTTACGAGAAGATGGGATTTCGGCTCTGGGGGGATGACGAAAGGGAGAAGGAGAAGCATGAAGGAGAACACATCAGCAGCAACGACAGCAACGACAGCAACGACAGGCAGCGTGGGGAGAGCTCCGAGGCCGGGCCCGGCGACGGTGGCAGCATCGTGCTGGTGCGGGAATTTCTCGGGGGCGCTGGTTTGCGGCCGGGAAAGGCCGGAGGGGCTCTGTGAGGCTGACAATTTGTCCAGTTGCCATTGACGAGTTGAAAAAGGGTGCATGGGGAGGGGCGTGTGTGTGTGTCGTTCCTGTGTGTCACGGCATTTGCTCGCTCATACTACGTCCAGACCTGCAGCGGCACTGAGCTCAAGTGGTGAGCCATCTTACACCGTTCTTACACCGTCCGCGGCGTGTTTGGGGAGTGTGCAAGGTATCACCGAAAATACAAGGGATCTCTGAAAACAAGGTCATGCCAGCGAGAAGAGGCCTGCACTTGCAAGAGAAATGAGAAACGGCACAGAGGCAACGTGTTGGTGATGAGACACAGGAAAACATCAGACGCCGACGTGGAGTTGCCTAACCGGGCAATCCTCCCAGTTCCGCCATTCTGGCTCTCGGTAAGCCAAAAACAGGAGATGCTTGCTTCGACAGGGGGAAGACACAGACACACGATGGTTCCTTCTTGGGCTCGGATGTACTTGTCCATTTCACCGCAACAAAAGATGAAATAAAAGGCCTCAAAAAACGAAATGTTGCGTGTTTTTTGAGGTTTCGCATGGCAAGTCGGCGCATCCGGCGCGAGTCACGATATTTAGCTTTACTCCCTACAAAGTACAGTACATGTTGAACACAGTGACACACACAACAGTTATCCGCAAAAATTGATATTGACGTGAGCCTCGACGGTTTCTCTCTTCTGGCATGTCGAGACCACATAAAAGGGTATCATATCAATCCCGTTTCCCATCGTCCCAAGCAAAAGAACACCGCGCATGTCCTTGGAATAAAACAATCTTTTTGTGCTGTAGTACGCCCCTTGCCCTTGTCCGCCTTTCCCATTACACCGAACACGATAAAAAGTTGCGCCTTTGCTAGACCCGACCGAAAACAAAGGGTAGAAAATCGTACAGTACAAGGCGATTCGTGGTGTGTTGTGTGTGTTTTTCGTTTTGGGGCTTTCTGGAACACCCATAACTCCAGACGGGAGAAATCAAAAAGAGGTATCCAGGGAATGAATTTCCGTAGCTGAAATGCAGGAGTTCAAGGAGGTGAGCTAATAAAACAGAGGGTGGTTTTTTGTCGAAGTGAATAGGTTCGTCGTGGTCGTTCACAAGTCGTCATGACGTCCGCCCTCCGGGTGGGTGCGAGGTTTTTTTTGGCGATTTTCTTTTTTTCAAGCCGTTATTGCCTGCAGTCGTCTTTACGAGAAGTCTATCGTGATAATTCGTGTTAGAATCTAATTGAAGTCGCGGTTCTCGTGGGAGGAGGCGTACCGGCGACGGCGAGGTAGGATCGAGAGGGAACCACCGGGGGTTCATTTAGCACAGCGGGCAGTTGTTGCACTGCTTGTGTCCGCAGGCGGTGCAGGTGGTGCTGATGACAATCATGCCTCCGCACTGGCAGCAGTATTCGTAAGCAGGCATGTTGAAGTGGTGATGGTTGGTGAAGGTGTGTTGTGATGTGTGTTGTGTGGTAGTTTGAGGAGAATGGTGGTGACGATGGTGCTCGAGACTGAAAAAGGTCTGGGTGTAAGTGATGTGGTTCCTTCTTTGTTGTTGTTGAAGAAAGGAGGAAGGTTGAGCTGGTTGAGGATGAGAATGAAAGGAAGGCGAGAAGGAAGGCGAGGAAAAGAGGAGGGAAGGAAGAGTTCAAATAGTCGTGGATCAAAGGACGACGACGACGAGGAGGAGGAGGAGGAGGCGAGGCGAGGCGAGCATGGACGCTGGGAGGAGAGCGGGAGTCGGGAGGGGGGCGTGAGGCGAGCAATGGTTCTCCAGGCGTTAGCGGCCGTGACAAGAGCTTAGCTTTGAGCTTGATGAAGAATAGAGGTGTGTGTGTGAAAGGGGGCGTGTGTGAGAGATCTGTTGTTCTCTGTGTGAGAAGGTAGGTATCCGTGGGAGAGGCAGAGAACAGAGACGACTGTCCTGCCAGCCCTCTCTCACTTACACCACTCGCAAAGAGCCAAGTGGGTGTCGTCCCGTTTCTGTTCCACCAGTTGGAATACCTACCACGCCATAGGCCCGAGGAGCAAGGTTTTTTGCAGCTCTTCTTTCCCTCGTCTTTTCGCCGCCCATGTGCCTCCTCGTCGCCTGTCTCCGAGTCGTTCCGATTTATTCTCTTGGGTCCTCGACGTCTTCGTTTTCATTATTTAAGACAATTATCGTCTTGTGCAACGCGAGCGAGAAATGCAAGAAGCAAGCAAGCAAAGGCAAAGGCAAACAACAAAAAAGCACCTCAAGCAAGCAGCCGCCCCCGGTCTCCCCTAGTGTCGACTCGGCTTGCTCTCCCCCCCTGCACGCAGCAGCGTCACAGTGGGTGGAGGTCCCGGCCCCAATTCCCGAGTGTTGCTTTAAGGGGGAGACGTGCGTGCTTTTGCGTGGGAGGCTCTGGGAAAAAAGGCCCGAGGACGGGAATTGGTTGGTTGTTCCATGTGAAGACCGAGCGAGAGAGAGCGGCAAGCGAGGATGCTCGAAACTCCGAGGCGGATGAATGGGAAGAAGGAGAGAGACACGAAGAGAAGGAGGGCAATTTGGAATGCGGCCGCGATCGGCAGACGGGTGTTGGAATTGAAGTCCACAGGGATGCATCCGTCCGCATTCAGGCCATGTTCTGACGTCGGTTGTTGAGGAGGAGGTTCCAGTTTCAATCCTCCCTCATGCTGGTGAAAGACTGGGAATGCCCTCTCTTGCATGTGTTGGGCATCCTCGTTATGCTTCTTTTGAAATGCCTGATCATACAATGCAGCTCAATATTGAATCCTTCAAACATCAATGTCCATGGTGTTTGTTCACCATGGTCAACATCGGGGTCAGTCTCTTCATACACACCCCTCCTCGGCTTGCCCATCTCCAGCCAAGTCTCTTGCTTCCCCAGCTTTCTCCCTCGTGCGTTGAGGCACCAACCATTGAAGCCTCTCTCTTCACAACCCTCCCAACCCTCCCTCGCAATCCGACTTACTTTGCGGGGTAGTCTCACAGACAGCCCAGTCCAGACCCGGACTGGTCCTCGCCACGCCCCAAAGCTTTTTCTCGGGATGACGCATTGCTGTCGGTAATGGAACGCACTAGCTAGCCCCAAGCAACGAATCGGATGCCACCAGGCGGGGGAAAGGGGGGGGAGCTTGGGGGCTTGGTAGTTGAACGAACCATCTCCAAGCGTGCGTGCTTCCTTTGAAAACCCCACGCACTCCGAAGGGGGCCCTTGCGGCTGTGGTCTTGTTGCAACCCTTACCTCCGACTCGGAGCTAGGCGAGAGACGACCAGAATGCCACGGCTTTTGACAGTCCATTATGAAACAGTATGGGGTAACAGACACATATCTCGAGCCTCTCAGCGAAGAGCCCGCAATCAGGACGAGGTTCACGACGGGGGCGTGTGCGGCGGGAGGGGGAAAAAGGGTTTATGAGGTGCCCATTCCAAGGCGGTTGGGTTGTTTGGATCGGCAACCTCTTCGGGTCGGGCGGCCGGGGAAGAGAGAGAGAGGGGGGGAGAGGGAGAGGGAGAGAGAGAGAGAATTGCTTTGAGAGACGAGAGGTTTGCTAAGAGGTTTCTTCAAGTGAGAGATAGCTAGAGGCAAAGAGAGGCAAAGAGCTTACACGTGGATTGGACAAAGTGCCCGAGTGGTCTACTTCCCCAGCTCCAACGGGGAATAAGGGCAAAGGCCGGACAGAACCCTACGGACAGAGCTAGCTAACAGCTCACTCACATGCATTGGAACATACCGCATCGTTGACACGCCCCCTCTTGGATCTGCAACCAGCCGAGTACGAAACATCGTCATGGCTGTTGCCGCGAGCTGCCATTTTCGCAGTTCTTTCCTCTGTCTGACTTGTTCGAATGCGTAGACAGATGAACAATCCCCGAGGTGGCCACGTCTTACAAGATGAGCGGCATCCGGCGTCGTCCGAGTGAGTGAGCTCCGCGTCTCTTTTCTCTGCGCGGCTGAGAATGTTTGCTTTTCCTTTTCTGTCCCCAAAATTATCCCAACCTTGTCTGCCTGTGTTGGTCACTCGCGCCGAGCTGTTGGCTCGCTGAATTGACTCGCGTGTTTACTGACTGAACTCTATGAGAGAGAGATGGCCTCCTGGACCCTTGATCTCTATTTTCGAGTGGCAAGCCCTTCTTGTCAGACAGAAAAAGCCAAAGGGCATCGAAGCCTAAAATTATTTGAAATACTGGACTTGTAACCGACCTCGAGATCGACAACGGAACGTAGCGTCGAAATTGATGGACAGCGGGGATTCCCTTTTTCTGCATGGCTTTGTGTTCTTTTATTCCCATCATCTGGCCCCGCCATCTGCCACCTTGCTTCGGATGCGCGACCTTGCACTCCCGCGACGTTTTGGAGGGTTGGAATGGCAATACTGAGGATGACGTCAAGCCTGTTTATGTCCAGTAGTCCTGGCGTGCTTCAGCTCGTTGCGGGCGTTTTGGGGCACAGCTTCCATCCTAGCGGCAAGCAGCGGCAAGTCAAAGACCGTTTTTCTGCGAATGAGGGCATCGTGAGATGGGGGATGGGCGCTCACATGGGCTCTTTTTTTTTTTTGCTAGACGTGGGGAAGGAATGGCGGCGCGTGATTGGAAGGATGCAAGTGTCAGCAATTTGTTGGTTGTTGGCTGATTAGTGACAGTTGCTGATGGGACTATGTATGTATGCGCTGACTATTGTCTTGCCTCGAGTCGGACATGTGTTCCCATTCATCACATCATGGTCTTGTCAGAGGACCTCGGTACCTTAGTATCTACCTAGTAACTAGGCAGCAGAATAGTGCCCTGATCGACTGACTCCCAGCAAAGCCGCCTCGAAAGCGGCAAAGGCGCACTTCTTGGCGTTTCCTCCCGCCATGTCACTCTATATCTCAACACGTCCAAGCGACGAGAGCTTCACGGATTCAACTCCTCCCGGTATGACACAGACTCGACAGATATGACGCCGTCTCGAATTAGGTACCTAGTCATCACCCATTTTCCGTAGTGGCTCATATGTACCTCCGCCTCCTCCCAAGACCCCAAAAACACAGCCCCGCGATGAGCCCCGTCGTCTGCCACTCGATCTGCCTTGGCCCAGGCACCTGTCAATGGAGAATGGTGGTGTTTTGGGGACTGCATCGTAATATTCTCGGACTGGAAATGTGCCGATTGGGCTTCCAGAGCAACACGACAGCTGCCTTGGGATCAGACTCGAACACGCCTAGTTGGACCGGATCTCACTCTGACTGACTCCTTCGGAAACAAGACGCCCTAGCGAATCGACGGGTTGAGCCTCGCATGATGACCCGAATGCCGGCCTTTGTTCGACGACACGCACATGCATCTAGTGGCGCAAGGCACAAGGCAACCAGCATTCGGTTCGCAAAAGATCCTTCAACCCTTTTTAGTTGCCTTGGCGTTGTGCGTTGCGGGCTGAAGGAGGATAGGCGGATAGGAGGCGCATCGTGAGATCCTAGTGGCTGCGAGTCCTATTGCGGTTGCTCTTAAGGCGTCTCGTGCTGCTGCTAGGTTGAAATTCATCCTCAGTTTCAACCGTTTAGACTTGAGGCAGAAACTTGGGCTTTTTGGAAGTTACACAATCGTTTCTATTTCAAATATAAGACTCTACACTGTTGCCCATCATGGCAAGTCCAACCTCGTCCAACCCCAACTCCCCCCGGCTAACACTCTCGCAGAGAATCTCGCTCTGGGGCACAAACTCCAAAAAGGACACCAACGAAAAAGACGCCTCGACGACAGAGGACGGAAACTCCGTCATGACGGGCGAGTCAAGTACCCAAGGCGACGACGACGTCTTCCCGCAGGAAGCATCCCTGAGCGTCGAGTCCATCCCAGACAAGGACGCCATCATGGTGCAAGTGAAACCCCCCGTCAAGCCGCCCAGAAACAGCAGCAGTCGATCTCACGTCCCCTGCGACATCGTGCTTGTCATCGACGTGTCCGGGAGCATGTCGGCTTCGGCGCCCGTACCCGGGGACGACTCGGGGGAGAACACGGGGCTCTCGGTGCTGGACCTGACCAAGCACGCGGCGCGCACCATCATCGAGACCATGGACGGCGACGACCGGCTGGGCATCGTGACCTTTAGCAGCAAGGTCAAGGTCCTGCAGCCGCTGACGGCCATGACCGACGCCAACAAGGACGCCGCGCGCAAGAACGTCAAGGACATGCATCCGCAGGACGCGACCAACCTGTGGCACGGCATCCTCGAGGGCCTCAAGCTCTTCAAGGGCTCCGCGGCCTCGGCCCGCGTGCCCGCCGTGCTGGTCCTCACCGACGGCATGCCCAACCACATGTGTCCCCCCGCCGGATACGTCCCCAAGCTGAGGGCCATGTCGCCCCTTCCCGCCACGCTGCACACCTTTGGTTTTGGGTACTCGCTGCGTTCTGGTCTCCTCAAGTCAATCGCAGAGGTCGGCGGCGGCAACTACGGCTTCATCCCCGACGCCGGCATGATCGGTACGGTGTTTGTGCACGCCGTGGCGCACTTGCAGAGCACGTACGCCACCCGCGCCGAGCTGAAGCTGAGGTACTCGAACCGGCTGGAGCTGGAGGAGACGACGGGCGCGTCGGTCGACCAGGCGCCGCCGCGGGACCTGGGCAACGGCGCGCTGGAGCTGGTGGTGCCGTTGGGGAACCTGCAGTTTGGCCAGTCGCGGGACGTCTTCCTGCGCATCAAGCACATGGAGCGGCTGCGGGACGGGACGCTCGACGACGTGCCCAACGCCTTTGTCAAGGCGACCCTCACCTACTTCATGCCCTCGGAGAAGCCGACGTCCCCCCGCAAGGCGTCCCCCCGCGTCACCGAGGTCAGCCGCCGGATCCTTGAGCCAACGACTCTTTCCCCCCACGAGATCGCCTACCACGAGTCCCGCTCGCGCATCTGCAGCTTCATCTCGTCGCTGTTCCCCATCCGGCCCGACGGCGAGCACGTCCACGACGGCTCCGACCTCGCCGCCAAGCGCGAGGAGCTCCTCCGCCTGATCGACGACCTCCCGTGCAAGCCGTACCTGGACGCGCGCAACGCCTCCCTCGTGCAGGACGTGGCCGCGGCCGGGGACCCCAAGGGACAAGTCTTCCTCGCCATCGACACGGACGCGGCGTTTGCCCGCTGGGGGTGCCACTTCCTGCCGTCGCTGCTCAACGCGCACGCACGCCAGCTGTGCAACTCGTTCAAGGACCCGGGGCCGCTGCAGTACGGCGTCGACAGCCCACTGTTCAAGACGTGTCGCGACGCGCTGGACAGTGCATTTGACAACCTCCCCGCTCCGGAACCCTCGCGGGCGCCGCCTCGACACATGGGCGGTGGGCACGCCAGCGGACGCAGCTTCAAGTCGTGGACGCCCGTCAAGATGAGCTCGTACAACAACTCCATGGGCGTGTGCTTCTCCGGCTCGACGCCCGTGAGCCTCGCATCCGGCCGCACCGTGGAGATGCGCCGGCTGCGCCGCGGCATGAAAGTCCGCACCCCCGCGGGCCCCCGCCGCGTGGCCGCCGTGCTCCGGACCCGCGTCGCCGGGGAAGTGCTCTGCCGGATGGGCTCCACGCTGGTGACGCCGTGGCACCCCGTCTCGACCGACTCGGCGGCCAAGACGTGGACCTTCCCGGCGCAGGCGGCGGGCGTGGGCGCGGTGCAGTACACGGGGAGCATCTACTCGGTGATGCTGGAGCGGCACGGCAGCGCGACGGCGCACGCGGTGAGGGTGGGCGATGTTTGGGGGGTTACGCTGGGACACGGGCTGGTTTCAGGAGGGGACACGAGGGCGCACGCCTTCTTTGGGGATTACAATGCCGTGGGGAAGAGCTTGATGACGCTGGAGAGGAGGAGGAGAGGGGTTGTGGTTGGGGGCGGTGTTGAGAGGGATGAGACGACAGGGAGGGTCAAGGGGTTTAAGAGGCCGGTGAAGGGGGTGGGGGTTTGAGAGGTTGTTCTTTACTTTGCTACTTGGTTAAAGCTGGACTACCTACCCATCTACTGTTGGTTTGGTGTCTATAGTCCTCGGTATAATAATCTGAAGTGAACATATCAACCCTCAATCTGACCATCCGAGGAGGCCTTCTTGAGGTGCATACAAGGTGTCGAGGAGAGAACAAGATGACTGGATCTACCGCCATCATGAGAGCTCTGTTTCGTCCCAAACTCCTCGGGTGTTGTTGAATAGGTAGGGGCAACCTCCGCTTCAGGAGGCCAAGTCCACAACAAGCATGTTTTGAGAAGACACATCACAACGATATAAGTCCACAGGGATCATATGGAATTTTAAGAACACATTGCAATGATGTAAAAGGTTGATCTTCCTTTCCCATACCTTCATTCCTCACAGGATGCGCTAAATGAATCCTACACCCTACTCATAAGGCTGCCTGCTCGCACTCGGCCTGCTCGGATGCGCAGAAGTGATAGCTGGCTTCTTCGGGACCTCAATAGCTAGAGCCAACTCACCCGAGTGCCATGTCTTTTCAGCCTCGCAGGCGCATTTCGCGGCTCTCTCCTTGCGCATTCGGGTCTATGACCAGACCTTGTCCCACTAGATCAGGCACCAGCAAAGGGCAAACCTAGAGAGAAAACATCCAGAAGCCACGCAATCAGGAGCAACAAGCAAAGTGTCTTTTTCCCAGCTTCGATATTTCAAAAGAAGGCAAAAGTCTGCTCTCTCTTCCTTTCAACCACTCTCATTCGACGTTATCGAACCCCCCAACTCAACTCAGCCTGCTACATAGGTAGGTACTCAACTCAGACCCCTCAACGACGTCATCGTATCAGGCTCACCTTTGTGCTTCCCCCGATCCGCGCATAAGCAACAAGGTGCCGGCTTCATCTCTGATCACGGGCCCCTATTGCAACCCCGTCAGAAGCCTCTCTCGGCGGTCATCGGTTCAGCTTCGCCGCCCTGCAGGTCCGCGTGGTCATCTTTTTGGTGCCAGGTACGTACCTCTCCTCCGTGCGAGCTGGGAGAGCCCCGCCCCCGCCTTGGAGATCGCCCGGGCGGAAGTATCGGGGGCAGTTGCTCCTGCTCCAGTTGCTCCACCACCTACAGCAATCAACCCGACCTCTTCTAACTTTGTAATCCTCAGCAATCCTCAATCCTCCCCAGCCTCATCTTTTATCCTGTCGTCGCGAGACGCAGAGGCTCTGCTCTCGTCGTCCCTATTCCATCCCCATCAGTCTCTTCCGCCTAAAAAACCCCTACGTCAGCATAACACCGTCTACGTGCGCCATCCCGCGCCGCGACAGCCTCGCCCTTGATCCGTCGCAAGCCGCGTTTCGCACCTGGAGTCGCAATCATGTTTGACCTTTTGCCTATGCTCCTCTCGTAAGCTACGACACCATTCTCGCAAAGCATCTGCCACTGACTTCCGCCCAACAGCTCCGTCGCATCCTTTCTCTTCCCCATCTTCGCCTCTTACAAGGCCCTCAAAACCTCCGATCCCGCCCAACTGACACCATGGCTCATGTACTGGGTGGTCGTCAGCTGTTTCCTGCTGGCTGAATCCTGGGTATACTTTATCGTCTCCTGGTCCGTCAACCGACTCGAACCATTCAATCCCGTCTGCTAACTCCCGCAGGATCCCCTTCTACGGCTACTTTCGCCTCCTCTTCCTCCTCTACCTCATCCTCCCCCAAACCCAGGGCGCCCGCTTCATCTACGAAGAAAAGGTGCACCCGTTCCTGCGCGAAAACGAGACCCAGATCGACGAGTTCATCACGAGTGCCCACAACCGCCTCATGGACGCCGGTATGGCCTACCTGAAGCTCGCCATCGAACACTTCAAGACCAAGGTCCTCGGCCTGCCCCCCTCGGAGCCCACCCCTCCCCCGACGCCCCAGCCCGCCGGCCCCCAGAGCTACACCCAGTCCCTTCTGTCCCGGTTTAGCGTCCCGGCTGCCCGGTGGTCTCCCTCGGCCACGTCGGGTCCCGACTTTTACAGCATGCTCTCGGGCGCCGTCGCTGCTGCTACTGGCACCTCCGCGACGGCTTCCTCCTCGTCTGCGGCCGGCGGTGGCTCGTCGACCCTGATCCCCCCGCACCTACAGGGCTCGAGCGAGAAGATGACCTTCATCTCGGCCCAGCGCGACCGCCTCAACATTGTCCTGTCGGCCCTCGACCGCGAAGCCCAGTCCCTCCGCACCGAGGCCCAGCGCGCCGGCCAAGCCGCCAGCTCCTCCTCCTCCCACCGCCGCGCCCCGTCCATGAGCTACGACGGTATGGAAGACGACGATAACGAGTCCACCCAGCGTCCCGGGGGTTACTTTGGGTCGTCGGCCGGCGGCCTGAGCAAGAGCCGCAGCGAGGTCGACTTTGAGAAGATTGACGCCGAGAGCGGCGCCGAGGACGATGCGTCTCTCCGGAGGCGTCACGGCCATTCGCCCGGGTCGCGTGGTAGCCCGGGGGCCGGCGGCGGCGGCGGCTGGATGCCGTGGGGTTGGGGTGCCGGTAGTCCCGAGGGGCGAGGCACCAGCTCTGGCATGGAGCGGTAGCAACCTCCGCGGCGAGATTGGACTACGTGGGAATTTGGGTCTTGGGACAGATACAGATAGACTTGGCCCAATTGGATTCGTAGTTGAACTTTTGCTTCATTTCCGTGATTTGTGTTCTGGGTTCGGTTTAGGCTACTGGCTCATGGTGGCATTGGGACATGGACCGACCATCGTCAAACGTTTATACGTAGACTGGAATCGTCATCTATCATTCATCCCTTCTCTATATGTGGGCGGGATGAGATCAAGCTCTACCGAGATCACAGCTCCGTCTGCCATTTATCCCATCAATATTGTACAAAGAAACCCAGATCCATGCCCATCTTGCAGTAGTATATCATAACATGGCAACATTTGTAAACCCTGGACACCATCAAGCTTGTCCTATCGTACACGCTCCAACCCATTGAGACTTGACACAGCTGCGAGCCCACGGCGCCGAGTCATTTACATCTATTCGTCTAGGCCTTCTTCCAAGGATACATGATGCCGGGATTCGTGCCCGTCTTGAAGAAGTGGGTGCGCTTCTTCTTGGTGGTGGCGTGCTCAACCCACACGGACGAGCGGTAGTTCAGGTTAAACCAGCGGATGTACTCGGGAAGCCAGAGCTCCGAGGCGATACCCAGGTCCTTGCAGCAGCGCATCAGGGCGTTGGACTTTGCGCCCTCGATGGCGGTTGGGATGGATTCGGCCGAGAAGTAGTTGTTGACGCCCTGGGCTTGCGAGACGAAGCTGCGAGGGGTTAGTAAGAATTCATAATGAAAGCTTGGGTTGGGGAGAGTATATGTACCATCCGTTGGCGATGAGGGCATACTCCCGCGTGACAATGTCCTTCCCAATGACGGCCTCGCCTCGGGGAACGATGCCCCATCCCATGGGCCCAAACGCCTCGTGCAGCCTCCTTCGGTACTGGATCTCGGGCAGGTAGAGGATGCCGTCGGGCTTGATCTCGACGTCCTTTGCGGCCACGGGCTGCGTCAGGATCTGGAACTGCGCCGCCGACACGGGGCTGGTACCCAAGCCGGCGTAGCTGGTCACCCAGTCGACGTTGCCGAGCAGGGGCTTGGTCTTGAAGCTGGGCGCGTGTTCGGGCCGCCACACGGGGGGCTTGGTCGGGTCGTCGTCTTCGGGCTCGGGGTCCTTGAAAGCGTTTGCGGCCACCGCCGGGGGGTTAGGCCTGGGCGGGTTGGGCTTGAATTGGGACTGGATGGGCTTCGCCCTGTATTTGGGGGCACCGGGCTTGGAGAAGGCGGGCTTCTTCGCGGGGAATTGGCCGGTGCTGGGGTCGCGGGCGGACTTGTAGGTGGCGATTGCGCTCTGCAGCTCGGGAGAAGCAGGAGCAGGAGTCGGGGGGGTCGTGGGAGTTTCAGAAGTTGCGGCCGTCGTGGGGGTTTCAGAGGCCGCAGGCGGAGCAGGAGTTGTAGGAGTCGCGGGAGCTGAGGGGGCTGAGGGAGCAGGTGCGGAATCAGCAGCAATTGGGGCTTCGGGCGCCACAGCTGGTGTTGGTGCTGGTGTCGGCGTAGTTGCTGCCGACGCAGCCTCGGAATAGAAACGCCGCAGAGGGGCAATTGATTGAGGGCGAGCGAGTCCAAGTCGCGAGGCGGACGCAAAGGTCCGGTAGAGAATGGCCATGGCGGGCAATTGGTGGGAGGGGAGTTGATAAGGCTCAGGTATCTGAGATGAAGAAGTGAAATTTGGGACCGTGATAATTCTGATACTTCTCTGAGGTTTATCCGGGGTGGGGCCGAGATCGCTAAGTGGGATACGGATAAGCTGGGTGGCAAGTGGCTTCCGGAGCTCAACAGACCAAATCCTTGTTGACTCAATACTGATCAGACCCGGAACCAGCGAATGTGAATTGATGAAGGCTATGAAATATTAGAATAGATTCAAATCACATATTGGACTTGCCGACTCATAGTCATATTCTAGTGAATATTTCGTCTTATAAATAACTGACATAAAGTTGATAGCTTCTCTACCAAGACGTCATACGACGCAGTTGCGATTGCTGTGATTCGGACAGGAGAAAGTTGCTTTCCATGTCGATATTCGACGAGATATCCAGGCCTTCTGGGGATCAGTAGTTCCCTCAAAGGCCACAACTCCAAAGCACCAGAACGTCTAGAGCGGACATTTACGTTGTGATTAATAGTACAAGCAATATATTACACGGTCCCAATGGCCAGGCGGTTACTTTTTCTCCTTCTCGACGTCCTTGGTCTCGGTGCGGTTGTCGTTGTTGTGCGACTTCCAGCACTCTTTGAATGCCGTCATCTATCAACCCGTCAGCTCATGCGCAATGGAATGAAAAAAAGAAAAAAATATTCGTTACCTCTGCCACACAGAGACGCCAGTCCTTCTTTGCCCAGTAGCAATCGGACATTTTGTCGTTTTCCTCTATGGGAGATGGTTGTGTTAGCAAGCTTGGTTCGAGATGTCATCACGACCGGGACCAATTCGGAGCAATTCAAGAGGTAATCAATTGATCTCGTAGGTCAATCAAGCTCATAGTTCCCTTGCTCATAAATTTCTCGGTCGTCGCAACTCACCGAAACACCCCGTCTTGAGGATCCGCTGCTCCCTGAGAGAAAGAAAGGCCTCGGCTTTAGCGGCGCTGTCGCGATTTATTCTCCCCCCGATCCCAACCGCTTTTCAACGGACAAGTCGGAGAGTCGGAGCTGGGAAAGCTACTCACCACTCATCCGGTTCGTCGTCGTCCTCCTCCTCGGTCGCCTTTTGGGTGTCGCTTTCTTCTTTCGACATTGCGTCAGTTGCCTTTTCTGTTTCTCTTTTCGCGTCGTTGTTGTGCAAGAGAGAAATTGTCGACAGTGAGCAAGTGTGGTGTGAGGAGGGAGAAAAAGCTGGTCAGGCGAGAGATCAAGTGACCTCCTCCAACTACACCTCGTCAATCTGAAATCTCAGCCATGGCTCCCAGCAGACTCAATGTGCTCGTCTACACAGGTTAATCCCGTCCCCGACACCAATTCACGCACGTCTTCTCACAATTGGTCTCTCAGGCATTGGCACAACGGTCGAGTCGGTCCGGCACTGCATCTGGACGCTGCGTCGCCTCCTCTCGCCCAACTACGCCGTCATCCCCATCACCGACGCCATCCTGCTCAAGGAGCCGTGGTCGTCCACGTGCGCCCTGCTCGTCTTCCCCGGCGGCGCCGACCTCGGCTACTGCCAGGCCCTCAACGGCGAAGGCAACCGCCGCATCGCCGACTTTGTCCGCAAGGGGGGCGCGTACCTGGGGCTCTGCGCCGGCGGGTACTATGGCAGCGCCAGGTGCGAGTTCGAGGTCGGCCACAAGCTGCTCGAGGTCGTCGGCAGGAGAGAGCTGGCCTTCTTCCCGGGCACGTGTCGAGGGGGCGCCTTCAAAGGCTTCGAGTACCGCAGCGAGAGGGGCGCGCGCGCAGTGAAGTTGAGCGTCAACGGGGATGCGTTTGCAGAGGAGGTTCCTGAGGAGACGCTGTCATACTACAATGGCGGCGGTGTCTTTGTTGATGCCGCTTCGACAAAGTCCAACAAGGTCGAGGTCCTGGCCAGCTACCTGGACGAAACGGCCGTCGACGGCGGTGACGGAAATGCCGCCGTGGTCTTGTGCACCGTTGGCAGTGGCAAGGTGCTGCTGACGGGTCCTCATCCAGAGTGAGTTTTGTTCATCCTCCCCTTTCTAACCAAACTACTCACGCAGCCAGATTCGCCGCCGCCAACCTGCACCCGCAGCCAAACGTGCCCGGGTACGCAGAGCTCGTCGACAGGCTATCAGCCAACGACAAGTCGCGCGTCGACTTCCTCAAGGCCTGCCTAACCAAGCTCGGCCTCGAGGTCAGTCACGATGAGGCAGGTGTACCCTCACTCTCCCGCCTGCACATCTCCTCGGCCGACGAGCACGGCGTGTCGGAGCTGCTGACCTCCTTTGCCGACATCATCGAAAAGGAGGCCGGCGAGGAGTGGATCAAGGCCGAGGGTGACACCTTTCACATCCAAAACGAGGACACCATCTGGAGCGTCGAGGCCCTACAGCAGTCGCTGCCAGAGGAGGCTACTAGCAACCACACGACCAACGGCATCACCGACTACAGCAAGATTGTCAAGAAGATCGTCGCCCACGAAAAGTCCCCACCGCATCCCAAGCTCACCCCGCACTTCAACCACGGCCTGTTCTTCTCGAGCCTGCGCCGGTACCAGCAGATCGAGCCGCGCGCCGAGGCCTGGGGGAACCTCCTCATGTACGGCGAGGTCCTGACCAGCACCAACACCATCTTGGAAAAGAACCCCAAGATCCTCTCCAAGCTCCCGACTGGATTCACAGTCTGTGCTAGTACCCAGGTGGCCGGCCGCGGTCGCGGATCCAACGTTTGGGTGTCGCCGGCTGGGTGTCTCATCTTTTCCACCGTCATCAACCATCCGGCTCACCTCGCCGTGAGTCGCCCGGTTGTCTTTATTCAGTACATTGCCGCCATTGCTATTGTCGAGGCGGTCCAGTCGTATGACCGCGGATACGAAGACATGCCCATCAAGCTAAAGTGGCCCAACGACATCTGCAAGTTTGCCAGTCCCCTCACCCTGGAACTCGCCACTAATAACCACTGCAGACGCCCTCGACCCAACCAGGTCAGGAGACAAGCCTCACTACGCCAAGATTGGCGGCATCCTCTCGCAGTGCAACTACTCCAACGGGTCCTACCAGATCGTCCTGGGCATCGGTGTCAACACGGTCAACCCGCGTCCCACCATGTCCATCTCGGACCTGCTGCCCCGAAACGCCCCCGAGCTGCACCTCGAGACGCTCCTGGCGCGCATCCTCACGCGCCTCGAGGCCGCCCACGCCCAGTTCCTCCGCGAAGGCTTCTCGCGCGACCTCGAGGCCCGGTACTACCGCCACTGGCTGCACACGGGGCAGGCCGTCACGCTCGAGGCCGAGGGCGGGGTGCGGGCGAGGGTCTTGGGCATCACGCGCGACTGGGGCATGTTGCGCGCCGAGGAGACAGATGCGGCGGGGAGGGGCACGGGCAAGATCTGGACGCTGCAGAGTGATGAGAATAGCTTCGACTACTGGAAGGGGCTCGTGAGGAGGAAGGCTTGAGGGGGTGATGGGGCTTCATGTCGGGTCTGTTGTTTGACTCGGTCTCATGCAGAAGGGAGTGCCTCTTCATAATCCGCCATGACAATAAACCCACGCGCGTGTTTGTCACACAGTCCACGACAAGCCGTTTGTAACCAGCGTTTGACATCAGTCATAAATCCAAACATCCCAACCGCCCGTGAAGAGAAAGCCCAAATCTGAATCAATGAACCAGTTTTCATGCCCAACCCTACAAAACCGCAGCATTTGCCCCCCTGAAGTCTCTGAAATATTGCTCTTGCATTTCTAATTCTCACATATCCGTGTTCCTTCATTATTATTTTTGCTCCAAAAGCTTTCAGGAATCGCTTATTTTGTTCGTTCGATACCTACGATCGTTGGACCATGAGGTCCAGATATCTCCTTTCTTGTGCCCCCATCGTCGGCAGGGCCCTGTCCGCAGCGTCCGACTCTTCCGGTACCACGACAGCTTCAACGAGCACCAAGTAAGTTTACATATCTAGAGAAAAACCCTCTTTGTTGTCAGTTGTTCAGATCGTATGTAGCCACGGCGAAACGCCAACCCCCCGTTACGTACCATTCCGTAACCCCAACCAACTCCTCGATCCCTCGGCCAGCATCTCCCGTCCTCTCCACGCCAGGCGGGCAGCCGTGGGAAGCTTCCCAGTAGCGTCGCGGGACGGTCGATACGGCCAAAACGTCGAGCGCGCCACCAACGACCTCTTCACCGATACCTTGCCCGCAGGCCTCCCCTTCCCCTTGACGCGGACTCGGAGCTCGGAGACGATCCCCGTGGTGACACAGACGGAGATCATCACCGTGACCGACTCCGCGGGCACCGTCGTCGAGGAGAGTTCTACAGCGTCAGACACGGGAGATGTCACGTCGTCCGCATCAGAAACCAGGTCGTCTGAAGGCCAAGCGTCGCGGCATCGCACATGGACCTGGACGACGAGCACGACGGCAGCTTCAACTACCGATGCCCCAGCACCGACGTCTTCATCTCCAGCATCGTCTCCTCCTCCACTCTCCACGGGCGCCACGGTCGGCATCGTCGTCGGCGTCGTGGCAACCCTCCTCGTCACCGTGACCATCTCCCTGAGCGTCCACCGCTGCCGGAAGAAGAAGTCAGCCCCTGAGCAGGAACCGCTCGACAAGCGACTCATCGGGTATCCGTACCCAGCGCCTCGGTTCTCGCGGTCGTTTTCTCGAGCGCTGGCGCAGACTAGTGGTGAAAATGTGCAGCAGCATGCTCCCAGGACCGAGGGTGAAACTGGGGACGCTGGCCGGGAGGAGGGTTCCCACGTGAGGGATGTCTCGCCGGATGGACGTCGTGCGCCGGCCGAGTCGGACAGCTTGGTGGCCGGGTACCAGCAGGACCAGCAGAATCAGGGGAGTAGGGATACCATCAGGGATATTTTGTCGGCGTACTCTTCGGCGAGCTGCTACAGCCAGGATGGGGGTGTTGGGATGACGAGTGGTCCCGCGAATAATAGATAATAGGGTGTTGCCATCTGACTATAGCGGTATAAAGCAACCAACCAAGCCATCCCTAGGCTATTAGATTTGAATGGATATTCCCAAGTTGTTCGTTGGCGTACTGAAGTGCCTAAGAAATACCCCAAAAACTACCCTGTACTAAGAAGCCATCGAGGGTTTTTTTTCTTCGCCACCAGAACGACCTCTCCCCAGTACTGAGCCACCAATTCCTCAGCCATCAAATCGTAATATAATACAATGTATTAAAACATAACTTGAGTCGTCTTTTGTTTTCGTCTATGACCAACCTCCAGCGGCTCGCCCCATATATCCCTGAACGCCGTGCCATGCTGCAGTCGAGTGAAGATGTACATGTTTACACGGAGATATCCCCTCTCCCCACAGCCAAACTCCTCCTATAAACCCTCCGCAGCCCAGAAGAGTACATGGCGAGCTCAGCGTCAGTGTCGTGAGTCCCTCCACCCGCCATCGCTCCCTCAGGCCGAACGTATCCTACAGTCGACAGTGTCGCGGAAGCTCCGTCGAGCCAGCGTCGACTACCTGTCTTTGTACACCTTGGGCTTCCACCCCTCTTTCGACTCGGCCTCCTGCTCGACCTTCTCCCGGAGCGGGCCCAGCTCGCGCTCGAACCGCTCCTTCGCCCTCACAATCTTGCTCTGCAGGTAGAAGCTGCCGCCCTTTTGGGGATCGTTGGCGTCGAACAGGCGCTTGTAGCGCTCGAGCACCTCCTCGATGTTGGCCTGGCCGCCGGCGGGCGGCTTGACGTTGAGGATCTTGCAGGCCTCGTCGAGGGTCATGCCCGAGGCGAAGGACGCGCCGCCCGAGTGGTTGCCCAACTTGGCCTGCGCGCGCTGGTACTGCGAGGCGGCCTGGGCCTGCTTGTAGGCGGCCGTGAAGGACCGGCCGAGGATTCGCGAGCCCGTGAGGAAGGCGGTGATGACGAATTTGTGCGCCTGATAGAGGGATAGGTTAGCTGGGAGAGTTTCGACGGGATTCGGAGGGGATCGGGGTTCGAGGGGGACTGGGAATGCGCGCGCACCATTGTGACAAAAGAAAGGAGAGAGGATCCAAATGATCTCGCGACAAAGGGTCCGTTAGGAACAGGACGAAGAAATGTTGACGGCGACGTTGGGGTGCGTCTCGTTCGCGGCGGGCGGGAGAAGTCTTGTAAAACGGCCGGCAACTCGTCCGGTCGACTTTTCTAAGCAGAACGAATCCGAGGTCGGAATTTTGCGCTTCCGACTGGCCGATTTTCGCCCTCTGCCGACAATCAGCCGGAGCGGCGTTGGCCCTCACCGAACAAAAAAAAAAAAAAAAAGTCGAAAGCCGGACTCACCGATGACACCGAGAAAAAAAATGGGATCCTGCAGCTAGGGTTGGATCGGCTTTGTGATTGGGCTTCGCCGTTGCCGAGACCGTGATGGCGGGGATGACAGGTGTGAGTTACTGTGCTCAGCCTTTCCGGCTTGAATTTATTATTGGGCAAGTGAGGTCCTGAGATCATTCACATAGGACAAAAGTAAGGATCCCTAGGTACACTTGGGTCACTGCGTCCTACAAGACTGTGACTGCCGGTAGCGTCCAGGACTTGGAAAGCTCGACCTTACTAATACTTAGAGTTGGTCACGAGAAGCCAAGGCTGCCTTTGATCTTGAAACTCGAACAATATCAACAACAACTCACCACAACATCTGACAGAAAAAATCATGATGCTCAAACCAGAGGATATCGCTGCTCTTCTGCGCCTCGAGGGTAGCGGCTCCGATGGCGTCTACGATGCGGCGCACCCGTCCGAGGGGGTTCGTCGTCTTCGAAGGACGGATATGCTGGCTCAGGTCCGAGAGACTTGCGAGGATGAACTGAATAAGGGAGCATACGAACATCTCGAGGCTCTAGCTAAGGTTCTAGGCGACGGGGTCCGAGACGGTGAGTCCCGCGCTCGCAATTGGATGGTGGTGAAGGGCTGACCTCGTGAATAGCGGCATGGAGGTACCCATTTGAAGCCTCGGGTATCCTCACCTTCTTCCTCGACGAGGTTCTCACTAAACCCGGCGCGAGCGAAGGGCTCATCATCCAAACTCTTCGAATCATCGGCAACTCGTGCGCGGACACGGACGAGAACCGTAAGACCGTAGTCGATGGAGGCCATCTGAACGACATAATGGGCTTTCTCCAGAACCCTCACCTCGTCCCATACGTCATCCCGGTTTTGTATAATATTCTCCTCGATTACAGTGAGCCCCGTCTCTCTCCAGGCCGTACAACCATGGCACAGGCACTGACTTCGCACCAGCACCCGCCCAGGCCATGGCCTCGGAGTTACAACTCAACGCCATCCTCATCTCCCTACTCTCTTCTGAGAACGTCGAGGACTATGCGCCTCTGATCCCCTACTTCTGCAAGATTCTCTCCCTCCTCGCCGACCAGCCCGACGAGGCCGAACGAGCCAGCTCCCTCACCGTCCACGTGCTCCTGGCGCTAGCTGTGAGTCCGCTGGCGAAGCCCAACATCGAGACCTTCATGCCGCTGGTGGCGAGCGCCCTGGGATACCTCACCAAGGAGACCCTCCAGACCAACCTCATCAATTGCCGTCAGATGGACGTCTTCATGCTGGCCTTCCTAAACGCGCACGCGGGCTTCGACCCCGATCAGCTGGACGACGCGGACGAGGCGACCCAGCTGCGGCAGCTGCGCACGTCGCTGTTCATGACCCTCGCCGACCTCTCCGGCAACGATGCCTTCGTCAACCACTACCCCCTGACTCACTCGGTGCCGAGGCTGCTCTTGGCTTGGTTGCAAGGGCAGGACCCAAGGCTTCAAGCGGCGGCATGCATCGCCCTTGGGAATCTTTCTCGCTCCGACGAGATCTCCTTGGAGCTTGTTCGGAAATACCAAGCACACCGCCCTCTCGTCAAAACACTTTCCGATCCATTCATTACAGATTCCCAGCAGCTGCACTCAGCACTATCTTTCCTCAAGAACCTCGCCATTCCGTCCCAGAACAAGGCGCTCCTGGGCGAACTGCTCGAGGCCGCGAGATTGCCTCGGATATTGACCATGGACACTCTCCCGCAAGTCCAATTCGCCGCCGTGTCCCTGACCCGCCTGCTCCTAGTTAACTGTCCCCCAAACGCACACAAGATATGCGCGCCCCGAACAGCGGGATCGGCCGAGTACACGGGCGTCCACGACATCTTGACCCTGTTCGCTCGCTCAGACACCGAGCCGACCAAGCTCGAGGCCGCCCGCTCCATCCTCGCCTTGTGCCGCGTGCTGCACATGACGCCCGTATTCCCGGTGCTCCCCGAGTGGGATGCCTTGCAGGACACATATGTTTCCGCCAACGAGCCCCTTCAGCCCAGCTCGGAGGTCCCCGGCGAGGAAAAGGAGAGCCGGCTGCGAGGCCTCTTTTACAAGAAACACGACCTGGCCAAGCCGCTCTCGTTGCTCGTCACTCAGCAAAAGTGGCCCATCGTCCGGTCCGAGGCCTGGTTCGTGCTCGCTCTCATGTCCCGGTCGCGGGACGGAACCGCCGTTATCGCCAGCGTCTTAGCCGTCCCGGACGTAGTCAACGCGCTGTCCCGCGCCGTCACTGGCAACGCCGTGGTTCCCGACAGCGAAGAGCAGATCAAGCAGATCGAGGCCGCGACGGCCGCGACGGCGCTCGATAACACCGAGGTGGCGGAGGGACTAGGACTGGAGCCCCAGCAGGTCGATCCGAAGCAGCAGGCCAGCATGACCAGGGTGGATCGGGAGAACTGCATGGTGCTGTGCACCGAGGTTGTGAAAAAGTCGAGCGGTATCCTGACTGTAAGTCAGCTGGGGTTGTTGCAGAACTTGTTGAGACAGGGGAGAAATATGGTCGCCCAGGACAAGGACACATGCCCAGCCGCTTAGGAACCGTGAGGAGATATTTGGCTATAAAGGGCCCCAATGGATTTCCTCGCATTAGACATAAGCGCCATCAAAACAAGCAAACTGGACAAATGGAGTGTTTCAGATTACAAGCGAAGCCAGTGATCATGCAATAAATTCTTTACGCTGGACCTAGAGTATCTGTCCCTCCAAACCCGGCCAAGCATTTCCTCATAGCCTCGAACCGACGTTGCCCCTCCCTTGAGACGCAAAGAGCAAAAACCCTCAAACACCAGTTCCCTTTTTGTCAAGTTTATT
Organism: Thelonectria discophora; assembly: GCA_911649645.1. Classification (NCBI taxonomy): domain Eukaryota; kingdom Fungi; phylum Ascomycota; class Sordariomycetes; order Hypocreales; family Nectriaceae; genus Thelonectria; species Thelonectria discophora. Next base: position 1,089,357 of record CAJVRK010000012.1, read on the forward strand.
TCTTGTTGGCCTCGGCCTCGGCCGCGTCCCTCGCGCGCTTCTCCCGGGCGCCCTGGAAGCGGGCGTTGCTGCGGGCGACGCGGAGGGTTCGGTAGGCGCCGGCCTCGATGGCGGCGGGGACCTCGCTCTTCTTGATCTCCTTGACGGCGATGTCGGTGGGGACGATGGGGATGACGGAGGAGATGGTGGCGGCCTTGTCGAGGCTGGCGACGTCGGTCTTGGTGTCGCCCTTCTTGGGGGCGTTGGACCGGCGGGGGAGGAGGATCAGGCGGTCCTGGTAGGCCTTGAGGCGGGCGACGTTGGCGGCCAGGGATTCCTCGGAGAGGTTCTGGCGGCGGGAGTCGACGGAGATGCCGATGGTGCGGGCGAAGGCCTTGGGGATGCCGGCCTCCTGCGGTGGGTGTTAGAATACCACTTTTCCATCTCAGACAGCCCGCGGGATGTCAAAAACCAGGACGGCGGGATTCCAATATCGTACCTTGAGCTCAGCCAGGGTGAAACCACGGCCGGCACGGACTCGGCGGTTGTAGCGAATGGTAGGGCATCGCACAACAGGTCGGAGCTTGTCGACGGGACGAGGAGCGACGGCAGCGGCCTTGGCCTGACGAGCAGTGCGTCTTCGGAGCTTCTTGCCGGGCTGTACCAAAGGTCAATATCCAGATATTTAATTTTGCGAAACTGCGCAAAGTCGAGGCCTGTTGCTCTCGATTTCTTATCTCTATCGTACCTGGTCGAAGTGGGTGCGCACCCGGCGCTGCCAATCCTTGCGGAAATCTGTGGGAGGAGTCAGTCGCTGTTGTGCGAAGTCGTCGTCGTCTGCTCGATGGGAAGAGGTTGCTCACGGTTGTTGATAAGCTTCTGGTTGTGCTTGATCGCCTGGAGGAAAAAAGGTCAGCGTCGTTTATCTAGGTGGTCGCGATGCATCGCATTGGGCGGTTTCCTCATACCATTTTGACTGCTTGCGATCAAACGTGCTCCGGTTGTCGATGGTCGGGTCGTGAGACTTGGAAATTTCGGAGGGTTGAGGCTTGTCAAATTCCTGAAAGGGTTTTCGTGCCCTACGTTTGGTACGTACTTGGTGGGGTTTTGGCCGTCCGAGTGATGGAAGAATTTAGTGTGCGGCACGTGATTTCGCTTCATGCCCCTGCGAGCAGTGAATTTGTCCTGGGGAGCTGAAAGTCTTGGCGCCTTGCATTAGGTAATCCCAGCGGGCCTCGCAACTCCCGTCGCCGGTCATTAGAGGAAGTCGCCATGACAGAGCGGTCCTCGACAATGATAACGATAAGCTCTGAGAGCATGAGAGTCCTTGAGACCTGCTACGGATACAGATAAAGGCATTGGATTTTTCCTTTCTGTGTTGCGTCAGTCTTTAGCTTCCAAGACTGAACGGCTGTGTGTATCGTATCCTCGGATTCTGTGTTCATGGGCCAATTGAATGAAAGCCTTCAATCGAAACACGATACAAATAAATCATTATGTTCTTGAAAAGAATCTTTCTTTCTTTCAAGCGTCTTACGGAACGCACCTCCCAGCATCCAGTGTTCAACAATCAAAGCACAAGCCGTCAAAGCGGGGCGCCTGCCGTCCAATCTCGCTTCACCAATGTTGGCCTTGCAGCCTGAGCCCTCCAATATCTTGTCCTCTGGCCTATAAATTACCACGTTTCCTCCCAGTTTTTCAGATTCCTTTCTTCCTTTTCTCTTCATACTTACCTTGGGAGGAACTGCTTGACCCTCGCTCAACGATGGGGGAGTTCAGTGTGGAAGGCCTGCATTGCACTGCGCGGCGTCGCTCCATGCTCCATTGCCCTTCGGGGTCATGGGTCCCGGAATTTTTGATGTACCACCTCTTTTCATTGTGTGCTTCGCTTTACGCGATGTCATGAAGAAGAGTCATGTTGGTGTGAAATGACGCCGTGTCTGCTCGTCGGCTGTCCAGATGCATCCCGCGGGTAGGGCGTGGATATGTTCATCTGTACCTAGACATCAAGATCATAACGCGTCAAGGTGTCTCGCAAGGTCGATGTCAACGAACCCAATGGTGCCCACAACAGCCGACTGTCGTTGCAATTGACCACGACTGACATACGACCCAATTCTGGCTGATATCATCATTCAAGGCTTGGCCATGCCGGAGCTGCCTTCACGACATTGCTTGATCCCAAGTCTATCAGTCAAGGATGGATACGACGCTGCGTGCATGAACCGTCGTCTGCTGTCCGTCGAAATAAAGTGCCCAGAGCTCCAAGGTCTGGAAGTGTAGGCAACCGCGCTGATGAAGCAGATCACGGTCCCTCAACCCAATGTCCAAGATCCATGTAGTCCATTAGATCATCATTCCTTAAACATTCCTCAACATCAAATCTTCAATTGACCAAGTCTTCTCACCTCTTCGTTCGCCCTCGATTCAAACCTGGCCTCCAAAAACCTCCCAGTCTTTAAAACTCCCCAACTTCTCGAGGGGGCTCAAGCTCCTCTCACCCGAAGCTAACCCGTACCAATCACCAGCCCGCAATTCGGCCCTCCCAGCGGCGCCTGTTCGTTCCAAGAGGGAAAAATCTCATGACACCACTTCCCTTCGACGACCCGAACTTCCCTCGCCCGAGAACGAACCTCGCGACAACCTCGTTCCTCCCCCTCGGTGTCCGCCACCGAGCGACTTCTCCCAGTTCAATTCGTCCCGCATTCAATTCTCTCCGGACGGAAACCCACAGCAGACCAACGACAAACCCGCCTCCCGAGGCTCCGATCATTTCCCGCGCGACCTTTTTTTTTTCTTTCATCAGCCCTCCCACCATGGCGTCCAAAATCGGGCCCCGCAGCGTCAAGGACGCAACCCGCTTCACGTCCACCATCCCCCACGCAACGTCAAAGTCAGCCGGCGGCGGCTCGACGTCGTCAGCAGCGTCCAGGGTGAGCTCGCCGCGCATCCCCGGAGAGTCCCCCGAGCAGCGGGTGCGCCGCCTGCGCCAGGCGCACCTCGCCGCCCAAAAGGCCCAGATCAGCAAGACGGACAAGTTCATCGACGCCTCGCGGAGGTTCTTCGACGTCGCCCACCGGTGGACCGTGGGAGGCATCGTGATATTCACGGGTAGGTGGCAGTCCCAGTCCCGCGGCGGCTCGGCGCCAGGTGTGCCGGCTGTGCCGTGTCAGGAACGAACCATTGGAAGGGGCTGTGTGTTTCTAACTCGTTCGCTCGTGTAGCCGTCGCCGGCGTCGTCAGCATCTACTCGGTATGGGACATGCTCCGGTACAACCGCGCCCGCCGCGCCGAATGGGTCGAGGCCCAGAAGAAGCTCGAGGCCGACGAGCTCGCCAGCGCCCGCCTGGCCTACCTCAAGGGCGACGCCACCGAGGAGCAGATCGAGCTCGTCGAGGAGGCCAACCGCGAAGCCGAGGCCAGGGGCACCAAGCTACCCCCGCTCCTCGCCGCTCCCACGACCCGCACCCACTTCGAGGAGCACGTCAAGCCGGCCTTTGAAGGCAGCAGCAGCGGCAGCAGCGACACCGAACCCGCCAAGCAGACCGGCAAAGGCATTATGGGTGTCTTCTCGGGCCTCCTGAGCCGCGAGGAGCAGGGCGAGGACTTTGGCTCGTCGCAGGAGCGCCTGGGCTACGAGAGCCTGAGCGAGGAGGACGACTCGACGGGCGTCCGCGACAGCGACCTCGTCCGCTCCATCGAGAACAAGGCCCGCGGTGCCTGGGAGAAGGAGAAGGAGAACCAGCGGAGGGGGGGCGACCTCGACCAGCTAGGCCTCGAGCCGGCGGGCGGTCGCGCGCCCAAGAAGTCGTGGTGGAGGTTCTGGTGAGAGCCCCTTCTTAGGAGAGGGTTTTGATAATAGGGAGACCAACAAACAAACAACAAAAAAGCCGAGCAGCCAAACGAAGAAAGACGAGACGCTACGAAATGAAGGGGGAGGCAAGATGTACGTGTTCCGGGCAAAAAGGAGTGTATCATATTGTGTAGGTAGATTGGCAGTGCATTAGACGGCGTCGGGGACCATCTTGTATGTAACACCAAGGGAAAAGCCAAGCCCTACTTTACCACATTTATTAAAAATACCAAGCGATTTAAGCCGAGCTACGATCTCGGTCTCGTATCAAGCATTCGAAGGACCTAAGCATTTGCGGGCATCCCAAGTGAACATGACAAACATGAACTGATGATGACCCATGTATATTGTATTGGCCATTTGTGCAACTCAATTGACGACTTTCCGCGTCGTTCAGCTTGAATTCGAGGTCTTTCCCTTCCCAAGCCTCAACCGCATCCTTAAAGGCAGGTATCCCATATAGCAAATCGCTGTTTGCTAGAAAACAACAAGCTCGCTCGCCCAGAGCTAGTAACGCCGTTCCGTGACAAAAGAAAGATGCCCGCGAAAGCATGTCCATAAACCATTCTCAAATCAAACCCGCAACCGATCCAATCCATGACCAATGTCCCAACCCATTATATTCTTCCCGATTATCTTTCGAAACCTGCCACGACCACGGATATCCGTGTCAACTTGGCTCCTCTCGACTTGCCATTTCGAATACCTCTGTATCAACTGTTCGGAACATGTCTTGGCCGCAAGACAAACCAGGTTGGCTCTTTTGTTGAAGAACTGGTCCCTGTGCCCTGGCTTGGAGCGGTCAACATGGCGGGATTTCGAGTTTCGACGTAGAAGTTGCCATTTTCCGTTCGCAGTCATGCGCTTGCTACGGGAAAGCGGCCTCACGGCGCTGTCCTAAAGCATCGGATTGACTTGAGGATCCACTATCATCGACTCGTTCCCCTATGTGATGATGATGTGGTTGAAGTGGCCCGGTACCTTGAGCCTGCACTTTTCGCAGTCGGATCTGTACCCGATGCTGAAACTCTTCTTCATGCCAGGTTGCCACGTCCAGTTGTTAATGGTATGACGGTTGCGAGCGTGGCTTCTCCTGTTAGGCGATGGTGTCGTTGGGTCTTCCTCCCCATCGGCGGCTTGTGTAGCAGACTGGCATTCAACATCCATCATGGCGTTGGGGTGTTCCATGGCATGGGGGGGGGAGGGCTGAGGTGCGACGTATTCGAGATCGGAGTGGTGATGATCGGCAACGCTTGCCTCAAGCGTCACAACAGAGCCACCAACAAAGGGGTCCATGGAATCATCTCCCTCGGAGATGGGGGAGGGCAGACGGCGATTGTTCTGGACAGCCTGCCAATTGTTGGGGGCAGCGACTGTGCGAGGGACGCATTGTTCGTCTGAAAAGCCCGTCTGGTGATGGCCAAGGTTGGCGATGCCATTCATCGTTTTGACGGCTGGGCCCGGGCCGGCCCATTCGCACTGCTGGCCCCGAACCTGGGCGGCAAAACTGGGTAGAATGGGGGTTGGCATTCGGCCGTTTGCGTTATCGTAGTTCGGGTCGGTGATATCGGATGGATGACCCTGAGTGTGGTGCAGCGTTTGGACCGGAGTCGTGTCCATCATGTCCATTTCAGAATCATGCTGGGTTTGCGTGGTCAGGTTCATCGACGAGGGCCATGGCCACAAGCCAGGCTGAAGCGGCTGTTGGCCCGAATCGGAGGTCTGAGGGGTAGCGGACGAGGATGGCAGCCATTGCTGGGAGGCTCGGGGTGATGTTCGGAGGGGCAAGCACTGGACTCGTTTCTGGATGATAACTGGTAAGCGTTGGAAGTAAACGGCATGTCTTTGTGGGAAAACCAACATTGCGATGTTCGCCAAAGCTCATGCATCCATTCGCATTAGCAAGTTCCTCCTCGTCCTCGCGAGCCCGTTTCCGCTGGGCATCCGACATGGGCTCTGCATGGTGAGGAGGGGCGAACATGGTGGAAGGATCGGAGCGTCCAGGTGCCCTCCGTTGCAAAGCAAGTGCAGCGAAGGGGAAAAGGGAGAATGAAAAGAAGAAGGGAGTCGTCGTGAGAGACCGTGGTCCGGGTGTTAATGCGGGTGGGTGTCCCGGGTGGTTGGAGTGGGGAAGAGGGTCTTATCCGCAGGTGTCGTGACGAGCGTGCAGGCAGACTAGAGAAACCGGGATATCCGTCGATGGGGTGGCGATGATAATTGGACGAGATGACGATGTTTGCGATGCTGAGAGGGGTTTGAGAGAGCGAGAAAAACAGCACGGCGTCAAAGGAACGACTGGGCCGAAGAGGAAAGAATGAGGAGGCGGCGTGGGAGCTAGTTGGAAGGGAAGGGAAGGTTATTAGGCAGGCGGCCGTCTGGGTCTGGCCGGCGGCCCTTCGTCACAAGTACGAATAGGTACGACCTCTTGAGGCGGAGTCTGCGAGAAAGCTGAGGCGCGAAGCTCCTGGACTCCCAGCCTGGTTTGCTTTTTTAGTGCGGAGGGGGACCGAAACACTGCGAGTCGAAGCTGCCAAGGGCGATTGTCGGTGGTCGTCGTTCAGTTGGCGCCGTGATGGACGAAAGAGGGAAAAAGAAAACAAAGGCGGGAATGCGTGACGGAGACGAAAGGTGACCAAGGCAATACGAGCGAAAGACAATGCGGAAAGGAGAGGGGTATCAAGAATGTGTCATCGTATGTGTCCAAGGTCCAAGTATTATGAATATTTTTAAACGCGCGTGTATCCGATCTGCGAACTGTGAGGGATCCGACGGGCCAGAATTGAGAAAAGTGATGCAGCACAGCCTTCGATGCACAGCCTGGCGGATTTGGCAGGGAAGGGGAGGAAAAGCGAAGAAATAAGAAGTATTAAAAGGTCAATAGGATAGTTCAAGGAAACGATAAAGACGGTGTGAGAGAGTGTATATCAATTAAACGAGTATGATGTGCAGGAGTGAATTCACAACAAGAAACAGAAAAGGGGGCGTGAGACGTTTGTTGATGGTGGTGGTGGTGGTGTTGTGCCGAGAATGGAGGGGAGCGACGACTTTTTGGTGGGCCGCCGCCACAACCAGGGCAGCACAAAGAGATGAATCGCTGGTTATCATGTTATGCTATTGGATTGTGTCCAGTAACTTTGTCATTCGTAGTCGAAAGTCTATCCCCACGACTCTAGTTACTTGCCTTGAATCCGAGTGCTCGCCCATTGACAGGCAGCCTCCAAACAATCAAGACTATGCAATCCATTCAAACTTCGTACTGCTGAGTTACGGGCTCACCGGCGCGCCATCCTCACGGGCCATCATCACCAGCCGCTCTCACGGTGCGCGGGTCCACCAGACAGACGCAAGTCGCCCGGGGTAGGCTCGGATCCGGGAGCCTTTGTTACGAGGCATGTTCGTCTGCCTATCCTGTCATCTCAACTCTCGTCGTATCGTCGTCCCGGCAAAAAGGATACGTACAGTGCCCGGATAGGCCTTCAGGTTTCAGTCCTGTTTCGCGACAAGCGAGACGAGAGTAACGTTTGTGACGGAGCTGTTTGAGACTTGACACAGCAGCCGTCTTTTGGCCCTTCGGCTGTTGGTGTCCATCCATTGGGCGACTCTCCCAGGTGCGTAGTTATCTATAGGGTAGGCTCGTTGCCAATAACACAAAGACCAGCGATTAGGTTGAGTAGTTAATCCGGAACTGAAATACTCTCTCCTGCTGATGTGATTTTCCCTGTTCGTATTGCTATCTAGGTGCTTGATTGGAGCATTATCTGGCCTCGGGTAAGCTGATGTTGTCCAAGGTTGAGCATCCTGTTGTAAGCCGCTCTGACAAGCCAGAGCTGAGGCAACAAGTGTGATTGACGTTGAGCGCACTATTGTTAGCTCAGAGCACAATTGAAGCCCACTGGATTACTGTCGTCTAGGTAATTCCATGTTTTCTGCGCACAATAGAAACACACGAGGTTCCAGAGCGGTCAGTTTCAATCAGCCAACCCTGAAATACTCCGTCGCTTGACATTTTCTCAGCACGTTGGTTTCCAAGCCCGCCAATTGGATGCGTCAGACTAGTAAGTTCGCCCTTCGTGGTGCGGACCGGGCGAGGAGAGCCGGGGACGCCAAGCGAATTATTATTTTCATCCTGTAATTTTTTCGTCTTGGTGTTTTCTCTCCGCAAGACCGAGAAAGAGCTTGCTCATCTTCAGCTACCGGACCGATGCTCTGCATGTTCAACTTCCCTAGCGTCGAATTCCAAGACAGGAGTCTGGAGTTGCGAGATATTTCACAGCCAACTCGATTCATAAACTTCCCCCCATCCATCCCATCCCCTCCCTTCACCCATGCTCTGCCGGTATCGCCTTCGTCCCTGACTGGACGGCCACATGCATGCAAATGCGGGAAGACGGGAACAACCAACCACGGACGGCGCTCCCCTCTCATGCTCCTATCATCGATCCAGGGCCCTTCTCGTTGTCCCGCGCGTGTGCGACATCCTCCAATCCCAGAGACTCCGGGGAAGCAAGTCACCTCCGACGAGAGAAGCCGTATGCAGAGGCACCTTGGCAATGATGCCACTATTCCCGTCCACCGCCGGCAACGCCTTGTATGCTCTCGGAATGCAGACGTACGACTCCTGATATTTTGTCTCCGATGCGAGGCCCTTTTTGGGTTTCGGATGCAAAGAAAAGTGGTGATTCCAACCGAGGCTATGAGCATACGAATAGGCACGAATAGACTCGGTGGTATAGAGCGGCAGTTTGCCTGCGTAGCGGAGTACGAGTTTATGCAGTCTGAGTTACGGATGCTGTTCGAAGGACAGGCACACCCGTCCATGACTTTATTAACTAGTCCAGCACAGAAAGGATCCAATTGAGCTTGGACAATTGCCAATCTCTGGAGCCCTGACGTAGCAATCGCAGAAAATAGGCCAGGATTCAGTCCGGGCCTCTTTTTCTTCTGGCGCCAAAGGCGACTGAGGAGTTCGGAACCGTTTAATATGTGGTTCCGGCCAGGGAGACGGAGTCGTCGAGATTCTCTTTGGTGGAGCCAGCTCCGAGGCGACTCCGATGCACGTCTTTTTGCTCCTTGTCCCTCGTTGCTTGTGTTCGCATTGCTCAGGTACCTGGCCTTTGTGGGAAAGGTGGGCGGAGGTACTTGGATGGAAGTACCATGGACTTGTAGATGGGTTTGACTCATCTTAAGGGCGGGAAGCTTTATGACTCTGGCAGCAACACGTCTATATTTTTTCTCTCCTTCTCTCCCTTCCATCACATCACAAATCTACAATTCCAAACTCCTCCACGAGCAATCACGATACCAATTGATTGTTGTGTTGTCCAAAGAAAGTCTATTGACTACATCCACACCTTCCTCTTTTCACCGACCCTCTTCGCGACCCCTCCACGCCCACCACCAAGTTTTGCGTCTCTCCCCTCCCCCACCAAACCCGACCTCAAACTCGACAAAACACCAACACACAAATTTGTGACAATGCCAGGTGTCGAAATGGCTCCCATCCTTGCTGACGATACCCGAAGTAAGTGATTTGCCGCTCCTAGCATTCCCCCTCGAACACCCAAGACTCCCAGCCTTCGTTTGCCCTTTCCTTCCTCTGGCAGTGTCGTCCGTCTCGGTGCAAATATCTTCGCGCCACAACGCGCTGGGCTATGAGCCCCGAGGCGAAAGCCCCTATAAAGGATTGAAATTGTTCGCCTCGCTGGACCAGACCGTGATACAACGCGCACAAGACTTTCTCCTTGTTCGAGCACTGGCCTTTGCCCGCCTCTTATACTTGCCCAAGACTACTTGCGGCAGCCAACATGGAGCTGACTCTAAAACTCTCCAGTTCTCGGACAGGATCCTTTGATCCCCCCCGCCCTCCTTACCTCAGAGATCCCCCTCACCGAGGCAGCCACCAACACGGTAGTCAAGGGACGAAATGATGCCGCCGAGATTATCTTGGGTATCCAGGACCGTCTTCTCGTCGTCGTCGGTCCCTGCTCTATCCACGACCCTGCGACCGCCCACGAATATGCCGCTCGCCTCAAGGCTCTCTCAGACAAGCTCGCCGACGACCTTTGCATCATCATGCGTGCCTACCTCGAGAAGCCCAGAACCACTGTCGGCTGGAAGGGCCTGATCAACGACCCCGATATCGACTCTTCTTTCAAGATCAACAAGGGCCTTCGTGTCTCAAGACAACTCTTTGTTGACTTGACCAACAACGGCATGCCAATTGCCACTGAGATGCTTGATACCATCTCTCCTCAGTTCCTTGCCGATGCCATTTCAGTCGGTGCTATTGGCGCCCGAACCACCGAGTCCCAGCTTCACCGCGAGCTGGCCTCTGGTCTGTCCTTCCCCGTAGGCTTTAAGAACGGTACCGACGGCGGCCTTGGCGTTGCCATTGATGCCATTGGCGCTGCCCAGGCTCAGCACCACTTCATGGGTGTGACGAAACAGGGCCTTGCTGCCATTACTCGCACCAAGGGTAATGAGCACTGCTTTGTCATCCTCAGAGGAGGCAACAAGGGGCCCAATTACGACAAGGAGAGCGTCCAGGCTGCTAAGAAGTCCCTGGCGGACAAGAAGCAAAAGGTTGCCATCATGGTTGACTGCTCCCATGGTATGCTGCTATTTCCCCCAAACCACTTGGTTCGAAGCATAAGCTTACCAAACTGCAGGCAACTCCCAGAAGAACCACAACAACCAGCCCAAGGTTGCCAAGGTTGTGGCTGATCAGCTCCGTCAGGGTGAGAAAGCTATCATTGGCGTCATGATTGAGTCCAACATCAACGAGGGCAACCAGAAGGTTCCTGCTGAAGGCCCCGCTGCTCTGAAGAAGGGCGTCAGCATCACTGATGCTTGCATTGCCTGGGACGTGACCGTAGACGTTCTCGAGGACCTTGCCGCAGGCGTGCGTGCCCGCCGCGAGATCAACTCTACCTAACGGGCCGGAATAGCCCAACGAAGAGGTTGTAATCAGTTTGTATCTCAGAAACGTGGGCCACTCTTTGCATGTTTTATGCCTTATACCGGGAACCTGCCCTGGATCCGAAAAGCTGGATGGACATCTTGGGAGTTTGATTTGAACCAGGTGAAAAAAAAAGTTGAGAGATGCGAAAAAGCCGGCGCATCTAGGGTTGTTTTCGAAAAAAATAAAAAAAAATTGACACGATGCATGGAAGACCAAGCCAAGAAACGAGCCATTTTCTCTGAAGGATGTGTGTGGTAGTATATGTATGCGCCTGTCTGTGGGCGCTGTTAAATGTTTAACCGGATGACTAGAAGATATCCACCAACTCCCAAACTCCTCTGCAATCCCCCACCTGTCCACATGGGACGGATTTCCATATACCCGTGCCGTATCGTACCTGGTAAATATACACAATGATGCTGGCCTATCGAAAGTTGCCCGGCATTGCTGCGTAGTTTCCCGACTGCCCGCTGCCGCCACCGACGGGGTTCATCTGCCGCCACGCACTCAGGCGCTTAAAGGCGGCCCAGCCCAGGAGGCCGATGGTGCAAAACATGAAGCCCCAGACGATGATCTTGTCCTTGTTACTGTCGCGCTGGAAGCATAGAGTCGTCACGTCCTCCTCGGCGGCCTTTTTGCAGAAGTCGATGCCCTGGCTCAGGCAGAAGGCCTTTGTGCACTCGGTGCACGACTTGGACTTTGATCGCGGGGACAAGTGTTGCGATTGGCGGGCGTTGTCGGGTTCGTCGGCGTCCCGCGGCCGGATATGGCTGCTGCTGGTGTCGAGGTCTTGGTCGAGGGCGTCGTCGCGGAGGAAGAGGTATCGCGACGGGGTTTCGACTTTGGGGCCCAGGGGGATGATGGTGCTGTTCTTGAAGCATGTGCATTTGCAGAATATCGGCGCCGCTGGAAGGGTTGCGCTGGGGTCAGCTGAAATTTGTCTTGGAAATCGGCCCTCGCTGCCATCGTCAGGAGGAGAAGGGGAGGGGGGATGTGGCGCACATGATGCTGCGGCAACAGACATGATTGCCGCGAAGACTAGCAGAAGCAAGGATGTGCGCGCCATTGTGAGAGATGGTCGAGCGGTAGAAGGGAGGGAGGAGAGATGGGCGGCCAAGGACGTGTCGCAAGTTTCAGATGATGAACCTCGTAATATCTAAGTGGTGCACTTTAAAGCTGTCGCCTAAAAGAAGGCTGTCAACTTGCATCAATGCTGCGTCCGGCGAAAGCTGTGTGTGGAGTCCAGCCGCATTCTTTCGGCGACCCGCAACAGCCTCGCGCCCTCCCATTGGCTGAATGAGCCGCATTGGAAAAAGTTCCCATTTGATTTGGTGATTCCCTCCACCACAATCGACGGTCTCAATCTTCTTCGAACGTCCCCAATTGCTCTCGACCCGGACCCAGCGACAGGCCAATTCCTCACCACAACACACGCCACGATGCCCCGAATACCGAGGGTGCGGGGTCTCCCCTCCCTGCAAGCCGCAATCGCACCGTCAACCACGCCCGCCGTCCGCTCTCCCTTTATCCTCCGAACCGCCGCCCTCTCGACGTCGGCCCGCCTGCACGGCACAAACACCGACTGGCTCCGCAAGAAGCTCTGGAAGGGCGAGGCCCCCGGCCCCGAAGACCCTTACACCCAACGCCCCGAGCCCGAGGACGCATCATCATCCGCCTCCAACCTCCCCGACGAAGCCCTCCAGGCCGCCGCCCGCCCGGACTACACCCCCGAGGAGGTCGAGCGGTCCCGGCTAGTGCTCCCGCCCCGGCAGCGCGTCGAGGCCGCCACAGAGAAGGAGCTCGAGTCGCTGGACCCGTCGTACGCGCCCGCGACGTCCATCGAAGACCTGGCCGAGGTCCAGCCCGTCAAGACGTGGTGGGACCAGCCGGGCCACTGGGGCGCTGAGAGCGAGTTCCGCGGCTTCGCGGCCTTCCCCCGCGTCGAGGACCGCGCTGTTATCGAGGTTGCTCTGCGGAGGGCCGTCGTCGAGGCGCTCGCTCTGCGGGACGCCGGGTTGCTGAGCCAGTGGGCCGCGAAGAAGTGGCCTGCGGGTGCGCGGGCAGAGCTCGACGAGACGCTCGCGGTGGAGGTTCAGGTTCAGGATGGCGAGGCTACGCTAAAGGGCGACGTGCAGGCCCTCACCGGAAAGTTGACGAGCGAGGCGGAGGAGCCCGAGTCGGTGGAACCGGTTTCGGCCGAGGAGACCCAGGAGATTGTTAAGTCATGGGACGCATCCTGGAAGCAAGTTTCCATCAAGGACCAGCACCTCAAGTTTGCCGTATGTTCCCACCACCCAAAACAAGAAGACCCTTTTCCCCAAAGCTAATTATCCTCCCCAGATCCGCAAGCGCGTCTACCAACTCACCGGCCGCCTCATCCCCGACTCCAAGCTCGGCGCCGCCCGCACCGCGCAGCACCTCCTGACCCTGACGGTGCGCCCCGACGCCCACAAGAAGCTCGCCGAGGTGCTCGAGACGCGCGGCGACCTGCCGTCCCTGCCCAACGTGACGGTGCACAGCCGCAAGATCGGCCCCGTCGCAAAGGAGACGGCCATCGGCCGCTGGAAGGTCATCGAGGAGGAGCTGGCCAAGCGCGGCCTGCCCGTCCTCGGCACGGCGGGGCTGGGGAAGAACAAGGAGAGGGACTGGTTGACGGGTAAGAGGTAGATAGATGGGAGGGGGCGAAAGGGGGAAAACTAAAAACGATTGGGATATGTATGGCGGGGAGGTGTATAAACGTGTATACTTGTTCATGTATAACAGACACATCAAGAGATGACATTCTTCTTCATTTTTGCTGGTGGTAAAAATTCAGGCATTGTGCCAATGGATCTCTTCGTAAGGCCTTTATTTTCGGTCTCAGAGGCATCACCTTCTATTTCTTTCGTCTACCCGAACCCCTATACAGCTATCTGCCCAATATGCTCATGATGCTTCGCCCTCGAGGGTCACCTCCCTATCTACAGGTATTTATTCTTGACCAACCAATCCTCAACATCTTGTCCATCCCTTTGTAGCCACTTCTGCTTGGCCTTGATGGTATCGAGACTCTGAGCCAGTTCCAGATCGAAGCCCTTTGCGCCCTTCTCGGCAAAGAACCGCGTCACATCGGCGACATGGTCCTCCTGGGTGAAGGAGCTCGTGGCCATAGCCACCACGTCGCCCATCAGGGACGACCCAGGAGGCAGCCGCTGGGTGATAGTGTCCCAGTTCTCCTTGACCCAGTTCCAGAGAGCCACGATGCCCTCCTTGTGACACCTGAGTCCGGCGATGGGCATGTACAAATCTTGAGTCTTGACCTCCTTGCTGAGAGCGTAGTCAAGCGTTCGCTGAATGAGCTTGGGGTCCTTGGAAATGCCGAGAGCTCGGAGAGCCGTGTTGCGCTCACTGCTCTGCTTGGCCGTCTGGTATTCTTTGACAAGAGCATCATACTCGGCTTCACCACCATATGTCAATACCACTGAGAAAACTCCGCCGCGAAGGTTGGGCTGGAGAGCGTCTCTGTCGCCGCTGATGAACTTGTTGAACATGTCAAAAGCAGCGGCCTTGGTTCTCTCGTCACCCGCGAGGGCGGCGTTTTTGAATAGGAGGTCCTTCAATCGCTGCGTCATGTGGTCATCCTTGTCCGTGAACTCCCAGCCAACCTCGTTCGCTTTGTCGCTGACTAGGTCCCGTTGGAACGCCTTAAGAGCCTCGGTAGTCTTGTCTTCCGCAAAGACCCAGGTGTCTTGGAGAGACCTGATTCTAAGGGTCAACTCGTCCCAGACTATGAACTCATCCTCAGAGTCGAATTCTCGGATGAGGGATAGCAAATCGGACGTCTTCTGGTAACCGGCGGCAGCAAGGGCGCCGGCGTCTGCAATCATGCCGGCGCGGTCCTCAACACTGAGAAGACCAGCCTTTGCGTTTTGACCAAGCTTCTGGAGGCGCTCTGTGGTGTATGAAGTGCGATAAATTCCGGGGTGACCTGAGTTGATCTTGAAGAAATCAAAGTCGGAGATCTTGTAATCGCCTTCCCGGGTGTCGAGAGTGAGGTCTTCTTGGAGACCATCCTTGGTTCGAAGAGCAAGGAAGACAGGGTACAGAGTCTCATCTTCATGTGGCTTGACATCAGCCGTCCTAAGGAATCTGTTTTGCTTGACATGAATCGTGCCCTCGGCCTCATTTTCAGTAACGGTAACTACCGGGAAGCCGACCTTTTTGGTCCAGATATCGGCTACGCGCTCGACATCTTTGCCGCTGGCTTCGCCGAGTGCAGCCCATAGATCGGTAGTCTGAGTATTGCCGTATGCATGCTTGTTGAGATATCGCCGCACACCCTCTAGGAACACGTCTTCCCCAAGATACTTGGAAATCATGCGAAGCACGCAAGAGCCTTTCTCGTAGGAGATGGCATCGAAGATTTGGTTGACTTCATCAGCACGCTTGACGGGCACCTCGATGGGATGCGAGCTTCGCAACGAGTCGAGACCGAGCGCAGAACGAAGATCCTCAATGACATAACCATCCCATACTCTCCACTCGGGGTAGAAGACATTTGAGGAGTACCACGACATCCACGTCGCGAAGCCTTCCTTGAGCCATAGGCCGTCCCAAAAGTCCATAGTGACCAAATTGCCGAACCACTGATGAGCCAATTCATGCTGGACAACCTCGGCAACCCGTTTCTTGGTGGCTGCACTGCTGACCTTTTCATCTAACAGCAGGTCTACGACCCGGTAAGTTACCAAACCCCAGTTCTCCATGGCTCCGGCGGCGAAATCGGGCACTGCAACCATGTCCATTTTGGGAAGAGGGTACTTGCTCCCAAACTGCTCCTCGTAGAACTCCAGAGTTCGGGCGCCCAGTTCGGCCGAGAAGACGGCATGCTCAACGTTCTGATCGGGAGTACAGAAGACTCTGACGGGGATGCGAAACTTGTTCGTCTCGTAGACCTGAAGATCGCCAATGACGAAAGCGAGTAAGTAGGTGGACATGATGGGCGTCTTGTTGTAGGTGACGGCCTTTCTCTTCTTGCCGGCTACAGCATCGAGCTCCTTCTCAGACGCAACGTCCATGTTGCCCAGGCAAACCAAGTCCTGGTCTGCGATCAAGGTAACAGTGAAAGTTGCCTTGAGTGCCGGCTCGTCGAGGCAAGGGAATGCACGACGAGCATCGGTGGCCTCCATCTGGGTTGTAGCAATGTATTTGTCGTTTCCGTTCTCGTCCTTGTAGGAGGAACGGTAGAAGCCGGCCATGTCATCGTTGAGGATACCCGTAAAACGCTGGGTCAATTTGGCCTTTTGCCCGGCGGGAATCGTCTGATCGAAGGTAACGGTGGTTGTTTGCGAGTCCTTGTCATAAGTGAGGGCAGGAGAGGAGCTGATGACAGCACCGGCCGATTCGACGATGGTGTCATGAATGGTGAGGTCGACGGTGTTGAGAGAGATGGATTTGGAGTCCTCGACGACGTCGAAATCGATAATGACGGTGCCCTCGTATTTGAAAGTCTCAAAGTTGGGCTCGAGAGTCAGGTCGTAGTGCAGTGGCTTAACGTTCTTGGGCAAGACTTGGCGGCCATGGCTGATGTCGTGGGTAGTAGCGACCGAGTCTGATGCGTTGCGATGCATGGCTCTTCGGTACGAGCAGTAACGTTTCTGCTGGCTGCTGGAGAAGACGGACGTGGATCGAGAGAGGTGGGACAGTTGTAACAGTGGTCGGAGAGGCGATGTTTGTGTTTGGAGCGAGAAGATGGTGGGTGACAATGACGGAGCCCGAGCCATTGGTACGCGGGGGAGGGGCAGGCATTGGAAAGTGCCTGTGAGGAAAGTTCGGTGGAAGATTAGCGGGGCAACAGCGAATGTGAGCTGAGACGAGGTGAAGCCACGGCAGAAACAGCGAGTGAATGGTCTGAGAACAGGCACAGTGACGGCCCGCAACGGCTCTTGCCGGCGCTGCAGCAACGCATGCCACAGACTGGCCGAGATTGAGGTTGACGTCATGGCAATTCCGTCCTGGATTGATCACGACTGCTAGTTGTTGGTGGTTGGTTCGACAAGAATTCCTTGCGGGCCTCCTTTGCAAATGCGAGTGCTGACTGGGCTCAGCCGAAGCGGGGGTCTCATAACAATACGTCTACCCGTCCTGCCTATACGGCAGGAACCTTCAATCTTCCACCTTCAAGCATCCATCTCACTAGTCCGTCATGGAGGAGGAGTCTACCACCTTTGGCCAGGTGTGCGCCTTTTGCGGCGCCGCTCCCAGCGACCCAAACGAGAGGGGAGATTCCGACGTGGAAGACATTGATGCCCGGGAGCTCTACGACGTAGCCATACTGCCCGCTGATCGCACCGCTTGGATGGGGGATACGCAACTGATTGGTGAAAATCCACACTCTGAATGTCCCAACAAGTGAGTTATTCTTCATATGAGGCTGATCTGGAATGCTAATGAGTTGAGAAGAGCCTTCATTTCTGGCCCTGCCTTGGACCAGGGCCTTGGCTACTTCACAGTCATCGCAAATGACAATGATTGGGTCCCGGCCGAAGAGAATGGAGTATTTGCGACGTGAGTACTATGCAAAATCTCCGAGACGTACCTGTCTGATCGAACTAGGTATTCTTGGACTGACGATCAACGACTATTCATTCCATGTCACGTTGCATGCTTTGATATTTTTGGCCAAAACCCTGCATCCCCATCGCCTAGATCTTAAGCTGCTTTACCAAGCTCTGAAATCCTGTTTTGGTGGCTATGGGTCTAGAATATCCTTGAACTATGGAAGTATTGTAAAGTCCATCGTTCCCATGTGGCTGACGACAAGGGGAACTGAGGTCTATGCTAGTCCTCCATTCCCGAGCCCGGAATTCGACAATTACTACCATTCCTTGGCACAGCCCTACCACCCAACAGCCGGCGAGGGCAGCTCTCGAAGCAGTTCTCCAGCGGATGCTGAGGATTATGGAACGTCTCGACGTGCCCTCCACCGTCCGCTGGAGAACTGCTTCGAGAGCTGCTGCTCGAGTTACGTTGGGAAACAACTTCTGGAAAAAGGCACTTCCAAGGGATATGCCTTGGACCTACGACTTACCTGATTTCGAAGGTGGTGACTCGAAAGGGGCCATTGACTGGAAAGCCATGTACGTGACTTTACACCATGGCAGTCGCCTTGTCGAAGCTCCGCTGGTTTCTTTCCTTCTTGCCTCTCGGACAATTCATCCTCTCGACAGCCCAACAAGACCCCATGATCTTAGTCCATGGCTATCGCGTTCTCGCAATCGCCTGAAGCTATTCAATTCACTTGCAAACAGGGCACGTATTTGGGCGATATGCTCGCAAATCACCGACAGGTACCTCGCCATCATGGGGAACACAAAGAAGCAAGTATCATCGACGGCAGAGATTTTGGCTGGCGCGGGAGCCACGAGTATGCCCCGACTCATTTTCCCCGAATCAACCACCACTGCTTTGGTTGCGGTCAGTTTGGCCGAGAAGTTGTCGGGCCTCGACGCAGCGCAGCCAGTCCTATCGTGTTCTTGGTCGGACGTTGGCTACCTATCAAGCATCAGCGTACGTCAGTCATCGCATGTGCAGGAATCGTTCAACAGCCAAGGCGAGGTCCAAATCCCGGGAAATGACTGGTTGACTGGATTTGTGGTAACAACAACCGAGGGTGACTTGGGGAACTCCCGTGGGGAGACTCGAAACATCGTCGGCATCAAAATTTTATTTGCCAAACAAGAACCGGTACAACTCGGAAGAACTGATGGAAACCGGCGTCTCATCTATGTCTCAGCGAACCACTTTGTAGTTGGACTTTCTTTTTGCATCTCCCTCAACTCCGGGGCTCTGGAAGCCTAGCTCTCCTGGAGCACCCCCTCGACATAGTACCGGCTTGGACCGAGGGCCGCTTGTCGGGCCCTGGTTCGGAAACAACCTTCTCCATGCCTCACCTCTTATGGAAGGATAAGTTTCCACCGCCACAGCTCCAGCCTTGCCCGTACGAAGATAGCCTGGTTTCTCGCAGATTGTTGCCCTGTCTGCAGACGTCCACATGCGTAGTTTCTAGGTCAGCTATGCTGATGGAATTAAAAGAAGCATCGGTTTAAGCTGCCATGCTCTGAAGTCCTTGCCGATCGACGGGCCCGGAGGAGAACGATTTGTCATGATGTATACTGCCCACTTGACCAAGGAAGTGTGTGGCATTCGATTCGGTACGAATCAAGGACGACAGCTTGTTCTCGGGTGGCCGAGCAGAATCGAGGCCAAATATCCTTCGGGCAACACGGCGGAGGAACATCCGCTGATGGGCATATGTTCGTTCTGGAAGAACGACGACAGCTCTGGTCGACCTCGGGTGTCCCCAGCAAAGGTGTATACCCTGGTCTCTTCCCTCGACGTCGCAAGGCTGCGTCCAACTTTGTTGGATTTGGACGGATTATGTTGGGAGCCTTGTGCTCCGCCCCTGTCACTCAACTGCGCAGGTCCCGTCTACGGGATGATGCCGACGGATTTACTCAGGTTGCGCAGCAAGATGATTGTGTCATGGCTCGACTGTAGGCAACCGCTTCGGAGCATATCGATGGCCATTTGCAATGCGGTCAAGACGGAGTGGATGCCCCTCTGTTCGCTGGCCTTTACGTACGAGGACACGGGAGAGTGCATGGCGGTCGGCCCGACAGAATTCCCTGGTAGAGGACAAGCCTCTTCCCACGGCCACTCATGGGTGGGTGGTCGTCGCAGGACCGGTCTGGATCCAGGAACCGACCCGGAGGAGGAATACAATGCGAGCTCGTGGAATGTGCACGGATGGAAGTTGAGATCAATGAGGATGTGGTTCACTCCCCACAAGAACCTCCGAGCGATCCAATTCGTGGCAGAGAACGGACAGAGCAGCCCGAAGTGGGGAGTTGCAGGCAGGGAAGGGGAAGAGGAGGTGGCGAACGAGATTGTATTCTCGAGCGACGCTGGCAATGAGCAGGCGAAAGGAATCCTCGTCTACGTAATGGACATGATGCGGACAATGGGACCGGAAGAGGAAATCATGTTCGGTGGGTTTCAGGCTCTGCGAGGTAAGAATAGGGACACCTATATGCACATCTAGGTTGTCCATACCTGACGCAGAAGAGCAGTACGATGCTAGGCTCTGTTTGCCGCTATAGTGATTGGACAGTGTTCCGATCCAGTTTGCGTCCTTGCTCTATTGCAACCGACGTTCACAAGCCAACCAGCACCAGGGCAATCGACACGGCAGCGGGGACGGCCTGGACGTAGATGATGCGGCGGCCGACGGTGAAGCCGCCGTAGAGCCCGGCGACCTCGACGCACCCGAGGAAGAAGAGCTGGATCTGGCGGGCGAAGTCTGGGTCCGGGTGCACGAGGGCCCAGAGGAGGCCGGCGGCGAGGAAGCCGTTGTACAGGCCCTGGTTGGCGGCCAGAGTCCGCGTCTTCTCGGCGAAGTCGGACGTCAGCTTGAAGGCTCTGCGGCCGCGGGGGGTGGTCCAGAGGAACATTTCTAGGACGAGGATGTAGACGTGGAGTAGGCCGATGGCGGCTGTGGCGACGAGGCTGAGGGTCATGGTGGAGGAGGGATGAGGAGGGATTGGGTGTGCGAGGAGGTTTGAAATGGTGAGATTGTGTTGGGATATGGCAATTGTGTTTAGGAGATGAGTTTTTGTATCCGTGAGGTGGTTGGTGCCTTGGCCTGGGTAGGCAGATGAAAGCATCCAGAGGTCGCCGAGGTTCGCGGATAATTGATGATGCGTGAATACGAGAAATAAAAGGCTTAGTCTATTTGCAAATGGTGTCACCTTTGTTCTGTCAGCAAGGGTTTGAACTTTGCACGGCGTTGATGACCTGTTTCAGTTGCTTCGCCGGCTTAAGCGTCGAGGTGGGGATGGGCATGTTCACAACAGCCTTTGCACTATACTGCCAGGTGGAATAAGTCTGTGAAACGCGCAGAGAGAATAGCATCTACCAAGGCAACAGCCAACTAGTATGCGAACCGGAAATCGAGTCGCTTGTTACCCTCCTTCTCCCGAGCCTCTTTGTCCGTCTGGTACTCGACCTTTTGCTGGGGCGTCAGCCGCTCCCACTCGACCTCCTTTTGCTTGTTCAGGCGGATGAGCCACTGGCGCTGGACGAGGAAGACGACGACGGCGAGGGCGAGGATGGACACGCACACCTTGTTGCCGTTTTTGTAGTACGGGGAGTCCCAGGAGCGGTAGATTTGGCTGCCGATGACGCTGCCCCTGATATATGTCAACAAAGAAAACCCCCATACACGTAGGGGAGATTGGAAACTCACATTTGCACAATGACGTTGTACGTGGCCGCCGCAATGGCTCGCTTCTTCACGTCAAACGAGTTCTCCGAGATCCACGAGCTGACAATGGGGTGGAAATAAGGGTACCCGGAGATGAGAGTGATGATGCCGAACCTGCCCCATTCGCGGCCCTCGTCGGGGATGGTCAGCAGCGAAACGAACATGGGCAGCGACCAGA
Source organism: Thelonectria discophora (assembly GCA_911649645.1). Classification (NCBI taxonomy): domain Eukaryota; kingdom Fungi; phylum Ascomycota; class Sordariomycetes; order Hypocreales; family Nectriaceae; genus Thelonectria; species Thelonectria discophora. The sequence continues at coordinate 1,110,631 of CAJVRK010000012.1, forward strand.
TCTCGCCAAACAAGCAGTGGAACGACCGCTCGTTGAAGTACTCTGAGCTGTACGCCAGCCCCAGCATGGTGACGATCTGGAGGGCGGCCGACGGCGCCGTCAGGAGGTTGCTCGCCAGCGTGCTGAACTTGCCGACGCGCTTGAGCGTGAGCGTCAGGTAGGCCTGCACGGGCGTCGCGGGGATGTAGGCGACCAGGCCGACGAGGTAGAGACCCCAGAGGGAGGGGTCGGTCCAGGCGGCTTTCACGTCGGCGAAAGTGGCGGGTTCCTGGAGGGCAGTGAGGCCCTTGGCCGGGTCGTCGCGGAGGATCCGGTTGACCATGATGACTTCTTCGCGGTCCGTGTACCAGGCTTTGCGCCAGAGGAGCGTGGTGGTGCCGGTGGGCGAGGAGGGGAGGTAGGCCATGGAGAGGAGGCCGAGGGTCACGGTCAGGAGGCCCTCGAGGAGGAGCAGCCAGAACCAGCCGGTGCGGCCGGCGACGCCGCGCATTTCGATGAAGCCGGCGGCGAGGAGGGCCGAGATGACTCCTGGTGGAGCGTTAGGGGGGCCAAGTTGTAAGGCAAGGGGGAGTATGGGAGGAAACTCACGGGCAATGTTGAGAGTCGACCAAAACGCGGCCAGACGGATGGAGAGCTCCTTGGACGTGTAAAAGTACGAGGCCATCAGGATGGTTCCGGGGATGAAGCCGCCTTCGAAGAGGCCGATGAAGGCGCGGGTGATGTAGAATGCCGTTCGGCCCGTCATGAAGGCCTGGAAGGTTGCTGTTGTAAGTGGTTGGTTAGTGTCAAGTTTCATGACAATGTCTACCATAGGACAACTTACAGACAAGACCCCAGCAGACCATGAGCTATTGAGCGTATTGTTAGTCCTTGAGAGCCAGAGATGAGAATGTTCAAGTTTCTCGACTTACCTTGGGCAAGACTTGCTTGAATCCGTATCGCTTGGTGAGGAACTGGATGGGGAACTCGGCTGTCAAGAAGCACAGGAGTTGGATGGTGGTTCCCTACTACTGGTTAGGACATGGATAAAGGGTGCAGAAAGGAGAGGCTGAAACTTGCATTGTTGTAGTCATCGGTTGACAGACCTAGATCGTCCAACAAGCCATCCGCAAGAGCATTGCTCAAGTTGCCGCGGTCGAGCTGCAAGCCAAAGAACTACTTCCCCCAACGAAACCATGTTAGTAAAAACAATCCATCCACAACATGGAATGCGCATTTCCCAACTATGCATGCGGCGAATAAGCCGGCCAGACGCTCACCATCAGACACAGCCACGAAAGCAGACGAATATCCGTCTTGCGCACCACGCGGCGCTCCTCCTCGGGATCCCACGACGCTGTCGGGTCGAACCGGTGGGCGCCCTCGTAGGATTCGTGCGGAGGCAGGGCGGCATGCAGGTTCTCGCGGCCGACTTCGACGTGCGCCTTGGACACGTCGGACGAGTCGGCGCGGCCGAGCGAGGCCTGGCGGGCTTCGATGTCGGGGACGCCCATTGCAGGATCAAACTAAGACGCTTGTCTACCCTTGAGTGGATTGCTTTTCTGAGGATAGAAAGGGAAGAAAAACGAAGGAGACTCAGAGACTCGGAGATCGTGAGGGAATGACTTTCTCTCTTCTCGAGGGCTTCATGTCCCAGATATATACTTTGTCGAACCCTTGGCCCATGCTCTCACGACGGTCCGGGGACGAGGTCCGTCTCGGTCAACGGCGAACAATGGATGGCACGACGGGGCACGCCATGGAGGAGGGGGGGAGGAGGAGGAGAAGATACTTCCTAGTACTTCCAACCCAAAGAACAACCCAACGTTGTAGCAACACTACCATCAAAACCAAAACGGCTGAACAACTAATACGGACCATCAATCCCCGATCGTCTGCATGGGCCGCTGTGGGGATGAAGCCTCACACACTTGTTCCCCCCTCACCAAAACCTCTTCCGAGAATTTCTCCGCTCTCCCCGGAACCATTGCGCATGTCATATTTAGTCCCGATGTCGCCTTTCCTACGCGTCATGATTCGATCAGCATTTAACGGTCCGTATAGCCTGATCTCTAGGTTGCCCGTTGTGACTATATTCGCTAGAACCAGTCCCCTGGTCATTACTATCGTCGGTCCGAGTCAAACACAGAAACGCTCTACTCGCTTTACCAATTGACATCAGTTCGTTCCGTTATTATTCCAATTCGCTTCTATAATACCTCGAAATGCCTTCCATCGCCCCCAACACGGATCAAGTCGCCCTCGAGGGCAACCTCTTTGGCGGCAACGCCTCGAGTCGCCCACGCATCTCGCAGCCCCTGACTTACACGGGCAGCCTCGACGACATCAAGCAGGCGGACCTGACGCCCGTCATCGGCCGCGAGTTCGACGGCCTCCAGATCCGGGACCTGCTCCGATGGGACGAGCGCATGATCCGGGACCTGGCCGTGACCGTGTCCCGGCGCGGCGTCGTCTTCCTCAAGGACCAGGACGTGACGCCCGTTGAGATGAAGGACTTCATGCTGCGGCTGACCGAGCTGGGAGGGTGTCCCGCCAGCTCGGGCCTGCACGTGCACCCGCTGACCGAGGAGGGCAGCGAGCTGGGCGACCAGATCAGCGTCATCTCGAGCGAGAAGCAGAAGAAGGGCGGCGGCTTGACCCATCAGTTGAGTGATGTGAGCCGCTTTGCTAGTGCTGGCTGGCATAGCGACATGTGCGTACCATAGTATGTCGGGTACCAGGCATGAGTAACAAGCTGACTGTCACAGCACCTTTGAAAAGGTCCCTTCCGACTATGCCATGCTCAAGATTCACACACTGCCTTCCACTGGCGGAGATACTGTAGGTCATTTCCACCTTGAGCGCTGCGCAAGACCTAACCATGCACCCAGCTCTGGGCGTCTGGCTATGAGGTCTATGACCGTCTCTCGGAGCCAATGAAGAAGTTCATGGAAGGCCTCACAGCAACCCACGACGCCTCCTTCTTCCACGACGAGGCCGCCCGTCTTGGAAACCCCCTCCGCAAAGGCATCCGAGGCTCTCCTCTCAACCAAGGCGGCAACTTGACCGCGGTACACCCGCTCATCAGGACGAACCCAGTGACGGGCTGGAAGTCGGTCTACGTCAACCGGGGCTTCACCAAGCGCATCAACGGCGTGTCCAAGGACGAGAGCGATGTGCTGCTCGCCTACCTCTTCAACCTCGTAACGCAGAACCACGACGCGCAGGTGAGGTACCGCTGGAGCAAGAACGACTGCGCCATCTGGGACAACCGGTCGACGTTCCATTGCGCCACGTATGACTACGAGGCGGCTCGCGCTGGCGATCGCGTGTGCAGCTTGGGTGAGGCGCCGTATCTTGACCTCGACAGCAAGGGTCGCCGGGAGGCTATCGGGGGTATCTAGGGGATTGGATGAAGTTAAATGAAGTAACGAAACGAGCCAGGTGTAATGATTGTATGTATTTGGTCAAGAATGCCATTGTCAGCCCAAGCCAAGTTTTGCCTCATCGTGAGATCAAGTGTCGTTCCATGACCCCGCGTTTCGGGGAGTTGGCGAATTGGTCTGGGGCCGAGGTAAAAAGCGACGGTTAGGAGCGGCAGATGCTGGGATTGGATTCTCACCGCTTTGCAGTCGATATGGGAGATATGAGAGCCATCTCGGCGTAGCATGTCCGTTTCGTTATCTTGACATGTTGAAGAGAAGTTGAGTTGCGTCTAGACACGTACGCAGGAGACGTCACTGTGAAGGTGCCCGGTCCGGTCCGGTGGTTATAGCGGTCCTGGCCCTGAATTCTAGCGGGCTCCCTTCCCGACCCCGCTGGAAACCGATTGCCTGGTGGGGAAGGCTCGGGGAGTTCACTTGCCCTTGTATGGGGTAAATCACAGAGGGAAGGAAGGGATGAGGATGTTGAAAGATTCACCTCTAATCACGTCATCGCCACCAATGCAGGACACGATACCGACTGACTGGACACTGGGTTTGCGCTTCTCTCCCTCAGACGCTGACTATCTGACTCTTTCTAGCTTGGGACGTGCCTTTGTCCAATCTGGAAGCCTCCCTCCATGTAACAAGTCCGATCGAAACAATGGCTCTTTCTCCTCAGCCCCAAGGACCGCCTCAGTCTGGACGTCCACCACATTCCAACTCCAGTGGGAGCTCCTCTAGCTCTCGTGCAAGGTTGGCAAGGCGGGCGTGCGACTCGTGCAAGATTCGCAAGATCCGATGCACAGAGGTTCCCCCGTGCAAGGGCTGCACCGCATCGGGCATCGAGTGCACTTTCAGCAAGCTGCAGGCCACACGCGGCCCAAGAGGACTCAGACCTAGGACTATCGACAAGATCCAGAAGAGAAGTCGCGGAGAGGAACTGGCCACTAGCAATGACCCATCCAAAGACAAGGGCAAGCCAAGGGCCACTCCACTGATGGACGAAGTGCCCCATCTGATCGCCATCCTCGATATATACGCCGAGAGGCTGTTTCCTATCTGGCCCGTCGTCGATGCGGCCGATCTGAAGCGGAAGCTTTTGGAGACGCCCAGCCAACTGAATCCTGCGAGGCACCTTGCCCATGCCGTCGCCTTGGCTGCTATTGCTCAGCTCAGGCTGGAGACGCCCTGGCAGCCCAAGCTGGGACAGACCGAGGCTGGTGGCATTGGTGGTGAACTTGACCTTCTCCACGGCCTGCGTATATCCTTCTTCCTTCACATCTATCACGAGAATGCCGCAGCTGGGGGCACCAAGTCTCTCGTCTATTTGCGAGAAGCCATCACCCAGGCCCAAATCCTTCGCCTCGACCGTGAATCCACGTACGCGACCCTATCCGAAGCCGACCAGCAAGTGTCTCGACGAGTGCTCTGGCTCCTATTCGTAACAGAACGGTTCGTATGGTGCCCACATGCGGCAAGTCTCTAGAGCTGACGTGCATCTGTAGAGGAGTAGCTCTGTTGCACAAGCTGCCCATTGTGCTTAAACCAAATATTCTCTTCCCCTGGTTTGGAGGAGTCGATGATCAAGCTCAAGTCCTTCCCGCATTCCTCAAGCTCGTCCACCTCTTCTGGGTATTTGACCAATCCGGCATCTTCGAGATCCTGCGCAATGCGGACACGGATGTGCCGAATATGGCTTCAGTAGCAAAGAGCTGCCTGGAACTCCTCCAGCAAAAGCTAATCGATTCCGTCGGTGACGATGACTGGGGTCCGGTCAATGACGTTCAGCGAGCAGACATGTTTGTTACCCGTCAGTGGATGCGAGCTGTCCTATGGAGAGCTGCGTTGCGATTTGGCATTGTCATCCCTTCCATGAACCCAGTTAGCATTGCAAAAGACTTCCTGTCCTTAGTTTCCCAACTCCCAACCACTGCCCTCGAATCTCACGGTCCGACTCTGGTAAGTCGGCCATAACATTGCCTGATTGTCACTAACACATCAGCCAGGAGTTCAAGACGTTTGAGATTGCCACGGCAGTGATTGATGCAATGGCCAGCAATCATCCGGCAACATCAATTGACCAACCCGGCCCAATACTGCGCCGCTTGCGCGACATCCTGTCTTCCTCTCGAGGCGGTAACAGGACCTTGCTCTCCTTGCTGACGATGAAGATGGAGGCTGCGTCCGAATCGGGGCTTCTGGCAGAGCCTGTAAATGAAGCCTTGCCCAATCAAAGTGTCGTCTTTGAGATGGATCAAGATGCCAACTGGCAAACGGTTGGCGTGCTCACAGGCTCGACTGACATGATGATGCCAACATACCAATTCATGGAGGAGCAAGCCTCTCAGATATCCTGGGCACCTCTCGATCTGGGCTATCTGATCCGGTCTCCCTCGCCGCTGACTCGCATGTTGCTTGAGTCAATGCCGAAAGATACGGCCGACAAGGACCGAACGCTTGCCTGTTGACGAAACCAGTTTCGGTCGGTCGGTCGGGGCCGGTGGTCAATTTGACCCTTGTCGTCACAATGACACAATCCGGAGAATCTCTCGCGCAATTGCTGGATATCCACGCTCTCTCCGAGCCGCTAGGTTGCATCTGTTTCCCCACGTTTTGCCTCAATCCCCGAGAATTTCTCCGTCTCGGCCCCGCTGACCATGAAGCTATCACCCCCTCCCTTCACCTTATTACCAGGGTTCGACGAGAACGATTGGCAACTCTCTCACCTCTCATCGACTCAAATTTGCTTTTCGCTGTCGTCAAAATCCTTCACAATGGCGTGGGCTGAACCTCGGAACACCGGCATGATCTACCGTCGGCTTGGCCGGTCGGGCTTGCACGTGTCTGCCATCAGTCTTGGTAGTTGGATGACTTATGGAGGCTATGCTCAGGACGAAGAGTCTTTTGCCTGCATGAAGAAGGCATATGACTTGGGGATCAACTTCTTCGATACGGCGGAAAATTACACTGCTGGCCAGGCTGAGATTGTTATGGGCAAGGCCTTGAAGCACTTTGGATGGAAGCGAAGTGATCTTGTCATTAGCACCAGTAAGTGTCTGATGTGTCGTGAAATATGTATGCTAATACAACAAAGAGATCAACTGGGGTGCTGTCAACGGCGAGATTCTTGTCAACAACCATGGACTATCAAGGAAGCACATCATTGAGGGACTCGAGGCCTCTCTAGAGCGTCTTCAGCTCCGATACGTTGACATTGTCTACGCACATCGCCCTGACAGGTTGACTCCCATGGAGGAGACGGTGAGAGCATTCAACCATGTCATCGACAGAGGACTGGCTTTCTACTGGGGAACGTCAGAATGGAGCGCCGACGAGATTGCAGAAGCGGTAAGCGGCTTTTGAAGTATTCATCGTGTAAGTGGCTAACGTCGGAGATAGGTTGGCATCGCCAAAGACCTGCGCATGATTCCTCCCATCGTGGAGCAGCCTCAGTACAACATGCTGGTTCGAGACAAGGTCGAGGGCCAGTTCCAGCGCCTATACGAGCGCGCCGGCCTTGGCCTCACCACCTTTAGTCCTATCAAGATGGGTCTTTTGTCGGGGAAATACAACGACGTTATCGACGGTAAAGCGCCCGAGGACTCGCGATTCGGCGCTAGTAAGGACGGCTTTGCCGATTTCATGCGCGGTCGCATCGGCACCGATGACTGGAAGGAGGAGATTGACAAGGTGCGGCAGCTCAAGCCCATTGCCGATAAACTGGGTGTCAGTCAGAGCCAGCTCGCCATTGCGTGGTGCCTCAAGAATCCAAACGTCAGCAGTGTCATCACGGGTGCCAGTCGGCCAGAGCAATTGGAAGAGACGGTGGCTGCTCTTCAGATCCTCGACAAGTTGACTCCAGAGGTGTTGGCTGAGATTGATGCCGTCACGAAGAACAAGGTTGAACTTGACCCGGCCCGACAAGGTTGAGACGGAGGGCAGTTCTGGATGTGTTAAGACATTCCCACTCACAAATGGACCAACCGGGCCGGTGTGTTGGACAAAGAGTGCGAGACATTTAGGTTATGTCGCATGAGGTTGCTCATGCATGAAAACACGACGCCACGGCACAGCAAAGAGGGGTGGGTTGTGCTACACATTGGACGTGTCAAACAGGTCAAAAGAAAGACAATCGACGTAACGCGAAAGATAGAACTACAACCAGTTCGAACCATGCACAGCCTGTTGTATGCAGTCAATCTGAACCGCCAGTCACTCAGAGTCATATCTTGAACCAAATCACTGATAGTCGCCACCATTACGTCAAGACTCTGTCCAGCGCCGCCAGCAAAGCTCGGAATTATCTCTCTGCTCGGCCCTCTTCTTTCATGCCGACGACAGAAAAATGTGAGACACGCGGATAATCGTGGCGACACGGCGTTGGGGTGATGGAGTCAATGTGGGAACCCTCAAACAAGTTGAAGCCATCATGAAGCCGGATTTAGGGCGGACTCGTAACTCCGCTGGCGTTGAGACCCTTTCTCTAAACCCAGCGTCGTATATACGGCGCTTCTGATTGGACGGTTTGTGTTGAAAGGGATCCGCAATTGCCGGTTTAGGCAATCTTGCTGGCCGGACGTTGAAGGACAAAATCCGTTCGTCGTGGTTGCATATGCCGATGGGCTGGACGGTGATTTGGGGGTTGGATCGGGGGGTCGAAGGGGGATATAAAATGGCATTGTGTGTCCTGTTGAATGGGAGCAGAAATCATCATTGACTCTGCAGTCTTCAGCATCAACTCGTTTCCATCTCGATCACTTACACGCCAAACCGCCACCATGTCTGTGCAGTACGCAAAGGACCAGCCTCAAGGCTTCACCAACAAGATTGAGCGAGTAGCAATTGTGGGCGTACGTTTGTCTTGTGAACAACTCTCTATGCCTGTACTTGCTAACAATGTCATAGGCCGGCGGCTCAGTCGGAAAGTACCTCGCCGAAGCCCTTGTCAAGACCGGCCGCCACTCCGTCACCGCCATTAGCCGCATCGGCAGCACCAGCGCCATCCCCACGGGCGTGACCGTCGCCCCCGTCGACTACGACGACGAGGCCTCCCTGGTCGCCGCCCTCTCGGGCCACCAGTTCCTCGCCATCTCCATGTCCGTCCAGGCGCCCCCCGACACCCAAGCCAAGCTCGCCCGCGCGGCGGCCAAGGCGGGCGTCCGCTGGGTCATGCCCAACTGTTACGGCACCGACGTGGCCAACCGGTTGCTGAGCGAGGAGAACCTCACGCGGGCGGACGCGGGCATCCGTGCTGTAGAAGAGGCAGGCTTCTCGTCGTGGGTCGCCATGGTGTGCGGCTTCTGGTTCGAGTTCTCGACGGCGTGCCCGCCCGAGTGGTACGGCTTCGACATCGGAAAACGCACCATGACATTCTACGACGACGGGCTCATCCCCATCAACACGTCCACCTGGGCGCAGTGCGGCAACGCCCTCGCCGCGCTGCTGAGCCTCAAGGAACTCCCCCAAGACGCCTCCGATACCTCGCCCACGCTGTCCCGCTGGCGCGACAAGCCGCTGTACGTGTCGAGCTTCCGCGTCAGCCAGCGGGACATGCTGGACAGCGTGCAGCGAGTGACGGGTACGACGGACGCGGACTGGACCATCAGCAACGAGGGCAGCCGCGAGCGGTGGGAGAGGGGCAAGGCGCTGTTGGCGGCGGGGGAGCGGAGAGGACACGCCATGGCCATGTACGCGCGGACGTTTTTCCCGAATGGCGACGGGGATTTCGAGAGCAAGTACGGGATCGCGAATGAGGTCCTTGGGTTGCCAGAGGAGGATCTGGATGAGGCGTCGAGGAGGGCGGTGGAGATGGTAGAGGGTGGATATAATTACTTTACGAAGAGGATTTAGGGGAACAATAGTTTGCAGGAGGGGAATAGAATGCGTTAGGATTTGCCGAGCTGAACAAAGTTGGCTATCGAGGAGTTGAGTGTGAATATAAAAAGGGATTGTCCCACGAGGTGTAAGTGTATAGCTGAGGGACTGACCATACGATGATGTACCATAGAGTTTCGAGCCCAGTAGCAAAGAGGAAACCCAAGAGATTAACTTTTACTTTGAAATGGCCCATCTATAAATGGACTCGTTTTTACAATACAAAGTCCTCGAGACTCGGAAAGTCACTGGCAGATATGTCTCAAGCAACCCACGAGAACTTAATTGGCCACAACAGAAGACTCTGGGGATAGTCATTAATAGAGCGGAGAGCCAAAAAAAAAAAAGCACGTCTCAACCAGACGGTCACCAGCTTCATCCAGCATTCCATCATGTTGTCGGTGAGATGCTTCGACAAAAAGACACATGACGTTTTCAACCATCAAAAATGTGATTCCGCCCGGGCTCGAACCGGGGACCTTCTCGGTGTTAACGAGATGCCATAACCAGCTAGACCACGGAACCTATGCTACTTGACATACGAGAGTTCACTGTTTGGCTACATGCGAGTGAATGTCGTGTAACCCAGCACGCAAGGGGACAGCGTTTGGAAAATAGCATCACGTCAAAGCCACATGGCAACTATGCGTCAACTATATTTATATATCCATCCAAAGCTCCTATAAGTCCTATAACTCAGTGTCATTGGGCCCTGAGCTGTTAATCGTCCGCATCACTTTACAAATTCGAAACATTATAACCAGGGGTGCAGGAATCGCTACGCTTCAAACGAACAACTTCAATCCTTGCCTTTCTCGTTCTGCCCCATCATACCATGTTAATTGACAGCATATACATGGCCTTCACCCAGCATTATCACAACTAGCGATCCTGATACTCGTCGTTCCAAGATGTTAGCCAGAACCTCTCCTGTTCAAGTAATCACGTCACGACAAACCCGTATTCTCAAGCTTTTATTGCGCTACATACAAGACTCAAGGAAAAGGAATGGCCGGAGTCATCCTCACTATTCACACACCTGAAACCTTCTATCGCTGGCGGTTTCTTTTGTCGTCCTTCAACCGTCGACTTCGCAGCCATCCGCTCACCAAAACGCACCAAGGAAATCGAGCAGCCAAACGCAAACCAGAGGAACCCAGATCCATTTCCATCCTCCAAGACTCAAGGAAACGCTAGTGCTGGCGTTGGCACTGTAACAACATGGAGCATTCCAGTCTCTCCATATTCAAAGAACCAGTCCCGTCGGATAATGTCGTTGCTATGCCCAATATTCGCCAATCCATCCCTTCATGTCGGCCTTCCTGAATAATGGTACTAATACATGGGCAAGAATAAATCAAGAAATTAGCAAGGACAGGAGCCGCAGTTTGTTAGTAGACGAGTCAGATGCTCGTTGTTTGGAATGTTAGCGTGGGGCGTGCCCGTGTTTAAAACGTATTGGCTGTGGCCTCAGGATCTCAATATTGATAACGAAGTTGCAATTATGGCCCGCCCGGACAGTGTCCTCTCCTTACATCATAGTGTGATCCATGACCTCACTAGGAGTGGCATAAAAGGCGAGGGCAATGATGAGATATAGACCGAGGAGCATGGCACCCTCGAGGTAGTTGGACTTGCCGTCCTGGACGGTGTAAGTGACGACAAGGACCGAGACGGCAAAGGCAACGGTTTGGACTGGAAATGGTTAGTTGTGAGAAAGATGCACAAACGGTTTACTTACATGTCTCAAAGTGAAGAGTCATGTCACGGCCAATGATCCACCCAACAATAACGAGGAAGGGGGTGACGAGGAGAGCAATTTGGATGCTAGAGCCAATGGCAACGCCCATGGCAAGATCCATCTTGTCGCGGATAGCAACCACCACAGCCGTGACATGCTCTGCCGCGTTTCCGACGATAGGGATCAAGATTAAACCAATGAAAGCCTTGCTAATTCCGGAGCTAGCAACCAATTCATCGATACTTCCAACAAGGTAGTCGGCGCAGATGGCGACAAGAATGGTCGTGACGACCAGGACGCAGGCTGCGGCCAAAGGTCCCAAAATAGGCTCTTCGGGCTCGTGAGGGGCGTCGTTGTCTTGGTTCTCGGCATCGAAAAGATTGCTGTGGGTGCGAAGCTGGAAGACGAGGTACAGGACATAGAGGAGGAGAAGGATAATGGCGGTTCCGCGGGACAGGGTGAGAATGCTCTGGACCTTTTCCTTGTCCTTAGAGCCGCTTTGGTCAAGAACAGCGTACAACTATAATAGATCAATAAGAGTCGCGGACAGGGATATTCACAATGACATACGGCAGCAGGAATGACAAGCGAAGCAGAAGAGAGAGTCATCATAGAGCAAGTCGTCTGCGCAGTAGCAGAGGCGAAGCTTTGCTCTCGACCATGGCCCGATTCGCCACGGTGGACGATACCGCCAAGCAGGAAGCACATGCCCATGACCAAGAGCAGGTTGGATAAGATGGATCCGAGCATAGAAGCCTGGACAACTTCGATCTGGTCATCTTTGAGCGCAACAATGCTGACCTAGAGGGCAATTAGTCTCCCAAATCGAATATCCAGTACAATTCATGAGAGCGCATACGATCAGCTCGACAGCGTTACCAAAGGTAGCATTGAGAAGACCACCCATGGTTTCACCCAACTTGAGGGAAATTTCCTCGGTCGCAAACGAAAGGACGGCGGCAAGCGGGATAATGGCGAAGAAGTTCAAAGTGAAGACGGCGGTCGGGCTCCAGCCCAACATGCCAGCGGCAATGCCAATGGGCACCATAACAAGCAGGAAGTTGACATAATCTAAGGTTGTGAATTAGCATATTTTCACCCAGAAATTCCAGCCCGGCTTTCCATGAGGTCATTGACCCGGGCGATGCTCAATGCGCCGAGAAGCGCAAGGGGATCGCCGTGGCAAATCGGCACGAACTGGGGGCGGCGCAAAACGTACTGCTCAACAGGGTGACCTTTGTGATGTGCCAGATATAGGCGAGGGATCTCAAAGCGATGTTTTCATTGTCGAGGCCGGGAGTGTGTTTCGAGTCGAAGAGGAACATCAATGCGCCGGTGCCCTGGCGAATGTGCAGGTGGCCGTTGCCATTGCCATTGGTGTGGACGTGGCCGAGGGAGTCTTGAAGACGAGACGAAGCCTCACCGTTAAGAAGCGGCGCAGTCTCGTCGGGGACAGAATACGATTTGTTGGACATTGTGCGTCTGAGGTTGAGGGCGAAGGACGGGAGAGCTGTAGATGAACGAATCAAGGCGCCGGCATGGTCAGCTTCTTCTGTCGACGGATAGGTCTGATTATGTCGCTGGCGCGATGGGCGGACGGAGATCAAGGGACAAGGATTCAGCTTCGACTTGGGCTGCACGATTGGTGGCTGTCGGATGTTTGCTTTTGCTCCAGCTTTCTCGGCAAACAACTCTGTTTCGGGGTAGATCTTTGTTCCTCAGGCACTCGCGCAGATGGGAGGCGATAAAAACACCAAAAAGAATGAAGGAGAGGTTGGGCAGACGATGAGGGAGGGAATGGCGAGTAGGTAAGTAAAGGTATGGAACCTGGCCAGGAGCTAAGGGAGGAGGGGGAGACACGGCGGACTACCTCTAGCGAGAGAGAAGGGTTAGGATGGTGGCAGAAAATTGGAATAGTCGACGTAGCTCCCATCCAGGTCACCCGCTAATCATCAAATGTGCAATATTTGGAGTCGGTGTGGACAGGCGAATGGATTGAATGCGATATCACTCCCCAGCCTGTGCAAGGGTAGCCATAGGCAAAAAGGAAAGAGTGAAGCAACCGAATGGAAGGGGCATTTTGAAGTGAGTGTGGCGTGGGCGAGGCTAACATGGACGTGTGATACAGATGCGAAGGGGGAGTGGGTTTCCGGCGAGGGAAAGATGAAGCACTGCGGGCTTGGGAAAGGCTCGCCAAGAGCTAAAGGGAACCTTATTCGTAATTTACTTACAGACCATGATGATTGATGATAGCTTGACTGAATGAAGGGTTCCGGCTGCGGTTCAAATAGGTGATGACGCCGTTGTTGTTCTTTGAGCACGATGTCCCACGCCAAGATATCTCACCGGACAACGGAAATGTCGGGGGGGGGGGGGGGGGGGGGGAGGAGGAGAATGCAGCAAGAAAGAAAGGGACAAAAAGTACACCTCACCCTCTTCTCGCCTGGAGTACAGAGGGGGGACGGAATGAGACCAAAAAATGGGCAAAAATGGGCGACAAATGACCCAAAGGAGCGTGGTTCGCAGCGCAGAGCAAATGAGAGCTGGTGGTTGAGCAGTTGGGAGTTGTTGCACTTTGGGTTGGGGGCCTTGGTTTCTGGTTGTTGCACAGCCAGCCGTCTCAGTTTCTGATGAGTTGAAAGAGAAGAAAAGAGGGATGACGGCGGACTGTCGAAGAGATGGGAGGCCTCCACAATGATCGAATCAGAATGTCACTGCTGGTGGGGGGAGCTCCCAACGTGGGGCTGACCTCAATTGCTGCTGCAGCTTCTGTGCACCTTGGCACCTCTCCGTCCGCGTCAGGCAAGGATGCGCCTGCCGCATGTACGAAGTACCTTCCCGTCCATCCGCACCGCTAATTGACCCAGAGCTGAGGTGATGACTGAGAATCGTCTCATGTAGAATCATCTCACAGTGTCTAACACGAGGAATTCATCTCTCCGAAAATCAGGTTGGACAGTACATCAATCCGTCCATCACTCATCAATAAACACAGCTCGGCGGCGCTAACACCAATTCCCCCCTCGCTGCAGCACCCCGCATATCGCAGACGGGATGCAGTTCCAGTGTCACTCTCGGAACCAGTCAGCGACCCGCAGTGAGATGTCGTCGACCCAGGGACCTTAATACGCGCGCCCACCTGAAAAGGCCAAGAAACAGACCCAACATCCCAACATCCCAACATCGACCGCCAGGGATCCCACTGGCTGAGCCTCCGTTCCGAGGTTCAGATGCCCCGTGGCTCAGCTTTCGTCACTGTATTCCCCTTTCGCGCTCGGTTTCAGCAAGCTCCGACAAGGCTCTGACAAGTCACAGCGAACAGAAACCGATGGCACCCACTTTATTTCAAAGTCCTTTCCATACCTTAATTCCAACCTCTGCCGACTCCTCCGGCGCGCTGCAGTGGCTCTGCCCTCTTTGTGCCTTCTTTTTAAGCTTTTTCCTTGGCTATCCGCCAATGCCCCAAGAGCTCATGTCCACGAAAGCTTGTTTCCGTGAGCCACGCATCGCATCCCACACTGCAGCAGCAACAAAAAAAGGACAGATGCACGCCCTTTGCCAGGTTTTCTCCTGTCAACTCTGTCACCAGGGCCCTCTTTTTGCCCAGAAACAGCCTGTCATCAGCCGATCGATTACCACCGCCCCCCTCTGAGGTTCCACTGACTCCCACACACCCATGCGAGATTTCATCACTCCCGAGCAATCCGCCCGTCCCATCCATCCATCCCCTGGCCAAATTCTCCTGCACGCGATTTATTACGGCTGTCGTGGCTGCTGCTTGCTGCTTACTTGACCGGTAAATTCGGGGGGTTTTTTTTTTTTTTTTTCTGCACTGGCCCCTATCCTATCCTTCTCTGGGGTAACCACGTTGCAATCCATCCATTTTATCTCCCCCAACACCGAAACCGAAGACGGCGCACGTTTCAAAGAAAGCACCTGGAATCGAAACACGAACGAACTCCGAGAACCTCCGTCCAGAGTGCGGATAGGCGCCCACGAGGCGAAACGTCTTCTCGATAACGGCTATTGCCTTTCCAGGAATAGTCAATTACATACAGCACACATTCTCAGCCTACCCGCCTCGTCTAAATACTAAACGCCCACGTATTCACTCGGGCTTATAGACGCCCGCAAGGTGCTGTGCTCCTTGACAATGCCGAAGCATCCTTTTGCTGCAAAGCACCGCCCACCCGTCTTCAACGTCGTATCGCCAGGCCGAAATCAAGGCACCCATCCACGCGGCCTAACCATACTCTCTCTACCTGCATGCCATGCATGCACTTACCCAGAGCGCATAGTTTATTCGCTCGCTCGATTCGCCGGGCCAACACATGCTTTTCTCCCAACGTAATTCTTCCCATGCGCTCCACCCAACAACTCCGGTCCTGCTTTTGTGCCTTGCCCTCCGCCTCGCCTTGGCACAGGCACCACATTGCATCAGCAACAACCCTAGCTGCAGATCACGGCTTCCCTCCATTCCACAGCCATGTCACCTTGAGTCGTTGAGTGGCTCGGCCTGCAATCTTGGCTCTCCACCACTCTCTCAACTTACGTGTTTGCATAGGTTGCCTTGCTGCTCCCCCCGTATTCGTCCGTACCTGTTGAAACATCTTTCAACACCATCTGCGCTGCTGACCCCTACTCTAATTGGACCTATTCCTCGGCACTGAATTCTCCTCTGAAAGATTCCACTGATTATTATCTTTAACTCTAGGAAACAGAGGGATTATGGCAAGGCCATATAGCTAACGTTTGTAGCCTGTAATGTAATCTGCTGCATGCAGTAAAGGAAAATCACCACTAGTAGGGGATAATGAATGTGTAGGTCGGTTGTCCCAGTCTTTCCAAGCCTTTCCTCTCAAAAAACGCCAATGAGTCTATCCGATCTCAATCCAACCCAAATCCCCTCCCTAATGTACAAATCAAATGATGCCTGGGTATCGCACCCCGTCTATGCCACTCCTCTCTTACATTGGCCAATGCCTGGGTTATCCCAAAAAGCGAAAGTCGCTCTGCAAATCCTAATCTCGATATCCAAATCGGGTCGCAACTCTTCGGCAGTGGTCGCATAGTCCGTTCGCCTCGGCAAAGCCTCACTCATGTCGTGTGGCTTTGCCACGTTTTGTTCCTAAGGCTAGGCATTTACAGGCCGCCAAGAGCTGTTCAAAGGGTCAGATTACGTTTTCAACTCAGATCTCACTTATTCAAGGGTAAACTCACCTGCAGAGTAAGCCATGTACCATGTTTGAGATGCTCCGCCATCAATGTAGTCAGTGTTAAATGACGTCGAGTTGAAGTAGGCCCAGGCCTTAGCAGGGCTGACCGCAGCGTAGTTGGCGTAAATGATGCTCTTCCAGGCGTTGGAAAACGCGTCAACCTTGCCACTGGCAAAGAAAGTGTTCCATTCCTGCGAAACAAAGGTGCT
Source organism: Thelonectria discophora (assembly GCA_911649645.1). NCBI lineage: Eukaryota > Fungi > Ascomycota > Sordariomycetes > Hypocreales > Nectriaceae > Thelonectria > Thelonectria discophora. The sequence goes on from CAJVRK010000012.1 coordinate 1,127,075, forward strand.
CGACCTGACATAGGTGGAAGGTGCAATGACAGGAATCATGTGGATGCCCTGAATTGCTTCAATGTCGGCGCTAAAGTAAGTGGTGTGGTGGATTTTGTTCTCAAAGACAATACCGGCCACCTTGTTGCCGATGAAGTTGCTGGGCTGAGCAGTGTTGTCGGTGGTGTAAAGGTAGTAAAGACGCATGGCACGAGCCTGGATGGCCAGTTGGAGTTGCGCGCGGGCAACCATGTCCGCATCCTTGACAACCTTGCCCCAGACCAGAATGGCATAGGTTGACATGACATCCTCAGAGCTAGATTCTTGGTCCTTGCCATCCCAAGAAGCGAAGAGGCCGTGGGCCCAGCTGTGACCGTGGTACCAATCGAAGGATCGGAACTGAGGGAAGTAGGGGTCGGAGGTGCTGGGGTTGGCATAGTCGCGAATCAGAGACTGAACGTAGGCCTTGTTCGCAGCAAGCCAGGTCTTGTCGTAGTAGGCGATGTAGGCGGCAGTGAGGATATGGTAGCCGTAGTGGAAATGATGATCGTTGTAGTAGGTGTTGCCGAAGTCGTTTCCAGAATCACCAGTCGTGTAGGATGCAGACGAGACCACACCGCCCCAAGCACTTTCGTAGTAGAGAGGGTACTTCTGCTTGTTGGCGACAAAGGTAGCAAATGCAGCCTTGAGGTTGACCAGTCCCGCCTGAGCCAGACCCTTCTCGCCGAGCATGTCCTGGAGAACATAGATAATTTGGCCGAACTTGGAGAACGTCTTTCCGCTGAAGTACATCGAGTCTTGGCTGACCTGCTGGGTAATGTTTTGGGAGATCTCGACCTGGGCGACCTTCTTGATAGCAGCCTTGGCCTTGGTGGAGAGTGTCTTCATGGGGCCCTTTGTCGCACTCCAGGGGTCCAGGCCGATAGATGTGGGAAGAGAAGGCTCGATCATGGTCCAGACGCTTCCCAACACAAGAGTAGCATTGCCCTTGGTCTGGGTCTGCATCTGAAGAGCCTTGATACGGCTCTTGCTGTCGGAGTCGAAGACGGCAGTGTGGTGAGGGAGGGCGTACATGTAAATGTTTCCAGACTTGTGGCCAGCTCGGGTGAACTTGAAGCCGTAGGTGCCAACCTTTCCGGAAACAGAGCCTGTAAGGGTGACGGTAGTAGGGTACACGGCGCAGCCGTTGTCGAGAAGGGCCTCGGAGCCAGTCGTTTTGGGGTCCTTGGTGACCTGAATCGTACCGTAAAAGGCTCCGGAGGCTTGAGCCAAACCGTTGTTAGTCAGCTTGAGGGTGAGCGCGTTGCCCTTGGTGTTGTAGGCGTACACGCGCCAGGTGGTGCCATCCTCGAGCAGAAAGTTGTACTTGACGACGCCAGTCTTCGGATTCGTTGTCACTTTAGTCATACTCTTGAAGTAGACGCCGGTCTGAATCTGGGGGGTCGCTCCATTGAAAATGGCGGTAACGTAAGGCATGCCCTGAACGAGGGGGAACTGGATGGCAGGAGAAGAGCTGCTGTCCTTCTTCAGGTTGACGCGGGAGGAGAAGGCAGTAATGGAGTCCATGGTGAGGACAGTCTTGTTGGTCAACTCCTTGGCAGAAATGACCATGGACTGAATGCCGACGGGGTTGATGTAGTAGGACGCGGCGTTGTTATACTCGACCGGGCCATACACACGCTGCGACGCTTCGATATGAGAGATGGACAACCCCCAACTGGCAGAGGCACCCGTGCCGGCAGCCCAGGCAACAGAGAAGGGGTAGGTGAAGGTCGGGCCGGTCTGGTCGCCGAGGTAGAAGTTGCTGTAAAACTTGTTGGTGCCAATAGGTCCATTCTTGACAACTCCCAGACGAGCAACTGGGTGGTCGGTTCGCCTCGTGAACAGGGAGGGAGGAGCAGCCGTGTCAATGGGGCTCCCAAAGATATTAGCGGAAGCCCTCTCGGACAGCAGGTGACTGGACTCCTCTGTCATCTTGGCGTGGCGGTGGAGATGCTCGAGCCTCTTGGAGTTTGACGACGAAGAGAGAGGCTGAAGGAGCGAGGTAGGGCTGGGAATGTGCTTGGTCAGAAGAGGACCGGTCTTCTCCTCTCCAGAAGCATCGACTTTGGTGACCACGAAACCGGTGGTTTGAGGCTCGACGTCGGACAGCGAAGGGGGGATGATGACAACTCCAGTTGGGGCCGCGCTGCTGGTGACTTTCAGGGTCTCGGTGGCGGGGATGATGTCGGACTGGGCGAAAGTCGACAAATAGTCCGAAGTCTCAGCGGCTCCTCGCTTCTCTTCGTTGTGCTCCAGATCGCGAGCAACGTCCTGCTCGGCGCTAGGGATGGACAAGCCTTGGGCGCTGGTTAGCCACAACAACCATACTGGAAGCGAATTGGACTTCATGGTGGCGCTGGAAAGAGGTTTCTCGTCGCAACGAAAGATGCAAAGAGATGCTGAACCTCGAAGAAACTGTAGGAGACTGGCTTGTAGCACACCACTTGGAGGATAGGGGAATCCATGATTCAAATAGTTTCCACGCAGGGGCCCCCGAGTCTGGGTTGCAAAGCCGTTCCGCTAGTCGCAGCTTCGGGCTGAAGGCCTGAAGCGGAGAGAAATAAAGGCCCTGGGGGTGCGCGCAAGAGGTCATGTTTCCTTACCTGGGTTAGTCTTGGAATCGAGACTGGTGGCAGACGAAGATGCAAAAGCAATACACTCCACAGCCGAAAGAGACCCTAGGTCCCGCCGCGATGGTCGACAAGGATGGCACCGACGGAGGAGGACGAATTGTAGAATTCTTGGAGGAGGACGGCTTCGTAGGGCGATTCTAGGAGCTGACAGTTAGGAATGCTGGCGGATCGCGAATGGCGGATGGTGGCATAGGTGGGTTTGAGGCTGGAGCGAAAGCCATGGTGGAGGAGGAGTTGGATGAGGTGTTTGCGCGCACCTGCCAAAGCGACTTCAACGGATCGCGGCACTGGGAAAGAGCCACCTGAACCCCCTGGACTCGTCGCACTGAAGGCGGCCTACTACGTACGTAATGTGTCTTGGAATTCCATGCTTCTTCTCTTTAAATTTTTCCTTCTTTTTTTCTGTTCCCAATATACCCGCGCAGTTCATCCTCTCGCATCAATCTCACCAATTCCCACACGCCACTTTCTTCTCTGGCTTGCGTTAATGCAGGCACAGCTGACGCCCCCTTCACTCAGGCCCTGGAGCCAAGTCAAAAGGGGGAACAGCCACTTCATCAGCTGGCAGCTCTAGCGGCCTTCTTCTCGATTCAGCTTCGCTTCTGGCTGGCTCTCCCAGGCTCCCACGCGTAGCCCTCCTTAGCTCCCGACACTATTGGAAATTCCAAGGTCGACCACTAATTAACACAAACCCGCCAGGGGAAATTATGCAGAAGGGCATTTCCATGTCGGGCTGGCGAATCGAGTGCTTGGAATCCAGCCCGCCGAGCGATGTAATATCCATCGTGAGGATTTGAAAACCGCGTGTTAGCGTTGAGGTTATTGAATTGGAGATGCTGCCGTGATGCCGGTTCGCGGTGTTTTTTTTTTTCTTTATCATTCGCCAGTGAAGGCCCGTGAAGGCTTCGTTGTTTGCCATTTGCTTGCCAATTGTCAATCAACTATCGATTTGATGTGCGTTGGACGTCCTTCAATCAAATGTAACCCCTCGCCTCGACCAATACCACCTCGAGTCACAAGTGACCCGTCAGTTGGTACCGTGATTGAATGTGTCTATACTAAAGCTTCCTGTCTCAGACCTCAACCGCTTGTTGCAACTTGACGCCACCCGCACGGCGCCTGGGCGGCACAGTTGATGCGAAATCAGACATTTCTATCTCGCCAACTCGCCTGACCGAGTTGCGTGGACGATGTCTTTGTTCTAGACGCCACAGCCCGTTGTCTTCTGCGACACGCGGACACGGAAGCTGTCACGTTGGAGATAAGCGTCATTCCAGAACATGGCACAAACTGCATCTCTTGCCGGATATTGCTTGAATGATCGTCTTGTGCTGTCTAAAATGCATACGCGCGTCCCCAAATAGTCCAGACCTAGATCCACGCCAAGTCGCCAAGGGGTCCGACTTTGCTAGCCACAACTCAAGAATCCAGTCCAGTGACTCCGTCTGCCAGTCATAAGCCCAGCGCATCATATTTGCCCTGTCCGCCTTGTCGAAGAATCCGATCGAGACTCGCCTTGCTGTCGAATGTTGGCTCCTTGTCGCCCCGTGTGCTGCGCTTCGCCTTCTCGGTCGGCGGCTTCTCTGGCTCTGCCGCCGCGGCGGTTCGTCTCTCCAACGTGGCCGCCAGTCGTCTGCGTTTCCTCTCAGCCTTCTCTTCGCTATGTTCAGCCTCTTTGCGGCATCTCCGGATGTCTCGACTGTGAAGCACCCACGGCTTATCCAAGACATCTTGCCGGAAGCGAGCCCGCTTCTGCCACAGCGCAACCTCCTGGGCGGTGCTTCTGACAGTGTCCGCCTTTTCGACGGTGAGTTGCTTCTCGTCCCTGTAGATTGATAGCCCCCCCTTGACATCGATCACGTTCCCGACTCGAAAGTCCAGAACCCGTGCTGGGGTGGGTGGGTTGGCATCGTCCGTCTTCTGACCAGACTCTTTTCCCTTCTCTTTCCCGTCGGCATTTCCTGTGGATGGTATCGTGACCAGGCATTCGATGCATGCGCCGCTGCTGTCATCCAGCGTGTAAACACGTCGGCCGTGGAACTCGTCAACCGCGACGACGACCCCAACAACCCGCACCCATTTGATAGGTAAATTCTTGTAGAAAAAAAAGTTCTCCCCTGTTTCACCCAGTTAGCTTTGTAATCGTATCTGTTTTTTGGCGTATTCACCTTCAAACCCTTCGTGATAATCCAGGGTGTGAACCTCGGCTGCACGCAGGAAGCACCAAGTATTCACGGTCGGCGCGAGTTGGAAACAATATCGTGGGTAGATGGTGGGCTTGAATTGCTCCGTCATGGCATTTCCATCCGACTTGGACAGACCATGCTCATTCTTTGCCGTGTCGTTGTCGTCGCTGTGTTCAACTTTTGCTTGACGCGACCGTATTGTGCATGAACGAAGGGCGATGCTCCTGCAACACTTTTTTAAGTGAGCCCCGCACGCTTGCTCGTGGCAGCCTTGACACGAACCTACCGCTGAGGCACGAAGGAATGATGAGATGATTACGGAAAACTCGAAACCAACTTGATGCTAGAGCACACGAATAAAAAGACCAATAGGCAAGATAGAAATCACATCAAGGCCAAAAATATTCATCAAAATATGCAGGTAAGAAGCGCGTAACGTAATATTTCAAACACGTTCGACGGATATTTGTATCGGTATAGGGTAACCCCATTGCGAGGATCACAGAATGTCCATACTCCAAACTCCTTATGATATCAATCTACCCCCCAGATCATAATTCATCGCATGCAAACCTCATCGCTTCGATCTTTTAGGCGTCTTCAATCTCGACGCTGCAGCTTGGAATGCCTCCTCCGAAGGCTGTTCCTCCACCGCTCGCTTCTTCCCCTTCTTCCCCTTGCTCTCTTTGGCGTTGTACTTTTCCGCCAGGCGATCGAGGAAGTTGTCCGATGACCGGTCCTGCTGACGTTTTGAAATCAATGCCGCCAAACTATCCTCAGAGTTCTCCTTGCCCTTCTTTGACTTCTTCTTCTGGTCGCCGAAAAGCTTGTCGTGGACCCCCAGCTCCTTCGCGTAGTCTTCGGCCTCTGCGGCTTCCGCCTTGGCCTTCTTGACCCTCGCTAGTCGTCGTACCTTGGACTCTCGGACATAGGCTGGGTAGGTTGGCACGTCCTTGTTCTTGATTGCCTCGTCGATGATGTTGCGGAACCGCTCGTCGTCCTCTAGCACATTGCTGAGCATCACCAACTCGTATACCTCGTCCAAGTTCCCTTCGGCTTGCTCGTAAGCGATCAGGATGTCGTCCTTCTCCTCGTCGGAGCCCTTGTACTTTTCGGCGAAGCGTTGGATGGCATCGGCGGAAATGGCGTCCTTGAATTGCTCGGCGTAGTAGTCGGTCCAGCTGAAGCCTTCCGAGTCTACAATCGACTCTGCAGTCGAGCCGGTCGTGTCGTAGCGCTTTCGTCGCGCGGGATCGGAGAGCACGGCGTAGGCGAAGGCAATCTCTTGGAATTTCTCGTGGGCCTTATCCTTCTTGTCGTCGGGAACCTTGTCTGTCAGAAATCTCGTTAGAATGCTCAAATGGCCATGGAAGAGACGGAGCTCCACGAACCTGGGTGGTTCTTGAGGGCCGCTTTGCGATAGGCAGACTTGATCTGATCAGCCGTCGCGTCTCGCTCGAGATCTAGGACATCGTAGGGATCGATGGTCGGTGGCTCGCTGTCTACGATTTCTTCGTGGTTTGACATTTTGGTGGTCGTAGATGTGATGATTGACGAAAGAGAAGATTCAACAGGACGGCAGCCTTGACCTCAATGGCAGCACCTCAGAAACGCGCTCGGAAACGCGCCTCGAAGAATTTGTGGGTCTCCTGTTTAAGTGGCTCGGCATTCGGAGGCCGACTTCGCCGACCAGAGCTCCTCCTCGAACACCAGCATCTTGAGTCCCCGCCCAGCATTGGTTCATCCTCCCTACTTCGCCCAAAACCTCGCTCACTATGGCTTCCATCGTCCCAGGGGACCACAAGGCCGCCATGCAGCGTGCATTGGACCTCGCCAAGAACTCCCCGCCAAAGCCCACAAACTTCCGCGTAGGTGCCATCATCGTCCGGCTCAGCGACAACGCCATTGTCGCCGAGGGCTACACCCTTGAGCTTCCCGGAAACACGCACGCGGAAGAGTGCTGCCTGCTGAAGCTGGCTGAGGAACATGGCACGTCGGAGGAGGGCCTGGCGGACGTGATGAAGGGCCCCCATGCGCTCTACACAACCGTGGAGCCTTGTTTCAAGCGTCTCAGCGGCAAACTTCCCTGCGTCGAGAGGGTATTGCGCCAAAAGTCCTGGATCGACGCCGTGTATGTGGGTGTACAAGAGCCCGAGACGTTTGTCGGCCAGAACACAGGCATTGGGACCATCAAAGGTTCCGGGATCGAGGTGCAGCACGTCACGGGCCTGGAGGAGGCCATCCTTGAGGTAGCAACCGCTGGGCACACTGCATACTGAGAGTCTGGCGATTTGGATGGTCACAGTGCTGCAGGGCGACGTTTCAAAGGCTACCGGGTCATGTCGTGGATGCTCACTTTCCTGCCTCCCACTTACTGGCTATGCCGGCGGCTGAATGAAGCCACCGGATGTCGAGCACGAGCGGGGTTGGAAAGACACTTTATTACTGGAAACTTGGACACTGACAATACATTTTACGCCTTTGTATGACGAGTTGTCATCTCTCGTGTGAAATGAGAGCAATAAAGAAACATGTTGAAGCACCTCCTTGTGACAGCAAAACACAGCAGCTGATCCCCCAACGCCTAGTCCGACAACCCCTCAAAACAGGTCCCGCCCGCTCTCCTGGGTATCCTTCTTTGGTCACGTTTCCTCACGCAACTTGGTGGTCTTCAACTCTGCATAGATCACACAATACGCCTTGACCGTTGTCGTTCACTGTTCGATACTCCCACTCGACCTCGGTGCCCGAATGTGGAACAAACATCACGACGGTACCCTTGCGCTCTGTGTCGGCCCAGAACATGATACCGGCGTCTAGCAGCCACTGGCCCTGGCTGCAGAGCTCGTGGATCTCGTTGACGAAGCACTGCCAGCCGTGACCGCGATGGGTCATGGCCACGCCCTCCTCGCGAGTCCAGTCCACGAAGTCTCGGCGCTCCGCACATCGCGGGTCTCGGCAGGCGCACAGCGTTCGGATTCCCTTCATCTTGCACATTGCTGCTGCGGGGGGCGGGTGACGAGGAGCCTTTGTCTCAAAGTCGTTGGAGTGAGTGTGCGACCCTCGTGCGAACCTGGAGAGGGACTTGTCTCGAACAGTTTGACAGGTGTTGGTCAGGACCTTCTCTTGCCCTCGGCTAGGCCGACGTTGATTGGGGGTTTTGTTCCAGTATACGATATGTGGAAGGGAGGTATTCCCGGATGCTGTGGTGTTGCAACCTTGCTTCATGGGTTTCACTTCACGGCCGGCAGAAGTCAAGGGCTTGAAGCTAGCCATGGTCATTGACCACTGGGCCGCGTGCGCATGGAATAGAGGGTTCGTTGCATTGCCATTGAAATACCAGACTTGTCTGCACGGCGCGTTTGTATCACTCAGGGAAGGATTGTGGAAGTTTGTAATGTCGTCACACAGCTTGACTACAATAAAAAGCTACGGTACTCGCTGATAAGCTACCTATTGGATAGTTTCCAGCCGTTCGCATGGATATCAAAAGCATATTTACTTTCCTACATTGTAGCTCTTTTTGCTCCCCAAGCCCGCTTTTCTACGACAACGAGTAGTCCTTCTTACATGTCACTTGGCAGTTGGCGCACTTGCCGGCCATGCTCTCGGTCCTGTAACCCGCCTGGCCGCAGGAAGGGATACGGGCGCCGTCTTCATCGGTGCTGTACTCCTTCTTCTCCTTGAACTCCTTGCAGTAGTTCCACTGACCTTTGGTCTCGGTGCCGTGATGTCCCTCAAACTATGTGGGAGCGACCAGACAGCTGCGAGACCGACAGGGACAGTGGTAACGGATGTTCTCTTGTGTACACATTGTGGCGGCTTGTGGATCGAGATAGGTGGTTTTTTTTCTTTTGAGAGGAATTTGGTAGTTTGAGGTGGTGATGGGTTATGTTAAAATTGGTTGTTTAAAGGTGTAGGGGGATGGGGTTGAGAATAGCGCAATGGGGACTTGTAACTTTTATACTTCTTGGATACACGGTGATTCATAATGCACATGGGAGCACATTTCTAAACAGCACCGGCGAGACCGGTGGTGCAGGTTTACGCAAGTTCCGACGTCTCCTTTCAACGTCTTGCTCACAACATAACCACGGTCATCGTGCTCGGTTACCTGCCTGTGAGTATGCCATGGTCCCGGAGGTGAATCCGAAGGTCCGCACGGCTGGTTACACAAGGGGTGGTGAGGGGAAGGTGGTATAAGTATGTGGTCTTGGGGGAGAGTGCTCGACTCTGAGTACCTGATCACTGGGGTGGCTCGCCTGCTGAATTAATGATGGAGTGCCTTGGGAATTTCTCACTTGGGGCATCCTCACCATGCAATCTCGACCGAGAAGAGTTCTTTTTGGTATCCATGATGGGTAGGAACTTTGCAAATACTCTTGGATTGGGAATGTAATGTACAGGCACGTGCCTGCGCGGAGGAGAGCGATGAAGCTGCAAGTACGACGCACCTCGTCAAAAGGCACATTAGGACCTCAATACAGCATCGAAGCTGTTGGCGGCAAGCACAGCCTAAGAATCATACGATGTGTTTGCCCCTCACCCTCTTTGGGTGCGGCTGAATGCGGCTTCCTCTAGCTGAGCCTGATCCCGTGATGGGGGGGAGGCGAAGAGCTGGGTACCACGACGGTATATATAAGTTGCTTGGCATCGCTGGTGACGCCTTCCGTTGTGGTTCACGAAGCGAGCGGGCTACAAGGGCGGGAGCATTCGTGCCGTGATAACGGTGAGTAGATGCCGTCCCAACACCTGCAATGACCTAGAGGGTGGTTGCATCGAGAACGAGATAACGCGTGTCTCATCACCAAACCCTATGCTGTGTGACTTGAGGTAGCCTAGTAGAGATGAGCATCAAGAGACCAGGGTCTCTGCAGAGACTGCCTGGGGTCGTGGCTCAGCAACAGACGAGCATGAACGATGCAATGTTCCGAAGGCCCTTCAATGTACTTTGTACTGATAACCGTACGGCATACGAATTCTGAATACAAACGGGCTGAATTGCCCCGCGACGGTTTGCTCGGTTGGATCAACTGAAGGTCCCTGGGAATAGCGGTGACGGACCAAACGGGCTCTAGGGAGATGGTTCTTTCGCACTGGCTAGGAAGGTGATGCTCAAACTGGTTCGGCAGCCGATGAGATTCCAAGTGCTCAAGGAGATGGAAGTTTGGGCTCATTTGCCGAACACGGAGACGGAAGCAAACATTCTCCTCGGTGGCGTCGCCCACGGAAATGACGGCGGTGGATCGTCATGACGACCCCAGGACCCAGAGATACGCGCAGGAGGGAAAGTGAGGCGTAGATGCAATGTTTGCTTTTTCGACAGGGGGTTTTTCGACTTTGCTCCCGCCAAGCAGGAAGGATCATGTCGCGTTGGTTGAGATGCAGTGCGAGAAACAGCCAAGGCAGAATTGATGAATCCTTCCTAAGGCGGGTCACGGATACTTTTCACCATCTGATGTGACGAGAATCAAAAGCGGACTCATCACACAGCAGGAGGCCTACCACACAGGCGCTTCATGACCAGATTTACGCAAGGGAGGCCGGCCATTTGCTTTGGTGCCGAAGACTATATGTTGGTCCAGTCGCGAACGAAGGATGAGAAAAAAGCAAAGAAAGAGAGCGAACCAGCAATTACTCTTTCTTTCTTTTGCCTCTCCAGACTTCAACTGCCCTTTCATCTCACGTCGCCTACAACCTGAACGAATTCCATCTCCTCACCCTCCACTAGATCTTGGAAGCTCCAGCTCCCGAATTTAGCTACCCGGTACGTTCCTGGCACGTTCCTGGTACCCGCCACACCCGCCGCATCACGCGCCACTGGGAGGTACCTTCTCGTCCCCACCCTCCCGTCGATTTCCCCTCCCCCAGACCCAGCGTTCATTGTCTATCAGATCACCGCCAACTTCCGCACTTACATCGCTAGCAAGTGCACCCGCGCCCCAATTGGACGCCCTCAACACCCCAAGGTCACTCACGATTGTCAAACTGCAACAACCTGAGGGTACGTGCAACAGAAGTTGTCATCCGCGTTTCCTTCTATTTGTTTGCTTGCTAACCTGGCGCAGGTACCCGACAAGCGAAGCTCCGCCTCCCTTGCATGAGCAACCCACCCCTCTCACCTCTCCCAGGTGCGAAGGCGTGTTTCATCCAGAGGCAGTGAAGCCTCTGCGTGCTTGCCTTGCTCTGTGAAGCACAGCTTCCCGTCCCTCTCGTCCCTCTCTTTCCCTCCTCATCCCTGCAGATATAAGCAAGTCCCTGCCCTGTTTCTTGTCTGCTCTTCTCCCTCTCACATCCCACCTTTCGCCCTTCGACTTTCAGCTCCGCCCATTCCTGTCCTACTTTATCCCCTTCTCCATCACCTGGGCAAACAAACGACTCTGCCACAACTCAAACATGGCCGACAGAGGTGGTCGCGGTGGTCGCGGTAACCGAGGAGATCGCGGTCGCGGAGGCGGTGATAGAGGTAACCGTGGTCGCGGAGGCGGCAATGGAGGTGGCCGTGGAAGTGGCCGTGGAGGTGGAGGCCTGGGCGGCTTCGATGGTCCTCATGACAGACCTGGTGGTGGTGGCCGTGGTCGAGGAGGAGGAGGCTTCCAAGGAGGTTTCAGCGGCCCCGGACGTCGCGACGATGCCGGACGCGGAGATCGAGGCGGCGGCGGCGGCTTTCGCGGTGGCTTCCGTGGCGGCCCACGCGGCGGTCGAGGCGGTCGAGGCGGAGGCTCGGCTTTTGAGGGCGAGAAGCGAGTTTTCAGGTGAGTCGCATGAGTCTCTCGTCTCAGCTTTGGCTGTTGCTAACCCGTGCAGCTACGGTGGCCAAGTGCCGCCTCCCGACATGGCGACTTTCCAGCTGGAGAACACCATCCTGGCCAAGTCAGCTTCGTCGATGCAACAAGTGACGGCCAAGATGGCCAAGGCGAAGATCACAACCGTGGGCCCCAAGGTTGATACCGCCGTCTCTCTCGCCGACCAGTTCCCTCTCCGTCCCGCCTACGGAGACAAGGGCAAGCCTGTGGTCCTGTGGGCCAACTACTTCAAGGTGACGACGAAGCTTGACGTACTCTACAAGTACACTGTGGAGGTTTCCCAAGTCAGGGAATCTCCCAGAGAGCCCGAGGCTGGCGCGACTCCCAAGAAGGGCAAGGGCAGTGCCGCCAAATCTCAGCCCAAGGAAGTGAAGGGCCGAAAGCTCTTCTTCGTCATCCAGGCTCTCATCAAAGAGATTTGCGCCGTAGACAAGTCCATAGTACTCGCAACCGAGTTCAAGTCTCAATTGGTTTCTCTTCGTCCACTCGAGTTGCCCAGCAACCCAATGCGCCTTTCGGTTCCTTCAGTGGGCAACCCTGAGAAGTCTGACACCTTTGACGTGACCATCAACGGCCCTAGCGAGGCCCGCGTCGATGCCGTCATGAAGTATCTCGGCGGTTCTGAGGACCCGTCGGCGGACAATACTTTTCCTCGACACCCGGAAGTCGTGGATGCTCTCAACGTCCTTTTCGGCTTTGGCCCAAGGTCCAGGGTCAACGATGTCAGTCCCGTTGGAAGCTCCCGCTTCTTCCTCGTCAATGCGCAAGCTCAGAAGAGGGACTTATCAAACAAAATCCGGCCCCTGGAGTCCTTCCGTGGGTATTTCCAATCCCTCCGGCTTGCCACGGGACGCATGCTACTGAACGTCAACGTGACCCACGGAGTCTTCAAGCTTTCTGGGTCTGTCCAGGATATTTTCCACTCTTTTGGGGTATACCAAGTCCGCAGAGGCGACCGCCAAAATTTGAAGCATGTGAGGACGGTGGCCAAGTTCCTCCCCAAGACGCGGGTTTCTGTCAAGATGATGCTTTCTGACGGAAAGATTGTGCATCGCCAAAAGGCCATCCACGGTCTCGCGACGCCTCAGGACATTCGCCGCAAGCCGGGAGAGCGTGCCGTCCAGTTTGCGGGAGACTGGGAGTATGCCGGAGCCAGAAACGTCAGCTTCTGGCTGGAGCAGGATGGCAAGGCGGGACGGTACATTTCTGTGTTCGACTACTACAAGATGAGTAAGTTCATTTCTGCTCTTGGTCTGTTTGAATTGTCACTAACGCATGGCTTGTAAAGAATACAAGGACACCAATGTCAACGACCAGTTTCCGTTGCTCAACTTGGGCACTGCCGAAAGACCCTTGTACTACCCTTCGGAGTATGTGACCATCATGCCGGGCCAAGTCGCCAAAGTCAAGCTGCTCGGAGAGGAGACGAGGAACATGGTCGAGTTCGCATGCCGCTCGCCATACGCCAACGCCTTCTCCATCACTACGGATGGCCGTGACGTGCTGGGACTCGACGAACCCGCCCTCGCTCGGTTCGGTGTCTCTGTCGACAAGCAAATGCTGACCGTCTCGGGCCGCGTCCTTCAACCCCCGCAGGTGGCATATGCGGGCGGGAAGTGCATGACGGTGTCTCTGGCGTCCTGGAACATGATCAACGTGAAGGTGGTTAAGTCCGGCGCCGCCATCAGGAGATGGACTTACATGAACATCCCCTCCGGGCATGGGAGAACCGGGCAGGACGTTGCTGACCATGGGATGATACTCAGGTTTGCTGAGTTCATGATTAAAACGGGAGTCAATATGTCGCCGACTCCAGTCAGGTCACAAAAGGGCCACCAGCTCTCGCATTATGGGGCCATGGAAGGCCAACTTGAGCAGGTTTTTAATTGGTGTAAATCAGAAAACATCCAATTTGTCTTGTTCTTGATCACGGACAAGGTAACTGATCTCTACAATAGGATCAAGATGCTGGGCGATTGCACCTATGGCATTCACACGAGCTGCGGTCTGATCAAGCACTACATCAAAGGGAGTCCCGGATATTTCGCCAACGTGGCCCTCAAGTGGAATCTCAAGATGGGCGGTGTCAACCACAGGCTCGGCGAGGAGCTTGATCTGATCAAGCAGTCCAAGACGATGGTTGTCGGGTACGACGTGACGCACCCGACAAACATGGGGACCAAGTCGGACAACATCCCAAGCTTGGTTGGGGTCGTGTCCAGTGTCGACTCTGCCTTGGGGCAGTGGCCCGCGATTTCTTGGGAGCAAGAGTCGAAGAAAGAGATGCTCGACCAGAAACTGACGGACGCATTCAAGTCGCGCCTCGACCTATGGCAAAAGCACAACATGCAGAAGCTCCCCGAGAACATTGTCATCTTCCGCGACGGTGTGTCGGAGGGCCAGTTTGCCAAGGTTCTCGCCGACGAGCTGCCACTCATCCGAGCCGCGTGTGCGGCCAAATGCAAGGTGTCGCCACGCATCAGCATCATCGTCTCGGTGAAGCGTCACCACACGCGTTTCTACCCGACGGCGGACTCAGGCGAGCTGCCCGAGAACCGAAACATTTCGAACGGCACCGTTGTCGATCGCGGAGTCACGCAGGCGACGTCTTGGGATTTCTTCTTGACGGCGCACAACGCCATCAAGGGCACGGCCAGACCGGCGCACTACACGGTGCTGCTGGACGAGGTGTTTCGCACAAAGTACGGCAAGGATGCGGCGAACCAGCTCGAGAAGTTTACCCACGGGCTCTGCTACCTCTACGGCCGGGCCACCAAGGCAGTTAGCATCTGCCCTCCCGCGTACTATGCCGACATTGTCTGCACGCGCGCCAGAGCCCATCGACCCGAGTACGATGCGAGCGACGTGGAGAGCCAGGCTGAAGCGGTCGGCGCCAACCACACCTCGGGGTCCAAAGAGGTTCATCCTGCGCTGCGAGACACCATGTACTACATTTAACTGTCTATACCATTCACTCGCATGCATCCTTTGTCCCTTGGGAGGGAGGGAGGGAGGGAGGGATTGTGTTTATGACTAGGTGAGCGTCGGGGCGAGTGTTACTGGCGAGCGATTTGTTAGCGGAGATTGGTGCGAGTTGAAGCGGAGCGGATTGAGTATTAATTGAATATGGAATTGGTCTGTTTAGCTTACCTAGGTACGTTGGGTGACAGGTACCGTTAAGGTGTGCACGGAATAGAGGTACGGGACTTGCTGGCGGACGTTGACAGTAGGTGATGGCTGTTAGCGGATGACGGCGAGTCTAGCTCGCATCATTGCTGTAGTTACCTAGGTAGTTGGAAGAAGAAGGGCAAGAAATGACAAGATTGTATTGCTCATCTAGAGTCTAACTTGGCTGTGACATTGGGCTCGACAGAAACGAAAGACATTGCAGGTCTAGACATGTACTCAAATCTTGGCCTTGGCCTTGATGCTGTCCTTGGACTTTCCCAGATGGGTGTACCACTCGTCGGAGACGGTATTCTTTTCGACGAGGGGCTTCTTTGTCCACTCGTCGTACTCGCGCTGGTCAGTCCACCAGATGTCCAACTCGGTCTTGACCCAATCCGCCGCAGAGCGGGCGCAGAAACCTGGATCCTCCATGGGGATCAAGTGGCCGTGCTCCTCCCCGACGACCTTCCTCACGCGACCGGCCTTTACGCCTCCGGAGCCGCCGAGACCAGAGCCCGTGAGGCGCATCTTCTCGTCCTGCAAGTCCGGGGGGGAAATGTCGCTGGTGCCGCCAAAGACGTAGAGGACGCCCGGGCGGAGGTGGGGGAGGCGGTCGAGGGTGCTGGCGCCTTCGGGGCGGTAGAGCGGGTAGGTCGGGTGGGTGGGGTTGAGGGTAGGGTCGAGGTCTGGGACGAGGGAGGGGTGGAGGAGGTGGGTGCCGCGGGGGGAGTAGGCGGGCCAGCTGGGGCGGAGGAAGGTGAATAGTTCTTGGTGCTTGGGGGTTGTGAGGGTGACGGTTGTGTCTTGGGAGTCTGAGGAGGAGTCAGGGGAAGGGGTTAGGCCGTAGGAGACCCAGCGGTCGAGCACCCGGTGATCCCACGACTGGTAGAACCGGGAGCGGGAAAAGGCCTCCGCGGCGGCCTCCCGGGAGGGCCAGGACTCGCGGCGGGAGATGGAGGACGCGGCGGGCCCCGCGATGCGGGATTCCGGGGTGGAGGCGTAGCGCGAGATGACGGGGTCGAGGAGCACGAGGGAGCAGAGGAGGCGCGGGTGCAGGAGGGCGGCGTTTGCGAGGGCGTTTGCGCCAAAGGAGTGGCCGACGGCCATGAGGGGGGTTGGGGGGCGGAGCGTGTTTATTGTTTGGATGATGTCGCGGGCGTAGTCGAGCCAGCCGGCTATCACACAAGTCAGAAGGGGCTGGTCGACTTGGAGTGTGTGAAGAGTACGTACGGTCGTTGCCCAGGACGGCCTTGTTCAAGAGCCCGCTCTGGCCTTGCCAGGCGGCATCAACAATAATGATGCTCCGGATGGGGACGTTGCGGGCCTTTGCCTCGCGGTGAAAGTCTTCCCATAGGGGTTCATAGAGTTCCTGGGTGAGTTAGCAATGTGATGTGCGGTGAGTGAGTGAGAGTGACGTACCTTGGGGAAGCCATTCGCATGTCCGCCGATAATGGTGACATCTCCCTTCCGCGGGTTGGGGTTGTCCTTGGGGATGTACTCGTTGACGTGCAGCTTCAGCGTCTCGTCTTGCGAATTGGCTGTTGCGCGGGGGTATTCGCGGATGTGGGCGGCGTCGATGATGTGGTGTTTGATGTGGAAGGGGAAAGACGGGGGTGGTGGTGATGGTGATGTTAAGGGGGACATGGTGGGCGATGTGTAGAGGTTCAACTAGGTACGTGGGTAAATCTGAGGGATCGCAACCGATATAAAAGAAGCGCAACGGTCCGAAGCCGAGTTGCGAAAGCCTCAATTCGGCCTCGGCATCTTTCCCTTCACGGCAGCTCGTGGTCGGTGGAGTCGACGTGCTCTAAACTCCCGGGAATCTTTGTGGAGCCGCGGCGGGATTCGCTTTGCCTGCCTCGGCTTGTCAACACGGGATATTCACGGACTGCGAAAACCGGTCAAGTTGACTAAATGCCCAACCTCATCCTATTCGCCGGTGCACCCCCGGCCTCGTCGCTGACGCCCGAGTCGTGCACCGTGGACGCCATCGACGAAGCCTTTTCCGCATTTCTCGGCCTGTCTCGGGGTTGCTCGAAATCAACACCCCAACCGGGCCCGTCATGCGTGACGTCTTCTTCCCCCGTGGCATGGCGGTCGCTCTCGCTCAAGCGACAGCCGTTGCACACGGGCTTGAGCCAGACGCACGACGTCAGGAACTACTCGCTGCCCAGCCAGCCGGGCTTCTTCACTACACTTGATGTGTCTCTCGATCAAGACGACTCGGCAGGCACCGACGTGCTCTCGCAGTTCTACGACCACGCCCTAGCCGCGCACAACACCACCGCCTCGCTGGCTTCACAGTCGGAGAGCTTTGACGAGACGACCACGTCCTTTGGAGACACGTCGTTTGCGAGCGCTTCTTCAGACCACCCGCCGCCACCGCCGGTGCCCTCCCACCTCTCCGACCTGGAGGACGTGCCGTCGGCGCGACAGATCCAGGCGCTCAACCCGCAGACGGTGACGCTCAACCTCATCGTGGGCGTCATCTCCATCGCGTCGCCGCGCGAGGTCACCACGCGCTGGGGCCGCACCCTGTCGTTAGTCGAGGTGCTGGTCGGCGATGAGACCAAGTCGGGCTTCGCCGTGACCTTTTGGATGACCCCCGAAGAAGTCGTCGACGACGACGACGGTTCCGGGGTCCTCAAGCTCCGCCGGCAGGACGTGGTCCTCCTGCAAAACGTGGCGCTGCACGTGTTCCGCGGAAAGGTCTACGGGCAGAGCCTCCGGAGGGGCATGACCAAGGCGAGCGTGCTCTGGCGGCGGGACGGGTCGGGCATGTACTCGGGGCGGCGGCTTTCCTCCAAGACGGCCGCGGAGGGGTCGCCACAGGTGCGAAAGGCGAGGGGTGTGAGGGATTGGGTGCTGCGGTTCGTGGGAGCTGCGCCGGGAGGGGGGGTTTCGAGGGCGCGGACATCGTGGGATAGACCACCGGATGATACGCAGTAATGATGCCTCGTGCTACGATATCGCGAGTTTTAAAAGTGTCGAGATGGTGTTGGGAGGATGGATGTGGTGTTCTGGCTCGTGGCTGGGGTCCAGCAGAAGGTGCATGGCACGTTGTAGCACCTGACGAAATATATCAAATCGTGATACATCCCCGATGGCGCAATTGGCTAGCGCGTCTGACTGTTAATCAGGAGGTTGATGGTTCGAGCCCATCTCGGGGAGTTATTTTTGCATGAGATGTCTCTTTTGCCAACCTAAGTTGGCGACACGTATTTGTATTCATTTATACTTTTCCTCCCTCTCTTTATGTGGCATGAATTAACTTGGTTCTCTTTTTGCTTTTTACAGTGGGGGAAGAAGCATGGAACATACAGACCGTACATCTACTCTACCTGTATCCACTTGCTCTTTGAGATATTGCCTTAAGAGAGGAGCATCTTATTACCAAATCAAGTATAAAAACCAAGCTATCTGGGTATCCTCTATACCAAACGCCACCATGTTTTACAAAAAGAGTGCTCATCTTCCAAGTTCAAGACCCCCCCTCGTCTCACCTAGACAGGCACCGCCGGCTCGGCCTTTTTGGTGTTGCCATCGGCATCCTTCTTGACCGACTTCCACTGCAAGAACAACACGGCAACAAAGGCCGCCGAGGCGCACGCCAGGGAAATGTAAAAAGTCCCGCGCAGACCCTCCATGTACGCGTCCAGCACCGTGGAAAAGGCATCCTCTCGGCCCATCTTCTTGAGCACCTCCTCGACCTCGGACGCGCCCGTGTTGATGAAGACGCGAGGGTCGATGCCAATGTCGCTGCTGTTGATGTGGTCGATGAGCCCGTTCTGGAACACCGTCTGGGCCACGGCGATGAAGATGGCACCCCCAAACGCCTGGAAGAACTGCACACAGGCGGTGCCCACGGGCACCCACTCTTGTGGGAGCACCGTCTGCACCACCAGCACGCCAACCTGGAAGCCCGCGCCGATTCCGAGCCCGGCGATGACCTGGTAGCCGAACCACTCGCGCGTGGGGGAGTCGACGTCGAGCGTGGAGATCATGCCGCATCCGACGGCGTTGAGGATCATGCAGGGGATGACCACGGCCGAGTAGTAGCCGATGGCGGTGATGAGGCCGCCGGCCACGATGGAGATGAAGACGGTCGAGAGGAGGAGGGGGAGGATCTTGATACCGGCCTGCACGGCGCTGACGCCCTGGATGGCTTGGAAGTAGAGGGCTGGGGGTTGGGTTAGCTACATGTTGCAGTGCAGGGGGAGTTAGACTGACAGAGATAGTAGATGAGAGGGAAAAACGCAGCGCCAAAGAACATGGCAAACAGCATGGCGGGCAACACATTGCGATCCTTGAACAGCCTCGGCGGCAACGTCCCCTTATCGCCCTGCCAGAACTGGATGCCCACAAAGACGGCAATCATCAGCCCAAACCCGACAAACAAGCCGATGATGCGCGAGTTATCCCACGCATAATCAGCACCCCCCCACTGCAGCGCCAACAGCAAGCAGACAATGGCGGGGATAAACACGGCGGCGCCAAAGAGGTCCAGCTGGCGGACGCGGGCGAGGATGGACAGGTCCTTGGAGTCGGCCGTGTTGCGGCCGACTTTGACAAAGAGGAAGACGATGAACATGGCCAAGCCGCCGATGGGCAGATTGACGTAGAAGCACCAGCGCCAGGTGGCGTGGTCGGTGAAGGCGCCGCCGAGCAGGGGGCCGGCTACCGAGGCGATCCCCCACATGCCGCCGACGAGGCCGAAGGCGAGGGGACGTTTCTCGAGGGGCACTATCTTCGTTAGGATCATCCTAGTCGGCAGATGAGAGGAGACGTACTGATCAGGGAGAGGATGACGATGGAGCCGGAGAAGAGGCCAGCCGTGCCAATCTAGGCGTGTAAGTCGGGGAACTTGCTCGAGGGACAACAACACTTACACCAGCAATGGCACGTCCTACAATGAAAGCAGGCGACGTGGGCGCAACCGCCGACACGAGGCTGCCAATCTCAAACACAAAAATGGCGGCCAAGTAGGCGTACTTGACGTTGAACAGCTTGTACACGGCGCCGTACATGGGCTGCAGGGCCGTGGTGGTGAGGAGGTAAGCCGAGCCATACCAGCCCTGGGGGAGTCAATCTCAATTCTTCAAGAAACAAGAGGTATGGAAGGCAAAGACATAAAAACGCACAATATCCTTGACGCTCTGGTACTGAGCCGTAATGGCACCCAGCGCCGGCGCGATAATGGTCTGGTCCAGCGCCACGAGGAAGATGGCCAGGCACAGCGCGAACAGGATCAGCGAGAGCTTGGCGGCGCCGGGGTACTGCACGCCGTCGTCGTTGACTCCGGGGCTGGAGACGGGGGAGGCTCCCTCGGCGGCAACCGGTTGCTCCCGCGGCTCCGGCTCCGGCTTGGAGTCGGAGGAGGCCGGGTCCACTATCCCGGAGCCGACTTCGGTCTTTTCGTCGGCGGAGAGGCGCTCGCTGCGCTTTTCGTCGGCCGTGATTGACATGCTGTTGAGACTGAATGTTTGAGGGAGTTGTTTGTTGTCCGGGTGGCGAAAGGGGAGACGGGGGATCAAAAGGGGATTAAAACAATTAGTGGTGCCAGTTTCTCTTGTCCCTCCGCAACCGGAACTCGAATGGGGAACCGAATCTAGGCTCTGGAGATATGAATATTGTCCTAAAGATGAATGACGAAGAGAAGTGGAAGATGAAGGAGGGTGGATGGTGGGTAGTGCTGGAGTGAATCGAAGCGAGCCTCGACTGTTTAATAAGAACAGACAAGCAAACAACACCAAGGCTAGAGAAAAAGTGCACTTGGGTCTCGCAACCACAACGACGAAGCAACACAGACGGAGAAAAAAAAAAACAGGGACCCGGCAATGGAACGACGCCGCCGTCTTCCAGGTTTAGCCTCCCTGTCTCAGCGGGCTTCAAGTTTGGACCGTGTTTCTCATTCATTGACTCCCAAGTGCGCACTTCGCACTTGGGAGGGACTCCAGTCATTACCGAACCGACAGGGCGGGTTCAGCTAGGGAGAGAAGCGGACTTGCGAGAAGGCCGACGTCCGAAAGGAAGGGCGAATGGGTGGGAATGGGAGTGGGTGCGTGCTAACAAGGAGGGAGTGCCTCGTGGCGTCCAATCAACCGGGGACTATCGCTTGGGGAGCAATCCTTTTCTCTTGGGGATGTTTGATCATACGATACAAGGTAATAATGAAAGAGAAAGAGATATTATACTGTTGAGACTCTTGACTCTTAGATGAGATACGAATGCGTCCCATCCAAAGCCATCATCTACCTCTCGGCGAGTCTCTTCATTATCAGATCCCCTTGCTCTCCTCGTAAATCTCGTACCAATTCTCGCTCCCCCGGAGCGTGCCCAGGCCCCGTTATGACACTAAGGCTACTATACGGTATTCCTTCTTCCCCACATGATCCAATCTTGTTGATCCATGGTCTCGATCGTTGCTCGCTCCTCGCTCTTCGCCTTTGATCGAGCGTGAATCGAATCACGCACGCATTCGATGCACGAAGTCTTTCTTGTTCTACACATCGCAAGACAATACACACAATCGAACATTCATCTAACATTCTGTTGTCTTGCCATTACCCCGTGCACACTCCTCCTCAGCCTTGACATCTCTTTCAACCACCCCTTGAATCCCCCAGCGCTTATCCCTCCCTGCCCATCTATTTTCCCTCTTCCTTTTTCGTACCTCGCCAACGCCCCCCGTAAAGTCCGAGTCCCGAGCCGCAAACTCCACCAGAAGTCTCTCTCTGTGTCAACCTTGATTTCTAGGTGCGACCCAACTTTCTCCCTCCGGATCCGAAATGCCCCGTGTGCTCTCCCCTTTTTCCTCGTTCGGCGGCCAGTCATCAGCCTTGAAAACGCCACCAGAAAGAAATGGCTTCAATCACCCACACCTCAACTCTTAGGCAGCCACTTCTGCTTTCAAGGCACCTGCTTTTGCTCTCTCACCTGACACCAGACCGTCTCATTCTTCCCGTCACACGTCAGCCACAGGCGTCCATCTAGAGCCTTTTCAACCCGCTCGGATGAATTGACTCCTCGCGTCTTACACCGAACCCCTTGGCTGCATAAGCACTTTATTCCGCGTGGCGGCGTCATTGCCTGCCGCCAATCTATCCGTCGCCCCATCTAGTGAACAAGAAGACGCCCTTTTCTCTTCATTACGTGCGCTCATCCTATCATCCCGTCTTATCCTCCGTTTCGTCATCGTCGTCGTCGTCATCATCTCCCTCGACCTCGTTCTCCTTAGCCCCAGGCACCCAAACCAACAACCCGTCCTTGTCGATCTTCATCCCCTCGGTCGGAATGATGCGCAACACCTTCTGGAAGTACTTGTCGCGCACCGTGAGCCCCGGCCGCACGTATCCCCCCCTGGAGAACGGCAACAGCCGATAGGTCACCGTCCGTCGCGACTGCGGCAACAGGTTCAGCGTCGTCTGCTTGGACCCTGAAAAGGCAAACTCCTCGCTGGGCTCCATGGTGAGCCCAAACGTTAGGAAGTGGCTCGACGGGTTCTCAACCGTCATGTCCAGCTGCACCAGGCTCGGCTCGTCTCCTGAGCTGTACCGCACGCCCGCCAACACCCGCGGCTCCGTGCCGAGTACGACGTACTTCCCGACGGGCATCGTCGTTGTGTTGACGACGCCGTCGCGGCTCACACGCTGCCATTGTATGACAAAGGCGAGGTCTAATGTAACAGGTTGTCGGTCGTCGAGGCTCATCTTGTGTGCCACCAAGTCGAACTGTGCTTCGTGCATCGTCTTGGGCGCGACCGACTGGCTTCCTTGTGCTATGCTGGGCCCTTGAACGACATTGCACCTCCCGCCCCCGACGCACGACAGCACCTTCAGCTCCAACCCAACTACCTTGACGTCTTCGTGAGCAAACGAGGCGTAGTGGCATAGCAAGCACCACCTCTGCGCAAAGCCCCTTGCCACGCCGCCGCCTTGGCCTTCGGTATCCTCCAGGAGGCCCTCGTAGTCGAATAAACTGGGCCACGGATCTGGGTGCATGCGCGGTACCAAGTCGTAGTTTGCCTCGAATGCGTTGACGATGTTGAGTTGCATTGTCAACATTTGCATGATTTGCGTAGCCGAATCGGACGCGAGCTGATATGATGCCCTCAAGTGCAAGTCAAGCGTGGTTGGCGCCTGTGCTGGATCGAGGTGCACCACCATCTTGAGAAATGCTGCGCTCTCGATCGAACCCAGGACGAGTCCCGATACCTTGGACTCCTCTGCTGCAGCCTCTGCTGCTCCTTCGTGATCGCCTGCTTCTATCCGTAGCCCGGGGACCTCCTTGCCAAACAGATGAACATCCAGTTTGACGCTTGCTGCTTCCTCTTCCGCATTGAGGAGTTCGATTTGCAGCGCGATGGGCTCGTTGGCGTAGAAATAACCCAGTGGCTCTGCCAACTTGATTTCCATCTTTGGCGGACGGGGCTGGATCTGAAAGACGTGTGCTCGAGGCCGGACGTGTCGAGGTTTCGATGACCCGGGAATGTACCACCCGACGACGGCATCTCCATCTCGGATATTCAACGTGTAGTCAAGGCTAAATCTCTCGTTTTCGTGGCTCAGGATGACGGCCGACGCTGTCGCCTCACCCGGTTCTCTCAGGGGTATCCTCATCTCAAACACCCGCGTCTGCCCAGGCTTGAGTATCAAGTCCGCTTCTCCCCTGAGCAGAGCCGGCAGCTCGTCTTCTGAAGCTTCTGGTGTGTCTTCCGTGAGGTTCACTAGTGAAATAGAGACGGCCGTATCAGGGCGCTCACTCTCTTCGGCCGCTTGCTCGAGCAGGATGGGCTTCAAGTTGCCGTTGAACTCTACCTTCAAAGAGTCTAGAGCTAGCGGAGCAGCGTCACCGAAGGTGCGCGCCGTAAGGGATAACTGTGCGCTACAGATATCGCCCGCCTTGCCCTCCTTGTTTTGGAAGACGAGCGAGGCTGAAATGAAGGATGCAGTCGTCTCATCAGACAGGGTGATTGATGGCTGAGAGTCGGTGGTGATTCCATCCAGAGACTTGGTGATATCGTATGGCCATTGTGGTCGCCGATGGAACTCTATACCGTATTAGCATCGTTCTTGCGACGTGCGACGTACCAAATCGACTTACGGTTATTCATCAACTCCCAGTCAGCAGCAACCACAAGATCAGTACGCCCAGCTCCAGAAGCTGCTCGTCTCATGAGCCAGCACAGCTCCTCGGAAATGTCCACCCAGCCTTGAGAACGAAATGCTGCATCCTCCCAAAACGGCCTCAGCACTTCGACGGCCTCGTTCCACTGTTCCATATTGCCCAGCTCCCTGGCACACTCGAGCGATACCTCGGCCATGATGCGCGTCTGCTTGCGAGCTTGAAATTGAAACCCAGCCTTCTTGAGGCAATTGATGATTAGCTGTGAGTGGTTTACCCCCTCTCCAAATAAGGGGTATTCCTGATGTGGCTCTGGACACATGTAGGTGTCGTATGTATAGGCCTTGCTCGCCACTAGCGACGCAGGAGAAGAATCCGGGGCGTTCCTATCTTCCTCAGGCATCGCAAACGCCAGTGCCCGTCGAGCAACAAGGTGGCGAGCTGCGATGCGGTACCAGTAGCCCGTGTGGTGCAACAACTCCCAGGGCTGAAGCCGCTCGCCCAGAACGGCCTTCTCCGGCTGCAGGTACAACGCCATGGCCGCAGGAGCAAGGCCTGGAACCCCAACATTCTCGATGAGGTTGGCCATGACGGTTGCCCACCGCGCCTCCCAGGCCTGCCACCCGTAGTTGTTCGTTCCTCGCCCACGTCGATCGACAAAGTCGCCTATCCTATCCCGATGGGATTGCCAGCGTCGGACTGCGAGAGTACTCTGGCCCATCCACAAGTGACACCGGAGAATGCGAATTGCAATCACATCCGACAACAACCGGGCTTCGTTCCATCGTGGGCTCCAGCTGGGAATAATATCGAGCACGTCTTGACCGAGGAGCACTTCGTACGCCTGCTCAAAAGACCGCAGCGCCGCATCCGTCTCTTGACGAAACTCGGCGAAAATGGCAGACTTGAAATCGTATCGAAAGTTCCAATCCGGCAACGAGAGCGTCTGCGATGTCCCCGATGTTGGAGGCACTGTTGGTTGAGGGGCAATACCCCGAGACCGCTTCTTCCTTGCATGGCGTCCCAGGTCACGGTAGTACTCCACCGCGGACGTATACAGAACACCCAGGATGCTGTTGATGACCTCTTTGAGCGCCTCTGGCGATTCTTGCGGCGGGATATAAAAGACGGATTTCGGATCCAGCGCAGTCCCTCTTCGAATATTCTCCAACCGCTCTGAAATACCGTCGCTCAGGGAAATGGGCGTGCCATCGCTGTCGCCGAGCAGTACTACTGCCAACCGAGTCTTAAACCCCGATCTGGCAAAGGCGCTCTTGAGGTTATTGATGTCGGATTTGATATGGTTGTCTTGAAGGGTCGTGGATGTCGGGTCGCTCGTCAGGGAGTAAAAGCAGAGATAGACGCTCGGGACCAGCTCCTGGTGCTTCTTGACCCATTGCGCATCGATCAGTCCGTCGGGATACAGAGCCGAGACGGGGCTCAGGGGAGAGAAGGGCGAGTGCAGCGTGGGTGCGGTATCAAGAGGCTCGATGTCCTCGGGGAGTCTCGCTCGTCGCGGCGGGAGAATGAATGACTATCCCATGTGTCAGAATCGGGTTTGCCTCATTGCGCGGCCGAGAGCCGTCCTACCCTTCCCAACGTCTTGATGCGAAACCGATGTCCATCGTCCTTGGTGACACCGCTCCACGACTTGCCCTGCGCGTCCACCTCTTTAAAGTACTGCGCGAGTACGCTGGCCTCCTTGCCCTCGAGGGGCGGCAGTTCGGAGCGCAGGAGGATGCCTTGGTCCTTGAGCTCATTGTTCAGCGGGAGCTCGTTCATCTCGGCGTTGAGGCCGGCGGCCACGAGGAAGGGGACATTATGGTCCAGACTGCCCGCCGGGTATCCGTCCATAGTGGTAGCGTCGGGTCGTCCAAGGCATGGGCCGCTGCGTCGGTGTCGTGGATTCGGAGCTCTGGCTGAGGTCAGCAAGGAACGATAGTGCCCCTCGTTCCATTCATGAACCACCAGCCAGCCCACTTACAGTGCAAGATCCGAATAAAAAAGTAGTAAAACACCAACAAGGTAAAATTTCAATCCCCTTTCGTAGCGAGTCGTGAGATTAACTATGTCAATAAGACCTTGAACTCCAATCTACCAAAGTCCTTTTCAACATCATGAGCTGGTCCAGCCAGATGACGAAGTCTGGGCCCCAGTTCCCGTCGCTGGGAGCTGGGCGGGAGCTAACCCCGGAAACGGAACAACACCAATCGCCGAGTCTCCAAAAAATCGGCTGGACCTTGACTCTCATGCAATTCGAATAAGACGAAGCCAACCCTCGACGAAACCACCGAACCCCTCCAATTGCCTAACTCCTCCGCCTCCGCCTCCCGGTACACCCTCTCCTCCCTCCGGCCGCGCTCTGAGTCCCCAATCGCCCACCATGAGACCTACGCAAGCCCTCTCCGTCGGCCGCTACCGCCACCTCAAGCTCACCACCAAGGACGTGGGCCGCGGCTTCTACAAGGGAAACCGCACCGGATCCATGGGTCGCCACACAAAGTACGGAGGCTATGTGATTGAGTGGCACAAAGTGCGGACGTACGCCGTGCCGCCGAACCTGAAGGACTTCAAGGTGGGTTTTGCGACGGGGACCGAGAAAAACCAATTGAGGCGAGGGGCGTCGAGTTGCTGACTTGCGGACGATAGCTTACGCCATTTGTGAGTCGTGAGGTCACGCCGCAAAAGGGTGACTACCAGGGCTTGGAGAAGGGTCCCCAAGATCCCAGCTTCTACGTAGAGCAGTGGAAGCGATACAATGGCGTGGACTAAACGAACTACGAACGAACAAACAACGACCGACGACAAAGAATCGGCTGGAGAACGATGGCTGGAGGTTGGGCGCCCTCAGCGTGGCTGTATATACCCGTGTACGCTGTACCAACATGTATGATAATGTAACTCAGTCTCAAAAAGACCATGGGGCGTTGTGTGATAGAATTGCTGTTGCATATTATATTACTCAGTATGGGCCTGTTGACAAAAGAAGGTGTAGCGACTGACGTGCTGATGCACTGGATATCCTAATACTACCACACACACAATTTAACCCTCTCCCAAGAATTACTCCAAATATCAAATACAACACCCTAGGCCTTGACAGTAGGGAGGCTCTCAGCTGCCGTCACAAACGAATCCAGTCCCGGCCGGCCCGGCATTATCTCATCCGTAGTATGCTCAATTTGTGAAACAGAGTCGTTGCCATATGTCATCGGGGGAGACGTCAAGGGACTCATTGGCCGCGACCCCGGAACCTGGGTTGCGACCGAGTGCAGCGTCACCATGCTGGCCGTCTCTGCCTCTTTGTTGAGGCTAAACGGCAAGGCGATGCCGTCGAGGAACGGACGCTTCCCCGCTGCACCGGTCTCTGGGACAAAGTCCGGGCTGAGGAGGCTCGGGTGCTGTGCTTCCTTGTCCCGTCGTTGTTCCAGGAGCTGAGCAACCGGAGTATCCTGGTCCAGGACGATGCTTCCGGTCTGATTCTCGTCGACCACCATCTTTCGGTGCCCTCGACTTCGAGATCCGGGCTTCAGCGCCTCGGGCCGTTCTTGTTTCTCGATTTCGGCAAAAGAGCGCGCGCCTTCGCCGTCAGCGGGTATAGCAACTCGCTTCTCCGTCTGCTCGTTTGCCATGCCCGCCTTTTGCTCCCGCACGACAGTCATCTCGTCGTGCTTCGAGCCCCAGAGAGACCACATGGCCAGCCCCAGGCTCTTTCGTTTCTTTCCCTCGACCAAATCGGAACCGATCCGTCTCCGACCAGCCAGGGATGAAGGAGGAGGGTACTCTCCGGGTCCGAATTCGTGGTATCCCTTGACCATGTCGGCCACAATTTTCTTGTGAATCTTGGCCTTTGTGGTCGCAAATCGAGTATCCCACTCCTTTCTGGTCTCTAGCCACTTCTTGACGCTGCCTTCCTTAATGACACCAATCGAGTCGGCTGGCAAACAACACCCATCGAGTTCCGTCTCAGATATGAGAGGCAACGTGGCTCCGTGTCGAGTTACTCTCTGTCTGATCATGTGGTTCTTGAACGCTGGCAAAGGGTCGCCCGCCTTTCCAACATATCCCATTTCGGCGCTTTTGGTCTCTCTCATGGACACCTCTCGGTCCTTAAGCGCTTCTTGTTTCTCTGATTCCGAGCCAGAGCTCGATATGATGGATATCGCGTCGTCGTCAAGGATTTCAATTCCCCGCTTCTGCGCTCTGGCAAGAGCCCAAGCACCAAATTGGGCTACAGATCTGTACATGTACTTTGCGGGACGGGTGAAGCTCAAGGTCGGGGCGACGTGACAAAGGTCGTCCCAGATTTGGAGTTGGACGTCGGTTGGCTTGTATTGCGCCAGGCGGGCTCTGGCAGCCTCATCCATGGTCTCGTCGGGCAAGGCGTACTTTTCCGGGTTTGCGCATTTGTGAGCAAGATAAATCTGCTCATCGCGGAGAATCTCTCCTCCTCCAACCATGACGAGCAGTGGAGGAAGGCCTCCGAGGGTAGGTTGCATGACGGGGCTCACGAGAGGATGCGCCAGGAGCGCATTTGTTGTATACATCTACTGTTGTTAGCATAGGGCGAGAAGGGGTCTAGAGGAGACTTACCTGGATCTGGTCTTTGATTTTGACAAGTTTGCCGTCAATCTCAACAGATAATAGATCCTCAGGGTTCGTGGGAACACCTCCATTGATCCAATTCGACCTGGTGCTGTTTGAGTGAAAGGACTCGTCGTTTTCGACAGCAGCAGGTGCTTGTTTATCTTCCAGGTCCTCTGTGGCAGGTTCTTTGCTTGTGGCTCCTTTCTTCCGCTTTAATGCTTCCTCTCTCAACATGGCAATGTCCTCCTCGTTGGGAGGCGGCCATGCTTTGGACGGTTTATGGTGAAACCCAGCCTGGGGAATGTAATCCAGCGGAGCGAGACCAGAAACGCTAGGGAACGAATGTGTCAAGTCGACCCAGGGGCTGATGAGGATGGCACCAGAGGGGAGTGGCAGCCCTTGATCCCTGAGAATACAGAGCAGCGACACGACCATGCCGCCTCCAGCAGAGTCTCCCGCGAAAACGATGGTGCTTGGGTCTTGGACGGTGAGAAGACACAAATATGCGGCGAGACAATCGTGCAAGCCGCACGGAAAGGGGAACTGGGGAGCAAGCCGGTATCGCGGGGCGAAGACTCGAGCCTTGAGTTTGCGGGCGTGTCGCTGCATCTGGTAGCGGTGTTCATCGACGCTCCCGAAGAAGTATGCTCCCCCGTGGATGTACATCATGACGCGCCGGCAGCTCCCGCCGTCTTTTTTCCGCTCGTTCGCGTCGGAGCGCATCTCGATCCATTCGGCCTCGAGCGAGGTGTTGGGCATGCGCCACTGCCACCACTTGGAGCCCCCAACCTGGCAAAGGCCATCCTCGCCAAGCTCGGCCTGGAGGATCTCGGCGGCGCGTGTCAATTGGTCGTCCGAGATGGCGGCATCCTCGACCTTCACCCATTGGGGATGCGGCACCCATTGCGCCGTGAAGGCCTGCAGGTCTTCGACGGTGTGCTGAGACGCGTACTCGAGGAACGAGCGAATCAAATGCAGGCCCTCATCGTATGGAAGATGGGCCGTGGGCCGTTGTCTCAACGGCTTTCTGTTCAGGTACTGCAAATGGTTCAGTTGAGGTTGGGGTGAGGTTAGGCGCAAATGAGGTCATCGTCAACGTACATGTGAGAACAGGGTCGATACGACGGTCGGTGTCACGGCAAAGGAGACGGACGTGGTATTGAGCGAGTTCATGGCGGACCAGGTGCCCTCGAGGTATTCAAAATAGCTTCATCGAGGTGCAAGTCGGAATCGGGATTGACAGGAGTAGATATGAGTATGTCTTGGGCCAGAACCTAAAGCAACATTCCAAGCTGACAGTCTGGCCAAGCCAACCCCGAAGAGCCCCCTTTGAAGCGCGCCCCGGAATGAGCAGGTACCCGATGACCCGCCACACATCCGTTTCCAGGCTGAGGAGAGATGGCTCCTGGAGCCATGATGTCAGTCCAAATCAAAGGCCAGGCCTTCGGACCAAAGAAAGTCGCTCCCTAGACCATCAGACCCCTGGAATTTCGACTTCCTGGGGATCACGAACGACAATGATCCGCATGCAGCCTGGGGTTCACCGTTCACTGGGGATGGCTCCTTTAGTCTTTGCTAAAGTGCAGGTCACAATTCAGGCACTGGACATCTGAATGGTCCGTGCGGACAGACCCATTTCGCCTGGTTAGTCCCGTTCTTGTGCTGTGCTGTGCCTTGCTGGTTCAGTTGCTGTGCGGTCTGTGCCGTGTGCGCTGAGAATAAGAAACACCACCAAAGGAAAAAAAAATTGTGCACCAGATCCTTTGTTCTCGAAATTGCCCCTCCAACCCCTCCAAACCCCGCCGAATTCCTTACAATCATGGCGTCTTCTGAGCCTACACAGCTTCCCCCCGCGGGTACGTAATCATATGATGTCCCCTTGCCGTTAAGGTTTCCCAGAGGCATTCGCGGAAATGAACTGACGCCTCTCACAGCGACTCGCCAGTCCGAGTTCGAACAAGCCGTCGCCTACTCCCTCCACCTCTGGCCAGCCCTCGCCCTCTCCGTCCAGAACGGCTGGGGAGGCGCCGAGTCCGAAGACAAGCGCGATTGGTTCGCCGGCGCCGTTGTCGACCTGTTCCCCGAGTTTGTCGACAAGCCGCCCGCAAAGCTCCCCCAGGAGCCCGACCTGGAGGACCTCGAGGCCGTCCTGCTGCAGGTCATGATCGACGAGTTCGAGGTCAACGTCGACGACGATTCGGCCACTGAGGTCGCTCAGAACATCCTCAAGGCTCGTTTGGGTTGTGCCACTGGCCAGTTCCAGGATGTCGCTGCCTTGCGCACCAGGTGGATGAACCGCAAAGGCACCAAGGTTGACCAGCTGTTCAAAAAAGCCGAGGATGCCGACCAAGATACCGACTGGGAGAGCGACGACTCAGACGACGATTCGGAGGGCGCAAACGATGCCGATGTCGACATGGGTGAGGCCCCGGCCCTAGTCTCAGAACCAAAGCAAAAACAGGGGCCTCAGGTCGACGAGGATGGCTTTACGATGGTCACCAAGAAGAGGTAAAACTCGCCAGCTACAGTCAAGACTCGACCGGGACTTGGACAATTGAACAACGCGAATCCCTGGTATTGATACCCAAAAAGAAATGTTACGAAGTCCATGGCGTCTTGAAGCTGCCATAGTGGGTGATAAAAGACCGAACGCCGAACTATGGATGAACGACAATCCCCATCCACGCCCATATAAACTTGCCCAGCTCGACTACTCCCAGTCCTCGTCGCTATCGTCGCTGTCGTCGTCGCTGTCATCGTCGTCGTCATCGTCGTCGTCGTCGTCGTCGTCATCTTCCTCCTTCTTTGTGGCCTTGGGACTGTTAGGAGTTTGTGTCGTCTTGCCTGAAGCGGCGCCAACCAGATCGTAGCTGGCTTCGCTGTCGGCCTGAGACTTCTCGTCGTTGGACTTGCGGGGTTCGGCTGACTTGAGTTTATCGGTAGCAGGATGGAGAGTGGTCGACGACGCCGCAGAGGCTGTCTTGGTGGGCTCGGTTTTGGCAGGGGTAGTGGACTCGTCATCGTCGTCGGAATCGTCGTCGGAATCGTCATCATCCCAAGCAACGTCGTCCTCGGCCGAGGCCGCTGTAAAGTGTCAGTTGGGGGAGGTTTTTGGGAGACATAGGATGATAGTACTCACCCTGGAGAAGATCTCGTCGTCTAGCCTCAGCCGTCTCAATGCCATGGCGAAGGAAGTAGTAACGCTTCCAAAAGTCGGCATAGGAGATCTGGTCAGGAACCTGCTTCTCCATGGCAGTCCTCAGATCAGGATATTTTTGTAAATCAGTGTTGATATCGGATGTCTTCTTGTCGACGTCAAACGTCTGTGCCCATTTCTCGTACTCTGCCCCCGTAGGGTCCTTGGCGAAGCTGTCGGTCGAGGTGTGTATCACATGGAGTTGCGCATCGAACCTTGAGGCGTGGATAACCCGCTTGCCTTGAGCATCCTTACTCTCGAAGAGCACAGTATCGTTCTGACCGTTGCCTTGCGGCGGAGCAATGCTAACGGCATCGCGAAGGTAGTCGCGAACGTTGGTGCCAAATCGGAGCAGGGCCTCATCCGCCGCATCTTCAGCTTTTTGGATATCCTTTAGTCGCTTGGCGGCCTCGACTCGAAGTCGCGAGAGGACCGTCTCCGATTGTTCGGGTGCGTCGCCCGGACCCTTTGCCCTGGTCGGTGTGGTCTCTCCATCCTCCTCCTGGGAGCTAGGGCCGGCAATTGCTGTGTTCAGTGACAGGTTCCGCGTGTGGCTGATGATTGTCGCGCGAAGGTCCGAGAAGCCCTTTGTCGCATCCTCGCTGACCTCTGCGAACTCCTTTTGAGCTTGGGTAACAACTTCGCCGCCCTAATGACGTTAGCGACTACTAATGCTTGCGGGCAAGGAAAAGCCGGCGCACCTGCTTGACCACGTTGCCGAAGAAGCCTCCGAGTTTGGAGCCCCATGGGCTATTTGAAAAGGCCTTATAGGCGTCTTGAAAGTCCTCGTTCAGCGTAGAGTGGCTCTTTTCGGGCTTGGAGCCATCCTTTGACTCTTCCTTTTTGGCATAGGCATCCTCCTGGATGTGGTCGTAGGCAAGATCCATGGCGAATGGTTATCCGAAACGATAAGGAGTGCGTCTTTCCCGATGAGATAGGTTCCCAAAGTTTACACAGGCCTCGGGGAGAGGTAAACAGTTGAGGATGAGCTATTCGGCGTTGTCTTGTCGTCAATATCCTCCAGGGAGAGACAGACCTAATGAGCGTCACCTCCTGACCGGCGGTCGCGGGGTTGGGTGGAGGTCGAAGCACAGACTCGTGGCCTACACGTGATCTCACGTCTTCGATCACCCGCACGAGATCATACTTCCAATCTTCAAAACCATAAAAAGACATCACGAGATTGTGGCTCAAGAGTGCTTTCTTCTGGTCTAAATCATTCGTATCTTAACGACGCATCACGTCTCTTCATTTCTATCTGCGTATTCGTAAAGTTTCCCAAAGTTCGTCAGATTGCCTGTATCCACTCATGTTCTCTCAAGCTGGCACTGTAACCTCAAACATGGCCGCTGTGCCAATCCGAAATCATTATGATATCGCCGGGATCGCGAAGAATGAGAAGGCAAAAGATCAAAGGTCTCGGGAGGCTGCAGGAAAAGCACTTCCGAGACCTTTGCATCACCGATTGGGAGGGAGTCATGCGAGCACTTCGCTCGTCAGCTCTGACTGGTGGACGGCAAGAACAGTGCATCGAACATCTTCCAGTCGTTTCAAGATATTCCCTCCCACTCGTTCATGTGAGATGCGGTTCAAGAAACGTGATATTATTATCTTGATCGAGGGGTTCAGGGCTTATCATGGACCCCGAAGAGAGAAAATCCAGGTCCAGAACATTCGAGCTCTTGCTCTCTCTTTCCAAATCAGAGATCATGACGAGTCTTGACGTCAGAAACCGCAGCCAAGAAGGCACATCACGGCTCGAATTTGGAGCGAAAACTTGGTGTCGATCCAGATCGAGAAAACTAAACTGACGCTCAAAGGTGACGATTGGTTGCCAAGTTGGCTGCTAAAAAGTCATGCTGTCATAACGCAGCGACGGCGGCTGAATTGAGCCAAGTCCCCTGACAAGGGTGGACCAAGGCCCGTTCCTCAGCTTTAGCCTCACCAACAGCCCTGGAACACTCCCGACTTGCGCAATGAATCTTGTCCAATAACAACATCAAATTTCTTTCAAACCGTAGTTCCTGGCCCGGTTGATCAGGTCCGGTACCGTCATGGCAGTTCCTTCCAGGCTGCGTGCTTTGTGTAGCCTCCGTGAGAAGCCGCGACGAGGTCCAATGACGTAGTAACTAACTTGAACGACTCGACTGAACGGCTTCTCTGACGTCACCACTCTGCATCTGATGCTCGAGATCGCAGCCCGGAGTCTCATGAGTTAGTGAGCTGTGGGGAATAGCGCTTCGTGACTCGGATTTCACTAACAGGCGGTACCTTGTGTTGCCGATTCAACTCAGTTGAACCTCGATGGTGATGGAGTCCTCGACGAAGGCACGATGCTGCATCTGCGCGCCAACTTGTCTATATAAACCTCCAGACATTCCCCCTTGAACGTCATCTCCTCATCATCACAAGCACTCTTCACCATCACAACCAATCACCACAACATTCTTCACACCCTCAACCACAAATAACCAACCACCAAACCAACCTTCACAATGGAGTCTGCCAAGCAAGCTTTCAACTACGTCGCCGAGACCGTCCAGGGTGCCACCTCTGGCCTCAGCAAAGAGGCTAACAAGGAGGTCGCTAAGGACTCAAACGCTCCCCTCAGCACTCGGTAAGTCGCTGATATCTTCAATCGCATCGAGCAATCGCTAACTCACAACCTAGTGCCGATGCCGCCAAGGATGCTCTTGGTGACAAGATCGAGCAGCACGGCCACGAGGCCAAGGCCGATGCCCACAAGGAGCTGGCCAAGAACTAAGCAACATCATGACTTGGAATGATATTGGGATGGCGTTGATATGGGGCGACATCAAGAGGAAGGGATCCAGCATGTACTAGTAATCCAATGCAAATGAGTTTAATCGCAACTTTGCAGTCCATCTATCGTGTTGTGAGAGCCAATCATTGGCCAGGTGAAGGTAGCTCTATCGTCTAGCCAAAGGCGTTATTGGGCTGCCCTCGACTTGGGATGTCAGTTACCGTCAGCATTAAGACAAGGACCAGCCAGGCGAACATAGGATCAATAGCGCTGACAATGATTGAAAAATTGACCAACTTCGTAACGTTGTCTCAAAATTGACCCAACCAGGTGGCACCGTTTCAGCAACCCAAGAACGCGCAAAGTGAAGTTCGTGCCTGAGACACTTTGAGTCGTCTCCGTGTTATAGCAGAATGCCAGCTCTGCAGCAAATTGATCCGAGGATCCGCCTCCATTCGGTTGATAGACAAATGCAGCTGAAGCGGTCGCCGAGATTTGAATGAGGTATGTAATACTTGGAGAGAATCTAAGTTGAAGGGCGGTTGTAAGTATCCCCGTGCGATCATACTTACAAAATTATCCGCCGGTTCCCATGGGCGTCTATACCACAGGCTTCTACGTTGACTCATCAGCGAACTGTCGGGGCACAGGAAGAATCCCATCTACACATCTCACGTGTGCTCAACACTACGGTTCGACGCAAGCAAGCTCTTCATGGTACCTCGGCCTATTGGCGAAGTTACCTAATCCGGAAACAGACAGGATCGGGATTGATTAGTGAACGAGTGTTCAACCAATCCAACGGTCCAACGTAACTCCCGTAATCCGAACTTGGGACGGAAGAAAGAACGGGTAAACGATGCTCATTGGCTGTCCTGCAACGCGTGTTCGAGGTTCAAGTAAAGTCCGAAGTGCTTGTCTAAATCCGGCGAGAGGGGTTGGTGTTTCGGCGATAAGGCGCCATGGCACTGGTGTGGTCTCATGGGGGCGGCTGGCTGGGCGGGCGAGGAGCCGAAGGAGAGACTCTCGGAGGGGGAAGAGCACGGGCTCGTCAGCATTCGTTAATGCAGTGGACAGTGGCCGGTCGGGCGAAGTGGCACGTCTGGAGGGAGAGACCACCTAGGACTACAGGTATGGACAGATGATGGAAGGTTTGGTGATACGAGACGAATCGGGCTGCAAGTGGCGTCCGGTGTGAGTCAGGAGCGTGAACAAGGCAAGGCGAAATAAAACATGCCGACGCGGTTCGTTGTCTTAAGGCGAGACGATAGAGAGGGGAGACGCTCGGGAATCCAGATCAGGTATTCAAAGGGCGCGACCGTGTCAATTAATAGCGGCTCACGCAAAAGGGCCGGCAGGGCCGAGGGATGTTGGGGGCTCTTCGGGAGACACAGTGCGGCTTCTGTTGGTGAGGTCACCTAACCTGATCTGAGATCCTGGACTCGCTGCGTGGCTATTTGTGACACGCATTGAGTAGCAGGCAAGACATGTCTGTGTTTCGTTACAGGACTTGCATTGAGCTGGGAGGTGGGTATGCCGTGTTAATCAAATCGCAGTCGACAAGCTGTTGAATCGACAACGGCCGAAGCCTGGACAGATTGAGTGATGATAGCAAGCACCGTGTGCGTCTTCCCAAGACGTCCGCGAGTGCCGCCGTGCTTTTTCGCACCTACCCCAAGTCTCTATCCGCATTAACGGCGGTACCTGGTGGCATCTCGGGTTGTGAGTGGTGGATTGCCATGGAAATATGGGCAGAGCGAAGGAGGGGGCGGGGAAGCAGAAAGAGCTCACCATGATTCCAAACGCACGGTGCAAAACGGGCAGGGGCTTTGTACTTTGTGCGGTCACAGCTGACAAATTGACAATGACGGTGCCTCAACCTCATCCTCCGCCTCCGCCTCCGCTTGCAGACCGAACACACGGCACCTCCTTCACCCTTCCATCCCTTCCCCCTGCGCAGAAGAATCAGCTAGAAGCCGTTTTTCTGACTCAGGCAGCAAATTTCTCTTTATTCTTTCAAGCCCCCACCCAACCATTGCCCTGACGCCCTCATCTGCCCCGTTTGCGGCCAGTCATCGTCGTCCGGCACGCCATCCGCCCTCTCTCGTCTGCCTCATCCCAGGCTTCTAGCTAAGGCCTTTCATCCTGGTACAGTGGGAAATTCACTGTAAATTTACGGCTCCCCCCCCTGTTGCGTTGCCCGCAGCTGCACCACTGAGGTCACCTGGAGGGGGCTCTTTCACTCAATCCCGCCTGATCCACGCTGCCGCTCGCCACTCAATTTCATCATCCACCAACTTGAACTGTTGCATACTCAACTTCGCCAATCTCACTTCTCCTTCCCAGGAACCTTCTTCCATCACGACTATACTTCGTTTGTGCAGGTGGACAGCCTGCACTCGCGCCGCAGGTACCGCATCTTCCCGCGCCGCCACCTCTGCGCCTTGTCCTTGTCTCACCCCGAACATCCGAATCCTCCCAGGTCCTCTGTGATATCACCACTAGGGCCTGCACCTTCGCCTTCCGTCCTCGTCTCCCTCTTCTCTCCGCCACGTCCTGCGACTCTCCTCCCTTGTCTTTCCATCTTGGACCCCAGGAATTAATCGCGATGGCTTCAACTGGAACTAGCGGCTCCTTGCCACCCAACTTCCTCTTGACCCCGCAACAGCAGAACCTGCTCTTTGCCGCCCTCAACTCCAACAAGCAGCCCTCCGCCTCTGCCGCTCCCAATTCTCTCTCCCTCTCGCCCAATTCTTTTCAGACTTCCCCGGTCCAGTTGAAGACGTCCCAGCACCAAACCATTCAAGAGAGTCCTTTCCTCGACAACTACGACTACGATTTTGGCGACTCGAGCTTCGATTTCTCCTTTGCTACCAACCCCGACGAGAGTGGTACCCTGATCGGGGACCTCCCCGACTCTGGTGCCAAATCCAACTCCTCAGAAAATGAGACCAACGACAAGCGTAGTCATCCCGATGATGAGGACGACGCCGATACTCCTGGGAACGACGCCAAGCGACGTGAGAGCGCCGGGAAAGTCCCCAAGAAGCCCGGCCGGAAGCCTCTGACGTCAGAGCCCAGTTCGGTATGTCCTTCTTTCTCTCTCATGCCTCCTTATCTTCCAGCACATCGAGACTAACAGTTCACAGAAGCGCAAGGCCCAGAACCGAGCTGCCCAGCGCGCCTTTAGGGAGCGAAAAGAGAAACACCTGAAGGATCTCGAAACCAAAGTCGAGGAACTTGAGAAGGCTTCTGAGGCTGCCAACCACGAGAACGGCCGTCTACGTGCCCAGGTCGAGCGCATGACGACCGAGCTGCAACAGTATAAGCAGCGAATTAGTGTGATGACAAATACCAACAA
Organism: Thelonectria discophora; assembly: GCA_911649645.1. Lineage (NCBI taxonomy): Eukaryota > Fungi > Ascomycota > Sordariomycetes > Hypocreales > Nectriaceae > Thelonectria > Thelonectria discophora. The sequence goes on from CAJVRK010000012.1 coordinate 1,164,920, forward strand.
AGCTATTCCCCGCGAAAAGGTCCCTTTTGGCAGCGCCGCTATTAACAACCTCAGCGACGTCAATTTCCAGTTCGAGTTTCCCAAGTTCGGCATGCTCCCAGGGCCACCAAGCAAGACGCAGAAATCGGGTTCACTACCGACCAGCCCCCATAACCAGGCCTCGGCCGCGACTCCTTCGAACGCTTTGAGCAACACCAACTCCCCGCAGGCCCAGTACAAGGATGATCTCGCCAAATTCTCTGGCGTCTTCAGTCCTTCCATGGCAAGCTCGGTTACCAACGCATCGCGCGCGAGCATGGACTCTGGCAATTTCAGCGTCAATGGTGCCACCAGTTCGCCATCGGCCTCTTCACACTCAAATGGTGGCCCCAGCTCTTCTTGCGGCACCTCTCCTGAACCCTTTACTCAATCTCCCATGGGTTTCAAGCCTGTTGAGACGCTTACAACTATAGGCGAGGAGCACCCATCGCTCACAAGTGGTGACAATGCATCCCAATTCACCAATCTCCATATGGATAACACCAATTTTGACTGGCTTGCTAAGCAGAATGGTGGTCAATTCGATCCCCAGCTGTTCGGCGACTATCGTGAATCTCAAGACAATATCTTCAGCAACAAGTTCGATGACTTCTTCAACGACGCTTTTGAGAGCGACTTCATTACCCCCTTCAACATGGCCCCAAGTCCGAACGTGGCCAACCTAGGCAGCGCACCACCGAGAAAGAATCTCTTGGAGGAAATTGATGCGCAGCAAAACTCTCTGGATGATGAGCCTCAGAAGAAGGAACAGAGCATGAATTGCAATGAACTCTGGTACGCATCAGGTCTTGATGGTTTCATTTACACACCTTCTAATAATGTCTTCAGGGAAAAACTCCAAGCCTGCCCCAATGCACAAAGCGGCGACTTCGATCTCGATGGTCTATGTCAGGAACTCACCAAGAAGGCCAAATGTTCTGGTACTGGTCCCGTCGTGGGAGAGACCGATTTCGACAACATTCTTTCGAAGTTCGTTGGGAAAGGGATGTCCAAGAGCTGCGTGGCAGCGAAACTTGGGTACGAGATCGAAGCGGACAAGAAGCCCGAAGGCCAATCCTCGGTGTAATGCGATCACTCTTTACATTGAGACACTCGACGAATGGCTGTACAGTAAAATCGCATCCCCGAACCAGGAGCGAGCGGGATACCACGGCGTTTACACCAGAAAGGATAGGCTTGGAAAACATATTTTGATGCGTTTGCGGCGGTCGTTTATATCATGGGCAAACGGAGGGATCGGATTTTATATCCACAGCGAAGGGAGCTTCGGCTACATATGCTGAGGCATCTATAACGGTCACTCCAAATCGACCGAATTGGTCGGATACATGGAAAAGGGGTAATGTCCTCTCCCCATTCCATTCCACTCTTCTATTCTGCTTTCTTTTTGACTTCTTTGGCTGCTTGCCGCTTGCTGTTATTTCTCGTGGGTTACTCTGTATTTTGTGTGCTGGTCTCGAAATTGGAGGGCGAAGACGAGAAGCTGATTTAGGACGGGTGTCGTACATGGTTGAAAAGACGAAAGGAATCACTCTGAAGAAGACACTGGGGGTTTCCGATGGCAACTACGAATGAAATGAATGTCGTCTGAACATCGGCCAGGATGTTATGTACAAGCAGAGAGTTACGCAATAAATCTCCCATATGATGTCTTGTGCGACAGTCAGGTGTGAAGTGCGGCGCTCCAGTGACATAAGCGGTGGAAATGACCAGTCTTGGTCTGAAGCTTGAGACGTTGCCTGGGTAGACTTTTTTGAAGAGAGCCATTAGGGACGCAAACAGATACGATTATATCCTTGTTCGTCTTTGAGTATGTAGAAACAATCTTCAATCAATGAAGAAATTGAACATGAGTAGGTAGGTAGGTAGGTAGGATAGCCTGGCCGTCCAGTCTGACACATCTAGTATCCAATCATCATTGCAAACCACAAACTTGACCAGACTCAACGTCTCTAAAGGGTCGATAGATAGGTGGTTTACGCATGTTAACAAACAGGACCATAAAGAACCGTAGAATCACCAGCATGGAAACGACACAAAGTAAAGGCTTAAATGGGGTATTATTCTTATTGGTGTTCTTGAGATCAAAATGGAACAAGTAAATCAGCAGACCGACATTGCCTCCCTCGTCTTCTTTCTGCCCATACACGTCCGGGGAGAGGAAATTGCCAAAAAAAAAAAATTGAAAGGAGAAATAACCAAAAAGCAACGGCCAGCTATGTAAGGTAATGCAGACATCCAACCAGGAAATCAAGTAGAGCGACTAGGGTCACGAGCGAAGAGCTCCCGTCCGTGTCAGAACGCCTCCCGTGGCTACAGTACATCGTGGGTTGTGTGTAAGTGTATGTGTTCAGATGACTGGGATGGATAACAGCGGTATATTTGCCGCCATCGTATGGTGCTTCGCAACCCCCATAACTATTTGTCGACAAAACCGATCATGATTAAAAATGTCGTGTCGTCGAGCTTTCGTGCCAAGGTATGTGCGGCTGTCGGCATCGGCCGAGCGACTTGTCGATGAATGCGAAGTGGCCTTGGTTTCTCGTTCATCTCTCTCTCAGTCCTCCCTCCGAGTTCTCGTCTTCCCCTCGAATGCGTCGATCCATCCATACCTCCTGGACATTGCGACAATAATAACTGTTAGTGGACTGGAAACCCCCTCTCTCAAAAAATCCCACGGGAGTGAGCAACGACTCGTCAACAAACGACGGCACGTTTGCGACAGCAGAATCTGTCTTCTTCCTCTTTGGGCGTCATATACTTCGTGCGGCCTGGTATCAGTGCCTAACCGATAACAACTCTCGCGCCCTCCTTGCCAAGCACGCCTCTCTCCTTGGGTTTCGGGCTGTTGTTTCGGCCCTTCTTGGATTTCAAGAACCCAAACATTCCACCAGAGCCTTCGTTCTTGCCATCGGCAGTATTGTTGGCGTCCGTAGGCAGAGTTGCGTCCTGTCGAGCCAGCTCAGACCAGCTACCACCCCCATCGAGCGTGACTTGAACACCTCCCGTAGGACTTGTGACTCGTTGCCCGGCGATGATGGGATGGTGACGGGCTCGGAAGTCGTTTTGATACTGAGGCACCGGTGGCGCGGGTCGGACGGGGCGGCCTGTCCTGCTTTCGTTGCTGGTGCTGGGGTTGAGAGGGGATGATTGGTATGATCCGTTGGTCGCCGACATTTGCGTTGCCTCGTCCGTGGTGATGGCCTGAGGGCCAGTGTCGTGGTCCGTCGGGGCTTCATCACTGTTGTTAGTGCGGAGCTCCTTCGTACCTTCCGTTATCCTAAGGAGAGTGAGCATTCGTGAGCTGAAAACTGCAGGTTTGCAACTAACCTCTTCAGGGCTTGTATGGTGTAGTCAAATGGCCGGAACTCGTTCTCAATCATGCGATATAGCTCATCCTCGCGGATCTCCTTGTCGGTGGCGTCCTCTTTTAGGCGTTCTCTGGGCTTTTGGCGCCTAGCCCGAGCTTCCAGAGGTGCTTCTTCCAAGAGCAATTCTTCCAGGTCATATGTGGCATCGAAGTTGGTCTTTTCAGAGGACGGCACGAAGATGGGCTCTATTTGCTTCAGTTCCAACAGGTCAAAGTCGAAAACCTTGAAGAACTCGTTTTGCGTAAAGCTCTCCCAGGTCGAGCCCATGCGGGTCTCCTTGTTGGGATCGAGAGCCGAGCCGATGGCGTAGAGACAGGACAGTGAGACGGGGGGTTGCGTGACGGGATATTTGGGGTTGGCGGCCTGAATCTGCGAGCTAAGGGAACCTTCGGAACCCCCTTCGAATGGTCGCTGTGTCGTGTGAGTCAACAAGTCAGGCACGCAAGGAGGAGCGGAAGTGGCGCCACGAGCTATGGGCTAGCTGTCAAACTTACCTTGTTGTAGATGCACTCATAGAATAGCACACCCAGCGACCACCAATCTGCGCGAACATCGTAGCCCTTTCCAGCGTATACCTCGGGTGCCAAGTAGGCGAGAGTGCCAGATTTACTGGTCAGGGTCCGGCTGGCTACGACATCTGAAGCAACATTCTACGCAACGGTGAGTGCACTGACATGACTATCGAAGAAGCGAGCACGTACGAAATCTGTCAAGTGAACGTGACCATCGGCATCCAGGAGAACGTTGTCGGGTTTGATATCTCGGTGGATGATGTTCTGCTGGTGAATATACCTCAGAGCACAGCCCAACTCTGCAATCCAGAATCGGACAGCCTCTTCGGTGAAGGTCTTTCGGGAGATGTGGAATCGCAAATCGCCGCCGCTCATTAAATCGACTACGAGATACCTGTTGCTGCGTGTCAGCGTCCAGCTCGATGGGGGTCGTCGGAAGGGGGTCCCGCAGCGTACATGTATTCGATATCTTGAAAACTATATCTCAAGTTGCAGATGAAGGGGTGGTTCACGTATTCGAGCATTCGGCGCTCCCGAATGATATTGCGGACGCTCTCGGATCGTACGACTGCGATTGTGAGAGACATGTTAGTCGCAGGAGGTTCTGTCTGCACGACGTGGGTGCGGCAGGGACGGAAGACTGGGAAGGGTACAAGGGAATGACGGTGAAGGCACGGTGTAGCACCACTCCGGACGACATACCTTCATCTTTGCGAATATACTTGAGGGCAAAGGCGAGATTGGTGTCTTTGCGCTCGACGATGCGGACCTTTCCAAAGGCGCCTCGGCCGACGACTCGTAGGAGGCGGAAGTGATTTAGGTTTACTGCGGCAGCGGGGAAGCCATCGTCAGCGTTGCTTCGAGGTGGGTTGATGAATATGTCTGATGCTCTTCCTTTCTTCAGAGCGTCGTCCATTTGTCTCATATCCAGGTCGGTGGCACTCGCTCGTCGTCGTCGTCGTCCTCGTCCTCGTCGTCTTCGTCGATTGGCGGGGGGCGGGAAGGACGCCGCACCATGCAGGCTACACGTGGGAGACAGGATGGTGGGCGTGGGACTGGGCGAAGCGGTGCGATGCGAGGCGTTCGGACTGGACTGGACTGGACTGCGGAGAGGGAGAAGGCTCTCCAAGGGCTGGTTCACGTACCTTCGCCATTGAGGTCGACGGGCTTTCCTTGGCCGTTGCCCATCTTGTCGAGATGTCGATGTGGGAGGACAAGGGAGAATTATCGTGACGGGCAGCAAAGCACCATGCTGGAGATTCGAGGGCGAGCAGGAAGTGGAGTCGAGTCGAAGCGGTGGTGATTATGCGCCGGGAGCACTGTACGGAGTGCACGGTGCAGGTAAGGATGGCAGGTGCAGAATGGAAGGTCGAGAAGGTGCGGCAGGTGCAGCGGAGGGGGGAAGGGACGGGAGGAGGAGGAAGTGGCGAGCTGCGTGCGAGCTTAGGTTTGCAAAAGACCGAGACAAACCTAACCCAGACAGGCACGGAATCAGAGGAAAAAAAGAAGAGAAGACTCAGCGAGCAAGGCGGGGGGGCGGAATCGCGACTCAGGACACACCACTCGAGCGAGCGAGCGCACACACACACACTCACGCCGGAGCCAAGCAAGGGGACAGTGCTCCGTCGGTCTGTCAGAGGAATGGAATACAGGCCCAAATGGGACAGATAGGATGGCTGGGCGGCAGTTGGGGACTGAAGCCTGCGAGGAAGAAAGAGCCTGGGAAAGGGAAAAGGCCTGGGCCTGGACCCTTGGGTGGGTGGGTTTTGGGAGGAGGCGGGCGGCGGAACCGCGGGCAAGATCGGCTCGATAGTGCAATTGGGGCGATCGTCGCTTCGGTTTTTGCACTGATGCTTCTGTTTTCCGTCGAGATGGCCGCCGGCGGGCGTTCGTGCGTGTGCTTGTTGGCGGGCAAGAGGAGAAATGGCCAGCAATTAAAGGTTTGTGTAGTTGGGTGGGTTTGACGTTGGTGGCTTGTTTTTTTCCCAGGCCGTGAGGCGAAAAATAAAAATGAAGCGGCAGTTGGGTGTTGATGGTTTACGAGGGAAAGCGCGGGGGCGAGGGAAGAGGAGGACGAAGGAGCAGCCTGAAAGAGACGAGGGCCAGAGGAGAACCATCAGGGAGAGACAAGGATGGCATAACTTTTTGGTTCTAGCACGGGACAGTACCACGGCCATGGGATGGGATTAGTTATGGAACGCCTTCTTGTCTGCGACTGTCTGCTGTGACTGTGACTGTGATTGTGACTCTGACCGCGGACGGCAGTACTTTGTTAGTTACAAAAGTCCGGATGCTACCACATCCATCTCTCGGCCCTGATTAATAACCAACTGCACCCTTCTCTCGACTCGACGAAGCTATACTACTAACCAATTCCTTGCCAGAGGAACAAGAGAGAGAAAGGAGGACACGGGCACGGACACGGACACGGGAGCAACAGGGGAAAGGGGGCCCCCAAGAAGGGAATTAGAGGCCCCAGGGTTAATGAATCAAGACAGCGACGACAGCGGGCTAAACAAAGTATTAGTTGAATCCCGTCTCTCGCTCACGTTTCCCTCTCGTTCCGTCTCGTCTCGTCCCCTCTTTCAGCCTCCTCCTCCTCCCGTTCACACACATCCCGCCAGGCAAGAACGCAGATGGGCCAAGACATCGAGCCGGTGTAAGTGGACTCGTTGGAGACGCCGTGGAACGTGGCAGCCCAGGCAAGAGACTCCTCCTCGCGAGCTACTATCCCAAGTAGCCCGTGGACTAGCTGGCTGGCTGGGGCTCCTGGCACGCGGCTTCAGGGATGAAAAAAGCGAAGAGGGGGCTTTCACAGGGGCATGGGCCGATTGTGCTTGTTCATTCCGTGCCTAGCAGCCCAAGGTCACGCATATCGAGTAATGCAATAGCAATTTGCCCATGGGAATTGGTTCCCAGCTTTGCCCAGAATGTGAGTCGACGACCTGCCCCCTCCCCCCTGTGACCGCCCGACGCTTAATAGTAGCCGGGCTGGTTTTCAGTCGAACCTTGGGCTGGCGCTGGAGCGTGTAACCGATATTACTAAGACTGGGGGAAAGACTATCGTGGGAACACAGAGCGCCTTTGGCCGTGGTGTGTCCGTACTGTGTGTGTGTGTGCATGTTTGTGTTTGTGTGTGTGGTGTGTGTGAGTGTTCGTGCGTGAGACGGTGAAACTGTGCGACGGGCGTGTGTGACCGTGTGATAATGGCAAAGTGTGGCCGATAGATTACTACTCCAGCAATCTGTCAGCCGGTGCGACTCAAGGTGTGGCAGATGCAATCAAGGACACACATGGCCTGGGTGCAGTCATGGGCATCGAATGTTGGTTTGCCTTTTATTCCCGGGGCGCCTTTGTATCTACGCACTCTGCAGGTTAGTATTGAGTAACTATCTACGTACCGACTTCGTTGTCTCGTACGTACTGCGCCTACTGCTGCTCACTGCTCCCTCTTCACGAGCTGCTGCCTCACCTGGCTCAGACTTGAGTTGGGAACCCATTGACGCCCCCGGACGTTTATTAGCGGGGTGAGTCTCCCTCTCTCTATGCGCCATCCAGCCAGCCCCCAAGAGGAGCCGGAGAATGACACCTTTTGGGGTGGAGGGGGCTCCCCCTCCCTCTTCATCAGAATGGCTTCATCCCCAACTTGCAAGCGAACAATGGACGTGCATCATGACTGGCAGATGCCTTTTTTTGAAGGGGAAATAGCCCAATCGGAACGGGATCAACCAAAATCGGAAACGGGTCGTCGTCCGTTCTTCTCACACTCCGCGTGTAGTGCAGCTCATCATGCCATGTGCGACGACGTGACACCCCAACAGAGAAAAGGCAACCTCATGATGAGATCTACAAATCGACACAAGCAAGCAAACCATTCCAGATCTCACAAGGGCGCTTGCAACCTCCAGAAAATGCCCCCCTTTCTTGTCTGTCTCTCTTCCCCCCTTGTCTCCTTTTCTCCATGTCTCCCCCCATTTCTGTCACAACGCCCGGATATTGATCGACGCTGCGAATTGAGAGAGGCTTTCGCACGCGGTCCAATGGACCATTCGGCGTGCCCGACGGGAACTTGGCCGCAATGGGAATGCCCCAAGCCGATTTTCAACTTATTACGCCCGCCCACACGCCACGCCGCTCAGCCAACCGCGAAACGTGATAAGAAAGCTTAGTTACATATTCGCAAGCTATTGTAACTTGTACGACAGTCTTGTATTGTATAATGCTGCATGACCCATGACCGCAAGTACAAGGCACGCCTTCCGTGTTGCCGTGTTTGTCTCCCGCAACTATTCGTGCATGCGTACGTAGATATGTCGTAAGAAAGGGAAGGGGGGGTTCGTCAAGTCCTTACTCGCGCCGATTCTCGACTGCACTAATCACAGTTATCTCCTCGACACGCTCCGAACCTCCATCTTCCTTATGCCAGAAACACCCCGATATCTCCTTAGGACAGATAGTCTCTTGCATCGTAACTACTTCTCGGATCTACGGCTTCCTCGTGGAAGCCACGGTGACCTCTCGTGTTATTGTCCGCGGAATACTACCCAAGTGAAAGGCCCTTAGTCGTCGTCGTCCTCCTCCTCCTCCTCCCAAGCCACTAATCACGCACACCCGGTAACGCTGTCGGTTGGCCGACGCATTTCGGAGATCTGGAATAACTAGTTACTCTATCTGCAGTTGGCTCAGCTAGCCACACTTTCAGCTCACAATTTGCACGACGCCTGTTTTCGTCGACTTGCAGGTAAATGGTCAGATGCAACCCTACAAGATTCAATATCAACTTGCAGCAACACGGTCCGCCCATTGGACAAGCCGTCGTTCCCGATCAAACGAAAAGCCTCACTTCCAACCCTGCTCCTTTCAACACTCTTCAGCTTCCACAGCACCAATTGTGCTTGCTTTTTCCTGTACTCCAGTTCCGCAGGCTGGCAATGTCACCTCGGACCTTTCTGGAAGGCGTCCATCCCCCCCCCCCCCTTTTCCCCTCACATGGGACCCCTTTATGAGATTGTGAGATGAGACCAACAGTGGCTTGCAGATAAGCGACGGAGATGGCCGCATCACAGCTCGTCTGCGAGGAGTTCAAGTTTGCTTCATAGACATGGAGTTACCTCAGCATCGAAGTCCTACGTCCAGTTGGTTTGTACTTTGTGCGCTTTTGCTCAACGTCAGAAGGCTGTCGTCCGTGCTATCCCTCTCTCCCCTTACACCATGGAGCCTCATACGGCTAAAATGAACGGTCACGTAAAAGGAGGGGGGGGTGCCTCTCTCTCTCTCTATCCAAGAACAAGAAAAAGCAAACAAAAACCGAACAAACTGGCAAACACAATGGACCCCTGATTTCCCGTCCCCTTGTCCTCCAACGGCGCCGCCTCATTCTGCAGCCAACCTCTTCTAGAACCCCCCTCAAGAAGAAGCCCCCGTTTCACAGCTGCGACACGGTCGTGTTCCAGGAAGCTCTGTCCCAGGATGTGATGCAAGACTCGCACAGGGCTGATCAAGGCCACCATGTTCACATCGTCTGACCCACGCTCTTTGCCGATCCTCCTATTTTTCTTCATCATTTTTTTTTTTCTTTTCTTTTTCCCTACGCCGCTGCATCCGCGTCTGAAGCTTGCGGCTGAAACACGCCCTTGCCGGGCAAGCCAATAGAATTACTGTTGAATCTGCTGTCGTCATTTACGATGCCTCCTCGAGACGCTCACCAAAGGGGCTTGTTGCTCAGCACGTGAAATCTTCACATATTTTTCTCTCTTCCTTACCCTTGGTTTCCACCGGTTCTAGACCAACCCCGTCCGCTCCTCCGGGACCTCCGTGCAGGGCTCATCCCAGACCGCCGCCGTAGTTTGACGACTGACGAGTCCTACGACCGTTTTACGTCTTTTCGCCTGCGTCGTGGAGGAAGGAGGGGAGAGAACCGTGCTCTCTTCTGGCCTCGGGTGCCAGATGGCACCTCCACAAGCTGGGCACCCATCACTCTTCGTTTTAGGCCCAATCTGGCAAGGTAGCGCAGAAAGGATACTCGCGGCGGCAAGAAAAGAATTCTTCTAGATGACTTCTGGTTTGCCCTCGGAATGACCTGATCGTAGAGAAAAATTGTGGGTGGGAGGATGACGACGTCTTGTCATTGCTCCCGTGTATCGTTGTTCACAGGCTGACCACAAATGCAGGAAGGGGGTTGGTTGCGAGACCATGTATTTTGACCATGTAAACCATGTAAAAGGGAGCTCTGTGACTGCACGACGCCTGCATTTACGAGATTGAGTGAATGTCCTTCCGAGAAAAGGTCGGCGCCATGTACAGGCGCGATATTAAAACTCACTTAGAGGAAGACCCAATGGCGTTTAGCCGCCGACCTCAGGCCATTCAGGCAACAAGTTTCTGAGCCGTCGGCATGGGTAAATGATGGAACTGAATCGTTCTGCAGCCGCTCTCGAATCAGAGACTAGCCGAGTTGTTGGAGAAAACGCAGGTATTTGAGTCATGTTCCGTGCCAAGGTGACGTTCTAATTTGTCGAGCCATGTGGTTGTCTTGACGTGCGCCCGTCTCATAGACGTGTGTGGCTGGAGTTCAAAGACCGAGTCGTGTAAATAGACATCAGACGTTACGTACGTAGTCAGGTATAGGATCTAAGGGGCCTTTCATTTGAACATAGACATAGTCAAGGGTTAGCGTCATGTATCGGTTCTATGGTCTCTCTGCACCTGAGACCTACGTCCAAGGGTGAAGTCGGAGGTTTGCAAGTGTGTAACCAAGCCATATGTCGATACTCCATAGGCAGCGAGTTTCCTCTCTTCCCTTGAAGTACCATAACGGTAATTTACGTCTGGAATGTCAGACGGGAGCTATTGGGAAGTACCTATTCCAAAATATCCCACTAGAGTCTACTTTGTCTCTTTCAGTCTTACCCAGCCATGCCCTGGAACGACGACCAATCTCACATGGAGGTATATAACAACCAGCAGGTAGTTTCAGAATGAAGTTAGTATTTTAAATCGTTCTCTAATGTTTACTATCCGTACCACTGCCTCTCGCTCGTCCTTTAGGGCCGGTGGTGTTGCTCTGCATTCACTGTTGCTCAGTTGCGAGCAGATACGTCCCAGCGAGCTTCATGGGTACATGGATATCCCCCATTGAGGATCGCAGCATCACGAGAAAATTTCCTAAATGGCAGTTTCTATGAATGGATTGACATGGTAGCTCTGTGAGAGATCCTCCGCCCGCTGGTGTTGATTTCGGGATGACGTCAAGACTGCACTTATGAGGGGGAGAATCTTCGAGGCGACTCTATAGTTGACGTTCAACCATCATTGTCTCTTTTACAATCAATTAATCGACTGATATTATTTCCTTCCTCTGTCATATCCATACCTACTACTAGCCTCCCAATCATGTCATCGCGCCTGTCCGCCCTCATACGAACATCGGCTTCAAAGCCAAGCCCCCGTCTCTTCCACACCACAGCCCTCTGTCGCCTCCCATACAAGGACTCGCAAGATCGCGAGTCCCTGAAGCCACGCACGAACGAGTACACGAGGTCCGGGCACGACCATGACATTGTCAACGACCATCCTGATATCGCCTTCAACGCCGATCAGCCGGAACCGGAGAAGGCAGCCTCGAGAAGCTCCAAGGAGAGCAACGGCAATCCCCTTGGCGTTAGCGGCGCAAATATGGACGTCAGTAAACCGGCGGAGCAGAAGGGTGCTGGGAAGGAGACTCGAAAGGGGGGCGCTAGTAGGGGGAGGAGCTCTCAAAAGAAGGGGACACCGGCGAAAGAATAACGAGGGCTATGGTCCAGGGCAGTTGTGAGTGGAATGGTCTGTCGAGTATGCGGGGATGAGTCAAACTACTGGCGCGATTGAGGTGCTTGTCATCGATCAGGGCTTCCATTTGAATACGGAGAGTTTGTCAGGCCGTGTCCTCAACACCTCACCCATGGGATCGTTGTTCGTTCTCTCGTCGGGTTATGTCGTGTTGACCACGGCTATCGGGAGTCTGAGTACCTCACATAGAATCAATAAAAAGCTTATAGCACATACATATAGTGCTATAGAGCGAGAGAATGCCAAACGAGGAACCAATGCTCGCGACTTCGACTATGGCCACCACCTAACTCCTAGACGCCAAAGCTATGCACATTATTTATCTTTATTTTCAGAGACGCCTTGTTCAAGCGTACATCATATCGGGGTCTTCGTCTTCCTCGTCATCCTCGACTATGGGCGCCTTCTTACGGCCCATCTCTTCGCGACACATGGGACAAGTTCCTTTGCTGCGCAACCAGGGTCCGACGCACTCGAGGTCAAACTGATGTCGGCCCTTGCAGGGAAGCTCAACGACGAGGCAGTACGCATCGTCCAGGTAGGGAACCTTGCAGATGGCGCAGTCCTCATCACGGGCAATCTTCTTGCGGTTCACGCGGTCGAGGCCGTCCAGGAACTCCTGCGAGACGCCCTGCAGCCGGGTCGGGGGGTCGTTGATGTCGTCCTCGAGGGAGGTGATGAGACTCTCGAGGAACCGGGCGTTGTCGGCCGTGGGCGCCGTGGTGTGCAGCGTCGAGAGTTGGTCCTGCAGCAGGCGGAAGAGGGCGGCCGTGTCGACGGGCGTGGGCGTCGCGTGCGGGTTCTGCTGGGGCGTCTGGTCGCCGGCGGGCTCGCTGAGCTGGTTGAGGAGGGAGAAGAAGGAGGCCATGTCTACGCGGCGGCCGGAGCGGCGGGGTTCGGCAAACTTGACATTGTGTTCGACTGCGGTTTGTGAGCTTGGGGACGGGTGTGCAGCGGGGCAGCTCGAGCTACGAACCTTCGTATTGAGTTGCCATTGTGGGCTATTCTTCGGGATTTTGAGGCTTTTATTGGTGAATGTATATGGTGAAGTTGGTAAACTTGAGGAATTGGGGGGGGTTTGAGGAAGCGCAAATGCGCGGCTGAGAAGTGTTGCAGTGTCCGTTCCAGGCAGAGTTATGATGTCGCGGCTCGGAGGTCCGTGATAATTAATTACCAGCCGAAGCGGGGGCTGAGTCTAGGGTAGGCTCAGTCGAGTAGGTGAATCGTGACCAGCCACTATTAATGAGAAAGAATCTCATTATGTGTAGTATTGTGTATCTATAAATTTTCATATGATTGGGTTTTACTTTGGCAACATGGTCTTTAGTCGTGGAGGGAGATCTTTGGCTGCCTCCTTTGAGTCCCAACTATGAGATACTAATGTGGCCTTTGCTATAGACGTACGAATACATTCCAAGGAAAACGCATGCTTTTCTAAAAATATAGAACAAGATAGTGAAGATGATTCACGAACCCTACCAATAAATTTTAATCAGTGTTCGCCAATAAATTACTCGATTGAAAGACACCCGAGTTATGGCTCAGGAAATTCTGCGTTGCTACTTAGTGTGCAGATATGAAATCGTTCCCAGAAAATAAATCACCAAGGCGTGGTGGCAGAGTGGTCTAATGCGTATGACTAGAAATCATATCTCTTCGGAGGCGTCTGTTCGAATCAGGCCCACGTCGGCTGAAATGCCTCTTCTCTCAGAGAAGAACTTTTTTGCCTTCTGTTCAGATATCCATCATTGCATTTTTTTTTGGCCCGTCGTCAGCCCATCGGAGCAACAACCAAAAACTCTTCGGCAAATGCTAGACGCTCGAAATGGAGCCAGTATCGTTGCGGCAACGAACTCGGCTTGGGTTGGTGAGGTAAGACTGGGAATTGCTCGTTGCCGTGTCGAAGGGGGGCTTTATTTGGACTGTTTACTTTTCGTGTGTCATGCTACCTCAATGCTTGTATCATGTCGGAGGTCTTTTTATGCAGGTATGGACATATGCCTCTCAGCATCGTATTTCGGACTGTTCTGGGATAAAGATTGTCCACTATTGTACAAAATAAGACCCGGACCAGGCACATTCCTTATCCAGTTGTCAGGTTGTCTCAATCGGCATAACTAGCTCGCAAGTGAGGCGGTTGTCAAGTCGTCAGACTGTATTCTTACTTCTCATGGCCAACCAACAAAGCGCGTCTTCCTTCCTAAAACGCGTCAGTCGCAAATCGAGCTAGTGCAGGTACGACCGTCTATTCGCCAGCGCTGTAATTACCTTATTAGCGGGCAGGTTTTGCGCCTGCGGGTGGCTGCTTGAGTATTGCAGCCCCATAACGCCTGCTGGCGCAACAAAGAACGGCGGCCCGTCCATTGGAGAGTCAGTGTCAGGGTACACAGAGTAAACACAAACAAACAAGCATTTCCTGCCTCGCCTTGCCCAAGTCACCATCATCGTCACCACAGCATCCCGCAACTTCGACCTTAGCACATCGCACTTCGCATACTTCCATCCATCCCCGTCGCACGAACTGCCTCGAGTGGTAGACTTGCCGTCGCTGCCCATCGTTCGACTTCTCTCTAAGACTCTTCTTTTTTTCTCTCGCTGCCCGCCACGTCTCGCAACCCCGCCCTTGTTTCGAGGTCCCCTTGCTGACCGATCCCACGTCAACTTCACCCCCACATTGAACTCGGAACTCTTTGACGACAACTGCGACGACATTCCCGAAGACACCGGCGACTCTGGCTCTTTCGACTCTTTTGGATTGACGACGGCTTTGACGATACGTCTCTGGTTCTCCGTGCATTGAGGAATCGTCCAACCCTCATCCCCGCACCCCGTCCACTTCAACCATGGATAACTATCAAAAGCTGGAAAAGATTGGTGAAGGTGAGTCTGTCCGAGTCTTGGTTCTTCATTACCACTATGCTCCAGTGTCTGGACCACCCTACGCCTATACTGATACCTCTTCCCCAAACTACAGGCACCTATGGAGTTGTCTATAAAGCCCGAGACTTGGGCAATCATGGCCGCATCGTTGCCCTGAAGAAGATTCGACTCGAAGCCGAGGATGAAGGCGTCCCCAGCACCGCCATCCGCGAAATCTCCCTCCTCAAAGAACTGAAAGACCCCAACATCGTCCGTCTCTTTAACATCGTTCACGCCGATGGCCACAAGCTTTACCTCGTCTTTGAGTTCCTCGACCTCGACCTCAAGAAGTACATGGAGACCCTTCCCGTCGCTGACGGTGGTCGTGGCAAGGCTCTTCCCGAGGGCGCATCGATGCACTTGATGCACTTGGGCATGGGAGACGGTGTTGTTCGCAAGTTCATGATGCAACTCTGCGAGGGCGTCAAGTACTGTCACGCCCACCGTGTTCTCCATCGCGATCTGAAGCCCCAGAACTTGCTGATCGACAAGGACGGCAACCTCAAGCTGGCCGATTTCGGTCTCGCCCGCGCCTTTGGCGTGCCCCTGCGCACATACACCCACGAGGTTGTAACACTGTGGTATCGAAGCCCTGAGATTCTGCTGGGCGGGAGACAATACTCAACTGGCGTGGACATGTGGTCGGTGGGCTGCATCTTTGCCGAGATGTGCACCCGAAAGCCCCTCTTCCCTGGTGACTCGGAGATTGACGAGATCTTCAGGATCTTCCGGTGAGTTGCCTCGACCTCGCGTAAGTGGCCATGTGCTAATAGCATGCAGAACTCTCGGGACTCCCTCAGAAGATGTTTGGCCCGGTGTCTCGACATACCCTGATTTCAAGTCATCATTTCCTAAGTGGATACGTGACCTCGAGGTTCCCCTTTGCAACAACCTCGATGACCAAGGTCTTCACCTCCTAGAGAGCATGCTCGTCTACGACCCAGCCAGTCGGATTTCTGCCAAGGCAGCTTGCAACCACCCGTACTTTGAGGAGTATCTCGCAGAGCAGCAATCGACGACAGGTCGTGCTAATGGATACTATCACTAGAGTGGTAATGATCCAGTACCCGGCCGTCGTCGTCGGCCCTCGGAACCTCTCCCATCCCTCGATCTTCTTTCATACCACCTCCCAAACCCTGGATCCGGCACCGATGTCCTACCTTTATATTCTCCCAAAGTATCTTCTCTGTAGAGTACCTGGACATTATGGCTCGACTGCCTTCATCGTCAAGACCGACCGTTCCGGCTTAGCAATTAGGACAACTAAGCTTATGACCCTGCATCCGACGACTTACGTTTTCATTTGACTTTGCGGTGAACATCTGAAGGATCCTGTTCAACCGAATTGATATCGAGTTGGTGCTCCGAGTTTTGGTCAAGATGGCCTTTTTTTTGGTTTCCCAACTCCCGCTTTTCTCCTTTCCTTTCCAAAGCTTGAAGTCGACGGCTTTCCTCCCACCCGCCCCGAGTTTCGCCGTCATGGTTCCCAAGAACGACATCCGACAAGGCGACTCATAATTTCGACATCGGCAGCCCTGAGCCATTGGGAGAGCAAGCGTTCTTTGGATGCACGCTTGGGTCCGGTTCACTGACTCTCGGCCAAAACAAGGATTGCCGGCGCCTCCAAAGGGTAGCCGACACGAGATAAGCATGGGATCGTAGATGTACACAGCAGCATCGATTCCCCCTTCCTATCTTATTATCTTTTTGTACTTTTCTTTGATTTCTTCCCTCTTTATCCCTCTGGGGATGGTTCCCGTGTTGTGTCGCCAACACTGCCTTTCAACTTGAACAATACCAATATCAACACAAACACGATGGCGGGTAGGGCGACGGGAATGGCTCTCATAGCGAGAAAACGAAACAGGGCATGTCTTTTTCAGGATGGAGGCTATTTCATTTGTCAACTTGAGTGTATTGAGCAGACGCAGGGCACACACGATTTGGGTCCTCTGGGCAGGCAGCGTGGGGTTGTCAGCGATGACCCTGGAGTAGAAGACGAATGTAAAAATTGGTATTATTGAACATTATTATTGAACACGGATGTGTTGTTTTCTGTGACATTGCGTCTCTTTGGTTGGAGTTGGATGAGAGTGGGATGCCATGCTTCCTGAACCACGATGCATGCGGAGCGGCTCAACTGTGAGTCCAGATTGGATATTGGGAGTGAAATGAAAGTGGCATCTCTGCATGACAGTGGTCCTTTTTCCAACGCATGGACTCTCTGGTCATTCGAGAGAAGCGACATGTTTACAGCTCCACGATATCTCAACTGAGTTGGAGATGACGAGGACCATTGTGTGTGGAAAACCGAAATTAAATCATGGACTGAGTAGGGCGTCTAAGTTATAATCTATTTTTCCTCTCTGGCGATGCTATACTAAGCATACTTATCCACCGTCTCAAGTCCGTTGCGAGGAGTCGTTCCTCGAGCAAGCGCCCGTTTAACCTTGATCTCGCGATGATGCGCCTAAGAGGCACGATCATGGC
Organism: Thelonectria discophora; assembly: GCA_911649645.1. Taxonomy (NCBI): domain Eukaryota; kingdom Fungi; phylum Ascomycota; class Sordariomycetes; order Hypocreales; family Nectriaceae; genus Thelonectria; species Thelonectria discophora. Next base: position 1,182,078 of record CAJVRK010000012.1, read on the forward strand.
GTTCGATCTTTCTTGAACGTCAGATTGATGAAATGAGAGTGGCTGCATGCTGAAACGCGGCGCTTGTGTGGTGGTGTGAGGGTGGTTTTTGTTTACTTAAGCGCCTGGCTTGAGACCCCCCGGGGGGGGGGGGGGGCAGGACTTGGCGGGGTACGCCTTCAGGATTGTCATGTTGTAAATCTTCACTTCTTGGAATATTGGTGAAACGTAGTTCGGGCTATTCGGGCTATTCGGTCTATTGATTTTTGGGCATGATTGGTAACCTTGGCGTTTGAGAGTATTGAGGGCTGGGAGGGAGCCCAAACTTGATACTCGACCATGTTAACAAGCGCGCATTAATGGCCAAAATAACATGCCCGCGCCAAAGAAAGCCATCGAGGCTTGTTAAGCGCAAATAAGATCCAGACGGAGACGGGATCGTGCATCACATTGCCAGCTGAAAAAGATGTGTCTAACGGTTCGTTGAAACGTAGCGTCCGGCAGGGTCCCTTTTCCTGCAAAACGGCGTCGGCCGTGGTTTGGGCCAAAAGGGGATATCTTACAAACTCTCGGGGCGTTTTTGCGCTTCCTCGGGGCGGCAGTGCAAACGGTGTCGCCAGAAGGATATTGTGGGAGGGATTGGTTGGTTTTTTTTCGATTTCGGCGTGTCCTGAGGAGCCGAGGCCGACGGGGGTGGGGCCGGAGGCAACCGGCGGGGGATCCGAGAGAGAGGATGGAAGGAAGGAGCAGTTGCGGCGGTCACGGAGGACCGAGACGAGACGAGACGAAGAGGGCAGATGACGGGAAAGTTTTTTTTTTTTTAAGTTATTCGGAGTTGACCCCATCAAGCGTCGGAGATGTGTCCTTGAATGTATGCACGTATAATTTTAGAGTCGTGGATAATTGCCAGGTTTGCAGCGGTACGAGATGCGCAAGCCCTGTCTCTGCAGATGGGTGCCGGGTAAATAGTCGTCGTCACCAAAAGACAAGTCTGTTGCCCGTAAGCACTCAAATCGATCGAAAAGAACAAAGGACTGCGGCTGAATACGAGCACTTGACGGCTCGTATCAAGGGTCCAGATGCATATCCATCCCTTTCCAAGGTATAGGGACCAATAAGCTGTTTGGCGTAATCTTGGTAAGATCGGGGGGAGTCACACAAGATCTTCCTTGCTTTCCCGCACCGGTATCGCAACAGTCATCAAGGACTCCCCCATCTTTCATGTGAAAACACAACAACAATAGCATCGAGAACGGCCTCTGGAGTCTCCCCGCACGAGAGAGTGGGTGATGACCTGGGACTTGAGGCACGCGGGCCTGGTCACGAGGAAAATGGCGGATGGAGCCTCCCAAGGTGAAAGGGAGGGATCCCGCTTCCCCCCCACAAGTCAGTTGATTTACACGCCCCCTTTTTGCCTTCTATCTTTTGTAGCGATGCAGAGCGTAAGAGAATATGCATAATTGTCGGAGAGGGTCATGACTAGGCCATTTGATATGTTGCGCTGCGACGGTGTGGCTGATGATGTCGGTCATGAAGCTCTGGGTCATGAGACGGGCTGTACGGCCGGTGCGTGTCGGGCTTCGTTGGCTTCGTTGGCCTCTGGGGATGACCATTTACCGCGGGGATCTGCAACGGGGGGACACACCAAAACCCGACCTTTTTAGCATCCAAATCCCTTGACCGGTTTCTTCGATGGCCCTTGGGCTCCTTGGGGCTTAGCACGATCCCCGAAAACCCGACGACCCCTGACTGGCTGGGGGGCAATGGGGGGGCTTGGGGACTTGCGAGGACGGAAGGGACTCCAGCGAATGGCGAGGCCCCGCGGCGAGGCAAATCGTGCGCCATGAAACGCGTCGCTTCGTGGGCGATGACAGGTTCAAACGATCTGACTTGCTGCGGCGCGGGCAGCCTTATTCAGTAGTTTGGGTAGTCAGCAAGAAACGATTGGTGGTGGAATCATGCTCCTCCTTTTCGCAACAACAGGCGGTGACTCAAGGCTTTTGTTGAGGCCCTAGGGTAAGAAAACTAACCACCATCCCGGACGGTCGAAAGGGATACCTGAAGTGGCCTGAAGCGGGAAGAGTTTGAGGAGTTGGAAACGAGGGGGGGTTCGATGATGCAACCGGTTCGGGAGCTGCGGTTCTGGACGTTACGTATTCGCACGCCCGTATACGAATACCATAAAAATGTTAAAATTGATTAGTTTCTTTGACAAGGCAAGGCGGCAGATATTTTGAGCATGCTCTTTCCCGTGCACACCTTGGCGAGTTTCTAAACGGGGAATTTTCATGCCTTGGTCCATGTTTTTTTCTTGCTCGGAAACCAGGCTGTTTCGGCGGACGGCAGTTCGTCATCGGTCCGCGCGGCCGTTGCCACTTCTGTGCGTATTGTTCAACTTTTGTCGGTTCACTAGCCACATCCAGGGTGGCGTATAGTAGCCTTTCCTCAGCCACACCACGGCTGCGTACTCCGAACACACGTCCACCAAAACTGTCAAAAAGTCAAAACGCCAAAAAGGATCCGAAGCCGAGGCACCGGGGGGGTCGACGGTACCATAGGGCTCCGACCCCCGATCCGTGGCTTTTTGCGCAGTTCGTTTTTCTGTTCCTGGTATTTCGCATTGCTCATTCGCTGCCGTTTCCATATTGTTCAGCTGGCTTCGTCAGATTTGCGGCTTTGCGCTCACCCCCTTTGGGTTCTTGGGACTTTGGTCTCTTTGCATTGCTTTCGAACTTCGGCTTTTTCCTTGCTTGTCTGCCCTTTTTCGCCTTCACCTCGATTAGGAAACAACTTTTGGGAGAAAATCAGGGATGAGGCATTCCCAGGATGACCCCTGTCTGTCAAGCCGCGTGGTCGACTCTTGGGCAGGAGAGAGGCGGGGGGGGGCTGGCCAATAGGTATGCGGGGAGGGCCGTATTCAGACACACACACGAATCTGGGAGTTGGGATGAGGAGTGCGGGTTTACTTGATTTGAGCATCGCATGCTGATGAATACGAACTCTCGATTCCCCTTTTGTGCAAAAGAAATGAAATCTCTGATCTGCCGGGTGTTTGGCTCCAACTTGGACGGCGGGCGTCGACTCAGGGGCCAGGGGTTAGGGGGTGAGGGGGAGTTTGGAGATGGGACGGGACGGGGACGGATGTGCGCAGAGTTGGGATTATCAATTCTCGTGAGAGGCTAGGGAGAATGGATACCGTAGGTGACTCTTGAGGGTCGTGGTTGATCGATCGTCGACAACACGACCTCGTCCAGACCCTACTTGTTCCCCCATCAGTGTTTCCTCTCTGGTGCAGGTCGGGAGAGGGGGGAGGGGCATGATAATGGGTGAGGAGGTCGGAGAGGCCCAGGCCTAGGCGGGAGGGGCGGTGAAGAACAACAGACAACAAGTGCGCATGTATGTATCGACCGATTGCCCTCTTCTGCGACCATGATGAGAGATTTGGGGAGGAGTCATTTGGAGGGGAGTTGGTCACCAACTAGAATGCGGCCACGTTGTAGAAGGTAAAAGCACACCCAACCTGTGACCACTTTCTCCTGGCCATCTCGAAACAGCAGAGGGAAGAATTAAGAGTCGGTCAGGTCTTTCATGTCCTGATTTGCAAAACCCTCCATGTATGGCCGTGGGCTGGACCTATCTCGTCGGTTCTGGACACTTCTTGTTGGCCGATTCCCCCGTGGCTTCATCCTGGACGGACACGGCGACCTCCTCGCCCGCCGGCACGGAGCAACAAGGAGAGGCGTCTGGACTTTGAGCAGACCAGAGCGGGCCGGTTGGCCCATACGGGGATCCGCTCGATAGAGACACCATTGGCTGGTTGGGTGATGCGATGGGGAACGGCTTCCCTTGGGTGGCTAGGCCATTTGTGGAAGAGGAGGAGGGGGAGGGGGGATGCCGTGCTGGACTTGTCAAACCATTTGAGCGAAACGGCCGCCTATGCATGTCGAAAAGCTGCAAATGCACGGGTTCAAGGAGAGATCAAAGTGCTTCTCTGCCTCCTCGTCGTGGTCGTCAAATGCAGAGTCGATATGAGAAGACTCAGATTCGCGTCAGACAAGCCGAAATCCGACCCTTGTGTGCTCATGTTGGAGCTCTTCTCCATCGGAAATCCATTTAATTCGCATTCCAACGACCTGTCGACAACTCACACACCACCACCACCACCACCACCCTCACCACCCTCACCACGATGGCCCCCCCCTCATTCCTCAAACGGGCTGCTCCCGAAGTTGCTAGTGGCGTTTGCTGACTGGCTGTCTCGCACAGGGGGTCGAGCGGCTTTTTTTCTTTCCATTTGATGCGTGTTGCTTGGTTGTTGTTTCCCTTTACCGGGGGAAAGGGTATCCAATACGGATGGTTGTTTGGTCCAAGGGCTGCAGGGAAGTGAGACAAATTGGCCACAATTCCGGTGATGATGTTCAGGAGGCGGGAGAAAAAAAAAGGAAAAAAATGATGAGCATTTTGAAGACAACTCGAGTGGCGAAAACCAGCGTTGGAAGAAGGGCATTTGCGCGTAAAGGAGGGGAGCCCTGTACAGATATCTGGAGCCCAGCCTCGAAAAACATCAAGATGCGAAGGAAAAATAAAAAACCAAAATTCCACACGCTGGCCAGGGATCTTCGGGATACGTGACTGGGGTACGGGATACAAGTCACTATCAGTCGTCGCCGGTTTACGCCTCACTTTTTTGACCCAACAAGTTCTCGTCCTGTGCGTGATTCCACGGTGGCCTCAAGAATTTTCACGCTTGAACCAGGAGACCCGACAAGACTCGGCCGCCGCACCAATGTCGAGATAAGTCTTGGTCTGGTCGAGTTTCACTGGACAAGAGATGACCTGCAGCAAAAAGGGCTCCGGCGCGGGGATCGTCGTTGGGAAGAGAGATGCTCAGGACAGGGTCGCTCGGCTCGCTAGCTCTCTTTTCTTTTTTTGACACCTCAAGCACCACGCGACGAGGACACGCCCCTCCATCTTGGGTTGGTCCCCCCCGGTCCAGCCGGACTTTGAGAGGGAAGTCAAAAGAAGGTGATCCGGCTTGTGGGAGACCATACATACAGAGAGAGAATAGTTGGACGGTGGTCTATATCTTGGCATCGCAAAGAAAACCTGAGATAACCTCGTCCCAGAGGCGCAGGAGTTCACCTTCCGAGGGGCGGATGGGCCGAACGACAAAAAGGCTACAGCCATGCTCCCTCGTTCTTCTCCCAACCAGATGGCTCGCTGGCTCGCCTCGCCCGTCTTTTAAGACGAACCGAACCCCCCATCCCCGCTTCCGGCTTTCCTCAACGGAGCCTGCTTGCGTAAGGTTTTTGTGATTGTCTGGAATGTGACGGGAGGCGACAGGCACACGGCCTGGATTTGTATTCATGAGAGGAAGCTAATAATTAAACGACTGGACCTGTTGGGACTCCCGCGCCGCCGCCGAACCGCGACCGCCGTCTATCTTCCCGTATGCAGCGTGGGAAAAAAAAAAGGACGCCAGAGGAATCAAGGTCACCGAAAGGCTGCAGCCATCGGGCTCGGTTGCCCGAGACTGAGAAAAAAGGTTTCGGTCCCAGCTTCGCGAGCTCCCGGCCGCCGACCGCGCACTGCTGCAAGGGACGATGGGATGCTGGTTCAGTGCAGAGACGGGACCGGAAGTTGTGGCTTGGCCTATTGGAAATCAAGGGAAGCTGATGAGATGGAGGGAAACCATTTAGGTACCCTCGACGGAGACGACGCGTACGTCTCGGCTCGCTGGGTTTCGGTGGCTTGCGTCTAAAAGGCAAAGACTTAGCTGAAAGTCTGGGGATGGAGATTGAACTCGGTATGTTCATCAATTGGGAGTTTGCGGAACCTACGAATCGGGAGGCGCCCGAGATGGGTGGTTCCCTTGAAGATGAGAATTCAATAAGCAATTTCCAAGTGGGAATCACAAGAAGGGAAACATGGCTTCAGATTTGACATGAGGTCGTCTTTTCGCTTGTTGGTTCCTTTGCAATGTAGCACACCCGAGTGAGGGAGTTCGTGAGACACGTCTCTCTCCTCGAGACGACGGCATTTTTTTTTTTAGTAGTTTGCCTTTTTATGCCCGTCCTCGGTCCTACTTTGCTTCTTTGCCCCTGGCCATGAGAAGCAGATATCCTTCTCCTCGCATGATTAGCTGCTTTGTCTTTTTGCTGGGGCTCCAAGGCTGCTGATTCTCGCGCACACGTGCGTTGCCGGCATTGTACCCATGTATGTACCTATCTTTTTATCTCGCCTCTTTTTTTTCTTTCTTGTCTGCTGCCATCAGTTCACCCCTGCGTAACGCGGCGCGCATGCAAGATTGAGTGGCCTGCAACATGTCGTGGACGAAGCCGACTCGCGTTTGCGCCCAGTCGCTTGCGGCTAGACGGGCAGGCAAAATAATTGCAACATGAGAAGAGAGAGACACGCACGTCTGTGCCTGGTGGGACACGCGGGATATGGGATATGAAGTGAGTGAGCATTGCTTGCAGAGACGGGCGTGTAGCGTATCGAGTAGAGTGACACGGGCGAGGTTGGGGGAGAACGGCTTGATCATGATGGATTAATTAATCAAGATGCAATCGGGCTTTGCGAATTAAGCGTTGGACAAAGATCAAAGGTACGTACCCCCTGGCTAGAAGGTCAAACAGGCAGAAACAAATCCTCTTTCATGCTGCAATGCCGCTGCTCTGTGCGTGCCCTATGTGTTTTTGATTCTCTGGGGGCATGTGCATGTATAGCAGAGCGAACCTGGTCAATAGCCACCAAAGACAGTATCCAGGGATGGGAACACGGAGCACGGAATACTACACTGACTTTCTGTGCTCCGATAGACTTGAGAGGTAAAAAAAGACGAAACCAGCGGCTAGGTGCAGGTCGATGGCCAGAAGAAGAAGCAAAACAAAGAAAAGAGCGCTCCGTGCAGCATCGGAACCCCGGCTGCAGTGTCTATTGTCTGGGGATTCGTTTTGTTTCTTCCTCCTCGGCTCTGGTCCGATCGTCTCGTCTCCGTTGGACTCGGGGAACGGGTGAGAGAGCCCACGTAATGGTTCGTGAACCGTCGCAGCACAGCCTTTGGAAGGATGTTCAAACAACAATAGCAAATTCAAATTCCGTGCTAGTCGCGCTCTCGTCTGGAGGCAGTCCTTGTCGCAGCCGTGATTGGGCATCTGCAGCTTTCGAGAGGCGGTTTCATGTGTCGGCGGCCCTCGGCCAATCAAACGGCGTGCAGCCGCCCTGGTCAGAACCCTTGCAGCGGTCCGTGTTTGAGAAATCGTCGCTGCAGTTCTGGGCGGCTGCGCGGGTTTGGTTGGCAGCCGATGAATCTGCTCCAGTTGCAATTTGCAGCCCAAGCCGTGAGTGCGGCCACGCGACTGGACGAGCTGGCCCTCGAGGGCAATCTTTCGCGCTGCGCTGGCGCTGCTTGAATGGCTCCCGAGTCGTCCTGCGGAGACTGCAATTCCTCAACCACATCTGACCCTCGACAGGTTGAATGGCGCCAAAGAAAAAAAGGGACGACTCCAAGAATAATACCGGCCCAGCACCTACAATAACAATCCCTCGACCCCCCATCACTGCTGCCCTTTTCGCCAATCTCGAACCACATCTCTTCCTCCTTTTTATTTCATATTGTCATCCCGTTCTACTTTTAATATTTATTTTATTGCTTCACGGCTTATTGCTCTGGAATTCCCATCCACCGGACTTGGATTCGTTCTCCACTGCTTCATCCGCCATCCGCATACCTCTGGCAGGTAAAACCCCAACGCAAAACACAAAGCGCGAAACCCCTTTGAAACCAAACCACCTCTTTCACCACTTTCCTGCCACTCCTAGCGATTGGATCACCCTCCTAGACGTCGTCTTCAGCAGCAATCTACCCGGATTGTCTTGTGTGCGGTGCCGGTCACCTTTCCCCCATATCTCCACCACCTCCCAATATCACTGAAGAGGAAGAGCGAGCCTCTCCTTGGACCACAGCCTCTCCCTTTCCAATCCCGTTATTCAATTCCAATCCGTTCCCTGCCACCCAATCATCCACACAATCCCTTTCGCAAGCTGGCCTTGGAACACCCGTCTATAAAGCCCTTTACACACCTTGCGTTTGTTCGGACGAACAGCTGCACACACTCCTCAAGCTCTCGTCACAAAACCGTCGCTCCTCCCGTCGACGCCTCAATTCCATTGTCGGTGCCACCGTCCCAGAAATCACTCTTCGTCCCAAGGTCCAAGGCTCTAGTTCCTGTTCCTTACCGCCAGCACGAAGTCAAATCATCCCGATCTTGGTCGGCCCCAGATCAGCTTGAAGCTTAATTGTTCTTGATCTCGTCTGATCTCAAAGGTCGTTCAAGAGACTGAAAGCAGGGCCTCGACCGCTGACTCGTCTCCTTCGCATCCTCCGTACCTCCCGGACAAGTTCGTTCCGGACCCGGCGGACACACAACCGACCCTTTGCATCTTCCGGCCACTTGCACCACGGACGCAAGCGAAACTCTGATCGCATCCAGATTTCATCCTGATTGCTACCTGTTCCCGTAAAACGGAATAGCAATCAAAAGCACTAGAAGAGAGAAGAAAAGCCCCTTCCACAAACGGCACATCTCCGCCTCGGTCGCTCCTCGTCCCTTTTCTTACCTCTCGGTACTCCGGACGCCTCGCGAAACAAAAGTCGCATCTCCAGCCGAAGCCGAAACCGCCTCGCGCCGAGATACGCAACCGCAACGCAGCCGCAACCGCAACGCAACGCAACGCGCGCACGCAGAGAAAAAAAAAAAAAGGCAACGCAACTGCACCTCAGCCACTGTCACTGCCAAAAGGCAAAGCACAGCACGCAAAGACTCATCCTCGCTCTCCCCCGCATCTGGCCCGCCATCAACTGAATCGCCAAACGCCACTCCCAAGCCCAGTCCGCTCTAGGAACCTCCCAGAGAGTCCCCCCTGTCGGCTTTGATTCCGCCCCGCTTTTCGCCTCAGGCTCCACCAAAAACAGCGCCCCCCTCTGTCTGTTCCTTCCCTCGACTCCTCCGCGCACTACGGCCTCTCCTTCCCCTGTCCACCTGTGAGTCCCCCCTGCTCTTTCCTTCCGTCCACCCCCTTCCCTTAACCACACACACCCCACCCCACCCCGCCACGCCCACACAGCCTCGCGCCTCCAAACGTCACCTACGAAGGGCCCCAACAGCTTGGATCAACTCGGCCTAACGAGGCACATGAGCGACTCTGTCTCTGATATATCAAGCCTCACGTCCCCGTCACACCCTTCCTTTTTCCCATCACCAGATCATAGCTCCCGGCTTCTTAACCAAGCCTTTCCCTCATCCTCTCCACCTTGCCTCTTCACTTCTCTTCAAGAGAAGCGTTGGCTCTCCCGACTTACACGAATCGTTTAATACCACCGCTTCCGCCACACCCCACTTACACGATTCTCTCCCAGCAGCAGTCACATCCATCCACAGTCACAATGGATTACTCAAGATTCCTCACCATCGAAGAGCTCAACAAGATCGCTCTTGAGCAGTTCGTCTACCAGCCCGTGGGCCGCGACATGATCAGCTACCTCGCCGATGCTGCCTTGAACGTCATTGCCTGCGACTCCAACCTCATGCCTCCCGCTCCCGTCGACACCCGGAATCTCCCCCCCACTCCCCCGAGGAGTCCCGAGCCCCGAACCGTCCGCTCCGAAGACGGCGGCCTTCCGACTCTCGAAGAGTTCATTACTCAGCTCGTCGTCTCTTCCAACGTCCAGGTCCCCACTTTGATGTCGACTCTCGTCTACCTCGGCCGCCTCAAGTCGAAGCTCCAGCCCATGGCCCGCGGCCTGCGATGTACCACGCACCGCATCTTCCTCGCCTCTCTCATCCTCGCCGCCAAGTACCTCAACGACAGCTCACCCAAGAACAAGCACTGGGCAAACTACTCCAACATCAACACTGAGATGTACAGCTTCGGCTTCAGCCGCACCGAGGTAAACCTGATGGAGAAGCAGCTGCTCTTCCTTCTCGAATGGGATCTCCGCATCACCGAGGAGGACCTCTACCGCGAGCTTGACGACTTCCTCGAGCCCCTCCGCATCAAGGTTGCCGAGCGCCACGCCAAGAAGATGCGCCACCGCGAGGAAAAGCGCCGCCGCGACGAGCTCGCCCGGTATCCCACCCCTCCCGCCTCTCGAGGTCACTCCCGCTCTCGCCAGCCCTCTCCCGAGTACACCCACGCCCACACCTACACCCACTCTCACGCTCGCAGCCTCAGCAGCGACATCAGCCCTCCCGGCCTCACCTACAGCAGCTCGGCCAGCTCATACGCCTCTTCCGTCGCCTCGAGCCGGGTCTACTCCCAGGCCACGACACCCCTCGAGTCGGAAACGGAAGTGCCCTACGTCTACGACGCGGGCGTCTCTCAGCAGGGCAGCCTCTACGAGTCTCCCGTGCAGATCGTCCCCGACGTCGACTACCCCAAGGCGCGCACCACGGGCAGCAGCATGCTCCCTTATGAGATCACGGCCGACGAGTACCACCAGCAATATCAGCACACGCAAGAGGCTCAGGCCAAGAAGCAGCGCCCGACGAAGCGCGGCATGTGGGGTCGTCTTCTCGGAGGCTCCGTCGCTGTGCGATAGACGAACCGGATCTTCATTGCGCGGACACAATCAATGTATACAATACCCAATTTGGCGTTTACGGACCAATGTTGGCATCGAATTCAGTCACGGCCCAGGATTTCATAGTGGACGGGCTTCTTTTGGTTTTTTTTCTATGTATCAGGTCAACAGGAGGGGAGGCGTTTTCAGGCATCGCATAAATCTTCTGAATGCTCAAGATGAAGGGACAGAGGATATACTGGGGAGTTTAATGAAGGACATGTATTCAAAGTGTCTTGTTTCGCATCAAATACCCCTTACAGGAACAACAAAAGAATTTCATGAAGCAATGAGCTTGACCCGCATGATTGTGCCGTGCCCCTGTGAAGACGAGTACGAAGTAGATTACGTGGAATCTTCGACGAGGGGTGTGCCGAAGACAAGTGTTGAAATTCGGGTTTTACTCGTATTGTGAGGGCAGCCTGGGCTTATTCGACTGCCTGAGCTAGGCGTGGCGTAGGGCGGCCCTGCGAGGCAGTGAATGGGGTGGGATGATTAGGCGACTGTTTGATTGACCAGGCGAACTGGTTGATTTGAGTTGTTCAATGTAGTGGTCCGGATTGGGAGTGTTTTTGCGAAGATTTTTTTTTTCCGATTGACTACTCACTTTTATTCGTGCTCACAGAGGACACAAGATTGAACGGGTGAGCCGATGTTCGGCGTGTGGCGTAGATGGCAGGGGGAGGATCTGACACGGGAGGACAGTGATTTGAGTTTGTAGGGAGAATTAGTGCTACGTATTCCAGTTAATGTAATAATGTCAATTGATGTATTTATGAGTAAAGGCATAACTTTGCAATGTCAAGACAACCGCAAGGCCCGTTGCTGCATGCGGTCGTCCGTGTAATTCCGTCGAGGTGGGTTTTATGCAGGGTCTCTAACTGAAAGCACGTGCGAATTGGGGCCGTGTCGAACTGTGCTCGGCGTGTATGCACCAAATTTGAGCGGTTAGTAAAAAGACCGCACTGTATCGCTGATGCTGTGCGTCACAGAGGGCAAACGCTCAATTTTCTCTCCGCCGTCCGGAGCCCTGCAGATGGGATGGATAGATATTTCTTTCCCCACCAAACCAACGGCTTCTACTTCGTACTTCTTGTATACGTATCGCACTCTCACGATATTGACATTTCAGCCTAGTCGTCCCCGACTTCATCTCTATTTCCCTGACCCCTCCCTCGATCCTGTTTCCCTCAACCCGAACGTAGTCAAAATGTCCGCACCCCGCGCCGACGGTGCCCCTCCGGCCGCGGGCGACGCCGTGTCCAACATCAGCAGCTTCAAGATCATTGACGGCACACTGCGAGAAGCCGAGCTGATGGCCCAGGGCTCGTTTGACACCGAGACCAAGATAAAGATGTACTCCCTCCTTCTGTTTCTGAAGTGTCCAATGGTTGATTGATCTTGAAAGCGCTACCGCCCTCTCCGACTTTGGCGTCGACTACATCGAGCTCGCGTCCCCCACCGTCTCGGAGCAGGCGCGCAAGGACTGCGAGGCCATCTCCAAGCTGGGTCTCGAGGCCAAAATCCTCACTCGTTAGTCGTGTCTGCCGTTGGGATTTTTGTTTTGTTGGCCGCCCCGCTAACACGAAATCCTCCAGGTGTGCCGTGTAGCGTAAGAGATGCCTGCCAACGAGTCTGAAGTTTTTATCTGTTTGTTGACCTTGCTCAAAAGCTGGAGAATGCCCGTCTGGCTGTCGAGACTGGCGTCAATGGTGAGTGGGAAGTGGCCTGTCGATTTCTGGTTTTGATGCTTAGCCGTTTGTAGTCGTGGATGTCGTCGTCAACACGACTAGCTTTGTCACGCAAGACACCGCTGGCGATTACATGACCAATGCCGAGAAGTCGGCCATTGAAGTCATCGAGTACATCAAGAGGCATGTTTTCGTCCTAACTGTTTGTAACTCTTATACTGACCAGGGATAGCCAAGGACGAGAGGCCAGCTTCTCGGTCGAGGATGCATTCAGAGTCGACCTGCTTTCGTTGTACCACGGCGTTGGTGAGTCGAATAACACTTGTATTGGCTGTAGCGGTGGAATCCTGACAGTTGCTTCAGACAACGCCGGCGTGCACCGCGTTCGTGTCGCCAACACCGTCGCCACGCCCCGTCCAGTCTACGACTTGGTCCGGAGGCTTCGCGAGTGAGTTCTCTTTGCATTTTCTCCGTCACACCTAGCATCTGAACGCAACATGCAGCGCCATCTCGTGCGATCTCGAGACCCATTTCGTGAGTTTCTCCCCCCTTGTCGTGACCTACCCAACATTGGATAGTGGGAAGAGAATCCTACCCACACCCAACATGCAGCGAACCACACACACACCCTCGTCTGCGATCCTCTTTCGCTCGAAGAAAACCTGCTGACTCTGGGTAGCATAACGACACTGGCTGTGCCATTGCTTGCGCCCATGCTGCGCTCGAGGCTGGAGCTACCCGTGCGTACCTTTTGTTGTTTGGCCTTGGGTCATCTTGTGGTTTTGCTAATCCTTTGGTGTAGACATTGATACGTCGGTGCTTGGAATAGGCATGTTACTGTGTATTCTCTGAAGTAATCTGTAGTTGGCTGACCCTGTGGCACAGGCGAGCGCAGCGGCATCACCGCCCTGGGCGCATTCCTGGCCCGCATGATTGTCGAGAGCCGCGACTATGTCACGTCTCGGTACAAGCTGGATCAGCTCAAGGCGCTCGAGGATCTGGTGGCCGAGGCCGTCCAGATTAACGTCCCGTTCAACAACCCCGTGACTGGTTAGTTTTCTAACTTGGGCCCTGGATGTACAAGTGCGCTAACGCTTGGCAGGTTTCTGTTCCTTTACGCACAAGGTATTGTCGTATTTTATCTTTCACTTGTAGATCCAAACTGACTCCCATAGGCTGGCATCCACGCCAAGGCCATCCTCAACGCGCCCAGCACCTACGAGATCCTCAACCCGGCCGACTTTGGCATGAACCGCAACGTGCACATCGCCTCGAGGCTGACGGGCTGGAACGCGATTAAGAGCCGCGTCGAGCAGCTCGGCCTGTCCATGACGGACGACCAAGCCAAGCAAGTGTGAGTTTTATAGTGCCTTTTTGCACTTTTACGTTTGTTGACACCAGAGCAGAACCCAAGTCATCAAGCAGTCGGCCGACGTGCGTGCCCTTTCGCCCGAGGATACGGACAAGATTATTCGGGATTTTCACGCCGGGTTGGAGAAGCAATAGATGGGGGTTGCATGTTTTTTTGGCTAGTATAAAAGGGGGTTTATTGATGTTGTTTGTTGTGGTTTTGAAGGATGGACATATCGATTCCTATCGACGGTCATGGCAAGTCCCCCCACGACGGTGTGCAATACAACGAGACGTGAATGCAGTAAATGTTCGTTTACCCATAGGATCATGAGTTCCGACGACGGCCAACAGAACGTTGTTGGTTTGGCATCGCGTTGGCTGCAAGCGCTGATGCATGAAGGGAGACCGGTCACCGCCACGTTTCAAATCACCACGAGCATAATTGGGCGTCTTTCTTTTTCCCAAAGTCGAAACGTAAAGCGACAGCCGATATGTAGCAGTTAGCCTTGCAAGATTCAACTAACTCCCGGCGCTTTGGAAGCGTGGGCTCTAAAAAAAGAGATCCCCCATTCATGGAGGCCATGGGTTGTTAGCCCGCCATGGAGCCTCGTTCTATACCTACCCGCCTGGTCTCACGGGGCCAACACCATCTTTGTTTCTTTTTTGCACATTCGAAAACGCCTTTCATGCAGAAAATAACAACGGCCGTTGGCGCCTTGTTGCCCTGTGGTTTACCTTGGGCTGTTATTCGCTGCGAAGGCCGTCTAAGCCTCGTGCAAGTTGCGTATCCCCCATGGCGATGGGGGGCGTGTGAGTTGAGTGTTACTCGACCGTTTTGGGCAGTGCACGCCAAAATCTTGGGGGGGCCTGTTGGTTAGCCAGGCGGAGTATCAATTGGGGAAAACGATTTAAGAGAGAGTCACAGACGGTGGAGAAGTTGGAGTTTGAAATTGGAATCGTTGGGAGTCATGATGCCTCACGTAATGTTGGTTAGTTTACGGACGTACCTTAGTGAGGGGCTTTGTTTCGAGCAAGTATGAGTCGATGAGGCGGAGCAAAGAAAACGGATTAGACGGGATTCACGGGAAAAAAGACAGATGCGTATCCGTGAGGCGCGAGAAAAAAGCGTCAAGGCGAAACGCGGGAACAACGGCAACGTGCATTGGGCTGAATTGTCAACAAGGAAGGGGTCCTTCTTTAGTCGCAACCCGGCAGTGGTATGTTCCTTGGTTACGTCATGGGCTAATAAGATGGAAGAGGTAGACCCCGAAAATAGACGCTTCTTGCGACATTGATTGCAACTTTGCTTCTTCTTGTTCCTTCGCGCCTTCGGGTCGGTCGCCATCCGGGAGTTTTCGTTTATTAAAACGGGAAACCGGGGATACCCCTGGGCCTCCTTGTTAAAAAAGACTGGACGAAGAAATCCATCTGGAGAGTTGCCGTGTTGTGGCTTGGGGGCTGGGAGGTGTCACAGAGATTAGGTGCGAGGTGGTATCCATTGGCTGCGTTTCTTTTCTTGGAGACGCAGAGAGTCCCTTGTTGTTCCTTTATTTTAGCATTTATTGGATCTCGAGCTTACGAGGGAACGGAGTCTTAGAGGAATCCCCGACGGAGTGTGGAAGGATTCGATGGGCGGTAAGACCAAAAGACCGATGGGATGGATTATGGTGTTCGTTGGATCTGGGGGCCAGCTATCCGTAGAAAGGACTCGAATGCAGTGTTGGGAATAATCGCGACTCTCGGCCCCGAAAACCGAAGAGACGAGTCCGAATGGGGGCTGAGCTGAGCAGGCCCAAAGACCCAACAAGGATGACTGCTTATTTTCACGCTGAGATGAGGATGAGGTGTGCATATAGGTAATCTGGATTACATCCTTGCCATGACTAAACTCGCTCGAAATGGTGTTGGCCTGCTTGGAAGGCCACAAAATACTAGTCTCTATGGTGATCATTCTTCCACCTCCACCTCCCTACACCGGAACCCCACCCCCGGCACCCTCGTCCGCAGACTCAAGCTGCTCAGCACGACGCTGATGCTCGACAGCGCCATGGCCAGCGCCGCCCAGACCGGATCCAGCCTCACGTGCGAGCCGCTTGCTGTGGTGACGGGCCACAGGCACCCGGCGGCCACGGGCACGGCGAGGGCGTTGTACACGACGGCCCAGCCAAAGTTGACGCGGATGCGCCGGAACACGGCCCGGCTGAGGTCCAGCAGCGTCACGATAGCCACCAACCGGGACGTCGCCAGGACAAAGGCCGCGCTGCCAATGGCCACGTCGCTGCCGGAGCCGATGGCGACGCCGACGTCGGCCGTCGAGAGGGCGGGCGCGTCGTTGATGCCGTCGCCGACCATGGCGACTGTCGCTCGTCGTCGCGAGGAGGAGCCCGACTGGAGAGATGCTTGCAGGGAGGAGATTTGCGCGGCTTTTTCCGAGGGGAGAACCTCGGCGAGGACGTTGTCGCCCGGGATGCCCACACGTGCGGCCACGGCGCGTGCTGTCGTGACGTTGTCGCCCGACAGCATCCAGACCTGCGTGCCGCGGGACGCGAGGGCCGAGACGACGGCCCGGGCTTCGCGCCGGATCGGGTCCGACACGGAGAGCGCGGCCGCGAGCGTCCAGGTTGATTCGGGGGGGCGCTTTGTGGCGACGAGGGCGATGGACTTGGCCTCTGATTTCCAGGTTTCGAGTAGGGAGGACACGCGTGGTGAGAGGGGGAGGGAGACGTCGCGCATCAGCGCTTCGTTGCCGACGAGCATCTCGAGACTCGCGGATTCGTCGGCCGTGGCGTGGACGGCCTTCATGCCCCGTCCGGGAATCTCCTCGAGCCTTTCGACGGGCGCGGCTCGCGTGTCGGGTCCGCAGTAGGCAACAATGGCTTTGGCGATCGGGTGGCTGCTCGTCTCTT
Source organism: Thelonectria discophora (assembly GCA_911649645.1). Taxonomy (NCBI): domain Eukaryota; kingdom Fungi; phylum Ascomycota; class Sordariomycetes; order Hypocreales; family Nectriaceae; genus Thelonectria; species Thelonectria discophora. Next base: position 1,198,631 of record CAJVRK010000012.1, read on the forward strand.
CAACGGCCTTGAGAACGGCCAGTAGCTTCTGCCGCCTGCTCTCTTCGACCACCCCCTCGACGTCCGGGAACAGCACCGCATCCGTGATTTGCGGCGCCCCCCCCTCAGTCAGCGTTCCCGTCTTGTCAAAGACGATACAGTCGATCCGACTGGCCTTCTCAAACGCCTCACCGCCCCCCTTGGCCAGAATTCCATGCCGCGCCGCGATACCCCCGCCCACAAAGATGGCTGTCGGCGCCGCGAGCCCGAGACCGCAAGGACACGCCACCACGAAGACGGCAATAGCGAACTGCAGCGCAAACGGCACCCAGCCGCCCGCCGCTTTCCCCTCGTGTACGGGGAGGGCCCCCGAGAAGCCGAGACCAAGCCACGTCAACCAAGTAATGATGGCGATGAGCGTGACCACCGGCACGAAGTAGGCCGTCAGGAGGTCGGCGATTTGCTCGATAGGTGCGCGCTTAGTCTGGCCCTCACGGACGACCTGCACGATCTGGTCGAGCATGGATTGGCCCGAGGTTCCCGTCGCGCGGACGGTGACGGCCGGACCTTTGTTGATGGTGCCGGCAAAGACTTGGTCGCCCTCGGTCTTCTTGATAGGGCGGGACTCGCCCGTGAGGCTGGACTCGTCAAACGTGGTTTCTCCTGCGGCGACGATGCCGTCTGCGGCTGGTGATGCGCCGTGGGGCACGCGGATCATGTCGCCCGAATCGAGCTGGTCGATGGGGATGGACGTGGTCACCTGCGCGCCCGTCTTGTCCCTTTCGAGGAGGAGGGCCGTCGTCGGGCGCAGCTTGCCGAGTTCCTCCACGGCGTCGCCCGTCTTGGACTTGCTGTAGCTCTCGATCAACCTACCGGCGAGCAGGAATAGCGTCAGGAAGACGACCGAGTCGAAGTAGAGGTCGGAGCCCTCATGGCGGTCCCGGCCCGAGTCGGCGGCTGCGGCAATCATCCGGGCTACTGATGAGACGTAGGCGATGGTGGTGCCCAGCGAGATGAGCGTGTTCATGCTACCGAAGCGCCAGAAGCGCTGGGCCACGGGCACGCTGCTCCCGGGCCGCCAGAGGGCGCGGATCTCCTTGACGGCGCGCACGTGGAAGACGTCGGCGGCGAAGAAGTAGACGGGCGTGGCGAGCACGAAGAGGGCCACGTCGAGGCGGCTGAGGCCTGATGTCCAAGGCTTCATGAGGTACATGCGGCCCGGGTTTGATTTGGGTAGGAGGCTCATGTAGACGATGCCGAGGATGAAGGTGGGGATGGCGACGACGACGGTGAGGACTTCGCGGAGGAAGAGTGAGCGCTGGTGCTTGGCGCGGATGGCCTTGGAGCGTTCCTCGAGTGAGGGCGGGTGGTGGATGGAGGCTCTGAGCGAAGCGTCGGCGGCCTCGATAGCCTTGAGGATGTGGCGGATGGTGAAGCGCGGCGCGTCGGGGGTGTAGTGCAGCTTGAGGATGGGATTCTGGGGGGACGGCTCCTGGAGGATGTCGACGCGGCTGGGGCCGAGGCTCTTGAGGGTGGTGCTGATGCGTTCGGGGCAGCGCGGGCAGAAGATGCCGTCAACTTTGATGTCGACGTCGCGTGCGCTGTCGGCGCGAGAGTCTTGTTGGGAGGCGAGGTTGACGACCGAGTCGATGGCGGCGTCATAGCCGAGATCTTCAATGGCGTCGATGACGGCTTGGGTGCGGCTCTCGTCGGACAAGTCGACGGTGGCACTGTTGCCGACGAGGTTCACCACGACGTGCGAGATCCAGTCGTTCTTCTCGAGCTCCTCGGTGATGGTGTTGGAGCACACGGCGCACGTCATGCCGCCGATGGACACGGTCAGGCGCCAGGTCGGGACATCTGTGGTCGAGGTGACGACTCTCTGGAGAGCATGCGGCAGGCGATCGACTTCGAGAGTCTCGCTACTAGCGGACCGCGCCCGGAGAAGATCGGCCTTTTCGTCATTGGGCAAGTTGGTGGTGTTGGTTGCTGTTCCAGACCGACACTCGTCGCAGTTCTCGAGGTGCACAGCCCTGGCCTGTTCCTGCGCCGACGGCGGTCCAGGCCTCCTCGGCCAGAAGCGAAACCACGAGTCGACCGAGGCCGTAGAGCGGTGCATGGCAATGTTGTGGCTGCTCTCGGGGAGGAGGTGGTCGTCGCACTGCGAATCGTTTGCGGCGACGGCATCGGTATGCACGGCGCACACGTCGAAGCCGACGTGTTGGAGGGCGGCCTCTATGCGACGGACCGAAGTCGCGGGGAGGTCGCGGTGCTCGATCGTCACGACGGATGTGACGAGGTTCGGTGACACCCAGAGCACATGGTCGCCAAAGGTCGAGTGCAGGTGGGAGCGGATGAGGGCCACGCACGACGGGCAGTGGAGGTTGCTGAGGAGGTACGATGTTGTGACAATGGGAGGCGGTGGTATGGGTGACATGGCGGTGGTTGTCACGGGGATGTTTGCGAGGCGAGGTTGAGTCGAGAGGTGAGTGATGCGGTGAGGTTGACGATATGTCACTGTTGAGGGATGCAAACGATCAAGTTGGGCGTGTGGGAACGAGATGAGGCAGCGACAACGAAAACGGCAACAACAAAATTGACAGGTAAATACGAGTCAAGTTAATCAGATGAATGCAGGAGACTGAAGACAACAAAAATAATGGCGACCACAGGACCTATTTAATTCTTCACGGCTTGACGTCTCTCGAGTCTAAAATCCGCACAAATGTCGCAGACCGGGGGCGTCGTCGTCGTGGTTTGACTAGCGCACTGCAACCACCAGAATGACAGAACGGAAAGGTGTCTTGCAGTAGGGCGATGAGCTTGTCATTTGTAAATCAATGCTAAACACCTGTTTCTTGTTCCCTTTTCTCCTTCTGCTGTGTAATTCTGTTCATTCTCGCCTCAAAGGTGAGCAAAGGTGAGGAATGAATCAACGGCCGAGAACGAAGTGGAGACTAAACCAGGTGGCGACCGATATGGAGGCCCCACTAAAACCGATGAAACGGGTTTAGACCCAACTTCCCCAACGCTGCGCTCTTTGTGCCGTCGCCTCATCATGGCCACATCAATTCGAATTCGACTCCGATATCCGATTTCTAAGCCAGGACGTGCTGGCCGCTTCGAGAAGTACTCGTTGTTGAGTCACACAGAAAATAACCCCTGCCATAGGCCCTACACCAGTATCATCACGCTCATCACCCTCCTCGCGCTGCTCGCCTCTCCCCGCATCAGCCCGTACACGAAGCAGTCTCCCACGAGCTCGTAGTGAGATGGCTTGCTCTGTGGCCGCACCACAAACGGGACTCGTGCTCCGGGGAAGAAGGCCACGGCGTCGTTGATCCCCGCGTCGGAACTCGCCATGCCAATGTAGCCGCGCTGCGTCGTGAAGAGCCTGCGGTCGAGGTTCCCCGCGCGTACCACTGCTTGGTGATAGCTGTCGCCGTCGTCGTCCGCTGCTCCGTTCTGCCGCAGTGAGCTAAAGATGTTTTCCAAGTCTAAGTCTTCCGGCGGCCGAAAGTATGCCTCAAACTGTGCCCCCAGAGAGCTCTGCCCGCCCCTGGTCTGGAACTGCCTCAACGCCTGCAGCAACTCCCCGGGTGCTGACGCGGCTGCGCCCGCGAGACTCCCGACCACGTTCGAGTCGCAGACGAGAGTTCGCCAGAATGCTTCAACGTGCGTCCCGCCTCCCAGATAAGACCGACCCGAAGCCACGAGCCGCATGTGCTGCTGCCGAGCCCAGTCGTACCGCGCCAGTCGCCCGCCCAGCGTCGTCCGCAGCGTGTCCGTCACATGGACGATCCTGTCGTGTACCAGGCCCGAGAGCACCAGCGGCCCCGACACCAATGGACTTGGCGGCATCTCGGCTTCCAACCCGGCAGACGCGTCTGTCAGGGTGAAGTGAAGGACGGGATACTGGTTCGTTCGTGCGCTCCAGTCTGGGATCCAGGAGGGGATGCCCTGGCTTCTCCTGATTCCCGCGTAACTGAGCAGTTCCAGCCCGCAGCGGGAGAGCAGCAGATCGGCAGTCTCTTGGTAGACTTGAGCTGTGGTTTTTGTGTAGTCTGGCATGATTCGGCCGTCCAGACACACCGAGGACAGCGCAAAGACTCGATCCCTTGGGTCGCTACAATCCAGGTCGCGACAGAAGGCCAGCGTCTTCAGAGGCATCTTTAGGTCGAGCCGGAGCAGCTCGCCGATCCGGGGCATCAGGCCCAGCGCCTCGACCTGGCTCGCCGATGGCTTGGGCCCGTCCAAGGCATTAGTCCGGTACATCTCGGCCACACGGGTAAAGACGTCCCAGGAGACCTCAACCTTGCCACACAAGACGATCCTGCTCTTGGCGAGGAGGCATTCCTGCACCATCCAGAGCCGCGTGTACCACCCGCGAAGGACAAGGTCCCGGAGCGACACCCATGCAACGTCATGTTGGTCGGGGACGCGGTACTTCGCGAAGAGTGTCGATAACGTCGTCGTTGGATCGGTAGTATGTTCTTTGCCTGCCAGCACCAGCTTGTTCGCCAATCGGATGCCGCGATTAACTTCGGCCGTGTCTCCTCCTACGTACGTGATGACGCGACTCGCCCGGCTGAACACCTCGGTCATCAGCTTCACCTGCCTGCCTCGCTCGCCGACATCCTCCTGGTTGACGCAGGCGGCGTCGGCCCAGACGTGGCGGATGCCGTGCTCGGGCTTGGCGCGTCGGACGGCGCACAGGGCCTCGAAGAGCGACGCCGTGATGCGCAGCGTGGTGCCGTTGGTCACGAGGAGGCTGTGGGACGGCTCGGGGCTCTGCCACCGGTACGAGAGGGCTTCGTAGGACACGTCGCCCGAGATGGGGGACTCGAAGAGGTCCGCGTACAGGACGGGCGAGTCGCCTCCGTACAGGCGCAGGATGCGGATCTTCTTGGGGTCGCTGAGCGGCGAGTATCGATAGGGGGGTCGGTCATTCATGATCTGTTGTGTCGTGCGTCGTTTGTGCCGTGACACAGGACGTCTATCTGTCGGATGGCTTTGATGAACCGACCAGCTTTCTGGTGATTTTCAAAGCTCGACAAGGGCACCAAATGGAAGCCATAGCACGAGGCAACCTCCTAGCGTAATTACGGTGCCCTTCAAGACCGATATCTACGGCTCGAGATTGATTAGTTACTAAGCGAGACTAGGCATGCAGAATGACACACTCGCCACTCTTCCTTGGAGTGCGGCGCTTCCATCGAGCCCTCATATCTATGTACAAAGCCAGTCAGGTGCTCCCGTGAGCGTCACAGGGTCCAAGGCACTTGGCGAAGCTTGACTGGACGCCTTTACGCTTCGGTATAAATGCGAGAGAGCGGAGAACCGCTCGTTGCCGGACAGGTAAAACCTGCTCGAGGGAGCGGGCGTGCAGATGCATCATGCCGGCCGGCACATGGTCTCGGGGACAGGCGGGCGAGTGAGGAGACGACATGTAGCGTTTTTCAATCGAATAGACTCTGAAGGCACGTGCCTAGGCTGGGAGTTGGGGTGAATGCAAGTTTATCTGATGTACGCGGGACAACCAAAGGGAGCTTTGGACTGGCAGCAGACTGTCATGCAGTGTTTCTCCTCGGAGAATAGCTTCCTGGCGGTGGCGGTTGATGCACCGCTTCCACGCGGCCAACGGGCGACAGTGGACATGGTTGCGCGACATAGGAGGGGAAAGAAGGAAGATGGAAATGAAACTGGGTGAGAAGAAAATAAAGAATCATCATCTGACGGGCTTGGGCTTGGTGAAACACCCCAGCTGGGCCACGATGAGGTGCTGCACCACGACAATGACGTTATTCGACTCTGCAGTCACCGAGTCAGCACATTTTCTTGGTTATCCTATATCGAATCTATTGTGTACAAAGCACTCGACTCGGGCGTTTGCTCCTTCTATCTTGAGACTTGTGAGGAGCGAGGTAGTTGAGAGGACGTGGTTGGTGAGACTCGCAACACCCCCCTCGTTTGCCAGCCGGGGATAGCAAGGCGACAAGGGGGCCTTTTCCTTCTTGGCATATTCGCAAAACAGTACATAACAAGCTTGCTCAAGAAGCTTGTTATTTGGGTTTGCCCACTATTACGTATCGAAGTACGTCGAGTCTGGGGTTCAAGGAAAAAGAGGACTCTGCGTACGTTGCGGGGAATAAAAGAATTGCATAATGGCTACTCGGCTCACTCTGGGGGAGGGTCTAGCTGCGACAAGGATGCGTGGGGAGAGAGGGAGAGAGTATTCATCATGTTCTACGAAAGTTATAGGGCAAAGAAGCACACGACCAACAAGTTGGTGTGGTTTTGGGCTGGCAAAGCTGGCTCATTAGGGCGTCGTTGACGAGGAGAGATTCGTATGCGTCCACGTTTCCAAGAGGCTTCCAAGGCCATTCCAAGAGCCTCCTCACATTCCTATTGCGGAATGGGCCGTCCAGCAGCCAAGACGCATGTTTCTCAGAACCGAGATGGGCTGCGACGTTGTGGTTCTTTTGACATTACAGCTGTAACGGTAGCCTCCGTATGGTCGTATGCGTTCCTGGGACAACTTCAAGCGCTCGTCTCGTCAACCGATGCGAACAACAAGCCCGTTCAAGTCCTCGGACACTCCCAAAGCCATATCTTACAAGCGAAAGCTGTACAAAGTACGAAGTATTCGTACACGTACACGGACGACGGACTGCGCAAGGCGGGAGTCCGCCTCCCCCTTTGTTCTCCCACCTTTCGGACTCTATTCAGCGGAAACGCGGGTGGATTTCTTCTCGTAATTGTGATGCAGCGAGTCTGGGGGACTTTCAATCGGCTGTTCGAGACGGGAATGCGAAAAAAAAGACGCAGTGGTCGTGCTGCTGCCCAAGCAGCCAGAAATGGGCCGTTTTTTGAAGTCTGGCGAGGCTGGGGGGACAATCAGTTGACGGAGGAGGGAAACGCCTAACAAAGGTGTATTATGTACGAAAAAATGCCTCTTGTCGTTTCTTACAATTGGTGTGCTTAGTTGATACGTCTCTCCCCTGTCCGGGTGAGAAGTCCGAGATCGGTTGGCCCTTGAACGGTTCCCATGAAACGCGCACATCTCTTCGTAGGCTTCTTGGCGCAAGGGTTTAGGCTGAAGGTCGTTGTTGCGTCTGCTTGCCGCTCTTGCTGCTTCGTTCTGAGAGAAGGGTTATCGAGAATGCGGCTGCTGAATGATGCTAGCAGCTCAGCTTCTCAGATCTCGTTAGCCGCGTTCAATTGACCTTCTTTCGCTATTCTTTACCTACTTATCACCTCTTCTTCTGTTCTCTCCTTTTCTTGGTGCTCGCTTCTCGGTCAAGCCTTGCACCGACTCATACGGACCGAACAACAACGTAGCATCCTGCTCACCTCCTCACCTGCTCCTCACGGCAACCGTTCCCACCAGGAAACCCGCAATTTTTTAAATAACAGACCCGACGACAATGGGTTTCTACTGCTATTGAGTCTGCAAAATACCATCGGGTGTATATAGCGAAACCCTCGCATTCAGCCGCTCGCCTTCCAATCGGGGAGGCGCGTCAAGGGGGAGAACCCATGATACCCATTCCCGGCACATACACTCTTCCCGCGGCGATACATGATCCGGGGGCCGGGTTGCTTGTGGAGAGGTGGTCCTTGGCAACCCTGAAGGGTTCTGACGTCTCTCCCCGTGTGTGTGTGTCTCGCTCTCCTCCCTCTGTGGTGCGTTTCCAGAGTGGTGAGACCTCCCGGATACATGTTCATCCTTCACCTTGAACGGCGTCAAGAAGTGGTACCGATGTGAAGAAGGGGACGCTGACAACCGGGCCGGGGACAAGAGTCAGGACCCCTCATCACGAGCCTGGCAACACGCCACTTATCTATTGCCCCCCGGTCTCTCCTTGTCGGGCGCTTCTCTGCACGCCTGCCGGCAATCTGCCCTTCTACTGCTGGAAAGTGCCGTCAGCCCAAATCTAGAAACTGTGAGGCTATCACCGTGAAGGCGTACATCGATTCGCGGGGGAGGAACCCGGTTGCTTGGAGGCTCGGCGCTGCGACATCATCTCCCACCATATCCCTCCATTGCATTTCTCAATCCCTCCCCCATCTTGCCTCCAAGACCAGAAGTGCATATGCCCAGACACGTCCTCCACATGGCGATGCTTGAACTCGGTCTGTGCCTGGCCTCGAAAACTCCATTCTTCGCAACGTTGCTCAAGGATTCCCTATAGGGACCAGGCTCTCGTCCTTCTTGGCATCGCTCGCGTCTCCTCTTCGGACAAATCCCCCAAGGTCTCATTCAATGAAATAAGAAAAACAGGTCCCCCCTCGCCTCGCGTCCACAGTTCTCTCCACATCGCCAAGACGTGCGAGCGTTGCGAGTCGGCATACCCGCCGGGGGCGTGGGAGAGGACAAGAGAGAGAGAGAGGAGGAGGAGGTCCAACGGTCTGTTTGTCATCGTCCTTCATCACGTTGATGGGCGACTTTCTTCCTTCCTCGTAGAGCGACAATGGAAACTGGCCCCCCTCCGCCGCCGCCTGATGCTTGTCGCCCGTTGGAACTCTTGGCTCTTGGCAATCCATTTCTCGTTACGTTTTGCTTTGGTCTGCTTCCTTGGGTCTTGCACTCGCTCAAGACTTCCTCTTGGGTTCGTGTTGCATCCGCCCGCTCTCTGGAGAAGAGATCCGCAAGAAGTCATGAGGAGAGAGTTGAGTGAACGAGCTCTGGCGATTGCGTTTCCTGGGATGATTGCTGGCTTGGCGGAATGGGGTCTCTTGAGTTTCGAATCGCATATATAGAGAATGCCGTCTGCTGCGATTATACGTGCTCATCCATTATTCTCCTTCGACTAGTTGCTTCCTTGAGCAATAAGGCAAACCTTGCCGCAACATCCCTCTACTTCTTCTTCAAAACTATAACCCTCTCCATGGAATCCAAAGAAATCAGGATCGAGCCCGTCCCGGTCCAACCGCAGGACGTGCCCAAGCCTCCTGCCACGGAGACGGCGACCTACACAAACTCGGCGCCCGACGTCGACGCCGTGTCGGCCGAGGAGCACCAGCAGGAGAAGAAGTGGTGGTCCTCGATCAAGGAGCCGGGCTCGGCCCTGCAAATCATCACTAGTGCCGTGTGCGCCATCGGCATCGGGTTGGGCGTGTCGACGGCGGTGGACGAGGTGCCTGAGTCGGCGAGAGTCATCTTGTCCATCCCCGGAGATCTTTGGTTGCGGTCCCTCAAGGCTGTCGGTGAGTGTCGCAGGGGTATGTCCTATCGAAGGGGCCCAATCAACTAACACGAGTAACCAGTGCTGCCCTTGATTGTGTGCTCCATGCTGCTCGCCGTGCAACGCCTGAGGGTCATGTCCAACGGAGGCAGTCTGCTGGCCCGGTGGACGGTTGGATACTACATCATCACCACGCTCGTGTCCATCACCCTGAGTTGCCTGATGATGGGCCTGGTGTGGACGAAGCTATACCGTCCCGTCAGCCAGGACCAGCTCGAGTATGACGACAGCGACAGCACCGTCGACACGTCGGAGCAGGAGATTTACGACGTCATCTTGGACATGTTTGAGTCGTTTATCCCTTCCAACGTGGTGTATGCCTTGGCGAACGACGACTTGCTCGCAGGTATGTCGAACTCGTCTCTGGATCCTTCGCGTGGTTAACATTCTAACCAGTCATCATCGTGGCCATCATCGTCGGTTACCTCATCGAGAGCCCCGAGTCCCCCCTCGTCAAGGTCACCGAGGAGATTGAGCGAATGATTACTAAGATCATCACCTTTCTCATCCAGATTGCCCCCATCGGCGTCTTCTCCCTCATCTTGGCCAACATCATGAAGCTGGACATTGGGGAAATCGGCATCAACCTAGCCATGATGATTGGCGCGACGCTGTCGACCATGGTCATCCACATCATCATCATTGTGCCAATCATCTTCTACAGCTTCACCCGGATAAACCCCTACTCGTACTGGATCAAGATCTCGCCTGCGTGGGTGACGGCCTGGGGATCTGCCTCGTCGGCGGCCACGCTCTCGGTGACGCTCCGATGCGCAAAGGACAGAGGCATTCCGTCCACTGTTTACAAGTTCACATGCCCGCTGGGTTGTCTCATCAACATGGATGGGTAAGACGAACCATTCCCGAGCCACAATTCGATGCTGATATCTGTTAGTACCGCCATCTACATCCCCGCGGCCGTCGTCTTCCTCGCCGCGACGCAGAACATCCAGCTCACGCCCGTCAACTACGTCATCGTCGCGCTCCTATCGACCATGGCGTCCATTGGCGTGAGCCCGATCCCCTCGGCTTCGCTGGTGCTGATGCTCATGATTGCGCGGTCCGTCAACGTCGAGATCACGGGCATGTACGCCGTCATCGTGGCCATCGACTGGCTCCTCGACCGGTTCCGCACCGCCGTCAACGTCTCGGGCGACCTCTTCGCTGCCATGATCATCACGAAGATGACGGGCATCCGGGATCCGCCTGAGGTGGAGGAGCACGAGGCCAAGCAGCAGGAGGAGGAGAAGAACAACCAGAATGCGCCGGTTGATATCTCCAACAAGGTGTGACACGATGGATAGCAAGGCGTTGGAGAGTCGTTAGATAGGAGACCAATGCAAGTTGACTTACAGTGTGATGGAGTTAAATCGGGTTCCGGCATGTTTCCCGAAAACGGCAATTCCTTATTCCAATTGTCATGGGTGTGACTGGCCCGCATGCTTCCATACTCCGGCAACCGGAGCGCAGCACAAAAAGACAGTCGAACCGCCGACGGCCCGGCAGTCGGAGTGCTCCAAAAAATGGAGGGGAGGCGTCCCCAGAGTGATGACATAAGCAAATAGCGGGTCTCATCGGCCCCTCGGCGTCTTGCATCGATTCACCTTTCCCAAAGAGGCTTGGTCCAATTGCGTGATTCTCTTCATCCATCAACAATTTTTGGCTTCCGTCGACGACTCAGCGAAAAAGTCGATGGCATAATCGACGCTTTACCAATTCCCCGCCGGTAAGTCGCTCTCCCCGTTGTCCGTGTGTTGTCATTTTTTTCGTGTCTCCTCTTTTGCATCTTTGGGTTTTGTTCTTCATCTCGTCTCCTGCTTTCTCAGCTTGTTCCTATTGGAATTGTCCCTCGTCGACGTCTCAGTCTCATCTCGCTTTATCACAAGTGAGTCGAGTCGGTATTGCCTCCGACCCTGAGATCGACCCCGAGATCGACCGTCTGCATTATTCAGCTCCTACTTGCGAGTTCCGACATATCACGCAGTCGCTAAGATGCCTCGCAAGGAATCCTCCAGCTTGCCCTTTGGCCAGCTGGTCCCTCTCTCGTCCATCTCAGGCCCTACATACGTTACCGCCCAGCTTCTTGTCCAGCAGATCGCCTACAAGCTCTCGGACAAGATCTTCTCTCACTCGCCCACCACCTTTGACCTCGATGTCGCCCTAAAGGATTGGGCCTCCAAGGAGGAGAAGAACATCCACGGATATGCCACCACTGTCCTGCCCTCGCAGACCCGTGTAGGTGCCGGTGCCATTGCTCTCGGATACATCTTCTCCCCCGACTTTGATGTCTCCAAGCGTCACATCCCTCAGACCTTGGTTGCTCCCTCGGGCAGCCTGCAGCAGCTTCGAGGAACCCTGGACCAGCTGTCTCTTCTCTACGGCGTCTCCAGTCCCTTTGTAGGCCACGTTGCTGCCGTCGACTACTCCGACAGCAAGGGCCTCGTGTCCAACTATGACACCGCCCTCCGACTGGCTGAGGATCTCGGCCTCGGTTTGGTTTCGAGTGCTTCCACCTACGAGGCCCAGCACATGGCCATCTTTGCCACCCTGCTTGCCTCTCTCCTCCCCACTCTCCACATCTACGATGGCCTTCGCACCGCCAGGGAGACTCTCCGCGTCGTCGATGCCCTCAGCGAGTCGGGCATCTCTGACTTGTACACCAAGCTGACCGCCGAGGTTGGGAAGCTGAACACTCGTCTGGACACGGCCGGCAAGGTTGTTGAGCTACTCAAGGCCTTCAACGATGAGCTCGGAACCATCTACGAGCCCTTTGAGTACCATGGCCACGAGACCCCTGATGTCGTCCTCGTCGCCTTTGGTAGCGTCGAGACGCAGGTTGCCAAGCAGGTTCTCGCTCATATCTCTGCCGATGGCGCCAAGGTCGGTATCATCAACGTCCGAATCTACCGACCCTTCATCGAGGAGGCCTTCCTCAAGGCCATCCCTGCTTCTGCCCGAACCATTGCCGTCCTGGGCCAGGTCAAGGACGACCTCGCCATCGAGGATGAAGCCACCCAGTCTGCCCTCTACAGCGACGTTCTCACTGCCGTGACCTTTTCGGGCCAGTTTGAGACGGAGCCCGATGTCCTCGACATCAAGTACGCTCCCGGCCAGACCTTTACTCCCCAGGGCATGGTCAACACGCTGCACAAGATCTTTGACAACGAGGGCGACGCCAAGCCCCTGCCTTCTCTCATCCAGGCCCAGCAATACACCTTTTGGGATCTGGATGACTCGGCTACCGTCGCTTCGCCTAGCGACATTGGCAGCATCTTGTCCAAGGAGTCCACCTCCAACGTCTATGTCAACGAGACCTTTGACAACCTTACCCAGGGCGGTATCGTCCGAAGCGATCTCCGCTCCTCCAAGAAGGCTCTCGAGGCTCCCTACGACATTAACGAGGCTGATGCCGTTGTCGTTGGCGACGAGAAGCTTCTCCAGGAAGTCGACGTGGCCAAGAGCATTGCCCCTGGCGGCAAGGTCATTGTGAAGATTTCCGGCTTCAAGGACGAGGACGTCGAGAAGAAGCTGCCCGTTGGCTTCCGCAAGGCCATTCAGGAGAAGGCCGTTGAGCTGTACGTCTTGGACGTGGCTGCCTCTCCTGCCTTTGAGAAGGACCCTGCCGCGGTCAAGCTTCTACTCGAGCTGGCCTTCTTCAAGGTTGCCCTCCCCGAGACCGCCCCCAAGGATCTCGGTGTTTTGGCCGCCGAGGACACGACTCCCACGGTTGAGCAGGCCACTGAGGCTCTCGAGACTTGCCTCCGCAAGCTTGAGGTCCCGGCTGCCTGGGCTGAGGTTGCCGCCGACTATGTCGAGGCTCAGCTGCCTGCTAGCATCAAGGCCAACAGCTTCGTCGCCCACGAGAAGGAGGAGGTCGAAGAGGTTCCTGAGCTCAACGACTGGCAGACGGCCGCCAAGGCTCTCACCTTCAAGGAGGCCTACGGTGCCAAGAGCACTCTCCGACCGGATCTGTCGGTCAAGACGGCCACCATCACCGTCAAGGAGAACCGCCGCCTCACTCCGGCCGACTATGACCGCAACATCTTCAACATCGAGTTCGACCTCGGCGACTCGGGTCTCACGTACAAGATTGGTGAGGCTCTTGGCATCCACGCCGAGAACGACGAGGAGGAGGTCAACCAGTTCATCGAGTTCTACGGCCTCAACCCCGACGATGTGGTCCAGGTCCCTTCGCGCGAGGACAACTCCGCGGTCGAGGCTCGCACCGTCTTCCAGGCCCTCGTTCAGAACATCGACATCCTCGGCAAGCCTCCCAAGCGCTTCTACGAGGCTCTGGGCGAGTTTGCCACGGACGAGACGGAGAAGGCCAAGCTCGAGGCTCTCGGCGGCCAAGCTGGCGCCGAGGAGTTCAAGCGCCGGTCCGAGGAGGACACGGTCACGTACGTTGACGTGCTGCAAGAGTTCAAGTCGGCGCACCCCAGCTTCCACGACCTGATCAAGATTGTCAGCCCGGCCAAGCGTCGCGAGTACTCCATCGCCTCGGCGCAGGCCGTAACTCCCAACTCGGTGACGCTCATGATTGTGGCTGTCGACTGGGTCGACCCCAAGGGCCGCACTCGCTACGGCCACGCTACTCGTTACCTCAGCCGTCTACCCGTCGGCGCCAAGGTGACGGCGTCGGTCAAGCCGTCGGTCATGAAGCTCCCCGCCAAGGACACGGCGCCTCTCATCATGGCCGGTCTCGGTACCGGCCTGGCTCCCTTCCGTGCCTTTGTCCAGTACCGCGCCATGCAGAAGGCCCAGGGCAAGGAGATTGGCTCCATCCTCCTGTACCTCGGATCTCGCCACCAGCGCGAGGAGTACCTCTACGGCGAGGAGTGGGAGGCCTACCTGGCCGCGGGAGTCGTCACGCTCGTGGGAGCCGCCTTCTCTCGCGACCAGCCCCAGAAGATCTACATCCAGGACAGGATGCGGCAGACGCTCAAGGAGATTGCCAAGGCGTACCTCGAGGAGGAGGGCAGCTTCTATCTGTGCGGTCCTACATGGCCTGTGCCTGACGTGACCAAGGTGCTCGAGGAAGCGATTGCCCTCGAGGCCAAGGCCAGCGGCAAGAGGGTTGATCCTCGCAAGGAGATTGAGAAACTCAAGGAGGAGGGACGATATGTCCTCGAGGTTTACTAAGCTTACGTTTGATGACCCGTGTTTTAAAAAGATGGTGCCGAGATAGACTAGAACATTGAGCGTATGTCAAGACATGACTTCTTCTTCCACTACCTCGGTGCCACCTGTGATTCTTGTGGTGGAATGGCCCATTCCGGTCTTGCCCCTGCTCCTCAATCCTCAGCCCTGGTGACTGAGCCTGGCTGCAGCGGCACATGGTCACCTTATCAGCTCGTCATGCGTGATAAACAGTCCGGTTCGAATACCCTTGCGAGGGAGTGGTCCTCTCCTTCTCCGCCACGCGTTGGGCAGAGCCACGCGGACTGCGTACTCCGTAGAAGGGCCGTTCTCGAGCGCTCGGCAGTCCGTATCTGCTTTGGTGGCGTCTTCGGCAGATGCTTTTTTTTTGGTGTCCTTTTTTCGTTCCCTTTGGCACGAGAGCCTCATCGCGTGGCGTCGTCAGCAACCACATGGGCTCTTTGAATGGCTGAAATGGCCGGATTGACTTTGTCCATGGCATCATTCAGTGCCCAACAACACGCCCGGGCCGGATGTCCTTGCCTTGGCCACGCGGGACTGGGCGAGCGCTAGTCAGAGCCTCGTGTTTTCTCTTGTGGGAGTCGTGGCTTTCCTGGGGTCCTGGTGATAGGAGGGGGATAGGGTGTCTTCGGCGGAAGGGAAAAATGTGGTGTCTCTCGGTGCATGCGGCGAATGGGCTCCCGGGATGAGGCCATCGAGGCCCGGGGTTTTGGGGTCGACGAGAAATGCCTCAGTGGTTTCTTTTCTCCGCTGTCTATTCGTGCGGTACGGATGCGTAGTCTGCTTGACTGGTTTCTCCGCCTGTGGCGGGTAGGTGGTTTGAGTGGTAGGGATGTTTTTGTGGTGGTGTCGACGGCAGTTGTCTCCAGGTTAGCTGTGCCGACTGATGGATGGGATTATGACCGATCTTGGGTGTCGTGACTGGACTGATACAGATGGCTTGGAATATTTGTTGGACTTTTGGATACTTACTAATACTTTGAGTAATGTTTGATGTGACAAGCGGGTACATATGAGAATGAGGACAAGTCCATGGCATAGACAATGGCGTTCACTCAACAACCCACCACCAATAATTACACTTTTACGGACACTGCCCGTCTGCTCTCCTCCACTACAACGAAACATACTCCGAAAACAACACGTTCCCCTTCATCAGCCGTTACATCTCGACCCACCCCAGCAATTTCACTTCGAGGGCGCAGTAGCGGCCCCGACGGCTTGGATACGACTGTCGAAAGGAACAGGGAGTCTTGTTTGCAGCGTTGTTTGCAGTAATTGTGTGCAGTATGCACGATGGCAGTCAAAAAATACCGTGGATGAAAGCGATCGATGGGGTTTTCACTTGACGTCTATAGCAGGCTCTGATACCACTTCGATGTGACTACAAGCACCCAAAGCATCAACCCACCTTCACTTCTCCCCCGAGTTGATACACCGCTGTTCGACAAAACGTTCTCGCCACTCAACCAAGACCAGACTCAGAAGCCCACGCCTCTTAGAGTGGAAACCGCCGAGAACCAACAGAACGTTCCAACGATGGGCGAGGAACCAACGAAATGCCAAAGATGTGCTTCTCTCACCAAATCCATAAAACTGGGGCAAGTTTGGCAAGGGATAGAAGGGGAGATTTGGGCGTTTTGCTTGGTGGATAACGATCTGCTGACCGACCCCTCCCTCCCATCAAGATCCTAGCATCTGGAAAAGTAGAACGAGGCGATGGGGGAGGACGATCAGCTTGTTCGAGTGGACAGGGACGGTTTCGTTCCCTTGAGTCCCAGGGCGGAAATGAGCTCTTCTCCATGATTGGGAAGGGGGGCCACTGAGAAGAAAAAAGCAAAACACCAAAAAAAGCAAAAAGAAAACAGGTCGTTGTTGTAAACCAACGAAACCAACGAATCAAGCCCCCGTCGAGACACGGAGGTGTCAAGGCAAGGAGGTCCGAGAACGGGGGCCGGTCACATGATGGGATTTATCTGAGCGTGCAAGCGGATTGTTGTAGAGAGATCAAAGACACTACTGCGTAGTCGAGAGCTCGGGCTTCAATAGTCGGGGGCCTGGTGCGTGTCGATCAACGACCGAGCCGATGCTCCCGGAGACGGGCCTCGGCGAAGGATGATGGATGGTGTGTGCTCTCGATTTTAGATGCCGACCGGTTTGTTGGAGAGACTTGATGGATCATGGCGGTGAAGAGCCCTCTGGTGTTCAGTGCTAACCTTGCAACTATCCGCCTCAAGCCGTCTCTGATCATGTCCTTTGCTTTTTCCTTGTCTACTCCGTAGGCCATGCGACCTTTGCCAGCCACTCGGGTCACTCTCCTTCTCCACTGGGTCTCACGTCTCCTGGAAGTACCCTCTACTTCAAGTCCCCAGAACAACATCCAAGAAGCCCATCGCGGGCGCTCTACCCGCTTGCGTGGGGTCAACTTCCTTTTGATCCCAACGGAATGGGCCCAAACGGAGACGGGCGCGCGCGCGTGGGGATTTGTGACCAGGGATCGGTCACTTGTCGCTTTTTCTGATGCGATCCAAGGGTTCGGCAGTGTTGGTCGTCGTTGTTGCCAACTTACCAACTTGTTGTCAGTGTTGTCATCTCCTTTTTGTGGCTTGTCTAGGCTTCCATCTGTCACGACAATATGACACATGGATACTGGGCAAACGGCAGCGGATGGTCCAAAAGAAGACATCCGAGACGGAGGACCGAACAAGGAAACTTGAAAGAGACGCTCAAGATCCATCTCGAAGCGAATCCCTCGACAGACCGGTATGGAGATAAGATGCATGTTCCAACGTGCGACACGAGTCAGAGGCTCTCTCCTCCTCCTGCTCATCATCAAACGTATCAAAGTCCACGGTATCCATCTCCGGGCCATAATCGCGGCCCCCTCCCCGCTGCTTCCCGCGAGCCGGACTCGTCGTCTTCCTTCGGTCATCTTAGAGTCTGATCGCACACCTCGACAAGTGGGACGATGCCCAGAAAGCCCTTCCTTCCCATGCAGCGCTCGCTCAAAGCAGTAAAAAGGGACACCGCATCACACGACGAGGCATACAAGTGCCTGAGCGTACATATCCCCCCCCTGCTCTCCCATTCCGTCTTCCATTTTGCGGTACCGAACCACAGGAACTCGAAATCTGGGACCCTGCTGACCCGGGGAGGGGTAGAACTGCCGGGGTAGGGGTTGGGTGGTATTTGTTCTTTTTTGTTGGTTGGCGGGAAACTTGTTAGTGTCCAGCTGGAATAGAAACGGAATCGGCTTCAACCTGTCATGTCGTCAGACGGCGTATTCGCAGTCATCTCAGCTGAAATATCCCAAGCGGGATTGGCATTGTTGTCGCCCAGCGCGCCAGTTTGTTCCAGCGGGCGCAGCGGAGAGAACAAGGCTGACTGGAAGCGTCTGGAACAAGATCGTCGTCGCCCTGCATTTGAATTCGTCTGGAACATCAAGGTCCTGTCCGCATCTGGAGCACCAAGCATACGCTCGCCCTGCATTCGAATGCATCTGGAACAATGTCTGGTCTTTCTGTGCTCTCTCGAGCCGTATGTATTGCATTGCGTGTGCCTGTATAACCCTGTAACCTATCTTTGCCTCTCTTTAGAAAAAAAAAAAAACAGAAAACAGAAAATAGAAAAAAAGAAAACAGCTCCAATTTTGCCCATTACTTGTTTCCCAGCTCATCTCATCTCCTCTGTCCACACCCCCCATCCATCATCTCTCTTCCAAACGCCTCCTCCCTCCTCTTCTCCTTCAACCTTCACCTCCCTCCTTTCCCAAAAGCCGCGAACCAGAACGAAAAGGCGGAGCCCAAGAAAAAGCAACCATGCCTAGTAGCGCCCCCCCCTCTTCCTCCACGCCTGGCTTCGACACCGGCGGATGCAAAAGACGTAATGAAATAAAACTGTAAAACCAAAAGAAAAGCAGCAAGAAATGAAAATAGAAGACTCAACTCGTGAGTGAGAAGAGAAATTATTAGTAAGAGACAAAACCCGACTCCATACCCAAAAAAATCCCAGCCTTGCAAGGAGACAACTTCTCTCCTCTGCAGGGCGTTCGTCATGAGACTGTCATCTCCGGCCCTCTTTTTTTTTTTTTTTTTTCCTTTTTTCGGTTGCTTTTGTCGTCTCCTCAGCCGGGATTGCCCCATCAGTGTGGTCTTTCTGGGCCAAACGCCAGCGCCGGCGCCGTCAGAAAAGGACGCCAGCACCAGCAGCTCCGAGATGTTCTTTTTGATGGTTTCGGGTGTGTGTGAAAGTGTAGGCATGGTGTGTGCGGGTGCGTGTGCGAGAGTGTCTTCCCTCTACGAGTGGCCTCTTGGTTGTCCGCCTCGTTGTCTCTTCTCTCCTCTCTCGTCCCCTCTCTTGTCTCTCTCCCCTCAGTTGGCCCAGCCACTCTCGTCGCTCGCCAGCTCCTTCAAGTCTCCGACGATCTGGTACGTGGGATTGGCCGAACGACGGTCCCCTTCCATGTCCTTCTTGTCCCAGGCCCACCGGTCCGCAAAGTCGGCCTCCAGGGTGCCCTGCAGCATGTCTGCGATGTAGTCGCCGATGACGGGGAGGAACTTCCAGCCGTGGAAAGAGCCGCCCGTGGCGATGTACAACCCGTCGCAGTTGGGGTGAGGCGTCACGAGGAAGTCGTGCGTGGGCGTCGAGGCATCCCAGCACATGCGGTAGCCCTTGATGGGCACGTCGGCCACTTCCTTGCCGTAGAGGCCGTCCAGAGTGCGGCGTGCGCGTTTCTCAAAGAAGTCGATGAACCGAGGGCCCGTCCACGTGTTGTACATGGACTGGTCGGGCACCATGGACATGGTGGTGCCCGTGTGAGGGTTGGGTTGGTAGTTTGTGAAGCACAGGTCGCAGTTGAACTTGATGGTGCCGTCGGGGAGGATCGACATGCCTTCGCCTGGGAGGGGTTAGTAAATCATCACCTGCGGCAGGCCCAAAGAGAACTCACCCTTCACCTGCGGCAGGCAGTTCTTCAGCACGGGAATCGTAGCAAACTTGTCGTGCTGCGTGCCCGTCAGCTTGGCGTAGAAGCTCACGGCCCCCGTGGCCAACAGCCGGTCTCCGGCCTGCAGGTCCTCCCGCCCCGGAGCGCTCGAGGCGAGGATGCTCGCGGTGCGGGCGCCCGTGGCTAGCAGCACCTTGTCGGCACGCAACGTTCGTCCGTCGGCCAGCTTCACGCCGGCACAGCCGCCGTCCTCGGCCAAGTCGAGCGTCTCCAGCTCGCCGACGACGTAGCTGACGCCCAGATCGACGGCGGCCTGCACCACGGCTCCCAGCGCCTTGTCGGCTTCGGCAAAGCCCACGCTGGGGTTGAACAGGACCTCGCTGACGCCGTCAAAGTTGGCCGTGGCGAAGGCGCCGTTCCACCGCGTCCGCACCTCGTCGACCGACAGCAGCTGCGAGTTGTTTGCGATGCCCATGTCGCGGTAGCTGGCGATGCTCTCCTCGCCAAACGACGTGGCGTCAGCCCGCAGCATGCCCACCTCGTGGTACCACGTCTTGTAGAGCTTGTCCTGGCGCCAGAGCGGCATGGCCTTGGCCAGCATGCGCATGTAGAGGCGGTCCGGGTAATCGTCCCGCACAATCTTGTTGATGTCGTGCGATGCTGCCCGCGGGTTGGGGAAGGCTGCCGTGTCCACGAGCGTCACCCGGACGTCGCCTCTCTTGGCCAGCGTCAGTGCCGTTGCCGCACCAAAGTTACCTGCCCCAATGATGAGGACTGAGGGAGTGGCCATGATCATGATGAAGGATGTGGTGGGGGGTGGAAGTGATGTGTGTGTGTGTGTTGGTGTTGAAGGAGATTCAACCAAGGTAGGAGGTAGGTAGGTAGGTAGGTAGGCAGTCAAGTAGGCCGAAAAGGTATCAGGGTATCAAGACTCAAACAATGAAGAAACAAGACAAGTCCAAGGCGTGTCGGGTATCGAAACTGCAAGCAAGCAAAAGTAAAAACCCCGTTTGGTAGTGAGAGGGAGAAGCTCGTCTACGCCGGTTCCTTGTTGTCTGCAAGGAAGGATCGACCACCATCTTTATATTTTAAACTTCAGATTCGGCAGGTACCTCTCTTTTCCCTCTTTCCTCCCGAGTCAGCCCCCGGCCCGGTTGTCTCCCTTCCCTCCCCTCCCCTCCTTGTCTCCCTCCCAAAGAAGGGGGAAAGAGTAGCGGTCGGGGGAGACAACAGGACCTTCGTCCGAAAAGACTTTAGAAACAACGCCCTAGTAGCTTACCGCCCGGACGGGTGTGTACCTTTCGTACATGGCGAGCTACAGCCGAAAAAAAAAAAGAGGGCAGGCAAGGCAACCTTGAGAGGGAGGCTATTCTTGGGGCTTGGCTTTCTTGGTTTGGCGAAACTCTTTGCTTTTTCCTTCTTGTCTCTCTTCTCCTTCTCAGCTCTTGCAAAAAACGTCTCCCTTCGAGGTCAAAGCAACAGCCCCAGCCCAAAACCCAGCCACAAAAGCGTGGAAAATCCATGCCCAAGACCCCCCGAAACAAGGCGACCAAAACGGCTATCACACTTTTTCCCATAGCAAAACATGACGAAAAAGTCCATGGTACAAGTCATACCTTGGACACGCACGAGGAGCCCATGTACTCTCTACACGACGGGTCACGCTGTCAACGGAGCCACGCTATCACGAACGAGTTTAGATTGACGTGTCCCACCAAAAAGTCCAAGTTCCTAGCCAGCCAGCCCAGCCAGGGGCAAAAAAACAACATGTCAACAAGAGAAGAGAGGGAAAAAAAAAAAAAGAAAAAAGCTACTGGAAATTTCAAGCAAAGAACCGGCATGGTTTCAACATTCATTGATGAAAAAAAAGGAGGGAAGAGACAACCCGGGCCTCAGCTAGCCGGGGCGTATCCATAGTAACTTACTTGTTGATGAGCGGCCTCGGGGGGCGGAAACACGAGGCTGCGGTACCACGTTGTACCCGGCGGGTGAAGAGTCCAGTCACGAGTAAGAGATAGACCGTCTGGCAAGAGGTAAGAGGTACGACCCGAGTACATCTGAATACGTGAGGAGCTTAGCTGAGAGACGACAGGAAAGAGAAGAGATGACGCGAGAGAGAGCGAATACCCAGAGAGCGAATACCTTGGGTATCCGTACCGCCTCTCGTCGTCGGCTGGGTTATTAGCAGGCCTCACTTTTGGCTCACCACACCCCCTCGAATTAGGAAAAAGTCGCCAATCCAATATCTCTCGTCCTTTCTTCTCCTCCCTTGCTTCCCCGCGGCGGCTGGCTCGAAAGGGCGCCCTGAGAATGCTCCCTTGCGTCCCCGTACCATCCCTCGTCGTCGTTTGGAAATCTATTATGGGCCTCTCCGTCTCTCGCTCTCCCTCTCTCATCATCCTTGAAAGACTACCCAGAACCCACCCAAGGCGCCACGCATTAGCGGGGTCGGTTTCCTGCGCGGTTGGGAAACTTGGGAAATCTTGGGAATCCATTCCCCACGAGATCTGCTCTTGCGTCCAACCGGTCAAAAAAGTGGCTGCCTGCTCGAGTTACCTTACATAGGCATACAACCGTGCTTGGACGACCGTACGAATAGAGCGCGCCTCACGGGACAAAACCGTACGACTCGACGCGGAATCCCCCTTCAACAAGGGACCACCATGCCATGATGCCATGCACCCATGTCCTGAGTACAGCACTCTCGAGGCCATCACAGCCCAATCACCAAATGACCTCGTCATGGTGTTTCCCTTCCCCGACGACGGAGTCTGGTACTCCGGAACTACCTACGCAAAGTACTCCCTACCTAACGCCGGCTCCCTTGCCGTTGAGAGGAGCAACTCGACACTTGACAAAAGCAAACCAGCCCACATCATTCATACCCATGTATCTCTACTTGTACCGAGTACATGGCCGCTCGAAGCGAACCCGACAGAACCAAAAGGACAACTTGTCTCTTGTTTGGTACCAGGAAAAAGAAAAGAAAACACTCAACCCAAGGGAGACGAAGTCGTTGCACCGCCAAGGGAAGACCCCCTTGCTTCTCTCTACAAACGACCGCTCTTTTCCGCCCGCTTCTCCTTTTCTCTCCCGCCGCATTGCCCATCCTGTGCTTTGTTCGAGACTCTTACGAAACTTGTCTTGTCCTCCCCATCCACAGTCAAACCCATACGTAGTTGCTTCTGACCCAGGCCCGCACCGTTGAGCAGCCACGTGCGCCACCTAGTTCTCCGTCTGAAGGAGCGCAGGCTCAGACACAGACGAGGTCAAACTTGCTCGTCCGAGCGACTCAGCTTGTGTGTGTGTGTGTGGAGTAGCGTAGATGGGCCATTGAGATCGGATCGCAAAGGCCTGCTTGAGGCTCCATTGCTATCCTTGATCGTGGGACTCGGCGCAAGCAATTGGTGCCCAATCAGACCGGTCAAGCCCCTGAAATTATCCACATGGAAAATGACATCGACTTGACCCGTCATCTTGGGCTTCTCAGGCTCTCCCCATGTTACGGATACAAAGTACATACTACGTACGTACGGTACTCCGACTGGTCCGCTCCCTTGATCCCCGAGGCTAGCCAGACTCCTGCTCAACCATGATCCTTGCCCCGGAGCTGATCAATGTCGGGGGACGCCCAGGAGACAGACAACGCAGAGAGCCCAGAGAGAGAGAGACCTTTTTTTTTTTTTTTTTTTGGCCGCCAGACGTCTCAGCCCGCTTGCTCGCACGCACGCACGCACGCACAGAGCCGTCTCCGTTGCGGATGCAACCCTCGAACCGACGAGACCTATCGCTCAACCTGCGCGTCATTTACGTGCCGCGAGCCTCGGGTTTCAAGGGACTCCGCCTGAGCGCCCAGGCGTGTCCCGACTGTTTGGTGCAACTAACCGGCCATCGTTATTAGCAAATGTCTATTCTACTCGCGCGCTGTCGTGCGTCCGTCAGGCAGGGGGCCGGCGATACCTGTAAGACTGTAGCCCGCTTCACCCGCGTCGTGGCTGTGCCTCGTGCTTCTTCATCCCTCTTGGGCACGGAACCGGCGAGAATGGTCGCATGACGCCTTTTCTTCGCTCGTCGCGGCTTTGTGCATGGGCACGCACGTACATTGTTGTCGTTTGTAGTTGGGCCGACCAACACGCCCTTCGTCCATTTCCAGCCTCGAACAATCCCCGTCTCCGTCAGCTTTCCAACGGCTTGGTGCATGGCCCGTCCCGAGTGCCCGTGCGGGCGTGCACTGTCTATGCCATGGAAGAAGATGGGGTGTCAGTGTGTTGGCGCCCTAAGCGCCTGCTCGTTTCCCCTCAAATTGCCAGTTGGCAGTCGCATCGGTCAGTCCCAAGGATCTGACCGGTGAAGCCGTTTATACTATGATATGCAGGTAAGAATGGCCAGCTCCCCACAACCCATGAAAATTGGTGTTAGTGATTGGTGGCTCACGGCGTCGACTTCTTTCGGCACCTCATGAGCCGGCTCCAGAACGGCCCCGACTGCGCCAGCGTGTTGAAGCGTGCCCGTCAACACCCGTCTCGGCCTTGTCGAGCATGACTTGTGACTGCGCAATGGCCCCTATCGGTTGTAATCAATCAGGGAACCCGCAGCTTCTGGACGATCCGGCCCTTCTCGTCATGCGACCCAACGTCGCACTTGAGTTGCCCTTGTAGTTGCGTGGCTGGCGAGACTGGTGAGACTGGGCGCCTCGGCCGATATCCGCCTATCGCGTTGGCATCGGCTTTGGTGAGCCACAGCCATTGGTGCAAGGTACGGCTTGGGCAGCCCTGCTTGCACATCGACCTCGGAGGCCCCAATGATATCTAATCTAGGGGGCTAGTAGACTGACCGAGTGAGGTCATGTCGCCCCAAATCGAGGCATCTGTCTAGCTTCCGACTAGCATCTTATCATGTTCCAGCACGGTGTTTGACAGTCGACTTGTGTCTTTCCAGACCGTCTCTGCGGGCAAACCTCCTCTTTTTGGGCGGATTTGGGCACCCGGCCAAGTCGCACCTCCAAGGTTTCCTGTGCTTATTGCAGTGTTGTCTATGCAGAATTAGCCAATTGCGTTAGATGGAAGAAAAGAAGGATCTTAGGCAAAAGGTGGCAAACATACGCGAATGACGAATTCCTGTCAAATAGGATGAGAGTGCCGGTCTTGTCTACCCCGCCCTTGTCGCATCGCTTTCCCAAGGGGCAGTAGTAGGAGCCTTTGCCCCTCTGCCTAAGGGAGTCCATGTCGATCTTGGAGAAAGTCTCCTCCTCGTCCTCCCCCGAGTCGTCTGTCATGACAACATCGACATCGGATGGCGCAGTCGTCGGAGCGGAATCGGCAGCAGGAGCAGGATCGGAAGCGGGAGCGGGAGCGGAAGATGAGGTGGGGGTAGCAGCCGGAGCCGGAGCAGGAGTAGGAGCGAGTGGAGGAGTAGAAACACGAGCAGGAGCTGGAGGGGCGGCAGGAGCGGGAACGGGAGTCTGAGAGGCAACAGCGCGCGAGGTAGCAGAATAATCAGGAGAAGCTTGCGAGGGTTCCGATTTTGGCATGACAGGGGGGTTTGTCGCATCAACTTCGGGTGCAGGCAAGGACACTCGTGTAAACGGTCTGTTCACATCGTGGACTGACGAGGGGGTCTGCTGAGAAACCAGTTCTGGCGACTCGGGGACAGCGTTTGGACTCCACGCCTCTTGGACGTCACGATAAAACTTGTCGGTCAAGTATTGGATTTTGCTATCAGAGGGGAACGACGTTAGCCAGGCCAGGTCGGGTCACAAGACGTCAAATGATGCAAGGGTGTACAAAGGTGGCTTACCGGAGTCTTGACTGTTC
This sequence comes from Thelonectria discophora, assembly GCA_911649645.1. NCBI lineage: Eukaryota > Fungi > Ascomycota > Sordariomycetes > Hypocreales > Nectriaceae > Thelonectria > Thelonectria discophora. The sequence continues at coordinate 1,223,776 of CAJVRK010000012.1, forward strand.
GAGATCCATGGCCACGAGAATGGACATGTCGGTGAATCTGGTTGACAATCTCGACTGCTCGTGCGCTTCATAGACGGCCCCCTCCAAATGGGCTCCGGAGACAAGGTTGGTAGTCAAGCGGGCGTATGTGCTCGCGACTCGGACCAAGTACTCCCCAGTTTCCGACATGATGGTATTGGATGGAGCATGGCGACGAGCAGGGCCAGCAAAGGGCCCCGGAGTAATCTCTGGCTTTTCAGGGTCTTCAGGCGACACCGGGGCTAGAGTGACGGGAGTTGCTGGCCCTTCCGGAGGATCTTCTGATTTTATTGCGGGAGCTGAAGCTGGAGTAGAAACTAAACCATGAGCTGAAGCTGGGACTGGCCCTGGAGCTTGAGCTGGACCTGGAGCTAGAGAGGGAGGTGGAATATGATATGGAGCTGTGCCTGGAGGTACAAACCTCCCGCCGCCCTCCCTTGCCTGCTCTGCTCTCTCCTGGCGGAAGAGGTCCAGCTGACGGCGAACCAGGCCATCCAGACCGCCGTGGTTTGGCGTGGCTCTGATCCCCGACTCGAAAACGTGTGCCATGGAGGCGATCGACATGATTGATGGATGGAGGTTCCAGCTTGCTTCAGACTATCCAGAGCCTAGCAGGCTCCGACCCAATGCACTGGGCCAACCACGCGGAACCTAAGTGACGGCGGGCACTGGTGGCGCCGAGACTAATCAAGGCAAATGGCCGGGGGGCAGCGTCGGCGCGGCGCGGCGCGGCGCGGAGACGGCGGAAGTAGGGAAAACCTTTGTTCGACGGGGAGAGGAAATGGTGCCGAAGGGGGATGGGAGGGACAGCAGGCAGAGAGGAGCGGCGCTCTGACGGATGGTGGAGGGCCACCGTCTTTTGCTGAGAGGGGACGAGGGGCGAGAGGGGAGGGGAATGGGGGGAGAAAGGCCTGGAGGGGGTCGGGTGCTAGGAAGTCGGGGTTTTCAACAGAAGAAAAGGGATGCGCAGGGCGTCACCATTTGCTCGTCTGGTTTTCTCTCAATGCGCGCGCTGTCCTCGAGCCAGGCAGGCATCGACTCGCTGGCCGCACACAGCTCGGCGATGGAGATTTTTTTTTTTTTGAGGCTTCCCAGGTCGTTTTCGTGCTACCAGCGGTGGGCGAGGTGTCGTGAAGGTAGCTGGCGAAGGATTGACGAGGCGCGGCGGCGATTCGAGAGACGAGGCAGAGCGACGACACGCTTCGCTCGTAGAAACGCACCCAGGAAAGAGAAAATCCTCTGGAATCTGCTTCTTATGAGCCCGGTGAGGAGCAAGACAGGCGGTGCCGGGCACGGGCACAGCTTTTTTCGCAGGCAGGGTGATGGGTTGAGGAGAGAAGAGGAAACAAGAGAGGAGGGACGGGAGAAGAGACAACAAGTCCAAAAGCGAGCGCTAATTGTACCTGGGCAGGTCAATTATTTGGGGGATCCGCCACTCCGAGTTGCCTTGGGCAGTCGCGTCGCTTTGGGAGCAGGAAGGCACGGAGTGCCCACGGAGTGGAAAGTACCAAGAAGGTGGGCACCGTCTGGCGTCGATAGCCGTACGGTACGGGAAGCTTAGGAGGAAGGCACGAAGGTGCCCCCCAACTCAACTCAGGCAACCGGACGCCTTCGGGCGGGTTGCAAAGGGGAGGGGGGTCAGAGAGGGGGTCAGCGAGGGGCGGACGAGGCAGCTAACGCACAAGGTTGGGATGGCTTGGAAGGGCCGTGGGAGCCAAATGATTGGGATTCCGCGTCGTCGGTCACCGGTTGAACTAAAACGGTCGATCCCTGGACTGGCTTCCATCTGCCGTCGCAGCCCGTCCCCTGCTCCCATTCGCGGGCCAGGCCACCCCCATGAAATAAGAGGTCATCCCTTCCCAATCACACTGAGGCCCAACGGACCCAGATGGAATGGCCGAGGAGGGCCTTTGGATAAATAAGGAGGGGGGCGATTGAGTATTATTGGGACGCTTGGTGCTTGGGTCCTCCCTGCAATCCATCCGTCGTCGTCGTCCTTGGCTCCTGCCTTGGTTGCTTGGGTCGCCTTGGGTCGCCTTGGGTCGCCTTGGGAAGTTGGGTCCTGCCTACCTAGTAGGTACCTAGGTTGGGCCTTGCCTCGTTCTTGCCTTGGCCGGTTGGTCTTCTCGCCCTGGCCCACCGCCCACCAGCCCGTCTCAGCTCTCGCAGACTATGCCGCTTAGCTTCATCCCACCCCCTTGTCGTCCCCGGCGGTAGAGGCGCGGGAGGCGCGGCAGGCGAGCGTCATTTTGGCACCTTTCGCGTTGTGGGTGGTGGTACTGGCGGGCTCTGGCGGGCGCGCAATGGCATTTCTCCCACAATTTGTCCGCCCTCGATCTCCGTTGCGGGACACAAGCGTCGCTATCGCGAGGAAGGCACGGAGGGCGTGCTGGCATCGATTGGAAAAAGACGGCCCAAGGCCCTTGCCCAAGCTCCTTCCTTGTGGGGGCGGCCAGACGGTATCGGTCTGTCCAACCACAATTCTTATTGCTCCCGCCGCCAGCACGTCCTCCCATCTGAGGCCTCTTCAAGTTGAGGGTCGGCGGGCGAGAGTCGGGTTCCTCGAGCGACTTCCACCACCATCCCTACAAGCTCGCGGCCCTACCTTATGGTCAAGATCACTCTTAATGCAGGTACTCTCCCTCCGGACCTTGGACCACGATTCGGGATGCTTTCGATGCTCTTTCTGCCTCTTGATTTCCAACACCCCTCGCCTCCCTTTGACGATTCCCTTTCTCGCTTCCCTTTCTGCTTTCCGTCTTGCGTCTTTCTCCCACCCCCGCAATTCAAACGTGGTTCCGAGTTCGCCCCCCTCTCCTCCCAATCCACTCTGGGCGGCACGGTTTTTTTTTTTGCCTCGAAGCGAACCACTCTGTTGGTATATCGATAGGACGCACGCCTTGACGAGAGGATCCCGTCCCTTCTCCCCCCCGTCCCGGCGCATCTCCCCGTCTGCTCGCTGGACCGTGGTCTTGTTGTCGCAGCCCATCTGCTGTCTTTCTTCTGTCTCTTCTCGCCTGCTGCCACTGTCGTGATCCGATTCCCCGGCGACCTCCGACGGACGGGTGTTGCCATCCCCCTTGATCTTGTTTCCTCTCTCCCTTCCTCTGCCGACCCGACTTGACTGCACTACACAGCCCAGCCCAGCACACGCACACACGCACGCACGCACGCTCTGCACGTACTGCACGCTTGTCTGTCGGGAACTCTCCCGACCCGGTAAACGTGCTCAGATGGACAACTCGCCTGGCTCTGGCCGCCCACAGAAGCGCGTCAAGTATGCGCGTGAGGCCTGCGATGAGCCCATTGTCGCCATCCCGGCCAACCTGAACCTGACCATGGGGGCCAGCAGCAACAGGCCCGCAGACTTCCTCCCCGTCTCCCCGACCTTCTCGAACCCTTGGCCATCGCAACCAGACGTGGCCTCTCCCTCCCAACTCCTTGTGAAGCTGGTTGAGGAAGACCTTTCTCCTTCTTGGACCCCTCCCTCCCTTTCAGGTAAGAAATCACCCCCATCACCCACATCATTCCCTTACGATGCACTGTCATGGCTGTTGCCCCGTCCCGTCCCGTCCTCTCTTATGTACCCTCTTCTCTCTCCCGTGCCGCTCGGCCCTAGCCCGTCTCTCCCACGGGCCAGTGTATGATCGGAGCTATGGGTCCGACCGCCTTGGCTTGGTCGTGTCACGAAAGGGCCGTGAGGAGAGAGGCAACATCGACAGCAACGTGAAACCACCCCGCTCGAATCTCATCCTCACCCTCACTCAACCCTTTCTCTCCCTGTCTTCACCGATCCTGTTCCCTTCCGCATCCCTTGCCCGATGCTATGAACCGGGCCCAAGTTTCCCAGCGCCCTGATCATACCATGGGCGGCAATCGAGTCGGTGAGCTGACTTTCAACGCAGTGCCACAAACTGCACAAGCCGATGTCAAAGACATTCCCACCACACCCACTACCAAGTCGAGTCTATCTCGAGAGCCTTCTCAGACCGCCAGCCAGCCAGGCCCGCACCCCCCGAGTGTGGCTGACGATTCCCTTGCCATGATCCATCCTCAGAGTGTCCGCATCACCAGACCACCTACACGCTTTGTTAACCCCTTCACTCAGGAGGGGGGAACGCGGTTGCCCGAGCTTCGCACTGCACGCTTCGCTCGACCCGAGAACGGTCAGGTCAATGGCTATGTCAAGTTCCATTGGCCAACGAGACGGGATTCTGCTCGACCGTCCATTTCCGAGGGCTCTCCCAGCACCTCCTCTAGCCACCCGTCTTTAGGCCACAACTCCATGAACAATGCCTCCCTCACAACAACGCCATCAATGGTCTTCCTCACGCCTTTGCCAACCCTCCCCGTCCCCATCATGGCTCTTCAACCACTCCACCCTCTAGCAGCGATGTCGTGGAAGAAGTCATATCAAACTCGGTGCTTTCAGGGACCGTTGGCCAGAGCCCAATGACCATGTATGGAGCAACGCCCTCACCAAACACAGCTTACTTCATGGATTCGCCGCCTACGTTTTCGGAACCCAGCTGGGGATCGGACCCAGGATCAGTTGTGTCCCTCTTTCCGCTATCTCCTCCAGAACCTTCGTTACAAGTTGTCATACCAGGCGAGCCCCCACGAATGATGCCTCCACATTTTGGCTATCAGGCCAAGATGGACGCGATGGATAGGCGTTTGTGGGATTTCTGTGCGTTTGATTCTCTGTTTCCTACCCCTCAGCCATGCCTTTGCTTTGCTCTTGAAAGGTTTTCCCCGGCCAGCTCTGCTGTTGTCTAACACCCTGCACAGACGTGAAAAACTGGTGTCCCGGCAGGAGTGTTCTCAAAAAAACGAACCTCTGGCTGAAGGACTTTGCTCAGATGCAGAAAAGTGAGGGTATTCGTGCCGCCATTACAAGCCTCGCGGGGGTTTACATCTACGATTATCTCCCAGACCCGCGACTTTACCAACGCATCGAGCAGCAATACGATGCAGCTGGTGAGCATTTTGAGAAACTCCTCAACTCCTCGGACAGCTCCGACACAGGCAATGGGGACGAGATCATTACCATGGCAGTTATTCTCTCGATGCGAGATGTGAGTTATGCCCCCTCGGCGTTCTAATGACTAGGTCTGACTTGTTTAAGATTATTATCACAGAAGGCAGGCGGAAAAAGCCTCATGAGCCTCGGTGGCTCACGGGTTTCAGGCATGGAGAACATTTCCTTCACCAAACTGACCCGGGTGGGCGATTCTGGCGTGACAATAACATCCAGGTGAACGGTTTACGGCTCTCTCAATCCATCATTGTCGGCCGAGCCGTCATTCTCGCTCAGCCCATGATGGTACTTCCCACAGCGAACGATCTCGACCCCGAGCAAGAAGCATCAAGATTCGGATGGCTCCTGTACGGCACAGAATCGGAGATGTACGAAATTCACGGCGGCTGTGGCTTCTCGAGGAAGCTACTGTACACGATAAGCCAAATCACGTACTGCGCAGCACGAATGCAGCAGGAGCCACACAGCACCATTATCCCTGTTACTGCGAGGTATTTGCAGCGTGAACTCACGGATATGATTCAGTGGAGCACTGAAGGGAGGCAGATCGCCATCAGTGAGGATCCTGTGCAGACCATTAACTGGGTGAGAAAAAAGCCAGAGGGCTATATCGTCGACCACACGAAGACATGACAGACGTCACGGCAGAGGCGTGGAGGATAGCCATCTATGTTTATCTGCAGTGCCGAGTTCTCAGGTCAGTCCAATTATGGTTTCGGGAGCAGGAGAGTTTTGCCTTGGCCACACCGGCCCCGGCCCGTCCCGTCCCCGTCCCTGTGCCCGTTGTTGCCCCAGATTGACGTCAATCAAGGCTGACTCCCGCTCCAGGCTGCCTCGCAATCATCCCGAGATCGTCTCCAATCTGAAAGACTTGGCCAAATGCATCAGCGTCATGCCGACATCGGGCTCGCACTTCACCGCCCAGGCGCCACTCTTACCCGTCTTCTTCCTGGGGCTCCTCGCCACCGATCCCGCGCACAAGAGAGTATCTCAAGTATGGTTTCACCAGGTGGTACAAACACCGGTACGCAGCGTAAGTCAACCCAGTTCGTTCCTTGGTATTTATATTAGGTTCGGCAGTCTTGATCTACTGCTCGTGATTCTATCTTACCATCTATGCTTATTACTGTGAAAGTCGAGAGACGCTGACCCCACCGCAGAGCGTGCCGCCTTTATGGGAAGCGCTTCAGGACATCTGGACGTGGATCGACGACGAGGTTCCACTTCCAAGTGATCCCACAAAACTTCACAAGTCGTTCAGTCTCAGGACTCCGTGGTGGGAATCCCTCGTCGCAGCCGTCGAAGACAGACTGCAAGAAACACTGTGCCTGACCTGATCGGCAAGTGGTGTCTTGTCTGTCTATGGGTTTCCATTTCTTCCTCCCCCATTCATGGATGGTATTTCAAAATACCCATCCTAGCAATAACTTGCCCGCCTTTTTTGGTGTAGTTTTGCGACTCCCATTGGAATCACCTGGTACCATCGGTGTTCGGAACGCTTAGTTCACCCCCGAGACAGCGCTGTCCGCGTCTTCGTGCTCGTCCTCGTCGCCCTTGCGTCGAACGAGATATTGTTCTAGTCACACCAAGTCAGCATAGATTCATTCGTCGTAAGGACCGTGGACAAGGAAAGGCGACAACGTACTGAACTCCGAGTTGGGAGCCTGCCAGACATCGATGATGCTCAAGCCCGCCTTATAGCACATGAGCCGAACGCTGTCCTCGCCATACTTGTGAGAGTCGAACCAGTCGAACTCCTGGCCTCGTTCGAGGGTGCGGTTGATGGCCGGCAAGTGGATGTCGTGCTTTGCTCGGAAGTAGAATCGATGCCGAGTCGTGGGTTCTTCCTCGAGCTCGGCGAGGAATTCCCAATCTTCCTCCTTGAACCATTCCTCCCCGACAAGTCGGTTGGCATGGGCGAAGCCGTTCAGGAAGAAGGTTCGGTACAAGTCGTCACAGGAGTGATAGGCAGCCCAAACCTTCTCACGGTCGTTGGCGGCGAGGTGGCCGTCCATGCCGATCAGCAAAAGGTCGTCGGGGCGCATGGCAGCCGCCCAGTACTTCAAGTGAGCCAGCGCCTCGGGCCATGGGTCGTTGCACAAGACGGATCCGAGAGAGAGGAACAGTCGAGGAGACTTGATCTGCTCGAGATAGCTCATCCCATCGTCGAAGTTGCCCCAGACACCGGCGCAGGAGACGGTGGTGTCGGGGGACGAGAAGCGCTCGACTAGGTACTCGATGTTCTGGTGCAGCGATGTCTTGGAGATGTCGAGGGCAAGGTACTTGGCCTTGACCTTGGCCTTTTCGAGGGCAGCCAGGAGATGACCGACCTTCTTGGTGTCACTAGTTACCTCGAGTCAGCTTGTAACATGGGATGTGTGGAGATTGTGGGGTGTGAGCGTGTGTTTGGATGATCTGACAAGGAAATACTGACCCGGCTCCAAGGTCAATGAGCGTGACCCCTTTCTTCTGGACGTGCTTTGCGATTGCGGCACCGTTCTTGTCAAAGAGGGCGATCTCGTCGTGGGTCTGGTAGAAGGCGGGATTGAAGATGATGCGGTTCCAAATCGGCAAGCCCACGTCGTCATACAGCAACTCGTCGGGGAGGACGGGCATCAAACTCGGAATGAGAAGCTTGAAGGCGTCCATCAGACGGACTTTGACGTAGTCACGCATCTTGCTGCCGCCGATGTCGATGACGGCCCCATTGGCGGGGTTAACGTTGTGGAAGTCCATTGTCCTTGGTCGCGGCAAAGAAGTGGTGGTGTGTGTGTGTGTGTTGTGCAACTAGACAAGATCCAACGACGAACAGGACGAAACCGAGTGGGAGGAGGACGTGATGGTAAGGCTCAAGATCTACCGTGTCTCCAGATCTCCAAATTGGTGCGCGAAGTTCTGATCCGTCCAACGATCGTGGTCAGCGGAATGGTCGAGAGCGTTGCGTCGGAGATGGGTTGGAGCGTGTGAAGAGGTGGGAGGTTATGCGAGTCGACGCATCGGTAACGGGATCTTTATACCCCAAAGAAGATGTTGCCGTCGGGTGAAATACTGTTGAAGGAGAGGGGGGCTCTTGTCAGAAAGAGAGGAGTGATGGGCGCAAGCGAAAGAGGAGGCTCGACCAAGGAAGTCTGTCGAGGTGCTGGCAGGTTGTACCTTTTGCTCCACCAGAAGAAGAGGCACCCAGCAACAGCAATATCGGGAAGGGAGGCGGAGAGATCTTGAGCCTGATAGCCTGGATGGCGACGCAACGGGCGGAGAGAGATGCAGGCAGAATCACGACAAAACGAGGCACACCCCCAAGATGAGATGATGGGATGGCCCTCTGCTGGGCGACTCCATCCGGGACCCCCAGCATGTGTAGTAATTTGAGGCGAATCTTAGCCACGGCCGGGGGGTGGCCAGAAGTGGTTCGTCCTACATTAGGGCGACGCATTGAGGGTGGCATTGCCTTCTTCAATGCCCGCCCGCCCTCCACCACGACATGGGAGGGGTGGCCCGCCAGCCTCTGGGGAAAAGAATCAAGCCTTTTTTTTTCTGGCATTGTCTCTTGATGTTTCGATGCTGACTGTAACATCTCGTGTGCCGGTGTGGCAGTATATCGTCTGTTTGCGTCTTTGGCTTATTCTGGGATTCCGTGGTGTCGTCTCTTTCTCGTCGTCCTCGCCCTCCTCCCTCCCCTCGTTCTTATTTTCTGGCAGAACAGAACCATGGTCCCGTCCATGTTTCTCACACGGTCCACTCCGCGCTGGGGCCAGACGGGTCCGGCTTCGGCTGTCACGATAGCGCTCTCGCGCCAAGAAGCCAAGGGGCAGAGAAAGAAAGCGCCAAAGGCCAGAGGTCCAGAGGGGGTGGAAACAATGGCAGCTTCTCGGAGAACAGACCACTCAGACCAGCGGCGTTGTCGTCGTTGTCACGGTCGTCCGGCCCCACCGAACCGACGAGAGAGGCTTGAGAAGGGAGGAGGGAGGAGGAAGGAGGAGGGCTTGCTTGCACGGTCATGGCTATGGTCAGGGGGACTGAACACTGACTCTCGTTCTGCCCTCGTCTCTACGTGTCCCTCTCGCCAACAGCCATTCTGTTCGTTGCTCTTGGGCGTCTGGGAGGCTGGAGGTTTGGCGAGGTGACTGGTCATTTTGGCGCCGAGGTCAAACAACTGGCGACGAGTGGTGGTCGTGGCCGTGATTCCCGATCAGGGCGGCTGCACTTCAGTGGCGCCTCCCCCACCACCCTTGGGGGCCTTGCCCTGGGCGAATGCACGTCATGGTTCAAGACGAGACAAGGGAGTTGACAGGCAGAAGGTGAGTAGTAGCGCGCTTTCGTGACGAGAAGCTTGATTGGGCGCGATGCCTTTTCCATAGCTTTCGTAGGTGTTGAATTGATTTCAGATGCTCTGCCTCGCCCTGAATGCAGCTATTCGTAGCATGCTGTGCTTGCGTGAAGAATCATATGCGTTTCTGGTGGCTGCACCATGTTGGTGTCAACCCGACCCTCCAGGTGCAGGAGCTGGAGGGCAAAAAATCGATGCACACCACCGATGGGCTTTGGAGCCAAAGAGCCCGGCAGGGCCCTGTGAAAAAGTGAAATCCGAGGGCCGAAGTCCCGAACATGATCAGGTAACCAAAACAAACACGAGCGTATTCGTTGCGTACCCATTGAATCTGGAGCCAGGCCGCTTGACCGCTGGTTGGATTGACCTAGCCGTTCTTTTTTTTTTTTTTTTTTTTTTTTTTCCGCTGTGCACTTCTTTTTGTCGCCTCCGACCGGGTCCGAGTCGTCCCTTTGCTCTTTTCGTGTCTCGCCCCGTCCAACAGAGGGAGAAAGAAGAAAAAAAAAAAAAAAAAGGGCCAACAACCAGACCCCGCCGGGCTTTTTCAGATCATTGTCGCATCTCAACGGCCTGTCACAGGGCCGCGGTGGGGTTAGGTAGGGCCTTTATGTGGGTTGGTCGAGGTGTCAATTGTGGATGGATGGAGGGGGAGTCGGAGTCGGAGTGGGTGGAAGAGAATGGGGAGAGAGGAAGCGGAGGAGAGTTGGATGTGGAGATGAGCACGGGGGGCGTGGGCACTGTGACGTAGAGAGGGAAGGAGACTCTCGGGAGTCAGAAAGAGAGAAAGTGGGAAGGAGACACGGAAGGAGAGAGAAATAGAGGGAAAGAGACATGCTGTTTCGTTGGTGTTGAATGAGCATTTTGATGAAGAATGTCCAAAAGCAGACAGGCACAGCAAGTGGCAGACAGGGGGGGAGGGGTGACGACACAGAACTGCATGGACGTGCGCGACCTGAGTGAGCAGACACACAGATAAGTTACCTCTTGACACCAAGGGATGTGTTATTGGGGAACCATGCAAATACCATGCGTGTCGACGGGAAACGTTGACTGTTGGATATGCCACGACCTAACACACAGGCGGACTTGCGGTGGCGCACTTTTGTACTGGGCAAGTCCGAACACATGCGTCTGGAGGTGAAAACGAAGTGTAGGGGGTGTGTGGTGAGGTGAGGTTGAAATGAGCCCGTGTATTTTCATGCGAGCTGCAGACGCATGCAGAGTCGAAATGACGGCCGAGAAGCAAACCAACGAATTTGCCATGGTCGAGGCTAATTTCCATCATGGGTGCGTGAATTGTCGCTTGCCCTCTGCTGCTGCTGCTGCTGCCATGCCATAGGCGCCTTAGGGATCCAGGGCGTCTACGTATTCGCCTTGGCGGGGAGGAGGGTCACCGCTTGGAGATTTGGATCGCGGGCCGTCGTCAACGATGCATCAGAGTTTGGAAGCTTGAGGAACAGCCGCCGCCTCACGGGAGACGAAAACTCTATCTGGACAGACAGCTGCCAACAATAGAAAACGGGGTGTCTCCCCTTTCCCAGGACCAGGACAGGAGAGCAAGACTGAGACTAGAGAGGGAGAGCGAGGAGGTTGGGAAAATGGACTGGGCGGTTTTGACTTTTTTCGGGGGTAGCCATGGGGACGGACTGCGGGAGGAGGGCACGGCACGGCATGGATCAGGGCTTGCCATGGGAATATGGGATGACTGATGAGATGAGATGGCGGTGGGATATGTTGAGATATGGGTGGATGGGCTGTTGAGGCCTCGTTTTCTTTGATTGCATGAGATGTCTCTGGATAAAATACGACCTGGACGTCTTGTTTTTCTGGGGTTGGTCCACACCGCAGCTGTCATCTTTGTTGGTGTTGTGCGTGTCGTGCTTTTTGGAACCATTTTCAACGGCAGCATGGAGGGTGTGAACAGGGGGAGGCCTCATTATCCCCTTTTTGGACTTTTGAAGACTGGTCAAATGATGGCTGTGCGAGTCAAGCGAGAGTCGAGTGATTGCTGCTTGCTTGCCTGTTTTGCATTGCTTTGCTCGTGACTGCTAGTGTCCCTCAAGGTCCCCGTGCTTCTCCAGCTTTTCGAGGGGGTTCGGTGTCCGGAGACGGTAGGGAGGGTCTTTTCCCGAATTGGCCGAACGCTGCACCATTCCTCACCAAAAGTGACTAGACCCGACCCAACAGGAAGCTAACGACTCTCCCCCTTCCCTCCCCTTCCTTCCCCTCCCTCTCCCCCCAGCCTTACGTTCCCTGCGAGGGCAGGGAAGGGTTATGGTGCTCCGGGACTCGATTACACCATGCAAAGGTCCTGCTAGGGCATTCGATCGACGCGACCGGAGCAGGGCTTTCTGGGCAAATAACGGTGAGGCCGTCGCGACTCCATCAGTCAACGGACATGGCATCCGTACCAGACAAGACATTCTCAGCGAGCAAAACGGCTGGGGGTCGCACTAGAGAACCAACGCAACCCCATCCCGTGCTTAGGGACCCGGACCTTGTCTGCCATGTCCGCCTCGCCCGACCTGGACCGCTGACCGGGCTGGCCCTGAACCAAACTGAACTGCGCCGACCCCGCTGAGGGGAAAAGACGAGGGAGGGACTTTTTTGAGACACGGCAACCCGGAAAGTCTCGAGTTTTCTTGTGTCCCGTCCCTTTGTTTTGGTTTGTTTCCCAGTGCAAACTCCCGAAGAGAAGACCCGGAAGACGAGCCCATGGCTCCCGACCGTCAGTGTCGGAGGCCGCGGTCCGATCCATGGCGAAAAAACACGGGAAGCGCATGGACGGCGGGCGCGAGCTGAGGGGGGAGAAAAAGAGAGTTGGCCGGCTGGATGGGCTGAGCCCGTTACGTTACGTGTTCGCACGCCTTCAGAGATATGGGGATGGGGGGGCGCGGGCGGTTGGGTTTACGGATGAAGACGCCGGGTTTAGTCGTGGAAATGGACAATCCGAAAGATTGTCCTTTTTCCGGCTTCTCCTTCAACTTGCCATGCTGGTCGTGCATCGGCATGTTGGTTGAACGGGAGGAAAGAGAGAGGAGAGAGGACGAAGGAAGATTTCAGTGGTCCTTTTGCTTTTCCCGACAGACTGGTAACCCTCATCGGCTCGATTCCGAGGGCGTGAAAGGAACCTCCCTTTCGATGGTTGCACAAAAAAGATGGCCTTCCACACGTCGTCAACATGGGCTTGAGGCCTGTACGACGCTCCCCCAGGGGGGTCAGGGTTGTATGTCGACAGGGGAGGCTTGGCTTGATTTGCTTGGCTCCGAGGGCGAGGGAGGCAGGTCATTGCGGTAGTCGATTCGGTTCAAAGCCAGCGGGAGATGCTTCCTTGTGGTGTATCATAGCGCGGCAGAGAGGAGCAGAACTGGGTTGCACTGGAGAAGCTGTGCACCTTCGGCATAGGGAGTGCTAACTTCCGCGCTGCTCTATTCGTAGACCACGGGTCATAGTGCGTCTTCAAGAGCCCGTCCGGTCCACTGGGCGTGTCTGAAGCAATCTGTCGGGTATTATCAGTCTGTACGAAGTCATGTATGGAGCACGCACGCAGGGTCTGACCGTCAATTGAGACATGCCAGACACACACCAACTGAACCAGAGCCTCAAAACAGTCCAAGCACGGACGGACGATGGCGTCAACTGATGCGGAAGCCGGACTGCACAAAGATAGCATCTAACGTAATTAATTAATTAACGTGCCGAATAGTACGTCAGTCTGTTGAAATGGGTGCTTGAAGCTCGAGTGGTCTAGTGACGGGGTTGTTTCTGGTCAGCATGGGTCATCGCTTGCGAATGGTCCAACTTCGATTCGACAGCACCTCTCACCGAGTTTCGCCTCAATTCCATCGCCTCGCTTCTTCTTGCGGCCCGCTCGGATCGCAAACTGGCGGCGGTTCGTTCTAGCATTCTGAGCGTCGCGTGGCTCTTGCTCTGCTCCTTCCCTCTCCTCTCAGAATAGGCCCAGACGGGAGGGAAACCTAAGGCCAGACCAATTTCCTGCACCGCACCTTCCCACCCATTGAAATCCGGCGCATCGCGAAGGCGTGCTGCAACCTGAGGCAGCCATGCCTCTAACAATCACCACCAATGCACCCCGAGACCCCGGCCTCCACTTCTCGCTACCGCACTTTCAACCGGGTGATTGCCCACGATCGACACGCCCTCGTCCGGCTCGGAGACCCCAGGCCAGAGTTGCCTCAAGGCTCGCAGGGCTCGAGCGCCATCTCTCGGCCGGCATGCTTGGACAAATGAGGTTGCACGCCGACCACAGTGCAGCCAGTTTCAACAGAGTACTTCAGGGCTACATGTTGCAGCACTTGCAGGGACGGCCATATTCGCTGTTACATGCCGCCCTCTCCTGCCTCGCCTGCCTGCCTTTGCCTGCCACGACGGCAACCACCACACCAACGAGTACCACGCCAAAGCAACACACCCCTCCGAATCCGACGCCGTCGCTTAAACTAGCTCACCCAAGAGTTGTCATGTCGAGCGATTACTTACTGCTGTTGCAGCAAGAGGCCACATAATCATGCGACCACCTTCCTTCGTTGATTGCCCTTGTGTATCTCTTCAGATGCGATGACACTTGGGGTCGGTACCTCGCGCCCTCGGCCGGTAAGAATGACCTCGGCACCGACCAACCTCGTTGGCTCTCCCAGGTACTTCCCATCCGCACCTCTTATCGATCCTTGCTGAGCGACTCGCTCACAGAGTCCACGGCACCTTGGTCGATGCTGGGTGTTCATCGCCCGTGAACAGACAAGGGCCTCAACTTGTTTCCGCCGTCACATGCCACGTGGGATTTGATGGCGAACGTCCACTCAATTGCGAAGTTCATGTTGGCTCAGGGCGATCCAGCGGCCCTGAACGGAGCTATTCGCAATTGAGATGCCAGAAACAACCTCGAAAAAGATCTACCCTCATTGGCAAAGCAAGGGTGCTCCAGTCTGGCTCCGAATGGCGTCATGACACCGGCGGTCCGCGCCTGTATGTACTTTGCACACACGCTCGTGTCCGCAGCTTCAGTTCCGCACGCCAGCTTCCGTCAGCAGCTGGTGTGCTTTGCGAGGGGGTTTGCCCATTGAGAGGAGAGCTTCCTTCTTGCTTTCTTTTCCCCTTCGCTTGTATCATGCACGCCAGTGGCTCATGCTTCTGCGAGACCGGCAGATGGCCTGCAATGTACTCCCAGTGCCTGTGGTGAGTCGCGCAGGGTGGAGGTAAAGATGGGTCGAGACCGTTTCTAGGGCCCTTTGCAGGCCAAGGAAGAAGACGCACACACCACAAGTCGTTTCTTGGTTGCAGCGAGAGGCACACGCCCGGAAGTGTACTCGACGAGGTACTCTGGCACAGCAGTGGTGTCGTGACGCGGCCAAGTCAAATAACCTCTCTCCAGGCAGAACGAAGGATCGACAATACAGTCAGCCCGGTCGACTATTTTGGATCGTTATGCATTGAAGCAAAAATACTGTTACGCAGCATGTCATCAACGACTTGCTCTTTCGGGATAGGCACAGCTCCAACTTCCTTCTCGGTCGAGTCAAGCTCCCTCTAACGGCTGGCGGCGCACGGCACGAAAACGACCGCGGTTCTACTAGCCAAAACTAGCCCCGTTGTTATTCACGATTGCAGTTCCATACATGCGAAGACTTGGCCCTCATCACACACTTCAAACGTCCAACAGGGCTAGCGGCTTTGACAAATTCGTGAAACTCAAAGTGATGCGATGCTTTTCCGACACGCTAACGCTGACGAAGCGCCACACAGCCGGGTTCCAGTTGCCGACACATCCCAATCTGAGTTCATCGCAAACTCACCCATGTTCCCAGTTTGGCTTCCACTTCGCCATCGCAATCACCATCGCAATCGCCATTCTTTCCCCCAAGGGGTTCCTCGGGGGAGAGGGGTTGCTTCCGGTAGCGTCAACGGGAAACAACGGTGCCAGAAACCGTGTCAGCCAAACTACCTAAAAGACGGGAACGTCAGACGGCCTATACGACGGCGGCGAGGGGCCGTTGCCCAATCTCCTGTGGCCCTTCCGTGCCGAAGGCCAAGAGCCTCCAGCTCCTTCGGCGCGGTGGCCACACGGGATAGCTCCAACTACCGGTTTGTTCCTCCGGCCCGGGCTGAGGACGGCTCAGCCATGAAGCTACGCATGTACTGTACGTCCAACTGGCGCATTGCGCGATGCTGTCTGGGTATTCGACTGCATTGACGATTCACGCCTTCCTGCACCAGAACCGCGTGTCGTTGCTCGTCCATCTGCCGGCCGCCCGGCCCAGGCCAGGGATAGTCGAGCTAGTGAGGGAAAAACTTGGGTCTGTCGGTTTTAGTGAATCACCGATCCAGGTCCCGTGAATGGAGAAGTTTGCGAAGACTGGCTCAGTATCGGAGGTTCGTCGTGTCTACGGAGCGCTATGCAACAGCGGCATAGAGGAAGCAACCGCCTCTAGGCGTAGGTAGGCCGGAGGGAGAGCCCATAATAAGGCATGATCCCTGTGCTATGTGGCAGAAGCGAGCTGCAAGCCGTGCTCATCAGCCTCGGACGGCCCGACATCAGCAGACTTCCATCATGCGCTGTGTTCTCTCCAGGACGAAACAAGGCAATTAACCGCCGGGGGTGTAAGAAAAGGTCGGAGACAGACGACAAGAACCAGGCCACGGCGTGACAAACCGACATTCGGACAGCTGTATCGCGGAGTCGGAGCAGTCTGCGAGAAAGGTCAAGGGCCTGGAGTCCACAGAGCAAGGGTCCTTCCTTTTCCTCCTTAAGTTCTCAAGCTCGAATATCGATCCATCTTCGGTCCGGCCAAGTGAGGAGACCAAGGTGGTTGAGACAATGCAGTGCATATAGTAGGGGCATGTGCATGCAGGAGTGGATAATGTCGAGGACGAAGCACGGCAGGTGAGGGCGAACTCTGCCAGAACTCCATTCATCGACACCTACAGGGAATCCCCTACGAGTTGACGATGGCTAATATGTGTCATGGGTGCGGCAGAGTAAATTACACCCGCTCCACGGATGCAGCGTGCAACATGCTGCAAGATGCCATGCAATATCCTATGGCTCGTTTCTTCTCGCCGTGAAGGTCGGACAACCATGATAGCCAAGCATAAACAACCCTCAAACCGCCGAGTCATGGAAACATTCATTCAACTGCATGAGTACGTTGACCGCTTAAGCGATGGTCTGAGACAACTCGCGCATGCCGCCGTTACATCGTCTTTTCATCCTTCCTTGGAGAGTGGTTACGTTCGGAACAGCAGAGGCGATGTGAAATCGGCGACCCATTAGTAGCCGAATAGTCTCGAGGTACCCCTCATTCTTCTTCCCCACGATATTACTGAGTTGGGTGTCGTACATATGTACTGTGAACTGTTAGTACCTCATGTAGTCCTGCTATCTGTCGTTTAATGGGCTGTACGGGTTTCTGCAAATAAGTGTCTGTTGTATGAAGGATAAAAGCTCTCGATAAACTACCTAACCTAGGAAGAGGGCCGCTCGGGAAGGGAAGGCTCAGGCCGAGCCTGACTTCAGTCGACGGGTGGCCCGCAGGCCGCGATGCTGCAAAGCGGTGGCTTCCCAGGCCCCAGCAAGCTCACTGCTAAATATCCGTAAACCCGACCAATTTCTTCTCTGGGCTGGTTCTGCTGTTGCCTGGTCTTAACGTGGCTCTATTGCTACCAAGTCCAGGCTCTCTCGCTTGGGACTTTCTCCTCCGACCCGCTCGTTCTTTTTCGTTTCAAAGGCCGTCATCGGCAACGTTCCGCATGCGAAAGAAGGGGAGCAAGAGGCCTTGGCTATGACTGATATGCAGCATGAAGGAAAGAAGGGGGAAAGAAAAAAAAAATCTTCTGCATCCTTGCTCTGCAGCATGGTGGATCGGCCGACAGCGTATCTCCTGCTCTAGAGCCGCATCTTCTTACAGTAGCCACGTCAGTTGGCAGATGCAGGTCCTGAGGTGGAAGAAACTTGTCAGGGGTGAAGGGAAGGGGGGGAGGGGGTCGGCCTCGCGGGGGAAACAATTGAGAAAAGAAGACCTTCTTGCCAGGGGTGCCGAGCGAAAGATGGGGGAACAGAAGGGGATGGGACGCCAAAGGCGGATGGAGGTGAATCAACGAGATTGGCATCTTCGGTTGCACTCACAGATGCTTCATGTGTCGCATCCCCAACGGAAAGAAAACTGACCCCTGGTCGGCGACAGGGGGTTTATTCCACACCATTTGGTCAGGGAATCCATGAAAGCGATGGCTGCCACGAACGAGGTCAGGTCAGGAACGAGAGCATCACGAAGCGTGGTGACGAAGACCTTCAACACTCCTCTCACTCCTCTCAGCACTACGAAAGCGTTGCCTATTCGCAAGAATTTCTCTCTAACTGGCTAGGTTCTATTCTAATCATCTTTTCAAGTCCTCAAGTCGCCCCAGGGAGACTCAAGTCCCCCTTTCTCATCACCCCATTTCAACAAAACTCCCGTGCGGCGATAGGGCGACGACCTATCTACCTACCTATTCTAGTTGGCCTTTTATTCCAAGAAGTGTGTCTTAATGCGCCTAGGCTTATCGATTGGAATTGCGGCCCTGCACGTCTGGAAGTCGACACCGGCATCTCCTTGCCGGAAAGGCTCATTCGTCCCTCTTGGCTTTCCCCCTACGACTGCTCCCAGAAGCCTGGGAAAAGATACTCAATGTTCTTCATGGCCTCGGGGCTGCGGCCTTGGGGCTTAGTCATAAACATGATGGCCCCCTGAGAGGCGCCTTGCCAATGCTTGGCGAGGACCAAATCGCTGTGCTCTTGCTCCGTCAGGCGGTCAAGCACGCCGGCGACGAGGCGTTTGGCGTTTTCGACGTTGGCCTTCATGCACTTGATGACCATTTCGACGTTGACGTCCTCGAACGAGTGCCAGCAGTCGTAGTCAGTGGCCATACAAATTACCTGATAGGCCATCTCGGCCTCACGAGCCAGCTTGGCCTCTGGGAGCGTCGACATATTGATGACAGATCCCCCCCACGATCGATACATATGGGACTCGGCCCGCGTCGAGAACTGGGGTCCCTCTGCCCTTGCCGCGTCAGATCATGTTTCCAGATTGCTTTCTCGTCCCTGGGGAGGGGGTCTCTATGCTTACCCATGACGACAACCGTGCCCTTCTCATGGAGCACAACTCCGTCGCCCTCCATGTGCTCGGCGCATGTCTTGACGACCTTGGCGAGACCCGCATCGAATGGATCGGCGAAGCCGACGTGGCCGACGACACCGCCCTCGAAGAAGGTAAAGGGGCGGACGCCCTTTGTTCGGTCGATGGCCTGGTCGGGCACGACAAAGTCCATGGGCTTAATCTCCTCCTGCAGCGACCCGACGGCGGAGAAGGCCACGACGCACCGCACGCCGATGTGGCGAAGGGCGGCAATGTTGGCTCGGTTGGGCACCTCGTGCGGCGCGAATTGATGGTGCAGGCCGTGGCGCGCGAGGAAGGCGACGTAGGTGCCCTTGTGCGAGAGGATCTGGATCGGCGACGCGGGAGCGCCCCAGGGCGTCTGCGGGTTGACAACGGCCACGGGCTCGAAGCCGTCGAGCTGCCCGAGGCCGGTGCCGCCGATGACGGCGATGTGAACGGGCTCTGCGAGGGGTGGAAGGAGTTTTGTTTAGCTGCTTGATGCGACGTTGCTTCGTCCCGCGCGTGGCTGAGAGCGGAGGGGAGGGGAGCAAAGCAACGTACTGTCAAAGGCCGTCGGGAGGTCACCCATCTTGGCTGCGAGTGAGATTGAGGTATGTTCAAGGTTCGAGGGGTTCTCTGCGGCTGTTGCTGGGTCGCGGGAGGTGTTCTAGCGGTGTCTTGGGAGGTTGATCACATCTTCGCGTTTTGCTGACCAGAAGTTTTTACCCCACCATGAGCCGGGAGGTTTCATGGAGGGGTCGTGGCCCAAGTGCCACCCTACCATTGGCCAACGCGCAGGTGTCAACCAACGATTTGTTCGACTTCTAGGCTTGAATCAGCTTAAACTCCGGCGATTGAGACATCTGGTCTTGACTAAGCTATCCCAGGAGCCTCACGGAGTCGAGGGCGAGATTGTATGACTGCCAGCACCTCTAAAAGCTCCGGATTCGGCTCCGCTATGTATAGGGTAGGCCGACTCGCGATGACATCAGCGACGTTGGGCGTCATTGACGAATTTTTCCTATTAAAGCCCAAGGGATTCCTCGCCTATCGGATGTTTGCCTTTGCTCTTCAGTCTGGTGATTAGATCGTCGTGTTTCGGGACGGACGAAATAAACGGGCAGCAGCTACGTAGGGATAGGCACAAAGTGCTACCGGTATACCCCGCATTGCGAATGTTTGATTAGAGGTGTTAGATTAAACAGTGTACCTGGCCTCCGCCGTCTGGCAACAAAGATTTTATTTCCTATCAACAACCTTCAATTAGCCTCACGAGACACCTCGCGCGACTGCCCCGACTTTGCGGAAGGAAACACGACTCGTCTGCTTTGGTGTCATGTCCAACCGCCCGATGCTTCTAGCCTGCTGACCAACCGCAAAAATTTCTGAGCCGCAAGCTCCACCGTAAATTGAAGACGCACCTTCTCTCGCGGACCGAAACAAACATTGTATTCCACCGTTCAACATCGTTAACTTGTGACGACGCGCGAGAGATGGCGACTAAGCGAGTGCTGACAATGCCGCAAGACCACGGCAGAGGTTATGTCGATGGCTACGGCGACGCCGGCGAAACCATCGAGGAGCGGTGCTTCTCCTCCGCCCTGATTTGCCTCGAGGGCCACTTCACCCAGTCGCCTCCCATGGGGCCCCAGACTGCCCTCAGGGTGAACTCGATGATTACAAAGACGCTCGAGAAGACACACACTCTCCGAAAGAGCAGGTGCGTGACCCAGAGACCACCAGACCAGAGGAAGACGACGGGGCTGACTTGTCCGCAGGGAAGCGCTGTCGAGGAATGTGGCCATCTGGATGTGGTTGACCAAAATATTTGCTGCTGCCATACCTAGCCTGACATCGAGATCGGTCGGGCCGCTTTCTAGCTTGAACGACCCGGACAAAGGGGTGACGCCGCAGGAGAGCACAGCACTGATTGTGATGAACCATGTATCGATCAAGGAGGATATTGGTACCCTGATCAAACTCATGCACATTGCTCGGAATCTGCTGGTCAATGCAGAGCCCGAGATCCCCCAGGACATTTGCGCCGCCGTCCATTATGATCAGATGGTTTACCAGACCATCATTCTCTGCGTCAACGTCACGAGCAAGGGATACGACGGCGAGATACTCGACGAGGGACAGAGGGTCAAGCTTGGGGACATTACAGAACTGTGTAGGTTGAAATCAGTAAAAATGCACAACTGATGATTGCTAACTATGGCGCAGATAAGAAATTACTTGTGACGGCGCTCCAACAAGCTCACAACTGGACCGCTAAACATGACCGGAACAAGATGTCGTTCTGGTTTGACGTCCTTTTTGACGACGACGAGACCATCGAAGAGGCCGAGGAAGGACTGGGCGACGGCTCAGGATTTCGCCCAGAGGTTGCGAAACAGCAGGTTCAGCACTGGCTCGACCGCAACTCCAAGATGTGCGACACGGCGCGAAGGCTGCTGAAGGATTACGCGGTAAACCTATCGGACCAGCCCCCGGGGAACCTCGCCCCCATAAGACCGTTGGCTTGGAACTGGCTTCCAGAGGGTTCTGTAGAACTGCCGGTTCCCCTGGGCCGCATCGACGAAAAGATCAACCCCATCTGGGACCCCAACGAACCCGACAAGTTTGAACAGGATCGCATCTACGGTCGCGTGTCGAGAGAAATCGACACGTGGTGGCTTCGCGCACGAGATCCCAACTACGAAGACTGGGTAGTGAACATGCCCTCTGTGGAATTCGCCCAGAACCGCACAGAGCACTGCAGGAATAATCTCGTGCACCGCTATGCGCATTCGTACGGCGCGGAACCCTCGTCCTCGCCTGTGCCCGCTGATGAGGAGTTGTCGGAGCAGGATCACTGCCACCACTGCGAGCATGAGCACGAGCAAGAAGATGGCCACGAGCACGAGCACGAACACGAGGGCGAAATCGACGAGGCGGCTTCTCAAGAGGGCGACGAAGGGGAGGACGACGAGCACGAGCACGAGCGGGATTGTGAATGTGAATGCGAGCACCACCATCACCATGACGACTACGCCCATGACTACGTCGAGGACATGATGGACGATGACGAAGGCGACGACGACGAGTCCTACGGCGAAGGACCGCTGACTGGGCTGCTTACGGAAGTACCCAACATTCTCGATCCTAAGCAGATCGAAGCCCTTCACATGATTGTGAAATCGTGCATCCTCGATAACGCTGGGTCAGGGCTCACGCGGGCGGGTGAGAACCTCCAAAAGACGCGATGCAGGATGTTCTTGGCGCTCGACTGCGGCAAGAGCCTGCTCCGCGAGATGCTGGTCTTCATTGCCGTGTGGGAAAAGGACGAGCAGTCGTTGATCTTCCAGGTGACGACGCAAATCATCGAAGCGCTTCACCACAGCGCGCTGATCCCGTACGCGTGGAACTCGCTGCGGATCCCAAAGGACATTATATCCCCGGCGCAGACGGTGCTCCTGCGGCTGGTGAACCACATGTTCCGGGCGCGCATCAACAGCCAGGGGTCGCAGGGGTCGCAGGAGTCCAAGGACAATACGCGGGACATCAAGCTGGTGCACTTTTTCTTCAGCTACTTCCGCAGCCGCATCGTGCCTGAGTGCGCGGCGCTCATGCACCTGCAGGCGCAGATCCGCGAGGACAACTGCGAGGCGTCCGAGTTCCCCGTGGATAGCTGGGACATGGAGCGGGCCAAGGACGGGCTGGCGCAGTACCTCGACTTTTTGACCACGGTGGCGGAGATGCTGGACACGCGGGCGAAGCTCATCGAGTGGGAGGCTGTGTACGACCTCATCACGGTGCTGAGCGGGCTCGAGGCCGGCGTGCCGAAAAAGCCCTTGATCGAGCTGCCCAAGCGGTCGCCTCGCAGCAGCAGCAGTAATAGCGGCGAAAACGACCCGGGAAACACCAACGCCAACTCCAACCCCAACCCCATGGTCGAGCGGCCGTACGCCACGGGCGAGGAGAGCCACTCCCCGTCGCCACCGCCGCCGCCGTTGCAGGAGCCGGCCTTCAAGTTCCCCTGGTCGGGCATCAAGGGCCAGATCTTCACCATCATCGCGACGCTGCTGCAACCCCCTCCCGGCCAGAGCAGCCCCGGCAACCCCGACGTGCAGATGCAAATGGTAAAGTACAACGGCATCGTGCCCCTGCTCAACTGCTGCGCCTACGACGACCACAACCCCTTCGCCAAGGAACGGGTCACCATCTGCCTCAAGTGGTTGCTGGACGGCTGCGAGGCGGCCAACAACTTCTTCCGCGAGCTCGTCAACCTGGCGCCGCAGCCGAACCTCCGGCCGCCCCCCGGCGGGACCACCGTGTCGACCATTCGCGTCGACGGCATCCAGGGCGAGGTCAAGGTGCAGCTGCAGTCGAGCGCCGCCGGGCCCAGCGCCCAGGACGTGAATGACATTGTGGGCGGAACGGGCAGGCTGGACTTGAAGCAGCCGAGCGGGCGCGGCAGCATCGAGGATGACTTTATGGCATAGGCTATCAACATAGAATCTTGATTATTTGGCACTGCTACGGCGAGAAAATCGACTCATTCATTTTTGATCTGGAAGGCTTCCGTGAAGCAAACAAGCAAGCTGACTCAAGTTTTGGTCGCCTTATGGTGGCCTAGCCAATGCAGGGGTGGACGGACAGATTACATGCCACAGGGCGCAGGGAAGGCGACCAACACACGGTAGCACAAAGGACTCCGGACTTTTTTTTGTCTCGTGTTGCCTTCAAAGGCCCTCAGCCTACCTACCTACTACCACCTAGGTATGTACCAGACACAGCAAGGCCAGAGTAACGCCATGAGAAAAAAAAAAGACACGGACTTGACCCAGCGATGGGAAATGGTGCCAGGCTTTGCGTGCCAGGGCTTGGGTTGGCATAACGCCAGGCACAGCCTGAAGAAAAAAAAACAAAAACAAAGCCAACCCCCAACTCCATCCACGAATTTCATACCGAGTGGAAACAGATGGCACGGTGAGAGCGGCTTGTGTCGGCTGCGCACTATCCATCTCACACCTCACCTGCAGAAGAAACACACAGTCTGACACACGGATAGATAGAGAGGGTAGATTTCCCCGTGTCGGATGGCGGAGCGGCGGTTCTTGGTTTGTTGGCCATCGTTCCGTCCGTGTGAACCTACCTAGAAGGGTGTCCCCGAGCTTCGAGAAACTACGCAGCCTGCAGCGAATGGGAATCATGATCAAAACCCTTTTGGCGACTGCCGACCGTTTCGGCTGTGGCGCAGAGCAACAAGCGTCCATTCCTTGATCGAGGCTTACGACTTTGTTTCGCCTTGACGAGTTTGACGGGCACCAGCATCGTCTTCCAGGGCCTTCAGGGGGTCAATTGATTTACATATCCGTACAGAAAGCCAGGATCCCCCCTTGCCCTGGCGTCGTATGCCATGTGGCAAGCAAGGAAGGATGGACGAGGAGCACGTCGCCTGGTAGGGCGCAAGGTTCGCAAAAAGTTTTTTGAGGACTCTGAAGGCTCACACAGACTGTCGATCTGCACAACGAGAGCCGCTCAAGTCGCCGGGCAGAAGGTTGAGGCCTCCCTTCTCCGGATAGGGGGGCGGCGGCGGATGATGCTGGTCACGGGACAAGGGTCCGGCTAGAGACTGGACTGGCGGTGACGGGCGGCCAGGACATGTTCACGTCGGAAACTGGCCTTTGTTGACTTGAATGGGGGGGATGAAGATGGAACATGATTCCAGAATACTGCGACATCATGGTCCGTTCCGGGACCGCCGATGGGGAAGGGCGGGGTCTCTCAGTAGGGGGGAAAGCTCAGGACGCCGCCCGGCTCTTGTCGCTCGCCCGGCGACTGCGAGGACTGTAACGGAGAGAAAGAAAGAATCTCGAAACACAAAAGCCAAAGTCGAAGGACAGGGCAGCCCCCGGGGCCCGAATTGTCGGGTCGTGAACTTGGTCTGGTCGTGTCTCAGGATTTCCGACTTGGGCCCTGGACCATGTTTGGCACGGCCAGGGTCACTGCTCAAACATGTTCAGTACCTACATCGTATGTGGCATGGAAGTGTTGAGAAGAGCAAAAGGGAGTGAACCGTCATGGCCATTGGCATCGATTCTGCAACGCGCGCGGCTGAGCTGAATGGTGAATGGCCCAAGGGAGGCAGCCGATGTCAGGCTGTGACGCAAGGAGGAGAAGCCAAACTCTGTAGGGACAAGACTCGACACTCTCCTCGACAATGGATGCGGCTGACCATTGGTCAACATCATGTGCAACCTCAATCGACGCACTGAATATCAGATCAGGCAGAGGCTGCAGACCTCCTCACCGCTATTGTCAACAACTGCAACGCAACTCAACTGCACCTGGCAAGCCCTCGACGGTGAGCTTTTCCCTTTGCGGGAGACAAGTGTGTCGAGTGTGAGTGACTTCCTTGCTTCCCCAGTCATTCTTGTTTGCTTTTTCCCCAGCCCTGGCCTTTTTCGCTCATTCTCACATCAAACCTGTCGCCTTTTGCTTTTCACGGGAAGCGAATCGGTCGATGGATGGCGTGCAGCAGAGATGATCGCTGCTACCTACTATATCCGTAGTTTGGGTGGCAGGATTGAAAGAGTTGGTCCAATTCGGCCTCGGGTTCGCCGTCATGGTTCTCAAAGCCTCTCTGGAGCCAAGCTAATCAAACAACCATCTCCAGGGATTCTTTTTCGTGTGTGTGAGTGGAAACGGGCGCGTGCTGAGAGACAAGCATGGGGCTCACACACCCGGCGCTTTCTCCCATGGAACGCTTCCTCACCAAGCAAGGCCCAAGGCCCTGGCGGCAAGTTGCAGCTGCCCGTCCGAAGCCGTTCATTGATTTTGGGCTCGTTTCCGCTCCAACGGCTGGGATCTCGCTTGGGTGCGCTTCGGCCCGCTCTCCGCCATGTCCTACTGTACAACACGTTTCCCCCCCTCTCATTAAGTTAGTTTCTTTCCTGCGAACGGCTTTCTACCTCTTCCCGCCTATCATTCTTTGGCCAGGCCGCCGGTTCGACTGACGAGTGGACGCACGGGAAGACAGAGGCCATTTTCTGTTTGTCTGTTGGTTGGCGTTGGGGAAAGGGAGGGGAGGGGGGCCCTTGTTAGCTGGGGGCTATTTCCTTCAGCTGCCTGAACCCCAGACTTGCCGGACCAGGGATCGTCATTGAGGAGGGGTGGGAGGGGGAGGGGGCTGGGAATTCAAGAAGATACCCACGATTACCCTCGCATTTCGCTGGCCCCTTAAGTCGCTCATGATGTATATGAGAGGCGACCTTTTTGACGGGCGGCACACGCGCGCCTGGGCTGAAGATGGAGGGTATTAGTCGGATTGGAGACGTGCAAAAATGGGACGAAGAGAAGGAGGAGAAGCAGGAGGACGGGCCAAAAGGATGAGAGAGAGACGAAAAGGAAGAGAGCAAGGAAACTAGTGCAAGCCAAGCCGGGAATGCTCGACATGTCACTGTCACTCTATTCTCTTGTGACTGGGGTGGAGCAGGTGCATCCCTCCTTTCCAGTTTGGAATGAGGGCGGCAGCTGAACCAACAAGAGGAGGAGGCAGGAGAGGCTTGATGTCGCCAATATTACCTGTACGGGCATTGGGCCAACCTACACGCTTTCTTACCTACGCAGTAACGTTAGAATGCGGCTCTTTCGCTCCTTCCTGGCTGGTTTGTGAGGAGGTCTCGGGTTCCCCCCGACCTTGGATTGCTTCGAGGGCGCCAGTGAACAAGGGGAATTGGTCGAGATAGAAAGAAGGTGCAGCCCGTCTTGCGCCCGCGGGAAAGGGCCCTCCTTCCTCCGTCCTCCGTCTTTCCTACCGTCCCTCCTTGCTCGCTCTTTCCCTCTCTCCCTCTCCTTCCTCTCTCCTCCCACTTCCCACTTCCCTACACGTACACCTCCCTCCCCAATCTTCCGTCACACAAACGCGCTCCGAGCTGGGACTCCTCCAGTCAGCATGCTAGGCTTCCAATCGTCTTTCATCCCGGCCTTCTTCAATGAAATGCTGGCTTTTCCTCCGCAACGGCCCCCAGTCTGATCCTTCCCTTCGGCCAAGCCGGCCGCGGCGTTGAGTTGCCGGCGAGGCTGTGGTTTGATTGAACACCAAAATCGTGCCTGCAGCCCTCTCGCATCCTCTCCGCTTCGAATAGACCACCCACTCCCCTTTCGTCATGACCACGTCGCTTCCTCGGCCGCCTGTTGGGGTTTCTGTTCAGCCGGCTGGCGGGATCCTTCGGACGCTGACGGCGGGACAGTACTTCGCAATGTACCTTTACCGTCGAATTGACCAATCAATGCCTCCGTCGACTCCTTCTAGACGGACATGTGGTCCATTGTCTATACGGGGAGGCAACTCATTGAAGACAGGGGCTCTAGGCCGGTTGCCTCGTCTCCCCCCTTTGACAGCTGGCCCTCGACGCTGCTCAGAGGGCTAAAGAGCGTTGCGCTGCTGAGCCACGGCACCGATTGAACGAAGTTTGTCCGTTGTGATGTGGCAGTGACATAGGGGATCGATCACCTAGTATCTTACCGCACCTCCACCAAATCTTCCCACAGCATTACCGCTTCACAAGGGGAAAATGCCTAGCCAGACAGACTGACACGAGTGAGCCTTACGTCGTTTATTTCTATTCATCCTCGTGACAGCCTTATTTTCTTCTTTTCTTGCCTGTTCATCTTCTTCATTCTCCCCTAGCCCCCCGTTGCTACTCTTCTGCCCTTATTCCATCATTGACCGTCGCTGCATCTTATCCTGGATTGTTACATAACACTTGCACTTTGTAAATAGTGCTGGCGCAGATTGTTTTCAACTCCTCATCGCCAGGTCGTCAAGAGATACGTGTTCGCTCGGCACGCATCGCTGGTGACGATCCCTTCGTTATACCAAAACTCCATGCATCAACAGTCGATTCCGCTTCATCGGAGCCCCGCCCTCTCCTACGATTTCCAAAGAGACCACGGCGAGAGATAGCCCTCGTTCGGATGTAGCAAGGACTTGCGTCACCAGAGGACCTCGCCCGATACAATCCGCCGACCGAAAACCACCACCATCGCGACATGCCTCGTCACAACAAAGGCCACCATGCCGAACAGAAGCGCTGGGAAGACCGGGGACAGAACCTTCCAAATCTTCAACCCCGACCCGTAGACCCGGGACCGTCGACGGTGATGCCACCTGTCTCTACCGTCTCCGACATGGACAGAGATGGCTTGGAGGGAGGACTCACCATCTGCTACTGCAAGCCCATGGGCCAAAACTCTGTCTGGAAAGAGTTGCAAACCACCGTCGATAAGGGTCGGATATGTTCCCACAAGGTTGACATGCCGGAATCCGTCGCTCGCCGGTTCGGATTTCCGCTGCCGCTGAAACGGTTTCGCCGCAAGATGTATCGGAAGTTCGACGGCAAGCAGGTCAAAGCCATCGGGACCATGAATCTCCTCTTCAAAGAGAGGAACGGGGAGGAAAAGGACACTGTGGTGTTGATCTGGGAGGATAAAAACGTCTATTTCGAAGTTAGGGTGCACCATACTGTCGTACCTCGCCTCGTCCACCTCAATGGTAAGGCTTCGATAACATCGCTCCTCGATAAAAGGCCATCTACTTACGCTATACAGGTTTCGAACCGAATACCGAAGCCCGCTCTACCGTTCCGCTTCCTCCGTCTCTCCGCTCTGAAATGGTGTCCGGGCAGCCTAATACCGGCCCGCTAGGCGCCTTGCCCGCTTTCATCAACACTGTCGTTGACCCTTTGCTGGATGAGTCCACCGGTCAGGCTCCTGGGGCTCCCCAGGGTCCGTTTTCCTCTTTCGACTCGACTGGAAGCTCGCTTGGACAAGCAAACTTCGCCTTTGACAACAATGCCAACTTCGAAACCCAACGTAGCCAGCTCGAGTACTCGCCGAATCAGATAGGACCCGGCGCCTTCGAAGACCAAAACATCCCGTTTTTCCACGAGGCCCGATCTGCAGATGACTGGAACCGATTCTCTAACCCCCAGCCTGCCCAGCTTGGTGTCATCGATGCTTCTGTTGCCGATCAGCTCCAAACTCAAACTGCCTTTCCACTGAATCACACGATTGGGGGCCCCAGCAACTCGACCGAACACAACGCCTCTGAGGAGAGTATGTTCAATCAGCAAACCTTTCCTATTGCCCAACCTCTGGACGAAGTAAACAACTTCGGCATGTCTTGCCTGGCTTCTCCTCAACTACACCAGCCACGAATGAACATCCGGCGCCGCCGGCCCGGGTTCGGCGAGCAGCAAAATTTGGCCGTGATCGAAGCGCAGAACTTCCTCTACGGGTACGGATTATTTGCCACGGATAATACCTGGAACAGCCCGACCTCGAACTATAGCCAAGACAACCATGAGCAAGGCGCAGCTGGGCGTTAAGGATGACTGAGAGCCGACCGTCATCGTCGTCGCTTGTCTAATACCCCTAGTCCTTTGGGGCATACTTCGTACATGTGCACACGCTGGGTGATAAAAACATACTGACAGCTTGGGGCGCTTTGAGTCGGCGAGGAAAAAAGGTATGCCGGAAAGGGGGATCAGTTGGGCTACGGAAACCAGACCCAGCGAGCAGAGCTGGCCAATGGCGTGCATGAGCGGCCAGGGGCATCGTGTCGTCAGCCCTGGACATAGCCATCGACGGTCTCAGCCCTGAACTCTTTTGGTATGACGGGCGAAATCTAGACGGAGCCAGGGGGTCAGGATATGGCTTGTATTTGTGTGGCTCAGTGTTTTCTTTGCCGCGCTGGCTTGGACGCCCGTGGCCGTTCATGATCAGGGAAAGAGACTATGCCCTTGGCTAGAATATGACACGGCGTGGTTGGATCTGGTGGTTATGTTGATGTTTATGCGGAACGTTTGTGTTTGATCTTCTTTCTTCCTTGTCCGCTGTACGTAACTTGGGTAACATTGGAAATAGATGCTCGGCATGAAGTACACCTCGTTGGAAACATGACCTTTTACCGTGCCACCCACCAAACAAGGCCCAACCTTGGTATATCTACACTCGATTCGCCAACGAGACGCCCTTCCAGGCTACTTGGTAAACGACTTGCATTAGTCCTCCCCGTCCTCTGGGGGGGGACCCCAATCAGCCCCTGGTGATGGTCTTTGCAAGTCTGCACGCTCAACCCCCATCGGCGATGAGACGCCCGACAAGTCATCCTGTCCCCCCTAGGAGAGAGAGAGTGTGTGTGGCAGCCGGGGCGCTTCTTTTTTTCTGCCGTGTGTCGATCTGCGCGTCGAGAATCGCCCGTCGCGCATCGGAAAAAGGGTCCCCTCGTTTTGTCGAACCGATGCGGTGCTTCATCAGGGATATTCCCATGTAACGGGAACATGATGGTATGGGCAGGCGAGAATCAGCTCAGATCGTGGGCTCCGAAGCCTACGACGCCATCACGATAAACGAAGAGGGAGAAAGCGGCGCAGCCTGTGAGTTATCGCATGGCCTATCAGCTGCCCCGTCGACACGGGAGTAGATAGGTAGAGAGGCAGGCTTGCCAATAGAGTAGCTCAATTTAAACGGAATAACTGGTTCCTAGAAACAAAGGGACTCAGAAATCGCTATCCCCGGCTCCCCCCGTCCCCCCCGGTCCCAGAAGTCTCCGAGCCCAGTCCCTGTCCGATCTCAACGACGCCATGTGTTCCGTTGGGATCGGGGGCATCTTATTAGCAATTTTCGGGACGGTCACCACCAACACACAAAAACAACTCAACCGGCTCGAATATTTTTTCGACATCAGCCCATCGAACCTCTCGACACCTTTAACCCAAAAAGTTCCGTGCATCGAGGACAAGTCACCCGTCGGGTGTTTCTGACTCGTCCTTGTCTCAACATCGACCACCCACCCCCGGATCGAGCCCTGACCCTTGAGAAATTCGAACCTTGGCCTCAACACACCTAGACGCTCTCGGGGAATACTAATGTCTCAGGCCATAGAAAATCCCGTTTCTTGTCATGTCTATTTTTCCCCATTTCGTGTATCCTTGATTGTAACCATTCCGCATAAGGTATCCCCCTCCCCAGTCGCCATCCAGTTGAACTCCAGCCAAGTTGCCGGAACATGCAAGAAAAAAGACAGTACCGGTAAGCCAATCCGTGCGCCTCTCTGACCAGAACCCAAAACGCCCGATCGCGCATTCCCCCCATTCCGTCCATTCTTCAACGCCATGGTGACGGAAGGAATGAACCTCGAGCTATCGTAATTCATGATTTCCAATGTCCACGTAGCCAACATAGCCTGGGAATCAATGAAGTCGTGGATTAATCATGTATCCTTGTTGAAACATGAAAGAAGAAGGGCGAGTCTCGTACGTTCGACTCGTATACCCTGGGTTTCCAGGATTTTCCGTGCTGGAACGGATAAACACTCTTCGTCGAAGCCATGCCGAATTATGTAGCATTCTTAATCGACCTCGCACTGGAAACCCACAGAATACCGTGCACCGCTGGCATCCCAAGGAACCGGTATAATCGTGAGTAGATTGGTGAAGCGTTGCCCGTTCTTCCGGTAATTTGTTACCCGGAGCTGGATCTCTTCGCCGTCTCGGACCGCGTGTCGCATTTGGCGGATGGCGGATTTATCGGCAGACCTTGAAACCGAGCGGCGGTCCTTGCCCGGGGGCGACTGGAGAAACCGACAATTGCGGCCGATGACTTCGTCTGGAGAGTAGCCCGTCAAATGCGAGAACGGTTCTGTAACGTGGAGGATGGGTGTATCCGGCTGTAGGAGATCGCACAAGACGAGAGAGACAGAACAATCAACAGCGCCGAGGTCAATCTGAGGATTAGGGCGTGATACAATCCGAAGCTAGTTGGAACCGTGTTAGAGCCAATATCGCCGAAAATCGAGAGTATGGACAGCATGAGGAAAAGTATGAAGCAAGAAAAGGAGAGCGGTGAATTCTTACAAGTATCGTCATGATATCGTACCCACTGGGAGCATAGAGGCCCGGATATATGATGGGATCCGGAACACGCCGCCAATTGCTGCGGGGGGTCATGGCAGAGCCATCGTCGCCGACAGAACCCTGCTCAGGAAACTCATACTACACCGACCATTAGTCCAAACCTAAACACGATGCTGCGAGTGTTTGTTCTAACATTGAGTGCTTGCATCTCCCATGGATTCATCGTCGGAAGCCCCCTCGATGCCATAGAGAGAACTATGTCGGGCTCGAGAGTTGGAGAAAGGTGCTGTGGGGGATTAGGAGAACCCTTGACACAAGCGTGTACGAGTAAAGGTGACGGGCAGAGAAAGCAAGCGCACAAATCGTGGTGCTAAGCGCGAAGAGTGAATGTGAAGATGAGAAGATGTTTGGGAGTCGCCGAGCATATATGCCAAATTGGCCTCTTGGTGGCGGCGTGGGATCGAGATCGTTGATGTTGAACGAAGGGCAAGGAGGATCCAAGGTACCAACAGACTGACACAACGCACGCAGGCACCGCTTCAGCCACGAGCTCCCAATGTATCGTCTCAGACGCCCAACCGAGGGGACGGACCAAGACAGATAGACGCAGAAAGGCAAAGCCAGCCAGTCAAAAAGCTTAGCGTGTGACCTTCGTGAGAAACGGAGTCTTTGAGACATCGGAAAGTCGTGGGGCTACAAGGCGTGGCGAGCGGGCGGGGATGTGGATGTAGTCAATCGTCATCAGCTCGGGAGGACCATTGGCGCGAGCTGGTGTGCAATGCTAAGTTATGCCACCCCAGGACGACCAGCCTACCTCCGTAGAAATGGTGCAGATCCAAGGCACAGCCGCATGTGCCGTCTCCTGGATGACCGGTCGGAAACAAGTTTTCCGCATGAATAACGGTAAGGAGCTTTGCTGTGATTTGCCTGCTCGTTGAGGTGCCCAAAGAGAAAGCCCAGGCAAGGGAGATTGAGACAGGAGAGGAATGTTCCTGGGAGGAGTGGACGACATTAGCCCAAACGGCAGTGTTGGGGTGGCATTATCAAACACAGTAAACAGGGCACCGTAGACGTTATGTTGGATGTGAAGCCATGAACAATCGAATTGACCATCGTCGGAGCATTCGGGTGCGCTGACCGCTGTCCAGGTCTCCCGGAGAGAAGGCGGCATTGTGATGCGTGGCAGGCCAAATTGGGGGATTGAATTCCAGATCGCCGGCTCGATGTCCGGGGCCCGGGATCGGGGATCATCGGTGGATCTGTGTTTTCGGACTGAGCCAGTTTGTCGACCAACCTGCCCAACATCGGGGACGACAGGATTGGGTTTAGGCCGTCAGGGTGCGGTCCTGTCCGTTCTGAAAGCATGCAGCAAGGAACCAGGGAGCCCTTGGGTGAGGTTCGTAGCGTGGCCCGAGAATGATGCGAAGCTAAGGCACTGTCGGTAGACTCGAATGAAGGGTTGATGCTTTGTGTCCCAGTTCTCGCTCGTCGTCACCCCGTGTTCCTGGTATTGCTTGAGTCTGGGTGGATCGAAGCCTCTCCCGTAAGGGCCGTCAGCCAGCCGTCTAGTCTCTCAAGGCCTTCCTTCACCTTCGATCCACGGGTCCATGCTTGACCTCTGCAACACCAACAACCGATGAAATGCATCCAGCCCTCGTGGGCATTGCCAGTGCCGCACTGCGGTGGGGCCGGCGTCGAAAAGGACCCTGACCTGACGACGATGGAGGATTAGAGTCTCGGCTACGCATGCTGGCGGTCTGGGTTGAATCCAGGCGGAGCTAGGGTAGCCGTTTTGTGTTGCCAACCTTGCATCGTCGATTTGTACCGATGCTCATAGAAACCATCGATGGGAGCGAGGTTTCGGGGCTCGTGATCACGGCCGCCATGTCTGGAAGAATCGCATCGAGTAAGCGAGGACTGGCTGGTCGTGGACTGGTTGGTCCGTCGCCCGGCTGTATGAGGTGGACGGGGGATGCAGGACGGGGGAGAGTAACGGTAAGATGCTGGTTGCGGAAGCGACCGACCGCCACTTGGGTTCCTCAGTTTGTGTTTGACATGAGGCGTCGGGGAGCAACGGACAGGTGATGATCGCCGATGAGGTTGGTGTTGAGGGCATTGGTGTTTTTAACTGATACAGTTGCTCTCGGTAGATTCATGACACCGTTAACACGTCTTCCTCTCTTCCTCATCTATTTCCGTAGAGATCGCCCAGGGAAGGCACGACCTGGGCTAGAGCCAGTTCATCGTTCCTGCCCCTTCGGGTCCTTGCTGATTGAGTGACGCCTCCTGATATCCAGCTAAACAACGTGATCCCGACCCCTGCCTCGCGAGGAAGACAAAAAAAAAAAGAAAATATTGTCCGACACTTGTGATCAATATTTCCGAAGAGCAGGGGACTTGGTGTTTTGACAATTGGTGCGAGTTGGCCTTCCATCTCGTTTCCTCCTTTCAGGCAGCCGGCGGTAAAAGCGGTCGAGGTTTTTTGGTTTTTGTCGTGTAGTGTGATGTCGCACGCTTAATCGTGATGGCCAGTGCCTCGGCCTCCTACCCCGATCGAAGCTACGATCGATCCATGCTCCGATTGATACGGTAGGGACGTCCGTCGTGTACGGTGCCGTATGCACACTAGCGCTTGGCCAGCAAAGAAAGTAAACGGCAGTGCGACGCTGCAGCCGTTTTCCCCGTGACATGGCCTCGCACCACATGCGACAGTGTGCGACCGCCCGTCGCGTCAATTGCCTGCACAAATTGTCCGCCCGAATCCTTGCCTTTGCACACCTTTCACCACCATAATCGCGACGGGAATTCGCGGTCCCTCCTAATTAGGTCTCCCCGTCGCGTCTTTCCCAATTGCCAACCCATGGACGAATGTTTTTTCCAACAAAGAAATCGAACGCCTTCTGAAACTCCCCACCCGATCGCGATGCTCAGCCTTTGCATCACCTTGCCATCATCGACGTCCTCGCATTCGTGAACCGACTCTTCCCGCTCCCGAGACCCTCG
The DNA here is from genome assembly GCA_911649645.1 of Thelonectria discophora. NCBI lineage: Eukaryota > Fungi > Ascomycota > Sordariomycetes > Hypocreales > Nectriaceae > Thelonectria > Thelonectria discophora. Next base: position 1,258,228 of record CAJVRK010000012.1, read on the forward strand.
ACCATGTCTCGTAGACTCATCAATCGCGGCAGTGGTCACCCAGCTGCTGCCTCATCGTCCTCAACCTCCACCTCCACCTCCCTCCCTGAATACCAAGCGCCATCATGCCCGCTCAGTGATGCCGCCCGTCGCGCCCTGGGCGACTTGTCTGGTAATCGCGGCACCGTCGTCTACCAGGTGCACCTGAAGGATTCTCTGCGTCTCGTCGGCGCTGGTGTCGGCGACTTACACGATCGCCTAAGAGACCAACAAGAAAAACTTCATAATATGCGCACGCGGCGGGAGGAAAGGGGCACCGAGAAGACTCCCGACGAGGAGCGGCTGGAGAAGCATTTGGAAGAATTCGAGATGCAGGTCAATTCCCTGACGGACAAGTCAGAACAGTCCATCCGAGACTTGATTGATCGCCAAGCCGAGCTCGAAGACGAGACGGACATTCTCCGCAACCTAAACATTCCTACCGCTCCCGAAACCGACGACGATGGGGAACCGCCCGCGGGCCAGAGTGCCCGCAACATCATCCACAAGCTCCGCCGCAGGAAGGAGCACGACTACAACAAGATGACCCTGCACAGCAGATACGCCGTCAACAACGACTACGCCCACTTCAAAAAGGTCTGGCACGACGCAATGGCCGGCGAGGAAGGCCCCCCGCTCCCAGACGCCTCCCGCTGGTTCCGCGACGGCAAGCCCGTCATGCGCCGCCAGGACGAGGCCGACGACGAAAACGACGACGACGACATCGCCGTGGCCCGTGAGGTCCTGAGCATAAACTGCCCCCTGACCCTGCAGGCCATGCGCGAGCCCTACAGCAACCGCAAGTGCAAGCACACCTTCGAGAAGGCCGCTATCCTCGACTACCTGGAGATGCGCGGTGAGAAGCAGTGCCCGCAGACGGGATGCTCTCAGGTACCCTCTCTAGAACCGGCCCTGGTTCGACTTTTTGCTGACGGCTATTATAGATGTTTGCACGTGTCAGGTTCGATGAGGAATTCTTCCTTGACCAAGCTATGGTCCGTCGCATTCGACGTGCCCGCCTTGCCCAGGAGCAGCAGGCATTGGACGAGGAAGATGAGGAAGACGACAACGACGAGGTCCGGGTCAGGGGCCATAAAGTCGTCCCTGGCCGGGTTCCCAAGCATGAAAAGGTGGAAGGATGACAAAAGAAGCAGCGGACAATGAACGATATGATTTAACGAATGATACCCGGTTTAGGCACAACGAGGGAATCGGCGAGGAATACGGCGACATCGAATCGCAATTGGGAATAACATAGAACCACTTGGAAGAAAAGTGAGCACCCAGGCGTAGTCTGTTCAAGTTCATGTCTGATGCGAGTCTACTCGATTAGGATATCTTTTTCCATCCCTCATTACGTCCTCCGAATGGTCCACCTGTTTTGATTCGTCGACCATGTATGTCTTTTGCCTTCATGCTAGCCCAGGCGATACCGTGTCCTGGTCCTTTGCCCCTTGTTCCGTGTTTGTATGCTTTCCCTTGTAACAATTACGCCTCATATATACCAAATCTTAGATCCTGGTCTGGCATGTGCGCCCTGCAAGATGATGAAAAGAAATTCGTTGCCAGGAGATTCGTCCTCTAGACGTCTAACGCGCAGAGGGCAACGAGACCAGCGACAATCGCAACAACCCCCGACGGTCCGAGAGCGATACCCACCGAGTCTTTATCGTCGGTGGGTGTCGATGTCGCCGTGAAAACGCCCGTCAACGTCTCGGTAACGGTCGGCCGGGACTTTGACGACTTGGTGGGTGTCGCCGTGGCTAGTGACCAGTCTTCCGAGGATGCGTACAGCACGCCGTTGATGACAACGCCCTTGTCCTTGCTGTATAGCACGAGAGCGTCGTTATTGCACGTGCCCGAGAAGTCGCGCACGTAGCAGGTCGGGTCGGGCCCATCGGGCAACTTGTCCGTCTCGGTGGCGTTGGCGGTGCCGGTAGTATTGTAGGCCGACAGGTCGATCTTATCGCCTGTGGAGATGGAGGTTCCCATGATGATGCGTGCAAACACCTGGAAGGCCGTTTCAGGCTGGTAGGCAGGCACAGCGTGGCCGGCTTGGTAGATGCGGCTAAACGAGAGATTTCCGAACTGGCGGACGACCCCGCCAATGTACGAGTCGTTGACGATGATGGGCGCGTAACCAGCGTCGGGGAACTTGGTCGTGTAGCTGCCGCCGGCCGTATCGGCGATCTTCTTGGAGACGGCCTCGCCGCCCATCCAGTTGCAGATGTAGTCGCGATCGCCGTAGATGAGACCTACGTGAATTCCCTTGTTCACAAGGGCGGCAAGACGGGCGATGTTACCGTCACGAGCCTGATCGCCCGTATCAGAGAACTCAGAGTACACTGTCGAGCTCGTCATGGTATAGTTAACCGGGGACCCGATCGCTTGCTGGATGGTGGCGTTGTTGAGATATTCTAAAAAGGTCATGGGCGGAAAGGGGTTCGCGTAGGGGGCGGCGAGATCGTAAGGACTGCGGTCTGCCGAGTAGTACGGCGTCTGGAGTTGGAGACAGGACTGGAGAGCCTCACTGCAGGCGTTGTTGGTACTGTCACTGTCGCCGTCGCCGTCGGGATCGGCCACGGCCGCGGTTTCGGCGCATTGGGTGAGGAGGTCCTGGCATCCCCCAGACGCGTTGAACTGGTTGAGATAGAAGTTGTACTCTTCCTTGGAGAGTGCTTCGTAACCGTACGTGTTGTCGTAGGCGTATATCGGCCAGTAAGGCGTCTGTGTCTCCATGTCCACGCAGCCGTTGACGATGCCCAGGGCGCTGAGGTGCATGTCGATGGTGGTGTTCTGCGGCAGCTCGCCCGTCTCTCGCTTTAGGTTCTGCTCCTCAAACGTCTCGGCAAAGATGGGCCCGTAGCGGCCGCCGTAGCTTTCGGCGAACAGGTTGATGCCGAGGGAGCTGCCATTGCGGGCGTCCGAATCAGGCTGGTACTGGGGGAAGGTGGTGAGAAAGCCCTGGACCATGTGCCAGACGGCCATGGCGGCAGTCTGGGTGGTGTTGACGGTTGAGTCGCTGTCCCCGGATGCAAAGGTGCCGTTCACGACGGACCATTCCGGGTATTTGGTGTTTGACTCGGGGGGGTACGTGATGCCCGTCAAGTTGAGAGTCCCCTCTGTTGGGGTATCGTATGAGAAGCCAACTTGGTTGGGCTAACTTCGTGTTAGATGCATGTATATGGCGTCAACATGTGACACGACGTACCTGATCAATGAAGAGCATGTTGGATGCGCGATCCCATCCCCATTCGCGGGCAATGGTCTCATAACGATCGAGCCCCTTCTCGACAATCTCACACGGCCCATTGCCGGTGAAGAAGCCATATAAAGAGCTGGAACCGGGGCCTCCATTGAGCCAGATGGTGAGGCGTTCGGTCTCCTGGCGACCCTCAACAAACCAAAAGAAGAGGTTTGTCGGATAGTCGCCGGGGATGGACACCCAGCCGGTGTACTGGCGCTGGTTGTCAAATGCCGTGGTGCAAGCCCCGTCTGGGGACTTGTACGAGACGGTCACATTGGAGTTGCCTGGGGACCGTACCACGGTGAGGTTACGTGCTTGTGCGCTCTTGTGGGGGATGAACTGAGCAGAAGAGAAGAGAGGGAACAGGAGAAGCAACGAGATTAGCGATTGGGGAAGAAGCCTCGGAGGAGGCATGACGAGACGAGTGGTGAAGCTTCACTCGGAGAGCCGAGATGGTTGTGGTGGAGCGGAGACGGGCGTTGTCACTCAGGGCGTCGTCATGGCAGGACCAAAAATAAACCAAGGGCGGCAGTTTCTAGAGGGCGGGCCGGAGATTTGAGAAGCACGGGAAGGGAGAGAGGAGAGGATTATTTTCCCGAGACAGCGAGACGGGGAGAGAAGCAACGACGGAGAAGACCAAGAGACGAAAAGGAGCGAAGAGAGAAGACAAAAAAGCCAAGGCAAGCATGCAGCTGTCGAAGTTTCTGATGGTGAATGAACAGCGAAAAGACGAGAAAAAAAGCACATGGACGCGATACGAGAGGCTGGATCCAGGTACCCAGGTACCTTGCCCAGGCCGCTCCAACCTTGAACGGGGAGGAAGGAGCATCTGGGGACCCCGGCCCTGAGGTGGTTTTGAAGTCGACGTGGTGGTGCGTCTTGACTGGTCCATCACCACCCGGAGCTCTCCACTCGAAAGCCCGTGCCTGACGGCTTGCATCGCCCTTTGCAACTGCTTCTTCAAATTCGGAGCTTGGAGGGAGTCCAGGAGCCGCTATCGCCCAGCAAGGCTTGATGCGAGCCGGCTGTGCTTCCTAACACTTGGGACCGTCTCGCTTTCCATTCCAGCTCATGACGACTCCTCCCGACGATCCGACGACTTCACGTCTCAACTCCCGGCACAGTCAGCCCGAGTGTGCATGAGGGCAGTCATGCGCGTCGTCGTTGTCCAGCGTCTGCCGAGGCACCATTCTCTCATCCCCAATTGGATCATTCGAGCCATCCCTCGCCATCAGCCTGGATTACGAATAACCCCCCCTTCACCCTTCATTTTCGTAAGTCTGCGGTCGATCTTCTGAGGGGAAGCTACGCGCCCGAACCGGCACGCGCCTCCGAAAGCCGACCCGGGGTTCAGCTCCATGTCACACCATGAACGAGCACGGGGACCGAGTGACTTTTCAAGGATTGGCAGAAACGAAAAATATGCCTTGGGGGAAGGCCAAGGAGCTGAAAAGGATCAAACTTCAAGCTCGCGAAAGATGCCCGCCAAGGGGCCTGAAAGGATTCCAGCTCCAAAAGCGTGGTGGAGCTGGTGCTGGCGATTGGCAGCTTGGCTTTCTTGAAGGGGCATGCACTGCGGTGCACGCCAGCCTGTCACGGTCAATGGTTCTCACTGCCACGTTTCGGACAAATGACATCTCGGTTCGCCAGACCGACCGTCAAGTCAGACTCCCCCAACACACCTCCAAGCACGGTCCGAGTGGAGAGCTCAGGTGCATCATTAGATTAATTTTGATCAAATTCCCTCTGCTTGAGACGATGTCTTTTCGTTGGTCGTCTCGTAACGGGTGAGGCGGTTGGTTACTTTTATATTGACGTGACCTGTGCCTTCATGGACACAGATTCACCATCAAGAGGACCATGATACAATATGGTACAGACCGTCGTCGTATGCATCATCTTTCGTGATATTCCCAGCACTGCCACATCCCTCTCTTGGCATCCAAGAAATCATCATGAAGGCATCCTTCGAACGCCTAAGAAGTAGTTCCCAATCTTTTCGCTCCCCTCAATTTGCTTCCAGCCCAGACCAGGCACGTAGATGACCCCCTGGACCACCGGGTTGCCCCAGCCCTGCCCGCGTAAGTAATGTCTCAGCTCGTCCTCGTTGATGTACTTGTTCCAGTCGTGCGTCCCCTTGGGCACAACGCCCAGCACGTCCTCGGCCATGAAGTTTGTCGTGAACCAGCTCGTCCACGTGCGCGCGATGGTGCTGAGGACGAGCCAGCCGCCGGGCTTGACAAACGGGACCACGCGCTGCAGCACCGCGCCCGGCTGGTCGACGTGCTCGATGACCTCGAAGATGGACACCACGTCGTAGGCGTCCTCCTCCGTCTTCGGCGCGGGGAGCTGCTCGAGCGACGTCTGGATGTACTGTAGCTTCGTCCCTAGCGTGGGGTCTTTGCGGGCGTGGGCCTTGGCCACGGCGAGGACTTCGGGCGTTGGGTCGATGGCTGTGACTTTGCGGGTGCCGGGGCGTCGGGCGGCACTCTCGGCAAAGATTCCTCCTCCGCAGCCAATGTCGAGGTATGTGAGTTCTCGGGGGGGAGGATCGTCGGGGTGGGTGCGGTGGCAGGCGCGGATGAAGTCGTGGCGGAGGGGGTTCATGAGGTGAAGGAGGCGGGAGGAGCCATGGGGCTCCCACCAGTCGGCGGCGAGGTCGTTGAAGTGAGAAACCTCTTGGGCGTTGACAGAGGAGAAGTTGGACGAGGAAGAGGAGGAGGCGGAGGTGGAGGAGGAAGTTGAGTGCCACCGCTGGGGAGGAGCTGTCGATGCGGCACTGATCGCCGCTCGGGAGAGGCCAATTGCGGGGAGGAAGGCCCGTCGATTCGGTCTGACGAGAGGCCGCAGGAGGGACGCCGCCGAACGCGACGGAGGCGACATGTTGAAAATGTTCGATGAGTGGCTCTCGTGACAGGATAAACTCTTGAACTTTCAAGGTTGACAGCAGCGGATGAATTAGGAATAGCGCCATTCCCCACCGTCACCCCGCTGAAAGCTTCCATCTCTGTTCGTATTCTCTCCCCAAAGTCGGAGAGATTTCGGGATTATAGAATCGCAAGTTGAATGCTTTAAAACCCAATCTTAGAGATGAAGTCTTGGTGTTTGCTCTCAGTTGCAAGGCTAAGTGGCTTCGCAGTGCAAGGTAAAGACAAAGACGTCGGGCGAAAGCACAAGACATGACGAAAGTGGGATGATGAATGACAAAGCCATCATCATCAGATTGATAGCGATTTCGACATGAGATGGAGCAAACCCGTTCCTATCCTTTTGCGCGTAGTCTCTCATTGGTTCGAAGCATGGTTGAGAGGAAACAAGATACATTTTTTCTTGGGATTGCCCCATTCTTGGAGAGCGAAAACGGCTGACTGATGCTTTCGCAATTCTCGGCTCCAACTGCGAATTTGAGGATGCTTACATAATAGCCGCGCGATGCTGCAAATCCAACGGCTCCAATCAACGGGCACTAAGCGGGGGATTCCGCGACGCTGAATGGCCAATTGAAGGGCGAGGGGCTGGCGGAGTTCCGTCACAGAATGGCATGTGAGCAGCAGAAGAGACAAGAAAGTCTCTTGTTTGGGACGGAAACCGAAGCCGGCAGACGGCAGGGAGCGGGTGGTTCGAGGCCGAAAGGTGTGCCACTCCCTCTGCCGAGTTCTACGGGCTTCTTCATCCCACCATTCTGGGCTCAAGTGCCTAGGCTCAGGTCGGATAAGCCGGGGTAGCCATGGAGGTTTGGTCCAATTGCCTGCTCTTCGACAGGCCAAATTCACCGCGCGGGTCCGAATCATGGCCGCGAGCCGGACAGCGGAGGCCCCGGCAATGGAACAAGTTGGGGTCTTGAGTCGTGGACTCGTGGTTGGTGCCCCTGTCATGATCCTGTTTCGTTGTAGTAGTTATAAAGGAACATGGCCGCTTCTGAATTGAACCAATTCTTAGTCTTTTAGCATCCCGTCTGTTTTTGTCGTTCTGATTCTGTCTGCAAATCGATACCCCGCGCTTCGTGACCAATCCAAAGAGGAAAGCGCAAGAAAAAAAAACCCACGAGCAAAGGACCCCTCCCGCTCGCTCCTCCCACTTTTTCGCCGCCTCCGAACCGGACGCCGTCGCATCACGTTCCGTCAGCCGAGGCCGCTCGAGAGTCATAACCACTTGATCGACTCTTCTCCTTCCTTGGCCCTTTCCCTCTCTCGTTACATTCACATTCCCCCGCGACATAATGCCCGGTTCCACGATAGATTTGGGTCAATTCGACTCTATCCTAGACTCCATTGAAGCCTTCCGTACGTTCTTCCTGGTGACGGAGCCCTGGGCACCCATTGAGAGCCGGTAGCTAACTGTTTGCTTGTCCAGGCAATGGAGAATTCCTCGTGGTGCTCGACGACCCGTCCCGCGAGAACGAGGCCGACCTCATCATCGCAGCCGAGGACGTGACGACGGAGAAGATGGGCTTCCTCGTCCGCCACTCGTCGGGCCTCATCTGCGCACCCCTCTCCCCGGCCCTTACCGAGTCCCTCGGCCTCCCCCAGATGGTCCCCGACAACCAAGACCCCCGCGGCACCGCCTACACCGTCTCCGTCGACGCTGCCGACCCGTCCGTCACCACGGGCATCAGCGCCCGCGACCGCGCCCTCGTGTGCAACGTGCTCGCCGACCCGGCCTCCAAGCCCGAGAGCCTGCGCCGCCCGGGACACGTCTTCCCTCTGCGATCCCGCCCCGGCGGCGTGCGCCAGCGGCCCGGTCACACCGAGGCCGCCACCGAGTTCTGCCGCCTCACGGGCAAGGTCCAGGCCGCCGCCATCTGCGAGCTGGTCGACGACGGCGACGAGGTCCCCGGCCAGGCTCTCCGCCAGAGCGTCGGCATGCTTCGCGGCGAGGCGTGCATCGCCTTTGCGCGCAGGTGGGGGTTGAAGGTGTGCACCATTGCCGACCTGGTCGCCTACGTCGAGAAGACCGAGGGCAAGCTAGAGTCCAACGGCAGCAGCTAAGCCCAGTGCGGATATACAGAAATGCGGAATGCAGCAATGGAAACATGGGGGATATCGTGGTGGCGGTGATACTCTACTCGTTGTCTTTCTTGGTTGCGCACATGTCTGGTTGGATGTGGCACATTCTACGGGAGGTTGTGGCGGCGCTGTTTTGTTATCCCATTCTTCCCTGTGTTTTTTCTCCTCTCTTGGGGGCTTGGGCATAGATCTTGAAGCGGTTGATGTTTCTTGTGTTGGATATGGCAGCCAAAAAAACTAACAAGACACAAAACGGACCAGACGAAGTCGCCTTCATTAATTTGGAAACACGTATTTTGACGAATAAATGGAATGTATATATGCTACAAATCGCGGGTGAGGGATGTGATGATGTGGGACACCTAAATTCCACCTCAGTGACACTGGATTGATAGAGGAGAGTCTACTACAAGATGGAAAGCAGTGGCTCAAGCATTTGGGGCCGTTGATCATGCAGCTGATGACTTTACTAAGGTTCTCTTATTACCTGCAGTGAGGCCAGAAGTACAACTTTGGTGGTTAATATCACAATAGTGGCTTATTTGTTTGCTGTCAACTGATCATGGCTCCGATTAGATTCATGCTGGAGGCCGATGTGCCCTCTCGATCTAATGAACTATTGCAAAGGAGGGACTACTCGCCCACGATGAATTTATTGCCTTCACCTAACTTCAGCCTTCACGTATGTGTTTGTAGGAGATATCGGATGACTTGGTGGATAATAGTGTAAGAATCTGAGGCTTGGGTTAGGTGGAAAATCGAACCAACCAGGAGATGCTAGGTCGTGTGATGACTGCTTCATGAGCAGGGGCTGCTTTACGGATCGAGAACCTTTCGTAACTGACGTTGTGCCACGCATCCCGGACACAAATAGCTCTAGACTCGCCTCCTGAGCTGACCTCTTGACTTTCCTGGGTGCTACAAAATTCTCGATTGCATTCTGTCAGATACGCAGGTGACATCTTGTTATGGCTCACAATGAAGAAACTCGGCTCGCCCTTGCATCTAGAGAAGAACACCATGATAGGACTTTCGTACGTAAAGATGCTCAGTCATGTCTCCTGCAAGAACGGGTCTCATATTAGTAACAATCTAATTATAAATCTTCTTAATCGGGACGCTTTCGTAACCTTGATTACATACGAGCTTGAAGATGATTACAATTTCACTTACGAATACAGCCTTGACGTACTTCCCATATCTCCGGCTGACAACATTCGGGCCGTCCTACCCAGGGTAGCCAGATATACGAGCATATTCCGCCTCCAAATTCCCCCAATTTCCCGGTGGCAGTGCCATCGGTTATGCAGTTTTGTCTCTGAAGAGACCGGACAGCCCCCAAATGAGCAATGCCCGCGGGGGGCCGGACGCTTGGTGAGGCTGAACGACCTGCCTTGAAAGGTTACCGAGAAACTATGACACTCGACCCGGGCGGTTCCTAATATAAATGGAGTTTCGGAAAACTTGGCCTCGACGAGCCAGTGCACAATTAAAGTCTTGGTCGAGGAGGCAGTGGCATCGTATAGGGCTTATTCTTAGTGAGCATCCATCTTACATGATCAAACATTTAAACAAACTCAAACCCCTTTTTGGCGGCGTGTTTGGACACGCACTCCGAAGCCCTTCAGGCCCGGCGTGCCGTATGTGCCGACCATGGTTCGTCCGAACGGTTCCGTGGAGGAGAGATGGAGGCTGATCCATTTGCCTCAAAGTACTATGGTGTTCAGTTGAAGCGTGCATCACATTCCAGGATCAGGCGGCTTTTTCTTGTCGATCAAGAGATGAAAACAGTTTAATTGAGCCAATCAGGAGCGCCTTGTTAGTCGGGTTCAGACTTTCAGCTGCCAACGTCGCGCGCACTGCCTTGCGGCTGGAGTTGGAATTGAGCCAATCAGAGCATTGCGGCCCCGAGCAGAACGACATTGCGGAATGGTACATTGAGCCGACGGCTGCACACTCTTTTGGTTCTATTCGTACTTGTCGTCTATTCGCCCTCACGCGCCACTTCCTTGCATTAACAAAATTTTCCAAATGTGTGTGGCCACGTACGGCAGGAGAGGCATTTTTAAAGCAACGATAATTGAGGGTGCACAGCGTGATCTGGGAGGATTCAAGCTTCCGGGGGAGTTGCTTGTAAATACGGATAGGCTAGTACTCAGGTAGGTACTATATGCGAGGAACCCGGGTCCCTCTGGGGTAAAGGAGACAGAACAGCCTGGAGGTTTCAACCATTGCTGTGTTACGGATAACGAAATGGGCTATTTTTCAGCTTGGCACGGGCTTTGTGACGTCATGCAAGATATTCCCGGACTTGGCGATGTGACCAATGTTCATGACCTACATATGTCCCCTTTCAGCCCCAGTGCGATGCCGCGCGGAGGTACTCACGCAGGAACTATCTTTGAAGAAGGAGATTCCAATGGAGGGGTCATCAACGTGTTTTTTTACGGTATTATTCCCGTGTCAGCCTGCACGCGAACCACCTCCTTGCATCAAACCCAACAGCCACAGGGCTCACAGCCGTGTCGATCTATTTACAATATACGAGACATGCGGTTGCCCTGCGCAGGAATGAAGCTATCACTCCTTGATTGGAGTCATTTGAACAAAAACAAACCTGCATGTTCGGCTCCCCCGCCACCGGCGGCAGAGTAATGACCCCAACACGCCATCAAAGGAGGGCCTCCAGACCGCCACTCAATTAGTAGACGTCCGAGGACTTCTGAGATATGTGTGCTGTGGTCCTCGGCCCGCGACACAACCCTCCCGTGCCTTTCAGCCCCCAAAACCTCCTGGGTTTACCCAGCTGTTTCTCTCTCCCACAAGTGATTGACTGTATTCGTCAAAGCTAACACCCCCTCTACAAAGACATCGGCTGCTCACTGCACCTGCGGAGAGGTGTACGGATACGCAGTGGTCCCAGCCTCGTGCGTTGAAAGGTTTCGGACTAACGCGCCAAAAAAAAAAAAAAAAGGACGAGGGCCTCACTCATAAGGGCACCTATCCCCCTTTTAGTTGTAATTACAAAGGGAACTCACTTGTCAATATAAGAGGATCCCTCGATCTCCCCCTTCAGGGTTTGGGGGCCACTCTCGTCCGCCACCTCCCTCCCTGCGGCACAACCTTCCCTCCCCAAACCCACTCATTCTCGACCTCGCCCGATCCCATTTTTATTGTTACCTTCCAAGAATGAAACGAGGAGGAAAGCCCTGCGAGTTTGTTGAACTCCGTCTCCTCTCTCTCGAGTCTACTAGACAAGATGGCCGAACCATCACCTTCGAACACCAACGGAAGCGCATCGGCGCCAAAAGAGCCACAGCCCAACACATCTGCAGCACGGCTGACTACAGCTACATCCGGGGAGACGCCCTGTGTGAGCTCGTCCGGGCCAACTGCGGCCCAGATGCCCCGGGGATAGAGATCACCGACGACACCGTGGCCGTGCTGGAGTGGCGATACCTCAAGGCGAAGAAGACGGAGACCACGCGGCACCTGGCCGTGCAGGAATCGCCGGCCGACATCACGTTCCGCGTGGACGACTGGGAGGAGCCGGTCCGGGCCATGGTCCAGCAAGTGCTGCAAGAAGAGAAGTCGCTCGAGGAGAAACCACTCCTGGAGAAACCGCTCGAGGAGGGGAAACCGCGCGAGCGCGCTGTCTCGCGGGTCTCGGAGACCAAGAGATCGAGAGACGAGGCCAAAGGCGCGGGATTGCTCCACCACCAAACCTTCTCCGACCACGGAATGGACACGGATTGCGAAACAAACCACTCCTATGACTCGCCAGAGCCTTCGCGCAGGAGCTCGGCCAGTTCTGTACCCAGTGAACACCACGGGCCGAACACGACTTGGGACCTCGGGTGCACGAGACCACCGCTGCCTTCCCAGGACGACGCCGGAGGCGAAGGCAGCGAAGCAGGATCAGCAACGACATTGGAAGCCCCCCGCCGTAGCTACGAGGACCAGATTGACACCATCTCGAGCCACTGCGAAAGCCCCATGGAAACCGAAGGCGGGTGCGAAGGGGTGGCGGACAAAGTTGGAGAAATGGACTGGGCCGGCATCCAAATTGAATTGGTCGACGTCCCTCAGGAGGATGTCTTTTGGGATTGGTCGACCAAAGAAGGTCGTTGGTACCATAGAGATCCCGATGGCCACATACGTTCTTGGTTTCCCGAAACCATTGAAAGCTCTTGACTTCAAGGAGCGCGGGTGTCTACGGATGCCCGGTACACACGTTAAACTAGGACAGCTGCCAGAAAGCAGCTACTTGTACCTCGCTCGTTTCTTTTCATTGTTTTCTTTTCTTCTCGGCCCTTGTATAGGTCACTCCTTCCTGTCATGATAGATTGCCATCAGCCCTATACACGATAGTCTAACTGTTAGACTTACACCCGCACCTGTACACCTGTTTCGCCAGGCATACCATATATGAAAAGTGCGGACTGGGGTGGTCACATGGATGCTACTGAATTCCTGCAAGGAGGGGAATGACACAGCCCCAAATGTTGTGAGCAGGTGATGGGCGACTTCATTGAAGGGAAAATTTGCACTTTCGACGCCCTGTTGTAAGGCAGTCTGTGATGAGGCCCGCCATCCGTCCGGTGATGCGGGGTTAGCCTTCAACTTCAGACGCCATCGGAGTCATTGTCTAGGAGGCGCCTGTTGGGCTGAAAGATCAGCTCAAGCTGGGGGATGAAAGTGCTAGGTAAAACGGTGGTTGGATGAATGGCTGGGTTGAAGAGGAAGAAAGCCCTGCTTTCAGACACTCAGCCCCTGAGCTGAGAACTGGGCTGCCACCGCAACAGCGAGTGGGTGCGTTTCTTCAGCCCTTTTTGGGGGTCTTTCGACTATCACCGTCCTGTTGACCGATTTCATCACCCCACCGGACGACGTGGCTCCCATGCGCCTGCAGCGTGCAGACCGGTGAATCGGGTTCAAACTAAATGACTCTGAGCAAGTCTTGATGCCCAAGGCACCAATGAGGCATTCCATCGACACATCCCAACGCCGAAAAAAACACGAATTGTGACCGCGACGATAACCCCTCAACGACAATCGCCAGCAGGAGCATGTTGACAACTGCACCACATCAGACCACGCATGATACGAAAGCTCGTCACGTCTAGCGCAGCAGACATTGAAGTACGTCAGCGAGTATCGCCGAATTTCGGCCAGTGGTGAGCCGCAGAAGTCTCCGGTCTCGCCGTGACGTGCGGCGAAGCCGCGTCAGACCCAAGATTTCTACTTCCTCAATCGCGTAGACCGTCTCCTGCCGAGCTGCGGCTTTTCGTCAATCGGGGCGGATTTGATCTCGGGTTCCGATTCTGCCTTGATTTTGGGTTGCGGCCTTGCCGAGGCCCCTCGTTTCTTCTTGACAGGCGGTGCGTCTTCATCCCAATACTCCGAGGTCTTCTTGCGGGACTTCTCGGGGACCGAGGCAACGTTTTCCTCTTTAACCGGCTCTTCCTTGATACCCGACACCGTTCGACCCGTCTTCTTCTGCACTCCTGGAGCGTAACAGCTCGTTCGACCGCCAACCGTGATAAAAGCCAACTTCTCGCCATTGGGGAGCTTCGTGGCTCCCTTGGTTCCCTTGCCCCAGCGGTGGTTGAAGAGCCAGTGCTCGGGAAACTGGTCAGAGTCTCCCAACTTATCCACAGCCGTCTGACACACATAACGAATGCTCTCGTACAGCTGAGTGACTTGGCTGTCGTCAAACTCGTCACAGTACTGCTCGGGGTGCAGTTTCGCCTGGTACAGAGTCTCGTCGGCGACCCAGTTGCCAATGCCGCTGATCATCGCCTGGTCCAGGAGGAGGGCCTTGATCGGGACACGCCTTGCTCTCATCTTTCCCCGCAGATATTCCTCGGTGAAAACTTCTGGATCAACGACTGGATCAGGGCCATTCTCCACGAGGGGAGAATGCTTCCGGATGTTCTCTCCAGGGCAGTCTACGAGCCTCACCCGACCAAATCGTCGAGAGTCGGCAAATGCCACTTCCGCGCCAGAGTCTCCTTCAGTTTTGAACTGGAACTTCCAGAATCTAGGGGGCCATTGTGCGATGTCTTCGGCCTTCATCTTCTTGTAGTAGTTGGTGTACGCGGTCTTTTCGTCCTTGATGTGAACCCATCCTAAAAAGTATTGGTGAGTGATGCTGGATGCGCAATAGCGGGAAAGCTTACCAGTCATGCCAAAATGCATTACGAGATGAGGCGGCTTGTCGAGTGTAATCCTGCTTTCGTCAGTATGCAAGTCATCATAAACGCCTCATTTCTTTAACCCATGTACTTACCAAAAGTACTTTCCTTGGCTTCCCGATGACACAATCTAGAGGAATTAAGTTGGCGACCATCAACGGTTGTCTTCAAGGCTCACCTTCTTTCCTTTCAACGCAGCCTCAACTTCGGCGCCGCTTGTTCCCACTTTGCCAAAGACATTCTTGTCATCGATGGCAGAGGCTGAGACTATTCGCTTCCCAACCACGTGGAGCCGGAGGAAGTGGACAATGCGGGCGACTGCAGGACGGTGAGCGATGCTGACGGACAATTGGGACAAGGCATACCTTCGGCAATCTCAGGCATCTTGAGAGCCTTGAATTGGTTGATGGATGTGAAGATTGGTCCAGAGTCAGAGTTTCTTTCCAGTGCTGAATGGACGATGGGACTCGAGAGCGACGCGAACCAGGACCGACCTGGAGTCGCGTCAAAGACCGCGAGAGCACGTGACATGTCACCTGCGTCCCACAAGCCCACTTCATTAGCGCAATCTGTCGCAACTTTTTTTCCTACAAAAACTTCAACCTCCCTCCAAGCTTTTCCATTCTTCATCACAACATCCAAACTCTGAGGTACGTTCTCGACGCGCAGCACGGCTGCACAAGTCCCCTTTCCTTCCTGATGACACTCCAAACCGCAAACTAGAGTCTTTGACCTAAATGGAATGAAACCTCAGTTTTACACGTCAGTCTGAAAGACTACCAGGTCGCATTGAGCATTTCAACACAAAGTTTTGGACACGCGCTGACTTTTGCGACAGAACTCCCTCACCAAGCGGTGGATCATGGCGAGCTTTCTCAAGGCGCTTCCGGCCCTGGCTGCTTGGGGTCGGCGTCATCAGATATGGTACGTACTTGCGTCGGCGTCGCTCTGTCCTACATGATGATCATTTCGTTATAATATACGCTGGAAATTACCGGCTGAGATCTTTCGTTGAAGATATAAATTGGCTATTTCTGATGGACACTTTACTCTCTTGCTTTTTGTCATTCCTGCAAAGACACGAGCTAACAGCTTTGAAGATTTAGACACTGGCAAGGTATGCTTCTCGATCCTCGATCCCTCGTTCGAATGATGAAGCGGCACTGGGCTCCGATTCACTTTTCACATGAGCAAGACAAGCCATTTTGCGGCAGGCCTAGAAAACCTCGCCCACTGACTCGAACCGATCAACACACATTGATGGACGACTTAAGGCCACAGAGGCTGACATTGTCTGCAGCGCCAGGGCTGAGAAGCATTTGTACCTTGCAGCATCTTCTCGCTTTCTGTTTGTCGTAAGTTGACATGTTTCTTTTACGCCCTATGCCTTCCTGATGAAACAGATGACGAGTCTTATTCGGGTTTCCGATGCAGACACCTAAATCTTATTCCATTCATGCTTTACTGAACTTGCATATCTTTCCATTTCTGTCGAGACACTTGTTGTGATCATTGCTAACATGACCTGAACAGTTGTGAGTCTGGTCGGCATCTACTGTCTGATTCCGCGATCATCTCCCTGATGAACCAAAATGAAATGACAAGCATATGTCCGAGCCTTGCTAAGACGACAAACCATTTATCGTCTGATCCAATGATCGCGGAATCTTTCAGGTATGCAACTCGTCATTTTACACTCACTGACCTGTTAAAGACGTCAGGTTGATCTTACCTTTTGACCATCGTAATCCCCTAGGTTAGTACACCCGTGGCATCACCATCCCCTGATTACATGATGTTTTACACAATCACGACGGTCAACTTAGCAAAATGCATTGATGACAACGCCTGTGACAAGGCACCCAACCTGACAATCCTCTATTCTTCATTTATGATGCTTGTTCTTTTTAACAAGTCACTGACATCTCCCAAGACAGTATTCTTAAAACGGTCCCAAATGGGCATTGCATGAGCTCAGTACTGGTCAAGTGACCCATGGACAGGTCTCGAGGACCCAGGTGTCACGGCCTGGACCTGCAAGACATGTTGGGCTGATGCGCTTCAAGACGAGTATCTTGATAGCAGTGCGACGATTGTAAATTGATTGACGAAGGAAATTTCCGTAACGACGGGCAGGGGCTATGATATAACGTATTTCACTTGATTCCTGATCTGAACTCCAAACCGTCCTGTCCTTGAGACGTGATGTGCTTCATCCTACTCTATGCCCATGTGATGTCCTTTCATAAAACGTAACGTCCTAGACCAGTGTCCAAAAAAGAAAGAAGGTGGTTTGGGTTTATCCTGTGTTCCCTCGGACCTTGTGGTTTCCACGGTAATGTGTACTGGCCATCGTCTTGGGAGTCCTTCAAGACGTGACCAGCCCCTGGTAGCTCAGAGGGCTGCTCGCCACATGGTCCAGATGGTCCTTGGTCCTCTCGGGCTGGGAAACCGGGCTCTCGGGCACCTTGGGAAGCGCGTGCTGGACGTCGGGCGACGCCATGACGGCACGGAGGTCCATGGACCGCGGAGTGGTGGAGGGCTCGGCCTTGACGCACGGCGCACCCACCGAGCCGTACATGCCGTTCCACGGGTATTCCTGGAGAGCAGTGGCCGGGGTTGCCGGGCGGTGGTGGTGAGCGGAGGCGGAGCCCCATCCGCCGCTGCTGGGCTCCGGGTACGTGGCGGCGGCGGCGGCGAACTTGGCCTCGGGCTTGGTATCCGGGCGGGCGAGGCCGACGGGCGCGGTCGGCGGCGAGGGCAGCTGGTGGTGGTGGTGCTGCTGCTGCTGCTGCTCGCCCGTGACGACGGAGGAGGTGGTGGTCCGGGGACGGTCGGCCAGGAGAGTGTGGTGCATGGCGAAGCCGGGTTTCTGGCGCAGGAGCATATCGACGGCGGCGGCGGCGCCGCGGCGGGGGGAGCCTTGGTGCTGGGCCGGGAAGTAGGGCGGGAAGCGCGAGGGCGGCATCTGAACGAGTGGGTGGTGGTTGTGGTGGTGGTGCGGCCCGGACAGCGACGAAATGTCCGGGAGGGAGGATATGTCGGGCAGGGCGCGCTGCTGGTCGGGCGAGTGCATGCCCATGCTGCTGCTGCTGATGCTGCTGCGGACCGAGGAGGAGGGGGACGAGGAGGAGAGGCTCTCGGGGGAGGGCAGGCGGAAGCCGGCTATGTGGATGCCGCCTCCCTGGTGTTGGTGGTGGTGGTGGTGTCCCTGGTGGTGGTGATGCTGGTGGTACGCGGCTGCGATGCCCATGGGAGTGGCCACGCCGACGAGGGGCGTTTGCGGCGGCGACGGCAGCAAGCGAGGGACCATGATGGCTTGTTGCTGGCGACGGCGGGTGCGCTTCTTGCAGTTGTACTTGCCTACGTTCCACTGGTCAAAGTGTTGGCGGTACGAGCGGGTGCTTGAAGGGGTTAGTTTTTTGGTTTCAGGAGGTCTGCAAGAGAGGTGTGTAGTCCAACTTGTGGAGGGACAGAACAAACTTACGAAGCCTCAAAGCCGTACTTCTCCTTCATCAGGACGCGCACATCCTCGAGCTTCTTCCCGTCGTGGATGTACAGGCGGGTGATGATGTGACGGTGCTCGTTCCAGGGCTTTGCCATCATGATGGATTTCAAACGGGATCCGAGTGTTTGTTAAGGGGGGGTGGCTATTGCCTGTTGTCTTGAGATTGGAAGAGGTTATTTTGGGTTTCCTAGCTTTTCTTCCTTCTTTATCCGGGCACAACGGTGGCAGCAAGAGTGTCAGCAGGGACGGTGACGGCGACGGGGAGCATTTGATCCAATGGACCGGATGTACTATGAGACCGTATGGAACAGCTTTGGGATCCTGGATGGGAGATGATAGAAGAAAGGAAAGGAGAAGGGGAAGTTGAAATGTATACGGTATAATTGGTAGTTCAGTTCCAGAGCGGTGGTGTATGGTGTTGTTGCAAAGTTGTCGTGGTGGTTGAGAGTGAGGTCCTGTTCTACCCTTTCGAATCCAAGCAAGAAAGAGCAAGATCCAAGGGGGGGGTGGGTTGTTTTAGCGGGCGGGCGAACAAGGCAATTAAAGGGAAGAAGAGGAAAAAAAAAAAAAGGACCTCGTTTCCAACCGTTGCATTTACAGAGGGCAGCTAGCCTCATGTCTTCAGAGCCTCGCCATGCCATGCAGCAGAGAGATTGGGCGTGCGTCGAGTGCCGGCTATGGCGGCTTACTGCCCAGACAAGGCAGCCGTGAGGCAGACCCCCCTCTCTTTCTTTTCACCCCTCTTGTTGCTCGATGCTTGTTGCTCTTTTCTTTTTTCTTTTTTGCTTGCTCTTCTTGCTGTGTGCGTGTGTGTGAGAGTCGTCTTGAAAAACGCCACTTTATGCAACGCCATGTTGTTCACAATGGACGAGTTGATGCGAAATATCGTGGATGACGGCAACCACGAAGTTTCCATTATGCATCGAGGACTCGACAATTACGCAAATCTAATTACTCCCGCAAGAAAATGCGTTTCACACACTTGTGCTCTCTCTCTCTCTCCCCGGGAGCAAGGGAACGACATCCAGTTGGCTGGATTCCCAGTTTCATTTTTCCTTCAACGTCAAAACCTCTCTACGAGGCGAACATGTGCACATGGCTGACTTGTCTCAATCGAGATTTCCCATTTCCCACACCCCTCCCCATAAAGCAATACCGCATGGTCTTTGAGGAGGAGACGGGATCCCGAGCCATGGTCCTGCCCTGTTTTATTTGCTTTTGGATTGCTCTCGCTGGCAACAGCTGGCACTCACTCACTTCGCCGACTTCCCTCGACAAGGGGTGGGAGCATGAAACGGGAAAAACGGGAGCGTCAAAGGATGGAACTTGCATTTTGTATTTTCAAGCCCAAGCCCCCCTCTTCCCATCCCCGGTTTTGCTGTCTGGCCCCTCTTCGGTGTAAGTCATGTCTTCAGCCTCACTGAGCAGAACCTGCTGCTCCCTTTTTTGTCCTCCGTACCCATATGGGGGGGGGGGGCATTACGCACTCGCGGAGTGGTACGCAACCGCCCGTGTAGCTGTGAGCGTGTAGCTATGAGCTTGCAGCTGTGAACCCGTAACTGTGAGCTTACAGCTGTGAGCCTGTTGCTATGAGCCTGTGGCCGAGTACTCATCTGCACGTAGACGCCGAGAAAGAAAAGCCTCCCCCCCCGGTCGGCCGACACCACGCATATGTGTGGCAGAGCTCACGGGCTTTTTTTCTCGTCCACTGCTGTGTAATGGAGAGGCTTTCTCTCTCTCTTCCTCTTGGTCGGGTCTTTGCTTTTTTGCGCCCATCCCGTTCCCATTTGCGTCTCCGCACAGCCCATGCAATGCCGCCCTCCTCGTTCCATGTACTGTCCTGTACGTGGTGGTGGTGGGACGAGCCGTGATTTGACAAACTGTATGCCTATCCCCCGCCTCCTTGACGTCGGGCTGAAAAGGCAATAAATGCAACGCTGCAGGGCCGGGGGGGGCAGCAAGCAAACGGCAACCGATCCATCCATGGGAAACAAAAACAGTGGAGTTTGTACGCCATTGTGTAGACACACGTAGAGGGCCTTGCCGGGTATCTCGAGGTGCCTCGAGGGGAGCAGCTAGGCAGACCTCGGCCGTGACACATTTGCGAGATACTCTTTTGCAAAGAGTCCCCCTCTCTCGAGTCTCGTCCGCCCTGCTTTCATCCCAGCACAACCGCGCCAGAAAAAGTGTGGGAGCAAACTGGACCACCCCGGGTAAGGCTCTCAGTTTCGGCCACGAGACCCCCAGCCAACCACTGTGCAAAGTTGCCCCTCCCTGCATTTATGTCATTCTGTATTTCGTTGCCCGTCTCCTGGTTCGTTCAATGCCCCTCGAGTCTCAATAGGCGCGCGCGGGGGACGTGGGGTTGCAACCGGCACGACGATCAATCCAATCAACTCCGCTTCCCGTCGAGTGCCTCGAGAGCTGACTGGTGGTTATTTCGAAAACCCAGAAAACGCCAAGATCAGGCTGTGACGTGCATATTTTAGCTCGCGTTGGCCCCTTGGTACACCTGTTCCGGAGTGTCAGCTTTTGGGTCGACAAGAGAGGAGAAAAAAGAAAGGAAAACTCCCGGATGGCATGAAAAGAGCAGTGAAAAAGTGAAGCAAAAAAGCAATCAAAGGCAAATGACCAAACTGCTGTTCAACGACGTGGCTCGCAGACAACTGTACATGCCAATGGGCTTTATCTCGTCTGTTGGGGAGCAACCCCGAACATTTGTTGTGACTTGGAAGGGCAGCAAGGCAACCAGGCGCAGCACACCAAGATAAGCCACGGAGCAAAAAGGCTGCCTGTATCCACGGAAGCACACCACACGAGGAGCACACATCCCAGCGAGCTGAAAAACTCATCGACGCTTTTGCCCCTCTCCCAGACCGGCAGTTGACCCCTTCTCCTCGAGGCAAGGCCAAGCAAAGCCACCACCAAATGCCTCCCCCCCTTGAAATAAACCAATCGACGCCGCCCCAACCGGTCCGGCCCTTTTCTTCCATTGCCTATTATCCTAGGGTTGAAACAAAGATCCCCGCCCTCCGTCCCCAAAAAAGAAGATTCTGGCCTCGTCCACGGTCCCGTCTCGGTGAGCCTCATGCATGACCCGCGAGAAAGAGACGAGGCAGTGCTCCCTGCTCCCTGCTTTTCCCCCTTTACACGCTGTGTCTGTCCGGTCTGTGTTCGCTTACCTGTGGAGAGAGAGGACTAGGCAGCGGGAGAAGCCGTCGTTGGGCGGGAAGTGGCTTCTTCTGCTCGGCAAGAGGGGGCTGGGCGATCCATCTGGCTCGGGCTGGTTCGTCAAAAGGGACATATGTCCTCTCGTATTGCGAGCCCGTGTAGTAACTGGTTCGTTTGATTAGACTCGCACAATCCAAGCAAGTAAGAAACAGTGCAAAACGCGGGGGGGGAAGGGTCCTTGGCCGTCATCCGTCGGGTAGTATTCGAAAAAAGCAATCCGTAAAATTATACTTGTCACCGAGAGTCGAGTGTAATGCGTACATGGAGGAAAAGGAAAACGGGTGCTGTGTAACAGGGATATCAGATGCAAAAAAAAAGTACACTTTCGCCCTCCTCTCCTCGTCACCATCCTCATTATCAGTCGTCCACCTGGCCACTCTGCCTCGGCTCGATTTCATTCCGTCTTCTCGCTCGCAAGCCCTACTTTCGACAGTCCTTTGCGACTTCCAAACACCAACGTGAGAAAGAAGGCATAAAGCGACACAAAGAGGCACAAAAAAGCACCCGAGACAAGCGTCCCCGTCACATGAGCTCGTCTTCACGCCCGCGATGCGCCCTCGCCCTGCGCGAAATCGTGTGCTGGCCGTTTCGTCACTCGCCCGCCTCACTTGTCTCAGGCTGCCTCCGCCTTCTTGTCCGTCGCCGGTGGTTCGCCACCGATGACTCCCGCCTCCTGAGCCTTGTGCTGCTCGCTCACGGGCGACTGGAGCTTGCTGTCCATCTTGCCTGTGCCCACCACGGGGCTGTCAGGGATGGGCGACGCGGGCGTCGAGGACACGGGACTTTCGTAGTGGCTGGTCGCGCTGCAGGCACCCGAGATGATCTGGAACCACTTCTGCGCGTCCGCCGCCGTATGGGCCTTGAATGCGAGCTCCGATGACCCCGTAAGCTTGCTACTCATCGTCTTGGACTTATCCTTGCCTTTGACGTTGAACTTGTCGCCGCTGGGGGTGCCCACCGTGGCCTCGGGCAGATAGATAGATAGCTCGGGCTTGGGGTCGACACGGTAATTGTCCGAATCCTTGAACTCGTGCAGGAACTTGGAAGGAGTCACCACGTAGTAGCTGGTCGAGTAGCCCCATGACAGCTTGTTGCGAGACTTGCGCTCGAGTGAGCCCTCAACCAGGGGCTTGGTGGCCGCGTGGTCCATGTTGGGAAAGACCACGCCTTCGACAGAGCGAGGAGGCTCGTCGGGGCTGACGAGCCGGTCCGCAGAGCGCGTGTTAAAGGCCGCCCACTCAAAGTTGGGACCGACGCGCTGGATAGCTTCGAGCACATCTCCGTGCAGAGCGCGAATCTTCTCGCCCTGCCCGCCCGCCAGCAGAGTAAAGGCCTCCATGGCCTGCTGGATCACCTCGACGACGTGGGCCTCAAACGTGGCAAAGTTTGTCTGCACGGCGAGGAGGTCGTTGCGGTGGTTGTTCTCGCAGATGACCTGGTTGTTCAAGCGGTGCAGCACGCCTCGGTATACGACATAGGGGTCGTCGTGGCCCTGGAGGCGGCCGCCGGCGGAATCGTAAGCCGCGCTCTGCTGGCCGAGCAGCTCGATGTGCTTCTGGGTGATGTTGCGGGCCTTTTCAACCTCTTTGGCACCCTTCTGAGCTCCCGACGCCAGTTCCTTGGCCTTGTGCTTGATCTCCTTGTGCAGGCGCTCGAGGATGGGGCGGACCGACCCCTTGATGCTCTTTTCCGTCTCAATGTTGGTGTTAATCATTGCTTGAGTGTTGGATCGGAGGTTCTCGAAGAAGCCGGCGACGCCGCCCAGGCTCTGGTCGAAATGGTGTCCTTCGCGGAGCGGGTTGGAAATGGCCTGGAAGCAGCGGAATCAACGTCAGCCTCTTGTTCTTTGCTTCCCAGTCGTGTTGTAGCTGGGGCAGTAGTTGTACGAACCTTCAAGGCTTTTTCATACTCCTTGGCATGGCGACCATGGATCTTCTCCATGGTCTCCATGTAGTCCTCGAGGTAAACGACGGCATGCTTCCAAGCCTGGAGTCTCTCTGCGAGCAGCCCAGCAGTCTACACTCGTGTCAGCGCTGTTCAGATTCTCTCGCCGGTATATGGTCGGAGGCCTCGGAACTCGGCGCATCGTGTCATAATGGTTCGCGGGGACTGTGACCTACGGTTGAAGGGTCCACCTCGGGGACAGCTTCATCGCTGAAACCACTCAGGCCGGTCGTCGCCCTCGAGGGCAGCGCGGAAGTCGTCGGTGAAGCCATTGCGACAGGTTGTTCGATGGTAGTCAATTTGGTCGGGAGTATGAATATGAAGGAGTAGGAGTCGAGATAGAAATGTCAGCGTGTCGCAGTGAAATTAATCGTCGTCAACCTTGGCAGGGGTTGCGCGGGAGGGAGCTGGAAGCGAAGAGGGGTCCAGTCTGAGGTGCGTATTCGGTGTTAAAGTATCACAGGGAAAGCGGAACCTCGCCTTCTTTCTGCGTTGGACGGGAGCGGTGGTTAGAGCCGTGGAAGAGGTTGGGATACAACCAAGAATGGTTCCGATATTTATTCATTGGGAGAGAATGACGTTTCTTGGGGTCAAGTCGAGGGGGTGGGGTAAGCTGAAAGCGAAGCGGGTGGTGGAGAATCCGGTAAAGTCGGTGACGGTGTGGCTCGACTCGATTAGCTGTCGACATGGCTGGAGAGGGATCAATTGTGGTGTTTTGCTTGCTTGTCTTGCAAATCTTGTCCAATGTTTTACCCTCGACCTGCTGCACATTGTTCTCATAAGCCGAGGGCAGTGCTACCCCAACCAGGGCCCATAATATTGGCTACACTGCCAAGCAACGCCTGACAACGACCTTTCGTCAGCATCTTATTACCCGGACTGACAGTTCCATATACCTCCAAGGCTGTCATAAACCTACTCATGTATGCGAAGTCTTCTCCAGTAAGCGGCAGTTTCCAATTAAGGCATCCGAGATACCTACACCAAGCTGCGGATCAAGGCTGTCGATGCCATCACTTTCACCAGATCACAACTCCAAATAAACAGCATCATCACTCATCCCATCCCCATTTTCGTCATGCCTCTAGTCCTCCCTATCACGATAACTAGCGAAAGAAACATGTGTCACAAGACCCTGAAACCTGTCTCGTCCATCGTCCTCCATATCCGTGACGTCAATGCTCGCCTTAGCCCCAAACCCGACGACACAAAAGCTGCCCTCCCTCCATCTTTCTTCCCAATGGCCTTCTCGCCCAAGTCAAAAAGATAGGAAGCTCATCAGGGTAACAAGATAGTCTTGTCCCTGCAATAGGTTGAATGCCCGCTGACCAACCGCCAAGCCTACCGAACTCCAAGATGCCACAGTTCGGTCTCATCCTGGAGGTGTCGTTACGGCTCCGCGACCACACCACCAGATACTTAACCACGCCATTATCCGGCTTTCAGCGGCATTCGCACTCCCAGGACTAACCATGTTCTTTTGAAGATGGGATCTCGTGGCCTTGTTGGCCATGCACCGTTGCACCGTTGCACCGTTACATCATGGCCTGTCACCGCGAGCTCAGATGCCTCTAAGACATGCAACCGACTCGACACTCCGAAAACCATAATTCCAAACAACAGACGTCGCCCGAAACAATAGATGGCTTGAATGTTGCGATTTTTGTTCTTTTCTCAGTAGCTACTCCTAGGGTAGCTATCGTCAAGTACGCTTTGGGGTATTACCGTGATTAGCCTACTGATACAAATAACCTCTCTCCCGTGGCACGGCTCGAGTGCTCTCGCTTCATCTGAGTGCTCGTGTTTGCACTGCCCGTTTCTCGTTCCCCATATGCTTTTTGCTTAACAAATGTGATATCATTGCCGTCCTTTCTATATTCCCAAACATCAAACATCAAGCAAACTGCGCCTCTCCTGAGGGGCCGCAGCGTATTCCCAAAACGCCATCCAATCAAGATATCGCTCTGAAGTCGGTGGTTGGCAATGATGCCTCCGTATACTGTCGTAACATAAAGAAAGAAAAACACCGGTCGGTTTGAGTCTTCAAATCAGCAGACTTGGTCTTGAGTCATTTGCATTCTTTGGTGGATTGAGTTGTCCTCCGTGTAGGAACGTCCCGCCATCAGACTCGAAGGGCGTGAAACGTGGTGCACCTGATGAACGTGATCCTCCCCCTGGTCCTCGGATATGGTCCCAAGGAGATCCGGCAAAATGTCCGTCGCGGGTGGAGTTCGGGGGGCGCTGAGAGCCGTTTGGTAATCGGGAAGTTGAGCATTGCCGGAATGGCTTATCGAGCGAGCGGGGGTTCTGACGGCCGTCTGATAGCTGGGCACCTTGCTCAGCTCCGTCAACTCGTTCGGATCCAAATCCACGTGCTCGGATGAATTGCGTGACGAATCGTCTCCCGCGCTATTACTTCTCGTAAGGGCACCTGACTGAGGCTCCGATCGCGGAGCTCCCCCATGAGGTGCAGCAACCGGAGAAGTGAAGCCGGAAACAGAATGGATCGACGTGTATGATGTGTTTCGTCGAGATGGATCAAGCGATACGTCCGCTAGTCGTGAAGATAGCGCTGCGGGAGCCACTGGTCGGCTGTGAGTCAGGGCTGCTGCCAGGTTTTCCGTAGACCCGGATCGTGACTGCGCATAGAAGGGGCTGTTGACACCGGACTGCACTCCGGGGGTCTGGAAACCGTGGGTTTCGACGTCTTCGTATAGTTGGTCAAGAACGTGTTCGCCGTATCCAGGGGGTGCAATAGTGCCCAGGTTTTGCTCCGCGGGTGCCGTGGGCGATTGATCTACCAAGTTGCCTTGCTCATCGAGAGGCATGTTTGGTGAGATGAAGATGGAGACGGGGAGGGTGGCGCGAAGCTGAGTCCTGTTAGCGATCGAACCCTTCATGAATCATGACGAAATCTCTTACCTCGGAAATGTGACCATCAGGGTTGCAAAGCGCGACTGTCAACTTGATCTTATGGCGGACCTTGATACCGTGGTGGTTGAGGTCCTGGATGCACTGGCGCAACCTCTTCGGAAGATCAAGTCGCTTAGTCAATGCCCAACCCTCCTGGCCGGTGTCCTCGATCATGTCCTGCCAGTGTTCCTCCCTCGTTACCTCAAACTTCCACATCTGGACTTCGCGCTCAATTCGATGTTCCCGGATGCTAAGACCCGACGCGCCCTGTATGCAGCATTCTCGAACCTCCATAAGTCGAGCAGTGATGTCGCCAAGCTCAAGAGCCTTTAGGAGAGGTGTAAATCGCATTTCCATGGATATTGAGCCGCCAAAGACAACGGCCTTCTGGGGAATGACAATGGAGTAGTCGACCTTGTTGGGCCAAATGTTCTCGACGCTCATAGCGTGCAAGAACTCCAGAGCACCGGGCTCCAGGGTTCGGATTATTCGAAGATGCTTGTAAGCGTGTAGATCGTATGCCAGCTTTCCGCGGCCAACCGTCGCCTTGATTCTGTAAGTAATTGAGGCTTCAGAAATGCCCTCGACGCTCTCAGCGGTATCGCCAGGTAGCATATACTCAAACGGCCACTCGTAATTGCCTGCAGGCAGAGTCATGCTCTTGCCATGAGTTCCAATGAAAGGCGCCCATCGATGCTCTAGAATGGTGGTTGTCCTATCAACTTTTTGGCCGGAAACACCCGGGGCGCTTCCTCTCGGATCAGACCATCTGTTCACGCACAATGGTTAGAAACATTCTTGGGGGTGCTAGGCGCAAAAGGCGCAGCGGGAGCCAGGGGAGCCAAGGGAGCCAAGGGAGCCGTACGAATGGCGCAGCGTGCCAATTAACCGGAGACGCACATCCTCCATGCGCAGAGACGACTGTAAGCAGAGGACGAGCACGCCCTTGAGTAGTTGACCGGAAGATTCATGTTCGTTGCCGCGAAAGACGATGAAGTCGCTATCTAACCTGTCGCGCAGAAGTATTAGCACAAGTTCTGAACCGCAAAGCTAGAAGAATCGCAACTTACCGAATGTCGAACAGGCTATAAGAATTACGACCCGTCACGGACGAGAAGGGTTTGATAAATGACGGCATTGCGAGGGTATAGGTTGGAGGAGAGTGGGAGAAGAGAAGCTGGCCGAAAAGCAGCCAAAATGAGGGACCAGAAGACGGGAAAAAGATTTGGGGAGGACCGGGACGGTTTTATTCGGGGACAATTGGCCTCCCACGACACGACACGGTCGACTCGCAGTCGGCGACGGCGGAGGCGGGCGGGATGTGTTCTCCCAGTGTGAGTGGGTGTGAGTGGGCGGGAGGGCGTGGGAAGCGTGGGCGTGTTCCATCCCATCTGTGCCTCACTTTCTCATGGCTGATGGATCATGGCATGGTGGGGCGAAAAGTGAGATCAGAAAGGCCCAGGATGCAACAATTGTGCAGGGTCCGTAGGGTCTCGTTAGCATCGCCATTGCGAGGCGAGGAGAGATCAAGAGGCGGCGCGAGGTGGAACCCGATGGTGAATCAGATGGACCGCCTGATGGGGACCTGAAGACTGGAACTCGACAAAAATATATAAAAGAGGGTCTGTCACTGATAAGAGTCTTTGTTGGGTTGGATCGCATAAATGGAAAGGGGATCGAGAATTAGAGGACGAGGGAGACCGGCAATCTGCTCCAACGTCGGAGGAGTATTCGTACTCTGGTCGGATACATGGTGGTGCCGTAGATATCTGTGTCAGTACTCGTGCAACGACGACAATTTCGGTTCAGCGAAGCGTCAATAAAGGTTCATCCCAGAGTGACACAGGATGCAGGCGCACATGAAAAGGTGGCCGCATTGGTACAAAATCGTCAACAGCGTCGTTTAGCTGTTGCTTGATTCATCAGGGAAGGTTGAAAGTTTTGGGAAGGAGGGGAGTGCGGAACGGAAGGTGCGACTTGGAGACGAACCACACGCCCTCTCTTTCCTCTCCATCATCATGCACCAGCGACGCACTGCCGCACACACAACACACAAATCTTTTCCCTCCGACGTCTCACCTCACCTCACCTCACCTCACTGCCCATTTTCCCCGTTGCTGCTGCACTACCGTTCAATCCAATCCTCTTTGGGCCACGGCAGTACGTACGTACGGTCCTCGACATTCGTGGAATCATCATCATGGACATGGGCATCCGAAGAAAAAACACCACCCGGCAGTCGATTGCCTCTCAAGTACGGAGTACGTACCCGGCCAGGGACGGAGCGCATGGAATCATACGAAGCACTTGCGTGCAAGGGAAAACGGAGGAACTCGGTTCTTTGGCTCGGGCGGCCGGCTCTAATCAACAGGTCGACTTGTTTCAATTCTCCACCGACAAACGGATGCCGTGAAAACGGAGAAACCGCTCGGCGAGCAGCGAAGATCAACCGAATGCCTTTGTCTGCTTCTCTGAGACGGCGGAACTTCTTGCCCATTTTAGCTTTGGACGGTACCCTGAGACGCCAGCCAGAGAGGGTCTCGGCATGCCTCATCGAACGGCCACACCCGTCGTCGACGTAGCGGTTTGCTGGATCGATACTGATCGAGACTTGTGTCGTCCACCGCAGAGAGAAGACTCGTTGAGGAAGCAGCCGGACCATCTAACAAGGAGACAGTCACAGACTGCAGACCGCTGGTTCAAATAAGCACCCATCCTTCCATCCATCCCAGTTTCTCGCTCGAGACGCAACAGTCGAGTGAGCTTGACAAGGCACAGGACACTGAGAACCCTGAGCAGGGTTCCGTGGTGGTGGGGCGGAGACGCCGGGCCAGCTCAACGATGGCTTGTGGCTGGGCAGGGCAGGGCCACGAATCGTGCTATCGAAGCTCAATGGAAGCTTTCCTTCTGCCAACCCATGCCGCCGTACAAGATGCAGGCAGGTGTGGTGGAAGGACGCGCATCAGAAGCCCACCAAAGGCTGCAAGAGCGGCAAAGACATCGGAGGGCTATTTCCGACAAGCAATCTTGACTTGTGTGTCTGGATCTATCTGATCCAACTTGGTCTGAGCAAAGACTGCTCATTCGATCCCGAATGAATCTCATCTTGTGACTGACCATCACCAGATGCCTTTCCAGCGTCGGGACATCCTACTTTCCTCTTCTCGAGCGCACAACCCCAACAGACCGCACTGAGAGAAACAAAGGACTAGGTAGAACATTCAGCTTTATCGACTTAGAATGTTAACCTCTCCGAAAGAACGAATTAAGGACGAACTACGGCTGCTCCCGGTGTGTCTGTACGAATATAGCTCACCGAAATAACCCCCACGTTGCCATGCACACTCCGCATGTGTTGCACGAGCGCGACCGCACCAAACAAGGCATAGAAACGCACACGCAGACACGCGAATATCAGAAACTAGAAACGTGCACGCTGCATGACAACTGGGTTCCTGATGCCCACGCCAAAAACGATCGGGACGAGCTGAGAAGGGACCGAGAGATAGAGGCGCCCCGTATTGATGTCCCACTGTCTCTAGCGGCCCCTCTTCATGGGCTCCAAGCTCGTCGGACCTTGACGGGCGCAACGATGTCAGAAAATGCCGTCTTGCGTGAGGGCTTTCTCGTCATCCAGTTGGGCACACACCGAAGCCTCCACCGGTCCTGATAGCGAATACTGCCACCCCGTGGGCGCAAACTTCACCATAGCCTCCCATTCGTCTTCATGCGGCTCCGAGTTGGTCCTTGCTGCCTGGCGAAACTTCCCCTGCCAGCAGCCCTCTTGAGAATCTGGGTCGCCAACCTGCTTATCTCGGGAACCCGCACATCCGCCGCCGCTACCAATATGTTTTTAGATGTCTTTTTGACATACGGATAGGTCATGACAACCATATTGCCCACGCAGCATTGGAGCCTCGTTCAACCATGCCATGTGCCCCGGGTGACAGCATTCATCAATCGCCTCTATAGGAGCGGCTGTCAAAGCAGAGAGACGCAACGCAATCTCACCTGTGGTGTTGTGATGCATCGTTTTCATTGGGGTCAGCTGAGCATGCGAGCCAGACAAAGTTACAAGCAACTTGGACGGGTATTGCCTGCAGTGATCGTGCTTGGTTGTTGTCGAGCTGCATGCACGTCTTAGACACGGGATCACCATTGCAGCCGCAACATCACGATTATAGACTTGCCAAGGGATCAAGTCGCACACCCCTTATCGGGGATTGACGCACTTCTCGCAAGCCTATCATCGGACATCATCAACACAGGCCAAGCCAAGGTCAGCAGGTCGCCAAGCCCCTGAACTAGGCTGAGATGCAGCCGGACCCAGACCTGGACCTGAAATCTTTCTCTTGATTTCAGTTTTCGCCCTGGAGCGGCGTTGGCCATACCCGTTACGGGCTCATATTGTCACGCTTCTCGAATGCCATGCCCTGCGCCTGCGACGTAGGAGGCAGGGCTGCCCAGGGACACCTTTTAGCCGGACAAATCGAAGAGGTCGAACGGATGGCGCGAGCCAGCTATAAAAATTTTAGGGCCAGACCGGCAACCGTTGTACCAGCAGCCAGCTGCATGAGATACTGGACGGATTTCAGGCCCCATGACGAAGCGGCAGCGCACGCGGACAACAGAGAATCGGGATGGGTTTTTCGCAGGGTTCCTGTGGCGTATCGTTTCGATGGTTGATCTTGGTACCGTACCTCAATGCGACGGCCGATTTCGCAGCGAAAACACCTGCCGACCTTTTTACCCGTCGCGGACATGAACTCACTTTCATTAATAATGGTGGATGATGCGATCTGAGACTAACGATTTCGCGCACTGCTCAGAGGCTGCTGGGGCTTAAAGCTTGCTCGGAACTCCGACCTCGTCGTTGCTCCTTGCTCTCAGACCAGACCAGCCTCATGTCCACGCAACGACGACAAAGCCGGATATGTACGGATACTACTGCGGTACGAATATCCGACACCATTAGTTGAAACTGTGCGGCCGCACACGCCAAGATCCCTTGTAGCGCGTTATTCCCGTGGAATCAGCCGAAGACTGGGTGTCTCGATTATGCATGGTTGGTGGCGTTGCCACAAAGACTTGTATGAGCCGCAGGGCAGGTGTGTGCAGCGGAGGTTGGTTGGCCTCGGGTGCCGACTTTCAACGTATTTTACTGTGCATTGATACGTCTGGTGTTTGTTGCGCCAAACATGGCACGACAGCCCGTTTTGCTGCCGCCGTACGCGTGCTGGTCCGGCCCGGGATTTCTCTCGGCCACGGCCCGGAGTTACAACGGCCTTTGGCTTCTCGACAGCTGAAAGGAGGCTCTCACGTCTGTTTCTTGCGGACACTGACTGCGTTTCGCCGGAGCTTTTCTGACGAGATATCGATATCCGGCTTCGGTGATTGAATTTTTTATGCCTCGTCCCGCCCGACTCGGCCCTTGGCTGGTGATTGACCGAGATGCTCCGTCCTCGAGTCAAACATGGGCCAAGACTAGTGAGACTAATGGATCCCGCTCCGCCGGTGAAGCAGCCTCTCAGCCCTGTCGAAGCTCCGTTATGGTGCCTGGTCCACCGTCGCCGTCTTTCCCGGTGGGTTCAGGGCGGATCGATTCGGCCAATGTAACGGGAACTGGACTCGGCAGACAACCAAGAGCTTGGTATCTTTTCAAGTTCGCTCTGTGGACTCTCGACGAAGAAAAACGGAAGCCACGCAGCACTAGCGAGGGGCAATCAGGGTCCTTGACTCCTTGGCTGTCCCATCCATGCCTGACATCGGGTTTTGATGCCCAGGGAATCCATGGCGGCCGATTGCCCATGCATGTGAGGTGAAGCTTGTTTCGGAGCGCAGACCAGGACCAACATCAGTCACACGAAAAAAACATTACTTGGCCAGCTGACGTTCGCTCACCTTATGCCGGCGGTGTCCTCCTCCATACAGGCCACACAGCACAGCGCAGTACGGCACGGTAACAACGCTGCCTTCATCCTTGTTCTCCACCCCGGCCCGTATGTCCAAGTCGGGACCTTCATCAGGCGAGCCAGAACCACATGATGCATCCCGCTTTGCATGACATTTTTTCGTCGGCACCGTCCGCGCGTGGGGTCACGGAAACGTCCAGGTACCATGAGGGGACGGGGACGACGTGCTGACTCGCCCTGTGCCCCTCGGTTCTCTGCCCCTGACTTGGCTCTCACGTTGAAGCGCTGGCGAACACCAAGGATATGTTGATGTGTTTGATATTCCAATCCCAGCTTATAGATGCGTGCATGGCTTCGTAAGGGCCTTTCTATCGATACTCGTCTATCATGATCATGTCCGACTCCCCAACGCCGACTCCATCCCTGGTTCACGAGCTATCTTCGAGATCTGATATAGCAAGCTTGACGTCCTCGCTCTACCTCAACAAGTTAGCATCCAGACTTCGCATACCCCAGACAAATTCCCCGACTTACCCAAGGCGCTAGGCTGAGCGCAATGGTGTAGCTCTTTAGTGCAGCGCTCCTCTTGTCCTCTCCGAGCATGGCGTACGCTCTCCCGAGCATCAGGTGGACTTGAGCCTCGTCCGGCACGGCGTTCTCGACCCATTGCAGGTGCTTCAATGCCTCCGCCGGCTGGCCCATGCGGAGAAAGATGCTCGCCGTCTGCATCCTGATTAAGCAGACTATGTTCTTGGGCGGGTTGGCTCCGAGCCCACGGCGCAAATACCCCAAAGCCAACCCATGTTTTCCCGTTGTTTGCATGGCCTGGGTCGCGTTAGTCACCCATCGTTTCTCTCCACGGAGTTGAACAAAAGCTGCCCACCCACCCTTGCAATATACGTCATCAAGACTGCGTTGCTCGGATTGACTTTTTCTGCCCTCAAATAGTACTCCAGGGCTTCTTCGTTTTCGCCAAGCTTCTCCTTGACACGTCCCAGCCCGACCCACGCCGGGTAGTGGCGA
Organism: Thelonectria discophora; assembly: GCA_911649645.1. NCBI lineage: Eukaryota > Fungi > Ascomycota > Sordariomycetes > Hypocreales > Nectriaceae > Thelonectria > Thelonectria discophora. The sequence goes on from CAJVRK010000012.1 coordinate 1,291,227, forward strand.
GTGTCGACCTGCAATGCTCGCCGGAACGCGGTGACTGCTCCGGAGTAGTCCTCCGATTCTGCCAGCTCGTGGCCAAGCAATGAAAAGGCTTGCGCAACCGGGGGCGAGAGTTGACAGGCGCGCCGAAACGCCTTCATGGCGTCTTGCCGGGATTTCTGGGCCGAGAACGAGTTGCCTACAGCACACCAGGCCTGCGGCGAAAGGTAATGCGTTTCGCAGAGTTCGTGTGCAAGGTATGCTAACTCGACATCCTGCTTCAGGTGCCACAAAACGTTGGAGTACACCTCGAGGTCTTCGACCCATGCGGGCGCGAGTTTGCGAAGAGCCTGGAAGGTTGCCTTGGCTTCCTGGTACGACATGAGCTCATGATGAGCCTTGCCCGTCTTGGAGAGGACCCAAGGCGTCGATTGTTGTTCGACTGGAAGAGAGGAAAAGGCCTCCAGGCATAACTTTGGTTGGAAGCGACTAAGATGGTAGTACCCAATTGCTATCTTGTGAACCAGCTCTATCAGAGTTCTGAGTTTTTCTGGAGCCGGTGGCTGGCAAGTGGTGGTGTCGGGTTCTTTGGCATCACATTTCGAATCGGTGTTCTCTTTACTTAAAGGTTCTTCTGGCACCGAAGCCAGGGGCTTGGTGTCGTTCTCTTCCTCCTGTTTTGCTGGAGGAGCCTTGGCCTTCTTTGGGCGAACCGCCTTCTTTGGCTTGGTTGGGCGTTTGACGTTTTCCTTGTTGGAGTTCTCGGGCTTCTCAGGAACAGGAGGAGGCGGCGGCGCGCCCGTCGAGCCCTTTTGCATCAAGCGGGCGCTTCTGCGCGGTGCAGCTCGCGCCTTGGAGCACTTGGTCGAGCTCGTCAGTGACGCTGGTTCCGGTGGAGCCGTTGATAGAGTGCCGGATCCCGATTGACGGCGTTTCCTGGTCGATTTCACATTGGGGCTCTGTGCGGGTTTTGGCGTCTCGATTGGGGCGTTTTTGGCATCAGAATCCTGTTCAACAACCACGGGAGCGCGGGGTTGTTGATGCTGAGAGGCGAGTGGAGAGGCCGGCTTGAGCGGCTTGCGTTGCCAGTTTGAGTTACGGGTCGGTGTAAGATCAGGGCATTCCAGGTCGGCCAAGGGGGACCTGCCAATCTTGCCATTCGTCTTTTCTTCTCGAAGCTTGAAAATGTTGGGAATCGAAAGCTGGACCCCTGGTGTCCTCTTGGTAAGTCGAGGCAGACTAGCGGTTGCGTCACATGTGAAGAAAGTTATTTACCAATATCGCACAGCTCAGTAAAGGCGTCCCACATGAAGGGGTTCTCCTGCAGCGCTGCGACGAAGAAGGCAGCGGCCGTCTTGTTGTCGCCGTTTGCCCTGTGCAATTTACCAAGCAGGCGGCTTACTGCGGAAGAATCCGGGGAGAACCTGTCTGACGACGGGGGTTGCTGTTGTTGCTGCTGCTGCTGCTGGCCTGGGCAGGCGGTGTCAGATGATTCACCACGGCCAAATCGGGCGCTGCGTCGTCTTCGCAAGGGGGGAGTTTCGCCTACCTAACAGCTGTCTCTTGGACAGGACGTCGATGCCCTCGGCGTACGTCTTAAGGTGCAGACACGCCTGGGCATGCACGTAGGCGCAGCCGAGGTGGTGACCGTCCGTGGCGGCATTGCGACTGAAGTCAGCCGCCAGCGTGTGGCGGCCGAGCCTCAGGCACGAGAGCGCCCGAAGATGGGACCAGGTGTGGTCCTCGGGGTCCTGCGCGTGTAAGCGCTCCGCGACGAAGAGGGCGTTGGCGTTGAGCTCGTTGTCGAGATAGTAGTGCACCAGCCTGAGTTGCGCCTGCGCGGTCTGGGCAGCAGCATCCATCCTGATAATGAGGGGCAGATTCGATAGCTGCAATTCAAGACGGGCTGGATGTGGTGGTGCACACAAGCCCATCTTTGGAGCTCCAACTGAGTGTTGTTGTGGCGCATGATGTGTGGCTGTGGCTGATTGCTACGGTGACAGGCTTATCACGTGAGGACCCGTTATTCCCGGGTTCTCAAGCAAGGAATCGATCAAACCCGTCCGTCGTCAGCCTGACTTTCAAGTTTGTGACTCCAATGTTCTTCTACCGGCAATATACCCCTTTCTCACAGAAGAGCCGTTCCGGTCCCGGTCTTTGACAGATCCGTCAAAACAAGACAACATTGAGGAAAAAAAAAAAAATCATCGGACGAGCCCCCGTATGATTGCCTATCCCGTTTCTCTTGCTCTCGAAGCCCCGTTCGGCACCATCCGTTCCAGGGCGCCACAAAGTGGGATGAGGGTTTGGTTGTTGGCCCACTCCGGCCCGTGTTGTTGGGCGTTTTGTTCGCATCCAATCTTCATGACTTGAGTCCCTCATGACGTCTTTTTGCCTCCCACCCCCCCCCCTCCCGAGAGAGAGCTTCTGCGTTTCCACGCCCCCCTGGGCCCTGGCAAAATTTTGAAAAAGCTACAGAAAAGTCTCGACAAACCGAACGACGGACAACCCGCTGCGTCGTCGTCTTGCCGTTACGAATAAAGGCCCCCTTGATCCCGTAAACCCTGTTGCCTTCTTTCCATGGGTGCCTCTTTGTCAAAACCGGTTTGCCGGTTTTGTTTCTCGGCAGATACACCACCCCACGCACGAGACCCCCCTCTTGACCTTTGAACCCTGGAACCTCTCGCCATGTGCTCCCGTAGTGCCTGTTTGATGCTCGTCGACGGCTAAACACGCATACCAGCGCATGCCGTGCCATTGTCCCACGCGGTTCAATGTATCGAATCTTCCTGTTCAGAGTATCCGTACCTGGACTCGGTCGACCCCTTTTTCGGAAAGCCCCCTTGACTGGTAAGCTTGACTTTATCCGTCTCGTGGGATTAGGCCCTTCGTAGTACTGCGTATGGATCCTACGACTTGTACGAAAGAGGGTTGTGAGCGGTTCGTTTTCTTCGTGTCGGAACTGAATTGTCCACCACAGAACTAAAAAGAACGGATGCCCACATTATGAATACGTCAACTTCCACTCGCTCAGCTTCGTGGCTCGCTAAAAATGGTTTTTATAGACCCAATCCGTAGCACAGCAGTAGCTTGATTAATATGGATTCGCAAACAAAGTTTCGCCGATGACGCCTATCTCGGAGAATTCTTCGGTGGAGTTCTAGAGCTTTGTTCTGCTGCGTTGCTCTGTTTCGCTCAGTTTTGTTGACCGATGAGGCTCCGGAGCCATGTGGTTCTCACCGAAGGCATTACTCCATCGCTACAACTTACCCTTGGCTGTTCGAGGCGGTCAACCATTGACAGCGCCTCTATTTGTGTCTCTCTTTTGTCATGCCCAAGCTTCAAGTGGGTTCGCTGTCCGTGAAACGTCCTTGCCGTCGAAAACTTGTCATTGTCTCCAAATCAAACCGACTCGCCCCAAAAAACCCAATACATCATAATGCGCTGCATCTCTTAGCATAATGCGCTGCATCTCTTATCAACAGCTCCATTCGTGGTGCCTTTTGCTCGCGTCATAGAGCCCACTTGCTTTCGTCGACATCCTTCATGTTTCTGCTGGTTTGTCGGCTGGCGCCGCCAGATCCGATCCAGGTCGTAGCCAGGTTCGAATATGTCCTATTTGCCTCATATTAGAAAAACTCTCACTCAGGCCCTTTATCCGCTCGAGTGACTAAAAGCGGGTTCGTCTTCGTTGCGTTGGGAATCCATACCTGACTTGCAACTAGTTGTGATTGCGTCTTCAGTGAACTCCAGCCAGCACACCGGGTGCGTATCAATCACTTTGTTCTACAGCGCCCGTCCGTATCAGCGTTTTGTGGACCAGCAAACAAGGACCCCCACGTGTTTCCTTGGGATATCGACATTGGGGCGGCACTTACAAGCACAGGAGGCAGCGTCGGGATTCGAGCACGCGGCTCCACCGGATGGGTGACCGTCACCTCCTCTTCTTCAGCTTCGAGATTCGAATCGGATCGCAACCGCGAGTTCGACGTGTTCCCCGTCTCGGCCCGCTGCAGTGTCGTGTATCGTGACGAGATGGAGCCACGATGCCGTACCGATTGCTAGATTAGGCGCGAGTTAGCTACTGATTCGTTCGGGGGCTTCAGCCTAATCATTCATGAACCTACCGCCTTAGGCCGATGGAGCATGCCAACACTAAAATCCCAAAGGCAAAGCCGTCCATCTTCGCCTACACTGCCGAACCTATAACTGCGGTCGTCACATCGCCAAGGATCAAATGCAACAGCCGAGACCCATGACTGGTGACCTTGGCACCTGGCCAGCAGTGCCGATTCGGCCACTGACCAGATGGATATCAGGTCGTCCTGTCCACCGGTAAGGACGTATTTGCCGTCAGGGGACCAACAAACACAGGACAGGCCACCGTAGTATGCATAGAACATGTCCAACAGCCTAAATTCGAGTCAGCGGCGACAATCGAGATGTTTTGCGTCACAGGAACGCACTCTTCCTTGAGGTAATCTATGATCCTCAGGGTTCCGTCTTCGGAGACTACAGCCAAGTGACGGTTGTCCGGTGAGAAAGCAAAGGCATTGGTGCGGTGGTTGGACAACTTCCATGCCGCTACCGGGTTGGTCTTTTGGTTCTTGGAATGGACAGATTTGTTGATGCGAATGCCACCTTTTGGTTGTGAAGTCCCGTTGGCAATATCGTCGGACTCGCTGCCAGTCGCAGCGCTCAACGCCTCCTCGCTGGGGTTGAAGTGAGCGTCTTCCTTCTCTTTGTCGTACACCACGAGGGAACCATCCATGTGAGCAGAAAGGAAAAGATTCTCTGAGCCTGGAATCCATCGAATCGCCGAGACGGGCGTGCTGTTGATCACTCCCTATGGCAGTTTAGCATCTCCCAGCACGAATCTTCTCGTTAACTCATCTTACATTCTTATTCAAGCGAGTATACCGCTGTGAGATGGGCTCCCACCAAATGATTTCACCAGTGGAGAAGCCCATGATAACATCGATGTGTGCAGCCGTCTTGGTGACAGTATTGACATCATGGCACAAGCAATGTGCCTTGGTGAATAGGATCTTGGTCAAATAGTCTTGCTATCAGAGACATCAGCCTCCTGCTCCCCGATGCTAGGCCAGTGTGGTTTCTTACTTTCGATGACGAAGACATGTCAAGCCACTGAAATGCCCGATTAATGTTGGCGAAAGCAAAGACGCCGTCACTCGGCCGTTCCGTCAACTTGCGGTTTAATCCCTCGTTGACAATAACGCGAGAAATGAAAGAGGAGTTGCTCTTAGTCATGTTGTTCTTGGGCTTCTTTTTCTTGTTGATATCCTTCGTCTGCACTTGGGTCAGGAGCGAGTTGCCCTCTCCAAACGCAGGCGCAGAACCAAGGGTAATGGAAGTGGCTGGTGCATCGCTAGTTGAAGTCGCACGTCCATCTTCACTGCTCATGCCGCCTTCGGTGGAGTATCGACTCTCGTTGGGATGTTCCTGAATGCTCGAAGGGGCGCCACTGAGAGCCAGAGTCGTGGCGGACATGCCTTTGTAGAAAAAGGGTGCTGCGGCCCGAACATCGAGGGAAATGAGAGAAACGGTCGTACCAGCGGTAGCAGGTTGTGGGTTGGTTGAGAGAGGGTTCGGGTTGATGACTGTTGCCTCGGAGGGATGCGGTGGCGGGGTAGCAAGGTGCAAGTCTTCTTTCAGAACGTATGTTCCTATGATTCGAGCTCAGTCAGCATCATGTCGATTCAGGGTACGGCGGCTCGCGTAAGTAATAGTATTCAAATAGGCGACACCGGTAATATAGTTGATAAGTTGGAAGCACAAGGGAACGAAACGCTGTGTCACCAAAGGACGTGGGGACCAAGACACAGACAACTCACCTTCGCCAACCAAGAACTGCCATTCGGGGCCTTCGGGATTAGACAGCGTGTTATTGGTCTCGATCATGGGAACGGGATGAATACTACCCCCGTATCCTCCCATAGAGGGATACCGAGGTGGTGGCGGAAGGACGCTGTCAATTTCGCCCAGTGTCAGCTTGACCGAGTTGCGCATGCGACGGGCGGCAGCCGACATGAGAGCCCAGCGGGAGGGGGATGTGTACGTACAACATGATGTCAGTCGGAGTCGCGTCAAGTTTAAGACCGGTCAAGGGCTGCGACAGCTATAGAAGCAGTCGGCGCGCACAATATACAGTCGTTGAGACGGAGAGGTGTAATGAAGAAGCGTACTCGCAAGTGGTCCGGTGGAGGGGTGGAGGATGGCGGAGGTCGGAAGTGCGGCGGAAGGCTGGCCGAGGCAGACAGGCGAACAGTGGGGGCGAAGCAATATGTCCAATGCACAGTACGTAATGTGTGTTTGAAGACCAAAATATGAACAAGAAAGACTGGTTGTCTGAATGATGATGATGAAGGAGAAGAGGCGCAAATGCAGTCGTCGGGACGAAATGTCTCTCAGTCCCGTTGCAGCGCACCTGGCACGAACTGCTCCTTCCTTTGCAGTCTGGGGTTTTGACAAGGGAGGGCGGGAACGACCAGTGGTAGGTCAGCTACGAGTCAAGGCAAGAGCTCTAGCGAATTGGATGAGCCTCGCGTCTGTGAAAAATGTGGGGTAACGAACCGGAGCTTCCTCACTGATCGGGAACTGGAGACATCTCTCAACCCCTTGCGAAGAACAGGAGACCAATTACGATCCCGATATCTTTTCATAACAAGAATGGCCCGCCCTTATTTTTCATGTGAGCTTCGACTGTTCTAATACGTAGCAATCCCCGAGTTCTACACTCGTGATATCCTGGTCAGAGCTTCATCATGAATGGGGTGATGTAAGCATCCCGTCGGTTCAACCCGTAGCCCAAGAAACATTCGTTCCCATCAGGATCCATTCTCCATCCACCTCATTCAGCCAACCAGCTACCAATTGATTGCAGATTGAAGAGCACCTATTCTAAGGTCATTGGATGTGGCATGACCACGCTATCATGACACCACCTGTTCGCCCTCAGGTTCCTCTTCCCTCGGTCTCCAGTGGAGTGCTGCCGTGTTATTGCATCGCAGCTAATAGAACGCCTACCAACCCAAGAGATCTGATACATTTCCTCGGCTACTGTCTCGCAAAGTTCTTACCGCCTCTCTCTCTCGCCTGGAAGAGCCGTTGGCTCTGAGCTACTGGTGAATCACCACTGCGCCAGTGAATGTCTTAGGCGGCCCCGCTGAAACTGACCACTAACTAATCGGTGGGCGCCGGTTTGACGTCTTGGTGTCTTGGTGGCAGGTGCCATGACGGGATCGCCCAATCCCTGCATCGCGCGTCACTTCTTTTCCCAACCCCAGCTCCAAGCTTTTTGGCTGGTGCATAAGACTATCTGCTGCATCTTTTTGCATCTTCCCCACGTCTGCGGTCTGCCGAAGCTCTGAGAACTCTCATCGTATCAGACCTCTCTTTGTCTCCGTCTGCCCGCCTCTCCGACTATTTCCTTTTATGCCTCATATCGCCCATTCCCGACCCCAACTCTCCGGCTAGTCTTCTTCTTCAGACATGGAACCCCAATAAACCAACTCACGACAACAGAAGCCCTTACTCGCCGCCGAGGTAGCGCAATCCATCATGGCCGCTGGTATTATGCCTTCATTCACACCCCATCCACATACCCATCTAACCAGGTCTCTCAGTACGCATCTGTGTTTGTGGTGACGAGAGCACCGGCAAATCAAGCCTCATCGCCTCCCTCGTCAAAGACCAGTTCTTCAACACCAAGATACAACCCGTCCTCCCTCAAATTACTCTTCCTCCGAGTATCGGTACCCCCGAAAACGTAACCACCACCATAGTCGACACCTCCGCCCGTCCTCAAGACCGCACTACTCTTCGCAAAGAGATTCGAAAGTGCAATGTCATCCTCCTCGTCTATGCCGACCACTATAGCTATGAACGGGTCGCCCTCTTCTGGATGCCATACTTCCGCTCCCTCGGTGTCAATGTGCCTGTCGTCCTCTGCGCGAACAAGTCCGACCTCGCCGGTCAAGGCACAACACCTCAAGTGGTAGAGGAGGAAATGCTCCCGGTCATGGCCGAGTTCCGCGAGATAGACTCTTGCATCCGTACGAGTGCCCGAGATCACCGCAATGTCAACGAGGTCTTCTTCCTCTGCCAAAAGGCCGTCACCCATCCAATTGCTCCGCTGTTCGACTATAAGGAGAGTCATCTCAAGCCCGCGTGCGTGAGCGCCCTTACCCGCATCTTCTACCTATGCGACAAGGACCAGGATGGCTATCTCAATGCCCAAGAAATGCGTGACTTTCAAGCACGTTGCTTCAATAAGCCCCTGACAACCGACGATCTTGACAATATCAAGCTCTCTCTCTCCAAGTCGCTTCCCGAAGATGACCTTGAGAAGGGCATTAACTTGAGGGGCTTCTTGGAGCTCAACATGCTATACGCGGAGAAGGGGCGCCATGAGACTATTTGGATCATTCTTCGAAAATACCACTACACGGACAGCTTGAGTCTCGAGGATAAGTTTATTCGACCCAAGTTCGACGTCCCAGAGTATTCCTCGGCCGAGTTGAGCCCCGCTGGATATCGATTCTTCGTCGACCTCTTTCTCCTATTTGACAAGGACAATGACGGTGGTCTCAACGATGAGGAGCTTGAAGCCCTATTCGCACCCACCCCTGGCCTGCCTAGCTCTTGGACCGATTCTTCCTTCCCTTCGTCAACGGTCAGAAACGAGGCTGGTCACATCACTCTGCAAGGTTGGCTCGCCCAGTGGAGTATGACGACCTTCATCGAGCCCAAGACAACCATTGAGTACCTTGCGTACCTTGGCTTTGAACCCTCTAATCCCAAGGAATCTATCACCGCCGCTCTTAAAATTACGAAGCCTCGCAAGCGGAGGAGTCGTCCAGGCCGTGTCGAGCGCAACGTTGTTTGCTGCTACGTCCTCGGCGCGCCTGGGGCAGGCAAATCTGCCCTTCTCGATTCCTTCTTGAATCGTCCTTTTGAGGGTCTATATCACCCCACCATCAAGCCTCGACGGGCAGTGAACGGCGTCGAGCTCCCCGGGGGTAAGCAGGTCTACCTCATCCTAGAGGAGCTTGGGCAGCTGGAGCCCGCCATTCTCGAGAACCAGGCCAAGCTTGACAGTTGTGATCTCATATGCTACGCTTACGACTCGTCCGACCCGGACTCCTTCTCCCATATCGTCGAGATTCGTACCAAGTATCCCCATCTCAACGACCTACCCTCCATTTACACGGCGCTCAAGGCCGACAAGGACAAGACCAACCAACGCAGCGAGTTGCAACCCGACCAGTACAGCGCCTCCCTGAACATGAGTCTGCCTCTCCATGTCAGCGTCACCTGGGGCAGCATCAGCGAGCTGTTCGTGGCGTTTGCCGATGCTGCCACCAATCCGAGTACCGCGTTCCCCAGGAACAACGACGAGGGCCCGGACCGCACAAGCCTTTACGTGGCCTTGGGAGCGACAGCTTGCGCAGGCGTAGCTGCTCTGATGATATGGCGACGGGCCACTAACGCTGCTTGAGCGCTCCGCTGGCTTAAGGGGGGACGCCTGAGCAAGACATGACCATCAACCACTTGGGTGAGAAATTCGCTTTGTTCACGTTCACTCAGCGCAAAATAGCGATTCATAGCAGGAGTTACAGTAGGGCGAGGAGAGGTACCTACGGAGAAGAGGAAGAGAGGAGTTTTTAATTTTTGTTATTAAGGCCAGACTATGATACCCAGCTCCGTCGTTTGACATGTTCTTCTGTTCAACTAGGATAGTTCGTAATGAAGCCAATGCCACCTTTGTCTCTTTTCTACCCTCGCAGAATTAAAGAGTCCTAAAATCAAAAAAAGGATGCCAACACATGTTCGTTCAGTACTGCATGAACCTTTCCGTGAATCCGATTCCCCTTCCCAAATCCAGCCGTAGACGTAGTTGAAAAGGGGGGGCTAGACCTTGTAGAAACAGAAACCCAGGTAAAAGCTCGCCGCCTCCATCTCCTCGTCCGACACCAACAACGGCCCGCCACCGCGCTCACGAACGCCCATGCGCTCGCTCAGGGGTCCCAGGTCGGCGTCGTCCTTCTCCGTCTCCCAGATCTCGGGAAAGGTGCGTTGGAACTGGAGCTCGAGGTTGTAGTCCTCGGCGAGGGCGCGGAAGGCCTCCCAGGGGACGACGTACTCGGGCACCTCTTCGACGGCCTCGTCGAGGAAGAAGTTGTACTTCCAGCCAAAGGCCGGGCGGAAGATGCCGTCCTCGGGCGTCTTGCCGGGGAAGCGCACGCGGTAGATGCTATTACCCCATTCGGCCGTGGGCTCGACCTCGGCCTCCTCGACCTCGCCGTCCTCGGGCTCGGCGGCGGGGGGCGGAGGCGTGGTGGATCCCTGGGCCTCACCGGATTCCTTGGCGGCGCGCTTGGCGGCGGCCTTTTCGTTGAACTTGCGCACGCGGTCGCCGAGGACGTCCGAGTTGGGGATACAGCCGATGAAGCGGCCGCCCTTTTTCAGGGCGCCGGCCACGTTGCGGAGCATGGTTCGGGCGTTCTTCTCCGACTCGAAGGCGTAGTGCATGGAGAACATCATGCTGACCACGTCGAACCCCCGGCGGTTCATGGGCGACGGGTCCCAGCCGACCTGGCGGACGATGTCGATGTCCTCGATGCTCTCCCCATAGCAGTCCTTGACGTAGAAGCGGGCGTCGAAGAGCCGGCCGTGCGGACGCCGATCGCGACCTCCCCTGCCGCCGCGGCCGCCGCGCTGGCTCATGGACCTGTAGCGCTCGCGGGCCTGGTCGATGCTGACGTCGGCGGGGTCCAGGCCGACGTAGAGCTCGATGGGCTGCGGAGCCTGCTGCCACTTGCTAAGATCGCCGCCCTTTCCGCAGCCGACATCGAGCACCAGGAGTTCCTTCCCGCTGGACCGGCCGGCTTCTCGCGACCCGGGAGTGTGGTCTTCGTCCGGGGAGTAGCGCTGGATGATGCAGCTCTTGATCCAGTTGTTGAAGACGCGGAGGCCCTTGATCTTGCTGTCCCTGGTGCGCCAGTCGCGGCCCCGCTCGGGGACGTTGTTGTAGTGCTGGCGCACCACGTCGTTGATGCCGCGGATGCGGTTGCTCTCTTCTTGGGCGGCCGTGGCGGCGGCCAGTTCGCGCTCGCGGTCCAGTTGGCGCTGGCGGATGGCTTCGCGTTCGGCCTCGGAGAATCGCGCGCGGGCGCCCGGTCGCTTCAGTTTTCGGGGCTGTTCCGACGGTGACACGGCACGTCGCTTGGCCGGCTGGAGGGACTTGGCGTTGTATGGCTGAGGGAGGTCGTCTTGGGTGTCGGCGTCGGCGCGACGCTTGCGGCCGGAGCGTTCGTCTGAAGGGTCGGGACTTGATCTAGTCATTGCGAGGCTTTTGTATCTGGTGAGAAAGTGAATGAACGAGAGACGGAGAATGGGAGGAAGCGGGGGAGGGAGAAGCTTTTTCAACGTGTGGTTTCAACGTGTGTGGTTGGAAGTTCAACCGAGCAACGAAACGAGCGAACAAGCTAAAGAAGAAGTGGATCTCGACTCGGCGGCTTCGAGAAGCGCCCGAACAGGCGCCGCCTTGTCGCTTGATTGGACCATATTTTACAACTACATGCCAGTGTTCGACGGAATTGTTTCCAATGTCATGACATCTCAACATGTTTTCCAGTCGCGAGTGCAAGTTGAGAATACTGCAAGCTCAAAAATAGTCCAAGGGCAGGGAACATTGATGCATGTGTCCATGTTGTGCAGCCACGCACATGCTAGCCGTTCATATCAGACCTGGCTGGACTATGAACAGTTTCGTTCGAGAACTAGATCCAGGCCTGCATCTTCTGACTGGCTCAGAATATTGTCTCGTGACCTTGATCGTGACCTTGATGGCTGCCTCAGTTCTTCTCTCAGTCCTTGCCTTTACATATGCGGATTTCTGCTATCATTTACTAGAGACGAGACAGTGGCGGAAAAACTGGCGGAATTGGCCGAACGCTTCGACTCCTAGCGAGACCGGGCGGTTGTTCCGATGAGAGAGGACAAAGATACGAGTCGATCTCGTCGAGGGATGGCAAAGCCACCGACTGGGTACCAAACCTTACCCGCTTGGGGCAGCGGATTGGGGTTTTCTCGATGAGGAACAGGATAAATTACACGCTCAGGGCAAGGTGTCATGGATGCGCCGACTTACGCAGGTAGTATTTCTCTTTCTTAACGTAGTATCTTGCCGCCGGTACTTACCTAAGTAGTACTTAAGGTAAAAAAGTCGGTATTAGTACTAACAAATAATCCCTACTAAACTAAAGGTATTATATTTACTTTATACCTTATGTACGTAGGTAGTGTGACGACCTTACTCCATAAATATGTGCTCCCCTCCCTGTTAATATAGAAATCTACATAGTCTTACAGGCAGTTTCCGTTATCAACTACAAGTAACAATAAGACTACGAATTAAACTCATTGCAGGCGAATGTGCCTCAGTAGAAACAATATTTTTGGGTAAGCAGTTATATTATCATCTGAGTACCTAAGTATGAGTCACTGCTACGGTAGTTTCCGGTCCGACTTACACTGGACGCTTTGTGTTTCCGGCAACCTGTCTAGCCTCTTATATAAGTGCTGGACTTCCTCTGCTTGGCCTCTCTCTCAATCCATCCATCCGCCATTCCATCAACCTCGATCCTTTTCCGTCCCGTGGAGATGTCGCTCACGATCACAGCTGATGCGGCATACCGCGCCTATGCCAACCAAGACCCTGAGGCGCTCTTTGACAAAGCGACGCAGTATCTGGCTTCTTCGACGGCTGTAAACTCATATACGCAAGACATTCTAGAGAAGGCAACCCATGAAGCAATGATTCACGCCATCCACGGCAGCAACAGGATTGAGAAGGCTGGGTTGGGATGCGACGTCACTCACCATCTCTGCCACAAAACTTTTTCGAGGCGAATCCGTGCCCGACATTGACGAAAGGGATGTCGATTACGAGTCCAAGTTGGCGGAGCTCATTTCATATGACAAGGACCTCCAAGGTCGGTCCGCCCAGGACGTTCTACGTGGGCGCCGAGAAATCATTCAACATGTCAAGGCTTATGACCGCATGCTCGACCGATTTGCGTCGGAATCATTGTTCCCATTGCAAAGCAAGACGGGGATCACGCGGACTATATGGGCATCAAGAAGCCGGCGACGGCGGACATGGAGGGACACGGAGAGTACGCCACATATGTGCTGGGAAAGAGCGTGAAGGCAATCCAAAAGTTGAAGCGGAACGCGAATGGGAAGAAAAATGCATAGGGGTGGTTGGTCAATGAGATAGATCCTGTGTTAGGTAACACCAAGGCCTAATTCACTTACCCCGGGGGAGATTCTGAGCTCTAATACTTGCCTAAATCGAAGGATATAAAGCCCTGAGATACTTCTCGGTGTTATTTAATATGGAAATTATGGTAACCGTTCAGTGTTCTTGCCAAGTTGAAATTCGAATCTCTTACCCTACACCTTGCCTGGGGAGCCCCAGTTTTCAATGCGTGTCCCGCTGTAGCCTTGAGCTTCCAGCCCGCAGCGCATCAGTTTCGGTGCTCGGACCACCTCAGCTTCCATTGACCTCTGTCGCATGCAACTGATCGAGAGCCGCCTTCGTCGATAGCTTCTCCTTCGTCATCATCTTGACTGAACTCTCCCTCCACGACTCTTTCCCGGACTCCCATCTCGACCGCTACCACCTCCTCGCCTTCTCCCTCCTCCCCTCCCTTGCCCGCCATCCGACATCCATCTGCCCGTCATGGGTTCCGATCCCCAATACGCCAAATGGCCCTTGTTGCCTCTCTCGCAGCACGTCTTCACCCTCACGAACGCCTATGCCTCCAAAACCGCCCAACAAGCTGCCGCAAAGGCCCTCCAAGATGCCATCGCCCAGGATAAGATGGCGCCCTTCTACCGCTACCTCGCCCATCCCATCGACGGCATCCTCAACACGATCGGCGAGGGCGGCGCCTCTGCCCCCGGCAAGCCATTGTCCAGGAAGTCGAGCTTGGTGGGCATGGTTGCCACTAAGCCCCCCACCACCACCCTCACTCTGCCCTGGGACGACGGCCTGTTCAACCAGCTTAAGGAGGACAACGACCGAGAACTCGAGGATATTCAGAAGGAGGAGGACGATGCCGTTGAGCAGGCTGGCGACACAGAGGTCATTGCTGCCCTTGGCAAGCGCGCCGAGTTCTGGGCTCGAGTCGGTGACAAGGCAATTACTCTCCCCGTTCCATACACGCTGGAGAGCAGCTCATTAACCGATCCTATAGGAGAAGGCGATTACTGCTTACGAGAGCGTCTTCGAGAAGACGGGTATTCTCGGTGCCAAGATTGATCTCGTCCTCGCCATAATACGCATGGGTCTCTTCTACGGCGACAAGCCCCTCGTTAAGAAGCACATTGAGCGTGCCAAGACCCTCGTCGAGACGGGTGGTGACTGGGATCGCCGCAACCGCCTCAAGGCCTACGAGGGCCTTCATCTGCTCACCCTCCGCTCCCACAACCTCGCCGCCCCTCTGCTGCTCGACTCCCTCTCCACCTTCACCAGCTACGAACTCTGCACCTATTCCAACCTGGTTGTCTACTCTGTTCTGGCGGGATCCGTGTCCCTGAAGCGCGTCGACTTCAAGTCCAAGGTCGTCGATGCCCCCGAGATCAAGGCCATCCTTGGCGATGGCGAGGACAAGCTCCTTGCCCTGAGTGGTGCTCTCAGCGCCGGTCCTAGTGCAGAAGACGCTGCCAAGACGGGCGCCACCACGGCTGTCAACCTGACCACCCTCGGAACCACCAACGAGAAGGGCGAGACCGAGCTGGCCATCGACTTCAGCCCTCTGGCTCTCCTCGTGAGCAGCCTCTACAACGGCAACTACAAGACCTTCTTCCAGTCCCTCGCCAATGTCGAAGAGCAGTTCCTCAACCAAGATCGCTACTTGCATGAGCACAAAAGCTGGTTCATTCGCGAGATGCGTCTGCGCGCTTACCAGCAGCTTCTGCAAAGCTACCGAGTCGTTGGCCTGGAGAGCATGGCCAACGACTTTGGCGTGACGGTGGACTTCCTCGACCGGTAAGTCTCTCCTCTTGGTAACAGGCCCAAACGGTGGAAGCTAACTTGTATCACAGTGACCTTGCCCGCTTCATTGCCGCCGGCCGCATCCCCTGCACCATCGATCGCGTTACCGGCAAGGGCGTCATCGAGACCAACCGACCCGACGACAAGAACAAACAGTATCAGGATGTCGTGCGCCAGGGAGACCAGCTCATCACGAAGCTGCAAAAGTACGGCCAGGCCGTGAGGTTGAGGGGAAGCGAGCGGGCTTAAAGTAAATTGACGAGCATGAAACGACAAGGACTCTGTCGCCCGTGCTGGATAATTTTCTGCGTGGGGGGACAAACATACAGGGGGGAGTCGAGGTTTACGTACCACGCTTTATCTAACGTATTCAACTGTAAGATACAACTACTAGACTTAACAGGCCAGTGCGGTAATAGAATGGCTGGGTCCCCGGAAGGAATCGAACTCAGGCGGCGTGGCGTGATTGACGTCCTATTTTTTTGTCGTAAGGTGGTTATTACTAGTGGTATCAGTCAAGGTTCTTTTCCTCAGGGCGTTGTGTCATGCCGAGTCGTAGCGAATTTAACTGATAGGTCACAGGTTGAACATAATGACAACTACTAAAATAAACTGATGGAACACAAGTTGAGTATAATGACGACTACCTGAAGCCAACTGATAGACACACTTGTAGAATCACGACGGCTACCAAGGTATGGTTTGCGGCAAGGGGGAGATGAGGACCCTTGACCGCAACCATTCATTACATCACCGAGCGGAACGGGACCGGTTGTGGATGCGAGCTTTACAATTGACTTTCTGTCTATAACGCTATGATCCATCCAAGTCTGTTTAACAATTCTTTTTGCGCCAAACGAGTTCTTACGCAGTCATGTGCCCTTCTTCCCATCTCTTTATTTCCTTTAATGCCCTTTTTGCTTCCTAGTTTATTGGTACTTCTCGAGGAACTCGTTGTGGAACTTGATGATGCTGCCAACCCACTCGGTGCCGGGGGCCAAGAAGGTGGTGCGGAAGTGCAGGGTGCCCTCCTTCTGGCCGAAACCGGAGCCGGGGACGACGCAGATACCCGTGGCCTCGAGGAGGCGCATGCAGTAGAACTCGTCGGGGGTGCGGCCCTCGGCGGCGGCGGCCTCGGCGGCGCCTGCGGGGAGCTTGATGGTGGGGAAGAGGTACATGGAGCCCTGGGGCTCGCCGCACTCGACACCCTCCATCTGGGAGAAGGCCTTGTGCAGGGCCGTGGCGCGCTCCTGGAGGCCGCCGAAGATGCCGTTGTACTCGGCCTCGTACTGCTCGTACGAGGGCTCGCCCTCCTTGGGGGGGTTGACCATGAGCTCGACGAAGCACTGGCCGAGGACGGGGGCGCAGAGCATGATGGAGACGAACTTGTAGATCTGGGCCTCGACAGCGGGGTCGAAGCCGACGAGCTCGAAGTAGCCGCCACGGTGACCGCACTCACCGACCATACCCTTTGACACGGAGTGCAGCGAGGCGAGCTCGAGGCCGTCGTACTTGCCAGGGTTCTCCTCCTGCAGACGGCGGAGGACGGCCTTGAAGCTGTGGAACTTGCCCTTGAAAACGTTGGTCTGGTAGACCTCGTCGGCCATGACGACGAGGTTCTTCTCATGGGCGAAGTCAAGGACGGCGCGGATATCCTCCTCGGGGAGGGAGGCACCAGTGGGGTTACCGGGGTTGATGATGACGATGCATCGGACGTCGGTGCCCTCGGCCGTGGCCTTCTCATATGAGGCGCGGATGGTCTCGAGATCGGTGCCCCAGCCAGTGGTCTCGTCGAGGTAGTAGGGGACGCAGGTGGCGTCGATGAGGGAGAGAGTGGCTGTGTAGAGAGGGTACTGAGGGATGGGGACGAGGATGCCGGAGTTGGGGGCGGCGCAGATGACGTGAAGGAGGGTGTTCACACCGGAAGAGGCACCGGCGGAGAGGTAGATCTTGGAGGGGTCGGCAGGGAAGCCATCACGACCTGTGGGAGGTTTTGGTTAATTGAGAGGACAAGACAAGATGAGCCAAAGGGCCATAAAAGGCGCAAATGTCTCAATGAACCCCAATTGGGCGCGCTAAGACACAAGCAGGAGAGAACTCACGCTCAAGGAACTTGGCGACGCTGTCCCGGATGGCGGGAACACCAGTGCTGGCGCTGTAGGCACCGACGGAGCCGATCTTGCTGAGGAGGAACTTGGCGCGCTCAATGACATCGGACTTGTAGCCGAGCACGTCGATGAGAGCCTCCTCCTTCTCGAGGAGCTGGGGGTTCTCGAGAAGACTGGCGACCTGGCGGAAGAAGGTGATGGGCTTCTGGTCGAGCTGCTGGGGGTTGCCGATGTTGGCCGAGATGACGTGGTCGAAGGGGAGGTCTGCAGCGTCGCCGCGAGCAATCTTGGCACGGTACTCCTCGGACTTGACAGCAAGCTCACCGCGCACGGCGTACTTGGCAGCCACAACGTGCTGGTTGATGTTTTCGACAGTCAATCGGGTCATGATGGCGGTTGTGGAAAACTTGTTGCTGTGGCGGGGTTGAAGCGAAGATTTTGGCGGGGTAGCAGACACGAGTCGCGGGGTAGATGCTGCGAAAACGGAAGGACTAGAGCGACCTAATATACCTGCTCGGAGAGAAAAAAAATAAGGTCGGACGAGTTAGCCACGGAATGGTCCTATGCCGGAGAAGGGAATTGAATGACTAAAAGTCGAAACACAATCTCAAACCACGGTGAGAGGGGGGCTTTGCGTGTTACAGGGAATTGCGTGGGAGGTGAGCAAGGTGAGCAGGACAGTAGGAAAGCACAAGCCAATTGTCTCTGTCAAAAGATAACACCGGCGGCAATAAGAGATAGCGACAGCGCAAGTGTACGTGGGGGATTATAACGGTACGAGAGATGCGGCGTGGGGAGGAGGGAGAGGGGGAGGGGGATAAGAAGGAATACACACTTGAGGATTTTGCACTCGATCAACGGGAAAACCTGGAGATGGCGAGAGAGAAGGAGGAGGCGAGAGGAATACAAGAGAGGGAAAGAAAGCAAGACGGGAAGAGGGAGGACTCCGGGGGTATATGACGGTCTCTCGCAGTAGTAGTAACACAGCAATAGGTAGACAGGAAAAAGAAAGCATGACAACAACAACGAGATAGTTCCGCCGTCTCTACACCCTCCCTCGGCGCTGGCAACCGCAGGGTCGGATGGAGACCCGGGTGGGCTGCAGTGGTGAGTGGTGCTAGAGTGCTCGAAATCAGCGCATTTTGGTCGTGACCGCCTGACGCGACGTGACTTTTGAGCGACTTGACGAGAGTCCGAGGCTGCCTCAACTTGAAGGAAGGGGAAGGGCCGTGTCCAGCAACGACCACCAAGCGGTCTTTTGGAGGCGTGTTGTCTGATAATGCGTTGCCCGTTTCCCCGGCGTGGCCTTGTTACCCCATCGAATCTCTCTGGCCGGGGGTGCTCATCACCTCACTTTTCCCGTCAACTCATCAGGGTCAGGGCATCTAGAGGGCCAAAGGGGGGCGTTGATGAGGGGGTGAGGCGGAGAGAGACGAAGACGGAGAATGACCAAATGTGGGTATGTGTTAGTGATGGGAATGGGAACATGGTCCATCTTCATGGGGGAACATGGGGTGACAGAAACAATCGACAAGTGAAGAAGCCCGGGCCCGGATCCCCGGAAAACCCAGCGATTAGACCAGGGCGTGCATACGAATAGTCATGATGATGACGATGAACAAGGCTGCCAGACAGAACAACCTTTGGCCCTAGTCACCGGTCGTCCGTTTGTGCTCCGGGGAACGGAGGGAGGGGGAGACTGGGGAGATGGGAAAAAGGGAGAGAGGGGTAAAGATGGTAGCATGGCATTGGATCATGTTGGATCGTAGCAGAAACCGCCATCGTCTCTTGTCTATTGCCATTGCGGCTTCTACCGACACAACGCTCATCTCGTCAACAATTGCATCGGCTTTCGCCGGGTCCGAAGAGGATCCTATCCAAAAGGCGGTGGCCCCTCCCAAGACTTTGGGTTGGGTGTGCGAGGTCGAGCGTGTGTGTCAGACAGGAGGGGAAGAGACTCGAGAGTGAGACAGGGAGAGGGAGGCTTAAAAAAAAAAAGGCCAAGTGTGAGTGGACGAAAAGAGAGACGGCTGAATGGCATTGGAACATCAGAGGAGGTAGCTTTTGGCTCGGCAAAGACAGGCGGCTACCCCATGTGCAGTGCCGCTTGCAGATGTGCAGGAAGCAAGTTGCAGCATGCAAGCTGGTCTAAGATTTTCGAGATCCAATCGAACCGCCTTCCGTCGCTCTCCTCCGCTTCCTTGGTCTAAGAAAGTGGCAGAGCCCTCCGTCTCGGGACCGGCCCGGACACACAGATGGAGCGCGCGTCGAATCGCATCTCCGGGAAGTTGGCATGGATGCCAGATGGGAGGATCGGGCCCTTTTTGGGGGGTTTTGATGGTGGGAAGGGGGAGTTGAGCCGGTAATTCATGGTGTCGGTCGGTCATGATCCGTCCGGTTGAGATGGTGGTGGAAATATGGATGGAATGGATGATTGAGAGGGGATGAAAGAAGAAGACACGATAAAAGGATGAAAAGAATTGAAACAATCCAATAGGGAAGGAATATAAAAAACAGCAAAGAGATGCTCCTTCCTCACGTACCTCGACCAGCTCGGGTGGGTCCCCACTGACTTGTCCATCGCCGGGCGCCGTTGGAATTCGTGGTGTTGCCGATGTTGGTGTTGCTGCTGCACTTGGACGGCTGCCATCGCACTGCCTTGCCGAGCACGGCTGCTGATGCGGGGGTCCGGCTGCGACTCGCCAACATATTCAACGTATATGTGATAATAAAGCCGTTGGAAGACGATTGAGCCCGAAGAGACGAGATTGGTGCGGCTTGGCGGATCGAGGAAACGCGTTTCCTTTAGGAGGTAGGTGCTTTGAAGGGAAGGGTTACCTTGCAAAGGATGGACAAGATGTTCTCGTTAAACAAGAAAGCGCTGAGTTTTGGTCGACGAGTACGAGTTTTGAAGCTTTCTCAATCGCGAAAGTCTCTTCAACCGTCGAGTGCGTAAGGAGATGAAGGATTCAGATTAGCAACACGCCTCCCGCGCAGAATAGTTTTTTTTTTTTGCTCTCTTTGTTTAAATTTTTTTTTTAGTGTCAAGCGGAGAAGTCAATTCGTCCCGTTATTAATTAAGTACGGATATGTCTTACTTCGCGGGATGCTGTGAGGGGGTTGGGTTGGGTTGGGGTCGGATTTTGGAGAGAGCTCGGCGGTCTGGAACTTGTCACCAAAACGATGAGACCGTCGAATTTGAATGGTCCTCGTGACTGCCTTCAGCGGAACCACAAAACCCGAAAAGGGACTGATAAGAACGAAAAGGCAGAGAAGAGGGGTGGAGGGAATATGCAGTAGTTGCAGCAGCGAGGCTTTCGAAAACGTGGTTCCGGTCAGAGGTGGTGGTTGGCGGTCGAATCGAAAGCGCCCGGACAACGGAGAACCGAGAAGACACGACAGTAAAAAAAAAAGACTGCGACGAATTGCTTGACTGGAAGAGAAAGTGCCGAAGCGGGATCCCAATATCTTTTTATATCGCTTGCCGCGGACAAGGGCGCGCTCTCGCTCCTGTTGGGAAAAAAGCCCAGCGAGCCCAGCGAACGCGGCCTGCTTTCGACCGGCCCTATGGTTCCGTCCCGTCAACTTACAGTCACCGCCCTCCGATGCAGGGCCGGCAAGCGGCATCCCGGCTGGGCAATGGCTTTGTCGGACGGAACAGCCAAGCTGCCAACAGCCAAGTGATGCCTGGCCTCCTCAACAAATTCGCTCCGAAGAATGGGCGAGGGGGGGGGGGGGGGGGGGGGGAATTGCATCGGTCCTTGGTGCCTGGGTATTCGTAGACCTGTCGCTCTCCGATTCTCCTATCACGAACCCGCGATAATCCTCCTGTCTTGATGCTGACCACGTCTCTTCCCATTGGCTAATCAAGGAGCGCTAATTGATCTACTTCTTCAAGAGCCGTTTACCCCGCTTTTCTTCAATCAATTGACCTCTGGTATCTTGCCAAGTCCTTGAGCTCTCGGATCATCGTTTCTCCATTGACGGCAGCTTCAAGGCTGGAAATTTGCCCTCCATTATCATATGAGGATATCGCGACCCCAAGCCACTTAAAGCCAACCTCGCAATTGCCTCGCCCACCATGGCAAAGAAGGGTAAGCCACTCCTCTAATACCTTTCTCTTCTCCCTGGTCTTTGATTAGTAGCTAATCCAATTGCCCCTCTCCAGCCAAAGCTCGTCTGATACACGCCCGCCTCATCTCCATGGCCATGACGGGCTTCTACTACACCTTCAAGCGCCCCAGAACTGCCCCCATGATGAGCATGATGAAATACGACCCGATTGGTACGACCCAATAACCCCCCGAACCGATTATTTGCGACCCTGTTTGATTGCTGACTGGGCTTCTCTGTGGCAGTGCGAAAGAAGGTGCTGTTCCTCGAGACGAAGAAGAGGAAATGAGTCACGCATTCTCGACATGACGACGACTCGAACCCTCAAGATATACCGGGCATGGCAAACATATAGATAGATTTCCGGAGAGCGCAAACTGCTCTTCTACTCCTGTAACACCACACGAAAGAGCATGGTTGGAGTCTGCGACGACCACGTCTGCGCTCGCGAAATGCGAAAATGTTTCTGTACAATATCACAAACAATACACCCTCACGACTTGGCCAAACCCGGTTTTCTGTTAGAAAAGTCTTTGATTGTGTACTACTAAGCTGCTTGACAGAAGATCGAATTAATCTGCTCAATATCCCACTAGTAAAGGTGGAAGAAAGTCATCATACCACTAAATGGGTCGAATTCATACTGATAATTGTCGGACGTCCCCTTACATTTGTTCCCCAATATGAAAGCCTTCCAACCGTGTGTTACTAATGTCGTTATGCCCCACAGTCATGATTCACCGACCACCAAGTTCCTGATGACTGGTCGTCTTCGAGTAGGTCCTTTCGCGAACAGGTCAGACCCTGCTACCTTGCTAGACGGAGTATGGGCTTGTGCCATCATCTCTGGGACTGAGTTAGTCGCACCGCAATTTGTTTGACCCTTTTGACGTCTCGTTCTGGCAATGCCATCCTGTGCTTTCTCCCACTCGCCACGGTTTCCTGGCGACTGATTTGCTCAGTTCGGTCTGGAATGAATGTAGCCTTGACTTGGTCAATGAACTCTTGCTTTCCGCTAGACGACACGGAGATGGCTTTGGCTGCAGCTGGTTTCTGTTCGTGGGACGGGTTCTGACTGGAGTCCGACTGTTTCATGATCGAGCGAGGCGGGATAGCCTCACGGCGTCGCAATTGCTCTTGCTTGATTGATAGCGGCAGAAAAGGGGAAGCCGTGTTTCCTCGGCTTTCGATGATGACGCGGCGAGTAGCCTCGTCTTGGCTGGATGAACGGGCGCTTGGCTTCAATAGCCAGGAGATCCTACCCAGAGTTGGTGGTTTAGATACTGCTTGTTCCCTTGATGTTTTTGCCTTGTCGACGTTTGAGCCCTGAACTGTCGACCCTGGTTTGTCCTGGAGTTGCTGATCGACCCAAGTATGTTCTGCCACTAGATATCCGGCGGTGCTGTTGAGCATCTGGTTCGAATGAAGGATTTTCTGGAATATTGCCTCCACACTCTCCAATTGGGAAGGTCGACTGCTGGAATTTTTGACTTGTGCTTTGAGCAGATCGATTCTCTTGATGTCTTTCAGCAACTTTTCTCGAAGTCCTTGCGCTGCTTTTGACTCATGCTCCAGCTGAGAAATTTGCTTCCGGAGTTCAGCAGTGGTGGCTTGTTCCTCTCGGAGCTCTGTGTGTTGGTGATCCTCGTGTGGTGCCCCCTGAAGAATTAGCTCCCTCATGAGCTCGAGCCCTTTTCCAGTGTCTTCTGCCAGGTTTTGTAGCTTTTCCTCGAAGGAACTGATGACAGACTCTCGATTCTTTCCTTGTTGTGTGACCTCATCACGAAGAATCTGCTCCAGGTTTCTCTGCCAGGAATCCTGACGACGAGACCACTCACGCATCTCCTGCATTGCCTTCTCGTTGGACCTTTCCATGAAGTTCGATTGGTCTTGTAATTGTGAAAGAGCATCTCGGAGGCGGCTTTGGTTGGCTTCGTCATCCTCCCGATCTCGAGATTGATTCTGACCCTGGTTTTGTAGGTCGCGCTGAAGGTCCTCAAGCTTGGAGTAGATGCTATCCTTCCAGTGCGTTGTGCTTTCCTCAGCGTGGCTCCGCATAGAGATGGCTGTGAGAACTGCGGGCAGGATTCTAGCAACATTGTTAGAGCTTATCGGTGGCGAGCTCACGGATTCCATACCTGGCAACGATCTTCTTTTCCACCGTTTTCGTCATTTGCTGAACATCGTCGGTTGTCGCCATGTTGTTGGCGGCGGTATTTATGTGCCTGATGAGGTGATTTAATCTTGTTGATAGATGTTAGCTGGTCCAGTTGGGCGTAAGGGTATCGTACCTCGAAGAAACGAAATCATTGAATTCCCTTTGGTTCCGGTCTTCGACTTCTCTCTTTGTGGCTTTATCGAGCAATGCCTCGACTTGTGTTTGCATAATTGTGGAGGCATTATTGGATGCTGCCTGGTCCTCCAGATGATCAAACAAAGTCCCCAAGGATGCTCGCGACTGGTCAAGTTCCATCTTCTGATGTTCTAGCGTCTTCCTGAGTTGAAGTATAGTCTCATTTGCTGGAGAAATGTTAGAAAGAGTTCCCTCGGATGACCTTGGATACTTACTTTGGAGACTCTCTCGGTCCGCATTCGCACGTATCTCATTCACTAACTCTTCATGCTCCTTTCGACTTGCCTCAATGCGTGCCTCCATGGTGCTGGCATTAGCAGCGCGGCCTTCTTTCTCAGCTTGCAGTTCCTGTTGGACTTCTTGATACTGTTGAGCGGTACGGGTTTCCAACTCGCGTTGCTCAGATAAGGCTTCATTCAATTTGGCTCGACAATCGGTAGCCGTTGTGTCGATCTCCGAGGCACGCTTCTCGGTCTCACCTAGCTGCTGCCTCAAGACTTCGATCTCATCGTGGAGACGCTTGTTTTCGCCCGCGGCCTGTTCATTCTCGGCTTTCAGCTTGGTACAACGGCTCTCCGTACTCTGGACCAGAAGCTCTTTCTCCTCGGCCAGTTTGATGGTCTTAGTAAGTTTTTCTTCCTGACCAGCCAGCTCATCCTGGAGCTGTTTAATCTCCTCTTCTGCCGCTTTGCTTTCGTCCAGTGAAACTTGAAGGCACTCGTTCTAAGAGTTTGCGACATGGTTCATGGCTTCCTTTTTGCGATCGGGATTAGTTCGAGTTCGATACTTGCGGGCAGGAGATCGTTTCAGGGAGATATTGCTTGTCCTAGACAGGGAGCGGCTATGATGACGGTCGGGTCTCCCTTGCTGGCGAGGACTGGGGATAGGGCGGCTAGGAAGGCGAGCCTGAGTCTCGATCGTCGATCGAAGGCAATCTTTGGTGGTTTGAACAATAGATTCCTCTAAGTCTCCGTAAAAGCCGGAAGGGGTCCTATTGCGTTGGGGTGTTCCACGACGACCTGCCTGGCTCGGCGGAAGTTTGAAATCGTTGAGGCGTTCTGTAGATCGCTTCTGCCAAGAAACCGGGTGAGTATTCTTTTGCTGCATCGTAGCGTCGCTCTGAACTGTCCCTTCGTGGTCCCGATACAAGACGATAGAATTCTGGGAAGTCTGGGGTACCGTGGGCCTGCCCTTACGCTCATCTCTACCGGTGGCAGGTGGCGAGGGGGAGACGTCAGTGGATTGTCTAGGCGACATACTCTTCGAAGTTGCCCTTGGTTGGGATGCAAGTGACTTTCCTGGGCTTTTGGATTTGCCCTGGGAGTTGCTGGATCGATGTTCACCAGAAGGGGTATCTCCATAGAGACCCAATTCAGGCAAATCCATTGCTTGAGATTGATTTAAACTGCGCAGAGGGTCCATATGAGTCTTTGGATTGGTTTTGGAACTCTGAAAAAACTTCGAAGTCTGGGTGGAACTGCGAGGCGGGGGTCCAGATGCTGAAGGAGCAGGTGCCTCACAGGACTGATGGTTTTGTCCTTGAGAACAGCGCTTTTGGTCCGACCACGCAAATCCATCGGAGATATCTTCCATGTTCAGCGTGGGTTCCTTGCTCTGAGGAAGGCCGGCTGCTCGAGCGTTCGAGCCGATGGAGTCTGGGATGAATGAACCTTCAATGCCAGCGTCTTGAAAAGCAGGATTAGGATCCACGGAGTCTTGGTCAGCGAAACCTTGAGGTCCTGAGTCTGGAATTATATCCTCGAATGGATTAAAGTCCCTTTCGTCAGTGATGGCTTCGATGGGGGCCAAACTGCTTGACCTGCTTCCTTCAGATCCGGCATAGGAGCCTGGAGAGGCAGCCATCCTGATGGCCCGAGAGAGGAAAGATCCAGAGAGCGACAGTTCAAGGATAAGAAGGTATGCCGGTAGGTGGTTGGGGAAAAGACTTGTATGGGAGTACAAGATCCGGCCGAGTGTGGGATGGATGATTGAGGAAATTGAGAGGTGTTCATTAGGTACCGACCTAGGTAGGCAGGGAAGCTCGTTGATGCCTGAGGTAACAGAGTAGAGATGCTCTTCATGCCTTGGCTGCCTGGTGAGAAAGTACTAGATGTTGAGCCGGGAAGGAACCTTGATTCACCGCTGGATATGTGCTCTTCCGAGTATGAGGTAGGTGCTACCCAAGAGGAAGGTAGGCATGAAGGGAAGGAGCGAGAAGGAATAGGTGATTCACGTCCACCGGGACTGAATAATGTCTACTAAATGTCTGGAGCGGCCATGACAACGCCCAAACTTCTCAAGACGATCAAGCTGAAATGAAGGAGAAGAAGAAGCAAAGATTAGGCGTAGTGCATGTCTTGGGAGTATTTCTAGGTTGAGACCTATGATAATGCATTGTTCTTCCGAGGGTGTTGATGACAACCAACCTGCCTACCTTACCCGCCTGAGTGCCTGTCTACCTTGCTCAGCCATGAACCTTAGGGAGGTAGTAGCAGTTGCCTGTCCGTTCTCTCTGGACGCAGACGGGCCTCGAATACCTACTTCCTTTGCCTTAGTAGGCAGGCACGACACTCACCTAAGACGCGGGGAGGTCGGTGGGTTTGTTCAGCAGTCGTTCAAATGAGTCCGTTTCGCTCACCTCGGCCTGCCCTAGCCTCCATCGACTATGCATGATATGATTCAGTGCGTGAATGAGAGTATATGCACGGGTGGCATGGTACCGTTTCTTGGCGGCTAAACAAAGGAGTATTGCCCAAAGCCACTTAACGTGACCAAAGTCGCCTGGATATCGCGGATATCACAGTGATATCACAGCTTAGTCTTGGGATGGATCCTCCCCGGCAATGCTCGTCACTGCTTGATAAAGCAAGTTCTCCGACCCCTTTGCGCAAATGCATCCAGAGACATCGTCGCCCAGCCGAAACCAGTCACCTGGTGAGGACATTGAACAGATAAGAGATGGGACTGTAACCCCCTTTGCGGCAACGACGGTAGCACGAAGAGAAAACGAATGCCCTCGAGGTGCAATTACGAAAAATCCCAGATCTTAAGCGACATGTTAAGTGACATAGAAACGGAACCTGGGAGTGCCACCCATAGAAATCCGTCCAATGTGCTGCTTACAAGAGGCGACACAGACGCAGCTAGCAAACAAGCTCCTAAATTTGGGCACTTTTCGGCGCTTCGCAACGGCCGACGGGTGAAGAAAAAACTCGGTAGACGAGGGTTCCGGGGATGAGAATGCAACTGCATCTGCAACCCTCACACCACAAATCTGGGCGAATCTGGTCAAGGGCCGCAGGCACGGACAAGGGTGCAGGATGCAAGTGCCGGGCCACAACCGTCTGCGAGACTCGTCACTTGTTTGGCCGAGGCCCGGGGGTTCCATCTGGAGTCGATGCGTTGTGTGTGCTTGTGTGTGCTTATGTGTGCTTGTGTGCCTGTGTGCCTGTGTGACGAAGTCTGTGTGATGGATCCGGCCGGCGCTTATCGACGAGCCTAAAACACACCCCGAGCGGCCCTCATCCCTGTCGCCCAGCCCAAGCGACAGCCACCGAGCCCGCCCATTGGCTGCGTGCCTGGGGACGGCTTCAAAGTCCAGCGCTTCGAGCATCGTCGTCACCAATCACGCCCATATGTCCACGATGCAGCTCGAGTCTCGAGACCCAATGGCCAACCCGCAAGACGCGACCTAGGTTGCAGCATTGGCAAAGGGAGTGAGTGCATGGCACCAGGTGGGGGGCGTGTCCGACCATGTAAATACAGGTGGCTGTCCTGTCCTTTGAGAGGGGACCTTGTTCCGGGCGAACGTTTTCTGTCTGCAATCTCATGTTGCTGGTACGATTTTCTATTCCTTCGGTTCTGTGAACCCTTCCTCTTGCGTTTTCCCCCCAGCCCACAGCCTCGTCAATCTCGTCAGATATCTCGCTGTGCCTTGCATACAACACACGAACCACCACCACCAACACCATGTCCCAAACGTCAGACGCCTTCCCCTTGGCTTCGGAAAAGCCCTACGGCACCGATGCCCCGACCGCCGACGGCAACGCGGAGGGTGCCTCGGGAGACAGCTCCGGGAACTCGGTCAATCTCTCCACGGGAGGCATGGTTGCCATCATTGTCGTCCTGGTCCTCGTCATCATCCTCGGAAGTGAGTGTTTGCCATTGCCTCAGTAAAAGCATAGCCAACAAGGCACTAACACCCCATCAGCCTCCACAGCAACCCTCTTCATGATTGCCAAGAAACGGGAATGGACAATGAGGCAAACCATCCGAAAGTCTGCCCGCAAGGTCGTCACGGCTCTTACACCGCGCCGGTCTGAGTTCCCATCGTCGGTGCGGGAAGCACGCCGTGCCAAAAACAACGAAGTACCACCGACCCCACGATTGCGAACCGAGGACATGGAAAAAGGTCTTGCAAAGGCCGAAGCGAAGCGAAAGGAGGAGGGATGGGATAGGTTGTGAGGCAAACGTCGTCGTTGTTGCTGAGCGGGGGCCGACTCTTGGTCCGGGGCGTCAACTCATTCGGAGAAAACGGGCGGGCACTTTCAGTAGGACGGGATCCGGGTATCATTATGTACAGGTATAGGTAATGGCCGTGTATGATCGGTCTTTCATGTCTTCTTTTCCAACAGCCGAGCGTTACATATAACAATTGCTTTTTGTATAAACCACCGAAACAAGCCTAAACGCCGCCCATGGTCCGCTTCACATCCGCCTAAACGTGTTTCCGCTCGCGCTTCGTCGGTTTCCACCTTTCTTGTCCCGACGAGGGGGAGCCGTCTTGGCTTCCTCTTGCTCTCTTTGCTTCTTTGATAGAGGCACGAATGTGACTGAGCGCTCTCCCACCACCTCGCCGCGGCCTTTGTTGATGCGACCCGACTTGTGGATTCTCGTGCCCAAAGCAGTATCTCTGACTGCTCGGCCGCCATTGCTGGCGGATGACACCCGCATCGTAACTTCATCCTTGGACTTCTTGGGCGTCGCGGCCTCCTCCTCGGAAGCGCCGTCATCGCTAGACTCGTCGTCAGAGTCCTTGCCCTGGTATCGAGTAGGAGCCTTGGGGTCAACGGCTGGTGGCTGGAAGTCGACCGCGGTGCTGGGATTGAGCGCTCGGAACTCTCCACTCGTCTCGTCAATGGCAAAGGCCGCATCCTCAAAGATCTTCTTGAATCGGTCGTCGCCGAGGACTCCGGCCTTGGTGTCGACCTCCTCTCGGTTCTCCTGCCTTTTGAGAATCTTGTCCGCCAACTTCTGGTTGACCTTGACCTTCTTGGTGCCTCTGATTCTGCTGGCGCGCTCCTTCTCAACCTTCTCCTTGATCCGCTTCGTCCTCTCCTCTTCCCACACGTACGGGTTGGCGATGAGTCTAGCCTGCTCGTATAGCTTGGACGCCACAAAGTAACCGTGCATGTATGGTCGAAGTAGGTTGGACTTGCCAATCAGGTGAGACAAGGTGAGTTGCTTCAGCTCGGGCAGGGTCAAGAACTTGTAGTTGTCGTAAGTTTCTTTATGAACCTCCTCGGCCATTTCTTCCACCATGTTGTCCAAGAATGAGCACCACTTGGGCGCAGGACCAAGCTGAGGGACGAAGAAGGCATGTTGTTGTTGGCCTTCGTTGGCTGTGAGAAGCATGCCGGTGTTTTTACACCAAGCCACGTCGTTGATATCGACAATGGGTTCCACCGAGGTCCAAGGATCACCAGTCAACTCATCCCAGATCTTGATGATGCGCTTATCAGCCGACAGAACCTTCTTCTCTCCGGAAGACGTGGTCATGTGGATGAGCTTCTGCACAGCGAAGCCGTATCCTTGATCTTTCTTCAGCAGGGGAACGGGCCGTCGCATGTCGAATATTTGAATCATGCCGGTCGAGGAGCCGGTAGCCAGGGAGAGGCCGGAGGAGCTAAAGTCAAGCGCTGTGACCTGACCCTCGTGACCACTGAGAAGAGCCACTCGCGACTTGGATCGCGGGTCCCAGAATTCGACTGTTCCCAACGAGGTTCCGAATGCGAGAAGGTTGTGGGTGTGTTCCGCATTGGCGGCGACGTTGACACTGCCAACTCCAATGCCGCCTTGTAGGCCGCCTCCGGTTTCGTCGTCGCCGCCAACAGCCACCTGATATGACTTCATGAAGCGCCCAAGCTCGAGGTTGACGCGAAAAACTTCGCCTTTTCCGTCCGCGTCAAGTCCAACGGAGGGCACGAGAGCTTCAGTCGATTGACGATCATAGGCTAATCCGCGACCATATCTGGGGAGGCGCAACTCGTAATGACATCCCATGGGCGTATGGAACTCGAGTCTTCGGTCGGTCTGGAGGTGGATCGATTTGGAGTAGTCGGCGGCGAGAAGTTCGAACGAATGGTTGAGAGAGTTGGTATGGCGGGCGAAGGAGAGGGAAAGCTGAGGTAGGTTGTGTACATGGATTTGAGGCTTGTAGGTGCCAGTGCTCATGACCCAATCGCCATCGTCGCTGACGCGAATGCATGTGCTGGCCTCTTCGAATTCAAAGTCCTGCAGGAGCTCGACTCGGTTCTGGTACTCTGCGTCGGCCTTCAAACTGCGCTTGCGACGGCGCGCGAGCCAGTCGGGAAGCGGTCGGGCAGTCGATGCGCCCGAGATTGTGTAGACGGGGACAGTCCCGGGATTTGTGAGCTGCATGGCGGCGAAAGGGCGATCGGGCCCGCCTCTGAAACGTTTGCTGGGTGGTCTTTTCTGCAGTCGTTGATGGCACAAGACCGAACATGATGCAGCGCAGAAAAATTCAAGGTGAAAGAAAAAGTTAAGCCCCACTCGTCGGCGTGCCGGCTCGGTGACTCGGTGAAGCAGGCCCCGCTATGGGTTCGCCACCCACGGTTGACCGAAAATCGTCTGTGGAGCTCTCGGCCAGCTTTCCACTGTCCCGTCTCACCGCCCGCTCAAAAGTGTCTTGCCCCGTCGGAATTGCTGACTCGTCCCCCGCTTCCGCTGCAAGTTCAGTGGCCTGGGCGCCGACTGGACCCCTAGAATTCCCGCCCTGCCCCCTACAGTTCGCTCTCCGTCCCCTATAACCACTGCCCCATCTCCCCCATTCTCAGATGACCTAGCTAGCCCTGGCTCCTCTGCGCGACGAACCACCGAAATTCCGTCGTCGCTCTCATTGACGAAACCGCGCGTGCGACGACGCCAGCCTCAACTCAGAGTTCAGCATCGCATTCGCTTCATGTCCGACATCACCACCCCATAGCCGATATACGCCATCCTTCCCCCTGCAGCCTTCGAGGTCACTTCTTTTCCCTCCTCTCAGGCTGTTCTCGAGTTCCTCTCCGTGGCGCCATCTCCGACCTAGCCCTCCCGTTCATGGAGATGGAGCCCGGAAAGTTGACGACGCCCAATATCGCAATACCATCATCCATCCTCAAAGGCCCGCTGCCTTTCCGCTCGAGCTGAAGGCTGCGACAAACTTCAGTCTACACTGCCGTGGCGACGAAGACGAGACTCCGGGCTTGCGTTCGGTCGTGGTACTTTTCAGTACCTCGACCCGGCTTCAACGGTCGCGATCTGGAACGAAATAGGTTGCCGAGATGGAGACCGGCGAATATGAAACTAATTCCTTCTTGATCGTTTGTATTCATCAAGCTTTATTACTCGACACCGTACTAACGGCAGCCTCCTGCAGAGCAACGTCGCGTCCGTCACCTACCGAGTTTACGAACCCCCCGAGGAGCTGTCGCAGAGCCTCCACTTGGATGCTCTTGAAGTCGAAGGGGCTTTGCGAGCTCAAGGCTATCTCGTCTCATACGATGCCAATCAACGATCAATATGGATGTTCCAGGTGTTGAACAAGGATGGGGGAAGCGAGCCCATCATCCACCTACCCGATCCCACCGTCGAGACTTGCGGCCATGCTCTTGCGTTGGTCGAGGAGGGCACCTTCGAACCAACGAACCTACAGAAACCACGAGTCAACCCGAGCACGAATTTGAATACAGCTTCGAGTACACCATCAAACGTCACTCTCGCAGAGCCGTCCCACCGCAATTCGTTGGTTTCCTCACAAAGCTCCGTGGCTCCGCAGGAAGCGGACGCTCGCGTACCAATAATCGCCATCGAGCCGAGTCCGAACCAGAGTGCGCTCAAGGTCACTTATCAGCATTTCATTTCGGCCGTTGTTGCAGCAGTTTCTTCCTCCTTTTGCGACCAGTCCATGGCAATCCCTCTCAACTACCGCACAGTCTTGTTGCCGCCATCAACCCCCTCGGACAACGACTGGGATCCTCAGGACAACCCAGTCCTCGGAACATTTAGGACGTATTTGACAACTACAGGATCATTAGTCATCAGCTTGTGCTTCTCTTACTGCAGAAGTCTGTCACGCTTAGAAGATGTCGTGGCAGCGAACCTGATGTCTCCGAACCGGCCAGTTCTTGCGGCTCCATTTGGGATCTGGGCGATGAAACAACAAGCGCCCACTAACGGCGACAATAACCTGGCTCTCGACGCTGGTGTAGCCCAGACACCCAACACACAAGCATTGAGTCTTCGTACACCGTTGGACTCTCACGACGTGCTATGGAAACGCAAATGTCTCAAGGTCATGGAGCTTTGGGGTCTCGATGCCTCTCGTCTTCGATCATGCGCCTGGCTCAACCTCATGGTGTCAAGACGTTCCGCTCCGGACGAAAACGAAGCAAGGCGATCTTCTGTCGCGGTTCCTTGGCCTGGGCCTCTCTGTTTCCGGAAAAAGCCGGTTGGGGTTTCGACAACTTGCCGTGTGTCTGACAATGTACTCAGCGGGCACGAGGAGTGGCACGATCCGCTAGGCAATGCTCGGGGGTGGTTCAACGCATCTTCGGAAAGGGAGGAGAGGCTTGCCAAGCGCAAGGCTGAGAGGGCTGCTGCTATTTCGAAGGAAGCGAATGGCAACGATCCCACAGCCCCGAGGTCGAACGGCCAGTCTCCCCTGGCTCTCCAGCGACGACCTAGCGCCGCCGCTGCCGGCGTCATGTACCCAACACCGCCGGACGCCATCCAACAGCAGCCAGGAGTGACGCCTTCATTTGACGGTACCAGTCCTGGGAATGCACACCCGACTGCACCAGTTGTTGATATTGAAGGAGTTATGCCCGCAACTCAGTCGATGGGCGAGACTGACAATGACGCCTGGGATGGAGGCGGCCAAACTAAGAGGGACCGTAACGAGGGCAGCATGCTTGGTGATTCCGAAGAAAATGTGTTCGGGGAGATGGGTGGCGATATGTTTGGCGACCACGATGTGACGGAAGACGACTTCAACTTCTTCGACGAACAGCGACCGGATAATGTCGACTCGGATTTTGCCATGCCCGACGCTCACTCGGATGCTCCACCTCGAACTACCTCCCAGATCCCGCAGATCGTGGCAGAACCGCCGACCCCGAAGCATGTGCCGGAAGAAACGCCACCAAAGCCAAAGCCCGATGACGCGGTTTTCGCCAAGCCGCAGTTGAAGCATGCTCGCAGTTCACTGAATGACGGCCTTGCCAACCGAAACAGAACTGAGAGAAAGGTTTCCGCCAAGAGGGAGTCCAGCCCCTTTGACCCGGATACGGTGTTCAAGCGAGTTCGGGCATCATTGATGGCCCCGGTAAACGGTCAGAATGCGTCGCAGGGACAAAGAAAGAACTCGATATTCCAAAAGGTCGATTTCGACCCCAAATTGCCAATGATCAACAAAAAGTATGAGCAGGGTGGGCTCTACGACTTCACGACAAATCGAGGGATTGAGAAGCCGAAACGCGACCCGGGATCTCTCCCAGACAACAGGTACTTGGAACGGAACGGCAAGCTGAACAAGAAGCTGAAAGAGATGCCCGCAACGCCGACCTTGTTCAAGGTCTTTGCCAACATCGAGGTACCCACGTCTCAGTTAAGTCCCGCGAGGGCTGATAACCATGGATTTGGATTCGACGACAGCGACGTGGAACCCGACGATGACGACTCAAGTTCTCAATCTGAGGGTGCAGCCTCACCTGTCAAGTCAAGTGGGAAACGAGCCCTTCTCGACGAGGAGGACGCCGCCTCCCAGGTCACCTCTTTCAAGGAGATAGACGCCTCAGAAGAGTCGTTGGAAGATCAACTCGCGATCGAACTCTCGAGGCTGTCGAAACCAGAGCCTCCTGAGGTTTCGCTTTCTCGATTCTTCTCTGACCCAGAGCCGCTATCTCTGGAATTGGGTCTTTTGGATGAGGATCTGATTCAGATTGCGCAACTCATCACAGAACAAGCTGCCACTGGTTCTGTTGCCATTGGCATTGATCGTCAACACGAATCAAAAGGGTCCATTGCCACCCTCAGAAGCCAAGAGCTCGTGGTTGCGCGTAACTCCCTCGCAACGCTGGAGAGCATCATACCGTCCAGTCTTGGGGGAGCAACGCCGGTTCGGCTCAAGGGATATCTCGATGTTGCCGACCTTCCGCTCCAGGGACAGCCGAACCGGATGCAGCCTCGAGCAGTTCCCGGCCGAGACCCGAACGCCGAGCAACTTCGCACAAATAATCTTTACCAAATCCCCGGGCCTCATCTCGAGGTCCGCAGATCAGACACCAAGTTGTCCGTGTTACCATCTGCAGTTACTTTTTGGGAAAGTCTGGGACTCGCACCCTCGTCGGGAGGCAAGGACATTAGTGCCCTTTGCGTCTTCCCGGGATGGACGGGCATGGCGGAGCATATCGGGACTTTCCTCGACCGGTTGAAGAGCGTGTACGAATCGATCAAGCTGGGCACGTTTAACAACATGGAGCTCAACGGCGACCTGCAGAACGGAGTATTGCCGTACCAGGTCGACCGCATATCCACGTCGCCCGACGCCACAGTCACCGGCCACGGTTCTGCGCTCGTCGAGAGCATGGAGATTTTGCGGAGTTCTCTCCTCGAATGGACAGCCAAGGAGAGGAACCTTGTCATCTACTTTGTCTACTCCCCCGACAACCCAGGATCCATCGTCGAAGCGTGCTCGGCGTTCCAGCGCTGTTTTGACATGTACAGCAAGACGCTGCTCTCCCGAAAAGAATCGCCTCAAAACGAGCTGGTGCTACAACTAATTCCCCTGGACTTTATCTCGTCATCAACATCGTTGGTGATACCGTCGCCGACAGAATTAACCAAGTTGTGCGTAGAGACGTACGACCGGTGCACACTCTTCCTGCAGCCCGAATTTGGTGGCCCCACGCCTTGCCCAGCTATCATGTTGGAGCAACCTCTGCCACGGATCATCGACTTCAAGTTGACATCGCTGCCTTCTGCGTCTCTCATGCACGAGAATTCATGCATTCACGTTGCCTACGCTCAAAGCATCGACGAACGATGGGTGACGGCGGCGTGGACGGACAACCGAGGCCAGCAGCAAGCCACGGCGTCGTATTGCATGGCAAGGAAGGGCAGGCCTACGTCGACGACGATGAACGACATTGCTCACGAAATCTGGTTGACGACGCTTGATCTGATATCCATTTGGAAAGTGCACTGGCGAATCATCATTACGAAATGCGGACCAATGGAGGCGGCGGAAATGGACTTCTGGGTGGACTTGGCCAAGACGGAGATCAAGGCGACCGTCACTATGTTTCTGATGACGGTCGACACGAGTCCATCGCTCCAGCTCATCCCCCCGGCCATCAAGCTACCGCAGGCGGCGACATGTGCCTTTTACTCGACGCCTGTGTCAACACCGCAAGCCAGCATACTCTCGCCGGAACAGATCAACACACCGGCGACGCCGATGCGCGATGCCAACAATCTGGCAGCGACACCCGGGGCCGAGGCGGCGCCAGAGGCCGACTCGGACTCGTTCCTGATCGACGCAACGGACCAGACGTGGGGAGCGATTGCAGGGCACCGGCTGAGCAACTCGAATTCGCTGCTGGAGCTGCGGCCGGCGCTCGTGAGCGGCTACTTGATCAAGCGGACGGGGACCAAGATTGAGGATCCGCCGGTGGTGATGGAGGTGAACCTGGTGCACACGGAGGCGACGCCACGGGCATACGAACCGCTCCTCCGCGAAATGCTGAGCTACTTTCGGGGGCTGGGGACGCTGGCCAGGGCGCGAGGCATGGTGGATCGGGAGACGGATGTGCGGCCGTGGCACATTGCGGCGGCGGAGAAGGGTGTACGAGCGCTGTATCTATTACTATGATATTCCCATCTTGAAAGGTGTTGCATATGGTGGCAGGCTGTGGTGGGCGGGTGGGAGTTTGCTGTTTTTGGCGTTGAGCAGTTTTTGATATGGATACTTGGGACGGCGAGACGGCCGAAGAGGACAGTTATGAAGATGGCTAGGTAAAATACAATTCATTCGGATACAGATAATTCCTTCTCAAGTGAAGGGGTCTGAAGACGAGGCGGAGGATGTGGCTGCACGACATTTAGGCTGGAAGCGAAAGTCTCCGAGCTGAGGGTTATTCGGTAGCCTCAGTCAGTCACCGGCGAGCGTACATGGGTGTGAGTGATTACCTGACGAGTGGCGCCTCCCTATTATGCATATTCGTATCCTTATTTGGGGGCCGTTGGTTCCAGACGAAGAAAGGCGTGAATTTCGCAGAGCCTTGTGGATGGAACCTCAGCTGACTGGAGTCTGAGGCAGGCTGGGGTCTGGGGAGATATTTGAACCGAGCCTTGCGCTGTTGTTTTTTTGGCCCCGAGTTGCTGAATCTCCTCTTCTACTCCCTCCGCCTTTCACCCAATCTTCACAATGACAGCCAAGACGGCCACGCCCGCGGTGGTGATGCTGGACTCGCCACCCGTCGCCAAGAAGGAACCCCCGTCGTCGGCGCTCGACGCATGGAAGACTCGGGTACAGGACGTGCTCGCGCAAAAGGTCTCGGACGAGAGCAAGGCGCGGCTGAAGCAGCTGCTGGACCCGGCGCAGCTCACCAAGCTGAGGAGCACCTCCCACAGCGCGCAAGACTTTGACGACGCCTTTAGCCAGGTGGTGTTTGAAGCCATCACCGCCAAGCAGGCCAAGTTTGCGACCATGCTAATCAAGAGCGAGGGCTTCAAGCCGGGCCACAAGAGGGGCAAGGAACAGGTTACCGCGCTGCACCACGCCGTGGTCAAGAGGCAGGACGTCGTCGTGGAGAAGCTGCTGCAGCTGTTCCGCGCAAACGTCGACGAGGTGGACCGGTACGGCAAGACGCCTCTGTTCTACGCGGCCAAGACGGCGAACCGCAAGATGGCGGGGCTGTTGTTGAGGAACCACGCCGATGTGAATGCTCTGGATAGTCAGTACCTGACGCCGCTGCACACCGTCGCGGGGATCCAGAGCTGGCCGGCGGGGGAAAGGGACGGTAGCAGGGTCGACGTGGCGACAGAGCTGCTGAGCCACGGCGCAGAGGTCAACACCAAGGACGTCTTTGGCGAGAGCCCGCTGCACGACGCGGCGTGGCGGTTCGATGAGGCGCTGATGCGGCTGCTCCTGCGGCACGGCGCCGACGCCGAGTGCCGCAGTTTCGACGGGCAGACCCCGCGCGACGTGCTGCCCAAGGTGCTGGCCCCGAAGACGCTGAACCGGCTGATGCTGGAGTTTGTCAAGGTGCCCGTGGACAACTCGCACGCCATCCCCAACGCGGCGCCGCGATGCTGGAACAATTCGCCTGGGGGGGACGCGGTGAGCGACGTTGACAGTTTGAGTACGAGTGAAGAAGGGATGGCGGGGGATGTGTGCGAGAGGTTCTTTGCGACGGTGCGGTTCTTTTATCGCCGTGAGGGGGGGTTTTCGCGGAGTTGGTCGCTGTCGATGCATTCGCTGCTTCATGAGGATTTAGAAGGGGGCAGTGGCGGCGGGACCATGAAGGGGCTGGAGGCCGAGTTTGTGGACTTGATATATGAGGAGTTTTATGGGAGGGAGCCGTCAGGGGGGGAGGAGAGGGAAAAAAAAGAGCAGATCAGGGGGGATATTTGGCGGTGGATTCATGTTCCGGCGAACCAGGTGAGTCGATTCGGTTGGGCGCTGGTCGATGGATGCTAACGAGGTGTGTAGATGTCTTGGGTCACGGTACGTCTCCTTATGTTGTCCTGGCTTATATGTTTTAACGTTGTTTCCAGGACCTGGTGTGGTGTCTCACCGACGACAACGGCGAGTCGGTGGCTAGGGGGGACCAGCCTGAAGCTAGGAAGGAGGCGTGGAGGTTTCTGGAGAGAAACATTGCTCAGCGTAAGGGTGTCAAGAAGGGTTCCTTTACGCGGGTTCCTCATGTGAGTCAAGAGTGATAGGGGAGAGTGAGAGGCGAGTGTTGCGAGAGTTGCTGAACAGACACTAGGCGGGCGACATGCTCAAGCACACGCCCGCAGACGCACCAGTGATTGATCAGACCTCGCCTGATGGAGTTGTAAGTTATGGCCCTACGAAACACTGGGGTGTACTGATGCCTTCAAGATTGAAGTCTCCGAGAGCTCGCCGGGGAGCGAGAGCGTCGGCCTCGACCGACGCGAGATTTGGCGCAACACGAGCACCTTTGGCCACGACCAGAAGATGGCGCTCGTAGTAAGTCATGTCTACCCGATTCCTTCCCATGACTAACCAGAGAAGGTCCCCTACATCGACTTCGAAACCGAACAATACCTCAACCGCCACGACCGCGACCCCTCGACGGACCGCTACGTGATGGACACGCCCGGGTTCCGCAGCAAGCGCGAGCTCGAGGACCGGTCGTTTGCCTACGACGGCCTGCTGGGGCTGCACAAGCCGCGCACGCTGGACGAGTGGTACTACGACATGCTGCGCAACAAGGACCTCCGGACGCGCGACGAGGACCAGGTGGTGTTTAAGTGGTTCAAGGACATTGTGCAGCAGCAGGGGGAGGAGCAGGATCAGGAGACTAGTGTGTTCCGTGTTTCTTCATGGCGGTTTATGGTGGCTAACCAAGTCTAGAGCAACTCCGTCCTGAAACCGTCGCCTCCATTTCCGCCGTCATGGCCACGAGCACCGGCACGTCGACCGAAGACGCCTGGCAGAACCTCAAGTCCCGGCGGTCCGGCCTCTCCAATAACAACAACAACAACAACAACCAGAGCAAATTCGGGCAGGACACGGTCAGCGCGAGCCGGCTGCCGCGGCTGCTCATGGTGCACCAGCTGTGGCTGTGGAAGCTCGACGCTGACACGGTCGTCACGGCGTTTCCGGACCGTTACCACCAGGGCGTCGAGGACACGCTGTTCGAGACGGTGCGCCAGGGCAACATTGAAACTTATACCCGGCCGGAGCAGCTGGTGGAGAACATCCTGTTCGAGACGGTGACGTTTCTCGAGGAGTATCGGTATGCCGGGTTGGGGATCCATGTGTTGGAGATATTCGAGTCGTCGATAGCAGTGCGGGTGAGTCTTGAAAACCAGAAAGAGCACTCTACAGAAGGTACTCTAATACCTCCAGTCAAACCAAGAAGCCGTCCTCTTCAAGAAATTCCGCGACTCGCTCCGGCAGAGCAAACGCTCGCTGCACAAGCAAGTCGACAGCGACATTGCGCTGATCCACGAGATCAAGGACATACGTGACGAGTTGCACCTGCTGCTGCGCATTTTCGAGTCGCAGCTTGACGTGGTGCAAAAGTTTGCGGGCGTCTTTTGGTCCGACGAGGACGCGACCAAGCGGATGGGCAAGGCGTTTGTGAGCGACTGCGGCGTGCAGAAGATTATCGACCGGACCAAGGCGCTGGATCGGCATGCGCAGAGGACGTTGAGTGATGTAGGTTTGATCCGGGACTCGTTTGTCTATGGATGTTAGCTAACGGGTTGATGGGACAGCTCGATTATCTCGTGCAGATGAAGCAGGCGCAGAGCTCGCTCGAGGAGGCCGAGACGGCTGGCCGACTGAACAATTACATTATGCTGTTCACTCTAGTGACGATTGTATTTGTGAGTCTTGCTTGGTCACTTGTTGAATCCTCAAAGTTTAACACACGCAGACACCCCTTTCATTCCTGACGAGCCTGTTTGCCATTCCCTTCGACTACCTCCCGCAAAACAGCGACGGCGAGATCCGCGTCGACACGAGTTGGGTTACGCGGCGTATGAGTGAGTGATTCCTCTCCTCGTTTATAAGATGAGATGCACTAACAAGCCAGTCGCCGGCGAGGCCAGCACGCTTGGAGCAGTGCTCGTCATTGGCGCTCTCATGTACTACGGAAGACTGCCTTCTTGGCGACAGACGGGGGACTTGTTCCTGCTGGCTTGGAAGAAGGAGGAGGAAGGAGAAGTCTCGTCGAGCCAGGGTAGGGCACACGACCACGATATCGCGTCGCTGATTGAGCACTCGAGGCTTCGTGGGTGGCACAGACGGAGACACGAGGAGTCGTTGGACGATGCATCCTTTGTTTAGCTGAGTAGTCAGACGAGGTTAGAAACACACATGTCTGCCTGATGTAAGAGTCAACAATGAGTCATTGTCGAGATTAAACTGCCCTCCATGACTCGATAAGGCTGAAGGGGTCCAGGTCCAGGGTCTAGTGCTCCATAGAGGGGCTCTCCACTATAACTTTGGATATCCCATCTTCAACATCAACTTCATCTTCCATCTTCACAACTCCAAGCTGAACCACACAACAACAACACCCCAATATGCCCAAACCCTCCCTCGACTCCCTCCCCGACGAACTCCTCCTTGGCATCGTCGACCACCTCGACACGGCCCGCGACGTGGCGCACCTGGCCGCCACCACCAAGACCACCCGCAGCGTCATCGAGCGAGACGGCTGGTGCGCCTTTGTCAAGACGCACTTCTCGTCGCTCGACCTCCCCGTGCAGGGCCTCGCCGGCTGGACCCGCGTGGCCGACCGCGCCACCTACCTGCACCGCTGCTGGGAGCAGCGCGCCCTCTTTGCAAACGACTTCCACGAGCACCTGCCGAACCAGAGACCCGATGCGAGGAGGAGGCAGGTTGTTCGGCCGGTGCGGCCGCGCGGACAGTCGGTGACGTTTCGGACCGTGCTAGATGCGAGGCTGTCGCCGGGCCAGCGCGATGAGGTGCTGGCGGCCGGAGTCGGCGAGGACCTCGTCGTGCGCGTCAAGCCGTTTGGGGGGAGCACCGAGGGTAAAGACGTGTGGCGCACCATCGAGGGCCGGGACTACCGCTACAAGCCCGGCACCGGCGACGTCACGGCCGTGTCCGTCATCGAGCGCCGCGGGGCGTCGTGCGTCGTCGCCGGCCGCGCAAACGGGGACTTGCAGCTGCTCTCGGCCGCCGAGGAGGACTTTGGCCTGCCGCTGCAGACGCTCGCATTTGCCGACCGAGACCACCAAGCCCGCGCCTCCGACCCCCTGAGGAAATCCCCCGGCCAGATCGCCGTGTCCTGGACCGAGTGGGATCCCCAGTCGGACCTGCTGGCCAGCTCCAAGGGGTCGACGCTCGCGCTGCACGACCTCTCCGCCTCGGACGACGGCCCGCTCGCGCCCGTGGCCGACTACGACTTTCGCAGGGAGGACGTCCCCGGCGAGCCGTCGCTGGTGCGCAGCGTCAAGTTCATGAGAAGACACGTCGTGGCGTGCGCCCTGGGCGGGAGTTGCGCGCCGCTGCGGTGGGGGAGGGTGCTCCCCACGGGCATCGAGTTTCACGACGCCATGACGAAGCCGTTGTCGGGCCACGGAACGGGCAAGGCCGAGTTCCAGGCACCCGAGAGGACCACGGTCCGCGCCATTGAGCCCGTGAGGGGCAGCGGGAGCGACAGTCTGCTCTTGAGCGCGTGGGACGACGGGACTTACAGGTTAGTGGTCTGAAGACGAGTTATGAACTAAACGCTGACGACATCTAGGCTCATGGACATTCGCACACCATCCCCCCACGACGCGCTCTACCGCGACGCCTTCCTCCCCAACGAAACCAGCGGCTCGTTGCTCGTCTACGGCACCGAGCGCTTCATCGCCGGCGGCTTCCACGGGCGCGTCCCCACGCTCAACTTTTACGACTTCCGCTGGCCGACGAAAACCTACTACGACTCGACGGCCCTGCCCTGCGGCGACCGCGACCCCCTGCCGCCCTTCGGCGACGGCCTCCACCGGAAGCTGAGGCCGCGCTGGGAGCCCGCGGGGGATCCGGGGCGCTGCGACCACGCGGCCGGCGCCGCCTGTCGGTTCCACGGCGCCGCGCGGATGGACTACTACCGGCCCGACGCCACCGTGCGCGTGCTCAAGGACTGTTACGACAACATCTTCAGCTTGGCCAAGGCGTCAGATCTGTCCGAGAGCTTTTACTGCGGTGTTGGCGGGGGCGTGCTAGAGATGTGGTGGCGTCGTCACCGGGACCTACGTCGGTCTTCTTCGTCCGCTCCCAACGGCTGGTCCGCCGAGGAGCTGCTTCACGGCCGGGACCGCCTCGCCTTGTTGGAGACGGGGCTGGCTCGCTGCAACATCTTCGACCTGGACAAGATGCCCGCGTCGGGGCTGCCCGTCGTGCACCTGCAGCGCAGGGGCGGGGTGCTCACGACGGACCTGCATCACCGGTTGGATGCTTCGTTTTTGTTCAAGTCGCGACGGAATTCTTAGAAATTTTAGACAACGGATAGATACGAGGCATGAGCAATCATCTAAAAGGGTTCCTTTGTGTAGAATGTCGACATGTTTAATGATACAAGATTTCTTTGCAGCCGCTAATGTCTCTACAACCTGCCCATGGCAAAACTGATGTATGGTTCTATAGCTTCGGCTCCGGGACAAACAAGGCAAGTCTATCCTTGAGCGTGTCCTCGGCCTCCTTTTCGATCCTCTTGACGAGCACGTCGCACGTGGGGATGTCGTGAATGAGCCCAATGACCTGGCCCGTCGTCCAGACCTAGCACAATTAGCAAAGAACAACATAAGGAATAGGGCAGGACTTGTTAAACTCACCCCATACTCGGTATCCCCATTGACAAACACCTCCTTCCCCCTCTTCCCGCTCACAAACGGCGCCACCTCCTCAAACCTCCCCGTCTCGCTCTCCCGCTCAACCTTGAGCCCCTCCAGCGCGACCTTGTTCTTGTACAGCCTCGTGGTATTCTTCCACCGCCTCAGCAACAGCGTCGTGTCCGTCTCCTGCGCGCGCACAATCTCCTCCTTGACCTTGATATGCACCGGCGCCTCCACCGTGCACAGGAACCGCGTGCCCATGTTGACGCCGCACGCGCCCAAACACAGCGCCGCCGCGAGCCCCTGCCCGTCGGCGAAGCCGCCGCTCGCGATGAAGGGGGTTTTCAGAGTTTGTCGCGCCTTGCTGAGGAGGATAAAGTTTGTAATGTCGCTCTCGCCCACGTGGCCCGCGCACTCGAAGCCGTCGATGCTAAGGAAGTCGACGCCGAGCTTGACGGCGCTCTGCGCGTGGCGGATGGTGGTGCACTTGTGCAGCACCGTGACGCCCGCGTCCTTCAACAACTTGATAACCGGCCCGGGCGAATTCCCCGCCGTCTCGACGATCCGCACACCTTCATCAATCACGGCCCTGGCGTAAGCAGCATAGTCGGGCGGGACCAGCGACGGCAAGAGCGTAATGTTTACGGCAAACGGCCGCGGGGTCAGGGACCGGCACTTTTGAATCTCGGCGCGCAGGAGGTCGGGCGTGGGGAAGATGAGGGCCGTGATGATGCCCAGGCCGCCGGCGTTGGAGACGGCCGACGCGAGGGCCGCGGTACCGACGTGCATCATGCCGCCCTGCACCACGGGGACGCGAATGCCCAGCCGGCGGGTGAGTTCGGTGTTGAAGGGCATGGCTGTGGAGGAGGTGGTGGACTGGTGATGATGGTGGGAGTGTAGTTGTTTCGAAGAGAATTGTGGAGGGGGGATTAAAAACTAAGGGACCTGTCAGAAAGACATCCAAGTCATGCAACACAACCGGACCGCCCGAGGCTGACCTTGTCACTCAGCCCGTCACCAACTCTCCCAAAACTACGAAGCCGCTCCATGCCGAGGCTCATCCCCACACTCCCCCTCCGCATTCTCGGCTTCGGCCCCGCAAATCGCCCATCTGAATCTTCACATGCTAAGGGGTCCACGAGCCACTCGTGATATGACCTCACATGACCCATTCTCACAGCTGACTTCGTCAGGAACCATTACGAATACTCTGTCAAGCAAATCAATTTCATCTAGCCCAAAACTCCTTCCATTTTCCCAGCCACTCTGCTGCCTACACCATGAATAGCATCTCCCCTGCAACCAATCCTTTCCTTTCCAGCTCCGTCGCCGGTGACGAGTTTCCTAGGCAAACGCCGTGTTATACAGGTTCCCCAGATCTCCTAGATCCAGCCCAAATACAAATAAAAACAATTCAAGGCGCTCCCAAAATGCACAAGCCAATGCCATCTGACAATGCTCAACCTCGCTCATCAACTCGTCCAATCATTCGTCGTCCAATAACCCCGAAGGCCGTTCACATCACCTCGCCAGGCAGTCGACCTGGAGGTGTCCGCTCCCTAGGTTTCGTGGCCAGATCTGCAAAGGCATCCAAGCTGGACCCCATCACCTTCACCATATCAAAGATATGAGTTCCTTTGAACGTCTCTGCCCAGAGCCGGACCACTGCGCTCGCGAGCTGTCGAAGCTTGGCTCCGTCGCTCGTCGCCATTTCCGGTTGCGCCGACGCCGAGTTCGCGCTGGACAGCGACGGGTCTACTGGCACCGCAAACTCGGTTTCGTCAAGCATGCGCCGAACCATTTCCAAGAGATTCTTCTCCTCGGGAGACGCGGGGGCCTCATTCGGTCCAATGGCTGCCAACGTCAAAAGCCACTTGGACACCAGAACAGCACACTCGAAATTGCACACTACACATGTCAGCATGTAACCTCTCATCACTGTTTCAGTACTTACTTGAGTGCTGGATGCTCCATTCGGCCGATTTGGTCCTGGCCACATAGTTGACGCCAGCCTTCACCAACATCGACAGGGCGTGGATGGCTTGGAAGACGGCTCGGTGCAAACGCAAGCTTCTCACTAACAGTGGTGTTCGACTCAGCGCCGACGCCACCAGCAGTGGGT
Organism: Thelonectria discophora; assembly: GCA_911649645.1. NCBI lineage: Eukaryota > Fungi > Ascomycota > Sordariomycetes > Hypocreales > Nectriaceae > Thelonectria > Thelonectria discophora. The sequence goes on from CAJVRK010000012.1 coordinate 1,335,815, forward strand.
CCCGGGTTTCGAGAGCCGTCGACGGTGATACGTCAGTGTACAGTCGAAGGTACGCCAACCGAAGCAGGGCTGTGGCCGTGAAATCCAAGGTTCCTCCCTCGATTGAGTCGGACACGCTAAAGTGCCCAGACTCGGCCGCCCGCAGTTGGTGTTGATCCTCAAAGCTAGTCTGCCAGATCCGTAGCGCCTGCGTGACCTCTTCGACATCTTCCGGCTTCATTGTTCTATTCATGTTGTACGGGAGGCCCGTGGCGAAGGACACCTGCTTGAGCAGGTAGATGTGCTGAAGAAGTGCGTGGATGAGAACGTGGCTTCCAAAAGACGACAGTTGCGTTGGGAGTCCCTGACTTGTTCTACCAAACAGTCGAGAAAAGGCGTCGTGGAGGGTGAGCTCGATGATGGGTGTCGATTGTCGCAGCTCTTGCCACTGCCAGGCCGTCTCCGCCCTCCACAGTTTTCCCCTTTGCGGCAACGGCAGGTTCAGTTCTGATGTCAACAGCAACGGCGGCATGTTGTAGGCGATGCTGCAGAGGTTGAAGAAGCAGTACGCCAGAAGCTTCGTCCGTGTTGCCGTTTCGAGTCGAATCCAGGTTTCCCAGTCGGTCACATTTCGTTGGTTCGCCTCGGCCACCAGCCCTTCTTCTCGAATCAGAATCGCCAAGGTGCTTTGGAGAGACAATGCCTCGTTTAGAATCGTCTTGACGCCCCATAGTCCGACGGCGAAGAGTAACAGGACCGCCTGAATCGTTTCGATGCGCGCTTGAGGAGTATTCGGGGAGCTGGAGCAAGGTCAATCGCAACGTACCACGCCCATCTGACAAAAGACTTACTATGGCTCTCTATGAGTATCTTGCGTCGCCGGTCTTTCCGATTGGGCAGATGCGAAAGAGTGACGATAGGTAGCGCTGGGAGAAGGTCGGGTCGAATGCGGGCTGTATGCGGCGGGAGTTGGAAGTAGGGCATGAACCTCGGAGAGACGTCTTCGTCGGATTTGTTCCGTAGCAATGGCCTTTGCTCCGTACCACAGGGCGTATCCTCGATTTTTCTCGAACCTGTACTGGGCGCCCACTGCAAGTATCGCAAGGAGGAGCTCGGGAGCGGTCTCGGCGGGTGAGAATGTCGGGAGGTGCAGGAAGGGCATGTGCTCATGGAGACCGCCGATGTATCCCTCGAGGAATCGCGTGAGGGTGTGGCGAGACGGGAACACAAAGTCGTTGGGCAGCACTGCAGAAAACTCGTCGAGCTTATTCTTGATGATGTTGTGGTCAGCTGCCGAGATGCGAAGCGTGGCTGCACGAGCCATGTCGTCGTGGCCTCGAGCGGCATCGGCTGCATCTCGCGACTCCGAGTGCATATGTGGGAAGCGAGGCGGGAATTGTGGTTTGGAAGGACGTCGTTGAGCCGCCATATTTCCTTGGTTCCGAGACCACATACTGAACTGTTGATCCGGCTCAAAGTGCGGCGGAAGAAAGTGTGCTGAGGTGGAAAACTCGTCCAGGAAAAGATTATAGTCGTCATAGGATCCATTCGGTTGCTGAGGGGGATATCCGGGGCCGAGAGGCTGTTCCTCTTCACGAGGTCGATCATAAGCCATTATTGTGTCGCCGTAGCTCTTCCTCCGCGTGTCTGTAGGTGAGAGCTGTGATGCGTCATTGGCGGTAGGGCCCCCGGAGCTCGCAAGAGCGGCATCCGACAGCAAGTCGAGATTACAGGCCCCTGGCCGGGCCGGGCCTCGTGGTCCCTGTGAGACTGGTGCTGGAGGAGGAGGAGCTTGGATGGGATGAAACCCGTGCTGTGACGGAATGCCCTGGTGTAGTGACTGTGGCCGGGGAGCAGCATGATGATGAAGGCCGGCGGCCTCGGCATCTATCTGACCTTCTGAGACCGAAGTCTTGTGAGATTGTGAGGTACTGGAAGTGTTGGAAGACAGCTTCCTCTGGCGGTTGCCCTCCTTGTTCCCTTCATTGAGATGAACAAGCTTCTCGTGCCGGACGAGAAGATCCCTAATATCCATGTAAGTATGTCAAAGTGGAAGGCTAGGTGAGAGATATTCTTTGTGCAAGTTCATATCGATGTGATGGAGAAGCGATGAATGTAAGTCGACAGGAACGGGAAAAGCGGGAGGAACGGCTAAGTGAACGGAAGTGTAGGGGATGGACGGGGTGGAACAAGCTGGGACAGGGTGCAATAATAGTGTTTAGTCAACATTAGCCAGCAAACGTACCTTCTGCCGAAGGTCTTCCCGCAGCGATCCCAGCCGCAGGAAAAGGGCTTTTCTTTGGTATGGGTGCGCTCGTGTCTCTGGACATGTTCCACACGTCTAAGTAGCGGTAAGGCCGGTCAGGATATGTACGTTTCAGAAAAGCGACGGGAAGGGACGGACCTAAAGCGCTTGCTACAATACTTGCAAGGCAGCGTCTTGGGTTTCGGTTGACGCGGCTCCGCAGGTTCGGGGGCGACGAGCGGCATAGGAGGAGGACCGTTCAAGGCGCGAGGAGGCGGACCCTCCATAGACTGGATGGCGAGCATGATGAGCCAAGTCGCTCAGATGACGAGACGTCGAGACGGTCGGGCGGCAAGATAACACGGCGGGGGGTAGATATGTTGAGTTGCAGCGAGAGAGATGGAGGAAGGGAGAAAGGAAACAAGTCAAAATTGGAGCTCGAGAGATGCAGGATGGAGAGTAGATTGCGGGGTGCGTTAAGGCAATAACATGGCCTGTGGAGGGAGGATAGAAAGGTGGTCCGTGAAAACGGGTGCGAGAGTCCAGGCTGGGAGAAGGAGGTGATCAGAAGAGATGCCTTCCCGGGACGGAGTAAGGATCAAGGGGCACGGGGCAGGGCAAAACGCCAACAAGGCCCCGAAAGCTTCCCCTCTTCGGGATCGTCCTGGCACTGTAGCGGTCGGGTGTATGTATTCCCCCTCTTGTCCTCCTGTGGAGGTATGTACCCCAGCCGATGAAGTCTGATGGTGGTGGTGGTGGTGGTGGTGCTAGCCAAAGCGGTGGAGAAGGACGCCGTCGGAAGGGATTCCGAAAGGTCTGGGAACGCGTGGATGAAGTGTATGTGTCCTCTGAGGCGGTTTCTTTGTTGATGTCAGATGCAAGCAGCGAGGGGGAACAAAGCTGGAGAGGAGGTGGTGGTCTGGAGAGAAAATGTTGAGGCGCGCGAGGTTCAGGAGCACCAAGGAAGACAAACGCGGTGAGAGTGGATGGGGAGAAAAAAAGGGAGAAACAACACGCAGCGTGGCGTCGGAGGAACGAAGGTTGAAGCCTTGGGGGGAGGGGGGGAGGGGAGGGGGTGGAATAACGTGTGTCAAAGTGAATGCCAAGGTCTAGCGGCTGGAGCTGGACACCGGAGAGCTGGCACCGGATCGGGCTGAGGGTGGAGGAAGCAGGCGAGCTGATGATGAAATGGAATGAAGCTCGGGGTTGCAAGAACCGAGTGCCAATGAGGGAGTCGGAGGGCACAGAGGGCTGCAGTGCCACATGCAGCACTGGAGCTGGAGGACCAAATGGATACGTATTCGTAACTAGCCAAGAGACTGTGGCGAACCGAGCGGAGAGGGGAGAGAGGAGAGAGGGAGGAGAAGGGGGGCAGGGCCCAAGGGGGGGATGTGAGATGAAGGATGCGTGGTGGTGGACGGGATGAATTAGCTTCAAAGAGGGATGGTGTAGCCTGGTGGCCTGGGGCAAACAACGGGGGTGACACAAAAAAGGAAGCCTCGCCAACGTACCAGGTGTGTTCTCCTTGGGATGGCCGAGGTGTGGTCCCGAAAGGTCTTCCGAACAGCAAACTCTGGGGTCTGGGGAAGATAAGATAGATGCTGGGGAAGTCGAGGTGAGCATTCAGCTTGATCCAATGCTCGAGATTTCCTACCGTCTTCGGGCACCCAAAAGACAGGGCAACAATCAGTAGCGCGGGCGCAAGGGCCAGGGCGGGGAAATTGGAGGTGCAGGAGGGAAAGAAGAAGCACTGACGACGCATCGGGAGGGAGACGTGGGAGGAAAAGCGCAGGCAAAACGTCGTCGATGGCAATTCCCGTGGCTCAAAGTGTGGGGAGAGCGCGAGAGTGGGAGACGATATTTGTGGGCTTTTAGTGCAACAGTCCGGGGTATCTCCAAACATGCTCCTCGAGTCGTATGAGGACCGTCCTTTTCAAAGGTACGGGTACCTCAAAAGTACGTAGCCCGTCCGTGGATGGGGGGTCGGAACGAGGCTAATGACACATCGAGCCCAGGAGGAAAGAGATGGCGGAGGCCAGAAGGGATAAAGAAAAAGCAACGTCAGAATGGGTCCATGGCATGCGCCGGAGCCCCGGAGCGCGACAGGCTGGGGTTAAATCCAACCCCGGGCACAGGAACGAAAAGCAACAAGAGAGACGACGTAAAAGAAAACCTCAGCCAAGCCGGTGGCGGAGCAGGCCCGGGGGTTGGGACACATCTCGACGAATACTTTGAGGAAAAGGTGACTCTCCGTAAATAGCTGACGGCCGACATGCCAATGAGCTGAAAGGAATGAGAGGACCGGTTGCTATCGCAAAAGCAAACAAATCGGATAGTGAGTGTGGCTGGCGAATGACGGCAAGACTGCCAGAGTAGTGAGATGTCATCTTGCAGCTCAACCAGCCCTTGGAGCGATTTGATTTTGCTTTTCCGCAGCCCCCCCCCCCCCCCCCCTCCTTCTCCCTTCCAGTTTCTCTCGTCATGCAAACAGCTCAACGGATTTTTACAGCGTGTAGCGGTACTTCTGATTTCTGCTTGGCTTCCTGGGGGCCCCCATGGGGAAGAGAGACTCCGCACTTGGAGAAAACCCACCTTTTACCCACTCGCACTCGTTCTCACGGTTAGTGGAAGCGGGGTCGCTTTGGGCGAGCACGAGAGTCTTGTCGGTGTTTTTCAACTGCGGGAGAAAGAGCGGGGTGCCGAGCCAATCAGGAGAGAGGGAATTGGGCCATTGCGCTACGGCGAGTACCTACCGAGTCTGGCAATTGAGCTTTGGTCGCACCTCCCTGACTTGGCGCCGGTGTCTGGTTGGTCCGCCTCGGTCCTGCTGCGGGCCCTTTGGCCCCCCATTGGTCTCTGTTGTGGCCCCCCTTGCCTTAGCAAGCAAAAGCGAGGCAAGCATTTGTTGCGTTTCTCCTCCCTCATGCGGTCTCCCCTTGGAAGCCCTTGCCTCCTCCTCCCGGGAGTACTTTCCCTGCTGGATTTCAGGGTGATCTCGCCCGCCCAGGCAGGCATGGCATAGCGCACATCCCTCTCCTTCCAGTCCAATTAAGCCATCGCACTTTCCAAGTTCCCCGAACAGATGACAAGAAACTCAGATGGGTGGAAGGAGAAATACCAGTGCCTTCCGTGTCTCCCGGTTTCTCTCCCTCCTTCCCTCCCGTAATAAATTGCTTACCTTAGCATCTTCAAGCCATGTCCTTGTCCACGCACCATGAAACCATGAACCATGCATGTCTTTGCTCACAACGCACACGCACAAATTATTTACCACTTGACCACCTCCTCACTTTTTGTTGCCGATGGCTGATGGCCCTGCATCCATCTGTCGATTTCATCTCCGTATTTGCGGTCCGGCAGCATTAACGCTGCCGAGCCAAGGCGGTTGACCTCTTGTCGCAAATCAAGGCCCTGAGATTCGTCTCGTCTCCTCCGTGTCTCCTCTTCCCCGGACGTACATGACAACACATGTATTATGATGCAACTACGGCTTCTATTCTCATCTCACCCTTCCCCTCAATCAGAGTAACCTCCAACAAGGTATCCGAGATCGATCCATATCCCCGACCCGACCTGATCTGACCTTGGCTGGAGTCCCTGACTCGTCTGTTGTCTCTCTCGGCATGTACGTCCGTGACGCATCTCGCTACAGATTTTCTATACAATCTCATCTTCACCCAACGTGCGAGACTGTGTACGAACAAACTATGTACTACATCCAGGAACTCATCCTCCAAATCGCACACGGCCATAGCGCTCGAGGCGCCGTTAGCTTCAGGACTTGTAACTGATGTGGAGGCCGGGAGATGGGAATACAAGCCTCCTTTCGTTGGACGGGGTGAGGCGGCAGCGGAGCAAAGGAGGCACCGAGCCATTCCTTGCAGAAGATCCTCTTCCTGACACCTACGGGCTCAAGTGCGTGCCATTTCAACCAAAGCAAGACATGGCACGGACATGGTCATGATACGACGGAGCAGAGCATCAAGTGGTCACTGGGGGACCATGATAGCCTCACGAGGCCGAAATCAGAAATGCCATCTCCTCGGTCGATGTTGCCGTCTTTGAATGTTCAGGATTGGACGTCAAAAAAGGTGTGCCTCCAAGCCAAGCCATGACCACACTCTACTTGCATCGTCCGTTGAAAGGCCTGCACCACCACAATCCCACATCAGACACCAAGCGCTAACCGCTTGACAACGCAACAAGTCCCCTCCGCAACAGCACCACTCAGAATCGCGCTAATCAGCCTCTCAGTCAAGGTCCAGGGTCCCTGTTACTGCATCAAGTGGTGCTGGCACACAAAGCTGTGTTGGGGGCGTTTCTTGGCTGCCTGAAGTGCTAGCTAGGAAAAATGAGCATTCCTTTTTTCGACAGACCAGCCATCAAGGCCTGGCTGACACCAGGGCGCCCTCCGAAGTTTGACTGACGCGGTTGCACTCTGGTCGGGGTCAAAACAAGCGGCCTCGGGGTGTTTGAAGATAGCGCCTGCCTAGGCGAACAGTTGATCGGGGGTCCGCCCGAGGGGGGAAAAGTTTCCAAATCTGTCGGAATCAGGGCAAAAGCCAGATTGAGGAGGACAGTGCTGAGTGCCCTTGGCCGGCCGAGAAGTGGAGGTGCGGAGAGAGAAGAGGGAGAGGAGGGAGAGGGAAAGGTCCCCTGCCGCCGCCGGCGTGGTGTGGGGTAGGGGTCGATTCGATATCCTCTTGGTTCTACTCTGTAGGTGCCCCGGATATCATCTCGGCTCAGTCGTCAGTCTCATTGCCGCCGCCATCGTATGAGTTTGCCGTGGGCACCATGCAGGTCTCATCTCACTTGGCGGTTGGATGAACAGATGCGTCTGCCTCTGATCGTTTCAACTCGATCTTCTTGCTAGGGGTGAACCAAGTACGATGCTTCCCTCGCCACCGCTTTCCACTCCACCCCAGCTGGTTATCAGCTCTCAACTTCTCCCCCACGGGGTTCGGCGTTGCGTCTGACAATACCGACATGCCCAGCCAGCCCACAATTCCCTCACTTCAAAGTCACAACGCTCCTAGCTTATCCGTCAGTAGCTTGTCGTGCGTCGACCGTTTTGGTGTATTTCGACTGACTCGCCCATCGGATCTGGCAATTCTTCGGCCGGATTGACCTGCGACTTATAAGGACGTCGCATCTTGTCTTGGGGCCGGCAAGACTTGGGCGGTCCAGACTGCATCATGCGTCAATGCAGAAGGAACCATCTCGCTCGTGTCTTCCCAGTCCGCAGCTCGCAAAAGTACGACTCTCAACATTTCCTCTGGCGTCACCCCGGCATGTCCTGACGAGATCACATCCGGGGTAATAAGATTGTGGGGTTGAGGACGGAACCCCAGGTCCCCCAGATAACTCACATCATGAACTGACCCAGCCAAAGCGGGTTTTTTGGGTCTGGGGTACGCGTGATGGCCATGTTGAATCTGGGGAAGAGGCATTTTGCTTCTCGAAATCGATTTCGAGGCGTCTGCTTCAGCTCGATTCTCGGTGCTCGCCGGGACTGGTAGGACCGGTCCTCGGGTAAAGCACCGAAACTAAGCCGAGATTCCGCATCACGCCGCTTGTGGCAGTTGAACAGAGACAGAGACACGGAACTGGAACTGGAACTGTTGAGGATGGGGAAGAACCGCCGCTAAGACTAGAGGTGCTCTGCCTTGGCTTGGCCTTCCCGCCTGTGGCACAATGACCCAAGGGCCGAATCGCGCAGCGTTGAAGGAGCTATTGTTGGATGGAGTGGTGCTCTTGTTCCCTCCCCACGGCAGCACTTCCGGAGTAGGTACGTAATATCACCCATCACCGACCTGCATGTGGCCGTCCAGACTGTACATGATGCTCCAGCAACGCAAGGGGGGAAGAGACCATCCTGGTGCACGACGCAGCTCAACCAATGTCCAAAAGGTTTCGGCAGGGTGGTGCAAGACTCCGCTTCGCATCCCCTCATGACGGCCCAGCCCTCTCCGCGTCGGGTCTCATGGTCTCACAATCACATCTTTGCCACACTCCCTCGCCTATTCGGCCCTGGAGAAGAAGCCAACCTCACCGCTTTCGCTTCCCAGCTGAACGAGGCGCTGCCTCATGGCCTCGGCCCTCTCTCGCTCATGCTCGCCGAGTCGTGCAAAGGAGCACTTGTCGACCCAGTTGCCAACTCCGTGCTGGAGGACGTTTCTGGCCCGGAGGCGGTTGCCCTGGACGTGTCCCACGGAACCGTGCAGGGTCATTCGCTCCTTGGCGGAGCTGTAGGCGCCGCGGTGCAGGATATTATTGTTGTAGAAGACGATGTCTCCGGGCTCTAACTGCACGACGAGCTGGCCCTCTAGCTGTTTCTCGAAGGGGTCGGCGGAGCGCTCGATGTCGGTTCTCGGGCGCTTGTGCGAGCCGGGAACGACAATGAGCGAGTCGTCGTGGTATAGGGCAAAGTTGTACTGGGCGTGGTATGCCGGCCTGGCCAGGCGCTCCATCTCCTCTTGCGGCATAGCCTCGGCCGGGATGTCATCTCGATGCCACCTCAGTTCGAAGTCTGCGTCGGGCCGCACGAGCATGTTGAAGAGCTCCATGACGAGGTGCTCGTCACGGCACTGCAGCAACTGCTTCACAATGTCCAGGATGGCGTCGGAAAAGTAGAGGGCCGTGAAGAGGTCATGGCCCGGGAGTTCCGGGTTCATCAGGTGCTGCACGCCCCAGATGCCGTGCTCCCGCGCCGCGCTGGCGTCCCACGGAGGGAACTGCTTGCCCACGGTCCGGACGTGCGGCCACCCGCCCCCACGCGCCAGCTCCGTCGCCTCGCTGCTCGCCGCCCGCAGCTCAGCGAGTCTTGGGCCGCTGACGATGGCTTTGATGACGACGAAGCCATCTCGGTCCAGGCTGGCGAGGTATGGGTGCTGCTGTTCCTCCACCTGCTGCTGCTCCTGCTGCTCCTGCTGCTCCTGCTGCTCCTGCCGCTCCTGCTGCTCCTGCTTCTCCTGCTTCTCCTGCTTCTCCTCCTGTTGTTGGCCTGACATGGTGTGCGCTGTTTTGTCACCTTCAAGCCCGCCTGTGGAGCAGTTCAAAGGGGAGAGTAGCAACAAAGAAGCGTGTGCGTGTGCGTGTGCGTTTTGTCTTTACAGTCTCTCTCGGGCCAAAGGGTATGTAAAGCTCTGCCCAGAAAACGTCAAGGGTAGGGCCAGGAGCAATATCAAAAAGGCTTGGCGGCCCCTTTTTGTCGGCTGGGTTTTTTTTTTTTTTTTGCGTGTCTCTTCCGACAATTTGCCCAAAAGATGAGCATTTGTTTTCTTGTCGTGAGGTGAATCGATGAAGGGGATCGAGAGGGAAACGAGGCTAATAATAATGATGCCGCGCGGCCGTACGCAGTAATCCGTACTGTACGCCGCAACTGAAGGGGGCGCTGTAGCGAATTATGCGCCCAAATCCCGATTTCGCAAGGTGGGGAAGAAAGGGACTTGTTCCTCACTCCTCACTCGCCGACGGAGGTGCCACGCAGCTGAAAGTGGCGGCGGAGGAGCGTCAATATAGTTGCGTCGAGTGGGAAGCAAACAAGAGAGGTAACGTAACGTAGCCCTCGGCATCACCAAGGAGATGCGGCATCGGGAGGGGGGCATGGGGGGGAACATGGAGCATGGAAAGCATCGGCATCTTGGTCATGGTGGGGGACCAAAAAAGAAAGGAAAGCAGTTCGTTCAGTGGCAGCGTGGAAAAGGCTCAGAAGTGGCCCTCTTCTTATCATTGTCGTTATTAATAAGCCACTAACTTGGTCGTGTGCTTCTTTTTTGATATCTCGCCCGTTTGCTCGGCCTCAGCCCGCTCGCCTAGCGCTGCTGCTGCTTCCCGTCTCACTTCCCGTCGTCTCTTCTCCCTCTTCTCCTTTCTCAGGTAGGTACCTACTCGCAAGCCGCGGCTGGCCACCGCACGGCGAAACCCCTCACCGTCTTTTGCACGTCCAAGTCGCCCGGGTCGTTGTCGAAGAGGGGCTTGTCGAGGCGGCGCTCGGCCACCTGCTCGACGAGGAAGCCCTGCTCGCGCGCAATGTCGAAGAACTTTTCGTCGGCCGCCTTTTTCCACGGCCGGTACGACGTGAAGAAGACGTAAGCGACGCTGTCGGCGGCCCTGCGCAGCGTCTCGCGGATCGTCTTGACGAGCGCCCCGTGCTCGCTGTGCCGGAAGAGCAGGTCCGCCAGGATGAGCACGTCGAAGCGCTCGCCGCCCTTTTCTTGATCGAGACGAGCGAGCAGCGGCTCCGAGTCGGCACCCCAGACGAAGCCCACGGCGTCGACGGCCGTCGCGATGCGGCCCCGGGGGTCGACCGTCTCGTCGCAGGCGTCAATGTTCTTCTGCATGACGGAGACAATGTCCGGGTCCGGGTAGTCTGTCATGACCACCTTGCGAGCGCCGAGGATCGCGGCGACGAGACACGGCAGGCCCGAAGCGGCGCCGAGCTCGAGCACGGTGCGGCCGCGCACGCGGGAAGGGTCATCCTCGAAGAAGTCCGAGATCATCTTGGAGCCGTTCCACACGATGTGAGCCTCGGTCGGGCTGGATCCCACGAGCCGCAGCGTGATGGCCTTGCCCGACTTCATGGTGAACATTTCTTCCTTGTGAGGCGGAGTCGGCGGGTAAAAGTCCTCTGGGTCGTCCATGAGGCCGTCGAAGCCGTAATCCACGTCTTGTGCCATGTCTGGAGTTATTTGCTAGTCTCTTCGTGCGCTGCTCGTGTTGTGTCTGGCCAAGGGTCGGCCGTCTTCACTCGTGGGTGGCGTTATAGAGGTTCTGACTTTGCCGTGGACGTCCTGGCCTTCTCTTTTCTTCGCGTGCCGTCTATCTTGCCGTATCCTCTCGTAAATGTAGCTTCACACAATCTCAGTCGCGGTTGATGTCGTTGAAGAGTTTGCCAGAGTGGGCCAAATTGCCGTGTCCACAGTGCGTGCACCCAATCCGACTTCTCAGCGCAGCCTGTGCAGCCGGCTCAACACACCCCAAATCACTAGAGTTGGGCGTTTGTGATAGCATATCCAGTCGTCATCCAAATCGCTGACGAGCCAGCTCCTTGAGCATGCTCACAGTTCCCTCCTCCCGCTCCCTCCACGCCCTTCGTTTCTCTTCCATCTCTTCCTGCTTGGCTCTCAAAATCTCCTCCCGCCGGATTTCCCGTTCTGTCTTGCGTCGCTTTTCATTTTCCTTGGCCTGTTTGTACTCGGCCACCGAGTCTCCTCCGCCCATCAAGTCCTGTTCGTTTGCCTCCATGCCCGGGCTCTTCTCGCGGAACGAACGCATCTTTTCGTTGACCAGTTGTCGCTTTTCGAGTTGGCGTTCGCGCGTTCCCGCTTCTGCTCGAGGGAGAATATCATCGAGGCGTTCCTTTTGCTGTGCGCGGTCGGCCTTGCGAGCGACGCGGAGATCGTCCCTGGACGCTTGCCTCTCCTCTTCGTCCAACTCGGCGCGAAGGGATAAATCTTGGAGTGAAGGGATGCCCGGGCCAGCGCGGCGATTAGAGCCTGACGTAGGGAGGACAGGCCCGTAGTCGTCCTCGTCACTCTCGAGCCTTGTCTCAAACTTTGCCTTCTCCTCGCCGCGATCCCTCGCGTCATCGTCAGCCTTCGTAGTCTCCTGCCGAGCCGGGGGGCGTTCCGGTTCTTCTTCCTTGATGCGTGCAAACATTTCCGGGTCGTACCATCCCTCGGCCAACTCGCCGCGATTCCACTTGCTGATGAAGCTCTTCCACCTTCCCTTCACCTCTCGGTCATCCATCTGGTCAATGTCTTTCTGCTTCTGAAGATCCAGATACCTGGCAAACAGAGGCTCGAATGCTGACAAGTCTGCCTTGAGAAGTGGCCTTGCCGAGAAGGGCAGGGCCGGATTCACTTGCGGCTCGCTCTTGCGGTGGCCATCCTCGCGATGCCTGTGGGATGACCGGTGATGTCTTGAGGACTGGGTTTGATCGCCTGACTCTCGAGATGACCTATCGTGGCGCGACGAGGAAGTTTTGGCTCTTTTCTGTCCTGGCGGTGACCGTGAGCGGGAGTCTTTTCGAGTTCTGTCGCGACCCTCGCCTCGTCCTTCACCCGATTCGCGCCATCCGTGTTCGCGATGTGGGGACCTTTGACGAAAGTCGCGACGATGATCCATTAGACTTGCTTAATTCTGTAAAGGCGAGTGCGCGCGATCTGTGAAAGAGTTGTGCTGAGGATGATATGGATGTTTTGAAGAAAGCGCGGAACTGAAGCTTAATAGGGGACGAGCTTCTCTTTCTCTCTGAGAAGCTTAATCTAGTGCTAGGGAGGAGGCCACACCACACAGTGCGCTCCACTTTCCTATTCCACGAAAGCCTGCCAGCCTTGCCAAAACCTCAGCTTCGAATTTTATGGTATTGTGAAGTGGAAAGTATCGTATTCAAACTGTGGCCTCCTCCATGCCATCCATTATAGTATTGTCATTCCGCCTCAAGCTCATGCCTCGTTCATATCCAGAGGGTATCATTTCTTCAACTGCCATCTTTTCCACCTCCCAAACACAAGATAGCTTTCACATTGGTCCAGACGCTCGACCTGCTCAAAGCTAATGCTATCGTACATCTAGATGTAAATATGTGCTCCTGCTTCGAGATTCATAAGATTATAGTTTCATGAGCCCTGACCGTTCTGCTCGGCCGAAGGGTTTGGATTGCTGTGTATCACGCAACCAATACACTGACAGTCATCGCCACAGGGGCAACTAGCAGTATCGCCAGCGCATGAACCCCCAAAAGGATAACTAACAAAGAAGAAGTCACTGGCAGAGAGTGCTTGCTCCTCGCTCATTCCCGAAGCTGCATCCGACGGCGTTTGGGGAGCCGGTGGTGAAGCGTTTCCGTCACGCGAACCAGCGAAAGGCGTGGCTTTAGGATTCGGCGAATCTCCCTCGACCGCGGTTCCGTTCGTCCCGTTTGTTGCATTGCCGTTCACATGATTCTGGCTCGAGCGGGCGCTTCTATGGCCGGCGTGGTGTTGTGACTCGTCTGTCATGCTCTCCCAGGCGGATCGAACGTAATTCTGGGTTGCCTCGTTGTATGGGTGAGCTGCACATCCAATACATTGACAAGATGCACCGCAGCTACACTGATGAGAAGTTCCCGAGGCCTGGTGAGGTGTCCCCGAAGCCGAATGAGGCACGGTCGGGGGTGGGTAAGGGATTGCGCCAGGAGGTAAAGCATACGGGACTGACATCGCCCCTCCAGCTGCAAAGGTCATTGAAGCCATCATTTGTCGCCATTGGTCTGGCTGGAGTGGCTGTAGATAGGATCCGTACTGGGGTGGATAAGTGAAGACTGTCGGTTGAGGATAGTACGCATACATGCCGTTTGGCATAACCATGGGCGTTGGAAACGGCGACATGATGAAACTGCCTGGGGCAGAAACATCTGACGTAGGTAATGGCTCGGATGCCCGCTCCTCTTTCGGTGAACTGACCCTGGGCGAGCAGCAGCTCTTGGTCTTCGGCTCGATGGCTGGCGCGGGACTGGCCGCAGCTGTTGAGGACTCACTTGTCGGAGGAGCTGTCGTGGAACCGTTACTGCCTTCGCCTCCGCCTCCATCACAACAAGACCCAACCGTGGGTGTTGGGGCTTCGGCCTTTGCCTGAGAATTACCATTTGTCACTAGGTTGTTATGTCCATTCGTCATGCCGTTCGTACAGTCTGGGCTCATCATGGGTGAAGGTATCTGTGGCGGGAACATGGGATACATCATAGGCCCAAATGGCGAATCGGCGGGCACCATGCCCATTGCGCTAAAGGCAGACATGTCGGGCATCGGAGCTGGAGGTTGCTGCACGCCATTGAAGGCGGGGGTAACATTGACCATGCTCGGGTCAATCCGGTCAATGGCTGTGGGATCGACCGATTGCCGACGACTCGTGTTCGAAGCACCATTCTTATTGCTGCTTTTCTGAACTCGATATGACGGGGTCGAGGCCTTGGGGGGGCTCTGCGGAGTGGTTTCCTTGGTCGAGTTGCCGTCGTTCTTCGCTGTTGAGGGCTCAGCAGATTCGGTTCCACAGCGGCACTTTTGCTTCCTGGGGATGGCGGCAGTGACTTGGGCACAAGAGCAAGGGCGAGAAGGGGGATGAGGACAGGCACTCAGTGGGCGACCTGGTTTTCGCACGGGGACCATCAATCGTTCGTTGGCGTGGGTGCACTTGGTTGAGCGATGGCCGCGAATGCAAGGCTCGCTAGAAGCTCTCTGGTCAGCACCAACGTGCAGATGCGCGCGGGCAAGACAAGGCATGGGTAAAGGCTGTGGAAGAACATACCAGGCCATCTTCTGCCCGTTGATGAGAGGCATGGTGAGGTTTGGGTCGCAGGACCCGTCTGAAGAATCCCCAAACGTGAAGAGGCGCAAATGGTCTGGGTAATGCAAGGACTCCCGCACTGGCTATTATTGCAGAGCCCGATGAGGCGCTCAGAGCCTACAAAGAAATGGGTGGGCGACCGTCCCTGGTCAACATCCAGGCGATCGGAACGTCGTCACTGCGTCGATTCGCGGCGATGTTGGTAAATCGTGAGGCGAGGTTCTCGGCGACGCAGAAAACAAAATCAACGGCGATTTTCGGCGATGGTTGCGTGAGGAATGAAGGCACGGCGCCGGGTAGCCGGGAGCGGGTGACGGGCTTCGAGCCGGGAAGGCGGGCGGCGGGCGACGGGCGACAGGTCGAACAAGGAGGCACCGGCGAATTGGGACCGACAACGGGGCGCGATTGAGGGAAATCGGGTCGGAGAGGAGATGTTGTAAAGATCAAAAACTTGTAACAAGTTGGAGTGGCCCGGGGAGCATATTCTCAGCTCAGCAGGATGGAACGTGGAGCGTGGAGCATGGAGGCTGGAGGCGCGGGAGGCAAAAGCGCAAGAGCAGCCAAGCAGTCTTCCATCGCGCGGGAAGGAGCAAGCATTGGGACAGTTGCCCGCTAATGAGTTCCTCCACTGAAACCCACCACCACGGTAGGCGGGTTAATTGCACCTGCCCGCTCATCCACCAAAGTACACACAGCCCGGTGTGCTTCCATGACAAGAACCCTGAAGACCTCCATCACCATCCATCCTCCATTCCCTCCATCCGTCAAACATGCCACAACCCATACACGACCTACACTGCTTTGTTCAGCCCATCGCACAAATCTCCCCATAGAGTACACGCCTCTATGCGCCTTAGGTACATGACGTCCATCGTCTGTCATTCACCATGCAAGAAACAGTCACCAGAGGGCATTCAACCACAAAGATGCTCCCCACCCCCACTGCGAGGGGCCAACTATCGTTCCTCATCGCGGCTCAGCTAAGCCCGAGTTGGCACTTACCATGCAACCGCAAGCCAACTAGAACGTCCTCTTGCTGGCTGACCACGATGCAATTCAGGGCCAGCTCTTAGACCCCTCCATCCGAAGTTGGCTCGTCGACGGAAATATATCCAAGTGGTAAGCCGAGCACAAGAACTGATGATACAGTTCCAAGGCCGTTTCACCATTCAAGCTAACGCGACTCAACTCTACTATGCTTTCTCCTTCAAACGATGAACGGACAGCCGTGAGCCGTAGCGCTCAACAAGCAAGCCTCGTCGACTATATCCCACCCCGAGTATATGTACGGATATGCATGGCCACACCGATGTCACAGCGCCCCCTCGTACATGCGGAGTAAAGAGACTCTTCTGAGGCCTTGTCCCCCGTGGCGTGGGATAATTACTAACTTAGGACGCATCTGGCAATCCGCCGTCGAGGCCAAGGATGCAATTGGGCACAACCCATTGCCCGACCTTTGCCTGAAGTTTGCCCCTTTGGACGATCAAACTTTGGCAGACGGCGACCATCGACGCTTCTACCACAACGCGACCGACTATGCTCCTCCATTCAACTCTAACTTGCCTCGACCGATTTCCTCTCCTCCCGCATAAATACGTCTTGTTCTCGCATCTGTCAACTTCTCTCCCCTTCCCTCACCTCACTGCCTCTCTCAACCCCCCAGAACCGAGCCGCAGCCCACCCAGTCTCCATCAGGCCAACCCAGCCGAGTGAGCAAGTTTTCATTGGCTCACGGCGCATCGACACCACCATCGGCATCCATGGTCATCCATGACCCATGACTGTTTTCAAGGGAGCCCACTCTCAATATCCGAGATGGGCATGGCCTCTGCCTGAACCACGGTCCATCTGCCCTAGGTCTGGCATGAGATATCAACGGCTTGTGTGGTTCCTCTGCCTCGTCGAGTTCAAGTCGTTGACGATCTGAATGCCTCCGACAGGCCACCCCATGCACGAAGCGAATGCCGTTGGCTCCCGCTTTACTATACATCCTAGGTAGCTCTCCCTTCAAGATTCTCCTCTCACCTCAGTTTCTCCAACGAAACGGGCTGCATTTCAAAAGGCGTTCTACCAGCACGGCATGCCGAATTTCTTCATCCTATTGATTCAACACGAAAGTGCCACGGGAGCATCTAAGTGGTATAGTACAAGTGCATCCTAGAAATGAATGTAGTAACAACCCCCCCCCCCCCCCCCCTCTTTTCAAGAGCTCTTATCCGAATCATCAGAATCCGCAAACATGTCGGCGGCACGCATCCGTTTCCTAGGCGGTCCTCCGACCCTCGATGACTCCTCGCTTCTTTCTAACTTACGACCTAGCTTTTCTGTTGCGTTACTCGCTGGTATTGGAGAGGGGAGGTCGGCCATTGCTTCATCCTCATCAACCGCCTCCCCTGCAACATCATCGTCGTCGATCGGTTCCCCTTCGATGTCGTCCTCGTCAATAGGTTCGCCCTCCACATCGTCGTCTCCAATCGGTTCTCCAGCAACATCATCGTCATTATCATCCATTGGTTCGCCGGGTACGTCAGCTTCCTTCGCCGAGACCGGGAGCATTCGTTCCCCACGAATATCAGCTTCGCCTTCTCCTGCGAGTGACACTTCGACAATCTTCCACTTCCCCTTTTTCTCCACGCCGTCCGATATACCTTCCACATTAAGACTTGGTGGATTTTCGAAGCTGCGCACAAACAGTTCCTGGCTATCGTTTGGGAAGACACACCAGCCTTCCCACAGATTGAGGACCAAGTTGACGCTTCGCTTCCACTTCTCTGCTCGCAAGCGACCCCATTTCAGCCTCTCGGCCATCAGGCCTAGCGTTTCGAAGATGTTACCCTCTCTCAAAGCTGTTTCAAAAAGCTGTCGGAAACGCCACGCGTGTCGTACTCCAGATGTCGAGGAAGAGGACAAGATATCGTTGACGACGTACAAACCGACAAGGCTCGCCGCGCTCACGTCTATGCCTTCGCCCGTAGCAGACTCGTCTTGAGCGCCGGTTGGCTGCGGGTCCTTGCTTTCTGACCTCCTCTCTGGGTTCGCACCCGTGAGAGCAAGTGGCTTTGCGATGTTGGATACGATCATTTGGACGGCCTCGTCGACACCACGACTCGAGTGCTCGAGGGCAAATGCCGTCACCCGAGCGATATCCCCCTTTCGTAGTTTCGATAGCGTCGTTGGTAGCCGTGCCAGGAGGTGTGTAAGTTTGGCCTTTCCCAACGGGTTAAGGAAGGTCTTTTCGTTTTCGGCGGTCTGATCCTCCCGCTTCTTGTCGTCATCGAAATCATCGTCCTCTGAGTTGTACTCTGAATCTGAGACGAACTCGTCGATGCGTGTAATGTACTCGAAGATGAGGTCTTTTTCGGGCGCCTTCCACGCGTGGCTTCCTTCGAAGAGCGGCACATATTTGCCTTTTCTGTTTGCTGCTTGTGAGCCCGTAACCACTTCCCACAACCTCCAGCGGTACCAAATACCGCCTTGGCTGCGGGCATCCCAGAGCCAAGCCCACTTTTCTTCTCGCTGCACTTCTGGCCTCGACATGAGCAACGCCTCGAATTCCAACCCATGTTCGAGGAGGCCCTCGATGACAATGTTGATCAGCTGCAGGGTCCGCACGTCCTGCAGCGGCTTCACGGGCACGTGTAAGAGGTTGGAACGGCTCACTGATGGGCCGGGAGGGCCGTACGACGTTGGCGGTGCGAACCCTCGTCGGAACCCCTCGAGAGTAGATGCGTCTTCGGGTGCTTTTGGTCGTTCCACGGGCTTGGCTCCAAAGGGGTGCGACGATGTCGAAGACGAGGCAAGATTAGGCAGCGCCGTGGAGGGTACTGCGGAAGAAAGATGTCGGTGTAGAGACAGGTAATACCCATAGCCCATGTATCGATTCTGAAGCGTATTCACGGCCGAGTCCATCTCATTGGCGGGGGTGTCCTGGGAGAGCGTGACGATGGCCACGGTCGATTTCCTCTCGGAGCTCCCCGCGCCGTCTGGCGGCGCGATCTTGACGTTCTCGACCGTCAGGTTCTTTGGTATTATAGCCTTGACCATAGCGGGCGACGTCCCAGGGGGCATGCTCGACAGGCGCAGCGTGGGTTTCGCGATGGCCTTTTCCTCGGCCCGGTCCTTGGCCTCTTCGACGTCTTCGTCGTCGCTCGAGTGGAACACTCGGGGGACCGAGAGGGATGCGCTGCCGCCGCCGCCGCCGCCGCCGGTGCTCGGCTTGTCTCCGTCGTCAAAGGCCGGCCCGCCCTTGTCCCTCGGGGTCCGCGCAAAGTCCTGGAACGAGCGCTTCTTGCCAAACAGCGTCGGCGGGGGTCCCAGGCTCCCCGGGCCGCTCTTCAGCCCCGAGGTGCCAAAGTGTCGCCTGCCGGCCCCCGGTGCGGGCGGGCCCTGGCCGAACGGGCGCGAGGATCGCTGGTGGTGGGCGTCCCGGTCGCGCGCTCGCCGGTCGCCGAAGGCGCCTCCGTCGTCATCATCGTCGCGGTCGAAGCTCTTCACGAACTCGTCGTATACGGCGGCCGTCTCGGCGGCTTCGCGCTGGCGCTTGGCCTCGGCCTCAGCCTTTTGTCGCTCAAAGGCCGATTGCTTCGTAGGCTTTTGGAGTTTGGCTTCGACGTCTGGGAAGTCGGACAATCCCTTGCCAGAAGACATTGTTAAAGATTGGTAAGTTCTAGTGATTCAGGGCATTGTTGAGGTGTGTGATTCGAATACGCGAGAGGTGCGTATTTAGAAGTTGTGATTGTGTTGGAAACTTGATGCCTCAGTGACACTTGAGTAGGTGGTAGCTCATTGGTGCATGCGCCTCGATACAAGGATACGGAGCAGGAACCTTGGGCGTCATTCCAGTCCGTGTGAGCAGGCACCGACATGCGCATAACTACATCAAATAGAAATGCGGTTTAATTCAAATGCTACGTTTGCCAAGAATCTCTCGTCTCTTTCATACAAAAAGGGCCATTTACTCTATTCAATCATGTCCATTACAGCTTGGCCTTGACCACGTTCAAAGCGCGGCCCTTTGCCAGCTCGTCCTTCAACACCAACATGGATCCTCCCCGACTCCCGTCCTCGGTGATCAGGCCCTTGTAGACGCCGTCCGTCTCGCGACCAGCACCGTCCGAAGGCATCTCCCTCCAGCGCCACTTTTCGGCGAACTTGCCGCCTTCGCCCAATAGCACGTCGACGATCTTGTCGCCCAGGTTGGGCAGGAACTTGAAGCCGTGCCCGCTGTCGCCCGTGGCCACGAACAGGCCCTTCCAGCCCGGATGCCAGTCGATGAGCCACTCGCCGTCGCGCGTATCGGCGTACCAGCAGATGCGCGTCTTCTTCCAGGGCCGCGCCTCGAGGCCTCGCAGCGGGATGAGGTCGGTGAGCGCCCTTCGGAGGTCCAGGTCGGCTTCGGCGGGGAACGGGTCCGAGGCGTCCACGCGCGACGTGAAGGGCTGCGAGGCGACAAAGTCCTCGCGGGGGAGCGTGTGCGAGATGGGCAGGGCTCGCGTGACCTTGACGGGGTTAACGTAGCCAAAGTCATGGCGCGCAAACTTGAGCAGGCCGTCGCGAGGTGGGATGACGAACAGGCCGGTGCTCAGGTTCAGCACCACGGGCAGCTTCTCTAGCGCCTTCTCTTCCTCGGGGCTGATTCCGACGTACGCGACGGGATGGCCAGTGGCCTCAGAGCGACCTCGAAGATCGATGAGAGACCCGGTCCAGGCACCGGCGGCCACAAACACCACGTCCGCCTTGTGGACGCTTGAATCCGCTAGCTCGGCGCCGACAACGCGATCGCCTTCGGTCACCAATTCCTTCACCTTTGCGTCGACAAAGTTGACCCTGCCAGTCGCCTTTGTCTTGGCATACAGCCACTTCATTCCCTTCCCAGCGTCGGCCCAGCCAGACAAGTTGTTGATGTAGCCCCAGTCGCCGGGGTAACCGTCGGTTCCGATGTGCGCCTGGATGACCTCTGTGCTCTCGAGCTTCTGGATCTTATCCTGGGGCAGGCCGGTCTCTCGAGCGATTTCCATGACGTTCTTATAGCTCTCCTTGGTGTAGTCCATGCCCGACTTCTTGTACGAGTAGTCCTTTGGCGGCGTGTTCGCGCACAAGAGGAGACCCGACTCAGAATACCGCCCTTGGCCGCCGACTTCCTCGTCGCCCTGCTTCCGCCATTCCTCCTGGGCCTCGGCTGCGAACGCCGCGTAGTCGCGGTCAGAGTAGTCGGGGCGGACGATTCGAGACGAGTCGACGCTGGCGGCGTCCTCGGGGGGGAATTGGCCGTGCGCGCAGTCGACGAGCGTAATGGACGTGTCGTCGAACAGCTTCCGCTGGGTGAGGGCGTATGCCGTGCCGAGGCCAAAGACGCCGGACCCGACAATCAGGATGGACGAGGGAGGACGAGTACGATCCATCGCGCAAGCTAAGGAGAGGCAGTCTACGACGGAAATCCGCTGGGGCAAGGGGGAACGAACGAGGGAACAATGGCAAAAGAAACGCAAGGTGAGAGAGTTCTCCTCCTCCACGCAGATACCGGAACGGCAACCGACCTCTTTTCTCCACGCCACCAAATTTTCAGGGTAGGTTATCGCGTCCCGATCACGGCGATGGCCGATGGTAGGGTGCGTGAGCCTGGTCTGGGTGTCAAGACAGGCCGAGAATCGGGGCTAACGAACTATCCCCACACGCTGCAGAGGGGACGAAGGCTTCCCTTGATTGAGCCTTACATACCCGAGGGGCATTATTGGGCTCGTGAACAAGCAAAAGTGGCCCTGAAGTTGTAGAGTTGACGGAGTCATGACAGACAGGTCACGAAGCACGCAATAATTGATATCAAGAGATGGGAGAACATTAAATTGAATTGGTAACTGCAAGTAGTAATCCGAGACTGGCCTAGAAATGATTCATCTCTTGCCCATCTCGACCTTGTGTGCCAACTGCCAATAGCGATGCCATGGCGACTTGTTCTCCTGTTGGAGACAGCCTGGTCAACCAGCCTGTCTTCTTTCTTTGCGTGGCTCGAAGCCCTCCGACCAGCCCTCGCTGCTGGACGATGCCCTCCCGTTGCATCCACTCAACACTTCCCTCGGATATAATTAAATGCGCCCGAGTCTAGAGAGCGCTTGCGCTCATCGAAAGACTGGCGCGAGCAATCTATGTTGTGCGTCGCGGGATGAGTAGTCTTGTTCTTTTATCCCCCCCCCCCCGGCCCCCATATCCGTTTCCTTCCGGAATAAAATTCATCCCCCCTGTACCGTCCTCGCCAACGCCTGTGCAATGCAGCCGGAAAAAGAAATTCAAAAATGATACAAACGCGCAATTCTGGTTGTTTGCTGGGGTTGTGTACAAACAACCAAGAGGTATTGGCAAAGAAAAGAAGAAAAAGCAATCGTGGTATCGTGACGGTTTTCTAATCATACACGTCGATAGAAAATTGGGATAAGGAGTGTTTGGATTTGGGGCTGTTAAACAACAATCCTCTAAACCTTGCGGAAATCTGGCAGCCAAGTTAGTCAGGTGCTTCAACCAGGGGGCAGGTGAGAACGAACCCTGCAACACGGGGTAGATCATCTCGAAGGCTTGGTAGATCTCCTCGCGCACTTTGGCACCAGTCAATACAATCTTGCCGCTGACGAAGATCAAGAGCACAATTTTGGGCTTGATCATGCGGTAAATGAGACCAGGGAACAGCTCAGGCTCGTAGGAGCTAAAGTTGTGATGGCGCGAGGCGAGGCCTTCGAGTCGGATAGGGAACTTGATGTCGCAAGAGCCCACGATATTCTGGATCTTGAAGTCGGTGAACTTGGCGTTGAAGCCGAGCTTCTGGATGATACGAGCGTATTTCCGCGACGCCAGCTTCGAGTCGTCCTCAGACTTGGCTCCAGTGACAACCATTTTGCCACTGGCGAAGATGAGCGCAGTGGTTTTTGGTTCTCGGATACGCATGATGACGGCGGCGAAACGCTACATTGGTCAACAACTGAGTTCACGCGTAGGGAACAGACAAAAGTACCTTAGGGTTGTACTCAGCGTTTCGCGCGTGCAGAGCGATCGTCTTCAGATCCAAGCGGCAGTCAAGGTTGACAGTGGCCACAATGTTTCTTTGAGTTGAAAGTTCAGTCCCACTGAGCAAATCAAAATCACTCAGGAGGATACATACTGCAAAGTGGGAGTAATTCCACTGGGTCCCTGAGTAGCCCCCGGAGTCGCAACAGGAGTCGCGGGAGTCACCCCATTTCCATTCGTCGACTGTTGTCCGTTGTTGGGCGCAGGTCGCTGAGCGGCATCGCCTTGACCGGCGGGTGGCGGCGTCAGTTCGTTGGTAGCTCCAGGGAACGACAACGACCCAGGCGCAGTGAAGGCCTTGGCTTGCGCCGCATTCGACGGGTGCGTCTGAATGCCTTCCATGATTGGGGTCGGTATTGAGGGACGCGTAGGAGGTTTAGGATTGCTTGAACGGATCTGAGCGGCAGGCATGTTAGCGTCGCGACTTTCTCAATGACTATGGGAAGAGCCGACCATCAAAGCAAAGCGATGTGGTACGTTTGGGAGGTTGATTATGGGCGATTTCTTGGGCGCTGAGACTGTGCACCCAAGGTGATGATGGAGGAGGGAAGTTTGAAAAAAGGAGGAGAAATGGGGTTTATATAGGTGGGGAGTGTGGCAGTGCAGTGAGTCAGCGCCAACGGGACGACGTACCAGTCGCGTGGGAGATGAACAAGTGAATGTCTCCCCTACAAGAAAGCTGTTCAGGCACCGAAGCTGATTGTGTCGGGAACTTGAATGCGCAGGGCGATTCAAGAGGACAAAAGAGGTAGATCGTGGTTGTCTTTGTTGTCGTCGGTGTGATTGTCGATCGAATGAACAGGCAACGACCTTTCTTTTTGCACTTCACAACTTCTTTTATTTGGGTCTACACAGACACAAACGACCTGATGGCGACGGCGACGGGGAGTGCAACGGCGGTGTTCGCGTTCCGGGTCTTCGTCGGGAGCAACGAGGTCGTTGTGCGCAAGGAGCGGAGGGCAAAGACGTGTTCCAGTTCTTTGGCCCTGGTCGCAAAGGGTTGTCGGCTACCGGATCCTTCTGTTCCAACACAAACAAAGAGAGTGGCTTGCGTCTGGGAGAGACGAAGCAGTGGTCGCGGGGGAGGGGGAGAGAGAAAAGGAAAGGGACGATTGATTGTCTTGGGTTGGAGACTTCTTTGTGTCCAAGGCGCAAGACCAAGCGTGTGGGTGATTGGGCGATGGACTGGTGGGTGGAGCTGTGACGTCGTGGGGTACAACAGTGAAAAGAGTGGCCGGACGTAAGTGGAAGATACGTAGGGCCGTCGGTCGGGACTTCCGCGCAGGACTCTCGAAAGCGGCGGGCGAGGGGAGTGGTGGCTCTTTATAATTTTGGGCGCAGCGTGTGCAGGGAGGCGCCCCAGGCAACAGCACTGGCTGTGGCGTCTCCGCTGGCAGTCTTGGTCACTCCTAGTGCGTGCGCTAACGCCAATGCGGCCAATCAGCGGCAGCGACGGGGTTGAAGATATCTCCTTTTCTTCCCACACGCACCCCAGTCGACGCCTCGAGCCCCTGAAGTACCGCGATAGCAGATGAGGAGTCGCGAAACCAGAGACACCCATGCGCGCGCACTTGTGCTCCATGCATCGCTGGGATCGCTGAGGGGGGCGCTGAGACCTGTGATGCCGGCTCTGCGAGCACTAAAATGGCAGCCTCGGCTTGCCGCTTGCCATGGAATTGCCAGTTGCCATTGCCACTGTGTCCTGAAGGGAAGTTTCTTGGTGGACCGGGTGGCTGAGCAGTTTCCCAAGTCTCCCGGTGCTCCCAAGCGTCGTCATCACGTCCCGCTCGGATTTCCTGCTGTCCCCTCCCTCTTCTCTTCTTTGTCAAACAAACCCACCGCAGCAAGAACGAAGCGTCGTCCTCTGCATCTTCCACCGCTCATCACACTCACACGCCGCATCATCGAAAGGACGACAGAGACGTGTCCGATATTGACTGCTCGAGCGACTGCGACTAAGACTACGGCGACGGCGACGGCGACGACGACCATGGACGATTCGACGAACCGTACGATCAGACCGACACGATAGCATCGACGATAGCGGGCAATATCGGCATCGACACGATGGACTGGTGGATTTGGACGAAAACGACGCATCGACGAGCGCATTCACACAGTGAGCGGCAACATGGCGGGTTGTGGGCTGGACCGGACTTTACCTTACCCTGGGCTGGGTTGGCCTCAACTCTGACCGACGGGCAGCAGCGGACTCCGGGCAGGCTCCGATGTGCTCCAGCAGAACAGTAGGCTCCAGCAGCACGCAATCCAGCCGACGCAAGTCCTGACTCCTCCCCCAAGCATCAAGCGTCACAGCGCGTGTGGATGGACCTAGGACCGACTGGAAATTATGGACCAGGGCTGGGCTCATGGCTTGGTTGGCCCGTTGCTTTTTGGGATTTTCATTGCGCATCCATCCCCATTGCCCCCTCCCTTCGCTCAACACGACGCCCGCCCCCTTCACGGTCGCCTCCAATCGCCCCGAAACCGCCCAATCGTCCCAACCGTCGCAGCCATTCATGATTTGAAATCCCGGTCCACCAAACGCTCTGCGTCGCTGTGGTTCCCTCTTGCGTCGGCGGAGGCATCCACTCTCAGCATTCTCCAGCCCCAAGTTGACCCTGTCAAACTCTTTGTTTGCCCCTCGTGGGACTCGTCTCTTTCCAAGGTTTTTTTTTTTTTTTCTTTTTTTCCCGCGTACGACCCCAACCAACGTCGACCATGGGACGGCCTCCCTGAAACACTGACATCCCTTACTGACGGCGCATCCCAACCTCGCGGCGCGTTCCCTTCTCACCATGCCAGGTTCGGTCCCTTTCGCTCACAGGCGCAGTCCCCTGTCGCAACAGACGTCTCGAAATCGTGCACGACTCGTCTGTGGCGACAAAAACAGGCCATTCACGCGGCTCCAACGAGGCTCACAGAGTTTTTCGCGCGCGAAGGGGGGGGGCGCGACAAACGTGACTTGTTGGGGCTTTTTCCATTTTTCTGCCCCCTCAAAGTGTGAGTCATGGCTCCGTGACCAACCACTGAGCGTCGGGCTGGCATGAGACTGTTTGCGCCGCAAGGGAGGCTGGCCATTTGCGGCCGCTGACTGGTGGAACGCCCGGGGACTCCCTGTATCGCCTTTCTCACGCGCTCGCTCAAGTTCCATGCTTGACGCTCGCTCTTGCGCACGCACCATTTCTCACAAAATATTTTTTTTTTCTTCTCATGCACGCACGCACGCGCTCTCTCCTTTTCGCGCACAGCCTCCGTCGCACTCTTTGCCCGATTTGTTTCGCATCGCATCCGCCGTATCTCTCACTCATGCTTGTGCCCTTTCTACCAAGCACTCATCTCGCGTCGTTTCTTGTAGTAAAACCTTTGCCAGTCTGCGCAACTTCGCTAATGACACGTTTTCATCGGCCTCCGCGACCGGTTTGCGCCAAGCAGTGACGCGAAAATTTTGATAGACGATGGATCGCCGAGCCCAACTTCCCATTCCGAAGCGCCAGCGCCGCAAGATACGGGTCTGGCCCGACAGATGTACCTCACTAACAATTTTCAAGTGGCCACATCCCATCCCTGTCATTCCAATCTCTCCCTTGCCTCACTTGAGCCGAACAGGACTCAGTGGAAATGCATCAGGCAGGGGGCGCGACTTTGCGATAAGACGTTGGCCCCGTCTCACGCTGCGTCGTTCCCCAGGATCACGTCCGGGATCATCTTCGTTTTTCCCTGTTTACCCCGCCGCCATCGGACGCGCTGATCTGATGAGTTCAGCTCTCTCCGCACGTAATGACGAGTTTGTTCTTGGGATGCATTCACTTCTTGGTCAATTGAGATGGGTGAGAGCGGCGAAGCGCCTGGCGCTGTGGCAAACGACCTTGGGGCGCACAATATTGGGCAAGGATATCAGGTTCACATACTCCAGAAGGAACATCTCTTTTTCTTTCCAAGGGAGGCCTTTTTTTGGTGTTGCACCAGGTGCGACATTCCTCGACACCCAAACGGGCCTCAAACCCGTCTCAACTGTGACAATCCAGACTTGTACAAGTCATGCGCTGTGCGACATGGAATGCCGTTGCGAATGCATGCACAGCCTCGCTCTGAACTGGACTGAATACCAGGACTTGGCTGCCTTCCCTCGGTCAGTTTTGACGATCCTTTCCTGGTCGATTTCCTCGTCGATTTTCACCGATTTCTTTGATTTCCTCGAACAAATGGGCGCGGCTGGGGAAGTCTCTCCACATGTTCAGTGTTCCAGATTTCCCTTTCTCGTTTCCCCATCCGCTCGCATGGATCATGGCTGGCTGGCAAACGGACGGTCTGACCGTAGCTTTCTCAACGGGCTTGTGGCTCTCGCACTTTTCATGCTCCGTGGCCCTTGTTTTCTTACGTGTCATTGTTGACGAAAAAGCAAAAAACTCGCACACAAACATGTTCACGCTCCGTCATGCCCGGCATTTGTCGACGAACCCATAAGGGTGATATGATGCTTTCATGCGGATTCTTTTCTGTAATGGGCACCCATGGCCGACGCCGATATACATAGTACACCCGTGCCCTCTCTTTTTGGCCTTGACCGTCCGTTCCCATCCGTCTCTTTTCGCTTTGTCCTCCTGCTGACAAACCCCTTCCCCCCTTCGCTTTGTTCCTTTGTCTCCCTTTTTCGCGTCGGGGTGATGCATTCACACGCGCATCCAAGTAATAAAGTATACAATCAGGTATCATACAACGTAAACAAACAAAACGATTGGAATCCAAAAAAAAAGACCATACCCCTTTGTTTCTAACTCATGTAGTACTTGGGGCCTTCGCCTCCCTGCGGCACTTGCCAGTTGATGTCCTGGTTTGGCGCCTTGATGTCGCACGTCTTGCAGTGAATGCAGCTGAGTCGCGTTAGCACACAGATTCATTTCACCACGACGGCAATGGGTAGGGTCGACAGCTGTCAGAGGGCAACTTACTTTTGGGCATTGATTTGAAACCTCACGCCGTGGGGCTTGGACTCGTCCTCGACGTACTCGTACACGCCGGCAGGGCAAAAGCGGTTCTCCAGGCCCTTGAACTTGGGGTACGTCTCCTCGGTATGGGCGTCCCAGTCGGTGACCTGCAGGTGCACCGGCTGGTCCTCCTCGTGGTTGGTGCCGGTGCGGGAGACGCTAGTCAAGAGGTCAAAGGTGATCTTGCCGTCGGGCTTGTCGTACTCGATCTTGGGGAACTCGTCGGCGGGTTTCGTGTTGGCGTGGTCGGGCGTCTTGTGCTTGAGGGTCCAGGGCACGCGGCCCTTGAGCAGGTAGGCCTCGAGGCCCGAGTACATGACGCCGCCGTAGAGGCCGAGAGGCGTGTGGAACGAGGGCCGCATGTTGCGCACCTCGCGGAGCTCCTTCCAGATGGGCGACTTGCGCAGCTTGTCCTCGTAGTCGTAGAGGAAGACGCTGCCCTCCGTCTTGGCGCTGAGGGCCGTCCACGTGGCCTCAGCGGCGAGCATGCCCGACTTCATGGCGTTGTGCGTGCCCTTGACCTTGGGTACGTTGACGAAGCCGGCCGAGTCGCCGATGAGGGCGCCGCCGGGGAAGGCCACCTTGGGGATGGACTGGAAGCCGCCCTCGATGAGGGACCGGGCCCCGTAGGAGATGCACTTGCCGCCCTCGAGGACCTTCTTGAAGAGCGGGTGGAGCTTGAGCTTCTGGAACTCCTGGTAGGGCGACAGCCACGGGTTCTGGTAGTCGAGCGAGACGACGAGGCCGAGGCTGACGAGATTGTCGCCAAAGTGGTACATGAAGGAGCCGCCGTAGACGTCCTTGGGCAGCGGGTAGCCCATGGAGTGCACGATGAGGCCCTTTTCGAACTTTTCCGGGTCAACCTCCCACACCTCCTTGATGCCCAGGCCGTACGTCTGGTGCTGGCTGTCAGACCGCAGGTCGAACTTTTGGATGACCTGCTTGCTCAGGCTCCCATGGCAGCCCTCGCCGAACATGGTGACGCGGGCGTGGAACTCCATGCCGCGCTCAAAGGCCTCCTTTGGTTTCCCGTCGCGGCCGATGCCCAGGTCGTTTGTGGCCACGCCCTTGACGGAGCCGTCGGTGTCGTAGACGACCTCGGAGGCGGCGAAGCCCGGGTAGACCTCGACGCCGACCTCTTCGGCGCGCTCGCCCAGCCACTTGACGAACTGGTTCAGACTGACAATGAAGTTGCCGTGGTTGCTCATCTGCGGCGGGGCGGGGATGGGTATGGCAGCCGTCTTGGTGAGGAAGCGCATGCGGTCGACGCCGGCGGGGGTGGCGTGCTCGAAGCGGTCGGGATTGTCCTCGTCGAGCCAGTTGGGGATGAGCTCGTTGATGCTCGACGGCTGGATCACCGCGCCCGACAGGATGTGGGCGCCGAGGTCGCCGGCCTTTTCGAGCACCAGCACGCGAAAGTCCTCGTTGCCGGCCTCGTTGGCGAGCTGCTTGAGGCGGATGGCGGCGCTCAACCCCGCGGGGCCGGCGCCGACGATGCACACGTCGACCTCGTCGGCCTCGCGCTCAATGTCGTTTGGGTTGAAGGGTTCGCTATCGTCATCGTCGGAGCGGCGGCGGGCCGTGGTGGAAAAGGTTCGGGCGTCGGCAAAGGGTATCCTCGTGACGGGTCGGGCCAATTGGCTTCTTCGCGGCGCCGTCCTCGACATGGAAGCGGCCGACGGGCAGAGGGGGTTCAGCGGGCGACATTGAGCTCGTGATAGGGCACGCGAGCTGCGCTGCACGCACCGGGAGACGGGTCTTGGAGCGGACATGGTTGACGGAACCTTGCGATGCACGAGCAACCTGGTGCCGTTTGTAGGGAAGAAGCCGGAGGAAGGGAGAGGAGGGGAAAGAGGTCGTTGAGGGCTGACAATGAATGACGAACGGCGACTAAGCAAGGCTAAATATCCTGGCTACTCTTTTGGCTTTTTGGAGCTTTTGGAGCACCATTCGCAGTCAATGGCGAAAAAAAGCTCCAATGCCGGTGACCGGGATGTTGGTGGGGGGGAGCCGGGGCTTTTGGAGGTTCGCCCTCTGGAAAGAAAGTTGGAGGTTTTGACAATCATCTGCGCGGCAATTGGCTCGTAAGTGGGGGGTGGGGTAATGGAGGGGAAACCGGCACGAAGCTGCTGAGATTCTCACGGCATCTTCTCTGTTTGCAGCCGAGATTTGATGTCCAAGTGAACCTGTCCAGCGTGGAAAACCTACCGGACCTTGTTTTTGGGGGAATTGTTGTTCATTCGGTTGGAATTCCGTACTTGCTGCTTGCGACGCTTCTTTTCGGGGCAACAAACCCCCTGGTCCCTTGGATTCTGTCGGCGCTCGGGATTTCATAGCCGAACTGGGAACGAGGTAGCTGGTGCCGAGGGACCAGAAGCTGTGACGGCATCGGTTCGGCTTACACTGGTGATGGCGAAGGGGAGTTTTGGAGTCTTTGGGCTAGCGGTTGGGTGCAAATTCGGCTCATGTGACCCCAGTAGCGACTGGCTATCTATCAACTGTGACAATTGCTATCTGTTAACAGTGACAGCTGCTATCTTTCAATGTGACAATTGCAGGATTTTGGGCAGACAAAGCACATGACGGAACAGGCGGTGTCTGTCACAAGCCTGCTCGGGATTCGAGGACCCTTGGCCGATCTGGTTTCGGCTTCTTCGGTCTCTGCCCGCCCACGACCAATTTGGCTATTGTCGCATTGCTTCGGCCCAGCGGCCGAGTTCAAGTCGGCAACTTCTGTACGTGTGTTCGCCTTGTGTCCTGTGTCTCATATGAGGTGTCGCCATGGTACTTTTTTTGTCTAGAGTCTAGAAGCCTTCTCATGCAGGAACCATCTCTCGACCATTGCGTCCTTTCGTCATTGAAGGGAGTCACGTGAGTTTGAGTGTGTCAACTCATCCATGTTGCGAGGGTGGGGGTGCCCTGACAGTCCGGAATTTCTAGCCGACACCGACTTGGGAAATCCACAAGCCTACGGGCCGTCGGATGCGGAAGGACATGGCGACGGATTTGCTGTCCTTGTATATCTTGGACACGATATTGACTACCATTATCTGGTCCGTAGGAGGTGTGAGAGTGACTAGCAGTGTGCCTATGTTATGTGGGAAGCCCAATTCTAAAATTGGACTTCGTGTTGCATCGATTGCGATGCTAGTCCCATGCGTGTGTAATAGAGTGATTACCGACTATAAATACCAAATGCCACCACATCAGTACATGTGAGGTGAATCACACCGCTGGACCAAAATAGACGAAGAACAGGAGACAATGATATGTCCCATCCAATACAGGATATCCAAAGCCCACGGAACTCACATCGCTCGACATGGGATCAAACGCCATGCGAAATGTGCGAATGTCTTACCCTAGACATTTGGCCTTCCCCATCCGTGCACTCCAAGTCACCTCGGTGAGGGGGACGGGACGGGAAGCACACCGAGCCACACCGAGTTTGATAGCAATTATACTCCGTAGTTATTCTTCCACCAGAGACCTTATTACAGAAAGGACCGTGGAAACACCTGGAAATATTCCTGGATTTTTACTTTGGTTCTAGGTCCATTCTAGTATCTACTATTGTGTCTTTGTGTTCTCTGGAAGATCAAGCCTCAACATGTCATCTCAAGACAAGAACGCCACCACATCAACGCCTCGCGGTGTTTGCGACAAATGGTGCACCCGGACATGTCCAGCACCCCGAGATTGCGACGCTCTGACAACCAAAGGCAGTTGGAGATGAATGTGGGGCATCCGAACAATGGCGTGTCAAGTCCTCACCCGTTCTAAACCCGGGTGTCTCACTGACCTCGATCACCAAAAACGCCAGACGTGACACCCCTCAGCCATGGTCTCATACCTTCAAGTCCTCAACGACGGCGACGGCTTCCCGTACTCCCACGATGCCGCCAGACACCTCTACCGCTTCAAGGTAGCCGGCACGCCCCACGCGCTGGGCTACGTCCTCCCGCCCGTCGCGGAGAAATTGGCCACCGCCATCCACGGCCTGGAGCTGGACGACTCGCTACGAATTCTCACACTAACGGGCGGCCGCGACGCAGACGAACGCACCGCGTTGCTTAAGCAAGGCCTCCTGCGAATGCGCGCCGAAAGGGCCTTTGCCATCCTCGCCAGCTGGCGCGACGAAACCTTCCCCGTCTTCGGCCCCGGGCCGACCGTCCTCCTCCACCTCGAGCGCTGCGCATGCCCGCTCTTTGGGGTGGTGACCTACGGCGTGCACGCCATCGCCTACGTCCCGTCAACTCGAGAACCCCCCGAATACCCCCGCATCTGGATCTCCCGTCGCGCCTGCTCCAAACAGACCTTCCCCGGCATGCTCGACTCCTCGGCCGCGGGCGGCATCGCCTCAGGCTCGACGCCCCTCTCGGCCGTCACGCGCGAGTGCGACGAGGAAGCCTCCCTGCCGCCGGCCCTGACCCGAGAACGCATCCGCGCGGTCGGCGTGGTGACAAACTTTTACGTGCGCGACGCCCGCTCCGGCGAGGGGGAGGTCGGGTTGCTGCAGCCAGAGGGGAACTACGTCTTTGACCTGCCGCTGCCCGAGGGCGTGGCGTGCGCGACCAATGACGGCGAGGCGGACGAGTTTCGGCTGTGTGAAGTGGGAGAGGTGCGGGAGGCGTTGGCGAAGAGCGAGTTTAAGCCGAATTCCGGGCTGGTCATGTTGGATTTCTTGGTGAGGCATGGGGTCTTGACGAGCGAGGACGAGGACTATGTTGAGATTGTGAGTCGGTTGCATAGACGGTTGGAGTTTCCGCTTAGATGATGTGAGCACGACAGAGAGAAAAGGCTCCAAGGAAGTCAAGGCTTCACGAAAAGACAAAAGACTGGGAAAAGTTTCCTTTAATATTGTTATATACTCACCGAAGGAACACCTTACATGACCCCTGGCCTCGCGAGAACTTGACCATAATACGCCATCTACCGTCTTGCGACACCTGTCTATACCGACTCCCTATCCCGTCCTATCTAATAATACTCCCGTCCCTCAAACTACCAAGAAATCTCCATCTTATCAACCGCCTCGGCCAACAAGTCATACCGCGACACGCCCGCAACAACCTTGTGCCAGTCG
Organism: Thelonectria discophora; assembly: GCA_911649645.1. Taxonomy (NCBI): domain Eukaryota; kingdom Fungi; phylum Ascomycota; class Sordariomycetes; order Hypocreales; family Nectriaceae; genus Thelonectria; species Thelonectria discophora. Next base: position 1,368,495 of record CAJVRK010000012.1, read on the forward strand.
GCCTTGTCCAGCCCGGGCACATTTGCCGCCATGACCTGCCCGACCGTCACCCTCCCGTGGATCCCCTCCTTGTCCTCGAAGCCGTAGCGCTTGGCGCGCTCGACGTAATCTGGCGAGACGGTGACGCCGCGCGAGACGCCAATCTTGCACACTCCCGAGTCGCAGTTGTAAAAGGAGACGATGCCGTAGTCGGTCGGGCGGGCGACGCCGCCGTCCGTCTGCATGTAGTTTTCGATCGAGGCCACCACGACGGTGCCAATCTCCAACTGCCGGCGCTTCTGCTCCTGCTCCTCGGTCCGGAGCAGCTCCAGCGCGCTTGAGATGCGCTGGCGGGCGCCATCGGCGCCGGCTTGGTTGTAGGGCTGCTCGCCCACGCCCGAGTCGGCGGGGAGGGCTAGCGTGTGCAGCACCTTGCCCGCGGGCAGGTTCTTTTGGAACTTTTCTGTCAAGACGGTCGTCTTGAACTTGTTCTTGGTAGGGATCACCAGGAGGATCGCGTCTCCCCATTTGTGGAAAGGGGCGACTGTGAAGGGTGCTGGTGCCGGCGCTGTGAGGGGAGCCGGCACGACGGATTCCGTTCCTCGCAGCGACTCCGTGTCTTTCCATAGAGGACTGTCGATGCCTTTGTAGAGTTCCTTTGTGTAATACCCGACATTGACCGCGGCAACCATCTTTGATTCATGGAGACTCGGGCTGGTGTTTGTTCCAGGGCCAGCGACCTCTCCAACACTCTCTGGGTCACGATAGGCGCTCTCATCGCTCACTCCATACACCCCGACTGTCTCGAGTTCGGTTGCAGCAGGGAATGGGACATCCATGTCCAAGCCCATATCCAAGTCTTGGACGTAGTGAACGCGAAACTCGGAGTGCTCCGAGCCATCCAAGATCCAACGAAAATCCGCCCCGGCCTCGTCGCGTAGCACTGCGGCAGCACGGGTGAGGGCGCCTCGAGTGCTGCGCTTCATATCGAGAGCAGGCGGTTTCGAGCAGACGACGAGGTCTCCCGCTCTGTGGCCGGGCTGATCAATCTTGGGGTCCATGCTTGCGATGACGGCGCCTTCGAGGCGGTGGTTTGCTGTAGGGAACTCCTTTAGGACGAGACATTCCTCGTCTTGGCCTATGCTGTTGACAAGAGCCTCTGTGATGTATGGGCTGGTGCATATTACACACACCGAGGGCTTGACGAGGGGTTTCTCAGATTCCGACTCCATTTTGGTCCAAGGATGCTCAATGTTGATAGGAAGTAGGGCGATGGTGGTTTGTGGTGGTTCCGGGTTATTGGGAGGTAGGGTGATATTGGTTTGTAGTGGTTCTGGGTTAATGGGGGGCATGGTGATATTAGTTTATGGTAGTTCTGGGTTAATGTGAGGTTTATGAATGTTGATGAATGCTGCGGGTAATTTCTTGTGTTGATTTGAGGGTGTATAATCGCGATGCGGTCGGTCATGCATGACGATTGCAGGATCCTTATATCGGATTGTTGTGAATGTGGCGGAGTCTGGCTGTTCGGAGGGTTGATTGGACGATGGAACAGTTATTCTTGTTCTACTTGCATGTTGGGAGGCCTTGTGGCACACGATTTTGTGTCAAAGAGTTCACAGGTCTGAATAACACGCTAGGTCTAGGCTGTCTCTGAATAAAGTGGCTCATGAGGCATAGTTTTAGGTCTGAGGAGGCCGGCGTGACAGGTGGTAGCGCGTTCCAAAATTCAGCCACGATGACACAGCCACACTGAAAGGAAGGCATAGCACACAACTGAAAGGAAGGCACAGCACACAACTGAAAGGAAGGAGCAGCGCATGTCTATGCTAGAGGAAACACAATGGAGGCCTTGCATTCTATGATCTTTGACTACCTAACCGACCTTACTAACGTACTCCGTCTCTTCGATCACAACCATCAAGGCGATCTCCTTGACTTTGCCTGCCTTGCACGACGCTTGCGGCCAACCCACCATTTCCACACCAGCGGTGATGCGACGGTGACGGGAACAGTGATGATAAAATAGATCCAGATGTCCTTCGAGGCGCTCCACTTGCCGTCATCGCCCACGTTGAAGAAGGTGATGCTGAAGAAGGCCTGCGACATGGTTAGCGAAGGGAGATTCCGGCAGTAGGACAGGAGAAGACGGACGGATATGAAGGTTGCCGGGAGGAACAGCATGGTCAGAAGCGCAATCGACTTCATCACCCTGTTGTCGTTTTGCGCGATTGTATTGTACGCCTAGCATTTTCAGTGACACCCAAGTCAGCCATGGAGAAATAGAAGCCTCACCACTTGAATCTCCCCCTTGAGCCGCTCCGTCGTCGAGTCGTTGCGCAGCTTGAGGCTCCGCATCATCTGCACCTGGAAGACCAGCCGCTCCAGCGCGCGCTGGCGGTACGTCTTGTCGAGCGAGTCGGGCAGGTCGCGGCCCTCATAGAGCGGTCGACAGTGTCGCAGCAGGCTCTCGAAGGTGTGCGCCGCCACCTCGAGGACCTCGGAGATGTGGATGGCGTGTCGCGACGTCTCGTGCACCTCGCCAAAGTCGATGGACGCGGCGCCGTGGATGTTGCGGTTCTGGAGGCAGATTGGTTAGCGGCAAGCCTTGGAGGGTGTCATGGTGCAAGGCTTCGAAGGGTGTTGGTGGGGTGGTAGTGCAAGGCACTTACCCTCTCAGCCTGGCGGACTGGGTTACGGAGGAGCCAGACAGCGTGGTCCTGGAGCTTGATGATTTGGTCGATGAGCATGGCGTGCAGCGCAAACGGATCGTCCAGGTTCGGCGGGCTGCTGGACAGAGCCTCGCGTAGGTTCTCCTGCAGTTCCTTGGGTGCGCCGACACATAGGAAGCGGTGCTTGTTCGGAGCCTCCCACCGGGTGTAGAAGGCCATTTCGTGCCACTTGTACTCCTTGCCCTGGATCGCGAGTATCTTGACCAGGACTTGGAACCAGGTGGCTGCCGGCCGCGTTAGTCTGAATCGTTGCCGCGGGGTTCAAGCACGTACTCATCTTGGTCAGTTTCTCCTTGTTGTTATTGTGCGCAGTCGGAGTCTCATAGGTCGGCTGGCAGCCAAAGTAGCCGTTGTGAAGACAGCACGTCTTGGAGGCCAGGAACTCGGGCACCTCCAAGTGCTGGAGGATGCGTCTGCGGTCGGCTTCGCCGCCACGCGCTCTGTCCGGGTCTTCGTGCCAGCAGTCTCTTCTGTCTAGGAACCTACGTAGGAATGGTTTAGCAAAGTCGTGACGGATCAGTTGGCGGCTCTCTTTTTCCTTACAGATAACATGGCTCTGGGATCTGGGGATCGTGGCTCTGAGCGGACGTCAGACGGGAGATTTTTATATGTATAGGTTCGGCGGATACGGACGAGGAGGTTAATGGTGGGCTCAATAGCCGACGCAGACGTCTTGGTGGCCGTCGAGGACTGGACTTGTCCGACTTGGACCGCGACGGCTTCAGCATCGGGACGTGACAAAGAAGTCTTGGAGGGCGGTGCCATAATCGGGGTTGGACATGTGTCACGGCGTACGGACTACAAAGTGATTTAGTCAAAGCGAAAATATGAAAAAGAAAAGTAGAAAAAATATGTCCCAAGGTTGAAGATTGATTCCCCTCGAGCCTCATCTCGTCCTTTCCTTGCAGCAGGGCGCAGCGCGATTCAACCGCCACGATTGGCCCGTCGACGCGCCGCGAAACCCACCAAAGGCGGCTGAGAGGGAGGATGAGGTTTTTGGCCCCCAAATGCAAGCCTTGATTCCGGCTGGGCGTTTAGCTGGGCCGATTGCAGGGGGGTGGAGGGACAGCCACCAACAGGCTGGGATGGAGGTTGGTTGTGGTACAGGAGTCTGAGGAGGGATGAGGTTGGATATAGTTATGGGCGGGAAATAGTAAGGAACAAGGAGAAATACGGCATCAAGTAATACCACCGGGTTCCGGCGTGACAGCCCCCATTGGAGATCCATATGGATGTTTGTCTTGGAGCAGCCTGACAACCTTCCAGTCCGGCAATAAGCCCTGCATGGGATCTCCAAGCCCCAGCCCCTTCACGTCCCGCCCACAAAGTCAATCGGATCAACTCTCGAGGCCATGCCATAAACCCTCTTTCCCCGACTTCGAGAAACATGCTCCTCTAATAAATAGAGGCCTCTCCCGCACCACGGCATCCTTCAACGTCTTATATCCCTCTAATCGCCGACGAACACAGACACTGCGACGCTGCGGCCCCGTCCGGAGCTCATCAGCCGCAGCTCGGCGACCTGACGATTCGGTGCTGGGCCAATGGCGGCCTCGACTTCGGCGTGCCCGGCAACACCTTTATCCAGTCCCCGAGCCCGATGGAAACATCACTGTCGGCTTCCAAGTCTTGGCTCTGCTCGCAGGTCGCCGCCAACGGCGACGTTGTAGATGAGAGCATTGAACTTGATCATGGTCTATCGGTATATAACATATAAGTAGAATGGAAGATGAATCGAACCAGTCCTTCACAGATCCCGTCCTCATCTCGCGGCTCTCACCCATTGCCCTCCACAATGCATCTCAACTCCATCCCCCTCCTCGCTCTCCTCGTCCTCCCAGCCCTGGCCTCGACATCCCGTAAATGCGACGCCCTCGGCTCCCCCCCCGCGGACCGCATCTGCGGACCCCTGGGCCGGACGTCCAACCAGGACGGAAAGTTCCAGTACGCCTACGAGACGAGCTGCGCCGACGAGTGTGCCGACGTCTGCCTGGGTTTGCGGGTGCTCGGCTGCCAGACCTTTTCCTACGCCATCGACGGTACCTGCCAGCTGTACGCCAACTCGATGGAGCGGTTGACTTTTACGGCCGAGAACTCGGGGGACGTGGTGCCGTGGTATGACATGCGGTGCTTTGAGTGCGTGGATAGGGGTATGTAGACTGACAGAGTCTTTTTCACATTACACCGAGAGGGGCATGACATGGCTAACCAAACCAGACTCGCTCATCTACAAAGACGAATTTGACACCATGAACGTAAACAGCTGGGCCGTCTCCTCGGAAGACTACTACGAGTGGTACGCCGACGTGCAGCGCGTCAAGCACATCAACGGCCAGGCGCTCGACGCGATGCGCATCGTCGAGGCCGCTACCACGGGCCTCATCACCTACGACTCGACCACTTTTACCCTCGAAACCGGGTCCAAGTACGAAATATCCTTTTGGGGCCGCGTTGACCCGCGCGGCGCCGCCTGGGCCGAGGACGACTTCTCGTCGATGGAGATTGGCATCGCCAACGCCGCCGAGGACGTGTTTCGGTATACTCCTACGGGGGCCATGCCGCTGGGTGGAGGGTGGTTTAGGTGGGATTGGCCGTTTGAGGTCGAGAGGGGGCAGGATGGGACGTCGTTTGTGTCGATTCGGGTGAGGGCGAGTGGGAATGAGATGGATTGGTATTTGAGCCAGATTAGGGTTGAGAAGATTAATGCATAGGGGAGCGAGGATTGTGTGATTAGGGAATTGGCGTCTGTTTTTAGATACCTTGGACTATAGATGTTACTATGACTGAGCGAAGTCATAACTGTTGAATGTAAACTGACCTTGATATTGCATGGCCAACATGGGTTGAGGAGGATATGAGCTCTCACGGCCTACCTTAACTACCTAGGCAAGTAGACTATCGGGACCGAGATGATGTAATCGGTCATCTTCTTTCGTCTTGATATTTCTTAGATTTTTTATTTAGCTGCCTCAAAATATGTGCTGTTACATCATCCCCAGCCCGTAGACTATCGTGCCCTGCGTGGCCTTGCAAGTCTAGATAAACTCAATTGCGGGGGATTTCCAGCTAAAAACAACGTCCATTCCGACTTGAGATTCCCGTCCAACATCAACAGTTCAAATGAAAGGAAATAAAAAATGATAGACCAGCTATTCAATGCGCAAGTAGGAACAATGTCTCCGATTTAACCGTGATCCCTTCAACTCCCTGCTGAGCCACACCACCCAATGTGGCGGCCGCATCGTCAAGCCACCAGCACCCATCCCTCACTCAGCCCTACGACATTCCAATGCTGCCCCAGAAAAGCGTCCATCCCTCCCCTCCCTTGAGAACAAGCTCGCGACGCCTTCAGGGGCTGGTTCCGCCCCGAGCGCCTTTCCTTCCTTTCACGGCCTTTAACAATTCGCAATGTCCCGGTTTATCATCTGGTTGAGCGTGACCGTCGTCGCGGTCACGGCGGTAGAATGCCCCAACTACGAACGATACGCGCGCGACCGCCACGAACCCTTCTCCTCAGGCCGCTTCACGTTCCCCTTCCAGCGACCCAGCGAGCAATGTCGCACGTACCGCGTGCCCGCCGTTGAGCACGTCGTCTACGAGGAGATGCCCGAGGCCATTGGGGACCCGGATCTGTACCGTCTCTTTCAGAATACCTGGCCGAATACCGTCGACACGACAGTCCGCTGGACGGGCGTCGCGGCCGACAATCCGGATGAGGAGGTGTGTTGGATATCACTATTGAAGATATGAACTTGCTAACTTCTTTTCTTCTCGTTTGCTAGCTCGCCTTCATCACTACCGGCGACATCGACGCCATGTGGCTCCGCGACAGCGCCAACCAGCTCCAATCCTACAAGTCCATCATCACCAACACGACCTCCTCCTCCTCCTCCCCAAACACCATCGCCGCCCTCTTCCGCGGCGCCATCAACCTCCAATCCCGCTACATCCGCGCCGCCCCCTACTGCAACGCCTTCCGCCCGCCCCCCGAAGCCCGCCCCAAGACTTTCTCTGCTCGACCCCGAAGCCCCCTCTCCCCCCGCGACGTCGTCCACCCCGAGTACGACCCCGACGTCGTCTTCGAGTGCAAGTACGAGCTCGACTCCCTCGCCGCCTTCCTCCAGCTCTCCTGGGACTACTACTCCGAAACCGCCGACGCGGGATTCTTCGGCCGCTTCGGCTGGGTCTCCGCCGTCGAGCGCGTCCTCGACGTCGCCCGCGAGATGCAAAAAGGCACCTACGCCGCCGACGGCCAGGTCCGCGCTTCGCCCTACACGTGGCTGCGCACCGCCGACAGCGCCTCCGAGACGGTGAGCAACCACGGCAAGGGGAACCCCGTCCGCGGACACATTGGTTTGGTGAGGAGCTTCTTTCGGCCGTCAGACGATGCGTGTATTTATCAGTACTTGGTGCCGGCGAATATGATGTTTGCGCGATACTTGATGTCGTGCGCGCACATTATGCGCAAGTTTGATGCCGGGTTGGCGACGCGCATGGAGGACCTGGCGGCGGGGATTGACGTTGCGATTAACCAGTATGCCATCGTTCCGCATCCCAGGTTCGGCGACATGTACGCCTACGAGGTGGACGGGTTTGGGTCTTACAGTCTGATGGTGAGTACATCCACTTAAACGCTCAACTTGGCAACCTCTTACAACCTAGGACGACGCAAACCTCCCCTCTCTCCTAGGCATCCCCCACATGGGCTATACGCCCCTGGCCTACCACGTCTACAACAACACGCGCGCCTTCGTCCTCAGCTCCTCCAACCCCTACTACGCGCGCGGGCCCGTCCTCAACGCCACGGGCGGCCCTCACCTGGGACCGGGTATGGCCTGGCCCATGGGGCTCATCATGCAGGTCATGACGAGCGACGACGACGCCGAGATTGTCGACGGCATCCGCCAGCTCATGGGGTCGACCACCGGCCTGGGCCTGATACACGAGACGGTGAATAGCTACGACGAGAAGAAGTGGACGCGGTCATGGTACGTGCTACTACGCCATTGGAGCATTGTGTGACTTACCGTTTGCTAGGTTTGCGTGGGCAAATGGGCTGTTTGGGCAAATGATTATAGACCTCAAGAAGCGAAAGCCGGAGCTGATCGCAAGGAGTTACCAAAACAATGCGAAATCATGAGCAAATAGAAACGGATGAATATAGACGGCGTCCTTGAACCAAATTTAACAAGTACAAGTAGACAACGCAATGCAGTGATTCAACACCATACCCCTTGCCCCTTGCCCCTTGCCCCTTGCCCCTTGCTCTACCAATTCTGAAATAATATGAAATGCTAACTCAGATCGAAGCCCGCGTTGGACGTAATGGCATAGAGCAGCTTCTTCCGCAGCGTCTGCTCCGTCGTGTACCTCGGCAGCTTCAGCAAGTTGACGCAGGTGCTGGTGCTCGGCAGCCGATCCTCGTCGGTGCCGCCGTCGCGGATCGTAAAATTTGGCTTGAGCTGCGCGAAGCCCAGCAGCGGAGCCCGAGGCGTCGAGCTGACGTACTTGAGCACGTCACGACGCTGCTTGTCCGTGAAGCCGTCCATAACCTTCCAGAAGAGCTTGATGGTGTCGTGCTCCTCCCCGTCGTCGCCAATCTCGTACAGGCCGCTGTAAAACGTGTTGCGCCGGAGGTCGTCGAGGTCAATCTCGGACGAGTCGCCGCCAACCAGCCGTTGAAGCTCTGACTGGTTAAACATGGAAAGCCACGAGGGTCGGATAATGGAGCGAAGCCCGCGGAGGAATGCGACAGTTTGCGTGAATGGCTGCATCACCAACCGGTGGCGGGCAACGTAGGATATGAACAAGAGTCGATTGTCGTTGGTCACAAACGTCTGATCCCCCTTGGCAATCAGCTTCTTGGTCACAGTCTTGGTTGGTGCCCCTGCCTCAGAGATCTGGTCCGTCACGGTGAAGTCGATGCCCAGCTCCGACACGTCTCCCGGATAGTTCTTCAAGTCGAGCATGCCCTTGTAGAGACCTTCGTCCAGGTCGCGCAAGTCGTTGACGCTGCCCTTGTAGCTGTTTTGGTCGTCGGCGCCAGATGACGCCCACTTGAGGAGGAAGAACTTCGCAAACGACAAGTCTACTAAAATGCCCTCGTATAGACACTTCCCCACGATTCTCCCGAGAAATTCGAAGCGCTTCAGAAGGCTGGAAGTTTTCCTCTTCCACTCCGCATCCGACTCGGTAAAACCTTGTACTCGCAATGACTCGCAGAGCGCATCAAACACCGTCGGATCAGGGTACAGGAGGCCTTGCTCGTTGGAGCTGAACATCTTCGTCCCCGTCTTGTTACCAAAAGCTTCCGAGGTAATACTCGTGAGGAATTCCTTGGTGACGCCGCCTCCGTCGATGCCCGCCTCAGGAGCTCCAAATCGATCAACGAACGTGATCTGAATCTGGTCCTTCAACCCTTCGCCAAGTTCATAGAAATGCTTATAGGCGTCCTCGAATACCTTTCTTCGGCGAATTTGGGCGTGATGTCTCGCAAACGGCTGGATGATGAAACTGTTCCCGACTCTGCGGACGCGATCGAGCGAGATGAACTGACGGAATATTACCACTCGTGTTTCGAACGGAACCACAAAGGGCATGTGCTTGAGAATCTCCAGCTTTGGGCCAAGCTCTGCCAGACGCCGTTCCCGCTGTAAGCGCAGCTGTTGAGCCTTCAATCGTTCCAATCTTGCGTGGCGCGAGAGTCTTTGCCCAGCAACAGTCGAGTAGAGGCCGGTGCTCGGTCCAAAATTGTCTTCCTCAAAGTCGTCCTCGCTTTCCTCGCCGCTCTCTTCGTTTTGCTGTTGCTCTTCCGCAATCACGGCACTGATAAAGTCTTCCTTGTCCAATTCATCCGACATGAGCCAATGATCTGGCGGAAGAAATTGTTTCCGCGAATCTCTCTCGTACAGCATCTTCACTGCTATCGTCATGATGCTTCGAAGACTCTCTAAGTCACCTCGAAGGGTTGAACTCGACGTGGTGCTTTGTGATTCTCGGGTCGAGGCGGCAACGGCAAAGTACAAGTCCATTCGCGATCTGCTAGCAGTCTCCATACCGTCGGGAGATTGCACGAGGGCTTGTGAGTTGTAGTGTAGAGTGAAGGCCGTGTTCTTGAGGAAAATGGTAAGCACCTCAACCTCGTCGCGAGATAGGCTGCATGAGCGAATACGTGACGTTGACGTGTTGGTTTTCACGATTTGAGGGTAGATGCCACTGAAAAAGTCTTCGTCGTCACTTAATCGAAGTATGAAGACGTATAGGTCGAGGAAGAGTAGAATGACCCGCCATTCCTGTGACTCGGAGCTGTTTATGGCATCGGGAGTGGTGTGCAAGTATCTGCGTAGCACATCTACTGGCGGTTCTGATCCCGCTGTTAGCTTACAGAATACGCTTGTTTGCTTCATGATTTGCCACAAGAACTTGATGGTGGGAACAGGTTCGGACGTGGTAGGGATTTGTTCGAGAAATAGGCGCATTCGGATGTCGTCACCGCTCGATGGAAAGCATTGAAGGAGTGTCAGGATGTGACCAGCCAAGAGACTTGTGCCGTAAAACTCCTGGCTTGTCGAGGAGGCTGATTTCATCGAGAAGTCTTGCAGGAGCCTCGCAATCCCATCATTCTCTACCAAAGATAGCAGTCTGGCGGAGACATACGGGTGGATGGGTTGAGATAAGCTCTCGTCGCGGGTTTCCGTTGGATCCGCCTCTGCCAAGGGTTTGATGTTCGTCCGGAAGTTGATTTCCTCACAAAGGTTGGCAAGCTGGGTGTATAGAGCATCGAAATAGTCAAGCCTATTGGATACTTCCGATGAGACTCGGCCAAGATCGATGAAGTGGGCAAGTAACCAGAGCAGGTCGTCTTTCGAGTGCTTGTCGGCAGACGACGTAAGTTCCTGTACGATGATGCTTGATAAGCTAGGCGCTGATGTTTCTGAGAATTGTTGCAGATTTTCCTCAAAAAGAGGCATCGGCCCGCGTGTCAAGAAAGAAAAGGAAAATGCGTGCAGAACTAGGTGTTCCTTTAGAATATTTGCCATGTATGTAACGTCGGAAGCTATGCCTACCGTCTCGAATGTCCAGAGCCAAAGGCGTGCACAATGCTCTGAAGAGGATGCTTTGGAACTCCTCAGTCACATGCTGGATTTGACACAACTTTGCTAATGATCTATAGTATTGGTTAATCGACGGAGATATCGATTCGGGCGAGGATGTCATTATTCGGATGAGGAAGATCAGGAACGGCTGGATGTCGGAGCTATCTCTGCGTGAATGTTAGCGAGAACGTGAAGCGCGCTTCTGCAGGCCCACCTATTTGAAGCGGTGCATTCTATTGCTTCTATGAGAAATCGGACCAATTGTTGGATTCGTGATTGATGGGTGCCGATTGGAGCGATGGAATGAAGGTTGACTGAATTCGATTCGTGGGCGTAGGTGGCGAGTCTCCGAATATCGCCATGTCTTTGGCAGGTGAAGAATGACAACAGCAGCGCAAAGCTTTGTGAAAGTCGCTTGGAGGGGTCGAGCGTAGATGCGTACAGGCCATCGAAAACAGCTCGTTGAGAGTCGTGCACTTGGCTTCGTGCCCGATGGCCCCTCCATGTTCGCTGAATCTTGGCGGCGGCCTTAAGTCGCTGTTGCTCTGCTCTTCTCTTCTCACGGTCGGCTTGGGCATCCTGCACAGTCTTTGAGGCATTGGATGCGTTGGAGGGGCTCCATGATGTGTTGGCAAAGGGATTTCCAGCCTGGCCGCTTAGGTTGACGTTGCGCGGCCGCCTGGAGTTGCCGGTGAAGGTGGAAAACATGGTGACGGTCGGAGAGGATGTCGAGGAAGGAAGTAAGTAGCAAGATGCATCCTACACAAGGAGCGGTCGACCAGACGGAAGTGCGTCTTCTAGAAGGTTCAGGCTGGAGCTCAGTCAGCGATGAAGGGAAGAGGATGGCTTGAAGGATGATGTTATTCGTCCATGGTCTCGCCTTCGTGTCTTAGTGGGGATCCGGATGTGAGGTCACTGAGCCGTAAGGTCCAGGCTGCTGGACGCTTCCAGAGCAAGGCGATAAGATAAGCCAGCGCTAAGCCGTTACGGAAGCATGAGCACGCCGACCCTGGCTCTTGGTACCTTTTCGGGAAATACTGCCATGCTGTGCTTGGGATAATGCGAACCCTTGGAAAGAGATGAAGTGTACGACACTATTTTACTTGCATCTGCCCCTTGGTAGGTTGGACGACGTCTTCTGAAACACGTACCTGGAAATGATTGTCATGCCTGGGGGAGAAAATTTTATGCACCCAGATCGATAGTTAACCGGAGAAGAAACGAATTATGTTGGGATTCTTGCCCGTAGTTTATTCCTGAGCCGTCTCCTTCGATATATTCCGTAATTGATGTTCCTTCAACGCCATCAGCTGTTGCTGCATTCCAGCGTCGAGCTAACAAAGGAAGCTGAAGCCCTTTCATCGATGCAGTGACGATGAATCACGGGCGTGGTGCTGGTGACGGGACATTGCAAAAGCGCACGATCAACCCGAACTTGGCACAAACGTCCTTCTGAATCGCAGGGCAGGGGCAAAGGTTGACCGCTATGGTCCGTGCTCGCTGAAGATTGTGGACATGAAGACATGAGTTTGCCGACAGTGTGAGGCGATGAGGCGTAACACTGTACCATTCCCCCATAAAATCACTGTTGTCTGTCGGCGCACCTGGAGGCAAATGCTAACCAAGAAAATCACAATAAAGAAATGAAGCGGCTCTTTCTCTAGCAAGACCTCTCGCAAGAGATGGCATTTATATTTGGAGAGCAAATCGGTTGATGGCGTGGCTGCCGTGTACTTGAACGGTTATCATGCGAATGCCGTCACATGCATATTTTCTTTTTCAGGCAGCGAGTTGGTCAACTACGGTAATTTCCCCCGCAGATTCTGGTCACTCCGGTTTTTGGACGGCGGGCTCCTGGGACATGGCAAAAGTTCGCTCTAAGGTGTCACTGGAAGGAATCTGGAGAACGGAATCGTAGGGATACGGCGGAGGGGTAGTTATTGCCGCCGTTCTTGTCAGGAACGGGTGGCGGTAGAACGGTTGTGGCCTTTTCCTCACGTTAGGGGCAATGGTTCGTCGGCGAGTTGTGGACAAAGTTTCAATTCGCCCTCGCAGCGCAAGCGAAGTACTATGGCCACTGGCCAGATGGTGGTGCAGTGGCACGTGTGGGCTGCTGCTGTGCGTAACGTATGGAGACTCGCATGGAATGTCCACCGTGGCTAACAGCGCAGACGGATAAATACATTTCTCGGCATCCCCCGATGGCGGCCTGCAGGAGTACCCGGACGACACCAGGGAAATTATCGTGGTTTGCTGCTTGACGAGGTGGCCACTGCGGTATGGACCAAGTCGTAGCCTTTTCCGTACCACTGAATGCATGTCTGGAAGCACAGTGTGCCGCATTAATCACCGACACTGGCTTTCGCAAATTCGCACACACACTGACCCGGCAGGCGCGCCCCACTCCGCCAGTAAGGTACCTTGCCGACCTCAAAAGGTCTGCTATGGGAAGCCACAACCCACCACTCACAGTGCCACAAAGTCGAAGTGGAAGTGGCCCTCCACCGCATCGCTAGGTTCGAACAAAAAAAAAATATCACGTCCTCTCGACGAAATTTCTCTTTCTCCTTCTCTCAACCGCACAAACGACCCTTATCAAACCATCCCCCAAAACCCATAAGTCGAGTCAGCTCAGAGGTACGGTCTTCGTACATAGCCTCTGTTTCTGCTCACTTCTTTCAACAAAACAAAACCACAAAAAAAACTTGAAAAAACCCCAAAAATCAACCCTCACCCTCACCATCTTATCCACATCACCCCTCCTCCCCCATCCATCCTCCCTCCCTGTCTCTCTCGCGACACCGCCCGAGCGACAAACTTCGACCATTCCCTCAACTTTTCCGTTGAGAACGCTTGGTATCACCCTAAAACTTGTTTGGCTGCTGCTCTTCGTAGCCGTCCGTCTTTGTTCGCCCGGTCTCACCCCGCGAACCTCATCCGCTGTTGACTTTGGAAAGGTGCGTTCCTTGTGTCCCCTCATCGCCTCCACAGTCGCCAACCCGCGACACCACCGTTGGATTGCCTTTGGGAAGCGACGGGCTTTGATCAAGTTGCAAACTGCTGCTGACACGTTTCCGACAATAGGTTTATCGCTAATTCGACATCCCCGACATCACAATGGCCTCCAACACCAGCTCCGGCGCTGTTGACCAGCTCGCCAACGAACTGAGCAACGCCTCCCTCAACGGCAGCGGCGATGCCAAGGCGCCTGCCATTGACACCGCTGTCGCCGCCGGTGCCGAAGACGCCGGTGCTCCCACCCCCAGCTCTGCTGCCCCTCACCCCCAGAACTCGGCTTCCCTCTACGTCGGCGAGCTTGACCCCTCCGTCACCGAGGCCATGCTGTTCGAGCTCTTCTCCCAGATTGGTGCTGTTGCTTCTATCCGTGTCTGCCGTGATGCCGTTACTCGCCGCTCCCTCGGTTATGCCTACGTCAACTACAACTCCACCTCGGACGGAGAGAAAGCCCTCGAGGAGCTCAACTATACCCTCATCAAGGGCAAGCCCTGCCGCATCATGTGGTCTCAGCGCGACCCTGCCCTCCGCAAGAACGGCCAGGGTAACGTCTTCATCAAGAACCTGGACCCTGCCATCGACAACAAGGCTCTTCACGACACCTTTGCTGCCTTTGGCAACATCTTGAGCTGCAAGGTTGCCCAGGATGAGAACGGAAACTCCAAGGGCTACGGATTCGTTCACTACGAGACCGATGAGGCTGCTTCCCAGGCCATCAAGCATGTTAACGGCATGCTGTTGAACGAGAAGAAGGTCTACGTCGGTCACCACATCGCCAAGAAGGACCGCCAGAGCAAGTTTGAGGAGATGAAGGCCAACTTCACCAACGTTTACGTCAAGAACATTAGCCCCGAAGTCACTGAAGACGACTTCCGTGTTCTGTTCGAGAAGTTCGGCGACGTGACCTCTTCTTCTTTGGCTCGCGACCAGGATGGCAAGGTCCGAGGTTTCGGCTTTGTTAACTTCACCACCCACACCGCCGCTTCCAAGGCCGTTGATGAACTCAACGGCAAGGACTTCAGGGGCCAGGACCTGTACGTCGGCCGCGCCCAAAAGAAGCACGAGCGGGAGGAGGAACTCCGCAAGTCCTACGAGGCTGCTCGCCTGGAGAAGGCCAACAAGTACCAGGGCGTCAACCTCTACATTAAGAACCTCGATGACGACGTTGACGACGAGAAACTTCGCCTCATGTTCTCCGAGTTCGGCCCCATTACCTCCGCGAAGGTGATGCGCGACACCCCTGGTGAGGGAGACGAAGACGCCCCCGAGGCTGAGGAAAAGGACAAGGAGAACAAGGAGGCCGAGGACAAGGAGGAGGCCGGAGCTGAAGAGGATGCTGAGAAGTCTGACAAGAAGCTGGACAAGAAGCTTGGTAAGAGCAAGGGCTTCGGTTTTGTCTGCTTTAGCAACCCCGACGATGCCACCAAGGCCGTTGCCGAGATGAACCAGCGCATGGTCAGCAACAAGCCCCTCTACGTCGCTCTCGCACAGCGCAAGGACGTTCGCAAGAGCCAGCTCGAAGCTAGTATCCAGGCTCGCAACCAGTTGCGCATGCAGCAAGCCGCCGCTGCCGCCGGCATGCCCCAGCAGTACATGCAGCCTCCCGTCTTCTACAACCCCAACCAGCAGCCCGGCTTCATGCCTCAGGGTGGCCGCGGCATGCCTTTCCCCCAGCCCGGCATGGGCATGCCCAATGTCCAGGGTGGCCGTCCCGGCCAATTCCCCGGCTACCCCCAGCAGGGTGGTCGCGGTGCCATTCCCCAGCAGATCCCTCCCAACATGTACGGCATGCCCGGCCAGTTCCCTCCCCAATATGGCCAGCCCGGCACTCCCCAATTCATGGCTGCCATGCAGCAAGCCCAGCAGGCCGCTCTTGCTGGCGGTCGCGGTGCTCCTCAGGGTGGTCGCGGTGGTCCCCAGGGCATGCCTGGTGTTCCTCCTAACATGGCGGGCCAAGGCGGTATGCCCGGCTTCCCCCCAAACAACCGACAACAGGGTGCTGGCCGCGGCGGTCCCGGCGCTGGCCGCAACGGCAACGCCAACCAGCCCCGCCCTGTCGAGGGCAACCCCTCCAATGTCCTCCAGGCTCAGCTCTCTTCTGCGCCCCCTGCTCAGCAGAAGCAGATTCTCGGTGAGATGATCTTCCCCAAGATCCAGGCGATCAACGCGGAGCTTGCTGGCAAGATCACCGGTATGCTTTTGGAGATGGACAATGCTGAGCTTGTCAACCTGTAAGTAAATCCCGGTATAAAACTCTTAACAAGCGCTAACTCTCTGCAGTATTGAGGATGAGGGTGCTCTCAAGGCCAAGGTCGACGAGGCCCTTGCCGTCTACGATGAGTACGTCAAGGCCCAGGGCGGTGAGGGCGAGCAGAAGAAGGAGGATGAGACCAAGGTTTAGGTCCATCCCTCCAACATCAAATTTCCTTTTTGTCACGGTGACACGACTGATTGATCCTCACCCGGGAGACACGTACGCCTCGACGGCGTTTATGGTATCGGTTAAGCAACATCATTTGCTACGAGTACCGCTGAGCCAGTGGTGCTTTATGTACAGATAGACTTGGTTGCTATTTCTTCTCGGGAAGGGAGGAACAAAAGTTAGGGGTTTTTACGGTGGTTGGTATTTATGGACGCGGGCCGTCGTCTTTGGGCTGGCGGTTCGGCGGGATATGATATGATTGAGAACCCACCAGGAAGGCGTTGATGGTTTTCTGATACTCTGCCTGTTGGCCTATACCCCACCGATGGTCCTTCTTACAGGCATGATCAACACAGAGGTTTATGCGGACGACGTTTAATGAACAGAAATGTTAAATACATGAGTGTCGAGTGAGTGTCGGTGAGTGACGTGAAGTGTAACGAGAAGAGATTGCTCTATGAATTGCACTATCCATTGCGAGATGCAATTATGAAAGAAGACTATGTACCTACCTACCTGCTGACAAACCTAGCGCCATGACCAAAAAACGCCCAAATGTAACCAATGCCTTGCGCAGGCAGACCTCGCCTTTGTCTAGCCAACGCCCCTCGTACCGCATATATGCCAATGCCAAGATTGATACATGGACAAGCCTGTTGATTGATTGATTGATGAAACAGCCACCGCTTTGCGCCGGGATCAAAGATGCCAAAGATGTTGTTGTTAGACTTAGAGAATGTCGCCGCGGACGGTGTCGTAGCCGTCGTCAATCATGTACTTCTTGCCGGGGACACTGGCAAAGAGCGTCTCCATGACTTTGCCCTTTTGCTGCTTGCGCACGCCGCCGAGATAGTCGCTGACGTCGCTGATGCCGCGGATCTGGTCGTCGAGGGTGAGGGTGGTGGAGTTTACGCCTCGGACAAGGGGGGAGACGAGCTTGGAGCGGAGGGTCTCGAGGGAGGCCTTGAGGGTGAGGAGCTTGCCGTTGTGCTCGACGAGGATGCCCTTGTTGCGGACCGTCTTGTCGCGCACGTTGCGCAGGAGCAGGCGGTTCTTCTCAAACTTGCGCAGCTCGGCGGCGCGGGTGCCAAGGAGGCGGGTCCAGAGGGAGGCGAGCAGGTCGTCGTGTTGCTCCTGCTGGGCCGACGACTCGCGCACGACGGTGCGGGCGAGGTTGAGGAAGTGGAAGTCGACGGCCTCGAAGAGCGCGAAGAGGGTGACGGAGTGCTGGAGCTCTGTCTGGATCGAGTCCTCGAGCACGGCGATGAACTCGGTGAAGAGGAGCTGCACCATGCGCTGCTCGCGCTGCGGCTTGGAGAGCCCAAAGATGTGAGTGGCGAGGCGCCCGATGGACGTCGGGGAGCCGGCCGCATCTTCGAGGACGCGAGCCTGCGAGAGGAGGTTGTGGAGGTTGTCGTAGGCAGAGGAGAAGGTGGAGGGCGCGGGGGAGGAGTTGAGGCGGTGGAGATGCATCTTTGCCCAGTCCATGACATTGAGGATGCTGGAGGTGTGAGAAGAAGACCACACAAGACCACACTCGGTTGACTTTGACTTACCCGTCGATATCACCGTCGACCCTGGCAAAGAACTTGGTCATCTCTATGGCCAGGGTCTTCATGGTCTCGCTCAGAGCGTCCAGATCGGCGACGATGCTCTGGGCGTCGCGCATGTCGCTGGTGCGCACGCTCTCGCCCAGGTCCCATACCGCGACGCTGGTGGCCTGCAAGTCGTGGACCTGGGCGACGGCGTGCTCCGAGTAATAGATGAGCGGCTCAAACGAACGAGCAAGCCCAGCCACCTTGACGAGGTCGCCCGTGGGCCGGTTCGCGGCGGGCTGTAGCAGCGAGTTGAAGGCGGAGATGGCAAAGAGGGCGACGAGAATGGTGCTCAGGGTCGAGCCCCAGGTTCGGGTTGCGGCGGCGTAGTGGTGGCTGACGAGGTGGAGGGCGGCCTCGATGGGCTCAGTGCGTTGCTGGACTTCGGCGCGCACGGCAAAGCGGATGTCTACAAACAAGAAAAGCCAATTAGAAGCAGAACAAGGACCCGGGGCGGTTTCGGGGCGCACAATTGTCCGGTGGCACGTCTCTCGCGGCCAATGCCTGCTGCTGCTGCGACGTCGTCCTCGCCAGCGCCGTGCTGTGGCTCTTGCGGTCCTCCATCTTGACCTCGATGGTTCGGTCTTCGGTGCGGCGGTCTGGGCTGGGGCTCCGCATCTTGTCGGGGCTCTTGCTACCGACGGGTAGACGGGTGCGGATGGCTCGCTCCAGGACCATGTCTTCCTCGCTATCGTCATCTAGGTCGACGTCATCCTCGTGCAGCGGCGGCAGGGCGGCGAGCACGTCGTGGGGACCCCTCCAGAAGCCGCTACTCCGGTCGCCGTTGCCGAGTCTCCGCCACGCCGGCGGCGAGTACCCACCGACGGAAGCGATTTCCGAGTCCTCGAGGTCCTCGTCGGCCTCCGTCATTGCCACCTCGCTGCGCTGCAGGGCCGAGTGGTGCAGCGACGGGCTTGGTGGGTGTTCGAAGTCCCGGAGCGAGGCCTCGAGAAGGCCTTCGAGGCGATCCGTCGTGGTCGCCGTCATTATAGGGGGAGTCGTCGGCGATGCGCTGGCGGAGCGACGACCGCTTCTTGTCGGGGGTACGCGGGGGAGGGTAGGGACGGCCGGGGACGGCGGCGGCGGCGGCCTTTACGGGGGACTTTCGCGGCGATTCGGGTTTCGACGGCGCGGCGTCGACGGCGGCGTATTCGAGGGCTTCGCGGGGCTTGGCGTGGTGACGACGGTGGCGGCGGTCTGACGATTGATGCTGCTGGGCGAGCAGGAGCTGCAGTTCCCTCTCTTCTTCTTCTTCCTGCTGCTGGTGGAGCAGCCTCTGCTGTCGCAACTGGTGCCGGCGACGCGCAATCACAATGTCCTGGCCTGAGATGACGAGCTGGTGCTGGTCCTCGAAGACGAGCTGGCTGGCGGGCTTGTAGGGGAGTTGAGGGAGGGCCTTGTCGATGCGACCACCGGCGCGGGGTTCTTCTGAGGTTGAGGCTGAGGTGAATGGGCGCGCGAGAGTCGCAAGGCTGGGCAAGAACGGGAGGCCGATTCGGGGAAGGCCAAGAGACAGGGCCGAGCAGAGGCGCGGGATGTACAGGGCGAGAAAGGCGAGGAAGACGACGACGGTGAAGAGGAACGTGGTCGGGGCAATGGAGATGCTGATGAGCGAGACGTTGTTGTTGACGGTGAGGAACGAATTCATGGCCCCCCTTTGCGCCGGGCTCTTTACTTTTGTCGATTTGTCTTGTGACAAGAACGAGAGAGGAATGCGAAGATGTAGAGATAAAACGGAGGACTAAGTATAAAGTGCGACGACGAAGAGTGCGGTGACTTGCGCCCACTATTGATATATGAACTAGGGTCGTCAGACGAACGAGAGTATCCTGTCAGGCACAGTTGACGCCAAGGGGCCCCAGAATAGAATGCGGCGGGATAGGATAGGTAGGAAAGCAGTTAGGAAGAGGTACAGGAATGGATAGGTGGGATGATAAAGATAGCGAGTTAGATCAGCGGGAAAGTGCAACTTGGTGGTGGTGGGAGGGAAACGGAAGTTGAGGTGAAGGGAAGGAGAGATGGAGGGAGGGGGGGTGGGAGGGGGGGCTGCTTTCCATCGTCTAGGAATGGGAGATGGATATGAAACATTCGCTTCATTGCATTATCAATTTCCCTCCCTGAATCCCGCCTTCACCTCCCTTCTCTCTCATATCCTCCATCTCCCCTACAACGATAGGGACATTGCCCGCTGCGCACGGGTAGCGGCCGCGAAAAGTGAACGAATTACTTCGTAGTGTCCGCGTCGTGAGAAAATGGAAGAGGCTGGGGGAGGAGACGAGACTGGGGAGGGGACAAGACCTGGAAAGAGCAAGGGAAGCTCGTCTCCGTCCAAACCGTCGACTCCCCCCTTGTAACGGTCCAATCACCGTCGGCCAACGGGCTAACGAAGAAGGCGACCGTTTTCGAGACCCCGCGCTAGACTTCTTTCAGCGACGAGGGGCAAGATGGGGGCTCCGCTTTTCTTTTTCCACTTTACACGCTGGTTGGGTGCGTGGACTTTGTCGCGTCGAGGTCCGTGCAGATCGAGGTAGGAGTGGTGGCGGTGGCCTGATGCGCAAGGCATCCCGGTCACATGAGGGAGGGAGGGGGATGTTTGATTGACGGAGAGGAGGGACGGGTTTTTCTTCTTTCTTTGAAAGACCACGCGGGGGGGGAGAGAGGAGGTTTGCATGGCACCGGGCACTACGACTAGTGAATCAAGACAGTCTGTGGCCTTTGCGCAGAGGCTTCGCAGCGCAGAGACACTTCAACGCAAGAGTATCCGGAGCACTCGCGGGGAACGGGACCGAAGCAAAAACAGCCAACTCCTATGAAGCAAACGCGAAGGCGAAAGGCGTGACCACCGTCGAGAGACGTGTTGTTATTGTCATGTGCTGTTCGTTTGTTATTCTCGCCCGGTCTTCCCTCGTCGTTGATACGCTGCCCGAGGATAGCCCTCGGGGCGGCTCAAGGTGATTGGCTGCTCTCCCTCTCGCGTTGCCCCACGCGGGCCGGCTCCGATTAGTCCTTTGCTCCACCGGATTTGGCAGACTTTGGGCTATCTTCGACTTCTCCAAAGTCCAGAGTCTCCGCCTCTTCCCAGTCTGCCTCTCTGTCTCTCCCCCGATTCCCTTCGCTCTCACCCTTCACCCCCGTCCGGGTCCTCCCTCGCCCCCCGTTCCTATGGTCCCCCTCCTCTGACCCCTCTCCCCCTCTCTCCTCTCTCCCTGCCGACCCATCGCATGAACTCTTCGCACCGCAGCATCTTGTTCCACTGTGGCTATCGCTTTTTCCCCAATGGCATCCCGTCACTCGACATGCTGCTCCCCGGGGAAACCGCGACATGCGGCAGGTTCGAGGGGGACACGGGAAAGGGGGGAATGAATGCACCTGTTGACTGTCAGCACTGTGATTCACCCGCGTGCGCTGTGTGCCGAGGCAATGTCGTGCAGCCGTATCCCGACGATGCAGCCGTCAGGGATGTCCTCAGTTGCAATGGAGTCAATGTGAATCAATATTGGCCAAGGAACATTGATTAGTGTCTTGGTTTGATGAGTGTGTCTTGAGAAACTCACAAGCTACTCTTAATCAAAGAGGATAGACGGAGTACGGACAGTCATCCAGTGTCTTATTGTGTCACCCCCTTGAAGCGACGGAGACTTGTGTCAGCAATTGCCGTAGGCAGTGGCCAGCTGTGCGCGGATTGACAGCCGAGCTTGCACTGCAATCGTAGCCTCTCCCGCAGAGCCTCTCCCGGAACCGTTTCAGACGACGCGCTGTAACCTGAGCCAAGGCAGGTCAAAGACAGCTGTTCGCGCACCTCATTGACACGAACAGCCCACGTAAGGTCAGCAAGAAGGGGGGAAAACAAGATGTGTACATATGTAGACAATAGATTTACACTACACCTACAACTCCAGCTCCCTCTCTCACCGTTCGTTTTCCACCACCTCCACCTCCATCTCGCACGCCAGTCGGCCCAAGAACTCGGCGCGCTTCATCCTCGCGCGCACCTTTACGCCGGCGCACACTCCCTCGGCGGCCGGCCTGGCCCGCTGGAGGAACAGGCCGACGACGACGCTGGACAGCATGGGCCTCGCCGAGGGCGCCGCAGGGCCCAGGTCCAGCCCGTCCTCGACGTCGACGACCCTCGGCGCCGCCACCGCCCCGGCCGTCCCCGCACCCGCACCCCCCGCGAGCCAAGGAAGCCGCGTCTCCTCGTTGAGCACGTCGACGGCCAGCTGCTCGGCCAGCTCCGGGTGGAAGTCCTGGGCGCCCGTGAGGTTGCTCCAGGCCTGCACCAGGCACACGGGCACGCTGTTGTCCCAGAGGCGCGCCGAGGCGCGCTCGTCGCTGGGCTGCATCAGGGACATCTTGCCGCCGACCTCGACGAGCCCCCACCACACGAGGAACTCGCGGCCGCGGCCCGCGCTGAGGAAGACGACGCCGTAGATGGGGTTGTCGACCGACATGAAGGCGATGTGCTCCGAGATGATGTACCGCCGGGCGCCCGTGTAGGCCGCCCGCTGCTGCACCATGGCGTTCTTGGGCGGGAGCGTCAGCTTGAACGGGAACACGCCCTTGGCTCCCGGCCCGTCGGGCGCGCTCTCCAGCGTGATGGTTTCCTTTTTCAGATCTCCTGGATCGTACTCTACCGACTGGATCTCTATTCCCGCCGCTACTTCATTAGCCTGATTTGATCCTCTGGTAGTTCCCTCCTCCTGTTTCTTCTGTAACAAGTTCAAACTCACTGTTGCCATGGCTCGTCACGTCGCCTCCCACCATGAGGAAGCCCGACCGCTTCGGCTCGATAATCATGATAACGTTGGAGTGCAGCCTCCGAAAGGCCACGTCGCCCGAGGCGCTGGCCTCGAGCAGGATGGCGGCGCGGGCGAGCGTGTCCGACGACAGGCTGCAGTCGAGGACGGCGAGCCACTTGCGGCTCTCCTCGGCCTGCCCCCGGTCGGACCGGCCGTTGAGGGCGAAGGGGGGCGCCGCGGGGGCGTAGGATACGCGGCACGGGCACTTCCAGACGCGCAGCTCCAGGCCCAGGCCCGTCATCCTCATGCCGAAGCGCGCCGGGTTCTCCTGGCCCCCAAAAGTGCGCAGGTTGAAGTGACGAGGGGAGTCGGCGAGGAAGTGCGACCGGCGCTCCGACTGCGGCTGCTGCGACAGCGATAATGACGATGACGACCCATCGAGGGTTGCCGCCGACGTCCTCCAGATGAGCATGGACTGGTCCTGCGACGTCTTGAGGATCTCCTCCTGCAGGCGAAGAAAGGCCCGGCCCCCCTCGCCGTACAGGATGGGCATGTTGACGCCAAAGATGCCCATCAGGCAGTATGCCATGTCCTCGACGCGGCGTGTCTCCCGGTGGGCGGCCCAGCCCATGCGCGTGGCCACGTTCTCCTGGCGCAGCAGCCCCGCGACGTTGCGCGACCGGCCCCGGAGCAGGTTCTCGCCAATGCCGGTGATGCGGCTGACACGCGCCGAGAGGCTCCCCCGCGTGCCCAGCAGCACCCAGTCGCGCGTGAAGAACTCGACGTCGTCGGGCGCCAGCAGCTCCTGCAGCGTCCACCCCCGCGAGAACCACCTGCTGCTCTCGAAGCCCTCGGCCACGCCGTCCGGGTGCAGCGCCACGTCGGCCAGGAAGGCGAAGCACACGGCCGCGTCCCGGTACCAGGCGAACATGGAGTTGAGGGCCTCGCTCAGCTCCGCGCTGCTGCGCTTGTCGATGCAGCACGTGTCGACCCAGAGGTACGTCAGCCCCTGCTTGAGGGCGATCTCGCACGCCGTCGACACCTTGCGGAACCCTTTCGTCTGCTTCCACCGCGCCTCGCGCAGCTTGTCCGCGTCGCAAACGTCGTCGAACAGCAGCTCCTCGCTGCCCCACGTATGCGACAGCACCGCGTATTTGCCCGGCGCGTCGCCCACCGACTCCAGCTCCAAGGTCCTGGTGTTGAGTAGTCGCATCTCGTTGCTCGCCGGGAGTTCAATGCGAGTCGCGGGGGAGGCGCGAAACGCCGTTCAAAATCGAATCGAAGGAAATGGGGGGAGCTAGAAAGGGGAGAGCCGAGTCGTTCCATTGCCCGATGGCCTTCTGTTTCAGCTCGGTGGTGGTCACGGTGACGTCTTTCCAAGTTAGGCCCAGTTGGCTTGGGTCTTGGCCCGCCCAGGCCCAACTGAAAGAAAACGAATTCAGCAACCAGGCGGCAAAATGCTGGGCTTCTGTCAAGGACGCAGCCTCGCAAGACGAAAAAGACGTCAGCGGCAATCAAAGGCTTGAAACCTTGCTGTATAAACCCGGGGTGTGATTTAACTTGCATCAAGACTAACCAGACCTTGTGAGAGGTTGGTTTACGATAGTGGAGAGATGTCGACTGTTCGCAGCAGGGCTTAAATTCGACAGCCGAGGACGCAAGGATGCCACACTCGCTTTTGGCAAAATTCAACCGACAAAAAGGATATCCTCTCTGCTCCCGGCAGGGCTTGAACCTGCGACCTTCGCATCACTAATTATTGCCCAAAGACGATATTAGTACGAAGCTCTAACCAACTGAGCTACGGAAGCTATTCACCTTGACGGCCCCTAGCTGCAGGAACACCACCATGTGGCCACACGTGATGCATCCAGACTGAAGAGCATCAAACCAGACACCACCACACAGCACGAATTCATATCGTTAACCTTTTCAATCAAGAACTACCCCAAAAACTACGTGGTCATATGTCTACACTGTGCCTCCATCCCCGTCAAACCCCCGCTGTCGTAAATCATGATCCAGTCCAGCAAATTGCGCCCTTGCAGCGAATAACCAAACACCATCGCAACTCCGTAATCCTATCCACCAGACTCCTCCTCAGTCAATCTTTGCGTTTGCTAAGCTTTTTGCTGTTGGGTTGCTCAAGTTGTTGATCTGCTTGATGTCGGTTCTCTTGTACTTGCCCTGCTTCCGGAGTCGCTTTCGAGCCACCATGACGGGAACCGAGCTCTTGGTCACCAGGTAGTTGGAAAAGGACCCAAGAATGACACTGCAGCCTGTTAGTCTTGTCCATGTTTCGACGTAAATCTTTGCTATGTCACGTACCCCTTCAACGCGCTTCGGCCACGGCTTCCTATTACCACCAAAGTTGGATTGACCAGATCAATCACCTCGGTGATGAGATGCTTGGGGTTCTTGCAGTGAAGCACCTCCACAATAACTCGTACTTGCAGGCTTGTCTTTCGCAGGAGGCGGTTCACGCGCTCAGTAATGTCCTTAACAGCCCGCCGCCGTTCCTCGTCCGCCTTGCCACGATCTGCTCGGCTGGATGGTGCCGGAGACGTGTTTGGCGTGCCCGATCTGGAGTCACCCCGCAGCGAGGTCCGCACAAAGTCCGGAACCGATGTCACGGCAGGCGCTTGTTGAGCCTTCGTGTTGGTCATGGTGTTAAGCGCCGCAGCCTGCTCCTTCATCGCTTTGGGATCGTCAGGGACCGCTGCATCGCCATAGATGCCAGCCTCCTCGTCCACGCAGTAGATGGCCAGTAAAGTATCACCGTCTCGCAGTACGGTTCCAATCGCCCATTCCAGCGCGTGGGAGGACTCGTCGCTGAGATCTGTGGCGCAAAGATATTTTCGCAACGTGTGGTGCTCTTCCTCAGCCGCCTGGGCTATCTTGGCATACTCTCCTCGGTAGATTATGCGGACGGCGCGGTGGTTTTCGGGGCTGGTCATAATATTAGTCATGGAAAACGAAAGCTTTTGAGCCCGCTTAATGTCGTCCATGTCGGCCTCTTCGTCAGAGTCGATCATAGAAGCCGTCGCCGAGCCCGGCTGATCGTAGCTGGTGTTAGGGTGCACAGATGCTTTGGCGGGCTTGACATTGTCGCCGGTGGGAGTCGTGACCTTGATCTCGGGCTCCGAAAGAAGCGAACGATATACGTATTTGGGTCGAGAAACGACTTCGGTTCCTAGAGTTGTTAGCAATGGTCAAACGGATGTCATCTGCACTTACGTTCTGCCTCTGCTGCGGCAAGGAGGCTCGAAGTCGACTTCTTATCCTTCTTGTCCTCCTCGTCATCGCCGCTTTCGCCCTTGGCATCAGGGTTCAAAGACCGAGGGGCTTTCTTGCGACCTCGATCTTCGTCATCAGAGGAAACGGGCTCGTCCTCGCTCGATCCAAGGTGCTCGCCGTCCGGCCCCATGTAATCCTTAACCAACCTTCCGTGGCCTCGCGAATCCTCCCTCTTTCGCGAGGGCAGCTGTGATAGAGTCCCGCCCGAAAATGCGAGGCGGGCGTCAGATAACCGACGATAAGCGTTGCTGAGGTCGACAATTTGACCATCGTCGAGCATGGCCTTGCCGGGTGACATGACTAGGTTAGGAGACCTCGAGCGAGAGCTGAGTCTGTTGTCGGGGGACTTTGACTTGGTGAGGCGGCCAAGCGAGTTGCGGTTCCGGTCGCCGGGGAGTTGCAGGCCGCTCAGATCACCGGTTCGGAGAGCCTCGGCGAGAGCCCCGGAGTTCCCTGCCTTCTTCCCAGCTTGAGTGTTTCTCTTGGGCGCATATTGGCCACCGGCATTGTGCGTTAGGAAGCCCGAAAATTGATAGTCGGCAGTCGGATCGTTGCGGCCCGAAGCTCTCGGGCCAAACTCGACAGGATTCTGGGCCGCGTCGGAAAAGCTCCGTATGTGAGATCCGGGACCCCCTGGGGCCTTGACGGGCTCGGCCGTGCGACTGACGGGTGAGCTGGGCGTGGTGCTGGTGCCGGAAACCTTGGAAGGACCGGCCGGGGGCGTGTCGAGATCAAGCATGCTCCTCACGCTGGGCGGAGGCGGGGAGCTGGTATCGAGCATGCTCCGGACGGGCCGTCTCGGAGAAGCGGCCGGCGGGGGGACGGGTTCGTCAATGTCCAACATGCTCCGAACGGGCGATCGAGGGGTCGAGTAAGGTGAGGCAGATCGCATGCGGTCGGGCGAAGCACTGGGGTTTGAAGTCGGCACCGGCCTATTCTCAAGCAAGGCGAGGACTTCCTGCCGCTCCATGTCGAGCATGGCCTCGATGCTCATGGGCTGATTGTGCGACATGGCTGCGACTATTGTAAAATTGCGTCTCTTGAGTGAATGTTGCGGCGTCGTTGTCGAGAGGAAATGCCGAGAGGCATGAAGCGGGTGCGGGGAGCGGGGAGACCAATGGTCAATTGGCAGGAGTTTGCGTAACGAGAGACCGAGGCGTCGTCGTCGATGTGCCTGGCAAAGGCGAATTTTGTTCAACGAGGCGTCAAGGTCGAGGCAGCTGGACTAAGTTTGCTATTCGCAACGGCAAGGACGACTCGGAGGATTGGTTGGCGCTTTTTAGATCATGGCGCAAACGAGCGATGGTGCAGTTTGTGTGTGCGAGATGGAGATGTCGGTCTATGTATGTTTGTTTGGTGGAGGCGGGGGGGCATGGAGGTATGGAGAATTGGGTGGCTTGACGGCGGCCGAGACTGACGATGCTGGAATATGCCGAGCGAGGCTGGAGACTGCAAAGGCTTACTGATGTAAGCCGAATCAAGTTGGTTGTCAGTGGCGACGGCGACAAGAATTCGCAGGTCGGGTGACGGAGAAGGAAAGAAGAATAATGCGGTCTCGCCGTGGGACGTGGAGGCCGAGTGGAGAGAATTTGAAAGGCACCTGCACGGACTCCGCCAAACACACTAAGACGTCTGCAGCCCCAAAAGCCCTTCACCTTAACGCTGAGCTAAATCTCGTACCCGAAAGTGCCTGCTGCGCCTGAGCAGCATCAGATGCAAAGCCCGGAAACGAGATCCAATTACCCCGCTACCGCCCAATACATTACCCAATGTTCCTTCCCGGCTCGAGTGCTTCAGGTCGGCGCCCGAAATCTACCAGTGTCGATATTTCGGAGATTATTCCCAGGAATCGCATCCGTCTCATTCGTCCTTGCCCATCCAAGTCGGCATGCAAGCTCCTCGCCACTAGACCACCACACACCCACACACCAGTGACACCACTATCTTGGCCTTGCCGTTGGCGCCTCAACTCAAATTCAAAGTCAACCACCAAGGAAGCCTCCATTTCGAAACCCCCGATCCACAATCTTTCTGAACCCCCCGCTTCCAGAAGTGAGTGAGCCTTTGCCGGCAAATGAGGTAGTATCCGGGGCTGGAAACACGAGAGACCCGGACGTGTAAAGACCACACCGCGATTTCATCCTTGTTCGACCCAAATAAATGGATAAATGGAATCAATCAGTGACCGTGGTGCGTTATTTTGTCTCAACTGCCGTTGCACGGACATCTCGGATATCTTCGTGTCTGAAGATCATCATGATTCTTTCAAACTCGTCTCGGCGGAATCCTCCGTGGACCACCTGACATGAATACGCCAAGCCCGTGAAGAGAAGGCTGGCTGAGGTTGAGGCCGAGGCCGTCTTAGTAAGCGCCCAGGTGCCAACTCTACATCAGATGTATGAAAAAGGCCATCGGTTGATCATGTTATGATGTTTGCCCAAGGAAGATTCAATCGAGCCAAAACTATGCGTTCTGGCCATTACTGTAAACAATGATCAACTCAGCGTATCCCGTATTCCGCACTCCGTGCAGCTGAAGTCGAGATCCGCGTAAGGCTGAACGTGAAAGAGATTTTAATTTGGCTAAATGCTTGGCTGAGTGTCTTCTAGGTACCTAAATACCTGGAGTAAACCTACCTACCTAGCTAAGTGACTAGGCAAGCATGTGACGCTTCGGATAGATAACTTAGCAACCAACAGCAATGAAATAGACACGACTGGTAGTCCCATACTCAGTCTCCAAGTCCAGTTCATGGCTTATCTGACTTGCCATCGTCAGTACCTCAGATCATCGTGCATAAGAGCCACAAGAAGGAAATACACACCAACGGCCCTGGGCTCAGTGACTGCCGCGAACAGGCGTGGCTCCTCGAATATCTTCACTGCACTTCTTCACTTACAACCGCCTCTCGAATCAAGTCCTTCGATTCATGTATCTCTTCAGTTCTGGGCCACGTACTGGAACATGTTCCAGCCGGAAACATCCCTGGTTCCCCGACGTTCGACTGATGGCCACCTACCACTTCCTTCGCACTGCATGAACGCATCCCGGGCTTCCCAACTGCAGCATGCGCCCAACACGAGTAAAATGGTGGATCCCGTGCCCGTCTTATTCCGAACGTTTGAGATCCCGACGTTGGGGAACGAGGCTGAAGTTGAGACATTTCGGTACGACAAAAACGTAGACAGCGCTCCAGGCTGATATGTTACATTTTACACATGCTAATGTACAACTGAGATGCATCCCTTCCCCTGCGAGCACCCCCCCTTACCTCTTCCTCCTGGTGAATGTCGTCACGTTAGCTCGCGACGCCGTGCCCAGCTTGTGCACCTGCTTGCGCTTGTCCCACACGCCCGACCGGCCCTCGACGACGGCGATGATCTCCTCGGCTATTCGCACGGGGAACTGCTTTCGGCCGCTGCCCTTGGACGGCTTCCGGTTGACCACGTCGAGGATCCACTGGAAGGCCACGCGGCGGCGCTGCCGGAGGGCCAGCGGCATGGGCACCTCGAGGGCGCGGCCGCCGCCGCCCGCGCCCGACACGTTGCGCACCTTGATGAGCGGCGCCACCGAGTCGATGGCCACGGTCAGGTACAGGACCGGGTTGAGGGGGAGGTACGCCGCGGGCGGGGTTCCCGGCAGGAGGGGGAATTTCGGGCTGTAGATGGGCGCAGGGGCGGTTCGGAGGAAGTTCATGACCGTAGCCACGTTCTAGAACACGGGGTCAGTCTGTTGAAAATGGTATAATTTGGTGGTGGTGAAACGTACTCGCTGGGCGGCGCTGAGCTTGCCGTCCTTCATGAGGAGTCGCGTGATCTGCTCCAGCACGGGGTGGTATCGCTTCTTGTGGTTGAAGCCTTCGGGCCAAGGCCACTGCGGGAGGCCGAACTTATGGCCGGGGCCCTTGATCGCCACCTCGCCTTCGCCCTCCTCCCCCTCCTCCCCCTCGAGCTCGAGCTCCATGGCCTGCTCTGCCGCCTCTGCCGCGGCATTGAGAGCTTCCGCAGCCTCAGGAAGGGGGATCATGCCCTCGCGGTAGAGGGTTTCCTCTTGGGCGGCTGTGAGGCCGCCATCGTCCGAGCTCGTCGTCGTCGTGCGGCCACCAAAGAAAAGTTGCTCGAGAGTCGCATCGTCCAGGGTCTCAGTCCTCTCGGCCGGCTGGGTGTCCCGTCAGCTTCGTCTCTGGATCGCTCCAATATCAATTCCTACCTCGTCAATTTCCTGCGCAGCGGATTCCTCAACGGCTTCTGCATCCTTCGAAACGGCTTCCGATTGGGGCTTCTCGACGTTGGCGCTGGGAATCGTCGTCGGGTTCGAGGGGGGTCGGTTGTCTCCTTCGGTCGAATACCATCGTGGGCGAACGGAGACGAAGGGTGCTCGGAGGGAAGCAGGTCTCGATCGTGCGAGAGCTCTGCACGCGCCCCAGATTCTCAATCTTGGAGACATGACGAGCCCGCGGTGAATTGGGCAATTCCTTGCTGTTACCGAGTGGCCTGGTGAAGTGGTGAAAATTCCCCAATTACGTAGCGGTGCGGGTCAACGTTGATCCGCCCAAAGCTGGCTCTCCCAGCTGTGCTTACGTAACCAGCCTATCCGACCACAGCCTCGCAATCCCGAGACGGCAATGCTTGGAACTGCCAGCTCTAGGACAGGTCAGCACAGCATTCGATGCTGCGTCGTGGCCGATTTTCGCAAATCATCCGTCCCAATCACATCTCGGTACGACCCTTCGGTAGTTGCCGGTCTCCTATCTGTTCCCCCACGACACTGCATTCCTTCTTCGACATTGATCGATTCCTCCCCCCTCGCACACACTCCGGAGTGCGTTTAGGCATTAGATGCCAGTGCAATGGCACACCAAGACTGGGGTAGTCTAGTGATCCCCACGCGGCTTTCTCGGCCCCTCCCAGCACCGGGACGTTGATCCTACTGCGTGGTCTCTGGAGACGAGTCACTGCAGCCTGCATTCGTCACCGCTCATAGCTATTCCCAGTAGCAAGGGGGGGGGGGGGCGGGGGGGGGGCAATTGCGTGGACAGAGAGAGGCTGCTTTTGATCGGCCATGCCCTCTCCAGAGACCAGAGCTTTTCCCCATGCCGGGCCGTGGCTGTCGCGCGTGTGGGTGGTGACGGAGAAGGAGGACAAGGTTCCCGATGAAAGACGCACGCTAGATGGTCCAATGCCTTCCTGGTCGTCACGTTGGTGGTGGGACGGAAGAGCGAGCATGTGACGGTTTGGAAGTTGCTTCGGCAAACTGCTGTAGCCCAGTCTTATCCGTCGTCGGCGTCCCGTGAAGCTGGGTTGTGCCAATTCGCCCCCGTTGGGACGCGGGTTCATTAATGACGTGGGATGATGGGACGTGGACGGTTGATTGCACATGGACTTCTCGCCGGCTTGTAATGAATCCCAGTTCTTTTCATTCATTTGAAATAGTACCGTGTCGGTAAGACACTCATCCGAGTAAGCTCTAATAAGCCAAAGCTATAAATCAAATGCCCAATAAGTCGCCCAAATTCCAGGCCATGTCTCAAGACTGCACCGCGAAAGGTCCGTTTCGTTCGTTCTCGACCTCTGAGAAATGTGCTTTCCGTAGCACCACTCGCTCGCTCCCCGGTGTCATGTCAATGTGAAGCAGCGCCTTTTTGTTTTTGCCCAGAATAACCCTTTTTTCCCAACTCCTAGCATAACACTAACACACACACACCTCTGATGAGAAGCGAACAATAAAAGAAACAACTCCGGCCCATTCAAGCGCAACAAATACCACGAGGGGCAAAACCAAACATGGTCGTTTCGTGCCGTTTCATGCCGCCAAAGTGAAGGGGGCGTCCGTAATAAACCAACTGCTGCACCTCTTTACCAACCGGCCCAGGACTGGGTCGGCGAGTTGGACTGAGACTGGCTCAGCCAGGTGAGGGCGCACTCGGCGGCGTCCTCCCTCGCGTTGAGCAGGTTCTTGCCGTCGTACCAGTACCGGGCGGCGAGAGTCTTGCCCTTGACCGTCACTCGACTTGACCAGGCAGTGCGACCACCTGATTGATTAGACACAAGAACGAGAAACATGGGAAAGAGGGAGGGGGAGGGGAGTGAACGGGACTTACCACGACGATCCGAGACGATCTGGAAGACGGGGGGGCGCAGTTGACAGTCGCGACAAGCCACTGTGACGGAAGTTAGATTTTGTTTCCGTTGGATGAGACTGAGAGCTGGTAGGGGAGGGAGGGAAGGGGAGGAGTCCTTACCCTCAAGGCGCTCTTGCCAGGGGCCGACAGAAGAAACAGGTTGCAAATCCATGTTGATAGAGAAGCTTTGGTGTTGATGTCGAGGTTTGAAAGGGGTCTGGGTGAGAAGGTGAAGAGCGGGTGAGTCAAGTTTGGGGAGCTCCCGACTTATATGGACGCGGGCTTTTAGAGAGCTTCTGGGCGGGAAAAAAAAAAAAACAAAGGACGTTGGGAATGTTTAGGCGTGCGTGGGGTGTGCGAGGATGACAAGCAAGCAGAACAAGGGCTTGAAGGGCAACCAAAAAAAGAGAAGAGAGAAAGCCGAAGTTGTTGCAAATTTGGAACGGGCAGGGCCAGCGTTTGGACGCCAAGTATGTCGTGTGTCTCTTCCCGACGGGCCTCAGCAGTAGGACGAAGGCGAAGGCGAAGGGGGGAGGATGTACGGATAGGTATGGATAGGTATGGATGGTACGGTACGGTATGGTAGGTAGGCGTTGGGTTGCCAGAGTGTGAGGTGGCGAAGGGGTGTTGTTGATCAGGTAGGGATTTCTGCCAGGGCCTGGGAGGTTGCAGGAAATAGGGTCATGGGGGAGTGACGAGAGAGAGACGGCTGATTGCAGGAAATAAATAATGGGAAGGGGAGCAGCGGGAAGAAGAGGAGGAAGAGGGAAGAAGCGGGAAAAGGAGACTATCAGCCACAGCAGGTATTGGTGCCAGACAAGAGAGGAGAGAGTGTGCGTGTGAGAGAGAGACAGCCAGCAGCGAGCAACGGATTCCTACGAGAGCTCGACTAGCAAAGCAAACTACGGCGAAACGAAGGTAAGGGCATATGAAGTTGCTTTTTCCCCAACCGCGGTGGTGTGTGGTTTCCCTTTTTTTTTTCCCATCCTTTGGGGGGCTTTTCTCCAGGCCGCCGCCGCGCTGCTCTGTGGCTCCCCCCTCCCTTGGGGAGGAGAGTGGGATCTATCACATCGGGTAAAGCTCAAAGAGAGAGTGTGAAAGTCTTTTGGGCGTGGGGATGCAGAGGCGTGGATCAAGATGGTGGCAGAGACACACGGCGAGAAAAGAAGTGGTAGGAAAAAGAAAGGAAAAAAAAAAAAAGGGCCGGACTGCAGGGGCCGGTCAGTCGGGACTTCGGGAGCGGGTACGGTGCGGTGCTGCGGGAGGGAGGCTTGGAGAGGCCTGAGGAAACACAGATGGACAGAGAGGGAGAGAGAGAGAGAGAGAGGCAAGGGAGAGAGACATCTCGGCGAGAGTTGGGCGTGAAGTGAGGCTCGAGGCGAGCAAGGATGGGCCATGTGCGGGTTGGTTCGTTGTTGGGCCATGACGAGTCGGGCGAGGCCAGCCAGCCAGCCGGGGCATGCATTTCGCATTTCACGAGGCTTGTCCCATCATGATGCGGCAGGGTCCATTCGTTTGGGAAAGGCTGGCGGGAATGTGTGAGAAAAAGCAAAGGGAGAATCAGATATTGGCTGGCACGCGAGGGAGGGGGGGAGGAGACTGAGACTGAGGGGGATGCACAAAGCAAAGCAAAGTGAGGCGGCAGGTATTAATTAACTATGTGAATTCGAATAGGAGGAGGAAACAACAAGTCGTTTGTAATGGGTGTCTATACGCACACACCTCTTTTCATTTATCGGGCTGGGCTCGATGAACAGGACGGACGCGGTTGCTGGCGATCAAGGCTGGCAGTTTTAATTATCGAACCGGGCCGCTCCCCAGCTGAAAGCTGAAAAAAGATCAATCAACCTGAACGGGCAGCCACGTCAAGCGGCACGTTGTTAGTTGGGCTGTTACTAGCTGGAGCTGTTGGCTTCTTTCAGCCGGTCGCCTATTGTCTTTAGCTGGTAGCGAGACGAGCTGGGGGGCTGGTCACCTCAATTTTGGTGACAAGGGAGGGACAACATGTGAGGACTTTCCCAGAGCAAAATCCAATGGACCAGTCTCTGTTGAGGAGGGGGAATTGCCAATCCCAATTTTCCCTTTTTTTTTTTCTTTTTGGATTGAAATGTTTCCTTTCTTTTTCCTCCCTCAGGTGGATGCAGCCCAGATCGACTAGGTCCAATCGTTTGAAACTAGACTGAGGCCAGCCAAAGAATGTATTCGAGGTATCCAGAGGTATTGCTTTGATTACGGGCACCGATTGATTACGGATGCATCCCATTCCCCCTGATCCTGAATCCTTGATCCGAAATGCCGCCCTGGCCGCCGCCCAAGTCCACCCACTCACAGTCTTTCTTTTTTCCATCCTTGCGTTGCATTTTTGTGCCAAAACACACAGGAAAGCAAGCTTGGACTATTGTTACCGACAAACGGGGACCATCTTAGATTGTATCCGTCGATTGGGATGGAGATAGTCGATCCGCTTGGACGCTTTTTCTTTCTTGTCTGGCTTTTATGACCCAGCCCTTTCGATTATGCACGACGAGACCTTGATACCTTGCCCAGAGGGTATCCGTTTACTTGCTTCATATTCCATACGAATACATGCAGCACATACATACCTAGGTACATACAGAAGCATCTCAAACAGGAGGACTGCCCGCCTCCCCGGCCCTTAGTTGAAAGCCTCCCTTCCTCAAGCAGTCCTCCCCTTTAAGCGCGCCTCGCGATCAGCTTTAATTTCTCTTGGTAATCATCCCAGACAGAGCAGGGATTTCCATTCGTTCGCCAAGAGAGAGAGAATAGAAAAAAAAAAAAAAAAGGGCGTCGTTGCTGCGCCGTACCGTAATCTGGCTGTGTGTCCCCTTTTCCCCTCTCCCTCCGGCACGCTGCCGGTTTTTTTACTTTCCCTCCTCCTCCCTTCGGTTGTAGCTTCTCTCTCCTCTCAGTCTCACCGGAATCCAGTGAGTGCACCATTGCTTCTTGCCCGGCTTTCGTGTCTCTTGCTTCCGGGGGGTCCTGCTAGCCGACCCAGAAAGATGCAACACTCCATTCCCATCTGTCGGGATCCATCTCGTGTTGATGATAGGTCATAAGGCCTAGTGGCTTTTTTCCCGGCATGTCTAGTGATTACGCTCTCTTTCAAATGAAGTGAAGAGAAGAGATGGGGAGGGGGGAGGGGGGTAAATTTTGTAAATGGCTTGCAGACCGGCCTGTTGTCTCTTCTCCTCTTGTTTACCTGCAATGTATCGAAGAGTGGTGGCCCTCTCTTTCTGCGGCCCCTCCCCCGTTCGCCTCAGTTTCGTATACCTCAAACTCCAAGAAACAAACGCCGCCCCAGGGTCTGACCCGAGAAAGGGTAAAATCCTGCAAGGCATCAATGATTAATTAATCCTGCACTCTTCGCGTCATCAAAAAAAGTGTGCGTTGTTCAACTTGTTTTCGACCGACGTCAGCCCCCCAACAGTAGCAAAGACAGAAGCCGCACGCACCCGGCCGGGATTGTCCACAGCCCTCTTTTTTTTCTCTCTCCCTTGCCCTTGTCCCTGGGGTCTTGACCGGTCCCAAGATTCCAGTCAAGCCAGAAAGGCAGATTTGGGATTTTCGGCCTCCACCGAGCCATGATCACCTCTGCAGGACCGGGGGTGGGAGATGGAAGCTGGAATGCCGAGCGAGCAAACGACGTCTCTCTCCCTTGCCTTGAGATAACCCAACACGCACTTCGTCACTCTCTTGGTTCCGCCCCCAAGCCCCTAACCTCACCGGTCTGGGGTGGTAGCGTGTCGTAGATCCTACGTGGGCCTAGAACCTTTTTCCTCGGGGAAGGGAAACGTTGTTGTCTCCTCGTTAGAGTCGTTGAGGGGGGGGGGGAACTGCCTTTGTCAACGACAGAACCGATTGTGACATGCACGAGTGGGATTCTGTGAAACGGGCACTGTGCGACATTGGGCCGGCTGACCGACTCGGGCTGCCTTCTCTCTCGGGTTCACTTCCCTTGTGAGACGGGAGCTAGCGAGCACACACATTGTTGGTCGCTCGGGTCGGTACCTTCCCCCTTTAAACGGGACTTGGGCAAACTGCACGATGAACTGGACCAGCAAGCAAGCAAAGATGAATGTGCCTCGGCGGGGGGAGGCAGAGTGAAAGAGAGAGAGGGGCAAAAAAAAGAGAGACGTGCAGGTGCAGGACACACAGGACGTGCAGCTTCCGGGACCCCGGCCTGCACACTCACCGGGATCACACTTTACGGAGCCCTGCCTTGTTCTTCGATGACAGAGTGCCCGTGAAAGTAAACGCAACAAAGTTGCACATACCCGATATCGCTCACCGCAATGTGACGGACGGGTCGGCGCAGGCAACACCCCCAAAAGCAAAAGCATCTCGACTGCGTCCTCAGTCTCAACTGAACTATGCGCAGCCGTCGCCAACACCCGCGCCTCTTCGGCTTCAGATACGCCCCTTGAAGCAGCGGTCTGAGTCTTTGGAGCAGAGGGTGCCAGTGAAGCTCGCGACATGACATGGGTGTCGGTTGCCAAAAATAAAGCATCTCATCCATAATGATGGAGAATGGAGACATTTTCTTTTCCTTCTGTCCACCACCCTTTTTCAGATTTAGATTTCCCCCTCCATGGTCCGCCGAAATGCACGTCGAAAGCGCGCCCGTCTCCCCCTGAGAAAGATGCCGGGCAACCCCTGACATACAAAAAAAGGAAGGGAAAATGTCCCAGTCCCGAACGTGCATCCCAGATCCTGGGACACGCAGGAGAGATAGAGGGGGGAGGAGGGGCATTTCCCATTCCCCCAGCTTCCAATAGAGCCGAATCGTGCATTGCCGAACATGTCGGGCCTTGCAGTAGGTAAGCAGCAGCAAAAAAGGACAAAAGCAAAATCAAAAGCAAGTAAAAAGAAAAAAAGAAAAAGTGGTGAGAATTTTCTGCCTGCAGCCTGCGGCCTGCTCCTCCTCTCCTCCGCCCGCCTCATCGGAAACTTGGGAGAGAGAGAGATCGAAGCAGCCCGCTCATCTTCCGACTCCACTGCGCCCGCAAAATTCCCTTCCGTCCCTTGCAATCCCGAGGAGCTGGGAGCGCGGCCGGGAGCGGAGGCCTCGGAGGATTTGTCGAGGGTAAGTTGAGTTGTTGTGCGTTGTTGAGGCGTGTTAGTGTTGGAAGGGGAAGGGGAAGGACAACTCGGAGACCGACCAAGGGCGATATGAGTGTGCCAGAGTCTCATTGGCTCGGCAGTTGGGCATGACTCGTGGGATATGACAATCAAGGTTCTAGTCTTAGTAATCAGGCTCAATTGGGAGTCAAGAAGTTTTTGTTTAGTTCTCAAGGCTGAGGCCGTGATAAGTGGTTGTTGGTAATCGAAAAGACACTACATCAACACTCCCACCTACACCATCTCGACCCAACCAGCCGGATTAAATATCGATGCTACCCCGGATCGAGACGGCAGACGGACCGAATCGATCTCAGAAGCTGGAGACATCACAGATCGATCAGACCACCCATCTCTAGCCTGCAAGTGGGTAATCGAGCCATGCCGCTGCGCTGGTCTCGTCAGATCATGGATGGGCCCGACCTAGTTTTGTTGCCTGCGTAGTACTTATAAAGACTGAAATCCTATTGAAAATCCTATATCCGTGCTAAAAATTATTCCAGTCTATAATGCTCATCCAGTCCTCCACGTGGTTCGGCTGCCGTGACTCCCCTCCTCCTCCTCCGCCGCCGTTCATGTTGTTGCCGCCCGCCGTAAAGAGGTCCAGCCAGTCGGGCGACTTTTGCGGCACCTCGACGCCCTTGCCCTGGAGGGCCATGGTCACGTACCCCTCGTACTCCTTGTGCAGGTCCTTAAAGACGGTGTGCACCGACTCCATGTTGAGCCAGTACTCGCTCAGCGACTTGGCCGACTGCAGCAGCCGCGCCAGCCGCGCCAGCGCGTCAATCGCCACCGAGTGCGTGCCCCCGACGGCCGTCCGCACCTCGGTGACGATCTGGATGCCCGCCGCGATGATGGCGTTTGCCGTCGTGAAGTGGCACTCCTTGAGCGCGTCCCGCCCGCGCAGCCGCTCCAGCAGGCTGACGATGGTCTGCGCCGCCACCGAGCACACCGACTCGCTGCCGGGTGAGTCGGCAGCGTTGTTGCGGTGCAGGTAGAGCAGCAGGAGGTTGTAGTGGATGCCCAGCTGGCTCGTCCAGGCGTCGCCGTCGGCCGCCGCCGCGAAGACGCCCGACTCGACCGACCACAAGCCCAGCTTGGCATCAATGTCCTGCACGCTGCTGGCGCTGGCCCGGCTATCCTGCGACGGCGCGTTGGCCACAATAATGTCGATGCCGATGTAGGCCAGGTCGACCATGGCCCGGAGGAACCGGAGGCCCTCGGACGCCTCGCTCTCCTCGAGCGTGATGCGCGGCTGGTCGATCTCCTCGGGCCGGATCGAGTTGGGGCGGCCCGTGTCGAGCGACGAGAAGACGTCGCACACAAAGGCCGACCACCACGTGAGCTTGAAGGAGAGGTTGTCCTGGGCCAGCAGCCGCGTGCCCCGACGGTGCGCTCCCAGGCCGCAGCCGATGCGCGACGCGATGCCCGACCAATAGTACGGCCCGCCCGTCACCGTGTCGCCGTCGCCCGTGTACCAGGTGAAGAGGATGGCCGCCATGCCCAGGTGAGTGCGGTCCGTCTCGTGCCGGATGTGGAACAGCATGCTCGCCCGGCGGAAGAGGAGGCTCTGCACCCAGTGCCGGTTCGTGGCCACGACGGGGTGCGGGCACGCGTGGGCGCCCGCCATCATGACGGCCTGGTAGAGGAGGAGCGGCGGCCGCTTGCCCGTCGTATCCGTGAAGTCGTCTCGGGAGAGGAAAGGGTGGAAGGGATGGATGTGGTCAAAGTAGGCCGACACCAGGGCGTCTCGAATCTCGGGCTCCGGAACGGACGAGACGTCGGAAAGGAGGTTCTTGCTCGTCGTGATGCCAAAGACGTCGACGTTTGGCGTCCAGGCCTTGCCCTGGCGGATGGGGGGATAGGGATAGTGCAGGGGCTTCGAGTCCTCTTCCTGCTTGCATGGCGTGTCCGGGTTGAGTAGCGACTCGAGCATATGCGCGTCGTCGTCCGGGGGCACATTCGGAGGCCCCAAGGTCCGATGAAGATCTACCAAGTGACTGATATTGCTGGCCGACGTGCCGACGTAGGCTATCCTGAGCCGGTCGATGGAGTCGAAGACCTCCCACTCGTCTGTGAATTGACCGTCCTTGATGCCGTGCTTTAAGAACAAGGACAATCCGATGCGCGCCAGCTTCTCCTGCTCCGAGGCGGCGGCCGACGGCTCGTGGCGGGCCTCGGGCGGCGATATAGGCTCGACCAGGGCTTCATCGGCCTCGTTTGGAGGTTCCAAAAGCGGCGGTGGCCGAGACGGGCCCGAGGCGCTTGGCCTGTGACGCCGGACCACCGAGTCCGAGGCCCGTCTCGCGGTGGCCCATTTCGTCGTGGACCTGCAAGGCTGTCAGCTTTGAAGGTGCTTCTCGGTCGAGACACGCACAAACACTCGGCGCCGCTCCGACGACAGGCGGTGCAGATTCCCGACTGCTGGAAGGCGACGTCGCATCTCACCTTGCGACGGCGACAGATGTCGCAGGCGGTGCGTTGCTTGCGCTTGGGGTAGTTGTCCATGGAGTCTGTGTGTGGGCTCCGTTGTCGCATTGAATTCCGGGGAACTGAGAAGGATGGAAGGGAGTGGAGTTTCGTGAGATGCCGCGATGTCCTTTTTCAAAGTGATACGCCTTTGAGGAGCCAATTGGTCTCTTCTCGATGGCTGGCTTCTTCTTGCTTCCCCGGACAAAAACCTCAACTCCCCGCGATGGTGAAGCATCTCATTCAACCCGTTATCAAATTCATGGTCATGGGAGCAGCTTTGAGGTGGGCCACTTTGCTCTGCAACGTCCCGGATGGGAAAAGGCTGGATCTGCCGGTCGTCGGCTTGGGGCGCCCGACGCCGAAGCGATTGGTGGTGGAGGCCGATTCGGGCAGGTCAACCCCTGAGCCGGCGAGAGCGGCATTTGTTGGCGAGGGCAATGCAACCACTTAGTACCATGTTTTGATGGTTGCTATCAATTACAAGGCTCAGGTCTGAATCGTCTCGGCATTTGCACGACGCGTACGTCATAGACTCTGAATGCATACTACATCTTCAACTAAGAGCGGGTTTAGCTCAGTTGGGGTACGTTTCGAATAACATTTGCCTCGCTTGAAGCAAAATCACTAACCTTCACTGACAGAGAGCGTCAGACTGAAGATCTGAAGGTCGTGTGTTCGATCCACACAAACCGCATTCATCTTTTTTTTTTGCTGTTTGTAGCTGCGAACCCGGATGAAAGAGTTCGATCACATAAGATCGAGTCATGGTGTCGTGGGTGGAAGTAGGATTCTATGTACCAATTATGCGTCCATCTTTTGCTTTTTGTTATTCATGGTGTGTCGGGCTGAAAAACGGACTGGCTCCCCCACGTCTCGCAAATGAACGCGGGGAAGCCGTGGCTCAGACGAGCTCTCATGCAAGCATTCTTTGCAATGCAATGCTACCTTGCCAAAAACACACTAATACAGATCGAGTAAACCCTAGCTACATCTTCAAAATCATGCGCTGATAACGGGAGAAATGGATAGGATGCTCTTTGGATGGTTGAAAACTCCAGAGGCTTTTCTTACAGTTCAACAGGGTAGGTCTTGTCGCTTGAGAGCCTGGACAAGGCAAAGCGGGCCTTCTACAGGCTGCTTTGAGGCAAGGAGAGGTGATGGACTGTACGAAATGATATAGACACCTACCTGTTGACCTAGGCACTTGGAGCTACGAGAGTATTCAGGATTAACCGTCCAGTCAATACAGCGATGTCAACACCACCAACTGAACTTCGTGAGCGCCTCCCTTTACGTCCCCCAAAGCTTCTGCGCTTAAACTCGATGGAAGAAATAAGAAAACCCCAAGAAAAGAGCAATTGTAGTGAGGTAGGGTCTTCAGGGGCTGCCAATAGCCATATTTAAGGTCAGGTGTTGCTGAGGTTCCAGTCGTACCTTGATTGTGGTGAAAGGAGGTTTGAAGGGTGCGAGAGATCTGCAATATTAACATTGGCCATTGATTGAGCTTCATCAGGCCCATGATAAACCGGCGGAACCGTGGGAGGTACGGATGAAACGGAATGTCTATTCGGGCGATGATAGCTTACTGGGATCAGCTGGAGTCGAGATTGAAGACCCAGCTCGGCGATCTGAACTTCCTTTCACCACCTCAGTTGCAACCCCCTTCGACCGCAACCTGTCTACATTTGTTCATTTTTGACGTTTCGCTATCCTCACACCAAGAGACCAACACGAATGTGATATCAACACAGACGTTGAGGAATGATAATATTATTCATTGAAAAAATGGCATTTGGCTCTAGGCTCTATATTCCCACGCATGTTCCATTAAATTCAGTACTTTTACAGCTTTGCGTTCTCGAGGCGACGGCCGGTCTCATCAAAGTTGATCTTCAGGCCCGAATTTAGACTCTCTTGGAGGGCACATCCGATCTTGACGGCCTGGACGGCACCAGACAACTTGAAAGGAAGCTTGTTGTTGTCGAGGCAAGCGGCGGTGAACTCGTTGGCCTCGGTGACGAAGGCGTGCTCGAAGCGGCCGTAGTAATCGTGGGGAATCTCGCGACGAACACCAGCGGGCTCGTGCATCTCAACGAGACTGCCACTGGGGTTGGCATTGATGGCCAGCTTGCCCTCGGTGCCGATAATCTCCGTCATGTCGTGCTGACCAGCAGCCATCATACGGGAAGAGTAGAAGTAGGCGATCTTGCCACCCCAGAACTCGACAATGCCAACGCCATTATCGACATCCTTGTGCTTTCGCAGCTCGGGCTGAACGGCAGTTATACCGGTGGCTACGACACTCTTGACGATGGAGTCTTGGCCAAAGTACCAGAGAGCAAGGTCGATATCGTGGATGTTGCAGTCCACAAAGATGCCGCCAGAGAACTCGGCATAGGCAACAAAGAAGCCGGAGGGGTCGAGTCTATCGCAGGTCTGGGAACGGAAGACGGAGGGGCGGCCGATGGCGCCGTTATCCATGCGGTTGAAGGCATCCCGGTATGAAGCGTCGAATCGGCGGGAGAAGCCGCACATGACTTTGAGATGGGGCTTCTTGGAAGCGGCATCGACGACGGATTGCGACTAGTCATCATATTAGCGACGTGTTCTACCGAGGACGGTGTCAATAAACTCACAATCTCGACGCTGGTGCTGAGAGGCTTCTCGCAAAGGACGTGCTTCTCGGCCTCAATAGCCTTGATGGCCTCCTCGGCGTGAGCAGTCGTGACGGTGGCGACAATGACAGCTTCAAGACCGGGGTGCCTCAGCATCTCGTCATAGTCGCTGTAGACAGTGACGCCCTCGAGGTGGACACGGGCCCAGTCAGCCTCCTTCTGGACGGGAGTGAAGGCAGCAACGAGCTCGGCGCGAGGAGTGCGGTTGTGGAAGTTGAGGGCATGACGAGCACCCATGCGGCCGAGACCGGCAATGGCAACTTGAAGCTTCTTGGACATGGTGAATTGGTGAAGAGGGAAGGTTGAAGAGTAAACAGTTGGTCGTGGCCTGAAGAGAAGGGGGTTTTTGGTGAGACAAGCTTAAGCCGAAAACAAGCGGGGGAATGTGGCTTCAAAGTCAATTGAGCTGCTTGAAGAGGTTGGCCAAGCTCTTCTTTGAGCGAGCTTCATAATCTTATACTGCCAGAGTCGGCTTTCGGAAATCTGCGTCCACCATGACACGGCTCATGACGGAGGGGACCATGATGGATTCCGTTTGATCCATGACTGGTGGAGGCGGTGGAAGTCTCCGCAGTCACCAGGTGTTTGCCATGACTGATCGGAGACAGTTCCAGCCAATGGATAAGACGGCAGTGTTGCTTTTGCAGTGCAAGATGGTGAAGTGCCATGTCGCCCAAGACGCCGGGCGCTGATGGTGCAGGAGTTTGAGGCGCTCAACCCTGTCGGCGGAGACGAAGTTGTGGAGGAGCGGTGGGGGACGATGCGGGAACGAGATGCTTCCCCAGGCAGGTACCGCCGGTGCTTTCTTCCTATTTGGGCAATTTGCCATCCCACGCTGGCTCCTGCCAAACCTGGGGCAGTTGCGCCTCCCTCCACCTCCCCGCATCAGGTCTACACGACTTCCTCAGATCTTCACCTAACAGACGACTCGGCAGCTTGAGCCGCCTCTTCGAACCCTGAGATTTCGCCCTCCAACAAGGAAGATGGTTGCCATCCATCCTGGCATCCATGATCAAACCCCACGTCCGTCGTCATTGGGAAAGACCGGCCGATCGGAGAAGTCGCGGAGAGCTCAGCGAGAGCAGGGAACAACTTAAAGATTCGTGGGCTTGTCAGCAAGCTTATCGGCTCGACCTTCGCAGTTGGTTCCTTTCACGTCTTCCACTTTGGGTAATTACCCCTTTCAGCGATGAGACCTTCGAGAACAGCCCGACAATTGGAGTTGGAAGTGCTAAAACCACAGTGACATTTTTCCTTCTCGTGACTCGACTTGGCCAGGACTTGTCATGACCGCTTTTCTCGAGCCGGAACCAACCTTTTTTATTAATTCAGGACGTCTTGGGAGGGAACGGCTAATCTGTCTCTCGTGCACCTTCTTCTCTTTTACTTTACTTGGTATCAATCCTCCAATGTTGACCGAAATGGCCCAACACTTCGCTCAATCACGCGCGATCGATCCGACACGAAGACAGTATCATCGCGATAAGACATAAGCACAGCATGGGTTTGAGAGACCCCTAAGAAAACGAACGAGCTGGACTTGCGAAGCTTGGACTGAAGCCGACAATATCCAGTCACTTGATATCGTGCGCCTCGATGTCAAATGACACAGCCTGACACAGACTGACAAGAGTAGCCGCGCTCTTGAATTCATGTGTGACGAACCTCCTAAGGTGTTCTTCGATCTTGCATTCACGAATGCTTGATGTGAGGCCCCGAGACACTGCTGCTCCTCGGGTCGTCTTGAGCACGACGAACTCAAGTCGCTTGGCGGGTACTGTGTTCTTTTGGGCTGAAACGAACGACTTTGATGCCAATACATCACACTAAGATCGACCAGCCCGGCTGGTTGGTCGTTGTTACAAACGTGAAGGGCGACGGAGGCGGTCTTGATGCGTCGATTGTGTAGTCCCCTCTGGAC
The DNA here is from genome assembly GCA_911649645.1 of Thelonectria discophora. Lineage (NCBI taxonomy): Eukaryota > Fungi > Ascomycota > Sordariomycetes > Hypocreales > Nectriaceae > Thelonectria > Thelonectria discophora. Next base: position 1,412,698 of record CAJVRK010000012.1, read on the forward strand.
AAAGAGGCATCTTGGTAAGCATCGATTTACTCTAACTTATACGATATAATTATCGCAATGTACAACATGACTGAGTTCCCGAGGTAACTAACGATGGACGCTCTTCTTTTGGCGCACATTGCTATCTGCCATGAAGGGCCTTTGTGATCTTGGCCACCATCAGGACGGATTGGGCCCTTTCAAACCTGGGCCTCCGACTACTTGCGAATCGCCTTTGAGTGGTGTGTGGTGGTTTCAGTGCTCTTATGGACTTTGACGTTGAATTAAAGGCCGTAAGGTAGTATCGAATGGGGGCGCGTATAAAGTCCGTCTCCTTAGGGTGAAGGTCCGAGTATTCCAACTGAAGAGGAGTAGAGTAGATGCACGTGTCTGGAACTCTGGCGCAGTAGCATTGCAGCTCGAGTACCTAATTACTTGGAGAAAAAAACAGACCAAGACAAAGAGCAGACCGATGGCAAAGAAGCTACATGACGGGCATGCATCATGCATCTTGTAAGCCGAGGCACGTATGAATCTTTATCAGAGCATTCGTCTTTGAGTTCTTTCCAAAAATGGGCAAGAAATCTCTGTCCACTAACTACCTACGTAGAAACTCACCATGTTGGATTCGGATAATTGTCTTCCTTTGCGACACTGCTCGTTATCATCGCGTACCAATATAATCAGCTTGTCTACGCTATTCTGATTCTTCATTGGATTGTATTATATCTGGATTTGGTACGCCGCTTGAAAGGCCATTACACCTTAACTGCAATGAGTTTTGTTGTACTAGTTCATAATATCAGGACAAGTTATCTGGATCCCTTCTCTCTTCGTAAACGCATCACTTGCGTACCGTGTATATGATGAAGATTTACTATGTGAAAGGCAAAGAGAGTGAATCGGGATGATAGATTCACCAATACACACCGGGGAGTCCAGCCTTCCGAGTTCAAACTGGCTTGACACTTTGACATGAATACCTCTCCAGAGGAATTTAATTCTCACGAAGCCAATATACCACAGGGCATTTTCTAGCACATGCACTAGATACACGCAACCCCTTTCCTCATCTGATAAGTGGCTGCATGGTGATCACATAACCAGCAAGCAACTTATCTGCGGAGCCCTTCCATGGATGCGTTTGTCCATGGGGGTTGTGGTTCACAATCGAGTTTCGACCTGGACATCTCGTTGACAGCTCGGCGACCACTCCGAGAATTGCTGCATTCGACGAAGCTCAAGCCCGAACGCTCTCTCAATGTGATGAAGACGTAGAAGCGAGCCTGGAACGAGCGGTTTCGGGTTGACCGAGATTATGCGGCCAGGCGTGTCGACCTCTAGGAAGGAGAGCCGGACGAGGCGCAGGAGATTCGGACATGACGAGTCAACGAAGACGTTTTCACCACCTGGCTTCACGATTCGAAGTCGCAAAGGTGGTAAGTTCTATCCCCAACGGGCCATTTCCATGGCGTTTGAATCGACTCAGACGTATTGGTGCGGGGAGAACGGGTGGTGGTCTGCTGCACACCCATTTGGGGTTCGGTTGCAGGCGACAAGGATGACGATTACTGGAAAAGGGACAAATGGGAAAGAACACCCGAGGGAATTGCCTATTCTCCTCAGGGCAACAGGCGCTGAGGCAGGCGCTCCCCCGCACAAGCCAACTTCGAACCCCAGACCCCAGAATCGCGGACTCGAGACTCCTCCTCCACACGGAGAAGGATCCGCCCCCAGACCTCGCCCCAGGCTTTTGACGACCATTGAGACAATTCTAATTAGCACTTTACTTCATGCTTTGGGGTTTAGCATCGCACCACCGGATCAGTTTGGGGTATTGTAGCGTGCGTCGCGAGTAATGTCCTCACCTCGTGAAGCACTCTCTCCCCGCAGAGGCGGTCTTCGCCCGAAAGCGATACCGTCTCCGTGTCGGGTTCCCCACACTACCTGGCACCATAGAGACTTCATCTCTCAGCTCATATCTCTCCAAGGGACGTGCTTCATCCTCGACGAACTTATAAAGGGCGCCTTGAACGTCCATCTCAGGATTCAGAAACACCAGCATCTCGCTTCCATCTTTGCTTCCTTTTCTTGATTCCCCACACGTTCTGCAGTGCTGCACTCCATCATGGCGAGCATGGATCTCAAGGATGATACCACGCATGTGGAGAATCCTGTCTCTTTCTCCGCCCAGGATCTCGACATTGAGGAACTCGACTCCATTGAACTCACCAAGACCGGAACATTCGCCTGGCTTGTCGCAGTCACCTGTTCCCTGGCTGGCTTCCTGTTCGGCTACGATACGGGCATCATCTCGGCCGTCTTGCTCTATATCAACGATGATCTTGGTCACGAACTTGACTCCCAGGAGAAGGAGTTGATCACTTCCATCACGTCTGGTGGTGCCTTTATTGGCGCCATTGTCGCTGGCCTGACGGCTGATCGCTACGGCCGAAAGATTGCCATCTATGTTGGATGCGCCTTGTTCACCATTGGTGCTGTCTTGCAGGCCGCCGCAAATTCCTTGGCCCTGATGACCGTCGGTCGCCTCGTCGTCGGACTCGGTGTTGGCGGTGCCGCTTGTCTGGCTCCCTTGTAAGTCACTATTATACTATAAGCAGCAGAGTCATCTTTGCTCTAACAATCCAACAGGTACATCGCTGAAGTCTCGCCTGCCAAGTACAGAGGCCGAATGATTGGACTCGACAACTCCAGCATCACGGGTGGCCAGTTGATTAGCTACGGCGTCGGAGCCGGTTTCGCCCACGTTGCTGGCGGATGGCGCTACATGGTGGGAGGTGGTGCCATCCCCGCCATTCTCCTGGCAGCCCTCCTCCCCTTCTGCCCCGAGTCCCCTCGTCAGCTGGTCTATCTCGGAAAGGACGAAGAAGCAACGAGCGTCATCCGACGAATCTTCCCCAACGGCAGCGAGGAACAGGTTCAGAACAAGATCCGCGTGCTCAAGTTCCATGTCGAGCAGAGCAAGAACATCAACGCTGGAAAGTCGCAGTGGTGGATCTTCAAGCAAATGTACAACAAGGGTTCCAACTTCCGTGCCCTCGTCGCTGGCTGCGGTCTCATGGCTATTTCCCAGCTCACCGGCTTCAACTCGCTCATGTACTACTCCCCGACGCTGTTCGCCCTGGTCGGATTTAGCAACCCCGTGGCTGTTGGTACGGTCATTGCTGGAACCAACTTCATCTTTACGCTGGTTAACCTGCTTCTCGTCGACCGCGCTGGCCGCCGCAGGATCTTGCTCTGCACCGTTCCATTTATGAGCTTGGCGCTCGTTATCGCCGCCATCGCCTTCCATTTCATCCCCATCAACAAGGACCTCTCCCTGGCCGACGATGCCAAGATTGGCTGGGCGGCCATCGTCGTGCTCATCGCCATGGTTGTGTTTGTGGGCTTCTACAGCTCCGGCATTGGCAACACCGCTTGGCTGTCGTCCGAGTTCTTCGCCCTCGAGGTCCGAGCCATGTCCACTATGAGTATGCTCAACCCTTTACCTGTAAACCTATCGGTCGAGCTAACACAAGACAGTGCTTACATGCTCATGCTGGGGAGCCAACATCATTGTCGCGTCGACCTTCCTGAGTCAAATGGAGAGCATGTCCCCCAGCGGTACTTTCGGCTTTTACGCAGGCATTTGTGGGCTTGGATTTGCATGCATTTACTTCTGCTACCCTGAGGTTAAGGGAATGACGCTTGAAGATATTCGAGAAGTCTTTCAGCACGGCTTTGGTGTCGCCAAGGCGAGGGAGATCCAGAAGCAGATGAAGGCATCCCGCTCTGCCGAGACCTCTGATGACCTGAAGGCCTAATCGAAATTCTTTCGCGAAGGTGCGCTCGATCTTCAGAAGATAGTTCGTCTTCCCATGATTCCTTCAGACTTTCGCGGCACCAAATCAGAAGTCAGGGTCGTGAGCTGCACTAGACCTGGCACAAATGTCAAAGTGGAGGATTTATTGTACTTAGCGCCTTGGTATCTATAGATATCTCCCATTTACTATGTGTTTTACACCCATATTCCTGCCATTCTATTCAGGTAGGTCCTCGTTGATGAAGTCGAGTATTTGTCTCGCGACAGTCATGGGCGGGTATTTTTCCGGATCAATTGTGAATGCTGTATCGCTTCCTACCTGAACACTCGATCTCGTACGACTTCTTCCGAGTGTGACGTTGCTCGCCTCAAGACGGATGTTGACAAAACGGCGGCCTGCCCTCCACGCAGCAACTTGACACTGAGTTTCCCAACCGGAGTCTGATGCACTTGGGTAGTGAAAATCTACGTGAAGTGTCAGCTTATTGCTCGTTTGGCAGCGACCAAGGCGTCGCACTTGGAAACACCACCATGCGCGCCGAGTGCTGGAGACTGTTCAGAAAGTTATCCAAGGCCGGAGCAACTCCGTCTCCCGGCGGGCTTCTTTCGACCGTTTGGTGAACAGTATGCTTGCTGAGAATGACTGTATTGGGACATAGAACTTGGAGCTCCTCTATGATGGTCCAATTTCTTTCTTCAGATGCACCATCGATCCAAACGAATGGGAGCGGCTCCTGGCGGCGGGTTGGAGCGGGCTGGAGATGTTGCCAGGGGTAATTCATTGTGATGTAGTTGATTGGTTAGTCAGGTTACGAGTTTGGGTTACCTTGGAGAAGAAGAGAATCGGCTCAGCAGAAGAGTTGCTTATGTGGCTGTCCTGGCCAAGCTAGTTCACGCAGTTTGTTGACATGATTATTCGCTCACTGCCATTAAAGGTTGAAGATTTGTTGAGTTGATTCACCGACCGATAGCTCTTGCCGGTAGAGGACTCTTGGTATCTTCAATAGAAGGCACCGATTCACAACCTCAGACCGGAGGCTGCCGTATCACTGACGGCTTGCTCCAATCTCCCCACCACAACCTCCAAGCGAGTCATCTGAACTCCCCATTCTCCAACACAACGGACATGTCTCCGCGTGTGGTGACTCTTCCTTGTCGGTTCGACACAAAGCACGACTTACTTCAGAACAATCAGGCAATATTGTTGGAGAAACGGAAGAAAGGGGGCAAAAAGCCGAAGGTGTGGCAGTTTGGGTAGGCTCGCCTGGGGAATGACGACCCATTTCCCCGCTTCCCCCAGACTCCCCAGGGAAGGCGCTAACTTCACTAACCAGTCAAGCGCGACGGCCTGTGGAGTGCCCGCTCCTGCCCGCTCCAGCGCAGGTGGTCGCGTGGAGGTGCGCTAAGGGCTCGTGCGGGGAAGGGCAGCTCCTGCCCAAAAGAATTCTAAAAGGAAAGCCGCCCCTTTGCCCTGCCTTCCTTGTTCTGGGCCGCCTCTGTTCCAGCATCATCACCACCACGAACCATGCAATCCTCGACTTCTTCGACTTCCACCTCGATCAAGCCGTTGAACCCCTGTACTGTGAGTCAGGCCCACTCGTCCACAGTTGGATGTCTGCATCGGCTTCTAATCGTCTCACTTGTTCCGTGAAAAGCTGTGCAAGACAAGGTCAGTCTCCTTGACCACTCGTTCATCGAGCCATATGTCTCATGTCGGTCTGACATTCCGCTTACTTTTCACCGTGTCAGACATCTGAAATGTACGCCCATGGTGGTCCCGCCGTCCTCTCCCATACTGACTATAACCAGGCGACTCGGACCGTCCTTGCGCAAACTGTCGTAAGAGCGACGCTGAGTGTGTTCGCGGATATAGGTATTTCAGTACGCCACCATATTGACTCCCCGCTGATTGTTCCAGTGTGAGATTTAGACATAGCTTGAACCCAAGGTTTGTCGCCATCCGCTCTTTACCCATTGCTTGCTTAACCAAGGTACAGCATTCGATCCGGCAAGGCTTTGGAAGCTGCCAACGGCAAACGTGGCGACTATCAATTCTCACAGGATCAGCCATGGGTCAAAACCAATCGGAACTTGAGCTTTGTCGATGAAACTCCCGATGTCATCAATATTCACGACTCCAACAGCGGAACCAACAACTTCTCCGTCGACAATGGCCCACCACTAGACCATGAAGGCAGCCAGCACTCTTCGCCTCCTCGACAGCCCTCTCCCGCACAGGATCATGAGAAGCCCGATTTGGAAGCTGATAAAGACTTGGACGTGTCTTCGCTGGTTATAGATAACGAACGTCCGCATAAGAAACGTGCCCTCAGCCATTCCGCCGTTAATTCATGGAGAGCAACGCCCCGATCAGATCCGAGCCAAGGCCGGACTCCGAGCCGCGGGTCACAGAGCATCCATGAAGAAGGCTTTGCATTACACCTCTTCTCAAATTCGCCTGTTTTAGGCCATCATCCTCTCTTCGGCCTTCCCACTGCCGGCTCTCCTTCGTTGGGCAGCCCCCACACCTCGACGCATTCCCCTCTCGGAGACTGTGTGGCTGAAACCATTTCCGGTATATATCTCGAGTCGCCGCGGTGGCCGCTTGAAGACCCCATGGAGGCCATGTTGTTCCAAAACTATGTGCAGAACTTGGCTCCCTTGTTCGACCTGTGCGACATTTCTGATAGGCACTTTGCCACTACCGTCCCGCGACGGGCAGTCATGTGCCCGCCTCTCATGAACGCCATCCTCAGTGCTTCAGCCAAGCGTCTCAGCAGAATTAGTAACTTTGACCCTCTAGTCGGCGACAAGTATCATCAATGTTGCCTCGATGTTCTTATCCCCGCCCTATCGAGCACCGAGGCCGTCATGGACGAGAACTTGCTGACGGCGGTTGTCATCTTGCGCTTCATGGAGGAGCTGGATGTTCCCTCCATGTCGGCAGACTCCTCGACCGAATCCCACCTCTTGGGCACGAGAGTCTTCGTTTCGGCACAGGAGAAGCTGCGCGACTTTACCAGTCTCCGTCGGGCGGCCTTTTGGGTTGCTCTGCGGCAGGAGATTCACATGGCCTTTATACAAACCCGCCCTGTGCATCCCAACTTTGACCTGGAAACGATATCACGACTCGTGGTACATGACGATAACGGCTGCAACTTTGCCAACCTGACCATTCTCCATTGCGCTGCTTGCGTTCGGTACTGCTACGGCGCTGAAGAGCAGAGCATAGGCACATGGGAGAAGTTGCGCGCCACACAAGAACGCTGGTTGGTTGAGAGACCTTGGATCTTTCACCCCATGTACATCAACGAGGAGAGTGGTATATTTCCAGAGGTCATATTTATGAATGACGCTGTCGTGACAGGTGTTCTTCACTACTACCTCGTTCAGATTCTGCTGGCAGCCCACAACCCCAAGGCCCCAAAGCTTGGCCCAGGGCAAGCAAAGGCTTTCAGAGAAATGAATGACGAGATACGAAAGAACGTCCGCATGGTCTGTGGTATTGCTGAGGTATGTGATGACTTGCTATGAGGTGACTTGATCTAATTCTTGCAGTCAAATTCACGTACGGTCGCATGTTATGCGTGAGTCTTTGCTCCTTCTCGCACCGTGTACAGCGCTCACCTGACCTGTCAGATACGTCTGCCTCGCCATAACCATGGCTGGGGATAGGTTTACGGAGCCACAAGAACAAGAGGCAATATTGGATATTCTCATCAAGGCGGACTCGCAGTATGCTTGGCCAACTGGTTCTACGTAAGTCATCACCCACACACGTGCTCGGCGCAACCGCTGACTTTTGTAGCCGCCAGTACTTGAAAGAAGCATGGGGATGGGACGAATCGCCTGTCGCAATGTCCATGTCAATAGCGGGCATGTTGAATACAGGTACGCAGGCGGTATCATAATTTGGGATCTTTTCCGAGACTTGTGTATATACCACGAGTTTAGGGGTGAACGGGGATGATGGTGATCATTTTAGGGGTTTGGTGTAAGCGTACTTGGAGTCTTGGTGGATGAGCGATTACAATTGACAACTGCTTGTGAAGCATCTTGTGACAATTTGGTGATTTATCATCGATATGAAAAAGGTGCGGTTTCGTGAGTGTTGTGATCCAATCCTATTCTCTACTGGTTGAAGACGGTTACTGACTATATACATTTCAGATGAAACAAAGTTTGTTCAATGTTTCCCGCAACGGCGCTTTTCCGCGACCTGGATTACTTGCATCATTTGGCCGGACCAGCCGTATCGTGAATATACATACTTTTGCTTCCAATCAACCAGAATGAGCCGTCCGATCAGCGCATTAATTATTTCCCAACAGTGGACAGCAAGTATCAAAAGAACATTTATTATCCTTGCGACCTGTACAATGTGGGCGGGAGTGCTTATTGATAGGCTGCTACTTGCTGTCGGATGCTCCAGCTCTTTCCAGCCGCACGCGGGATTTTTCCCATTTTCTGTAGTAGAACTTCAGAAATGGAAAAGCAAATCGTTGAATACGAGAAGTGGCGCTAATGATCGAAGAGTTGTACACGTAGGCATCTCTACCTCCCTCGATACACGGGCCGCTGAGCCTCAGAGGATCTTTCTTAATACCGCATGGAACTGTCAACCGGGGATTGACTTTTCCATTTTCTCGGTTATGTCTAGCACCAGTTCTGTTCTTTGTCTCACTCTTGTCCGAGTACTTGTCGTAGCATGGCGGGCACGAATCAGCCTCCAGCGCCGACCACCCGTCGTGGTTCTCATCGGCCCGGACCGCCGGGTTCCCCGCAGATGACGCCGAAAGATCAAGGACAGACCGAGGTCTTTGAGGCTTGGATCGACCAGACGTGGTCCAACTCCAAGGCCACGCGCGAGGACTACGCCAAATAGCCATAGAGACACTTCCGCAAGGCTCACAACGCGCACCTCAGCATTCGTATGAGCAAGCGGGGTGACTTTCTTGACGGCCTTGATAAGGAGACTCGGAAAGAGTTGAGCTTGAAAGGACGCGAATCCGGCAGACAAGGGCGAACTTTTCAGCCGGTGAGACCAAGATGAACCTGATGAAGGAGCTTGAAAGCTCTCGCTCGGCGTGGAAGGGAGAGGTCGTTAGGAGGAGCAGGGAGTATAGAGCCGAAACAGAAAAGCACATCAACGACCTTGAAAATTTTGTGGACGAGGCCAAGCAAGACTCTGCGCACCGGAAGCTCACCTACAGAGTAACCAAGCTTCGCCGGGACAACGACCTACTTGACCGAATTTGCACGAAAATTTCGGAAGGAACATGGGACGACGAAGACAGCTTGAGCGAGCCCCCGCCCGAACCCAAGGCGGAGGACTTGTAAGATTTTCAAGGCAGATGCCATCTACTTCAGGCGTTCGGGGCCGGGGTCAGACTGGCTCGGGTGTACCTACCCTCTCCGTTCTCTGGGCGAGAGCAAGTTCCCTAACCAGAATATTATGGTGCATGAGGTCCTACACAACCTTGAGAACAGCCCTTTGATGACACCCTGCGACAAGGACATCATCCACTGGTTCCAGAGCTATCATGGCTTTTACAGTTGTGACCATCTTCTTTGTATGTTTACTTTCCCGGCACAGCCCAACTTGTCTGCCCACGTCTAATATGTGCTTACAAGCTTCCACTTGGTTTCTTTGCAACCTTCTTCGGCATGAACAACGAAGAAATCAACGAAGCGCCGTGGATGTCATTGAGGGAGCAAGTCATCTACATGTTCGGCCTCTCCGCGCTTGTCGTCGTCATCTCGGTCGGCCTCGCGTTCAGCCCGTTGACCCGGGCCCGGCCGTCACGCTCGTCTACGTGCCCCTCTGGGCCGGCGAGTACACGGGCATATATCGCGCTTGGTGTTCCATGGGGCTAAGTCACGAAGATCTCGAGAGACGCAATCGCGCGGCGTTGGAGCCCAAGTTGACGAGGAGGAAGGACTGGAAAGCGGAACAGAGAGACTATAAAGAGGAAAAGAAGGCCATGAGAGCCTCACTACGGGAGAATATTAGGTGGAGGGGTAGAGGTAGGAGAAGCAGTGAGAACATGCGCTAATAAAGGGGAGAGGGGAAATGATGGCTGGTTATTTAACTTATAGTCTACCCCCAAACATCCTCAAGCCACTTGTTCGTCTTCTTGGCTGACTCGGCCCAACTCCTCACCGCCTGCTCTCCCCAACCATTATGCTCCCTCATAGCATCCTCCACCACCTTTCCCACCTCCCTCGCCATAGCTGCCCTACCACAAATATACACACTCGCCCCTACCCCGACCATCTCGCAAACCTCTCGTTTCATCTCCCGCACGCGATCCTGCACATACACCTTCACGCTGTCATCGGCCTTTGAAAACGCCGTCACAACCCGCAACTTGCCGTCCAGCGCCGCCTCCATAGCCGCCATCTCCTCGCCGTACAGAAAGTCCTCGTCCGGCCGACGGCACCCGAAGAATAGAATCATCGACCCCACGGACTTGCCAATGGCCTTGAGCCGCACGCGTTCCTGGAGGAAGCCCCTGAACGGCGCGATGCCGGTCCCCGCGGCGATCATGATGAGCGGCGCGGAGCTCAGAGAGGGGAGCTTGAAGCTTGACCGTCGGATGCACGCGTAGACTTTTTCGCCGCCTAGGGAACCGCCGGGACCGGAAAGGTCGTACGCGGGGAGCTCTGTTGCGCCAGACACGCCGTTGAGCTTGTTGGAGACGCAGTTGAGATAATTACTCGTTACGCCGCGAACCTCAACCGAAGAGCCCCCCCCGAGGGCCGTCCTGTCCACGCTGACCGTGATGGAAATCTTCCTCGCCGACACGACGCTCGACGACGAAATGGAGTAGTACCGCGGCTGTAGCGGCGGAAGCGTCTCGACCACGTACGACAATGGCAAGTCCTTCCAGACCTCTCCTGGAGCTGCTAGAGACAGCAGCCGGCCGAGGGTGACGTGCTTCTCGGCTACAAAGGCCGCGTATCCGTCCCTATTCTTACCCAGCTCCGAAAGCATCCGAGCGGCGTCCTCTGACGGGGCGAAGCGCGCCAACTGCTTGACAACTTCGCGGGATAGCAGCCCGGAGATGTCGAGGTAGTGCCGGAAGAGGGCTGTGAGCGTCGTCGGGCTGGGAACTTTGACTGTTTCGCCCTCAACTAGGTGCTGCACAAGCAGAGGCTTTTCGGCGCGGTGCTCGAGTCCCAGAGCCTCCAGGAGAAGGTGTATCTCGTGGTCCGGATTGATGGGGTATACGGCCAGGTGGTCGCCGGTGGTATACCTCAGCTCGGCGTGGTTTGCAATGTCGAGCTCGACGTGCAGACCACTGCGGCGGTCGGGGGCCGCGCACAGCTCGCGTGAGGACTGCACCGTCAGCGGGCGGATGGGCGAGTAACTCTTCAGGACCCTGGCCGGCCCGCTGCGGTTCTCTCGCGGCTCGCCGAGGAAGAGGTCGACGACGTCAAGAGACTCGTCCTCGACGAGGCGGATGCCGGGCGTGTAAGCGACGTCCTGCTCCTTGAAGCCGAGTTGGCTCAGAAACACTTCGTATAACTCGTCCTTCCAAGAGAGAAAGTCCTCCTCGGTCCCGCCGTTGGCGTCGTTGGCCTTGCCGACGGGCATGAAAGACTTTGCGCCTGCTCTGTCGAGCGTCTCCGTGACGACATCGACAACGCGGTTGTAGTACCGGTAGCTGGTGTTCCCCAGCCCAAAGGCCATGTACCGAAGGTTAGGCAGCTGGATGTCAAACGGCTTCTTGTGCAGCCACTCCCATAGGCCCTGCGTGTTGTCGCTGGGATCGCCTTCGCCGTAGGTAGAGACGATGAAGATGGCCAACTTGGTCTGAGGAATTAGTGCAATGGTGTCGGCGTCGTAATCGCACAGGTCGGCGCAGAGAGTCTGCAGGCCGAAGCGCAAATGACACTCCTTGGCCAGTCGCTCCGCAAACATCTCGGCGGTGCCCGACTGCGAGCCCCAGAAGATGACGACGTTTTTGCCCTGCACTGGTCAGTTATGGCCATTCAAGCAACTAGTGCCACTTACAGACTCCTCGAGCTTCTGCGCAATGTTGCGCGTAGCCTTTTCCTTCCCGCCGGCGCCGCCCCTGGGCTCCACGCGGCGGTACCAGATGTGGTTGTAGGGATCGGGTCTGTTCCAGGCGATGCCGTTGAGCATGTAGGCGGCCGAGGCGACGCTCACGGCCGCCAGCGCGACCACGTCGGCGGTTGTTTGGGGGGCTCCCAGATGGGAAAGCTGCGAGACGGCATGTTGGATGTTGGCCATTGTTGGGTAAAGAGGTAGTGGTTACTCGTCTTCAGTTTGACGGCTCGAGGGGCTTGGGCTTGGTATTTCATCTTATAGAAAATTGCCATGGAAATAGGTAGTTACGGTATCCCTACATTGCTACGATGCGACGGCACCCGGTCCTCGGCTGGTGAGAACAGATCTAGATCTTCACCAGATGTCGGCACCACCTTCCATGAACTCTCGGCCGAGAATACAGTCGTCGACTCCCCAAAAAGGCAACTTGACCCTTTCAGACAACCCCGATGAGGAAACTTCCTCATCCGACAAGCGGCTCCCTTCCCCCCACACACACTTGCCGTTGGCCTAGGATGAACCGGTGTCTCGCTTCTGCGGCCGCTCCGCATAAGCCGGTGCCGGATTGCGGGGAGCGGGGGAAGACGATCGGCTTCGAGAAGAAACTCATTGGCGGTGCTGTTGTTGTTTGGATCTAATAGTGAAGGTTCCAGCTGACCACCTCTGTGTTAGTCGAGAAGCCCAACGGACGGTGTTGGAGACTTGCCCGATGTGATTGAAGACGATTGTACGGATAGAAGGTGGAGAGAATTGTCTTCATGCGTGTGTCATTCTTGAGCATAGAGTGAAAGAGCCTTGAATTCCATGAAAGGAAAAAGGTCATTGATAGAGGTCGGCTCCGGGGGTGAGTCCTGACTGGCCAATCAGGACCCCCGCTGTTCGCAACACTATCCCATCCTCATGTGACTATTCTTAGACGTGGGAAACTTACCCAAGGCAACAGTCAAAATCAACTTACTGCTCAATCCTCTTCTTCACATCATCTACCATGTACGCCCTCGTCATCTAAGCCGTCTCCACCACAGCTATCCTCCTCTGCTTCATCGTCTCCCCCCTCGCCCTCTACCTCCACGACGCCAAGCGCCTCCGCCCCTATCCCGACTTCCACCCGGGACGTTCCTCCCGAGGCCCTCCTCGTCCATCGATGCAGCCCTCCAATGCTCAGCAACGTCGTCGCCAGCAAGACTTGCGAGGACGTTCCTGAAGAGATGGCGGACGCGATCCATGAGTATACGTCCGATTTTATCCTTGACATGGAACGGTCCGTACATGAATTCACGACTGTATCCATAGCGGAAGCAGTCAAGATGGACATGGAACGGGACGAATATCAATCGACGACTATATCCATGGCAGAAGCAGTCAAGATAGGGAGGTTTCACACCAACACCGTTTCCATTCTTGTTGCCAAGTTTTTCGAAGCGTGTTTCGCATACCGGAACTCAACAGAGAAATACCCCATGCTTGACAGCGCCAAGTGGCCTCCGACCGAAAAGAAAGAGCAAGAGTAACGCGAGCATTGTACCGGTTTGAGTTATTTCGGAAGCTCATGGGCCTCTATTCATGGAGAGACGAAGAGCTGAAGACGCCGAAGATTTCTTCTACGAATTCTCCCCTTGGGAGAATGCCCAGCTTGGTTGCGTTCACGACTTTCTCGGTCGTCTAAATGTACCTCGTTTCAACAAGGTGGCGAGGGACAACTTTAGGTGGGCTGATGGACTCCGCATCACCATCAACGTCAGCATCGACCGCGGCGAGATCCAGCACTTGATGTCGCTCGGCCTCGAGTGGATTCTAAACCTAACCCAGTTGACAACAGAGGACACAGCGCGGGCTCTAAAGATCGATCCATGGCTCCCCACGCAGAATGACCAATTCTTAGAGACGGTTCTCTGGGAAACGTTCAAACACGAGGACCCGGACCTCGAGAACGCCCCGAGCTTCTTCGACGACGGCGACGACGGCCCGTAGGAAGTCTACCACCTGTCGCGGAGGGCCTAGCGGTCGACGGGCGTGTACGAGCCCCCGGGACTGGGAGTATCGCAGGTGGGAGTACGTCTTCTGGGACAAGGCTCGCCTGGAGGCCCTCGGGGTGCTGCAGGGAGCGTGGACGTCTACGTCGGAGCCAAAGCCGATCGAGCAAGAGGTCACCATGGAGGAGCTCGAGAGGGCGTGGAGACTAAAGAGTAGGGCTGAGAGGAGGCGAATTATGTGAAGGCCTGGAGGAGGAGGCACGTGGATCCCTGGGAATGGAACCGAGTGAACGAGGATCTAGAGCCGCCGCCGTGGCGAGGTTCAGAGAGGAGCCTCTGCTTGAGAAGATGAAGAATTATTATTACCCATGTAGATTGTCTATGAGTCCTTTACCCAAAATCGTACCCTCAAGGCACCATGTTCGCATCTCGTGAATATCCTCATCCCCCATCCCTCACACATCCAACCGCGCCTTCTGCGGCTCATCAACCTCGTACGTCCTCGTCACCATGATGCCATCCCGATGCATGCTCCCCTCGCTCGCCGTGCTCCCTGCCCGAATATCATTCTTGAACCCTGCATAGTCGGCCCCCTTCTTGACAATCTGCTCCTCGCTCGAGTTCTCCAAATCATTCACCATCATCTTCCGATGCCGATTCGCGCTCGCACACGCTGCCGACGACCCCCCGGCAATAGTCGCCAAGGGGTACCCGTTGCTCGCGTAGCCGCTCGACTTGTACCGCTCGCTCGAGCCCTTGCTGCTCCCGATCCAGCGGGACGCCGAGAAGAGCGGTTTGATGGCGGCGGCGTTCGTGGCGACAATGGCGACGAACGTCTCGCGGACGGCCCAGATGGTGCTCGTGTCGATGCCGTTGATGTCCTTGAGGGAGAGGACGCAGCGGAGCAGCGTGGCCACCATGATGAAGATGCCCGAGCAGAGGAGCACCGAGATGATGGCTTTGCGTTGGAGGTTGAGCTTGACGGTCCATAACAGAGGGACTGGGATGCAAACGATGGCGAGATCGGTGCTGCTGAGGTCAGCCAACATTCATAACATCCGTCTACATATAGTTAATACCTTATGTTCAGAACCACCAGCGCCAGATAGTTGGCAATGGCCAAGGTGCACTGATCGCCCGGATACGGCACAACCTGCCAGTTCTTGTGCACCGGCGTGCAGTGTCCCCAAACGACCGCAATCACCGCCACGTACGCCACAATGGTCGCGTACTGCGTCCACTTGACGATCCTTTGCTGCTTCAGCCCGAGGCTAATCCACGCGTCAACAAACGAAACATGCAGGGGGGAGAAACCAATAAGACCGTCTTACGTCATGCGGCGGTAGAAGCAGAGTATGGTGCCCTTGAGGCAGAATATCAACGTCGTGTACAGGTTCCAGCCCGCCAGGAGGCACTTGGAGCCGACGACCCTCCGAGCTATGTCCTCGTCCGTCAGCGTGGCCGCCACCTTGCTGGTGATGCCGATGTTAGTGCCGTAGCGGCCTGAAGGTTGTTAGTGCGGCTCTTTTTTTCCTTTGTTTTCTCGCTTTTGTATGAAATATCCCTCAAAAGTCAAGACATGTTCGTGTTTGTATGTGTGTTGCCAAGCGGTTAGGCTTGCAGATCGGGTAGTGGTTGATGTTGTTGGTCGGTGGCACAAAAACAAAAAAGGATGCTATATTCTGACATACCGATCAACTCCAGCATGACTAGCTCGGCCTGCATAAGAAAGGATCCGTCAGCAACGTGCATTTATCAATTCCTAGCGAGAAAACGAAGACTCACCGTCCAAAAGACGAGGGCAAGCACCGCAAACAAGTCGTCGCCCTGCCAGTTCTTGAAGCCGACCGTCTTCCAGCGGGCAAAGTAGCGCAACAGGAGCACCACGGTGCCCAAGCCGTACTCGGTCCAGGCTTCGGTCTGAAAGGGCGTCACGGACATGATTTGGAGACGGGGACAGATTTGGAGATTGCCGAGAAAAAAAAGGCCCAGAAAAAGCAAAGTGCGGGATGCGGAGGGGGTTTATGCCTTGACAGGAGGGCTGCGAGGCCTGCGATCATTCGAGTTTCAATATTGGCCCTCTGATGAGATTCCCAACCATGAACTGATCCCCTCGTCTGCATCAGTCGTGTCGTCGATGACTGTGGGGTTCAAGGGGGCCTCTCTCTTCTGCATGAAGACCTGTGGCAGCAAGGAATCGAATGAGTCGAAAGATGTGTGCAGATAATGCTTGGAACCAGCAACAACAACTTCGCCTTCAGCCGCCTATTTGTCCCTCCAACACAGCGTCGCATCGCTCTCCCCTGAGCACATACTCTGCCGTCCATTCTGCTCCAGTTCTTGTTCCCGTTGTTGATCGTCCGTCTTGACGGATCCGAAGGGACTCTCAGACAACAACAAATGTGGATGACAACTCTCCCGCATCCAAAAGATCCAGGGGTGTCCCCGAGTCATTCAGACCACTCGCATTTGGCCCATCCCGGCCCCTCCCGGCCCAGGCCCAGGGCCTGTTTCGTCGCAGATTCGAGCCTCTCGGCATATGCATGGGGAATCTGGGGTGTCCCCAGCCTCTGAGCAATTCCCGGCTGAGGAGTGAGCGGAGAAAGTGAGGGGCTTTTGCGGCACAGTTTTTGGTGAAAATGACTTCCATTCGTAAGTAGAAATGTGCCGCGGCTGTACCTCACTCGGTGGCGACGCCCTCACCATTCAGTGAGGAGATGTCGGTGTAGTCTACAGCAGGTAGAGCATTCAAAAGAGGCTCTGCGTCGGGCATTTATGCAATACCTGAGAATCATTATTAGCAGGGCGTCGAGCTGCAATTGTGCCTCTAGTTTTAGTGTCGGGCGCTATACTCCGCTGAAGAATGCGTCCAACACGACGCCAATTCGTACACCCATGTTGGACGGTGGCGTCGCAGTCACTCCTTGTACGACTTGTTGGTGGCCTCCTCTCAACGTCACAACCGTTCAAGGAGTCTCGCCGGCTGCAACATTGGCGTCTCGTCCGGGTCGGGTCCTCTTGTATGCCCTGTTTCTTGTGTCTCGCTCCGCAGGAATCCCCAAACGCCTCGCCCATCCTTCCAGCCGAATCCGGACTCGCAGAGTTGCAGCTGTTGGCAACCGCCGTTGGACATGGCAATGTCGAACAGTTAGTCTAAGACTAGACATGCGAGAGGGAGGCGGTGCAATGGATTCCCAAACGCTATAAGACGTCCCACGGCGTGGATCAGTGAGGCTCTTGGCTTCGTTCCCATTAGCATCGTCATTCATTCCATTGCTGCTACCCCTCATCCCCTCACCATCTCCAAGACCAAACATGGCCAGCTCTGAAGTCTATGACTTTATCGTCTGCGGGTGAGTAGTCAGTCACCGTCAACCTCAACCTTTCAGCTAACCCATGCAGTGGCGGCACCTCTGGCTGCGTCGTCGCCGCTCGACTCGCCGAGGACCCGAAGAACAAGGTGCTTCTGATCGAGGCCGGTCCGCACAACGAGAACCTCGAGAGCGTCCACATGGTCGGCGGGTAAGTAGTCTGGTGCCCGACTAGCCAAAGCCCTGCTGACTGGTTCAGCTGGTCCAAGAACTTTGACAAGGAGACCGACTGGAACATCGTCTCGACCAAGGGCTCGTCCGTCAACGATCGCCAGGTCAAGCTGAGCCGAGGCAAGTTCCTCGGCGGCTGCTCCGGATGCAACGGTACCCTCGTCATCAAAGGCTTCAAGCAAGACTATGACGACTGGGGAATGGACGGCTGGACCGGCGATGACTTCTTCGCCTACATGAACAAGGTAAGGGCCTTCTCACTGGCATTCGCCATGGTACTGACCCGTCAAGTCGGAAACCTTCCACGGCAAGGACTGGTTCCAGGAGACCAAGGGTGCCCACGGCGACTCGGGTCCTCTCCATACCACTCCCTATGATCTGGCACCCATTGGCGAGCTTGTGAAGGAGTCCATGATCAGCAAAGGACTCCCTCTCGACCATGACATTTTCGCTCACGGCAACAACCCACACGGATGCGGCCACGCCATCAGGACCGTCACTCCAGGTGGCCTCCGAGCCACCTCGGGCGACTTCATCACCAACGGACCTGCTCGAGACAACCTCCACCTCATGGTCGAGACCCACGTTGACAAGGTGCTCATCGAAAAGGGCGCCGACGGTGTGCTCAAGGTCACAGGAGTCCGAGCCGTAAAGGCAGATGGCACTACTGTCGATCTCAAGGCCAAGAAGGAGGTCGTCATCTCTGGTGGCGCGTACAACTCCCCCAACATCCTCAACCGCTCTGGAATCGGAGCCAAGGAAGAGCTCGCCAAGCACGGTATTGACACTCTCGTGGATTTGCCCGGCGTCGGAAAGAACCTCCAGGATCATCTCATCGTCTTCATGTAAGGTCCAGTGCTGAGCGCTCCAGACTGCACTAACACTTTCAGCTTCTACGAGACGGAGAAACGAGGACTGACCAAAGACCACCTCGTGTACCACCCCGGCGCCCTCGCCAAGTCGTATGCCCTCTGGAAAGAGAAGAAGGAAGGACCTCTCGCCTCGTTCCCCTTTGGCGTATTCGCCTACGCCCGCCTCGACAAGCGTCTCGCCGACTCCGAGCTCTGGAACAAGGCACCTCGAAAGGAAGGGCGAGACCCCATGGGACTGACGCCGGGACAGCCCAACGTCGAGTTCTTCATGACGGAATGCTACGGTGGGCCCAAGCATTTCGACCAGCAGCCCGTCGACGGCCAGCACGTCTTCAGCATCATTGCCGAGCTCTTCGCGCCCAAGTCGAGGGGAACCGTCGCCCTGCCCAGCAAAGACCCCCTGGGCGTGCCAGTGGTCGACTGCAACTACCTCTCCGATCCCCTCGACCTCGAGGTCTTATCCGAGGCGTGCCGCTTCGGAAACGAAATCATCATGGAAGGCGCCGGCACCAAGGACATCGTCAAGGGACCCTGGCGGTCAGATCACGGCGGCAACAAGACGCGATCAGACTGGAGCCGCTACGTCAAGGACAATGCGACGACGTGTAAGACCCCCCCCCTGCTACTCAGAGGCAAATGAAGCGCTGCTAACACGGACAGGCTACCACGCGGGCGGAACCTGCGCCATGGGATCCGTGGTCGATTCGCAGCTTCGCGTGCTGGGCGTGCAGGGTCTCAGGGTGGCTGACTGCAGTGTGATGCCCCTGCTGAACAACGGGCACACGCAGATGCCGGCGTACGGTATTGGTGAGAAGTGTAGTGACATGATCAAGGCGGCGTGGGGAAAGAAGGCCACCTAGAGAGTTGGTAGAGATCATCTGAAGCCGCAAAGGTAACAGGACAGGGAGCCGGGCCGGATCTTCTCCGTGTCCGTGCGAGGGTCCCCACAAGCGCCCTCGGTACGTCAGTCCATACTTGAAGGTACTTGTCGATGCATCTGCAGAGCATCAATGCCATTTAATGCATCTTGAATGAACGATTCGATCTGCCAGCCCAGCCACTTAAAGGCCAAATGGGTCATGTAGAATTCTGAAGCAGTAACTGTTCCTTGTTTGTGACATGTGCTGTCCCAAATCCTGTGCGGGGCTGCCCAGCAAGCTAATTACATAATCTCAAGGACCAATCAGAGCCCGATGATCATTCCTTCTTCTCAACGCCCCACTCTCCTGAGCGACAACTCCACGACGAATCCATCCCAAACAACACGTGTGCAGAGAAACAACCGTCGACCCAAACTGGACCGCTAAACCAGCATCGTCAGAGGTCTAAGCCCTACCCAGAGACGCCCAACACGCCCCGCTCAGCGCCGGCCCTGCTGATCTTCAGGGGCTAGAGGGAGATCACCAGCCGTCCAAGGGGGACCTCGCGCCTTTGGACGGCTCAACTCAGCATGAACTCGCCGCTTGTTCCCGTAAAGGCCGAAATAGAACCAAGGATGCTCTTCTTATCGCCATAATACTTGACTCTATAGGTCCCCGCCTCGGCGTTGCCCGCAGTCTCCCAGGTAATGTCGACTTCGCTGTAGCCGAGAAGCCAATTCGTCCGGCGCCTAATCGTGTTAATGCTGTCCGGTAGAATGATTGAGGGAACAAACCATGTGTATACCAAGAACCAGTCCGCATCGTCCCGAACCTGTGTCCACGTGCCGTCGACCTTTTGCTCAATCGCCGCAAACGTTTCTTCCAAGCGCAAGTTGTTGCGTGGGTTCGCTCCTTGGAAGGTGACATTGACTACGGCTCCGAGTGAATACGACGAGTCAGGCTTTTGCAGCACCTTGCCAAACGAGGACCCGATCGGCGCAGCGTCGTAAACGACCCCAGTGATGAAGGAGAGTGACGAATCGCGATTATCCGGAGGAGACGGTCCCGGGCTGGGAGAGCTGGTGGAATCCGGCTTAAGGTATCCCAGGTTTGAGACGGTCAGGTTGATGTACGCATTCAACTCATGCTCGCCGAACAGCGTCGACGCACCTTCGTACCGTTGAACCGAGTATTCCTCGGGAGTAGCGACATAGTGGGCATACGTGTTGGCCGGTCCTGCTAGAACGACGATCGGGTCCTCGTCGAGAAAGGTTGCGGCTTCTTCGGCAATGGCGCTCCTCCACCTCCGTCCAGACATGGTTGTGACTTCGCTCGGGCTGGCGATGATGAGGAATTGGCCGACGCGGAACACTTGCATGTCGACAATGTTGGGAGCCCATGGATAGGGTTGCGTGATTTCGCCAGCGTCGATCAGAATTGGCTTCACTCCTTGGCAGGCCTTTTGCTTGGCCGAGGGCGTCTTGAGAAGCCCCGACACGGCTTCCCAGAACGGATTGTCAGAGCTGTCGGTATCTCCTTGGGCTATATCCAGCACTCCAGGCCAGTCGCTTGTACCGGCACTAAACGAATACCCCATGGCAGCTGGGCAAGTTATCGCTTTGGTTCCATCGGCGAGGTTAAATTCCCAAAAGGTCATGTTGTGCCAAAACGAAAACGACTTGACTGTTGATCCTACAACCGGTGTTGAAGTCGAGTCCTGCTTGTGTTAGACTAATTACAATTGACGTGCAGAACCACTCACATAGGCTGAACGAGCTCCAACGTACTGCCGACGTCCAATCTCATAACAGCTCGAGACACCAAGATCAAGCTTCCGAAACTCGGGGCCGCGGCCATGGCAGGAAGAGACTTCGCCATCCGCACATGTGCTGTTCTCGTAACTGCACTGCTCTCCCGATCCGTCATCGCACCAGGCACCGAGTACGTTTGGTGTCGTGTCTCCCACGTTTGCCTGCGAGAATCCAGCGACAAAGCCGTCAGCCACCGAGTCGTCGCTCTCCATGTCTCTCTCAAACAACCAGGCTGCAACTCCTTTGTTGTCTCCCGCCACGTGTGTATTGTTTCCCAGTAGAGATGTCCCGTGAACCGGGAGCCACGAAAGGACGCCGATACTCTTGCTGTCGTTTGCTCGCTGGAATCGCAGGAGCGTCAAGGTCGTGTCGACGTTGCTGCTGTACTTGGCGCGCTCTTCTTCGGGGTTCTGCTCATACGACCATGGAGATCTGTTGATGGCGGCATTCGTCACTTCGGCCGTGCTAACGTCGAGGTATCCCTATACATGTTAGTCTTGAATCACCGGACGTGATGGTGTTGCTAACTTCCGTCAGGCTCTCGTGGGCGCGCTGAATCGACAAGACGGCGCCA
The DNA here is from genome assembly GCA_911649645.1 of Thelonectria discophora. Classification (NCBI taxonomy): domain Eukaryota; kingdom Fungi; phylum Ascomycota; class Sordariomycetes; order Hypocreales; family Nectriaceae; genus Thelonectria; species Thelonectria discophora. The sequence goes on from CAJVRK010000012.1 coordinate 1,434,209, forward strand.
TCGACAATCGCCTGGTAGCTCGCCTTGCTGAATCCCAGCGTGGAGATTTGCGGCATCAGGTAATTGAACCAACCGCCGGGTCCCGAGTGGGAATGCGTGGCGGTGACGGCGACGTTGTGTTGGGTGTAGATGGAATATTCGCTGCCCAGAGCAGCGAGGCCCTCCATTATGCCATACTTGACGGCCGTGTCGCCGGCTTGAGTGTCAAGCACCAGATAGACCCAGCGATCATCGGTGTTGTCCGCATCCGCGACGATAAAGGCGCGGCTATAAAGGCGCTGTCTCAAGCCCGATCCGGCTTGATCCAAGTCGGCATATCCAGCAACTAAATAGTCAATTCAGCTCACAAAGGAAGTTTTGAAGACATACATAAAAGTTCGACCTATACATGGTTAACTATCATCGAGCATGAGGTCACGGATACTCACCACAGGTCCAGTGATGTCCCCCTTTCCAGTTCCAATCAGGTACTTGTCACCCGTCGCCCTCTTGTCGAATGTTCCAGACCCTGGTGTTGGGCCAGAGCTGGCTTGTCCGAGGAACAGCAGGATCGAGATAATTGCAATGAAGGGCCTCCGAAAGAGACTCGTATATGTTGCCATGGTGGGCACTCGACTGGTCCGAGAATGATGCTTCAGCTAAGTCAATCCCTTGACAGTCCCTCAGCAAAGATCCCCCACTACCTACCTACTTATATAATTAAACACGGCATAGGGGCACCTTGTGTCGGCAAGAGGCCGGCATGTACTGGCAAGATGCACGACCACATCGGGCAATTAGATAGGACCGAGACTATCCATCTGATTGAAGGAAAGAATGGTGTGAGCGTGTATCCTGCCCATGCCGAACGGATACGTGGGACGGCTTTCCCAAAGGCACGACGCCCGAGTGATCTTGCGATACCATAGCTTCTCGCTTATCCGAGGAAGGCATCTTTCTGATGCAACGTCATGTCACAAGGGGACGGATAGGCGAGAAGGTGCAGGGAGTTGCGGGGAAAGGGCTTCTTAAGGGAAGTTGCAAAGCCATGTGCCCGACCTGTTGGAGAAGCGGCTGGTCCGGATGAATGTCTGCCGAGTTTGGTTCCCAATCGACAGGTTACGATCTCAGGTTAGATCTGCCGAGATGGGCTAAACGGGCTCCAAAGGGGAAGTCTCCTCCGCGAACGCCCAGATAAGCTTGCATGTGGCTTCAGGCCTCGTGCTTCGGATTCTTTTAGTTTATCTTGCGAAAAACTAGTTGTCGGGCTGGGATTTTCAGATTGGTGTAATCGAGGCGTCACACCGCTTACAAAGTCGGGTATGCAACTCGCAAGGGAGGGCGGACGGGTTCTATATTGCCAAGTGACGGCTGGCCTCATATCGGCCTCCGCGGACTATTTCAAAAAGCTTGACGGTTTTCTTGTATCCACTCACGTCTCTCGTTGCTCGCGGTCGGAATCGGTTGATTCTCATTTGTCGTGGTGTCATGTCAGGCGACTTGGAAGTATATACCCTTGAAAGGGGGCACGACGTAGCCTCACTTTGCAACTTAGTTTGCGGGTGCCGTCGCCTCCTCCCAATTTGCAGTCGTGTATCGTATTCGTCAGCTTCTCTTTGGCCCATATGCATTTGTTCTGTGGTATTGGGATGCCAGCCGCGAATCGCCTCGGCATTTGCTTGTCCTAGGTGTTATGTTTATCCAGGCCGCTTATCTAATACTTACCCAGGTATGCATGCCGATCTCGAGCAGTCTCGCATTCATCCAATAGGGTGTTTTGGGGTACTGAATAGGAAGTAGTTCCTTGAATGAGACCGAAGCGGATGAGCTATGGGGGCTTAGTCGAGTTGCGCCGCATGCAATATCTCCTGAGCATATCAAGGGCGTTCCCTTTCCAACCAGGCAACCCATCATCTTTGATCATGATCATGATCATATTCCACTGTAACCGTCGTCGTCTGCAAAATCGCCTTGGACCGCCCTCCCGTTGGATTAATCGCCCTCTCAGAATCGCTATCCCCCCAACCCGCCGCCGCCGCCTCCTCCCCCCCCTGCCCGCCCATGATCTTGAGGTCGTTTCTTCCCATCACCGGGCCTAGATTGATCGAGTCGCTTCCCTCACCCTCTTCCACGTCGAACTGCGAGTAGTTGAGGCGGCTTCGGCGCGACCGCGACCGCGAGTGCGACGAGGCCGCAAACGTGCCAGCTGCCCCTCGGCAGTTGGGCGTCTTGGAGTTTGTGTTTGTGCGGGTTTTGCTACCGTAGCGGGACTCACCGATGATCTTGGGGGCGACGTGCTTGAAGAACTTGCGCAGGGTTGGGGTCGAGGCGCAGATGATGATGAGGTTGGCTTCGACGATGCTGGGTTTGTTAGTCGAGGAGGGATATGTAAGTGAGATGGGAACTTACATCCAAACCTAAGGCTTCGTCAGTATGAGGCTTCTCGGTCGAGTATTGTATAATCAACTTACACACGGATACGAAACCGCCCACGTCGGATCCCCCCCGTTAAGCAAGCCCGGCAACAACGACACCCTCACAATGCTCGTCACGACGGTCAACGACCCAACACAGAAAATCCCCAACAAGCCAACCTTTTGCCTCTTTGGGATCTGCAGCCCGACCACCATGCGGATCGGCAGCGCAAACAAGATGATGTCCGAAACAATGTTGGCGACGGCCGTGGCAATGTACAGGCTCGGCTGGTTCAGGCACTCGCCGTCGACGCTGATGTCCCAGTTCTGCTCGATGGGGCGGCAGGCGAAGACGAGGGGGAAGAAGATGCCAATGGAGTAGCCCGAGATAAGGACAATGGTGGCCCAGGTGGCGCGCTTGAACCACTTTTGGGGGGACAGGCGCAGGTAGAAGATGAGGAGGGCGATTTTGGCTAGGGAGCCGCAGATGACGTAGACGAAGCTGGCGAGGTAGACGTCCTGGGGTTGTGAGTTGTAGGTGATTTAGGGGGGGCGGTTTGATGAGAGAGGCTTACTAGTAAGTACATGTTGAACTTGTCAACTGATATCTCCCAGCCGTGAACGCCGCCGGCCTTGACGGCGAACATGTCTGTTCGAACATGGTCAGATACCTGCACGACATGCCAGGGGCTACTCACGAAGACACAGGCCTATCGTCACCAAAGCCATGATTCCCGACAAGATCAAGAGAACTACAGCACCACCAGTCAGCTCTGTGACCCCCAAGTTATGTATCCAACCACCTACCATCATCGACGCCAAGCCCCCCAACGAGGTAAAGCTTGACGTACATGCGCTGCGCAAAGCACAGCATGGCAAACACGGTCAAGAAGCTGGCGGCGTAGTAAGCTTGCGGCACCGCCGTTCGCCGCGGGTGGTCAAAGTCGACGACGTATCCGTCCGGGGCGGCCAAGACGGTCTCAGTGCCGTTGATGACTGGCATGGCGATGGCATCAAAGATGGAGAAAGTCCTCGGTGAAGGAGGACGGTTCGCAGAAAGAAGCAAAAAAAAACAAGAACAGTTAGGGCACCCGAGGCCCGGAAACAGAAGGATTCAAATGCTGTTAGTGAACCAACCAATTCATTACCTTGGTACTTACCAGGTCCCTTCTACGGGCCAATTTCTACGGCTGCATGGGCGTCACGCAAGGTCGCGGGACTGATGAAACGCTGTTTTGCAGAAGTTGCAGCGTGCCCCTACCTTATGCACCTCCCTCGACCGCGTTCAGGGCTGTCGTCGGGTGTCCCGACTGGGCAAGGAGATGGCCTCGGTTTCCCATCATGGGGCCATTGATCTTGTGTCGTGTGTGATGAGTCTTTCTACGAAGGCGCCTAGAGGGTGAGGCGAGGCGAGAAATGGATGAGACACTACGTCAAGGAGATTGATGGCCAGTAGAGGTCCATTCAATATGGAATTTGGGGTAAGACTCACCTCCACATGCTCTTCGCAAAGACTCGGCACTCAAGATGAATGGCCTCCCGGTCCCGAAGGCTCGGTCGGACAAGACCAACGTGCATAACAGCTTTCACAAGCAATCAACAGAAAGTCTCAACCACACATGGCATATTCTCCTTAGCCGCCCACGATCAAAAACAACCAGGGAACCACATCCCGCCTCAGAAATCCGCCCGTGCCCGCATACGTCTCTATGAGGCCAGCCAGTCAACCCCCGGTGTCTGGGGTAAGGATCGACACAGGCTTGTTGAGTCCCTGACTCGCGCTGCTTTCAACAAAGTCGACCAAATAGAAGCCATTTCTCGTCACTGCACTTCTCGTGACTCCCGGACCAGGGACTTTCTTCGCTTGCTTTGGATCGACATGGCTGGTCCCCTGGAGTGGCGGTCCGCTTCGGCTGTCAGATGGACGTTTGACCCATGCGATCGAGATGGGGGAAAAAGAAAGGAAGAGGCGATTGACTTTTATAGGGTGAGCTGTCATTTTCCAGTGAGGACGGATATACCGAGTTGAATACCAGGATAACCTGCAGGTGGTGCTCTGATATAGGTATGTATGTTCTGTATTACCAGTCCTCTCTTCCAGCCTGTCGACCTATGAATCTACCATGTGCAATCCAACACCTCCTCCGGCATTCCCTTCACCTCCTCGTGCCTATTCGCAGTGAGCATTCCGCATCGTATGTTTTCGCACCGTCCTGCATTGTCGTATCCAGGGACTACCCCGGGAACTGCATCCAGATATTAGTGGACTTCAGGGGTCCGTCCCCCAGCAATCCATCCAACACAAAGCAGGGCCCTTTGATCCTATTCCCAGCGTCGTCGTGGGCCTCATGCACCCGAAGACTTGAAGTTTGGAAGATTCCGAGATGTGCATGCCGGCACAGTCCGGTGCATATGAATGCACAGCCTTGCTGTCAGAAACACGTGTCTGGAGGAGCGCACATCTTCAAGATGCATCAGTCCAACGAAAGAGTAGGCTCCAGATCCAACTCACAGCTCAAAACAGATTCAACCTACAAAAAAGACGCATCACCACCTCACCTTTCCCGCTCCTTCAGGCTTCAGCCCTCACCGGCCTCTCACCATTTCCGCGGTCCACCCCCTCATCCCGAATATCCTCGCTGATACAACCAACACGGTGGGGGAAGAATGCTAACGCTCTGGGTTAAGAGTCCGTTTCTGGTCGATGATTCCGTCTAGCAAGCATTCCCAAAGGATTCGGGCCCTCCTCCACCGCACAGGAAGAACGGCAGCAATGCCAGCTGTGCGAGCGCTATTTTCCGGGCTAGGAGGACTATGCGGCATGATAAGTAGGGTGGTTGTCACCGAGTTGTAGTTTGTAGATGATTCCCGACGCGGAAATCGTTATCCTTTGGCCTTTTGGTTGGTGTAAGCCGCAACGTTCGTTTCACCTTTCAGCATAATTGTTGTTGTATTTAACAATGAAATTCAACGCCGACCTCGCCGCGTCGGCCATTGTCGGTTTGAGCCAGTCTGCTTCGGCCAATTACACATGTGTACGATACTCACAGTCCTCTGTCCTATTGACTTCTTCGCTGACTCTTCGTCCAGTGCACGCATCTCGCCAACGCCGGCTTGGGTGATCAAGTAGTCTACCCGGGCCAGGCCCTCTACCAAGAACGTCAAGACTCGTACTGGAGCGTCTCGGCGGCGCTCCCTTCGTGGTGCTATGTCCTCCCCAAGACGGTTGAGGACGTGTCGACCGTCATGAAAGTCATCAGCGAGAACCGGTGCGAGTTTGGCATCCGCGGCGGCGGTCATGGCTCGTTTGCTCTGTCCAACGCCATCAAGTAGGTTCTCCTTCACCAAGACATCACGTCACGATAGGTAGGTACCTTACTTACATCAACTCTCAGAGACGGCGTCACCATCGACATGGGCTACTTCAACCAAACCACCTACGACTCATCCCGCAACCTCGCCCTCATCCAGCCCGGCGGCCACTGGCAAGACGTCTACGACACGCTCTCCCCCTTCGGCATCACCGTCGCCGGCGGCCGGGCCGGCACCGTCGGCGTCGGCGGCTTCAACACGGGCGGCGGCATCTCGTTCCACGCCGCGTCGCACGGCTTCTCGTGCGACAACGTGGCAAACTACCAGGTCGTGCTGGCCAGCGGCGAAGTGGCCGACGCAAACGCCACGCACAACCCGGACCTGTTCCGGGCGATGAAGGGCGCCAGCGGGAACTACGGCATCGTTACTCGTATCGACATGTATCCCATTGCGTTTGAGGACCCGGATGACCCCGTCATCTGGGGGGGTAACTTGCTATACAGCGAAGCCCAAGGCGATGCGATCATTGAAGCCCTCGTCGACTTCACAAACGACATCCCCAAGGACGAAAACAGCAGCGCCATCGTCTATTGGGCCTACGTGCCCTCTGCCGGCGGAACCATTGTCAACGCTGCTATTGAAAACACCCGGGCTGAAGTCAAGGCTCCCGCGTTCGACGGCTTCTACGCCGCCAACGCCTCGACCGACACGACCGAGGTCGACAAAATGTCCGCCATCACCAAAGCCCTCGGCTCGGGCCAGCCGTCAGGCTTCCGGAACATTTGGTTCACGAGTACGTGGGACAACGACGCCCCCATCATGAAGTACGCGGTGGAAAAGTACAACGCGCTCAACCGGGACCTCGAGGCGCTCATGCCGAGCAACGCGTCCGGCCTCAACACGCTGTGCATGTTCCAGCCCGCCAGCCGGTCCTCCGTGGAAAAAGGTATCCTCCACGGCGGCAACATCATGGGCCTGGACCAGTACGCCGACAGCGGCATCTTGTTCCTGGTGACGTGGGCGGCCGACGGCGCCGACAACGAGGCGCTGGCGTTGCCGCTGGTCAGGGCGTTTGTGGAGGATGTCGAGGCGCGCGCAAGGGAGACGGGTGTGTTGCGCGAGTGGAAGTTTCTCAATTATGCGCACTTGGAACAGGATGCGTTGGCGACGGTGGGCGAGCAGGCCATCGAGGCGATGAGGGCGGCGAGTCAAGAGTATGATCCCGAGGGAGTGTTCCAGAAGCTGCGGCGGACGGGGTTCAAGATTCCGGCGTGTTGATGAGAGGGACGTTATGCTTCGGGTGTAAGTTCAGGTCCGAGACCGTATATTCAAGTAGACTCAAGAGTCGTATTATCAACAAGACATTCCCCTTTCCACCCCCACCTCTGCAGTCTGATCCATCATTCCGTCCTCAACCTAAGTTGTTCCTCTTTTTAGATCCAACAATTCGAGGCCAATAATAGTACAAAACAGCAGTGTCCATGCAAGTGCTGGTGACAAAGCCGACAGCGACGTAGTGTCGTGTTCGAGGAGAAAGCTTGTTCCATCTCCATTTCGACGTCGTCGGCGAGGTGTTAATGGCATCCGCAGCCAGGAGCGGTTTCGCAGTTGAAAAGTTGGCGTGGCGCATAGTCTTGAGGGCCGGAGAGGCGGTGCGGGTGAGGAGAGACATTGCGAAGTGAGGACTGCAAGTATTGGATTCTTGTGTTAATAGAAGATGCCAAAGTTGATCGACTTCATCAATAAAAAGGCAATCCCGCCATTTTATAGTAGATACACGTGAAGCTTGACATGGTTGAAACATGTCATGGCATTATGCTTACTCGTTACTCTATCAACGTTATGCCCCCAACCACTGACATCACAACCGTCATGCCAACCTCCATCTCGTCTCTCATTACCCAGACATCCATTACCAACGTCCATCACGCAGATGGCCCCTTTGGCCGGTTAATCGTCAGAGGCTTAAACGGCTTGCGCAACCTCTCCATACCCGGCGGGGGCCCGAGTCCGACCGGCCTCCTAGGTCTAACCGACGTAAACGTCGTCGAGTGGAAAACGGTAGCCGGCCGGTCGGGCGCAGCCTTGGCTTCGTCATCCTTGGCCTCGTCGTCTCGCGAGGGCGGCCGCGGTGGCGAGCTGGAAAAGCAAGCATACGCCTTCCGCGGCCCACCGTCATTTACTTTCGACATGCCCGGTTTCGGGAGCGACCTCGATGTGCCGATATTGTGCTTCGATAGCTCGGCATCGATGTGTGCTTTTGTCTGCTCGTGAGTCGGAGCTGGCCGTCGATGGTGCAATGGCGCAGAAACGTTCCTGATCGGCATAGGCTTGCTCTCAGGTCTTCTCTCTCCCGAGTGGGATCGTTGCGTTACAAAGCTGAGCATGCTTCGTTGATCATGCCCGCGTTTCGTCGTTCCTTTTCTTGAATGCACCTTCGGGTGCGCCTTTGCCGCAGCCTCGGCTTCAGCCGCGTCAATGGCCACTTTGTGGGCTCCGGCTGACACGAATCCAGGCAGCGAAGCCACCGTGAAGCCCGATGATTGCTCCATAGTGGTTGCGTATTCTCGCTGCCATGGCCGCTTCTCCAGAGCTTCATGAGGGTCGGTCGGAAGGGAAGTCCGTTGTCGCTTTGGCGCACGAGTGTAATGTTGGCTAGAGTCCCCATCCCCGTCCTGGTCCTTGCTATCAAAAGGGTCCTCCGGGAAAGCGTCGTCTTCGGGAGAAAACATGGGCGGAAGTTTACCAAATACCGTCTTTTCACTCGGCGCAGCTCTTCCCAAAATCTTGGCTGCGCTCTCGACAACCCTTCTGTCAAAAGAAGGGCCCTTCTTTGTAAAGGCAGCCGTGAATGGGGACACAAAAGGGGACAGCTCAACCTTGGTACTCATTCCTTGCGACCCGTATATCGGACAACTCAGGTACAAAAGCGCCTTGGCCCGGGTCATGGCCACGTAGAGTAGCCGTCTTTCCTCGTCGGTATCTTCAGCCCTTGAGTGAGGTATCGAGCCAGTGTAGACGGACGGCACAAAGACAACTGGCCACTCGAGCCCTTTGGCCGCATGGATCGTCGATATGGTGACCAAGGATGTCTTGTCTTGCGTAGCGTCATCCTTTTGGGCATCCGACGCTAGCGAGACATTGGCCAGGAACTTTCCCAGCATGGAAACCTCCTTGGTCTGTTGGAGATTCTCAATCTCGGGGAGGTCGTCCTCTTGTGACGCCGCAAAGTCGCGCATAAAGTCGCCCGTCAGGTTAATCAACTCCTGCACATTCGCCCATCTTTGTTCGTGCTCCTCGGCGTACTCTTCCTCCAGATACCTCTTGAAGTTGAGCTGGCTGACCAACTGCTCGATGAGGTTGACGAGAGTTACCGGGCTGCTCTGCGTGACCGTGTCTGCCTGGTTTCTGAGATTCGTCACAATCCTCAGCAGCTCTGTGTTGAGTCTCTGCTCCATTTTTGCTCGAATATTGGTGTTTGCTTTTCGCTCACCTTTGCAATGCTTGCATAGCAAAGTCCAGAGGCTCATGTTCGCCTTCTCGGCTTCCTCCAGCAGAGACTTGATTGTGGCCTCGCCGATGCCACGCCGGGGCACGTTGATGATTCGTGCCAGTGCGTCGTTGCTGTCGGGCTGATATACCACTCGGAGGTAGTCCAGCAAAATCTTGATCTCTTTTCGTTCGTAGAATTTGTGGCCGCCAATCATCCGATAGGCCACGCCGGCTTTGCCCAGTGCAGACTCGATGTGTCTTGACAGTGATGCTGATCTCAGTAGGACGGCAACGTCTTCGAATTTGAGCATCCCGCCAAACATCATGACGGATCGTTTCAGTTCCTGCACAACCCACTCACCCTCCGTCGCAGAAGACTTCAATGTCCGCAAGACCGGTCGCGCGCCCTTGGCGTGAACTGGTAAGAGGACTTTTTGATATCGCTTCTTGTCTTGTTGAATAACTTCGAGTGAAACATTGAGGATAGATTGAGAAGATCGGTAATTCTCCTCGAGTGATACTTCGTCGGTGGATGGAAAATCTCGCAGCAGGTGGTAAAGATTCCTAATCTCTGCAGAACGCCAACCATAGATGCTTTGGTCGGGGTCTCCCACAATAGTAATACGGTGCTTTGCCTGAGCAAACAGTCGCATGAGCTCATACTGAATACCATTGGTGTCTTGATACTCGTCGATGAGCACTGCCTGCACGTTGGAAACACAATGAGGATGTGCTCTCAACAATTCGACACATTTTACCAGTAGATCGTCATAGTCCAACAGGTTCGAACGAGCCAGTTGCTCTTGATACGCGTTGAAGCAGGTCTGGAGGGCCGGGTTCTCTTGGTGTTTCTTGCTCTTGGGCATCGGAGCGCCACCAGATCCTTTCGCCTTCTTCTTACTGATCCAGGACTTGGCAAACGAGGGTTCAATGTTCAGGTCGAGTCGTTTGCAAATTCTCTGGATGATTGCCTTGGAATCTCCGTCGTCTGCAATGCTAAACTTGGGATCGAGGCCGATGTGCTTTCCGTATGTGGCCAGGTAGCGACGGGAGATGGAGTGAAAGGTTCCGAGGACAATCTTCTTCTCAAAGTCTTCGCCCAATGCCTTTCCAATTCGCAACTTCATCTCTCGAGCGGCCTTGACCGTGAATGTTGCGACGATGACATCGCTCGGGCGATATTTGACTCTTTGGATCAGCCATACGACCCGAGAGGTGAGTGTGTGCGTTTTCCCACTTCCGGGTCCGGCTAGAATAGCAACAGTGTCGGCTTTAGATGTAACGGCACGGCGCTGTGCTTGGTTCAGCGATCGCAGAAGCGGGTCTTCGGTGTTGGGTCTTGACATGATGGGATCGCAGACGAGTCGACGCGGAGGAATCGTTTGGTGGGGGAGGGTATCGTCATTGAATTGATTGGCAGGTATGGGCGGGATGTTTGATGGAACAGTTCAGGTGGTTTCCAGGGGATCTCATCTGATGAAGCAAGTCCGCCCTCGCATTCACGCGGTTCATCGGATTGAAGGGGCTGTCTTCGCGTGTCACGTCTTATGTCGCGAAGTCACGTGGCTTCCCATGCTAAAGTGGGGCTAGGCATTTGATGGCCTCCCCGGAATCCAGGGTAAGCAAATGGAGCGGCAAAGATATTCGATTTCAAGGTGATGAGTGACATTGGATTATGGTTATGACTTTCAACGTACGGATACGCATTCCCCTTTTTGTGATTATAGACACCCTCCCCTTGAGGTGGCTCTGGAGATAAGCGTTACCTCAGATCATGAGAAGTCTTCAAGTCCAACATCTCGCTTCAATCATGGCTTTCCGGGGTAGGTATCGACGACAGGACTCAGCGGATAAGGTGCCGTTCCTCTTGGCAATCACAATTAGAGCGGAATTGCACGAATTAGCGTCAAGAGCATTGTCACCATCAGCTCGTCACATCGGTCCAGACGCCTTTACATACTTTAGTTTAGCTTCTATAGCGTAGTCACCCGCATGTGCACCAACGTGCAAGTAAAGCGGTTGCGCCGCAGTCGACACGGGGCACTTTGAGGTCTTTCAATGCCCCGGGTGCTTCGAGTTGGCGAGTACATAATGCTAAAAGCAAACAACTTCTCGACTCGGCATGGCTAGAGAAGAATACGCGGTCTGGACGGGTGAGACCAACCACTTCCTACGCAATGCGGGCGTTGTCGTGCAGCAAAAGGCCTCTTGTATGGACTCGCTTGGGGCGGCGGCAGTGAGAACAGCAGTGAGACGTTGAGGAGCGGGATGGTCTACTGCCGTGACAAGGGGGAACTGAATCATTCCACCTATGGCTTTGGCGAGAATTAGACGCCGGTCAAGGCGCGAGTAAGGCTGAGGGCATGACTTCAATCGAGGGTTGGGTCGAGGGTGATGTCACATTGCAAGGAGGCTTCATTGGCCGTTTACCAACCTGACTTTGCAGAATTGGGATCGCGATGCTCACCGGTCGAGTACCAAATTCGGGCAGCACAGAGAGAGGCACGTCGTAATAGAGAATTGGAATCGAATTGACCTACCACAAGCTCTTGTGAGACGGTGGTGATCGCCCTGACTCCCCATAGAGTTCGCACCCAACAGGAACATCAGGAGAGGCATTAAATCTCGGTGGTGGATTCAGGAACAGTCAAGACTGAACCAACCAGAAACCCGCTACTCTGGTAATCACAACGGGGCACCAAGTCTCCAAGGCCCCCAACCCCCATCTCATCATGTGCCATTCAGTGCCGACCAGAGCATTCCGTTGGGCGCAAGCTTGAGACATTTAGGCCACGAGCAGTATGTACTTCGCGGCGTAGGAATGCGGCGAGCACGCTGGTCTCAAGATGAGACATGTGCACTTTGCAATTGCAGATCCAAGGCATTCAACTGATGATAACCAACACGACTTTCCTGCCAACTCACAAGCAAACAATCCATTGTCCAGCTGCAGCTGCAGAGCACATAGCCGAAGGCGGGGGCGGTGGTTGGCGGCCTTGGACCCGTTCGTCTTCTCCACCATCGCCAATCACAAAAGCGTCCTTCTTCACCTTCACAATCCACCATCCATGGTCGGCGCTTAATCGACGCCCAAGCACCCAATCACATCTCACAAACACCAAAATTCATCACGCCCGCATCGCACATCACACTCTGCATCCATGCATCTATTCCTGGCCACCTTCATGCAAGTCCCGCCATTCGACCACTTGCCAGAGGCCAGTGCTAGCTCCGGAGTCGAGACGTCGACCTCAGCGGCTAACACCATGAGCCATCACCAACCGTATATACCAACGCCTCTGCCGCATCTTCCGTCCCAGAGCGTCAATCATGTTTCGTCCCGTCATCCAGGAGGTCGCATCCCCACGATTGCTACTTTCATAAGAAACGGCCCCCCGACCGCCAACCTCCCGCCCTCGACACCATGCCGTCTGACGGTCGTCGTCTCTTCACCACACTCGCAATCTTTGCCTCTTGCGCTCAATCGTTTACACTCGAGCCCCGAACCACCCATTTGGCCATCCTCGACGGTCCTCTATACGACAAATCCCATCTCCCCGCTCAGATCGGCGGTATCATCGGAGCCTACGCAATCTCTCTGGTGCTGGTCGCCAGTGCACTTGTAGCTCTCCAGAGACGACGCCGCGATCACTTGACCAACGGCAACGAAGAAACAGACTTTAAGCCCAGCGCGAAAGACACTCCAGGCTTTGCTCTGCCAGGAACCGTCCAACCACCCGAGCTCAGTCACTTGAGAACCGCTGTCGGAGACGCCGCCAAACAGGACGGTCTCAAGACACCCGTCACTCCCAGCCCGTGGATCTCCCCATCGCCCGTCTCTTCCCTTGGCGCTCCCGGAGTGAACCCCTTCGTCGATCAGCACAGAGTTGCAGAGGATCGAAACATGGCCCAGTCTCAGCTCGAGGATATGTACAAGCACGTTCTCGAACACGAAGAAGCCAAACAGCGAGGTGTCGTATATGAAGCGCCAATTCCCCCGAACTCTGCCCAGCACATGAGATCGCCATCCGCCATGTCGTCAAAGAAGGAGAGGACCAAGCCGGCTGGCCTGAACCTACGCGATGAAGAGAAGTCCCGATCAAGGACCTCCTCGCTCCTGTCGGCTCTTCGATCTCCAGGCAGGAAGAAGGCCATGAAGGCCGTGAGCATCTCTTCCCCCATCATGACTCCTCAGTCTGCCACCTTTCCTCGCCAGGAGTCGCAGGAGATGAGTGCCATTCCTCCACGTCACTATGCGCCCGCATCCCCCCCTCCCCCCCCGATGCCGCAGAACCACGCCAGCTTTCGGGCCCAGGCCGACGTCTCACCCGAGAGTAACCTGAGCATCGACGAGCGCATGAGCTTCCAGCAGAACCGGTCGCACAGCCGCAATACCTCACAGGCACACGATGCAGAGCCCCCGTCGGCCACCTCGGAGCACTCGCAGTCGGCCCTCGTCGGCCTACCAACCTCTCCAAAGCCGGGCTCTCGGTTCCCCTCCATGCCGTCTCTCCCGTCTCTGCCGGCGTCGCCCAAGCCAGGCCAGGGATTTAACCGGAACAGTCCCTCGGCAGTGCGCACCGGTGGCAGCCTGCCCCTCCGTGCCTATGAGCCTTCCGTGCTTTCGCCCACCACCAACACTCAGACCACAAAGCAGACGGTGTTTGAGAGGAGAGGCCCTCTGTCTCCCGGTGGTGGCATGACTCCCTTCACCGGGACTGCGGTGCCCTACACACCATACCAACCCTTCACTCCTTGTGTTCCCATGACGCCTTCACTCGTGACCAAGGAAGACCGGAAGAGGATGAAGAAGATGGTACCCAAGACGCCAACCTTGGCCATGGTCAAGAGCGACGACGAGGTGTGGTGAGGCGACCAACAGTAAAACCAATTTCTTTTCGTGTCGGGCTCTGCCCAATTTTCTTAGATATCAACGGCTCGCCTTGTTGCAGCCATCATCATGTCGCCATGGTCTGGATCTCCTATTGTTTTTATTCTTGAATCCCTGAGGGAAACTGTTGCGTATACCATTGCTTGTGGTAGGTTGGCGGAGAGCCGGGAGACGAACAAGGCTGAGAAGGGAGATGAAGGGAAAGGGTGCTCAGTAGCGTATTTGTACACCCGTCTTCACAGATCATTTTACCCAACCGTGACAAGTGCGGTTTCGAGATCGCGGCAAATACCACATTCTAATTTTCTGTCCGAAATTTGAATCTTGAATCCATCGGCCTTGTGTGATTAGCGTTCCAGGATGATGTCCGGATCTCGAGACACCAGCGTGCCTTGCAGGCCTTGAAAAGTGCCATTAACTGCATCTGGATTGAATGCCGGGGGCATCGTGGACCTTTCACAAGCTCCCGCAGCGGCCGCGGGGGATCTGACCTGGCCTGAACGGTTCCTCCGGATTGAATGGTCACTTCAGCTGGCACGTAAGAGGTTGCATCGACGACTTCCCAGCTTGGTTGGTACATTCATAAAAAGTTGTGAATGCGACGGCAGCGGGAACGAGGAAGAACCCGGAGCTCGGGAGAGCGTGCGCGTGGGAGACCATACTCAAAGATGCATCTCTTGGGGGCCGAAAACATCTGGGGATTTCTTGGCTGTGTATCCTACCCGTCTTGCCGTCTCCTTCAGCAAATGGCATCGCGGCCGAGGGCAAAGTCTGCTTCCCCGAGCCACGGAAAACCAAGCCGGGGCAAGGCGCGGACGGCGGCAGGCATCGCGAGTCGAATTCCAGAGGCGACGGTGGTGTTCGATGGGGGCCTAGGCCCTAATGATGGAACTTTTTGGTGGTGAACCCAGTACCAGGGACATTGAACTTGACCCTCGTGGCTGCCCGAGACAAACGGCACCCTCGACGGACTGCAGCCGGCCGCTCCTTTGGTAGCAAATTTATTATGTCGTCCTTCCTGGGCGCGTTTTGTTCTGTTTCTGTTTCCATTTTCCTGTGCAGACGGGAGGCTAAAGGCCGCCCAGACGCCGTCTGATTGGCAGGGCGTGCAAAATTGGAGAAATGTGGCCGTGTGGTTTGCTGAGGTGCACAGTCGAAGAAAGTTCTTGGCCACACGGCCCGATACAAAATGGAGCACAAAATGGAGGCAGAAGGACCGCAAATTTACCGCAAAAAAGTAAAGCCAGGTACAGTGCACCGCTGCTCATGTTGGAGGCGGACACAGTGCGGCGTCATGACGTCCCAAATGGGCTGGAGCTACAGCATTAACACTCAACAGCCGCACGCAGCGAGCTGGGAGTGCGTCGATTGGGGACCCTCTCTTGCACGATTCACGCCATTCAGAAACGCTCCCGGCGTCCGCGGGGCATCGTCTGCATGACGCCAGGGCGGGCGTGGGCAATTGGGGGATCGAGTTCGGAGGCACTGTGACGTTACTGTGGGCGGAAGTACTCCCGACCACCACTGATGAGGCGGCGGGGTATCCATGGCAGCAGCGACCGTGGCGGGAGGCACGAATGAGACGCCGCCCGAGACAGTCTGAATAGCCAGCCCGACGGCCACGGCGCACTGTCTACTAGCAAACGCCCCCCCCCCCTCCCCCCTTCTCCAGTGGCCTCCAGTGGAGACGGTGCGCCGAATTGGTTTGGCCCGGTGCAGAACTTGCCTGGGCTGATGTCCGGGTTCCATCGTACGATTTTCCGCCCGTCCTCGTCCACTCTGCTCAAACCGAATTCCCTGCATGCTCTCGTCCGTCTTCTATCACCCCTATTCCCAACTCAAAGCAACCAAATTGTCCTCTATCCCCGAGGCTCAGTCAGACCACATTTTCCAACTTGCGATTCCTTTACCCCAGCCCCTGGCCTTCCATCGAACGTTCGGCCACATCCGCATCGGTCGATCCCACCTCACCACCGCTGCCTCTCCCAGTCCCCCTCGCCCAACCGTCTGCAATTGACCAGAGGTCTGAGATCGATCTTGCGACCGCGCCGCCTGAGTGACGCACTACGCGCGGGCATAGCCAAGGAGGAGCTTTCCTTCAGCGTCTGGGGAGCAAAGCTAGACAGACTGTGCTCGCCCGACGGCCAGTGAGAGCCAGTGAGAGCCTGCGAGAGCCAGTGAGCAGAGGCCAGGGAGCTAGAGAGGAGAGACACGATAGGCTCACCTCAGACAGGCTCACACCACTTGCTCGCTCCCTCGATTCAAATCCCATCCTACCTCACGCCGTCCCTCACCGCGACGGCCTCGGGGTCACCCCAATAACTGGGCCCCTCCGAGGTGCCATCAGCCCATCGCTGCATGGTCTTGGGCTGCCACACCCGGCCAGCGATTCTCTGACATGGCCGACCATGACAATGCGAATAGCCTGTTTGGGCTCCAAGACCCAGATCTAGGCGGCTTCATCGATGACGGCACGGCCATGAAGCCGGACCACCCCTCCGTCCCTCCTCCCAACGACTCCTCCGACCCTCGTCCTCCTCCCCAGCCTTACTACGATACCGCAGCCTGGCAATTCACGGGCACGCCCCCCTACGACTCGTATGACCCCTCCGCTGCCGCGCCTCCTGCCCAGCCTGGTTATCAGACATCCCCTTGGGAGATTTCTTTCGGTCAGGATCAGCAACCCCAACTCCAGCTTCCCGTCTCTGCCGGCCTCGAAGGCCTCGCACCCACAACTCTAAGCCCCGATTCCCTCTACGCCGTCCTGCCATCGAACCCGCCCGTCCCACACGGTCATCTAACAGACAACGGCAACCTTCCGCCGCGAGCCATCAGCTCTTTGACTCCTGCGCTGCAGGAGAAGCTTCGCAACATCGCCATGCCGCCGCACCTGCAGTACCAGTCCCCCAAGAGCGCCTCGAGTCCCGACTCGGCGACAGGTGAGGCCAAAATGGGGGCTTTCTCTTCGCCAGACCCTGCTGAAATGTCGTCCAAAGCATCACGAAAGCGAAAGTCTTCCGTTGATCCCGAAGAGGAGGAGGAAGACGAGGATGGCAACCAGCCCATCAAGAAGACGGCCCACAACATGATCGAGAAGCGTTACAGGACCAACCTCAACGACAAGATCGCGGCTTTGCGCGACAGCGTCCCGAGCCTTCGCATCATGTCTAAGAGCGCACGCGGTGAAGACACCACCGAGGACCGCGAAGAGCTTCACGGCCTGACGCCAGCTCACAAGCTGAACAAGGCCACCGTGAGTCCTACGCGACACGACCGCGAACTCCCGCTAACCGTGTCTAGGTTCTGAGCAAGGCGACCGAGTACATTCGACATCTGGAGAAGCGTAATAATCGACTCCTCGACGAGAACGGCGCCATGCAGGCGAGAATCGCCGCCTTCGAAAAGCTCTTCATGGCCGGCGCCATGAACGGGGCCATCACCCCTCTGCAGCAGCCCCCGACCCCGATCCAGTACGCCCAAGACGCCCAGCAGTTTGTCGGCTCTCCCATGGCCGCCTCGCCGGATGGAAGCGCTCCGCCCGCGGGGATGATTCAGGTTCCGGACGACATGAAGCGCATCATCTCGGCCCAGATGGCTGCCGGCCAGCCCTACCCGGTCCCCCAACAACCCTATCGTGGTGGCAACCCCGCTCTGATCCGGCAGCAACAAATCCAGCAGCAACATCAAGTGCAGCAGAACCGATGGAACAACGCAGGACCATATTTCGGTAAGCTAATGGTCGGCTCTCTGGCGGGTCTAATGATTCTCGAGGCCATACGGGAAGACGAGGTCAGCAATGAGGAGCCTGAGGGTCGTGGTCTATTCGCCCTGCCCTTGGGTCTGCTCAGAGGCATCGCCTCGTGTCTGAACAACAGCTACATGGGTTACCATCTCCACACGTCACTCCGGGTACTCCTGCTTCTTGGTGCTGTCCTGTGGGTTTTTGCGCCCTCGCTCTTCGCCCAACTGCAACCGAAACCGAAAAAGCCCCAGGTCGGTATCCTGCAGGCGGCTCCATCCCTCGCCTCACCGATCCACGTGCGACAACAGGCCTGGCTGACGGCCATCCAGACGGTCTGGGTTCCCCGGCACAACTTCTTCCTCGAGGCGGCGGCTCTCATGCTCAAGACGCTCAAGCTGAGTGTGCGTAACGCCATTGGCGTTCACGGCTACCAGATGCTTACCGGCCTTACCGAGGAACAGGAGACTGCCCGCGTGAAGGCCTGGTCTATCGCCCTCGACTCGCAGCTGGCAGGCGGCGACGTTGAGGTCAACAAGAGCCGCCTCGTCTTGACCCTGCTCGCCTCCGGTACCCTCCCCAACTCGCCAATCCGACTCATGCTCAAAGCGCTGCATGTTCGCGTGCTCCTTTGGGATCTCAGCCAGAACAGACTGCATCTGGGTGCCATCAACGCCATCTCGGCAAAGATTGCGCGCTCCATGTGGAACGAGGCCCGCCAGCTGAACCGACTGCTCACCCGACTGACGGAGCCGCATGATGATGAACTGCCCGAGTACCTAGCCATGCTCGTCGAGCAGGACAGCGACGACGTTCTCAACGACGACGTGATTCAGCGTGCTCACAACCTCGCCTTCAACACGGAAACCGACTACAATGTCACGAACCCAATGGACGGAATGGATGCTGTGGTGGACGATACTGCGATAGGATCGCCTATGGATGCCGTAGCCGCCTGGTGGTCGACTCAACGACTGCACCGTATCCTCGTGGGCAGTATGGGTAAGGACGAAGACGTTGTGCAGACTCGGGCCGAGGATATCGAGCTGGCCATCAAGGTCACTCCTATTGGATCGATTGCGCAGGCTCGCGCCATTGTGGCCCGTGCCGTCTTGGTGAACAAGTCTCGCGGCGCCAACATCATTGCGGCCCTCCAGGCCATGGGAACGGACAAGGTGGATTCGCTGCTTTCCACCTCGACAGCTATCATCGACTCGAGTGTTCAAGCGTCGACTCCCGACCTCCGTCTCGCATTGCGATGCGCCATGGCCATTGCTCACCTTCGACGAATCGAGAGCACTGCCGGAGTGCCTCACAAGGGTCTCCGGATGATCGACTCCATCATGACTCGTGGAAGCGCGTCTGAGATGTCGGTCCTCGGATGCACGGCCGCTGTTGAGCTCATGGAGGAGCTTTTCCTTCACAGAAACGCCGCCGAGACGTTCCAGACCTCTCTGGAGCGACTGGCTGGCGGTCTCCGTCTCTGGATGGGCGGCGTCCCGGGCGAAAAGTGCGGGGTGGCGCCGGAGACGCGAGAAAAGGTGGTGGAACGATGCCTGGTCATCACCAGAAGCGTGGTGGGCATGGAATCAGATACCGGATACGGTACTCTGAGCGAATGCGAAGACGAGGGGTGTTAGAGGACGGACGAGAGTCTGAACGACGTCTGACGACACCCCGCTTCTGCGCTAGTCTATGCCCACACTCGTTCTTCTGAAATGACTTCTGTATGATCAATGGGCATCTGTTTTCTAGAAAGGATCTCGGCTATTCGGAGTTTAAGTGCTGGTACGGTCAAAAGCCACGATACAGGTAGGAGCAGGGGATATCAATTTTTTTTTTCACCTGGCGCGTCATGCGAAGACGAGGATGCCAAAGTTTCTACGACAAACCTTTTTTTTTACCTTCTCACTCAACAAAGACGTTATTTTCTATGTACTTTCTCCCTTTCAGCCATGTGGATTACGCGGTTGGCTGGTTGGGCGGCTGAGACTGGGCAATTTTGAAAGAAAGAGCTTCCAGAAGATGACGCTTGAGGCCCAAGTAATCAAGACGGAGACCGGAGAAGGGAGACGGAAGAGACATTCATTCGGGCGTCATGGGACGGTTTGGAATCGGGGTCATGTTCATATATATATCGAGGCAACGAAATGGGATATGCCCATGGAAACTTGTTTAGGTCAAATTTCAAATCACTCTGTCAAACACTGGCCGAGATGTGAGGTTCTGCCGAGGGCAAACTGCCCCTCCGGGGACATGCAACGGACCGAAGGCGCCGGGGCGGGGTTGGAGTGGAATGCTCCGGGCGGTAGATGACGGGCCCAGCTTGCATTATCGGCAGCTGCCGAGTGCTATACTGTTTGATGGTGCTAACAATAGGAGAAAAGGCTGGGACTAGTATCTCTGCGTAGCTCATAAGAATGCGGTCCTCTTAAGCTAGCGGACGGAGCAAGACGGTTTCAAACGCTCCAGAGAAGTCGGCGACTGGTAGTCATCCAGTCGGTTCGGTCGATGACGAGAAGCGTACTGCACTCTCCCACCTGCAATATTGATGCCTCTCATACCGGTGTAGTAGTCTCTAGCACACGGAAGGACTTATCATTTACCTAACTGGTGTATTGGGAGCTGTAGGTATACCTATCCGCTAATACCTCATTGACGCTCCGCAGCTGAATTCTAGGGCAGCGACTCGTCAGTCGGCAAGTAATCCAAAACGTCAATTAATCGTAAGGGATCACATTTTCCAGTATTCAATGAAACTGGGATAACTAGGTAGGGTGTATCCATTTCTTTTACCTGAGGTAGTCTTTATTACTAAGGTCCTGAGGCAGTGCTTGGGTCGGATGGTCGCTCTTGCCTGTCTTAACCTTGCTCCTTCCCTTGACTTCCCCGTTCCATCCCCTTACCCCCCCAAGTTCCTTCCCATTGATACCTTCAGTTCCTTCTCTATGAACCCTCCCAACTTTTCTCTTGGAACTCTCCCAATTTTTCTCTTTGAACTCCCCCGATTCTTCCCTTTGGTTCCTCTCGTACCTCTACGGTCATACACACTTCTCCCGCCACCGCGTTCGTGCCAAGTATGGAGAATCTATGGCGAAACCAAACGATGGCCAGGAAAGGTATGATTCTTGAAATAGGTGATGCCTATCCCCTGCTGGGTCGCCCGCACTCGAGCGGGTACTGGAAGCTCCTCGAGGCACGTCGGGAACTGCCGGTGTCTCAGCAGCGACAGGAGTTCTTGGACGCGTATCACTTGGCACAAGTAAGTAGAAAAGTTCAACTTGGCAGAATCGAATACTTACCCTCGCTTAGGTCACGGTGTTGTCAACCACGGTTGGAACGGGAACCTCGACCGAGATCCGCCAGTATGTCTTCTTTGAAGAATTCACCAGTGGAAAGATGGTCGGGTGCATGCAGGCGCGGGAATCCACTGTCGAGTCCACGGCGAAACGTATTGCCACCGAGATGGATGTCGAATTTGGCCAAGAAAGTGCGTGCAGCGAGCATCGGACGCGCGCCTGAAGTGTATGACTGATGACCAGATGCGGCAAGAGATCGTTGAAGACAACATACTCTCTGCATATATGAGAATTCTCTGTTAATTACTTCTCGGCATGGCATTAATCAGGATAATAGAGCTGCATCATTGTTGATCTGGTGCATGAGCGAACTGCATTTGCGAATGTTCTTCTGGCCTCGCTGAAGAAGACCGTCGCCCGTTGATTTGACCTCAAAGTAATCGTCATATCAGCCGTTCCAGAGTCTAGAGATTTGAGAAACTACTTCGGAAACACGTCAACGCTCGAGGTCTGCGGCCGAGCACGCCCTGTTGAAATAACCACCTTCACGCTCGAGTCATGGGGTGCCCGAATGGACTATGCTTCGTCCCGAGTCCAAGTTGTATGAATCTAAACAGCCTGGGAACATCTTAGTTTTCGTTCCAACAGATTTTGACACTGTCGCCTTCAGCATTACTCTTCGCGGAGATATGGACGACCTGGAGGCTTTGCCTCTCCGCTCGTCGCCCTGGGTTTCTTGTCTAGTACGGGTCCCCCGCCAATCGTACTCGCGGAAATGCTTCGTCGCGAAAGCGCTTGCGGAAGCTAACCAAATTACTGAAGAGATCCGCTGGGTTATCGGTATGAATCTGTCGTTTCTGTGCTTCATCCTTCCACGCGGTAGCTAATAGGGAGCGCTTCAGACATGGGCACGGCCGAGCGCGTCTGGCACAACCGGCGAGTCAATCTCGACATATCCACGAACACGTGTGTCTCAAGGGCCTACGCTCAGCGACGGGCTGATCTGGCTGGCCGAGACAAGATTGGAAAATGCTTCAGGATGTACTCAGAAGAAACTCTTAAAACTGACTCCCTCGCCTCGGTGCCCAAAAGCGAGTTGATGGGGGGGTATTCTGCTTCTCAAGGGCATGGGTCATCACGAAGTGAGCGCTTCCGACTTTATCGACACTCCGAGTCGTGGAATGCTTTTTCGCAGCTTACAGAAACTTCGAGATTGGTGAGTACCTAGTTGAGTGCCGAAAGAAGCACCGGATCGTGTATTTACTGATAGTTATGTTTGGGACTACATTGCCAAGGACGCGACCATTACCAACCAAGGAAGAGACGCCTTGAAGCTACCTGTTCACGTAACTTGGTACAAAGCTATCCTCGAGGCGCACCGTCTCGGCTGTAGCGATGAGATGGTCAGCCTCGCCGCCCTCTTGTCCACTGAGCGACCCATCTTTTACGTCTCTGTAGAGCTCGCCCAAGAGCTCGCCCAATATGGGTGTCCTCCCCGACCACGCCCGCCACCTCAAAGCGTTACGCGAATATGTCGTCGCCATGGACCATGAGAACTAGATTATGGACATTTGGTGCTCCAACCGCGGACTCTGCCATAGCGCGTTGGAGGAGGGCCTTTGGCTCCGGAGGCAGTTGGAACCCGTTGCTAGAACGTTGCTTGGAGAGCTCTGAAGAGGTTCCAGAGTTTCTGGGAGACGGACTTTGACGGAAATATCAGAGAGGCATTGGCGAGAAGCCTCTTCCATCAGTCGGCGATGCGTTGCAGTAGCAGGACATACGTCACCATCCACGGCAATTGGCACGCTGGTCTTTACCGTAATTGTGCCCTTGTCGGAGCCGAACAAGAATGGGTCGTCTTCAGCAGGGCCTTTGATAACCTGGGCTGCGGACAGATGGTGGGTACATGGATGAGGGGGCAACTCGCGAGCGGTGCAGATATATTGTGACTGCAATTGACCCCGAGTGGTTGGTTGTGAGTCCTCTTCGTCCGAACTTCCCTTGTCTACTAGTTCTACTAGTTACTGACGACGTGTAGGATCTTGATTACTTCCAGGACGATAACCTGGCCCGGAAGAATAACACTGGGGCCTTTCGAGAGCCCCGTGTGAAGGCCTCCCTGGATCGGGCTCGAGCCAGGAAGGAGACACGTCTTTTAAAAGATTGATAGGAAGCAAAGACTTGTGTAGTTGAGTGCGAGGTATCCGGTGCTTTACCTAGCATGGTACGGGCTATATTCAGGGGTCTATTGACACCGTCATGCCTTTTGGTGTCATGTGAAGTTCCCATTTCTGGGGAGTTCGTACGAAACGCAACATACCTTCTCAGAATGATCACATGGTCATTGAACTGACACCTTTTTTCGTGGCAATGTCGTTTCGCAAAACTCGAAATATCAATTCACTCCTTGCTCCGTGTTTTATAAACCCATTCCAAACCTACAAAAGCCATTCCATCTATTCCCAATCTACCAATCCGTTCCCCCACCCACCATCAACTCAATTGGCCTGACCAACTTGGTGCCCCTGAGCGGCCTCACGCCGGGCTTCTTGCCCCGAATGCCGACAAAGTTGATGCGTTTATCTAGCTCGGCCATGGGCGCGCGGGACTTGCTCTCGCCACCCTTCTTGACCATCCAGCGCGTAGTGCCCAGTGCGGCATCCAGTTCCGCCACGGGCGGCATCTTCAGGTACAGCTTGCCGTCAGGGCGCGCCTCGGCGGGAAAAGTGGCGATGGAGAAGGCCGGGTCGTTCTTGCAGGCGCCCGAGGCGAGGTCGAAGTTGTGCTTGTGCAGCGGGCAGGATACCCAGGGGATCGGGTTGGGGACGTCAGTGGTTGGCAGGTCTTGGCCGACGAGGCCGTCGGAGAGGACGAAGGCGGCCTTGTGCGGACACATTTGCTGGGCGGCGTAGAAGGTGCCCTGGATGCGCCACACGGCGAGCTGGGTGTCGCCGCGCTTGATGGTGGCGCTGGTGGAGATGTCGTCTGCGCTGTCAAAGTAGGATGTTTCCACGATGGGTTCCCATTCTGTGCTGGTCCAGCGGTCCTTGAGCGTCTTGAAGTCGTCGGCCACGACGTCGGCGGACCAATACGCGGGCCGCTTCTGGCTACGCTCTTCCTCGTACTCGGTGTTGGCAACCGTCTCGTCCGTGTTGTTAAACTGGGCAAACTTTGCCGCAATGGCGGGCGTCTTGATGGCCTCGGCCCACTCGTCGAAGAAGGAGTCGACCAGCTCGGCCATCTGGGCCTCGAGCGACGCGCAGATGCCCAGCTTGTCGTCGAGCACGACCTCACGGAGGTACTTTATACCGCCGGGGAGGCCCTCGATCCAGCGGGCGGTGCGCTGGAGCTTGTCGGCGGTGCGGATGTAGAACATGAGGTAGCGGTCGATGATGGTGACCACGTCCTTGGGGGCCACGTCCTTGGCGAGGATCTCGGCGTGGCGCGGGATGGCGCCGCCGTTGCCGCCGACGAGGATGTTGAAGCCTTTTTCGGTTGCGATGAGGCCGAAGCTGGGGGTGTTAGATATCTTGAGAGGGGTAAGGTTGAGGAGTTGTCACTTACTCTTTGGATGCTGCCTCGGCGCACTCTCGAACACAGCCACTGACGCCGCCCTGGTTAAGGAGTTAGCATGTTGAACAAGACGGGGTCGTTAAGGAACCATCTACCTTCAGCTTGTGAGGCGCACGCACGCTCTTGTACCGCTCCTCCAACCTCACCGCCAGACCAACACTATCACCAACCCCATAACGACACCAAGTCGACCCAACACACGACTTGACCGTCCGCAAACTCTTCGCATAAGCATGGCCAGACTCCATCCCTGCAGCCACCAGCTCGCCCCAAATAGCCGGAAGATCCTGCTTCTTCGCGCCAAACATGTCGATGCGCTGCCCGCCCGTCAACTTGGTGTACAAATTGTACTTGCGGGCCACCTCGCCAATGACGACCAGCTTCTCGGGCGTCACCTCGCCGCCCGACATGCGCGGGACGACCGAGTACGTGCCGTCGCGCTGCATGTTGCCCAGGTACCGGTCGTTCGTGTCCTGCAGGCCGTGGCTGGCTTTGTCCATGACGTGTCGGTTCCAGAGCGAGGCCATGATGCTCCCGACGGCGGGCTTGCACAGCTCGCAGCCCGGGCTGTCCTTGTCGTTTCCGGCCTCGCGCATGACTTCCCCGAGGGACTTGAGGCGCTTGACGAAGATGATGTTGAACAGGTCCGCGCGGGAGTAGTTGAAGTGCGAACACAGGTAGTTATTGACCTCGTTGCCCATGGCCGCCATGGTCTTGTTGAAGATTGTGGTGACGAGGGGCACGCAGCCGCCGCAGCCCGTGCCGGCCTTTGTGCACGTTTTGACGCTGGCCACATCCTTGCAGGTGCCGTCCTTGACTACTTTTACGATGTCACCCTTTGTGACGTTGTGGCACGAGCATACTTGCGCCTCGTCGGGAAGCTCGTCGGCGTCGTCGCCGTCCTTTTGCGCCCCGAGAATGAGCTCGCCTGGGGGCACGTCGAGTTCCTTTTGGGACTTGACTAGCGGCACCAGCTTGACGTAGTCTTGTGTGTCGCCAATCATCATGCCGCCGAGGAGGTACTTACCGTCCTTGGTGAAGAGGTATTTCTTGTACACGTTGGTAAAGGGGTCTCTGTACGTCAAGGCTTGCACCGACTGCGAGGCATCAGCAGTACTGCCACTCAAGGCCTTGAACTTCTTGGCAAACTTGGGCGGCAGCGACTGCGGCCCAAAGACGTCGGCGAAGCAGTCGCCAAAACTTGCGACGTTGACGCCTAGCAGCTTGAGCTTAGTGCTGAGGTCGGGCCGCTTGAAGACGCGCGGGGAGTGCAGCTTGGCCTGCGAGAGGTTGAAGGCGAGAACCTCGGCCATTTCGATGCCCGGGCCGATGAGGCCGTAGGCTTGGCCCTGCCAGCTGGCGCACTCGCCGATGGCGTAGATGTCGGGCACGTTGGTGGTTAGTAGATCGTCGACTACTACGCCACCTCGGGGAGCACACTCGAGGCCCGAGGCCAAAGCCAGGTCGTCCCGGGGCCGCACGCCAATGGCAAAGCACAGCGTCGAACAGGATATCTCCTCACCATCCTCAAACACAACACCCGTCACGTTGTTCCGCTCGTCAGTTCGGATGCTCGCCACGCCCTTGCCCAGGAACATCTTCACCCCGAGATCGGCCACCTGGTCGGCCACCATCTTCCCGGCCGTCTGGTCGAGCTGCCGGCTGAGCACCCACTCGGACCGCTCGAGCAGGCTGATCTTGTCGAAGCGCTCCAGGTCGAGCATGGCTTTGGCGGCTTCGAGACCGAGGAGCCCGCCGCCGATGACGACGCCATCGGTTCCCCTCTTGTCGTCGGCGAAGCTGATAAGCTTGTTCAGATCGTCAATAGTGCGATAGACGAATACACCAGATGCATCGTGCCCGGGCAGGCCGCGCGGGAGGATCGCGTCGGAGCCGGTGGCCAGGACGAGGATGTCGTACGAGTAGATGTCACCGTTGGCACAGGTGACCGTCTTTGTAGATGAGTCGATCTTTGTGGCTCTGGTGTTGACATGGCAGTTGAGAGAACCCTCGGGAGCTTCCTTGTACTACGCTGCGTTAGCACTACTCGGTCTTGTAGACGGAAAACGAACCCATGAGGCGGGGTTGATATAGAGGCTCTCGATTTTCCGGTGCTCGAAGAAGCTCGTGAGGCCGACTCGGTTATAGGCGAGGTATGGTTCTTCGCCAAGAACGGTGATGCTGTATTCTCTGGCCTTGGCATCGTATTTGAGTAGCTTCTCACTGTCTTATGTTAGTAGCGATACACGTCGGCGAGTATCTTGACTTACATGAATGAAATGCCAACCATGCCCAGTCCCACGACGACGACGCGTTTCCGTGACGAATCGTCCATGACTGGACTAAAACCTATTGAGCCCATTTTGATATTTTCTGAAATAGTATCTTCAAATACATTTCACAACAAGAAGTCTCTTTTCTGGTCCTTGGGAGACTCAGCCTTTATGAAGAAACGGCCCTTCCTTCTTGGCCAATGGCGTTCTCATGTGGACTCCCCATAGCGAGATGCATCTCCGGCGACAGCGACAGAGACAGCAATTGTAAAACGCATTTCCGGGCAGCAGCGGCACAATGCGAGCCGTCAGGAGACGTGAGACGGTGCGAGGTACCTCAGTACCGTCTTCCGATAAGGAGACGGAAGCGTCCAGGGCGCTGCTGATCGCTCGACCAATCAGCTGCGGGGATTCCGTCGAGCTTTCGTCCGCGGAGAAAGCAACATCGACGCGTGCAAATCAGGTTGTTGTCATACGTCGAGCAAGCCGAAGACCCATATCGAAGAGTCGATTATGACTGTTGAAATTCTGCATTGTGTTTTTCTCGGATTTCGGAGAGTTGGGGTAAGAGTTTCTCGGGGTTGATGGAACAAGTTTACTCGTGTCTCCTTCCTGGAGTTGGTGAGGGGATCAACTACGATCGAGGCACAAACCTCAGGTATCAACATTAAAAGACAAAAATAACGGTTGACATCATATTCCACGATGCAGCGGTCCAGACCGCCCACAGGTGAGATTTTTCATTCTCCGGGAAAAGAGCGATTTTCTGTTCTTGTATCCGACCTCCTCGGTGACTGGCCTTTCTCCTCGGACGCAGTTTTTGGCGCTCACTTGCGCTGCATCTCCTTATCAGAGTCGAGACCGATAAGATCTCCGACCACGATAGACTCAGCAGCGTTTGACAATCTGGGCTTCGTGAGTGGCTGGTGGTCAAACAAAGATAACGGAATCTAATTTAGTGAGATGGTGTTTATTATGGCTATAACGAGATGAAAAGGCATTGCCATCGCCTTCTGTCCGTTGCCGTTGGCTTGCGAAGATCGAGGCTCGCGGTGAAACGGAAACAACTTTCCATCGGCAGGCCCGCCTTCGTCCGAAGAGATCAATTGTGATTCCTTCCAATCGCAATCTCGCATTATGAAATAAAGGTACACATGGTTTCATCTGTCGTCATTGTATCGCGTGGTTCATAGAAGCGGTTGTGATTTGACATTGTTGAGTTGAGCTCTCAGGCACGTGTGAATTAGCGGCGGCCCCTCGAAACCCCCACGTCATGCACAATGCACCTCGAAGAACCCCACCAAACAACCCAATTCCTCCAACCTTCCAACCCGCGAGAGCCTCACCACTCACCGCTCATCAACTCCCCCCGTCCCTCGACAAACCCCTCATCTCCCTCACAATGGCATCCCCATCCGCCCCCGCGCCTTCCGACCCCTCAGCCTCAGCCTCCTCCTCCACCTTCACCTGGCCCCGCGAACACTCCTTCCCCCCCTTCTACACCCGCCAAACCAACCTCACGACCCTCCACGCCCAACACCGCAAGTGGTCCTCCCTGGTCCTCGCCTATGCGCGCCACCACCGCATCTTCCGCCTATCCCTCTCCGAGGCTGCCGACTCGGATCTCTTCCACAACCGCCGCCTCGACCGCCGCCTGCAACCCGACGACGTGCGCGACCTCGTCGACTTCATGCGCAAGGAGGGCACCGCCGAGTACGTCGCCGGCGGGGACCAGGGGGACGTCGTCTTCGTCCACTGGCGGAAGCCCGACGAGTGGGCAGCCCTCGTCGATGCCTACGTCGAGGATACGGCGCAAAAGGGCAGCGTCTTGACTGTCTACGAGCTGGTCGAGGGCGACGGCACGAGAGGTTCCGATATTCACGGCATGGACACCGAGGTCCTCCTAAAGGCCCTCAACATACTCGTCAAGCGCGGCAAGGCCCAAATCTTTGGCGAAGACGACTCTCTGGGCGTCAAGTTCTTTTAACAAAACATGTTTCTTTTTTTCAAAGACATTGGCGCCATATGACAAGGCTACCCCTCCGTCAGGCTTGACAGTTCCCCTTGCTGCCTTCCATACTCCTCCAGCCGAAAGACCAAAAAACTCCGTCATTAAATTAAACTCCTACGAAAGCTTATAAAAGTTTTCCACTAGAAACCTGTCGTCGAAACGCACTTGCTGTGCCATGGCCACGTCCAAGAGCCAGTCGGGCGCCACCACTCGCGGCTCCATGTTGCCTTTTCGCGCCATGTCTCGGAACCGCTGCCACATGGCCTTCTCCTCGGCGCTGTTACTGCTGAGGAGATATACCGGCTCCGGCGCCGCTCCACCGTCTTCCTCGGCCGTGGTTGGTCGGATTGCCGTCCCGCTCCGCGCTCGGTACACCTTGAAAATGGCATTGTTGGCCTCGGCGATGGGTTTGTAGCTCTCTGGTCCGTTGCGGATCTTTTCCGTACAAAAGATTGGGACACGCAGGAGGAGCTTGCCGCGGTTCGCCTTGGCCCGGGCCACCGACTTCTCGATGGTGAAGTCGTAGCGTGTTTCCGTCTCCGTGTCGTTCAGGAGGAAGTCTTCCACGTCGGGGAGCTTCCCAGTCTCCAGAGCCTTATCGATAAAGGTCGACGAGATGACCGTTGGCCCCCGGGCCAGGGCGCAGAGAAACTTGATTGTTCGGACCACATGGGGGGCCGCTAGAAAGTCGCAAGGCTGGCCTGCTTGGACAATTTGGATTCCGAGTTCGCGTAGCTTTCTCTGCTTTCGTTAGTCCCGTAGAAAGAAACTGGGCAACCGACTTACCCTGTCTTGGTCCTCCTTGTGTTTATCTCCAACCCATCGACTAAATCCTGTGAGAACGATGCGCATCTCCACTTCTGGACGAGAAGGTCGGCTCTTCTTGGTCGGTCGCCTATCCTCATCGTCTTCTTCTGCGGCCGGACTGGTGCCCTGCTTGCTGCCCCTGGTCTTGTCGACCTCGTCTGCCGCCCTCTTCCCGCCCCACGGCGCGTTGCCCTTGCCGTGCCTCTTCCTCTCCTTTTCGTACAGGGCAATATCTGGTGCAATCGTCTGCAGGAGGTCTTTCGCCTTGGCTTTGGCGCTGCGCCCTCCTGTTGACACAGCAGAGGGAGTTTCGTTTTCCTTCCCTGCTCTCGGGGGACGAGTGCGTATCGGAGTGGCCACTGGCTTGGGAGCCTTTTGCTGAGTGGTCTCCTTGACCTCGTCTTGCACGTCGTCCTTGTCCCTACCCTCGGTTTCTCGACCAATGACAACACCCTCCGCCGGCCCGTGGAAGTATGCATTATCCTCAGCCGCCTGTAAGATCTTCCGCTTCCTCTTGGCCCGAGGGGACATTTTGTCTTCGCCACCGGGGTAGTACAGCTCGCGCAACCTTGATTCGTCAAAGAAGGTTTGGCCAATAATCTCGCCCAGATTGGTTCGAGGAGGAAAGTGGTTGTACTTGGACATGTTGACCGGCCTCAATTCGCACTTGGCGTAGGATTCTTCAATCCAGAGGTGGTTGACGACGGTGATCCCCCACTCTGGCGCAACTTTGCACTTCTCACTCGAGTTGCGCGCTGTGATGAGATGAGTGTTATCCGCCTTCATTGTCTTTGTGAATTCTGCGCCGCTGGCCCGAATGAGATTCTCGAGATAAACCCGCGCCTCTCCACCGTAGTTAGATACGGTGATGCGCATTTTCTCGAACCCTTCGATCCCATTCCGGGGGACGGGATAGTGGAGAAGCCGGCGAAGGGGAGAGGTCCAGTCATTGCGCACAATCAGATAGTACAGCCAGGCGAGATTTCCAATTTCCTTGCACGACTGGGCGGCTCGGACATAGTCATCGCCGTCCCGATATTGGCAGACAAAGATGTCACAGTCCTCCACGCTCGTTACGAGCTCGCCGCCACTATTCACAATAATATCTCGAAGGACTTTGATCAGACGTGGAGTGATGACCAGGTCTGAGGAGAGCATTACTTGCTTATCCTGAAAGACTGTGACAGGGGGTCGAAGGGTCTCTCCGTTTGACACGTTTAAATAGGCTGGGGTCGCCGATGTGGCACCGTCGAGGCTCCCATTTGCGGGAATCTTGAGCTCGTCCTCGGGAGACTTGCTGAGAATTTCGGGATCGGGGAGGCAGTAAGGAGTTTCGCAGATTCGTTTGCCGAGTTTGAAGCAATCGTCAAACCTGAAAGACTTAGCGCCAGTGTAACGTAAGCCGCGAGTCACTCACCAGTGTGGCAGAACGATCTTAACTTTGAGCTTTTTCTGGAGAGCCGATTGCACTTTTGGATGATCCATCGACAAGGCGCAAATGTGGGTTGTCAATCGCGACACATCTTTGGATTCCTGCCCACCCAAGGCCATTGTGGCTCCAGCAATGCTCTCCTTGTCCTGCTCAGGCAGATCCGCGCATGTCACGACGACCTGGGAGAAGATCATTCGGGGGTCTGGTGAAAATGGTCGGACTTGGGCTTGCTTGCGTCGAGAAATGGAGGTGACCACCCACTGCGTCGTTACCACCGGGATCATGAAGGCTTGCGAATCAGTGTACTGGGGGAAATCGATGGTGTTTGAGATGATGTGCGTAATCTTTTCGATCGGAATGGTGCCATCGCGTCGAGGCTCGCAAACAGTGCCACCTCTCTCTTGTACAAGATCGGACATCTGCGCCATGGTCAGCTCCCCCTCGCTAGAGGGTACATCCAATGAACCTACCTCACCAATGATTCTAGGTGTGAGTGCAGTGCTCGGCACAAATGCGACGGCGCAATCGGCAAAAATGCCGGACGAACCGCCGGCGGCATCACCCATTTTGGGGTTCGAGATGAACAGCACTTGGGATTTGGGAGACGTGAGGAGCGCAAAGTCCAACTTTCGCGTGTGGTGCCAAAACCCGACCAGGACCCTTCCAAGTTTGGCGGGTGGTTTTGCTGAGAACGCGACTCGACGCGAAGGCAGCAGGAGGTCACATGATCAGTATGGGTATTCGTTTTTGACAGCCTGGAAGTGGGTCTCCACACGCGAGCCAGAGAAGCTCATGGGGCCATTGGCGCAAAACACTATACGCGTCGCGTCACACCCATCTCGATGAATCGGCAATTTTTGCAGCAATCGAGATGTTTCACGTGAGGTGCAAATAGAAGGAGAATAATTTGAATGTACTTGCCATATGTACATACCTTGCTTCTTTTGCCCTTATTTACTTGTTCCTGCCTCGCAGCCTTGATATTATCCCTCGTCTCTATCCCTTCACCTTTCACCACCCAATTACCAAGGTCCATGCCATGACCAAAACAAATCAACAACACTAACAAACGCCAATGCTTCATGTGTATCATTATAAAAACTCCCGAATTCGTCCAGGAAGACTGTGATTTTTGTCAAGCTGAGGAATTGCCCTCAATCGAGGCCAAAGCCACGGCGGCACCCATGAGGGAGCTCTCCTTCGCTGACACAAGTTGAACCCTTCGAGAGGCATGGCCCTCTTGCGCGTCGAGGAAATCGTCCAGATATTTCTGGCAGTTTCCCAGGTACCCCGGATAGTTCTCAATCACGCTACCGTTGAATGCGACCGTCGTCTCCTTGAGGTCCCTATCAGCTTCGGCGTGTGGCCTCAGGGGTGACGATTTAGGAAGAGTCTCGACGAACTCGGCCTGGGCGTCGGCTCTGAATTCCCAGAAAGCATAGACAGAGGCGGCAACGAGAGCGCTTGACCGTATCGACACGAATGATGCCAGCTGTCTTAGAAACGAAAGATCGGATGTCGTCGGGGTGTGAGGTGAAGGATGGCGGGAGGAGAATTCCTGACACGCATCCTCGAGCTCGGTACTATCGCCAGGTATGTTAGCCACGAACTATATACTTTTAGCGATGAACGTACCTTTCAACCATGGACAGCGTCTCAGTCGCCAGCGAGTAAGACTTCTCAAGCGATGGGGGTACAATGCCGCCAAAGACGCCGGTCGACTCAATCGCTTCAACGAGAACCAACCTGCAAATCTCTCCTAGGTACATGCCGCTTACGAGGAGCTCCAAGGGCTGGAAATCTGGTCGAGCGTGAGCTTCGCGCAGTTGCTGATCCCATCTCGTGAATGGCAGGATGCCATTTCCAAACATGCTAATCTCGGAGTTTACGATGAGGTGTGTCCACTCTGGTGGTCGTGCCCCAAGCTTGGGCTTGCCGATGGTGAGGACGGGGAGGTAGGCAGCGATGTTCACGCCGGTGCCTAGGATCAGCCCAAACCGCGTCGACGTGTGCGTGTAGGCCTCTGACAACAAACAGGCGCTCGAGTCATTGACAATGGCCCTGAGCTCTACGTTGAGGCCCTGTTTGCCGCATGATGTTTCGATAATCTGTCCCAAATCTTCACCAATTAAGCCTTTGTTCGCCATGAAGCCCTTGCCCATGGCACTAATCCTTCCTCCTTCGAGGGAGGTTTGCCTAGTATATGTTAGTACCGGGCTTATAGTAAGCGGGGGATTGCTTACTCAATGGGAAAACTCCAAGCCATCGACATCAGGAGTGGTTCCTCTGAGTTGTTGAGGTGGCTGTACTGCTCAGCAAGGGTTTCCTTGATTCGTCCCGCCATCCAATCGAAAAACGCCATGCCTTCCAGGTTCTTAATCGCCGGTGTGATGGCAAAATTCCTTATGCTGACGATTCCGCTCCCCTCGCCGATTTTTGACATCCGCCCTCGAAGTTCCACCAGTGCCACACGAAGAGTCGAGCCGCCCACGTCCAATGCCAGATAGTGCCCTCTCTCGGTTCCATTTGGTAGTTGGTGACTGTATGACGGGAGCATGGCTTCCGTGCTCGTTTGTAGTCGCTCGGCATATTGCTTCCTCAGGTCACGAGCCAGTTGTTGCAGGGCATGTTGACTGACGGGGTCAAGGAAGAGGCCTTCGGCTTCCTTGAGAAACTCCTGGGTCGAGCGGCGAGACGGTGCGGTGACGGAATCTCTGGCATCGGCGGAAACGACTAGAGATTTTGTCCAGTAAGCCAAGATGGCTTGGATCAGCGATTTGCCTCGGAGCAGGCTCTTGAGGATGGCGGCGAGGAATTGCTTCTGGAAATTGGCCATTTTCGAAGCGAGCGAAGGCATCAAACGAGTGATGAAGCGAGAGAAGAGAGCAGAATCCAAAAGGACTGTCAAGTCATGGACACGGAGGGATGTAAATACTAAAATCCAACGTCTCTGGTGTAGTCATTCGGGCGAACAAACAAGGTGGATATCTCACGCCCCAGGGACCCAACAGATGCGGATCGGATGGATAGGCACGGTACGTAGCGTTCGGTAGGGACTTGGTTGGGCGGCGAAAAACAAACTTGTCTTCAAGTAAGACGAGAAACGAGCTTCATTCGGCAGCAAGACGAGACGGGACAGGGCCCAAGGGCGAATCAAGAGGACCTGCCTGACCGGGACGATGGAGGAAGCAAAGGAACGGCAGGAGTCGCAGGACAGGACAGCTGAAAGGACAGGGAATCTAGGACCACGCCTGCTCTGAAGAAGCGTGGCATTGGCATCGGATTGGCATGGAGCCGTGGGACTTGGAGTGGGTGGTGACCAAGGTGCACGCGGGAATGTGCTTGTTAGTCGCCAGTGGCCATGGTGACTGACTGGTCGAGCGAGGCGTGAGCATCGGTCAGAGAAGCGTTGAGCCAACGTCGCACAGGGCGTCACTTTCAAACCAGATCCCAGTCGGGGATAGGGAGATTGGTTGGATACGGATCCGTGATTTCGAAAAGAGGCGTCAAAGAGTGAGACGGACTGATGAGGTTGGGGTTGTTGTAACGTTGCGTGGAGGTGAGAGCGGGCGAGGGGACGGTACAGGTGGAAGGTGGACCGGACGGAAAGATAGTACGTACCTGCCTAACGACTAACTCTGTCGCTGCGCCCCGGATCAAGGAAGGTGCCGGTTCAGGTTGCTGATCCGCCAATGACGGAATTGTTAGTACGGGGCACGGCCAATCAAGCGCCATCTTTCTTGCACTGCTTGCTTCCTTCGATGAGCCTCACCTGGCACGATGACCAACCCGTTTTGCACCACAACTTTGATCAACACTTGACCTCTTGACAACGCTCACAACGGCGATTCATCCGATATTCAACCTCAAAGTTTCTTATTATCTGATCATCCAGGATCTTCGAAACCAGAAGCATCACCCCCCACAATACTTCCACATTGAACCCGGACGTCGCGCAGGGACACAGACGGTAGGGCCGATTGCCAAGCGGCCCTGGAACTGGGACTTTGTTAGACGAGCAAACCTTCCAGGGCGTACGATTCCATCCGTGATTCTGGAAGCACAAGAGGTAACCTCCCATGGAATACGACTTGCGAAGTCGCCGTCGTGCACCACCACACCAGTGGCAGACGCTCCGAGCCGCAAGCCACCCCGTTTGCTAGAACAGGTCGCCCCGTGGCTCCATCGAGAGCTCCTCGTGGTGGAAAGCTGATTAACCGATTCAAGTAGATGCCTTCATCGTTTCGGAACTTGGCTCATAGAGGAACTCCCATTTCTAGTCATCCGCCAGTCCCCCTACCCACGACCTCGGGTTTGACTAGTCAGGTTCCCGCGGTCAACACGGAGTGGCAAGTCATATGACCTCGAGCAACGTTGGCAGCAGTTGAGCACCACCAGCTGGCCCGGAACCGTCGGTGGGCTTCCCTAACTGCCGTACAGTACATCCTGCTTCTTTGCCGCGGCGACACGTTGAACTTTCGTACCATCCCTTTCGTTGAGTCTACAGTGACGTTCCATCTCCGCGCAGCGTGATACTCCCGACCTACAGTTTTTCTCCGCACCGTCCATCCAGATGGCACCAATGGCGACAGCAACATCGACACACTCGTGGATCGTCATGATGCAAGGCACATGCTCCTCAGAGTGGTGGCGTCCCACCCACATGCACCGTCTCCAAGCTCTTAAGCAACTCTTTTGTCCGTCTCCTAAATCGAAGGCGATGTTTGAAGTTTCCTCACAGCCTCGTCACCTTTCGGAACCGAATCAAGCATTTCATCCCATCTTATACATATCCTCATTGGACAATATCATTGGATACGACCCAGACTAGGGCGCCTCCTTTATCATACACACACACCTACTCTTATATCTCCGTCAGACACCCACGTGCTACCATCATGCGTCTGATCATCCGAGACGACGAGCATGCTGCAAGCGCATATGTTGCCAACTATGTGGTTGGCCGCATCAAGGCCTTTAAGCCCACACCAGAGCACCCATTCGTCCTTGGGCTCCCCACGGGCTCCAGCCCGCTTGGTGTCTATGAGCTTCTCGTTCGCAAGTACAAGGCCGGCGAAGTAAGCACGCATGATCCCATTCTTCGAATGCAACGATAGATTGCTGATATGGACCCGCTTAGATCTCCTTTGAGAATGTCGTGACATTCAATATGGATGAGTATGTTGGGTTGCCCCGGGATGACCCCAACTCTTACCACTCCTTCATATTTAAGGAGTTCCTTTCGCACGTCAACATCCATCCCTCAAACGTGCACATTCTGGATGGCAATGCCGCCAATCTCGAGGCAGAGTGCAACGCATATGAAGACGCCATCAAGGCTGTCGGCGGCATCGACCTGTTCCTGGCGGGCATTGGTGATGACGGTCACATCGCCTTCAACGAGCCTGGGTCGAGCCTTGCCAGCCGCACCCGAGTCAAGACGCTGGCTTACGATACGATCCTAGCCAACTCGCGCTTCTTTGGCGGCGACTTGAATAGGGTCCCCCGAATGGCTCTCACTGTGGGCGTGCAGACCATTCTCGAGGCGCGAGAAGTCGTCGTTATCATCCTGGGTGTGCGAAAGTCGCTGGCGCTGCAGAAGTGCATCGAACAGGGCGTCAACCACATGTGGACTCTGTCTGCGCTGCAGCTTCACCCCCACCCCATGCTCGTCGTCGACGAAGATGCTACCCTCGAGCTCCAGGTCAAGACGGTCAAAGTAAGTTGATGCAACCTACATTCCGGAACACTCTATCTAACCACTCCAACTAGTATTTCAAGAGCATCGAGAAGGTGGCCATCGAGCAGGGCTTCGAGCAGATCCTCCCCTCCAAGGTGCGCACCGGCAACGCCGAGATTCCCGAGACCAAGATCCAAAAGGTCTCGTCCCCGAGCATCGTGTCCCCGGAGCCCATCACCTCGCACCTCCTGCGCCCGGAGCTTGCGAGCGGACACATCTCGCGCTCCGCCTCGCCGGACCTCGTGCCCGATCGCATGGCGTCCCGCATCCCCGAGCCAAACCTCAACCGTAGATTGACGCCGAATCCCGACCAGCAGGTGCTGAGGGTGAATGCCGTGGGAGCTTAGGGAGGCTGGTAAGAGGAATACGAATTTTGGATATGTAGCTGGACTCGTCCAATCGCTCATGACGTGGTTGAAGAAATTAAAGAGATTGTAAGTATATCAGAATGCGAGGAGTCCATTACAGACACGCTCACTAGGTAGACACGGAATCCGATGACGCAATATAGAATGGACACGTCGGAGAAAACATCGCATTTATTTTCACATCAACTTACATCAGGAGATAGACGTCTAGGTATGTTGCACAGCATAGTGTGCGTCGTGGTGCCAAACCAGTCACTGATTGAATACTCTAGAATGAGCCAAAATTCTCATTAACGTCTAGGGTATCTGGTAGCATCCGTATCCATGCCTGATAACTCTGCCTGGAATAATCCTATAAACGTCCCTCAAAGGGATCCGCGTCGCTCTTTCTTCCATTGAGACCCATATACAAATTGGAACGCTGGATGATATACAGAAAATGGTCCTTTAAGCCCGGTTTCGTCAATCATTAAGTCTCCCCGTCACATCGTTAGTCGGCTGCAAAGTACCGTTTGGCCTTGTTCCTAAGCTGTTGGTCTTTCATCTCGGTTGGAATAATGGTATGGTGAACGACATGAGGTCGATAAACGGCATCGACAGGAGGCGCCCTGTTCCATGTTAGACGTTTTCATGTTTGAATCAAATTTCGGACCTTACCAAACGTCGACCGGGAGGGGGAAATATTCATATAACGGATCAACCTCCTCTGGAGGACTATTCTCGGACTGGTGACCTGCCATCACAATTCCTTTTCCACCACGGGGGCTGTGAATATCAGAGCTTGATCTGTTGGGGCTTCTCTCATCTTCTGAAAGTGAGAGATTAATTGGTAGAGAGTTGCTTTGACGTGGCAGCGGCGGCATTGCTTGCGGTGCTGAGGGCTTGCCCGCGCCGCCTGCCTCCGCCCACGAGGGCACTGGTGGTTTCGCTGTGTTCGCTATGTTGTTCATATTCGGAGACAGAGCCATTCGCTTAGCTGGGTGTGGAGATGGACCGGCTTGGGGAGTGGGATTTAAGTGAGCTGTTGGTTGAGGTGATGACCACTCGTGTTGCTGCGGCTGGTTAGCGTGGCTGGATGAGTATCCGTAGGGGCTGGTTTTCGTTTACCTGGATGTTTGTAATGGATGGAAAAGCCTGGGGAAATCCCTGCGAAGCTTCTCGATCTAGCTGGAAGCTGGAAGTTTCGGCCGATGTCGTGTTCCGCCTCTCTAACCGTCGGTCACTAGTTATCGGCACATCCCTCCTACTATCAAAGTTCCTCGGACTACGCCCGCGTACGATAACCGGGCTGGACTGGATCTCGGCGATTTTGACGAGGTCTTCCTGGCCTCTGGCATGTAGAGCGATTTTGACGTTGAAATGTTGTTGTAGACCCTTCCTACGGCCGTTATTTGCAGTGGCATGCTTGAACTGGAGTCGTTTCCAGGATATCGTCAGAACCACGCGTTGTCCATCGATTTCTTGCCCAGAAGCGAGATCCAAGGTAATCGGCGAGGGCGGCCCGACAGTTTTGTTTTCGTCGCCAGGTTGCGCATTTGCATTCTTCCAGGGAATCGATATGATTTCGGCACCTTTCCCCTCGTTCGACTCCGTGGCTGTGATGGTTGCGACCAATCCGTATATTGGAATTTGAGCACCTCGGTCATTAACGACGTGGGTGATGACCCGGGGCAACGTTATCAGACCTGTACACTGCCATAGATTGCGGCGATAGCAGGTCAACTCGAGAGGTCTCCCAGTCGTCTCGCCACTAAAAACGTCTTCTGCGACAAAGAACATGCCATATAGTTCTGCCGTCATCAGGGCATCGGAAAATTGGCCGTTCTCGTCGATGAGGGTCGCGGAGGGAATGGGGGGTTGGAAGCAGAGAAGCTTCTCATCTAGGACTTTGGACGAGGATTCCTCGTGCTGCGCATCTTGATGCGATGGAGCTTCAAACTGATGTGAAGAAACAGGAAACGGGTCGACATAGTTGCTCGAAGAGGTGTCTTGGTCGTACGGTGTCGGGAAGGTGAAGTTTTGTAACGTAGATCCATCGCTGGGCATGTCAGCATTTAGGAGAGGAGGAGATTGCGCACGCGCGGGGGATGGTCATACAGCACCGACTCGTCGAAGGCCAAGTCGGGATCGAAGACGCCCATGCTGGAGTTAGGGAACTGGCCAGAGCCAAAGTCCATCACTATGGACTCGTTGGCAGAGGCGCCTGTGGAGGGCCCCGGCATCACGTTGTAGTTGGCCATGGCCTCGTTCAGCAGCTTGTCATCGCTTCATTGGACCAAACGCGCCGCAAGATTAGCAGGCCAATGAGCTGCAGGCGGTTTCTCTGCGACTGGAGCGTGCGGTGAAACGGCTCGCGATGATGATGAAAACGATGTCTGGAGAAGCAACGTTGATGCTCGGACAGGGGAATTGGTCGCGCAATCAGATGATATGCTGATGATGGGAATTGCCGGACTCAAGCTTGAAGTGCGGGTTGAGAGAGGCGGAGAGTTGTGGAGGAGTGGCTGCTCGACCCACCGCCCTAATTGCAAGTGTGGCGTTTATTGGCTGCACACGGTGCATCGCTCCTGCAGAACATACGCCAGAGCCAATTAGCCAGCGGCAGTCTCGGTCCACCAGGAATGGAAGCCCGGTATCTTTCATCTTCCAGAGAAACGGCGGAATCATCTGTCCGTCGTCTACATATATTCTGATGAACATTGATTCGACAAGCAAACACCCGATCATCACAATCTCTTGGCGACAAGCAACAGACCCAATCACTTCTTTCACCGGCTTTCATCTGGTCTAGGCATATTCCAACCGACGGCAGAAGCCCAAACGTCCCCGTTGGCCGCCCAGGCTCCTCTTTGACGCCATCTCAACCTCTATCCAGAAGAAATCCCAACTCTAAATTATAACCTTTCTCTCTCATCGTGCAATTTTCTGATTTGCGGCTCTACCAAGCGATACTTGATTCTGCGGTCTATTCTAACCATCTCAAAGCTCTCCTTCTTACATTCCCATCTTCACATGACGGTCATCTTCGGCCCGAAAGACGGGCTGGCCAAACTTCCACACCTCGTCCAACACGAGCCGATGAAAGCCTCCTACGTCCTCCTCTTCCGACAGCACTACCAAGTCGGCATCGGCCCCCGAGTCCAGGCTGCCTTTGACTCCCTGGAGCCCCAGCATAGCTGCCGGGGTCGAGGTCACCGCTCCGAGTGCCTGGGGAATTGTGGCTCCAGTCCACTGCATAAAGTTGTTGACGCACTCGAGCAGTGTGAGGGAGCTGCAAACAAACGCTTGTTAGTTGGGCCATTTTGCGACGCTGCGCCTCCGCTTTGTGCAACTGCTTACCTGCCGGCAATTGTATCTGAGCCTTCAAGAAGCAGCTTGGGCCCTTTCTTAACAATGTTGCATGTGTGCTCACCGTTAGTCCACGGGTATGCCCCATCTGGAAGACCAAGGAGGTGCATCGCATCTGTTACGAGGATGAAGCCGTCGGGGTGCGAGTTGTAGGCGATCTTGATGGTGGTTGGGTGCAAGTGTATCCCGTCCGAGATGATGCCAAAATAGGGCCTTGGCAGGTTCTCAGAAGTGCCGAGAACACCAAAGATGCCGGGGTTCCGGTGGTGCAGTGGGCGCATGGCGTTGAACAGGTGAGTAATCATGGTGGCACCCATGCCGACTGCTTGTGAAGCCTCCTCGTACGTTGCTTCCGAATGGCCAATGGAATAGATGATGCCTCGGGCTCTCAATTCAGGAATGAGGTTCATCATCTGGCCTCGTTCGGGAGCCGCAGTGATGACCTTGATCGGCAACGGCCGACCGGAGGGTATCATATTCTCGGGACCGTAGCAACGTTCGAGATCGTCCATGGTCTCGGCCCTCATCAAGACATCGACGTTGTGGACGCCGTTCTTGGTGGGGTTGAGAAACGGGCCCTCGCAATGAGCCCCGAGCGATTCGGCCCCGTCATCGGCCCGGCGAAGCTCCCCGGATGGGCCCAGAAACGGAAGCGTCTACCGGTGGTGCCGGTGGTTAGCCTCATGCAGTGACGCACCCAAGCACCCACAGATCTCGGAACTTTACCTTTTGGTACATCTCAGGCCGTTGGCTTGTAATGGTTGGAATGTAGCTTGTCACCCCAGTCTGGACTAGTTGTTGGTTGAGTTGCTGGAGCTTCTTGCCATATTCCGTCATGTCATCCAGGAGCGTCGAGAAGTTGAAGCCAAAGGCGCCGTTAAGCTGGCACTCGATGAGACCAGGGGCGACAATGCGTCCACCGAGGTCGATTGTCTTGTCGGGCAGAGCCAGTTCGTCATAGAAGGAGGACTGGCTGTCAATCACCTTGCCAGTAATTGAGCTGATCCAGACATCTCCGGGAACGAGCGCGCCGCCCTTGGGCAGGCGGCAGTTGGTGAATTTGGTGAGTCCGCTCTTGGCTGTCGGAGAGATTGCGCCAGGCATGATTGGAGTCAAGTATACAACAAAATCAGGAAGAAGGGATTTTGATTCTGATCAGAGAGCCCACCAGCAATTCTCTCTGGGTTTCTCTCTGACCAGAATGAAGAATCAAATTGAAAGCGGCATGCTCGGTACTTAGTAGTCTTGGCGGGTATCACGGAGC
Organism: Thelonectria discophora; assembly: GCA_911649645.1. Taxonomy (NCBI): domain Eukaryota; kingdom Fungi; phylum Ascomycota; class Sordariomycetes; order Hypocreales; family Nectriaceae; genus Thelonectria; species Thelonectria discophora. The sequence continues at coordinate 1,476,151 of CAJVRK010000012.1, forward strand.
AGTGCGATTTCCAATTACCTTACTCCGTAGTGTTCACCATGACTCTTTGCCACGCCAACCTCGCCCATGGTCGCATCCCCAAAGCGTGGGGCCTCGATGATGGAAGCATCTGTTACCTACCGACTGTGCATGCCGTCTCATGGATGGCTCACGGTCGTTCTCAGCACCGGGCCTGCAACTACAAGAACCTGGCATCTGTCCATCAGGTCCACGGGCCCAATGTTCGTCCTTCCCTCCACCGGTTTCGCCCTCTTCTGTTAACGTTGGCTCTGGCGGCAACTCGAATGAAACGAGAAGATACCAGGGACTGAACAAGTGCGACAGTCCAGAAGCTGTCTCGTCCTGGGCAGGTGTCGTTGCTTAATCCAAGAGCAAGCAACCCATGTAACGTTAACTCATCGGTCGAGTTCAGCCCCACTTAGAAGCCACACAGCACACTGATGCACAGACCTTCATCTCTCCAGCCAATCGCAGTCCATCGTTAGCCTCCGGCCCGTGTTAGCCGAGGTTCAGGCGACATTGTTCTCTCTGGACATGGCCCCTCCCAGGTCAGCTTCATCGTCGTCGTCGTCGTCGTCGCCCCCCGACAAGGCATCTCATCGTTACCTCAAGCCCAAGACGAGAAGCGACCGGCACCGCTCGCGCTCCCATTTCCACTCCGGCGGGTACCTTGTTGCAGGGCGCCGCCGACGCCGCCACCACCGCCTAGCCAACATGGACCAAATGGACCGCTTCAACACCATCGAGGACACCACCTTGGATCCACTATGGAAAGACATTGATTGGTACGTATTCGTACCCGCGTCACCGTCCCGGCCAGTTGCTTTTAACCGTCCCGCGCCGAGTCCACTCCGTTCCGTCTGCCCATTCCCCGGCACTCCGACCGGTCGACCCCCCTTGTACTCTTGGACTCGCGTGCTGATATGTCGTCTCTGTAGGGCCATCGGCCAAATCCTGATCATGGGATGGGATGGCACCGAAGTCACCCCTCAGATCAGGAGCCTCATCGAGGACCACCACCTTGGATCCATTATTCTAACTGCCAAGAACCTCAAGTGTGCGTATACTTGGCTAACCAGGGCATGTATGCTTTGTCTATGCACGTAGCTAATACCTCGCAGCTGCTGAACATACTACTAAGCTCGTTCTTGAGCTTCAGACGATTGCAAAGAAAGCGGGCCATCCTAGACCCCTCTTGATTGCCCTTGATCAGGAGAACGGCGGCGTTAATAGTCTTTTTGACGACGACTATGTCTGCCAGTTTCCTAGTGCCATGGGCGTTGCCGCCACCGGTCGACCAGACTTGGCCTACGAAGTCCACAAAGCTACTGCCAATGAGATTTCCGCATGCGGTGTAAACCTCATGCTTGGCCCGGTTCTCGATGTCTTGAACAACGCCCGCTATCAACCGTTGGGAGTTCGAGCTACGGGCGACGACCCACAGGAGGTTTCGCAGTACGGCCTTGCTGCTTTGAACGGTATTCGCGATGCAGGAATGGCATCATGCGGAAAGCATTTCCCTTCCTACGGCAACCTCGACTTTCTTGGATCCAATCTCGATGTACCAATAATTACCCAAACCCTCGAGGAGCTCAGCTTGAGCGCTCTGGTGCCCTTCCGGAACGCCATCGCATCTGGCAAGTTGGATGCCATGTTCATCGGCGGATGTGGCATCTCCAACCCAAGTATGAGTGTGAGCCACGCTTGTCTCTCTGATCAAGTTGTGGACGACTTGCTACGAAATGAGCTGGGCTTCAACGGTGTTGCCATTTCAGAGTGCTTGGAAATGGAGGCCTTGAGCCACGAACTTGGTGTTCAGAATGGCGTTGTCATGGCTGTCGAAGCAGGCTGCGACTTGACCCTTCTCTGTCGAGCATACGATGTCCAGCTCGAAGCTATTAAGGGACTAAAGTTGGGGTTCGAAAGCGGCATTATTTCCCGGGAGAGAATACTCACGTCGGTCAAGCGTGTCCTTCGACTCAAGGCACAGTGCACCTCTTGGACCAAAGCCCTCAACCCCCCAGGAATCAGTCTCCTTTCCGAGCTTCACCCCGAGCATGCGAAGTTATCGCTGCAAGCCTACGACGATTCGATGACTGTTATCCGAGATAAGGAAAAGCTGCTACCATTGTCGGCCTCGATGATTCCCGGGGAAGAACTACTCTTGCTCACTCCCTTGGTCAAGCCCCTCCCGGCATCTTCTTTAACTCAGAAACTTCTTGATCATAAGGAAATCAAGAGATCGATCTCAACTACACACGACACATGGCTTCATAACGAGCGTGAGCGTGCTGCCATCATGAGTGGAGAAGGGGTTTTCCGAGAATTCGGGAGGTCACTCGCACGCGCCCGGAACGAGAAACTCTTGCACACAAGCTACACGGCCAGCGGAGTGCGCCCAGGTACTTTTAGTGCGCCGTGAAATCATTCAAAGCTAACATTGCATAGTTCACGAGAATTTGATTCAGCGGGCATCGACTATTATCATTGTCACTGCCGATGCCAACAGGAACATGTACCAGTCTGGTTTTACCAAGCATGTGGATATGATGTGTTCGATGCTCCGAGGTCGAAACCAGAAGAAGAACCTCATCGTGGTCGCTGTCAGCTCGCCCTATGACTTTGCTATGGACAAATCTATTGGCACGTATCTCTGCACTTTCGACTTCACGGACAATGCCCTCGATGCTCTTGTGAGAACCCTCGTTGGCGCAATCACTCCCAAAGGGTCGCTTCCTGGCACGCTCAGGAAGAGTAGAAAAGTACTCAAGTCGAGGCAGCACTGGCTGGTAGACAAGTACGATCCCAGCCGCGACGCCGCTGGGTTGGAGGAATTGCTCCTCTCTGTTTATCAGAGCGCGCCTGAGCTTCAATGCCTCCGAACCACCACGGCCGCCACCTTCAACCTCAACGACAAGAACATCAACATTGATGAAGCTCATTTCGTCGTGAGGAATTCCAGCACGGGGGCCCTGTATGGGTTTGCTGCCACTTATTTCTTGCAAGGGGTAGGTATTTTGGGTACCATTTTTGTCGACCCTGGGAAGCGAGGAGTGTCTGTCGGGCGATCACTCCACAGAAGAGCGATGAAGAGCCTCATGAGCCGCGATGGGATCCAGAAGGTCCAACTCGGAACGGGGTTTCCCGGCGTCTTCCCAGGAATCCCGGTGGAAAATGTCGGTGCAAATGCGGTCAAAGACTGGTTCGCAACCAGCGGCTGGGATACGCATTTCCCTCGCCGCATCTCTACCCTGGTCATCAAGGACCTTGCCAGTTGGACGGCACCGGAAGGACTTCTTCCGAGCATCCAGAGGGCCAATATCAGTTTTGATCTGATTCACGGGCTGGACAACTCGGAAACCGTGTACACCCATGTCAAAGCCCACGCCAATCCCGAGGTCGTCGAGCTTTATAGGTTTGCTCTTGCCGAGACCAAGGCGTGCGGTATTGTCCGTGCCAAGGACCCGGTGGGCAACCTGTTGGGAACCGTCATTATTTGCCGCCAAAACAGTCCTCTGGCTACTTATGTGCCTCCGTTGGTTTCTCGCACGGAAGAGATTGGCGGTATCCTCGCGCCAGTGGTGCCAATGGCGGCGCTGTCGTCTCTTGTGTTGCAGGGTTTGGCCTTGATGGGCGTCCGCCAGAACAAGAGCTTCAAGGCGACGAAATCCGTGCTTGGTTGGGTGAGTCCAACGCGTGCACAGGTTCTTGCTCTCGCTAATAGAAGACCAGGTTGTCGACAAGGGGGCGGAACCTCTGATGGCTATGGGATTCGAGACGCTGCAGGTCTTTGACGAAGTGCCCAATTCTTCCGAAAATGTGAGTCATGATGCATAGGCACTGTCGCTGCCAGGGCTAACTGTTCCAGTTTGAGAACATTTAACGAGTCGGAAAGGGCTGTGGCTTTTTGTTTATATCTCTGTCTGGATATGCATTACTACGTGGTTTGGGTATCATTGCTGTTATAGGGGCGCAATGCTCATGGTATTTATTGGGATAAAAGAATGTCGGCGCGGTACCCTGTTTGTTCGCTTGTATATCTATCACTCAAGGTCCGGGGTTGAGAGAGGGCTTAGTTGGTGCAAGGGTCAAGGGAGCCAGCCTAGACTCTTGGTTCAAAACTCGTTTCCCTCGTTTGCTTCGTTCTCTTAGTAAATTCGTGTGTGTTGGACGCGAAGGCGAGCATTTGGGCACTCAGTTCGTACTCATGTCACGGCGAACTCTTCCGTCAGGGGAGCCTGAGAACTGAATTCCATTCTGCGTGCCGCATCTACTACTTGACTAACATGACGCTTAAAAATCAACGCTTCTTCCAACTGGAACAGTTCTAGCAAGCCTAATCCGTTGTTAAACCATAATACTACTGCCCACCTGTCTCCTTCGACAAGTCCCTGGACGCCGCGGCTGTAGGGGAGCCATTTTCCTGAATAAGAGCGTTCCCACGTCAAGATTCACAATGGTTGAGCCATGCGATGGCTCGTTCATCACGGCGATTCCTAGAAGCGGTGATAGTTGGGGCCGTGGCAGTCGTGAAAGGATGGACAGCATCGGAAAAAAGATTGGGACAGGTCGCAGCTGCAGCAGCAGGCGGGTAGCAAGCGTTTCGGCGGCGACAACGCCGGTACCAGACTGAAGCTAAAGTAGATGTTGTCTTGGAGGAGAGGGCGATGCGATATGATAACGATGGCGATGGACTCGCTAGCATTTGCCAAGAAGGCTAGAACCTCGCTGTTCTTCGACAAACATGCCTGCAGAGTATCCCTCAGAGCCGAATGGGTATTCTTCGCCGGAGTCGAATGGGTGTTCCTCATCAACGCAGAGGGGGCATTCGTCGTCAGCGTCGTATGCCTGGTCGGCTATAAGCGCATGGTGAGTTGGAACTCGTCCACGCCCACGGGAAATGTCCAACTGTGAGCCCCCCCAAGTAGACTGATCCGATCGGACTCTCTCATTCTGCTCCCGCTTGGGCTGCTTCTCTTTGGTATCGCCCTTGACTGTGCACTTCGTTCCCTTGGTTTCCGTTGCTGACTTTTTGGCCATCTTCTTTGCCGCCTTCTTTGCCGCCTTCTTTGCCGCCTTCCGTGCCTTCTTTACTCTCTCCTCCTCCCCATCTTCTCCGCTGCCTTCTTTGAATTCTTGGCCTTTCTATCCCAACGTCTTCCTTCCACCTAGGGCAACTCGGGACATGACTTGCGGGCGCCCCAGAAACGACCAAGTGGAGGGTACCATGTTGCTAGGTCGTCATATCTGTCATGGGATTGCGGAGCGTCCGATGGCCAATCGCCTGATGGCGACTCTAATGGCGAATACTCTGATGGCCAACCCCTCACGTCTTCCGGATTCTCCCATATATATTGGAGATGCTGCTGTCCCGCCGTGTTTTCCATGTGGGTTTGCTCGTCCGTTCTTGATGCGGAGGGTCTGGGAGGCAAGTTGGCAGACATTTGCGGTAAGAGGTGTGTGGTACAGGGTCCAGGGCAACGTTGGGAAGTCGTCGTGGATAAGGATGCCGGAAAATTAGGTTGGAGAATGGATAAGAGATATCTCCAGATGGCGGTTCATGTATAGTGATGGACTCGGTGCAGGTGGTGGTGTGGTCGGGGTGAGGTTGTGAAGTAGATGATAATATGTGTAGGTTGTTACTACCGAAAGGAGAATTCTGAAAGTGGAAAGCACCGAATTCCCTGTTGGTGATAATCTCGGTCGAGATTGAGAGATGGTGGAAGGTACCTTGGTAGACACGCCAGGTGCAGTCAAGAGCGACTTCTGTGGTTGGCTCCGTCCGTGACTGGAGATTTAACCAACTTTTTCCATCAAGCGACACTCTTGAGGCCATCACCATTGACGATTACAACTACACAACACAATCACGTCTCTATTAATAGACGATAAAGTGTCATCATAGCCTCGTGGGTCGCTCTCACAGCCCCCGCCAAGCCACCATCAACAACTCATGTCCCTGCAGAGCCAACATGCAGGTTGGGCCGATAATGCTCAGCACATTTTTTTTATTATTCGACCGACACATTTCTCCATTTCCATCATTTGTTCTAAACAACAGCAATGCAATACACCCGAGTCGGTCAAGCAGCCGCGGATGATGCCGTTCGACGCTCATCAGACGACGTTGAGACGGACGAGAAGGATGTCTTCTCCCGCGGCTGGAAGTTTAGTATTTCGCTCAATGCTGGCACCGCACTCGCCATTCTCTTCATCAACGTGGCCGTCACCATTTGGGCGTCGACAAAAGAGAACTTCCGCAAAGAGCAGAATACTACCAACTACTATGGCGAAGGGGATGATTCCATACGCACTATATACAAGGGCCAGTGCGAGACCGTCAAGAAGCTCAACACGGCCATCCATCTGATCATCAACATCTTCAGCTCTGTGCTCCTCGCCGCGAGCAACTATTGCATGCAATGCTTGTCGGCCCCGACTCGGCACGACATTCAGAAGGCTCATTCCCAAGGCTGGTGGCTGGATATCGGCGTCCCCAGTGTCCATAATCTCCGACGAATCCCTTCGGCGAGGAGCTCTCTCTGGTGGATTCTCATGATATCGTCTCTGCCGCTGCACTTGCTGTTGGTGACGTCCGTTGCTGCAGCCTGTGTCTCTAGCTGACTGCTTGTCAGATACAATTCCGCCATCTTCTTCTCGCTTTCTGTGGTCAATTTTAGCATTTTCAGTGCCTCTTACACATCTCCCGACACAGACGCCATCTTTTCTCGCAATTATTCTGACTTCCCACCACTGAACGGACAAGCGGACGATGTTGTTGCTCTCAAGGAGTTGTGGGCGCTCGGGAAGAATGGCAGCCTCGACGAATTGTCGGCCAAAGAGTGCATCACTGCATATGGGACGGCCTTTCAGACTTCTCGCGGCTCTGTCCTACTGATCGCTCAAGCATGGTCCAACGAAACTGCCCACGACGATCTGGGGGTCCCTACAGTAGCAGGCAGTAGCACTTTCACCACGAACAGCATGGAGGCTGGTTGCGCGCCTGATGTGTACGAGTGGGTATGCGGTCCTGCCAAGAGTTGCAAGACGCCCTGTCGCGACAAGCTCGACGAGGTCAAAGCAAATGCGAGCGACTGGTGGCCGTTTGACCATCACATAGTACGTTGTTTCAGCCAGTCGGACCCTCAGGATTGCCGGCTTCACTTCAACACCAGAATCATGACGGTGGTCATTGTCACCAACGCCGTCAAGGTGGCTGTGATGCTGTGGCTTGCATTTCGTCATCCCCCGGAGCTGCTGCTGGTCATTGGCGATGCCATCATGTCGTTTCTCGCCTCGCCAGACGCCTACTCGACCAATAGCTGCCTGGCGAGAGGAAACGACGTGAAGGAGGTGCTCAAGAAGAGCCGCAAGAAAAGTGGCAAGATGGCTGAAGAGTTGCAACTCGACCCTACTTCTTGGATGGGACCGCGTCAATGGACTCCAGCGAGACATCGTTGGGGAGCAGCCGTGAGTCGTCGTCGTTGGAAACTCACCGCCATTCTGTAAGTACTCTCTAGCTTTTTAGCATGTCACAATCCAGATGCTGACTAACTCACTCCAGATATCTCTTTCTCCTGTCTCTTACCATTGGTCTCCTCGCCGGGGGTCTCGTGATAATGAAGGGACCTCACGATTGGTCTACCATCTGGAAATTGGGCTTCGGGACTGCTTCAGAGACGACTCTCATAGACGGCTTCGGCGAGTACGAGGGCAGCATGGTGGCGGTCGTTGTCTCGTCCAACCTTCCGCAACTGTGCTTCTCCTTCCTCTACTTCCAGTACAACGCACTATTCACCGGCATGCTGGCCGCGAGAGAATGGAGCATATTTGGGCTCAGACCGAGAGGGCTTCGCGTCTCTTGCAACCCGCGCGGGAAGCAGCGCGAGAGGTACTTTCTGCAGCTCCCGTATCGGTGGGGAGTCCCGCTCCTCCTCGTGTCGATCCTGGTGCACTGGCTGCTCTCGCTCAGCATCTTCCTCGTTTGTGCCGTGACGTCGGAGGGCATCTTCTTTTCAGCGTGTGGGTATTCGCCCGTGGCCATCATGACGGTCATTTTGGTGTCGTTTCTCATGGTCTTGGCCGTTGTCATCACTGGGAGGCTGCGGCTTCCCACGGCGATACCCGTGGTAGGGAGTTGCAGCTTGGCCATTGCGGCTGCTTGCCACCACGACGAGGGCGTCCCGCAGCCGGATGAAGCGTTTGCTGGGTTGCAGTGGGGAGTGACTCGGCGGTCGGGGGATGAAGATGGAAAAGGAGGTATGCAAGGGCATTGCGGGTTTTCTAGCGGGCATGTCGAAGAGCCTCAGGCTGGGGCTACGTACGCGTGAACGAAGCCCAGTTCTGGTTTCTCGTAAGATGCACTATGATGTGTAGATATATTACCACCTCAGCTACCATGTGACTTGATACGCCCCGTGGTTATACACCAGGCCAAAATCATTTACTCCTCTTTCAAGACAACCTCCGGCGCTGCTCTTCGTGGGCTGCTTTGCTCGGCTCAATCGAGACGTGCTTCTCAATATCCGACGGGAGGTTTCCCAGGGCACGATCACCAAACATCAAGTCAATCTCCTCCAGCGACAGGCCCTTTGTCTCCTTGAAACAGAAGAACAAGACGGGCAGGGTAATGACAACGTTCCAAGCTGCATCTTGTCAGTTACCGTCGTTAGCAACAATGAGCCGTCCAAGAACTCACCGACAAACAAGAAATAAAACTTCCACCCCAGCGTCGCCAGCCCATACGGGCTAACCTGGGCCCAGAAAGTAGCCACGAGCCAGTTCCCGATGCCCGTGGCAAAAGCACACCCCTTGGCACGGATCTGGTACGGCATCACCTCGGACATGTAGGTCCAGCTGACGGGGCCGTACGACAGCGAGAAGATGACGGTGACGAGGAACAAAAAGGCCACGCCGGCGACACTGAGGCGGTGGTTCTCGCCGTCCGCGTTTTGGCTGTTGAGGGCGCCCTCGCAGATGAGGGCGACGGTGATGCCGATAATGCCGTAGATGAGGGGCTTCTTGCGGCCGATGCGGTCGGAGATGAAGACGATAAAGAAGAGGTCTATTTCATCAGTATGGGGTTCAGGCTGTAGGTGTTCTTGGAGGACTTACTGGCGATGGGCCCCGCGCAGTTGTAGATGCCTGCTACGAGGAGCTTCGTCTTGCCGGTGAAGCCTAGGGCTTCGTACATGACGGTCTGGTAGTATCCAATCACGTTGATACCTGCAAGGGTCAGCCTCAGAGAATTCCCCTTCTACTCAGCAAAAAGTCTCACCAGTAAATTGAGTAAAGCACTGAACCAGCACGCCCAGCATCAGCCTCTTCCTCCACTGCGGCACCTTGAACATGATCATCCACCCCGGCGCCGTCGACGCCTTCTCCGCGTCAATCGTCATCTTGATCTCCTGAAACTCGGCCTGGATCCAATCCTCGTTGCTCCCATCAAAATGCAACTTCCTCAAGATGGCCATCCCCTCGTCCAACCTGTCCGTGGCGATGAGGTGCCGGGGCGACTCGGGGAGCCACAGCATGCCCGCGCTGAGGAGCACCGAGGGGAGGGCCTGGAAGGCTAAGGGGAAGCGCCACTGGAAGGAGGAGGAGTCGGGCATGTGCGAGGAGCCGTAGCCGACCCAGGTCGAGACGATGAAGCCGACGCCAATCATTTGCTGGGCAAGGCCGACGATGAGGCCGCGGATCTTGGGGCTGGCGCACTCGGATTGGTAGACGGGGACTGTTTGTGTTTGTGTTAGTGAAGGAACAATGGTTATTAAGAGGGAGTGGGTTTTGGGGATAGGAGGGATACTTACCACTCATGGAGAGCAAACCGACGGCGAATCCGGCAATGATGCGGCCGATGAGCATCATGGCCAAGCTGTAGATAGTAAGTACCAGAACAAGGTCTCATCACCATTAGACTCACTGGTAAGCCGCAGCCTGGAGAATCGCGCCCACGGTGCAAATCAAAGCACCCACGCCAATCGTCTTGCGTCGTCCGTACTTGTCCATAATCACGCCGCCAAACAAGGCGCCAAACACGGCGCCGCCGTTAAAGGTCGAGTTGATGGCGCCGACGATGGAGGACGACGAGGTGGTGTTGAACTCGTTGAGGAAGTTGTTGGAGGCGATGACGTCGGTCATGACGCCCGAGTCGTAGCCGAAGAGAAAGGAGCTCGAGGGGTTGTTAGTATGCGAGGAGAGGTGGTTTGAGGGACGCACCCTATGGCTGCGAAGCAGGCCAGGCCGATGTTGTAGGCCGTTCCCATTGTGAGTTTCTGCTGTCTTTGGAGATTAAGATGTGAGTGGTGTAGATGTGAGGGCGAAAGAGATGTGCCGAGACAAACCCGTGGATGATGGTTCCCTGCAGGATGGCAGCCCGAATATTTGTATCGAGCAGCTTCTTCCTATAGTATTCGGGTCAAATACGACATCCCCCGCAGGTCTCCCCCCCCCAGGGATCCCCATGGGCATCTCCGCATGGTCATGCTACCGCTGCATAACCTCGACCAGCCCATCACGCAAGGGCGCCTCGGCGGGACGACGATCCCTTCACCTGGTCAGAACACGCAGATGCACATGACTAACAAGACAACGGCCCGTTTTGACGGTCGCGCTGGGCCGACGAGGCGAGGACCGGTTTCTAGCCTCCCTCCTGATGGAGTCCCGAGGTACGAACCAAGTCATTCCAGAACCACTACAGATGATCCCAAGCTGCTGGGACAGGACAGATCGTCTCCACGTAGTCCCTGGTGAGACAGTTCATAACGGCGAATGTTCCCCCCGGATAAATGTAGACAGGCCATCTCAAACTGCAAACGGTGGATCCCAGCCATCACCTTGAAGCTTGTGGCGCAATGCCGACATCGAAGTATGTACATGGATTCTTTGCAGAAAGAGCCGCCTTTTTTGCTGCATCCTGACACGGCCGCTTATACGTCGCACATCCCGGCCTGAACCCCGGGGGTGGAAAGTGGAGACGTCGGCCGAGGTGGGGCCGGGAATGGCGAGGAGCTCCGGCTAAATGCTGGGGCGTGCGGGTGCTGCTACTCTACGGACACGAACAGTTTTACAATAGTTCACGGACTGCTCCGACAAACCAGATGCCATGCAGAGCTACGGCTTGGTATAGAGAGCACCTAAGTACACCTAGATACACCAATTGAATTCTGCACAGCCGTCAGCAATAATCTGAGCAGACCACTCCACCCCCAACGAACTCACAGGCCCGCCCCCAAAGCTGGCCGAACTCACGTCCTCAAACCGAGAACCCCTCTAGTAAAGACTCCTCAGGACGTGCAATGGTCTTGAAGCTTCTGACCAGCTATTCGGGTCCTTGCTCCCGACCCGGCGAATCTGCTTCCTCTGGATAAATACCCCGAACCCCTGGCCAACAGGCCTACCCGAGCGTCAGCATATGCCGGCCAAGACCTCGACGGACTCCCGCCCCCAAGAACACACCACGGCATAATACCCAGGATGAGACAGGGATTCACCGTAAGAGGAGAGGAATCATGTCATGGAGTCATGGGGAAAACAAGATTTCCATGGTGGACGGGGACTCATGACCTGGGGGCGGGGGATGGGTTAGGGCTGTTCTGGCCGTGTTTCCGGTCGAGTGGGATCGGATTGTCAGGCATGGGTTTTAGCGGCAGGGCTCATGTTGACTGGGTGAGAGAGTACCGTTCTTTCTCAGATTTGGATGTCTTTGTTGGGACTCAAGATCGACCGTCATGGACGCGGCATGAGAAGATCGAGACTGTGAGCAGCAGCAGCAGCAAGCATTGAACAATCATCATTCTATCACAGAGTCTCAATCGAAACAGGCGCATCCCCCTCCAAATCTCTCCCATTCTCCGAAATCTTAACCTCCCCCTTCAACCCCTCCCTCCCCTCCAACCTCCCATCCTCTCCCGCAACAAGCTCAACCACCACACTCCCCTCCCCATCCACAACCGTCGCCTTGTCCCCCTTGGCCGTCTGATACAGCGCGACTTCCACGTCCCTCGCATAATCATACGCAGCCCCGGCCTGTCCCCTCGGTCCCAGAACCAGCACCGTCCCCTCGCGCACATACAGCGGCAGACTCCCAAACGCGTGCCTCTCGCGGAACCACGCCGGGCCGGCCTTGACCTCGTTGGTGAAATACGACGTCCAATTCCCCCGCGGCAGGTAAAACTCGACCTCGCCCGACTCCTCAAACACCGGCGCGGCCAGCATCTGCGAGCCCACCATGAACTGCCGGTCCAGGTGCCACGCCGTCGGGTCCTCGGGGAACTCGAGCGCCACGGACCGCAGCGAGAGCGGGATCCCCCCGGCGACGGCCTCCACGGCCTGCGCGTACAGGTACGGCATCAGCCGCGTCTTGAGGGCCGTCCACTTGGCCAGCGTGCGCGAGCACCCTTCTTCGGACGCATCGTCCCCGTCCACCGTCCACGGCACGCGGTACGAGTTGCTCCCGTGCAGCCGGCTGTGGCTGCACAGCAGACCCATGGCCACCCAGCGCTTGTAGATCCAGGGCGGGGGGCTGCCCTCGAAGCCGCCAATGTCGCAGCTCCAGAAGGCGTAGCCGCCCAGGCCCATGGAGAGGCCGCCCCGGATCGACTCGGCGAGCGCCGCGGGGGTAGACTCGCAGTCGCCGCCCCAGACGAGCGGGAAGCGCTGCGTGCCGGCGCAGGCGGCTCGGGCGTAGAGCACCGCTTCGTGTTGCCCGTGGCGGGCTTGGAGCGCCTGGTAGACGATCTGGTTGTAGGCAAAGGCGTAGTAGTTGTGCATCTTGTCCGGGTCGACGCTCTTGTCGAACCACTGCACGTCCTCGGTCGGGATGCGCTCGCCAAAGTCCGTCTTGAGGGCGTCGACGCCCTTGTCGAACAGCCCGTTGAGGCACTCGACGTACCAAGCCACAGCCGCAGGGTTGGTCACGTCGACAAGGCCCATGCCCGCCTGCCACAGATCCCATTGCCACACGTCGCCGTTCTTGCGTTTGAGGAGGTAGCCCCTTTCGGCGGCGTGCTTAAAGGCCGCGCCGTGCTGGCCAATGTACGGGTTGATCCAGACGCACACCTTCTTGCACAGCCCGCTGGCCTTGAGCCGCGCAATCTGCGCCTTGGGGTCGGGGAAGCGTTCCGCGTCAAAGACAAAGTCGGTCCAGGTAAAGGCCTTCATCCAGAAGCAGTCGTAGTGGAACACGTCCACGGGCGAGCCCCTATCGCGCATGCCCTCGAGGAACGACACCACCGTGGCCTCGTCGTAATTCGTCGTGAAGCTCGTCGTCAGCCACAACCCAAAACTCCACGCGGGCACCCTCGCCGGCCGGCCCGTCAGCCCCGTGTACCGCCTCAGCACCTCCTTGGGCGTGTCCCCATGAATCAGGTACATCTTGAGCCGCTGGCCCTCCACGGCCGCCTGCACGCGCGTGGTGCGCTCACTACCAATTTCCATTTCGACGCGCCCGGGGTGGTCGATAAAAACTCCATAACCCCGATTGCTCAGCCAAAACGACACGTTCTTGTAGGCCTGGTCGCTCGAGGTGCCGCCGTCGGCGTTCCACAGCGTGACCTGCTGGCCGACCTTGTTCCAGGCGCCGAAGCGCTCGCCGAGGCCGTGGACGGATTCGCCGACGGAGAGGGACGTCTGGAAGAACATGTAGTGCCTGAACGGGCGGGCGTCGGCGAGCTGCATGGGCGTGCTGGGCGCGGGGGTGAGCGCGAAGCCCACGCTGCGGTGGCCGAGGGAGGTGAGGTGTTTGGCGCCGTGGGTGCTGTGGAAGGATATGTCAAAGGTGTGTGTGTCTGGGTGGATCGTGGCCGAGAGGGATCCCGACTGCAGCGTGGTTCCCTTTTCGGACTTGACGACGCGGCCTTGAACAGACGGTTGGCCGTCCGGGAAGAGGTCAAAGTGCGGCGGCTTGATCTGGGCGCCGGCCCAGTGAGTAGACTCGACCGAGATGACGCCGTCTGCTTCGGCACGAATGTCGAGCGTCAGCGTCGGCTGGTTGAGCGTGTCGCCGCGGGAGCGGATGTGCTTGGTCGGGCAGAGGAGGTTGAGGGACTGTTGGTCGGGAGAGGGCGTGGTCTCGTAGACGTCTTCTGCGTATTCAGCGCGAACCCCTTGTGCGGGGAGCCACATGCCATCACGAAGACGGACCATTTTGGGATGAGGAGTGATTTTGTGAATGTGAAGAGCGATAAGTAGTAGTCGATAGTTGAAATGAGCAGTGGTGATTGAATGAGGAGTGACAGTTGAGTGTAAGACAATGAGTAGGAATCGACAACCAGAGCAAGCACAACTTCAAGACCACCCATCATGGCCTCTCCTCATCACCTCCTCACCACCTCCTCACCTCATCCTCATCCTCATTAGCCCAGCCAATTCACCCGGCACAGCACTTCCCCTCTTCACCCCACCACTGCACACATCCTCACCTCTCATGACACTGTCATCCACAGAACAAGTTGCCATGACCTGCGGTGCCATGTGCCCGCATCTCCCCATTCGCCCAAACTCCGACCGTATCTCCCCCCGGACAATTCTCATGACGCTCGATTGGCGCGTTAATAGCAGGAGGGAAGATCAGGGGAGCACTGCATATTTGGCCCGCCCGGTTAAATGCTACGTCGTCGATCCACAGGCAAGGATACAGGAGCTGCAGCATGCATCTGAGCTAGGCTCTTCGTCCCGACATCCGAACATGTCTCCTCTTGTCTTCTCTCACCTCTCAATTCCCACGAATCCTCCCCCCGGGCCGTCCGCCTCTAGCTTCCCGTCTTGGGCCGTCTACCCCCGCACTTCTTCCCCGGAGGAACTCGTACAAGCTCACCACCCCCCGGCAGTTCCAGTCTTTTCGGAGTCGTCCTTCATCTCGGGCAAAGAGTCAAAGGCAAAGGCAGACCACGATGCCTAGAAACTCAATGGCTGCCGGATATGTTGCGAGACCCGGTGAGGGGTTCGTGGAAGAATGGGTAATCAGGAGTCTTTCAACGAATATAAACACATAATTCCCAGTGCCGTACCGTAGCCTCTGACATCAAGCTCCAACGGCCGTCCCAACCCATAATGAAGCCATCGTCACTCCTCTGCACCGCCACAGCCCTCGCCGGCTTCGGCACGGCGTCCAAGCCCGTCTACAAGGACTCCAAGGCCTCCCTCGACGACCGCGTGGCCGACCTCCTCAAGCGCATGTCGACCAAGGAGAAGATGGCCCAGCTGATCCAGGGTGACATGGAAAACTACCTCAACATCACCGACGGTACCTTTAACAAATCCGGGCTCGCCTGGAACATGGAGTACCGCGCCAACTCGGTCTGGACGGGGCTGTACGCGGAAAAGGAGATAATCCAAAAGGCGGCCAAGTTGGCGCAGGAGTACCTTGCGGACGAGACTGAGCTGGGTGAGTTGAACCTCGTCTTCAATTCTCAACCTAGACTTCAGCTGATATGAGACAACCCAGGCATCCCCGCCTTCGTCCAGAGCGAAGGCATCCACGGCTACCTCGGCCTGAACGCCACAATCTTCAACTCGCCCATCGGCATCGGCTGTGCCTTCAACCCGGACCTGGTCGAGAAGATGGCCAACGTCATCGCCACCGAGGCCATGGCCCTCGGCGTGAACCAGCTGTTCGCCCCGCAGGTCGACCTGGCGCGCGAACTGAGGTTTGGCCGCGTCGAGGAGTGCTTCGGCGAGGATCCCTACTTGTATGTTTTGTGTCTCATCTTTGTGCACTTCGTTTCCTGTTTCTGACTGCTTAGGGTTGGTGAGATTGGATACTCGTTCGCCAAGGGTCTCCAGGACAAGGGCGTCTCGGCCATGGTCAAGCACTTTGTAAGTCCCCCGTCGGCCACTCTCCCCTTTTCACAAACTCACACTTAATACCCAGGCCGCCTTCGCTTCCCCCGAACAAGGCATAAACACCTCACCCGTGCACGGCGGCGAGCGCGAGCTCCGCTCCCTCTACCTCCCGCCCTTCAAGCGCGCCATCATCGACAGCGGCGCCACCTCCATCATGTCCTCGTACAACTCGTACGACGGCATCCCGACCGTCGCCGACCCAAGACTCCTCCAGGACATCCTCAGAACAGAATGGGGCTACGAGTACTACGTCATCTCCGACGCCGGCGGCACCGCCCGCGTGGCCAACAGCTTCGCCATGTGCGCCACGACGGACGACGCGTGCATCACCCTCGAGACGCTGCCCAACGGCAACGACGTGGAGATGGGCGGGGGGTACTACAGCTTCGAGATGATCCCGCAGCTAGTCGAGGAGGGCAAGCTGAGCGAGGATGTGCTGGATACCGCCGTGGGCCGGGTGCTCCGCGCAAAGTTCAAGATGGGCCTGTTCGAGAAGCCGTACGCGGGGGTGCCTATCAAGAAGATATACGGCTACCTCAACACCAAGGAGCACAAAAAGGTGGCGCGCCAGCTCGACACAGAGAGCGTCGTGTTGCTGGAGAACCACGACAAGACGCTGCCGCTAAAAAAGGACGCCAACGTGGCCGTCATTGGGCCCATGGCACACGGCTACGTCAATGTGAGTGCTTCCAGCATAGAACCAACCTGATAGATGCTAATCCTCGCAGTACGGTGACTACGTCATCTACAAGTCGTCCACCCGCGGCGTCACGCCCCTCGACGGCATCCGCACCGCCAGCAAGGGCAAAGTGACATACGCACAAGGCTGCGAGCGCTGGTCCAGCGACGAATCAGGCATCCCCGAAGCCGTGGCGGCCGCCTCAGCCGCAGACGTGGCCGTGGTCGTGGTCGGGACCTGGTCGCGCGACCAAAACGAGCTCTGGAGCGGCCTCAACGCCACGACGGGCGAGCACCTCGACATGGCCGACCTCGGCCTCGTGGGCGCCATGCCGGCTCTCGTGCGCGCCGTCATCGACACGGGCGTGCCCACCGTGGTCGTCTTCAGCTCGGGCAAGCCCATCACGGAACCCTGGATCTCGGACGAGGCGGCCGCGCTGGTGCAGCACTTTTACCAGTCGGAAGAGGGAGGGCACGCCCTCGCCGACGTGCTCTACGGCACGGCCAACCCCTCGGGGAAGCTCTCCGTCAGCTTCCCCTACGACGTCGGCACGCTTCCCATCTACTACGACCACCTCAACTCGGCGCGCATGTACCCCAACCCGGGCAAGGTGTACGAAAACGGGACCATGGTCTTCGGGAGCAACTACGTGCTGCAAACGCCCACGGCCCTATACCCCTTTGGCTACGGACTCTCGTACAGCGACTTTGAGATGTCCAACATTGCCGTGTCGAGCGAGACCGTCTCGGCCGACGACACGGTGACCGTCTCCGTCGACGTGACCAACAAGTCGAAGCGCGACGGGTCCGAGGTGGTGCAGCTGTACGTCAAGGACGTGCTGGCCTCAATCGAGGTGCCGCGGTACCAGCTCCGGGGCTTCAAGAAGGTCGCCGTCAAGGCCGGCGAGACGGAAACGGTCAAGGTCGACCTGGCCGTGTCGGAATGGGGCGTATGGAATCGCAAGATGAAGTACGTCGTCGAGCCCGGCGAGTTTGTCGTCCTGGTGGGCAATTCGAGCGAGGACTTTGCCGGGAATGTGACGGTGACTGTTGCTTGAGTTGTTTCTTTTCTTCGTATATTATATTTTAATCTTATTCCAATATTATGTTGCTATATAACTGTTGGTGGTTTAGCACGACAGCCAGAGGATTCATATATGATGCCTCATTTTGCCAAGATGTGCTGGTTCGGTATGCTTCAACACAACACGTCAACCCTTGAGTTTCGTATTGATAACTTCGTGTGCTACAGGCCGTTTCATTAGTATACATCATTTAATGCTTTCATAACTCTTCATCTCTTCTCCGTCACTCACCCGTTCATCTAAGCTTCGCAACGCGTTGGACATTGATCCAGTGCCAGTTCTTTCACCGCCCAAACGACATTAGCGCAGCGACGTCATTCGACCACCAAGACCAAAAACGCACCTTCGCAAGGCTGAGTGGAAATTGACCGGAATGTGCAAGTCCAAGTGAATTCCTCTCGCAAGTCGCAAGGGCATGAGGGGAAAACGCGTTACCAAAACGGAATGGTTCCGTTTGTCGACCAACCCGGTCCAACCGACGCACCCGTAACCTTTTCCCGTGCGGAGCGGCCAAACGTGTTCCCGCAGAATCGTCATTTGATCGGCCCCCTGCCCTCGCCTTGATTGGACAGACGCCAAAAAGTGTGGTCATGGGCCATGGCAGGCGGGCAGCCTCGCTACGCTACACTCCCCAGCTTCTTGTCGTTCCGGCGTCACAGCACAATCCGCGAAAATTCAAGTCGCAACAACGCACCATATTGATACGTCTTCCACTTGCGCTCCGGTGTCGCCGCTGCCTTCTCGACCCCTCCGAATCGAAATCTGACCTCTTAATTTATCGTCGACTCTCTCACTCCTCCTGGGCTCAAGCCCGCACGACTTGCCGCCGTCTCTCCACCCTCCCCTCCTCATCCTCGCAATCCTCGTCCACTATGGCGTCCCAACAAGTCCTCTTTTCGGAGACAATAGCGGGCATGAAAAAGGCCTTCAAGAGGAGGGCATACGGTTGGTCCCACGCGAAATCCACGTCGTCGCAAGCTCGCTAACGCCGCCGCCCCCAGAATCGGATTCCGACTCCGAAATCGAATCCTACAGCAATCGCGGGAACAAACTCAAGAAACGAGCCCGCTTCGTCCACAAGGGGCAATTGGTGCCAAACGAAGGCCCAAGCAGCTACAGAGAGGTAGTCTCGCGCCGCGATCCTGCCCTTCCGAGACCAGTTGTCGCTGACCACCACGCAGTACGTCGAGTGCGGCGGAGTGCGCTGTCCCATCATCTATCGCAACCCGCCTCTGATCGACGACGAGGGATACGAAATCGACAGCGACGATGATGACGAACGCGTCGAGGAGGCCCTGGCCTATGCCGCCGAAGTGAACCCTTACTCAAATGTCCACCTAGAACGTACGTTGTCCACGCATCGTGTCCATGACGAAACGTCTAACCATCGCAGAAATCCTCGCTCCCCTGACCTCCGCGACCGGTCTGCCGTCTCACCCGACCTTGTCGAAGCCCTTCATATCCAAGACGCTCAACAAACTCGTCGACCAAAGCTGCGACAACATGCGCAAGGAAAATCGCTCTTTGTGGCAGGTCCGACATCTCCTTACCGCGCTCTGCGGCGATCACACCTGGGTGCCATGCGAAATGATGGTCCGGTCATCGGATATCGATCTGTACAGGGACGATCATGTCGCTCGCCACCTCATCAGCCTGTCCCAAGGCCATACCGGCGAACGCCATGAGCCTCTACCGGGTATCGGACTTGCTAATGGGGAGAATGGCCTCGACGAAAATGCGCTGAGACATCTGTCCAACGCACTGGAGAAGGCGCGCCGGTCCGATACGAGCGGGACAGAAGATGCAGATGTTGCCATGGAGGATGCAGATCCCGTCGACCCGAACGGCACCCAATCAGCAAGCGAAAAGCCAGATTCCAACCAGAGCAGAGGTGCTAACGGCACCGATTCCACTCCAATATTGAAAAAGGAGGACGGGGAAGCGAGGACACAACCAGAGACGGGCGCAAAACCCAGACCCGGGGACGACGTGGAAATGACCATGGGTCCGAAGAATGGCGCCGACAATGATGCAGCCACAGGCGCCGTGCAGCATGGTGAGAGTGCCGCAACTGGAGATGGCCATGCCTCAAGGCTCGTCAACGGCCATGTCGATGAACCAGAGACGGCAGGGTCGGAGGAGTTTGTTCATCCCATGTTCATCGCGCCTCCTGGCACGAAACCAGAGAGAGATGTCGGCTTGCCCGAGCGAGAAGCAGAAGACATCCGGCGACTTCTTGCGCTTTATGTGCAGAAACAGGAGGAAGTGTGTCGCGGAGCCAAGAAGCTGTACCTCGGGCTCCTTCGAGCGGAAAAG
Organism: Thelonectria discophora; assembly: GCA_911649645.1. NCBI lineage: Eukaryota > Fungi > Ascomycota > Sordariomycetes > Hypocreales > Nectriaceae > Thelonectria > Thelonectria discophora. The sequence continues at coordinate 1,496,073 of CAJVRK010000012.1, forward strand.
CTTCGGAAGGAGGTGTGGCATTGGTCCAAGGCTGAGGCGCACTCAGGTCCCAACCGAGACATGTCGGACGGAGAGGACTGGTATGACAAGGAGGAATGGGGCCTGGTTGAAGATCTCAAGAAGGGCCAGGACGAAGAGGAGGAAGATACCCAGACGACGGGAAAGAAGACGAGAAACCGTCGGACGTGAGAGGTTGTCTCGAGATGCTCATATCCGCGGCAGAGTGCCGTACAGAAGGCGGATATGACGGAGGGGGTCAGAGGCCGGCGAGAGGCACATCCGTATTCGGGCAGCATTATGGTCTGGTGGTTTTAGGCGTTTGGTGTCAGGTTGGGGCTATGGACGGCGGGTTGAGCCCGATCCGTGGGCGGGTTTTCTGTGCGTCAGCAAGGACTGGATTGCACGAGTGCCTTGTGTATTGATAGACAAAATGACGGCGTGGTCTCGGCATGCTTTTTGAGAATGGCTCTGGTAGAGTCGATTCCTAGACGATGACATGAGTTTATTGTAGCACTTGTGGGTTTTCCTTTGGATGCAGGTCGGAACCGTGATGGATTGATGCTGACTGGGGTTGAGGAGAGGAGAGGAAATCCCCGCAATCCAGCGCCTCCACCAGCGGACCGTCGCCGAGAGAAGTGAGGAGCTGTTCCATGGAGCCCGGCCGGGACACCAGCAAAAGTCACCCGTTCGAGTTTTGCTGGGTCGTGTGTCCATTGTTTTGCTCCCCGAGAAGACACCATCAATTGCTAAACGGCCTAGCACGGAATAGCAGCGAGTCCAGCACAGCGCTCAGCGAGCTTCATTAGACCCTGATGCTGGTAGCTTAGCTTATGACGCGAGTGGGCCACACGCTCTTTCGCTCTTTCGCTCCTTCCCTCTCGTCCTGCTGAGTCTCCCATGTGCTATGACATGTGACAGTGGGTTCTTGCTTCCTTGCTCCTTCTCCAACAAGCTGTTCTCTTCCCCAACAAACCTACTGCTCAATTAATCTTTACCGTCTTCTTATCCCCTTCTTTCTATACCTTCCATCTCTGTGGTCCTGTGAAGCACTCTCAGCTTACCCAGTGATCTTCTTACACCACTTTCTTGGTTACCTCCTCCTGTCCCCTCACTTTGGATAAACGACAACCATTCTACTTCATCCGCCATGGCCGACATTGTGAAAGACCTCGTCAACTATGTCAAGTTTGACCAGCAGAGCTTTTTAAGTAAGTCAAGTCTCAATCTATTTACCAATCAACTTCAACCCCGAACCTCCCATCCAACCTCACCCTGAACCATCAATTTCATCCCGAAAGCCGTCGTTCTTGCTAACCAATTAGTCTCCGCGTGCTCGATTGCCTTCAATCCCCTCTTCTGGAAGTGAGTATTATTTGAGCTCCCTGGTCCAATCGCCTGTCATGCTGACCCTTTGTAGCATTGTTGCTCGCCAAGGTAGATAACCGATCCAGCCCTGTCTGATCACGTCCACATCACCAAACTAACACATCCAAGAATATCGCAACAAGCTTCTAACAAAGATCTTTGGCGGCAATTCTCAAGTCGCTTGCTATGCTCTCGCCGCCACCATCTTCTCACTCGGCATGGTTCGCGATGCGCTTTACAAGAACGCCATTTCGGAACAACCCACACACCCTCTCCTCGACGAACCCTACATCAAGGGTATCGCCGTGGCCCTCTTCGTCACTGGAAACATTCTCGTTGTCACCTCTACTTGGGCTCTCGGTATCACCGGGACCTTCCTCGGCGACTACTTTGGCTTCCTCATGGACGAGATGGTGACCGGATTTCCCTTCAATGTGACCGGTGCTCCCATGTACTGGGGCTCTACCATGAGCTTCCTCGCCACTGCTCTCTGGTTTGCCAAGCCTGCCGGCATTCTGTTGACGGTCTGGGTCTACATTGTTTACGTCCTCGCCCTCCGTTTCGAGGATCCCTTTACTGCTGGCATCTACGCCAAGCGCGAGCGGGAGAGGGCTGCCGGCAAGAAGAAGAACTAAGTTTTTTCTTTCCTCGGTGAATGTGTACGGTGAGACAATACCACATCCATCAAACGGCTTAATGAGTGAACTGGCGGGAATCGGACCATGAGGAGATATGAACAGCATGCATCAACTAGGAGTTCAAACGGATATTGGCCTTTCAACAGGCTTGAGCGGTTCGGGAAAACAAAATACCACGGTATCGAATTGTCATTTCAGAAATGGGTGTCTTTTTTCAGATTTCCAACATTCATCTATACAATAAAACCATGTCATAAGGGAGGCATCCCGCAAATACCAGTCTCCAACTCACATCTCTCTGAGACAGCAACAGGCTCTCAACTGTCCGCCACACTGACTACACCCCCCATACGTAAACCCGATTTCATATTATACTCGTCACTTTGTGGGATGACGACAAGGCAAGCGTAGATTGGGATCGTACAAGTAGGGGGTGCGTGATCAAGGAAGCGAAGTTCTGTGAGTAGTGTTTCTGTCAAGAGCGTGCTAATATCGAGTCGACAGGCCACAAAGTACGACTCGGGTCATAATTTCAGTCTCCTTCAGGGATACCTCATCGACATGTCTCATTTTACAATTCTGAAGCTCTATCTTGCTCTCATCGATCGAAGATTTGCTCCTCTTTTCCACGGCTCTACCCAACTCCTCATAATTCACTTTAACCTCTATACCGCTCATTTTCTTGCGCAATGTCGCATGATACAGGACGTTTCTTCCATCAGTGGACATATCAACATACTTGAGCAGAGTTCTTTCTGACCCCCTTACTCTTTTTGAACTTCCTTCACCGGGGCGGACGATTCGACAGACGGCTCCGCGGCAACAGCAGGGGCTTCGCCTGCCGCTGCGGCCTGTCGGAGCGCGAGCTTCTTCTGCTTCTTGAGCTCCTTGGCGGCCTTCTTTGCCGCGGCCTTTTCGGCCTCGAGGGCCTTTTGTTTCCTGATTTCCTCGCCGCCAAAGGCCTCGCGCCACTCATCGATCCGCGAGGCGGGGATTTGGCCGAAGAGCAGCTTTGGCTCGCCAATCTTCTGGCCGGGCTTGACGAGGTCGGCGGTCCAGATCTCGGGAACCGAGATAAGACCGGGGCTGCCAATCTGGGTGAGGATGGCCTCCGAGGTGGAGGGCATGTAGGGGTGGAGGACGCTGGCCAGGAGCTGGAGGTGGTTGATGCCGAGGCCGATGACGGCGGCGCACCGCTCGGGCTGTTCGGCGAGGAGGGCGTTGTTGAGCTTGCTGTCCTGGAGGAGCTTGTTGCCGAGGGCGGAGATGTGCATGACGGTCGACAGGCCGGCGCGGAGCTTGATGGCCTCAAGGTTGGAGATGTAGTGTTGGAGGGACTCGTTGACCTCCTTCTTGTGCTCCTCAAGACGCTCGTCCGTGTACTTTGTGTAGTCGGGTACCACGCTGTCCATCTTGGCGGCACAGAACTTGAGGATACGCTGATTCAGGTTTCCGAGGTTCTTGAGAAGATCGTTGTTGTTGGAGTCGATGAATTCCTGCCACTTGAACTCGGAATCGGAAGATTCAGGGCGGCGAGACAAGAGGTAGTAACGCCAAACATCGGGATCAACGCCCGTTTCCTTAGCGGTGTTGCCAAAGACACCGACGCCCTTGGACTTGCTGAACTTTCCACCCTCGTAATTGAGGTATTCGGTGGTGGAGAGCTTGTGGACCTTGGTCCAGGTCTCATTGGTTCCGAGTTGTGAAGCAGGGAAGATGATGGTGTGGAATCTGGATGTCTTAGCGAGGTTTTTCATGATAGCACGAGGTTACACTTGACTTACGGAATATTGTCCTTGCCCATGAACTGGTACAGCTTCACGTCATCTGGAGACTTCCACCACTTCTCCCAGTTGTTTCCTTCCAGGTTATCACCGTCCGTGTAAGTCTTGGTGATGGAGACGTAGCCGATGCAGGCGTCGAACCACACATAGAAGACCTTGTTGGCGTACTCTTCGTCGCTGAGGCCCTCGAGGCCCTTGGGGATGGGGACACCCCATTTGAGATCTCTCGATATACCGCGAGGCAGCAAGCCCTTGTCGATCCAAGCCTGCGTCACGGCGGTACAGTTGGGACTCCACTCTCCCTCGGTGCTGCTCTTCTTGAACCAGGCGACGAGCTCCTCCTTGAGGGTATCCAACTTCAAATACAAATGTTTCGTCCGTCGCTTCTCGGGGGTGGTGCCGTCGAGCTTGCAACGGGGGTTGATGAGCCAGCCGGTGGCCTTGGCTTCGACCTCGTCGCTGCCGGCGTCGACCTCCTTCTCGGGCTCGAAGGCGTCAAGGAGGCTGCCGCAGGCGTCGCACTGGTCGCCGCGGGCGCCAAGGTCGTGGCAGATGCTGCACTCGCCCTCGACGAAGCGGTCGGCGAGGAACTTGGAGTGGTTCGGGGTGGCGCAGAAGGGCTGGGTGGTCTCGCGCTCCTCAATGTAGCCGTTCTTCCAGAGGTCGGTGAAGATGTGCTGGACGATCTGGGTCTGCTGCTCGGTGGGCGTCCGGCCAAAGACGTCAAAGTCGATGCGGAACCAGTCGTAAATCTCCTTGTGAATCTTGTGGTACTTTGCGCACAGCTCGGCGGGCTCGAGCCCCTCCTCGAGGGCCTTGGTCTCAGTGGCCGTTCCGTACTCGTCGGAGCCGCAGACGTAGAGAGTATTGTGGCCTCTTGCCTTGCAGAAGCGAGCAAAGACGTCGGCCGAGAGCACGCTGCCGATGATGTTGCCCAAGTGGGGGACGTTGTTCACGTAGGGCAGGGCGCTGGTGACAAGGATGTTGCGCTTGCCCTCCTCAGGGAGGATTGGTCCTGAAGAACCCATGGTCGAGTCGTTTGTGATTGCAATTGCTCGAGGGGCGTGGAGGTGATTCGGAGGGTTTGTTGGTAGAGGGTCCGAGGTTTGGTGAGTCACGACAGGGCGCATGTCGCCTTTCCAAGGGCAAATTTGATGGATGGCGGGGGCGGGGCAATCGCGACTCGCGGAGGTTCCCGCACTCTAGGGTAAGCTCATGAAGGGTCGCTGTCGTATTGCTGCAGGATTAAGTAAGGTACTTGATAGATAAGTTACTCCATGAGCATGGAGAGTTTTCGTTTTATGATCTCTAATAATCATCCCAGTTAGTACTCAAACACTGGGTTGACTCATTTGTGAATTGCTCTACGTACTAACATAATTGTGCTGCCATTCCCTTACCATTTCGCGGTTGGTTTCTCAGGCACGGGCGAAACGTATTCAACGTCCCTTAATGTCGTCTATCTGCCATCGTTTCATAGATCCAGGAACACCTCCCCGTCTAATTCACATCTGGCCCAGTTATCCCAACTCTCTACCAACCGGGACTTCTCACAGGTCCCGACGCATACCTTCCAAGTCGCACTCCTTTGACACCCGACCTTCTCCACATTGCGTCAGGTACCTCGATACAACCCAAACCAGCCCCGCGTCGCCGCCTTCAACCCCACCACGACTACATGCGGCTGCGGCCAGCTCAACTCCCTCAACCCAAGCCATCCCGACTTGCAGAGACGCTTTGCATCAATTTCACCTCGCCAGTTCCTTTGCCATCAAACTTACTTTTGCTTCTTTGCTGCCGCCTTGTTGCCTCGGGGTTGCCTCATAGAGAGCTGAGCTACCCCGCTATCGCCCGTTTACCAGCCTCCGAGAGCTCACCAATACCGCGTCTTTAGGCAGCCCGAGATAGCATCATCCTTGGCTTCTACTGCCGCTACTGCAACTTCATCTCAACCCTAGCATCGATTTCACACCCAGAGACATTGCCGCTCCGAGATCATGTTTCAACAGGTGCGCTATATCCCTCCAACTGAACTCTCAAATATGATGCACTTGAGGTGTACAAAGCATATCATCTGAGCCATTTACCCTCGCCAGCACCCTTCTACACAGTTCGATATGAACTAGAAGCTCCCATCTAATAACTTCTGCAGAAGAAACCCTACTCGGCGGTGACCGTCACCATCGAGAACCTCACCTCGGAGTCGTATGAGGAAGAGGATCTCAGTGGCATCCCCGACCTCGTCGAGGTCATCATGCTCCAGGCGTCCGGCCCGAGCGAAGCCGCCCGCGCGATTCGCAAGAAGCTCAAGTACGGCAACGTGCACCGCCAGATCCGCGCCCTGGTCCTGCTGGACGGCCTCATCCAGAACGCCGGCGAGCGCTTCCAGCGCACCTTTGCCGACGAGCCGCTGCTGGAGCGCCTGCGCTGCTGCGGCACCGAGTCCCTGTCGGACCCGGCCGTGAAGAAGAAGTGCAGGGAGCTGTTTGCCATGTGGTCGCAGTATGCGGGCACTCCGGGACTAGATCGGATCGCGAGGCTGCACAAGGTCAGTTCGGTTCGAGCATCGAGTGCAAGATGAAGTGCTGATTTCTTTAGGAACTTCCAAAGAGAAAGGTCGCTGTAACCCAGGAAAGATCCAAGGTCATCAAGGAGACGGAGGAGAACCCGTTCGTGGACGAAGAGGACGAGGCCGCGAGAAAGGCTGAGGAGCGCACCGGAGGGCCATCCAGCCACTCACCACCACCCCAGACTGCCGCCTCCCACGCCAAGTCCTCGTCGACATCGAGCTCGTTCTTTGGTGGCTCTTCGAAGGACAAGAAGAAGGATAGGGCAAGGGGCAAACGAAAGCCTTTCAACCTCGAGGCGGAAAAGGAACAGATGAAATCGGTCGTTGCCGACGCCTCCATTACCTCCACGAACCTCTTGAATGCCGTCCAGGGCATCAACCGCGAGCGAGAGCGCGTCTCGGAGAACCCAGCGGCACAGGAGTATTTCGAAGCCAGCAAACTCCTCCGCAGGAAGATCTTGCGTTACGTTCGTCTCCTCGCCCATAACTTTTGGGGTGACGTGCAGCTAACCAGGGGCAGATTCACCACGTCGAGGATGAGCATTGGTTGGGCGGTCTGCTTCATGCCAACGACGAGCTCGTGCATGCGCTCATGACTTTCGAGCAGCTCGATAGGTCCATCGACGCCGATAGTGACTCGGACGATGAGATTGCCGAACAAGCCCATCTCTACAGGAGTATGTCGCGTTTACCCAAGTACACTCACTTACTCACGACTAACAACTCAACAGTGATGGCTCAGAAGGGTAAAGCAGCCATGGCCCAGGCCGGCCACTCGCCCACGACATCGCAGCCTCCCGACCTCTCCGGACTGAGCATCTCAGCCTCGTCCAAGCCGCCCGCTCCCCCGCGACCTCCTCCCACGTCCAAGCCAGCGCCACCTCGGCCTCCTCGACACCTCCCCGCTCCCGCCAAGGTGGTGGTGGAGGAAGACGACGACGATCCGTTTGGCGATGCGCATACCATCGAGACGCCGTCTCACGAGCGCGGCCAGCCGAGGTGGTAGTTGTCATGTTTGAAATGGGTGGTTGATGTCTTTTTGTTATGCATTTATGGTTTCGTAGTTTGGACGTTTCCTGGTGTAGGTGGGGGAGTTGGATCAAGTAAGAAGCAGGATTTGACAGAGAGCGACACTACATTGAATTGGCATATTTCAGTTCCATTATTGGATATTTCTCAACTACACAATATTACTCGCGAGCAAGCAAGCATGTGCAATATGCTCTCCAACGACGAGAGTAGGTAGTCACGACAACGACTGCATCTTGGAACGTCGTCATCATTCATGCTCCAGGGTAACTCGCCCATTTCACTGGATCGCGACAAGAGCAAATTTCCCTCCGCTGGGTCCGACTTGACAACGTCTCGTCTCTCTCTGCGCGACTGGCCGACTCAAAGTTGCGCTTGAAACCGTCGCGGATCGTCCGATTCAAAGTGCCACCCAATCTCTCTCGCCCGTGTCACGATCCATTCCCGCAACGCAACGCAACGCCCACCCCTCCCCTCCCCCCTACGCTTACCCCATCAAAGAAAATGGAAGCGCGGCAAAAAAAAGAGCAATACCCATCCATCCATCCATCCAACTTCTCTCAAGAAAAAAAAAAAAAAAAAAAAAAGATTTCTTCACCTACATTCCTGCCCCCAGGACTTTGCATTGTCATAGACCTGCATTAGCCCCCCCCATGTGCAAGTAATTCGCCCTATTGACGCGGGGAGCAGGGGTAGTCATGGCCCGTATGGAGAGAGCCCTGACGAGGGACGGCAACGAAGGGACCCGAAGGGGGTCGTGTCGAGACCGCGTTTTCCGATGGGAAATAATCATTGGGCGGAATATGCGAAATGCCGTCTAGACCGCCCTTCTTGTCTGTTTACCGCCTCTCTTCGGGAGGAATCGTTCGTAAAAAAAAAAAAAGCCAAAGTCGTGCTCTCACATGGTGGCTTGATGAGAAAACAGCCGACGATGCAGGCAGACGCGAGGGATGATGGAAGGTCGAGGAAGAGGAAAAAAAAAAGGAAGAAAAAAAAAAGGGCGTTCCATCGTTCGTCACGCCCAAATCTCCACGACTGCATGCACGCAAGGCCACCGCTGCAGCGCATCTGACGAGATTTGAGGCCCCCTCGTCTCTTCCCATGGAATCCCCATCCCCGTGTCTGAGTCTCCAACAACAAAGAGTTGCACGCGAGCAAAAAAGCAAAAGCAATCTCATCTCATCTCGACCTTTTTTGCGCCGCCCCCGCGCGCGCACGCACCGCTACCGCCGCCCGGAGGTTTTTTTTTTTTTTTTTTTTACTTGCCTTCTCTCCCTTGCTTGTGCTTTCTTTTCTGATAGCGGGAAGAATCTCGAACCAAGAACGCGCAAAAAGTAAAAAAAAGTGAGCATCTTGCTTGCCGTCTCTCCAAAATCTGATAGCCGCATAAAACGTCCAAACGACGTGCCTTCCTCCAAAGAGGTTCCACCCCCATATCCGTCACCCCTGATTCATCTCCATTCACCCATTTCCGTTGCCAAAGAGGTTGGGCTGGGCTGGGTCGGGTCTCGTCTTGGGCTGAGGTGATGTGGAAGATCGGTCAACGACAGCTGTGTTTAATTACCAGGCGAGACCTTGCGGTCGCCTCCCATCATATCATGCTCGTTTCCACTCCTTCACTCGTCAGCGCAACCGACGGTGAAGAGACGGAACAAGCATCGGTGTAGATCGGGCTTCTCGAGAGATCCAACCGAAGCGAGGGGCGGGTCTTTATCATGATTGATGGTCTTGCTGAGCTGGCCAGCCTTCGAGTCCTTCACCGACAATGAGGTTGCATCGGACGTGCTCCCTCCCGTCCCAGGATACAGGATAGAGAAGGCTGAGAGAGAGTTTACGGACGACAAGACTGTGCTGTGACTGTGACTGTGCCTGTGCAAAAGGGTCCTTCCTCGTCTGCCGCAAACCGGTGCTCTTTGGCCAGCATATGGCACCTGGCTCTTCGAACGTCCCGAGACTGACACAAGACGACGACGAATGGCCATGGGGCGGTACCGACGTAGATCCCGTTGACCAGCATGATCCAAATAGATTCTGCTCATCGATGGCGCATCCCTTCGTCTCTGTTTGCAACTCGGACCAGGTTCCTTTGCGTCTTCTGCAGCTCTTCGTATAGACGCGCCCCCCCCCCAAGCTCCGCATTGTCCTTCAGCTGTCAGGGCTCCTGCCAGGGCTCCGGGCGCAACACAACGGTCACAGTTCTGAGACATGTCTTCTGCACTAGGCTTGCGTCCTCAAACGGCGCCGACGGCAATCTCAGCCCAGATGCGTGGGGAGAGGGCTGAAATTGGCAGGCAACTTCAACCCCAACCCTCGACAATCGACGTCGACTGGCTCTCCATCCTCCCATCGGATTCGTGAAATTGGCCATTGTCGTCCTTCTCGCACCGGCCCCCACCTCACCTGAGGATAGCGCCGTACAACTCCGAAAGAGGTGTGCTGAGGGCTGCGAGGTGGCATGGTTGCCAGCGCAGCACAACGCAAGGCGGCTTTTTTCGCCATCGTCTCCCGATGCATGAGCACAAAGCCGCTGACCACGACATCGTGGACACCTCCTACACCTCCTGCTACACCTCCTGCCGTGATACCGCCTTCTTTGACGAGACGTGAGCCTCGTCCGTGTCGTCATCTCTGCTTGCTTCTAGCGCGGCATCTGGACGACACCAGAAGCCATGAGGTTATCGCAGCAGAAGCAAAGGTGCATGCCGGCATCGAAGGGGCCCCTCGTGGCAGCCATGGGTCCCGGTCATCCCTGTCAGCGCATCCAGACACCCTTTATAGCCTGAAGAGTCTCGAGAGGGCATTCTGCTCGCTGGCTCCTCCCCACTGCTTCTGGAAGCCTTCCATTGATTGTTTCATCCATGACCGAGCGGAAATGCCCGTCAGTGACTTGGAGCTCGAGCCCTGCTCCAGTGGGATCCTGGGGCCTGCAAGAGGGCGGCGGTCCGACTCCCGGTTGGTCGAAGCTCCTCGAGTTTTGGTTTCGCCGCGGGCAAAAAGAGGATGAAAGGGGCGTACGATATGTGCCACCCGGGGGGGGCGCAGTGTACGAGAAGGGCTTGCATGAACAAACAAAGGCCAATGGCAAATACGGTACGGAGAGCCAAGGAGATCCGCCATCAGCGCGAGCTGAGTCTGTCGTCGGGCGAATTGCATAATGGGCTTCGGCGTCAGGCCACAATGCCTGGAGATGCCCACCAAGCAGAAGCAGCGCTGCAATAGTATTGCTCCATATCGTTTCTTGCATGCCCTCTAATCCGGGGCAAGACGCGATGCCATGTCGATCACACTGTGATGTGTGATGCAGTTCGCGCGTGAAGAAGCCCGGTCCGCCATCGGCACGCTCCTTTGTTTCAACCAAGCATTGGGCAATAAAGGACTCGATTCAAAGCAAGGCATCGGGCTCGCAAGGGCGTGTGCAAAGCTTGGATAGGATCGACACAGACGTCGCAACGGCCTTCGCAACAGCCGGGAAGCAATGGGCAACGAGAACAAGGCTGCCGCCCGCAATGGCTGTTTGCTCGATAGTCCCCCGTCCCAGCCATGTCCCCGTCCTTGCTTTCTTGCGTTGCCCCATGCTCCTGAGAGACTTTGTCACAGGGACGAACGAGCTGTCACTAGCCGTCCACCAATCTCTTTCTGTTTCGTCTCCGGCGGAAGCTTGGCAGCCTTTAAAGGACAGACGGCGTGCCGTAGGATTGCCCCAAGCCTTCAAGTCGTAGCCCTGTTCGTTTGTTGCAGCCCTTTCTGGTCCTAGCGCGCCGTGAGGTGGTGAGAGACATCATCAGCCATTTGGCTGTTCGGCGCTCGGAAGCGTCTGACTGTATCTCGAGCAGGAGACTACCAAGAGCTAGCTCTGCGGGTTAATGTTAATTGTTTCATCCATGGCCTCAGGCGGTTACCCGATTGGGACAGAAATATTTGCCATGGCGGGTTCGCTTTGCTGCTTGATTTGATTTCGCAAGGTCCCCCAAGTCTCGTTTGGGCGCACCGGCGCACCGCCTTCACCGAAGCTGGGGAGGGGGGCGGGTATGGTACAGTCATTGGCACTGGCTTGGCTCGGATCACGGCCAAAAGAAAGAAAGAAATGGCTACGTGGTGGCAACCGTTTGAAGGTGATATTGCAGCATCTCTCGGTATTCATGACGTCTCAGCGAGCGGCTCGACGGCGGTGCGTGCGTGGAATTTCTAGAAGGACGCTTTGGATATGTGGCCCATTCTCATGTCGCATCGGCCTGGCTGGGACGGTGATGCATCTCGTGCTTGGATTGGACCGACTTCAGCCACATTCGTCCAAGGGCGTGCGCCAAAGCTGCACGACAATGGACAAGCCTACTACTTGCGCTTATTGAGGATGCGCCGAGGCGCATGTCTGACCAACAACTTCGTCAGAGTAGCGAGAGAGGGCTTGACCGAGTGCATACATACGAAGAGCAAACCCGCATATTGATTGCATCGCCGAGGACGTAATGAATGGTACGTGACGAGCAAAGTCGGTGGCCTGTTTGAGTGCTTTCTGCACCTTTACCATGCCCCCTTTCCGGTCACCTCTTGTTCACCTCGCCGAATCGTAAGACGGACGTATCGAGGCATGATGCCTGCTTCTCGGGAGCGTTGACCCCTGCCTCCCGCGCCGGCACGGTCAGCATTTCCCCAGCCGGAAAGGGCCATCTCCTGGCGCTCCTGGCGGAACTGGAGGCTGTCTCGTGGAGGCCAGGGAGCATGGGCGCGTGGAGTGCAGCATGCAACAGCTGTCGTTGGAGGCCCGAGGGGGAGCCGTCCCGGAGCCGCAAGCCGCCAGACGGGCCATAAGACATGGATGGTTTTGGAGGGATGGTCTCTGTTCCATCGCGGTGAGACTGGGCTTTGGGGGATGGCCTGGAGATGGGCAGATTTGGGGCCTCAGTCCACCCCGGACGCATCAGCCAGGGCAGCCGTCGTGCCATTCCCCATCCCTGCTTCGTTCCAGCCTTTGCCAGTCCGTCATCGACGGCGAATGGCATCGGCGACTGGTGGCGGCACTATCGACAAGTCGAGACAAGACGCGGCACGAGGGCTTCTCGAAGGCCGTCAGAACAATGGGCGCGATCCATCCCTTGGGCAGCACGGGGCAGACGGGCGATGGCGATGGAGGAGGGGGGGGGCCCCAGGGAGGGGCAAGCCAGGGGAGGTTAGAGTCAGTGCCCTCACTCCCCTGAGCCGTTCTGCGAGAGAGCGAGCGAAAGACGAAGAGAGACACAGAGAGGGAGGAGTGTACGTAGAGAGGAGATGGACGAGAAAGCGAACAGCAGGGGAGGGGAGATGGGAATTTCGAACTTGAAGGGACTTTGCATGGGGAGGGGAAGGAGGGGAGAGTTCCAATGGGGCAAGCGCGATGGACTAAGGACTAAGGGCAAAGGGCGAATGGCGAAGATTGGAAGACTGGAAACGTCTGGAAGTCGGAAACTTTGCAAGACGAGAACAGAGTGGTTGGGCCGTTCATTATTGGCGCACCCTTTGCGGCCGTGATGGCCACAACTACCCATCTACTTGTTTTTCCTGGTTTTCATCAACATGGCTGGGCACAGAGTGTCCCGGACACTCGGACTGAGAGCATCCAGGTACAGTATCGTACCGCAGTATCCGTAATGCGTACAGGTACGAGTCGGGAGCGGGCACAGACGCGTGCGCTTCCAACGTTAATTCCTGGATTAGACCTGCCTCAAACTTCGACGACGCTTCGAGAACCCTTCCAGGAGTGAGCTAGTGTGCGTAATTTCCTACCATGCATTGATCACTTCCATTTAGAAAGCCGCCAGGGACGCATCCCCACAGTCCACACTCTCCTCCGTCCACGCTCACGCTTTGTTAGTCCCGGTGGCGGGGCAGGAGCCATGAGGTGAGCGATGGATGGACGATGGATCATGGCTGTGACAGAGAGAACGGGAGTGGCCAAAACTGCGAGTATCCGGGCGAGGACAGCGGATACACTCATTCCAGACATTCCGTCGTAGTCTTGCTCTCTGAGCCTGCTACTGGACCGTAACAGACAATGCGTGCCACAGCGGGAGCCAGTAGAGAGGAGGAGGCGAGTTTAGGCTCACGGTTCAGCATGTATCATAGCCTGTCGGGTGCGAAGAATCATCCGCGAGCGCTAACGGGTAGGAAGGAGGGAGGTGATGCAGGTGGAGAATGCCCTCTCCCTGGCTTCTCTTGGAAGGTCCGTATTGTTCTTCCATTGTGTTGTGTTTGTGATTGTTGTGAATGCTGCTTACGACGCGCAGTGCCGCAGCACTCGCCCTTTTGGGTCTGGACGAATGGATATTTTGCCTTGGAAGTCTGTAGGTTTGCGTGAATTCGTAGTAAACCGACCACCTGATCTATGAGGTGTATTCGTAGTATGACTACAATATTGGGAAGTGTCATGTTTGTTCTGGCTGAAAAAGATCAACTGACCTTAACCGACCTTGAGGACTCCCTCCTTCCGGGCAAAACTGGCCGAGGAGAAAAAGTCATGATAAGTCATGGTGAGGAGTGATTATGAGGTGAGAATTCGGGTGAGGCCACGACGGGAAGCCAAGGTCAGCAAAAAGGTGAGAGGAGGCAGCCGGCTCGTCAAGTACCGAAGCATGGAGACATCCCGCACAGTGCGTGGCGGATGGCTCTCCCATTGGACCAGACGAGGACGACCACTTCTTTTTTTTCATTCCCAGGTCACCCTTCCACCCGTTCCACCCCTTCCTTCCACGGTGACTCGACAAGTCGTCGATTGCTTCAATAGCCAACCGCGGCAGAGCTCAGGCCTCCCGCGTCGGATCTGATTGGGTGCGTCCCCAAACCTTCTGGGGCCGACCTTCTGATCCATGCGTGAGCGACGGTCAACAAACACACCACAAGCGGAAGACATGTGCGTGTTGCGTGCATTAATTTTTTTCTTCTTCACCCACGACCCATGGCACAATACCACTTAACAATGAAGCAAACACACACAAACGGTCATCCCTGGGGAGGGGGCGAGGCGGCCTTCCGACATCCCGGGCCTTGGCTTGCGGATGCTGGAACTCGGGTTAATCAACTTTGGCATTGACCAGGTCGCCGCCGTTTTGTGAACGGAACGAGTATGCGAGCCCGAAGAAGAGGAGGGAGAAGACTAGGGGGGTTTTCTCAGTGCTCCCGCACCTGAGGCAAGCGAGCGATGCATTGCCCGAGCATTTGGGACCATTGTCCGTAGGTACGCCTGTATTCATGTCCGCCGCGACGTGGGTAACTTCTGTCATCAGATGATCGCGTCTGAATCGTAGACTCCAGGTTGTTTGATTGCATCGTGATACGAATTGCCCTGCCGTGTTGGCCATCAGGTATAGATTACGAGTCGTCTGAGTAATCGGGGATAGCTCCCGCTTGGTTGCTCGCTCTCGCCGAGATTCAAGTACGCCAGCTGCAGGTCACAAGCAGTGGTCGAAGGGCCCCAAGGCCCTGAAAGGCCCTGAAGGGGGAGGAGATGGAAATTGGCGACGATCCAAAGGCAGCTCAATCTGAGTCGGCCAGCCAATCGACGACGGCTTCACAGCTGGTGGACTCAGGTGAGGCAAGCCGCAAGCCACAGTCGACAACACGACACACGGACTCGAGTCGACAGGGATGGCGCGAGGAGATGGAGTCTGAGAGGGCTTCTGGAAGCCACAGATCTGCCACCCGCGACTGGAGACTCATCACACTTGCCTCTGCCTTTGTGTCCGGACTGGCCTGAGTCCTGACAGCCCGACTCCGCCGAGAGCTCAAAATGTCGGCCCCATTGATTGCCTAGGGCACTTTGTGCCTTGGGGCCGCAGGGGGACTTGGGGGACCAGCGAGCGCCCTGTCATGACGTCTGCCCTGGATGGCGGCAGGGGGTTATCTCTGAGGAGCGCTGGCTGGCGATGCCTGACGGCGGTTCATTTGACAGCGAAGCCATCGTGAGAGAAGTCGAGTGAGATGGGCAGAGAGAGGCCTGTTCGCCATCCCGAGGGAGAGGGAAACAGTATCAGAGGCCAGCAAAAGACCCCTTCAACCGCGTGCATGCATCGGCAACGGCATTTCACAAATCGCATCGTATCGCAACCCATCCATCGTCCATCCATCGTCCATCCATCCATCCATCCATCCATCCATCCATCCATCCAGCCCATGGGCACACGGCAGAGCATGGCCACAACAACACCACAATTCCAGCCTCGATTCGATCCCCCATCCTTCCCTCCCGTCGGTCGTACCAAGTCTCCCGCCGGGCCTCCCTAATTCATGACGGCAGACGAAAAGGTACACCCGTCTCGTATTGGGTTGCCGCATTAAATCAACCTGGAACCAACCACCAACCATGCCGCCGTGCCATCGGGCCCCCTTCCCTAAAATACAGAGCAGCATTTCTGGAGACAGAGAAAGAGGCGTCCACTCGCAACTCACCTCACCACATTAATGTCGCCCACCCAACCAACCAACTCAGCAAATACGTATCCGTGAGGGTACGACCGACGACGTACCAGGCTGGCAGGGACAGGCCTGCAAAATGTTTGCTCGCAAGCCTTGACCGGGGTGGTCCCTCGACTCCCTCTGCTCTCCCACCTTCGCACCCCCAGCCAGCCTCATGCCATCCACGGGTCATGGGTGGTTTGTCTGGGAAGATGAGCAGGACCACCGGCTGGTCCTAATGACCAGCATCATCACCCATTGTCCCCGCCCTGTGCGGCATGACGGTGTCCCGTTTGGGTTGGACCTGGGACCCTCGAAGGCCTGTAAACGGAAGAGCCTGGTTTCCTCAAGAGGACACCGTCTTTGGGCCCGTGGTGGCCCGATGCCTTGGAGTCGTCTTTGTCTGGTTGAAGCCACGAGGGAAGACAAACGTTGGAGACTAAAAGGTGTTTGCTGGGCGCGCATTGCGACTCGACCGACAATGTCCATCATGGGCGACCGATGATGAATGAATGAGGGAATGAATGAAAATAGGTTCCGTGGCTAACTTAAATTAGTACGAGTCTATGACTCGCACTGTGCATCACATCGACAAGTCGCGGCTTGTTGCCCTGTCGCAGGTACCTGCCTCCAGTAACTTCGACAACGAAGAAGCACATCCCGAAGCTCTATTGCTTCTCTCAGGATCCAGCTCGCCTTGTTCTGGTTGTTGGCTTCTCCTCGCTTTCCTTTTTTCCCGCAGGATATGTGCTCCAACACACCAGAAGGTCGCCCATTGACTTATTCCGTCACGTAATGGTCCGTTCCGCCTGCAACGTATCTTCAACAACCTCACCTGTTTGTTCTCCGGATACTCGAACCAAGTGATGTAAGTACGTCGGCGCGTAGGCAAGAAATAAACAAGGGGTTGAATTACGCAGATATTCGGAGGCAGCTAACTTGCCTCTTCATTCGGAGGTAGGGACGCAAGCAGTAGCCTCTCATCTCATGCCTTTCTAGCCACACCCCCCCCACCTGGGTGAGGAAGTTTGCGAGTCTGTAAGTATCCGTCTGGATGGTTGGGCTCAATACGTAGACATACGGCACATCCCAGAGCAGGTCACGCTTCCACGCATTTTTAGCTTGCCGTTGATTTGTACGAAGTGCATTTAGCAGATATATAACAAAGGGCTTTTACCTTCAGTTCCCTCCCAAACACCACCGGCTATCAAGTTCAACAAGCAATTCGACGACTCCAACCCAACCCACCACCCGAACTCTTGGCTCTGCAGAAGACTAATCTGTTTGGATCAATCCCCGTGGCGCTCGTCACCTCCGAAGCAACCTTGCCTGTCGGCCGTCAGCCGTCAGCCACCTAAGCAGCCGTCGCCACACGCCCCCCCTTCTCGAGCATTCACCGCCCTCGTCGTTGCCTTTGAAGAGACGTAAAAGAGATCTGCCGTGTCTAAAATACGGCCACGGCCACAGACGAGATCCATCGTCCAGCAAACGGGCTGCGGCCAGCAGCACTAGGAACAATTCCCAATCCTCCTGAAGAAGCAAATCCGCAGTCACCTCACACCTCACACCTGACGGTAAGTCGTCTCGAAGTCTTGTTTTTGTCGAGAAACGATGGAAAAGTGCAAATGCATCCGCTCGTTCCGATCCGTTCTTCCTGGCCTGCCTCCTGCCTGCGCTGCGCTGTTCATTCTCGTTACACTTTTCTCGTCCTTTTTTTTTCTCTTCTGCCGTTTGATCCCCGCTCCATCGCGCGCCGGTTGGTTTGCACGGGGGCGTACTGGGTCCCGCTATTTCACTCCCTCTCTCTCTCTATCCTCCGCCTCCCATCCCTGTCACCCTGCCGTTGGCCATGGGCGTAGGTTTTTTTTTTTCTTTGGGCCCTCCACGCCACGGCCTCAGGCTAGGTGAGGTGTCTGCCAATGCCTTGTCAAGTCCCGCGCCCGAAACGGGGGGCAGACACCCAAAGGGACCTGACGCAGCACCAGCCTGCCCAAGGGACACCCAAGGGACCCCCCTCAAGTCTGAACGGCCAAACTTGACATAAAGGCTTGGCCCCTGCCTGACCTCGATCAAACATCTACTCCTTGAACTCCCCTCCTTCCCCCGTTTCCCCTCGATCAACATTCCTCGGCTCTTTGTTTGTTGTCGCTTTTTCATCACAGCAGGTGCTCATCAACTCTCATAGCCTACACACTCCTGCCTTCTGCCCCTCCGTCCTCTCGGTGCCTCCTGCCTCGTCGCTTCGACACACTCGCACTTGCCATTTCGCGACAGTGGTCCTTCTCGCTGTACCTGCATTTAGCATCGCGAACAGACCACCCTGAGATCCTCTCCCTCTCAACTTCAACCGTCCCGCATCGCGACCAGACGTGAATCACTGCTCAGCGAGACGCCTTCACCCTCTTCAACATCCTTTTTCGACCGCGCTCGCGCTGCGCATCGCCCGCAAACCCTTCTTCTCTCGCTAGTCGGTAAGAAAGAAGGCAAACTTTCTGCAAACACAATCCGTCCTTTTCGACAAGGTTGCCTCGTCTCGTTTGCGCCGCTGCCTTACGGACCCGCGTCACCTGAAATATATTTGGCAACTTTTCTCGTGTCGCCGGTCGACTCTGTCTCCCTCTCTGCATCCGAAACATTTTGCAGAGTCCCATACCGACAACCACCACTCCAACGCGTTGAATAGGTATGCTCTCTTTTTTTTCCCCTAAGCCTTTGTGATTCTTCGCATCCTCCCTTTCTCATCCGACCTCATCTCCTTTATCGATGGACCCCTTGCGGCTCGCCGGGCACGTCCAAGATCATGCCACTGCAAGGGGGTCAGCATGTTTTTGTGTGGTTTCGGCACCTTTACTCCTTTCAACGCCAGCTCATCTTTTGCCGAAACATGTACATTTTGCGCTGACCGTGTAATTTTAGTCGCGAATACGCGAACACCTCGAATCCCCTCCCCCTTGAGTCAATAAAAACCCCAGCAACCAACCTAAGATATGTCCATGATGAATGGCATGAGATCACCAGCCCCAACGGAGGTGATGGACATAACGAACATGCTGAATAAAAAAGCTGGTCAAATGCAACAACTTCAAAACGGTCTCATCGATCAACATCATCTCGTCAAGGACCCAACCATGGAACGATCCGTCTCCCCTCACGGCTCCGAGCACTCCCAATACTCCACTCCTCACAACATTGCGCGATCATACCCTTCGCCAGTGCCCATGCAGGCGCCCATGCACATGTCCAATCCAATGCCTGGCATGCAGCTCTCTGGTTACCCCGAGTTGCCCAACATGAACGCCATGCCGATGCAAATGCAGCAGCAACACATGCCCCAGCAACAACACCAACAACCCGCCCAGGCTCCCACGCCAGTGAAGGCTTATCCTTGCAGTACGTGTGGAAAGGGATTCGCGAGACGCAGCGATCTGGCTCGCCACGGTAAGCGCAGCATGGAATCAACTCGCATGGCAAGAGCTAACAAGAAACTCAGAGCGCATTCACAGCGGCGTCCGACCTCACGTGTGTGATTGGCCCAACTGTGGAAAGCAATTCATCCAGCGATCCGCTCTCACTGTGCATCAGCGAGTGCACACGGGCGAAAAGCCTCATCACTGCGAGACCTGCGCCAAGGTTCGTCATATATTGCCGGCATGATTGTACGCGATGCTAACAACAAACAGCCTTTCAGTGACAGCAGCTCCCTTGCTCGCCACCGTCGAACCCACTCGGGAAAGCGACCCTACAAATGCCCCTACGCCGATTGCCAGAAGACGTTCACGCGTCGTACCACTCTGACGCGCCACCAAAACCACCACAGCGGAACGATTGAAGAGGCTGCTGCCGCTACCGCCGCAGCCCTTGCCGCATCCAAGACGAAAGGACTGACACAAACTCGATCAGAGGGTGACCACATGTCTAACCACGGTTCTCCCCTCACCACTCCCTCTCCGAACCAGCGCAATATGTCCATGTCTCCCAACGTCGACATGTCCAACGGGGGAATGCCTCGCCACGGCGACTTTTCTTACCTGCAACAGACTGGCTCTCTGCCCGTCCACATGCGCGTCGGTAGCCCCATTGCCACCGCTCCTGGCCCCTACAACACAATTCGCCCGACCTCGCATCCGACCAGCTACGGACCCCCTCCTACCCTGGAGCCCAGCTTGGAGCAGCACCAATCCGCAGGCGCCGGCAGCGCGAACAACAGCCCTCATATGGCCTCGGTCGGTTGGCAATCACCTCCCACGGTGCCTTCCCCATCGCAGAACGGCGCCAGCTACGTCTATCCCGATCCGGAGGCTTACCCAACGAACCCTGCCATGAACCAGATGTACTATGGTGCGCCTCACATGCGACGCCCCCAGAGCGCAGAACCTGGCCTGGTGAACATGGCCTAGATATCTTACCGCCCGGTCGGCGAGGAGCCTCCCTGAGATATTGTAGGCCTGTGAGAGAGTATCTTCCTGATTTGGCATGGCCAAGGCGCAACCTTTTCTTTTTTCCATTTTTTTTCTTGTTTTCAGAGAAAGGTGTACGTTCTTGGACTGGATCCCTTCTTCACATTTCCAAAATTGCGGGACTCGGATGGACGGACTTGCCGTCAACTAATATACCCAACGATACGGCGGGTGAGCAAGCCCTCCTTGATGGAATGGGTTCGGAACAGTGGGGATTCTATTTCTTTAATTTCCTTATGGATTCCTATCCACGCCCTCGATTATTTTCCTTTGTTTGCACTCGATAGACTGGCGGTCGGCTACCTTACGATGATGGACACTGTCTGCACGATACTCAGAGGGACGGGAGTTTTAACTGGAACGTGGTTAACTGGAGGCTTTCAAAACACGGGAAGCAAGTTGTAGGCATTACGGGAACACAAGACGCAGGGCATTGTTATTGTACTTGATAGACCATAGGACACGGGATAGGGACACATTATAGACTAGCACCACAGGCACTTGGCCTGACCAACAAACAGGTTCGCCACATATTAGTTTCTTTGGTGATTACTGATACTTGACTCCTGGCTTCTGCCTTGATTACTATCTGTTCTGACTTGAGATGAATTGTCTGGGCGCTAGCGAGGGCTTCCCGAGCTGCTAATGCAAGTCGTTTGTTGAGGGCGGAGGAGGGTCGCTGGACCTAGGAGTGATCTGTGCCACGGCACCGATGGCCGATGTCACGTCGGCCAAGTTCCCCAGATTTCAGACTTGGCGTTGCCGGGGACGGAGCATTCTCCATGGCGGAGGACAGTATCGACGGGCAAGGCACGGCACCGTGTCTGTGCTTGAGGTCGAGGGCACGGCTTGAGCATGGCTACTATTGGAACAACTATTCTATAGGTCTATTGGGTTATTGGGGATGGGAGAGGCACATATATGCGTGTTGTTGGTTGTTGGTGTCTCGTCGGTGGTGTCCGTGATGCGACGGGAAGGCATCTCGACGCTAGGATTTATAGACAGACTCCTCCTGACTTGGGAAACGACGAGACAACTTTTTCCAGCCACGGCATCGCCTCTAGCTCAGTCCTGACCGCCTGACTTTCTACGTAGTACGAAACGAAAAACATTAACTGCGCAAGGTGGGCAGTGCTCGTCTCGTTGCTTTTTCTCCCCCCTCGCGGTTTGCTGACCCGGGCTGCGCTGCACGTCGATTTTCTGATTTGTAATCTCCGACATATCAAAAATTCAACCTCATCCAAAGCAGACAATGCGACACGGGCGCGAGCAGCAATGGCGGTGGGGCCAGTCTCGACAATGACCTGACCTTGTGTTTTTCTGTGGCATGTATTGGGCATTAAAGTGCGAAAAAAGAGAGGGAGAAGAGGTACGAAGGCGGGATATTCTAAGGCTTTTTGGGTTCCAGGTCAGCAGGGTTGTTTTGTGAGGTAATGGGAAAGGAAAGAAAGGGGACTTGGCGGGCGAGGGTGGGAGTCTTTATGTTCTCTGCACTTCCCTTCCCCCCTCTTCTAGCTCGTGCAAACCGGTTTCTTGTTGAGAGTTTCAGAACATTTTCTTGTTTCTTCCTCAAGCTTGATTCTTATTACATCGTACTATCCTTGCTTCTATACGCTGTCCTCTATACCTCTCTACTCTTTGTCTGTATATGTGGTGTAGTCGTTCGTCCACGATGCTCATCGACATCGCCGTCTACGCCGACTTCCTCTGCCCGTGGTGCTATCTCGAGAAGCGAAGCCTCGAGGCGGCCACGTACAAGTACAAGGCGCGCCATCCTGACGTGGACTTTCGCGTCGTCTGGAAACCATACCTGCTGTACCCGACCATTCGAAACGGTGGGTTTCCTGTCAACTCTTGCCTGACGAAGTGCCCCCCCTCCAAAACTAACAAGTTCATTCGTAACAGTCGACAAGCACGCCCTCTACACAAACATCATGTCCCCCGAAAAACTCTCCACCTTTATCGACGGCGTGCAAGCCGCCGGCGCGACCCACGGCGTCGACTTTGCCGTCCATGGCCCAACCGGCCCCTCGCAGTCCTCGCACCGCCTCTCTGCCTTGGCCCTCCGGACGCTCGGCCCGCAAGCCCAGGCCGCCGTCGTGGAAGAACTCTTCCGTGGTCACTTTGAGCGCGGCCGCGACGTCTCGGACGTGTCGTGGCTGGTCAGCGTGGGGAGGTCCGTCGGCCTGCGCGAGGACGAGGTGCGCGCCGTAGTGCGCTGTGAGGACACGGGCAGGGAGCTGGAGCGCGAGGTAAGGGCCGCCATGGGTGGGGGGGTCGTCGCCGTGCCGAGCGTGCTGGTCGGGGGCAGGTTTCGCGTCGGGGGTTACCAGAGCGCGGATCTGTTCGAGGGCGTGTTTGATAAGTATGTGAGGGAGCAGGAACAGGGGGGACCGGCCGTGACGACCTCGACGACGAATACGCCCGAAACCCAACGAGGGCCAAACTCGGACTGGTTGAGGCTGGTGACGGATAGGACGACGACTGGAGGATCGACTAGCTAGGAAGGGATCATTGGGCAACAAAGCACTGTTGGATTTGTTCTAGACGAAAACCCATAGTTCCTTGTTTTCAAAGACGACGGATATATCTGCATCTCTTCCCCCCGATGCAATCGCTTTCTGGCGGGTTGATGTGCATTTTTTTCTTCTTCGGCGTGAGATATAAAGAACCCCAGAGCCTGCCTGATCCCCACTGACGCCATTGAAACAAAACAAGACAGGAAACAAAAAAGGTCGGAAACAAAAAGAAAGTCCAAAAAAATATCATCCCAAAAGTCTTTCAAGTTTTCAGTATACCGGCAGTGAACTCCTCCGTCCGTAAACGCCTCGACTGCCACCAGGCAGAAGTCCCTATAACCTGTCCTATTCTGTCCCGTTCCAAGCCTCATCGTCGCATGTTGCTGTAGTCCTGCATCAAGTGCGCCATGTGCACGTTTGTCGCCTTGCCCAGGCGCTTGCCCGCACGCTTCCGCTGGGCCTTTGGCTTCGCGCCCTGGCCCTGGTTGATTTTGCTGGGGTCCTCGCTCGTGGGCTTCTGCCCGACGCTGACGAGCTTGCGGTGCATGTCCTCGACGCTGGGGATGGGCACGCGTGTCCACATGACGCGGAACTCGTCCTGCACTTTGTAGTGCAGCGAGGGATCGTCGGGCCAGATGTACCGCGGCAGGTTGTCCTTCTTGGTGCGCACCACCAGGATCTTGTGCTTGGCCTCGAGGTCCGAGATGGTCGCCTCGCAGTCAGGCCATCCGTCCTTGAGGTCCTTGACCGACACGCCCGCCGCGTCCGTCATGCGCTGGAGGTGGGCCAGCAACGACGTCGCGTCCCGGACCCCGATGATGATGGGCTTGTAGGTGTACTTGCCCGTCTCCCACGTCTGCTCGCTCAGGCTGGGGTCGGGTCGCCACTCGACCCGGTTGTGATAGCGAAGACCCTCGGCGAGCTGCTGCTTGTGTTCCGGGGTGTAGTTCTGCAGACTGAGGTGGTCGATGATCTCCTGGATCGTCTTGGGCTCCCCCTTCTTCTTGAGCAGGTCCACGGCAAACGTCATTTGCGTCTTGACGCCCTCGCCAAAACCCGTCAGCTCGGGCTGCGAAAAGGGGACTTCGGGACCGGCATCGCGCTTGCGCTTGGAACTCGGCGTGTTCGGGTCGGAGGCGGGAGACGGTGACGGCGACGGCGGAGCGAGCGAGGCCTTGATGGTCGAAGGGTTGGAGATTTTCGCGGCTGCTGAAGCCAGCGTTCCTCTGAAGGCGGTTGACTGCTTGGCGAGATAGGACGACATGGTGTGCGGGATCGATAGCGAGGGGGATGCTGACGGAGGATGGTTCGGGCGATCTGGAAGAGGAGGTTTGTCCTAACAGAAAGGACAGCGATGCGCAGAACGAGCCAAGGCCGAGGAGGATCGTTCAAAAAGATGGGCGAGGTTAAGGTTGACGTTTGAATCAAGGTTGATCCGTGTCCTCAAACGAGGCTGAAGTGTGGCGCACGCACGGGTGCCTCCGTCCGCTGTGGCGAAATGCTCCGAGTTGTCGGAGAGTTATCCTTGATCAGCATGAGCCACATGTCAACAAGTAGCCTTGCTCTTGCAATTGCGGCCCTTCATCACGCAAAGCAGCGACAGCAGAGATAGGATGAGAGAGATGGCATTGCGTCGTTAGAATCATTTTTGCGTCGATTAGAAAGGGATATACATCTAGAATCCGAATCTTCCTCCCTTCGCTTCCAATAAAATAGAGACACCGTGCTCCAGATTCCTTGCCTTGCGGGCAACTGACAAGGATGCGATTCATCTCTCGGTTCCGCGCCCCTCTGGTCCCCCAACGAAAAAAATTTGGGACCATGGGTGTTGTAGGAGCCCACTGACATCTTCCGTGTCCAAGCCAGAATGCGCCCTTCTAAATTTGCCAGGTCCCAAGGCCAAACTCCCAATTGCATGCATTTCTCGATTCCTGGGTTGTGGCGACCGAGCCATGCGATATATTCCTAGAAACAGATTGCGCTGTGCGGCCTCGATTCAGGCCATGCGCTTACGCCTGCTGCTGTTGCGACGTCTCGGCCTGTTGTTGCAAGTACTGGTAGGCGAGGTAGGCGAAGAATCCGCCGATGACGACTATGGAGTAGGTGCCGAGGCTCAGACCGCCACCCTCGTTCTTACCGGGGGCGTTGATGGGAGCAGGAGCGTTCTTGGGACCAGGGTCGCCGGCCTGGAGAAGAAAAATATCAGCATTCGGTGTGTTTGCGCAACGAGCCATTGGGCCGGAATTCTTACCTCGCGCTTCAAGTCGCCAACGTAAAGCTTCTCAAGAACCTCGCGGGCCTCGTCACTGTGACCGACATCCTCGAATGCCTCGGTGGAATCCTGTCCGGCAACGTCGAGCATGACCTCCTCACCACCACTGGGAGCGACACATGTTAGCGGGACACAGCCAAAAAAAGATAAGGAATCGGGGAGTGGGGGAGGGCGTCGTACGGGTGCTCGTCGAGGAACTTGGTACAGTCATAGACCTTGTCATGGATCACGCAGTACATGTCATTCTTGGTGTTGTGCTCGGCAACATCCTGATAGGTGAAGATCTTGTCGTCGGCCATTGCTGCGGTGTTGAGGTGTTGGCGGGGGTTGGCGATTCCGGATGGAAAAGAATTGACGGTCTCGACGGGCAAGCGATAGGCGCAGAGCGATGAGCAGAAGGAGGTCGTCGTTGCGAACGAAGGAATCGATGAGGATGGAAGAAGGAGAGAAGAAGGAAGAGGAGGATAGAAGGATGGGAGCGGGAAGGGTCCGTACGGGTTGGAAGAATCTTAGAGAATTGAACCGTGCTAGGCCCCTGTCACGGCAGCGATTCACAAGACATGCACGGCCAGGTACCTCCTAGGTGCCGATTCAGCACTGTTGCCCTCGAGGAGGTGTGGATGGGGGAGTTGGGGACGGGGAGGGACCAAGAGGACAGATCAAGGTACAATGGCAGTACCACCGGACACCTTAGCCATTGGGCACAACTGCGGGCTAGCCGACAGCTGGATTAGGGGCCTTTAGCAGCAAACCCCTGGTCAGAGTTGCGCGGCGCCGGGGCCGACGTGCAGGTACTGCAGAGGTACCCCCGACCGATGTCTGATGTACCCTCCCTCACCTTGACTCGCAAGAGGTAGGCATACACGGACTCTCCGCTCTTTCTTCAACCAGATTTACTTGACCACGGCTCCCGACGGGATGAAAGCCGGCACGTGTACTTCTCACAACATCTTCCGCACCCATTACCCCTCGTACAAAAGACCAGCGTCGTGGCCCAAGGCGATTCTTCATGGTTCCGTCTCACAAATACTTCCTCCACGCTGTCCTCTATCCCAAGTGTCCCCGACTGGTACGATCGGTCTGCTCAAGTTCCGACCCAGCTACGACCCATGAGCCATCGTCCATGGAGCAGCCCGCCAGGGACATGGCCAATGGCACCGCTCGATATTACCGCGCTCATATCCTGATTGGCCAGCATGTGCTCCTCTGTTGAAGGTCCCAGGGGTTAGCTCCTTGCCTTCGTTGGGCCATTTCCTTTTGAGCAATCTTCTGCCGACGAAGGGCCCATCGGCCATTTCCCCAGTCCAAAGAAATGTATCCTTATCGGATCCAGGTACGAATACGCTGCTCTTTTCCGGCTTTTCCCATCCCCAGCAACTTCCAGGTTGCTTCCGCATTCTTTATCCATTCAGAGAACTTGTTACATGCTGATGAAGCAAAGGTTACCATCCGAGAGCGAAAGCGACAGACAACACATGAACTTTTTTTGTCCGTCCCTCATCCCGGAATCCGGAAGCCGGAATTATCACCGAGTGGACTTCGGTCAATGCCGTTTCCGCTGCTTGTTTCATCATTTTATTTCCGCCCATTCTTGTTTATCCAGTCATGACGAATTGATGATTCTTCGGGGGATATTTTTGACTTGCCGTCTATGAGCACGCGGCAGTTATTCATGCACTGCCCTCGGCTGCTCGACCAGTGCAGCTCTCACGTCAACCTGCTAGCTGCTCCTCTCCCCTCGGCGGTCTGGGACTTGCTCGGATTCCGGCCTGGTAAGGAAATTTCCTTTTTCAGCAACCCCGTCGACCACCAGACCAAAGCAAACGGAAAGCCATGTGGTCCATAGAAGTATCTACCTCCGGAGGACTGTGAGGCAACTATCTCCGGGGACCATGCCGACCGCTTTGCCGCCCTCACTGCCACCCAATGCCAACGCCTCGTCCATCGTCACTCTGTCCGATGAGCAAGCCAACTCCCACTCCCGTACACCCACTCTTGAGACAATATCTACCCCGCCTCCACGGAAGAGCGCCATTTGGGGGAGTCACCTGGTGCATGGCCCGCGGACGGCACTGTGCGTTGTGTACGAAAACTGGGGAATGGGGGAATCAAACCGGCGAACTGATGCCTTCCAGAGCCTTGTTGCCTTCTGTTGTTCTCTCCGGCGCGGGAGGCTGAGATGGAGCTAAAGCACCCCGGGACGGTCTCTTGCCCCGGTTTCCGAAGGGAATCCCGATTCCCGGATTCCCGAAGAGGCCTTCGTGCACCTCACGTCGTTGAGACGGGCGGGGTCGGCATGAGCATGCATGCTCGTCTACTCATGCTGTTTCTAGACATGATATACGATGCGAGACCTTGTGAACGATTGATAACCTGGAGGGATCTCTGGCATCTTCTCTTGTTCTTCGCACAGTCTCCCGTTCATCCACCACAATATGCGCCATATCAACCGAACGATCCATTCCTAGGCTACTGGATGGGTTGTATGTAACTCCTTGAGCCTGGGAACTGCTCGCACCTGTCAGGAACATGGTTCGTGGTGGAACTACGTCTAACATCTGAGGGGTTGCGGTGGCATGTGCACCCCATCTCTATGCACATCTCCCGCCTTACCGTGCGACTCGTCGCGATACCTCGACTCGATGGCTGTTTGAACCCCGCGCTTTGAGTCGGAGCTCTCACCAGCGGACAGAAGGATGAGTAAATTGAATCCAATTCAGGGAAGTCAGATGAGATCCATAGGAACAACCAGATCCGCCCCCAACGCCCTCTCCACGACTGATCAAGCGCCCCATTGTTAGCAGCCAAAGTTGCGGCGGCGTGCGTCGTGCGTCTTGCGTCAAACGGCGTCGTGGAGTTGATAGCGTAGATTAGCCCAGAATAGCAAGTCCAAGAGGTCCCCTCTTAAGGTTAAGCCATCCGTGACGGCCCGCTATCCTGGTCCTGAGATGCTCGTGAGTTGAGGATGTACCGTCTTCGTTGCTCCCAACATTTGCATTGTTTGCCTGGTTCTTTATCCATCACATCGATTGCCTGTCTAGGATCAACAATGGGAACGTTCAGGCTCAGTAGTTCATGAAAGGTCCCGACCTGTGTGCCTGTCTCCGTATGGAATCTTAGATTCTCTCCACAATTCGATCTGTTTCGGTGCGACCGCTCTTTATCGTGAC
Organism: Thelonectria discophora; assembly: GCA_911649645.1. Taxonomy (NCBI): domain Eukaryota; kingdom Fungi; phylum Ascomycota; class Sordariomycetes; order Hypocreales; family Nectriaceae; genus Thelonectria; species Thelonectria discophora. The sequence continues at coordinate 1,524,300 of CAJVRK010000012.1, forward strand.
CCCAAGAGATAACCATCATGTATCTATCTCATCTCGGCATTTCTACAGCTTTTGGCTCAGCTATCCCGCCTCTAACCGACATATCGCTTCAAAACACCACACCACACACATCTACCTATCTATCGCCTGCTTCCACCGCCAATGTCCTGTCCCAGCCGGTAGCTTGTCACGCGATCCCACTCAATCTTCTGCCTCGTGACGGGCAGCTGTCGCCGTAGGCCCTTGAAGGCGCCCTCGCTGAGGCTCACGAAGCCCCGGTTCAGCTCCTCCTGGTACTTCTTCTCCGATGCGGAGACCTCGCGGACGACGGCGGAGGCGGTGCCCGCAGGGACCGAGGCCGAGACGGGCTTGTTGGTGAGCAGGCGCACGTTGCCATCCTCGTAGTAGTGCACGTCGACTTTGAGGGCGCCCTCGAGGGTGCCCGAGGAGGGGTCGTAGGTGTATAGGGACCTCCAGCGGCCATTCCTGGGAGAATGTCAGTGCGTGTGTTCTGTGCTCCCTTGGATCGAAGAATGTGAAACCTGGCCGCACGTACCAGAAATTGTTGGGGCTGTACTTGTTTCCAACGATAATGATGGCAATCTTGGTGTCGGACTCGATGGGGTAAACGCCGTAGGCGGCGTGGGCAAAGTGCTCCTGGACGTAGGAGCCCAAGGACTTGAGCGTAGATTTCCTGCAGTGCTGGTCAACGAAAATGTTTGCAAACGAAGCTCCTGCGAGTGCGGAAAGTACTCACACTAAGTCAGCCTGGGGGCCTTCCAGGACGTAGCTCTGCACGGCACTGGCTTTCTATCGCCGTGTCAACGGGGGCACGTCTTTTTTAGTAGTACGTGTTAGTATATGGACGGACCTGGGTTGTGTGATCAAAGGCGAAGCTCGAGGAGCTCTCGACGTCAAAGTATCGGCCGTCGCCGAGCGAGTTGTGGGAGCTGACGATGACCTGGCGAGTTGTTTTGGTTCAGCAAAGAAGAACCAGCGTTGTAACAAGGCGAGCTTGTGTTCCACGTACGTGCTGACTGCTGCCCGGCAGCTTCACCGTCACAAACTGTTCCTCGTTGTACTTTTCGAAGGCGGGCGCGAGGTCGGCGATGATATCGGGCGAGTCGAGGGTCAGGGCCTTGATGTCTAAGGAATCGCGCGTGCGTCAGTTTCCGCGTACCAGGTAGGAATATCGGGGGAGAATCGGGGGCGATATATGTACCTGCGACAACATCTGCGAGCTTTCGAACGGGAGGTGTGTTAGCTGATTGCCTTTTCAACGGGCGGTGACGTGGAGGCGGGGGGTGCTTCAACTACCAACCTCTCCAGGGGGAGCACCCTCGACAAAGGCCGAGACGGTCTCGAGGTCAGACATGATGCAGGAGGAGAAAAAAGGGGACGAGTAGCCAGCTACACGAAGGAGAGAGAATGCACGAGAATGCAGGAGGGTGTCGATGGCGTATGAGGCTCAATGCAATCGGGACGGTCTCAAGGGGGGGAAAACGGGGAACGGGGAACGGGGAGGGGCGGGGCACTTGGAAGCTGAGCTTTGGTGTGGGGGCTGATTGGGTGCATGTTGAGGAATAAGACGAAAAGCGTCAATTTATTTATATTGAAAGAAGTAATGTTTAATCGACAGCCCTGTCATGAATGCGTCAATATGTATTGATTGGGTCTGGCTCACGCCATCTGCATGGCATCGAGGTAAATTAATATCGTGCCTCCTCCCACCGCATCTCAGCCATCCTCAGTCTAAGCCGAGCCGTACAACCAATACCAGACAGGTGCAAGTTTCGATCCCCCTGAAAAGAATCCTTACTTTCATGCTTATAACGCTAATTTGATCCCTTTTCATGCCTCCTAATCAGAGGCCACCTTGAATCTCCTCAATCTCCATCACCTAGCCGTTTTCTGTCCCTCTACACCCATACCTAGTAGTCTAGTACCTTCTTGATATTGTCGTAGATCCCTAGGAATATGTAAGCATAACGTCGCAAATCCGACCACCTGCGTACTCACTCGCAACATCAGGCAGATGGAACTTTTCGAAAATCAAGGGCGTGTGAATGCTCCATCCCGCAACGCGAGCCACCGGCGCCTCCAGCCGCAAAAACGTATCCGGGTCCTCCTGGATAGCTGCCGCCACCTCTGCGCCAATGCCTGCATTGACCGAAGCCTCGTGAACCACCAGGACGCGGCCCGTCTTGCGTACGCTCTCAAACACCGTCTGCTTGTCCCAGGGATAGACGGTCCGCAAGTCAATCAGCTCTATCGAGACGCCGAGGTCCCGCTCCGCCTGCTTGATGGCCGAGCTGCAGAGGTAGAGTGGCTGGCCGTAGGATATAATGGTCACGTCCTTGCCCTCCTTGAGGACTTCGGCCTTTGACAGCGGCAGCTCGTAGGCCGCCGTGGGGACCTGCTCGACGGCGGCTCGGTAGAGGATCTTGGGTTCCATGAAGACGCAGGGGTCGTTGCTGCGGATGGCGGCCAGGAGGAGGCCCTTGGCCTGAGCCGGCGACCGCGGCATGATGACGCGCAGGCCGGGGATATGGGTGAAGAGGCTCTCGGGCGACTGCGAGTGGTACAGGCCTCCATGTCCGACGCCGCCGCACGGCATGCGCACCGTGAGGCCGCCGGCACTCCGGCCACCGGAGCCGTCGCGGTACCGGAACTTTGCGGCCTCGTTGACCAGCTGGTCAAAGGCCGGGTACACATAGTCGGCGAACTGGATCTCGGCAATGGGCCGCATGCCCTCGGCGGCGAGTCCGATGCCGAAGCCCATGATGCCCTGCTCCGTGAGCGGCGTGTTGAAGACGCGGTCGGACCCGTGTGTGTCGGCCAGCTTCATGGTGCAGCGGAACACACCGCCAAAGGCCACGTCTTCGCCAAAGATGACGACCGACTCGTCCTCGGCGAGGGCGATGCCCATGGCGTCGTTGATGGCCTGGAAGAGGTTCATCTTCTGCGTCGTGCCGTTGCGCACTTCTTCGGGCAGCTCGCGGCTGCTGAGAGCGGCCTGTGAGCTGTGAGCCAACAAGGGCGTGGTGGCATAGTCGGTCGGGAGATTTAATCTGGCATTGGGCGGATGGGTCGAGTAGCAGCGCGTTGAGGGCAATGTCCGTGCAAGTCGAGGGAGGGACGAGGTGAGTGCCCTCAACTGGTGAAGCGTGCAAGGAGGCATGTTGTTTTTCGACAACGATCACGGCGGCAATGGATCAAAGTCGAAGACAAAGGTGAGTGACTGAGACGGCATAGCAACAGGCGTAGACATAGCTTAAAGGTCCGGCTGGTTCAGGTCAACTTGTCCTCGGCGTTGGTGATGTCAAGCTCGGCTTGTCACGGCCCCAGCGGGGGAAACGGCAATCGTCGCCTCTGCGGCCTTCTGCAGCCACTTTCCGTTTTCAGCCACTGGAGAAGTTGTTGATAAGATTGTTGCCGGGCCGACAACCGATCCCGCGTCGTCGTCACCATGCACAAACGTGGCTGGAACGAGGCGTCATTCTTTTGTGTTACCCGTTGACTTGCGCAATTTTTTTACTTTATTAGTTTCTGTCGCATCTGCAGCTCATCAGTACGGCTCAAAAACCCAATGGCCCCGCGGGAGTCATCACGGCCGTCCAACGGACACCGACCCCGAGAACGACAACGAGGAGGAACCGCATCAAGGAAAAATGGCCATCGAAAGAAGAAGTCGTCGCAGGGGAGTCGCAGGCCCGTCTCTGGCGGCGAGGAAAGCAGAGGGGACCGGAGTTCCAAGTCATTGTCGGCAGGCGCCCTGGACCAACTGAACCAGAGCAACGAGCGAGACAGACGGCGAGCCGAGAGGGCGGCGCGAGCAGCTGAGCGAACCCAACGGGCGGAGCGTGCCGAAAGGGTGGAAAGGGCACGACGGTCAAGGCCAAGCAACAACGAATACAGAGACTCGGAGGAGGAAACGCCGCGGAAAAAGACCAAGGACAGGAAACGAAGGGTTGTCAGCGGCGCCATCGTCGAAGAGGGGAGGGCGTCTGGTCTAAGAGGGGGCAACAACCGATGGAGCGACGACAGCCTAGGAGAAAAGGACTTTTACCAACCGCGAAAGACTAAAACAGGCAAGAAAAAGAAGCTGTGTAGGTGGAATGCGCTCCGTGGACGAGCTTGGGCTGACAACATCTAGGGATCCTCCTGGGAGTCAGCGTGGTGTTGCTAATCATCATCATCGTGGTGGCAGTCGTGGTCAGCAACAAAAACAAGAAGAGCAAGGACAGCTCGAGCAGTTCCGATTCAGAAGACAGCTCTGATTTGGACGGAATGAGCCACAGCGATATCCCGACAAAGTGGCAAAACACATACCTCGACCCGTGGAGTTGGAAATCGACGACCGACTTCAACGTCACCTTTACCGACGAGACGGTGGGAGGCCTTCCCATCATGGGCCTCTACACCGACTGGGACGACTCGGCGCAGGCCAACGATAACGTGGTCGCACTCAACAAGGACTGGGGCTCATATAATAAGACGCCGGCCCGCGGAGTGTGCATAGGAGGATGGTTGTACCTGGAGCCATTCATCACCCCATCTCTATTCGACTACGACACGGATCTCGGCATCGTTGACGAATACACGCTGATGCAGCATCTGGGATCCGACGCTCCAGACACGTTGGAGAATCACTACGCAACCTTTATCACCGAAGACGACTTCAAGAACATTGCGGCGGCAGGCCTTGACCACGTCCGCATCGGCTTCTCGTACTGGGCGGTGGTGGTATACGACACTGATCCATATCTCTTCCGAACGTCATGGCGATATCTGCTGCGAGGCATCGAATGGGCCCGAAAGTACGGCCTCCGCGTCAACCTGGATCTCCACGGCCTGCCAGGCAGCCAGAACGGGTGGAATCATAGCGGACGATGGGGGACGATTGGGTGGCTGAACGGCACTGACGGGACCAAGAATGCGAACCGGGCGTTGGAGATTCACGACCAGCTGTCCAAATTCTTCGCGCAGGACCGATACAAGAATGTGATTTCACATTACGGCCTGGCCAACGAGCCCCGGATGACATATCTCGCGGCGAGCGACGTCATCAGCTGGACAGAATCGGCGTACAAGACGGTCAAGGAAAACGGGGTCGAGGCGCTCGTGGTGTTTGGCGACGGCTTCATGGGCCTCAACAACTGGCAGGGAAAGATGACGGGATACGACGACCTGGTGCTCGACGTGCACCAATATGTCGTATTCAACGAGAACCAGATCGACTACACGCACAAGGAGAAGATCACGTACGCGTGCGAGGGGTGGACGGAGCAGGCCGAGGAGAGCATGGACACGAGCACGGGATACGGACCGACCATGTTTGCCGAGTGGTCGCAAGCAGACACGGACTGCGCCGAGTACCTGACGGGCGTGGGCTGGGGAAACCGATGGGAGGGCACGTACGACACGGGCAACTCGAGCACGTCGATCCTGACGCCGCAGTGTCCAAGCAAGAGCAGCAAGTGTTCGTGCGACGGGGCCAACGCGGCGCCCAGCGACTGGAGCAGCGAGTACAAGAGCTTTCTGCTGACGTTTGCCGAGGCGCAGATGCACAGCTTCGAGAAGGGCTGGGGCTGGTGGTACTGGACGTGGAAGACCGAGTCGGCGTACCAATGGAGTTACCAGGCTGGGCTGAAGGCGGGTGTGTTGCCGGACAAGGCGTACAGCCGGGACTTTAACTGTGATAGTGCAGACATTCCCAGCTTTTCAGGACTTTCGGAGAACTACTAGGTTGTTTGGTGGTTTGGTGGTCTTGTTTTGGGTGGTTATGGCGTATTGGATTTCAGGAGTACATTTGGCAGATGAGCGTCACGCCCGAGATGGCTGCATGTAGAGAAAGATACTATACACGAGATAGCGAACACGAGAGAATACCATGTCAATAATGAGCGATGTCTGAGGTGTGTGACCTGCAGGCTGACGTAGTTGACCGTGGTTAATCGACTGGTTCATGCGTTGGTGTGCGTATGCACCAGTAGGGGAAACGGCACGGCATGTCTCAGCCGGATGACATCACGGTCGGAAGCGGAAAGGCCGAGGAGCGAGTGGGATGATGGAGATGGTTGTCTGGGGACTGAAGGGACGAAGTTGTTTCGGAGAGAAAGCTCAATAGAAGACGTCAAGAGAGAGGCTGCAGAGAAAACATCAAGAGAGAAGCTGAAAAGAAACAAAAAGGCGAAGCGAAAATTGTAAACTCGTAGTTACGACAAAACCACGACACTTTCAAACCGCCCCAAAACCTGCCAAATCATTCACTTTACCGAAATCACCGTCCTCGCCGACAACGCCGAGCAGGCCCTGCGTTCTTCCAGAATGGTTGCTTCCAGCTTCCAAAATCTCCTCGCCACGCGCAAAATCGTTAATGCCGAGTCAAATCCGCGGTGTCACGGCCAATTCCCTCGCAATATCCGACCTTTAAGTCCATTTGTGGATAGTCCCATAGTCCCATCCTCCATAGTCCCATTCGCTCGGTCCTTCGCTTCTTTCTCTCTCGAGAAGAAAAAATCACGGCTTGCGATGAGTAATGCCGCGTCGCCACGGAGTTGGAGGAGTCTTTGCTCGTTTGGGGATGGGGGTGCCGGAGTTGCATGTCGTCGTTGGATGGATCATCTTGTGCAGTATTTGAAGATGAGATGCTGCTCTTCGTTCGAATCCATTCCATCTCTTCCATCTCGTGCCATCTCGCCTCGGTTCTCACGATTCGGATCCATTAATCTCGTCCAGGGTGTTGTTCCCAGGGTACCATCTATCACAATTTTTTTCAGTCTCCAGTCCCATCACGAGAGGAGTCTTCTCCTCATAACTCATAACCATGGATCGCGACGTGGAAAAGGCGTCGGCGACGCAGTCGGACAACGACGAACAGAGCACCGTCTTTGCCCCCATCAACTCAAACACCAACAATGGCCGACGTCCTTCAACATCCGCAACGCTCTCTCGCACGCGCTCGCAAAACGGATACAGCTGTGATGTCGATGGGGGTGAAGACGACGATGACCAACAACAAATCGAGACGCCTCCTGAAAAGGATCCGTTCGAGGTTGGTTGGGACGACGGCGATAATGATCCGTTGTGTCCGCGGAGTTTCAACACAGGGAGGAGGTGGCTGATTGTGGTGATTGTGTCCATGGCTAGTTTCTGCGTGTAAGTTTTCTTTTCGTTGGTTTAACGTTGGAGTGAGGCTGTAGGGTGACATACATGCCCTCGTGTTCTTGACCCCCCTTTGTGATATGTCTGAGACATGCATGAACCAGTCTCACCCAGTTTCACCCAGTCCAGTCCAGCCCAGGAGAACAGAGACAGACACAGACACAGAAACAAACAGAACCACATCCACTAACACACAACCCCCAGCACCTCGGCCAGCTCCATCTACGGCTCAACCTACACGCAAATGGAAGCCTCCTTCCACAACCCGCGCATCGTCTCCGTCCTCGGCCTCTCCCTCTTCGTCCTGGGCATCTCCCTCGGCCCCATGCTCCTCAGCCCCCTGAGCGAGTTCTACGGCCGCCGCCCCGTCTACCTCGTCTCGTGGGCCATGTACGTCGTCTGGATCGTCCCGCAGGCCGCCGCCCAAAACGTCGCCACCGTGTTGGTTGGTAGGTTCTTGGACGGCTTCTCGGGGAGTGCGTTTCTGGCCGTCTCAGGAGGGACAGTGGGAGACTTATTCGCCCGTCATGAGCTTCAGGGGCCCATGTTGCTGTTCTCGCTGGCGCCGTTTGTCGGGCCGAGTTTGGGGCCCGTGATGGGCGGGTTCATCAACTATTACGCTGACTGGCGGTGGACGTACTACGTGTTGCTAATCTGGGCCTTTGTCATTATGCTGTGCATTGTGTTTCTGGTTCCCGAGACGTACCGTGAGTTCCTGGTTCCGTGACTCTCTAGCCACCACTCCAAACCACCACCAAACTCCCAGTCACTAACAACCCCCAGACCCTATCCTCCTCAGGAACAAAGCCGCCGCCCTCCGCGCCTCAACCTCCGACCCGCGCTGGATCGCCCCCTCCGAAAAGGTCACCCGATCCGTCTCCTCCGCCATCCTCCGCTCCCTCCTCCGCCCCTTCCAGCTCCTCATCTTCGAGCCCATGTGCCTCAACCTGTGCCTCTTCTCCGCCATCCTCCTGGGCATCCTGTACCTCTTCTTCGGCGCCTTCCCGCTCGTCTTTCGAAACGTCTACGGCTTCAATCTCTGGCAGAGCGGCCTGACCTTCCTGGGCATCCTGACGGGCATGTTCTTCGCGGCCGCGCTAGACCCGGTCTTTGCGAGGGTCAGGGCGAGGTTGGTGGCCGAGGAGGCGGCGAGGACGGGCGTCGAGGGCGCGAGTGAACCGGAGTTTCGGCTGCCTCCTGCGATTGTTGGGTCGGTGCTGGTGCCTGGGGGAATATTCATGTTTGGGTGGTCGTGTTTTCCGTGGGTGCATTGGATAGTGCCCATTATCGGGTCGGCCTTGTTTGGTGCTGGGTGAGTTTCGTTTTTTGCCTTGTCTGTTTTGCTTTCGAGGGAGTGCCACGTCAAGGAGAGGGCCAGATGGATTTCCTCTCTGTCTCTCGTGTCTGTCTTCCCGTGTTCATCTCCCAAGACTCCCACCACCTTGCCACCTCCCCTCTGAGACTCCCAAAAGTCCCCCCCTCCCCTTCCCCTGAGTCTGACGGAGACGGTGACACAAACGACTCTCGAGGCAGCAAGCTCTCTTTCAGCTGGCCCTTTAGTCACGTCTTGGTCATGGCTGCCCGCATCTCGTATCGTCGTCCCCCCTTCCCTCTCATGCATCAATCCGTCTGTGACGTTCTGTGACTAACCGCTCTTATTAGGATCGTCCTAGTTTTCAGCGGCATCTTTACGTTTCTGGTGAGTACTTTGCTGTCTTTCCCGTCTCTCCCCTCCCCCTTCCCCTCTCTCTCATCCCGTCCCGTCCCCTTCCCCCTTACTCCTTACTCGTACATGTTGGCCTGTTGGTCTGCTTTTCACATGATACATGATGTCTCCCTGGTGACACACGGGAACATGCACCCATCCCTCCCCTCATCACACCCACACACACTCTCTCTCCCCCTTGCTCATCGAGTCCTCCGGAACCTCTACGCCCGTGCCAGACTGCAGACTGTGTGTCCCCCTCAACTGACAGCAACCAAAATAATAGGTGGATGCGTATCCGCAATACGCGGCGAGCGCCCTGGCCGCCAATGCATTCGTGCGTTGCTCGTTTGCCGGTGAGTCCTTCTCTTTCTCTCCTAGGGGGGTGGTTGGGGTTTTGAGATGGGATGAGATGCAATCGGATCATATCTCTCTCCCATCCCTTCTCGGCCGGCCACTCTGAACATGCTTGTCTCACAAGTGACCACACAGATCACAACATGAGCTAACCAAAGCCTGCAGCCGCCTTCCCCCTGTTCGGCACGCAAATGTACGACACGCTCAACTACCACTGGGCCTCGTCCCTGCTGGCCTTTCTGACCGTGGCCATGATGCCCTTTCCTTACCTCTTCTTCCGCTACGGCAAGAGGATCAGGGCTAAGAGCAGATACGCAAAGGCCTGAGCACTCTCAGCCCAGCAGATTCGTCCTTCATTCCCGCCACTCCCGGGAAAAAAGAAAAAGAAGAGTGGACATCCATCATCAAAAGGTCCCAACCCGACCTCCTCACGCCATAACCCACGATGGCTTCTCTCTCCCTCTCTCTCCCCCTTATCTTCGTTTGCCCAAAGTGCTTACCGGAACACTCGCCCCGCAACTGCACTGGATGAGACACCGTCGCCCCGGAGGCCTTCTGCACGAGAGAAGCACGACATCATGCGTGCGTTGCGTTTTTTTTCCTCTCCCTCTTAAATATGGAGAAAAGAGAGACAACAGAGGAGGCTACCAGGTATCTCCTGCACGACAGTGCACAAGGCTGCCGAAATTAATGCGACTCACCCACCTAAGCATAACCCTCCAAAAGAGAATCAAACAAACACCAAGCCCACGCGCCAAAAGGACCGGCCGTTGTTGCACCAAAAACATGCTGGGGGTCGGAATATTGGGAAATAGGTTCTTGGTCTTGTTTCTTTGTTCCATGTTACTTGTTTCTGGCGGCATATCTCGCCTTGTCTATAATTATCACGGGATTGGATGGATACTACATACCCTGGATACATACCATAGTACATACTTGGAAAAGCACCATGACATGAACAGCTCAAGTTTGAGGCCGTCGGATTTGCTTTTCTCTCTCTTTTCTTTCCGTCCAGATGATCAACTCAGATTTAGATGAAAGATCAGGCCAGGGGGGGCCACCGCGGGAAAAGGAGACAACGAGAAATGCAAGTCATCGATTAGTTGCAGCATCACGAAACAAAAAGCAACCAAAACGCGCCCGCATCTGATCATTTCTCTCGTGCCGACACGGCTGAGCGAGTCATTGATCCGTGTCTTTTTTCTTTTCTTTTTTGCAATCCCGCCCCATGTTGTCCCGTCTCGGAAAACGTGCAATGCAAGACATCGACTAGTTGCAGCATCACACCAAGACGAACAACAACAACAATGATCCAAGCTGTCAACGCGAGACATTGGCGTCTTTTTTTCTTCTTCTTCTTCTATTCCCCTGCTTCCCAGCCATTCACTTTTCACCTTGACGGCCAGTAGAGGCAAAAAGGAACGAAGCAATGACGGGATAGAGACCCGCAGCGGGCGACAGACGCGAGGAGAGGGGGGGGCAAAAGAGAGGAGGGGGTGGGGGGTGGAGAGTCGATCTTGTTGTTATTGTTGCTGTCGTCGTCTTGGTATACTCGTAGCCTCTTCGAGACAATGGAAGCCAGCCTGGCCTTGCTGTCTTGTTCATGATCCTCGTCCTGGAGATGCCGCCTCGTCATCGGCCTCGCCTCGCCCCTCCCTCTCCCACCCCCTCCAGTCCGTGTGTCTCGAAGCGTCAAAGACTTGCCCGGCCGGGAACCCCGGGAGACGGGATCGGGACCATGATGGACAGCGAGTGGGAAAAACTGGACAACAACGGAAAAAAAGGACTGCTCAGATCGAGGCGGACTTCTCGGCACTTGTGACCTCGACCATGAGCCAAGCCACTCACTATTGGAGATGAGGCGGTTTGCTGATGGTTTTTCTTATTCCCCCTCTGTGCTGCCCGTCATCGCCTCTCCCCTCCCTCCTGCGGCATCTCATCTCTTGCGAGGGGCCGGCGGAGATCAAATCTCACATTACATGAGACATGTACTTATCTCCGCCTCGGCTGAACAAAGGCGCGGCTCGCGCGACGCGACGCGAGGTGAGGGAAGGAGGGAGGGGGCCAGACGGTCTATTCCAGACCGCCACTGTATCTTGATCTGCATGATCAGAAATCCGGGGAGATGGAGGGGGTGGTTTGACTGACAACCGGTCAAGGCGGGGGAGGGGGTTAGACTTGGAAGGGGGTGGTCAGGCAGCAGGAGAGGGGGTTTGAGAAAAACGCCACTCGAACGAGAGCGAGCCGAGGATGACGAGCAAAAGGAGACGACAAGACGATGTTGTTGTTGTTGTTATCTTGCCAGAAGCAAATAAATCCAGACTAGGCGGCCGACTATACGACACGGCTATGTACAGTCCTGGTGAGGGGCGGAGAATATAGGATTGGCCGTGACATGGGACCAGGTTGGAGATTGAGCGACGCCACGCATTGAAGAGGGCACGTCGAGACCAAATGGCGGAAGCGACCAGTAAGATGCGAATACGTATGTCTCTTCGCGACTAGGTTTCTGCATGCCCGTCTCCCTCCCCCAGGCCAGAACTGCGCAAACAGTTCACGGTTTCACGACGCCCGGGGGGCAGAGGGGAGATGCATCTATGCGAGATGCCAGCGGACAACTCGCAGCTCGAGAGGAACCTTGTCGCACAAGGATTGTGCGAGTTTGCAGGAGGAGATGGGAAGAGGAGACTGAGGAGGAGACGGAGACGGGAGACGGAGACGGCGGCACGGCACGGGCAGAAGAGCAGGATGAGGAGAGGCAGGTTTAATTGGATCTCCTCCCGCAGCCGCATCAGCGAGATAGAGTTGAAGGGGGGGGCCTGGTTTATATTGCCGTCAAATGAGTTTGACATGCGAGCTGGCTGTGAGCCTTGACAGCCGCAACGCAACCGTCACTCACAGTCACTCACACTTTTGAAAAGCAAAAAAAAGACAGGTTCCTTTTGTCATCTCAGAGAAGCGCCTGTGTCGATGGCATCTTAATCGGGCCAAAACTGCGCCGTGAGCATGTCGAATCGGCCTTGCACAGCGGCGTGTCGTCTCGTCTAAGTCGTGTCTGGACAAAGTGGTTGTCAATCCATCGATGCAGGCGACCAGGGTCATGTGGAGAGACGTTGAGTGGTCTCGATGGATCCAAAATCGGGCCAACCAGATGAAGGGTGGGAAACTGCCGTCGACGGTGACAAGGGTCTTGATGAAGTTGCCTTGTTAGAGCCTCTTGGGGCACAAACGTCAACAGCCCTCCACAGTCCGTGAGCGAGTGACATGGGGCGACATGGACCAACGACGCAAGACGCGGATCCTCGGTTATCGCAGTGCTCCGTTGCTTCGTCTCGCAAGAGTGCTGATGCCGGCCATTTGCGCGCTCCAACCAGAGCCGTCAGATGAGGCGCACGGCAGAGCCCAGAACAGAGCCTTTCTGTCTTCTCGATGTGTCTTGTGAGAGGCAGAATCTGTCCACGGCGACCTCCTCGCCATGGGATCCATGTGCAATTTCGCTCTCGCCGCCGCCGCCGTAGCCCGCCGCTGTCATGCAGGCCACAGCCGCAGGTGGCAGAGAGCCACTTGGCCGTCTGAGGACCGCGACGAGAAAAAGAAAAGACGAAACGAAATGTCTGAAGAAGAAAAAGCAACAACGAAACGTGGAAGACAGAAGCGACAGGCTAACAATTGCCACGCTAGACTAGGCGGCCGGGCATGATCGACAAGGCCTCGAGGCGGCGGCGGCGGCAAGAGCTGAAGCCAAAACAGCCAAAACAAGTCAATGACATGAGCAAAAGCAAAGGCAAAGCCTAGGCTGCTTGGCTTGGCTGCCCTCGACCCCACGCTCTTCTTAGGCCTTGTCTGATACGAAGCAGGGAAGATGCGGCGTTCATCGAATGCACCGAGGAGGGGTCCCCAGGCAGGCGGTGGAAATGGCCAATTACACAGCATGCGGCCAAGCTGAGAGCTGAAGAAAGTGCAAATTGTCTGTCAAGCAGTCGAACAACGACGACGCATACGGAGACAAAGGAACGTTGCATGAATTGATGCGGACAGACGTAGGTGCATGCCTGTGCTGCAGCCAAAAGGCTGATGAATCGACGAGCCTCGAGGCGAATTGGCCATCATCATCATCACCGCCTGTCTTGTGCTGGACGGACTGTATCGGCTATCCTTGCGTCCATTGGCGAATCATGGACCAGAGTGCGAGTGGAAGCCGACGGGAAGCGGCGGGCAGCGACAAAACGACGGCCTTCGACCTCCGGCCCCTCCTCCAGAGCCAAACCAAGCTACGGATACGGACCGGGGTGGTCCGCTCGGCCAGCTTGCCATTGGGACCGCGCCTTCGGATACTTGGAGGGGACGCCGTGGGACTGGACCGGATGTCAGTATCGTAGCACTCGTAGTTTGCCTGTCTCACCTTGGTTTTCTCTCCCTCTCCGACGTGCATCTCGTCCGCCTCTCACGCCTCGCCGTCCCTCACCCTCAACTCGGCCAGTTCACTTCCATGTCTCCGGCTCATACTGCCAGCCGAGCTTCTCCATTGGGACTGAGAACCTCCTGTGATTCAGCTAAACGACCTTGTCGGGCACCCGGACTAGCCCTGTCTCGCACGCATGAGATGGACTCGATGGTGCGCATGTATGTCTCAGCGGCCAGGGCCCTTTCTTTAAATTTTCCCTAGTAAAAGTTGGAGCAAAGCTGGGTCCGGGTACCTTACCTTGACGCTGCCGGCCATTAGACCGCAGTCGACGGGCTGACACCAGCCGACTTTTGGTGACTAGATGCACTGACGATTGCCCGTACATGCAACGAGCATCATTAACAGCGCTAAGAGGGAACCTTTTCTTGACCGCTTCCCCCGGAGTCTGGTCCATCTGCCCGTCTGCCCGTCTGCGTGTCTGGGAAGCTCTCGGCCTTGTCGCAACGGCGCTGCAGTCGCACGACGCGACGCAACTCGTCCATAGCCCCGGTCAACGACGAGGCACGAATCACCACCTCTAATCAGCACTCCGTACTCGTCAAAGGCGGAAGTGGGGGGAAGTTGATTGTCCTGGCTCATGCTGCGCGAAGCACTTGCCCGATGCGTCTCGCTGCATTGCATCCCTCACAGATGAACCTCGAAAGAAGAGATATGGGTGGCTGGCGGCTGTGAACCGCGCTCATGTACCGTGCCCCCATGGGATATATCTCCTCATCTGTATCTGGGCTTTCTCGTTGATGCGCTCCTGTCGTTCCCAGATCCATGCGCTTTCAACGACAGCGTACGGATCACCAACTGTACAGTACGGGACGGATACAGTCACAGCAACCCCTCCTCCACTTCCCTGGGAGCGATCCACGACGCAGGCCAGGGCGGCAGGCGGCAGGCTACCGGCGGTGACCCTCCCCAGAACAATCCAGCCCAGGATTGTCGTGAGGGGGGGATCCAGGATTTCCAGGGGCTTTGGGGGGATCCTGGGACAAGGACCCAGGCCGCGACCTGGCGGGGCTCTTCCCCCTCTAAAAAAAAAACACTTCTTGCTTCTTCGCCCGTCAGCTGCCATGAAGTGCTGGATGAGTGGAGGACGAGAGGGCGCGGGTGGTTGGGCGGTTCAGCGGACCAGGGTCTCGGGCTTTCGATGGTCTTTGCAAGCGTAAAGTCCCCAGATGTGTGAGGGCTTCAAGGTGGGAAGTACGAAGAGCCAGTTTGCGCGGGTCCATTGGTCGTTAATGAAGGACTCAATCGATCGAGCTTTTGTTGGACGCCGCGGTCCAGCATTGGTATGAGACCAAACTTATTACTTCGGATTAGAAACATTCGAATAAACCCAAGTTCCGGGGTTGAGAATCGCCATCGGTATCGGGCCAATGGACATGGCGCAGTTTTCCCCGGCGCGGGCCATGATGCTCCACTGGGATGGAAACCCCGCAGTCAGAGAAGTCTGGTGTGCTGTGCGTGCTGTGCTGTTGTGTGTGTTGTGTTGTGCGTGCTGCTTGAAGCTGCTTGCGTGTGTGGACAGTGGTGTCGGTTTCTTGGTGTGTGGGGGGCGGGACGGCGGATGTCGACTTGCCCATTGGATAGATTCTCTCTCTCGTCTGCAATCGCGTCGTCGTTGTACCGAGCTGTCTCTGGTGCAGAATGCGTGCGTGTGTTGGTGTGCGCGCGCATCGTGGGCCGTCCGGGGACGAATGGTTAGGGGGAAAACCCGGTCCCTGTTTGTGTCTTTTGACTTGGCCTCTAGCATTGTCCGTCAGTCTGCGAATGCGAATGCAGTCGCAGCTGCATGTGCCGTGCATGTGAGCGAGGGAGAGTGTGGGTGAAGTGAGGTGAGGTGCGTGAGGTGCTTGGGTGCTTGCTGGTGCTGCGGCTGCGGCTGCGGGAGAGGACAAGGTGGGCGCGAGAGAGTTTATCCACTTGCCCTTCGCGGGAGAGCCATGTGCCAGAATCAGGGTTAAACGTCGACCCTGTGTCAACTTGGCGGGAAAGGAGCCAGAAGTGAGATCTCGTCAGCCAATTCGGCAATTACTCTATCCAAGAGTCGCATGAATCATCCGTCCTTGGATCAGCATGCCGATGTTAATTGCTAGTTGCGTCAATGGATGAGACGTGACCTCTCCCTTGCTCATCCTCACGGGATCCATCCCTTCCTCCATTTTATTACCCGTCACCCATATCCGCACTCCATAGTGCCGGCCGTAATATTAACGACGACTAGTTCCTGATGATGACTTTCCTCTCTCTCGAAAGAAGACAGAAAAAGAAAAGAAAAAGGAAATCACAACCTAACAAGGCCCACCATTCCCCAAAACGCCAAACTGCGGCCGTCCAGGGAAGGCAGCTTGCTTACCCCAGCCCAGTCAGTCTTTCCAATCCATGAATCCACCTCCTGCAGCCTGCCGGGTCGAGTCCAGCCAGGCAGGTGCACTGTGCAGTGTGCGCTGCCGCCTGTCAAAAATCTGCGCCAGTGCCAACACCAACCGCCAAATAAAAAAAAATCTAGAAAAAAAACATACGCCACCATCTGGGCAAGTGCGAGGATGCACCTGCACACTTCATCGCCAACGAAATATTAGGTACACCCAGATCCGCACATCCACACAATCCACTCCAACATCCACACATCCCACCGCCTCGCATCGTCGCCTGACCTCGACGAGGTGGATTTGAATTCCGTCCTCTCTCCGTCTCAGTCTCGGACTCCCGACCACTGACCGCCGTCGTCTTATTTTGGGAATTGCCTCCCTTGCGCATTCGAAGCTTCCTTTATTAACTCCCCGAATCCTCGTCTGTTCCTTCGCTTTCCCCCTCTCTTCCTTCTTCGCCCGCTCCGCTCTCTTCTTCTCCCTCCCCCTCCCCCCCCTCCTCTCTCCCAATTCCCATCTTTGCGCGCCGCCGACTTGGTCGCATGCCTCATCTCTGCACGACATCACGCCGTCGCCGCAGCCCTCTGTTCCCGTCGCCGACGCTGTGTGAGCTGCTGTAATCCGTGTTGCCCGCTGGGCTGAGAACTTGGGAACAGCCAACCCTAATGGCCGCTGGGTAACTGCATTCCTCTCCTCCCCCTTGTGTTCTGCCGTCGCCTTGTGCCGCGCGGACGCCTTGTGTCGCAAATCCGCCTCGAGCCTTCTCCGTCCACGACCCGTTCGGACTCGAATCCGCCTCGTCCTCCGCATGAAACCAACGCCGCCGCCTCCCTCCTCCTCCACCTCCTCGTGACGACATCCGCAACTTCATACCGCTCGCCACCTGCCTACTATTGACTCCCGCACGTCGCACAAGAACGCCTCTTTGCGTACCCCGTCACAAGGTCCAGTCCATTGGGCCTCGTCCGAATACGCCGCCGTCCAAAATACGAGCTGTCGACCAATTTCGGTCCCTCCCAGACCACGGGGCTTCCCGTCAGCCTGCAGTCGCCCACACGAATCCTCGCTCTCGCTAAATCTTCATCTTACGCGGCAGCTATCCGCAGCAGCCGCTTCTTGGCCTATATTCGTCTTATAGACACGCGCCAGCATCCGCTCGGCCACATATTCAGGGGAAAGAGTCTTGCGCGCATCATTCCGCCCTCGCGGGGTCCCGTCCTGACGAACAACCTACTTCGCGACTTTAATTCGACCACTGGCCTGTTCCCCTCCTGGCTGTGTCACTGAGGCTTGACTTAGCTTGGTTTCGCAAAGCTATTGAATGGGTGACAAGAACCAGGTATTGGGGCGTCGGAGTTTGTATTTCCGGGCCGCTGTGCTGCAGTCAGAGTCCAGGTCGCCCTCTAGCTGAAAAGGGAGACTGTCCAGCCCTCATCGTTGGATTGCGTCACTACCAGGGCTTGTATATAAAACCTAAGACACCATGCCGCACGAGATGGAAGAGAATGGTCCAGAAGTCTCAGATCTCATGTCTGAGAACGAGGACGAGCCGGAGACTTTTATCAAAGAAGACGAGAAGATGGAGCAAAGCACTACTGAAAGCACCACCGAGGTGAAGAAGAAGTACGACCCAAAGGATCCTTTGCGTCCTCGGAGAAAGAAGGCACGCCGGGCATGCTTTGCTTGTCAAAGAGCCCATTTGACCTGTGGTAAGTCACCCCGTTGCCGCACGCTCGTACCTAGCATTTCCGTGAAACTTCTTGTTCATTCAGCACTTGCTCCTGAGCAACCGAGCTTCGCATGAAGTGGCTCGTCACCTGAAGGAAGAAAGCAGGCTGACATGCACATCACAGGAGACGAGAGGCCCTGCCAGCGATGCATCAAGCGCGGCCTCGCTGATGCTTGCCAGGATGGCGTTCGCAAAAAGGCCAAGTACCTCCACGATGCTCCCCCAGAAGCCCTTCGACCCGTCCTGGGACCCAACTACAATCCCAATTCCAACGGTCGACCCAATGGTCATCGGCAGAACTCCAGCCAGTCGGACAACATGTCGACTACGGGCAGCACCTTTTTCCAGGGGAGCACCGCGTCGTTTCCTGTCTACTCAGCCGGTGGACAGACGCCGGTTGCCATTCCTGACGGCCTGCCATTTCCTACCCAGGCATCTCCCACGGCCTTTCAAGGAGCGGCGCCGAACACTCAGGCGCAGATGAACAACATCATGGCTGGTAACGCCATGGATTTCAATGCCCTGTTCGACCCTAGCAACCCAGCCTTGTACAATTTCGATCTCGAGGGGCTCAACTTTGGTAGTCAGTACGCTGGGTGGGAGTTTGGAATCCTGAACAAGATGGCTCTCGGCGCCGAGACGCCTCCCAGGGAGAACTCGATGTCACAGACTCCCACGACCGACGCTAACTATGCCGCTTTGTTTGCCAATGGCAACGGCGCTGGCTATGATCACCCCATGCTCGGCGCCGACTTTTCTGGACTGGATCACAACAACCAGTCCCTCTATGCTCAGGGCAACCTGCAACACGGCCTTCCCCATGCCTATGCCATTGCAGCTGGGCCGACAAGTCTTCACAGCCCTAGCACGGACACGACGGCTAGTCCCCATTCCGGAGCCGGGATGGATGGGTCTCCCAACCATGCCAACAACACTTTTGCCGGCATCCCACCCATCTCAACGCCAGCACCCAGAGTGAGGCACAAGCACGCAAAGGGTCCTCAGTCAATCCTCGGTAAAAGGCAGCGAGACTCTTCTGCCATTTACGAAAGCGTCAAAGAACCTTACCCGTATACGGCCGGGTTTCACAACATGGTGGGTGTGTTGCGAAAACGCCTACCCGGCAACAAGCTCTTGAAGATTGCCAAGGCGCTGGGCGAGATCCGACCTTCGTTTATTTCCTGCACAAAGGATCTGACAAGGCAGGATCTCGTCTTCATGGAGAAGTGCTTCCAGCGGACGCTGGT
Source organism: Thelonectria discophora (assembly GCA_911649645.1). Taxonomy (NCBI): domain Eukaryota; kingdom Fungi; phylum Ascomycota; class Sordariomycetes; order Hypocreales; family Nectriaceae; genus Thelonectria; species Thelonectria discophora. The sequence continues at coordinate 1,543,312 of CAJVRK010000012.1, forward strand.
CGAGTACGACGACTTTCTCCAGCACTGCTGCGCTCCCACGGTGGTCTGTCGGAGATCAGGTGAAGTGGCAGCGGTGAACAAGGAATTTACGGCCCTCACGGGCTGGACCAAGGATGTGCTCCTCGGCAAGGAGCCCAACAACAACGTTTACGATCGGTCTACCAACGGGACGCCGGTCCACGAGAACAACTCTGGGGCCGAGATGACGACACCTCGGCTCCAGAACGCGTCTCTGGACTCCAACGGTAGGCCACAACCAGTGTTCCTCGCGGAGCTACTCGACGATGATAGCGTGGTGGAATTTTACCAAGACTTCTCGCAGCTTGCCTTTGAGGACAGCCGAGGCAAGGTCCAGAGGAGCTGCCGACTGGTCAAGTACCGGACACAGCAGAGCCTTGAGGCCAAGGAAGCAACGCCGCACAAGGATCCTCGCACGGGGATCCTGAGCAACCGCGTGACGCGGATTGACGGCGAGCACGGCATTTCCAGGATCGAAAAGGATGGAAAGGTCGAATGCACCTACTGCTGGACCATCAAGCGAGATGTCTTTGACATTCCCATGATGATTATTATCAACGTAAGTGTCAACTGCAGGGAGTCAAGATTTGGATACTAACTCGTTACAGTTTCTACCACGATACTATCCTGACCAAGGTCCTCAGCAATTGGCGGTATAAGCCGGCTCGAGGGATCCTTTTTTGATACGTTTTTTTCTCCCTTTATTCGTTTGGGAGGTTTCTTTCCTATGAGCATTTGCAACTCTCTTTGATCTTTGGGGGAGGAAGAAGAGAGAGCAGAGGCAGAGCATAGCCCTTGCCCCTTGATGGGGAAACCCCAGTCATGATTTGGCTCATGACTGGGACATTGGATTTAATGCCGGCATTGGATGCGGCCACGAGTTTTTGGATTGAATTGGGTTGGATTTAGGTTCGGAATTGGAAGGGAGGCGGTTGGGCATGATACCATACCAGCGCAGGGAGTGATTTTTTATGCACGAATTGCAAAGCACGAATAAAAAAGAGTCGATGTTGTTATGTTTTTTTTGTCCTTCTAAAGGTCCGTTCCGTCTATACCCAAAGTTCCCACGGGGGCATTATTATCTGTGCCACGAGCCCAGTGTTTGTTTGTCTATGCTTTGCCGTTCCATGCTTGAGGCGCCCTTTTTTTCAAGCCGATCTCAACCACTCGACATCGAGCGTACCATCGACATCCGGCCCACCAACGACGAGCCCGTTGGCCGGCGCCCAAGCCGCGCGCGCGAGGCTGTTCTTGGCGACGACGCAGTCAAAGTTGATGTCCTCGATGAGGGCGTCGAGGCTCTTATAGTCTTTTTCCTGGCGGATGAAGCCCAGGATGAGCAGGCGCATGGGGGCGCCGTAAAAGTCGGCGGTGAAGCCATGCAGGACGTGGACCTCGGCGCTGCGGACCGTGTTTTTGTAGAAGGGGTTGTAGCCGATGGACATGACCATGGGGAAGACGTGGAAGGACGAGGAGGACGAGGAGGAGGGGGTGGAGGAGGTAGGTCGGTCGGGGTGCGTGGACGGGAGGGCGAGGGATGCGTAGCCAAAGTAGACGCCCGATGGGATGGCGGCGATCCACGGCGTGTCGGCGTCGTCGACGGGGAGGTTTGCGGTTGGGATGCCGAGCTGGGAGGTGTCAGAAGATGCGGAAACAGAGGGAGTGAGCGATTACCTCCTTGGAGCCTCGTCCGAAGCCGGAAATGACCTTTCCTTCCATCCTGTACGGATAGGGCGTCTCTGGCCCTGCCTCGGGGCCGACGACGGAAGGACGGGACGACATGGCGGAGAAAGATGGGATTAGATTGCCCGTGTGAAAAGTTCAGATATGCGAGGAATATGACAACAAGGGACAAGAAATACAAGAAGACGGCGCTCGCTAGTGATGTAGTTATCAAAAAGGCAGTTTACGTGATGCGCCGCCCGCAAGGGAGGGGCATTTTGGCGTGGGGTCGAGCGGCTGGACCCTTTGGCGGGGCAGAAAGAATGCCGAAGTGCGACGTCTGACGAGCGGGTTCAGAACTGGTGGTGGTGGTGTGCTCTCGCGGTTGACATGATTAAATTGTCCGAGAAACTTTGCTTCTAGATGTGATACCGAAAGACGCTCAAGGTGCGTCAGTCTTGAGGTCGCGAACGAGACGTCGGGTTGGACGACTTTCAGGTACGACATCAGCGCGTGGTTCGGGAGGGGTCAGTTGCTTACTCATTGCATGGCATACAAAGAGACTATTAACGCGCATAAGCCGACTATTAATTATCATTCTTTGGTATCAATCCAACCTCAATCTCGTGTCTTCGTCTTGTCTTCTTAGTGTCTTCGCCTGTCTTCATCTCGTCCTCCGCCATGCCCACCCTCACTTCGCCGGCGCCTTATCCTCGGGCGCACCCTTCGCAGCCGCATCCGCATCCGCCTCGACTCTCCCGAGCTTGACAATCTCGTCCGCACCCAAGACCCAAAATTTGCTCGGAGCCTTCCCCTCGTCAGCCAACTGCGCCGCCCTTACCGCCGCGCGCCCGATCACGTCGGCCTCCTGCCCGAGCTTGTCCTTGAGCGCCTTGCTCAGCGACCCCACGGCGCGCACCACCGCCTGCAGGTGCCCCTCGGCGGCGCGGGCCTCCTCGCGGTGGCCCAGGATCATGCCCGGCTTGAGGATGATGGCCTGGTCGAACTGCAGCTTCTGCACCGCGTCCTCGACGCCGTTCTTCATCTTGCCGTACGGCGACCTGGCCCCGATGAAGCCGCGCGTGCCCCCGCTCGACACGAAGACAAAGGTGCGCGCGCCGCTCTCCTTGGCCGCCGTGGCCAGCTCGACGTTGAGGTCGTGGTCAATCTTCCACTGCTCGGCGATGCCTCCCGCGGCGGCGCGCGTGGTGCCCAGCGCGGAGAAGACGGTCGCGGGGGGAGGGGAAAAGGCCTTGAGGGCTGCGGCCCAGGTCGTCGTGTCGGCGTCGACGACGGCGTTGAGCTTGGGGGACGTGGACTTGGGGGCGCGGCGCGTGATAGTGTTGACGGGGGAGTAGAGGTCCGTAGAGAGGAGCGTCGAGAGGATGTTGGAGCCGACGAGGCCGGTCGAGCCGATGACGGTTGCGGCGGAGGGAGGAGAGGCCATGGCTGTAGTTGTATTGGATACGTTTGAAAGGATCAATGTGGGTAGGTCGATGAGGTTGATGGTTTGCAAGGGGGAGAGAAAGGGAGCGAGGTAGGTTTTGGGTTCTGGGTTTGAGGGGTGATTAATGATCACAAGGAAGGTGCAATAGATGGTATTATACCATGCAAGGTAGTGCTACAACCACCTTATCTCGCAAGACTCGGCGACTTGGGAGTCTCTGGTGACGCAATATGTCCAAAGCTTCGAATTGCAATTGGACTCCATATTTTTAACTTGGCTGCCGCTGCGACGTTAAATCCGACGAAAGCTCTTAACTACCTATATGTCTCGGGCGAATATACAGCCGAATATTCATATGCACCTAGGTATCTGGGCAGGTATTCATGCTTCTTAAGTATTTCTATCTCTCCAAGTTACAATTAAACATGCCATTGACGAATTAACCAATAGCGAAAAGGTCCACAACTGGCCAAGCGACTTAAAGGTCCATCTTCAAGTCTATCCTAGAATTAATTAGAGGAATCATAACTTCCACCAGACCTTGCCCATACGCCGTTAAGCACCGTCCTCAATGACTTGAAGCTTCCCCAGCTCCCAGCCTTCCCCGCATGCAATGCAGACACATACATACAGACGCACCAGTCATACATGAAGCATCCTTCGCTCAAATGCAACATCAATACCACGTCCGCATGCATGAAACCCTTGCACCCCTCCTTGCCCATGTACCACATGGCGGCGCAGCCCGACAATCATACGACACACAGAAACAGCCACTCACCACGCCCAAGTTTGCAATCATTTCGCCTGTACATTCACGTCTTTGGCCTCCGTCGTAGGTCCAATATCTTGCTCAGGCGGAGCGTCCCCTTGGCTCCCCATCCGGCTGGCCCAGCCTCAATGTCTGGACGAACCGCGACATACCAATCCCACGCCCGTCGGTCCAGCTCCTCTCGGCTCGTCACATCGATCCAGCTCGCAAACAGCAGCCGCAACGCCCCCAGCAACCGTCCAAGGTTCTCGTGCCGCTCCGCGTTGGCCGCCGCCAGCGTCTTCTTCGCGTCGCCGTTCCCCGCCGCGGAGCCAAACGAGCGGAGGAGGTAGTTGCGAGCTGCCTCCGGCCGGTGAATTGGCATGCCGATTGTCGACGTCGCCGTTCGCGTGTCCTGCAAATCGAGGCCCCAAACAGGTTCATCGGAGAGATTTGAGGTTCGTTTCTGGGAGGAGAGCGCGTCGTTGACGCACTCACGCATCAGACGCCACCGGTCCGGACCGAGCATGACACCGCCGTAATACCGGGTGAGGACGACGAGCGTGTTGCTAATGTCGAGCTCTCGCAGCAGCTGCAGCATGAAGCTGCCGCACCCCGACTCGCCGTCGTCAAACGACGCCTCTTGCTTCAACGGCGAGTTACCGTAGCTCGTCCGGATGGCCCAGGCATTGTGTGTCGCCTCCTCCAGATGAGGCTTCTGTTCCATCAGGCTCTTCATGAGATTCGCGCGAGCATTGGCCGACGATGTCGCTATAGCATGAGCGATAAAGATGGACCCTTTTGATGACAGCCTCCGACTTGCCGTCCATTTAGGTGTTGACGACTGGCTATGGCCAATCGTGGCTGATGATGCTGCACTTGAAGGTGCTACTTGGGAAGAACTAGACGACGAACCAGACCAAGTATAACCGCTCCTCTTCAGTACTGGAATCCGGCGTCCCAGCACACTGACCATGGGCTGGCCTTCTGATATCGGCTCCTCCTTCCCAGGCTTCTCAATGCCGATGCTCACAGCTTTGGACCGAGAGTTGGCGCTCACCACGGCCTGAGCCAGGCTGAGCCGACTGCTCGGCGGTTGTTCCGGCTTCGTGAACCGCAACAGCTCGACGGCAAACGCCAGCACCAACGGCGCCCGGTTCGTCTCAATGGCGGTTCCGCGGATCAAGTCCTCGTCCTCGGTCAGCGGCAGCTCGAGTATCGCCTCGAGCTCCTCCCCCGACATGGAGCCATAGTCGAGATCTCGCTTGTGCGGCTCCAGCTTTGGCCGTTTGGAAGAGTCTCCCGAAGAAGCAGCAGCGCCACCGTCGTCTGCTGGCCGCTTGGCTGGCTTTTTCAGCTGGCCTTTGCACGCCACCTGCAGCTTCTTCGCTTCCTTGGCGTCGGCGCCGAGGGCCTCCTCGACGGTTGCCAGTGGCGCTTCGGCAATCTGCGCAACGCTATAAACGACTTAGTTTCGCCGGTCCCGGCCAAGACAGCGCAAGTGCGGTGATAAAAAAACCTTTTGAGCCCCTTTGCTTGGAGGGCGTTCGCCTGCTTGAGCGCGTTCATCATGGACTTGCTGCGGGCCTTGAGCAGCCGCAACAAGTCTTGCAGATCCTGCTGGGCGCTCATATCTGCGACACGGCTGCGATGTGAGATGGCGTTTCTATTCGGTACTTGATGTCTTGGTTCTCGAAGTGAGACGAATCAGGTCGCGGTTCGGATGTTGTACGTCACAAGTTTGGAGTCTCGACCTCACGCACACCCCCCCATGAGCTAAACTGCACGAGCCCCCACTTTCCCGCCCGGCGCATCGGACGGAGCATGGAGCCGACCCGCAAATCGGAGCCCACGCAAAAGTCGACGACCAAATTATTCGGCCGCATGATAGCATCGCCATAACCCTCCAGCTTCTTCTTCTCCGGCTCATGGATCTTCCGCCCCCATGATCGCTCCGTCCCGCGGCCTCGTTGCGAGGGCTGCCCGCTCTCAATGGCGCTCCGCAAGCATAATCTCGCGGGCTCCTCGCCCCCCGGCCATGAAGATGCCCGCGACCAAGGCCACGCCCCGCGTCGCCAAACAATACAAGCCGTACGCAGTCTCTTATACCCTCCTCCGTGGCTCCTGAACACCCGCTGACATTCAGAGCCTCAGTAAACCCCCTCCGACCCCGACCTCCCCCCCGCCTCCCCCGCCTCCCAAAGCCGAAACCCTCCTCGACCTCTGGCGCGCCACCTGGCTCCCCCTCACTGGCGCCGCCCTCCTCGCCGGCGCCCTCGGCTTCTACATTGTCGGCACCGCCGCTGCCTCCCTCATGGCCGACCCTTTCTCCGCCGGCCCTTGCGGCGAACACTCCACGCCCACCGGTCGTCCCCCCGCCCTGTCGGGCAACAACGCCGACGAGTTCGACAAGGAGCTCAACCTTCCCGAGTGGTGGATGGGCATCACCAAGCTGCGCAAGCGCCTCGCCGAGCGCGCCACGGGCAACGTCCTCGAGCTGGCCATGGGCACGGGGCGCAACCTCGAGTACTACAGCTGGGAGCCGCTGACGGAGCGCTTGGCGGGCGAGCGGCAGCAGCAGACACCTGGAAAGAAAAAGCAGACCACCAGGGGCATCACGTCCTTCACCGGCCTCGACATCTCCGTCGACATGCTCGACGTCGCGCGCAAGCGCCTCGTCAAAACCGTCCCGCCCATGGCCGACTCTGAGCCCATCGTAAAAGCCTCGCCCATGGCCGACCACACGGGCGGCCAGCTCTCCTTCCTCGACGACCAGCTCCGCCTCGTCCACTCCGACGCCCACCACGCCCTCCCCACGCCGTCCCCCTCTTCCATCCCGCCCTCGTCCCCCGCAAAGTACGACACCGTCATCCAGACCTTCGGCCTCTGCTCCGTCTCGGACCCCATCGCCGTCCTGGCCAACCTCGCCACCGCCGTCAAGCCCGGCTCGGGGCGCATCATCCTCCTCGAGCACGGCAAGGGCTGGTACGGCCTCGTCAACGGCCTCTTGGACAAGAACGCCAACAAGCACTTTGAAAAGTACGGCTGCTGGTGGAACCGCGACATCCAGGCCCTGGTCGAGGAGGCTGCCCGCAAGACCCCGGGCTTGGAAGTGGTCAAGATCGAGAGGCCAAACGTGCTCCAAATGGGCACCCTAGTGTGGGTTGAGCTCCGAGTCAACGACAAGGCTTAGCTCCGTGACCACCACTTGGGTAGGTAGGCACAAGTATACGATGCAATGAAGGTATATGAGAGAAGGGCGTGTATAAGACTATGTACAATATTAGAACCATCATAGAAATCTCAATCTGAGTGGCATATCAATTTTCCCAAATCCGAAAAAAGCACGTCTTTTGGCGCCGAATAAACCCAAGACATCAATCGGGAATCTTCCTCCTGTTCGCCCCAGTACCCAACCCCATGAACCAACCCCAACACCGAACCGAAGTCTATATATACATCCAGGTACTTCTACAATACAGCGCCGTGTAAATGAGGCATATTAATACGTATTCATCTTGTCGCCGTCGCAGACATGGCGAACTCGTCATCGCAGTCGTCTTCTCCGTCAATTCCTTTGCGCCCGCCCAAAGAAAGTTGTTCAGCATGCGTCTAGCAGGCCGTCCAGCTCGTCAACCTCAATGCTCTCCGCACCCTCCCATTCCAGGAGCTTACTCATCATGAGCCAGCTCTCCGCCTCTTCCTCTTTGCGCGCACTCGACTTTACGCCAGAGATGCCAGTAGAGAATGTGTGTGAGTTCACCGAGGGGCTGGTGATGAAGGTGCTCGGCGCGAAAATGCGATTTTCGCCAAACCACATGTCATCGCGGTACCCGTACTCGGAGCTGCGGTCGGCAGGTTCCGAGGTTGGTGTCTCCTTTGCAAACTTGCGCTTCTGCAGAACGTTGGCCGTCTGAGTGAACTCACGCTCATCCTTTTCCAGGGGAGGTGAGTTATGTCTGCTGATGCGGCGCGGGAGCATATGACGCTGGTTGGAGAATGAGCCAACGGGAGTGAGCGGCATCACCAGGTCATCATCTTCCACCTCCGGCTCGAACTGGTGAGGTGACAAGTCGACCTCGGGCGACGGGCTAAGTTCGCGGCGGCGAGCCTCGGCATCATCAGAGCCAGAGTCGTCTGTCAACGATACTGAAGGAGTAACGATGGTCTGAGAGATGGGAAGGATGGGAGTGGATTCGACAAGGGATTGACGAGCGCAAGTGGTGAGGAAATAATAAGTTCTTCGAGGGTGGGTGGCCTCGAGCTCCTTAGCCAGAGGGCAGGGCGCCGAAGCAGTCCAGCAAGTTCGTTTCAGGTATGAAGCCAAGCGTGAGGATATGATGGCGCAGGGATTCGCCGAGCTGAAAAAACGTTAGTTGAAATCCCATGTAAAGTCAATTGTCAAAAAAAGGGTGCGACACTTACTGTTGGACAGAGGTGAGGCTCTGGGCAAGGACGGTAGCCAGCTCCTTGACCAGATGGGGCCGGTTGGCAGTTGATTGCAGCTGAACAATAACAGCCTCGACAATATCGTCATTGATGCTTTCCATGTCAATTTTCGTCGGCTTGTCGGCGTCGGATGTGTCGTCCATCAAGTCGGCAGGGGGTGACGGAGGGGCGGTTTGCTCGGCGGGAGGTTCTGCGCCATGTGATCGCTTCTGTCGCTTGCTAGTATGGGTATCGGCGGACTCGGAGCCAGAGGAGGGTGGCGACAGTGCGCGCGAGGCAGACGAAGGTCTTGACGAATGTCTTGAAGACTTCGCAGCGGCGGCGGCAGCAGAGCGAGCGGCTTGTGTCATTGGGACGTGGATGCCCAGACTGGGCAAGGAAAGAGATTTGCGTCGAGTATTGTAAGGCATGGTGAATGTTGTTGAGAAAAACGAGGGCACGAGGGCGGTGGTTGAACGAGGCTGGGGGGTCTATGGGCGGGAAGTGGCGGCGAGATCGATTTGCATGTACCGTCGCTAATAAGTTGTCGAATGAAACGATTTGTATCCTGGATCAACGGCGAGGTATCCAAGAGAGCAAAGAAGTCGTTGGGAAGTGTATGTCTAGGCGATAGGGTGGGAAAAGAGTCTCTCCTAGGGAATGTTTGTTGTAAGAGGAGGTGAGGAAGGGAACGGGGGACAGGCCAAGAGTTGATCGAGCGCGCTCGGGGGGTGTGGAGGAGACGAGAGAGCGGTCTACTCGGGAGAGAGATGGCAACGGCAAGTCTAAGGCAATGCAATGCACGGCAACCTGAAAGGGAAAGAGGGAGGGAAAGACGATGACTTCGACGGGGGGCGGAAAGAGCAAGTGGGATTGGGATTGGGAGTGCGAGAGTGGAAAGTGGGCACCAAACTGGAAGGCACGGTAGAAGCCTCAGGCGGATAGGGAACTTTGATGATTGTCAATGGATGAACTTGAGCAGCTCTGGTTGGTGGGCTTCACGCGAGCATGTCCGCGGGTGTGACTTTTTGCCTCACGGTTCTGGGAGAGGGAGGAGGAAGACGACGACGACGACGACTCGCGGCAACGACACACTTTCTCTCGACCCTTCTTTCGCTTTGCCTCAAAACACACACACCTCCTTTCAAGCTACACCCCAACAGCTAAGAAAAAAAAAGTAGGGACACACCAAGAGCAGCCCCAGGCAGGAGCACGAGAGCTCGAACTTTTTTTTCGTTTCCCCTGGTGCCCATTGGCTGAGACTGGCTTGCATGGTTGCCGACGGTGGGTCACGCTAAACATCAGTGGGGCGGCGCCAGAGGCATCTGGGAAAACTCATGGATCCCTTGCGCGTGGATGGGGCCGGACTGAGATTTTGCGGGTCCCAGCCGCAGGAGGGACTACCAGGGAGGAAGGAGTTGGTCAGAGGGGAAAAAAAGAAAAAAAAAAAAAACAGTTGTGACAACCACCAGATTATTACCAAAAAAGGTCACAAAGGGAGGACTCGAACCCTCGACCGCGAGGGAATTTTGCAAAAACAAAGCTACCGATCTACACCGAAGAAAAATTATGGGAACAAACCATTAGCAAACGGCTCCGAGCGAAAAAGAGGATCCCTTCGTCACTTCGCAGATGCAGGCACAGAGAGCGAGCGCTGCCTGCCCAACGGCTTGGGGGACACCCGGCTGTGATTTGATGCAGTTCGAGCCCGCACCTGCAAGCTGGAAGGGCGGGCACATCACAAGGAAAGAGGGGGATTTTTGCGACTTTTTTTTTTTTTTTTTTTTTAACACTGCCTTGTGTGTGTGTGTGTGTGTGCGTGCGCACGAGGTCGGTGCGTCAATGATAATGACGGATGGCTGGGCACCAACTCGGCCAACACCACCGCGCCTCGTACTGGCCGACAGGGAGGCGGAGGAGGAGGAGGGGGAGGGGAAAACGGCAGGCATGAAAGGCGGAGGATAGGATGGCACAGGCAGAAACAAAAGGCGGTGTCAGTGATTGTGTCGATAACAGACCAGGTTTCGTTTCCAGGAATGCAATCATCTTACACGAACTGTGCTTTGCGCCAGCCCAGACTGCCGTGAGTGTTTTTTGTTTGTCTATTGCCCAGCCTCAGCGACTCAGCAGTGACATCAATCCAATTATCCCTGTGCCTATTGGTTCCTGTACCCTGCATCTTCAGGAATGGCCGAGGCTCGCGGTCTTTTTTTTTTCTTGTTTTTTTTTTTTTTTTTTTTTTTCCTTCAACGTGAGCAAACCCATCATGTCAAGTCAGGCTGTTAGTTCGGGCCCGGTAGACTAATAAGAAAAAAGTTGGGCCGGTGGGGTACGTACCTGGCAACCTGGCACCTTTTTTTGGTCCCCTCCTCCATCCGCCACATGAAACTCTCGGCTTCATGACTGTCTTGTCAAAGTCGGTGGTGACTTTTTTCTCGACTGCAACAATCCATCACCATCCCACGGTGCTCCCTGCACACACCCTGCCGCCTCACCCGCCGGCCGGGTCACTCCGGGTCTTTGTTTTTCAACTAGTGCCCTTTATCGAACTTCTTTGGGCCCGTCCGAAGAGACCCTGAAATCCAGATGGCATTGCATGTTTGCAGGGCCATTCTCGGATACGCGCCCAACGAGAAGTCGCCGTGTCACCCCTCATCAAGAGTCTCCTTGTGTGTGCGCTGCATGTCGGCAGCCTTGCACGCCGGAATTGCTTCTCCTTTCATGACACAAAAGCCGTTGTGGCACGTCACAAGCCGACGCAATATTACAGACAGCAAAAAAGCCATTTGTCTTTCGTACGAATAGATGACGAGTGGACCGGATCATCTCTTCATCTCCATCGACGTCTCCATCAGGTCCCCTCTTGTCCCTCCTCAGGTCCATCAGGTTCCGTCGGATGAGACACTCAAGCCCCCCGTCGCCCATGGCAATGTCAGTTCGGCTGCCGCGTCTGGGGAGATGGGAAGATGGGAAGAACAGGCAGCTTGTGTCTCGCCGTCATGCATGCACGCGAATACGTTGATGGGATGCGCGTGAGACGGTAAGAGTCACAGCACGGGATGGATGCCTGTCTCATCAGCCTCTCTCATGCCCAATCGCTTGTTCTGGTTGCCTCGGAGGCGACCTGATTCGACATTTGCCTTGTTCCCTCCTCTTCCAGCCCGCCACATCCGATGCCCTTCTTACACACTCTCTCTCTCCTCTGTCTCTCATAGCCGGACCGACCTCAGCTTCCCTTCCCCATCCATGCTCCGCTCCAAGGAGGAGTTGTCTGGCTCGTGCTGACTTACATGGAGGCGTGAAAGCTCAACATTACTTACATGGTATTGGTCAGTTCCCGTCCCCGCCTCGTCCGATGCCAAAGGCCCAGAGCGCGCCCAGGTTCCCTTTTTAGGACATGGTGGGCGCTCCCACTTCCGGCTCATGTCCCTTGGCCGTCGTCGTCCGCTCCGTAGTCAACGGAGGAGGCGGTGTCTTTTGGCCGTTTCGTTGCATCTCATCGTCGAGAGCTAGACTAACAAGTCAGACGTGTCGAGTCCACAACGCTTTACGCCATAGCTTCAGCAACATCGGCCATTCCCCGACTATCCTCCAGATCAATTACTGCGACGTAAGACATTCCAGTTGGAATGCCATTCAACCAACAAAGCTTCCCCCCTGAGACCGCAGTGACCACTCCTCTTACACGCACTTATACATTGCGGCACTTTCTTAGACGCCCTGCCCGCGCACCCTGGCACTTGAGCATGACCTCCGATGCGCCCTTTTCTCCGACCGACATCACCATGGGGTGATGGCCAATCTGCCCGCCCTACCCTAGATGGTTATGGCGAACTCGATAGCGGGCTCCAACGCTCTGTGTTGTTTTTCCACGACGCCTTCTTTTCTTTTTCTGCTTCTTCTTATTTCCGCTCCTCCAGCTGAAGGCCACGGGGTGGGCTTCCATGCAGCTCTAGCCCGTCTTCCCTCGTTGCGCCGCGGCTGCTTTCTCTCGGTTGCCTCGCTCCACCCACACCTGGGAAGCGACATGCACCGAAACCAGGCCAACATCTCCTGATGTTCACGGCTTGCCCTCCCAATCTTGATTTGCGGCCAGAACCACCTCAGCCACGCGGGCATGGGTTGAAAGTCGCATCTCGACGGTTGACTTACACGGCCAAGACCTCGATCAGCGTCACTCGTCTTTTTCCACAGTTGGCCTCTAACAAATGCTTTCCATTCGTAGTTCATGTGAGTTCTCTCATTCGTAGACCCACTGCGGTACTCCCTGGAGATGCAAGAGGCTTGATTCGAGTGTGCTCCTTTACCTTGCAGCAGCTTCTTGCTCGGTCGTGAGTGGTTCATGTCTCTGTCTCGGAGACGAGACACCAAGGCGGGAGACGACCATGGCCCCTCTCATCAGCGACAAATGCGCCCCTGTCTCATCACATTCACTGCATCACTTGGCACTCTCCATCACCCTCGAGCTCAAACATTGGACCTCCTTCAATCCGGCGGCGGCTTACCCTAGACCTCCGAGCTTAGCCCCAACCTTCTTCTCCTGACTCGGGTTTACGAGCCCCCCCGCACACCACACACAACTCCTCCCCATCTCAATTCAACCCCTCACTCAGTCATCCCACATCCCACGCCTTTCTTCATCATTCCCCTTTGCTTTTCCTGCTTCTGAGGGCAAGTAGAGTTCGGCGCCGGCTTCGCATTGGAACCACCCAACCACCCGCGCCCACTCCTTCGACCTGTCGATCCGTACTCTCGCCTCCCTCTCATCCACGGCTACCCACGCGACGATCTGCGAAACGCAAAGCCCACCCGCCCTGCTCGTCCAATGGAGCTCCCCTTCGTCACCCTCGACGTTTTCACCACGACTCGCTACCGCGGCAACCCGCTCGCCGTCGTCACCATCCCCGCGGGAACCAACGACGACGACCAGCCCCCGCTCACCCAGGCGCAGAAGCAGGCCATTGCGCGCGAGTTCAACCTCTCCGAGACGGTCTTTGTGCACGACATTTCCGACGCCGACGCCGATAAGACCACGCGCGTCATCGACATCTTCGTCACCGACGCCGAGATCCCCTTTGCCGGACACCCCACCATCGGCACCGCCGTGCTGCTCCGCCCGCTGGGCGTCGACGTCCTCGTCGCAAAGGCCGGCCGCATCGACATTGTCGAGACGGCCCCCGGACACGTGCAGGCTGCCATCCCGCACAACGTCCGGGAACACGAGAAGACGCTCGCGAACTTCCTGCCGGCTCCCGGTCAGCTACACGCCGACGCCGCCATCCGAGAGCGTGAGCTCGCCTCCCCGCTCTTCAGTATCGTCAACGGCATGACCTTTGCCTTGATTGACCTCCCCGATCTCGATGTCCTCGCGCAAGTCGCCCTAAGCGGCACCCAGCTCCGCGCCGATCAGCTCCTCGATGACGGATGGCAGACGGGCTTCCTGTCCAAGTACTATTACGTCTTGATCAACCAGGACAACAAGACCGAGCCATCCAAGACCGTCTTTTCCATCCGCTCGCGCATGATGGAGGCCGCCTTCGAAGACCCCGCCACCGGCAGCGCCGCCTGCGCCCTGTCTTGCTACCTGACTCTTCAACAGCCTGACCTTGGCGACCAAATCTTCCGCTTCGAGATTGATCAGGGCGTAGAGATGGGCAGGGAAAGCAACATCGTAGTCGAAGTCGCCCTCTGTGACTCCAAGATTGACACTGTCAAGCTGTCGGGGACTGCTACCCAAGTCATGCGCGGCTACATCACCATCTAGAACTGATGCGACGGAGAGCAGTCCTTCTCGCTTCTCATCTCGGCGGATGTTTACAACAGCCCCAAACCAGTCTTGCACCGTGTTTCGAAAGCCGTGATATTGAATGCCTTTTTTTTATGACCACCCAAGCGCCTGATATTCTCATGCTTTGAACACCCCGGTAAGTTAATCGTACATTAATACAGTATTACAGTGTGTCCCCCGGTTCCGACAAATCATCCCCCCAGATGAGGAGTCGAGACCGTCGACACCACATCTATAATTCCGAGAGAGCCTCCTCCTTTTTGCCAAACGCCCTCCCTGCATCTTTGGACGGTGTACTGCACTGATTTCAGAACTCGTCATCGTGGCATAGCTTTCATATATATCCCTTCTCGTATCCCCAAGAAATTCGTTGCGCCTCCGCGAACCGGAATAAATCATGTCATTGAGCTTCGTTGCGTCAACTGCATAAATCGCTCCGACACCTGAAAATGTTAGTACACATGACGCGAAATGTGTGACAAATAGAGCTGGTGCTTACCTCTGGAGTCGATTTGACAAAGGGGAGCTCGAAGAACATGTACTTTTCATTCTTGACCAGCTCCAAGATGAGTGTCATCAAGCCCCATGGCTGTGGCCAGAACGCGATGAGGCGTTCGAGTAGGATCCTAGTGATTTCTTGTCGGATCTCCGAATCCTCGGGGTCGTCGAGGTCCTTGCCAAAAATGTAGAGCAGGCTCTGAGAGAAGAAATCGGTGTGAGGGCTGGGGAACCGCAGTTGGTTGATCATACCAGCCAAAAGGTAGTACCTGGCCTCGGGCTGGAGCTCGTGAAGGAGCAGGGACAGCGTCGAAATCGTATTCTCGTCTCCAGACACACTAACGATGGAGTTGGTACGAGCAGCTTGATCCGCAGCATGCTGACCGACGTATATGACGATGGCTCCAATGAGTCGCACGTTGGCCATGACGGGCACTTGTCCGAAAGTCGTCTCCTTGGGAGGGTCGTGTGTGATGGCATGTGTGATGGTAGCAATGATCTCCTCAGTGGGACCTGACCGGAGCGCCTGGTCGAGGACACTGAGAAGTCCGGCTTCTCGAAGGATCACAGTGGCCTCCGCGGCTAGCCTGGGACTAACTCGGGCCTCGTCTGTCGGCTCGACCTCTGCCACGGCGTCCGGGGTCTGCTGGGGATTGGCTGACAGGACCGTGTTGAGCAACTGCGTGCAGTGCGGCGGGATGCTGGCATAGATCCTGACATGGTTGGCAGCGAGGAAGTGGGGGAAGTCGTGCTGAAGAATGACGAGAAGCTTGAGAGAAGCGCGGTAGATCTCCTTGGCGACGTTTGACACCTCAAAGACCTTGAGCTGCTCACCAAGAGTCTCGAGGAGTTGACAGATGAGATCCGTGTAAACCTTCCATCCAGCTCCGTCGGGTAACTGGAGTATGACTGGCAGGAATGCTCGATGGTGAATGAGGGAGAGCCAGCCGTAGATGAAGCTCGGAACTTGGACGGGACCAACACTGGAGAGTCTCGAGGCAAACTTGAGCATGACATCGCGGCGATCCTCCACAGGAAGATCCTCAGACAGAGCATTGATCTCATGCAGAAGCATGGACATCAACCGGAAGAACACCCTCTGGTTCAGATGCTCGCCACGCTTCACGTGGTGATGGGTGAGTACGAGCGTAATTAGCGACATGGTTGAGTCCATAAAGACGCCACGCGATCCTGGCGTGTCTGGCTGCATGGTGAACAAGGTGGCGATTAGCTTCGCTAGAGCATCAATCATGACGTACGCATCGCCGATAGCACCCGTGTGAAGCGTGTGCTCGAAGCGATCAACGGCGAGATCGATACCGACACGGATAAAGACGAAGAAATCTTCCCGATCACGAATGATTTGCTTGGCCTGCAACTGATGAACGAATGCAGCCGGCGCCCTGTCGGAGGCGTTGTGGTTGTTGCAAATGTGCACCCATTCCTCAAAGACATACTCGACCTGTTCTTGCTGGAAGGTAAACCCTTCGTTAGTTTGTGGTGGGCGAGATAGAGCCGAGCTGGCCAACTTGACCTTGACTCGCTGACCAGCAGGCGAATCAGCCTCTTCGCAGATCCAAACCCAAGCAGCTTCCAAGGTACGGACAAAGTCGGCGTACATGGCGATCGGGCGGTTGTTGAGGAGGGTGAGATCGAGGAGGTGCTCTAAGAAGTCGAGGGAGCCTTCCTTGCGAGCGATAAGGGCCTTGCTCATGGCAAGATCAATGTTCCTCCAGTCTAGGAGGTCTGTTCTGATCAATGCGGCGAGCAAAGGTAGGCTCAAGAAAGTTGGGCCGGCTTGTTGGCTGAAGAGGGCGCGGACGCGGTTGTTAAGAGCTGGACCGCCAATCTTCCTCAGCGTCTCCAAAACGTGAACCAAGCTTTCCAATGTCAGGTTGTCCTCGACTTGCTGGAAGATTAGAGTAGTGATCTGCTCGGCTGCGTAGATGGCGAACTCCTCCGAGTTCTGCGACGTCTTGATGATGAGCTGAACGAGGGCGTCGACTGCATCAAGAACGGGATGAGGACGAGGAAGGCCAATGAAGTGTTCCTCACGAGCCTCGCCAGCAGCTCGGAGTAGTTCATGAAGGAACTTGTTGACGCGCTCTGCCAGACCGCGGACATCCACCTGGAAAGCCGGAACCCGGCCGTTGGGGCCAGTGTTGGCGGGGGTTGAGTGAACAGGCGCGTAAGGCTGCATCTGGGCACTGATGTGCTGCTGCTGCTGCTGCTGGATGGACGGCGTCTCGGCGGGCGTCGGTATGTTCGGCAGGTTAAACGGCTCCTGTAGTACCTCGTTGGCCAGAGTTCTAGTGGCGTCGGATGTGGAAGGGCCGTGGGAGGTAGCAGGGAGGGTGGTGCGAGGTTGTCTCGCGAAGTCTTCGTAGATAGCCATCTGCTCAGGATTCAGACCGCCAGCGGTAGGAGAGAGCTTGTAGGGGTTCGGAATGGCCATGGCCCATCGACTTAGGTTAGGGTCAAAGTACGGATCGTTGGCCCTCTGCAACCTATGGCGACGGCGAACCTCGAGCTCTGGCTCAATCATCTCCTCAATCTCAGGAACTGCCCTTTCCTCGGCCTGCTTTTCGATGATGTTGCATGCCAGGTCCAGGTTGGAGTTGACACACATGATGATGGTGCCCTCTGGCAGACCCTGAGGGAGATCGTTGGAGAGATTTCGCATGTAGTTGGTAAAGTTGGCTCGGAGGGGCTCCTTCGAGGTAACCAGAGCAAGGCTTCCAGCGGTGGCCTTGACCATGTTGACTGCAGATGTGCGGATCCGGCTCTCTTCGTTTTCCGTGGCGAAGTCCTTGTGGACCATCTGCTGAGTCGAGATGGCGGCAATAGTGACGGATCGATCAACAACCGGTTGGATGATGTCTTGTAACGCTCTGGTAAGCGCGGTGCGAACAATCTCATGGAGTCGAGTCGTGCTAACGACCATCTCATTAGTCGGAGGGATAGTGATCAAGGGGTCGAGATCAGGAATGGTTGGTGCAATTGTCTGGGGAGTCAATCCTGTCCCAACCGCAGAAGCCATGCCGTTGAGGGAGAGATTCTCGAAAGCATCCATCGGTTCCTGAGGGAGCACCCCAGTAGGCTCTTCGATGATTGGACGATTTAGGATCTCGCCGGAAGGCTCAATGCTCTTGTGATCTAGGTTAAGCCCCTTGCAAAGAACCTCGATCTCAAATTTGAGGTTGAGCTTCAGTTCCGCATGGTGGTACAACTCAATGAGCAGATGAATGATATCCATCAGCCAGGGGTTGGGAGGTCGGAACACCGCAGAAGTGGCACCCTGAATCAGAACTTTACAGACGAATGGGATGACCACAATCAATCTTTTGGTATCGTGGGCCTCCATCAGCAGTTGCTTAAACGCAATGTTCTTTTGCTTGATCGGACGGTTCCGAGCGAGGGTCAAGAGTCCCAACCAGCCGCCAAGGTTCTTCAGGTGCGTCCTTTCGGTTGAGTTTTGCATTGTGGCCTCGGAATTGAGCATCCTCGCCACGCTGATGTACGTCTCCCGAAGAACCTCGCCCCATAAAGACTGGTCTTCAAGCAGCTTCACTAGGTCGAGATACACGTTGTGGTAGTTTGGCTGCATCTTGGCGCGTTCCTCGACCAGATGACTGGCGAACCACTGCTGGTGCCTGCGCTCCATAGTCTCGTGAAGCTCCTTGACCATCGACTGCAATGTTCCTTCGGTGATGTTGTTCAACACGAACTGGACCTTGTCTTGGGCACCCTCGTCGGGATCCTCAAAGTTGGATGATGAAGGACGCGGTTCCACGTTGACGGAGCTGAAGGCAGCTGGTTGACGATCGGTATTCGGTGGCTCTTCAGAATTCCCGTTGGTCAACGTGTCAACGGGGTATCCGAGGCCTCGAGGTGTCCCTGTCCCGTTCCGAGCGAGAGCAAGCTCGTCTTCATGAACAATGTCCTCCGCTTTCTTATATGCTTCTGTGCCTTGAAGGCCTTGGATCTGCAGGAGTTGCTTACAAAAGCCTGGCCATTCCCGAAACCTCACAAGCAGCTGCATAAGAGCTTGCAAACCGAATTTGTACATCGGGTCATCGGGCGTGTGATCCCGAACAGCTTCCAGAATCATGCCCAGCCCGACCTTCAACGGCAAGTCCGAGATGAGCTTGTGGGAAATGATCCCGCCAAACAGGACTGCTGTGGTTGCTAGCGCTTCAAGAGGATAATCCACGTAGTGGCTGTACTCGTCGAAGAGTCCGTGGATCATGCAGGCGAAAACATCCTGATCCAGAGGGTCCCTTGAATGCTTATACTGATCGAGGACTTCGACGACGTTGCGCACCTGAATCTCGTCGCTGTACATCTTTTTATAATGCTCCTCCATCTTGCTGTTGGCTGCTAGAGGAAGACTGTTACTGTCCTTGCCGTTTGCATCGATGACGTCGTCGAAGCCTTCTCCATAGTTGATCAAGCGAGGATACGCGGTGATGCAATGTCGCTGTACCAGAACCAGGTCCTGCACGGGAGACTTCGACAAGAAGTCTTCGAGAATCGCCAGTAACGCCGATACTGTACGGACTTGAAGAGTGGTACTGGGAATCTCAGGGTCGGTTTTGATCATCAGGAACTGAACAAGAGTACGAGAAATTTCGGCACTTCGATCGGCGTTGAAGCGAGCCCACTTCGAGAGGTCCAGATATCCTTGGGCATGGGCTAGAGCAGCAAGGTCGATGCCAAATCCATTGGGAAGATAGACAAGTCCATCTAACCAACTGTGTTTGACTGCGTGCTCGAAGATAAGGGGAAGATCGGCGGGCTTGATTGCATGAGCGTCGATTAACCTCTGAGTCACCCATTCCTTGTCCTTCCGCCAAAGGCTATCCAGAACGAAGTCATATTCTGGCGAGCGCTTGTACAGAAAGTTTTCAAAGAGTGAGTTGAGTGTGTCGACAGCCATTGGAGCCCACGACTGCCGAGGAACTTCAAAGGCAGACACGAGAAAGATGTCGAGGTTTGGTACGACGACTTCCTGGAAAAGCCTTTTGGCTTCGACACTCTGTGAAGCATGAACCGAGCTGAGCGCCACGTTGAAGATGGAGGAGAGAGCAGCGACGGACACCAACGGGTGCTTGACTGCCATTCGAGCTCGTTCGACGACGTTCGGAGCTGAGTTGGCATAATCTTCAAGAGAAATGCTTCGGACCAGGCCCGGGATAGTCGTCGCGTCCAGTTGCTCATGTGTCAAGGAAGCGTACGCACTGACGTACGACA
Source organism: Thelonectria discophora (assembly GCA_911649645.1). Classification (NCBI taxonomy): domain Eukaryota; kingdom Fungi; phylum Ascomycota; class Sordariomycetes; order Hypocreales; family Nectriaceae; genus Thelonectria; species Thelonectria discophora. The sequence goes on from CAJVRK010000012.1 coordinate 1,563,157, forward strand.
GTTGAGCTTCGGGTTCGTTCCAAGAACCCCCCCAAAGACGCTGAATGTCCACGCGCGAGGCAGGGTCCTTGGCGACTGGCAGGAGAGAATTGTAGAGGCTCAGGAATTGTAGGGAGGAGATACGCGCTGACGGCTGGTCGAAGAGTGCAATGACTTCCGTCCAATCAAACGTCTTGGGGACGACTTTCCGGAGCGCGGCGACTAACACAAGCGGATCGTGCGAGGGTGTCTGACTGATTGAGGTGTAGGTCAAGGCGGAAGAGACTTGTTCTGGAGTAAGCTGAATGTTGGAAGGTCGGTTCTGAAGATACGAGATGCAAGTATCCTCGTCGCGGGTGAAATCGACACCAGTTTTCTGGATGTACCTGGTTAGGATGTTCGAGTTCTTCTCTACTACAACCCTCCCAAGGTCGAGGGCAGCCAGAACTTCGGAAGGAGGGGCCATGTCGATGCTCAAATATCGCTTCGTCACGTAGTTTTGAAGCTCGCGTCTGGCAGAAGCATTGAAGCTCGGAGGATGATATTGGATGAATCGATCCACGATAAGCGCGACGAAAGCGGGAGTAAGATCGGAGTGTGTCTCGAGGTCGGGGCGTGAAATGATATCGATGAAGGTCTGGAAGTTGGTTGAGAGGATCGCGTCGGCTTGGAGGAGGCGTTAGTTTAATCACTGTACTGGCTGCGATGTTTCGTACCTTTGGTCTTCAGATCTCCACGAGAACCAACTTTGAAAGCTAGTGCGAGCAAGGTCTTTTCAAGAGCGTCCAGCTTGAAATGTTCCATGAAAGTTGAGAGATCAAAATCACGAAATATGTCCTCGGTCCCACTTTCTATAGACTCGGCGATCTTGGTGGCTTGTTCGGGATGGTGCGCGATCTTCCGCATCTCTTGCAACAGGATGTGGTAGTTGCCCGGATTCGAGACTGGCCGGTTGAGGCCAGGGAATATCTGCGGCGCATTCCCGGCGACCAACCTGGTGAAGTATTTAGAGAAGACCTCCATTCCGTTGTCATCGATGAGCTAGAGTAGCGTCATGGTTAGCCGAGAGGGGGGGTTGAGGAAGCGAGCTCAGCTCACCTTTGTCAATTGATCAACCTGCAGCTCCCACTTGGCACGGTCCTTGTCCTCCTTGATTGTGCTGAGAAGGAGATAGACCTGGGCCACGATGATCTTGGTCAGAGAGTTGGTGCCCGTCGGACTGCTGGCGCTGGGGCTTGCGCCAGCACTGAGGATGGCGGCCTGCGATGGGTGGGGTGAATGGCTTGATCCCGTCTGAAGAGTCTGCGCAGGATTGGGCGAAAATGATCCCGCTCGAGGTGGTGGGACCATGGAGGTTTGTGAGGGGAGGAGGATGGTTGATGGAAGCGAACCTGGCCGTGGAGTTGCGGCGGGCCGAGTTGCTCAAGCTTGCGTTGGGCGGCGAGGATGGTCTGTGTTTGATTTGTTTGGCGGACAGGTTTCTACATGAGGAGGCTTTCGGGAAAAGGCACGCGCCGAACCAAAAAGGGAATCTCGAGAGAGAACGACGTTGTGGTTGATGAAGTTTGGCACGAACAAAGAGAGGCTGGTTCGCGTTTCAAGTGGAGTTGAAGAGGGGAGCGGGTGACAAGTGTCCGTGTTGTCGTAGTCGTCGGAGCTGGGTGCCGGGACGCAGCGTATTATTAAGCTTGGGGGGAGCGAAGCGGCGGTCCGGCGTAGTCGACAGGTAAGGTTTTGGCGTTAGGGCGTGAGGGCGCGGGCGTTGAACGAATATCGATATCTCGACAGGCGTGGACCGTTGGATTGTGCAAGTTGGGTCGGGGATATCAAGGCATGAAAATGCGTATCATCGGAGAAGGACTAATTCCGGTCCGCCAAGGCAGTCGGGGTAGCTCCTCTGCAGCCCGAATCACGTGTCCATGGAGACGACACGGGCGTTGCCCAGCCAACATGGCCCGCGCCACCCCAAACAATGACATGGTCATTGAAAGGCAATATCGAGGTGTGCTGCCGCCCTCTGCTGTTTCGAAGGTGCACACAACTTTTGGTCTTCTTCACCCAAAGCCAAAGCAAACACGCGACTTGGGCTGGTTCCATTTCTATCCTCCTACAAAACATCTTTACACTCTTATTACACTACTTCAGCGTGATTTACTTACCTCAGGCATCATGCCTGGGTCAACGGCGGATGGTCCAGCCGTTGCGCTGTCTTGTGAGTGTTTTCTTGATGTTCCCTATGTTAACACTTATTGACTGGTTCTTTATAGTCGCAAACAACTTTTGGGGAAAGGATGATGCCGGTGTTCAACCACTGATCAACCGCATGGCGGGCGCCAAACAAACATGCGACGAGTTGAGAATATTCTACGGCGGTACGCTTCCTTCGATGCTTCCTTCATATCATACCTATAACTAACATGTGTAACTTTCACAGCCCGGGCGTCGATCGAGGAAGAATATGCTAGGAAGCTTATGAACCTGTGCAAGAAGTCCCTGGGCTCCCAAGAACTTGGGACCTTGAAGGTGTCTGTGGACACGGTCCGTGGGGAAGTCGAACAGATGGCCAAGCAGCATGGCAATATTGCAGCTCAGATGAAATCAGAGTTGGAAGAGCCGTTGGCTGCTTTTGCAGGTGGCATGAAGGAGCGTCGCAAGATCGTCCAGAATACAGTAGAGAAGCTTCTCAAGGTGAAGATGCAGCAGACACAACACGTCAACAAGGTATGTCCATCTTTGCCCCCCAGCTTGAACAAAAGTCGCTAATCAGAACACAGACCCGAGACAAGTACGAACAAGAGTGCCTGAAGATCAAGGGCTACCTCGCACAAGGCCACATGGTCATGGGCCAAGAAGAGCGACGAAACAAGGCGAAGTTGGAGAAGACACAAATTAGCCTCGCAACCTCCAACACCGAATACGAGAACGCTGTCAAGGCCTTGGAAGAGACCACAGCCCGATGGAACCGAGAATGGAAGGCCGCTGCCGACAAGTTCCAAGACTTGGAAGAAGAGCGCCTTGATTTCACCAAGAGCAGTCTTTGGACATTTGCAAACATTGCATCCACAGTGTGCGTGAGCGACGATGCCTCGTGTGAGAAGATCCGACTGTCTCTAGAGAAGATGGATGTCGAGAAAGACATCATCACCTTCATTAACGACAGAGGCACCGGCCAGGAGATTCCCGATGCACCAAAGTACATCAACTTTTGCCGTGGCGACATCAACGACAGCCAATCCGAAACTTCAGAGGACGACAATTACTCTGTTGCCCAATTCCCTCGCAACATCAACCCAGCTTTCAGATCATCATCCCCACAACCGTCAACCTTTGAGTCGCACCATGACCCTGACTCCGCCCTTGCGAAGAACCTGGCACATAGAGACGTGGTGCCTGCTAAACGGGAGCCTGTCGCACCTCGAAAGCCAGTCCAACCTGCTCAGCCTGTTCAACCTGCTCAGATCGAAGACTTCCACCAGCCTGTTCACACCCAGATGTCTCTTCAGCATCCCCCTCAACAGCTTGTCTCACAAGCTCACAAGCAGCAGCAAATTCAGCAACACCAGCTTCAGCAGCAACAACTCCAACAGCAGCAACAACTTCAACAGCAACAGCAACTCCAACAGCAGCAGCAACTTCAACAACAGCAGCAGCTCCAACAGCAGCAGCCTCCGCAGCAGCAACAGCAGCGTTATTACCCACCCCACCATCAGCTGACCCAGCCTAGAGCCCAGCCAACTCGACAGTCCCTGGAGATGAGAAGATCTACCGACGAGCAGTATCACCGGGGCCCTGGTGGCGGCTCTCTGAGGGGAGGCTACGACGTGAACCAACATGGACCCGTTGCTGCCGTGCCACATGACCCCTATCCCATGGATGGCATGACGATGCTATGCCGCCCGGGACCTATCGGTCCTCCTTCTGATAGAAGCTCCCAGCTTACCTCCAACCGACCTTCGAGCCGGGACTCTCACAGCGACTACTCCAACCCAACTTCGTTCTCTAGTATGGAACCTCCCAGCGGGAAGACATCACCAGTTAAGCAAGAGCCCGATCCTGTTCCAGCGCTTGCCCCTGCTCCCATCACGGCACCAGCCCCCATCACGGCACCTGCGCCTCTTACGGCTTCAGCTCCAGTTTTGGCTTCTCCCAGCCCGACGAAACTGGTTGCCAAGAAGAAGAGCGGATTCCTGAAGAACCACAGTCCTTTCCGGAGAAAGAGCCAAAAGGAGATCGGGAGTTCAGCTCAGAGCAGAAACACGTGGCACGCCGCAAGCGTTAGAAATGCGGAGAGCCCGACCCGCCGACCTCAGCTGTACAACAAGCCAGAGCCCCAGAGTATCACTCAAGAGCGTACTCAGAGCCCTGAGCCCATCGAGGCGGATGCGAGCTTGGCTCTGGGAGTTGGCCAGAATGTGTTCCCCGTATCGAATCCAGATGAGAAGAAACGCCCCGGAGCTGTGCCTGCGAAGGAGCCTGAAGAGACTGACCCTATTGCTCTAGCCCTTGCGGAACTTAAGGGTGTTACCCTGGGCAAGCAATCATCTGTCAGAATGTCCGCGGATCATCATTACGGCATTCCTACTCCAGCTCCTGGATCGGAAGCCGCCAGCCTCTCTCGATCGGTCCCGACCCCTGGTGCCCAGGACCGAACTCGAGCCAAGAGGGGAACTCCTCCCCCGTCGTATGGTTCTCAGACTCAGGTCTCCAGGCTCGGTGTGCCACCTCCAGCAGTCACGTCCAAGGCCATGAAGGAAGCCACCAAGAAGATTACCACCCAGACTCGTAGCGTCTTTGGAGAGAATGGCGGAAGAGCTGGCGGCGCCAGTTTGTATGGCTCTTCACCCTCGCGTCCCACAACTCGAGGTACAGATATGGGCCGCGACCGTGACTCGGGAGGCTATAACCCTCCTCCAGTGTCGCGATCCGGTACTCGGGCTACCGAGATCAACCGGGCGGAGACAGCCGCATACACGGCACCTCCCATGTCTCGGGCTGGCACTCGGTCGAGCGACGTGGCCTCTCCCATTACCAGACCCGGCACTCGGGGCTCTGACATGTCGCGCGGAGGATCTGGAGTCTATGGGACTTCGCCAGTGTCGCGACCTGGAACCAGAGGCGGCGATCTCCCTCGGGCTACATCCCCAGCACCGATGCGAGCTGCATCTCCCCAGCCACCCATGAATGAGTCATCCAGGATGAGCCATCGATCCGCCTCACCTAACCCTTACCAGCGCAGCCCGTCGCAGATGAGCTCCCCTCAGAAGCGAGGCAGTATGGATCCTTACCAGCGCCCTGGATCTCAGATGAGCTCTGCCAACAAGCGCACTTCGGATCAATACTACCAACAACCACCTCAAGATCACAGCCGAGCACCGTCTCCCGCGGCTTACAGGGACTACCAGCGACCCCAGAGCAGCTATGGTGGCAGCACCATGGCTATGCAGCTGGCGGAAGACCCGTACGAGTCTCAGAGGAGCCGTGGAAGCCGCCCTAGCTCGCGAGCCACCAACGGCACCGGCTCCCGCCAACGAAGTAAGAGTGTTGCGGACCCGTCTCGACTCTACACTCCTGACGGGCGACCGATCCTTCACTATGGTGAGTTTGAATAGTTGCACCATCCTTTGACAGTTTACTAACATGTCGCAGCACGAGCCTTGTACATGTACCAAGCGGCCATTCCAGAGGAATTGGGCTTCAACAAGGGCGACTACCTAATGGTGCTCCGCCACCAAGACGATGGATGGTGGGAAGCCGAAGTCCACAACGGGAACGGACAAACCGGGCTGGTCCCAAGCAACTATCTCCAAGCATGCTGAGCTGCTTGAGTGGCTAACGGATCTGCTTTGACGACATGACTTTTTGGGAAATGCGTTTGTGATCAATATGGAGCTTGGGATACCTCTTCGCCTTTGTTGTTGCACGTTTTGTGTAACCGTTACGACTTCAACGTTCTCTTCTCTTCTGTTATTTTCACTCTGGGCGTATTTTGCTGTTGAGCAAGAATGTCTCATTTACTGCCTTTCCTTTTGGGAGACTTACGGACCATTATACTATATTATTCTTTTTGTCAGCGAATCCATATTTATCTACTGCCTTTGTGTGATGCATTTTTGGCGCCCCATTTGTGTGGCAGGAGCTATGACGTGGGGAGCTTCCACGACGATGATTGATTGTCATCTGCTCTCACATGCCATTTCCCATCTTCTCCCTGGCATCATTCCACCAACTCCCTCCCTTCTTAGACAGTCGGTGCAAAAACACCACACGCGTCGACCGACGGGTGCAAAATGGTAGGCTCAATTGTTTCCGCGGGCCGGTTCCCCTCGCTCTGACATGCTGGATTGTATAGGAAACACTACAAGAGACTGCGCGGCTGGTCACGTCCAAGCCTGTGCAACGAGCTGTCGTGAATACCGTCCTGTTCTTATCTGGCGCCGGCACCCTCCTTGGCTTTGCAGCCATCGCCTCGGCCCTATTCTTCCAGAACTTCCTTCCTCACAAGGTCGTCACCACGCCCGTGTATTTGCAGTATGGGTATGTTGCAAGGAACTGTTCACGGGCTTCATAACGGCCGTCTCGCTAACAAATTGCGCCAGATCCGGCCTCAACCCGTACGGCGTCGCGTCAATCTCCACGCCGCCGATGAAGCTGCAGCAGGAATACGACATCTCGCTGACCCTGTCCATGCCCCGATCCATACCGAACATCGACCGAGGGAACTTCATGGTCAGCCTGCATCTGCTTGACGCTGCCGCCGACGGCAATCTCGACACGAGCGCACAGCTGCATGCCGCCGAGCACGGGGGATTTGGAGAGACAAAGGTGCTCTACAGCTCTCGCAGGTCGGCTCTGCTCCCCTACGTCGACCCCTTCGTTTCGTACGCGTCGCGCATTCTGTTCCTGTTCTATCACATTTTCGCTCCCGGGTCGAGTACGACCGAGCTGGTTATACCGCTGGCGGAGCACGTGTGGTTTCCAAAAGGCTCCAAGATCCCCGGCTCTGCCTACATCGAGGTCGAAGCTGGACAAGCAATACAGGTGTACAATGCGGCTCTGCGCATGACGGCGCAGTTGAGGGGGCTACGTTGGCTCATGGTTCACTACCGAATCTCGACATATCTTGCCTTTACCTTTTTGTTCTGGGTTTGCGAGATGATTTTCATGGGACTTGCGTGGGGGCTCTATACCAGTGTGATAGAAACACCGGCAGTGGCCGACGGGAAGGTGCCGAGGTTGGAGGGTGCCTGGCGCCGAGCCGTCAAGGAGGAAGACGAAGGAACCGGGGACGGGGAGGACAGCGAGGACCGCCCCGACACATTTCCCACGTATGGAAGACAGCCGCCACTCAAGTACGAGCCCAAAATGAAGCAGGAGTGCTCGGAGGAACCACTGTTATCTGAAATCCCCAGGGAAGGGGCTGAGGCGGATGATGAAGACGAAGGCGAGGAAGAAGATGTGGATGAGTATGGGCTGAAGAAGGATTCCGGGATTGGTACGAGTTACGACGAGGAGGGAAGCGGGAGAATTCGTAGACGCAAGTCTGGCAAGGGAAGGGAGTAGAGTTATTGGGGGTAGGGCATGCGTAATGATGATGCATCTGAAGCGAGTTGGAGATGACGGGAGTATCACATACACCTGGTAGGAGGCGGATGCTCAAAGCAGCTTTCCGTTAGGTTCGTGTAATAGAATCGAAAGCATTTGGCATTTATTTCACCGCAATAGAAACGACAGACTCGCCGCTTGTTCCATGGAATAGAAACGAGAGCCGGAGAGAAACCTAAATGAAAGGACCTCGTCCCGTGTAATGAATACATCTGACGTGGTACCTGACGCCAACCAGTCGATGACGGGATGCAAACTCCCGACGGCCGCAGGGATGATTCACGGGCGGCCATTGGTACGATACCAGGTACAAACTGTAGAGACAGCAAAGACAGGCGCTGACTGGCCGCCTTGTTAATTGATTGCTCACGGAGAAGGGCGGGAAGAGAGGCCCGGACAGGTTTCAACTTGGGGACTCCACTCCTCATTGTTCGATTGCTATGGATACTGTACATGGACAAAAGAAGTCTGTTTGTTCAATCAAGGTCAGCTTTTCAGCCCATGCCCAGCCTCTCTTCCTCATCCTTGTCCCCGTCTCTTTCCCTTCCATCGTCTCGTATCGCGTCGCAACACAGCATTTCGCACGTCTCGCCGATGACGACAGCGAGACAGTGTGCTAAGGGTAGAAGCCTCCGAACGCCTTTTGAACGCCAGCGCAAGTAAAGGACAGCGCAAAGGTACGACCCTCCCCCCCTCTCTTCCTCTGGCCTTTCTCTCTTCTCTACCTCTCGTGACGGTTACCCCGAGAGACCAAGCCAAAGAGAAAAAAAAAAAAAGGGCGAAAGAAAATGGACTCGGCGGTCCTTCAGCGCCTCCCAAATTACCGCCTGCCACCTCGTGCTGCTGCTAGCACCAGAACAGCTGGAGCCCTTTTGTGCTAGGTAGCAGTCTAGCCACGGAAAAGTCTCCTTCCTCACAGGTTCTCTCCTAGCTGGCAATCAATCAATCAATCAGCCGCCCCCACAATCCCTCCACCACCGCTCCGTTCCTTGTCTCGTCTCTCCGTCTCCCCTCGACGACAACTCCCGGACCATCACGAATCCTCCTCGACCGTCTCGAGACTGTCTGGCCGGGCCTTCCACTCCCCGAAAGGACTCCGAGAGAGCACTCGAAAGCCGTCGCCAACTCCACCGCCACTCGCCGCCCGCAACTGCTCCGCTCGCTGTCCCTCCACCCACCGCTCGAACCCCTACTTTCTCTCGTTGCTTTGTCTACCTATCCATATTCCCCTCCCTTCCTCCCCGTCCTCTCCTTCCTCCCGCCACGATGCCCTGCTTCAAGGGCATTGCGGTCAGTATCCATGCAAATGGTGCCCCGCTGCCCGAGCACGGCATGCAGAAGCAGTCTCGTCTGTCGCGAATCAGCACCTACATTCCAGTCCCCCAGCCTCAGTTGAGTCCCGAGAGCAACAAACCCGAACCCGCCAAGTTTGCCATCTCCATCACCCTCCTGACCCCGGGCCTCCCCATCCCCTACTCGACCCCGAAGCCCAGCGAGGCCAACCCGTATCCAAAACCGCACTTCGTCAACAGCAACCCTCCCGGTCTCCATGACCACCGCACCAAGCACTCGGGTGTCGTGAACCCCTACACCCCGATGACCAAGTCGGAGAACGAGACCATCGCCGCCTACATATACTTTGACGGCCGCGCCAAGGAGGAGGTTGCCACCCTGCTGCGACCGGGAGAGGAGACTTGGGTCAACAGCCGCTGGGTACAAATTGCTGACGCCGAAGGAGGCGGCCTCGCTGAGCGCGAGTTTCTCTTCCGCGAGGTTGGTCTCGAGCGCTGGTTGAACGGCCTCGATCTACAGGGACACGACGCTGCCGAGAAGCTAGAAAAGCGTCGTCAAAAATTCGAGAGGCGCCGGCGACGACAAAAGGCTGCGCTTGAAGGCGGTGCCTCCGTGAACACGGAGGGAGGTACCCCGAGCAAAAAGGACCGCTACGGCAACGACGACAAGAATACCTTCGATTCCATCGGCGACGAGTCGGATTACTGGACCGACGACGACGATGACGACGACGAGCCCCCAGAGGCCACGGGCCAGATCAAGGTTGCCATGTTCCGCGTTTTGGCTTCGGGTGAAATTAAGAAAGGCGAATACTCCCCCCAGTTCGATGCCCACGACGGCGACGACGACGACGTGAATGCAAAGGGCAATAGTCTCGACGCAGACGTAGAGCACACCACGAGCTTTGCGAAGCCAAAGAGCCTCGATCCTAAGACGATTAGTACCCAGACTGTGACGGGCATCGATGGTCCAGACAAGCCATATGCCGTCTTCACCTTTTTCTACCGCGGCGAGCGTAAGTGTCGCAACCTAGGAACAATGAGACTGGGCTAACCAACGTCGTGTATAGGCCAGCTCCAAAAGATTGGCGTGTTGCAATCGTCTAAGAACCCCCAAACAACCCCAGGATCGGCCAAACGCAGATCGGGTCAAATCGACTTCTCCAACTTGGGTCCCCTGAAAGCCGGCGGCACTGTGGGCTTCTCGACGTTCCGCGACCAAGGCTCTGAGGCAATGAGGCGGCGCAAGGCGAGGAAGAAGAGCAACGGCAACATTGCCGCCGACAGCGACGATGACGACGACGATAGCGACGGTCTGGTTACAATGGAAGAGCCTGATGACAGGGAGATTGGGAAGATTGTGACGGAGGATGCCCAGTTCCCGGGCGAGCTTGCCGACGGTGTCAACCGGATTCACGTGAGTTTTTCTGCTACGGCCGTGTAAGTGGTGTTTGATATCTAACAGTGGCAACAGTTGAAGAGAGCGCACTCCGCAGACCCCGATGGCAACTCGACCCCCGAGGCATCGCAAAACGAAGCCCCCAACTCGCAGGCTTCCAACCCACCACAGTTTCTCGGGAGCGACCTGCCCGTAACCGCAGGCCTCGCCGAAGTTCCCGATCCTTCTCTCATCGGAAGCCCACTCAAGAAGCAACGGCCAAGCATGGATCATTCAGTAAGCCTGCCCGCCACGCAAAACCTCAGCGCTGCCCTGGATGCCGTCATATCTGGGAGTGCTTCGCCGGCGAGCAGACCCACGACCGAAGCTCCTCGGCCACATATCCACGAGGAGGAGGAGGAGTTGTAAGGGTGTTGCAACTGATGTTGGTTGGTCGCTTGGTGACGTCTCCTGGACCTGCTTCGAAGTTGGCAACAGCACGACTTTGTTGAGATGAGACGAGGCATAGGGAGAGAGCGAGTATCATGTATCCATGTTGGCGATATGGATAGTGTCACAATAGACTTCAACTCATGCATCGAGTTTTGGTTTAGACTCAGATGTCAGCGCTGGGCCAGCTTTGTGAAGCATACTGGTGTCAAAGGGGGGGGGGGGGGGGGGGATGCATTCGTGGTTCACTCGTGGACCTGTCTTCATTTTTATGCCTTGAAGCATGTAACTGCGGAAGTGAATATGCGAGGCTCTGCAAACCATTTCTAACAAACAAAAAATTGGGAGGATAATGGCTTTGATTGTACCGGAAGGCTTTCGGCCATGGGTGCTGGTTGGGTTCAAGATCGGTTTTTTGGGCCGTGAGGCAGCGCAGACTAGAGGCTAGAGAAGCAAACCAAAGTTGTGTTTTATGTTGCGTGGGTTTCTGTCGGTTGTGATGTGTTTTTTTGGTGATGTGGTGATGGGAGGTCTGAATTGCGAGGTCGGCGAGGTGGGATGGGGGCAATAGGCAGAAGGATTAGAGGTCGATGGACTTGTCATGGTGTACGTAGGTGGTTGACGAGGCCCAAGATGATCACGCAGTGAATATAGTCTTTGTAATCGATATAATAGTGACGATGAAAGGCTCGTACATCTCGCATATGCAGACTCGACGGGCTACCTTTACCCCTCCAAAAGCTCCGTCACCCCTGACGAAAATGTCAAGAGGGGTTTGGTTCCTGCGTGTGTGTGTAAGCGAGGTCCTGCCTAGAGGCATACATTCTGGGACGGGGTGGGTTCGATTGAGCTTCCTCATTTGAAGGACGAGCCTGTTTTGCGCCGCCATGCGGCAGAATGGGGAGTTTTCCACGGGCAGATTGTTGTTGCCTGGGGATTCTACTGGTGTCGTCATAGCAGTGTCTTTTGACGAGGGGGAGGGGAGATGAGATGAATTGGCATGTTACGTTGCGCTGCAGAAGAGAGGCAAGGATTTGAAGAGTTCTTTGGGATCTTCAGATGATTTATGGCGTGGATTCGTGAGGGTAGGTAAGGGGGGAAAGGAGTATATAAGCTGCTTCTCTTGCTATCTGATAGATATCGTGATATTTGAACTAGCAGGATTTTACAGCTCAGTCGACTTTATACAAACATCTACATCAACTTCACCCTTTGAAGTCAGTTTGGCCCATCACAACCAAGATGGGCGAGTTCCTCAACACCACACCCGCCGAGAACCCGTTGACGGACGAGTTTGACCGGTTTGTCAACGAGAAGCTGGACGAGTGGAAGATTCCCGGGCTATCCATTGCCGTCATTGACGGCGACAAAGTCTTTACCAAGGTATCTATCGTCTCAAACCTCTTTCATCTCCAGCTCTCATTGACACAAGACCTAAAAAGGGATACGGTTTCGCAACCTTCCCCTCAACGCCCGCCACGCCCCAGACAATCTGGTACGGCGCCTCCACAACCAAGGCCTTCCTCGCGGCCGCCATCGCGCACCTCATCGACACCAAGGCATACCCCCAGCTCCTGCCCCTCGGCTGGGCCACGCCCATCTCGTCCCTCATCCGCGACGACTTTGTGCTGCGCGACGCCTGGGCCGCCGAGCACTTGACGCTTGAGGACGCCGTGAGCCACCGCACGGGGTTCCCGCGACACGACAAGTCGATGCAGCGGTACGTCGACGACCCGAACGGTCCCATCAAGGGAGGCGACGGCAAGATGAAGCGGTACGCCACGGTGAGGGACGTGGTGCGCAACCTGCGCAACCTGGACATGACGACTGAGCCGCGCGTCAAGTTCCAGTACTGTAACCTCATGTTCGTGGTGCTCACGCACGTCGTCGAGACGCTGACGGGCAAGCCCATCGCCGACGTCCTGCGGGAGCTTGTCTTCGAGCCGCTGGGCATGTCGTCGACCTATATGGACCTGGATGTCGCGCGCGCGGCCCCGGGCCACTTTGCTCGCGGGTACAGCTGGATCGCGGCGGAAGCGCGCTTCGAGCCCATGGAGTGGATGCCTGTGGTCGAGATTGGCGGCGCGGGGGGCATCATGTCCACGGCCGTCGACTACGCCAAGTGGGTGAAGTGCCTGCTGCACAAGACGCTGCCGTTTTCGCCGGCGGCGCACGACGACATCCGCGCGCCGCGCTTCCTCGAGGCGCTGCCCGAGCACGGGAGGGACGTGAGCCTGTACGGCTTGGGCTGGGAGCGCCAGACGTACGGAGGGCGCGCCTTGTACACGCACTCTGGGGGAATGCACGCCTACGGCGCAGAGGTGTTTTGGGTGCCCGGCGCGAAGTTTGGTCTTGTTGCGTTTGCGAACACGGCCATTACGTCCAATGCCGTCGGCGAGGTGCTGGCGTACAGGTTGATCAACGAGAAGCTGAGGATTGCTCCAGAGCATCGGCTTGATCCAGCAGTCAGGTGAGCGGGCCTATGACAACACACGGGATGAATGGAAGCTGACACTGCGCAGATGGCATGAACTAATCCACAAGGTGGAAAAGGAGCACGACAAGGGCGTAGAAATCCTCTTCCCGGACCTATCTAAGGACCCATTGCCGTCTCCGCTCCCCATCAACGAGCTCGCCGGCACGTACTACGACGAAGGATACAAGGCTCTCCACCTGCGCGTCGCGCCGCACCCGGACAAGGAAGGCGAGGAGGTCCTGGTGAGCAAGGGCTACAACAGCACCTGGCAGTACGAGCTCGAGTTTCATCACGTCACGGGCACTTGGTGGATCGCCTACATGCACCAGGGCATGTACAACACGAGGGGCATCTACAATGAGTGGGAAAAGGCCGAGTTCAAGATTGGGCCCGACGGGAAGCCGAGCGGGTTAGTCATTGAGTGGTGGGCTCGGCTGAGCAACATGTACGAAGGCGAGGTCGAGTTTAAGAGAGTCGAGGAGACGTCTTGAGGCAATGGCTGGTAATGACTGGTGATAGACTGTGCCGAGTTAGTGGCAGATTCTTCGAGTAGAGTAGAAGACAAATGGATCGAAGTCAAAGGGGGAATGGGTCAGATAATGAGCTTGGTAAAATTGGTATCAACATGTAATTCAGTTGGCCGTTCTTATAAGCAATATCATCATGTTGGTGCGACAGAGGTGGTAAGCCAAATATTGGATGGCAACATACCTTACTGGAACCGCATGTCGCTTGCATGGAGCAAGCTGGCGTTGACGATAGATCGACCAAAGTCAAAATACGAGGCGGAAGATGCGATTGGCGCGCGCGGGCGGAAGCCCAGCGGCGCCCAAGATCAATCAGACCCGGCCCAACGCCAGAAGAGTCATGTTGGGCGGTTGATTGGGCTTGATTCTAGAAAGAGGAAGAGGTGAGAGGCTGAGCTGTGCTGGCTCAAATTTATTCATCCAGTCAAGGGGATGGGCGGGTACCTGTCCCTGATAGGTGCAATATCGGCCAAAGCAAGCTTTGCTTCCAACTTGGAAATGCCCGCCGATTATGCGACTATCGGGCCACACTGTGCTTCCGCCCTGGCCCCCGCCAAAACAAGAAAAATTCTGGCACGGTGCCCGCTCGCAATCAGCCCAGCGCTTCAACCCCGCCGAGGTGACGTGAATGCCTAATCTGCACTGTGCCCCTCCTCTCCCCCTCAACCCCACCATCCACCTTCATCTCTCCGTCCCTCTGCCGTTGTTTCTTCCTTTCCCCTGGGACAGACTTTGCGACGACGACCTCGATAATCTAGCCTCCAAGCTCACGAACCTCTTCCACCCTCTTTCCCCTCTCTCCAACTCACTTCCTCCCTTCGTCCAGTTTCCTCGCCGGAACATCAACCTTCAAAATGGCCGGTGAGCAAACCCCGTCCCCGCGCCCGCACCTTGGTTCTCGCGCCCCGTGTGTAACAAAAACTAACCGCGCAATCCTAGACCTCCTCAACGTTGCCAGTACGTCCACGCATGCGACGAACAAAAAAGCGCCCTGCACCTAGGCGTCGAAGAGCTGACTTGGAGAAAACGCGACCAGACCAGTTCATCGACTTCTACTACCAAAAGTTCGACGACAACCGCGCCGAGCTCGCTCCCCTCTACGTAGGTGCCCATCCACCCCCGGACCCGATTCCCGCCTCTGTCTAGGCCGAGTCCACCAAGACAGCTGGCTAACGAATACACAAAGCGCGATGACTCTATGTTGACCTTTGAGAGCGAGTCCCGCCAGGGTGTTCAGCCCATCGTCGAGAAGTTGACGGTCAGTAATTTCGCCCGGATGGCCGGTTTGTTTACTGACTTTCCGATCCAGTCTCTTGCCTTCAGCAAGGTCCGACACTCTGTTTCCACCAAAGACGCCCAGCCCAACGGCCGCGGAGGTGTCATTCTCCTGGTCACTGGCCACCTCTTTGTACGATGACCCCAACCAAAGCCACACAACACACCCCGCGAACGACCCAGCTGACGTGTTTTTGTTCCCCCCAGGTTGACGACGGCGAGAACCCTCTCGGCTTCAGCCAGTGCTTCCAGCTCCAACAGGATGGTGCCGGCCAGTGGTATGTCTACAACGATCTTTTCAAGTTGGTTATGGGTTAAGCACGGAAATATCGGGGTTCCCAGTGACGACAACATTCTGGGATAACCTGGCAAGCCTTTGGCGGGAATGATGAGAGAGACAAATTCGACGATTTATACCTGTTCGAGCGCCGGGAGGACTGTAAAAGGGGGTGAAGAGACAGCAGTTGGGTTGCGGTCCGTTATCCTTCCTACTTGTTTCCTCCGCGTCAGTTAGACTAGCCAACGCGCGACTTCTGGCAACTTTCCTTCTCGTATACCCCGCCTCCAAGTAGCCTTGTCGTGTGATGGCTGTCAATGTGTGAATCGATGTGTAGAGGGCTTGAAGTTGTTTTGCAAGCTTGGGTAAGATGCAGCCGCCCTGGCTGAGCCCCCTCCATACGAACCCAACCCCAGGGCGACGGATCGCCGTTGTATTTGCCTGGGTTTTACGCCGCGACGTGGCTGTGCTTCAGGTTCAGGCATCTCAAGTTGTTGACCAGAGGGTGGGAAGGCGTGGGAAGGCATCTAAGTTCAACGGCGAGGCCAGCAATGTGAGAGTACATCAACACCCGTTCATAATAGGCATCACAAGAGAGCTCACTCAAGACCAAGTCATCGTCTATTTTGTGGTAGGGTCAAGCCCAGACCCCACACGTCACTGCATTGGGTGGGATAAAATGTAACCAGAGAAAAATTCATTCATTTTCCAGCCCGAACCGTTCACGCCGTTGAATCCCGAATCGCAATGCATGTGGGTATAAGACAGATAGCTTAGATCTTGGTAGCAGCCTCAAGAGCCTTCTGCTTCTTCTCAATTCGCTTCTGGGCCTTCTCGCCCATGATACCGCCACCCCACTGCTTGCGGGCGTTGTCGTGGGCCTCCATGAAGCCATCCTTGACGGCGGAGACAAGCTTGGAGAGCTCAGTCTTGTCCTCAGAGCGGACCTCGGTGATGGCGAGGACAGCGGCGGTCTGGGAGTGATTAGTCATTTATCCATTGAAAACGCGCGAAATCGACATACCTTCTTGTGGATGACGGTTCCGAGACGGGCCTTGCCCTTCACAATGGCATAGGGGACACCCATCTTCTTGCACAGAGAGGGAAGGAAGACAACGAGCTCGATGGGGTCGACATCATTGGGGATGAGGACGAGGGAAGCCTTCTTGTTCTCAATCAGGCCAACGACGTGGTTGAGACCGTACTTGACGGCGTAGGGCTTCTTGGAGACATCCTCCTTCTTCTTGCCCTCCTTGATGGCGGTGGCCTCCTGGAGGAGACGCTCCTTCTTCTCAGCCTTGGTCTCAGGTCGGTACTTGTTGAGGAGCTTGAAAGCCTGGGCGGCGGTGTTGCGGTCGAGGACGTGCTGGAACTGGGCGAGAGCAGGGGGAACCTTGAGACGGGTCTGGAGGATCTTCTTCTGTCGCTGGAGGCGGACGTACTCGGGCCACTTCACCATGCGGGAGACATTGCGCTTGGGCTGGATGTCCTGGCCGATACCGAAGTTTCGGGGTCGCTTCTCAAGGAGAGGGTTCTACCGAGCGTCAGCACCTGGACACGTTGAAAAGATTGGATCGGCTTACCTTGGGAGCCTTCTTGCCAGCCCTCGCCTGAGGGAAAGGGGCAGGGGCGACCTTCTTGCCGGACTTGGGAGGCTGTCATTGAGGAAAGAAGACATTAGCAAGGCATTCAAGCCAAATAAAAGTCTTCTCTGAACTCTAACGAGAGCAAGCGATGGCATTTCTGCGCACGCGAGCATCTCCAGCCATGTCTTCACCCGCGTCCGAAAAGGAACGACGGGCGGAATACCAACAGGTCGCAGGCGACGCTGTGGCTCAATTGCGACGAGCGCATTTGACTCACAAAACTGTGGCCATTAGAGTCCAGGCTGTTGCGGTTGACTTACCATCTTGGAAACTGGGTGAGTGCTCGTGGGGTGAGGAGCAAGAATCCGGTAGCTGAGTTAGTTGAGGGACGAAAAATTTAAAAAAAAAAGGCACGGCGGGAATGTTTTTGGTGGTGAATGAAAATTAGGGCTTCCCACGCCTCGAGAGCCCCACAGAATAATTGCGGCTTGCTTATGGGGCGCTAGGAAGGCACGTGATCGAGCCGAGTTGGCACAGTGTGCACAGTGCTTGAGTAATTGGGCAGCCGGCAAGTGCCAGTCAATTAAGACCGAGACGTGCTCGCAGGTAGTGAGTAATTCAAGCGTTAGCCATCCCATAACTTTCAATTCCACCCTAAAAAGTACGGCAGATAACTCCGTCAATATTCATCTACCGATTTTTCTGCTTTCTCGAAGTAAAGGATCACTTCAGCCTCGACAACTCCTGCACCAGAACGATTTGAATTCAATCAGACTCTGTTGGTTCACTGAAGATGTCGCCGACAACCTGCGTGCGGTGTCAAAAGAACAGAGCGGTTGTGAAGAGACCAAAGAATCATCACAAACTATGCCGAGATTGTTTCATCAGAGTCTTCGAAGATGAAGTCCACCACACAATCACATCCTCGAAGCTGTTCTTCCCAGGCGAGAGAGTTGCCATCGGGGCATCAGGTGGCAAGGACTCGACCGTGTTAGCGTCTGTCATGAAGACTCTGAACGAGCGCTACAAGTACGAACTGGAGCTTGTCTTGCTGAGCGTCGACGAAGGCATCAAGGGATATCGAGACGACTCGCTCGAGACGGTGAAGCGCAATGCTGTCCAGTACGAAATGCCGTTGGAAATTGTTGGATACGACGAACTCTACGGATGGACCATGGACCAGGTCGTCGAGACGATTGGCAAGAAGGGCAATTGCACGTACTGTGGTGTGTTTCGACGGCAGGCCCTGGATCGCGGCGCAAAGAAGCTGGGCATCCAACATGTCGTGACGGGACACAACGCCGACGACGTCGCGGAGACGATCTTGATGAACCTCCTTCGCGGCGACTTGCCCCGACTTGCGCGAAGTACGAGCATCGTCACCGGCAACTCCAATAGCGAGGTCAAGAGGAGTAAGCCGCTCAAGTACGCATACGAGAAGGAGATTGTGCTATACGCCCACCACAAGAAGCTGGACTATTTTAGCACTGAGTGTATCTATAGCCCAGAAGCGTTTCGAGGAACAGCACGAGGTCTGATCAAGAATCTGGAAAAGGTCCGGCCAAGTGCGATCCTGGACATTGTCAGGAGCGGAGAGGACATGGCCCGACTGACACCGGACAAGGGAAAGGGGGCATGCGTCTGCGACGAAGGCGATGGCACGGGAGGCTGCGGATCTGCCAATGGACGCACGTCTGGTAGTGAACTGGCACAGGTCGAGGCAAGCCTCAAGAGCAAGGCGATGCCCAACGGTCTCGAGACGGAAATCACGTCCAATGGCACGCCAAAGGTGGAGGAGGAATCAATTGTGTTGCCGATTCGCAAGCGGGCTCAGAAGGAGGCTCCGTCAATTCCGATGCAGACTCTCGGAAAATGCATCAAGTGCGGTTATATGTCAAGTCAAGCTACGTGCCAGGCTTGTACATTGCTGGAGACGCTCAATAAGAATCGAGCCGAGATATCAATATGAAAGACGTCTTGGTCTGAATGTACCAAATCTTGCATGTTGCACAGTTTAAATACGAGAAGCATAACTGTGGATAATTTTTGTTTATTCGTCTTGCCTGTGCTCTTGAAGCCTGGCTATCCCAATGCTTCTCTCCATTCCACCATGTACAAGTGTAGCAGGGTGTAGCCACGTGCGGCATTTCGCCTTGCCGTCGAGTCGAGACGACAGGTCTAGATAAAACGAGGTTCCAACTTAAAGGAGTTAGTCAGTAATAATTCGTTCTTCATCTCCAATAGAACTTGCCTTCCAAGGGTTGTTCAGCTCAAAGCCAAGAGGTGCCTCTGCCCGGTCTGTTTGCCCGCGCAGTGACCCGGTAAGTCGACGGTCACGATCCATCACTATGCGATGGGTTAGCTATTTCGTCGAGAATCGAATCCGGATATCAGTAAGGCGTACTTTGCTAGAGCAGTAGTCAGCATCAATAAGACGTTTGACGTAAAACACGACATACTCTATCCCACTGATCAATGGAGTAGCGCGGTCGCTTTCCCTCGTTCTGCATGGTCTTGATGACGGCAAGGCCAGTACCAGAGACGGCGAACATCTATAACCTCATGAGCCATTGTCCAGCAGGTCAATGGGTATTCCCAGCACGTACGCCGACCATGATAGCGTAGGGGAGCAGGGTCTCGAAAGGGACAGGCATAATGGCGACGGTGCTGCCTGCGAACTCGGGCTTCGAGAGGGTGTCTGGCTTCGATCGGGGAGTCAATTGACTGGAATCAGGCGGTGATTTGCGATTGTCGGCGTGGTGATTCGACTTCCGAGCGGCCGGGGCTGGATCATGAAGCTCTCGATGACCCGAGCCATTGGCGGCGCAGTGATTGGTGACGCCTTGCTGCCTGAGGCGCCAATATCCTCCTGCACTTTCAGGTGGTACCGCATCCCTGCATATCGAGACAGTTAGCGCCAAATATATTAGCACGGCCACCCCGTGGTAAGTTCCGTGCAACGCATCACGGCCGCAATCGCACGCACTGTGGCAACGAGCTCCGCGACGCCAGGGCTGGTAAGCTGGGATAAACGCGACGTGACTTTAACAAACGGTTGCGCACCTCGACGTCGACACTTTTCCTGCTTGAGAAGCGAGAGCATTTATTTTTGCGCTCAGACTGCTCCGAAAGACTATTTGTCCTGACTTTTTCAATTGCTCAAGCCGAGTTTTGTCGTCCTGCGTGCCTCCTACCGAGGCAGCCCCCTCGATCCACGACCGCGCATCGACGAGCCCCGTCATGAACCGAACGTGACGAACTCGAAAACGTTCCAACACCCAATCCCCGATCGACATGCAACGGTACTTGCTATATTTTTACGTTGTTGTCTTGACGAAAGGGTAACCTTGCCGACCAAACACGCGGCGGACGAGTTCGACACAGCGCTATGCTCTCCGAGAGGGACACCCAACAGGAAACTGCGAGAACGATAGACGGAGCTTCGATAGACTATACCATGTTGCCTCCCCGGATCAACCCCGGTCTCGGCGCATTAGCGGCCGCCCCCGAGGGCGAAGATGCCGACTTTAGCGATCGCGATGCCTCGGGCGAGGAGCTTTACGAAGACGCCGAAGGCGAAGAAGACAATGACTACCTAATGACCGAGCCGGCGCCTCCCTTCCGCAACCAAGTCCACGACCAAGTTGATATCGAGGAAGGAGACGAAGATGCCGAAGGCGAAGAATACGACGACGAGGCTGTCGGGGCTGTCAAGTTCAAGCCTGGCGAGCTACAAGACGAAGACGAATCAGAGAGCGAGGCGTCTGCGGTGCCGAGCGCTATTGAGGATGAATCGGAAGAGGAAGATGATGAAGAAGGCGAGGCGGCGTGGGAAGAAGCCGGAGCTTCAGATGACGAGGATAAGGACTCGGAGGCTATTGTTTCGAATACCTGCATGTTTTGCAAGCAAGATGAGGAAAACGATCCGAGCGAAGACTTTGAGGCCTTCCTTTCCTGCAGGGGCTGTTCGGAAAACGGTGCGACTCCCAACTCAACTTGCAAGCTTGTACTGACATTCCCAGCACATCAACAATGCGCCCGAGACGCGGCGGCAATGAGTGAACAAAATAGTAAGTGGTAAATATTGAGAGGTCCGAGTCACATGCTAACTTTATGCAGCGCATACGAATTGGAAATGTCCCGAATGCTTTAATGACGACTCGGAGCCAGAAGATCAAGTCATGGAGGATCAAAGCGCAGACGAAGCTGCCCCCCTCCCTTCGCAACAGTCAGACGTTGCAGAAAACGAGGAAGATGCGGACAGGGACGCAGAAGAGGGGGAAGAAGAACAACCATCCCAGTCGGGAGTCGAGGGCTCCCCCTCACCATCTCCCACCCCTGAAAAAGCGTCTCGAGATGGCTCACGGACCCTGAGGAAACGGAAATCATCTTCGCTCGAAACCGACGACAGCGGCTCGTCTGTGAGGAAACGCCGGCGAAATAAATCCAAGGATCCAAGCCTCTCCAATGAAGATGCGACGGACCAGAGAAAGACGCCCGACTCCCGAAAACACTCTTCTAGAAACCGGTCAAAGGCAGATTCACCTCCATCCGTCACAGTTACAAAACAAACGCGAACGTCGATGATTATTACGATTCAGGTTCGGCCCGGAAATCTCAAGGAAGTACTTGCGCGTAAGAGGCGGGAAAAACGCGAAAAGCGGCAGCCGAAACCTCGAGCAGCAGCAACGCCAAAGAACAAGGCTACTCTCCCTGTCCGCACTCCGGGCCCCGAGTCTATCATTCCCACGCCCTTCACATCGGACAACTATTTGCAACCATTCTACTCGTTCTTTGACCGGGAGACGGAAGACATGAAGGGCAAACCGTACGGGGGAATTCTCACCGAAGCCGAGGCCGACACGTCTAAGACGCTGCCTGTGCCTGATGACCGGCGCAAATTCGACGAGGCGAAGCAAAAGGCCGAGGACGAATGGAGGGCTCGCATATTCGCCATGCAGGCTGAAGCTGAAGTGCCTATTCGGAAGCCCAAGAAATCGAGCGAGCACGCCGCAAGCCACATTGAATGTATCGAGTTTGGCGGTTGGGAAATCGACACATGGTACGCGGCGCCCTATCCTGCCGAGTACAGCAGGAACCGAGTGCTCTACATTTGCGAGTTCTGCCTCAAGTACATGAACTCGGACTACGTTGCGTGGCGGCACAAGCTCAAGTGCCCGGCGAAGCACCCGCCCGGCGACGAAATCTACCGGCACGGGTCGATATCTATGTTCGAGGTGGACGGCCGCAAGAATCCGGTGTATTGCCAGAATCTATGCCTTCTTGCCAAGCTCTTCCTCGGGTCGAAGACGCTGTATTACGACGTGGAGCCGTTTCTCTTCTACGTGCTCTGCGAGTACGACGATTGCGGCTACCACTTTGTCGGCTACTTTTCCAAAGAGAAGCGGGCGAGTAGCCAGAACAACGTGTCGTGCATCCTGACCCTGCCGATCCACCAGCGAAAGGGGTACGGAAACCTTCTCATTGACTTTTCGTACCTGCTCACAAAGGTCGAGAAGAAGACTGGCTCTCCGGAAAAGCCCCTATCGGACATGGGGCTGGTGTCGTACCGCAACTACTGGCGTCTCATCATGTGCCAGTACTTTCTCAAGCTCATGGGCAGCGGGGAGTACAAGAAGCAGGGGCTCAGCGTCAAGCGGATATCGGACGACACGGGCATGACGCCTGACGACGTCATCTCGGCGCTGGAAGGGCTGCGGGCGCTGGTGCGAGATCCCGTGACGAAGCAGTACGGATTCAGGGTCGACATGGAATACTGCAAGCAGTACGTGGGCAAGTGGGAGGCCAAGGGCCACGTCAGGTTGAAGCCTTCTTCTCTCGCGTGGACGCCGTATGTAATGGGGCGGAACAGCGCAGCCAATTTCGAGCTCGGTCCTGCCATCAACACGATTGCGCCTCGAGAAGACGACGAGGCTAGGGTCGACGAGGGTCAAGGCGAAGCTGCGCTGAAGAGCCAAGCGCTCGTCAACGGCGTGGACAAGGGCAAAGACAAGGAAGCATCGCCAAGGGACAAGGAAGGAAGTATATCACAACCAGCGACAGGCGAGGTGGAACCATCACCTGTCACATCCATCGAGAAGGTGGCTGGAGAAGACAAGGAGAACGCATCGCCTAAGGCCGAGCAGGCGGGCAGCGACAAGTCGGACGAGGTTGCATCTTGGTCATTGCCATACTGGGGCATTCCCGCAACGCGGTTCGAGGTGTTCCCGCCACCAGCAGGTCGACGGGCGGATCGAGCCCGGCAGAGCGCCAGTCGACCGTCGGCGCCGCGGGTCCCAAGCCACCGCGCAAGGCCCAAGGTGAGCAAGTCGACGACTCCCAAAGCGACGCCGGCGCGGCCAAAGAGCGCGTCCAAGCGGAAGACGGGTGGCACGGGACGCGGGCCCGGCCGATGGCCCAAGGGCACCAAGAAGTCGGATTACGGCAACGCCGACAGCGGACCGGGACTTCCGCCGGGGTGGCTCGCCAACAAGGAATCTGAGGCCAAGCTCGAGCCGGTTGCCGAGGACAAGGCGGTCGAGGCGGGCGGCGAGAGTGCCAAGGACTCGGTAGTGGTGTCTACTGCCAAGGGGAAGCAGGTCAATGGCGGGGCTGTCTCTTCTGTGCCTATGCCGAGACCCGAACCGGCACCGGAGGCGAAACAGATACCATCACCGGTAAAGATAGTGGCGGAGACGACGACGGAGGCCGGGGTTTCGATGGAAACCGCCGTCGACGAAGAGGACGTGGATGCTGAAGGGGAGGACGTGTAAATGATTCTACTTCTTTGGCGTGGGACTAGGCAGGGCAAAGGGTTCGGGAGGGCGTGGAGGAGTTTGGCTGTACACTATGGCGTTGCGACTACAGATCTTTTTGGTGAATAATCACATGACAGTTTTAAGAGGTTTCAGGACTTGGGCTAATGTGCCGGTTGCCGTTGATGCTCGAAGGATTCATCTAACATGTAGTATCAATCGAGGCTGCGGGGCAATCTCCAACTTGAACGTCACAACATGTCTCACCGAAGTCGAGGGTGTCTCCGCTGCCGCCAGCGACGCGTAAAGGTGCAGACCCGGTGCTCCCTGAATCCGCATCTGTTACGGTTACGTCGACTAACAAAACGGTGCAATAGTGCGACCGCAGTCGTCCCTCGTGCCAGCGATGCCAGACGCGCAACGAGCTCTGCGTCGGCTACCGCGACGAGGCCGACCTGCTCTTCCAAGACGAGACGCAAAAGGTCGTCTCCAAGAGCACTACTTCTTCGGCGTCCGTCACATCGACGTCTTCATCGGCCAGCAGTAGACGGACCCGGAGCCGCTCCGTTGAAGCCTTGCCCACCACGCCGCTCCCAGATGTGCCTGTGTCAGCCATCCAGCTACCTTCTTCCCGGCCGTGGCTAAAGGAACCTCCTCCTCACGCGACATCGCTAGAGGACGAGGCCGTATCGCTCTTCATGGACGCCTACGTCATCCAGCCGTGCGCCGAGTCGTCGTCCCCGGGGTTTCTGGAGCACCTTCCGTGTCTGTTTGGCGAGGTCAACGTTGCGGGACGGTATGCGCTGCGCTGGGCGGTTCAAGCTGCGGCGTTTGCAAACTTGGCGAGGGGGGGAGCAGCAGCAGCAACAGGAGGAGGAGGAGAAAGGGTCAGGGACGAAGTGGCGCGGAGGGCGTTGGAGTGCTACGGCGAGGCCCTCATCGCGCTGGGCAAGTCGTTGGCGGCCGAGAGGGGTAAGCCACCAGACGACTACGATCTCATGGCCGTGGTGGTTCTGGACATCTTTGAGACGCTGTTCATGCCGGACTCGGCATCTGCGGCCGCCGCGCACGCGCAGGGCATGGCGAATATTCTTAGGTTGCGAGGCCACGCGCAGTTCTACGACGCTCGCGGCTGGGGATTGTTTCGGCTGGCCCATCACCGATTGGTAAGTCTTGAGGCAACTCACCCCGAATGCTCCTTTTCTTAACAACTCGCAGCAAAAACAACAGCTCGCAAAGCAACTACCCCCCCTCCCGGAATCCACCCTCTGGCTCTCCAAGCTCGACGAATCCGTGCCGTCCGTTCGGCTCGAAAAGGACGCGCTGCACGTGTCGACTCTGTGCCACCGCGCAAACCAGCTGCTGGGCAAACTCAGCCACGGGGCCGCCGCCTCGGCGCCGGAGCAGCTCCTCCAGCTGGTGGCCGAGATGCTCCGGCTGGACCGGCAGGCCGCCGCGTGGCGCGACGCGCCCGAGTGGGCGTTTCAGACTCTGGCGAGGAGCGAGGTTCAAGGCAAGGCCGAGGACGTGGTGGGGATGCCCGAGGAAGTACAGTTGCATCGCGATCTGTGGATGGCGTATGAGTGGAACTACCACCGCACTGCACGCATCATCCTGCACCAGCGGCTGCTGGCCTGTCTGGACCGGATATCACTCACATCCCTTGACGACGCCGACGCCGCCCTCGCACGAGAAGCGCAGACTTCGTCGCAGCTAAAAATCGAGCGGCTCGCCAACGAGGTGCTGGCCACGGTGCCGCAGCTGCTGGGCGACGTGGACCATCTCGGACGGTGTCGACCCGAGGAGGGGCCGGCGCCGAGGGGCCAGGCCATTGGGGCGTACTTCTTGCTGTGGCCGGTCAAGGTGGTCAAGTCGGAGGAGGGGAGGTGTACGGCGAGGCAGAGGGAGGCGGCAAGGTGGGTGTTTGGGAGGATTCGGGAGTGTACGGGCATGAAGACGAGGTTGGGGGGGTTGTCTGATATATAAAAGATATGTCTTGCTCCTTTAACTATCTCTCCTAACTCTATCCTCCTCCATTTCTTTCCTCCAACTCCCTCCTCCAAGTGCCCTGAGAATAGACCTCGACATAGAACTAGATACAAAATCCTAAGAAGCAGGCGGCCCCTTCTTAAAAGCCGTCTCCTCCAACACCGTCCCATCCTCAGTCACAACCTTCTCCGCCCCCAACAGCACAAACAACATGGTACACGGCACATCCCCTTTATTCTCCCAGGCATGATTAACCCCCTGCTGGACTAACAAATCCCCCTTCCGCAAGACCGTCTCCTCCCCACCATCCAACCTCAGACTAATCTCCCCGCCCAGCACCACCACATAATCGATGCTCTGCGTGCGGTGCATCGGCACGGCCGCACCGGGCTTGATCTCGGACATGCAAAAGATTGCTCCCTGGGGCGGACAGCGCGGGAGGGTTTCCGCAAAGGAAGGGATGGCGTCCGTGTTAGTCACCGGGATGGAGGCGCGAGTATCGAGGACGGTGAAGCCGCTGGCCGAGGGGCCGAAAGGGAAGAAGGGAGCCGGGTTGGTTTCGGGCAAGAAGATGGAGGTTCCGGAGGGGGTGTGCGTGGTGCGGACGAGGCGGGGGAGGGAGGGTTGAGAAGATTGAGAAGACATTTTGATGGTGGTGAGGATGTTTGTGCAAGTGGTGGTGGTTATGTTGCAAGTAGTAGTTGTAGTAATAGTGGTAGTAACTGTAGAGCTGGAAGTGATGTCGAGCAAAAGTCCAGAACAACAGCAGCACACTCCCATATTTATACCCATTCCCCCATTTCCCCCTCGGCTCTTCGGAGTTGCGAAGGCAGTCATCTCTTGCAGCTGGATAACGCCCATGATGAAGCTGACCATGGTGTTGCAGGCATGTTCGCACCGCTTACCCGATTGGGAAGCACCCACGAGGTGGACTGAAACCACCAAGGAAACCAACCAAGGATGACATCCATGGAGATCAACAATAATCGGATACTCGGAACTGAGCCATCAAGCCTCCTCTCCAATATCCCCCTTCTCCTCCTCCTCCCCTCCCTCAACCTTCCTCTCCTCCCAAAACCCCTTCCCATAACTCACACAAATCTCCTCCCCCTTCCTAATCCCTCCCTTCCCCTTCTTCCCCCCTACAACCCAAACACCCACACACAACTCCCCAAACCTCTCGCACCAAACCGTCCTAAACTCGGCATTCGCCCGCTCCCTCACCCCGCGATAATCATTCACATACCTCCCCTCGTTGCCCTCCCTCGCTGCATCCACCGCCACATCCAGCCCCCGCTCCAGCCACAAGTCGTAGTCGCTCTCCTTCTGATCAGTTTCCCCCGCGTGCGTCCGTCCCAAGTACGGCACCACAAAGCTCCCGCCCGGAAGATCGCGTGCCGCAAACAGCCCGTGCTGCCCGCAGGCCGGGTGCGTCGCTTGAGTGATGGGCTGGATCCTGACGAGCGGGTTGGGTGTGCGCGGGTGGTTCGACGAGGCCATCGTGGCTATGTCTGACGAGGCCGAGGGTTGGACGCGGAGCTGCTGCAGCTGCGTCGCCGTGAGGCTCTTGTCGTGAAGGGGTACACGGAGATATGGAACGCCTTCTGGCCAGTGTTTTGGTTTCGACATTGTTGACATGATGATGAAAGAGGGGAAACTGGGCCATGAGAGTCGCATGTTTTCACTTACAACTGGCACGCACATACCAAGATAGACCCCAAAAACTTCCTTGCATCTATCTAACCACTATTCTACAATCCTACACTTCCCCGTTTTGTTCGGCTTGCTAATCTTCCCTGTCCCTCCCAATATTGATACAGCAAGATCTCATCCTATTACAAGCTCGAAAGCTTCCCTCATCGCCCATATACTACGATAACACCTGTCCTATCATATCTAATTCGACATTATTGCCCGGTATTGGTTCATGCCCAAATTTACCGAATACGCTAATAATCGATCTTGCGTCAACGGCAAGCTGAGAATCCTCGTCCTGAGATCGGTATCCTGTGAACCCATTAGTCCCTGCCCAAGCTCGCTTCCCCATCCAGTACGTACCCTCTTCTGTTGTGATGCCAGCAAAATCTCCTTGGCCGTTACGTCCGCCATGTCGGAAACGGCTGCATATCGGAGAATCTCGCTCTCGGGCGCGTCTTCGTTCATGGCGTGCAGGCCCGCCAACAACCTCTCCAGCACGGGAATCGGTACGAGCTCCTTCTTTGACTGGTGCTGGAGAAGCGTGAGGAACAGGCAGTAAATCTCTCCTCCGAGCGGCCACTCCGAGATGATGTCGCTCCTGCTCTCAAACTGAGAAATGAGAGTCGCCAGGCTCGCAAAGTCTCGTTCCACCACGGCCTGCGGCGCAACCTCCTTCACCAAGACACGGTGAGCCTCGACGTGAGAGCCCGCACGCAACAGACACTGCACCTCGGCATATGCGTCCTTCTTGACGCTGCGCATGTACAGAGCCAACGCCTCCCAGATCCACGCCGCAGGAATGCGGAACTTGTCCGTCAGAACGCCAAAGGCAGCGCTGGTCTCGTTCCCGATCAGCCCGGCGTGTCGGCAGAGGTGATCCTGAATGGCCATCTGTCGAGAAGTCGCCTTGGTCAAGTGCAGCAACACGAAAACCGCTTCCAACCACTCCCCGGCGCTGGTGAGCTGCGACGCGTACGCAATCGTGGCCCCGTCGGCCTTTGCCGATCCATCCGGTCCGTCCGGTCCGTATGATACCCTACCCGTAGACTCCAAGGCGAGACCTAGCTGCCAAGACAGTCGCATGTCGAGGGGAGAAAGCTGCGAGTTCTCGGGCCGGAGAATAGCCTCCAGGTCTGCGCCCTCGACCGCATACAACTGAAGCAGTCCCCAGAGAAGGTCTTGTCTACGGTCCGAGTCGGCGTCGTCCCACAGCGGCTTGATGCCTTCGTCAATGTACCAGGGCAGAGGCAGATACTCGCGCTCCTGATCGACGTCGTCCTTGAAACTCGTAACGGCAGCTCCCAAGTCGTCGTTTTGAGAAATGGCATACCACAGGCGTAGACCAAAGGATTGCTTCCAGTTCAGCCCAAACTTCTTGGAAATGACAAACGAATCCAGTCGATCCTCGAGCGTCACGTCCTTCATGCCGTCGCAGACGCAGGCGTTGCCACTCAAGAGCTCGTAGATGGTACGGACAGACTCGGAAAATTCGGAAATCGCCTTGGACTCTTGCCACGCCTTGATCTGCTCGCGCATGTCCTTCTTCGCCGCGTCACTATGGCCGATGAGGGGAACCAGCGTGCCGAGATGGAAGTTCTTACCGTCGAGAAGGTGTTTGCAGGCCTCGATGATGCGGTGGCCCGCGAGACAAGCAACCGCCTTCTCCTCGGGTGTGCTGGCGAGGCTCACAATGGTCGACGAAGCATGGTCAACCAGATCCGCCCAGAACTGAGAGAGCTTCTCCCTCCGCAAGAGATGAGGCAGGGTTACCGAGTCTTGTCCGGCCACGTCGTCGAAAAGGACGCTTGCCAACTCCCACACGTGCTTCTCGTGGATGCTGGCAGGAGCATTCAAGTCCTGTTGGTGGAAGACGTCCTTGAGGTTCCTGGTTTCGAGAGAGGCCATGGGAACACCGTCCACGATTCGAATCTTTGTCACTTTGTCTTGATTGCTCAAGAACTTCTTTGAGGGCTGAAAACTTGTCAATAAGGCACATATATATGTCACGGGTGGCGTACCTCAGCTGCCAGGCTTGCCAACCGAACCTCTTGCTGCGTCGACTGAACGTTTGAACGACGGAAAGAAACCAGGTCGGCCGATCGGGCACTTGCTCGACGCGGGTACTCCAACGGGATACGTCTCGTGACGACCAGCGTCTCATTTGGTCCCCAAGTCGGTCGGCCCGCGTCGTGGTAGGCCTTCTCGCTTGGGTCCATGTTCACAGTCTTGTCTTGTCGCTCGTAGGGCCACTATTAATACCAATCTTAGCATTTAATTCATATCAAAAGTCATAGATACATGAGCCTCCAGCACACAATCTGGGAGGTAGTTAAATCGCAACCAGGGAACCGACCTTGGGGAATCCTTTGCCAGTCGTCGAGGCTCGAAGGGGTTGAGGAGCGGGCTTGGGCTTCTCAAACAACGAGTTCATGAGGTCAATACTTGTGGCAAATCCGCGCCCCTTGTCCATGCCAAATTGATTGTTTGCCGCCAATTCATCCAATCTGCTTTTTGCCGTGCTCTTCTTCCAGAGCGACTTCCTAGGGCTCTGGCCATCGCTCTTATCAAAGTCAATCAGAAGTCCAGTCTGCTTCGAGGGAGATTCGTTCAACTCCTTGAGGAGCTGTCGGTCCCGCTTCACGGGGCTGACCGTCTTCCTCAACATCTCCGTCCAGTCGTCTCCGTCTGCAACTTCGAGCGTGAAGGGTCCAGCTGACTCCTTCACGGCTCGCATCCTGGCTCTGAGAACACCTCCGGGAGTGCCAAATGGCTTGGCTTCCTCCTGACCGTTCTCGGACGAGGCGTTGTTCTGCTCCGCGGCGAGATGCTGTCCGAGAGAAGACCTCGCCAAGTCTTCATCATCGGACACGTCATATTCGTTGCCCATGTCGGCCTCGTTCTCCTCAAGAGAGAGCTGGACGTTGTTGGGCTGCGAATCCGCGGAGCTAACCCCTAAAAAAGACGGCTTGCCGTTGAAGTCATCTTCATACAATGCTTGCTGCTGCTTCTCATCAAAGGCGCCAGGAAGGCCCGCGTGCCGTCTGAATTCAAACGTGTCGTCCTCCATGGGAGAGGCACCGGAGGCGTCGAAGTCCATCGCTTGAGAATCGTCGGCCGCAGGGGTTTCCAACTCCTCGTCAGACTCATCGTCGTCGTCAAGACCGTAGGTAGTGAAGTGTTCAACCGAGAAGATCCAGACGCCGGTATCCTTGTCGTAGCTCTCAAAAGTCGTGTTCTCAATCTTCTTGAGCCGATCAACGTGTTTGTTAAACCGTTTGGGGTCGGAGGCGATCCTCTTATCACGGCCACCACGAGGCCACGACTGCTCGAGGGAGATTTGAGCGGGAACGTTGAGACCTTTCCCAACGGGAGGCTTCTTGGCGGAGACGGGATAAACGGTAGCGGAACGGGGCTCCAGCTGAATCAAAGTCCCGCAGATATCGTTGAGGTCGATGTTGCTTATATCGACGGGGACCTTGAAGGCAACATAACCGACATTGTCACGCCCGACGATAAAGTTGTCGACCCTTTGGCGCTGGATGCGGTTCAACTTCTCGAGATCGGGAATCGTTGGCGCCGTCCAGTACTTACCCGGAGCGTTGTCAAAGCCAACAACGGATCCGGGCGTGGAAACATTGTCCTCTTCGCGCACAGACACGAGCTGCTTGCTGCGGGCGTCGTCTTCCTCGGGTGTCTTGGAGCCGTTGGTACCGTTGGTCACGCGAGTCTGGCGAGGAGTGGCGTCCTCACTGGTGGGAGTGGGAACTTCCTCGGGAGCGGGAAGCGCCTTTCGAACAGGAGTTCCATCCTCGGGTTCGACGTTGCTGGTGTCGAAGCTGACGCGCTTGGACAGTTTGCGGGCGCTTCCGTTGACATCGCCGGCCTGCTTGTCTTTCTGGGGAGTTGAGAAGAGATCGCTCCTAATATCTCGATTGATGACAAGCTTCTTGGAGCCGGTGCTGCCGTACCATCGAGTCTGGGCGCTGCTGGAGAAGGCGCCAGGAGCGAGAATGCTATCCTCAGTGTTGAAGCTCCGACGGAGGTTGCTGGCCGAAACACTCTTGTTTAAGTTGCCACCAGTAGAGGCCAAGAGGCTGCGATTCAGGTTGCTCGGCGTGCTACTAACGCTGGCAGGGCTTCCGTTAGGAGTTCCATACGTGCTGTACGAAAAACCAAATCCGCGCTTCTGAGGGGTGGCAAATCGAGATCCGGACGCAGGTGCCAGCTTGTACATTGGCAGAATGGAGGATCGGCGGGGCTTCGAGGTGCCATTGACGGGTGTAGCCAATGGTCCAGGGTTCGGGGCCTCGCTCCCGTTCAGGTTCACGAACAGAGACGGGGAGCCGTAGGCAGACACGTCGTTGAGGTTAGCCGTAAGACCCTGAGGCGCGTTGCTGGCCTGGCTGTTCCCGAGGAGCGAGTTGCCATTCTGCTGCTGATTGAGACTGTTTCCGAAGACCGAGCCTTGGTTTGTGTTGTTCGTGCTATTAAACAAGCTTCCTCCGGTGTTATTGTTCGTGCTGGAGAACAAGCTGGGCTTTTGTTGTTGGCTGTTTGAGAAGAGGCTCGTTCCGGTCTGCTGCTGGTTCGTGTTGGAGCCCAGTCCTCCAAAGAGGCTTCCACCGGCGGCAGTGTTGGTCTGGTTGGTGTTGTTGAACAGACCGGTGCTTCCTGCGGGCTTCTGGAAGAGGCTCCCGGAGTTGGCATTGTTAGTGGCACCGAAGCCGGTCGTGTTCTGTTGGGCGGCGTTTCCGAATAGTCCAGTCGTGGTGGAAGTAGCAGGTGTGCCGAAAAGACCAGTTCCAGCGGGCTTCGGCTGGTTGAACAAGGACCCCGTCTGCTGCTGGTTGTTACCGCCGAACAAGCCAGTGTTGGTGGTGTTAGTGTTGGCGTTGTTGAAGAGACCACCTCCGGTATTAGTGGTACCGGTGTTACCGAAGAGACCAGTGGAAGTGTTAGTGTTGGTCGCTCCGAAAGCGTTGTTGGTCGCAGGAGTTCCGAAAGCCGACGTCGTGGTGTTGGTAGTGTTGCCGCCGCCGAAGCTGAAGCCGCCTGCAGGCTTGTTCTGCTGGTTGTTGCCACCAAACAAGCCACCGGAGGTGTTGTTGGTCGCTCCAAAGGCGTTGCCAGTGTTTCCAAAGCCAGACGTAGTAGTGTTAGTGTTGCCACCGCCAAAGAGGTTGCTGGTGGTGTTCTGAGTGGTGGTATTTCCAAACAGTCCACCTGCGGGCTTCGCAGCGTTGCCAAACACACCACCTCCGGTAGTGTTGTTGGTCGCTCCAAAGGCGTTACCAGTGTTGCCAAAACCAGACGTAGTGTTGGTGTTGCCACCGCCGAAGAGACTGCCGGTGGTGTTGTTGGTGGAACCAAAACCACCGGTGGTGTTCGACGTCGTTGCGGCGTTGTTGCCGAAGCCTCCAAAGCCAGAGCTCACGCCAAAGGCGCCTCCGCCAGTGGCATTTCCATGTCGTCGGCCCTGCACGTAATCCGCCAGCCGCAACTCTTCCGACGACCACTTCTTGTAAGGGTCCTGAAAGAGAAGATTCTGGAATGAGTTGGTCGCGGTGCTGTTAGGCTCCTTCTCTTGGTGTGCCTGGAAGGCAGTACCAGCGGTACCTGGGGGGTCACCACTGGAAGCGGCGCCGAGAGTGTTTGTGGCACCGAAGCCACTGCCGAACGTGTTGCTCGTCGTCGTAGTGTTGGTGTTGCTGCCACCCCCGAAGAGACCCCCGGTGGTGTTGCTGGTAGAGCCAAAGGTGGTCTTGTTACCGCCGCCAAACATGCTGGTCCCGGTGTTGCCGCCGCCAAAGGTGGACGTGGTGTTGTTGTTTGAACCAAAACCACTTCCAAAACCCGATGTTGAGTTGTTGTTCGTGGAGGAGCCAAAAAGACCGCCGCCCGTGTTGGTCGTGGCCGCAGTGGAGCCAAACGCGGGTTTACTCCCAAAGGCGCCCGTGTTATTATTCGTTCCGAAACCTGCGTCGTGAGTTAGCATATGAAGTGGTGCCGTGCCGCCCGGGGAAGCCGGGTCGTCCGATCGATGATGACAGCCGCGTGCGCAAGATGATCAAAGTCGCGTACCAGTTGAGCCGAAACCGCCAGTCGTGCCGGTAGCAGTTGTGTTGGAGCCGCCGCCGAAGAGAGAGCCGGAAGTGTTGGACGCGCCAAACGCTCCCGTGTTGGTGTTGGATCCAAAGGCTTGTTGAAGGGGCGTTCCAGTCAGCATCGCAGCTGTCATCGTCGTCGATCGAGAACCGACCAAGGGAGCTTACCTGATGTTGTGTTCGTGGTATTATTGTTGTTGGCACCGAAGCCTCCAAACCCGGAGGATTGATTGTTGTTGTTTTGGCCGAAACCACCGAAGCCGCCGCCAAAAGACATGCTGGGCGTTGAGAGAGCTGTGACTTGAGCCGGGGAACAAAGGTGTTGTCTCCTAGTCGAAGGCTCGCAGACGGCGTCGCGCTATTCTCTCGGGTTTGGGCCAGTCGAGAGGAGCTTCGCGGTCGAATTGAGCGAGGTTGGCAGGTATGGGTAATAGCGCCGTCGCTCGCGGTCGAGCTTTGTCGAAGATGTATCGGCAAAGTGATGGGTGGCGAGAGAGAATCGCGCGGTGTTGTGATGGAGGAAGCGCGCGAAAGTTTGCACTACGGCCAGCAAACAGAGGTCTATAGCGCGCTGAGGGCGAAAAAAAAAATTGGGTGTTGCCGAAAAGCGTCGGCTGCAAAGAGCCAGGAAGCTGACGAGACGAAAAACAATGACACTTAGAAAATGGAAGGAATGGCAGTCAGGAAGGAGCGCGCCGAGTGCTGGTGGGGGGGATAATGCCCTTTTAACACCTCGAGCTGGGCGACGATGAAGAGAGAGAGCGTGAGAATCGGACTTGGATGACAGCAAGATCGACCCGCAGCTTTTTTCTTTGGGGGCGGATTCCAACCACTGTTCAGAGGACGGACTCTCAGGAGACCAGAGCTGCATTGCTGCCTCAGACCGAAAGTTTGCCCGGTGATTGGCGCGGAGGTGTCTGCTGACTAACCTGCAGCCAATCAGGAGCCCGATCGCAGCTACAAGCGGGCGGTGTACTGTTGCCTACGGAAGCCTAGCGAGTGTACATTTGTCATCGGTACCAAGGCAGAATTGGGGCAGATTTAATGTGTTGGCAGATTTGGCAGCTTCCTCGTCTCGATTGGCGCGACAGCGGAAGAAGCTTGGTCCCTGGAGGTCCGGTCGGTCTTCGGACCCAAAAAGCGTCTGGCTCGGCGGGCGCGTTTTGGACCTGACGTTTTTCTCGTTTGGTCGCGTCCAGTCGCAAGTCCGCTTTTCTATCCAACCCGTTGGCGTCCATGTAAACAACTTCATCTATTTTCTCCCTTTCTCGTCCTCTTCTTTTTTTTTGGCCGCCGCAACTCCTCCGTTCGGCATTTTTGCATTATCTTGTTCCTCACAATTGCAGGCTTGTTTGCCCAGCCCGCCCACGCGCCGTGCGGTTGCAACCCTCTCCAACTCCAACCAGAACCAACCACCCCCGAACATCGCCTCATACACGCATAACAAACAACACACAGCATGAATACGCAAACCACGCCACGCCCTGCCTTTTCGATGCGCTCTCTCGCCGGCGGCTCTGGCCATCCGCCTCAGTCGCGACAGCCCGTGGCGCCAGTGGTGTCGTCCAACGAGGAGTACAGCGCCATTCCCGAGGAGGATCGCGAGCACATTGATGAAGTGGTATGTCTCCCAAAGGAAACCCGGCCTGAAACAACGCCTCGCTCACATTCCTTGCCCAGTTCGATCTCATGGACATGAAGAAAAAGGGATGGCTCAACAGCTACGAATTCAAGCACTCGCTCGCCGCGCTCGGCTTTGACATGTCCAAGCCCGAGTACTTCAGAGAGCTCGAGGCGTACGGCACCCCTCCTCCCGAGTGGCTCGAACACACCTGCCCCGTGAATCGCTTCTACGTCTACCTCGACCAGTTCAGGTTATGCGCCGCCAAGCTGCTGTCCAACCGCGATCCGCGACAGGAAGCTGCCAAGGTGTTCAACATGTTCGACTACGACGGTGACGGCATCATCTCCTTCGAAGACATGCGACGGCTCGCCCAGGACATTAAGGAAGAAAGGACAATGACCGACGAAGAAATCAAGAGCATGATTGACCACCTCGACCACGATGGCAAAAACGGCGTCAACCTAGAGGAATTCATCCAAATGATGGAGGAGGCTGGTTAAACAAAGGGCAGTGTCATCCGACCACAACGGGGCACGACAGAACAAGAACGCCCGCAGCCCGCGCCCACTGCGCCGGGCCGCGCTCCATTCACCCAGTCCTCATGGGACATTCCAATTCTCGGCCGCCTCCAGCGCGGCATCAGGTCGCAAACAGCCAAACGAGCTCGGTTTCTGACACCGGGAGCTTCCCTCCGCCTGCCAGGCAGATACAGCCAGCATGTCTCGGGGCAAAGGAACGTGGAACGCGAAAACAAGAGCGGATCATCCAAGCCGAGCCGAGCCCATTGCAGAACCCGTCAAGCAAGTGGAAGCTTTTAGTTTTGTATTACTCCATCCAGCAGGCGTTGCGGCGAAGTGATGCGTCACCCAAAAGGATACGACATTGCAAACATATAGTTTCAACAGAATACGTGTAGATATGAATCATATCAAGATTTTTTTTTTTTTTTTGGAATATGGCAGACACGCTGTCTAAGTTCCTCCCTGGGCCATCACACGAGCTTCCAATATCCCCTGACAACTGAACCACCCAAAAATTCAAATAGGTTCGAAAGCCTTAAATGTACTGTGAACAGGGAACACCATTCTTCGCCAGTGCAAAAACCCCGAGGTCGGAGTCGGGAGACGGAATGAAAATTGAAAAATAAAATAGTGGTGAAAAGGGGCGGGAGTTATTCGTTTGTAGACGGTGTCAGCATTAGGGCGAGAGACCTGACGGATCACTCGTGTGCCTTTGTATTTCGAACGCCAGTTGCCATCAAGATTAAAACTGGATCAGATCTTGATTTTGCTGCTGCGGGTGTCCTTGTTGCTGCATGGCAAAAGGATTGTTGGTGCCCTGCCCGTTCATACCCGCAGGACCCGTAGCCGCAGGAAGTTGGGTGCCGTAACCAACCGTGGGCATACCTGTGAATTGTTGTCGCATGAAGGGGTTGTTGCCCGTGGCCTCGGGGTTGAGACGGTTGATGCCAGCACCGGCGCTGTTTACAAAGGTTCCCGGGGCTGTGTGCTGAGCAGGAATACGCACGTTTCCAGTGTTGCCAAAGGTATCCATACCATCGCCCGACGCCAACAGGTTGTTGAGGCGAGCCTCGTGTTCGTTCATCTCCTTTTGAGGGGCGAGGGCTGGTTGCGACTGGGTAAAGGATGGTTGCGAAGCAAACGAGGGCTGCTGCTGCAGGGTTTGTTGCTGAGGCAGGTTGTTGAAGCTTAGCGTCTTCTGTTCAGGGAGCGCGCTCAGTGACCCAATGGGATTGGGCTT
Organism: Thelonectria discophora; assembly: GCA_911649645.1. Classification (NCBI taxonomy): domain Eukaryota; kingdom Fungi; phylum Ascomycota; class Sordariomycetes; order Hypocreales; family Nectriaceae; genus Thelonectria; species Thelonectria discophora. The sequence continues at coordinate 1,599,930 of CAJVRK010000012.1, forward strand.
GGTCGAGCTGGGACGACTAAACTGCGCGAACGGGTTGTTGGAGCCGGTGGGCGTGGGTTGGATGGCTGCGGTTGAAGGTTGGTTGTGCGTAGTGGCCCAAGGGTTGTTGCTCCCAGGCTTAAGGCCTGCCTCGGGGGAAGGAGAGGAGGGTGATGAAAGCTGTTGTTGCATGTATGGGTTCAAGCCAGTCGGCTGGGTCTGGAAAGCCTGCATGTTCTGCGCTTGCTGTTGTTGTTGCAGCTGCAGTTGCTGCTGCTGCTGCTGCTGCTGGGCGTAGGGGTCAAGTCCCATGCCCGTCTGCTGCACTCCAAAACCAGAAGTGTAGTTTGGTTGGAACCCGGTCTGCTGCTGAAAGCCCGTGTATGCGTTGCCCACGTAACCAGTCGGCTGGTTCTGCATTTGGTTCTGGTCAATGGGATTGGCGAAGAAGTCGACGGGGTTTCCCTGCTGGTACCCTTGGTTGAATCCGGTGTGCTGGGGCTGGGACGTCGTCTGAACAGGGTCGTCGTCGAAGAGCGCTGAGGCGTTGGTCTCTTCCAGCTCCTTGCGCCTCTTTTCTTCCTCCTCTTGACTCAGCTTGATGGCCTTTGCGAGATCGTCATCCTCCTCGAAGCCGCCGCCGGCATGCTGTCGACTCTCTCGCTTTTTCCTGTCCTCTTCTTCCTGGTACTTGCTTGCCTCAATGGCCAGACGGTATTCCGCATCTTCTTCGTCGGTCGGCTGCCTCCTTTCGCGGGGTCGGCGCTGCTGATGAGAGGGCTCAGCATGCTGGGGAGCGAACTCCTCGAGCCCGGTGACGCGCGACTTCCAAGACTTGCGGTCGCTTCGCTCGGCTCGCAGTCGTTCTTCGTCCAAAATCAAAGTGGTCAATTCCTTGGCCGCAACTCGAACTGTTCAACGGTCAGCATGAGACCTCTTGTTGGTCGGGAAAAGGGTCACGTCGGTCGTACCATTCTGTCCCACGTCTCGACCTTCCTCATCAATGTACTGGAACTCCCGCAGAGTCTTGATGATGTAGATGCTCTGGCGGGCCCAGGTAACGACAAGCTCGGATCCCTCGTGAAGACAGTAGTCGAGAACCTTGAGAGCCTTGAGAACGTGTCGCCAATTCTTGCCCTTGTCGTTCAGGCGCTTGTCGATCATGTCCATAATCTCGTAGAACTCGGTAGAGCTGAACGGGGATATCGGGTCAGCAGCAATTCCGGATGATTTGGGGGTTCGGTGATGATCGCATACGTATTGTAAGTCATGTGAGCGATTTCGCTCATCTGCGTGCCAGTTGGGCCCCATGGATCATTACTGGTGGCTGTTGAGGCGGAGTCAGTTGCGGCGATTCGACGTGGCGGCCATTTCGGGGACGCGCACCTTCTCTGACCTTGACCTGGGCGCTGGAATAACCCTTGGTCACATTTTTGACGCTTCGCATTACCTTAGACATGGTGGGCGATCTGTTTGGGTGGCCGTGGAGAGGGTGGTATTGGAGGTGGTCGGGGACTCGGGATTTAGGAGAGAATGCGTCCTGGGCGCCAGAGAATCGACAGCGGCGCGATCAAGACGGCGACGGATCGAGGATGGGCGGGGGATGCCGCGGTTGATTCCGCGATTCGTGGCGACGCAGAATGCACCGACGAGTTTGTTGCGCACAGTGTGCGGATCGAGCTGGCGGGAGGATGTCGGGGGACAAGAGCGAGAGGGAGAAGGGGACAGACAGCAAGCTCAGGTCACGAGATGCTCAATCCCAAGACGGCGGCGGGATTATCGCGACGGGGTGGGACGTGCAGAGAGGGTGGGAATTCCCAGGCGAGGTCAGATCCGTCGAGGTCTGCTCTGTGGGGGAAGTTGTAGGTTGGAGGTTTGATGGCGCTCGTGGGGTGACTGAGGGAGAGTTGAGTTGAGTTGAGTCGGGTACCTCGCACTTTTGGGAGGGAGACCTGGAGGGTCCGGGCAGTTAGCGGCGAACTGTGACGCAGAGCCCAAGCAAGCAGAGACAGCCTGACAAGTTGGACCGCACCAGAACGCGCGGCGAAGTTTGCCAGAAGGAGGGGGGACACGGATGAGGCGGACAGAAAGTCCCTTTTTTTTACGCCGGAATATTAGGTTGCCTCTTATTTCTCTTGGCTTTGGTCAAGTAAGTAGGTACCTAATAGCCTGGGCGGGAGACTCGACGAGAGGGTGGCTGCGCAGCCCAGCCTGATTACGTACATGGGGGCGTCGCTTTGGCAGCAGTGACAGTTTCTAAATTCAGGAGACGGTGGAGTGATATGGACAAAATAGCCCCGCTCCCTGCCACCCTCTATCACTAACAGAGTGTCGGCATTAATCTGTCCTTCTCCCGCGTCAGTTCCCTGCTTCACTACGTCACGAGTGGCCGCCACCCAACTCGGCGACCCAGCCGGGACTTCCTCTGAATTTCGGAGCCAAGCCAACAGGGTATTCGTATACGAATAATCAGGCCGATTTGGGCATCTTTCAAGTCATCTGCTGCACGCCGTGTGTAACGTTGGCATGCCCAGCAAATACATGAATAGGGGCATTCCACTCGAATACCTGGAGGTGTAGATTACCTTAATTATTAGAAAGTGGTTGTACTTAAAAGCGGACGAGCTCTATTCTTATATGAAACCAGGGACAGCATGGGTAGCAATTGCTGGCCTGTGATATCTATCCATTTCAATCTGCACAAAATCGCCATGTAAGTACAAAGAACAAAGATGCACATGACCTCCTCCCAATCACTATGCTATAACCAAGGGAGTAAATTCAAAAAAAGTCGCCAGTTACCAATATTAAATAAATATTTCGCTTTCCGGCGGTCGGGTATTAATTCTATGCACGGAGGGTTCGCCTGGGGATGCCTCAGTACGAACTCGCATCGACATACCCTATAGAACCTGCAACTGTTCTCGGTCACCTCAAGATTGAGGGTTTCAGACAGATGCAACTGTAATATGGTAATAAAATCCATGTTTCAACCTCGTAATCACCTCATGGCATCCCAATTCGCTTTAGTGTCTATGCCGAACCAGTGGGATTTTGAAGGGATTGAGACGAGGAGGGTAGAGACTTCACCTTGATTCACGAGTCACTTTCGTCGGGAGTAAAGCTTGGAGCCTTGACACGACTGATATATGGCAAAAGAGGATAAAAATAAAGAGTAAAGCGGGCTTGAAGTCCTCGCTGGCGCATAGAAACTCACGGCCCCCCGACTCATCGCCCATGTTACAACTCGAATATAGGATGAAAGGAGACGGCTCGAAAGACGAAAAGAAAAGAACATGGCTCGCAGTCTTTGTATATTGCGAGCCTTGAAACTGGAGACAAAGATGTATGTTCGCCGGCCACCTCGAAGTCTTTGACCGATCAAAGCCCACCGTATCCGTGTCCTTGCACTCACAGTAAGTAGATATGTCATTGCTTCTCACCACAAAGGCTTCTTGATTCCCAGAATATATGTTTATGTTTCCGTACCATGTCGTCGTTTATTTAACAGAACAGTTGCTCCTGCATCCCGAAAGTGACAAAAAAGCATGCCGAGACCTAGTTTGCAGAGCAATCTTCACACTTATACCATATCTTTTTACATACTTACTCGAGATGGCCTCAATGAGCCTCAAATCCACTCACCCCATGGCGATTCTACAAAGATCGAAATCAAAGAGGCTGAACGATCTCTGCGGAGACAGCTTCCCCAACAATAACCGTGGCAAAGTCCTCTCATGGGCCTCGACTGTAGAGGACTCGGACCTGGACCTGGACCTGGAAGAAGGAGAGATCAGAGAAGCACCGTTTCCAAAGATGGAACCCGGATACGGCTCTCCTCGACCCCGTCCTGCTTTTCCAGACTCCGCGAACAAGCGACGGAGCTATGCTGACGCCTGTGACCACAGAGACCCTTCGAGGTCCATCCCCCACAACTCGAGAGAAGATCGCGAGTATCCTCCCTCGTGGAAAGACAACAGCGTTTCTACCAGCATCCCCTGCGGGAGCACTCGTAGGTACAGCCGGACTTCCATCGACACGTACCGGCCGGGCTTCTCCTACGAGCCCTCCTACAACGCACCCGGCTCCTCCTTTGACGACCGGGGCGCCTTCTGCGGCCTCAGCAACCGGCGTGACTCCCGGCGCGACAGCATCTCCAGCACGGCGGTCTTCTCGAGCACGGAGCCCCTCCGGCCCCGGAACCGCATCGGCAAGCCCACCCGGCGGGACAGCCGCCTCAGCAACGCCTCGTACCAGCGGAGCCTCAGGGCCTACAGCGAGCTCTCCCTCGGGCAGTCGGTGCGGGCGTCAATGCGGCCCTCAGACAAGTGGCGCGGCGGCGAGATCGAGGAGGGCATGGTCATCTCGGCGCCGTACCACACGCAGGCGCACCATGACATGGTCGACCCGGCCGACGAGTATGTGTCCTTTACCGAGTTCGGCCCCGTGCACTCAAAGTACCGCAAGCTCATCGTCGTTGGCGTCTGGGCCGAGCACCTCGACTGCCTCCCGCTGTACAGCTACAACGGCCGCGGGCTGGAGAACCGCGAGAGCATCGCTGACGAGTACATGCACATCCGCGACCACGCAGACTTGGGCGAGGGCGCCGGCACGGCCCGTAGGCCGCCGCTCAAGGCCAGGCGTGACGAGCGCTGGAAGGGGAATTTCATCAACTCGTCCACCGTGGTCAAGCTGACAGAGCGCTTCAGCCTGCCAAAGAAGGACAAGTGTTCGCTCGAGGGGCGTCTCACCGAGGAGAGCCTTGCCAGGGTGAAGGATGCGTCGTATATGCACCTCCAAAGCAAGCACTTCGCGGCAAGTATGCGTATCTGACAATCATCTTAGTGGATGGGTGACGCGTCTCTGTTCACAACCTCTACGGATATCTTTTACAAGATTGAAGACTCCCTTTACATACCTCCTGATACAAGTTCATAGCGGAGGAGGAACTCGAACTGGTTTCGAGTTTGACGAGTTGGACGAGCAAGACGTATTGACCAGCTGATGAAGGACGAAAGGCGATTCGACACGGCTTCTTGGATGCTCGTAGTACAGGTAGATGAGAGTTTAGCTTCAGCAAGCTGTTTCAACAGTCTTGAAATTGGTTTCACAGCAATTACATACATAACAGGTACCCGGAATAAACGGAATTTGGTTGGCGATCTGGATTTGTGTATAGCAAACTGATCTTTAAAGGCCATGCAAGCCGATCCTATCTTTTATGACATTTGAGCTTGGCAGTATATCCTCTTTGAGACAAATTCACATAACATCAAATTGGCCCAAGATCAGTACGAAACCTCTATAAAAGCCCAGCACAAGCCAAATGAATACCGCCCTCCCAGTATTTCCACACCCCAACACCGCCTGACGCAGGATTTCTCGGAAGTGGACGCATCGTTGCTAGAGCCCGACTCATCGGGACCATAGGTATCATCAGTATATATCAAGAAGATCGCTCCCCGCTCTTGTCATTCCTGGAAGTGCTCCAAACGCTCTACCGTCCAATGCGCAATTGGTGTATATCTCAGATTCCTTTATTTTATGCCTGTTTTCTTTTATCCGCCGTGGGAAATCACTTTTGCCATGAGCGGAACGTGTCCATGACCGTGGTGAAGACGACGAGAAGGATACCGCCTCCGGGACCGAGACGGAGGACCTGGGAGACAGTCAGTGAATTGCCAAAATAAGGAACATTCATGATAACTAACCTTGGGGACGAAGCCCTTGTAGAGAGCAGCGAAGCCCTCCTCGCGGGCGACGGTGAAGACAGAGGGCCAGCCCCAGTTGTACTTTGGGGTCTGGCCGGGAACCTTGACCGTGTTTTGGATTCGGCTCTTGACAACGTCCATGGGGGTGTTGAGAACGGTACCGACGGTGCCACCAATGGCACCGGAAACGAGGTCGTTGCCCATCTGACCCTTCTTGGTTTCGGCCTTGGGGAGGAGTTGTCGGACCTGGAAGATACAGCCAAAGTAACCGGCGTTCCAGAGAATGTGTCGCCACAGCGTACTCTCAAGACCCTGGTAGAGGGCGAGAGGACCCTCGTTTCTGATCGTCTTGGCGATGACGTCAAACATGCCGTTGTACTTGCCGGCAGAAGCCTTGTCCTGGAGACGGATCTTGACAAGCTCAAAGGGGACGACGACAAAGGCCTCGGTAGCACCAGCCGAGGCACCAGTGAGGACGGAGAGCGACTGGTTCATCTTTTCGACGCCGAAGAGGTTGCGGTAGATCTTCCCCCATTTGTCGTTGGCAGCGAACTTGGTCGCACGCTTGGGAGCCTCCATCAGGATGGGCGCGGAGATTCCACGGTAGAGACGAGAGAAACTGGCGCAAAGTCAGCCATGGACTCACCAAAGCGTTAATCATCACATGAGAGAAGGAATTGGAAAGACTTGCCCTTCGGTCTTGATGATCTTCCTAAAGGCATCCAGCATGCCGTTGTAGGCATCAGGGCTACCAGCAGCGGCAGTCTGAAGTTGTCTGTTGGTTCGTTAGCTTCTCGTATTATCGGGTAGATGCGACGGTTCGTACACTCGAGTCTTGACCACGTCAAGAGGGTACCTGTGAAAAGGTTAGCAGCGCATTCCTTCTAAGTTAAAGCGCATAGGTAAGCGACATACATGACCAGAATCTATTTCGATCGAGGGATTAGCGACAGATTCGGCGTCGGGATGGTTGGGTCACGGCATACCTCCGACACACCGGCGATGGCGCCTAGACGACAATTAACCAGTCAATTGAGTCCAGAACAAGGCGCAATGGAATCTTACCGGCGGCGAACTGGTGGGCGAACCCGAGCTCGACGGGCTTCTCGGTCTTTGACATGTCGAACGAAGATGGCGCAACGGAGGTAGTCGAGTAAGCTGGGACGACGACGATGATGACGAGTTGGCGAAGGATAGATGGCGAGAGGGAAGAATGGAGAGGAAAAACGAAGAAAAGTCCAAAGGAGAGAGGAAAGGAAGAGGAGAGGAGAAGAGAGTCGTTCCAAGTTGGCGAGCTCCGAAAGAATACCGGGCCGGGGAGGAGGGAATTTGTTTGGCGGTGGTGGTTATCGGGCAAAGGCAAAGGCCCCGAGAAATCTCCCACCCCACACTCGAGACTTGACCATGATGGCAGTCCGTGGTCGGGGGAGACGGAAGGAACGAATTGGTACGTACCGGGTCGGTACCTGCCCTGACTTCAATTGCACACACGACACAGACAAGACTGAGCAACTTTGCGTCTTTGCCTGTGGAAAGTGGAGGCACCGGTTTCTTCGATAGGCGGCTCCTTTCTTGCGCTGAGGTGGACTAAATTTTATTACCGTATATACACGCCTCCCGTCTCTCCCTCTCCGCCGTCTCTATCCACGCCCATGCCCACGCCCTTGCCTTTCGCCGTCGTCCACTCTCAGTGTTCAGCGACTCCAGCGGCTTTGGCTTTCTTTTGGCCGTGGAGCAAGGCTGGTGGACCCGGCTATTGTTGACTTGACGCCGGATCCGTCCTGAGTCGAAAATGTCTCCGTCTCTCTGAGTCTCCCCTCCTCCGCTTCGTCGTCTCCTCCAGTCAACCCTAACAGCCTAACCCCAGACCCGAACCCGACAGGGCAGCTGACTGGAGATTGAAGCGTCTCTGGGGGTTGCACGGAAGACCCAATTGCCTTGTTTCAAACCGTCTGCCTCGGCTTCCTTCCCTTTGTAGAAATGCAAAGTCTCGTGTGAGATATGGGCTTCTGGATAAAGGTTTTTGAGACATTGCTCCGTCGCCGGATGCAAGGCTACAAAGTCAGCGGAAGATACTTCAGGAAAACCACGTCCCGAGACGGAAGTCAGGGTCGCACAAGAAACCGGTACTTCCACGCCAGGTACTCGGGTGGTACCTTGCACGCCGCATCCGCACATCAGTGCATGGCGAAAAGTCGGCATTGGGCGAGCCACCAGCGAAAGGCCACCGAGGTCAGGGACTTCACTCTTCACTGCACCTCGCTGCAACTCCTCCTTGCGCTCCTTCATCCCACTCCTCCCACTTCCACTTCCACGCCCCCTGGTCCCATGCTCCCAGCTCGGCGGGAGTTTTCCCTTGCCCCTCGATCCTGATAGGCTCTGCTCAAAGACCGGCAACGTCACTGAAGCCTCGCGGTGACTTGCCGGTTGTGCATGCCGACCCCGACTGGCGGGAGCGAGAATAAAGACACGGATGATGGATTGAGATCCGATCGTGGCTGCCGAGCCGGATTCGCGATTCCATCGACAGATGCGGTCTTTATATTTTCTCGACTCTTCCCCGACCTCGTCCTCTTTTCTCCTCGACTCCTTGACCTGACCGAGACACCCCGTCAATGTCCCATTCTCACCGGTAAACGACGTCTCGCCCCGTCGACCGAGCGGAGGTTTACCCGCCCAATCCAGTAAAGTCCTCAGCTCCTGGGATGATGGATCATGATTCAGCAGCACGTTTCGACTTTGCATCTTCAATTTAGCTGATTGTCGAAAGGTTTTCCACCTGGGTCGGACCCAGTTTCCCGATCACATCACCCCAGTCCTCCCCTTCGTCCATTTTCGCTTTCCATCTATCCTTGCGACAAAGTAGATTGCTGTCTACGCCGTGGGATGGAGCTCGCCCCCCTCAGCTTGATGAGCTCTGAGCTCAACTCCAATTCCGGACCCGTCATTCAGACCTCCCTTCCCCGATTGACCACTGAGAGCAGCCATTCTCTCCAACTCTCGTCTTCACCTGCAGGGCTGCGGGGCCAAATTCTCCCGGTGCTATAAATACAATGGAACCTAAAGTTGCCACTCGAGGGAAGCTTCAAGGAGAAGCTGTTTCGAAGGGTTCGTGTGTTCTATAGACGTATGTAATCTTATCAGCCGCATGTCAGTTACGTTATGCCTGGACTCTGTCCGCTGTGTCCAACATCTGGCTGCGTGCACTATCTGCGCCTGTTCCCCTAGCCCGAGACGAAGATGCAAGCAAGACCCCCACATCGGCTGTGAAGCTCTTTGGTTCTTCCAGTCTTCCGGCAACCTCACGTCGTCCCTCATCTCCATGGCTCGTTGCCCAAAGCTGCAATCTGCATACCAGCACCGACCAGCACCGACCACCACCTTCAAGATCACTTGAGATCTGATCGGATTCCTACGAACCGATGCGCTTCCGAAGCCTTCTCATGACCTGTCGAACCTGCCTGTTGGTTGTCTCTTCTGACAAATAGAAGACGAGCTCGAACGCCATGTGCCGGGGCAACAAGAGTTCTCGCTACCTTCGGATCGGGCACACCTCGTAGCGGGCTGCATCTATTGGCTGTTCGCCCATGACACATGGCTCCCACGAGATGTCACAGCTGCTCAAAGACGTCGTAAACGGGAACTTCCAACTCGGACTTGGTGGGGGAGGAACCGGAGGGAGCCCGCATTTTTGGTGCTCGGAGCCCTGGGGCTCTTTTTACAGCGCAATGGATGCTGACGCGCGCACGCACAACCCGGCTCTTCGGGAAAGAAAAGCCTAGAAGCAATGTTCGACATCATCACCTTGACGACTTGGAATCTCGCTTCGACGTCTTTAATTCCCGCGCAACTCCTTCTCTTCGCCGACGTCTATCCATCACCAGATCGACGACGCCATACCTGCATTCTTCCTCGAGCGAATCCAACAGTCGCATCTACCCCTCTCCAATCCCGGTCCCTATCACAAGGTGGCAACTTACACCACCCCTCGATTCGAATCCCCGTCGCGATATCTCGACCGCACCGACGCCGACGACGAGAGCTGTCGCAGCAAAACCGCGCCTTCATCCCTCCTGAGTCATCCGGCGTTTCTAAATCGCACCTTTAAATAAGCCGTGATCCGTAGAGATTCACAGCGAGGTGCCTTTTCGAGCGCCTGGAACCGACTTCTCCCGCCGCCCGCCGCCCGCCCATGAGTCATCTACTGTGGAAATATTACTGGGAAAACGATGTCGACAGGCTTCGGCGTCTGCTGGCCCCAACCAGCTACAGCTCCCAGAATGTTTCCAAGAGTCCTGCCGTAGGAGGAGGTAGCTTCCTGGGTGGGAGCCCAGGTGCATTTGCTACTTCGCCTCGAACTGTCGCGAAACAGCGTCGAGCCTCGGGACATCCTCAGACACCTGCGAAATCAAAGGATGCCTCCTCGAACCTCGGACGAGCCGAAGTGAACAGTCGCGATTACGCTGGCCTGACTGTGTTGATGCGCGCCGCCTCCTCGACCGACCCGAATGCTCGAGCCTTTGTACAGGCCCTGCTCGACCACCCCTCCATCGACTTGTACGCACAAGACCCAGAAAGTGGCTGGAATGCGCTTCACCGATCGTTATATGCTGGAAACGTGTCAATCGCCCGACTGTTGCTGGAGAAGGAGCGTATGGACCTGATGAACCACAACCTGAGCTCGGTAAACAAGGTCGGCCACTTGATCAAGACGAAAGACCACGAGGGCAATTCTCCTTTCGACCTTTACAACTCGACCATTGCGGCACGTTCCCTCAAGAACATAAACGAGGACGATAGCTCCGACGGCGACTCTGATAGTGGTGCGAGTGCTTCTGATGGGTTGCAGCAGTGCGTTCTCTCTTCTTGCTTCCCGGGACCTTACTGACGGCTTTCCTATAGCGCCGTGAATGCGTCACATGGACCCCAATCTCTTCGCGGCGACGAGCTCTTTGTGTTTGGAAGCAACAAAAATGTGTCGCTGGGAGTTGGTGACGAGAACGACCGCCAATACCCGGAGCGCATTTACTTGACCCGACCCGAGACGTTACTGCATCGCTTCTATCACTCTCACCTTGCCCAGCATGAAGTGGATGCGTCTACTTCTCTGCCGGATATTGAAGACATCCCAACGCTGATTCGAAGTCCTCCATTGGTGATACAAGACGTGGTCATGTCTAAACTCCACACTGCCGTTCTGACAACAGATCCTGTCTCGAATCTCTACATTTGCGGCGTTGGTCGAGGCGGAAGGCTCGGTTTGGGAGACGAAAACACCCAATTCAAGTTTGTCCCAGTACAGGGTCCGTTTGACGACAAGAAAGTCCACCAGGTTGCACTCGGACAAAGCCACACCATGGCGGTTGCCGACAATGGGGAGCTCTGGACCTGGGGGCTGAATTCCAACTCGCAGCTTGGATATATGCTCCCCCCACCCATCAAAGCAGACGAGGAGCCCATGAGCCTGACTCCGCGTCAGGTTTTTGGACCGCTGAAGAAAGAACGGATCATGGGAGTTGCTGCATCAGCAAACCACTCTGTGGCACATACCGGAGCTTCGTTGTTTACCTGGGGTCGGAACGTGGGCCAACTTGCTCTCATGGATGCGGACTCAAGGTCTCTTGATGTGCAACATATTCCAAGAAAGGTTGCCGCCTCTCTTCTGACAGCACCTATTGAGATGGTCTCGGCCATTGACAAGGCGACTATCTGCCTGCTCTCGAACCACACTGTTTGGGTCTTTAGCAATTATGGCTATAACTTGGTCAAGTTCCCATATCCTGACGTCTTAGCGAACCATACGCTAGTCACTTCCTCGTACTCAAATCGTTATGATCCGGGCCGGAGAGAAATCAACTACATCGCTTCGGGAGGAGAAACGATTGCCGCAGTCACCGCACGTGGCGACTTGTTCACGCTACATCTGAACCAGAAGGTGGATGCGAGCCAATCAGCCGCCTCTACGACGAATCCTGTCAAGATCAAGAGTGCCCTGACACAACCTCACTGCATTTGGGACTCCCGTAAGGATGGGGTGGTCTCGGTAGATGTAAGCGAGCATGGTTCCGTCATCATCTGCACAACGTCAGGCGCAGTCTGGAAGCGAGTTAAGAGGACCAAAGGAAAGACCGCTACTTTCACCGATGCAACAGACGCAAAGCGGAAGGACTTTAAGTTTCAACGAGTTCCATGCATTACCGACTGTGTTGCGGTGCGAAGTTCGATTTTTGGTGCCTTTGCTGCGATCCGTACCGACCGGCGGGTATCGGAGGAGATGATGGTTGACGACAAGTCATTGTGGGATGATATTGGGGACCTGCTCTGCCTCGAAGACTTCGAGGCTACGGAGCCGAGCGGCAAGGCCAAGGACGCTCGCAAAGCATGGGATGCAGCCATTGCTAGGGAAAAGCGCGGGTCGGTTCCCTATGAAGTCCTGCGGTCCAAGGATATCGAGACCGACCTTCAGCATTGGTTGCAGACCAACTCTTTCATGTACAACGATCTCGACGTAGAGGTCTGCACATCGTCATCGCCGGGAATCCGGGTGCCTGTCCACGGTTGGGTACTCGCCGGACGCAGCTCCGTCTTGCGGGAAGGCTTCTCGGAGCTCCGACGACGAGGGTCGAGTTTCGAAACGGACGCATTTCGGATTGAGTCCTCCGACAGCAAGGTTTTGGTGACCCTGTTTGAGGTTGACATCTTTACTCTGCTCAACATTGTGGTCTACGCCTACCAGGACAAGATTATCCCGGTGTGGAAGTACACCCGGGAAGCACCACCCACAGCCTTTCGGTTCCGCCAGGTCCGTGTGGAAGTCATGAAAATGGCAACCTGTCTCTCCATGTTGGGGTTGGAAACGGCCGTTCGACTACAAACTAGCGTGGAAGCGTCTCTTGACGATGATTTCAAGCATGCCATCTCTCACACTAATTTCTTTGACGACGGCGATGTCATTATTGAGCTGGATGGCGACGAGGTGAAAGCACATAGCCAATTGCTCTGCCAAAGATGTCCTTTCTTCCAAGGAATGTTCAATGGTCGCTCTGGAGGGCAGTGGCTAGCCAGCCGTCGCGATGAGTTGGACCCCGTCGACCAAGTGCGGATTGATCTGCGGCATATCAACCCTGAAACATTTCAGTATGTTATGTCATTTCTGTATGCCGATGCTGGACAAGAGCTATTTGAGCATGTGGCAGCACCTGGCATTGATGAACTATCGGAGATCGTCTTGGATGTCATGAGCGTGGCAAACGAACTCATGCTTGACCGGCTGTCACAAGTGTGCCAGTTTTTGATTGGCAAATTCGTGACGACAAGAAACATTGCCAATCTTCTGAACGAAATCAGCCCTTGCGCGGTAACCGAGTTCAAAGACACCGGCCTAGAGTACATCTGCCTTCAGCTCGAGTCAATGTTGGAGAACCATCTCCTCGACGACCTCGACGAGGACTTGCTCCTAGAGTTGGATGAAGTGACCCGGGCCAACCAACTCGCCCGATTCCCTTTTGCACGCAGCGGGAGAAGTGATTTGCTACTTCATGAAAACAACCCCGACCTCGTTACCGACATTGAGGAAGAGAGACGGCTTAGGGTGAGGGAGATGGCGTTTAAAGCGACCCAAAAAGATGACGAGAAGAAACTCTCTTCATCCTTGAAGACTCGAACGAGCGGCTTGGACGACTTTAGCCCCATGAACAACCCTGAAAGGTCTCGACGGAGATCGAGGGGAGGTCGGAATGAGCCCTTCAGCCCCAGCCTACGGCCAAAGCAGTCATTTGCAGATTTGATATTTGACATGGACGAAGAAGACGGTTCTTTGCTAAACAGCCCGGCGTCGCCAATCAACCAAGCCGTGAACCCACGACTGCCGGTTGATTCGAGTGATGTTTCACAACTTCCCGCATCGTGGCGAGAACCTAAAGGCAAGGGTCCACCTGATGTGGTGCATCCCCCATCCCCAGGCTCGCTCTCTTTGTCGCCGGATTTGCAGATGGCCAAGGCCCGAGGCCCAAGAAGGCCAGAGAATGGATCTTTTAGGTCGGCAACCCCGTGGGCGGCGGCAAACCTAGCAACATCGAAGCTGGATCTCAAGGACATCATGTCTGAAGCCTCATCCACGTCGGCTTTGACGACTGGCTTAAAAGAGCAGAGGTCGCAAGAAACGCCCGGCAACAAACCACAAACGAAGGTGTCACAGAAAGAACGAAAGAAGCAACTTCAAATGCAGGCGGCAGCACAGGCAGCTGCTCAAGAAGAGGCGTCCAATCATGTCCCCTGGGAACAGGCTGGGCGAGGCCCAGTTTGGAAGGCGGCTAGCCCTCGACCCAAGATGTCGGTGAAGGACGCAATGGAAATGGAGTCCAGATTGTCTGGAGCGGTGTCGGCCACTGCGAAACCGTTGGTGGCATCGGAGACGAGAGTGAAGTCTGCAAGCCGACGAACCGCGTCACCCGACACCAGGTTTCCGGGACAAGGCCGGATGAGTAGCTCGGCTGCAGAAGCATCGACGAAGCAAGCCAACAAGCCGCTGGTGCCACATTCCCGGTCGTATATCACGCCGGGGCCCAAGACAGAGCCGACACTGGGGTTTAGCATGGAAGACATCATTGGCCAACAACAGCGCGAGCAGGAGCTGGTTAAGGAGGCGGTTGCGAAGCGTTCGTTGCACGAGATCCAACAGGAACAGGCGTTCCAGGAGTGGTGGGATCAGGAGAGCCGTCGAACACAGGAGGAAGAGGCGCGACGAAAGAGCAAGAGCAGAGATAAGGAAGAGAATGGCGAGTCCAAGGGGCCGAGACGGGGTGGCCGTCGTGGCAGAGGCGGCAAGGCCAAGAACAGCGGCGGAGAGACGACGGTGGAAGGACAGAGCGGAGCCGGAGTCCGCGGCGGTGGAGGGCCCGGAAAGAGCGCGACCAAGGCGGCCGGATCAGGGTCGCGGGGGGGAGGAGGAGGAGGGAATCCGTCTGTAAGAGGGAGAGGCGTCAGGGGAAGAGGTGGTCGGAATCGAGAGGCGTAACGGCAACTTTACTTGAAATGTGCATAGAGGGGAGGTTTGAGATGGCCGAAAAGCACATGTTTGACTATGACCCCATTGTATATAGCGCCTTCTAGGTCACCCACTATCAACTTGGCTGCCATATATACTGCCGCTTGGCCCAGACACCTGTTTGAGGGTGGAAGGAACTGGCGATGGCGTACTTGATGTTCGCATTTATGGACTCGCGAGGGAATGAGCCGTTGCCATTAGGGTATGCATCTCTCAAGGTTGTTAATGCGCGTCATGAGAGTAGATGTGCGACGCAAACGAGCCGAGCAAGTAGGTGAGACTTGGCGATCACGGAGATAGGAGAGAAGTTATGGGACCACGCGGGCGATGGGATGATGGTGCTCCAGATAACCGCTGAGACGAGAGAGAACAACAAAGAAGGATGCGTGCTTTTTGGTGGTGGACGGATTGGGCAATGCTGCGTCGATTGAGGGGGTTGTCTTATCAGGGAGGGCTGGCTTGGTTTAGTGTCCGGGATCAGCCGAGGAGTCATTGATGCAGAGTTGTGACTATGAATGTACACGCAATGGCACCCAAGGTGAGGTGTCCCCCTCGTCGTCCTATGGTGGTGAGTCAGCCCGTCTGTCTGAGCGGGCTTTTGCATAAAATTCGTTCTTGCAAGGGCGCAGGAGGAGGACTTTGGTGGTGGAACGGGAGGCAGCTCGAGATTGCCATGCCCGATTTGGCGGAGATGCCTGGATGGCGGTCTTGTTTCTCTTGGTTGATGCAGATGGACAGCAGAGGCAACGAGCTAATCAGAGCTGGAGGCGCTGGAGGGATGCACTGAGGGCTGGTCCATTGATTTTGGGGGCCGGAGTCGGTGGAGTTGGGAAGAGGTGATGCATCAACGGACGGGCCACTGTTGGGTCCGATGGGCTATTTGCATCGTGGACGGCGAGGCGGCTTGGGTGCTTGGGCGGTTAGCATGAGGTTGATGGGTTGAAGGGCATGAAAGAGACAGAACGTAACTTACGTATTCGTAAACATGGCACCCGGAGAAGGTACTTGACAAGTACTGGTCGCATGTGCGAATACTTCGTACTGTGCAGTGCACTTATCTCTTGACTCGGGGGGCTCATGGATGATTCACACGACTGGATAAGCCCATCTTCAGGCTCTCTCGTCTTAGGTTGTTTTGTATTTTCTCAAGAAGATGATTCGAGATGGGAGGCACCATCACGACTGCCTTGATCTCATCGTTTCCAAGCCCTGAACAACCCTGAACAGCTGCTCGCAGTCTTCATCGGCCGCGGCGGTGACGTGCGGCTCTAGCCGATGACGACAGGCCAGTGACCTCCAGCGGCCTGTGCTCTCCAGCTTCGATTTGGAAATTGGGCCCTTGTCTCTTGTGAATCCAGGTCCACTCCACCTCCAGGTCGCTGCCATCACGAGGACCCTGTGCTTGACCTCGTCTGCGACGTCGTGACCTCAGCCTGAGAGGACGACATCGGCTCTGTTTCCGTTGCCGCTCAGGAGTTGCCGCCAAACTGCCGGTTCTCTATCTTCTATCGTCCCTATCGTCTCTCCATCGTTCCTCTCTCATCCCTCTCCACTGCTGTACCCTGCTACCCTCTACCGCCTAGAGACGTCCAGTCTCAACTCCATTCAAACATCACCGATCCCGATACGGTCGACTACCACGCCCGCTAATCCCAACCTCCAGCCAGGCCAATCGCTGGCCCCGGCATCGACCACCTTCCCTCTCCACGCCTCTCCACGCCTCCACGCCTCCACTCCTCCCGGTCTCGAGCCCGCTGCACCAGCTGCACCAACCCTGGTCAACCTCTTTGGTTGCCTGCACTTTTGCTTTTGCTTTTGGCTGCTCGTGCCTGCATCGCATAGCTGCCT
Organism: Thelonectria discophora; assembly: GCA_911649645.1. Taxonomy (NCBI): domain Eukaryota; kingdom Fungi; phylum Ascomycota; class Sordariomycetes; order Hypocreales; family Nectriaceae; genus Thelonectria; species Thelonectria discophora. The sequence goes on from CAJVRK010000012.1 coordinate 1,616,514, forward strand.
CGCCGCAGGACTTTGCTCTTCCATTCTTTCATCTCTTCTCACTGACTCGCCCACTCCCCGAAAATCCTCCACTCCCCAGTCCAGGAACGCCCAACGGGGCCCGTTTTCGCCTCATATTCTGGACTCCTCGCTGCTCCTCTTTTCCCAAGTTCTCTACTGTCTCGAGATATGAACCATGGATGAGCTGCTCCGGTGGCACGCCGACATCCCCATCCGTCTTTGATATCCCATCGAACCCTCCGTCCCCCCTCCTACCGTTTCTACCTGTACATTCCATCATCCACGCCCCATCATGCATCAACAACCGAGGCTTCCCCAGAGGGTCGCGTCTCCCGCTCAGCCTAACTCACGCCCGTCAATCTCCAGCGAGGCCTTGGGCTTCCGATCACGCGCCGGATCGACCGTCTCCGATAGACGAGCTCTCCTCGATTCGCCCACGCTCGACAAAGCATTGCCCACCGGGCTCGGTGCATCTGCAGAGTCGGTTAAGAAGCTGGATCAGATAATCCAGGTATGATTGCTGCGCTCATGATGCTTCGCGATTAGAGAACTGATGGTCGCCTTCAACAGAACTTCTACGCCAAGACGTCTGTCATAATTCTCGATGCTCGCATCAAGACGAAACCCTCTCGAACCGTAAATGGCGCTCGAAGGCCGAACAAATGGGTATGATGACAACCCATGGTCGATAACACCATGTGCTTACCCCCCCTGCAGTTCCAATTCGAAACCGATGAGATCGACGACTTTCGAGAAGAATTGAAGCTGTGGAAAACATGCGGCAGCTTCGACAACCGCCCACCCCCCTTGATCATTGAAGTTTATCTCGATACTTCCCGACTAAAAGAAAGCCAGAGCCTTGTCATTGTCGACGAGAACGGAAAGAGGTGGGATGTGATGGAACAGTTGAACTCGGCAGACCCGTCTACCGATCACACGCCCGGCGCAAGCGGTCGAAACGAGGTGATACTGGAGAGATGGCGAGTTGAGCTCAAGACGACGGGCGAAGCAACAGGCGACGACTTCGGGCCAATCCTCCCGACAATCTACAAAAAGACCATCGTCTACATCCGATCTCTCTTCGTCACCACTCGCCTGCTGCCGGCATGGAAGTATGCAAGCCAAGCACCGGCCAAAACGTCTCACCCCGCCCTCATCCCTCAAATTCGCATTAGCACCTCTGAGCCCGAGCGGTCACGTCTAGACCGCCTGAGGCACCCTATTGATGGCAGATATCCCGTGACAGATTACATGTTTGGAGACCTGGAGGTTCCCGTAGGTCGACTGAGTACCTGCGTTACCTACCGTAACGATTGTAATTTCCGCATTGACGATGCTGAGGCTCTGCTGAGCTCAAGGTTCATGGGCGTGGATGAGAACTATTTCCGGCCCTCGCTGCCGCAGCAATCACATCGTTCTCGCGCGCCCCTGGCTGAGGTAGGCTCGTTGCGCGATACTCGCTCCCGCCCAAACGTCAACGATTTGCAGCAAACATACGGCAGCCTCTCGACCTTTCATGGCAACAATCCTCTGGGAACCAGTCCCATTTCAGCCCTAAAGGCGGTTCGTCCGCCAGGATCCGACACGAGCTCGCCACCGGGATCTCTCCCCGTTAGCAATGAGATGGACGGCCCAAATTCATTACCCATCGGCCGCCATACTGTAACCCGACCGACGGTGCGGACATTCGAAGGCTCCGCCCGTAGACCCTCGGTTTCATTTCAGCCCTTCAAGGCTGGTTCCCTCTCAGGCTCACCGGTTCCGCGACAGATGGAAGTCGAGTCGCCGGCATCTCCCAGCTCATACACTCGAACCTCGGCCGGCATCCCCTCACTTCGACAACCCGGAAACCGCACCTCCCTCACGGCTGGCATGCCAGCATCACTGCGAGGCCCTCCTCAGAGTGCTGACGTGGCGATATCGGGGTCCCCGCGACCAACGTCTTCTAGCCGGTATAGCAGTAGTTTTACTCACCGTCGTAGCCGACCATCCTTTGGCGGTACCAGCAGGGGCGATGATGAGCAAGGGAGTAGCGGAAGGCAGAGCTTGGCTTCGTCAGTGGTGCAGCCAGGTTCAGGTCTCCTGGCCGAAGCAGGGGGTACCAGCTCCGACTCCCTCCAGAACGAGGACGACAACATCTCGGAATTCCTTAAGGTGCTCGACAGCAAGAAGACGCTCAAGGCGTTCGAACCTACGAAACGCGACTCAACGAATCGGACAGTGGCCCAGCTCTCCAGGTTTCATATGATGAAGGACTCGAATAATGTCCTCACTGATTCAATGACTTCCTCGGTGCAGATGCAACGTTCATCCAGCTCCTCGAGCAGACAGCTCACTGGCTCGCCCGCCATCCCGCAACCGACTTCTGCCTCACCATCCTCCTCGCCCGGAAAACCGCTCTCTCCCCACACGCCTCATACTCCAGCGGTTCCCTCCCGTCTGAGTGAGAACTCCATTATTGAATATTCGGGAGGAGGACGAGCCGCTTCGCGACAGCGTCGCGACTCAGAAAACACTTCGAGACCCGCCAAACAGAATGCCACTGTACTGGATGGCACATCTGGCGCCATCGATATCCCCCTATCCCCACGACCCAGCTCGTATCAGCGAAGGTCAAGTTCGGTAGCGCAGCAAAACCGGGCATCCGGGGACGACGACGACGGCGGCCTCGCTTTTGCTCATCGTAGCATTAGCCTTGGGGCGAATGATAGGGAGGCGCCTTCGAAGAGCATCTTGCTGCAAAAGCGGATATCACCAAGAGATGAGCCTGCTGCACAAGAGGCAGCGGCGAGGACTCGAGCCAGCGAGACATCTGAGATGATGCAGCCGAGTTCGACGGAGGAGAACCCCCCAGAGGGACTCATTCCTGCGGTGCCGTCTAGCTCGCCATTTGGGAGACGCCGATACACGGGTATGGGAACGAGCCACCGACAGACCCCGCCACAGTCCACGCGAGGCAGTTTCACAGGCTCGGCGCCTAGGTTGGGTCGAGGAGACGACGAGTCGGTCGGCGGGGAGCCTTTGATGTTTGACCTCTCCGAGATGGACCCGCAAGGTCGACGAAGCATTGAGGAGGGTCGGTCTAATAGGGGCAAGTATGAGAGCTCAACGGCTCCGAGGAGAGACTGGTGAGGTTGAAGTGTATACGACGATTTGTGAGAGCAATCACGCACCCCTGACCGTACGTGGCGGGATCGTGTTGGATCATTTAGACCATGAGGTTTGTCGATTTGAATGGCCTTCTGGTGGAGTCTCTGGGCATGAATCACTATTTGGTGCTTGATTTATATTAGAGAGCTTTGTTGATATGGCGTAAGGCTCTCATGTTGTATTTCTTTTTGGATTCACGGCATACCTTATACTACTGTACAGAGAACTGCAGATGCAGTTGGGAAGGGACAAAGAATGGCATCGTCAATCTCTTGGATGCAACGGATAACTACAGCGATGACGCACAGCGGCTGTTGGCGTAAGGGGACTGTGATGGCAGGCGCAGAAAAGAGAATTGGGCTGCTGGTGGTACACATTTGCGAGTTACTGGCTGGTTACATTTCCACGATGGTTAGCAGTCTCGGCATTTGAATACCAATATAACAATTGTGCTATCAGTGGCAACATTTTCTTCAGATGATATGAAGTTGGCCTTTTGATTCGGATTCGGGTGACTTCAGTGTACATGATACCTACCTACTTACTTGGACTCGGACTGAGCACGAGCACACATGGAGGGGATTGCGATGGAGTGGCGTCGTCATGCGCGGCTTCTTGTTTCACCACGACGGAAAGTTTGAATGCTACCTAGGATCGAGACTTCAATAATAGGCCTCTCCGTAGTCTACCTGGGGGCCGAATCGCCTCTTTTCTTGCGCAATTTCCTGCGCGAGCTGGGCTAGGCACCTGAATAAAAACCCCAATACCGCTGAGGTGGTCAGTCAACCTTGAGCTTGCTGCGAAATTCAAGGTGGAGAGCTCAGCCCCGATGACGAACGAGTGGCGTCGAATGCCACGGTCACGGCCAATGAGGAGGCGAGAAATAGAGCTGGGGGAGAGACTGGAAGTGGTTGGGTTGGGCTAGAAAGCGGAAGGAACAGAAGCCAAGGCAAATCGGAAGGGGCACTCGAGAGGGGCTGTTGCCCGCTGTTGCCCGTTCTAGCCTTTGGCCTGAGTTGTGCAGGTGAGTGGCAGCCTGATGATGGATGGACCAAGCCAGTCACCAAGATAGTGATTGTGGCAGCTGCAGCTCTCTAGCCACACATCACACTTCCTCTCTTCGCTTTCTCATTCCCTCCCTCCCTCTCTCTCTCTCTCCTCCATCATCAACCTATCCGTACATACGAAGAGAACCCACCCATATCCCTGGCTTTTTTGGCCATTGCTTTGTCTCGTCCCTCTTCCCTCCCGCCAAGCCACAGGCCGAGCCTACCAGCGGTCCCAGTTACTTGCCGCGCGCCGACTTCGACACGACGCTTTGCGTTCGCACTCTGCGGATACGAAGACTACAATAGCCAGGCCTCCCTCGAACGATCTGCCAAAAATACCCATACTCCAACCCACGATTCTTACTACCCGCTCGCCATTTTTCCTTCTGGTCTTGAAGAAGACGACCCCCTGGAGGCGACCCGTACCGACCACCAGCCGACCTCGATTCCTCTCATTGTGTCCCGCTCTCTCCACCTTGCCTCCCTCACCTTGACCCTCCAGAGCAGCCTGCAAGGCCGCGCCATCAAATCCAGCCATGTTTCGAGCAGCAGCAACTGGGCCCTTTGACGAGGTCGTCGGTATGTTTCCCTCCCTAGCATCTCTATCCTATTTCCGTAGCTACGCAGCCCGCTGCGCGCCGGCCACGTCCATCTCCCGTCAGCGGGCAAGCCCCTCAGCTCGTATTGGCATCTCCATGGCACTAACGACATCCTAGCCAAGGCGACCGATGAGAACCTCACCTCGGAGGACTGGGGCGCCATCATGGAGGTGTGTGACAAGGTTGCCGGCGATACAAATGGCCCCAAGGAGGCCGTCCAGAGCATGATCAAGCGCCTCGCCCACCGCAACGCAAACGTCCAGCTCTACACCCTCGAGGTTGGTCCATGGAACCCGGCCTGCCTCTGGTAGCGTCGTCATGCCCACTCGCTGACACTTCTTATAGCTTGCACATGCCCTCTCCCAGAACTGCGGCAAGAACATACACCGCGAACTGTCCAGCCGTGCCTTCACCGACGCCCTCCTCCGCTTAGCCAACGATCGCAATACCCATACCCAGGTGAAGCCCAAGATTGTCGAAAGGATGAAGGAATGGACCGAAATGTTCAACAACGACCCCGAGCTTGGCATCATGAATGATGCCTTCCGCACCATTCAGAGGACCAACCCCACCATCCAGGCTCCCAGCGCCCCCCAGAAGCGTGGCCTCACCGATGTCGATCGCCAGAAGGAGGAAGACGAGCTACAAATAGCGCTCAAGCTGAGCTTGGAAGAAGAGGAACGTAAGAAGACCGCCGCGACTGCCCAGCCTGGTCCCAGCACCCAGCAAGAGTCCCCCCCTCCAGTTGTCCCCGCTGGCACCACAGCCGCCACCGTCAGCCGTGTGCGCGCGCTCTACGACTTTGTCCCCTCGGAGCCTGGTGAGCTGGAGTTCAAGAAGGGCGACGTTATCGCCGTGCTGGAGAGCGTTTACAAGGATTGGTGGCGAGGCTCCCTTCGCGGCAAGACGGGCATCTTCCCCCTGAACTACGTCGAGAAGCTTAGCGATCCTACCCCCGACGAGCTGCAGCGGGAGGCTCAGATGGAGGCGGAGGTTTTTGCTGAGATCAAGAATGTCGAGAAGTTATTGACGCTGCTGAGCACGTCCAACACTGCGCCAAGAGAGGAGGATAACGAGGAGATTTCGGTACGAACGCACAATTCTAGTGATGAGTTGTTAATACTAACCCGCACACAGAAGCTGTATCACCAGACCTTGGCTATCCGGCCCAAGCTTATCAAGCTGATTGAGAAGTATTCACAGAAGAAGGGTAAGTTATAATCTGACGTCGTTATGGCCGTATGCTAATCCGCCGTAGACGACTTTACCCAGTTGAACGAAAAGTTCATCAAGGCGCGACGGGACTATGAGACACTCCTCGAGTCCTCCATGGCTCACCCACCCCAACACACGTATCAGCCATACACCATGAGGCCTGGTCCCCCGGGAGGGCAAGGGGGTTACGCACCTTACCCCCCTCAGGGTCTGCCGGAACAGGGTCAGGGTTATGGCGCTCCGCGTCCCGGTAAGTCGACAATTGTCACAGCACTGGAACGGCTTCTGACAAGTACAGATCAACCTCCATTTCAAACGTCGTCTCCTCCTCCCAACTTGCAATCGTCTCAGGGAAATGCTCCTCCTTTCTACGTAGCCGGTGCAGAGGTACCCGCAACGCAGCAATACCCCCCAAGAAACCAGACTCCCGCCGATGGCAGACAGCCTGCTCCTATTAATACCTCTCCTCCTCCTGCCCAGACCTACCAACCCTACTCAGTGCCCATGCAGGACAACAATCCATACTCGCAACCTCCGCTCAACCGACCCACGAGCACCTATGGAGCTCAAGAGCTGGCCACGTCCGTTTACGACTCGCCCATCGCGCCCGCCAACCACAGTCTCCAGAACTCTGCCACCTACTCGAGCTCAGTCTACTCTCCCGATGAGGTAGCCAACAGCAATTCATTCGGGGCTCAGCACAACCAGCCTCCAGCCCAGTACCAGAGCTACAACCCCCAAGCACCCCCCGCGCCTACCGAACAGCCCCCACAGCCTCCTCAGAACGTAATGACGCCGCCCCCCCTACAGCCGGGAGGCCCCGCGTATGATTCACGACATAATCTCCCCAGCCAGTCTCAAGCCGGCGGTAGCCAACAGTACAAGCCGTATGTCCCACCGGGCGAGGGTCCCTCGGCTCCGGCTCCCAACGACTACTACCGACGAAGTGGCGTTTATTAGGGACGGTGGCGGAAGCGTGGGAAGCTGGATGGTGCGGGATAAGGGTGAAAGGCACGTGGAACACGAGATTGCCTCGTCAGAGTCATAGGTCATCTCTAATATCTACGTATCATGAAGATGTGTTGGTCGGGTGGAGGGTTGGTTTTCTCGTTTTTGGGTACTACGTTATGTACGATACCGTCACGGCTGCAGCATACTCTCTTATTCATATGGCTCCCCTCTCGGAGAGCTTGCCTTACTTGTACTGAGTGCCGACGTGTGTGTGGTGTCCTTGATCGCTCTGGAAATAGGACGGTTCGGGAGGCGACTTGTGGCAATCGTATTGTCCAAGAAACACTATGCCCAAGTAACCAAGGACAAGGCTCTAAGTAATCGTTTAGGTATCTGACTGAGGGTATCAAAAACCAAGTCAACTACGAATGCACAAAAGTATCAGTTTGAGTATCATGAACAGTCATGACGGCCTATCCCAACGCCACGCATTCATGTCCTGGGCCTTCTCTAATAACCTAACCTTCAAAAACAAAGACACCCGATCCCTAAAAAGTTCTGCGCCCTCACCAGCGCCGTCCATAAACCTCGCTCTCCTGCCTCGTCGGCCTCCCCGGCTTCCTCAACATGCTCGCCGCGCGCCGCCCTTTCGCCTCGAGGTCATCGCCGTCGCTGCCCTCGTCGTTGCCGAGCAGGTGGTTAGCGGCTGCGTCGGAAGAACCCGGCTTGAAGAGGTCGATGAGCTCGTTGAGGCCGAGCTTGAAGGCGCCCTTCTTCATGCTGCCGTCGATGGCCTGCTCGGCCATGAGGCGCTTCTTGTCCTGTAGGTCGAGGATGCGCTCCTCGACCGTCTTGGTGACGGTGAGCTTGTAGACGATGACGTCAACGGTCTGGGTGAGGCGGTGGACGCGGTCGATGGCTTGTTCCTCGACGAACTGGTGAGTGAGTTAGCATTGCATTGTGTAGAGGGGGGAGAGAAGTAGAGAAAGGGAACGTACCGGGTTCCAAAACGGCTCGAGAATGACAACCCTCGTCGCAGCCGTGAGGTTCAAGCCCAAGCTGCCGCACTTGAGACTGCACAGCAGGATGCGCGTGTCGTCGTCTGTGCGCAGGCTGCGCAGGCTGGCCTCACGCTCGTCGTTCTTCATGGACCCGTCGTAGCGCACGAAGCTGAACCCTTCCTTGCGGATGAAGGGCTCGACGAGGTTGAGCATCGAGGTGAACTGGGAGAAGACGATGAACTTGTGCTCGCGCACCTCGCCCTGGAGGATCTTGATGAGCTCGCGAATCTTGGCCGACGCGAGCACGTGCGACGCCTGGGGGTTGTAGCCGGGGTGGTGGACGTCGTCGTCGTCGTCGGAGACGAGAACCGACGGATCATCTTCAGAGTGGTCCTCGGAATCGTCCGACGAGTCTGATGATGCTTCAGAGTCCGCAGCGGTGGTAGTGTCTACGGCAGAAGAATCCACTGCCGTGCTTGTATCAGCCACAGACGATGCTGCAAGAGACGTGTCCACGGCAGAGGAATCCGGACCATCGTCCAGCGTCTGGGCCGCCATCTTCTTCGTGAGCGCCGTCAAGGACATCAGTGAGTCCTCTTCAGTGTCCGACGCCTCGTGCGCCGACCGATAGCCCTTTTCGTTTCTCGCCGCCTCGTCGTCAACAACAAAGCTGCTCAGGTTGCTCTGGTCCTGGGCTCTGCTGTCCTCCTCGTCCGATGAATCCTCGGAGCCCAAGTCTTCGCCGCCGCCCTCGGCGTCCTCGTCCTCTTGGCCGCCGGCCTTGCCGAGGTTGAAGGAGCCTCGCTGGTCCTCGGGGACGAGCCAGCTGCCCTCGGCTTCCTCCTCATCGTCGCTATCGATGATGGCGTTGCGGTTGCGAGGTCGTCGAGCCGCTTTGGCAGGTACAGCGACTTCCACAATCTTTCTCTCAACAACCTTTTCCTTTACCTTGAGCTTTGACTTCTTGACTCTCTTCTTGATCTTATCCTTTGGCGTCTTTTCCTGCTTAGCAGGCTTCTCGTGGTTGTTGAAGTACTCGAGGTCGTCATGACACTCGGAGCAGATCTCTCTGCTCATCTCCGAGTCTACACTGGTCAGTCCCCTCCCGCAGATGTTGCAGTTCTTGGACTCGATGCCCATGCCGGCGAACATGTCGGCCATGCTGTCGACATCTACGGCTTGGGACTTCTGGCTCGAGTCTGTCGACATGGCATCCTTGTCCTTCTCCAGCTTGCCCTCGACCAGCTTGGGATGGTTGCAAGCCTGGCGCAACCGCAGCAGAAGGGTCAAGGCATTGGCGTAGTTGACCCGGCCGCGCAGCATGTTTTGGATGCTTCGGTCGGTGCGAGCCTCCAACCGGGCGTAGAATTTGCGCTCTGCCGGCGAAAGCGCCGTCTTGACCGTCACCACCTTGCGTTCGGTGACTTTGAAGCCCGTCGAAGATCTCTCACCCTCGGCAGTGGGCTTCCCGCCCGGGTTGAGAGCGCCGTCTTCCTTGAGGACCTCCTTCGTTCGCCGCTTCATAAAGCACCGCAGCAAGCTATGCAATCTCTTAATGGCAATGTGTCCCTTCCCATTCTTCATCGGCTGGTCGATGTGAGCCTTCCACTCCTTGAGGTCGTCGTATGGTCGGATGCGGAGGAACTTGACCAGAGACTGTAGCTCGTCGAGGTTGTTCTGCATGGGCGTTCCGGAGAGACACCATCGGTACTCTGCCCGGAGGGCATAGCAAGCCTTGGTGGCCTTGGCGTTGCGGTTCTTGATGGTATGGGCCTCGTCGAGGACGACTCGCCACCAGTGGGCACCAAAGCAACCGACCTTGGGACCGTTCTCAGCCTCGGACGAGTTGCCGTGCTCCGAGACCAGGATCTGATACGTGGTGATGACCACATCATACAGAACCAAGTCTTCATATCTCTTTGAGCGTTGAGGGCCGTGGTGCACGCAGACCTTGAGCCCGTGGGACTTTTCCACCTTGTCCTTAATTTCGTGCTCCCATTGTCGGATCAGGGCCAGCGGCGCAACCACAAGCGTCGTCTTCTGCACCTTGTCAAACTGCTTCTTCCAGCCGGGTGCGCCCTCCTTGGGCTTCTGGTTCATGAGTATCAGCGAGATAGTCTGGAGCGTCTTGCCAAGACCCATGTCGTCGGCGAGAATTCCTCCCTTGGGGACCCTTCCCCTCTTGACGGGGCCGAGTTCTCGTCCACGCATCCACTGCACGCCTTCGACTTGGTGCGGTAGCAGCTTCACCTTAAGGCCCTTTATTGTGCCGTCCTTGGCGCCGTTCTTGGCTATAGCTTTCGTCTTCGTCTCGGTGGTCGCTTCGACACCGGTCGCGGTTTCTTGTGACTGTTGAGACTGTTGGGAGTCTTGTGATTGTGGTGTTTCTTCTTCCTCCTCGTCGTCTTCGTCATCCATTCCGCCCTCCAGGAGAGCTTTGAGATCAGCGCTCGCCTTGGCCGGGTCCGTGAAGAACACTTCCTCGCCGTACGCTCTCGACGGAGGGGCCCTTATAGGGACGTGGGGGGCGTTTGAGCTGAACATCTCCATCGGCGGGGGTCTTTTATCCTGATACGTCGGGGCCTGAGGGCCTGTAACTCGGTTTCCATCGAGGTGGTGTTCTGGCCGCGTCCGTTGTCGGATGAAGGGGTCGGCTTTCTGCTTGCGAGACGACATCATCTTGGTCGGGTGGCCAAACGTAGGTCTGCTGGTCGAGGCGCTGGCGAACTGTGACGGGTCGCCGTATGCCTGGCGAACGTTACCCTTCAGGGACGCAAAGCCCCCAATGAGGGCAGTGATGTCGTCTTCCGGTGACATTTCACGAGCAGCGCCAGGCCCAGTGTTGGGGTGGGTAGACTGCAGAGGCGCCTTGGGAGGCGCTCGCTCCTTAACCATGATGGCTTCAGAAGTCTTGTTTGTTGAGTTGGTGTTTGTGTGGAGGCGTCGAGGGTTTGCAAAGGTTGGCTCCTGGGCGGAAGCGATGTTCGTCCGCGGCTTGAAAGAAAACGAGGAGCCCGGTTTGGACTTTGGTCTCGGCTTGTGCTTATCGTCGCCGTTCATTGGCACCATGAACCTGGGAGTTGGCCGTTGTGCGTCGAGACAAAACCGTTTGGTCCCGCTTCACGTCATACAATTGCCCCAGCAACTGGTGAAAACATTCGCGCCCCGCGTAAAGCGTCAACCGGCACTGTGGAATCGTGAAGGGTTGTGCGCTAAATCCTTCGGGAGCACAGGTTCACAGTGCGGTCAAAGTGGATATTCTCTTCCAAATTGCATAAACGGGGTCTTTCATCTGATGTTTTCACTTACTGTTGTTAGCAGAGACGAGAAGCCCCTGCACCAAGGCGAGATGAAATTCAATAATACGAGGACGGGATTGAGCAGAATTCAAGACGAAATTTAGTTCTCAAATACAACTCAGTTACTTATCTACCCGTGCTATTCTCTCCTGGACTCTCCAGTGATCGTCACTTTGTCACTCGTGTAAAAACTCAAAATTCGCATCATTTCAATGGGCACATCCAAGTGTTTGTATGTTCTTTCTATTGCTTCACAAAAGTTCATAGGCTTGTTCGTGCCCGAAAAATACACAATCTTTCATCCCATGATTTCCCATCAAGTTTAACTCAAAAGCAGGGCAGCTTAGCTTGGCTGCCATGAGAGACGCCGACCCATACATGATAAAATTCGTTTCAGATGCTTCAAATCATTCTTTGTCCAAAAACCGCCCAACACTCGTCTGCCTTTTCAAACTTGGGGGCCAGCCTTGACGACGTCCTCGGTGGCTTCGCTCTCGTACTTGGTGAAGTTCTCGCGGAAGAGCTTGCCCAGCTTGACGACCTCGGTGTTGAAGGACTCCTCGCCAGCGGTCCAGGCCTTTTGGGGGTTGAGGAGGTCAGCAGGGACGTTGGGGCAGGTCTTGGGGACCTGGAGGTTGAAGACACCGTAGGTCTCGTACTCGACCTTGGCAAGCTCGCCAGAATGGATGGCGTCGAGGATGGCGCGAGTGTACTTGAGGGGGCATCGCTTGCCGCCCTGGGCGAAACCGGCACCGACCCAGCCGGTGTTGAGGAGCCAGGCGTTGGCCTTGTGCTGCTCGATCTTATCCGCAAGCATCTTGGCGTACTTCATGGGGTGCAGAGCAAGGAAGGGCTGGGCGAAGCAGCTGGAGAAGGTGGCCTGGGGCTCAGTCACACCATCCTCTGTACCGGCCATCTTGGAGGTATAACCGGAGATGAAGTGGAACATGGTCTGGGGGCTGTCGAGCTTGGAGATGGGAGGCAGGACACCGCGGGCGTCACAGGTGAGGAGGATGATGTTGGAGGGGCTGTTCTCGGACAAGCAGGGGATCTTGGCGTTGGAGATGTACTCGATGGGGTAGGCGCAACGAGTGTTCTCGGTGAGGGTGGCATCGTCGTAGTCGACGTCGCGGGTCTCAGGGTCAAAGACAACGTTCTCGAGGACGGATCCGTAGCGAATGGCGCCGAAAATATCGGGCTCCTTCTCGGCGGAGAGGCCAATGCACTTGGCGTAGCAGCCTCCCTCGATGTTGAAGACACCGTAGTCACTCCAGCAGTGCTCGTCGTCACCGATCAGGGCTCGGTTAGGGTCGGCGGACAGGGTTGTCTTGCCAGTTCCAGACAGACCGAAGAAGAGGGTGACATCACCGTTCTTGCCCTCGTTGGCGGAGGAGTGCAGGGTCAGAACGTTGTGCTTGATGGGCATTTCGTAGAAGAGGACAGTGAAGACACCCTTCTTCATCTCACCGGCGTACTCGGTACCGAGGATGACCATCTCCTTCTGGTCGAAGTTGATGGCGACCGAGGTGCCAGAGGTCATACCCTCGGTGTATCGGTTGGCGGGGAAGGTTCCGGCATTGTAGATGGTGTAGTCGGGGTGGAAGTGCTCAAGCTCCTCGCGCGAGGGTCGGATGAGCATGTTGCGCATGAAAAGAGCATGGTAGGCGCGGGCGCAGACGACACGGACGCGAATGCGGTATCGCTCGTCCCAACCGGCGTAGCCATCGACGACGTAGATGCGGTTGCGGGTGTTGAGGTAGTCGACAGCACGCTCGCGGTTGATTTGCCAGACCTGTGCGAGTAATTGTGTCAGCAAAGCGTCTAAGTCGCAGCGAACTTAGGGAACGCGGTGATCGGAAAAAGTCGTGCATGGGAAATCGCGGGAAAGAGGGGCAGCCGGTCTTTCGGGCTCGGAACTGGGGCAAGCTTTTCGGAAGTTGATCGAAGAGGGAGGTTCGGCTGTGCCTGCCTCAAGCCCCGGCGCCTCCAAGTACGAAGTACAAAGTACAAAGCTCAGGGCACTTCTCCGGCTGGAAGGGGAAAACTGGGAAGGTGGGGTAAGGGTGGCAGTTGCCATTGCCGGACCCCATGACACCAGCCTCAATCTACCAACCAGCTCCCGCGCAATTGGGTAAGAGAATAAGCACCACGGTGAGCCACGGCGCCGGTCCTTGCGGATCCGGGTATCCTCGGGGCAAGGGGACTTTGATTTCCGGCATGTGCAAGACGATGGGAATGGGAAGAATCAAGATTCCAAGAGCTCACTTACATCAGGAGTCATGGGCTTGTTGACGGGTCCCCACCAAATGTTGTCCTCAGACGAAGGCTCCTTGACAATTCGCTTGTCAAGGGGCGATCGGCCAGTCTTGGCCCCAGAGTAGGCAGTCAGGGCACCACTCGAGGTGATGGCAGTTCCCGACTCGTACACCAGCGCGTCCTCGTAGAGGGCGGCGACTGAAGGGTTGGCGATCTGGAGCAGTTGGTTAGTATTGCGTCTCGCTCAAGATGCTGGCTTGAGACGTACAATAGCAACGCGGTCATAGTCGATGTGCGCTTTGTCGTGAAGCTCCTGCTCGATCTCAGTGTGCTCCACGTGGGGACTAAAGATTCATGTTAGTCGACACTCTTCGCCGTGTTAAGTAGGAGGGAGAGAAACTCACGCGACACCGGCGGGGTGAAGAGCAGTCTTGTTAACGGCGTTGGAAATCACTGCAAGACCGCAATGTTAGTGGATTTGGTTTTTGATGGCGGTATGGTGATGGAGAGGGCCATTCTCTTCTCGTCTAAGAAGGGGGGAAGAATGGCGGGAGGCGTCGAGTTGCCTTGAAAGACGCAAACGAGAAAGCACAAAGAAGTCAACTCACTCTTGCGCAAATCGGGACCTGCTGCCTGTATCTGGGACCTTGGGCTTTTGACTGAGGGATAGATGTAGGGAGAAGCAGTTCTGATGACGGGGTCCTTCATGGTTATTATATCCTTCACGAAGAGCTTGAGATTCGCAAGTGGACGCCGGGGGGTGTGAAAATCGCGGTGTGCTTCTCCACAGTGGAAACGCCAGATAGTGCCCGCTGGGGAGGAGGGTTGAAACCGAGGATGGAGATGGCAATGTCCAGAGGCTCTGGGACGGCTGGAGACAAGCGCGAGGTGGAGCCGACGAGGCGTCGCAGGTGACGGGCACGAAATCAAACCGGAAAGGATTTCTTGGTACCGTGACGCCAGCCCAGCTGGGAGGTGTGAGGCACGAATGGTGTGGGCGGGAACCCCGGTCAGCGTCGATGCCAGCTCCGAGTCAGAGAAGACGGTCCCGTCCCGCGAGGGTATCGGGTCCGGAGGCCACTTAGGAAGAACGATTAGACGCAGAGGTAGGAGGTCGAAGAGTCCAGGCGCAGCAGCAGGGACTCCGTGTGCATGGAGGGGGTGTTGAGAGGACGATGGCCACAACCGGTATCAATCCAGACGGAAAAGAGGGGAGGATGCGGATGATGCAGGAGGCGATGGTGGAGAGGCCGAAGGAGAATGGATGATGATGGATGATGCCAAGCGGATGGCGCCTTGTGGACGACGACTCTTTGCTGTGAGCTTGCTGAGATCCGGGGAAACAGCCTCGAATATCTTGGACGAGGCCAGTTGTGTGTGTTGGTAGGTTTGTGAGGCTTCCGACGATGACGAGCGTGATGATGAAGCTGTCAGGTTGTCCACGAGCTTCCCCTCCTTTTGAATGCCGCCGACTTGTTTGCCATTTGCCTACTTTGCTGCAATGTGGTTGGCCGGGGCTCGATGTCCAACCTCCAGGCCAGCCCGTACGGGGCCTGTCGTCATGATCGCCGGTTTGGTCAAGCTGCAAAGGCAAAATGCTTTCGCTCCCCCCTCCATCTTCTTGCCATATCCAGACGACCAGACCACCAAGAGCACAAGGTCTAGAGCCCGCGCTGTTCCGTAAAATGACGATTCATTAGATAATGGCAGGCAGGGGTGGGCTTCCAACCTGCGACTTGTCTTGAGTCTCGACTAAGTTCTTGCATCGTGGGTGTGGCCAGGAAAGGTCTAGTTGACGGCGTTGCGCTGGACAATGCACACCTCGAATCTCTTTTCCTGGAGGCCTGGAGTATCCCGGGTACCTTCACGATACTTTCTCGGGAGGCAAGTTCTTAGTTCAGCTTTCTCCCCTGGCATTTTTCTCGTCGCAAGGCATCGGCTCCACCGTGTTCGGCGGAGTACGGGGTGCCCGGGGGGGAAACTCTCGGTAGTCCGTCCTCGACGTGAGAAAGTACGGAGTACAGACTAGAAGAGCTGGAGGGGCACAGGAGAATGCAAAGAGAAGGGGAAAACGGGGCCTTCGGGGCATGGTCAAGGCGGTCTTGGGGAAGGTGGCGGAAAGGTGTGAGCTTTGTTTGCCTGGATATCGACAATGGTTGTCCATATGGTGGGCGGGAAACTGAAGCTGGATGAAATCGGCTGGTTGGCCACGAGGATCCGCTACTGCGCGGGCCAACTTGATTGCTGCATGCCGGCGACAAGGAGTGATTGGCCGAGGGACTGCATGCAACGACCGAACGGGCAATTAAGGGACTGGGGTGTGCGGTGCGCATCACGGAGAGCCGTGGTTGGTGTTGAAGGGGTACACGATACGTAACGGTTTCGAGGCGGTACAATAGTACGATAGTACAACAATACATGTACCGGCACACCTGCGTGAAGAGTTTTCTCCTGACATGCATTGAGGGCGTACGAAGAGGAAGACGTCGACATAGTCGCAATTGGTTCCCAAAGCCAGGAACAAGACGGAACGGGTCCGGGACGCTCAGAAGCTTCATAGCGGAAGCGCGGGCCCGTTCAGCAGTCGAAAAGCTAGCACCGAGGAAGTTGAAGGCTGGCCAAGCACTGGTCGTCGTAGGCTCGTAGACCGGCAATCTAGGGCTGAGATTGCGGAGGAACAGTGCTTGCTCGTCGCCAAGAAGAGACGGGAATCATCAGGGGAAAGGAAACGTTTCCCCGGGTCAGCAAAAGAAAGGAAAAACGACGGCGACCCTTGCTGAAGGTGCAGTGGTCCAGTGGAATCAGGCACACACGCCCAGTTGCGAATAGAAACAACGCCGTCACCAACCAACCGCCAGGGATCCGGAAGTGGGGTTATTCCAGGTCACCCGGCGGTCGTGAGCAGGTCACCAGACACGAAGAGAAAAAAAAAAAAAATAGAAGAGAACCCACCGCCACGGCACGGGTCCGAGGAGAGAGAAGGGAGAGCAATTGGTGAAGTTGAAGTGAAGCTTTCCAAGCATGCCAGTGGTGACAAGACGTCAGGTGCAGACGCAATGCAATTGCACCGCCCAGTGGTCCCGCATTGGCTGGGTGTGATGATGCGTGATTGCTTGGATCTTACATGCAGGTCAGGCCGGTGTACGGAGAAGGAGGACTTTGTTCCATGGGCGGTAAGGGAATTCCAATTGCTTCCTTTCTTCTCATGCGCTGTAACCCTCACCTTCCACCAGCCGAGGGAAAGTACAGCTGTAGGTACCGCAGCCACGCCCGTCAGGTCACCGCCCCTCCCACCTTTCTACCCCGCGATTTCCCATCTTCCAGCTAAGGAGCAGCCAACCACCAACCACCAGCCGCCGCCACCTTTCCCTTGCGCATTCTTGTAAGTCGATTCGCCTTGAATAAGACGTGCTCGTTTGTGCACGAAGCGAGAAATTCGGGGGAAATTTTCTCTCGCCAGCCCATTCTCTGACCATGTTAGATTGGTATGCAGAAAAAAAATCGATGAAAATAAAAAAGTCGCCTGAAAATTTTTAACAAACACGTCGGGTCCCTAAAATTCAAGCCGGACCCACAGGGTACTTAGGCAGGTTCCTTCATGTACTTTGGACATGCAGTCAGGAAGGAGCCCCTACTATTTCCGGCCACCACATGGCTGTCTCCTTCTCTCTCCGTCTCACGTCTCACGTCTCACTCTTCTCACACACCTCACGAGACCACATCACTTCTCTTCTCCCGTCGGTAATGGAAATCCTCGCCCCCCGGAAACACCCCCTGGAAAAATTCGAAGGCGACGATAATCTGGGATGAATCTAGACCAGATCCTTCTTGTATCCATGCCAGCAAGCCATTTCGTTTCTGTGGCCCTGTGCCTGATCCCGCTCCCTCCTTTCCCCGGCTTCGACTCGAAGCCACACCGGCACCACATGACCTCCTTCACCATGGGCAACCCCATCAGCCAAGGTCACGGCTCGGTGAAGAGTCTTCACCATCAAATTAAACTAGCTGCACGCCTCGGTAGGACCTGACAGCGGCCAAGTCCCAATGGATCAAAAGAATGGAGAAGTCCCCAAGTCATCTGGGTTTCGTTAAGCCCGGCTCACAGCATCATCAGCATCATGGTCAAGAATGGGCAACCCTCATTCGGGAATCCGCGCCCGTTTCCCGACAATTGATGCGCTCACACTCTCACACACCGGCCGGCTTTCAATCCCCGAAAACCAAATCTCACTTCGTCTTCACCCGACCTTGTTGCATACCAACGGTACACACCCTTCCTCTCTGACCTTGGCTAAGCTCGGGGGCGCTTTCAACGCAGCGGCTAATCTGATTGGTCCACAGACGCTCTTCCCGCCTTCGCCGTGTCGCCGGTGCCTGCTGCCGAACGTCTCTCAGCGCCCAGCCAGCGACAGAGGGGCGAATCACGTCCCCTTCCGACTTTTCCCGGCCCTCTACCTTCGCCGTTCGCCTTGTACACCCTTCCGTCTCGTTTACGTTTTGGCGACCTTGTACTGTTGCGGGCAGGCATGCGGGCTGTGTTGTAAAATGGAACGGGCCTGGAACGGGGTGTTGACCTGGGGACCTGGGGAAGAACTCGGGACTTGCAAAACAGAAGAAAATGGCAGCATCTCCAGGTCTTTTTCGGTCTCTTATCGCCACACCTGCAAAGTACGTACAACATCGCCAACTTCCCCTGGCCTTGATCTGGAGTCGATTGCGGGCGCTTGTTCTCCATCTCTCGGTTAACTTCCAGGAGGTAGACCTGCAAGATGCATCTCACACCTCGGAAGTTGGAAAGAAGGGACCACGACCCGCAAGGTCAGAGGAGGCATCTCACTTAATTTTCACCATGCAGTTGTTCTGTCTGCTTCCCGGAGTCCGGATCCGTCTTTCGGTGGTGTTTTTGCTTCCCAATACCCGGTCTCCTTCCGTACACCTTTGACGCCGCCATTTCTTCACCACGATGACAGCCGATAACTGATATGATGCTGATAACCCTGCCTCGCCCGATACATACGCGCCTGACGACAGGGTGACTGTGGCGATCCCTTCCCTTCCTTTTTCTGGTTGCAGGGGAACCCGAGCCCCCAAGAAAGCCAGCATAGACTTATGCATCTTGGTGAACCAACATGCACTTCGCTGTAATGGGGTCCGAGAACGACGCCCGCATCTTACACGATGTCGAACGAAGACCATGGAGAACAGCCTTGTTCGTCTTCGCCACGGTGGTGCATCAATTAGACATGGCAACTACAGTACGGCTCGACGTTGCGAAATGCCAGCCGGTAATCTGGTCACTGTCACGAATTACTACATACCTCTGGCAAGCCGGTATGTTCTGCCGTCCTCGTCCCGGCCCGTCAAGGATATCACCGACCGACCGACCGAGCTCCCTCGCCCGTCCCGTTCCCTTGTCGATACGTACTTCTCCGTGACACTCCTTGTTCCGTTTCGCAGAGTTATCATGGCTTCTTCCCTGCTGTCCCCGCCCCCTCCTTTCAAAACAAGACAATGCCGCTCCCGCATCACGAACCCCCCGCTGCCGACACTCCCTCCTTCACCATGCATCCCGTCCAGCTCCGGCCGCCGCCGTCAAGCTCGGCTACCTTCCGTGGGCCCGTTGACCTGTCACCGTTTCCTGATGCCGTCTCACCTGCGGAATGGCTAACCGCTACCTTAGACTAACTGGGACAGTCTCACCCACACGCCCCCTCCCCTCCAACATTCTCCAAAAAACTCTGATTCCCGATCCGCTGGACCGCCCGCGCCCCGCATGTCGTCACCGCCTTCATGGGGGAGCATCTCCGTTCCCGGGCATTGTCGGAACGACCACAGTCTGCAAAGCAACCCCGCCGTTCTCTCAGTTGGAGACGTGAGGAGCGCGCGAAGCGTTCGAAGCCTCCCGTCCCGGCTGATTCTCGTGCACTAACAGACAGTCGCCCAAAGTGAGGGTTGGCGAGTTACATTCATCCCCGCCGTCGTCCACGTTCCGTTATTTCCCAGTTTCCAGTTTATCTTTTGGACCTCCGTTAACCGCAACGGTTTCGGAAGGTCTTGGACGACGATAAGTGGTCGGCGGTGGGGGCATGTTCTTCCCACTCCACTGGGTGTCTGGCTCCCTATTCATCCCCTTGCCTAGATGGACTGCTTTATTGGGCATCTTGGTATTGTTGCGCCGTTTGCGGGGAGGGCATGGGACGGGAGAAGGCCTCGAAGAAGAACGAATAAGAGAGAAGGGTGTTGGGTATCTCCAACGAATCCAATGCCTGCTTGCTCGCTCGTTCCCACCCTTCTGCCTCTGCCTCGCATCTTGCATGACTTCACCAACCCCCAAACCCCAAACAAAGAGCCAGGGGTGCACTGGATCTATCTGCATCTGTTGTCTGGCCTCTTTGAGAACGAGGTGAAAAGTCCCGGGCCAGCAGCCCCAAAGGTTGAACGAGCCTGGGTTGCCTCCCATTCCTCCCCCATCCTTCTGACGATAACAATTCGGCCTCGGTTTTCGTCCGCCGGCCGTCTTCTATTCGCTGTGAGTTGGCTGTTTTGTGTATCGAGCTATCAAATCTCTGCTTTTCGCCTCACCGCTGTCTGTTTGCCCTCATGCATGCATCGTCAACAACAATAACAATAATCCATTGTCAGTCGACAAGGGTAACTTGACCCGAGGTCAAACATTTTCTCTTCTTCCTCTCTCCCGAACGGCTACCAGCTTCAGTCTCGTTCTCTTCTCTTCTCTTGCTTCTTCTGTTCATCGTTTCATGGGTTCATCTATGCAATTTGTGCATCTCATACCTCTCTAGCATCGTCTTATCTTGTAAGTCGGCAGATCAGTTGTGCCGAGAATCGATACATCACATCACGTACGACATTCATGCTTCACCGCCTTGATCAGAAATATATCGCCAGATCACTGCTCCTCGGCTGCCTCCTTCAAACTTGCTCGCTTCTATG
This sequence comes from Thelonectria discophora, assembly GCA_911649645.1. NCBI lineage: Eukaryota > Fungi > Ascomycota > Sordariomycetes > Hypocreales > Nectriaceae > Thelonectria > Thelonectria discophora. The sequence continues at coordinate 1,636,985 of CAJVRK010000012.1, forward strand.
TACACCTGGAACCCGGGAAGTGCAAGGCATCCATCATTATCTTCCCACCCTTCTTGCCTGTCGACTTCTTGTCCCACACGTTGTCTTTCATTTCAACGGGCTTTTGACAAGCATCGAAGAGGTGGTCATGTCATCGTCACCTATACAAGCTCGCGCTCACGCGCTATTCTTCCCCTTTTTTAGAAATCCTATCTTCCCAAAAAAAAAAATAAACAGTGATCGATGATGATGCCCCCTTTCTTTTATCTTGTTCCCAGTCATCTGCTCATCTCGTTCATACATCCGTCACTCGACGCCATCGTCATTCATTTAAGCATCGTTGGAAATGAGCTTGGTGATCTTGCCAATGGCAATTGTTTGACCCTACAAGACACGTTAGCCATCTTAGATTGATAGAGGGAGGAGTCCCCCCCAACGCGGGGCAACGAACCTGGTCTCGCAGGGTAAAGCGACCCATCTGGGGATAGTCCTCGAACCTCTCCACGCATACCGCGCCAGCTCCGCCAATCACCTGCATCCGCGCAATGATGCTGTCGCCCTTCTTGGCGTGCGTGGGCGGGAGCTTGCTTTTGCGGCCCGTTCCCTTCTGAAGCTTGTGCAGGAGAGCCGCGAACGTCACCTCCTCGATTGCTGAGTGGACGTGGAGCACGCAGTTGAAGCCGGCCGTCAGGATGCTCTTGAGCTCCAGGATGCGGATCTGGGCCTCGAATTCCGCCACCGTGTGCACCAGTCGCTTTGGCGAGCACAGGACGAAGCCGGGGAAGATGTCCTCCTCTTCGATGCCTTTGAGACGCATTCGCACCTGGTCACCACATTGGGCAACCTGCACCTCCTCCTCCTGCTCGCCGTAGACGGCCGAGGCTTCGACCGTAGTCTTGTTGGGCATCATGATCAGGTTCATGCCCTTCTTGACCACACCAGCCTCAATCTTACCCTCCACCATAGTACCCATATCACGGTACTTGCCGTTGACGGGCAACATGAAGGGGGCGTTTAGCTTGCGCTCCAGAGTCTGCATGCTATCGAGGTACTCAAGCAGCGAGGGGCCACTCCACCAGGGACAGACATCCTTGGGTACGCGGTCCTTGATACCCATGCCCTGTTGAGCGGCAAGGGGCAGGAAGTAGACATCTGTCTTCAGGTTGTAGCCGGTTCCCTTCAGAAACTGAGAGAGCTTGGTCGTACACTCCTTGTATCGGTCCTGAGACCATTCGACAGTGGGGTCGTCCATCTTGTTGATCGCAACAATGAGCTTGTTCACACCCTGAGTCTTGGCAAGCATGGCGTGCTCACGGGTCTGGCCACCACGCTCAAAGCCAGTCTCATACTCGCCCTTGCGGGCCGAGATGACCAGAATTCCAACATCGGCCTGCGACGCACCGCCGATCATGTTGGGGACATACATCTTGTGGCCAGGCGCGTCCAGGATACTGTATCGACGCTTGTCCGTCTCGAAGTAGCCGCGACCAACTTCGATTGTCTTTCCCTGGGTTCTCTCTTCCTTGTTCAAGTCCATGACCCAGGATAGATACCAGGACTCACGACCCAAGTCCTTGGCCTCCTTCTTGTACTTGTCCATAGTTCGCTCGTCGACCATGCCGGTGGCATACAGGACGGAACCGCCCAGGGTCGACTTTCCAGCATCGACGTGACCCATGAAGATGATGTTGACGTGCTCCTTTCCGTAGATTTCTTTGAGGGTTTCCTCGTCGACATCGGCGGCCTGCTCCTTGGTGACGGCATCGGCGTCACGGGCAGCCTTCTTCTCCTGGGTAGAAGGGCTAGACCTGCCTGAAGCAGAGGGAGAAGTAGCTCCAGACTTGGTGGCAGCTGACTTGCCAGCCTTTTCACCGGTCTTCTCGATTGCCTTGACGGCAGAGGCTTTCTGGCCAGCTTCGGGCTTGTCGGTTGGCTCAGGCTTAGCTAGTTCCTCTTTCTTAGCCGGAGCAGAGGTACCGCCGATTGAGAGCACCTTGGCCTTAGGCTTTGAGGCGGTGCCGTCGGCGCTGATGCTCAGAACCTTGGGTGCAGTCTGGGTGGTAGTGGGAGCGGCGGGCTGTGACTGAACAGGAGGCTGTGCCTGAACGGGAGGCTGTTGCTGCCTCTGCTGAGGTTGGAAGGCTTGCTGACCCTGTTGCTGGTTGTATTGGTATCCGCCTAAGTCGAGGTCAGTATTGGATGAGAAAGGTGCGTCTGTGGCGCAACGCATCATACCGTAACCTCCTTGGTAACCAGCGCCGTAATTGGGTTGGTTATAGCCCTGCTGCTGCTGTTGTTGACCGTAGGGGTAATAGTTTTGCTGGTAGTACTGCTGCTGGTACTGGGGGGCGAAGCCTCCATATTGCTGCTGACCGGGCTGGAAAGCCTGGGCGCCAGGTTGAAAAGAGGCGATTCCAGGTCGGAAGCCACCCTGAGCGGGGGCGGGGTTCATGTTGAGCTGTTGTTGGGCTTGACGGGCGAGGTTCTCGTCCTGAGCCGACGGATCGTCTTCCCATGAGTTGAGGTCGGACATGATGACGGTTTTCTTGGGGGGTAAGCGTAGCGCGAGGGAAGTATTTCGGTCGGTCGGGGGTCGATTTGTGAAGCAGTTGGGGTGCGGACTTATTATGTGGCCCTAGATATGCAACCCTTCTGTGCTCGAGAGGATGCGCGGCGTTGAAGCGAGCAACACCAAGGAAAGCCTCGCTGACGTAGTAAGGAGCCTCCGGAGGCGAGTTTAGGCACCAAGAATTGCGGAAGTCGTCGGTGAAGGGAGCTGGGTGCCTGACTACCAAGAATGGAATTGTGCTTGATGAAAGAGTCGACAGTCGGATGGTGGAGAGAGGTTGTGAAAATTCGTGCCCCACAGCCATGACCATGACGGTGGTGGATTGTGGATGGAGGGGTTGCCCAGCATGCTGTGCGCACTGTGTGCGGTTGTCAAAACGAGCCACGGACCCGCCTGAGACATCTGGATGGCTCCATCGGTACGAGGCCTTAGGCTGTGAGTGATCCTTCAGGGTCACACTGACTCACACTATGAGCCATTCAGCCTGATTGTTCACCTGTTCAGGCGCTGATGCAAACCTGACGGAAGCCTAGCTAGCAAGGCCTCGGACCTAACGGGAGGTTGCCTGTCGGGAAGGTACTTGTCAAGCAGTGTTGCTTGCTATGTTATGCACTGTACGGACAAAGGAGGGGTCCCGGTCGTTGCACTGAACTTCGAACGTCAGCGCGACAACTGAATTCACGGGCCCGGGCTGTTTCCCCCAAAAACCCACTGTAGCTCCGGCAGTCGAAGCACTGAATCCAACCCGCAAAGACGGCCCCGGTCGCATATCAAGGAAGGTGCGCTGCCACCAAACCTTTCTTCAACCTCGATTCACGTGCGGAGGCTCTTCTTCTCCGACTTCTTCTTCCGCCAGCATTCTTTCGATATTCATGACGCCTGGGAAACATGGACGAGTTCCTGGCTGTTGTAGGCGTCCAGGCCATGAAATACGCCATCCGCTCAGGTATCGCCTTGACATCAAACTACGCCTTGGGTCAGTGTTCACGCCTCCTCAAGACTGTCGAGGATAAGAAGCTATGTTCTCAGCTCAAGACACTCCGAAAGCTTCTTGATAGTAAAATCAAGGTATCCCTTTTTCTCTCTATTTCTCCTCTACTCTTCACAAAACCGACGTTAACTGGAGTCAGATAATATCGCCCGCCATCGACCTGATCGAGTTCAAGTGCGTGATCTTCCAAGTCACTCGCTCATTCAAGCCCGTCACTAACGTATTTTGCTCTCAAAGATCAGGCAGAGGAAATATCTTCCTCGAATCCGCCGTACCCCTCGCAAAGTCGCTTCATAAGGAAATTGTCTTGCTAGGTCGGCGCATCGAGGCTGTGGCGGTTGCTGAAGAAACGCTGACCGCCAATCATACCCAACCGAACTCGTCCCCTGTTCATCCTGGTGACTTGGCGGACATTATCACGAGCATCGAAGCCCTCTTGGCGAGAATCGACCGCGAAATTCCCCTCCTGCAGTTAGCAATAAGTGCATCTGGCGAAAACCTATCGACTTCGGTTCCCACAGGTATATCGCCATCGAGATTATTGCAAGCGAGCACCTTTCTCACTATTGGCGATACTCAATTTGCACAAAATCCGAATCGGCCCGTTCAAATTGGCCCTGCTTTCACCTTGTCCTTGTACATGTTGTTCTTGGGTCATGCCAATACGCTGACACCTCCACAAACCCCCGATCTCTCAATCGTCGGTGATGCCACTGACCTTCATGGTTCTCAAGCGAATAAGACAAACCCCACGGCGTATGGCTTAGATGAGGGTGCCAGGAAGCCTCTCTGGCAAGAGGTATTGCACAAAGCCCGTGTCCGGATCTGCAGGACTCGCCGGGATTACGTCTTTGACAGTGCAAGGGGTTTTCAGCCAGGTAACGATGCGTATCAGAATCTCCCCGGCTCGCCTTCTTCGCACAGCCCCATCGAAGGTGGTCATGAGTATATCTATCACCTAGAGATTGTTGAGGATCTTGATGATGGGCGAGTTCATGATGGTGACGAGGGCAGACCATATGACAACATTTCTACTGCTGGCATCCGTGAATCCATTCCCATTCACCAAGTGTCCAAGCTCTTCTACACTGACACGGGCAGGATCTTGAACATTGGGAATGCAGCCGATGGGGAGCAGAACCCGGTTTTGTTACTGAAGCGCGACGTGCAAGCGGTGCCAAGTTGGCTGAAAACGAATGAATTCGCAGACTATGTCGACGCGGAGAGTGAAGATGGAAGCAGTACGACAGAGGCGAGCGATCAGGATAGCGACCAAGCCTTCATCGACCAGCAACTCTTTGGGGAGTCAGTTGTTGACGAGCCAATCCCTGGTGAAGTGCCTACTCAAGCCAGGCTGCCAGAGTACAGGTTCCCGGCCCATCTCGATTCGGAGTGGTTGGCGCTGGAAGTGTATGAGGAGGATGAATTTGAGAGTTTGGGCGACGAAGATGAGTCGATTGACTTGGAGACAGCCAGTGAGCTTGGCGATATCAAACCAAAGCAGAGCCCCAAGCCAGTGCGGTCATCACTCGACTCCAAGGTTGTGGATCAGATCAAGAGGTTGTCTCTACCACCATCGACAGACCAGAGCCCTGAACGTGAAGAACTATCCCTCTCTCAGGCCGCTCTGGAAACTCGGAAATTCGTGGCTCGGTCGCCGTTTGGAGCCATCACAACATCATTGTCTCTAATGGAGATGTTGGTTCGCCTGACCAGTCTCCAGGAGTTTCAACAAGCTTCGCACCTCTCTATTCCCGACCACATCTTGAGCTTCTTTCTCGAAGAGACATCGACGACAGGGCTCGTAGGCGAGACGCATTGGAGAGTCCGCAGCGACGCGAAGCGACGCGTTGGCTTTGATCCTTACACGGACGTCCCCTCAAAGTAAAGGCTTACGAACTGTTCAGGGGCGCATATTGTAGAAATATTATCGGAGTCGGAAACAATCCGGCGGGATCAGAGGAATTGATAAGGCAACTTGTTTGGACGTATTCGTACATACATAGTTCTTAGTACTAGTAAGCAGTGGAGACGAATCTCTCGGAAGAAGACGATGCCGAACCTGGCGTCTCAGAACCTGTCTTTAGTGTTAAGGATGACAGATATATCGATGTTCAAGGCAACACCATGTAGGTAGGCAGGTGCTGCAAGGACAGAAAGCCTGACTTACAGAATGGACTGATGCCAAGTGATGGTAAATAAAAATGGGTAGGGGCCAATACTGTACACATGCCACTGCTTGCGAAGCATCGCACTGACCCGTCTTGTGGTGACGTTGTTAGTCCATTTGTGAAGGACCGAAGGCAGGTACCCTGCAGTGACGTCGGCGAAGATGGAAACATCAAACTGTCCGTCGGAGTTTCAATTCACCTTTAGTCCTCCCGCTGGCACAGACAATACAAGAAGTAATAAAACACCAATTTTGCTCTCCGTTGGTTATTGTTAAGCCCATTGAGTCTTGCACGTCGAAATGGCTCCCCTCATTCCTCGGGTTCATTTCTTTGAGATTGATGACCAGCCGTGGTAGGTTCTCCACCTCGTCCACATCCTCCACCTTGCAAGCCCAGATCAGCCGGCGTCATGCATCTCTTCTCGACCATGAAGGGACACGATGTCGTGCGACACTCCCAGTCGACGTCGGAGGCATTCCCCGTGCTATCCCAAGGCTGACCATCTCTCTCATTGCCAGGTTCCCTAGCTTCCTCCGCGCACGTGTTCAAGATGCCCTCACGCGTGCGTGGAACTCGCACACGCCGCTCCAGTCCATGTCGCCGGCTCGCATGGCTGCCAACGTGCTGATTGAGCAATTCGGCGACTCCCTCCCCGACCATACCATCGTCGACTTCTGCGCCGGCGGTGGCGGCCCGACCCCGTCCATCGAGCGTGCCGTCAACGCCCACCTGCGCTCTCGAGAGCTCGACCCGGTCCGCTTCGTCCTGACCGACCTGCATCCCAACATCGAGGCCTGGGACAAGGTTGCTCGAAAGAACCCGCTCATCACGTACGAGGCCCAGAGCGTCGACGCGAGTGCTGCGCCGAAACACCTCGTCAACAGGGCCGACGGCACCAAGACGCTGCGTCTGTTCAACCTCGCCTTCCACCACTTCGACGACCCGCTGGCCACGGCCATCCTGCGCGACTCGGTCGAGACCAGCCAGGGATTTGCCATATTTGAACTGCAGGACCGCAGCTTGGCCAGCGTGGTGACGCTCATCATGATGGGCATAGGCGTGCTTCTCGAGACCCCGAGACAGGCTTGGGCGTGGCGGTCTCCGGCCACCTTTATATTCTCCTGGCTGATCCCGATTTTGCCATTTGTCCTCGTCTTCGACGGCCTCATCTCTTCGCTGCGTACTCGGACGCCTGACGAAGTGGAGGCGCTGCTCCGGAGCTGTGGTGCTGACACGAGCGAGTGGGAGATTCGGAGCGGGAGCAAGAGGCACTTGTGGCCTTGCGGGTATCTTAATTGGGTCATCTGTAAGCCTGCAGCGAAGTCGTGATGACGTCGGAGTGTAGTGTACATGAGGGGGGTGATGCGTAGAGTACAATAATAGAAAGACATGGCCCAACCATGGGCGGGCAACAAGGTCGAAAGAAGAGCTTGACATCATCTAAACCACCAGTTTACGGACCCGTTGAGGTGACCGTGAGATCCCTTACTCTTGACAGAGTGCCACCACCCATTGGGAATGAACAAGGAATCACCGGGTTCCAGCCCGGCTTCGTACAGCCCTTCCGGTAGGGCATTGCTCAGCCAGACAGCCTCGTGCAGCGCCTTTCGCTCCTTGCCTTCCATCATATCCACTGTGCGGATACGGCTGTTGGCCTGCTGGCGAATGCGCTTCTGCACGTCAAAGAACAGCCGGTCGCCCTGGGCCGGGGGCATGAGCCGGACGAGCTTGGTGTTGCAGAGCTGGCAGAACAAGTTTGGGTTCGGGTCGCGGTGCAGCGGCGTGTAGGTCGGCTCGGTGCCGAGCCAGACGCTGGAGTTGTACACGTCGCCCTTGCCGGCGTGCCGCACGAGATCCGGTGTGGGGAGGTCTTCGAGGAGCGCTGGGGGAAGATCCGAGAGGGAAGACTGGGCAATGTAGAGGCTCACGAGGCCCGGCCCGCCGGGGGGACGGGAGCGGTTGAACTCGATAGCTTTCATGAGGAGCCGGAGGGGGGCGAAGAGCTGGAAGAAGGAGTGCGCGCCGAGGTCTGTGAGGGGAGGCTTAAGGATGCTGGTGAGGAGCTGGTCTGCCGGTTCCTTGCTGGACAGCAACCAGTCACGAAAGGCAACGAGGGCCTGCTGGTCTGGGGCGGTGGGCGTGACGACCTCGTACGGAAAGGGCCATTCTTGGAACTGGTTCATGTACGGTGCGAGGGACCATGAGGCGTTGTTGTTGACGCCCACCTGCTGGAACCACTTGGAGGCGGCCGGCAACTCAGACGTGGTCGAGGCGGCATCGCGTGAAATGAGATAGGGCTTTTGGGGATTTAGAGCCTCGTCTCGGAAGGCCTGGAGGTCTATGGGACTGCTTGGGGCCGGCGCTAGGGGCGATGGCTGGGTCGACGGGAGCATACGATGGCTAGAGTGATGAAGGAGGCGGCGGCTCCAAGGTTGTCGAGGGAGGATGCGAAGTGGGATTTTCATGGTTGCGGGAAGAAAGTGACTATCGAACACAGCTTATGAATTGAAATTGACGCTCAGGCAAACAGGAGTAAAATAAAAACAAGAAACCGTTCCAATTACATAGCTGCGCGAATGGTGAATTACATGGTCTATCGTAGATATCGGGGTTTTGCTCTGCATGGCATCGATGCGGTGATAACTCAGCAAAGGCCGTCGGTTTCGGAGATCGGAAGAACCACTTTGCCGAACGCACGGCTGTGCGACCACGGACGAGGCAGGTACGCGCCGAGTGGACCCGGATCGGGCATGAGCCTTCGCTCTCCAGCGAACATGACCCTCTCACGGCCACGCGCGGACCACACAATCAAAACCGTTCGCCGCTTCGTCCCAACGCCAGCCCGTTAATCGCCCACCGTTGTACCGATAGAAACACCACTTATCCCGACCAAACACGGTGCCTTCAGGCCTTGCAAAAACAACCTCGTGGCCTGCAATCGACGACGATGCGAGCGCTCTAGCCCGACCCTGCGTCCCTCACTTCCGTCCCTCACTTCCAACCCCCTCCTTCGTCACCAGACGGCAGACGGGAGACTACGCATCATCGCTGTTCCCTGCCAAGTCCAACACCCATCCAGCGCTTCACCACCCCGCCTCTGACCCAGACGGACGCTATCCATACCCATGCCCTGTCGTTTTCTGTACTGTACGAGTACCTAGAACGGCACCATAATTATCTACGCCCACCCACCCCGCCAATTCTTCCATTCTTGCACCACCACGCGCCTACAGGACGACGTCGCCCGCCGCCGTCGCCTAGGCCCTCATTCTATAAACCATACCTCCAATCACATTTAATCCCCTGCTCGACGACATGTCGACCTCGTCGGGCGTCCCCGAATCATGGATCTCCAGCTTCTGCTCTCTGCTCGGCCATGAATACTTCGCAGAGGTCTCCGAGGACTTCATCGAGGACGATTTCAACTTGACTGGCCTGCAGACCCAGGTCAGCATGTACAAGGAAGCCTTGGAGGTATGCTCGTCTTGGGAGAACTAGACAACTTGCCTGTTGCTGACTTGCACGTGCTCTTGCGCGCATCGCAGATGATCTTGGATGTCGAACCCGAAGATGACGAGGACGAGGACGAGGAAGACGAGGAGGATGACGATAACGAGTCGGGTCTGGGCGAAGGGCAGGATCGCATGGGCAGAGAAAGGAGACACCACAGCAGGATGGCCAGCGACCTCTCCGTCATCGAGTCCTCGGCCGAGATGCTCTATGGCCTCATCCACCAGCGCTTCATCTGCTCTCGCGCGGGCATCCAACAAATGAGCGAAAAGTACGAGCTGGGCCACTTTGGCTGCTGCCCCCGGACAAATTGCGAACAGTCCCGCACGTTGCCCGTCGGCCTCTCCGACATCCCCGGCAAGGACACCGTCAAGCTCTTCTGCCCGTCGTGTCTAGACGTCTACGTTCCGCCTAATAGCCGTTTCCAAACCGTCGATGGCGCCTTCTTTGGGCGTACCTTTGGCGCCCTCTTCCTTCTGACCTTCCCCGAGTACGACCTCAGCAAGCGTGGCATCGAGGTCCTCGCTAACACCAACTCGCGCCTCGACGCCGACAGCTTTGTTAACGGCATGTACGCGAAGAATATCGGCCCTGGTCTCGGCCCCGGGCGCATCTATGAACCTCGTATCTACGGGTTCCGCGTCTCAGAGCGTGCTCGGTCCGGACCCCGCATGCAGTGGCTCCGCGACCGGCCCGTCGATATCACCGAGCTGGACGAGGCCCGTCTCTACGCCGAGCAGAACCCGGACTCAGACGACGAGGACGAGACCATGACTATGAACGGCCGCGTGGTGGTCCGGCGCCGCCCGCCCGGCAACTCCCGCCTCCGCAACAACAAGCAGCAGCAATCCCACAACGGCAGCCCCATGGCGCTCTCCACTAACGGTGCCGAGTCCGAGCTGTAGAGCCGCTTGGCTGCGGGGACGAGGACCTGGCATTCGTTGCGCGGGCGCCGGGGATACATTTGTCGACGTGGGCGATGGGTTTGCAAGGGAAGAGTTCGGGTGCGTAAGCGCTGTCAGAGGTGTCGGACCCCTCGACGACGCCGTCGCCCCAGAAGAACGGCAGAGAAGGGATATACACTATTCTGATGATGGAAGGGGGGGGAGGGCAGAAACGGGATCCGGATATTCAGTGGAATCGGGAGGCGAGGATGATACGGGAGGGCGGTCCTTTTGGTTCGTGTTTTTCAATATGCATAGACGGCGTTGAACGTTATTAGGCCACGAAAAAAAAACATACATACGATACGCTGCGAATTCCGTCGTCCCGGCTTCTGTTTCCAAACCTGCCCGCCCCTTGTAGAGCCTACGAAGTAGCGAAACGATTCATTTGAGACGCAAAGTTATTGACACATTGAGCCCCCTCTATTCGTGTGTAGAGTACCCATGTCTAGTAAAACCTCCTATTTCTAAGCATGCGTGAATTCATCAGACAGGTTGACCTGGGTATCTGAAACCGTATCCCCCGTCGTCTCGTTTAGGGCCAGCCGTTTGTCGTTTATTTCATCAGCATTTGGAGTCACCTCGTTGATGGCAAGTCCCTTGTCGCTCGTCTTCTCGGCCTTCGGAGTCACCTCGTTGTGGTTAGGTCCCTTATCGGGGGTCTCCTCGACCTTTGCAGTTGCCTCGTCGAGGACCATTCGTCTTTCGCTCGTCTCCTCGGCTTTTGGAGTGACCTCGCTCGAGAGGAGACCGACATCGCTCCTGTTACAGAACCATCCGCCCCGTTCCCATTCTCCAGCTTCATATAGACAGGAGGCGCGCACCTGTTCGTCCGAAATCCCCGCGAGCAGAGTATTGAGCCGCTTGAAGTCGATGGGCTTTAGGATCCATCCGTCAAACCCGCTCTCGACGTACGTTGCCTTCTCCTTCTCCACCAGTGACGCGGACACGGCAAAAATGGGAATCCGGTGGTTGCAAGTTGCTAGACTCGAGTGGCCTGCGTGCTCTGGTGACCTTTCTATGGCTCGAATCATCTTCGTGCTCGAGAGGCCGTCTACTATGGGCATCTAAGGCAAGTAAGTGGGTTAGTTGTAGAATTGTCTAGTTGATACGGGAAACCTCACCTGCATATCCATCAAAACCACATCAAAGCTTGGTGATTTTTCCCTGTAAACCGTTGCGCAGTCTTCCCCGTTGGCGGTATGATGGACTCCGTGCCCTGCTCTCTCGAGTCGCTTCCTGAGGATCTTCATGTTGATTGGGTCATCCTCGGCGACTAGGACTTGGAGCTGAAGCTGGTCGGTAGCCTGCGTCGTGGCACTGACGATACTATTAGTGCGGGCTTTCTGCTGGAAGCCAGCGGGTTCCTTGAAGGCTTGTTCCACAGATTTAAGGCTTTCCGTGTCCTTGCTTTGTCGAGGTATGTCGGTATACTCGTCAGGTATTCTCACAGCCCTGATTGGAGTCTTGGAATCACGAACATCTGCAAAGCCAGCCCCAAGTCCGAAAATGGGCTCACTCTGAGGGTATACGACATGTTCGGGGCCCTGAAGTGGTCGACGCCTAGGACTGGACGCGCGCATTTGAAGACTTCGAGCTGCTGATGTACCTATGCTCGAGCCTGCGGTCGTGGGCCGTGGCGGGGCCGGTTCGAATATGGGATATTCAGGCTCCTTTTCATCTTCCCCCAATGACAAGGGGGTCCTAATGGCGTTGATCAACCGCTCGGCATCACTGCGATTGCTGGTGTGACTAGCAAAACTGCCACCACTTCTGTGACTGCCAAGGCTTCCTTGGTCGGCAAGCCCTTCTGCTTGTGAGATGAGATTCGTAATACTCGATCGATTGACCAGCATGATCTCGCCTTCGGGAGCAGCCTTTAACGATTCGGGGGCAGAAACAACCGGGTTCGAGCTCCGGGTCATCTGTGAGAGAGCGGTCCCGTACTCGCTTACCTCCTGAGGCTGTTCCTCTGGAAGAAGGAAGGGGATTTGAATGACAAATCTCGAGCCCTGACCAAGCTCGGACTTGAGACGGAGCTGGCCGCTCATATTCCTCACGATCCGAGCAACAATCGCTAACCCGAGGCCCAGAGTTCGAATCTCCGCCTCCTTTTCAACCTTCGGGGCTGGGAGGGGTGATTCCTCTGTGCTGACTTGTTCCAGATCACGGAACAGAGCATCTAACTGCCGGCCACTCATGCCAGCTCCTGTGTCCTCCACAACGAATTCTATGATGACTTGACGATCTTTCACGTCGGCGACGAAGACTTCCACACTGACATGACCAGTTGTTGTATGGGTGACGGCATTTGCGGTAACGTTGGTAATGGCTTGCCGAATTCGTCGCTCGTCGCCGTGGACCTGTTGAGGCAACCCGGGATGCTGAGTGACGCTGTATTTGATCCCTTTCCTCTTGGCATCGATGTAAAAGGACTCGGTAGCATCGCGAATACAGGTAGATAGATCAAACACGTCATCCTTGACGAGATTCTGGCCCTCCTCTGTCTTGGTTAGGTCGAGCAGGTCATTGATCACATAAATCAGCGACTTGGAGGCCGAGTGAGACCTAGCAAGATTTTCTCGAGTTTCTTGATCGAGTGTGCCCTCGAGTGCGATTTCGAGGTAGTTGATTATGGCGTTGAGAGGAGTACGAACTTCGTGGGCCGAGTTTGCGAGTAACAGGCGGGTGAGGTTGCTGCTTTGAAGAGCTGCCTCCTTTTGACGCCACACCTCAATGAATTTGCCTAAAAAGAGTGTTAGCACAAAGTTGAATGAGGCGTGAGAAAGAAGTACACACCGTAGACCAGGCACAGCACGGCAGCAGTCTCGACCTGCTCCTCGTTCCACTCTCGACAGCTGCCCATGACAGTTTCATGCCAAGTCTTAAAACTCGTCCGCGGTTCGAGGTAGCCGGCTGTACCCTGTCGAACAGTTTTCTCGTAGGGATTTCCGGCCCATTTAACCTCCTTGACCTGGCCCCGGCGGAGGAAGACGATGAAGTCATTTCCGCCGACACTCAATGGAACGTACAATATGCCTGCAATCACCTTGAAGCCAGGTGGGTATCGGAGGTCAGGGAAGTCCAAATTGATGTCCTGTGAGGCCACCACAGCAGTGAGCTTGCGCATCCGAAGATATTCAAGCATAACCAGGGCTTCTTGGCTCTCCTCAATCAAGCCAAGGATCTTCGTCTCGCCCTTAATCGATAAAAGTCCAAAGTCTGCGTCGAACAGTTTTAGTAGGTCTTCCGACGACGCTATGATATAACCCGAAGGATTCTTTTCCGTGGGAGCTGTGTTGATGAGCTTTCGGGCCTGTAATCTAGAGGCATACGACAACCTCTCGATGTTTCTGGATGCAGTGTCTCCGACCAAACGGCACATTTTCCTGATCGGGAACGAAACTCGCATGCCCTGGTTACCGTAAGAGTGACATGATATCAAGCCCCATAGCTCGTTGAAAGCGTTTATGGAGATTGACATGGACGACCGCACCTCCATGTTGGCGAGATACTTGAGGTGAATAGGTGACATCGCCCGGAGGTATGCGTGGCTCATATCTAGGGGAGTTTCTAGGTCTTCTCTGGTGCGGCAGACCATTCTGGCGGTGTCCTGGTCCCGATCGTAGAGCAACCGCACTTTGTTCAGCTTGTAGAGATCTCGGGCTTGTCGAGGGATGTCGGAGGCGGGGAAGTGTAGGCCTTTGTAGAGATCACTCGTCTGCGAAGTATCGACCAACTCGGTCACCACTTTCCCGTTGAATGACGCATCAAACTGATAGATCATGACACGGTGGAACCCAGTGAGTTCCTTGATGATGCCGACCAAGATTTTGAGAAAATGCTGCAAGTTTGACGCCGAGGCCAGTTGCTCCTGGACTTGCGACATAATGTCGAAGACTTGCATTGCACCTTGCTCGCCCCTCCGTTTCCTTGCACTTCTTAGCACTCTGAGTGGCTTGCTGAGAATTTCTGTGCTTTCTTCGATCTCCTCCATTGTGGCGTTTGACTGAAGTGTATCGTGCGGTGTATCTGGGGTCGGGTTTTCTGGTGGCCGAAGAGGGTATTCCGGATCGTCATCCAACTCGAATTCGCAAATGATAAGATCGGGGTGGGCGGGATTGATGTGAATTGCGCACCAAAGCTTTACGCTTCTTTTCCCAGGCAATCTGATGGATAGACTAAATACTTCAGGCCCGTTTATAGCAGGATCGGCGTCTTCGTCGCGGATGAAATCGATGTGATCGAGCAAGTTATCCTGCTGCTCCTCCGTCAAGATGTCGAGAAAATTGGCGAGTTTGAAGAGCCGACGGGGTGAATATCCCAACATTCGCTCCGAGTTTTCACTGACGTATCGGACAACGAAGCAGCCATCAGGTTCTTCACGCAGCGCGAGCAGAACCCCGAATATCTGAACCGCGCCCGGGGTGTGAATCGGCTCATCCTCACATCTCTGTAAGACATTATCGTGGCCAGTGATGACTGCATGGCCGTCCTCGGTGACGACGTGAGTGAAGCGCGTCGTGAAATGCTGATCGTCCACCAATTGGTTGGTCGAAATCTGGGATGATATCTCACGAACTGGCCCCGGTGTTCCTTCTTCTCGAAAAGACGTTTTATCGGACTCGTCATCGGAAAGTGATATGTCGAGGCGCAAAGGGAGGGAACTGGAACCATGTCGAGCAGCATCTAGCTGAATACTTGACATGGGACCGCTCGGGGCATTCTTCCGCCGCTGCGTCGCCGTGAAATAATCGTTGTTGGATAATCTCATTTCGTTGAGGGCTGGCATGGTATCTGATCGCTTCTTCTCCAAACCAATATTGGCCTGACGTGTCGCGGGTAGCTGGACCGAGTTGGATCGGGTGCCAGGGTCGGTGGCAGCATCGAGGCTAATTACGGATCGGATAGGGAAGACTCGGTCGCCGGAGATGTCAGAGCGGGTTGAGGGATGCCCTAGCTGTTTCTCGGATGAAGGACTCCATGGTGAGAATGGCGTTTCGACCATTTGGAAGCTCTCACTCGCTTCTGTGGCGGAAGAATACCTCGGAGGACGGTTCGGCGGCTGTAGAGTGAAAGGCACCGGGGTGAAAGTTGCAGGAAGTCCGTGCTGGTGTGGATTCGAGGATATGTCGAGGTTCGGGGATGAGACGAGGTTCTCCTTGGGCCGGCCTTCGGGTTGGTCCTCATTTCTGTGCGGAGGGTCCATGAAGACAAAGCTAGCTGCCACTCAGGGTGGCAACACGGCGCTTTGAGTGCGGCGAGTCGCGAAGAGGGAGGGAGGGAGGTCGAGAAGAGAGAACGGCTGCGGGGTCGCTCATGCCCATGAGCCAGGATGAACAGCAAGCGGAACGAGCGACTACTGGGGGAGAGTACTCGATCGACGGGGCACAGCAAGTTGCTGGAGGCACGCGCTGGGGACCAGTATCGAGGTATGCATGCAAGAGCCAAGGTGAAGATTTAGGTAGAGGGCGGAGAGCCCTGGGATTGATCTCGATGGCGATGATGACGAGGTCGGAAGTCGAAACTTGATGGGGACTCGAGGAACCAGGTAGGTAGGTAGGAAGTATAGGAATCGTAAGGCAAGCAAGACGGGATTATTTAGGTAGGCAAGCAAAGGTAGGTAGTAGGAAAATATCGTGCCCGCCTAACCATGAGGTGTAGTTGAGACCTTCAAACAGAGATGGAGTTTGAGAGCAGAGACGGCAATCGCTCTTGCCATGTGCAACACAATGCTGGAAGCTCACGCCTGCCTCGACCAGGAAAGTGGCGGTGCACAGTGCGATGGACTCTCGCCCGCGAAGTGGGCAAGCACACGGTCACTTAGCGCAACTTGTCGTCGATCAACTGTCGATCGTGTCTCAGTTTTCTATGTGCATAACTTGATTAGTTGTCCCATGGACCCCGTTGTGTTGTTTTTCTCCAGCCCATCATTACTTGGTCTCAATGGCTGGCATGCAGGGCGCTGGGGCGACCTGTAAGGTGTCTCCCTTTTGAGGATTTCGGTACGTCGATCAAAGAGAACGGGAAGGCTCCTGGAATCTAATAGATACTAATGTTTCTCCCGACCGAGATAGTCCCTCGACTATCAGACAATTATACGGCGTGTGACGGCCATGACTCTCTCTCCGTTTCATATCGTCGACGCGACTCAGCAACAACAACTCACCGACTCTTCCTCAACCGAGTTGTCACTAATATCTCGTTTGGGTCCCGAAGCTCCCTCGTGCCGCTCAGAAATTCTCATGGGTAAAGTTAATCTTAGTGCGTGGAATACGTATGGGGCCGGATATGGCGTGAGGATTTCCATCTGATACGCCAGGAATTATTCCTTCGCAAGTGGAATAGTTGTTCAGCTCCTCATCTTCTCATCTCTTATTAGGTAAGTATGAATATGTGACGATTCGATTTTGACCAACACCAGGGCTTCCATGAAGCCGTGAAACACGGCTGACAAGAAGACTTTTCAGACCAACCCACAATGGCGCCGGAATCTATCAACTCGTCAAGTCTGGAGAGGTCGAGAGGCCACACGGCTGCTCCTGCATAAGGGGCAATCGGCGATGAGAAGGACCCCAGCCCGCGACGTAGCTTGATGCGGCCTGGCGCCCCTCTTCGTTACCACGCTTGCGACTTCTCCTCCTGCAATATGGACGCGGGACGAGTTGAAATAACTGAAAGCGAGGACAGAGAATATTTCTGCAAATTCACCTCACCTCGAATCTTGGTTGACTACATTTGGGTGATGCATAATTCTCCGGGCTGAGACTGAAGGTGAGGGATCTGGAGGCAGGCTCGCACTGTACACTCGCCACATCCCACTTGCCTAAATGGTGCATGACATCATTCCTACCGGTGCAGAAGCTCCGGCTTGGACGAAGGATGAAACAGCTGGCCAATGACGTGTCGATTGAAGCCAGGGGTCTCCACAAGCACGTCGACCACCTCCAGAGGACCATCTGTAAAGGCCCCCTTCGATTTGTCGTGTGGCTTTCTCCTCAATCCCGACCCATGATGAGCCGCCTTTCCGATACGTAAGCAAGAGAGAGCGGCCCGATGGGTTTCGGAGCCACATGCTTCCGGGATCCTAACTTTGTTTCTCGAGGAAACCTCAAAGTTCCTTGATTGCATTTGCCAATGCCTTCACCACATCGGCCCCTGAACACGGCACGAGATTACAGTATTGAGGCAGTAGAACCTGAACCCCTTCGAAACCTCGAAACCTCGAAGCGATATCGGCCTTGGCCCCTTGGCTGTAACGAATACAATGAGCCACGGAAACCGCGGAGCTCAAGTCGCCACCCCTTTTATGCTCAATTGTTGCTCCTGCAACTTGCCGAAATGAACGCCCGGCGTGGTGTAACTAGAGGACACAAGCTTTGCTTGAACTGATGGGGGGAAGAGGAAGGTTTGCACATAATGTGAGACAGAACAAACAAGCTTAAGTCGGGACACAAGGGGGCCGGAAAGCCCGCCGCGCACCGCGTCAGATCCAGCATGTGTCTAACCGCCAAGACATGGGACAAAACCGACATTATCTCTTTCGTATGACGCCCGGGAAAGCCAATCGCAAAATGCGAACCTGGCCAGTTCTCTCTCTCTGAGACAAGATGTGATCGGGTGTGTAGATGCGCGAAGGGGGAGAATCATTGTTTGGCGGACTGAGACCTTGACGCGTGGGACAAGAAACCGTTTTGAGAGCCATTGCCCTGGTTTCACCAGCCACACAACCTTAACATCTTAGCACGAATAGTCATGGGAGAATCGATGTTCGGGGAGGGGGGAGAGCAGGAACAAGGCACCGAGTCGGGGAGATCAAACGTCAGAGAGTTCCGAGTGTGGGTGTAGCTTATAGGGCTGACATGAGATGAAACGGGGCGGGTGAATGACGAGGGATTATTGAATTCCTTTTACCTCGTGTTATGAAACTTGGAACCTTCTTGGCCCAAACGTGGTGTAACTGTCATGTAGGGGAACGAGGGGGACCTGCGATCACCCGTGAAGGTTGATGCTACGAAGGAACTCAAAGTGAGTGGACGGAACGAGAAGTAAGAGAAAGCAGAGGCGGGACGGGACATGCGGTTTGACTAGTTGACCTCTTGGCCCTATTCCCGATGACACGAACTGCCATCGTCAGGTGATGGGACTCGAGTGACGGAAGACCCTACCGCAAAGGTCACTCCTCGGTAAAGCTCAGAAGCAAACGGAACAATCCGCCAAGAGATCTCACGATCTTGCTTCACCACACCAAACCTTCCAAACAAAGGAGTTATCGAAGTCTGCATCAGACCACTTTCCACACGCTGATGTTACCCCCCTCATCTACTCATGCTGACGAGTTCCCCCTCCCCCCTCTCCCCCGTATCACATGCCAAGATGGATGCAATGTAAGATCTATAGGCTTGGCCCTGCGGTGCAATGTTTCTCGGTCAAGCACAGCCTGCCTTTTGAGACGTGTTTGGTTTGGTGCCGAGGCCGCCTTTTGGGGGTGTAGGTGTATGAGAGGGGGTTGGGGAGATGTGAGGAGGGCAATTGTGCAAATGGTTCATCGTATGGTCACCCTGTGAACACCTTGGCGAAGGCATTTCAATTGCATGCAATGGGTCACAAGCCTTGAGGGGCGTGGCTCTTGAGGTGAATTGGCAAAGACTTGAGACGGAAACAAACTACAAAGTTGGTTCGACGTCTAGTCCAGGGACGACCGAGTCAATTCGGGGGTTACAGGAGATAGGGATTGGAATAGGGGCGAGACGGGGAACTGTAAGGTACGAGATGAACCTTGCTACTGTGAATAAACGAAGGCCTAGATTGAGAATCATGAGATGCGCAACGCCGAGGTATCTGCGTTGGTAGTTGGATTGCTCAGATCGATGAGGAGAACTTGGTCAGCCAGGCTACCATCCCGTTCCAGGGCTTACAGGTCAGTGATATCTACACTACATGTCCAAACATCCAAGACGCGGGGCAGAGCCTTGCAATAAACATACATTGAGAATGCCGATGAAGAGAAACAATGTTCACAACTCACTCGTACACGTCCCACCTCGCCTCGTCCGTCTACCTTGGGACTTCACAGCTTCCCCTTGATCCCCTCCTCCTTCCTCATCGCCTGCGCCGACCTCAGCAACGCATACAAGCTCTGCAACCTCGGCATCTCGACGCCCCTCTCGCGGGCAATGCGCACGGGATTCCCCAGAATCACCTCCAGCTCCATGGGCTTCCCGGCCTCCCAATCCAGCAACATGCTCGGCCTTGCGCCCTTGTTGCGCGCCGTGCTCGCGATGATCTTGTCCGGGTCGGCCATGGATTCGGGAAACGGTCGGCCGAGGATCTTGGGCGCGGCGTCGCGGATCTCGCGCATGACGCCGGCCAGGTGCAAGCGCAGCTCCGGGTCGGCCACCATGTCGGCGTTGCCACGGCCTCCCGACAGCACGGCCGAGGGGTTCATGGCGGCGTTGATGCACAGCTTGTGCCACCGCACCGTCTGCAGGCCGACCTCGTCGTGCGTGTCCACGTCGCGGATGCCGCCCAGCTGCGTCCACCAGCGGTCCAGCGCCGCCGTGCACTCTTGCCCGCGCCGGGTTGCCTCCGGGTCACCGCCTCCGGTTCCCCGACCGTCCGTGTACGGGCCGATGCTGATGCGCGTCCACCGGTTCTGCCGCACCGTCCCCGGCGACGTCTGCTCGGCGCTGACGACGGTCACGGCGCTAACGATGGGCGTGGAAGGGAAGCGCTTCCGGAAGGGGTCCTCGACGCCCACGCCGTTCTGGATGAGCACGATGCACGACCTGGACCCGACGAGCGACTTGATCATGTCCGAATCGTCACCGACGTCGGGCAGCGCCTTGGTCGTCACGAAGATATAGTGCCAATCCCGCTTGCGCCCATCGTCGTCTTTAGCCGAAGCGGCGGCGCTCACCGAGGGGAACGCGGCATCCGGCACAAAGGTGTAGTCGCCAAAGGACCTGGTCTGCAGCTTCACGCCGTGCTTGTTGATGGCGGCATAGTTGGAGCGGGCCACGAGGGAGACGTGGATGTTGTGAGATGGCTACACGGGGGCGGTCAGTCTCAGTCTCAGGCATTGAGGCGTCAAGGAGGAACCACGTTACATGATGTAAGCGAGAGGCATAGAAGCATCCCACGGCGCCGGCGCCGACAAAGACAATGTTGACGCGACTTGATGGGTGGGCAACGTCAGTCAGCAGCCTACCCCCAATTCCGATGTCCTTTTCAAGAAAAAGAAAGAAGGGGGCGTGAGCTTCTCACCTATCGTTTGCCATGGCTGTTGGCCCTTATGCAGAGTCCAAGTCGGATGACAAGTCGAAAGCATCCACGAGGACCGGGAAACGAGGGACAGAGCGTATCGTGGTTGGGCGATTTCGGCAAGCACAAGCGAGTCAATCAATTGGGGGGAAGGGGGGGCGAGGTTCTCTTTCAGCTGCACTGCACTTCTTGTCGGCGTAGACGAATGATGAAGCACGTTTTTGTTTCCTTCAAGATGCCGCCCAGAGCACGAAAACGAAAACGGCATGGATTAGCCGGGCCGCGGTCTCTTTTCCCCCGCTCGTCTCACACACTCACTCTTCCCATTCACACACCTCCCTCACACCGAGGGCAGGCATCTCGCAGTTGAGGCTTGAGCACATCATCCATATGATGCCTAACCCGCCCCAATGACGAACGTGACAAAACGTGACTATAGGCTGAAATGGAAAAGGAGTAATTCACTTCTTGTTGCGCTGGTCACGCTCCGGCCGATCGACCGACACACAAACGACCCAAAACCGCGGCATGTGTCCGAGAACGACCCCTCCTCCATGAATGCCCATCTGCAAGGCGATTCCAACATTTTTCACTATCGGCAGCGACCAGTCCCAGTCACGCACATGGGAACTTATTTTAAGGGTCCATCTTAAAGGAGGCAAAGAAGAGCGACCAAGACAAAAAACCTGCTTTTGTCAGGAGCCCATCGCCGGAAGCATGACCCTTTATTCTCTTAGCACACCATCACGCTCCGAACCACATGCAGGCAAAAACGCCGTAGCTTGGTTTTCCCAGGTCCGACTTGGGAACGAACGGGGGGGAGACTGAGCGTAAGGTGTGCACCAGACCACCCTGAAGATGCCCCGAAGATGTACCCTCGATCGATGGCCAGTTTCACATGGATGGTTGATCCTCGATGAACTGGCCAGGGCTGGCGCTCAGTCATCGAAGCTTGCAAGTCACGAACCAAGCAGCCACCACGAACCGTCTTCACGCCGTTGTTCTTCTCCAGCCTGTTCGTTCCATCACGTACCTAGTCCATGTACCAGGTATATTGCCAAATAATGTCCGTGAGGCAATCGGCGACGCCGGCGGGCCGGTGGGCGTTCCCGTTCCAGCTCGCCCGCCTCAGGCCCAGAGTTTCGTTCTTCTATTCGTCGGTGAGGGAATCGAGCCTGGATCATCTGCTGCCATTCCACACCTTTTTTTCCCCCGATCCTTTTCTTATGTCATACCGCGGAAACGTTTCTTCGCTAGACGGAAGCAACACCCTTACCTTGACCTGGTGAACCCCCAACACGGCTCTTGGGAACCCGTCTTGAGGTGTCGCAGCAGATTTTGGGGGATGCGCGCCTTGGCGTGGACGGAATAAGGGGCAACGAGACTCCTCGGCATTTGCCAACGGCTACGAATAATAGTAAGGGTAATCAACAGGCGCTTACGTTGAAAAGATGTGCCTACAGCTGATTCCCGGCTTGTCCATGAGGTCAAGACGACTTCTCAAAACCGGGTGCCCAGCAACGAGTTCATTCAATCTATGCCAGAGCGAAAACAATCAGGCCAATGGAGAGCAAGCGCTGAATGTCGATAATACGATGATAGAAACCACCGTATAGCTGGCAAAAACAGTCACGCGATGCAGGATGCTGTGTGAGGTTGGTAGTGTTGGTTAGTCGGTGAAGGATGGTCTGGAGCAGTAAACCTGTCGCTATCTTGTTCTGCTTGTCTATTGGCATCTGATGGGAGGCTCTTCCCATGCAGCATGAAACCAGCATGAGACGCGGTGCAGTCATGGCACGACAGGCGCATGGCCGCGCAAAGCTGACCGTCGAGGACCAGCCGAGTATCCGTCGCCGTAGCCTTGCGGCGACAAAAACACCAAAAAGTGTGCCGCGCGACGGCTCCGACGGAACTTGGACGTCACCCACCATCAGAGCCTCATCAGAAGATTCCATTCCGACGGTCGGGGAACGGAGACTCCGGATGATCACCTGTAGATGCTTCAACAATCTGCGAGGACGCGGCGCAAGAGGCTGCGACTTGCGTCTGCGTTGTGGCGCCAGCAAAGTCCATTGCTCGGGCTTTGGCAGAACTTGCAGAAAAGGATGTGTGAAGGGAAAAATTTTCTATATGGCAATGATACGGTAAATTTTCAGTTTGCAATGGTGCCTTGTCAAAGCGTGGGGGCACAGGCCGTCATTCGATGCCTGAGGATAGCACCAGCCGACGCGCCATGCCGACGCGCCAATCAAAATGGATCGCCCACGGCCGCGGAACGACCGACCAATCAGAGCCGCGAGCCGGAAGAAAGGGATGGGCTCCATCGCTGTGCTTTCGCGTTGACCTCCGTCGAAAATGGTGAAGCGGACGGACTTTTGCCTCGCCTTTCGCATTGCTGCGAGCTCTGCTAAGCGGCTCTTCATGTTTGCATTTTTCTCACACCATCGGTAGCGTCCGGCCGAGGAAATGGTGAATGCTCCCAGACCGCGATGCAATGCACCGTGAGGAAATATGCACCTACCTACGGATACGCGTGTGCCACGAAGCGATCCCATCGTGACCTCTTCCTGCTTCCGCAGATGGTCCTCAACGGAAGCCTCGACCCGATGGCCACGGAACTCTCCTGTAGTTGCGACACACAACACCGGAGTCGGGTGGAAATGAACGAGTTCCCCCCCCCCCCCCCCTCCCCTTTTTGCCGGCCTACCTCCGGCCTACCTCCGGGCTGGACCTCCTCTGCAGCTGGGCGTGAGACCAACCAGATTGATAATTTCGTAATGGGCCGACCAAGACGCGACTAACCAAGCAACGCCATTCACAGAATTCGATTGGCGATGCACCAGCTCGCTGGCCTTGGGACTTCACAAGACGAAGAGTCTCGGCTGCCCCCAAATGTCAGAAACGAGCTTCGGCGTCAAACCGGCCTTGCTCAACGGACGTGATCTGCAGGCCCGGCAACTGGAGGCTAGTGAATGTCTGCTCTTCCCAAGATCGTCGCCCTCTTTCACACTCCCCCCCCCCCGCGGCCAGGAGAAAGCCACGATGCGGGATGATGGATACACATGTCCGTCGCTTGTCGCCTTTTGTGGCAAATGAGGTTGCCGCGTGGGGACTTGCTGCAATCGCCGTGTCTCGTGAGACGAAGCCCTCCAGGAGGAGGAGGCTCAACCGAAGACATCCATAGCAGCACAAATCAGAGGCTTGGGAAAAAAATATTCACAACACCCGCATAATGCCTTGGCCGCAACCGCCATTCGACGACTTATCCGGCCGGACCCGGCAGCAAGACGGAGAATCATGGTCTTGGCTGCTCTTCACCGGCAGTTGCCATTCGACGATCAATGGAGAATTTCGCCTTCTTTCGTTGGTTTGTCCTCGGGTAGCCCTGCACATCTCTGGCGGCCTTCCTAAGCCGTCATTCGAACTGGATATGTACGGATACGCACAGGATTAAACAGTGCACAGCTACCCACCTTTTCGAGTCGCTCTGAGAGAGCATTGCAGCTTGGAAGCCAGCCAGGTCCAAGCTCCCAATAAGATGCAGGGGCGCAGGCTTCTAGAAAACCACTTGGAACCAAGCCGTTCGAATCCGGCTTGAAGGATTGAAGCTGGCAGCCCTGAAGCCAATCATGCCGCGTCGCGAGAAGCTGTGTCCTGGATAGTGGGTAATGGGGAGGAGGCGTGGGACCCATGGCACCTCAGGACGAGGGAGGCAAGGCTTCCGGTCCATTTTCGAGTGACCTAGGCGACAGTGCGAGAAGCAGCCCGCCGAGACGGCCCTTGCATGTATTGCATGTACGGAGAGCCTGGGAACTGGGAGTGCATGTCCTGACACTAATTAGTGCCTGTGCTGCGTGCGAGTGATGGGCGTGACAGCTGGTCGAGGTGTCTCGGCATCTCTGCTGTTAGTCCTGACCATGTCGGAGCCAGAAAGGGAGACCACCAGCCAAATACATGACGATAAAGCTGACCTGGTCTGACAATCGCTCGCCTCGCAACTGACAATGACAAACAGCGGTGTCAGACATCTAGAAAGGTAGAGAGCCACGAACGCTGGGACCCTCCGGGCAGGCAGACAGTGGGCTTCTTGGCGGGCGCTTTGCGAAATAAGGAGCGAGAGTGGCGTGGGGACTCCCCAGGCGTTGGATGGAGGTGACGGGACGGCCATCGGTAATTTGCTTCACGAGTTGCGCTGTCACTGAGGCGCGCGACCTCGTCTGGATCCCATAAACCACGGACACAAAGAGCGGGAATCGGCGATCCAGAGAGCGGGAGGCGGGAAGTCGCCGGAGCGGATTGCACTCATGGCGGAGACGTTGGCCGGCTGGCTCGTGAAACAGCATCATGAAGAATTTCACGATGCACAGTAGCCATTCCACAATTGCCCATGATGACGCTCAAGTGACCCAAGAATGGAGAGCTCTGCGCGACGCCCAGCATGAACCTTGCTAATTCCCTTCCGGACCGCGGCACCGCACTCTCACGGCGCCTCCCGGTCGTCGTGCCAGTCTCACTCTGTAGCGGAGCGTGTGTGAGATGGGGACCCTGCGTGAGCCTCGTGGGCTTGGGCAAGGTTGGCGTGGGAGTCGGCATGGGGCATCGACATGGATGCGGCTGTGGCTTCTAATAGTACTTGCGAGTCCTGTGACTGGGACTGCGAATGCGACTCTGGGCGTGGGTGAGACATTGACCCGTGACGGACGACGCAAGAAGCCCCCGCGAAATTCGCCGGGTTGGTACCTGCGTGATTCCGTGGCACTGCATTGATTTTCCGTTGGAACGAGTCACCATCGCTTCCATTGGAGGCCCGAACTGAGGCATCCGACGGCCGGAACGTGTGGAGGTTCCCAGCTTGGATGTGCCGCGCTGTGGACAAAAGTGAAGGTAGCGTGCCGAGTTGGCTTCTCCGATCCCATGTCGCAAAGGGCGGCTCAAACGGCCATCACACGGGGAGGAGAGGAGCGGAGCGGAGCTTGCATCGTGTTATGCTGCACTCTCTTCAGGTCTGCTCCTTGCTCCTCTCTCCAGCCTTGGACACCGAGGGAGAGCAGAAAGCGGGGGATGTATGTATGTAGTATGGATGTATGTGCATGTACATCCATACGTACGGCCCGAGCATCGACCTCTCTGCTGTGCAGCTGGTGCTGCGGATGTCTCATGGTGGTGCTGCTGCTGCATCGTCTAATTCGCACGAACGGGTGTATTCTGCGGCTGGCTGACTGGCGTGTGGGAGGTGTGGTCAGGAATTGGAGTGCTCCCCCACTGCAGCGCGTGTCTGGGACTTTGCCGCATCGGTCGCGAACTAGGATCGAGAGCCCACTGAACAAGTCAGCCAGCGTCTTGCCAGCACAGCAGCAGCACCTTGGGTCCAACAGCGGCGGCAATAGTCGGACGGCCCAGACGTCTCTCTTTTCCTCTCTCTCCAAAGGCCATCCCAAGGGCCCGGTCGGTTCCACTTGGAAGCCTATGCTCTCAAGCTGCATGCGCTTCTTACGAATCACCTCGTCGGCGCGGGATGACACCTGAGGAGAATAGTTGGGAAGGGGGAGTCCGTCTGGGACAGGGCTGACGGAGAGAAGGCCACCGTCCCGGATCGCACGCCGTCAACAACAAAACGAGGGACCGTGACCACGGGCTCGTTGGTTGGAGACTTTTCTGCTTGGGCGCTATTGATGGTCTTGCAGCAGAAAATGTCCCGGACACCCGCTCGCCCGCGTTCTTCCGTTAGGATCCGTGCTGACGTCGCGGGGGGAAGCTGGGGAAGTAGTGCTTCCCCGGCACAATGAACTGTGGCATGTGGGATTAAGGTGCACACCTAAGGTTGATGTTTTGGTTGTGAAGTCGCTGCGCGTACATCACATTCATATTATGGCGGACCATTGTGGCCGGAGGCGTGGGTTTCGAGGTGAATCAAACACTGCCAGAATGGGCCGAATGACAGGCGCATGCACTCCGGGCGGAGACGGAGGGGTTTCGCGCTCCTCTGGGCTGGCTGGAGGCTGTAGGCTGTCGGTGGCTGAGACAAGAGTGTGTCGTTAGAGAGACGGCTGAGCATCGGAAGGACAATGTCTCACCCAACGGGACCTGGACTGGATCTTCACCGAGACGAGCCAGCTTAGCCTTTTGTCGTTGTCGTCGCAAACTCAGGCCTGAAGAAAAGGACACGAGAAAGCTACGACCGGTCAGGTATAAGGCGAGGCGTCTCCGTTCCGGTACTCATCAGGCATTGCTGCATCGCCTTCGTCGGGACCGAGCTAGCAGCTGTGGAAGCGATTCCTGCGACGAACAAGGCAAACTTGGAGCAAATCTCCCGTCAGCCAAGCCCGGGCGGCCTAATGAAAGTCCCCTGGATCGACGGTCCGCATTCGACGAACGGCAGGAAGGTTGGCGGTTCGTACGTGCATTGCAGCAGCACCCGACAGCGCTGAGCACAGAACTTTTAGTACAAAACAACTGTCAATATCAGTGGCTTTGTCGAGCTCCAATTGGCAATGGACGCCTTTCGTTTTGCGATGCAGTAATTTTAGATTTCAGCTTTCCCAGGATACAAGGGTGTCGAGATCTTCATCTCCCATTTCCACCTTTTTGCACCTGCTGTTTTGTTGCATGAGGCCAAGTGGAAGAAATTTCGCACCGGGCTCTGACGTAAACGCTACGAGCCCACAGGCGACCAAAACGGAAGGCCCTTTTTAGGAGAAGCGCAGAGCAGGTGCGACCGGGGGGGAGCCCCAAGGTGACAAAATCTTTGTCATGGGTGATCTGGGGACTGTGAGATTCTGAACCGCAGGTCGCGTGGTCATATCTGACGAGGATTCAGCATCGAAGCACAATGATGTCGGGGTCAGGGTTCCCGGATGGCTGGGTACGCTGCTACATGAAATCACTTTGCAGTTCCATTGTGGCAGCAAGCCCGACGGCAATGCGACGCCGGTAAACTGGAGCCAAGCACAGAACGCAGGAAACAAAACAAGCAGTGGCTAATCAATTCAAAGCATGGCCAAACGCAGGGCGAAAGACAACTGACAGATGCCGACGATAAACCTTGCGAGGTTGCCGCACCATGCAGGGAGCCAAATCTAATCCAATCAACCCATGGAGCTCCAAGCGAGCCTCGTCGACTGGGGCCCTAAACTGGAGCCGTCTTGGACAGCAGGAGGCTTGGTCATGGCTGTGAGTTTGAGAGAGAGAGGCAGAGAGCATCAAGATCCAGGACAGGGTGCCATGGAATGGAATGCCCGTCTTCGTCATTATGGTGCTGAGAGTCCTCGAGTCGCCGCAGACTCTCCAGACCGCTCTTCGTCGACACTCCTCGAGAACACCATCAAGAGTCGGCCGGGCAATGCTCTCTGCGAATAGCAGTGGAGCAATAAGGGTCCGAGACGGGGTCCTGGGTAGGCAATGTCATGTTGATTGAACGAATACCTTACCCAAAGAGAGATGGAACGGGTCCGACGTCCCTAGCAGCCCCCGTTGAGCATGAGCAGATGCGCCCTCCGGCACTCGCACCGAACCCGCACTACTTGAGGTACCTACATAACTGCATCTCAGCATCTATCTTCGGTCAGGATACACTGTATACCCGCCGGGCCTTGCTCGTTCGACGCCCAAGCCCGGACCGGTGGTGATGGGCGCTTGCAGACGATTGGAGCTGGAACCAAGGCCGTGGACCAAAGACCCAAGTGCCAACTCCATATCACTATACCTCTAGAGGGAGAGCTGCAATAGGTGAGAATGGCTATGTTGGAAAATAGGCCATTGTCGATATGCACACTGTCCTCAAAGTACCGAGCGGCGCCTAGGCGTAGTTGTGCATCTGAGAAAGAGCTTCTCCGGCGCCCGAAGATGCTCCGTTGACGGCGGCGGCAAAGTTTTGCCTTTTTTTCTTCCCCTTTCCATCCTTCAGGGAAAACCTTTGTCCTGAGGTTAACCCTTCCTGGATGTGCCACGCCCTCTGATCATGCCCTACCCTGCCCTGCCCTGGATTTCCATCACTTTTGCTTTTTGCGCAACACCACCCCGCCAACGGCCACTAGCATCAAGAGACTCTGTACTGCCGTGTCAGGTACATGCCAGGGCGAGACATACACGCGATGATACCTAAGGCGCAGGTCCCCAAAGTCACAGTGGCAGCCGCAGTGGCAGCCGCAGCCGCAGCCGACGCCGGGTACCGCGGGGGGGGGGACCATCCTTGAAAGATGGTGGTTTTGGGTGAGACCCCTCCCTGTGTGTAGCATGTCGACATGGAAAGTTGGAGCACCTCCTCAGTGACATGACCCTGGGAGTTTCCCTTTTGCTCACATCGCAGGGCATCGCCATTACAGTGCAGGCATCGACCACTGTGGAGAGTGTGCACCATGGCTCGTCTCCTGTGGTTGCAGCAGCGCAGCATGCGTTCTATGGAGCTCCAACTCGCAAAGCCGTCATAGTGGAATGGATTTCAGGCAAGGAACCTTCTGCCTCAGGGGCCTCGCGGTCTGGAGAGTGCTCAGTGCGGCTGTGATGGAACTCGAGAGGGCGATTGTCGTATCGAGCCCGATGCCGAACTCGTGACATTCCACCCGTTGATGGTTTGAATGTCGTCTGCCATCTGTCGCTTTGTCGCCTGTTGCCCGACGTCCATGAGCCGTTCCTCCTGTAGTCCGTCCGAGGTTGGAGTAGAAATGGAGGGTTGCGAGAAGCACCACGGTCCAGTGAGGATCGTCGTAGGGGCCCGAAATGTTCCATATGAAGCTGAATAAGGTGTGGTGTTGCGGTTGGGAATATTGGTGAGGTGTCGTCCCGCAAATTGGCAGTGTGGCTAATAACAACCCAACAATTAGGATTTGCTGCCATGCAACTGCGATGCGCTGCAAATGCGCTGTGAGCTGTCCAGCCTTTCCCGGGCTGGCAGACTGGCAGGCGGGATGGAGGCGTCCACTGGGCGCTCCTTCCTACTCTCCGCCTCTTCCTCCCGTCCCCTCTCGCAATGTCCCCTCTCTCCATCCTCTCCCCTCCCCCTCTCCTCCTGCACCATATGCACCATCCGCCATCCTCCTCCATCCTCCATCGGCTTCTCCCCTCGCAGAACGAACAACATCGTCGGTTCTCCCACCCCACCAAATTCGCTGCCTCCACTTCATCCCATCGTGGACGAGCCACCTTCAACCATCCCACCGTCCACGGGCCCACCGTCACCTACGTGCGGCCAGCGGTGCACCATCACCCACATGCACACCACCACCCACCCATCGACAAGGGCCACACGAATCCGCGATGGAACCAGGGGAGCAAGGAGCATTTGGGGGTCCCGGCGCTTGTCCAGCGATGGCCAACGACGTGTACATAATGCAGGAGAGCTCGAAACAGCAGGAGAGGTCATGAAAGGAGCAAGGCCCGCCGTCGCAAATCAAACTGCAGCGACGTCGGCTTGAGATGCTTGACTTGGCAAGCATTCCTCACAATAACTGTTACCGTCTGCGTTTCTGGATCCCCCGTTCGAATCCCGCAACGGACCGACAAGCCAAACAGCACTTGGCGAATGATGGATGGGGGCCACCGAAATGTTCTCCCCCCCGGCCGTCATGGTCATTCATTCCCTTGATCCCTTGTCGCTTGGAATCCAGCCCCAACGCCCCAGCCCGGTCCAGTCGCCGCTTGCGCCATCGTCCCACACACTGTGCAGCCGAAGTCTTGTTCATGGTGCCCGTGTCCGCGCTCCACGCCTCGCCTTGCTGTTTTTGGTCATGACCCTGGGGACGCCACGGGCAAAGGCAGGCAGGCAAATCCAAAGGGCACCTGGGCGATTCGCGAAGTCTCGGATTGACTCGTTGCGACGATGCAGTCACAGACGGTCATCCGTCGTCACCAGGCGACACCTCGGAGCCTTTAGGGATCCCAAGTACGAAGACGGGACGGCTCAATCTTACTGCGCTGGCAGAAGGTTCGATGCAGTAACCTGACCTGGCAGGCGTTCGCTGAGGTTTTGGGCTATCCCGAACCTGGGCCGCCCAACCCGATGCCATGCCATGGACAAAACAAAATCTCCCCATGGGCCAAGACAATGATATATGACCACGGATGGCCTTTGGATTTAAAAAGAAGGCGAAGCCCCGACCCTCTTCGGCACCTTGAACCCTTCCACCTTTTCCCTCGCCTCTCCTACTGTCCTGTCGATTGCTGCAGCGAGGGAAGTTTTCGTTTGCGTGTGTGTGCGCAAGAGCGTGCGAATCGTTTTGTCCGCTGGACCTCAACCTCTTCTGCCGTCGCCTCGTCTCTATTTCGGTCTGGCCGTCGACGTCACCACAGCAAAAACGAGACGCGCCGAGCCCAAGGAACGAGCGAGCGAGCGGATAGGACAGTGACAGCAAAGGGACCCCCCGTACATTCTCCGACCCTCCGACCCTCCGGGCCGACGTCCTCCTCTGTGTCTGGCTCTGGCTCTCCACCCTCGACATCGACGTCCCTTAGCGGCCACCCGAGCTGAGCGCCAAACCCGCTTGCACGGCTCTCTCTACTGGGCTTGACTCCCGGGACCTGGCACTTACACCACGGAAGTGTCGAGTGTGAGGTACCTGCGAAACCCCCGGTCGTCGCTCGCCGACCTCGTCCTCGTCCCTCCACTCCACCACAACTGACATTCATCCGTCTCTCCCACCTTTTTTTAACTCCCTGGCCACACACCTCTCTTCATCTGAACACACCTCTCACCCACCACCCCCAAAGGAGCCAAAGCAAGAAGCCCGCCGCCGCCCCAAGGCACCCAGGGAAAAAAATCTCCACCCGCCGACCGGCCTATCTCCACTACTGTTCCTCATCCTCATCAATTGGTCTTGTCCAACTTGTCCTCGAAAAGTTTTGTCGTTTTCTTTTTTCTCCAGCTTCAGCTTCCTCGTCTCCGCCGCGAAATGTTCTTGTAGCAGCCTGGCGTCCTTGGTCGTCCCGCGTTTTCCCCATCTTCCTTCTTGCCACGGCTCTTTAGCGTGGAGTTCTCTCCCTACCCTCGCCCGCTTACATCTTGGACCCTCGCCGGTTTCCTCGTCGGATTAACACACAGACTGCCCTTGGATTCCCCAAGGCACCCTGGTCGTTCACCTCGATTCCTCGATTGCCCCCGTTTCTGAGACAAAAGCAAGCAACCAACCTTGCTTCTGCTCAGACGCCGTCGACACTTTGCAGGCCTAAGCTTCCTCTCTCTCACAACCACCACCAACAGCAGCTCCCGACTCCTACTTTCCGTTCTCGCTCTCCAACCTTCCTCCTCCTCCCTCCTCGCCGCAACTACCGATTCACCCAATCCACCTCAGTCACAATGATAATTGACGGCGAGAAGTACGCCTGCGAGGCCTGTGTCCGCGGCCATCGTGTTAGCAACTGCCAGCACTCGGGTAAGTGACGTCGGCCCAATGATGCCCCTTCAGCCGCGGGGCTCTCCCACGTCGCTTTCTCGGCGTATAGCTCCCGAGCTGGAGGAATTTGGTTCAATTCTTGCTAACACTTGTTGTTTGTTCCTAGATCGTCCTCTACAACACATCAACAAGAAGGGCCGGCCCGTGTCGCAATGCGCTCACTGCCGTGCCATGCGAAAGTCGCGCTCCGCCCACGTAAAGTGCGATTGCGGCGAGAAGACCAGCAAGTGTCAACACTTGCAACCGACCGTCGAGGGACACAAGGGTGAGCTTCAATTCCCCATCATGACAGCCGTGGCATGAGTCGGCGATTGGCTGTATATTGACAACGGCCCCCTGCAGAGACTTGCTGTTGTAACCACGGCGGCCGATGCTCATGTGGCGGCAAGAAGGAGCTTGGTCTCGATACTGTCCCCGAGTCCGACTCGGAGGGCGAGTCTCAAGCAACTAGCGCCACTGGTCGTCCTCGGGCTCCCACCCGGCGGCGACGCGCCAACACCGTCCACTCGGACGGCGTCCTGACCTTTGACCAGAACGGCCACCACAAACCCGCCCACCGCAACAACCGCGTGTCGCAAAAGTGTGGCCCTTACCAGCTGAACAGGGTCAACTCGGCTCACAGCACCGGCAGCCTCGGTACCGACAGCATGATGCAAAAGGGAACCCGAGACCCGCCCAGCAGCCGTGCTCGCGCCGCTAGCACCCGGGAGCAACGCCGAGTCAAATCGGAGACGGCCTCCCCACTCATGAACAGTACTCCCGGCTTCCAGAACCTTAACAGCAACCTGCCTCCCCTCGACCTGTCTGGCATTGAGTATCCCCCTTATATGCCTAACGGCACCTTCGATCTCTTCGGTTCCGGCTTCAACTCGGAGACGGACGGTCCCATGTACAGCGCCGGCCTGAGCGCCACTTCGGTTGACTGGAGCCACTACGAATTCTCGGACATCAAGGGCGAGAGCTTCACCCCCTCGAGCTACAGCCAGGCCGGAGCCCAGAGCTTCAATGGCCTCTTCGAGTTTGGTAGCGGCTCCGAGCGCCTTCCTCACCTCGCAAACACGACATCGACTTCGGGCGAGGTTTCCGAGGTTGAAGACTTCATGTCGGGCGGTGATGCCGATTACGATAGCTTCGGCACCAGCAGCGCCTTTCTGCGACAGAACCACATGATGGCCGGGTCGGGCGACCTGACCAGCATTGACTACGACAGCTTCTACAAGAGCACCGACAACGGCCCCATTGCCGGCGCGGGCCTTTCCATGGTGGAAGACGACCCAGCCTTCTGGATGCCCAACTACAACGAGAGCGCCCTCACCACGACAATGGACGAGAGCCCTGACCCTCTGGCACCCGCTACCATGCAGAGCCTGTGGGAAATGTGAGAATGTTTTACGGGATTGAATTTTGGCGTACCGCAATACCCACGGTTTTTCTTTTTTTTTCATCTGAACAAAGTAACGGCAGGCGCTGGGAAATACCAACTACCAGGACATGTCATGAGGGTCCATGACATTCGTTTTCATTTTACGCGACCACCACCAAAAAAAATACGTTTTTTATTGTTGACTTGGCAAGCTACACGCATGCTACGCACACCATCTGCTTCTCTTCTCGAACGGCGACGGGGCGATAGGATAGGACTCAGGAGGCGGAGTGGAACAATTCCCCCCCTCTTCCTTACCTGTCGTGGCCGAACGTTCGGGATCTGACGATTATGATGATGACCGCTACGTTTTACATCGGCTGGGGATGGACGATTGGGTGGGTGGATGACATGCATGAAAGTATGGGGTGTTGGCCGGGGAGTGGTTGGGGAAGAGCCAAGGGTCACCTCCAGATCTCGGGTCTGAAAGAAGACCTGCGCCAACAAGGTCACAGAGGACCTTGGACGGTGTCCCGAGGAGGGAAGATTTCGGGAAGAGACGAGTAACGGGAATTGAAAAGATGAACGATACGCGGCCGCCCGCCGAGGCTCAAGACAACCCGAGGCGATCAGCCTGGCCAGTCCGCTCATCCGCCCGCCAAGAGACGACCAGACCGATGACACGCTGGAAATTGAGACATGGAGAGAGACCAAAAAAACTAGGGAGAGGAACATGTTGCACGTCGAGGAGAGTGGTTGAGAATTGCCACATTCGACTGCGTCTGAAGACATGGAGCGCATTATAAAAGGGGGAAAGGGACAGACTTGGAAACCTGCACTTTGGGACTGCATTGCACATACTTTTTTTCTGGAGATAGACTTGATTGCCTTTGGTCTTGGTCTGCCAGTTTCGGGGGGCCAATTTGTCTTTTTGGGAATTCTTTCTTTTCCTCTTTGCACCATTTTCATACTATTCTTTATTTACTTGTTATATTTCTTTTGTCGTGTTATGATGACGCCGAGAGGGCATATACGGCACACAATAGACATGATGATGACCGGGCGTCGCCCAGACGAGACGAGTCTTGGAGACTTGTTGTTCGCGATTGAGAGTGAGTAGTCCGTACGGCGTAGGCAGTGACCGAGGATAGACGAGTTTGGGGTAGAGTTGGAGAAATGCCTGCCGCGCAACCTCGGATGGTCGAGAGGCTGGGAAAGCATGGCGATTGAAACGTCTTCGGCCGCCCGGAGGATTTCGCCCATGGACGACGGAACAAGTTCCCGTTCTGAGAGGACGAGACGAGACGAGGATGGGCTGTAAAAAAGACCCTTGCTGCGAGTCCCCCGACTTCTCCCATGGTTCTGCGACACGACCTTGTCAGTTGACCTTTTGTTTTTTTCCTTTGCAGGCCAGAGTGTTTCGACCTGGGGAGGATTGGAACATCAGAACGCGGCTACCACCCCAGACTATGCTCGTCGCTTGTTGTTCCCCAGGGGGGCGGAGGTGAGAAGGGGGGGGGATGGATCTGGGAGACGACCCCGCGCCGGCCGCGCCACTCCCACATGGCCTGCTTTTCCTCTCTCTTCTGGCTTCTGGCATGGGTGTTTTCTTCTTTCCATTTTAGAAGCTCGTTCAAGCGAGCGGGAAACGATGTGTCCGAGCTTACGTACGAGGTGCTTCCCATTTGGAAGTTGAACTGCCAAGGACGGGGGGGAACTGGAGTCTGCTGGGCCTGGACTGGGCTGGAGGTTTTGGAAGTTGGAGGAGATGGGCTCCACGGGGTGGTAAGGTCAGCCTGGCTATTTTTTTGCGATGCGTGTGAGTGGCGAGTTGTAGGTTGGGGTGGATGGGAAAAAAAGACGGGCTGCATGTTGGTCGTATCGGGAGAATTGTCTGGGGGGAACCGGGTTAGGCATGTCGAAGCTATGAAGCTATGAATACGGATACTTTGGTGGTCTTGTTGCTATGCTATGCTATGCTATGCCGTGCTATGCAATGCCATCCTATGCTATGCTATGCCCTGTCCATGGATCCCATCTCGCTTTGCTGGGCAAATCATTCTTTCACCCTCGTCGTCTGGTCTGCTCACCGCGGTCCGGGGGTGCAAACACGCATAGCCAAGACCAGACCACGTTGTTTCGTCGTCGGGAGACGGCAGGCAAATGCTCACTGCCCATGGAGGAGGGAAAGAATTTAGGCATTGTCACTTTCTGGCGTGATATGTTTGTTGCCCGTAGCCGACCCGACGGGCGACCACCACCACCACCACGACGCAGCAAGGGGGTTCTTCGTTACCTGCAAGCATTGCGCGGCTAAATATGGCTACTTGAGGCATAGAGCTAAGGGTTTATGAAAGAGACGTCCCCGATTCCCGGAGGAGGGAGGGGGGGACTTCGGCAGAGGGAGCGAGAAGTTTGAGGAGCATCCACACGGGAAGGGGGTCTCTATAGAGGTTAAGTTGCCAAATACCGTACCGGGTGGTTGATTGATTAGCTGACTACAGGAGTTCAGTCGTACAATCTTACTTGTTATCCTTAAAAATCTTGAGATGTGAACGGGTTCAACGGGTTATTGCTGTTCGAGTCAGGGTGAGACAGGCAGGACGGAGACAACTCGGGGGATGGACCGATGGAGGGGGGAGTGAGAGTCTACATTACCGCCCGCCAAGATTGAGATTTGGCTACATCCTGTACATGATCCAAGTCACGATAGGATGTCTATGTTGCATACATACATACAAGTACAGCCATTGCACGTTGGGGGCACACATATTTACCGTCGGGATAGTCGCGACTTTGTATGATGAGGTCACCAACCATTGTCCCTTAGCCCATCTTCCTAGCCTAGGCTCAACCCCCTGGCGAACCCACTTGCTGAAGACTTGGAGACAATGGAGAAAGGTTCTTTCTTTTTCCTTTTTTTTTTTTTTTTTTTATTATTATTATTGGGTCCCGTCCACGGCGGCCCATGGGGGGGACTGACTGACTGACTGGAGAAGAAGTGGACGGATACAGACGCACCCCCCCTCTTTGCCTAGTGGCTTTGCCTGCATCTGTTTGGATCTTGCCCTTCTTTTTGCTTCTTTTTTTTTTGCTTTTGTTTCTTTTTTGTTGGCTGGCTGATCAGTGACGGCGCTTGTTTCTCGAAGAGGGGAATATTAATAAATCGTGGAGGAATATGGATGGGAGGGGAGGGGGACGAAGGGAGGCTGAACCGGGGGAGACATGACAATTCTCACATCAGGCTACTCCGTACTTACACCCTCGGTGCAAAAGTCCAAATAATATCGAGAAGCATCATGTAAGACCACTACCCCCAAGCAGCAGCTAGAAAGGTAGGTACATTTGGTACAGTGGACGACGACCCGGTGGTCCGGTACTCGGCCGTCGCATTCTTCTTCCCCCCCCCCCCCCCCTCCCAATGGTCCCCCTCCTCGTAAATTCACGGGGCCAAAACTGGACGAGCAAGGACAGAGAAACAAGGTGGAGTCGAAAGGGACCCGGAGCTGTGCAGAGCCGGAGGTGCGTGGTCGTTGGTCAAGTGAGATCATGGTTGATGGTTTTCCAAAGTGGGCGGTGGACCGGACCCGGCCCGGAGGTACATACAGAGACAGAGCAGAGAAATGATGCACCCCTTCGTCATGGTGGTCTGAAGACTGAAGGACTGGAGGTGTCTGTTTTTGGGTGTCTGTTTCTGCTCGTTCACGATAGCCCCAAGCGAGGTGGCTGCAGATGGATGGTAAATACTTCCTTCTTCGTCTTGCCTGTCCTGGCTTGCATGTCGATTCAATACTATCCTTTACCACTCCCTACTCAAGAATCCCTCTTTCAAGATTCTCCCCCCATTTCTCCATTCCCCCAAGTCCACAACTCCCGGCCGCTGCTTGTTTCCAAGTAGCGTCACGCTCCCCTCCTCATTCGACCATCTCAGTAGCTCCCGTTCACTTGCAAAACCTTCCACCTTTTCATCATTTCCTTTCTTTCACCGCCAGATCGGAACCCTCTGGGCCAAGGTTTCGGCTAAGGCGACTGTTCCCGTTATTACCCTTGAATTCGAAATTTATTCCCCCAATGCTCATCGAAGGAGGCTTAAAAAAGTGTAGGGTTTTTCTGTTAGTGGTGGTGGTGTGCATCTAAATGTCGATCATCTCAACAAACGCGACCCAATGGAACATCCCATCGTCCCTCACTATTCTTCTTTCTTGTTCCTCAAAAACTTCCCCTCCGCCTTCTTTTCTTTGCATCTCCGAGTCAGCTCCGTCTCTCGGGTGGGTGTCGTGTCAAGCCAAATCCCATTTAGCCTCCGATAACAAGACAGTTCAACCTTTGTAGCGCAAGAAGCCGTTGGGCGCCAAGTAATACCACTCATTCGCCGTCTCCGTCATACTGTGAATTGAGCATCACACTCGAAGAAACCAACTGCCCAAACGCCTTGGTCCATCATCGGCCGTGGAAGAAAAAAACTTCCGTCTCCCAACACTCACTGCCCTAATTATACACCATTTGCCTTTTCGACGATTAGACTAGAACACATTTCCGCACGAAACCCAATCCGCCTACGGCCAATCAAGAGCACCTTCCGAGACTCGGGACAAATCCTCATGGTACTAGGCCATGTCAAGATATCCCGAGGCAAGCGACGGCGCAAAAGCCATATCCTCTCCTCCCTGCGGGATACCCTCGTGCGCCGTCGCCAGGTCGGCCAAGTGCT
Source organism: Thelonectria discophora (assembly GCA_911649645.1). Taxonomy (NCBI): domain Eukaryota; kingdom Fungi; phylum Ascomycota; class Sordariomycetes; order Hypocreales; family Nectriaceae; genus Thelonectria; species Thelonectria discophora. The sequence goes on from CAJVRK010000012.1 coordinate 1,674,870, forward strand.
GCAGGCCCTGGCTGGCCGCCGCTTCCACCGACGACGGAGGCCGCAGCTGCTCGGCTAACTTGTCTCTGACGCCGTCCCAGACGCTGCCGGCCCTCTCCACGATGTCCTTTGTCAGCTGCGCCGCCTCTTCTCGCGAACGGTCCAGCTTGAGGAGCTTCGACAGGGCCATGGCCACCAGCGACGCGAAGTGATTGACCAGCGGGCTGCGGAGGTGGGCGTTGGCCGTTAGGAGGTTGATTTGTTCCTTGGTCGGCCACATGATGTCTGCTGTCGGGGCCTCGGGCGTCAGGAGCGTGATCAAAAGCTTGCAGTGCCAATACGCGAGGTGCACTATTGGATGTGAGGTTGGTTCGATGTGGGCTGGGAGATCTTCCCGGTAGTTCTCGATATAATCGTGCAGGATGGAGGCCATTAGCTGCTCAGTTGTCGACGAGCCGGGCTGGAGAGTCGATACGACATGTGCCACTCGGTTCAACAACTTTGAGAGACCTGGAGTTGTCAGTTCGGTTCAAGATGATAATCGACAGTATCGACACTTACGAACTAGCCAAAAGCACACGTCTCCCAATATTATCTCGAGACTAGGTGGCATAACGACGCTGCTGTCGGGAATCTGCGCAGGCTTTCCGCTCCCTGCGGCGTACCATCGATCCAGGAGAATCAACGACCACCAGATGCGCACGCACAACTGATCGTCCGAGTCCTGCTCGGAAGCCGATTCGATGGGAGTGTACCGCCAAAGCCGCATTTGGTTCGCCAACGAAACCGCTCGTCCCAGCAGCGAGGGCAGCGTTGACGACGATCGCCAGTCTGCGTCGACTATGAGCAACACCAACGTCTGCGCGTGAACAATGTCCGACACCCGTGAGTGGGGTCCCTCGTTGCTCTCCCATTCATTGAGCAGAGAGCTCGCGAGCTTGACATCACCCGGTGCCCCCGTTGCCGCAGGAAGAGCATTGACAAATGCCGTCCGTACGGTAGGCGGGCACTGCGAGAGCAGCTCCTGTAGCCTTGCCTTGCTGCTTGGCAGGATTGGGTAGATGACCTGGGCGTGTGAGAGGTAGCTATCCAAGTTAGCACGGGAAAACTCCCAACTGGTAGCGCAACATACCTGTGTAAAACCTCATCGTTGACATCAGGTATGTCATCAGCTTCCGACATTGTGATTTCCATGTTGGCCACTGGGGGCCGCTCGTCCCCCTTAAGGCCTGTCGGCTGGGGAGCCAGAGAACTGGGGTTGTATCCTGCTACGAAACCAGCTGAATTGGCCGCCGTCTGGATGGAGCGGTGTTCTGAACCCCAAGGCGTCTGTCTCGCGTTCGTGGGGGGATTGAAGTCTGCCGAGATGCTCGAAAACGGCCGCTTCCGGATCGGGTCTTCGTTGACGTGGTTCTGTCGAGGTCTCTCCGGAGCGAAGAGTCTGTCAAGGTCATCCTGATTCAACCCTCCATCGGAATCGAGCTTGTTCTCAATACTATGGATCCTGTCGGCAAGCTCCTTGATGTACCTGTGACGATATTAGTCAAAGCAACGCTAGTGTTGGGTTGAATCACGAACCCTTTACTCGGACCACGCTTTTGAGGTACCCTGCTGAACAAACATCTGATGTTCGATCGCCCACAGCTTGAGCACGGAGTTTCGCCCGTGTCTGACTGTGCATCGCACTTGATCTTCTTCCTGCGGCACTCGTCGCAGGCGCGTGACACTTTAGACCGCTTTCTTGGAGGGACTGCGTCGATGGGGAAGCTCGGGTGCATTGGCGCCGTGACCACAGGCACACCATGCGGCACCATCGAGTCTGTCGTGGGCGTCTCTTGCACGTATGGTTGGGCCTGTTGAGGCTCCGGCTCGGGATGGGGCATGATGTTCCGCAGCCCAGAGTCTTCCACGCTCATGTTCGGATCGGTCGTGGGCATCATGGATGCGCCGGCCAGCCCTTGTCCGAGCTGGGCTGCCAGCTGAAGCTCCTCGAGGTTCGGGGGGCGTGACATGACATGCTCCTGTGCGTTTGTGGGCTCCTGGGCCATGTCGCTCTGCTCGTGTTCGTGTGGCTGCGCTTGCATCTGAGCCTGCGGTTGCGGTTGGTTGGACATGTGTTGATCTTGGGGGTGTTGGACATCTTGATGGTCTTGATGCTCGACTTGGTGGTCTACTTGGTGTTCGACTTGGTCCTCGACTTGATGTTCGACTTGCGGTTCGACATGGGCTTCGGGTACGCCCTCGCGAGCAGTGGAATTATAGAACGGTCCAACTTCCATGGGCTCAGCGCCTGGGGACGGATATACTATGCCGTCCTCATCGGCCTCTATCTTTGTCGCACACATATTCTTCGACGTGGTTCGCGGTCTCAATCGACGGCGCACGCGTGCGCACAAACGGATATCGTCTCAAAACCCCCAAAAAACAATGGAGGTTGGGCACAATTGCGCGGGTTCGTCAACGACGGCGAGTCGCAAATCTACAAGGACACGAGGAGGCGGACGCGTCGCGACAATGGAAGCCACTGAAGAGCAAAACCACGGTTAGCAGAGGAGTCAACATGACGACGTGATGCGTGCGCGTGGAAGGAACACAAAGAGAGACGACAGCTCTACGAGGTGGGATTGAACGCGACGGGGATGGAGTGCGGCGTGGTGATGTCGGTGCATCTGGTGATGGGGACTTACACGGCACTTTCTTGGGGCTTTCGGAACGAGATAATGCGATGCGACGGCGACGCCTCGACGGAAGAGGAAGAACTCGGCCCCGACGACGGCTTTTTTGTGTGGGTGTTTTGGCCTTGGATTGATCACGGAGAAGGAAGAATTTTTCGGATGAGGTTGGAAGTACTCGACCCACTTCATCTTGGTGCCTTAGTCAGCAGAAAAGTCGACCTTTCTTTGTGGACGAGGCAAGCACCCAACGACGAGTCATCAATACAAACAATGTTGGAGCTGGCTCTTTTGTAGGAGATACCTAAGCATGACAGGAACCCACTTATTGTCTAACTGAAATACCTAGAGATATCGTTGCTGAAAATTACATCGTGAAAATTCCATTATAAAATACGATCAATCCCTGGTTGAACAGGCCGTCTGCGCATTACTAAATATTTTAGACATACAGAAGAAAGGAAAATGCCTATCATCTCTAATGATATAGAGCCGGTGATGTTGAGATCATTCGCTTTCCCCCGTGTAGAAGAGGTGTTTTGACATCGGAGGAACGCCGACGCGTGTTTGTCAGTGCTTCAGCTGCCCTTGCTACATTCAACCGTCACAAATGAATGCCCGATCTTAAGACACGCCGAGTGGGAAGTACGGATACGTGCGACTACATCTCATGTACGGCCACGGTCGATGAAATTTATGAACTCACTAAATGCTGTCAGTCGTCCGCTCAAAAAGAATAGGGCATGTCGGTCAACTAAGGCGACAGCTCCCAAGTGAGACACGCGATATCTCGTCATGCAAATAGGCCAACTTACAGGCCAGAAGCAAATCCCCTAGCCTGGGTGACTGGTGGGCGCAACGAAAACTGGCAAAGACATGCGCAGGGCTGTATTAGGGTTTAGCAGATCGTGAAAACATGCCTCTTGGAAGGTAGGCAAGCCATTTGGCCGTCAGGACCTGATTCTAACTGTCTCCATGCGGGGTAGGCAGATCTCAGAAATCCAGCGAATGCAATTGCCGCTGGATTGCATCGAGCACATGGTGGAAAGTTAAATAAAGCATGCGCTGATGTGCTACCCTTTGACAGCCCACATCTTACAGTATTGGTGCTGTGTAGCAGTCCGAGCCACGTCGTGTCTTGCTGCCGTCAAGTGGCTCTCTGATTGGGCCAATCTGTGAGACGTTGGTTGCGATGCTGCTCGAGTGAAACTTGAAGAGTCATGGTCGAAGAGGCCAACTGCAAGAGAGGCAGAATGAGTTTGAATCAGGATCGCGAGAATCACAGCCGTTGTCGTGCTCACCATTGCTGCGAGAATAACCACGTGAGATGGCACCAAAGTTTGGCGATTCCCGCACTTGACCGAACAGAATTATCCATCTTTAGAGTCGCAATTCATGCCACAAGCCAGGAAGCAGGTAGCATTGCAGTAGCTAATCAGTGCCAGTATTTGCACTATCCAAGACTCGTGCATCCATTGGATGGTCCAGGCTAGCGCCGCCGTCAGCCCGCATTCGGAGTTATAGGCTGCTGACTTGATTGCGACAATCTTTCTGCGGCTCAAGAGCGGAAAATGAAATGGACGTGCTCACCAGGCGATGGCTTTTGGTAAGTTCCAAGACGAGTCATGGAATGATCCGCGATGGAATGGGATTTTATGGTCAGATCGGAAGCCGAAGCGATCGAATGGTGCCAGCAAGCAAATCCCGTGAGCAAGATCAACAACGATGATACTTTTCTTGTCGATGTTGGACGAGTCTATTCTCGTTTCTTGGCAGTGTTGCGACACCCGGCCAATCGACAGGATCAACAGTTGTCGCCATGATTCGATCATGCAAGGCAAAATTGCATTGTCTCGTTGCCGTCGGGGGGCGAGATTGCACTAGCAACAGAAGCCACCGGCTTTTGTGCCGGGTAGTGTGGGGGGGAAGCTCGGGCTGGCTGCTCTTGATGACAATTTCTTTGCTTCTTCTTCAGAAACAGCGGACCGACTTGGAGGGAGGATGACAAAGCCGAGTTCGGGGAACTCCTCGTCGTGCTTTTTCAAAATCTGCTGATAATGGCGAAGAGTTACAGCACTAGGTGCTCTCCGGGATGAAATCAATGGTGTGACGACGATGGGGATTTGCGGATTCTGTGGACTCTGTTTGCTTTTTGCAAACCTTGCTGTTGAAGAAACGAAGTCAGGAGTCAAGAGCGGCCGAAGCCTGGAAATACGGCAGCTCGACAGGAATGGATGCCACGCGGGTGTTGGTCAGAATCACGCAGGTCCGAGGCGGCATGAGGAAACGCGCGCTCCACTAGCACGAACCCTTGGCTGGCCTTGGGGTGAGCTAACAGCTTACTCGAGCAAAGGCGAAGGAGAAGCTTGCGAAGCTGAGAGGGCAGGACATGGTCGTGGGTGGGGGGGAAACAAACGATACATTTGACACAATGGCGGCTCGGCAACTCCCAAGCAGAGAGGAATCTGGGCTGTTTGCGCGGATGGAGGGAAGAAGACGGGCTGATGTGACCCCTGAAAAGGACCATCTGTGGTGTCGAGGCTTGCGAGAAGGATGGAAGCTCGCTGGAGCACCCTTGAGCACCCTGGAGCACCCTGAAGCACCCTGTCCTCCGCTCCTCGCCCGACTCGATAAAGCCATTGTTTCGTCTTGTCGAGGGCATCGCAGCGCTGCTCTCCCTTCTCGGCAGGCGGGCGGGACGCTGAAGCGGGGCCCCGTCCGCAAATCGCGACTTCGCGTCTGCGACAAGTTCCAGAGGTGGTAATCCAAAGGTCATAATGGTGCGCTCTTCGTGGGTGGCGGTTGGTGCCATCGCCCTTTGCCGAGTCCGCCTTTTTGTTCTCTCATGCCTCACCCTACGGATCCAGTATAATCCCATTTTCTTTTCTTTGTTGGCTCTGTCCCTGACCCGATTTGTTGGTTCATCTTACGTATTCGCACCTGGTGAGACAGGGCAGGTTCGGAGTCGCACTGGAGCAGCCTGGGAGCAGCAAGGACGGGACAAGCAAGGTCCAGGTACGTACATTCTTATTGTCACTTTATTCAGTCCTGGTCATGACCATGGAACGGCCATCTGCCGAGTTAGATCTGGTTAAGAAGTCCTCGATTGGCCCTTTTCCCGCTTCTCCCGCTTCTCCCATTCCTTCCGTCTTAACTCACTTCTAGCCCTCGCTCCTGCTCTCACTCCCGCTCTCGCTCCTGCCTCTTCCTCCTCTCCTGCTTGCAGACCTTCGCTCCTGCCTGTGCTTTGGTGCTATACTCACTCCTTGTTCCACAGCAGGCGCCCTTCCTAATTCGACCACCGGAACCTTCCCTTCACAAAGTGTCCTTGTCATTCGCCATATTCGATGGATCTTCTCTGACACCCACCGTTCATTCCATCACTTCCAACGGCAACATCACACCAAGCAAAGCCCGATGACATCGAGAGTTCGCCGTTCCTCTCGTCCGCCTTCCAATTGACACCCTTCTCTTTTTCTACTGCTGCTCGACGGGCTTATCCTTTCCTGACACTGCCGCACTCTCGTCATTATGTTGCTGAGCATGGACGTCATGAAGGTTCGAGACTGGACCTATCTCGAAGACCCCCCTCAAGATATTGGCCCAGCTCGACACCTCCTCGAAGTGTACAGTAAGATACCATTCAACGACCTCGACAATCATCTCCGTCGCGTTGTAAGTCCCGCTCTCACTCCCGTTGCCGTTGCTACTACCCCATGGCCACGCGCTTCGGCTCTTAATCTGATCTCATCTGACCCGCCCTTATTAGAGAGAGAAGGCTTGGTGTATTTCCCAATACCCTTGCGTTGGTCGGTGGAAGTTCCTCTACATCCTTGACCCTCAAGATCCTCGCTATCAGCAGGTTCTCTTTCGACTCAACGTTGCTGGTTCTCGCGATGTTCTTCTCGACCTTGGCTGTGGTGTCGGCCAAGTCATTCGCCAATTCCGTGCCGATGGTGTGAGAGGCTCCCAACTCATTGGCACCGACCTACAGTCCAAATTCATCGACATTGGCTACGATCTTTTTCAGGACCGGTCATCTCTGGGGGCCGCCTTCGTTGCAGGCGATATGCTAGATCCCGACGACAAGCGACTCGCCTGCCTACGAGGCAAGATCACCATCATCCATGCTGGCAGCTTTTTCCATCTATTCAACCGAGTTCAGCAACTGTACATTGGCAAGCGCCTTGTCGAATTCCTCAAGCCCGGGACAAGGAACGCCTTGATTTACGGTCGACAGGTTGGCAGCAACAAACCGGGCCCAGCCACCACCAGCACTCGCTCGTCGTACCTTCACGACCAAGATAGCTTTCAGCTTCTCTGGCATGAGATTGGAGCTCTTACTGGAACCCGATGGCAGGTCCAGCTCGAGCCAACCGGGGAGCCCGCTTCGAAGTTGCCAGGATTCAACAGCAATGCGTTCCCTGTCAATTTTACCGTCTACCAGGTTTCCTGAGCCAATTTCTTCCTACACGAGGAGCTTTGCTACGGAACAGGACAACCCTCGCGACCCAGTCCAAAGTCGACTCCTTTGCCGTTCCGATTTGGGGGAAGCGTCGGGACACCTGCGAGGGACGAAGTTTAATCTCGACAACGGTGATCTCCACGCATGGTACTCGCCGCCTGGCGGCCTGGCACGAACTAAGTTGGTGAACGACAGGCTGGAGACCAAGGGCTGAGCCGGCGTATTCGCGGAGCCGCGATAAGTTTGATAACGAGGAAACGAGTGGATTGTCAACAACTGCCGCCTCCGATTTGAGTGGCACCGCACGCAGAAATTTCCTTTGCGGATGAGAGACTCAGATTTCATCAGCGGTTATATTCTCGGCAGGGGTTCATGCTCGGCCAGCCGGATGCTTCGGGCTTATTGCCGTCCCCTGTGCGGGTATCTTCACGGAACCCCTGCAAGGTCAAGCCTAGTGGCCGAGCCTGGACTAGCCCAGAAACCCCCTTTTGTATCACAACAGCTTCCCCAGCCAGAGCTTTGGATGGGATTTGTTGAAGTCCATTTGGGCGCATCAATGGCCTTGACGGGACGTACTGAGGCGTTGAATAGTACGCAGGTGGCATCGACAAGCTGGACCGGAGTTGCACCAACACGTGTCTCAATTTCGGAAAAAAAACTCCAGCAACGTGGTGTGGCAGCATGGGAACCATGCTTCACGACTTGACTACTTGCGACCTTACTCGAGCAGTCTAAGTTGAGGTGTGCGAGTCACTGTAGTGGCTTTTTACGATGATGATTATGATAATGAGGCGTTCCGAGCACGTGGGCATTTTGCCATTAGGATCCCGCGGCTTCGATTGGCCATGATCCGAAGCTTGAGATATGAGTACATAGCATTAGAAATAAACTATGCATAAGAGGAAATAGAAGCATCTGGCTTTGGTCTGCTCGCTCTTCTCAACCCTCACGACCGATGGCTGCGTAGCGTTCATAGTCAACCTGCTTCCTACACTCCATATTGTCCTAGACACCTCCATGAATCGAAATCAGGTATGCACCCGGAAAACGTATTAATTTTCTTCATAAGCAGCTGTATTCCACCCAAAATACCTGGATAGGGTGAGGTACAACTGTCGACTTATTTGGGCTGTCTTCATGATGGTACCCTTGAAAATAGCAATTGAGCGGAAGTCCTCGGCATGGAATCACGACAATAACTGTTGGTCATTCCCGATCTTCCACGTAACCTACGTGATACAGAGCAAACTTCGCACAATCAACCTCAGAGAGTGAGGTTTGTCCTTTGACTCGGGTCTCGAATTGGGCTGTGTGCGGTGTCTTATCTGATTACGGTTGATTATCGGCTAAACCCCCCGTGTTGTTGCCCCTCCATCTCAGGTTGGACGTTTAAAGACGTACTTCGATGGCCTTTGCATCTTGTTCACCAATACCCATTCACATTAAATCTCACTTCTACGGCCTTCACGGCACCGGCGGTATAACCGCATCTCTTGCACATAACTATACTCTCCGGATAATGTACATTCTGCCGCAATGGACGGAGATTGGGATGAGGTATGTCGGACCATAGGTCGCATTCGCAATGTCCCCGCGCTTCGCTCCATGCGACGGCGGCAGCTATGTTGATGCTACAGGTCGCTTCATCGCATTCCTCATGTCCTCTTCTTACGTGCAAATGAATATTGTACTGATACCTTTGTCTTTACTCCACAGGTCGCGCGCATTCACTTCCCGCCCCCGGGCGTGCATGCGATGCCCACCCCCGTAACAACGATGACCTTCGATACGACACAAGAACTTCTCTGGACCGGTAATGACTATGTCAGTCCTTCTACTGGATTATATACGGTTTCATTGTTGACACATATCCAAGGGTCGCGTTACTTCCTTCTACGGCACCGAACTGCAACGATATACGTCCTTCAAGGCGCATCTGACCCCCGACGGGCCGGTGCGCCAGATTCTGGTCAACGACAGGGGCGTCATAGTCCTCGGTTCCAAAGATGTGCATATGGCTTTGAGGAGAGGGCCACCGATGTGGCATATTAGGTATGCTTCAGGCATACCGTAGCTTTGACTTGGAACTAACCGTGGTAGACATGACGACATGAAAGATTTACGATGCATGAGCTTCACGTCAAAGGGCACCACTGAGATCATCGCCGCTGGTCTTCAGGATACCATGTTTGTTATTGACCTCATCAAGGGTGATGTCGTCAAACAGGTATATACGTCTTCTCTACTAGTAACGATGGGGATGTTAATAGCCGTATGCAGGTACCTACCGAACACCAGTATACGGTCATGAAGCGGGGGCGTTACATCTGCGCTGCGACCAAAAGCGGCTCAGTCAACCTTCTAGATCCCATCACCTTCGCCGTCATTCGAACGTGGAACGCGCATTCGGCCTTGATCAACGACATGGATGCGCAGCACGACTTCATCGTCACCTGCGGGTATTCGCTCCGGCAGGGACAGAATTATATGCTGGATCCGTTTCTCAATGTCTTCGACATAAAGAACATGACATCGATGCCGCCTATACCATTCCCTGCGGGTGCCGCATACGTGCGAATGCATCCGAGGATGCTGACGACGAGCATTGTTGTGTCGCAAAGCGGTCAGATTCATGTTGTTGATCTTATGAATCCAAACACCAGCAATGTCCGCCAGGCAAACGTCCTCACATATCTCAGCATGTTTGAGATAGCTCCATCAGGCGAAGCCATGGCGTTAACAGACGCCGAGTGCCTCATTCATCTATGGGGCTCTCCTACTAAACTTCACTTTGTCGATCTGCCCACCCCCATCGAGTTTGCAACCCCCGAGGAACCGCTTCCATCTATTGACTGGACCCCGGAGACGTAAGTTGACGAGAAACTGCTTGGGTTATATGCGCTGACTATCCCAGACCCCTCAACTCGATCGGTATGCCTTACTACCGCGAAATGCTCGCCTCTGCTTGGCCAGAAGTTCCGTACGACGTTGGCGCACCTCCTATCAAGTTCGACGCCCAATTCCTTGCGGGACTCAAAGCCACCGAGTTTGGTCTCTACGGTAGGAACAGTCGTGGCCTTCGGCGTAACCAAGTCGAGGACACCCGCGACCTCAACAAATCAAAGAGCTCTGGTCTCAAAGCCCCCAAATTCCTCAGCGAGAAAGCCCGAGAGCTAGCAACCTCTGCGCTCAAGGCTTCTGATGATAAAACCGACGAACTGAACAGCCCACTTGCCGAAATGGAGATAGAAAGCAAGAAGTCGGAGGTCCCAGTCATGTATCGCAATGTTGAGATCAAGTACAGCAAATTTGGTGTAGACGATTTCGATTTTGGGTCAGTATTTTGGTTCCTCCCTATAATGTTCTATTGACTGACTTGACGAAGCTACTACAACAAGACCCGGTATTCCGGACTTGAGATACACATCTCAAACTCATATGCGAACTCATTACTTCAAATCATGCACTTTACTCCCGTCATTCGAAACGTCGCCCTCCAGCATGCTGCGTCTGCGTGCGTCAGCGAGATTTGTCTCCTCTGTGAGCTCGGCTTCTTGTTCGACATGCTCCAGAAAGCCGAAGGATCCATCTGCCAAGCAACCAACCTACTCAAGACCCTCAGCGGCCACCCTCAAGGCATGTCCCCGAACATCGTGTCCCGAATGGCTTTTGACCTTGGCTGTAGCTGGTCCCCTGGGCCTTCTCGAAGAGGACCCCCACGGAACCACCCTCAATGTCATGCTTCAGGGCTTGACGCGCTTCCTATTGGACAAGATTGTGCAAGATCACAAGTCTATAAACCCAGCTTCATCGGCTATGGACCAGGTTGGCACATCAATCGCTAGTAATGGTCACCGCTAACTAGATTTAGGTCCTTGCAACGTCCGCAACTAGCTCCATCCGCTGCATCAATTGCAGGAGCGAATACACCCGACCTGGTTCAACGTTCGTGAATGATTTGCTCTACCCATCTACGGTAAGTCGGGACGAGCCCTCAATCTTTACGAACTAACTCATCATCAAAGTCTGGAGGACGACCCGCAAAGATGCCACGAATCACCTTCTCCCAGATCTTGAAAAACAGTGTTGAGAGGGAAACGACGTCAAAAGGGTGGTGCAGCAGATGTCAGCGATACCAAACCATCGCCACGAGGAAAACAATTCACAGCATTCCGGATGTACTTCTCCTCAACACTGCGATAACCAACCAGGAACAAAGGATGCTCTGGTCGACCCCTGGGTGGTTACCCGAAGAGATTGGCATCATAGTAGAACAAGGCCAGTTCTTCTGCTACGAGGGCGAAGACCTCAAGCTTCACCTGCAGCGAGGCATGCACAATATTACTGTGTACTCGCTCATTGGCATGGCCATCAACATCGAAAGCGGCCAAACGCAAAAATCGCACCTCGTTTCCATGGTCAACGGTAAGTTGTCCTTACTGGTATTGCTCACCATAACTAATGTATGTAGTGGCGCATGCGGAACCGGAGGCTCCTGGCGAGAGCCAGTGGCATTTATTCAACGATTTCTTGGTGCGATCCGTCAGCACCGAAGAAGCTCTCACTTTCAACCCATCCTGGAAAGTCCCCTCTGTCATGGCTTTTCAAGTAAGGCACGCCAATAACAAACTCGACACCGATTGGAAGAAGAATATGGATTTGTCTATCCTATACCAAGATCTCGGGTAAGAGGCTCGACTGGATTTACTTGAGACCTGAAACTAACGAGCTTCCTAGCAACAACCCAAATTCCGAAACAAAGACCTACGTGCCATTAGATATCGAGACGGAGGCCCCAGGCCCCGACACCATTGTCGCTCTGGACACCGAGTTCGTCGCAGTGCGGCAGCCCGAGATTGAGATGAACTCGGATGGAGAGCGAGAAACAATTCGACCGATTGTGTACGCACTTGCCCGAGCCTCTGTCGTACGAGGTCAGGGCGAGCATGAGGGAACGCCATTCATCGACGACTACATTTCGATCAGAGAGCCGATTGTGGACTACTTGACCTCCTACTCTGGCATCACGGAGCGGGATCTGGACTCTCGCGTCTCAGAACACAGCCTACTACCCCTGAAGTTGGTTTACAAGAAGATGTGGATTCTTCTGAATCTTGGATGCAAGTTCCTTGGGCACGGCCTGAAGCAAGATTTCCGAGTCATCAACATCCATATTCCAAAGGCGCAGATTATCGACACGATCAACCTATTCTTCCTCCAATCTCGCCTGCGCAAGCTCTCGCTAGCTTTCCTGGCATGGTACTTACTGAAGGAGGACATTCAAATGGAGACACACGATTCGATTGAGGATTCGCGGACCGCCCTCAAGCTATATCGGAAGTACCAGGAGTTTGAGGATGCAGGCATCCTCGAGGCGATGCTGCAAGATATCTATCGAGCCGGGCGAGATGTTAATTTCAAGCCGCCACGAAAGGAGGATTCGCAGCTTCCCCGGAGTGGCACACCTCCTCCGCTACCTGCAGACGCTGTTGTAGCTCCAACGACGCCTGTCCGACCGATTGTGATAGGACAACCTGGCTCGGCGTTTGGAGGAGGAACAAGCTGGACCCCTGGAAAGGGATCACCGCTGCCTTGAGAACTGGTGGTTAGATTTGCTTCGTGGACAGGTATTGTGGGTATCTTAGATGTTAAGAATGACTTGATGACAATAATGTCACCTGTTGAGGCTCTCTTCATCCAGTGACGCATGAGGTGGGGAGCTCCTTCCTCCAATGAGGTACATCACTTCCATCTCAAACCGCCACACTTCCATTTCCTTGCTTCTGAGTCAAGCAGAAAGTCCAAGCTCAGGCAGGAGCCAACCCTCAGGCAGAAATGTGCAAACGCCCAAGGCAGGTGCCGCGCAACACATCATCATCTCCATGTTTTGAATCGCATCATCCAACTCCTCATCTTTACCTTCATCACTCCTACGTGCATCTCGATTAGCCCTCCTTTATCATTCTACTCACCACCACCAACCCTATATCGGTTCACATGGGCTGGTCCAACCAGTTCATTTCCCTTCTGCCACCATCAGCTACGATACTTTCCTGCGCCGAAATATTTCAGTCCAAAACATGGAAAAGCCTATCGGAACCATCCCCCGCTCAAATATCCCAAAGCTATCAAGGCTCCTAACCTCGCCAATCCAGCCCAAAGTTGCCCTATGCCCTCAAGGAGCGCAATCGCAGGGCTTGAGCAACCCCAGCGAACACGAGCATCAACATGACGTTGAAGAAAACCCCAGGTCTACTGAACGAGGTGCCCAGGCATCGTCACCACCTGTCCATCCCACAGCCTGGAGTCTAGTCAGCTCCGGAAGCCCAGATCAGTTGACCTAGAAGGCAAATGAGTCGAGAGAGCTTCGGTCCAATGGAAAATGGGCTCAAGGTGGCCTGGGGGGCAAATTGTCACCGACCATGTCTCCGTTCGTCAATGCAACCAATCGACTTGGGACTTCATTACCGACCACCCCCGATGGGACTTTCACCGAACTCACAGATCTTACGAATGCCGCTCCTACCACTGGCATCGATGATCTTGCCCAGGCTCAACCCGACAAGTCTCCATCAGGTTCACGAGGAGGAGAATCCAGCGACGACAAACAGTCGGTCATTCACAACTCCAGTCTATCCTCTTCAAAGCTTCCTCAAAAGTTGACTAAGGCTTATCTCGACTCCTCACGGGGAGGCTTCTTCAACTTTCCGAACAACCTCCTGCGACCGATGAGGGAGGATTCATTCAAGGCCGCGACCACAGGAGGAGACACGCCTCTGGTGAACCATCTCGGCGCTGACTCACGAGGCATTCCTAACACCTCGTTGGAGTCGCCCCTTCTTGAAGGCTCGTCATACTACATCTTCGATTCCGACTCGACCGATGTGGCCTACCACCTAGAGCGGGATTCGAATGAGGATACGGATGCGACCTCTGGTTTCAAAATCACCCGAGTTCCAATGGAGCTTGTCCCCTGCGAAGGAACGAAAGACTTTGCCTACATCATTCACAAGCATGAAGTTGATGGAGTTCCCTCTGGTCGCAAAAGTCACGAAACACTTTGGCCGTCGGGGAGCCTGCGAGACAAAACGGCCTCGTCAAGTGCATGCCAATCCAAGTCTGGGATAGCCTGCGATTCGAATACAAAAACGCCCCCCCCGATCGGAAACAGAGGCAACAGCAAGATCAGTCCTGCGGTCCAGGCAAGGATCATGGCTCAAGTCAGCGAGCGTCTCCGGGCCCAACGACATCTCAAAGACCAGCTCCATGTCGTTGATGAGGAGGGAAAGCATGTGCCGGGCACTAAGAACATGTTTCTCGTCGACGACGATGACATCCAAGACGTAGTAGCAATTGTCACGGACGAGATGCGCAAGTCGAGAACGTCCAGTCGCAAGAGAGCAAAATGGATGAGACCTGACTGCGCAGATCACTTGGGCCCAAAAGTCAACAAGGCTGCGAATACGATACAGCTGCCTTCAGCGACACCGGTTAATCCGGCTACTACCATCAATGTACCGAGGACATCCTACACCAGTTTCGGCATGAGTGATCAACAAACCTGCACCAAGGTCCGCAGTGAAGACTCGGATGCAATGACAACCATAATTTCTCACAAGAGCATCGCCGAAATCACTTGGCCCCATCGAGAATCTCACGTTCACCACCTCGAGCTATTTTCCTCGACACATTGTTCGCGACCAGTCTCGGAGTGCAGTTCGCCTAAGCGCAGAGACTCGACGGGAGACTCATCAGATCATCCACCCAGCGAGCCCCATGGGTCCCGAGGCGGGTTCCTGCTACATCACTACACAACGTCGATGAGTGCAGGTGAAATCTTATCAGACATTTCCCGAAAACAGGTTTCTATGCCGGACAAAACAGACCAAACCACCCGCATCATATCCTTTCCCCCACTTCTGCCCCGCGAAGACACTGATGATGGTGTCACCCCGTCTCAGACTCTCGAGACAGCGGCATCTCCTACGCAAGATACACTCTATCGGCAAGGCGTCGATGCACATTCCGGTAGCATATCGGGCCAGCTTCCAGAATTCCCCGAGGGCCAAGTCAAGATCCTTCGCTATGATCACGATGCCTTCTCCAAGAATCCATTTACTGGCGACTTTGAGCCAGAAGACGTGACGAACATGGCTGAAACCCCACCAGCAGCCCCCAGATCACGACTTGGTGTTTCCATCGGCTCAGCATCTCACAGGCGCCGAAGCTTTCAGACACCCGGCTCACTGAAGCGGCGTGAGTCTCACGATGGTTTCTTTCCCACGTTGATGGACAAGATTCGGCAAGGAGGCCACAAGTTCTTCCATCCTCGTCACTCCCGAAGGGGGTCCAGGGAAGCTCGGTCGCCCCCCAACTTGGACTTTCCAGCTTCGGGCAGCCCAGTTCGGTCGAGAGACAGCACTGTGAGACATCTGACTCCGCAGCCACCGAGGCCAGACGCGACTGGGATCTACGAGGCGATGACGGGGACCAGGTTGGTAGTCAATCGCTGCAGAAATGGACAATGTTCGGAGGACAAGCAACCTCACGTGTGTGAGAATGACTACCTGGCACCAGGAGGTCCGGGCTCTCCGGTTTTGGTAGCTATGCACGATGGGAATACGGGTAGATGATTATAGTCGGTGTAGAGATGGTAACTCCTAATGCAAGCCCTACACGATGTTGGCATTTTCAAGTTACTGAATAACTCGGGCCAATGTCGGCCGAGCTGATATCTCTCGGGCATCTTATTTTCTACCGAAGTGATCGTTTAATTGCAAGTGAAGTATGGTCATGGCCTGGATATGCTGTGACCGCTTCACTCCATCGACTCTGCCTGAGCGATTGGTATAATCCTTAGGCATCACTAAGACAAATATGAGCACGTGACAGACACAGGGCGTGTGGTCTAGGGGTATGGCGTCCGCTTCGCATTGATCCATCTATGATGTTTGCGGAAGGTCCGGGGTTCAATTCCCCGCTCGTCCATGATGATGCTTCAAATGGCCACAAAGCCGTGCAATTATCTATATTTTTGCTCAGTACGGATACGGGTGCTCTCTTTGCCCACGGGGAGACTATTACAGGGTAAAATATACAAAGTAAAATAAACGGTATTTTTAATTCTTAGGAGTAAGTAGGAGAAGAAACACAGGGAGGAAGCAAGCCTCAGCCAGACCAACGGATAGCTTCCTGAACAAAAAGACAATGCGAATAACGCCCTTATGAGGGTATTAAGAAGCAAATAAAAATGGACGAGCGGGGAATTGAACCCCGGACCTTCCGCAAACATCGTAGATGGATCAATGCGAAGCGGACGCCATACCCCTAGACCACACGCCCTTTCATATTGGCTTCTGTCAGTAAAGCAGACTATTCAGGACGCGCACAGCAGGCGGAGCAGAATGGTAGTTGTCTCGGGAATTTGACCTGAGGGACACAACGAGGATGAAGGTGAAAGGGTGTAGAAGATCTAGACACGGACAACAGAGGATGCGAGGGTAATGATAAGGGGAACTGTAGGATACATTACCCTGCGTACTTGTCCGTTATTTTTCAATAATTACTTGCTTCTTGGCCCTGCATCCGTACGTCAATGCAAGAGTGCTCATGCATCATGTAGGTACTTACAGGGTAGAACCATTTCTTCAACTCACCCCGAGGGCAGCACAGTACACTGGGTGGACAATAGACGCAAGATGAGAGGATACATGCAATTGTACAAGATATAATTACACATTGGTATTCTACCGGTACTGATATATAAACATCCACCCTATATCCAACCAAAGAACTACCACCACCACCACCACCTCGCCGCCCGGTTCATCATACTGCCTTGGAAGCGCGCGCTTTGTTCTCGCGGTGTCGCTTCTCCTTGGCCACCGTCTTGCGCCTGCTCATCCACGACCGGTTCAAGTCCCGACGGTTATCCCAGAACCACGACTGAAACTCGCTGGTGGCGCCCTGCGAGGAGGAGGGCTGGGGGGGGGCCTCCGCATCCTCCTCCTCCTCCTCCTCTACGTCATGCATGTTCGCGTCCTCATCCTCGGCCCAGAAATTGCGCATGCGAGTAGGGTGCGCCGTGTCGGGCGTGGGCGCAGCGCTGCGGGTGTTGCGCCACTCGAGGTCCTGTCGGGTGTAGGGCGTCATGGGGACCGTGGGGTTGGGGTGCTCGTTGTCCTCCTCCTCCTCGACGTCGTCGCCCCCTTCGCCGAAGAAGCTAAAGGGCTGGGGTTCCTGGGCGGGAGTCGAGGTGACGGCGTTGGCGTCGCTGTTGGCCTTGGGCCGCTTGTAAAGTGCCTCGAGAGGGTGGACCTTGCTGCTGGCGGAGGGCGTGATGGGAGGGGGGATCTTGATGGTGAGGCTTCTCGTCGAGCTTGCCGACATGGGGCGTGAATGGTCGGCCTTGATGGTCGATTTGGGGGTTGTATGTGATGCTTGAACGGGTGGCTCGTCGCCACTGTCACTGTCGCTGTCACTGGAGTCGGATGTTTCGTGGTCCTGGGTCGCTTCCACCTTTTCTTTCTTGGGCGCGGGCTTCGATTCTGCTGCAGGGTCTTCGTCGGATTCCTCGTCCGAACTTTCACTGCTGCTCGTGCCACCGCTGCTCGTAGAGTCGTCCTCCTCAACCACCTTCACAGAAGGTTTCGACCTCTTGGGCTTTTGCACAGCGGGCGCCGGAGCTGGCTTGGTCTTGACGGCCTCAACCACACTGCCCTCACTATCCACCCAGCCCTTACCCTCGACAAACTCGGTTGCTCCATTGGATTGAGACTCTTCCGGCACGGTTTTCAAGAAGCTGGGGAACCTGGTCGTCTTCTCGAACTCGTGCACGACCACCTCGCGGGCGTTGCCCTTCTTCTTCCGCTTCTTCGGCATGTTGTCTTCCGTCAGGTTGCCCACGGCATTGGGCGGTAGCTTGGTCTTGAGCAGGCATTCTTCCCCGTCGGTGTATTTGGATTTTTGGCGCTTCTTCTTCTCCGCCGTCTTTGGTCCGCCGCCCTCAGTATCTTTGTCCTTCTCCTTCTCCTTGTCTTTCCTGCTCTTCTTTCTCCGCTGATCCGCGGGTTCGGACCAGCCGCGCTTGATCTTTCGGTCGCTTATGGCGACACCCTCGACGACGTCCCGATCGCGCTTCCGTTTCCTGGACGCATCTGCTGCGTCTGACGCCTTCTTGGCCGTTTTGGATTTCTTGAGTTCTCTCTCCTGGTCTTGCTCGCCGGTAGGTTCCATGCGATGCTCTGGGCGTGCCTTCTCCACGCGCAGCTTGGTGCCCTTCAAGACGGAGCCATTGAGCTTCTTCTTCAGCTTGTCGGCCTCCATGCTGGGCAGCTCGACGTAGCCGTATCGCCTCTCGGGAAAAGTATCGATGGAATGGTACGAAATGTTGCGGGCCTGGGCGGCGACGGTGGCGGGCAGGACGATCTTGAGCAGGTCGGGGTCGAGGGGACTGATGTGCAGTCTGGTGAAGTCGCTTGCGCCGTCGGAGGGGGCGGTTTCAGATGGCATCGCAAAGAGGTCGCACCGTCGGTGGGTGAGGATATATGCAACCGGGACTAGCTTAAGCGCCAGTCGAGTAAGGATTTTGCTGGAGGAGAAAATTGAGAATGAACGAGAATAAACCTGCTTTGAGGGGCGCCTGTGTTACCCCTGCGATCAAGGACCCAAAGGCCTGCGATAGAAAAAAAGTGACGGGGCCATCTAGCCCCTGGTCGGGCGAGCTGCGATTGGACGATAGGGGGGATGTTATTCCGGGCCGCCGAGGTAACAAAGGTAAAGTCTCATCTGGTTGCTTGAGTTTAATCTGATCTGGGCGGCAAGGAGTTCTTGCATTGACGACAATCGAGGCATTGGGATAAAAGGCCGGTGTGTCATGGTTGCAGGCGAGGTCTCAAGTGCTACCAGGATCGTCACCGTCCTCTCTAGTACCAAGCTCAACTTCTCCTACACCAACTGTTTGACATGTCCAAGCTCGCATCCGCCCTTCCGGGCCAGAATTGGGCCAAACCCTCGGAAGCTCCCGAGGTCTCATTGTCCCAGTGCTACGAATCAGAAACTTGCCTCGTCCTTATTGGGACAAAGTGCGCTTCGCTGTCCCTCCCTTGGTCTCTTGTGCGACGACTCCTGTCGGATGGAATTGAGAATGTACGGAAATGGGCGAGTCGGAACGGGTTGACATCTCAGATCGTGTAAGCGAAGTAATATCTTGAGGTTAACTCTAAAACACTAGGCAAGAGGGAATTGGGATAAAAGGCGCCATATCCAGAATCACAACATCGGTTTGTTAGCATTTCGTTGAGACATCAGTATATTTACCACTCTGGAGGAACTTGTGTGTTTTCGTCAATTCAATTCAATTCATTCATTCATTTTCCCCATCATTAGCAATTTGCCCCTTCCTTAAGTCCAAACATGAGAGCCATCCAGGTCATTCTTCTCGCCGGCACTGCACTGGCAGGTTGGTCACAACACAAGCACAACCCTCAAGTTCCATCCTGACATCTGAGCAGCACCTCAATTCTCCAAGAGACAGAACCCATGCTTCGTCATCGGCTCCGAGACTCTTCCCGCCGAAGTAGCCGACAGCGCCAACGCTCTCGCCAACACCATCACCTGTGACGCTTCGCAGACAACCATCGATGGCGTCCCAGACGTCAGCTCCAATGGTGTCACCTTCTCATCCATCAACTTTGCCAACTCGGATCAAACACCCTTGGCCTTCGCTCTTGACCAGTTCGCCACCACTTCACCCCTTGCCAGCAACGACCTGCAGCAGTTCCAAAACAAGCTCAATACATATCTTGCTACTGAAGCGGGACTCCGTTCTGTTGGTGGGAGCCTTGCCATCAAGGTGCCCAAGTTCTTCCTCCAGTTTCAAATGGCTCGTATCCAACAGGCCCAGGGCGTTGTGTCCGATGTGCCGGGCATGACAGTTGACCATCAATTGGAAAAGGTCTTGAAAAACGCGGCTGGAGAAGACCAGGCCCTCCTCGACGAGGTAAACAACTTGGCTGTTACTCTTCAATAATTCGTTGAACCCTTATACCTTTTTGATACAAACAAATACAATACTGTCTTCCGACTCGTACAACTGACGTTTCAGTCATTATAATAAATACAACAATCCAGACAGAATCAGAGGGGAGAAGGGCATGACCCATTCATAGTGATGCTAGGAAATTAGGTTGAGCGGAAGAACGGCGCGGGGTCCTGCTCCCGCCTGTCGCCTCCAATCGCCCTCCACCACACGTCGCTGCTCCATCGGATGATTCTCTCGGCGGCTCCTTGAGGGGTCATGGCCGGTCGGACATCGAGATAGAACACAGGGTCGCCGTTGGGTTCGGGATCTCCCGAGTAGAAGTCGATGACGTATCGAACTTGCTTCGTCGTGCCGTTTACGTCTCGGGCCACGTACCAGTCGTGTCGGTCAAAAGGTGGCTCAACACTGTGGCGCTGGTCAGTTACCGACATGGTTCCAAAACTGAAAGCGAACTTACCCGAACTTGGAGGGGTACACCCAACCGAGCACCTGAAGCATGGTGGCCTTTGGGGTCATCTCCTTTGGACGACCTTGGAAGCGAACCAATGTAGGCTGTTTCATCGCAGGGTCCCAATGGCGATCCATTTCTTCATCAGCATGCTCTTCACCTCGCTTGCAGACCTGCCATCCCCTGTAAAGCCCGCCAGAGAAGCGGTTCTCCCACCCGACAATCTCCATCCAGGCTCCTTCGTTCAGGTAGTTGTGGACAGAAACCATTCCCTCGACGGCGGTAATGTCGGTATCTGTGTATCCCTTCCGGAGTAGGGCGTTGTACATTTGCTGAGGGGAGGGGTACTCCCAGTTTCCATCGCCGGTGCCTTTGGGAATGCTGGAAGGATCTCGTTCGGTTGGTAAGGCGATGGCTTGGTTCGCGGCGGGCTTCTGGGACAAATCGGGAAACATGTAGTTGAGAGGGTTTAACTGAGAGAAGAGAGACTGTGATTTCTCCTCTGCGACAGCGGTGCGGGCCTCATGGGGAACTGGGCAGCCAGAGGCGACAGGCGCATCGACAGGCTTCTGGCATTTAGATTGGGAGGGGTTGATGGCATCGAGAGTCTTTTGATGCATGGGGCATCCGGCCTGGGAGTGTCATCAGCGCTGTCGAAATTGTCGGGCGGATTGAACTTACGGGAGGCTCCTTTCCAGCAGCATATGCGGGAACTTGAGGATGTCCCATGGGGACGTGGACCGGCGCCGGATTCGAGTCTGCCCAAAACCAACCCATGACGAAGATGGTGGTGACAAAGATGTGTGGGGGGGGGGGGGGGGTTTAAAAAGAATCAATGGACTTGGTCTATCGGAAAACGAAGATAGAGGTTGAGGGATGAAGTCGGGCGAAAATGTGTGACGATCGGATTGGAATGGATGGACGAAGGGATAAATGGGTGAATGGTGAGGTAGCAAGCCAGCAGGAATTTCTCAGAGGCAAGAGCGTTTGCCAGCGTTATCACCCAAAAATTTCAAGCTCCAGCTTTCCGGGGGATCCCGTCGCGACATCAAATGGCAATCGCGACGGGGAAGCCGACCCGCCACTTGCCTGCCAGGTGATTACCCGAGTTAATTCCGTCAAGGAAGAATGACCTCCACTGTGATGTTGTATCTACTCACAAACGCGACGCCGCGGGCAGGCACTGTACGTAGCGACGTCACTATCCATACTTTGGTTCCAGTTGTTGGCCCGGGATTTACGGCCTTCCTTTTTGCAGTCTCCATCCCTGTACTTGCACCAATCTCGTCACGTTGCATGTGCTCGTTTCGTTGACGACCTTCTTCTCCTCTGTTACAGTACTTTAGGTCCCTTTTAGTGACGCCGGCATTTGCACATGCACTCGCCCCTCCGCCGGCCCCGAGCCCGGATGCCATCGCCATCAGGCTTCCACGAACATGAGCCCGCCGACGCTGGAGAATTCGACCCTCTATTCGATCTCGACCTCTTCAATTTCCTTCGTTGACGAACATAACGACGCCCACTCATCGAGCCGATCGACATGAGGCCTGGCTTCTTGTTTGGTCGGTTTTGCGCTCGTCAGGCCTTCCGGACGCATTCGGGTCCAAACCCCCACTTCAACGTCGCCTTTCTTGCTCGTCGCTTCGCCTCTCAGAGTCGCCCTGGTGGCCAATCCTTTCAATCGTCTATAAAATGGAGGAGAATTCCTCTGCGCGCTTCAGGCGGCGCTGCTGCTTTGGGAACTGCTGCGTTCGTTGAACTGTCGCAAGAGGAGAAGGGAACTTCAGATGACACGGGAGAGTTGCGCATGCTGGAGATTTCTCGCCAAGAGATCCAAAAAGGGGTTGACGAGGAGTCTCGAGGGTTATCGCGAGTCGCGCAACACATAAAATACTGTTTGGAATTCCTGATATGGGAACCGTTATGTACGGGCGTCCGATTCCTGCATCTTGTCGTCATCTTCGTTCCCGTCATCTTCGCCGTTCCCGCCATCTGGTTCGGTCGACGACAGCCACATCGCGACAACGAACGCAGCGGTACGCTTTGGTGGTATGACTTTCTCGTGCGAGCCATGGAATTGGCAGGCCCGGCCTTCATCAAACTCGGTCAATGGGCAGCATCTCGAACAGACATCTTTCCCACCGAGATGTGCGACATCATGTCAAAGCTGCACTCACATGCTCCGGCCCACTCCATGCGCGCCACCCGGAAGACGGTGGAGGCTGCCTTTGGCGGTCGAAACTTTGAAGATATCTTTGAAGAGTTCGACCAAGAGCCGTTGGGCGTTGGTGCCATTGCCCAAGTCTACAAGGCTAAGCTCAAGCCGGGGCTGGCAAGACCCGACGACATTGAAGTGCCCCGATTGAGGCGACCACTCGTCGAGAACGTGAGGCATAATGTCGAGAGTGTCCTCAAAAGCTCGCCCCAGAGAGTTCCCTCAACATATGTTGCCGTCAAGGTCCTTCACCCGAGGGTTGAGAGGACGGTACGGAGAGATCTTCGAATCATGGGCTTCTTTGCCTCGGTTCTCAATCTCATCCCGACCATTGAGTGGCTCTCTCTGCCAGATGAAGTCGGTCAATTTGGTGAGATGATGAAGCTTCAACTTGATCTTCGAATCGAGGCAGCGAATCTGGCCACCTTTCGCCGAAACTTTAAGAACCGCACTACCGCCTGGTTTCCTTATCCCTACACCGAGTTCACAACCAGAAATGTCTTGATCGAGGAGTTTGCGCAAGGCATCCCCTTGGCTGACTTTATGGAGAATGGCGGAGGAGTTTTCCAACATGACATCGCCGACGAGGGTCTCGATGCCTTCCTACGCATGTTGCTGCTTGACAACTTTGTTCATGCCGACCTCCATCCTGGGAACATCATGGTACGCTTCTACCACTCTGCCCGACCAGACTTGCGACTCCAAGGGAACGCGAACAAGCCGAATCCCGACGACCGAGATGATGTCACCGAGCGGGTGCTGGAACGTCTCCGCCCCTATCGCCACAGGAAGGATACTGCAGCATGGGAAACCGAGCTGGCCAAGATTGACGCCGAAGGCTTCCGTCCGCAGCTCGTCTTCATCGACACGGGCCTGGTGACGGAACTGAACGCCACGAACCGGACCAACTTCCTTGACCTCTTCCGCGCTGTTGCCGAGTTTGACGGGTATAAGGCGGGACATCTCATGTGCGAGCGTTGCCGGCAGCCGGACGCGGTCCTCGACAAGGAGGTGTTCGCGCTCAAGATGCAGCACCTGGTGCTGAGCGTCAAGAGCCGCACCCTTGCGCTGGGCAACGTCAAGATTGGCGATATCCTACAGCAGGTGCTCTCCATGGTCCGGAACCACCACGTGAGGCTCGAGGGCGACTTTGTCAACGTCGTCATCAGTATCCTCCTGCTCGAGGGCATCGGCCGCAGCTTGAACCCGGACGTCGACCTGCTCAGCAGCTCTCTGCCGATCCTCCGCCAGCTCAGCGCCCAGAGCGGAACGCAGATGGCCAAGTCGGGCGACTTCTCCATGATTGTCGTGTGGATGGGCCTCGAGGCTAGGCGGTTCATGCAGGCGAGCATCGAAGATGTACGTATCTCTGCCCTCTACCTTTATACTTCTTGCTAACATCTCGATAGGTCGAGCGATGCGTCAAGTACGATCTCCTTTCACCAAATGTGTAAATATGTAGTTATACTAGACTTTTTGAAGATGGTTGATAGGATATGGCATTGGCGGGGCGTACAGGCGGAACACGAACACTGGTAGAAATAATGAAGTCACCAAAGAAGGTATACCGAAGCCGCAGAGCGCAAGAGAAAATATTAGGAATCACGAGTACTGAATACCCATCTCCAGACACCTACCTAGTTGGGCTACTTCACTCCACGACCCTGGACTCACGATGAGTTTCAGACCTGGGCCGAGTTGTCGTGGGCGTTCCTCTGTATTTGGTTCATGTAAACTGGTACCCGTTGGTTAGGGCACCAGCCAACTGGTAATGAACTTGACGTTGGATACGAAGTGCATATCTTCTCGAGGTGTAAGATACTCAAGAGGTAATACAAAGGTTTTATGCGTACGTACTCTGTTCTTCCGCCTGCGTTCAATTTTCTGTACTCTCTCGAAGCTTCACCCACGTCACCCACGTCACCCCTCCAACAACCCAGCACCTTGACCTCAACCCACGCATACCGGCATCAAACCACAAGAGCAATAAGAGAAACAGCAAAAAAGAAACATAAAACAGCGGGTATTCACTAGTCATCACCGACCTAATTACTAATCCGCCGGTTGCTGGCTTATCGATGGGGGAGCGGACGGGGTTTCTCCTCTGCTAGACGTTGGTAGACTAGAGTTTCACCGAGCCGCTGTCCGAGAACACCTACCCTCCTGTCTCGCCGAACAACCGCATGCCTCGACCAGCTGCCATCCAATGAGCATGAACACACAGGATTCTGTTCTTCCAATGTACCTTGGGTCCGACGACTGCCTCTATAGAATCACTCGCGAGGATAAGCGCAAGCAGAGAGTCGATTACGTTCTGCTCCAATAAAATCGACCTGATACAAGAAGAGTCACGCACTTATGGACGCGCTGGTCGAGAGTCAGTCGAGAGTGAGCCAAGACCATTACGGACTCAGCCCATTACAGCAGTGAGGGCAGCAAAGGCAGCACTAGGGGCTTATTTTTTGCCACTATTTAATCCTATTTATCTATAATTTGAGATGTTTGAGAACCGTTTCCTTTTATATCTTACAGTAACGACCCAATTATAACTAAAAAAGGCAACAAAACGCTAGGATAATAAGCCTAATGGCTATAAGGGGCCCTAGAATGGAGAAGACGGTGAACCCGTGAGATGTAGACTGGAACGTGTTGTTGCTAGCAAGCGCGTCGGTTGCCAGCCCGACCTGCATGGCGGCAAGGACAACAGCAATATAGACTGTCGCCCCGGCCAGCCAGCCAAAGTTGTCCCGAGGAGGAAGCGTGGTATAGGTTTGAGAAATATTTTGCCTGTCATCCAGACAAGAAGAATGTCCATCTGCTCCATGAGGATGACGTCTTGACCGACTAGCGACTGGCGGTGCAACGAACGCGGCGGCATGGGTCGACCAGCAAGCCACAGCCAGCCGTGAATGTTGGTCAGCCGGCGGAAGTCGAGCTCTTTTTCAATGCAGGCTGTGACATCGTGAGCGGGGGCGGCCAGGTCGTCGGCCTTGGTGCGATACGATGCAGGCAGGAGCGATAGGAGCTGGTCGTTTTCGTGTTGAGACGCATCGGCGCCATGGTTGTCCTTGCTCTCGAGAAGACGGGTGGAGAAGTGTGAAAGGCTTGGCCCTTGTATCGTTGCAACAAATGGGGAACCTGTATTGGTCTATCTAAGCATGGGGGGAAAGGAAGAAGAGAGTAGTCTCTAGACTAATCTCCTTCCTATACGCCCTGGGGCTCGGAGGCTTCTTCGTTATAGATCGGTTCGGATGATGCGTAGTTGATGCGCCGGTCGGAGCCCGCCGGCACCGCTCACGGGGCCCATCCCCGGAGGAACCCTCTTGTGCGTGTCATCCGCCCCGGCCCACGGAAGGCGGCGGAAGGCTTTCGAGGATCTAGTCTCGAGGCACGGAAGTCAGCCCAAGGCACAGCCTGGGCCCTTTCGGCCCTCAGCCCGTAACCAGAAGAGAAGTAACTATTAGCAGAATGATTAGCTTGAATGCGATTAGGAAGATGGAGAGCATGAAAGGTAATGGTTGGGTTTACTCTCTTACTATTCCGCCTCCATTTCGAGAGCTATTGGTCATTTAGAAAACATAAGGGAGAACTAGAATATTAGCTCTTGATCCTATTTTATTTAGAGGATAGAAGGTATTACGCGTCCTAAAAACTTGGAGGAAGATAAAAGTTTAGAGAGCACGTGATGGGAATACTGTGGCGCATTGTAATGGACTGGCCCTAGGGGCGGCTGCTGCTAGGCGTCAATTGTAATATTAGTAATTATTCTTCTTGAGAAAGAAAATTCCTCCCCAGCTAGCCTGCCTTCTTCCCCCTTATGTCCTGAGTCACATGCCCTTAGTCTTAGTGCACCCTCCGTCCGCGTGAAGCGCGCGCTCGGCGCGTTTGCTGCACGGGCGCGTTGCGTGCCCACGTGACTTTAGGCACGGGCGTAGCCCGAGCCCATAACACGCATTATAATAATAGTTATTAGGCAACTCTACACTGCCTCGCGCCTAATAAATACAGCGTGTTGCTGTATCAGCTGATCTATTAGGGTAAACCCTACGTTTTTGTGCATATTTTTACCTTATTTTTATTCGCTCTCCCTTAAACTCTTTCCCCTTTGTTATCGATTCTTATTAAGGATACTTAACATAAGACTACTATTTCTATTTTATCACTCCACTTTATCCAAGAACTCGGCAAGATCTCTCCCGCTAAACTCTATTTACGATAAGATGGATTGGGCGCGATCTGGGCTAATCCTCCTTCTGGCGGGCGTCGCTGGCGTTATATATCTATGGTCATCAGCAAAAAAGCAACCTCCAACATCACAACTGCAGCAGCCACAGGAGACAGAACAGGTTTGTCGAGTTAATATGTTTTTAAGTCGTATATTAATATTGCACAGAATCGTGCCCGACAGCCTCTTGAGGTACTATACCCTGGGCCTATTGACGATGTCGAGGTTGAGTGAGTGTTTAATCAATCGAGAGAGATGCCGGTCTAATTCATATAGCATTATTGCCATACATGGCCTCGGGTCAAATGTTGACTGGTCCTGGACGTGGAAAGATGGCAACAAATGCGTTCACTGGCTTCAAGACTCTAATATGCTGCCCAAGAAGGTGCCTAAGTCGAGGACTATGGTGTACAACTATGAGTCGAGATGGCACAAGGATGCCCCGAAGACGCGCATCCAGCTTTGCGGAGAGGAACTCATACATAGCGTGCACTCATTCCGCAGCGAAAGCTCTAAGCGTCCAATTGTCTTTATCGGCCATAGCCTAGGTGGAAATGTCATTGTTGATGTGAGTATATGTGCCTACCCCGCTATGCATTTGACTAATCTACGATACCAAGGCCCTTCTCTATGCCAGCGATGAGGACAAATACAAGTACTTACCGGAGGCGACTGTCGGTGTAGTATTTCTAGGCACTCCTCTTAGGGGCACAAAATGGCAACCTTTCCTCGATTCCCTTGCGCAATTTATGGGATCAGTTGGTTCGCACCGCGGAATCACCGAGTGGCTTCGGTTCGACGGGCCTGAGCTGCGGGACAAATTACATCGCTTCTGCCATCTACGCAACATGCTATCGTTGCCTATCTCTTGTTTTTATGAACTCTATGAAACGGACTATGGGCGGCGATTTGGGATTAGCGGAGTGGCAAAAGGAATGGTATGTGAGATCTAGTTAACGTCAGGTACCAATGCTTATATGCTTAGATTGTGGAAGAAGCCTCCGCTTGCATCCCAGGCGTCGATAGATATGCCCTCCAGACGGACCACCTGAAGATCAATAAATACCAAGGCCCAACCGACCGCGCATTCTTGAGCGTTTCGGGCGTCATCTCCGAGATGTGCGCGAATTCGAAAGACGTGGTTATGCGTCGGCGATATCGTGCGTATTCTGATTCCTTAGTTTACGTTTCCTATTGACTTTAATAATAGCAAGGGACATTATTACCAATCGGGACCGTACGTTTGTTCATTTAACTACATGCGCTGAACTTGACTAACAGACCACTAAGATGTATTGAAGCAGAAGCCCGACGCTGGAAACTGCCTACGTGACCTCTTCCTTACAGATCCGCTCGAAGACAAAAAATCATTGAAACGGAAGAAGGGAGACCGCGCTTGCGGCACCTGCGAGTGGATTCTCGGCACGGAGGAGCTCACTACCTGGCTTGGTTCAGACGGCCAGGTGGGCGGCGCGACCCAGGTTCTATGGCTTCATGGGAATCCGGGGACAGGAAAGTCTACTATGGCTATGTTCTTGACAGAGGAGCTGGCGACAGCTTTTTCTCAAACCGAAGGGAGAACACTGGCATACTTTTTCTGCGACTCTGGCTTTGACACGCGGAAGACGGCCACATCAGTCATCCGAGGCCTTCTCCTCCAACTCGTCCAGCAGCACCCGAGGCTCCTTGACTACCTCTTGCCAAAGTACAAGGAGCGGGGCGCGGAGCTGTTCAAATCGTTTGACGCCCTCTGGACAATATTCATGGATGCGGCGGCGGACCAGAACACCGGCCGGAAATACTGCATCATTGACGCGCTGGACGAATGCGACGCGGAATCCCAAGGAATCTTGTTGCGACAGTTGCAAGAGGCCTTCCAGAGCCGAAATGCGCCACCAAATATCCGGATACTGGTTACCAGCCGACCATATCCTGAGATCCGCGAATACATGGAAGAGTTTGCAAAAAGGGACTTGGCTTCCTTCCCTGAGGCAAAGCAAGAGATTGATCGTTGCATTAAGGAGAGAATCGCAGATCTGACCAGAAGAAAACGCTACACAAACAAGGTCAAACGACAAGTCACCGACATCCTCCGAGACAAAGCTGAGGGTACTTTTCTCTGGATCGGCTTAGCCTGCAAAGAACTTGAGGATAGGCCATCGAACGAAGCCGTTCCGTTTTTACAGGGCATGCCTCGAGGACTTCATTCACTCTACAAGACGCTTCTCGATACAGCTCTCAAACAAGGGGGTCGAGCCAACGAAATCCAGCGCATTCTTAGCTTTGTTGCCGTGTGTCTGCGGCCACTGAGCGTACTGGAGCTCTCTGAGGCTTGCCAGCTGTACCAGGATGAGGACGATATGGAGACCCGGATGCAGTTTACAAGCGAGAAAATCGCATCCTGTCGCCTAATGATCATCATTCAGGACGAAAAAGTCCTCTTACTGCATCAGTCAGTGAAGGACTTTTTAGTTGGGCCTGGGGGTGATTACTTTATTGACGAGCATAAGGCACATGCTGACCTTGCCCACCGCTGCATTGACCTCTGCATTGAACAGTTCAAGATTAGGGGTCAATCAGATATCGATTTCCTAGAGTATGCAACTGAAGAATGGCCAAATCATGCTCGCATGGCGGATTCCCGATTTGAGGTCAAGAATTCGCAGGCGGAGTTCTTTGAGGTAGAGTCTCTGTGTCGGGAGTCCTGGGTAAGAGCATATAATCGCCGAGCTTTTCTGGGGATTCCATCGCAATTCTCCATCTTGCATGTGGCTGCGCAATGGGGAGTACCCGTGCTAATCCGTCATGTCACGCGCATATATAGTGAGCGAAAAATGGCAGAGGAGTTAATCCGTGTTAATGAGTCTGGGGCAACGCCACTCAAGTGCGCTGTTGATTCAGGGTATATCACTGTTGCTTCTGTACTGCTAGACTCAGGAGCGAGTATAGACGCAGGAGTAGTGAAAGCTGCGGCGGGAAATTGGAGGAATGGCAAGGAAGTGATGGCACTGCTTCTCGAGCAACGAGGACACGACATCTCCATTGCGGAGGAGGTAGTGAAGGCTGCGGCGGGAAATTGGGGGAATGGCAAGGAAGTGATGGCACTGCTTCTCGAGCAACGAGGACACGACATCTCCATCACGGAGGAGGTGGTGAAGGCTGCGGCGGGAAATCTTGGGAATGGCAAGGAAGTGATGGCACTGCTTCTCGAGCAACGAGGACACGACATCTCTATTATAGAGGAGGTGGTGTCTAGTATTGCTGAGAACTTTGACAAGGAAGTGATGGCACTGCTTCTCGAGCAACGAGGACACGACATCTCCATCACGGAGGAGGTGGTGAGGGCTGCGGCGGGAAATTGGAGGAATGGCAAGGAAGTGATGGCACTGCTTCTCGAGCAACGAGGACACGACATCTCCATCACGGAGGAGGTGGTGAAGGCTGCGGCGGGAAATGGGGGGAATGGCAAGGAAGTGATGGCACTGCTTCTCAAGCAACGAGGACATGACATCTCCATCACGGAGGAGGTGATGAAGGCTGCGGCGGAAAACAAGGAGAATGGCAAGGAAGTGATGGCACTGCTTCTCGAGCAACGAGGACACGACATCTCCATCACGGAGGAGGTGGTGAAGGCTGCGGCGGGAAATCTTGGGAATGGCGAAGAAGTGATGGCACTGCTTCTCGAGCAACGAGGACACGATATCTCCATCACGGAGGAGGTGGTGGAGGATCTGGAAACGTATATGGCGAGATACAAGACGCCACCCCTTTCGTCATTGATAACATAGATTGTCTAGTATTTATCAAGTAGTTAACCAACGAGAAAGATCTATAATATAATACAGTTATTATATTACTTAGAGCTTTGCACTACCAGCACACTATAGGTGCCTGATGCACCTTCAATTTATCACTCGATCGGTTTGGGCGAGTTGATACTCCTGGTCTCCCCTCATTCCGCCATATCACCATTAGTAACAAGCATGGGACAGACAAGTTCATTAAGGTCTATACGAAATAGGAGACAAATTATGCACTGCGAGGGTCTGGGTGGTGAGGATGAACAGTCAGAGGGACCAGCTTGGGACCTCTCGGAGGTTGACGAGGCTGTCTGGGTGTGGGGCGAGGGGAGTGACCGAGTGAGCAAACGTGAGCGGGATTGAGCTGGGACTGAGTAGTCCTGAATTTGTCCTGAAAGCGGTAGTGCCTTAGGTAAGCTGGATGGCTTCCCAAAGTCTAGGCTGAGGTCGTATCACAGTAGAATTACGATATTGAAAAGAACGTGCTATTCATAATCCTATTAAATATACGCTTTCTGAACACTGTCGGACTTGGAGAGCCAGGTATCTATGTGCCTCGTACGGAGCGCAACAGACGCAGAAGTGTCTCTTGTCGCGCCCGCCCACCCCTGACTAGCCCCGGCCTCGTGGAGGTCGCCTATGTATGTGGCTAACGGTGTGTAGCTGGTGTTATAAAGGTTCTCCAGTCTGGAACAAGAGAGCCTCCAAAGTCGAGGGCCTGAACCTTCTTTTTCGGAGGCACACGACTCTATAAATGGAGGCACACACTGAGCGGAGGAGAACTTGACGGGACCCCGAGCTCTCTGGCACCTATGGTCGTATGTGGTGAGGATGCCTGCGTTTTGTGATGATATGCTTTCACTCGGCCTGGCAAGCTTTGAAGGACATTATTATTCGGTTCGTGTTGGTTAAGTCTATGAATTATGTATCCCTTTCGTTTCCTTCGGACCCTCCAGCAAGGAGACTTTCCGTCGCATAGTATCAAAGCCGACGCCGCGGGACCAGATCCCTATCTATGAATAAAAGTAGTAGTTAATTGTACAACACACGTGATCCGTCTCTCGTTCCGAACGCCACATCAAAAGCCAGAATACAGACCCCTGGCATCACCCCCGTTGAGAAATCCACGAGCTAGAATCAAACGGCATCATAAGGAGGTTGGAGTTCCTAATCCGTGCTTGCGCTGAGCTCCAATGGTTTGTCCCAGATGTTCCTCAAGATGGCTGCCGTGCCGTCTTCCTCCTCGCCGCCGACCAAGCTCGAGCCGCTCAATCTCTCGTGCAGACGACCCTCGTCGTCGCCGTCGAAGCTCGAAGCGGTGCCGCCGTTGGTCGTTCGGACCGAGTTGGGGCGACGCGGGGTCATGGGTCGCCGAGCATCGGGCATGCTGACATTTCGGGTGTGTCTCATGACGGGGTCGGCCAACCTCTTGCCATTGCTCAAGCCCACAGAGAGCTTTGGAATCTGTAGCGACTTCTCCACGTCGGGCAACCGACTAAGGCGGTCCAGAGATCGAGAAATTGAATTCTGGTATCTTCGGACGACGAGGTACTCGAGACCGGTGCGCTCGAGGAGTTTGCCAATTCGAGGGTCTCGACTTGTTGCGCCGTCAAAGCCAGGGCCACCGACGCCGATGAGGGGAGTGACGCCCACTACGCCTCCGACACCCCCGATAGCTTGACCTGGTTCGATGACGGAGCTCGCTCGTTGCAAGTTGAGCTTCTGTTGGGTTCTCGAGGCCTGAGCTGGCGGGGCGGCTGTTCGTCGGGACGTCTTGGGAGCTAAAGCGCTGTCGTCGATGGGATCGGGGACGATGGTAAGATCGGGGCCCTCTCGGGCATTGGGCAGGCTGGCGACGGAGAGGGGGTTCTTGGGGGCATCGTCGAAGCGTCTCGTAGGTCGGTAGAAGGATCCTTCGCTGGTCAGTCCGGAGCCGGCAGCTTCGACGAAGCGAGACGTCAGTTCATCTTGGTTGCTGCCCATAAGAGGCACCTCTCTATCCTCAGCCGAAGCCGGAGCGAAATGGCGCGGGACGACGCGTGCGAGATCGGCCGACATTTGTGGAGGGGCGCCCGAGGAGGGGGTTCGCCGTAGAATTCGAGAGGTTAGGTCTTCTTTGTGTTGCACGCGCTCTTGTTCGGGAGCCGACATGCGAGGCTGCACAGGTACGGATGGTTGGGCGTCTTCGCTGCGGCGTTCCGTCGAGGCACGGTCGTTGGGAGTGACGGGACGGGAGTCGCTGGCACTTGCGGCCTGGGAATGCGCGCTGCTATTGATGGAGCCTTTCCGTGAGAGATAAGGCGAGTTAGAGCCACTCGCGTCGACCCATTCGTCGTCTTGGACGTCCTGTTCGTCGTCGCCCAAGTCGAAGTGAACCTGAGCTTTGCTGCTGTTGCTGGCGGCGCGGGCCTGGTAGACGATGGTGGTGCTGGCAGCTCGCTTCAGTTTGTCCGTCGACTTGGGGCGCTTGGCTACTTCGACATGCGAGCGATTGCGCCTGAGTTTAGTATGAGAAGGGCTCTTTGTGAGATTGGCAGACGAAGATTCGCGCGACGAGAGCTTGGCGTCGCTGGCGGCACGGCGATGCGAGGATTGCGAGCTAGGTCCGCTAGACGTCGCTGACGGTCGCTGCTGCGGCTGATTCTCCGAGTCGGGCGGTGAGGTGTGGCGGCGATGAAGCTTGGGTTGTTTGGCGGGAGCGCGGGCGTTGTGTAGGCGACCAACAGGGTGCTGTCGCTGATGTCGGTGGTGTTTAGTGTGGTGATGCGCCTGTTGGTGTTGAAGGCCACTGGTGTCGCTTTGCGAGTCGCTCTCCTGAGGGTTGGGCGGGGGTCGTTTTGATTGGCCGCTGGACGATGCGCTGTCGGCGTCGCGAGTGTTGACCATAGCTGCAGCAGGTGGCGGATTCCCGGCGGCGATTTGGGCGTGTGATGACTGTGCTATGTGCTATAATGGGCGCAGCGTTGTGTGACCTGAGGACGGCTGAATGCTGCAGTTCCACTTGCCGTCTGCTTGGTGTTACGCTGTGCGGCTCGATGCAGACCAGGTGAGGTCGTGAGAGACAGCTTGCGTCTGTTAATGCCTGCCTTTAGTCCGTGTCCCTCCTGCCCGAGCCGGCGAGCCGGATAAATATCATGAGCGAGTTCTCCTAGATATTGCAGTTGACAGATTTGTGCTTTGCAAAGTCGAAGCGAGGGAGGCCGGTTCGGTGGTTTTTTTTTTTGGGTGGGCAATAAGATCAATGGAAGAGACGTTGGCGTCGGTAGAGTTTGGCTAGAAGCTTCCCTGACGTCGCTGTAGCCGTGTCAATGGGCGGTATGAGGTTACGTTTGCGTCTTTGAGCAAGTCGCGCGCAACGAACAAAGGAGGAGGTGCGCAAGAGAAGGATCGGAGACGGTTGCAGGAGAAATGTCCAAGAAGAAGGTGAAGGGAGAAGCGTTGAGCAGCCGCAAATCCAGACCGAAACCAGCCCCAGGAAACGATGGGCCCTTGAGGTCGACTAGTGTGCGTGCCGAGACACGGTAATGGATTTTAGGCGACTTTGATTAGTGAAGGAGCTCTGATCAGAGCTAGCAGACTTGAGTGCAATCGGCGGAGGAGTGAGGAGGAAGATGAGAAGATGAGGAGCAGAGACGAACGAGAGCTAGCAAATAGCTTTCGTCATGCAGCGCGAAAAGGTAAAAGAGGAGTCTGGAGAGTTTGGCGACTCTTGGTCTAAACGGGCTAATAAACTCGATAAGAGCAGAAGAATTTATTAAACCGTCGGCAAGCGAGGCGGGGAAGATGACGATGTTGAGAGTATTTGAAGGAAGGGAGGGAAGTGTATCGACGGATATCGGGCGTGGAAATGAGTGAATGCCTGCACAGCTCTGCTGCTCCGACAGCGCAGCTGCCTAAAGCAATACTAAGCACGCATGCATCAGTTGATAATTGACAAAGCCAGTCACCACCTGACGACTTCTCTTCGCACATCGTGCTCCCAACCACGAAGGACTCCTTCGCTCCACAGCTCATCGAGCTCACCAGTGACAATCTCGATCCGTATTTTGTCGTCATTCGCTCTGTGCAAAGTTTGGCATTGAGTCGGGGAAATCCTCTCAACACCTCACCCGGCTCGCCCACGGCACCTTGTCGAGATACGTCAGAGCGCAGTGCCATCCCAGTCTTCGCAAAGTATGAACAACGCCGACGGGCCTCATCGATCTGGACTGGGGTCCGGCGGGGGGCTGGGTGCTGGGCTGCACTCAAGCAGCGGTCAAAGAGATAGAGATCTACGGCCAAGTCGATTGCGATGCCTCGCTTTTCCACCTCCGCTAAGCGGCCGTGGCTTGCAAGCTTGTAAGCTTCCAACTTGCATAGAGAGCCCGCCTCGGGCTAGCATCCCGTGACTTGCCGTCGACTTCCTCACTAGAGTCTGGAAGCTGCCGTTGGGAGCTTGGCGAGGGCTTTTAATCAAACCCCAGGAGTCCAGGGGAAGCAAACAACGCCTTCGGACCCCCCCAGCATTGCTGCATGGACCGTCAACCCCAGAAAATTGCCCTGGCCACTCCTCCCGATTGGCTGGACCCGACTCCCGGGACATTATACGAGGGCTCGAGAAAACGCCAGGGCGCAAGCTCAATCGTCCATCAAGCCTCTCTCAAGGCTCGGCCGTGTCGAGCGTGTTCGGAGCGAGAGAGAAGGGATGTGGTTGCTGGGAAAGGCACCCAGTTTTACAAGCTCTCATCCACCAACCTCAGACCCTCCACCCAACGAACCATCAAACCCGTTATCCCCCCACTGTCCCCGCAAGTTTTGCTTGCATCGCAGCTGCAACTTCCGTACCGAGTAGTCTGATGAAGCTTGCGCTGGGGCCTGCTGTCGTCGTGATTGATTGGCTTATCACCAGTTGGCCGACTGAATGGGTCACGTGCTTTACCATGTGACGCATGCGTCTGAGCGCCGCCACTTCAATATCGTCCTCACTCTGCGACGACATCGCGCACCTCTTTCTGGGATCATCTCTGTCACCTCAAAAGCTTCGCATTTAGCACCCCCAAACTCTGCAGCCATGTCATCCCTTGCCGAACTCGAAGAAGAGAGACAACAGTATCAGGAACAGGTGCGCTCCTTCTCCCCGCGACTCTCACAAATCATGCGTCTAACTATTACTCCTCCTAGCTCGACATTGTTCTTAGCCAGCTCCGAGATGATCCCGACAACGCCGAACTCAAAGCGCTACAGGACGAGTTACAAGAATTTATCAACCTCCTCAATGAAAACATTGCTGAGCTCAAGCCCAAGCAGGCCCCCAAGCCAGCCAAGCAGCCGTCGCCACCGCCCCAGCCCGACAAGTGGTCACGAGAGAGCCATCCCGCCTTCAAGAAAGCCGATTCTGTCCCTGAAAGAGAAGACGTCCCTGTGAACTACCAGGTTAACGATACTGTCTTGGCAAAGTGGGTTTCTGGCGACAAGGCCTTCTACCCGGCCCGCATCACGTCCATTACTGGCTCATCGACGGATCCCATCTATATTGTCAAGTTTAAGAGCTACGATAACACAGAGACGCTACGGTCTCGCGACATTCGGCCGGTTTCAAACAAGCGAAAAGCTGAAGCGGATACCCCCATCTCAGCTGCCTCTACCCCCACACCACCCGCTCCCGGCGTCGTGACCACCGCCGGTGCCACGGTGTATCCCGAGGCGAAGAGAGAACTTGAGCAGAATTTCGAGGCCCCTAAACCGCCAAAGGCAAAGAAGATCAAGGCTAAGAAAGAACTGGAAGCTGGCAAGACCAAGTGGCAAGACTTCAACGCCAAATCGAAGTTTGGAAGGAGCCACAAGAAGGATAGCATGTTTCGTACCCCGGAGGGAGTTCGGGGTAGAGGTAAGGCCTTCTTTCTCAAAGAATTGATCAACTTGCTGACCGCTGTCTAGTTGGTTTCACTGGGTCTGGTCAGGCTATGCGAAAAGACCCAACTCGATCCCGTCATGTCTACCAAATGAACGAGGACCTTGACTAATAAAATTTCTCTCTGGGCAGGACGAGTCAATATTCATGCGGCGAGCACAGGGCGTTTGGGATGTCACGGGAGAAATTGTTTTGTTTGGTAACATCCTTGAAGTTGATTGCAGTAGAGGCTAACGTTTCTCGCCTGGCGCTTCTTCTAGCTGCTCTCATTTATCTACTCTAGCCTCGAAGTATGTGAGACCGACGGGTCTTATTACGGTTGGCGAGTGCACTCCTAGTTATCGGGAGGGATAATCGGCGGCCGTTGAAGTTGAGTATACATTGCTAGGCGCATTATTGACCTCACGCTTACTTTTAACTCTTCCCATGTTATACAATATTGACATCCGTGATTGTCACCTTAATGTCCTGTCAGATTAATCTTGGGAGCTATGTCCTGAGCAATGCTCAAGAAGGCCGATGCTCTTTCGCTCGTAGGTTCAGCCACCACAGTCGGCTTTCCTCTCTCGGCGTCTTCACCAATGTTGGGATGCAGAGGAATGTCTCCCAGGTAATCAATCTGGTGTTCCTTGCACATCTTCTCTACCCTCTCGTTGGATCCGAACACATGTGTCTCGCCATGACAATGGGGGCATTGGAAAAGCGACATGTTTTGCACGAGACCTAGAATGTTGACATTGACAGTCTTGAACATGTTGATACCCTTGACTGCATCTTTTGTCGCCAGTGTGTGAGGTGTCGTGACAATGATGGAGCCTGTACCGAGATCAATGAATACGTTTAGCTCCCTGCGTTGGAGACCTACCATCCAAAATGATCTGCTGCGTGATGGTCAATTGTGTATCGCCCGTGCCTGGGGGCAAGTCCAGAACTAAGATGTCGAGACCACCCCAGTCGACCTCGTGGAGGAGTTGTTGGATGGCTTTCATGACCATCGGCCCTCTCCACACGACGGGCGCATTCTCGCCAACCAGATAGCCCATGGACATGGTCTTAACTCCATAGTTTGTCAACGGGACCAGCTGGTTATCTGCGGAGTGTCAGCCTGAGAAGGCGTCTAGCATGGCATAGCTTACTGCTAGACAGTCGAGGCTCGCCTGATAGATCAAACAGAGTAGGGATCGATGGCCCGAAGATGTCGGTATCTAGGATACCAGCTCGGTAGCCGAGCCGCGCAAATGCCAGGGACAAGTTTACTAGTTCAGTTCAGCATTCAGCGTTACAGACCGAAACGGTAGTGAATACCTGCTACAGTGCTCTTCCCGACGCCGCCCTTGGCTGACGACACGGCAATGACCTTTTCGACGTCGGTGATCTTGCGTCTTTGGGGCTTTCGAGGCCAATTTGGCGGTGTTCCTGAGCGAGGAAGGCCCTGCAATTGTGAGCGAGCGGGATTGGCAGTCTGTGGGTGAGAGGAACCTTACTAACGGGTTTTCGTGCTGAAGAGCGCGAAGGCTTTGGAAGAGACGTGCCGACGTAGGACGCATCCTGAGGGTGATGGATGAGATGCAGAAGATGCCTCAAGAGATGGCATGCGACTTCTCTATACGAGGCACATCAGTAAGATAAAGGTGAAAACTAGATCAAGACTTTAGATTGACACAAGGCCAATCTTTAATCGGCGTTAATCACGACCAGGTTAACTCAGGATGAAAGACATGAGTTTCTCCAACTGGCCCCAATAGCTGAAGCCAAAGGCTCACTCACTAACAAACCGCCTTGCGAAACTCCACAAGATTCTGCCACGCGTCACCGCCTAAAAGTTCAAGGTGCCCGTCTCAAAAATTTCCTACGTGGGGCCTACATTCGAGGCTCAAGTCTTGTCTCCGAAGCAAATCCCAATATGGCACCAATGGCGAAATCAAAGAGCCGCGCAAAGGCGTTCCAGGAAATGGACGAGCGCATCGCAAAGGGTAAAGTCTCGATCGCGAAACTCAATTGCAGAACTTGAGGTCTAACTTTAGGCGCGACAGATTACGATCCTGAAGCCAATGTCGAGGCCAGCGATCCTGGCAGCGGAAGCGAAGAGGAGAGCGAGAATGAGAACGCGGGCACCGAGCATTACGTTTCCGTCGGGAAGAGCAAACTGAGGAAAACGGAGGGCGTGTCCCTGGGTCCTCAGTATCGAGGATGGCGCGTCTCGAGGCAAACCCTCGACCAGGAGGGCGACGAAGATGAAGATGACGACGAGGTTGAAGACGACGACGAAGAATACGCAGACCCCGAGACGGTGAACCTGGACCTTGACACCGCCGAGGCCAGCGACTCTGAAATCTCCAGCGACAATGCCCTGGGCGACAGCGACGAGGAACGGTTCAAGGACTTTACCTTCCGGGGAAGCTCAAAACCGAAGAAGCCCGCGAAGAGAGCAACCGCCGTTGATTTCATGCCCTCTGACGAAGACGAACAAGAGGACAGCGCTGATGTGGACGAGGACGAGAGCGACATGGACGGTGCCGAGCTGGATGATTCTGACGAGGATGAGGAAATGGACGATGGCTTGGATGCGCTGGTGGATGGCGGGGATTCG
Organism: Thelonectria discophora; assembly: GCA_911649645.1. Classification (NCBI taxonomy): domain Eukaryota; kingdom Fungi; phylum Ascomycota; class Sordariomycetes; order Hypocreales; family Nectriaceae; genus Thelonectria; species Thelonectria discophora. The sequence goes on from CAJVRK010000012.1 coordinate 1,714,196, forward strand.
GATAAAGAGTCCGAAGAGAGTGAGGAGGAAGAGGGCGGTGAAAATGAGGACGAAGACGAAGAGGAAGGATCCGAATCTGATGAGGATCAAGGGGAAAAGAAGAAAAAGGCCCAAGCTGCCAAACCAACCCTGGCCGCCCTGTCAAACCGCGCAGACGTCGACAAGGGCACCGCGATTCGACAGCAGATGAAGATATACGACGGACTCCTCAACTTCCGCATCCGGCTACAAAAGGCCTTGGTCGCGGCAAACACCTTTGGCGCCCTGGAAGCCAGCCCCGAGCCTGAGTCCGAACCCTACGAGGCCGCCGAAGAGGCTGCCATCAAGCTGCTCAACACCATCAGCAGCTTGAAGGACAACTTTGGCGCGTCGCGTGCTGGCGACAAGCGAAAGCGCGAACTCGACGTGTCCATGACTACCGAAGCTATCTGGAATCATATGCAAGAGGAGGAACGGCGGTCCATCAAGTTCCGGGAGGATCGACTGGAGAAGTGGTCTCGCAAGGTCCAGTCCGTCAACGTTGCCGCCGCAAAGAGCCTTGGATCGAGGAACAAGACCCTTATCGGCGCTCTCCAGGAGCAGCTGAACAACCCCGACGACCGCCTTGCGAAGCGAACCCGCGTCCCGCGCTCATGCGCCCCAGCCCAAGCGGCTAAAGGTGTCGCCGAGGACGAAGATATCTACGATGACGCCGACTTTTACCAGCAGCTCCTCAAGGAGCTCGTCGACCAGCGAACCGTGGACGGCTCGTCGCAGGCGGGCGCGGTGCCGACCGTGGTCATGACGGTGGCCAAGGACGCAAAGATGCGCAAGAACGTCGACCGCAAGGCCAGCAAGGGCCGCAAGATGCGCTTCACGGTGCACGAGAAGCTGCAGAACTTCATGGCGCCCGAGGACCGGCGGGCTTGGGAGCAGGAGGCTATTGATCGGTTCTTTGGCACCTTGTTTGGGCGCAAGATGGAGCTGAACGAGGACGAGAGTGACGACGACATGGACGTGGACGCCGAAGAGGCAGGCCTTCGTCTATTTAGAAGCTAGAACTTCGTACTGGACTGTACTATCAAATAGACGCAATAGATGATCCTTGGGTATCTCCAAGGACACAACAGCCCAAGAACATGGTGAAGAGTGTCAAATGGACGACGAGATGGATTGCTGGACCACCCAGAGTTCGCGATGTCGCATCCGAGCTAGGAGGGCCCTCAGTCTTCTCCGTCTCGGCCTCCAGAGCGACCTTCTCCTCGGCGTCGCGGCTCAGCCGGACAAAGGCGCGGTAACAGGGCCACAGGTGCCAAAAGGCGAAGGCGGCAGCGACGTGGCGCGCGACGGGGTCAAATGTGCGGCGGACAAAGACGATGGCGACTAGGTTCAACGACAGGAGCAGGCCGCCAAAGGACTGGAGAATCAGGGCGGCCGCGGGAGGGAGCGGTGAGAGTTGCGATTGAGGGCGCAGGATAAAGGTGAGCGAGGCGGGGGTTTCGATGAGGACGTGGAGGAGGAAGGATATTGCGGGTAGCGAGATATGCATTGCGGATGATGGATATTGATGTTGACTCGGGAGGTGTTGAGGTGGTGAGAGTGGTGAAAGGTGCAGAGGAGGTACCCACAGGCAGGGGACTTGTGGGCGAGATTTTATCTGCAGTGTTTGCACGAGGAAGGGTCGCACATCTAATTAAGCAGCTACCCCTGGTACAGCATGTAGGTACGGATCTGAGAACATCATGAACATGCCTACATCAATTGCGGCACGTCGTTCGGAATGGTGTATAAACATGGCCGGCGGGGTGATATTTGTCCCACCGGAACAATTTACACGGTTATGGCCAAGAAGCGGGATGACGTTGAGAGTGGCTCATTCGGATTGTGATCCGAAAAAACGCAGCTCGCCATTGGGTTCAGTTGCTGTCATCCAATGGCACCGGACGTATTTGCATTCTGCTCTTGCTTACCACCTTGGCTATCTCACTGCCTCAGCCACCACGGCTCGACCATTTCGAGACCATGTCCCCTACCGTTTCGGCAGTTAAACTCTCAAGCCCTGGTAGATAAGGCGGCCTCCCGCTTCACCACCCCTTCCCCGCCCGCAGCAAGCCTGACGCCGTTTCACGGAAGCTGCGATAGCCGGCACTTCGCCTGCTTGAAACAACAACGCGTGGGCCTCAATCGTTGCTCCGGCGCCGTGAAGCCGAAGCAGTGGCCACTTCTCTGCGAAGTCTCTTACATCATGATGCGGCTCCACCTGCGATGGGAGACTGGAGTGAGACATTGCTCTTTGGTCCATCTCATGCGAAGGTACGATGGACGCTTCGTTGTTTAAAGTCGTATATCTACTAGAGCTGCTGCCCAACCTCTCCTTGTTTCAATTGACAAGTTTAGAGATTCAGTGATATTCCCAGGCACGCGCCAGAAGCCACCAGGAACCGACTACAGCTTGGCGCCTTCCCAAACGTAGCCCAACCAACCCCGCGACACAACAAGGGCAGGTGCACTCACCCGTCGCCCATCATACCGCTCACATCCTATTCTCTTCTTCTTCTCTCCGTCTCTCCTCATCCATCCTCACCCTCGTTTCCTGGAACCTCACATTCTCCCTAATTTTTGTCCCATTCACACTTACCTACATCGTTAACTAGAAGGGTATCTTCCCGTGTGCCCCTACAACTTGCCCCCCCCCCCCTTACCTAATCTGGGCCATCCCCTCTGTCAGCTGCAGCTATACTCAATTGACCAAGAGACGACCTCACGACGCGTTCCGGCCTTTTGGACTTTTTGGCGTCGAATCAATCCGACTGCATCTCAATCTACCTACCCGCAACAGCTTCTCTCAACTCTTGGAATCATGGCTGCTCCCAATAGCTTTGGGGACCTGAATCTCTCCATTGTCGGCCTCGGAGTTCAATATCCCCCGAACTGTCTCAAATCCGACGCCCTCGATACTCTTGCCCAGAGATTCTACCCAGATACCCCTTCGTAAGTGCGCTGAATTGTTGTGGTTTGGCATTGGCTAACCGTGTTTGATAAATAGCATGAAAAAGGTCCTCGCCATCAACCAGTATACTGGCATCGACCTTCGTTCTTCTGTGGGCACCCCCGACCACCCAATAGTGAACCAGCCAACCCCCCCTTCGATCAGTGATGTCCATCAGGTATTCCATAGTGATGGAGTCCCATTGGCCATCAAAGCTGCTGGCAAAGCCATCAAAGAGGCCAAGATTGATCTCCGCCAAATCACCCACATGGTCTCAACCACATGCACCGACAGCTCCAACCCTGGATTTGACCACTTCGTGGCCAAAGGCCTTGGAATTACTCACCAGATCGAAAAGGTGCTTTTGCATGGAGTCGGCTGCAGCGGTGGTCTCGCCGCACTGAGGACTGGAGCAAACCTGGCGCTGGGACACACGGCGAGGGGCAAACCAGCACGAATTCTGTGCGTGGCCCTCGAAATCAGCACGACCATGGTCCGCAGCGAGATGGACAGCATCAATGAGCTGCAGGAGACGAGAATCGGACCCTGCCTGTTCTCAGACTGCGCAAGTGCCGTAGTGCTCGGCAACGGCATTGGCGAGTATTCTGAGCCCATATTCGACCTCCTCGGGTGGGAGCACAGAATACTACCCGATACGGAGAATGACCTTGGGTTCGATGTTGATCCTCTTGGTAAGTGGAAGACAGCAAGATTCTCGCCCATGGCTCGACTAATATGTCCCTAGGTTGGAAGGTTGTCCTCAGCCCTCAGGTTCCAAAGCTCACTGGTTCTGCCATGGCACCTGCGTTCAAGGACTTGCTAGCCTCAGTTCCAACACTACCCGCCGACTACCAAAAGGCCGACGACTTTGACTGGGCAATGCATCCGGGTGGCGCCACGATTCTCTCGGGAGCCGAGCGAATCCTGAAAATATCCTCAGAGCACATGCGAGCAAGTTACGACACGTACATGAAGCACGGAAACTCAAGTTCAGCCACCGTTTACAGCGTCCTGAACCGTCTTCGTTCAAAGGATATGGATTCGTTGGCGCCAGGTGGCCGGGTTCGTGAATATGTCGTGGGTTGCGCGTTTGGGCCGGGCATCTCGGTAGAGATGTGCATGATGAGGCGCAACATGGCTCACGGAAGCCAAATCACTGGACTACCAACTCCTCCAGAGACGGAGAGCGAGCCCAGCGAGCCCAGCGAGCCCAGCGAGACGGGAGACACAAGTGATAGCAGTGAAGTCGAGTGGGCCAACGGACGGACCGGGGCTCCGGCCGGTACGGGTTCGGAGAGGGTGGACCCGAAGACGTGGGTGGCCGAGGCACTGGAGAAGTTGGATCTTGATTAATCAAAGGCATTGAGTGCGGTGTACGAACTGACCCTGTTAAGAGTTGATAGACGGTAGGTAGATTGAGAAGTTTGGGGCGGGTAGATCAGGTCTGAGAGCATTAATAGACGAGCAGGATTCCCCAGTTGAAGGCCCGGCACCCGAAGCCAAGAATTGGAGCATTCCGCGTTGTTTCCAACTGTGACACTGATGGATTTTCGGTCTGAGACAAAGATAATGGATGAGGAACGAGGCGGATGCATGATGGATAGTAGCTGAGTCAGCAACAGGCCCAGGCGACAAGGCTTGGCAGGCGGGCTGGAACATGATATGATCTGAGATGACGATCAAGCTCTGACAAAGGGGAGATTAGAATGACGACTTGCCGCGCTGCATGCAGCTGAAGGAGAGCTGACGAATCCAATGGCGCTCCACATATTGATCGAGCTCAAGAAGGCGGCGGCACAGATAGAGTCACAAGGGATAGCGCCCAAAGTCCCACTTGGCCATCATGAGCTTCCTTGGCTGCATGCCGTGCAAAGCGAGAACGAGGGTCAAGGCTCTACGGGCAACTGAACGGTAGGTAGGCCGATGGGTGGCTTTTTCCTCTAGCTTCCCGTCACCGCCTGTCACTTTTTGAAGAGCAAAACACGCGAGAGGAGGCCGGCCGCGATTTCACGGCCTCTGGGGATTAGCCACTGTCGCTAGGGGAGAAAGGGAAAGACGCCATTGGGATTGGTTGGGACGGGGTTGGACGAAGAAGCTAGGAAAAGCCCGAGAGGAACGGAGGTTACGGCGTGCCAAAATCCGTGGTGGCGACGGGGTATTCAGCCTTGCGAGGGGGTTGTGTGCCCCGGTTGTTTCGTGTGTTCCACGTTGGGAGGTGTCAGCTAGGAGCCTGATTAGGACAAGGCGCAGAAAGAATTGAAATTCAGGTAGAAAGAGAGCGTTGAAATTGAGCTTCAGGTGGGGGGATGGGATTGGGATTGAGTCGATCTGCAAAATGTTTGGGACGGTAAACAGAGCAAAGGGGGGAGCTTGAGGGCTGGAGAGCAAGGGGAGAAACAGGGGATATGCCTGGATTCGTCGATTGTCCGTCGGGTGCGAAAGCTTGTTGGGTGGTTGTGAGATGGATGGGATGTGACTGTGACCACCGCGTGCAGGATTCGTTATTGGAGGAGATGAAATGATTCGCAACACGACACTTGAGAGTGGATTCTGGTTGGAGCCCTCTCTCTCGGCAACTGTTACCTTTGCCGTCTCGAGCCGTCGCAAGGTAACTAACCAAACAAACGGGATGGGACTCGATGGATGGGTAAGCCGCTTCGTGGCACCAGCAGGGGTAACCTATCGAGGAGACCTGGAAGGGCGTCGTTAATACTGGACTATTGAGGGACTCAAGTGACGTGAGGAAACGCCCATGGGCTTGACAGGTAGTAGAAGGAAATACGACAGAAGCCTCAACCCTGAAGCAGAAAGAAGCGTCAAGTGAAAGGCGCCAAAGTCAAGCCCAAGTCAAGCCAAGTCAAGGCCATCAAGTGAACGCGTCAAGCTGCTCGAGGAAAAAGCAAATCAAACAGCAAAAACTCGACACCAGCTCAAAGTGGACCGTTCTAGGTCAAAGAAAGAACTTGGACGACGCACCAAAATCCATGGGCCCCGGAGCCGACGGCTAACAAACTAGCCAATGAGAAGCGGCGATATAGCGAGCCGGCGTCCCGAAAGAGAAACTCGTCTAAAACGAGCCGCGCCGGTGGGAAGGGTGGTGGAGAGCAAAAAGGGTCCTTGGTTGTCCGAAGCTGCCATTTTCTCCCCCCACGGCGATGCCGATTTGACGAGAAGATGCAGCGACGATGATGTGCGTTGGCATGGCGTTTCGGTAAGTTAGGGTTTTCCCTTTAATGCGGTGTCTGGAGATGGGACCTCATTGCCACGAAGCAACGGCAAACAGGAGGGAAAGGAAACAGTGCTTCCCGCAGGGGTTCAGATCTAGGGTAGCATCGGGGATGGGGTTAGGGGGGTCCGACTTCATCCCAGCGAGGCGGATGCACGGCTCGCAGCACGGTTCGCTCTAAAAAACTCCCCGTCTCCCGATGTTCTCCTCCCCCGGTGTGTTCCCTTTTGAATCCTTTTGGGGATTTGCGTTGCGGCCTGGGTCTGTGGAGAAGGGAAGGGGGTGGTTTTGTCTCAAGGGTTATCAGTCGGGAGAGACCAGTCAAGTGAAGTCAAGCTTCATGTCGCCTCCGCGCCATGCCACGCGGGAAAAACCATTAGAGTTAACAAAAACAGGCACAGAGACCTCGAGTGGAATTGTCCGTTTAAGTCCGTTACAGTCATCGGAGGAATTAACAAGTGTTGCCAAGGGTTGTCAGGCGGCCCTCTTTCGACGTCAACGGCGATAGCCTGGTCCCCCCGGTTGGCACTCTAGTTCATCTCACTAGGGCCCTTCAAGTTCAGCTGGTTGGGCTCCCAAAACAACGGCGCGAAGAAAGGACGCGATCCCGGATTCCCGACTATCCTGGACGAGAGAGACCTGTGCTCACTTGACATCATGTGTGACTGTGTTCCCTTCTTCAGCCTCTGCCCGCAACGGAGGCCCGGCCGAGGGAAAGTGGGCGACGTGTCGGGACTCGGGGGAACAGCAAGCCTCTTTGTTGTTTTTCTTCCGTTGTTTATGGGCTGGGGGTGTGCGGGAAGGGGAGATGAAGGTGTCTCACGATGGAGCAGCAAGTCAGGTACAATGGGTGTCTGGGTAGACGGTAGCTCCCCATTATGTCCCCCGAGAATCAGGAACGGGACATGACAGCCTTCTCTTCCTTCTTCACGAGCTCAGGGCACACCTTCTTTTCTGGTCTTGTATATTTTTTATTTTTTTTTTCTTTGTCAGGTTTTAGCAGCCTGACTCCATCGCCCCCCAGGCCGCACCAACCCACGCCCACCACCCCCCGTGTGTACGTTATCAGCTGTCCGTTACTTCGTACGTAACATAGCGGTACCACCGACACAGCTTTATAATATTCCAGCACGCCGGAATCTTGGGTTGCAAACGTATCACCGCAGGGCTGAGCCGTGCACGAAGAAACGAACAACTCTTGATATCGAACAAGGACTCGAAAACGAAGCTGAACCGAGAGGATTTACACACCAAAAGACGACGACGCGACCCAGACGAGGACGACGAGGACTTTTCCAGGCCAGGCAACTTAGTTCGTCCTTCTTGGAAGTGAGCTCGGTGGAAGGGCATGCGGTGACGAGCGACGTCGGAGTTGAAGGTGAGGTACCTTGACTATCAAATTTCAAAGCCGAGCCAAGTTGGGCTCTTCCCCCCCCGTTGGTTCAGGCCCTTTTATTTTTACCAAAATCTCGCCATTACACGGCAGCAAACCCGCCACTCTTCAGCACAAACCGAAAAACCCGACAGACTGGTACCCCAGAAAGTGCCGCATCGCCGTATCGTTTTGCGGGAGGGCAGATTGATCGCATTTGTCGAAGGGAAGTGCGGAATTCTTTCCCTTGGGAACCCCGCCACCCATAGCGGCGAAAGTTGGGTTGCACGAAGAGAACGCCCCAAACACCCGGCAACGCTCGGGACTGGCCGAGAGGGGATCTGGACGATTTGTTTCCCTCAATTCATGCCTTGCTAGCTGAGAAGTTTGCATATTCGCCAAGGGTACCGCACGCAAGACATCGCGGCAGGGGGGAAAGTTGGTTGGGGAGGGAGCGGTGTTGTGCGTTTGTCGTCTTTCACACCGGGTCGCCTCGACCGAATGTCGGTTTTACAACAAACGAATTACAAACAGCTAACCGGCTCCCAGAAATGACTTAGGAAACCCGGAAAAAAAAAAGGAAGAAGAAGAAAAGAAAAGCAAAAGCAAAAGCCTTCGCAGCCGGCAGGTACGCAGGACCGAAGGCAAAAGGTGGCCGCGCTGGCGGAATACTACCACCTGGGCGTGTTTGGCGGAGCGGGCGCAGGACGAAGAGGTCCCGGTGCCAGCGGGCTCGTAGCCGCTGGAGCTGGAGCTAGAGATAGTGAAGGGTCGGGAGAAGCAGAGGCCCGGGCAGTGGCAGCGGGAGGGGGGGGGAGAGCAGTGCCTGGGCTGCACGTCGGGACGGCGGCGAGTGCTGCTGTCGGTGTTGGTGTCATTGGACCGCCGGGGACGCCAGGTTCGGTGCCTGGGACGCCGATTCTGTCAGCTGGGTTGACGCCGTCACTTATACCGTTGGGGTTTCCCGGTGTCGCGGGTGCGGGAGGTGCTGGAGGAGGAGGAGTCGGCATCGGAATTGGCGGGAGTCCCGGTCACGTGGCCGGATCGCCCCACGTGCACCACCGTGTGCCAGTGGATGCCTGGGAGCAACAGCAGCACCAACGGCACCAGCAATCGCAGCACCCTCAGATTCAGCACCACCACCACCGCCAGCTCCAACATCCGTACAACCCGTACCCGCATCAGCAGCCGTCACAGCCCGCGAGGCCGACTGCCCCAGGGCATCTGCCAGGGGTCGACCGTGACCCGGACCCTGGAATGACCTACGATGCCCATCTCACTCCCGCAATTGCATCTCAAATCGCTTCCGCAAAACCATCCGAACTCGCCTCTGCACCTGCCTCCGTCGCCAACTCGTCCATTCTTGCTGCCCATGGCTCGCCTTTTACCGCAATGGAACAGATTGAGACTCAGGTGAGCGACTTGCGCTACCTGTCGCAAGCTCCCGTGGCATTGAGCCCACCGGGAGGAGCAGGAGGTGCCGGAGTTGGAATCGCATCCGCACCCGCCTACGACTCGACACCGCAGCCCCAGGCGCAGAACAGCCCGGGTTCCGCGTCTATCGGAGACAATTCCGCCCAACCTGGTTCAACCACGTCCAATTCCAATAAGAGGAAATCCGTCGACGACGGGAGCATCACTGGTTCGAAGCAGACCAGGAGCAAGAGGAACCGGGTGAGTTGTCTGTTCCCTTTGTTCTCGATTGATGCCCATTGATGCCCTTATCGCGATGCCGTGATGGTGGATCGTGGTGGTGAGAGTGTCCGGAAAGTGATGGATATGACCGGCAAGCCGTCGTCGTCCGTCCCGCGCCCAATTGAGCCGCAAGTGTCCCAGACGCGACGCGGGGTAGCGTCGATGCGATCGATGCGATGGCCTCGTGTCAATCCTTGACGCGTTGGGCTGACGCCTGTGATGTTGCACGACGCCGGCCTGAGCTCAACCTCTCAGCTCTCAGTGCATCGCACCACCTCCCACGGCGTCGCATCTGCGTCTGCATCTGCATCTGACATCGCACCGACTCACATGTTGCTTCTCTACTTTTATCTTTTGGCCACTTGAGACATGGCTGACTCCTGTTCTCCAATCGCAGTATATCTCTATCGCATGGTGAGTAACCGAGCAGCAAGTACACCCACCGTCTTCGTACGACCTGCCGTCATGGACACCTTCTCGCCGTCCTTTGTCCAAAACCGCATATCCAAGCACTGTTGCCCGGTATATTCATGTCTCGTTTGCTGACCACCCTTATAGCAATGAATGCAAGCGACGCAAAATCAAATGCAACGGAGAAACGCCTTGCCAACGCTGCGGCAACCTGAACCTGGCCTGCCTCTACGCCCCCAACTGCTGCTCAAATAACTTCAAAGACTCGGAGGACTTCAAACTGGTCACCGCGCAACTCAGTCGCCTGCAGGAGGATGTTGGCTGGCTCCACCAGACCGTCAAGGCTCTCCAGTCCGAGTCTCGACTGTCCGCCCTCGGCGACCGGGCTGGACCGCTGGGCACGTCGGTGGCCGCGTCTCCATCGCAGAGCTCGAGCTCACTCTACCGCGATGCCGCCCACTCCAAGTACGGTGCCTTTCGGGGTCCCACCAGCATGGCTTTTAGCCTCGACGTCGCCAACAATACCATCTCGAATATGGGCTACAGGGGCATTTCTGACGGCGAGGACACCGGCAACCCGGCACAGGATCTGGGCTTGCACGTCACGAACCGGCCCGCCGACCCTCTCTTGGAGTTTGACAAGGACGAAATGGTTCGGCTGTGCCGTCTCCACGAAGACGAGATTGGCATCATGTATCCCGTCATCAATGTCCAGACTGTCATCGATCACGCCAAAGGTCTGGCATCCTTCCTAGAGACGATTCGACTTCAGAGCCCGATGGAAATGATCAACGACGAAAAGACGATGCAGCTGAAAATAATCATGTGTTGCGCTCTCGTCGTCGAAGAGCATGGCCACAGCGAAAAAGCCATACGACTGTACGATAGCATGGAATCCGTGCTAAATAGGAAGCTCATGGCTGAAGCGGCAGACGTCTCGAGCTTGCCCTTGCTGGCGCTCGTGGCAGGCTACCGATTTCTCTCGAACGACGAAGTCCTGGCTTGGCGGGTGATGGGTCAAGTTGCGCGTTTGTGTCTGGAGCTAGGCATTCATCAGCGGATGGGCTTGATCAAGATTCAAGATGAGGAAGAGCGGAAAAACGCTCTCAACAGCTTCTGGTCCGCATACGTCTTGGATCGGCGATGGGCTTTCGGGACCGGACTGCCCTACGTTGTGCAAGACGAAGAGATTGACGTGGAACTCCCGTTTCCAGTAAGTCGCCATACCTTAAGCTTCTCCCATCTAACATGCATCAGGATGAGCACCCTTATCTCGTGGCCATGATCACCTACTCCCGAATAGGGGCCAAAGTGTGGCGACAGGTGTCCCATTTCGGTCCCGTCTTGGCTCGAGATTTGCGAGTTGAAGAGATCGAGAACGTAGACAAGGAGATCCTGGGATGGTATGATGCCGTTCCAGAAGAAGTCAAGGTGCGAAACTGGGACAAGGATAAGCACATCACCATGACGCCTTCATATAATCTCCAACGGCTAAGAATATGGACATACTTACGACTCAACCAGGTGAGCCGAGTCCTCGTGTGTATTGGCCAAGCTAACGTCTCAGATGCGAATCTGGCTATATACTCCGGTGTTACATAGTGCAACGAGCATTATGGCGAACCCGGTGCAGTCACAGCGAGTCGTGGACATTGCCAAGGACACGATTCGATATCTCACCCATTTGAATAACACTACCAACCTGTATCGACGAGTGCAGGTCTTTTACCACCAGTTCTTGACCTCGGCCATTGCCGTCGTCTTCCTCGCATCGGTGCACGCGCCGGTCCGGTTCAGCGTCAGCTGTCGAGAAGAATTCTATATGGCGCTTGAGCTCGTCAAGGACCTCTCCGTCAAGAGCTGGGCATCTCAGCGTCTGTGGCGCACAATCCGGTCACTCAAGGACGTCGCGCCACGATTTGGCTTGAATCCGGACGAAGACCCCCAGTCGACGGCTGCGCTGGGGATGATTGGGCTTGCCCGAGGACACATGGACACGAGCGGGAGAGGCTCATTCCGAAAGCCACCTCAGGTGAGCCAGCCGACACAAGCTGCGACGCCCGACTCGGTGCCGCAGAACGGAGTGAGGATTCAAGCGGAAATGTCTCGCATCTTTGAAGGATACGTGGGGTTGAACGGGTTTCAATACCCCAGCGAGGAAGCAATTGCGGCGTCAAGCGGAGAGGTGCAGCCCGCAGAGACGGGCATGTATGCTACAACGGATGGGACGGTGTTTGCACACTTCAAGGAGATGTATTAACAATTAGTTGATAGCAGTGATTTGATTGTACATGATGGGCGGACGCGTTGCTTAGATTGAAGCCTCCGGATGAATATATTATTTTGAATTCTCAGACGAACGCGACACGGTTTTCGGAACCAGATGTGTCCATTCGGGGCAATTGCAGTCCGAACCGGGACAACTTTGTCTTGTTTGGATTGAGGCGAATGGCAAATGGCACCGCCTCTTTCTATGGCGTATTCGTATCTGGGACATGGCAAGTTCGATTAACGTGTTTCTTATTAGTGCGCAGGCGGAAGGAGCCGCACTGTCTGGTATCAAATATGTTTCGTCTGAGCCTCGGTGACTTCATCCGCACACGACACTCACGACGATACCTAGGCAATATGGCACTTTTGAGTATTGATTCGCGAATTGGATTAATTTTAGGCCTTATATTACCAGTATTTCTCTTCATCCGATCGCAATTGAGGTCCAGCATTACGCGCAATGGAGAGCCCTTGAGGTGAGATTGAACCCCCCCTCACCCTCCCCCTCCCAACAAGACAGACTGCTCACCAAGATGACCAGAAACCCACCCAACACGCTCCCCCTCCTGGGCAACGGCATCATATTCCTACAGCCGCGCCAGCGCCTCTTCGCGTGGTTCACCGAGTGCGAGCGCCGCTTCGGGTACGAGACGCTGGGCATCTCGGTGCCCTCGCTGCCCCCCGGAGTCATCGTGTCGGACCCGCGCAACCTCGACTTTGTGCTGAACAACTCGGATGTGTTCGAAAAGGGCGCTTTCTTCAAGGACCGCGCGCGCGCCCTCTTCGGCCATGGCATCGTCAATGTTGACGGCGAGTCGTGGCGCGTGCAGCGGAGGGCCGGGCTGCGCTTCTTGGGGGTCGCCGCGCTGAGGAAGTTGACGGGGGAGGAGCTGCCGCAGCTGTTGGATGAGGCGCTGGGGGGGTTGGGGGACGGTGGTGAGGTGGTGGATTTGCAGGGCGTGGTGCTGGATGTCACAACGAGGTTGATGGGGAGGATGGCGTATAACATGGACTTAAGGGCCGACGACGACTTCACGAAGGCGTTTGAGCTTGCTTCGGGGGCGACGGCCGAGAGGTTCCAGAATCCGCTGTGGTTCGTCACCGAGTGGTTTACCACGCCGGGACTGGGGCGCTCGCTGGCCATGGTCAAGGAGTACGGTCGGCGCATTGTGATGTCTGCCGTGGCCGACCGCGCCTCCAAGCCCTCTTCGTCCAAGTCCAAGTCCGACGCCCCCGGTAGCCTCATCCAATCTCTCCTCGACGCCATCGGCGACGAATCCCTCGTCGCAGACGCCGCCCTCAACTACCTCTCGGCCGGCCGCGACACCGTCGCCCAGGCCCTCACGTGGACGCTGCACCTCCTGATGCAGCACCCGGACGTGGCGCTCCGTCTGCGCGAGAGCGTCGCCGGTCGCACGGCTGCCGAGGCCTTCACGCCCGCGGAGCTGCCGTTCGCGCTGGCCGTCTTCTACGAGGCGCTGAGGCTGTACCCGCCGATCCCGTTTGAGCTCAAGCAGGCGCAGCGGGCCACGACGCTGCCGGACGGAACGCGGCTGCCCAAGGGTGCGGTGGTAGTCTGGTGCGCGTGGGCCATGAATCGCTCGGCGAGGACGTGGGGGGACGATGCCGGGTCGTTTCGGCCGGAGCGGTGGATGGCAGCAGCAGAAGACGGTGACGATAATGACCTTCAGCACGTGGTGCAGCGGCCGGCCGGCGAGTTCCCCGTCTTCAACGGCGGGCCGCGGACGTGTCTGGGTAAGCGCATGGCGGAGCTGGTGGCGGTGCAGGTGCTGGCGAGGGTGGTGGGCGAGTTTGATATCGAGCCCGCGTTTGAGGGCGAGAGGGTGAGCCGGAGCAGCTTGACGCTGCCGATGGAGGGGGGGTTGCCCGTTTATGTGCGACGTAGAGGATGAGGAAGTTGTCTACCTGTCAAGTCTGTGTATTGTTTTTCGCTATCCCGTAGTTTGGTATATCCATAGTATCTTTCATGCCCCCAAGTCAGTCAAAGGTAATCTTGGACCCAGCAAACGCCACCTTTTCCGAATCCTTGGCCTTCTTTTTCGCCTCCCAGCTAGGATGCAGCGGTCCCTCGTCGTCCTTTTTCAGCGGCGGCTTCTTCTTCTTGACTTCAGTCGCCCCTTCTCCTCCTCCTCCTCCTCCCTGCTTCGCGAGCGGGTTCCTCACGCCCTTCTTCCACGGCGTCCGCTGGCCCTGCTCGCCTCCATCAACGGCTCCCCTCTTGCCATCCCACCCGGCGTCGCGACCGCCCTTGCCCTTGTCCCGGGGCCGCGACAGGTGTTTGGCCTTGTCGCCAAACTTCTTCTCCCAGATAGCTTGGCGAGCGCGCTGGCCGCGGCGCTTCTTGGGGGGGGCGACGTCCACGTCCGAGGCCGACTCGGAGCCGGAGATGTAGCCGCCCATGAGGGTGGGGAGGAAGGTCGAGCCGCTGGGGCGGGTAGTTGTCGGGGCGGAGGTTGGCTTTTCTTTCTTTCGCTTTGCGGGTGGGGGGGATGGTGAAGCGGAGGAAGGGGCGCGTTGGGAGACGGGTTCGGGCTCGGAGTCGGCGTCGGAGAGGGAAATGTCGTCGAGGTTGGGAGTTTCCTTGCCCCTAAAGGGCGCGAAGCGCTCGTCGTCAAAGTCGTCTTCGGAGGAGGAGCTGCCGAGGAGGTGGTCGTACTTTGAAAACTCTTCCTCCTCTGCGTCTTCTGCCTCGCTGTCGAGGGCGGGCGCGTCGTCATCCGAGAAGCCTTCAAAGTCTGTATCCCCATCCTCCTCCTCGACCGATTCCAGAACCTCCTCTTCCTCCTCCTCCTCATTCCTACCCTCTTCCTCGGGTTTCTCCTCCTGTTGTTTCCCCTTGCGCGACCGCTTCGCCTTCTCCGGGACGGGCACGGCGAGCATCTCGCAGACGGCCTCGACGGCGCGGTTGACGGCCTGCTTGACGGGCTCGCGGTTGTACAGCCCGCTGGTGACGTTGTGCAGGGCGGCCTGCTCGTCCGCCGAGAGGTCGGGCTTGGCGAGGCCGCGGCGGATCTCCTCGGGGAGGTCGGGGGAGGAGGCCACGTCCTTGATCTTGAGGAGGGACGAGTACATGTGCGCGCGGGCGGTTTGGTGGAGGTCAAGGGACTGCCCAGAACATCAATTAGTATTCGTTCCCAACTACAGAAACGACCGGGGATCGACAATGTCACCTTCAGCACGGCAATCTCGCGGTCTAGCCGCTCCGTCTTGTCGGGTGTGATGCCATGGTCGCGGAGGCGCTTGCTTAGGCGCTGCCGCTCGAAGCCCTTTGCCGCCTTGAGCGCGCGGAACACGTCGTCAGAGAGCTTGTTGAGCTTGTCCTGCGGGCTGACTTGGGCGGAGCGCTTCCTTTTTGGCATTTTCGGGGGAAAGGGGGCTTTGTACCAGGTAGACTTTTTGCGCTTCTGCGTGAAGTCTGAAAACCAGGTTCACGATAACGACAAATTTTGGACAGTGGGGATGCAAAGGTCCGATTACTGTACGATCTCTTGTGTTCCTGTAGCAATCATACAGTGCGAGGCTAATCCTCCGTTCGACCTTCCCGAGCCCACTAGGCGATGGTGGGGATCGACAGATGCGGGGCCGGACGGTCGACTTGGGTCATCCGGAGCCCATTCTTGAGAGAGAGATGCAACTTCCCTCTTACATCTACCTTGCCTGCTCGGCAGTGGAAGCATCCCCGCGTTGACCTCGTTCGTTGAGGCTCGATCGAGGCTTAGATAGACTACAAGTGACGACTGACTTGGCTGATGACTACTGACACTGACCACTGACACTGACCACTAACAATTCTATCAACACTGCACCACCACCTCGGTCTCATCACGATGGCTTCCAGCTCTGACGACTCGGGTCTCGAAGCCAATTCCCTCTTCAATGTTGACGGGCTCGTGGCCCTCGTCACTGGCGGCGGCTCTGGTGAGTTACCACTTCTCTACGGACCTTCAAAACAGTATCTAAGAAACACAGGCATTGGGCTCATGATGACTCGAGCACTCGCCCACAATGGCGCAAAGGTCTACATCGCCGGCCGTCGCCTCGACGTCCTCCAGGAAGCCGCCGCCGCCGTCGGCCCCAACGTGACACCCATCCAGTGCGACGTGACCAGCAAAGCCAGCCTCGAGGAGACAGCCGCCTTCATCGAGAAGGACACGGGCTACCTCAACCTCGTCGTGTGCAACGCCGGCGTGGCAGGGCCGCAGGTGCCGGCCGTGACGAGCTCGACGACGCTCGAGGAGTGGACGAGGCAGAACTGGGAGCACGGCTTCGACGACTACGTGCAGCCGTTTGCGGTCAACGCGGCGGCCGTGTGGTTCACGGTCATGGCGCTGCTGAAGCTGCTCGACGCGGGCAACCGCAGGGGAAACGTGTCCCAGTCGTCGCAGGTGGTGGTGACGAGCTCCATCGGCGGCTTCAACAAGAAGGCGCCGGGGGGGTTTGCCTACGGTCAGAGCAAGGCGGCGGCGACGCTGGCGACCAAGCAGCTGGCCGTGGCGCTGCCACAGTGGAATATCCGGTGAGTTGGCTGCCTTTCTCTAGGAGACGGAGGCCTCTCTCCGCTTCCTCTTCATTTCTCAACTCTCGGTCGATTTCCATCAAGGTTTGCCGCCGTGAACGGGATGTGAGTGATATTCCGACGGCATTGCTCGGTTATTCGATAGTTGGGTTTGGTGCTTCTTTTTTTTGGCCTTGGCTAATCCGGCGGTGTATCCGATCAACATGGCAGCGCGAACTGTATTGCGCCAGGGTGTAAGTTGTTTGTGTCATGTTGACATTTCATTTGCCGTGCAGTTAACCTCGGATATTGATGGATGTTTTTTTTTTTCTTCTGCTTCTCATGTCAACCGGTCTCTGACAAGGCAGTGTTCCCGAGCGAAATGTCGGCACCCATAGTCAGGCTCTACGGAGGCGGGGAGGGTGTCAGCAGCAAACAGACTGGAGTTGGCAACGAGGGAGACGACATCATCAGCGTGCCTGCAGCGGCCGTTCCGATGCGGCGGTTGGGCAACGAGAAGGACATGGCGGGCACGTTGTTGTATCTCGCGTCCCGAGCGGGCGCCTACACCAACGGGGCAGTGGTGACGGTGGATGGAGGCCGGCTCGGCAACTTCCCGGCGGTCTTTTAGACAGAAATAAGAGGATGAGTGATTGTCTTGTTGCATGGGGAAGAGAGGCTGATTGTGGACTCGAGAAGCTATTCGGGTGGAGATGTCCCATCTGGGATCCCGGACATATATCTGCGGCCTTTTTTTCTTTCTTCTTTCTTTTGGAGGTGACACGGGCGATAATGCGAGATACCCTCGGCCAGTCATGATTCGTCGTCGAAACACCCCTGACGCAATGAAATCAGCGTCGCCTGATGGGCTGGCCGCTTTGGTAGGGCTGCCAAGTGAAATCACTCCATTGCCGTCGCACATTGAATCCCGAAACCACATTCCAACAAGGCGAGGCCAGGCAGGGCAAGGCAAAGGCAAGGGGGGATAAACGTAACAGGACGGCAAGACAGGGAGAAGACGCCGAAAGCAATGAACAAGAAAGATCTGCCCCTTTTTCCTTTCCACAGCGAGCTGTTTGAAGTATGGAGTACAGTACGGCAATACCTCGAGCCGGAGAGGAACATCTGTCGACTGTTGTCGTGTCCACTGTCATGTTGTTTTGAGTGGCTTTGAGGCCACAAAGTGTCTGATATTGCACCAATCGACCGGGCCAGCGTCGTGTGACTTTTACCCTTTTTTTCCCCCTGGGGCAGAGAAGAGATTTTTCCCTCTCCACGGGGGATAATGCCATTTGAGGGGAGAAATCAGGAGCTTCTCGGTGAGATTTACGAGGGGTAGGGGTTTAGCGAGGGGAAGGGAGGAAGCAGGGGGAATGATGAGGAGAGGAGGCCCCGACTCGTCCGGTGAGGCCGTTTGGAGGGGAAGGCGACGGTATCCGAGACTGACCGAGGAGAGAAAGTCGTCCCATTGGGCTTTGGGTTTCGGTGTGATGTTCCGAGGGGGAGTGTATCGATTTGGCTCACCTTGGGGCCTGGGTTTCTGTTCAGTGAGGTTGAGGTTGAGATGGTCGGACGGGAATGCACTCCATACTCTTCTCTCAACTTGTTTAGTGTCGAGATGCCATTGTGATATATAATATTTCCACGTAAAGGCCGGCAACGATTTGGGGCGGGCGGGCTGGAGTTGAAAGCCGTCTCGATGCACGGCGTACATTAGCTCAGCATTAGGCGGCTGGATCCTTCTTGGATATCTTCCCGTCTCATCACAGGCCTGCACGGCTCTGGGGCTGTACGGTTCTGGACCTCACACTCTCTCTCCCAGGACAAGACACCACCCCAACGTTGGGTAGGTCCGAATACGTTGCCATGTTCCTGTTTTGAAATACCGCGGCCATTTGACTGAGAGAGACACAGAGACAGAGACAGTTTGGGGGGTTGGGGTTCGTTATCGGCTCGCGGTGCTTTTTTTGGTCCTCAGACGGGGTGTGAATAGCATCACTTTGTGTAATACGACCCTCTTGTCGAGCTCCGACCCCCAAAAAAGCCCGCCGAGGAGTCGAGTCGAACCCCCGCCGCTGGCCCAAGCTTCAGCTTTGATCAGCTTTCTCTGTCTCTGTGGGAAGGGCACTCAAGCACTCGCCATATCGGGCTTGTTGTGGTTGCCCGCCGTGTCCGCCGAGGAGACACAAGAAAAAGTCGGAGCTGCCACCGGCTCTTTTCTGGCCTGGGGGAGGGTCCTAGCTGACAAAAACAACGCTACGGGCTTGAGAGGCGGCGTCTATCTTTTCTTGCCATCCACTAAAATGACTGAAATGAGGCGGCTCGTTGGGGGGGCCGTTGGGTCTTTGGGACGCGGGACATTGACATTTGGGGACTATGAATGCCGTCTGATGGAGCCGCCGGGCATGTAACTTGTCCCTTGTGTGACGCCGACTCGGTGGAATTCTGCGTTGAGTGCAGTAGTTTTGTTTTTCCTTTCTTTTTCTGAGTGGTGGTGTTGTCGTCTTGTTATAAGTTGGGCGACGTCATCGTTTCCTGCGATATCCTCGGGCTTGCATATGTGTGTGTGATGAAATGTTGGGGTGCTTGGGTGCGCATGCATCCTCAAGACATTTTTTACACCAACACCACCCATACCATGGCATCACCCATCGTCTATCGAGTAAAAAAGATCCTGGGGTGAAACCCCGAACAAACATGTCCGGGGCAAGGAGGCTCGAGCACATGGGTTTTTTCTCCTTTGCCCTTTCTCAACACGCAATGCGCAATCTTGTTCTGCGTGAGTCTGGATCGGACTTGTAAAGCCCTCCCGTCCTTCCCCAAAATGACGTGTTGCAGGCGTGTGAGTGAGCTGTTGCACCAGCCCACGCCCATAGCCGAGGATATCTCCAACTTCCAAACACAGCCTCTGTCTTTGGGCATCGATTTCTGGGCTGGAGACCTTTGGGTGACCTGGGACGAAAAGGTCTAGGCCGTTGAACAAGGAGCCTAGATGCGCTCTTTTTTGCTTCCTTTGCCCTTCTTCTCCGTGCAGGGCATCTCCGTAAAAGCCAACAGCAGCTTTTTTCTTCTCTCCGGCAAGCAGGGGGAAATCTTAGCCCATGTGTGGGTGTGAATCCATCTGAATGGTTCCTCGTGGTCGACGGGTAACTGGCATGGAACTTCTCCAGGTCCCTGGCGAGGGCAGGGCAGGCATCCATCGTCAACCACCCCAGGGCCGCAGCTGCGATCGAGCCGGGGAGGGGGGTTGCTTCTTGGTTCAAGGATGGGGGATGGAGAGGGAAAGAAGGGGGGGGGGCAAGGGACCTTGTGAAATGATGATGATTGCGTCTGTTTTTGTCCTGTGGTGACATGTTTTACCCCGAGCATTTGGCTGACAGTCTCGCCATTGAGGGGATTTGTGCCAGTTGAAGCCCTGGGCACTGATGGCCATCTCATCTCATCATGGCTTCTTCACCCTCGCTCGCCGTCGGCGTGTTTTAGTCCGAGCCGAGGAGCACTGTCGAATTTGTTGCGAGCCGAGCACCGAGTGGAGCTGAATTGGCAGACGGCCCGCAAGAGATTGAGCCGCCTGTGGATGCCGTCGTTGGTGTGTTTTGGTGTCTTTGGTGTCTCTGGTTGCAGTGAGTGGGTGGTGTTGAAAAAACCCGACCTCTTGTTGGGTCCGCGGTGCCGAATTCTGACATTAGCGCCTCACCAGACACTGCCAATTACTGTAAGACCTTTGAGATGTGAGGCGGCATTGTCCAAAAAGTGTTGATATCTCCGTTCACCGTCAGTGGAGGACACAATGTCTTCATACGTACGTATCAGCTCTCTCGGCATGTGCTTCCCACTGCTTCCGTCATGCAGCCAGCAATCCTGCATTGCAAGCCTCCCCCTTCTGCCCCCCCCCCCCCCCCAAAAAAAGCAAAACCACGCTGCTGCAAGCCCTGCAGCGTCTCTCATCTAGCCCCGTTTCCCTGGCTGCTTCCCCGGCCCGGGCCCGGTGCTTTTGACTTCAACGGCCGGGGGAAGTGAAGCAGAGAGAGAGAGATGATGTTTATTACGAGCTGAAGGCAACGCACGGCACAGCTCGAGCGGGCGTTGGACAGCGGTTGGTGGCGTGGACGTGGGCGGTTTTTCTGCCCGACGGAATGTGATGCCTACCTACGGATAGACGAATATGTATGGTAGGTTGAGGCAGAGTTGCATCTGCAGTCTCGTTGAGAAACGAGGGCATGCACCTCTTGTCCAACAAGATGTCACGGCCGCACACACACTCTCCTGGCGGCCAGAAGCCTTCACGTTCCCGTCAAACGCCTTGCTTGCTCGGGTGCAACCCTGCGCGAACCAGATTGTGCCCAGTTGCCAGAGTCGGACATTCATTCCACCACCACGAGTCTGAAGTACTTAACCACGGTTAATGAGAGATGAGAAGCCCCCAACCTCGGAATACACCCGGCGTCGACGCAGGGAAGACCAGACATCAGAAGGGATTAGCGCCAACATGCAGCACCTCCACCTCCCCCGCTTTCCCGCCATCGACGCTTCCAGTGGACGGAAAGGAGGAGGACCAACTTTCTCCAGACTTTTCTCTGCCCAGGGATCCAAACGGTACCCACGCACCGCCCGCCATAGACGCCAGCCGTTCAACTACCTAACAAGCCCAGTTCCAGCGCCGCCAGAGCCAGCCAGCAAAGCACAACTCCTCCTCCTCTTGCTGCCTCGTCCGGGCCGGCCTCGAGAGAGAGGAGGAGAGCGGCGATTTGCGAAGGGAGGAGGGAAATCTTGCTCTGCCGGCTTCAACGGACAATGGCCGTGAGCTGGAGGAGAGAACGGCAAGCAGTGACGACGAAAATAACCGTTTCCAAACGGACCTGTTCTCGTCTCATCCATGATCAGTCATCCATCACACCCTCCAGACGGCCCAAGCCAACCCCGCACCACGACGCGAGGAAGCAAAGTAACCTTCGCTACATGCCATGTACAGTGACTCGACAACAAAAACAGGTGAGGGTGTGAGGATGGCACTCCAGCAGCACAACGCGACAGCCAGCCACCTGCAGTGTATCTGTACAGTTACACCGCACGCACGACGACTGCGACGCTGTGCGCAAAGGCAGCAAAACGGGCTTGAACCTTGGAGGCCAGCGGCTCCTCGGTGAGTGGCTCGGCGAGGTCACCAGTCAAGCCTTGGGCTTTTACCCGTTTGCCTTTTGACCATGTCAGTTGTCTGGTGGAGGGTCGCCAGTGGTCGACGAGAGCCCAAACCGTCGTCATCGAAAGATGCAGTATCACACACGCCTCACACACAAGATGATGCCGAACAGCGAAACAGCCCGCGAGAGAGGCAAGGACGGGATACGTAGTGAGTGCTTCCCCGCGTCTGGCCACGTCCGTCCCTTCCCGTTTGTCAGGAAACTTATATCCCTTTGCTCCCTTTCATCCTCGGGGCTTTTTTTTTTTTTTTTTCGTCCTTCTCGTGCCTCGACCATCCTCCCGTCAAGACGTCACCCTTCTCTCTCTCATCGCCCTTCATAGGACATCCCGTATTCTTCCTAGAGACCAGTATCCTTTCAGACGTTCGCCGAGGAGTCCCAACGTCGCCTAGTTTATCCTCTCGCCCAATCCAACGTTTCCGATGCAAATCCGGGCTGCGCAGTAGATATCCGGCATCTCATCGAACCAAGCATCTCCTCCTCGTCCTCCTCGTCGCCTCCCAGTGCCGCCCATCAATCTCCGTCCAGACCAACCCGCCGGCTTCTTCCCCAGAAGACCACCAAGCAAGCAGCCCCACGGGTCCTTCGTCGGATCGCGCGCCTGAAACCCCATGTAAGCAAGCCTCCTTTTCATTCATTGTCTTTTCCAACCTTTCGTTTGTCCTTTCCCTTTCCTCACCCCAAGAGAAGCCCTGCACGAAATTGATCCACCCGAGACGGGCGGAACCCTGGCGGCATTGCACCCCCGTATCGCACCCCCCTCCCCTTCTCTTCTCTCGAGAGACGCCCCCCCCTTTTTCGAGCCCTTCCCCTTCCTGCCAAATGTCCATCGTCCTTCCCAAAGCCCCCACCCCAGCCAGGGCCGGACCCGTCCTCCGGCCGAGGTGAAGGTCCGGATCTCTTCGGCCCTGGATGCCTTGAATGTCGTCTTATGAGCCTGTGAGACACTTGACGCTGAGACGTGTGCTCGGGTGCAAAGCCACCACCACCACCTCTCTCCACTCCTGTTGCCCATCTCATAGCCAAGGTCGTTGTTATATTAAACCCCAGGCACTGCCGCCCCGTGTTCCTGTCCTTCGACACCACCACTTACACCAAACCCCAGATCAGTCACAGTCACCCCTGGCCTTCCTCAGTCACCTACCTCCCCCCCTCCCTTAAGCAACGCCGACTCGTATCCCATCTGGCCTTGATCGGGTATTAGTCAAGCCTACCCAGGACCCCTCTGCCAGATCTCAGGAACCATCTCGCCCAACATGAGCTCCGGAAGCTTAAAGCAGGCGGCCGAGTCGGCTCGGTCCAAAACAAGCGAGGTCATCGGCGCTGCCAGGAGTGACTCGGGTGCTATTGCTGCCGACCTCCTTCACTCTCCCTTTGCGAGGGCCGCCCTTCCCTTCATCAACGGAGGCATCAGTGGCATGGTGGCCACCAGCGTCATCCAACCCGTTGACATGATCAAGGTCCGTATCCAGCTCGCCGGAGAGGGAACCGCCACGGGCCCCAAGCCCACGGCCTTGTCCGTCACGCGACAGATCATCTCCAGCGGCAAGGCCCTCGACCTGTACACGGGTCTCTCGGCCGGCCTCCTCCGCCAGGCCGTCTACACCACCGCCCGCTTGGGCATCTTCGACACCTTCATGAAGAACCTCTCGGCGCGAGCCAAGGGCGAGGGCCGCCAGGTCGGCTTCGCCGAGCGAGCCACGGCCGGTCTCACGGCAGGTGGTCTCGCCGCCATGGTCGGCAACCCGGCCGATCTCGCCCTCATCCGCATGCAGAGTGACGGCCTCAAGCCCCTCGCCCAGCGCAAGAACTACAAGTCCGTCATCGATGCCCTCGCGTCCATTGCCAAGAACGAAGGCGTCGCCGCCCTCTGGGCCGGAGCCGCCCCGACCGTCGTCCGGGCCATGGCCCTCAACTTTGGGCAGCTGGCCTTCTTCAGCGAGGCGAAAGCCCAGCTAAAGAAGAACACGGACCTGAGCGCCCGCAGCCAGACTCTCACGGCCAGCGCCGTCGCCGGCTTCTTCGCCTCCTTCTTCTCGCTGCCGTTTGACTTTGTCAAGACTCGTCTGCAGAAGCAGCAGAAGGGCCCCGACGGCAAGGTCCCGTACCGTGGCATGGTCGACTGCTTCGCCAAGGTGGCCAAGCAGGAGGGTCTCGGTCGCTTCTACCGCGGTTTCGGTACCTACTATGTCCGCATCGCTCCTCACGCGTAAGTTTCCTTAGTCAACGGTTCATCATGAGCACTTGCTAATGACTTCTTCCAGGATGGTGACCCTCATCGTGGCCGACTACCTTGGCTGGCTCACCAAATAGAGAGACCTAGAACTCGCATGACCATCAGTCGGGATAGATTCGTATAGTATAACGGCATTGGGGCCGCGGCGTTTGGCGAGCATTGACAAAGGGGTCATTGGGTGGAAATGTGGGATACCATTGCTTATCGTGTGCATTTTCTTTTGTATCTTTCTTCCCATAGCCGGTCCTGAATAAAAAAGAGAATGTTTACCAGACATAGAGATGAGATGTTTTTCGCACAGATGTCTTTCGCACAAATGGATGATGTCGATGACTAAGGAACCGAACCTACAACCCCGCCCCGGTCGGCGTAACCCGTTGAAGATCGGGTCGACTTATACCGAAGTAGATGATGATGCTCTCAACAACAGATACGAAAGCAATCAAGTCGCTGTCGTATAACGGTCATTACACTGCATTGTGGCTGCAGAGAAGAGTGTTCGACTCACTCCAGTGACAGGCGTATTTTTTTTGCATGTTTTTGGTATTCTTTTTGCTTGTTTTGAGGGTTGAAGTGATATATCGTGACATGGGAGGAATTTGGGTGTGAGTGCGTTGATCCAATCAGCAACGCATATATGTGATGACTAAGCAAGACATGTACCAAGTATCATTTCTAGGGAAATACGTCCAAGTTGAGTGGTATAAGTGCTGCTATTTTCGATAGACATGGGGTTTGAGGTCATTCTTTGTCTATTTCGTTTATTAGGTAAGTTTCGTACATGGCCTTTTGCTCAGCTTCATGACTTGGACTACAAACCGGCATTTCGTCACGCCTTTGTCGTCCGTCTTCGAGACCACAAACAGCTCTCTCCAACCGGTGAGACCTGACATCCATCACCAAAAACACCTTACCCAGGCATCCTACCCTCTTTGACATTCCCTTCCACATGGATTCCCCGTCATAACCAGCACAAAAGTGGCGTTACGTCCCCTGAAGCGCACATGAAATCACCTGCCTATTCCTCCTCACTTCCTTCCCCTCGCACCCGCGCAAATTTGGTCTTACACGGCCCGAGAACGGTTGGATATGATTTTCGCCATGGTCAGCAACTGAGCCATCATCACGCCACGATTCTTCACCCCCTTCCCCCCTCGTGCCTTCACGCATCACCAAAGGTAGCAACCGCGAGCATGCCACGCAACCCAACGAGCATAGACCGTCCCGATTGTTCGACTTCGCTTCCGTTGTTTCCCTACACTTGTATATTGACGATATCGAATGCCCACGCTGTGATTTGTAGACGACGGTCAGAGTCGGCGGGAACCGGCATGGAATACGACGTGGTGTTGCACTGTTGCAATACATCTCCAACGTCGAGAGGCCCAAGTACCAGATACAACGCCAACGGCCCAAGGAACAACAAAAGAAGTCCCGATCCCGATTCTAGAGCGTTCTAAGTGGTTTCATCCCGTTCGCCAAGGTCCCTTGTCGGGCGTTTTGATGAAAACAAATCCGATATTCACACTCCTCACCTCATCGGAAAAGACCCCGACCAAAGCCCCCTACCGTTTGGGCTGTGGGAGAAAAAAAAGGGTACATGCGACGAAAGAGTCACGAGATTATCGAGGCAATCTCATGCATCTTCAGCCGATGGTGGTACCATTCGAAATCTCACAATCCCTGGTCCCTGCGACCAAGCTTTCCCCGCACCCAACTTCTGTCGGGGGCGGAGAGTAACCGCTCACCAAGGTGTCGTGATTTGGCCATGGTGAAGCAGACCTTGTCGGTCGATTTCGGTCAAAGGGGCTCGGCTATTCATTGAGGCCTTGAACGAAGGTGGATGCTGACCGAGTCCTAGGCAGTGTTTGGGGTAATGAAATCGTGGCGGATAGTCTCGTAAGAGGACTATGCAAGCAAGTGACTGCTATGCGTAGCGGGTGTACCTAAATTGCTGTATATATATCAACTCACTTGAGGGGCTACCAAGTAGCCGTTCCCGAGAGAAGAAAACAACTCGGAAAAAGCTAGAGAATGCCGTCGGTGTCATCGAAACTCACCGCGGTGTCCGGGAGTGCAACCACCTGCAGGCAGTCCTGGATGTTGGCCTCGGCAAGGGGGCGACCCAAAACCTGCAGGCCGGGCGTGCAAAGTCGGCAGGTTGGAGACGCGATGCCTGTCCTGCGGGACGAACTGGGCGACCTGGTTTGGCGACAAAAGAAGACCGTTATCAACGGTGAGAAAGAGAGGACCCCCGGACGGTTTTCGCTGGCACTTCGTGATCGGATCGACAGACGGCTGTAAAGGGCCACTATCCCTGCATCGAATTTGGCGATGATGCACGCTCGAGGGAGGTAGCCGCACGGTGTGGCCGTAGAAGTCTTGAAATAGGACAGTCTGGGGTGTGAAGTTAGCTGGGAGCCGCTGCGGAAGGTCATCGACTTGCATTTGAGAGCGCCCGACTTCCAGTCAGAGCAATCTTGCATCGTCCGGGATCGTGAATGAAAGCATGATAGTCGGTCACACTTGGGTAATTGGAACCGCCATCAGTTGTTGTCGGCGTGAGAGATGGGATATGCCGACGACTGGGGGGACTTCTTTGATGATTCGAGGCCATTCGCTTAAGACATGGCATGTCTCATCGAGACCTGGGGCGTTGAAGTACTGCAATTGGTCTCGTGTCTCGTGTCACTGGAAGTGGTGAGCATTCTGTGAAGAGATGGAGGCTGGGGAGGGGACTCAATTGATGTACCATCGAGGCTCTTCAGGAATTGGTGCCTGGGGAAGAATGAAGCCGACGTGTAGGCTTAGAAATATGGTCCGCGTGGACTCCAGAGTCCTTATCCCTCAAGTTGATGGAAGGAGACACCAAGCACACTTCCTGCCACCTTCCCAAGGCTCGGAACAACTCTTCCAGAACCTCTCAACATCTTTTTGCTTGCAGAAGCACTCGCTTCGAATCTGGTGGCATCTCCAACAGCACCTATCAACACAATTGTTAGTCTTTCACTCCCATCAGCTCGAATTGAAGCTCGACAGCCGTCACAAAGCATAGATGAGGAGGCCCTTGCAATGCCGAGTTCGGAGATGCAAATGTCCCAACGGCAAGTGCTGACCTAATCCCCCACACCCCACCCGGCCCGTCCCACAAAAAGAAATTCAATTCACACGCCAAAACCCCAAAACACCATCACCAAGCGCGAATTAAGACGGCAGTGCTGACATACTGCAGGACGCACAATATGCAAAAAACGAACCTCCCGGAGGAGCTGTAAGATGCCTAGACCAGGAATCGAACCTGGGCCGCCTCGGTATTGCCGCACTGCGGGACCACAACGAGGTATCTTAACCACTTGACTATCTAGGCAGTGGAACCGAACTTGCTGTTCTTCGATGGGAGGAGTGGATTCAATTGCTCCTATAACCTCTCTGCTTTCACTGTAAGCGCCTTGTGTGTGTGCCCACCGATTCCACCTCTGGGATTTCAGTCAAGCCCGCCTTTACGTACTCCATTAACGAAGGTTTCCACTTCCGAGGACGTACGAGGCGCGACAGAGGGATTGGAGAGAAGATGACGATGACACGCCAGCTGGAACAATGTCTATGGATTGGATTGTGGTGAGTAAAGAATGATTCTTGAGAAGACAATGGGATAGTAAGTGCTAGCAACAACCTCAGCTTTATGTGCCGGCATTGGTCCAACTGAAACAAAGTGACGATTAACGAAATTCCGACCTGGTAAAACAGGTCAATTGTACGAATATCGTGAGCGCAATAGTGTATCTTGCCTTGCCTACCAGCGTAGAAAAGATGGTCGGTGATCAACCCCCTCCGAGCTGTCAGTCGAGCTTCGCTCATGAACACAAAAACAAAGCCGTCAGGTGGAAGATGGTTCCGTCCGAGAAATAGAGAAATGAGATGAATGCTAGGAGATGGTTAGTTTCATCTTGCCACGGAATAATAACATCGCATCTCTTTGCAATTTGGCTGCATTGGTGAATTGCAGGATGATCTAGGGTAATCAATATACTTACAAATGGATAATTCGCAACTTAGCTGAGGGGTAAGCAACTACAACAAACCACCTCTATATAGTGCTGAATTATTAGGCCGGTTACTAAAGAGAATAACTGATACATACCGAGTACTGAATGTCCATTCCCAGTCTTCTCCCTGGTGTGAGAAATGCTCAATAGTTAAAGAAGTGAGCGTATAATTCTAATCAAACTGCCAAGACATGCCCCGAATCCACCCGTGTGAAAAGACTTTCTAGCTCCTTGACCAGCCTGGTAACCAAAAAAGTGTCTCGAGGTTGCTCGAGTACAAAAAGGTCAACACTATGACTTGCATATGGCATCAGAAACAATGTCGATCAAAGAAGCCCAAGTCCAGGATGAACAATTGACAAAAAGAACTTGCCGTTGGCTAGACTCGAACTAGCGTTTCTTCGGCCACAACGAAGTGTACTAACCCCTATACGACAACGGCTCGCTATATGGTGGCGGATGGGGAGGGGCAAATCTATTTCGCCTTATAAAGCAAGACCATCGAGGAGATAGATAATATTTGAATTGAGCATTGGAATTGCGCATAAACGGTCTCCTGATCTTGTTCGCACGTTGGACAATTCTCGGCGCGGAATTGAGGTGATGGTATGGTTGTGTGGTTTTGTACTCACAGGAGCTTATACCAGCCCATGCCGAAATACGGAACATCAGCACATGTACAGACGGTGTCACAGCGGGAATGACGACGCTCGAAAAATCGTGTGCATTGAGTCTAATGGTTTGCGGGTTTCAGTTTGAATGAGCCATGTCTTGCAGCTCAAGCAACCAATTTCCTCAAATACGATTCCTGCTGGCTCTCAAAGTCGCCCAAACGCGCCACTTCCTCGCCCTGTGGACTACAGGTCAGTAGAGAAACGCGCCGAGCTATTTCTTTCAAGACTCACATTCTCGACCCTCACCACGGTCGGGACGCCCTGAATGTTGTAGGGAGCCTTGCGATACTTGTTGATCTGCTTGCCCCTCCACTCCTGGGGCGAGCCGACGCGGACGATGTAGGCCGTCGGGGCGTCATTGGCTCCAAAGACGTTCTTGAGGGGAGTCACGGCGTCGCGGCAGTCGGGGCACCACGAGGGCTCGCCGGATGCGAAGTAAATGACGTAGTGAGTCGTCGCGACATCGGAGGGGGGAGTGTCGGCGTCGATGATGGGCATTTTGAGGGATTGGTGTTGAGAAGGGTGATGTTGGAAATGTAAGAGGCACTTTGTCAATGGGATGAACTTGAGGCGACGCAGGGAGGTGTTATAGTGGAGTGAATCGATGTGCTCATCCAAACCGCGCATTGCCAATTGGTCCTCAGCTCCACCTGCTTGGTCATGTGCGATTCTTCTCAAGTCTAGACATTCGCCGACATGTTATCGCGCAGCTGGAAAGAATCCCGATGATAGGGAAACGACAACGTGGGTTGTGCCTCATGCAGGGGAGATGTTAATGTTCAGCATTTGCGTGACGCCCCGCCACATTCGGCGATTGGTCTAATGAAGGGGAAACACAGAAATTAATTATCAAGATTCGTTATCTGTCATCTACCTGCCATTATCACCGTCTACAAAAACTTCTCCAGATACTTGGCCGTGTCGCGAATCGTCTGCTCAACGGGATAGTAGTCCTGACCAGTTGCCCTGACAGCCTTGGACCCGTCAATGCTCTTCTCCTCCGGGTACGCGAATCCAGGACGATATCCCTCGCCGGGCGTGCCCTTCTTGATAACGTCGCGACGGTCGGGGTAGGCCTCGCGCAGAACGTCGGCGGCCGCCTGGGGAGACACAACTCCGTTGGCGAGGAGGTAGCGCTCGCCGTCGAGCTTGTCGCCGTGATCGACTCCGTAGACGGCCACACGGGCAATGTCGCGAACGTCCACGAACGACGCGTCCTCTACGATGGGCTTGGGGATATCTTGTCCGGAGAAGACGGTCCAGATCCAGCCCGTCGTGCTGCTGATCTTGTCGACGGATTCGAGTCCAACCGGGGGACCCATGACGAAGCTTTGGGATTGTTAGCTGTATATTTTGGTCATGGTGGGCCATGAACTTACACAGGGTTGAGGGCGGTCATGGTGAAGGATGGCTTCTTCTCAGCTTTAAACTCCCAGAAGGCCCGCTCGGCAGCAGTCTTGCTCGCGGCGTAAATGAGGAGGCCGGGCGCGTTCTTGCCGAGTTGCTTGACCAGCTCGGGGGCACTGTCGTTCCAGTCCTCCTCGGTGAAGTGGTACGGGCCCTCCTTCTGGCCCGTGACGGCGGCAACCGACGACATGACAACGAAGCTCTTGATGGAGGCTTCCTTGTGTGCCGACTCGAGGATGCTTCGCGTCCCACCGACGGCTGTCTTTAGAACTGGCTCTGGGTCGGAAAAGGCCAAGCTCACAGGACTGGCCAGGTGTGCAACGGCGTAGACACCTGATGGAGAGTTAGTTGACTGTGTTGCGAGAGTTGGCGATAGTCTTACCCTTGACGGCGTCATCGAAAGCACCGGGTGCAACAATGTCGGGGACTTCGACAATCTCAATGTCGTTCTTGTACTGAGATAGGGCCTCAATGAGGGCGTTGGCTGAGGCCTTGGATCGGACTGTTCCACGGACGGCATATCCGGCCTTGAGGAAAGCTTCGATGACTGGGCCGGCGATGTAGCCGTTGGCACCAGTGACGAGGATGACGCGCTTGCCGGTCATGGTTGCTGTTGATGAGTTTGGAATATTGGATATGAGATGAAATGAGGTATCGGCTCTTGATTGCTCTTGTTAAGAATGATTCTTCTCCCGATTGAAGTTCTCATCTTGACTCTTTATACGAATGCTTCTGCG
The DNA here is from genome assembly GCA_911649645.1 of Thelonectria discophora. Taxonomy (NCBI): domain Eukaryota; kingdom Fungi; phylum Ascomycota; class Sordariomycetes; order Hypocreales; family Nectriaceae; genus Thelonectria; species Thelonectria discophora. The sequence goes on from CAJVRK010000012.1 coordinate 1,744,956, forward strand.
ACAGATGCCCAGAACGGAAATACCGGCGATGGCGTTTGGAGGCGTCCGCTTTCGATTGCAAATCGACCCCATTGCACACTCAATTCCACGATCCTGCATGATTAGTCGCGAATTGCAGCGAGTTCAAGTCGGGGTTGTACATAAATGTCCGACCCGCGTGTCTAGCTTGGATGACAAAGCGGGATGGGCTGAGCTGTTGAGGAGTTTATTTGTTGGGTTTATTTGATGACTTATCGGCTGGTTGAGGGTAATTTAGCTGGGTTCTTAGGACTTAACGGGTTTATGACATGTAAATAATACATTTCGGGCCTTAAGTTGAAGGCCGAGCACCGGCTCGAATCAAGTTTGACTGTCTCCATGGATTAATTGATGATTGATCAGTTGCCACTCCTCTGGGATCAAGGGCAGGAACCGAGGCACAATTGGGGTATTTCGACAAGAGACACATTTCGTCATTTCGTTTTTGTCATTGCAACGTGTTACGAGATGCGACTTGAGATGTTTTTCTTATGGTGTTACGAAAAAAGAGAAGGAGATGATTGCCCTGGTGCGAAATGACAAATGACTTGGAGCGACACGTGACCTCGCGACACGTCTTGTCGCATTGGGCGATGACGCACCAGGCAGAAACCCCCCAACAGCAACTCATCGCGATATCGCGACGCGCCTCAATTCCACACCTTTCCAATTCGGCAATGTTTTGACCATGGTCGGACGGAAGCGCGCAACAAGAAGTAGCGCCAGCCGAGGCGCTGCGGGCGCGGCGCGTACTGGGGGCGATATCTACCTGGATATGCTCAATGAGGCTGGCGTGAATGCGTCTCCACGACAGCAACAGCAACAGGAAAGCCCTCCCGAAAGACCACTGAAACGACGTCGCGCTGGCACAAGGAAACGGGAAGCTACACCGGATGAGACTCCAATAGACAAGCCCGAGGCCTCTGGCCCCAAGGCCGCTACTGGTCAACCAACCCTGCACAACGATGAGGAAGATGCCGAATTCGAAGATGTCCTTCTTCCAAAGCCCACGGTACAAACGATGGAATTAGAGTCCGACGACGAAGACGAAGAAAACGCCATGTTTGAGGACGTTGATTTTGCCGCATGGCTGGCCGGAGGCTCTGCGCAAGAACCCAAGGACAAGGAGCTGGAACTCAATCTCACGGAGCAAAAGGCATCCACAGCTGAAGCGAAGAAGGTTGCTGAAAGACGGAAACCGCTTAGTAAAGAAGACCGAGAACGGCGAGCCGAAACTCACAAAGCGCATCTACTCTGTCTCCTATCGCACGTTGCGCGTCGCAATCATTGGTGCAACGACGGGCGAGTGCAAGAGTCTTTGAGGCCATACCTGACGGACAAGATGTTGATGTACCTCAACCCGGGAACACACCTTTCGCAGTTTGGACGGACAGAGAGCCTAAAAAATGGACTCAAACAGGTGGAAGCGGTCTGGAAAGTAAAATTCGACGTCACTGAAAGGGGACTTAGACGAGCTTTGTGGGCGGAAGATCCCGAGCAGCTACAAGATGTACGTCATATACATCTTCTGGAGAGCCTTGGCTGATGACTGACAGTATGAACTCCCGAGCGACATGGATTCATGCGTTGACCGAGATGATTTTCGCGAGGCAGCCAAGACACTGCAAGGATCTCGAGATGTTGGCGCGCAACTCTACTGCGCACTTTTGCGCGGTGCTGGCGTCCAAGCACGACTCGTCTGCTCTCTTCAACCATTGGCTTGCGTTTCTAATGCGCCGCCACTCACCAAGCCGAAACAAAGTCGGGCTTCGGCAAAGGCGGCAAAGCAGGAGCGGGTGCGAAAGATGATGGCCAAGTACGATGAGCTGGCCAATGCCGGCTACGACTCGCCTTCAAGTGGTTCAACTGCTCGACGGAGACTGGGTCATCCTAACGCGGCGGCACACAATTTTGAGCCCCCGGTCGCACAGCCTCAATCCCGACCGACATTCGAAACCCCAATGAGGTTGAAAGAATCATCGTACCCGGTGTACTGGGTCGAGGTGCTGGACGTCGGCCACCAGAAATGGCAGCCTGTCGACCCAGTAGTTACGCACACCTTTTGGAAACCGAAAGCCTTGGAGCCGCCTGTAACAGACAAGGAGAACTCTCTGTCATACGTGGTAGCATTCGAAGCTGATGGAACGGCAAGAGATGTCACTAGAAGATACGCCAAGGCATACACGGCAAAGACTCGCAAGTTGCGGATCGGCAATGTGACCGAGGAGGGCGACAAGTGGTGGCGGAGGGTGATGAAGATTTATCGGCGGCGGACACCGACCGACCTGGATCAGATTGAAGACAACGAACTCGCTGGCGTAGAGGCAAGAGAACCAATGCCGCGAAATGTGCAAGACTTCAAAGACCACCCCATCTACGCCTTGGAACGACACCTGCGACGTCACGAGGTCTTGGCTACGGGCGCTACACCTTCGGGGACAGTCGCCGCTGGGAGCCGAGGGTCCCTGGAGAAGATTTACCGTCGGAAGGACGTCCGCATCGCCAGAAGCGCCGACAAGTGGTATCGGATGGGTCGCGAGGTGAAGCCGATGGAGATACCGGTCAAGTGGCTGCCCAAGAAGGCGCGACCAAAGTCCCGGTATGAAGAGGAGGAAGAAGACGCTCAAGGAGACGCGGGAACGCCCATATACACGGAAGACCAGACGATGCTCTACGTTCCAGAGGCGGTGAGGAATGGAAGGGTCCCTAAGAACAAATTTGGTAACATTGATGTGTACGTCCCGAGCATGGTCCCCCCTGGAGGCGTCCACATTGTTCACGAGTATGCCTCGAGGGCAGCCTTTGTGGTAGGAATCGACTACGCGCCCGCCTTGACGGGGTTTCAGTTTAAGGGACGACACGGCACGGCTGTCCTCCACGGCGTTGTGGTGGCCAAGGAGTACGAAGAGGCGGTTCGGGCAGTCATGGAGGGATTTGAACACTTGGAAGAAGAAGCCGCCGACCAACAACGGAGGAACCGTGCCTTAAAGGCGTGGAGGAAGCTACTGATGGGATTGAGGATCAGGGAGCAGATCTGGAGCGGGGTGGACGTGGAAGAGAGGAGGCAAGCGGACGAAAAGGCGGCGAGGGAGGCGCAACTGGACGAGGAGTTGGAAAACGCACCGAGCGATGTGACGGAGGAGTTTGACATGGCTGACGACGATGATGGGGGAGGAGGTTTCCTAGTCGAAGAAGCATAAGGCTCAGTTGGATGAGCAATTAGGATCACGATACTACGCCTGCGAGGCACTGGTGAGGCGAAGAGGTTGTAGGGCTGACGAGATGACGCGTCCAGGCATTCTCGCTTTCATCGGGTTGATTGAGGGGTTGATCGGCAGGTTGATTCTGCTCAAGAGAGGTTACTGAGCCTCGTGCGACGGCGCGGTGGTCGCCGGCGCAGTGCCAACTCGGGACGGTTGAAACAAAGTGCCGCTCCGGGACCGGGGAGCGTCTTCCGGACGGGCGCTGACGGTTGGATCAGCCCCTGTCGTGTTTTCGTATTTCGGATTGGGTGATCTAGGGGCTGGAAGAGTCGACAAAGGATGGTTTCGTTGGAAGAGGCTTTTGGTGGATTGTGATTGTGAAGGGTAGGTGCCTAGACTTGGGGTCTTGGCATGAGGCTGTGCAGGTCAGTGTTTTGCTGGAATGGGAGGTGGGGGGAGGAATGGTGATGAGTGTTCATCTCGGGTCTTTGAATGGTGCAGATACGAAAACACGGTGGACGTGAGGAGATGTTGCGATGTGACGCTGCTTTTTTCGTGTTGTCTACGAGTGAGGGCTAGGAATATATGTATGCCGTGTTATGGATGATACGGAGCGATATTTATGAGGAACGAATGAGCATACGGAGTTACACATGCTGGTGAGTATTCGTACGGATACGTACTGGGAATCTGACAGGTGGGTGTGATGAGCATGACCGGCTTTGCTTGGCATTCTCCAGCGATGGAGCCGCCAAGCAAAGGAAGCAAAGGATTTCGCAATTGACGAGGGAATCCGAGCAATACGACCTAATACGACGGGGTTCAGGGCAGGGTCAGCGAGTGAGAAGCAGGGATCAGTGTGGCAGCCAAGGATCGGAGTTCGGGCGGTAATCTGGCCGGCGGTCCAGAAGAGGAAATGAGATTCGAGCTGGATCGTGTCTGGAAGGGTGATGAATTTGGAGCTTGATGCTGTTGATTTGGATACGATAATGATACGAATGGTACGGAGTAAAAGAGACAAGGTGCTGATGGAGGATGACAGCCGTGGGGAGTAAGCATTCAGTTGGGATGATGGGGCTCGTTCATCTCGTCGACGGCAATACGGGGAATGCGATGCTCGATTGAGGCATGATGCTGCGAGGCCCAACTCGGGCTGGTTGCCGGAAGAGAAGTCGTCGTCATCTATGCAAACACAGCCACAAGAACGACGAGTTAGCCCCAGGCACAAAGGATGCATGCATGGGCACTTATCATTCAATGGCGATCTGACCATTCCTCAACCATCAACTGCAGGGCAACAACTGAACATTTAGCGATGCACCCACTGTTGTCGACCAATTCCCACTGATGCACCCGCTGTCGATCCACTCTAAACTTCCCCCGTCGCGGGACATGGGGCAAAACCACTCCGCCCCAGACTCCGATATATTAAACTGACCAGGGCCTCTCTTGTTTGTCCCCTGCTTTGTCAATTCATCTTGAGCGTGGCCGCGCCCGAGGCTCATTGCTTGAGCTGCCTCTATTCATCTTCTATTCTGTTTCTATCCTCCCTTTGTGCGGTATAGTACTTGCTTCTCCCAGCCGGTCTCGTCTCATCAACGTTGCGCCGTTGTCGCGCCTTCATTATCGAACACGACTTCAACCACACACCTCGCGTGAATGTTGCCTCTTATAGAATCAACTACCATCGACAACCCTCTCAACTAGACCCAACTACACCGAAACATCGTCAACTAGACCCAACTGCATCGAAAACACTTCAACGCACCGGTAGCCCTCGGGCCATCGCGCATCGCCCATCATGACCTTCTTCAAGCAGATCGTGACCCTCATGGGCAAGAACCTGCGTATCCTCCTGTTCCGCCACCTGCTGCTCTGCGTCCTCATGGCCTTCTTGTTACCGCTCATCCTGGCCTCCTTCTTCAGCTTCGCAAAAAACCTTTTCGTGCCGCCCGCCGTCTTCGGCATCGCCTCGCCCTCCCCCGTCAAGACGCTTGCCGAGGCTTTCGACAAGGCCCGCAGCTCAAGCCGCGACAAATTTGTCCTTGTGAATAGCGGTCTCTCGGGCGGCAGCATCGATCGCGTGCTCGATACGTTTGAGGAACAGGCCAAGGATGCTGCCGACTTTATGGACGTGGTGCGTATCGATGATGAGGCGCAGCTGGCTACCGAGTGTCGCAACAGTCTTCGCGGCGTGTCGACGTGCTTTGGCGCCATCGTCATGCGCTCTTCTCCTGGTGAAGGCAAGGGAGGCATCTGGAACTACACGATCCGAACCGACGGCGCTCTCCTCGACAGCGTCGGCAAGATCGACGTCGACTCGTCGTCCAACGACCAGGAGATCTATATCCTGCCCGTCCAGCGAGCCGTCGACAACATCATTGTTCGCCTCAACAATTCGCGCAGCACCGCCCTCGATGACACTCAAGAGTACCCCTTCACCACGCTGACTCCCAAGCAGCGCGAGGACCGCATCCGGGAGGTGTACCAGAACATCATCACCAGCTGGATGGCCGTCGCCTTTATTTCTACCGTCATCTGGGTCACCTACCACTTGACCGGCTTCATTGCTACCGAGCGCGAGACGGGCATGTCGGTCCTGATCGACTCCATGATGCCTGTTCGTCGACCCTGGATGGCCCAGGCTGCTCGCATTATTGCCCATCACTTGTCCTTCTCTACCATTTACGCTCCGGCTTGGGTTCTTGGGTCCATCACCATCCGCCAGGGCGTCTTTGCCCAGACGAGCATCGCCATCGTGCTCATCTTCCACATCCTTGCCGGCCTGGCCTTTGCTTCCTTTGCCGTCTTGTTCGCCTCCTTCTTCAAAAAGGCCCAGCTCAGCGGCATCACCTCGATTCTTGCTTGCATGCTCCTTGGTATCCTCGCCCAGTCCATCACGTCGCCCGGCACCGGCACAGTTGCCATCTTGTCCCTGCTCTTCTCTCCGTGCGCCTACGTCTACTTTACTACTAACATGGCTCGGTTCGAAGAGGTCGGTAGGCCTACCAACCTGGTGAAAGTCGGCCCCGATAGCCCTTCGCAGATTTCTGGCATCGTCATCTGGATCTTTCTCATTATTCAGATCTTCGCTTACCCTCTGCTTGGCGCTCTCATTGAGAATGCCCTGTATAGCAACTCGACAATGGGCCGCAAGATTCTGCTCAAGCAGGAAGACGTTAGCACTCTCGGCCACCATGCTGTGCAGCTGCGACAATTCTCCAAGACGTATTATCCCAGTATCTTCTCCCGCCTGTTTAGTAGGGGAAGTGCCAAGAAGGAGCCCGTCAAGGCCGTTGATGAATTGAGCTTCGACGTCGGCAGAGGCCAGATTGTTGCTCTCCTCGGAGCCAACGGGAGTGGTAAGAGTACCACGCTCGATGCCATTGCCGGGATGAACAAGCTGACGAGCGGATCAATTACTATTGACGGCTCGGGCGGCCTGGGCATCGCTCCGCAAAAGAATGTCCTCTGGGACGACCTCACGGTAGAGGAGCACATTCGCATCTTCAACCATCTCAAGGCGCCCAATGCTCGAGCGACCACGCAGGGAATCCACGACCTTATCAAGGCCATTGACTTGTGGAAGAAGCGTCGCGCCTTTGCCAAGACGCTCTCAGGCGGTCAGAAGCGCAAGCTCCAGCTGGGAATGATGCTGACGGGCGGCAGTGCCGTTTGCTGTGTAGATGAGGTCAGCAGCGGCATTGATCCTCTGTCGCGCCGAAAGCTCTGGGATATCTTGTTGGCGGAGCGTGGCCGGAGGACTCTGATCTTGACGACGCATTTCCTCGACGAGGCCGACCTTCTTGCCGACCACATTGCTATTCTGTCCAAGGGAACGCTCAGGGCCGAAGGATCATCCGTCGAACTCAAGGATAGACTGGGTGGTGGTTATCGGGTCAACGTGCCAAAGGACCAGGGCTTCAAGGAGAGTCCTGATGTCGAAGGTGTCACGAAGAAGGATGCCTTTGATCTCGTCACCTACACTGCACCCTCATCTCAGCACGCTGCTGCGGTTATCAGGCATCTCGAAGCTGACGGCATCAACGAGTATCGCTTCTCTGGCCCCACCATTGAAGATGTGTTCCTTCAAGTTGCCGAAGAGATTCGCGAGGAAGAGGCTTTCCGCACCACGGATAGGTCTCTGCTTGTTTCGTCAAACGAGACTGAGAAGGGTTCCGAAGGGGGAGATGGTCCCAAGGGCCTGAAACTCATGGATGGCCAGAGAGTTGGATACGTGAAGCAGGCCATGATCCTCTTCATGAAGCGCTTCACCATCATCAAGAGAAACCGGATCCCCTACATTGTCGCCTTTCTCCTTCCCATCCTCGCGGCCGGTTTGACGTCTTTGTACATCAAAGGCCGGGACCCGACGGGCTGCTCTCCCGCCGACCAAGCCTCGAGCTCGTCGACCGAAGATGCCTTTAGCCAGATAGGATCTGACCACACAATTTTCTTCTTGGCCGGGCCGTCTTCTAAGATCTCCACGTCTGCCTTGACTCGCCTGTTTGCTCCTCTCTTTAGTGAAAGTGGTGCCTCTGCTGGCGCGACGGCTCTGTCCAATCTCAAGACGGTCGACTCGTTCAGTGAGTTCCAACAGTTTATCGAGGACCACCGCAAGAACGTCACGACAGGTCTCTGGCTTGGGGATGAAAACCAGGAGCCTACTATTGCTTGGGTCGCCAATCTCTTCCTCACGAGTCCCATGCTGGCCCAGCAACTCCTCGACGTCATCTTGACCAATACCTCCATTGCCACGACCTGGTCTGAATTCGAGGTACCCTTCAGCCCTAGCACTGGCAAGGCCTTGAACCTGGTTGTGTATATGGGCATTGCCCTGTCCGTCTACCCGGCCTTTTTCGCTCTCTATCCGAGCATGGAACGCCGCCGATCTGTGCGCGGCCTGGAGTACTCCAACGGTGTGCGGCCGTTCCCCCTGTGGATCGCATATCTCCTGTTCGACGCCTCCATCGCCGTTGTCAGTGCCGCCATAGTAACGGCTGTCTGGGCTGGTGTGTCCGAGATTTGGTTCCATCTGGGTTACGTCTTCCTTGTTTTCTTCTTGTATGCCATCGCCTCTATCCTTATGGCCTACGTCGTCTCTCTGTTCACAAAGACGCAGCTCGGGACCTACGCGTGGGCCGCGGCGGGCCAGACCTTCTTCTTCCTGGTCTATCTGATCACTTACATGTGTGTCATTACCTACTCTCCCGTCACGAGGATCGATTCGGACCTTCACTATGTTCATTTCATCATATCCGCGCTCGCCCCGATAGGATCGGTGTTGAGGGCCTTGTTTGTCACGCTAAACCTCTTCTCGACTGCTTGCGACGACGACGAGCTTTCTTCCAACCCCGGAGGCATCCTGTTCTTTGGCGCCCCGATTTTGTATCTCATCGTTCAGTCCATCATCCTCTTTGGTCTGCTCATCTGGTTTGACAAGGGTTCCGCGGGCTCGTCGCTGCGCGGAATGATTGGTAGCAAGAAGACGCAGCCCGACCCCGATCACTCGGACGAGGAACTTGCTCACGAGCTCACTCGAGTCACCAGCAGCGCGGCAAACGACAACGGCCTTCGCGTCGTGCACGTGACCAAGAGCTTTGGCAAGAACACGGCCGTCGACAACGTCACGTTTGGCATCAAGCGCGGCGAGGTGTTTGCGCTGCTCGGGCCTAACGGAGCCGGCAAGTCGACCACCATTTCCATGATTCGCGGCGACATCAAGCCCAGTCGCGATGGCGGCGACATATTTGTCGAAGACGTGTCTGTGACAAAGAATCTCGCAGCGGCGCGAGCGAACCTCGGTGTCTGTCCGCAGTTTGACGCCATGGACCAGATGACTGTGCGGGAACATCTCGAGTTCTACGCCAAGGTGCGAGGCATTCCCGACGTGGAGTACAACGTGAAGGCGGTGCTGCAGGCTGTCGGCTTGAGCACCTTCTCGACTCGCATGGCCAACGCTTTGTCTGGCGGTAACAAGCGCAAGCTGAGCCTCGGTATCGCTCTGATGGGCAATCCCACCGTTGTCTTGCTGGACGAGCCCTCGTCGGGCCTCGACGCGGCGTCGAAGCGAATCATGTGGAAGACCCTCGCGGCAACAGTCCCCGGACGGTCCATTCTCCTGACGACGCACAGTATGGAGGAGGCCGACGCGCTGGCCGGCCGAGCGGGCATCCTCGCCCGTCGGATGCTCGCCCTCGGAACGCCCGACGACCTTCGACACCGGTTCGGCGACGCGCTGCACATCCACCTCGTGTCCGAGACGGCGCCGCGCACGACCGAGGAAGAAATGGCCACCACTACGGCCTGGGTCCGGGATACATTCCCCGCGGCGCAGGTCGACGAAAAGACGTACCACGGCCAGATCCGCTTCTCGGTGCCGGCCTCGCAAGTCCTCGCCGCGACGAAACAGGGCCGCCAGGACCGCCAGAAGAGTGATGTGGTTCGCGATGGCCGGGACGTGACGCAGAGCGCCATTGGACACCTCGTGTTGCTGCTGGAGGAGCATCGGGAGAGGCTGGGCATCGGACACTACAGCGTGTGTCCAACGACGCTGGATCAGGTGTTTTTGACCATTGTCGGGCAGCACAATATCAAGGAGGAGAATTCCGAGGAGAAGCGGGATGGGCTGCTTAAGAGGATTTGGAAGTTTGGGAGGTCTTAGGGGTGACTTGTTCTGGTTGGTTGGTTTTATGATACCTGGTAATTATGCCGTTGGCTAGATGGATATTTTCTTAATTCTGATGTGTTATCCCCCGCGTTTGTTGCCCGCGTTTGACATGCTGCGTTTGTAATCAAGTTGTGCATGTCACCGCACTGGGTATTGGGTACGACTCCTTTGTTCTATATGATAGTTTGCAGTGTGTTCAGCAGAGTGGCCATTGAGTTGACAATGGTTCTTTGTTCCATAGGTGAGCATCTTTTAAATAGAGTCCTTGTTTAGTCATCTGCATTGTCGCAAAACAACAGCAGCTGAGCCACCTATTCCCCCTTCAACAGAGAGTCTTGTTCAGTTGTTTGCATTGTCTCGCGACACAACATGCTGTTGAATAGTCTAAACTTTAAAGAATTATGGATAGCTGAGTTGATTACGTTCCCTTTAAACAGAGCCCTTGTTCAGTTGTCTGCATTGTCTCGCAACACGCTGCGTCTAAAGGACCACGTTCAGAACATGAGTTTCCCATCGTCGTAAATACCCTCATCGCACACGTTAGTCTTGACTCTCAACCTCATCCTCTGCCACCGCGAACCAAGAGGCCATTCACTGCAGCAAGTCTTCGACTAAGCACATCGACAGACGAACCCAAGCCACGCAACGCCTCACACCACACACCTCTTGGTAGCGGTCCTCAAACTCATCACAATGTGCTACCAAGTCTTCTCCCACACCATGACCTGCGACGCCCGCCCCGTCATCTGCGACGGCTCAACCTACCTCGTTGACCCCTTCCTACCCCCCATCGCCTGCTGGTGTCCCGCCGAAACCGAAACCACCTTCCCGCCTCCTATGCAGTGTCCCGACCACGCGTGCTGTATGCGCCTCAGCGACGTCCTCCGCTGTCCCAACGCCGCCACAACCTGCAGAACCCTCCAGCTCATCCACCGCTACGCCCAAGCCGTCCGCCCGCCCAGCACGTACCTCCTCCAGGTTCCAGTCTGGCAGAAGCGGCAGACCGTTGAGGAGGCCCTCTTCCCTAAGCGGGGCGGGCGCCTCCCTCACAGTTGCGAGTTGACCCCGCTGGCGCGCGAGACCCTCGACGAGGCCGTGGCGCTCGGGAGGCAGATCTTGCAGAGCGTAAAGGATTGCATGCGGCTGCGGTGGAGCGAGGACCTGCTGCGGAGCATCCACGCGGTGCGGTGGGCGAAGCGGCGGGATCAGGTCGCGCGGTGGAGGGAGTGGTTGGCCGACGAGGGGTTGTTGCGAGCGATGGGGAGGAGGTTGGTGAGGGAGGAGGAGAGGGTGAAGGGGTTGAAGAAGGAGTTTGAGAATAGGCGGTGGTGTTTGGAGGAGGAGTGGGACTGAGGGGGTGGTGGGCTACATTATGTTTCCCGAGCACTTTCTTTCACTTTTATACATTCGACCTGTCAGCCCGGGGTTTCACTTTCGATTCTGGCTCTTCTTAATCAAGCAAACCTGCCTTGGACTCATCCTGCTGGCTGCGGTGCGCGTGAACTCCGTCTCCTCGTTGAGAATCGGTATGAGGGTGGGCCTCTTACTGTAGGATGTGATGAGCAGCTCTCGAACTGGCTGCTCCGTGAATGTGTTCAGAACACTGACTGGTTCTAGGAGGGCCTTCTTCTTTCCCCAATTCTCAGCGAGAAGAGTGCAGAAAAACTGTAGCCGTAATATACCAAATGTAATATAATTTTTTCTTAATCAAGTCCATAATGATTCCTATGTAAAATAGGAACTATATCCCCTTGATCAATGTGAATCAACCTGTCGGCAAGACACCAAGACGAACTTATTCGCGAGAGAATCGCCAAAATTCCATCTGCAGTTCGTTTGGCGAGCTTCATGTTTTCACACTATCTTGCACCTCCGCATTTATAGATCGACAACATGAACCCAAGTCTCCAGCTCCGGATGCCGTTCCAACACCAATATGGGGGCGACGTTCTGACGACGAAGTCGTTCCTACGGTTCTCAGGCTATCATGGATTGCAAGTACCGGTGGATTTCTGCACCAGACAAACGTCTGTCCAAAGGAGAGCAATGGTCCTTCAAAGGACTACGATGCCACCTGGCACAATGGGAGGGATAGCCATACGACACACGGCGCTCCCATGGTTTTTTTTTTCATCAGCTCGCTGTCGCTGAGGAACGCCAGGATCGAATGGTAGTCAGCCCAAGAGGTTTGGAGGTTTCGAAGGTTGTCGTTATGGGATTTCAGAATAGTCCTGCTTTCGGGCAGAGGTTCAGAGACCAACGATTATTTCCCGACGCATGCTTCATGGAAAAGCAGGCTCGAGAGGGACGATTTTTCAGCACTTTCATCCGCCACCGCCGAAATTAGATATTAGCACACCTTCTCGCAAACATTTCGACCTCTGGAATAACAGAGGAACGAAAGAAAAAAAAGAAAAAAAGAAACCAGGCATGATGCCTGTGGCGACTCTCCCGCCGGGAATTGAACCCGGGTCTCAAGCGTGACAAGCTTGCATACTGACCACTATACTACGGAAGATATGCGGCTGTGAGCAACCGCTGTAGTGGGGATTCTTGCTGAGGGTCGAGAATTGTGCGAATATAACCTGGGAGTCAACGACATCATAACTCAGGATGACTTCTGGGACTTTGACATAACTAGAACTTCGACAACCAGCACTCGTAGAATAAGTATATCACGGTGCATTACATATGTATCCACCCGACGGGGGGCTTCGTCACTATAACCTACAATTCAACCCCTTTTCAGGTCGGCTCCCATATACACATCGACCTCCATTAACATCCAACCCATCCCCAGCCTCATGACGGCGACCGTTTACTTTCCGTCGGTTCGTAATACCGCTCCTGCCGCACCGACCCAGCCGTCGACGATGTGGTATGCGACTCGACATCCCTCATCACCTCGTGTGTCACCATAATCGCCCCGTTCCCGTCCGTCTTGTGCGGAAAGATTTCCTCGGTACTATCATTCTTTGTGTGCTGCCCGCCGACGGCCTGGCTGGTGAGCCCGTAGTCGCGCGAGTAGGGGTCTTTTTTTGATTTAGTCTGGCTCTGCAGGTAGTCCTTGTGGCTCTGGTTGAAGCTCTTGAGCGGGATCGAGCCCCCTCCCCCCGTCTTCTTGGACCCGGACTGCCCGTAGTAGTTCTGGGAGGTCTTGTTGCTGGAGAGGCCGAGGGCGCGGTTGAGCCAGGGGACCTTTTGCACGACCTGACGCAGGCAGGGGATGGTCGAGCAGATGACCAGCGCGCCGAGCTCGACTTCGGACCAGATCATGGGTTCGGCGAATTCGTACGTGTCGTCGGCGCCGATGCGGGTGACGAAGACGATGCGGATGATGGATGTGACGCAGACCCTGAGGGGTTAGTATTGGTTGTCAACTAGGCCGTGAGACTTACAAGAGACCAAGCGAGAGCATGCAAATCAGTCCGATTCTCTTAGTCAGGGGTAGTTGTAGCTTCCACATGGCGGGGATGGGCTGGATGAACAGGAACAAATCGCTCGACATGTTGAAGACAAACTAAAGCCATTAGACCCTATAAGAAATCATCAAGCAGGACCAAAACCTACCGTGCTCCACCACAAGACGTGCAGGTTGAGGCACTCGGCAGTGGCGAGTGCCTCAATGTTCCACGACGCCGACACGGGCTTGCACTTGAAGATGACGATGCAGCTCTCCTCGATGGCCTGGCACGTCAGAAACGCCACCAGCAGGTGGTTCGCGATGCGCAGCGCGCGGCTGGGCTGGATGCGCAGGTACAGCACGGCAAAGGACGACTTGGCCAGGGAGACGCCGATGCTAAACGTGGCCGAGCAGACGGTCGTGTACTAGAGCTGTCAGCCGCCGATCATCATGATACATCTGTAACCTACCTTGAGGAACATCTCGTAGTCTTCGTCGCTCACCACCTTTCGGTGTCGACCAAAGCCAACCCTGCTAGCTATGTCTGTGTTAGATGACGGCCTCCCAAGACAAATGGTCGGGCACAGATGCTCACCCAGCAGCGTCGATATGCATAGTGCCATCAAGAAAGCCTGTTGGCTGGATATTAGTCCACGTCGGGTTCAGGAAAAGATCGTCCATGATCCAGGGCAAGGGGGAAGGGGAGTTTCGAGGCTGGGCGTACCCAAGCGGCAGTGATCAAGTCTGTTTTGGCATTGTCAGCACTTCATCCTTTCTGACTCCAAGCTCGGGCGGATCGTTCGTACAGTCGTCTACTCCCGTCGTCTTCAGGTTGGCCCTGATCCACAGGCGCATAGCAATGGCCAGCGAGGTGATGCACATGATGACGACCGAGGACGCCAGGAGCGCCCCAGAGAGATCGCCCGCCATTTGCGCGTTGTGTTTCCCGGCGTTCCTTTCTGAATGTTGTTTGACAGTTGTTGGTTCGGGGGGAAATGTTCGACTTGGCGCAGATTGCGTCTTAAGAGAAAACGGCGAGTCCTCTCGCTCGCATTACCCGAGTCCAGTCCAGGGGCGAGGGGGGGGTCAACACTTGGCGCAAACGAACGACAAACCAGTCGACCGGTGGGCAGAAAGGACATAAGAAGAAGCTCACGTCGCTTCCGCCACATGGCATCATTGGAGAAAGGAACTAAAAGCAAGAGCCCGAACTATAGACTAGGGGAGAAAGCTGAAAAGAAGCTGGGGAAGAAAACGGCGGAAGCTCGCACTACTTTGCAAGCTCATTCGACCCCCCCTTCACTCGTGCTGTACGTTCTTCATAGCCTAGGGCCTTCATGGGCAAGACGACGGGCCAGGCATGTTCGGTTCTAGCATGATCCCGGCCGCGGGCTTCTGGTGATTCGGGAGGGCGTGATACGCTGCGAAGATGGAACCGGGGAGGCGAGCCGAGGAGGATCCCGAAGGGGGACCCCTCGCGTGGTGATTGAAGGGAGTCGGGGTCTTGGCCTGTATGAGAAGGAGGACTCCACCGTCGTATGGCGTGGATGGGATTCGTTTGGAGAAGACGGAGGGGAAACAAACATGCACTTCCGATGTCTGTCCTTCCAACAACCAAGACGAGTGCCGTCGTGCCGCACGCCAAGGAGGCTCGGTTGGACCATAGGGAACATGTCTGTTCGCCGCGAGTTTTCTAGTCTGACCCAACGAGGCGGCATGGTCCATGGAAGAAGACGGCCAGCAACTGCAGGCTGTTGGTTGTCGTTGGTTTCTAGTGCCAGTCAAAGGGCGGGGGTATGCGAAAACTCCCTCCCCCCCGAGTCATGATCCATGTCGCTTCCAGTCGAGCACCGATTCAACACGACATCGTTTTGGTTTGGCCCGTGTCGCGCGGGAAGCCGCTGACAAGTTTAAAAGGTCCTTAGTGCTGGCTCGGTTGGACGCGAAAAATGTCCGATGTTGTGTTGGCCGTGTCGTTGGCCGTGTTGTTCTGGGGGACTTGGCATGTAAGAGGTGGCCGATAATTAGTCTCGCTGCCTCCTTCTCCTGACTGACTCTCAGCCCGTCTAGAACTATTGAGGCCATCCATCACTGATTCATTAATGCGTACCACACAGAAAAAACACAACCCGCGGCAATCCCGAGTAGGATCCGGGGCAAGGACGTGGGCTGTCGGGGCCGACGCCAAGAGCAAGCGAAGGCAACATGGTGTTGGTTGTGCGCCAGGGAAAAAAGACGGTCGTCTACTCGTAGTCAAATGCCTGTGATGCATGCCATCATCCTTGCCTTTTCCATAGAAGCCTTGGTACGTAATCCTATGCCCCTGAAACGGCTCTCTGCTCCCGCCGGGACCAGCGACCAGAATCGGCCAGCTTGCATTCGGTGGTGAGACTGTCGATGCCTCGGTCGGCGTGCAAGAGAAAGCACTGCGGTGACGATGGGTCGAGGAGCGGAGCTGGTCTTATCAAGAGGACTCGACCAAGGCTGAATCTCTCGCCCTCTCTTCGAGTCTCTCTCCTCTTCGCTCCAGACTCAGATCCCCCACCACTCGTAGCTCCGCTCCGGGGATCGACGCTGCTGGCCTCATCGACCCGCTCTCTCCGCCAGAGATCAGTCGGCTGAGGGGAAGATTAACACCTAAAAAGAAGGGAAAAGCAGATCCACCTCGGGGTCGTGACTCGTGAATTGTTCTTCTGCTGACACTCGGGATGACAGTTGATCGATTAAGAGGCTCAACGACGACGACCCTACATTAACGCGTCGGAGCTTTCCCACGCTGCTGGGTAGGTGATATTAATTTTTTCTGTCGGACACGATCCAAAGGAACCAACATGTCGACGACCAACAACTTTTTCGTCAACGTCTCGGCCGGGATCCAGGGTCCTCTGTGACATTGCAGTTGCGGCGAGACGCTTCCATCGTCTGAGGGTCGCTTGATGCCGTCGTCACCCCTGTGCCGAAGCAGAAGACAAGGAGAGTGGCCTGGTGTAAATGGCGACACTGCCGGGCGGGCGAAGCGAGGGACAGTGTCTTGTTTCCAGGCAACCACTTTAAGATGCTGGACGAGGAGGCTCTTTGTGTTGGTTCATGCACAAGGTGAAAACCTCCGAGAAGGAAGCAAGTTGATGAACCAACCCCTGAGCCAAGAGGTGCAAATTACGCAGGCGGCTGGCCTTGGCAGGGCGATGCGAAAGCCGCGAGAAGAACGACATTGCTTCTCTGGTTGGCTCGCGTTTTTTAAGAGCAAAGGGGCCCCTTGCCGGACGTGTTCTAGACTTTCGGCTTCGGTTTATTTTCCTTCTTCGACAACCGGGGTGTTTTATCCAGGATGAAGATATCCATGCTCCCGGGTCTGTTATTCCTTTTCGTGGCGAGTCCATCATCTCGCCCGAGCAATATTAAAGCGAATAAAGGGGAGATAGTCGAGCGAAAATCCCTCTCTCCAGAGATTTGGCAATTAGATGAGCGAAAAGAAATGGACTCCTAGTTGTTACGTACTTTTTGCAGGTTGCGCTGGGATCTTGTCGCGCCATCTGCGTAAAACGTCCAACATGCCATTCACTCCACTCGATGAGGAGACTTATGCAGCAGCTTGAGAATTTGTCGGCGAGGAATCAAGGGGATTGACTAAGGTTGGGATGAATTTAAGTGTTACTCTATGAGAGAGTGTTTGAAGCGAGGTACTGATGTGTGGTTCATGCATTGAAGACGGCAATTTAAGTGTCGCGGGTTGTCCACATCTGCAGCAATTCTCAGTCGAAAGTCTGCCTCGAGAAGAACAGGCTGGCAACTCTCCTCATCCTACCCTCAATTAAAGAAATAAATCCAAGCAAATACACTAACAGCCGAGCCGAATATTCGTCGTAAATCTCACAAAAGTCGACAAGTCCGAAATGCGGCACATCTCATCTCTGGCGGATCACCTTCTGATCGCTTCCCCTATTCTCAGGTGCCGTACGGAGCAACTTGGGTCATCTCAGGTCAGCCACCGTCTGGGGAAGATCTCTGCGGCACGGAAATGAATATCGTCCATTTTTTTCTCGTCTTTCTTGTTTTCTTGTCGCGTGATGTTTCGTAGATTCTCGGGCCTGCACCTCAACAGGAGCACAGTTATCCGGGCACTGTTGCAGACTGTGTCCAGGCAACTTCCCCGCGGATAAGTCGACCCGGGCGGTTTGGAATCGCCCTCATTGTTTGCCGATTGTACCTCCTGAGTTGATGCCGCGGCCAGTCATTATTTGCTTCTGCTTGCAGTCAACTGCACAAACCACCGACATGCAGCAACAGCCCAATGGTCGACCATATCGGTCTCATCTGCGGCCGGCCTGTCTCCCCTGCCGCCGCCGCAAGTCACGATGCCAGTCCGAGGCCTCGTCGGAAGTCTGCTTGATGTGCCGAGCCCATTGCACTGATTGCGTGTACCCCGATGGCCCATCCGGAACCTCTGGTAGAGCCTCGGATCCCCCCCGGCGTCGGCGCCAGAGATCCTCTGGAGGAACCGCCCCGGCCAGTCGTGTCCCGGCTCCCGCTCCCGCTCCGGTCCCGTCTCTGACTCCCGGCCCCGTATCCGGAGGAGACGACTCGATTCTCGGACCGTCAGCGTCGCCGTCAAACAGTCCCGCGCCCGTGGACGATGCACCACTGGCATTGGCTTCCGCCGACGACCAGCACAACTTGCACATTGTTGGCCCGGCTGCCACGTCGGACAACCAGGTCTTGTCGGAGTACCTGTCTTCCATGCCAGGAGCCACACGAGCATCACGGTTGATGGTTTCCGTGCCAGGAAGCAGATCCAAGCCCGTCTTGTTCACCACGGTCCAGAAGCGACCGCTGGGCGTGGCGGTCAACCGGAGCCCTTCTGCGGAGAAGCTGCGCATGATTGAGAAGCTTCTCGAGCCGTTTGAGAGGGATGTTGTCGACCTGTTAGTGCATGTTCGTGGAATTCGTGGATGAAAGGAGCAACGCTGACGTGGTGCAGCTATTTCAACAAGGTCAACGTGTGCTTCCCCCTCCTCGACGAGTCCTCATTCCGCAAGCAATACCGGGACCGCAAAGACGGCATCTCATGCGCGTTAATCTCCTGCCTGTACGCGCACTCCCTGGCCTTCTGGGATACCTCGCCCATCCTGTCCCGGCACCGGTGCCCCGACCGGCGCTTCGTCTGGAACCTCGCCAACGAGGCCACCTACTCGGAGCTGCACCTCTCGCCGGGCATGTCTGTCGTCGAGGCCATCCTCCTCAACGTCGGCGGGCGTCCCACCACGTCGCTCATGGGAAACGGCGTGCTCCTGGGCTCGGCCGTGGCCATGTCGCACTCGCTGGGACTGCACCACAACCCGATGCAGTGGGAGATTCCGGCGTGGGAGAAGAAGCTCAGGCTCAAGATCTGGTGGGCGCTTTGGGTTCACGACAAGTGGTACGTTGTGGTGGAATCGGAGGTCTGGAAACGATGCTGAGATGCAAGTAGGACCAGCTTGGCTCACGGGACGCCCCCTCACATCTCGAGGAGGCACTTTAATGTGCCGAGGCCGACGGTAGAGTCTTTGTGCGAAGAAGGCTCGTCCCGGGCGCAAACGGAAATGGCTTCGGTGTACATCGCCCTGGTCGAGCTGACTGACGTCTTGGACTTGAATCTCCGACACATGCACCACTTTGAACAAGACGAACCAAGAGCCATCACACACATCGAGCTCGCCCTAAACAACTGGATCGACAGCCTAGACGACACGATGCGCCGAATCATCATTAGAGGCACCAACCTCGACATCCCCGGCGCCCCCAACCTGCGCCTCGCCTACCTCACCATCCGCCTCCTCCTCGAGCGCATCTCCCTCGAAGCAGACAAGCAAACCCTTGACCCGCAACACACGCAGCTCCTCAACCGCCACCTCCAGGCCCGCCGCACCGCGGAAGAGATGCTCCTCTTCACGCAGGAGCTGCAGCCGTGCCACCTGGCCGACTTTTGGCTGCCCAGCAGCGCCTTTTCTTTCCCGGCCACTGTGAGCTTCCTGCTGCGGTGCGCGCTGGAGACCGAAAAGGGGCCGTCGGGGGCGGGGGCGGTAGGACTCGCACGGGGTAGTAGCAGTAGTAGCGGTAGTGGCAGCTCGGTTCGACTAGCGAGCCGTCTCATGGCTGCTTTGCGCGCCCATCGAGACGAGCACGGCTGGGATATCGGCGAGGTGTGTCTCACGCAGCACGGGGAGACGGTCGAGAGACTGGCCAACTTGGGACCGGCCGAGGATGTCGGTCTGAGGGATATTGGAAATGAACAAGACTTGATTTTGCCGGATGTTTCCGTGATTGATCAGTTCTTTCCGAACCTGTGGGATTCGTGGCAGGGTGCTTGGTGAGACGGGGAATGGGTTCCCGCGGGAAAGTTGGCCGCGGGGGACAAGATGAAATTGACGAGGATTCACGACGAGACAACTATTTAGTCGTCGTCATTGGATATTTCCTCTCCTCTTTTTCTCTTCCTTCTTTACCCCTCCTCTGTCTGCATCTCACTGCATCTCCCTGTGTCTCCTTGCATTTCATCTTTCACTGGCATCGACTGCTCTACTACTTCACTTCTCACTTGTACACTTTGAACCATGGCTCCTGGAGCAATCGCCGAGGCTGACTCAAGCCTGATGACTGCGAATAAGAAACAACTAACCCCAACCCTATACAACGACATCAACCAAGACGAGTACCAAGAGAAATCATCCAAGTACCTTCTCAACTACGGCACCAAGTTCCACAAGGACATCATCGTCGGCGCCCGCGGCCTGTACGTCTACACGGCATCCGGCCACAAAGTCCTCGACTGGACCTCGGGCCAAATGTCCTGCCTCCTCGGCCACGGCCACGAAGAAATTGTAAAGGTCATCGCCGACCACGCCGCTAGCCTCGACCACCTTTTCTCCGGCATGGTCTCGCCCCCCGTCGTCTCCCTCGCCCAACAGCTCTGCTCGGCCCTGCCCCCAGGTCTGGACAAGGCGTTTTTCCTGTCGACGGGCGGCGAGAGCAACGAGGCCGCCATCAAGATGGCAAAGGTCTACACGGGCAAGTTTGAAATCGTCGGCCTCGGCGCTTCCTGGCACGGAGTCACCGCTCAGGCCCTCGGGGCGCAGTACCACTTTGGCCGAAAGGGCCAGGGCCCCCTCGTCCCGGGCATGCTCATGCTTCCGGCGCCGAACGCCTACCGGTCCGTGTTTCGCAGGGGCGACGGCACGTACGACTGGGAGGCCGAATTGGAGTACGGGTGGCGCCTGGTCGACATGCAGTCGTGCGGCTCGCTGGCCGCGTGCATCGTCGAGTGCATCCAGAGCTCGGCGGGGATGCACGTCCTGCCTCCGGGTTACCTCCAAGCACTGCAGAGGCATTGCAAGGCCCGCGGGATGCTGCTCATTGTCGACGAGGCACAGACGGGCGTGGGGCGGTGCGGCGACTTCATGGCCATCGAGCACGAGGGCGTCGTCCCGGACATCCTCACCCTGTCCAAGACGCTCGGCAACGGCCTCCCCCTGAGCGCCGTCATCACCAGCGAGGAGGTCGAGCGTGTTTGTGTAGGGAGGGACTACTGCTTCTACACTACGCACGTCAACGACCCCCTCCCCGCGGCCGTCGGCGACAAGGTCCTCGAGATCGTGACACGCGACGGCCTCGTGGCCGCCGCTCGCGAGCGCGGAGCCGTGCTGCACGATCGCCTACGAAAGCTCCAGTCCCGCTACGCGTGCATAGGCGACGTGCGCGGGAGGGGTCTCATGGCGGGCGTGGAGATTGTGGGCGACCGGCGCGTGTCCAAGGAGCCGGCGCTGGAGCTGGCCAAGCGGATCGGGGACGCGGCGTACGAGCTGGGCGTGTGGGCGAACCTGAGCAGCCATCCGAGCTTTGGGGGCGCGTTCAGGATCGCGCCGCCGATTACGATTAGTGAGGAGGAGCTGGAGGAGGGGTTGGGGATGTTGGAGGAGGCGTTTAGGAAGACGGAAGGGACGGTGCCGTTGTATTAGGATAGGGGGCTCAAGGGTGTGAGGCGTTGTTCCGAGCGGGAGGTGGTCTATTCGATTGAGTAAAGACCTAGATAGGTATATTAACTTGCTCAATTGTTCTTTGTCAGTAGGTGGCCTGAAGAAACATGCCTTGACTGGACCGACATGGTGAGATTGAGCATACCTAGATATTGAGGGGTAGACACAGTCAATGCCGGTCGAGCCACACTCTAGTAATACTTATAACGCTTTAAGGACCTGAGTCTTGCATCATAGTCTATTCAGAGCAGCACTGCTATGCACCAGACGAGATCCTGCGACTATGTACGTTCGTTACGCTTTCCAGGTGTGTCGTATAGGCCAGTTAGGCTTACCAGGTATAAACCAGGCAGATGGGAAAGGGGTTCCTGTGTTAGCCATTCTCACGAGCGACATCTACAACATTCACATCACGTTCTACGCGGAGCAAGCATTTCCACACCCGGAATCACAGTTCAATTTATCACCATCCGCTGATGTCATTTTGTGACGCGGTTTTAGGTCTCGTTCACCATGATTCCTTTCCCTTCACCTCCATTCCCAACTCTCACATCCCCTCACCCTTGATTTACAAAGATCGGCGTTTTTACGTGTTGTCTCACGGCCCGTGCAAAGAAGTTGTTTTTACGTGTCGTCTCACGTCCTCATCATCAACAGCCTCATGTGCCGTCGGCGGGCCAAACCCAGGAATGGTATTTTATTTGTGGTTTTTTCTTTTATAGTTTTTTTGGGGGGTTCTCAGAGCGACGTCAATTGCTCATCCTCGAGAAAAATCCATATCCCCCAAACTCCCAAACTCCGAAAAGACAAGTGGTAGAGTAGAATTGCCTCAAGTCAAGGAAAGCTCGACGAAACAAGGTCTTCAAAGGAGTCACTAGGGTCAGGAGGCTCAAGTCCCAAAGTAGTTGGCTGTGGCATTGACAGCGCATGACCGGAGTCTATCGGCTTGTCGAACGCAGGAGAGAGTGTAGAGTGGTCAAGTTGCTTTGTCTGCCCATAATTCGTTCTATTGTATGAAGAATCTGCCAGATTGGTATGGTTTGCTAGAAAGTCTCATTAGTTAATATATTAGTATACAAAGAGCCTAAGTAGGATCTTACTCTGGCACTAGTAGGGCGAGGACTACCAGTTTTCTTGGTCCTCAAGGTGCTCAAGGTTTTCAAGATCACTGGCATTGTCGAGGCGGTCTTCCTCGTCAGCTTGGACGATAAGGAAACGAACATCCCGAATGGGAGCATATGGCTGCCACTCGTCCTCGTCACTACCGTCGGCAAGGGCATCGACTGGCTGTTCGCGATGAAGACGACCTTCGTTTCGTTCGTGGTATTGAACAAAACCCCAGGTCCACCAGTACGTGATGTCTCTAAGAGGGCCCAGGACGATGTCTGCACCTTCAGGCTCATCGTCGGCGCCGTAGAACGCGACCGGATCATCTACATAGATCTCGAAGCCTGGGTTCTGGGCCATGTTGGCGGCCGGAGCCAGAGAGGGCTGACCATTCAAGGGAGCGCCGTCTTCTTCGCTGCCGCTGCTGTAGACTGGGAGGCTCCCCTCAGACTGGAGTTGGTTGTTGTTATTGTTGTTATGGGCAGGAGCGTCGGCGTACAGCTCGGCGTCGAGCATCTCCTGGTCGGAATACACGCTGGGGCTGTACTCGACGTGGACGACGGTCTCTGCTTGCGAGTCTGCGTCAGATCCCTCCTCGTCGGCGAAGGCCTCCCAGGATTCGTGCGAAGCGACAGATTCGGGAGCCCAGTCGACCTGGTCCTGGTGCTGGACGAAGCCATCGCCGGCCTCACGAGGGCGCACGAGATCGGCGGCCCAAGTCTGCTCGTTGTCAAACGGAGAGGGCTCAGCATAGAGAAAGGCATTGGGGTCCTCGGACGAGCGGTCCCACGCGTTGACGTACTCGGATGGAGGCGAGTCTTTAGCCGCAGAGTTCTAGTTGCTGCTGGCTTCAGTCGCGGAGTTTGTGTCAAGGGATAGGCGCTCAAGTCCGGCTAGTTGGGCATCGTAATCCTCAAGGGAACCGATCTTTGGGGTGCAAGGAGCGTCGAGGAGGTGCTTGGGGATGGGATCCGTGGAGAGCCTTCGGCCGACCTCCGGCATGCCATTCTTGGCCAGTTCCTCGCGGCATTCCTCGCAGGAAGTGAAGCGGTAGGGCGCAGAGGTGGTCTCGTCGTAAAAGTCGGACATGGTCATCTGCTTTCCGCAAAAGGAGCTTCGGCAGCAGCCGCGCTTAAACAGGGTCTGGCCCATGCTCTTGTCATAGAGGGCGCAGCCGGGACGGCACGCAGCGCCTCGGACTCGCATGACGAGCTGCCTGTCGCCGGCGTGCTGGACCTCGCGCTTGTGCGGGTTGCACTCCTTGCAGACATAGTACTGGGCCAGATGCTCCTCGTCAGTGAGGGGTTCCTCGCATCCGCTGCAGATGCTAGCTGCGGCGTCCTTGAAGGCGAGGCGGACCTCGGGACGGCTATATTGGGTGCAGATGTTGCAGAGGTAGCCCACGTTAGCAACGCCGCTATGGTTCACTCCGCAGCTTGGGCAGTGCTGAGGGCGGAACTTGTCTCCAGCGTCTTCGACAGAGAGGTCAAAGACTGAATGAGGGCGCTTGGCTCCTCGGGTGGGAGACTCGTCAGGCCGACGAGGCTCCCAGCGGCTGGGACAGCGAGGCATCATCGTCCTGATCCCGAAACTCCTTAGTTTTGATAGGGTTCGTGCAGAGTCGGGTTGTGAATTAGTCAGGAGTGTTATTCTGATGAAAACGCGATACCGCTGAGGTGTTTTGATGATCTTGAGGCTTGGGGAACTTCTTTGCGTGAGGTTGACAAGAAAGGAAGGAAATGAAGCTTCATGGGAAAAGAGGTTTTAATTATAGGATCTGAGAGAATGCTGTTCATGAACGTTTGCTACTGTTCTCGCCAACACCTGGGTATGTTCGCCAGAACAGCAGCTGTGTTCCTCCCCCACCGAGGGTCGTTCCGCCCAATGACAGTCCGTTCCGCTATGCTCCTATTCTTCTGTTCCCCTGGTCTCGTGATCTCATATCCTCCTTTTCAGTGTTCGGTGCTGTGGTCCTTGCTCGGTTGTTGTTTGATATGTTGGTGTGGGCGTTGCCGCGTTGGAGACGCGAGCCTTGGCGTCGACGTGGCGACGGCGACTTGGTCATGATTGATGCCGCTGGCAGTGATGTTTGGCTCGGTTATAAGATTTGGAGCTTCATGTACTGCATGTTCTTGAACATGCGCTTAGCCTTGATCCGCCTGATGACGCCCATGATGGCGAGGCTGATGATCATCAAGGCCTGCACGCTGAGGAGACCGATCCAGACAATGTTCAGGATAGTCTCCTCGCGAAGATACCGCAGCTCGCGGACCTGTCCGAGCAATATTATCATCCCGTTCGTTTAACGTAGCTGGTGGGATGTAGACAGCTGGCGAGCATGTTCTGAGCCGAGTCAGCCTGGGTTCGATCGATTGAAGCCCGCCATTTCTCCACGGTACGCGACCGCCACAGAGCAAGAGTGATCAATAAAGTAAAAGACAATGGCTCATACCTGACAGCTCAATCGGTCCTGCCGACTCTATTATATCAACGCACCAAGGAAAGGTTTCGCACGATGGAGGCTGGATCTGATCTGACGGTGAAGAATCCTCAACAACTGCCGTCACCTCTCGGAGGAGGGCCACGAGAA
Source organism: Thelonectria discophora (assembly GCA_911649645.1). Lineage (NCBI taxonomy): Eukaryota > Fungi > Ascomycota > Sordariomycetes > Hypocreales > Nectriaceae > Thelonectria > Thelonectria discophora. The sequence continues at coordinate 1,769,956 of CAJVRK010000012.1, forward strand.
AATGCATGCAGAGACAAGGGGTCTCGCGGTGTGCGCTCGCCAGGTATTAATAGCCGGCGTGCGGGGAGGGGTCCGAGGGGGTCTTTGAGGGGGGAGTCTTGGGGAGAAGAGGCGAGAGGCTTTGACCGCATGCTCGACCGTGACGGACCACGGACGATGGATTCCAGATACGAGATAGCTGCCCTCTCAATGCAAGGAAATTGATGGGTTTCATTTAGCGTTGGGGGCACTTGGTTGTGGCCTCATGCATGTTGGGGCGCATTGAGCTCGTCAGATGAGGCTGGGATTGGACGGCACCCTGGCCTCTCTGCTTCTTCACCGTGTCTCTTGAGAAGTTCAGCGGCCTTTTTGCCTCTGTGGCCCCAGGACGGGATAGCCCATCTTTTAGCCCCCGAGCCTGGCCTGATGAGGGATCGATCGCGTGAGCCGGGGGGCGCGAGTCTTTTTTTTCTTCATCGAGCCGATGCTGCAGAAGCCCCGAGCCGGCACATGATGGGTCATGATGGATCACGGCAAGGATGGTGCGGGCCCTTCGTTTCTTTGCTTGTGAAGCTTCTCGTCCCTCTGTCAGATTCGTTAATTAGTGTAAGCCACTTAGAGGGGAGGGGGAGGCTGGGAATGGCTTCGAGTTTCCGAAAAGCTGGAATCGAGGGGCTTGACTTTTGCATCGTTGTCATTCTCCATGGTCAATCGGTCTTGTCAGCATACCAGTCTGTATGCCCAGAAACAAAGAGCAAGTCAGTCGGAATGCTGACGCGGTTCTCGCATGAGACGCTTTCTGCGACCTCGTCTTGCGTCAAGAGCGTGTGACGTTGACGAGCAGGCAGCCTCTTTAGAACACGGCAACTGCAACTTTAACAGGCGAGATAGACCTTTCTTTGCCCTCTTCACATGTCAATCATGGTTCTCCCGCCGTCTTCGCCACAACATGTACGTAGGCGTTCCTGAGAGCTTCTCCCAATCCAGCAAGGATTCATCCACACTGAATTCCAGGCAATTGTTTCGAGTCTCGTTCTCTAGCAGCCTCGCTCGCAATTCTGTTTGTGCGATACATCCAATAACGGGCAAATTGCGAGAAACGGCGGTCAGTGAAATGTACCCCCCTATCCGCTACAGGCCAAGCATGCACAAGCACGCACAAGTCATGCAATGCATTAGCACCCTGTAGCACAGCCACACTTGGAGGGGCTCAGCCAATAGCGCCACCCGCTGTCGATGACGTCGCCCAATGCCCCGCACCAGCTCCCTCTCAGGTTTCACCACGCACTTCTCAACAGACCGACGACGCAATCATAACAAGGTTCCTACAAAACAAGCCCACGCGCTGTTGTTTTCGCCTCCAGATTTCATCCGACCTAGATTCTCATTCCATCCTTTAAAGCTCTCACTCTATCCCTTCCCTACTTTTCGCTTCTACCTGATCAACAATAATCAGACCATCGACCCCTCAAGATAACATGGCTTCCACGTCAGTCACCGTCAAGAATATCGCGCCTGCGACCAGCGACGCCGAGATCAAGGAGTTCTTCAGCTTCTGGTACGAACCCAAACGCCATACCGTCAGCTCCTGCTAACCACTCCCAGCGGCAAGATCTCGGATCTCAAGGTCACCGCCGAAGGCGAGACCAAGTCGGCGGAAGTCACCTTCGAAAAAGAGACGGCCAAGAAGACGGCCCTCCTCCTACACAACACGCAGCTCGGCCCCAACCAGCTCTCCGTCACGGGCGTCGGCGCCGACAGCGAGGACGACGCGGCGCACTACACCAAGAACGCTGACCGTGACTCGGACGAGATCACGCAGGAGGAGAAGCCCCGCGCGCGCATCCTCGCCGAGTACCTCGCCCACGGCTACGTCATTGGCGACGCCGCCATCCAGCGCGCCATCGAGCTCGACTCGACGCACAAGGTGTCCAACCGCTTCGTCACCACGCTCCACAACCTCGACTCCAAGTACCACGCCACGGACCGCGCCCGCGCCACCGACCAGAGCTACGGCATCTCGCAGCGCGCCAACAACCTCTGGCTTGGTTTGAACTCGTACTTTGAGAAGGCTGCCAGCCATCCCACGGGCAAGAGGCTCGTCGAGTTCTACGCCGAGGGCAGCCGGCAGGTGCAGGAGGTGCACGCCGAGGCCCGTCGGTTGGCCGAGTTGAAGAAGGAGGCCTACGGCGGAAGCGCGTATAAGGCCTCCGGTCTGGAGAAGGTTTTTGGCAAGGAGAAGGAGAAGACTGAGACTGAGAAGGCTGCCGAGACTGATTCTACTACTGCCGCTCCTCCCAGCGCACCCTCCACAACTGCCGAGGCTACCCCAGCTGTCAAGTCCGATGAGAAGGTTTAAGAGACGACTAGGTGTTGGAGGTGTGATATTGAGAGTCTGGTTATTGCAGGTCCAATTATGAAGTCACGTATTATGCATGTTTAGTGTTGCGAATTCGTTACGACAGAAAATTGATTATCGTCAAACCATAATTACATGGGCTATGCATCCTGCTATTTAATATTTCCCCAATTTTCAACTATATGTCTCCAGGAATCACTTATACTGTCGCTCGGTCTTTGCAAACATCTTTTCTCGTGCATCGTCCATGATGTGTCTCTTCGGATTCGACTCGAGATTCTAGGGTAGGCGGCTTTGTTAGGGGACGCTGTCGGCTGATAGGTAGGCATAAGATACCTCGAGTTGAGACTTGGGATCGGTATTGTCAGTTTTTTTGAGGCCTTGGCCTGAACCAGTAGGGTCATGGAGTTGCTTTCCAGATTGGCGCGAAGGAGATGGGGATTCTCGGCCCTCGGGCATGTTGACTGAAGCTCGGATAGGTAGGTGATATAGCTTGTGTGGGGCAAAAAAATTTCAACGGAAATCGTCACGAGTCGGCGATGAAGACACAATGTTGTAATGAATAAAACAGTTTCTACTAATTCTCCTATAAACTTGTAGATGTCGATGTTATATAGATTTCTAGAGAGCAGATGGAATATGACGGTATGCTGACGTACGGTTGCCGCAGAGTCGATGCCGTCATTGAGGAAGTTACAGATCAGATCAACATTTGGGATTGGTGCGCTCACCATTTATAAGTTAGCGAGAGGTGTGTTTATCTTGCTTGTCAGAGGCTGGATGGAATTCATGCTAATGATTGTCAAGCTGTTATCTTTCAGTCATTCATGCTCATTTCCCTCCTTTATGCCTCAGCAAACACGGCGCGTGCATGCACCGCTGTATGCAGAGTAATCATAATAAATACGAATAAATGCAATGACTTCGACTGTGATCCATCGACGTCACAACTGCACTCTCCCTGCCTTCTCACACCGCGGGTCGGATTTAGTGCCCGGGCCCGTCCCATCCGTTGCAGCCCAGTGGAGTTGCCCGCTACGGAACCAACCCCGCACATCCGCTAGAGACCGTCAGACAAAGGGGGAGCGGGAATCATTCAGACCACCACTTTCTTCCTCCACCTTGTTCGATCCTTCCGACTCGCATATTTGGAAAAAGGTAAACAAAGACGCCCTCGTTTTCATCTCTCTCTCTTGTCCAAACCATGCCGGATCTGAACTCGGTCCCTCCCTCGCCGCATCCTCTCGCAGCTTCCCGTCGACAGTCGACGACGACGACGAACCAGATGGCCTCCGCCCAGCCTCGGCCGGCCTCGCCGTCGCTCAACATCCTGCCGTCGAACCAGAACGCCGTGAATCAGTCGCAGAGCCCGTCGCTGCCTTCGCCCCAGCTGACGGCCTCGCAGCTACCGCCGGCTCCTCACAGCTTGACGGTCGAGGCTGGAGTCGGGCCCGGTCCAGGTCCGCTGCGACACCCTCGACCTTTGACAGCGGCAGAGCTTCATCTCCAGCTTGAAAAGGAGCAGGAAGCGGTCGTGAGTTGCGTCGGCTGTGCTTGGGGTGAGTCGTGAGGCTGACATTTGCAGGTCAACCGCCTGACGCGCGAGCTGTCTATGCTTCGGGCCGCCCAGAACGCCTCGGTCGTGTCCAACACGTCGTCGACATCGGTCGCCAACTCGGCCCACGAACCCGCCGCCGAACAAAACCTGCTCTCGGGATCGGGCTTCTCCATCCCCACGGCTCGCCAACACAACCGAACGTCGTCGACCACGTCTCAGGGCTTTGCCCAGCCCCCGCTTTCCTCGTCGTACGAAGCACGAATTCACGCGCCGCGCCCCGTGCAAGGCACCCCCCTTTCGCGACAGAACAGCTCGGCCTCGCGCCAGAGCCAGACCAACTCGCCCGGCCCCCAGCACTCGCTCGACCCGTCGGCCTACTTCCTGCACCAGAGGTTCCCCCCGACCTCGGCTCCTATCAGTTCCGTCGGAGCTACCCCTGGCAGCGGGAGCATGAGCGAGCAGCAGCTGAGCCCGGGCATCATGCCGGCGACCATGAGATACGAAGAAACTGCTTTTTACAGACAGGAGCTGGAGACGGCCAAGCGAGAGAACGACTTGCTGAAGCGACGCATCCGCGAGCTGGAGAGGCAGGTCCGACAGCGAAGGGCCAGCGACGTCAGCCGGCCTAGGAGCGAGAGCGTTAGCACCACGGCCAGCATGAACATTGCTCCGACGGGCGGCGTCAGCATTGCCGGGCCCCGCGAGGGCGTGCTTGTTCGCCCGGAGCCGCGCGAGCGAGGCATGACGACGCAGAGCTTGGCCAGCGTCGCGGGCAGCGTCGGCGTTGGCGTCCCCGAGGAAGAGGTCAAGGTCGGCGAGAGCGCAGCCAGCTCCGGGCTCGCCGCCAACCCGCACGCGCATTCGTAGAAGACGGGACAACAAAGGGTAGCGAGCATGACGTTACGACTTGGGATTAATGGGGGTTTGGCGTTCAAGGAGCTCACGAGACAAGAGACGGCTTCCAAAAGAATAGCTCGGTAAAAGAATTGCGTGCCCGAGGTTGGTCTTGCGTTAGGCTAGGTTCACATTCATAGGTAAATCACTCGTTTCCTGACTATCGCTAGTTGAAGGAGAAGTGTTTTTCTAAGCAGTGTGTAGATTTCATAACATTCCTCCTGCAAAGGTAGGTAGAGAGGTGAGCCGTTGTGTGCGACGCCGACGCTAGGACTGTACCATGAATAAACGGCCGAGGTGTAACTCGAGTGGGCAAACATTCGTTTGTACTAGAGTAAATATTTTTGAACGGCCGAGATTGCACAATCGTAGACTGGGCGTGTATAGAGTGTCGAGCCAGGTTTGCGGCATGAGTGAGATGGGGTTCCTGAAAGTGATTTCATGGATGGCATTAGAGGTGGTTTCCTGACCGTTTTGGATTGATAAATTCTATAAATGCGCCAGGAATTGAAGGGAATGTGTCAGGGCCATCCCATGAGTGGTGGCGGAGTCAGTTGATATATAAGTCGCTTCCCAGAGCGCCGACAGCTCAAGGGCGAATGTCCTCTGACGGCTGAAGGGGATTACTCCCCCCAATGACTGAAAGGTGACCGTCCTCTGACGGCTAAAGGGAGAAGGCCGCAGGACCCTTGAAGGGGCTTGCTCATCACAACGGCTGCTTGAGGGGCCTCTTGGAGGCCAGGCAAGGAGAGCAACGACTTGTGGACGCCCGAAGAGCGTCCTGGGAGCTATCCAGGCGGACCTCGGCGCAATTCTGCCTCTTGGTCGTATAGATCCGCGGCCTGGTATAGGAAGCCGTGTCGTGCTCAGAGCCTCAGAGGTTCAAATTCTTGGCCTTCCCTTCCGATGGCTCCTACTTTCTGTAGTCCGAACCTCAGCGCATCAAATTCATCGGCCTCAGGCAGCGAACTTCAGCGCGTCATGTTCATCGGCGTCGAGCACCAGGATCGCGGGTCAGGTTGTCGGTCACGGCAGCGTGAGCTGCCAGTCGTGGCAGCATGACCATCATGTCTGGCCGCTCAAAGGGCCCCCTTAAAGAGCTTCCTGGGATGAGATGGCTGCTCTCTCCTGGATGCCATGAGATGCCCCGCCGGGCGGAGCGGAACCAGAACCAACTCTGGTGCCGGCGTCAAATCGCTTGGCTTGGGGCCCTTTCGGGAGCACATGTGTGCTCGAATGGAAGGGCTACGACTGCGTCGGATGGGGCTCTTGAAGAACCAGGCCAGTTCCTGGTATAAACTTCGGTTCTGCCCCACGAAGAGAGCGCAGGTGTTTGAGATGTTGGCTCGAATGAAAGGGCCAGAACTGCATCTGATGGGGTTCTTGGAGAACCAGGCCACCGTCTCGGAATGAACTCTGGCTCTCCTCGACTGAGGGAGAGAAGATTCCCCCTCGAGTAGTTGGAGGGCAGATATTGGGAGGTTCAGAGGGAGCAGGTGCCTCTCCCATTGTCCAGGTGAGATGGGCGGCTAGGTTAGTTGTGAGAAGGTGGTTGAACTGGCGCGCCGTGGCAGTTCGTGGAGTTCTAATGGGATGGGTTATATGTGTCGAGAATAGCAGACATTGCCGACACAATTTGTCGAGCTGGTCAAACAGTAGGAGGCAGGGATGCAGGCAGTGTGCCAATAATTGCAGATTTTGTCGACGCCATTTACGCAGCCGGTCAAACAGCAGGAGGAGGGAATGCAGGCTGTATGCCAATTATTCCAAATATTGATGAGGCCATTCACGTAGTTGGGTAAACGGTATGAGGTAGTAATGTCAGTAATATCAACAAAGTAATCATTCAATATCCGCTGCGTTTCCCAACCCCTGCGTGGAACACCAAAACCTCCCTCGCATAAACACTCGCACTACTAACTAATTCCCCGACCGATTCATAACCACCCCCGTCGGATCTTTCGTCTCCGAATCTCCCCAAGTCGCATCCCACCCGTGATCAGCCAAATACACCTTCCACGCATCATCGTCAACCTCGAGCCTCCGCGACACGTCCGGGATCACGAACCAGGCCACCAGGGCGCCCAGCACGGCAAAGGCCGAGCCGATGAGGAAGGCCGTCTGGTTGCCCTTGGCGGCGTGCTCGTCGTCGTACGAGTTGAGGATGGCGGTGAAGACTTGGGTGCCGATGGCGGCTCCCGCCTTGGACCACGCGGCGATGAAGCCGAGCATCTGACCGCGGATGGAGGTTGGGAAGCACTCGGAGGCGAGGAGGACGACGGTGCTGCGAGGTGTTAGATGCTTTAGGCTCTTAGACTAGGGGGAGGAGGGGGGGGGGGCTCTGAGGGGACTTACCTTCCGGGACCGACTTCGCCTAGGGTTAGAAAGACACCGTACAGGACGACAAAGAGGGGGAAGATGTCCTGGATAGGCCCCATGGCGCCACCGAGGACGAAGCCGAGAATGGCCTGCAGCGTGAATCCCAGAGCCATGGTCTTGCGTCGCCCAATCTTGTCGGACAGGTACCCTCCGATGAAGGGCCCGGGGATGTAGAAGCAATTGATGACGGTGCCCCAGCCCAGGTTCTTGACCAGGCTGTCGCCAACGCCCGCGCGGGTCATGATGGTGGAGCTGAAGATGCCAAAGGGGATGGAGATCCAGTTGTAGAGGAACCAACAAGCAGCGACACCGATCAGCGGACGCCAGTAACGCTTCAGGGCCAGCCAGTAAGGGGTCGGCTGCTTGCGCATGGCCGACTTGCGGTAGGCCGTCGCCACGGCCATGCGCAGGCGGAACCAGAAGATGACGAGGGGGGGGATGGCTCCGAGGGCAAAGGACAGGCGCCACACGAGGTTGTACTTGTCCTGCTTCTGGCCGACGCAGAGGAGCAGGAGCAGAGGCACAAGTCCACCCCAGACGTAGCCCAAAGAAGCAGACAGGTCCGCCAGCATGGCAAACATGAAGCCCCTGCGCTTACGATACGCGTGGTCCTCGTCCGTGGCCTCGACAGCTCCGGCCCCGGAAACGGGATACTCGCCTCCGGCACCAACCCCAGCCACGCCCCTCGCGACGATGAGCATCCAGAACATGCCCGTGGCGTTTGCGTGGGCTCCGTGGGCGGCGGCCGACATGGCGATGCCGACGACGAGCAGCACGGTGGTGCAGACGGCGCCCGTCTTGCGGCCCAGCTGGTCGACGACGACGCCGAAGAAGAGCATGCCGACAATCATGCCGACTAGGAAGGCGTTGCTGAGGCGCGTGTAGATGGAGCTGGTGAGGGCTTCGGGGTAGAGGATGGCGAGAAGGAGTTCGACGTTGCCGATGACGGCTGCGTTGCTGTAGAATCATAAGCCTGTGTAGGTAGTTGTGATAAGGTATAAGGGGGGACCTACTATCCGTCGGAACCAATGGCCAGCCCAGAAAAGAGAATCATCAGCCAGACGGACAGTTTGCTGTAGTACGTCTTGCCGGCTTCGACGCTGGCGGCTTCTGTCTGGTCATGTTTCTTGTCGTCCGTGGTCTTTTCTTGGTCAGTTGTCTTTTCCTTGTCAGTGTTGTCATGCTTGGACATGTCTACAGGGACGACAGTCTCCTTTGGCTCAATGGCCATGCCATCCTCAGTTGCAGCCATTTCTGCAGTATGAACGAGAAGATGGATCCTACAGGTGAGAGAATCCTACCGAGGGAATGGGAGGCGGCCGAGCACATTAAGACATGGCCAGGTAACATCAGAACCCACGCGACTCGAGTACTCTCGGTCAAGGATCACCACGACTCATCACCCAACCTACGAACCGGTTTGCCTATCCCAGTTCCCCCCCCTAGTATCAAATCATCGGCAAACCTCGCGACCGCCCAAACTCGGGGAAGGTTGAAGCGATATCTGCATGATAAGTCTGGGGTGTCGAGGTGTGCGTCTCCACTCGCAGGGAACAAGGGAGCTGATTACGCTCATGTCCGGCTTCCCCCTCCGGGCCTTTTACATCTTGGCAGCTCATTCCCGGGGAAGTTCCCCTCACTTTGTCGTCAAAACCCAGTCAACCACCTCAATCACACGAAATGCAACCAAACACAAGACAGAAGGTGACTCCACCGTTTCCACTGCTCGCAGACAGGGTTGCTGAGGGTGATAAGAAGAGGTGTGATTGTCTCGGAACTGATTCCTCTTCTCGTTCAAGTCACCCGCTTGTTCGATTGTCTTCCTTATACATTCTTCGGAAACCAGAAAAATGGCCGACTCCTGCGAAAAGAGTCAATGGGTGCACCCTTTGCGGGCTAAATCGCCACGCCGACTGTACGTCGCCGCCGCTGCTGCTGCTGCCATCTTGGTGACGGCTTCGCTTTGGATGAGCAGTAGCAGTGCTGGAATTCACCAGTACATCGACAAGCATCGATCCGGATGCGCGCACTCGCATGTCATCGACGTGGAAAAGGTGCAACAATGTTCCATCGACAATCTCAAGGCCGACCTCTCGTTTCTCGACGATGCAGTTCCAATCGAAGCACAAGAGTTTATCGACCGACGTGATCGCCTCGCGCGGGCTCTGGCTGCTGATGGCGTCGATGCCTTTGTTCTCGAGCCGGGCTATACATTCCAGTACGCACCATCCCTAAACCAAGCATCACCTCCCTGAACGAAGGTACTGTAGCTCACAAACGCAGGTACTACGGCAACATCTCCCAAGTCGACTGGGAGCCCTGGGAGCCCGAGGAGCGTCCCTTCCTCATGCTCATCCTCCCCGAGACGTCCCCCGACGGCTCCGTCTCGGCCAAGACGGCCTACCTCTCGCCGCACTTTGAAGAAGGCCGCGTGCGCATGCTCGGCATCCCGTCTCGCGAGGAGGTCCTAGATATCGTTATCTGGGAAGAGCACTGGAACCCGTACGAAACCCTCCTCAACTCGCGTCTCTTCGACAACAACCCCGGTGCCACCATCATGGCCGACGAGGAGATGCGCGACTACATCGTGCGCGGCCTCGAATCCGCCGGCTTCGCCACCGTCGGCCTGTCCCCGGGTGTAGAGCTGGTCCGGCAGCAAAAGAGCGCCGCCGAGGTGGAGCTGCTCCGGGCCGTCAACACGGGCACCGTGGTCGCCGTGCGGGCCATGCGGCCGTGTCTGGTGCCCGGGCTGACCGAGGACCAGGTCACGAGCATCCTGGACAACTCGCTGCTGGCGATTGGGTTCGGTCTGTTCTTTGACATTGTGCTGTTCGAGGAACACGGCGCGCTGCCGCACGGCGGCTTCGTCACGGGGGGCAAGAAGCTGACGTACGATACCATGGTGGTTATCGACGTGGGCGCGCACTACCTGGGCTACTCGTCCGACATATGCCGCAGCTTCCTCATCGACCGGCCGGAAAATGCTGTTCACACCGGAACCGGGCCGGACCCCCTGCGGGAGGAAAAGGAAAAGGTGTGGCACATCGTCTTCGAAGCCCAAACCGCCGCCGCAGAGGCCTTCAAAGCCAACGGCACGGCGGCCAGCGTGGACATTGCTGCCCGCACCGTCATCGACGACGCCGGGTACGGCTTCGGCTTCACGCACCGGCTGGGCCACGGTATCGGCATCAAGGCCCACGAGTCGCCGTACCTGAACAAGTGGAACACGGGTGCCGTGCTGGCCCCGGGCATGACGTTCACCAACGAGCCGGGGATTTATCTAGAGGGCAAGTTTGGCGTAAGGCACGAGGACGTCTACTTGGTCAAGGAGGATGGCGAGGCGGAGCTGCTCACGGGGCAGAGGGCGAAGGGACTGTTTGAACCGTGATGACAGTGAAGGTGAAGGTATCAGGCATGATATTTATATTTGAGCCGTGATGAACAGTAAACGGGTATCAAACATTACATTTTATACAAGTTGCTATCTAGTAGTGAAACTTTCTGTTCTCGCTCTTTGGCGAACAAAAAGCATTACATGTGTCTCGAGTTCTGATGGTTGGATATGGGAAAGCCGCTCGCAATGGCGGCACCCTGCAGCTGCTTCAGCCCCTCGGCGCCGTCGCCCTCTGGCACGGGTCGATGCGACAGGCTGCAGTCGACATAAATAGAATCATTCAGGTACGTCCAGTCCGACACCTCGACGACGCACTCGGAGATGCCCCTGAAGGGCGACGCGCTCAGGGCCGCGCACGTCCAGGCCATCTGCTGCAGCACCTCGATCATGGTGTGCGTCCAAGCCGAGACGCTCAATCTTAGCGACCCGTCCTCCATCTCTAGGTGCAGCAACCTCAAACTCGGGCAGTCGGCCCCCTTGCCGTCGGAGCCGTCCCAGAGCGACATGCCCGCAAAGGGACCCCCCTCTCGGCACGACGCCGACGCCTGCTGGGCCGCCTCCTGGATGCAGGCCAGCAGCAGCGGGCCGCACCGCGGCCACTGGGCCCACGTGTACTCGGCGACGGTGGTGTAGACGCAGTCGTTTGCGGTGCCCGTGATGGCGGGGAGGGACCCCATGTCGACGAGCTGGGGGTCGCCGATGCCGTCGAGGGGCCCGAAGAGCTGGCACTCGAACTTGAACTGCACCGCGTGGAAGCCGTCCCGGGGGGGAGGTTTTTGCCTTCGCGTGAGTAGCAGGTCCCAGACGGCGGATTCCATCAGGTGCATCTGCACGTAGTGCGGCGAGATGAGCACCTCGCGCACGCGGGCGATGAGCGTCTTGGCCGCATCGCCCGACGTGATGTACCCGTGCAGCGACCGCGCAATCTCCTCGGGGGAACCCCGCGGCGACCGGGCCGGGAACTCTCGGTCCCAGTAGCTGCACAGGAGCTGCAGCGCCATCTGGAGGTCGATGCCCGCGGCAGCCGACGACCAGGTGACGTGCCTCCTGGAGATGCCCGGCCCCAGCTTGTCGAGCACGCACCGGGGCGTCTCGGGCCCTTGCAGCACGAGCAGCAGCTGTGCGAGCGGCCCGTCAAACAGCCGGCGCACCTGGCGGGCGGACTCCGGGTTAGACCCCGCGTAGAAGCGCCAGAGCTCGTCCCAGAGGAGGTCGGCAAACTCGGAGAGGAGGCGGTCGAGCACGCGGTCGATGTTGACGCGCACGCGCTGCTCGGGGAGGTAGTAGTGCGTGAGGAGCTCGTTGTCGAGGCCGTCGGCGAGGGCCGTGGCGAAGGCGGCCGCGAGGGCTCCGGCGATTAAGGGGGGAACCTGGACTTCGGCATTGTTGGGGGACTCGGCGGTGCGAGGCCGGCGGTTGGGCAGTGGAGGCTTGATGTCCAGGAGGAGGAGGGAGTTTCCCGTGGCATCTACATCGGCGGTAGGGTCATGGGTGGTGGACGGTGTAGGGTTCATGTCTAGGCATGGCTGGAGACCATGAAGCCTCGGGGGGCGAGGGGGATAGATGGAGAGGTGGTTGATTTCAGATGGGAGAAACAGATGGGAGAATGGATGATGGGGATGCAGATGAACCAGCTGAGGGATGTGGGGGACCGAAGCCGAGGACCAAAAAGCGAGAGACGGGGAGACAGAGAGAGCGACAGAATCAATCGAGGCGAGCCGCAACAATCATGACGGTGCAGACACCGGCTGATGCAAAAGCGAGGATAATTCCCTCTTGGAAAATCAGATGAAGGAGGAGAGAAAGCAACGCCAGCTTCTTTGAGCGTGTTTGCGGGTGGTCGATCCAGATCAGAGGGCTGACGTTGCAGACTTGCAGAGCATTGCGCGTCCCGCTTACAAACGGGGCAAGGCCATTTAGTCGGATGTGGATGACGCCACCAGAATGGATGAAGAAGAAGGGAACTTGGAGGAATTGTCATCGATGGGAAGGGTTGCTTCTTATGATCAACACTCGTGGTCAATAAAGACTCACTGTTACAACCCCAACGCAGGCACCCGTCAATCCTCTCGCACTGGCCGACTCGAACTGACGCGGAATCTGTCGCGTCTCTCCCTCACTTGAATCTCTTCACTCTTCTCTCCCTTCTTTCCAGGGGCAAGTCGAGGCCGCGTCATGGCTTCGGGATGGGGCCACGGCTGATCCACGCGTCCTTCTTTCATTCACTCACTGGAAGAGTATGGATTAAACCTATTAAGCTTGAAAATCTGTTTCACCTTTTTTTTTTTTTTTTTTTTTCAGGGTAGCTCGCTTGAGCCTTCGGGACGCTCGACGGAAAAAGACGAGGCTTTCACGGGAAGCCGGAGGAAGGATGCTCGTATCAAGACGGGGGTTGCGAAAATCCGAATACAACGAGGGGAGAGAGGCGCGCGGCCGACTTCGTGTTTTGCCAAGCCCGGATGGAGAGCTTCTTTTTCGTAAGTCAATTACTCCGTACAGTAACTATTCCTTCTCGTGACGCGTATTTTGTTTCGGATGTGGTGGAAGAATCGAGAGCGAGAGCGAAAGGTGACGATGAAGAAGAAGGCGAAGGATGGAAGAAAAGGAAACCCTTTTTTTAAGTGGAAAAGCAGGCATCTATTAATTATATCAGAGTAGGACATGTAGTCATCCACTGAGGCAGTGCAAGTTTGTTTCTTGGAGAGGGGGAGGGATTCTCTCGGATCTGGTGTGCCGAACGAGTCCGTTTACACATGGACGTGTCGTTTCCAATTCGAGAACCCCTGGTAAACCCAGTCCCGCAAGCCTCGTGGTTAGGCGAGGCCATCGAGATGCACCGTCACTTCACTTCATTTGTCGTGAGCTCGTCGTGGGGTGTTGACCGTCTCTCGCGCAGCAGCCCGCGACATGTCCATATCTGTAATTACCCCACTCGTAGCGCCGGCAGCGCTGCTTATTGCTTCAATTGTCTCGGCTTTCATTGTCTCGGCATGTGAAAAAGGAGTGCATCCCAAATCTCGGCGTTTCCACACGCGTGGCACGACGCCACATGCCTCTCCCAGTTGTGTTTGTACGGAGTGATGTATACGATTATACGGCAGATGTTACGGGCAAGCAGGTGAACGGGTGAAACGGATAATTTCTAGGTCATTAAGGGAATTGCCCCAGTTCTTTATGTCGCGATTGTGTTATCTATCCGTACCTATTTCAACAACGGCTGAAGCTACACGGTCCTTACCTCCACCCTTTCACAATTCTCGAGAGAGGATATAGACAATTGACGATAGAAAGAACTACTGCCTGGAATTAAAAATAAAACATCATGATTCTAGCATCTCATCTTCTCACCCATCTTCATGGTTCTATTGACCTCTCTATCAAGATCCAGGGTAGTCAACGCGCAATTACTAGCGCCGTGAAGCACCGGCACTATAAGAGTAGAAGAGAGACAATCGAACACATGCAATCTCCACCTAGAAAACGAACTCTAAGGCGGTCACCAACCCAACTCGGCACGTCTTCAGCCGGTTCTATACTTGGAGTCGTCTGCTGTCGGTGATCGAGAAGCGCAAGCGTGGCACATATTGGCCTGGCCTGCAGACAAAGTCGTGTGATGCCATGAGTGTCAGGAGAAAGGGTACTGGCGTCAGACAATCGCGCGGCTACTCGTGGAACTATCGCGCATATAGTAGGTCAATATGAAACTTCCCTTAGGCTTATGGCGACAGATGTAAAGGTACTCGAGAAACTATCGCGCATATAGTAGGTCAATATGGAACTTCCCTCGGGCTCATGGTGACAGTAACGTGTCTCGGTATGTAATATTTGGTCTTTACTAGCAGTAGTTAAGTAGCCTCCTTTTTTGCTACCCAAAATGAGCATTTATTCTATCAATGGCGATTAAAAACTGTCATAAAATTTTATTTGTAAGTAAAACTTCGCAAAAATGCCAACATATAGTTTCTGCCAATTATTCGGTTCATAAAAAGGACGCGTCTTCCATCTGCAAGCCTGCTCCTGGGCGATGCCATACCTCGAGGTTGGACGCGTCGTCTGCGGTCTGGTGCGCGATACGTGAGCCCACTTCACCGTCTCGTCACAATGATGAGGGTACGATGCCGAATTGATATTGCGGAAGTAATTGCCAGAGTGCTCGCAGAAGTAATTGCTAGCGTCCTCGCGAATCCTGGTAGTTTCCGAAGCGGGAGTCCTCGCGAAGCTTCGTAGGTTGAGCAGAGTGAGTCCTCGCGACGCTTGGTAGGTTCGGAAGAGGGAAGTCCAGCGAGTGGGTTTCCCTGGCATTGTTAGTACGGTGGGAGAAATGACAGAGGTGCAACACACCCGGAAAGAGATGCAGACATTGCTACATCATCTACCCTAAGAAGGCGCGGTTAGGTACTCGGCTCAGATGCATACAGAAGCGGACCACTTACGGTGATCCTCCTTTATGTGAAATGCGGCGTTAGGGCTAACCCGGGACGGGAGCCGGAGGTCCAACGGGAGCGAGGACCGGGAGGTCGCTCAAGGCATCTCTCCCGGTCACTGGGTTCCAACCGGGCATTTCGAAGGCAGAAGACGGAGGCGAGGTGTAGTAGGTGAGGAATACTCAGTGGTAGGGCTGCTAGATGTTGATCCAACGACGGGAGATTGGGCCAAACGGGAGGTACCGCTAGGTATTGATCATGGTATGGTCAATAGGGGTTTGGCAACCGGAAAACTCGATAATTAACACTTCAATGCCCACAGGTATAATGCACAAAAGTTAATATACCTTCGAGAATATGAGATTGAGACTCATCCTAGATCCCCCAGGAGACATCAAGTGCTCTGGTGCATTGCCGAACAAGAGCTGTCGGTTTTAGACAATGGAACTGCCGAGACTGGAGATATACTGCACCGCTTCAATCCAGGCTCTTTATCAACGGACCAAAATGCACTTACCAATTTGTCGGACTTAGGGTTAGAGAGCTTAGGTATAAGCAAAGGATAGGAGTACTGAAATGTTTAGGAGTAATGCTCGTGTTTGTGTCACAACGCATGGCTCTCCCCCAAGTATTAAACGAGGAAAGAAGATGCCAAAGGTCTGTCTGTACCCCCCCGGCACACCTAATAATCGACAGTCTATATCTCTGGATTTATATCAAACTTTCTAGTCGGATCACCGGTTGCATCATCATGTCTAGCTGGATCGAAATGTCCCACCCTGCCAAGCATCCAACACTGCCGACTCGCTCTACTCCCAGTACTGTTTCTGTACCTCGGTCCTCCCCGGACCAGAAAGACGCGAAATTACGTAAAATCCCTCGTACAGACCCATCGCATTTGCCAAATTTTCCACGTCCTTGTCCCTCGTCAGGTCCGCCGCCTCGCTAACCTCGGCCGTCTGGGGCGAAACCATCTGCGCAATCGCCTGCCACGCATTCCCCAGCAAAGATGTGTTTGTCCGAAGCGCAAAGAGCAAAATCGCCAGAAGAACCAGAACCAGATGCAAACAAACCGAACAAAGAACTATAACCAGTCCCGTCCACTGCGCTGGAATGAGCATCTCGGTCGAGTGTGTAGTCGACCGTGTGGAACAAGTCGAAGTTCTGCTGCCAGTTGTAGTAAGTCATCTGGAAGAACCGGAAGACTAGTGATTGTACGGCCAATGCGGGATCTTGGGTCTTCTGGAGGATGGCCTGGAAGACGGATGCGTGTGCTGGGTGTAGACTCGTCCATGGGTCGCTGAAATCGTCGAATCTCATACTCCAGCCGTTTCTTGTGATGTATTCAGACATGACGTGGTTAAGAAAGCTGTCGAACATACTAACGCCAGATTCCTTTTCTCTCTGCATATAAGTTATCACCCGAGACCGGATCTCGAGGTCTAGTATTCCGCGTTCTTCAGTGTCCTGTGGCCGAACGCCAACATCGAGCTGTCGAAATATTCTTGTCTTGTTCTCTGCATCAATTCTGCGATACCAGTCAACGCTGGGCTCGGATGAGATGGTGCGTCCGGTCATAGTGAAATTGTACAGCTGCGGCAGGTTTATACTGATGAAGCAAAAACTTGCATTGAGCACCTCGGAACTATCCTTTGCGATAACATGTGTCTATAATCCTTGCTGCTTGGTTGTGAGATTGTGTAGGTGAGTCATATTTGGCGGGATCCCTCTTCCAGTAGACGCATCGTATGTTCCGACAATTCCATTTAGTGGCGCTTTCGAGTTGAAGAGTAGGACCGCGTTATTTATATAGGGACGATGAGACAATGGATCTCTTGGCCTCCCCGGGTCGAACTCTCCAGATGCTACAGAGTCGCAGAGTGTGAGCGGCCAGACACTTGGGTCGCTTTCGTTCCATAGTCTCTGCACCTGACAAAAAAAATCCCCCTAGACCTCCTGCGCTTGCATATTCACCTATCCCGGTAATGTTCGCACGAATGTTCCCACTCAGATACACCTTGCTATCAATGGAATCTTCAAAGGCAAACTTGAGTTTCAGTGTGTCAAATTTCGGGCTGACGCATGTGGTCCGAAAGTTGGTGACGATGGCAGGTCCCGAGTAGTATTGCAACGAGGTTCTCGACAGCTCACTTTCGAACGGCAGCATGTCACGGTAAACGTTGCCCGTATCGGCAACGCCCTGAGCAGATATGGGCTTGCCACGCCTGGTTTCCGCAAATCGCCAGTTCGCCACGGGTCTGGATTTCCAGTACGAGGCGCCAGTGGTAGAAAAGAACAGATCATCCAAAGCTGAGTTAATCTCGATAGCTAGAGTTCTTGTTGTGCTTGGCGTTATGATATCGCGCATCTGGAAGCCGGAGAGCAGGATCGTGGAGAAAAAGGCCGAGGCCAGCGTAACGAGTAAGGCCGCTGCAACGATCAGGGAATACAGTGAACCCAGTAGCTGGTTGACGGTGAATTGCCTCAGTGCCGCAGGCAGAATGCCATAGGGACTGAAGCCCACAGCTCTCCGGATGGACAGCTGAGCAGTATCGCGAAATCTGGCTCCGGAGGACTCCAGTATGACAGCAGCCATAGCGGTAGTGATAAATCCAATCTGAAACCCGATCGATGTGCGCAGGGTAGCAGAGCAAATTGTAACAAGTCGAGTCGCCCATCCCCGAAAGACGATGGTGTCCCAGAACGCGGGGGCATTGCCGCCTTTGGCAGCCCCGACGCCTCCCCAGAGGAAGATCAGGACTGCACAGGCAGCAAGTATAACGATACAGCAGACGAGAAGTGTAACCAGGCCGGCATATCCGATTCGATAGCACCAATGCTTGTTTGAGGGTCGTGTCGTAGGATCGAATGAAATAAGGCTGACAAGAGGAGCTGGTTCGGCTGGACGAGAATCGGGTTTGGGGCACACCTGAACTGATGCGATATCCATGTCGTTAATAGTTTCGCATTAATCAAGGTCACCAACTATTCACTTTGAGAGATTCGGACTGGTGGTCATCAACTCCAGATTGCGTATTGCTTCGTACTGAGCCATGGGAACTTGATTATAATGTATCGGTTGGAAAATTCGACAGACAAAACTAGAAGGAAAGGTTAGAAAAGGGAGCTCCACGAGGTGTAAATGGGTGATATTAACAGTTGGATCCTTTGTTACCTGGTGCTGCCGTCCATTAGTCTTCCTGCTTCGTATATGCACCCTCAACGCGCCCAAGTGTCCCAACACCTCCTCACATCCCGTGGCAATCTCTACCAAATGGAGTAGAGAGTGGACTCAATGCCCTGGACCAGTCAATCACGAAGCACAGAGCCACTCAGTCGCATGCACTACATAAGCCACATTCTGGGCGAAGAAGCCTTCACGACGCAGGTATCCTAGGACTCAGGAAAGCGCTCCTGTGCGAGTCGCCAGTGCGCCGAGAGTCTCGATTGTGAGCTCTGTGCCATCTCGAGGCAGCGAAAGCTTGTCCGCCAGAGGCTCCCTATTTCGGCATTTGTAGATCTTCATTTCCTTGCTCAACGACTCGATACTCCAGTGTCAACATTCGCAACAACCTGGACTTGGGCTAGGTAGTTAGCGTTCTGCTGGTACATACATGGGTCTGACGTGGTGCAATGAAGGGTGAGTATGGTAGCCATGTTTTATGGGAAATTTGGCCCAAACCCCTTGTGATCTCGGCATCGCTAGCAAGACGTGGGGTCCTCGTGGTTGGGTGCAATGTCTCTTCAACAGGACGACTGTTATGGTTTGCGGCGGACGACACGAGGGGTTCTGAGCCGGCTTGTCGTTGCGGATTGAAGACGGTGATAGTGAATTCGTTCTGTGACGGCGGCGACAGAGTTCTTGATCAGAGATAATTTCGACCCGAGGGTGGTTGTGTGTCTTGGTTTCTTCGCAAACTTGTGTAACCATGAATGCAGGAAGCAGGAGAAATAGTATGGAGCTGTTGCAGTTGACTTGAACACATCCCTGTTATGCTTATTGTTAAGGAGCGTGAAGCGGGTGACGTCATTAATCGTTATGGACAGGAAGCCAAGGCCCTCCTTCCATTGGTATTCGTACCATCGATAGATTGGTAGTCTGTGATCCGAAGGGCTCCAACTACCTGTAGCAATGGGACTTGGTCCTTGCAACCGTCAATTTTACCTCTGTTTTTTTGAAAACGTAAGAGAAGGAGCCTCTGGCGTGTACACCGGGCAATCGGGCCCAAGAGAACTAGACCCGCTAAGCATTAATTTGACCGTGTTTTGGACTCTTCTAGCCTTCTAGTCGAGTTGACGTCATCAGCAGCGAAGCGCCTCTCCTCTGTCCTTTGAACAAAGACGCTACGGACCAATCCTCGCTTTCCGTAGACACCTGACAGAAATTGCTCAACTTTGCCCAGATCAAGACAAGAAGAGGGATAATTCTCGCAATTAGAGGAGACGAGATGAGTGCCGCACTACCGTGGGAGGCCGCCGACCCCTCAGGTAGATGGACAAGGGCATTGTATTTCACTACTCCATAAACAGCAGTGGTGACGGTCTTGGTCTCCTCCAAAACAAACGCCTTCTATTTGCCCGGAGAATTCTACGGGCCCATCCTAGCTTCTTCTGCCCTGGGGCAGTCTCGATGCGTCGTTTCACCTAGCCTCCATCGAGCAAGCCGAACTTGACCTCCACCAGCCTCTTCTCTTCGGAGACGCGGCCAGATTCATGACTAGGAGGTTGTCGCCCCCCCTCCTCAAACGCCGTTGCATAATCTCCCACATGTCAAGCTTATCGGCTGGAACTTTAAAGCCTTGTATCTCGCTTGTTCCCGCAAAGCTTGGCATCGCGGAAGAAGTACTTTGTCGCCGCGTGTGGAAGACTTGACGCCCTCGACACGTCGAAACTCAACCGACCTGTCAGCTATGAGCGATTTTCCTCAACGTCAGCGCCCGCTTGCTCTCGGTTCGAGGAAACGTTTTTTTCAGGCGAGTATCCTTTTTTTTTTTTCCCGGATATTGCGCCTGCGTCGGAGGCATTTGGTTCGCACTGTGAGTCGCTCGTCCGGGGGTGCCCGTTCCTCGCACACTCTGGTTTGCGTGCCGCCGTGCGAATGGCTTCGGATTGACGAGATGCCGCTCCTCTTCTCCTTTGTTTGTTTTTGCAGTTCTGTGGAAGTATGCGCAATTTCGTCACTCTGGGCTTTGCACAGCCCCTCGACTGGTCTGGATCTTGATTCTCGTAGCCATCGCGAACCATGGGCGGTATAAATGAGTGACTGGTCACCGGCCAGTTGCTCGAGTCTGCAATCAATTCCTCTTATTCCCCTACTCTTTCATCTCAGTGTCTCGTACCATTTTGCAGCGGCCACTCCCAGTGTCATTCTGCTTATATCATCCCCATGGACGAACCTGAAGCCAAAGTCCCGGCCCCTGAGCGCATCCGTTGGCAGGATGACGAGGAGGCCGGGACAAGGGCGAGGCCAGCCCTGAGGCGCGGCATGTCTGCGGACTCGATGGGTATCCATTCCGTCGCGTCGAGGCGTAGCTCCGTTGATGTTGCCACGGCCCTGCCGATTCAGTATCGAACAGTGTAAGCATGGCGTTGTGGCTTGAATGGAGGGAATGTTTCGCTGAGAATGTTCTTGGTGAAATAGGTCGATGGACATTGCGGACTACAACAAAAAGGCCGGCTTCACCCAGAACACGAACAAAGCTGCGACCGGTACGCGCGCCCGTGCTGGCCAAGAGTCCATCCCCGTGAATGCTGACGGGGCTGTTCTAGATCTGGCCAAACTTGAATGGCACACCAACACGGTCGAGGAGATCCTCCGACGCCTTTCCACCTCGGAGACGGAAGGCCTCTCGAGTGCCCAAGTCGAGCGTCGCGCCGCGCACTACGGCAAGAACGCGCCGTCTCCCGCCCCGACGCACAACACCAAGAAGATCCTCGGCTACTTCTTCAAGGGCTTCGGGTCCATCCTCTTTGTGGCCTCGATCCTCGTATTCATCGCCTGGCGTCCCCTGGGAAAGCCGCCTGCCGATGCGAACCTCGCGCTGGCGATTGTGTTGCTGGCTGTGTTCTTCATCCAGGCAGCGTTCAACCTGTGGCAGGATTGGTCGTCGTCGCGCGTCATGGCGTCGATCAAGAATATGCTGCCTGAGCATTGTCAAGCTGTTCGCGATGAGAAGGAAGTCTCGCTGCTTGCTGAGGACATGGTTCCTGGAGATATTCTGCTGATCAAGGCGGGCAACAAGCTACCTGCGGATGTGCGCTTCATCAAGACGTCTTCCGACGCCAAGTTTGACCGCTCCATCTTGACTGGTACGCATTACACTCGCAGTTTCGATGGGCAGGATTGCTAACTGTCCAGGTGAATCTGTTCCGCTGCCGGCGACGGTGGACAATACTGACGAAAACTACCTCGAGACGAAAAACATTGGCCTTCAGGGCACGCACTGCATCTCGGGCACCTGCACCGGAGTAGTGGTAGCTACCGGCGACAACACCGTGTTTGGCAGGATCGCGCAGCTCACTAACGAGCCCAAGAAGGGCCTCTCGACGTTGGAGCGCGAAGTCTTCAACTTTGTCATGATTATTTGCTCCGCCATGCTCCTCATGATCATCATTGTCATAATTATCTGGTATGTCCTCTGGATCTGCTATGAACATTGGTGCTGACCATGGCAGGGCAACTTGGCTGCACAAGAAATATCCCGACTGGATCAACGTACCCAACCTCATCATCTCGTGCGTCTCGGTAGCCGTGGCTTTCATCCCCGAGGGTTTGCCGGTCGCTCTGACGGCGAGCATGACCATTAGCGCCAACATGATGCGGAAGCAGAAAATCCTCTGCAAGTCACTCAAGACGGTCGAGACACTCGGGTCCGTCTCGGTCATCTGCTCGGACAAGACGGGCACGTTGACACAGGTATCTTTGCGAGCATCCAAGATCAATTCAGGTAGTTGTCTAACCATTGATAGAACAAAATGCTAGTCACCGAGTGCGCCATGGGCGAAAAGTCCATGACAGCAGAGCAAGCCAGAGAATCCATGACGACCAACAAGGAAGCCCACGCCCAAAACAACTCCATCAGCCAGCTGCGTGCCCTTGCGGGCCTCTGCAACGCCGGCGCCTTTGACGCTTCGACGATGAACCTCCCTCTGCATGAACGCATCGTCCACGGCGACGCCACCGACCAGGCCATCCTGCGCTTCTCGGAGAGCTTGGGCGACGTGGCCGAGCTGCGACGCTGGTGGCGCGCAAAGTACGAGCTGGCGTTCAACAGCAAGAACAAGTACATGATCAAGGCGTTTACCCTGGCGCACCAGAGCGGAGTTTCGCTTGCTTTGCCGGCTGACACCGCGTCCATCTTTGGGCCGGGCGATGTGTGAGTCACAAGCGGTGGTGTTGGCTTCAAGGAGGCTAATCGTGAGTAGGCTGTTGACCATCAAGGGTGCCCCTGAGATCCTATTCGACAGAGTCAGCTCGTACGTCAAACCATCGGGCGTCACGGCTCACCTGGACGACGTCACCCGCAAGCGCATGGAAGACATCAAGAACGGCTGGGCCTCGCAGGGCCGACGAGTCCTCCTCCTGGCGCGAAAGGCCCTCTCGAGCTCCGTCTTCCCCGTCGGCATGTCCTCGCTGGCGCTGGAGGCCGAGATGCAGCGGCAAGCCGCCTCGGGACTGACGCTTGTCGGCCTCGTCGGCATCGTCGATCCACCTCGCCCCGAAATCTCAGACGTGATCGATACGCTTCGGCGGGCCGGCATCCGTGTCTTCATGGTGACCGGTGACTTTGCGCTCACGGCACAGGCCATTGCGAGGGAGTGCGGCATCGTCACAGCCAAGTTGCCCGATGGCATCGACGCCCTCGCTCGTACCCATACCGTGGACGCACCCCTCGATGCCAACGAGACTCGCCACGCCATGGTCCTCAGCGGCCCCGAGCTAGCAACCCTCAACGAGAGACAATGGGACCAACTGTCGCAGTACCGCGAGATCGTCTTCGCCCGCACCACGCCCGAGCACAAGCTGCGCATCGTGCGCGAGTTCCAAGCCCGCGGGCAAGTCGTCGGCATGACGGGCGACGGCGTCAACGACGCTCCGTCGCTGCGAGCCGCCGACGTGGGCATCGCCGTGGGCTCGGGGAGCGACATCGCCATCGAAGCTGCGGATATGGTGCTGCTCGAGTCGTTTTCTAGCGTCGTCGAGGCCCTGCGCTACGGCCGCATGATGTTTGACAACTTGAAGAAGACAGTGGCGTATCTGCTGCCTGCGGGGAGTTTCAGCGAGTTCTGGCCGGTAATGACAAATGTTGCGTTTGGCATCCCGCAGATCCTGAGCAGCTTTCTCATGATTATCATCTGGTAAGTCGGAGTCCAAACACCACCAAAACACTTAAGATCCTCTTCTAATCCCACCAGCCTCTTCACAGACGCAGTTGCCGCCATCGCCCTCGCATACGAAGCCCCCGAGGCCGACGTGCTCCTCCGGAAGCCGAGGGTCCCGGGCAAGGACCGGCTGGTCGACTGGCAGCTCGTGCTGCAGGCATACGGCTTCGTCGGCGTCATGGAGACGACGGCCTCGTTTGCCATGTCGTACTGGTACCTCGAGCGCAGCGGCATTCCATTTTCCGACATTTGGTTCAAGTTTGGCGAGATGCCCGCCTCGGTCGACCCGGATTACTACCGCCAGAAGCTGAACGAGGCGAGCTCCATCTACTTTGTGAACCTGGTCGTCATGTAAGTCGTTCCCACCCTGGAGCTGCACCGACATCGGCTCTGGTGTATCTGTTCTTGGTTGCATTTCGCTGACGTCGAAACAAGGCAATGGTTCAACCTCCTCTGCGTCCGCACGCGGCGCCTGTCCATCTTCCAGCACCCGCCACTCTTCAACAGGCAGACGCAGAACTGGTACCTCTTCCCGGCGATACTGTTCGCGCTGGCCATGGCCTTCCTCTGGCTGTACCCGCACGTCTTCACGCGAGTGCTGCTGACGGCCGCAGTGCCCGTCGAGCACTGGTTCTTGCCAATGGCCTTTGGCATGGGGCTGTTGCTGCTGGACGAGGCACGCAAGTACTGCGTGAGGACGTGGCCCAAGGGTTTCCTGGCTCGCATAGCTTGGTAGAGTTTTGTTTTCGGGGGTTGCGTCAAATGCAATAGGTAGTTTGGTAGTCGGCTGGGTAGGTCTTTGGAATAATACATGATCCTCCGTCGAATCCGTGGCATCAGCCCTTCATCTTCTCCTGTTCATCCATGCTACGTCCATCCTCGACGAGTATTCGTACATGATAGTTTGACATGATGTGGAGTCGTACAAGTGCGCAATGCATGCTCGGATCCCCTTTCTCTCTGCCTTATTCTCTTCCATAAGGTATTGTACATGTATGTCTGCTGCAATGCTGTGCCGTTTTCGGAACCCGCTGAATAAATCTCGTATATACGAAGGTGGCCGCGGCCAACTATATCGGACGTTGAGTTGAAAGTGCACGCGATGCGACGAAACTAGGTAATTCACAGGGACTCGGACCGGAGATGGTGATGGAATGTTCTATCGAAACATGGTTCGCTTCGGCCGCACGCGGGGCGTTGGGAAGACGAGGGTAGGTGTCTTGGATATGGTTGGGAGGCAAATGGTTACGAGGGCATTGGACCGACCTGCGGTGAGTAGACCTCGTCAGTTCACGGCTCGATGTCTTGACACATACCGATGCCTGTTTTGGATGCGGTCTTTGGCTATTATTCCTGGACGCTGGATGGATGGTGGCAAGGTGAGGCGTGGGCGGTTCAGTGTCTTTGTGGCGCGTGGCCAGGTCATTTCATTTCACCGTGGTGGCTCGTTTTGCATTCCTGTCGCAACCGTGCTCGGAAAGTCGGTGTCAAGGCCATCGGACCCCGGACGGTGGTTGGAGCTGAGCTGGAGCGGGAACGGGAGCGGGAGCGTTGAAACTTGAGAGTGGCACATTGGCGGAAGCTGGGGCGGCGGAGCTGAGCTGTTCACGTGAGGTGGGATCGAGACGATCGATGATGGAGAGGATTGATGAGCAGGTCAAACTTGGAAACGAGCATCACACACCGTCGAGGCAGCGAGTGGAAACGTCACCGGGACGACAGGTGGCCTTAATACAAAAACGGCGGCGGACGGGAACATGAGATTCGGTCCTAGGGGTCCATTATACTTTCAGTCAGTCAGTCAGTCAACATTCCTCTCTTCTTCAATCGTCATATGCAGCTCTCGTCGGTGTCGACCGGTGCCGGAGATGGATCCCAGGTGGGATGCTTTGGTGAGCTGACGGGCGATTCCAGGCCAGGGATGGAAGCTCCACAGGCGGAACAAGAGGCACAAGACGTCGCGAGGTCGCCTGTTCCCGGCCCCACCATCGGATGTTGACGTTCGTGATGTGTAAGAGGCATGTATGTAAGACAAGGGATGTTGTATCGAGGAGAAAGACGGCAGGAAATGGAAGAGAATGATGCTCGTAAATGCGCATTGGCAGCAGCGGTGGGACACCTGAGGTGTGGCAGACGCAGAGGCACCGTCTTATACCTGCACTGCTTTGACTGCGTAGCCCAGCTCTGGCTTCAAACAAGGGGCGAGTCGGGCATCGAAGCCAGGCACAGGAACAGCTTCGAGGCACGGCAATGGCATGGATCAGCCGTCACAAGAAACAGGCCAAGAACCCTGCGGAATGTCAGGGAGAGGTCATGAGGGGGCTCCGTTGGCGGTCATGGGACTCCAGGGGGCTTGCTTTGCTTGCCTCTGGGTGGCCGGATGTTGGTACGACGCCGATCAAAGAGTGATGCAAACCTTGAGAAGAGAGTCATGACTAGATGCGGACAGAGGGAGTCAATTGGAATGCAACAAGCGAATTGACAAGCAAACGCGGGACCGAGTCGGGATAGCTCCCACAAGCCAACGCATGCATTCGCCGTGGCCGGCCAATGACGCCCCTGAGTCTTGCTGCTGTCGATGCCCTCCATCTTCGTCACAAGGTTTCACGCTTGGGGGGCGTGGGACAGGTCATCAGGTGAGCACGACAAGGACGCTTCCGTAGCCGAAGCCTCCGGGGAGGGGTTTTGGCGCTGGACGATCCGCGTCATTGGCGATGGGGGCCACAGTGTGTATCCGGGAGTATCCCACGCACTTGGCGATACCGTACCAGAGACCTTGGCGGTACTCCATGATGGATTCCCACCAACCAAGCAAACACGCAACCTCCTGATGGCCCTTGACCCCTCTCTCTGCTCTCCGACTCGCTCTCCCTGCTATTGCTACTCAGCCACCAAGTTGCTCCCACCAGCTGCTCCCACCAAGCTGCTCGTTCAGACCTCAACACCAACCGTTTCGCATTGGGCTTTTTCGTGTCTGCTCAACTCAATGCACCGACCTCGACCTCTCCATCCCGCACCCTTCTTACCCCTCAATGCCCATCGCCCGCACTGCCGTAGCTTCAACCTCCAGACGCCACCGAACCCGATCCCGGTGGGGGCAACAGCAAGCTTTCCCCGGATTTACGCCCCAGCGACTAAAGGACGAGAGTGGGACACAAGAAGAGGCACTCTCAGCTCTCAACCTCTCTAAAACGTGCCGACCCACGGTGGACTCAGGAGGCACGCAAGTGACCACCCGGGCCTCCACAGCGAATGAGTCTGAGGCCGTCGAAGCAGACCACTCCAAGTTGCCCGTTCCCGCCTTCCGTCGAGTCGAGTCGGTCTTGCTCGCCTTAACGACCGCCGGCACTAAGCCCGATGCGGACGAAAGTCGACGGGTCGCCTGAGCGCAGGCGCAAGGGGCGTCACGCCTTCCGTCAGGTCAATGTCACGCGATCGTCCCCGGTACCTTCCTCCGCTTCTGACCAAGTACACTCCCAACCACGCCGCCGGCCGCACCACCAACGCAACCAAGGTGAATGCGATGGGGCTGCTCTTGCCTTCGGAGCGCGGCGCAGGTAGGCGGAGGAAGGTGCGACTTACCCCGCCCGTCTGGTCACTTTGGTCGCTTTGGTGCGTGCGAGAATGCGTGTGAGTGCGGCCCACGGCCTGCCGTGCCCGAAGTTGCTGTGCAATAAACAAGCCACCTCCCCCCAAGTTTCTCTTCTTCCCTCTCTCCTCTCTCCATCCCACCAACAGCATCATCGCTTCACCGCAATCACCTGCTTTCCCCTCACTAAGGTGCGTTCTCATCTACTTCATCTGTCCTCATCTGTCCACGGGACATTTCCCTTACTGTCACCCTGTCTTCTGGGCATCGTCGCAGCTCCCCTTGTCCGACTGCCCTTGTATACTGACCATTAAGTCCAGCCATCTGATCTAACCCATCACACAACCCATCTTCAACCATGACGGAACCTCTCAGCAAGGTCGATTCTGCCGTTCAGGGCCTTTCAAGCTCTCCTCCCAAAGACGATGTTAAGAAGGTCCCTCGGAGGGCGAGCTCAACCAACCCCGACGTGCTCAACGTCACCGAGCTGGGTAAGTCATCCCGTGACCTCAACCCCTCACCTGTTGGTACCGATGTCGGACCAGATGCCGGGTAAGACTTGACATGATACTAACACATTGATAGAGGAGAAGGGCATTGACCTAGTACTCGCTCCCGAGACCCAGAAGACGGGATGGTAAGCTCATCGTGCCCAAGGTAGCCTTCAGATGACTGACTGGACTGCCTCACAGGAAGATCAACACGAGTCCTAACAGCGTTGAGGACCCCGCAATCCTCAAGCTGCCCCTTACGAAACCTCTCGTCAAGAAGATCGACCTGCACTTCCCCCTAGGGAAGGAAGTGACAGCCCGAAACCTCAAGGGCGTCACTGTCAAGGACGCCCTTGACGCCATCTACAAGGCGTACAAGAAGCGAGCTGACGACGAGCTCGACAACCCATACCTCAAGGGATTCGAGTGGGACAAGGAGGAGTCCTGGACTCGTTTGGTCGTGCACACGCAATCGCAGCCTACGCAGACGACGTTTGGTGCGGCCGCTGGCGGCAAGAAGAAGAAGAAGAACAAGGAATAGATGACCTCCGCCAACCCTGATTATCTGTTTCAATAGTTCCTTCAACTCTTCATGTACTTTTCGCTGGTTTCGTTGCGATAGGCGCTCGGGATATTGCGATTAGATATTCTTGGCCGGGTCATATCTGAGCGACTGCTGGGAGCGTCGCCGGTGTCTTGCTCTACTTCTGGCTTGCTTTTCGGCAAGCCCAGGGTCCATTGTATGGATTCCTGACTAATACAGAGATTTCTCTCACTTGCTTTTTAAGTATGATTGTGACTGATGGTTGATGTCGTTGTGAGACAGCGCGAACTGGCCGTGTCCGAACATGCCCCGCAAACTGCGTTCGGCCCACGTCAACGGCTGGGACGGAGTCCATGAAGATGCCGATTCCAGCCACAACGGAATCGATTCTATTCCGATGGAATGGATGAGCACTTACCTAGACATTTCGGCTCACAGTGAATCCCAAAGACACCCTGGGGAAGATGAAAGCCCCGATACCATCTTAGCAGACCTCCGATAAAATTCGGACACGGCGTGTTAGTGCACGATCCCCCGCTTATGCCTTGCCCACCCATCCCCAGCGGAATACGGCTATTGTCGGGCCGCTTTGCTCACTCCGTCACTCTCCACGCGGAACAGTGCAACGACAAGGCACAAGTTGCTTCTGCCGCTGAACTCATTCCGCGAAGTTGATGTCGGGCGCAGTTTAAAAGATGTGGTGTGGACGCTTCGAATGGCGTTTCTGGCATTTCTGGCATTGTCGCACAATTCGCATCCAGCTCAGCTTCATCTTCGATTGTGAGCGCCTGTTACCATGCCCGTCACCCAATTCGACGTCAAAGAGAAATATCGGTACCAAAATGGCTTCAATTGCTACTTAGAGTAAGTTCCTGTCCCAATTTTGCCGCATTGCTTTCTTGTACTGTGTTGACCCCATTGGCCAGATCGGAAGCCGTCGAGGGCGCCCTCCCCGTTGGCCACAACTCCCCCCAGAAACCGCCCTACGGCCTCTACGCTGAGAAGCTTTCCGGCACGGCCTTTACCGCGCCGCGACACGAGAACAAGCAGACGTGGCTGTACCGCGTGCTGCCGTCCTGCGCCCACCCTCCGTACCAGCCCGATGCTGAGTCTGCGTCGAGGGATGGAACCATCCGGGGCTCAAAGGACGGTGCGCTGCACTACATCCCGAACCAGCTCCGTTGGGACCCCTTTGATATCGACGAGGCGAAGCATTTGGATTTTGTCTCGGGGCTGAGACTTGTTGCCGGTGCTGGCGATCCCACGCTGAAGGAGGGTCTCGGCATGTACGTGTACGCTGCCGGCAAGGACATGGACGAGCGCTCTGCGTTTTACTCGGCCGACGGGGATCTTTTGGTCGTGGCCCAGGAGGGCAGTCTTGATATTCGCACCGAGTTTGGCTGGCTGCTCGTCCGGCCCATGGAGATTTGCGTCGTCCCGCGCGGCGTCAAGTTCCGGGTCAAGCTACCCACGGGTCCCGTCCGCGGGTACGCCCTGGAGCTCTACCAGGGCCACTTCACCCTGCCGGAGCTGGGCCCCATCGGATCCAACGGCCTGGCTAACGCGCGCGACTTCCAGGCGCCCGTGGCGTGCTATAGCGAAGGGTTCGGGGCGACGGCGTCGGAGGGGACCGACGCGTACGCGGTGACGGTCAAGTTTAACAACGCGCTGTTCAAGACGGTGCAGCCGCACACGCCGTTTGATGTGGTGGCCTGGCACGGCAATTACTACCCCTACAAGTACGACCTGGGCCGGTTCAACACCATCGGAACCATCTCCTTCGACCACCCTGACCCGTCCATCTTCACGGTGCTCTCCGCGCCGTCGTCGGTACCGGGAACGGCGACGGCCGATTTCGTAATCTTCCCCCCGCGCTGGCTGGTCGGCGAGGACACGTTCCGCCCGCCGTGGTACCATCGCAACACCATGAGCGAGTTCATGGGCCTGATCCGGGGCGGCTACGACGCCAAGCGCGGGGGGGCCGGGGGGTTCGTCCCGGGGGGCGCGAGCTTGCACAACGTCATGAGCGGACACGGGCCCGACGCGGAGAGCTGCGAGGCGGCGAGGGACGCAGTGCTGGGCCCGGTCAAGGTCGGGGAGGGAAGCTGTGCTTTCATGTTTGAGAGCTGCTTGATGGTTGGGGTGACGGAGTGGGGGTTGAGGACGTGCCAGAAGGTGCAGGAGGGGTATAATGAGGAGAGCTGGGGAGGGGTGAGGACGCATTGGAAGTTGCCTGAGGGGGTCAAGGTGAAGTCGCATTTGGTTGAATGAGGATGATGAAACCGGGATGGTAATGTTGGCGAAGTGGTTCTGAGCGATGGAGTAAAGGATGAATCAAGCATATCGAGTCGATCATGTTGATACCGTAGGAGAATCACCTGTAAAAGTCATCTAAGTTGACTGGTGGGTGAGATGGTTGTTTATATTCTTTTGATGCGAAAAGATAAATATCTGTCGTAGAAGCGAAAGCCACCCTATATGCCGACGACATTTTTCTACCTTACCTTATTGTACGGAATAATCTACCTTACCTTACTGTACGGAATAAGTATTCGTAAGTTGATGGAATATTCCCCACCCGTTCAGAGGGTGTAGCCTCCTATTTTTATCCTCGCTGATCGAAGTTGAGATTTCCAACCTCCCAATTGTTCGAAGTTTCACATATCGACCTGCTCCTTCAACCCCATGATGAGATTCGTTAATCGGCCGGGCCGTGTGGGGTTGGAATCGGGTTCGGAGATGGTGCCGAATGCACGGAGAAGCCACAAGTCGATGCGGCCTTAAGTTGGTGTTGACGTGGCATACGAATGAACACCTGGTTCCTCTGAGAAGAGATGCTGGAATAACTAAGCTCCACATCGATTCTCGATGTTCTTGTGTTTGCTCCCTGGGTCTTTCTTTGTAGAAACTCCCAATCCGGGGAAGCCCGGGGATGTAATTAGGGACTGGCGACTTGGGAGTCAAGCACACGATGCAAAGACATCCATCTCCACCCTTTCTGATCAGGTCACACATGCTCATGACTGGGTACGGATACCTTCGGCGAGGAACTGCGAGAAACGAGTCAAGACCTGGGGCCGAATGTTTGCATGTGATTGCCGAGAAGGTGAGCATGGCGGATGGCTGATGGCTCACGTGGAACATGAGACCAAGACACCGGAAGAAAGACCGCTTTTGCTTTGATCCGTTGCTGCCTTTCCTAGAGGAGGCTTTACTTGTTCCTTTATCCTTTCCCCTCCTCCATCCCATCTTTTCATGACTCCTAGCAAATATCACCACACAACCTCCTCCACTACATCTCCATCACCAATCTCCAGCTCCCGAACGCCCTACGACAGGGCGCTGCAGCGTGGAGACGGGCTCCTTGCGCTGGAGAGCCGCGGGGCACAGACCCCGACGCCAATGACGTCGGGATTTCCGGGGGCGTGACAGCGCTGGCGGATTTTGGTCATCGATGGCGGCTTTGGTGAGTGTGTGCTTCTAGCTTCTCTCTATTCCTGAGACGGCCAGTTCATGTCATCATCTGCGTTAGTCATGATGCGCACTCCAACACCTTCTGTTCTTGTTGTCCCTGCTGCCGCTCCTATTTGTCGTTACTACCTCCTTTCTTTTTGATTGCCCTCGTGCCCAAGCACCCGACTCGGAAGACCAGTCAGTTCATCAATTCGCTGTCTGCCAAATTGCGCATGGGGAAAAAACGTGGCGTCCCGCAATGACACATGCTATTAGCTGTCCTATCCCCGTCTCATCCGGTCTCCGAGCCAGCGCTTCTTCCATCGTTTCTGCCTCTGCCTGCTGACCTCCTTGCGACGACGAGGCTGCAAGGTCCATCACGGCTGGAACGAAGAAGTAAAGACACATTCCCCACTGGACATCTTTGTCGGCAGCTTCCGTTGGCGTCAGCCTAGCTTGTCCATCGCGTATGCCCTCGTGAAACCCTGTGCACGCCTGCGCATCCGCTCGTCGCAACAACGCCACTCATCTCCTTGCTCCGTCGCTAACTTGCATCTTTTCCCCGTCGAATAGGACACTCCTTGGGTTTCGCACCTCTCCTCGCCCATGTCTTCTCGCGACGATGCGTCCTCGGGCGCATCTCCTCCCACCTTCGACGCCCCTCCCACTGGCGCTCCTCCGACCTACGCGACCTTCTCTCCCGTGACCCTGCACGGAAACACTCCCTCCAAGTCCTCCCGCACCTCGACCATCCTCGTTCACCAAAAGAGCCCGCTCCTCCTCGCCACTCCTCCCCAGATTACTCGCGCCCTCGCCTACAGCCATCCGTTCCTGTTGCCGTTGAATTCCCTGGTGGGGTTGCTCACTTGGAGCACCGGCGACGCCTGGGAGAGCTTCCTCCTCGTTTGCGCCTTCTGGGCCATCGTTTTATACGGAGATGTCGTGGTGACCTGGGCCGGGCCCGTCGTTGTGGGAATGGGCCTCATCGCCGGCATGTACGGTCGAAGATATAGTCCTTTGAGTACGAGCGGTTGCGTCGAACCTCGAAGCCTGTTCCGCGACTTCACGGCCAAGAAGGCGGGTGGCGACGCCAGTCAGGCGAAAGCCGCCAAGGGAAATAACGTCGACAAGAAGCAGGCAGCCAAGCACAAGAGGGGAGACTCGGAAATCACGAATACCAAGCATCAAAAGACGCTCGATGAGATTGTCGAGACTCTCAAGGAGTTCACCGGGAGGTGCAACGTCCTCCTCGAACCGCTGCTGGAGATGACGGATTTCCTCAGCACCCAACAGACGCCCACCAGCGCCACGACGAGACCGGCTCTCACTGTTATTTTTATGCGACTTTTGATCATCACGCCCATCTGGATCGCTCTGACGGCTCCCCCGTGGCGAATCATTACTACGCGCCGTGTCGTTTTGGTCGCCGGAACGCTGGTCTTGACCTGGCATGCGAGACCCATGAGAGTTGCCAGGGCGATCCTTTGGAGAAGCATGACGGTTAGGCGACTCGCTGCTGGAATTACGGGGTTGTACTTTGAAGCGACCGACAAGACCCCCGAGATTCAAATCCACGAGGCCTCCAAGACGGGTCCGCATCGGATCGAGTCTGAGCTGACAAAGGCTCTGCGTCGCCCGGGAAGCCTTCACGGAAACCACCGGAGATCGGCGAGCACCAATAAGACGGCTGGCGTCAAGTTTACTTTTATCATCTACGAAAACCAAAGGCGATGGCTTGGTTTGGGGTGGACGAACAGTTTGTTTGCGTACGAGCGCCCCGCTTGGACCGACGAGCACAGCAACCCCGTCCCGGCCAAGGACGAATTTGAATTGCCCGAAGTCGAAGATGGCAGTCGCATGGAGTGGCGATGGGTTGAGGAGGGTCGCTGGAGAGTAGATGGAGTGCAGGACGAGCAAGAGCCTGTAGATTACGATGGGGATGAAGCAAAAAATGGATGGATATTCTACGATAACAAGGTAAGAACCTCGCATGATTCCATACAGACAGGAGCTGACAAGCCAGTGGCAAAATGGCCAACGAGGTCAGGATGGCTGGAGCCGATGGACCAGACGACGAAAGTGGTACCGGGATGCCGAATTGGTCGAGGTTGACGAGACCAAACTTGCGCAACAGAACGACGGAACGCCAACGGCAATCACCACGCAAGGATACAAGACCAGCGACGAAAAGATGGTCCCATTGTCGCCAGGCCTACCGCACGGCGACCACACGGGCGAGGACTTTAGCACCGACGAAGCCAGTTCGCGCGCCGCAGACGATGCCCTGTCAGTAACTTCGACGTCCTCGAGATCATTCTTCAGGTCACCCTTGATGCGAAAACGACAGACTGACCGATCCACCGCGGATAAAGAGCGTACTAGGAGGACCAGCGAAGCCCGTCGCGAGGATGATGTCAGCAGCAGCCTCGGCGCAGAGCTCACGGTGGAGATCCAGAAGCAAGGTAAAGATGGCGGGACCTGGGGGATTGGCGACGAGGCCAGGATGAATCTCGAGTAATGTGTGCATACGGGTTTGGCCGGTCTTCAACGGCACCATCTACTCTGGTTTGGGCCATTGGCGTTTTGATCTATTCTGGATGCCCAGGCGTGTATGGGCTACCGGCACATTGGGTAAGCCGGCTGGCAGGGACTCGCAATCATGATGGCTTTAGGGGGAACAATGAATGGGTTGCGGCGGCGGGAGGAATATCGGGATTGGGGCGCACAGATTTTCGACACAAAGAGGCTTGTACGATTACGGGAACTAAAGGAAAGAAACTATTCAGCGATTGGCCCGCGGAACAAAGATGGACGGCATGTTCCTTTTGTTGTTGCTTCATATCATGGGGGGTGTCCCTAGCTCATACGCACACGCACACGCACACGTACACGCACACATGGCACGAAGGAGCTCATGATGAAGGCAAGCGGTGCAACAGAAATGAAAAGTGTCCCCCGGGCCCGGGAACAAAGGAACATGCGGCGGTGCGACGGCGGTTCAAGGGACGGGTACACGGCGTGCGGTGTCGACTCGGCGGCAGTTGTTCGAGGGAGTGTTCCCTGGTTGGGCAACATATAATCACTCCAGAGACCAGGGGACGCAGTTCTGATGCAATGCATATCAGCTTGGAGTACCTACCTACCCAGTAGGCGTTGACAGACAAATCACAGACAAATCACACTGAGACGCGCAAAGAGACGTTTCTTCTGTATTCCATTGGTCCAAATCCCCCAACCCTAAGTTTTTTTTCACTGTTTACCTTTTTGACCTATAAAGACTTCTAGGGGGACGAAACAAAACAGAGAATCCGGTCATGAGTTCGTTTCCGGCACACGACCACCGCCGCTCGTCCAGACGAGGATCTCGAGACACCACGCGCTCGCTCGACTCTGCGCCCATGTACGGAACGAGCGCGGCAAACCAACAACAGAGAATACTCCAACATCGACCCCGCGGCGCCGCCACCCCCTCGAGCCTGAGGTGCGAGCGCCAGGTGCGAGCGCCGTCGGTGACGGTCTCGCCGAGCAGCGTGGCCTTGTCGCCGGTGAGCACGAGCGGCGTGAACAGCTTGAGCAGCAGCAGCAGCCTTCGTCCCCTCAGCTTCAGCAGCAGTGCCAGCAGCGGTAGTACCCCGAGCAGTGCCGGAAGGTTGGAACTGCAGATTGATAAGGACGCTACGCCGAGGCCGCCGTCGTCGTTGATGCTTTCCATGTCGCCGCCTACGCCGTCCGGGTCGTCGTCGCGCGCCGCGTCGGAGACGATGCCGTTGTTGTCGGGGAGCCCGGGAGGGAGTAGTTGTGCTACGAGGGAGAGGTCTGGGACGGTTATTTATACGCCTGCATTAGGGGGGGATGGTTTCGATGATGGCTCGAGGGCTTCGTCGGCGATTCTTTCCGAACATGCTGCACACGCATATGTTCACACGCGCAGTGCGTCGGCCGAGACGGTCTTGGGGCCGAATAGGGATGGGGATGATGGGCGGGAGCCGCTGACGCCGTTTCCGCCGTGGGTTGGGAGGGAAGATGAGGATGGGGAGAGGGATGGAGGGAGTTCATCTCCTCGGTATAGGGGATGGAGGCGAGGCGGGTACGAGAGGTTCGACGGCGGGAGTCAACGAAGGTTGGTGTCGCGGCGGGGAGGGATGACGACGGTCGGCATGGAGGCGAGATGGGTCCTCAGTTCTGTCGTTCATGCGCTCGTGCTGGCCATGCAGTTTGTCGTTACGCTGGCAGT
The DNA here is from genome assembly GCA_911649645.1 of Thelonectria discophora. Lineage (NCBI taxonomy): Eukaryota > Fungi > Ascomycota > Sordariomycetes > Hypocreales > Nectriaceae > Thelonectria > Thelonectria discophora. The sequence goes on from CAJVRK010000012.1 coordinate 1,805,636, forward strand.
GTTTAGCGCTCTGATGTGGGTGGCCGTTACGCAAAAGGGGAACGAAGACGTTGAGTTTTGGGAATGGTATGTCCTCCCTTTACATGATAACTCTGTACAACTAATTAACAAACCAATCTCTAGGCTCTGGACCTTTGCCGAACCCTCCCTCGTGGCCATCCTCCTCTTCTGCTCCTCCAGCCTCATCGCCCACGAAGTCAAGGTGCTCTCCTCGGTGGCCCTGCTGTACCTGCAGTCGGGCGTCCTAGCGCTGTCGACGGCGTCGAGCGCCGTCCTGTGGGCACGGTGCCTCGGCGAGCGGAGCGGGACGGTCAAAGGGGTGTTGATGGCGTGCAACGTGCTCATGTTTGGAATGGCGCTGTTTGGGTTCGCGAGGGCGGTGGTGGTGTGGAGGGTGGCAGGGGAGTGGGAGGAGAGAGAGGAGAGGGAGAGGGAGGGGTTGTTGTTTGGTGAGGAGGGGGATAGGGGAGGGTATGGGACTGTGAGGCCTTGGTATGAGGATTATTATGGACGGGGGAGTATGGTTTAGGATGCTGCAGGAGGTGGCAGGTGTAGGATATGGGTGCTGTAGGATGTTGTAGAAGTTTGAGGTTCAGTCTGGGTTGAGGCGGTGTTGATCGATACTCAGGGTTGTAGCCTCGGCCGTTGTTTGAGCAAGAATAGAGCCGGACCAACAAGTTCGATTCCCATTCCTAAGACTAAACAAACCAGATGCTCTAATATGCAAAGCTCGTAAACACTAACATGCTCACCTCTCAACAGACTTGACACTCTGGCCATCACTCCCCCCGAGTCCGCATAAACAAATTCGACGGCCTTTCCCGCCCCTCAAACTCCCCATCCACAACATACACCACCTCCTCCTCATCCGGCCTGAACCCCAACTTTCCATACACCCGCCTCCCCATGCTCGACGCCTCCGTGATAGCCTCCAACCCGCCCCTCCTCGCCGCCTCGTCCAACCCCCACCGCACTAGCTCCCCCGCGATGCCCCGGCCTTGGAACGCCGGGTCGACGCCGCACAGGTCCAGCACCATCACGGCGGGCGGGGAGGCCGAGGCTTTCGAACGGATTACCTCGAAGCGCCGGCTGTGCAGGGAGGCGTCTAGTTGAGAGAGGTAGCGGCGCTCGGGCTCGTTGTCTGGGTACAGCGCCGAGACGTCGACGGGGGAGGGCGGCTCGCCGTGGCCGGAGACGGTGGATGCTTGCACCCAGATGGCGAAGCCTACTATCTTCCTCCTCCCGTCTTCTGCTTCGGGGTCTGGTAATGTAGCCTTGAGAAACAGAGTGTTTGAGTTGCCGTCGTTGTTGAGGCTGGTCTGGGCAGCGGACCAGCGAGAGGCGAGGCGTTGTGCGCAGGCGAGTTTGCCGGTGGGGGTGTCCCAGCCGGGGTTCATGGCCATCCAGATGGCGTCGTGGACTTGGTCGCCAAAGGCTTTGCAGGTGCAGTCGAAGGCTGGGGGGATGTCTTGGGGGGAGGTGATGAGGTCGATGCGGAGGAAAGGGGAGGGGGCGTGGGGGGACATGGTGAGGTATGGTTGTGGAAGAACGGGTGATTGAGGGCTCTTTTGATGAATGTATGTATGCGAAGAAGTAAAGGAGAAAAGACTCGAGGAGCTGGGTCAGTCGAAGGAGCTGGGCGGTCAGAGACACCTAAGCCCGAAGGGGGGAGTTTGCCTCCATCTCCACCATGGACTGCTCCGTTTGCATTGAGTGCATCTTGGAGATGAGACATTCTCCACTCGTGTTGAATGCCAAGAGTGTTTGGCCTCAGAAGAGTCATTTGTGCGGCACGAGGAAGTGAATCGGAGCAGGATCAATCAACGTTGACCACTGCAAACAAACATCACCATCTGGCAGATTGCACACAGCGCATTCACAAGAGATTGACTGTTTTATTCCAAAGATGGACTGAGAAGCTTAATAAACCCCCAAACATCATTTCCCACCAGAAAAACCCAAGACATTCATCGTGATTTTCGTTTCGTTTTTTTTTATCGTGAAAAAAAAAAAAAAAGTGTTGCGCACTGTCGACCAACAACTTCTCGGACTGTGAAGTAGAAGAGTGGCAGGTGCCACGTTGGGGGATCATCTCAAAGATGATTTATGGTCATGTTGTCGTGCTTGAGAGAGAAAAAGGGAAGATGTTGCTTATTTGCAGCCGGAGCAAGAGCCTAGTGACGATTCAGTCAGCATGATAGCTCGAAGGGTGAGATGGAAGATGGCGGGGGTCACGGAGTACTCACAGGAAGAGCCGCAGTTGCAGCTAGAAGCGCCAGAGCATCCACAGTTGCCAGCCATTGTGATTGTTTGTAAAGGGGTGGAATAGGTAAGACCTAAAAATTGAATAGCAAAAAAAGTTGAAGTTGGAGTAAAGGATGAGAAGTGTTGGCAGAGAGTAAAAAGAACCAAGATGTTTCTCCTCGATGGAGGATACCCCGCCTTATATAGACGACGCTCGGAGGAATGCGGGCATTGCCTGGTGCAAGTCAGATGGTTCCCCCCACCACACTCTTGCACGCACTTGCACCACAGTGTCCAATGACGAGTGATTTTTGCTGGGCGGAGCAGGGTTGTCTGCACGCCGAGGTGGGAGGTTAGTGGTACGAGAGGGTTCAATGTGATGGAGAGTCTTACGTTGTCTGTCTGTCGTTGTCTGTCCTTGCACAGCTCCGGTAGTTGACCTTATGAGAACGGAATCTTCCAGACCGATCAAGCTGGGTCATCTCGAAGGCACAAGTTGCCTCTGGAAGAATTGGTCACCTGCCTACTGACCGTAGTGCTACCGTAGGTCCTGTACGTTCGCCAGACGCTACCGCACGAAGGGTACTCTAGCCTCAGGTGACGATGCATCGGTAGATGGGGGTTTCGCCACTGATCCGAACCACAATTAGTAATTCGCTACGACGGAACGGCACCGTGACCGCAATCGATCGGAGAGTCATCCCTGTTGGACAAAAAGTTGACGAGCTTGCCGACGCAAAACCCGCGGCCAGTCCCCGCCATCCCACTCTCTAGGTTCATCATGAGGGGGACAGCATTATCGCGTGGTGGCCAGCCTGGCAGCCCGATAAGCTCGGAACTCGGGGGCTTATTTTCCGTGAATTCTTTTTTTGTTCCTTGTCCCTGGAGAATTGCGTCTTTTGTGCCTGGGGAGCCTTAACTTTATTCGTCCTTGTTGGCGTCATGAGACCGATGCGGGATGATGTCAGACTCGACTAACAATCCGGAGATGCGAACACCCGCCTTGATCATCTCACTTTGGCCGGAATTGGAGCGACGAACCGTAGTCAATCGCTCTCGCCAGCAAAATAATTCGAATAAAATTCTAATGCGCCATGATATTGAATCCAATTTCACTTATCCTTGTCATTTTCGTCATAATCAATGACCCCATCCAAATATCGTCCCATCTCTTGGCTGAAACTTGACGCTTTGCTCCATGTGAAACCAGTCTCAGCGACATGCAACGGCGACGAGACACAGGTTGAGACAATGCGCCATGACAATAATACAAGATGCTTTTAAATGGACTTCATCTCTTCTATTGTGAATGCGCAACTTCTCGAGCTTCGATATCTTCTGCTCAATCACCTCATCAACGACACACTCACATCCATTCACATACAACACCATGAACAATTCATTCAACAAGCCGTTCGGCTCGTCCAACCGAAGCAGCATATTCCAGAAAAGCCGCGACTCTCCGAATCGAGGCAGCATATTCCAACAAAGTCGCGACAGCTCCAATCGAGGCAGCATACTCCAAGAAAACCGCGACTCGTCCAACCGTGGCAGCCTATTCCAGAACCGCGGCTCTTCGAATCGAAGCAACCCCTTTCCGCAGAGCAACGGGCGAAACAGAAACAGGCCGCCACGCATGTTCGCCTCAACGGGCAACAAGAACAAAACCAACAGCACCAATTCAGCTGGGTACCAACACGCCCAGGACATACAAGACCCAGCCGCGCGCCAGCAGATGAAGCAAGCGTTTGCCCACGTGCTCATCGCCAACCCGGTCAACCCTCTGCCATTTCCTCTTCAGATCCCGCTGGGGCTGACGACGCTCATATTCCCCAGCCAGTCCAAGGAGTCTTGATGCCAAGGGAACTCTCCCGGTCCCTTCATGCACTTTGCTGGTTGGGAAATTGGTTCAGACCTCTACAGTGGTGGGAAGGCAACTCAATTCAGAAAAGTGAGATTGCAAAGGAGTTGCTTGTTGGTTTAGGTACCTATGGTTAGTAAAGGTTGGAGGAAAAAATCTGATGGACTGGGCGGACACGTTCGACTAGGAACAAAAGCAAGTTACAAATGGAAGGTCAATATCCAGCATCTACATATGAGCCTTGTGAGGCTTCCGCTGAAATAGTGTTCAGATGTATCTACTCAACCAAAGAATCATTTCTATACAACTATCACCACTCTTGGAGAATGACAATCATAGGCACCTCACAGGGATCGACAACAAATGTCAACCCCTCCCACTTCATCTTCTCCTCCTCAGGAGCGACAATCGGTTTATGCAAACCGACGCGGAAACCCTCCCCGACGCCATCCATGTGCTCACTATCCTTAAAGGGGAGGTCCCAGCCGGCCAAGATCAAGGCCCCGTCGCTCCCGTACGCGTCTCGACACTCCTCACACGTCCAAATTTCATTACCAGAGATGGAAGTACCCAGGTAGTTGTTGCGTTCGACCATTGCGTCGATCATGTCAAGGAGTTTGACCTTGGCCAGGGCCCAGGCCGGAATGTTCTTGAAGACTCGGCGCTTGTCTTCGGCGACGCCGTTTCCTGGAGGGGAGACGCTCTTGACCTTGCGTAGAGGCTGCACTCGGGTCGGCTCGGTGAGCGAGGCGGCGAACTGCTTGTAAGCATTGTGATATTTCTCTGCAAAGTAGAGGAAGTGGTCGACACAAATTGGTACCCCGCAAGGCAAAACCTCAAGGTTGGCCTCCTTCTCGCGGAAAAGGCTCAACGCGGCCGCTGCTGAATGAGCCATGATGTCGAATTGTCGATGCTGAAGGTGGTTTTCTGAGGAGCTTTGGTTTGGCTTGGGGCATACATGATGGAGGGCCGACAAGTTCGACTTCATTTAACAAAGTAGGTAGTGTTCCTATGTTCGAACACATACATACGATTTCAAGGACTTACTAGAAAATCACTGTAGACTTGATGATTTGTCTGAACGACATTGCGACTCACGGTGATAACAAAGGCCTTTTTGCGACGAGGCGCCTCGGGACAAGGGGAATGGCATTGTGACGAGAACAAAGCAAGAATGCGTAGGCACGGATGGTGCAAGGAAACAAATGAAGCCATTTTGCACACAGCGGCACAGAGCATAAGTAGTATATGACAAAATGAAAGAATCGGAGTCAATGAAGTGGTTTCAGCAATATGCCAGGGGTCAAGCGAGTCCCGCCTTCCCATAGTCCATTCTGCCAACTTTGACCGCCTCCGTTTTTTTTCTTGGACCGAGCCGACAGCTTCCCGCCTCTTCCCCGGACTCCTCGTGCGACTGTCCATTCTAATTCGGACGAGTCAGAACGGGACATCTCATCGTCGGAGCCTTCTCAATCTTGGTGTTCACTGAGACGAGTTGGTGACGACCAACACTGGGAACAATGGCCGCCTCTTCCCCCAACTCCTCAGTCTCCCAACGGCCACTCGCCAGCGCCAGCTTCGATTCGGCTTCCAACACGGACAAAAACACCGTCAATGAGCTGGCCTACGAGTTGGCCTCTGCCGAGCTTGACGAGACGCTCTGGGACCAACGAAAGACAATCGTCTCCCTCTCCAAGCATCACCTCGGGCTCAACAGCTACGATGTGTGCACCGTCTTGCCCCGTCGCCAATGGGTGCACGGCGCATTCAATTTGGCTATTCCAATCACTGTGACGTCAGGAACGTCATCGCCAAAGAGCTACATGTTCAAATGTGCCATGCCTCATAAGCTGGCTGAAGCTCCCTATCCAGGCACCGTCGACGAAAAGCTGGGCTCCGAGGCGGCTACTTATATGTGGATGCAACGTCATTGTGCAGATGTTCGCATCCCCTTTCTTCACGGCTTTGGTTTCTCGTCTCACCATCATGTGAGTTCGTCCTTGATTCACGGGGAGACTTACTGACGAGATGTCTAGTTCACTCATGAGAACTATCGCCCTTGGTATATTCGTCTTGCTCGCATTTTCCAGCGCTATTACAATCAGCTGCTGGGATACCCTGACCTCTCTCCCTATACGGTTAACCCAATCAGCGCTTGCCTTCCTACTGCATACATGCTACTTGAGAATATCGGCCCTGAAACGGGTCAGCCACTTTCGAACGTGTGGGACGGCGAGACGCGAGACGACCCGACTTGCAGAAAGAACCTATTCCAAGGCATGGTGCGAATCATGCTCTCATTGGCTCGCATCCCGCAACCGCGAATAGGCTCCTTTCAGCTTCAGAACGACTGCACCGTGACTCTGACCAATCGACCACTGACTTCTTCCATGATGATTTTCGAAAACGAAGGCACCCCCAGGACGATGCAAACGACGGACACTTTCCTGTCGACCGAGTCTTTTGTTTCGGACATGATTACGCTTCACGACAACCACTTCCTACAAAACCCAAACGCCATTGACGACGAGGAAGACTGTCGGGATCAAATGGCCATCAAAGCAATGCTCCGGACCTTTTCACACCACTACATCAAACGAGACCGGCGAAACGGCCCTTTCATGTTGCAGCTTTCTGATTTCCAGGCTAGCAGTATCTTTGTCGACGAGAAATGCAACGTCACTTGCCTGGCCGACTTGGAGTGGGTGTGCTCTCTACCCGTGGAGATGCTATCTGTGCCATACTGGCTCACCGGGCAGGACATTGACGACATGGAAGAAGAGGATCTCGATAAATTTGACATGCTCCGACAAGAGTTCATGGGCGTCTTCAGGGACGAGGAACAAAAGATTGCCCTTGAGCATGGTATCATGCTGTCAAGTGTCATGGAAGACATGTGGCAGTCTAAGGGAGTGTGGTACTGGCGTTGTCTCGATTCGGCGACAGCCATGCTGTCTCTTCTAGAGGACCACATCTGCCCCAGATTTTCGATTCACCTGTCACCCAAGATTGGTGAAGTTATATCGAAACTCTGGTGCGAGAATCCTGACAAGGTGGTTGCGAAAAAGGTTGCCGACGTGACCAAGTACCGTGAGGATCTTCGGAGTGTGCTTCGGACATAGGATTTCCGACATGAACTGAGGGATCCACGAAATTCGAGGCGATGCATCTTATAATTTCTCGCTCGTCTCGCTTCCTCGCCTTTCTCCTCTTGCTCCTCCACAGTTCAGTCGACATCACGATCGCTAAATTACTTCTCGACGATTTATGAACAGCCGCTTCGCTAGAATACCACACGCACTACGACGCCTGATAAATGAGTTTACTTATTTGCCATTGCATCAACCTTGGACGGAGAGCTCGAACCGTGAATTTCAAATCGGGGCCACTGGGAAGAAGGAAGAATTGGCTTGTTCCGGCCAGCCAACTGGGTCTGGAGATGACTCGATTCATCTTCGCCTATCATGGCGAGCTGTCTCGCGGGACTGTGGAGTTGACACGGAATCATGAAACATGGCATTATGCTGTCACCGTTGCCCATTAGTAGACCACATCTTTATGCCAATTTTGTTGAATACGAGTGTACGGGTACTAGCCGTCATTTCCTATGTGTTCATGTTTGCTGTCTGTATGGTGCTATACTGTAGCTCTAGTGAAGGGGGTTTAAGTCAACGAGGATTACTGCATATCAAATGATTCATGGGTAGCTTGGAGATACTGGACATTGGGTGATACAAGGTGCAAAGAGACGAAATGTCATAAACCAAAATGAACTCGAGTACGATTTACAAACGAACTAAACAGAATACGTTCTGACGTCGCATCTTTATCCCCAGAAGATATCTTGCTAATTATACCGTTTCGATATATCGATTAAATTCCCTAAGGATCGAGTCAGTATTTGGAACAAGCATCGATAGAAAGCAACTCACCAATCTGTCACCGCTTCTCTCCAAAGCCTCAGCTCATGCTCCCTCGACGCAGCATAAAACTCAACAAACTCGTCCCCAAAAATCTCCCTCGCCACGCTCTTCTTTGCCGCGAACTTCTCGACAGCCTCATCCAAGCTCTTGGCCAGCAGCGTCGGCGGCCCATCCTCGGACTTCCTCGCCCACGATGGCGGCACGGTTATCTCCAACTTCTTCTCAACACCCCGCAGACCCGCACCCAGCACCGCGCAGAGCGCGTAATGCGGATGCAGATCCGCGCCCGGGATGCGAATCTCCAGCCTCGTGGCGGCCAGCTTGCACGCGGGCGGGGTGACGAGGCGGACGGATGAGAGGCGGTCCTCGTTGCCCCAGGTGATGGCCACGGGGGCCCAAAAGTTCTCGACGAAGCGCTTGTACGAGTTGACGGTGGGCGCGAGGAGGGGCATCAGGTCGGGCAGGGCGGCGAGGACGCCGGCGAGGAAGTGCACGCCAACGGGGGAGAGATGGGCGAGGTCGGGCCATTGGGGGGTAGGGTTGGGGTCGGAGCGGGAGAACATGTTGGTGCCTGAGGGGTCGGTGAGGGAGACGTGCAGGTGGCCGGAGTTGCCGGGCATGCCGTGGAGGGGCTTGGCCATGAAGCAGGGGGTGATGCCGTGTTGGATGCCGACCGATTTGGTGAGTAGTCTGACCTGTTAGAGTGGCTATATTACGGAATGGAGTGGCATGTATGAGGTGAGAAGGACTCACTTGAAGAGACTTGCCCGGTCAGCCATCTCGGCGAACTCGCGGACAATCAAGGCCTGCATCAAGCGCATCAGTCAGCATGCACCGTCCAATGTCTCAACAGATCACTCACAGCTTCAAACACGCCTCCACCACTTTCCGTATGCCACCCCTCGACATTGCACCCAAACGCCGCGCTCTGGTCAAACACGTCGTGGAAGTAGTCCTTTGCCGCGAGCGGCCGCGTGAGGCTGTACCCAAACATGCCCTCGGTCAGCGGCCGCAGCGCCTTGGGCGAGTTCTTGACGAGGAACTTTGCGAGGTTTGGCGTGCTGCTGCTTTCGGGGCCATAGCCGTCTTCGGAGGGGGTTTGGAAGTTTACAAACTCGAGTTCGACTAAGAAGATTAGTATCCGGAAATGGTGTTGATGTAGTGTGTGTAGTGGTGTTGGTGCTCACCTCCAGCGTAGGCCTTGAACTTGGCATCGCTCAACCTCTTCGCAACCAAGCTCGTCAACCCCCTCGGACACGCAACAACCGGCTTCCCATCGGCATAAAACCTCAGCAAAAAGAACGGCACGTTGTCCTCCCACGGCACCCTCCGAAAGCTCGCCAGGTCCGGCACGGCTGTGATGTCCGGATAGCCACCTCCCTGGGCCGACGAGGTCCCCGGGCACTGGGTGTACACCACATCGTGCATGTCCCAGCCGAACACGGCGGAGCTGAAGCCGAAGCCCGACTCGACGCTGGCGAGGAACTTTTCCTTGGCCATGAGCTTGCCGCGAAGGATGCCGTCGGCGTCGACGCCGGCGACCTTGACTTTGGTGTCGTCTTTGAGTAGCGTGGCTACGTTTCCGGCGGTGACTTGCGGCATGATCAACATGTTTGGGGAGGGAATAAAGATGTTAGAGGGGGGGGGGGGGGGGGGGTGATGATTCTTGGGGGAATTGGAGATGGGCGTCTTGCTGGGCTTTAGACTTTGAGCGGTGGCAAAGACTCCAAAGAGAACTTTTAGAGACGTGCTGGGTGATTGGGATATTTCGAATTGCTCTACAACCAAAGAAGTCAATTCAGATAAGAGTCGTAAGACATCTTATACCCCGACGGCGAACCGAGATATCCCAGATTCGAGTGCCTCCCATTTTCCGCGTGATGCATCGGGAACCGGCACGTCGGTTCTGGACGTCATCATCAATCACCAGCTTTGCCGCGCGGTTCGCAGCTCGTCCTTGGCAAGATTCACAGTTAGAACCAAGGCCTACCTCAGGCACAGCCTCTGCCTCATGGAAGACAAGTGCAGCCGCAGCGGTTCATCCCCCACAGATGGCAAACACCACAAGTTCGCGGCGCGACCAGCCCGGCGGGAAGGTGTGGATAAACGCATGGTTGGGGACTGGGGCATGGGCCGGATGGGCGATAATCGATAGCGGCCGATTAGAGGCCCCCGTGGCTGTTCTTTGATCTGGGGTCACAGGGAACGATGGATTGCTAGGGAGAGGGGGGGATACAAGTTCGTTATCGTCGCGCCTCAACTCTGTGGAGTCAGGCGCACCGCGGACCGGCACAAAAGATTGGTGCTGGCCCAATGAGCATCGTTTCCGCCGCGGTTTTCTGGCCTTGCATCGGCCTTGCACTTGCTGCGTCGGCATTTCGGAGCTGCAACATCTTTGGGGAGGGGGAGAGACTGGTGATATATCTCGATTACGAGCCAGGATCAAGTCACTTTTCGCCGAACCAGCTGCCCAATCCATCCATTCGCCTATCTACTATCTTTTTGTACTTCGTACCTATCTTTCCAGTCAGCAGTCAGCCAAAGAGACACCCGTAAAAATGCCTCGCACCTTTCGTCTCGCCGTCTTGGAGTGCGACACGCCCGTCCCGCCCGTTAAAGAAGCCCGCGGGACGTATGGCGAGGTGTTTCGTCGGCTGCTAACAAAGGGCAAGGAAGGCCTGGGAGCAGAGGGCGAGGACGTCGAGTTGGAGATATCCAAGTGGGATGTCGTCACGGCCATGGAGTATCCCAAGGTGGACGACATTGACGGGCTCTGGATAAGCGGGAGCAGTAAGTTCGACTCTAGCTCTTTTCCGATGTGTCAATGGCTAACTCGATAGAACACACCTCCTTCGCCGACGATGCTTGGATCCTCCTCCTCGTCGACTACGTCAAAAAAATCCTCACCACCACCAAGCTCCCCGTCGTGGGCATCTGCTTCGGCCACCAAATCATCGGCCGCGCCCTGGGCGTCAAGGTCGGCCTGAGCCCGGGAGGGTGGGAAGTCTCGGTCGACAAGATCGACCTCAACGAGCACGGCCAGAAGTTGCTGGGGACGTCTACAATTGTGAGTCTCCTCCCTCCTCTTCACCCCAAGGTACCTACTCTGTGAAATGTCCCATGCTAACAAACCAGTCCCTCCACCAAATGCACCGCGACGCCGTCCTCGAGGTCCCCCCCGGCGCCGTCCTCCTCGGCAGCAGCCCTAGCTGCGAGGTCCAGGGCCTGTACCAAGAGGGCCGGTACATTTCGTTCCAGGCGCACCCCGAGTTTGACGACTTCATCATGTCCAACATCCTCAAGACGCGGCACGACCAGAAGGTCTTTGACGACACCATGTTCGCCGACGCCATGGAGAGGGCCCCCAAGCACCACGACGGCGTGCTCGTGGCGACGGCCATCTGGAGGTTCTTGTTGGCGAATTAGATAGAGGTCAATAGAATAATGGTTTCGATCCATAAAGGCCCTTCGGACCAAGTTCAGGGTATATTACTTCTTTAAAAGCTCAATCGTCATACACGTCGTCAAGATACAAGCCTTAAGCCCACGGCGGCAATATCTACAAACAAGCATAGGTACTGTAAAAGTCCAAGTCCCGAAGTCCAACATGTTCCTTCACGCCAACTCAAAGAAAAAAAAAAAAAACATTATCCAAGCGACGTACTTTACTCACGCAAACGATATCCAAATCTGGTGATCCCGCATCGCCTTGCATAAGGTCCACGGGCTGATCTCCTCGGGCGGCTGCCTCCAGACGTGCTCCAGCAGCACCAGCGTCTCCCTCATGTTCCCCAGCCCGATGGTGTCAACCATGGTCTGCAGCCGCACCCGCAGGATCTGCTGAATCTCCGGGTCGGCCGTGCAGCAGCCGATGACGGCCAGGGGCCAGCAGAGACTCGTGTTGACGCGCACCGTGGCCGGCAGCTGGCTCATCAGGGCGACGGCATCAGACACGGCTGCGTCCATGATGGCCTTGTGGGACGTGTTCTCGGCATGCTGCTGCGGCGTGCCCAGGATGGTCCAGAGGTACAGTAGCACTGCCTGCTTGAAGACCAACCCGGCCAGCCGCGAGTACGGTGTCACCGAGGCATCCGGGAAGAAGGCCATGGCCTGCGCCTGCAGCAATCCAAACGTGACAATGTTATCTGCCGACGGAGGCGCCGGCTGTCCGTCCGTCACGGCCATCATGCTCTGCCCCAGGTGGAAGACTTGCGGGATGAGCACCAGTAGCTCGAGCCAGCACCCGCACAGCTGCCCGACATACTTCCTCTCCACCAGGTTCCGCGCCAGCTGCTCAATGTCAGGGCTGATTAGTAGGGGCTGGGCGCTGTAGTGCGGGTCGATGGAGATCATGCTCGAGGCCGAGATGTGCATGTAGTACTCGACCAGGAAGTCGGGCAGGTCGTCAAACTGCTCCGACTTAGGCCGGGTGAGGAGGCCCGTCAGCAGTGACTTGGACGCGGTGAGGTGGTCAAAAACTGTGCCGTGGATGTCTCCTCGGGCAACCTGCACTGTTAGCTGTGCCCTTTGCACATTACACGACTAGACATACTTCTGTGAGGCACAGGATGAGACTCCCGACCGTCAAGACGAGTGTGTTCTCCTCCCGGCCGGACACGTACTCGCTGACGACATTCCGAAACATGCGCAGCGAGTCGGTGTAGTACCGCTGAGCAATCTGGTTAGCCGGCCGCACAGCAACATCAGCGGCCTGGCGGTGAGCGGCGCTCTGGGCGAGCAGCAGCTGCAGCACGAGAGGGTTCGAAAAGCCCAGGGGAATCAGCTTGGCGATGAAGGGGTTCACGTCGGTGGAGCCGTTGCCCATGCTGTTGGCGGTGCGTGACAGGTAGTAGCTGAGCAGCTCGTACGACTGGTGGCTGTGGTCGGGCATCAGGCTCATCGGGGCCATGACGCCCGAGGGGCCGGGGAACGGCGATGCTTCGGCGTCCGGGAGCGGGAGCGGAGGCGGGGCTGTGACGGCGACGGCCATGCCGTCGAGGTTGTCATGGTCGTAGTCGAAGGCGAGACGAGGGGCCGCCGAGTCGGCCGAGCCGCCCGACGACGAGTGGCTGGACGAGGGAGACGGCGACGGGTGGAGGGACTGCTCGTCGGCCTCGGCCATGTCCGTGTCCTCAGAGGCCGGCCCAGGAGTGGAGGAGTCGTCCCGGCTGGCTAGAGGCGACGGGGCCGTCCGGGGCGGGCCGGACACGACGACGATGCTGGACTGAGCGTCGGGGACGTCGAGGTCGAGGTCGGATAGGTCGGGGTCTGGGGCCAGGGAGGGCTGGTGGCGATGCTGCAGGGCGTGGTGCTTGGGTTTGTCGTCATGCTGAGGGCGAGGGTTCTGAAGGGGTGGAGGGTGCTGTAGGGGGTGTTGAGGAGGGTGTTGAGGGCGTTGAGGGTGCTGAGGGGGGTGCTGAGGGTGCTGAGGGAGGCTCCTTTGGGGGTTGTTCGGGTGGTGCAACTGCTGATGTCCGTGATGCGGATGCCCAGGCTGCTGCTGCTGCTGTTTACTGGGACTCGCGGCGACTTCGCGCTTCGCAGGCTGAGCCTGGCCCGAGTTGCCACTGCTGCTCGCGACATCCGGTGGCCAGTTGCAGTCCAGCTTGTTGCGCCTGCAGCCGCTGCACACGGGCTTCTCCTCGTTGCACTTCTTCTTACGACGGCGGCAGGTGAAGCAACCTGTCCTGCTCCGGATGATGGGCATGGGCCTCATTCCCTCGTGACGGGGCACAGACGAGAGAGCTGGTTCGTACTTGGTACAGCGTATCCGTACTGCTCGCGCTGTCCTTGGGTGTTAAAATTGCCGCGGCAAGGCCCGCGAGCCCAGCCAACTGGGCCTGAGTGGTGCTGCTGAGTCAGGATTTGGCGCGGGTAATGCCGTTCAGTTACCTAACGATGGAAAGCAAGCGCGGCAGAGGAACTCGCTCACGCGCTGGTGAATCTGAGGAGAGCCAGGGCAAATATCGAAACCAAACGGGGGGGTCAGTCGATGAGTGGAGGAGGAGGAGGATAGTGGGGGAACGACACGAACTCATCAGCCTTGAGGAAGTGGAGAGAGACAAGTCAGATTCTCAGGGATATCTGGAAGTCGCGGAGAAGGTGCATCGACTGATTGCCGATAGCTGATTGGCGTTGATTGTGGAGGGGTATCGTTTCAAGGCGGCTACCCTATACCCAAAACGTCGCTTGTCAGTTCAGGCCAATTCTTCTACCGCGCTTCTAGATCCGTCAAACGTCTCTCCTCCGCGACCAGGAAGCACCCAAAACCCCATTAACTGCAACCGGCTAGGAGGCCTGTACCGAGAATCTGGCGTCCGGCCCATGGATCTGATCAGAGCCGCCCAGTGGGACCTCCAACCCTTCGGACACTCTCCCGAAGGCCGAGGAGCGGCAATCTGGATGGCCACGCATTCGGACGGCTCTTGAGTCTACGGTACCGGTACATGGCTTGGTGCCTGTGGACCCCGGCACTACAACTTCGTCTACTTTCTCTTATTAGATCCATTGGCCCTTTCCCCAGCCGTTCCTCACCGGTAGCTATCGTTTTTGCCTTGCCGTCGCAATGTTGTCCTCGCGAGCTCTTCGTCAGTCTGGGCTGTGCCTCCGGGGGAAGCTGGCTTCCAGGGCCGTCAGCTCATACGCCCCCCATGCCAACGTGAGCCACGAGCAATTCACACACTGGACCATCCATTGACCATCTGACAGCTCCTCGGCTCGACGCTCCAAAATGGCGACCCGGAAATCCACGCCATCCTCAAGCGCGTACGTTTATGGGGGTCTGTCTTGATCCATGACAGCCATTGACATGTATCCAGGAAGAGACTCGCCAGAACCACTTCATCAACTTGATCCCGTCGGAAAACTTTACGTCTCGGTCGGTGCTCGACGCCCTGGGCAGTGTCATGCAGAACAAGTACTCTGAGGGCTACCCCGGGGCTCGCTACTACGGCGGAAACGAACACATTGACGAGGCCGAGCGGCTGTGCCAGAAGCGAGCCCTCGAGGCGTTTCGTCTGGACCCTGAGCAATGGGGTGTGAATGTGCAGCGTGGGTTTGCATGGCTTGTCCTTGACGGCGCATACTGACGGTTGTATCCAGCCCTCTCCGGATCCCCCGCCAACCTCTGCGCCTACTCGGCCCTCCTCAACACGCACGACCGCATCATGGGCCTCGACCTCCCGCACGGCGGCCACCTCTCGCACGGCTACCAGCTGCCGCACAAGAAGATCTCCATGATCTCAAAGTACTTCGAGACGCTCCCCTACCGGCTCTCTGAGGAAACCGGCCTCATCGACTACGACAAGCTCCGCGAGAATGCGCTCCTGTACCGGCCCAAGATCATCATCGCCGGCACGTCGGCCTACTCACGCCTCATCGACTACGCCCGAATGCGCGCCATTGCCGACGAGGCGGGCGCGTACCTGCTCGCCGACATGGCGCACATTTCGGGCCTCGTGGCGGCAGGCGTGATCCCCTCGCCGTTTGAGTTTGCCGACGTGGTCACCACCACCACGCACAAGTCCCTGAGGGGCCCCCGTGGTGCCATGATCTTCTTCCGCAAGGGCGTCCGCAGCGTCGACAAGAAGGGCCGCGAGGTGCAGTACGACCTCGAGGGGCCCATCAACGCCTCCGTCTTCCCGGGACACCAGGGCGGGCCGCACAACCACACCATCACCGCGCTGGCCGTCGCCCTGCGCCAGGCCCAGACGCCCGAGTTCAAGACGTACCAGGAGGCGGTTCTCTCCAACGCCCAGGCTTTTGCTCGACAGCTGCGCGACGGCCTCGGATACTCGCTCGTCTCCGGCGGCACCGACAACCATCTCGTCCTCGTGGATCTCAAGCCCAAGGGCATTGACGGCGCGCGCGTCGAGCGCGTGCTAGAGCTCTGCGGCGTGGCCTCCAACAAGAACACGGTCCCCGGCGACGTCTCGGCGCTCAAGCCCGGCGGTCTCCGCCTGGGCACGCCGGCCATGACCACGAGGGGGTTCGGCGCGGCCGACTTCGAGCGCGTGGCCGACGTGGTGCATCGCGCCGTGGGCATCACGCTCGACGTGGACAAGCAGGCCAAGGAGGCGGCCAAGGCTCAAGGTGTTAAGAACCCGGCCACGGTCAAGGCGTTCCTGGCTCATCTGGGCGATGGGTCGGGGGTGGAGGAGATTGTGAAGCTGAGGAAGGAGGTGGAGGAGTGGGTTGGAGAGTTTCCCCAGCCGTGGTTGAGTTAGACGGCATGGAAAAGTAATAATTGGATAATATTGTTTGCTACCTACTCTCCTGTCTTGTGAAGCTCAATTGACGCCTTGTAAAGCTCAATTACCTGCCTTGTGAAGCTCATTGACCTAATTGACCCAACCGACTCCCTCAATCACCTCGTCGTACCGCACAGCTTCACTCCGACGTTACTCAACCCGATAAGCATGTGCATCATGCCCGACAAGGATACAACCCGATTTCGTCATAATTATGCAGTCGCCCCCGGTATCCGGCCGGGATTCAAGCTCGTCATGAAAGCCAGGGGGGGCTTCGAGGTACCTTCGGAGCAACCACCCGAAGCTTGCTAAAAACACCAACCTCCATCCAGACTCCTCTAGACCCCGCGAAGAAGGACTCTGCCGGTTGGATGTACCGATCATGTGACCGGCGTGCATCGGCGTGGGATAGGGGAAGCAATTGGGACGCGCATTCGGATAATGGGGAGAAGATATTCATACATGCGAAAGAGTGTGTATCACGCGCGCCTTTCGGGTATAACACAAGATAAAGCAACCTCTGGATGGGAGCAAAGTCGAGGTACGGGAGGTCAGCCGACCGGTTTCCCCCGCATCGATGAGCCAAGAGAAAGCTTCCATGAGCTATCCCCAACTCAATTCCTGGTTGCCCCTGGCGCAGCAAAGATTGGGCCCCCCTCCTCGGTTCGTTCTCATGACGACCAGGTCTGGCAAACCCCGCGTTTGTCTTCCATTGCCGCTCTCTAGTTGTACAGAACGTACAGTACATGCTCAGTTTGCCGGACCCAAGTACCGAGTACCCCCCGCCGCCGAGGTGGACTCCCAAGTGGGCACCGCGGTGACGCCTCTCACCGGCCCAGAGACCGCGGCTCGCGTGCTCATTGGCCAGCTCGTCTCGAGCTCTCGAGCCAGGCCAAGTCCAAGTGTACCCGCCGTAGGAGCCCATCCGAAGTCGCCTCGCGGGGCGGCGGTCCGCCATGGGGAGCTCAGGGGTACGTATCATGATGAACCCCTCCAGCTGCTGTGAGAAAACTTATGCCAGAGAAACAGCTAGTGGCGGGTCATCGTTATCAGACGGTCAGAGGTAGAGCTACTTTCGCACGCTGTCCGGTTCCCTTGCGTGCCCTGTGAAGAGAAACAGAAGCAATTGCAGGGTCTCTTCTGCCGACCGCACACTGAGACATTGACTTTTTTGCCGCTGGACATCTAGTGCCTCCAGCTGACACAAAAAATCGCCGGAAGCAGCACCGAAGCTTCTTTCTCCCATTTGCCATTTTTCTCCCTTCTCTCCTACGTCTATTGCCATTGACTGTTGCCATTGCTTCTCATCGCCTTCAATTGATTCCCTTCTCATCCATCTCAACATAATGGCCTCCCTCTTTGCTCGTCGGGCGCTCGCCGCCTTCCCCAAGCCCGCCGTGCAGGTGCCCTTCAAGGCCGCCGCGCCCAGAGCCGTCTTCTCGGCCGTTCCCCGAGTGCAATTCTACTCTTCTGGTGAGATTCACTGAGGTTTTTCAAGCCTGCCACTTTCTAACAGCATTCAGACGTCCCCAGTGACTTGCGATATACAAAGGAGCACGAGTGGGTGCGAAAGAACAACGGCAACAAATGTGCGTATCCCTCCATCCCACAAACATCCCCATGATAACCTCAACTAATAACCCCCCCCCCCCCTAGACGCCCTCGGCATCACCGCCAAAGCCGGCCGCGACCTCGGCGATATCGTCTACGTCGAGCTCCCTGAGGTCGGCGCCGCCTTTTCCGCGGGTGACGAGGTTGGGTCTATCGAGAGTGTCAAGGCTGTGGCGGAAATCTTCTCGCCCGTGGCTGGCAAGGTGACGGCTGTCAACGAGACGCTGGCCGACGCGCCCGAGACGGTCAACGAGGATCCGTATGGCGAGGGCTGGCTGGTGGAGATTGAGGTAGAGAAGGAGGCGGATGTGGAGGGACTGCTGAGCGGGGAGGAGTATGAGGCGTTTGTGAAGGAGTCGGATGAGTAGGGAGTTTGTTTGTTCAGGGGTATGGAAGAGAGAGATATCAAATAATATTGTCAGTTTGAACAATGGCCATTGTCAAAAGTTGCACACTCTGTCGGCTGCTTCTCTGTCCAGCCGGCCGTGCATCGCCTGCGTCGCCGTACCACCTCGCTGCTGGTCAGTCCACCAAAGACAGGAATCTAATTCCATTTAGTTAATTAACCAAAACTGCCATGTATTCGTTGAGTATAAGAATATGATGCTCGTCGTTGCGCCTTGTAATGTTGAATAATCCAGCCCATTAGCTTCCTTTCATCCTCCCTATTCTCTATCCAATCCTGCTTTTATCCTCCGTTTGTTCTTTTTCTATTCACAAATCCTCACTCCCCTCAACAGGAGGACACGTGCAAAACAAATTCGTATCACCAAACGCATCGTCGACGCGCGCCACGGCCGGCCACATCTTCTTCTCGCGCAGCCACGGCAGCGGGTACGCCGCCTGCTCGCGCGAGTACGGCCTGTTCCACTCGGCATCGCTCACCAGCAAATCGTGCTGCGGGTGCGGCGCGTTCTTGAGCAGATTCCCCTGCCGCGGCACCTTGCCCGTCTCAATGTCGGCCACCTCGTGGCGGATCTGGATCAGCGCGTCGCAGAAGCGGTCCAGCTCGGCGCGCGACTCGGACTCGGTCGGCTCAATCATCAGCGTCCCCGACACCGGCCAGCTCATGGTCGGCGCGTGGAAGCCGTAGTCTTGCAGCCGCTTGGCAATGTCGGCCGCCTCGACGCCCGCCGTTTCCTTAAGGGGCCGCACGTCGAGGATGAACTCGTGCGCGCACCGGCCGTTGGCGTTGGTGTAGGCCACCTTGTAGTAGGGCAGCAGCCGGGACATGATGTAGTTTGCGTTGAGCAGCGCCACCCCCGTTTGTTGGGTGAGGCCCGCGCCGCCCATCATGAGGATGTAGGTGTGGCTGATGGGGAGGATCGACGCAGACCCCCAGGGCGCTGCGCTGATGGGCGCCACGGCCGTGGACTTGCGTTCTTCGGAGCCGAGTTGCGGGTCGACGGACGGGTGACCCGGGAGGTACGGCGCCAGGTGCGACTTGACGCCGATGGGGCCGACTCCCGGGCCGCCGCCGCCGTGCGGGATGCAGAAGGTCTTGTGCAGGTTCAGGTGGCACACGTCGGCACCAATGTCGCCGGGGCTGCACAGCCCAATCTGCGCGTTGAGGTTGGCACCATCCATGTAGACGAGGCCGCCGTGGGAGTGCACAATGTCGCACACCTGCTTGACCTCGGGCTCGAACACGCCAAACGTGCTCGGGTACGTAATCATGATGGCAGCCAGCTCCTTGGCGTGCTTGGCGCACTTGGCCTTGAGGTCGGCAATGTCCAGGTTGCCCGTCTTGGCGTCGCACTTGACGGGCACCACCTGCATGCCCGCCATGGCCGCGCTCGCCGGGTTGGTCCCGTGGGCCGAGACCGGGATCAGGCAGATGGTGCGCTTCTCGTCGCCTTCTCGGCTCTCGTGGTACGCCTTGATGACGCGGAGGCCGGCAAACTCGCCCTGCGCGCCCGAGTTGGGCTGCAGGCTGACGGCGTCCATGCCGGTAATGGTCGCGAGGTTCTTGCCGAGCGACGTGACAAGCGCCTTGTAGCCCGAGGCCTGCTCGATGGGCGCAAAGGGGTGCATGTTGGAGATGCCGGGGTCGGTCACCGAAAGCATCTCGGTCGTGGCGTTGAGCTTCATGGTGCAGGAGCCCAGCGGGATCATGGAGTGCACGAGCGACAGGTCCTTGTACTGCAGGTGGTAGATGTAGCGCAGCAGCTCCGTCTCGGAGTGGTACTGGTTGAAGACGGGTTGCTCGAGGAACGTCGACGTGCGCTTCAGGCTCTCGGGGATCTTTGCCTCAGGGATACCAGCTTCCAGCGCAGAAGCCAGCTTGTCCTCGGACACGCCAAAGGCCTTGAGCACGCGGCCTAGGCTCTCGGTCGAGAGGCCCTCGTGCAGCGAGAAGCCGACCTTGTCGTCGGCGACGCGGCGCAGGTTGATCTTCTCGAGGGCCGCACGCTCGTGCGCCGCCGCCACGGCCTCGGGCGTCCCCTGGAGCGTCACCGTGTCGAACAGCACCTGACCATCCTCGCCGAGCCCCCGCGTGTACAGCTTGAACTCGCCTTCCTTGACAATCAGATCCGCCGCCAGCCGGGTCTTACCCCAGACGTCCTCGGCAATCGTCTTCAACCCCTCGGGCCCGTGGTAGATGGCGTAAAACGCGCTCATGTTGGCCAGCAGGGCCTGCGCGGTGCAAATGTTGCTCGTGGCCTTTTCGCGCCGAATGTGCTGCTCGCGCGTCTGCAGCGCCAGCCGCAGCGCCCTCTTCCCCAGGCGGTCCTTGGACACGCCGACCAGGCGGCCGGGGATCTTGCGCTTGTACTTGTCCGCAGTGGCGAAGAAGGCGGCGTGGGGACCCCCGAAGCCCAGGGGCACGCCGAAGCGCTGGGCGCTGCCGAGGGCCACGTCGGCGCCGAACTCGCCGGGCGGCTTGAGCATGGTCAGCGCGAGGAGGTCCGTCGCGGCGCAGACGAGGCCCTTTCGCTCGTGGACGAGGGTGGAGAGCCGGCGGTAGTTGTGCACGCCGCCGTGCGTGTCGGGGTATTGGACGAGAGTTCCGATGAGGCTGCCCTCGACGTCCTTGATGAGCTTGCAGTCGTCGGCGAGGACGTCGCCGATGATCAGGTCGATACCGAAGCCCTCGGCGCGGGACTGCAGCACGGCGAGCGTCTGCGGGTGGCACGTCTCGGAGACGACGAACGTCTTCTTGGCCGCCTTGGCCTGCACCTTTGCCGGGGCGGCGCCCAGAGCCAGCGTCATGGCTTCAGCAGCAGCAGTGGCCTCGTCGAGCACCGAGGCATTCGCAATGTCCAGGCCCGTCAGGTCCGTCACCAGGGTCTGGAAGTTGAGCAGCGACTCGAGGCGGCCCTGGCTGATCTCGGCCTGGTACGGCGTGTAGCTAGTGTACCAGGCCGGGTTCTCGAGCACGTTGCGCTGGATGACTTGGGGCACGAGGGTGCCGTAGTAGCCCGCGCCGATGAAGCTCTCAAACTGCGTGTTGAGCCCAGCCAGGCGCCGCATCCGCTCCTGGATGAAGTGCTCGGAGCGGCCCTCGGGGGGCACCGCGTTCTCGGCTCCCGACTCGTCCCACTGCTCGACCAAGTCGAGCCCCGTCGTCTTCCGGCGGACCTGGGGGGGGATGGTCTGCTGCAGGAACTCCTCCATGGAGCTGGCGGGGGGGTCCAGCACCTTGAGCATCTCGTCCGTCACGCTGGGTTCGCTGCCAATGTGGCGACGGGCAAAGGACTCGTGCTCGGCGATGCGATGGGCCTGAGCACCCAGAGTCTTGGTGGCGCTGATGCTGCTGAGGGTTGCGCCAGCCGAGAAGCTCCTCGTTGTGTGGCCGAGGCCGTTGAGGCGACGAGCTTGCAGCGCAACGGCCGAGAGTCTGGGCTGGCGGCATGCACGCTGCACGAGGCGAGACGAAGACAGCATGATGAATTTGCCAGGCCAATGTCAATTGCCAGAGTGGCAGGTGGCTATGTGGTCACTGAAGGAGGAGGGTTCAGTTAGCATGAGAAAAGATCAATGGAAGAAGCCGAGAGATAAGCAGATAAGATACGAGAGGGACAGGAAAAGAGCTTTCTCACCTCAGGCTATCAACGGCAATGGACAATGGCCGAGGAA
Source organism: Thelonectria discophora (assembly GCA_911649645.1). Taxonomy (NCBI): domain Eukaryota; kingdom Fungi; phylum Ascomycota; class Sordariomycetes; order Hypocreales; family Nectriaceae; genus Thelonectria; species Thelonectria discophora. Next base: position 1,827,604 of record CAJVRK010000012.1, read on the forward strand.
AATGTGAGCGTTCGCCCGGAGGATGGCTGGGAGAGAAAAAAAAATATAAATAACACCAGGATGGCGGGTACAAGTGGCAAAAGAGTTGCGAGAGAAACAATGGCGAGTCAAATAGTCGGCACTATGCAATTAGAGCGACATCCATCTTGCTAGGGACAAAGAAGAAGGAGAGGGAAAAGGAGTACGAGCAATGGGCGTCACTGCCTCTCAACGGCTTGTTCCCATGATCCCTCGTCGTGTGGCCTAGAGCCGCGCTCTCCAAAAAAGTATTTCGGTACATGGCGCCGGTGTTTTCGTCCGGTTTCGCCCCCCTCAGGTTCCCCAACGACTGCCGGCAGATTGGTCCGAGGGGTGTAGAGGTACATGGTTTGGCTCCGTCTTATCTGACCACCTTTAGGAGCTTCTTTAGACCGGCAAGACTCGGAGACCGGCGTCGGGCTTCCGGGTTTCGACACCGCGGATGCAAAAACGCAAACGAGGCTAACGCTGCATAAGGAAAAGAGGTACATGGCGGGTGAGTAACGGTTTGGTGACGCATCTTTGTACCCGCCCGCGCACGCGGCAATTGTCAGAATTGCACCGGGACTTGGAGGACGTGGAGGGAGGGTTGTCGGGTGCATTAGTCGGCGCGCTTGAGGCATCACGAGGTTGGCGATTACCCAACAACAACACGGGGATGTATCATGGATACAACGCCGAGTAGTTATGGGTTGTGTGTTGTAGCTACGTACCTACTCTAGTACTCGTGAGAGTTGGGAGCTGACACTCCGAGTCTCCGATGGCTGCCGTTGGGACTGTTTGGCTACTATTTATGTACCTCGAGAGTCTCTGAAAGCCTCTCTACAATTACATCACTTCTTAAGCAAACAATAAACAATAACCCGTGAACCTCAATCACCAAGATGACTCGCAACCGTCGCCAGCCCTGGGCCACCACCCCCTTGATTGAGTCCCCTCACCTTTCCAAACTCGCCGGATGGTAAGATAAACTTAGACCACATGCCGTAACACCTATCCTAAAAGACCAGACATCTAAATCGTAGAAGCAGAATCCTCCTCAAGCTCGACAACCTGCAGCCCTCGGGCTCCTTCAAGTCCCGCGGCATCGGCAACTACCTCCTCAGCCGCATCCGCGAGACCTCCGCCCAGGGCGGCACCAGCAACCCACCACCACACTTCTACGCCTCGTCCGGCGGCAACGCCGGCATCGCGTGCGTCGTTGCCGCCAAGTCCCTCGGCTACGGCGCCTCCGTGGTGGTCCCGACGACGACGAGCCCGGCCCTGCTCGCTCGGCTGCGCGCCGAGGGGGCAACCCAGATCATCCAGCACGGCCTCAGCGTCATGGACGCAGACAAGTACCTCCGGGCCGTGGTGCTCCCCGCGGACCCGTCCGGCGTCTACTGCCCGCCGTTTGACCACCCGGACATCTGGGACGGCAACGCCACGGCGATGCGCGAGATTGCCGCGCAGCTAGACTTCGACAAGCCCGACGCCGTGGTGTGCAGCGTCGGCGGCGGGGGGCTCTTGAACGGCGTGGTGCAGGAACTGGACCGGCTGGGCTGGAGCGACGAGGTGTCGGTCGTGGCGGTCGAGACGGAGGGCGCCGACTCGCTGAACCGGTCGCTGTTGGCGGGGGAGTTGGTCACGCTGCCGAGCATCACGTCGCAGGCGCGCAGCCTGGGCGTGGCGACCGTGTCGGAGCGGACGTTTGAGTATGCGCAGCGAGCACAGGTCGTGAGCGCCGTGTTGACGGATGGGGATGCCGCGAGGGGTTGCTTGGTGCTCGCGAGGCATGAGCGGTTGATGGTGGAGTTGACGGCGGGCGTGGCGATTGCTCTTTGTGAGGGTGGGCTGTTGGGAAAGGTGCTGGGTCGGGAGCTGGGTCCGGAGGCTACAGTTGTGTTGTTGGTTTGTGGCGGTAATGACATTTCTGTCCAGATGCTCATGAAGTGGCAGGAGGTGTATGGATGTTGATGGGATATGAGGTTGTTCTGTTGGATTTGAATGGATTTGAAGCGTGCGAAAATAACGATGTTAGAGCTCATAGTATCTATCATGAATGAGGGCGATGTATTGCTTGGAGATTCTTGCGTCAATGTGCCAACTCTACAAGAGTTACTTATCAGCCACTGTTGTGAACTTGTGTTTCATGTTGGGGTTTTGAGTGTCTGCAGGCTTTAACTTTTCGGACGTTAAAAGAGTATGAGAAATAGGACTGGGCGTTGATATCCTTAGTTGTATAAATATGCAACTTGCTCTTTGAAAACTTACAATAATGAATACCTACTGTTTTACATGACTTAGAGTTCCGTAGCGATGAGACAGTATGCCTACCTAGGCTGGATCCGAGATAGGGCAGGAACACCTGGGCATCGCCTTGGCATTCACATCAAGACTATGTAGTGTCATATCTGAGCCAATTATATCAGTTTACCTATCCTATGTTGAGAAGCTATCAGGCCTGACAATCCGAGAAACTCCCTTCCCTGGCGTAGGTAAATGCTGAGGTATACCTGTGCGAGTCTTCCAACATTTTGAGTCCAGGCAACTGCCTTGTTGATACAATAGGGGCATTGTAAGCCAGTCGGCACCATTAGTCTTGCTTCTTGCAATCTCAGGCTTCGTATCCCATTGATATCGCGATGACATCAATTTTCCTTGAATATCGGTCAATTTAGCTTCTATAAAATTCAATTCTTACCTGATCCAGGAACCCTGCAGGTGATAGTTCTCCCTAGTACAACTTCCTTGTCTCACAAATAGCTCTTTGAGTAGAATCATCGAGCAGACAGTTTCGAAATACTTATATCCTCGAACCTGATCGATTTCTTCAAACACAAAAATCGCCGCGTCTCGATAGCAATTAAACCTCGGCCGTTTGGCCATCTTGAACACTTCCGTTTCTTTTGCCACCACCAGTGACAGGGTCCCTCTGAAAACTCCTGGTTAGTCTACATCCATATCAAACCGCTGCACCAATGCCACAGCCTTTTCGGTCCTTCGCTGAGGCGTAAAAGTTGAGCCGCGCTCTCATACTCCTTGTGACCACGTCTGAGATTCGCCACTGGTGAGTCTGGGAGGCTTGCAAAGATAAGAAGTCGTCGAAAGCGCCCGTCGCTGAACTCTACCATCAATCCCAGCTCACCTTGAAAGCTCCTCGGTTTCTCCTCAACCGCGCATCGTGGTAGTGTAGGCGCGCTCTACTTAACCAAACCTAACACCTGAGACCAGATAAACCAGACGCGCCGCCATTCAACAGCCCTACGTGCACAATTACCCAAACTGGCAATATTTCCCTTTGCTCGTCATGTGCGACAGTGCGAGGGCGAGCGCTCTTAAGATAGCCGCCCTCTGTCCAGAAAAAGGAATAGGCTCAGCCTCTGTCAGGCCTGGACCCCTGAATCGTGAAGACGGCAAAGCCGGGATGTTTATCGAACTTATCAGCTCTCGACACACACGGCTGACCAGGCACATATGGGAAACCGATCGCCCAGTGCCCAAAGGGTTTGTTTTTCTCTCATTTCCCCCCGGTGGACCCGCGGAACTCGTCTCACCACTATTAGTTATTTCGCTGAAACCCGAACATGATGTGTTCCCCCAGTCTACTCTCGTGGAGACATCGAATGGGTTTCTTCCCCGGCGTCTCCTCCGCCCCTCTTCCTTTCCTGGGGCAAACACCAGCAACAAGTCCATGCGTATCTCTCTCCCATCGTTTCCAATCGTCATTTGGTAACATAGCCGTCCCCGTCTTTGATATCCGGAAATGCGGAGCGCGGTGTTCCCAACTTTATCAGCGCGGCAAGCCTCACCATTGGTCGCTTAGGCGTTCGAGCTAAGGATGGTAGTCACCCTTCGAGAAGACGCCAAGCATGAACTTCGTCGTCACACTTCAACGACTGAGAGAACTATAGCACCCCCAAATGCCCGTTATCTTGGCAACCGGTTCCCCCCTGCTCCCCCGCGTTTTGACCCTTGCATCATGTCGTCGTGAAGCCACGAGGCTTGTGCCAGGGACGCATCGTCACTCGCCTCGCTTGTCAGCTCGCATGGCTTTATCATGGCCTTAAGTTCTGCCCGGGCCCCCTGGGGAATTTCCTGAGCAGCCACCTCGTTTCTGTTTCTTCTCGAATCATGCAGGGAATCCCCTCGTGCATGAACGCCTTTATTCGTACATAAATTTACAAAATCCCGTCATTTTTTGTCCGTTGACATAGACTCGACTCGACTAATCTCTTTCAACTCATCACCATGGCGTCAACTTCAGCCCCCGCGACCCAGTTGGGCTACGCCAACGAACTCCCCAAGACGCTCAGCATGATGAGCATCTTGGGCATGTCCTTTGCCATCATGGCCGTCCCCTTTGGCCTCTCGACGACAATCTACATCACCCTCGTCAACGGACAGTCCGTCACCATCCTCTGGGGCTGGGTCCTCGTCTCCATCATCTCGCTCTGCATTGCCGCGTCCCTCGCCGAAATCTGCGCCGTATATCCCTCGGCCGGCGGCGTTTACTACTGGTCCGCCATCCTCAGCACCCCCAAGTACGCGCCCGTCGTCAGCTTCATCGACGGGTGGATGACCTTGGTGGGCAACTGGACCGTGACGCTCTCCATCAACTTTGCGGGAGCCCAGCTGATCCTGAGCGCCATCACCATCTTCCACGAGGACTATGTGCCCAACGAATGGCAGACGGTGCTCTGCTTCTGGGCCTGGATGCTGGTCTGCATGGGCGTCAACGCCTTTGGGTCCCGCTATCTGGACTTGATCAACAAGGTCTGCATCTACTGGACCGGTGCCAGCGTGCTCATCATCATGATCACGTTGCTGGTCATGTGCGACGATAGAAGGTCCGCCGAATTCGTCTTTGGCCACTATGACTCGTCTGCGAGCGGTTGGCCTGCGGGCTGGTCCTTTTTCGTGGGCCTCCTCCAAGGTACGTGATACGTGATGACAATACCCCGCGTGTTCCTCAGCTCCTGCATGAACCCATCTAACCCTGCACCCAGCCGCCTACACCCTCACCGGTTACGGTATGGTCGCCGCCATGTGCGAGGAAGTCCAAAACCCCGAACGTGAGGTGCCCCGGGCCATGGTCCTCTCCGTCATCGCCGCCGGCCTGACCGGCATCGTCTACCTCGTGCCTCTCCTCTTCGTCCTCCCCGACGTCAGCGCCCTCCTCGCCAGCAGCCAGCCCATCGGCCTCCTCTTCAAGATGGTCACGGGATCCAAGTCGGGAGGCATGGGCCTCCTGTTTCTCATCCTTGGCATCCTGTTCTTTGCCGGCGTCGGTGCCCTGACTGCCGCCTCCCGCTGCACATGGGCCTTTGCCCGTGATGGTGCTATCCCCGGGTACAAGCTCTGGGCCAAGGTCAACACCAAGCTCGACGTCCCCCTGTGGGCTCTCATCCTATCCACGGCCGTCGACTGTCTCCTCGGATGCATATACTTTGGCTCGTCCGCCGCCTTCAACTCCTTCACCGGCGTCGCCACCATCTGCCTCTCGACGTCCTACTGCGTGCCCGTCCTGGTCAGTCTCCTCCGCGGCCGCGACGCCGTGCGCAACTCCCCTTATTCCCTGGGCAAGCTCGGCCCCGTTGTCAACTACATCAGCCTCGTCTGGATCTGCTTCGCCGTCGTCATCTTCTGCATGCCCACCTCGCTGCCCGTTACCCCTTCGTCGATGAACTACGCCAGCGTCGTCTTTGCCGGCTTCTCCGTCATCAGCGCCGCGTGGTATTTTGCCTACGCGCGCAAGAACTTCAAGGGCCCCATCATTGTCGATGTTGGCTCCGAGACGTTTGTGTCGGGTCCCGAGAGCAGCAGCGGGGGTGAGAAGGGAACGAATCTGCGGGATAGCTCTGGGGATGAAGCTCCTAAGCCAGAGAATTGAAGGTTGGGGGGTTGACAGTTAGATGCAAGTTCTTTCGTTTATATAATATGTTAAAAACTTAACCTTTTGGTGGCCATTCTCCGAGTTCTCTACGTGATGACTTTAATTTCTGGAAGTGTCAGTAACAGGGGATACACTGACCACGCGGCGCAGGCCTGCCATCTAGCGAACTTCAGCAAAGCTGAAGCCTCTGGTCCCCGTTATGCCTCCGGCGGCCCCTTGGGGGAGACGCCTGCGGCGGGTGACTCACCTTCGACTCGATCTCAGGAAAAAAATTATCTGATCCCTAACCCACACCATATTCCTAGCAACTGAACCATCTCGGCTGCCATGTTCTCAATGTAACACAACTCGTGGTGATTACGAAGGACAGCCCGATCTACAGAATACGGTACTTTGGATGGTACTCAAGAATGATATCTTAGGGTACAATGACCTGAATCTGAAGAGTTTCTGGGTGTATCGAGAAGAGGCGCTTCAAAGAATTTATGACGTTGACTTAGGAGGAGAATCCCGTTCCTGGAAGCCTAGGTGCGCTCCCAAGACTGATTCAAGCGAAGCGGACTCCATTTTGATCTTCATTTTACCCATCCAAGGCCTTGAGTTTGGGGTATAAGTGGGAATGCTGCTGCGAAAAGGTGTGTCATGAATACTGGGAGTTAAGCACGAAGACCGTCCCATGCCTGAGACGGCGCATCGACGGGTACTAACGATACAAGATGATCGAAACGCAGCGATTGTCTGTCTTTACGTCGCTGGGTGCCCGATTTCCAGATCACGCCATGGCATGGTATTCTGAACCTGGCTCGAATGCACCCTACTTCTGCTGTTCTATTGCGGCTGGTACTGACTCGATTATTCTTTGATGATCATGATATTCACGGATCTCGTTATTTTATTCCATGGCGTTGCAGAGGCCATAGAAAGCTAGATGCCCGCTCCACTACCGGCGGCTAGCTCCAACGATGACAATCACGGTAACGACGATGGATGCGAGAACAGTGACGAGAGCGACTCAGGAGGTGAGCAGGCGATTGACACTTCGACGGACAACCCTTGGTCAGCGCCCAATTATGATAGTAATTGTCTATATCCCACTACAAATCTCCCGGCTAACGCATATAATGCAATCGTACTTCAACGTCTGTAAGTTGACTGGGATCAATGTGATATAACTTATTCGCGCCATTGACGATCAAGCAGAGGACGACGTCACACATCACCCCACCGTACCGCAACTTTCTAGCTCTACGCCTTTTATCACGATTCATTGTCTTCATACTTTGGCGATGCAGATTCTGACGAAGCGTGATCGAATTGCCTAGGTGGCATCCGTAGAGTCCTGCGATTTGTAGACCTTGCCCACTCTAGCATTTCCAAAGCGCACGAATCGAGGCCCTCCCTCCAAGCGCACAATCACCACCATTCCCCTGTATCCTGCCCGACCATTTCTAAATCCCTATCATTGGAAGCGGCGAAAAACTGCACCGAGCCGCATAGAACCACATCCACAGTGAGCGCAAGAACCTCATCCGAAGGTATTTCGTGTTACAAATCGGCGTAGTATTCCCAAACCGGCGGGGAGCAAGACTGTCCGGCCTAGAGACGTTTAGTCTAGAAAGAGCATTTTTGGGGGTTACATCTTACTAATTTATTGCATTTCCCAACGAGCTTGGCCTCGGACGCTTGTCTCTTGACGCGGAGCCTTTGCATTTCGTGGGGATGTTCGTTCCGCAGGAAATGTAAGTTGGATATACGGCGTACTGTAGGGCAGGTATTGCACTTGATGTTGTTTTATCCGCTTGCGCCCTTTTATGTTTGAGAGTTGGATGGAGAAGATCTCAGCTGGCTAGGTAGACAAAGCCGCACATGCGGCTTTCATGCAAAGCTGCCTTGCTAATACGGATACTCTGACGAGGATTGGTCGGATTCTTGAGTCTCCTCACTGAGGAGAGAAGAACCCCTCACCCCCAAATTCAAGAGCTCGGGGGCCAGGGGTGCTCAGGAAAGTCGTTTGTTAGTAGCCACACCCCTAGACTCCGAGGTCAATAACTCGAGGCATAGGGGTGCAACGGCCAACTCATCTGGCCTTGTTGACAGCGACCATCACAACGCGGCCCTAAGCTTACTCCGAGTTTCCGGAAACACCGCAAAATATCCGGTCTCTCTCCCGTTCAACATCGACTCGCTTCTTATGTTTTAATTCCTTAGTTACTAGAACGGATGGGTTACGCTCTGCTTTACAGACTGCTGTTGCGGGGAACTATGTGCTGTCATAAGAGCACGTCGACCGCCTGCTGTCGAGATGGTAAAACCGAAGAGACGGTCAGGACTTAGGACGTCCTCACCAACTCTATGACTCTAAGTTTAGGTCTGAATATGCAATCTTCACCATAAGTGTCCATTATTCGACGACTATGGACAATCTGTGCAACATTAACCACTGTCTCATCTCCTCAACTCGGGGAATTGAGCGAAATACCACCTCTAACCTCGGCGCGTGTCAATGTTCCGAGCGTGGATCTCCGAGAGCTGACAGACACGCGCCAAGTTGTTGTGGCACATCTTCTACTACCTCTGGAGGATGTTTCCGTTGTCCATGATCAATCCGTCGCCGATCTCCTCTCCAAAGGTTCCTTGAATCTTTGCCAGCACCCTCTGGAGCCGAAACTACTCGTATTTTGCAGTCATAAGCATGGACAGCTTCCTCTAAATACACAGAATCTTTTCTTTTTACAATGACACTAACATCTATTCCTATTGATCACTTTGGCATGGGTAACCCAATATAAATAACGGTACCTGCCAATTTCCCCCTCCATAGTTCCCGACTCTCGTCTCTTAGGTAACTAGGGTTTGCCGCTTCTTCGCCAAACCACGCCCTCAGCTGTTTCGCACTACTGTCCGATACCAAGACCTCGTTAGACGGTGACCCATCACTATTACGCCGAAATGCTAATCGGAGAATTGCGCCAATCTTGCATGCCGCTTTAGCCAGACCCCGTGTTCTCCTTCGATGTTCCTCTTCTTCAATCCCAGAGACGGCCCAAAACTCATTCCAAAAGGTGTCCAGCAGTAACCGCTTACACGCATAGTCATGCCAGCCGTCGCGGGTCATGAACCCTGTGGATAAGAAAATAATGTCCAGATCCATTCCGAAAGGCATGACCGCCGCCAGAGGCCAATTGACGATGCCTGAAATAGTATACTATGGCCAGTTGGAAAAGCCAAAGGCAGATATCTCATTTCAGGATGCTACCAACTCCATTACTCGGAGTCTCTACGAGGTTGTCTTTCTCCGGTGGCCGCATGGCTTCACCATCACCAGAGTCCCCGACGAGCTCCCACCAGATGTTTTCGTCAAGCGGCCCAAGCTAGGGCTTTACGATATCTTCCTCAAGCATAAAGTGGTGCACCTTCTCCCCAAGGGATTGGTGGAAGAGGCAGAAGCAATGGAAGTGCTAAAGAGCCTTCCCCACCCAAACATCGTCGGATACCATGGCTGCCGTGTGCGACGTGGCCATATCACACGACTCCTTCTCGACCGACACCTCCACGATTTGAACGACTACCTAAAGAGCGGCAACACCATTTTAAAATAAGGAGCTCTTCATGGAATCAGTAGAATCGGCAATCCACCACTTGCACTCGCTTGGCTGGGCCCATAACGACCTCAATCCCACAAATGTCCTCGTGGCAGAGAACAGCAGACCTGTTCTGATCGACTTTGGCTCGGCTCGTCGAATTGGAGAGAAGTTGTCCACCAGTCGTGGTACGAAAGGTTGGATTAATTACGAGATGAAGGATTATACGACATCAGAGACGCGACATGACACTTCAGCTCTCACCAAGTTGCGTACGTGGCTGGATAACCCAAAATTCGAGGATGGAATAGCTGTTTACGGTTAGCTCTTGGTAGGTAGCGGGATAATGTTGCCGGAAATTTCTCTATGATGCTGCGGCAAGAATCGAAGACCGAAAAGAGACTCACCCATCCGCCTCATCTGCGTTGCATTGCTTTTGGCAGGGCACTATTCGATACCTTATACCCACGTTCCAGAGCATGGCGCCTTGCTTTAGACGAAGCGGAATAAGGTCATTTGGACAAAGTATGGGTTCGAATCAAGTACCCCCCCGCTACCGTTGGTGGCCTAACTTCATGATGGCAAGCATTCAATAGAGTTACTGTAGTTAGTTTTACTAAGTGACAGTGATTCCCTCGATTTCCCTCCATGACGTATGTTGGTATAAAGATAAACCCACCCACTTCTTTACCATCATAATGATCAATTCCAAGCCATCCAAGCTATTGAATGGGACGAGGTTCAAAGCATTAAGTGACAATTCCTTCCTAACTTATTGAAGGGCCACTTTTAATGCTTCCGGGGTTGGCATAAGCTTGGAGTCCTGCAAGACATCGTGCGTGTGCTTCTTGGAAGCGTATACATCCTTGCCCTTACGAGAAATAACTCCATCCTCTCCGATTTAGGAGGAAAATCCCGTGGTAATTTATTCGGGCTCAAGACCGAAAACATCCCTAATGTCCATCATTAGAGTGCTCTGTGCCCCAACCGGGAGCTCAACATTTGTCCAGTCCACGGGCTATCCAAAAGCTGTAGCACAGCCTAGCCTGCAAGGTTATTAAGGTGCAAGAACTTAGCGAGCTCTTAAAAGAAAAGGTTGGGGATTTTGGCTCCCCTCGATGGAGCTTCGCCTTCCTGGACTGAATGGGACGAAGGCTCCGTTAGGCTGTAAGTGGAAGACATGGCCATGAAGAGGCCTTATGGCCAGCTCCTTTGCTGTCACAGGTCTGATCCAACAGGATTCGGAATTGCTCAAAACCTGGACTTGGATCCCATGTGGGACACTGCCTTCAGAGACTGGAAATGAACATACAGGAGATGGATGGCGAAGGCATCATGGGCGTCATGGCGAACAAAAAGTTCGCCCATGTTCCAGAGCGTGGTTTCGGATATTTCTAGCTGCTCCTCATGATAAGAAAGACGACATATTAGAGCCGCACGCCAAGTTCGTGCTGGCACAAAGATCGCAAGGGAGGGTGGGGACCAGCTAGGCATACACGTCCCGGCAGTCTGCAAACTTCTCAGTATCGGGCGAGTGATGAAGGCCAGAATGCGCACAACTGGGAGGATTTGAGAAGTAGCTATTGATGAGGTAAAAGCTGTGGCTTGGTGGGACGAAGGGGGTTTTCACACTGGTCATGAGGATCGATGTTGACAAGATTCTGAGATTCCAAACTGTCTTTCGCGAGAACTTTCTGTTTCTTTTATACCTGCGACGTCGAACGACCGTTATTCTGTTTCTTCAGTGGTATTTAGGTTCAATGCGGCAAATCCTTTGCAATGTCTCGAACGCCCGTTCTAGTTCCGTGATGGTAAATCGGCATGTTGTTACCTAGGTACCTAATATGACTAAACTGAAATTATAGTTGTGCGTCGGCTTTGTCTAGATATACCTACTGGGACAAGGAGGCCCAAATTATATTCTCAGACTATATCGGCACATATATAGGCTATGGATCCACGCAACAAAGCCGAAAATGCCAAGATCCTAATGACTTCCATAGCTCATTGATGGGCAAGTGCCTTAACCGAGGCAAACGTAGTGCCAACGGCGCCACAGAATCGTCCCAGTAGAAAACCCTATGAGCCAACAGACCCTTCGATTCCAAGCGCTGGCACAAAGATTAGCTCCTCTCGGGCCGTAAGATCATCATGCTAAAGATGCTAGTTGGCTGCACGGCTTGCCGAGTTCCGTGGCATGAGCCGTAAACATTGAAACAAATCACCGTTGTCGGCCTAGTCTGGCTGCGTGGGCAGGATATCTCCGCTGGAAAATCGCCCAGAGCGGGAACTTATGCAGGTCAGCCGCGGGGTGGCTGAGGACATGGGCATGGATTGCAACTACAAAGTCCGCGGTCTGCGGAGGTGGTCGTGTAAGAACAAATGTCACTGTCGGACTTTGCGGAAAGTTGCTGCTGTGAGAGGAGTGGCAAATCGCAGTCAGCAGCCGTTATTCAGCAAGAAAGATCTTATTCCCAGGATCAAGGGGCTGCGACACGGGTGGAGTGGACGGCATACGTGCGGGCAGTTGGTTCATCTGCTGGCAGCGGGAATACAAAAGTTCGCTGGAAACGGAAAATGGAGTTCCGTAATGCAGGACTACATGCATCTGAGCCTAATACCGGCGGCCACGGAAGTGCCGGGCGAGTTACAAGCGGCCGACCTGCGTCTTGCACGCAGATCATATTATCGTCTGATACCCTGGACAATTTGACACCTGATGGCGACTCAAGACAACTCGCGAAGCTTTCTCACCTCAGCGCTAAAGTGAGACTCCCGTGTATCCTCGAATGTGTATGAGATATTGTAGTGTTGCATCCAAGGCCTGGACCAATTGACCTGCGTCCCCGACGGAGTCCCTTCAGTTGAGACTGCTGAACTGTAGCACGCCTCCGCCGTGATTACGTGAATGGAATCACGTCTACCGCATCAGTCTCCATAGATGCATGAGACTTCCCCCTGAGGCAAATTCCTTAGTCGGACAGGGCTGTAATGTCGCCGAGCCGCCGAATGGCGAAAAGACGGCTCTTCTGCAAGACAAGTGGTGAAGCTAACTCCAAGCAGCTCAGATTTGCAAAGGAATTTGGTGTCGTGACGGCATCATTGGCTGGCCGTGGCTCCTCCAGCTTCGTATTGCTCCATACATGTAGCAATATTGGTTTGATGGTTTCGCAGAAGATGCTCGTGACATGGAAATAGCAGTCTCATGAGACCCTACGACCAGCATCAAGTATAAAGGGCTCGAGTCCTCCCCATTACTCAAGCCAAAGCAATACAACATCTTCACAACAAACAACTACCATCTTCTACCAATCTCAACAGGACATCATTCAAAATGCAGCTTCCTTCCATCCTCTCCGTCGCCACCTTTGCCAGCATGGCCATGGCCGCTTCCATCCAGGTCAACTTGTTCGTCCGCGCCTCTCCTTCTCCAAGTTTCATCAGCTAACCAACACAGCTACTCTGACACCGGCTGCAACAACTACATCGGATCCCGATACATCGACTACAACCCCAGCCAGGGCGGCACCTACCACTCGGGCGGCCCTGCCGGCTCCCGCGGCGGTCTGTACGTCAACTCGAACAGCGCTGGCCTTTCCTGTGAGTTTTCTACTACTCAGAAACATGTGCGACAGTACTGACAGTCTCAGACCGTGGCTTCACCAACCACGCCGACGGCAGCGACCCTTTCACTGGTAATGTCGTTGATGGCGAGTGCATTGGCACCTTTGATGGCCTCTACGCCGTCTTTGTTCGTTAGATGGTTCTTGTTGGAAGGCGACGATCAGAGAATCAACATGATGGCAGAAGATTGAAAATTGGAGCTGTCAGTTGTGATACTACAGTGGCGGCAATGTAGTCATGGATTGGAGAGTCTGGTCTTATCGAGTTAACCCCGAAAAGGAGTGTACGCAGTCTTGATTTCAGATAGAAATGAAGAGTGTTTGCATGTCACAGTTATATCCCAGTGACATCGTAACCCGAGGTCTTGGCCAGATGATTTATGTTCTTGAAGATTTTAAGCTTATGTTGGCATTTACCATGGGTGGTTTGCTCTTATCCATGCAGAATTAGAACGCTAGTAGGATAAATATGTCTATATGGACACAGGCCAGCCTAAAACCAGACGCTCCTTCATTGTCACCAAGCTCCATTCATCCGTGACTCAATACGATGGAGTCAAGCAGACGCAACGTGCAGCACTATTCGCACTTCCGTTGAGTTGTACTCGTCTTTCCTGTTGAGGCCTGAATGGCGTTGCCGACATGGACTGAATTGGGAGGGTGGTCCCGGTGTACCCTCGATCTGCTGGAAGTTGCTGGGATCCAGTTGCTCATTGAATTGTCTGGACACGGTCGTGGATCCCCATCTGATAGAGAGCCTCTTCAAGCTTCAATTGGTGCTCTTGATGATAGTCTCCATTTATTTGGCTCTTTCTTTCTCCAGCTGAGCATCGCGCCCAAGCTATTGTATTCAAATGGCTCCAGAGCCCGCTATTTCAGACCTTCATATCAAATGTCTGCGGTAAGCATATCCAGAGTCAACAAGCTATTACGAAATCGCAGTGCAGCACGAGCCTCGGTGAAACAAACAGAGTGTCTCAGTTTCCTCGGTGAGTTCCCGAGGTCTCAAGGGCCTCGGAGACCTCGGGGTCGTCGAAAGTGCCGTTCCGTCTCGCTCGATGCCCCTCCTCGTGGCATTGGACGCGGCGGTTGCCAGGTATGTGGTATGTGTCATGCTTCTAGCACTGGACTATATGGCCCTTTCTGACACAGCGCAAAGTAAGGAGGCCGAAGCAAACGCCGCAGTGATGGCGGCTGCGTCGCGTCATGGTGGAGTTGTGGGAGTTGTGACAATGGAGGTTTGCGAAAAGTTGGGTGAGCGTGAAGAGATTGCGTTGTGTGTGCAGAAACCGTGCGAGGGAAAGTGAAGAGTTTGTGTTGATGTGGCGGTTTAGGAAGAAAGTCCAAAATGGTTTGGAATAGAAACAATTGGCCAGGCTATGATTCGAATCGCTTCTACTGCAGACTATGGGTGTCCATTTGTGATGGTATTCATCTCAACTTCTTGCACTTGAATCCAGCCTATTGTAAGCCTGGTTCGTATTATGGTATGACGGACGCGCTCAAAGACGTGACGCGGTTCCGGCGATGCCCCAGGCAAACAAAATAATACAACGGAAATATCTCGATCTAGATAACGTCAATCAGTCACGATAGTACAGAGCACGGGTGGCAAAAGGGACAACATGTTAACAAAGAGGATATGCGCCAACGGAAAAAGAATCGCTTTGTTCTGTTCCTTTGTTCTGAGCAGCCCATCAACATAAACTACCTTGTTCCTTCAGAACCAAGATTCGCCCATCTACGCTCCTTCCTGCCTTCTTATCACAACTACGACCATGAATCTGTCTACCGGCGCTATGTTGGCACCTCCCGCGGTTCCATCTCGACAAGAGTCACAAGACATTTTGGATTCCTTCATGTCCAACACCAGCAAGGACGCGATATGGCGCTCCAGTCCCGTCATCAAAGCGCTCGACGTGAGAAACCTCTTATACTTGGCCAAGTGTTTCCGAAGTGGTAGGCTCGGGGCCAACCAGGACAGCTGGTGCAGGTGCGGCCACGAGGACTGCGAGGGAATGCCCGTCCTCGAGGACTGGATGCGCGTGTTCTACAGCCTCATATACACCATTAAGTTCTGCGACGGCAAGCGCTGGATGGTGAAGATTCCCTGCAACGGGACACCAGAACGGTGGGACAACTTGTCCAAGAGGGTCATGGACTCCGAGGTGGAAACGATGCGCTTCCTCAAGAAAGAGACGACCATTCCCGTGCCTGAAGTGTTGGCTTGGACCTCGACGCCCGACCTCATGGCCGGCGTCCCCTTCATCTTCATGTCGTACATGGGCGGCGTGACGCTGCGTGAGGTGTGGAATCAAGAGGTCAAGACTAAGGAGGACGAGGAGCGCGTCGGGAAGTCCCACGCTCTTCGACCGTCAATCCATCACCGAGGTCGGATCGACTCGCCTCGTCAACTCGTACAAGACGTATTGGCCCGCGTTTTGTATCAGCCGGACTCCAATTGGGTCATGTACAACGAGCAAAAGCCGACTCCCTGTCCGAAGGAGTGGTACGAGTCTGCCCTCGACGCCAACCCGTCGAGGCGGCCGAATCACCTGCAAGATGGCCTCGTCCAGCTGCTCCGGTGGATGATCAAGTGGATGCCCGAGCCAAGGGGCTACTCTGATGCGTTTGTCCTGGATCATCCCAACCTCAGCATCGCGAACATCCTAGTCGACGAAATGGGCAAGGTGACAGCCATCCTCGACTAGGACAAGGCCTGCACCATGCCTCGCAGCATGGGAAACAGAATATACCTCAGGTTCCTCATGGACTATTGGACATTTTGGAGAAAGGTCAAAGAGAACCTGGGCGAAGGAGTGGGCTTTGGCGAAGACGACTTCTTGGGCGAAGAAGAGAGCAGCAGCAGCGGCTCAGACAAGTCACGTCCCATCCAGACCCTCGACAACTCCCGAGAAGCCGTCAAGGAATACCGCCGCGTCTACCGAAACTTGCTACGCTTGAAGAAACCCGACCATCAGACACCCGACGACCTGGAAATAACGCGAAAGTCCGTCGTTTCCAACTGCCTGTACGACGCGGCCTTGAATCCCCAGGTTCGGAACCGCATCGTCGAACACCTGCTCGAAGCGAGCTTTGCCATGATCCTTGGTCACAAGGTCAATGTCGGGTATCGGCCCTATCTCGTTGGACGAGAATAGTAAGAAGATCAAGCTCTTTCAAAAATGGTTTGAGAGTCTATTAGATAAGGAATAAGGTGCAGTACGGCGGAGCTTTCTGGCGAGGAGAGGGAGGGGGGGAATTGCACTTTGGTTAGCAAAACGATGAGTATTTTCTTTGTGTTGAGTACGTACACTAGGGGTGCCGATATTGAGACCCCCCTAGTACCTAGACAATTTAGTTATAACAGACATAATATCCAATTGAAGCCCCGTAACTGCCACTGAACCTAGTATCTATTGCCTCTCTTCAGTCTAACTCAAGGAACAGTTAACTTCGTTGTCTTCCTAGAAGCCCTTCCTCCAAATCCCCAACCAATCTGATGCGCGACATGAATCGCAGTTCCAAGCTCGTCAGCCCAAGCCCACACCAAACCTGGATTCTTCTGAAACATGCGTCCCGCGGCAATTAAGTCCAACGGAACGTCGTCAGCATCCTTTCCCCCAGAGATCAGCTCCTCAGCAAGCTCTCCCGTCTTGATGCTCCCCACTGAACTGACCAGCAGCCCTTTCCCAACAGCCGCCTTGATCTTCTTCGCAAACGGAGCCTGGTAACCCGGGCCGCCAATCACCTTTTGCTGCGCGTGGTTACCGCCGCTCGAGACGTCGAGGACGTCAACGCCACGCGCGGCCAGCATCCGCGCCAACTTGATGCTCTCGTCGACCGTCCAGCTGTCGCCGTTCCAGAACGGGTTGGTGTTGAGCCAGTCGGTCGCGCTGATGCGCACAAACAGCGGCATGCTTTTGGGAATCGCATCCCTCGTCGCTTCCACGAGTTCCAGGGCCAAGCGGACGCGGTTCTCAAAACTGCCGCCGTAGCGATCGGTGCGCTTGTTGACGGCTGGCGAGAAGAAGCTGGACACGAGGTAGCCGTGGGCAAAGTGAAGCTCGATGACGTCAAAGCCGGTTCGGAGCGCGCGGTGGACTCCCGACAGGAAATCATGCTTGAACTGGTCGATCTCGGCAATGGTCATTGCACGAGGTGTCGGGTAGTGTTCGTTGAAGGGCTCTTCACTGGGACCGACGACGTCGTCAGGCCATCCGCCGACTTCCTTGGTGGCAGTGGCTCCCGAGCTCAGCCAGGGCGCCACAGTTGACGCCTTTCTTCCGGCATGCGCAAGCTGGATGCCTATGAGAGCGTTCTGGCTATGGGCGAAATCCACATGCTTCTTCAGCGTGTCCATGTGGGCGTCGAGCCAAATACCCGAATCCTCAGGGGTAATTCGGCCATTTGCCTGCACGGCAGTCGCCTCAACCATCATGAGACCAGGCTGGCCACTCATTAGCTGGCGTCCAAAAAGAGAAAACCAGGTACTCACGCCGCGTTGGATCATGCCGCCGTAGTGAGTAATGTGCCACGGAGTGTGGAACCCTTCATGGGCGCTGTACTGGCACATGGGGCTGACCCAGATGCGATTGGGCAACTCGATGCCCCGAATCTTCAGAGGAGTGAAGAGCTTAGGGACGGGCTTCCCGGAAGGTTGAGGGTCGACGGCGCTCCCGGCCACTGGATCCTGTTCCGGAGTGTAGAAGGGGACGCCCTTGGCCGCCGTGTTGGGGATCGGCTGACGACATTTGAGGGCTTTTTCGGGTTGGGGAGTTTCTGCTCTCGAGACGGGGATGCCATGGTGAGGATGGCAGATTCTCTGAGTGAGGTAGGCGGCCATTTTGACGGTAGATACTGTCGTAGTTAAGTTATGGCGCTGGCGAAGTCCAGTCCGGGGCAGAATTGATATCGATATGGATAATCTGAAGGCAACGCTGAAGAAACGGTTAGTGAAGTCGTTTCGTCATAATGTTCATGATATCGACGGCAGAGTCGACAAGCCTTTACCAACCTCCTCCCTAGTGCGTGAACGCTATTGGGTTTTGACGTTGGTCATCTGAAGCCGCAGACGTCATAAACAAGCACAAATGCCGATGATGCCGCACTACACCAACTGAATCCTCTCCTAGTCAGTCGCTTCAAACTCGCGGAGTATGTTCCAGCCCAGAAATCGACCCATGCCAACTCAGCGAAATCGATCCCCGACATGATTGTCTGGTTGGAGAAACAGAACGTTGAGAACGGTCACATTGCCCTAGAAGAAGTTGATCGGGGGCGCTCGGCCATATTGGAACATTATGACGCAAAATGCAAAACAAAAAATGTCGGGTTCTGAGAAAACGCTTTGTCCTCTTGAAGGGAGGGTTCCTCGAGAGAAGCCCGCCGGTGACAAAGTCTCGGTACTCTGTAAGAACCACGGATCGGGACTGAACGCTTGAAGAGTTCTCTTTCTTGTAACCGGTGGCCTGGAGTATATTGCATTGGTCTTCCGGCCCGAGTATAGGGCCAAAGACAACGGGTAGCATTCGGCTGCGAAGGTGAAGCGTGTTGAGGCCGGCCTGCAGCATCAACGGCCCCAGGGCACTCCTGTCGTTGCTCGCGTGGTTGAAGACCCTGAGCGGCATTCGCCTAGATGTCTGATCCTGCTTAGGAGAGGTTTCAGTAATGCCAGTAAGCTCAAATACTTTCGTCTCAGCTGGTCTTAAAAGATTTGATATCCGTTGGACTGGCGTGTCGATGGATGCCCAAGACCAAGAAGGGAAGTTGGGGAATCTGGAGTGCACGCCTGAATCGACCTGCTCCCACAGCAATCCCGGTGCAGCTGCCACGGACGAAGACCGCAGACGGGCGCGGCTCCGTTTTGAGCAGGATACCTTTGAGCATATTCTTCTGAGTTGCTTATGAGGGCAACGAGGCGATCCTACTCGGGTTTGGATAATTTCAATTCCGAATAACGTCTCACGATGAAATCTCAGTCCAGGGAGAAAGTGAACGACTCTTCAATCGGTATTTGGGCATTCCAAAACTTCTGCTGATGCAGGGAATTTCGTACAGGGGCTATTCGGAGAAAAGGGTTTGGTTCCTGGGGCGTGGGAAACCCTGAGGCTCGGACAATCCTTCGCACTTGCATCATAAAGTGACACCTTCTTCTGTGTAGTAGGCAATGCGTCGGCTCAGTGCCCATTCTTGAAACGCCTAGCCCCTAGATAGAAGATCACTTTCCCTTAGGATGGCATCATTCCGTCTCGAGTCTCGCGAGGGGTGGTCATGGGGCGTCATGTACATGTGGCCTTTCCGCGTACCCTCTGCATCCCGGTATGGGAGCCGGGACACCTTGAATAAATGATCTCGGGGGAGGGGGAAGAGTCCCTTTGCTCGTTTCTCTGCAGTAATGGCTGCCATGATCGTCAAGATCGCATTCTGGTAGTAATCGGCCATTTTGACAGCTTCAGCAACCCAATCCTCAGGACTATCTTGAATGATCACAGGCTGTCTATCCAAACATAGTCAATGCCGAGTCGCGAAGAAAGAAGAAACACGTCATTGAAGAGGGGTTCGAGACTTTGGGAGGGGAAGTCAATTTTTCGATCCTGGTAGTTGGACAAGGTCTTGGTGTGTTTGGCCCTTCCTGTTTCTTTCTTCGGCCAGCGGTGGCTCAGGCAGATGTATCTGGCTTTTTTCCCTCTTGTCTCTTCCAGAACTATTCGAATAGATGAAGGAAAGCTATCCTCGCGTACGATACGAACGCATCGTGTTGCTGTATCGATCTTTCCGGTTTTAGATAGTGTCCTAGAACAGTCCTCGTGGCTGACAAGAATCTAACCATCGTTGCATATTCTCGAACATCGATACGGAGGAAGGGTCGGGGTCGACTAGAGGTGTACCGAATACGTCGCCTCTAATGGCTGCCGGGCTTTCTAGAGTTGGCAGTCAGCCTGAAGTGATCCTAATAGTCTCGTTGATTCAGCCCACCTTTGTCCACATGGAGATTGTAAATGCGCATAGGTTGAGGGTCGAAGATGCGCTGAGACTTTGAGTAGAAAGAGGACGTTGGATTTGACGTAAAGAACAGAATGAGCGCTCTGATGCCAAGTCCACCGATGGTCCCAGCCTCGCAAGCTGAGGAGTCCTTCTCTCCTTCGTCAAGGTACCTCCCAGAGGCCCAGTGAATCTACTCTCTAGGGCCTGCCGAGCTCTGCTTTTCGACAACAGCATGGTTCTCATCGTATACCGATGCGCAAAAGAGCATACGTTTTCTCTTCCTCTCTTGATGGATGCCCATGTTGTCGTGACTCATTTGAATCTGCCCTTGGAGAAGGCCTGGATATCGAAGGATTGACAGGAGAAACAGAGACTCATTGCATTGTTCGGCTTCATCAGAGGGGGTGTGATGATTGTGAGAAATCAACAGCCAGCGTTGAATTCAAGGAGGTACTTCGTAGTCCTATATGTAAAAGTGCCTCAGGACCAATTGGCTGCAGCCCTCAGCCACGTCACTGGGAGGCAGGAGTGGGCGCAGTAGGTCTTTTAACTGAAATTCCAGCTCGTCCAGTAGTTATATTGATCTGGTCGAACAAAGACCCTACAACTTTGCCTTATTATTGTAGCCCTCGCCCGAAATCTCCTTCCGAAAACATCAATTTCTCAGAAGCGCCCAACATACGAATACTCAGCGTCAAACCACAACCTCCAAAACTTATGAACGCAGTCCCTGAGACTACCCCAGCTGTTTGCATGATGATTGTACGCACGCTAAAATTTAATATTTCAGCTTCCCTCCACCTGGATATTCCGTGGTTTCTCATGCCTTTTACCCTCCCAATAACCCTCATCAGCGGGTTCGGCACGATGCTGGTATCTATAATACTAGTCAGGCAGGGAACTCAGTCTGTACAAGGAGTCCCGCTGCTAGCACTTTTCATCGTCTCCTCCATCCTTTCCTGGTCTCGTGGCACTTTTTGGGTGCTTTATCAAATTATGCCCAAAGTGAAAGTCTTCACTGGGCAGGTGTACAAATTCACACTCGCCTGGTGTCACAAATGGCAGAGAAGGCTTTTCATGTTCAGATACGCTTGAGTGCCTCTCTTTAAACTCATCGTGGCCACTTTCTGCCTTGTTTTGGCCGTATCGTTTGTTCACCATTTTCCACCCTACTTCCTAAAACATCTCGACAAACTCGTCGTGATGCGGTTGCTTGCCGTATCTTTAGGTATAGACGCCATTGTACGGTTGGTACTCGTCGCATTTCTAGCTTCACTCTCCATTCGAAGGCTTCAAGCATCCCAATCACCGCGGCATCAACCTATGCCAGAAAGCATCCGACTTGAGAATTCCAACTCCCCAGAAGAAAAAGGACACCTAGCTAGGTTGTTCCAGAAGCAATACGACAGGAGAATGAGTGTTGACCACAGAGGAACCGACTCTACAATCCAGAGGCCGGAAACCGCTCACGTCGGTTCTATTTCTGTAACCCGCCAGCGCCAAGTCAACACCACGTCCTTCCGGCCGACAGGCGACCCTTCGCCACCAGCGACGATACCTTTGCCCAGCACAACCTATACTCCTCTCGGAGCTCACTGAAGTTTAATTCTCGGCTCAACCGTTTGGCATACATTATTCACATGTCTTTTTCTGATATATGGGGCAAGTCTCATCCTCTATCTCGTCTACATTGGCACGATACAAAGCTCAAATCGCGCCTATGAGCTCTAAGTTCCTTGTTTTACAACGACAATGACCTCTCAAAAACCGACCCCACGTAACCTTTATCACTTAGGAGCTGTGCATTTAGCCCCGTGTACTCCATCTAGTGCTTAGCTCCTATACTAGGCATTTGTTCGTTAATCCGACACGATATCGTCTACTCTGGAAGACTATGCGAGTAATCCATGTCGTCAATGTCTGTTTCTGGATAGGGGTAGCCTTGAATATCGTCAGCGTGGCATTAACTGTACGATACCCTATATCTAGCCTTATCAGTAGACCAGGAAATTTTGAGTCCAATTGGGTCTTCTTGTCCAGTATTCCACTCGTACTTATGGGATTTGTTGGCTTTTTTCACGGGCTAGGGGTGAGTTTCTGAATGTGGGAGTATCGCAGGTATAGTAATGTAACTAGGTAAATAGCTACTAGGTAACTAATGTCCCTGCTCGAAGATTCCAGGTTTGTCTCTACACCAACCGAACAAGGCATACAGTAGACTACCCAGAGCTAATACATAGCAATTCTATCATAGTTTCTAAGCAGTCGGATCCCAAGACCGAACTGCCACCTATACGTACCTCAATGCGCGGAGGTGCCTACCAGTAGGAAAGCGACCCAGGCACTAACAAGTCGAACCACTGTTCCTTACCCGCCAAACACCATACCCAAAAGGATACGCCCTTCTATTGGTCTAGGAATCCCAGCCCTGCAATCTCTTATGACTCTTCCAATATATTTGCCCCTCCCCTAGATCGAGATCCTGCATGCAACCCGACTCGCCCGATCCATTCGGCACGTCCGGAACCGGGCGGTGATCACGGTACCAAGCGGGCGAATAAAGTGCACGGCAGGTTTCGTGCCAAGCAAAAAGGCTATTTCGAGGTTCTCAAATTCGAGAGTAACTTGAGCAAGGTTGAGTCCTGTGCTCTATATTGTTCATCAATGTGATTATTTACAATAGTTACTGGGCCGCGCCAACGACTGTGATAGATATATGTCCCTCGACGTCAAAAAGCCGCATCCCAAACGCCGGTCACGTTTCCACCGATACAGAACGTGATACCCATATCCCTTTTGCGCCGTCCAGTTGTATAAAAGAAAGTGCCGTCCAATTGTGTAAAAAAGAAAGTGATGATTTCATCAAGAATGTGTCGGTAGTGACTGGTAGTTGAAAGACGCACTCCTGCGCAGCAAACGGTTGATGCCGCGTCGAAGTGAGTACCGGAAGTAATACGAAACCGACAAGCCGACGACGACTCCGAAAAGGGAGAGCAAAAAGATCTCGTAGGGCTCGAGCATGAGACCCCTCGACGGTGCCTCGAGCAGCTCCACCACCGTCTCCTCGTGCCTCGAGACCGCCTCGGACATGCCGAGGACCTCGCCGTCTCTGTCCAGCGCGACGACGCGGACAAACTCGTCGGCGTCGCTGGGCACTTGGATGCGTGTCTCGAATTTGACCTTCTGGACGGGCACGTGGTCGCGAAAGTCGGCTTCGACTTGCGACGCCGCGCTCTGCAGCATCCACTGCTTGACCTCGGTGGCGCCGTTCCAGCTGACGAAGAGGGCGTCCTGCTTGGGCTTCATGGCCACGTCGGGCGGGGTCTTTGGCCGGCCGACCCAGGAGTACTTGAAGGTGCGGTAGTTCTTCACCCAGGCGAACAGGTCCATGTAGATGGGACCGATGTGGGTTTCGCAGAGGACCTGGCCGTCGTGGGTGAACTCGGTAAAGGCCGGCACGTGGCCCCAGCCCACGAGGACGTTGCTGTTGGGGAGGACCTGCACGGAGCCTTGGGACGGCGCGAGCACCTTGAAGGGAGAGACGTAGTCCTGGAGGAGCGTGGCCGTCATGTTGGCAAGGTCGAGGTCGATCATGAGGCCGCGACTGAACTTGGCCGTGGCCTTGCGGCCGTTGGATCCGTTGTCGAAAACGGTCAGCGTGGTGTTGTTGACCCAGGCCGCGTGGTGGTTCCAGGTGAAGTTGGTGGCCGCGCCGTCGGACAAGTCCTTGAAGGTGTTTTGTTTGCCGCCGACCTGCCAGAGGATGTGGCCATCGTCGCCGCTGATGGCCGCCACAGCGCACATGTACCTAGATGAGATGATATAGTCGCCATTGGCGTCCTTGTCGATGCTGTTGATGTGGAAGTAGTCAAAGGCCTTGTCAGAGCTGCCCCCTAGGCCATCGAGCGACGAGAGAGTGTCCTTGATGGGGAAGTGATCCGACGCGTGCCATTCAAAGATGAGCTTGCCCGTCTCCAAGTCGACCTCCTGGAAGAGGCTGTCGAAGATCCAGCCCTCGGGATGGCCGAAAAAAGTCATGTCCACCTTCTTTCTGTGGTAGATGGTCATCAAGGCCGTGTTGTTTTCGGTAATCTTGAACTCGTGGAGATCGCCGGTGAAGGGACCGACCGGAGTGACCTTTTTGAAGACTTCGTAGCTTTCATCGAGCTTGCGCTCCAGTTAGCGAATGAGACGTCCGTCGCATCACATCTCGACTCACCATGAGATAGTAGCCCTCGCCGAAAGTGCCATTGTCGCTGCCGTGCCAAAAGGTAATGTAATCCTTTCCCTTGTACTGTTGCACCTTGACGTCCATGGCCTGGCCCCATTGCGTCTGCATCCAGACCAAGTTCCCGGCATTGTCCATCACGACGGGCCCGGGAGTCTCGACGTAGACGCCCCGAGGCTCGACAAATATGTACCCGTCGTCGCATCGGTCGTCGGTTTGCACCAGGGCCGGGCGCGGCGATTGGGCGCCAAACGACTTGTAGTTCTTGCGCGGGAACGAGCCGTAGTATCCCCAGTCATACCACGAGGCCGAAATGTTGTCGTCGTTGCCGCGGGTTGCTAGTCCCGATGCTGAGGCTGAAGGGAGCGATGTGACGGCGCATAAGCAGACAGCCAGGACCAGCTGCAGCCGCAACCGGATCCTGCGTGGCGTCGCCGAGAGAGACATGGGATTAACACGGAGTTTCGTAACTGGGAGTTCGGTGTAAGAGGGCGGCACCAAAGCCAGGAGAAGCGACGAGAGAGAGGGTTCGTTTCGCCTTGGATCGTCTTATAGAATTGTCGACGGATGGATTATCATGAGACAATTAAACGACAAGAAAAAAGAAAGAAGCGAAAGAGTAACAGAAACCCAGGACAGAGACAGAGAGGGAAGGAGAATGGGGGTGCGTGGGTTGTGACGGTTAAGTTAGAAACCCACAGGGAAGAAGAGGGAGGTCCCCAACTTCCCAGGAAGGGAAAAGGGAAACCCACAAGCAAGAAAACAAGGTTGTCCGAAGTGGTTGTCTTTGCCTGCTTTGCTTGGATATCCGACGGGTATACGAATACTTATCCCACCCAAGTCGTGCCGCCCAGTTCTCTTGGCGGGCTTTAATGAGCGAGCAGCTTCCTCGGGAAGGGCAAATCTGGGAGATATGGGGTGGGAACAATGGGCCCACGACGGGGAACTTCAACGGCGACGAGCAAGGAGAATATCGGCTTTACCAGGGAAGTTTATCGTCCAGGAGAGCGAGGAGGGAAGGAGAGGGGGGAGACTGTACTTGTACGCGGCCCAGGGAGTTACTACGGAGTATTGGCTTGCTCTCATGCCGCATGCCTGTGCAAAGGAGAGGGCGAGCACAAGGGCCTACGAAATGCCGGCCCTCTCTTGTTTCGTCGGATACCGGAACTCGTCCATGCCGGCCAGTCTACGCAATGCAAAAGTGGAAGATTGGCACTGCAACTTCATCAGTCTCTCACCAGTATTCGTAGGCTTCGTATGTGGCAAACTCCACCGAGACGATGAAAACTGGGGAGGGCAGGGGGAGTTGATTTGTAGACACACGAACCGCTGTTCCTGGGAACCCCTGCCGTGCCATTGCATGCGCGGAAGAAAGTGACGACAGCAGTCCAACGCTGGAGTCGCAGTGACATAACGAAAGAGAGCAGCCAAGTCTTGGGTCTTGGGCCACGCACTACCTCAGGCGGAACAATCCCGAAAGGGCAAAAGAGCGGCGGGATGGGGATCCATTCGTTCGCCAAGCCAAATCCCCATTTCTCCTTCGTCTTGAGTCTAAAGGGGCTTGGCTTCTGACAGCCACGCGAGATAATTTGGCGGCCCTCAGGCAACTCGGGCTGCTGTGACCAAGATTCGTGGGGAAACCACACCACGGAGCAGGGACATGGTGCGAAGGGGGGGGGGGGAGATGCGAATATTGATCGAGTAGAGGCAGGCTGTCTAGGGAAATGAAAGTTTGCTTGTGTGGTGCCATTTTGTTGCCACTGCGATATGTGTTCTTCTTCCTCGCAACTCCTCTTCTTCCATCATCCCAACACAACTTCTTCGCCGTACGTCACAGACGCGCCAAAGGCGGAGACATCGCAAACACCGTCCCACCTCCCTCAGGTGCTTCCACGGGCTGTACGCGCAATCGGCAATATCGCCTTTGACCAACCCGGGTGAAAGACAAGGAGTAGGGGAGAAGCTAGGGGGTGTGGTGGGGGAGAAGCTCGAAGGAACCGAGCCCCCCTCGGGTCCCTTGACTCGCTGAGGCCTCTCACCATTTGTACCCCTCTCCTTAATGCGCGAGTCAATCTGGAAATACGCGTTTATCTGATGAGTTTTCGGGCCGTCGCAGGATGTGAAAGCGAAGCTGCAAAACCCGATATTAAACCGCCACGCTCGAGCTTCGTTCACTACCACCACTCATTGGTTCAAAATGCCTCATCGTTTTTCGCCCGCGCCGGCTAAAAAAAAAACAACCTTGTCTTGTCCTTGTCTTGGCCCAACATCTTTTTTCCTTGGGATGCTTGCTTGGCTGAGGCCTCATTGAAACAGCTTCCTGTTTCGGGAATGTCGGCGTCGGACTCTTTCGTCGCCGACACTCCGATATCTTCGATCGGCGACATCCGCACAGCCTCAAAGGGTGACGACTGATGACCACCATGATGCTTTCTGGGGGAGGGGAATGGAGGACCGAAGGAACCGATCCCGCCATTCAAATGCGACTGTAAACGATGGAGCAATGCTCGTGTGAATGTCTTTGCAAATGATTCGCACAGCCATCATGTCCGGCTTACCTATCGATCACCATGCATGTCAGTACGTCAGTAAACTTATCAGTCTGGATATCAATCCAAGCTGCGCCTCCCTCCATCCGATGGTCAATGATACCTGCTCTTGTTTTTCGGACCTTGTCACACTAGCGGAAGGGTACCGGGTAAAATGTCAGCAGGGACAAGTTGTCCCTCGAGAGGTGATTTCAATCATCCTAATAGGCTGTTCCTCGAAGCAAGTTGACAGGAGCTTCTCTCGTTACAGGGTCTTCTTGCGGCGCCACACCCAGAGGTCATCACATTCACGCTTGAAACATACTTCTCAATGCTAGCAATCTTCCCGCTTTTACTGCACCATGAGGTACCCCCTCCGCTTTAGTGATATAATCAAGCTCATCCGTACTTTCACACCAAGCTCTGTGTGCAGCACATGCGAGCGATAGTTTATACCTTCCCACGAGCTCAAAGTCCATCCCAATAAGCAATGCCGGCTTGGTGGACAAAAAGAGGTTCCAGTCTTGCAGCTTACCAAGGGGAGAAACGAAGGCTCGAGTTTGTCTAAGCTCGAAACATGGCAGCAACCTCAACCGTGTGAGAGAAGTGTCTCCTCTGCGGAATGACTTCTCAAGAATTGTTCTCTGTTACAAAAACATCACTTTTCAAGGTTGCCAGTTGTTAAGCATTTTCGGGCAGGTCGGAGTGCGTTGGCACGATTTCTCGGAAGATGTATAGCTCTTGTTCGCAACTCGGGGAGATCTCTCATGGATGTAACACGAAGAACTTACGAGAACGAAAGAAGAACGACACCTTACGGCTCTGCCGATCTTCGAGAGCACTTGAAGCTTGCTGTAGTCCCCAACATTGCTTCAAGCCAAGGCCAGGAGTCTTATTCTCCGTCACCAACAGTTGGACTTGCAGTTTCATGTCCGCAAACCGCTCCCGCAACCACCAGTGGCCTCTCACCCTCGTTTTATCAAACTCCACATCTCATTACATACATTGCGACAAGTTACGCCGTTGCTCGACCAAGCGGTCCCTGGCTGGACGAAACGTTGGAGCCGGGTGCCTGGAGCAGTATAGCGCGGCTGATCAACACGTCCAAACAAGCACCATGGGGTGTTTGAGGACAACTACAGGTAGTCTTTTCGCTTGTCCATCAAAATCTTGATTCTATCCTGGGCTGAGGCTGCATAGGGCATAATACGGAGTCATTTGGACATCAACCAGCGGGTTTAGCTCAGTTGGGAGAGCGTCAGACTGAAGATCTGAAGGTCGTGTGTTCAATCCACACAAACCGCAAATTCTTCTTTTTGCCCATCTTCACAAGGAGAGAAAACTGGCAATCAATCCATGTGTGCACATAATGTGACTTCTAGTCAGTTCCTTTTTAGATTTTTGTTTCGGTCTTTCGAATCTCACCTACCCCTAGCTCTCCGTCCATCACAATCCCAAGAGGTCAGCTTGGGTCATCTCGTGAATGCAAACTTCACGAACTTGATAGCTCTCGCTGAGACCGCCGACTTATTGTTTCTGGCCACACGATTGGCAAACTTCAAGAAGGGGTTAAGATGTGTAATGGGCAGGGGCGCGGGTCTCGATCCCAGAGCACTCCTAAGCTTCACAGGTTACAGCCACTGCGAATTCCCAACCACGTCTCCCTCAACCACTGGCACACTATTCATTGCATCGTAGAAATTAAGTCCTACCTGACGACGGAAATTGAACTCATGGGGGCTTTATTACTTGGAATATGGTGCCCAGAATGGAAGTCCAATACGGATACCTTGAAGTTGAATCATCTATTCAAGCGATGCGCAACCTTCAAGGAGGTCAAGAGGTCGTCGTGGCTGTCGCGAGGATGACCTCTCACAGTATAAAGTCGAAGCTTTGGCCATTACTGCCGATGTTGGCAACGTATAATCGGCGAATGTCGCTGCCGAAGCTATCTTTGCAGCTATCGGTACCCCCTATATCCTTATTAACGCTGCTGGGACTAACCACCGTCTGCATATTGACGAGCTATTGCTAGAGGACTAAAACGAGACCATTGCCGTCAACCTCACGACCCCATGCCTCCTCGTTCAAGCATCAGGAAGAACGTTTATATAAGCAATCTGGTTATTATACACCAGACATAACTAGCCTAGTTTCGTCAGAGGATCATGACCCAGATAGTTTCGACTAGGGGCGGTGCCAATCCGCATGGGAAGGTAGTCAAATTCCTGGCCGATCTTGCGGCTCCCCCTACTTCCTCGTCTTTGCTCTCAGGAGGGCTCGCAAGTTTCAAGTCTTAAAGAGTCGCAAAAGTGAACGGGGTGGCCCGATAGTCTTGAATCGGGACTTGAAACATCATCTTACCTAGGTACCTTACCTAATGAGAGAAAGTGGGCAGCATTAATACTGTAGCAAGGTAAATATCAACTCTTACAACCCTACAAACCTCGTGCTGAAGACCGTGTGGGCCATACCACCTACCTAGGTGCTTGATACTCCTTGATCCTCCTTGGGTGGTGTCCTAGATATCCATTGGTGGTTCAGAACCTCTCTTGCCGGCAGTCTATCTGACGGATAATAAGCTAGCATAGCTTGTAGGAGCTCCAGTAGTTGTTCCCTCTCGCCGAGCGAAGGATGCGGAGTTCCCTCTTGGACAAGGGGCACAAAGGGCCAGTAGAGGGGAACCTTGTCATCAAACCAGATTTCTGGAGCTCCTTCACCATGCAGGCCCTCCATGGCGTACTTTTCAAGATATCGGCCTTTCCAACACGCGGGGCGTGCCGAGGGTGGAGCGCAAGGTGCCAATCAGAATCTCAAAGTTCTCGAACATCATGGGGACCAAGAAACGCCAGGTCTGTACCTCAAAGATAAGACATGCCACGGTCCACATGTCGGACATCTTGGATGGGCGATAGCCGAAACAAAGCTCTGGGGGGAAGTAGGGCAGCGGGATACCAAGGCCGCTGGGTGCTTTGTCGGCGTCGAAGCTTTGGCCGAAATCAATGATTCGAATAGGGCCGAGTGAGGTTTCGTCTAGGGAGGGGAACTTGACCGCTTGAACAGCCTCTTTTGGGCGCGCGTTCAGAGTAGGAACCGTTGTATAGTCGAACCTCTTCTATCTTTAGTGGGCCAAGAACATTGTGTAGTTCGGTCTCTGTCCAACTCTAGACATGCGGAAGCTCGAAGAGGATATTAGTCGATGTCAAATCTTGAGGATCCTTTATTAGCATCAAGGCTTAGGTTTGAACAGAGGGATCTAGGAGATCATACCACCATGGCATAATCCTTGATCATGAAGGAACGCCACCCCAGATACAATCTCTTTGCAGACCTGATGTTGCGACGATCCCGTAATTTGCTTCCATATCTGTCTGAGACTTGGTCCCAAAAGCGGGAAAACGAGGCAGAGTTGTGTGCCGTTTGGGCCCTCGACATGAAAGGAGGCCAACAGGTCGCTGATGTTCGGGTGCTTCACGCTCTGCTGGTTGAGTTGACGCATTACTTCCAGTTCTCGCCTGTCAGAAACATCCGCGCGCATGACTTTGACCGCTAGTATCGTTGGTCGACAGACGACCGAGTCCACCAAACCGTCGAGAAGCCGCCCGACCCGAGCTTGTAGAGGACCTTGAAGCGCTGCTCGCCATCGCTAAGCCAGTCCCCAATGTTCACAGGGTGGAAGCCGCCGCGGCGATATTTCTGGATATCCTCAACGTCGGTCATTTGAAGGGCGTGATATGGCGTCTTGGGGAAGCGTCGCGGGGGAGGCGGCGGAGGAGGTGGCGGGGGCATGGTCGTGACTGAAAAGATCCAGAGGAGTGAGATTGCTAAAGGAACGTCAGAATGATTCACGGTGGCCAAGCGAGTGTCAAAGGGTGAAGAATGAAGTGAAGGGTCGACCTGGATTTTTCTGCCTTGCCACGTGATCTTCCGTCAGAATGAGGCTTGAGGTCCAGCGACCTCGCAGTTAGTTGCCTGGTACGGTGGATAGGACGGCGGTTTGGCGCCTGGGGTCGGCCAACAACATCAATGGACCATCTACACATGCCAACGATACAACAGGTGTTGACAAAGGAGCAGTGGACGTTGAGGAACAGGCACCGAGACCATCTACGTACCGATTGCGACGCGATAGGCACGGAGGCATCTTATTGTCTGCACAAATAGAACAGTAGGGGGGCATATGCACTGTTCCGACCATATCCATCTTCATGACCAACGCCAATCGACTCCTTGGCCCAATACACCCGAATATATTACATCCTAAACACGCCGTACTTGGTATCACCCGCCTTGACCGCGTTCCGTCCCCCCATGGCAGCCCTCAACCCCAAGCCAAGGTATCTCCTCGTATGCTGAGGAGGGATGATGCCGTCGTCCTGCGTTCAAAACAAGTCAGCGCATGTCATCACAATCGAGTCGTGGCTGTTAGACCTACCCATAGTCTAGCCGACGAGTACGTAGCATCGCTCTCCTTCTCTATCCGATCCTTGAGGGCCGGATCCGCCTTGCCGACCGTCTCCATGACGGCAGCCAGCTGCTCGCTGCCCATGACGCCGACGCGGGCATTCGGCCACATCCACAGGAACCTCGGCGAGTAAGCCCGGCCGCACATGCCGTAGTTCCCAGCACCGTAACTGCCACCAACAACAACGGTGAACTTGGGCACGTCGGCGCAGGCCACGGCCGTGACCAGCTTGGCGCCGTGTTTGGCGATGCCCTCGCGCTCCGACTGCGAGCCTACCATGAAGCCGGAAATGTTCTGCAAAAACACCAGGGGGATCCCCCGCTGGGTGCACAGCTCGACAAAGTGGGCTCCCTTGACGGCCGACGTGGAGAAGAGGATGCCGTCGTTGGCCACGATGCCGACTTTTTGCCCGTAGATGGAGGCGAAGCCCGTGACCAGTGTGGTGCCGTAGTCGCGCTTGAACTCGGAAAAGTCGGACCCGTCGACGATGCGCGAGATGACCTCCCGGATCGGCAGCGGTTTCCTCAGGTTGGTCGACGCGATGCCGAGCAGCTCTTCGGCGTTGTGTAGGGGCTCGGAGAAGGTGACCTTGGGCGCGGGCGTGTCGGGCGACCTCGCCGGCCAGTTGAGGTTGCTCACGCAGCGGCGAGCCAGGGTGATGGCGTGGGCGTCATCGACGGCGAGATAGTCGGTGACGCCGGAGACCGACGAGTGCATCTTTCCTCCGCCGAGGTCCTCGTGGCTGACGACCTCTCCCGTGGCGGCCTTGACGAGTGGCGGCCCGGCGAGGAAGATGTGGCCCTGCTCCTGCACGATGATGCTCTCGTCGCTCATGGCCGGCACGTAGGCGCCGCCGGCGGTGCAAGGGCCCATGACGACCGAGATTTGGGGGATGCCCTCGGCGCTCATCCGCGCCTGGTTGTAGAATATGCGCCCAAAGTGGTTCTGGTCGGGGAAGACGTCGGCTTGGTGCGGGAGGTTGGCGCCGCCGCTGTCGACGAGATAGATGCACCTGCTGTTGTTAGCTACAAGGTGTGGTTCTGGGGAGCAAGACTCACGGTAGCTTGTTTTCTTGCGCAATGGCTTGGGCTCGGAGGTGCTTCTTGACAGTGATGGGGTAGTAAGTGCCTCCTTTGACGGTGCTGTCGTTGGCCACAATAACGCACGTCACGCCCTCAACCACGCCAACACCCGTCAGAATACCGCCCGCCGGCACGTCAGCCTCCGGGTACAGCTCATGCCCAGCAAATGGCGACAGCTCCAAGAAAGTGCTCCCCGGGTCGATCAGGGCCGTGACGCGATCCCGCGGCAGCATCTTGCCGCGATCCAAGTGCTTCTGACGAGCCTTGTCGGAGCCGCCGCGCTGCACCTTGCTCGCCAGCTCCTGCATACGGGCCATGGCCTCGCTCATCTGCCGCTGATTCTCCCTGAACTCGTCCGACGACGGATCGACGCTGGTCGGCAGCCGCGAGATGGCGGCGGCCTGGTGCGTCGCCGTGAGGTGCGCCACTGAGCGTGTTTGGTGGGTGAGGCGGAGGCAGAGGCAGCTCTGGAGTCGTTGACGGCCGAATTGGCTGCCCAGGCGTGCGGCCTGGCGAGACGAGGGGGATATCGACATTCGGATAAGTCTATCGCAGCTTGGGGAGGTTGAGGTTGGATCGGTTTTGGAGTCTACAAAGAGAGCTTCCCTTGAGGAATCGCTGCGGCCGAGTTTATGACGTTGCTGGGGAGGGAGCTATGCGGCCCGCGAGAAGCCGAGTCAAGCCGGTGGGTACCCGGGGAGCCATGGAGAGCCGTCGAGGCTCAGGGGAGTTGCCGATTCGTCCTTAACTTTGCGGAGGTAGGTGCTTGGTATGGCAGGGTTAGTATTTTCTTGCGTAGTCTCAGTTCATGATATGAAACTTGTTAATGTGAACGTACATGGTCGCCCTGCCTTGAGGATGTTGGTGGGCACCCCGCATAAACAGACAAACCTCCCAAGCAGCCATCTCTGAGTCTGAATTGACCGTTGAGAAATATATTTCAGAGGGGGTTAACCATTTGTATGCTAAGCCGGTTATTGATGAATGACCTGAACAAAGGATGGGTGGGCACATTGATTCTGATCCTCTCTCTTTATAAAGACGTTGACCAATGTCTCGTCGGTGGTGTTCTATAGTGGTATCCAAGTGACAAGTCATCTCGGAACTTCCCTTCTAAGAACCGGTCAGTTCATATCCACGGGTGATTCCTCTATCTCTTCGAGACTCAAACAACTCCATCTTCGAGATTTCGGTCTATATGTATTATGTCAAATTCTATGTATGAATCATCCATCATACCCTCCGTTGTAACGATGAACCTGAGGCGTCAATGGGGACAACAGCCGAGGAATGACGTCACCAATCCGTTCCGAATGTATTAGGATTGAGATAATACACGACTTATAATCAATACTCTACTAATATTCTCACCAATGCACTGACAGTAGACTCTCTAGATATACAGCCTCAGTCGATTGCTCATAGGGATTGCTCATGTGTGGTTGATTTCAGGATCAGCCGCTGCCGCCGGAAACCGAGTTAAGCCGGACATTCTCCCTCAGCTGGCCGCACACCTTCCCTCTGTCCTCGGCATCCTGTCAGCGACAACAAGACAAACCACAAGCAGGAACAACCCCCCCTTTATCCCCCATTTCTCCTTCTCTTCACCATCAATCACATCGCAACCCTCACAATGGCAAGCTTACGATCCCTCCGCCCCCTCGCCCGACCTCTCACGTCCAGGCCCTGGCGCTCTCCAGCCATAACAACCCTCCTCACCGCAAACCAATCCCGGCCGCACTCCTCCTCCAAGCACCCCAAGAACTTCGAACCCCCCACGAGCGACGAGCTCGACGAGCTGCGCGAGCGCGTGCACGACTTCGCGCGCCGCGAGATCCCTGAGGACGTGGCCGCCCGCACCGACAAGACCAACGCGTTCCCGCCCGACATGTGGCAGAAGCTCGGCGACGCGGGCCTCCTGGGCATCACGGCCGACGAGGACGTCGGCGGGCTAGGGCTCGGCTACCAGGCGCACTGCGTCGTCATGGAGGAGCTGTCTCGCGCCTCCGGGTCCATCGCCCTCAGCTACGCGGCGCACTCGCAGCTGTGCGTCAACCAGCTGCAGCTCAACGGGTCGCCCGAGCAGAAGCGCAAGTACCTTCCCGGCCTCATTGCCGGAACGTCAGTAGGGGCCCTCGCCATGTCCGAGTCCAGGGCGGGGAGCGACGTGGTGGGCATGCGGACGACGGCGCGGGCCGTGGACGGAGGCTACGTGATCAACGGGTCCAAGATGTGGATCACCAACGGGCCCGACGCCGACGTAATTGTCGTGTACGCAAAGACAGAGCCGGACAAGGGCTCCAAGGGCATCACGGCCTTCCTGGTCGACACCCAGGCCGAGGGCTTCTCGTGCGCCCGCAAGCTGGACAAGATGGGCATGCGCGGGAGCAACACGGGCGAGCTAATGTTCGACGGCGTCTTCGTGCCCGAGGAAGACGTCCTCGGCAAGGTCAACGGTGGCGTGCGCGTGCTCATGGAGGGCCTGGACCTGGAGCGTCTGGTGTTGAGCGCCGGGCCTCTGGGTCTGATGCAGGCGGCCCTCGACGTCGCCCTCCCCTTTACCCACCAGCGGAAGCAGTTCGGGCAGCCCATCGCCCACAACCAGCTCGTGCAGGGCCGGCTGGCCGACATGTACACCAAGACGCAGGCGTCGCGGGCCTACACGTACGCCACTGCAAAAGCGGTCGACGAGGACGGGCTGGTGCGCACGCAGGACTGCGCCGGCGCCATCCTGTATGCTGCTGAGCGGGCGACCGAGTGCGCGTTGGACTGTATCCAACTCCTCGGCGGGATGGGCTACGTGGAGGAGATGCCTGCGTCACGGCTACTAAGAGAGTGAGTTCTTTCCATCTTATTTTTTTAACGTCACTCGTTGTGTTCCTCGACCGGAGCTGTTTGGGGAACGTGCAGCTTAGAAACTCAGCTAACCACCTCTTGCAGTGCCAAACTATACGAGATCGGGGCAGGTACATCTGAGATCCGAAGAATGGTCATTGGGAGAGCATTCAACAAGGAATACGCCAATGCCTAAGCTCGATCTTGTTTAGACTGGCGAGTATGGCTCGAGATGCAGAGAGGCACTTGGAAGCTCCGGCGTCCACGGTTACGATGCGCCAACGGTTTGTAATTCTAGTTGGGTATCCGTGTGTTGGTAGCATGATCGGCGTACTATAGTCAATTCAATGTAAATCTTATGCGTAGGTTTCGCACTGGCGAATTTGTTGGTTGTGTGAAGTGATGAAGACTGTGCGGCAACAGTTAGTTGGCTCTAAACAGACGAGCCCCAGAGTAGACACTCCCGTCATATCTCAGTAGTTCGATTTCAAGTCTACTACTACATCGTAACATGTTCGACATATCGTCATCTCCTTAATAATAATCCAATATCACGATACAGAAACTTAGTCCTTTGAGCCTCCGCCAAGACCTCCTCGTCTCAATTGTCCCCTCAGTTGTTGTAAGTAGCTGGTCCCAGATGCTATACGTACCTACCCTAGAGATCACTAACAAACAATCAAAATATCAGCTTGAGCTGAACGTCTCCAATCGACTCAATCCTCACAAAACTACAAGAGCAAAGAGAAAACAACTCCTCGGAAGTTGTCTCCTCAAACCGCTTCGCTGGCGACCTTTCAACCCCACGGAATTGCCCCATGACGAGACGAAACGGACCAAATCCTCCTCTCCACCACACACACCCCTCACCGAAGCCGGCGCGAACGTCAGCGTCCCATCCCATGTTTTCTCTTTGCTTTTCCCTTCACGGTGAGGCGAGCGAGCGAGGGTTCTGCTTGGACCTCCCTGATCAATTGTAGAATGAGTCCCGCGGTCTGGATGGGAGCCCTGAGAGGTTAGACGGATATAGTTTTTGTTTTTTTCCTACAAATAGATGTCTAAGGTATTAATTGCATCCTTCGCTATTTCGGCTTTGTCAATCAGCACAAGTTCAATGTCATCTCGAAGGGATGTTGCTGCGCCGCAGTCAATCAAACCGACCCTCTTTGCCTCTCCATTGATCTATCTCCCTTTGTTTTCTCCTTTGACATCTACCAATCACCATCTCTCGATTCCCTCACCCTCGCTCGAGACCGCAATCTCCCCTTATGCGCCATCCGCACCCTCAGCCCTTTAGTCGCCATTCCGCCCACGGATCTAGAGAAGGGAATCAGCTGACATGATCCGAGGTTGTTCACTCCTCCCTTTACAAACGTGGGGTCTTTTGTTGGTCCCACGGGCGTGGGATGGAATCTGAGTTGTCAACTTGTCTGTCAAGGTGACGGCATTCAATGAGCAATTCCTAACCTCATCTAGGGACGCGCTCGAATCCATGAATCCTTGATCATCCGCCCTTCCCTGTCCCTGGTCCACCTCCACCTCGCTCTCGTCGCCGTCGCTTCGACCCCCTTCACTGTGGGGAGTCTATTCTTCCAGGGTGTTTCCCCTCGGGGACCTCGAAAACCGTTTTTCTGGAAGCCTCACTTCTCTCGGGAAGGCCAACTGTGAAAGGAAAAGAGGAAAAAAAACTCTTCCAGCCGGACCCTATTCCATTTAGGCACCCGAATTAATTCACAAACTAGGAAGCCCAGCCGAAAACCCCTCTTCGCCAGGCCTGCCTTTGTTGTCAATGCTCGAGACTATACCCAACGCCGTCTTACCTTGATGCGAAAAGGAAAGTCGACGAGCTGCTTTTTTCTGTTGAGCCGCTAGATTTCGAGACTTGTGCAAGTTTCTGGCGTCTCCGCACCAGGCAGCCGAATAAAAACTTAGCCTAGGGGCAAGACGATGAGGGGATCGTGCAATAGTTAATATAGTTAACACCGTCTTGGACATCGCTGTGCAAAAAGGTCGCCGGTCTCCGCTCGGTGAACCTCACACCGGATCGTCGGATGGGCTGAGGTTGAGGTGGGTGGGAGCGGCACTCATATGGGAGACTGGGTGCGTGAATCATCCCGCACTGTCAAGTCCTCACATGGCAGCTCTACCCTGGCTGTTTTCCGTTTTCTTCGCCATCTGCCGTGGAGGGTGGTGGACGTGGGGAGCTATCGAGCTTCGAGCTATAAAAACGAGATATAACATCAGTCAGGAGCTTCCTCCGTTCTCTCTTATCGCGTCTTGCCTCTTCCCCCCCCTCTCCTCGTCAGAACATCAATTGATCGACCCAGGGCTCCCGTCATTGGTTCACGTGCCCATCTTTCCCTTTCTGCTCTGCGTCGGTTTCCCACTCGCTGCTTGCCATCCCGAGCTCCGGCGCAGCTCAACCGAGCCGACTAAATAAACAGAGAGAACAACCCCTTCTCCCCTCCCGCTTCCGCTCTCTCTTCACCACCGCTCCAGACCAAAACTGCCCTCCATGATTACCCCCGTGATCCGGCAGTGCGCCCGTCGCGTTCTCCCTACGGCAATCCGCCCCTTCTCCTTTGCACCCTCCCGCGCCATCCACAGCAACCCTCCCCGGCAGGACAAGCCCGGCACCTACTCCCGCACCGACCCGGGCATCGAGGTCGAGTACCCGGCCGAGCACGAGCTCCCTAGCAGCCGGCCCGTCCTCGGCACTGGCGGCCAGTACGTCAAGCCCACCCTCGCCAGTTTCTCGCTCGACGGCCACGTCGGCATCGTCACCGGCGGCGCTCGCGGTCTCGGCCTCGTCATCGGCCAGGGCATGGTGTTTTCCGGCTCCAACCTCGCCCTCGTCGACATGAATAGTCGGTTTCTTGGTCTGCTCTCGTAAAACATCTGCTGACAGACCACCATCTCAGAGGACGAGGCCGAGAAGCAGACGAGTCTTCTTATCGATGCTTTCAAGAAGGAGAATCCCCGCGCTGAACAGTACGCCTCGTTGAATCCAAACTCGCGGCAGCGGAAGAACCCCAACTGACGCTTTCGCGCTCCAGCATCCCCAAGGTTACGGCCCATTACGCTGACGTCTCCGACCCGGACTCGGTCGACGCCTGCATTGCCGAAATCATCGTCGCCCACGGCAAGATCGACAACCTCGTCACCTCGGCTGGATTCACCGAGAACTTCGAGGCCGTTAACTATCCCCTTGACCGCATGCGCAAGCTGTGGGCTGTCAACGTCGACGGGACCTACCTCTTCGCCACCGCCGTTGCCCGCCACCTCATGGAGCGCAAGAGCCCTGGCAGTATGGTTCTGATTGGTAGCATGTCGGGGTCCATCGTCAACGTCCCTCAACCTCAGGCGTGAGTACCAACATTGCTTCACAAGCAAGAAACGAAAGCCCATCTGACCTGCCGTCTCTAGCCCATACAACGTTTCCAAGGCGGGCGTTCGCCAGCTCGCAGCCTCTCTCGCCGTCGAGTGGGCTCATGCCGGCATCCGCGTCAACTGCGTGTCGCCCGGTTACATGCTGACTGCGCTGTAAGTAAAATGCTAAAGCCCGTGACGTCAACTGAGTCCAGCCGTGTCATCTCCCTCCCCTTGCCCACCTTCGTCCCCGGCCCACAGCTCCAAGAGCCATCTCTTTCGCAGCAACTGACGAGAACCACCAACAGGACCCAGAAGATTCTTGACGAAAACCCGAATCTCAAGCAGAAGTGGATCTCGCTGATTCCCCAAGGCAAGATGGGCCAGCCCAAGGACCTGATGGGGCCCATTGCCTTCCTCTTGTCGGATGCTAGCCAATACGTCACCGGCGCCGATCTCCGTGTTGACGGCGGTTACACGGTGACTTAAACAGGAAGCTGAAGGTTCGAGAAGCGCAAAAGACGCAAAGGCTTCCATGCAGGCGTGTGTTATAGAAGAAGTGGCTGGATCGGGATAGATAAAAGACAATGCTCCAGACGAAAATGAAAAAGTTCATGTTGCTGTACAACGATAAACTTTGCAGCCCGTCGTGCATCTATCACGATGCATCTTGATATGTATCTTGTCCCGCGGTGACAGAAGACAAGGCAAAAGAACCGACGTGGCGGAACGAGATCCAATCATACGTCAAGCTGTGCTTGGGGACGACACGAGAAATCACCCTGCGGTCGAGTCCTGAGAAACAATGCAAAGAGCGTACGTCTCGTAATCATGCCCACAGCCCCGGGCGAAGCAACCCTCCTGGGCGACATCATGCTGCCCGACCCATCTCCCATCTATACGAGACGCACGAGTTGCCCGCGAGAGGTGCCAGCAGAGGTTACACGCGAGTCGGCAAGGAGGTTTGTGTCCGTCTCATGGCCGCCGGGTCCCCGCATGGCCGCCGATTCGTTGCAACTGAGGAGGAGGTGGGAGCATATGGGACTCGTTCATGCCTGTACGAACTGCGCCGAGGCCGTACATTCGTATGTAGAAACCGAAGAATTGCAACCCACTTGGCACGTTTCGTTCTCGTTCCCAAGTGCAACGGTGCGGTGCAAGCTACACGCCCCCCGCGTGAGGCCATTTCGCTGACCGAGGGCATCACCCAAGGACCGGCCAACGCGTGATGAAGATGGTTGATGGGCGGTTCGGTGCAGAAGAAGCCCGCGTCTGCATGATCCCATCATGACAGACACTCTTGGTGCTCAAATGACCGCTCAGCTGTTACACCAAAGGCGAGTTGAAACTCAAGCACGCCTTGGGGGTTCCAATTTGCTCACATGTAAATCTGCACGGACAAAGGCTGGATGCTGAGTGGTTTGCTTGTCGTCAACACGCTGAGTCTTGGAGTACCTCCGATATCTCGTGGCACTAGGTGGCTCCGTTTGTCGGACGAATGCTCGCGTATCGATGCGACACCCGACCGTTGATGAGCAATCGGGTCAACATGTGACATCCCGTCAATGCCAACTTGGACGCGCTGATCCAGCCTCAGCTCCATGGTCGGTTCAGCAGCAGAATGGCTGCCTTGACATGTGAGGCCTATCATAGGCGGGCGGGGAGTTGGAGAATCCCGACTCCCCCCCTCTTTCGTGTTGAGGAGTGATGAGGGCCTGACGCTCGAGGTGGCTTCGCCCCGCAGTCTTTGATTGGCACTTCACTGGAGCGACGTGGGGGAGCTCTCCCAGCTCGTCAGCGTCGTGACAGCTGTGTTGGTGTATCCCGCCCACGTGGGACGGCAACGAAAGAGCAACCCTGATGCACACCGAAGCGATTCCCTTTTCCTCCCCTGATCATGGCTGAAAGACGGCGCTGCCTCCAATGTCCTTTCAGGCTCGAACACCTGCCCTCAATTGTTCGTGTTACCCTGTCGAGAGCTCCCCGCATCTAGAGAGAGACCAGCGTCATCGATCTCACAGATTGGCGCTCCCCGCAAAGACTGGTTTCCTCTCGGCCGACACAGGACGGCCCAGCGGCATCCACCCGCTCAACAGAGGCACGCCGGCGGCCGAGCGAAGCCGCTCTTTAAGTCAGGTGCTGGGCTCGCCTTCGGTACTTGGACAGGGCACCTTGTTGTTGACTCCATTACGCCAATGACGAAGACGCAAAGATGACCGGCAGAGTTTGCAACTGTCTCATTCGTAGTGGCTGGCGGTCACACGACTTGTGTGTCTGGTCTGACACCCCCGCAGAAGGGCGGATCAGAAGACTTGGCGCAAGGGCATGCTCCATTCTTGAGTTGACGGCGTCGGGGGAAAAGAAATAAGTACGACTAAGCAGGAGCAAACAGTCTAGGACTTCTGGATTTGTGACTGTTGTGGTGATTGGGACACGACTTTGGATGGTGTTTGCTAAGAATAAAGCAGGCAACCCATTGGAGAATGGGCGTGTGAGGAGTCGGACAATCGTCGCGTGGTCAAGGGTGAAGCTGATCAGGCACTGTAACTGAAGGCTGACGGCTTCCCAGCGGAAGGAAATAAGAGTGCCAAGTCTCGCGGGTAGCGAAATAGTCAGGCAGCTGGTAGTTATGCTCGACTTTTAATGGATTGAGAACGATTGGAGGTTCCCCTCTCGCACCTAACCGAAATGGGGGTTTGGTTGAAACTGGTGTGCCGGGTGACCACAGGAGGCGTGTGATAAAGCGTCTCCCAAGGGCTTGCGGGCAACGTTTACCCTGCGCAAGGAGGCGGTTTTGGGACACATCGAGGGGTTCTCCAAGACGATGGCCATGGCGAAGATGAGTTTGCGCCGATTGTTCCGGGGGTGAAGGCCAAGTTGGAGACGGCATTCGTTCAGGGACT
Organism: Thelonectria discophora; assembly: GCA_911649645.1. Lineage (NCBI taxonomy): Eukaryota > Fungi > Ascomycota > Sordariomycetes > Hypocreales > Nectriaceae > Thelonectria > Thelonectria discophora. The sequence goes on from CAJVRK010000012.1 coordinate 1,869,098, forward strand.
GGCATGTCCAGATCAACCCCTGTCGATACCAGCCGATATCGTGACTGAGATGGAGGTTGGGAGCTGGAGCCTCTTTGTTCTCAGATGACGCAGAACAGAATAAGGATGCGGGCCATGAGAGAGAATGCGGATGGAGGGTCGGATGGCAGCCGGCCACCATTGTCCCCCATTGGAATCCGGGGGCTATTCAACACGGGGACTGCAGCACATGTCCGGTGGGAGCGGTGGCACATAGGGAATGCAAGGGATGTGTTTTGACGACGCGTTTGGCCTCGAATCGACGAATGGCGCGACGCCCAATCGCTTGAACAAAATTGTCCAAAGAGATTGAAGGCCGAGATCTGTCAGTTTTTGCAGTCCGTGCAGACAGCTCGAGGGAAGCTGAACTTCTGAAGGGAGGAATTTGCGAGCAGAGGGAGGGACTGTCATATTAGTGGAGAGACTATCATATTGGGGGAGTGCAAAGATGTGTATCCGTACAAGGACTCAACTTATCGAGCGTCTCGCCGCGGTTGACGGGATGCGAGAGTCCCAAAAGCCGATCATGTCACACACTCCCAGAAACCCCGCGATTTGGGGTAAAACCATGCTGCTCGTCCATTAATTGCTTCATATCTCGAAAAGCCGTTTTGACATTTGGCCGGGTCTGAGACATGAGCAGCGGTGGCAGCGCTTCCAGAAAAAATTCCTCACAGGGGAAGTGAATAGGTGCTGTGAGACAGGGACTTGTCTCGCCATAAATTCCGCTCGAGTAGCTCCCGCACGTCGTTGGTGCATACGTGGGCGAGGTTGATGAGGTGGCATATGTGAGGGTGCAATCTGAGCGACCCCGTGATGCCGCTCGACCAGCCTCGTGGGTCCCTCTCGCTGCATCTTGGACGGGCAGGGCAGGGGATGTGCATCTCGCATCTCGGTACCTAATGGCGATGGAGGAGAGGGAGACCTAGATTCCCGATGTGGGTACGGGCAGATGCATAAAGTGTTCGTTGAGCCTCATAGGATCTCGGTGTTGCTTGATCCGTGCAAGAGCAGCGAAGCTTCCGTGACAGCAACAATGAAGCGTGACGATGGCGTGGTGAGGTTGTGAGGTCTCGAAGCTCCTCAGCTCGTTGAAGCTTTGACAGCTGCTTCGCTCCTTCCCAACCCAAGCAAGGGAAGCAAGGGGGGGGCGCAACGGGGGCAAGAAGCAAAGGCCCCGCCAGCTAAGGAGGCAGGCGCACCCGGCAAGCATCCTTGCCATGATTGCTCGAGATGACTGCCACGGGTCATTATCCTTGTCGGTCGCCGCCAGAAATCACCCTCCATGCACATTCGACAAGGGTTCTCCCACGCTTCGATTCCATCTGTTCCCAGACCGTGGACGAATGCACAAGGTGTGAAAACACCAGCAGCTCCAGCTCCCTGGTTGACCCTGGCACGCGGGACGGATGGGATGGTACTGTGCAGGGCTGGCCTGGGGCAGGCGCCAGCTGAGTGAGGTGGTGTACCTGTAGCAAGTCCCGGCAGCGCCCCCCGATGGAAAGCTCCTGTCACGACAGGCGAAGCCAATGTTCATCTATGAATCCGACATCCGGCCACCTTGGGCTGCTAGTCGTCGGGCCAAGTCCCATCAACTCCCGTCCCTACTTATTCGGCTACATCGCAGCTCAGAGGATGTGCTGACTCACTGAAAGAAGAGGACAATTCACTTCATGAGACACCAGTGCCTCAAGGCAGGTACGAACGCTGTTGGTATTGGCACCGGCAAGTGCCTGCAAGCTCAGGGCAAGCCATTATCTTGATCTGAACGTTGGGGTCTTGACCTTCACCCCCAGCTCCCTCGCTCCTTCCCTGCGCTCCAAGCTGTTTTCTCGCCTCCCTTCCTTCCTTTGCCTTGCCTCCCGCCCCTCTGTTCTCTCCTTCCTCGCCGAGTCGTTCTCTCATTTGCTCCCCGTCTTTCTTTCCTTTTGCTCCCCGTCTTTCTTTCCTTTTGCTTGCCAGGGCTAGCCACTCACCCCGGGTTGGTGGCTTCTCGCCTCCCAGCTGGGCTGGTTCTCTCCCCCTCTCCCTTGTGATTTCGTTTGAAGACTCCATACGAATACACCGACCATTGTGCTTAGCCAGTCAGTTCTTCTGCATGTCTCAAAGGCTGGCTACCTAGACGGCCTCCACCTGGAGGTTTTGTCGGCATCCACATTTCACCCCTGGACTGGAACGAGATCTCGGGCGGTCTATAAACCCCAGGCCATATCAGCCTCTCCCCTCTCCCTCCGTCCACTATTTCTTCCGTCTCCTCGATCTCGATCTGACCTGCCGGGGAACCATTATTTGTCCTTCCCGCCTGGTTGGCTTAAATCCACCGCCTCCGCCACTTCAGCAAGGTACATCCGCCAGCTCGGGGTGATTCCTTCTACAGCTTGCACCGAATTGGTCCCTTCTTTGGCGCCCATTCGTTCACTCCAAACCCCTCCTCCACCAGGTCACTGAATCACTCCCACCGGAACGGATCATCCAGGCGGTTACTTCCAGCACCTTCTTTGAACCTCACCTGGTTTGCTTTATCGCATCTTGTTAATTTCTGCATCTGTTTTTCTCAGCTGTCCTACGACTTGGGGAGTCATTGACAGTGCTGCAAACGACGCCTGCCCGAGCTGAGCCGCATCGCCAACTGCTCACCAGCTGCCTGACAGCTCTCTCCCTTCCAAACATTCCCCCCCCCCCTCTTGTTGCAGACACACTCTGCTCGTGACTCGCACAATCTTTGCGCGAGGCAGCTGAATACCTATTCTGGTCCCGAAGCCTCCGTGACCAGCAACGACCTCGACACCTCGTTACACTTACACAGCACCTCCGCGGTCTGCTGTCAGCGCTGAGCTAAGCTGTTTGCCAGAACCGACGAACAGTTCCTGTCAACATACCGAGAGCGCGAACAAAAGTAACAACAACCAGTCAACCAGTCAACCAAACAATACGGTGATTCACGGCTGCCGCCTGACTCCAGCCAACCCCCCCCCCCCTTCGGCTCCTACTGTGTTCGTTCGAGACCTGGACTCTTCCTCCGAACATCACGCAGACAGACGGAAACCGAACTCTTGAACCACCCCCACGACCTGGCTACACAACGCTCTGCACTTCGGTTCCGCCCACCTGTGTTTCCCAGTGCCGCAGCCAAGTCCTATTATCATTTTCGGGATCTCGTGCTGTCCTACATCAGCTTGACATCGAAACAGGCCTGTTCCCAAGAAGAGGTCATCATCTTCCTTGCTCTTCCTCAGAGTCGACCTTGTTGTCCATTTTCACCGGCAAACGCTGGGCATGATGCTTCGCTGCCCTCGCAGCTACTAACATTTTCCTCCCGCGACGTTTCGGGAGTGCTGACGGATAGACTGGGTGTTGCCGACTTCTGAAACTCCAATCGTCCAGCAAACTCATGGTACATACCCTCAAGTCGCACAGATGGACTCAGACGCGCCTATGATATTGCCCAAGGGCATTGTCGTCAATAGTAGCGCCGTATACACAGAGGTTGCCTCATTCTCTGTTGTTCCCTCTCAGAATCTTCGCGAATACTGGAATGGTATGTTGCTTCGTTCTCTCTAGCTTGCACCTGGCGTCATCCCTTACAGGACCATTAGTTTATACTACCACCTATAAAAAGCTCAAGGACCCAACATCATGTCGGTTAGAGAACTTCTGGTGGCACGTTTGGGGCAGTAACCGAAAGTCCCTGAATGGAACTACGCTCGCGAAACTCTTCGAGCATATTTCTGTCGGGTCAACCGTTGTCCCCCTCAAGGGACCCCCAAACCGATGGGAAGGACCCGAGGTATGTCCTATCACTCATTAGCTATTTTACGGTGCTCATGGGTATGTTGCAGTTGAATTCCGATGTGAAACAATCTGCGGATGTGTCACTGCCTGTGCCCACTGAGTCACAACATACAAAGCCTCGCCAATCTTCTAAGTCTAGCAGCAAGGGGTTGAGAGTCCTTTCATCCAGTGCCTCTAAGCCCCCGCCTGCCCATCCGATATTGAAGAAGGCCGGAAGTTCCTCAAAGGGCCCAAAGCCTACTGCTCGGTTCGTCTCACCTCCTCAGTCCGAGGACGAGGATGAGGTTCCATCATCAGGCAGTACAGCTGCGTCAGCTTCAGAGGCACCGGACTACGTGCCACCAACACCGAAGAAGAAATCTGCTCACCTAACGAAGAAACGTGTGGCCTCCAAGAAGAGAAGGGCAACACTGCCCAGACGACAAGCCTCGGATCATGGTTCACGGGAAGCGGGCCCTTCGACTGGACCACGACACGTTGCTCAGCCCTCCGTAAACCCAATTCCCGAAGACCCTTTGGAGCAGGCCCCATCTGCAGAAGAACCAGCCGAGTCTGGGTCTCGTGAACCGAGCTTGTCCACAGGACTGCGTCATATGGTGCTGCCCTTGGCGGCTCCTATCATTGACCTTTATGAAGATTTCTCCGAGCCGTCGGACATAGATCTTTCGCCAACTACACGGAGCATGATGAGCGAGAAGGTACGAGATATGATGAGCGAGAAGGCACGAGGTATGAGCGAGAAGGCACGAGGTATGAGCGAGAAGGCACGAGGTAAACAGCCCGTCGTTCCTCGGCGCCCCATGACACAGTCGAACGGACTCTTTACGCCGATCACATTCGCTGGTCCTCGACCAGGGCCCTCTCCCGTGCAGACTACGACGCCAAACCTTGTCCAGGCCGATTCTCTCCGTGACCTTACCGGGCAAGCGAAGAGACGGGGGTCAGCAACCTCTCGATCACCCTTGACGATTGGTTCACTGCAGAGCAGTTCTGGCAGCGAAACTTACATCATGTCTCGTTCTAAATCCTTTGGGCCTGATTCGTACAAGAGTCTGAACCAGAATATGGGTCGTGGTGTGCTCCCCGCCGGTCTCGTGTCGTCTGCCACCGCGTCAACCTCCATGGTAGATGCCACAGGAACCATTCTCGACCAGTCCGGCACGAGCGCAGTTCCTGAGCCCAAGATGGCACTCGAAAAGCCGCCAAGCCATCATTCAATAACAGTCGAGCCGACACGCTCAGTCCTTGATGCTCGATTCACTCCCACTCCGCCAACAACCTCTGTTACCGTGCCCCTAGGACGCACAAAGAGCCATCTGACACTCCTCCTCGAGCGAGAGAAGGCAAGAGAGAGGGGCGAGCCGGAATCAAACATCCAGTAGACACTGTCCCCGCTTCGCCTTGCTTGTTTTTTTCTGACTTTATTATACCCCTATGCGATACATTTTACGTTCGTTTGTCTTTTACGAATCGGAATCCGCAAGGAGTGGAAGGCGTCTGGTACACTCGGAACTCCGAGAATGAGCGGAATCCTTTTTTCTCCTGTGGCTAGCTATGTTGCTATGCCATTTATGATACTAGAAGGCACGGTTTTTTAGGGAAGAAACATGAACGATGCTGTGCTGCTCAGACGAGGGTCGTGGGCGAATTTCTGAAGGACTGGCGGCCATCTATGCAATGGTGATGATGTTGTGGAGGCATCCTAGGCCTAGATATGAATCGACCTCCAAACGAGAGGTCGAAACAAAGGTAGTTAATACTTTCCCCATGAGGGGTCCATCCAATATCGTGTGCCGTGATTATTGCGAACTGTACTAAATGATTGACTGGCTGGGCCGCTTTCCCCATCGTCGTTGTCACATGTATCCGTACGTGTTATCAATCGTCACTCCAGATAGTCCGTATTGCCGTCAATTCCAGACCATGTTAATGCCTCAAGAGTTATCGGCGATCAATTACGGCATGCGAAGAGTTACAACGAGGCAGCTGAGCGGGCCAGATACGCGATGTTGATGGCACCAAACAACACGTTATTCAAGGTGGTTGGATTGACGTTGACGTGCCCTGGAGCTTTCCGGCTATCACTTCCGTGTAGTATTGATAGTTTTCCGTCACATCATGAGTACCTGCCATTCATTCATCAAACTGTAAATTCATCTTTTTTTTTTTTTTTTTGTTGTTGTTGTTTCTTGTCGTTGACGAGCGATAGTGACAGATTTGACTATTGAAGCATCTCAATTATCCCATGACATAGGAAAGAAAGGAAGAAAGGGAGAGCAAATAATGGGAAACGGAATACCCAAAAAAGGAACAGAGATCCTAGTTGATCCAAGAAGAAGAGAAGAGAAGAGTCGAACCAGACAGAAGCACTAAAAATTTTAGACCCGAACACGAACCAAGTAGACCCCACGCTCAGTTCGAACCGGAGGTTGAGGCGGACGGCGAGGAATTTCCTGGGGCATAATCTGAGGCAGCGGCTGAAGAGATGGAGGCAGAATAGGAGACTACTCCCTCCTCGTTGACATGTTCGTATCCTCAGGCTGAGCCATCATTCAGAAGGGGTGCAGCGCAAAAGCAGACGTTGGCTTAAAAGTCATCCCAGTCGCGTTCTCCCTCGCCGAGACGGACCAGGAGCGGAGAATGGAAGCGGGGAGTGCCGCGGGGGTGGGGGAGCCGACCTCCGGACTCTCTGTGCGGTGGGCAAGAAGGTCTTGTCGTCGATCCGGATGGCAGGAACCTCGGCGGGCGGGACGTTGTCTTGAGGGTGAGTGACAATGGCCGGCAGGCGAGGAGGGCCCGAGGCGGGATGCATTCCAGGGTGCTGGGGCAGAAGAAGGCGTCGAGGTGGAGGCGCCGGAGGAGGAGAGTCGGACGATTCCGTGGCCGGGGCATCGCTCTTGAACTCGCTGAGGCTGTAGGCGCGCAGCCTGGGACCTTGGGGAGTCCACTCGAAGGGTGGAGAGATCGGCTGGTAGTATGGCTCCAGGACGGGGGCGCTGATGTGATGGGGCGATCTGGGGTTGCCAAGTGTGAACATGGTGTTTTCCGGGGGCCTTGGGGCTATAGGACGGTGGCGGCGGGTAGTGCCCTGGTTTAGGAAGGGCGAAGCCGAAGATGAAGCTGGGGGGTAGAGGCTGCGGGAGAGGAAGCTGGAGGAACCAAGAGGCGCGAGAGCATTCGTGATGGTGGTGGCCTGCCGAGGGAGACCGAAAGGGCGAGAGCGAGAGTGAGAGTAAGCGTCACCTTCACCACCACGTCCCCGGCTACCAGCAGCAACTGGAACAGGCGCCCAGAGTCGACCCCGGTCCATGGCCGGCGGATGCGAGCTACCGAACCGACCAGGGTTGTTTCGGCGAGGACCATTGGCATGCAGCCGCAGGAATTCCTTGTTCAAGGGCGGTGGCAATGGGAAACGGACTCTGCCAGCGCGGGCAGTCGAGATTATGGTCGTGGTCGGAGGACGAATAGTTTGGGTCGAAAAGGTGTTGTTCTAGAGGGAGCTGCTGGTGGTAGGTCTGAAGACCGAATCACATGATGGGCGGGCACCTTCCTCGTACGAGCTTAGTGGCTGCTGCCCGCCTCTTGACCTCTCTGGCCTCTCTGGCTCTGACTGAAGCTGGCTGTAGCCGCTTGCAAGAGCGGCTGGGTGGTTGGTCGCTGGCACCTGCCGTCCGATCGTCGATGTTGTCGTCGCTTTTTCTCTTCCTTCATTTTGTCGCCCAAGTCCCCGAAGTGCTCTTTCCGTTTGCGGGAACCCGGCGCTCGGACCCTCCACTGACTGGTGCACCACTTCCGGAGATTCACCTTGTTCGAACGGCGACGAGATCTCAACCTCATGATGTTCGTCATCAGTGATCACTCCTTCATCAGCTTGACCCGCCTGGCCGCTCAACCGCCTACCCCCTCTTTCATTTCCAATGGAGGGTCCTGAACCTCTACTTCGTCTCTTTGATGAAGGGTTGTGCTCAAAGGCGACTCCAGGATCGTCTCGTCATCGTCTTCTCCTCCACCGCCATCCTGCGCAATACCCTGCAGCACCTGCTGAGGACTCGGAGACGAAGGTGCTTCTCCTGGCGTAGACAAATTAGAAATCGCCGCGGAACGACTCGGGCCCGTCTGCTCCAGCTAGGATGACTCACTCTTCACCTTCTTCGTGTCGTTCTGCCTCGGATTCTCGGCAGGGTTGACTTGGATCCAGCTGAGTATGTGGTCCTTCTCTTTCTGCAGGCTCTCCAAGAAGCTGGGAATGAAACGGTATTTTGGCACGAAACTGCTGTTCCACACGAAAGGCTTCTCGGGTCTGAGATCTCAAGCCGCCACCCAACCGACTCTCCCCTGGCCGGCCGACCCGGCCTTTCCAACCAATATGAACGGGAAAACTCTCTTGCCCATGAGAGGTCCGCATCTTCATATCCGTTCTTCCAAGTCAACTGCTGACGACTGTTGTCTAGCTTATAACACTTGGGGATATCCAAGTCCAGCTGGTGCTTGGTCGGGTCTCTTGGCTCTTCGGGACCGAAGGCTCAGCCTCTCCAGGCTCGTTGGTTCGACCCTGGAAGTACCAATATGCCCTCTCATAGACGCCACTCTGCCGCAACAGCGCATTGGCGTCGGTGGTCGTATCGCCCATGGCCATTGGATCTCTCTATACGTCTTGAGTCGTTTCAGAAAGGCATGGGGCTTGGGCTGGTTTGACGGCACAGCAGACGTGCCTTCTGCCTCGTTGATGAAGCAAGGGAGCCGCCGTTGGAAAGCAATGGAAGTACCATGTATTTCTCCTGAAAGTTGAGCTGAGTGACAGACTGCCCAGGACGCCCCAACCTGCCCCAGAGCGACATCCTTGCTGGATTTGCTCAGAGTCCGTCCCGGCAGTCCGGCCACTGCTACCAACCGGCCTATCACCATGGAAGGACCAGACAAGGGCTCACACTGGCCTCCTGTGATTGGCGTTTCTTAGGCCCAGAGCAAGGGAGAAGACGCTCGACTCCGAAGCAAGCTCACAGTGCCAACTTGTCCCGGAGCACGAGCCATTCTGTCGCTCATTGCACGCTCTTTCTCGTTGTCTCCCCGCCGTCGGTAGTTGTTTTGGGCCTCCCAGCACCGTGCCGATTGCTCGACGGCTCTCTTCTGGAAGTCCAGACTCCAAAAGCAAATATGGATTGTCTCTCCTCCCTGCCCCTCCCTCGCATACATCTGGGCTGCATGTGCGCTGTCCGGATACTGCTTTGGGTTCGCTACATGAGGGTCGACAGGGATCGATCGCTGCGAGGCGGTCTTTGTTCCCCCCTTTTTTGCCCTCCCCAGCCATTTCCCTTGGTCGTCGTCTGCCTTGGGCTGTTTCGAAGCTCATCGCCGCGAGCACCAGCAGCAAGGCGTGTTCTTGGCAGACGGAAACTCAGCTTGGAGTTTTTCTCTTATTCTGCAATGCCGACTGCCTATCTGGGCATACTGGACGAGACCGTGGTCACTAGACAATCTCCAATGTCTATTCGTACAGACAGCCAGTCCCGATCTATATAGTGGATGAGGCAACGGCAACGAAGAGGCAACGGCGAAGGAGTACCGGATCTGTGAAGCGTGGATGACGGGCCGAGCTATAGCAGCTCCCGCTCCTTTCTTTGATCTCGATCTCACAAAGAGACGATGCCGGCGCGGGGCCCTGTGATTGTCACGAGAGCGCGAACCAACACAAACCCACACAAAATCCTCCTTGTCCTCGACTTGTGGGAACTCGACGGAGGGGCAAGCTCATGGCCGGCTGGAGCAGGACCCGCTGGCCAGCCAGGTTCAGGCTTTGGAAAAGGCCCTGCCATATTCCCAAATGTTCATTTGTGTAACGATGTCGCAGCCCAGGCGGTGTGCTACTGGCATTTTGTGCCTTGTTGTGCACACCCCAGGACAATGAGTCTGTCCACGATGGTTTCGTTCGTCCCGTTCTCCTCCTTTTTGGTCCTCAAGGATGTTTTCCCCCACGGTTGCTTCTCTTCTTTTTTTGGGTCCTTGTTACCTTCTGATCATCACCATTCTCTCTCTCTCTCTCTCTCTCGTCCGTCTAGGGAACCGACAATGTGGCGTTCGTAGCCCGCTCATCTAACGCATGCACTGCGGTTTGTCATGTCACGGGTGACATGGAAGTGTGGCCAGACATTTAGACAAGCAAACAGAGCATGGCAGAGCAAACAAGGTCAAGCCACAATTCATCCCGTCACAATCACATTAAGAAGATCCCTGTACCCGATACTCGAAGGGCGGCTGTCTGCCGATCCCAACTCCAGTTCAACTCAACGGGTCTAGTTGAGCCGCCTGATTTCAGCTGACGTGAGGGTCGAGAGTCGACCCAGCAAAGAGACCAGCCTGCCCGCTGCTGCCCTTAAGAAGTGATCCCAGCTACCGGTACCCGTCGCCAACCCCTCATCCGCCCATCCATTCATTCATTCATCGAGACTTGTGTGAATCATGGTCGTCAATTCAGAGCAGAAGGCAAGTTTGGAAACGAGATCAATCATGGTCTATTGCGGTATTGATCCATGAACCGACGACTGTCACGATTCGTTTCGCCTCGTTGAGCACCCATTTCCCGTAACCCCCGCCTTACCCAAACACAAGACGCCTCGTCGCGCCCGCCCCCCATCCAGGCCATCCCTCGCATGTGTAGCGCGCACATTTTTCAGATTTTCTTATTGAGACATTACAAAATCCTGTCCATCCAAGGAGGAGGGAGGGGTGCGTGTGATGGTTGGACGCCGAGTCTTGTTCTCGCACGCCCAAAAGAGGGAAGAGAGAGGGCCATCGGAATGACTCCCCAGACCAACAAAGGGAGGATTGCTTTTCCAGCCTTTTTTTTTTTTTTTTTTTTTGCTTTGCCGTCCCACCCAACGCACGTGCGCATGCAGCATGCAGCGTGCACCCAGCATCCAGGAAAAGTCAGGAGTTGAAATAAAAGCGAGGTAAAACAAAAAGGCGTTAATGGTGATCAGAAGATGATGGGAAAAGAAAGACATGATGTTTTGAGCGATTGTGGGGAATCAGAAGCTACTACTACTAATAATAGGTAATAATAATGATAGTAATGTCAAATAATCCAGAACCATGATCAAAAAAGGGGAATCCCCGAGAGGGGAGGAGAATCGCCGTCTGAGAAAAGAGAGGATGCTGATGCCGTTGCTGCTGTGTGCTGCTTCTTCGTGTCTATCCGTATGCCGCCGCGTTTGTTTCGCCCGACGCCCATGACGCCACCCTCAATAAAAAAAAAAAGAAAAAGGACGCCGAGAATGGAGGAACACGGGGGAAAGGGGAAAGAAGGAGGGAAGAGGGAGAATGGATGCCGTGCTCAGTCATGCAGACCAAACATCTTGCGTAGTGTACCAAACTTCTTCTTCCTCTGCATGTCGGGAATGCTGTCAGCTTCCGCGACGACGGCGTTTTGCCCGTCCGGGGCGGCCATAACGGAAGCGGAGGCGACAGAAGCAGTCATAAGAGGAGCCACAGGAAGAGAACCGGCGCCGGCACCACCTTGAACGGGTCGTCCGCCTCCGCCTCCTCCGCCGCGGCCAGGGCTGCCCAGGCCACCCAGCGCGCCTTGCGAGGTGCTTCTCCGCTTGAGGAAGCCATGCTTGACGGGCGAGAGCGGCAGGGATGACGAGGGCGAGGCGCCACTGGCCGTCGAGGGACGCTTCTCGTCGTTGACGTACGTGTTGGTGTTGGAGTCGCCGTCGAAGGTGTCGTGGTCGTCTTGCTGCTGCTGCTGCTCCTCGTTCCCCAGTGGCCACTCCTCCTGCCCGCGCCGGTGGAGCCGCGCAGACGTGCTGCGCATCGAGGCCAGTTGTTCCCTGCTTCGCTCCAGCTTGGTGTCTCGGCGAGCGCCGCTGTCCCCGAGGGGCCTTCTCGATATCTTGCCGCCTTCACCGTCCTTCCTGCGACGGAGGATGGACATGAAGCTGCCTCTTCGCCTTCGTGCTGGTCGAGGCGCGTCCGTGGCGATAGGTTGCTGCTGCTGCTGCTGCACCTCGTCGTCGCTGTCCGAAAGGTCGGGTGACTCGTCCTCGTCCTCGTCCTCCTCCCGTGCTCCTTGCAGACGTTGAGACGACGGCGGTTGGGGCACGCCCATGGCGGCCGCCGCAGCAGAGCTGGATGTCTTATTACGTGGGTGTCTTGGCGCGGGCCAGGAGGTCTCGTCGTCGTCGTCGCTCGAATCGACGAATCGGCTGTGGAATGCTGGCCTGCCGCCGTCATCCTCCTCGTCGCTCGAATCGGCAAACCGACTGCCCCCGGGCCCCTTCTTGCCCTTCTTCCCGGTAGATCGACTAAATCCTGATAGACGACGGTTATCGGTTGAGTTGCTCCGCAGCGATTGACGCATACGCCCGCCCGCCACTGTTGTTGGGGACATGGCTCTCGATCCAGTAGGAGACAGCGACCGCAGGCTGAACCGGCTGCTACCCCTCCCACCACCAGAGAAAGTCCCCGAGTCTCGCACGCTCCCCCTCATCGTCTTTTTGAATCCGAAGCCCTCGCCCCCTCCCCCACCCACACGCGCTCGTCGAAAGCTGCTCTCGCTGGAATCTGACCCGCGTCGTCGCAGCGAGGGCTTGCCGGTGCTTGCCGTGGCGAGCGGCGAACCAACTCCGTCCGCTGAGAGGGTTCGTCTCGCGTTTCGCGTCACTGCCGTGCCCGCGGGAGGAGCTTGGTACGACACTGGTCGCTGAGTCCTGGCCTTGTCGACGGCAGATCCGTTGAGCCCCTCGGGCTCGGAGCGGAGTGATTTTCGTAAACGGCCGTTCTCAATGCCTGTCGGGTGGGCACCGCCACTCGATCTCATAGATTCGCGCATGGTGCTAGTCTGGCCAGACCGTGTCACCGTCGCCTGCTCGCCCTTCGGAGACTTCTTAGCCTTCTTCCCTCCAAGACTAGTCTCTTTCTCGGCTGCCGTCGACGATGCCTCCGACGCCGGAACAGGCCATGACGTCCCCGGTCGGATCTGGTAAACCCGCTCGGCCTCTCGATGCCTCTCCGTTGGGACTTTCTGTTGGGGCTCTTCCTGCGCCTTGTCCAGCGGCTTCCGTTTCTTCGTCTTCTTAGGTGGAGTCGCTTCCTCGTAGTCGCCTTCCTCGCCAGCTTCTTCCATGGCTTCGTGCTCCAATTGACGTCGCTTTTCCAAGCTTAGGCTCTTCCAATAGGCTTTCGCGTTTTCCCAGTCACCAGGAGCATTCTGGGGATCCGTCGTTGAAACGCCTTTGGGGGCTTCCTTCTCGTTCAGCTTGGTGTCCGTCTTGGCGGGAGGTTTTTGAGAGACCTTGCTGACGGGGCTGTCCACTATGGCTGCGAGAGACATGAAGCCGTCGCCCTCAATGTCGGAAAGGTCCTCGTAGGCGTCGCTGTAAATGCTATCTCCTTCGGACGCCTCTTCGTCCTCTTCTTGAATGTCGTGAATGAGGGGGCTCGGTGGAGAGGCCGCAATAGACTCCAATCTTTGTGTTGTGATGGGTGGTAGTTGTGGTGGTAATTGTGATATTGAGCTACGCGCTCGCGCATTGCGTCCGGCACCCAGCAAACTTGTCTCGGCATCGTCGAGAGTCGGTGTTCGAGACTCGTCAGACTTGGAGGCCGAGTCCTCGTCAGGGAAGCCACCTGGGACGTCAAAGAAGGTGTCGGGAGAGTCAGGCTGGGTCTCGTCAGAGGCACGAGGGCTGGGTTGAGAGATAGAAATCATGGGGATGCTTTCGTCAGAACCTGCCTCTGCCTTAGCCAGAGACTGAATCTCCGGGACATGCTGCTCGGGCTCTGAATCAGACTCTGTGTTGCTGATATGCCCACTGGAGTCAACCGAGGTTACTACCGGGGGTAATGGTTCCCTATACCTCGAGATATTGGCCGCATTGCGAGACGATTGGTCTTGAGCCAGAATCGCTCCAATGGCCATGTCAGTGGATGGGCCGTCGGCCGACTGCGGAGAAGCAGGCGAGTTCAGCGGCGATGACCAGCCTCGCTCTGATGGGCGCACCAGAGGCCGCTCTTCGAGATCCCTTGTCTTCTTTTCTCGGATGCTGCCAAAGAACGGAAGAGCAGGCCGAGGGGCCATTTTCTCGTTGTCATCAAGGGTTACCGAGTCTCTCTTGTTCCGGTTAGTGAGATTTTGCCACGTCTTCTTGTTCTGCGGGCTCGGCAGTTGATTCCCATCCGCGTCGGACGACCCTGCTGCGTCTCCAACGACCACGGTTCTCTGGTCGTCGAAGCTCACCCGCACACTCCTTCTGCGGGCCGCGGTATCGTCGCCCGTTAGAGAACCAACGAGGGCGCTCGAAGCCTCCGATCCATCCTCCGAAGGCGAAGCATTCCTAGTTGGGCTCCGGTGCTTCAGTGCGGACTTGCGGGGGGACAAGGACCGGGGCGGCGGTTCGTGTATCACCGTCAGTTTATCGGTTGCCGTTCCAAAGTGAGGAGTACGAGTCGGGCTCTCCGAGTGCATCCGGGTCCTTTGCACAGATGCAATCGGCTTATCAATGAGGGCCTGGGGTGGTAGCTGAGGTTCAACCGGCCGGTCCTCTGGAGGAGTGCTGATGGGGGGAGATGGTTGTGTCAAGGCCTCCTCAGATATCGGAACGACTCGAGCCTGAGGCAGTGTTTCCTTCTCTTGAGCAGTTTCTTCCTCCGGCTCGGCATCTTCCTCAATCACAGCCGGTCTCTGTAACGGGGGGGTTGGCCTGGCCGTCTCGAGCGTAGGGGCCATCACCTCACGCCTCCTCTGCTCAACGACGTCGGGCGGCTCGACATCTGAATCAGATTCCAGTCCAGACTCGGATTCTGATGGCACATCTTGCTGTGGTTCCTTCTTAGAAATCGCCCCAGAGCCATCGTCAACAGGTTCCTTCTCGGTGATTGGAGGCACTTCTTCGCAGGCTTTCTTGACGACTGTAGCTGGAGCTTCCGGCTCCTCCTCAGCTTTCGATTGAGCAGATGACGATGGCTGGGCCTGAACGGCGGTGCCCTGGATCCTGCTCACGTTACCCTTGCTCAAATGTGATCCACCTCGTGATACACTCTGCTTCTTTTTCTTGACGGGTTTCCCGGAAGCAATTCGGATGCTTTGCTCTCGCATGAGCAATTCGCTCCGTGGAACCATTCGTCTGGAGTTGGCATCGTATATTAATGTTTGATCCCCCTCCGAACCGCCGAGGCCAGCATCGCTCATCGATCGAGGATACGAGAAATTGATGGACGAACTGGGGCTGCACGGGCGAAGATCCGAGGAACGGCCCGGCTCAAGTATCATATCGGAATGTCGAAAGTTGGATACGTCGCCGCCGACCCGGGCGCCTCCGAACCACGCCCCTTGTCCGTCCTTCATCTTTTGGCTCGCGGTCCGGAATGGTTGGATCTGCAGGCTCATGGCCCTTTTGTGAGATGAAGGCGTCTTCTCGGATCGCAACTGGTCGTCGTTGGGGATGGTAGGCACGGGAGGAACGTGGTTCGATCGCGGCGCCGCGGCGCGGGCCGGCGACGGAGAGCGAAAAGTCCTCTCCGTCATGGACGAGGCGCTGGGCGATCGATGCAGGTCCCTCCGACCTCGGTCCCGGCTTCCAGAGGACGAGACGGAGGTGCTGCGGCGCATGGAGCGCTTGGATTGGACCTGGGCGACATTGGTGGGCGTCGTAGGACGGGCTCTCAGCGCCGCGGCCGCGGCGGCCGACGAGAGGGAAACGGACGGTTCACGGCGCGCATAGGCCGAGGCGGCGGCCGTGGCGGCATTCGGATTGACCGTTTCGCGGGTCAGGGGCTGTGGGCGGTGCGAGACGTGCATGTTAGAACAGCTATCGCGACGAGGGAGAGAAGGGAGGGAAAGCGGCTGCGGGCAGCCATGATTGACTCTAGGGACTCGTCGGCACGGGCGGATCGAGGCATGGCTGGCTCAAGACGCTGTGCGACCAGGCCGGACCGAAGTCTCCAAGCCCAAAAGTCTAAAGTCGAAAACGGCGGCGGCAAAAAGAGGGTGTCGATAAACGGTTGGGGTTGCTCACCTGGGCGGGAGGCCGGTGCCTCCTCGAGCTTCCAAACATGACGAACGGTGGAGGCGGCGCGAAGCCAGCAGTCTTCAGCAAGTGGCGATCATCAGCGTCGCGGACGGGTAAAGATGAGTTGGGAGGCTTTTTCTGTGGCGATGCGAGGGGAGCGACGCGGGTACAAGGACATGAAGTTGCAGCTATCAAGTATCTATCGAGACCGAAGACCTTGATCTGGAATAATTCTTGGTCGAGGCAGGTGCATGACGAAAGGGCCATCAAGCGCTTCATGCCACTCGCGCTAATCCCCACTGCGCTTTTCGTTAGCGGGCCGGGGTACGCTAGGTACCTTGATTTTCTGCCAATTACGGCGCTACGCCTTGTACATTACGTCGTGCCAAGGATCCCTGCATTTTCGAGGATTGCATCCAATTTGCTAAAGCTACTTGTCAAGGTATTCCGACCAAGATATTGATCGAATCTACTCCTTTCCTTCTCCCTCCCTCCTCTTCTTCAAGCTCTCCTCCATCTCCTCCACGTGCTTCCTAATCTTGTCAAACTGCCATGGCCAGTTGACCACGTACAAGAAAGGTCGCAAGCTGGTCGGTGTTAGCAACAACCTCAAATGCTTCGCGCAATCAGCTTGACGTACTCGTGTCTGTTGTCGTCTGGGTTGTACGATTCAAGATGACTGGCACAAGTTAGATAACGAAACATAAGGTCCTTGACTTGGGATACTTACACGCTGGGCGTCAAAGTCGTAGCCTTGTGTCGTGAGATGGCACTACTCCAAGTCAGCATCATGGCCAGTCTATGGCGAACCAGGTCGGCTACTCACTAGAAGCGGAAGAACTTGAACACTTTGTCCGCAATCTCCCTTGGACCAAATCCGGGGCGCTCTTTCCATTCCGAGAGCAATCGCAGGTAGCTGGACCAAGGACCCAGCTTGTGAACCTTTCGCAAGATGCTATTCTCACCGTCAGCATCAGTCCGTTAATACATGGCAAGCTCCCGTTCGTACCCAAAGTCCGAGAGCTCCTTATAGGAAAGCCCCATTTCCACCTCGTCTGATTGCACGCCGGCCGAGAGCGGGAGCAGCTCGGCCGAGGGCGTGGCCTCGATGAACTCGGTCATGATGGGCATATCCCAGTTGTCACGCGCCCAACGCTGGAAGTTGGCTGCGTCCGTCTTCGAGATAGAACCGAGAGGAGACAGGTCAGCGTAGCTAGCATCGTACTATGCTCCGTTAGTTCTGGTTCGAACCTCATCGCCGTCACTGAATGGGTTACCTTTGTGTAGTAACCACGTAGGTTTTCTGTTTCATGGTCAGCCGTGGATGCTATACAGGAGTCTCTCTTCACATACCATCAACATTGCCTGAACCCAAGACCAAAAGAGCTGCACCCGCTCTTGGCAAGCCTCTTGCTTGAGTGGACAGCTGGGCAAGCTCGTACGAGACCACGAGTCGGTTTCTGGCCTGGATGTTCTGCTTTGCCAGATTCTCGCTTGCCGTGCCCCCCTGGACTTCAAACTTGGGCTGAAAGCCATCGAGGGCGTCCGCAATGAGCGATTCGTGGGCGTTGATGGCCTTGTCAATGTTGAGATCCGTGTGGTATGCCCCGATCTGTGCGGATAGCCTCTTAGCCCCTGTGCAAGAGCCCTGTCAGTTGATCTTCATTTCTAGTTGATCCCTAAACAAGGAGAAAGAAAGATGCCCAAAGAACCTACTTGATCGAGTTTCCTCGGAACTGTTGACGGTGCCCATGAAGCAAGTATGGAGCAGCTTCGAGACAATTTCTTCGGCCGTCTTGGGAGTGTAGTCAGCCACTCCGACTACCCTGCGCAGGTCCTTCAGAGTGCTCTCTTCTCCACCTTGGATAGACTTCAGAACCAACTTGGCCATTCCCAAGACGAAGAGGGCAACCGTAGAACTATCGAGGCCTCCCGACAAAGCCAGGAAGAATCCCGCGCTAGAGCTGCGAACGAGATATTGCCACAGGTATACCGACGTGGCCAGCTGGATCTCCTCCATGGGGTCCAGAATTTTGATTGGGATCTCCTTTGTGATGATCTTGTCCGAGAGGAACAGTTCCGCGCTAGGGCGACTCAAGGTGATGTTGCACTCAACTCGCGGGTACTCTGGCTGGGCGGCAGCCTGCACGTTGCGGCTGTGGCTGGTTCGCCAGCTACGGACTCTGCCCAGGTCGACGGTCGCGACAGTAACCTCGACAGGAAGTAGAGAGAACTGGGATGATTGTGCCAGGACTTTTCCATTCTGGATGATCATGCTGCTTCCGTCGCTACAGTTCACGTCAGTGTCTACCCTCTCCCTTTGGTTGACAGGGAATGTGACTTACTATAGAATTCTTGCCTCGCCATCAAGACCCTGTCGAGTTCAGAAGTGAGAAACCAAGCGTTATCATCGAGTGAATGTATCCTTACAGTGCTATTGGCGTAGACATAGAGTCCTCCGTTACTTCTGGTCGAGTTTGCAATCAGGTCGAGTCTCTCGCCCAATTTGCGCAGCTCGGCATGCGAAGCGCTCGAGTTCTAAGCTGGGTCAGATCAAGAGCTCTACTATCTAAGATGGAGAGACTTACTAGGATGATCTCGGCACCGTCGACTGCGAGTCGGGAGGTCAACTGTCAGCCAGAAGGCAGGCGCCAAAAAGGATTCACAAATAGGTAACTTACGGCCAGTGAAGATGGATGGATTTCTGGGCACAAACTAAACGAAGAAGTCAGCATTTCACTAAGCAAGTTCCGACTCCAAGTTCCTTCGTGGTTCTGAATGAAATACAAGGCATAACCTACCAGCTCCTCGCATGTCTCACAAGTGACGGATGTATCAGGCGTCTCCAGAATGAAGTCACCAATAGGAACAGTCGCCTGTCCCGTCACTTCCCTCACGACCTGGTGAAGCTTGTGTGTCTCGATTTGCCTCTCCTTTGACCAAGCGGTAAAATGACGGGGCTCTCGATAGAGACCGTCACCGGCAAGCGCTGTCACATTGCCTTAGTAAACGCTCATACGACAGGTACTCATAAGCATGAGGCCCTGAAGCGAATATACGCACCTTGTTTGGCCCTAATGGCGTATACCTTCCGGTACGTGCACAGCACTCGGCAGTTGTACTGGACGTTCCGATGTCTGACGCCCAAACCGAGATCAATGAGCATGTCTTCGCACACGGGGTCCGCTATAATTTCGGCGAGAACCTCCCAGCTGTGCAGTTCTGTATCGCTCTTGGATCATAGTCAGTGCCTGAGCTGGGCGGCTAGATAACTAGGATATGGCATAGCATACCTCTAGATGGTGATCCAGGCATCCTAATCGCAAATTAGGCCAATTCATCTTCAGGTAAGGCATAGTGACACTTACCGTAGCCTGGGATTTCCAGCTCGGGTCCAGTTCGCAACGTGGCCCCCTTCTCTTTGGCAACTCGAATAGACTCGAGGATGCGATCACGGTTGCCAAGAAAGTCGAGGGGCACGCTGGGCAGCGAGGCGGCCGCGACAGTGACAAATTCCATGTTGGCGTGAGTCTTGAGTGTTCGTCGAAGAGCGGTTGCGAGCGATGTGAAGATGAGGTAATTTCGCCGAGGTCGAGATGTTAGGCAGGACCATAAAGCAAAGGCAGTGGGCGGAGGTGGCTCTCCATATCTCCTCGCCTTTCCTAGCACCCGGATGATCGGAGTGGTCTGTCCCAAAAGGGTTTAGATGCCGCAGATGACTCAAGAGGGCCCGGACGTGATTCGGCGTCATCGTCTGTTATGCCCCGATGCGGGAAGCTCACGTGCGACGTCGCTCACGCATCCATCTTCATATTCTTGCTTGAAGTTTGGCATTTTCCCTTCAATGAAGAAATCTAACCGCCAACTATCCTCATGTTGCTATTTCCACGGGGCATCCTCCTCACCGAGTAGCTCCTCCATACTTCGCTAGAGTGAATATGAACCTGGGATATGACCAATGCGCTACGTACGCTCCCTCACAGCCACCTGCGAAATCATGCCGCCTTGCTAGAGTGTGCGGCATGTGCCGAACGAATGCCCGCGCTGAATCCAGAAGCCTTTCGCCAATCGCTCGCCTGTCCTTGGTCGAATAACATACACCACCTCCTGCCGTCCAACTAATTTCTCAACACAAAAGTCGGCCAGGTTCGAACAACCAATTGGCTTCGACAGGGTCGAAGACCGCTCAGATGAAAAAGGTCTCTGTTTCTGCTTTCCACATAGCCTTCTAGGATTCGCGAGGCGGTCGTGTCCCTGGTAACTGGATCTTCACAGGTCCTTCATCATCGGGCGGGAGTTCGGGGGGTGGATCCGGGTACTCTTCAACGGGACCGTCTCGATAATCAGATCCGTCAGGATGCGTCGAATGGCTGCTTTGTGCCTCCATTGAAGGAGCGCCATCAGCCTGATCTTGCGTTAGAGGTGGCGGGGCCTGCGAGCCTTTCGTCGACGTTTTTGCTGCCCTCCTTGATTTCCGGCTCTTCGCCTTGGCTTTTTCAAGAAGGCGTTTTCTGTCTGCCTCCTCTTGGGAATGCCGACGAGCTTTGATCTCGTAGTCTCGGACGAGGGTTTTGGGTGGTTCACCAAAGATGGCTTCGTACTCGCAAAATTCACAGATCCAGAAATCTGCCGAGGATGGACGGTTGGCAAGGTAACTTTCAGTAGCAAGACGGCGTCGCTGCCGCTCAGCTGCGTGCAGCTCCTTGTCCAACCGACGGCGTTCTCTCCGTCGCGAGCTGCCAGATCCGCCACTGGTGGCTTTTGAGGAGCCGCTGGGCTGAGAGCTGCGACGGCCATTCTCCGGCGGAGGCGGAGGCGGAGGCGGAACGGGAGGCGTTGGTTTAGAAATAGTCTTACTCATCGAATTTCCTAGAGGCACACATAAGTGAGCATCTTTTCACGATGAGCAGGGTGCGTATATGCTCACCAGGCCAACGAATGGTGCCAGGAACTTGGGAATCGCAGGTGAAAGTGAAGTTCGTTGACGCGGGACTGTTTATTCCCGCCGTGTGCTGCTGGAGTAGGCTCACGTTTTCCTGACCCTGAGGCCCCAACTTCTCCGCGTTCGCAATGGCGTTCGAGATGATGCCGGTGCTTTCGTGCTCTGTAGGAAGTTAGATACAGATGATTTGAAATAGGGATAGCGATGCCGGTGAATGTGTGGTTTGAGCAAGAAATGCAATGGAGAAGAAACTTGACAGGTTGGCTCTTGTCAATGCAATGTGGAAAGGATCAAGGATAGAGCAAGACCTAAGGATGCGTCCTTCCATTGTGATCAAAAACTCAACAGTTGAGCAGGAACCGGACCAGAAATATGCAGCCACCTACCAGAAGAGGCCCATTGCGGGGGCGGGGGCTTAGATGTGCGCCCAGTCCAGGAATTGCTGCCATCGGACAAGGCACGCAGTGGGCTTCTCCCGTTTCTTGCCCGTCCGAGTCTTCCCCTGCCAGGCCCTGACATGCCCTGGTTATGAGCCATCGAGGTGCCAAGCGCCGGGTTACCAGCAAGGCGAGAATGTGGTCGTTCGCGGTTGAGCTCGTTTCCTGGCGACCGTGCCCGAGAGGATATCGCTAGAGAACTTATCTCGCTGTTGAGGGCATGTGTGTTGGTCAGGATGAGGTCGCTAGGCGAGGGAATCTTTCGTTTCTTCTTGTTGTTTGTGTTCTCAAAATCATAAGTGTCAACGGATGACGTGGTGGACGGCGGTGGTTGGGGGTTAGGGTGGCGCGTTTGATCGAGTCTTGAGGAGCGTCGAGTCGTGCGTGTTAGGATTTCGGGAGGAGATCTCGTCACGACGGTGCTTCGCAAAGGAGTATCTTCGTCGTCACCATCAGACAACCCCGCATCACTCCGCCGGGGTGTGTAGTTACGGCCTGGCTCGCTCCGACGACCCAGGCCCGCAGGGCTCGTCGGGCCCGGTGCAGATGAGCTCGTCTCGTTCTTGACAGTGTACGGGGGGTAGTAGAAGAGGGGAGCGTTTTCGTGGGAGGATGTCGGGCATTTGATGCTATCAGCAACTTCCGGGGAGAGTTGGTCTCGTAATCGCCGTTTCGGCAACGGCCGAATCGGTCGGTCTGGAAATAGCGAAGATATAGTATCAGGGGACATTATCGGGCTATGATCTGTGAAGGCATGATGCGAGCGTCGCGTTAGCAGGTATAACACAGTAGCGCCAGACAGAACCGCGCCAATGACGAGGTATGAAGACATCGAGAGAGCACAAGGGCGGGGTTGAAATGTGACTTGGCATGGAGATGCCCGGTGATCTGTCGATATTCTTCCCAGCTCCGTCATGTATGTAATTCAAAGCGGAAGGTAGCCTGACGGCACACGGCAGGCGCTGAAGGACGTAGGGAAAGGCGTACCCATCACACATGGTCTAGAAATGTCGAAGTTGGCAGCAGCAGGAGCATGCAGGCCCTGCCAGGGCGGTTGGAGCGAAATGCAACTGCTCGGCAATCGGTTGGAGTGGCTTGTCGAATCAACAGGTTGAACAGTTCTGGCGGGGTATCTATATATGAATCGTCGGGGAGGACAAGGTGCGTTGTTCGAATAGGATCTATGGCGTTCTGCGGGTCAGATGAGGGATGTCAACACAGGGACGGAGCTGGATGAGCAAGCAGACACAACGTCTCACGCTGCAAACGCCATGGCTGTTATTCACAGCTATATCAACACGCAGTGGTAAAACAGCAACGAGCTGCTTGGCGTGATTCATCAAGGAGGTACGTGGGTGGATGAAGGGTAGGGCGGTCCCAAATCCCGACTTACCTGTCAGTGACGACAAGAGTGGGCTACCTGGCCGGCGGAGGGAGAAAAGGACCTCGGCCAACGACCAAGGGCGCAGGCGGGATTTGTGCTGAGGGGGGGGTGGGAGGCGGGAGGCTGGAGGACGTCGGCGGCCAAGAGAGGGCAGAGGAGCGAGAGTGCCAGTTGCAGAAGCCTCGAGCTCTCAGCAGCGGTCGAGCTGGACGTGGAGGAGCTGGCAGGTCTTCGGATTCCGCAGCGCACGATTGCAAATGACAGCAGGTAGTGGTGGTGGCTGTCTCTGTGCGGTTAGGAGGTGGGCACCACCAGGGCCAGGGAGAGGAGGAGACTTAGTCAGCAGGGGCCTGTCATGGACTCATGGGCAGTCAGTCAAACAGCCCGTCAGGTGGGCGACAGATCGGACGTGGTGGGGTCAAATTGGAGGGAGCTGCGCTTCCACTGTCCAGTCTGGTGTCCAATGTCACAAGTCGCAGGCAGCGTGCATAAAAAATACTCCCGACCGGCTGCCGGAGAGAGCTCCAGTGTCTGTACCAGGTACCCGTCCAATTGAAGTTATGCACAGACCCTGGGGCCGGGTTTCACAGTGCGCGCTTGGTGCAGATGGCTCCAGCCCCGCCGAGAAATCTTCAGTGGACATGGCGCTGCGCTCCCACTGGAGCAGCCCTGCAGCACGAGAGGCAATGGTCGTTACTAGTGAGACCACCCACTGCCCACCACTGTCCACCACTGTCCACCACTGTCTTCGCCCACTCCCACCCGGACGCATCTTGACGGGCAAGTCCCAGTCCCCATCCACTCTCTCTCTCTCTCTCTCTTTCTCTCTCGCTCCAACCTTTCTCGCCGCACACTCTTGTCACAATTTCTTCACTCGCTTCTCTTGAGCCTCTCGGTCGTTTGTCTCTCCCCCGTGCCATGCCTTTTGCGCTCTTCCCCGTTCTCGACATGCCCAGTTGCCAACCTCGATTCCGATCCAACTCGTCTTCCTCTCCAGGTCTCAGCCAGTCTCAGTAGCGCCTTCGTCGGCTTCGGGCATCCGCGCCTGCGTCTTCACCAACGGCCGCACTGCCAATTCCCTCGCGCCTCTCCATATCCCGATCTCCTCGCCACTCTCGACTTCTCTCGCCTCAATCCTCCACCTCCAGGCGCCCTCCCCCCCCCCCCCTCGATTTGCACGTCCTCTCAATGGCACCGCCCTCGCCGCGCCGATCCTCGAGAGCTCGCGCTAGCAATCCTCAGTCACAGCAATCTTCCGTCTCATCGGGCGCGTCCAGTCGCCACGAGCGAAGTACCAGATCTGTTGCAAAACCCTCCTCCGCCAAATCGACTCCAAGCCTCTCGCTGTCGTCGGAATCTCTCGACGACCTCGACGACGCCCTCCTCCCCCGGCGACGCAAACGCGGCCTAGACGAAGAAACGGACAAGTCTTCACGATTAGACATGTTCGACATGACGACTCCAAGCGAAGACCTCCAAGACGAGGAGGACGAAGCTGTCCGTTGTATCTGCGGTGCGGAGGAGTACCCAGGCCGGCCACCTGTGGAGGGCTCCGACGCAGACTTCTTTGCCGCCATTGAGCTCACTGAAGATGTTACCGGCTTCTTCGTTCAATGCGACGTCTGTAAAGTCTGGCAGCACGGCGCTTGTGTCGGCATCTTCAGTGCCGAGAGCTCCCCCGATGAATATTTTTGCGAACAGTGTCGCAAGGACCTACACAAAATCCACGTCGCCACCAACGGGTATGTCGCCTTTCTCCAAAGCACGAAATTTCATGGTCGTGTGCGTCAAAGGTCGAGCGGCTCGCAGTCTACCTTGCTTGCCTGATCACCGTCGCGCTTCGACCACTCTCTCACCCGAGGCTCTCCTCCCTCAGTCTCTGCATCCTCTGCTCGGTCCCAGCGCTAACTCTTTGAATGAACAGTCAAAAATACTCCAAATATCTTCCCCTAACCCGACCCTCGCGAGCCACTTCCCGAGCCGCCTCGATTTCGAAAGAAGCCGCTCGATCACCCAAAAATGTGACCAAAAGTGTGAAACCTGCACCGACAACCCAGACGTCCAAGCGACGATCGACAATGAACAGCCGCGATCGAGCGTACGAGGATGAACAGCTTCTCCGCGCCATCGAGGCGAGCAAGGAGGATGCCCCCCCTGAAGTCGTCGAAAGCATTGCCAGGCGGACAAAGCGCGGGCGTAGTGACAGTGAAGAGTCCGTCGCCGTTGTTTCGCAGCAGTCGGACGACAAGCTGATGTCATCAAGGAACACCATAAACGTCAAGAGACAGCGGACGAGTTCCCAGTCCGCTTCGCCTGCAAGTGAGCCGGTCGTGACACCCAGCCTTGACGGCTCAGACGACGAACCCCTTGGTCTCAGTGCTCTGAAAAAGGCTCGAAACGCCAAGTCTCTGAAGGAAAAGACCGAAAAGAACGAAAAAGACGAAAAGGAACGACCGCGGCAGGAAACCACACATAAGCGAAAAGTCCGCGCCGAACGGCGCCGTGTTGAAGGTACTTTCTTCCTTCCGAGCAAGCTTTTTCAGGGCATTTTCAGCTAATAGGAGACAGATTCCGACCCTCCTGAGGAGATTCCTGTCGTCGCAGCGAAACCTCCAGCACCCAAGATTGAAGAACCTCCGACAGCCCCAGAGTCTCCCGTCGAACCAATCGCCGCTCCCGATACCCCTCCGACGAGTCATCCATCAATTGGAAGTTCGCACAAGAGAGCGGCCAGAAACAATCACAAAAGGGCCAAGGCGAGGAACCAATACTCCAAGGACCGAGACGAGGAAACCAGCGAATCTCCGGCCCGGTCCATGTCTCGCGACATTCTGAAGAACGGTGACGAGCCGACGCCCCCAGCCCACTCAAAGCCATCGGGTGCCGACCATCGGCACAGCTCAAGGTCCAAGACGGCCCTGCCACACAAGCTGAGCATGATGGACATGAGACGAAGAGTCGGCGCCATCATGGACTTCATCTCAAGGACTCAAGTGGACCTCGCCGCCGAATCCCCCCCAGCATCCAACGGAGAACTCAGCAGCGGGCAGAGTTCTCCCCAGAAAACGCCAGTTCCTCATATTCGCGGCAATTCGGATGTACAATCGAGCGCCAACGAGAAGGAAACCAGTCCAGAAAACTCGCACCTCCAAGAATTCAAGGAGCTAAGCTGCATGGAAATGATGGACGTTCTGACACGAGATATGGTCAAGTGGCAGAACCATTATGCGTGACGTGCATGGGGTTTTCAACATGATATGGCGTATGGGAAGGCCTATTTTGGGACTTTTTGGGCCTGGCGTATGATTCCAGGGATTTTTTCTGTTTTTCGTGTCTTTTCTGGGAGGCGTACACTCGCGGCGTATCAAAGCATCGTCGACATGATGGAGGGCGTCTTTTTTTTTTTTACTTTTCCCTTTCTGTCTGATCTGGTTTTTCAACTTGGTTCGTTCTGTCTTTTTCGACACCAGCCAAGATTCGAGGTTCCACCCCTCGAGGCTCGTCAGTTACATACCTACTTATCTATATACCCTAGCAGGCTTACGCCACGGTCCGACCGAAGGAGGTCTTGGACAGCTACGACGAAGGAAGTGTTACGGGAAAAGAATCATCGGGGCTCTGACAGAATGAATAGACTTGGTTGCTGTGCTCGGGGTGTCTAGTTGTACAAGGCTAATGCCCTATTGTTACAAGTGTTTGTGTTTGGCGCAGGGATCGTTATGCGCCGGCTTTCTCTTGCGATCGAGCCAGTTTCTGTTGCTTCTTGGCTTGGTTCAGACTCAGCGCGGGCTCGGCCAACTGGGCCTGGTGCTTCTCTACAGCTTCCTCGGATACATCGTCCAGGATGTACTTGCCCAGCTCGCCACTCCGCCACGCGGACAAGACGCGGGCGGCGGCCTTTTGCCAATTGGGCACGCCGCCCTTCTTGAGCTTGCCCTCCTTCACGCTCACGCCCTCGAGAAACCGGTTCACGTCGTTTGTGGGCTCGCTCCACCGGGCGTACAGGGCCGGATCCCACAGGTTCAGGCGGTACAGGAGGTAGTCGGCGAGGACCTCGTCGGGGACGAGCCCCGTCTTGATGCCCTGCATGAGGGCGATCTTGAGCATGGTCTCGCCGTCCTCAATGTAGGGCTGGAAGATGCCCGGCGTGTCCAGCACGTAGACGCCGTCACCGACGCCGCCGTCCTCCTCCTTGTCCAGGATGCGCACGGGTGTGCCCAGCTTGCGTGTGACGCCCGCCTGGTCGCCCGTCTTGGCCGCCTTGGCCTTTTTTCCCCGGGTGCCCAGCTTGCGCAGCGTGTTGAGCAGCGTACTCTTGCCGACATTAGGCATGCCGACGATGAGCACGCGCATGCCCGTCAGGGAGTCGACCGCGCGCGCGACCTCCTTGACCTCGCGCAGGAGGTTGCGCGTCGTCTGCGGGCGGTGCTTGTCCCAGAGGACGACGCGGCCGCCGTGCAGCTTGCGCAGGGCGGCCGCCACGGACGGCGGGTCCGAGTCGGCGCCGAGGTCGGATTTGGTGTAGACGACGATGCGCTCGCGACCGGCGACGGTGCGCTCGAGGTAAGGGTTGTGCGTCGACAGCGGCAGGCGGAAGTCGCGGCACTCGAGCACGAGGGAGATGTTGGAGAGCGTCTGCGTGATTTTGGCCTGGCCGGCCGCGTGGTGGCCGAGGAAGTAGGTTTTGGGCACCGAGCCGGGGATGTCGAAGGTCCGGCGCGGGATGAATCGGGAGGGTTTTATCGACTGCATCAATGCTCACGGGGGCGCGTTCGCCTCGGGGGTGAGTGGGAGTCAGACAATGGCGTCCATCCGGGTGGGATGGGCGATGTCTCGATTTCTGAGCAAAATATTTCTCGAGTTTCAAAAAGTCGGCAGCCTCGTGCCCCACTCCTTTTGGCGACAGCTCCTCAGCCTTGCCCCACGAAAGCACGTGCCGATAAGCAATTGGAAGCTTCTGATAAAGAAGTGGGTAATGACGTCACTGAAGGAACCTTTCAAGCCAATGGCCGAGGCAGAATTCCACACGCGCGTTAATCATCAACGAGCTTCCGGCGCAAACCAAGCCCAGAAGCTCTCCATGCGAGACTCCGTGATGAATCGGTTGCGAAATCGATCAAAAGTTCTGTGCATGCCAAGACGACCATGAGGAGCAACTCTTCCTTGGCCACGTTGATGGAGCGCAAGGCTCCAGGCTGAAAATGCTCAAGATGGACCGCCCTCCCGTTCTCGCGGCTTCGGCTGGAAAAAGGTATCTGGCTGAGAGACTTTGTTGCTGCTTCAATGGCAGGAACCTCTGCATTTGACAGGGCTAAGAGCCCGTCTAATGACATTCGATCAGCTTCAATTGTCCATCGACCACGGCGCGATGGAATCCTTTCACGGCCACAAGAAGTTGATGGAGAAATCGACTTTGACGATGCAACTCGGCCGAACACCTCTCGGAAGCCATCCAAATACTTTGGTGTCGGGCGCAAGCTCCGTCCTCTTCGCCTCTTGAGAGAGGACATGGCCAACCTCCGGGGTCGTTACGTATCGGATTGGCAAGTGTTCAACCAGCAGGTCGTTGCAAGCGCCGTCTACATCTTCTTCACCAACATGTTGCCCGGCATCACCTTTGCCAGCGATCTATACGTCTTGACTGGCAAGTCGTGGGGTACTATCGAGGTTGTCTTTAGCACGGGGTTGTGCGGCGTCATCTTTTCGCTGTAAGTGACTTGGCTGTTGAAATAGACTCATGCTGACAGACTAGACAGCTTCTCTGCTCAACCTCTCACTATCCTCGGTGTCACTGGCCCCTTCTCGGTCCTCGCCGAGAATATGTTTGAGTTGTGCGAGGAGCGCTTCCATGTAAGCACCTCCTTCACCTCCCTCCACTGCTTCCACTCATCAACTTGCAGGTAGCATTCCTCCCCGTTATGGCATGGTCCCTCATCCACGCCGGTTGGATGCACTACCTCCTGGCTGTGTTCAACGCGCACGACTGGACGATGCAGTACGTGACGCACTTTAGCGCCGACATCTTCTCGCTGCTCAACAGCGTCATCTACTTCCACAAGGCCGCCATGGAGCTGCAGCGCACCCACGCGAGCGTCTCCTTGGCCGCCTTCCTGTACGCCGTTATCGGCGCCTTTGGGACATATCTCCTCGCTGTTGCGTTGTCCACGGCCAACTCGTGGGAGCCCCTGTTCCATCGCTACCTGCGTCTGGGTCTGACCGAATACGCGGCTGCGATATCCATCGTCTTCTGGGTCAGCATCCCGTACGCGGGCGAGCTGGCCGACCTGGACCATGTGCGCCTCCAGGTGCAGACGTCGTTCCGGCCGACCAACCCGGACCGGTCGATATTTTTCGTGCGCTTCTGGGAACTCCCCGTCGGATGGGTCTTCTTGTCCATGATACCCGGCGCCATCATCACGGTGCTCTTCTACTTTGACCACGAAATCAGCAGCATCATCTGCACCGGGAAGAGGTATGGCACCAAGAAGCCCGGCGGGTATGCTTGGGATATTGTTCTTCTGGGGACTACGACGATGCTCTGCGGCGTCCTGGGCATACCTCCGGCAAACGGACTGCTGCCGCAGGCTCCCCTGCACTCCGGGTCGTTGATGCACTACGTCGTCGAAAGCCCCGGGACGAGCGAGCATGGAGAAGAAGGAGGCTCGCCTCGGCCAGTTGCCAGGACGTACGAGCAACGTTACTCGCATCTGGCGCCAGCGGTCCTCATGCTCGCTTTCGTCTCCCCTCCCCTGCAGCGCCTCCTCGGGCTAACGCAGACGTCGGTGCTCGCGGGCCTGTTCATCTTCATGGGCTACCAGTCCCTCCGCGTCAACCCCATCCTCGAGCGCGTCGGCCACCTCGCTACCCCGCGCTCGCGG
This sequence comes from Thelonectria discophora, assembly GCA_911649645.1. NCBI lineage: Eukaryota > Fungi > Ascomycota > Sordariomycetes > Hypocreales > Nectriaceae > Thelonectria > Thelonectria discophora. The sequence goes on from CAJVRK010000012.1 coordinate 1,898,557, forward strand.
CTGCCAGACCTCCCGCCGGGCGCTACCTGGGCGGGCGTGCATACCTACACGACGACGCAGCTGGCGCTCACGGGCGTCGTCTTTGGCGTCACGCTCACCGTGGCGGCCCCCGCGTTTCCCCTGATCGTCATGGCCTTGGTGCCCGTCCGGCTGTCGCTTGTGAACAGGGTGTGGGGGCGCGAGACGCTTAAGCGAGTGGACGGCTGGGCGTGCCGGGGGGGAAGTCCGGAGGAGATTGAAGAGCTCCCGGACGCGGACGGTGTGCTGCAAGGTCCGGGGGACGAGGAGAAGGGCTGAGGATGAGACGACGTTTCGTCCTTGACCTGTTGGTTGCAGGTCTGATGCTCAGCCCATCATGCATGCATGCATGCTTAAGTCGATTAAAACCCGAGAGCTACCCCGCAGGTTTCTCTTGTTCTCCAAATCTCTCCTTCCTCCTCACTCTTTCTTACTCCTCACCCAAGCCCCGCCGTGTGGCCCGGTTTCATATTCAGTTGGATATCGAGAGGCTATAAGTCGGAAGACGATAGCCGCAACCGCGTCTCACCTTTGTAAATACTACAAAAGGATATTTCTTTATTTTTCATCATCACTCATACCCAATACTGTGTCGCTATCTTCCTATTCAACTCCATCATGGGCATCTCAGTCGAAGGAAAAGCCGCCGTCGTTACGGGCGGAGGCTCTGGTAAGCACTCACTTACACGGCGTCCAAAACACCAAACCTCGTCAACTAACCACAACCTCCAGGAATCAACCTTGAGTTTGTCAAGATCCTCCTCGGCAAGGGCTGCTCCGTCCTCATCGCCGACCTCAAGCTCCAGCCCGAAGCCGAGGCCCTCGTGCAATCCCACCCTTACACTTCTTCGTCCTCCTCCCCCGGCCTGCTCTTCGTCCAAACCGACGTATCCTCCTGGCCGCAACTGACAACCATGTGGACCACCGCCCTCACCGCCTTTCCCACCGTCGACATTGTCGTCCCCGGCGCCGGCCTCTTCGAGCCCCAGTGGTCTTCCTTCTGGGAACCCCCGCACACGGAAACCAACAGAAACACCGTGTCCCGTGACGACGCCCTCGCCGACCCGGGCCACTATGCCGTGCTGGACGTCAACCTCGTCGCCCCTATCCGCATCAGCCAGCTGGCCGTCGGATACTGGACCAAGCGCAAGATGCCCGGGTGTCTGGTGCACGTCGGCAGCATGGCCGGGTACACGTCGGGCATCAACACGCCGCTGTACTTTGCGAGCAAGCACGGCCTGCACGGCTTCGTGAGGTCGCTGGGCGGGCTGCGCGACCGGTTGGGCATTCGCGTTGGGTGCGTTGCTCCAGGGGGTGTGAGGGTGAGTACTAAAAAAACCTTTCCACAACGCCCATTTTTATCATATATCCGACTAACTTGTATAGACCCCCCTATGGCGCGACGACCCAACCAAAGCCTCCATGCTCGAACCCGACACGGTCCTCATCGAGCCCGAGGAGATCGCCCAGGCCATGTGGCAGCTCGTCGAGGACGACACCCTCGGCGACGGCACCATCTTCGAGGTCTCAAAGGGCAAGACGCGCGTCGTGCCGCTGTTCGACTCGCCCGTGCCCACGGGGGAAGCCATCCTCGTGCCCGGGTACGTCGCCGCAGGGGAGGCGCTGTATGAGAGGCTCCAGACGGACGGTATGGACGTTTGAGGTAGTTGACTGCACAATAGAGGTTGCTTAGAAAGCGTGGCTTAATCGCGTGAAGATATTGTAGTTGTACTTATTGGTGAAATATTGACCATGTATGACAGTCTCCCAATACTACATAAACACTTGATAATATCAAGATAGCTTCAGTAACTTCCCCTTATCTAGGGTAACCCACCCTCTAAGCGACAACCTGACTTGATCATTGAATTACATTGCATACAACTTCTGTGCTCTAATCTACGTGTAACCGGGTAGATACATTGACCTCACGCCACTTCTCGAGCTCCATGACTAATTGAGCCTCTTCCTGGCAAAGCGCCGCTATTTGTGCGACACCATCGGGGACCACATGAGTTGTGTAGCCTCAGAAGCCGTACGAACCATTTCCTTTCAAAGTCCAGACATAGCTTCACTCAGATCCCCTCAAAGTCACGACCTTCAGTCACAGAAACAAATCGGGGGAACACAAGTTTGCATGTTAGAATACTCTAGCGCAAGCTCAAAACGTATTCTATCTTGCAACAAAGGCACGTAGCCATTCTCCCCAATCTCCCAATAGCTTCGGCCAAAGAAAAAAGCCCCCAAACTTGCCCCAGAGTGGCCTCTCTCTGCAAAACACTGACCCGGCCTATCGACACCAAGGGCCGGAGAGGACGCGTCCTCCTAACATAGGTCCACCACCCACTCTCGAAATTCCAAATTTAACAATAGTATTATTGACATTTCCTTGTTGAAGTTTCCTCCGTATAGTTGTGGTAATGGCGTGGTAATGGTGTGGCGACGGTGTAGTCTTTGTTGTATAGCTTTCGATCGGGGCGACAATGGGAGGACCAGAAATGCCAAAATGTAAAAGAGAAAAAAATCCATGTGCCGCATGCCAGATAAATGAGCTCGCAGGAACGAGCTGGGTATCTCGACGAGCCTTCCCCTGTGCTCGATGTCTCTCCTTCTCTTCATAGGTGCTCTCCGTCACTGTTGCTGGTCTTCTCAACTTTTCAACCACCAAAGCACCTCGTCCCCAGAGCGAAATAAAACAAACGACCCAGCTCAAATCGACGCTCGAATAGATGATAGAAAAAAAAAAAAAAGAGGGAGAAGTCCCGAAACATTGGTCGGCTCGGATGCGTCGTTGCTCGTCCAGGAAGGAAGAAGAAGGGATGCAAATTTGATATCGGTGTCTGAATCGTCGAATAAACAGGAATAAAGGAGGGTATGAATCGCAAAAAGTTGCGTCGATTGTTGGTGCTGCGTTGCTTCAGACTGTCGTAACGGGGTCTAGCGGGATCGTATTACTTGATGTTCTTGAAGAGGTCATCTCCCAAGCTTCCGTGGTCCTTTTCGAGATCGGTGAGCTCGGGAATCATGGGGGGCGGAGGGCCGGCGGGCTTCTTGATCGTCGGCGTAGGGGGCGCGGCTTCGAAGACGGTACTGGACCGTTTAGGAGTCGAGTCTCCGGTCCTTATGCGCCGGAACCAGCCGCTGCTCCTCTTGGATTTGCGTTCATCCAGGAAGCTGGAGCCGCCTTGGCTGGTAGGGCGGGTGCCATTGGCGACGGAGAGACTCCCGTTCGATGTCTGGCCCTCTAGGTAACTGTTATTCAACGTGGTCCTGCTAAAAAGGCGACGGATGCTGCCCTGGCGACTCGAGGCGGCCGGGCTCAGGGGCACAACGTCGTCTGCATTGCGCTTGGTACCAGCTAGATTACCGTTGGAGGGGGAGCTCTTGGGCTCGTCATTGGACTCCTTGATGGCTTCTTTGATGCCCTTGGCAGGAGGAGGCGTCTGAGGAGGAGTCGGGACCTTTTGAACCGGAGAGTCCGGGGGTGGGGGAATGTTGGTGCCGTCGGTGATGCTTCCAAAGTTGAGATTGAGGGCAGGTAGCTCAAAGCGCGCGGCTCTGGAGCCACCGTTCAAGAGGGACGGCATTGCGTTGGGATGAATTGGGAGGGATGGTCTTGAAGAGGCGAGACGGGGGGACGCGTATGGCTGAAAGGGGGAATCCGGGGGCAGGAAATCGACCGGGGGGGTTGGGCAAGCAACGAGGACTTGCTTGTAGAGGCGGGTGTCGATGAAGTCCAAGCCGGCGATGGACAATGCAGAGGGCGGAATTCGATGACGAAGCGAAGTTTCAAGTCCCCGCAGAAACAATCAAGAAAGAGGCGTTTGGAAAGGAGAACAACGGCTGCTCTTTTCAGGGTCGTGGTCCGTCAGGAACGGCGACCCAGGCGGAAAAGAGCAGAGCAGGGGGTGGGTGGCTTCTGATTGCAAGGGTCTGGGCCGTGGCGTGGCGTGCTTTTTTTGCTGGGAGGGGGGAGCCTGGGAGGAGATGGGAATTTCCAGGCGATGGACCGTGTTGGACCGTGTTGGAGAAGACAATTAATTGCGGCGCAGAGAGAGCGAGAGTTGCGAGAGAGTAGTAGAAGGGAGAGTAGAGAGAGGGAAGACGAAGTGGCAACGGACACGTCGTCTAAAGACGGGATGGAAGGGAAGAAAGACGGTGACGTCGTCGAGAGACAAACAAGGGGAAAAGGGAAATGGGAATGGAAATGGAAAGGAAAAGGCAGAGGCAGACGGCAAGCAGCTGGGATAAGTCTGATGAGAGAAGAAATGCCCCATGGAAGCCGGCCCAAACGAGAGAGAGAGAGAGCGGTGGAGCAATGTTGCTTGGGTACGAAGGACAAGCTGCAACGGTCCAGACTGGAAGGGGAAGAGCGAGTGGAGGAGAGAGCAGGAGAGGGAAGGAGCTACGAGCTACTTGCAGGGCAGGTACATTGACTGCCAGGACTGCCAGTGGATTTCCCAGCTGGCAGTATTCATTTGTACCAGAAGAGAACAGCTAAAAAGGGCCCTTTCACCGTGCTCGCCTCATTCACTCCTTCTGCGACTCTGCCGCGCACTCCGCGCGGGAAGCAAATGGCAATGGGCAGGCGATGGCCAGTGGAAGGCCTGGAAGGTCAAATGTTTTAGCGGCACCTCCCGAGCGCGTGGCGCATCCCACGGTTCTTTGCCTGGATGAGGCCTGTTGCAAAACGTGATACACGCAACATGCGCATGGCAATACGAGTGACTGCTTACCTGCCTATGAGGTGTGTTGGACAGTTTCCTCTTGATCTTCTATCGCGCGCTCCTTCCTCATTGCAGAAGTAACGAAGCACACGACTTCAAACCAGGAAATGCAAGAGAAGCTGCCATCCATGCCGGCACCTCGCTAAAACCTCTTGGTCGCGTCTGCCAAGTTGGAGGGGGTTAGCGGCCGGTGTTGGAGGTACCGAAGATGACGGTACCCAGCATTGTGGGCATTGTGGGCATTGTGGGCAGCAGCCCGCCTACCTTCAGGCTATTTTCAGAAACCTCACCCTCTCTCCCCCGCCAGCTCATGGCCAGTTCAGTCGCCACTCTCGGGCGTCGCCTTTTTTCTTTCTTTTTCTCTCGGCACACATTTAGCATCAACGCCACAGACGTCCACGTCACTCTCGCGACGCAGAGGAGAGCCTCTTGCGTGCGAGAGCGGGGTCGGTCGTCACGATGAGGGACCGTCCAACACTTGCTGATGGATGGGATGCAATCTCCAAAAGGTGAACACGCAATGGTCGGAATATCTCTACGTAAGACCGGCAGACTGACAGATGCGATGCTCACCAGGTTCTCAACACATTCGCACGCGTTCTACACCCCCGGAGAGACTGTTTGGTCCGGGGTAATGCAAGGCACATGCCGTGAATGCAGCTAACTCTCTCGTTGGAATGAAGCCGGGAGAGCTCGCCAAAAAGGTCTGAAGCCGGGGCCCAGTTCCAACGGCCACCAACAGCTTATTACTGAGCAGCTCTCGTCAGACGTCTAAATGCAATCTATCTCTGACGTCCCGTCTATCCGCCTCACCCACACTTGTTCTTTGGTTGCTCTTCTCACCAATTCGTAGTTCCCGCCCGCCGGGTCGATTAATTAGATCCCGCCCGCACTTTATTCTCCCCGGCACCCGTCGGCCTGATGTCGCCTCCTGATTGGTCCGTGGGGCCCCGGCTTCACGTCATGAAACCAACGTCGTCGATTCCATCCTCGAACCGCCAACATTCTGCCTCTCCCTGCTACAACTCTCCTCCTTGAGCAAACTTCACCAGCCGCAGTTGCAGCAATCGCAATGGCCAGCTCACAGTGCTTCAAGCTCCGTGCTCTCGCATCCGCACCAGCGAGGCCTTCGGCTAAGCTCCGAGCCCGCCTCGGCCGACTTCCTACGACGGCCGTCCGACACAAGTCCGGACCGTTTGGCTACGTACAAGCCAAGGCGCTCGTCTTCAGCAAGAATGGCGAGCCCGACGACGTCCTCAGGTAAGCCTCTTCCGTCGGCCTTGATCGACACGAGTCAGTTAACCTCCGAACAGCGTGCACACCCACTCCATCTCCCCGTCTCTCCCCTCCTCTTCCGTCCTCGTCCGATCCCTCGCTGCGCCCATCAACCCCGCCGACATCAACACCATTCAAGGCACATACGGCTCGAAGCCTCCGTTTACCAACCTCATTGGCACCGCCGAGCCCTCTGTCATCCCTGGAAACGAAGGCGTCTTCGAGGTGGTGTCGGTTGGTGCCCCCGACTCTCCTCTGAAGAAGGGCGATTGGGTCATCCCTGCCATTGGCCAATACGGTACCTGGAGGACCCATGCTGTTGACGACGTCTCCAAGTTCATCAAGGTCGATAAGGAGGGCTTGACGCCCACCCAGGTCGCTACCGTGAGCGTGAACCCTTGCACCGCTTACAAGATCTTGCGCGCATACGGTCCCAATGCCGGCCCCAAGGCTGGCCTGGGCATGAAGCCCCTCGATCCCGGCAGCGGCCAATGGTTCATCCAAAACGGCGCCAACTCGGGCGTCGGCCGATCGGCCATCCAGTTCGGAAAGCTCTGGGGCCTCCGGAGCATCAACGTGGTGCGCGATCGCGAGACCCCCGAGGAGACAGAGGCGCTCAAGGCGGAGCTCAAGGGCCTCGGCGCCGACGTGGTGGTGACGGACTCGGAGTTCCTGTCCCGGGAATGGAGGGACCGGCTAAAGGAGATCACACGCAACGGCCGCGAAGAGATCGGCCTGGGCCTCAACTGCGTCGGCGGCAAGTCGGCCACGGCCATTGCGCGCTCGCTGGGCGAGGGCGCTACTATGGTCTCCTACGGAGGCATGTCCCGCCAGCCCGTGTCGCTTCCCGTCGGCCTCCTCATCTTCAAGGACATCCGCTTCGTCGGCTTCTGGCTGAGCCGCTGGAACGAGCGCGACCCCCAGGGCCGCAGGCATATGGTCAACGACATCCTCAACGACATTCGCGAGGGCAAATTCCACGACGTGCCCATCGAGGAGGTTAAGTGGGACTGGGACACGGAGGAGGCGACGCTGCGAAATGCCGTACAACAGGGCCTCTCAGGCTTCCGCAAGGGCAAGGGCGTGCTTGTATTCGGTGAGACCTGAATATGTTTAGTACGATGAAACGAATGACGGGACGAATGAACGTTGAATGTACATATGCTCATCTCTTGTCCATTTTCTGTATACCAAGGCGCTGCCCTGTGCATTAACCGACATTATTATGTCTCAGCGGCATTTCAACTTGATTGTCTTTGCATTCCTAACACCTCTTGGGAGTCGGCTTGAGACTTGGAACCGAGGTAGTATTAGCCAAGGGCTGGTAAGAGATTCTTTATCTCGGCCTGTCATAGGTAAGTCCTTGAGTCCTGGTCATGGCAGGTTCAATGTAGCACCTGCCTTACTGATGCCCCTCGTACGATTGCCGTCTTAACCGCTACCTACAAAGAAGGAACCAACCACCCCGTTCTAAAGTGGTCAACTTCAGCGTTGACATGGAAAGACCTACCAAAGGCAACATGCTAAAGGCGATCTTGCCTTCCCCTCTCAGCCTTTTTTGACGGGAAGGAAGCAGTTGCCCCTGGCTGACCGTCTCCAGAACTCGTTCTCTCGTTCTGATCATCCTCTTTCAAAACAGACATTCATGCTCCGTGCTACCCCAGGCAAAGACGACCATCATGACGATCAAGATGTTCTTCATCGGCGAAGGACATTTAGGTTGCATACGCGACTATTTTCGCTTCTCCAGCTGCTGAATGCACATGCTTCCTTTGTTTGCGACCAGTATCAAGTATATTTGGATGCTGACGAACAGTCTGAACATGGGCGACTCGAAGCATGACGGACAAAGATGATGGATGACAATGCTCCTTGTATGCCCACAAAGAAGGCGTTCTGGAGCTTTTCTCCAGGTAGACAATGTCTGGACGATCAAAGGCCCGTCCTCTCGCCCTCAACCGTGCATAAATACAGCTCTCTGTTCTCCCCAGATAGTTGATGGAAAGATCACTATCGAACGAAGCAGCACTGATCGAGGCAACAGCCCAAACGAAGCAGCAGTGAGCTATCGTCATCTCGAACATCACCCGCAGTTAACCATTCCACCATGCCTCCCAGGAGACGAGCTCCCAGGGGCGGACGAGGTCCTAAGGGAGAACGAAGGGCGGCCAACAGGCTAGCCCCCGTCTCGCCGATCCCACGCTGTGCGGCGGCGAGGAGAGAAAGGGAGACTCGGGAGGCGGCAATGCGCGACGGGGCACTGCAAGCCGATGCATATCTTGAGCAGGCATTGCTTGGAGAGCATGCAACCGAGGAACCTGCGCCAGCTCACTGGGACAACGAGGCACCAGCCGATGAACCCATGGAAGAAGCCCCCGAAGAGACGGATGGGTGGTCTTCGGGGTCGTCAGAGTACTCCTGGCCTGAACGTCCGCAACACCCCCGCGCGGAGGGGTCAGACGGGCCGGCTCCCAACCTGGACGCTGAGGAGAGGGATCCTACTCCTGATCAAAATGAGCCGAGGATCGACGAGGTCGACGCCGAGGACGACGAGGTTAGAGTTCCTTGGCGTCAGCGGGGCGAGAAGCCCAAGTTAGATGATGCAAGAGCATCCGCCCGTTGGACAGATGACAGGTACTTTGGCATACATAAGTTCAGGGTCAACCTCAACGAGTTTGTCTCGACCGGCGTAGCCATGACCCTACTGGTGGGCTGGGACTCTCTTGATTGACTCATTGCCAAATTTGCCAATGGCATGCCAACTCGCGACACGTGGGCTTCGCTCCCGGACTTCATCAAGGCTGAGCTGGAGGCCATTTGCCCTCGAGCCAAGACGTTTTATAGAGAGGGCCCCGACAGATTCTGGTACGTGCCTTCATCTGGCACCTTCTCTGTGATTGTCTCCTCCTTAACGAGGAATATAAATGGGCCGGAAAGGAGTGGAAGGCTTTTGGCTTTCTCCAGAAGAGCCTCAAGGCTAAGTTTGCTGCTTACATCTTTAGACCTGACACTAACCAAACCAAGGGAGCCTGTCCAAGAATGGCGTCGATACCTGTTTGACGCGACGCATCGGCTCAACAGACACAGCCTGACCCATCAACTGTATGTTCGCAAAGGGATTCACGCCGACGAGGCTCTTCTGGTAGGCGTGATCGAACCCTACTTGCATGGCATTGTCCCAGTGGACAGCATCCAGTTGTTTAATAGGAACGATGGACCTTTGCTCCATAAGTTCTTGGAGATCATCGTACTGGCTGCCCGATTCGACTTCGTCTTCATATCGTCCTATCACGATATCCACGTCGAATTGGACCATGTCAAACACGCTCCTGCCGAGACGCCCGAGCTGTTTGGCGGGGACGGCCCCTTCGAGCCCAACATGGCCAACCCCGTCAAGATGGTGGTCCGGCCCGGAGTGTCCTGCTAAGGCCGCTGGACCAAAGACTCGCGGAACCGGTTGGCGCTTCGCCAGTGCAGCGAGATAAAGTTCGAGCCCATCATCACGGCCGCTCGGATCGAGGGCTTTGGCATGTTCCATCCGTCCCACGGGACCCCCATACCCGCGAGCCTGGACCGGCCGGAGGACTGGACGGTGCTGGAACCGAGGGGTCGCGCCGAGGACCTGATTATCAGTCTGCACCGGCAGATGATGGAAACTCCCCTCGGACCCGGGCGTGACTTGGACCATGAACATGTTTCACTCCATGGTCTACAATTACTATGTCTATTATCGCCAAGGCTTGAACTATCGTGTGATATATGACCGCTTTATACACATTTATATGACGACCACCCTGAGGCCGTTGAGCAGGTGGAGAACGAATACAATGCGGCCCAGCCCTGATGATGATGATTTTGTAGAATAGAGGAGGTACAGGGAGGAGGATCAGCAGCAGCGGAAACCACGATAGATAAAAAGACGACGATGGAACGAACAGACAGACTCTCGATAGATGATTTATCCAATGGCATGTGGCCCCTTGTGATTTACCAGTGATCTAGGCTCGAAGCGCCTGCGCCCACTCGTGCAGCTTGTCGAGCACCATAGGCGCCAGCGCCGTCTGCGACTCCTCGATAAGCCGCTCAAAGTAGCGGAGCGCCTCCTCCTCGCTCATCTCCAAATGGAACCTGGTGCGCACCTTGAGCACCGCCTTGTCGGGCTCGAGGCGGATGTCGGGGATGTTTGCGTCTACCATGAGGCTGAACAGGTTGAGGATGAGGTTGGACGACTTGCGCAGGGCGGTGAAGGCGAGGAAGCAGTACTGCTTGAACTGCTGATAGTGGGCCGACGTGACGCCGCCCATGCAGTCGACCATTTCTTTGGATAGCTTCATGAGCGGCGCAAAAGGCTTCGGGTCGCGGCCGAGGATGAAGCCAAAGTCTGCGTGGAAGAAATGCCCGTCGGGGGCAAGCAAGAGGTTCTCGGTGTGACGGTCGCCGACGCCGAGGATGTAGGTAATAACGCAATACCCGGCGCAGGACCTCACGTACGTGTCGAGCGTCTCGGGGCGGACGCCGAGGGCCTGCCGCTCGTCCGGGTTGTGGTACTTGAGGTATCCCAGCACGGGGTTGGCCCGGAACTTGCCCAGGATGCTGGACAGGCTGGACGACTGTACAAACTGCGACGCGCCCGCCGTGACGTTTGTGGCGAGGATCTTGTACGGCGAGAGCTTGAGGTCGAGGTTCTCCTTTTGCAGCAGCTGGTCCATGAGCGTGATGATTTGTATCACCAGCTGGTCTTGCCGGAGGTCGTCACCCACCTTGAAGATGATGGGGTACGTGCTCCCCGTCGTCGTCTTGAAGGTGCACTTGAACGGGCTCAGCGACGACTTGAACACGACGGTATCCTCGGGAACCACGCCCGTGACCAGCACCGAAGGGTCGAGCGGCATGGGTAGCGGCGGGTCGATAGTCATCAGCTCGTTCTTAGGGTCTGACAGGAACTTTTTGGCCCGGTCCGTCTTCTTGGCGTTGGCGGCAGTCTTCTTTATCTCCTCCGCCGCGTCGCTTAGAAGAGAGAACATCTCTCCCTGCCGCAGCAGCGTCTTTCTCGTCTCGCTCCCGTCCTCCCGTCTCTCGAGCTCCGTCATGAACTGGTACGCAACCTTTCGGTAAATGTTCCGGTTGTCGAGGAGAGCATCGGGGCTGCCGTCTTCGCACTCCACCATGAGATACCAGTAAAAGTAGTTTCCTAGCTGGAAGTTCGCCGCAGCTCGCTGGATGAGGAATGTTGCGAGAGAAGAGTCGCGAGTGCTCTCCTCGGTAGAGTCGGTAGATATGTGCTCGTACTTGAGAGCTTGCACAAGCTGGAGCAAGTATAGCAGCAGTTCGTTGTCGTCTGCCTTGCGGAGTCGATCAACGGCATATGATCGAACAGCTGCGTTGTCAAACGACGGCCCAAGCAGCTCCAGGGCATCATCCACTTCGATCTCGGTCCAGCGCCCGAGTGCTTGAATGGCCAGCTTGGCTTCGCTTTGGTCACTCCAGTTGACCGATTTGACGAATTTCGTCAATGCCCTCTTGTCCCGCGTCAGATGATAGCGGAACTTCCACACCAGATCCGTCTCTTCCGTGTTGAGAACGTGCGTGGGCGGATATGACATGATGACGTTTAATTCATCTCGAACCTTGGCGTTTGGTTTCAGATCCTTGTCGAGGATGCCGTGCCTATGTGAGCTTCGGAAGAGGCGTCGGTGTTTTGCCTCAGCCGGGTTGTCTTTCTGGCCTACTTCAGGGTCATACACCTTGATAAGCCGTCCTCCAAGCCCGGTCGTGCTCTGATCAATAGCGTTGATGCCTGGGCCAAACTGGACTTCAGGCACAGGCTGAGTGATGGTGGCTTGTGACAAAGTCATGGACTGGAATGATGAGATGGGGGGTGCATCGTATTCGTGATCAGCGAAAACAATGGGGAAATCGAAGCGAGGAAGCTCGACGTTGAGAAGGAAGGTGGAGGAGCCCGGGCGACCATTCTCATCAGCATTGGCATCTCCGTTGACGGCCTGCTGGCGCTGAAGCATCTTCATAGAAGACTTTGCAGCCTGTAGGCCGCCTTTTTCGAAGTTGCGAAAGACCATCTGGTCCAGCCACTCTACGCGGGGAATCTCGCCCATCTCATGCTTCTTGAACAGCGTTTCCATCCGATCTAGCTCTTCAGCGTCTTTGTCAGGCGGCACAGAGCCTTTGCGCGCGTTGGGTTTCTTCTTGGTCGCGACAAGCGCCGGCGTTGTCGAGTTGTCGGTCCCATCGGCGTGTTTGTGTCGATGTACCAAGCACTTCTGCCTGCCCTTTTGCGCCTGGTTGTCATCGTCGAACATGGGCAGGGTAGTGCCGCCAAATGGGATCGCATGGCCGATGGCGCCCTTACCGCCCGTCGGCGACAGGTCCCATATGGTTATCGCGAGGGAAGAGTTGACTGGGAGGGCGCTGTAGGAGACCGGCAGCTGGAGCCATTCGTTCCACCTGGTCTGGTTAGCCACCATCGGTACGCGTGTAGATGTGAGATGTCGCACTTTCGCTCAGATCGGAATGGTTTGTAGGCGGTCTGCATTGGGATGGTCAAGGGCTTCGATCCGGCCCAGACTTGGACGGTGACGTAGAGGTCGGAGTGGGTGCTGAGAACAGATGTTAGGTGGCTGCGGAAACTGGGGGAGCGGGATAGCTACTTGATATTTGAGCCGACATGTCGCAAATCAGGCTTTTCTAGGAGCGTGGAGGACTTGTAGGGGGTCTCTTCACCCTCGAGGTTCATTCTGCAGCCGCGTTAGTGGGCATCATGGACATGTCGGCTGGGGAGCTCACATGCGAATGCTCACTGGATGATGGACATCCTTAGAGCCCGCAAAGGAGAACGGGTCCATACGCCCGTACTCAGACATGACGATCAGCTCATTCTGTGTGCGTGGGATAAGGGTGAAAGGTGTTGAATGTTGGGGCACAGCGTGGTGGGTTCGCGATGATGATGTAAGGTAAGTGGCTGTGAGTGGAAGATGTGACCAAACGGGTTCAAGTTGGCGGGCAGCTTTGATAAGATAAGCAGCGCATGCACGCACATGCGCAGGTCACGCTCGAATTGGGCGGGTACGAATGTGCGCTAGTAGGTACGAACAATATAATTTTGACACACTATTTCACAAGCCTAAGAACTTACACACTGCTATGCCAATGATCTAACAAATTTCCCACCCCACAAGATATACAAAGTCCCTGGATATCATAACTATCATACACTCATTCATGGCTTACTCGGCCTAGTTCTTGTGCCCCTTGAGGTGCCACTCAAACACCTTGCGGAACGTCTCCTTGGTCTTGTCCTGCATGACATCGCCGTGGCAAGGGATCATGGTGACGAAATCCCACTGGTCGATACGGTGCATGCTCTGGTTGAAGCTCTGGCGGTCCTTGATGAGGTACCAGTTTGCGCGCTTCAGCCAGCGAGCGTCGCCCGAGATGTCCTGGGCCCCCGAGAAGACCTTGTCGAGGATGCCGCCGCCGGGCCGCTCCGCCTCGGGCACCCTGCTGTACTGCTCCGTGGCGGGCAGGTTGAAGAGCAAGTCGGCCTGGATGAGCACGCGGTCGGGCTTGTAGAAGAAGACGATTTCCAGGTTGGCGTGGGCGTCGACGTACTCGTACTCAAAGTCGGCGTCGAAGTCGTCGCCGATGCGCGTCTGGCGCTTGTCGGCCTTTGTGAAGACGACGGAGAAGGCCTCGTTGCCGATCTTGGCGTCGTGCTGCTTGGCTCGCTTCTCCGGCAGGCCCTCGGGCCCGACGAGCTTGGCCTCGGGGTACTGCTTTGCCCACTCGGAGACGAAGATGTGGTGCTCGAAGTCCAGGGCGACAATGTAGCGCACGTTGCCGCCCAGCTCGGCCACCTTTGCCTTGACGGGGTCTGTGAGCGCGACGGGAGAAAAGACAGCCAGAGCACCGGACGTGAGTTTCACTATTGCGTCACGTTAGCAGACAATTCAATGCACAACGCTGGCATCAATGCATACCGAGAGTTCCTCGACCACCAATCTTGATTCTGCCAAAGCGCGCAAAGGGCACTGAGAAGGTGACAACATTGGGAGTGACGTTGCGGATGACCATGACATCGGCCGGGTTGGAGGGAATGAGTTTCGACGACATGATTGCGGATTGATGTGAGTGCGGGTGAGAGCTGAAGAAGCTTTGTTGTCGATAATGTATTCGTATGGGAGACGGAGTTGGGGATGTAGGGTTAAATAGATGACGGCTGGCGGCTGCGGAAACCAATTGTGTCGATGACGATGAGGCGGTTGTCTGAAGAGCTCGAGTTGATTGATGCTTCAACAAAGGGAGCAGAATTGGGATCGAAAGGGCAAGACAGGGAGCATTTAAACAAACGGTCGACAACAAACTCGGCGAACGACGCCGAAGTGGCGTAGGCAGCATGATTAATCAACCACGACAAGTTGCAAGAAATGGCATCAGGTCACGGACAAGACGAAGCAAGGGACAAGCCTACAGGGGGGAATCAAAACGGAAATGACATCAACAAACGGCCAGACTGAATAAGCTTTTTCGCATCGGCTGGAGCCACGCGTGGCCCCGAATCCACTGCTGCCGAGGCTCGGCCAGTCTATTGTTCCATGGCCTGGAATCTTTGCTTCGGATACGCCAGAGGACGAGGAGTTATCGCTTTTTTAGGTGGTGTGCCCGTGCTGTGAGTCGATTAATTCCGCCGATTCCAGATAATTCTGCAGCCCTACCAGAGTGAGACATGCAGAACCAGAGTGGGCTCTCCGGTTACCGTTCGTCATTTTCCGTCATTACCCAGTCTTCATCAGGGACCGTTGAAGATCCAATTCCAAATACTCGGGTCCAAACGGGTGGGCTAGTGCATGTGCCCACGGGCAGATCGTGGCATGTCAAGATCGGCAGACATTCATTCACACCCATCTCAAGCGCTTCGGGCATAAGCAGTCTAAATTTCTATTTCAAATACGAACGTACTCTAAAATGGCATTAAGAAAACATGCATGGCCTCTCCCCCTTCACCACCGGAACGCCTTCGCTCCCTCGCCGAAAGGCCACAGATTGACCAACCACTCCTGAGCTTCCGACCAGTTCGAGAACAAGGCCGTATCGATCCCGACCCCTCCCAGCCACGTCCGGTCAAAGCGATACGCGTCTAGCATGTAGTTCCTCGTCAGCCCGTTGGCCGCGAACCAGATGTGCTTCTGACGGCGGCACGAGATCAACACCTGCACCGTGAAGAAGAAGAGCACGCAGTACGTGAGAACCACCCACAGGTGCCACGACTTGGCCGTCTCGAGTTTCGATAGCTTGGATTTGGGTCTAACGCCGGTGACTGGGGACTCGCCTTCTTCAATCGGGTAAATTCCACCCTCTCGCCCATGCTGTGGCCCTTTCGGCCGTTGCTCTGTCGGCGTGGAGATGGCAGGAACAGTCATTTGTCCCTTGGGGTGTTGAGAACCCGAAGATTGAGTTCCAAACAAGTCGGAAGACTGAGGATGTCGATTCCCGGAACTGTCAGGCAGACTCTCAAGGGTGCCCATGCCACCGCTGAAAGGCGGCGACATGCCCATATTCATCTCCTCGTCCAACGTGTTTCGAACTCCGTCGCCAAGACTTGTCGAGCTGTCACCGTATCTACTCGGCTGTCTCGGCTCTCGCCAGCCGTATGAGGGCGACAGGCCACTCCCCAGCGAGGAGGTCGACCGGATACCGTCAGGACTGCGATTAGCAGAGTTCATCGTACCGCTGTCGAGAGCCGCAAAGCCACCAAGAGATTCACGAACACCTCCACCCGAGGAAAACAAAGACGCGGAAGTGACATACGGAAAGCTGGAGAGTTTTCCTTTGTCTTTCATCTCGACGTACTCGTCGATGGACCCAAGGGGCTTACTGTAACCACTGCCCGATCTCGACCTAATTTTCTTTGGACTCGCTTCGATAGAGTCTGGATGCGGAGTATCGGGTTCGTCGTTGTCAGCTGTACCGCGCTGCTGTTCCCAGACGTTATCTCTTGCCCACTCTGACTTCGCACCTTGCGATGATGACTCTCCGACGTCAAGTCGAGGAAGTTGCTTCGCGGTGGCTTTTTCAGGCACTTCCACACCTTTCAGCTTCTCCTCTAGCTTCTCTGCTGGTGCTTGAGTGTTCGGCAAGGGGGTTTCTTCGCCATAGATGGCCCAAGCATTCTGACGCAGAGTGTTCTTGAGGGCGGCGCTGCTTGTCGCGATGTCGACTTGGCTGTCGTTATCGACCTGTTCCTGGCTGTCCTTCATCGCATTGAACTCGGCCGTAACCAAGTCTCGCTCATTACACACACTTTGAATCTCCCGTTTGAGCTCCGCGTTTTGCTGTGCGAGGCTTGCAATCTCCATCAGAAGCTCCTCGCGCGATGACCCTGCTCGAGGACCGTCTCTCGACTGTTTGAGGGCTACGATCTCCGCCACTAGCTCCTCCCGCGATGGCTCTCCCGCTGGGCCGTCTATCCGCTCTTCTAGGGTTGCGATGTGCGCCAAAAGCTCATCACGCGATGGCTCTCCCGGACGGCCATGTGCGTCCTCTTCTAGGGCTGCGATGTGCGCCCAAAGATCCTCGCGCGACGGCTCTTTCGCAAGGCCGCCTAACCGCTCCCTTAGGGCTGCGTTCTCTGCCAAAAGCTCCTCGCGCGATTTCCCTGCTGGAGGGCTCTTCTTCACTTGTGAAGCGAGCGCGGTCGCGTCGCTCAAGAGACCGGTAAGTTGCTCCCTCATGTGTTGAAAGTCATTCTCCGCAATCGAATCTTGGTTATCCGTCTCCCAGTCCGGTGCTATGTGAATGGCCTTACTGGGAGACGGTGACGGGCTCATGAATTCTTGGCTCATAGGCCTAGATCCCGCGTCTCGGTTTGACAATTGAAGGAGGTTGAGGCTCGAGATTGAGCTCATGAATCGATGGCCCGAACTCGTGGGCCTCCGCTGTCCGGATTCGCCCGCGTCTTGCCCTACCAGCTGGAGGGAGTTCCTGTGAGACGAACCTGGGGTTGCGAATTCCTGGGCCCAACTCTGGGGTCTTGGTCGGGGCTCACACAGACCTCGCCTGATTGCCAGCGGTATGTCGTCGAGAGTCTGCATTCGGTTCGTGGCTTGCACTTCCAAGTCCTCATCGTCGTCCCCAGCCCTGTAGATATCGCTGTCGGAGAGTTCCTCCACCTCTTCGTCAATGGGGCTGGTCACCCTGTCGTGTACGGGTCGTCTGTCGTTATCATTGTTCGTTGCGTTATCATCACTCTCGATGTCATCCGTGGTCTGATCATTCTCATAATCAGGCTCGTCGCCGGCTTCGGCTCCGCTGTCGTCAACCTCAACGTCGTTGGTCTCCTGCTCAGCGTCTTCGTTCTCTTGCCCTGAGCTCTCGCTCTCCTGCTCAGCATCTCCAGTCGCCTTCTCAGCGACTTTAGTCGTGTTCTCAGTGTCTTCAATCGTCTCTTTGGTCGTCTCTTTAGTGTCCTCGATCTTCTCATCGTTCTCAGACCTCTCGATGTCATCCATTATCTCATCGTTGTTACTCTCAATCTCATTCTGCTCTCGGTCTTCGTGAGCGCCCTCGATATTTGTTTCCTCATTAGGCAGATCACGGCTCTCCGCGCTTTGGTGTGTTCGTGTATCCGAATATTCGTGGGAGTTTGCTCCGCGCGGTCGAACGGGACTGTCGGGGGGACTGTCGGGTTCCATTTCGAATATCGTGCAGACGACGTGAGCAGGTGATGTAAATCATAAACGAATATCTCAGAGGTCTCTGGTTGTTCAGGAGCCAGCGGCTGCAACTGCGAAATGGTGGAAGATTTGAGGCAAATGAGGGGAAAAAGCGTCGAAAATGAAGGCACCTTCAGGGTGTGGTGCCGGTCTAGATATAAGAAGATCCTTCTATATGAGGCGGCTAGAGCGCTTTTGAGACAAAGGCTCTGACTGATTTGCCCAACTCGCATCCATGTGCAGACAGACGCGACCATACCGACAATGGTTTCTTTCCTCATCGATAAAGATGGCAGAATTAGAACCGAGCGGCCTTGACCATGACTCGTGCCTCTCGGTCATCAAAGGAAGATTGAGCACGAAAGGACAAAGACGTAAACACCCATCTGATGAACGCCGTCGCGTAATCTTTGATCCCGGATTTAGCTTCGATTGAAAGAAACAAAGGCCCAGAACGATGGGGGGGAGGTTGGGGAATTTTTGACGAGAAGGCTCAACTGTACCAGCCCCTTGCGCCAGGTCCTGGAGTGAGTGTCTCCTTCCTGTGCGGAATCATTGACTCCTTCATATCAAAGGTATCTATAATATCTTGCCACGTTTCCATGTCCATGGCTAGGATTGCTTGGTGTTTGGACGCACCATGTGCAGCATCCTCCTCGTCATCCTCCCCCCTCTCGATGGGAGCTGCCAAGCAGTTAGTAAATTGCCGAGAGTGTGGGTTCTGACGAGCTTACACAGAGATGGGAGTCCGTGTTCGTCATAGTTGATCTCGATCTTTCCGTCTCGGACGAGGAAACTGACGTAGAACATATTCTCCACGGTTTGGCCAAACGACTTTGGGTTGACGATGAACCGCAGCAAATCGACGCCGCCAGTGCTCCGGAGCCCATGCTGCTGCATGATTCTGTCTTTGTCCTGCTGATTCATGCCTGGTTTCATCAAACCTATGACTGTATCTTGAATATCTCCTTGAACTTTGGTGAGTTGGTCGAAGATCGTGCCGCAAATCAACGTCAAATCGTTTTCCTTCTTTGCGAGTTCTTCCACGTCCAACACCTCGGGTCTGATTTCAGTCAGGTCATTCGGTCGGAAAGGAGCGCTCCGTTTAGTGATTTTCCGGGCCTTCTTCTCGACGGATAGCGGACCGAGCAGGAAACCGGATAGCGCCGGCCGTCGAATAAAGGGCAAGGCGGCATACTGACCCAGATGAGGCCAGTTCATCATGTCTCCTTCGTCACCAATCTCATCTTCATCTTCGTCCGCGCGAGTCGCCCTTCTTCTTTGACGCTGAGTGCTTGACAGCTCCTCGGCATCGTCGTCGGCAATTCCTCTGCCCTGGCGCATGTAGCTAATGCACTTGGACACGAACTCGTCCACGTCAATGCCCTCCGATAGACCGCCTTGGGTGAGGCGCAGGGTTTTTCGGTATGACAAGTCGGATGTACTGACAAGCAGCCGCGAGTCGATGGTGGCCTCGGTCGTCTGGCGCACTTGCTTCGTGAGCTCGTCAGCTTGTAGGATGGCTTCATGCAAGCCCGTCGACTCTGGCTGCAAGAATTCTTCGGTATTCTCTGTGACTTTGCGAAGCAGATCTCGGAACGACTGTTGCACTATTCGCCTTTCGTCAACCGGTTGGTCTGGATCGTACACAGTCTTGCCGGTGGGAGACCCCTTAGAGGATGACGAGTGCTCTTGGGTGCGCCGTCGGCGACTCGATGTCTGACCGGTCCTCGTATCGGCGCGCTTCCTCTTCGGACCAGAGGCAGAGTAGTTCGAATTGCGCTCGCGAACTGCTAGGTTGCGACCCGGGGGAGTCGTCACTTCTGGTGAACCGGACGATTCATCGTCAGAGGGCTCGGCGTCCCGGGAAGGCATTATGGTGAATCTGACGGTGATTCTCGGTTCAAGTTCGCGTATCGATTTCTGCGGGAGCTTGGTCGTTCGGAGGCGCGGCGACTCGCAGAAACTGCGTGCGAAAAGTAGGGTATTTGGCTCTGAACAAGTTGTTCACAAAGGCCTGGCGATCGTCGTGGGAAGGAGCTATCAAGTCGCGGTTGCGCGCGGCGCGCTTGGTGGGTAGGTACGTACCTCGCTCCCATTAAAAGCAATGAACCAATCAGGATGGATTGCGGGGCATCGCAGAGCAACCGCAGAAGACCCAACCTGCGAGCAAACATGACTTCGAAGGAATATTTCTTTTATCTTTTATCTTCAAGAGATAAGACTTTGGTGTCAAACTCGTATATCGCGAAATTTGGAAAAGCTGGAACTCGCTCAGCGTTCTTCAAGCATAGGGTGAAGGGTGAGGTGGTGGTTTGGATCAACGAATGTGCATCTCAGGTGCTCCGAAGGTGAAAGTGACAAATTTTCAAATCTAGTTATTTAGCAAGTCGATGGATAATTCGGTTAGGCTTGTGTCGCATAAGAAGGTCCTATCCGTGTACCTCGAACACGTTGAGCGGATACTCGCACAAGCAAACACATTTATTAATCTCTCCAACCATCAACTCAACACGAATAGTTGTCAGGAGTAGCCCTAGCCCGGCGTTCCTGTTCGTCGCTCTCCTAGGAACGAGAATAGAACTCTATCTTGAGGCTTGATCTCGCTCCTCTGCTCGCAAGACTCCCCTCTCCCTTAAGTCTTCCCCTTTCCCGTACCCGACCCCGTCCCCTCTCGAACGCGTAACCTAGGGACGCCTTGGCACGGAAAAGAAGGAAAAGAAAAAGTCTCAAGTTCTTGGCAAATGCTGCGCACGACGGGCGAATCCGGTCGGTTGTCAAAGACCGAAGCCCGAGCGGAAAGCGACAGGGGCTTTTTCTGGCTTATGCGTGCAGCCCCAGGACCACCGTAGACGTGTTAATAATATCGAGGGGTCCCGTTGGCGTTGCCAAGCACGCCGAAACGCATGTCAGAAAAGACGAGGATACTCCCCCATCGACACACTCTCTTTGGCAACTCCTCGATTGCCTCTGAGCGTGCTGATTTTAGCCGCTGTTAGTTCGTCTCCCACCCTCCTCTTTCACACCCCTTGACACCCCCTTTGGGTCCTTGACGGTTAGTCCACGGAAACGGGTCGCCCGCCTCACCGCGCCCGGGGCAATGGGCTCGGTCCGGGTGACCCGTATTTATCTGTCATGGAGGGGTTTGGATGTCCTCATGAACGACGCCTCGTGCAAGGGGATGGATGGTTGAAGAAAGGTGAGGAGAAGTTGGGTTGGCCCTGCTTCGAGTCTTGGTCTCGTTTCGCCTCGCCTCGTCTCTATAAAACAAGAATAAAAGCCGCTGTAATGTTTGGTTCCTGCATCACCGCCTCCACCCGACAAACCAACGCTTCCGGGCGGCCACGACGATCCTCCGAGCCTCCGCGCACATAAACTTCCAAGTTGGCCGACGCAGCAGCACATTCCTCGCTGGAGATGGCGTCGAACCTTACAGTAGCTCGAGAAGTTGGAGAGGGATGTCACCACTTGCAACCCCTTGCTTGTCCTGGATGGAACGAAGCAACGCACAAGCAAGAACCACACCATACACGCAACTCAGCAATCATCCAGACACCACAACACAATCTACCTTAGCCGTGCGTGCATAGGTTGGGGGAGGGGTCGTCCAGTCGGGGGGAAGGGAGGTTCGGCCTATGGCCAAAGTGGCCGAGGATGGGAGTTTGATCAAGTCGCAACCCGAAATTCCCGTTTTTTTTGCATCATGTTGATTTCAAAGTGCCAAAACTCGAGCATGCCCATTTGTCCAGCTGGGTTTTGACGTCGGGTGCTTTATGCAAAACACACAACGCACAACGACGTCAACTAAACAGCGAAACAGAATGGAGCCTAGGCAGTTTAGTTTCACCTCGAAAAGCAAGAGAGGGACCAACTTTTGACAAGTCTCGTCAGCGCCCAAGACATCATCGAAGCCCCACTCGTCGTCGCCAACGCAGGGTATGCGGGTTCTCTATGTTTCCGACTTGCCGGTCCTTTGTAGGAAGCTGAGATGATCATCGTGACTCAAAGAGGCAAACCCGCAGGTCCTTGGTCGACACAACAAGGGAGGGGCTTCGACGCTTCATAAGCAACGTCCTTGGAAAACATCGGCAAAAGCAGTTGGCAGTTGGCCGTGAAAGAATTGAAACAACGACGCCTTATCGAGCTGTCCTTCCCAACTCGGCACGTCTTTTCTCCTCATCCCCCCTCCCCCCTGCGTGCACTGCCCGATTAACACAAAGCCCAGGCCCACCAGAACAGAACCCTCCCCGCCATTTGCGACCATTTGGGCCTCTCTGGAGAGACCATTTGGGTGAGGTGGACAAGGAGAGGCGGCGTGCCCGGAAAACAAACCCGCCCAATACCCCGCTATCGCCGTGTGGAAGCATCCGTGGAAGCTCTCCCACGGCCGATTCTGGCAATGCGCCGGGTCCCTGTGCCACCAAGGGGGGGGACTGCATTCTCCCAATGATTTTCCCCTTCCCTGTGCTGCTCACTTGTCATCAGCAACAACTGGTGTGTATGTGTGTGTGGCATCCATCCCGATCCCGTCCCAGTCACACTCGGTGAATACATATATGTAGTCCGTAGAGGACATGGGTGGTACTCGTGGCCTGGTCTGCTGTGACATGGGAAAGATAGAGCGAGACCATACTGCGATAACGGCCCAAAAAGAAACGGTCTAACTAGGATTCACTTACGCTCTCGTCTTCTCGGCTGGCGTCATGGCTCGTTCATAGCATCATCTCGTCGAGTCTCTCACGTGTCCCCGCATCTCGGCCCCCCCTCCCTCTTCTCCTCCTCCTCCTCCCCTTCTCCTCCTCCTCCTCCACGTCCAATCCCGCGCCACAAAATCAATCTTGGATTCGCCCAGCTTGGCCATGCCTGGGCTCGAACTGCATCCCAAAAGGCCAAAGGCCTAGATGCAAAAAGTGGCCTCGTTCCTTGGCCCACCGTCACGTCGTCACTACACACTCCTCCCTGCATGCATGTTTATCCGCGGCTGTGCATTAACACCTAGGGACGTAAGGTATTCTGACCCTCCTTGTCTCACTCATCGCTTGCCCAGAACCAAGAAAAGGGAGTGTTCCCACTCACTCGTACTTGTCAACCCTTTCCCATCGTCTCCCATTCTTCCACACACCAAGGGCGAAAAAAAGGTTCACTTGACCTTCTACCCGCGTGATCCCCTCTTTATCAAACATACAACAAACCAACCCGACTTGATATTCTTGATAAATCAACCTCCTGGACAGATGCCCCATCTGAGTTCCCCTGCCCCTCTTCTGCTTCGTTCCCATCCGTGTTGTGTCCCTCCATCACCAACATCATGACTGGAGCTATTGCTACTCCCCGCTACAGCTTCGAGGACTTCGAAACTGCCTCGATCCGTTCTGCTGCTCCTTCATACGGTGAGTTCCTCTGCCCCATGCCGTGTCCCCTCTGCCCATGCTTTTTTCTCGGCTCCTGCACGTTCATGCCCAGCATCACCTGGCCGCATCACGAGAAGCATGAGGGCCTTCAGTGGAGTCCCCGTTCCAGACTGCTGTAGCTGACACGAGGCTGTATCGCCGCCTTCTCTTCTCCAGTCTCGGAAGCGCCCTCATACCACTCCGTCGCTCCGTATCCCGAGGCCGTCCCCCCGTACTCGCCGCCGGCCAGCCGACCCGCCGTCGCCTCGGGCTCGACCACGTCCCTGATCCCCCCGAGCGCCGACGGCAACTCGACCCCCCGCCAGCGCACCATCGGCCTCCCCCCTGTGCCCTCGGGCCCGGTGCGAGGCGTCCCGAACCTAAACAACTTCCGCGTCGCCACCTGGTCCACCGTCACCAGCAACCCGACAGCCCGGCAGTACCAGCGCGTGGCCCAGCGCCGCATGAACGCCCAGCGCGACCCCGTCGACAGCTTGCGCCGCGCCATGTCGGCCGTGTCCGTCGCCGAGGACCAGCCGCAGGCGCAGGCGCAGTCGCACTCGCAGTCGCAGGAGTCCCTCGAGACCCCCTCTCGCCCCCTCGAGGACCCGTACCTGGTGGGAGAGGTCGCCGCCGCGAGGGCGCGCCAGGAGAGGATCGCGCGCGAACACGGAGATGACATCCTCGTACGCGAAGATCGTCAGTGGGACTGGTTCCTCGGTAAGTAACAAGATGCGACTCCTCCCTTGAAAGACAGACAGCGACAGGGTTTGCTAACACGTCGCACAGCCCAAATGAAGGACTGGGATGAGCGCGACCGCAGCTGGACTCGGTTCCGTCGCGATGCCGAAATGAGCTCGCGCAAGAAGCTCCTTCGCCGCATCGGAGGGAGGCGCTTGATGATGTAAACGACCGTTCTCGTGGCGCGCCGGGACGCCGAACCCCCCCCCCCCCCCCCCCCCCCCTCCCAGTGTCATGTTTGACGGGGGTTGCATCTTGCACGACATTTGCCGCATTTTCGGCGTTGATGACCTAGATATTTGTTTCTTTTTGTTTCTTCTCTGGTTTCCTCATCTTCATCGTGTCTGCGTTTCGGGGCGCGCACACGTTTCTCTCCATCCCATCCACATCGCGATGACGCAAGAGGAGTCGCCAGCAGACTCTTCTCTTCTCTTCATGTGCACAGTTGCACTCACCAAGGGTTTCATGGTTCGTGCTTTATGGGCTTTGGCAGGTTGCAGAACTGGACATAGGTATTTAGCCCCCCCTCATCGAACAAAGATTTCAACATCGCCTTCGCAGAGTTCTCTCCCGTGTACGTGATGCGACATAAAGCCAAATACCGTCAATTTCTCCATTTGCTGTCTACCTGTCACGTTAAAATTACACGGTTTCCATAACGCCTTGTCCGATGCAACTATTAAGACACGTTGCGGGGGCCTGATGACGGCTCCTAACATCTTTGGCATCCATCAAGAATACCATAGGGATGCAGTCTGATAGACTGTCGTTGGTGGGTTCGGTCCGGGCCAGCTTAACCCTTGCTCTTGGTGTTGAGGATCAGGGCAACGATGAGGCTTCTATATGTTAGCACGCGGTCAAGATAGACATGAATAGTTTCGCATACCCGTAGAGACCCAGCACCTCGCCGAAAATAAGAATCAGGACCATGCCCACAAAGATCCTCGACTGCTCCATGTACGCGCGGACACCAGTATCACCGACGATGCCGATGCAGTAGCCAGCGGCAAGGCCGGTCATACCGACAGCAATGCCGCATCCAAGATGCAAGAAGGCTCTGGGACGAATCAGTATCATGTCTGATATCCTGGTATATATCTTTCGCTTACGTGAACAAGCTATAGTTTTGAGTCGACGGAGGGGCCAAGTCCTCGGCGATCAGGACGGAGATGACGAGGGAGTAAACGGCGATAATACCGGACATGACCACGGGAATCAGACACTGCGTCGAGTGTTAGACGGCAAGCTTCGCAGGATGTAGATTCGAAGGGGGTAGCGGTACCTTCATGATGAGGTCAGGTCGAAAGGTACCGACACCAGCAATGCCGATGCCCGACTTTGCGGTCCCGTACGCAGCGCCAATAGCTATTCCATTTGTTCAGTATATGTTCATTGATGATTCGAGTCGTCGACATGGGGGAGAAGCGTACATCCGAAGACCATGGCAGCTGCAATGCCGGCCTGCAAAGAGGATCCATCAGCAATCCGCGTCTCCCGTGGCGCGCATGTCGCATAGAACTCACCATCCCAATGAAGGGGGCAAATTTGGGAGTCATTTCCGATGACTCAGCCATGGTGAAGGAGCGGCCGCTGGACAGAGGGCGTGAGTGACGAGACGAATGGGCGTTGGTGGTTTATTGTTGGAAGCTTGGGGATTGATGCAAGCCAGGCTGCCAGGAATCGCGATAGCTGGAAGCCAGCTTGGACACCCTGTTGCTGAGCTGGAGACGCAGTGGCCAATCAGAAGCGACGGTGGCAGGTGATCTAGCACGTGATCTCGTCGCACTAGCTGGCTCTTGATTGGGTCCCTTTTGTGGATGTCGAGGCTTGGTTTGTGCCGCGCTGGACTGGGGGGGGCCCTTTGACTTCCTGCGGGCACTTGCGGGCTGTTGCACCGGGGGTGGCCATGCTGTGTACTCGGTACGGGGTGCTGGACGTCTCGGTCGTCGATTGTTCTTGCAGCGGGAAAGAGAGGCAACCAGAGGACAAAGGTTAGCCGAGTTGTGTTGCACGCCATCGTGATTGGCCTGCGTCCCCGAGTTCTCGATCAGTCAGTTGACCCGGGATGTGCAGGCGGCTCGAACAAACACCCATTCACTACTTCGGCAGGTCGCTATTCATCCATCAACGGCCGCCAGCCAGGTGGGTGCAGCATCAACGCACGCAGAGAAGCCCCCTCCTGCTCAGGCCGCCGGCCCCTTTATTCTGAGCCACATTCTTCGGTCCTAAAGTACGAAGTACCTATTCGGATACGGATGGAGAATCAACAGTGCTACCCTCCCAGGAACAAGGTACCCTACTAGTTTGCTGGGAGGGTGGTTACGTACGGTAGGAGGAGGCATGTACGGTAGTGTTCTGGGTTACCTCCCCGTTGTCAGGCAGAACAAAGGATCCAGTGTTCTTGTTGTCTGTTGATAAGCCTGCTGGGACTCCACAAGTGCCTGGGCTGAGGATATTGAAGACAAACCTTCAAAGCTCTGCATCTGTTCTGCATGGAGAATCCTCCAGCCAGTGTCAGCAGAACTAACTTAGCTTCTATTCTTCGTCGATTCTTTCCTGATCAACCCTCGTCGGCGGCTTCGTACGTGCCGGACCCATCCACCTCTAGTAGGCCAACCCCCGGGCCGTCCACAGTGGACACTGCACTGGGTGATTCAGTGAATCATTGTCGACCCCCGGCTCTAACCTCTCCCCATGCACTGACGGTTGTTGCCCACCAAAACGGCCACCGTTTGGGAACGTCCGCTCTTCCACCGCTCTCTCCACTGCCACCAGTCCACCAGTCCACCACTGCCACTGACACCCGACTCCTCGAGAAGCCGTCGACGTGTGGACGCGGACGTGGACATTGGTGGATCATCTCTTGCTTTTGCTTAGGTCCCGTTGCTTTGCTTCCAGCGGTGCTCGGCTTCCAAGTGCTGGTCTGGTCCCATTCAGCATTCAGCATTCAGCATTCACCACTCGCTCCGTCGACTTGCTCCGGCTGCATCGTGAACCTCGAGCATTCATAGTCGCTACCCAGCGCCATCTCGATTCTCGCCATCGCCCATTGCTAGTCGTCCCTTTCCCCTTGTCCTGGCCGGCCCGACAAGCCCTTGCCCTGGACTCGACAGCGTTGCTATTTCCTATTCTTTGTCGATTTTACGACCTCACACTCGCCCGCTTTATCCTTAACCCGCCGACGTCCGCTTGGGCACGAACCTCGCTGCTCTCGCTCTCCCTGCACCACCGACCTCCTCGATAACCTCAGCTTCGCATCCGCGGCACCACGCCCACCGATAAACGAGTCCCGACCATACTTCGTCGCCTGTATCCCAGCTCAGGGGCCGTGTTGACGTCGACTGACGGCGGCGCATCCGTCGACGTCGGCTGTTGATCCCGTCGTCGACCATTTTGGCCTCCATCGGGGCTCTCCAAGAGACCCGGTTCGTTCTTCCTACTCCCCGAGCAGACAACATTGCTCCATCCTCTCCTCGATGCGGTCCTCTAATTGCTCCCAACATGTAGATCATAGATTCTCGTCGACATGGCCGAATACGGATATGACCCTCGCGGACAGCCCCAACGCGGGCCACCTCGCGGTGGTTACGGCGATGCCAACAATTACCAGCGAGATGCCGCCTTCTCCAACATCTTCGGCGCCGCTCCTCCTCCGGGAAGGTCCCAGACCATGACGTCCTCCTCGATGCCTCCTCACATGAGGGATCCAGGCCGAACACAGACCATGTCGTCGACGTCGTCCGGCATGCAGCGGATGCCACCGCCTCGACCCCCCCCTGGCCAGTATCCCGACCGCGATCCCATGAGAACCCGAACGATCGATTCGAACTCGGGGGGCGGCTACTATCCTCAACACCGCTCGGCCTCGGGCGGCCAACACCAGCAGCACATCCCCCCCTACATGCAGCAAGGCCAACCACCACCACAAAGGCGTCCATACCCTGGGGGCCCCGGAGGGCCGGTACCTCCACGCGGCGTGGACCATCGGGGCCCTCCTTCGCAGGCCGCCGGGGCCAGGACTCCTGCTCAACGATTCTACCAAGGAGGGCCAGGCCCCGGCCCGGCCATGAACAGCGACCCTTATCGATCGCAGTCATTGGCTTCGGCCCCGAGGCCTCAGATGTACCACCCGCCGCCGAACACCTACCAGCAACAGCAGGCTCCCGCGAACCAGATGCGCCACGCTCCCTACGCTCATCAGGGCTCGGCGAGGACGACAGCTCAAGGCAGAGTTGTCCCGGAGCGGCACGAGGATCGGGCAATGTCTCTGACGGGGTCATACCCGCCTCAGGACCGAGATCCCCATCAGACCATGAGCGGCCGAGTCATCCCTAACCGACGAGCTCCAGCTGAGGCGCCGGCTGCGAACGGTTACCCCGCCTCGGCCAGCCCCTACGGAAACGTTCCTGGGACCCAGACTCGAACCCCCAGCATGGCTTCGTCGAACGGAGGGAGCGACCACGGAAGGACAATGTCTATGGCCTCTACCATCGCGCCTACCATTGCCCCCTCCGAGTCGGACGCCGGTACTCTCGTGCAACGACCTAGTAGGAGCAAGTCTGTCGAGAGCGAACGTCCACCGACCGCGAGCAAGATCCGACCGCCTCTTGTATACCCGGCCCTCATCTCACGTGTCGCCGAGTGTTTCCGCCGGAAGATCATTGTGGGAGACAGAACCAAGAACGAACTGACGTACAAGAATGCCTTTAGCGGTTCGGAAGCCGTGGATGTGCTCTCTTACATCATCAGAACCACGGATCGAAATCTGGCCCTGCTTCTTGGTCGAGCGTTGGATGCTCAAAAGTTCTTCCATGATGTCACGTACGAGCATCGATTACGTGACTCTCAGTCGGAAATGTACCAGTTCAGGGAGACAATGATTGACGAACCGGAGGAGAAGCCATCGGTCAACGGTGTCTTCGTCCTCCTTTCCGAATGTTACTCCCCAACATGCACGAGGGATCAGCTCTGCTATTCGATCGCTTGCCCTCGACGACTGGAGCAAGTTTCCAGGCTGAACCTCAAGATTAACCCTGGTCTGCGAAAGGAAGACGCCGCAAACGTCGCCGACGACGAGATCGATCAAACAGACGAACAGAAACTCTGGATCAACTCAGTGCCCAAGGAAGTCGCCGACAAGGTTGGCGAACGGGAGAAGAAGAGGCAAGAGGTCATTTCGGAGATCTTCTACACCGAACGAGATTTCGTCAAGGATCTGGAGTATCTCCGCGACTTCTGGATCTTGCCTCTGCGATCTAAGGCCTCGCCAATCCCCGTCCAGCGCCGAGACAAGGTGGTCAAGACGATTTTTAGTAACATCATCGACCATCCGAGTATCCATACCAACAACTCACGCTTCGCCGCGTCGTTGACTACGCGACAGCAGAAGGAGCCCATCGTTCACAACATTGGTGACATCTTCCTCGAGTTTGTCCCTCAATTCGAGCCTTTCATCTGGTACGGTTCCAAGCAGCTGGAAGGAAAGTTTGAGTTTGAAAACGAGAGATCCATCAATCCCTACTTTGCCAAGTTTGTGGATGAGATTGAGCGACGCAAGGAGTCGAGAAAGCTGGAGCTGAACGGTTATCTGACCAAGCCGACCACGCGTCTGGCTCGATACCCTCTGCTGCTAGAAAACGTGCTCAAGTACACGGAAGATGGTAACCCCGACAAGGAAGACATTCCAAAGGTCCTGACCATCATTCGTGACCTTCTTGGTAGAGTCAACGCGGAGTCTGGCAAGGCTGAGAATCGCTTCAACCTCAGGAGACTTCATGAACAGCTCCGCTTCAGGCCCAACGAGAGGGTGGACTTGAAGCTCACAGAGGAGGGCCGTGAGCTCGTTTTCAAGAGCCAGCTGAAGAAGGGACCGACCGATCCTACTGAGATTACCGCCTTCTTGTTCGATCACGCCGTTCTTCTCGTTCGCATCAAGCAAGCCGGCAAGAATGAGGAAATCAAGGCATACCGGCGACCAATCCCTCTCGAACTCCTCGCCATCAAGGAAATGGAGGAGGTCATTCCCAACTCTGTGAAGCGATCGTCATCCAGCTTGATTCCGTCAATACGAGCCAACGCAGACAATGCCAAGCGAAACGAGGGTTGGCCCATCACATTCCGCCATTTGGGTAAAGCCGGATACGAATTGCCCCTGTACGCGGCGAACCAGGCTGCGCGCAAGAAGTGGCTAGAGTACATTGATGCGGCTCAGCAACGTCTCCGGGCTCGCGCCGACTTTATCAACACGTCCATCATCTCGAGCGGCTTCTTTGGAGGGACTAACCGGGTTAATTGCGTCACGCCGTTCGATGGAGGTCGTAAGCTGCTCTATGGAACGGACAATGGCGTCTACCTCTCGGACCGCAAGAACAAGGACTCGGTCCCCAGGAGAGTGTTGGAAACGGCTTCGGTTACGCAAATCGACATCCTCGAGGAGTACCAACTGCTGCTGGTGCTCTCCAATAAGACGCTTCAGTCATATTCGGTGTCGGCGCTCAACCCCGACGAGCCTGCCATCTCGCGAAGACCCAAGAAGATTCAGAACCACTGCAGCTTCTTCAAGACGGGCATCTGCCTCGGCCGTCACCTGGTGTGCTGCGTCAAGTCTTCGACGCTATCGACCACGATCAAGGTGTTTGAACCCAACGACGCCATGACCAAGGCCAAGAAGCAGAAGGGTCTCGGAAAGTTCATGTCTGGCGGCCATGACGAGCTCAAGCCCTTCAAGGAGTTCTACATCCCCACGGAATCGTCGTCGGTCCACTTCCTCAAGTCCAAGCTGTGCGTTGCCTGCGCCAGAGGCTTCGAGGTGGTCTCTCTTGAGACGCTCGAAACTCAATCCCTCCTCGACCAGGCCGATACCTCGCTCGACTTTGTTGCTCGCAAGGAAGGCGTCCGACCGATCCACATCGAGCGTCTCAACGGAGAATTCCTGCTCAACTATTCCGAGTTCTCCTTCTTCGTCAACCGCAACGGCTGGCGGGCTCGCCCGGAGTGGCGCATCGACTGGGAGGGTACGCCTCAGAGCTTTGCTCTCAGCTACCCCTGGATTCTCGCCTTTGAGCCCAACTTCATCGAGCTCCGCAACATGGAGAATGGCGCGGTGCACATTGTGCCTCGCAAGAACATTAGGATGTTACATAGCAGCACGCACGAGGTAGGCTTTGCATCCCCTGATCCAGACAACGTCCCGAGCCGGGCTCTAACCAACCCGCAGATTCTTTTCGCGCACGAGGATGAAAAGGGAGATGACGTTATTGAAGCAATCGACTTTTGGAAGTCGAACAGAAAATCAGAAATGCTCGGCTAAGCACCCAGAGACGTGGAACGGCAGCGTCGATGACCCCGATACGTTTGGGGACCTGACCTCTTGCGGCAGATAACCAGAGAAACGACCAGAGAGCAGCAAAGCAAAGCAACCTTCAGGAAAGCACACTCCCTTCTTCTTGTATGACTCGGTGGCAAATCAATCTCCCGAGAAAGCGAAAGAATTCTTATTTTTTACCACAATAGTATGTATTTATTAGCATGGACATTTTTTTAGCTATTTTCCTCATGTACTTTTCTCGGAGAGGGGAGGGTGCGTTATTGTTAGCGTCGTGGATATGCTAGGTGCCTATCAACCACGTTTCTTGCGAGTCTGAAAGAAGGGGCAGATTTTGTTCTTTTTTTTTTTTGGATTTTGTTGTCTTGTTTTGTTGCCATGTTCGATCTGTTGTGTTGCTTCCGTCCCGTTTCGAGTTTGGGTGTCTGCGGCAAAACAAAAAGAAGAGAGCGAGCGAGCAGGTTAGTGTAGCGAGGAGAGATGAAAGTAGATGAGGCGTGATGGATGAGATGGAGATGAGTTTTGGTTTTGAGAGACAGAGAGAGCGTGTCAGGAAGCAACATGGCAAAGCGGTTAGCGGATGAACGAACGAGCTGGTACTCTGAAAGGGATACGCGCTGACGAAGTTGATGGGACGAAAGAAGTGAGCGAGTGAGCGAGTCGAGGGTTCTTGTGATGGAAGCGTCGTGAGTTAATGTGGAGGGAGGGAAGGTGTTAGATAGTGCACGCAAATCCATCTACAAATCATACGAGAGCGGATGTGAGCTTGATTCTTTTGGTCCTTGAAGTCGTAGTTATGATGAATGATCAACCCACATCATCATGACCCTTCACCCCTTTCCCTCCATCTTCCCAAAGGCATCCCTCACCCGTCCATGGTCGACATCAACGGCCGTCCACCTCTGCTCCCGACTCCTCCTCACGCCTCTCATCCCCTCCCACACGCCCACCTCATCCAGCAGAACCTCCACCACCCACACGGTCCTCACCAAGGCGGCAGCCGCGTCGCTAGCGATTTGCTGCTGTTGTTGCTGCTGCTGTAGCGAAGCTACCTCGGCGTCAACAACACCCCGCGGCAATCGCGTGGCGAGCAGGTGCACATCCAGCAGCTGCGCAAACACCATGCCAAAACTCGGCTTGTTCTGGCGCGACGACGACCATGAAGTCGCCGGTCCGGCAGCGTGCGTGTAGCCCGCAGGTGGGGGCGGCGGGTTAAAGATGGATCGGAGCGTCGGGTCCAACGGCTGCTGGTGCTTCCGCCCGGAGTGTGCCGCGGTGAATGTAGATGCAGATGTAGATGTAGATGTAGATGTAGTGCTGGTGCTGGTGCTGGTGGCGAACGAAGAAGACGTCGAGTTGAGCAGCAGCATCAGCGGACAGCTCGGCAAGCTGCGCACCAGGTGCCGCATGCGCGCGCCCAGCAACTGCAGGGCCGCGTGGGCAGCGGATTTCTCGCGGTGCGTGAAGAGGCTCGTGAGCAGCGACGAGAAGTGCGTGATGACGACGACGTCAGGCCGTATCCGCGCCGTTTCAACGGCCGCTGGCGGCGGAGGCGGCGACAGCGGCTCATCGTCTTCGTCCTGACTATCGGCAATCTCCTCCTCCTCCTCCTCAACCGTCTTCGTCTCTTCTTCTTTGGCAACGGCTTCTTCGGGTCGATCCAGATCGGCCAACACCTCCCACAGCCCGTCCAGATCAAACACGACCGACAACATGACGCGATCCAGATACGCCCTCGTCTTCACCCGCGCCTCTTCATCCGCCACTCCCCTTTCCCTCAACTCGGCCCTCACCGCGTCCCTCAGTCCGCCCAGAACACCCGCGGCAGGCTTGGGCGTCACCACCAGCCCGTTGGCGACGCTTCCCTCGCGGCAGAGGGCGTGCGCGAGAGTCTGTAGGCCGAGCTATACACACGCTTCCGTCAGCAAAAAGCATTCCATCTCCTGATCTGATATCGCCGTGACTTGATTTGATTTGCTCACCTGCACCCCGACCTCTTCATCTTCGGCACTTAACCCCACGACGCTCCCCCGCTCGAGCCCGCCCAGCAGCACGTAGTCGTCCAGCTCTAAACACCCCGTTCTGCACAGCCCGAGCCTGACAGCCGCATTGCGACGCTTGACTTCTCTGTCCGCGAGAACTGACCCCGATATCGGTTCGGGCGTAAAGTGCGAGCTGCCTTGGGATGCGGGGAGGTCCATGTTGAGCCTGAGTTGGAGCCTCAAAGTAGGAATACTCCATATTATCATCGAGGCATCCACACAGAACCAATGACATCACATCCATCGCACATCAAATTATGCACTCCCATATAACTAAGATATTGTATTGATGCTAAAGAAAGCAATCACCAAAAAGTCTTGATAAGGAAACGTACAACAGCAAGTCATGACCCCCAAATCCTCCCAACTGGTCTGCCTTTCCCCTCGTCGCCAGGGTATTCGAGGAATCATAGGTACTAAACCTTTCCGCAGCCCAGGTCAAAATCCCCAAGTGTCGCGTCGACATCTCGTTTCGCGTAGTTAGTTATGCTCTTGTTCCATGTCTCTCCGTTGTCCGAGCACCTGGATTCCCTTCCAGTCCTCATTGTCGCCGTTACAAAGGAAATCAAATTCCTGATCTTGAAGCGAAGAGCCCGCATTGCTCTCCTCATTGTCCATTGGCGCCCGATTCTCTTGGTTCCGTTCCCATTGGTATGCTGACTTGGGCATGCCATAGTTTCCCGCCCGACGTATTTCTTCATCCTTGGAGCCCGAGACCAGCCCCTTCTCTGACGGTCGCCGAGCAATCAATCTCTTCTAAACAGCCGTTCCGGGCGCCGAGTTGCCTGTGCTGCCTTCTCGAGGTCGTCGCCCACCCTTCAAGCTCTTCATCCGTCCCAGCAGTCCAGATGGCTTCGCATCCTCCATCGTTGTAACAGCCTCCGTCGTCGCTCGTCGCTCGAGCACCAGGCCTGCCGATGGACGTCGCGTCTTAGTGGGTGGGCTGGGGTCTCTGGGTCTCACGCTGAATGCTTCTTCGCCCTTGCCATACTCGCTAAAGAATGGGTTGTTGTCTGCTCTGCCTAGGGGCGTGCCTTCGGGCGAGATTCTAGTATAACCACCTTCGGGCATGGGCCGATTCGGGTTGCCGGCCTTGTTGATCCCGCGAAACCGCTGGGCCAGCGACTTCTTGCGCTGGAGGCCGCCATCCATGGCCTGTGCCGACTGCTCTGCCTGACTGCGAACAATGGCACTCCGCGCCGCAGGGGTACCCTCTAAGAAGGTTGAAGTGCCCAAGCCGTGTGACTCCTCGCCGTGGACAATGCTGCCACGCGAGGCCGCATCGAAGATCGCAGGCTCACGGCGGGGTGGGGGATATCCATTACCCTGCCTTCCGCCCGTGGCGTAGTCTCGGAATGCTTCTTCGTTATTGGTTCCTAGGAAAGCCGAGTGGTCCGCCTGGCTATTGAGAGGTCCAGAGCCTCCCAGAGAGTTGTTGAGAGAATCCTTCGGAAACGCTTCCATGGGCGCAAGCCGGCTCCTATTTCGGTTGCGGTGAGGGTTCAGTGCGTCGAAGGGTCCATCGTGATGGAAAACTATTGCCATGTTAGCTCACGAGCTCATCTGATGAGAAAAGATGAACATGCCTCCAGTCCCGTAGATGCTCGTGGCATCGAGCTGATCGATAATGTCCATCCGGCGACTGGGCCTTCCGGATTTGCTTCGCTCCTTCCCCGAGCGCGACTTCTCTCGTCGCCGAGCCTCAATGATTCGCCTCTCTTCTTCTGTGAGTTCGAAATCCGCCAATGAGGACTCGGAGTTTCGTCGTTGTGGTCGGCCAGACCCCTTTCGTTGAGGTGACTCGCCTGGACGTGGTCGCGGGCCACCAGCACCCTGCGCTCTTCTAGCTCGCAAGGCTTCTTCCTGGGCGCGGTTTGGTCGTGGTTGGCCGTTGGGCGGTGGTGGGGGTCGAGTATGATCGCTCGGGCGACGCACTGGTGGTCGGTCCATCGGGCGACGAGGAGCGCTGGCTGGTTGCTTTGGTCGTTCGTTCTTATCGTCGAGTGTCAAAGAATCCTAGAACAAGAAGTTAGTCCATCGTCTCGGTGCGATAATATGCGCCTGGTTCTGCCGTGATTCGATGTTGCGATATGAGGGGCGGGGTGCGTGAATTGGCGACATCATTCACTATCGGGAGATGACGACGTACAAAGATCTCCTCTGCAGAG
Source organism: Thelonectria discophora (assembly GCA_911649645.1). Classification (NCBI taxonomy): domain Eukaryota; kingdom Fungi; phylum Ascomycota; class Sordariomycetes; order Hypocreales; family Nectriaceae; genus Thelonectria; species Thelonectria discophora. The sequence continues at coordinate 1,933,968 of CAJVRK010000012.1, forward strand.
AGCGACTTGGAGTCTGATTGAGTCGACATCACGCCGGGTGACCTCAAGGGCTGTGGTGCCTGATCAAGAAATGGGTTTCGAGAAAGCGGGCGGGGAGGAGGATCATCGAAGGGAGAGGCGGGTTTGTTCAAGTACGATGGAGATTCAAGGCTTGCGGGCGACGCAGCTCGATTCCGGAAGGGATTGTTGGAAGATAAGTTCAGTGTGAGACCAGTCGGTGACTGGCCAGAACCGGTTGCGTGGCCTGCTTGCAACAAAACCGTTAGTTGGCAACCAAGGAAATGGACAGGAAGCGGGCGCATGCATGCAAATGACGACGACATATGGGCTAGGATGAAACAGACAATCTCCTCTACATGACACAACAGGGCCGCCAGCTAAGTGGACCGGACAGCAATGCCTCTGATGAGTTGTCTTCCAACTTGGCAAGCACCCCTTATCGACTCTCTCCCCTACTCCATCCAGTCCCCTTTGCCATTTTTTTCTGGCGTCGCAAGCGCCTGGTTGGGGCGGGAGTCTTGGAGGGGGAGTGTCTTTTGGGGGGGTCGTCGCAGATGGCATCAAAGCGAGATCAAGGGGGGAGCGGGCGCTTACCGGGTTGGAGGGACTGAGCAGTTGACATGATTGCAAAGGATCAAGCTTGGACAGTGATGGCTCGGTTGGTGATGCCAACAATGGAAAGGCAGGATCAGTTGATTGCGACGGCAAAGTGGCAGCCGACCAGCGTGAATCAACAAACTGATTAGAGGTGAAATACGTCGAGCAGCGGGCGGACAGTCGTCGCTAAATACGGAGCTCCAAAAGGGTTAAATTCCTAGGACCTGGGAGCTCAGAACTAGCGTCATACCAGGTCGCAAAACCATAGAGAAGCCACCCAGGAGTAGCGACCGAGTTGGATCCCAGTTCTTCAGGTCCGGCGATGGGCGATGGGTGATGGGGCGAGTCAAGGGTCTGATGTTTGGCTGGGTTCGTGGTGGATTGGGTGGTGCCCAAGGACCAAGGAACCAAGGGCCTCGTGAAAGGAAAGGGGTTGGCTCGTCTGAGAATACGCGACGATGACTCGAGCGGAACCACAAAGATCTTTTTTGTGCGTGTTCGCGACGCGTCCAGGTCTCTCTTTTTTTGCGCGCAAAAGTATCACCAAGAGTGATGGAGTTTCAGCCGGATACCGAGAGAGCGAGCGATTGTCGACCGAGGCGAGGGCTGGATGTCAGTGTTCCGATCTGCAGGTGTCGGCTGGGAGTTGAGCAACGACCAGACGTTTCGCAAATCGCTGACCAGTCGTCGAGCTTGTCTATCGGCGGGGCAGCCCGGTGGGTGCGGCTGTCGAAGGAGGGATGTCCGCTTCCGGGTTGAGCTGGGTCGGACTCAGCTGGGGGGTCTGGCTATGCTGGAAGGTTTGTGCCTGCCTGTGCCGTGCTTGAACAGGGGTGATGCGGATGAAGGCGACACTGTGACGGAATGACGGCTTTGGGTTGAAGGATTGAAAGAGGCGACCGATTCGCCTCCCGGTTTCGTGCCCCGTGCGTGGTGCGAAGCAATAGTCGAAGGTCGACGTTGAAGTTGAGTGACTCTGAAGGTAGTGAGATGGGTGGGAGAATGGAAAGCAAAGGCCCTCTAGAGCGAATGCACAGACAGGTCAGGCGGTGGGTTCAGGGGCCAAGGCCTCCCAACAACAGCTTAGGTATCCGTTGAAGCAGGAAGAGGTAGGGATTTCCAAATGCAAAGGTGCGAACCATACAATGCAAGAAGCGATGAAGGGTTCGAAACGCAGGGCCGGGGTACAGCTGAGACGATCGATATTGAGGAGCGAGATGGAGCCGTGAGTCGTCGATGAGTTGCAGGTGGCCGTCGGGTCTGTGTGACTGGCGATCTGGAAGCTATGGTTTGGTGAGAGCGAGCGAGCTTTTATGATTGACCACGAGCTGCGGACTGGCACGTCTCGATGCCGGCTCCTTATCCTGTTCCGCGGTGAGATGAGGAGGATGGCGAGGAAGGAAATGGACGATGGTGAGAATTCACTGTTTTGGAGAAGTGAAGGAGATGGTGGTATTTTGGTCGGAGACGAGGTGAGAATAAGAATGAGAGGCGAATGAGGGCCCACAGAAAGGAAGGTGGTTCCTCCTCGGCTGGTACGGATGACGACGAGTCTGAGGTGGAAGGGGGACGGGGGAAGGAGAAGGGGAGGGAGAATGGAAGGAAGGAAGGAGGAAAAGAATATCGAAGGAAAGAGAATTGGAGAGAAGGTGCGATGCAATGGACTGGAAGGCGATGAGCCTATGAGGAGGCTAAGCGCGGGCTGAAAGGGCTGAAAATGACTGACAGCTGTGCACAGCTCAGAGGGGAAAGTGCCAAGCTGGTGGCCAGGCAAGAACGATGGAGCGACTCAGAACAAACGGGACCTGCCTCTGGTGCTGCGTGCCTGATTTCTGAGGTTACGCTTCGTTTGCATCAGAGAAGGTGGAAGGCGGAAGGTGGTGCCTCTGCTTCAATTTGGTTGCATTCACGGCAGGTCATCTCGTTCCCTCCCGAGTCGTTGCCCGTGTCAACAAGCAAGGAAGCCATTTCCATCGAGCCAAGATCAAGGCGGAACACGGAAACGGGACATGGGAAGCACGGCACCTCCCTTGTACGGCCAGAGTCACCGACGACCTGCATGTCCGGCAGATTCTATGGGGTAATTCCATGTACGGTACGAATATCATAGTCCCGTTCCGTTGTGTGCTAACGAGAGATATTATCCAGAAGTTACCGGTCGCATCGAGCCTCGCATCGAGCCTCGCATCATGCCTCATCGCATCCCATCCTTTCGGACAGACGGACAAGGCATCACGAGGACCCTTATTGCCTATACGTCGTACCAAACTCCATCGCTGATGAACCATCTCTCCTCTCCCCATGGCAATACGTGGAGTTCGGCCCCTGGACACGGCACGCTGTGGCGCCAGTCACTAGGTCCGCTTCCAGCCTTCACTGGGCCACCGTCCACCGGCCCCCATTCGCATCTTGGAGTGCTTCTATGCCTCAATGGTCGACTTGCATCTCGTTCCCCAGTCCGCCCGCACCCGCCCATGCATTCTATGGCCGTTGATTGACTGATTTCGCTCTCGGAATACGGCAACTCGGTAGACCGCTCCTCGCACCAATACCCAGGATTAGCTTATGTTTAGGACTATTTTGGTCAAAGATTGGAATTCTCGCTGTCGTCTGAGACCCGCCTTGAGCAACAAGCAAAGCAAAAAGCACATACATCTCTTGACGCCTCGTCCCCACGAAGGGTCCGTCCGAGTCCCCTCAATGCCCAGGCCCCGGTCCATGGAGGATGACAGATCCCGGCAAGTGATCATTGCTCTCAATTTACCTATTTTCTGCAGCCCATCCCCCTTTTAGATGACCGCGGGAGCTGGGGGCATCGTCTTCTAGACTCCAAACTCGAATTCGTACATGACGCCGTCATGAGCCGTCACCGTGGCAGGAATCCGAGGCATGCGATCCCGTTGACGAGAGGGGCTATTCTCCGCCATGTCTCAAGCTGTCAATCGCGAGAAGCAGTAGCACAAACGGTTCTGATTAACCTGAAGAAGGGGATGGACCGCCGCTATCCTGGATGACCATGGTAGGGCTCGGAGTGCCCTTCAATTCGACGGAACCCCGCTTGCTTGTTTCTCGTTTCTATTTTCTCTCGTCTACCTACCACCTGCGACTCAAGTTTGCTCAGGCGTGGCCATGTTCGAGCGTATCATGCTCATGCTCTTTCAGTACTCCCTCTCATACCTGGTTCGAGGAGAAAATTGTCACCTCGTGTTCAAGGCCCCATCTCAGGGCTATGGCACGCTTTGTTTTGCCCCCTCCAAAGGCCGGGATCTCCCTTGCCCCTCGCAAAGCCCATGGCCTCGAAATAACCGTGTAGATTGCACTAATAAATCGTCTCAGGTCGTGGTAAAGGGGGAAATTCAATCGTGGTTTTAGCATCAGCTCGCGAACCGCCCGTTTCTCTTTGCTTCGGATGTAACAACGCAATAATAATTGTCGAGTCGATCTCCGCCCCATGATGAAGCAAGCAATCTCATTTCCCCTTTGTGAGCAGGGGAATGCTTCTCGCAAAGGCAAACATGCAACGCACAAGGGATGCGCCGAAAAATACGCAAGGAACATGCACGTGTCCCTCGAATGCGGATACCCAACGGCAACAAACATAGTGACACTGACGTGCCTCAGATTCAGTGCCGTATCAACGCCCAGGGGCCAGCAAGCAATCAATCAGTTGGTCGATCGCAATCAGGCTGGCTTCTTGCCTTGGAACTGCACTACACCATCATGCGTGCACCCGCATCTCGTGCTAAGTTACTCGGTCCAACTCTCAGTTCGCCTATCTCGATGGGCTAGTCATGCACCATTGAACCATTTACAGTCAGCCGCCGGTTCGTAAATTGACTGCAAGATTGAGGCAGATGGCGTCATGACAGGTGATCAAGACGGGCGAGTCAAAATGAACAACTCAACAACTCGTATAACTGACCCGAAGACTAATTATCACTAGCTTGACCCCAGGCCCAACAGACTGATTGTCGTGGGCTGCGTTGCACGTCGCTCAGACAGCTGCTCGCTACCGACATTACACGATCGCTTGGTTGTTACACCCGTATATCTCGTCTCTCTGAAACGATGGGTTTTGTGAGAGACCGGGCGGTCAAATCGAGATCTCCCGGCGATGGGGTTGAGGCCATAACTCTCGTTTGTGTATTCGTATGGGCCTTAGGCACGCCCCAGCGATATGGGGCATGGAGGGAACATCAAGAAGATGGTTGGTGCCAATTTCCCTGGTGAGAAATGAAAGTAGGCACACTTTGAACTGACTTACTGGCAACATAGGCGTGATCTGTTATCGAGATGTGACCGTGTCCGACGTCCAGGCCGTTGGACGGACAAGCCTCGTGCGAGTACATGTCCTACTATTCTCTGTTCCTGCTACATGGGTGATGACGAGATAAGGTGGCATGAGTTACCTTTTCTGGCAGACCTCGAATAGTCATGTCAGCCTCTGAACCAAACGTTGGGGGGGAAACTCAGCCTACAAGCCAGACAAAGATGCACAACTCAGTCGACTAGTTCCCTTGAGATACCAGATACTTTGAGGCCATGGCTTATGATGACACAGCATGAGGTCATATAGCCTCATTGCAGCCCTTGATTCCAAGTGGAAGGGTAGGAGATGGGGGCGGTGGAAAAGGTTGACTGCGGATTCTAGTCGCAGAGGCGCGGGTGGGATAGGTCAAAAACAAGGTCAAAGACCAAGACCAAGACCAAGCCCGAGCCCGGAAGGAGGGCTTTGCTGAGGAATTAAGACTCCAGTACAAGGCAATTATGACTTCAGCTGCCACAACATACGAGGTTAAGTTTGGGTGGGAGAGAGCAACATGGCCAAATGGTGGAAGAGGCTGAAATCAGGTGGACCAGTCACCAAGCTCTCATCTCCGACACAGAGTTTATCGGAATTGTTTAGAACAAGTCCTGGGGTGTCCCATGAGTACCTAGGTACTTTGCTCTTCGTCATCTATGTTTGAGCCATGTTATAGGGAAGCAAGCAGCTCGAATACTTTTAGTGTCGAGTCTCCGGCGGACAAGCATGCAACTGTCGCAAGGAACATCTTTCCAACTACTTCTGTCTACGTGATCGATACCACGAGACTCCCTCGGATGAAACGTATAACCATCGAGTCCATCGCCTCGCACGGGGAAACCTACCCGAGATGCCACACACACACACATAGCCGGGTCCAACGGCGTACTCAACCGCCAACAGCCCATCGCAGGTGCTATGTTATCAACCAAACGACAAGAGCCCACGCGAACAGTTCAAGAGAGCTTTTCGACGACTCGACCTCAATCAACCGTATATTTCTTCTACCGCTTCTCCAGACTCGTGTGGTAGTACACACCTGCATATACCAGGGCTCCTCAAATGCACATCTCGAGCCTCTCACGTTGCACATTCTCCCGTTTCATGGTCATCACCCCCCCTCCTCCTTTCACACTGAGAAATACCAACTACCCCACGGGATCCGAAGTCTCAGGGGCCTCAAAAAACCTGTATTCTTCTTCTTCCTCTTCTATACACACCCTTCACCAAGGCAGACGCAGCGGCGTCGGCAGCTCCCGACCCAGCACCTGCTCGGCCGTCCCGATGTCGTCTGACAGGTTGCGGATCAGCACTCGTTCATTCGTTTTCTTCCACTGATCTTCTTTCGTTCCCTAAAAGTTTCCTGTAGCAAGCACCGCGTTCACTTACTCGGTCCTCGAGGCGCCCAGTACTCTCCCGTCTTGGTCATGTCCAGCTTGGCCGTCCACTCGACGAGCGTGGCGGCCGCCTCGTCGGGGGTGACGGCTCTCAAGCGTCAGCTCTCTGTCTCTCACCAAGGAATGATCAAGGACTCACCCCCGCCATCGTCCCAATACTTGTCATATCCCACCCCAGCCGTCATCTCCGTCCGCATGAACCCTGGGTGCACGATGCTCACGACCACGCCCTTTGGCCGCAAGTCCAGGCTCAGCAGCCGGCCGGCCATGTTGAGGGCCGCCTTGCTGGCGTGGTGCGCGTAGTTGCCGCCCCCCTCGGCCTCGTGCCGGAGCGCGATGCTGCCCGCCTCGGAAGACACCAGCACCACCTTGGTCCCCGACTGTAAGAAGCCGGCGTCCGAGAGTCGGTGCACAATGAAGACGGGCGCGATGGAGCTGGTCGTGTACATGCGCTGCTCCTGCTCCCAATTGGGGCCCTTGTCGCTGAAGTCTTCGGTCGCAAAGTATCCGGCCGAGATGATCTTTTTTATTTCATCCAGTGTCAGTAAGTCAGACTTTTGTTCTTTCGGTAAGGGGTATGACCTACCACCACGTCCAACTTCTTCTCCTGCACGTCGCCAAGGGCCGTCACAATCTTCTCGCCGACCTTGGGGCTGGTCAGGTCAATCCCCGAGAGCCAGCGGACGCTCGAAGGGACACCGTCCGGCTGAGCGTCGGTGCGGCTGGTGCCGTAGACGGTGGTGCCGCCCTGTGCCGCGTAGAGCTTGGCGAGGCTGGCCCCGAGGCCGCGCGTGGCGCCAACGATGAGAACTGAGGGCATCGCGAGTATGTGTCTAATAATTTCTATAATCTCTATTGTGTAATTTGGTTAGTTTGCAAAGGGGAGGGTGCTGCGAAAAAGTCAGTCAAATACGCCGCGTGTATGCAAGGGAGGCATTCGGAGGAGGGGTTGAAGGGAGAGAGGGTGATGATGTAATGGGCCTTATTGCGCCTTAGGCCTTAGACACTACCAATATCTCGGGAATCACATCGCTAGTGCGGGCCTGGGAAGAGGCTGCGCCGTCCTCAATTGAGGCCATCCCCCTGGATAATAAGAGGCAGAAGAGTGATAATACTGCATATAGAAGCAGCACTTCCAAGCAGCACTTTTGGAAGCCCGAGATGTATAGGGTAAGCCATCAGGTAAATAACATCTCGAGCGGCCTCTTATCTTTTTCCTCCTCCCTACCACTATCTCACTCCCCCTCACATCCTCCCTCGATATTAATTGTTCATCTCCCTTGAGCCCATCCCTCAACCCTTCAAACCTCCATCCCTGCCCCTCTGCTTCATCAGCTGTATCCCCTGTGCAGCAATGGCAGCCGCGTCGGGATCTCCCATTCGACTTGGGTTTCTCAAAACAGCATCAAGGCTTGCATAAAATTGTCCAGCTGACCGACCCCCCTCTCGACCTCGTCTTACCGATTTGTGCGGAAAGGAGGGGGGGCGACATGCAGATTTGCTCCCCTTGACTGCTTGTGCACTTTGGCGCCGTTTGCCTCGATTTGGCTGTCCCCCCTCACTATGGTCTGGCGCATTTGCCGAGTCTAGTTGATATGGAGGCTTCTTAAATAAGTATATAAGTGCCATGTCGAGCGTCTTCCAAAACCCATCGCACTCTATAGTTGAACCCGACTTACACCAAAACCAAACCACCACCAATATGCCTCCCTTCCCCTCCAACCCCTCCTACACAGCCCACGACTTCCTCCAAACCAAACAACGCCACTACCCCTCCCAAGACGTCATCATATCCTGCGGCTGCGTCCCCGTCGACCCCTCGGCCCGCAAAATCGCCATCCTGCGCGACCTCTCCTCCGCCCCCGAGATCGTCTCCCTCCCCAAGGGCCGCAAGAACATTGACGAACCTTTACCCGCCGCCGCCCTGCGCGAAGCCTACGAAGAGACCGGCTTCCGCTTCTCCCCCCTGCGCCTAAGGACCCCGACGCGCGCGACTCCGACCCCGGAGCACTCGGCGTATCGGCCGGGCACGAACCCGGGCGTCACGCGTACAGTCGGGAACCACGAGGCGTCATCCGTGTGCGTGTATCCGGATCCGGCGACGGGGTGCGTCAAGATTGTGTTTTGGTTTGCCGCCGAGGGGGACTCGACGCAGGTTCCGCATGAGAATACACGGGAGAGCTGGGAGGTGAACACGGTTGTTGAGTGGGTGGACGCCGACGTGGCTGCGAGCAAGATGTCGTTTGATGCTCATCGCAGCGTCATTGAGAAGGTCCTGACTGATATGAGGAATAGCGGATACGCCATCTAACACGGGAGCTTGCTTGGATAGTCCAAGTTCCTAGACATAGAGCAATCATCAACAGCCAAAGAGCAAAAGCCGCTTTCATCGTCCGCAAGGGAGATCCGTGTTCCTGATCCCAAGTGATAGGTAGGTACATATTATCCGGTTTGGAGCCTTTGATTCGAGCCACCCGACCCCAATATCATTACACCCGTTGATCCATACTTCATCTTACAAAAACTCCTACCGTCAGACATAACCGTGAATACCATGAAACCGACCGTCTAAATTCGTGTCATCCTCTCAACCCTCAAACTCGACAACCCCCGTCGTCCGAGTAGACGTCGCCGTGCTAGCACGCGGCCGTCCCTCGCCCGGATCGACATCCAGCAGGCTCTGCCCTTGATCCTTTGACGATGATCCGGCTTCGGCGTCGGCACCGTCAAGCAGATCTCTATCGGAACTCCTAACCGACCGACGCTCCATGTCTGTGCTGGTGCCCGCAGGGCCTTTCCTCACACCAACCTCGACGCCAATGTCGTCGTCGTCGTCTTCGTCTTCGTCTCGCTGTCCAGGCAGCGCATTCTTCTCCAGCTCCTTCTGCGCCTCTTCCATGCGTCTACGGACCTCGGTTGCTACACGCATACCATCCGTGACGATGTTATCAAGCACTCCGCGCAGACCACGACCCGCCCCGGCAGCGCCGGCCGGAGGTGGGGGCGGTTGCCGGGCGCCGAATCCGAGACTGGCGAATGTTGTGAGGGACGGCGACGATGACGACGGGGCAGGACTTTGTAGTCCTTCGATGATATGGAACGACGTCGGGAACGACGACTCGAAGAACTGCTCAAGCAGCTCATCTGCCAGGACTACCATCCTGAAGGTCGGTAACGAAAGCTGTAGAGGGTGGGCAGGATCAAGCGCGGCATTGGCCGCCTCCGACTTGGCCCGGGATGCTCGACGCCTGGTGTCGACGTCATGTTCGGAATCTTGGCTCGAGCCCGACAGCAAATCAGGTTTCTTAGCCTTGGTGGGCGTTCCCGTGGGAGATTCCAGACCGAGAAGATCCTCTTCATCTTCGTCTTCGTCGTCATCATCACCAATGGCAAACGCATCCGCGCTTGCCTCGTCGCCCTCTGGCGTGGAGGGACGCTGGTCGCCGGCGGGATCCGCGTACTCGAAGCATCGCCGAATGAAGGCGCTGACGCTCCCCAAGAATCGCTCGTTATTCGAAGCTCCGGGGAGGTTGCTTTGTGACTCGCTTCCAGATCCCGAGTCGCCGTCGAGGGCTGCATTCGAGGAGCTAGGGCTGATGGTTCCCTCCAGACCGCGTCGCGAGAGGAACAGGAGAGCTTCAGACATGTGCAGGATAGCCTCACGGTCTACCTTTCCGTCTTGATCGTCGTCGTATAGTTCAAAGAAGTAGGTAATTGTACCCATAATATCGCGCTTGCCCTTGATCTGCGCCAGGCCGGTGACGACGTTTTGCAACGTGAGCGCCGATGTGCCGTCCACGTCCCATTTCTTGAAGAGACGCTTGAGAAACTCGTGGTCTGCCGGCTCGGGTCCGACTCCCCAAGGTGATAGCAGTTCCGAAGGCCGTCGTGCGCTGTTGAACATGGCTCTTCTATCCGCGCTGGGAGAATCCGAAATGGCCCATTTGGACATGCTGGCCAGGAACTCGCGGAAGGCATCATAATCCATCAGGCTGGTACTCGGGCCTAGCCCAACACGGCCTTTCTCGACCTGGTTCTGCGGAGTCGAAAACAGTTCTGAAGCGCGGGATCTGCTGGCCTTGGCTCTCCGCCTTTTCTCTTCTTGGATCATCAGATCTCGTTGCTGTCTCTCGTAAAGAATGCTATAGAAGCGATCGTATAGCGACCCCAACTCATCAACGCTCAGCAATTTGCTGTCGGGGCCGAGGTTTCGAATGGCGGTCCTCTTGGCAAAGTTCTCAATGTTATTGAGAACAGCGTCCTTGTTCTTTAGTCTCAGCTCGGTAATGCTGCTGTGAGTGATGCCGGCAAATTCCTTGAAGGCCACCACCATGAGCTCCTGGAATCGAGTGACGGCACGGAGCTTGGGATTCTCCGACTTGGGGTGCGCCGACTCGTCCAGGCGAGCAAAGTATCCCTTGAGAACAGAGATGAAGGCACCGTCGTCGGGAGAATCGAGGAGCTCCTCGCCGTTGATTCGCAGAATAGCCAACCCAACCTGGAATAGGACCTTGGGGCCCTCGACGAAGAAAACATCTAAAACGCGGAAGGCGAAAACGAGAGGCATGGAATTGATGTAGAGGGAAAGGAACCAGGGGAGAGACACCACTGACAACTGAACGTCACTCTTGACGAGGTGTTCCCACAGAACCGGCATTGTCCTCTCGACGAGTGACTCGAACACCTTCTGGTCAAGCAGGGTGCCGTACATGGTTGTCGAGTAATACCCTGGGACGAGACGGTCGCAAAGGGCCGACAGGAGGAAGAAGGCCTGAGCTTCGGACATGTAGATGAGAAGCGCGGCCACGACAATGTTCATAGCTTGGCAGTATCCGACGTCGGCATTCACCCAGCTGTAGGCAGTCAAGACCCGACGCAGGCGCCCGATGCCTTCTTCGCTTTGGAACCCGGGGTACTCTGGGAGACTGCGGTTCAGATCCTTCTCGATTTCGTCAATGGCAAGCGACTCCTGGCCCTCGAACTTGACCAGAGTGTCACTGTAGAGATTGGGATTCTCCAGTCGAAGGTAGATGGAGCCCGACGTCAGCTCCCAGATTTCGCCTCGGAGTCTATTGGGCAAGCCAACTCGAATGAGCTTGTGAAAGGTGGGTTGTCGAATCAAGGTAAAGTTCCTCCCGTTGTCTCGTAGATATTCCGCCCACAGGCGCATCTTGGCCCTGTCTCGAAGCTTCTTCGGGTCGCCGGGGTATCGGAAGTTCATGCCCAGTCCCGCGTCGGGAGGGCTAGCGTTCTTTCTCTCCTCTGCACGTAGCAGGTATTCGGAGTAGCACTCGGCGACGACTTTTCGGAGCCTCGCAACGTTGCCGATGCCGGCGCGGAGTCCCTTCTTGAGGCCATCGCAGAAGCGTTCACAAGCTTGTCTGGTGCCGGCCAGATGGATGGTGATGCGTTGTTCCCTCGCCTCCTTCCTGTCCTTATCTTTCGGGTTGTCGGCGAGGAGGGCATTCCAGGTGGTAATGGCGAGGGCAAACTAGACGAAGGGGTTAGATTGGGCATGCAAGACCAGCTTGGGCCGGCTCACTTGGAAGTTCTGGCTGTTCAACCGCTCGACTCGTCGGATTGCACAAAGGGGAAAGCTGAAGCCGTTCCCGCTGGGGCCCCCACCATGAGTCTGACCGGTGAAGGCGGACGAGGTAGACGTGCTGGCAGATTGAAGGAAGCTGGTGGGAGTGGTCGAGAAGCACATGTAGTGCTCCGACAGGTGTAGCTTGCCGGCATAGTGCCATCCCCGGTCGTGGTCCTTGTCGCCGTGGGTGGCATTGGAGGGGGGGATGGTCAGCTCTGCATTGATCTCGTAGAGGGGTGCTTGGGAGTCGGGGAGTCGGAATTGGCTCTGGAAAAGGGACGACTTGGAGGGGTTTCGGTCGGAGCTGGTGAGATTGAGCCCCTGGGTTGGGTCGATGAACTGCTGGGCCTTCTGCACGATGCTCGTCAGGTTGGAGAACATGGTGGCTTCAATCAGTGGCCACGGCGCATGGCGAGGGGGGGTATGGAACCTGAGGTTGCAGGCGGCACAGGCGGTACAGGCGATACAGGCAGTGCGGATACGAGCGATGCGGGTTTAGCGAGCGATGCAGGTGCGGGAGTGCGTCGTCGGGCGGTTAGTTAGAGCGGTCGAGTCGATTCAGGGAAGGGATGCAAGAGGCTCGAGACGAAGCCAGCTGCACGCGACGAGAAGAGGTAAGACGGATCGAGGAGGCGAAGGCGGGCTGACAATTCGTGGTGGAGCCCGACGGGATGGGAGCTTCTCCAGGCAGGCCACGGGATTTCCAGGGCTCACCTCCACTGAGCCAGCCTAGCTGCCAACCACAAACAGCCGCCGTTGCTTCAGTCAGCTCTGGGCAGCTTGCAGCCTCCTATCTACAGCCCTATTGACTACGAGCTAACTAATAATTGAGATCTTGGTCGGCCTTCGTTAGTGAGATGTCAAGCATCAACTCCTCTCATGTCGTCAGACCCAAACCATGGTAACCGATACGAAGCATTCCGGGAGAACTTGTCCCGGTTGCTGGCCAACTAAAGCACTTTCAGATAACGAAGACAATGCGTACCCGGTATCCTATCCATCTCGCCCAAAATCAACCTTGTTGCAATAGGAGACGGACTATCCGAGATGCCAACGACAGCTCCACATGACGCGCTGTCTAAACTACCCCAGAAACCGCCCCATATTGGCTGCTTCCTAGGCATTGGCTCATAGGTGGTACGAATGATGGTCTTGATCTCGAATCAGAGGTCGGGTCTTCCTTTGGACAGTCTCATGAGACCATCCTAGGTCTATGGCAAGGGTTTCAAACTTACCCACGTTCGGTTCTAACCAGAAGGTAGGTCTATGGCAAGGGTTTCAAACTTACCCACGTTCGGTTCTAACCAGAAGGTTGCTGGGGACGGCAACTCAGGGCAACAAGACAAGAGAGAGAGAGAGAGAGAGAGAGAAGTCGAAGGTGGTAACCAGGTCATACCCGCGATGGGAAATAGATACTATAGATAGGCCCTAAACAAAGTCCTCCCTATCCATTCCAAACTTCTCCCCTGCCCGCCACGTGAACGGCCCGTACATACAGCCTATGTACATCTGTACCGCACAGCTGCATCGACTGTCAGAAACGTGGGGGTTGAAGTCGTCACTAGCCAGTCAAGTCTCATGGCAAGGGCCTCGCACCCAAGATCGAGTCATGACACCACAACGAGATAGGGCGACGGCCCTGCAGCTCGTTCGGGGCGGATCGGGGAGGGTCAGCCGAGGAGGCTACTTAGTAGTCGATCCAACGACCAGTCTGTCGCCGACGAGAAAAAGGGCGCAACCACCTCGCATAGCAAGGTCCCTTTGACAGCACCGGATCCTTGCCGCTGCGTGTTTCGGGGGTTATCCAAGTCTCCTGAGCGCCGTGGTCCGGCCAGCGTCGACGGTGGCGGGGATGGGCTTTGTTTGTTGGGTGTTTTGATGCACTTGTTGTTTCTAAGGGGATGGATAGGTAGGTACCTACCGTCGCAGCTATCGAGGTTCAGATGGCTATGAATACTGCTCGCTACATTGATAGTACTTACAGTACTTCTTCATACCAACGAACTATTCTACCTCTAGATGCGGCGCGTCATAATCACCTTCTCCACAACTTAGTTCCAGGCTGGAAGCCGGTGGAGTCGTTTGTCGATGTTCTGTTGTCTCCCAATCTCTCTTGGCTCCCCATCTCAAAGTCTCTCTCAGTCTCTCTTGGTTCTTCCCCTCTCTGATGACTCTCTCCCGCACCCCCTCGCCACGTTTGCGTCATACCGTTTCCGTTTCCAATCTTGATCCATGCACGCCACGGACGACGGATCTCATCTCACGAATTGAAGCCCTTCGAATGGAACCCTCTCCATCGAAACCGGGTCCCCCCTTTGAGCGTGCCTCCGTGCTAATCGAGGCTTCTTCGTCGTTTCTCGGTGTCGCGTGGAGAAGGAACCCCCAGAAACAAGAATAATAAGAAGGAGCACGAGAGGAAGCCTCGTCCTTTGCTCGAGTTGGTCTAGCGAGCCACTCCTGTCCTCTTTTTTAACCCATTTATGGCCCATTGTCCTGGTGGCTCGTTTGCATTGCTGCGTTTGTGATTGGGTTCCTCCTAATCCTTCCTCTTGATTCCCTCGTCGTGCTCCTATTGACGTCTCCCCCGCTCTTCAATCAAGACTCCTTCCCCTCCTCCTAGACCCGCCGATATCCCCATTCCCAAAACACCTCGTCACCGTCGCCGCCGGCATCAACACCCTGGGCGAACCAATCACTAATTATTCGTCACTCACTGACAATTGCTGATTGAGCACCTGGTAGTCTATCGTCAGATCCCATTGTTTGCCTCTGAGCCAACCGACGAATGACCAGCAATTGATACCCAACACGACACAATAATACACGCCTCGGCCGCCCAAACATTTCCGGGCCACTCATCCTCTTCACCATCTCATCTCAATCTCATCTCATCGCAAACGGGCCCATTGTTTCCGTCGCCTCGCCTAGCCTCCTCGCATCTATCAGTGGCCATGGCCTAAACAGGCTCGAACTGAACTAAACTCCTCACCTCCGACTCCGACTCGAATCGAACCCGAGTCTTTTTTCTTCCTTCCTTCTTCCTCGTCCCGACTCCCGAAGTCACCCCTCCCGCCCAGTCTCGCTCTTCTTTTCTTCTTCTCCTCCCCCCTTACCTTTCCTTTGCCTTCCTCCCCCCCAGCGAATACTCCAAAGGAAAGGCATCATGGCTGCCACGGTTGCGCATTCGCAAGCGCCTAACCTGCCTTCCTCGACGGCCATTTCCCCGCCGTCGCTTGCCACACCCGCAGCCGCCGCCGGCTCCCAAGGTCTCCTCCGGCCGGGCGAAGCTCCGATCCCGGTGCCGCCGTCGGGCAACAAGTTCAAGCTCACCGACTTTCGCAGAGTGCGCACTCTAGGCACAGGTTCGTCCCAATCCGTCCCCCGTCCCCGTCTCCGTCCTCGTCCTCGTCCTCATTCCTGAAACAAACACAAAAGGCACTTTTGCGAGAGTCTGCCTCGTTCGCCCCGCTGCCACGGCCCACATTCCCCTCGACCATCAGCTCAACCCGGAAGTGTACGCTCTCAAGATCTTGCGCAAACCCGAAGTCGTCCGCCTTAAGCAGATCGACCACGTTCGGCACGAACGTGCCATCCTCCGCGACGTCGCCGGCCACCCCTTCATAACGACCCTGCTCGCCTCCTTCTCCGACCATGATTCGCTCTATATGTTGCTCGACTACGTTCCCGGCGGCGAGCTCTTCACCTACCTCCGCAAGCTGCGCCGCTTCGACGAGGACGTGGCCCGCTTCTACGCTGCCGAGATCGTCCTCGTGCTCCAGTTCCTGCACGAGGAGCAAGATGGCATCGCCTATCGCGACCTGAAGCCCGAGAACCTGCTCCTCGACAAGGACGGCCACATCAAGCTGGTCGACTTTGGCTTCGCGAAGCGCCTCGGCAGCTCCAAGGCCGGCCACCCTGTCGAAACCTACACGCTCTGCGGCACCCCCGAGTATCTCGCGCCCGAGGTCATCCAGAATAAGGGTCATACTGGCGCTGTGGACTGGTGGGCCTTGGGCATTTTGATATTCGAGTTCTTGACAGGTTACCCGCCGTTTTGGCACCAAAACCCCATGGAGATCTATAAGCAGTAAGCCACCCCTCTTGATGCGAATGCCCGAAACTAAAGCATGCTAGAATCCTGGAAAAGCCCGTCGTGTTTCCTCAAGAACCCCCAATCTCGGACGAAGCCAAGGACATCATCCGGTCCCTCTGCACCGTCGACCGTTCCCGCCGCCTCGGCAACATTAGCGGTGGCGCCGCGCGCATTCGGGAACACGCCTTCTTCCGCGAGACCAACTGGGACGACCTCCTCAACCGCCGCGTCAAGGGTCCCATCAGCCCCCCGATTAGATATCCCGGCGATGCCCAGTGCTTCGACGTCTACCCCGAGGACGACGGTCGCCGAGAGCCCTACGGCGAGGAAATGGCTCAGAAGTACGACCCCTTCTTTGCCGATTTTTAAAGAGGCTGGAAACAACGCCGTTGTTTCGCAAACCGCCAATTTCCCACCTCGTGGGCAAGCGGTTGTTTGAGCGAGCCGTCTCTCACGCAAAGTCTCCTTCTGTCCGTTTTGACAAATACGGACTACGCAACGCAACAATCGTTGGGCTCCCGCGGGAGGCTGGCGCACGACCTTTTGACGACCACATTATTCCCCTTGATTTTTGTTCAACTTCCCCGAGCAGGCTTTTTTATTTTCACTCTTCACAGCGACGACATAGGAAATGGGCGCATCAAGGAGTTTGGCAAAGGACAGGCAGGCGGCGGAGGGGTCCCATAGTTTCGATCAAGCGTTTTGTTTTCTAAACGAAATGATTTTCACACACACAAGTACCTACTACCTACTTCAGTGCATCAGTTTGGTGTATGGCCTTTGCCGACCCTTTGTTTTGATGAAATAGGTGAATAGTCCAATTATTCCTAGACCCCAGCAAGAATCGGTCCCTCGAGTGAAATACGTCTTTTCTGATTCGACCAAACAGAGTGGCAGTGGATGTGACTAAGTCGCAACGCTACCGTGAGGTGATGCTATCCCCGCATGCAGGACACAACTTTCGACATGGCGGCTCAGAGGCACCTCTTTTAAATTCTGCAAACCCTATCTTGACTTCGCTCTTGGAACTATAGCGCGTGTGAACATATCTAATAATAATTCCCCCTTTCTTCCGTCCTCATATAACGCTACCTCGTACTCCCCACGTTAGACGTCGTTTCTGTGCGGCTGGCGCCGCATCTGTGTAAAAAGCTGAGGTATCTGAAACTAGTAGTATAAAAGAAAAAAAGAAAGAAAAAAGAAATCATCTCTGCATGAGGTGTAATGATCAAAACAAATTCCTTTTCGCCCACAGTGTATGGCTCTCTAAAAAGCAATGGAAATAAATGAAAAGGACCAATAGCTGAGAGTGATTGTGCTCGCTTTCGCTAAAACATGACGTCTTGGAAAGAATTGACATGTAGTAGAGCAACTTGCGAAGAAACCGATAAAACACAATTTCGGTCACTAAAAAACGTTCATTGTCGTAACACGTAGAAAGTCAAGTGAAAATCGAAAAGGGCAAGAAAGCGGAACGGCCGCGGAAAACCTTCTAGAAGCCGCGGGACATCCAATATGCGCCAATACTAATGGCCAGGAGCGTCGTAAGGATCCATGCTCCTTGCTTGGTGCTCCAGAGAAACATGCTCCAGCCAGCCATGACTTCCTTGCGCCGAGCAGCGGCACGACGTTCCCAGGCCTCGGGATCAATCTCCATGGGCAAGCGGACTCGGGGATCCGACACCTGAGAGCTTTCGGCGATATCTTCTGGAGGAGCAAGGTCTTTGGGCTCGATGAGAGGAACGTCAACCCGGAGAAAGACCGGTCGATGATCGCTGGAGCGCAAGAGCGGGAGAGCATCGTAGGCCTTGACCTTCAGGGAAACGTTCCCCTTGATCCATGAAGGCACCTCCAGGAACAGAATACGATCCGTCCAGCTGGGGTACCGGTGAGGGGCAAAGCGCCAAGGCACGTTCGTCTCGATAGCCTCGGACGTCTTTGGGGGGAGAGCGTCGTACTTGTACGTGGGAGGGAAGCGCACTGGATGCTCCTGGAGGCCGTGAAGAGTACGGCCGGCGTTTCGCTCCCGGGTGAGCTGATCGCGACGGAAGAAGTCGGGGTAGTAGTGCGGCGAGTCAGGATCTAGGCTGGGGAATGCCGCATTTGGAGGCGGCGAGGTGGTGGAGATGCGGTAGTTGAGGTCTCCTGAGATGAAGAGGTGGGAGGAAGGCCTAAAGACAGAGATGTTGTGGAGTTGCTGCTGAAGCCGAGTCTGCTGAGCATGATGCTCATCGTGGAGGAGGTGATCAGCCTCGTCCAGCTCTTCGTCGGGAGTCGAGGGGGTCGACGACTTGCGGAAGTTGGTCACAACAGCCTCGGGGTTCTCAAAAGCCATGCCACGCATGATGGCAGCCCAATTGGCATTGCGACGGGCGAGATTCCACTCCATGGCAGCCAAGTGCGTCGCCACGAACGTGAGTTCCGTAGACGGGCCCTGTGCAGACTCATATAGCATGCGCAGACCTACGGCGCCCTTGTTGCCCATGTCGGCAGCACCAAAGCCCACCTCGGCTTCCTGGATATCATGTAACCGGGATGGGTCGCGGGCGAATAGGAGGATGGCCGTGTACCCGACATTGTTGGCGCGTACCAGCGTGTAGGGCTGCCTCGCGGGATGCAGTGAGTCGTTGAAGGATACGGCACTGTCGTGGATGTCGGGTCTGGAGTTCCGGGCCGAGGAATTGTCGACAAGGAAGTTCTTGACGGCGAGGTTGAAGGCGTCCTCGAAGCGTGTCAGGTAGGGATTCAAGAAGTATCCCCCGATGAAGCAGTAACTCAGCGGGGCGAGTTCCTGTAGGGAGCTGCAGTAGGACACGAATCAGCACGCAGTTCCCGAGAGGACACAAAAGGCTGTGTATGGCCCCAAAGTGGACGAAGAGAAGTGGCATATGCAACGCAGCTTGGCTCCTTCGCTGAGGTAGGACAGCATGGGCACGGTGGCATCCAAGGCCCGCAACCAGGGTTGGGTCGGCTTGGGGTCGGAAATGCCATCGTTTCTGGGAATGGGATGGCAAGGGGATCGCGGCTTACAGGACAACGAGGTCGGGCAGACCCGAAGCATTCTGGGACAGGGCGGTCTGCAGATGGTGAGCAAAGACGGGGGTGTTGACGAGCGTCTTTGCGCAGTTGAAGGTTACGACCAAGAGATCGACTGAAGGCGACGATTCGACGCCGACGCTGCCCGACACGGCAGATGACGAAGAGGCGGGCATGTTGGAATTAAGTTGTTGGTGCGTCGTTTCGTGCTTGACATGTGCTTTCTTTCCTCGATGGATCGTGCGGTGGAGTCAATGAGCTATCGTTTTGTGGATGGGTACAGTGTATCTCGGGGTTTGGGTGTGTAGCGGGAACCACGTCAATGTTGTAGCGGAAGCTTTGATAATGGGGAAGAAGTAGAAGAAGAAGAAGAGACAAAGAATCAGAAGAGGTACCAAACAAAAGCAGGTGTCTTATAACCATACACGCGTTCACAGAGGCTGTGTGTCGAGGCAGGCACGAGGCTGCAGTGATGGAGGGGACTATGGATCTTTGGTGATGGAACCGTCAAGAGCGAATGTGGGGTGTGGGCAGGAGCGGATTACGCTCGGGTTGTCTCGTGTGAGCCTTTATTCGTGAATAAGAAAGAGAGAAGCGAGCGAGTGCTTCGAAGAGGAGAGAAGAGGAGAGCAGGGGAGAGCAGGGGAGGGCAGGGGAGGGCCAAGCCGAAAACTGAACACCTCAGCAAGATGGAAGAAGAGAGGAAGGGAAGAGGAAAAAAAGGGAAAACCAAACTAAACCCAGCGCCGGCCACCGACGGGAATGGAGACAGACGAGAAGAGGCGGTGGTCCGTGAGATGAGTTTGAGAAGAGCATGCCATGTTGAGAAAAGAGACAACGAGGGCTCCTGCCGAGGGAGACTCCGGTCACTCGACCCTTTTTTCCGACGTCGGACGCTGCCTGAAAGTGCCTGTCGCTGGCTGCTTATTAGCCCGGTTGGTCGGTTTCCGCGACGAACTGCAGCCCGGACTTGACCTCTTTGCTACAATTCCCCCCTTCCGCAAACTCGCTGTGTGACGTATTCGTACCTTTGGGGGGCCTTGGGTCTTGGGGGGGATCTCGGCTCCGTCTGATCGGGATAGCCAGGTTCTTTTCTGCTGCGACTCGTCGGGGGTGGTTGGGTAAGTTGGTGGGTGGTATTGGGGCCTGTTGGTCGTGCACTCGATGCTTGTGTGGGCTGTGTGCTGTGTGACTTGTGATAGCTCACCTGCATCTGGCAGCTGCAAAGCTCGCAAAACTTGAACGAGAAACGTGCATGCACACCGAGATGGATCCCCCCTTCCCCTCCCTCCCTGATTCTTCCCCTCATCGCTCCATCGCTCCTCTCCCCCTCCACTTCATCAGCTCATTCATCCGCTCATCCTCACCCATCAGCCAGCCAGATTCAACACTACACGGACGACGTTATTAATCACGCACTGGTTCGCAGACCCAACAGCATTGGACTGTACTGCCAACTGCCTACCCTACGGGCACCGACGACAATGCGCGCCTTGTGGACCAACAGTCCAAGCTAAACAGCATTGCGCCCTCAACCCCTCCATCATCGTCCCCTCACTCCCTCGCAAAGATGCTGGCCTGGGCTGATGGCTCATCTACTCCACCCCATGTGACCAATGGCCTCATGCCCAGCAGGTCACCGCTCACGCGCCCTTTCAATAGTCAGGTTCAGCTTGGTCCCGATAGGCTCCCGATGAGGTCCTCCCTCAGGCCGTCTCTTCAAGCCACCTCTTCAAGCTATCTCTTGCAAGTTACCCATCTCGGGTCCATGCTTGAATGCATGGGCCTCACTCTATTCGTCCAGTACCTGTCCATATTGACCCTCAACGCCCACTTATTCCGCCTCAAGCCATTCCCAACAGAGAGCCTTTCAGCCTCTATCAAGTTTCAACTCAACCTCTCTCCACTTCTAGGCTCCCGTATCCTCGTCCATATTCTGCCTCAAGCACTTATACTGCTGGAGCACCGTTGTACATCACCTCTCCATCCTCCAATATCTGCAAATCATGTCACGCATGCCCGAGGCCTATACGAGAGTGAACGAATTCTCTTCCTTCCCTCGTCCTTCTTTCATAAGTAATCGGGTTCAATAAACAACATATTCCGCAAAGACTTGAATTGGAGCTACCTAAATGTGTGTATAATGATGAATGATGAGTGAATGTATGAATGAGTGAATGGGCATTGGTGCAAGCGCGGATGAATCTTTGAATGAGAGACCAGGACGTTTCTTGGCCAGTCAATGACTTGAGACGGGGGCGGCATCGAACTTGGATCCCTCTCCACAACATCGATCCATGAACGAATTCGTGTGTGCTGTAAGACAGTGCACAGTCGCCAACTTCCATCGTGACAAGTCACGAAACCAAGTGATGACCACAATTCCATACCCTCCGAATAACCCAGACGGCTACTATTCAAAGACCTATCTTGGCATTGTTGCTCGACGGTCCTCGAAATAGTGCGTTCTCCCTTCGACAACCAGTAAACCAATCTTAGCTGACATTCCCAAATCCCAAGGCCAGGATTGGGCGGGCAGCTCTTCCAGGGCCATCCAGAATGTCGACCATCCGTCAAGTTTCTCAGCTTCTTCGTCCCCGTGAACCTCCCCAGAAGCTGGACCCGACGTGCTAGAGCAAATGCGAAACTCGAATAAAGAGACTCAACGAGCAGAAAAGGGGATTAAGGGCAAAAGGAAAATGCGTAGTCAAAGAAATGCCTGTTCCATGGTAACGCAACTGAACCGCATCGACGGAGTGATGAGCCAGCTTGGACGAGCACCGGTCCAAGCGAACTGAGCAAGACACTCTACATCTTGGGCGACTTGGTTTGCAGATGCCACCAGGTTCCAACGCCAGAGCGTGGTTCTGGGCCAGGGGAGCTGCGAGACGCACAGGTGTGATACACCTAAAAATGAGGAGTACCGGGCGTGCCGTTCAGGTAAGGCCCTCCAAGGACGAGGACGTCTATTCTGAGAGGCTGCATGTGCCTTCTAGATGTAAACGTGTCCTGCCAGTGAAGAGTTACCCGAGCCGTTGTTGAAGTCGTGAACCCCAGAGATGCGTCGAAGAACGAGATAAACCAATGCGTAAGGAAAAATAGCGAGGCCGGACCGCGGCCCAACTGTTCGACAGTGTTCAATGTACCAGAGGCCAAAAGCGATGATTGGTCATCCAGTCTCTCATAATGCTATGTCCGGATGTCGATGTTGGGGTAGTTTCGCCAGAGTCGGTCGCCGGTAAAAGAGGTTCCCTTGAAAAGAGAGTCAAGTCTCCACAATCATTTGGGCCGGTGGCTGCCAGAGGCATATCCCGCTCCCTTTGATGCAGAGCGAAGCCTGTTTATCGTCCACTGAGTCAGCCAAAAGTTGTCAGCAAGGATCCCCTGGGCCATCGGTAAGAAAACACAATCCGGGCGCGAGAAGGACACTACGACTCCCTCCAGGAAAGTTGAAAGTGGCTGGGCTGGATTATTCATGTAGCACTCACATCCTGTCGCTTCCGCCAATAGCGCGGTTGGTGTCAGGTGTGTCGACGCCAGCGCCAGCACCACGCTCGAGCATCTTGCGTCGAGAGCTGGGGATGGCGTTGGGCTTGGAGGCACCCTGGCCAGCGGCGGCGGCACCGGGGCGGGAAGCGCGAGCCTTCTCCTCATCGTCGTTCTGGTGGTTGGCAGCCTGGGCGATGGCCTGGGCGTTCTTCTGGTACTTGTAGACGGTCCAGTCGAAGACGTAGTCGTACTGGAATCCTTCACGAACGAAGAGATCGCGGAAGATCTTGCGGAGGTAGCTGTAGTCGGGCTTGTCGTCGAAGCGGAGCGAGCGGGTGTAGTTGAGGTAGATGGCGAACTCGTTGGGGAAGCCACGGCAAAGGACCTCGGTGGGGGTGGTCATCTTCTTCTCCATGATGCGGTCATACTTCTGCTTCTTGGTGGCAGCCTTGAGACCCTGCCAAGGAAGGGAACCGCGGCAGAAGTAGAGCATGACATAGCCAAGCGACTCCATGTCATCGCGGCGAGACTGCTCGACACCCAAGTGAGTGTTGATGGAAGCGTAACGGGCAGTGCCAGTAAGGTTCTTGTTCTCTCTGTAAGGGATGTGGAAGTGAGTCTTCGGGTCGCGGTACTTCTTGGCCAAACCGAAGTCAATAACGTTGACCTGGTTGCCACGCTTGCCAATACCCATCAGGAAGTTGTCGGGCTTGATGTCTCGGTGGATGAAGGACTTGGCGTGGATGTACTCAATTCGGGAAATGAGCTGGTCGGCGAGCAGGAGGACGGTCTTAAGCGAGAACTTGCGGTTGCAGAAGTTGAACAGGTCTTCGAGGGAAGGCCCGAGGAGATCAAGAACCATGGCGTTGTAGTCGCACTCGGTGCCGAACCAGCGAACGAAGGGGATGCCAACACCACCCGCAAGGGACTTGTAGACGCGAGCCTCGTACTCAAGCTGGGGGTGCTTGGCCTTGACGGACTCAAGCTTGATGGCAATCTCCTCGCCAGAAATGATGTTAGTGCCGAGGTAGATGTCGCCAAAAGAACCTGAACCGATCTTTCGACCGATGCGGTACTTGTTTCCGACGCGAAGATCCTAAATCCAAGTTAGCATCACGATTTCTGTAGGGGGAACGTCGAGTAGGCTCTTGAAATTGGGCATCCGGTTCAAGCTCGGGGACACGTTTAGACGAAGTCAGGATGCCACCTCCAGCAAGGAGTAGCCAGAAGAAGCTGACCGTCCGTTCATGGCCCAGATGCTTGCTAGAATGATGTCCCATCTCCAAGGCCCCCTCAACGGTGGATTGCGTGTCATACCATGGTGGTCATCGTGGCGGTCGATTACTCCGGTTGACGTTAAGATGCGGAGAAGTTTTCTTGTGTTGCAAAGATGAATCTGCGAGCCCAAAACGGTGGCCTTTAGTTCTGGTCAGTCCGGCAAGTTACGCAGGGCGGAAGGGTTGGTGGAGAAATGAGAAAAGGGAAGGAAATGATGACGGAGGCGAAAAATAAAGGAAGGCGGAGAAAGAAAAACCAGGCTTTGTTAAGTAAGGGCGGTGGGCAACGGCAACGCCACAATGGCAAACTCGGACATAAGTTGACACGACGAAAACGGGTCAACGCTGATTCAAGAACCAATGCGAGCTGAGCAACTGATGGAAAAAAAAAAACCGCGTTTGTAGGCATGAACCAACCAGCAGGATGCAAAAAGGAGGCGAGGTAGATTGAAGTGATGAAGGGAAAAGCAAACCGTGGGGAAAAAAACACGGCATCAATCAATCAATGAGACGAAGAGCTGGCTCACCTGCAGTTGGGATTCGGAGACGGAGAGGTGAAGGCGGTCACAACGCGAAGAGCCGAAGTCGTCAAAGGATCGGTTCGAGGAGACGAGGCGCGAAAAGGTACCGGTCGAGACGGATGGAAAGGCAATGCACGCACGCACGCAAAAATCAGGAAGCTCGGGGGTCGTGAAAGAAACTCAGCTCCGGGTGGTGAAAAGCTGAGGATCAAAGAACCGACAGTCGTGATCGGTCGATGGTGGTGGTGGGAGTGGATGGCTGTGGGGAGAGGGAGAAAGGAGAGGGAAATGGAAGAAGAGAAGAGAAGACGGGAAGTGAAAAGGCGAGAGGAAGGGGAAGGGAATTTGAGTGCGCCCGGGAGCGGGCGGGAGATGCAGCTGGAGGGCAAGCGAGGGACACTCAGACTCCTGATGGATGCGCGGGTACGGGCTGCGGGTGCGCTGCGGGTGTGCTGCGGCGGCTGCTCTCAGCGGTGTCCAATTACTGGTTTTACTGGATGCTTAGGAGCCAATGCTCTGCGGCTAGACTTTCTTTTGGGGCTGGTCAGTGGTCACTGCCCAAAGGAGGGAGGGGGTGCACCCATGGCATTGGGCATGGCTGGGCGTCTCCTTGGGCCGCATCCAATTGCTCGAGTCCCGGCCCTTCGCTTTTCGCCTGGCCCTTGGAGTCGAGCACCCCTTGAATGACATTAGGCTCGGGAGTAAAGGTGGAGGTACCTGGCGTGTACTTGCTTTTCCCTGATTTCTGCATCCATGCACAAAGTATCTACCAGCGTACACATCCGCACCAGCTGCGGTCCTTCCTCGTTCGATGGGTTGGATGCCATCGCTCCTTCCGGCGGTCTATCCTTTGCACCTTCTTTACCAACAAAGAAAAAGCAAAGCCGCTGATGAAAAGGCAGGCGGTACGGAGCATTCGTACAAACGGCAATAAAAAACAAAGAAAAAAAAAAGGGAAGGAGCAACAAGGGGCGCAAGAACAAACTCGCTCATTCATCAATGACGAGAGGAGGCCCTCGCTGCTGTGGCCCTCGCCGTCCCTGCCTCATCCCCTCCATCCATCTTACTCGGCGATGCTATTACTGGATCCCACTCTCCGCCCTTCTCATGACCACCTCATGCCTCGCAATCACCCTCCCGTCGCCTTTGCCGTGAGCCACCGCGCGGACTCAATCGAAACGGATCGGAAGCTGCACTGATCTACTCCGTAGTAGTCTCGACGGCCAATGCTAGTTGCCTCTATCAGCCACAACAACTCGACCAACGACTGCCAAGATGGACAGAGGCATAAATCCATGACAGGCGATTGCCTCGCCGCCGTGTCATTTGCCGTACGCCAACCGGACAATTGGCCGGCGGCCGGCAAGTGTGGTCTGCTTTTCACCGCCCCTCGTCATGACGGTGCCCCGTGGTCCCCCCGTGACACCCGGGCGCATCCAACTGGTTTGGTTCGGCTGTTTGCTGCTTCATCAAACGTCTCCTGATTGCCTACGCACTCCTTGCTAGGCTCGGCCGCATCTCTCCAGGTATGAAACATTTGCTGTCCGGTAGATGGAGGAATCCGTTAATTGACCATCAATGTCCCAGCCTACCCAAGCGAGTGGATGTGCCCTCACATGTCTGAGTCTGAGAGCCCACACTCAGCCGCCCGCCTTCAGACCGCCTTGGACTTACTGAATCGCCAACAAACATTCCTCCGAGAGGAACAAATGGAGCCCTTCGATTCTTTGTGGGGATGGATCCGATCTATTTCCGCATGTCATTGGCAATTACGGACAATGCGAGAAGGGGAGTGAAAGGCCTCGACAATTTCCAATCCCCCCTTTCATTGCTGCACTGGACATTTGTGACACAGAGCTTCCAGCCCGGCCGTTTGGTCTTGCATCTGCTTTGTACCTGCCGAATGAACGGGACATCCGGAGCATGAGCACGCCCTTTGACAAACTGACAAATGTCTCTCACGTCACATCCAGGCTCGGCCTCCGTCCCAGGCCTCGGACGTTACGAGGTCACGCCGACGTTTGTTCGTTTGTTCGTTTGCAGCCATGATGAGAAAGTGTGAAACGGAAACGGATGCGCACCCTGATTTGGTCATGAGCTTTCTTCCAGCTCTTGGCGCTTTGCCAACTTGTGCCGGTCACATCCCCGTCGCTCTCTCATGACTGGATTCAACCACCCCCGCATCCCACGCGAAGGGACGAGCGATAGGCGCCGAAGAACCGGTGCCAAGCCCAGGGCGCATCTCGCGTCTGCCTACTAGGCTCCCAAGATGACAGGATAAAGTCTAGTTTGTCTGGCATATCAAGGCAAGAGAAAAGAGGCATTGCGGCAGCCTTTCACCAGGACGGTCGCGACTCCGGCGAGACTTGCCAAGTATCCTTTGTTGTTTACACATGTGTTGCTTGCTTACTCTGCATCAAAGGGCGCCGTGGTGCGGGCGGCCAAATGTTCCACTCACCCATGATGCAACGCACACAACAAGCCACGGACACAAGGAGATCAGGCCTTGCTTTTTCCAGTTGATTTCTTTCAAGAAACCCAGCCCACAGTGCGTCTCTGTACGAATGAACCTCTGCCGTTGTCTCGTGATGGGCAGACGGCGAATACGTACCATCCACGACTGTAGCGCGCAAACGATTGCAAGCTGAATCCAGACCATGGGATCGACACAGCAGGCCGCAAATCCCACGGCGACCCCGCTCTCGCATGGGTCGCGGCCCAGAGTGCGACCGTCCGCATCGTCTCGGCCGGCCGAGGGAGTGAGCCCTGAGCTTCGAAGCGCTCAAAGGAGGTAAAGAATCCCTCTGTGGTGATTCGATTCCTATTCTTGGACACGCCTCCGGCTCCCCTCTTCCCCGTCCCCCGTGCACCAAGGTTGCATAGGAACGTCAATTGCGATTAATTTGGCTGCTGCGAATAATCGAGATGAAGGATATGCACAAGTCAGGAGCCCCACGGGAAAGACGAGGGCTTCTTCCTCTGGGCATCAATGCAGGTAATATTCGCTGCCAATTGGCCTTCTTTTCTTTTTCTCGCCCTTTATTCTCTCTCACACTTCCCCCTTTCTTTTACCTCCGCGTCTATCCTGCACATTGGTCAGGATCGTCATCCCAGCTCTCTCTTGCATCTAACAGGTCACGAGGGATGGCCGTTTTCTCTTCCCTCCATTCGCTTATCATCCATGGACTCGGTCCGTCAACAGAGACATATACCGCGTCCCCTTCAGCCACTGAAGGCCCTTGAAACCCCCTTTGTAATCTGTGCCTGCATGTTATGTCAGGCAGTAAACGAGGCCAACAAGAGGAAGAGCGCCACGTCGTCGGTCGCGCCAGCCCGTCAGCCCCCTCTCCCCGGTCGCTATTGAGGCCGTACGCAATTGCGCGCCGACGACGAATGGGAAACGGCCATGCAAACGCACGCTTATGATGTACAGCACCAAAGGATCTCTGCAGCAGGCTGCTTCGGTCCAGAGAGCGCCATGTGTGCGGTTGCCGTCGACGTGCCAAGTGTATCTGGGCCCATTACATCCGCCTCGTCTTGCCTTCCCCTATCCAATGCATCACAGGGCAGCAGCATTCTGTGCTGAGCAACCTGAAATAGCACACGCCGAAGTCGAGGCATGACAAGGTCCATTTCGCTTCCTCGTACAGCGTTGACACGCAGTCGGTGGCACGCACCCGCGTGCGGTCTCTCCCCCTGGAACAGCTCTCTCCTATCTCGATGCGATGATGGAATCTCGCTGCTGGGGTTTCTTCTCATCAGATAATCCCCTCGATCGGTACGGAAGTACCTACCTTGGCCCAGCATCCCAGCACCATTCCTAACACACCCGGCATCCATGGACGGCCGAGAAATATTAACCGGACCCGACCGGTATTGCCCTGTCAGAGACATTTTGGAGGAGAACCCTCTTGTATCAAATGTTTCGGGATTGACCACCGACTCGAGACCCAAGACTGAGACCGAGACCGAGACATTCACTTCCCATCATGCTATGAAAATCCTCAACGGCCGGGTTTTGGAGGACCAAACCCAAACGTTCCCCCGCCGTAAACTCGAGGCTCGTTCTCGTGCTCGCTGCAGGCGTTTTTGGGGACGCACAAAAGTTCAATTCATGATGACTAAGCCACGGAGCTGCGCCACATGGCCAGGATTTGGCCCTACCTCAACCTCGACGGCGACTCGATGAGGGGATCGCATGACTTACTACAAAGTTGCTTCGCCAGGTCAGAGCATTCTTTGCACATCTCATAAGGAGGCAAAATAGCCGTGTCTTCGTACTTCGTAATCGTGTCATTGGCGGGGACCTCAACTGCAGACGTCTAGAAAATGTGTCAAATCATCTCAAATTTGTCATAAATTCATGAGGCTTGACGAGTGCAAGTACTCGCCACTATCCCTCGTTCTATGTACCCAAAAAAAATCAAACCAGGAAGCCCAATATCCCGCATTTCAACACCCAGCCCACATCCCGTTCACAATTCCCAACTCGGTATCCCGTCAGTACCTCTGCTGCCCGGCTTGCTGAGAAGCGTGATCTTGGCCCGGCATGCCAGGGGTGGCCCCGGTCGCCTGACCACCCTGATACTGAGGCGCAAGGTGTGGCGGTTGATACAGCTGCGGCGCGGGCTGATACTGGCCCTGATACTGGGCGCCGGGCACCTGCTGCTGCTTCTGTTGTTGTTGCTGGGCCTGCTGCTGCTGGTCGGGAACGGGCTTGTGTTTGGGGTCGACGGAGCCCTGCAGGATGGGCGCCAGGCGGCTCTCGAGGACGTGGTTCGTCTTATCAAACCACTTCTTCGCGTTCGCGCTGGTAAAGATCTTCCCCGAGCCTGGCCTCGAAGGCAGCGGCGGCGGTGGGCTTGTGTAGTGAGTCTTTGGCGGAGGGGGGAAGTTGGCCGGGTTGTAACCCATGGGGGCTCCAAAGCTCCCGGGCATGTAGCCGACGTGCGGGTGGCCGTTCTCGGGTCGAGGAGGCAACGGAGGGGCGCCGTAGGACGTTTGGCCGGGGACGTGTCCCTGGGAGGCGTCGGCCGTTGCGTAGGTGGGCTGGCTGGGAAACTGGGAGTATGGGGTTTGTCCAGGCACTTGGCTGGGTACTTGGCCAGAAGGAACTTGTCCTGGGTAGGCGAACTGGCCAGGAGTCACATAGACGGGCTGTTGGGGCCCCGTTTGCGGATATTGACCCTGAGGAGCTTGTCCCATGGGGTACTGGAACTGACCTTGAGGAATCTGTCCCGGTTGTCCCTGGGTCTGGGGGTATTGGCTGGGCGGATATTGGCCTTGGGGGGGTTGGACAGGAGGGAATTGACCTTGGATCTGGCCAGGCGAGAATTGGCCTTGAGGCATTTGCCCGGAGGGTGGTGCAGGGCCTTGGGGATATTGGGCCTTGGGGTATTGGCCCGGGGTGACTTGACCCGAAGGAGCTTGACTTAGAGGAGCTTGGCCTGCAGAAGCTTGACCTGCAGTAGCTTGACCTTGAGGAAGCTGACCTTGGGGACCCTGGCTAGGAGGAGGCTGATTCACATGCGAGCCTTGACCGGGCGGGGGAGTCTGATGAGAATGAGTCTGGCCGGGCGGCTGAAAGGTCGACTGTCCAGCATCAGGCGGTTGCGACCCAGGCCTCAACGGCATGGTTTGAGAGTAAGGTGGAGGAGGCGACGAAGGAGTCATGGCGGACGCCGACTGAGGTCCAGTGGTCTGCGGAGGAGGAATAGGTTGCTGCACAAGGGACGGACCGGTGTTTTGAGGGAGAATGGGTGTCATACCAGAAAGCTGCGGGTTAGGCGGCGGCGCAGAGACGTATGTCGGTTGGGGAATGTCGTACCCCGCGTTGGGAGGAGGAGCAGAGTAAACGGGATACGTGTTCCCTCCGGCACACGGTGTCGTCATGAGAGGCGGGGAAGACACGGCGGGGGTTCCCGTCTGCGGCAGACCGTAGCTGGGACCCGGCACGGCGGCGGCGTACTGCGGCTGGGGAAAGGGGGCGCCGGCATCGAGCGACGCCGGGGGCGCCGGAGCCGGGTGGACAAAGGGGGGCGGGCTGGATAGCGGCGCGACCATGGACTGGGGAGATACGAGGCCGGCGGGGAGCGGTGGTCCCGGGGTTATCGGCGACATAATGTTGTGGACGTTGGACGGCGGGGCAACGGCCGGTGGCGAGGCGGCGGCATGTACCGGAGGGTAAGCGGCAGGAGGATGTGCCTGAGAGTGAGCGATGGGAGGCGAGGCAGCAGATGCAACGGCCGGTGGCGATGCCGCGGAGACGGCGCCGGGCGCAGCAGCAACAACAGCAGCAGCAGCAGCAACGGGAGCAGCCGCCGGGGCGACAGCGGGAGCGGGAGCGGGAGAAGCCGCCACTGGGGGAACAGTTGGAGGTCTGGAGCCCGGCCGGGAACCGGGGGCACTAGGCGGACGAGAGTTTACTGGGTGGTCTGCGGGCGGCGTATAAAACTGATGACCGCCGCCGCCGCCGCCTCCTGCCTGGGTTTGCGGTTGTGAGTGCAGCTTGCTCCCCGGAGGCGGCGTGCCTGAGGCGGCCGGTGCCTTGATGCTTGAAGAGGACGACAGCGGGCGGTACGGCTGGTACGACACCGAGTGCGTCGTCGACTGCGACTGCGTGCGCTCCACGCCAGGCCGTTGCTGGTGTTGCTGCTGAGAGTTTGGCGGCGGCGACGAAGACGACGTACATCCCCCCTGAGCCCCCGAGGGCGAGTAGGCCTTGAAGACTTGCGGCGACGGCGACGCCGGCTTCGCGGGCCGGTGGGCGAGGTTCAGCGGCGCCGGGTACGGCGAGAAGTGCTGGTTCCCCGGGTCGGGGCTGGTCGGAGGTGACGACGTCTTGGGGCGAGTCGCCATGGGGACCGCGGGGGGTACATCGTCGCTATCCTTTCTCTGCTGCTGCTGCGACTGTCCCTCTGGCGCCTGATACGGCCACGGCTGCGCTTGCGGCCCTTGCGGTCCGGGAGTATTCTTAGCAGCAGTAGCAGCAGCTTTGTCTCCTCCTCCCTCACCCGCAGCGGGCTTCTTCCCATCCATCGGGGACTTTTCCCCCGGTGAAAAGTCCAGATAAAACGGCCACGGGTTTGCCTGGTCTGACTGCTCGGGCTTCGCCTTGACAGGCCTGTTGTTCACGTTCTCGTCATTTTTTTTGGGCGTGGCCTCCTCAGCGGGCATCTCGAACACGAACCCCCCATCGGGACCCTGCTCGGCGCCGGGAGGCGGCCGCGACCCGACATTGATGGCCTCGAGCTCGGCGGCGAAGAGAGGCGGGGGGTAGTCGGGGTTGGGAGGCACTGGGTAGGGACTGTAATTGTTGTTGTTGTTTTTGGCAGGGTGGTTATAGGGGTTGTATGCCATTGTGGGTGGTAGTCGAAGGCGGGGAGACGTTTCGCTTCGTTTCGTTTCGAGGCGGGGGGGATTTGTTTCGAGACGAATGGTGCAAAGTCTCTATGGCCGTGGGATGTCGTCGACGACGAGTCGTCTGACACGTGGCGCGGTCGGGACGTCGAAGGAAACGAGGGAAACGAAAGAGCGTCGGCGGGGAGAAGTGAGGTGAAGACGAGGCGGCCGAAGAGTGAAGAGGCAGAGAAGAGAAGGAAGCAGCGAGTGACTTGAGTGGGCTTGTTGTCACTGGGCTCAGCTAGTTGGGCCGCGGCGCCTGCACGTCACCTAATGAACAAGCCCACTGCCGGACAACAACAAAAGACAATGGATGCGAATAAGGGACGGGATGATGCAAAAGAGAGAGGGAGAGAAATCCCCTCCTCTCTCATCCAAACAATCCGTCAGCTGAAAAAATCCCCAGCAGGCTCAGCCGCAATAAACATGGGTTGCTCGGATCCTCCTCTGCATCAATCCAGATCCTCTCTTTCGCTCTCTCCCCCAGAGCATCCCGTCCCCCAGTGGAGACTCTGTCTCCCTCCCCTGCCTCCATTTCGATCCCTGCGGCTAAAAAAGCTTGTCCCTTGGTCGCATCTACGAGTCTAACACTATCCATCTGTACTGACCACCAAGTTCAGACCGTCCAGGGAACAGCCATGTCTCTGGCCCGTCTCCTCGGCTCGAACTGACCACAGCCTGTTCCAACTTCAACCAGATGTACCGACAGATAACCTCACTCAACTCGCCATCCAAATATTTGGTGCAAAACCCACAATGCTTGAATTATATGCCCAAACCAACGTAACCAAAAACGTCTACGGACAAAGCCATCCAAGTGCTTGCTCCAAGTTCCCCATGCCGCATTATCATCATCCTTAGTCCTGCCTCCAAGAATATAACCATCGTCCCCCGTCTCTTGCCCACCCACATCATATCTAACAAAACCTCTCCCCCTTTTTCCCCCATTCTCCTCATCAATTGTCCCCTGCTTAAACTGCGAGAGCCTGCTCATCTTTCCCCTCTACACATCTGTGGTCTCCTCCTTTTTTTTTCTTTTTTTGACAAGTCTACACATGATCCCCACGACAGAGCAAAAATGTTCTCAAACTCAGGGAGAAGCGGGGGGCAGAGGAAGCCCAGAATCCTCAGTCATCGAAAATGTAGTCGAACCGGAAACAAAAACAAGTCGCTGCTGCAGTCGCTCAGGATGAAAATCCATCCCAGGCGACCAAAAAATGAAAAACTTCAAAAAACCCTCCAGCATGACGGCTGATGAGGGGAACGAAGGGAGAAGGCGTCGTCGTCGCCGCCGTCGCAGAATGGTATCGTAAATACAATCGACCAAAAAACAACCAGAACCGTTGTACTCGTTCATCACCAGATCCAAAAACCAGAAAATAAAGGAGAGAGCGCGGCTGTTGAGGAAGAAGGAAGAAGCTCGAGATTAGCGTGAGAGGTGAGAGATATTGAGGCATTACTCTTCATCCTTCTTCTCTCCACGGCGCATGCGCTCGTTCCAGCGTCGCTTTCCGACGCGTGTCTCGTAGTGAGGCGCAACCGTCTTGACATCCTGCATGATGCTTTCGATGGCAGCACGTGTCTTGTTGCGGTAGCAATCGACTGCCAAGTCATGTCAGCCCAACATTCCACTCGGCCTTTTGCGGGTCAACTTACGAGCACGCTGGAGAAACACGGTTCGACCAGCAAACACTCGGCTCTGAAGCCAGGCCATGCGGTAGCCGAGGTCGTTGAGACGAACCTCCTTGCCGCGGGTGCTCTTCCTCATACGAGGAATGGCCACTTCGCCCATGGTTTCGCCAACGGGCACCTTGACCATCTCCTTGCCGCGACGGGGAGCGCCGCGGCGGCTAGCCTCGCGGCCTTCAGTCTCCTGCAACTTGTCGTCGTCGGCATCGTCTTCGAAGAAGCGCGAGCCGGTGGCACTGGGGGGAGGGCTTTGCATTTCACGGGGGAAGTAGCTGCGAGGGAACACGCTAGCTCCCTTGCGGAAGCTGTCGGGGATCTCGTTGGTGTCGACACCCTCGAGGGTGACGCGGACACGGAGGCGGGATCCCCGCACGTTGTCCTCGACCAGGATGAACTTGCGCTTCTTCGCCTCCGGAATGTCGGGGAAGAGGTCGTCGGGTTCATCGGCGCGGTTCTGTCGCTTGGCAGAGACAGGGCCGCCGGCATGGGGAGCCATGTGAGACATTTGGCCGCTGGCAGGGTACGGCTGATTGTTATATCCAGAGAACACGTGAGCGGGCCTCACGTTGTCGGCCGACGAAGTTTGAGCAGTGGGAGCCTGGTGGTGATGGTGTTCATACGAATCTCCACCGCCTAGAAGCCACCACGTTAGCTCTCATCTCCTTACTTAGACGGTGGTGGTGGTTGGTGAGTTGTGAGGTGAGGTGAGATGAGGGGGTGGAACGATTCGGAAGCCAGCAAGCGCAAAACTCAAGACAAAGCAGAGGTAAAGCAAAACAAGGGGACCTTGATCCGTCCCTGAAACATTTGTGTTTGTGGAAGGTGTGTGATCGGTCTGAAAAGCAGACTGAAGCCAACGGCACATCAAGTTAATGAGGCCGGGGAGGCTGATTGAACTCGTCTAGGAGTCGCGTAAACCCAGAAGCAAAGCAAACGACTAGTAGCAGCAGCAACTGTGTGCGACTTTATGGTAATGTACAGAACTGTGCCAACAAAAAAGAGTTCCTGGTGACCCCTCGTGCCACGGCGGCGGCGATGCTGTTGTGTAGGACGACGGTGCAATAAGTGGATGGCGACCCGTGCTATTTAACAGGAAAAAAGAGAGATGAAAGACGACAAGAAGGAGGTGACAAACCCGTTCCCAAGCGTAAAAAAGACAGCAAAGCAAAAGAGAGTAAAAAACAGCAAAAAAGACACAGAGGTAGTTGTATGGACGGTGCGGTAAAAAAAAAAAGGGGGGGGTGGTGTTTTGTGTCTCGGGAGGGGAAAAAGGGAAAGGTCTTGGTATCAATTAATCAACACAACATTTGTTGGACAAAGGCAGCAGTATTTTTGGGCTCAGGATGGTTGGTGATGGCGGTGTGAAGGATGAGGTGTTGTGTTGAGGAGGCGTGAGAGCGCAGGCTCGTGCTGCAAATGCAGATGCAGATGCTCGGCTTCTTAAATCACATCTGGTGGAACATACCAACTTCGTCTCCGCCACCCTGGGTGGTGCCGTCGGGGTGCGATCCCGCGTGGTGGTGATGCATGGGCTGACCCATGTTGCTGAGGCCAGGCTTGCCCATGGCCGGAGTGCCAGGTCCCATAGGGCCAGGTCCGCCATGGATCCCTTGGGGCACGCTAGGACCGGGCATGCTGGCGGCACTGGGATGCGGCGAGGCCTGGACCTGCTTCCGGTTGTTCATCTTGGCCATCCGTCGCACACGTCGGCTTCGAAGTCGGGGATCCTGGTTGCTGTTTCGCCAGCTGTCGACGGCGCGCTGGATGAGGCCTCGCTTGCCTCGGAGGGGGATGTTGAGCTCCGCAAGCGCCCAGCCGACCCGGTTGCAGTCCGTCTCGTACATCAACCGGTTGCCGCGGTACTGCTCCTTGGGGCAGCACGCCCGCGGGTACACGCAGTTCTCCTGCTTGAACTCGGGCGTCAGATCGTCGATGTTGACCGACTCGACATCGCACCGGATCGTGTACTCCATCTTGACTCGGTCCCTCGAGTACTCGAACGCGATCCACTGAACCCCGTTGCCGTCCTGCCGGACCACCAGAGGCGTCGTCGCCGGAATCGGCCCCGGCGCCGCGTTGGGGTTGATACCGGGCGGCGCGTTCCCGGGGCTCTGGAGCTGCCCGCCGTTTTGCGCGTGGTGCGCCGCCGGGGGCATGGGTGAGGACTGAGGCTTCTGGAGCTGGAGGGGCACCTGCGATTCCATCTTAGGTCGAGGACTGCTCGTCATGCCGGGGTGCTGGTGCTGAGGGTGCTGTTGGTGTTGCGTCTGGTGCTGCTGCTGCTGCTGGTGTTGCGCCGGGTGTTGGCTCATCTGATTCTGAGGCGCGCTTTGCGACATCATCATGTTTGGCTGCGACGTCATGGGCTGCTGCGGGTGCGGCGCGTGTTGCGCGTAGGGGGACTGCGTCGCCTGCGGAGGCATTGGCTGGTACTGGTTCTGAGGATAGTACATCGATTGCTGCAGGTGCTGCGACGGCGGTTGCGCGTAGATGCTTCGGTGCTGTTCATGTTGAGATGGAGAGGCGACCGACGCGGGAGAATTGGATTGAGGCGTATGGTAGGACATGGGAGGGTAGGGTGGTCTCGGCATTTGTGCGGCGGCCATCATGTCGGATGTGTCTGCGGAACGACCTTGTTGTCAGCTGTCGAGTATCGAGACGCGAAAAAAAAAAAAAATATGCCACCGGCGCGAGGCGGCGAATAGAAGACGACGTACCTGCGGACGTGTATCCGCTGGTGGCACCGGGTGTGCTGTAAGGGCTGGGATGGTTGTAGTAGTTGAGGCTTTCCTGATTGCTGGTCGTCTGGGTGCTCGGCTGGTATGCTTGAGAGAGCGAGTGCGACGAAGAATAAGCGCCTTGGTGCTGCTGCTGTTGTTGCTGCTGCTGCGGTGGTGGTGGAGGTGCCTGGGGTTGATGCTGCTGGTGAACGATGCTCGGGGGTCGCGAGTGCAGATGCTGGGGAGGCGGCGGACCCTGTTGCTGGTGCTGCGGATGGTGCTGCATAGAGAGAAGACCCATTAGTAAATCATGGACGTGAAGAAGCTCTCATGGGCGACGGTATTTGGAAGAGAATAGCACCAAGTCGGACGCGTTGGTGTTTTATTTTCTCCTCGATGGCGCCGGGCCTGGGGAGGTGTTTAAGTGGACAGCCCCTGGTGAAGAAGACTGGGATTGCACGGGTGAGGCGGGCTAGGCTCGGAGCGGTAATGATGATAAAGCAACCCGGTTCTCGCGGACTACCACAGAAAACGACGGGGGGAGAAAATAGAAGAGAGGAAACGAGACGGGGGGTGGCAATACCGCTTAGGGGGGGATGGTTGGTTGGACTGAACCGACGACAAGAACCAAGTATAGCGAATGGAAAGGCGACGAAGCAGCCACCTAGGCCGTGTTCTTGTCCTCCGAGACCGTCGACGAAAAAGTTGCCAGAGGGCAATGAGGCAAAAGACGAGAGGTAACAAACAGAGAGACAGACTCTTAGGAACGCGCCAGGAAACAGACACGAAAACAGGCCTTGAAGCGGAACGAAGGCGAGATCGATCGGAGGATGGGTGTGCCAGACGAGCGACGGGGGGGGAAGACAAAGGAGAGCAGGGGAGCGGGTATTTGAACCAAGATTATGGGGATGGGGAGACAAGGTATGATCTGTAGTGGGTATAAAAGATGGGCAAAGGGATTAGGATGGGATGGATGGAAAAGAACGGGGGCTCAGGAGACAGGAGACGGAGGTTTTTGGCAGGTGAGAAGGTAAAGTAGTGCCAGGTATAGTCTTCAACCCGTCCGTCCAGGGTCATGAGAGGAGAGAGGGACGTGAGAGAGACGGGAGAAACGGTTTTTGATATGAAGATGGTTGATGCTGGGCCAGCGCGCAAAGACAACCCCTGTCACAGGGATCTTTAACGGCATGAAATACTTGGGATGAGAGCGCAGCAGAGCGGTGGGCAACGGTCAACTGTCGAGAGGTATTGACGAGTTCCCCGGAGTGCCTCCTCTCACTTTGCTTGTGCTCTTTGGCCCTCTTCTGCAAGACGCAGGCTACCTGCGCCTGGCCAAAGGAGGGCGTGTGGGGAGGGTGTGGTAAGCGGGGTGGGTAGAGAGAGAGTCGGAATCTGCGCCTCCTCATCAGAGAACAAGAGAATTCAACGAGTCTTTCTCAGAGGGAAAGTCCTCGGGACAAAGGGGCGTGTGGGAGTTGGGATAAGGACAAGGGCTGCTCGCAAGGGGGGGTGAAGGGGGGTGGAGGGAGGCAACGGGGGGCGGGTGGTGGGATGAGATGGGAAGGATGGAAAAGATGCAACTCTCTCATCATGGACACTGCTCTTCTCGTCGTCCAAGACGGCACAAACTAGGCAGTCAAACGAGACAGGGAGAGACCGGGGGGGGACAACGCATGGAAGAAACGTGACAAGGGCCGGCAGGGTTTGATTAAGTGGCCAATGGCCGCCTCACCAGCACGCCCGACATGGAGCAGCTGCCCAATCAAGCACCCCAGGGCCGGTGCTAGCCAAAGGACCAGGATTTGGGCGGATTGGCTTTTCCCTTGGCTCCTATTTTGGCCACAGGCGGTGTGGATAGCCAGCCACGGATGGGCTCATAGACCCATCCAGGACGCCGCGGATCCACGAGACCCAACCTGTTCCCCCTCACGGCCTCACGACGTCTCCAGCCGCCCCCTGGCTGCGAAGAGCTGGTTCCACGCTGGCTCAACGCTGGCTCAACGCTGGCTCATCCGCGGTCCACCTCCGAAAAATGGACCGACCACTGACCAGACACCTGAACTGGGCTCCAACTGACGCGCAACGCACCGCACCGTACCGCACCGTAACCGTAAGGGAGACACTGCACAGGAGGAAACCGGGCCACTGACGCGACGCTTGTCCGTCCTCGACTGAAGAGAGTGCCCTGCTCCGGCTGCGGATTTGGTACCAGGTACCTGCTACCTCGCGTGCACTGAATGCGCTGTTTCGCTGCTTGCCCGCGCGGCCGACTGCTCCAAACGAACGAACACCCGACCTCGCGGCTACAGCCACCCGCTGTGAACTCGTTTCAAGCTGTCCGTATCCCGTAGACCTCTCACTTGAGAACCCGTCCCGCGTCTCCGCTCCGAACTGTGGCGTGGCATTTTTCACATCCAGCCGACTGGTGGGAAACCGTAAGCTGCCATGGCTTTTTCAGCAGACTCGTCCATGGCCACCACTCTCATGCTCGCCATCATGCTCATCAAGGCACACACACTGGTGGCGCACGCTCTCCCGACCCTTCATGCTTTCGTAACCGTTTCCCCAGTGCCACGCCCCTCGTCCTTGGATTAGACGGACTGGTGGCCTCCAACCCGCCCCGCCATCACAGAATCTTCGACCACCCCACTAGAGGAACAACGCCGCCGGCTCCCATCATGGGATAGCGCACTCGACTCTTGCCAAAACGCTCCACAGCCGACTGCTGGCTCGTCTTCCGTCGCACGTTGCCCTCCAGTTGTCGGTTTCTAACCTGAGTTAAGCGTCGTGTTGGAGGGGTCTTCATCATTTCATCACCCAAATTCTTGGAGTCTCCCCCACGACAAATGCCTTCCGCCAATGACTCTTGCCGGCGAAATCAGACGGCCGCCGTCGTGGGTGGCGGTACTTTAGTTCGCCAGCCTCGTGCCCTCAAGTGCAGCCGTTTTGGATTTGACGATCCACATTCGAATCCCGTGCTCGCTTTTGCTCGCGGGTGCGCCTCACCTCGTCCACTCAGTTGAAGGCATGACTGCATCCGCGGGGCTTTCGTGCTGGACGAGGATCCGACGTGGTTCCGTACCGTGTGGCTAGTGCATTTCATGCAGGAGCCAGGCCGCTGGGCATCTCGAGGACGACGCGACTTTGCTCTCCTCAAAGCTGAGCGGATGCACTGCAACGTCCCGCTTCAGCCTGCTTCCCCCAAATTCGGAGTCGGCCTG
Organism: Thelonectria discophora; assembly: GCA_911649645.1. NCBI lineage: Eukaryota > Fungi > Ascomycota > Sordariomycetes > Hypocreales > Nectriaceae > Thelonectria > Thelonectria discophora. Next base: position 1,973,299 of record CAJVRK010000012.1, read on the forward strand.
AGTACCACGTCGAGCTGTGTCCACCCTCCCCTTGTCTAATGCGGGCGCCCCGGGCATTGGTGAAACGGAACGTACCCTGCTCAGTCCACTTCTCGAGTCCTGACCGGGACAAGCTTGCGACAGGCATTATCGACGGGACAGATTTCGAAACCCTGGTATTCCCGGTGTCTTTTCGCGACAACGCCCAGTCAGATGCCTCACTTGAGGCTGAAATTTTCGACGCGACCGTTAGTTGGCACGCGTCATGGGAGGTCGCGTTTTGATAGTGAAAGAGACAACTTCAGACTTGTCCGACGTGTTCTTGCATCGCAGCCAAAGACCCGCGACGCAATGCATCGAGTATATAGTATAGAGAGAGAAAAGAGCACCGCACTCACAGGATTCGCATATTGTTCCTCCTTGATGAAGGCCCCGGGGAGTTGTCGCTGCCCGGACATGTTGATAGTCATGAGAACTGTTCGGATGGACTGATTGAGTCGAATAACGGTTTCCCTAGGCCGCGAGCGTTAGCAAACTAAGCTTAGTGTTTGGAGCGCCGATTCAACGGCGGCAGCTCTACCAGGATATTCGTTGAAGAGAGAGGGACGTGGCGTGATTTCAGATCCTCCATCAGCCGTGTGTCCAAGGCTCCAGAAAATTCCCGCCAACCGAGATCGTTGCAAGGCGCAGCTTTCAGTTTTGCACCGGAGCTCGCAGGGAATGACTGTGTTGTTCGATGTGGTGCAAGCGACGTACCCGAGTGAATTTGCTTCAAGGTGCAGAAAATTGTCGAAGCCGAAACTAGTCAATAATCATAGGACTCAAATCAAGGCTGCCGATTGGCTGAAACACGGGACCAATTGCGAAGATCCTAAAGAACATGGGAAGAAAAGTCAGCCAACATGGGCGTGCGAAGTTGAAAAATTGTGACCGGCTCGCAGATTCACACGAGGAAACAACAACTGCTTCCATTCGTACGGGGGTCGGTCAATGGACGACATGTTGCGATCCGATGCGGGCCAAAAATTGGAGCAGCCAACCCCCGAGATCGAAACACGAACACGGCATTGTCGCGAGACTTGACCTCAGTCTTGTAAACGCGTCTCGGGAAGGCGACAGGGGTATCCCCCAGAAACATTGAAGTTATCGGGCATGTATGAATGTGCCAGGTGAAGGAGGTGAAGTTCGGTCTGGAAAGGAGCGATGAAGAAACGTACTTGCATACAGGCCCGATAAGGCTTTGAGTTGATCCCAAGATGCTATATGTTCTCTATCCGGGATTGGAATTAAAAAAAAAAAAAAAAAGGGCTGGTCGCAAGGACTTCCACGTGCTATTTCCGAGAAACCGGGCCGTTGCGCAAAGTTGCTCTGACGGTGTAGTTGGAGTTGCAGCCGGGCCAGGATCAAAAGAAGACTGAGCCCTGTTGAGGAGGTGAGAAGAAAAAGGTTGTGTGGAGGTCCAAGAAGATGCAGCTTGGATTTGGCCGTGTTGCACCTAGCTTCCTGGTCAGTTCGTGCAAGCGCCGCGGTTTGCTTCGAGAATCGATGAATGCATGGAAGGAAATGCTCGCAGGGATGGGGTCGGGACGCAAGACATACCCTCCAAGAGTGCGTGAGCTCAAGCAAAGGCAAGTGGTTGAAGTGACGGCCAGGGCTTCGACTAGCTAGGATGGGGCGTCTATGAAAACGATGTTGAGAGGTCAAGGCAGCGCGACCCTGCAAGATATACCTCCCCCGCAGCTTGAGTGACAGCGTTCTCGCAGGGCCTGGAGGTAAGGGGGGTCAAATCCCGAAGAAGCGGCACCCCAGCACAGCAGGAGTTGGAGCAAATCCGACCTCTTCACCTCGGCGATGATCCAGAGGCCGAGCCCAGGAAACCTCTGGGATACGAAGGGGGCATCTGGTGGGTCTCTGGTGTGAGAAATGCCTACCTCAGAACCGATGACACGATCAGTTGGGAAAAAATGTCGTGTTTGGATGGGCATCTCCAAATCCCTGGGAACGATCGGAAGAGAGAAAAGGTGCCCATGTCGGCCATGCGCAAGCAGGGGGCCGAAGCAGTTGGAGGAGGGTGTGGCTATTCGTCCGTCGTTGAACATGCTGAAGCTCGGTGGACCTTTGACACACGACACGCTTCGATCCTGGCACAGGTTGCTCTGGTTTCCTTTGCTTCGTGGTGGTGGTGGAACCGTTGTCTGTCAGTGAATTGGAGTCAGCGCTAATAAATCCTGACCCGGCGCTCCGGAAATTTGTCAGGCTCATGGAAGCCAAGAAGAGGGCACTGACTAGGAAAATTGCATGTCCCTGGGTATGAGCCGCGAAACAACAGCTACCGGTACCGTGTATAGCGGCGTGCCGCCAGATAATCGCAGGCTTGAGCTTTGACAGTCTCGGGGCCGCAATCATAACTAGATTGGGCACGCAGATTGGGCTGTGATGCCGTCTTGGCCTTGTCGAGAAGTGCTCCGTACCTTGTGCACCCGTCATCTCGTTGCTGCCGTGCAAACTCAAAGCAAGACGCCACAGCTTCCACAAAACGGCGAAGCGAGGACAGGAGGATAACTACATGCCGATTGGATTGTGCACGCATCGGGTGTGCTTTTGGACAGGCCTCGGCGTTGATGTGACAAATTCGGTATGGTCAAGTGGACGCAGTCTCTAAAAGATGCGGTTGGGTTGTCCATCGAGCTTCACTGCCTAAGACAACCTGGCGATATTTCATGCAACAAGGCGAGACGCATTGGTGGGCGAGTTCAATACCGAAGCTGTGTGAGACGCAAGGCTTAGCTAGCGGTTGGCGGCGCCGTTTGCGGGTGAGCCATGGTTCGGACGAATTAGTGACGCGTGGATACCGCCAGGAGACGCTGGCAGCAAGATGTGATCTGGAGCTTGGTCGCACCGTGGCTAGAAACGAGGGCGACGAGCCAGCGCGCGGGCCGGGTTCTAGCAGGCTTTCCTCTCGAGCAAGGGAAAGGCTTCACGGATCTGAGAAATTGCTAAGGAGGCAAGGATATCGAGCGTGGGAGGGAGGGCGGGATGTGGACACAGCGAAAGCTGGTGAAGTTTGTGGGAAGGGTGCGAGTAGGGAGGGGAGGAAGGAGGTTGGATTGGATGTCATCAACGCCAGGACGTGGAGGTACCTCCTTCCTGGGCACCGGATTTAACTCTGTGCACTGGCACTCACGGGGTCAAAGCACTGTGTGAAACCTGTAGATTCTGGTATTGACGGACTGCTTTCTTCGTACTTCGCACCTTCCTCCTCGTTTGGAAAACTGCATCGCTATCGATGGCCAGGAAGGTCGGGCATTGGAAGGAGCAAGGGATCAACCAGGGATCAGAAGAGCCGCAGGCGACAGAACCAAGCTGAAGTCGTCCATGGCCAAACCCCATTGCCCACAATTCCACGGCGCCCGGAGGTCCAGAAGTCGATCGACCCATTGCTCCACGTCGTTCAAGACAGGCGCTGCGGCTTGCGCTGGTGGCGTTCGGCTGTACCTGGGTGGGCGGCACTGGTTTCTGGGCATGGGCTTCCCAGCCATGCCCAAGATTTAGGAGCTCGTGCAAATCGTCATGAGTTCGCAGAATGGGAACCAGGACGAGGGGCGTAGCTGAGGTAACACGGGCGAAAGACGTGGATTTAGGGTGGCAGAAAAAGCAATCTTAGTATTGGGACCAGGATCAGTTTTCTATGGAGGTATTCTCTTGATCGCTCGGGACACGACAAAATCTCAGTGACCTACACTTCCCACGATACTGCGCTACCAAGAGGCAAATCATACACACCATCAGAGATACATGCCTCGTACTGGACATGGAGTACTTACCACTGTGACCGACTTTTCGATGACACGATTACTATCGTCCACGTATTTGAGGTATAGAACATGCTGATATAACCCCCTCATATTCGGCCATCCTATGTAGGGTAGTTTCCTGCGCAAAGGTCAAACGCCAGTTTCGTACGTTTAAACCTTTACTATCCAACGGTTTTTAGTTTGACGGATGTTAGCACCTTGGTTATAGGCACATGCGCAACAACCACTGGCCGCGCAAGCTGTCGGGGTGGGTTTCAATACGCCGACGGCCCATTCTTACTGATATTCAAGATTTAGTGCAACCCGACTCGAAAATGAGGGCAACCTGGCGGCAATCTATCGCAACAGACCCTCAGTCCGAACATCGATTCAAACCTGGCTTACGAGGCTGACAGTGGGCAGGGGCTCAATACACATTTCTTCCTTGGACGTTTGGCTGGTTTGACACCTCGCCTGTGCCTCGCAGCCTCGTCCGCTCTTGTTGATCTATCATCCATCCAAGAGGTTGGCAAACAGGGGAGGCGAATAAAGTTGCAACGGTTGAGCCTAGGCCTGGCGGCGGCCATGCGGAGCGGGAGACCAGGGTGAGGTCACCGTCACCGTCAGCTTGGAGTTGTGGAGAGGGGCCATGGAGCCTGGAACCCCTTGCAAGAGCCCGCTGCCATGGGAAGCTCCCAAACCCAGCAGGGGACGGGTACCAAAGTGGCACCGACGGGGGTTGAGCTTAAGGTTTGCTGTTGAAGACTCCCAGGTTTGTTGCGCCCGACGACATGCGAACCGTGGAAAGGCCAAGCATGACCGATGCAGCATCTCGAAGGATGTGACTTGAGCCACCATGTGAGATATCAAGACGAACCGAAGAATGCAGAACGGCATCGGGCCGCGCGACTGAGATGGTAAGGGACACACTGTGGGCCCGAGTAATTGCCTCTTGCGATCCGAAACCGACAGAGACCACACCGATGGCGCCCTTGGCAGCGAGCGAAGAGCTGTGTTTCCAACTCCTCCGGATTGATCATGACCAGATGACCCAGTGCGTGGGGACCCTGTGGCTGGTGACGAGCCAAAGGGAGTGAGAACTGAGAAGGGAAGAGGCTGCACATTCGTACCCCTGTATGTACTTTGTCAGGCATCTGAATGCAAGCCCTTTAAAGCCGTGCAGACATCTTCCACGGGTGGGTGGGTAGCAGATGGGGGATGGGACGAGAAGGGTGGATGGCTGGTCGAGATGGCTTCCCGCAGTTCTGGTCGTCGACTCTGTGCCGTGCCTGTCCTAGCCAACTGCCACCAACCATCTCGTCTCGGGGCCGTACTACGTAGTAGGTCTGGGATGCCCCGGCAAGGGCGGGAAAGGGGCCAAAATGTGACAGGAGCCGGAGCCTCGAGGATGCGAGATGGCACCGAGGCGCAAAGTATTCATCGAGATGGGACTGAAGGATCTTCGAGATGGCTTGTCTTTGGTTTGGGGTGGCCCGTCATTTCCCTCCTTGCAAATCGCTCGAGTCGCTGTGAAAAATCAGAACAAAGTCAACTAACCACTCGTTTTAGCGGGTACGGATAATCCGTGCTTTGTCTTCCGTCCTCATAGAGCAAACCTTCCCCACTACCACTACATAACCGACTGGTCTGTGATGGATGTGATGATTTGGTTGGTGGAGTTTATGTGATATGTTGGATTAGATACGACCTGATGGATGGTCGGACGTTGTAAGTGTCAGAATGAATGAATGATGCTATTGATATCTCGGACCCGGAAGTACGAACAGTTGCATTCTCATTGGATTCGATGCCAACTTCTCCGGAAGGTGGAGGCACAGCTTGGCACCCAACCGCTCCTGCCTGGTTGGGAGTTGACAGCTGGGAGGATCTGCCACCTGAGGCAGGTACGAATACGTCCATCCGTCAGGGACGGGAGGTACGTACGCGGTTCCTTCCCAAGGATAGGGGACGTGCCTGATAATTGTTGGCTTTCGGTGTTTGTGCGTCAAGGAGCGTCTATTCATGCTAATGTACTAACTTCAGCAGCCTCATTTCTACAATGTCACCACCCCTCCTCTGCATCATTCATCGAACACCACTCTTTCTGTCGTTCAAGATTAAGCCATCCTCGTCCAATTGCCAATGGACCTCCCTATCCCAGCAGCTTGATCGAGTCTGGGTCTTCAGAAAAGACTCCGAAGGAATGCGACCCTTCAGTCGGGGATGTTGCATCCGGGGCTTCTTGCCTGCTCCACCCCCTATCCCGCGCTACGCTCTTTGGCGCCGTTCACTCTGCAGTTTCGCAGCTCACGCCTCACCTCACGCCTCACCTCACGCCTCACGCCTCAAACCAGCTCCCACCCCGCCACATTCTACTAGCGCCGCTGTGTGTGGTTGGCACCCCGTTCTGTGTGGGCTGAGGTAGGTACTTCTGTCCATTTGCATCAACTCTTGGTGTCGTCTGCCGTCTTCCGTTACTGACGGAGCATCGGCCTTTAGCTCATCACGAGTCGTCAGCGCTTCATTTCCCAGTCCTTCACGACGCGAGTGCAAGCCTCGGCTGCGTAGCCATCCGGGGCTGGTATTGATTATACATTGTTATGCATAATTCCAGCTTCGAGTTTGCACCCTACTCCAACTCGCCATCAAGGAGTGAGACACTTCGGGTCCAGACTGAGGGTCCACACCTCACAACTCAAGAGGAAGCACACAATGTCCCAGCCACATGCACTCTGCCGTAGAATTGGCTCCGAGGCACTGCCGATGGCGTTCGATAATACTTGGACAGTCATCCCGGTACCGGTACTCTGTCCATGCGTGCGCAGTGACTGGTCGACACAAGGTGTGGCGGCTTCCCCCATCGAGGCTGACTTGGTTTCTTTCTCGCTCATTTGGGAGTCACTGGGAGCGAGAAACTAGTCACAGCCAGTGCTGGAGAAAACGGTCTTCACCCGGGCGGATATTCCCTCACTGGGACCCGCTAATTATTAATATCACCCGGATAGCTCAACCGCTTCCGCCAGAGGCAACTCGCTTCTGTGATTCTGCCATCCGCGCCGTCCTTTTCATTGGGGACGATTTTGTCCCTCATCACCAGACTTTTGCATGCTCAGCCGTCTTGTGGACGAGATGCAGCGGCCACTTGCCCTTTACGCGACCCCTTACCGCCAACGAAGTCAGAGTTGGAGCTGCTCATGCACAAGGCTGCAAAGATCCTGGCACGGCAGATGTCATTCGCGGGGTGGGCTGGCTGGTGTCCAAGATGGAGCTGGAGAACATCAAGGGTAGCTAACGTTGAGGGTTTGCTGGTCTGCGCAGAGCATCCTCGCAGCCCTACTGTCTATGCTTGCTTGGATTTCTGGCTGGCCTGGCTGCCTGGGTCGAAGGGGACATTCACAGACACGGCAGCGGGTGCCTTGGCGGGCCAGATCTCCAATCCACGCCATGTCCCAGTCTCACAGGGGCTTTGTCCCAATGCTCCCGGAAAACGACCCCTAGCAGAGCTTACCAAGCTCGACGGGACCAGGGAGGGAGCAAGCTACCGTCCATACCCGCAAGCCACCCCATCCCATTGCATGGCCAGGTCGACAGTCGCCCCATTTCATCCCTTCGGCTCCTCAACATTACCAACTCGATGCGACCAACAGAGGCAAATGCAGCGTTACAGTCTAATAGCAGCCATTGTCCACAATCTGACGAGCCAATGTGCCTTCAATTTCTCTACCTGCAGCGGCATCCTTCGCCTCGCAGCAGCGGGCCCACCGTGAGAAAGTCGGTCAGGGATATGATCCCACACGCTGCAGCTTTGCGCCCCATGTCGACCGTTGTGGAGATGGGTCTTTCCAGACCGAGACTGGCGGCCTCCGCCCTTGTCACCATGGCTTGACATTCATCAGGTACGCGGTGGCTGCGGACGAGGGATGAAGGCAGAGCGAGGGGGGGGTGCGGCCGCCATCCCCGGATGTGTGAGGGATACGGAGCACTTCGTACCGCATGCCAGCGACCAAGGGCCAAGGTGTGGGACGGACGAAGAAGCTGCCGGCAAGGGCCTTCCGCTTCCACGGAGGCCGGGAGGTGGAAGCGGCGCACAGAGATTGACCAGGAGCCATTGCAGGGTTCGCCGGGCCAAACGCCTTTTCCTGACATTTGAACGCCTGCCCGAGTTGATTTCCAGAACTGTCAGGTTGAAACTCGTCTATTCGTAAGTACCTAACTGCCGGTTTGTTCTTGATCCACCAACTCTGTCGACCATGGAGATTGCCTGGCAACACGGACTGGTTGCTGCGCAGTTTCTTCTCTTGAATTGGGTTCAACAAAGTTGCTCACCAACTTCTTGGACCCCGGATTGGTTCGTGGCGCCATGACGAAAGCGCAAGACGGGAACCAGCGCTGGTTTTCGATTCCTGAAGAAGCGCGAGCACCACCAGCCTTCGGATTGTCCCTCGTTGGGAGCTCGAACCATTTCAGAGACTCTGAGACGGAGTACGGATACATGCGTACGAATATGCAACCTTTGCGGTCCCGCTATTGTCAGATATTGAGCCTGACGCGTGGCTTGTTCTCATCGAATGCAGTCCCAAGGATTCTCATGCGGGAACGAAGGTCACGATGATAGTTTCGCCGGAAAGAAAACTCATGGAGAATTTTCTTGACCGCGAAACAAGGAACGTCTACGGACACCACAGCACGAATGAACATTCATTCTCTCTTCTGACAACTGCCATTGCGAGCCCCTGTCGACTACCCGGGCATCGGGCGAAGCGGCCCAGACGAAGTCGCGTCGGGGATTTTGTTGTTAGCCTTGGGACCCTGACAAAGCAAAACCTGGGTGCTGGGGAAGTCGACTGCATGGCTCATGAAGATGGATGGGCTCGACTTCACACGGCGAGCCCTTGTCGAGGCTGCGCCTAACGCGTCTATCCACAGGGATATGCCAGATGGGCCAATTGTCCAAGGAGCCAGTCAAGTTGAAGGCTGCCAAAGGAATTCTGTATCCGCATTCGTCGATGAAGAAGGAAGCAACGATGAGGGCATGTTCGACAGCAGTATTCCCGCAGCGGTCTTCGTCCACCGTCGCTCCGTCACATTTACGAGAGACTCTTGCTGGATTTGGCACGCGGACGCTCTGTCGATTCATTGTGAGTTTAGGACTTGCTGGATCCGATATCACCAGCGTTCAAGAGGGGGAGGGGGGTGCCTTGAGCTCTTGATGGGCACACGGTAGGTACACTAATTCGTATTCCCTATCGACGAAGCACACACTGACGAGTCGGTAGCCCGCACACCTGCAGGAGAGAGGTACGGAGACTCGAGCATCTAATCTCAAGGGCGGAGTACTCCGTGCAGAGAGAGCGAAAGCGGCACGGTGCTGTGATGAGGTCTAATATCGGCCGGGGCCCCTATATCAAAAAGAGCAGAAGCAGGCCACGCTTACATGAAGCCCCACCCTTGGCATGGGCTTTCCTGAACCGACGATCTTTTTGGCTGTGTTTGTTTTTGGCTCAGCAGCGCCAGTGACGCCGAATGGACCATCAAATGCATAGGCCGAGGGTCCCAGCCACCAAGGCTGCAAGTCGCCCGAGCAGCCCGGCGCCACGGCCACTCACTGCCACACCTGATGGATGCTGTTGGGCAGACGAGGAGTATTCGATACCTGCGCCCGTTGTCCGTTGGGCGTCTGTCTGTTGTCTGGTCTGGTCTGGTCTGGTCTGGTCTGGCTTGGTTGCCAAGATTTTCTAGCTATGCCACACTCTGCACTTGGCGACGACGATCAGTGGTCTCAGCTCTTCGACCTCGACACGACATGACGCGGTTAACTTTTCGCGACGGAACGGGCAACCCTTCATTTAGAAATGACGGAATCAAGGTTCGCCGACGCCATGCTAGTCCTCCAAGCTCCGGCTTCTGTCGAACTTGATAGTCGCTTTCACTGCCGAAGCCTCGCTCGACAGATGAGGAACAATGAGGGCTTTCAAATATCTCGCACCAACAAAGGACTTAGCCATGGCGACTATTCGTATTCGCAGGAGACGGAGAGAGAGGGGAGAAATTCCCTCCACCATCTCCTCCGGCTCCCCGATTGCCGCTGCCGAGGCGGGAGCTAGTTTCCTATTAGTGAGTCTTGTCTGAAAAGACAAGAGAGTTGGAGGGGCCGAACGAAGGTGTTCAGCCAGCCACGCAATGTCTCATTCGCTGAACCCTTTGAAAAGAAGCAAAGCATGCACAGGACTAGAGAGCCATGTGGCAACCCTCACCCAACCAAAGCGGTGACCCCTCCTCCCCGCCAGCTCAACAGTTGTGCGCGACCCTGGAGTTGCCACTCGTTTGGACCATCTCTATGTACGCACGGCTGCCGAAGAAGATGTCGATTGAACCGCGGTAGCACGGAGGCCCTCAACTGTTCGGGAAAGTTGTGGGCTTTCGGGAAGAGTCGTGGCCTGTTTAGATGGCCTATCCGCAAGAGTATCACACCGCCTATTGGGACGACATGACTAGCCAGCCTATAGGTTTGCAGCAAGAGAGTCCTTTTGATTCAGACTGTCTCACAAGAGAGAAATGTCTGAGGATTGGGCATGGCCCGCTGAGATAGATCCGAGAAGGGGCAGTTTGGGCGCCGTCCTGCGGAACCCTACCGCCACCCACCTTTACCCCTCCACGACGTCTAAGACAAGGCAGAGAGGTGCAACAATCCACAAGCCACGCTTCACGGCAGCAGATACCGGAGCTTGGAGTCTCAGCACGAGTGCGCCACATGACCAGCACCCCGACTATGAACTGGACGTTGAGGAACCTGCGGGCAACTTCGTATCCAAGTCTCTCTTCATTTCCCCAAAGGGGCACATATGCATCTATCTTGCCGCCAAAGACGAGTCTATTTGTCCAAAGCAGCTTTCACGAACGCCGCTTGCGTCTGCGAAGACTTTTAGGTTCCCCCTTGGGTTACCCAGAGGGCTAGACCTCTAGCCTCCCACGCGCACCCCCGTCGTGGACTTCTGCGTGTGGGATGTGGCTTGTGGGAAATTATCTTGTGTGTATCCTGAAACTATGGTTCATGAACCAACTCTCGACCCAAGCCCTTGGCTTTTGACGAAAAGCCGGTGTCGGGAAACGAAACCATATTCGAATATCTGGATATCATCCGCAACGGTTGATTTGCTTTGCCATTCCGGGCGAAGTTTTATTAACGAGGCTGAGAAGAAGCAGCGCGTTGTGGACTACCAACAAATGACTGTCAATGACCCCTTGAAAGAATGTCATTACATTCATCAATTCCGCAAACTTCGGGGATGCCGGCTTCTCAGTCCCACGCTGAGGGGAGGGAACAGAAACGATGAGGCGTGTCAGACCGACGACACAAGCTGGCTTACGGACAAATGCACACACGCCTTCAAGACTACCGAGACATACCAGGTGGACAAACTATTGTGCGAAAGGGTCTGGTAGACTATAGAGAGGACGACATAGCCAAAGCTCTCAACTTCCCCCTTTCATCGGCAGCCGCCAAGGTTGCGAAGACGGGCCTATAACGGCACTGAAGCCGCTGTAGGTAAGTAAAAGGGAGGGGGCGTGTGCATGCAAGTGCTGCGTGTACGAAGTGATGCTGCACGACGTATCATGTTGGACGGTGAGAATGCGATGCATGTACTGAATATGCACACAAGACAAAGACAATTATTTTGGCTGCAACTGCGACACAAGGACAAACGATGACGGTCCGGGTACAAACGAAGTGCATTGCCGCTGACCGGCAAAAGGCGAAGTGCATACAAACAAACATACCAGGTCTGCTGCCTGCCTTAGGATGAAAGTCGAGACGAAAGCCTTTTCGGATACCTGCCGCCGCCGCCGCCATTTGGAGAAACAGGCCGTTTCAAGTAGAGCGTCCCCCTTTTTTTCAGATTGAGCGGAAAAGTTGGAGGACACCAAAAAAAAACACGAAGTTTCGGGAGTGGCGGCGTGACGAGAAAGATGGGCGCGCGTGGAACAACGCACACAGCAGCAGCAGCAGCAGCGGCACGCCGAAGATATTTCACGCAGTGATATGGGTGACGTCGCCTTTTCTTTTGCACCATGACTACATTTATGCCGATTACGCAACGCAGCGCCACGCGGACGAGGACGACTACGACTCTATAAGCAAGCAGGCAGCGAGACGGGCACCGGCGCTTACATGCGTCGTCGCCCGTGTTTGACTGACTTGCTCACACGAAAGGATAGTCGCCTCTTCCTTCACGCACCGAAGAGAATGGTGTCATGTGCTTGCTGCTTTGTTTTCTTTTCTGCTTAGCAAGCGAAGTCTAAAGATGGCCTCTGTGTGATGCGAAAGGGCGGCCTTTTGTGTGACGGCTCGTGCGACGAAAGCTGTGGGCGGAGACGGACCGAGTTTGGGATATATGAGGAGGGATACGAGGTTGGGAGAAGAGATAACGGCAGCGCTGAATAGTTGGGCCGTCAGAGGGAGAGGGAGAGGCAGAGAGAGAGGGAGGAAGAGACTTGACTTGGGGGGAGGGGGCTAGGCGATGAGTCTGGTTGACTGCATGTTCGCCGGTCTGGTCTGGCAGCGATGCATCCCATGTGCATCACGGCACTTGCTGTACTGCCGTGCTGCCGTGCCGCCGTGCCCATCGAAAACAATGTTTTCGGCCATGGCACAATGTTCAGGAATCGGAGAGAGACGTGTAACCCTCCCTCCCCCTCCCTCCTCCTCCGACATCAGTCAAGGCAGAGGCGGAGCGGGAGCTTCTGTTTCGTTTTGGCACTGCGGCGGCGTCCGAGAGGTATTGCGCCGAGGGTCGGTCGTGGTTTGGGGGGCGTGAAGCTGAATGCGAGATGAGCCCGTCAACGCGAGCAGACTTGGTAATCTCGCGGGGCAATGTCTGGGAGCTGCTGACTGAATGTGTAGAAACGGCCAGATTCGGGCAAACGAGCTTTCGCTTTGTGATTGCTTCTCAACACCGAAGACGGCCACGGCGATGTCTTGGCTGGGCAACACACACACGCCCTCAACACCACCCCCTCCGACGCTCTCTCATTTTCCACCGCCCGACTTTATCCCCCATCTCGAGCACCACGGGAAACCAATCTAGACGTACGGGCTAGAAACCTATAGAAAACACCAAGAACCCCCACGTATCCGCCAAGCCAAGGCTGCTTAGGGGATGAGAACGCCGTTTGCATATTGCAACCGATCCGCCGATCGCTGGAGGGTGAGGCGGCGATTTTGCCTCGTTTCTTTGCCTCACGCGGCCTTCATGTGATGACTGTGTTTTTCTTTTTAACCCTCTTTCAACCTCAAGCCTCGAATGTGGAGGAAGATTCTTCAGCTGATGATGACCAAAAAAGGGCAGAGAGTGGCGAGACGGACAATGTTCGCCCGAGAGAAGGCGAAGCGTAGTATTATGAGGCCCGTTAAGGGGGGGTGTGGACTTTCAAGCTACGAAGAAACGCATACCATTGGCTTTGAAATGATTAAGTGAAGCTGTCAAAAGCTCGAGATGAGGCAGATCTAGATGTGTGCCTACACCTACTGGTAGTCATCGCATATAGGGCCTTCTACATCATCACGTTTGAATACGAAAGAGACTACCAAGATCCCGAGCAAACAGCGTACCATTCATATTTTCCCACAACAGATATATCCAAAGTGCTTCGCTAATCCGCCACAGAAAACATGAGTTATCACAAAAAAAGGGCATGAGAAATATCAAACTGAATCGCCTCGCGAGCCATGTAACCAAAAACATATAGAGTCGTGACATGTCGTTAGAAAATTCGTCGTTTCAAGCATCGCATCTAGAGTCTCATGGAGCCCATCAGTAGCGGTGGTGATGGTGGTGATGGTGCTCCTGGTCCTTGTGCTCATCCTCGTCCCTGTGACGTCGGCGTCGTGGGCGCTCCCTGTCCCGGTCGCGATCCCGATCTCGCTCCCTGTCCTTGTCGTCGTCGTCATTGTCGTCGCGGTGACGCCGATGTCGATGCCTTCGTCGTTCGTCGTCGTCTCTATCATCCTCATCGCCATCTTCTGGTTGTCGACGTCGCTCTGTCATTTAGTTAGCATGCATCGCTTGGTCATCATTACGAGTCAACCTACCGCGTAGAACTTGCGTCGCGGCCGCGTATGCTTGAATCTCCTCCTTGCTCAGGACTCGAAGGACAATGACAAAGTCGTCTCGAATCTCATACCGCTCCTTGCCAATCGTTAGAGCCTCGGGGTTGACAATCTTGCGGCTGATCTTGGTCCACTTGGCACCCGCGGGCGTCTCCTTGATCTTCTTGTCTTCCTTGTGAGGGGCGACGCCCTCGCGGATGGGGTTCGGATCCTCGGGGAAGCTGACTTTGGGAGCCTTGAGGATGCCCTTCAACGGCTTTTCGTCCTTCTTGTCGCGGGGAGGAGAGACAACGCGGACCTGCTTGTCCGAAGGAACCACGGCAATCTCGCGGCCGCGGGACTCATCAGAGAAACTAGAGTCTTGCTTGGAACGATCCGGAGATGACGAGTCTCCCCTCGACTTAGAGACTGGCGGCGAGATGGAATCTGCTCGGGGCTTCGTTTCCTTGGGCTTCGTTTCCTTGGGAGGCGGAGATACCTGCATTGGTGAAGGCGAGCGAGTTCTTGTCGTTTCGAGAATCATCGGCTTCTCCTTCTCCTTCTCCGTGTCTGTAATTTTCATGGCGGCAAGCTGTTCTTTGAGGTGCGTAAGCTCAGCTGCATCGTTGGGGTTGAAGGCGCTGGAGCTCCGGTGACGTCGCGTTGGCTTCTTTACCTCGTCGGAATCGGACCCAGAGATGACTGCCTCGCTGTTCTTTCGCGAAGAAGTCTCTCGTCGACTTGACTTGGAATCTGATTTGTCCCGTGCCTCGGATCGATCTCTTTCATAGTCCTTGGACCGTGCCGATTCGCGTCCATTGCGTGCATCCGAGTCTCGCCTTCGTTCGCGGCTGTCGTCAGAGCCACGTCGTCCCTTGGACTCATCTCTCGTGCGCTTTTCGTCGTTCTTGACCGTGGGGGTGATGCCGACCGCAGCAGCGGCAATGCCTAACCCCGAAGAGATCTTGTCGCGGAACCGAGAGCGCTCCTTCTCATCGTCGTCCTTCTTGCTCTCTCGCCTCTCACGCCGTTCCTTAGTGTCGGTGCGGCTGCGACGTCGGTCCTCACGACTGGGCTCTACTTCACGGGAAATGACATCATCTGAGCGCTTCTTGGGCTCTTCGATCCGATGAGGTTCCCTTCGATAGGCATAGTCGTCAACAGGTTCAGTAGTGCGGATGCCGAAACCGCGACTGGTCACTCGGTCATCGCGGAAGTATCCTGGTTGAGAGGGATCGTATGATTGGGGATCGTAGGTGAGAGCTCCGTACGATCGTTCGGGCTCGAGTTCCCAGTCCCGCTGCTCTCGCACAACCTTGTCGTCGTCAAGGCTGCCGTAGTATTCATCGTGATGTTGGGATCTTGGGGCACTTTCCTGATAGAGGGAGACGGGTCTGGGTCGCCTTCCCTCAGTACTTACTCCCGGCCTGAGGGTCGACGTGGGATCCGGAGGGACTGGAGCGGCGGGCAGAGACTCGCGTGCGTTGTCATACCTCCTGGGAATCTTGTCAAGGCCCCGGGTGGAGGGAGGTGGTCCTGCTCGGGACTCAAGTTGGCGGGTGGTGGTAACGTAGTTGCGGCTCTGGTCGGGGTTCGTGTTGACGTTGAGAACTCGCTGGTCAGGGTGGTAGTTGACATCGGGGCGGCGATATCCTCGATCGAAGCTCTCGTGCCTGCGGTTGCGATACGACTGAGGGTGGTCAAGGTCATAGCGAACTAGGTCCCCAACGTTGGTGTATTGATACCCATCGTCGCCATAGTCGATAGTAGCCGAGCTGTGCCGAGGATTGCTGGGGTAAACCACAGAAGGGCGAGAGTTGCGATACAAGTCCGCATCCTGGGCGAAACTTTCGCTGAGATCTCTGCCGCGAGCATAGTCGTCGTTTGTCAGGTGTACGCTGAAGGGACGGGCATTGCTGCGGGAACGTATGGATGAGGCAGGTTGGGTGTAAAACTGCCCCTCGCTGGTCCGGTAGTCGTCTCTCATGGGACTGCCCGGGCGAGCGCTGGATGTGTGAGAAGCAACAGGATTAGGGCGGTCCTGCTGGGTTGTCATGACGATAACTGGAGGACGGCCAGTCGCTGAGTCGACGGTAGACGAGCGATGGCGAGTGACGTCTCGGGTGGTTGGCCGTTGCGAACGAGGGTCTTGTGTCACGGCGTAGGTTCTGGTGGTGGTGCTGGAAGAGGGGGCAACGGACGATGTGGTGACATATCCGCGGGGTGCGTTCGATGTCGCCGTCTGGTGGCGGGCTGACGAGGGCATTACATGCATGTCGCCAGCATACAGGGAACTGTACCCAATGCTGGCAGGGAGCGAGGTTGTTGCAGGGTTGTTAAAAGTGGCAGACCGCCCAGGGTGTGGGTGGCCGTGATACCGGTCCGCCATGGTGGTGACAGGTAGTACGATGAAGAAAGGATGATGATTCTTTTCAAACGTTCAATCCGTAGTTGCGAAAGAGGACTGCCGGTTTTGAGCGTCCAAGGGCACCGGGCGGACTAGAGTTGATGGCGCGGGGGGCTGCAACGGGCCGTGGATGCGTGGAATGAAGACAAGGAAGAGAATTAGCTTTGTCTTCTTGAAGAAGAGAGTTGGGACCAAAGACCACGTGAGGAGGGGGTCGACGGACGTCAGCAACTCTTGGTAAATCTGCCCGGAGCCTAGAGACTTAATCGCGGGGTATGCTTTGCGAGCCACTTGTGCCCTTTGTCGGAGGTGTGGGCAGGCGAGAGGAAGGAACTCGTCCTTGGCGGGGTTCGCTCGGATAAGATCAGAGCAGCAGCGTGATGTACGAGCACGCGACAATTGCCGTGAGGGGCGGGGCTGAGGTGAGAGAAACGCCTCGTGCCGGATCTGGTGACTTGTCGTACGCCGCGAACTATGTCCAGAGGCAAGACAAAGCAAAGCAGCCAGGAAAGCGGTTGATTAATCAGTCAATTCCGCAGCCGTCAATCCGAGATGCTCAGAGAATGCGGCTTGGCGGGTCGGGGGCTTCCCTTTGTCTGACGGAATCCACGGGGTGGGAACACTCTCCACCAGGCCGGCGGGAGTGGAGAGGGAAGAGAGAAGACGAGACGGGGATGAGGTTGCGGGAAAGAGAAGAGGGGAGAGAGGGTGGAAGGCAATTGATGAGACGGGCGCCACAATTGAGCGTTCCTTGGTCGGAAGATTGTCTCGCCCTCTTTTGCTTTCGGGACCGGGATCGTGAGTGAGCTTCGCCGAGATTCTAGACCAGGGTCAGTTATTGATAGTTGGGGTCGATAAGAACCAACGCACCTTGTAGTAACAGCCAAGGCGAGTCAAGTGTCGAGGCTCACGATGGGAATGCCGATGACGATCGTCCGTCCGAAGTGACGTGGGCCAGCCAGACTCTGAGCCAGGGCAGCAACCTTTTTCGAATTGGGCTCAAGGCCTCTTATTATTAGTTGCAACTGACACCAAGTAACGTCACTCGCTGGTCAGCGAAGGCTAGCGCTCGCCGTCGGAGCTCCCAGTGAGAGTCTCGGAGCTGTAGGCTTCTGTGTCTTTTTGCGCCGTATATTCGGGCGCAGTCCCAGTACTTGCTTAGTACCTTCTTTGGTCCTTGTATCGAGTGCCGGACCAGGTTTAGCAGCAGAACCGGTATTGGCCCTAGGAAACCAAGGTACTATCCGGCCACCCTCCGGTTCGAAGCTGCAACCTTGGGGACGAAATGGGTGTTTGCAACGTAAAAAGACTCTCCGGTGACGGGAACGCAAGCCCCAAGAGAGATAGCAGAAGGTTTCGGTCTGGTGGCGGCGCGTGAACCCGTTGACCGGCGTCCCCGTTGGGAAACTCAGAGACGAGATGGAGAAAAAGGTAGTCCTCAAGTATGAGGAAAAGCTCTGTCTCACACGACGAAACTTGGACTGGTCCCTAGATCAAGGAGGGTGGGGGAATAAGAGAGAGCTTTCGACGGAAACAGGATTGGGTCCAAACCCAACGTTGCAAGGACAAGCGTCGGGCTCTTTTTTCGAACGATATGGTCGAGGACGAGATGAGGCTCTGCAAACCCGCAGTGACAAGAGGACACGAGGCGAACAGATGTCCCCTCAAGTCTTTTTTTTTTTTTTTTTTTTCGGCCGGGTTCCCAGGGAGGCTCCCGGTTGACTTGTTCCGCTGTGGCGAAAATGGCCAAAGACGATGACGGTGGTGACGCGATTATGCACTTGTCGCGGGTTCAATTGGAGAGAACTGCCGGGGAGTGCGTGATCAGTTGTGGTGTTGTCTTTCTTTTTTGCTTTTTTTCTGATTATTTCGTTTTTTGTTTTTTTGTTTTGTTTTGTGCGAACGGACGGAGGAGACAGAAGGCTGACGTGAACCGAGATGTTGGGGAAGGAGGGGAGCAGGATGAAGGATGGAAGGAGCTGTTTAGAGTTCCTTCTAATAAGCGTTGGTACTAACAAAGGAAGGAGGCAACAGTTGGGCATCAACGTCTCGCTCGACGAGACTGAAGGTTGAAGAAAAAGAAGCCGGTAGTAGGCACTAGCAGATGGAGCAATATTGGTAAGTGCTAACGTATTCGTAGTATGCGGTTGTTGTCTGGATTGCTAATGGCGATCCCATCAGGACGATCTCGGGCTTATCAAGTCTTCCGAAACTTCAACACCAAAACAAGAAAAGCCGGCTACGACAATGCGGCTGAGCAACGCAGTCACAGAATTAGGAAAACGCCTGGCCTATTTCGAGTTCCGAGTCCAATCAACCTCGACCAGCTCTCTTCAGCCAGGAAAAAAAAACGAGGCCATCCCAGTTTCTTCAGACTTGTCACCTACGACCTACCACCTGAACACAACGTCGTCTCCCCCTCGCTGCGTGGCCGGGCAACCCAAACCCGGCGGCGTCCTATCGAATCTCTCGCCTTGTCCACTATACGACGGTGACACCAAAAAGGGCACTGTTTCTGAGCAGTGGGATTTTATTTTGGAAGCGCGCCATGATGGAGCCACAGCCGCCCGACAGGCTTGACTCGTTGGAGGTTTCAACTCGACAAGCGCGATTGGGCCGTTGGTGTGACTATAGCTGCCCAACGAGCTTGCACGCACACGCACACGCACACACGTCGTTGTTGGCCGAGGTAAGCGACGAGGTTCCGTTGGCATGGAGGCGAGGCAGGAATCTTTTGTCCAATCTCAGCCTCAATGCGTCGAGATCAATGCGTGTTCCGAGATGGTCTCGCTCAGCCTCAGAGGTGGTGAAGAGGGAGGGGAGACATCTGCTTCGCTCCCACATACCGCACAAGCCTCTCTCTGACACTGCTCAGTCACTCTCCCTTCTATTTCAGCGGCGATGCCGTCTTCATACACTACTCTAAGCGCCCCCCTGGATATCTTCCTGGACACCCAAGCGTCGTCGATCGACGCTGCACGTACGGGCATGTACATGATGCATCGCCGCTGGTTTCATCAGATCGCCCCGTGTCATCATATCATCCATGCTGTGCCGTACTCTATCGGTGTCGAGTCGCATCCCCGATCTCACTTGGCATCTCTCTCTCCCTCGATTGCCACGCATCTCCTTGCCCCTTCACCAAACAGAAGACCAAGTTCGAGCCCCGCAATGGGCTTGGCTGGTGGTTGCATCTAGTATGTAAGACCGGAGAGGCTGCTGCTGCTGCTGCTGCTGCGTAACGCGGCGAGCATTGACTCTTCATGTTTTATGTAGTGAGTCATATCTGCCTTCCTCCGCGGTCTATTCAGAGACTTGAGGTTACCAAACGGGAGCTACGTCTCGGCTCGGCACGAATGGTCTATCCCAAGGCGACCCAAGGAAGGGGATTGAAACACTCATCCGACGCATAGCAAACAAAAAAGCCCGTCTCCCGCGGCCGCCCGTGACCTCGACCCTTTTTGATGCGGGGTTCAGTTGATTGACGGGCATACGTACATTTGTTGTCCATCTTGGTGTGCGCGTGATGGATATGTGACGGCATAATATGCCACCGCCGGGGGGCGCGGCCATGGAAAGCCGCCAGGAGCGCGAGCAGCGCCAGAAATGGGCCTACGGATGGACATGAACGTCGATTACCGGCACGCTTCCGGGCCTCAAAGATCCTTTTGCTCGAGCTGGAGGAAGTACATGCGTGGGAAGAAAGGCCGTGGCCATGGTGACGCTTACGGCCCCGAGTTCACCGCAGGGGGGAAACCGACTACTGCAAGAGACTCCTCGAGACTGACCAGAGTCCCCTCACGATGCTTCATGATTGGGTTGATTAGGTACGCCGTCCTGAGCGTGACCCGCGAGGACACCTCCTTCACTAAGCGGTGAACATCATGTGCACCTCCTCCGCAGGCATGCATGCGTCCGCAGCTCACCGGGAAACCACTTCATGTGCATTACCTACTTCACGGCACTCGTCAAAGAACACGGCTTGCCATGGCAAAAAAAAAAAAAAAAACACGGTGCCTGGAAGGGCTCGTCGATGCGTGGCCATGACCAGAGTGTGCATTCATGTTCGACTCGTTCGTACCTACATGCAGTGAGTGGCAGTCCCTCACAACTCGAGACACGGCATCATAACCCCATTCCACGATGAAGGGGGGTCGCACTGCTTCAGCTAGGGAGGGGGGCTGCTCTTATCATGCTGTGCTACGACACGGTGAAAGTTGGACTGCAGTCTGAAGCAGGTGCCTGGCCAACCTACCGTGACGACGTCGAACCAGCCCATAATGACTCTTGGTGGTCGCACTTCATCATGCTCTTTTTGCAAAACACAAGACGAAGGGGGATCCTCTTTCGCCACCCGAGGAGCCTCGGAGGCCTACCGGTAAACTTGTGACGTTCCCATGTATGTACCGGAGTCAAAAACAACATACTCGCATGAACATCAGCGAGCTCCGTCTCGACGACGTGGCCCGACTCGCAAACGCTTCCCAACCCCGACGCCTCTCGCACCCCCGCGTAGCTTATTTCTCTTCTCTATAGGCTGTGGCCGCTCTGGCTGACAGTCTTCTGCCTGTTGATCAGCCAGTTCCTCTTCTTGACTCGCCAGCTCACACAGCCCGCGTCGAGCCGTCCCGGTCAACGTGCGACAGCCTCTCAACCGCTAGGTACGCAAGCATCAACAGGACAACCCCCGGATCTGGTGAGAAAAGGATGCTTGTCGACTGGTCCGCTGCAGGCCCTCATTCAGGTCTGCTTGTTTGGACGCAGCAAGGCACCGGGGGACGGGGAACGTTAGAAAGAAGTGTCTTGTGGCCCAACCAAACTTGACAGCCCAAAAAAAGCTAAGGGGACTTACACGCGAGAAGTCGACGCAGCGCTAGAAACACCAGGGAAGAACACCAAGAACTGGACTAGACGGACTCCGCAACATGGTCACCTTCGCTACGGACTAGAAGGGAGAAAAGAGGACATCGATTAGGTAGAATCTTGATTTTTCTCGGCTTTCCATTCCTTCCACTTCAAGTTGGGCAGAGATGGGCAGAGAGACACCTGGAACCCTGTCGCCTTCAACAAGGGATCACCCCCGTCGCGTTTTTTACTCTTTCTCAGCGTTAGGAATTGAGTGACTGGGGAAAGAGACTCGCTCTTTTTTTTTTTTTTTTTTTTTTTTTTTTTTTTGGCTGCTGCAGCCGCTTTGTAGGCCGCCCGTTGATGAGTTGGCAACATTTTTTTCGCCCGCTGACACACCACCCCCTCTTTCTGCTAAGACCCTTGTCTCGCTCTTGTCCCCTTCGCCTCGGTGACGATCAAAAAGTTGGAAGCTATTGTGGTTCATGTGATTGACCGGGCCTGCGTTATTCAAAGGAGGATTGAAAAAATTTGCCTCCCTCCGGTGGGCAGGCCGGAGATGGGCAAGAAGCTAGGGATATATTCCCTTCCAGCTTGGGCATCATCCATTTGTGCCCAGGTGAAGATCTCTCCGGGAGCTGGTCAACTTCGACTCGAAGCTGGGGCCTTTTGGAGATACGTCGGCTGCCGGACAATGTCGTCCTGTCAATTCGCCATCCTTGCTGCCTTCTTCCAGTTGGTCGTTGAGAACAAGTTGACAAGCCCACAACCGAAAGAAATCGCAGGGAATGAAATCACGGAAAATGTTATTCAAAGTTGCCAAGTACTATAGTTGTCACTCGTTGGAATCCCCCCCCCCCCCCCAAACTTGCTATTTGCCCTGTTACGCAAATCAGATCATCCTCCATCATACCTCCTCAGTACTCCGCCATCCGTCGTCTCCGTAAGCTGGCCGAACCGTCAACTCTTCAAGCCAGTTCAAGCCAGAGAGCCCATAGGGTCCCAGAGGGGCAGGACGGTGGGCTCCTTCTTCAGCACGTCCTTGATTTCCTTCTCGCAGAGACGCAGGTCGACAACGGCCTGGTACACAAACTCGTCCATCCACGCGTCGCTCATAACGAACCATCCCTTGTCTCCAGCGTCGGTGCCCCAGCTGTTCTGCACTCGCCATCGCACCGGCTTGCCCGTCACCTCGTCGAGGTGAACCGCCGTCAGGACCATGGCGTGGGTCATCTGGCTCTCTCCCGTCATGAGCCTCTGCGCCTTGTTCATCCCCAGGAGGCTCGTGTTGAAGCCGAGGTCGTAGTCGAATATCTCGAGGTCCATGACGCCCGACCTGGAGTCGCTGAACTTGCCCACGTCACTGCCGAAGAAGATGGGGAGGCCCGCCTTGAGCATCTTGATGCACACACCCTTGAGGGTAGACATGTCGACGTTTACGTAGCTGATTCCGCGTCCGCCGACAATGTTTCCGAGTCGAGAGACGGTAAGAGGGGTGAAGGTCTCGTGACGGGGATCGTGGACGAGAGAGATCATGTTGCTGATAGCATCAAAGGTGGCCAACCTAAACTCGTGGCTGTAGATGTTGGTGGAGAAGTCCTTGGGCGTGCTCTTCACCTCGTGAACTTTGCCATCTTTGTCGTTGAACTCCCAGGTAAATTCAGCCTCGGGGCTCGGAGGGGGGCCGAGGAGGAGCGTCATGATGAGTGAGATTTCGCGCAGCATCTTCTCCTTGGCCGAGGAGAGGGCGGCGGCAGTCACCTCCTTGGAATTGATCATGCGTCGAAGCCTCAAGGCAAACTCTCGAAGCTTGGTCTTGACAATGGTGTTCAGAATGCCAGAGTTCATGGCGTTGTAGCTATCCGGATAGAGAGTCTGGGGAACGAGGCCGTATTTGTGAACCAAGTTGAAGACCATGTCCCATTGGCCGCCATCAGACACAATGTCGCCCAGAAGAGTCTGGACAAGTCGTCCATCGAGGTCCTCGCCGGCCGTGTCGATGATCTGCTCCAAGAACCAGTTGGACTTCTCCAGCTTGTCCCAGTAGAACAGGTAGGCCTGTGATAGCTCAAAGCTTTCCAGGTTGTAGCGCTTCATGAGGGCGACGCGGAAGATGTTGGTCGAGGCAAAGAGCCAGCAACGACCGCTGGAGCGCTGGTTGGTGATGGGGGCGCCTTCGAACGGGATCTTGACGTTGTAAATCTGCTGGTCCGCAATCTGCGTCGCCTTGGAGGTGAGGACCTGGCGGGGGTTCAGGCCACTCAGTGCGGTAAGAGCAAGTCTGTCATGACGATGGGATGAGCTTCGGGTCATACAAGGCACGCCAGAGACGAGATACTCACCTGTTCTTGGGGTCCTTCAACACGTCCGTCTGCCACAACTGTAGCACAGGCACCGGAAGTCCCTCAGCCTCGCGCACGAGCGGGCCAAGAGCGGCCTTCTTGTCACTCGTGATTTCGACATAATCGTCGTCATGGACCTGGAGAGTGCGAAGGCGCTCGAGGACAGCCTTCTCATGCATGGTGGTCGGGGTTTGCTTCGATTGCTCGGCACCCATTGCAGCGATGGTTGATGGAGAGTACAAAGCTGTGTGTTTGACAAAGAAACGCGAGGCAGTATTGAGATGCTACCGTTGTGAGGGTGCGGGAGGGCGGGGTAAAGTATAGGTTTGACAGGCGGGAGGCTGAAAGTTTACAAGATGACAGGTAACAACAAAGGCATGAATCGGGATGGAAGCCAAGAGGAGAAGTTGGAGACGAAGACATGGTGGTTGACGGATGATCCTGGCCGGCTGGCCCGACACGTGCCGACGTAACAGGCGTCTTCCTTATCAATCGGAGAGCATGATGCTGCGCTGCGACAGCTGAATGCCTATCTCGGCTAACCCGCCATGACACCAGCCGCAGCACGAACCGATGGCGTGGGGGATCTAGTTGGGTAAGACTGGTCTCGTGATGCGGTGAGTTGGAGGGAGCGTGCGGAGAGAGGCGGGTAGTCGAGGGACGCTACTACTGTTGGAGCATCAGATGAAAAGGCTCAATACCCGAGCAATAAATACATCAACCAGTCGCTTTGCTATCCATGAATGACAACTTGTATCCCGCTGTGACAAGGTGAATAAAGCGCCCAAACAACGGATGAGGCAGGTGAAACCCCGCAAGAACTGCTGACAAGGGGAGGATGCTGTGGGGCACAGCCATGATAACTTCACAAGAACCTTGATGGACAGGATCAAACTTCAAATGAGACCAAGCCATGGTGAGATATGGAATCAATTGTCAAATTACTATAGTCCATTGTACAGGAACTTCCCTTCTACGCAAAGACTCCACATTTCCGGTTTCCAACAATTTCTCCAATCTTGATCCAACGGCTGACCGCTCATACAAATCCCATGATACAAAACTTCACAGGCGCCAAGACAACCTGTCCTCTGAGTCGAGGAGCCAGTCGCGTTGCCGTGACTCATCGTGGAAGACGCACGCTGCGGCCTCTAAGAAATTGACGCTCTTACAGGCGAGAGCCGTGGATGACCTTCAGGTCGACGGCGAGCTCACGACCACCGTCGTTGAGGACCAGGACGCGGACGCTGCCACGACCAGACTCGAAAGCCTGGTTAAGGCGGGCGTAGAGGTTGGACTGGTCAATGACAGGGAGACCCTGCTTAACATCGCCAGTCTCGGTCATGGCGACGATGTAACCGTCCTGCATGTCGAGGACACGGTACTGCTTGAAGACAGGGCCGAGCATGGTCTGGACGACGACGCTGGGGGCGGGATTAGAGACAAAGGAGGACTCCTCGTGAAGCTGCTTGGTGAAGAGGTCGACACCAAGGTAGCGGTACTGGCCGGTGGCAGAGGAGGTAGAGATGCGGATGACCTGGCAGGGGCGGCCCTGGAGCATCAGGAAGTCACCCAGGCGGATGTGGTTGCAGGGGATGGTGACGGTGTTGGGGAGGTAAGACTCGGCAGAGTCACCAGGGCGGGGGCGGGGACCCTCAGCCAGGGCCTCGGCATCAGGGCGAGCATGGCCCTTGTCAGCGAGCTTGTACAGTCCCTGGCGGAAAGAGTGGTAGTGGCCTGAGCCTTCGAGTTAGAATTATTACAAGAGCTCTACAGCAAGGTGAGGGTTGTATGCTTACCGTCCTCGTCGTAGTAACCCATCTTGGACTTTTGGTGTTGGGGGCGGGAGATCTTGGTGGTCTCGACGGTCTCCTCAGAGATCTTCACGTCCTGCTTGAAAGTAGGGCGAGAAACGGGGGTGTCAACGGTGAACTTGTTGACTTGGGCGGAGGCCTGGTACTTGGGAGGGCAAGAAGATCGGCCGTCAACGGTGAAGTTGTTGTACTCGGTCTTCTCGGCGGTCTTGTACTGGGGGCGGGAAGAGCGTCCTTCAACAGTGAAGTTGTTGATCTCAGTCTTCTCGTTCACGGAGTAACGGGAGGGGCGGGCGGCGTCGACAGTGAAGTTGTTGATTTCAGTCTTCTCGTTGACGGAGTAGCGCTGAGGTCGTGAAGGTCCAACAGTGAAGTTGTTGATCTCGGTCTTCTCAGTCTTGTTGAACTGGGAAGGACGTCCTTCAACAGTGAAGTTGTTTACCTGAAAGGAGTCGGAGGTTTGGTACTGAGGACGAGGGGCGGCGTCGACAGTGGAAGAGAAGTTGTTGTTGGGACGGATACGCTCGCGGTATTGGCGCTCAGCAACGTCGATGTTGGTGGAGTAGTAGGGATGACGCTTGGTGTCGATCTCTACGTGGGCGTGAGAAGTAGTGTATTGAGAAGCAGGTTCAGGTCTGCAGCCTTCGGGTTAGCTGATGCTTCTGTATCTCGCTTGCGTCTCAATGGCAACGCGTGCCCGCCCCCTGAGTTCCCCACTGTCCAGCCTCAGGCCAGGCTCAGGCCAGCGGTCTAGGGCGCCAAGGGGTGGTTGACCGGGGAGGGGAGGAGCAATTTTGGGGATGCGGGCCAGCTTGGCTGAGCTAGACTGAGCATGCCGGGGGTGGAAGGGGGTGTGATGGATGGCTGGGAAGCGGAGACGAGACGAGAGGGGGCTGACGCGCGCTTGCGTGGTGGATGGCCGACGAGCGGATCCAAGATGGGGCCAATGGATGGGAGAAAGGGGGGACCGGGCGTGCCATGTTTGTTGTGTTGTTGTTGTTGTGGTTCTTCCCCTGGACTGGGGGGTAGGAAGGGAAGGAGGGGGCTGGGAGTTGACAAGCGGTGGTATGATTTGCAGTCTTCTCGAGACGGGAAGTCTCAACATTGAGACTCGGGAAAAGGAGACGAGGCAGGCTGAGAAAACGAGAGAAAAGCCATTGACTTACCGACGGATGTCCTCTCGGATGAATTCGTCGTGCTTGTATTCCTCGAACTGCGTCTGCTGTTGTTGGGCACCGGGACGGCGGTAACGTTCTTCTTCGCGCGTGATTCGGACCTCTTCTTCACTGTAGTGTTGCTCTTCGCGACGAGGAGGAACTACTTCAGTAGTGGTGGCAGAGAAAGAAGAAGAGTATTGACCTTCCCGTCCGGCTTGTGGCTTTGGGGGTTTGATCTCAACCTCTTCCTGGACCTGAGTAGTGGTGGTGGTAGTCTGGGTTTGGGATTGCTGGTCCCGATAAGTCGATGGGAAGATGCTGAAAGGGACGGGGACGCGGGCCTCAAAGTCCAGATTGACGACTTTTGCAGACGCGAGAGAACCTTCTCATACAACCTTCCGACACGGATCGAAAGGAAGACAAGAAGAATCCTCTGGCTCTTGTTCCTTGAAACAAAAGTCGAGAAGAGAGAAAAGGTAAGAGGGCAAAAGAGTAGCCTTCTTGACGTCTTTTCGTGAGGATTCTGAGGTTTGGAGGTTGTTGGTGGACGGAGATAGTTGGGGGGAAGGAGAGGATGGAGGAGAAGAGCTTCGGTTTTTGAAGACGGGGGCTGCAGATTGGACGAGCCGCTGGCTGCAGCGACGAGACTTGCACCGGCCGTCTCCCTTGATGTCTGTCCCGTCGAGTGGTCGACTGCCACTCCACCAGCCTCTCCCAACTTTGTCGCCGAGGGCGTGTCGATTGCTCTGCCCGCCCTGTCCGTCCGATTCTCAAACCGCCCAGCCGCCAGTCGTTGTTTACCTTGCCGGGGTTCGCCATGTTGACTCGTTTCCGAAGGGGAATAGCTCGGTCAATTCGCCCCCTGCGTTGCCAGGTCCACCACAGGTTTTCCTCCACGCCCCACCATCATCAGGTTGGCTCAGGTCCGAGAAACTGAGATGGATGGGATTTTTCGAATGAGACCCCTTGATTGGGTGTTGGGATTCGGTTGCGGCATGCTGCTTTTGCGACATGTTTACGGCGTTGGTGAAATGGAGTTGGGGCAATCTCTCAACAATTCCCGTGTGTGCCACCACAGCCCGCTATCACGTGTCTCTCGACTCTCCCCCAGAATTCCCCCAAGACACCCCCAGAACGGTTGTCCAGGTCACCTGACCACCCCTTGACTTAAAGCGGCGAGGTGCTCTATTTGAGTCGCGTTCCACTCACCCTCCCTCCCTTCCCCGTCTCATCAGTGCAGCTTCCGACAGCTACCCCCTAGCTTGCCGGTAGCTTCGGCCAGTCGCCAGCCAGCCTTGGACCAAAGAGCTCCAGTCCAGCTGGCAGCTCCCCCAGCTCCCATCCCGCGACTCCGCTTCGCCAGATGAGACGAGCGCCCCAGCCCGTGGCAACAGGAAGGACCATTCCCAGCCACTGATGGAAAAGGCCAGATGGGAGATGCTCCGTCGTCGCAGCGTCTCCGCCGTGGCTGGTGGGCTCCTCGAACGAGATGAAAACAACAACACACGCATTTCCCATCCATCTGCCCCGGGCCTCATTAGGCCGGTTCCTGGTGGCCGCCTGGTCTCTGGTCTGGAGTGCAATTTTCTGTCGACCTTGGGCTGGCCAGTGGTCGTTCTCGGTTGGCGCCACTCGCAACTCTCGCAATCACGTCGAGTGGAGCCAGCGTACCGCTCCATCCATCCAGTGGAACTTTAGTCGGACGGGGCTCGCGCCGAAGTGCGTACAGTACGGGTTGCTTTTGTCCACTCGCGTTGCCAGGACAGGGAGTGTGAATGTACAAGTGCTTCGATTTGTGCCGCGTTGGGACATTCAGCTCAGCCAGGTCGCGTCAGAGATGGCTGCACCGTCGGCAGCCATGATTGAGCGTTTTAGCATCGCCAATTGCACTTGCAGCTGCATTCGCAGGACAAGCCGATTTGCGATAACGGGTGGCTGGGAGCTTCCAGCATTGGCCGCCATGTGACGTGCCCAACCTCCTCCAAAAGAAGAGCACCAACGGCGGAACAGACAGACAACCAAGCTGAGGAGCTTGGTCCAGCGGCGGCACACCAGGCAGGAAATCAGGCATCTGGGAACTCGTAATGAACGGGTGCCGGCGAAATCGTGGAACGCCTTCATTGGATCGTTCTTTATGCAGCTGCATTATTTAGTGTACGCATGGCATCGTCAGCCCAGTCGCACGCAAGCATACATGAAAGCGAGGCGCCAGTGCCGGTGGAGCGAGAGATTGGGTCCGAGTATCAATTCAGGGTGGATGGATTGCGACGCTGCGTTTGGACCTTTGGGATGATGAAGGAGGGCACGTCAGAGTCGCAGATGAATTGGAGGGCATGCCTCCAGGTCATATCCAGCTCAATATTGACCCAGGCTGGAGGCGGGTTGGGGGCTTGGGCTTGGGGCCTCAGCGGCCTCGGTCACTCCACATTGCACTTTCAATGCATCATCTGCGAATGCGAACTCTGTCAAAAGCAACACGACAGAGATGCTCACTATCGACCAGACCCATTCCTCATCAGTTGTGGCCCAAATGCTTCAGCGCCTGCATCATAACGGCCATGATCAACATAAGCAAGGTTCGGCTTCACCGCTGGCTGTGTCTCGGTCCCAATGGTTGGCCCGCCTCGGCCTGGCAACATTTCAATTTTCTCGCACAGCTCGCACAGAGCGGTTTTACCGTCCCGTTCTTGGCTAAACCTGGTCGTGGATGGAGCACTAAAACGCGAATTAGCGAACTGGCACATGCTCATCCCAACCTAACACGAACAAACCCGGATTGCCTGGAGCAATAACACGCAGCGTCAAATGAGCCAGGGGTCTCGGCTCATGAGTTGCTCTGACAACTAACGAGATCCTAGCCGCCCGCTGACATAATTATGGGTGGTGTGGACACAGAACGGCGCCGACGGCTCCCGGGCTAGCTCTGGAAGGTGAGAGAAACCAGCAAGTCCAAGGAGTGATAGGCTTTGACGATCGCAAGCTCCGTTCGCTAGTTAGGCTTGTCGCGTCTCGCCCACGACTGGGCCGCGTGTGGT
This sequence comes from Thelonectria discophora, assembly GCA_911649645.1. Taxonomy (NCBI): domain Eukaryota; kingdom Fungi; phylum Ascomycota; class Sordariomycetes; order Hypocreales; family Nectriaceae; genus Thelonectria; species Thelonectria discophora. Next base: position 2,002,759 of record CAJVRK010000012.1, read on the forward strand.
TGTCGCGTTCCGGAGCCAAGAGACTGCCTTCTGTTTCTGTTGCTGCTATTCTCGGAAGTGTTTGCGTGTGATGCAATTTCGAGGTTCCTCGGTCGCTCGGAAACATCTGATCGTTGGTTTTGGCTGGGTAGAGGCTTCGTATGGAATGCTGGTGTCATGCAGTTGCCGACGCCGTTCAGAGCCTAACAGTGAACACGAGTTCGGGAAGCGACGTCGCCGACGGGACGGCTCTCACCGGAACTCAGACAAATCCGGGGGCGGACAGAGCCGGCAGGTATGAAGACGGCCTTGGATTCCTAGGCGCCGTTGCCGAGTGAATGTCACTTGGCGGGTTGCCTACCCTATAGAAATGTTAAGCATTCCATGCGTTGACAATCTCATTGTCTCTCGACGTGATGGACCAGACGTGAGTGAGACGATGGCCTGCATTTCGGAGATGGAGATAACATGTCGTCCTCGACCCTACTTGAATAGTTGATCGATACCAACTGTGACATTTGCAGCTTCGTCAAGGTTTCAAGTTGCATTTCGTGGCGTCAGCAAGATATGGCTTAGGGAAGCATCATGTCGCAATTGCCAGACCTCCAGCCCGTCATTCCAGATAACGGACTGGCCTCGACACCATCTCGAGTCAATAATCTTCCCATGATATGCAGCTGAATGAGCATTTCGCCGAAGGTCGCCTACAATTCCCAATCTCGACATGCAGCGCGTCATGGAACGCCATTCGCATACCTGGCTAATTGCTCGCATGCCACGTGACGTGATGTCACTTGAAACTTGGAGAGCTGGCCCGCGATGAAGTCGTTACCCCACGTGTGCGACTCAAACCTACGGCACGACACGGGACAGATTGGATTGATTCGGCTGGCCTCGGAAACTATCTTTTGAAGATGAAGCAGAGGTTCTCATCACTGGACGTCAAGGTGAGTCGAGACTCCCACCGTTGCCGCCGTTGGCCGGCTCGCTGACCGTTCCGTACCCCGCAGGTCATCGCCCACGAGCTCCAGGAAAACCTGGTGTCTCTGCGGTTATCCAATGTCTACGACCTCTCCTCCAAGATCCTCCTCCTCAAGTTCGCGAAACCGGACAACAAGAAGCACCTCATCGTCGATACTGGCTTCCGCTGCCACCTGACCGAGTTTGCCCGAACAACCGCTGCGGCGCCGTCAGCCTTCGTTGCCCGACTGCGAAAGTTCCTGAAGACACGGCGGTTGACTGGCGTTAAACAAGTCGGAACGGACCGAATCCTCGAGTTTCAGTTCGGTGATGGACAGTATCGACTGTTTTTGGAATTCTTCGCCGTAAGTGTCACCCAGTGCTTAGACGAGCCGTCGAGTTCAGGGAGCTAACGTTATTCTCCGATAGAGCGGCAATATCATTCTCACCGACAGCGACCTCAAGATTCTCACTCTGGCTAGAACTGTTCCCGAAGGGGAAGGCCAAGAACCGCAAAGAGTTGGTTTGGTGTATTTGCTGGAGAACCGGCAGAACTTTTCTGGAATTCCACCGTTGACCAAGGAAAGAGTGCACGATGCACTGAAAGTCGCTGTGGAAAAGGCTGAGACTGCCGCCGCCGGCTCCAAGAAGCTCAAGGGAAAGCCCGGCGGCGACCTCAGAAAGGCACTGGCAGTTTCCATCGCAGAGCTTCCCCCGATCCTCGTGGATCATGCTCTGCAAAAGAACCACTTCGACACCACTAAGAAGCCGGCCGAAGTCCTGGCCAGCGCGCCGCTATTGAATGACTTGGTGAAGTCACTGTCCGAGGCGAGGAAAATCGTCGAAGACATCACGACTTCGAGTCAATGTCCTGGTTATATCTTTGCCAAGCGCACTGGGCCCAAACCCGAAAGCACTGAGCAAGATGAGACGAAACCAAAACGCGAGGGTCTCCTGTACGAAGACTTTCATCCATTTGTCCCACACAAGCTGGAGACGAACCCTAATATCGAAGTGTTGAGGTTTAACAACTACAACGAGACGGTCGATGAATTCTTTTCCTCGATAGAAGGTCAGAAGCTCGAGGCGAGACTGACCGAGCGAGAGGCTGCTGCGAAAAGAAAGCTGGATGCAGCGAGAGCTGAGCAGTCGAAGCGGATCGAGGGTCTGCAGGAAGTACAGAACTTGAACCTGCAAAAAGCTGCCGCAATCGAGGCCAATGTCGAGCGTGTCCAAGAAGCCATGGATGCGGTGAATGGACTGCTCATGCAGGGCATGGATTGGGTTGACGTTTCGAAGCTTGTGGAACGGGAGAAGCAGAAGCACAATCCTGTCGCTGAAATCATCAAAACACCCCTCAACTTGGCCGACAATGTTATCACGCTTTACCTCGCCGAGGAAGAGTTTGACGAAGAAGAAAATGACCCCTACGAGACCGACGACAGCGCCGCCGAGAGCGACGACGAAGCTACACCCGCGAAGGGGAAAGCCACGACCAAGGGTTTAGTAATCGACATCAACCTCTCTCTCTCTCCATGGGCAAATGCCACGGAGTACTACGACCAGAAGAAAACGGCAGCTGTGAAGGAAGAGAAGACTCAGCAGCAGGCAACGAGGGCACTGAAGAGCACCGAGCAAAAGATTGCCACGGATCTCAAGAAAGGACTGAAGCAAGAGAAGGCTCTGCTGCATCCGATTCGCAAGCCAATGTGGTTTGAGAAGTTTGTCTGGTTCATCTCGTCTGATGGCTACTTGGTCATTGGCGGCAAGGACGCTCAGCAGAACGAGTTTGTCTACAAGAAGTATCTACGCAAGGGAGATGTTTACTGCCACGCCGACCTGCATGGGGCTTCGAGCGTCATCATCAAAAACAATCCCAAGACGCCAGATGCGCCAATTCCTCCTGCCACGCTCGCCCAGGCGGGATCGCTTGCTGTTTGCTCATCGGAGGCGTGGGATTCTAAAGCAGGCATGTCGGCCTGGTGGGTGAACGCCGACCAAGTTTCAAAGTCAGCGCCCTCTGGCGAATTTCTCCCGACAGGCAGCTTCATGGTCAGGGGCAAGAAAAACTTCCTTCCACCCGCCCAACTTCTTCTTGGCCTAGGCGTCATGTTCAAGGTTAGTGAGGAAAGCAAAGCCAAACATGTGAAGCATCGATTGTACGACGGCGACACCACAGCTGGTGGCGATGCTGCGCGCTCGTCTCCGGAAGTGAAGGACGAGCCAGAGTTGGCCGAGTCCGACTTTGCATCTGAAAACGAGTCTGAGGATGAGCATCGTGATGAAAAGCCCCGAACCAACCCTCTTCAGGCATCCAACGCCGACAGTCACGCGGCAGTCGATGAGGTCGAGGAAGGTGTCTCAGAGTTGCATGTCGACGACAAGCCCGTTGCAGAGGAAATTGCGGATGAAGCACCTGCGGAGAATCCGGACGAATATCACGACAAAGGGCAAGAGGAGGAAGAAGAGGCCCAAGAACTCGACGGGTCCGTCGCCGAAGCATCCGAAGCACCAAGCAAGTCTTCTATCCCAACCTCAGGAACCAGCACCCCAGGCGCCGGCAAGAAGGCCCCTCCCAAGCGCGGCCAACGTGGCAAGGCGAAGAAGATTGCGGCCAAGTACAGAGACCAAGACGACAACGACCGGCTGGTGGCCGAAGCCCTCATCGGCGCGACGGCGGGCCGCAAGCGAGCCGAAGCCGAAGCCAAGGCCAAGGCGGAGCGGGAAGCCGAGGCGGCGGCGGCCAAGGAGCGGCGGCGGGCGCAGCACCAGCGGCAGCAGCGGGAGACGGCCGAGCACGAGGAGATTCGGCGCGTCATGATGGAGGAGGGCGTCGACACGCTCGATGCCGACGAGGCGGACCAGATGACGGCGCTCGACGCCCTCGTCGGCACGCCGCTCCCGGGCGACGAGATTCTTGAAATCGTCCCCGTGTGTGCGCCCTGGAACGCCCTCGGCCGCTTCAAGTACAAGGCTAAGCTGCAACCGGGGGCCACCAAGAAGGGCAAGGCCGTCAAGGAGGTGCTGGATCGGTGGAGGGCCGCCGCGACGAAGAGGGGCGTCGTCGACGAGACGGCCCGCGACTCGGAGCGCATGTGGCCGCGGGAGGTCGAGCTGCTCAGGGCACTCAAGCCTGAGGAGACGTACAACTGCGTGCCCGTGGGAAAGGTGCGCGTCATGATGGCTGGCGGGACGGGCGGAGGGGGCGGCGGCAGCGGTGGCAGTGGGAAAAAGGGGGGTGGTGGCTCAAAGGGTCAGGGTAAGGGGGGAAGAGGCGGGAAGGGCTCCAAGAGAGGCTAAGGTAGTTGGTTCCTTTAGTCGCAAAAAAGTAAGAGTGTGGAATTAAGAGCTTCGTTCAAACTAGAAGATATCTAACAGAGGCTTTTTTGAAGGGGACTCGTCTAGATGCTTCCTTGCAAGTGATGAGAAAAGAAAGGCCGTTGCTTCGTGACAAGGTAACATGTCCAACTCAATACGTTCATTACAATCTCGCCAGACCAAAACAGAAAAAAGACAGATGAAACCTCCAGATCAGACGGGCGCGACACGACACCAAGTCAGTTAGTTAGTAGCTGCTGATAGCCACCTTGTCAAACCTCCGCACATCGTCGGGTGTGCGCGTGATGCACAGCTCGAGGCAAAACTGCCCCCACTCGCCCGAGGTGGCTTCGCGGATGGCGTCGGGGAGGTTCCTCCCGTAGCGCTCGCGGTAAGCCTGCTTGACGGCGCGCATGTGCTGCTGGTCCCAGTGGTAGCGCACGAGGCGGGAGATGAGCAGCTCGCGGCGCAGGCCGTCCTTGCGGGACGCCGTGATGGCGTGGTGCAGGAGGAGCGCGTCGCGGACCGGCCGGTTGATGATGCCGTTCAGGATGTGTGCGAGGAGTTCGCCCTGGGGAGAGACTGGTTAGCTACTGGGTATCAAACACTAGATATTGGGCCGAGGCGACTCACCACGAGGTTCCCGCTCTTCTTGAGTGCATCGCGGGCAAAGTTGCTCTGGTAGTGGCGTTCGTACTCTTGGAGCACTTCGCGCAAGTGGCTGTCGCTGCGCTGGACGACAATGTTGATCATGGCTGTTTCGCCACCCTTTTCCGACCTCACGGCACGACGCAGCTCGGCCATGTCACGGTCGACCAGGCCGTAGTCGAGGGGAAGGACATGGGCGTGCTCGTCGTACTCCTCCATCCTGCGCTCGTCCAGAACCATGAGAACAGCCTTCTTAAACTTGTCCTCCTTGAGCTCCGTCTTCATGCACTTGATGAGGCTGTTGTCGTACTTCTTGTCCGAGAAGGCATCCTTGATCTGGCGAATCTCGTAGTTGGTGCGACCCATGAGGGACTCGATGAGGAGCTCGCGACGAGTCTTGTCGCCCTGGTACCAGAAGTTGGCCCAGTAGGCCTCGCTCTCCCACATACCGAGCGCCACCGAGTAGCACGCCTTCATGAGAAGGGGATCTTCGTCCTTTAGGCGAGCGCGGATGTGCTTGGCAATGTTGACGCCCTTGCGCTCGGGGCCCGTCTTGACAATGACCTTGTACTTGACGCGCAGCTCCATCACCTGGTCGTGGGTGAGGCCGGGGAGGAGCTCGATGAGGGGCGTCGTGTCCGGTCGCCTGTTGCCCTTGAGCGCCTGAGCCAGCTGGACGGGGATGTCATCGGAATCGTGGAAGCGGGCGCGTCGGCCTCTCTTCTTCCCATCCTCAAAATCCGAGCCGAGGGGTGAAAGCGGCTCCAGAGTTCGGACGTCTCCGCCTCCAGTCTTTGAGGCGAGGAGGAGAGGCGAGGGCATCGGGGAGCTCTCCTGATAGGTCCCATGGTACGACTCGAGAAGAGGAGACGCGGGAGCAGAAGCCAGAGACAAGCCAGAGAGCTTTGCCGTGTCAACCGTCAAGGACGAGGAGCCGCCTCTCGACCGCGACCTTTTCCTGTGTCCAGAAGACTCGACACTCAGGAGGTCGCCACCCGACGACTTTTCTCGCCCTCGAGACCGATCCCTGGTCTTGGACTTGTCTCGCTTGTGGCTCGTCTCCACGGTGAGCATGTCTGAGCTGGACTTGTCTCTGTGATGGCGACGGCTCTCGCGTTTCTCCTCCTTCTCCTTCTCCTTTTGACGACTTCCGGGCTCGACGGTCAACACGTTGGCACCGTATGAGGCTTCGGCGGAAGGACTGAGAGGGTCCTTGTCATCGTAGCGGTGACGGTCATACTCCTCGATGTAGGGTCGTCGCTCTGGCCCTTCATCGACGTATCTGGAAGTGCGCGTCTCCTCCCTGCGGCTATCCCTCTCATCGGCGTACCTGGAAGGACGCGTCTCATCTCTTCGATCATCCCTTCCGTCGGCATATCTGGAAGGACGCGTCTCGACCCTTCGGCCATCCCTTTCATCATAGTATCGTACATCATCCTTTTCGACGTACTTTCCGCTATACTTCTCCACGTACTTATCGGCATACTCCTCGGCGTATCTCGCTTCGTCCCTCGCATCATATGTAGAGGAGCGCTTGTCGGCTCTCCTCCTCGCATCGAGGTCATCCCTTTCATCAACATAGTCCTCAACGTACTCCTCAATGTACTTGGAGGAACGCTTGTCGTTCCCGCGATCGTCTCTGTACTCATCCCTCTTGTCATAGTACCTCTCATCATCCCTCTTGTCATAGTATCTCTCATCATACCTCTCATCATACCTCTCTCGGTACTTCTCGTCATCCCTCTCGTTGTACTTGTCATCGTGCTGTCCATAATATTTCGGGTCATACTTGTAGCCGTGACCGTCTTTTTGGTGCTCGTCGTACTTCTCATCGTGCTTCTCGTTGCGCTCATCTTTCTTGTGATGGTCACGCCTAACAAGGGCGACCGCGGAGCTCGCAGTCGCAGCGGCGGCAGCGGCAGCAGCAGCGGCAGTGCCACCGAAAGAGGTCATTTTCGAACCGCTAGGAGAGGATGTTGAAGGGATCCCCTGGGCCTTGCCGTAAGCCAAGTCCTCATGCTGGTTAGGCGGGCGCTTGGGGACGGCAGGCTTGCCATATGCCAGATCGTCGTCGTACTTGTCTTTGCCAGTGCGGCGCTCCTTGTGCTCGCCCTCCTTGTCGGGATCGGAAGAGCCACCAGAAGTAAACTTGCGGATGTACTTCTGGGGGAGGAACTTAAGCTTGTTCTCTTCCTCTTCGCGACGGGTGTCATGTGCATCCTCGCGACGGTCGTCGTAGTTGTATTTGTCATCTCGTCGGCCTTCGTAGGCATCGTAGTGATCGGTGCGGTAAGTGCGGGGACTTTCATCTTTGCCCTTGCCGCGGGGCTCCTCGTCGGGAAAGGCGCCGGGCAGCAGACCACCAGTGGACTTGTGGTCGTAGGAGCTGTGGTAACGCGACTCTGCGGTGGGAGAGGCCGTCTTGTAGGCGGGCTCCTGGGAGTCGTAGGTGTACAAGGCCTTGTCGCCCGGGAGCATGGAGTAAATGCCGCCCTCCTCGGGGTAGGGCAGGGCGCCGCTGGCCTGGGCCTCGGGGTGGCCCTTGTAACGATCTTCGGGCTCGTCGTCGGGATAGATGAAGCTGGGTTCGCGGACGTCTTCGTAGGTGTCGTACTCGGTCCTCGAGCGGCGGTCACGCGACCGGGACCGGGAACGGCCCTTTCGGGCGCCATCGTCGGGAGCGAGCGACATGATGGCCACGGTTGAGAGAGAGTTTTTGTGTGAGAGAGTGAGTGAACAGAAGGTTGCGACGTAGAGGTCCGGGCTTCTCAAAGTGCAGGTACGGGCAGGCGGGGTAGGTCGGGAGTGACTGCCCTTTTCGTCGAGGCCCAGCAATCGAGTCGCGATGACAGTCAAAGTCACGAGACGATGCGATTGTGCGGGAGGGGATAAAGCAAAGAGCAGGAGTACGAGAGAGGGGAAATACGAAAAGATCGAGAGGAGGAATCGTCAATAGAAGTACCTTAGCAACTTAGGCCTGGCAGCTCGGATCTGCCGTCATAGTCCGCCCGAGTCCGCCGCACAGTCCGCCCAGGGCTCCGTTTAGGCGCTATCCATGCAATTCAGGCGCTTTGGCGGGGGCTGAAACCTCACCTGCAGCTCCATTCTTCCATCCTGATTCTGTCCTCACTGATTCAACGTCCCAACTCCAGCTTCCCAGTGGCGCAGCGCCTACCGAACATCCACAGCGGGGATGAAGCTTGAGGGAGCACCCGCAGGGCAGACCAATCACCAAAGCCTCCTGTCGCGCTCGCTCCGATCGTCTCCAGCCATGGGGCCACCCCGAGTGCGCCAACAAAGGTTCGCCCGCAGACGAGAGGACTGGACGGACATTCACGGAGGCATCCTGTGCAGGGTATCATATTCCACCGGTCAACAAGTCGACAGGGTATCTCTGAATGTGGTATGACTGGAGGGAGAATCAATAATGTCTCAATGCAATGCACCTGATGTTGGCGTTGGGTTGCGTAAGTTGGTGTGGGGGCCGAAAAGTTGTTTTCAATCAACCTGGAGGGCAATGGAATGGAATTCAAGGTGAGGTCGCGTTTGCGGCCGGAACGAGGCCAATCAAGAGACACCGGGACGGTTGAAGCCCCTTCAGATTGGCTGTCTTTGGATAGGACTATCAACACCACCAACCAACCAAGGCCCCAACATGCAGGTCAGACGTGACGACCAGCCACAGGCAACCTCGTGATGCGACTCTATCGCGTCTGCCGAGCTTGTCTGTTGAATTGTGGCCGAGAGAGAGGTAGCCGCATCTAGTGCATATACGAAGCGTCTCTAACACCGCTCAAGCTCTTTCAGTGGCTGTGAGTCTATGACTCCAATAACACCCATGACACACGCTCGCTACAAGCAAACCATCCAACCCACGCACGATAACTCTCTTACATAGATATGTAGGCACATTCCACATCCCAACACGCCTTCTTCAACCTCATCCTACTCGCAAGGTACCCTTTCTCCTCTTTGAAAGACATATAGCGCCTCATCTTTGCCGGCGAAGCTAGGCAGCGGAATCTGTACCACCTTGGTCCAGTCTTTGTGCTCCCTTTCCATGAATTGATCCATTGTCATGCTCTTAAACCCCGTGTACCCGTTTCTGTTTTGTGTGCCCACAACGGCAATCGTATCACCTTGGAAGGCATCGACGAGACCCCTCGTGAAGCCGCCCTCAGTTCCTCCTCCCAGTCCGCCGCCGACGACGGGGTACACCAAGAGCAGGACCATATCTCTGCCTCCACCGTGTTTGCCTAGCCACTTGACACCGTCCGAGATGGTCGTGTCGCTGACCCAGTTGACCCGCCACTCGCTTTGCATGTTGTCGACCGGATGCACCGTGAGGCCATACTGGCGCAGCATAAAAGTCCAGTAGCCGTTGCCTGATCCCATGTCGGCCACATCGCGCCCGCCGGCGAGAATCTTGAGCACTTCAAGGCCCTCGTGAGACGGTGTGGCACAGCCGAAATGGTGCATGAGGACAGGGAGGACGTGGTGGCTGGCCGGTCTGCGCTCCGACGCGGCACATGGGCCGCACCACTCGAGCTCCCGACAGGACCACGCCCAAAAATCGAAGGAGGGGTTCGCGCTGGGAGGATTCTTGCATTTAGGGACGGTGAGCTTTTTCGTTAGTGCGGGATGCAGAAATCGCTTGTCAGTGAGGTTGGCTCCAACCTCACTTCGAATAGAGCCCTTCTTGGCGTTGTTGGCCAAGTTCTTGAGCGCCGACGCCGTAGCCGTGGACGGCTTGAAGATGGAGACGTAAGCCTCAACATCTGCCCGAGGGGGCGGGCCTCTTTGCTACGAGGTTTAGTCTCTAATATGGGTAGGCAGACGAGGCTTGTTCTTACTTCTGTGTTGGGCGCGTCCAGGTACCACTTGTGCAGGTTGTTGACGCCGCCAAGACCCACGACGCCTTGTACCTGGGACAAGCTCACACTCACTACGGCATGATACACGTACTTGTCCCTCTCGGGGAGGTTGAACATGACCCGCGTGGCATTGTATAGGTGGCTCTTGTCTGTTAGGAAGTCTCGTGCTTGCTGTAGGCGATGGGTATCCTGGATGAGCTCCTCAGGGTCGAAGCCCTCGCTCTCCGCGCAGTGGACGAAGTGTGCGGGACGAGACATGGTGGTAGATGGCACGGAGATGCGAGGGAGTTAAAGTTGCATGGTCGAATCTGCTTCACCGACTGCAAGTTGAGCGTTGATCTGAGCTGACGGCGACGTCGAAACATGTTCAGAGGAAAAGTGGACACTGGGGGTTTGAGCACAGTCGTTGAGAGTGAGGGGTTGACAGCTATGAATTGAATTTCCGATGCACTTTGCCGTTGGCTCTTGGCGAATACCGGTACGACTTGTCCACATGTGCGTATCGCCAAGTCAGCAAGGGAATAGATATCCCTGCCGCACAGACACAGCGAAGCTTCTATCCATCTATGTCATTACCACCACTGGCGTCGAGACATATGCGATACATCACGGGATAACCGGGGCCGAAAAATCACGGAGCGGATGGAAGAGAAAAGCCCAGGGGCGAGACCAAGACGTCTTGAACGCCTCGAAACCTTACATCCACATTACTCTCCATTTGCAAACCTCATTGGCTAACTGAGATATGCATTGGTGATGCGACAGACAGTGAGACAACAACAAAGATGCAGGCAAAAAGGAGAACCCTCTGTCACTGTACGAGGCAGGCGAGAGACCTTTGGTGAGTCGAGTCGGACACGGCAACTAAAGACCGGAGAAGGGTCGACTTCTGAGAGCTGACTCGTCAGCGTCCTCGCCGAGGCATCACAGGTTTGCAAAAAGTAACGACTGGTAGTGGCACCTCCTCGGAGCCAAAAGCACTCCTCTTCTTGAAGGGATTTCTGGCTGCGGCCCGGCGAGTGGCTCAGGCATGATGATATTGCATCGGCCGGATCTGGTTGAACAGACCGCCCTGCCGAGGGGTAGCCTCGTTTTGTACGGTAAGATTAAATTCCACGGCTGACTTTGGGAGATCCAGAGCAATGGTCCTCTCCACGAGGGAGGTCTGGTGATGTCGATGGACCAGATATAAGTGAGCTTGGCCTTGAAAAAAACTCGAGAAAAAAAGCAATGAAAAAATCCGAAGCAGGGAGGGCAGGGGCTTTGGATCCTCCAAGCTGGAAAGAGGGATGAATTCTAGACTGGGAAGGACCAAAGGCGCGGTTTTGATGCCCCACCTGTTTTTCGCCCTCCCACTCTCTCCCTAGCGAACTTCTAGGTTGCGACCTTGAGCTTCCCTCCCTTCTCAGGCGCTCTCCCTGCTGTAAGTGCTAAATGAGTCCCTGTGACCCTTCTCCAGCCAGTAAGAGCGTCTCCACCGTCCCAATTGGCAAGGGTCACTTTTAACTAACTCTTGCATCCCATCGACAGTCGGTCCCGAACGTTTCTCAACCTGAGCATCGCAGACTTGTCTCTTGCATGCCACAAACCTCCTGCGCCAGACCGCTCTCTGCATCTCTGCCCGCCCGACGACCAGATCAGCGTCTCGGCTCCCGAACTGCTCGCCATTTCGCGCATCGACGAGGCCCAAACGCAGGCCTCTGATATGCGAGCGACGCCACAGCGAGTTCGCATCTCCTTTATAAACTCACTCGTCCGGCCGCCCATGCTTCACCATCCAGCTCTCGTCTCCAGCCAGCTCAACGAGCGACCTCCTCCCCAGGTGGCCATCAGCTTTTCCCCGGACGACACCCAAGGTGCCGGTTACCTCGCTGCCACGACTCAGTAGCATCAACTCTATCGGATCCCTGGACTGAGCGACCCGAACTCTCGTCACCCCACGACGCGCCCAGCCTTGGTGGCTGCCAGGTAACAGCTGTGCTGCCCTGCCTTCCGCCGCCCATCCCCAGCACATTGCCCCAAGCGAGGTCGGCGCTACGACCGTCCTCATTATGGCTTCCAATCAGGGCACCCAGGACGCTACCAGGACCGCAGAGGCGGTATTCCACCCTGCTAGTGCCGAAACTACGCATGCACAACAATCTCAATTCAACCCGGCCGCGACAGAACCAACACAACAAGCCACCGAGTCTTGGGTATCTCAAGGTCCTTACCATAACCAGGCCTCACAGAGCACTCCTGTTCAAAAGAAGACAGCCATCGACTTCATCCTCGCTCAACCACTGGACACCCCACCAACTGCACCAAGGCCTCAAGAAACGATACCCCAGTATCAGAATGAGCAGAACCAAAATCAGTTTGGACACTACCTCCCAGACGTTTCATTAGCGACATATCACAACACGCAGACGCCTGTAACGCTACCGCCCATCAAATCCAAGCATGAACGAGACACGTCGGGGGATTCCAAGGAGAGAGACTTGCGTCAAAAGACGTCGCGCAGCTCGGATGACTTCAACTTCGACAAAAGACGACCCGAATCCATGGTTCTGGCGCCATTGACGCATCCGAATGGTGTATCCATGTTCCCGAACCTTTCCACCGCTCAGCAGGACGAACTCTCCCGGGCAGCCCTCTTCGAAGCCGAGGACACTATCGTGGCCGATAGCGAAGAAGTGAGCACCCTCGGCGACGGCAACTCGGATGCAGGCTACGAAAGCGACAGTGTTACATCTGGCAGCACATCCATGACATCTTCTATCCGAGACTACATGTACGAGAATGGACGTCGATATCACCGGTTCCGCGAGGGGACCTACAATTTCCCCAACGACGATGTGGAACAAGAGAGAGAGGACATGAAGCACGCCATGGTTAAGCTTCTCTGCAATCAGAAATTGAACTTTGCGCCTATTGGAGACCATCCCCAGGAGGTGCTCGACATTGGGACGGGGACGGGTATCTGGGCCATTGAGAGTGAGTTGTCCTTTGAGCGCCTTGGGCCGGTTCACATGACTGGGACTAACATGTGATGCATCAGTGGGCGATCAGTTCTCGAGTGCCAACGTTCTTGGAATCGACCTTTCCCCTATCCAGCCCGACTGGCTGCCGCCAAATGTGCGCTTCATGGTAGACGACGTCGAGTCTCCGTGGCTCCATCCCCGCAACCACTTCGACTACATTCATACGCGTCATACGGTGATGGCGATCAAAGACTGGCCGAAGTTGTTTCGCAGGGCGTTTGAGTAAGTCGGCATGCGTTTCTTGCTTGGTCTTTGCTGACGACGGAATAGACATCTCAAGCCGGGCGGTTGGTTCGAGATGCAAGAGATTCACCACAAGCCACACAGTGCCACCCGCAACGGCATGGTACCACCCGAGCATCCAGTCGCCAAGTACTGGCAGCTGATCACAGAAGGTCTCAATGCGCTTGGAGTGAATTTCCATGCGGCAGCAGGGGGCCATCTCGCAAACATGCTGCGCGAGGCGGGCTTCATCAACGTTACCGAGCGAGTGTTCCATGTGCCCTTGGGAACATGGCCAAAGAACAGGGTTCTGAAGACGGTGGGTCTTTACTGGCGAACGATCCTGATGGACGGGATGCAAGCAATTGCGCTTGGTCCTCTGACTCGCGGTCTGGGGTGGGATCGGGAACAGGTTGAAATGCTGTTGGTCGAGACGCGAAAGGCCTATCTCTCCAACAGCATCTTGATGTACATGCCGTGTCACATCATCTACGCGCAGAAGCCGGAGTATGCATGAAGTTTGGGACGATATTGATAAGAAGAGGAGGTTCTTGTTATGATTTTCTAGACGACATTTTGTGTGCTAGGCGTTGGGTAAGCATGTGAAGGACGGTGGGAGGTGGTCAGATCAGCTTCCGAAGGAGCGAGAGGAGGAAGGCGGACTAAGGAGAACGGAGAACGAACGCATCGTGCCGCACCGCCTGGAGGTGGCGTGGGGCGGCTCGAGTGGAAATTACGTTTACGTTGATGAGCTGGCGGGCTTTAACGAAGAGGAGGTTCTGGGCCAGTCACTGACGAAGATATCTCCGAGTACAACACATGTAGGACTACAATACTGCGTAACCGTATATCCAATATTTGGAGTTCTGGACAATTTGCTTGGCAGGCACGAGACGCATGAGGATGAAATGTTGACGGAATGCGGAGGTGGTCGGGACGGAAGGTGCAAATTGGCCGACTGTCACCAAGATGACTCGACTCGACGCGATGTTTCTGGGCTTCTGAGCTCACCTGCAGCGGGCGGGATCCGCGGCTTTTAATCCCTGGCACATGCCCTTTGGCTGCATGGAGCATGGATTCTGCGTTGGCGCCAACCCAAAGCGACCCAGCTCCCCGTTTCTGGTGGAAGGCTCCTCCCCTTTGTTCCTTCCGCCGCCGTCTGGGCCCTGTTGGCCCTTTCCCCTTCCCCTTGAACCAGAAGGGGAGGCGAGACGGAAGGAGCTCTGGGCCGTCCCAGGTTCTGTCATTTTCCGTGGTCCAACACTCCCGTCACCAGCCCAGAGAAAAGGAAAACTTCTTTTCTTCTTCGTTGTTTTAGACAAACAAACTCTTGGTGTTTGCACTTTTGCCTCGCTGCCCCTGGCTGATTACCGCTTTTGGAAGCAAACAGGAAGAACCGTCAGCACTCAAAACCAATACCTGCAGTGGAAGACGCGCACTGTCTTTATTCCTTGTACGTACTCAGTCTTGCTTTCTCGTCGTTTGGTCCATCATCCATCCATTCATCCATCGTCTCCTCACGCCGATTCGCTGCGGGTGTAGTGCACCAAGCGACTACGGATACATGATTCCCTCTTCCCCGCCCAATTGGATTACACATGATGGAATTCGGTTGTGCCACATTCACGAGCTGAGACATCGACACTGGAGACAGCAAGACACTTGTCCCACTCATTTCATTGACCAAGTGGTCCTCGAGCGTTCTCGAGTCCATCTGCATCACGGCCAGCCGGTCGTCTACGAAACGAACATCGAGGGCCGCACACGGTGATCCCGCTATCGGATGTGAATCGGGGTGCTTTAGCATCCAGACTTCGACAGACAATGCATGTTCTGGACCATGGGAAGGTCCCTCTGGCCGTCGGATCACCAATCTACCGAAGGCATGCCCAAGACCCCGACGCGCTATGATTGTGCTGCACGCGCTGCGTCTATTGAAGATTAGTACGACGCTTAGTGGTGTCGCTCCTTTTCAGCTTGCTTTTTCTCTGGGATCATGGTAGTTGCGCCCCGCGCGAAGCCCTGCTGCATGTCTTCGCCGAGAACTGAGTTAACTTGCTCCTGAGTACCTAGGTAAAAATATCTTCGGGAGAGGAACTCCCTCTACCACACTCTGAACAATGGCAAAGATCAGAGTCCCTTCTTGGCTTCACAGCTCACACAGTCACAACAACACCAATGGAAACAGCACCAATGCCAGCGCAAATAGCCAAACCGACGAAGTCGAACGCAAGAAGCAGAACCGCCTTTCCTTGAGCGGCTTGGCCGGCTTCATCTCCAAGAATGACCAGTCTTCTCAACCATCTTCGTCTTCCGAGGCCGAGATAACCCCTTCTGCTACCTCTGCGCCTGGCAATGCCACGTTCGACTCGCATACATCGGCCATGATCCAACTAGCCAATAAGATCACGCAAGAAACCGAGAAGCTGGACAAGTACATCAAAGAGAACAACCTTCCCGAACCTGGTTTTGGTGCAGATGCTCCTACCGACTTCCCCAAGCTGCCAGATGATATCCAAAAGTCTCGACAAGAGATTGTCTACGCTACAAAGGAACTTGGACAGCTCGTGAGGGGTCCCAGGGAGCAGGTCAGATGGGGCGTTTGGAACGTGAGTTTCGTTCATTATTGCCCCTTGACATACCGAGACTCACCGATGCGCAGTTTCTCGATACCTTGAGTCTTCAGCTCATCAATGGCTATGGCATTGGTAAATAAGTCCCGTCTTGCCTAATCCCTCCGTTCCTCCGTTAACAATCTCCCAGCCAAGCTCGTTCCTGTTGACAAGCCCATTGAGCTGGCAGAGCTCCAGACCAAGACGACTCTGGATCCCGTTAACCTTGCTCGTGCCCTCCGTCACGCCATGACTAACCAGATCTTCCACGAACCCTCGCCTGGTCTCATCGCTCACACTGCCGCCTCCCGTGTCCTCGCCGAAGACGAAAGTCTCCAGGGCTGGGTCGGGTTCAACGCAGAGGACATCTTCCCCGCTGCCGCCCACTCGCTCCAGGCATTGCGAACTCATCCTGAGGGTACATCGCTGACTCGGACTGGCTTTAACTTCGCCTATAACACCGTTGACGTGGAGCCCATGTTCGCTACGTTTGGCAAGGACCCTGTGCGAGCTAAGCGCATGGGTCTTGCCATGGCCAGCTTGACTGGTGGTGAGGGTTACGAGCTCAGCCACTTTGTCGATAACTATGATCTCTCTGATGTTGATGCCAAAGAGGGTACCTTTGTTGATATTGGTGGGAGCCACGGCTTTGTTTGTGTAGAACTCGGCAAGAAGTGGAAGAAGACCAAGTTCGTTGTACAAGACCTTCAAAAGACGGTCGACAGTGCGCCCAAGCCCCTTTCAGATGACGAAGATGTCGACAAGCGAATCACCCTGCAGGCCCACGACTTCTTTACCGAGCAACCTGTGAAGGGCGCGGATGGTATGTGCACTGGCGACCTTGTTCAAACCTTGGTACTAACTGAGAATAGTGTATTACTTCCGCTGGATTCTTCACAACTACTCTACCTTGTACGCTATCAAGATCATCAAGAGTCTCATCCCATCGCTCAAGTCTGGCGCTCGTGTCGTCATCAATGATCATTGCCTGCGAGACTTTGGGGTCGAGAACCCTTGGGATGAGAAGGTCATTCGCAGCATGGACATGGTCATGCTGGCTCTCTTGAATGCACAAGAGCGAACGGAGAAGGAGTTTTGTGAGCTGTTCAAGACTGTCGACGAGCGATTTGTGTTCAAGGTAGGCGATGGACTCTTCTATCTTTGTTGGACTGACTAACCTGATGAATAGGGTGTCACGAGGACTCCCGGGTGCCGCATGAGCGTAGTCGAGGCCGTTTGGCAGCCCGAGAGCGTTGAAAAGACGGAGGCTGTAGAGGTTGTCGAGGATGAGGCCAAGACTCCTGTCGAGGGGGTTCAGGCTCCTGTTGAGGAGGCCACGGCGTTTGCTGAAGAGGTCAAGGCCAAGAATGGCACGACTCTGGCCGCGGCAGCCCACTAAGCTGGAGCCAGCTCGAGGGTTGTGGGTGATGGAGATGGCATATGTATTTTTTGGTTCAATAGCTAATTATTGTAATGTATTTATTATGAGAAAGATGAAGGCTTGACTATTTATTATGTCGATTCTATGTGAACGATTTGATTATATGGGAAATGTGTACAAGACTTACAAAGGAAATTTTCAGTGTTGATTATTCTATATGCTTCTGTAAGGCGCCTTGGGCCTTGGTCTATTTGTCTGTCATCTGGGTATCTGGAGGTCATTTTTTTGACCAAAACCCATTCTTGTGTATACCCATCCATTTCTTCTCCCATTTTATCCTACACTTTATCCACTTCTATCCCCCACACACCTATTCACGTTCGCCGAAATGTCCCTTCTCTGCAATGTCGGCCGCAAGCTCGGCAATGGTTTTATCGCTCAAGACTTCAAAGACGGACAAGGGCACACTGCAGTTGGAGAGAACCCAGTTGCGAACGCCGACAGCCACCAGCGAGTCCACGCCGTAGACGTGGGGCGACTTCCCGGTGTCAATCTCCTCGGGCAGCATGTTCATGGCCTTGGCCAGCATGTGGGAGAGGCCGGTGCAGATGATGTCGGCGGCCGAGGCCTGGTCGGGGCAGCGGGTGAGCATGGACTTGAGGTCCACGTTTGCGGAGCCATCGACGGCGGACAGGTCCGGGGCGGGCATGTCGACCAGGTTGAGGTAGGTGTAGAGCGACGTGCGCGTCCAGTAAGGGTCGGCGGGCTGGTTCTGCAGGATGAGGCCGCCGTTGCCGATGCCCATGATGACCTGGGGAGGCATCTGGACGTCGGGCTCGATCTCCATGGTGATGGCGTGGTGGACCATGGTGAGGAAATCTTGGTGGCGGATTCCGTAGAAGCCGCTCGCCTTGAGCATGTCGAGAATCTCCTCATCGTCCGCCAGCATGCCGGCGCCGAGCACGGGGCCCAGATCGATGGAGACGGCGCGCTTGCCCTCCAGACGGAGGCTGCGCGCAAGGGCGTCCTCGAAGGCGTTGCCGGCTGCGTAGTTGGCCTGGCCACGGTTGCCGATGACTCCCGACGAGCTCGCAAGGAAGATGAAGAAGGGATCTGGCTGATTGGGGCGAAGGAAGCTGGCCACTAGGTTCTGGGAACCGTGCGTCTTGGGCGTCACGGCCGTCTTCCAGTCCGAGAAGGACATATTCTCGAAGACGGCGTCCTTGATGACGGCCGCGCACTGGAATACACCGGCGACGGGAGGCATCTCTCCACTGATGCCTCGGCTGACCTCGCGAAGCGCCCTGGCATCGCAAATGTCGACCAGGAACACCTCGGCGTTCACGCCGTTATTCTTGAGACCCTGGTAGAAGTCTTTAGCGATCTTGGAGGAAGGGCCCGATCGTGATAGGAAGACCAAGTGTCGAGCGCCGTTCTTGACGAGGAGCTCGCTGATGCAGCGGCCGAGGCCGCCCAAGCCGCCAGCGAGGACGTAAGTCCTTTTGGGGGAAATGACATCGGAGATTGCGCGAACAATCTTGGGAGACGCGACCTTCACCGTGGGTTTGTCCTGGGGAGGGCCCGTGACGGAGACGAATCCGAAGTAGGGGTCTTCCTGGACGAGCCGGAACGCCTTCTCAATGTCGATCAGGGCTGGCTTGCCAACCTCAGCGCCGAGCATGAATTGGGCGCCGGGTGCCTTCAACAATTCCACCGTATGGTCCATAAGGGTTGCCACGTACTCGGGATCCTCCTTAAGGAGCCGAGGAAAGTCGAGGTTGACGAGGGAAACCGAAGTCGAGGGCAGGTTGACGGCCGAAGGAAAGGGCGATCTGCTTGGGAATTGCAGAATTACGCCTCCTTTGCGGGCGCAAGAGAAGTTGGCCTCGAAATGGCGTTGAGTGGAATTAAACACCACGTCGACTCCCTTTCCACCATGCAGCGCCTTCATGGCAGCGACAAAGTTGTCCGACTCGGCATCGAGAATTTGGTCGTTTCGGAAGCCAACCTTCTCGAGGGCCTGTCGCTGCTTGGCAAGACCAGGCTCCATGACGGTGGTGAAGATGTTGGCACCGAATTGAGCGGCAATATGGATGGCGGCGAGTCCAAAGGGGCTTGCACCAGCGTGAATGAGAACCGACTTGTTAGGCCCGAGCCTTCCAAGAGTGTTGAAGGCATAGAAGGCGCAAGTTGCGTAGCCGAGAGGCAGGGTTGATGAGTGCTTCTTCACCAGGATCTTGTGTACATTGGCTCGGCTCATGATTGAGCCTCCAGATATCAAGGCGACAACATGGTCGCCCCGGGAGAAGCCTTGGACATTCTCGCCGACGCGATAGACACGACCGCAGAACTCCATGCCAATCTCCGACTCGACAGTGCGGCCCATGACGGTGTCGAGATCGACATGGTTGATTGGTGCGCTCTCGAAGAAGATTTCGACTTCATCAGGACCAGGCGCGATCATGGCTGATGGGGTGAAAACGAGCGCATCCTTGACAAGACCGGGTTGGAGGATCTGGAGCTTGTGATGCTGCTCCTCTTGGTGGAAGTACTCGACTTGGAAGTTGGGAGCGTTCCCTTCCTCCACAATCTTGTTGAGGGGAGCAACGGGGACCAGGCGAGGGATATAGACCTTGCCATCTTCCTCGGCGTACTCTAGCTCCGTCGGGCTAGAGCCCTGGTTATTGCCAAAGGTTCGGTTCAAGGCGCGCAAGATGATCTCTGCGGCTCTCGTCTGGTGGATGACGGAACACTTGCCCAGGTCGATGGTGGCGATGGTCTTGAGGGGATCCTCCGTCATCAAAGTTCTGGAGAGACCGATTATCGGGGCCGAGGTCGGGTTCGAAGGCTTCATGTGTGCAGCCTGGGTGACGAAGATGATGCCTTTGGCCGACTTTTGCATTGCGTGGAAGGCGTTGAAGTTGTTCTTGTCCCAGTCAAAGACCGACTCGGAGCCACGGAACTCGAGGAGGGAGATGACAATCTTGCCCTTGATCTCAGCTATCTTTTCGATGATCTGGAGCGAAGGAATGATGCTGACCGACGTGGAGTTCTGAAGCTCGATGCCGAGCTTGAGACGCGTGGCCAAGCCCTTGGCATCTTCCTGAGGGGCTGGGCCTGAGGGCATCACGATGACAACGTCTGCAGTGGCCTTGGACTCTTCGAAAGCTGGCGATTGGTGCACGTGGAAATCCGTGTGAGAGTCGATGCCGTTATTCGAGGTGGAATGCGACACGCTGGGCCAGGAAGCTGCTGGGTCTTGATCCAAGAGCACCCCGTCTGCCTTGAGATGCTTGCGGATGTCGGAGACAGTGATGTTTTGCTTGTCACAAACGATGATGAGCTGGTACTCTGGAAGAGGCACCGATCCATCAACAGGTCTCATTTCGACAAGAGGCTCGAGGTGAGAACCCTCGACGTAGTTGAGGAGGTCCTCTGCAGTACCATCTGTGCCCTTTGAGATGGTGTATCGGACCAAGCTGGGCGCCTGAGAAGCGCTGGGGGCCACAGTCTTGAGGATAGTCTTGGCGAGGTCGCTTCCGCCACCAATCTGGAGAATGGACATGGCCGGATACTTGTAGGCAGCCAGCTTCACGAGATGCTCCAAGTCGTTGACGGTGGCGAAGGCGAGATCCTCCTCCCACACGACCTCGGTGCTGAGGCTCCGATGGTTTGGTAGGAAACCTCCCTCCTGGGTAGACAGGACAGTGAAGTGAATGCCTTCGACGGCGATGGCGGGCTGAGCCCAGTTGCCTTGAGCCATGACGATGTTGGCGTTGGCATCACGGATACCAGTACGCCCAGCCGTGGCATAGCCAACAAAGTCGTTGCCCAGCTCTCGAGAGATGTCTGCCGAGACGAATATCTTGTTGATAAAGGTGGGAACCATGGGTTCGTTGTCGATGGCGAACAGGGACTGGAACATGGAGTCGAGAGTGGCGGGATGGATCAAGTGATCGTACTCAAACTGGGCGGGCATCTTGGACTTGGTGTCCGGAATGCGGACGCGTCCAACGCAAGCATTGTCGCCCTTTGAGATTTCGATAATATTCTGGAAGAGGCTTCCATAGTTCATGCCCACGACGTCGAGCAGCTCGTACAGCTGGCGAGGCACGATGGATTCCTTGCAAGCCAACCTGTGCTTGTTGAACTCGGCCTCGTGTTGGCTGAAGTTGGAGATCCAGTCCCCAACCTTGAAGCGAACCTGCAGACAACCGGAGGCATGCTGCTCCCAAGGACCGTCCAGCTGCTTTGAGTAGATGGTGAACTCGAATGACTGGTTGTCGCCAGGCCGTTGCTTGAAGTTCATGGCCATTTCTAGGCCATGGGCCGTGGTTGGGATGATCATGGCCTTGCTGATCCTCATGTTGGTGATTTCGTAACCCAACAGGTTGGACTTGTCCTTGATCAGCTGAGTGGCGCCCTGCAGAGCCATGGTGACCATGCCGGCAGCGGGATAGACGATGGTCTTCTGGACCTGGTGATCCTGAAGCCAAGGGTTCTCGGAAACGCGGAAGAAGCCGCGCCAGCGAGGCTCGAAGGAGGTGGCATCGGCGCTGGGAGCACCGATGAGATCCTGTCGAGGGAACTCTCGGAAGCGGTTGGCCACTCCTAGATGCGACTCGTGCCAATACTTCTTGGAGTGGTTCCAAGGGTACGACGGAAGGTCGACAAGACACTTCAAGGAAACGTCATCTTGGCCTCGTGCGACGACCTGTTGCATGTTGATGAGGGCGCCGCGCGTCCACAAGTCGCCGACGACGCTGAGAAGAGAATGCGCACCAAAGACTTTGCGCTCGAGAACAGAGAGGTAGGTTGGTTGGTGGCCAAGGCCAGCGAGAATGTCCAGCGTGGGCGACTTGAGAGCAGCCACGGGGCTTAGCTCGATTAGGACGTCAGGACGTTCATCCAAGGAAAGAGCCATGAGGGACTCGACTGCCTTGACAAACTGCACGGTGGAGACCATGTTGTTCACCCAGTACGGGATGTCGACTTCTTCCGGAGAGAGGGCAAGTCCCGTGACTGACGAGAACATGGTGGGACGGTCTGTTTTCGTCCCTGAAATGTAGCCATCTTCATATATGCTCATGCCCATCATTCGCTCATAGTCACCGGCAACCAGTTCCATGTGGCTTGAGTGGTACGCCGTGCTGACGGGAAGGCGACGACAAAACACCTTCTTCTCCTGCAGATCAGCCAAAGCCTGATGGATTGCCTGGGCCATTCCGGAGATGGTGACGGATCGGGGGCTGTTGATGCAAGCAATTTCGAGCGGCTGACGGCTCTCAGAGATGTACCGACGGGCTTCTTCCTCGGAGAAGCCAGTGGCAATCATGCCGCCCTGAAGAGCACCGGCCTTCTTTGGAATGGAAGCGGCGGCAAAACCGCGATAATAGGCGACCTGCCATGCCGTCTTCCGAGAGATGCTGCCCGCAGCGTAGGCCGCCGCGATTTCGCCCGACGAATGGCCAACAACGTTCTTGGGCAAGATGTTGAGCGAAGCGAGAAGATCAACGAGGGCAACCTGCAGAGCGGTGGTGGCAGGCTGGGCAATCCTTGGGTCAGAGATGCGTGAGCGGCTGGCCTCCATCATGATCTCCTCGACAAGGTCGAAGGGGCTGCCCAGTTCGGACACCGTGTACTCGGACGCATCACACAGGCTCTTGCGGAACACTTCGAACGAAGCAAGCTCTGCGCCCATTTGAGCGTATTGCGCGCCCTGGCCAGAGAAGACGAAGCAGATCTTGGGTTGCTTGTTCTTGGACGCCCGACGGAAATCGGACTCCTTGGCGAGCTTGATTTGAGCCACGAGCGACTCGAAGCTATCGGCGAGAATGCTATGGCGCCACTCGAGGTTGGAGCGACGAGCATTGAGAGTGTACGAGTAGTCGCGCAGCGCGTCTTCCTCGCGGCGGCTCGGCTTCTGGCTCAAGTAGGGAGTGTGGGAATCCATGATCCGAGAGACACCGGCCTTTTCGTGGTACGAGTAACAGAAGAGCTGAGGACCAGGCATGGTGATTTGCGGAGACGGGTCATAGGGAGGTTGGGCAAACGAGTTGTGGTTGGCCTTGAGACCGCGCGAAGAGAGATACTCGGGCGCCTCGTCTACGATGACGTGGGCGTTGGTACCTCCGAAGCCGAAGCAGTTGACACTCGCGCGGCGAAGGCCCTTGAGAGGCCAATCGAGCATCTCTGTCGGAACCTTGACTCGCCACTCCTCGAACTTGATGTCGGGGTTGGGTGTCTTGAAGTTGATGTTTGCGGGGATCTTGCCATGCTCGAGAGCGAGGACGGCCTTGATGAAGCCGGCAACTCCAGCTGCGCCTTCGAGATGACCGATGTTGGGCTTCAAGGAGCCGACAACAACGGGATGCTCGGCAGGTCGACCAAGAGCGAGCGTCTCGGAAATGGCGGCCAGTTCTCGCCAGTCTCCGGCTTGCGTGCCGGTGCCGTGGCACTCAACATAGGCAGTCTGATCGAAGCTCAAGCCGGCATCCTTGTACACGCCTTGGATGTTCATGACCTGGGCCTCCTTGCTGGGGAGGGTGATTCCTTTGGTACGGCCGTCTTGGTTGACGCGAGAGCCCCTGATGACGGCTCGGATGGTGTCGTTGTCACGGATGGCATCCGAGAGCTTCTTGAGCACGACAACGCCGACGCCCTCGCCTCGGCCGTAACCGTTGGCACGCTTGTCAAAAGTGAAGCACTTGCCATCGGGGCTGAGGAAGTTGAGAGCCGTCATGGGCATGATGGTGTTGGGGGTGAGGATCATGCCAGCGCCGGCAGCGATGGCCATGGTGGCGTCTCCATTGCGGAGGCTCTTGCAGGCCATGTCGATGGAGACGAGACTGCCACTGCAGCCCGTGTCGATGGTGATGCTGGGACCGTGGAGGCCGAGGAACCAGGAGATGCGGTTCGCCATGATGGCAATGCCGGTCCCCGTGGCGGCGTATTGGGGCGCCCAGCTGGGGTCTCGGTTGATAATCAGCTCGAAATCCTTGACGAAGGATCCGACGTACACGGCTGTCTGCGAGCCCCAAATGTCCTCGAGACGGATGCCACCGTTCTCCAGGGCCTCATACGTGACCTCCAGTAGAAATCGCTGCTGGGGGTCAGTGGCCTTGGCGTCCTCGGCTGATATGGAGAAGAAGGGGGCATCGAAAGCGGCGCATTGCTTGAGGAAATGAGCACCGCGAAACGAGATCTATGAACGAGTTAGCAACTTGAGAGAGCTGGACGCAAGGGGTCTTGACTTACGCTTCCTTGACGGTCTCCGCCAGGGTGATAGTAGCCATCGATGTTCAGACGGTCTTTGGGAAACTCTGACCACTCGGACTTTTTCTCTTGGAGAACTTTCCAGAGTCTTGCCGGCGAGGTGGCCTCTCCTGGGAAACGCGTGCCGATGCCAATGACGGCAATGTCGTCCTCGCTGACGTTGGGGTAAAGGGTTCGGGCCATGTCGTCTGCAGTTGACAAGAGTTGAGTTGGGTGAAGGGGTGATGTTTTGGGAGTGTTTTGTGTCTTGAGTTTATGGCGGTTGATTTAGGGCTGAGTTGAGTTGTGTTTCTTGAGCGGCGAAGACTCAAGTAGAGAGCTGATGGACTGATGACAGCGAAACCCTAAGATAGGGCGATGGTGGTGAAAGTCTTATATGTGAATCACGCAGGATCCAGATGCGATGTGGCAGGTTGTCGTTTCAACAATGCGAAAGCAGGACAGGAAAGAACAGTTCGACTACGGGGCATGGTGTTTTCGGTTCACCGTTGATGGGACACGGCACACGGGATTGAAGCTGAAGAACGGGTCCAAAAGGACTCAGGAGGGATTCATGATGGCGGTTTGGCGGAACATGGCTCAACAAAGACGAGACTCGAGGGACAGGCGACGAACAGCCCGGCGTGCTCCTTTCTATTCGGAGAAACGGGGGCCTTGGTTCATATTGGCTCCGCACCTTTCTCTCGCTTGGATGAGACGCATGAGGATTGAAAGGCCTCTCGATGTCCGTTCTGGTGTCTTTGGTGGATTTGAGGTTCGAGTGGATGCCTCTGCCGCGGGTTATTGACGCATGGCCAGGAGCTAGAAGGATTGACGGAGGTCCAATGGCAAGTCGAGGGACCAGGAACGAGTCTCGAGTGTGCGGCTGAACAGGTGAGCCCAGTCCTTTCTTTTCCTCGTCCTCTTTCTCTTTATCTCGCTGGCCGAGACCCATCTACGTCTGGATGGAGGAGATCGGGCCTTGTTTGATTCGTGTTTGCTCCATCTGGCATTTGAGCCGGCTTCGATCTGGGATCAGCCACCGAGTTTGAGACATGGGTTGGTGGGGGAGGAAGGGAATAAGGCTACGAGTGAGGAGGACTGGATAGTGATTTTATCTTGGCGCCTTCAGAGAGTGAGAGAGAGGTTCACGAGGGGATGGAAGGGAGAGAAGTGATGATTGTCAACAAGACATTCTATTGGGCACGAACATGGATTGACCGGCCCTTTGTCCACCGACGCCATCTTGTCACAGCCCTCCTCTTTCCTTGTCGACTTTCCGGATTCCTTCTTTGTCCTTCAAGAACACGTCACGACGACGCCCCCCAAAGGTGCGATAAAATATGCACGCAACAATGGAGACTTTTGCATCATTCGCCACCAGGGAAAAAAGAAAAAAAGGTCCACTGGGCCAGCTGAAGGATGGTGCATCCATCGATAGGATCTACCAACATGGGACGGGCAGACGGCCCAATCGGGATTCCGGGCTGAAGAGATTCGATGCCGCGTCCGGGCTGCCCCGGGGAGGATTTGCCGGAGCACCCATCCCGGCGGTAGCTCGGGAGATGGGCATGTTTGCTTTGAGGGAGTTTGTTGGGGGCATTCACGTGTTCGAGATTGGCCTTCCTTGGCCGTGAGAGTCTTTTCCACTCACGAGACTCTCACGGCCTCAACTCGCCCTTTTTGCCGTCCGTGTTGGTCGTACCAAAGACGCGGCCAGTCGCACCAAGACGGGACCTGCAGGACCTCTGGACGAACACGTATCTGGGATTGGCATCTGATCAAGAAGAAACAAGAGGCAAATGCTCAGACAGTGTCCGTACACGGTGAAACGGCTGCACGTCACTGTAGCAAAAAAAAAAAAAAAAAGAGCAAGCAAAGAAACGAGTGCCCCCCCCCTTTGCCCCCTTTTGCCCGGCCCGTGAACGGGAAAGAGGAGACGGTTTTTTTCCTTGGACGCAAAGCCCGAGCTAGGCACTTGTACCACGCAGACACAACGGATACGCGCAGTGGTGGCTTGGACCAGCCGTCGCTTGCAGGAGGGAGGGATGAGTGAGTGAGTTGAGTGAGTGAGGAGGCGGGACGGGATGACTTTTCTCTGGGAGCAACCAACTCAACACAACACTTCGGCTGTATACGCAACAACCCCCCCAGAGAAGGAACAGGGAAAAGACGGGAACGACGTAGAGCGCCTTTCCCGTCGCTGAATATACTCCAAACGGGAAAATCTCCCATCAGGTCATTGGGGGCATCTCCCCCCCTAGCACGTCAACGTCACACCCGCTCCGCGTCTCGACCCCAGACAGCTTCAGTCTTGCGCAGCTCCCATGTCTCAGGTCATACAACACCCGTCAGGGCCCCAGCTCAATAGAGAAGAAGAAAGAGATGGGGGGAGAAAAAAAATGGGCGTGTAACTGTCAGAGAAGATCTCACCTCAGGGGAAGGGAAGGGGGGAAGCGGCAAAAGCCCGCTAGGCGAGAGAGTGGCCAGGTTCATGCAGCCGAGTGCGCCGCTTTTTCTTCCTTTGCTCTGTGTGTGTTTTGCTGTGTTTTTGTTGTCTCGGATAGGACAGCTCTTTCGTCTTCTACGGCAAGCCTTGTCTCAGAAGGGGAGGCGGTACTCAGGCGAGTGTGATGGGGGGGCAAGCAAGAGAACGAGACGAGCAAGCAAAACAAGGCAGCAAGCAGAGAGAGAGAGCCGAAGGGAGAGACGGGCGGGCAGAGTAGACGAGAAAAGAGAGGAGAGGAGAGGGACGCTTGTGCGTCTTTGATTCATTCTTCCCTTTTTCTCTTTTCCCCTTCCCTTTCCCTTTTCCCACGAAATTCTGATATGAAAGGGGCGAGATACCCCATCTCGACTTTTGGTTCCCTCCTTTTTGCTGTCCTCGCCCCCCATTCTGAGAAGCACGACATTTCTACCTTTTCCCTTTTCTTCCTGCTCTCCCCCCTCTTTCACAGCAGTTCACAGCATAGCATTGACGTGGCCTTTGGATGTGCGTTGGGTTGTTGGGGAAGAGGAAATCCTAAGACTGCCTAACACTGCTTTCTGCACATCTCTGTCTCCCCCTCTCTTACTCCCTACTTCTTCTCGACTCCTCCGGTTCGGAGCCGGCGCGTCGTCGCTGCTGAATCACTGCCCCTTGGTGTTTTCGTCTTGTCTTTTCATCACTGGATCTTGGGCTGGGGGAAAGTCTTTATTTACTCTCGTCGTTTCCTCTCCTCATCCCTCCCCCGTCTCCGCTCTCCACAGAACCAGAGAGCCATCACTTCAACATGTCCAGCCACGAATACCCCGTCTCGCTCCCCTACCCCAACCCCTCGCTCAGTCAGGTGGGAGGCCTGGAGGAGGGCGCCACGACGGTCGACCGGTCTTCCTCGTCGACGTTTGGTCTCCAGAAGCACTCCGTCTCGGGGCCTCGTCAGGTGGTCCTCGTGCTATCGTGAGCTCCCTTGTTTTCCCTCTTCTCCCCTTCGTACTCGTCCTAACTTGCGCCAGCCTCCTCACCGGTCTCCTCTTCTCGAGTCTCGACACCTCCATAGTATCGACCTCGCTCGTAACCGTCTCACAGGACCTGAACGACTTTGTCAATGCTCCGTGGATCGTGCTGGCCTATTTGCTGACCTACATGGGTATGTATGGATGGTCTCTCTGCCTGGGGACAGTGTCTGACTAAAGGTGCAGGCTTCGCCGTATGCGTGTCCAAGCTCAGCGACATTTACGGGCGACGAAACATGCTCGTGGTGTCGTGGGTGTTTTTCGTGGGCTTTTCCCAGGGGTGCGGATCAGCTAAGAGCATGACGGGACTGTGAGTACATCCCAGCGGGTGAAGAAGGCGGAAAGAGGGAGACTAACTGCCCAGCATCATCTGCCGAGCCTTCCAAGGCATGGGAGCGTCAGGCCTGTACAGCCTCACGCAGATCGGGCTCGTGGAAGTCGGGCCATCGCATCGTCCCAGCCTCATCGGCGCCATGGTCGGCGCGACTCTGGCCGTGGCCTTTGTTCTCGGCCCCATCATCGGGGGGGCCATTTCACAAGTGTCGGACTGGAGATGGCTGTTCAACATGAAGTGAGGCTGTTTGATCCCCCCCCTCCCCCCCCCCCTTGTTTGCTCAGGTGTGACTAACTGACTCTAGCATCCCCTTTGGCCTGGTGACCATCCTCTGCATCACAAACTTTTGGCCACAAGAGGACGTCGAGCACTTCTTCTCGTGGGCCGCCTTTCGCCGCATCGATTTCGTTGGGAGCGCCACCCTGCTGAGCTCCTCGGGGTTCCTCGTCTTTGCGATTCAGCAGGCCGGCTCGCAGACTTTCGCGTGGGAGAGCCCCGAGATTGTCTCGGCCCTGGCCGTTTCGGGCGCGAGCTGGGTGGCGTTTGTGTGGTGGGAGGTGTTTTTGGAGATGAAGGCGTACCGCCGCATCGAGCCCATCTTTCCGATCAGGTTGATGCTGCGTCGGGTTTACTCGGCTGGGCTGCTGTGAGTGTCTCTGTCACTGTCTGTCTATTCATGTTTGACTGACTGACTGACTCCCTAGGGTCACCCTCCTCACCGGCTTCCCTTACATCGCCCTCTCCATCGTCATCCCCGAGCGCTTCCAAATCGTCAACCAACAGGGCGTCCTCATGGCCGGCTTGCACATCCTCCCCCTGCTCGGAGCCTGCGCCGTCGGCTCGTTCCTCGGCGGCGCCCTGTCCAGCAAGCGCAACAACACGTCGTACACGCTCCTCGGCGCCGCCTGTCTGCAGCTGCTGGGTGTGGGCCTCATGTCGACCCTCGTCGAGCCCGACGCGCGCGTCACGGCCCAGTACGGCTTCCAGGTCGTGTTTGGGTTGGGTGTTGGTTTGTCCTTTTCGGCCGCGACCATCATGACGAGCATCATGGCTGCCGAACGGAGCGAGTTGGCTTCAGCCCAGGGTGCGGTCTCTCAGGCGAGAGTGTTGGGCGGGTGCATCGGTTTGTCTGCCTGCACCGTCATCTTCAACGCGCACGTCAACGAGTCCCTCTCGTCGACGCTCACGCCCGACCAGCTCGAGGGCCTGCACCGGTCGCCGCTCTCGGGGCTGGGCTTGTCGGCAGAGCTGAGGGAGCACATCCGGGAGGTGTACGCGAGGGCCTTTTCCGAAGAGGTCAAGGTGATGACGCTGGTGTGCGTGGCCATGGTAGTGATTGCCTTGTTCACGCTAGAGAGGCATCCCGCGCCGATTGAGAGGCTTACTGCTGGGGTTAAAGTCGAGGGGGGGGGGGAGGCGTCGAGGAGGGCGAGTGATTCGGGGACGGAGCTGACGGGCATGACGAGGGTTGATGCTTAGCGGGGGGGGGGACAAGTCTACAGCAGTGAGTGTCTTGGTTTCTTTTGCAGGGATGGAGTTATTTGATTAGTAGGTTAGACGAGTTAGTTGCGTATTCCATTTAGAGACACTATGCTGGCAGAGTACTCGGTTTTGCTAGTTTAAACAAGGTCTTTCTATCATGTTTCGTCTGAACAAAGCATCCTTGAGTCAGACAAAGGGCTGCTGACTCTGCCAAGTAGGCACTAACTATTCTGAAAGCACACTGGTATCATGTCGGGATCCAACCCTTTACTTTCCTTTGTTGGTCCAATCCCTTTCTTTGTCCATGTAACATCTCCCTTCTGCTACTCCATTGCATCTAAGCCCGCCCGCCCACTCATCTCATGCGAGTCACCCCTCCCAGAATCACTCGCCTTCCTCTCCGTCCACTGGTTCCGCCTCTCCCGCTTGAGCAAATACTTGTGCAAGCACCAATACACCGCCGCCGCCAGCACAAACGCAAACGCGCTCCACGACAGCGCCCGAAACTTGCTCCCCTTTTCCGCAGAAACACCGATATCGTCGCCATACCGGTTGAACTTCTTGATGGCCTTGTCCGCCGCCACAGTAACGACGATACTCCCCGTGAACAGCGCCGTGGCCCCCAGCGACGCCAGGAACGAGTTTGCTTTCGACCAGCGAGCGTTGACGAGCTCGTCGCGAGACGTAAGGGGTTGCTTGTACAGGGCGAGAGCGGCGATGCCCGCGCAGAGGGACAGGCCGGTGGCGATGATGCTGATGAGGTAGACGACGAAGAGGCCGAGGAGGGCGTCGTTGAGCGAGTCGAGGGCCGAGGTGATGTCGTCGGACCAGCCGAGGTCGGCGAGGGAGACGTTGAAGGGGCCGATGGAGAGGTCTTGGTCGAGCATTTTGGATACATTGAAGTCTAGACATTAGCCGCCACACCTATCTTATTCAGTTTGGGTACCTACCAACTCGCGTCTTGGTGCAGCTGGTGATGTTGTAGCCCGGGTTCGCATCAGTGGCGTTCCCCTTGTAGTCGCCTTCGCACAGGTTGACCACGTGCAGCGAGTACCATTCGGCGATGCCCAGCGCCTCGGCCCACTGGTCAACAATGTCGCCAGTAATGTCGTTGATTTCATTAATAATATCGTCCTTGACCTCGTCCCACTTGTCCTTGAGGTCGTCGAGGAGGCTGTCCGAGCCGGAGTCGTCGTCTGATGAGTCGGAGCTGGCTTCGGATTTGAGGAGGTTGTGGCCGAGCATGGAAGTGTTGAGCTGGGGAGGTTAGTTGATATTTCGACGGGGAGGTGAAGGAGACTCACTCGAACAACGGCATACTCCTCCATGAAGCCCTTGTCTCGGCCGGCGAACAGACAGAGGTTGGAGAGGACAAATGCCACCATGGATAAGACCACGGGCACGACCATGGTGAACCGCGATAGCATGGTTGCGTTAGTAGGATATTACTGTGGTGGAGTGGTGATGTTGGTAATAGTTGGAGTGGTGTTGGTGATAGTAGAGTGGTATTTGAAGTTGAGAATTATTTATTATAGGCAAGAAATCCAGCTTGTCTTGAGAAAAGAAACAACGATAAAGAACAGAAAACAAGACAAAGAAGACAAACAACAAGAAAGATAAACAAAGCCCAGCCCAGCCCAGCCCCAAACTGGCTCCCTCAAAAAGCCCATTGTCCGTGGTTCACACCTCGCCCAGCCCCAAGACAAGGAAATGGAATGTGACATCTCAGTCAGTTTTCCGGGCGGCAACCTTGGCGCATGATGGAGTGAACTAGTTTGGTTTAAAAACAGGGACATCGGTAATCGTTCGTTGCGTCATTGGGTTCCCTTGCTTTGGGCTTGCTTTTGGCTCTTTGGGGGGGGGGGGGGGGGGGGGAAGAGATCTCTGCTAGGTGAAAGCAAGCGGCCGCCAATCGACAGGGAATCGAAGCAGGGAAAAAAGCCCCGACAACTGACGAGACAAGCGCGTGGAGAGAGCTCGGGCTGCGAAACGAAACGCTGGCCGCGAAAATCGCAAATCGCCAGGAGCCAATCAATCGGATCTACTATTTTCGGCTGCGCCCCGGCGTCTGTTCTCTCAAAGTCACCAGTTCTCTGATGCAAACGACTGAGGCTGAATGATGGTATGTGACGATTCGCTGTCTCATGGTGCGACAAACTTGGCCGTCGGTGAATATGATCAACCCGATAACCCGACACTGAGACACTTCATCGCCCCCTCGACAAATCACATCCGCGGTGGAGAGGCCATCACCATTCCGAGACATGAACCCAATCCATCACCAATTCATCACAGCCTCCACCAACACATTTATTCTGCTTTGACTCGTTCCTCATCTTGGTAAAGGTCCAGACTACG
The DNA here is from genome assembly GCA_911649645.1 of Thelonectria discophora. Classification (NCBI taxonomy): domain Eukaryota; kingdom Fungi; phylum Ascomycota; class Sordariomycetes; order Hypocreales; family Nectriaceae; genus Thelonectria; species Thelonectria discophora. The sequence continues at coordinate 2,034,699 of CAJVRK010000012.1, forward strand.
GTGACGTGGCAAGCTTACAGCAGCTACTTGGCGACTATGCCAACACGGCAAATACATACATGCACTGCATGGAGATGAAATAGAGATGAATTATCGTATCCGTAGACTATCCGTACTTCCGTCTAAACCTTCCGGCCCCCGACGGCAATATCCACCGACATCGGCTCCCGAAACTCGCCGGCCGGAGCCGCAAACTACCTAATGCATTGTGCCCTTGATCTCAGTCTCTGGTGTCGAACCGCCTCTGCGTCCTCTGCATCTTCTGCATCTTCATGGAGTGAATCTTCCAAGAAAAGCCGTCTTCATAGCCCCCCCCCTAATTGTGTCCATAAATCTCAGACTCGGGTGTCGGGCCCGCCCTCTGCATCCTCCTCGTCTTCCGTAGAGCGAACTGCCAATCTTCACACCAAACTCCCAGAGTCACTAAATCTCCATCCCCGATTCGATTGCATCTTCCAGAAGCGTCCTGCAACGCGCCCTTAATTCTCCGTTCCCGATTCAACAGCGTCCTTCAGCGCGTCTTCCGCCGCGCCTTGAATCTCTGTCTTCAATCGACCCGTTTTCTGCAACCTCTTCGTCGCTCCATGGTGTGAGTCTCCCAAAGACCATTCGATCTTTTCGAAACCCTCCAGAGCTACTGGGCAAAGGGGGAACCAAGTCCAGCTTGAGAATCTAACAAAGATCCACGTCAGCAGGAAAACGAGAGGTGGAGGGAACACGGCGGTAAACTTACGCCCTGAGCATCTTGAGACACCACGCTGCCCGCACGAGGAGCTCACCTTTGGCCTTGGTCTCATCGCCCCCTTTGGCAGCCAGTTAGCCATTTGCGGCGCGGGCATAATGGCCTAGAGAGAGACGACCGACGCAATCATTGTCGACCTGGGGCCTGAAACCCGAGACGTATATATACCATCTTCTCTCTTCAACCCGAAATGATTGTCGATTTGTGGGCGCCGTGAAGCCCGAGACGTGTGCGTCGTTTCCCTCCTTTTTAACTCAAACGTTGTAGCTCTTTCTCATCGCATACGACCTCTTTAATGCCTTCGACGCCCGGCGCCGGTCTGGGCAGGTAGGCGAGGTCTTGATGGGGAGAACGAAGAGCAGAAAGGAGAACGGCGGGAAGTATATATGGAGTCGGCAGGCGAAAACGAAGGAACCGCCCCCCTCCCTCCGGCCTTCGAATCACGGACAAGCTTGGGGTGTGGGCTTGTTTTGATGACCAGACTGCAATGAGTATCTTGCCCTTAGGGCGCACACGTCTTACGTGCTCGAAATGGAATAAAGGGGAGTGCAGTCAGGTGGTCGGGCAGGCCAGGCCAGTGTGGGCTGGCGGTGTGGGATGTGGTCGGTGGAGAGGAAGAAGAGGGTGAGCAAGATGGACCAGACGAAGCCTTCGACCCCAGGCCGCAACGAAGAAATCGTTCAAGCCACGCACCAGCAAAGGACCGTGAGCGGCCGCAGCGAGAAGGCAGCAAGCACCCTTTAGTGGGCGCGCAAGACGCCTGCTGACCTTTAGTGGGCACGCAATGAACGCGTGCCCGCTCAAACAAGTCCCCCCTCGCCAAGAGAACATTCAGCTGCTTGTCGTATTGGCGTTGTTGTGCCTGCCAGTTGAAAGGGGGAGAAATGTCCACCGCCGGTCGGATCCAGGGATCTGGACTGGAAGGACTGGAGATGGGCTGCCTTTGCTGTTTCTTTGTTAGTTGACTTGATCAATTCAACAACCGACACCAGGCAAACTTACATATTGTATATAAAAAAGACACGAGCGTTGCTCGTGTGATGGGCCAACTCTCCCACCCATCGAATGGCACTGACGAACTCCTAGCAACCACCCGATGATCCTAGAGTGACGCCCTACGGCGCCTCCCGCTGTGCTCAGCGGGGAAAAAGTAGTCGGGGGTTTTTATGACGTCGCGGCCGACCGGTGCGAGTGGCGGCAAACTCCCGTGACGAGATGGCGGACGATCCGGCATGGAGGGCGATGAGGTCAAGACGGTAAGTCTCTCTCTTGCCTTGCCTCTCCTGCCTTGTCTCTCCTGCCTTGTCTCTCTCTGCTTCTCCCCGGGGCCGACGAACCCCGTCGACCAGCGAGAGAGTGTGTACGTGGGGAGAGACGCTGCCTCGCGGGGTTGAGCCGCGGTGGGTAGGGGGGCAAAGAGGTGTATAGTATATAGATGAGGATCTTTCGTTCTGGGAGATTTACGTGGGAGGAATGGGGGGTTTATATACCTGAGTGGCCCACGTCTTCTCTGTTTCCATCTCGTCCAGCTCAGCAGCTCACGTCACTCTGTTTCCATCTCAACAACTCAACAACTCACATCTTTCGAGTTACATCTCGTCCATCTCAACAACTCACGTCGCTCTGTTTCCATCTCGTGCACCTCAGCAGCTCGCTTCACATGGTTACATCTTGCTTCTATTCGGGCCAATTCCTCTATTTGCCCGACCTATCCAATTTCCGAGATGCAATCATCCATACTTCCATCCCAATTCAGTCAATCCCGTCCTACACCACATCCGTCCCTCCCACAACCTTTGGCGTAAAGTACACCGTCATGACCCCCTCCACCCCCAGCGTCTTGACAAACACCTTCAGGTCGCTATGCGCCTTGCATGCCTCGTCGTAGTACTTCATATCCGCCATGTCGGCAAACTCCGTCTTGCTCACGAGCGTGTACCCCTGGGAGCGCGCGTCCGCCTCGGCGGGGCCGACCACCATGGAGAGGATGTAGGGTTTGCCGTCCTGAAACTTTTTAGTATCACAAGTGCTCTTCCTGTTGTGTTGTGTTTGCGCGATCGACCTTTTGCTGCTCCGCCCCGAGAATCTTGTACTGGTTCAGCAGCTTGTCCTGGTCCTCCTTGCTCGGCAGCTTGAACATGGTGACGCGGTGCACGCGGCCGGCCATCTCGGCGGTGTTCTGCGTAAAGGGCTGGATGGGACGGATGGGACGCAATCGGCAGAGGATGGAAGCTCTTGGAAGTCGGCGGGGGAGCATGTAATGATGAGATGAAAGCAGAGGGTGAGAAGATGGGCAAAGGAAAAGAACGAGAATGAAGAGAGAGTAAAGAGGACCACCGGCTGTAGACGGCTGAAGAGGCCTTATCCGGCTTAATTCATGTCCGCCAACAATTCCGCGTCCCGTTTCGTCTTTGTAATCCAGCCAGACTGATCCGTCGGATCTCATAGCTCCCACTCAATGCATCTATAACTACCCCGCCCCCACTACTCGGCCCAGCTCCCTCCGATGGTCGGCCCCGCTTGGCTTGATCCCCAAATTCACATCATCTCATTCACAACCCCAACATCTGGTCACTCTCCAGCAAAACACGACACGGAAGAATTAATCTCAACTCTATTTCGCCCCTGGAACCACTGTCCATGTCCCAATCACTGTCAAGCTCTGCACCATGCACAACACAATTCTTCCGTCGACAAGCCCATCTAACTCACGGCGTAATGCTCCGCGGCCACCATCTCCAGAGGAAGCTTCCTCGGATGCCGCCCGCCCTTCCACCTCAGCAGCGGCACCGTGTCGTCCCTGCTACTACGAACGCAGTTCCCAACCTTGATGACGCCCTCCATCTCCCTGGCGAGCTCGCCCGACGCCTCGAAGAGCACCTGCGGCGGCTGCCAGCACACCACCTCGTCTAACCCCAGAACCCACGCCTCCGTCACGGCATACTGCAGTAGCCGGAGCAAGGCCGTCTTCTGCGCCGCCACGTCCTTTCCCGCGAGGCGGGTCCGCTCGATCATGAGCCAGCCGCTGCGGAAATCGTGAGTCCACCAAATCCAATGCCGCTGGTCGCCGTCCAAACTGCAACACGCTCCCCTCCGGGTACGTCCTGGCGTCTCGTCGGGCGTGCTCTCGCTGCGTGTGCTTCTCTCGCTGCACCTTTTTGCGTGCGGGTAAATTAGAGAGCCGTAGGCTTCGTCGCGATCAAAGTGCCACTTCATTGTTTCAGCGTTGGGTTGGATCTGGACATAGGCCGTTCCATCACCACGTTCCCTCATGGCCGCCACGCAGTCGGAGACATCGAGCATGGAGAACGCTGTTAACAACATATCGCCGTGGTCCCTGGGGCCGTCGTCGACAAAGCCAACCGTCCTGTTCCCATCCCATCCGCTCACGGGAATGCGCAGCCAATTGTGCTCCCCTGGGGAAACCACCCATCCCTTGCTCGGCTTGAACAGGTTGCCGTTCGCCTTTGCGTAGGCCACACTGAACTCGACCCCGTGGAACTCATCCTCGCCCTTGTCTATGCGCTCGTGTAGCTTCTCCAGGAGGACCGATGCCCAGCCCTTCCCACGGCAGGCACTGTGCGTATAAAGATTGGTGATGATGACGGCCTTGGTGGCGCGTGGGCCTCGCCCATCCTTCACCAAGGCGTCCCGGATAGTCGTCATGCAGCTTGAAACGACGCAACATGGTTCTCTTCGTTGGCGCAGGACCCACGTCGCCACACCGGGACGACCGTCAAGGTGTTTCGTTTGTGCCGCCTGCCAAGCTGACATCCATAGTTGATTCCTCTCCTCCGACGGATAGCCTTCGCCCGTCAGTTTGGCCCGGGGTATCATCTTGTCGTGCTTCTCAAAGACAAGGTGACGTGGCAACTGTTTCCCAGTGCCAGATGCCGCCTGTTCACTGCGTTTCCTTTTCGAGCCCATCGTGGGAGCCAAAATACTTGGACAATCTGCTGATAACGTCAAACGAATACTTTCAAGTGATGCGTAGGATATGAGCTTGTTCCAACACGGCAAATAAATCCAATGTATGGGAGAAGTGGCCGAGTGCAAAAGACTCTTCGCATGAGTGCCGTGGAAACTGACTCTGTCGCTCGGCTAGTAGCTCTTTCCTTGGTGAAACTCTCCACGCTTCTTCCTTCTCAACATGATGTAATCAACTCAGGAAGCCGAACCCTTTCGGCATTTTTATCCAAAACTCCTTCGCTTTCGCAAGATCATACTCAAAACAGAAACAAGAACATGAACAAATACCGGCCCAATACAAATACATATCCATCACTCCTGATCATGGGTTCTCGCTCATACATCGAGAGGTTCGTCCCGCCAAACCGGACCCCAGCGCTTGAAGAAGGTGACAAAGGCTTTCGACAAGCGGTGGCAATGGCTCATTGCGCACCGGAAAGTTGTCTCGGAGGAGGTTTCGAGAAATGGTCAAGACCATGCCCGTGTTTGACAATGATTCGATGCCGGTGCTCGCGTCCCCATACATGGTCAGTCCTGGTACACCGCGATCCAGCTGCAGGAACGCTCGCGACTCCCTGGACTCATCTCCGTCGACCAGCACATAATCAAGAGGTGACACACGGCTGCCCTTTTCGTCTTGCCTCCCGTTAGTGGAGTGGGCACAAGAGGCAAGCCCAAACGCCCAAAGAGTCAGAGACGCAAAGTAGACGGCAATCGCGTTGAACCCGCGCAATGATGTCGGGGACAGCCTCCGAGCCCAGTGAAAGACTTGGCCCGCATGCCAGACGGCGTATCGGGATTCCGACCCTGAAAACCACTTCTCTTCGAGGGAGTGCGCTGCTCGCCGAGCTTCGTCCTCTCCATTCTTGCCCGCAAACTTTTGCAGGTCGTCGGGAGACACGTGCAGGATCATCATGAACAGTTCGGCCAACAGGATCAGCTGCGGTTTGGGTTTCCGCGAGCGCTGTATCTGATTCGCAAACTCGGCAATGTCTCGGTAAAGCTCCTGATGCTGCGTCTTGAGCCACAGCGGCGGTGAGGATGCACCCCGCCGGTTTGGTCCACCAGAGCTGTGAAATTTGACGGCATCGCGGTACGACCAGATTTGTCCCCAGAACCCATGAAGGAGCGCCGTACAGGAAAGTTCAATGTCGATGCGGTCCTCGAGGTCATCCAAGATTGTCATACATTGCGTCACTTCTGCAACTCGCGGGATTCCGCCACTCGGCGTTGGCCTCTTCGTCAGATACAAATCACGCCACTCTTCTGCAGATCTTGCTTTCCAAAGATCGCGAGAGGTGGGCAGGGTAAAACAGAGCTCGTTATAGGACATTAGTGGATTCTTGCACAGTCCAATGGATGATTGTGTGTCGTGAAAGAACAAGTGAATGACAAGCCTAGGCGGTCAGCTGGAGCGTGGTACTGACGAATCATACGCTTACCTCTTGTAAGACTCCATGGCAATGAATTGCCGCCATTTAACGTCCAGCGCTTCAGCCGAATCGTTCATAGATGGGGCGTGAGAGGGAGAGTCGGAAGAAAAAGATGTTCGTCCAGAACGTCGAAGCATCTGCGGTAGCCATTAGTTCTGAGTCTTAAAATAACACATCCAGCAAACTCACAGTCAACACGGGCTGAACAAAGCTCTCCGCGATTTCCATTTTGCGGTTGAACCCGCTCCATTGTCCAATGTCCAGGTGAAGCACCAGCGCTTGGAGTGTCATCAAATCACGGGTTGTGGAATTTGAGCCCTCAAACTAGTCACCGTTAGAGGTTGAAACACGAAGACTCCATGCCAAGGTGAACTGCTTACCCGACCTGCAATAGCCAATCGCGTGACCTCGTCGAGGGCAAGGCCGAATTGCCAAATGGCCGGCACAGAGATGTACGTGGCGCCGCTTGAAATGACAGCAGCCAAAAGCTCCGGGATACATGTTGCTGGGTCGAATGAGGCCTTGTGGATCAAGGCATCGCACTTTCGCTCATCTTGCGCAAAGTGTGCTTGGAGAAGGTAGTTGAGAAGCTCCAGAGAGGGGAACGACGGGACTCTCTGAGGGCTCGGGTTGTGTGCCAGAACCATGGCGAAGAGACGGTCTCGCATAGGAGACGGCATCTGCAATCGGGTCTTGGTGCTACCAGCAAATTTTTCCAGCGTCGTCGAGTTATTGAGCGATTCATCATCGAGGGCCAAGGCTTCGGTATCTCGGTGAACGTAATCTTTCATCTCTGGTTCGAAGATCCACGGAGATCTCTTGAAGGCGGCATGGCCGCGTGACACATCTCGGCCAGGATGGCGAGACGAGCGCTTGGAGTTGGTGGTGCTGGTGGACTGCGGGCTCGGCCCAATCACGTCCAATTGAGGGATTGTGAAGCCGTCAAAGTCCAAATCCCACGAAAAGTCCATGTCTTGAAATGGATTATGGACCGGGTTGAAGTACATCAAGTCTTCTGGGAGGCCTTCCATGCTTGGCTGGCTGAGGAATGCCGAGCCTTCGTAGTCTCCATGGCCATCTTGCAGGGTCGTCTGAGCAATGGTGGCTGGTCTGCTCATATAACCGGAATCGCCCGAAGGAAAGCCGTGGCCTTCAATGCCTACAGCCGAAGCCATGGTGGAAGCTTCCGAGGGCGACATGCCTGCTTGAGAGTCTGAAGTGCGATATTGGGTGCCGCGGCGGCTGGGCATCTGGCAGGGCAGGTTCTTGTTTCGACATCGGCTGCAAGGCTTCTGGTCTTCGCATTTGGCCTTGGAAGCAGCGCAGTTCATGCAGGCCTCGGCGGCTCTGTCGCTTCTCCGTATAAATGGGCGATCCTTGGCGGCGCCATCTCGATCATGTGTCGTCTCGTGCCTGGTGAGCAGGTCGGCGCGGTTGAAGCGCTTAGGGCAGCGGGAACACTGGTAGGGTCGGGCGTTTTCGTGCGACCGCAAGTGCCGAGTGAGGTGGTCAGCTCTCTCATATACGCGGCGGCAGATGTGGCAGACGTGCGTCGGAGATGAAAGCGATGCATCCGAGAGCTTGCGTTTGGCGGGCAGGGAGGCCGATCCGCTGCGAGAGCTGGGTTGCGGTGGTGGTGGCGGGGGAGCTTGAGGGTGGTCCGGTTGCGATTGTTGCTGGTTCAATGGCTGGGCGGATTGACCTCTCTGACTCTGATCCTGAGCAGGCGATGCCAAAGAAAAGAGCGAGGATAGGAGCATGTCGGAGCCTGCCGCATCGCACAGGATGTCCATCCCATTCTGCCCGGAGCCCGTCATAGTGAGCTAGCAGCCGAGCGGGTCGATGAGGCCGCGGAACGGACCGAAGCTGATGCGATGGATAATCAGGAGCACGGAACCGGAGGCGGAGGCAGAGCGGGCGCTGGGGGAAGGATGGCGGAGGACAGAGTTCTTCCTCGCAGCAATTTGGTGGGAGAAAGTGAGCATCAACTCAAGGGCGAGAGCATTGCCGGTGCGGCTCGGAAAATGGGGGCGGGGTGCGAGAGAATCAGGAAACGTGGAGGGAAGGGGCGACGGATTCTGGGGTTTCCCTCGGCGGAGACGGGAACCTGACGCGACGAGCCAATCGCTGCGGTGCAATTTGCGAGATGGCTCATCCGCTCGGGGGAATTAGTGGGTCGAACTCATTCTCCAGCGCTCGTCGACTCTCGGCCTCCAGCCGCTGCCCCATACCGGTCAGGCGAACGGGGCCGGGCGTCGGTCCGAGAGATGACCAGCACTTTGCTTTACCTTAAAACTTTTCTCGAGCCTCTATTAGAGATCAGTCCTGGATTGTACCAACTTCTCAGGGGGCTGCAGTAGGATGAGGCGCAAATCCATATTTCACGGCTTACACAAGACTCGACACCGACAGCCAAGCAAATGCTCCCCACACGAGGCTGCAAGCAACATCTACGTTTCCCCAAGTCCCGAATAACAATCATGATTAGGTACAAGTTCGAGGCCATTCTACAATGGAAGGCATGTGCCCATTCTTATCACAGGCTCAACTAAGTACATTCAACTTGTTCACAGTCATATCCCGATATCATCCGCACATCGCCGCATGGCCTCAACTAAAAGCCGTGCTTCTACCCGCTCCTAGAAAGCAGACAGGGCCTGGTTCCCTCTTCCTCTCAATGCCGCTGCAGCCGACAGTCTTGGCCGCTCACCCGAACCACTGGGAACCAGTGATGCTGCAAAGCTGCAACAGGGGTTGCGTAGCCCTTGCAAGCCCAGTCGCAGCTTAAAGCGACATGCCGAATGCGTGAGCAACATCGAACCACCGAGGAGGCTGTCAAATCAGGATTCATCCCTTCCCTTGATAGAATCACGACAGAGACAACTTCTTCCCGTCGTATAGATCCTCTACTCCAATACCACAGGAACCCAGACTTCCCATAGTCCAATCGCCTCATTTGTGTCAAATAGGTATCCTTCTTGTCGTGTGAGACATGCATATCGACTATGTCGTGCGTGGCGCTCCCAAAGATGCCGGTGCGTCCACTTTAGCAATGCATGTTCCAGAGTTGTGGCCGCCGCATATTGCCCAGAGACCATCTCTTTGAGCCTCATGATGTCGTGATCCGAAGATTATGTAAGACAGATGAAGCAGATGCCCGTGTCGTGTGAGTTGTCTGGAGCGTTTTGGTCATGGTTGCAGTCGTAGAGAGATAGAGCCACGCAGCACCGTGGATTCGCCTGAAAGTCTCCGTGTCGTTTGCTCTGATCTCGGATGATCGATTTGGGTCGTCCCATAATTAGTGTCTCGAATCTGGTGAGAACTTCGTGTCAAATTGTCGCAATTCCCTGTTACAGGCTGTCCCACAAACACCACAGGCACGGCCGGGGAGAACCCAAACTTCGTTACCGGAGGCGAGACATGTAGGACACCGAACACCTGGAACGTCTGTCTGCGGGTGGGACACTTCTGAGTTGTTGCGACTTGGTTCCCGGAAGCAAATCGACGAGGCATCGTTCTCGCTTATTGGTACGTAGTCATACGTAAAAATTGTATCAGGATATGACATCAGGGAAGTGTATAGAAACATCGACATGATGACTTCTTGACAAGGTCAGAGACCAAGAGTCGAAGGTGCAGGCGTTGGTGGAGTGTAAGGGTCAAGATATTGGATAGATCAACCGGAGAAGAGATGTCAAATTGTTCATAGACATGTTTCGGGTTGCTTGAAGTAGCTGGGAAAGCCGAGACTTTATGGTTGCCGAAGGGAGAAGCATGAAGATGGACTCGTGCCCAACCATGATGCCACGGCTTAGACGTCGGTGGGGGAAAGAGACGATGAAAAGCACGAGAAGGCCTCATCAAAGCCCATCCCAGCTTATTGTGGACTCTTTATGCCATCTGATAATCTTAGGTGACCTGTTCGAGGCAAGCTGAGTGCCGGCGGCGACAGTGGCGGCAGCATCAGACCTGTATCCTCGACCTTCATTCGTGACTAGAGAAGTTTGTGGCGCCGTCCTTCAAACGGTGTGGACCATCAGTTCTGGAGGCGGGTCCGTTTGTCTTGTGTCTTTCTTGCTATTAGCTGTCTCTGGTTGCATTTGAGCTTCGTAACCTGCTTTGTTAGTCCCTTGACGATGGGGGGATGAAGGAGGGATGAGTCCGCATGTGATCAAGAAAGGAGGCCGACCACACCTGTACCCTTTCATCTTCTTCTCGTCAAGCACTAAGCAGCCAAGACTATTCAATGATTAGTAAGGGTGTATACCAGGATACGAAATTGAGAAGCTGACCGGAGGAAGGTCGTGAGTGACGGAGAAAAGAACAAGCTTGGAAAATTGCTCGAAAAGATCACAAGCCATGGACGGCAAAAAAACTCCCGAATAGGCGTGAAGGCAACCACTACCAACCTCGTAGCCTAGACTTCAGACTCTGTGGTCGTACTGTTGTTGGGCCAAGAAGAAGCTGAGCCATTGAGTTGGAGCTTGCGCAAGAAGATGGATCATGACCGGGGCTAAACGTTTACCGCCGGTACGAATCTCGAGAAGTCTCAGGCTCAACCAGATGATAGATCCACGGAGATTTTCACACCTAACACACCCCCAGACGTCGGCGGGAGCCAGGAGGTACCCACGGCAGTTATCCCAACCCCCGACCCTTGTTGAGAGGGATCGTTGGTGCGTCGGGAAATCTCACTGATGCTCTATTCGCGACTCCTCATGGGTTCTTGTCCGGGCAAGGCTCGATCGAGATTGGCGTGGGGCAAGGGTAGGGCTCCGAAGGTTGTCGGGTCCGAAGGGTCTCAGCGTTCAAAATCTAGAAGCCGTTGAAATGGGCCGCGCGATGCAGTTCACCTTGGAGGCTCATATGACGTCGAAGAGACGCGGCAACAGGCTGCGAAGTAGCCGAGATGTTTGGTGTGCCGAATAGACTGGTCTCGATCTGCGCAGTGGGTAATAGGATTTGAATACGTACTTTCCAGGCTTGATTAAGCAACTTGGGTGACGACCCTTGGTAGCAGGGTTTGAGACCCCCGACGTTGAAACTACCCAGTGGGCTCTGGTAGTTTAGAGGAGCAGCAAAGAGCCCCGTCCGACAGAACCGCGCCAATTCCAAAGGAGGTGTCCTCGGAGGGCATCAAGTGAGCTATCGATGAACGGCGGCTGCCTGACCTGCAGGCTCTGGTTGCTTTTTCCCGTTCCTTTCCGCGCAAGGTCACATGGTCGTTCACCGCGAGGGAGAGAAGAGGAAAGATTCCGCAGAGCTTGATTCCTCGTCGATCTTGTCTCCCAAGCGCTTCCGCCGTTTGAGTTCTCATCGGTCATGTCGAAGATCTGGTTCCTTTGTACGCACGGCCATTGAGCTGTTAGCTCCCGTCGGCCCGTCAAGTCTTGGCGATTAATGTAAGGGATACCTTCGTCGTCTTGTTCATGTAGGTTGGTCGGCTCTTGGGCTATTTTCCGTCTGAGGATAAATGTCGCGTCCGTAATTACTTTTTTCCTTGTCTCCTTCCATTTTGACTTTCGACTCTGAGACCCGCCCTAGCAGGAGAAACTGCACCTCCTTCCCAGACTGTGTCGAAGATTTCTTCCCCCACCCGCACCTTCCCTCTCTCCACAACGCACACCGTTACATCCATCCCGGCCAACGATGATCCATCCTTCAAACCCCCGTCAATCGAGAGAGCATCGAAATCTGCATCTAAATCTCAATCTCCCATGGTCGTGGCTCTTCATTAGCTCCTCCGCCAGCTGTCTCTCCCCGCCAAGGACCTGCAAATGCCTGCTCGCCTCCTCCAGCAAACCTCCATTTCCGGACCCCTCATCTTTCGCACCTACCTCGCCCGCTGCCCTGGTTTTGTCTCGCGAGAGATCTCAGCCTGCATTCTCTCGCTGTGTTCCATCGGGCGGTTGGCAAGTTGGCCTCCAAGAATCGACAGAGTTGGTACTGACAACGATAGGACAGGACATTAAATACGTACCCAAAGCCCCGACCCCGGCCAATTGGTGCTTCCTCGACCGATGACAAGCAATTTCTTCATACGTGCCTTGCTCGCCATGCTCATTACCGCTAGCAGAATGCATCCTGACGGGTACTTTCCTACTAGGCTCATCATCCTGGATTACCGGCACATTTTCAGTCTCCACCTCACCACGATGAACACCAACCATTTGCTACACTCGACTGACTGATGGGGAGCCAACTCACCAAGGGGCAATTCAGATACAATGCAAGCGATGAATTCAGGTTTGCCGAGGCATTCTTTGTAGGTTCTAGTTGAACCTTCGTGAATCGTGCCTCAGAGGTATGTCTTGGCCAACGACGGAGCATCTACTTCGTCAAGAGCCTCCTCAACCCGTGAGCTCTAGCCCCAACCCAAGCCCAGCAAGGAACCCCGGCTAACAGCCCAAGCTTCTTCTCAAACCACTCGGAATTCCGAGGCTATTTTCTCGACATGGCGCGACGACTAGCATCCTGGATGGCCCACAAAGCCAAGGAAATTCACCTCCGAGGCGGAGATATTCAGCACTACGACGGTAACATGGCAACGATCTCGAGCTCCCGGCCACTTCTCGCACAATGAACAGAGACCAAATCGACCCCACAGGCCACCGCTGTCACGGGACCGCTCTGGTATCTCAAAACGCAGCCATTGACAGAGACCATGAAAACCCAACAAGTGTGTTTTGGCGAATTATACGGTTCAATAAGTGAGATTCCCTTCACTTGTCCGTCAAAATCTACTTTATACCACGGAGATACTGCGTAGTCCATTTATTGGACACATCACAAGACCACCATCCCTGAGTTGAACCACTCGAGTTGACTCTAGTTTGCATGATATTCCACACCGGCGGGCCGTTCTAGATGCCATGGCTTGCAGTTGACTGCAGTCAGCGCTTAAGAGGGCCAATCGTTGAGTGGAACAAGGCACGAGATTCTTGCTAGTGGATGCAACTTCAACGGCAACGGTTGTCTCTTGGCGTCGAGTGTTGATACGGGCGTCGCTCAGTTTTCTATACCACTTTACGGCCCGAGACTCAGTAGCAATCCTAGAGGAACTGTGTGCATGGAGCAAGGTTTCTTGCAATATTGCGACTAACTCGGACTCGCAGCTATCCAGCGGCGGGAATGATGATCAGTTCAAGAGTCATCACTTTACATACCGAAGTGATAATATCCAGTGGAGAAGTCAACAATCCAGATCATTGAGGGAAACGGATACAGAAAGCACGCAACCTAGCGAACCAACCACCGGGCAGACCCACGGCCAAACGGTTCAAGAACAACGACCAACTCGCAGGCTCGCCCAATCAGCTCCATCAGGCAGGGGTGCTGATTTGGGCTGGACGAGATGATCGACATCCTAACTGTCGACAAACCACCGAAGGCCGGCTAATAAAAGACACACCCCCTCAGGCTTGTCGGGAGATGTGTGGGGAAGCGAGGTACTCTCGGCACCGTTCTCTTGACCCTTCCCGCAAATGACAGGTATTCGGCCAGCGAAGTCTGAGACATTCTGACGAAATCCGATCAACCAGGACTACGGTTCCGTGGAAATGACGCAGCTGACTCAATGGGCACTCGTTCTAGACCAAATCTTGAGTCGGAATTTTGCCTTGACAAGACGTTCCTGGGGAATCGGCTCATCCTGCCTCGTCAAAGAAACCGGCTTGCCACTTGCCATGGTGCAGCCAATGAGTGCAGCAATGGTTGCATGAAGTGCACGCCACAGAATGTCGTTGAAACTAGGTGTTGGGTTACAAGGCACGCCATTGTCCTGGCTAGTTGCTGGGGCTGGGGACGATTCCCGGCCGAGGCGAGATCCAGAGATCCGGGCAAGGCCCTCTTCATCGGCTATTCCCTGAGCATCTGTCGGCGGAAGCTACTGTGGAAAGTGCCGAAGTCCTTCTGCTGGTGATGCCTCCTTCGCGACGAAGCTGCAGTGAAAACGGATAACCGTCCAGGTCGATGCCACACTCGCATGCGACCAGTTGGCCGATCGCCGCTCAACGCCTGCCAATAACATCAGCCGTCCTCCCAACCCTTGATAGTTTCTGGCTCCGAGCCATTTTCAACACATTGACCGTTGCAGATGGCCACATTTGAAGCTCAACAAGGTCCCGACAATGCGGACGAAGGGACGCAAGTTTGTGGAACTCAGACCGCCTGCGGTCACGAATATCGATATTCTAATATCTCACCTCCCCCAGGCACAGCACTTGCCTTACGGCTGCTCTTGGGTCTGACCCCTGAGGCATTTTGATTCAGTCTGATAAGCCTCCGCCAGCTTCGTATACGTCGGGTTAGAGGCATTTCCTTCTTGTCTAGTGACAATTAGTTCAATGCTTTCCAAGAGCCAACATGCAGGGAAGGTATGGGTGGTGCAAATTCACAGAGCTGAAGTCTCATGAAGGCATTCGACACTCGAGTCTTCGCTCGGCCTTTTATTTTTAGTGTACACGGCTAGACACGGGCCTTCGCCGAGAAGTCGGCAGGATTGTCTCACGATGTTCCAGTTGCTACCTAACCAAGGCGATTTGATGTTGCCAAGCTTTGTTCTAAGACTACAAAGGCAGCAAGGCGAGTGGATTACGACTCAGACAAAGGGGTATTCGTCGATCTAACAGTTCGAGAGTCGAGACCGTCGGATTGGAGCGTCCCTGGTCGACACCCGCATTGTCCCGTTTGACGGTGCGTTGGCCTCGCTCCCAGCGCCGTTCGATTTGTCCGTCCGATGTCTCTGCCGACCCCTCTGAAGTAAACGAGACAACAAAACGGGGCGACAACTTGCATGGACAAGGTAGGCAGAGGAAAAAGCAAAACTCGCGAGGATCCACGCACTCTCCAGACGCGGTGAGTGCAGACGCTTTTTGCGAGTGGTGATCCAGTCAGATGTCACCCCTCTTCCCCAACATTCCGAACTACATAAGTTCGTCGGGTTTGTGGCTGGGCGAGGAGGGTGCTTGGCTGCTTGCGGATCGGTAGTGATCGACGGGACGCGTTGCAGTGCTGACACGTCCAGTGATGACGACCCCATGGAGGTAAGTTAACAAGAGCTGTTATCAGTTCCCAACATGTCACTTTTGTAGGCATTCAGTTCTTGACAAGGTCAGTCGAGGCGTCGTCATGCGCGAAGCGTCGTCTCGTTATATTTGGTGCTAACACTAGCGATTGTACGGGATCATTGGATCCCACGAAGGAAGTAGCGCCAACGATGAAAGAAAGAGAATGCCAGACATGAGAAGCGCTCAGTATGTTTCTTCCCTACTCCAGATTTCCCGTTTTGCTCGATTGCAAGTTTTTTCCCCAAACAAATGCTTGAAACCCAAAGTGTTGGTTTCGATATCCCGACAAAGAAAGTCTATAAGCTCGCTATGATGCATGACAAAAGATGTAAAAAGAAGGATGAAAATGAAAATGGTATATCCTGGTACGCCGAGAATAGATGGCAAAAGAAAAGTATGAATAGGCGAAGAATGAAGAAATGTGAGGCCTTGTGAGACCTTGTCTCGAGCTATAACGTCGTACAAACAAAAGGGCAATCTGCGGTCTTGGCCTATCGGCCCGGTGAGGTAGTTATGATGTAAGGGAGGGAGGCAGAAGGTTGCCGAATAAGCCGACGGAGGAGATTGGGGAGTCAGATGAACGACAAAGAGCTCATCAGGTGGTGTCGTTCATTCCGAGTTGGTGAAGAATATGTGTTGTTGGTTGGTTCACCTGGTGGTCTTTTCAATCTTGACGAGGAGCTTCCCGCCCTTGACGGGGGCGCCGTTGCAGTCCATCAGGGGCACGAAGCGGTATCCGGTGCGCAGCCGGTCAAGGCGGACGCATGCCCAGGCGAGCAGCGACGACGAGGCGAACGTGGCCGAGTCGTCCTCGACCTTGAAGCGCACAAAGCTCAGCTCCTCGACGACCTTGGGCACGTTGAGGAACTCGAGCACCGAGCCCTGCGGCCAGTGCGGGTGGTCTGTCTTGCCCGGGTCGGACCGCTGCTTGTAGTTGCAGTCGTGCATCGCCGCGCCGCCGCCCGTCTCGCGCTGTTCATCGTCGCCGGGCTTGTCGACGTGCAGCTCGACCTTGATCAGGGGTCGGATGCGGCGGGTGCTGCGGGTAGGCTCCTCGGTCGCCGAATCACAGGGTTGCACGGGGATGTGCTGCCCGGCGAAGAGGGTGATGCGCAGGTCGGCGGTGCGGCCGGGTGCGGCCTCGGCCTGGGTCCCGGCTTGCTTGTCGGAGCTCTGGTAGGCGGGTGGCTTGAGCACCCAGCCATCCTCGCCGGCGAACATGCCCTCGTTGAGCATCATGCCCTCGTCGAGGTTCTGCCAGTTCATGGCCACCATCTGCACGCCCCCGCGCCAGAACAGGCTGGGGTCCGGGTTGGAGCTGTCAATGCGCCGCCCCGCGGGGAAGGCGCGCATAAAGAAGGACTTGTTGTGGGTGAACATGGTGCGCGGGTGCTTGGCGTGCAGGTCAAGGATACGGTCCTCGCTGATGGAGAAGATGTGCGGCGGGCTCTTGGCCTCGGGCGTCTCGAGGCTCTTGTAGTGCTGGCTGCGCGTGTACACGGCCAGGTTGCCGAGGTTCTCGCAGATGGGCACCTTGATGCCCTTTTGGTGGTGGACGGGGTTCGGGGCCGAAGCGCTCACGGTCAGAGGCGGGCGCTCGTCGTCGGAGCCCGAGTTGTCCGGGTCGTTTGCGAGGATCATGGGTAGGTTAGTGGTGGCAGGCGACACGAGGATCTTGGCCTGGGCCTTCTTGACCTTGACCAAGATCTTGTTGCGCAGGTCGCCCAGCCTGGGCAGGCGGAACTTGGGGTCCCAGTCGCCAAAGGGCCGCTCGATCAGCAGGCCCGCCCACTCCTCCTTCATGATCTTGACCATGACCTCCTGCTGGTCCTGGTCGGCGTGCACCTCGAGGCTGACGATGATGGGGAGGTCGTTTTCGACAAAGGCCGCTCGCCGCACCGACTGGCACACCTCGCGGAAGCCGCAGTGCGCGGTGAAAGTCCAGCCGTGCGTGACGATGGGCTCGCCCCTGGGCGAAGGCTGCCGCGGCCGCGAGCACGACCTCGACCCGCGCGAGACGACGTCGAGCCGGTCGCGGGACGCCCTGCCCGTGTCGACGGAGAACTGGGCGCTGGACCGGGGCGTGATGACGGCGTCTTCGTGCTCCAGGCGGCTCGCGGCGCTGGCGCTTCGGGCGTGGGCGGCCGCCGCCGACGAACGGTTACTGAAGAAGGCGTCGACGACATCGCGGACCGTGGTGGCCACGTTGGGAAAGGAGCTGCCCGAGAGGCCGCGCTGGTGCGTGTTGGATTTGGAGGCGCCTGTGACCTGTTCGGCTGCGTCGCCGTTCCACACGTCAATTTCGATGCAGCGACAGCCGCGGCGGAGGACCTACAGAGGGCGTTAGCAATTGATCATATATATCCATCCCCATCTTCCCAGTGGGCCTACCTCCTCGTAAAACTCGGGCGAGCTCCTCGAGATGAGCTGGTTGCCGACGCAGTACGTGTTGTGGCTGCTGTTGATGAAGTAGTTGGTGAGGGGCTTGGACAGGTCCTTTTCTTCACGGGGTATCGGCCTCGTCGCATCCCAGGGATGGTCATTCACCCAGACGTACAGGAAGTCGCCCAGCGGGTAGTGGTCCTGCTCGAGGTCGACGTCGGTCTCGCCCTGCGTCGTCTCCAGGAAGGCCTGGAACTTCTCGCGCGACAGGAGCTCGTCGGGCCCGCGCAGGTCGTTGTATATCCGCTCGAGGGTGTCATGCATCTCGGTGCTGATGTCGAGTTGGTGGTGGTGCGGCGGCTGTTCGGCGGGAGGAGCACGGGGAGAAGCGGGAGGAGCACGAGGAGAAGCGGGAGGAGCAGGAGGAGAAGCGGGAGGCTGAGACTGCGTCGTCGCCGTCGCCCCGGAGCTGTCGGTCGAGGCGCTCTCGTCGGCCGGCTTCGGAGACGGCCATGTGTGCTGTGCCTGGGCCGGGTGGGCGAGGTGGAGGGTCGCTCCGATCATGTGTCGCACGAGCGAGTGGCCGTTTGAGTTGCCAAAGATGGAGTTTGTCCGGTGACGAAGGGGTTTTGGTTTTCGGGAGCCGTCGTCATGGTCGTCTCGAGGTTGGCCAGTCTCGCGTGGCCGTTGTCGTCGTCGTCGCTACACAAAGATGCATGTTAGACGTGCTCTTCTCAGCATCGAGAAGGGGGGGACGTACAAAGGGGCTCCAACACAGCAGAGGCATCGTCGCGAAGATTTCGTATCGAAGAGTTCGTGATTTCCCTGGGGAGAGGTTTGCGATGGGCAACGAGTGGCTAATCGGCGGGGAGCATGAGGGGCAAAGGGGGCGAGCGAAGCCAGGAGGTTTATCTTGGATGATGGAATGCGCGTAAAGGGAAAGAGCTGGAGGTGAGACACGGGGCGGTGGTTTTGTTTGCTCCTGACGATGGACCACGAAAATTATTATTTTTGACTCAAGCCAAGTCAAGTCACAGAAGCAACAGCAGAAGAGGGTGAAAAAAGAGAAGGAGAGAGAGGTGAAGAAAGAATTGAATTGCATGTCAGCACAAGGTCCTGATAGGGAAGCGAGAGGAGAAAGAAAGGGAACCCCGGCCGCGGCCTGTTCGACGACGACCCAACGAAGACGCGCAAACGGACATGACCGTGGGCAAAGCAAGCATCTCGACGGCAGACTACAGTAGCCTCGCAGGGCCCGAGAAACGAACCTTCAGTGCACTGTTTCTTCTGTCGCCCAATTGCCCGAGACCGTCACCCCTTCTGCAAACACAGCCTCCCGAGCCCAGCCCTAAGGGGCTGTCTTGATTGATTGCCATGGATCCCTGGAAAAAAGTCCCATCCATTCTGAACTTATCCACGGGGCTGGGTTTGCTTTGCTGCTTGATTTGATGGGGATTGATGGGGATTCGCACCCATGGTCTCCCGGAAGAGGAGTCGAGTCCGGTCGGTGGCAATCCGTGATTGGTGCCAGGGAGCTGGGCTCGCGACTCGAAGATCAAAGCAATGACCAAAAGTGAATTTTCCCCCGTGGCAGCTGAAAAAATGCTGGCAACAAAGGGCGGCTCAAATGCCCAGAAGCGTCGGGTCCTTGTTACGATTCCTTCGAGGCTGTTCATGTTCCTGTTCCTGCTTTCCCCTGAGGCTGTTGTCCTTCGATCAAAAACATTTGGCGTGACGCATGTCCTGCTTGCGTGCCGAAATGCGTTGCTCATTCCTATCAATAAATTACCAGTCCGAAAAACTGCCGCATGTGAGTCCTCGAGACGTTTCGTTTGCCACAAGGAGGCTGTGCGGGCAAACAGTTTCAACCCGTCTGGTGATGAAGTGCAAAGGGAGGAGGGAAAAAACCGCCCCCAACGGGCAGCTGCAACGTGCATCAACTTGGACGCCCGCTTCGTAAAGAACGAAAGGGCGGCCCCACGGTTGATGCATTCGATGCACGCCAATGGCATTCACCGCCGCTTATTTCTTCCCTGTCGGTCCCGTCCGTCGACGTTCTGGAGACGGATGAAACGAAACGTTCAAAGGAAAGTTCAATGTCCATGACGATTTGTTTATGCGAAAATTCAATTCATCATGACTTGTCGCTCACAGACCAAATGCTGGCTCAAGCAGAGACATACATCCAATGTTTGGCACTGAAGAAGTGAGGATGCAAATGGCGGGCGCCTCCAGCTGCCACCGGCGTCCTTTGACCATCTTCGGCACGGGGCGGGTGGGGACAGAGCGGCAGAGCGGCCTGGGGCGCAGTCCCGGCGCAGGGAAAGGCCAAAAGATGGACGACGAAACAACTTTCCATTTGAAGGGAGCTACAACGAAAGTGGCAATCACTTCGCCTTGTAGAGCCTCACCAGAGATGGCAGAGGACGGGTCCCTCCCCATCCCCTTCTACCGACATGCCCGGAAATTATGAAGACCGCGTTCGCTCGTGAGTTTCTTCCGCGTCTTCAATCTGCACTCGTGTGTCCTGTGAGACCCCCATCTGAGCTTACTGTTGCATCCCCCTCTTTCTCATGCAGCGCTCATCACCGTCATCGTCACTTCTAACGAGAATGCACCCGCCCGCCCATGGCTGAGCCAAACCCCGCAAGGCTGAGCCTACTTGCACATCACGGTACTTGCTCAGCTTGGAGTCTGCTTCCCTTTGCCTTGCCCATGTAACCTGCCCTCTCTCACTCGCCCACTGCCTTGCACCTTGGTGCCCAAAATTCTGCCACCCATTCAAACCAAATCCCCCCATGCTACCCTACGGGAGCATCACTTGCAACTATTGAACAACCAGATTCAAAACTTTACAGTAGCGCCCACTTAACTCGCCGCATTCAACACGCCACCTTGACGACTCCCATCTCATCGTTGATGGCGACATGACGCTGTGGTATTTCCTTGTGAGGAGCCGAGTCGAAATGGGCTACTACATTAGTAATTACCACCGGTATTACCTTCGGACCCGGGCGCCAGAAGTCCGATGTGGACGCGGGGAGAGTTCAAGAGGTTATCATCGGGAGCCGAGGCATGCTGCGCCTACGTAATCGGGGAGTAACTACTAAGTCCGTCCAGTAACCTGTAGTGTACCCTCGGCACACTGTAAATACCTTTGGTGGCTTTGTTCTCTGTTTCACTCGATGAAGGTACGCCCGAGAGATTGTGTGCTTGTCAGATTATTCGCCTCCCAGGCACGCCTCGCTCAATGGGAACCCACGTGGGAAGGAAAGTTGCCATCTCGAACGCTCGCTGATGCGCCGTTCATGGGAGAGTTTGCTGCTAGGGCCGCAGTTCCAAGGAAAGCATCGTCGAGGAGGCTGGGGAGCTAGGAGTGGGGGTATCAAAGCATGGGTTCACGTCGAGCCGTGGTCAGAGAGCGCCATAGGAGCGACCTCCTCGAAGTGAACGAAGGCGACAGAACATCAAAGGAAATAAAAACATTGTCGATAAAAAGAAAAAGTAAAAAATGGATGATGGTGGATTCTAACCACCTCAAATGGACGAACAGGGAATCGAACCCTGGACCACTCCCAAATATTCAGACGAAACATGCTAAGGGAGTATTATACCACTAAACCATTCGCCCGGTTATTGCAATTCCTCTCACCAAAGCTTCCTCATGGAGTTAGTGTGGGTGGGCTGGGCCGGATGATGATGATTATCTAATACATCTAGGGTAACCGGCCTTGCATTTAATCTCCGAATCACCACGGACCCAGAATCGTTCAACTTGAAACGGCCCAAAATGGATCGTGACTTGCAGGAAGACCAGTGAAGATAAAATAGATGAAAAATGTCCGAATTCTCCATCCCATCGCCATCTCCATCACGAGCACTGCAAAGTTCAGCTGGGATTCCGACGTCCTTGTCTTGTCACAATTACGTGCGCCGATTTCGTCGTCTGCAAACCCTCATCCCACCTGCCTGGCCTATCACTTGCTTCTCTCTCGTTTATCTACCACCGATTAGTCGGCAGTTTCAACCAGGATGGGCCTACACGTCCTCATGCATGTCGACCAAAACAAAGGTCTGATACGGCGACTGGACCAGCCTTCAGCTCCATACGTCATTCACGCCCGTTACGGACAGGTGCTTTGTCGAGTGCAGAGGAGTTATCCGTCCTCCTCGGGCGTATCTCAAATATTGCCAGCCTCCCGACTTTATCAATGGTCAATCGTGGGACCATGCACACGCCCTCGGCTGCATACGAGACCGCACCCCGCACGACACAGCCGGGAGCTCCGAGTTGATGTCCATCTACACATCATGATTGATCATGGTCGTCTTTCGTGGAGTCCTGTCAAAGTTACCGAGAAGAGCCGGCTAGGAGCTTTCGATTCGGATCCCATCTGACCGGCAGGAGGCAACGCCAATAGCTGCTTCTCCATATCATATTGTTTCGCGATTGGGCAAACACGACTTCATGAGGAGTGGGTGCGGCCTGTCTTGGGCCCCGGACCTGAACCTTGTTGAGAGATCCTTTGATCGATCGCGGTCGCTCAGTCCATCCACATCCGATGGTCCATGGGCCATGGAGGCAAGCAAACAACGCCAAAACAAACGCGCGCGCGCGGTGCCAGCTCGTCTTCCCCACACTGCAAGCAAGCGAAACTCACGATGGCTCGTTTGCTTGGTTGCAACGTCATGCTCAACGTTCGATGGTGTGGCTGGCTCGTCTTGACGCCGCCTGGTGAAGAGACACGACGGCACTGAAGAGATATTTGGGATTTCAGCCCGACAAGAGGGCGGCAACCATGTCGGAGAGGGTGTCCACCCAAGGACAGGCACGAAGATGGCCCGAGGGCCTCCCAAAGGAGACGTCCAACCAACAAGCGGGATGGGAGCGTTTTGTTTACCTCTCTGGGTTGGGGGTTTCGCCTCTCGGAACCTTCGTTTGTTGAGACGTATCGCCCTCGGGAACTACCAAAAGGATCAGTCTCGTGATGGGTGGCGTGTCGAGAGAGAGGGGCTGGAAGGGACGCTGTGCAACTTGCTCAATAAGAATGCCGACCTAGACATGGCGCGTCCAGTCGTCTTGGTGGTGTGCGGCGTGCAGTGGATGTAAGAGTGGCGGCTGTTAAGTAGGAAGCCGATCCCTGAACGGCGGAGGTGGAAGCTTATGTTGTGTGTTACCTTGCGAAGGTGACCGCAGCAGTGGACTGGATGCGATGTGAGCTCAGCCACCGGCTCGCATCGCGTTGACATTCGTAAACAAGCAGCCATTGATGCGCGCCTGTGGCCTCTCAAAGTGTAATCATGGGTCGAGTTGCCATTACATAGCACCACCGAGCCGGTGGCTGGGGACGTTTTGGAATCGTGGCCCATCTGAGACATCCGCTTTCAGGGTCTAAACCGACCATCTTCACGGCCGAAAGCGTGGAGTCATGATACGATGAAAACAGTAGGCCAGCCGTTCAGGCGTTTTCGCCGAGAAAAGACGTGCACATCCGAAGCTGAGGGGTCTGACGCTCATCAGGGTCTGTGACGACGGTGCGGGTGATGAGTACGTACGCAGTTGTTCCTTGGCTAGCTGAGGATCGGCAATACGAACCTGTCAAGGCCGTTGGCTGCAAACATGGTAGCATTACATGTGCTTCGGCAGGAAGAAGCAAGCAGTCGACTGCATCTCATAGCTCAGATGACGATGATGCTGAATGATGTGGGTTGATGCATGATTGTTTGGTTGTCTCATGTATGCTAGCGCAAGTTGGGTTTAACGCTCCCGCGGGGATGGCGACGAAGCGAGGTGGAGTCGTTAGGGGAGATCATTGCGAGGGGCCAGGCGGTTCTGGAACATGGGAATGGGAAGCAAGGTCGTGATGCTGGATTATGGATGACGATGGTTGCAGACAGGGAAGGGGAAATGGGATGGGCATTAGAAGCATGAAAAGGCCGGTCCAAGTCGAGGGAAGGTGCAATGGATTCCATGCTTGCTTTGGCCCAAAACCGGATTGAGCTTCTTCAAGGTTGGGACATTCCTTCCCAAAGAAAAGAAGTGGGGAAACGGAGCGGTCGGGTTCTCGGCGTCCGATTGGCTCGTGCTCTTCAACGCCAGAAACGTCGTCTCCTCTCCGACGTCCAGGTGTCTCACCCATCTCTCAGCAGCGAGTAGCACTGAGTCTCAGAAATCCCCGAGCGCGCCTTGCATTGTATCATGACGTTTCCCGCCCTTCCAAACAGTCTAGACGCTTTCGGCGGCTTTCAGACGCCCACCCACCCTCACAATCTCCTTCGAATCCTTCCTTGAACGGCTGGCCATGGCCACGGCTCATGTCGGTACCTGGATCGGCGACTTGCGAAAGCACATGTCTCGGAATCATGAAGGCTGCTATAGGGATAGGGATAGGGACAGGAGGAATCATCCTGTTTTCCTCCATCCACTCCCATAACACGACTTGTCTGTTTGCGTTCAGGTGCACCGTTGCCCATCTCACCCTCATCCATCCACCACGCGCCACGGCCGAGACTTTCCTGCTCGCTGCTTGATGCGTATGCATTGCATATTGCTGCATTCTGTCTCCGTACCAAGTCTGACTCTCCCTCTCCTTGACGCTCCCCTCACCCTCGCCCTCGCCTTCACTCTCACCCCTCAACACCCTCACGCCGTTCCCCGTTTCGTCGTCTCGTCGCCTCCACTCAAAACGACTGGAGCTGCATCATAAACCCCCCCGGCTCCGCCTCCACCCTCGTCTCCAACCTCGTCCATCGATCCCATGTCAGTTCTCGCTCCTCCCCTTCTCCTTCTCAGCTTAGGTTGCCCGTTTTCTTTCTGAACCAGTATTTTTCTTTCTTTCTTTCTCTGGCTTCTTCCATTGATCTGGTTGCCCGTTCTCTTCCCTTTATACTTGGTACCCTTCTACAAATAAGCCCGGTGCCCACCCCCTGGTCCCATCTGCCGGGATCTTCAAACACGCAACGCTAGATGTACGCCGGCGGCATGGCAGCTTCATCATCCTACTGAGCTTCCCCTCCGCTGGCCGAGGGACATTCGTCTCCCCCCCCCCTCCGGCTCCATTGTCCCTATCAAGCCCCCTACGCTCGCCCTCTCCCTCCACTTATTCATCGAGAATACGAGCTGAGTGAGGTATAACGTTCCCATGGGGAACACTCCCTCCCAAGAGGCGCCGCGCAGGCCTCAAAAGCTAACTAAGACGCAGCTTAGTCTGCAAGAACCCGCATCTGGCCTGTTCGATTTCGTCGACGACTTTCCATCCCAACTCGGGCGTTGCTCCAGCTCTTATTTAGTCGGCTCCGTCCCTATTTCTCCTTCCAATTCCTCCCCCACTGATCCGAAGAGGCCCGGCATGGACATTCCCATTGCCGCGGATCAGATCGACAACCACATGACATCAGGATATCCCAGGCCACCGCATCGAGATCCAGGTCGATGGAGCAACGTGTCTCGGACCTGGTCGTTTCGATCCGAGGAGTCTCCAAGGAGATATAGCATGATTGCCTCTAATTCCAGACCCCGTTCTATGGTGGTTGAGGGGAATCTGCCACTTACACGCTCGCAGAGGTACGTTCCAACACGAAGTGCTCCGCCACATACGCGTCGACACGTGTGATCACTTCACTGACATGTTGTTTCGATAGCCTCCATACCACGTCGCGACCGAATTCAGTCAGTTACGACGTCAGGAGCTACGAGGTTCAACGGCTTATGAGTCTTGGTCAAGATATCTTGACTGGGTCGGCCATATCTGCGGTTGAGGATGCCCCCGTCGAGGACATCACAGAAAATACGTGGAAGATTTCACACCCAACTCAACCCACGAGCTGCTCTGTTGACCAGACAAACTCCGATCCATCCATGTACCTCCCAGTGCGACGCCGATCCATCATCCAGACCCCAGGTGTTGCCACCCGTGCCCAGCCAAGCGACAACTCATCATCGTCAAAATCGTCAAGCTTTCGAAGTGCCATCTCTACGACACCCGAGGAGACGAGACACAACTCAATTGAATCCGAAACGGACGACTGCCTGCCTCCCACAGCCAAGCCCACAGCTCCCCCTCCTGAGCGGGTCGTGACGCCTTGCGAGGCCGAATATAAAGTATTGGGCGGCATCAAGTTTGGATCCCTGCGCATTGTCAATGGATCTCCCCGCGCAAGCCCCAGGTCCGAGAAGGATATAGGGCTACAGGCCTCTAATCAACCATACTTCGACCGGGAGCCAACTTACTCGACTGCGGTGCCCCTCGTTCCGAACCACGACGACTCGACAGAGCTCATGCCGCAGAGGCGATATAACACTTACAGTGTTTCGAATACTCCAGCTGGCCAACCAATGATAAGCGGGTTGTCTGAGAACCGGGCCGGTCGAATTTTCTCAATCACGGAGAATGTGCACGATTCAAGTACGAAACCGACACCGGAGAAGATCAAATTTGACCTCGAGAGCAAGTCGTTTCGGAATTTGAGCAGGTCTGACAGCGGCTTTGTTTCCAGCCCTTCTTCTGAGGGGTCTCGGAGAACAAACAAGACAGACAGTGGATACAGCTCCAGCGTGTCTCTGCGCTCTCTGCGAAGCCTGAGGTCTGCAGTCACTGACTTCAGTCGCAAGTCTCCGGAGAGGCAACATGAGAAGGCTCCGAGGAATGCTGAGAAGGCTCGGCCCAGCACTGTCACGCCCAATGTCGCGAAATTCGGCCCTGCACGACCTGATCCCACGCCTCAACAGCCCCCGAAGGCATCAGAACACGCGGCTTCAGGTAATGCCGTCCCCACCAAGAGCTCGTCGCATCGATTGAGTTCACTCACTGGTGGAAGACGTCTGAGAATGCCATCTTTGAGATCGAACCGTAGCGATGACTCTGGATCTCCGCCCATCCGGCCGAGGTCTCGATCAAGCCCAGGGCCGCTCCAGCATAAACTCGGCACCATAAATGACGATCCTCGCCCGCCACAGCGTCGTCTCACGGGGGGGTCCGGAGATCTCGCCAGGGATGCGAGGACACAGAGGAGCGCCAGAGGGTCACAACGGCGAGGTCCTCCCAAGGTTCGCGACAACCGCCCGAAAGAAAGAGGCATGTCGTCCCGCCCCAAGTACGCCAGTAACACAATTCCAGGGGGAAGGGGGGGCCAGCTCCAGGGGCCTAGTCGGCCATGGCTTCGTGATGAGAAGAGCGAAGACACGTTGAGGACCATTCTCAGCGTGGGGAGTACCGATATGCTTTCAAGTACAGTCGCACGCCAACGCAGCATCGATGAGGATGTGATTGCCGAGGAAGATCAGGCTGCATCGCCAGTATCGCCGCTTCCGCCTATCCCACCGACGACTCGTCGTAGGTCGTTGCGGAGATCCATTACTCAGGTAGCAACGGCCTTGTTTTCACTGGACAGGTCCTCGGCGAGTAAAGCCCCAGCCCCAAAGGAAGACGATGTCAAAGACAACAGCGACGGCAAGAGCTCGAGCATCAAGTCGGAGCCCGTGATTCCCCAAGTCCAGCACGACAATGTCTCCAGCACCGCTGCGAAGCCGGTCGTTGGACCGTTAATTAATCACGCCAGGACTGCTCCTCCAAAGACATCGAGCTCAACGCCGTCAAGCCCCCGTGGTTCATCTACTCGACAAGCTCGTCCATCAACCGCTGCTCCCACCATTCCTCCACGTCTGGCCAACAAAGCAAGTTCAATGACTACGGTCAGCACCCGAACTCAGACTTCCAAAGCCCAGGAACCTCGAGCACCGCAACAAGCAGTTGCGCATCGGAGCTCAGTTCTACGGGAGGTCCGGCGGGAGCAGGTCCATAGCTACCCCCCTACACAAAATCCAGCTGCCTTGTACCCAATGTCTCTCGCCGGGGCTATGACGATGACTCCTCAACAGATGGCTGGCTTCCAGGGCTATCAGATGGTTCCTGTGTACATGGCACCTAACCCATATCAACAAATCATGCCTCCTCCTCAGATTAGTCACCGGCGTACTCGGTCGATGCCGTCGCAGAATCACTATGACCAGTCTGGACGAACTCAATCGTTGCAGACTCAGCCGCGGTATAACTACTATCCCCCTCGAGTACAGTATCCTATTGAGGAGTTCTGGCAGCAATCGGCAGCCCCCATGGTTCAGTTTGCCGATCCCATGTCCTACCAGCAGTACAATGCCCAGATGGCGACAAACGTCCAGCAGAGCCAGTCGCGTCACAGAAGAGCCATGTCCCAAGGCTCGTCTTTTCAAAGCCAGGAACATCCATTCCGTGTCCTTCACAGCTACAACTCCCCAGCATACCGAAACGCGCCCATCTGGGGCTAATTTCATCAAACCACCCTTTTCTACCTCTCTTTTCTGCAGGATCCCATATGGCACCCAGTGGGTGATCATTGCGCAATGCAGGAACCTATTACTACTTGAACCGTCAGTCTCTTTCAGCTCGCCACTCCAGACGGCATCACTCGCTATTGTATCACCCTTTTATTACTACACCCTCTTTCTTTCCAAGTTCACAGGGAGCTTGGCTTCTGCCCTAGCTGGCTTCTTTTCACGTCATATGCCTTCATCGGATGGCGGTTTAAAGGGACCGCACACACTCGCTTCTCGCGTCGAGACATGCAAAAGCCTTCATTTAATTCGGTATTTGAGGGATTCAGGATTTAAGTTACAGTCTAGAATCTGGTTCGGAACGGTTTTTCGAATTCCCCGAGATTGTGGAACAGAGGTCACCATTACCCAATACACCAGCACCCCTTCAGTAATGCTCTCTCCTAGAATCAAAGTCCTCGATACGTATTGAATAAAAAAAGAAAATGGTCATTTTCGCAAGCTTTCAGGCTGTGTTCGGCTGTGTCACCCATTTGATGCCCCCAGTGATGTGGTTTACCCTTGGGGTGGGTATCTCCTTTGGAGATTGCTCATCAAGTTAGCGAGCCTTCTGCAAGATGGCTGAAACGAGGTCGGCAAGGCCGTCTCAGAAGGCTCAGAGGGTGATTGAACCAGGATATGTCACTGCGGACGAGACTGCCAAAGTTCTTTTTTGGGTTTTTCGGCGAGCCACAGGGAACGTACGTGGGCGTGTATAGAGGAAACTGGGGAGAGATTGGAACGGGGGGAGGGGAGTGTTGCGACGAGGTCATACGAAGTACGTAGCACACAGCACGTAGCACAGTATTCTTCCCAACACCGGGTGTGGGCTTCATGGGACCACAAGAGCAAGGTATCCGATCTCTTCTTCCTTCGTCTGGCTCCTCGCAAACCGGTCCAGGGAGGCGAACTCGAAGGCCAGGGCCGCTCCAATGGGTGATGGCTCACGGCTCACGCAGAGGTTGGGCTTCTCCACCTCGAGTCGTCATCGTCCCCCGGCATTTTTTTCTTGATATGCTGGGACGACGCGTGCTCTCGTCTCCCGCTTAGGAGACGGGGGCCAGAGAGGACAGGGGGGGCTTGGCTGTGAATGAATGAATGTTGTTGTTGTTGTTGGTACTTACGCGGATCGATCGTTCAATCAACTGTGTGGGAACATGGGGTGGGTGACGGAAGGTCGGTGAGGCTGCGGAAGTCGGGGTTTCTTGTTGATGAGGAGGCCTTCTGAATGGCAGGATTTTTCCCCTCCCGCTTCCCTCAGATTGCCGTGGGTAGAGGGCATGTTGATGGCTGTGATGTGGACGGGTTTGCGTATGCTGGCGTGCGTGGATGGTGGTTTGACCCACACTGACGCGAGGACGATGTTGGGTCCTGTGAGATGGGAATGCAGTTGGCGAGAGGCCGTAGAGGAATACATTGATGAGAGGTCAACTTGCTGCCTCAAACACTCGAGATGATACCGGCAGTGCAGTGGTAGACCAATCTCAAATCTCGGTTCTAGAAAATCGAAATCGGCTGGACCGACAGATGTGTGTTAGTCAGCATTTTCGTGTCTCATGATAGTTCCCGTCTCGAGCAAGCTGCCGACCCCGAGCGGCAGCCGGCGGAAGGACCACGGGAGGGTCCGACCTCCTTTCGGGCGAACAATGGTGGCCGTCTGACAGAAGAGAGGAGAGTGTGAGTCTTGTGAAAAAGGCAGCACAACCCCCCCCCCCCCCCCCCCCCCCCCCTTGGAAGTTGGGAGGAGGAGACGCTAGGGAATTGTTACGTGACATGGTGAGAAGCAGATGATCTGGGGAGGATCAGGAGGCAAAGGGATCGGGGATTTAATGAAGGTTAGATGAGATTAATTGACATGAACGAAACAAAAGAATTCCAGGTTATTAAAGAATTGGGAGGAGGGGGGATTAGGGAAGTTTCTTTTTTGTCATCACCTTTCTTGGACAGAATGTGAGGTGTCCCGTCCAGGAGTGACATTCACAGTTGCCAGATGTAGACGAACAAAGCAGAGAAAAAGTTCTGACTGCACGAATCCAGTCGAGTCCCCGTCCCGTTGCGGACAGGCCACGTGAGAATTTGGCCCTTGGGCCGCTGCGTGCCAAATTCCAAGGAGCCTTTTTTTTTCCGCCTGGCGAATCCCGGTGGGCGGTGCCACCCCTTCCCTCTCTTTCCCTGGCACAAAAAAGTTCAGGGTCTTTCTTGCCATGTTATGCGTGTCTATTTTAAGCATCATTCGCAAATCAAAGAGGGAAAGGGAAGAAGGGACAAGAGAGGAAAAATATCCTACCGTTTTGGGGAATCCCGGCTCCCCGACTGCGTGGCAATCGAGTCTGGTGACGTCTGGGTTGGTTCTGGGCGGTTGCATTTTATGCTCATCCCACGGCCACGGGAATGTGAGATGGATGCCTTTCTTTTTTCTTTTTTCGCCTTTGCCGCCGGTTACGACGAGGCGAATGATGAGGTGCAGTCCGTCTTACAGCTGGATTGCCCGTACGGAGTATTCGTTGGTACAACCTCATTGGATTCCTTCTGTGAATGCACAGAACGGAAGGCCTGGCTGAGAATGGAGTCGTCCAAGCAAAAGGCGCGCCAGCGGCGTGTCCGGCTCGTTTCAAAGCACGCCCCGAACGACCACGGCGCCGGACTTTGAAAGAGCTGAAAGTGAAAAGCAAAGACTGTTTCTTCTGCTGGCCGCCTCGCCTCGTCACTCGCCGTTTTGGCCTCGGCCTTTGTAAGAGAAAGGATCAAGCAAATTTCGCATCGAGCCTTTTTGTTGGGGAGGGGCGCTACTTTGTAAAAAGCGAGTCGCCACTAGAATGCTGCCACCAAGAAAGTATGTAAACAAACCACCACCGGACAACGGTGCGAACAGCTCATAAGCTCGCCATTTTGGTCATACACGAGCGGGAGGGGGAGAAGAAGAAGGGAATGGATGGTGATAACCGCCCGTGAAATGCACTGTAACGTCTGCGTTGGGATTCCCTCCGGCTTGTATCGTGTGTGTTGTCCCTGCTGCGCAACGAGTGGTCGTGGTCGATCCCAGAGCTCGGGCTCGCTTTTTCCGTTTCCCACCCAGACCCAGGGGCCGCGGGAAAATGCACTAGAGTCTGGAGGAGTCTAGGAGGTTAAATTCATGTTCCAGGCCAAAGGACCGGCCACCGTCGACGCCGTGTTTGAGAGTCAGAGCAAGAGTCAGAGACAGAGAGAGAGACAGAGACCCCAGGCGGTAAGGCGGTCCAGAGTGCGCCAGTCAGTGAAGCAAGACCTGATCCCGTGGTCTGGAAAAACATGCACAACTGCACAGCCATGATCCATCATCACGGCGAACAAGCTCGCAGGTGGTCCGGGTACGTTAGCTCAGGTACCCTTTCTGTCAGGCGAGCTAATCCTAATGTAGTGCCGAGGCGGGTGGGAATTGGCACTGGGCCGTAGGCACGGGGTCCCGGCCTGGTGGAATACGAAGCCGCAACTGGGTCGACGCTTCCTTCTTCTTCCCGCCCGTTTTCTTCATTCATCACCCGCATCATCCTCACTCGTTCTCCTTCTCACTCCCGCTTCTCTCACACTCGCTCTTCTCATAAATATTCTCTCGCTTTTCTCTTCTCCTGTTATTGCATATTCATTCCCCCCAACCCTTGCGACCACGCTTCCTCTCTCGCTTCGTCTTTGTTTATTATTTGTCTCCTTGTTCCTCCTTTATTACGAATACACCCACCCTCCTCCAGCGTCCAAAGTCATTCCTCTCGTTAACGACGTGCGACGTGCACATCAACCAATCAACCCACCCATCGACCCGTAGCTTGCGAATAATCTCACCTGAAACCCTTCACTCGCTTTAATCAACAACATCAACCACCCATCTTCATTCAGCCGTTCCTACCTCGAGTAGTCATCCTCCAGCAAACCCTCGAACATACGTTTGACCTGATCGCCGGTACCTCTATCGACTTGGTCTCAACCACCATCGAGAGGCGTCGCATCCGACCCGACCAAACCCTCCAACCCCAAGCCACATTCACAACCACCCGAAATGTACTCCTCACGGCTGTTCCAGCTGCTCCTCGTGGCGCTGTCCATCGCCTTCGTGGCCGATGCTTCCTTTCTCAACTGGTCCCACGACCAGGGCCGCCTCCTCCCTCGGGCAAGCCCTGTTGCGAGTGACGGCAGCTCCGACTCGAGTGCCGACAACACAGTAGTCCAACAAACAACTCAAGCCGAAGAGACAACGGCCGCCGCCGAGACGACAGCAGCTGCCGTCACCTCGGCAGACTCCAAGGAAACCTCGGCCGCTGCGACTTCAGAGGCCGTGAAGACGACCGCCAAGGCCGCCAGCTCGACCACTGTTGTCGTGGTAGCCACCTCGACCGCCGCCGCTGCCGAAACCAGTGCTGCCGCCGAGCCAGCCTCAACTACTTCCGAGAACGACGCTGCTGCCACGACTGCCGCTGACTCCAACGACTCCTCGGCCGGCACGACCGCTGCTGCCGCCGCCACTACCAGCGCCTCCGATAGCAGCAATAGCGACAGCAAGTCCAGCAGCAGCAATGACAGCTCCAGCAGCGCCGACGGCAGCAACAGCAACAATGATTCCTCGTCGACGCAGAGCCTCGTCACATCGACAAAGATCGATGTTGTCACCAAGACCAACAGCGATGGATCTAAGGAGACCATGACTTCTACGACCATCACCACTTCCACCCCTGGCCTGAACTCGGACGGTTCCAGCAGCTCATCTGGCATGTCGACTAAGACTCGTAACACTGTCATTGGCGTTGTCGTGGGAATCGGCGGTTTCATCGTGCTCGGTGTCATGGGTCTCGTCGCCTGGAGAATCTGGGGCCGCAAGAAGCACAACGACGAGGCCGACGGTTTGATGGACTTCAGCAGCAACGCCAACAACAGCACGTCGTACCACAGCGGCTACGGACCCGTTGAGAAGAACGAGCCACTCAGCGGCGGACGCGATAGTGCTGGCGGCACTCGGAGCCCGTTCCAGAACACCCTCGACACGTACCACCAACCAACGCAGGTGAACGCGTCATCCAACTTCTAATGAATCCCAACCATAAGGAAGGGACCAGCACCCAAAGCAAAACATTTTCTTTTGACGTCCACTTTCCTGGATGGATTTCCTACAACTCGGATGGGCGTTCCGGATGAAACATATTTTCCAAACAGGGATAGAGGAAACCTGTTAGCACAAGTTCTGGTAGCAGAAACTTCGAAAGCCAGACAGCTAGCGGCCCTTTTCACACCGCATCCATACCCGCCGCCCGTTTCCGTGGAACACGTCCCTCGTGGGCTCGGGCTTCTTGAACTCGGTACTGATTGGGCCTTGTGCAGATCATACCATTGGATCTGCGGGAAACAAGGCATGAACCGACTCGCGATACGTCGCCCTTTACTTTCAAGCGATACTTGATCAATGAACCGGCCAACGCGGCCCTGTATCTTACATACAAGAGCAATCTCACTGTTTCTACCGCCAGAGGTAATAATTTGAACACAAACCTAGCAAGCGTTGCTTGTCAAACATTGAGATCCTGCTCCTTGCTTCATGTGACGTGCTTGTAGACTTGTGTGTTGCATTGCACCATGTTTCGTGATGTGTTGGGTCATTTCATGCTGTGTCTGATGCGCTACTCTCGTAGGTGATTGGCGTTATGAATGCCGCATTATATTCGATTCACGTTGCATTATGCTCTCCCTATTATTATTATTGTCATATTGAAGATGTATCCAGAGAACGCTCGGATAAGTCTTGAAGCCGTCTCGGGTCATTTCAACCTTTCTTACGGTACGTGAAAATATAGTCACCCATCAAATCCGTCCTTGTAGGTTAAGCCCATGAGGTAGTCAAGACAGTCCGACTCTCTGGGCCTCCTCTGGACTTGGATGGGCCAAGCGCTCTAAGAAGCGTCTTTTTAGCCAGCGAAGGCTCTTTATTATATAAATTTCACTCGGGTTGGGGGCGTGGGGGACTTTTTGGTATGGTGTAGGATATATATTATGGTAGGTGGTATGCTAACTCTAGACTGTTGTAGTCAAGTAACTTTAGGCACTTAAGAGTAGTGTTTTTTGATAGCGTATGTTAGACGTGCTATCGGCTACTATGCTGGGAGCTTGTTGGTGCGAGGGGGTGCTATAATAGTACAGCATACGAATGCTCGACATCGTGGCAGTTGTCGAGAGCACCGGGCCTCAAAGTTCGTGGACAGTCAGCGTCTCACTTGGCCAATGTCAATATATCTTGAACAGAGAATATTCATCAACCAAGCTGCCGGCTCTTGGTCTAATGAGACCACATGTAGGCCAAATATTGAGGCATAATTGCGGATGGGATCGCCCTCACCTAGGCGACGGGTTCCTGAACTACAGTGCTTTCATGTGCGGACACTGGGCATAGCTGTCTCTCGAACAATATTTTCAAATAAGCAGAGATTCATGGCTAAACCAGTGTCAAGTCTTGATGGGACTTGCTATGACTAACTCATTCATTTTGCTCGTTCGCCTACACATGGGTATCTCATGAACTAGATGATCCTGGAGGTCTCCCAGCACGCCATGGCACACCTGAGTACCCAATGTATGCTGTTCGAAGCCTCTGGGGTTTGTAGCGGATTCAAGCTAACACTCGAGAAAAAAAGCAAAGATTTCCCGGACAGAAGTCCCAAGAGCCAGAGGAAGAATGCACAACCGAGTTTCTGAGTAATGTCGAGTCACCAAGTCACTGTAGGGTAGTCATGCTCCGAAGTTCAGATTGCCCTTCCTCTCAATGATGGACTGAGCCGATATTGATAGCCTCGATCTGTTGTGTGAGAGTTGGGAAGCACGGAGCAGGAGAGAAAAGACTGCCAACATCTCCAATCATCGCCTACGCGTTGGGTTGGATCCCCCAGTGCATGTGCCTGGTATTGTCGTCCCAACCCACTAGCGACCCGGCCACTGCCAAGTCAAACCAGGGACGTTTTGAGGGCTTAATACCTACGTTTGCTCCCATTTCAACACGTGTAGACAACAGCATGCGCAAAAGCGGCGACCGACGTGTTTCAGCACATCGGCCTGTCTTACCGGATGTGACAGTGGACAAGCTTCCGACAAGAATGTGTTTCAGCATGGCCAGCAACACTTGGCGACCAGTGGAAAGAAGAAGAAGAAAAAAATCAAGCTGAGAGATCGACACTCGTTTACTCCGTGCACCGTGTGAGATGAGTTTGATGCCCTGATGGCGGCTTGGCACTTGGCTGGACAAGATATATAAGAGACGGAAGGCTGGTTGGACAACGAACGGGACCGTCTCGTCAACGCAATATCTATCTCTTAATCAACCCAAGACTGTGTCTCCCAAACTGTCATCATGTTTCGCCAGCAACAAATGTGGCTTCTGATGATGTGGACAACCACTCTGGCGGCGTCTGCTGTCTTAGGAATGGACCTTTTCGACGAGTGGGATTTGACCGAGGACCTCAATTTTGCCTTTGACCTGGAGCACGGCTGGAAGCTGGGCCGTTGAAGGGAAGCAAAAGGAATGACAATTCAAATAGTGCTTCCGGCGGCGCCCATGAGTGAGTGTTCTTGACTTGGACCTCGGCGATGAAAGATTCTGCGACTGACATAGAACACTAGGTTAGGCCTGCGATGGCTCAACTTGGGGAATATCGTTTCGACAGTAATGCGAAGTCTGGCATTCCTCTGCTCGGGCAGTCCCAGCGTCGCAAACGGGACCCGTTAGCCCTTGGCTGACCGTTAGTGAGGGCAAGAGAACAGACGATGAGCAGCCCCCAAGTCGTTCATGAGGTGATTCCAACTTCATCTGCGAGTCCAGGTATTTGAAAGGTGACTCAACCCGCAGCTGGAGGGAGTGGCGGACAAGAGAAGAGATGGAAACGGAATGCTGCTTGATGTACCTAATGTCTGAGACAAAGGTTTGGAGACGGGAACCGACAGCAGGGAAAATCGAACCTGATCCAATCAAGAACGTTGAGGGATTGTGGAATGATGGTTGCTTGCTGCAAGACGGGAACGATGCGAGGTCGGAGAGGAGACGGGAACATGGACGCCACCAAAGGGAATTCCATTCCGTCATGACGAGTTTTCTCGAATTGAGTTCGGAACGGCCGTCATTGACTTTCCGTCGTGTCTCAATCTCCCTCAATCAAGCTCTGGCAATGACATTTTCCGTTCCATGATGCCTCGCCCCGTTCCTCCCGCCTCTGCCTTGCCCACCATTCTTCTTCCTCTCTCTCCCACATTTCGGAAAGCCTTCCCCCAGAGTGACGGGACGAAGCTAGCACCATCACAGCCGCAAGCGTGGCAGAGGACAGGACAGGGAGCGCCCCTGCTCGACTCTCTCCGCTTTTCCGGGCTTCAACACTTTTTTTGACACCTTTTTTTGCCAGGGGGGAAAAGATCGAAATGCACGCTGGCAGGCCGCAGCCGGGGCGCTGCAGCGGGTTTGTTCGTCGGTGGGTGGTCGAGAGTCGAAGGGATGACGGAGATCGGACAACACATGCTTGATAAGTTGACGAACCGCTGCCAGCTGGTTTCCTTTTTTTTTTTCTCGCGCTGCCGGGGTTTGCCATGTTGGAGGGGTACTTGGGCTAGGAAGTATCCGTCATGTAGGGAGTACCGCCCCGAGGTACCTGGTTCCTGGTCCATGAATATGTCATTTCACTGCAATCATAGTAAGATGAGCGGTAGGACTCTAGGTACGATTCGCCTCACCCCCCATAACAATATCTTGACGGCGTGATTGGGAGACGATGAGTGGAAGACGAATGAATGGAAAATAAAGAGTGAAAAAGGGCCCTGTTCGAGGGGGCGGACTGGGAAAAAAAAAGGTGGCTGCTGAAAATAGATGCTGCAAGTCGGACTCGACACATGTCAGCCAATGCCCATTGTTGTTTCCCATGCACTTCTCACCAGCACAGCCTTCTTCCTCGGACGGACTGGCAAAGACTCATTCAACTCTTCCTTTTCGTCCGCTCTCTTCTGGAGAAGGAGTGGATCTCCATGTCCTCCAATCTGCTCTGGAGTTGGAAAAGGGACCGACAGTGTCAGAGGCACAGGCCGGTCGATCCAAGAGGCTACGTGGTATTTTGCCGAGCTGCTATTCGTACCTTTGTGCCCCGGTTGGCAACTGGAACTCATTCGTACCGAACGAAGAGGCCCTGGGGCGAAGAAGGGAAACCGTTTTTCGCGACATGGTAGTGAAGCCAGCAAAGCAAGTCTGGTCACAGGGTGAGGAAGGAGCGCTGAGGTACTTGGCTGAGGATGATGGGTACTTATTATTGCACCGAGCTGAAAGCTGAATAACATGTACCCCCCATCGCCAGCCTTGTCCACCACCCCTATCCTCCCCTTTGGCGAGATTACCCCCGGCCAGTGCGGTGCCTTCGATTGCGGGCCTCATTAAAGAAATTCTAAGCTTGCAGCCGGCTCGATTCCTGTTCCCGCACCCTGGCTTCCCATCTCAGCGTAGCTTCACCACGTTTTTGTCCGTTTTTTCCACCCGTTCGTTCTTGCCAGCGGATTCATCCACTGAATGGGTCCCCGGCGTGGCTGTTTGCAGTGGACGCCTTCCCAAACTGTCACCTGGAGTCTTCCACTACTGCAGTGCAGCTCTGTTCTCGACTAACCCACCCCCAGGTACCCTGGTACTCATCGAGGTACCTCGTCCAGAGCTTCATGTCTTGTCACTTCCTCTCGACGTCCACTCTTTTCCCCCCTTCTCTTCCTCCCTCTCTTTTCCCCCTTGTCCCTTTCGGCCCTTGACCCGCGAACCGTCAATATCTCCCCCTCGATGTGTCCGGCCGCATCGCCATCGCCTTCGTCTCGTCTGGCCGCTCTCTTTCTCGCGAAGCCGTTTCCATTCTCGTAATTCCCGTTTTTGACTTTCAACTCACCCCTGGAGGTATCCGTACGCGCCCCGTTGGGGAAACTTTCCAACCTACGGATACGCAGCCTCGCCAGCGCCCTTCCGTCCCCTTTCGTTCGACGGATAATCGTTTCGCGTACCGACATCGAAGACGTTTTTCCTCCCCGGCCAAGCTCGATAATACACTGCATTCACCAGCCTTCCTCCTTGGCCATCGAGATCGGATTCGTCGTTGCGACGGACTTCGAGAGACGCGATATACGAGACTCAGCTGCAGGCGACCTATCCTTCGTCTGCACTGATCTCCCTGGGTAAGCTCAACATCATCCTCGCGGCTACCCGCATTGCATGTTGACACGAACCTCGCCCCGGTCCAGGTTAACATTACGACGTCGCCCTCACGGTCGCCGGCCTCTCCTGCTGCGCCGGCACAGGACGGCTCCGGAGCCTCCCCGACCCGACCAGCGGTCCCGGCGTCTCCTGCTCTGTCGACTGCCTCCACCATCGACGGCGAAGAGGATATCGATTCGCTCCCCGCCGTCTCTCCGTTGCCGGCCCCCAGGCTCCCGGACCGGGCTTTGGAACTGCTGAGGACACCACCCCCGGGCTTTGTAGACGACAATCAGTTCGGTACCGCCAGCTGGGGTTCGCCGTATCCCCAGTCCGACCGGAACCTACGACACCAGAGCTTCAGCAGCGAAGGATCCGACGACTCTCCGATCCACCAGCTCGACATAGAGACCCCATATCTCCGCCCCGTGCCTGAACTGCAATTTCAGGTCGAACCTCAATCGTCCGTTAGCGCAGCTGCCGCCGTTCTTGCGAATCGCGCTCGCCGACAGACCCTTGGGCTCACTGAGGATTGGATTCGCACCCACACCACCGACGACCTTCAAAATTCCGAGAGTCGCCACTGGTTCAGCGACGGAAGTGGAAGTGAGCACTCTTCACTGAGCGGCTCAGAATCTGGTTGGCAAGAAGAAGGCGACTTTCGCACGCCTCGAGCCGTCCAGAAGACCAACGCGTCTCGAGAAGGATCTCGGCACCATCCCCGTGCGAGATCCAGCATCGAGACCCTCAAAGCAGAGGCGCTCCTCAGCCCCAAGACGGGCCAGAACAGCAGCATGGCGACCTCT
The DNA here is from genome assembly GCA_911649645.1 of Thelonectria discophora. Taxonomy (NCBI): domain Eukaryota; kingdom Fungi; phylum Ascomycota; class Sordariomycetes; order Hypocreales; family Nectriaceae; genus Thelonectria; species Thelonectria discophora. Next base: position 2,073,654 of record CAJVRK010000012.1, read on the forward strand.
GAAGCCGCGCCGGCAACTCACGACGCGGCGAGCGACAGGGCTCAGGCCGCCCCGACACAGGAAGTACCTGTCGCAGATACTCGTAAGAAGCGCAATCCCAGCTTGAACGGAGATTCCAAGTTGCCTTCTACCCCGAGGAAGGGTAGCCAGAAGCCTCTACCTAAGGAACCGACAAACGTCGCCATGACGCCGCGCCCTAAGAAAAAGGTGCCGTGGAGAGGCAAGAACATCATGGTTCTTCTGCCTCGCGATCAGGAACGAGGAGGGCCCGGAAATGCCCCAATCCCTCTACGGCAGCATGAGATTCAGAGAATGTTTGATTCTTGGCAGGAGCTTGGATACGACATTCATGGTTTCGATCTCGAGGTCGAAGGATACCAGCCTGAAGGCACCCACGATTCACAAACTCGCGACAGCTGGCCCAACTTTGACGATGTTGACCAGGAGAGAGCCCAACGCTCCTACAAGGTTACGCTACCAGACTTGAACGCTTGGAAAGAATACGAGAATGAGCTCCAGGAGGCGAAGCTGCGAGCTCTTGGCGTCTCGTTTGGTGACGATCCGCCGCTGCCATCAGTCTCGCCAATCACCACGGATCCAAGCAGGCAGCCGTCGGTGCAATACCCTCCTCTGCCATTCTCTCCCCCGATCCCGACTTCCTCTGCCTCCAGCAGCCATGGCCTCCAAGGATTCCCTCTAGCCGGACAATTCATACCTGGACGATCTTCCGCAGGTCAGAGCCCGGCGCTTCCCCAGGGAGCTTCCCCAGGCCCCTTTGGCGCCCCCGGAAAGTACAACCCCAGACAGTCCATCTCATTTCCCGCGAGTGCCTCGCCATTCATGCCGCAGTCGCAGCAGGGTTGGGCACCCAGCCAGGCGGGTATTCTGCAAGGCCTCAGCCGTCATGATTCGCCTACGATGATGAACCTGAACGGCATGATATCGCCACAGTCGCCATTCGGGGTAGAAAGCCCTGGATTCAACATGCACCAGCGCCACCAATCTCTCCAATACCCGATGCTGCCCCATCAACAGTCGTTCCCGTTCCTACAGCAGGCTAGGGCATCACCCCGCCTGCAAGAAGTTCGGGAGGATGAGGAGGAGCAGCAGCAGCCGCCACAGGTCCCCAGTAAGAGCCCATCCAAAACCCCCGAGCCGCCTCTGCCTCAGCCGCCACAACAGCAGCAACAGCAGAACCCGGAAGGCCTACAAGCGGAGATCGATGACGCCGAATACCATCTGGAGGAGCAGCTACGGAACCAGCTGGAGCACGAAGACTACAACCCCCAGCCGCAGGGTCAGGCTCCCGTTCCCACGGCGGAGCCCTTTGTCCCCGCGCACGAACGACAGACATCGGAACACTTCCCCGTTCCCGAGCGCTTTGCCAACGAGCCTTCCAAGCCACTTGTCCTGCACCATCCCAGACCGCACAGCCGTGGACATTCCTTGTCGCAGCCTTACTTCCGCGACCAGATCGAGGCCCAGGCCCAGGAGAACGGTGAAGAGGGGAGCGTTGGCCAGTTCCGCAGCCTCAATGAGATCCCCGAGGCGCAAAAGGCCGATGAATCTTACGAGATTGAGACGAACCCTAGCAATCTGGGGACCCCTGTCCAGAATTTCGAGTTCTCGACTGCCTTTGGCGGACATCAGAAAAGCTTCTCTACGGCCAGCAACCCTTGGAACGATGCTGCTTCTGCCAACGACGACGCGCCGCGACGATCGAGCCACAGCAGCAAACCCTCGCTTTCCAAGCTCAACGTGCAAGCGCCCGAGTTCAAGTTCAACCCTGGTCAGAATAACTTCGCTCCGGCAAAGACAACCTTTGATGCCTCAAAGAGTAGCTTCGATCCTACCAAGAGCAGCTTCGACCCGACCAAGAGTAGCTTTGACCCAACGCAGAGCACCTTCGTTCCCACGGCGAGCGTCTTCAACCCCAGGCAGGTCGCTTTCAACCCCGGGCAGAGCACTTTCAACCCTGCGACTGGCTCGTTCAATCCTACACAAAACAGCTTTACACCTGGCCAGAGCTTCAACCCAACGCAGAGTAGCTTTACTCCCGGACAGAGCAGCTTTAATCCCACACAGAGCAGCTTTAATCCTACACAGAGCAGTTTCGTGCCCGATCAGTTCAGTTTCAGCGGCGCCAACTTCCAGCCAAGCCACATCCAGCCAGTTGATTACCAGCCAGCCGTCTTCCAGGCCGCTGTCGACAACTCTGTGTCTTCTCCTCCTGCCAATCCCCTCGGCTTTGTCACGCCAGCTAAGATCAGCGCCAATGCCCCGTCCTTCTCTCCTGGACAGAGCGATTTCAGCTTTTCTGCCTCGGGCCCTAAGTTCAACCCGGATGCACCTGCGTTCACGCCACTGTCGGATTCGTTTGCCAGTCCCGTATCGGAGTCCGCTGGCAATCGTGGAAGCATTTTTGGCAGCATCGATCTCACCACGAGCACAGCCTTGTCATCTAAGCGATCCAAGGCGGTTCCTATTCTGGAACCCAAGGCGTCGTCTCCCATGGCGAAGTCACCAAGGGTCGAGATTGAATTCCAAGAGGATCACGATGGTCGCCTCATTGACGAGTCGCGCTTCAAGCGTGCCAAGAGCTCTGCGCATGACGGAGATGACGTGCCTCTCTTTGCTGAGCAACCCAAGCACGACGACCTCGCCTACGCCCAACCCAAGAGTGAGGAACACGTCAGGGATGAACCCAGTGGAACTGACGCCGAACACGCCCTGCCAATCGACACGTCGCTGTCGTCGATTACTTCCAACCAGATGGACACTAAAGCAACGACTGCCACGCCATCGGAGTCGTCACCCGGTGATGAGAATGTCAACAGGAGGGAGCCCTTCGACGTTCGTTCCAAGGATGAGATCCAAAACTTCGACGCTCGGCCCTTCGGGGAAGATAAGTTCCGATATGTGCACAAGAAGACGCTCTCGGCCGCGGCCCAGCCATTCGTCCCCGGTGGCGGGTCTCACGGCAGTTATTCCCAGACAGACAACGACCAGTCAAATGCCGAAGCCTCGCCAATCGTCAGCCCCGTGGCTCCCGCTCGATCTGCCCCTGGCCTTGCGGCTTCTCGATTCAGCTCTGGCCAATCTGAAAAGAGGATTGTCTCTGGCCTGAGCTCGTCTCGATTTGCCGACAAGCCCAAGGGGCTTGCAGCGTCTCGATTTGCAAAGAGCCCATCTCCAGAGCAACAGGTGCACATTGTTGACCCGGTCGGAGATTTGATCGAGTCTGTGGAACACGAAGAGGCCATACCCATGTCGGCCACGGTGCAACCCAGCAACGACGTCGGACTGCATGAGCCAACCTTTGAAGAGATTGACGCAGTCATGGATCAGTTCATCGATGATCCCTCCATGGGAGTCAACAAATCGGTGGACGCGTCCGAGTGGCAACATGCAAGCCCCGCACGTAATCTCTCATTTGCAGCTGTTGCCAACTCACCATACCGGCTGGAACCGGGTGTGGAGCAATATACTCGAGACGAAGCCAGCCTCACGCCGCGCGAATATCACGCGCTTCCGGCCGCTGCAGCTCAGCCCATGCTGAGCACTGAGCTGGAGGATCCCTTTGTTGACCCGCCAGAGCTCACACGAACGCCTGAGGATGCAGACGCCGACAGCCAACCACCTAGTGACTGGGATGGCGCGTTTACTGAGGATGAACACGAGAAGCTGGAAAACCGCGCACAATTCTTCGACGGCCGCGTTAATGAGGTGGTCGGTAATCTGCTTGCCGCCCGGCTGGAGCCGCTTGAGAAGTCCCTGTTCTCCATCCAGCAGGTCCTTGCCACCACTGCCAGGGCTCGACGCACCCCTTCGTCCCGCCGTGACATGCGGAGTGTGTCTGCCGAGCTGCAGCCGTCCGACGCCGACGATGAGGACGACGAGGAACCTATTCCTCGCCGTTCCATGAGCCCCCGGAGAGACCGCCGGTTCGATCAAATTCGTGTTGCTGTCATGGAAGCCCTCAATGCTCAACAACGCAACCAAGCTGCCGTCTCCCCTCCCGTTCAGGATCCCGCAGTGGCACCCGCCGCCATTATGGCCGCTCTCGATGACATGAAGCTTTCTCTAAATTCCAATGCTGGACTTGGCGATGAGCTGAGGAGAGTCATTGAGGCCGCCGTCGAGAGCCGCATCCCGGCCGCTCCCAAGCCCGAAGAGTTGCAGAGCGCCGAATTGGAGGAGATGCGCTCCAAGCTTCTCGATTTGGAACACAAGCTTTACTTCGAGCAGACCAAGGTCGAGAACGAAGTTGCCGAGCGCAGGGCTGCCGAAGACTTTGCAGCAGAGCTCATGCGCAAGCTGCAGGCCGCAGAGACCCGCGTCGAAATTGAGACGATCAACCGAACTGTCTTCGATCAGCGTATCAGCGATTTGGAGGAACGAGTGAGGACGTCAGAGAAGCTGAGCGAGGATTCCGTCAACGCACGACGCATTGCCGAGGATAGTCTCACCGAGGCTCGATGTCGTCACGAGGCTGCCGCCGAAGATGCTGCCCGTCTCAGAGAAAGTCTGGAGCAGAGGGATCAGAAGCTTCGCGCGGTTGAGCAGGCCAACGGCAAGTCGGCCATGCGCATGGCTCTCCTGGAAGCCACCCAGAACAACAACTCTCAAGCCATGATCGACATGACCAATAAGTGCAACGCCATGGACACCGAGCTTAGGGACGTTCGTCAAGACAACCACCACTGGCGGGCCGAATTTGAGCGGGCCGACGAATCTGCTCGACAAAGGTCCAGCGAGCTCAAACGGGCTCAGGATGAGAACCAACATATGCAGAAGTCTCTGGCCACGCTTACCACTCAACTTGAGGAGAATGATCGTCTGCGCGAGACGTGGCGCGGCAAGTTCATATCTCTTCAGGAAGACATGGGCAAGGCTGCCCGCGAGATTGCCGAGGACAACGCCCGCCGTATCAAGACTCACCAGGCCATGATTGCTCGACAGGAGGTTCTGGATGCCCGTCTTCAGGCCGAGGCCAAGACTCGGGAGCGTCTCGAGGTGGAGATGGAGCGTCTGCAGGACAATGAGCGGTCTGGCATGCGGGCCGTCAACGAATGCAAGCGCCTGGAGGGTATCATTGAGGAGCTCAAGATGGAGAATCACAAGCTGGAGCAGTCGAGTAAGCGATTCCAGCGTGAGTTTGAGGAGGCCCGGGAATCTGGTGTCAGCGAAGTCAAGAGGACTCGCATGGCACTCCAGAGCGAGGTCGACTCCGCTAACAACCAAGTCAATGTTATCCGCGAAGAGCTCGAGGAGCAGAACTCCAAGCTGCGATCGGAGCTCGACTCGGTGAAACTCGAGGTCGATACTGTCAAGGCCCAGAACGAGATGTTCCTTGAGGAAGTTGAGACGACAAAGTCGGCCGAGATTGAGGAACTCAAGCGGAAACACCAGAACGAGATTGAGGATCTCCAGACCCGACACGAACGCCAGGTCTCGAATGCCCAGGAGGACGCCCACAGCACGGAGCGACGCCTCCTCGAACGCCTGAGCCTATCCGCCTCGAAGACAGAGCATCTCCAGGACCGTATCCTGCACCTGGAGGACAAGTTGGAGATTGCCAAGCAGGCTGCTGCCGCCGCCGCCGCCCAAGCGGCCAAATCCGCCAGGGTCGAGTCTGTTCCCGCTCCTGTCGTCTCTCACCCTCGGTCAGCCGCCTCCAACAACTCTGATGCTCCCGAGAAGATTTCGCCCCAGGCCCTACGAGAATCCATCATGGTCCTCCAGGAGCAGCTCCAAGCCCGCGAGCAGCGAATCGAGGAACTCGAGCAAGAAGTTTCCAATTCAGACCCCGATGCTGCCTCAAAGATCACCAAACGTGACGATGAGATCAGCTGGCTCCGCGAGCTCCTCGAGGTTAGGCACGAGAACCTGCAGGATATCATCACGGCGGTGTCTAGCGAGCGATACGACCGCAATGCAGTGAAGGACGCCGCCATTAGGCTCAAGGCCAATCTGCAAATGGAGGAGCAGGAGCGAGAGAGGGCCATGAATGGCGGATCAGCCATCAACCTGCCCAACATTGCTCAGACTATCCAGGCCGCCACGCCCCGTGTGGCCCAGGCCGTCGGGCCTATCGCTGCTGCTTGGGGCAACTGGCGTAAAGGCAACCAGTCTTCCTTCAGCGGCCTCTCGGGAGTCTTGAGCTCGCCGGCTTCTGGAAGAAACTCGACGCCCTCCAGGACCAGCCCGAACCCCAACAATAACAACAATAACCTCTTGGGAGGTCTATTAACCCCTCCTGCCTCCCACCTTCGCCAAACTCCCCCCGTGGACAGCGGCAAGCCACAACCTACCGCCTTTGCTAGCACCGGGCGTCGCTACCCATCTAACGGGAGCGCGCACATCTCTGCACGAGCACGAGGAATTTCCAACACGTCACTACGAACTGATATGTCTGGGAGAGGCACGCCTCCTCTAAAGCACTCAGAGGCCGAGCCAAGGACGCCGCCGATGATGCCGACTCACGGCTACGACTCTGACGCCCAACTGGGCGACTTTGATGACCAGGATTTCTTCGAAGAGGACTAGGGCGTTGGTTGGCGAGAAATGGAGGGATGTGACTACTATTTTCTTTTTTTTTCCCCTTTGTCATCATCGAACACGGCCGATGCACACCATACAACGAAAGAGATTCCTTCCGACCTTTTGCACCCGAAATTGCGAACCTAGAAAGATACCCCCTTGGATTGACGTTGACGCCACACAGACTGGGATTTTTACATTCTTCGATCGAACCCCCTTGTGTTTTTATTTGCTGCGGGTTTGCAATTTTTCTCATGCAGCCAAGTGGTTTTTCACGGTGGCGACAAGAAACAAGAAAAAAACAAAAACAGAAACAGAAAAAGACCTAAAAAAACAATCGAGGAAAAGAAAAAATATGGCGAGATGCATACGACTCAAGAAAAAAGCAAAAGAACTAAAACAAACACAAAAACAAAAACCAATGAGTGCGCAAATTGAAAGTTCGTTTCGGGGGGTTTGTCGAATTTTCCATTTTCCCTATTTTGTCTTTTGGTCCTTTTTTTTGCATAGCGAACGGCGGTGGCGTGGTTGGGTCGCCCTGGCTTGGGCTGAGAGAAGGTTGTTCACGTCATGTATATATATAATATTATAATCTACGCTCTGATCTGAGTCTTGTACAATATTTGTTTGGTTTCTTTAAACATTGGGGTGGTTCCTGGGTGTTGAGGGCATCGTAATGGGAACCTGAAGGTCATATCGCAAAGGTACTAGGTACTGGGTAATGAAGAAGAAAAAGAGGTCATATTCAAGCGGCAGCGTGTTGCAGACGCCCTCTGATTTGAAATTAATCTTATTATATTTCATAATCCAAGTTTCCCCCTTCCCTGTCCCGTCCTGTCACGTCACGTTTCATGAGAAGAAAACTTCCTCAATTAATTACTGCTCAGCAACTTCTCAACCGCCCACCTCACGGAAAAGTTGCGCAGGTCCGAGTAGTGCTGGCCGACGCCGACGAAGAGCACGGGTACGTTTGTCGCGTGTACGAGGCTGACGAGCGTGCCGACCATGTCGCCCACGGTGTCGCACTTTGAGATGATGAAGCCGTCGAGACGGCGGTTGGCGCCAAAGGCGGCGTTGAAGTTGCGCGCCTGGGCGACTGAGTCGGTGCCAACGAGGGCCTGTGGTTGAATTAGTAAGAGATATATACGACGATGGGAGCCAGGGGAGAAACAAGGACATACCTCGCCAACCATGAGAATCTTGTCGGGCTGCGCAAACTTTGCAAATTTCTCAAGCGACGACATGAGCCGCTGGTCATTGTGCCTGCGCCCGGCCGTATCGATGAGCACGACGTCGTACCCCTCCTGCTGGGCGTGCGCGACGGCGTCCTTGGCCACGTTTGCGGCGTCCTTTCCGTACCCCTTCTGGTACAGCTCGACGCGGCCGCCCTCGCGGGCCGTGAGCTCCTTGAGGTTGCGCACGTGGACGGCGAGCTGCTCGACGGCGCCCGAGCGGAACGTGTCGCCGGCGGCGATGAGCACCTTGTACTTGTTCTGCAGGAGGAAGAAGCAAATCTTGGATAGGTTGGTGGACTTGCCGACGCCGTTGACGCCGACAATGGAGAGGACGTAGGGGCGGGGCTTGCGGAGGGAGGTGGCCGAGGGGGCGGCGATGGCGTCGATTTCGCGGAGGAGGTCCAATGACGAGGTCGGCGTGAGCATCTTTGTGAGGGACGCCTCCATGGCGGCCTGGATCTTGGTGTTGATGCTCTCAAAGTTGCCCGTCTTGACGCCCAGCAGTTCCTTCTCGACACCTTCGCAGAGCCGGATGGCCGCTTCTCGCGCCACGTTCTTCTTGAGGAGATGCTCCTCCATGCCCTTCATGGCCTTGTCGAGATCCGCCTTGGTCAACGTCTTGCCGCCCACCACGTTGCGGAAGAGGCCGCTGATGGCGTTGACCCCGGATCCGAGCAGCCCAGTCTTGGCGTGCGGCCTGGCCTTTGCCGACTTTTCGGCCTCGGAGGCGAGTATCTCGTGCACCTCGTCACCCAGGTCCTTGAGCACGAACTTGCCGCCGCTGCGCGCGCCCCAATCGCTCAATTCGGATGTGTCGTAGTTGGAGGCGTGGCCCTCGGCCTTGGCGCTGCTGGTCGGGCTGGTCTGGGAGTAGTCGAGCTGGACGTCGTCCTCCTCATCCGCTATGCCGTCGGGACCCCATTTCCGACCTCGCTTGCCCGGCTTCTTGCCCTTCTTGTGCGACGCAGCCTCGTCTCCCGAGGACATGTACGAGGGCGAGAGGTTCTTGGCTTTTCGGGCGCGCCTCGACATCTTGGCAACGGGACCGGCCTTTGCGACGAGTAAATGGGTGTTGCCGGGCGTGGCTGGGCGCGAGACGTTGGGGGAGACGGAGGGCGTCAACTCGGGAGACGTGGGCTCTTCGGCTATGGAAGGTGCATCGTTGACGCTACTATATCTATTCTTCTCCTCGACGGCGGGATCGACGTGGCGGACGGGAGCAGAAGGTTTGGCGCTCGTCGTATCAAGCTCCTGCAACTGCTGGTCAAAGTATTCGTCAAAGGCGTGGCACTCCACTAAGGTCGTGTGCGGCTTGGTGAGCTGTTCGCTGTATAATCTGATAAAGATGGTTCGGATATTGTCGACAAACTTGTCGACCCACGACAGGTGAAGGAGCGATCGGTATACGGCCTGGCAGGTGAGTGGATATGTGAGCGGCCGAAGATCGGTGCGCCTCGGAGACGACGGGGACTTACCACGAAGATGACGCCCAATTCCTTGACCAGCGTCCATTTCAGCGTGTGCTGGTCGCTCTTGTAGGCGGGGTTGGAAGAGGCCGAGCGCGATTCGGCGACGGCGGAGAAGCCGCCCTTTTCTTCGATGAAGGTGTCGGCGATGAAGTTGTTGATAATGGACGGGCTGATTTGCGAAAAGCTCCGCGACCAGACCACCACGCCTGAGGTGGTGACGATCTCGAACGAGTCCAACATGACGAGTCGCGACGGCGGCGCACCGGGTTCTAAGAATGCGACAGGGCGACACGAAGACGTAGAGATGCTCGGGAACAGGAGTTCGTGGTGAGACAGGATCGAGGAGAATCCAAGCGTGGGATGGGCGATGTGGCTAACTCCATACCGTAGGTACTTGCCATGATGGTCGGACTCGCCGCTGTTTGAGTTGACCGGGATTAGCTTATCGATAGGGGCGAACAAGCCAATGTCGCATTCTGCAGCGCCCCAAGTCCCCATTTTGCATCACGTGCGGCCAATCTTCGATGCACTTCGATGCACGCTTGTCCTAAGAAGGCTTGGCTTGACGGATATAATAAAGATGTGGCTTGAACCGTGGCTTGCGTCTTTGCCTGCGTTTCGAGCACCAACAGCAAAATCCAGCGGACTTGTGGCTAGTGCAGCTAGGCGTTGATGATGCTGGACGCATGCGTCCAATCAAAGACAATCGACCACATTTCCTGATCAAACACCAGCTTGCAACTTCATCTCCGCGCCGCCACGGCGAACGAGCTCTCCTCGCACCAAACATTTTCCCAACGCCTTCATTGACGCTCCATCTTGATATTCACTCTCTGTTCCAGCTTCGTATCCGTCTCGACCACTCTCTTTCGCAATGCAGCGAGCCACCTACGCCCAGTCTCCCCCCCTTCACCACCCAGTTCCGCAGCATGTGTCAACAGTCCCCCAACTAAGATCGCCGCCGCCGCCTCCTGGGTCTGCGCAGTCGCAACAATATGGGGGAACTCCGTACCAGCAGCAAGGCGGCAATGCCGGCAACGTCTTTGGAGCGTACGGTCAATTCATGAACGATCCAACGGCGCAAGTAGCGGCCCAATTTGGCCAGTCCGCCTTCAAGCACGGCCAGGAGTACGTGGAACAGAATGTAAGCATCACACACTTTCCAAGGGCGCGCCCGTGCCAATACTTACTCGGCGGATAGTTTGGTCGATATGTCAACGTTTCGGCGCTCAAGCATTACTTCAACGTTTCCAATTTCTACGTCGTCAACAAACTCTTCCTCGTCCTCTTTCCCTGGAGACACAAGCCTTGGTCGCGCAAGCAAGCCGTCGGCGCGAACGGACAGGAGGGATGGTACCTCCCTCCCCGAGACGACATCAATAGTCCCGATATGTATCTTCCAGGTTCGTCGGTCCCCTTCTCTGTATAAGCGAGGTCCTAATCGAGCATAGTCATGGCACTGGTGACATATATCCTGTTGTCGACCATGATTGCTGGTCTGAGGGGAGAGTTCCAGCCCGAGCTCTTGGGATACACGGCTACAAAGAGCTTGGTGAGCGTTTTTATCGAAATCATTATTCTCAAGCTGGGATGCTACCTTCTCAGCATCTCAAGCCAGTCGCAGCTCCTCGATTTGATCGCGTACTCTGGGTATAAGTTCATCGGTATTATCGTAACGATTCTCATTGCCGAAATCCTCAACGGCGGGAAAGGCACGGGCGGTATCTGGGGCTGGGTGGTCTTTGCGTACGCGTACGCTGCCAACGCACTTTTCTTGGTAGGTCTATTGTTCCGTGCAAGGAATGGCTTAATGCTGATGCTGATATCATAGATGCGATCACTCAAATATGTTCTTCTCCCTGAAGTCTCCGGCGGCAACGGCGGCCCCATGCAGACGGATTCGCGGGCCAAACGCAACCAGCGAACCCAGTTCCTCTTTATCTACTCGTACCTCGTGCAGCTGTTCTTCATGTGGCTGCTCACTTGAGTGGATATCCATCGATGGGAAGAATTGGCTACGACAAGTGCTCACAGGTGGCGGGTTTTGGGGTTTGTTCCACTTCACGGGGCGCTGGTGCATAGAGAGCTTTTTGGGGGACCACAAGGACATAGAATGGCCAGGCACACAGGCTTGGGAAAACTAATGACACGGACTCTGCTGTACGATAAAGTCGATATCTTGAATAGGTAACGTAGGATGAAAAGACAACGCCGCTAATAGTAAGGTGACTAAACGTCCGGTCTATGCAGGGCGCGCCATGGTCATTGCTTTCTAGGATGGATGTTCAGCTTGAAGCAGAGTCGTTACCTTGTTCAGGCTCGGTCTGATTAATGAGGCCGTTAACGGCAGGATACCAAGCAGTCGGGAAATGTTCTCCCTCCCAATAAGTACTTATGCAACAGGCGGCAACAGAGGTTTCTTGCATAAAAGGGAGAGTCGTACCTCCCCAATCGAGATAATTTTGCTGTATCGGGGTCTTAGATTTATCAAACATGCAACAGGCATAACACACTTTGGTGGTTTTTCCACACACCCACTGCTTTTATCTCTAGTGTCTTCCACACGCCCATTGCTTCTCCCGTCGCCCTTGATCTTGGCTCCCGCCCGGAGTTTATTGGCAAGCTGGACTCTGGCCTGAAGCTCGCCCTGATACCCCGCATGCGGCGCAACTCTCTCCTTCCCGCCGCTAGCTAGGAGCTTCTCCAGCACGCCAAACAACCCCGCGTACCCACTAATCTCACCAACCATCTTCATTTCCATCACTTCGCCTCTTCGGTTACGTTGCTATCATCGCCCCAGCCAGATCATGTCATTATTGGACTTGCCAGTTGAAGTTTTGGACCTGGTAGCCGAGAATGTCAGTCAACTGCCCTTTCATTGCTCTCTTTGAATGTTGAAAATAACATGACTCTATAGCTCCCAGAAGACGACTTGATTGCCCTGTGCGCAACTTCAACCCTCTTGGCCAAGATTGCCTTCAAATACATTTGGCGATCGGTTACCTATCTCCCCGAGGCATCCGAATGTGACGAAGAGGCCAAGACGCTTTCACCACGGCTCTTCACCTTTATCTCCGAGCTCGAAATCGAACCCATCACCCATTTGAATCAATGTCCCCACATCGGTGCCGAGAGGGGTCCCTATCCCAATGGATCTCACACCGACGGCAGGTATGAGATCCTCGTCCAGGGAGTATTGGACTTTGTAGCGCGGCTAGATGAGGGGAAGTTGAGGGCCTTCCAGTATTTACCTCCAGCGGCAACCCAAACGCAATATGAGAACTTCACTGACAATGGTATAGCTGGGTTGGGGCATCCTGCATCCCCCCGGAGCTCATAGGGCCTGGTGGACTTCTCGCCCGAAAGCAACCCGAAATTCGCTCCCTCATCGTATCCGGCGATACAAAATGTTTTCAGCCACCTAAAGGAGTCAGAGTGGCACAAGTTGACCTTTCGGCTTTCCGCCAGCTCAGACATCTTTCCTGGAAATATCCCCAGCATCAGGACCTTGATGCCATTATCGAAGCCGTCGAATTCAACAAAGATTGTCTGATCAGTCTAGATTTGGCCTTCAAACCTAATCAAGGAGCAGAGGTGCTCTCCCGGTTCGCCATATTGTGGGAGCAGACCGAGGCGCTTGGTCATGTATCACCTAAGCCAATCAACTTGACATCTCTTCAACGACTCACCCTCCTGGGAACCCCCATCTCCCCAGCTATCGCAGGCATAATTAACTGGGGGGCGCTCTCGACGCTCGCCCTCAACCACTGTTGTGGTTTGGCCGACTTTCTAGATGCTATTGTCCAGTCTGGATGCCCAGTGCATCTGAAAACCCTTGAAATCCAGTCCAATAATGCTGACCAGAGTCATCTCGACTCTCTTGCCAGGTTCATTGCCTACTTTCAAGGGCTCGAAAGTCTCTACTTGGCCGTTATCCCGTCCTCGGTGCCCTTCTTCCTCTGGGGCTCCATCGCCGCACAGCGGGCAACACTCAAACGACTCATCCTCCACCATCGAGTAAGCAGGACATCCAACTTTGACTTGAATCGCATGGGGTTAGAGGAGTCCGACTACGAGAGCCTCCATCATCTTCCCAGTAGAAACCCCCTCCAGGGGCTGCGGCTCGAGTGCCTTAGTGTGCGCTGTGCACCTGAGTTTCTGGTACAAGGATGCCGCTTCGATTTGAATATGACCAAGCTGACGTGTCCATGACTACAGGCACCGATACTCAAATCTATGAACACCAAGTGGCTGAAATTTCTTCACATTCGCCGGTCCCATCGTGACTGTCGAACCCCCCGGATCGACTGGGTCTTGGGCCCAGTTCGGCGAACTGAATATCCAGATGCGTCAACCCTCGCACTCGACATTGATGAATTCCCCCTTCCTCGAGAAATGCAACCAGAGATTGTTGAATTTGTTCGTTGGGCATTCGGCCCGCACGGCTTACATGCACTGAAGCTGATTGCTTATGGTAACTTCGAAGAGTCTGACTTACCCGGTCGCAGTGAGAGATTTTCTATTGATCATAGACTATTTTTTTCTCGTGTCAAGAACGGTCGTGAGTACCGTTGTAGCGATATCCTCACAGGGGAAGCAAATCTTGACAGAATGTTGTTTGAGGACGATGAAATCTTTCAGCGTTTCAGCAGGGGAAAGACTGGTTTCGATGATTTTGCCCTGGAATACGGAGATTTGCTAAAGGCCTGTCCGGAAAATTTGCCGAAGAATTGGGAATGAGACTGAGTTAGAACTGTGAATGAGCGGTGTCGACATCAGTTTTTGTTAGTTTATTTTTTTTGGGAGGGGGGGGGGGAAGGAGAAATCAACGTGGCAAAGGATTCCCAGGACGGAATGCTGTAATAAACGATATTGCAACGGTTGTTGTTATTGGCACTTCCATTAATGCTTGGTCATATCTTGCGTGCGGTTTTCCCGAACGCAGGGAGGCGGGGTTGCGGGACAGATGTTTGGAGGCAAGCCCCTGTTCGAGTGTCCAGCACGTGACTTCGCAGCCAACTCATCATGGCTATTCTCCTATTGCGTAACGATGCCTCCGACGTTGTTCACGGACTAAGATGCTCGTGGCGCGTGTGATTATCTTGACTTCTGCGCCTGTTGGCGGCTCGGATTGAAACACCTCATCGACGGCTGCTCTGTTAGCTCCATTGCCACGTGCACTGCGAGGAGGAGCAAGCTCGCTCCCAAGCAGCTCCCCCGCCAGCCCAAGCTTGCTTCGCTTGACATTTAACAACCCCCCGCGCAACCCTTCACCGCCACCTTTTCCTTGAAGTCCAGCCGAATTCGATATCGGGAACAACACGGCTTCTGAAACAGCTTCGAATTCTTCCAATCCAAGTGTCGTCCATTGGATGCTGCTCGCGTAGCACGCCGCCATCATCATGAGTCGTCCACTTCTTGCCCGAGAAACCAGAGAACTGTGCGTCTTGCTCTCGTTGAGGATAACGATACGACATTCGGGACGAAGCTGACTTGTTACCTCGCAGCCATAAGTCGATTATAGCATACTTGTCGGCCAATAACTTCACGGATACTGCGGCGACGCTCAGGGAGGAGTTAGACCTCGGAGAAGATGCTTTCGACGTACCCACGGCAAAGAAGTATGAAGGGGTGTTACAGAACAAATGGACGAGCATAGTGGGACTTCAAAAAGAGGCACGCTTATCACAACCTACCGGGATTTTGCGCTGGAACAACCTGTCTAATCCATGTGTTTGCAGATAATGGCCCTGGAGTCACGAAACGCCTCTCTACAATCTCAACTCGACAGTGCGACGCCTACATCCCTCTCTCGACGCAACCAGGACCCCAGCTCCTGGCTCCCAGCTTCCAATCCTAGACACACCCTTACCTCCCACCGAGAAATGATTAACTGCGTTGCCTTCCACCCGACGTCGAGCGCCATCGCTTCCGGATCCGACGACTTCACCATCAAGATCTGGGATTGGGAGCTTGGAGAACTGGAGAGAACGATCAAGGGACACACGAGAGCGGTGCTGGATGTCGACTTTGGAGGGCCGAGGAGTGGAATTTTGCTGGCGTCCTGTAGCTCTGATCTGACTATCAAGCTTTGGGACCCAGCAAACGAATATCAGAATATTCGGACCCTCGCAGGGCACGACCACATCGTTAGTGCCGTCCGATTCATATCTTCTGGGGCCGGAGAGCTGCTGGTCAGCGCCAGCGGGGACAAGACGATAAAGTTGTGGAATGTCACCACGGGATATTGCTTGATGACGCTCCAGGGACACTCGGGTTGGGTACGGGACGTTTGTTCGTCTCTCGACGGACAATTTCTCCTGTCTGCTAGCGCTGACCAGACCGCTCGACTATGGGACATATCTGGGCCAACGCCAGACAACAAGTTGGCCATGATCGGGCACGAGAACGTGGTCAAATGCTGTGCGTTTGCGCCACCCGCTTCTTACAGGCACCTGGCATCCATGGCGGGTCTGAAGAGGCCACCACCCGCAAGTAGTGCGGCGGAATTCATGGCGACCGGGTCACGAGACAAGACGATCAAGCTATGGAATTCTCGAGGCATGTGCATCAAGACTCTTATCGGCCACGACAACTGGGTGAGCGCCGTTGTCTTCCACCCTGGCGGTAAGTACCTCCTTTCCGTGGCGGACGACAAGACACTTCGATGTTGGGACCTCAGTCAAGAAGGCCGGTGTGTCAAGACACTGGAAGGCATCCACGACCACTTCATCACATCAATGAGATGGGCTCCGCCGATTATCAAGGAAGTGAATGGGGCCGCCAACGGAGAGTCTTCCAGAACGCCTACGAAGGGGGGTGCACCGCCCGCCGTTGATGTGCAGATTCGATGCGTTATTGCCACAGGGAGTGTGGACATGACGCTGAAGATTTTCGCAAACTAAACGGTGAGAATCTGCACGATGGCAAGGTGCGAACGGAGGTTCCGCTTCTGGCTTTGGCATGGCATTGTGCCAACCGCGGTTCGCTCCATTCATCGCTTTCGCCGAGCACGAAGGACTGGCCGATGCCAGACACTGCGAGCCTCATTCGTGTGGTCAATCATGATACATCCAAGAGTGTATTGGCTGAACTCTAGGCCAGACCTGCTGCCTCAACAAGAGATATGACGATTAATGACCTGAGCTTAAATGCCGTTGCTTGTGAGTCGCTAACATTGTTTCATCTGAAGCTCCCCATTCTAACGCCACTAGTGCCCTCACTCACTCTGACCTAGTTTATTATGATTCGGGCGTTTGGTCGGCCGCTTGGAGGATGGTGGACGAGGCGGAGGCATGATATTCGGATACGGCTACGGAGTACAGGTCGACAGATGGGAAGCGTGGATGAACACTAGGCCTTTAGGAATATGCTTTCATTCGGCACTTTTGGACAAGGTTGGGGACTAGACGTGGTATTGGCGCCCGGTGAGGTTGGTGACGGCGTCAGGTGAAGAAGTTGGATTTATCTATTTTATTCCAAGTTAACAGGAGTAGAATTCAAGCAGGAAGTAGCAGAAAACCTAGGTAACACGCATGCCTATTTGATAATGAAACCTAGGTCCCTTGTTGATGCGTGCCGGTGGTGGTTGTGAGGTGACGAGCGGCTGGCGCCTGGCTTCGCACCTGCCTGGCCCTGATGAGAATGTTCTCCGGCACCTTCCACCATCCAAGAAAGACCTGGTCTGGTGGTCTAGTGGTATGATTCTCGCTTAGGGAAAACCCTACAGCATTGCTTGCGAGAGGTCCCGGGTTCAATCCCCGGCCAGACCCTTCTTTTTGCAGACTTGGACAATTTGTGGCTATCGAAAGCTGCCTGTATTTTTTTTGGTCGCCCGCCGCCGGGTCCGTGGCGGATGGCAGCCGGGAAGCATCTGGGATTCTCCGCTGAGATCCGATCAGTGATGACTGTGCTTGCGGTCTTATTATAGCTTCTTCTGTCAATCCAGATGATAATTCAGACATCTCGAATTCGACCGTGCAAAACGTCGAGATTGGATATATTCCCGATATGATTCGTGTCTTGCACAACTCATCCCCCCCTCCTCAAAATAGGACTAGCTCCTCTCCTTCCTGTCCCCCCAAATGGAATCAAGCCTGTTTCCTGCACAACACGTCCCGCGTCTTTATGCATCGCCAGCGGGGGCCCGCCAATCAAGCACCTACACCGAAATTGTCTTCCACGTAGCCCTCTTTCATCCTCAGTACTTGTTTTCCTACGTTCCTCGGATCTACTTACTCACTACCTAAGCATAATTCGAACCTATCGATTACAGCATCGCCGTCAATAGCAATGTCGTTGACTTACTCCCCCATGGTCACGGCCATGATCCAGTCGGCTGCGCTGGGCGGGCTGGCCAATGTGCTTGCGCAGCTCATCGACGCATATAGATCCGAGGTATGAACTTGTTTTTTCTGCTCCAGGCCTTTCGGGAATGCTCAAAGGATGGTTAACGCATTCGCAGTCTCCAGTGTCAATAGATTTCGTGCCCGTCTTCCACTTCCTCCTCTTCAACCTCATTGCCACTCCGCCCAACTTTCTCTGGTACGTCCTCTTCTCCCCTCCACCACCTCACTTCACCCATCATCACCTTACTCACACAACCTCAGGCAAGACTTTCTCGAATCCTCATTCCCAGCCCACCCATCATCCCCCCCTTCTCCCCCCCCTCACCCCAAGAAATCAGACCACCCCCCTCCCCCTCCCGCTCCAGCTAACCCCCCTCTCTCCATCCCCAACACAACAATCAAGCTCCTCCTCGACCAAACCCTCGGCTCCTTCCTCAACACCCTCCTCTTCAGCACCTACTCGCACTCCCTGCGCGCCGCCCTTCACCCCGCGCCCCGCATCACAAACGTCTTCAAGGCCATCTCCTTCTGGTCCGCCCCGGGCACCGTCGACCTGTCCCGCGTCGACTGGGAGCTCGTCTGGCAGGCCTCCAAGGCCGAGTTTTGGCCCATCGTCGTTGCCGGGTGGAAGCTCTGGCCCGTCGTCAGCCTCGTCAACTTCACCGCTGTCAAGACCGTCGAGGGCCGGAACCTCGTCGGCGCGCTGGCGGGTGTGGGCTGGGGGATCTACATGAGCTTCGTTGCCGCTCAGTGAACGTTTGGAGCGACATGTATCCGGTGTTGCGTCTTGATGGGACGGGTTTGGATTGGTCTTGTTGTACTTGGCATGGTGACTATGGCTGGGACGAGAATACACAACAATGAGCAACCTCATCAGGTGCTGCTCATCAACTTGTCAAAATATGAGCAAATACACACTCAAGAATTAAATCCATTCGATAAGCGCTTCTATCGAACTCTATGGCTCCAAAACAGTTCTTACATCAAGGCCAAGTTAATCTGTTCGCCAAAACCTGACCAGAACCCAGACTCGCTGCAAACTTCCATCGCTACCCATACCGAGAAAGAAATATGAACACTCTCCGAATATCCTGTGCAGCCGCCGTGATTATGAGATTTGAGCCTCGAAGCTTGTTGGACGGATCAGCGAGCGAATGCCCAAGTGCTCATTCGATCCCATTGAGGTGTCTCCTGAACTTGAAAAGGGTGCTGGAGTGAAGACAGCCGCCGCTGGATTGAGTCGGGATCGGTTCCTATTTGTATACCACTCAGGCTGCCTCTGCCGTGGAGTAACAGGGATAGACGCTTGAGCTGGGACGAGCTGGGCTTGACTTTGCACCCAAGCCTCAACCCGCGAATTGGTATCCATGTCCAAATCTCCGTCACTCGAGCTGACTTGAGGTCCCTTCAGCCTCTTTGGCGATTTTGAAACAGAGGGGATCCGTTGGAGCTGACTGACGATTGCTACCTGGGTCGATGACGAGTTTTCCTGGACTTGAAGAGGTCGTAAAAACCAGTCCTCATCGGGAGTGCTGGCCATGATCCTGTACTTCACAAATAGACCGTCGGCTATTTCATACCAGTAAAACAACCAGGAACGTGCGTGCCAAAGACACGCCTCATTATTCTCAGGTCGGAGCATCTCATTGGCGAAGTTGTAGATGACGGCAAGTACCCATCTGATATCTCTGGGGAGCATTTCCATGGCTTGAATGACGCAAGACCACTCTCGTGCGTTTTTGAACAATTGATCACGGTTCTCCAATGGGGCGATAGCGTCGAATAAACCCATAAGATCGATGTCCTTGGAACAGGGCTGATATGCGATGGCGCCATGCATAGTCTGGTAGCGGAGAAGAGAGAGCCCTGGGATGCGAGAATGGGGGATCAAAGTGTCTGAGATGACCTGATACGTTGGGTCGTCCCGAGCAATGTCATCCAAAACATCATCTGACGGGCAAGGGCAGATTTGGCTCCAGGCCTCACTGAATCGATCAGTCTGAGCCATAAGAGCCGTCTGTGGGAGCAATTCCACAACCTCATCATGGGCCATTCCCTCCAGCTCGGCGGCGTTGGTCATGCTGGCCCTGAAGTCTTGGTCGCGAACCCAGGTCACGCCCTGCCTCTTGGAGAAGAAGAGCACCGCACACTCGCCGCAGCGTGGTTGGATGCTGGGGTAGCTGAAATAGAAGGCATGGTAAGATCGATGGGCTGGACAAAAGTACTATCTTGTCTGGGCTGAGGCAGCCCGACCGTCATGCTGAAAGAGGCGGATCTGGCCCCCCACGCAGCAAAAGCAGGCACCGAGGCACCTCATTGTCGATGCGAGGCTGGAACGCGAGGACAGGGAAGATTCGACAGGGGAGGACATTGTTGGTTGAGAGATGATTATGATTGGTGATAACAAGCCAAGACAGGGCAAATAGCATAAAGCAGAAGAGATGCCGAAAGACAACGAGCGACGAAACACTGGAAGCGAACGTGTTGGTGGGATATCCGTACTGTCGAGCGGAAGAATGGAAGAAGAGTGGAATGACGATTCAGTCGGCTGGCCGAGTTTTGTGATTGGCGATGGCCTCACAACTGGAAGCTGCCGGGGCTTGGCGCTTGCCTGGTTGATGACGTAAGATGCAGTTGAACAAGAGGCCCAGGCAGGTGGCTTCCTTGAGATGTGACGGATCAGGGCAGGTCCTGTGAGAAGATGGGCTGATACCTTGGGTACCTTAGGTAGCTGCTTCGTCCAGCTGGTAAACAACACGGCAGTTGCACGCATCAGATGCACTGGACATTGGACGGCTTGGAAGTATTATGCACGCATAGCATGACATGGTGGATGATTGCATGGAAAGGGCGCTGCAGGGTCGCACATCAACTCATGGCTGACGGTGACAACGGCTACAGACAGGAACGAGAGAAATATCCGTACTGTATTTTCGTAATAAACAGGCCATGGTTGCATGCGATCGAGGCGTGTTTTGTGAGATGTGATTGCAGGAGAATCATGACGGCATTTGACCCCTGAGGCCTGAGAGACCAGGACAGACTGGGGTTCCATGCTAGCGATACCGAGGGTGCGGGTGAGGCAGGCGGAAGCCAGGGAACACACTGTCGCTCGACAAAGTCGAGGTCATTATCATCTGATGTTGATGCAACTGGAAGCCGTCGACCCCTCTCCCGAGACACTGGAGCCTTGGGCCAGACTATGGCCCGCGAACCTTGTTTGTTAGTTCCGATGAATATCTCCCTCAATCTCAACCTCTAAGCTTAGTAGAGCACCACGCATGGTCGCATTGCGGCGTCGTGAAGCCTTGGACGAGAAAATGCCGTAGGGAGAACAATGCCTGCCGGGTCTCTCAGCTGAAAGTCGAAGAAGCAAGGTCTCATGCAGGCCACCACGCTCCTCGTGTCGATATCCGATACCCCTGCGAAGAGAGGGAGAGAACTTACTAATTGAACTGAGGTGACAGGAATTATGTCGACCTGTCGCCTGATGACCTTCTAACAGCCTCCTGACAGCTTCCCAGCACGACTCCCACCCATTAGTGCCACCACCTAAGCAGCCACATCACCACAATCACCACCCAAGCAGGGAATCCGAGGATAACTCCGTCTCCACCAGACGCCATCACAGGAGCCGTCTTCCCGGTTTCTCGTCCATCTCCCCGTTCCCGCATTCCGTCGCGGCATTGGCGTTTGGTCGTGGCTGAGTGACCCACAAGTCGCGAGACACTGGATTCCAGCCGAGTCATGATGATTGAGACGTCTCCGATTGAGTTGCGGCAGCCGACAACGGCCAAAGGAAATGAGCTGCACGGCAGAGAAGTATCGTCCATGTCTCGGTTGCCATTTGGTTGCTGTTAGATGAGATTAATGGACCATCATCATGATTCAATCTGAATTGCCAATGCTCATGGTTCTTATGGCAGCCGCCGCTCATGATTTGACGCTAGAGGGTGAGGGACAATGCAATTGGGAGCAGACAGAAGGCGCACTTGAGGGGAAAAAAGCACGGGGCAGTCCTTGATTTCATTTGATGAGCGATGATGACATGCGTGGTCCTTGCCGAAATAAGATCAGGGACTTCCTCGAAATCATTCATTCATTCGTTATCATCTTATTCGTACTTCGTACTCATGCCTACCGAGTCTACGGGGGGTTGCAGTACTTCATCCCCATTGTCTTCCGTCTCCTGGGGTGGAAGGACCGAGGGATTGGGGGCCAGAAATTAAGTTCTGTGGAGGGGCCGCTCGCCGCTGCGAGCCAGGGGCTGAGGGGAAACTTGGGGAGGCGCTGGTACTGCGCTCTTGCTTGGCCTGCTTTGCTCCTGCCAGGCCCTGCGGTGCCGCAGATGTGGCATTTTTCGTCTAGGGAAGGCGCGCACTTATTGGGCGGCACCTGGTCACTTCGGCCACCAAACACCTGCCCGTCCTGCCGGTCTGAGCTGCAGCCAAGTCAACCACGGCCCCATGATGGCCCCACCACCTGCAGGTTCTCTCCCTGGAATTGCAAGTCTCTCTTTCCCGTCTCGCTGCTTGCTCAGATTCTCGATCCAGTGCACCTTCCACTCCACTCAAGATCTCACCTTCCCGTCCAGTCCTCTCCTCTCTCGAATCCACCGACCACCTTCCGTCCCCAAGCAACTCCTTCCCTGGTCTATTTCCCGGCATTAGTGATGCCTTTCTCACCATCACTTCTCAGCATCACCGCCTCTTGTCACTCGCTTTGATTGCACTAACGAGCAAGCTGCCACCTGCCATCCAACCGCCTTGATCAACCTCGCAGCCTCGTGCGTCCCTCCCGCCTGCTCTTACAAACTGCCTCGCAATCGAACCTCACGCCTTTCTGCTAAGGTAGAATGACGACACCAACACTCTCCCCCTCGCCGCGTTGCTCTTCTTAGCATCGGGTGTACATATCATCGTCAACTGCCAAGCCGATCTCGACATCACCAATTCGTCGTCGCATACTTCCGGTTTCCGCCCTCGTCTCTGCTACCGCCTGGCTGTTCTCATGAACGCATTTCCATATCCAGCGGGCCACCAGGCGGGCATGAATTTGTCGCTCCAGTCCCTTGGCCTGGTCGACCTCATCAGCTCCGACCCCCGCCCTACCTTTGTCGTTCAACTATCGTCACCCCCCGAAACCCCGTCGAGCGACATTCTATATCGAAACTCGGCTCTGAAGGCTCTAGTTACTCTCGACCAATCTATCAGCGGCATTCCCCAAGATCCATCACACCTCCCCTTCTGGAAATGGGTCACCAGCCCACTGACGGCTTCGCAAGCCGATGCTGACCCCGAGTCACAATCTGCCACAGAGGCACAGCACTCTCTGCCATACTTTGGCATTTTCTGGACCCGTAGCCTCGTCTGCAACCAGTGGGTTGTTATGAGCGGGAACGAGACGGCCCCTTCCTCTGAACCTCCTCGAAAGAAACGAATTGAGTGCAACAAGGAAGGCAGCCCGGTATCCTCGAGACATTCCCAAAACCCAATATTGGATGCAGCATCTAGGAGCAAATCAGACAGCAAAACGCCCATCATCTACCGTGCCGAGTCTCACCCAGGCCTCATGGTCCCCATTTTCGCATCCGAGCCCGAACCGTTTCTTGACATCGTCCAGTGCGTGGATTGGGCCTCGACCTCGCTGGGGCCCATGGTTGACTGGTCTGCCCAATTGCAACAGACCTTCAGCCAAGTCATCGCCGATTCGAGACCTATCGCTCTGTACTGGGGGCCTGACTACATCACCATCTACAATGAGGCTTTCTCAAAGTATTGTGGCGCTGCGCACCCCGGGCGTCTCGGCTGTTCTGCCATTGAGACATGGCCTCATCTCAAGAACAAGCTGGAGGAGATGATGGCTGTTCCCATGAAGAAGTGCTCAAAAATGGAAGAAGAATCGAGATTCTTTGTTCAGCAACCAGATGGGCCCGCTGAAGAAACATATGCCCAATGGTCATTGGTTCCCATCGTATCAGGCAAGCAATGTTTGGGCGTGCAGCACTCTCTTCTCGACGTTACCTCGAAGCGACTCTGGGAGAGACGAATGAAAATGCTGGTCGATCTTGGCGAGGCTCTGGTGACAAGCCGAGATGTCAGGTCATACTGGGAATCCATCATTGAAGAGCTGGAACGTTGGAGTCCAGCATACGACGTCCCGCTTGCTTTTCTCTACTCTGTGGGCGAAGATGATGATGGTTCTTCTTCAACCTCGAAATATGGCTGCCCGCGGACTTGTCGCTTCGAAGGGTCTCTCGGCGTGCCAGAAAACCACATCATTGCGCCACCCGTCCTCAATCTTCGGGACTCCGATGATGGTCTTGCTCCCATGTTTCGCGAGTCTCTCAAATCGCCCCACCCGCTTCTCCTGCAGACAAAAGACGATACTCTACCACAGAGACTGCTTCACGGATTGGAATGGCGTGGCTTTGGTGACGCCTGTCAGGCTGCAATCATCTGCCCAATACGCCCAACCAAAGAAGAACACGTGATGGGCATCTTGTTCCTTGGTCTCAACCCGCGGCGCCCTTATGACAACGACTATCGGCAGTTCATTTCTCTTCTCAACCAAAAGCTGACGAGTTCTCTCGCCTCGACGGTGCTTCTCGAGGAGGAAACTCGCCGAAGACGCAACGCAACTGAACAAGCCGCCTTTGACAACGCCATGCTTCAGGAAAGACTCCAGTATCAGACAGAACAAGCAATCAAATCGGTTCAGACTCTCAAATCCGTGGCAGAATTTATCCCAGCCGGGATGTGCTTTGTCGACTCTGACGGGAACGTTGCCTTTGCGAACGATGCATGGCACCGTATCACGGGTTACCCGAAAGGAACGATCAATCATGGTGCCCTCCTAGAGTCGGTCATGGAAGATGACAAACCAAGGGTTATCCAGGCCTACAAAGAGGTTGAAACAAGTGACGTTGTGACGTGCACGTATCGAATTCTGCGAAATGAGTGCAGCCCAAGTTCCGAGGGTATCAGCGCCTCACCCACGATGGCGAGGTTGGATGGTAAGGTGGTCCGTCACATCTTGGCCTCCATCAAGGCAGAGCGGGCGCCGGATGGCAGCGTGGTTAGGACATTGACCTGCTTGACCGACGTCACCGTGGAGAAGGAGGCCACTGAAGAAGCCCTCCGACGGGCGCAAGAGGCCGAGAACCTTAAGCGTCTCGCCGAGTTTGCGACGGTCGGCATGTACGATATGAGGATGGATGGGCGCTTGTTGAGTGCAAATAATCTATTCTGGGAGCTGACCGGTCTGACCAAGGTGGATCTCAACGACGTAGTGGTCAAGCCCTGGCCCGAATGCATCGTCGAAGAGGACTTGGAGATTCTCGAGGAGAGCCTGGAAGCGTTGGAGGAAACTGGGCGACCCCAAACGGCTGAGTTCCGACTCAGAACTCCGTGGGTCACCGAGGACAGCCAGGGTAACCCATCTGTAACCTCTCAGTGGGTTCTCGCGACTTTTATGCCTGTCAAGAACTCGGATGGTGTCATACTGTCGTTTACTGGTTGTCTCAGCGATGTGTCGTTACAAAAGTGGCAACTTGACCAGGAGAAGTCTCGCAAGGAGGAGGCCATTGAATCCAAGCGGCAGCAAGAGAACTTCATCGACATGACGTCTCACGAAATGCGAAATCCGCTCAGTGCTATTTTGCACTGCACCGACGCAATCATTGCCTCCCTTACCAGAGTCCAGGACCTGGTAGAAAACTCGGAACCGCTCACTCCCGTTCAGACAGAGACGAACATGGGAGAACATGGCCCGCGCCCTGGTCAATCTGAGGAAGAGAAGAAGCTCCTCGAGGACAGCATCGAGAACGCCGAGACGATCGTGACGTGTGCTCAGCATCAGAAGCGCATCGTCGACGACATCTTGACAATGTCAAAACTCGATTCCAAACTCTTGGCCGTCACTCCTTTCACGGTTGACCCAATCCAGATAGTCAACGACGCGTTGAAGATGTTCGAGGTTGAGGCTCGGCGCGTGGACATTGAACTCACCTCGTCGGTTGATCAATCATACAAGGATCTCGGTTTCGACTACCTGGACCTGGATCCATCCCGAGTAAAGCAAGTGCTGATCAACTTGCTCACCAATGCATTGAAGTTTACCAAATCTGGCGAGCTTCGCAATGTCAAGATTTGTGTCAAGGGATCAAAGCACCCGCCAAGTCGGGACATGACGGCAGTCGACTTCATTCCTCGTTTCTGCGACGTTTCGGAAGAGTACGACCAACCAGCCCTCCGAGGCAGAACCAACCCGGTGTACCTACTTTTCGAGGTCAAGGACACAGGCCAAGGTCTTACGACACTGGAAAAAGGCAACTTATTTAACAAATTTGTGCAAGCCAGTTCGAAGACTCATGTCAAATACGGAGGTTCCGGGCTCGGCCTCTTCATCTCCCGCCGCTTAACCGAGTTGCAAAACGGGGCAATCGGCGTGGCGAGCGAGCCCGGGGTCGGATCGACTTTTGCCTTTTACATCGAGGCTTATGTGCCTAGTGAAAGATCGCGAAACGAAGCACTGGCTGCCGCGGCTGCGGCCAAGCTGATGGCCAGTACCGACACGGCTGAGACTGTGGACGGCAAACGGACACTCAACCTGCGCGATGTCCGGGTTCAGCGTCACCAAAATCCGGGCGGTCACATCCGCTTGGATGGGATTCTGATCGTGGAGGACAACCTCATCAACCAACAAATCACGCGGCGAGGTCTCATAGATCGAGGCTACACAGTCGACGTGGCGAACCACGGGATCGAGGCCCTCGACAAGCTTCACCGACACCAAGGGTTGACTCCCAGACCGGAAGCCGGGCTCAGTGCTACCCCATCGGGTTCTAGAAACAATCCAAGCACAGTCCCGATTGCCATCAACCTGGTCCTGATGGATATCGAGATGCCTGTCCAAGACGGCTTGACTTGCACGCGACGGATCCGAGAGCTGGAGCAGAGCGGTGACGTGTTTTGTGCGTCAGGCGGGCGCATCCCAATCATTGCAGTAACGGCCAATGCCCGACCTGAGCAGGTGATGGAGGCAAAGCAGGCCGGGTGCGACGACGTGCTAGTCAAGCCGTACCGGATCCCCGAGTTGATTGAGAAGATGCAAGTAGTCATCCGTCGCATTGGGGGGCTAAGCCCGAACTCGCCTGTGCGGTAGACGACGCAACGGCATAGAAGGAGGCATAGGTGGCATGCAGCACCGGTATGAGTATATGGCATGATGATCGCGTTTAGTCTTATTTTTGAGGCGTTTGGGGGCCGGTCAAAAGGGACATGTTGAGGGATAATGGAGGGAGGGACCGCACAGGGTGTATCCCGGCATACGACGGAGTTTATTTGGTATTCCCTTGAAGGGTTCATGGATGGAGAGGGCGGAAATCCCCAAGCTTTAGTCTATATACTACCTTATCCAAGAAAAGATATTACGATGTTATCAAGGAACTGGCTGTGTGCAGTGGTCACTTATATTGGGTACGAATAGAGCACAAGGTGAAGGACTACTCACTTATATCAGGTACGAACAGAGCACAAGTTAGGGACTACTCCGGGAAAGGAAACGCAGCCTCGAGTTGGCTCAGGCAAGGGAAGCTTACAAGGAAGAAGATGATGTGTAAAATGGAACCTGGTCATTCAACTAGTATCCCGTGCAAGATACGATATCCCCAAGACTCCAAACGCCATTCAAATGTGCATATCCGAGATGCAATTTACTTTCCATCAACACACTCCCAAAGACAACAAGAGGACCGCTCACAGTCTCCCCACCATGCCTTTCATCGAGATCATTTCAAACTCCCAGACAATCCATCCACCTTGTCAACCTGGCCGTGCCGTGGGTGAATCGATATGATGCGGGCTGAGTCCCCCTCTTTTTCAAAGTCAGTGGACGCAAGCTCTATTTCGAGGTCTGCAATCTAATCCTATTTGTAGGTAAATATAGGACCAAACAGACCAAGGGGCCATTCTGGATCAGGATCGCACCGAACTCCTCCCTGGAGAAGGAGAAGGAGGTGTGAACAAGAAACACCACTCGCCGTTGCTGTA
The DNA here is from genome assembly GCA_911649645.1 of Thelonectria discophora. NCBI lineage: Eukaryota > Fungi > Ascomycota > Sordariomycetes > Hypocreales > Nectriaceae > Thelonectria > Thelonectria discophora. Next base: position 2,101,301 of record CAJVRK010000012.1, read on the forward strand.
ATCCCACGTTGGGCGTGCCAGTTTGTTGGATTGGCTGTAGAGCCCACCGGCCCCGGGAGGCACCGTACAAGGCGCAAACTAGACTCTCAGACACTGACGTCGGGTGATGCCACGGAGCCAACCGGGCCACCCAATTGACGACGGCGAGGCGGCCCGACGACCCCTTTCTCCTCAGCTCTCTTCTTCGTCCGACACGCAGCCGTCGCAGTGGTAGAGGTAGTCCCGCCCGCGCACAAAAGGAAACAGACAAAAAGCCCCCCCGATCCCCGAGCCGACATCGGATGGTCTGCTCCTGGGAGCTCCTGGGCGGCGGCCGCGATGACGACGACGACGACGACGACTCGGCCGTGGCAGGAAGCCCGACTGCGTCCATCTGCAGTAGATCATGGAGGGGTGGGCGTAACCTCTCCCCCCAGAACGGGCTGCTCGGGGGGGTCCCCGATGGGCTCTTCCTCTCCGACCACGGGCAGTTGCAAACTGATCGACGAGGGACGACACATCCTCGAGCTCTTCGTCCCGGATGCTGACCAGATCAGCCACGTCAGCGTCCACGTCCGAGAGGCTCTCGTCGTTGTCGCTGACTGACGGGATGGTCGAGATCCCAGCTCCCCCAGCAGAGGAGCCACGACGGTTTCCTTGCTGTTCGCTTTCTGGGTCGGCTAGAAAGTCAAACTGTGCCATTGTGCTCGTCGTCGTCGACACGACGCATGCCATGAAGGGGTCGTTGGGTTCCACTACGGGACTCGTACTGGATCGCTTTGGGTTTCCAAAAGGTAGGCTTCTTTGGGCCAGTTGACGGCGAGTAGAGAGAGACTAAATTCCGAAGAGGGCGTACTCCTTGAAGTTGTTGTGCAGGGATGAAGAGGAGAAGAAGGGGTTGTGTTGGTGGCTAGGGAGGGGGAAGCATTCAGCCAAGGGTACTTTGTGTCGCTGTTTACGCATAAAGAGAAGAATTCTAATGAGGATGTATCCGAGGATCGACAGGAGGGTTTGCTTAGTAGATAGGTTGACGCTGTGGCGGCAAGGAGGGCCTTCAGGCAGGGTCCTTGATATCGGTGTTGGTGGAGCGTGGAAAGAGAAGAGTGCCGAAGAGGAGGCTTAGCTTGTGTAGTATGGGGATTTTGTCGATAGGTTGAAGCAACGACAGCAAGGAGGTCCTCAAAGGCCACTCATACTTGAGGTAGATGTCGGCGGCGTGAAGAGAAGAATGCTGAAGAAGAGAGAGTCGGGTATGATGATGGGGAGGAATCGAGACTAGGATGAGGGGACGGTGGCCTTTATATAGGTAGCGAGTGTTTCTTGGTCTCCCATAGATGAGCAGGAAAGGTGTTGAGAGCTGGACAGGAGGAAGTGAGCGAAGAAGAAAGGGCGTCTTCTATATCGGACCAGACAGGAGGAACTGGGGGAGGTATTAAAGCAACCGGCGTCGAGGCAGATGACAGACCAAACGAACAAGTAGGTGTGAGGGATGAGTTCGCGGCTGTGACGGACTCTAAGGAGTAGTCGTGGCTCAAACGGCGTTGTTTGTAAGGAACGGTCCTCAAAAGGGAAAGGGAAAGGGAAGGGATGACAAGTCGTGATTGTTTGCTAGTCGATGTTGTGATGCAAATAATCTCGAACCGAGTCGTAGTGTCCCAAGGAGAGATAGAAAAGACCAAATAGAAACACCGAACGAGTGGTTTGGCCCTTCAGGACGACACCGTTGCCATCGTGAATAAGCGTCCGTCGACGCCCTGCACAAATGCTGAGCCTCAGACGATTGTCAGACTTATTACAGCGAACAAGGTTCCCTCTGTCCTCGGGATATCTTCTACATCAATAAAATAATCGATCCTTGAAGATTTATCCCGAGAAGAAGATTCCCGTTGTTAAAAGTCGCCGTTTGGAAAGAAACACAGCTTTATCCCCGAGCGTGAGGCTATTCACGACGGGTGCTTGCACACGAACCCGAAGCCCACGTGATGGTTGGGAAACGCGTTGCCTTTGTGGAAACCGGATTTCTAGGCAGGTCTTGAGGATGTTTGCCTCGTCGAATTGTATAGAAGGCGCTAGGTAGATATACTTGCGCGTCACAGCCACGTAGTACCACCCTGCGAGGCGCAATTCCAATATGCAAAATGAACGAATTAAGACGCTATGTCCCTTTCCATTGATCATGTCCGATGACTGCCTGCCTATCGCATGGCATGCTTCCCATTGCTTTACCTGCATATGCTTTTTTTTGCTTTCTATGTCCCATGCCTATGTCCTTCGACGAACCGTCCCAATCAAAAGATCCCTGCTTCCTTATCATCATGCCTGCCTACCTAGTAGGTAGGCACAGTATTTACATGTACATACCCCTGATGCTCATAGCCTCTCGACTTCATCATCGGGCGCCTCAATGGAAAGGCTAAGAACCGTATGACCGCCCGAATTTTCCGCATGCCTCTCCTCGCTCCGCTTGTGTCCGCCTTCGTGCGCCGAGCCAGTCGTGTCGACGACGCCGTCTTTGAGCTCACCAATCTGCTTGATGGGCCGTCCATCGCCGTCGAGATCCACCACCACATCCACCGTATCTATGCTACCGTCCTCGGTGTACTCGTACATGTTCTTGAGGTCCCCGCGCGAGACCGCCGTCATCCAGATGGACCCGAGCACCCCGGGAACGAGGAACAGCAGCGCCGGCTGGCCGCGCTGCGAAATGATGAGCGAAGCGATCGTCGCGAGCATGCCGGCGAGGTACCCGACCAAGGCAGAGTGAAAGTACGTCTTCTTGAAAATCGTCTTCTCGAGGGCAGGGGGCATGATCCGAGCACGAGCGAAGATGTTCTCCCGGATCCAGACGAAGTCGCCCCAGTGGCCCTTTACATTCACGTACTTGGCCTTGACTTCGCGGTGCTTCTGCTCGCTCCGCACGCTGAGCGTCTCCGACGAGGGATGCTTCTCGACCAGCTTGAGGTTCTCGGCCTGGTACTTAATCTGGTCCAAGTAGTGCAGGTACAAATCGAAGCGGAGAGCCATGGCGATCAAGATTCCCGGGATGACGATATCGCCGAGTCCGAGAATGCTACTCCGTCCGGCAGCCGTGAAGGTCAACTTGATAGGCGCGTCCAACTTGGTGGCTACCGTAACCATGAATGGTCTGGGCTTGTCAGCATTACTCAAGGCAATCGGAACTGGCACAGAAACAACGAGGGAAAGCACTCACGTGTAAAATACCATGACAATGTCATAAACAAACAAACCCCCCAGGAGCAGGGTCCCCGTGATGTAATCGGTAGGCGAAATGACCTGGAACGACCCATAGCACATGCCGTAGCCCAATATGTTGGCGAGCAACGTCGACGAAGTATAGGAATATAGAATGGCAGTTCCTAGTGCCAAGAATATGGCTACAATGTGCGAGAACTTGAACTTGCCCTCCTTCTTGCCGACACCGTGGACAAAGATCTTGATAACCCAGCGGCGCTTGAGCATGTCCCGGATCGACCACGCCGTCCTGCGCAACCCCTCAGAGGCGCCAAGGAAGCGGAGGAATCCTGGATACGGGTTCAAGGAGCCGTCGGTGCCCAGGCTCGGGTTGCCCACGGCATCGCAGAGCTTCACGGAGCGAGTCTGCTGGTCGACGGCGCGCAGGCGGCCGTCCCTGCCCCTCCAGTAGCGTGGGAAGACGAAGCCCGTGGCCAGGTCCATGGCGTGCGAGTACAGGCTGACGAGGCTGGCGACGGAGATGGTGGCGATGTAGTTGCGCACGAGGGTGTTGATGATGTCCGGATCCTGCATCCACTGGAAGGCGTGGTACAGGCCCATGAGCACGCAGGCGGCCAGCACGGGGAACAGGATGGCGTCGGACGGCTCGAGGCCCTGCTGGAAGTTGCGCTCCTCGTCCTCGTCGTCGCTGCCGGGCTTGCCGTCCTTGTCGCGCGCCGCCGAGGGGGGCCGGCGCAGCGAGGCGTGCGAGCCCACGTAGATGATGGCCAGCGTGCTGAGGATGAGCTTCGTCTCCAGGAAGAGGAAGTCGGTCTCCTGGAGGAATGCGATGAAGGAGTTGACGGCCGCCATAGTGGATGTGAGATGGGTGGTCGGCCTGGCTGTGTGTGAAGATGGAAGAGTGAAAGTGAGAAAGAGAGAGATGGAGGAAGGTGCAGCCAATGCAATTGAAAAGAGAAAGAGAAACGAAAAAGCGACGAGAGCGATAAGAAGACCACCAAAACACACACAATCACATAACCAAGCCACTCACGCTCACACTCACACACACATGCATGCAACATGCAACTCGGCATGGAAATGAAAGAAAACTGAAGCGAGCGGCGACAGTGTCCAGCGTGGGATGACGTTCCTTGCAAGTCACGTCGTCCTTGCCGGCGAGTTTTCCGGGGAAAGGCTGCGTGCGCAGTGCGGACGACTAAAAAAACATGGTCAGCTCAACTTGCCCTCTCTGGGTAACCACCTCGACTGGGCCACGCAGCGCTAAAGAAATCGCCAGGGGCTGCATCGTCAAGCCGAGCCAATCAACGCGCGAGCTAATCATCAAGGGAACCAAGGTGCGCTTGGGTAGCCTCGTCTGCGTCCCCGCCATTTTCTTCAACCAGGACCCCTCCAAAACCTCCAAAAACCTTCAACACAACGTCCGGTGTTACACAAGCCTTTCAACCCCACGACAAAGACACGGAACAATCATGACCACCAACGTGCTGCTGGAGACCTCAATGGTAAGCCTGCATCACGCCCCCAATTGCCGCCCCAACCACAAAACTCCCCAACCACATCCTGCCACCACCCACTAACACCCTTCCCCTTCCCCCAGGGCCCCATAACCGTCGAGCTCTACACCGACCACGCCCCCCGAACCTGCGCAAACTTCTCGACCCTCGCCCGCCGCGGCTACTACGACGGCACCATATTCCACCGCGTGATCCCCAACTTCATGGCCCAGGCCGGCGACCCGACGGGCACCGGCCGGGGCGGCGCCTCCATCTACGGCGACAAGTTCGCCGACGAGATCGACCCTTCCCTGCGGCACACGGGCGCCGGCGTCCTCAGCATGGCCAACGCGGGGCCAAACACCAACGGGTCGCAGTTCTTCCTCACCCTCGCGCCCGCTCCCTGGCTCGATGGGAAGCACACCATCTTTGGGCGCGTGCGCGCGGGCATGGCCACGCTGCGCCGCGTCGGGCTCGTCAAGACGGGGACCGACGATCGGCCCGTCGAGGACGTGACGATTGTCAAGGCGCAGGTCGTCGAGGGGGACGATGAATGAGGATTCAGGCAGAACCCAACTCGGCCGGAAGAGGGGAAAATAAGGCTGCGGCGGTGACAGCCGACGGCGGGAAAATGCGGGCGCGAAATGATAATGATACCTTGATTTTAATATTCATGTCTTGGCGTACTCGGAGTTCTATAGATGCGTCCATTCCTTCACCAGGGACGCGTAACGAGCAATTACATGTCACGTCATTCTTACAGTGTCTCAATCAAATAGTCAAGTACAGTGCAATATCAACACTTGAAGAACCAACACAGTCCAGAAGTATCCATTCTTGACATACAAACGACTCCAAAAACGCCCCCATCCTGGGTTTTCCGCGGATGCTATGAGTATCTGGTTCCCTGTACCGTAGCCAACCAAGAACCGCCCGTCCAATGTAGTGTTTCGAGGAAATAATACAGCCAAAAGGAACTACGACGAGCAAAGAATGCGACGAAAAGCAAGGGCAAAAGTCAGAAAGAAGACAGCAAGAAAACAAAAAGGCCAGGTCCTTCACCCCTATCCATGCGCCTGTGACCATCCGGCTCTATCTGTATCCAACCAAGCTCAGAAATGAGCTATTGGGTCAATCCGCATGTTTCTGTCAATAAGTTCGACAAGTCACCATCCTTGCCACGGGCGCCTGTTGGCAGGATTCGATCCCAAGGAAGCAAGTGAGTTATGCCTCTCCAGAAGGTGGTCCCTTCAGAGGCGGTCCCTTCAGAGGCATTACCGGTGCAGAAAGCACCGAGGCAAGCAGCGTGACAGGATTCGCGGTAGCATCGGCCTCATCCACCCGTCCGCCTTTCTATTGCGGAGCGGGAGGTGACGACAATGTGCCCGACGACTCCGACTCTCCTTCGGTTTCTCGAATGCTTGTAATCTTGGGCTTGTTAGCACCCAAGTTGGGCTTGCCCATTTTGAGCTTCTTGACCGGCGTCGTGTTCTTGGTGACGGCCTTCTTTGGGGCCACGTCGCCACGATCCGCCTTCGTCTCGTGGCTCAACGACGACAGAGCCTTTGGCTTGTTCTTGAGAGGAGGTTTCGTCTTGATGATGACCTTTTTCGTGTTGGCCGCGCCCTTGAGCCTCTTCTTCTTGGGACCGTTCTCCACGTCGGCCACCACCTCCTCACTCGCATCGCGCTTCTTAGGGCTTGTACCGCGCGATCCCGGCGTGGGAGTGGCCTTTTGGGAGGACGGGGGAGTGTCGTTGCCTAGCTTTTGCGCAGCAGCTCTACTGGCGGTTCGACCGCTGTTTCCGATGCACGAGCCCATGTGGTTGTTCAACCTCGTGACAAGGATGCAGCGCTTGCATTTGCTACACGTCGCCGAGGGAAATGAGAGCACGTTGGGAGGGCGCTGCTCCGGGGTCGGCGTGTCGGCATTCTTCTCCATGTCCTTCTTCTTTTTGCCGCGGCCGGGACCTGGGCCGACCCAGCTCTGACCGTAGATGTCGCATCCGGGCTTATCGATGTAGGGGTGCTTTTTGCAGTAGATGACGCTCGGGTCGGGCTTGCGGAAGCCTTTGCCGTCGGTGGGATATAGTAATCGCGGGAGGTGGCACTTGGGACACAAGACTTCGGAGGTAGTCTTAAGGGGGTTACCCTTGAGAAGCACCCTTCCATCCTCGTAGATGGCGGCGTCGGTCTCGATGCGAATGTCGGGCCGGGAGTCGGGCGTGGAGGAATCCGAGGCGTCCGAGGCCAATTTCTCGACTCGGATGGCGGCCGTCGTCGCTCTGGCCACCTTTTCTTCGCGGTGTGTCTTCATCAAGAGGTCGGCAATGACGTTGAACAGCACATCGTCGAGAACGGAGCATGCCTGCGTTGAGCACCCGCCAAGGTCAGCCAGTGTCGAGAAGAATTGCCAGAGGCCATGTTCGCGAGGGAAAGAGGGAAATGAGGGCACGAGGGAAGAGTCGAGCGTAGTCACGATTGCGACCAGATAGCATCATGACCAGCGCGGGTTTGAGCAGGCGTCTCTCTCCTCTCCGGGTGACATAAGGAACGCGACGACAGACGAGACGAGGAGCGCTTACCAATTTGTCCATGCTGCCAGCATCATCCGGAGCGCGGATGATGCCGGCTCTGCCTGATGAGGCGCTCATGGTTGTCGCCAGGTCACCCAAGGGTCAACAGGAGGGACGGGGAGAAAAAGAAGGGAAGAGTGATGGACTTGTCCGGTGGAAGGGTGTGTAACTGAAATCGTGTGACGAGGCCCGAGGAGCAACGCAACGCAACGGCCGTAGCTCACACCTAGGCGGGTGGAGGGGGGTGTGGATTTCTGATGGGAATGAAATCACTGCTGGCCGAGGAAGCAATAAGCTTATGAATCCTATCGTAGTCAACACGGATAAAGGATTCGCGTGGAGGACAGAGTGAGGATTTTAAGAACAGAAAAAAAAAAACCAGAAGATAAAAAAAATAGAGACGCAAAGAAAGTTCGCGATCAAAAAGATTTGCGATAGGTAGGAAAGGCAAAAATGACGGTACGGCAATCGCCGTTTGTCACTCCAATGGCTCTCAAGGTCAAGTCTTCCCGACGAGGTACTCAAACGCAACCACCCAAGACAATCCGAAACCCAAAGGAAGGAATGCAAACGCAAGAGCCGAGCGACGACTTGACGAAGCTGTGTCAAATAGAAGCGTATTGTCGGGTTGATGTTGAATGACGACGGAAGACGAGAGATTGATGAGGACTAAAAAAAACCGAGAGCGGTTTTCCCCTGTAGGCCCCAGGGAAGCTGTTCCAGTGAGGGAAAGAGTTAGCGGCTTGTGAGATGGTGCTGTTGGACAAGATTTCGGAAGCGCAGATGGAACCTCGGGGCGCAGCCGTCCGGAGCTCAGTGCGGCTGAGGGTCAAATGAAGAGAATGATGCGGTATGACTTGCAGTTAAGTGAATGTACTCGTATAATGACGATGAGAACAAACAACGAGCCCTTCTCCATGTAAATATACTCTTCACAACTAAAACCTCCATAAGTCGCACGCCCTCTTCAACTAGCCACTGCGCTGCCGTACAACCACTTCCAGACTCTAATTCCGCCTTGCAACCTTCTTCAGCTAAACGAGATGCATCAATAGGCTGCTTTGCTCTTCCACTGAAGAAATTCCAATCCAATTGCGCGCCCCCTATTGAAGGGACGGGAACGTTCCCCTGACTCCACTGCCCTGTCGATGGTAGGGAACGCTAGCGAATGCTCTGGACCCTTGCCCTTTTTTTTTTTTTTTTTTTGTTGTCTCTCGTCATCCATCTTGAAATCGAAAAATCGACCAGGGGCCCGGAGGTTCCCTTGCATAACAGGCACGCGCACCATCGATGCCCAACCGCCCGCGATTGAATCTGAGACGAAAAGGCCGTGACATCTGGCCAGTGAAATTTAGCTTCCTTTTTTTTTTAAATTCAATTTATTCAAAAGGGAAAGGGCCTAAAGCTGGTCCAATCAACAATCTTTGATTCCATTTGCCTTCCATTTAGCTCTGCCTTTGCGTGCCCGTGGCAAGTGCCAGCCGGGTTGTTTAGCTTCCATCGACGCTTTCAGAGTTGGAACATTCACTTCACGCGCTACGTATCTACGGAGTACACGTATATTTGATCCTCCTATTCCTCCCTCCTCTTCTTCTCTCCCCCGTGTCTCTCTCTCTCCATTCTCTCTCCACCATTCACCTCTATTCGTCCGTCACCATGTCTCTCCCGTCGTCGAAACCCGCCCAGCTCTCGATCCGGTCCTTCTTCCAAGCCAAGACGCCAAAGTACGCTCCTCCGCCGTCATCCGGGCCCGCCAACCCTCCGGGTGCTGCTCCTCTCCCTCCGGCCGGCGCCCCCTCCGCCCCTCCGCCCTCTGCCGTCCTCCCTGGACCCGAACAGCTAGCAGCAGCCGACGGTACTACCCCCGCGCAGAAACCACCTCCGGTTACGTTACCCCCAGCCACATCGACTCCCACCGCGCCGCCCCCTCTCCCTGCGAACCTACCCCGCGAAGCCGACGTTCGCCCCGTCACCGGCAACGATGTCAACGCCCTCCGCCGCATCAACGCGCTCCTCCTGCCCGTCAACTACCCGGATAGCTTCTACCGCCGCGCCATCGAAGGCCTCACCTCGCGCGTCATCACCTGGGCCCACGACGGCGCTGAGCCCAAGGTCGTTGGCGGCGTGGTCTGCCGCCTCGAGCCCGACCTTATCCGCGGCCGTCCGGGTGAGGAGGACCACCACAGGAACAATGACGGCAATGGCCCCGTCTCCCAGATCCTCTACATCCAGTCCCTCTGCCTCCTCTCCCCCTACCGCGGCATGGGCCTCATCAACGCCGCCGTCGACAATATTGTCGCCGCCGTCGTCGCCGAGCCCGACCTCGCCGTCACCGAAGTCACCGCCCACGTCTGGACCGAGAACGAGGACGGCCTCAAGTGGTACCAGGGCCGCGGCTTCCAGCGCGACGACGCACCCATCCGCGGCTACTACATGAAACTCCGCCCGGATACCGCTTGGCTGGTCCGTCGCCCCGTCAGCGCCTTTGTCCGCAACGCCCTCCCCCCCGGCTCGACGACGACTTCCATCTCCTCGACCTCGCGCCCCGTCCCACCCGGCGCAACCGCCTCCGTCGTCAACCTCCCGCCCATGTCCGGCCCACCCAGGGCGCCCAACGCGCCGCCCCTGCCGCGCAACCCGTCGAGCCGGTCGTACCAGAACCAGCGCGCCGACATGGAGTGGAACGACCTCCCCGACGACATGGCATCCGGCCGTCTACAAATTCCCGGGGCTGGCGCGTCGTCGACGTCCTTGCCGAGCTCTAGGAGCAGCTCCACGGCGCGCAAGAAGCGAGATCGCGCGTACCCGGCTGCGGCGTTTGGGAATTAGGGGAGTAAGTTGGGAATTAGGAGAGAGATTAAAGGCCCAGCGCGGGGGTTGAGAACACTAGACGATATACTTGGATTCGAAGACGAAAATAGAGGAGACTTCACGATGAACATGCCATGGTTCTTACTGGGATGGGAAAATACTATAGACCAGCGACACATAACGAACCAAAAGATTACAGTAGACAAAGAATAAACCCAAATGATTGCATTAGCACATTCCAAACAAGTTTCTTTCCAGGTAAGTGTGCATAAATTCGATTAAAATCTTCATTGAGACGCGTGAGCGTAGCTGTTTTCACATTTCCCCATCATGGTCGCAACCTTGCTATGTACAATTTGGTCTCTTGCCGGCGAAAGCAATTCCTACTACAAACGAGCCGAAAGACGCCGAGACCCCCATAGTCATCAACTCCCTAGTCGTAACCAATCCCTTCAAAGACATTTCACACAACCCGTTTAACCACACAACCCGTTTTTTAACGACGCTTCACCCACCAGAGAGCCGCCATGGCAGCGGCACCCAGGAGGCCGCCGAACAACAGCGTCCTGTTCCAGTAGGGGTGATCCTCGGCTACGAATGCCAGGTTAGCAATGGTATCTCTCTCCCGATGTGAATTGTCCTTACCGAACGCGCTGCTGGGTCTCCGTGAGGCCTTGTCCTTTGCACGCAGATCCTCAATGACGTCGCCGGGCTTCTCTCGACTGGCGGCCACGAGCGCAATCAGGGCGGCGCCGACGCCACTGCCGTCCTTGGCAATGCCAATGCGAATCTTCTCGGCGCCCTTGACGCCGATGCCATCGATGCCGCGGAGAGCCTCGTACATCATGTCGCGGAAGTAAGGGTAGTGCTCCACCAAGCTTCCGTCGACACCAATGTCAATCACCTCTTCCGCGGGGTCGTCGAGCTTGCCCGACTGCAAAGCGATGGCGCCAATGGCCACCGCCGAAAGTCTAGCTGCTCGGCGTCCCACGGCATACGCAACCGACTTGAACGCTTGAGCGTCCTCCAGAGACGGCGTGTAAACGTGAAGCAGGTTCTCCAGCTCCTGGCGCAAAGTAGAGAGCTCGGGGGTGTTGTCGGCGGCCGCGACGGACATGATGGCGCTGTCGAGTCCCCAAGGCTTGAGGAATCCGGATTGGGGAGCGATGGTGGTGGTGGTGGACCAGTCGTTCTCGCTCGAGTTGACATCGCGGAAGAGAGACGACTTCTCGTTGCTAATCATGTCGGCAATGGCCAATCGCACGATCTCGCCGAGGAACATGCCCGACACGCGCTTCTCGAACATCTGGTATCCTGGGTTCACGCTCTGCTTATCCAGCGCCTTGTCCCAGGGAGTCGAAGGCATGACGTTGAGTTGGTTGTCGAACGAACCCCACTCCGTGTTGACCACCATTTCGCCTGTCGAGTCGTCAAAGTCGCCGGGGATCGACTTCTTGATGTTGCTCACCTTCTCCATGTAAGCGCCGTTGGTGCCGGTACCGAAGATGGCGCCGAGAATCGACTTGCTCTTGCCCGTCGACGTGTATGAGCGAGCCATGAGGGTTCCCACCGTGTCGTTGACCAGGGCGGCCACCTTGACGGGGAGATGAAGCTTGTCGATCTCGGTCTGGAGCAGGGCGCAGACGTCCTTACCAACGGCATCGTGGATGTCGAAGCCCTTGGTCCATCGAATGAGGATGCCCTTGTTGATGCCGAGCTGGCGGACGGGGAAGCTAAAGGTGAAGCCGAGACGGAAGATGTTCTCGTCTCGCCATCCCTCGAGGGTGCTGGCAGTGTTACGACGGCGGATGTGGCTCTCGAAGTGAGCGCGGTGGTGTTCCCGGAGGAACAGCTCGATCTGCTTTGCCAAGAAGGAGAAGAGTTCGGTGGCAGTCTTGGCAACCATGAGCTCCTTGGGAATGGGGACCTTGTTGAAAGTCAGGTTGAAGGTGGTGTCGCCATTGAGCATGACGGAGCACACTCGGAAATTGGTGCCACCGAGATCAACCGCCAAGTAGAGACCCTAAGGCGCAGCGTCAGCGGCGCGCATTCACGACGAAAAGAGCATCTGATGACTGTTGCTTACCTTCTCAGTGCCATTGGGTACTCCGGTAACGTATGTTGGGATCTGGGCGAGGCTAGTGTTTTCCTTCTCGAGACCCTCGTCTGTTGGAAGCGAAGACAAAAATTAGCCATCATGACGTAGCACAAGGGAGGCTGGCAAGGGAGACAAGAAGGCGAAGGCGCATGACGGAATGCTCCAGCGGGCATTGGGCGCGGCGCAGAGAAAAGGACATACTCATCTGTCGCAGGAACTCCTGCACATGACGATTCAAGTCATCGTCGGTGAAGTCGAACTGGGAGACGATGGAGTTGGTCTCGTCGGCGAGCGCCATGGTGAGGGGTCGGGAGGTGAGCGGCGCTGTCGCGAAGGGAGCTGGTAGAGAACAGACGGGAGACTTGGGCGAGGGAGAGATGTGAGGCGAGGAGAAGTAGCGGTGGTAAGAAGAGAAGGGAGAGAAGGGGGAGGCGGAGAAGAAGAGGAAGGGCGAGGATGAAAAGATAAAGTTGGGCAGCTGAGTGCGCAACAGCTGGAGCTTGGCGTCGGCGAAGACAACGAGGTGTAAAAGCTGACGGATACTGTGTCAGTGGCTTCTGGGCGGGCAGAGTGGATAGAGAGAAACAAGGGGGGAATGACGGGGGTGGCCACCGCGGCCCATGGGGGTGTCTTTGCATGCAGGGACGGGGCCTGGAGAATCATGGTGCTGCTCGGTGTCTTTGTCAAGGTGGTGTCAAGCACCTCGTGAAGTTCTGGCTAAAAGATGTTTCCCGCTCCGTAAATTTGTTGGAGCTGGAGAAGCCCTCACGGAGCTTGTGCGGGGGAACAGCCTTGGGGCTCCGCTAATACGCCGAGCGGCCACCTGCGAACGGGGTTTTGTTTTCTTGCCGTCATCTTCTATGGAGGAATCCGGACGACTTGGAAAACTCGTCGGGACAGATGTCAAGTGACTCTGCATCGACCTGCATCGACACGCATCGACACGCATCGACACGCCCCCTTGATGAGTCCCCTCGCCTCCCCTTGACGACCCCTTCACCAAAAGGGTCTCGGTCAGGCCATGCTCACCCACGCTGAGCCCAGAGTTGGGGATAGGTGAGGCAACACCGACATGGATGCATGCATGCACCCAGAGGAACGGGGCCCCGGGCTGGAAGCGGGATTGACGGTTGCCCAGCCCGACATGAACTTCGGGACCGGCGGCCTGGGAGCCAATGGCCGGGATGGAATGGCTGGATAGCAGAGACGTAAAGGAAAGATGCTTGTTTTGAAGCCTCAACTCACCACGAATAAGACCACGGCCAGCCCGCCCAAGCAGAGCGACACTTGGAGGCGTCGCCTTTGGGCCCGTTCTCCCATGGTGCACTCCCCCGACCTCGCCACCGACCAACCCCCAGAATCTGATGTTGCCTCGTGGCAACGGGCGGGTGCCTTCGGAGTCGCAGTGTCGTAGTATCGTGATGATTCTTACCCCAAAGAAGCCTCCCTCTCTCTCTTGCTTCCCTCTTCAAGCCTCACGGCCAAACGGCCAAAATATGGCGCCGAATCAGTCGAGGGAATTGGGCCCCAAAGGAAACGGCCCGTCTTGTCTCGTGCCTCAGCCAAACACCACAATCCGAGAGTCGGTCCTGCTTTTGCGATTGCAGCTGCAACCTGTGACGTCCTCCACCGGCCTGGCCCAGCTTTCCTTTCCGACCTCCGGAGAACGGCCACGAAGATGCCGTCAAACCGCGATGCCCCCAGTCCGGCACGGGTGAGCCTCGGTAGAAGTGAGGATGATTTATTCTTCTTTTGTTTGGTGTTTCCACCGCCCTAAATTGCCTCGTCCTTCAAGCTTGTTCCTGTGGCGTCGTTTGCCAGTCTGAATCTCGCAAAGTGTGGCCGCCAGTTGGTTGGATAATAGGCAGTTAGTTCCTGGACGGGTGTAGCGGACGACTACCGGCGGGTGCAGTGTGGTGGTGTGTGTGGCAAGCTTTGGTGGGTATTTGGGGTGGAAACACGCCGATGACAAAGAATTCGTTGCAACTGCCTGCACGTCGACGCAAGATGCAGGCACAGGCTGCACGATGCTTGTCTCGCTCGGGAGCCGGCGGAACGCAACTCTTCTTGCTCCGTGCCCGAAATGCCTTGGGGAGGGGAGGCGGTCTCAAACTGGCGAAACCAGGTTGGAATCGAACGTGATTTGCTTTGGGACGTGATGGTTGTTCCGCAATTCCCTTCTCGCGTCGGACGGTATTGTGGCTGGCTTATCCGTACCGAGCGAGCACAAGCGAAGCAAAAAAAAACAAACCGTCTGCAGGTTGCTGGGAATAGATGTAGACGCCCGTGAATATGCAAGTTCGAGGTGAGGTTCGGCAGTCGTTGAACAGGCCAGGCCCAGGTGGCCAGTCCTTGTCGCTGTCTGCAGGGAACACCCCTACGAGCTGCCAGGAGTCGAGTCGTCTCCTGTTTTTTCCCCAATGGGCGGTGTCAGTTGGTTGTTTGTGCGGTGTCGGTGATGGAACAGAGAATAAAAAAAGAAGCAGGGCAAAGAGATGGAACCGACTGTGATTCTTTAAGGCCTCTTCAAAATTTGCTAGAGTTTCTATCTCACCGAGAGACTTACACAAGTTAAGTCAGGTGCCACCCGCCGTCTCTGAGTTCCCCTCCTCCCCCTCCACCCCGAATGGCAGCTTAAAGGGGAGCAAAGCTGCAAAGACGCTGGTTAAAAGAAGCGAATCGAGGCCAGAAAGGCGGTGATGCTTCAATGAAGAAACGAGGCATCGGGAGGGGTCCTTGCTAGCGAGGCGCTATTGATCAGATCGCTAACGCTACCGTACCTTACACCGCGGCTTCGCTCCCGTCTGAGGCTCAACCTTCGTGGCATGATGGAGCACGCACAGATGTCGATGTATTGGCGAGGGAGGCTTGGGTTCTTCAAATATTACGACACGCTCACGATACGGTGATATATCTTTCAGCTATCTTCTCCCCTTATCCAGGACACATCATCAGTGACTTCCTCCCCCACGCAACATCACAACCTCCGACCCCGGTTGCCCCCCTGCCGCAGAGCCCCATGAAAAAGGCCCCAAGGGGTGCGGTCCTCGCCCAGGGGCCGGGGCTCGACCAAGAGACAGCTTCTTTTTCTTCCAACTGAGAAAACACTCCAATTCCAGAAGCTTTGATGTCATCGTGTGCCTTTCCAACCCCGTGATAGGGCAGCCCCCTTTCCCGCCCTTTTTTTTTGCATTTTATTCCAGCCACGCCTCGGGCGACGACGTACGACGTTTATCTCCTTCTTTTCCGTCACGAGGTCGTGCAGAATTTCGCTACACAGAGGCAACAAACAAAAAAGGCTGGTCGCATCAGCCCAGAATGTCTCGCATGGACGTTCATCGACCTTTTCCTACCTAAAGTACCCAACCCGAAACCTCTGCAAGATTGTCGGTCCCTGGGCCTGTAAGATGGCTGCGCCAATCGTCTTATTGTGCCAAGTCCATTATGACTCGACTGGAAGATTCGAAGAAGCCGGACTTCTAAATAGATCCTTAAAAGGGAGAGGGAAGAAGGGGAAAAATCTTTCCCAGAATTCTTCGCCATCTTTATTAAGCACCAAACAGTCGTGAGATCGACCGACTTGAACTTGAAATGGGAGGTTCGGTCGCAAGAATCTCATACCGTCGGGGAAGTTGTCCGCAATAACCCTGGATCGCACCAAACAGTCGTGATATTGACCGACTTGGACTTAAAATGGGAGGTTCGGTCCCAAGAATTTAGTACATATTGGGGAAGTCGACCGTATTAATCCTGGATCTTGCCGTCTTTATTCCCTGAGGGCACAGGTCGATGCGCAGCCACCACAGAGTCCGTTACTCCGGAGAACAAGCCCTTAATCTCTTTTGATCAAAAAGTCAGGTCGACACTCTTTAACATCTTACGTTGCTTCAGTTGCTTCCAACATCAATCATTGTCAGAACGTGCCGCGGCGCACGGCTTAGGGTGAATTTGGCCACATAGAAAAGAGACCTTGTAGTTTCTCGGGTAATCATGAATGTCCAGAACGTGTTCAGGATCCATCATCACGTCTTCTTGCGTTTAAACTCTTGGCAATATGAGGCCGGCTCGATCCAGTCCATTCCAGCCGGCCGTGTCCAGACAAAGGACACTTTTGCCGCGTCATACCACCAAATCACGCACTGAGAAACATATCATGGTTTGAACCACTCGTTCTTCAATTCACTAACAAATAAAGCTTTCATATGAATACATGGGCTTTCCTCGTTGAAGCCGTGATGCCTGCCTGCCTGCCCATCTGCCTGCTGTGAAACCCGCCCCGGGACGCCGTATAAACACGCATAAAATGGGGGCATCAGACACTTGCGCGTCGCATTATAATAGAGAGAATGGCAGGCTCCAATATCCCACCAGGCCCCCTTGTAGTTTGACGGTGCCAGCACATCTTTCGAGAGTGGTGAGTTTTGCTTGTTTTTTTTTAGACCTTGTTCCAAAGATTAGAGAGAAGTTGTAACTTTTGGGTCCTCGGTTGGTGTGGCCTCCAACGAAGAGAGTAAAATGTCATACAAATGTCATTCATCACATGATGATGGCGGGGATGTCGACGTTGGCCTTGATGGACTTGTGAGGCAACACGCTGCCACCGTTGACGTAGATTTCGTCGCCAATGTTGACGTCGTCGCCCAGAACAGTCACGTTCTCGAGACGAGCCCAGCGGCCGACCGTGCTGTTCCAGCCAACAATGGTCGACTTGACCCAGGCGTGGTCCTTGACCTTGGAGCCGCGCAACAACACGCAGCGCTGTAGACGAACGCCGTCGCCGACAACGACATCGGGCCCGATGGTGACGTTAGGTCCGATTCTGCAGTTCTTGCCAATCTTGGCCGAGGGGTGAATCATGACGTTGCCACCGTGGACGTAGGAAACGCTAGGAGGGGTCAGCTCCTTGCTGGCCTTCTTGGTCAGCGACGACAGGTAAAGGCAGGTTCCGCTGAGGAAGTCCTTGGGCTGGCCAACGTCCATCCAGAAGCCCTCAAGGTCGAATGAGTGGAGCTGGTTGTCCTTGGTCATGGCGGGGAAGGTCTCCTTCTCGATCGAGGTGGGGCGAAGCTCGATACGATCGAGGACCGACGTGTTGAAGATGTACATGCCGGCATTGATTCGGTTGCCGACGAACTCGACGGGCTTCTCGACGAATCGGTCGATGCGGGAGGAGTGACCGGGCTTGTGGACGACCACACCGTACTTGGAAGGCTCCTCGACCTTGGTGACGACGATGGTGCCCTCGTTGCCGTGGCTGTTATGGAATGCGAGGAGGTCCTTGAAGGGGTAGTCGCAGATGACGTCGGAGTTGAGCACGAAGAAAGGAGAGTCGTCCTTAGCGAGGATCTTCTCGGCGAGCTTCAGGGGTCCGGCGGTATCGAGGGGCTCGGACTCGACAGAGAACTCAATGTTGATTTCATACTTGGCCTCCCACTGCGACGGGCGTTAGAACGGGGCGCTGAGCATCGGCGGGGCGCAAATGCAGGGTCTCACCTCCTCCAGGAACTTCTCCATGATCTCGGGGCGGTAGTTGACAGCCAGCACGATGTCGGTGACACCAGCTGCGACCAGCGCCTCAATCTGGTGGACAATCATGGGCTTGTTGCAGAACTCGACGAGGGGCTTGGGGAGAGTCAAGGTCTACATGGCGCAAAGGAGCTGTCAGCATGATGGGTGTCGGGGGGGACAGCTATGCGCGCGAAGGGATAGCTCCAGGGGAGCTCCGAGAGCGGCTTACCAGAGGGCGAAGGCGGGTGCCAAAGCCACCGACGAGAATAAGTCCTGTTGAAGTCAGCATTGGTGTTTCCTTGTACGACGTGCACTTCTGCGCGGACAGCAGAAGCAACGGTCATCACTTACCCTTCATTGTTGCGGAGGGCCAAAGACGGTTACGTATGTGTCAAGCTCCAACGGGGCAACGCGTGCGGTTCACAACGAGCGTTAGGGTAGGTGTGCAAAGGGAAACAGATGGGTGACCGTGATGGGCCTGGATTAGAAAGGGTATCTCGAAATGTTGGAGAGGACGAAAGATGGAAGCTGGCGGGAGTGCGCAAGGAGGGGAGGAGGAAGAGAAAGGGAGAAGAAGGAAGAGGAGAAGGAGGAGGTCAAAAGGGCCTACGTGGGAATATGCAGGCGGAGAGTTCACGAGGCACACGGAGGCAAGTGGGACAGTGATTCACTGCCAGCTTTCTGGCCAGCCACACCACAAGGGGAAGGCACACTGAAGGGGTCACTGATTCTAGAGGCCGAGCTCCTTCCCCGCCAGCGGATTGGGGCCTGTAATTGAGGCGCTTCAATGGACTTTGGAGGCAGGCGCGCCTTGGAAGGCCAGCCCGCGGTTTCCAGTTTGCTTTTTCGCTGGCTGGCAAGTGCCACACGGGCCACCGATTTTCCAGGACACGAGGCCCCGTGATGGAGGCTTGAAGTCGAAGGAAAGGGGCAGAGGGCGGCCAATCAGGCGTCGCATGGGGGTCCGATGTAAATTTCCCCTGGCGAAATTGAGGCGCGATGCTGCCACTTTTTTTTTTTTTCTTCATTTTCCTAGGAACCGACCCTTCCCACGATCCAGCCCCTGCAACCTAAGAGACGAGGGACATGGAACTCTCCGGTATACTTGGCCTTTTGAGCACTGATGATGAGTAGCACCTGCCGCGCCTCAGCACCGTTCATTCGGTTCTGGGAGGAGCGCATGACGAAACTGGACGTCTTCGTTCCTAATTCGGAAGCGATCCATCTCAATTGTCGCATGCTGTTCATCATGCATTCTGCACTGCACCTTCCTTCCTGTCAGCCCTGTCTGGACACGACCTCGCACCTGCTGCAACAGCTCACAGCTCGTGGGTCCCTCGTTGGTCCCTCGTTGGTCCCTCGTTGGTCCCTCGTTGGTCCCTCGTTGGTCGTCAAGTCAAAACACCGCATGCTTTGCCGTATTCCATTCGTATTATACCCCGGGTGCGCACTGCCAGCGACAATCTGGCCTCACCGAGCCGTATTAAATTCCGAGTTCCCACGTAAATAATCAACATGTATAGCCCAGACGTGGCGTGGCGTGGCGTTTACACGGCCGTTCCCGTCGAGATCCCTTCAATCATCGACCCTTTTCTCCTTGGCCGTGATTACATCATTACGGCCCCTTTCTCGTTGACATAGGCGGCTCCCGTGGTCCCATTCTTCCCTGGCGGGCATGAGTCGTTAACTGGTACGCTTCATCCCTTTTTTTCAATGCAAGGTACGCACGAAGTACCAAGACCCTTCGAGGGAATCTGCACGTCAGCCGCAATGGTCTGTCTTCTCCATCTCTGTGAAACCAAAGTGCTTTTCTCCATGGCCCAATGTTGCGAATACATTGGCAAAACTTCCTGCATCTTGCACACCCAATATCATGACATGTCGACTCCCCTTTGCTTCATGTCATGACGGGACGCCTCTGACCCTTCGCCAATCTCCCCGCTCCCGCGTCTTTATTAATGAGGTTATTAATATAATTAGTCGCTATTCCCGTTGGTGACGCCGGTAGGGGACGACACGGGATGAATGTCGCCTCCGCCATGCTTTATGCGGCACAGCCTCCGCTTTGATGTCTCGACCCCTCGAATCCCTCTTGCTGAGGACCCATTCTCGTGACCTCTCATTGAGACTTCTGCTCTCCATTCGTAACCGCGAGCACAAAGTCGTGTGGCAAAACTCAGCTGCGGGAGCCACGTATCAGCGTCGGCGGCTCGTGTCGCGCAATTGCGCATTCACATATTTGCGTCTTTCGATAGCTTCACATCACCATGTCCCAATGGACCGTGAAGTATCGAACCGAATCGGTCCACTCCCAAAACGACCTCTTACGCGTCGTCACCCCTCCGGTTCATCCTGCGACAGGAGGTTCAAGTTACCTTTCACTTATATGAGTGGTACCCAAAACCTACTCACCTGCGCTTTCACAAACAAGACGAGCTGTCAGAACCAGATCCTGGGGACACGGCTAGCAAGGGCATTGCGCCATCAACCGAGGTGGCCGGCCAGCCCTTTCACGCACTTTGTGAACGGCCCTCCATTTCAACCTCACGTCACCTAATCCCATCCCGAACACCCATTACGAAGACCATCCAGTTTCACCCCCTCCTCGGCATGACACGGCGCGATCGATCCCATCACCCCACCTCCGACTTTGCTCACAAGACCAAAACCTTCCACTTCGCCAGCACCAGGCAGGAAAAAAAAGGCTTGCCGCTGAACAAAACGCAAAGCCCGTCATTGTGCACCCCTCCTTGAACCTACTTCTCCCCAACCGGCTGGCTTTCCCCACGTTTTCGGTATGCAAAGGCCCACCCAAAGCGTCTTCGGCAGTTGGAGGCACACGGCATGAGGCATCCCCAAGGCCCCGGCCAGCATTGGACGTCGAGGTCGAGTGTGACGATCGACGCCCTCTGTCCCTGTTTATGCAATTTCCCGAGCGTAATCCATCTCGTCCAGTCACCCGTGTGAAAAAGTGAGCACAGCTGCACCTGCGGCCTCCAGTTGCATCTCATGGGACTTCATGCTTTATACACCAGCGTGTGATGTGACAAGTTCATTCATCCTATCACAAGTCATATATATCCCCTTGCGGGACACAGGCCGTGTTTTCGGCAAAAAGAAACAAGCGGTCGTTATCATTATCATGAGTGCCTTGTCGAGTCATCATGGAGCCACGTACACACACACACACACATCGTTCCTCTCGATCCAACTTCGCCGCCAACTCATTTCGTCTCCCGCCTCAAGCTCATCTCAGCTCTCCATCAATCATCCATCTTTTCGCCTTATTCGTAACACGTGCCAATCCACTTCCGTCCCCCGCGTCATATCGTCTCCCCCCCTCTGCCATACTTTTTCAAAACCGAAAGGCCCAATCAGCCTTGTTTCACACCTGTGCGACTTCAACAGGCCAACACGGATCATAGGAAAAACGCTCGCTTTTATCCCTTTTCCTCAAAATGTTTTGATCGTCAAACTGCCGTCCCGGTGCTAAAACACCCAAAAGGTTGGCTCCATGCACAATATCCCAACGCTCTCTCGCGCGAGGGAACTCTGGGCAACCGTGCACGTATTCCTAAATTGGGGGGTCCCCAATATGCCCCGTGTGACTACTCGTCGGTCTCGGGCTCATTGCGACCCTCGCCATCCTTGACAATGTTCGATCTGTTATTTCAAGGAGCTTCCATTGTGAGAAGTTGTGCGGCGTAGGTGTCGGGGTTCCAATCCAGGTCAAGCCCACGGTGTCCAAGAGAAACAAGAATAAGAAAGAGTAAATCAGTCCCTCGGGACGATGAGGGAGATACCTCCAAGAAGGATCCAATATGAATGGGCAACACATGAAACAGCCCCGCTAACGCAAGAAATTCGTACAATTTGATCGTAGTGTAAAGCAACAAGTTTTGAGCAGAAAAGCAAAAGGAAAGAGGAAAGAAAAGACAAGAAAAGAAAAGAAATAAATTCCGGCCGTTTTGAGAAAGATGATCATCTAGAAGGTTATGTCGTAAGGTCGTAAATCGTTGAGATGCGGTAGAAAATGGGGGGAAGAAGAATCAGAAAGACATATGACGCCAAATTTTTGTCAAAAGTCAGGAGAAAACGAAAGCCTCCCCTTCCCCGTCGTCTCGTGAGAGGGTTGCTGAGGAAGAGGCGTGGGTATATCCCTTGGGATCGCTGTGAAGCCTTTCAACCGCTTATAAGTCTTGTGCATGGGCTGCTCTTTGCCTATCGGGTCCAGTCCGTGAGGTGCACCGTTCCCGGAACTCTCCAAGTCCAAATGAATTCACGTTGATACAGATCGACACGTCGGTCCGGCGA
This sequence comes from Thelonectria discophora, assembly GCA_911649645.1. Classification (NCBI taxonomy): domain Eukaryota; kingdom Fungi; phylum Ascomycota; class Sordariomycetes; order Hypocreales; family Nectriaceae; genus Thelonectria; species Thelonectria discophora. Next base: position 2,123,295 of record CAJVRK010000012.1, read on the forward strand.
CTTTACTCGAACGAAGCGGTTGAACTGCTGCTGGAGTGGTTTCCAGATCGTCGGCTGTGACGGTCACTGTCCCGGGAAGACGTGTGGCGGCTCTTTCGACGCCGGTTCGAGTCCGAAGCAGGGAGGCCTTGGACAATTCCGTTGCGGGCAAGCATGCCGCCGTTGACGGAGAAGTTTCTGCACACCATGAAGGCGCGCATGGCCGCATTCTCCTGGGCGAGGAGGTCCGACTCATAGGCGAGATCCGTCTGGTACTCCCGGCCATTGACGAGAACAAGACAAGTGTAGCCAGTTGGATCACGGTAGCACTCGTACATGGGGTCCGTCCATCCTCGGCGCCGGCAGAGGCCTAGATGAAGTCATTGGTTAGCGTTCGTGTCACTTTTGGGTGCGTAACTCAAGCAGTATTGTACAGCCAAGTCAGTGATGTACCATCGAGGCCAACGTCGCTGAGTATAGAGGCGATGAGCAACAACGGTTGCGTCACTCAGCCCACTCATTGTGCCTCTCCCAGAGGACCAATTGATGAGATTCTTTCGATAAAAGGGGGTCGTGTCTCTCGGCTACAAGCCTCTGAGTCGCTGGAGTCGCCGAGTTGTCGTTTTAATACTGAGAGGCGTCACGCAGAGAGGAGGTTGCTACCTCGTCTCCTCCTCCCCACTTATACGGGTACGCCAGGCGAGAACGAGGATGGCAAGATTGGGTAGTGGTGAAGTGCGTGGTATTCAGCTTGTCACTTACTTTCGAGGTATTGCATGTAGAAACCGCCCATGGTGATTTGTGGCTGCAGTTGAGGTTGGAAAGTGGTGATGGAGGTGGGAGCAATTCACGGCGAGTGGAATTCGACCTGACGTTCTTGGAAGGCAGCCGAGAGATTGTTGCAAGACACAGCAGGAGAGGAAGGTCCACGGGCAAGAGGGCCTAGGGGTCAGAGAATAAGGGGTTGAAGTTGGTGACGGGAGGATTCAGGATTCAGCGTCCAGCGAGAGCGTTGCAACTGTAGCCAACGACCAGGAACAGAGGTAGGGTATCTGAAGAAGAGGGAGATGTCAAAGAATGGTCGTGAGGATCGTATCTAGGTCGAAGAAGAGTAAGAGAGAGCTGTTTGAGGGACCGGAAAGGTGTTGAAATAGGTGGTATCGACTGCGTGTTGCAGACTTGGTGTGGATGTTCGCCATGGCATGGACGGCGAGACCTGTGTGCCTTTATTGCAAACACACATGTTAGCGCGAGACCGGGGGTGTCGGAAGACAAAGGAGGACGCGCGAATGGAGGCAGATGCAAGCAACGATGCGGCTCTCGAAAGAGTGTGACCCATCTTGATGTGTTGGCCTCCTCGTTGCCAGTTGATCAAAACCGCTGGCGACTAGGCCACTCCACTGCGACACATGGAGATGCAGCAACCAGGCGATCTCTGATAAGTGTCAAAGTTAACGCCCTCGACCACCGGAGGCGACCTAGCCTGTTTTCCGACCCTCTTGGTTTGTTGACTTTCCTTTTTTTTTTTTTTTTTTTTTTTTTTTCTGTCTTCGGCCACCCTCTCTCCCCCTCACTTGTTCCTCTCCTTTCTTCCCCGCCCCAGGCCGACGCCGAGGCCGGCCCCGCCGTGGCTGGAGAATCCGGGCAACGGAAGCTGGTGCCGTGCTCATCGAGGCAGGAGGATGCTATCATGACCCTTTTCGCAAATGCAGATTGGGTCCAGTCATGGAAGGGTCCAGCTTCCAATGCCCATGTAGACCACGGCCGCATAATAATCTCCTCGCTCTAGCTCCGTGGCAAAGATGGGACAGGACAGGACTGGCCAGGACTTGGCCACGCCCGGGGGGGCGGGTAGCAACTCGTCTGTTGTTGAAGCGAAGGGGCAAGAGAAACAAACATTGACTCTCGCAGGGTCGAAGTCAGGATGTGCCTGGTTCAATGCCACCATCTGCACCTCCGAGATCTCTGTCTCGGCGGCCACTAATGCACCGCTTCAACCTCCCAAGTACCGTCACGTACAAGGACAGTCGAGGCCCCGTAAAGTGACGAGAGGCCTGGCCACCCCTCCCACCTGGACGCCGAGAGAGTTGTGTCAAATCATGTAGCGCTGCTTGTCACGGCTCTTACGATTTGTCGCTGCTCCCGCAACCGACAGACCGGAAAGTCTCAGAGCGGGTTTCTGGTGCTTCGCCCATAGCGTCGAGCAAGTTGGTTAAACGGTCCTAGCACGCCTGACGTCGCACTGGGGGCCAACGGCAAAACGACTCAGTGAGGGCGACCCACGTTCCCATCGCCATGTGGCGGATGAGGACGATTCGCAGCATCCCAACGCGCGCGGGTCGCTGAGGCATATTAGAGGCCAGGCGTTGAAATGACGGACCTTGGCGTATCGCTGTGTGTCGTGTCCTCGACCAAAGTCAAATCCGGAGTTAGGCGCTGTGACATGCTTCAAGGTCCCTGCTGGACGAGAGGCGAGATGAAGGAGATTGCGGGCGGCAAGGCAGTATTCGTACAAGAAGCGCGTCCAGACCCGGAGCCAGACGGGCAGTGCCAGTGCCAGCGCCAGCTGCATAGAGTTGCAAGTAACACCACGCAGGCCGAGTCTACTTTGGCACATTCCCACTCCGTTCTGAGCAAGGAAATGGTCGGTGAGACAGCGCGACGACGTGCATGAACAGGACAGCCAGTGGCTGGCCCAGTGGATCATGCTCCATGCTCCATGCTCCATGGACTGTCGAATCCCTGCCCCAGGCCATGCGTCGGCTTGCGTGTGGGCATCGTCTCTGACGAAGGTGTGCCGGCCGTTTAGGGCTCTCCCCCCCCTCCAAGACGCAAGACGTCGAGTTGGGAGAAGATGAGGTGAAGAAATCGGTGAAAGTCGCCCGCTTGATTGGTCAGAGCCCAGCCCTCGAGATGCGGTGCGTCAATTGGGGTGTCCTATTCTCGGCCGCCATGTAAGTGTGTCCGGTCTGATGCTCGCGGGCGAGAGGTGGCTGAAAGGTTGAGCTGCGAGTCCAGTGTTTGCGTGTTTGAAGCCGAGGCGATTCGGCACAGTACAAGGAGGATACACGGCTAGCCTTTGGTTTACTGCGCAGCTAAGGTAGCTCGGCTTGTCACTGCGATGTGGCCGTTGCTGTGCCGTTCCGTCTGGCTGAGTTGTGTCCATGTCCATCCTTGCCCATGGCCGTTTTTATGTGGAGGGGTCTCGTCGATGGCCTGGATCCGTGTTGTTGTCGCCTGCTGCTAGGGGCGCCCTATGACCTGCTACTGTACCTAATGTCTGCATTCAGTCGCAAGTGCAACCCGCAATGCGCAATCTGCGTGGAGGCGACGAAAGCGGAAGGGGCATTGGGTGTGGTAAGGGGCATTGGCAATCGAAGGGGAAGGGGCAGTGGACGTGGCCGTGAAAAGGAAGGAGCACGACAACACCGACGAGGGGCAGCACCGGCGTGGCAAGTGGCAGGTGGCGGTGGCAGGTGGCAGTGGCAGTGGCAGGGTCGGAGTTGCGAATCCAGGAAGAGGAAGGAGGGGGAGGGGTAACGACTGGCCCGAGAAGGCACGCCCGAGGCAACTAGGCAAAAACGTAGGGCCTTTAGCAACCGTCAACCCATATGCAATGATGAGTTGGCATGCCTTGTTCATTTTGGAGAGAATCAACAACATGAGACATCGACAAAGTATCGCCATGTACTGGTCCCAAACCGAGCGCGCGGGGTACCTTGCTCGGCGGCCTTGTTGGTGAGTCGTGCTCGTGCTCGACCGCCTCCAGTCGTCCCATCTCAGGACTATGGAGAACCACAACAAAAATCCCATCGTCTACCCCGGCTTTTGTACCAAAATACGGAAAATGTGCGACTGCCAAGGGCCTGCCTGACGTGCCCAATCTGGGGGGTCCGAGCTGGCCCTTCTCTTCTCCATGGTCGACTACGCTGCCGAGACGAGCTCGACTCCTTTCGTCGCCAGCTGGACGGTAAGGACACACACAGAGAGACCTGGACTTAAAAGAGACAGCTTGCTGACTGGTGTGGCGGAGGCCCTATTAGCCCCAAATCGGCCGAGACATTGCTCGTGTCTTGGACATTGCGCTCCAAGGTTAGGCAAGATGTGGGTTGTGTGGTTGTGTGGATTCCAAGCGTGTGGATGTGTGGAGAGAACCAGAGCCGTGTCAGCCACTGCGATTCGACAATTGGAACCTTTCCAGAATGCCACCGCGGCCCGCTAAGACTCTCTGACGTGACGATTTCAAGGCACATGTCTCACCTTTGTCAACAAAGCCACCGATCCGGAGGGAGAAAACGCCATGAGGAAATGGCTTGAAACGCAAAATCACACAAGCTTCTACGACTGAGCAAACGTCGCCGCTCTCGATTTACGTCCCTCTACCGAGAAAGCCCTACGACGTCAAGGAGCTGAGCCCAGATGGGTCAAGCGATGGGACCCTCTGGCTCAGATCCAAGGACCACCCGACGACTCGTTATGGATCACGGGGTGCTGGGTCAAGATGCCGTATCAAGCGCCAGCAACCCACGAAAATTGCCCACCGACCAGAATGTGTTGCATCCCCGAATATGTAACTCATTATGCCGGCTGGCTGCCCTCCAAGGGAGCTAGGAGCACGATTGGCTGACGCAAAGGTGGCCATATCAAGCAAGGAGGGGCCAGCTCTGCGGCCATCTTCCTTGTGCGGTGCGCGCTGGTTGCAAGCTTCACGAGCTGACTCTATTTATTCTTTGTTCTCGGTCTGAATCCTTTTGCCTATGCCGAGATAGTGTCGGCTCATGTTTGTGGGGGCCCATGAAGGGGCTCCCAACTTGACAGCACGATGATGATGATGGTGCCCTCGCCATGAGGGGCTATTCTACTGACACGGCGATGTCAATGCTTTGGGAAGATTGTGACATCTCCACCGAGCAACTTCAATGTACTGTCACGGGACATTGTCGTCCCACGCAGGCTTGAGTTGTGCGCCGCATCGTTCAGAAGAGAGTGTTGCCTCCTCAAAACAGACGCAACTCAACCTGAGGCATTACGGCTGACGTGCGCAGCGGATGTCGGGGTAGAGCCCCGACCTCTCAGCCAATGACCCGTTCTGGGACATGAGCACTGCATCGGTGAGCAGGCGAGGTCGAAGATTAAGCCCGAATTGCCACCGTTTGGATATTAAACAATCCATGCCGAGCCTGGATGGAACGGATATGTCAGTCTCCCTGGTTCCATGCAGACAGGTCGCGGAAACGCCCGCTCGACGAGGACCGGGATGCAAGGACAGGCATCAAACCAACAAACTTCGCAGCCCAGCCGCACAGGAAATAATGAAATCTTGTGTGACAACTGCCTTCAAAACACAGTCAAAAATCGACAACAAGGGCGGCACTCTGCGAAAAACGCAAACCTGGATGACCCCGGTTGCCGCTCTCAGCCCCTCCTCGTCGGTAATCGACACCTGAGCCTGGACGTTCCAGCATTTCACGATCGGAGGTAAGGGAGGGAACTCACCTGCTCCCTGGCGGCCGATCTCAACGCAACCCAGCCCAGCCCCTCGTCATATTGCACTAACAGAGGAACGTGCTTTCATGTCGTGCATCTGTTTTACGATCACCACCCTTTACCATCGCGGTCCCTCAAAACTGGACTGGATCTACCGGTAGCCCAATGCCTCGCAACAGGCAACCACTTAGGAGGTTAAGCTTGAGGCTGCATTGGGACAACAATGCACACCTACATCAGGAGAGCTGGCACGATATGCAGCGCCAACTTCGAGTCGAGAATGGTACATGCTTAGCAGCCGTTTGCCGGCCGCACAGATTCGTTGCCGACCGTTACAGGACCCTTCTTCGCTGGCCCAATGAGTCCCACCAAGTTTACGGTGGAGTTGCAACTCAATCCCACGTCATGACAACAGCCGGCTCTGATCTGAGGACAACTCGACAAGCCCTCGCCGCAGGGCTTCGGAGAAGGGCTTCTCTAACCTAAGTCGCGACCGCAATTCCGTGCCATGTCTCCCCGCCGAAGCCGTCACGGGGAATCCTGACTGGGCCCGGCCGCGTTGCGTCCAAATCCATGTACGCATAGGGATACACATGCACAAGCATCCTCCCCCGCCCCCTCATTTTCTCGAAAAATAATTCTATCTAATGTCTCGACAAACTCGTCGAGAGGGTTTGAAACTCTTGACCTGCCGTATGTAGGTGAGCACAGGACTCGGCCACCATTCATGCGGCCTTCAGGCAATGAGCAGACTAGCCACGGAGGTGGCCATGACGGACCGGGCCTACGGACATCAAGCAAGCCCTCGCCGCCCGCCGGACTCATTTGACATGTACGAGGCGCTCTGCCAGCGAAGCGGTCTGGTCTGTGGTCTCGCCTGGTCTCGCCTGCACCATGCGGGTGGCACTCGGTCAGCTTCTCAACTGCCATGCCCACCATCAAGATATTGTGGATTGATGACCCGTCACACAGTCAATTGTCTTACCACGATGGCCCTCGAAATGTCGTCCAAGGGGAGCGCCGACGCCGTCTCAGATCTCCAAAATCGTTTGGTATCGAGTCGACAAGCAAGAGGAGGGCATCAACTCCTTCTCAAACCGCCAACGGTCCCGGCCGGCCTGGCCTGGCCGCGGGTCAAGAGACCCTGGGCTCCGAGATGATGTGCAGACCCTGCAACTACTTCCTTCGATTGTACGGCGTGGGATTAGGTATCCCCTCCTTGACTCTCCCAGCCGCCCATTCCCCCTCCTTCATGTTCAAGGTTCCAATTTCTTCGAGTTTTGCGCATCATGCCGGTCTGCTCTATTGAAGACATCCCTGCTGCTCGAGATAATGTGCTGGCTCTCCCTAGCCCCTATTGACACCATGATGCCATCGAAGCGTGCCTAGGATTGGCGAAGGTTCCCTCATCATGCCCGTCAGTCCACCGCCTTCGGGCGAACCATTCTCGCGACCCATGGGCCAGATGGGGCACTTGGGGCTCCTGAAAGGAGTCATTCAGCTCAATTGTTGGCACCAATGGTTCAAGGATCGTCACATCATCACTGGCGCATGCTGTTTCCGGCGGGCTCATTTCTGGCTCCTGGATGCACACACTGTGTGTGCTGCATCTTGGATTCACGAATGTTGTGCCTTGTACATGTACAACGCAATCTTGAGTCCTGTTCTACTGAGACGCAGATGCCATGCCGTATCGAAGACCACAAACAATCTGCAGGCCAAGTGGCCCGCCCCATCCTTGAACGACCTCGAACAAAGTACCGATCCTGCAACCGGCCAGACTTGACACGAATACTGGACTTGGAGCTCCCCTCCCTATGGGGCTATGATGGGCGTTGTATTCAACCTCGGAGAGTTGCTCCACACGTGACGGCACTTCCTTGCCTTGCGTTGGATTGGGCTTTCACAAAGGACAATCTCAGCCTCTTCAACTGAGTTCAAGGACTGACCCTGTCGGTGGCTTTGGAAAGAGGTTTTGGGGGCCACAGGTCGGGCATCCATTGCCCGAGCTCGCACATACGACATACCACCCAAGCCAAAGAACAGCCCCAACCGCCAATCCTCAAAGTGAAGGCAACGATATGAGCCGTGCCTTGGAGGTTGCAGACAGAGCATGTTTCAATCTGAATGTTGGCAGATATTGGACCAACAGCCCAAAACTCGGCGCAAGTCCGCCATGATGCATGCACGCAGGCAATTGCGCTTCACCTGCTGTTCAACCCAGTTCACTCTCCCCTCCTGCAGTCTTCTCTCAACAAGTTCATGTTCCGCTGGGATGGAGACGACAGTTGGCAAGGAGTAGCCGGAATAGGAATCTCCTCGTAGAGTTCTTCGCCACACCTTGTAACTCAGAGACAAGGAGAGGCTCGACTTCTCTAGGAGAGGCTCGACTTCTCTAGAAGAGGCTCGACTTCTCTAGAAGAGGCTCGACTTCTCTAGGAGAGTGCTTTCTTTGACCGATTCAGAGATTTACTCACTTGGGCATGATTAGCTCGCGCATGAGGTTACTGCCACAGCCGGCGGAGTCTTGTGGATTTCGACATGCAACAGTGAGGTTTCTTCACTCGCGGCTTCGGTTACAAACGACTGAGTGTCGAGCGGGGTGTCTCCGACTCTGCAGAGGCATCCGTTGCATCCATGGTCCCCGACGCGCTTTGGGGGGGAGAGTTACATGGCTTCGGGTGCTTGGCGGATGGTCACAAAGTCACCTTGCCGGCAAGCTGACCGCCACTATAGAGAATTCGACAATGGTGGCGGCGGAGGCGGCACACATGAAGGATCAGAGGCCCAGCTGCATCAGATGCTGTGTCACTCGCACATGGGAAGTAGGTCGACTCGCAGCGGCCGTCCTCGTCGTTGGCTTCTGCTCAGATGACGAACTTCAGTTGATCAGGCTCACAGGCACGCATGCTCAGGTCGAGAAGCAACAGTCAAATATCTACAGACAATGGTTTACACGGCGCCAGAAAAGTAGGCCTGAATCTCGTCCACCTTGTGCTCGGGGATCACGTACACAGGGTGGACGGTGCAGACGCGGTCCTCCTCGTTGAAAATCTGGTCGCCCTCCATGTAGGGCGTGACGGTCCACGAGTCCTTGGACAAGATCTCGCCTTCAGGACGGGGAGTGACCAAGTCCCACTTGTGCTGGGCGGAGCTCAAGCCGGAGAGGACATAGCAGGTATGGTAAGAGTCAGAGTACCTGTTGTTGGTTCTCGGGTTAGCAACTTTCGGTCCTTGTTCTGCTCGAGGACCCCCTCATTGAACAGCGAAGTGGATGGGTGGGTAAAAAAAAAAAAAGGGGGGGGGAGAGTGGCAGGGAGGCGCATACTTGCTCGGTTTGTCTCTCAGACCACCCCGTTTGGATTTATCCTGACAGCACGAGAGGATATAGCGGATCAGGCCGTCTCGGCTGAAGAGGCTGGCCGTCTTCATCGGGTCGTCTTGAGGGTGGCCTTCTAGGTTGGCCGCGGGGGCCCCTCTGGGCCCATTGAGGGCGGCCTCGATCAAGGGCCAGCAGCCTCCGACCCAGTGACTATAGCAACCGTCGACGAGCTTGTTGGTGCGACCCGAGAAGCCGCCTTCGGGAGCGTACTGTCGCGAGGACAGCCAGGAGATGAGCAGTGGAACGTCAAGGTATCTTGGGGGGGGAGGAGTCAGTGGTGCACTGCATTTGGCGTGTCCCCGTCGCGGCTTGCAGCGGATCGTCGTTCTCGACGAGTCCAAAGCATGTACACAAGATGGGTGTTACTGAAGGGGACTCACCGCGGGATGGATCGATGTGGAGAATCGATGATGGAGAGGCATCCGAGGGCACAGAAGGCGTAGGCGCCGTGGGCTTCGATGCCGGGTATTGCAGACACGCCTCCCTCGTAGGTTTGGCCTTTTCGGGTGAGCAGGCGAACGGATCAGCACCAGCCCAGAAGGAGAGGAGAGCATTAAGGAAGACATACAGGAGCGGACGTAATCAGCCAGTCCGTCAAACAGGCCAGTGTGGCCAGCAGCGTATGCAGGCGAGTCCGGTGACAGGTAGAGGGGGATGTTGAGCAGAGAGATGATGACGGCCGCACAGTAGGCCCCTCTGGAGGTAGGTGTGGTCAGTTGTTCTGCAGCAGCGGCAGGGGTGAGATGGGAAGGAAGGGATGGGATGGGATGGGAAGAGGAAGGGAAAGGAGGTAAGTTACCTGACGTCCTCCTCGCCACCCACGGCCATCTTGAAGCCTCCGTCGAGCTGCTTCAGCGAGCAGAGCCATTCCCACATGGCGCGGCGGTCGACCAGGTCGTAGGCGTCGCGGCCGCCCACCAAGGCCAGAGACAAGACGCTCGCGTACGTCGTGGCCAGGTGCGACGTCTGGCCGAAGCCTCCGGCGAAGCCCCCCGTGCGGTTCTGCATGGGCCGCACCGTGTCGACCAGCTGCTGGCGGTAGCGGGCCGACACGTCCTCGCCGAGCAGGGCCAGCCCGGACAGGCACCAGTACAGCATCCACGGGCGGCTGGGGTCGGCCGGAGTGAAGGCCCCCGGGAGCCGGGCCAGCTGCCGGTGGAGGAACGCCAGGTGCCGGGCCCGGTCCAGCGGGGGCAGGCCGTGGGCGTTGCGCTCCGAGGCGGCGGCGCCGGACTGGTGGCCCCGCGCAGAGAGGTAGGGAAGGCACTCGTCGATGGTCTGGTCTTGCAGGTCTGACGAGTAGGACTCGAGCGTGTCACGGATGGGCGGCTGCGAGGTGAAGAGCGCGGGGATGGTGAAGGGGAATGAGGTGGTGTCGTTGGTGTCTTCTCGGCCGGCGTCTGAGGCCGAGGCGGACGCGTAGGTGGATGCTGAGGCCGAGGACGAAGGTCGTGATGAAGTAGCTGCTGCCATGTTTTTTTTGTTGGCAGTGGTTGTAGTAGTAGCTGTTGTTGGGGTGGTGGACTTGATGGTCGTCGCCTTGTTGACAGCGGTGACGATGCCTCTCTTCTTATCACCCCTCGAAAAAACAATGCGCGGTCGAGTACGTGTCAGGCGGGCCCTGGATCTCATCACGCAGCTTTGCGGGCAGCCCGGCGCATATTTAAAATGTTTTTCTTCTTTAGTTTCGAACAAGTTGGGAAGTTTGACCTCCGAAAAGAGAGTTGAAAGAGATTGCCCCTCCTTCCCCCTCCCCCTCCACGCCCCCCTCCTCATTCGAACGGCTCTTTTTTCACATTGTTCCCAACGCAAAGAGGTCCATGCCACCGAAGGGGGACTCACCCCACAAATTACCGCCTGGTCAGGAAATGTCGTCTGAGCGAGTATTCTCTTATTGGGCTTTGCGGTTTACGGCGTGGTTTGGCTGTTGAGGGTATTTTTACTCGAGGGACAAACAGTTATCATTTTAGAAACCATGATACTATTGGGTCTCTGGCAAGTCTGGAGATTCCAATCTCTTTCGTTTCGAGTCTCTTGCAGCCCCGTGGTGCTGTTGTGAGACACGGCTTCCCCCCCGTCACGGTTACCCTGCATACCTCCAAACATGCACTCACACTTGTCCTTTGTTTTAAGTCTCCATAACCCAAGGCGGCAATGTGGCACAGAAACAATCCATCCCATGACTTTTTTTCTTTTTTCTTTCCGTCATCTCATAAATGGACACTGCCAGAATTGGTAAAAAGTAAGATCCTCTAGTAGTACCCATCTTTACACACATGTCTATCCCTTGTCTAATTCTTGTCCAGTCGGACCGCCGCGTTCTTCTCCACAAAGTTGAGATCGACCTGGTGTCCGAGCAGCTCTCGGATGTTGGAGATGGCGTACTTGATCATGGTAGGTCTCTCCAGACTGAGACCAAACCCGAAGACCCGGAGGTCCTTGGGCAGGCCCATGGCTTCCAGCATTTCTGGGCGGAACATGCCGCTGTTGCCAATCTGGCGATGGGTGTTAGTGTTTGCTCTCCTTGAATACGCCGTTGTGGCGCGCCATGAAACGTCACTTACCTCCACCAACTTGTTGAGGCCCTTGTGGAAACTGAAGATTTCCATACTGGGCTCGGTGTAAGGGTTGTACCTGGAGAGGGTCAGTATTGGATGTTGGTCGAATAGGCAACGAGGCTTACGCTGGCTTGAACTTGAGACTGGTTGACCGTTAGTACTGGTAGCACAATCATCGCGTTGTAGCGACTTACTCTGTGATGCCCATCTTGGTGAAGAAGGACTCCATAAACTCCATGAGACCACCCAAGGTCAATCCGTAGTCGGCAATCACACCTTCTACCTGGTGGAATTCGCAAAGATGGGTGGCATCAACTGACTCGTTTCTGATCATCTAAATTAGCCTAATCCATGCACTCTAACGCTTCAAAACATACCTGAAGACACGGTCAATGGAAAAGTATTTGGCTGGCCGAGCCTGGCCGTCGGGGCTCTCAGACGCGAGCCTGGAGAGCATGGCGGCTGAAATGGCAGTGGTGTGTGTTCGCAGGACGAGTCTTAGAGACTCCTCCTCGGACCATGGATATCTGTAACCGATGGAGCCGAACTTGCCGTTCTCGTGGACTTGTCGTACGCTCTCAAAGTACTGGGCGTAGTCCTGCTTGTCGTCCGGGGAGATGGGGCCGGGCCTCGAGGCCGCCTTGGGGTCGGAAATGTAGAAGGTGTCCTGAAGATCACGGGCAGGATGTTGCTGGGGTACGAAGAGGGCGTCGAAGTTCTGTCAATTCAAGTCAGTACGTTTGTTTAGTTCAAACCAAGGCCAAACAAAGAACATACCCAGAAGCCGGACTCGATGTACTGGTTGGTAGGCATCTCGGAGAAGCCCATTTCGAAGAAGATTTGGCTGTAGACAATCAGCATTGTTCAGGACCGGCAATCGGTAAAAGGCAGAATCGACCTACCGGAATTCGTGTCGCATCTTGCTCAGAGGGTGAAGAGCTCCAGCATGCTGATCGGCACCGAGAGCCTTGAAGTTGTAGGGCTCTGCACATATGTGTTAGTGTGCAGCGTCGAATTACCCCCTCAGCCAACTCACTGAATGCGGCCGTCTTCCATGACCCGGATGTGAGCATGTCGGCCGTCAGGTCCGTCTCCTCCTTGACCATCTCGAGAGCATATTTCTCGGCCTTGGTAATCTTGAAGGAGATGGCCTTTCGAAGAGTCAGAAGCTTTCGCTTCTTGAGGTCTGCCAAGATCTTGCTGTCGTGCGTCCGCGTCTCCTTGATAACTCGCAATTGTTCTCGGGTAACGTCGTTGATGGTGTCGACCTGGGAATGAGTCAGTTCCTCTGCTATTCAACATGAAGGACAGAACTTACCAGAGCAACCAGCTTGTTATCCTGCTTCTTGATCCACTTCTCCTTAAAGGCCTTACCCTGGCCGAGCTTCGTGACGCTCTTGTCACCGACTTCGGCCTCGAGCTCTTGGATTGACAGACCGTCCAGGGCCTTGCGCACCGCCTCGAAAACACGAGCCTCGTGGCTGCCGTGGCTGACGATGACCTCGGCCTCGGGCTCCAGAAAGGCCTCGGACCGCTCGATTTGCTCGTACGCGACCATGGACCGCGAGGCCAGCCGGTCCAGAGCGGCCTTGAGCGACTCGAAGGGGGCTTGCGGGAAGGCGTCGGCGGACAGGATGGAGTCCGATTTGGACAATGCTAGGAGGACCTCGGAGGTGAGATCCTCGCTCGAAGAGTTCCCCGTGGGAGCCATGGCGGCTGTCGTTTCGTGGAGGAGGTTTAATTCGGTATTCCGTTCGTAAAGGGCGGGTGACTCAGTGTGGAGGAGGGGGAGGGGCAATGTGGTAGAGTCTTGAAGCTGTTGGCGATAAATTATTTTGCAATAATATTTTTCCGGCCGCGGGGTAGGTCAGGTCAGGCACTGAGTCGGCGTCGGCGAGAAAAACGCCGATATAAGTCACCACTGTCTGACTCGATTCGAAGGCATTACTTAGTACTTTGTACACAATTGTTTTCCATCGCCGGAATCATTCCACAAATGCGTCATCTCTGCGATTGGGGATGACATTTTGTCTCAGAACTGCTGTTGTCACTGTGTTGTGGTACTCCGTCGTTGCAACTTGTCTTCATCCATGGCATGCTCGAAGTTGACTTGGAGGGACATGCATTCGGCGTATTTTCGTCGGTGCTTATTACAAGTATAGCCTGAAGCCAAATGGCAGACGTGGGAGAAAGGAAACTTAACGGTGCTCTCTTTCGGAGGGTGATGAATGGCGCAAGTCCTCGGTCTTCCGAAGAGCAATATCTGATAGGTATTGGATTAAATGTCGATGAATGGAAATATCCAAGTTTGAACAAATGACTGGTTCATACATATCTTAGTACCTAGCAACATCTATCTTGGGGTATTGATGTAGCTCTTCCTGGAGTTGTTTCTTTAACCATGTCTGCAGGGTTGGCCGGTCTTGGGGAAATGATCACTGATTTCCTCGTGGTATTGCTCTTTAGCAGATGCACTAGATCTTGCCATGTCGATTTGGGGGGATGTAAGTCCGATAATAGTATCGTGACACACCAGTTTGATAGTGCGTTGCTACTGGGCATGTCAACGCATCGATGGCAATATTAAGCGAGACAATCAAGTAATGCGTCCTCGCATCACACGATGGATATTCTCAGGCCGGGGTATGGACGAACCTCAGGGTTGAGGCATTTTCAAGTAAAGATCTGAAATGGTTCGTAATTGATGTTGGATATGCATCGAGTTACTTGGCTCACCTGACACCGCCTCCATGGCGACTTCACCTGGGCGAGGAGAGTTGAGACTAGCAACAGGCATATAATACTTCCTTTTTACCATAGAAACATCCAAGCCTTCTTAAATAGCCCTATCACATCGAGCTTCATGTCGTACCCTGTGCCAAGGCCATGTCCGCCGCGATGGGCATATAGAGTGTACGTCAAATCATAGAAAGCCTACAGGACTTTTCGGGAGGAACGAGAAGGGCCGTTTCCCATTCGAAGACGAGTCATTCGACCTGGTGAGGAAGTGGAGGTTGAATTTAGAAGGCATCGACCTGGCGTCGATACTACGTCGCCGGATAGCACGGGTGCTGCTCCTCTTGCACAGGACTGAGCCTTGTTCTGTCAGCCAAACCTCGACTGGTTCTCTTCGAACACCCATAAGTCTATCTGAGCTACTTAAGGTAACCACATTTTCTAGTTCTGTTAGTTATGCCCTATAGGGGTGCCCTCATGACAATTTGATACGTAGCAGTGTTCCTCCACATCATAAAATGGATGCCACTCCATCCATGAAAGATTTTCATGAAGCTCCCTTCTCGTTCTTTATCTAGAACAAGCATCATCTATGAAGAATAAGCCGAGCCATGGACAGGAGGTCGTCGTTAATGCAAGGTGTCCGAAGCTCCTAGTCCCTGAACCGGTTCGACGGATGGGAGTATCTCCCTGGCATTATCGAGATGAGCCTATGGGGTTCGTTCAACAACAATCTATTTTAGCAGCCTTCTGGGCCGATATGAACTTGATCACACTTGCCTAACCATTTTCGTGTGAAGCGGTTTGTCATGGGAGAGTTGCACTTGTGCTGCTCGACCTGTGTGATGCTGGCCGTAACTGAAGTCTTGACTGCGGAAGAAATGTCCACCACGGGCTCACAACATGTGTATTCCTTTCTTAAATACCTCATAGGAATCGGCTTTACACAGCCAAACCAGATCTCGCAGATACGTGAACCGGAGATGCACCCCTAGAACCTAATCCGTCATATTAAGGCACCATCACCACACCCGCCATTAACACACAGATGTACCACCAGCACAAAGCCATCCCCCAGATCCCCAGGACATCGATTTCTCAGTTTCAGAATAAAAAGGAAGAAGTGCTAAAAAAAAAAGCACGGCTGATGTCTGGAAATCTGCGGAAATCATGTTAGGGTCCCACGGTTCATGCTCGACAAGCACAGAGCCCTTTGTTCTTCCATGGGTCTTTTTCTGTCCTGCTGCTTGTCTGTGTTGGAGAGGAAGATGACACAAATCGATGAACTTGCAGGATCAGGATCGGGGACATGTATGCCAACTGCAAGAAACGTTCAATCAATCGGATTCAAGTGCTTTGCCCGTCCCGGACCAATGGTACTTGCAGAGATGCCCTGTTTTTGAGGGCTTTCGAGCAGCCTGTGAAATTTGCGGTCAGACATGGCCGGCCGACGTATGTACTGAGTCATGTGCTTAGTCGTTCCTACACGACATAGTCTACGGCATGCATACATTGAAGGCTGTGGTGAAGTCTATCGACACATTGAGGCCGAGGAGAACGACGAGAGCCTTCACATCGATGGCCCAGCGGTTCCTCTGACCACTCTTGCTCTCTCGCCAACAATGCCAATCTAGGCAGCGCCCGCGAATCACCTCTCCCAACTGACAATGAGGTCATATTTGTTTTTTTCTTCAACATCCCACGGCGCGGCTATCACATCTCCCCCTCCATCTGAGACATATAACAGCCCCAAGAAAAGAGGTCATTCATGGCCGGCCTCAGTCCCACTGTTCAGGCGGGGAAGAAAGCTGAGCGTTTGAGGATTTTCACCCGGACTGTGGAGTGAGCTGAGCTTTCTCGGGCAACAACAAGAAGCAGAGTTCCTCACAAAAACTGACGACACACCCCGGTAAAAGACGTGACCATTTGGGGGGCCTCAGAAAGTTCGTAATGCCCCCCGAAACACAAGCCCGGTCGGGCACTGAACTGAAGGAAGGAAGCCCATCTATTAGCCCCTCCTCCCCTCCTACCCTACCGGTATCCCTTCCCCGTCCTCGATCCCCTCCTCCCCCCCTTGAGGATCGGCCGTCTTGGGAGGGGGAGGGGGCCATTCAGGGTCCCCTTTCGAGGCCCTCCTCTTGTCTCTCTCTCCAGGATATCGACATCATCGTCGACATGGACGGCTGGTCCCGGGAAGGCAGAGAGGGGGTAGGGGGGTAAGGGGAGGGGGAACTTCCGGCCTCGAGCGCCTCTTCAGCCCCTGCGTCTGAAATGGCCTGATCGGAACCCCTCGAACGGAGAGGGAAGGCCGTTCGGTATCGCTTGAAAAAGAAACCAAATAACAAAGGAAAAAAAACAGCGCCTAGAGCCCGTCGAACCAGGGAGAGAGAGACAAGGTAAGACCTTGGTTAGCATGTACGAAGATATGCACGTACATGCTTGCGTACATACAGCTCAGCGGCCTGGGGGCTGATCGCCTCGTTAGCCGAGAGGACGAGAGAGAGGAAAGCACCGCCTTTTTTTTTTCTTCGCAGGGATGCATGGTTCGTGGTCGAAGCAGCTATCGGGAAGCTATTGGCTCGCGAGCGAGGCGTTGCATGTCGTCCGACTTGCGAAACAAGATGAATTTTGATGGATAGCGAGAGAGTCGATGATGCTTCCGGATTGCAAAAACCCAGAGATAGCAAACTAACGGGCAAAGGAAAAAAAAGTTATCGGGAAGCGCGGTACTTTTTTACGTCACTCGTTTCTTCCTTCCCCTGACCCTGAACCGGTCGCGTCGTCTGTGCAGTGCTTGTGTATTCTTAGCCCAGAGGAAATTCATCAGAGCACGTCCTCGCAGATCCCCTCTTGCTCTCTGCTCTGCTCTCTGCTCTGCTCTCTGCTCTGCTCTCTGCCTTTGGCTGCTGCTGCTGCCGCTCGGCGAGAAAGCGACGCCGAACCAAAAGGTGAGACGTGCACGCGGGAGGGAACAAGGATGGAACAAGGGAAATCTTCAGGCGCACAGTGTCATATGCGGTCAAGGGGGATACGATACGCTTTCGTGGCCGATCGAGTTCTTGAAGCAGGGGGTCTTTTTTTTTTTTGCTTGTGACTGTGACGGGCGGTTGTGTTGGTTGTTGGCTGTGGCTGTGGCTGTGGCTGTGGTTGTGGTGTTATGTGAGAGACAAGACCACATCATCACAGGATCACGTCTTTTCTGGCCCATGGTGTTTATGCCTCTCTCCCCCTTGCTTCCCGTCCCGTTCCTCTGCCTCACTTTTCGGCTCGACCAGGCATCGCGGTCGCGGTCCCCTTATCTCTCTCCCGTCGGGAAGCACAACAGTCGCCTGGTGGCCAAGGCGTTTTGCTGTCGCTCGCGGTCGACCCCTTCCCGCCTCTTATTAATTAAATTCGTAGTGCAGCTGAGCTGAAGCCCGTGATCCCCCCGTGGAGGGGTTGGCCAGCAGCCTCTCTCAAATATCGTGGCGAGAGGTCGCACGAACTGCGCATTCACCCGTCGGCCATCTCCTTGAATCTCGTCATCATGCAGATCTGCCCAAAGGTCCCTTTGCGGCATGGCGAGAAAACGAAAAGGAACCAACTTGCACCATACCCAACAAAATGTGTGTGTGTCAGAAAAGGGCTGAGTGCATAGCCTTTCCGAAGCCCTATCTGCGGGCTCGACGGGCTGGAGCGGCCCTTTCTCGCTGCATGTCATTCAACACTTTTTTTACCCTTCCCTTCTTTGATTATCCGTATTCGCGCTGTTGTATCCGTAGCCCTCTAGATTCCACTGCAGGGCTCTCGACGCCATCTCTGTGCTATCCGTTCCCGTCACCGTCATCCCGTGTGGCACTGTACATATCCGTTCCCGAGACGTGATTTCTGGGCTTTTTGCGGCCGTTGCAAACATCCGAGAACCCCCCCTCCCAAGTCCACCCCCCGCATTCCGTCTTCCGTCCGGGAAACCCCGGACCGCGTGGATAAGGTGAATCATGAATCACCGTCCTGAGACCTTGGATCAGCCAGCCAAACTCTCGCGGCTCATTCATACATGTTCCGCATGGAGAAGGGAAAGTGGAGGAACGAGATTCACAGGGCAGACGTTCGCGCCGCTGCGTTGTAGAGCAGGAATGGATCATGGAGCTGGGCCCCTTCTCCTCCTTGACCCATATTGTCAATCTGTATGAGGATTACATATTACGGAGCTGCTCATGATGATGATGATGAGGGGGAACTGTTGAGAAGCACCAGTCAACCAGTCCAGTGCATATGCGCGGACGTCTCGTGCAGATCCGACCAAGAATCCATCAATCCAGACCAGATCTAGCGCTCTGGCATGCTCGAGACGGCCCGTCGTGATTGGCACGGGGGATGCCGTCGTTTGTTGTTGTGGACATGACCTCTTGACGTGTTCGCTGGCAGTGCATCGTGGAGGGCTGTATGGAGAATCGAGGTGATGGTGTGCACCAGAATGCATGTCTTGGTCAACTTACTTGTTCAAGCCGCCCGCTTTGCAAGACGGGCCTTATCAACGGTGACCCGTTTGTCTGAGAATGCCATGTCTTGTCTTGTCTTGATCTGTCATGGCGTTTCTCACGGACCAGAGTCCAGTCCTCCTCCGTGACTCCTCCTCGCCTCATGTAAGAAAGTGAGATCCCGGAGAAAGGCTGGGGGCGGGAACGTTTGATGAGATGGACATGGCCATCTTCCCGTTACCCCTTGCGCCCGAGCTGTTTGCCCTCCGTTTTGCCAGGAACTCGTTCCGTTTTGATTTCTAGCGACTTTTGTTCGGCTCGTTTTTGGGCGGCTGACACGGAGTAGGAAGCCCGCGGCGTTCAAGGCCGTCTCAGACGGAGAACGGAGGGGAAAACCACCAGGTCCAAGTCGCACCCTCGCACACGCACCACGCACACGCCGCACATGCAGCCCGAGACAACTCAAGACGGACCAAACGCTGTGCCGCACCCATGTGGCTTGCCGCTGTGATCCAGATTGGCCTGCTCGCGTGGTTTCGGTTGGAGATGGACACGACGTGTGGTAGAACGGCGGTGGCAATCAAGTTTTTTTTTGCCCTATTTTTTTCCTCTTTGTTCTTTGTCTGCGGCCTGCAGCCCGCATCTGCAGATGCATCTGCAGATGCACCACTTGGATATGAAGAGAGAAGAAAGGACCAGGGCCCGAGGCAGCGCGGTCTCTCGACCAGTCACAACGGCGAGCGATGGGTTGAGACTTCTATCTTGGTGGTGCAGAAACATGCACGTGTAAGCCACGCAAGACGGCATATTCACACGCACCTAGTCACCACAACTGACGAGGGAGCCTGAAGCAAGCCTGAGCAAGGCAGGTCGCCACAATTGATAATTCGAGCACTTGTGTGAGAATGTGACCAAGCCAGCGCGGCACCAGCGAGATGGACTGCAACGATACACTGCTGGGTGTCATCATCAACCATGCATGGCCGGGGTGAGGAGGGTTGCGGCTTGCGACTTGTGACTGGGAGCGAGCATTGCGAGTGTGAGCGAGTGAGCGGCGAGCTGGCCGCTGGCAAACAGGGGTGGCCGGACAGTGTGGATAGACAGTGCATATCATTCTCTTCGCCCTGTCCTTGGCGACAAAGATTCGTCGCCCGCACCACAATTCGACATTGCGGCCGCCGGCGCTTACGCACTGTGCCCGACTTAGATCCGGGCCCCAGCTCCCGAAGATAGACCAAAGGCCATTGTCGATGGATTGGATATTAAAAAAATCATGGTGCCGAGGCTGGTGGTGGTGGTGGCTGGGGAGGTCGTCGCCGATAGCGTCAGTTCCGGGCGGTGCATCATCGGTTCGTCTCTGGTCCGGCCTGGTCTGAGGCGGCTTGACAGGCGTTGAGAATTGCTTTTTGGCCGTGACTTTGACAGCTGCCGCTCCCGAGAGGTGAGGTGACGGCCTGACGGGAAGCAAAGCAAGCAAAGCGAGACAGCGACAGCGACAACGGTGCTCCATCCATCTGCAAACTATTCATTACCCGCTGCAAGCAAAGACTGGCCATGACGGCCCCGTGGAGGGATCCAGGGAGAGCCGACGGATCTGCTGGCCAAGCGCCCCGCTGCATATCGTGATTTGGCTTCGTCGAGGTTTGACGACCGTCGACGGCGTCGAGGCCAGAGTGGATTTCCCGGCCGGCGTCAAGGGTTCGGGAGGAGAAGGTCCCTGTTTTTGTCCCATCATGACTTGCGCGTGCTAAGTTATTTCGGGCTGGGAAGGTCGACTCGAGACACTCGAGGGCTGCGAGACCTGCGGCTGCCCCCTCTCCGCATTGTTTGTCCCCAAGAGTGAATCAAGGTCCGTCGGTCCATGCCATGTCTTGGAAGGCATGAGACACAAGGTGTTGCGGCGCACAAGATGAGCGAGCACCAAAGCACCGACTGAGACTGAAGACGGAGACGTGTGGAAGGCTGGCCATGTGCCGCGGCGGGGGGTGCGCACTGTGAATGGCTGGCAGCGGGGCCCAGTGCCTGCTCGTTGTCGATACTCTACAGCGGGTCCTCCGAGGGCGAAAAACGAAGACGCCGCCGCGGCAAAGGTCGACGTCTGACAGGAATGGCGCACTGTCGCATCGCCATGAGGGCGCACAGTGCTGAGACTGTGGGCGTCGACAATGGGTGTATTTGGGCGTGATTGGACGGGGGAAGGCGCGGGGGTGCGGGTGGTGCGGGTGCTGCTGCTGCTTGGAGAGGATGAGGATGGTGAGGATGGAAGGTGGTGCAGCATGGGGCGCAGGCAAGGCAAGCAGAGACTCGCGCAAGGATGGACCAAGAGGAACCTGCCTGCATCGACTCTCATCATGGATGAGCGGGTTCAGGTTCCCTTGTGCAGGAGGTTCCGTTCCCTTCCTGGTGCGCACCTTTCCTGGTGGTCCTCGACCCTCGACCCTCCAGCGGGTTAAGCGGGTGGTCCCCAGCGGCCCATTGGCCGTGTGGATGCCGCTTGGTGGGTGCCTTTCAGGTGGCTTGGCTCCCCCCATTGGCTGCATCTCCCCGCTGGGGCTGGAGGGCCTTCACCGCTTCTTCCCCCCCATCAACCCCCATCGACAACCGCCCACGGCACCGTGAGCCAGTCCATGGTTCAGCGTCCTCCAGCACTCTTCTCCTTCTCCGTCTGCTCCCAAACCTCTTCCCTTCACCTCACAAGGGACTGCACGAAAGAGCGGTGTCGTCCGCTCATCTTTTACAATACTAGCACCGTCCGCTTCCTCATCCTCCACTCCCATTCTGTTTCTCGCCCAGAATGACACTCGAATTCAACAACGGCGGGGGTGATGCCTTTCTCGACTTGACCTTCGACCACCGGGATCGCAACGCTGCCACTACAGCCTACCAGACCTACCAGACCCCGACTACCCACTCGAGTCCCGAGGCATCTTCAAACATCATGCCCCAAAACGCCCGCGCCTGGAATGTCCCGCTCGATATGGCTTCGGGAAGCTCTCAAGGCCAAGGCTCTGCGAGCCCCGAGGACTTGCAGTCCCATTCGCCGCTTTCGCAGTCGTCGAGCCCTCACAGCCAGCACTCGCCGCTTCAGCACTCGCCCTACCAGTCTCCCATGAACCCCTTGACCGACTGGACTCTTCAGCAGCAGCAGCAGCAGCAGCCTCAACTTCCTGCTCCTGACATGTCCCAATTTATTCAGGATGCCGCTCTCATGACCTTCAACGCTTTCCCGGGCAACTTCCAGCCCAACCCTCTCGACTACCTCCCCCCGACTACGCAGGCAGCTCTGCAGGCCAACCTGCTCGAGTCGACCTTCAACACCATGCCCGCCATTGACGATCCCACCCAGGCGGTTCAGTGGGGTAGCGCCGGAATGGAGAACTGGCAGGAGTTTCAGAGCACTTTGCAAATCGATGGGCTCCCCCGCCTCGACAGCGTTGGCAGCAACTCTCCCACGGGAACCTATCTCGAGGTCCTGTCTCTACCCTCATCATCAGGCGAGGGATGGGCCATGGTGGATTGGAACCAGCCCAACTTTGACCAGTTCCAGCAGGCCCACGCCCAGGGTGCCGCCATCTTCAACCCCTCCCAGACCCTGCACTTGAGAACCAACTCGGACTCGTCGGAGGGTGGCAACTCTATGGATTTTGGAAGCTTTGAAGAGATCGCTCCCTTCCCCTACTCGCCCTTCTCCCCCGAGTCTGACGGCTACGTCGACGCCGGCAACCACCGCAACTGCTTCTCGGGTGAGCACCACCACACCCACGACACCGTAAGCCCCACCGCTGCCGTCGCTCCCGTTCCCATCAAGTCGGAGCCCTCGTCCGCGTCGACACGCCACAGCCCCGGAAGCGGCGCCGGCTCGACATCACCACCATCTACAAGCACCACGACCCGTCGAAACTCCGGTCCCCGAAAGAGCCCCATCGCCAAGACCAAGGTGGTACGACGCATCTCCAACGGCAAGAAAGACGGTAGCGTCGAGAAGAAGGTTGGCCGCAGAAAGGGTCCCCTTCTGCCCGAGCAGCGAAAGCAAGCCAGCGAGATAAGAAAGCTGCGAGCCTGCCTGCGATGCAAGTTCCTGAAGAAGACATGTGACAAGGGAGAGCCGTGTGCTGGATGCCAGCCTTCCCACGCTCGTCTCTGGCAGGTCCCTTGCACTCGCATCGACATCAAGGACATTGGCTACTTCATGAAGGACTGGAAGGCCGACTACGAGAGGCACATGGACCGTGGCGTCTCCGTCTACAACGTCAAGGGCTTCGCTCAGAAAGAGACTCTCATGTGGATCACCCACGGCTACGGCTTTGCCCTTCCCGTCATGGTTCGCGAGGTCTACGTCGCTGATGACAGCTGCTTCTCGGTTGATTGGGTCGAGTCTTCCCTCACTGACCAGGAGCCCATTGACTTCGAGACCAAGACCGAGAAGCTCGATGTTGGTGCTGAGGGTGTTCGTCTTGATGCTCTTTCCGAGTACCTCGATAAGCACATTGACGGTCCCTTTGAGGACTTCATTGATGATCATTTCGAGGGTACTCCCTTCATCACTGAGATCCTCAAGACGGCCCACCGCTACCTCGTCAAGGAGAAGATGCCCGTCATCCGCAAGGCCCTCAAGCTCGTCCTGGCCTACAACCTCACCATGCACATCACCATGATTGAGAACCAGGGCGACGAGGTCAACCTGGACGGCCAGATCGATGACGAGGACTCCAAGTACTACGGCCGCACCGTCGCCCCCGTCATGATCAACTTCCAGATCAAGTGTGCCCTCGCCGACATGTGGCGTGAGCTGCAGAAGGACATCCTCGAGGAGCTCTCCGCCCTGTACTCGGGTGTGTACAGCGGCGAGAAGATGAAGAACTGGCCCACCATCTTCATGCTTGCGTCGATCCTTCTCGCCGTCTGGGAGGAGATGCAGTTCGACTGCCACTACCGCGTGCCCGACCCCATCGCGGTGAACAAGTTCTGCACCGACATGGAGACGACGCCGGTTGGCGTTATCGTGGGTCTCTTCCACGCCATCTCGCAGAAGCTGCCCTCGTTTACCGACTGGGACACGCGCAAGCACGGCCACCTTCTCCACAACAACATGGCCGTTTGCGAGGCCATGACCGAAGTGCGACAACACGTCATCAAGCACGGTATGTTTAGATTGATTGAGTGACTCCCTCAGCAGCAGCACTAACGTCATTGCAGAGGCCTACCTCCGAACACGCAAGGAGACTCAGTTCGACCGCTACGACTTCGACTCGTTGTCTAACAAGTTCCTCTCCAAGCTTGTCATCCGGGCCAACTAGTGTGTGCCTGGCTCTGCTTGAGTGATGTTGTCGCCGAATAACCCCCCTACGGCGCCGCAAGGCAGCCGGTGTTTTCCTTTGTATTTGATTTTTATTTGTTTGAAGCGCTAGCGTCGGCAAATATTGTTCGACAAGCAGCACATGTGTCGACTTTCACTGCCCATTTAGCACCACCACTCTGATGGTATTTTACCTTCTCTCACGGCTGGTCACCGCCACAAGCACGAATTACCTGATCACGGGGAATGTGTTATGACGACCTGATTATGACTTTCTTCTATGATTGTATGACTTGCAGCAGAAGACAAATCTTTTAGTTATTTTTCCATTTATTTTTTCCTTTTTTCTGGTTTTTATTGTTTTTCCCCTACGTCAGATATGGAGATATGGAAGAAGACCCCGAAGGATACAGCTGAGAACAGACCCTTGAAGGGGCGCATTGATGGGATCATGGTTCATGATATGGCATTTGTTGGGAGACGATACGATTGTGCATGGATTAGGTTATTGAGCATTCATTGATGAATGAAAGACGCGATGGTTGAGCATGGAATTTTCAGGGCGTTGGGCGAGCTCAAGTGGGCCGGACCTTCGTATTGGAGCGAACTTGATATTATTTGCATTTGCGATTACAACTGATGGATGTCGAGGATTTCTCGGTAGTTACACAAAAGCTCAGGGTTGCTAGACGAGTGCCCTAGCACTGGAAGCAACAAATATGTTGGTTTTTACACGTTGCAGGTCTCGGGCCGTTCAGACTGTCTTTGAATCCTCTTGTGATAACGGGGACGGTGACTGAAGGGTCGACTAATTCTAATCTCGAGACTTGCCTTATGAATATGACGATATGACGATGGTTTGTTTCGGTGCAAGAGTGTAGTGACCAGGGCCACGTTCAGTAGGGATAATGTGAGGCAGGCCAGACTCACCGTTCCTTTGCAGAGGACAGAGATGCTTGTCGATGGCGGGAACATGTGAAGCGGTGAGACCCCATGTGAGCTGACAGCGGGGGGCTCGTAAAAGGGTAGATCGCGCAGGGCCTAGGGGGAATTTGCAGCGGAGCGGGTCGAGAAGCAGATGGATTATGGTGTTTCCCGGCTGAGGGGCCGCGAATAGAGTTGCTGTGAACTCCCGTTGAAAAGTGGGCGGCGATGATGATGATGTGAACATGGCGGGGCGCGTGTTGCGGATGAGTGCAGATATTTCTTAGGTGAGGCGTTTTCGGCTTCGAGGCTTTAGGGAGAGACGGACTCAGCTTGAAACACGGGATGGAGTGGGTTGGAGGGAGGGAGGGAGGGAACGAATAAGCTTGACGTTTGCTTTCCGTCTTGCTGTCCCCCAACGGGAGCCATGCCGGGAGCCATGACGGGAGTCATGATGGCAACGGGACAAGGATGGATTGAAACTCCCATGAAGCTGCTGCGTCGATTCAATCCATCCCGACTGCCACCACGGCGACTGCCACCAAAGCTACCAAAGCCACCAAAGCCACCAAAGCCACCGGCCCAGCCCTTCATTTCCATGGCCTCACTTAACACGACCAACAAGGTCCAAAACCATGGTTTCTTTTCCCATTCACATCCAACAATCAAATAAGGGTGGCGGCGCTGCCAGGAGACGTGTCGAGTACAGTGCCATATCGACAAGGGTTGCTGCTGTTGGATGCATCAGGACGGACTCGGGAGGCTTCACACGCTGGCTTTTCCGATCCCGACGGCACCTCGGCGAAGAAGGATACCTACAGCACCTATATGATTAATTACCTGTCTACCAACGGCATTCGCGATTCATCCCACCCCCTCCTTATCCCTCGATGATATGCCTACTCCATAAGGAAACCTGCATAAATGCGAATCCAGCCAGGTCAAGCCGCGTGTTTCCCCAAAGGCAGAAATAAGCAAATAAGTGCGGGGTGACGATGCAAGCCTCCCACTACTATCACATCTTGTCCCTTTATCACTGGCTGCGCTTTCTGCCGCTGAGCGTCTAGAGCATCCGTACGGCGCACTTCGCCGCTGAAGGACGTTTGATTCCTTCCGTCATTGCAACCCGACGTCCTTTCCTCCCCAACCCCTCTCTTTCCTTTCCGTCTCTTTCCATCTCATCCTTCTTCTCAACTTTCAATTCTCAACGATCTCAACGGTATCAGCGATATCAGCGATTTCGCCATCTCAATCATGGAGAAAAAAGACTACATTCTTCTTCCCGGCATTATTGCCAAGCTCAACGACCAGAATATCGGCTGGCGCCACCTCTACGGCTGGCAGGCCTCCCAGTCCGACAAGCTGTACTCGAACTCACCCTATGCCTACGTTGCTTACCATACCGCCGAGAGCCTGTCAAATGCCCGGCGCTCCCAAGCCGCTGCGGACCCCCGAGCCGAGTTCCATCGCCAGTTCCAGCGTCTAAACTCTCAGACTGAGAGATGCCAGCGTCGTGTCGTCCGCGAATGGGGCGAGGCCCTGGAGAACCACCCCGATATCAGCAAGAAGATTGTCGGGTGGCTCAAGCTCGACCAAGAGCATGCTTCGATACCTTCCCCGACCAGGTGGGGGCTTCGCAGCCAGACAAGCGTCGAAACCTTGCCGGAGGCGGCGCCGGATGCTCACTCCAGACAAGGTTCCGTCGAGGGACCGGAAGCAACACTCGGACAAGCCACCTACGAGCCCCCAGCACCCAATGTCCAACAAGAGCCTGCGGACGACTTCGCAGCTCAGTCCAGCCAGGCTCCGGAAGAAGACGACGTTCAAGAGACGACGCCGGAGCAACAGCTTTTGGAAGAGGCGAACCAGGCAGCCGAAAGAAGAGCACTCAGAAAGTCCTCGCAAGCGGAGCCGACACAGAGGCTTGAAGAAACGGCCGAGACGGAAGCCCCCGTCCAGCCCTACGAGGATAGCGGGGGACAGCAAACTCAACGCCCAGGAGGCCCTCAACAAGTTCTGACACGAGCCAGGCGGGCTCTGGTAGAGCGTCAGGCGATGGAAGCGGCTGTTCGATCAGGAGGACATATCAGTGAGCCTATTTTCGTAAGGCGTGTCGCAGGCATGGAACCCCGAGATGACTACGAAGGCGATTCTTCGCGGCTTGACCTTGTTACCCACACAGTCGAAAAGCCGAGTGCAAATGCAAGTGCCGCCCCGAGGAGCGATAGTCGATTCCCAGACGTATCACGGAAGGTGGTTATCCAGCACCACGTACCATCTGGCACTTGTTGTATCAGCGGCGCCTCGCCGGCTGCGGTCAGGAACCTATTGCCGCCTCACTTGTACAATGCTCTTCACAGAGAGTTCCTCAGCCCCACCGACAACACCATCGTCCCGAGCGTCGAACTGGTCTTTTTCGGAGCAGAGCGTGAAGTGGAGCGGTGCAGAGTGTATGTGCGAGTGAATCGTGGCGCGGTGAAGGGGCTCATCAAGACACTGGTCGACGTTGACATTGATGAAGAGGACGGAAGCCGCTTCGTCCCTATACCCAACACGAAGAGCCGCATCCTTTTGGCTCCTAGTTTCCTAATCACTGAGCCTCGGCGGGACCGGTTGTCTGCCGCATTTGGAGAGGAGCTCACCGATGCTGTCCTCAGGGGGCCCATCGTTGCCGCGGAAAACGAACAGGACGCGGACCTTGGAGTGACTCAGTCGGTAGGTTTCACGACTGAACCCGATGCGTGGACAGGGGGGGAACTTGTTTTGTCTATTGGGGCTGCCGAAGGGCATGAGATTTGCGAGAAGCTGTTTGGTAGGTTTGCTGATATAACCCCATTCCTTGAAGTATCGGATTAGAGTGGTTGAGTTAGTGAGTTTAAAATTGATGGAAAAGGATCGGTTTGGAAGGGACTGGGAATTGCTTCTGGGAATGGTTTCTGGGCGTGGATTGTTTTTCGGCCCGTGACGGAATGACTGATTCGCATGGATAGGCTATGACAAAGGGAGGAATGGAATGAAATGCAATGAACATAATAAACCAATTTAAAATCTTAGAGGTGGACAATCCAGAATCAACAATGACGTCCATGTTTCGGCTTCCGAGTGTGAACCCGCCTCGGCCTCGGCCTCGGCCCCCGCATCCCGCAATGCCGTCCGGTGGGTGTGAAGTTGGTGGGCGGAACGGAGGTCTAGATTGTTTTAACTCGTCAAGTAAACATAGTATTGCCGCGTGTGAAGTAGGCTGTTCTAGAGTCTTAGAATGGAAAGAGAAACGTGCAGTCTATGCAGTCAACGCACAACAAACCAACGGCATGTAAATCTCGTCATTGCTCCACTGCCACGACGGCCGCCTCGCCGTAAGCTACGACCTCGTCCATGTCCACGCTCTCAAACTCGCCCAACTCGACGTCGTCCCCCGCTCCGCCCGGGAGCCGAACCGCCGTGGCCACCATGTACTCGCCCAGCAGCGGTCTCAGCACCAAGCTCACGTCTTGCACTCGCCGGCCCCCGACCCAGATCTCTTGCCGGTGCGCCGAGGCCGCTCCCTCTCCCGCTCCATCCCTCTCTTCAGTCCCGGGCGGCGCGAACCCGGGCATCTCCAGCTGCGCCAGCCACGAGGCCAGCAGCGCGTCGCCCGTCATCTTGACGTAGGCCTCGCGCAGGCACCACAGCGCGTAAAAGTGCCGCAGGGCCGAGTCGCGCCCGTCGACGCCGCCGCCGTCGCCCAGAGATGCTAGGTCTCGCAGGGCGGCCGTGTCCTTGGGGGAGAAGACGTCGGCGTGCATGTCGACAAAGTGCGTCCAGCCCTGCTTGGCGATGCTGTCGTGGTCGCGGGCGCGGCGCTCTACGGGGCAGACGAGGTCGATGCCTACGGCTGCACCACTGCCATTCCCACTCCCACTGTTGCCAGCACCACTATTACCACTGCCACTGCTACTGCTACCGCCTAGATTCTCGCCGTGCAGACCCAAGAGCACCACCAGCCCGGCCTGGTGCGACACGTTGAACACGAGCGGCTCGCGGCCCTCCCCGTCTAGGTAGACTGGCTTGGTGCGCGCGTCGCGGACGGGCACGGCGGCGGACCAGGCGACAGAGCAGAGGCGCGAGATGGCGAGGCGCTTGAGCAGGACGGAGCCGAGGGCGAGCTTGGCGTCGGCCACGTGGTAGTACCGGAGGACGGCGGCTTGTTCTGCCTGTGAGAGGAGGGCGAGGGCCGAGGAGGCCTTTTTCAAATGATTAGTTTACGTGGTCTGGAAGTGGTAGAGGGAAGGGAAGAAGAGGGCTTACGGCTTCTGTTAGGTCGGCAGTCTTCTTGGCCGAGGGCCAGAGGGGTCGGGTGTCGAGCACCCACTGGATGAGCGTCACCTTTGATTCGGAGCCCATTGCAGCGGCGATGAGCTATTTTCAAGAGGATGTCAGGACGAATGCTACAGTAGACAGCTTTGTCAAGACATGAGGAGGAAACACTTACCGGTGCATTTGCAAATGGTTGAGTCGAGAGAGTTGGAAAGAGTTGCGTTGCATGGCGGAGATGTAAGACAAAAGACCGCGCCCCAAAATCTATTCAAAGTCGGGTCTGTCTGCATGAGAAACTAAGCCGCTTCGAGAGATGTAGTGTCACAACGCTTCGAGTAAGACAAAAAGTAAATCAGACGATGAGAAACTGGAGAGTCAGCAGGGCATTATTATTAGATTGAACGAGTTATATTTGATGGCCTGTTTTATTCGTAGTTCTAATCGTTCCAAGGTGCCGTTGACGTCGGGTGGTTCAATAGTACCATGCCGCTAACGAGAGGCCATTTACGAATATGTCCATGTCAAACGGCCTATTCATCACGGAGTTGGCTTGTCGTTGGGAATCATCTGACGACTGGAGCAAACAATGGCAAAAATTCCTTGGAAGCGTTTCCATGTTTCCTAGCTTCTCATCGTGAGACAAGTATCGGCCTTGATACCGTGACTATCAACACACATTGGGAGACAACAGCTTGCGCACCGGTATCAAAGAGTCGCAATATCAGCTATTTCATTACATCGCATACTCACAAGTTCTGTCCATTCATATCTTCATAACTTTTACCCGTCACATCATCACCCTTGAACTTAAAAGTTCTCGGAGAAGAACTTCAAAACAGTCTTGTACCCGCGCTCATACTCCTCCTTGACGCGAGCATCCTCAAGGTCAGCGCGCGCAGCCATCCAGCCGTGGATCTGGTCACCAAACGTCTCGACGTGCTTGGGAACTCGAAGCCTCTCCTCAAACTTCTTCACGTCATCGACCGGCTCGTCCTTGGAAGCGAGCAGCATGGTCGGCACGGTGACACCCTCCGCATCGTTGGGGTCGACCATTGCTGGGTGAATCGCGGCAGCAATGGCAAATGGGTTTGTATCGGCCTTGGTGGTGAGGGCAACAACCTTTCCGCCCCAGCAGTACTACCCACTTGATCAGTCTCTGTTATTGGTAGGAATGGAGGGGCCTTACGCCGATAATTCCGAACTTGGTGATGTCAGAGCTTGTTCCTCGCACTGCCTCGACATAGTCCGGGACGAGACCAGCAATCTTGGGAGGGGGGTTGGTTCCAAAGAAGGCGCCGAGGTCCTTCTGCTTCTGCTCCGTGTTCGGAGGGTACCTGGACAAGTTGATAAGCATACAGCACCATAATGCGACGCCGTCCTACGTACCACTCAATGGGGCAAGGGTTTCCCTTGAACCAGTCGGGGATGAAGACCTTGTACTTTTGTTCGTCGCTGAAGGCGAGGATATCGGCACCCTGAACGGTCTGGTCGAAGTAGCCGAAAATGTCGTAGATGACGACAATGGCCTTGGTTGCGTCGGACGGGCCGGTCACGTCTGGAGGGAATTCAAGTTAGTTCATGGTAATTGGGTCCGGTCATGGCAAACTGACAGGTGCGGTATCCTCCAATGTCCTCGTAGGTTCCCCTTTTCTTGTATCCCTTGGAGACGACTGGGGGAATGTTGCAGCAAGCGGCACTATGGCCTGACGTGGCAGGCATCGACTCGGACATGGTGGCAGGTTGTGGTTGATGGAATTGGCGAGTCTGATGAAAGGTATCAGCTGGCTGAGCGATGAATTAGGGCGAAGACGGGAGAGAGGACAGAGACTGCAGCTTGAGATGACAGGAATCCTGTTACACAAACCTTTTCACGTATGATCCGAGCTCAATTGACAGCTGGACGAGCTTTAATGAGCTTTGATGATGGAGAAGAAGAATGTTTAAGTGCGGGGAGAAGCAGGACGGGCCGGGACAAAGTCGGCGCTAGAAAGGAAGGAGGGGCATCGGTAGCTGTCCAACTGTGGTCATCGCTTGATCATTGATGAGGGGCAGATCCGTGATGCGGAGCTGATTGGGCGCCATGATTTGTCTTCCGCCCGTTTAGATGTTACAGCTCATCCGGAACCAGTTGCTTTCGTTGTTTCGTTGTTAATAACGGCAGATGATATCGCGGTTATTCAATTCCTCCAATCGTCGTTATCCCACCTTAAAACCCCCAGACCATCATTCCAGAAAGCGGCGTTTATGATTCACCATGACATCGACTGCTGTAAGTGGGTGAGTTTATTTGTAAGGTGAGATAACTTGGTGTTCCTTCGAGTTTCTCAGTGTTCAATTGACTTAGCCACGGCTCATGGATGTTCTTTGCTTGCAAAATGCCCTCATCGGCACTCATGAGATAGCCGGAATTATGCCGAGTGTCACCTGTGCTGCTTGATGATACAGCACACGTTTCCAAAGCTCTGGCCCACCCGCTCAACATCAAAATGCACTGGGAGTCCAGGAGTCCAGGCATGACATTCCCAAAAGGATCACATAAACCCTTGCTCGCGCCCCTGAAGATTCTTCCCTGTTTTGACGTCCATACCTGTCTCTGGAGAAAATCTTTCAACCCTTCAGCCTTGACAGGTGACGGACCAAGGCGGCTGGCGACGATGCAACCCAGGGCGACTATGACGTTGTTTGCTTCCACGAACTGAACCCGGATGGCTCGGGCGCTCTCGGCGACCCCGCACCGGCGGCACGGACAGTGACGACTCTTTGGGGCGGGCCGGCTTTGGGCTGTGACGAGTTCGGTGTGGCAGGCTACGATGCATTCATTGATGGGAGACAGAGGAGAATCCACCGTGTTCTGGATGTAATGTGTCCATCGGAGACGCGAGACGTTCCGTACTCTAGCACTGACGATAGCCTCATCCAGCCATTTCAGCCATCTTCGGAGGTGTGAACGAGATAAGACAAGCCGGCTAAGAGGGAGGGAGGGTTGGAGGGCGGTCTGGAGGTCATCGTCCCCGCTTCAGTCCCTGCCAGTTCGTCGTCGGATCATGAGTGAGCGCGATAGCCATGACACCATCGACAAAGCGAAAGACATCTGCATTGCATGCTCATGCTCTGATTGTTTTGGCACTCGCCTCCACGCGCAAACAGCAAGGTCGCATTTGACAGAATTTTATCCCTCCATGGCCGTCGCCCAACCCGGATTTCTAAGCGCTCCCTTGTCTGCGACTCATGGCATTTCCGAACGCAAAGCCATGGGCGGCCACGTTCTGACATCAGTCATGTCCGTTCGGGACGTTGGGAACTCACCTGGCTAGAACGGTCCAGCCATCGACTCCACCCAGATAAGATGCAAAGTAACAGGAACCTTTTGCCACAGGCCACAACTGCCAGTGGTTGAGGTACCGAAACCCGATTGTGGCGCCTTCTCTAGCCTGCTCCGGGGTTCTGGAGCCTTCTTGGCACAGCCGCTATTGGCCTCAGTGAATCACTTGAGGTTGCCCCCTGCGCCTGAGTGAGTGCCATCCCTGCCTGCTGTGTTCAGGCGAATCCGAGAGACTGCGCCCCCGCCGCTTGCCGTCCCGACAAACTGTTGCCTTCGTCACAGTCTCACCCCAGCTACTTAAACCTGCCTTCTCCTCTCTTCTTCCTTTCTTCTCCTTCATCTTCCTACTTTACCTCCATCCACTCTCCGAAGCGAACCTTCAACATTCATCAAAGAATCTACACTACTTCCAAGCACTCTAAACAGCTGCCACCATGCAGATCTTTGTCAAGACTCGTGAGTCGTCCTCCTGCCACCGCCCTTTGGGCATCCCTTTGCTAACTCGTCGCAGTCACTGGCAAGACCATCACCCTCGAGGTCGAGTCCTCGGATACCATCGACAATGTGAAGTCGAAGATCCAGGACAAGGAGGGAATCCCTCCCGACCAGCAACGCCTCATCTTTGCTGGCAAGCAGCTCGAGGACGGCCGAACTCTGTCCGATTACAACATCCAGAAGGAGTCCACCCTTCACCTCGTCCTCCGCCTCCGTGGTGGTATGCAGATCTGTACGTCTCCATCGCTTCATGATCTCGCCGGCATTGCATGCTAACAATCTTTCAGTCGTCAAGACCCTCACTGGTAAGACTATCACCCTCGAGGTGGAATCGTCCGATACCATCGACAACGTCAAGTCGAAAATTCAGGACAAGGAAGGCATTCCTCCTGACCAGCAACGCCTGATCTTCGCCGGCAAGCAACTTGAGGACGGCCGAACCCTCTCCGACTACAATATCCAGAAGGAGTCCACGCTCCATCTTGTCCTTCGTCTCCGTGGTGGTATGCAGATTTTCGTCAAGACCTTGACTGGCAAGACGATTACGCTGGAGGTCGAGTCATCTGATACCATCGACAATGTGAAGTCGAAGATTCAGGACAAGGAAGGCATTCCTCCCGATCAGCAGCGTCTCATTTTCGCTGGAAAGCAGCTCGAGGATGGTCGCACTCTCTCCGACTACAACATCCAAAAGGAATCCACTCTTCACTTGGTGCTCCGACTTCGCGGTGGTATGCAAATCTTTGTCAAGACCCTGACGGGAAAGACGATCACGCTGGAGGTCGAGTCTTCGGACACGATCGACAATGTGAAGTCCAAGATTCAGGACAAGGAGGGCATTCCCCCTGACCAGCAGCGACTTATCTTCGCCGGTAAGCAGCTGGAGGATGGCCGCACGTTGAGCGACTACAACATCCAGAAGGAGTCAACTCTTCACCTGGTCCTCCGTCTTCGTGGCGGCCAGTAAGCGGCTCAACGAGTGACGACGGTTCATGACAATTACTGCAGCTCAGTAACGTGGCGTTTAGGGTTGTTTTGGAGGTTCGGGAATGGACAACATCCCGGCGTGCTATCTAGTTAATAACAGTTCTCCAGCGTCTCGACGCAATAAATGAACATTGAGAATTCAGGTCTCAGCTGATTTATCGTCTCTCGCGTCAACAAAGTGACATGTGATTAAGGACAGGTGGGGTTGGTGGATGTGAGGGGTTCCCAAGAGCTTGCTCCCGTGACCCATCCGGCGCTGAATGTAGTGGGGTTAGGCTGGGAATCTCCGCGACGCTGGCTTCAAAATTCTGGCTCAAAAATCTTTGAACCTCTCGTGTGCTCTGCGTAGAATGATTTTTCTTGCGGTGCGAATTTGGGTACGCTGTTGCATGGAGAGAAGAGGATGACACTTTGCGGCAGTCCACCGCTTCAGACTCGCCACCTCTTTACTTATTTACCGCCTTGACTTGGCCTCCATTTCTTCCACTTTCACACTTCACCATTCACCCCGTTGACAACTTTGGGCGCCCAGATCCGTTCACTTGGAGACCCAAACGCGACTGCAGACGACTTGGCTACTAGTATGCCTTCATACTTCTACCACGTCAAATTCGAGCTATACCCGACCCCGAACCCGGTTGTGGAAGGCACAGCAAACACACCAGAGAACATCTTTTGGCTGCCGCCTTCCGATGCCTCTGTGTTCGACGAGTTGCCTTCCCATGCCCGAACCGAAGAGAACACATTCCACAAAGTTGCACAGACTGCGCAATCCGATTTCAAGGCGTCATCATTTCTCTCCTCGCAGAAATCGCCAGAAAGTTCTTCATCCTGGTCCGTGAGCATCATCGATTGCGGTGCAGCCCCCCGAGCGCCTCTCAATCAACCCGAAGGCAATTTCGAGATAGTATCGGAGCGTCAGTGGTTGCAGCGACAGAATAGCCTGCCGGCCCCATCTGCGAGCGCGGCGATCCGCCCGGAGACGGCCGTACAAGACTGGCGGTTTGGACGAGTGCGAATCGAGACGATCCCTCTACAAGCCGGTGCTGCAATGGCTGGCGAATCGAGTCGGACGGTGCCCATCGCCGCACCTGAACTGGGACCGACATTTCCAGGCGCCGGCACAGACACTCGGGCTACGTTCGTGCCCATCGAGACGAAGAATACAGAGTTAGGATGGGGTTTGGTCCACTTCTACCGCGACGGCGAGGAGACGGAGGGCATGGGCCAGAACGACCAAGCTGCCGACGGAGAGAATGGGACAAGCGATGAGGACTATACAACCCTCTGTCTTCCCGCCGTCCCTGCGACCATGTCCCCGGACGACTTTGCTGCCTTCTTGGGCTCGGAGTGGCTGGAGCACATTAGCCACTGTCGCATGGTTTTGACTTCAAATCTAAATAGAAACCTGATCCTGCTCAAGTTTCGCGACGGCAAAAAGGCGAAAGAATGGCGGAAAGCCTTTGACGGATTTCTCTTTTCTCCGTCAGTGGTAATGACTCCTCGGTACAAACCTGTCCTCTGTTGAACCGCTTGCTAACATTGTACAGATCTGCCATGCTGTCTTCGTCAAGAGCATCACTTTCGAGACGCCAACACGGAGAAGGATGAGCCACAATCTCACTTCCCTGTCCTCCTCCCTCGGCGTATCGAACACTCTTCGACCATTCCCTCCACCCACACCCAAGCTTGTCGAACTCCCGACTTGTCCTGTTTGTTTGGAACGAATGGACGATACAAATGGACTTATGACGACTCCATGTTCTCATATTTTCCACTGCACGTGTCTGAAGAACTGGAAGAAAACCAAGTGTCCAGTGTGCAGGTTCACTCTCCCCCCACCAGAAACAGACGACCTCTCCAGTCCCTCGGCCCCATTTGGCTCAACCGGAGCAAACATGTGCACTGTATGCGACTGTGTCGACGACCTTTGGATATGCCTAATTTGCGGTTACGTTGGATGCGGACGCTACAAGGGAGGCCATGCAAAGGAACACTGGAAGGACACGGCACACTGTTTCTCTCTCGAGATGGAAACACAGCATGTGTGGGACTACGCTGGCGACATGTGGGTTCATCGGCTCATCCGCGATAAGGGCGATGGTAAAGTTGTAGAGCTTCCTAGCAGAGGTGGACCCAATCAACATCAAGAGGACGAGGATGTTGTTCCTCGAGCAAAGCTCGAGAGCATAGGGCTGGAGTATACGCATCTACTTCAGAGCCAGCTGGAATCACAGCGAGCGTATTACGAGGAGATGATAAACAAGACGGTGGATAAAGCATCCATGGCGTCGGCTGCTGCCGAGGACGCAGCCCTTCAAATCTCGAGCATCAAGGGGAAAACAGCCATGATCGAGGCTAAGTACGAGACGCTCGCCAAGGAGACGATTCCACAGCTGGAGAGAGACTTTGCTCGCGAGCACAAGAAGGCCCTCAAGAGCGAGGACCTGGCGCGAAGCTTGAGCAAGTCCCTACAAGAAGAAAAACGAATATCGGAAGGCTTGATGAAGCGAGTCGACCATATGGCGACAGAGCACGGGGCTCGAGCCAAGGAACTCGAACAGCTACGTCAGGAGGTTGCCGAGTTGAAGGAGATGAACAAAGACCTGACCATGTTCATCTCGGGGCAAGAGAAGCTTAAGGAGCTGGAGAGTCGAGGTGAAATCGAAGAGGGGGAGATTGAGGGTGGGACGGCGAGCGTACCACAGAGGAAGACGCGTCGACGAGGCAAGAAGTGAAGGGAAGGATGGCTTGAAATGACTGGCATGGGTGACAATGATCAAGCAAACGTCCAGCAGTCGGAGGAATTCGGACCAGATGTTGATTTGCGTTAGGTGTATGGGAGGACAGTAGGTCTCAATGCTGAAGAGTAAGCTCGGGTTTGCTTCGCCGTTTCAATGATAACAGTGAGGATAAGGATGACGTCAGATGCATATCAGAGGAGGGGAGGCTTATCAAAGCTTCATGAGGATAATGACAATGAAGCGCTGGGCCATTCGCTAGTAGGCGAAGAGGCTGACTTGGTGCGTTCAGTGACTGTTCCGTTAGCCCACGGCCTGGCGGCTATGTCACTCAACCGGCCTCAACCAAATGGAGGTTCTCTGGCTGCAGAGACGCACGCATTTGTTGGGGAAGCCATGATTGCAGGGTGCCACAAAGCTGGAGAAGTCTAAAAATCAGAGGGAAAGGTCGCGGCCAACGACTGCGAGGCAAGTCAGACAGGCGTGCGTCTTGAGTCTTGCACATCGCAGATCAGTTGAGCGACTAACAGCTGCAGGGTCGAGTTGATGGTTGCAGCATGTGGCGGGCAGCGTGGGGTTGTGATTGGGCGTTTTTGGGTGGGCGTGGAAATCTTCAACGTTTTGTGGCTGCGTGTCTCAGACATGGGGACCTGGTTGCGAGGGCGAATAATTTGGTCATCATTCCTCGTCTCGAGCCGAGTTCTTGACGTAAAAAGAGACGAGGCCGAGGATATTACGCAACGCGGCTTGAGGGTTTTTCATTGTGAAGAGGGATGGGTATTCCTCTCTTCAACATGATGCCTTTGAACCCCGCTTTGCTCACGCAAGATAGACTCGTGCATTTCGCCATGGGCAATACCGTCACCTGTTTCTCCATTTGCAAGGAGAGCTCTCTCGGGCCGAGCTCCTATACAAGTGACGGGTAGCTGAATCCGTATCCGATCTCCGATGAAATGGAGTGATGTTCTGCAAGGGAGATGACCAGCATCCGTGTCTGCCAAGAGAGCCGGAAGTACCCTTAATAACGAGAGGGTATGGCATCGTAATTATCTAGAGTGACCAATTATCGTATCTTGGGCAGCTTGATCGACAATGGAGCCAATCATCGCCATAGTGTTGAAAGTGGTGATGCTAACAAGTCCCTCAAAGGCAGGAGACGCAGTCACGCAAGATGGCGACACATCCTATAGCAGCAACCACAAGCAAAGCATCCAGCATCTCTCAATAACAAGACATTCCTCTCTTCAACACAACCTCAGCTCGGGTGCAAACTCGCCCGCCACACATCCAACAGAGTTGTCAAGTTTCTACCTTGCTAGTTCCAGGCCCTGCTAGGTTCCCACCTTTTATCCCAGCCCCAGCTTTCCTCCCGCCAAAACTTCGTCTACGAGTCCACAAACCAACCTGCCATCATCGCCGCCTGGCTGCGCGCGCATCTCTTTCCTCGGAGATAAAAAGCACATTTGTACATCTTTTTATATCTATCTTGCGGTGCGCACCCAGTATTCTCTTTCCCAGCCAGCCTCTCCTCCTCCTCCTCCTCCTCCTCCTCCACGCCCACCATGGCCTCCAAACCCGCCAAGAAGGAGGACGCCGCGGCGGCGTCCTCGGATGCGTCCAGCTCCAAGGCCGTGGCCAAGAAACCGCGGCAGAAGGAGCTGTATCCCATGCCCGACTGGAAGTACGACCTGTTCCTCTACACCATCGGCAACATCGTCGACATGTTCTTCCGCGAGGTGGTGCCCCGAGGCGCATGGCGCGTTCCGCAGTCTGGCCCTGTGCTCTTTGTGGCTGCCCCTCATGCCAACCAGGTGCGTTCTCTCACATGTCAAGCTCGGTACAACCGGGAAATGCTCTCTTGCTAACTGACAACGCGCTGCAGTTCGTTGATGCCCTGATCCTCCAACGAACCCTCCGAAACGAAGCAAACCGCCGCGTGTCCCTTCTCATCGCCCAAAAGTCGGTCCACGGCTTCATCGGATGGGGCTCTCGCCAGGTCGGTTCGGTGCCCGTCGGCCGCGCCCAAGATGCCGCCCGCCCAGCCCAGGGCACCGTGTACCTCCCCGACCCCATCAACGACCCGACGCTCGTCCGCGGCGTCGGCACCAGGTTTGGCGAGGGCGAGGGCGAGGTTCAGGGCATGCTGTTCCTCCCGCCCGGCAAGAACACCTCGGGCGCCAGCGTCGACATTGCCCAGATCCTCGGCCCCGACGAGATCCGCATCAAGCGTCCGTTCAAGGGCAAGCTGGCTCTGCAGCAGCTGACAGGCCGCGACGACATTGACGACGAGGGCAACTTTACGAACAAGCAGGACAAGGGGCCTTCGCCGGGCTACAAGGGCATCAAGTACAAGCTGGCTCCTCACATCGACCAGACCAAGGTGTACGAGGCCGTCTTCAACCGCCTGCTCACCGGCGGCTGCATCGGCATCTTCCCCGAGGGCGGTAGCCATGACCGCACCGAGCTACTACCGCTCAAGGCCGGCGTCGCCATCATGGCCCTGGGTACTCTCGCCGAGGACCCCAACTGCGGCCTCAAGATTGTGCCTGTGGGCATGAACTACTTCCACGCGCACAAGTTCCGATCGCGCGCCGTGGTCGAGTTTGGCGCTCCCTTTGAGATCCCCCCGCACCTCGTCGAGCTGTATCGCAACAACCAGCGTCGAGAGGCCATCGGGCAGGTCCTGGACACGGTCTACCAGGCCCTCAATTCCGTCACCGTGTCGGCCCCTAATTACGACACGTTGATGATGATCCAGGCTGCCCGTCGCCTGTACAACCCTACCGGCAAGAAGTTGCCTCTTCCCGTGGTGGTAGAACTTAACCGAAGGCTATCCATGGGATACGAGCGATACAAGGACGACGGGCGAGTCTCTGGCTTGTCCAAGTCGGTCAAGGAGTACAACTCACGCCTTCGTTATCTAAACCTCAAGGATCACCAGGTTCAGTACGCTCGCATGTCTGTCCTCAAGGTCATCTTCCTCATTATCTACCGCTCCATCAAGCTGCTCATCCTCTTTGTCGGCACCGTCCCGGGCCTTCTCCTGTTCTCGCCCGTCTTCGTAGCCACCAAGATCATCAGCCGACAAAAGGCCAAGACGGCGCTGGCTGGTTCTACTGTCAAGATCCGGGGTCGCGATGTCATGGCCACGTGGAAGATTCTCATCGCGATTGGGTTTGCGCCCATGCTCTACCACTTTTACTCGATCCTCATCGTGCTCAAGGTGTGGCACGACCGCTTCTGGGGTTACGCTCCTCAGTGGTTGCCGCTCTGGGTGGTCTACTTTAGCGTCTGGCCATTGATGGTGGGCATCACGTTTGCGGCGTTGCGGTTTGGCGAGGTGGGCATGGACATTTTCAAGTCGATCCGGCCGCTCGTTGTGTGCCTGCGGCCTTCGTCGGGATATAACATCCAGAAGCTGCGACTCCGACGAGCCGAGCTGACGTCGCAGGTGACGGAAGTGATCAACACGTTGGGACCCGAGATGTTTGACGACTTTGACAAGGCGCGGCTGGTGCCCGACTTCTTCAAGACGGAGGGCCAGCCCAGCTCGCCCGAGAGGCATAGACGTAGGGACAGCGACCAGTCGAGCACCGGGTTCGACGTGGAAACGCCGCCGCCGCTGTCCAGGCGCAGCACGATGCAGTCCAGCCGCGCGCTTCCGCGCAACGACTCGTTCAGTAATATTGGACGAGTCGGCATCTTTTCCACGCGGCCGCCGTCGCGAGCCAGCCGTTCTCGATCGAGCAGCAGCGGAGGCGGGTTCGGGTCTTCGGCGTTTCCAGTCAGCGCCTTTACCACGCTGGACTCGGCGGGCGGGTTTGACGAGGCGTCTCGCAAGATTCGGGAGGCGATGAAGAATAGGAGACGCAAGACGGAGGGGGATGAGGAGCAGGAAGAGGGGAGCGGCGAGGAGAGTGAAGAGGAGGAGTACGACGAGGCGAGGAAGAAGAATGTCTAATATACAGGAGACAGCGAAGGACGAGCGAGTGGCATTGTACTATTGTACTATTGGACGGAGCGTTTCTTCTCCGTTGCATATATACGGATACAGCATGGATGTAATGTGTTTAAGCTGAGAATGAACATATCTACGAGCGAATGCTGTGTGTACAGTAACGTGGGACCCCCCCCCCCCCCCCCCCCCCCCCCCCAACCGACCACTTTTTCGCGCAACAACACCAAGGCAATGCGATCGCAATGATCATTAAATAAGCAACAATGTGAAGTCGTATTGAGCTTATTTTTAATTGATGAAGGTTAAGATGGAATGTATGCTCTAGGCCGGCTTGTTTTAATTTAACCGTTATTGCGGTCTTACGCGGCTGTGTGATCTTAAGCAGCGCTTCACGAGCCTTCTTGATCGCAGGGACCTTTGCAAACTCAGCGTTGCCGTTAGGGGTGACTTTTTTCCTCTTCTTTGGTCTAAGTTCTTCATTCTGATGCTTCAATAACGTTATTTCCTTTGCCTGCATCTCCACTGTGACTCCACGATCCTCAAGATGATGCCCCATTTTCTTCATAAGCAGCTGGACAACCGGAGGGATCTCAAACGATAACGAGATGAGGTTCAGTACGGTTTTTACCTGCGCCGATGAGCGAGGGGTCCTCAGAAGACACTCAGAAGGGCCTTTTGCGGGCGGCGGCGTTGTCTTAGGCCTCTCAGGTGCCTGCGTAACCATCGGGTTCATCAGGACCTTGGCCACATTGACCGGCCATAATCCTGATCCCTTCCAACCGGCTAGGATGTTGTCTTTTGTAATAGCTTGCAGCCGGGCCTTATGATAGTTGACGAGGAATGTGATCTTGCCGATTGGTGTTGAATCTGCGAGGGCGGCAAGGTCGGAAAGAAGTCGACGGTATGCGTTCTTCAGCGGGCCAAAGACGGCAACGTCAAGGGGTTGAAGGACGTGAGAAGAGTGAGGAACAAGGAATAGAAGGAGGATGTTGTTATCGTAACACTCGAAGAGGAATTCCTCGGTCATATGACTGCCGTGACCGTCAACAATAAGGAGTCGTGGTTCCCTGGGGTCCTCAGGCGCCGTCTCCGGGATGAACACGTTACGCAGCCATCGCAACGCGATTTCGTTATTTGTCCACCCTTTCTCAGAGGCTGTGAAGTTCCAGTCGTCAAGGAAGTCGATATTCTGGGGGAACCATTGTTGTTGCACTGATCCTCCTTTAAATATCACCAGGGGCTTTAAGATTCTCCCTGTCGCTGAGATACACTCGAGAATTGAAATCCAAGACCTCGAACCAGGCTGTTTCAAAAGTGCTGACTTCTTCTCTGCTCGACCGAGGACCAGGCCATTGAGTCCTATCCCTTCCATCATCCCGACTTCGTCCATGTTGTAACGATGCTTTTCCTTGATCTTCTTGACCGGCGGCATCATCAATAACATAAAGAACGCCTTGATAAGTTCAGTTGAAGCGCCGTGATAACGGTCAGTCAATCTTCTTGCCTTTGAGAGTCTTGACGTCTGGAAAACGAGCCATAAAACCCTCAAGCCAGTGTTTTCCGACGCCATCTTGAAATCCGTTACGTTGGGCAACCTTGCCGGCAAAGTCTCTGACTTGCGAGTGAGAAACAGGGCAGCCGAGATCGTGCTGGATAAGAATCCAGTCGCGGAGGCGCCTTCCTGCCGTGGCGTAAGCTTTTGCCGGGCCTCGAGGGCTTCTTTTCGCGGGTTGGATCCGTGAATTCGTCCCTTCAAGCTTGAACGCGGTATCCCATACGCGTCGGCGGCCTTATTCATCGAGGCGCCATCTGCGTACATCTGTAATGCATCTTGCATATTCTCCTCGGTCCATTCGGGCATGGTGAACACGATGCAAAAGTCGGCTTAGCGATAGCTTCAATATTGCGCGAGGAATTGCTGTCTTAATATGCGGTGTGATGGTGTTGAAAGGTGGAAAAAAAGTGGTCGGTTGTGGGGGGTCCGACGTTAATCGTCGAATTCGGTTGTCCCGTCCTAGTACTTTGTAGACTCTTTGGTTGTCTATGCACGGACCAGAAAGGGGGGTGGCTGTAGTAATTTAGAGCGCACTATATCGAATCGAATGTACCACAAGGAACGCCAGTCAGTAATATTGTCGGACACACGGGAAGTTGAGTTGTGGCCCGAGTTAATGCGTCAAAGGGGTCAAGATGGAGAGGTAGTTTGGGTGCCAATGTGAGGCTGTATTATTGATCACAATGATTCTTCATTGTTCTTC
Source organism: Thelonectria discophora (assembly GCA_911649645.1). NCBI lineage: Eukaryota > Fungi > Ascomycota > Sordariomycetes > Hypocreales > Nectriaceae > Thelonectria > Thelonectria discophora. Next base: position 2,166,174 of record CAJVRK010000012.1, read on the forward strand.
CCGGGACCGGTCTCTCAGCCCATTCCTCTCTTTTCAGGCCGCGTCACGTGACGCAGCCAGCTCCGTCTGACAAATATTCCGTTCACCGTCTAAATATGATAGGCAATAGCAATAATAGAGCATTATTAAGCCGTTCTATATCGCTGTAAGGCGCGTCGTTATTACCCGATGCTATTCGCTAGCAGTCTTAAAATACATCACTAATACTGTCAGAGATGCTAAAGGCACATGCCAAACCGGTTCCCACTCCTTCCGTATCAACACATAAGACTGGATCACTAAGTACAGTGGTGACCGGTTTCAAGGGCCGCCTTGCTTTCAAAGCCAATTCTCTGGGCACAGACCACGTTATGGCTGATGTTGGCTTGTACAGTGTCAACCGTCAGAAATGCGACCCTTGGGAGGCCGAGACGTGAACTATAGTCACGTGCTTTTTGCTGTTACGATCACGCGAGGCCGATTGTGGCCGTGAAATATTATGCCAATCTGTTATCTTCCATCCAAAACAATACGTCCAGAATAACCCTTATACCCTGAGCCATCATGGCCCCCCATCCTTCTGATGCTGACCATGAAATGATTGAAGCTATGTTCCGGCGAAACAAGTCGACTAAACGAATAGCCGCGTCTATCCCATGCGACCCCCGAACCGTTTGCAAAGCCTGAGGAAAATATCGGCTATTAGGATCGACGAAGGCGCCTCCAAACCGTGTCGGACGTTATACAAAAGTGACGCCTTTCATGAAAAATGCTTTGCTTGAAGAGCTTACTGGACGACCTACTATGTTTCGAAGCGAGATGGTGGCGTTCCTCCGCGATCGATTCGACATAGATGTCTCCCGATCCGCCATCATCCGGCTGTTGAAGGCTGCAGGATGGACCCGGAAGAGCAGCCATCGTGTCGCCAAGCAACGGAACGCTCAACTTCGAGATCTATACCTCTATAAGCTCTCAGACTAATCCGTACAAGTCGTACCAGATGATCTTCATCGATGACTCGGGTGCCGATAGACGGAGCGGCTACCGAGAGGGATGGGCTCCAAGTGGAGTAACGCCCATAGAGATCGGGAGGTTTAACCGCGAACAAAGGTATCAAGTTCTTGCGGCCTACACACAGGAAGGTATTGAGTTGGCTCGCGTCTATCCTGGGTCTACTGATGCCACTATATTCATGGACTTTATTGGGCAACTATTGCAATACTGCAATAAATATTCTCAGCCAAAATCTGATCTTATTATGGATAACGCTTCCTTTTATCACTTGGACGAGATCGAGCAAATGTGTGCCAATGCTGGAGTGAAACTATAATGGACTGGCCCTAGAGGCGGCTGCTGCTAGGCGTCAATTGTAATATTAATATTCTTAAGGAGAAAGAAAACTCCTCCCCAGCTAGCCTGCCTTCTTCCCCTTTGTGTCCTGGGCCACATGCCCTTAGTCTTAGTGCACCCTCCGTCCGCGCGCAGCGCGCGCTCGGCGCGTTTGCTCGGGCGCGTCGCGTATCCACGTGACTTTAGGCACGGGCGTAGCCCGAGCCCATAACGCCTTGACATAAATTCCCATTGCACCGCATGAGATCATAGACATCCTTCCAGACGCGAGGCTGACACAATGCTCCTTGTGTCTCCAGTAACTCGTCTCTCTGAGCAAGCTTTCAGGCTGTCGCACTACCTCTGTTGCCCTGCCGCATTATTGTAGAGCTCTATTAGGTCTCCTCCTTACAGATGAAGGAAATGTCAACCCTCAGTTTCTTCCCCAAGCGGAAGAGACCAAGATCTCGCTCGCTGCGGTCGGTGATGGATACAATAATATTCGTCTCTTCGGGAATATAGCATTTACTTCGCGGGGTTTTCTTCCTCAAAGGCGCCAGGCGCCAAGACAAGGTTTTATTCTATGTCGTTTGTGAGTTTAGAAAGCCTTCCCTTATGCAACTGTAGCTTCCACTCGATTGAGTAGTAAATACACATGAGTAGAGATTCATCATATGTGAGTTCAGAGTCCCAGTCGGTCAGCTGGAGCAACAGGAGTCCAGATCTGTGATCGCTCTGTGGCGAGCTTAGGCCGATGGGGCTTGTGCTGCGGCTGCCGAATGCTGATAGTTGGGGCGTGCGAAAGTCGAGATCGTTGTAATTCCACTCGGTTAAATCAAGCAACTGGCTGTCCATAGTGGCGAGTTTGGGACATCCAGAACATGAAGGGTGATGCAACGAGACGTGGCTTGCGAGCAGGCAATAACACGTGTTGATATGCTGGAAGTAAGGGTATCTACAATATTCCATAAGATCCACACAAAAAGCAGGGATTGGAGTGAAAGTGTTAAGGCACGTGAGCGGGCTAATAACGGCCTGAGTTGATATATTGAATAGATAGCAAGGGGGGAGAAGAGGCTATTCCAATTGTCAAATCTGCTGTGTTCAAGCTGGTTTTATGTTGCTTATGTTCAAGTGCCTCTTGGTGCGGGAGTTACCGCCCCGGACTCCCTTTTCCTTCAGTCGTCGCGGCGGAACCTTCTTCTCCGTCTAATAGAAAGAGAATCCAAATTTTCATAAGCAGAGAAAAAGCATATTAGGGCTGCCTTGAACACTTAAGCAAGAACAATATTAACAGCATGCAATCTACCCCAATATCTAATAGCAAAAGTAGCATTATAAACTCCTCCATGCCTCTAGAGCGCAGAAGGATGATCTGCCCCCAGCTTGCTCTTGCTAGTCTCCATCACTTGCACAAACAGCTTCTCTGCCTCCTCCTCCCATCGGCCCTGGTTCCTATATGTTGATGCAAGATTGGCCATGCTGGTCAGCGTAGAAGGATGAACTGCCCCCAGCTTGCTCTTGCTAGTCTCCATCACTTGCACAAACAGCTTCTCTGCCTCCTCCCATCGGCCCTGGTTCCAAAATATTGATGCAAGATTGGCCATGCTGGTCAGCGTATCCGGATGAACTGCCCCCAGCTTGCTCTTGCTAGTCTCCATCACTTGCACAAACAGCTTCTCTGCCTCCTCCCATCGGCCCTGGTTCCAAAATATTGATGCAAGATTGGCCATGCTGGTCAGCGTAGAAGGATGATCTGCCCCCAGCTTGCTCTTGAAAGTCTTCATCACTTGCACCTCCAGCTTCTCTGCCTCCTCCCATCGGCCCTGGTTCCAAAATGTTGATGCAAGATTGCCCATGCTGGTCAGCGTATCCGGATGATCTGCCCCCAGCTTGCTCTTGCGAGTCTCCATCACTTGCACCTTCAGCTTCTCTGCCTCCTCCCATCGGCCCTGGTTCCTGTATGTTGATGCAAGATTGGCCATGCTGGTCAGCGTATCCGGATGATCTGCCCCCAGCTTGCTCTTGCTAGTCTCCATCGCTTGCACAAACAGCTTCTCTGCCTCCTCCCATCGGCCCTGGTTCCAAAATGTTGATGCAAGATTGGCAATGCTGGTTAGCGTAGAAGGATGATCTGCCCCCAGCTTGCTCTTGAAAGTCTTCATCACTTGCACCTCCAGCTTCTCTGCCTCCTCCCATCGGCCCTGGTTCCAAAATGTTGATGCAAGATTGCCCATGCTGGTCAGCGTATCCGGATGATCTGCCCCCAGCTTGCTCTTGCGAGTCTCCATCACTTGCACCTCCAGCTTCTCTGCCTCCTCCCATCGGCCCTGGTTCCTGTATGTTGATGCAAGATTGGCCATGCTGGTCAGCGTATCCGGATGATCTGCCCCCAGCTTGCTCTTGCGAGTCTCCATCACTTGCACAAACAGCTTCTCCGCCTCCTCCCATCGGCCCTGGTTCCAAAATGTTGATGCAAGATTGCCCATGCTGGTCAGTGTATCCGGATGATCTGCCCCCAGCTTGCTCTTGCGAGTCTCCATCACTTGCACCTCCAGCTTCTCTGCCTCCTCCCATCGGCCCTGGTTCCTGTATGTTAATGCAAGATTGCCCATGCTGGTCAGCGTAGAAGGATGATCTGCTCCCAGCTTGCCCTTGCTCGTCTCCGTCACTTGCACAAACAGCTTCTCTGCCTCCTCCCATCGGCCCTGGTTCCAAAATGTCAATGCAAGATTGCCCATGCTGGTCAGCGTAGAAGGATGATCTGCCCCCAGCTTGCTCTTGCTCGTCTCCATCACTTGCACAAACAGCTTCTCTGCCTCCTCCCATCGGCCCTGGTTCCTGTATGTTAATGCAAGATTGCCCATGCTGGTCAGCGTATCCGGATGATCTGCCCCCAGCTTGCTCTTGCTCGTCTCCATCACTTGCATAAACAGCTTCTCTGCCTCCTCCCATCGGCCCTGGTTCCAAAATGTTAATGCGAGATTGCCCATGCTGGTCAGCGTATCCGGATGATCTGCCCCCAGCTTGCTCTTGCGAGTCTCCATCACTTGCACAAACAGCTTCTCTGCCTCCTCCCATCGGCCCTGGTTCCTGTATGTCGATGCAAGGATTGAAACACTATTAAGAGTGACCTTATCTTCTCTTCCTCGCGTCTCTTCATGCGTCTTCTTTGCTTTATAAAGCATCTTTTCCGCAATGCCGTAAATCCCTTGCTCCAAGGCATACCATCCTGCATGATATAAAAGGCCTGCCCAGACTTCTTTCGCACTACCGTTCTTTAGATGAAGTTTGGCTGCTGCTTCCGCGTGTGGAAAGAGTGTCTGGCAAGTTCCCCAGTTCTTATAGTCTCCAGTTGGAAACCATTCCGCCATTAGTGCAATATACTGATCCTTGAAAGTCTCCTGAAGATGACTAGCTTTAAGCCACTTCCTCGTTGACAGTTGCACAAGCCCATGCATCTCAAACATATCTCCTCCTTCGCTAATGGTAACCAGGCAATAGTCTCTAAGCATTGCCACATTATCTTCAAATTCGCTGTCTGTCTCACTATCATCGCTGTTGGATTCCGAATCTATTCCCTCATCTACACTTGCAGGTGCATTGCCGATAGCGCTTCTAGAGGACTTGAGGAGCCACTCAGGGATGCCCTGTCGATTGAAGAAGCTCATAAGCGAGAGCAGGTCTGCTGCAGGAGGCCTCTTGGAGCGGATGTAGTTGAATGACAACTGCCAGGTTGTAAGGATAGCATTTGATGCACCCCCATCTCGTCGTAGGTCGCCAGAATCATGTCCAAGAAGCCTTGTTCTCTTGCTCTCGCTCTCTTGAAACTCAGTTAGGTACTTCTCGAGCGATGTCCGCGGCGCCCGCGATCGTATGTAAGCTGCCGCTTGGCTGATGGCGAGTGGGACAAAGTCGAGAGCCTGCGCTAGATCCGCTCCTGCACTTGCATCGTATAGCGATCCCAGTCTGTTCTCTAGGAGCTTCAGGGCGTCTGGCTCCGCCATTGGGCCGATTTCAATTATGGCTTGATAGTCGCCAGTCAGTCTGTAAGCCAGATCCTTGCTCCGCGTGGTGAGAAGGATGGATCCATTTCGACTCTGTGGGAGATATGTCGCCAATGATCGCCCTTCACGGCTGTTTCCGCTCACTCCGAACAATACGTCAGGTTCATCGGCGCTATCCAGTATCAAACACCACCTTCCCCATGTCTCATTGCTGAGCCGGCGGTAGACAAGCTGCATAATATTGGCGTTCGGCTGGTTCCAATCAGGGATCTTTGTAGCATATGCGATGGCCTTGAAGGCCTCTTCGATTCGTGTTGTCGTGCCAGCGTGGACCCAGAACACCCACATCTGGTCTCCTCCAGTCGCATTTCGGTCTTTCAGCTGATGGGCAAATTCGATCGCAAGCTGTGACTTTCTGTGCTCCTATTAGCAGGACCCTTGCATATCATGTCGTAAGGCTTACCCGACTCCGCCAAGACCTACGAGGGCCACACGTCCTGCAGGCTCGGAGCATCGCTGATGAATTCTTTCGAGAACGTCGCCGCGTAGGACGAAGTTAGGGTCGCGGCAGAAGGGGACGCTGGTCGATGATGGATTCGGTGGTGTCTTGGGTCGTTCTTGGTGCAAGGAAATGCAAGTCAGTTAGGCTAGATTATAGCAGGAAGGGCTATCGGGACAAACCCGGAGGCAGTTGAATGTTGACGGTTCCGCCGGAGACGCTGTTCCCAGCAAAGACATTCTGTCCATCGATCGGACTATGAAACGATACCCCACTCATCTTAGGGGGGCTGCGCTACGGGGCGAACTTCTCTCCCTTGTCCTTCTGTTTAATACAGACGGAAGGATAATAAAGATATTGGAATCCACCTAGTCGGTGTTTCTAATGGGTTGTAGCAGAGTCGAAGTCTATGCTGAAGCTTGAAAGGTGTAGTCAAAAAACGGAACTGAGCAGTTGCAGCTGGGAGGAACACGTTGCCTGTTCTCTCGCCGCCTGAGGCAGCAACCAGTAGGTGAGGTATGGACTACAGTGTGTATATAGTGCGTAGACAGTGTGATCTCCTACCCCACCCTATAAATGTCCGTGCGGGCAAACCTAAAGAGTTCCAAAAAAGGACAACCGATAGCGAATATTACTGTATTGAAGTGCAATGAAGCCTCTGAGCTGCCGGCCAGCCGGCGTGTTCGGGCCCGAATGCCGGGCGTACGTAAGCGGGCCTCGGAAGTCCGAGGGCGGGAATCAACAGGCAGCAATTGACAAGCAAACAGGGCAAACAGGGCAAACAGGGCAAACAGGGCCAATTTTCTGATTGGCCGTTGGATCCACCGAGCCGGGGATGCACTCAAGCACTCTCTCCAACCCCGTTTCTGCAGTAGACTGGGGGAGGTCGGTCAGCGCGGAATCTCCTCGGTGGGATTGGCTGCGGACGAGAAGGCAGGACCAGAGGGGGATTGGCGTGGGATCTGATAAAAGGAGACGACGTAATGGCGTGCGTCGAGGGGTGTCGGTGGCCTTGTTCAAGGCTTGACTCAGCTCATTCCATGCAGGGTAGTCCGTACTTCTCGGTCTTCGGAGATAGGCGGCGTGTTGGGAGAGTTGCGGGTGACGATACGGTGTTTTGCTGGGTGAGTCGGCATATGGCAGGCAGGGGGGAGAAGTGCCGGATGGGTTATTTATTGATGCTGACCCGGGTGGGAGTAACCTAGATTGATTCCTTTTTCTTTTGGTTTTAATACATTCTAGATATATTTGTATAGAATGCCGACGTACGAATACTCGTTTCTCCAAGTTCAACCCCCACTTACCGGCTTCTACCGTTGCGCATCCAACTTCACTCGCTCGCCTCCATCCCACCACCGGCCGAACCGATTTTTCATTCCCGGCCCCAGCGAGCGCAGTGCCGGTGGACTGGTTTGCGTGTCGGAGATTCGGAGGTGACACAATTTGCAGCCCGTTGATCAGTCTGTGAGAGAGAAGCCCCGCCACCATGACAGCCCCTACATCAACACCACCACCTCCCCCCCCAGCAGCGCAACCTCAGCGCATGCCCGTAAAGCAAAAAATGGCCCTCTCGCTCAAATCCCTCGCCAACTCCCTCCTGGGCCTCACGAGCTCCGGCCCCGCGCCGCCGGGCGTGACCGACTTGTTTACTAAAACGGACCCAGCCGTCGACGGCGAAGAGTGCCTGCGGGACTGCGACGCGTGCACGACGCACTACCCGCGCAACTTCAAGATTGAGCACGACGACGTGCTGTACGGGCAGATCAAGGCGTGGAGCACGCACCTGCTGGTGGGCACGGGGAAGGCGGACTGGGTGAGGGATGTGGCGGACGAGAGGGGGAGTGTGATGGAGGCGGTTGACAAGGCTGAGAAGCCGAAGAATGGGGTATACATGGCCTTTTCGAGTTTGTGATGACCAGTGCTGACATCGTCTAGACCATGAAGCTGTCTGCTTCCAACATGCACACGCCAAACAACACCAGCAATTACTCGGAACCAACCACCGTCCTCCTCCTCCCGGCCTTCACCCTCATCCGCAACGTCCACCCCCTCAACGTGCCCCAGCTTCTCACCGAGATCGTATCCAAATCACCCACCAGCACCTCCCCGCTCACCCCCTTCACCTTCCCGGCCTCCCTCCCGTCCCCAGATCCTTCGAAAGGCATCCCCTCACTGGAGACGGCAGACTGTCCGCACCGCGCCGTCATCCTCATGTGCAGCCAGGGCACGCGTGACGCCCGCTGCGGGAAGAGCGCGCCGTTACTGAAGAAGGAGCTGGAGAGGCAGCTAAGGCCGTTGGGGCTGTATCGCGATTTGGATGATGAGAGGCCGGGAGGCGTGGGGATTTATTTTATTAGTCATGTGGGTGGGCACAAGTATTCAGCGAATGTCATGGTGTATCGACGGCCGAATGCGTTTGGGTTGGATGAGGCAGGTGGGAGTGACGGGAGCAAGGAGGTGAATGGGAGCAAGGAGAACGGGACAAACGGGGAGCAAACAGAGACTGACGAGAAAAAGGACAACCAAGACCAGGGCAGCCTCGGCGCGGCGCAGTGCATCTGGCTCGCCCGCGTCAAGCCTGAGGACTGCGAGAACCTGGTCAAGTACACGGTCCTGCGCGGAAAGGTGGTCAAGCCCGAGAGCCAGCTGCGCGGGGGCTTCGATCGGGGCCGGGGGGTGATGAGTTGGTGATTTGGGCGTCCTAATAGAGACATTGCACCGAGAACTACGAGCAATCAGGAGCTGTTGGTAGTGAAACATGCAGCGTCGAGAATCACCCTCAGCCTCCAATCGCGTGAGCCACGCTGCGGTTATCATCACTTCGGTAGGACGAGTTTCGACTCCGGCGGCGCCGAGAGCGCAAAATGCTAAAACCTTAACGGCTTCAAGCTTATACCTGCTTTGTCTAAATTTAGTCTTATCTTTCTGACCTCCCGCGCTGAAACGTCAGCCTCTCCCAAGAAAGTCTCTTCAGACGTCTCATCCGGATTCCACTTCTCCACCTCTCTCTTGCGAGTGCAACCCGTTTGTCGCCAAAATACAACAAGAGGCTCTCGCGTGGGCAATGAGTTTGTTCTTGTATTTCTTCGGAACCGTCGGCGTCCGCCATGGCTGAGGCTTTGCATGTTGGATCGCCGTGGAGATGTAGTAGGTAGCCTATTCCCAGCTTTGTAGGGGGCGATGGAGTGCCCGGGCGAGGGATGGAACTGGAGGATACGTATATTAATAAGCCCGGATGGGAGAGTCTTTGAGCTTGATTCTGTTCTGCTTCTTCTATTTCGTCTGCTGTAATTGTTCCGTTTACTAGCCATCTGTCGTCATCCCTCTCGTTTCTCTCGCTCCGTCTCAGAGCTGCGCTCACTACCAGACCACCACGACCCATTTGTCAAACTACAAACGAGAGCTATTCAAAATGAAGACCATCGGCGCCATCGTCATCATCCTCTCCTGCATGGCGTCCCTAGGAACTACTCTACCGACCAATGAAAAAAGCCAGTCCACGACCCCAGCAAACGGTAGCGGAAAAAATAACTAACACCCTTACCCAGGCCTCTTCATCCGCAGCCGCTCACGCACCTTTGTCCCGCGCTTCACAAACGACACTCTCGTCACAAACGGCACTGCGGTCGCGAACGAAACGGCGCCGGCTGAGACGACCCCGAGGCCGATCCTTGTTCCGGTCGATGGCTTGAACTCGACTGCTTGATGGGGGGATGTCGCTGAAGGGGGGGTGAGGGGGCAGACTTGCACGCGCGCAGTTTTAAGGATAAGGAGTACTGATTGAGGCGGACAGACAAACGGCGCGGCGAGGAAGAACCAGGGGTTTTCTCGTTTCTCGAGGTTGGCTGATTTGGGTGGGCTGGACTACGGCTGCGCCAGGTCCCATTACGCTCGTTATGACCTGCTAGACATGACGCTCTTTGATGCTTGTACGGTTAGAAGGACTTGGATTAGATATGAATGGAACCATTTTCTGCCTCTTTTCTCAAACTTTGCTCCCCATTTATCTAATACTTATTTGTATCCAAAAGTGAAGTATGTAGGGTAGGTGGGAGGCCTGTATCCGACCTACTGTCCCCTATTCCAATCACACGGCAACTCTGCTTGGCTCTCCTTTTGCGCTGGTGATTGCCAAGGCCATCTGTGTCCACGGGTAAGTCCCTACTGTACAGTTTGTCCGTTGACGCTCGAGGTGATCGTCTCAGAGGCGGCCCGAGAAAATCGCAGCGTTCAAAAATTGTGTCTCCAAGGCTCACATCAAGGCGCAATCAGTAAATCGCAGCCAGTAAGCCGCCAGCCGCCCGCCATTATTATCATTTTATCGAAGCAACGCAACTAAGATCACTGATCCCTGACCCCAGTTTCCTGGCCTTGAGCTTTGCCGGGGCGGGAGCGGTTTGTTGTGCTGATATTGTTGACTCCGCGGCTCCCTTATATCATATACTTATCGCGTAAGGACCTGCCCATCATTTGAAGACGCCAGCGGTCTGAATATCACCCTTGAAGCTGTGCACGTATTTTTTTTGGGTGAGCTTTGCCGAGTGTTGTTGAGGCGGTAGGTTCAGGAGTTTCTTCGTTCGCAAGTCACAGCTGCTCAATACAAAAGGCACGTAAGAACCCAACGTGCTGTTCCCTGACACTCTATTGTTCGTATATCGAATCCGATGTTGATTGGAAGTTGAAGACATGCATTCCCATTTTCTATTCAATAATTGGCTACGTCCGTTCGTTTCCAGTCGACTGAATACAAACTTCCTTGCCTCGCGATAGGGGCACACGGCCAACAGCAGGCGAGCAAAACAAACAGCATCGATAATCAACGGAGCACGCAGAGAGGCTCGATCAACGGTTTGACTGGTCTGGAGGCTGGGGAGAGGGGCATATTAAGGTCCCTTCCCTCCCACCCTCAACCTCCTGGCTTCATCCTTCCAACATCATCGGCGAGGTCGACCCAGCTGTTTCTTCTGCGGTTTCAGACGTTCTTCCTCTTCCTCTTCCTCTTCCTCTTCCTCCTCATCATCATCATCTTCTTCATCATCTTCTTCTCCGTCTTCTTCGTCTTCTCCGACTTCTTTTTATTCTTCTTCTTCATCACCGCCTCTCCATTCACGAGCCTGGAACCCTGGACAGGCGGGTTCATGGGGCTGGTCCGGTCCTGCGCCATCTTCGGAAGGTTCTGCGACGACACCAAGATTGTGGCCTAGGAGGCTTTCCGTCGATGGCTAGGACTCAGTCACAGAGACAGAAAAGCCATAACCCCCCCCTCCCCCAACAACAACGAAACTAGGCGGGCTGCATTCGTTGACTCACGGTTGCCGAGCCGATGGACGGGCGACGTTACTCACGCATCACTTCCATAGCTTTGAGGTTGTATAACTCAAATGCTAGGGTCTTCTGGAGTCCCCTGAGATGGCGAGTTCAAATTCCAACCAGTGTGCTCAACACTGTCAATTCTTGTGGCGGTCGGTCTTGTTAACGGTCTCGAAAGGATACTTGACGGAGTTTCACTTCTTTCCAAAACGACAAAGACTACGAGGCATACCATAAATAAACTGTGGAGGGTAGGGGCAAATGGCGGTATAACCAGAAGAGGAAGTCACGATACAGGCATGTTTCTTACCTAGGGAATTGTTAGGGAAGGACCGGAAAACTGCGAGGACAGGAGATAGATTATCCTGAATGGAACCGACCAAGTTACACATCCATGGTAATGTGACTGGGATCGAGGCCTTGACAGCCCTCGATCCGTCCGTCGTCCCTGATTTCTTGCGTTTTCAGACCCTTATCAAAGCTCTTTTGTCCAAAACAGTTTGCCAACAACCTCTTCCTCAACATCTCTACGATGCTAGAATAGCGCCTTGCCTGATGGCTCGCCTCCCTATCCTTCGACAGCTGGGATCGCAGGGCCACCCCCTGCGTCGCTGGAACCGGCTCTGGTACTCCCAGCGTTTGTCGAACAGATCAACACCAGCAATTGCTACGACCCTACGCTTTTGGGATCGCCTTCTTCGAAGGCCTCCCGCTCACGTTCTCTCACCATGGCCAAGAGAGCCCAGTCCCTACATGTACCGAAATGGACCCATGTCCCAAGGCAGCACCAGCCTACCATCGCTGGCTGGTAGTAGAGCATACAATAGGTCTCTAGCTCCCCCGAAATAGCGGGTAAGAGTTGATGGGGCCCTGGAGGCCACTGCCGGAGCTCGAGCTCAACCTCGACACAACCTCACTGACTTCAACACTCCATCGGGCCCCTTCGATAGCCCTGAAGCGCTTCGGCACGAACCGTGAAGTTGGTTCAACACCAGAAAGTCCCCCCACGATCGATGGATGTTGGCGAGGCCCAACTTGTCGTTGACAGTCATCAGGTTGGGCAACCTTGGCGGACTTGTGGACTAAAGGACTCGATGAAAGTATTCTCTTGAAAATACCCGAGTATGGCCATGGAGAACACCGAAATGGAACTGGTGAGCGACGTTGGGACAACACCACCTCTCGTTGTTGACACAATGGGTTCTTCAATCTCTATGTACATAGCACCAAGAACAAAGCAGCATCCTCGACCAACTTTAGCATTATTCGCGAAATGCTTAGAAAGACATCGAGGCGCTGTCTCTTCGTCTCCGAAGATGGACATTATCTCTCGTGAATCTGATTTGAAAGCACCTCATACTTAACCCGAAGAGCGATGAACAATGCAAGTCAACGAGTAATGTCCATGAATATAATGATTTTGATACCTTAGTTCAACTTCCTGAAGCCAAATCCTTCGTCGTCGGCGGCAGACGCCGACCAGATAGGTCGCTCCTCTTCCTCGGCAGGTTCATCCACTGCCTCCCATGGGTTGTTCCCATCCGTGGGTTAACCATTGGCTACTACCACAATCCGATCTATATACATGATGGCACTGCCTCGTCCCTTTCATTCCCTTCCTTTCCCGGCCAGTCGATCTTGAGGAAGACGACGGTGTCCGCCAGTGGAGCGGCTGGAGCGGCGTCACCCAAGTTCCATCCCCCCTGCTGACGATGCCGTTGTTCCCTCCGCTCGCAATGCGAACGGGAAGCGTCCTAGTATATAGAATAACCACTCCTCCCCCAACTCAAGAGCAGAGCACACGATCAATTTCCGTTGCCCCCGCTTACATTGCCGCCCCCCCCCTCTGGAAATGCCCTTCCGACCGCTCACAACGCCAATGGGAAGCGTACTAGTATATAGAAACAACCCCCCCCCCCCCCTCTTCAACCCAAACAGGGACAACAGCTTAGTGTCGTCGACCAGCCTCGAACCCAGAAGCATCCGGAAAGCTCATATACCCCGAAGGCAGCAGCACCGGGCTCCTCGTCCCGGACCCGGGCGTCGGGATGGCCGCCGCGTCCTCGTCCGAGCTGAACCCGCCGTCGTCCCTCACCGAGTCCGCATCCCGCTCCGCCACGCAGCTCGACCCGCGACCATCACCGCCGGGGCAGTCGCTTCCGCAACCACCGCCGCCGCAGCTGCAGCTACTACTGCAGCTGCTGCTCCCATCCAACGAGCCTATATCCAACTCCCTCCACAGGTGGTGCGTCTCATGGATCCCCCCCCTCGCCCACAGCTCGTGCATGAGCGCGTACCCGCGCTCGACGTCCAGCCGCGCCATCTCCTCGGCGGCGACCTGCACGCGCCGCGCCTGGTGCCAGATGCGGTCCTCCAGCCCGTCGAGGGTGGCGTGGGCCCTCTTGGTAGCTCTAGTAAAGTCCTTCAGCTCGCGGCGCAAGCCGCGGACCGCCTCCGGGTCGGCGACAGCGGCGGGTGCGGCCAGCATGGGCGGCTCGACGAGGTTGAAGTGAGGTGTCAGGAAGTCGAGCCGCCGCTCGACCTCGCAGCGGTGGTGGGTGAGGATGTCGTACCGCCTGGTGAAGACGTGGTGGCGCGTGATAAGGGTTCGGAGGCGCTGCTCCATGCCTTGGAGGATCAGCTCGGAGCGCCGGTGATACGCGGGCGAGGTGGTATCGAAGAGGGGCAAGGTGGAGGTCGCTGGCGCAGATGCCGTGGCCGCGTGGTCGGCTGGGAGCGCGAAGCCGGCGTCTATGATCACCGTCTCGATGGGCTTTCGGGGACGAGGGGGTGCGTTGAAAGGAGCGTCGTCAAGGTGGTGGGAGCTCAGGGGGGGAGGATGAGGGGGGGGGAAAGGGGTTCGTCCGCCGTCTTGGCTGTTGGCCCAGTGGAAGGAGTCCATGGCGGGGAAGAAGGATTCGTTTGAGTGTATTATATAGAGAAGTGGTCGACGATGTGTATATAGAGTAACGTAGTAGTCGACGATGAGTGGAATAGGTAGAGAGGTAGAGAATTGTTCGTGCTTTCGATGAGACATTCGCAGCCTGGGCATGGTACTTTATACCCATCTCTTGAGTGTGCTTCACCACTCAGAGAAGCAGTTCGCCCGTGAATGGCATCCGTTCGATCCATTTTCTCAGCTGCCCATCACAATCACCAGCAAGCACCCAACAGAAAGCGCAACGAACCATGAATGCGCGGATGAACAAGTGGTCAAAACGCAACAAACCATCAAACAACACCCAGCGGATGAACAAGATGGATTCCAATGAGTATATGCAGTCGCCGTTTGCGCGTCACGATGCGTTCGTCTATATACATGATTCTGCCATATCGCAATCAAACGCTACAGAGTCCCATCCAATCCCTATTAGTAAACCATGTCTTCATTTGTCGTGTCCCATACAAAAACCCCTCCCTGTGTAACCGTTACCCAAAGTTTGAAAACGCCCGCATGCCCCTCTTCCCAATGATGAACCCGCCCATTAAACCAGCCCTCTTTTTTGGTCTCTTGCTGGCATTCGTTTCTCTTTGCCGCTTGTCCCAGTCAACAAACGCTGACAACCCTCAAATAGATATGTAAAAACGGGTATTGCCGTGGTTGAAAAACAGTGAAGAAAAAACACATGAATATCAATGTCGAATAGAGAAAGTAGCGCTGGTCGGTGCTCCGATCACACCCCGTCGTGTAGGTCGCTGTCGGAACTGCTCGTGCCCGAGTGCGACGTGGCCGTCATGGAGCTCTTTGCCACGTTGACCAGCTTCCAGATGCCAAAGGAGACGGCGGCGAGGAGGATGAAGAGGATGATGATGATGATGGCGATGACGTCGTTCTTCTTCATGGTTGCGGTTGGAGAGAGTGATTCAGGTGTCTGCGGTATGTGTGTGTGGGTGAAGGTGAAGTGTTGGATTCTGAGCAGGTTAGCAAAAGCAGGCAGCTTAAGTGTGAGTGAGTTTGAACATACCAGTAAGCAGCGTAGAAGGTGAGAGGTGAAGGTGAAGAGGCGGGGTTGCGAGTTGTTGACCGACCAACCAGAAGGACCTGGGTGCAGGCTTGTTCCGAAATCGCAGGTGTGACGAGCGAGGGTAATAGTTGTTGGTAATGTAGCACAAGAACAAAATACCTAGCTGAACAAGCGTGCTGTCTGATCCACGAGAAAGGAATGCAACAAGGACGATTTGTTTTAAATTCCAGAGTTCAGACGAAGAAGAAAGGCACACGACAACCTCATTATAAGTGACTGCCCCGCCACCTCTTTTTTGCTGCAGAAAAAAAAAAAGGTGGAAGGCTGGGGAGTCGTGGACGGCCCAACCCCCCGGAACAGCTCCAGGGGTTGCAGGCACTGAAAGTTGAAAAACCCGACCTTGGGGGCTCTACAGAGTGCCGGACAGGTGGGTCCGGTATGGATGGGCCTATACGCGGCGGTAGTGTGGGCTCAGGTTTGCTGCGAACGCGTCGCGTCCAGAAATTAAAGTGCTTCCCAGCCTCACAATTCCTGAAGCAGCTAGGCCATGCTGCCAAGTCTTACGGCTCGTCATCGAGGCACAGAGGCGGCTGCAGTGGAAGATTTGCATTTCTTTCTTTCCGATTCAAGAGCCATTAGCAGTACGAATACGTTCATTATTCATCCGTTTGTTTTGCCTGAAAACCTGTCGTGGTGCGTCAGGCTTCGCTTCGTCTCGTAAACTTCACCCCGTCCGTCCATGCCAAAAAGTAACAAAATGATAAGAAATGAACCATTTCCGGCACTCCGAATTGATCGTGCAAACACCTCGGTACGGTACAAGGCAGTCCATCCGTGCGTGCAGAGCAGCCGCCAGTCGGCAAATAAATCACAGCGAAATCATTACGCATCAGCCCCGTCCACCAACGCCTTATTTTCGTCCCGGATAATCTTCACATGACGTTCGTAGAAATGGAGCATCTATCCAGTTAGCAAACGAACCGACGAGGGAAAAAATTCGACATACCTTCTGTGGGCACTTCTTATAGATGGTGTTGGTATCGTGTTTGGTCTTTTGTCCGTTCTTCCAGATGAGGTACACCACCAACTTGCCGCTACCTTCGTCCTCGCACGCGTCAATCGTCTCAATGTCATCCTCCCAGGAGCCCGCGGGTGGGCTCCATTTCTTGGCCGTCACCGGTGGCGTCGTTTCGTCGGGGTGCGTGCCGTTTCGTCGCCGTCGTTTCTGTTTTCCGCCCGCCGCGGCCCCGTTGCTTTGACGACCTCGCTTCTTGGTCTTTGTCACCTTTTCCGTTTCGTCAAAGATGGCGTCTCGTCCACCATGAGTCGAGAGGTATGAATTGAGGATCTCGGCTGCCGACTCCCTAGAGGCTTTGGTTAGTGGTGTTGAAAACTGTGCGTCTGCAGGCACGTACTGTAGATTTTCTTCCGGTTCCCATGTCATGTCCTTTGCGCTGTCGTATCCCTCCCACTTGACCTGGAACTTGAGCGTGCCCTGTAAAAGGTGTTAGCCAAAGTAGAAAGTGAAGCGACACCATCTACCCACATCATCATCAATGATGTGCTTCTTGATGGCTTCCACTATGAACCTGGGACCCATCAGCATCGAGCTGCTCCCCGGTGCATCTTGAATGATTACACGTCCTCATCAAGCTCATCCTCCTCTTCGCTGCCCTCGTCCGCCGAATCAGCATTGCCCGCGTCGGCATCGTCGTCGTTCGTGTCCGAGGCGTCATGGATCGGGGCTCTGGCGGCGGCCTTGCGCGTCTCTCGGAAGGGGATCACGGAGTCGTTATCGGACGATTCGCTCTCGCTCAGCGCTTCGGAACAATTAGCAAGCGTCCAGAGTCGTTTGCGATGCAGATCGGGCCCGCGGGCGTCGTTCGTCTGGCGAGCGGCCATGCGCATTCCGTCGCACTGCGCATTGCGACCAACGCGCGCCGACGCGACATGGGAGGGGGGAGGGGTCGTACCTGGAGGCATCTTCAAGATTCGCACGTCGAGAGTCTGAAGGGGTATTAAAACGACGCCAATGAGCTAACAGAAAAGTAGTTTGAGCTATTCGAGGATGTCGTAGGCGGATTCCCAACTCCAGACCCAAACAACTATTTCGCATGCGGCGATAGGTTGGGAGAGCTCCTTCCTGCACCAGGCATGTGGCTCGCGTTCCATGTGGGGCCTATCACGTGACTAGAGCTCTGACATTTCGCTATCGAGATCGCTGGCGACCCATCTAAAAAGACTTCAACACCAAAAGCTTCTCGCAGCTTGGTGGTATCTCAAGCTCTTCCAAACGAGCTGTTTGGCTCCCAAAGAGCAAGCGACTCTCTCTTTTCAACATTCTGCACCGAGATGCAGCAATGGGCGTATCACCACCCGACTACCGAAACACCAAGCACTTCTTCATTTCAGAGACGCTGGCGAAGGGCGTACCGACGGCGAAAAGAAGCAATTCTTCACTAAACGGGCAGGGATGGAGCAAACATGCAGACACAAGTTGTGAACCCTGACAAAGCCGCCTCTGGTGGAAGCTATTTCTGGAGCAAGGAAATGAAGGGCAAGGAACCAGCCAGCCAAGCAGCTTCATGGCTGAGACTCGTCGTCCGGAAGAGGATATGCTCTGCATTGCGGCTTCACACCGGATTGCTTGGCTGGCTCTTTGGGGCATCAATGGACGACGCCCAAGGGAATAGCGCGAGCTTGGATCGCGAGAGGACCGTTGGTGGCTTGTCCTTGTGCTTGGTCGGTGGTGATTGATGAATGACGGGACGGTCTGACCCCCCCTAAAGTGCATGGAGAGTCTCTCCCGTAGTTGCCGTATCCGCGTAGCCCCTAATCATCCTCTGTTCAGGGGTAGAAGCCAGTCGCGAGGCTTCCTCGCAGCACCGCGGACAGGGAGATACACCCAACAATAGCTATGGGGCTCATCATGACGCACCGCACAATTCTCGCGAGTCCGATTTGTGCAATATTTTACGAGGGCCCAACTCGAGAAGCGACGCTAGAAAGAGTCGTGCGAATGAGGCATTTCGCAGTTGCAGGTGTAATGAAAGCATACGGGCGACTTGTGCTGCACCTGTAAAGGGGCAAAGCAAGCTCACCGTGTCTTGGACCAGGATTCGTGCAGTTGGCTCTTGAACGACCGCGTGGTCGGTGCCACCCATGCGGGCGAGGATACGGCCAATGGAGAGAGGTCCTCAGCGCTGGCAGAGTGCCGATATGGGAGCCGTCTTTCTGGTCGTCTTCCATTGAGCCCTATTCGCGCCTGCAGGGGACCCGGGTGCTATCTTGGGCCCGTGGTCAATGTTCCAATCTGGCCCGGGTAGTCGTCATTTGCAATGGTTGGGGAGAGATTGATCTGTCTCGCGTGGGGTTTCCGGCATGTTGACGGTGCTTGGTGCATCCATGCAGGTCCCTAAGAATGACGGGCGGAGTTGTGCTGACGGGGAGGGAACCTGAAGGGAAAGGGGGAACGGGACTGGGTGCGCGCCATGCAGAAGTTGAATTAAACGCGAGCAAAACGGTGAGCACCGCGAGTGAGGTAACGTCTGCAAGAGCCCGCATGCATGCAGCGAGCGACGGTCTTTTCAAAACGAGCCAATCGAAGGCGGGCGCGAGACCGGGAGGCTATTGACGGTTGACAGCACCGACTTGGCCTCGCTGGCAGCGTCTGATTAGCGAGCGGCCCTGTCGGTCTCATTGGGAGAGGAGAGGGAAAGTGGTGGCCAAAGTCTGCCATTGCGATGGAACAATGTCTGACATTGGTATTTCATTTTGAGGCGCCCAACCGGGACCCTGACACGACTGATTTCCCTGGCGGTTCATCTGGCTCTGTTGCTACTGTCCACTCATGCCATTCCACCACGGTAGATATTCGTACCTCGCAGTCTCTGTCACGCAAGTCGGCCGAAGCTGACCCCTGTCCATAGTACACACGTGCCCCCAATACCCAAGTGGTGATGTCTTTCGTGGTGTACCCAGGAATACTCAGCAGACCTGGATGATTCCCATGTCTCCCTCCACACCGCAACAGAAATAGAAAACCCCCAGCATCAAGCAAGGCCAGCATCGACTCCCCATCGGAAATACAGGCGCTAGACGGCCTCCTAGAGCGGTCGATCAACACTAAGCGAGCGAGCGACGAGGCATCCATCCAGGGGAATCACACGGGAGAAGTCCAGGGATCAGCTGGTGGCTAGCGACCCGTAGACGCCAATCTGGGCGGCCCAACTGGGGCCGCTGGGGCCATGGAGGCTTGCTCTTCTGGCTTGCTGAGGGCTTGTTGTGGGTGGTGCCTTGGAACTTTGTTGGATCCCGCCCCTGAACGGAGGCTTGATTAAAAAAAAATAATTAAACCCAGCGATACTCCTTACTACGACTCTATTCCGTCGTCTCCTGTCCCCCAGGCCAATGTCGAATCCAACTTCTCTTTTTCTGTCCCTCTCTTTGCCATGCCCACCTAACTTTCGCTATATGCTCTTTTAGTCCCTTCCTGTTCGAGTTATCCATCGTCCTGTCTCTCGCTTCCCTACTGCCCTCGCTCCTTCCCTCGCTCCGTCCCCCCGACGCCCAGCATCATCATCCCTCTTCTCTACGCTCGTTTCAACTCCTTTTCGTCGCTCGCTCTCCCTATGATTCAAGCCCGTCCTGCTCCCCGACAGGAGCCCTGACCTAATACCACCCAGAGAACTCTTCAACTTGCCCTCTACTCTCTTGTAGTCACCCTTTCATTCTTTCCGTTCCCCTAATCTTGCCCCTCTCGACCCAAATATGGCCACCAAGATGGAAACCACCAGCCAGGCCGACGAAACGAGCACCCCCAAGTTTAGCGCCCCCAAGGATAAGACCTGCCCCTTCTGCTCGCAAGCTTTCACCTCGTCCTCGCTCGGCCGGCACCTCGACCTCTACATCAAGGAGAAGAACCCCAAGCAGCCCGACGGCATCCACGACGTCGAAGCCATCAAGAAGCTCCGCGGAAACATCACTCGGCGCCAGGCCCGACCCTCGGTGGGTAATCGACGCGCATCTACCCCTGTCGGCACCCCGAAACCCTCGCACCACAAGGAACCTCCCTTGCCGGAAAAAAGCGAGTACAAGTCGCCCGCGATTCCCAGAGATGGCCAATATGTAGTAGACAGCTATAAGCACCCCTTCCAGCCGACCTGGGAGGCCACGGGGGTCATGAATGACATCCCCAGGCCCGGCGATGAAACCGCCGACGCCGTGAAGCGGCCTGGCATGCAGCGTTCCGTCAGCAAGCAGGTCGTCCAGAAGGCCCAATTCGATGTCAAGCAGAAGCTGTCCGACGCCATGGACACGGCCAGGGCTGCTGAGCTGGCGCTCCGAGAGTTGCTCAGCTCTTGGAGGGCAGCCAGGTATGTGTGACGTTATCATGTCTTAGCTTTTCTCGGTCACCGCTAACCGACCCTCGCTCAGGCTCCAACTCGACACGAACTCGATGCCCTTTGACTTCGATCCCTTCTCCCTCGACTTCCCTGCACTGACGCTGCATTGTCTTCAGCCACCTCCCACCCTCTTCTCCTCTACTCAGCACCCCACGTCGACCTCGTGGTCTGTCCAATGCCCGGGTCAGCGCGAGTTCGATGCCCTCCGATCGCACTTTCGCAACGAGTTCGACTCTTGGAAAATGACGTGTGCCTCAACCACATCGGCTGCCGTGGACGATTCTACTTTTGCCCAGGCCAGCGGGCCCTACCAAGACCCTCGCGAGGCCGTCCGAAAGGCGGAACAGGCTGCCGAAAACCTCGAGGCTCAGGTCGGCGAACATCTGCAGTCGGCCTACCAGGTCTGGGAGTCGCTGCCCGAACAACGTCGCCAAGAGCTTTGGGTTTTAGAGTTGGCTAGAAGCATCGGTCGGAAGGGCAAGGAATTGGACAGGTTGAAGCAGGAACACCACAAGCTCAAGCAGGAGAACACCACCTACAAGACGCAGATCGAAGACCTCTGCCGATTGCAGCAGCCACGAGAATTCAAGATTGCACAACCGCTGAGAGTACCAATGGAGAAGGCCCTGATCACCGCGCTCGTCGAGCAGGGCGTCAAATGCGGCGCGGGCATAGGAGGCGGTATTGAGGATACCGAGGTTGATCTGGGTTCCATCGTGTCAAAGTCGATTGAACGATGGAAGAATGTCATCACGTCATCACGAGTCAGCACGACTGGTATGCATGCTCAAAGGCCCCTCGACCAGTCCGCGCCTCCGGTACCAACGGCCGCAATGGCACCGGGGTCGCCAACAGCGCCATCGGCATCCAGCGCAACGGCACCCAAGGCACCGTTGGCTCCCATGGCCAACGGAACCAGCCAACCTTCTCGTTCCTCGGCTGCCGGCCGGACCCCTGTGCCAAATCAGAGGAGGACTCCTCTGACCTCCAAGCCAAAGCAACAAGTGCCACCTCCCACGCAACCAAAGCCGCAGAAGCTCCAACAGCAACCGATTAAACCACAACTGTCACCGCAGCCGCAAGCTCAACCACCACAGCAGCAGCAGCAGCCGCAGCAGCAACAGCAACCCCCGTCTCAACAAAACCAAGCACAGCAGCAGCAGACACAGCAGCAACCCCCCCAAGGAGCACCTCTCAAGCATGTCTCGACGACAAGCACCAACGGAGGAATGGCAAGTGAACAGAGCACAGGGTCGACGACTACGACAGCCCCCCCTTCAGTTGAAGAGACGAGTGACCAGGATGCCGATGCCGAAATGGAAGATGACGACAGCTTTGCTATAATGAACCCTTCGCCAACCAAGGCCCCTCAAGCGCCCATGCAACCACAAGTTCCCCTCGAAGTCCCACGGACCAGAGTGCCAATGCAACATCGCGCCGCGCCTGACCCCCGATTCCTAATGCCCAACAGCACGGGGAGTCCCGTGGCAAGACCGCCCATCTCGCTGAGTCGCTCAATGCCCAACATGAACATGACCATGCAGAACAGCGCGATGCATACTGCCGCCGACATGGGCATGGCTATGCAGGGAGTGCGAGCTGAGCCGATGTATATGGAATAACGTGCCGGTCTGCCTCCTGCAGTGGTGTGGCTGAGGAAAAGACTCGCACAAAAGGAAGATGTAATGATAAAAGGATCACCGAGCGTAGATAACTTGCTCATCATGTGTTAATACGAGAAAGCTCTATTTGTATAATAATTGATACCGCCTTGAACGACCTTGACTGGCATCTCGTACGACTCCCTGGCGGTGACTCTGCTTCTCCTGGCTCAGGAGTTCCGTTGTCGCAGTTTTTGACAAGGAGGGGCTGAGTCACCGTCACTATGACTGAACCCCGCGATTGTGGCGCCGACACCAACAATTTTCTGCCCCTCATTGCCCTGACTTGTTTCCACCAAGCCACAACAACTTTCTTTTCGTCGACGATAACAACTTTTCAAGTTTTGTCTCGTCGGACCGATTCGACATCTAAAACATCCCCTCCCGAGCGATACGAGACGCAAACATGGCTGACGCCGCTGCACCCCCAACCGAGCAGGTGGCCAACCTGCACCTTGACGAGGTGACGGGCGAGCGAGTCTCCAAGTCGGAGCTCAAGAAGCGCCAGAAAGCCCGCCAGAAGGAGGAGGAGAAGAAGCTCAAGGCAGCCCAGCGAGGCGCCGCCGCGCCCGCCGCCGGCAAGAAGGCGGGCAGCGCCGAGGCGGCCGAGAAGGACCTCACGCCCAACCAGTACTTCGAGATCCGGTCACGGAACATCAACAAGCTGCGCGAGACCAAGAGCCCGAACCCCTACCCGCACAAGTTCAACGTCACCTACGACCTGCGCAAGTTCGTCGAGGAGTTTGGCCACCTCAAGTCGGGCGAGACGGCCCCCGACAAGATCGTCCGGGTCGGCGCCCGCATCCACGGCAAGCGAACCTCGGGCTCCAAGCTGGCCTTTTACGACGTGCGGACCGAGGGCGTCAAGGTCCAGGTCATGTGCCAGGCCCAAGAGGTGCGCGAGGGTGCCCCTTCGTTTGAAGCCCAGCACGAGCACATCCGCCGTGGTGACATTGTCGGCATTGTTGGATACCCTGGCAGGTTGGTTCCATCTGAGTCTCAGTCGTGAAAGGACGTTTGACTAACTTGCGATAGGACCGCCCCCAAGACCAAGCTCGAAAAGGGAGAGGAGGGCGAGCTGTCTATCTTTGCCACCGAGATCATCCTCTTGACGCCCTGTCTCCATGCACTACCGGATGACCACTACGGATTCAAGGACCTCGAGCAGCGCTACCGCAAGCGCTACCTCGATCTCATCTGCAACGAGCGGTCTCGCAACGTCTTCATCACCCGGTCCAAGATGATCACCTGGATCCGAAGATACTTTGATGAGCGCGACTTCGTCGAAGTCGAGACCCCCATGATGAACCAGATCGCCGGCGGCGCCACGGCGAAGCCCTTCACCACTCACCACAACGAGTACGACATGCAGATGTTCATGCGTGTCGCCCCCGAGCTGTACCTCAAGATGCTCGTCGTCGGCGGCCTCAACCGCGTGTACGAGATTGGACGTCAGTTCCGAAACGAGGGCGCTGATCTCACCCACAACCCCGAGTTCACCACGATTGAGTTCTACGAGGCGTACGCCGACGTCAACGACCTCATGGACACCACTGAGGACATGGTCTCGGGCCTCGTCAAGTACCTGACGGGCGGGTACACGACCACCTTCCACACCCAGTCGGGCGAGACCTACGAGGTGAACTGGGAAAAGCCCTGGCCCCGGTACGAGATGATCCCCACCCTCGAGGAGGCCACGGGCGAGAAGTTCCCCCCCGGCGACCAGCTCCACACGCAGGAGACCAACGAGTTCCTCCGGCGCGTGCTCAAGAAGATGAACCTCGAGTGCACCCCCCCCCTGACCAACGCCCGCATGATCGACAAGCTCGTCGGAGAGTTCATCGAGGAGAAGTGCGTCAACCCGTCCTTCATCACCGGTCACCCCCAGGTCATGAGCCCCCTTGCAAAGTACCACCGCGAGATCCCCGGCCTGTGCGAGCGCTTCGAGGCCTTTGTCTGCAAGAAGGAGATTGCGAACGCCTACACCGAGCTGAACGACCCCTTCGACCAGCGCCTGCGCTTCGAGGAGCAGGCCCGCCAGAAGGACCAGGGCGACGACGAGGCCCAGCTCATCGACGAGAACTTTTGCACCTCGCTCGAGTATGGCCTGCCGCCCACGGGCGGCTGGGGCATGGGCATCGACCGCATGGTCATGTTCCTCACGGACAACTACACCATCCGCGAGGTCCTGGCCTTCCCCTTCATGAAAGACGAGCCCAAGAAGGAGAAGCTCGCCGCCGAGGAGGTCGGCATCGAGCCTCTCCCCGTCGAGGGCATTGGTAAGTCGGAGGCGTGAGCCCCACAAGCTCCGGATCGGATCTGCTAACACGGACTCGCATCAGCTCACAAGTAGAAAAGCCGGGGTCACTGTCATATAAAGTCACCTAGAATTGGGATCTGTATATCTGACTGGCAGGGGGAGTGTGATGCCATCTGTTAGTTTCCATTTGCTCATCGTTCTGTCATGATAAAAAGTAGAGAGAGAAAATAAAGAAACGGGAGATCCGATTTTACGTAGCCTAAGGACATTGCGTCATGAATAGAGGCGCTACACACGGGCAGCCACGGTGACACCACATGCGATACCTCTCCGCTATACCGCTCAAGCCACGGACAACGAAGCTCAAATCGATGGGATTCCGCCCGGGCGAAAGTGTTGCCGCGATAAAAAGTATCACGTGTGGCTCTCGACATGGCTTCTTCGCGGCCGATCGAGACGTGTCATAACTTGTTGAGCAGAACAGCCAGTCGAGCGATACATGGCAGGAAAGGGGTCCTCTTGGCACTTCATTTTACAGATCTAGGGGCGGCTAGGAAGAGGAAGGGTAGAATGTAGTGACTTTTTTTACTCCAGCATTAGAATCAACACCGGAAAGGCCTGTCTTCACAGGGTCCCATTGTGCGTGGTCGACTGAGCATTCACGTCAATATCTTACCTGGCGATATGGTGGTGACATCGCCTTCAATCTCTGCCCGTCGTCGCAGAGGCCGCTCAGCCACGATATCGCCGGGGCCGGAGCGTCCTCATCCGCAACAGAAACCACGTCTTTGGCGACAGAATCCGGCGTCCCGCCGCGAGCGATGGCTTCTCGCACAGCCTCTAAATCGGCCAGAACTTGCCGAGCCGATGAGTAGAGTTGTTTCCAGCATTTTGCAGTGACGGCAGCGCATACATGCGCATCAATGGGAAACTCCCCGGCGCGAAATCGATGCTCGATTTCGTCTTCGTCTTTGGCCTTGTCCAGGTTCGGGAACACCTCGTGACCCATCATGATGGCGTAGATGACACTTCCTAGGGCGAACAGATCCGTCCTTATGCTTGCGTGGTCCGCTGGTTTTCGGGGTAGGTATGTCTTGGTAAATTCGACAGAGAGCGCATCCAGAACGACGTCGCCGTCCTCGGAGAAGTGCTGGCCCTGGAAGTCGGCGAGCCTGAGGTCGAGGTTGGCGTCCAGCAGGATATTATCTAGGCGCATATCGCAATGGAGTGCATATAAGCCACGGCTTCAGCGGCCTGAATACATCAGGCAAGACGTCGCTCGAGAGATGCCTCTGAGGTAGTCGTGGAGATTTCCGTGCGGGGCAAACTCGAGGAGAAGACCGTCCTTCATTAGGCCTTTCGACTGGACAATACGAGGATGGCGTCTGAGGACGCTGAGCGTCTTGGCTTCGATCTGAACCCATTCATCTTCTCATAGTGTGTGGATACTTCAGGACCGTTGTTTCGCCGACTTCGCCAACCCAGCAAACGCCGCCATGTGCAATAATCTGCTTGACTTCCTGAGAGAGATGTTGACGAATCTCGACATACGATATGTGAGACATGGCAGCAATTTTGATTCACTGTGCCGTTGAGGAAAAAGGAAAACACGTTGCAGATGGAGATGGACGGATGGCTGAGGAGGAATGGGATTGTATTTCTCCTCGATGAAATGTCCCAAGGGGCACGTGCGCTAGCTTTGTTTTTGTTCCGAAGAGCCATTGTCCGTCCTACATGCAGCAGCAGCATACCCATTTGCCTTCATATTAAACCAACGTGCCGGGAGGAAGCGCGTGAACCTGGACCTGAACCACTGGCATTCCCTGTCGTAAAATCCGCTTGCAATCCAGGCGCACAAGATCCATCGCTACAACGCGAACTTGGTCAACGCCCTGGGGATGAAGTTGTGCATGCCGAAGTACTCGAAGGATTTGGGATAAAATCCTGCGCAATCCCAACCAATAAGCCATAGCTGCCCTTGGCGGTCGAGAATGATATTGCGAGGCGCCAGATCGTGATGGGTAAAGACGAATGAGCGACTATCTAAAAACACCCGTCTCGGGCAAATCGCATGCTCTGCCGGCGTCTTCTTGATCTCCTGGCGGATCGAGACGAAATTTGCCCAGAAATTCAAGAAAGCATTGACTTGGTGGAAGGTTGATCTGGGTGGCAGACCGAGAGACTGGTCGAAGAAATATGACCTGCATATGCCAGTTGCCAGTGATTCAGAGGAGGTTGAAATAACTGACCGCAAGCGGCGGATAACGCGAAAAAGTTGGAGGCAACTCGAAGGCTTGTTATCCAACCAAGCTCTGGCCACACCGTATCAAGTGTTGTTCCAGGAATCCGATCCATAATGCAATAGAAACCATCATCGGCCTGGAGAATTCGTTGAATGTGTGGGATATGGATACCAAGCTGAGATGCGAATTTCATAGATTCCGCTGCATCCTTAAGCTCATCATCTGCATAGCCCTTGGCCAAATACCTAGAAGACAGTGGTGTCATATTTGAATAATTTGGTAAGCTGGGAAGAGAAGTGATGTGGCCGGCAAGTTCTGCATCCGTAGTCAAAGAGCAGCGTGTCGTCGAAGTTTGCGTCCATTTTGAAGGCGTTTTAAGGGAAAAGAATTGTTTCGTCTCCTTCCTAGTGCCATGGTTTCGCGTTGTTGCAAGATTAATGGAGTTAAGATGCATTGCATTTCCGCGGCCAGTTCAGCATCTCGGCCCATGATTCCACTTACCATATATTGGACTATTTGTTGGTCTAGTATTGTACATTTGTTTCTAATATTACATTCTGTTCGTGACCTCATCAGACCACCCGTCATGCCACCCTTCTGTTCTTCACTTCTTAGCAGACTTGAGCATCTGCTTCGCCTGTCGCTCCAGGAGGCGCAACGTGGACTTGGGGACGTGCAGGCGATGGGCCAGGACGAGGGCCATGGTGAGGCAGGCGAGGGCGCCGGCCTGGTGGGTGGCGGCGAGGTGCGTGGGGACCATGTAGATGAGGGTGCTGATGCCGAGGAGGGCCTGGGCGGTGACGACGTGGAGGAAGCCCGTGGTACCGCGGAGGACGTTGGCGGGGAGGGCGCGGCCGACCCTTCCCGTGCGAGCGAAGACGAAGACGCCGAGGATGGCGCAAAAGGTGGACACGGCGAGGATGCGGTGGTTCATCTGGACGGTGCTGGGGTTCTCGAGGACGTTGCGCCACCAGAGGTCCGAGTGGTCCTCCTTGCGGCAGTAGAACTTGTCCCAGAGCTCGTTCTTGGGCGGGAAGATTCCCAGGCCCATCTTGGGGAACTCGTTGTAGATGAGACCGGCGTCGAGGCCGGCGACGAGGCCGCCCGACATGGCGGTGACGAAGGTGAGGGCGGCGACGGCGAAGACGGTGCGGCGGAACGGGGTGATCTCGGGGTTGGCCAGGGCCTTAATGGACTTGACGGCGGCCTCGGGGTTCTTGAGGTAGCGGTGGGTGCGGAAGATGGCGAGACCGGCGACGAGCATCCAGGCGTAGCAGACGAAGGCTGTCGCGAGGTGGGTGGTCAGGCGGTACTGGGAGACGCGGGGGTGGGAGCCGGGAGCGAAGAGGTCGTCCTTGAGACCCGACTTGACCATCCACCAGCCGATGATGCCTTGAAAGCCGATCAGGGCGGAGATTCCGACGAGGTTAAAGGCCATAGTGCGGGTGACCTTGCGGCGTGCGACGAAGTAGAGCGTGGGGAGCACAAAGGTCATGCCGATGAAGCGGCCCCAGAGGCGATGGGACCACTCCATGAAGTAGATCTTCTTAAACTCCTCGAGATTCATGTGGGGGTTGAGCAGCTTGAACTCGGGAGAGGCACGATACTTCTCGAACTCGGACTCCCATTCCTCTTCGTTCTTGGGAGGCATGGAGCCGGTGACGGGTTTCCACTCGGTGATGCTCAAACTGTTTGCGCCTCTCGTCAGTCGTCTACCAACTACACAGCGTGCCAATTAGCCTGGGCCGTGCTCACCCAGACTCGGTCAACCTGGTCAGGCCACCCCAGACGACAATACCAAACACGCTGAGGGCGCTTCCCAAGAGCCAGTATCCGGCGCCTTTAGACGAGACGTCAGGCCATGCCTTCTTGGCCGCCTCGGAGACGGTCGGACCGGCGGAGCGGGCGGCGATCTGTTCGGTGATGGTGGGAGCGGCGGCCTTGCCAATGGTGACGGCGTCGGAGTAGGGCCGCGATCGGACGACGTTGAGGATGCGAGACGAGACGGTAGCGGTGCGCGGGGCCTGGCGGAGGCACTGGTTGCAGACGAAGAACTTTGGCGTCGAGGCTGAGGCCTGGAGGAACAGCCTCCTCAACCCAGGGGCGAAGGACGCCATTCTGGGAATTCTCTTTTGCGTTGGGTCGAGGGCAAAAGGAGGGAGAGGTGCCAATGGCGTTGACTAAGGAGGAGAAAAGGAAGTCATACGAGCCTGAGCTAGACGGACAATTTGTGGTGGTTGAAGGTCGCTTCTATCCGATGGGTCTCGGCGCTCGCGCTTTCGGGTTTGTGCTCCAGTGCGAGAGCACCCTGGTCCCCTGGAAAAGCAGCTGCACCTGCCCTGAAAGAGTTTAATAGGGCACCGTTGATAGGTGGGACCCGCAATCGATTAGAACCCGACTAATCCATTCGCTCCAAGAAACGTCCCCCTCCAGGATCCACTCCTCACCGCCTAAATTTTTGAACGGCAGAAAATTGCGAAAAGTGCCCATCCCACCACACGCCAATAGTCGCTGAGCCTAAGTTGGACCAGACGTGAAGACACCCTCGAACCGACCAAGGTCTTTTCCAGTTCGCCAACGACCGCGAAAAATGGGTGGACGACAAGCCCACGGGCGCTCCCTCTTGGCGGGACCCAAGTCCAAGCCCGTCGCGCACAAGAAGTCCAAGGCCCGGTCGCAAAAGACGGCGCTCGACGCCTTCGGCATCGCCCAGGAAAACTTTGCTCCTAAGCAGAAGCGCACGCCCAGAGCTCGAGAGCTCGACGCCGAAATTGAGAGAAAGCACGGCCGAGACGAAGACGATGAAGATGACGAGGAGGAAGAGGATGAAGAGCCTCAGAAGAAAAAGGCCAAAAGGTCGTGGCCTGCCGATGAGGATGCCGAGTATGGCAGTGACAGCGAGGGCAACGAGTGGAGGCTGGGAGGACTGCGCGAGGACGACGAGGACTCAGAAATTGAGAGTGACAACGCGTTTGGAGAAAGCGATGACGAAAAGTTTGAAGGATATACGTTTCGTGGCAGCAAGTCTACCAAGAAGGTGCGCCCTCGGAAGCCAAGCCAATTTTAAGATCTTGCTGACGTATCAAAGGACGATGAATCCGACTCGGACGACTCCCAAGACGACCAGGGAGAAACTCTTGGCACAGATGCCATTGACCTAGCAACCGCTCTAGATCAGTTCGAGGAGTCTTCAGACGAGGCTGACGACAAGAGCCAGTCTGGATCTTCAGACTCGGACGACGACGCTTCAGACGAATCGGAAGAAGACAGCGAAGACGAAAGTGTAGACGATGACAGCGAGGCCGACGAACCAAACCCAGAGAAGCTGGAAGCCCTTCAGGGGCTAATTGCTGGATATGGAGGCGAGGAAGAGGAGGAAAAGGGCAAGAAAACGAAAACCAAAATCAGCCTCGGCGATCTCGGCCTAAAGGGGATCACCGACCAGAACGTCAAGACGTCGCTGAAGCTCTTGACGAAAGAGGAGAAGGAGAAACGTCCCGGTGCCACCAAGAAACTAGATGTCCCCCTTGCGAGGAGAGAACAGGGTCGCATCGACCGGAGCGCTGCCTACGAGAAGACGAACGAGACCATGGATCGCTGGACCGACACGGTGAAGCAGAACCGAAGGGCTGAGCATCTCATCTTCCCTCTACCCCAGAACTCGACCACGCATGGCGTAGACACCACCGAGATCCAGCCCCTGACCATCAAGAATCCCGGCAACGAGCTGGAGTCGACCATCATGTCCATCATGGAACAGAGCGGCCTGTCTCTTAACAAGCCCGAGAAGAAGCGGGAAAAGGAATTCGACGACGAGGGCAACGAACTATCGCGGAAAGAGGCCCTCGCCCGGAAGCGGATGGAGCGCGAACTAAACTCTCGGGAGGCCCAGCGCGCGAAGCGCATCAAGAAGATCAAGAGCAAGGCCTACCACCGCGTCCACAGGAAACAGCGCGAGCGCGACGAAATGGCCACCAAGGAGGCCATGGAGGAGGCCGGCGAGATCGACTCCGAGGCCGAGCGGGAGGCCCAGGACCGTCGACGAGCCCTCGAGCGCGTCGGCCAGCGCCACAAGGACAGCAAGTGGGCCAAGCTGGGCAACAAGTCCAAGCGAGGGGTCTGGGACGACGACTTCCGCGCCGGTCTCACCGAGATGGCGCGCAGGGACGAGGAACTGAGGAGGAGGAAAGAAGGTCGCACCGATGGTTCCGACGACGATTCCACTTCCGATGACGACTCGGACGGCGGCGACGCGTCGCTACGGCGTCAGCTCAAGGAGCTGGAGGAGGATGACGACGAACCTCAGTCCAAGCTGATGCAGATGAAGTTTATGCAAAAAGCCGAGGCCGCCAAGAAGGAAGCCAACGACGCGCTCATCAAGCAGATCCGGCGCGATCTCGACGGCGAAGATGCCGAGGAATCCGACGACGACGACGAGAAGGAGGAGGTAGGTCGTCGGCAGTACGGCGCTGCTGCCCAAGGCAATCCGTTTGCGCCTGCGTCGTCTCGGCCATCCAAGAAGCCCAGATCCGGCGACGACGAGGACAAGGACGAGGACGAAGTCATGATTACTACTACCAACTCGAGGGCGGGACCCAAGCCGGCAACTACCACAGACATCTCCGAGACAGCAGGGGCTTCCACTGGAGGCGCATGGTCTCGTGGAGAAACTCGTCGCAAGTCCAAGAAGAACCAGTCGAGCGCGCGCATCGAGGACCTCGACCTCACCGCCAACGTCATGGTAGCCTCTCGCCCCAAGAAGCCAAAGTCCACGACGACGACAAACGGCCCCATCCAAGAAAACAACGACGACGACTCGGACGCCTCAGACACGGACCTACACCTCCCCATGGCTATCCGCGACCAGGACATGGTAGCCCGGGCCTTTGCCGGCGAGGACGTGGTGGGCGAGTTTGAGCGCGAAAAGGCCGCCGTCGCCGAGGCCGACGACGACAAGGTCGTCGACAACACGCTCCCCGGCTGGGGCTCGTGGGTCGGCGACGGCGTCAGCGCGAGGGAGAAGAAGCGCCACCAGGGCCGCTTCCTGACCAAGGTCGAGGGCATCAAGAAGAAGGACCGCAAGGACGCCAGGCTGGACAAGGTCATCATCAACGAGAGGAGGGTCAAGAAGGTAAGTAACGCCCACCGCCGAGGGACACCGTCCGTCACGATCCAAGCAAAATATGTACTAACAGCTCCCAGAACGACCGCTACCTCGCTTCTCAGCTTCCGCATCCCTTCGAGTCTCGCGAGCAGTACGAGCGCTCGCTGAGGTTGCCCGTCGGCCCCGAGTGGTCGACCAAGGAGACTTTCCAGGACGCGACCAAACCTCGCGTGTTGATGAAGCAGGGCATCATTGCCCCCATTTCCAAGCCTACGATATAGATAATAGACGTTGATGTCGACATCTGACAGAATGCATTGCACATTTCATTGACTTGCCGCCTCATTTGCCTGCGAGTCTCCAGGTCATGATTATGGAGTCCTGTTGCCAACGATTACAGTAGGAAGGCAATCAGCCATACCAAAAGGGTATCATTGAAAGGTCCACCTGGGGGCATGGAATAACGTAACGATCGTAATGAAGCCCATGAGAAATATGCATTCCTGCCACTTGCTACACACAAAATGCCGCTCCCCACGGTGAATGAAGGTAAAAGACTCAAAAAGATAATGGCCAACCTCTCAAACCAGACACAGCTCCCCTTGCGACTCTTCTCGAACAATCCTGACGAGATCTTCCCACCACGCATATCTGTTGTGGATGTCGACCGGGATCGCACCAAACCCTCGAGCAATAAAACGGATTTCGTCGAGTCTTCTCCACAGCCGAAGCAGGACCTGGTAGATGGCGGGAATGGTCGATAGAGAAGTTAGCATGTCAAGAGCTGGAAGGTCTGGGGTGAAGAAGAAGCTTACACTCCGAGTAGGCACACGCACCACTCTCTCGACCCACCTTCGAACACCTCCTACCTGCTCATCTGTACCAAGCAAACCGAGAATGAAGGCAGGTATGATGGGAGCCTGGGCAGTGAAATGTTCACCATCGCTTGGCAGGTACCCAATGATCATAGCCAGAGTTTCCAGAATGGTGCGTACGTCCATGTCATCAGCACGCAGTCTGTATGCTCGATTAGCCAGGACGATTGCCTCAAACGCCACCAGGCAAACTTTCATACCTCTTGGTTCGACATCGGAGATATAGGATTGCCGTGAGACGCCAAACCTCTGCCGTAAGCCCTACTACTTCCCAGTCAGTTTCGGCAATATAGCCAGACGGCCGATCATTTTGCATCCAATCAACCATCGACGAGTGAAGGAAGATGTTGCCCTCGTAGGACATATCATCGACCCATTGCTCCATCTTGTTCAGTTCATTGAGCAGAGATTCTACTCCCCCATGAGTCGAAAACGCAACCCCTTGTGCCTGTAATTGGGCTGCTAACGATGTAGCTTGGCTTATAGTATGCAACAACAAGGGCGAGAAGCCGCATGCACCATGAACTTTGTAGAGGTGATTCTTTGGGCCGTTGAGCAGCCATTCGAACCGGCACGGTCTCACGTCCGCTTCGGTGGTAGGGAGCGCCGTAAGCATCTGCGGGAGGATAATGCCTCGTCCCACGACAAGGCTCTGGCTCAGTCGGAGAGGCTTCGGTTCTTTTGCAAGATCCCATGTGCGATCGCGTATATTATCCTTTCGGTCGAGATAGGCCTCCGCGAGTCTGAATCCTTGAAGCCACTGGGGTTCAGAGCCCATGTTCCGATGGCATTCTGTCAAGACAGCCTGAGGATCAAGTAGTTAGAACTGCACAACGCATACTTTGCTACGAAGAAATGGGCAAACTCAGACTCACCGCTCGTAGAGAGAGAACTATGAGAAGCGAGATTATTTCATCAGTGGACTCTTCTTCCAACTCCCGGTTACTGCGTAGATGTGAGAGACATTGCGTGGCCTTGCGATACGCTCGCATCGCAGACTCCTGGTTCTCTTTACCAGACAAGTAATCACAGAAATAGATTCCCATGAGACTTGGAATGGCAAAGCGGATGCCAGACGCTGGGTGCAAGAGATGTGCAAAGTGAAGCCATGGATTTGTGTTGAGATGCAGGGATCTGCCGGGAACAAAATTGTCCCAAACTAGAATATTGTCAGTGCCAGTCTTTAATTTCCTCGGTTGCCTTGGGGGAGTCTTCAAGATCAATTTCGACATCAAAGGGCGGGGCAAACCTACAGAACTTCCACATCTTCTTCTCCCATTCAGACAGTGTCTTAAGCCTGTGCTGCAGGATACTCCAGTACCCTGGCATGCGATCTGAAAATGCTGGGGTCCGTGATTCTGGAGACTTCTTGATAGCTAGAGACGTCCAGTTGCTGGTTCTCCAATCGAAGGCTGTCAGCGGATTGTTTGCAGGTTGCCATAGCTGCTGCAACGGGTTGTATTCGACCAAGCTGAGTTTGATAACGCCGAGTACAATAGATCCAGGAGCAAGGATGAATTTCGGCATAGTGGAAGGGGGGGCAAAGGTCGTCTCGTGAGTTGGGAATGGATTCTGAAGAGGAAGAACAAGCGGACTAGGCTGCGTTTGGCCACGATCGGTGAGGCCTTGCCACTGAACTTCTACCGGGATCCCAAATGATTCGAATGGAAATAAAGCGGGCGGAGAATTGAAAGAAGTGAGAAGGTTTGAACTCGTGGCGGCCTGGGGAAGAAGACCCCCGTGTTGGTTGAATGTGGTATGTGGAAACGCACCTACATGATGCGGCGTGACTGGAGTCCAGAAGTAATTGCTTAACATGTTGCTCGGGTTCATGAAGGAGCCCACAACATGATGACCTAGAGGTAGGACATGCTGACCAGGATGGTCTCCGCAACCCAACTCAGCTCCAGGGGCTGTGTAAAACTGCGATGCTCCCCGAGTAGCAAGAGAGGGAAAAGCTACTGGAGGGCCCAAGAAGTCAGCGGAGAATCCAGCATCAAGTCCTGTGACGTGAGAGTCATCTGCCATTCCGGCTGTTTCCGGGACAGAAGATGGTCCGGGGATCGCAGCGGGGAGTGTTGGAAAGGTAGGAAGAAGATAGTCGTCCGGGAGCTGAAATTGGTTTGGTTGAGCATCATCGGGTGCTTGCGTAGAGGTGGACGTAGCATCGAACGCTTCCTGAGACTCGGAAGGGCCAGCAAGTGCTGGATTCTCTTCCATGTGGAAGACGCCGAGGTCAAGGAAGGGCATGGCTGGTAAGATAGCAGTATCATGGTCCATGAGTTCATCGGAAGAGGAGTTGAAGCGATCTGAAGAGGAGACGATTTCGCCAGAGACATGGTCAAGGACTTGACCCTGTCGAGCCGGGCTGGCAGGAATGGAGGAGACATCATCCGTATTCTCAGAATGAGCGTCCTCGGGATCGACTGGGTTACAGATTCAATGTCAGTAGGGCCCTTGGCGTTGGTAGGATGGAGTGTATGACTGACGTTTAATCCTTTTACTCTCCGTCTCCTTAAATGGATCGGCACGCTTCATGGTGTTGCGTCAGATGGAGAACGGCGGCTTCAGCACCAAGAGAGAGAAGACTTGACGGGTGCTGAGAGTTGCGCCAGAGATGGAGAGGTGGTAGAGAGGAATAGTTGACGAATGACTTACGTTGGTAAAAATAATTCAACGGAACCTAAGGTCATTCACAGAAGGTGCCTGAGGGGAGAAGGGTAGGTGCAGGAAGGCACTTGGCAACCATGAAGGCAGGCGGGGTCTTGATCACTCCTGCCCAATGAACCAGATGAACTTGCACAGGCAACATCATGTGCAAGATGTGCAAAGGCCGCAATGGAGGGGCGTTTCGTCTTGTCTGATATCTCAGGTGGTGTGTTATTATTAACTTGAACAATCTCATGCCCAAAGCTATCCCTTGCTTCATTTGGCTTCTTTCCCTTCTTTCGTTGCCTGACCACAGCTCGCGCCATGGACCATCATGTCTGAGAAGGCGAATATATCCTCGACTCCATAGCTGATAACTATCTAAAGTGGTGGTGGAGTGTCTTGCAAACGGCCTGTGCTGGTGTGGTTGCCCAAGACAGTTGGCGTTTGTCCATGTAGGTCAGCTTTCACCATATCCGGCATTAGAAAGCCGATGCCTGCCTGTCTTGATAGCTCCCCAGCTAATGGTCCCCGACTCGGACCGGGAATCGAGCAGAGGCGGGCAAAGACCATCAGACGGCACAGCAAGCTACAGGTAACGCCACCAACTCTCGATGGTTTCCTCTAATGAACAAGCCGCCAATCAACCTCGGCGGGACCAAATGATGGACATCTAAAGGCACGGGATGGTGTCTGAGCATGTTTCCAGACACCGCCGCGTGATTTGCTATGTTCAAGGCTGAAGCTGGTTCTGAGTCGCCCGAAAGCATCTGATAGGAGGCATCAGAAGGGATACTCGGACGCTATCCTGGATTTGGGTGTGAAGGAAACGAGCCTGTCTCCCTGCATCCGACGAGCGGTACGATGCAGGATTAGCCACGTCTGCAGGTTGCCTTTGCTTTTCGCGAAATGGGAAAGGCGTAATGATTGAGCATTCAGGGGCAGCGTGGCTTTCGGGATGTTCTCCCCTCCCTCGTCGTCAAAGGAGGTGGCATCGAGGCAGAGTGGCCAGGTCGCTTCCGGATGGTTGATCTTAGTTGAGAAGATATGAAGTTATTCCAAGAGTCGGTCTGGTGGTCAGTCAATCACTTTGCTCTCCTTCACACGAGCATAATAGAGGAAGATCTGCTTCAGATATCGAGGTAAAATGCATGTCAAGTACATCTCCGAAACAACCCTAAGCAACACCGTATTCCTTCCTTTTTCTCCCTACGCTGCGTTCACCTTGACTCTCATCGCATCCTTCTCCCATGTAGCCGCCGTTCAGGCCCAAAATTGAATAAATAGTCCCTTGGCTACCTCCGTAACTCGGACCAAACCGTCCTAATCTAGATGTCATTGGGAGTTGACGCATCTGCTAAAAATTGTCATTCAGGAAGCCAGCTTCAGGGGAAGGGGGAGCGTACGTTGCCTGTTCACCATCTTGTAAATCTCCGAATTCTTGGGAAAGACTCCCTCTCGCGCCCACGCGTCGATCATGGCCTGCAGGGGCTTCAGGTCTGATTCTTTGAGGAGGTCCAACCTTGCGCCGGTGATGAGGAAGTGTGTGTAGGCTTTGTTGAGGATGTTCTCCATTCCAAGTTGAACGAATGCCTGGTCGAAGTGTTCCCAGTACAAATGGGTATATATGCGATTCAATAAGAGGAAGCTCTTTCGGCAGACCTCTCCTCGAATCTGAACGGCCAAGGGCTCCTCTTCGCCCAGTGGTGGCGCAGGAAGGACGGGTTCCCGGGCCTCGCGGCCTTTGGAAGGATCTCCGGGTTTGATGGGAAATATGTCCCTCTTGTTGAGCTGGCTTATGATCCAATTCTCTACCAGCTTGTAATAGTGGCAGGCTCGAGGTTTGATAATGTCACCACGCTCCATGGTCCACGTCCAGGCTCTGCTAAGCACCTCAATTTTAGAAAACGAAGAGCTGCGAGATTGAAGGGGGGTTTATACCATGCGGCAGTCAACTTTGGACAGTTGCACAATGCACCCTGACCCAATTTCGATCTCGCGACTTGCCCGACAAGAGCATAAAGCAGGTGATAATGTTCGTTGACTGGGTGGTGTTAGTGTCCACCCCCTTCGGAAGCAACGTCTGATTACCTTGGGTAGCCAGCCACTCTGCTACATTCTGCATCTCATCCGATTTTTTGCTCAACCCCGAAATCTCGAAGCCATCCAGATGCATGGCATACTTGGGATCTGCCCAAGGCATAGAAAGGTCAGAGGTGGCCATCGCGTTACGGAGAGGGAGGATATCCCCAGCTGTTCTCTCGGGCGGAGCTCAAGTGGACGTCGGGGCGTCTGATTCGGATATAGGGTGCGGTAACTGCAGGTGCAGCAAAACTTGATTCGAGATCAAGGACGTTTCTTTTCTTCTTCTACCAGGTAGGTAGGTAGGATGGACGGTATCGCAACGACGGGAGCGGGGGTCAAGGGACTGGACGGGTCTCGGCAGGTCAGGCCAAGGATCTGGGGTGACGCGAGATGCTGCAAGTGAGAAGGCGACAGTGATTAGCAGACGGGAGAGAATTGGGATGAATCCGAGTACTCGACAAGATATAGGGGCTTCTTGGGCATGATGGAAGATCACCAAAGTGATGATTAGAAGATGTGCGAGGGCGAGGGCGGACGACGAACTCTTGACAAGCCATGGATGGACTGCCTCTTGTGAATCGGGCTCGCATACACGGGCGCCCTTGAGAAGCAAAAGGCTGCGAAGCACGAACTGCATAGCAGTGGGAGGGCGTGTGGAATGAATAAACAAGGGAGGGCCTTTATGGAAGAACCGGGGAGCTGGAATATGGAACTTGGCCTGAGGTACGTAATTGTCAACTCAGCCAACACAGCAGCCTCCAGCTGACGAGAAAATACAAGTCCAATGCAGGGAGAGAAAACAAATTTTTGGGCATGGTGTTGTTCTCTCAATGCAAAAGAGCGCCCGCCGTGGCGCCTGAGGTGCAGCGCTTACAGTCGAGTGGGTGTACGATGGAGGTGCACCTCAGCGAAACTTCTGGGTACCTCCACTAGTACGTACTTCGTGATGCAGTGAAGAAGGAACTGGGGCAGGCCTGCCCGGAGATGGTGCGTGCGGCCCTGGCAGCCCTAGTCTCATTAATGACACAGGTACACGACAAGTCGATATGCCGGTTAAGTGCTTAGACCTCTCCCACTTTATACTTTGAAGCTACTTCACGGTTAGTTGAAACCGGCCTCGTCCCACAACTCCAACTTCCAGTTGGCTCGCTGTTCTCAACCCCACCAAAGCCCATCCCGCGTTGCGCCATCAGTTCGCTAGTCCCAGTCCATCACAGCATCCCTCCAGCCTGCCCGTCAGGCCTCGCCGGCTGATCGCCAGGGCCGCAATGTGCGTCAATTAGACTATGCACCAGCCTTCTTTTGCGATCATCAAAGCGATGGAATGTCCCAATACCGGCAGAGGTAATTGAGAATTCGCCCCCAGCAGTGGCAGTGCATGGGCCTGGGCAGGCATTTGGGAAACCTCATCGAGTGAGTGACGGCCAGCATGCCCAAGAATATGACATATCAGGTACACTATCCACGGTCTGGATCGCTTGGCACGCCCTGACAATGCCTCGATGTCCACGAGGGCTCAGCTCCCACAGCTATACCTCCACCGCTCGCTCTCCCTTGGGTCTCTTCTGTTGACAGCCCCCAAAACAATGCTCGACACCTTCCAAGACACCCACAGGGTTGTACCAAGAGGTACCTTTCGTACACGCTCGGGTCGAGTCCTTGCCGGCCTTCTCGTCCAGCCCCAGCCAGCCATGAACGGCGTCCTTGCGGATACCCGTCCCGTGCGACTCGGTCGTGATCCAGAGTTGGCGACAGCTCATTGGCCCTCTGGCCCTCCGAATCAAACGACGGCTTCCGCATTCCGTTGCCTCGACACACCTCACAGCCGTTTGCGGGGCCAGAAGGTGGGCGACACGGCAGACGAGCAAACAAGCCTCGCCCGGCCGCCGTGTACGGCAGCAAGTTGAACAGACGGCAAAGACCGTAGGACAATTCCATGAGGACCTCAGCACCGCATTCCAGAGAAACATTGCCATTTTCCTCATCATGCCATCTTTGCCTAGCCCGGACTCTATCGGTTACACAAGTTGGCCCATCTCCATAACATCATCGAGGGCGGATGCAAGGGAAGCTCTCCCGGACGGAGTGTTGAGGTCGACTCTCCGCCCTACATGGCATTGCATCTCGATCCGAGTCAAATGCCTGGAGCTGGAACACACCACATCTTCCACTTCGACTGATTCTTCCAAACGTTTCTTGCGGGGAATGCCCAGCCACGACAAGAAATGCATCTGAGCGGAAGGGATACCAATGCAATCGATGAACTTCCACGGATATCCATAAGACATTTTCCTGCAGTCGAACAAGCAGATGGCAGCGGGGCCAGAGAGATAGGCCAAGAAGCCAGAAAAGTTTCCTGCAAGAGTGGCAGAGCCAACGCGGTCAAACACGGCTTGCAAAGGGAACACTCCGGCTTCACATCTCCCTTCTCTCGCCAATTCCATTCCGCTCCAGCCTATGGCAAGTAAACCGCCCCTCTACTCAAAATTTCAGCATGTTGCTATTTCGGGGGTTGGCTCGGTCGTGGCCAACAGGAGTTGAGGATTGATTTGCATTTTCGAATCCAATCCATGATAGTGCACTCTCTCAAGCATCGAACTAGACCAGGAAACATTGACAACACGTAGGTTGGTCCATAGACAAAGGTACGTCTTTTTCATCTTTTGGGCCACTTGCATGGCGCTGAAAACTAGTCGCAGCAATCACATCCCCCTTGCTTCCCGTGCTCTGCCTGCTTGTTTCCCCCCTCCTCTGATTCGCCTCAACGCCCCAACAAGGCCCTATCATCAACCAAAAGAAATTTCATGTCTCATTACCCCTCACCCGGCCGGGCGAATACGAGACGCCATGTCTCAAGTCCAAGGCCAGCTTTGCAGCGTGTCGTACTCGAAATCTGCCCCGTCCACATACTTAAGAACAAGACCCGGCACTCACAAAGTCTACCAACCAAGCACCGAAGAATCGAAACAATCAGACTGTTTTTCTCATCAGTATCCGAAACATGAGCTCCCTCGACTCATTTCCGCTAGCTTATCAAAGCGGCTCAACCCGCCTACACAGCCTCCCAGGTGACAAACTCTTGAAGTCCCCGGTCATACTCGACCGGGAGACAACGCCCGACTACGATGAACGGGTGAAAGAGATCACTCACAGTTTTCAAGTCGAGCGCCAGATCCTTGAGTTCCTTCAGGACTCTCCCATTACTATGAAGTAGGTGTATCCCGCTGACCGCTACAGTCTCGTCACTAATACCATGCCAGGTATCATGGGTGGGACAGCGACGCAGGCGGCGTGACCTTGACTGAGGCAAGCCATGGCAACCTTCAGCAGTTTCGTGAACTCCACGGTCGACCCAGCGAGGAAGAAACTATCAGATGGAGCCGTCAGATCGTCGATATCGTCCACCACATGCACTGCCGGGGTATCATCCACTGCGACCTCCGCCCCGACAACTTCCTAGTCCACGAGAACAAGGATGAGGACCTCGACATTTTCATCTGCGACTTTGGCGGCTCCATCTGCAAGCCGCTGGGGGTCGACGGCTTGGCCCTCCCGACCCCGGCCTTCCTCGATCCCGCCTCCTTGGTGCAGAAGCCAGACGAGGACGTCGACTTCTTCGGCCTCGGCTTCATCCTCTACTTTGTGCAGACGGGCTGCTGGCCTTTCCGGGGGCCCGGCAGCTCTTGGAAGACGCGCGAAGAGACCCACGAGTACGAAACGAGAGTCCAGTCTCTCTATAGCAAGGGCGAGTTCCCAGATACGGAGAACCTCTTCGCGGGTCACGTGATGAGAGATTGCTGGGCCAGGAAGTATGAGGACTCGCTCGAGATCGTCTGCGACTTGAAGTATGATATCGACACCTTTGTGTATAGTAGCCCTCTTCCTCCCCCTGCCCATACTCTTCCTCCTGCTGTCGCCGCCGCCGCCGCTGCTGCTGCTGCTGCTACTGCTGGTGATGCTGGTGATGCTGGTGATGCTGGTGATGCTGGTGATGCTGGTGATGCTAGTGATGCTAGTGAGTCTAGTGATTCTAGTGATGCTAGTAATGCTGGTTATGCTAGTGATGCTAGTTTATAGAGCATACGCCTTCATCCTTACTCGATCGGCGAATGGCTTTCGGGGGTAAAGTCGAGATACTTCACAATTAGACGTCGCCTCTTGGTGCGATTGAACGCGCATAGCAGACCGTTCCCGGTAGTCCAGTATGCTGCAGCAGATGGCAGTATTGCATTGGTGATGTGTACTCTATTTCTTGTTGATACGATCCCAACATGAAGTCTCCTAAATGTGATCCTGTCCAGCCAGACCAATCCCTCCTACCCGTCACCTTCCAAAAGCCCGGCCTCTCCCCAAGAAGAGGTGCCCATCCCGAGCCAGATACGGCCCTTGACTCGGGCTTTCCTTTCTTCTGATCCCGTTGTTTGGTGTTTCGTGTGTCCATCCAAGTGGTACTCGATCGAGAGCCGGCATAGGCGACACTCGAAAGCCCAGCCCGTCACATCACACACAAACGCACGATAGTCAATGGTGTTAGAATTACCTTTCCAGCCCCCAATGTTTTATTTGATGTTGGAGTCCTTGGGTCTCGCGTTTTACTCACGCGTAATATCCTCGCTGTCGGGAAGTTCTCGTGTCTCGCTCGTCGCATTCCTTCGCGGTTCGGCCTGAACGCGTTGCTTGACAGATCTCGCATCTTCCTACCTAGGCTCCGACGTGATTGAGGTGCCATCGTAACTCATCCATTACCTTGTATTCACTTCCGTTAGACCAAAGAAACGCCAGCGAACGGCCGTCTGGCAAGATTAGGTTTATCCAGGTCGTAGGAACCGCTCGCTTCAAGACAACTCCCAGCCTCCCAAGTTAGCTAGACACGTCATGTAGATGTTTCTTTACCCCGTGTGTATAAAAATTCGGGTTAGATCTGTCTCTTTGCTCTTGCCTTGGACCACGTATGCGTCGCATTCCACGTCGGGTCCTCTGGATTGCGGCCGTTCCAAGTGAATCGGTGAAGAGCAATGTTCTTTCGCTCAGGGGGGAGCACCCGTCATCAGAAATGAGTATGAAGGCTCCTTTTATGCATTCCGGTTCGGGCAGTAATATTAAAATGCAGGAATTATTTCGCAGGCTCGTCAAGCATTAGCGGACGGTGCAGACTCCCACTCTGCCCAACTGCAACGGCCGACAGTTACGCACGTCGTTCTCACGTACGACTAACTGATATAAGTGCATTCATTATGAAAATTATTCAA
This sequence comes from Thelonectria discophora, assembly GCA_911649645.1. Taxonomy (NCBI): domain Eukaryota; kingdom Fungi; phylum Ascomycota; class Sordariomycetes; order Hypocreales; family Nectriaceae; genus Thelonectria; species Thelonectria discophora. Next base: position 2,208,794 of record CAJVRK010000012.1, read on the forward strand.
CACATTATACTTCTATGTTAGCTCAGGGTGAGGGGCTTCTGGGTGGTCGTTCACGATGGTCTATTTATTTGCGCCACCGTCAATACTTACCTGGGTATGCCGTCATCTCGAAGCAATAAATGACTGCCCAAGTCGAGGGTCTCTGTCAACGAGACGCGCACATAGTACTTTCTGCTATAAAGGACTTTATCTTTTCTGTTTTTATTTTTTCTTGTTTTTTAAAAAAAAATGAGAAGAAGAGAAAGCGTAACATCTCGCAAGAGGAACAAACGTGTCTTCCCAACCGAATGACGCAAAGTTAGACGCGAAACAAACAGGGGAGATTCGGACACAAAGACCTCGTATAGACGTACCATAGTAATGTTGAGTGGCATTGCCACCAAGACTCTTTTGTCCATTTCATGGTAACTTCATCAGGCCACCCGTATTGAGTCCGCGCATCCCAAATCGAGACAACAACGCAAGTTAACAACAGCGCAGAGGTCGTCACAACTCTCTTATTAAGCTTGCTGGACCATGTCAACCCATCCTCCACGTTGCCAGATCTGCTAAAAAACTAGTTGGCAACGTTGGTTAGCTGGCGATGGACCAGGAACCGGCGAACTTCTAGTGAACCTTGGTCGGTGTTTTCTGAGAACAGAAGCAGCCTAGTTGGAGCCGGCAGTGAGGGCTGGTGCCCTTTGGATCTTGCACCAGGATGTTAGAGTTCTTAAGGCGTTGTTTTGTCCTTGTCGCTAGCATAGATCGGCGTAGAATCGGCAATGAGCTGGAGGCAGCGTTGAAAGGCATTTGATGTCAGAACTTCGGCTTGACCAAGATTCCGGCGATGGTGTCCCGAGACCGAGTGAGTTGGCTGTGGAAAGACCACAAATACAGAAAGCAACATCCAAAACCACCACAAGGACTCACAACTAGAGCATGTGTACTATAGTGACAAAGACCAATTATTGCCTACATGCTCATATTTTGTAGGTAGTACCTGGCATTGCAATTGTCTCGACTCTCTTCTCGGTCAAGATACCCTACACCTCGCGGGAGATTAACCGATTCGCGATGCGCGTCTTGGGGTTTCACAGAAACAGCTTTCCGCACTCGGCCATGCACAAATGAAAATCGAAAATAGCGACATTCCCTCAGGAGCACAATGGACCGCTTCCGAATATTTTCATGTCAAAATTTGTTCAAGTAGCAGCGCCCCCTTCTCCGGCCATCTCCACCGGCAAAGGGGGACCGGCCTCGGGACGGGCCAATGATGATGGCGATCGACGCCAGATCTCGAAAGATGAAACAAACGATACGGCATCGCCAACAAGAAGCTGACGTCGTAAGATGGCCACGTCGGTCACGGAAAAAGCCACAGCAGGAGAAAAAGGGGAGATGGGCATGTGCAGACTTTGCGATACGATACGGCGGCACATAGAGAGAGGGGACTTTGCTGATGATGATGACGGGACGGATGCATCCCGCGCACTCCAGCCGCCGGGTCCAGGCTCCAGGTGCTCTTCGTATGCACTTTGTTCGGTACAACGGCTGCAGGAACGGAATCGACGGGCGGTCTCGCAGCCGCACATTTTTCACACGCTCGGCGCTGCAGTCTGCCTGCCTGTTCATCAAGCTGGTGTTGGCACCAAGAGAAGCCGAGTCGGGGCGGTGTCTAGTTTATGAGGAGGCGAGATTAAAGGCGCGGGCTGAGAGAAAAGCATTGACGGGTATCGGGCTGGCACCAGAGGCATCGCATGTTGGAGAGAAATTACTCCTCTTCGCGGGCCGGTTGCAGAGTCTACTGTCTCGCATTGATGAGCATCATTTGGGTTCCGTGGGGACAGTCTGACGGAGTCTGCCAAAGCATCAGCGAGGTGCTGGGACGAGCTAAAGGCGATGATAGTGCTTCGTACCTGAGACGGGCTGGCCCTAGGCGAACTGCTTCGTTGTACAAAGGATGCCAATGCTGATGATGGCATCGTCTTTTGTTGGTGGGTGAAGCAGCTAAGCCACCGACCTGCGTTGGCATTTGACCAGCCACTTTTGTTGGTCAGAAAACGCTTACCTCAGCCCCTCTCGTCCGTGGCTTGCGGATGAGGCGAGCTGAGGTCGGGATTCCAACGACGCAGATTGGCTGGAATGGAGGTGGGCGAGGAGGGTGAGCGCATTGTTTGTGTTTGTGCCAGCTGCAGCTGCAGCTTGCAGATCGTATTCCTGCTTGGCGCCCCCAACGCATCAATGCCACCCAGAACACGACAGGTTCGTCAGAAACCGCCCGTGGATGGCAAAAAGATGCCTGAAAAGCTGTCTCAAGTGACGACGAGGAGAACGGAAGCCAACAAGGGGGGAGGCTTGTCGGTGCCTTCCTCGGCGGCCCTCAAATCAAAGCCCAGGTTGAAGCTGCAGGAACACTCTGACGCTAGTGTTTCTGTTTGAGAGTCGCGCCGAGGCTGCAGAGAGGTCCATGCACCAATCAAACCGACCTCTCAGAAGCTCGAAAAGGCCGTTTCAGCGTCCTGGGGGCATCTGGATTCTGAGCCGGACCTTCTGGCAGGGGCTCGACGGGCCCCGAGTGGAGCGCTAACTGGAAGGGATTGCCCGTCTTGGGCCTGTCGCCGCTTTGATTGGCCGTTTTTTGCTGGTGTCGACACGGGTTTGGTGGAATTTTAAAGCTGGGAGTCAGTGGCCTCTCCACTCGCGTGGACTGTGGGACGCAAACGGTCGATCCGCCTTCTTCAAAGCCCTTCTCCCCTTCATCTCGTGCATCGACATGCTCTCTCTTGAGGATTCCGATTCCCAAGCCCGTGGTAATTGCGCACAGGAATGACTGGCATCATTTTTGCGTGCCTGGTTCGTGCCCTGGTGTCCGTGTGATCCTTTCCGTGGCCGTTTGAGGCCGTATCATGGTCGTCGCTGCGTTGTTCTCCAAGGCCTCTCCACAGACACTGGAGAAGCCATGCATGACCCTGCCCGCGGATCCAAGCATTATTCGTAATATGTACGTACGGGCAGTAAGATTGGGGATGCTGTACGTAGATGAAAGTGGTGATAGCTCCCTGGTCGGTACGGATTCGTAGGAGCACCGGATGAAGTCCTGGTCCCGCTCCACAATCAAGGGAAGCCTGACCAGAGAGCCGGGTTCATCGTCGCTCGACATCGTCACTGATGCGCATACGAATACACGGGACTGCCAGCTAACGCAGCATGCATCACAGGCGTGAACGAGGCAGAAAAAAAAAAGAGGCCACACGAGACGCACGAGACACGAGAAGCAATTGAAGGCCCGACCGTTTGTTTGTGTGAATGGCTGCTTCATCGCTCCTTCCTGTTCTTCTCGCTGGCGCCCCCGGCCTCAAGCCTTGCAACTTTGAAGTGGCTCGTCCCCCACCCCCCCCCACCTTCACCTGCTTCTTCTTCTTCCTTTGACATCCCTTCTCTCACCACTTCGTCCAGTCACGCTTCTTCCTTTCCAAGGGCCTCGCGTCGAGATCTGTCGTCGTTGTTTGCGCGCGCTCCTTCATTCCATTCCCTTAGTGACTGTGCCTGCCTTCTTTCTCTTCGCTTCTTTCGTGTGCGCCTGCGTTCCGAGGACAACGGCTTCCTTCTTACACTCCCGACACGCGACTCTTGCCCGTCTGTCCAAGCACAACCAATTACATAGGGTACAAGAGAAACTTGGTCAGGGTCTCGAATCCATCCGAACCCGCCGACGACGACTTCCGTTGACATTCGATGCTCAGAAATCGTCGTCATCTTCTGCGCATCTCCCATCTCACCATCCTGGACCCCGGCTCTCGACGACTTTTCGCCATCCTGCCGGCTGTCACCCCCCCGACGCAAGCCTGAAACACGGCTTCTCGATTCGTCTTCCTCCTCCTCCGCCGTCCGTCACACTGCCACTCCCGCTGCCACTGTGGTGCTGCAGCTGTCCGTTGCCCTCTGTCCGTTGCGACTCTCTGGTCTTTTTCTCCCTCACTTGACTCTTTTGCAGTCAAAGCTGGATCGCTGCTAGCAAGTCGTTCCATCCTCGATCGGCCGGGTCCGCCTCTTCTGTCGTTCGTTGCGAGTTCAATCTCTATTCTTCACTTCTTCTGTCTCGCCGCCTCCTTCACATTTGGCGCTTTGCGTGACGCTGTTCGACCAGCTCCCCGTCTGTGTGTGCTCTGCCGAGACCTGCACTCCTCTCAGGTACGTGACTCTTGTACCCCTTCCCTTGCCTTACCTTGGGCCTTGCTTTGCCTAGCCGTTCTTCGGCTGTTCGGGGGTCTCATCTCACCACAAGCGACGTCTCCGAGTCCACTTGCGTTGCCCTCACTGTCCCAGCTTCTCACTCTTCTGCGACGCTGTCCCCACTGACATCTCTCCTTTCAGGTCTCTTTCTTTCTTACTTGCCCGTTTGCACTTCTTACGACGCCTGGCCTCGTCGTGTAAACGTCTGCCGTCTCAGTTCCTTTCTATCTTTCCTTCGTTTTCGCTCGTTTGTTCTTCGTTTCGTCTCTACTCCTTTTCTATTCTCTTCTTTGCTCCCATTTTCACCGCAAATTTCGCCGCCTTACAGCTGTGCGACCAAACCGATTCCGAGAGACGGCTATTCATGTTGCGCAACTTCAAACCGCTCTTTTAGACGTCGATTCCAGGAGATACGAACTGTCGAGCCCTTTCTTTCCCCCTTTCGCCACATCGCCCACCGCCGAAAACCGCCAATCATCGGTTATTCGCGCCTCATTTCCTTCGTCCCCTATCGCAGACCGGCCTCTTGCATACGGAGTTGAACTCTGGAGTCCTTTGGTGTTATCCTCCCGGGATCTTATTGTGCCGCTTACTTTCGAATCGAATGCCTTTCGCTTTGGTATAAAGAACTAGATGAGTCGACCATATTATGGAAACGATATGGACCCGCCCTTTTCAACTTCAGGCTCTGTCAAGCGAGCTCGAGAGCGAGCACTAGCCGGTCTTCCAAGACCACCGCCACCAACCTACGCCGAAGATATGGAGGACTCTCCTCCTGGAGACCTGAGGGCCCCCCCTCGTCGCCCAATGATCGGGCTTCCTTCGAACCCAAGAAACCCCAAAATGCGACCTCCGCCAAATGACGGAAGGAACGCCATCTCGCGACCAACCCAAGTACCTCAGTGGCCTTTGCCAGGTCCTCCCTTGGCTTCTGTAAGCCAAAATGAGCCCGAACCTTACCGACCACCACCTGGACGACCACAGCAAGCCCCTCAACGCCCTCCCCGGCCGAGCCAGGTCCCGTCCATGTTGGATCAGTCCCGCCTTCAGGAACCGACTCCCGTCTTTCTGAACCCCGATGCCGACTACTACTCCGACAGCCCGACCAGCCCCTCTTCGCAAACTTCATCAAACGCGGGAGATCACGACTTTCCTGTACCACCTCAGTCGCAACCGGCAGTTACCCCGAGGAGGAGCGCTAATCTGGGGCCACCCCCTTCCTCTCGGAGAGGTGCCTCTTCGTTCTACTCTAACCCGTCCTATGTTTCTCCAATTCCCGAAGAGAGCCTCGCGTCGAGATCACATGGTTCGTACGCTTCCAGTGCAGCCATGCCCGAGAGTTGGCCTGTGGCTTCTCGTGAGCCGAGCCCGACTTTCTTTGACGAAACGACAAGCGATAAGAGCCGTGGCTCCATCTACGACGAATTTGGTGACGAGGAGAGTAAGCTGGTGCGCAGTGCAAGCATTGGCAAGCGAGGAAAGCCCGCACTCATTACTACCAAGTCGAGTGGGAGCACCATCGACAAGCAACTTCAGTCCCCCGTGCAGTCATCGAAATCGGCCACTGAGCAGGCTAACCACCAGAACTCATGGATAGCGGTGACTACCCAGAGCCAATCCAACGAGCCCCATCATGCGCCCACCCCTGATGCCATTCTCGGGGCGTACGCAGCTGCCAGCGCCACCGATCTTGCCGAGAACCGAATTAAGAGCCCGGAGCCCCAGACGCAGTCACCGCCCCAGGTGCAGCTTCGAGACCAGTCGCAAATGCATCCTCAGCCGCAGTATAACCGCCTATCAGCCATTAGACGTCCCCCTCGACTGGACATTGACGCCGTGAGAACCGCAGAGGAGCGAGGAAGCATGACCAGTCTGCCGGATCTCATTCGACGAGCTACGAGGCTCGCCAACATGATGGATCGTGGTCGCCGACCCGCCAGTCGCTTCGATGATCTAAATGACTTCTTCGACGAGAAGGGTCAGCTCCGTGACGAAAAGGAAACTTCGGGTAAGTCTGAGATTGGTGCTTTGAAGGCGATGGACTAATGTTTGTTAGGGCTCTCAGATATGCTAGCTGCGTTTCCTCCTCCTGCTCATGCCCAAGGCGACCGACAAAGCCGAGGATCCTGGTTCCGAACTACATCTTGGCCGCTTGCGCCCAGCCGTGATGGCCTTCCTTCGCGATCTGGCCTTAGAAACGTCACACCGCAAAACGACCGTCGCGGAAAACGCAGAAGGTGTTGCGGTCTGCCCATCTGGGGCGTCGTTCTCCTTCTCATCCTTCTACTGGCGATTATTGCTGCTGCTGTCTTTGTACCTCTGGAATTTTTCGTTTGGAAGAACTTGGGCAACCAGTCCTCCTCGGCTTCCGCGCTGTCCCAATGTCAAGCCTCCCTGGATTGCAAGAACGGAGGCACAAACGTCATCTCGGGGGGCACTTGCTCCTGCATTTGCACAAATGGATTCACTGGCTCAGACTGCGGTACTAGCGGTAGTGAAGGATGTACCACTACTGATCTCGTTTCCTCGATGGACCAGCAGACAATCTCTAACGTCACACTCGGCAAGGCTATTCCACGCCTGATTGCCGACAGCTACGCAAACTTTTCCATTCCCCTATCAGGAACCAGCGTCCTGGCCAAGCTCAACAACAGCGACCTGTCTTGCATCGCGCAGAACTCGCTCGTCACATTTGACGGCTCTGCAACTAGGAAAGGCGACGGTTCCGATGAGGTGACTTCTACCAGCGAGAAGAGGATGGTTAACGCGAGAGACGTGAGCGCTGCAGCCGCAACCACTGCCATCTCTGTTTCGCCTGATGACGCCGAATCTACATTGGTCCTGGACTCGGGATCTCCTTCCACGGTGGCGAGCGAAGCTGCTTCTGCAACTTCAGCAAGCTCCGCGGCTACAACAACGGCGGCTAGCGCAGAGCCGACGGGAACCTTTACAGTCACTCAAGAGGTGCTCGATTTCGCCCGCGTCGCGGTTCTCTATGTGTTGCAAGAAGAGAGCCAGGACCACGCGGCGAAGGCGCAGACCAACCTTCAAACATTCTTCACCGAAGCTGGTAGCGACTCTGGAGTGACTCAAAGCGATGCCTCCAGCCTCGATATTGGTAATGACAACACGATTGACCTGGTCAACTACTCGATCGACGTTGGAAACGGGACGGTCGGCGGGACGACGAGCACGAAGCGTGACATTGGGGACGTCGCGTTGCCCGTCGACGGCGGCCATGACCCCGGCCCTGTTCGGCGCGGTGGCTCGGTGCTGCCACCTCGATGACGCTTCCGACATTCTGTACATATCAAGCGGATAGATTTATGCGTCTTTCCACGACGATGCGAACGTGCTGCTTTCCTTGTGTGCCCTGGGGCATAAATGACATGAGCCTGACAGGGCCGGGCCATGGGTGGTAATGAGGCAAGAACAGGAAATGGGTATGACGAGAAAGCAAAATCTTGTATAAGCATTTCAGGAGGCCCTCTTTTACATTCGATTCTACACTCCCCCCTTTTTTTCTTATCAGCATGTACACTCGCGAGCGAGGTTAGCGTGGGAGTTGATACAAGAGGTGGTGGCGCATACCGCCGTCCGTCAATGTTACAATGATACTATTAAATTGATGAGGTTTATTGATGGCACTGGTGTGTTCTCGCAACCTCCCTTCCCCCGACGTTGGCTTGATCCGTTGACTGGTCTTTGCCCTACGCAAAGTAAAACACCTCCTCGACGGGCTTCCACCACGTCGGCTCCCCCGCCTCTGAGCTCACGGCTCCCGGGACCATGGTCTCCTGCCAGGCGTCGGTCATGCGCCACCACTCCCTCACACGCGGGTTGGCGGCCATGAGGGCCATGTCGGCGGCGTAGTCGGTGCCAACGTAGCGGAACGAGGCGAAGAGGATGTGCGTCTGGTCGTCGTAGTAGATGCTGTCTATCCAGGGGTCAGCTGCTGGTTGGTCTGTGGGAATGATGGAAGGGGAACCGACAATCGACAATGTTGCACTGCTTGATTTGCGCGAGCACGTCGGGCCACACGCGGGCGTGGCACGCGCGGTACTCGCCAATGTGCTCGGGTTTGAGCTTGACGATTTGGGCGAAGCGGCGGCCTGGGTAGAGGTTGGGAGGGGGAGGAGGTTGTTGCTGTTGTGACATGGCAGGTAGGTTCACGGGGGTTTTTTGTCTGATTTACTCGATGGGCACGGGATGAAAGATTTCGAGATTCAAGAAACTCAGAACACATAGTGGCCGACATGCGAGTTATTAACTACCTCGTACCAAGCAGCTGGTCAATCAAGCTTTGGTTCCTCGGGGTAGATGGCAGCGAGATGGCCTCTAAAAACCCCGCATTCGGAACCAGCCCGTCGACTGGAACCCATCGTGACCGATCCGACTCGATTCACCAGATCCCCCCCAAACCGGGCATCGTCGATTGCTGCGCATGTCACCCCCAAGGAGGCTCCCATTTGAACGTGGGGGCCGCGACCAAGAAGCGGCACAGCACAATCCCAGTAAATCCGGATATCGACAACAGACAATCAATCAATCAACAACCTCAACATGGTCAATCTGATTGCGTGTTCCTATTTTTATGCGAGATACGAAAAACAAATGAAGGTGTGGGGTATAAAATCCGACCTCGCAAGTTCCGCTGCCGTAGACTTATAAAGAGAGGACAGTGACAACCCTTTGTTGCCACCTAATAATAGCATGCTCTACTGAGCCCTTGTTTCATCACGCGAACCCATCCTACCTACACCTTTAACGCCGCTTCCCGTAATTCAAAGAGTACCTTGGTGTTGACCATTTGCTTTGTGCTCAGGTTGAGCCACCCTTCTCCGTCCCATTCGTTCCTTTCTTTCCCCTCCATCACAAACGGACTACTATCCGTGTGAATCCTGGCCAAGTTGTAATTGGTGCCTTACTAGAGCTCCATGTCTTCATACTTGGGAGGCTTGTCGTGCGCCTCCATCAGGCGAGCAGACTCTTCGTCGGAGGCGAGGAACTCGGTGATGGCAATCTTTTCATCCGCATACGAGGGCATCTCTCGGCGCTCGCCCCTGAATAATCGGACAAAGAGAGTGCAAACGAACATGCAGACACTATATTTTGTTAGCGAATGCTGACTGGGCAAGTACAAGTGAGATGAAACGTACATAGCGAAGAGGACACCGGCCGTCATACCCATAACGATGGGTAGGATGATGTAAGACGCGACGTGCTTGATGATGCTCCACGCCTTCTCACGGTGGTGGTGGTGCTTGTGACTAAATTTGCCGTGGTGGCCGTGAGACTTGTTGCCGTGGTGCTTCAGGTCCTGCTCGTGCTCCGACTCGTTCTGTCCGTGGTGGTGTCCCTTGTGGTCGTGGTGTCCGTGGTGTCCGTGGTGTCCGTGACCCTTGGCGTGGGCATTCTTGCCGTGGCAACCCATGCCCTTGAACTTGGTCTTGACTCCGCTCCAAGCATCCTCAAACAGGCTTGAGACTTGGCACCACAGAGTAGCGCACTGTCCCTCCGAGTCGACCTCCCTCATTCCGTTCATGCTGATGCTGCCGATGAGGATTTCTCCGGTGAGAGCCTTGACGAGTTTGATGTACACGGGAGGGATGCCGTCGACGAAGCGATCGCCGACCTCGATGATCAACAGCTCCAGGCCAATCACCTCGAGCTTCTGATCCTCGTCGGTGCCCTCACGTCGAACGGCCAGGCCGTATCCCAGCGTGCGATCCTTGCTTTTGCCGTTTCCCTTAACGACGGCAGCCGTCAAGTCGCCCTGCCACGGGTCGGCGTTGGGGTACAGCTCAAAGCCGTTCAGCACGAGGCGCTTCGAGTCCTCGACGGCAAAGTCCAGCTGCAAAAAGGTATCGCGGCCGCGGCACTCGGGGCAGGGCACTTCGAGGGACTGGACGAGGGCGATTTCGGGCACCTCGTAGGTCTCGCCGTCGACGGGGAGGGTGCGGAAGATGCCGTCTTCCTTCTCAGGGACGTCGGGGACGACCAGAAAGGCCGAGGCCGAGGCGGCCAGGAGGAGTTGGGTGAAGCGCATGCTAGTATTCGTATATCCTGGTTCGAGGAAAATGGAGATGGCGGGATGCGATGGGTGATGATGTTGGTAAGAGTCGTTGCTAGAGAAAGAAAAGAGAATGAGGAGAAGAGTTTGGAAGTGAGCGTCCAGCGCATAAGCACAAACACACGGTCACTCTCGGCTTGGACTAGGCGCCGTTCCTTCCTTCACTCTGTGTGTCAGGTGCCGGAACGCTCGGTGGCCAAGGTTGCCGATTTGGGGAAAGCGCGGCACAGAAGTCGCCATCGCATCCCCGTGTTGCGCCGTCGGGTCCCTAAAAGTCCGGGGCCGTCTAGTCGAGTACCAAAGGCGGGTGCCTGGGCCCCAATTTTAGTGGCTGAGGGGGGGGCTGAGCCGTCCATCGTTTGGGCACAGGGCTGATCGTGTCGGATCAGCCATTTCCATCATTTCATCGTCTTATTCGTCTTTTCGTATTCTGCTCCTGTCCAATCCAGTCTCCTGGTTCCTATCCGTACAACGCCAACGCCAAGCTTCGCTTCCATTCATGCCGCCTCCCACGTTATGCTGAACACCTCCGTTCCGGCACGGGAGATGCCGACCTCGAACTTTCCGTCCGCACTGGCCACGCTCTTGGGAATTTTCTCCCCTTTTCGCTCCAACACAATCTTCTTCTTTGGGTTCTCGGCAAGCTTGTAGAATCGGCGTCCGAATCGACTGAGGAATCCCTCCAGCTTCTCCTGCGTCACGTCCGCCTCGGAAATGTCACCACGCTCGATGCCCTCTTCCAGCGCCATGAGAACAAGCTGCACTGCAACTGGCTGCGTGAAGACACCGGCCGGGGCCTTGCCCTGCTCCGCAGACGTCTTGTTCTGGATGGGGTGAGGAGCACTGTCGCTTCCACTTCGGAGACGGTCAGCAAGTGAACCAATTAGCTGGAATAGACGGACTCACAAGAAGAACTTCGGATTCCCGCTAACAATGGCCTTGAGCAGTGCGGATCTATCCGTGGGCTGTTTGGGAATAGGCTTGCAGAATGCAAAGGGGTCGCAGCACGCATCGTGGTTGGTCAGGTAAAGGTGATGAGCAGTGATTGTCGCTGCGTCGTATCAGCACAGTCTAAACAAGTTCGTATCCCATCATGGGCAATGCCTTGACATACCGCCAACGGTCGGTCCGCACGCCTTGACTGCCTCCACGGCCGCAGCTGTGGTGCAATGCTCAAGCTGAGATGGCCAAAATTAGCATCGCCGAGGTAGATGAACGAGGTGCACATACCACAATGCGCAACTTGGGGAACCGCTCGTGAAGAGACTTGAGGGTGGGGAGAAACGCTTCTTCCAGCGTGGTGCCCTCGGGCGCAAGCGACTCGATCACCTCTCCGTGGAGGTTGAGCACTACAAGAGTATGGCTGTTAGCTCGGTTCCTGTAAGTTGCGTAAGAGTGACTCGGGGACAATGACTCTCGCAATATTGCATCTTGGACTTGAACCGTACCTATTCCGTGCTCCTCCATGGCTGAAAAGGTGTCATAGAAGGCCTTGAGATCAGAGACGCCATTCTCAGAGTTTGTCGTTACTCCTACAGAGTGTTAGGGTGAGCGATAGCAGAGAGAGAGGAAGCCTGCCTTGGGGATACAGCTTCACACCAGTGATGCCGGCTTTGGCTGCTTCAGCGATGACCTCGGGGGTGACTGAGGGGTGAAGCTGAAAGTCTGTTAGTGAGGCACCGAGCAGGGTGCGCATGGATACGGACGAAGAGCGACATGAGGTAGTGAACCCCGGGAGCAATTGCGCGAAGTTTGGCTTGATATTCAAGCACCTTGGAGCGGGTCAGTCATCTCGAACTCGTCTGATAAGCGAAGTCTATTTTGTGTACCTGCGCGACACTGGTCAAAGGGGGCACCTATACTTGCAGGTCAGTATTGGCATGTGCAATTTCCAGCCGGGGTGATTGGATCGTCTTGTCCATCTCCATTGGCCGCGGCACTTGATCACACAAGTAAAGGGGCACACGCACGAGATTGGGCATGCTATTCTTATCGATTAGCTCTATGAACCATCCTTCAACTCGGAGGGGAAAAGTCATACACGAAAACCGTATCAACTCCGCCCTGGAGCACCGTGGGAGTGACCAGCCTCATGAGGCCATCCTGGCGCAAATGGACGTGGAAGTCGGCCGCGGCGGGCAGCTCGATGCGGTTGGTGTCCTTCAATTGCATCTTGTTGGATTCCGAGTGACTTGAAGGCGCGTCGTTGCGGGTTGATTTTGGTGATGACCTCCCCGCACTTTGGAGAGACGAAAATTTTTGGAGGGGCAAAACGTTGTTGCCGGGTCACGTGGGGGAGATTGCCGGCCAGCTCCGTCGTCGTCGTTGGAATTGCCTCAGAGCTGATATGATGATCATTTTTTCCTTCTTTTGCGTTTCTTTTTCTCTAGCCTTAATTTGACCTGTCGGGGGGAGTATGTGTGGGAGTTAACGAGTAAAGGAACCCGAGGGGTTATGTTCCTGAACCATGAGGTTGGACAGTCGACAAATATCATGCATTGGGAGAGTGTATCAACACTAACTCCTCACAGTAAGGTAGAAAAGAAAATCAATTGAAGTTTAATTTCGTCAAGTTTTGACGTCGTGTGTTGGGTGGAGAGTCCTATCGTTGCTGTCGATTGAGTTGGAAGCCGCGGGGAAGACTCGTGTCTGCAACTTTTACCGGCGACACTATCCAACTCGCTAGTGACGAAAGAGACCTTCCTGACCCTTACCTTCTGTTGTGGATGCCTCCTAGGTGCTGGGATAGCTCTGCAGCCCGTCATCCTAACTCGCACTTGTAGTTCCTGCTGAGTATCACGGGCGCCTGATCAGCAACCGATGACATTCATTCCAAGGGACATGCGCCATCTAAGAAATGCACCCGGGATAAATATTAGCCCTTTTGAGTAGATATGAGTGGACGGGCGATGCAAGAGGCAATAGAATTTGTGGCTGAATGATATCGTGGTTCGTTGGGCGATGTTATGGAGGAGACAAAGACCTCGAGTTAATCGTAGAATCAACGCTGCAGAAGCAGAAAATTTGGGTTCGTCTTCGAATTAACTGTGCCCTCTTTTAATAACGAGATATGCCTACGTAGAGAGTGCACCAACTACATCGTACCGTATCTACGTACCTACCGAGACATCGTCCATGATGTCGGCGCTTGGAGCTATCGCGGTGCTACCAACCAGTAACCCCCGTAGAGATGGGGTTCTCTCGATAGACAATCTCAAGTATTGGACAAAGGTACGAAAGAAATATAGGAGACTATGCTCGGACACTTGTTGAGGCCCTCTCCTACTTCTATGCGCTTGGTGGCGAGGTGGCTACAAAGTGGCCGACTCCTTTAGACATGACTCCAAGCGCGTCTATATTCGGGAAAGAGTCTCCTCGCCCCGTAGCTGAGTACCTATCTTCCTTTTTATTTCTCCTAGCGACTGTGTATATAACATTCGTCGTGAACTGCCATCGGTGTTGTCGAGAACATGCGTGTGTGCGACGGCGCGGACTGCACTCCCAGATGTCCTAACGATCTTATCCGTCGACTCCGTGAAATATCTCGAAGATTCTAGCTAATATTTGTATATAATTGAGCGCGGGAAAACTTGGGAATCGCGTCGATAAGCGCCTTCCTGCTATCAAGGGGAGTTGAGTCGGTTTGGCCGATCGAGGAGCGTACGGGCGAGACTGGGCTGGGATTTAAGGAATTGAAGATTACTCCCTATTTCTACTTGGATTTCCAGACTAAGGCATAATTGAAAGAAACTGTTGGCAAACTTGAATTGGATCAGTATGGGCATTGACGGGTCGAGTTCGTCCGAATCGTGCACGAGGGTGACGGGGAAGGTTTGGGGCTCAACACAGGTCGAAGAGCAGTGTTTGGATGGATCATCTCGAAAAAGAGAAAAGTTAGAAAACAAAGACACAGGCCAGAATCGAAGAACGGCAACCGGCCGCGACACAATTGTGAGTGTCTTTCGGCTACAGCTTGATGGGAGCAGCCGACTCGAGGCGGAGAATCGTCGGCTTTGCCTAACTTTTGCACATAACAAAAGAATTGCACATGCATGTGCATGTGTATAGCATGTGTACGAAGCAATTGATGCTTATGCACAAGCACTATATATCGTGCGAGGCTAGCATAGCGACGAGGATCGTCTTGGGCCTTTGCTATGGCTTGGCTTTGATTGCAAGACGGGGGAGCACATGTGCGTTGAAACGGTGCTTCAACCGTTCTTTTCTGGCATCTCGCCCTCCTGGATCCCATTCACATTGACCACAAACACCACTTCTCCCGACTCCAGCACGCAACGAATTCAGCTCGTGCAACACGAAGGACCATGGAGGACCAGCCAACCCACGGCTGCCATCTGCCATCCAGCGAGCGGAGGCGCCCGATAGACGCGCGCTCTCCGACCTCTTGGCCCCTCGAGTCTTGACCGAGCAGACTCTGGGGCGTTGGACCAACCAGCTTCGAGTTTTTTTTTTGCTTCTTCCCTGCCCGCTCCCCTCGCTTTTGTGGACGAGAGCTGGCAAAACGCTAATACAGTTTGCTTTTGGGATCAGCACTAGGAGTTGCAGGGTTGGGAAAATGGAAAATTGGAGATTCGCACCTGGTGGAAGGGAAGGGAAGGGAAGGGAAGGGAAGAGAAGAGAGAAGGGGTTGAGAAGCGGGACTTGTTGGTGAAGGGCGGGAAGGGGATTGAGGATCGAAGGCGAGTTGGACAATCAAGAATCTAGAATCGAGGATTGGAAAGACAGAGTCGAGACTCAAGAGAACAGAGAGCTGGAAGCTGAGGGACGAATTGGTCCCACCCGGAAGTGTTACAAACGAGGCCACCCAAGAAGCGTGTGAGCCAGACACATGGGTAAATGGGCACTTTGCAAGGCCATGGCAGTTCATGGCCCTCGACTTTAGGCCCTGGAGCTACAGATACCAGGCGAAAAGAAAAGTCCATCTGCTGGATCTGGGGAGAGAAATTGAGGCCACCCGCGGTAATGCCGGGAATTACAGGTACAAAGCCCGTTTTGTGAGCTCAACTGGAGGGGATTTGGCTGATAAGAAGCATTCCAACCAAGAGCCAGTACCAGTTAGTGTGACCTCCCGTCAAAAGTCGAATGCCAAGGCCCTCTTCACCTCCCTTCACACCCCCTTCACGTCTCTTGATGATGCCGACGTAAAACTCGTTTGTTGGGGCTGCAAAAGCAATAACGCAGGTCTAGGCTGCCCATTGCGCGTCGAATGAGCACACTCTAGGCAAGACAGTTGGGGCAAAGTACAGTACAAACTGCAACTTTTTGGGACCGGTCCTGTCCCTCCTTCGCAGCTGAAAAGAAAAAGAGAGAGAACGAGACCAACAACGGCGAAGCAAGACTCGTCGGTACCCAATGAGAGGTGGACGTGACGGTTTCGAATGCACCGCCCGCGGGAATACCTCTTTGGGCTGAGGGCTAGTTGGCAATTCCGCCTCCACATGACACATCTGGAACTTCCCCAATTGGTCGGCCGCTCAGTTTCGCTGGGGTTGAAGTGGATGGGCTCTCTCTTGTTGTCTCACAGAGTCGCCGGGGACCAAGTTGTTTCTCCCCCGAGCAGGTGAATTAACTGCTTTTCGACCATGCTGAATCCGTCGATACCTGCAGATATGGTCTTGGTACTGTACGAATGCTCGCTGCGGGCAGCAGCTAGCTACCCCTCCATTCCGAGGTTGTTTGTCCATCCCTCGTTGACAGTCTTTTCCAGCAGGAAGGGCTACGGCCGATGCTAGAATGCCACGATGCTACGATACTGCGATGTTGCACTGGTCTGGTCTCCCGAGCAAGTGGGTTCCCTTCCTGCCCGTCATTTCCATCGAAGCGATGGACGGGCGATGGACGATCCGGCAGTGACGCGAAGCTAGGGAAGGGATGGGGATGGAGATGGGGATGGCTGGGAGGTACGGGAGACCGACAGACTGGCGACTGGAGACCAGAGACTGGAGCCCAGAGACTGGGGACTGGACGGGACTCGATTGTGCCGGCTCTCGGCCGCATAAATGACCCAAAGGGGAATTTGCAAGAGCTCCATCGCGGGCGAGGCATCGCCGCTTGGCCGTATTGAGCGGCAGACGGCTCGGCCGAATCATCGGGGAGTGGACCCGACGAGGGGCCGGCGATGCCCTTTCTTGCTGTTGCCCCTCCCTTGCTTTAGGGCTCATGAATATCCGAAACCTCAAGACGTCTTCTAACTGGGTGGTTTCGTTTGCTGCTTTGCTGCTTTGCCTTTTCCCTTTCTTTTCATTTCTTTTGCCTGCCATTCACTTTTGCACCCAAGTGAGGGGTTGGCTCGGGTTGAGCTGCGCCTGTTGTGAGCTGATGGGCCCCAATGCCGACCTCTGAGAGCCCGCAGGCATGTCTCACCAAGAGGACCAAAGGGGCAAAGATGGGCGTTTCCCGCGTGCACACACCATAAAGCGGTGAAGGAGAAGGTGCTTAGGCAAGTACATTACCTTTTGAATTGAATGCATCCTCGACTTGCTCATTGATGGCTACCGGTGCCAGCCAAACATGCTCGCCTTCAATTGCTAACATGCTTGGACTTGAAGTCGCCTCTTGCAAGTAAATGGCCCTCCATACCAGAATTGCGGGGGACCGAGCTGGCCCCGCACAGCGCGCAGTGCTTTAAGCTTAAGCCGTTTTGCGAGAATTGAGAGAAACTGACAATGTTCGAGGCCTCGTAATGAGGGAGATTGGTGTTAAGGAGGACGAGGAGAAGAGGAGGAGTACAAAGACGGGTCGCAATTGACACCATGTGAACCTCCCTCAGTAGCTCTCACAGGGACACCATTTGGAGGAGGGGAGAGAAGGAAGAGGAGCGTTGGCTGGGTCCCCTCCCTCGACTAAGACACCGCGGCCGGTGGACACCTCTTGTCAAGGGAGAGAAGAAGAGAGGTAAGGGAGAGAGACGCGAATGCCATGATGGAAAAATCGGTGGATGGAAGGGGAATTCACGTAAATATAAATATCGTACTGACTCCCTTTCCGATCCTTTCCCTCTCGAGCAATCCTCACCCACCGATTCCTACCCCAAGATCATCACCCTGAAGTTCATCGCCTCCCTTTGTCAATCCTCTGTCGCTTGGCTCAGCAACATGACCCCGCGACCCAACGACAACATGACACCCACGAACAACACCCCACCTTCTCGTACCTCTTCCGGGGGCCACTACGACGGCCAGCAGGGCCAGCGAGGCCAACAAGGCAGTCATCAAGGTCAGCACCACGACCAAGAACCTCCCAGCTACCCCTGCGACGGGGTGGTCCGCGGCGACGTCAAGGTGCTGCAGAACCTCCTCAAGAGGCAGCACCGCGTGCCCAACCCGTTCCGCGTGGGCGTCAGCTTCCTGGCGCAGGAGACGCTGCGGGCAATCCGCCTGGGCGATTCCTTCATCGTCAGCATCGACAGCGAGCCGCTGGCCATGGAGCTGGCACCCCTGAGCACCGGCAGCCACGCGGAGCCGTTCCACCGCGCCTTCGACGCCTACATCATGGTCTACCACAGCGGCTCCGAGGAGGTCATCAACAAGCTGGTCGCGCTGGGCAAGCTGGTGGTGCTGATCCGTTTGGACGGCGCTGCTGCTCGGGGGGGCGGCGGCAGCAGTGGTCATCACGGCCAGCATGACGCCGAGCCAACGACCATTTGCAAGCCGCCGCCCGACTTGATCGCCCAGCGCGAAAACTGCCATGTCACGGGCGGCGCCGAGCACGAGTTCGACTCGGGCATGCTGCGCCTGAGCCGCCGCCTGAGGGATCGTCGCCGGTGGGGATCCCCGAGCGTTACCGGTCGCTAGGGAATTGGCCCGAGCTGCCGAGCCTCGAATTGAAGCTGTCCCCAAGCTGATGTCGGTACAGTGCCACCAGTTCTGACGGGCGATATTTTCGCACGGCTTGACACTTGGCGCACGCAACCACCTCTCGCACTGCAGCTTTTTTGCCAGCGCGCAAAATGAGGGGAGCTGGCACGCGGACCGGGGGGGACTGGAATGAAATTGAATTGGATGGTACAAACGGATACTAACGGTTAACGGGTCACGGATTATGGAACAACTGGAGAGGGACTTGGCGGCCATTATGTATCATGTACTTTGCCTCACGCTCATTTAAAACGCACACGTCTGGAGCTCTTTTGTCTCACTTGCTTCTTCTTCCTACATCAACACTTGCCTGCAACCCGTCAAACACTCCAACACCTACAATCCTCCACTCAACCCTCTTGAGCCTTCAACATGTGCACCCTTTGGAGAATCAGGTACTCGTGCCGCCGCCCCGACCACGAGGACTTCCGCGTCACCTGCGACAGCGGGCTCGACTGCGAGGTCCGCAAGGGCGAGAAGCGGGCTGCGGTGCAGGACTTCCCAGAGACTTGCATGGACGAGAACCACATCGTCATCGACCCTCACCTGCCGCCTCCGCGACCGTACAACAGCCCGACGTGAGTGTCATTCACCTCATTGCCTCTTGTCAAAACTAACAGAGAACAGCATCGGCTGGTGGATGGACACCCAAAAGGACAGGAAGAACTAGAGAGTATGGCATTCCCGCGGCCTGGGCTGCCCAGCTCCCGGTGAACTGCCTGGGGGAAGCTCCTAGTCGCGAGGTTGGCGAACGGGCGGGAATGGGCCATGGGGAGGGAGGGAGGAGGAGGAGGGGCAATCTGGGCAATCAACAGGACCTTGCGACAACTTGACAAGATATCAAAACAAAAAAAACAATGGGGTCAATGGTTGCATCTCCCACCCGTCCACCCCTCATCCAGCGACTCGCATTTGCATCGCATTGCACAATGGGTACTCGTACTGTGAACAAGTGATTGAGAGACAGACACAGACACACAAAGAGGCTGCACGCCGGGTCTGTGCGAGCGGGGGAAAAGACGCAAGCTGACGGAGCCCAGGCAGGACTGGACGTGGGGGATTGAAACTGGGATGCATGAGGGCGACGATAGGACAAAGTACCTGCTGGTACTGTACCGACTGTAAAGCCTCCATTTTGACAATCTCATCTTCCACGGAACCGAGTCCTCCATAACCTGCCACTAAAAGCAAACACATCATTGCATCCGTACAAGCCTCACCTTGGGCAGATATCTTCTCGCCCCCAAAAGCCACTGCCCAACGAACACAGAAATGGAGAAAATGGTCTTGCTTTCCCTTGTTGCCTCGAGAATGCCCGCATCCCGTTAAAAAAGAACAAAAAAGTGATGCTGTTGGCCGCAACACAACTTGTCGCCCGACCACCCACCACAGCGACCATACCTCCGACCCGGCCACGGTCGCAGTGGCGTTTTGGCGGCGGGTTTGTTTGCCTCTTATTTTTTTTCATCCCTTGCGCTTTGGATTGGGGAGGATACGAGCCATGAATTGGTACTGAAGTGAATGGGCGAGATGTGAGATGATTTGGTTGATATCTCATCGAGGCGAGGCTGCCGCGGTTATTTCTTATTGAATTATTGCCTGGCTTTCCCAATCATGGCACCTCGAACCCTCCATCCCGCTCGACAGCTCACAGCACCCTCATCGGAAAAGGCGCCCGCGAACCACTTGGAGGCGGCGACGGTGTGCATCTTTCAAGCGGCACAGAGGTCACTGGCGCCGCCCACACCGGTCCATCAGAAGGCGAGAGAAATGTGTGCCTCTGCATGGGTGTGCTGCGTTCTCCACTGCGCCCGCATCTAATAGCCCAAACAGCATTCCAAGCATTTCCGAACCAAGAAAGCCAAGAAGGCAGAAAGCTGACTGCTAACGCCCGCATGATGGGTGGATCGGGGAGGGAAGGGAAAGGCAAGGCGTGAGAGTGTGGGCTGGATAACAACTGCCGAACGCTTGGCTTTTTCCTATCCTACATCTCAGCTCATGAATCAATGATCATGACTGATGGGTAAAGCTCAGCTGGCCTGGGGAGATCAAGGGGAGATCAAGGGGAAAAAAATATCCCCGATGAATCTCGGGCAGAGGGTGTCATCCCTTGGGGGCTGCGTTCAGTTAGACCTCTCCCTGCACGATTTTTGCAAGGGCATTGGCTCAGAGGCATGATAAAAAGGGTCATCATCACTGTGGCTGGCTGGTAATCACAAACTAGGTCAAGTGCGAAAGCCCATTACTACAATCCTCCCTTCAAGTCTCAAGACCTGATGACTCCTCCGAGCCCCGAGTTGGGCAGATGTTTCCTCCCTTACCTCGTCCGGCCCACACGCGCTCCCATCACTCCAACTCCCGAGAGCCCTGGGAGCCCTGAGGGCCCTGGGAGTCCTGGGAGTCTTGGCTCTCCCTAGGAGTCTCCGTCTCCTCCCAGAAGGGCTTTCGGCCGTACACGACGCGCAGCTTGTACCAGGCGTGACAGCGTCTGGTGCGAATCTCGGCCCGCATCCGCGCGCAGTAGACGAGGACCTTCTCCTCGCTCCAGCCCAGGAGGTCCGTCATGTACCGGATGTGGCCCTCGTAGTCCTGCTCGAGCGCGATCTCGACGTAGCGGCCAATGTCGGATAGGTGCTTGTCCTTTGGCCAGGAGCCAATGGGGATCTGGGGAGAATCATGAGCCTTGAAACCGCACTTGACTTGAGACCTCACCTTCTTCTCGGAGATGTGAATATCCTCAAAGCCGGCGGCCTGCATGCCCAGCACCTGGAGGTCGTCCTCGACGACGCGAAACGTCTGGCCAATCTTGTCGGCGCCGTCGATGAAGATGGACCCCCACTGGTGCACGGCGCTGTTCTCCGGCACCGAGTCGTCGTCGCTCTCCATGCGCGGCGACGCCTCGACGCTCTCAAGCCAGCCGCCGGGCTTGCACACGGCATAGGCCTCGCGGAATAGCGCGTACCAGTCTGAGATGCTGCCGTAGAGGTAGCGCATGTGGATGTAGTCCATGGAGTCTTCGTCAAACGTCCAGGGCATGGTGCAGTCTTCCAATTCGCTGCGATTGATGAGTCAGCCTTGTCACTCGTCATTTCGTCACTCCCCCGACGCCGTCACTGACAATTGGAGGTTTGGAGGAACCCAGCTGGGCTGGATGGGGGAAATGTCGGTGCCAGTCACGTCGGCTCCGGGATGGGCGTCGGCAAAGTCACTGGAGGCCATGTCATGAGTATTGAGCACAATGCAAAATCACGGATACACTTGCATGGCCCAGATTCCTACACGAGGACAAGGTCATGTCAGCGAGAAGAATGCCATGTCGAGGAATTGCGCACCTGTTCCTGTTCCTACATCGAGCGCGTGCTGGAGCATTCACGTCAACAAGGCCACTCCGAGTCGGACAGGTGGGACCAACAGTAATGTCGTCCCTGATGGGGGCGAGATAAAGTTCGCCGTCAAAAACCATTCGCAGAATATGATGGCTACGGCATGTGAGAAAAGGCCATGATGCATCAACCCATCGCCAACATACATTATGTCCATGGCATTGTTCTGCTGCTCATCGTTGGCGGCCCTGGCGGCTCACGAGTTAGGCGGGGGTGGCCCTCATCAAACTGCCGATCCGTACCAGTATCGAGCGGTGCCGCTTTCAGCATGGTAGGTTCTGCCAAAGAGTGTTCTATACTGTAGCATGTGGGCGGGCAGCGTTTCCGTGGCGCCGTCGTCTTCCCTGGCGTTGCTGAGAGCCAGGGCGGCGTCGGCCTCTAGGTCTAGCTGCCTCTGCTTCGCCGCATCGAGCTCGAGGCTCTCGGCGGGGTCCGCCTCTAGGGGACCGGTCGCGTCGGGGTCGATCTCTAGGAACGGATCTGCCTCGATGACCTGAGGCGGCGGGTGGAAGATGGGGTCGGAGGAGGAGGAGGCGATTGCTGTGTGGGTGGCCATGGCACAGGCGGACGGTGGTTTGATGATGGGTATTCGACGATGGATTGCAATGAACTGCAACGAAACGATGTAGTATGAATGGCCAGCCAGAGAGCCATACGACAGAATTCCCGACGACGACTCTCCTCTTTAATAGCGCAGGCCCTGGTCGCTCAACGTGGCCCAATAATGAGAATAGTGTGGGGGATTGCATGACGATCGACCTGGGAACCTTGGGTCGCGGGGAGCTGGGATGTGAAATGCTGGTTCAGCCGGGTTCACGATGGTTGGGAAATTGGGCCGAATAACGTTGGTGTTGGTGTTGGGCCGTTGATTGTTGACGTTGACTTTGACTCGGCGGCGATGACTCGTTCGAGTTGTGCTAGAACTGACAAAGGAACGGCCCGTTTGATGGCCGGCATTGTGGTGCAAACCTTCGATCCATAATCCGTCTGTTTGTGCCCGTTTGTTCCCAAAAAGCCATCACGTGATGGGTCCCTGCCATTTTTGCATCGGTCAACTTCGTCGGCCAAAGTACAGAGTACGAAGTACAGTCAGTACGCGAAGCGTTGCAATCGTGGTGTGATGAACAAGGCGGTCTGTTATCACCCAGGTCCCCTCCAGAGCCCAGGGGGCCTTTCCAGGGGGCCTTCGCAGGGCATTATTGCAGGACACGATCCTTGTCAGCTAACCGGAGGAACCGGGTCTCGATGATGACGGTGGCATTTCCGCGCCGTCTTGGCTTCAGGACTTGGAGGGCCATGGTGGTACAGGATGCATGCGCGGGACTCGAGGACTCGGTGGAATGGGCGAGGCTCTCGAGGAGGATTATCCATGGCATCTATGCCTATCGTGCCCGGGCACTTTGGCAGTGGCAGGGGCAGCAGAAGTGGCAGTGAATGGCAGCAAAGTGGCAGGAACTCTGGCATTCCAGCGCTCATCCGTCGCGGAGGCTGGGGCCCCGGACTCCTCTGTGGCAGGCGGGACAATCAGGTCGAGTCCATTGCGTGATGATGGAATCAATGGACGGCACCAGGTCTCCATTTGCAACCCGCGGGCCTCCTGATGGCCCGTCTCTAGAGCCAGTCCAGGGCTGAGGGGCTGTCTGCGGGGCCATTCACACTGAAAAAGCGGACCGTGCACCCTCTTTCTTTGTTCACTGTGGGCGATTCCAGCACGTGATTTGACAGGCAATCACTTGGAAGACGGTGCATCTCGCACACTCGACCACGGACCGGAAAGCGACGCGTTCGCTCCATTGACTTTTCCAGCCAGCCCAGCAATTCTGCCTCTCCCGAGTCTCTCGCAACCACCCGGCAAATGCCATAAGCTCGATCGCCCCAACCGCCCAAGGCACGGGACTAAAGATGGCCCTAGTTTAGCGCTCTGTCGTCGCGATGATCCCCCGTGAGCCGCGATGCCTTTTAATCCCGAAACCGTGTGGGGACACAGTGAGAGCCTGATCGACTTTAACACCCGCATGGCAGCGCTTGCTCACTTGCTCACTTGCTCCTGCATCTGCTCGTCGTCGTCTGAGAAAGTCGGTCAGCCAAATCTTGTCTGAAACATCCGGCCGCCGTTTGGCTCCAAACGGGACATTTTGATTCGGATGGAAATGAAAGCACCTGTTAGTTTCCATCGACGTCTCGTCCAAGAATGCCCCAAGGCCTCTCAGGCTCTCAGACCTCCCCGCCTCTAGTTCTCCCTTGCTTCCCTGGAGCGGCTGAGCCGACGTAATTGGGTCGACTGAGACACTATTCTCCAGCTACGCAGTCACGACTCTTGCGCTCGAGGGAGTCTTGTTCTCATGGTGGTGTGGGAGTCTTTGTGGTTGGCCACGTCGGCCATGACTCGACGGTTCACGCTTCAGCTCGGCCTGTATTTTCTTCTTTCAACGAGACTTGATCCCAAGACAGCTAGACGTCGCTCTCTAGCGCCGAAACGCGTGAATGCAGGGTCCTTTTCATTTGCGTTGCTTTATTCCCAGAACCTCAGCCCTTTTTCCACTTGAGTTGGGGTCTGAAGCTTACTGACTGGGGACTAACTGTTTGTGCCCCCCTCTGGCTAGAGTATAAGAGCTTCAACCGCCTGGCCTCGTCGTCGCCCTCGTTCTTCGTCCTTTCATACCGTCGCCCTTCTGACTTGGCTTAACAAAACACGCACCTACTACTCCATCAAGACGCCATGGACGTCGACAATGGCGAGTCCGAGGCCGTCCCTAGCTTAGAGAGCTCCGACCACTATGTCGTCAGCCTAAACAGCAGCCAACCTTGTGAGAGAAACTTGATTGATTCTACCCTCCCGTCGCCCGCTGCTGACTATGTGCCCTCTTTCCAGACTCGTTCGGCCCTTCGTACGCGGGGCCTTCCTTCGCGCCCTTATCCTCGCCCGCGGCGCTCGTTGGAAATTCATCCGTCAACAGCCTCGTCACCCCTCCCGCCCCGATGCACACCGCGGGTACTGCCATCCCGGGCTTCGTGCCCAGCCCCTTTGGCTATACGCACGATGGCTTTGAGGCGTATGCGGTTTCTGGAGCCGCGGAGCCATTTTTGGCTGCCGTCGCCGCTGTCGATCCTGCCCTGATCTTCTCTATGCAGCCTTTCCAGCCTGCTCAGATGCTCACCCAGCCCATCAACGCCCCTCCGATGGGCTTCGTGTCTCAGGCCCCCCTGGGGTACTCTCTCCCGCAGCAGAACTCTCCCGCGCAGAACTCTCTCGCGCAGAACTGTCTCTCGCAGAACCCTCCCCCCCAGCAGAGCCCTCTCTCGCAGAACTCTCTCGCGCGGAACTCTCTCTCGCAGAGCTCTCTCCCACAGCAGAACCCTCTTCCGCAGCAGAACGTTTTGCCCGAGACGTTGCTGGGTCAAGGCCAGGCGGTTTCGGCTCCGGCACTAGGGTCTGCAGACTACGCAGGGATGCCTGCTTGGATTTTCACTTCACCTAATACCCCGTTCCCTAGCCAGACTTCCGAGACCCCGATGACGGGCATAGAGGGCAGTGTTGCTGTGGCGCCTGCTATGGAATACGCTTACAATGCTCCAGCTAACAATCCGTGCAAAGTCCCGCACGTCTCGGCGGCGCCCAAGGCTAAGGCGCCCAAGGCTGCTGTGCCTGCAAAGAATCCCCCAGACATCATTGATCTGACTGGCGATGACGCCGGAGACGCTTCTGCGCAGTCCGGCATGGCTTCCGCCAATACCTGCCAGCCACAGCCTCAACCGCAGTATGCACAGGCGTCTACTTCAACCAGCAAGATTCTGATGCCGGCATGCCTGAATAACGGACAGTCGAGTTCCGAGAAGATGGGCAATGGACCATGTCCTCAACCAACTCCCAGTACTGCTCCTGCACCGATCAGAATCTTCTTCACCAATGACTTTGAGATGCCCGACCGCAAGAATTTTGGGAGGCTGCCGATGAAAGATTTCAAGTCATTCCTCAGATATGAGTTTCCCAACGGAGATCCGCTCTCGCCCTACCTGTCTCTTTTAGACTTTTGTAAGTACGGCTGTCTCGAAAGATATGATGTGTCTAACTCTTAGCAGGCCGGAAGCACTGGTGTTCCGGGAGAACCCTCCATGAGAATAACCCCTGGGTGGTAGATATCCCGAGATACACCGACGACAGTGTTCGACATGCTTTGGCCTGTATTTCGATTGCCTACAAGTCGGACTACGCCATTTACGGAGCGGGTAAACCCCCAGAGGAAATGGGCACTTATATAGCTGCGCCCATCAGGGAAATAAACCGACTCTTCGACTCCTTGCTGACATTGACGACCGCTTTGAAGAAATTGACGACCATCTCTGACTCTGCCAAGGCGCAGGAACTAAAGAAAGTCAAGGAGAAGGCCATAACCATGCTCATCGTGCTATCCACGCTGCATGTGAGTGCTGGAAATGCCCATGTCGACTCATCGCTGACCAGCCCAGGTTATCGCGTGGGGTAACAGACCACCACTAGGTTCGTCCTTACCCTCCGAGCCGCTCTGGCTCATTGCCCTCAGAAAGGCCGAGCAGTTCCTGGACGAGACGGACGATTGGGGTCACTTCAATGGCGCCCCGTTGTCGCCGCCTCCGCCGTCGCTCCGCGTCTCACAGAGCATCATGGTAGCGTACCCCATCATCATCGCCGAGATGATGGAACCCGCCAAGCCAGGGTTAGCCTTTGACGCCAGCAAGGAGGCGGCGAGGTTTAGCTGGCTTGTACAGACCGCTACACGAGACGAACTCGAGGTGGGCCATGGTGCATGTCCGGTGTCTAGAGAGATGTTGAACTTGATCTGCACCATCACGTACCTGGCCAAGTACATGCAGTTTGAAGAAGACCGTGGAAACGCAGATCCGCTTGACTCGAAGCTACTCCAGTACGCCGACGCGATCCGCGATCAAGTCGACAACAGGACCGACTACAGCTTTAGGGGCCACCAACCGTCGCACTGGGACACCATGACGGACCCGGCCGAGATGAGGGCCGAGACGGCCCGGGCCTGGGCCATCCTCACCGTGGTGTACATGCTGGCGCGCGTGTACAACCATCGCCAAAAGTCGGAAGTGATCGGTCGCTACTGGGACATGATGCGCCTCATCCTCACCCGGCTGCCCGAGGACGGGGAGCTTCTCACGGCCGAAGCGCCCTTCTTCCCAATCTTCATGCTCACGGTGCTCGGCGGGAACGATAACATGAGTCGCGAGGCGATGGAGTGGTTGAAGAAGGTGTCCAACAGGAAGATTCGCTCAGTGAGTTATCTCGAATTGGCTTCGAGGCTATAACTGACCTCTTGTGTTTTAGAACGCGGGCCAGCTCTACGAGTCGGCGAAACGAACGACCAAGTGGTCGTACGCGGACGAAGAGGGCAACACGGTGGCGTCCCAGAAGGTGCATTGGTGGGATCGGTTTTTGCACCAGTTGAAGACGAAGGAGATGGAGGCTGGCCATGAGATGTGCTACATTAACTGGTAGATGGAGGCTGGCTTTGCGCCGTGCTCATTGCCTGGTAGATTGGTTTTTCCTTTTTGATCTATTTTTGATCTGTTTTTGGCTTTTCATTTGGTCTTGACCGTTTGATTGATCGAGTTTGGATTGATTGTGTGTAGTGCTCAGTACTTGATTCATGTTTCGCTGAGAATGGATGGTTCCATGTTGAAATAAAGGAACATTCTCACCATCAAGCTCACACTTGGACGGACCATCTGTGCGACGGCTCTGGCTCTGTATTGGAGGATGAATTGTTTCTGGGCGTCGGAATTATTTATTCGGTTCTTTGGCTTCGTTTCATGTTGACAAGGGTTTGTAATGTTTCGCCTGGGTGGTGGAGCTGGAGGTGGTGATAAAACGGCGTGAGGTCCCGAAGACGACAATTGTTTCTTGATGGTGTTTATTTGTGCTTCTTCCATTCTTGTATAGTTCTTATTTTTGGTTGTATTTATTTACCATGAAAATGCGCTCCTCATCCCTCCTCCCCGTCCTCGTGGCCACCGCCTCCGCCGCCTCCCCAACCTCGACCTTTTGCGGCGCGCCCAACGCGTACGAGGTCCTCACGGGCACGCCATGGATCATCTACTCGATGAACTACAACTACCAGTCCATCTCCGGGTCGTGCTGCACCGACTTGTACGGCACGTCGGGCTCGGGAGACGCGCAGACGATCCACTGGAGCAGCGTGTGGGACATTGATCCCTCCGTCGGGACGGATGTCGTCAAGGGGTACTCGTTTATCGGGCTCACGCAGAACTTGGAGACGCGGTTGAGCGCGATTGGGAGCATTCCGTCAACATATAAGTGGACGGTGAGCAATACGAGTGCTTACAAGGGTGGGTGAAGTCATCATCAGCACCTATGTATACATGCTTATACGTATAGGCAACGTCGTCTACGACTTCATGACGTCTGACACGCAAGGCGACAGCACCTCCTCCTCGGCCCAAGAACTCATGCTCTGGCTCCGCTGGGAAGGCGGCCAAGTCCCCATCGGCTATTCCGATGGGCCCGTCGCCACCATTGACGACCTGTACGGCAAGGACGGGTGGAAGCTATACCAGGGGAAAAACACCGACACGGGCATCACCGTGTCGTCGCTGCTGGCTCCGGAAGCGGATCAGTTTGGCGATGGTGAAGGGGGAAGCTTCGCGGGGGATATCAAGAAGTGGCTAGTGGCATTGGCGGGACAGGGCGTGTTCGCGACGAGCACGTATGTAAATGTGGGAAATGCGGGCATGGAGCCGTATTGGGGGACGGTGACATTTGATAATACGTTGAGTCTGAGGATTGACTTGTAAGGGGGGGGGGTGAGTACCTCGGGTAGGTATTGGGTTATGTACGAGCACGAGAGTGTAGATCACTACGGTAGCACACGAGATCACCTTCAAGTTCACCTCGAACAACTTCATCTCAGAAACACTGCAATTCATATATAATCCCCACGCCCATCCTTGCTACACGAAGAAAATGTCAATTCAAACCGTCCCAAGCCCGTTCCCAATCCCGGCATTGTTATCAGATCAATCGATGGCATCCTCCGTACAAATCCCACCCAAGGATGACAAAAACATCTAAAAAAAAAAAAGGCAAGATGCCCTCAAGTGAAAAGTCAACACGCAGCTGGAAGGGCCTACTCCTCCTCAGACCCCCGGCAGTTCTCGCGCCACAGCGCCTTGAGCTTGGAAACCACCTGCTCCCAGCGTCGTCGTCGGACCGGTGGGCTCAGCTCGGGAGGCTGCTCCTCGGAGCCCTTGCGCAGGTCCGACACGTTGCTGTGGCGGTGGGCCGGTGAGTTGCCGCCCCAGGGAAAGTTGTCGTCGTCGGGTAGTCCGTCTCCAGTGGCCGTGGAGGACGAGATGGCAGCTCTGGCTGAGTGAGGAGCCGCTGGGCCCGTGGTGATGGTCTCGAGCGTGGTGGGCTGCAGGTTGCCCTTGATGTCTATACCGAGTTAGCAACTGTTAAGCGGCAGAGTTAGAGCTAAGAACCTACCAGAAGTGCGCTGCACCGTGGTGTTGACCCATCGCGAAGTGTAGCAGATGCTCGTGGTGCTAGACGAGCTGCAGACCGACGTGACGGGGATGGGCACCGGAGGCCGGAACGTCCAGGGAAGCGACTCGGTACAAGTAGACGTGTTAAACGTCATGGGCGTCCAGATCGACTCGGTGCACGACGTGGAAGTCGGCGTGGTCGTGCAAGGCGTGCTGGACGTGGCGTTTGCGGCGCTGAGGAGGTGCGAAGTGCACGTCGTCGTCGAGTTGAGCGCGAGCGTGATCGATCCGGAGAAGCCAGAGGCTGTAGTCTTGGCGCTGATGCCCGTGTCAGAAGCGGTAGTGTTTTGGAAGGGTGCAGAGACGGTGGGCAGCGAGTTGCTTGGCTGGGTCGTCGAGTTTGCAGCGCCGGGCGTGGAAGGCGGCGCGCCCGAGACGAGCGAAGAGTGCGAGCGAGTAATGGTAATCATCCTGGTTGACGTGCTTGTGACCCACGACATACTCACCCCAGTGGCCCCCGAAGCAGATGCCGTAGCGTTTCCTGTAGCAGAGCCTGCAGAACCAGTCGAAGAAGATTCTGCCGGGTTTGTCGCTGCAGACGTTGCCCAACTTCCAGAAGCAGGCGTCGTAGTAGAGTTGCCAGGAGCAGGAGCCCCAGAAGTAGCCGGAGCAGAAGCCGTAGAGTTGTTGCCCGACGTCGGGAACGGAGCGCTGAGCGTCGCCGCCGCCATGGACGACGACGACGACGACAAAGAAGACGCCTCCGCCGAGCCCGCAATGACAGAACTCGGAGCCGTGCCGCTCTGCGTGCCGTTTCCCGTGGCATGCGCAGACGAGTTCCAGTTGGACGAGCTGCCCGTCGTAGGAAAGGGGATGGGGATGGGGATGCCGCTCTCGGCAAAGGTCGAAGTGACTGTCGTGTTGGGAAAAGGAGCACCCGTCTCGGTGAGGGTGCTGATGAGAGTCGTGGTCGAGTTGTAGCCGGTTCCTGACGAGACAGAAGAGGTCATGTTCGAGTTGGCTCCAGTTGTCGCAGAAGCAGAAGACGTCATGTTGACCGATGTAGGAAAAGGAGGAGATGCAGAGGTCAGAGTGACTCGCGGCAGCGTCCCGGTGCTCAAGTTGATCGAGACGGTTCGCGTGGTGTTCCACGAGCTCGATCGGGTGAGCGTCACAGTCGTAGTCGACTCGTCCGACACGGAGCCGGTCGCAGTCGAGTTCCAAAAGACCGACGTCGACAGGCCCTTGGTGAGAGACGTTGTCGTCGTGGCCATGGCCGTCGCGTTGGTAAAGGACGCAGTCATGCCGCTCATGGAGCTGTTGGAGTACCTGGAACTGGTCTGCGTGACCCCGGCCGAAGTGGCGGCGGCCGTCTGGAAGGTCGAGTTTGTAGGGAACGGGAACGGAGGCGTGGTAGACCCCTTGGAGAAGGTGACGACAGGGATAGATGAGTTGAGGCCCACGGAAGTCGACATGAGGGAAATGATGGTGGATAGAACCGAAACAGTCTCAGTAGTGTTGGTATACGGACCGGTCGGGGTGACGAGCTGCGTAGACACAGGTGCTGTTCCGTTGATGCCAGTGGTCGTGCCGTTGGCAGGAAAGGGAGCGCTGCTCGAGTGGCTTCCGACCGAGGCCGTCGCAGAAACAACAGAAGAAGCCGACGCTGTTCCGTTGGTCCAAAGGCTCGAGACGACCGAAGACGACGTCGGCTGGTCGAGCGTGATGGTGGACCAGTCCGAGGTAAACGGCACAGGCGCCGAGCCAGAAGGCGTCGAAGATGAAGTCCCAGTGGAAGTGGCAGTCATGTTGAGCAATACAGTCGACGAGTTGGTAAAGGTCAAGGTCCTCGTCTCCGTCTGGGTAGACCGTCCAGGCCAGACGGTGACGATGGAGCCTCGAGTAACAGTGATGATGACGGGCGTGGCCAGGCTCAGCGAGGCAGGCTCAGAGAAATTCACGGTGCGGTGATCAGAGAAGACTGACGAGTTGGAAAAGGAGTAATCACTCGTCACAGACTCAATTGTCGCGCTTGAGTTCCAGCCGGACGACGCCGTGATGTGTGAGGCAGTCATATTAGAGCCGGAGCGAGTGGCAGAACCAGTTGAAGTGACAACAATGTCGCTGAAACTGGAGAGACCCGAAGACCCGAGAGTAATGGTCGGCCAGTGATCAGTCGTGACGGTCACGGTAGGCGTGATGGCCCTGGTGACGGTGATTGACTCCGAGCCGGTCGTGGCATTTCCAGCAGAAGTTCCCAAAGACGTAGCTGAAGAACCCGTCAGAGAAGCACCCGAAACCGAGCCAGTAAGAGTAGAAGACTTGGTAGGCTCGGTGCTTCCAGGAGGTAGAGGAATGGTCTCTGTAGGAAAGGAGACAGTAAAGTTGCGGCCGCCGCTGGTAAAGGTGGAAAAGGGGCGACTGGGCCATTCACTGAAGGATTGGGTCGAAGAATAGGTTGAAGAAACAGCGCCAGTATCAAAGGTGCCGTTGAGGCTAGAGACAGTGGACACGACGGACTGAGTGAGGGTCTCGGTGATGGATCCAATCTCGGTGCCTGTTTGGTTGGAAAGAGTGACAGACTCAGTGGTAGACTGAGTGATGGTCTCGGTGGTAGATCCAGTAATAGATTCAGTGACAGACTCGGTAACAGATCCAGTGACAGGCTCAGTGGCATTTCCAGAGACAGACTCAGTTGTAGTCGTAAGCTTGGTCGAGGTAGCGTTGGCCGCAGTCTGAGTAGACCCAGACACCGACGGAACAGACGTAGACTCAGAGCCACTCTCGGAAGCATCAGACGAAGCCGTGGACTCGCCGTCGCCACCAGAGGCGTCTCCAGAGCCCGTCTCGGATTCGCTGGGCGTCTCGGAAGAAGTCTCGGAGGAAGCCCCGGAAGAAGTCATGGTTACAACAACAGTCGAAGGGACAGACGAGAGGGTGCCCTCGCCAGCCTCGGCAGTCGAGAAGGAAGAAATGATGGAAAAAGTACCGTTGGGCTGGAGAGTCTGGCTCTCGATGTCGGACTGGACAGATTGGCTCTCAGAGCTAGACCCGACAGTCTGGTTCTCAGTAATGGAAACAGATCCAATTCCGCTGGAAGCAGTCAACTCCGCAGTCGAGGTAAGACCCCCAGTAGCCGAACCTGAAGAAACGGTCAGCGACGCTCAGCACAATCCATCCAAGCAACGTACCAAAGCTAGACGCAGTCTCGGAAGAAACAGGAGCAGTGTAGTAAGGAGGCGGGCCGTAATCGTAGTCGGACGGCACGTCATCCTGTTGGTGAGCGTGGCCGTGGTGAGCAGCAACACCAGGGTGTTCGCCATAAAGCTGAACAGCGCCCGGATGAGCCACAGCAGTGCCGCCGATGCTCAGAAGAGCCAGCACCAAGCTGACCGAAGGCAGCCCCGTGGCTCTCATGGTGACGGACGCGTTGGACTGCCATCATGGTTAGAAATTTTGACTGCAAGTTGGCATGCAGACCAAAGAACTCACCCGCAATTGGTTGAAAACGAATGGAATAACAAGTCTGTAAAAAACGAGAGGAAGTGATTGAAGAACGAGCGAGTGTTGATAACGAAGGGAAGTATTGGCTTGACGCTGGTGGGAAAGCGAAGAAGAAGGGTGAGGACAAGGAAGTGTGAGGAAAAAGAGAGGGAAATGAGCGTGACGTGACGGGAGACGTGGAAGAAAAACAAATAGAGGTCAACAGAAGAGCGAAGAAGGCCCTCGAGCGAGAGATGCGACTATTGGCCTATGAGAGGCGAGATGGCACCAGCTGCGCGTCAGCTGTCACGCAGAGCCCTGAACCAACTAGAATAGAGGAGGGCGATGCCTTACTGGAGGGGGAGTCCAAAAAAACAAACGAGCCCGTGGTGGAAAAGCCAGTGGCAGCCCTTATACTTGATTCTCGTTTGCTGAGAAACACTGTAAACCAAGACTTGCACCCCCCGGCAGCCTATCACGAAAGCAAAACCACCATGCAACCCCACGACCGGCCTTGATCGAGCCCTCAGAGAGATTGGGCCTTCTTTGTCTCAACCCACGGAATCCCCATGCGGTGATACTCGCCGATGGGCCTGGTCGATCGGTTGTTGAAGGACGTCCTTGTCCACTTTCGAACGGCCCGGACGGATACCATGCCGACCATGATATCCGATGCCGATTTCCCCTTTGACGAGATCCGTCGAGGCAACAGATCCCATCTCATCTCCGGGGCCCGAGGCGAAAAGACCGCGCGTCCGGGGGAGTGAATCTAGATCGTCTTCGCCAGTCTGGCCTGGCCGTGAGTCAGCGAACAGTGAACGACTTCAACCCATTCTCACCTCTTTTTGTCTCTTTCCCACCTCGCCTCGAAGAACCCAAAGATTCTCCTCCCTCAACCATCCTCGTCAAGACGT
Organism: Thelonectria discophora; assembly: GCA_911649645.1. Taxonomy (NCBI): domain Eukaryota; kingdom Fungi; phylum Ascomycota; class Sordariomycetes; order Hypocreales; family Nectriaceae; genus Thelonectria; species Thelonectria discophora. The sequence goes on from CAJVRK010000012.1 coordinate 2,242,239, forward strand.
GCACAAAGACGAACGCCCCCCCATGTCCGACTTGCAGCTTCTTATCTGAGTCCCGTAAGTCTCAGGTCTCGAGAAAGGGGGGGGACTCCTCGCCCATCATAAGTTCCCTCCCCTCCTCGACCAACGTGATGCAGCCCTGTTTCCGTCGCTAACTCATGCTGCCCAGCATATTCCGTTGCGCCCCTCGTCACACGCCAACTATCGCCGTGCCATGTCACGCTCTCCCAAGGGAAAGATACCTCGCACTGCCTTTGCAAGTGCCGCATCTGGCGAGGCCCTCCCGTTTCCCCGAACGTGCAGCTTGCTTCCCGCCGGCCTCGCCTTGTGCGTGTTTCCATCCAACGGGCACCGCCTGCTGCAGGTAGCCTCTGTTGTGAGACGGCGAGGCTGTGACACGTCACGCTTCGATCCGCGCTGGGCTCTCCCGGTCCTCGACCATCGCGAGATGCGAATTGCTGCCCGATGCCGAAGCTCCTGTGCCCTGTTGCAGTCGTTGCAGGTAAACTCGTCAGTCGCTTTCAATCTTGTGGGATGAAATTCAAGGCCATCTCACCAGCCTCGAGTCCGTCTACACAAGGCACCGTAACACGAGACAATATGGAACAGCCAAAATAGTCATCCAAGCACGTCTGTTGAACTATCCTAGTTGACCACTCTTGACAGGAATGCTTGCTTCAATCTAAGCACAGCCCGAAACGTCCCCCTTGGGACAAGTTCGGCTCCAGATACTTGAGCGAGAATATTGAATAGCCGATCCCGATAATCTCTCTCAACCGAACTTGTTACCCAAACCATCCACGTTACACCGCTCTGCACTGCGTTTGCGTGCTCTTCGCTCTCTAGGCTACCCATTAGCAGAAAACTCGGCCGCAACCTTGAAGTTGATACAAAGCTACACTGTCGTCACTCGGCCTTCTTTGCAGTCTCTCGAAGGTCCGGGGCGGTCCCGTCCGCCATCGAGCTGTCCTTGCTCTCAATATCAGCCGCCCAGAGAGCAGCACCAACTATCGAGGGTCAGTCACAAACCGAAAAGACTCTATGTAGTTCGTACCGGTATTCGTAAACATGAAGAAAATAGAAACAAGGGGAATCATTTCCAGCAGGGTAGCGACGAGGCCGAATCTGTGCAAACGTCAGCAAACGAGTCGGGTATCCAGTGTCACCGGCGTGATTTAGACACAAGACGGGTTACGTACGCCGCGTAAGGGCCGACATTTTTGTTGAGCCAATCCGACTGCCTCGAAGCCGACCATTGCTTGAGTTGGAAGTACTTTGCCACAATTAGATGACGAACAAGCAAACAGAGCCGCACAAACTCACCCGATCGTGCACCGCTTTGCCTCGATTGCGTCCTGAGCCGAGTTAGCCACGTACCCGTGTGTTGTGAGATTGCATACCCTGAACGGCGATAAAGATGGCTGTGCCCACGACGGGAATCGCATTGAGTGGGAGATACATCAGATAGCGGATGATGGCCTTGGGGGTAAACCTGGCAAAAGGACTCTTCAAGATGCGACCAAGCTTTGCCATGGGGTCATCTCCAGACTTGATCTCTCTGCCTTCAGCGACGATCTCGGTACGGTTTCGGGCGACAAGTGTCCCGTCAAAGGTGTCGAGAAGAGCATCTTGGACGAGCCAGGTCCTGGATGCAATATTGATGAGAGTTGAGCTCTCGTTCAAAACGAGGAGAGTGGTGGAGAAGATGGCAATCGGACCATCAACGAAGACGAGAATGGCCAATTGAGGAACATATGTCAGGGCGAACATGGAGGTGATTACTGTGGTCGACAAGGCCAAGTACGGGCCGACCTTGGAGAGGAATGGCTTCCATAGGGTGCGGTGTGTGAGAAAGTAAACAATTCCCTGAGCGATCGTTAGCATTATTCCGACTTGCCGTCGCGGGCCGGACCTTGAATGGGTAGAGATACGCGCGGCTCCTGGCGGCGTCCGATACGAGCACCTTGGCCTTGCTATAATCCTCTTTGCTTCGATATGTTAGTCCTTGAGGAGATTCGGAGTACTTGATCACTCACATGACTTCCTGTGCTCTCTCGCCAACCGATTCGACCATACGATTTCTCTTACTTGGCTGTGTCGATGCTTGGCTTGACTCTGCCATGATGGATTGCGCGTATGTCGGACTGGAGCTTGAGAGAAAAATTAATACGGTAAAGGGCTGATAATCATCGTTGTAGGTACTTGCAGGTAAGAGATGTAGTGATGATCAAGTCTGAATCCAGGCAAAGGGATGATGAGGTATCGATGTCGTCATCGTGCGATAAAGCTGTTTGAGCTGAGGAAGGAGCTTGAAGGCCCCGCACTTGCACGTGGAATTGTACGCTGCCTTCTTTCCAACACCTGCGACAATGAATGACTGAAGAAGGTGCTCTCAAGGAGCAAAAACTCCTAAAATGTTTGCATCTTCTACAGGCTCAGATCCTACAAATCAACAACCACCTACAAATCAACCTCAGATCGCCGATCTCATCAGTTGCAAGGACGGATCGCCCCCAGTTGACTCCACCACGGCCGAGAGAACTTGGTCGCGTGCACCACCAAGTTGAACAAAGCGATGCTTCTTGTTTGTAAGGCTTACTCCCGGTGTTTCTTGGCCATATGATTCGATCACTCAATGAACTAAAGCTCGCAGTGACATCCTCTTGCTACTTGTTCGTGTCAGCCTGCAGCCACTGCCTTGGCCGATGCAGCTGGTGGCGATGATCTCTCGAGGACCATGATACATCACACAAAGGACTCCCATCACCAACGACAGTATATTATCCTGCATCGTCTCTTGTTTTTATCCCTGTATAGGGAGTTCGGGTAGTCTTGGCCCTCCACCGAGATGGACCAGTGAACCAAGATATCAAGCTCTCAACCTCGACCTTCAACTCGACATGGATCGGCGATACATCTCCAACAATCTCCCATCTCAGACCTTGGGAACGCATCCGAGAGAGCTATTACCCTACACCCTTCAACTGGTCCTCAAGCATACTCCTCCGCGATCTAACTACTACGAGCGTCATCAAGGTGGACTCTTCACCGGCTACCTTGGCATAGCCTATCTCTTCCTACAATTGTCTGCGTTATATCCCAACTTGAAAATATCGGGCCATGACCTCCTTCACTGGACGAAGGCTTACCTCGCTGGTGACCGCGGTACTCTAACCCTAGACAAAGGGCGTTGCGGCCTGGCGTCTGAATTGCTGTGCCTCCAAGCACTGAAGGCATGCGTGTCCAAAAAGAGGGAAGACGTTATCGAGTTCCTCGCCCACACGCCAAAGCTGCTGGGCCCCTTTCCCTCACCCCAAGACGACCCATTCCCTTCCGAGTTGATCAACGGACGAGCTGGCACTCTGTATCTTCTCCGGATGGTCAAACACTGGGTTCCCGAGTATGCAGCGCTTGTCCAGTCACCGATCCAGAGGCTCGCAGAGAAGATAATATTCACCAACGACGACGGACGTGGGAACTGGGAATGGCATGGGAAGAGGTACTTTGGCGCCGCGCATGGAGACATTGGAATCATTACCCAAGTAGTCTTATCGTGCCCTACCTTGGCACCGAGGCTCAGAGCCCGGCTCGAGAAACTTCTCGAGTTGCAAACTCCTGAAGGCAATTGGCCCTCCAGCGCGCGCAATATTCGGGAAGGGACAACTTCGATCCTCGTACAGTGGTGCCACGGCGCTCCGGGGTTTGTGTATTCCCTCTCGTCACTCCGTCCCCATTTCCCAACAATGCACGAGCAAATCGACACGGCCATCAGCAAGGGGAGAGAGCTGATCTGGCGTCACGGGCTTCTCACAAAGGAGCCTTGCCTGTGCCACGGCATCTTTGGAAACGCATTGTAAGTGACCTTGGGCCTGACTTTCACGTTTTTTACCTCGGTTATGGCTCGTGCTAACCTCGGTGCAGAGCGCTCCCTCAAGGGTCTAGAAGAGAACACTTTCTCGCGCTAGCCACGGCGGACGCTGTTGATAAGGTCAAACGGCATGATCCAGCGCTCTTCGCACCGGCGGCGTATAGCAAGAGATCGGCCGTGCCGATGAATTATCTGCCGAGTGCGGCGTGGGCGTGGGCTGTCTGCGAGCAAGACACGCCCCGAATGCTCATGTACAACGATGTCTAAACGGACGAGGAGGGTGGTTCGACCACGGTGGAAGCTGTTGGAACACAGCTTTAGCGATATCGGATCGCCCTCGGGGGTTTCAAGTTGTCCAAAGATTGAACAGAGCCGCAAGAACATGGACAAGGCATTTGGCATCGGTAGTTGGTTAGAATGTTACGCGACGACATTGAGGCTCGAAACCAAGGGCTGACGGCGCGGGATCGGCCCGGACTGCGTGCAACGCCAACGACTTGGTGGAAATGATGGTGGAAAGAGCCGCACCCCCCTGAAGATTAAAGACCTGAGAGCCTTATGCTCGACTAGATATCCTAGCAAGACGGTTGATAGCAACAGGTTGCAATGGTTGCGTGACTGGTCGTTTGCAGTGGTTCGCCTGGGTCCACACTCACATGTCCAGCCCCTTTGTCGACTCCAAGGAGATTTGTCGGGGTTGGAAGAGAGGCCGCCCTTTTGGAATGATGTTATCTTGATGGCCAATGCTTTGGAAGCCAGCTCGGAGCACATGCAAACGTGGCCGGGCCTTGAGGCTGAACGGGGCCGGAACGGGGGGTCCACACCGGCCGGATGACTACCGAAAAGAAAACGAACTACCGGTAGAGAGAGAAGAAGAAGAGATTATGAAAAGTTTGCAAACCTGTTACTAAGACGTCACGGGTTGTCCGAGTGGAAGGGGGGCCCCGTTTTGATCAAAGTCGTTTGGGATGGTAATCTCTAACCTCGGTGAAGGACAGTTTCATCTACGAACCCGTTCTCTACTGACGGTGGACGGAAACGGGGCGGGTGGCACCACGGCATGAGGCTTCGGCATGAGCGAGGGTTCGGTCGACTCTCGGTGTTGAGTGCAACGTGCGGTGAAAGAACATGGACGAGGTTTTAGGAGATTTTTTTTTTTGTCCTGTTGGCTTGACTCGATCGTCAGGACTGTCAACTGAGGGTTACGAAAATCTCGGCCGAGAAAGCGGGAGGGCGGATATAACGAGTTTATTCTGGCAATTCCCAGGAGGCTGAACGGGAATGGGTCACTTTTTACACGAATCATGGGCAATCTCTAGGTTCCACATTCTTTTTCAGCTTTTTCTTCCAAGTTGCGTTGCAGGGGGGGAGGGAAGTGGGAATGGGAATGGGTTGACACGGGAAGGGATCTGGGATGGAGGGATTTACCACATGGGAATAAACACACGGGTTCATGCGGAGGGGGGTAAAGCGAAGCAAATAACAGTTCACTCGGTCGAAGAATCGAGATGAAGCAAGCAAAGCAAAGAGCGGAATCGTCCCCGCTGTTGAACTATCGAGGCCTTGAGCAAAGACCAACAAGAGGGCAAGCAAGCAACACCACCAATCCCCATATTATCGAAACTTGCTTGCTCGGACCTGCTGAGGCATTATCTCTTCACATGCCGACTTTCGTCCTCGTGAGGTGTTTTACACCGCGGTGAGGTTTTCTCTCAAGTTTCGTCATGGGGGGTGTGTGGAAAAGGCCAAAGGAGGAGAACCAAGCCCATGCATCACTTGACAGATCCGAGATTTGGTTCCCAGCAAAAACAGGGCTAGCACGACAGCCCACGACAAAATGCTCCCCCCGACGGACATTTTAGTTTTTTTAATCGATGCAAGAGTAAACAAAATGGCATCACACAGGACGATTAAAAGCGCGCCATGTCGGAGGGCGAATCGCCGTCCGGCCCGCGGAGAGCGGAGTCCCGGCGGGGCCGAGGCACGGAGAGTCGGCGCCACACGAGGGCGAATAATAGCTTGTAGGTACATACATTATTCGTACCCAGCTTTGAAAGAATGCGAGTTAGGAGAGAGGCTGAAAAGGGTAGCCTTGGACCAATAGGTCACCCACTGACCCTGGGCTGGGACCGTGTGAATGCCGAACTCCGATCCATGGTGCCGCACTGCTGCAGAGGACGCACCATTTTTCGCGTTCAGGGAGAAGGGGGTGTATACGAAAAGAAAGGAAAAGATCCCCTGCAATCTTTGTACATTATGCACATACCCAGCTTACCATGACGTATCAAGGTGCCCCAGTGATGCGTTTTCGGTGATGCGTTTTGTTTTATCTGGCATTTCTATTCTATTCAAGAAGAACGGGCGGATGGTGCCGCTTAGCATCGATATCCCGTTGACGACAGCCAAGGCCCGCCCGTTTCCCGCCGCCGCGGCCAGGTCGAGAAAAGCAGCATGGTTTCGGGGTGGAGGGAACCTTGAGAGATCGGCCCTGTGTCGACAAGGGGTTAGATTCCCCTAAAAAGTAGTGAACCTGAGGCTTTTCGAGACAGGCACGGGGGTTGGCCATTGGTGGAGTTTGTCGAAGTGGCTTGCGAATTGTGGCTGCTGCTTGGGACGGAGAAGGGAAGCCTCGATAACGAACGACATAGCCGAAGGGCGGGATGGCGGGAGCTGATCAGGCGAGGTCCTTTTGTTCAGGTACGCGAGATGCCACGGCGTGGATAAGCCTGGGGTAACGAGACAGTGTAGATATTTTTGAGTTTATGCCACACGAAGCCTCGTGGAAGATAGCGCAACGTAGCAGTGGCTTGCTCTCGGTAGGCAAGAGAGTACTTCAACTTTGAAGACTTGAGAGAGAAAGTCTCGGCGTCCAAGTACAAGAGCCCAGGGTTGCCCGTTTAGAACCCGAGCAAGTCTTGCAGATGGAGACTTGGCCCGCGTGGGTTCGATAGTTGCCCAACCTTGAGACGCGAGCAATCTGTTCCACTTGATGGACATCTCGAATCCATTTTGCTTGCATGGTTCAGGGAATCTCGTTGCCTCCTCGATGAGCGAAAACGGAGAGCCAGCCAGCCCCTTGGAGAAAAGTCGTGGTCGTCGAGAGGCCCCAAGCTCGATTACGATGCCACGAAGACTCGAGAGTCTCGCCAGAATTCTGGGGACGGGTGTGTTTAGACCAGAGATCAAATCTCGCATCACTGTCGATGGAAAATGTATCTGAAGTCACGTTGTCCTCGTCTCAGGGCAGGGTTCCTAGGTGTAAGTCGAGCGTTGTGGCCTTGGGAAGGATGCCAAGGAGTTTGCCAAGGAGTAGGGCTGAGGAGGCATGACTCTCGATGACAGACTTGAGAGTGCCAAGGGAGTATGAAGGCTGTTGCACAAAAGTCAGTATGCTATTTCGCCGTGACTCGAGCCTTTGCATACCTGAATAGTTGGGATATGAGTTAATAACAGAGCAACCTCGGGCCGAAACACGCTTCAGTATTTTGTTGAATCTGGGAGCCGCGTCTTGGGACTTTGGAATGTGCAACGTTTCCAAGTATTGGCGACGAAGAGCCGCATCTCGAACACACACCCATGTCGCTACACATACCCACGGAAACCTCTCAAACTCGACGCGATTTGCCATGGTACGCGCGAACGCAGCTTTTGCTCCAGAAAACTACGAAAATAGACTCCCCTCGAGACGAGCATCGATGGAGTCATTTGTGGTTCCCAGGTTCCTGGGAGTTGGTTCGACTCCTCCGGTTGGAGACTTGAACCACTTTCGAGGTTCCTAGACGTAAGAACCTTGATGCATGGGATTTCGTCTGGGAACTCCTTGATTGGACGCCCGACATGTTTCTCTCTCCTCGGAGGCTCCGCTAGCCCAGTCTTTTTCACAATCGAGTTCTCTCGAAGGCCTCAAAATTGGTTGCCCCCCCGTCAGCGGAGAGCAACCTATGGCGCATGGACAAGTGATGGAACCGAGCAATCCCTCACATCGGGGCCAGCCATGGCGGTGGGAACAAGTTGGACGAGCGAATAACAGAAAAAAGGGTCACCGGAGGCATGAAGTCGTTGCGGTGCCGCAAACCGGAGTCTTGAACAAGTTCGATCAAAGCAGACAACATCAATGCAAGGTGCTTTAGCTTTTACGACAACGAATACAACGCGGGAAGCGGCATGGCATTTTGTCACGGTCGGGAGCGCGGCGCCTCGGGGTCTTCGCGGACAGCGGGCGGGAAGCAAGATTTCCATTTTTGACCGCTTGCTGCTTGCTCCTCGGCGCCGACTCTGAGAGCGAGAAAGAAATGTTTTGAAACCCACCCCCTTGGCTTCGGCACCGAGCGCGGCGACGTGCAGCCCTTCCCGCGGGCTTCCAGAAGAATAGAAGTGGAGCGTGGCGGCGATTCGGCATTGTAAGAGGATAGAGAGGAGGATGGGAAAGGATTGGGGGGGGGTTGAGGATAAAGAAGGGGTGTCGAGAGAAGAGGGGGGGATCATGGGATCGATCAACACAGACAACACGTTTCCCCGTCTTTTCAACAGTCTTTCCCGCAGCCAAACCCTCATGGGCCTCATGGGCGTCTCCCGAGGAAAATAGACGAGGACATCAATGTTGCGGGCTCCATCACCTGTGCCCCGAGCCTGGTGCATTGCGCACTGTCAGATGGTCCTGCAAATGGAAAATAAACCCACCGGTTCGGCCAACAACGGCGGTTTAAGCCCATTTTGGTCCATATCACCATGACATCAGAGTCAGACAACACGTCTTCTTTTTTCGCGCCGTGGTCGATCGAGGTGGCTTGCAGGAAGATGGGGAGGGGTGTGGTTGCGTGGTTAGGTACCCTGGGGGCTATCTCCGGGTCTAAGAGAGAATGGTAGGGCCGGAGGGGGACATGCAGGAAAGAATCGGACGAGATCAAGCAAGGGGGATGGTTATTGCATTCATTCTGTGTGGCCACTGCATGGAATCATAATTGGAGTTATTGCGAGCTACAGTAATCTTTGCCAGATGGTGATGACATGGCTGGATGAGCAAGACCAGAAAGGAAAAAGGGGGGACCAGAGGGAAATGGGACCCCAAGAGAGTCAACTCGGCCGGGGGGGGGGGGGGGGGGGGGTGGACTTTATTTCCGGGACAGGCGTGCTATTGCCGACTCGAGCACGGCAGCTAGCGCCAAGAGGGTGATCAAGGCGCTTGTTTTGTGGTGTCACGGAGGGAGTTGTTGGTGATGAAGACTCAGAGTTTCGATGGTGTTGAAGTTGCAAGAGTCATGCAACGAGTTGAGATGACGCTCCCAGCTCGACACATACACTATGAAATTAATTATCAACTCACAGGACTCCTCACAAGGAGCAAAAGAATATACTTCCGCGTAGAGTAAACAATGTCCCTTGCCCTGCTCGCAATTCGCCCCCTCCCCCTCCCGGCACCTCGGCACCTGTCCAAACCGCGAAAGCTTATTGCAGCCCAGATAAGCCTCGGGCGCCTCCCACGCGGGCATCGCTTCGCCAAAAGGAAAAAGCTAGTTGTGTATTTGCAAAAAAGCATGCGTGCGGGGAGCTTTGAGTGGTGGCCTGACTGCTTCAGTCCTCCAGAAACGGGCGCAATATGACGTATTCGCGCTCCCGGGGGGATGGATAGTGTTTTGGGACGATTAGACGAAAACGTGACTGGTAGTTCGTCTTTAGGCTCTCCATCAAGGTCTTCGGGAATATGATCGGGGGCGTTATTTGATGCATCGGGGTCTCCTTTAGGTCATGTCTCTAAATGGTGCATTCGACGTCGACTTCGGCGATATCTCGCCGAGCCCAAGTGCATCTTGCAGTGCCAAGTGCCGATAGATGATGTAGATGGCCAAGAAGGGAGTCTCCATTGTTTGACTCCATTGAATCAGCTGGTAGCGAAAAGATGCCATCGACGAGAAGTGGACTCATGACATGGTCTGGATTGTGCCCATGAAAATTAATTCCTCATCACGGGCAGTGCAAAGTCGCTCCTCCTCTAAGAACCCGTCCAAAGTCCGACGAGCGCAGTCAATTGTCCGTCGTCGGGCCCGTAGGGATTCAAAACGTGTCCAGTTGAACGGGCTTGTTTTTTGCTTGTTGAAATGCGGTGGGATTGGGAAAATGCCGACCACCGAGTCCGTTCGGGGTCGGCCCTACCAGAAGTCCGGGATAGCTTCAAAAGATTGATTACTTTTTACCGTCCACTAGTTTTCCCCCTTGGGCCGTGTGTTTGCGCCCTATTCTTGGGGGGGGGGGGGGGGAGGGGGTGTTCAAGCCACGGGCGTGAGTGCGTCACCGGTTTAGGCTTCCTTCATCAAGCCTCAATGGCAGTGCAGCGAATGAGTTGTATTCGCAACTTTGACAAATAAACACAAACACCGCCCGAGTCGGACTTGTGGTATAATCAACGTCTTCTTAACTAGCGCCCTGTTTGATTCCGTTTTCCGTGGTGGAGGTGCGGAGAGAGGGCATGACCTCGACCATTATTGATTACCAACCCGCCGGTTCGTTCAGTCACCTCCCGGTACCAAAAGAACGGAGGATTCGCCTCTCTCTCCCGCCGCTGAGTCACCTCTTGAACGGTCGCACAGAATCTCGAAAGACAACCCCTGTTTGTTGCTGCCCCTCGCTTCCAAAATCGCCAAAGTTTGTGCGCGGATTCGCATTGGATTGGATTGAATTGGATTTCTGTAGATGGATGCCTTTGATGAAAGGGGGCCACCCATGCATGCTTAAATTTGCCATGGAAGGCTGTGCTGGGAAGTCTATCTGACGAACGACATTGCCGTGTAAACGAAGCGTTTTGCTTCGCCCGTTGTGTTTACGTACCGGTCGAAAGACATGCCCAATCGAGCAAGGTGAGCTCGAATCGCACGTACTTGGCATGTGTCCGTATCCCGTACATCATCTTGTTGGTCGTTTTGCTTCGCTTTCGTCGCTTTTTGAGTCCAACTTCTTCAACGGCAAGGATCGCAAGGGCCGCCCCGGCCTTGTTGCTTCCCCCCCTTTCTTCTCAATGCCGCTTCATCCCGGACATGCACATCTTCATAGAACCCGGTGCCGGTTCTCTGCCACCTATTCGTACAGATACGTATCCAGTGTGATCATCCCTTCCTTCGCCCACGGAGCGTCGGCACCACGGCACCCCGGGTAGACGCGAACCAGGCTGCGGCGGCACACTTGGTGCGCCTTGGCTCTCTGGAGGAAGAGAAACTAGAAGCTGCTCTGCTCTGCTCTCCTGGTTGGCTTCTAGAATTCGCCCGCTAGGTATTCTTCGTTCAGCAATACGACAAGGGCCCCATTCCCCACGCGGAGGTTGGACCGCACCCGTCATCCGCGGGACCGTTTCGTCTCGCCTGGCTTTTTTGTCTTGTCTCGTTGTCAATCGGCCTCGACATGGCCGTTGTACGTTCTATACGTATTCTCTTTGCCGTTGAGCCATGTGCATGTTTTTGATGTATCATGTCCATCCCGTGATGGCTGTTGTGATGACTCGAGTCTTATATGACCCAACATTATCCTCATGCTAATTCCCTCTCTTTCCCTCTCTCTTTCCCTCCCTCTCACCACCACACCGCGCAAACCGTTTGCACTGCTGTTCTCGACGTCTTACATGCAGTCTTGGAAGCCTATCACCGCCCTCCCTCACCGCAATCCTTCATAATCTCATCCCCTCCCCTCCCCTCCCCTCCCTGACTGGAACAAACCAAAAGCCCGGTACCTTGCTTACGGCCCTCCACTTTTAAACCCGAAAAACAAAAAGAAAACGGAGTCAGCCTGAGGTGTGCTTTAGCTTGAGTCTATCGTCACAGCCTGCGTGCGTGTGCGGGACGGAAGAAACGTGTAATCCAAAAAGTCCGCAGCAAGCCCAACACCACACCACACTTTTTTTGGCGAGAACGAAACGAGAACGCGAAATATCCCAAAGAAAACGAGCGATACGCCCAACTCAGCGCCGCGTTGCTCAGGCCGCAGTCGAACCGCAGCAGAGCAAAGCAGGCTCACTGCCCAAGTACGACCACACTTGGCTCTTGGGGTCGCATCTTCGTCTAATTGGAGGCGCGGCTCTCGTGCACACACGCATAAGCTCTTCGGTCTCGGTCTCGCTCACCAAGCATTCCTTCCCCCCATCGAGTTTAAACAGACGACCAAGACCAAAGTCTTTGTTCTGCCCATCGTCACACGGCAGCACAGAAAAAAAAGGATTCCATATTCACTCCCTGGTCATCAGATCAGCCCCCCCCCCCAAAGCCGCACAACGCAACGGCCTTGCACAAGTGCTTCTGTAAGCACCAAGCGAGAGAGATATTAGCAGCCAAGGAGAGACGAGCAGAGCAGAAGAGTGTCAGACCAGCAACCAGCACCAGAGCCAGCACTTCCTCACAGCACCACCACCCACTGCAACTGCAACCAACCACCCACCAAACCACATCCAGGCCTGTACGTATTCCCGTAACTCCGCCGCGCGGACTTTTCGAGGCCACTCATCTTTGCTTCTGCTCGTGCTCTGGCTGCTCTGACCCACACAGCCATCAAGAGCAACCTTACAGGAAGGGGAGACAACCTCGCTGAACCCTTGTTCCTCGTCGCTTTCGCTTTCTCGGACATAAAGAGGTCGCCGAACCGCTATCGCCACACCCTCCCTCAGAACCCCCGACCCTTTTCAGTTGCGCGCGGCGGAAACTTGATCGAAAAAGCTTCCGACAAGAGACTTGAACTTGAACCCCCCTTCCTCTCTCCCCCCCCCCCTCCCAAGCAGTCCGAGTGTGCACTCCGAGCCCGTCGTCTCACCTAATAAATCCACCGTCGTTTGTCTCGCTGGGTGAACTGGAGCAGCAAAAAAAGAAGGGTTCGAAATCTATTCACTCTACAATTCGCACTCCCCTTGCTTGGACGACACACTCCCCCTTGCGTTTGTATCCCCCCTCCCACTTCATTCCTATTCCTATTCCCACACTCCCACTCCCCAGCCTAACACGCTGCGCGTTATATCATCTCGACCTCTTGCCCATTATTAAGCCCTTCTGGCCCTCTGTTTTTTTTTACTCTTCCTCGTTACTTACATACGGGGTTCCTTTGTCTCATTCTTCGCTTCCCAATTCTTATTACTACAATACATCACCTCATCCCGTCCCGGATTCTTGGTTCCTCCTCACTCCCACTTACACCCATACCTACGTCAACTCTCTTAATACCAACCCACCTCAACCTCAACTCAACTTCACATACACCACAGCTCGCAATGGGTTCACAAGGCCTGCCATCTCCTCCCGCCGAGGATCACAAGTCTACCCTCTCCCGCAAGAGCACCACGTCAAGTACCAAGTCCATCAAGCCCGTCCACCGCACGTCAAAACGGGCCAGCTCCAGCGCCGCCACCATCCACCACCACGACCACCTCGCCCACAGCACCGGTATGGACGGCCGCCATAAGAGAGTGTGGAAAGCGTGCGAGCGGTGTCGAATGAAGAAGACCAAGGTCAGCCTTATCTTACAACTTTCCTACTTGTCCCACCCGGCTGACTCCCTCAAGTGCGACGGTGAATTCCCTTGTAAGCGATGCAAGGACGACGGCCTGGTGTGCACCGCCGGCGTCCGCAAGAAGATGGAGTACAAGCAGCTCCCGCGGGGGTACGCCGAGGTGCTCGAGAACACGCAGCTGGCTCTTATCGCCACGGTGCACAAGCTCTACTCCATGGTCCGCTCTGGCCAGCAGTGGGAGCTGGGCGAACCCGAGCTCAACGACCGCGGCCAGCCAGTAATTCACAACATTGCCCAGAAGCTGGGCTGCATCCGACCAAACTCCGACATCGACCTCCCCGTCCACTCCGTGTTCCCCGAAGACGAAACTGACATGGCCGAGCTGGCGCGCCAGCTCGAGGAGCAGCAGAAGGATCAGAAGACGCCGCAGCAGCAGCAACAACCTCAACAACAGCAGCAGCAACCACCCCTTCACCAGCAACAACATCGCCAACACCAGCAAGAAGAACTCCTCAAGGACACCGACTCGTCCGTGTATACCCGAACCGAGCGCGCCTCTTCCTCCGAGATCGACCACTCCGATTTTGAAGACTATCGCAAGGCCGCCTTCGGCAGCGGCAGCAACGCCATGACGCTATCACCGCAGAGCTTCACGGGCAGCCACGACTTCGACTTTGCGGCGGCTCCTCCCGACATGGACGCCGCGGCCATGTTTCCGTCCCAGCAACAATCCTCCCCATCCATGGCCAGCTTCCCCGCATGGACGCTCAAGACGCAGCCGGGCGACCTGACGATGCAGTTCCTCCAGGCTGGCGTCATGCAGAACATGGACATGCTCAACCAGGGGCTCGTCGAGTCCGAGTTTGGCACCATCAAGCCGCACGTGCTGTCGTGTCCCAACCCGGAGGTCATGATGGGCATGGGCGATCCGATGATTTATCCGGGCTACGACGGCGAACCGATGCGGCTATGAAGAGAAGCAATTGAAATAAAGTAAAACAGAAAGACCAAAAAAAAAATTGCAACGACAAACGACCTGTGTACAACAGTATAGACTTTTGTTAACGGCCACCTCCTTTTCACGTCCTGGAAAATCTCGTCACGCGGTACGGACTTTTTAGTTGAGCAGCAATCTTCCCTTCGAACAATCTTGTCTTGGATTCAATCACGCATTTCATTATTATTTTCTTGTTGGATAACAAAGGGTGTTTTTCTTGTGAGAGGAATGTTCGAGCGTGGGGCTCGACTTGGCGTTGGCGGCAAATCACTTTTTTGGTGTACACCACCTCAGCTTCCCTCCTCTTAGCCCACCCCCCTCGAAAGAGAACGGGGATGGGATAAGAAGACATGGAATAGCTCTTGGCGACGGGACGGACGATGGCAACAAGGAAACGGACAAACATGGCTTGGTAAATCAGGCATATGGCATCAGTACTCAGCCCATTCGTGCGCCCGAGAGGGGGGGAAAGGATAGAGTGCTCTGCTGACATGGGGGGGAAAGGCAATTGTTTTCTTATTTTCCTTTTGCCAAAACATTTTTGATAGACGGGCGCGCAGATACCTCTTAATCGGACTCCCCAACTCAAAACTACAAGAAGTACTTCAGAATTCGTGATATCAGCTTCAATGTGGATAGGGTTGAACTTGCCGGTCGGTATTTGGAGGGCACGACCAGAACCAGAGCAGTCCCAGAACCTTGCATTTGCATCGACCGTTTTCCGTTGCGCCGTCCCTCCGCAAATCTACAAGCTACAAGCGTGTGTGCCACTGTGAGTGCTCCGACGACTAGGATATCTCCAAGTCAGATCATGCATTTCTCAGCCTGTCCACACGTCATTGACTTTTGTGGTGTCCCCGGCACATCTCGAGACAAGCCTCTCACACGGCCGGGGCAATCTTTACGATTGGATGCGACCTGTACTAAAAGGGTATTTGCCCAGGGTATCTTTTCAATGGACGACAAATCCACAATGCCTGTTGAATAATCCTTGCTTCCTGCTGCTCGCCGCTCCCCGGCGACTTATTCTCGACCGCCGGCCGCGGACATTTGGGACCCCTCCCAAAATATGCACGCGCACGCAAACTCCGTGGGACGTCTTGCTGAGTTCCATGGACAAACGGGCGACAAACGGCTCTATTTCCGCACCTTTCAGCACCCCAATGACTTTTGTGGCTTGCACCGGGGGGGACCTTAACTCCTCACGCCTCACGCCATTGGTAAGGGCCCCCTCCTCCCTCATGCAGATAATCTAGGAGCCTTGTTTCTTGTGCCTCGATGTACGGGATTACGGATCACACATGTCGAAATCGACAAAACAAATAACAAAATCTGCAAAGGGCAGAAGCGAAAAAGAGACGATGAAATCCCATAGTCGAGTCCACCTGCATTGCATGGCCACGACTTGCATACGCATTCTTACACTTACACCCCCTCTCTCCCTTCCATCGTATGTACCGTATTCCCCCCCTCACATCCTCCGCAGGGCGCAAAACGGCAATTTCACGCCGTGAAAAAAAGTAACCACCAACAAGCTACCCAGTAAGGGGGGGAACTGGATTCCAAAGCAACAATCAAAATTGATGATGAGAGGAGTCATCCACCGAGACGCCAACTTGCACCAGACACAAAGAAAAGTCTTCATGGGCTTAATAGCGGTCGTTGGTCCGTAAATCCGGGCGGACATTGTGAAGCAAAAGCATGGAGCTCTCGACAGGCCGTCCGTCCTCCTCATTCTCCGCACGACAAGTAAAAAGCAGCCCGCCGCCGCACCGCACCGCAAAGCCGCTTCGCTCGCCGCAAAGCAAAAAAACAAACGCCAAGCTGGTTACAGAAGGTGGGGACACGCTAGACTTTTGCCATTTGGATGATGGATGGATGACAGTGTATGACTCTTGAGTTGGATCTGCAACCCCCCCTTGCTTTGTCAAGGCGGCGCTCGCGCGCGCGTGTGTGCGGAGGGATTGGACGCCTCGACTCTTTTTTGCTTGCTCTCTCACGTTAATCCCTGGGATGGGGATAGGATGGTCAGGGAGAGAGACAGCCGGTGGAGAAGATTGGATCGGATTTTTAAGCTCGGAGCCGGTTTGTCATCCCGCCCGAAGTCTGAAAGCGTCCGTCCGGTTTGAAAGCATTTCCAACCCAACGCTTACAATAGCAACACAACACACAACGTGAAGCGGGCGGCGGCGCGCGGCATAACGCCTTTCGAAAAAGAGACATAACGCGGGCGGCCGCGCCTAATGGATAACGGCATACCATACCTGCAGCGTACCTCTCTTAGTGGGCGTTAATTTTCGTGCATTTTTCACTCATCACCATTCATTGGACACATCACAGGAGGAGAAAAAGGTCACACAAGAGACGGACGCCGGCCGCGGACGAATGGTGACTGGAGCGTGCTCATGGACCACAAAGAGTCAGCCCTAAAGACGAATGGCCTCAAGACCAAATGATAATACGCCCGAGAAGGGAAAAATGAGAGGCCCTCTTTCTTGTCCAACCCCAGGCCCTTTGCCTTAGGCCTTTGGGCTTTCATGCTTGAACGCCCAAGTGCTCCCCCAGAGTGAGTTTGATTGTGAGGTGCGATTTGGACTTTTTGTCGTAGACTAAGAGCTTGGCTTGGGTAAGCAAGGATTGCGTCTAAGACAACCAACCATCGCTAAGCACCCTCCTTCGCTCTGAAAATCATCAAAGCCCAAGCCCGCCCCCCATCATCTGCCTGCAGATCACATAGCTGTCAAGGACGAATTCATGAAAGCCCTGTACGAGCCTCACCTCCAGAGAAGATTCACAACCTCAAACCCACCCCTCCCCGGCACGGTACAGAGCAAAAAATCTTAACACATTGCCCTGCCCTGTCCCGCGCCCGCTCGCACCCCAAGCATTGCGCTCCCCGCGGAGTGCGCTCTCTTCGCGGTGCTGCGGCGCCTCGCGAGATGCCGTTCGAAAAGCTGTCTTCGATGCCCGGCTTTCGGGGTGTTGCAAGGCTCCGGGCTGGTGGAGCCCAAAAACCCGCCCCAAGTCCCATGGAAGCTCGGGCCCCTTAAGCAAAGAGGAGCTAGGGGGGGAGGCGTGAAGATAGGGATTTCCCGATTGGGGAAATGGTTTCGAGGAGGAACTTGCAGCAACTGGTTTCAGACGATGATGAGGCGGAGTTGAGAGATTTGGTCTTGTGTTTTTTTTTGTTTTTGTTTTTTTTTTGGAATCAAGACACAGAAAGGACACCTTGTTCGTTGTTCCCTGGTGTCTGGATGACTCCGTCGAAACGGGGTTCGGTGGTTTTTGCTCAATGCTCGCTCAGACTTTCTAAGCCTCATTGCCAAGGAAGCACTCAATCTCTCGCACAAGACAATCAGTAACCCAGCACCGCCTGTGCCTGTGACCTGTGACATGTCCACCGACCAACTACCCCCCCCCCCCCCCCCGATTGGAATCCATGATAGACGTCCCATCCCTACCCCTCGAACGGATACGCCAATCGCCAATCCCCAAAGCTGGACTTGGACCCCCCATAATCGTATCTACCCAATCCTCGGACTCGCGTTTCCCTCGCATTCTCGCATTGGATCCTTCAAGACTCTTCCTTTTGCAAACGCACCACGCAAGCGGCAAGCCACCAAGACACCGCTTCCTCAAACCCCGCTTCACCGTCTTCCTCCTTCCTCCTCCCTCGCACCATGGATCTTTGGATGGCGCCAGCCCCTCCAAATCGCCCGTGGCTCGCCCATTAACTGCAGCCCCAGGATAGAATAGACCAATGTCCCCCCCGTCCTCGGTCTTTTTGACGAGGCCAGACGCAGAATTCCCCTTGTCCTGCAGGTCGATGACATGACCCCCGGCCATATGGACCTGGGTGGGGAGCTCTTTTGTCTTTTTTGGGTTTCTGGGCTGCTGTCACGGCACGGATCCCATAACTTGTGGGGCCGGGACACGGCAACGCTTTTTCGATGCGAGGACCTGGGAGGGATGGAGCATACATTCGAACTGGGGCCAGAGCAAAACGGGGAACTTGGAGAGAGCAAGAGCCACGCACGCGGGCGGGCTGCGGGCTGCTCCTTCCTGCACGTCCAGAACTTTGCGCACCTAGCAAAACCCCGAAACCCACACGGCGTCTTGAGAGCGCCGAGGCGCCGAAGGGCCGAAGTTTGACGGAAGTTAATAAAACATTCACGGCGAGAGAGAAAAAAAAAAAGATCCAATATTTGGGGATCACGGCGAAAAGTCAGGCGTCGAATTGAGTTTTTAGTTTTTTAGTTAGGGGGGGAAGCACAACGGACGAGGCGCAATGGGGACAAAACCACCACCAACCACCAACCACCACCCCCTCATCTTCCCACGAGTGTCCGACCTTGGGGTGTTGCAGATGATTAGTTAGGTATTATTAGGTCCCTGGTAATCCCGTCGTGCTTGCCAAGCTGAGTTGTCGGTGGTGATTCAACCATAAGGCGGATGGTTGAGTTACGACCATTGTTTGCTGAATCCTTGCCCGGGAACGTCCATGGCCTCTCACACACACGCCCTAACTAACCCCCCTTTCGTACTCTGTACTCGCCGATAGGTCGAGATCGTAACTTCGTACCTATCTCTTGACCAAAATACGTTCATGTCAACAATGTCTCCTCTTCGTTTACCTGAGCCAAGCCGCAAGACTGACAATCTCACCCAAGGCGGAACAGGAAACCGATCCGTCTCGTCCAACTGATATTGTCTCTCCTTCACACTCTCGACACGCCTGTGGCTTAGCTGGGACGCCTACGTAACCAAAAGGCTTGGAACAACAACAAGTCTTTCGCATTAGGTACCATTTGCCGTCCACCTGCCGTATGCCACCATGGTGTTGTCATGTTGGGTCGGTCTTGGCCGTGGCCCGTGACCGAGAACGAGGGTGGTTCGCTTTTACGGTGCCTCGAGCGCCATTGGGGAAAAGGTTCGACAAGGTGGACTTGGATGTTGCTTGATTGGGCCAAAGGCCAAAAAAACGCCAATCCCGCACACCACGCAGCTGAAAGCAAGCAAGCAAAGCAAAGCAAAAGCAACACGTGGACCTCCAATTATCGAATCCGAAATACGAATTTCCTCGCTCCATCCAACCTTAATCGTTTTACCCTTCCGTTCCTCTCCCTCCCCTCCCTCTCACCCCCTCCCACTTCTCATACGTGCCTGTCTCAGAGCCAAGGAGGTGATAAAAAAGTCTTGGCCCAGAGCAAAAAAAACGACTCACCGGCGTAAAAGAAATAAGACGAAAAGTCTGCCCAAGACTTCATTTGGTGTAACTCTCCGCTTAGACTTTGTGCCAAGGTTGTGGCTCATTTTCGCTCTCCCCCTCCCCCATCCCCCGCCAAGGCCGCATCGATACCGTCCCGAGCCATGGACCATGCTTGTGACCTGGGATTCTTGCTGGGAATGAAAAGAGAGGGCCAGGCACAAAAAAATTAGGTGTCGCTTTAGACAAGTGTCCGGATCTTTCTGTCACCCGGTTCCATGGTGTGATGGGGGGTCCGGACTGTTCGAATCAGAATCCCAGACGACAACCCCGCGCGTATTCCCAGGCTGCCTCCCGTCTTGAACGTTTTCCGCGTATTCATCATGTGCATTCTCCTGAGACTGAGAAGAAAGAAGGACCGTTCGATGACCGGAGTTCAAGGGCCCCCGGCGGAGATTCCAGATTCTGTCTACCCCGTACATACACTTGCTTGGCCTTTCCCCTGTGAGATTACGACATTACGTGGACAATCTGATGAGGAGGAGGCGCAGGTCCTTGTTGATTGTCGGTGCCTGGTCTTGGTGCGTTTCCAGCATCGGGGTCGGGTCTCGCTCGTTCTCGCTCTCGCGCGGCATCTCAGCGAGCCATCGTTCAAATTCCGTCCCGTCGGCGCATCATGGCCGTCCGGGGCACGATGGATCGGCGGAACTTATGGGCCCGGGACCTGAGCCATCTTTGACATGCTTCAACATGGCGGCAGATGCGCAGCTGTTTCATTGCATTCCATCCCCAACGTGCGCTCGTTTGTTCGTTTCTAGCTGCCTAGACACTTGCGCGTCCCTCTCGCATCGCCGTTGCCGCACCACGGCGCCGCCGCCTTTTTCGCATGCGGCACCTAGTCCGTAGAGCGAAAAAAACGCCAGATCACTTCACCGGAATCTCCAGACACATGCCCCGAGTTGGGTTGAAACTGCGACGTCAATCTGCCGTTCCATTGTTGTAATGCACGCCCCCCTGACCTTTTGGTTCCCACGTGTGGTTGGATAACATGAGAGTCTGCCGAAATGCCGTCTTGTCATTCATCGTACTTCGTATACACCGAAACTGAGCCCCGAAACGCCGTATTGCCCAGCGCGCGCCTTGCGTATTGGTTCCGTCGGTGTCTAGTAAACGCCGACCGCCGGGCCTTGGATGCCTCTCCGGACGCCGCGCAACCCCGTAACATTCGAAAAGGCAGGTGGTACGAAGAAAACACGCTCATTCAGCTCTTCATGTCGAGCACCTGAGACAGTGCACCCTCGCTGGCCCTCCACCATCGCGCGCGTTCCTCCAGATCGTCTGCCGCACCTCCCAGCGCCGCCTCCTTTCGCCTCCTGGCCTCCTTGGCCGCTGTCATGCTGTTGTGACGCTTCGTCTCGAGCGGTTGCAGCTCGGCGCGCAGCCGCTCAGCCTCTTTGCGCTTTCGTGGTGCCTTGGCTTGGAGGGATTCCAGTTCTTGTGCGAGCTCCTGCTGTTCTTTCTTGCGCTTCGCCACCAGGTCGAGTGTCTTGCCCAGCGGCAGGTTGAGGCTTGGCGTAGACCCTGCCGGCGTTGCTTGCGACTCCTTGAGCTCTGCAACTCTGATTTCCAGATCCTCAGTCTGTGACGGCAGCTCCCGTAGCTTGATACTCTCGAGCTGCACCGCTTCGTATCGCTTGCAGAGCTCCTTGGCCTTCCGCCGCAATTCCTCCACCATGTCGGCCACCTCGTTCTTGAGGGCCTTGAGCTCCGACTTGGCCGCTGCGTTCTCCTTTTCCAGCTCTAGATTCTCCACCGCCGTGACGATCAAGGGCGGGTCGCCCACGATGGCGCGTATGAACTTTTCTTTCGTGACCTGCTCGACGTAGGAGAAGCGCAGCTTGGCGAAGAGCTCCTTGTAGTGCGTCAAGTCGGCCTCCAAGCTTGCGGGCGTCGTTGCGTCGAGAGACACATTAGAAGCGTCCGAGTTTCGTTGGCGGGCGTCTTGCGGGCTCGGTGTTGAGATGGGCTCGCTGAGTTTGATGATTGAGATTTCGTGTTGGGATTGGAGTTGTTCGAGTTTCCGGACAACTTTATCCGTCTTCTTATAGTCCATGGCGAAATTAGCCCTCCGCAGGAGCTCTTCGTATATATGGTTGATTGTTTGGGCACTCGGCGATTATCTGTGACGCTTAGAAGTTTGAAAAGATTCCTTCGAGGCAATTGCGATGGTGATGCGACGCGCCGAGAGTGTTTACTTTCAACCCTATTTAGGTTAGTGCGGGACAGCGCCTTGTCTCGGGCGGTGAAGGTGGCAGAATCAACTACCGGCATCCCCACGGCAGTCCTCAGCCGTAATGATGCAATAACCATCATTCTTCATCTCGAATTTCAAGGAACCGGCAGTGAACGACTTGCGCAGCAACAGAGACACGGAACTTGTCGCCTGTCAAGGAAAGCGATGGGTAACGACGAGTTACTGACGGACGAATTCGTCGCTGGCCGTCTCACTCAGGAGGCCAACGACTGTTCACTCAAGTACTCGGCGTTGGGCATGCAAGGCTACACCCAGACGAAGAAGTATGCGCCATATCTTCCTGAGGCGGAACACATCCATGTTAACGACATAGGCCGGCAAACATGCTCAAACCCAACACGCGATTCTTGCGACACATCATCAAGGGCACCGATTCGCACAACAAGGCTCTCCTCGCCAAGGAAGCCCTTGAATCCCAGGCGCGCCTGAAGGACCTCGAGCGATCGGAAGAGGCCAAGCGACTTAAGACGAACCCGACCTCCCGAGATGTTCGAAACCGACAGATGGGCGACATCCATGCCATTCTCGGAGGGAAGCGGCAGCGCGGCAGCGACGCCAACCCTCCATCGAAACGAGATTTGATAACCAGTTTCAAAAGTGACGAGGGCGCCGATTCCTTGTCGGAGAGTCAGACTCGGGGAAGATCTTCGAAACGGTGGGAAGAGACAGATAGGGGTCGAAATAAGGACTTGACCAAGGACCGGCATCACGAACGAGTGCAGCTTAGGCGGCTGTCTTACAGTGATGATCATCCGGGGAGAGTTGACAAGTCAGACCGTGAGAAACGGTCAACCAAAGACAACAAACGGAAGAGGGGGCGAAGCAGATCCATTGGGGAAAGGGAGTGTCGCCGTCACCATCGCAAGCGAAGTACAAGGTCGAGATCACCCGAACACCGACAACGGTCACGCTCTCCCAGACGACGCAAGAACCGACACCGAGAACGGTCCCCGATGAGGGATAGAGAGTCTAAATCGAAGCAAGACAAAGAGAAGCGCAAGGACGACGACTCGGATTCCAGCCAGGACCTGTTTGGGCCCGCACCGGCACCAACCTATCGCGGGCGAGGACGGGTTGGGGGGGATTCCGGCATCGATCGACGCTTCTCGGAGACTTACGACCCGAAAACGGACACTCGGAGGAACGAGGATGACGTGGATGACGCTGCCGACGAAGCCGCCGAGCTGTTTCGGGACCGACAGAAGCTCAAGCACCACCAGCAGCAACGGATGAGGGAAGCAGGCTTCTCGGAGGATCAAGTCAAGCGTACCGAGGCGAGCGAACCGAATCTGGAGGAGAATGTGCGGTGGGCCAAGGCAGGCGAGAAACGGGCATGGGATCAAGGCAAGACCATTGACGCCGATGGATCTGTCTTGATTGCAGACGTGGTCTAGGGTAAGGCCTGGACGAAGCTTCAATGGATATTATTGCGTATCCCGGTATTTATGGCGCTGGTTTAGAGGTTAGAGTACACGCATCTTATGTTATGGTTTTGGAGGGGTAGCTAGGCATTCTTTTGGAGTTTGGTCGGTATGTTTCATAGTACGAGAGATTACGGATTCACGACGACTTGTTATAGCATCACCAAAATACCCTCACGGGCATCTACTAGCTCTCTCAGGCGATCCCTAGTGAGTGGAAATGAACAGAACCAATACTGATGTTGCTATATAAATTGTTCAATCACAATCATATCCTCAAGCATGTCACTAAAAGAATTGAGCTGCTGCTGGATAATTTATATCACTCAGTAGAACAGCACCCAAAACCAACTTCCTCGCTCAACACCCACCACCGGCTCCCAAGTCGCCTTTAATCACCAGGATTTCAAGCGTTGTCCGAATTGGTTCCGCTCGCGCGCGTCATCAGTCATAAGCATGCTCTTCAAAGATTCCAGCCCTTAATAACCTCATTCATCACGTCCTGAGACAAAAACATCCGACACACGGAGCAGCCGCATTCCAAAGTGTCCCATCTCCAAAGTTCTCTCATCCCCAAGGAAGCTCCCGAGGGGCTCAAGAAAAAAAAAAAAAAAATTAGAAGTTATACTCTTCCAATTCTCACAGAGCAAGAGCATGGTACATCACTAACTCATTGGATTTCCCTGCCGGAACGGTCGCCTGCGTGTGGCGCGAGGACTCATGTTTTATGCAGCACATGTATAATGTGTACGCGCTGCGATCAATCCGACGAGCAGTCTAGCCGCCTCAAGGGAGAAGAAATAAAAGGTGATTAATAGTATGAGGAATTAAATTGCAGTACGGTATGACGTCGAGCGAACCCGATAGGATTAATAGCGACCGGTAGGTACACCGACGCTCTATTAAATTTCCAACGGCAAAAGTTTTTTGTGTATCATCCGTGTTACCATGGGAGCATTATTCCTCTGTGCTCAACTATACCTATACCCCTTTATATCGAATCCGATCTATGAGTTGATGTTCGTAAAATCCACCCATGGAGATCTCCGCCCATAGTAGATAGAGCATCACCTCGAATCGGAGCATCGTCATCGTCATCCAGGTTGTCAATCCACTTGTGCTCACGGATTGCCCTCTCGGCAACCGGAAAACCATCCTCGCCGCGGAGCCAGGTGAAGATATTATGTGTGACCATTTCCGAACTCTCGTCTTCATCATCCTCATCGTACTCATCGTAGACGATATCGATATCAACATCGTGATGTGGAAATTGACCGCGCTTGGAGCGGAATGTCGTCAACAGTGCGATATCATGTTCGCTTTGCTCACTCGTCGTCCCTCGCTGACAGACCCACGTGAAGCCTACATATCGAAGGCAATGGTTCCTACCGCACACTGCATGCTCGTGAGCATCCAGATTGATGTCAGCCAGCGCCGTAGAACCGAACGGCGCAAATGGAAAAAGCGGCGGATCCGCGTAGGTCCTGTCATGACAAAGGTAGAGCAATCGACATTCGTCAGCACGAGAAATGCTCCGGGCCTCGGGCGGCGGAGCAGGAATCGGCTCCTGAATGAAGGAGACAAGCGTGTCCGTCCAGGCAGCCGCGTTCAGATCAACCTTCCACCAAGCTGCCCGGCCGTCATGCAGACACCGAGTGTAGACTCCGGTGATGAATGCACCAACCCACAAAGCCCCGAGTTCTGGATCGCGCTGTGTCAGGGTCCCCAAGAGAAGATGAGGATCCTTGATTGTGTCCAAAAACGCAAAGGAGCCTCGTATCCAGGCGCCGCAGATGTTGCTCGTTACATCCGGGTCGAAGAAGACGCTGCCGAGAAGCGCCTTCAAACCCCTTGGATTGCAGCTTAGCGTTAGAATTCTATCAATCTGAGGCGTGTTCTCCTCCATAACGGGGGATTCATCGTGATCGCGGGTGTCTTGATGTGACAATTTGGGCGTTGCTAGATGAATTGGCCTGTGTTCGGATTTGGCGACTGGGATCAGTAGGGCGGCCGAGAGAGCGGCCTGCTTCTGATCCTCAATGTCGTGAAGGCGGCAGTACTCAGATAGATAGAAGTAGGCGGTAGCTGATGTAGGTGGGATATTACTTGGTTCTAAACATGTTGGCTTGACGATTGCTGAGACGACAAAGCGCTGTTCCGAAATGAGCTTGGTGGACCATGGGGAATAAAGAAGGCCCCCCTTGGAGTTGCGCATGGTAGCCTCCCATCCGCCAGATAGAATGGTATCCCACGACCGAGCAGCGTCCTCTTCAACTTCGCCGACATGGACTCTGATGGGCGGTTCATCGTTCTTGGTGGTGGACTGGTGGGTGCGGTGACGACTGGATGGCAAGACGTGTGCAGCCTGAATGAGCTCTGCCCATCGTGCGGAGAGAATATACGCCCAAGCCAACATCAATATTGGAACGTGGTTTTGTTCCGCCCCAAAGAGGTTGGGGAGTGGTGTTGCGAGTGACAAATCCGAGGTAAACATGACTGGCGTCGGCTGATCCCAGGCGACTTGAAAAATGGCTTCATGATGGAAAGCTGGCAAATGATCCCAATCTTGAGTAGCGGCCCAAGTGGTTTTGCCCTTGGCTAGGGCGGCATTTCTGGAAGAATTGTCGATCTGGAGATTCTCTGGGAATTGAGGATGGTTGGGAAAGTCAGGCTGCAGACGAGGCGAACAGTGCGCGGCAGATGCGAGCTTCGAAAGAGTGAGCCAGGTTCGGTATCCTCGATCATACATGTCCCGTACGGCCTGCGCGTTAGGGCGAATCGCGTCCCTCATTTCGAGGGAGGATTGTTGGGATGACAAGAAGAAATCTGGGAATTGTTATGGTGTGGTAGGCACACTACGATGCTGCTTGCAGCAGAAGGGTTTGAGACAGCCATTGGCTGCAGCTAGAGGAGAGCAAGTTAACCGGAGGTTGGGTTGCAGGATTGTGGTTAGCAAACTCATCGTGTCTGCCAGCAAACGCAATTGCTCAACGGAATACTGTTTCGGCCAGCGACAGCCAGTCTATCCGTACGGATATTCTCAGCCAGGCGGTCGGCTGCATTATATTCGTCGTGCAAGGTTTTATGCAGCGGCATGTGCAAGATGTATGGATACGCGCAACGATCGATCCGACTAGCCGACTAGCCGCCGGGCGACCACGCGTCGTGCGTCGCATGCTCAAGGGAGAGGTCGACAAAGAGCGATCGATAATACGGGGAATTAAATTAAATTGCGCGACGGGATTTTGATCGAGTGCTTCAAGCTTTGCGGTCGCATCCATGGTGTGTTCCCAGAATAGGGACAAAATCCAAATCATAAAAGCCTAGCTGCGGCGTCAATTCGAGTTCTCGACTCAGGCACCGTCGTGGACATGTCATTCTTTGCGCCAAAGGGCCAGGGAGGAGAGACAAAACCCAGCGAGGAATCGAGGAGCTATTTTTACTCGTCGAGAGAGAAGCAAGGAGAAGTTGAACACAAGATGTGACAGGGAACAAGGTTTCATTGTCCAGGGACTGACGACTCGCACGGATATCGGCCAGGTCCATGATCCTGAGGCGTCGGTGGCTGTATCCTGGAGAAAAAGCACGGCATGAAAACAAACGGCGCTCTTTGCTTTGCTGCTGCTCTCATGACGGAGTGGCCGCCAGCTGACGTTTCCGTCACGGACCGACAACGCCTTCTTATCTCTCTAGCCTGGAAGAGCTTTCAATGCCGTGCTCTTCTTGGCTCACCTGACACTCTCACGTGCGACCACGAAGCAAACAGGGTGGTTCCTAGCCGATACATTTGACCGCATGCGGGGTCTGGACAAAACACAAGACGGGCTCAAAAACAACTCCTGTGGCCTTGGGCTCGGGTCGCTTGCAGCGACGAGGTTTCACCAGGGGACCGAGAAACAATCGCATCCTGGGCCTGGTCCCGTCCGAGTCAAACAAAGGGACGCCTCTCTCCCCGTTGCTGCGACGGATTGGGTTATTTGTATGCACATTTCCTGGATCTCCCCGAGGCAGACAACGAGGACGGCAGCGCACGTCGTTGGTCGTAAAAGTCATGGCCGGGTCCGGCAAGTGGGTGGACAGACCAACAAGAGGTAAAATGGACGAGACGCAAGAGTCGTCGTGGACAATTTGGTGTCGAGTGGGTTTCGTTTGGCCGGGACGTAACGCCATGATTGAGAACATGTGGAGCGAGGGAAGAGTGGGCTTTCCCCTACGGCCTTTGCGGCGAATAGAGCGTTCTGGCTGGGCATGACGGAGGAGGCATGAAGGTCTGATATCGATGTGGCTGCCAGGAACGAGCGAATGGGGATTGGGATGGACCTTGGGGCATCTGCAGTCGCGTGCTGGCAGACTGATGTATCCGGAGGCAAATGTATTCGGCGGCTGACGGGTCGGGTGATGGGAGAGATCGATTGGTGGTGAAGACTCACACGGAAGACTCTCAATTGACGACGACGCATTCGGACCCCGTGAGGGAGAGCAGCCATCTTCTTTGGCTCTGGTCAGTGGTTAGCGGTTTCCCACCCATGCCAGTCTGGTTTGGACGGGCAGTTTGG
The DNA here is from genome assembly GCA_911649645.1 of Thelonectria discophora. NCBI lineage: Eukaryota > Fungi > Ascomycota > Sordariomycetes > Hypocreales > Nectriaceae > Thelonectria > Thelonectria discophora. The sequence continues at coordinate 2,270,072 of CAJVRK010000012.1, forward strand.
GGCAGGTACCCATGTGAAGGTCCTTCCAAGTCGAGGGTTTTTTTAGGCGCCCACAGCGCTTTCCAAAGGAAGGAAGTCTCGGGTCGCAATGGCCACAATGGCCATTGCCCATTGCCCATTGCCCATTACCATCTCCGTCGTCATGGCTTCCGCAATAAGTCACAAGTCGCCCGTACAAAGGCTAGACGTTCGAGATGGCTCCGCAACCACGCAACCACATGCCCGTGTGCAGGTACCGAATACAGAAAGCTCCATTTGCTCAGCCGTGACAGTGACGCTCTCCGTCGTCGACGTCTTCCATTCTCGCTTTCTCCCTCCTCGTCATATCATAAGGTCTCCTTCGATCTCCCCCCATTTCTCAGCCTCCAACCCGACCTGCAGTCTGCCGTCTGCTGTCTGCCGTCTGCCGTTTTTATTTTCTTTTTCGTTGCGCACAAATTTGGCTTCCCTTTGTTGTCTACCGTCCTTTTTGATTCCCTTCAGCCTTCTTCCTCTCTCTCCTTCACATCAACAACTTCACACTTTCAGTACCTTTCGAGACTACCAACAGTACCTACTACCAACGTTACCTTAGGTTGTCGCCTGGTCGCGACTCTTCGCCCAACCCTCCCTCGTACGGCGAGCTACGGGCGGGACCTGCGAATCACCCTACTTCTCACCTCACCACCTCGCGGTTGACAGGGTACTTAGAGAGGGACAGCTCCGGACCCTACCGCGTCGCATCTCTACCTCTCCCCTCCCCCTCTCTCCCTTTTTTCCTCTTCTGTTATCCCCGGGATATTCTTCGCATCGCAAAGCCACCATGCGTCCTCCTCGGATTGCTATCCTCATCTTCTTCCTCACCGCAGCCCTGTTCCTCACCTTCCGGTCGCTGTCGTCCCCGCCGCGGTCCGCTGCCGGCTCCTCCTCCACCTACCCCGCCACGTCTGGATCATCGTCATCCAAGGCGCAATCGCAGTCGCGAACGAGCAAAAAGACGGCATGGGGCTTCATGTACTACAACACGCCCTTTTCGCTGTTCCCTCCAAATGCCGCCATTAGCTTGACCGACGACAACAGCACCTCCTTCCCCGCTCGCCCAGCCGCTTTCGGTCCCAAGCTCTGGGCAAAGGGCCTCAGCGGCCAATTGTGGGTGGGCAGCGGCTTTGCCGAGGACACCTTGGGTTCCGGCGCTGAGCTGGGCTGCAGCGATCTCCCAGGATGGGATAAAGGAACTGATAATGCGAGCCTCAGAAAGGCCATGCGAGAGGCCATTCCCCAGGCCGCCATTCCCAGATTCGGTGGTCCCAACCAGGCCAAGAAGCGCCGCAGCATTTCCGACACCAGCTCTGCCACCACCAAGGCCAATGCTCCCAGTCGCAAAGCGCGCCCCGACGATGACATCAAGGGCAAGATTGTGCTGCTAATGCGCGGAGGCTGCGGCTTTCTCGACAAGGTGCTGTGGGCGCAACGACGAGGTGCTATTGGTGTCATTGTGGGTGACAACCAGAAGGGAGGCCCTCTGATTCAAATGTTCGCCCACGGGCCTGAAGTTGACAACGTTACCATTCCCTCGGTGTTTACCGCCCGAACCACGGCTCAGATCCTGTCGTCACTGACCCATCCGGGAAGCTTCATTGAGGAGTCCTTGGATGCCCACGGAAACCCTGTGTTTAGGGTTCAAAAGGGTTCCAAGCCCACGCGAGTACAAAAGCAGGGCCAGCGAAAGCAGTCTTCGACAACCACAGATGCGGGCTTGCCCTTTTCGAAGCGATCAAGCCTGGCTGACGACATGTCTGCGCGCCTAAACAGACTGATCCGCTGGGCGAAACCCACTGCGTCGGTTCCCGTCGACATCGGAAATGGGCTTGAGAAACGTATGACCAAGCACATGCGCAAGTCCTTTGCCGATGCCAACACCGGGGTCGCATCTACAAGTGCACTGACCGAAGACGACTATGTCAGTTCCAAGATTGTGCACGAAGACGAGGACGACCGCGAAGCCTATGACATTACCAACCCCAACAATAGCGAGGATGTCGACGACTTTTATTTCCCCGAGCCGGCGACAGGTCCCGTACACGAGGGCTTGTGGGTGACGATTACTCCCACCAGTAATGCGAGTCCGTTTTTCGACACGCTTCTTGTTCTTGTCATCAGTCCCCTGGTTACTCTCACCGTCGTGTATGCTATGCTCATCCTTCGGGCCAGAATCCGTCGTAGGAGATGGAGGGCGCCCAAGTCTGTGGTTGAGCAGCTTCCAGTCCGCACCTACCACACCGTGGCGGCGTCACCGACCGACACACCAAGAACTCCCTCGCCCACGAGTACTTCTCCCACGACTCCTCTGCTGCAGGATGCCCCCTCCCAGCCACGCCCCCGTTCGAAGACTATAAGCCAAGAAGGCGAGTCTGAGGCGGCTCCTAGCGCAGCCGTTCCCACTCCCGCATCCGGATCGCAAGCCGCACCACGCAACGAGCGCGAGAAGGGTTCGGCCGGGTTTTCTGGGGAATGGAAGAAGTACATGGGCCGACAAGTCGAATGTGTTGTCTGTCTCGAAGAGTACGTCGACGGCGTGAGCCAAGTCATGGCCCTACCGTGTGGTCACGAGTTCCACGTTGAGTGCATGTGAGTATTTCCCGTGGTCCCCATGATGACATTTGCTAATTTGGCGCAGTACTCCTTGGTTGACGACACGCCGACGAACATGCCCCATCTGCAAGGGCGACGTCGTTCGATCCCTCGCCCACGGTCCTTCGTCCGAACCTCTCTACGAACCCTACCGCGACGATAACGATGACGACGGTCCCATCGCCGAGGGCTCCGGGACCCGCTTCGGACGCGACCCCGATCTAGAAGCCGGATTCCTCCCCCCCGAGCCACGCCTTCCCAGAGGCTGGACGCGACCCGATAATTGGATGAGCGCGTTCTCCAACAGCTTCGGCGCATCAAGGTCGATGTCACCGGAAGACCGTACTCGATAGTTTTGAGGCGCCGTGGCTCGAGGGACTGGCCGGGTCACGTTTGGTTGTCAGGGTCGTATTTCATTACGAGGTTGGGAGTTACGGTATACAGGGGGAACAGCGTTGTCGAATTTTCTTGGGTAAAACATCATCTCCTCGCTCGATATCCAAGTACAAATATTGGGCATGGATGCTACTGGGCATTAATACATCAGCATGTAGATAGCTGGCGTGTTTCGGAGGGCTCGAGTGCGCCGGCGCTTGAGATGGACGTGTGTCTTGGGTCTTTTACTGTATACCCTCGTGGTTAGTCGCCGTTTAAGCGGCACGGTTCTGAATACAATGTTTGTTAATAAGGCTTTGGTTTACTGGTTTCTTGGTGTCAATATGTCACTCAGGAAACCACGGGGTAGTACGGTCAAGTTTGTGACCCAAAAACGCATGCCATTCTATTCACTCCAAGCCGTAATTTTTGATATATATAGTTTTCATTCTCCATTTTGTTTCTCTCCCAACATGTGGGAAGTCTACAGGTATCCCTTGAGGACGGCGGCCTCGGCGTTCAATATCGAGGATCCGGCAGCACCGATGACGGCTGGAAAAGTTAGCATTAGTCAACACCGACAGGCCGATGGACTTACTGTTGTGACTCAGAGCAACAAACTTGAGGTCAAAGACACCGCTCTCGTCCTCGCGCACGCGACCGACGCTGACGGTGTATCCACGGCCCAGGTCGCGGTCGAGACGCGGCTGGGGGCGGTCGGCCTCGTCAAAGACCTTGATGGCCGGGGTAGGAGCCGAGGGGCAGCCGAGGGCGACGGCCTCGGGGAGGTAGCTGCGGAGGGCCTCCTTGACCTGCTCGGGGGACGGGGCGGGCTTGCGCTCGAAGTTGAGGCTGACGCAGGCGGTGTGGCCGTCCATGACGGGGACGCGGTTGCAGGCAGCGGAGACGCGGAGGGCGCTCTGCTCGACAAAGGCCGTCTTGTCCGGGCTGATGGCGCCGAGGATCTTGCGGGCCTCAGTCTCGAGCTTATCCTCCTCGCCCGAGATGAAGGGCACGACGTTGTCGATGACGTCCATGGAGGACACGCCCGGGTAGCCGGCGCCCGAGACGGCCTGCATGGTGACGATGGAGACGGTGGAGATGGGACCGAAGGCGGCCTGGAGGGCGGCGAAGGGGATGACGAGGCCGATGACGGCACAGTTTGAGTTGCAGACGAGGAAGCCCTTGGTGAGGCTGCGCTGGCTGCGCTGGTGGGGGATCAGGTCGAGGTGGGAGAGGTTGACAGTGGGGACGACGAGGGGGACGAGGGGGTCGCGGCGGTAGTTCTTGGCGTTGGAGAAGACGGGGATTTCGGCTTGGGTGAATTCGAGTTCTACGAGTGTCAATGGCTGCCCATCATGTGGTTGTAATGATACATGAGCCTACCGATCTGGCCGGCAACGTCAGAGTCGAGGCCGCTGAACACAACGTCGCAGTCCTTGAATTCTTCGGCCTTGCACTCCCTCACGACCATGTCGGCGACGTCGCCCATGGGCGAGGCCTGCTTCCACCGCACGGCATCCTTGTACTTCTTGCCGGCGGAGCGGGACGAGGCGCCGATGGCGTGCAGCTTGAGGAAGGGGTGCTGGGCGAGGAGTAGGATGAAGCGCTGGCCGACGGAGCCGGTGGCGCCGAGGACACCTGAAGAGGCGATTTGTTAGCTTGTGTGGTCGAGGGCTTGGTTGGATCGAGGGTTTAGTTGTTGAGGTTGTGGTAGTGACTCGAGGGGATTATTCGACGGAGGGGTTCTAAGGAGGGGGATGGTTGCGTACCGCACTTCTTGGTGGGGAATTCGGGCATGATGTCGAGAGGATTCGCAGTTGTGTCAATGGGTCCGGGAGAGGTGAAGCGGTCTTGGAGCGGCAGTTAGAAAGTAAACGGCGTCGATAATGGGATGGAAATTTTTGGTGTTGAATGAGTCGAATGTCGAGAGCGACCCCGCCATCCAAGCCAAAATGCTTCCCCCGCCATCGGAGGAGGAACCGGCCCACATGGTTTGACGCTCGCTGCCGTCTCGGTGTAATTATAGCACGATTTATTTCTCTTCCACGTACGAATACGCATCGATCGAGAGAGGCGAATTCGAGTAGGAATCATGCGGGCCAGAGCAAGCGAAGCCCGCCGCGTGAGGATCGGCGCTCGAGGGAATGCGGGAGGGCAGGAGCTGAGCTGCTGCGGAGATGGATGATGGAATCGATGGATTGATGGATAACGAAACAAGCTTGCTGCGGCCTGCACGAAATCACTCATCACATCGACCGGCCATTGAAACCGGAACCCAACCCGGCATCTCAACTCTGTCTACCTATTCTCACCGGCTCGTTCGTTTGCTGCGCCTTTGCCCGGCATCATGTTCTCGCCGCGACTCATCCGGCCCCGATCGATTCGTCTGCACCTCGCGTCTCGTTGCCTGTCGACCTCGCCACGAGCGATTGCTTCGAAATCCACGCTTAGTCCCCCTCCTCCTCCTCCTCCGCCCCTCCGTCCGCGACCGTTCCCAACCGGCGGCTTCGAAGTCATTCCGCGATCCGTCAAGGTCGAAGAAGAACGACTGCCCTTTTACAGCCCGGATATATTCTACCCGATCCATCTGGGACAAGTCCTCGCGGGTCGCTACCAAGTCGTCACCAAGCTTGGCTACGGCACGACCTCAACGACGTGGCTAGGACGCGACCTGTCGTCACATGGCGATGGCTCCGGGGCACCGAAATTCGTCACCTTGAAGGTGCACGTCAACACGCTTCACCACAACCAGGAGCTGCACGTCTACCGACACCTGCAATCGCTGCCGGCTTCGGATCACGCCGGCCAGCAATCGATTCGCATGCTGCAGGACTCTTTCGAGCTGCAAGGTCCGAATGGTGTGCATCGCGTCTTTGTGTTGCCGCCGCTGGGCATAAGTCTGAGGGCGTTGCAGGAGAGCACGCCCGGCGAACTGTTCAACGAGGCGTTTGCGAGGGACTTGCTGCAGCAGTCCATCCCGGCGCTGGACTTTCTTCATACCGACGCGAACATTACGCACACTGGTAAGATCTGATGAACCAGTAGTCACGACCCTCTGTTCTGACCACGCAAGCAAGACTTTCACGCCGGCAACCTCCTGGTCGGCATCGGCGATGAATCGCAGCTCGCCGCGTGCGAAGAAGCCGAGTTCAGAAGACCCTCTGCGCGCAAAGCCGTCGGCAGCGCTACCATCTACTCCTCGAGCCTCCTGCTCGCCGGCGGCGCCGGCCGCCTCCACCTCTGCGACTTTGGCGAGGCCCGCGTCGGCAGCCACCACAGTGGCCTGGCCATGCCCATCTCCTACCGGGCCCCCGAGATCATTCTCGACATGGAATGGGGCCACTCGGTCGACATGTGGAGCGTAGGGCTGGCCGCCTGGGACCTGCTCGAGCCGCAGAGCCTGTTCCACGTGTACGAGTCGGAGGACCAGGAGACCAACGAGATGCTTCACTTGGCGACCATGGTTGCGTTGCTCGGGCCCCCGCCGATGGAGTTTTTGAGCCGGAGCGAGAAGTCGAGGAAGTATTGGGACGCGTTCGGTGAGTGAGGTACACTGACGCCCGTTGTGGTTGCTCACGTATCGCAGGCAATTGGATCGGCGGCGTGCCTATTCCTACCGATCGGACCCTCGAGAGTCTGGAGCACTCCTTGAAGGGAGACGAAAAGGTCAAGTTTCTCGACTTTATCCGGGCCCTGCTCCGTTGGTTGCCCGAGGAGCGACTGACCACGGGTGAGGCCTATATGCACCCGTGGATAGCGGATGGGAATTGAGGGATGCATGACGAGAAGTTCACCTGCGACTGGCATGCGACAGGGCACGGGCCATTGCTATAAAGTAATGATTGAATGCTTCCTGGCGAAGGTGCTTGGGCATGATCTTTTGCCCATTGGAAAGGTCCGGCAGGACTAGATCAACCCGGAAGTTTCTTTCACAGCACAATGCGGCTGCGGGCGGATTTCTCGCTGATTGAACCCTCCCGACGGATGGCACCGATTTGACCTTTGGAATAAGGTCTGAAGTTATCACAGGATTGGGGAAAAGATGCATATCAAGGTGGCTTCGCACACGCGGCAGTCGAGGGTAAGTCTACCAATCAGAAGTCGGAGCGCTGGCTGTAATAGACGCGAAGCTCGGTGGGATTACCTTTGTTGATTTATTTTCCCTGGAATCATGGATGGCCGATGGGATATGGTAACACCGAATTGGTATGAATTGGTATGAGTTGGTATTGGGGCAAGTATCGGGGACAAGTTTCGGGGAAAGGTCAAGTCGTCACGATCCGGTCAGGACCCAAACAATCAGTCCTAGACCGACCTCATCTGCATAGCGTGTCATTAATAATATGAAATCTGAGCGTGTGGATGTAAAAGATGATTGTGTGAATTTCCTCCAGATATCATAGTCAAGAAAGTGTAACCAAGACGTTGACCCAAAGTCTATGACTCGCTGCGCAAATAAGATAATCATATACCCAGTCCGCTTCCTCGTTGACATTACCCAAAGCCCTGTTCTGTGACCCCGACGTTCGACCAACCCCTCGTCGTCCTCGTACTCAAAAAGCATGTCTTGTAAATCCATGTCCTCTTAACGCCGATTCATGCAGCATGATCCCAGGTCCCTTGTTACTATAGCCAAGCTCCACTCTCGATCGTAAACCATTCAAAGGTCCTCTGCAAGTTTGGTCATTCTAACCGTCAATGGCCGTGAATCGCTCGTTGGTGGAATAAAGTCGGAACTGGACAAAGATGACGCAGTCCTCAACAATCGTGCCAAGGGAGCCCAAGAGCCATGGCAGAGCGTTGAGGAGGTAGTCTCGATCCTGGGAGTACGAGACGAGGCTGATGCCGTACGTCAGGTTGCCGGTCAAGGATAGCATGAAGAAGAGCAGCGCAAGACCTAGGGGAGTTGTCAGTCACGGTCGTTTTGATTTGTCTTGTCAACGCACCTTCGCAAGACTTTTCCCGGTAGTTCTTGACAATCTGGGGAATTCGCGCACTGTAGGTTGTTAGCGATGCCTCGCAACCTCGAGTTCAAATTGAGCCTACCAGAGATAGCAAACAGCGCTGACATAGCCCAAGGCAAGTCCAAAGCTCTCGCTCGCACTCTTACCCACGGCCACGACAGCATCGGCGTCGGGGTTTCCGGCACTCGGGTCGGGCCCGTCCCAGGCGCCCATCTTGTACGAGACGAACCAGCCGGAAAATCCCACAGTGTACACGGCCAACAGGCTCAAGGCGTTGTGCGTCCAGGGCTTGCTATCGCGGGTCTCGTCCTCGCCCGTCAGGACCTTGCGGATGGGCTCCATGGACGTCTCGGTGTGGGTGGCGCGGCGGCGGTGCGAGCCCGGCAGGCCAAACGAGTCGCTGCGGCGTCGGTTGCGGCGGCCATCGGGCAGGAGAGGGGACTGTTCATCGGCCGTGGCGGCGGCGGCTCGTCGTCGCGAGTTGATCGTGTTGTAGTAGACGCATTGGCTGATGAGGATGCAGTCGGCAAAGCAAAAGTAGCTGGCTAGCGCGATGGCGGTGGGAGCGAGGTGGGTGTACAAGGCTCCTAGCTTGCTAGTTAGCACTCATGACGGAGGGTTGTGGAGGGACGCCACCGAAAGTGAAATTTTTGTCGACGGAGGATTTCCTCGGGAGGATGAGGAGCGAGGGGAAGGGGGGATTTTACCAGCAGAAAGACCTGGTCAAGGGATAATGAAGCGTGACACAAAGCAATACGCACCCAGCAGATTCGTTGCATCACCAAGCAACCACACAAACAGAAAGGCCATGGAGAGGCCATCGGCGCTCTGGGCTTTGTAGTTGGCGACCAACTGCGGCAGCTGCAGGCGAATTCAGGGTCAGCAAGGTTTGACGGCACTGCGACGCAGAGAGTTCAGGGCACGAAAACCCACCAAGAGACAGATCCAAGCTGTCAAACTGATGCTGCCAAAGATGCCCGATAAGCACTCCGTCATGGGAAGGCTCCGCGCCGCAAAGGCGAGAGCGGTGGTGGCCAGCATGGCGAGGGGGATGGCAGAGATGGAAGGCGATAAGAGACAGGATGGTGAGGTTGGACTGGAGAGATGAGTATGAGGATGGGAAAGGAGGAAAAAGGCTCACGCGACACACGTCTATGTTCGAAGAAAGGAGGGATGGAGGATGAAGAGGGCTGGAGAAGGGAGAGTCAGTCAATCACTGGAACCTGCCGTTGTCGGGATAAGGTGAGTCTTCCTTATCAAAGACGATGCGTGTGTGGGCTTCCTTGGAGGTCCCATCAGATGCGGCAGTGGGCTGTGGGCAATGCGTGGGCCATTGCCCAATGGCTCATCAGCTGGCATTGGAACTGCCTGTATTGGCCAGCCTGGGCTTATCGTCGGGATCCAGTGACGCACAAAGAAGCATCTTGTGAGCTAAAAACCGGGTCTCGGCGCGTGCGATTGCTGAGAGGGGAATGGACTCGACGGGACGAGATGGGATAAGATGGACACGAGATGGACTCTGCATGCGCCAGCAGGGGTCTTGTCATGTCGCCGGAGACCCTTTTTGTTGTGTGGGCAGGCATCACTCTGTGTCATTTATCCCATCATGACCATCTTGGTCGGCGTCATAAGGGTCCTATGCCCTCCCTCTTGCGACCACGCATTCCGCCCGTGGCGTGACATTTAACTCAGGTATCTAAGTACCCCAGCCCCGACCTCCCGAGCGATAATAACTCCCGCCCTTGCAGCAGCTAAAACCTTCTCAACACGCCAAAATGAGTTGGGGCAGATCCGAATTCCAAAGGGAGAAGTCCGCTTCCCCTCAGCACACTCATCGAGGCGCCCCCAGCCAGCCACTCCCCAGCAGTCAGAACCCAGACTGGCCTCACGTGGGGCGGCACATGCCTTGACCGTGGCCCTCATTCACAGCGCAAAGCTCGCCAGTGCCAGCATCTCCAGCTTTCCAGCATCCATGCGACCTTGTTTCGACCCCAGCGAGGTCGGACCGCGGGTGGTTCCTCTAGTGACCTCGGGGGACCCCTTGCGAGGCCACGAGGCGTGTGCGCTATTCGATAAAGCTCGATAGCCCCCTTTGCCATCAGCTATCGATTGTAGCCTTGCATAGCTTCGGGCGCGTCGGTCTCGGCCATCATCGCCAATATCTATTTACCTATATATCTAGTTGACAGCACTGTCGCGACTTTCCATCTCCCATCTCCCATCGTCGCCGTTCGACACCATCGCCACTCCAACTCCACCATGAAGATCCTCTCCACAAGCGCCCTGGCCCTGGGCGCCCTCAGCCTGCCCGGCGCCGCTGCTTGGGGCAGTACGTAACCATCGCGACCCCTCCCGAGCTCGGAGCTCTTAATCTGATGCCAATGCTGATTCTCGCGCAAACGCAGGTCTCGGCCACATCACCACCGCCTACCTCGCGAGCCACCTCGTTTCCAACACCACCGAAGCCTTCTTCAAGGAGCTCCTCGGCAACGACGAGCCCGGCTACCTCGCCAAGGTCGCGCCCTGGGCCGATTCCATCCGCTACACCGACTGGGGTCGCTACACCAAGGAGTTCCACTTCATCGACGCCCACGACAACCCCCCGACCGACTGCAGCGTTGATCTGGATCGCGACTGCAAGAACGGCGTGTGTGTCATCACGGCGCTGGCGAATTATACGGAGCAGTCGCTCGATGCTAACCTTCCTCGATGGCGGCTCGAGCAGGCGGCCAAGTTTGTCATCCACTTCATCGGTGACATGCACCAGCCGCTTCACAACGAGAACACGGCGCTGGGCGGAAACCGCATCTATGTTGAGTTTGACGGCCACCGTTTCAACCTGCACCACGTCTGGGATAGCTCCATTGTCGAAAAGTTCCTCGGCGGCCTGCACGGCGAACCACTGGCCATCGCCGAGAGGTGGTCTACTGCTCTGGCCAAGGAGGTTGCCGAGGGCAAGTTTGCCGACGAGAAGGCTTTTTGGTTGAAGGACTTTAACTTCAAAGACCCCAACGGCACTGCGTTAGCCTGGTCGAGGGAAACGAACGGCCTCGTCTGCAAATACGGTAAGTCCATCTTCGATCCATTGCTCTCTGCCTGGGTGACTCACTACCGTAACAGTCCTCCCTGAAGGCGCCGCTGCCATCGCCGGCCAGGAGCTGGGAGGCGAATACTACGAAAAGGCCGCCCCCGTCGTGGAGCGGCAGGTTGCCCGGGCGGGTGTCCGGATGGCGGCTTGGCTGGATCAGATCGCCGAGGCCGTCCAGGCCGAACAGGGCGAGCAGCAGATCTCCGAGGACCTATAGGGGCCATGTCATGTAATCTAGACCATTGGAGGTGGGCGTATTTGGAATACGAGAACTACGCCAACGTTTGGTGCGTATGATGTTTGGGAAATAAAACCGTTTTGACCAGCACAGGCAGCGTTCGGACCGTCCATGTCAGCCCTACTAAGTGCCTCCTCGTCGAGTAGTGTCAGGGGCAGCGCTGCAAGACGAGCAGAAGCTGCGATGACACCTGCCAGGTCATGACTGACAAATTCTTGGGGGAGGCTATGATTCCAAACCAAAGCTTGGCTGCGGGAATTAATCGAGACGAGTTGGAGATGGGATGAAAGATGTCATGGTCGTCTCTCCTCTCGGAACCTGAGACGAGCCGTAGACCTGAGTCTTTGGCCGTCGCAGTTGCTGAAGCGACGAGTGGGGGACTATTGTTCTTGCATTGGAGAAGAAGAAAAAAATTCGAAGAGTTTCACGGGCACCAAAGTTTGTGCTGCCTCTTCGAGGTTGGGCAGCTGGATGGGTGGTTAGGATCGGCGGTTTCACAATGGACGTCTGGTGTCATAGGGGTCACAGATCGAAGGGGGGGAGGTTGCACTCGACTTTTGGGAGCCGAGATCCGAATTTTGTCCCTGAATTTAGACCGAATCTGAACGCTAGAGTCTCTGCGAGGGGTCTTGAGGCTATGTTTCAACGGGAGGCTAGATGGATGGCGGGTTTAGCTGGTCGAGACGGTGCATCGTGATGAGGAGAGGAGTAATTAAAACCAACAAACAAGGACCGTTGGACGGGAGCCGATTGCCGGTTAAGCGAACGGCGGATGAATTGTTCAATGCCGAGCAGTCGGTACGATGAGGTCATCCGAGACACGAGGCTGCGTTGGAGGCCTTGAATTCAGGTGGTTGAGGACGTTGGTGCGACGGGTCGAAGCGTACTTTTGCGATGAGGCAAATAACTAGCGATTCCCAATTGGATGCTGAGTAAAGATGATTTGTTGAATGGGCTGTCTATTTCATACAATCGAATTGGGCTTGGAAACGTCCTTGGGATCGACGTGTTGATGCAATTGTTGGAACGAGGATGGAATTCGCTTTTATCATGCACACAGGCCTCTGCGATTCCGCACGGCCCTGCGGCAGTTAATACTGCCAAGTACGCTGCCAAGACATGCCTGCGCTTTGAACTGGATGAGATTTTCCCAAACGGCTAGAAAAGGAGAAAATTGGAGAAGATGGTCGATACGAGAATTGGACTTTGTAATTGAAGCTCGAATTGACCTTGGGTGATTGTATACGACCGAGGAATATTTTTGGGTAAGGATACATGTGCCTGGGTTGACGAGGTGGAGGTCTCGATATTCCCAAAAGGGTTTGGTGGTGCAAGATTGCGATAACACCCACCAGGCACGCACACAAGCTCACCAACCAGCTTCACTCCATTCCATCACTTCAATTCCTCTCGGAGTATCCGTATTTACCTACGCAGTATGTAAGTCCCTTTTCCTTGTCAATCGCCCATCCCCGGATGCAACCGGCTTGAACCTAGCAGCAGGCTAAAGTGAAGCCCCAAAGATGACAGTCCAATTTCTCAGACACGGCGCTTGGTGCCCGAAACGCCAGCTCCCATCTCTCCGCGTTTGAGGCCGTCTCGGCAAACAACGCCATTGGCTGGCTCCGCGACTCGCCTCCGGGTCGTCAGAGGGCCGAGGAGTTTAATGCGACATCCCAAGGAGACAGTTGCATCTGCTATTTTGTTGCAAGCTGCTTCTTGATACAATGTGCTCCTCAGCTCAGCTGTTAGTGCCAAGCTGGCTAAACAGGCTGAGGGGCTAACACCGCCAACCACCTCAACCCCCTCGAGTCAGCTCCCAAGTGTCGCCTCTGTCTCGCATGCCGCCTCTTCAGACGACCTAGACTGCCTCCATGAGGCTCCTGCCGTTTGATCGCTCTCCGCCCGGCCGTGTCGCCGAGACTTGTTCCCCTTGTGGCCCCTGGTTGAATTGTCCGTCTGATATGCGTCTTTGAGACGGTGCTAATTGCAATCTAATCCATCGGCTCGGCTTGGCCAATTCCGATCGTCTCGACCTCGAGCTGTCGTTCGCTTCATGGCTTGATAAATGATAAACACCCCTCACGCCATCCGGTTTCCCTTCTCTTCTTGCAACGCTGGCGCTGTGTCTTTGTTTACATTCGTTCCTTGTGAGACTCAAGTTGACCTGTGTCTGTAACCTTCCTTTCTGTTCAACCTCTTCTTCAATTTGGTCTGGTACCAGTTTTTTATTAAATTACACCACTTTCACCAACTCAACGAACCATCCTTCACTTTGACGATCGAATCCTATCAAGATGCAGATCTCGCAATTTCTCGTTACTCTTGCCGGGCTGGTGGCCTTGACCGAGGCTGCCACGGTTGGCAGGAGGTCGCCCTTTGAGCGAGCCCTTCGTCGACGACAGTTTGGCGGCGGCTTTGGTGGTGGACAGTTCAACCAGGGAAACCAGAATCAGGGCAACCAGAATCAGAACCAGGGGAACCAGAACCAGAACCAGGGAAACCAGAATCAGAACAACGGCAACAATAACAACAACAACAACAACAACAATGCGGCCGCCACCACCCTCGACCCCAACAACATCCAGACTGGCTCGCAGCAAGATGGTAACCAGCAGCCCGCGGATGGTCAATCGGCCTCGGCCACGTAAGTTTTGTCTATGCATTAAAGACCAAGAACTAATGAGGTCAGGGATGATGCCAACTTCATCAACTTCTGCTCGGGCGAGACTCTCACCAACGGCGAGCAGAACCAAGCCGGTTCCTGCAACGGCGTTGGTAAGTCACTCTTGATTTCTCTCCTGCAACACGTCACTAACTGCAACAGTCATGGGCAAGATCCCCAGTACCCAGAACATGGTCTCCTCCGTCTTCGTCGACCCTCCCAACGGCGGCAACGTGGCGGCCAACCAGGACTTTGACATCTCCATCCAAACTAGTGGCCTGGCGGCCGGCAGCTTCACCAACGCCCAGACGACGTACTACTCTGCGCCCCAGGACCTCAACGCCAACGGTCAGATCATCGGGCACACCCACATCACCGTGCAGGATACCGGAAGCACCCTCAACCCCACGGGCGCCCTGGACCCTACCCAGTTTGCCTTTTTCAAGGGCATCAACGATGCCGGGAACAACCAGGGTCTGTTGACGGCCACGGTCGATGGCGGTCTCCCCGCGGGCAACTATCGCATCTGCTCCATGTCGTCTGCTTCCAACCATCAGCCTGTGCTCATGCCCGTGGCTCAGCGAGGTGCTCAGGATGACTGCATCAGGATCACGGTTGGTGGTAACAACAACAACAACAACAATAATAATAACAACAACGGCAACAACAACGCCGGCCAGAACAATGGCCAGCAGAACAACGGTCAGCAAAACAACGGCCAGCAGAACAACGGTCAGCAGAACAACGGCCAGAACAACGGCTTCGGCGGCGGCAACGGCGGCGGTAGGTTTGGCGCATTCTCCGTGCCCTCCAACTCGACGGCAGCCCGCTCACTATCCCGATAGGCGGCCGCGGCGGGCGAGGTCGCGGGCGTGGAGGCCGGAACCGCGGCCGCCAGTAGACGAAACGTCACGCATGCTGCGAACGGTCGGCGGTCGGACGGCCCAGGAGGCTTGAAGAATCACTGGCCGTTGCAGCTGCAAGTGTCGTTTTGGGAGAAAACGACGTTCACTCAGGGTGACTAAGGGCTTCATTGCCCTTCAACTCAGTGGGGGACGTCTTCACGCCGCGATGATGGGTAGGTGGTGTTGGTGGTTCTTGTATTAATTTCGGGGGCTCAAAGGGAAGCAAGGCCCGGATGGGGGTTTGTGGCGAGCCAGCCCTCATATCAAATGTTCTCGATATCAGTGTGTTTTCCGTCATTTGGGCGGGTTTTTCCCTGCTCAAAGATGGAATGGCTCGTTGTATAGAAATTCATTTCCTGTGTTCAAGATTTTGGGTTTTGTGCTGTCGTTTCTGTGAATGTGTCGATCGAGTCATGGGGGAGTCTGTGTCTGGAGCCTGATGCTCGGGTAGGAGTCGTTCCGTGCGCTTCGATGGGTGTGAAACCGGTCGTGAAGCAGCCGGTCGCAGGTTTCAAATTCGTTTATTCGATGCCGCGTGTAATATTCCTGGAGCTTACCAAGTAATTAGTTCAACTCGAGTGATTTCCCAATCTCAAGCTTCTATTTTCGATATCTCGTGTCATCATCTCGTGTTGGTGGCAGTTTGGTCTCTGGTGTTGAATAGTCCCGTAGTTCAACAAACGCCGCATTATTGGGATTAGGTATCGTCAAACAGGGCCGCAGATGCTATTGAACTGAATGAACGAATTCTAGAGACTAGATTTAGTAGCAAAAACGCCAAAATCTAGTTTCAATCCAAGTCTTTATGTCAGACTGCTTTACTTGTTGCCTTGCTGCGTTACTTCCCAACCCACCCTACACTTCGCCTCAACCTACCCTTCAGATCAAGACAAATTCCAAAGGCTGGCTTCGAGTAGCAAGACTGTTGAAACTCGGATCCAATCTAGTTCTTCATGTCAGATTGCCTTGTTGCCCTGGGTCAGTTCCCAACCCTTCACCTCGCCTTTGCTTACCCCTCAGACCAAGACAAGTCGCCCTCGCCAGGTGAGTAACCGGGAAGAGGTATTTACCCAGTATTTACCCAAGAATGCGAGCACTTGGATTAGGTACGCATATCTGGCTTCCTCGAGATCTCACCCGTAATGGTCATTTGCATTATGGACATCATCTCACCGCCGTACATCCCCCGAACCCGTGAAACGCAACATCTCACCCATATCGGCATGCACTGTGATGTCCCTTCCGTGGGTAAAACTTGCGTTCTCCTACCTGAAGACTGAGCGTGAGCTCATAGACTGACCAAGTTACCGAAATCCCTTCCGTTAGACGTCATCCACAAACATTTGTTTCCCCAAACACATTTCATGCCCTACAGCAAACACCTGAAAGCAATCTCCGACGAGCCATGCCGAATCGAATCAACAAGCTATACCCGGACATCCATGAGCAAGCACCTGCAAGTAGCAATCTCACCACGGCCGCCCGAGATTGCCACTCAACAAACCCCTTCTCCGGATCCTTGCCCACCCGACACGGGAGCTGAATCCTACGGTTCCTGGCCTTTGCAGATTCCTCGCTTTCGGGTTTCCCACAGACGATAAAAAAAACACTTCGCTTGCATGCGGATATCGAATCATCGAGGGGGAAGGGGGGCCTGGACTGGCGATATATTGCTTCGATATTGGGGGCCTGAGTATTGCACAATCTGGCCAACAAGCGATGTCACCTCAATATCGAGAGTACATGGCTTGATTTCGTTCTTGTCGCACAGACTTGGATAGTTTCTGTTGGTACGTGTGTTCCGGCTCTGGATTTTTGTTTAATGCTCCGAGGTTTGCATACCTGGTGCCGGGTTTCTGGAAGAGTGTTGGTTCGTCGTGGTGCTTGAAGCTAAGCAGGACGGGAACCATCTGACCATTCGGGATGGGCTTTAGTCATGCACTTTCTTCTCTTGCTGTTTGGGAACACTTGCGTTACGACTTCGAAACGGTTGAAATGCGACGTCTAGGGTGCTCGCTCTCTCGCTCGCCTCTCGATGAGATGGATGCTACATCGATCCGTCGACGCAGGCGAGCAAGCTCATAGTTTCCCAGCTCGCCCGCAGAAACCAGACCACTTTGACCACGGGGCTTGACTGCGCTTCTCGGCCGCTCCTCGACATTTGCATGGGGTGAACAAACACCCTTCAGGGATGCCAGGTTTTGCCCATGTGGTCATTGCCGAAGCAGCGAGGGGTCGTTCGTTGCACGCACATTTTTGCCCGGCACTTTCAGAGCAACGAGTCAGGAGAAGGACAAGTCTGACTTTGCAAAAGTCATGTTCGACATGGGTGTTTTCTCTTTGTCTGTACGGACTACGAGTCTCGGCTCTCGTTTGTCATTGACAGGGCAAGGGTTCGTTTCCCACGGGGAGAAGCGAGGCAAGTAAGGTAGGGTAGGGTCCGGATCAAGCAGCGGCGGGAACGGAGCATGTAACCTCAGCGACGAGTGCACCCCAGTGTGTCGAACGGAGTGGCGCGAGTGTGTTTGAGAGGACTACGGGCGGGAAAAGAACGTGGTTCGAAAGACCGACTCACTTCGTGGGGTAACGAAACACGTTTTACTTCTCAGCTTGCGTCGCTGGTAGCGGAGAAGGGGAGGGGAGGGGTTCCAGACTGTTCTCTTCTCGGCTTCAGGTCGAAGACATGGATATTTGACAGGCGAATGCAGGAGACGTTGCATTATCTGGCCGTGATGAGCTTTGTCTCCGGAAGGGGGAAGCCTTGCTCATGCGCGATGCTGGAGATGTTGAACGAGATAAATGGACGGAACGTGGGCGACCAGTCTCGGCGATCGAGAGGGGGGGGCGCTGGGGCATGGATATGAAGAACAGGAACAGGGAGGATTGCGTGCCACCTTCTTCGGCCACAGCCAGCATGTGGACGACGGCTATGAGTAAACAAGTAACGGCAGTACCACGAGTGGTCAGTTGTTTGGCCCTCAAAAGACAGAAGAGGCCTGTTCCCGGCCCGCGGCGGGGACCCAAGGGACGAGGAGACGAGGGTTGAAACGGGCGGCAGTACAGAGGCTGCGCCGTTTTTGTTGGTGAGCTGGCTGCCGGTATTGGAGATATAGCGAGGGATGTTCGTTGCAAGTTGCAACCAACATACCTGTCAGAGGCTCAGCGCTGTCCCAAGGATCGGGGAGTGTTGGTCCAACGTGTGAGGGTCATGGAAGAGATCAGCAGTCTTGGCTATGAATGAAGAAGGGATTTACGATCGATGGGCCTCGAGGTAACTGCAAAAGACCGGCCAGTCTGTGCTGAGATGCGACCAAGATGAGCCAATGCACCGGAGGAGGGATTCTTCTTCGCCGCGATAGTCGCCATGCCAGGGGACCGTCTGTCGACGAGAGTTCGCAGCAAGCGAGGCACAACCGCCAGCAACCTCGGGCATCGTTTAGGGAACCCAGGGAACCTGCCTTTCTTTCCAGGGGTATTCGTACATGGTACCGGAGTGGTTAGGTACCCCCCCGGATCGCTGTTAGCGAGAGGGATCTTCCCCCGGCGGGAGAAGAGAGGCGCGGGTGGGGAGTGGGACTATGGAAGGAGAGGAAAAGGAGACCGGAGGGGACGTGGAGAGGGAGAGGGAAAAAAAAAAAAGGAGGGGACGAATATTCGTACCGTAGATGATCTACGCGGCGGGCGGCGCGAGATCACCGTGGGTCGATACACAATAGAGGCGGGGGAAGTTGGAACGTTTCCAGTTTTCGAGGATAGTTAGCCAGGAAACGAGTCAAAGTCAAAAGAGAATGCAGGATAGCTAAAGTCAGTCCTCACACTCCCCTCTCTGCCGCGTCTGAAACCCTCTCCGACGGACGCATGTGCCGGGGGACCTTGGCTTTACTGTATTGTCCTTGGACCAACAGAGGGTTGCATCATACGCGCAACCGAAGCTTTTTTTACGTAGCTTGTCTTTTTCAGCAGTGAAAGGACGAGACTGGTCTTTTGTTCAGGGGTTGGTGAGAGAGTGGCTTGTGCAGGCTCATCCTGGAGACGTCAGGGACCGGGTATAGATATCCTGAGGAGATAAACAGAAGGCATTCGGAGAGACCATCAAGAGTACGAATATCGGTACGCGAAGTTAATTAGATGCATGAGCTTCCAAACGGCGACTAAGCCCGGGATGGCGATAGCTTCAGCGCAAATCCGCCCACTCCCGACGGGAAGGGGACCAAACGGCGCCATTTCTTACGGGGAAGACTGACGGGTTTAACATGTCAAACAAAAGGAGAAAAAATGCAAGCCAAAATAGCGTCGTCGGTTTGTTGGTTCAAGAATCACCTTCCTTGTCAGTCTGACGATCCCCTTCCAAGGGTGTTCTTTTTTTCTCCGACTCAGAGTCGAGTCATGCTGCTGTTCTTGGGGGGTTTCGACTGAATCGAGCCACGGTCGACGTGTTGGGAGGCGCAGAAGGGCCAAGCTGGCGGTTTGTTTGTTGGTTTGGGGGATTTTCAGCCGCAACACCATGAAGGACGGTTTGACGTGTGCACACGGGTATCCTGAGAATAGATTTATGCAGGAGGACTGGTCATGACGACGGGTGGCTTATTGGTGAGGCTGTGAGCGTGAAAGCAGTCGCGCCTCCATCACCACATGCATCGTACGAAGATACCGGCTCAGACCCCTGACGATGTCTCCCCGACGATGTCTCCCTGACAGTGTCTCCCTGGCGATGTCCCCCGAGACCTTTTGGTGTATGAGATTCACCCGCGACCACATCATGGAGAGACAAAGTGACAAATGACAAACCGAGAAAAAGACCAGATGGGCCCCGGATTTCCTGACAAGGTCACCCTCGTCGTGCGACGGTTAGTCTCGCAGCCAGCGGCCCCACGGACAGGGCGACGCGGATGCGACCCGGGCATCTTTTCGGCCGTGGGCTTGATGTAGGTTATGGCATGGGCAGGCTGTCTGAACCCATCTCATCGTGGTTGCAGAGGGGGCTCTTGAACCTACATATACTCCTTGGCCGTCCCTCGACAATGCCTTGATCAGTTCAACTCACTCTCTCTTCATTTGCCATAAACACTCACTTAGTCTCCTTTTCTCACAGTTACAGCCATAGCCATCGACCCGGCGTCGTCTGGCCTCTGTAAACATGTCCAACAGCCTACGCTCGGCCGACGGCCGCATGGAAAAACAACCGCCCATGGAGGTCTTCAACACGGAAGAGCCCGGTTCCCCCCGGACGTCGAGCGCGCCGACCGACACGGAAAAGGTGGTGCACGCCGACGGCACCGTCGAGTACGTCGACAAGCACGCCCTGGGCGGCGACTTTGACAAGATGCCCGAGGGGTACTACACCAGCCCGCAGTTCTTGGGGACGCTGGCTGCCCAGTCGTTGGCCAGCATCTGCGCGTACCTGGGCTGGGTGCTGCCGGCCAATACTTTGTGTGTATACAGTCCACTCCCAGTGAGCTCGCATCTGATTTGTTAGAACCCTCATCAACGCAGACATCGGCCCCTCGGCAGACATCAACTGGGTGTCGACCATTTGGACCATGGGCTCCTCCATCGGCTTCCTCATGGTCGGCCGCCTCTCCGACCTCTACGGCCGCAAGTGGATGGTCCTGAGCACCACCCTCCTCGGCCTCATCGGGTGCATCCTCGGCGCCACGGCGAAAAACGTCGGCATGCTCATCGCCTCCAACGGGTGCAACGGCATCGCCGCCGCCGGTCAGCTCTCCTTTGGCATCGTGCTGGGCGAGCTGGTCCCCAACAAGCACCGCGGCCCCATCATCGGCTTCGTCTTTATGACCTCCCTGCCCTTCGCCGTCTTCGGCCCCGTCATCGCCCGCAGCCTCATCGAGAACACGGCCGCCGGCTGGCGCTGGAGCTACTACATCGGCATTATTCTGAGCGGCATCACCATGGTGCTGTACCAGTTCCTGTACCACCCGCCCACATTTGAGCAGCTGCACGTCGGCAAGACGCGCATGCAGCAGACCAAGGAGCTCGACTGGGTGGGCATCTTCCTGTACGTCGCCGGCTGCGTGCTGTTCCTCGTCGGGCTCTCGTGGGGCGGCACGTCGTACCCCTGGAAGAGCGCCGAGGTGCTATGCACGCTCATCATTGGCATCTTTACCGTCGCGGGGTTCTTCGTGTACGAGGGCTTCTTCTGCCGCGTGCAGCCGTTGATGCCGCCTCGCGTCTTCAAGAACCTGGGTTTCGTGGCCGTCGTCGCGTGCGCCACTGTGGCGTCCATGGTATACTACTCGCTCACCGTCCTCTGGCCCACCATCATCGAGACCATCTACACCACCGACACCATGAAGATTGGCTGGCAGTCATCCGTCGTTGGCGGCGGCGTGTTGCTGGGCCAGGCGACGGCCGGCCTGGCCATCTCGTACGTGCCCAAGCTCAAGCTGCAGGTCATCGCCTGCGCCGTCACCATCTTCAGCTTCGTGACCGCCATGAGCTCGCTGGACAAGGACCGCTGGGCCGCCACCATTGCCTTTGGCACCATTGCCTGCACGGCCGTGGGATATATTGAGAACGTGGCCGTCCCTGGTGTAACCCTCCTCTGGGGTCCCCAGGATATCGGTCTTGCTACCGGCGTGCTGGGCTCGATCCGCGCCCTGGGCGGCGCCGTGGCCCAGTCTCTCTACGTGTCGGTGCTGAACAACGAGCTGGCCAAGAAGATCCCCGAGTACGTGACGCCCGCGGCGACCGAGGCCGGCCTCTCGAGCAGCTCGCTGACGGCTCTCTTCGCGGGCATCACGGCCGGCGACTTCTCCACCGTGCCCGGCATGACCACGGAGATTGCCGCGGCGGTGAGCTCGGCGTTGGTGACGGCCTACACCAAGTCGTTCCACATTGTCTTTTACGCCACGATTCCGTTTTCGTGCCTGGTGCTCATCGCGTCGTGCCTCGTGCCCGACGTGGAGAAGTTCTTGACGCGGAACGTGGCCAAGAGGCTGCAGGATAGCGCGTTTCGAAAGGTGTCGACGACGTCGTTGCAGGAGGTTGAGCAGGGGGAGGCGAGTTCGTCGAGGCAAGGGGGGCAGGAGGGACAATAGGGGTTTGTCTGATTGGTGTTTCTATCGGAGCGTGGCTTTACTAGTCAGCGAGAATAAGATATTGACTGACGAGAAGAAAAAGAAAATAAAAGAAAAGTATCACTATAGAAGGGGACGTTAATTGTGTCTCTGGATAGAGCCTGGTCAAAGGCAGTAGGGGCACGGAACAAGTTACTTTACATATAAATTTACTAGCAAAATACATAGCCGCTGCCCTCCGCAGCCCGCACCTTCCTCCGCTACAGAAATAATCGTCTGAATCTGTCCGTCTGAACTGCGAAAAATCAGGCAGCCGGTCAGTCAGTCAGTCAGTAAGCTGCCCGGCCGGATGATATCACAGTCAGCCGGTCGGTCAATCAGTCGGTCAGTCAGTAAGCTGCCCGGCCGGACGATATAATAGGCCTATTTTCAGTCTGTCAATTGACTATTTTGTCCTCCTTCTATTAGCCCGGCGTTTTTTCCTTCTTCTGAGAGGTCTGCCGCAGCCAACGGCGCCGGGTGCCTGCCTTCCGCTTCCGTCCGCCTTCAACAGCCCTTCCGCTTCCAATAGCCCGAATTTTCCCTCCTGTAGTAGTCCTTCCAGCAGCCCGTTTCCCTCTCGTGTGACGGCTCTTGTGATGACTGTTTCTTCCTTCTGCGAAAGCCTCCTCTGCCTGACTGAGCTAGAAGTCTAGCCCTCGAGACAGGTTGGGGAGGGCATATTGAAGAGGGAAGAAACGGTCATCATAAGAGCCGTCGCACAAGAGGGGAAAATAGGGAGCGGAAGGGTCGTTGGAATCGTCTTTTTTAAACCCCCCTAGGAGCCGAAATTGCTGACTGTTACAGACAACAGTTTTCCCTCCCGTCATGACCCTCGCCACCCCTTCGAGACCCGACCCGACGAAGACCTCGCAGGGACCGGAGGCAGGGACCGGAGGAAAGGGATTTCTTGGACTTGGGGATTTTTGGGTCGTGGGCTCGAGAAAGAGATACTGGCACGCGACGGTCTTGGACAAATATTTCTCGTTAACTTGCCCTGACCTGCACTGTGAGGTACCCCTACAAGTAAAATGCCCGTAGAGGTACCGCCCCAAGAGGGCTGTCGCGCGACAGTTATATCCTCTGCGACAGTTATTATTCTTGCGATAGTTGGCAAATAAGGTTACTGCTACTAACTAGTTACATGTCTGTTATATTAGGTATCTTCTGCAACACTCGCACGACCATCACAGCACACAGACTCCGGGTATGGTACATATAGTCAAGACAATACCATTTATTATGTCATGAGAGTCCCACGATTAAGTTGACATCTAAAGTGCTTCGACATTGAGTCGGTGTATTGGATGTTGTCTAGCAACAATGAACAGTATTACAAGCCCGTGACTCTCCTTTGCAACAATCGAGTCATTCAACGCCGTCCGTACTATACCATCGCTCAACCACGCTTCGGCCTACAAGCAAACCCGTCAGTAAAATACCAATTAAACGACGTCAATAAAGCTCACCCGCAGCCCTGAGGCGTAATGACTCCATACGGACAATCGCCAGAGCTCTTGGGCACGATCTGGTTGCTGAAGATGGGCGTGATGACGATGCCAGCGGTCGCGAACGTGGCCGCAGAGAGCAAGGCCAGGGAAACAGCGAACTTCATATTGAAGGACGAATTGAGATGAACGACAGTGATGCGATTTTGAGTTGCAAGCGATGCAGATTGGCGAGACAAGGAGAGGCCGGGCGACGGTGGCGTGATGTGGATTTTTGGTGTTTGTTGGCTGCCGGAATAGCGACAATAAAAAATCAGACCAGCTGACGGAAGAAATCAAGGATATCGATTAGATGAGGATTAAAAGCACAACTGAAGAGACAAACAGGAAAAAAAAAGAGAAAGAATCGCGACAGTCGCCGAAAGGGAAAATGGCATTGTCTCGATTCTGTTGCAGGGGCCGCGACGGAGACGGTTTCAGGCGGATGCCACCCGAGGCCCCTGACTGGTGGATTTATCCTCGGGGTTTACCTGGTGCAAACAGTTAGGCGCCGAGATGGATGAATAAGGAATTGCTGATCGCTTCGATCTGAGGCCGACGGGTCATCATGGGATAATCCCCCGCACGGCATAGTCGCCATGAGTTCAGAATTATCCACCGTTTGAGCTGTGGAACGGGGTACTTGACTGTCGTAATCTCTTCTTCTTCTTCTTGAGTTCTCTTTCCTCTCCTCCCCTGATCTCATCATCTCCTGATCTCCTCTTCCTCTTCCCATCCCCCTCACCCCTCCGGGTACCACCCCTCCGGGTACCACCCCTCCGGGTATCACCCCTCACCACACCCAACTTCCTAGCATATGCTGTGCAACACACCAACGGTCAGCCCGTCGCCGACCAACACGCCCTTCTGCACGCAGCCGGCCGTACTGTGCGGACTCGACCTGACAGGTCTGTGATGGCGACCAACACGAGGAGGAAATGTCACGGCGTCTTTGTGATTCTCACGCGTGTTTATTTCCATAGAATGAAACGCCATCTAGAACACAAAACACTCTAAAGCACTCTCCACGACAGTGTCCCAGCGTAGTCATTCCGCTGCGGCTCATGACCTCCTCAATGCCTCGAGCAAACCACCTCCAAGATATAAATACAGTCTCATTTCCTCGAGATGCGGCCTCCCACCGTCAACCCCTCACCTCCCCCTGTGCATATCCCGACTCACTCACACACACGAAGCATCCTTGCATCTCTTGACGGCTAGACACACGCATCTAACCATGACTGCCTCATGCACGCCGGTGAGTGTGTCGAAGCTTGCATGAGTGCGTTTGCTTCGTCATGTGGAGTGAGAGGATGGCTGTTTGTCGAGGGGAATGAGGGGGGATGCCATCGATGGCCTTAAGTGTCTGCGTCCCCCCTCTTTCGTCTTCTCTCCTCCAGCTGTCTTTCTTTCACCAGCCATCTACATCTCTTGCATTGTCAACCCATCCAGCACAATGGCGTACGTAGGCTATCATGATCCCCCCTCCTCCCGCCCTCCTCCCGTCTCCTACGACCCCTACAGCAACATCTTCTGCATGCCTCCTCTCAACAACCCCTTCGCCACCACCACGCTCCCCATTGCCGCCAAGAACCCCTTCTCTCGCCCTGCGGCCATCACGTACGGCGCCGCCGCGAAGCTGCCCTCCACCGAGGCCGAGAGGGAAGCCGCCCGAGAAGTCCGTCGTATCCAACGCGAGCTACTCCGGACGAAGATGACGTGTACTGAATGCCGGAGACTTGGACGAAGTGTAAGATATCTCTTCCTTCCGTTGCCCCTATCCAACCATCACTCACAACCACCTAGTGCGTCGGGAACCTCCCCGGCTGCGACTCGTGCATCTTCTACGGCCTCGAGTGCATCCCGCACGAACGCCGCATCATCATCGAGGACGGCCTCAACAATGTGGCCTTTAGCGTGTTCCTCCTCGGCACATCGGACCACGACGACCTCCCCGCCATGTCCATGCAGACTGTGGCGGCCGTCGACGACGGGAGGCGCAAGTCCCGGCCCGTCAACGAGCGGCCGTGGGGCTACGCTCCGGCCAACGACCCCTGGCCGCCCCGTCTCAGGCGAGGCTGCTCCCGGGCCATTTATCCCGCCGAGACGCCCGTCGACGCGGACATCTTGCCGTCGTGCTTGTATCGCGTGGCCACATCTGCTTCGGGCATGCCGTTTAATCGGGCGCCGTTGTAAGTGGTTTCTTGGGTTGTCTGGCCTGCTTGCCTAACTGTCTAGGTCTCGGATCCCCCGTCCGTACAGCCCGTACGTGTGGAGGGCGTGAGTATGCATACAACCTCCAATCTAGTGTTTTTTCTACTCATACAATCCTCCATAGCCCCATCTTGGCCCTGTACTCCGACATTTACGACTCACGTCTCGAGCAGTGCGACTTCCAGTTCTGGACCACGGTCCCCGTCCCGCACGAACTGGCCCTCCGGGCCATCTCGCTGTACTTTCTCGTCGATCACTCACTCATTGGCCCCTTTTACGATGAGTTCTTCATTCGCAGCCTGGTCTCCCGGTCTCCGGGCCACTGCTCGGCGCTGCTCTTCAACGCCATCATGTTCTGGGCGTGCGTGAGTCTCCCTGCAACAAGTCTTGACATGATGCTAACCTGTGAAGCAAACGTACTCGGGCATCGCCGAACAGGCCCGTCACCTAGTCATCCCCTTCCGCGACGCCGCCGTTGAGCTTCTGGAGATGGACCCGACCTCTCCGTGTATCCTCGCCATGGCGGCCACCCAGTTCCTCAGCTTTGGCTTCCTGGCCCAGGGCCACGTGGATCAATGCAAGTACTACCTCGAGATGCTCATCAACCGCGCGAGGGCCTGCGGGCTGTTTGGCAACGGCCAGGAAATCCCCGAGGAGCACCAGAAGTCGGTGCGGTTCAAGGCGAACTGCTATGCCGCCTGGGGCATCTTCAACTTCATCATGCAAGTCCTAGCCCCCCTAGACACTTGCTTGTGATGACTGACCCCTGTAGAATGATGAAGACATTCTACATCGAACTTAACCTCCCCGACGACTTCCAGCGCCCCACGCTGCCCATCCCGACGGGCATCCCGGACATCGACGACCCGTCCATCGTGCCCGGCCACCAGAGGTTCCGCCCGGTGTCGCCGACCTTTACGGCCGTGTCGCAGCTCTGGTCCGTCATGTTCCAGCGCGCCTACTTCAGGTTCACCGGCGACTACGTCCCGCTGCAGCTGGAGCTGTCGCTGGCCGAGCTGCAGTGGAAGCTGGGCAAGCTGACGACGTGGAGCGCCATGCTCCCGCGCAGCCTGGCCCTCGACGAGTTTAGTCCCAGCCACGTCATTGTTTTGCAGTAAGTCGACTCACTGTTCCATAACAGACGTGAAGTTCTAACATCAGCAGCATGTGGCTTCAGGCGTCCATGCTGAGCCTGCTCGAACCCTTTGTCGACAAGAACCTCTGCAATATCCGCTTCAACACGCCCTCCCTGACCGCCCAGTCCAGCCGAGCCTTCTACATCGACTCGACCAACAAGCTCAAGCGCCTCGTCATCATCTACCGCATGAACTACGACGCCTCCAGCTTCACCCTCCTCTGGCACCCGGGGCTCCACTCCGTCTCCAACGCCATCACCAAGGACTTTGGCGGCCGGGATTCCTCCTACTACCTGCGCGTGGTCCTCTACGCCTACAAGAACTTCCGCGCCTCCTTCCCGGTAGTCGGACAGCGCATCGTCGACGCCACCCTCGGCCTCGCCGTCGAGCGCCGCTTCATGACGCGCTGGCAGGCCGAGTCCTTGCGGGACAAGCTGTGCGCGACCGACGGCCGCCGGCCGCACTATTTCGGCCCCTCAGGGTTCCGCTGCCACGTCGTGCCGTATCAAGTGCTTCCCGCGCTCGTGGGCACGAGGGATGAGGAGCAGGCGCTGTGGATGCCGCATCGTTGCGGGACGCAGTCGCCGCCGATAGACCCGGGGAAGCCGGTCGACTTTGCGTCCATGCGCATGCTCGAGGCGGTGTTGCGGGAGCAGGTGTACTTTAAGGATGCGTATCTCGACGATGAGGACGAGGTGGTCGACGATGCGTGGCTTGACCTCATCATCAATGGGGGGCGATAGAGTGAGTATTTCAAATAGGAACGAGGAGGGATGAGGATGCAGGCAATTGGGAGACTGCCGCAGGAATCACGGCGGGTTGGATTGGAAAAACGGAACAGACATGCTGTGCTTTGATTTCTTTCTTGCGGTCTTTACCTCTTCTTCTTCTTCTTCTTCTTCTTCTCTGCATTGGCTGACAACTAATAACATTTCGCGCTCTTCTCAAAGGGTACCGATATCTAGTGCTTGGATTTCTTTCTTATAGCCTTTACCTCTTCTTCTTCTTCCGCAGACTGATAACTTTTGACATTTCGAACTCTTCTTAATCGACACCGATATCTGGTACTGGGATTTCCTTCTTCTAGTCTTTACCTCTTCTTCCAAGCATAGTCTGATAACCATTGCCATCTCGAACTCTTACCAAACCATCATGCTGCCTCTCGTGAACGACCGCCTCAAGCTCGCCCACTCCACACCTACCTCGTGATAGAATGAAGCCGCCTCAACGCAATCGAAAGCCGTCTCCCACACCTCCAGCGACGCTACAACCAAAGGACCACCCAACAACGACGCCAAAAACCCCCCTGATTCAGATGCCTTCTCTAGCGGGGCCATGTCTCTCAGTTCAGCTGGTAAGTGCAAGTCCAACGGCCATCACGCGCTCGACTCTCCCCCAATCTGGCCGACCAGACGCCCGGTGGCGTCGGTCCAGAATGGCTGCGTACCAGAAAAAACATGCACCTAACCCGCCTGATACATACACAAACGCAAACATCCCAGACTCGACCGGTCGAGGTTGGTTGGGTCCTATCACTCAGGCTCGCCGACGGTTAGTCCTAAAGGAGGAGAACGGCCCCTGATTGGCCCAGAGAGAGCCGACTGCCCATGATTGGCCTAGAAGGTGGAAGCCGCCTGAGACATTTCACCCAAACTGAGCTATGCGCAATTTTCTTCACTTTCTTCAACGGCTTGAACGGCCTCCCGGCGCGCGGTAAGACCTCTTTCCTCTCCTCCAGAACAAGCAAGAAAACCGCTGATCCCTTTTTCACTGCCTCCTGAACCAACGCAGGGAGACGGTTTTGTGGCGGCCACTTGGCCCACGAGGCTTGCATGAAAAGAGCGAATGAGGGATGGAATCCAGTTCCGGGTATATGCGGCCCGTGGAGGCGAGAAGACCGGCGCTGTGAGTACAATGTGTCCGGGCAGGCAGCGGGTTATGTAACATTCGTGTATGCATGTGCAGTAATTTTGTGCAAGAGGTCGTCTTCGCTCGGGTGATTGTGTTGCGCGTCGTGTCGGGGAGGCCTGCAAGTTGTGTAGCGATTGAGTTGGAGGCATGGAAATGTCGTGCTGGGCGGCACGCGTTAAGTCACGTGATTATGAGTCACATGACATCTTCGCACCGGTGGGCGGGGGTTAGAGGCGCAAGAGAGAGTGGGAATTATTTTTTAACAACTAAAAGCAATACAGGCATACAAGGTACTCTATGGCTTGTGTGTGGTGAAAATGAAATAGAAGAGATGTAGAAACACGAATAGAAGACAAAGAGGCTTCCGAGACGACCCGACGCTTCTAGCGAAGCGGAAGAAGCAGGTAGATGGAAACTTCAGCCTCACCAGGGAGGAAGCGGCAGAAGAGTGTCACTTGGTTCAAAAACGCCATACAACAGCAACAACTTGCACAGCTCGCGCCATCCTCATTAGCAAGTTACGTTGTGGGCACCGAAATATTGAAGATCGAAAAAGTCGTCCTATCAGACTCGCCTTTACATCGGGTTACGAAGCTTTCGCATCTTGAAATCCGTTCTATGGGCCTGCCTGGCACCTCGAATGAATGCTGGACTGTCATCCTAGATCAGGCTCAGCGAAGATGGCCGACATTCTACAAGCTCAAGATGCCTTGGACAGACGATTGCATCATTCCATGTCAACCCCCTCCAGAGGGGTGAACGCCTGGTGTCTGAACATACCTTTCTTGCCTCCTTTCTCCCTTCGTGTCTCAAATTGACGTTGTATTTTACAACCATATTCCCCCAGTATCGCCTTGTACTTGGTCGCTCACACCTCTGCAACGCGCCGCCTTTGTCTGCCAAAATTGCATTCCATTCCATTCACCCATGTATCACAGACGCCCTGTTCTGCCCCGACAGGTCAAGTCGCCCGCATATCCGTTGGTCCTGGCTGTTGAGGGGTTCATCCCAGGAATGCGGACATAGTGTACATACTCAATATATTGATTGGACTGCCACTTTCTCATCGTTTCCTCTTTATCGAGTCGCACAGTAGACATTCCACACGCTGCCGACTGAGACAAAAGACGCCTTGCCCTCTCCGCAGAAACTTGGACACGGCACGCCGGGGTCGCAGGAAAGATGACCAAGCGGAACACAGCAATGCGTGCACAACTTTGTGCTCCCGTTGGATAAGCATGACATCGCCTCGAAGCTTACGTGGTGTAGAACCGGAGCCCTCGGCCTGCAATGCATTTGAGATGACCGAGCACGACTGGTGTAGTGCAATGGCTATCAATGCCGGCCGCTTTCTTGCTGTAATACCACTTCCCAAAGCCCCATACCAAAACATTCCCTCGCCGGCCCCCAATATCACACTGTGACTCCAGCACAGGTTCAGCCGTTTCTTACATGAGCAAAAGTCCCGTTATTATGTATGTAGCACATTATATGTACAGTTTGCGTACAGAAGCCAGACATCCCGTCCGGAGTCTTCGTGGCCGCTGCGACTCGATCGACAGGTAGATTACCATCTTCCACCTTTTGCCTTGCTATCCACTCTCCTCGTCCATTGCAACTATTAGAGGTCGTCGTTTAGGTCAGGATGGCGGGCTGGGGAGCCTCGGCGGCGGGGGCGCGGGTACCGGGCGGGGGGAGGAATAGGGGGAGGTAGGTGATGGCGAGGGACATGACTGTTAACACAAAATGTTAGCAAAGCCTGTAGCTTGTAGGAATCCATGTTGAAGTTGAAAATGTGTGACTGCTTGGGGACGTACTGGACATTCCGACGGAAAAGTAGCCGGGGGTGCTGGCGTTCTTCTTGGCGTCCTCGCTCTCGCCGAGCCAGCTCTGGACAGAGAAGATGACGGCGGCCCTATTGTTTGCAACCTTTGTTAGCATCGCCGCTGCGCCGTCGCTGTGCCATCGCTGTTGGGAGTCGGCCATAACAGGCAAGCGGTCGTGCCACGCCGGCTAGGGATCGAGACGCACCATCCGATCATCTTGTTCCGGGTGAACATGGCAGCCATGGGGAGGGTCGTGGCAAGAGTCGAGGAGAAGTCGGTGTTGTCGGCCTTGGTCTTAGGCTCCTGGTAGGGGATGACTATGAGAGGGCGATGTTAGTAGCTGTCGCTTCACGGAGTGGTCTGGTGCCGTCGCATTGCTTTGGGGTGGCGCAAACACGAAGGAAGCGCGGTTAGGTTGCGCACGACGGAGACGCCTGTGAGAGCTGATGAGGAGGAAAGAGGAGCAACTCACCCAGGTCGGGCCTTCGCATATCCTTGTTGGGGGCCATGGCGACTATTGCTTGAGCTGGATGACTTTTGTTGGAGAGACGGACGGGTTCTAGTTGGTGTCGCGATTCGGTTGCTGCGAACTGTCTCTTGAGCAGGTGTGGATACAGGTATGGGGAGAGCTAAGCCCGGCTAGGAAGGCGCATGAGAGGTGGTGGTACAGGTACACGTGGAGAGCTTCATGTCGCGGAGCAGAATGAAGGGAAGAGGGATTCAACTGTACAAGAACTGATTGCTTTTGGTGGACTTCTGAAGCTGCATCGATATTACAAGTCCCCACTGGTCTTCCCTTCTCTGAGCTGCCTTGCATTGGCATCTCCCGCGCGTTTTACCTGTTCCGATGGGAGCCATGATCCAGCCTCAATGTACCTCGACTTCCTTCGCGAACTGGATCCACCTGCACTCTCCATCCCAGCTGTCACCACTTCCACCCCCAGCTTCAAGTTCTGACATGATGATCTCGACATAAACCTCAACCCCCTTCGCCTACCGGCGCTCGATATGCATTAGTATCTCAGATGAACCCAGCAGGTGCAACCATAGGCGAAGCCTCAGCCTCGCCTCCGAGAGTGTTACTGTCGCTGGAAGCTCTGGCACTGTCGCTGGATGCTCTGGCATCACTGCCGCCGGACTCTTTGGCATCACTGCCACCGGACTCTTTGGCATCGCTGCCGCTGGAAGATCTGGCGTCATTACCGTTGTCTACCATCGATTCTCGTCGCTCCACGAGATCAAAGCGAACCCAGTTGGCCACCTCAGTCCCAAAGTAGTCAATGACCTTCTTCAGCCGGTTAAACAATTCGGGGTCCATCTCGCCGCCAAACCTCTCTGTGAGCGTGTTGACAAGGAGTTGGACGTGGCGGCCCGCCTTCATGCGGGCAGTACGCTGGCGGAGTTCGATGTCTCTACGCGTGCTGAATCGCGATCTAGGCGCATCGAACGCGTGAGGCATGTCCACGAAGCTGTCGACGGATCTCTCGGTTCGCAAGTTGGGCGTGGACCAAGGGTAGCGGTCCTGCGTCAAGTGTCGCCTGGTTGCTTCGGCACTCTTCAAGACATAGCGCTCATGCTTCTCGAGAAGTCTGACGCGAGCCGCAAGTTGGTCACCAATCTCCATGGCTCGGTCCTGCTCAGGTCCATGCAGATCTCGAGCCAAGCTCACCAGCTCGCGCAACGGGTGGGCCATGACATCGGTCCAGCAACCTTGATAGAGTTCATCGGGCACGAGGTAGTTGAAGGTGTACTCGGTGAGATCCTCGGGAGCGCCTCGGACGAGATCCGCAATGAATGGATCGTGTCGCTCGCCCCAGGCAATGAGGTAGTGCTTCACCTCAGGAGTGATCACCTTGACTCGGTGTTCGTCCAGCCAGTCGGCGACGACGACGCCGATGACGGGGGAGGGGTTTTCAGTGCTGTGCACCAAGAGCAAGGTGGGATGGCCCTGTCTCATGATGTCGGCGCGTCGGATTGTCTTGGTCACGAGCAAGAATCCCTTGGGCGGACCAGGCTGCTCCGGATAAACAAGCTCGGGGAGCTCAACCGGATTGGCAACGGCCGGAGCGACGCGGAAGAGCTCAGGGTCAAAGGTGAAGGAAGGGCTTCTCTCCCCGGACGAGTTGGCTCCTTCGGCAGCCGGCATGATGCCAGGGCCTTGATGCTGGTTGTCGGCAGCTTCAGCGCGTTGAGCGTACGGGTACTGCCCAAGCGGGAAAGCGCCAGGAGGGTGCAGAGGGTGGGAGATGATCTTCTCCCGAACTGAACGCTGGCTGTTGTTGCGTCCAAACGGCCAGCTAAAGAAGCCTCTGCCGCGACCGGAGGAAGGCATGACTTCTTGTGAGAGGGGAGAAAGGTAAGTGTTGTTTTGGGTTATTGTTCTGGGTGATGTTGATATCGCCTTGACAATAGATGAAATGTTGATAGTCCGAATGACTTGCAGACGGAAAAGGAAGAGTTGAAAGAGAGGAGTCCTGGGGATTCTGTGTTTTGAACCACCGCGGTCTCGAGAAAGGCGGGATGTTTTGATCAAGAAAAGAGGAAGAGGAGGAAGCAGAAAGAACCATATGGCGGTTTCCGTCAGTTGGGCGATGCTGATTGCACGAACGGCGGCCGACGAATGACTGCGCGGCAATGCGAGAGATTGGACAAATCAACAGGAGACAAAGTCTTGATTCTTTTTTTCTCCTCCAAATACGTGTGCTGACCATACAAAACATGGAGTTACGGCGAAGGCTTTCCTCTGACGGTAGTGGTCAGTCGGCCAGTCTCCTGCACCAACGAGGCAGGCAATGAATCACTATGCAGTCCGCGCAGCTGAACGCATCCGATTTAGATGACTACGCATTCAAAAAGGGTAAATAGAAGGGAAAAGGAGAAAAAGAGAGGCGAGAAGAATAATATTTCCTTGCCCAAGGGGTTGGTGACCCCAGACCTCCCTCGTTAAAGAGCGATGCATAAAACCGCGCACAAAATGCATAAAATTCCAGACCACGGCAGTGCATAACTAGTATCGGCTCAGCTGAACCATTCGCACACGGCAGAGAATTGGCGAGATGAGGGGTAGATGCAAGGCATCCCACGCTTCTTACGGATTGGGAATGCATATTCAGGACAAGAACAATAAATGAGCAGTAATCTCAGAAATCTGGTCCACGTGGTTCGCATATTCCTTGTCGGCTTCGGTCTCTCTGTTTGCTGGAGCGCAGCACAATGTCAATCGCAGGTGAATGAAGACGCGACATCACCACCTCACCCTTTTCACCCCCCTCCCAACTAAAATTCCTCCCTTGCATCTCACCAAACGGCGATGCAAGCCACCAAGCCTCACTGAGGCAGGCAAAAAAGCAATGCCGGTCCTCTTTCGCTTCTCCACGTGACGCCCAGGTGAGACACCACCAGCGGGAGGGTATATCCAGCGCCTCCCACCCTCTCCGTCTTCTTCTTTTTTTTTTTTTTTTTTTCCCTCCCTCTCTACATCGGCTCTTCAGGGAATATCTTTCAAAGCTCATTGCGTGTATCTACTTGATCGTCGCTTCCCACGACGCTTCGTTGCAATCTGCCTCGCAGCCTGTTTTGATAGTCGAGCCGCCTTACGCACCAAACCCTTGCTCTCTCCCTTCAAGCTTAGTTACTGTTACCTTACTCTTACTACTTACCTTGTCACCTACCTTACCTCTATCTTACACACACATTCATACACACACCTCTCTCTTGTGCCTCGTCTTGTCTTCTCTCTTCATCCAACAATGAATCCCAAGCTCCACCATCCCCAGCCTCAGAACCAGGTGCGCTGGTCTCAACTCCTCAGCCCCGAGGACCCCAACCGCGTCGAGGTCGCCTACTTCCGGAAGCTGAAAGGCAAGGACACCCGCGAGTGGTTCGCAAACGCCGAAGAGTACCGCGCCTACTGCGAGTACCAGGCGCACCTCCCCTCACTAGCCTCCCTGAACCTGTTCCCCGAGCTGCGGCCGTCGGGCCTCTCGGGCCCGCTCCGGACCCGGGCCTGGATCCTGCACGGGGCCCGGCTCGACCCCCGGCGCGACCGCGAGCGCCGCCAGCGCCACCAGCTCGAGAACCTGCTCTTCGAGGTGCTCCAGGACGACGGCGCCGACAACCCGCTCATCGCCGCCTTCTACCCGCACATCGGGCTCCGCGCCCCGCCCCCGCGCGTCCCGCGCATCGTCCAGGTCGACCACCGGGACCGCGGGCCGCTGTGCCTGCCGCTCGCCGTCGTCACCGCTCCGGGGGAGGCCGAGCTCCGCATCCGCGCGGCGCGTCGCCTGCTGCCGCGTCCGGAGCCCGCCGTGGTGCCCTCGGCGATCGATAGCCTCGACGACGACGACGACGACGACTACCACGACGGCTACCACGATGACGATGACGATGACGACGAGGACGACGACTACGGCAACCGAGCTGTCGTCTCCAGGCACTGCGGGATCCCCGGCAGCGCTGCCCGGAGCCGCATCTATACGCCGGCGGATGACCTATTCAAGTTGCCCCTGCCGGCGGCCGCCCAGCACATCGAGCCCGTCGAACCCGTTGCGTGCCGCAGGCAACCCCCGCGCACGACCGGCCAGGCTGCCGTCGAGGCCGCGTTCCGGGCTGCCGCTGTGCAGAGCGGCCAGCAGGTGCTCCGCCAGCTGGCACCCAGGCCTTCCGTCGCTACTACGACTTCTTCTCACGAGGGGGCGGCGCCCATCGTGAACCCGCCTCAGAAGAAGAGGCAGCCCCAACTGATTCCTAAGCCTTTTATGATGGAGTTTCAATTGAAGGTGCCCAAGTGGAAGGAGTCTCTCGGGGATGTGCCTCAAGCCATGGAGCCCAAGGGGGAGGAGCCTCTCGTGGCGGGGCCTCAACTCAAGGAACCCAAGGGCAAAGAACCCGAAGAAAAGATTGAAGACGTCATCTACGTCAAGACGGAGCCCGTCGACGTGGAAATGTCCGACTACGACGACTATGACGCCGCCTCCTCCGTCAGCAGCTCCAAGGCGGCCGCCGCCCTCCCCAAGTCCAGCAAGCCCGTCAAGACCGGCCGCGTCGCCAAGAACTCGTCCAAGTCGCGCGCCGCGTCCCCCAAGATGACGGCCAAGCAACACCGCAAGTCGCCCAGCCCTCAGCGCCCCAGCGCGGCTGTCCAGCAGTGCGTCATCACCCACTCCCCTGCATGGTATTGATCACTAGCTCACCCACGTCTAGGCAACAACAGCGACAAGGCAAGATGCCCTGCAACGAACGCGAGTGCGCCCTCACCCCGCGCCCCTCCAACGCCCCCCAGGTGAAGGCGTGGTGCCCCTCGGGCAACATGTTCATCTGCCACATGGGCGAGTGCGGCCGCGAGCAGCAGCGCGAGCCCCTCACCCGCCGCTCCCTGCTGGCGAAGCTGTACCCCGGGCCGGACAGCAGCTCGGAACCCGTGCCCTTCGTGACGAGGCTTCGAAAGACCTTTGCCGAGCACGCCTGGACCCGACACGGGCGTCGCCTGACGGCCGAGCAGATGGATCATTTCCTCGTCGAGTAAGTTTTCCCGCCTTTCTTTTCATGCACCTCTCTCAAATGTGTCAAATTTGAACGTTTTTGCTGACCACCCGTACCTCCTGTTAGCACTGGCGACGAAAATAAGGAGAACCAGGACCCCTACGTCGTGCCTCCCTGGGCCGGCAACAGCTCCTTGTAATCGTCGAGAGATGGACGACCACCTCTAGATCCTAGCGAACCCAGGTTCGAGGACTAGACAAGACTCTTGAACAGTCGACATGATACTCTATCCCATAACTTGATGGGCGCAGATAACCGAGTCAGACAAATGGCCTATCTCTAGATCCTAGCGGACCCAGGTCCGAGGACTAGACAAGACTCTTGAGCAGTCGACATGATACTCTATCCCATAACTTAATGGGCCGCACCCCATAACTTGATGGAAGCGCATATGACCGACTCTGTTGGCGTCACAGTATCACTTTGCGCGGATTTCATAAAAAGTTTGTTAAGCGGCGTTTTGCTTTTCTATACCCCTCTTCTTTCCCCCCCTCTTGCGCTCTCCTCGAGAGGCTCGAGGACCAGGGATTTTGTCTTGCAACTTGATATGAGCGGCTTAGGTTGACAGACGCGTCGTTGTTGAGGTCTCGCATTGGCTTGGCCTTGACGCTCGCGCGCTGTTGACCATGATTCCTTTCATATATTTGCCTGTCTCACACAATCGGGACTCGGGATAGGACTTTTTGTCTTTAATAGTTTCGAATTGACAGTGTGTGCTTGCCATTGTTCCCTTGCTGCAGCGATGTGAATCAAGTTACCCGTGTCGAGGTTTTCAGCGTACGCAAAGATGTACTTCGTGTGTCAATTGCATCTTTCTTCCTAGGCCTCATCCTGGAGGCTTCCGACTTGGTATCAAACAGGGACTGGGCTGCCGTATCTCTTTAGCCTAAACATCGTCATGTCATATGCCCGAAAAAGAAAACAACAAAAGCCAAAAACAGATTGCCCAAAAAAACTTGGTCCAGCCCAGCACAATACCCGTTTGCCGTTCGCTGACGGACCATGCAGAACCCCGAGACAAAGGAAATTGAACGCCGCGACATGAGAAAGCCTCCCTCCAATGGTACATTTCACGCGTCATTGCCCGCCATTCCTTTCAGTGGGTGTGTGCATTTTGTTCTTCTCTTCCAGCCTCCAGCCAAAAGGAGGTAGGCAATTACTCGACGCGAATAATAACCTTCCACTGCAATGCGCCCGCCTCCCTCACGGCGCAGGCCAGACATCCGCGCTTCCTCCGGCTAATAATTGCGTTCCAGCCGTTCTGCGCGCACAGGGCCCGGACGATGACCTCCATGTCGGAGCCAAACTGGCGCTTGCGCGACTCAAAGTGCATCTGCGCCGCGGCGGGGAAGCTGCCTCGCCGCTGGACAATGTTGTACTTGGACGTCAGGCGCTCCCTAGTCGGCGACATGGGCGACTCGGGCGCGATGTTGGTGATGCAGTCGATTACGAGCACGCGATCGCTGCCCTTGCCCTGCGATGGGCGACGGTTGTTGGTCGGGACTGCAAGGAGCTCCGAGAGAGGTGCGTGCTGGCGTCGCAGAAGCTCCGAGATGTGCATAATGGTGTAGTTGAAGTACTTGTGCAGGGGATGGCCTGCGGTTGGGTTAGCAATAGTCGACTGGCTCAGCTGGAAAGCGCTCATCTTACCAGTCCTGTGCGCAGGTCGAGAACTCTTGCCAAGCAAATCAGATCCCGAGACGTCAATCTGCTGAATGGTTGGGCTGGTCGGCGATTTGAGGAACCTGACACCGCGAGACGGCGTACAGGGGTGGGCTGTCACGAAAGTCACGTCGTAGGCCAAGGAGAAGGAAAACGTCTCTGGAACCTGGTCGTCGATGGACACGCCAAAGTTGACCGTGGCTGGGTGAGACAGCAGCTCGGGCTGCTTGCCACCTTTGGAGGCGCCAGACTGGCCGGGCTTCGCGAAAGGCGCAGATTGGATGGCATTGGCAGGAGCCATGAGCTCAAGAGAGCGTAACTTGATGGACAGCATTGGCGGAGGGGTTGAGTAGGTGTTTTCATGGGGAATGATGAAGTCGGCAGGCAGAACGGAGTATTCGTCCGCGTCCCCGAGAATCGACGACTCCTTTTCCACCCGCTTCTTCGCCCAGAGTCTGGCCTTTTTACCGAGATGCATCAAATCTCCTACATAATTGTTAATGACATGCTTTTTAATGGGATCAAAACTTTTCACCTGGCACATCTTCAGATTCAATGTTGATCCAGCCGTCAGTCTTGCCCACAGGGATGATATCGCTCGACACCCATCCCATGCACTCAGCCGACCCTGAGCCTGCGGCAATGACACGACCAACAATGCAGGACGTGCTCCAGAAACTCTTGCCTCCGTACACAAATCCTCCGCAAAGATTGGCAACGGGCCCCAACTTTTCCATGGCCGTGGGGTCGTTTTCCAGGAGAGTCGCCATGAGAAAGTGATAGAGGCCGTCGCCAGGCAGCATCAGTCCAAAGATGTATGACTTAGACAGCCAACCCGACTCGTGGAGGACGGCAGCGAGTTTTCTTCGCTGGAGCTGAATCCTCTCGTATGGGCTCTTTGGGCGATCCCATGTTCCAAAGTATGACTCCCGCGTCTGTTTTCCGTTGGGCCCCGGAGTTGGCGTAGGACTAGGCAATGTCGGCGTATCGATTGATTTGCGCAGGTTTGTTGATATCAAAGCCCCGTACGTGTCGATACCCGGCCATTGCAGCTTCCTTGCGAAATGAGTGAGGCCGTCCACTTGACGCTGCGCGTGGCGTCCCTTGATCGTGTAGTTGTAAGCACATGATGTAGTCTTATCATCATCGTGGTTTTGTTGTCGCAGGTTGATCTTGCTGACAAGCGACCCAAGCCATCCTGGCCCGGAGTTGGGTGGAGTTGGTGCCTTTGGGGGAGTTCCCTCGACCTTGGCAAGGTCGATATTCTCGAGCCAGCTTCGGGCGAGATGAAGAGACCACTTGACCATGGCGGTGGCGGCTCTCTCAAAGTGAACAACGTCAATGGGTCGGAACGACTCCACGCCGTACTCTTCACCCTCGGTAACTGCGTCCAGCCGAAGAAGGAGTTCAGTCGCCACAAGAATCTGCATGAGCAACCAGTACTTCTCTTCGGCACGCTCACTAGTGTGAGCTGCATCGTGAATGGAAGTGTCGTCGTCGAGATCGTCCCCGTCGCGACCTCCCCACAGGATCTGACCCAGCCTGATCCTCCATTCAACGTGGGTGAAGTCGAACCAGACATTAGCGGTCCCGAGACACTTCAGCAGCGAATTTATTTGGTTGGTTAGGCTGTAGTGATCGCGCTTGTCGACCACAGCGTTGGATGGGCGCATAAAGGTGTGGAAGAGGTCTTGATAGGTCGAGACGGAAGCTCGCTTCCGGAGGTTGTTGTCCCGATACAGTTCTCCATTGCGTTTGAGCCTGTCGAGAATCTCCGTCTCAGGAAGTCGACGCAGGTATCCCAAAGGTGAAAGCATCCGCTCACGGGCTTCAATGATGACTTGGGCCTTTTTGCCAACACTGTCGAAACCGAATTGCTCTTCCTCCAGGACATCGCCAACGGCGAGTTCAAGAGCGGATTGGTAGCCCATTGTGCCCTTTTCAAGACCCTGCATGCTCAACATGTTGGGGCGCTCTCGACAGCGGATGAAGAAATGAGCCTTTCGAGATTCGGTGACCTCTTTCCTCGCATCGGGGTCACGGTTAGTGTCTCTCGTCAGATGCGGCCAGGCAGTGACACCACTCCAGGCTCGGTCCTCGACCTGAACATGGTCGGTGAGGTCCCGGATCTCCAACGCCTCGTCAAATGGAAAGGCGACGCTGGGATGAGGAGCGCCCGAACAATGGCCCTCGCTGCGGGCAAAGTACTGAGGGGCGCCGGAGAAGAGCTTCTCGATCTCGCCCTCTGTGAGGGTGGACATGATTCTCTCCAACTTGAGGACAGGCTTTGCCGCAGAAGCAGAAGGAGGAGGAACAGGAGCAGAGGGAGCCACCTCCGTACCCGGGGTCGGGGGAGTAGGAGGTAGCGGCTTGTTCGGATCTGGTGGTGAGCGCGGGGAAGCGAGCGGCCGCGGGCGTGAAGTTGATGGCGAGTAAGGACCAGGACCTGGAGGTGGGGCCTGAAACCGGGCGGTTCGGTCGGGAGGAGCGGCGCGGTGTGGAGGAGAATGCGGGGGGAAGGTGGGTGAGCACTTTTTGCAGCGGGAGCGATTAGCAAGTCAAGCACTGAGGAGGCAATGGCTAAATGACGAATTGGACATGGAGGAGAAAAGGAAACAAGGAAAAACAGCAAAGAAAGAAAAAAAGACGTTCGAATTGAGGGGTGGAGGGGAGGGGGACGGGGCCGGTTTTGATGATGGGATGGCAATGAAATGGATCGATCGGATCAGAGTCAATTTCGCACCAAGGAAGAGGGGCCGCGCAGAATTGGGACAGCAGAAAAAGCCAACCGCCAGCCAACCTGCATTCGAGACGCAGTCCCAAGTCCGAGGGGAATAAAACGCCCCAATTGCGCCGCGCCCACCGAGGCTCTAGCACTGATGCAGTGATCCTATGACCTGATGCGGTACAAGGATGCAGACTCGAGGGCGACGACTTGCAGCGGGATCGTCCTGGCACGCGACACGAGTCGACTCGTCCAAGGCCACTGCCATTCATTTGTGCCCACCCATTCTCCCAGGGGCCGCTGGTCACAACAGGCCACAGACCACTACAGCCTCTGGGCTGAGTATGAAGCCCTCCCGGTGGCCTGATGGCGAGTCCCGGTGCAGATGCATCTGCACTGCGATCCAGGGCCCGGAATGGGCACCACGTCCAGATCCGAATTCGAACGTGTCACACGCTGCTGTCAGACGTGCCCCTCTTTCACTACTTTTTTGCTCTTTTTGCCGCCCTCATCACGCGTGGAAAGCGAAAAGTAGCAGTGGCAGTGGCAGTAGCACAGTGTGCGTCCCCATCATCCCGAGATTCAAAGGGCTGCATGACGTTCAAAGAAAATATGGAGGTGGCTTACGCTGTCTCCGGGGCTCATGGGCCCCGATGGTTCATCCGTGTCGGTGTCGGCGTTCCTCCGCCCACTTCTCTCCTTGACTTTCTTCTTGGCTCGCGAGAGCAAACCCTGGAGTCTGGAGTTTGGCATTGAAAAGAGACCACCACCGGATGATGTGCTGGATGCCCCCCCTGGTGCTGATGCAGATGCAGATGCGTCGCCTCGGTGGCTGGAGCTGGCGCCTGCAGTGTCGCCGCCAGAGTCGTACTCGTCCTCTTCCAGAACCGTGGCGTCTAGCCGTTGCTGATGGCGGGGAAATCCAGCCGATGACGCACCGGTAGATGCGCCAGTAAACGTCGACTTGGTCTTTTTGTGGCTGCTCGGCTTTGGTACCGCCTCGACTGTTGACTTTGACTTCTTGTGGCCAAGACCAAGGGGCCGAGGTTTCGTCAGAGGCATTGCCTTCGCAACTGTACCCAGTACGTATTGGATATTTCCCACACCCTGGTCCGTTTTTGGCGATGCTGCCACTTTTCGTCGCGGATCTGCAAGTCCTGCAAGACACGTCCGGTAAAAGGGGAAAAAGCGAGTGAC
The DNA here is from genome assembly GCA_911649645.1 of Thelonectria discophora. Lineage (NCBI taxonomy): Eukaryota > Fungi > Ascomycota > Sordariomycetes > Hypocreales > Nectriaceae > Thelonectria > Thelonectria discophora. Next base: position 2,311,695 of record CAJVRK010000012.1, read on the forward strand.
TTCCGCAGCGACAACGTCCAGCGGCGCGGCGTCGGCGATGCAGCAGAAGGCCAACGGCGAATAATCAGCGAGTGCGGTGCGGGCGCGGGTGCGGATTGTGGATTTGTAGGTGGATTTGTCGTTTGTCGATGTCGGTATGTAACTAGAACTGGTGGGACGGAGGACAGCTCGTCTATCAGTCGGTCAGTCAAAGTGCCGTGTTTTCCTACGTCTCCCAGTTGTCAGTCGGATGCTTTTTTGAGTTGTTTTCTGACCGAAGTCCGTCGCACAATCAAAAGAAGCCTTCGGATAAAAAAATTGAATGGGGAGAGAGGGGGGGTTGGCCATTGATTATTAGGCGAGCTGTCTGACAGGCACAGGCACCCTCTTCAGGTCGCGCATTCTGGTACGAAGGAGGAAGGCCCGCCCTGGCACCATTTGCCCAGACAGTCGGTAAGGAAGGTAATGAGGAAAGGGAAAGGGGGATCGGGACGAGGAAGAAGAGACAGAAGCAAGAACAGGATGAAAAAGGCAAGAACCAACAGACAACCAGCAAGCAACCGAAAAACTGATGATGGCGACGGAAAACCTGTCGACGATAAAGAGAAACGGCAACCGTGGTCAACTTATGTGGGGGACAAGCTGAATGAGTACCGCCTCAAGTTTATCATCAACCACAAGGCCACCAATCCGTCAGTCCACGTACGTACATTTGTGAAGCATATCATCAGTTAATATGCCGTCCGGAAGAGCCCTGCGACCGTCTCAGGTTGTTCGTTTCGAAGCCGCACAATCCCGTCGCCGCCGCCAAATTGCCACAAAAGTCCTTCCCGGCGTTTGCTTTTGTGTAGGTAAGCAGCCGCCCGTCTTTGTTCGATGGGAGTTGTCTTTGTCTCGTCGTTCTTCGCATTGCCAACACCAACAAAGAGTCTCTTCGCGCGCGACGCCGCAAATAGCAACAGATGCCGTGAGCAGAGATGGCGACCTGCACTAGAGCATTCACTGATGATCAACTTGCAATCCGAGCAAACGCAAACATCCGTCCGGCCTTCCGCTGCCGTGCTGCACTTCCGAGGAGGGCTGCTTATATATTCCCAAAGAAAATTCTGAATCAGCATGCAGCAACCCCTCCTCCTCCTCCATAATCTGCCCTCCGCCCTCTCCTCCCCCTTCTTTCCCTCGAATCCACCAGAGCAACCATCCATGTCGATGTGAAAGCCCAATCGAGTTTGTGCCGCAGGGACTCGCATCAGCTCTGTGCGTTACAAATGGTGCATTGGTGTGCCTCTGAAAAGTGTGTGCGTAGGCCGCTCCGTGGACGGACTCAACGGAGTGGAGGGACAAGAGAGAATCGCACTCGTTCTTTACAGTGGGAAGTCTCTTGAGCGACTCCAGTTTAGCCGCGAAGCCTCTTCGAAACCTCCGCCGTCGGTTCCAGAACCCCCCCTCTCCCGTCCTTCACGGGCCTTGATACCGCTCGGAGATGGCCTCCGAGGAGGTGGGAAGTGGGAAGAGCTGTCGCGTCCCGAGGGCTCGACAATGCAATTGGGGTGTTTTACCAAGGCCCTGCTCGGCTTGAAGCCCAGCTGCGCGACCTATTTCTGGGTCTGTGAGGGTCCTCGAAGCCGAACATGATGATGAGACTCCTCGTCAGCCTTGCTAGTGCCCTTCGCGAAGCTTCCCGCGGCTGGTCGCATAACCCGCCGTCTCCCCATACGCCCCCGTATCGTGGCGTTTCGTTTGCTCCTAGGGGGTCCCGTCTTTTCGTGTTTGAGGTTGCAGTTTTGGCACGACGTCTGTCTGCTCGATGCCGAAGCCTTGTCTTGGCTCATGGCCTTGTCTGTTTCTAATTGTGTTTGATTCAGATCGGAACTCCCTGCATCCCTACCACCAGGCTCGAGATCCCTTTGCTAGTGTTGCTACCTTCTTGTGGTCACACAGCAAGAGTCCATCCATGTCCCTCGCAAACTCGCGCGGGATTCAAGGATGACGGATTCATATTTGCTCCACTGCCAAATTAACATGCCGCTGCCCCCCCGTTGCCCTGGCTGCTCCGCCTTGGTTCAACCCTGTTTCTCATCATCATTGCCCTTTACGTGAAACGGCGGCCTCACCCGCCTGCGACCGTCGACTCCGTAGAAAGTTCGAAACACGCGACAAGCAGCCATAAACCTTCCCAACCCCCTCCCTCCTTAAGATAGATGCATCTGGCTGCGCGGCACTTGAAAAATGTCATGGAGATGCCGTTTGATTCAAGAGGCGCGTGTCCCAGCCTGATCTCGGCCTTTCTCGACAGTTTCTCAAGCAGTTTGCCCCCCGTTGCACCCGTGCGCCCTTTCGCAAGCTTCCCTAATTCCCCTCAGAATAGAAAGTCATTCCCTTAGTGGTATCTACCGTCCCGGACGCCCAACGTGTGTGATGACGGATGCTAAGCCAAGTCCAATCTCCTTCCTTCCCTTTCCCCGTAGAGCAGTTCCCGTCGGTCTCGTAATGTCGGATCTTCTCACGCCCAGCCTTTTCTCCTTGCCGAGGCCAACGGCTGACAGCGTGGGGCACCTGAACCGCATTGAAGCATCCGTAAGACTACCTATTGCGAGCCCGCTTCAAGCTGGGGGGGTATCATGCACCACCACGAGGAGGTATTTCGGATCTGGGACAATCACCAGTTCCTGCTTTCGAGTCCGTAGTCGAAGAAGCTTCACTTCATCCTGTCGAGAAATCAGCTTTCCGACTCCTTGCCGACACGACCGTGGCAGAGGAACCCACCTCTGAGTCCAGCTCTTGCACGAAGCTCCCCGAGTTGTTGACAAAGTTCCACACCATGTTCGCAAACTGTTCCACACCTCGCGACTCTTCCTCTTCCGGTTCTATGTTCTCGGTCGAGTACGTCGTCGCCGTCGATGTGGTCCGCGATTTCGTTGTTTGGAGGGCGTTTACTTGCCCGCTCCTCTTGAGGATGGCTCCGGTCGCTCGGTCGATGACGATACTGGCTTTGACGCCAGGTTTCTTAGATAGACGGCCCAGCTTCTCTTCAAAGGGATCCTGCCCGTTTGCCTGCCTGCCGTTAGAGAATGAAGGTTCCCGCATCCCGTCCCTTTGTGTGATATGACGTACGAGTGATGAATCAGTCATTTTGGTTGCGAGGCTGGGGCAGGCGAAGGAAGAAGGCGCAGGAACGAAAGTCCAATGCGCTTGTCAGCAAGACGGAAAGAACGGCGTGAATCTCACAATAACGTAGCGTGCTTGAGATCCTCTTTGCGACAGTTCATCTGCTGTGATCCAGACTCCCAGCTCCATGTCGCGGGGCCAGAGCCACGTTCTGCCTGTCCACACCGCCAATTTTCCGGGCCCCCACCCACGGCCAAGATGGGAAATCTTCAGTCACGACAAGACATCAGAAAAGATTGTGAACAAGCATCGAAGCAGGCTTTATTGAATAACAGTGGACTCAATTGTCTCAATCCTATTTCATTTCAGCGCAAACTCCGGTCCTCCTTCAAACCGCCAAGATGGGTTCCAGCAACAAAAAGAAGAAGGAGAAGGCGAAGGACTTCCAGGTTTGTACTGAGGGCTCCATGAAGATCGCACGCTTACAGAAAGGAATAGAAACCGAAGTTCAAGGTCGGAAAGGCCAAGGCAAAGGCTTCCAACTTCACAGACACCAGCTTCAAATCAAAGGGTATGTTTAGGGAGTTCGTGCCCTGGATGTGTGTTAATTTGTGTAGCAATTGTCATGGGACATCAGTCAATAGCGACAACAGCTCCCGATGTCGTTCAGCAATTCAAACACAATCTATCCCTCGCCTTTTCGTCTAAGTCTGACAAGCAACGAAAGGAGGCTCTCGCCTATCTCACCACCCAATTCTCGTCAAAACCGCCAGTCAACCCCGTCGGGACTCACACAGTTCTCTCAAAACTCCTCCCCTTAATCTCGGACAGCTCAACGCCCGTGAGAACTCAACTCTTGAAACTCTTCAGAGCTCTTCCCCCGGCCGAAATACGGCACAGCACTGAGCAAGCCATTATGTTTGTCCGGGCGGGGATGACCCATCTATCGGCCGATATCAGCAACGACTCTCTCGGCGTCATGGACTGGCTTCTTGAAGTCGCAAAAGATGATCTGGTTACATGTCCTGGAGGCTGGGTGAAGACCTTGAACAGTTTTTGTGCTCTTATGGGCTGGCAAATATCCACCTCCAAATTAGGCTGGTCTTCGGGCCATAGATCTGGGCTAAAAGCCCAAGACGCCGCAATCCAAGCCCGGCAAATCACGACCCTGTCAAAGTTCCTCGAGGCCGGCCTTCGTCCTGAACCGAAGATTCCTGAGGACGAGTCCGAGATTTGGGACAGTATGTACCGTATACCGCGAGACTCGAACGCTTTCGAGTATCTAAACTTGTATGGTTCTCGTCGGGACGAGGACGGTGAAATGTACCCGAGCCGGGACGCAAGGCAGCGGGTTTTCGAACGCAGGTTCCTCGATGTGGTGATGAAGGGTTCTGATCAAGCAAAGAAGGAGGGGGGCCCAACCGGGAGGGCTGCTGCTGCTCTGGATCGAGTGTTACAGGATGGTATGGAAGACTATGAAAGCTCGGCAGCAATGGACACGCAGGATCTGCTTAGTCTCTGGTGAGCAAAGGAAGGGCACAGTTAGAGAGAACTTACAGATACCCAGAATACATATATCATGACTATTCTTTGCTCCGAGGGTGTGATGCTGGACTTCGTGATTGGTCTATAGATTTGGTGTTGCCAGGTTGTGATTTTCACACATAGGAGGAGAGGAGGGAGCCTCGTCGACGAAGAGATACAGGAAATGCGTGCGCCATGATTCTCGCAACTAAACTCTCGTCACCAAAATCTATCTGGCGATGTGAGACTATGGAGGAGTGTTAGCAAGAACGCCCATACTGCCTGTAGACAAGATTTCAGCGGCGAAGCTGCTCTCCACAGCTACTCACCATTACTCGCCCAGAACAGCAATGCACCGGGGAGTGACAGTAGGAGAGCGGCCAAGTATGTGTGTGTCTGTCTGTCGGTTCTTTGGATTTTTGTCATGATCATTTGCCTGGTGAGTTCACAAACAATGGGCAGGGCCGGTATGTGAGGTGCGTGGTGACACTTGAAGTTGAGGTGAGTGCAGAAGTCAAAACAACGCAAACAAGTGTGATAATGTTTTCCAATCAAATTGAATTATATCTCTTGGTACCTACGGAGACGAATGATCAACCGTCTGTGCCCAAGTTGGCAGGCGCAATCCAAGAGTTGCGATGGCCTCTCCCAAAGCGATCCGAGGAGAAACCAGAAGCCAAATGCCACAAAAGCTCTACCATAGACTGCAAATACGCCATGGAGGCACTATAATACTATGGCAGCTACTAAGTTAAAGATTATTCACTGCTCCAGCGCACCTTACACCACAATGATGCTCGGCGGCCCTCTCTGGCGTTCCCCTCGTGTCCCTTTCAAACTTACTAAGCCCTGTGTGCCTCTCCGAGCCCGAGTATTCTTTTCTCGAACTTCCAGCAGCTTCCAAGATTCCAGTTGCAACTCGAGATAGCCGGGGTTGCGATTGGGAGAGCGCGCAGCCACGGCTTCATCCAACGACCAAACAGGATTCAGTAAAGCATATCACCATCCTCCCTTCTAATATTCTTTTAGGCTTGTTTATGCGTCACAAGAGACATCATTTCCTGCATCTTGACTGGCAGATTGCTTCCTTCCTGCATATGTGGTAGGTGCGACCAGGTTCCTGCCGATAAAAACAAGTCTTACTCTCCCTCCCCGCCCTCTCCCTTCCCTTCCTTCCTTCCTTCCTCTCTTCTTCTTCCACCACCCTTCTTCCATCAACATCATCAACTTCAATCAGAGGAGCAGCGTTGAGTTGTGACTCTGAGTTGAGTTGAATCATTTGTTGATTGCCTGCGCAAGTCAGTCACTTCTTTTCCCTTTTCCTCCTCCTTTGTTGTTGTTTGGGGAACCCGCAGCTTCGTCCTGCCTCTCGCCTTCCTCTCTTCTCACATTTCTCTCACGTTTCTCCTACCTCAGCTACCCTATTACTTGTTTATTGGTCTTTTTTTTTTTTTTTTTTTTTTCAAATCTTCCATCCTTCCGCCTCAGCGTCGGTTCCAGAACCCACGTCCCTCTCCCCTTCTCTTCCCACTTCCCTCCCCTCTTCACACACATTCTTCACTCGCCCGCCTGAGCACCGAGCCTTAGCTACTAACACTACCATCGCAGTATCATTCTCTTAGCTTTCGCATCTTTGCTCGCATTTCAACGCGTCTTTAATCATGGCTGAGCCTTTCACCACCGCAAACCTCAAGGAGGCACTCCTTGCACCAGCCACCAGCGGGGAGACAGGTGAAAATAGCAAGTGGGAGAAGCCCCAGGCTATCGACTACACTGCTTTGTCTTCCGACAACTACGACCAGCCCTGGGGCTCCCACGCTCGTACTTACGAGTGGAAGGATGAGTACGGTGATGTTGGGCCCAAGTACCCCGAGCTGGAGATTGAACTCTTTGGCGAGCCGTCTACCCGTTTCGAGCGAACTGGCCTCGACTTTTCTCGGTAAGACCCAATCTATTGCTCGTACATATTTTTCTGACCGGAGCAGCATCGAGAGCATTGAAGTCACTCAGGAAGGCCCTGTCAAGATTCACCCCGTCCGCTCTTTTGCCGATGCCGGCCTGCATCCTGTCATGTTGGAGAACGTTACGCTTTGCGGCTATGATAGCCCTACCCCCATCCAAAAGTTCACGATCCCATCCATCTTGCAGGGCCATGATGTCATTGGCATTGCTCAGACTGGTTAGTTGGTTGTGTTCGGTTCACCTCATCTCTTGTTAACATAACATCAGGGTCCGGAAAGACTGCCGCATACCTTATCCCCATCTTGAGTAAGCTCATGGGAAAGGCGAAGAAGCTGGCCGCTCCTCGACCCAACCCGGCCACTTTCCGTGAAGGAATGGATGAAGTCACTGCCGAGCCTCTGGTCCTCGTCGTTGTTCCCACACGCGAGCTCGCTGTCCAGATTTTCAACGAAGCTCGAAAGTTCTGCTACCGAACTATGCTTCGACCCTGCGTCGTCTACGGTGGTGTTCCCGTCCGTTCCCAGACCAGTCTTCTGAGCAAGGGCTGCGACATTCTCATCGGAACTCCTGGTCGCCTTTGTGACTTTATTGAACGTCCTCGAGTGCTCACTTTACGCCGCCTCAAGCACTTGATCATAGATGAGGCCGACGAGATGCTTGATCAGGACTGGGGTGAGGAGCTTGAGAAGATCCTCACTGGAGGAGGTAAGAACTGTACTACACTCTCATGGGCCTCATGTACTAACACCCTTCACAGAACAGGATGAAGGCAACGTCAAGTTTGGCCTCTTCTCCGCCACCTTCCCCAAGTCTGCTCGTGACCTCGCCAAGCAGTACCTAGCCGCTTCTCACGTCCGATTCCGTGTTGGTCGTGCCGGCAGCACCACTGAGAACATCAAGCAGGTCGTCATCAAGGCCGAGCGCCATGAAAAGCGAGACCTTCTTCTCGGTCTCCTTTCTGAGATGTCTGGAATTCGAACCATTATCTTTGTGAACAGTCGGCAGGAGGCCGACAATCTTGATGACTTCTTGTTCAACATGAAGCTCCCCGTCACCTCCATGCACAGTGACCGCACTCAGCAGGAACGTGAGGCTGCCATGCGCTCTTTCCGTGCTGGCAATGCTCCCATCCTGATCGCCACCGGAGTCACGGCTCGCGGTATTGATGTTCAGAATGTCATGCATGTTATCAACTATGATCTTCCATCCATGGACTACGGAGGGATTGAAGAGTACACTCACCGTATTGGTATGTATAATCGATCACATTGCATGAACCAACCTAACTCTTTCATCAGGTCGCACTGGCCGTATTGGTCACCGTGGCATCGCTACCTCTTTCTTCTCCGAGCGTGACGAGCCTCTCGCCAGCGTCCTCACCCGCACCCTTCTTGAGACCAACCAGGAGGTTCCCGACTTCCTAGAGCAATACGTCCCTGAGGGTAAGGCTCGTGAGAATCTCAAGTTTGAGGCTGACTCGGACTTTGATCCCAACGATGTTGGTGATGCTGCTACCTTCGGTGACGACACTGGGGCTGCCGGTGGTGACGCTTGGGGTGGCAGCAACACTGAATATTCGGCTCAGAACGGAGGCGATGCCTGGGGTGGTGGTGATGATACCGGCAAGGCCCAGAGCTCGGCCCAGGCTGAGCCTGCCCCGGGTTGGTAAACGCCTCTCATATACCCGAAACCGACTTTGAGATGTTATGCAACTTGGGGTTTGGTTCTTTGACATTTGAAAAGGAGCTTTCCTGGCACCTATTCCGGCCATGAAGATTAGACAGCGAGCATAGTATGATCCGATGAGGGGTTTTTAAGGCACGTCAACACATAGCCTTGTAGAATCAAAAATCACAAGGACAAACAATTCTCAGCGATTCACGATGCACCCATGCTTGCTCATGCGAACAAACTACTGTCTATGTTCATGTCATAAATGTCGACCACAAAAGGTGTGTCCAAATGACATCGCAGTCTGGGTGATGATTCTTGATCAATCGGAACGCGCTATGCCAGACGTGCATCTCTATTTAATTGAGCGTAGTATTTATCCGGGGTTAGCCGTCGTAGTGTAAGATACTTGCAGTCACGACCCCTACCGGTAGCTGTGCAAGTTATAAAGAGCATCGAGGCAATGGTGACGAGTAAACGAGTTTCATTTTTGGTTATCATTATTACGATTTCCGCCTCCCCACACCAGATGCCTGCTGCTCTTGACCAGACAAGCCTAAGCATTCCTCCTCTTGACCATTGTCCACAATCCCTCCGCCTTGCGAGTAAGGGTGCCGTAGCCGAGCTCGACGACGCCCTGGGTGAACTCCCAGCTCTCCTCCTGGTTGGCGATGGGATATCGGACGGGTGGGGGGATGGAGGTGCGGATGCCGGCCCAGCCGAACCTGTCCTCGCAGACAGCCTTGATGTTGCACATGGCGCGCAGGCCTTCCTCGCCGGCGAAGCGTCCGTACCCGGAGCCGTCGACGCCGCCAAAGGGGAGCTGGACGGCGTAGAAGGCGGCGAAGTCGTTGACGGCGACCATACCGGCGCGGAGGCCCTGGACGATGGGCTTGAGGCTGGGGTCACTCTCGGAGCCGAAGACGGAGGCGCCGAGGTCGTAGCCTGTGTCGTTGGCGATGGCAAGGATGTCGGCGGGCGAGGAGGATTTGGCTTTCATGAGGGTGAGGATGGGGGCAAAACACTCGCGGTGGGCAATCTTCATCTCAGCGTCAACGTCGGCAATCAAGGTTGGTTGGAAGTAGTGACCCTTGGGGAAATCGGGGTGCTGATATCGCTTGCCACCACACACCAAGCGAGCGCCCTCTTCGACGGCATCATCAATAAGCATCTCCAGACGAGGGAAAGCCATCTCGGAAATCATGGCACCCACGTCTTCGAGCTGACCAATACGCAGAGACCGGACGCGGGGCTCGAGGAGAGCGAGGAGCTTTTCGTAGATGGCGGGGGGCGCAATGACACGCTCAATGCCGATGCAGTTCTGGCCAGCGGCTTGGAACGTTCCGCGGAGAATGATTTCGACGATGCGGTCCAGGTCGCGAGCTGCAGAGTCGAGGACGATGAAGGGGTCCTTGCCGCCGAGCTCGGCGAGTACCGGGGTCAGGCTCCTGGCGGCGCTGGAAGCAACCATCTTGGCAACCTTGTGGGAGCCGATAAAGGTGATGTGGCTAATGGAAGGGTGAGAAGTCAGGTGGTCAGCAGTGGTAGGCCAGCAAAAGACGACCTGAACGAGCTTGGGATCGAAGCCATTGACGACAAGGGCTCCACGGATGATGTTGGAGAAGTAGAGGCTGGACCAGACACAGTGCTCCGAGACCTTGACGATGATGCCGTTGCCAGCGAAGATGGCACTGATGATGGGGCCCATCATGTTGTGGAAGGGGTAGTTCCAGCTCACAAGGGCAGCAACGACGCCAAGAGGCTCGTAGTGGACAGTATTGCGCTTGTAAGACATGAGGAAGTTGGTAGGGCGGCGCGAGACCTTGAGGGCCTCCTCGCCGTGGTCAAGGGTCCATTGAATCTTCTCGAGGGTGACGAGAATCTCGCCAAGCTGGGCGTCAACCAGCGTCTTCCCGCTATCGACGCAGGAGACTCTGCAGATTTCTTCGGCATTATCGAGGATGTGCTGCAAGAGCGAACGCAGGACAGCCTTGCGCTGCTCGAAGGTAGTGTCTTTCCATGTCCGCTGGGCGGCCTCGGCGGCCTCGATAGCACGGTCGACGCCGTCCTTGGTCGTGGGGTTTGCGATTTGGAGAAACTCGCCGGTGGCGGGGGCGTAGCAATTGATGGCTGTGGAACCGGGGATGTATATGCTGGGCTTGTCGACAGTCCTCTTGGGTTCGGCCGACTCGAGCTGGGGGACCTGATAGACCAGGACTTTGGGACGGAAAGTGGCGCGGGCGGCCTTGGTAGCGAGACAGGTGACGACCAGGGAGAAGACGACGGCGGTTACGGTAGCGGCAATGGAAAAGGTTTGTTGTCTAGGAGAGGAGATGAAGCGATCAGCAAGTCGAGGGGTCAAAAGTCAATTGACAAGGTGAGGAGGGCGTACGAGATGTCGTAGTTGGTGGCGGCGTATTCACTTGCGCACTCCCAAAGAGCGACAAGCTGGGGCTTCATTGTGTCGACAAGAGATCCCATGGTGTCAATTGGGAGTGCAGAAGAGAGAGCTTTTGGTCGCTGCCTGTCCTGAATGAGGAAGACGGGACTCAACTCATGACTATGGATTGTTGGGGGTCGAGGAAGAAAAAGCAATTAAATGAAGGAAGGCACTGCAGGCGTCGACCGTTTGAAGCGTGTACTCGGTACCTAGAGCAATTACTGCAGGGCAGTTGGAGCGGGGTGGGGCTGGCATTTCCCCTGGAACCTTTCAACGTGCCAGTCGTATTCGGACCTGCAAGCTCGCTGCATGCAAGAGGTGAGGGGCTGAGGTACCTGGTACGCGATGAGCAAAAGCACCGAGCATCGGCGGCCCCCGTCTGCATTGCCGCTCCCGTTACACCACGAACGCGTTATCGATCTCGGTGCCCCCTTACTCACATCGACACTTCAAACGAGAGACCTCATGACTTATTCTTTCTTCGTGTTGAGTTTCTATCTCTCGTCTCCAAAACGGAAAACAAAAAAAAGGGGACAAGCTATTATGATGCCGTATTTACAAGCAGACCCCCACGCATCCTTGCGCCCATCTCCCATCTCGTCCTCATCCTCGTCTTCTCCTTTGACGGCTGACTGACCGAACCGACTCTAAAATGCGAATGCCTAGATGAGGAAGAGAAAAACCAATAAGAGATATAAAGAAATGAAAAAGATAAAGTCACTGTCGCGCGTGGCTGAAGCAAGCAATCATACAAAGCCAAACCCGCCTTTTGCATTTCCCCTTTATAAACGCCCTGCGTGTAAAAAAAGACTTGCTCGAATCCGACTCGTCGGGGATCCAATCAACCTAAAATCACCCCCTCTTCCGTGTGTGCGTTCATTGTGTGTGAACGCCAGGAGCTTCTGAGCAGTTCTCTCGAGTTCGGTGGAGAAGCCACTCATAGATCGCTCGTGCAGATCATAAGTGCATCAATGGCCTCGTGACAAGGCTCGGGATATCAAAGAAACAAAAAGAAAATAGACGACTCGAGAGAGCGAGGTCCGACCGTTCGACGGTAATGTACAAGGAGCGTCTGTATTCGGTGTGTCGTGGAGCGCCTACACGTTGGCACTCTTGGATAGTGATAGCCCACGTAACCGTGGGAACCGCACTGATGAGGATTGAGTTGACTCGATTCTTGACAGTCGCGCCGCCGACGTGAAGTCGCTGCTGGCCTCGTAACTGGCTCGAACTCGATCCATTGATTGCCTCATGCGGTCGTACGACGGTCGAGCCCGGTCGATTGACGGTCGTGGCTGTGCACCGCCGCCACTGCTACCCATGTCCAATGACATTCGAGGACCTGTGTAGTTTGTCGAGTCGCTGCCATTCTGGCTGTGTTGGTTGTATGTCGTCGTCCGCGTCGCCGTCGATGGCGGATAAATAGGCCGCAAATCCTCGTCAACGCTCCCGTAGTTGGCGTGCTTGATCATCTTCTTCGACTTGGAGCTGTTGGATGACTTGGACTTGTTGCTCCTCGAATCCGCCATGGTGGCGTCGTCGGACTCCTCCGTCACCGCGAGGTGCGAGAACTTGCCCATGAGCTCCTGTTCTCGGATGATATCGACGTCGTACGGCCAATATACCTTCTGCAACGCCTTGATAGCGAAGCGGGGGAACAGGCAGATGACGGGGACGATGAAGAAAATGGCCCAGAAAGTCGCTTCTCGGTATACTTGGCTGGCGGCTCCATAGAAGAACTCGGACGAAGTGAAGGACGTGTAGATACCGGTCCAGAAGAAGATGAAGACATCGCTGATGACAACAATCAGAAGCATCAACCAATCCCATCGGTACGTGTTGATGAGGATGTACATATTGATCGTGATGACGGCCGGGTGGGCAATGTAGGCTCCAAATCGAACTCGGTCCTCAATGTTGAGACCGTCCATGGAGACAAAGGTGCCGTCCTTGAAGAGCAGGTAGGGAATAAAGAAAACCATGACAGACTGATAGATACCATCGGCCATGTAAAGCCTGTTTTCTCGTTAGCCTCGTAACATCTCACTTATCTCGTCTCCGAAACTTACCAAAACTTGGTCTGTGTCCACTCAAGACGCTCTATGCCTCGGCGATAGAGCTGTGGCACAGCCAAGGAGACCTTGTCTGACACATCCTGATCGAGGACACCCATGATACCAACAGGCACCGAGGTGAAGAATAGGTTGAACATCAGGATGTAAGTGTAGTCGAACAGATACGTCATGTCGAAATCGGTGAAAATCTCGAACCAAAAGATGGCAAAGGTCCACACCATGTTCTTGTAGAAGAAGTTGCTGATGCTTTCAGCGAGGCGGCGGTAAGACCATCGGCCGTGTACCAGCACCAGTCTCTGAAGGAATCGGAACTGAGCGATGGCGTAGTCGGAGGACATGGCAGCTTGACGACCTTCAACACCAGCAATGCCCACACCGACATCGGCTTCCTGGATCATAGCAACGTCGTTGGCGCCGTCGCCGATGGAGAGTGTCATGACGTCGAGACCGTTCTTTACCATGGCAACAACAGCGGCCTTCTGTGCGGGGCTAACACGGCAGCAGAGAACAGACTTGCACTGTTTGCAAAGCAGAAGGAACTTTTGCTTCAAGCGATCGTTGAGAACCCATCTAAGGGTGAAGCCGTCAATGACCAAGCCATGGGTTGGTGCTGGCGCTTCGTGGCTTTTCTTGGCCAAAGCGAGCTCTTCGTCGCTGCCGGTAATGCCGAATGGCTTCATGCTTTCAACAAGCAACTTCTCAGCCATGTCTAAGAAGGTGTCGTCGTCCGTTTCGCCAGTCTCGTCTTCGTTGACCTTGAGGTGGATCAGCTCCATGTCGTTGTTGAGCAGGTTGCATGAGAAGCCGATATTGATGGCCGTCTCGACCTTGTCGCCGGTGAGAACCCAAAGTTTGATACCAGCATCACCGAGCAGCGCAATAGTGTCAGGTACGCCATCCTGGAGGCGATCTTCAATAGCGGTACCACCCAGAAGGAATAGATCCTGCTCAATCAGTTCGGCAACGGCCTCGAGCTTGTCCTCTCGGTCCTCCAGGGCAGTTGCTGCAATGTCGTGCTCCTTCTTCCACGCTCTGTACTCGGCCTCTGTCAACTCCTTGTGGGCGATGCAGAGGGTTCGCAGGCCTTCGCGAGCAAACATTTCCAAGTGGTCGGCCGTTTCCTTCCTCAGCTCCTTCTGCTCACCCTTCCTGAGACGAGCATAGATGACACTGTCGGCACCCTTACAGAAGAGCACAATTTGACCGTTGGGCATGCGAACGATGGAGCTCATTCGCTTGCGAGTGGAGTTGAACTCGATCGTGTTCAAAATCTGGTAATGACGCTCTTCGCCAAGCACGTTTAGATTGATGCCGTCATTGGGTTGGCTGATGACGGTAAAACCCATGTCACGGGCAGTGGCAACAAGAGCTTCCTCATCGGGAGACTGCGCCTTGAACAACATGTGGGGTTTATCGCCAGGCACTTCCTCCGCAATCACTGTGTGGCAGAGTGCCAAGGCGAGCATAAAGTATTCGTTGGCAGCTTTTTGCTCAGGGCCATGTTCGCCAGCCAGGTCGGCCACGAAGTCGGGGGCGATGAAGGTGACGGAATCATCGTGGAGGTAAGGATTGTCGTGAATCTTTCGGAGATTCTCCAGGGCTCGGACCTTGGCATCAGCAATCTCGACTCGAATTCTCTCCGCCTCCTTCTCGACGTCAATGCCCAGTCGTTTCTGCATTCCAGCCTGCGCTTCGGTGTAGGCCTCTCCGTAGGGTTGTCCGTTAATGCTGGCCTTCTTGAATTCCATGACGTTTTGCGTCAGTGTGCCTGTCTTGTCGGAGAAGATGTACTCGATCTGACCGACATCGTCGGAAATGTTCCACGACTTAGGAATGCAAGGTTGGTCAATCTTTTCGTAGTACATCTCAACATCGCTGTAGATGAAGACGGCTTGGAGTGTCCTGACGATTTCAAGCGTGATGTAAAGTGAAATGGGGATCAAGTTCTGGAACAAGATGATAGCCGCCCAGAAGGTGATGAAACCGCTCATGGCTGGGGTACCACCAATGGAGCCAAATTCAAAGAAGGTAAGGGAAGCATCCGTCTTTCCCCATGCCACACCGTTGACGATGGCGGAGAGAAGACACATGATAAGAAGGATTCCAAAGTTGCAAACGACATTCCAGTTCATCTCGCGAGCGATTCGGGCACGCTTGCTGGGCGTGATACCAGCATTCATCATGATCTTGGTGTCGTGACCAGTGAAGACAACAACGCCAAGAACCCATTCGGTATTTCGCAGGTTGCAGCCTCGCAAAAGCATGTTGTCAATCGTGATGGGCTCGGACAGGTCGGCGGGGTCGTCATCAGGGAATCCAGGAACTGTTTGTCGCCATTTGATGGCACCGTTGTATTTGTAGAGGTTGGGATGAGGTCCTTCGCTTTCGATGACGAATTCAGAGCGCTCGCAATCTCGCGCGTGCCTGATGGAACGACCACATCGGAGAGCCTGGCGCACCTTGAGATTGGTTTCGCCATCCAAGTTCTTCGTCTCGACATAGCAAGCACCGTCGGGGTCAGATGTAGCCATGATGATAATGTCGGCGGGGAGCTCGTCGTCGTTGTAAATGCGCACGAAATCTCCTACCACAATACTCTTCCAAGCATCCTTTTGGAACCTAGCACCTTCTGGGCGGTTATGGTATTGAATGACGTTGTGCTTCATCTCGGCGATGGCAGCGGCGCGCTTGGCATCGTCTCCACTGGGTTCGGGGACCTGGATCTGGACGTGGGGTTGGAGCGACGGAGAGGGAACCGGAGTCATCTGAATATCATCTCGAGCGGACATGAAGGATTGACGAGGGCCAAAAGGCGAGGCCATAGAGTTGCGCATAGATTGTCGGGTGCGATACGTCTCAACCGAAGCTCGGACAGGATCTTCCACAGCGTTGGCCTCGGCCTTGCGCCTCACGCGCTCTTCCTTGGCCTTCTTGGACCACAGTGCCATCGTGGCACGCCAGATAGAGCCAAAGAAGGCCGAGTTGGCCTTCTTGAACTGACGCCATAGGGACACGTCTCCCTCGAGAACGTTGACATTGGTCCAGTTTCGAAGTCGGTGAACGGGGGCATTGTTGAGTTCGATATCGAGAATTGTTCTCCTATAGTCTTCGATAGCGTCCTTAATGGCAGTAACGGTGATAATGAAGATTAGGGGCACAGCGTTGAGGCCAGGGTTCGTGCCACCAAAGATGGGGAAAATCTAGCATGACGTTAGGACTCCTCGCACGAGCACACGCTGGGGAATGCAACGGTTACTTACAACGAGGATCACCAAGAACAAGAAGAAAATGTTGGCGACATTGTGGAATTGAAACCATAAGTTCTTGGGAACGAAGGATATGGGCGTGTACTTTGCGGTTCGGATCTTATTTCGAGGAAACGACTGGGAGGGGTGGCCATCCTCGTCGACCAGACTGTCCGGCAGAGGCTGGTTGAAGAAGAGAAAACGAGTTTCAGACGCATCTTCATCTTGTTCGTCTTGATTTGGGTTGTGTGAGGCCTCGGTCTGGGGCTCAGCGTCATCAGCGGGCGGGTCGGAACCTTCGGGAGGTAGATTCTTCTCGTTGGAGTTTGTCGCCTTGTGCACACGGTTCAGGAGGGAATGGCGTTTGTTGCCGCTGCTTTTGATGGTCATTTTCCTGGTGGCCCATCGCGCACGCTGGGTTTGATTGGAAGTATTCGGATCGAGGCCACCGTCTGTGGTGTTTGTGGTTGTCATGGTGGTGAAGTCGCGGGCAAGCGCCCGATCGGCCCCTCGACGCCAGCCAGATTGGGAGAGTCGCAGCGGAGCAGGGTCAAGCCGGAAGTCGTCACGACGGGAGCGTGCAGGAAAGAGGGTGCAATTGGGTCGGCGCCCGTTTGTCGTCGGGATCGAAGTCGGCGATGTGGACGACGAGATCGCAGTCGTCGAGAGAGCGTAGTGGGAGGATCGATTCGTGGGGGAAGGGAGGATGAGATGGCAGTCTCAAGGACGGAGATGAGAAGAGTAGGGGAGTTGTTGTGTAAGCAGACGGGGCAGGAGGGAAAAAAGCTACGGTGGACTTTGGGAGAGGCACTCCACCGGGCTACGGGGGGTCTTACGGGGGGGGAGGGTGGAGGAGGGAGACCCAGAGGAAGAGAAAGATGCCCGTGAGACTTGGTGAAGCTGGGAAGAAGCCGCTGGGCTGGGGCCTGGGGGTGCGCCTCAAGCGGGACGCCGGGGACCCGTTCAAAACGACAGCTTCGAGGAACGACTTGTGAAAGGCCTGGGAAAGGCTGGGCAAGGGAAATGGCAGTGGGGAGCAACGATGAAGGTGGGAGTGGGTAAGGGCGTCAGGGTGTGCGAGAAGTAGAGACGGTCGGTGGGTAATCAAATGGGATGCTGCACGGCGTGGGGCGCCATCCAGCTTCTGCCAAAATGCGTGGGTTATCATGGAAGAGGCACAGTATCGGCGGCGCAGCCTGCGTCAGTGATCAGCCTTGAAGAACAACGTCAATAACTGCCTGTTGCAGCCAGTTTCGTTGAGCGCACAACTGCCCATCCGTACTGTGTCCCATCCATCTGCTTTGGGCTCAGAACCGGTGGGTGTGGCGGCGGCGGCGGCAACGGCGAAGTTCGGGTGGCAGAACGATGCGAGCAGAACCTGACCTGAAGATTTTTGAGTCCCGGACCATCCGGCGGCGATGCGATTCTGACTTGACATGACAAACCGACTGTTAGATGGAGCCCTGGTGCCCCGGAGCGGACGGAGCCCGGAGGTAACGGCTGGACGATGCAGCCAACTATCGCGACGCACTGCACTGATGCAGGACATTCACCAGCCGTCAGCCAAGTCTTGCATTCTTATGCCCGGTAGCTCCTTTGGTAAGCATGTATGTATGCATCCGCGACGCCCCATCCCGTGTTGCAGAAGGGAATTCCATCCCGCTCCGCAACGCCCTTCCGCCGCGTCCTCCCACAACGCTCTACCTGCCAGTGGTAATTACCGCGTTATTGGAGTCAACGGTTGATGGCCGTTGCGGTCGGAAAACATCTCGCCTCCGGAAGGCTGGGACGTTTCTGGAGACAACCCGGCAGCGAGATATCAGATCTTGAACTGTGTGCGCGACAAACTGAAGTACCCAAGTGCCAAACCTAAAGTGACTTGGATGGGCGAGCCTCATCTGTCAGCTTCAATTCGTTGCACGCACCAATTCAAAGTACCTGTACGAAGTACCTTCAGGTAGGTAAGCTGGGAAGGCGGGTCGGACGGGTGTGTCGAATACCGGCAAACTGCCCTGCCTTCACTGAAATAAGGGAGGCTTGCGGAATTATCAAACTCCAGCAATGCTCTTCATTTCTATTTATCGCCATCATAAACCGTGTTGGCATTTAACTTCTTGCGCCCTCGTTCGCTCGCAAAGCCCACGATGACGTTGTTGAAAGTTACCATTCAAGGGAACGCGCGCCACGTCCAGTCCGTACTGAACCTGCAAAAACTGAGGGCCTACACACGATTGCGTACCTCACCCTATTTCAATTGCTCGTCCACCCCGCCTCTCTCTTGTCTCAGCGCTGGTGACAGAGCAAGGTCAGTGTTCATAACCATCGTCAGAAATACAGTAATTACGAATTACACGTACGACGACAGGCCCGCACACGTCGACTCTCGCTGGTGCTCCCTACTCCGGACGGATACCCCGTTCAACCTCGCACACTGTTCCTCTCCCGCTCGCATTCTCGCACTTTCATGCCACCACTCCATCATGCGCTTGCCGATCTGAAGCAGCGCAGTCAGCACAGCCGACAAATCCGCGAATGCAAGGCTTGGACGTTGACTGAGAATGAGCCGGTGCGGCGGCCGCAGCTTCGTCCGCAGCCCAGCACCAATTGTGCATAACTTGCGGCAGATAATGAAATCCCAAAATAATCACTGTTATTATTAACGTTATCCGTTCAATCACGAATCCTCCCGCGTATCAGAGGCAGCGCTGGCTTGATCATGTAAGCCAAGCGCCTGTCGCTATCAACAATTTAGTGGCCTTGTTGCTGACAGACACTCTCGGTTGGCCTGGATTTGCACCGGGCCGCCTTGGTCTTCAGGCCTGTGTGGGCTTTTAGATGAGACTGCTCGACCCAAGGATTCCACAGCCCTGGCGGAGAACGGCCCTCGAAGTTGATGCAGCCCCGAGTTTCTCTGACGATGACGAGGACAGGGGGACCTTGCTGCCAGCTGCAATCAGTTAGCTACGCTGATGTGTTGCTCAGGCTCGTCATCCCTGAAGGCAACACCTGAATCCCGCTCACAGGCCAGGCGAGGGCGCAGGAGCTGCATCAGAAATTATCCAACGCATCCTTCCACGTTCCAACCCATCTCAGGTTACTCCCTGGGGACCTTGGTCTGCTACGGATACACTGCTGTCAATTTCTTAACGCTTCCAGCGCCAGGGCTGAAACCATCAATTTCCCGAGCCTCTATCCGTATGGATACGACAGGCAAAGCACAGAGCCGGTCAAACTGCTGCCTTTCGAGTTACAGGGTCTTTGCTAATTATTAGATCGTCTCTGTCGGATATATTCGTACCTACACGACGGACACGGGACGGCTGATGAGTGGTTCCATTGACGTCTCGGGCTGTTGTCTTTGGCTTCGTCGGGCCAGATCTCCGCCCGCATCGTCCGAAGTGACGAACGATCCATCCCGCAGTCAGCCCCACGATGTCTCGTTGCAGAATGTTGATGGATGAATGGTAACTTCCATGTCATATTAACGACACACTACACGAGCACCAGGGAACTAACCGATAGGTACGAGGGACGGATAGACTGTTCTCCTCGACGTCGGAGACGTGAATGATGCGCGAGTCCGACAGCACCTTCTTCAACAGACTATCCGTATAATTGCCATCTCGGTCCCTTTCGGATCCCGACTTCTCACTCTCCTACTAGTCGTGCAACTTTCTACCTAAGCCACCGCTCTCGTCCGTCGGGCCCGCGGACTCAGCGGCCACAAGGTCTTACGCCGGGCATCCTCGGGCTCTCGGGTCCTAACGACAGCGAATAAGTCCATCCTTTTGGGGCAATTGCAGCTCGAAATCAGTGGAAGCAGATTGCCAGAAGTAGCGGCGGGGCCAGCTCTTCCGTCTGGCAGCACTGTTCTCGCGGCCTCGCCGTGGCTAGTCGCCCATCACTCTTCGGAGGCTAGCTCCGTATGGCTTCCGTTGACAGCATTCCCCCCATCCGCGTTTTTCACCACACGCTGAGGGTTTCTTCAAGGGTCTCCTAGACTAATTCAGCGACGTCCATGGAGAAGAAACGGGGCGTTCCGCAAGTTCTGTTGGCATTCTTTCCAACGCCACACTCGTTTTCCTTTGGAGGGGCACATGGAAGAAAGCGGGCACTATCGGTACCTATCATGACCACGTCAAGCTCTGCCGACCACTAGTTGTCGTCATGATGCAACCATGGCTCGGTGAACAGCGAGAGCACGGCTCTTAGTACGAACATCGGACCAAGATGGCTTTGCCCAATCCCGTCGCAGCGTGGGCAGCCCTCTGTTCTTTCGTTTCTGCTGCCTCCCTCCAGCTTCAGCTCCGCGCAAACCCCGGCCAGGGGTCCCTTGGCGCGCAGGTCCAAATTTCCAGGAACCTGGCGGGCCTGGAGATGGTTTGCGAACCAAGGTCACCCAAAAAGCAACGAAACGCTGAGCTACAGCCTACGTAATCCGCCAGCTCTCGAAATGCCCGCCGGATTGGAGCAATGGCACTCAGGGGAGCTTTTCGCACCTGCCCCATCCACGGGCGACGGTGAGCATCGTCTAGGAATCGATATGCCGCTAGTAAGCATCTAAGCCTCACTGCAGATTCCCCTCGGCTCGCTTTCGGGTGCCTACAGAAGATTCGAGGCTTGAGGAAACAAAAGACGAGATACGGTGCAAAACGAAATACGCCCAAGACTCGTTGAAATTATCATAACAAAACCAAGTCCAAGGGACAAGTGTCAACACGAGGACGCCTGAACTGGTCGTAGGCATCTTGAATCACAGCTCCCTTCACGAGGGAGCGCCTTGGCTCGCATTCCACAAACACGATCTCCCTTGTCTTGTGACATTCCGACAAGGAATAATTTCACGAATGCTCTCTTTGTGAACAGAGATGACTTATACTCTCGGCTGAAGAGATTTGCGACACAACTCGTCCAATGTGGATGGAGGGAATGAATCGATCGGACACTGTGAAACCGGTCCCTGAAGATCATTCGTGCAACTCTTCAAGACGTCGCGCCAACGACGCGAACCCCTTTTGATACGCGAGGCTCGAAGCAAGTGGAGGGCTTCTGTTTTGGGCAGGCCATTGAAAGCGCCCCTGGACCAAGACCCAAGATGCACCGTGCAGACGCCTCGTTTCGGCTCACCGCAGTCCAACAAAGGCGGAAGAGCTGAGTTGAAGCTTAATGGAGAGCAAGGGAGGGGAGGCGGTAAAGGGCTGCCACGTAACGCATACATGTCCGCTAGAGATGTGGTTTTGAGCACAAGGCAAGGCTCGTAGAAACAGAGACAAATCGCATACGAAGGGATACGAACAGGGACAGGCACAAAAGGGATAGGGGGACGCATAACGACCTCGTTTAAAATTGTCTCCGTCCAGCCCGGCTTGGCATCTCGTGAAGGAGCGCCACAAGAAACCTGCTGCGCCTCCCCGTTCAGTGCCTGAGTGCCTTAGTGCCTTAGTGCCTAAGTTAGTCAGCGCGGGGCCAGACGATCGAGGCGAGCCGTGATCAATAAGCCACAGTGAGCCACATGGCCAGATTTTTCTCCTTCCTTTGTTTGGTTTGCGCCACACCCTAACCCTGGGTGCAGAAAACCCTTGTGGCTTGACTCGGATTCGCGACGCGACTCTCTGTCGTCATTCCAGGAAAAGGTTCCGTGGCGCCAGTCAATCACGGTGATTGACTCGTGCCGTGGTGCGTATCCACGCTCGACGCTTTCTCTCGCATTCTTTGTGTTGCCGACACTCACCGCAGACAAGCAGGCCGCTTCCCAAGCCCGTGGTGCGCCTCCAGGTTCCTGCATCTTGCCGTCTCTAGCGCGCAGACCAGCGCACGAATCATGTCTCAGAGAACCAAAAATGGCAATATCACGAACTTCTTCAAGCCCATGCCAAAGATCAAAAAGGTCGCCCTCCTGCCAGCCCGCCGGATATCAGAGGAGATATTGAGTACTCCGTCGTCGTCGTCGCTGTCTCCGCCACCTCCGTCATCATCTCCGTTGAGCGATCCGGGACCCTCTTCACCGGCCAAGACGCATGCGCCGCCGCCTACGCCTACGCCTACCCGGGACCTGGAGATCCCTGCATCGGACGACGAAGATGACTTGGGATCTGAGTCGGATGCGTCGTCGCTCGATGACCTGACTGCCATCCTGGGCCAGGGCCGATCTGTTAAGCCGAACGGTTCTCCGGCGAAGAAACTCCTTGCGACACCGAGTAGACGATCTGCCATCGCCTTTCACGCGTCGCCCTTGACCCTTCTGCCGAAACAAAACGCCAACTTCAAGGCGCTCATGAGATCAGCAAAAAAGGATACCGCCACCAAGCAAAGCTCGACTGTTGCCAAAGCGGACTCCAACCATGAGTCGTTATCACCGAGTGAAGTTCCTAATCCGGACGGCAAGATCGAGGGCCCCAAAGGGGACCAAAAAACACTTCGCTATTGCTTCTTCAAAGATGATTTTATCTCACCGCCTTCAAAACCTTACCCGAAGCGGCTCCGAGGTCACTGGAGGCTACTATCTCAGGCAAATAAGAAGACTCGGCAAAGGTACTTTGAGGATGGAATACCGAGGCTCATCCTGAAAAGAGTGAAGAAGCTGCCCGATGAACTATTCGAGTGGGTTCTAGACGAGCTCTGTGTGAACAACTCGCTTATCTTCCGCAGACAAGGTGTCACTCTCATCACTCAGTGCCCCGAACAGATGCGGAGACTCGTGACACCGCAACGTCTCGAAGGGCTGTTCACGAGGTTGGGAGTCTCGGCTGACCTCGACGACAAAGGATCGGAACTACCAGCTGCAGAACTAGACGCAGAGCCCTATGAAGGCCGTGTCTGGGGCCATGTTGAATCCTTTCTCTCCCTGCTGGGGAGGCTGGCCTTGCACATGGCGCCGCCGTCCGTCCTGTTCGCCTGCCACGCACTGATGCGCATGTCGCTGGACACTGTCATCTGCGACAAGTTCGAGCTTTTCAGGGCGTTCCAGGACGCCATCCAACCGCTCCTGCACGCCGTCCCACGGTCGAGCTGGGCTGACTTTGTGAGTGGTCGCGGCGACACAGCATGAAGGAGCCGTTTCTCCGCTAACTAGGGAACAGTGTTATGCGACGTGCTCACGAATCTATACGCTTGTCAAACCCCAGTACATGAGGGAGTACGCCGTATTCTGTCTCCCGGCGCATCACGCCGAAGCGAGCGACTTGCGGCGTCGTCTGGCCCTGACGTTTATGTTGGACGACCCGGAGCTCTCGCGCAAGCACCCGAACAAGGCCCTCTCGCTGCCGAAACTCGTCGACCGGGTCAGCAAGGACGACTTTTCCCTGTCGCCCGAGACCGACTTCGCCGAGCTCCAGACCAACCTGCTGTTTCTCAACACGGCCATTGACAACGGCTGCTTCGTCAAGACGGACGAGCCCGAGGACGAGAGGCGCTTCAATGAGAGCGTCGACGAGCTGGCGAGGCTGCTGATGGTGCTGTGGAAGGAGATCAACGACTCGGAAATGAAGCTGTCCCAGACGGAGCTGAAGAGCTTAGTTGAGCTCGTTCGCCAACGGTTGCTGTTCCAGGTGCGGACCAAGAGGCAGGCAAAGCCGAGCATATTTGATCTCAAAAAGAGAAGGGCCAGGTCCATCGCGCAACAGCGACAGCGAATGGCCCAGTTCTTGGGCACGGTGAAGAAAGAAAAGTTCAAGGACGCCAAGGAGAAAGAGATGACCCCTGAAGAGTTCGTGGACGCTAAGGAGAAAGAGATGACCCCCGACGAGTTCGTGGACGCCAGGGAGAAGGACACGACTCCTGAAGAATTCGTGGACGCCAAGGAGACCCCTGAAGAGATAGAAGAGCTGAAGCGGTCACAAGGCGAGTTGTAAATAGGTTGCCTGCGTATATAGATTAGTCGACGTATATAGGACTACTCGATATTATATACTGGGACTGGGTTCATCGACAACGAGTGGTACATATTCGAGTTAGGGCTAGGAGTCACGGTTACAATGGGACACGAGGGCGATGATCTTGGGCTTTAATGACTAGAAGACGGGCCAGTTCCAGAAACCAGATAAGAAAACAAAACCGCATAACCGTATGATAGCCTCTAAGCTACAAAGCATGGGCTGATGAGCAACAACTCCAGCCGACGATCAACAAATGCCCCCTCCAGTCGTGCAGTTCCGGGTGTTTGGTAGGTAGGTGAGCTCGTGATACTGTAGGACAATGGGCGATTTAGTCATAGAACTTGCGGTTGGGGTTCTTCCCAAACAGAGCCTTGCGCATAGAGGGGGCGGCGGAAACCTCGAGGAGTTTCAACCGGGCCTCGAAGGTGTTGTCGATTTCGATCTTGCCCTTGCCGCCGATGATGATGACGCCGCCAGCGCTGCCAATGTTAGCCACAAACAGACAGATGTCTCTCGGTTAGCACGCACCATCCATCAGGCAGAGGATCGTCCTCCACAACCTTTGCCGTGATGTCCTTGCCAACCTGCTTCTTGTATTCCTTGGACGCATCCTCGATGGCCTTTTTCGCCAGGTCGAAGTCGATCTTCCTTGATCTGATCTGGAGATCGGTCTCGTTAAGAGCGTAGAAACCCTCGAGGATCAGACCCGTCAGGGCCGTCTGGTGCTTCGCCTTATCCCGGGTGCCCTCGGCGAGCTTCTTCTGGGCCTCGTCGAATATGCCGTCGAGCAGCTCCTGTCGGGCACCCAGAACCTTAAGCCGGGTCTTGTTGGCGACAGTCGAGCGCGTAATCTGCTGGGACATGGTGGCCTGCTTGAACTTCTTCTCGTATTGGCTGTCGATGGCGTCGGTCTCCTGGCGGACCAGCTTGGACTTTTCGATCTCGAACTCCTCGTTGGCCTTGATCTGAATCTCGCGGCCCTTCTCCATGGCTTCCTGCTTGATGAAGGCAGTCATCTTGCGGAGCTCATTGTCGACCTGGGGCGTTTGGTCAGTAGCGGCATGTTTGATTGCGAAGACAATTCAGGCAGTTGCTGATGGCGGGCTGCCTTGTGTTGACGTACCTGCTGGTCGGACAATGCGTGTTGCGACATGATGGCGGATTAGGGGACCGAAGGGTCTATGGGAGAAGCCAACAAAAAGGAGCGCGGAAAGCAAAGGAAGAGATCACGAAAGATTGACGATGGCCGCGTTTGAGAATGATGGAGGGATGAGGGACGTAAGAAGCAAGCCGGTTGCGAGTGGAGTACAGGAGCTGTGACGCCAGGGCCAACTTGGAAGCTGTCGACAAGTGAGGGACGAGTTCGCTTGGAAAGAGCTACCTGTGGGGATGCGATAAGCCACAGCGCCACAACTTGTTTCCGAGTGGTACCCCCTTGGCGCCGGATTTGACCACTCACGAGGCCCGACAATTGATCACATGACCTTATGTGATTGCTCAGCCACACTGTGAAGGGCGAGCTACGACAGCTTGGGTTGGCGGCCCTCGAGCATCTCGTGTGTTACATGCATGGTTCAAGTTGAATCCAGACTATGACACTGCGACAAACATCCATTACTCCAGCGTATCCAGGTATAATTGCGTACCCCAAAGCTCCCACCCCATCTCCAATTAGGCTCTCCCTCTGGTTGGGTGCCGGCACCCTTCATTACCAAGGCGCCAGTCCGTCATAGCTCCATCCGGCGATCCTACGGTCAAGGCGCCCGTCAGCTCGAACTCGTTGAGCCACCATCGTCGGACCCTGACGTCAACTCAACAAATAACAAGACCTCCTGCACTCTAGGCGCTCGCGACACACTCGACACACCCAGTTCCTCGAATACGATATCCGATTCCCATGCGACGTGGCTAGCGACTCTGCTTCAATCCCACCCGCTGCCAGATGATCAAGGACCTGGCGCAGGCGCAATGGGGTTGCTCGGCGGCATCTCCTCGGGCGGCACCATAGCTGTATGTCGGATGGACCGTCCTTGTCGCTTCGCCCCGAGCGTGTTTGGCTAACAAAAATGCCGTGGTAGCTGGGGATTCTTGTCGGGTTGCTGTCGACCAGCGTGCAGAGCCTCGGCCTGACCTTGCAACGAAAATCGCACATTCTCGAAGATGAAAAAGGCCCTCACGATGTCCGCCGACCCCCATACCGCAGGAGAAGATGGCAGATTGGCATGGGAATGTTCATCGTGGCCAACCTCCTCGGGAGCACCGTCCAAATCTCGACGCTGCCTCTCCCCGTCCTCTCGACCCTCCAGGCAGCAGGATTGGTCTTCAACTCCATCTGCGCGTCCCTTATCCTCCACGAACCGTTTACACGCTGGTCGCTGTCCGGAACCCTGCTGGTGACGGCTGGCGCTGTGCTGATTGCCATCTTTGGGGCTATTCCCTCACCGGCGCACGACCTCAACGAACTGCTGGAGCTGTTGGGGCGGAAACCCTTTGTGGCATGGATGATCCTGCAGGCGCTGTTCGTAATCGCACTCGCATTGGCGACGGACATTGTCAACAGCGTATCCAGTCTTTCCCACGACAGCAGATTCCGTCTCATTCGCGGGATTAACTATGGCGTTATTAGCGGAGACCTATCGGCCCACGCTCTCCTCTTTGCCAAATCCTCGGTCGAGCTGGTTATCAAGACGATTGGAGGTCGAAACCAGTTCGTGCATTGGCAGTCCTGGGCAATTGTCATGACACTCGTCGTGCTCGCCTTGTGTCAGCTGTACTATCTGCACCGAGGTCTCAAGCTGGTGTCGACCTCGGTCCTCTATCCTCTTGTGTTTTGCGTCTATAACATCATTGCCATCCTCGACGGCTTGATATACTTTAACCAAACAAACTTGATTTCTGCACTGCGAGGCAGTCTTATTGCATTGGGAACCGTTATTCTATTGTCGGGAGTGCTCGCGCTCTCATGGCGACTGAGCGACGAGCAACACACGCCTGGAGTCGGGCAGTCGACGCTGGCGCCTGGCCTAGGTCTGGTCGAAGACACGGAGGGCGAGGAAGAGTCGCTGTTGAGTTCCGACCAGGCAACCGCCGTTGATATGCCATCTACGTACCAAACGTTCCCGCCGGTGCATGGCGAGGCCGCGACGACGCCGTCACGTAGGAAGACGTCTCGTTGGGCCGAGCATGCCGAGATCTGGGGCGAACTGGAAGATCGCGATGAAGCTACGTCTCCCGGAAGCAGAAGGCGTTCTAGCACGATGCCTGGATTCAACGAGTCGTCGCCACTACTTTCAAGGAAGACGGTGCCTGCGGGACCTGGCGAGGACGCAGGCCCAAGCACCGAGGCGTCCCCGCGGAAATTTATCAGACGGCGAAGGAAGAGCACTGGATTCCCGGGGCTCGTGGCTCGAAGGAACCTCCGGCCTCGAGGGTCCACGGCATCAGACACGCTGAGCAACCTCTTTGCGCTGGGATGGTGGCGGAATAGGGGAAGGCAAACATCCCACGGCAGTTCAGGAGCGGGTGAGGTCAATGGACGGAGCCACGACGACGGCGGCGAGTCCTCAAGTCGAGGGGGCCGAGTTGGTGACTCGGCTGTATAGTACAATGACAAGGAGTGAGGCGATGAAGGCGTTTTTACAGAGCTCAGTGTATTGGGATAGCTTCCGACTCCTTGGCGAGAGTTGATACACGGCTCGTTTTCTGTATTTTCTGGCTGCGCTTCAGATTGATTCTTGTTGCGGATTTGAGCGTTTGGTTTATGACTTTTGGTCAAATAGAAAAGAAAACGACCACGGTTGAGTTGGACCTGGAGGCTATTTGCTTCTTCATGGGATGTTTGGTTTGTTTGGGAACCAATCTCTGTGATGATGGCTGGGTGGTTTACGAATACAGAGGAATAATATCATACTCCCCTTACAAGGACAACCAACTCTTATAGCAACTTGATACCCAGCGAACAGGACTCTCAGCAGCACATTGAGGATGATCATTGTCAACGGAGTAGATGCCCCGTCACGGCATTTGGGTACCCTAGATCTCTCAACCAAGCTCCCGGCCAAGCTGCATCAGCGATGCGTCGACCCCCTGTTTTGCTTTTTGTAAGCACTTATCTTTCCGGCCCCAAAGTGCCCGCAGGTCGCCCGGTCGGTCACGTAATGGGAACTCCTCGTCACATATGCCCGAGCAAGAGCAGCCAAAGACGGGCGAACACGAGATTTGTGACAGCGTGTGGCTGGGTGGAGGTGCGTGCCACTAAGGTAAGAGAGATAAAGCAAGAAGACGGGCGTGTAGGCGGCGCGGGCGGTGGACGAGAAGAAGTTTCAATGGCATTCGGCATTCAGGCATTTTGTTTTTTGTTGTTGGGTAAGACGGGGACAGGAATCGCTGCGAGTGCAGGGCGGGATGGGTGGGTTGTCCCCTCTTTTCGAGGCTGGGATGAGAGGGAGATGCTGATCGGGAGACTGAGAGGACGGGAAGCGAGGATCACGGCACATGGGGAGAACAGTACGGGGAAGGGCGGAGGGGCAAAGTGTCTCAGGAACTGCGTCGTCATCCCGCGAGTGAGCGAGTTGTAAGAAGACGAACTCTTTCTGCTTCCACCAGGCGGCACCCCCCCCAACCTGGCCATCTTTACATCCCGTTTCGCTGCCTGAGGCGTTTGGTGCTGACATAATACGGGCCGCAATTAAACAGGCCAGACGCACCCCATATTCTCAGTTTCAAGTTTCGATGTTCTCCGCTATCCAGAATGTCGCTTCAGCAAATACCTCTTGACAAGATGAGCACAAAGCTGGAGAATCTTGACCGTTGTAGCTAACCATTGTAGTATGTTACCGGCATACTTCGCGACCAGAAGCCTCTGAGAGTCGCCGTCTTTCTCCGAAGGAATCGCCCCTATATTCCATTCCAGATAATGAGGTAGTGGCCACAGCATGCTCTACTCTCGCCATTAAGCCGATCGAAAGCCGCGCGAAGCTTATGTCGATTTGGAAATGGGATCGGCTAACTATCTTTGCTTTCGATCTCTGGTATGATGGATAAGACTGGGCCACGGCTCACCATCAGGTTGATCTTCCGGTCCTTCATGTTGACTATGGCAAGAGATATTCCTCCGTCAAGGTAGGAAGCCGGAATTTCCAAGACGAGGTGAACAAATTTGTCGCGAAGCAACATGAATGCCACGGCTGGGACGCAAAGCCTCCATGTTTCCAAGATATGATGATGGACGAGGATGAGTATATAGGGGGTGATGAGAGGAGGTAGAGCGTGAGAGGGTGACAGAGGAAGAGGATAAGGAGGGTATGATGATAGGGGAAGAGGATGAGTACATTAGGGGCCACGAGAGGAGGGCGGAATATGAGAGTGCGATAAAGGAAGAGGATAAGGGGTTGGACGAGGAGAACAAGTGGTTGGGAGAGAAGAAGGAGGAGGAGGACGACGGGATCAAGGAACAAGACGAGACTAAAGACGAAGAAGCCAAGCAGAATAAGACCAAAGGCAAGAAACATCACAAGGCCAAGAAGCAGCAGAGGAAGACTAGAAAATAGCATGGTCACACATAGCCAGGTAGTTGAGGCTCTTGGCGGACACCAAGCCAAGATCCAATCGGTGAATAGCTACGCTTCGAGCGCGCGAGTGCAACATGATTAGACGTTCCCTGCCCCTTCTAGTGCATCAACTATTTGGCAAAACCAACAAGTTCCCATCAATCGTGTCTGAGTGCCGCTGGACCTACCCATTGTCTGATCCCCATCTCTCAAGCCTAGCCGCTTCTGACGGATTGGCATTTATTTCCGGATCCACGGGATGGAGCTTTGCCTTGAATACGTCTTCAGCCTTGCCTCGATAGCTCTTCTTTGCCTCGATGGCTCCTCCTTGTCCTCGGAAGCCTCCTCCGAACATTCGTCCATCGCTTCGCCTAGGCACTGCACGAAACTTCGTATCGCCAAAGCTGTACCACGCCAGCTCGCGACCCGAGCAACGTCTCTACCCAAGCAGCGTCTCTACCCGAGGCATCCGGTATTTTCACGCAACACTGTTTCCGGACGAAGTCGTCTTGGTGTTACGCGGTGAGGCAGCAACGCAGCAAGCAGCGGCAGCAAACAACCAGCCTGGCTGGTGGGTATAACTTTGAGTGCGTGAAGCGTCAGGCGGTGGATGAAGCTCTTGGGAGTGAAGCGTCGGGTGGTGGTCCGATTTCTAACAAGCCGGTTATGCATCTGTATATGCAGCATTTATGCAATGCAGAAGCCCAGTGACGTGGTGTTTTTTCTGGGCGCAATCCCTGCCACCGGTGAAGGAGGCCGTGCCTCAACGGAGTGATAAGTTGCCGTTTTGGCGAGAGAATGGACGGTCGATGAACGTGCAAGCTTGCAACGTGCTGCACGTTTTCATCTGTCCGGAGCTGCCTGAAAGGGGTTGTCCGCCATCCTGGGTATCACTCGCTCGCCTCATATGGGAGGAGATGTCCCCCTAACTGGCACGAAAGGGCCGAATAGATAGAAATCAAAGCTCAAATGTGTTACCGTTCGTTTGTTTGGGCGTTGGCCTTCCCTCCCCCGGCGAGGACCACACCCTGATAACTGCAGCTGCTGCCATGGCCTGACCGGCACTTCTCTGACAGACCCTGTAGTCGACGCTTGTCGTCATGTTGGACCGGGTGCCCCGTTTGCGAGCCGTTGAGCCTCAAATCTCCCAATGTCCTCTGTCGCAATCGGACCGGGAGTCGACAATCTCAACGGACCGAATCGACTCCCCACTCTAGACCCTTCGTTAGCTCTGTCCGACGAGCTACGACGCCGTGGTTATCTCTGGCTATTGGTTTGGTTTTTTTTTTTTTTCCTTGACATGATTCTGCTGTAAACGCTTTCGCCGTGGCTCTGCTCTCGTTGGAAGAGAACGAAGAAAGGGGGGAGGAAGAGGGGAACGGGAGGAAAAGACTCCTCAATGACTGCGACATTTTAAACGGGATTGCAGGGAAGACGTACTCGGCGTCTCTACACCCTCTTTTTTTGTCCCTATCAAACGGGATCCTCTTTTCCGTGTCCAAGTCGTACATTGCGTCTTTGGCCCTGCTGGTCTCTCGGCCAAGAGAGCACAGCAGCCAAAGGGATTCTGCTCCTTCTTGCGAAACCTCGTTCCGTTTGAGTCATTGGCTGTGAGAGAGAGAGTCTTCTACGTGACCAGGTAGGAAGATACTCGCTGTTTTCTTTTATACGTGCCACGCCCGTGGTGTACGAAGGGGATGCAAACGACAACTTTCACTTTCACTTGACTGTCCGTTGAGAATGACTGACCTATCGCAGCCCGCATCTCCAGCCATGGACGATGATGTATCGATGAAGGATGTGTCCATGAGCTCGACGCCCGTGGGCTCACCCATCAGCAAAAACCCATCTCCAGCAACAACAACAACAACTACTACCACCACTACCACTACCGACACCGACGCATCCCTCGACGGCCCCCCCAAGTATGACCGGTACAAAAACGCCATCCTGGCCGTCCTCAAGACCTTCCCGCAAGACGAATCCGCCTGGACGACCCGCGGGCCCCGTTCCGAAGCCGACGTCGGCGCCCTCTTCCGCTCCCTCACCATGGACCGCATCCCGCCCCGGCTCCGCAAGATGCTCCCGTGCCGCTTCCTCCTCGAGTCCCTCGCCCGGTCCATGACCGAGAAACCGGGCCCCCCGTGCCCGCTGCACGGGCTGACGCTCGCGGCCGCGGCGTCGGTCGCGCTCGAGGACGGCCAGATGACGGAGCACGAGGCGGCCGAGGTGCTGGCGTACGTGGTCTTCCCCAAGACGGACCGCGCCGGCTTGGCGGTCAGGAGGGCGGGCGTGGCGAGGCACTTGAGGTTCTTGGATATTCTGCGGCAGGTCACGGGGTGTACGCGAGTGTACGAGATTCCTCTGAGAAGCAGTAAGTCTGAGGCAAAGAATGTGTGAGGAGAGATGTATGCTAGTATGCTAAGGACTGCAACAGAGCCTTGCCTCGACAAGTTCAACGCCTTCAACCACCGACACCTCGAGCTCCTCGAGGATATGCTGAGATCCGGCGAGGCCACCATGTTCCGCCCGGCGCGGGACCTGGACTCGACGAGCCTGCGAGTGCAAAACGTCGTCTTTCACCTGTACGCGGGGAGGTTCAAGTGAGTACCAAACCCCCAACCCGACCAAACCTGCTGAATTGTTGTGTGAGCCGCCACCGCATCGAGATGCACCTCCTCAAGCGCGACACGGACGGCGACGCGGCCGACCCACGACCCGTCATGGGACGCCGGCCCGAGTCGATGCCGGCGCGGGTCCTCGCCCCGTCCCTATACAAGCTGCTCCCGCTCAAGCGACGGTCCGAGGAGCTGAGACGGCTGGCCTGTACCGACGTGGTCGGCCTGGCGGCCACGTTTCGGCAAGACGCTCGCCTGGCGGCTCTGTATCGCATGGGGCCGTGGCCGCAGCTATGCAAGTTTGTTCGGCGGCAGGTAACTTCTTCGTTCCATATCCTTTCTTGTTCCTGGACTTCTACTTACACCCATAGGAATCATCCATCCGTCGTCTGCTCGAAGGCGCCCGCAAGCGCGTCGTCGACATCAAGGGCCACGAGGACCTTCCTACCCGCGTCGTCCGCGTCAACCAGTCCATCGGGTTCCTCGTGCCGCCCGGCTTCGTGGGCTTTTGCGTGCTGCTGCGCGACTCGCCCGTGGCCGTCAAGTTTGGCGACAACGAGGTCGTCTGGGAGCCCGGGCAGATCATGTGCTTTTGCGGGGAGCCGCCCAAGTTTCTGAGGGAGAGGAGGCACTTTTTCTTTTTGATGAGTTTTCTCGAGGTTGAGTCTTTCTAGGGGGTATGGTTCTTGACCGCTTGATATGGTTGGTATTATGGTAGGGAGTTTTCATGACGGGTAATAATGCATCTCAAATGGTAATGATTGGGACAAAGGGTCATCAAAAGGGAATAACAAATAGGCAATGATGAGTAGATTGAGTCAATACAAACTTCTTTTTCGCCTTCACTCTTTTGTGACGTGCCCGCCACGAGTCAGGGCCAGATTCTCAACACCATCTTCCAGCAAGCCGATGCGCTAGCGACGGATGGCTGAAGACGGGGATGGGCTGGGGTCCATTGAAAGGACGTGGGTGAGACATTTTGTTTCGATTCGTCGACTTTAGCCGAACTCAACGAAGCTGTGTGCCCTGTTTTTTCTTGAAGCCAGCGGCAAGCCACAACGTGCGCTCAGACTAGGAGGCTTTCGGCTTGTTATTGATAGTTATTAACAATTACTATGTCCTGGGCGGTTGTGGCTGAGGAGAGACGCTTGGAATTGTCGTGGGGTTTGGTCTGGAGATGGATTTTGCCAGACAAGACCACCCAGTAATTACCGTACTGTACTAGTTGTCCATGTTAGAAAGGCGAGACAGTCGTGTGTGATGGACAAAAATGACGTGTAATAACTGAAACAGACTTCTGACTTGTCCATCTCACTTGTCTAGACTCGTCTCGTGGAGCATCATGCCAGCAAGGTACACATCAAATAAGACATGCAGTGCGAACGCCACAAATTTCAGGTTGGGCGGGTAAAAGCGGTCAGCAAAGGGCTGACCCAGAGGGAGAGGGAGGGAGTTGAGGTTCACGCGTTCGTTTGTTGAGTGCTGCCTCTGTCTCTCATTTACGTATTCGTATAGATAACAAGTCAACTCCACGAACACATCAAAAGCAATTCTCAATCTCATGATCCATCCCCAGAGATCTACATCATCTACGGATACCAGATCTACCGCGGGCAGATTCGGCCCCAGTTGGAGCCTAAGAGGGGGGGGGCAAAACAAGGTCATCTGAGATGCAGCCCCCCCTCCAAAAAGGACACTCGGACTATCACTCGTCGAGAGGACGTCCACGGGTCTGTCATCAGACGAGCTAGCGACGTGAGAAAAAAAGCTGTCCAATGTGCCGCCTGCATAGGAGGGTCCAGGACACGGCAGTGTTGAGGGCGGATACAGTAGCTCTTTGACTCGCATGCGTTGGCTTGTTGCTGGTGGTTTGCTGAGGGTATATACTGGTCGACATGGCCGGCTTTGGGCGTTTGTTTGCAGTCTTTTGTTGCCGTTTATTATACGTGGTTTGTCATGTTGGAGTTGAGACGCTTTCCCTAGATGCACCAACAATGCCCGTTACCGAGTATAGACCCTCGGTGAGCCTTCGACAATTCCCTCCAAACCCCTGCTGATACTATTTCAGTTCCTCTACGAGGCCTGGGTCCTCTACGGCATCGGCACCGCCGTGGTGCTCATCCGCTTCGCCGTGCGCTTCCGAACCGTGGGATGGCGCAACTTCCAGGGCGACGACTTCTTTTCTGTGCTTGTCTTGATATTCTACGCCATGGACGCGTTCACCGTACATTTGATATGTAGGTCTCAGCCAAGCCCGGAGAAGCAATGCTGACCAACAGACTACATGGGAACAAACGTCGAGGCCTCAGCCATACAAAAGACCAAGAGTACACAACCCCTCCCGCCTCTTGACTACTCCGTTCATGTATAGTAACATTGATAGCCCTCTCCCCCCACGACATCCACGACTTCACCATGGGCTCCAAGCTCGAGCTCACGGCGTGGTACTCGTACACGGCGCTCATCTGGTCGCTCAAGGGCACCATGCTGTGCTTCTTTTCGCGCATGACCATTGGCACCTGGCACAACCTGTTTGTCAAGACGGCGTCGGGCGTGGCCGCCGTCGGGTACATTGCCGTGATCCTCACGGTGAGATTTGGGGAGACAGAACCGGAGGAAATCGGGGCAAGGGAGAGAGGGACGGCTGACTTTGTGGCAGATTACGCTTGGGTGCCTTCCGTATCACCACAACTGGCAGTATGTATCGTGTTTCCCGTCGGAGCACATCTAACGTGTGAATAGGGTGGTGCCTGATCCGGGAGGTTCGTTCCCAGCATGTCAAGACCAGCATGTCTAGACTAGCAGGCTCACCAACAACAGAGAAATGCACCTTTAAGCGACAAAACTTTCTCATCACGACCGTCTTCAACGTCCTGTAAGCCCCATCATCACACATCCCGCCTTTCGCAAGCCTAACCGCACAGGACCGATACGCTCATCCTTGGCATCCCGGTCCCCCTGCTCTGGAGGCTCCAGATGCCTCTACGAAAGTACGTCTCACACAGACACTGGCTACGTTTCACGCCAACTTACACCACAGGAAAATCATCATCGGCCTCCTCCTCTCGTCGGGCGCCTTCGTCATCGCCGCGGCCCTCATCCGCATCGTCCTCACCCTCTCGGGCGAGCCGTCGGCCCTCACCATCAACGAATGGGGCGTGCGCGAGACCATTGTCGGCATCGTCGCCGTCAACATGCCCATCCTGCGACCCGTCTTCTCCAGGGCCTTTTGGACGGGCGGCCCGCTGGGGAGTCGCGGCAGCAGCAGCACCACTGCGTTTTGGAGCACGACTGGAGGAGGACGAGGACGAGGGCGAGACAAACACGCCTCCTCCGTGTCCGGCCCGTACGAACTCAGAACGACCAGCGCGCACGAGCGCCGCCAACAACGGGCGTCTGCGTCGGCGGCGTCTAGCAGCTGTGGTGGCAGCGAACACAGCCGAGCGCACGACAGCCAGGAGAGCATCATGGGCAAGCGAGAGGGCGGCGCGAGGGGAGCGCACGACGCCGTCGTGGTACGCACCACCTATAGCGTCACCCGCGAGGATTCCCGCGACGACCTGGACGACTTGGATGATGACGACGCGTGGCTGGATGGGAGAGGCGGCGGCGGCGGCGGCGGAGGAGGAGGAGGAGGAGGAAGAGGAGCGGGAGACCTTGTGTGACTGTGATGGAGAAAAGAGAGTAAAGGCTCAGGGAATCACTTATCCGTGTTTGTGCTTGGGAAGTCCTGCATCTGGCCGGTTTGGTGTATCAGTTTACAGGCGGTTAACACGGCCGTCTACTCCGTCCAGGACCATTTTCTCTGCCGGACCTATCGCGACTCGCAACCCCCCAACAAAAGAGGGACTTCTGGGCAAAAAGTGACACGTCAATGGGCCATCAGGTACCGGTTGGACCGAAGCACAGTTGTCTTGTATTGATTAAGTCTCGTTCAACCTTTTCATCACCACCTACTGTACCTCCCCATCACCATCACACCAAACAACGCCCACACCCCATGCAACAAGACTATCAAGATCAGCACATTGAATATTCGCGCACGTCCGTTTTCCAAGGACCGCCAGGGTTTGTACACAGGCCCAGAGCAATACCCCGCGATTTCCGACGGTTGAACAGGTGCTGGGCGCGAGCTAATCGGCGAGCCCCCGGCACTTGTGGCCGGCCTCGATAAGAGGTACATGTTAGCGGTGCATTCTCAGCGGTGCAATTCAGCGGTGCATTTCAGCGGTACAATCCAGCGGTACATGGTCCTTTGCATGAATCACGTGTCTCAGGTAAATGACATCTAGCAGAGGAGGGTGGTGGTGGTGATGGCGCGGTTGGCTGGGGATGCCACTGGTGGACGCAATCGACGGGCACATGAAATGGCGAAATGCGACTGCGTCTTGCGTCTACAACTCTCGTCCTCCTTCTTGTCCTCGCCCGCCTCACCAAGCTCTGCCCCGACGCCCAACGCCCTCGCTAACCCGAAGGTGTATGCAGCTTTCAGGAGTGGCACAAAGCAAACCAACCCAAAGGTCCGAGACCAGAGCCACCAACAACACCTCGACCATTCACCTCGTCCTCGAACCCCAAAAGCGCACAGTGGATCCGGTTCTTCCTCGCCCAGAAAACCCTCCGAGGGGGGGCCGCCCGTCGACCAACGCGCGGTCCGTCCCATGGGCCATGGGGGGGCACCTTTTCCCAAGTTTTCTCTCTCCCGTTTGCCAGAGTGGCCCTCGTTCTGCTGATCCCCGGTGTGCATCAGCCAAGAAAGGAGGCCTGTGTGTTCCTTAGCACTGGCACTCTCTTTTCATCTCGTTGTGCTTCTTCAGGCCGGCCGGGCTGCCCGTCCGCTCCCTAGTGCTTTTGCTTCCCCGGGGAAAGACGACTATCGAGACGGAGCCCACCCCTTCGGCGCCGGCTTCCGTGCTGTTATTGGACCAGGCGTGAGCTCCGGGAGCGTTCCCGTCGAGCCCGTCCACACAAGCGTCGCCTCTGAGACCCCTCTTTGGCGCCGTTCTCCTTGGCCCTTTTCCTTCTCCCGCTTCGCCCCAGCTCCCCCAGTCCCTCCCAACAAACTCCAAGACCGAACCTTTCCCCAGCGGGATGCCTAAGACGGGTTACCCGGTGGGTAGTCGATGTGGTGCATCGCCTATGTCTCTCGTCTCTGTGTCTCTCTCTTTCTTGTGTCTCTCTATATCTCTCTGTCTCCCTCTCCTGCATGGCATGGTAAGACGGGCGTCTCATCCCGGCCCAGGACACGCCGGTGGAACGATTGTGCTGCCGACAACGGCCGTTTCCTACACACGAATGCGAGGTGTACACCTGGCTGGCGCAACCACCAACGCCGGCCCGGCACTGCATGGATAACCATCCTTGTCTCGCTCGGTTTGCAGGGGGTCCTAGAGAATGTTTGCTTCTTGAGACGAAGGACGAGCGCTGGCTGCGTTGGAGGTGATTACAGTGGTATTGTTGCTTTTTGGTCTTTTGGTCTTTCTTTACCCCGCAGATATCGTAGAGTCCTTTCAAGTCAACCAGAGCGAGCAAAAGAATGGCCATTGTCAACGAGTCGCCCGTTTGATCAATTCATGTCCAAATCGCACGGGGTGAGTTTGTGTCGCCCGGCACGCAGGCCAATGGTACTCAGGGACACAAACTGGGGCAGCTGCACGGCAGGGCTTCACGGCGTGCTCAACGCTTCTGCCGCGTTGGATGCAGAGGCGTTGGTGCGGCGAGTGGGCGGCACAAGGGGGAGGAGAGGGGGTTGTACAAATCCGGGGGAGGAGACGGGCATCCATGGAGAGTGCAGTGGTGGCGCGATATTCAGGACGGTGCCTATGATCTGAGGCACGCAGACAGGTACTTGTAGAAGGAGGCTTGCATTCGGAGGAATGGAGTCGAGAGGTGCGAGAGGGTGCATTGAGCGTGGCTGATCAAGCGAGGTTGGTCGTGGGACATAAAGGGAACGATTGCCTCAGGGTCTGAGCAGGGGATGTCGGTATCTTTCACCTTCCAACACAACAAGATCGTTCTCATTGTCCACCAAGATCATCTCACTGTTCACCAGGGTCATCTCATTGTTCGCCAAGGTCATCTCGTTGTTCACCAAGGTCATCTCGTTGTTCACCAAGATCAATTTCATTATTCACCAACATCATTCTTACAGTTCACCAAGATCAATCTCATAGTTGATACCCAGCATCAGTATCCGCCACCACCACCGCCAACCTCTTATTCGCCAACAAGATCAATCCCATAGTTGGCATCCGTATATCCAGCATCCATATCTACATCATCATCACCACCACCACCACTCCTCCTGAATATCCAACCTCTCCCTCGCCTCCTCTTCCCTCTCATCCCTACCATGTCAATATCCTTCGCCGGAAGAACCCCCCTCGAACAACTCATCTCGGAGATCCTCCCCGGCCGCCGCACCCGGAGAATCCCCGCCGACAACCCCCCGGAGCTCCTCAAGCGTTGGAAGCGCGCCCTCCGCAAGTCGCACTACGAACCAGAGCTCGCCGGCATCAACCTCCAGCTGCACTTTGCCCTCGCCCTAGAGTCCGACATGGACCGCCGCCACCGCCACCGCCGACCGCATCCCCCCCTCGACTGGAACGTCGTCCCCTTCCGCGGCGGCGACTCCCTCTGCCACCTCCCCAACGAGCTCCTCGACATGGTGGTCGACCGACTCGACGGCCGGGCCCTCCTCGACCTCCGCCGGGCGTGCCGCGCCGTCGAGCCGGCCGCCCGCGCCCGCGCCTTCCGGGCCGTCGACCTCCTAGGCGCGGGCGACGTCGACGCCGCCGTCGACTTTGTGCGCGTGGCCCGCTCGCCGCGCCTGCGCTATTGCGTCCGCGAGGCCACCGTCGACTCGTTTGGCGGCTCCCCGGCGCAGCGCCGCCTCCTCGGCTCCTCCTTCGAACCCGGCCAGGCCTTCGTGCTCGCCCTGCCGTACCTGCGCTTCCTCCAGGGTCTGACCACGTGCCACGCGCGGCTCTCGCACTCGTCGCTGCTGCTCATGTCGTCGCGCCGCGCCCGCCGCGACCTCGCCGTCTGGTGCCTCGACGTGGTGCTCAGCTGCCTCGCCGGCACGTGGCTGCCCCGGCGTCAGGCCAAGGTGGACGGCGCGCTCGGCATGGTGCAGCGGCCCGAGGGCGGCGCCAACCCGTACCGCGACGAGCACTACCGCGGCGCCGAGGGCATCCCCGTGCAGTGCCTGACCATCTCGGAGCTGCCCAACCCCGTCGACAAGCGCCTGCGCCGGTCGCACGCCTGGCGCCATCTGCTCGAGTCGGACGGCCCCGTCCCCAGCAGCCTGACGGATCTCAAGATGTACATGGTCGAGGACTTTTACTTGAACGACTGCGCGGCGGCCCTCGAGGTCGAAAAGGGCCTGGCCCAGTCGTGGCTGAGCACCAAGCTACAATCCCGCCTGCGCAACCTGACCGTCGCCTGGCGGGGACCCGGCGTCGAGGTGTTCCCCATCTTCAACGTGCCGCCCTTCGAGGAGGGCGTCACCTCGCCCGACGACTTCTTCCCGTGCCTGACCACGGTGCACATCTCGCGCTACGCCTTCGACTCGGTCGAGCAGACCGACTGGCTCACCCACGTGGGCCACGGCAAGGGCTACAACGGCCTGGAGGCGCTCTACATCGAGGGCTGCCGCCTCGTGTGGGACCAGGGCCCGGACTTCCACGCCGAGTCGACCAGCGCGTCCGTCGCGCCCTACGCCGCCGTCTCCCCGGCCACGCTCCGCCGCCGCATCGACGCCATGGTGCACCCGGAGGACCACCACCCGCACGACCGGCTCCGCTGGCACCTCATCCTCTGCCGGTGGATGACGCGCCTACCCGCCCTCGCAAAGTTCGACCTCGACGGCAACTCGGCCGACGACCTGCCGCACGTGGGCGCCTCGCGCGCCGTGTTGCCGCACCTCACGCTCATGGCGCGCATCCAGCAAGACGACGCGCGGTACGAGGCCCGCCGTGCGAGCACCCACCTCGACTTTGGCATCCCCCCTCCCGCCGACGACGACGCCTCCCTGCGCGTCATCACGCGCGACTGGCGGCACTGGTGCGACGCGACCAAGCACCGCCCCCGGCGGGAGACGGGCTACGTGCGCGAGGAGTACATCTTGCGCGGCGTGGAGCGGTCGTACGAGAGCGCCCGGGGCCCTGCGTTTGCGTTTGTAATGCCGTGGTTCGCCCCCGGGTGGGAGGACGCGTCCGACCTGGTGCGCCTGTTTGACGACGCGGCCGTGCTGTATATGCGGCGGCTGATGTGGGAGAGGGAGAACCCGGACATGAAGCAGAACTTGCACAAGCAGCTGAGGATTACCTTTGAGCCGGCTCCGGGGCTGATTGAAAGCAGGACTGAGACTGAGGAGGTCTAGTATCGAGACCTGACGACAGCTTTCTTTCTTTCTTTTTCTCTTCTTTTTTACGTTTCTTATTCCTTATTCATCGTCATCAGCATCTGAGATGCACAACATCGGGTGGGATACGGAACAGCACCACAAAAATTAACGACTGACGACTCTCCTTTTCCCTTTGACGGGTTTGGGCGGCGTTTTTGCTTTACCTTGTCCCCCTTCCCCCATTGTCAACCAAACCAGCCGAGAATCAGGCAGATTGTGATGCAGTTTAATCAATGAGATATGACTTACCTACACTGTCTGTGGTCCATCAGTAAACACCACGCATAAGGTACACACCAACTGACGCAGTACCAACACAACACAAAACCACTTCATACTGCCTCATCAACCCAAGGCGAATACTTGACCAAGGCGAACACTTGACTGAGCAAACCCATGCCACCAGTAATATTAGGCAACTAAACTCATACAAACACAGAATACAATACATCCCAACTCCATCCCATGTCTTCCGCTCCCCTTTCCTTCCCTTCCCCCCGCGCGCCTCCCACGTTTGCATGCTTTGCTTCCAGCGAACCGGCCGACCCTTCCGATACCCGTCCCTGTTTCCCTCCCCGGCCCCCAGAAAGACCGTAGTGTTTCCCGTCCCAATTGTGTGTCAAAGTCGAAAGCGCTCCGCGAGAGGTGTGTAATGTCCACGCCCGGTCCCTGTAGGTGTCGTAATACAGATGATCTTTTAGTTGTGTGTGTGTGTGTGTGTGTGTGTGTGTGTGTGGTGAGGTGTGAAGATGATTATGAGTAAATGGCCAGCCAGGCCTCTGCAGCCCGTAAATCTCCCAGCCTCCGCCATCCATCCAAGATGCGTGCGTAGTGGGTGGTACTGCAGAGCGCCCGACATTGCCAACTCAGGGCCGGGCAAGTGGTGAAAGGGCGGGACGATTTTTGTTACTGTGAGAACTCAAACTCGAACTCGCCAGAAAATGACAGAAAAACAAACAAATAGCAAAACAAAAAACAAGAGACCTTCTAGATGCAAACTTGGTCTATGGACTGCCTCCGTCCCAGTGTACATATCCCGTCATCGAGAGAAGCTCGGCAAACAGCGGCCGATAAACCATTAAATGCGGAGGATGAAAAAATAAGACGTCTATGCCATGCCGCCCATGCATCAAAGACGATAAAAAAAGAAAAAAAAAAAAAAAAAAAAACCATGTACCAGGGATAAAAAGTATGTAATCAGACAACATTGGGAGTGTTCCGGATTTGTGCAGGAAAAGCTTCTTTGCGAGGATGGTCGACGCCTTTCACGTCGAGCTCGCTCCAGGCGGCAGGCTGTTGTTGTAGGTTGTAGTGGTAGTGTGTTGTCGGGGGTGGTGGTGGTGATGTTGCATGTTGTCGGGGATATATACGTGGGTATCCTTGGAATATCAACAAGGTAAAGAGTAAACCAACCAGTCGACTCTAGACTCGACTGTGGGTGGCACTCGTGCGGCTGCGCTCGTCGTCCTCCTCAATCACGTCGCTCAGCCGCGTCGGGTGGTGATGCCGGGGCACCGTCTCCCAGCCGGGCGCACCGTAGCCAGACCCCGTGTAGTCCTGGGGCTGCGAGTAGGCGCCCGTCCACTGGTTGCCGCCAGCCGACGTCGAAGGCGACTCCTGCTTCCCGCTGGGCGGGTTCGTCGTCGACGGGGTCTCGTATTCCTCGGCGCCCTCGTCGGAACCGCCGTATGACGACGCTGGCGCCTGGAACGGGATCTTGTTGCCCTGCGCGTCCAGCACAAAGTTGCCCTGCGCGTCAATCAGGTACTCGCCGTCGCTGTAGCCGCCCTCGGAGCTGGGCCCCGCCACGTACTGCCCCGGCGGCGGAGGCGCCGTCGTCTGCTGGCCCTGGTACGTCTCGGCGG
Source organism: Thelonectria discophora (assembly GCA_911649645.1). NCBI lineage: Eukaryota > Fungi > Ascomycota > Sordariomycetes > Hypocreales > Nectriaceae > Thelonectria > Thelonectria discophora. The sequence goes on from CAJVRK010000012.1 coordinate 2,354,012, forward strand.
GGGCCGACGTCGCGGCGGGAGCGCGGCTCTGCTGCGGCGCTGGCTGCTCGCGAGAGTAGCCCTGCGTGTACTCGGGCTGGTATGCAGGCTGCCGGTTGCTAGTATGTCGGCTGGGCCCGCCCTGCGTCATGGGCACGACCTGGACGCCGCCGACAATGGTGGGCTGGCCCGACTGGAGGGAGAGAGTCCTGTCGCGTTCCTCTTGCTCCCGCCGCCCGAGCTCCTCCCACGCCCGACGCGCCTCCTCCTTGGATATGGCGAGCTCCTTGCGCATCTCGGCCAGCTGCCGCTGCGCCTTGGAATTGCCCCGCTCGTTCTCGACCGCCTCCTTGATAGCGTCGGCCCGCCCTTGTCTCTCCGTCTCCAGGGCCGACTCGAGCATGCCATTCACCTCCTGCGCGCGCTCCAGCTCCGCCCTCGTCTCGAAAAACCACCGCTGGAACTTGCGCTCCGAGCTCGCGCGGAGCCGCTGGAGCTCGACAACGGCGTGAAACAGGTTCGCGCCGGCGGCCGAGAGGTCCGTCACCTGGCGGGCGAGCTGCTGGTTCATAGGGTCTCGGTTGACCTCGTCCTTGTTCTGCTCGAGTTTCCGGATCCAGTAGCTCGTCAGGCCCTCCCAGTGGGCCGACAGCGTCTCCCATCGTTCGAAGGCGTGGGGGAACGAGTTGCGCGTCTTGGCGGCCGCTGTGGTGCCTGACGTGGTGCCGGACGTGGTGGCCTGGGCGGGGGCGTCCGACGTCGGGACAGAGGCGGCAGGGGCCGGAGCTGGCGCGGTGGATGTCAGGGCTGGTTGGGAGGTGGCCGAGGTGCGCACCGGTCGCGTAGGCGGGGGCTGTGATGAGGTAGAGGCCCGTTGCCGGGTCGATGTTTCGGGAGCGGCCTGAGGTGGTCGCTGAGGTTCTGTGGGCTCTGCGGCCGGGGCTTCCCCAGGCGCAACGCCAGCAGATCGACGCTCGCTGCGTCTCCGTGCTTCTTCTTCGAGGCGGGCCTTCTCGGCCCTGGCCGCTTCTCTTGCCGCGCGCTCCTGCATGATCATTCTCGGGCCCCTGATGCCGGCGGGTGAACCGGTGGGCGCCGGTGCGCCTCCACCGCGGAACGGAGCGGGTCGGCCGCCGTTGGAGGTGACCGGGGCGCTCTGCATGAGTTCGGCCATGCTTGCGGACTCCTCCTCGAGGTCCGGGGAGAAGGGGTTGGGGTTGCGCAGCGCCTCCTCGAGGGCAAAAAGGATGGCGCTGTGGGTGTGCTTGGAGATGCGTACCACGGGGTGTGGCTCGGTTGCGCGGAGAGAAGAAGTTCGCCTCGGGGGGGACTGCGGAAGCTGGGAGGAGACTTCGTCGGGGTCGTCAAGTAGGTCCTGCGACAGACGTCGGTGGCGACGACGCGAATGACGCTTTGCCGAGTGAAGCGGAACGACGCCCAAGACGGTGGGGACTTCGGGCTGTCCTTGGGCGACGGCCGGGACGGGCTTGGGCGCGAATCCGACGGTGGCGGCTTCGATGTGAACCCGACGAGGTTTTGGGCTCGGAGAGGCCTCGAACTTGGGGGTGCGGCGGAGGCTTCGGGGCTGCGAGGACGGGGTCGACAGTCGCTCGACAGGGGGATCGGGCGTCGTTGTATTCAGCGGTCTGGACGGCTGCTGGCGTTGCTTGGGGAGGGTCGTGGACTCGTGACGGTCGTGACGGTCGTTACTCGCGGAGGGGCGTGGGACGGACACGACTGCTGCGGAGCGGGCCGGAGGGGAGTTTTGTGGTGGGAGGGACAAGGTGAAAGCTCACCAGCGGGCGCTGGTGGTGGCGGGAAGAGAGAGGTGTGCTTGTTTGCGAGGTGACGTGAGCTAGTGGTGGGTGGGGATGCGCTCTCGTTGGTGTTTGTCGGCGGCGGTGTTGGCCGTTGTTCGCTTTGTTGCCGGATGTCGCTGAGACGTTGACCGTTTGCTCGAGCAAGTCCAGCAACCGGGAATTGGTCTTATTGGAGAGACGACCGACTCTCTCTTGCGCACGGAGGATTGGCCCAGTTTGAGGCGACACAACAAAGAGCAAAAAAAAAGACTAAAAAAAAAGACAATGGGGACTGACTGGAATTCTCCTGCAGGAAAAAAGTCTTGAAGAAAAGCGACAACAGACAACGACTGGCCGGCAACGTCGTCTTGTGGTGGTGTCGGGCAAAAAGCTGGTGGCAGGGAAAAAGCTGGGAAAATGCGGGAGGCTGGCGAACGGCCGTGGTTCCGCCCAGCGCCCGCGAGCGCTCAGGTTTTTTTTTTTTTTTTTTTCCTCGTTACCCGTTCCTCGCGAAACGAAGTTGACCAGTGAGCAGCTTCAAACCAGTCAGCAGACCGCCGAGGCCGCGCAGGAACCGACGAGAGAGCCTGAAGCCAGCCAACCGCGTTGTCTTGCTCGCGTCTTCAAGGTTGTCTTGTCGATGGAGAGATATCGTCGCGCTGGGCTGTTTCGTTTGTCGCTGGAGTTTCCCGTCCAATTGCTCTCGTCAGTGCTCAATGGCTCGCGACAGACAATGCGCAACAACGCGCTCGCTTGGGCTTGACGAAAGACGCGCGCGTTTGGACTTGAGACTGGGAGAGAGTTGAGAGGAAAGAAGAGAAAACGGCCAAGTCCCGAGAGACGTCTCGCCCGGCAACAAACCGACTCTTGCTTTGCTTTTTTTGGGCTGAAGCTGATCCGGTGAGGCTGTCCTGGACCCAAGGTTGTTGGTCGGTCTGGCTGCCCAACGAAACGGAAACGGATACCGCGATATTTATTACGAACCGAGAATGATGCGCTGGACGAGACGAGACAGACGGGCGTTTTGGGCGCGCGACGGCTTTTTCTTGTGCGTCCCTTCGTCCTCCTTGTCCCTTGACCGCGGTCGAGTTTCGAGCGACTCCAAAACCGTTGGCGCAACACAAGAAAGAAAAACGAGGCGGGGAAAACGGGTTTTGCGACTCGGCCCGTCGCAACACCAGCCGTTGGGGATAAAAAAGAGAGAAAACGCGGGAAGAGGTAAATTATCGTTTGGACGGATCAGGGCGTCACTATGACAGCTTGCCGGCAGCTCGCTCGCGGCCCAATGGCGCAAGCTGGGTGACTTCTTAGAGCCCGCGTCGACTTATCACCATCTGGGAGAGCCTTCTGCGCGCACACCCGCTGCAGCAAGAGGGGTTCTTGGTGTTTCGTGGAGGAGGGAAGCTGCGTGTCGTAGAGGAGGAGACGAGAAAGAGGAAAGAAGGCAAAGAGAAGGTTTCCAAAACGACGATCAAGGGGGAAACATGATGAATCCACATGCAAAAAAGAACGCGCTTCAGTCCGAGACGAGACGCCTGCCTCGACGGGACAAGGGCAGATTCATAGATCGGTTGACGACGGGGTCCAGGATGGCATGGGCAAAAGGCAGAGGGAATTGCCCTGTTCTTGTCCATGAGTGCATCTCCAGACTCCTCTCCTCCTCCTCCTTCTCCTCCTCCTTCTCCTCCTCCCTTCGTGATCCCCATAATCCATCTTCGGACAACGCACTGCCAGCGGACCACCCGCCGATTCGACCTTTCCTCGACCGTCATGGCTAAACGCATCCACTTTGGCTCCAGTCCGGCCGCTCGGTACCTCGAGAGCGAGAAAGCGCCTTGAATCCTTGATTTTTATGACCTTTGTGCCCATTCCACAAAGTGCCACAAAGTGCACCGCCTCCCCCCCCCTCCCCCCCCAAAGTTCAACGCCAGCGCCGGCTCGCTCCTGCTTCATTTCTATCCGTCCCGTGACATGCTCCCGCCGTCGCCAGCCTTTTCTCTCCTCGCAAAATCAAGGACAAACACAACTTGCCGCTCCCGTTCCGCCTCCCGCAAACGACGGCTTCGACGGCTTCTTCGGCTTCGTGTGTCATGGCCATGGGGCAATCCCAGCCGACGGAATCAATTCGTTTCGCTACCCGTGTTTGATGCCGTCATACGGACTACGTTGTGCTCCGTGCTGGGGGGCGTGTTGGACACGACAGAGACAAACCGGTATTGTTATGCAAGTGCATACGGCATACAGCAGCATCTGGGGCAATAATTCACAGAAATAGACCACGACGCGTGCATTCCCATGCACGTCGTTTGGCTCTGCCGTGTGATTTAATTGCCTCTCCAGACCCGGAGACTCTCGTCATCGAACCTGTTGAGTTGGGTTGTGCATGCACCGAAGACGGCCCAACGCCCCGTCTCTCCCTCTCACTCTCACTCTCTGTCTCTCTCTGTCTCCCGATCCGTATCTCGTCCCACGCAAACGCGCGACGGGAGCTTGTATCCCTCAACACTCGCCTCATCTAAACACTCATCCCGTCCGTCCCCCGTCCCAGGTAGAACCAATGACGCCGACACTGTCTTCCTCAAACACACGTCTTCAGCTTCTCATTTAACCAGCCCATGTCCAGGCAGGGTTCACCGTGGCCGACAACGTGGTACGAGGACCCAACGTCCCCCTCAACCCTCCACCCTCTCTCTCCCCTTCTCTCCCAGGTCGCCTCGTTCTTTTGTTGAGCCCGTCCTCGATTGGAGAAGCAAGTGGTGCCAGCCCTGAAAAAGTCGACCCCCTCGACCCGAGTCCCAAGATGAACCATCTCTCTCACCCTTCTCTGCGTTGTCAATGGCCCCTCCCACACACACACTCAACCAACTAACGGACCCCCCGGCCGCCGGATCTCATTCCCCAATCCTGACCTGAGGCGCCGCCCGCTCCACAGCACCGAGCGACCGGTTGAGTTGGGCAAATTGGCTCCGGGATGGCCCCTGGAGCGCGCTGGCTGCATCGTGATGTGTCCTGCGGGTGCTGTTGAGCTGTTCTTCCCAAAAGGACCCATGTTGCTGCGAAGAATTAATTACTGCCCGAAAGACCACCGACTCGTCCGCCCTCGGCTCTTTTCTGCTGCACAATCATTCGTGAAATGCTGCCACACTCGCGTCCGCTTGCTTCGGCGACCTTCTTTTCTTGCTTCGCTGGGCACCGACGATTGTCGGTCAAGGGAAGGCCCCTCTCCGTGGAAGCTCGTGGAATTCTGGTTCTAACCCTTTTCCCCCTGCATCTGCGAGTTCCAGTTCCCCTCGGAGGTGCAGCAGGGAAAGGAAGCCGATGCGAAAAAACTTGCACTGCGAGCACAAAGACACACGGGAAACAAAGAATGGGAAAAGAAGGCCCTTGTCTTCCGCTCCCCAGTCCCTTGAAAGCCCTCTTGTCAGCTTCCCTCACTCAGCCACTCACACCAAACCCGTCACCCATCACCAGTCAAAGAAGAGCCTGGTTGGAACGGGATCACTTTCGCGGCACGGTCCCAGGGGACACCCCAACCCCCTGACTCTCTCTGTCCCTTGACCCCTCCCTTGACCCCCAAAGTCCTCCCGGCACCGTTTCCCTTTTGGCTTGCAACCAATCAACGCCACGCCGCTCCTGGGTCCAGACATGAGAGAGGATGTGATGAGCTCAGGTCAAGTGTGATCCAATGTCTTGAAAACTCTCCCTTCACTCAACCATTTCCGTCACGACGCGCCCTTTCTTTTGCCTTCCCTCCAGCGGGCGTCACGCGCCATGAGCTCTCGCCCACAAGGAAACCCCAGGCAAACTGCTGCCGCTCGCAATTCCCTTTGCCCTGCCCTTCGTTTCGTCACTCACACGACTTGACCACTTGACATGAACCCCGTCCTCAAACTCAACATGTCCCAGTAGCCGCCCCGCGTGTATCTCGCATAACAACTTCAGATCGTCCGAGGTGCTAACCAAGGGTTTGCGTTGCTGTGATTGGGGTATACGGAGCCGACGAGCCTATCCCGAATCGCTTCTTTTTCTCTTGGGGCCCCCCCTTGTCCGCGTACTCGTTTTATTCCCATGTAACGTAAGAGACGCCTGTCGCAACGGCGGCAAGGCTGGCTGCTTCAGTTTCAACTTTTCAACGCTCGTGCAGCTCAACGCTCGTGCAGCAGCTGCTGCGCCTGGTTTCGTCTACCGCGTCTACCAAATTGCAAATCTCCAACCTCGTAGAAGATGAAAAAGAAAAATGTCGTAGCTTTCCGGGTCCTCTCCCTCCCTCCCTCCCTGATGACGGCACAGTCCCTGATGATGACACAGCAGCAAGGGTGAGATCCGTTTAGGCGAAGGCCGAATCATGTTTTTGCCCTCGGCTTCAAGACATTCCCAGCCGATGCGGTGCGAGTACGAGTCCTATGTCCATCGGTCTCGAACGCGCGAGTCTTTTCTTCCAAAGTGAAGACAAGCTTTGATCGCCGATGGGACATTGTGAAGCAAAGGGACGAAAAGAACGAAGCTATCGCGTTCAGCTCCTGCAAGCCAAAGGCAGGGAGAACTGCCAGAGTTTGGCAGTGCATCGAGATCGATGGGCCAATTCTAGGCACAAGTCGAGGGTGTGTGATGGGCTTTCTTTCGATGCTCGATCGCTGCTTGACCGCCGATTTCGTTAAATATGCATGTCTCTGGTCTGAAAACTCTGATCTTTGGCCTTTGCGGGTCTCCTTTCTGTTTGTTGGGCTGCCTCTTGTGCGATGCGGTTTGAAGGGACCAAAAGCACGACGTGTTCACAAACACTCAGTTATATTTGACGAATTAGGGAAAGACAAGCTCACTGGCTACAGAAAAACAATTTATTTGCCAGGGCAACTTGACGATTGATCAATAGTGTACACTTTGGTGCTGCATGAACCGGGTGTTTTGAGCAAATTCATCCCGTATAGGGTAGGGAAATCAACAAGATCGCACGACACCAACACGATCTCGATGACACTTGATCACTACCCCTCGACTAGTTATTGCACTTGTGCCTCACGCAGGTCTGGAGGGGCCGAGGAACTAACAAAATTGCCGACCAATTTCAACTGACAGACCTGAAAGGAAAATGGCTACGATGTCCATCAATACCCGCCGTAAGGTTTCGGAGATCAGGAGGACAGATTTTGCGCCCCGAATGACCAAACGGCAGACAAGAGCCCGATTAGTGGCGTTTCCGTTTCACATTATGCTCTAGGAAAGGGGAAAGCGAAATGAAGCTGGAATGTTGCGTGTTGCGTGTGTGGAGGCACAGTTACTTCTCGCCGCGGCAAAGCCCCAAGGAGGTTCCCTCAGCTCTGCCATATCCAGGGAATTCCAACCCATAGACGAGATGATGAGCTCTCCCTGCAGTGGCCGTACCAAGAAACGACAAGAGAACGATCCAATGGGATCGACCTCATTCCGAGTCTCGCCCCAAAACACCAACGCCGCACTACTGCGTATGTTGGAGTGGCCAAGAGAGCCCATTGAGTCTAGCCTCAATAATTCCTTCGGCCTCAATGACGCAACGGACGGATGACCAACGCCTCAACATAACGGCTGAAGCGATTCCTCCCTGCCTAAGTTGGCTTATCACGGGAGACGCAAACTGGGGCATTTCTAAAGGCCATTCCAGAAACGGATGTGTGTGTGGTGGCGGAAAGGGGTTGAAAGCAGGTCCAGGGCGTTCTCTTGAGCCTATGATGCGTTGAGAGACGGCATGATCGGAGAAACATGCAGCATCGCGAGAGGGTGTGGCTGCCGACCGGCAGTCGATTCCAGCCGGCCAGGAACTGCGATCGGCAGGTGAATTGATCCTTTTGATCGATCTGATCCCGGGACCTGACGGGCGCCTAGGATACTACCCTACTAACCTGGGCTGAGCAGCCCTAGGGATGCAGCTCATGCAAGGAAGATGCAACTGGAGACGCGGCACCTGATTCGAGGGGCTAGGAGAAGACGAGAGAGTCGGATAGACGGACATAAAGGTAGAATGGACACGCAAAAAACACACGAAACGCCCTGAAACAGGGAGCAGGTGAGACATGCCAACTCAGAGAGTAGGATCTGTTCACTGGTCCCAACACGCAGCGAGAGCGAGGGGAAGGAGGGATTGCTGTGAGACACCGCACTCGCGGTAAAAGGCAGAGTGGCCTGATTCCCCAGACGCGTAGAGACATACCAGTACAAAGTACAGCTAGAGAGGACTCGGAGAGTCACAAGCCCAAGGCTCAGGGGAGAACATGAACCAAGACGGTATCTCTCCCTGCCCCAACACACGGTTTTCGAAAGCACGTGACAATGTTCAATATGCTATTGATGACCCCTTGACGTAGCAGTTAGCTTTTCTCTTCTGCTTGCTCATGTCTGAGCCTCTCTCGTAGGACGCCTACGGGGTGTGAATAGACGCGACGAGCAAACTGAGGCACAGCTAGAACGACTGAGACACATGGTCCAGAACATCCTAGAGACAGGGTTAAGGAGACACGGCCAAAGCGAAGATGGAGAAGGGATAGGGGAGAGCGAAAGGGCAAAAGACTTTGAGGGAGGAGAAACGAGTCTCGAAAGAATGACTGATTCAAAAGTGAGAAGTGACAGAAACAATCGAGTGTCAGCTCTTGAACGAAGGGAAGGAAATCCGCACGGGCCGTCTTTTTATGGGCTTGGCAAAAGAGCCAACGGCAAGAGCAGTTTGATCAGCCGGCCCCGAGCAATCATCTGCTCCTGCCATCCCCACCGAGTACCCACAGACATCCACTTCGCCAACTGCCAGCCGGCTGCCCGTCCCAATTCGGCCGCTGGCTGTCCAATAGGGAGCCCTTGTTTTGTGCCTTCCCGTCGCTGCCACTGGGGCGAGCTGGGAAGCTCTTTCTTGACGTGCGGGCGACAAACTCAATTTTGACGAGGCAGCAAGATCCAGGAGAAGTGCGACTCAGGAACGTGTTTGCACCAGCTTACTGCCACACCGAGTCCTTCACGAAAACTGCCACGAATACCACGAATACCTCGTACCGGAGTGCATTCACCGTCATTCCCTATCAATTGTAATACCTGAATGCAAGAGCAGGCCACCAATCAGCCCCGAGAGCAGCCCACCTTCGTGCGCTTCCCTTGCGCTGCCGGCGTGCACTGGCCACTTTTGTTGCCCAGCTCGGATGGTCTTGCTAACTGAAGTGGCCAATTCCGTCCTGCTCACTCGTGAAAGACATTGTTTCATGCCTGCGCTCCCGATGGCCTTTGACGTGTGAAGCAAGGAGGCCACGCTTCGGATACAGCCCAAGGAAACAAAACATGGCTGAACCGGTCGACTTCGCTGCATCCCGGGCGCCACGGCCTTAACCCCGACGACGACGGGCTTGACACGTTGTTCTCCGGGTGGTCTCGTGGTCGCACCGTGTAGCCGTCGTTATCGCGTTGCACCTCGCAGCTCTGTCATGACGTCTCCAGACCCGACACGGGAGCATCCCCGCCAAAGAAATCTCGGGAGAATCGACCTGCCAAGTCTGCCACGGCCTGGGAAGACGTTTCGAACCCCAGCCCCTCGCTGATCACTGCCCTCGTCTGTACGACATTCCCCAGTGACTGTGCCCCATTCAGCCCGTGTCTGGACCTGGGGCTATGGATCCGACTGAGTGGTAGTTTTTCCTGATAGCAGACGAGTAGTGCGAGCGCCGAGCTCCCTCGCCGCTGCTGGGTCTTAGGACTGACTCCGCTGGGGAGTCGTCTTGACCTGGACATCGGAGGAGGGTGACGGCCGCAACGAACGGAAATGGACTCGCAGATGCCAGAAGAACAGGCCGACTTGGTCAACGCCGTTTATCAGGCGAGCCGAAACGGCCTCACCCGTCACAGCCTGATCACATTTTCGTCGTGCTTCTTGTCTTCTGTTACTCAGCTTTGCCAAGCTGCACCTCGTGTCCCATGCTGGTTTTCTTAGAAGCTGCCCCTCCCTCTTATCCTCCCTCGCGTCGGCCAGCTCCAGGCAGGCTTTGTACACCCTCCAACTCGACTCCTCCTTTCTTTCACTTTTCTTTTTTTTCTTTTCTTGTTTTCACTGGCCCTCGCTAAGTCAGAGGCGCAACACTGGCCACGCACGGTTCGAGCAAGCGCAGAACACGGGCCATCCATGGTGCAGCGACCTGAAGTTCACGAAATGCTCCTTCCCTGCACATTTTGTGGTGATGATGCAAGGGACGCCAAGCGCAGCAGTTCGGGCAGTTACGACCCGGCACCTGCAGGTGCATGCCAGAACCAAATCCTTTGGCCCAAGCTTCTCGGAGGGAGCAAACCGCAGCTGCAGTCCACAGCCTGCATTTTTGGTAGGAGCGATGGCTGGATGGTTGGGGATGCAGCCGATGCACCTGCCCCTCTAGAATCAAACCTGAGCAGGAATGCCCCTCTCGATGTCTTGCTTCCTGGAGGGGCGTCTCTTGATCAACTCGAACCTGAACTCGAACTCGACTTGAACACGAACACATCAACGTCGTGGGCGCGAATGTGTATGACCCACCACGTCGTGTCTCAGAGCCCTCGTTGAGTCCTCCCTTGGGCTCTCTCCCTGCCTGTCTACCAGCCGACTATTTCTATATCATACCTCCCTCTCCCTGATTGAGCCAATCTCTCTCCTCCCCTCCCCCCCAACCCACCGCTTCACTTCGATACCAGTTGCAACTTCAAGTCTTGTACGTTCGTCTATACTGCCCTCGCCCCTTTGCTGTCCCACCATGGGTGGACAACCCAAGGAACCCAAGGAACCCAGTCGTCTATTCAACCTGAAACTGGTCTGCAAGCACTTTTCTAACGGTATCATGAAGCCGAAGCCCCAGGGCGAAACAACGAAGACAGTCATCAAATACAAGTTCAGACTCAAGATCAAACCATCGTTTCCCCATCTAATCGCCGCGAAACCTGCCCGCCCTGAAGCCCCCGCTCGAGAGATCTCCCCCGAAGAGGAGTACCAGAAGGCCTCAGACGAACTCTGGGACATGTTTTGGAAGCCGAGCCCTGGAGAAAACGACCGAGAATCCCGAATCTTTCTCACCATGAAGCGATATCCAGCCAGGCTTACTCCAAGCGAGCTTGAAGCACTCGAGCAGCCATCGCCGCCCCCTTCAAGGCCGCTCCCGGAGATTCCAGCTCATACCCGACCCCGGACCGCACCATCGTCCTCGGGTCGAGAAACTGAACATCAGCTTCCTCCTACACCAAGCTGTCGAGTTGAGAAGAGCAAGCTCGTAGCAACCTACTCTACCGTTCCTAAACCTTACAACTTCCCACCGGTCCATACATCCACGCCTTCGTGGGAGCCCACTCGAGATAAGCAAAAGACGCCGCGACCTGAGCGTTCTCATGCCACTACTCAAGAGGTTCCCTATCACGTCGTCAGCAACTATCACGACATGGCCAAGCAGATCGAGAAGACTGCCGAGCAGCTTCGCTTGGACGCCTACCATCAACTTCTCGATGAAGCTTCATGGGTCCCCGAAATCCCAAGTGCTCTCAAAGGCACCTGTGGCCCAAACTTCATTTGCCCCCTTGCCGAGGTCATCATGTCAACTCGAGTTCCACTCGATGATGACGTTTCGCCCATAGACCCGGTCACGCACTCCCTAATCATGCCTCCCATCGAGTATGACTGGGATGAGAACACTCCCATTCTGTGTCGCCCGACCTCACCAGAGTATTACCGGTCTCTCGCTTCACCGGAGTCGTCCCCCGATGTTACTCCTCAAACCTCTCGACCTACCACTGCAGGGGAGAGTTGTCGTGATGTTGTTCATGACTATCAACCAACCCCTGAAGCCCAGGAGCCCTCTGATTGGCGTGAACAGCGACATAGCGTTGGAGTCTGCGAATCTCCTCGCCAGGCCACCTCCCGTGAGCAGCAACACAGCTATGAATATCCTCGCCAGCCCGCCACCCGTGAGCAGCAACCCAGATATGAATATCCTCGCCAGCCTGCCACCCGCGAGCAGCAACCCAGCTATGAATATCTTCGCCAGCCTGCCACCCGCGAGCAGCAATCCAGCTATGAATCTCCTCAGCCCGCCGCTCGTGAATACCAACCCAGCGCTGGAGTCTACGAATTTCCTCGCCAGCCCACCACCCGCAAGCACCAATCTAGCTATGAATCTCCTCGTCAGCCCGCCGCTCGTGAACACCGACCTGGCGCTGGAGTCTACGAATCTCCTCGCCAGCCCGCCGTCCGTGAGCACCGACGTGCTGTTGCAGTCCAAGAGACCTTTCACGATCACACCGTTCGTGCACATCGACCTGCGGCCGCAGCCCATGACACCTTCCATGAGTCCACCACTGGTGACCGTGGGCCTATGACTACAGTCCAAGAGGTCTTCTTTGGACCCGGAGTTCGTGACCAACGACCTATCCTCCCGGTCCAAGAGACCTTCCAAGAACATACCCTTCGTGGGCGCCGATCTGCTACCAGATTTCGAGAGTTCCATAAGCCTAATATTCGTGATCATCGACCTCCGCCTTCCCATGAATCTACGGCTCGTCGTCATGAGCGTCAACCTACCCCAGTGACTCATGAGGTCTTTCACGAACCTACCCATCGCGAGCGTCGACATGATGCACCCCAACGTCAATTTTACGAACCTGGCGCCCATGAACGTCAACCTGCCGCAATTCAGCAGAGCTCACATGATATGAGCCTTGATGAACGCCGACATGCCGCAGCTCAGCGGGGTTTCCGCGAGCCTCCTCCCGCTCGTGACTGCCGGTATGCGGAGATTCCACCGGTCTCTCCTGAGCCTGCTCACCAAGGTCGATCTGCCCTAGTTCAGCAGACTTCCTTTGACTCTATCGCCCGTGAGCGTCGAAATGCCACAGTTCTGCCAATTACCCACGAGCTTAGCCAGTGTGTACGTCGACCTGCCGCAACTCGACAGGCCTCTCATGAGCATGCTCTTGGTCGCCAACCCGGCCCAGTTCAGCCTCGCCCCTTGGAGCCTGTCGGTCGTGAGCGCCCACTTCCACAGAGCCCTCGTGAGCCAACCGCTCTCGACCGCCAACGTGTGGCAGTTCCAGAGAATTTCCATAGATCGACTCGTGAGCGTCGGCCAACCGGGACATCTATAGAGACCTGTCATCAGACTATGTCTCTCGAGGGCGATATCACATCGTCTCCCGAGTCCACCAAGACCCCGCGCAAGAGGAAGATGACATTCTTCTCATCGGCAACTGCATCAACGACAAATCTCCCGTTGCCCGATCCGGAACCTCGTCCAACGCTTCCCAAGATGGTGTCTAAGAAGTCGATCTCTAATCTTCGAAACCTGCTTACCAGGTCGAAGAAGACTTCAGCGCCCCCGGTCCCTGAAGCCCCGGTTGTTATCAAACATTCTAAGTGGACCGTGAGTGATGATGTTCCTTCTCGCTCTTGGTTTGAAGAAGACATTCCTGAACGCAGCCGACTTGATTTTTTACGCATGCATTCCCGCAACCTCAGCGGTCGATCAAGCAACAGACTACTACGGTGTTCCAAAGATAGCAGCACAACACCATCTTCGCCCACGTCCCCTCGTTCCATGTTCGAATTTGTCAAGCCAAGAATTTTGTCTTGACTGTCCTTTTTCATTTTTCTAATTTCCTGTCAGGTCCCTCGGCTATGGACAGCTGCACGCAATCTCTGTCCCCGAGGAGGAGTCTATCTGTTTTCGAGATTTGCTATTTCATGATTTGCTATTTTCATGGTGATATTCACCACCACACTCTCTTTCTATCTTTGTCGTTTCCGCATTATAATGCACACATCGCACGAACGCAACACGCAGCATGGAACACGTAGCATGCAATACGCAATACCCAACACGCAACGCGCAGCACACAGCGCAAACACACCAACACACACAAGAGCACACTGGAACGAGAACAAGACCAACATAAGAAGAGAGACCCAATTCGTGGGTGTGGGTTAATAGGGTTGAAAGGTCGCTTCGGAGGTGGTTTTAGAACGGACGGTACTTGTTTCCCTTGAGAGGACGGTCGCTTGGACCAAGGCGCAGACTGGAATGATTGGGAATAGGAATGGCGGAATGAATACCACGCGAAGACAAAAGGAAAAAAAGAAGAAGCATTCAAAAATAGGCGAGTCGCAGCTGCGAGTGGCGAGGTGGCTGAGAAGCAACGATTCAGTCGACGTTGGCAACGTCATGAGGAATGGAAGGACACGAGGAATCGAGAGAACGACGAGAGAAAAACAAGAAAAACAAGGAGAAAACAGTGTGCACGACGATTGTCAACTTCGCTTCTTGAAGTATGCACCTCGAAGCTACTTCCCCCTCACTCCTTTACGATTTATTGAAAGTTATTCTTTGAGAGAACTCGATGATTGCGAGTGTTGTTTTCGCGACTCCATGATTTTCGTAAAGTGTGCTAGCATGACGTTTGGAGATGTTGTATGCGATTCGGTTAGAGGAAAGTCTACGTAAAATGAGGGCGCGATGACGAGTCTCAGGCCCATGTATAGATTGCTTTGACTTCATCATGTATTCTTCTCTTCAATTGACTCATTACATCCGTACATTTGCTTGCACAAACACTTTTCTATCGCAGCAAAGACCATTTCCAACATCCCGATATCAACGTCCCAGAGTAAAAAGCTCAACATTCATCCGTCCCTTTTCGTGATCAAAAATACAAAACGTTGGTCCCGTCGCGTCGTTTGGATGCTAATAACATGGGGCGCGTACACATTAACACCATAACCGCGTAAAGAAGGAAGCTGTGTATCCCTTTGCCCATTTCCCGTAACCAAAAACGCCGTGCCAATGTAAAAATACCCAGAAAAAAAAAAGCAAGGACGAAACAAATAACCAAAAACAGTAAAAAGGCTGAGTTTCGCGTGAGTCTCAGTGTTGAGACGATGGCGTCTAAGAAGTGAAGAGCGCAAAAAAGGATACCATCATTCTCATCTCTGGAGACACGTGGCTGACGTATTCCTCGTGTGCGCAAGAAAAAAAGCTCGTAAACATTAGATGACGTTCAACCTTGACTGCGTGGATCGCATGGGCTTCTCGGTGAAGCGCCTGTAGGGGCGAACGCTGAGGCGGCGCTCGTCTCTCCCGGCAGCGACGCCAAAGTACCACATGGTCTGCTCGCGCATATCTGCGCGGTCGAGCCCCAAGCGGGACTCGAGGTCGGCGGCGGAGCGGACGCCGTGGAAGACGGGGTCGCGGACAGCCTCGTCGGCGGCGCACAGGCTGACGAGCTCGGCGAGGCAGTTGGCCGGGTGGGGGAGGCGGAGGGTGCGGCGGCCGGGGAGCATCATGGCGAGGCAGCCGAGGAGGAGGAAGAGGAGGGCGAGGAGGACGCCGAAGACGGGCATGTTGGGGAACATCTTGACGACACCGCCGCCCGTGGTGAGGGCCATGAAGAGGCCGCCGGCGAGGACGGGGATGAAGACGAAGAGCGTGGCCATGAGCGACACGACGGCGACGCGCCAGTGGCCGTTGCGGACCGCCTTGTACGTCACCTGGAAGGGCAGGCAGGCGGCGTAGTCGGCGAGGACCGACTTCTGCGCTAGGGCCCCGGACGGCTTGGAGAGCTCGGCCCACGGCTGCAGCATGCGGAGCGACAGGTCCAGGCTCTGGAAGAGCAGGAATAGGACCATACCTAGCAGGGAGGGGACGAAGCCGTACAGGAAGTTGGCGGCCGAGAAGGCCCCCTTTCCGGGGCGGGCGGGGAGCATGGGCAGGAATCCGCGGTCGATTCTCGTGTGCGGTAGGAAGGATGCGACCAAGATGGCGGTGATGACGAAAACCATGACGAGAATGCCCGTGACGATGGTCATGTCGCGCAACGAAAAGGGCTGGTAGCGGTGGCGCATGTACTGGGCTTCGGCTTCTAGGTCGTCGCGGGACGAGGCCGGCGATATGACGTAGCTGGTCTTCTTGGCGACAACGCTGTACGAGGCCTGGCGGCCGCGGAGCTCGTCCTCGTCGGCGACGGACCCGATACCGTACCACATGCCGCCCACGCGCTGCCCGTCGTTCTGCCAGTACCCGAGGCGGTCCAGGTGGCGGTCGCGGAGCTGCGCCTTGAAGAGCGTGCCGCGCTGGATCACGTCCACGTTCTCGTAGGACTTGGTCGTGGTGCTCTGGTTGAGGAGTGGGAGGAGGTGTGCCACGGAGCGGACGTCCCAGCGGAGGCCAGTCCAGCGCCGGAACCAGAACACCATCAGGAGCGTCGTGGCGACCAGCAGCACAATGTAAATGGCCACCAGCGTCCACACGACGCCTTGAACCGCAGCCCACACCCACTTGTGGTCGTGGAAGATGCAGGTGAAGGCGGCGCTCATGAGGGGAATGGTAAAGTTGGCGAGCCACGTGGCCACGTTGAAGAGCTGGGCCTGCCAGGGGCCGTTGAAGGCGGGCAACAGAAACGTCTGGGGGTAAATCATGCGGAAAAGGGCGAGGTAGCGCACGCTGGGCTCCTCGTTGGCCATGAGGGCAAAGGGCAGGACGCGCTGCGAGGTGGAATCGACAGCTTGGGCGTAGAGGAGGATGACGGCGGCTAGGATCTGAGGGAGGATGCGGAAGAGGAAGAACTGGCCGCTGTAGATGCTCCCGGGATAAGGAGTCAGTCCGTCGCCCGAGTCGGAGTAGATGGCGGAGAAGATGAGTCCGGCGGCCATGAGAGCGCAGAAGAGCATCAGGAGGAGCATGGAGAAGGGTCGCAGAATCAGGGGCTTGAAGTCGAGAGGGGGATACGCTCTCTCTATGGGAATGGCTCTTGAGCGTCGGTTCTTGCGAACGTTTGTGATGACGGGAATGTGGCGGCTCGGTGTGGATTGGAACGAGGGAGAGGGAGACTCCGCTCGCCTTGGGTGCTCGTCGGCATCGTGGTCGTGGTGAACAACTGTCTCGTGGCTCGACTCGGGGTCCGAATCCAGCATTTGTCGCTGCAAGAGAGGCTCCTTCCTCACGGCAACGGGAGTAACAGGTCGCTCCAAGCGCTCAGGTGTCTCGTACCGCTCGGGCAGCGGCGACTCCTCAACGGGCAAACGATCCTCCACGTAGGCGGGCTTCGGAGGTGTCAGGACGGGAAGTCCCTGCTCCGGGTGGGCGTTGTAGCCGTCATCGGAATAGTCCTCGTCCGAGCTGGAGGGGAAATGCACCGGCGCGGGACCGGCCGCGACACCGTTTCGCGGGCGCGTCAGGGCATCCAGCGCATACTGGATGTACGGGGTATCGTCGACTCCGGGGGTGACTTTGCCGGCGGCCAGGGCCAGCTCGTCCTTGAGACCTGCCATGCGCGCCGAGTTTTCCGCAGCAAACAGTGCCAACTGGGCTTCGTCAAATCGCACCGTTTGTTCCTCAGACGTCCTGGGAACTGATGGGGTGGGAGGCGGACGGTTGTTGAAGCCGCGGGGCACGGGAGGGCCGCCGGGAAACAGTCGGTCCGGGCCGTAAATTTCTGTGGGGGAGCCGGAAAGGCTCGGTGGTGATGGTGCGTGGAGGACGGCGGCTTGTGTTGAGACGGAGTTGTTGTGTGAGTGGTGTCCTCGGCGTTGGCTGAGGTCGTAGTACGGTCGGAGGGTCGGGAGGGAGAAGTTGTCGTCGTCGTCGTCGTCGCGACGAGAGGGATCTGGAGAGAATGTCGGAGGCCCTTGACCTGCAAGAGCGGGAGTTAGTGAATGAGGGAGACGAGTCGAGGATGAAGTGAGAGGAGGGAGAGAGTCAAGAGTTA
The DNA here is from genome assembly GCA_911649645.1 of Thelonectria discophora. Taxonomy (NCBI): domain Eukaryota; kingdom Fungi; phylum Ascomycota; class Sordariomycetes; order Hypocreales; family Nectriaceae; genus Thelonectria; species Thelonectria discophora. Next base: position 2,371,501 of record CAJVRK010000012.1, read on the forward strand.
GCTTCACATACGGGGGGGTTCCACCGAGTCAAAGTTCATGTTTTGGAAGTTCATGGCTCACACGGAGTGAAGCCCAAAGGTGTGTGTGGGTGCTCTGGTGATGGTGGTAGGACAACAAAGCAAGAGGCACGGCGCCAAAGAAAGGAAGCCAATCAAGATGCAAACACGCAGCTGGCCAATTGAAGACGGGAAATGAGATGCGAACAGGAAGAGAAGATGCATATTGGGAGAGGATTGGGCTATGGTAAGACTATAGTAGGCCGCGATGGTCGAGCGGGAGGCTGGTTGAGGGTGCAAGTGAGAAGGCTGGGAGCGGGAGATGGGGAAAAGAGGGCGTCACCAGCCACCAAGAAAGTCGTGACTGGCCCTCCCCACCAATGAGCCCCTTCACTTGTGGCGGCCCGTCCAGTGAGAGGGGTGGGACCCCTGTGGCTTGAAGAGAAAACAGTGGGGTACACTCACCAAAGCTGTGGCGGACGAAAAGTGTCGACCCGGTGGCAATGAGGGATGAAGGAAGAAGGAGGAAAGAGGACGGGCGAGGTATAAAAATGAAGCCACTTGTTCCTCTCGCGACCAACGTCACCGCGATACCGACTTTATCTCTCTTTTTTTTTTTTTCTCCGAACGCACACCTTCTCTTTCATGGTCTAATTGTCTGTTGTACATACAGCTAAGCTAGTGCGCTGTGCGTTGTTCCAACGGTTTTCGTTGGACCAGCCAAAGCGAGGCTCCCGCTAGGGCCAGGAGAGGACTAGCCCCTTTGGCGCCCCGGCGACGCCCACAAAAACTTTTTCTTCTCTCCGGCCACTCGGGAGGCGGTATTACGGACGAGCAAAAGATGGGTCACCCATCGCTACCCAAAACACGTCACTTTGCGACACGTCTTTGCTGTGATTCGTAAAGTTATCGCATGAACCATGTTGCGCCTCATTGCCTCATCCGGCGCTTATACGGTCGACGGGACGGTACCTGAAGGCCTTGGGCTGACATCCCACAGCCAATCGCGCCCAGCGCAAGTCTGTCCTCGTGCGTCTTGGGTGCTCAGGTGCCTACGAATGTGTCCCGATGCACATTCTCAGCCCAGCTTTGGCTCGTTCGTCGCTGACAGGGGCTTGACACAGAGCCAAGTTCGCCCAGCCTCCCTCCCGCCCGCACCGGATCGCCTCCCATTCTTCCCAGTGTTTCATCCATTACGTCGCCGACTCTGGGGTGCAGACGCGTGCCTGGCATTAGGCCATTTCCCCTTCCAGATGCTTGAGATCTGCGGCGGAGCTTCACGGAAGGCATGGTCAAACCATGCTCCTCGTTTCGAGCCTTGGCCAAGCTGGATATACAACCAGCCACCGCACCACCTTTTCCCGCAGAGCACGATGGATGATAAAGGGGACGGGCTGTCCCTTGCCGCGCCGTGGTCAATGCCATTTCGGTCCTGAAACATTGCTCGTCTTTGCCCCCTCGTGCAATCTGCTATCGCGTCGATGATGGCGAATTCTCCCGCCATCGGAAATATCCAAGACACGGACGAGTTTCATCAAAGACATTGAGGCTGGGCTGGGCCTTTTATTCCCAAGCATGGTTATTCTTGTGATCTTCCGAACCGACCGGTAGTGCACACGCCCTTGATCGAAGCTGGATATCTTTCCAGAGCATCTGTTCGTTGAGTGTCATCGTTCAACCGTCGCTATCTCTTCTGCTTCGCCCGTCCCGGCCGTTCCCCCCTCGGAAAGGCCACAAGGAGAACGAATGAAGCCAGAAGAAAATACAACAGAATGAACAGAACACTGGTTTAATGGGACCAAAATAGGGTTAATGACCAACACTCCCTCTTGGAATAGGCCATGGAGAAGCACCAAGGAGAAACCAGAATTCTGGTTGACGACGCTCATGCAACCCGACAAACAGAGTTGCGATTCGAAAAGCGTATTCGAGAACTGAGGCGACTTGCAAAGCACCGGGTTTCTTGTCATATTCCGCCAAGTAAGCCGTAGCAGTCTTACTCATGCACTTCGGATTAGCATGCGAGGACATCACCGGTGCCAGATACAATTCGAATTGCGACGTGGTCATGGCTCATTCAGGCATATCCAATTGCCACTTCAGCCTGACCTTCGCTGACCCTAACCGCCCTATTGTCAAAGACTTGAATTCTCTCCTAGGTACTCAAGTCACTTACAATGGGGAGGGTAAGGGCGCACTGAGGGATTTCCAATAGATCATCGACAATGACCTTGGTCTCAGGAAAATGGGGAGCATCATCATCACGGTGCTCGACGCCATTTCCTACCAAACGGCAGATACACGATGTCATCTCCACAGCGCATCTCGGACCGGCATCCGACGGCCTGGGTCCGTTTGGACGGGAACCCGACGAACCTGACCCCGTCATCGATGAGGACAAGGGCGAAGTTCGAACCAGATGCGCCAGAGAATAGGGCCTTCCGACATGCCGCCTTCGGCAGACAAAGACGAGACGTTTGGCGAGATGTGACAACAAATCACGACCAGACACAGAGAAGACAAGCAGGAGACTTGGCCCATCACAATGTGGAAGACATCTGGGCCACTGTTTTACCAGAACGCTCAAAGCGGTCATTAATGTCATCTATTTTGTACTAAATATGAACATTTTATTCCAATATTCTCAGATCCCATTTGGCCTCCATGGCTTCACCATTTTCAAATCTTGCTTTCAAAAGTTCTCAATTCTCTATTATACTGTAGTATAAGAGCAACAAGTAGTACTTAAGGACCAGACTGGTGTTTTACAACTCGACATTCTCCTAAACCCAGGCAAGAAACTTGCGAAGTGCGGCCCCGGGCTTGCAGTTGCTCTGCTGCCTTAATCCACCCACGTCAGCAACAAGGCCTAACCCATGACCATTTGGGCGTCTTTTGCCCAAGGACCACTGGGCCGTCTCCGCGGTAGTCCTGGCCTTTCTCCTCACAACTGAGCCCCTTGAAAACAGTTACAAGAACAACACTCGCAGCCTCGCTTTGTATTTCTTACCCTCGGTATACGCGACTTCGCCTTCAGTCGTGCGACCGCCGACAAAGCAGACTAATCCTGCGAACGAAATCCCCGCGGGCCACGCACGTCAGATAGTCGAGGCTTTTGGCAAACCTTGCGCGAACCCACCCGTATTTGCTTCGGAGAGGTACTGGACGAATTTTCGACAAGACGCGTCGGCCGCACGGTGGCACCTGGGTCCCTGGGCAGTGAAAAACCGGAGTCGCTATTTCGGTTTTTCACAAGTTTGCAGTATGTGCAGTGCACATTCGATGCCTTCAAGCTCTCAAGCTTATCCTTGAGGGCTTGTAGACTCTGTTGCTGCAAGGTTTGTTGGCTGTCCGTTCTCGCCCTGTATCGACGGTGCTGCTTGTCCTGTTCATGGAACCGGGTTCCACTGGGAGGTTGCGAAGAAAAAGGTTCCGGTTGAATAGGGCTCAACGCGTTTCGACAAGATGCCTCGGCTGTACGGAAGCAGGTTCTCGTTGATCAGCAAGATGGATTTTACCGGAAGATGGAGAACTGGACTGTGGCCAATGACCACATTGGCGGTAATAACCTTGGACACCATCATGTCATTTGTGCCCACATTGGCCTTTGCCATGTGGTGCTTGTGAAGGCGCAATTCCTTGGACTTGGCCTGCTTCTTGGCGGTATTCAGGGCGTCCATCTCCTCATCCGTTGTGGTCGACTTCTGTTAGAAAAAGGCGTAGTCCAAGACAAACCGCAAGTCCAGTACTTGAACTTATTCTCGACGGCTAAGTGACTCTGCTGACACACTGCGCCTAAGAAAGATTTCTCCAAGGACACGGAGCTCGTCACGGATATTGTAGGCCGTGAACTCGTCATCCGAAAAGTCGTCCAGGAAAGATTTCTCGAGGGACGTCAAAGTCGTGATGGAAGTTGTGGGATGTGAACTCGTCATCCGAAAAGTCGTCCAAGAAAGACTTCTCGAGGAACGTGGATGTCGTAACGGATGTTATGGTAGGTGAACTCGCCATCCGGAAGGTCGTCAAATTCGCTGCCCGACACGGCAGCACCAGCGATGACAGGGGGAGCTCCGGAACCAGTAGAGACGGCTACCGTGGCCAGCAGAGCAGGGACTAGGTGACCAGGAAGCCAAGCCGCAATGTGCGGTTCGGAACGCGGCGCGTGAATCTATGCAATCAAGGTCGGTGTTGTCGCTCAAGGGCCGGAGGCGGTGATGGCCCGGTGCGACGCGGCAGTGGGTATGGCGGGAGGGTCGACTGGTGAAGTACGTGAGAATCAACGGTAAGAGGTTCGATGGACGATGGACGATGGACGATGGACAAGGGAGTAGACAGGCAAGTTCCGTTAGAGTCAACTAGGTATCAAGATGTTGCTGGAAAACTTACCAATTGTCATTGCTAATCCGGGAACAGACTGAAACCACGGTAGAGTCCGGCTGGCGAGTCTTCAAACGGGTCCAAGGTTGGTCGATCATGGAGAACTCGGAGTCGCATACGCATCCAATGTCTTGCGTCCTGCCATCAGGAGAGACTTCGTGATCGCCAAGGGAACCAACAGGCTCCGTTGCCATGGCATACAAGCGTGGTCGCTTGCTCTTCGGCTTGGGACAATGTTCCTTGTGCTCTCACCAGAGAGACTTTATGACCGCCGACAAAGTCCAAAGGCTCCGTTGTCAGGGCATTCAAGCGTCAAGCGTGGTCGCTTGCTCTTCGGCTTAATGGGCAACGCTGCTTTTGCTCTCACCAAAAAGACATTCGGGTTGCTAGAACTAGCTACCGGGAGAGTGAGACGGAATGAAAGCAATGGTTGCTTGCTCTTCGGCTTGGGACAACGTCCCTTTCGCCCGCCAGAGACTTCATGACCGCCGACAAAGTCCACAGGCTCCGTTTTCATGACATTTCAGCGTCAAGCGTGGTCGCTTGCTCTTCAGCTAGAGACGATGACCCGTATGCTCCCACCAGAGAGCCATTCGGGTTGCAAGAACTGGCCACCGGGAGAGTGAGGTGGAGTGAAGAGAGAGATGGAGTGAAGACAGCGTAGATGGCTTAATGTCCACCATGCTCTGGGTGTGTGCAACAATCTGCCGTCCGTGGTGCTGATTCCACGACTCCTCTGGACAGATATTGCGGCAAGTCAGCTATTATAAGCATGTGCCATATTAGCAGTAGCTAGTTCAACTGTTTCGGGAGGTTACCGACTGCGTAGTTTACCTTCGACCAAAGCAGAGGCTTCTGGCTCCAGGAATATGGCATTAGGCTGCGAGAATCGAGGTAAATGCAGCCAAATGTGGCAGATCTATAAGTTCTAACGCCATTCTTGTGAAAATGGGCAAATGTTGTTGAGGAAGAATGAAGGATTGGAAAGACAAGGCAGTGCATGGGGAAGAAGACAACGATGAACCATGCCGCCATCAGGATTCAAAGCATGAACTCTGGTCCGGGACTCGGTGGCCATGTCATGAGTGAGTGTTACGCCGAGTAGTGGCGACACATCCAGACAAGTCCCTCTAGAAGTTTCGTGCGAATGGTCTTCGTGCATAGGAAGATGACGGACCGGCTCGCCCATCCATCCACCGACATTGTGGGCGTAGACGTGCGGCTGCGGGATGCGGCGAGTTTGGGACCATGGGGCTGCTTGGGAGGCGTTGGGTGCTGCATGTTGATGTCGGTGTTCCATACATGAGAACACACTGAGATGGTGGCAAAGTCCCTGACTCACAGCTCGCGATAGTCGCTGGGCGGGAATCTTAGCCATTTCTTCCAGCGGCAAGCCGTGTCGTTGGCCCTCTTCGGGTTCGCGTCTTAGCCTTTTCTTCCTGCAGTACGTCGTGTCGTTGGCCCTCATCGGGCTCGCATCTGAGCCTTTTCTTCCTGCAGGATGCTGAGTTGTAGATACTCTTCGGGCTCGCGTCTTGGCCTATGGGAGAAGGACTGGCATATTGGCATTCCATTCTGAGTGATTTCCGATGTCAGTAATATGACACCCCTGGAGCGAAGAAGATTGAAAAGTTTTGCTTTGCGGGGATCTTAGCGTTTTCTTTCTGCAGGACGCTGAGTTGTAGTATCTCTTCGGGCTCGCGTCTTGGGCCCACGGGAAAAGGGCCGGCATATTAGCATTCAGTTCCGAATGTTTTCTAATGTCAGTGCCACAACGCTTGGGATTGAAGAAGCTGTAGAAAGGTTCGGGTCGGGTGGGAGGATGTCGCGGGGCATCTAGAACCTCCTCGGTCCTTTGCAAACTCGGAGGTGGTGTAAGAAGGCTTTGGGGTGGGGGTTCATTACCGAGACATGCATGCTGCGTGTTGAAGCTTCTGTTACACGCATGAGTGAATGCCGCCGTCGCAGGGGATGAAGAAAATCACATCTCAGGTGATGAAGATGCTCACATCCGCGAAAGGGCCACCGACGGCTTGGAGGATGAAGATGCCTCGGGGGCGTCGCAGGGGATGAACAGACTTGTCCCCAACAGGAGGGCCACCGACGTCTTGGAGGACGAAGATGCCTTCCGCTCAGGGGAGGAAGAAGCGGGGATGAAGATGCTCACATCCCGAGAGAGCGCCACTGACGGCTTGGAGGATTAGGGAGATGATGTCGAACGCGAAGAAGACAGCAGGAGAAGGCTTCGGGTGAGGCGCGGGATGTGTTGCAGTCGATGTAGATACTGCTGCTGCTGCTTCGGGCTCCATGTGCTTGAGAGAACCCCGGCACGTTTGGTGATGTTAGCGTTTGGTCAACACCCGCGAGAGCGATCAGTCGGTGAGCAGCAGCTGACTTCCCAGCAACTATGAGTGGAGTTGGTGCCTCAACTGAAGTGCCGCGGCGCCAGAAGTGTAGTCTTCACCCCATAGTGGTGGGCATCTTGTGGTTGTTATGCACGCCGAGTCTTGCCACGAGACGTTCGTGAGCACCAGCGCCATTGTGGATATTCTCGCCGGCGTGTCGCTTCTTTCTTCTGGCTTGATGTCTCCGAACTACCCAAGGCCCGGATCTAGTACTCCCAGTGAGCTCGCGTCGGCCTTGGGTGACAATAGCCCTGGGGGTTCATGTCGTGCTGATCTACCCCGAGGCGCGTCACCAACAGCGAGCCGTGATTGACGCCGAAGAAGGCAAGGAACCAGGTTTCAGGAGAAGAAATGAAAGTAGGAACGTAGGCAGATACAACGAGCCGCCTTGGAGGAGGAGTTGATGGCGAGACGCGAGGTTCAGCGTTGGGGTGGAGGTGTGTGCGAGTGATGAGGAATGCAGAGTCAAGTTTCTCTTGGGGGGGAGAGAGGTTTTATGACAAGTGTTGACGTTCTTGCTGCGTCAAACGGAGGTAAGCAACCAAGGTGCAACGGCGTCAACAACAGGCACGCTCCTATCAATAGGATATCGTGGCACCTTCGTTTCGGGGCCACAGGGGTAAGTATCCCCCTTTCCACGGTTGCTATTCGACGCAGTGTCTGGGGGGAACCGAAGGGGCCAGTGGCCTACGAGAGAAGGTAGACTTGACCACATAGAGTGTGTGATTTCGCTGGGTAAATACTGGGTAGGCGCCTCACTGCCAGTGCACTTGCTCACCCATGGTCACAGTAGAGTGTCTTTTGGCCTTTAGAATGCACACATCTGCCGATACTGGCGAGCAACTGTTTACTTGTGCATCTTGATACTCAGTCAGTGGCTGTTTTCCCAGCTCCGTCATCCAATAACCTCCTCAGGTGAAAATAAATGTCGAAGATGTTCTTGCTGATTCGCTTGCGAGTGAAGAAGGAATCGAGTTGAGCGGTTCGCTCTTGTCTCTGTTGTTTTCGTAGGCGTGTCTCCATGGTTGGAGTCGACTTGACACCGGGGGTGCGAGTCAGAGTAGAAGAGGAGATGAGCTGTCCCTCGAATACCAGTAGTTTGTTATTTCAGAGGGCTGCCGTGACTCCCTGACTGCAGAGGCTCACGGTGGTTGGATCGATCCGGAAGCCAGTAGCATCCAAGCCGTACATAGCCAACAATCTATTCACATTTCTTCCTGCCTGAGAAAGCATACTCGATACCCCTGGCCTCTGTGTTCGGGTGCAAACACCCCGAAACGCAAATGCGCGATATCCACCCCATTACCTCACCAGAAACAGACCCCTTGGCAATGCACATCCAGCAAACGGCGGTTGCTAGCTGAGCAATGTGGCTTCCGTCGTTCGCCAGCAGGCTTTCAACTTCCCGACCCCGCAAGTCCCATCGGCGAAGTCAGCGAAGAGCGATGCGAACAGCGATGACGTATCCAGGCCATACTGCTCCTGGCGCTTCGCGAAGCCATCGCGGGGTTGGTGTCGTCACGTGACACATTCCTTGTCCTGGGATTGGTGGAAGGAACTGGCTCCCCTCTGTGTCAGCGTGAGTAATCAGTTTTCAAGACAAACGGAGCTGACCCACACGACCATCTTTTCAGATCCAAAGTCATCATGACCAAAGCTGAATAAGGTGACGATAGGGCAGAGTTTGAGGTGGTATACAAGTCTCGTCAGCGTTTTCAATCGTTTTCAATCCGTAGTTCGCTTCAATCCATCTTGACGTAGTCTGTTCTCGACGTTTCGTCCGTTTTGTCTATATATGTCGCGCTTCACTTCCCTCACTGGCATTTTCGTTGCTACAATTTCCATCCTCATCATTATATACTCACCAGCAAACCAGTACTTCTCAGAACAGCTCCAGAGACTTACAAGCAGCACATCTTCCACCACAAACACAAACATCACAAACATTACCACCGCAAACATCACTTCGGATAAGCAAATGCTCAACGCCGCCAAGAACATGTCCAAGTCACTCCGCAACGCAAAAATCACCCCCCACCGCTCCAGCTCCCGCGGCCACTCCGACCACGGCTGGCTCAACACGTACCACAGCTTCTCCTTTGCCGACTGGTACGACCCGCGCTTCAACAACTTTGGCGCCCTCCGCGTGCTCAACGAGGACCGCGTCAAGGCCAACTCGGGCTTCCCCACGCACCCGCACCGCGACTTTGAGATCTTCAGCTACATCCTCGATGGTGAGCTCACGCACCGCGACTCCATGCTCGCCAAGGGCAAGGAGGGCGCCCAGTCGGACAAGTTCTACCGCATGCGCCGCGGCGACGTGCAGTTCACCACGGGCGGCACCGGCATCGCCCACTCCGAGATGAACGAGCACAAGTCCGACACGGTGCACTTCCTCCAGATCTGGGCCATCCCCTGGAAGCGCGGCCTCCCTCCCCAGTACCACACCCGCCACTTTGACGAGGAGTCGAAGCGCCAGGCCTTCGTCAAGATCCTGTCTCCCCTCAAGGGCGGCGAGGACGCCACGGCCGAGCAGGAGAAGGCTGCTGAGGGCGTCATCCCCGACACCATCCCCATCCACGCCGACTTCGTCATGGGGGCCGGTCTCATCGCCCCTCAGAAGCAGTTTGAGTGGACCGTCGGCGGCGGCGCGACCCAGCAGACGAAGCGCAAGGTCTTCGTCCACGTTCCCATGACCAAGGGGGGCAAGGCCAAGATTCGTTTGGACGGCCGTGAGGACGCTGAGATTGCCGAGGGTGACGGTGCTTTCGTCGAGGGCATCAACATCGGCGACAAGCTGTCCGTGGAAAGTATTGGCGAGGTCGAGGCCGAGGTTGTTGTCTTGGATACCGCCTAAGAGACCGGGTTGTGGTCATTTCTAGAAGCAATATGTATTTAGCGAGAAGTCAATGAATATTTCTTGGACATGAAGAACCCAATTGTGCATTCTTCGCCCAACCTTGCAGTGAATAATAAGAAGCAGGCAGCGTCTGGCAGATGGTTGGTATGTAATCGGGAGGAATGACAACATCCCGCAGCCAGATGCAACAGAAGTGAGAGGCGGATCTGACGGAAATGGCATTTCTGCATCTTTCGTGAATGAAAGGCGCCAACCTTTTGTCCCAACACGGAAAGAGTTGCGGTGGCGATGCTCTTCCAGAAGGTAAGTTTCGGAGAATTTGCCAAACGATCAGCAAGTCTTGTTAGCGGGAAGTCTTGAGACTTCTACCCAATGAAGTAGACAAGGGCAAGGGCTGAAGGGTTCGCTCGCGGATTTGGCTTCAATATCAGAAATTTTATGATGAACTTGTTTTTGCTTGACTTCACCTCAAAGATTTGTCAAGAATTGATCAATCAGTCCCGTGGAGATCCAGGGTAAGGCACCCGACAGTTCATGAAATGAAGTGGCGGCCGACAGGACGGCTGGAGAAATTGAAATGGCGGCAGCTAGGCTAGCCACCACCGCGATTTTAGCCAGCCACCCCTGGAACCTGCATCTCATTTCATAACGGCTCGTTGATAGCCCGAAGTGTCGGGAGCTTACTGCTGCGGGCTATTTTTTGGTTGACGCCATGTCGTCGTTCGAGGCAGACTCTTGAATACGACGTGCGTATCGACCGTCTTGATAACAGTAAGCAGGTTGTGCCTTGGCTGCAGTCCCAGACCTCGGACAGGCGATAATCTCGGACGGTAGAGGGGAGGCAATTTGGTCTGAAGGGAGGAGGACGGGAAAAGCAATCAAATGACCCACGATGCACCAATATTGCTGGCAACCTGCCCTCGCCAACACCGAGAAAGGAAGCCGGCCATGTTACAAATCAGAAACAAAATAGCCGGAAAGTGGGAGCAAGACTCTCATTCTGCCCACCTTCGTCATGAACGAGAGTCCGCCTCCGCGAGAAGGGCAAGATGAATTCTCACTAGCGGGCTGCTGGCCGGGAATAGCCATCTTGGCAAACGGAGTCAGAGCCGCCATCACCAGCGCTTCAGCTCCCCTCGAAGAAGAGAACTTCCAAGTTGGGACGGACGCGGGTCTGCCGGGACAGTGTGTAATTACAGACGCACATGTGGGATGTCGATGGCGGCGACTAACCCAAGTGCGGCCTCGTTGTTGGTCGAGTAAGGCTTGGCCGAGGAAGGTGAGAGACATTCTCGTGAGGCGCAGACGGAGGGATCACACAGAAAGAGAAGTAGGGCTCGGGAATAGAGAGGGGAAAGGGCCGATGGACCGGAATACATCTCGGTCAAGGCTAGACCCTAGATCGGCCATATCCTGATTGAGGCATCTTGTTGAGGGTCGTGCGAAAGGCCTTGAAGGGCTGCAAGCGAATGGCAGGCCTCTCTGTGGGCGGACGAAGCACCACATTACAAGCTCCCTCACGCTCAGGAGCCGTCGGTTGGGCTGCTCCGGGCAAGGTTTGTGGCGGTTTTGTGGGAGTCTGGTAGTTCTGTGGCAGCAAAGCCGCAAATTAACCTATCACAGCGGGTTTTGAGCCCTACAGCGTCGTGCGAGGAGTGGGGAAGGCGCACTGGACTACGGGCGACCATCGACCACTAGTCCCAAGCGGAAGGCGCCAATGAGGGTTTCATGCAGGAACCAGGGGTTCCAGCATCTTGGTGCCTCCTTCCCGCAACCAATGGGAGACGCTTTGTCATCACCAAACCCATCCTCTCTGCCTCCCGCAACCTCTTCCACAGACTATCGACAAAAAATGGCGGCGTCAACGAGATCTCCCTTTCGACTTATCTTTGGGGACGGAGAATAATTCATCGACTATTGTTCCAGATCTATCGGTACGCGTCACTGCCGTTTCGTCAGCATTCCAGAGACGGGAGTTGCGCCGGGTCGCGCATGGCTGAGCATCATGGTTGCCGCTTCACCTCAGCCTGAAGCCCACTCCCACCAGCATCTCCCTCACGATTTTCGGCTCCGACGCTTCTGTGCCGTTTTGCCGCCTGCTACCTAATTAGTCTGCCCCCCATCTCGGAGCCATGTGCCCGTGATGGCATGTCTCCATCCATGGAAAGGACTCATGGAAGAGCAAGTGCTCTCAATGCGAACGTCTTTGGTGACCTTCGGGTGAACTTGTGTGAGTCTCGTCGGCTACAAACAATAAGCGCTAAAGACGATGAACCCAAGCTCCTCCGCAGCATGCAGGGCCGCCTTTGGCGTTTAACCATCGTCCCCTTAATCCGATAGTCTCCTCGAGGCGTGAGCCAACATCTCTCGACGCTAAACCCATTCTTGAATGTCACGGCACCGCCCCGTCGTCCCTTCACACACTTGCATGTGGCGGGCTTTTCTTCTTCATGGGAAATTGCCCTGGCCACGACACAATGGCACCCACCATGTCTCTCCTGGATCGGATTGTCACGAACGGGGGTTCACGCTCGGCGCCAGGAAAGGGATCCGCCGCTTTTCATGGTTCGTCATGGGGAAGGCTAGGCTCAAGGCGTTGAGGCGACATTGCATCGTCCTCGCCACTGCCGCAAATAGTCTCCTGCTCCTCCTTCTTCTCTTCTTCCTTCTTCTCTATCTCTATCAAGATTCTTGCTTGGCTTTGTCAACTCAGAGACGGCTCGGTTCTAGGCCACTTGCAGACCTTTGGTTTGCGTCCTTTCTTTGATCCAGTATCAACACACTCATTCACTGGCTTCGGCCGACTTACTGTCGTTTAACGCATATTACTAATCACTCGACGCCATGCCTGCTATCTCTGTTTCTTCTGGTCCTTACGGCGGCCTCAACGGCTACTGGGTAAGTATCTCGGACATCATCGGACCGTGGGAACTTGAGACGACGGACTAACTTGATATAGGGCCAATATGGCAGTGATCCTCTCACGACTTACTGTGACAATGGCCCTGAATATGTGACGCTCTCTTTCATCACATCCTCTCCTGAGAATGAAGCCTCTGGCTGGCCGGGCACCAACTTTGCCGGTCACTGCCCCGGTACCACCTTTTCTTACACCGATAAGAACGGAGTTGCCCAGAGCTCCAACCTCTGGAGCAACTGTTACGAGATTATGGAGGGCATCCCCTACTGCCAAAACCTCGGAGTCAAAGTGTTGATGAGCATCGGCGGTGATCTGACCGCTGGCAACAACTACACGGTTACGACTGAAGCCAACGGCGAGTCCTTTGCCGACTTCTTGTACAATGCCTTCGGTCCTAAGCAGGCCAGCTGGACCGGTCCTCGTCCCTTTGACAGCGATGCCTATGGGACAGTTGCCGTTGATGGTTTCGATTTTGATATCGAGGCTGACCTTGGTAAGTCACGAGTTCTCTCCCTTGGACACTGGCTAACACGCTCCCAGACAACGCCCCCTATATTGCCATGATCAACAGACTTCGTGCGCTCGATTCGTCCATCATCATCACTGGTGCTCCTCAGTGCCCGCTCGCTGATCAGTACTTCTACATGAAGGACATGATCTCCCAGGCCCAGTTTGACGCTCTTTTCATCCAATTCTACAACAACCCTGATTGCGATTTGCTTGGATCCAGTTCCGACCCCGTGGCAAACTCCAACTACTACGCTTGGGAGACTTATTTGGCAACCACTTCCCTGAGCCAGTCGGCAAAGCTCTACGTTGGATTGCCTGCCAGCTCTTCGGCGGCTGGAAGCGGCTATGTCGAGCCTAGTGTGATCAAGAGTGCTGTGAATACGCTTGCTGGTCGATCTAGCTTTGGCGGCATCTCTCTGTGGGATCTCACTCGAGGTGCTATGAATGAGGACGCCTCGACTGGTCTGGACTTCAACGAGCAAGTCGAGAACGTTCTGGAGTATGGTGATACCGTCGCTCCTACGACTACCACGACTTCCTCATCTACGTCGACTACCTCGACGACGACGACAACAACCTCGTCTTCATCTATGACAACGACCACAACATCGACCAAGCCGATCACAACAACCACAACTACCGGCACGACTAGCAAGTCCACAACCACAACCACAACCACCACGTCGTCAACGACTTCAAGCAAGCCCACGACGACGACTTCCAGCACCACGTCCTCGAGCACTACCTCGACGACTTCTAGCAAGCCTACAACAACAACTACTAGCACGACGTCAACCACAAGCAAGCCTACTACGACAACCACTAGCACGTCGACCACCTCGAGCAAGCCAACCACGACAACCACCACGACGACGTCGACCACAAGCAAGCCCACTACGACGACCACTAGCACGACGTCGACCACCTCGAGCAAGCCTACCACAACGACGACCAGTACTACTTCCAAGAGCACCACCTCAACGACGTCCAGCAAGCCCACCACCACAACGTCGAGCACCACCTCTAAGAGCACGACCTCCACGACTTCGAGTAAGCCGACGACAACCACTTCAAGCACGTCATCCAAGAGCGCTACGTCGACAACTTCAAGCAAAGTGACCACCAGCTCAACCTCAACAAAGCCCACCACTACGACGTTGAGCACTACTACTACTAAGCTTACGACTACGTCGACCATAACTAAGGCTACCACTACCTCAACCACGTCCAAGAGTTCGACCACAAGCAAGGCAACTACCACGTCTACTACGACCAAAGCTACGACCACGTCAACAACATCCAAGAGTTCGACTACCACCAAGCCTGCAACCACGTCGACCACGTCCAAGAGTTCAACCACGAGCAAGGCCACCACCACATCCACCACGACCAAGGCTACCACTACTTCAACGATGTCCAAGAGCTCGACCACAACCAAGGCTACAACGACGTCGACTACCAAGGCCACGACGACCACGTCCAAGAGTTCAACAACCACAAAGGCCAGCACAACTTTGACCACGACTACCAAGTCCTCTAGTACGTCGTCCACTGCCCTCAGCACTTCGACCACCAAACTAACGTCCTCAACGGCCGCTAGTACCTTAACTACGGCCAGCTCCAAGACGACATCTTCAACGACCTTGAGCGTCTCGGTCGCAGCGAATCCCACGGTCACCTCATCAACCTCGAATCTTGTGGCGAACAGTGATTTTGAGGAGGGTACTGACGGGTACACGACTACTGGCTCGGTGACCGTCGTTGCCAGTGCAGGCCCGACTGGAGGAAATGCCGTCGAGATGTCAGCTCAGGCGGAAACAGCGGCAGAGAAGCTTCGCAAGCGCGCTTCGGGCGATGCCGGTCTTACCACTTCGCTCAGTGATCTTGTAGAAGGAACCTCTTATAACGTTCTCTTCTCCTATGCCGTGATCTCCAACGATGTTTCTAGCACTTGCCGTCTGAGCGTATACTGGAACTCCGATAACTTCTACAGCACCGAGTACTTTACCCAGGAAGGCGAGTCGGTATCTATCACCTACGTCTCCGAGGGCGGCGCTGTGGAAGTTACGTCTAGCTCTGCCACCTTGTCTCTGGTACTGACTTGCAAGAACGGTGGTTCCGCTCGTGTTTACATCGGATCTGTCAATGTCAGCAGTGGTTCAACCTCTTCCACCAGCACCAGTTCTCAGTCAAGCTCTCAAACTACTACACCTATCTTGAGTGCCACCGCTACGCCTGTCTCGACGACGCCAGGCGGTACAACTCCTGGCAGGAGCACCTCCACTTCCACCAGCAGTTCTAGCACCTCGACCACCGAGTCTACCACCCCTGGCGGAAGCACCTCCACTTTCGCTAGCACTTCTAGCACCTCGGCCACCGAGTCTACCACCCCTGGCGGTAGTACGTCTACGTCCACTACCTCGACTACTGAGTCCGTTTACACCACCCCAGGCACTACTTCAACCTCCAGTACTTCAACCACACAGTCTGCCTTCACCACGCCTGGCGGAATTACTCCAGGTGGAAGCTCGTCAACCACCCAGTTTTCGTCCATAAGCTCGTCCTCGCTGGTGCAGACCACTCCTGCATCCAGTGACCAAGTCTCCGATCTTGTGTCCAACACTGGTTCCAGCTCGACTGTTGAGGCTACCGAAAGCACCACTCCAGTGAGCCAAAGCGGTGCTGGATACAACACCCAGACAGCCGTGACGTCCGATTCCTATGCCTTGCCAACCACCAGCGTTACTTCGGAGTATGCAGATATCACCGACTCCCCCAGCTTGACAACCAGCACTGTCTACGCCACGAACGTCTACACCGTCACCAAGTGTCCTCCATCGGTAATCAACTGCCCTGCCAACGGTTATGTTACTACCAAGACGGTTGCCCTGTACACAACAGTCTGCCCCGTGACCGAGAGCAACGGTGCTGCGACCAAGACCGCAACGGAGTCTCAACCTGAGGAGACGGAGGGTAACGGTGCGGCGACCAAGACCACACAGGAGTCCCAGCCCGAGGTGACGGATGTTCCCTCGGAAGGCGAGGTCAAGACGTTTTATGCCACCAGCATCCACACCATTACCAAGTGCGCCCCCGAGGTGACTAACTGCCCGGTTGGCTCCGTTACCACGGAGGTTTCTTCATGGACAAGCACTGTGGGTCAGAGCATTGAGACTGTTGTGGCCAATGTTGATGAGACCGTGTCCAAGACCATCGTCTCTGACGAGGAGGTTGCTGAGGCCACTGTTCCGGTCTATGCCCAGGAGACTGGAACGACCGATGTTTCCGTTGAGGAAGTGACCGAGACGACTGGGGCAGTCTATTCGCAGGCTATTGTGTCAGTCAGCCGTGTTCAATACGAAGAGGCTCCCCAGTCGACGACGATGACTGTGGCCACGACGATCATCTACAAGACGGTTGTGGTGCCTCCTGCTACGTTCAAATCGGTGAGCAAGCCTGCTGCTACGCATTACGATACGGGTGCCGAAGCAAGCAGCAAGCATCCGCAGGGAGGGGCGGCACCCACGGGCGGATGCACCGGCGAAGGTTGCTCCGCCACGACGCACACGTACTCGGGGGCTTCTCCCGCTGCCACCTCTCAGCCCGTGACTGCCGGAGCGTCGGCGGTTCGTGCTGGGGTGATTGCAATGTCGATTATGACACTTTGTCAGATGCTTATTCTGTGAGATGAACGATTACTTCCCGGGGATCGCGTCGCTCATCATTCATTCACTTCACCTTCTGATACCACTTTAACCGACGGGCTTTTTGGAGGCATCGCCAATGAGACAGCGACTCACGACGCCTAGCCGAGCCTTTCGTGGCATATATGTCAGTTATTATTGTACATTTGTTGATGAGACAAAGGGGGAACGAGAAAGCACAAAGTTGGATTGATGCATGAGAAGGGCCAAAATGTGGCGTGTGGTTTGTCAGCGGGATGTGGCGGATCTGCGGATCTCAGCGGAGAGGGGTTGACCGCCCAAAGCTCCAGGCGCATCAATAATGTTAAACGGCGATGGGACGATGGGTGCAGCAAGGAGAGCAGCAAGGCAGCGGCGCAGCGGCAGATACAGCCAAAGGGCCGAGGAGGGAGTGGTTGTCGTGTTTGGATAGCTGTGAAGTTGACACGCATCTCGTAATTAGTTGTTGATGCATTCAATATGACTTTTTTTCTTTTTTCCATCGGTGATGTGGCTTGTCTGTGTACATGTGCCGTGCAGAATGCATATTAATCTGATGAGTGTGAGGGCGCATATGCACTTTTTTGAGACATTTATTCTTGTTGGGATGGATGGGATGGATGGGATTGTGGTGCTCGGTGCTGATGCCGCCATGACGCGTGTGAAAGTGTGACGATAAACCAAAGGTGCGGCGATAAGCGGATAAGGATAAGGCCGGCGGGACCGAATCGGCCGGTAGAGACTTTTGACGAATGTGGTCGGAACCAGCCGTTTTGGTTGGATCTCGCCGGTTCAAGGTTCGCTCAGCCTCGTTCCCCGCCACTCGGCGATACGCTGATCTCACCATACCATCTTTTGACGTTTTTGCTGGTTGCTGGTCGTTTCTTGGTTGTTTCTTGTTGGGAGTTGGGTACCTCGGTGGATGATCTGCATGACTAGGGTCTGTAGTCCCCCCCTAGATGCCTCTTGTGCAACGCGATGAGAAGGGGAGAAGACATCGAGAATAATGCTGACACAATCGAGTTGTCTCATGCCTCGTACATGAGCTGCTCCGCCTTCCCAAACAAAGCTCATTAACCTTCTCGAGGCTGGTTCTGGCAAAGCGGCTGCTTCCCCACTTCCCATGGTCTGTTTCATTCATCATAATAAAGGCCCCGAAGGCTAACATATGGTTGATACATTACAGCTTGAGGCTTCGATCCAGCCTGAATGCTTGACCGAGGAGGGGTTGCGTAGGTGCACTTATATGGGCCCTTGTTTCATTAATTAATGATGCCCTCTCACCTCCCTTGAGCTTTCTCTCCTTCCATCCTCTTTCTCACCTATTCTTCACCTTGGCCTCACTACGGCTACCACACTTACTCAGGCTTCCTCCACACCCATGCTCTCTGGCTCAGGCTCTAAGCTCGTCTAGCTCGTCATAGCCAGGGAAAGAAGCTACCCCTCCCCCCTTTTCCCTATTCCGTTTCTATTGGATCGAACCAACGACAACCTCCTCATAACCATTCTCATTCTCTGTTCTGTTGCACAACATCTTTGCGAAATAATTCGTGGCTAGGACCACCGTGTCGAATCGCCATCAAAATGTCGGACACCGGCGATAGGTACGTCGATTGATTGATTGCCTCACCCGTGCATGATGCATCCTCGGCCGCCTCAAAAAAAAAAAAAATACAAGCCACGGCGCGCCCCTCATTCTAGCCGCCACGTTTCCCCCCGTCCAGTCCCTTTTTACCCATCGCGGGCTGCCGATGCTTGACGCCTCCAAAAGAGCTCCACGTATCTATCGCCGGCCTTGGCCCGCCGTCGCTCTCGTCAATCGCACCGTCCTGTCTTTGCTTTTGCCTGCTCTCCCCGCCTTTGGGTCTTGGGCCTTTTCCCCAGCAACGTCGCCTTGCCCTCGCCCAAAAGTCAGTCCACTCTCACGTCTGACCGCCGTTTAACTCTTCTCGAGCAGCACTCACAAGCGGTCCAAATCCGCCGCCGCCCTCTCCCTCTTGCGGCGCAGAGACACCCGCGAAGAAGAATCCGGCTCCGAAGACGGTCGTCTCCCCATTGTCCCCATGTCGCAGCAAGGCAGCGTCCGCGGCCACGGCCCGAAGCCGTCAATCTCGTCGACACCCCTCTCTACCTCGCAGCTCCCTCCCAAGACGTCTTTGGCTGCCGCCACTCCCGTCGACCGGAATCCGTCCTCGGGCCCCTTAAGCCTCGAGCAGTCGGTCCGTAAGTTTCGCATCGTCGAGGCCCTCCGGAGCGGCGACACCGCCTCGCTCTCCCGATCGATTCGAGATACCGCCGAGGGCGGCCCAAGAGCAAGCATCTCCTCGGTTGGCACCACAGGGAACGCGCTCGAGGACACGACGATTCTACACCTCGCAATCCAATGCGCCGAGTTCCCCGTCATCGAGTACGTGTTGTCCGATGGTCTTGGCACCATTGATGTCAACGCCCGCGACAAGGATGGAAATACCCCACTGCACCTTGCCGCCACCCAGGGTCGCACTTCGGTCGTCAAGCTTCTGCTTGAGCAAAAGGAAATCAACGATGCCATTGCCAACGCCCAGGGGAAACTGCCCATCGACATCGCTCGAAATCCCGAGATTTTCCAGCTCCTCCAACTCTCCCGCTCGCTCTTCGCCGAAGCCAAGGTCAAACAGGTCCAGGAGCTTATCGCTCGGGGAAACTACGGCGCCCTCGCTGGCGTCCTAGAGGAGCACCGAGTCAAGACCGTCCTCGACATCAACAGCCCCGAGTTTGCATCCGAGCCATTTACCGTCCAGACCGGCGGCACCCTGCTTCACGAAGCCGCGAGAAGACGAAACACGAATCTGATCCAAGTCCTCCTCCTGCACGGCGCCGATCCTTTCCGTCGCGATCGAAAGGGGAAGCTCCCCCAGTCCGTCACCACCGACGATGCTACAAAGGCCATACTCAAGAAGTCGCCGGCCGCAGTCGCCGCTCAGCGAGGGATCCAAGAAAAGGCCGTCCTGGGCCACGCCGCGTCTCAAGGGGCCTCGGCTGCGAGCCCTAGTGATCCTCTCGCCGGCCGCGAGGCTCGCGAGATGAAGGGCTATCTCAAGAAATGGACCAACTACCGAAAGGGCTACCAGCTGCGATGGTTCGTGCTCGAGGACGGCGTCCTGAGCTACTACAAGCACCAAGACGACGCGGGATCTGCCTGCCGCGGTGCCATCAACATGCGCATCGCCAGGCTGCACATGAGCGCCGACGAAAAGACAAAGTTCGAAATTATTGGGAAATCCTCTGTCAAATACACTCTCAAGGCCAACCACGAAGTTGAGGCGAAGCGATGGTTCTGGGCCCTCAACAACTCGATTCAGTGGAGCAAGGATCAGGCGCGAGAGGAGGAAAAGCAGGCTGCTCGAACTGCTGAGCTTCTCCGACAGGCCAAGGCCGATCAGAGCACCCTCTCCATCCAGGAGACGATCAGCGAGAACACGAGCATGACGGACCTCCGCCGGAATAGCTCCCAGAACGCCGGCAGGTCG
This sequence comes from Thelonectria discophora, assembly GCA_911649645.1. Classification (NCBI taxonomy): domain Eukaryota; kingdom Fungi; phylum Ascomycota; class Sordariomycetes; order Hypocreales; family Nectriaceae; genus Thelonectria; species Thelonectria discophora. The sequence goes on from CAJVRK010000012.1 coordinate 2,391,762, forward strand.
TTCCCCAAAAACTCGGAGAATCGGAGACCTGGCTTCCCCGGTCCTAGTACGATTGGCAGCATGGACGAGGACGAGTTTGTTGATGTCGGCACCGACGCCGAGCAGTCGAGGGGTCCTCGTAACGGCACCCACACCCACAACGACATGGATGAAGATGACGACTACGGCGACGAATTGAGCATCCACGAGGAGCCGACTGCCACCAAGGATGCCCTCAACATCACGGCCCAATCAGCGAAGCTCCAGCTGGAGACCATGTCTCATGTTCACGCGGCCCTCTTGTACGAGCACTCGCACAACCCCAACACTACCATTTCCGACGCCGCTGTTTCTCACGCTCTGACGACCTACGATGCTGCTATCCGCAGTTTGACCACGCTCGTCGGCGACCTTCTTAGGATATCAAAGGATCGCGACGCCTACTGGCAATACCGTCTGGATCGAGAGTCCAATATGCGCCGCATGTGGGAAGAGAGCATGGCCAAGGTGGCTGCCGAACAAGAAGTCCTCGAGGCTCGTGTCGGCGAGGCAGAACTGAAGCGCAAGATGACCAAGCGAGCCCTAAGAGAGGTCATGGAAAATGGTCTTCTCCTTGCAGAGCCTTCGACCACCAGCTCCAAGGACAAGAAGAGCGACGATGCGGACGACGAGGCAGAGGATGAGTTCAAGGATGCGGAGCCCGCACCCGCCCCCAAATCGCCCCCCGCAAGATCCCTCCGAAAGAAGCCAACCATCATCGTCGACCTGTCTGAGAGCGAATCGGAAGAGGAGGACGAGTTCTTTGACGCCGTGGATGCTGGTCAAGTCGAGGTGGCAGAGCTGCCTTTGGAAGTTGCGAAGCAGGATATTGTCGTCTCTGGAGGTATCGACATTAGCTCTTCCTTTAGGGGCTACGAAAACGGCATCAGGAAGAGGCTCAAGATGGATGCCGATGATAGACCCAAGATTTCCCTTTGGGTAGGTATCTTTGAGCTGCATAGCCTGACAGAGCTAACAGTGAGTAGGGCATTCTGAAGTCGATGATTGGCAAGGATATGACCAAGATGACACTGCCCGTCTCCTTCAACGAGCCCACGTCTCTGCTATATCGTTGTGGCGAGGATATGGAGTATGCCGACCTCTTGGATCAAGCTGCGGACCGAAACGAGTCAATCGAACGTCTCATTTACGTGGCCGCCTTTGCCGCTAGCGAGTACGCGTCCACCATCGGACGTGTAGCCAAGCCATTCAATCCTCTATTGGGAGAGACGTTCGAGTACGTCCGACCAGACAAGAACTACCGCTTCTTCATCGAACAGGTCTCCCATCATCCGCCCGTTGGGGCCGCCTGGGCCGAATCACCCAAGTGGACATACTATGGCGAGTCGGCCGTTAAGTCCAAGTTTTACGGCAAGTCCTTCGACATCAATCCTCTCGGAACCTGGTTCTTGAAGTTGCGCCCGACAGCCGGGGGCAAGGAGGAACTGTACACGTGGAAGAAGGTTACGTCCTCGGTCATTGGCATCATCACGGGTAACCCGACCGTCGACAACTACGGGCCCATGGAAATCAAGAACTGGACGACGGGCGAGGTCGCCATGGTGGAATTCAAGCCCCGAGGATGGAAGGCCTCGAGCGCTTATCAGATCTCCGGAAAGGTGTTGGACTCTTACGGCAAGGTTCGGTTCAGCATGGGCGGTCGTTGGAACTCGAAGCTGTATGTGCGCTTGACGCCAGGTTACGAGGCGTCGGTGGACGAACCCAAGAACGACGGACCGGTGCATTCGGGTGGCGGTCTTGTCGACCCAAGCCGGGCGTATCTCGTCTGGAAGGCCAACGAGCGACCAACCGGCATTCCGTTTAACCTGACGCCATTCGTCTTGACGTTTAATCACATCGACAGCCAACTCCAGCCGTGGCTCGCGCCGACCGACTCGCGATTGCGACCCGATCAGCGCGCCATGGAGGACGGAGAGTACGACTTTGCGGCGGAGGAGAAGAATAGGTTGGAGCAGAACCAGCGAGCGCGACGTCGTGCGCGTGAAGAACGTGGCGAAGAGTTCGTGCCCGCATGGTTCTCCAAGGCGAGGTGCGAGATTACGGGCGAGGAATACTGGAAGTTCAACAACAAGTACTGGAAGCAGCGAGAAAAGGCCGGTCCCAACGGCGACGGCACGGCGTGGGAGGGATTGGAGCCTATATACGACGATGTGGAGGAGGTTGATGACGGGCAAGGGTATTATTGAAGACGGGATTATACAACGGGAGGATGTTTGAGATGAAGGGTGGATTGGATTATCGTGAAGCTGTGGTTTATTGCATCTTTTTGGTTGAACCCGGTTGACACGAATGACAGAGGTAGTTGCAAATAATGTTAAGCATGACGTTGGAACTTATTCAGATGCCGAGTCGTCTCTCGACTTGTGGGCTCTAATGACGGGCCTCGGACCTTGGCCGACTCGGCCGATTCGGTCCCGCTCCGATTGGCCCGTCTCCAGGCCGTGCGCTCCGTACCTCGGCAAATATTTGATGACCCAGGGACTCAATTGCACGGGAAGGTACAAAGATCTGAGATTACTCGATCTTCTTCTTCCCCTTTTGTTCCCCTGTTCCACATTCTCAGACAATTGATAATTTGGGTGTTGTCGTACGAAAAAGCACTCCAATCCGACGCCAAACCCGACGCCATTGCATATTCCAGCTCGATCTGATCCTCGGAGCCTCGTTCATCCGACCCGACGCCTCCAAGGATCAAGCTCCTCAGCGGTCCCATCATCTGACACCCCGGGACGACCAAAGAGGGGGGGAGAGGAAAGAGGAAAGTTCCTGAACCATACTACCGGAACCTGCATCCTGTCTCACGCCCCCGTTGCCGAAAATGGAGAGCCGGCCTACGTTGCTCCGGCCTCCGGAGCCGGATCCGTCAAAGGCGCCCATTGAGAACGTCTTGGAGGTGACGGAGCTAAAGGTTCTTGGGCCGGTAAGTTTCCACGTGTACTACAGTTTCTGTCACGCGGAGATCGAATCATGGCGTCAAAGTTTTCCTTCCACGATTTGTTTATTGTTTACCCAGCCACGTTCCATCACTAACGCCACAAAACAGGACGTCTTCACAAACACGCGCAAGCCATGGCACCCCCCGGGGGCACGCGGCATCTACGGCGGCGCCGTCATTGCGCAGACGCTCGCCGCGGCGCAAAAGACTGTCCCGGAGCACTTTTCCCCGCACTCGTGCCACTGCTATTTCCTCCTCGCGGGCTCCGACGAGATCCCCATCCTGTACCACGTCGAGCGCGTGCGCGACGGCCGGTCGTTTGCCACACGGACCGTGCAGGCGAGGCAGAAGGGCCGGTGCATCTTCACGACGACGATTAGCTTCGTCAGGGAGGCAAGCGGCGGGGAGAAGACGGTGAGGCACGCCAAGCCGTGGCCCGCGGGCGTGGAGCCGCCCGAGGACGACTGGGACGGGGAGCCCGAGTGGGCGAGGGGCGGGCCGTTTCAGAGCCATCGGATCGAGGTGAATCGCGGCGGGGGGGAAGGCGGGAAATCGGAACCGTACGAGAGGTCGTGTCGGCAGTGGTTGCGCGCGCGGGGGGAGATTTCGGCCGAGGGCGGACAGCAAGCGCACTTGAACGCGCTGGCGTACATGTCGGACAGCTACTTCATCGGGACGGTCTCGCGGATCCACGGGCTCTGGCGGTTTCCCTTTGCGCCGGAGGAAGTCGCCACGCTGCCGCAGGCGACGCAGGAGCAGGTGGCGCGGCTGAGCGAGTTCGAGGGCATGGGGCCTGATGTTGACGACTGGGTGGGCAGGCCGCGGCTGGGCATGATGGTGAGTCTGGATCACAGCATCTACTTCCACGACGCGCGGGCGGTGCGGGCGGACGAGTGGATGTTTGCCGACATGGAGAGTCCGTGGGCGGGGGACGGAAGGGGGGTCGTGACGCAGAAGATTTATGGGAGAGATGGGACGTTGTACGCGACGTGCTATCAGGAGGTTAGTACTGACTATTCTTTGTCGTTTTCTCGCGTTTGCTCAGTGTTGATGCTAATATGTGCCAGGGACTCGTGAGGTTAAAGCAGGACGGCGAGGAAAAGGGGGCCAAGTTATAGACGGGAGACGGGATTTTTTCCCTTTGAACGTGGGTTTGTTGGGTATAGACAAAGAGCGGGAAACGGAAACTAGAATTGTAATATCTGCGCAACGGCGCACACACTTTGTGTGCCCAGGAGGAAGTTTCATAAACTCGTAGTCGTGACCCTCGTCACACGTACCAAATTCCAACGTCAACCACGCAGCTCCTCACCACCGCACAAGGCAAGCAGGATCAAGACCTCGGACGGAATCCCGGCTCTTCCGTTCCTTCCACGGAGCATGCAGCCTATTTGTTGCCTTGTCGGTTCCATTCCTCGTCGTCCTTCGGGAGCCAGCCGGGATAGTTCGAGGGTCCTCGGTCGCCTTTATAGTGCCGTCAATGGTGAGAATGCCTTGAGACTACCGGACCGACCTTTGCGGAGGGGGATTGGCGGAGGGTTTAGTGAAGGGGTGTGGCGGATGGTTCGGCTGAGGGTTTAGTCGAGGATCTGGTAGCCTCAAGGCATCCACACCATCGACGGAGCCATAAAGGCGACCGAAGACCACTCGAAATCCTCCCCGGGGGAGAAGAGAAGAAGGATCACCCGAGGTGTTGGTGGGCACTTCGCTGCTTACATGTGTTTTTCGTCACGGACAAAACGTGACTTGGGGGGCACGGGGTTGCGGTGCTGGGGGCTGCGTCGTAGGAGCGGTCGTGGTCATCATTGGTTGAGGGAATTGATACGGCGTGTGATCCATCCTTGGGGCCAAAGTCATGAGGTTGCAAGTGAGGGTTGGTTCGTTGGGTATCAAGGTCTTTAGGCTGACACGGCTATTCTGCGCGGGTGGTGAGGTGAATCCAACAGCAAGCTGAATGGGTATAAAGGTCTTGAGCTGACAAGTCATTCTATGCGGATGATGAGGTGAATCCAATAGCAACGAACTGGATGCTATTCCAAGGTGGCGGTGTTCAACCAGCAAACGCGAACAACACACAGGTAACATGGAAATCATTCATGTATTCGCACGAATATTGCATCAAACGGTAGTGGCAGTGTCAAATGGTTCAAACAAAGGGATTTATTTACACATTCTGACTCTTCGCTGGTCAAGGGTGGCTGGCCGAAAACGAAGCCCTGCAACCATGTCTCGAAGAACATCACGAGAAGTTCATCGGGTGAGTCTAGGGTAGGTTACCCGACAAGAACGACAAGGCTGGGATTCGCTTCTCGACAAAGATTGGATGGCAATCACCCAACGAGTTCAACAATAGTATAGCTACGAGTGTCCGGCAATATGAACGTTGCTGGGGCTTCCATCAGGCAGCGATGCTATCACCAATGCCAGATTGTCAAAGGTATCTCCTTGAATGCATTCGCAAGGAGTAGTTCGACTCCAGTAACTATACCGTCAACCACGAGTCTACAAATCTACAGAAGACATGGCGGGAGTTCAGCATGACGGGAGTTCAACATAAGTCGAATTCACCAGCTCAAGAGGAGGACAGTTCAACACGATAGCTCTCGACGACAATTCTCGTCAGAAAAGCATTGGGAAGGCTACTGCTCTCTCGCCAATGCGCCGACGCCCTTCCCGTTCTCGCCGCGGCACACCTCAGATGCCTCAGATGATCATCGAATTCAAACTCATCGGGGAGCGGGACTCGCACTCCGCTCCCCACAGCTAGCAAAGGCATCTCGAGTCATCCACCTCGGCGTGGCGTGCGGCTGAAGTCGTGGCGGCCACGGCAAATGCCCTCAGTTGGCGATTGAATCCTCCCGTCGGCATCGTCCATCATCGGGGGGCCGGGAGGGCCTCCGCGAAAACTGCTGCCTGAGGAGTCGAGGCCTTGGTGCTCAAAAGTTGCTGCCTGGGGAGTTGAGAACTTGGTGCCCAATGACTGCTGCCTGGATCTTGTTGCCCAAAGATTGCTGCCTGGAGACCTTGCAGCCTAAAAGAAGCCGCCAGGAGAGCATCACCACGATGGAGTCGGCGTGGCGTACGGCTGAACAGTTGGTGGTGATGGAAAGGGCAGTGATCGTCCTCGAGACATGTGGGGTGCCTCAGGACAAAAATGAGGCCCTCCAATGTCGATCGGACGAACACCAGGCCGACTCGAGTGTGGTACAGCAAGCCACACTGCAACCTGCGCCGCAGTCTGGAAACCAACAGAGAACCAACATTACCGTCACAGTGGATGAGACATGTCTTGGATTCCACACCGGTCACGGCAGCGGGGCATGCAATGACGCGTGGCCCAACGACTCGTGTCTCTGCCACCCGGTCCAAAATTTGGTGGCTGATCAGTCGGGGAGTTGGTTGTGGTTCCCCTATCCCCGTCTTCCCTGCTTCCCTTGTCTTCGAGGTGATTATCCAAGCGAGGAGATGTTTCCCCCGGTCTGAAATCTGCCTACGGTCGATCCTTGGATTGAGCTGTCGGGGAGCCGGCCGCAGTCCCGCTATCCCTTGCCTCTCTCATCTTGTCAAGAGTGAGAAGGTGTTCCTACCGGTCCAAATATTGGTGGTGACTTTCCCAGTTAATCCGAGGAGGTGATTCCCCCGATCTGAGAATTGCCTACGGGTCGATCCCTTGCGATTATGCCATTGGGGAGTCGGCCGTGGCCACCCCTATCATCGTATTTCCTTGCTTCCCTTGTTTTCCCGCGTTTGGTGGTGGCTTTCCCAGTCAACCAGTGTCAGTTAATTCGAGGTCTTTCCCCGGTCGGAAAATTGCCCACGGTTCGATCCTTGGGGTAAAGCCGTCGGGGAGCCGGCCGCGGTTCCCGTTTCCCCTGTTCCTAATTTTGGTGGTGTTTTTCCCTGTCAAGAGTTGAGAGGCATTTTCCCCGATCTAAAGTTGGTGGTGATCTCCCCAGCCAGAGGTGCTTTGGCCGATCGATCTTGAAGGTTGAGACGTCGGGGAACCGGCCGCGCTGCCTCCAATTTCCTTGCTCCTCTTGTCTCCTCTATCCCCGACTCTATGTACGTAACTTGCCCCGTCAAGAGTTGAGAGGTGTTTCCCCCGGTCAAGAATTTTGGTGGTGATTTCCCCGAGGTGCTTTGGCCGGCCGATCTTCTGGGGTTGAGCGGACGGACGGGGAGCCATCCGCGGCCCCCGCTATCTCCTTTCTTCCTTTGTCTCCCCCCTATTCCCGACTCTATTTCGGTCAAAGATGAGGATCGCCCGGCCAAAGCGACGAGCTTTGGCCGGGCGATCCTCTGGGGATGAGCCGTGGGAGAACCGACCGCGGTGCCGACGAAATCCCTTGCTTCCCCTGTTCCCCCTATTCGCGGAAGGCCGGCCGGCTCCCCGCGGGAATGTGACGGTGACGGGTGACGAGGCACGAATGTGACGAATCTGATTGTGATTGTTATTGCCGTGACTCGTGTCACTGGTGCCATCAATGTGATTGTGACGAGCGTGGTTATGAATCGCACAAGTCACAAATGTGGCCTTGCAAAAATGTGACGCCGCGTTGGTGACGGCGCAATCACATTGCAAGCAACGGGGACGCGGGTCTCATCCCCGACCCCCGAATGCTGCCCCCTTTTCCCTCGCAGTCAAGCGAGGCCTACGATGTGACGATGATGATTGCTCATCACCGCGCGATACTCAACTTGACGCCGGGGAATCAAGAACACGGGGAACCGGACTCGTTTGTCGGGGAGCCGGGGTCCTTGACGAGACCTTGACGGGGAGCCGGACACTTTTGCACGGACAAGCCCGGGGAATGCGGAAGTCACCGGGGAAAGCCGGAAGCGCCGGGGAACCCGGATGATTCCGCCGCGGCCGGGATCTGACGGGAACGGGGACCGACGCCCCGTGCCGCGGGAATCACTTTCACATGCTCGCGATCTCACAATTGGGTCGGTTTTCGTTTCAAGCGAAATTGCGCTCGTTTGCTTATCAAACGAGGGTGAAACCGGCTTCTCGCCTGTTTGCTTGTGTAACTTCGTCTGCCCTGTGTAATGTTGGACGGCAGCATTCGGTCTTGCGGATGGATGAAGTGGCGTGTTTGCTGCAGCGTGGGAGATTGCTGTTTGACGTTCTGAGGACAAACGGTTGAGCAAACGGTTGAGCAAACGGTTTGAGGCAAACGGTTGGGTGTTGGTGCCCAACCGTTAGATTGATGCCCAACCGTCCTTGGATTGGTGCCCAACGGCCCAACTCCTTCCTCCCGATCCTTGAGAAATGGCCTCAGTTCCTGGCCGCCCCGGATTAGCGTAGCACTCGGCAATCCCAATCTCCCCGTTCCTCCGCACTCCCGCAATCCATGGTGAATCTCAGTCCGTCGGGTGATGATCCCCCACAAACCGCTCAGCACGGTCCTTGGTGATCTTGATCTTCCCGTAATATTGCGGGGGGCCCTCACGCTTGAACCGACGTCTTCCTTCATCCGTAGAGCCTCATGTTCCGAATGCTGCTGCCTGATGGTCGGCTTGTTGGGCCTCAACAAATGTCAGATAGACTGTGGTGGTACTCTGTCTTACATTCCGTTCACCGAAGGGAAAGCTGCTGTCTGATCCTCCCGTCAGAGCCCCGGAATGCAACTCTCGGCTTCAAGACTTCCCGTTAGACAACCACAAGAGGCTGCGAGAAGCTGTATGGCTGGCCTCAAAATTTGGACGCAAGACCTGAGCTTTATCGATCGGCATCGTTTTGCAGGCCTTCGACTTGGAAAATGGCTCATCTCGCTGCCCGACCCGAGGCGCCAAGAACCAATAACCCCTCTCGTTTGCGCCATTTCCCTTGATGCCCAATGTTTCTCAAAAACAATGTCTTACCTCGCATGCGTCTGCTGACATCAATGTGCAACAATTGCAGGCAGCAATGTCTCAAACAACCCACCACTCCCGTCACAAATGTGATGTGGCTCGCAGACTTGCATGGCCAGTGCAAACCGATACACACTCCTCACCCGAACCAATCACTCGCCTCTCAGTTATCGACCGAATACCCAATGCCGCCCTACCCTTCGACCACCGCACCCACTGAGACATTGAGGCCTTCCCGTGCTGCTTCGGGTGCAACAGTGGCTGGCTGATGCCCTATCGCCGACGCACTCGACTCCCAACCCACGGGAAGGGCCCATGTCGACGAGTCCCGACCGCGAAAATGATTCGATTCTGTTGGGATGCACAAACGTCTCGGATGGTACCTCATCCGAGCCGTGGCCCTCCCGACTTGCAGGAATAGCCGTCTGAACCTCTGCAAACCGAGACATAACCCGCGAGGCCCAATCGCGAATGAACACGCACCAAATTGCAGAGCCGCAACCGTGAGTAGCCGTGGACGACCTAAGTCTCTGCTCGGTATCCGAATGTCTAGTACCCGAATAGCCGATGCCGTTTGGAAGGAATCACTTTGGAATGACTGCTGCCTGATGGCTGATGCAGCTCGGGAGGAACTTGGAAAAATTGTCGCCCGATAGCGAATGCAGCCCGGGAAGTAGTTGGAAACATTGCTGCCTGATGGGTTCTGCATCTCGGGAAGCCTCTCTTGGAAGGACCGCTGCCCGAGAACCTCTATATTTCGGGACGCCTCTCTTGGAATAGTCATTGCCCGCGAACCTCTGCATCTCGGGAAGCCTCTCTTGGAATGACTGCTGCCTGATGGCCTCTGCAGCCCGGGAAGAGGCTCAAAATGCTACTGCCTGATGAGAAAGTGCCTACGCAAACCGAGCATTCCTCGTCCGCAGCCAATGAGGTGTCCATCTCCTCACCGATCACTGTCTCAGGCCAATCTCCCTCTCGCTGACAACCATTTCCCTCCCTTCAAGTGGCTGGCTAGGGCTTCACTCAACGCCCAACTTCCAACTCACCCAACTCACCCCCTGAAGTGGCTTGCTGGGGTCCCATCCAATTCCCTCTGCTCCCTTTGACGGGAGAAGAGATGGCATGCGTAGAAATGGCATGCGTCTCAAGCATTCACGTTCTGTCTGGCCTGTGCCCCAGTCCCGTGACAAGCCTAACAGATACGTAGGTATAAAGTCTGCCTTCTCTTTCTCTTTCTCTTTCTCTTTCTCTTTCTCAGGAAAAGAATTCTTCTCAGAATATAACCTTTCTTACCCTACCACTTCCTTAGAGCAAACTATGGCTACTACTAGCGAAAACGTCTCCTCTCCCAACAAGAACCAGCGTACCGTAGTCGACTGGATGATCAACGACCCCAAGGCGGGTTTCAGGAACACACCCTTTCATCCAAAGGCGGCCCATCTCAGTTCGTCAGCATATCCAAAAACGACGTCAGAAACAAAAAGGAGCTCAAAGATCTCGGGGAGGATATTACAAAAACAGCAACCATTGATCGTCAGGAGAGTTAATATTGTTATCGAGGAATGGAGAAACTGAAAAAAGCACACAGGGCGTCATCAATGTCCTTATTGACGAGGTTTAGGTGCCATATGTCAATGTCCAAGCCCAGGTTGGTAGGGGGCGGGATCGCCACACGTATTCGCATGTAAATGTTGTAGCGGACAAGAAAGTCTGAGTAGAGCTGATCCAAGAGGCCATGAATGAGTCCCTGGTCACCTCGGAGAGTCGATGGATTGGCATCGCCTCGTCCCACTAACGGTCCTCTCAGACGTCCGCACCGCCGCTTCTGCAGGCGCCTTGGCGGCAAGTCGTTGGCAGCGTAGGGCCTCTGCTCGTGAGAATTGGGTTGGCTTGACGTTCTCAAGGTACCACCTAACGATCTCTATGGCGTATAGGCGCTTCGATAGCGCGAAGTGGAAGTCGCGCCTGCTGCGGATATTTCTCAGTGTTGGGCAGGCTTCCCTAGCATCCCTGTATTTTGCACAAGTGGCGACGATATGGAAGGGCGTCTCTCTGCCCTGCCCGCAGCTGCAAAGCGGCGTTGTTGCATCAGGGGCACAGCGGTCAAAGAGGAAGGCTCTCAGGCCAATCTTTTCCGTGCGAATCTGCAGTAGAATGGAACTCTCGTATTTCTTAAGGGATCGATGCCTCCCGTAGCGGCCCCTATTAAAGCCCTCCCAGTCTGTCCGTGAGAGGTCTCTGTGTCGCCTCGTCGCCCGTGCTGCGTCGCGGTCGCGCTCCCACTGCACCTTCCAGTGCCTCTTAAGGAGGTTATTAGGGTCTCCTTATATGCTGCGCCAGCTCTCTGCCCATTCCATTAGTTCCTGTTGGGGTTTCCTCCAGGGGCCTTTCTTCCTGGGGAGCGTCTGCACCACCTTGGCGTGCGCGCGTCGTATGAGCGGCGCCTGTATGGTGTCTTGCATCCGTCTGGTCATCCTGTCGGTAAGGTAGTTGAAGTGGAGGTTTAGGGGCGGGCAGTTCAGTTCGAGTTCGAGGCTCCTGATGGACGTGGCCTTGTATGCGCCGGCCACGGGCCGCTCCCCGCGGAGGGCTCCCGGGGGCGGTCAGCTTGTGGTATGCCGGCGCGCTATATGAATAGGTGCTCCTGATCGCTTGGGTGTATATGAGCCTGGCCTCCTTGAGCCCAACCCCCCAGGTGGGCGCGGCGGGGACGCGGAGGGCGCGCGCCTTCCGCTCTGCCTTGGCGCGTATGTATTTTAGGTGTTCTGTCCACCGTAGGCGTCTCTCGACGATCAACCCGAGGAACCGTGTATATGAGCGAGGCGTGATCACTGCGCCTCCGATTCGTACCTCCATTGGGTCGACTGCTCGTCCTCCTTTAAAGTGACTAGCTCGCACTTTGCTGGCTCAAAGACCGCTCCATACTCCCTCGCCCATTCCTCGCAAATCTGCCAGGCTTCCTCAAGTCGCCTGCACGTCATCGTCGTGTCCTTCCCGATAGCCAGGAGGTTCGTATCATCTGCGAAGCCGACCACGACGAGCCCCTCTCTTCCATCGAGCCTATCGTACAGCTCGCTGGCGAAGGGTAGGAATAGGAGGGGGGAGAGCGGCGACCCCTGTGGGACTCCTGCGCGTATGGGTATCGGCGTGGCTGCGGTGCCATCGAAGTGCAGCATTGAAGTTCTCTGGCTGAGGTGGCTCTCTACCCACCCTACCACCCACTTGGGGAGGTTCTTTCGCCGTAGGACTTCCGCAAGCTTTCCGTGGTGAACCCTATCGAAGGCTCCGGCGATATCCAGCTTCAGGAGCGACATGAGGCCGCGGCGAGAGCGCGCTTCCCGCGCGACTTCGAGCAGGACGTGTATGGCCGTCTCTGTTGAGCGGTTCGGTCTGTTGCCCATCTACCCCTCTGGGAGGAGCTGGTGCTCTTCCGCTACGCGCCCGAGGAGCTCTGCCATTGCTGCCTCGATGACCTTCCCCACACACGAGAGGAGGGAGATCGGCCTCCAGGCATTTGGCTTCTTTGCCTCCGCTGGCGCCTTGCCCGGTTTCTTAATGACTACTACCTGCGCATCGCGGAAGCATCGTGGGAACGTCGCCAGCTTAAAGCTGGCGTTTGTAATGTGGGATAAGGTCTCTAGGAGCGGGTCACCGCAGGCTTTAAGGAGGCCCGCCGGTATGCCATCCGGTCCAGGGGCCTTCCAGGGCTTCACCTTCCGAAGGATGCTTTTGATTGTATCGGGCGTGCAGTCTTGTCGGACTGGTACTGAGTCGCCTGCTGTGTGCACTGGTCTTTCCTCTGCTGTGGCTATTGGGAAGAACCTCTCGGCAAGAACTTCTGCCTTCTCCTGGTGTGTGTGAGCAGTGGTGCCATTAGGTCGTAGAAGCGGCGGGAGCGCGCTGTCGGCCAGGGGTCTTCTGCTCGCTTACGTGCCTATTTCTCCAGTCGCCATACTGTTGCTAGGTCTCGTGATGCCTCCTCAAGGAAGCGCCTCTAGTCGTCGCTTCTCGCCCTTGCGATTGTTGCATGCTGCACTGCTTGTGCTCGTCGGAGCGTCTCCTACGCGTCGTCGGAGGGTCGTCTCCAGACCTCCTTCCTTGCGCGCCTAGTCTCCTTCACTGCCTTATCCACATCCCTATTCCACCAGCTCCGCACGACCAGGGAGAAGCTCTTGCGCTGCGGTGCCGCAATTCTTCCAATGTTCTGAAGCTCGCTGACTAGTTGTGTAGCTGCCTCCTCAAGTTCCTCCGCGTTGTTGATGCGCTGGCCGATGCCCGGAAATCTAGCCCCCGCCTCTGTCTTTCCCTGGCTTCGTCTAGCCTTGACCAGTCGGGGCGCTTCGGTCCTGGGTCGGCGGCGCGTTGGCGGTCCGGCGTGTCGATCTGTGCCGTCTGGGGTATATGGTCTGACCCGTCGAAGGGAGTCGTGCCTGTATATCTGGCTCTCAGCTCGTAGTGAGCCCAGATGAGGTCTATAGTGCTAGTTCGTCTCCCTCTTGCGGTCCATGTGGGCTCTCCTCTTGGCGTGGCTAAGGCGAGGTGCAGGCGCGTTGCTCATCCTCCATGAGGGTACTGCTCTGTGGTGAGGTGCGGTTATGGAGGTCCCATGTTGGGTGATGTAGGTTAAAGTCGCCCAAGAAGATCGGCCTTGCCCCTATATGCGCCGCATGTGTGGCGACCTCGAGTAGGGGGCCAAGGTCTCCAGTTAGCTTATCTGCCGGCTGGCAGTATATGCTGTAAACTGCAATCCCTAGGTACTGCAGGACTGCACCGCTCCAGTTCCTTCCCCCCTCCTCCTGTAGCCCTCCTGAGTATCTCTTGTGCACATAAAGCGCCGCACTGCCGCTATAATAGCATAGTGGGTACGCTCCGCGCGCTGGGTTCGGTGGCACGCCTATGTCGTTTGGCCTTACTTCTTGAAGTGCTACAAGGTCGGGTGAGCGCTAGGTGGTTCAGGCTTGTGTTCTTTCGTATGTTCCAGCTGAGGATGCCTAACATCTTAGGGGGGGATCGAGACTGTTTAGGGGGGCTGCATCTTGTGGGTTGGTGCTCATGGGCGTGGGGTCTGCGCTGCGATCCCTTTGCGCGGGCACCTCGCTGGCGTCGCGGGAGGGGAAATGTGAGCGGATGAGGCTCTGTCCGTCTGGGTGTGCGCGTTGGGAGACCCCCCTGGTCGGGGGCCCGCCTCTTCTTCGGGTCCGGGTCATCAGCTCGGTCGTGCCCCTGCGAGGGGGGTGGTCGTCGGTCTCTATCTGCGAGGCCTGCGGTATCCTCGACGGCGCGGTGCTTATAACGCGTCGGCGTCGCGCTGGCGAAGCTTCGTGGCCTGTGGTAGTAGGCCTCTCTGGCTCAGTCCCAGTGTTTACGTGCTTCTGGGCATGCTCTCGCCCATGCCGGGTGGTCTCCTTCGCACAGAAGGCATTTCGGGTCTCGGCTGCATGTTTCCCGGTCCTATGTGTGCGCCTCGCTGCCGCATTGGCCGCACCTCGCCTCTCTAGCGCAATACTTCGCGACGTGGCCGAATTGGTGGCAGCGGAAACACTGTCTAGGCCGCAGGGCCTCCTAGTAAATCTCCACTTTCCCTCCACGTTTTGACGCCATTTGTCGCAGACGCACTTGATCAAAAACGCGGTACATGCACTCGACCGAGAAACCACAACAGACCTCCCCAGCCGGCCACTGCATTAACTCATTATCCTTGGACCCGACGCGCTGTTGCCGAGTGGAAGGTGCTTCAACAAACAAGGGGCAGCACAGTTGCCGGAAAATGTTTGTCATCACCCTTCGAGGAACTAGCGCGCTTTGCCAGCGACGGTGACGCTGATCTTAGGGTTTTAGAGGAGTATGATGTTAACTATTCTGTGCTCTGTAGGTGCTGATAGCATTCCTGCCCGAAGGACAGCTGTCGCAGAACCGGCCCGAGGGCAAGACCTTGAAACGACTAGTCACGGATCTGGTGACCCCGGGGCCTAAGTATCTTCAGCGGGCACTTCTGCGTCATCAGGAACCCAGATGTCCCTTTTCGGCCACAAGGTCGTATGACGCGCTACCGGTTCCCCATTTAGTTTACACAGTTTACTAGTTAACCATTTTCCACAGACTTTGTAAGCATGGGATTGGGCATTCAATCCATTCACGGGCTTGAAACTCCATGAAACTGCATTGGAGTTTCAACCACCCCCGCACCTCTTCAAGCCTGAAGACGCCGGCCCATAAATACGCCAATCGCTGGGGCTTCTTGTGCATCCCAACGCTTCCTGTGGGCAAGCAGGTGACGAGATAATTATGCCTTGGTTTTAAGCCACTTGGGCGTGAGCAGGTTCGATCTTCGTAATGAGGAAGGCTCTTGCAAGGTTATCCCTGTGATCGGTGTCAGCCCGACATGTGTATTTCAACGGGGCGACGACACCGATCGCATCGCCTCGGACCAGTCTCGTGAGGACTCTGGGCGCCGTGGCTTATGTTCAACCCTTCCATTCACTCATGGCCTCTCATTCCTTCATTTGAGGCCCGCCACGATTTTGGTCGGCAGTCACGTAAGCGAACTTTTTGCTCCCAAACTCACTCACCCCCCCGCAGCCCGAACGGTTACGATCTGAGGTCCTACGGGCGCGCATTTGTCACGTCGCATCGCGTCGCGTCGCGTTCGGCTCTGTATCACGCGTCCGCACAGAGGATTGTAGGTATCACCAGCCGGCGGCGTTGAACCAAAGGATGTGCATCTTGGCCCAACGAAAAATGGTTAGATTCTGTCAACAAAGGCCGAACCAGGCCATGTTCCATTTCATCTCGAGTGCGCTTTGTTTTCTCTTCCCGCAAGCAAGGTAGTTGCGTTTTTCTGACACAAGCCTCGGACCTCGTAATTTTCCTCTTCTTTTCTCCGGCCAGTGGTCCTGGGACCAACTACTCTTCCTCTTTTGCAAGTAAAGTGAGGAGGCAGGTCCACGGAGGAGAAAGAGAGGCAACGCTGTCGTCTAACAACCTGCCCCAGCGCAACCCCTGTCCGCCCGCGCCATTCATCAAGAGACTCATAACCACGTCTCCAACCATTCCACGGCTCCAACTCCAACTTCCTTCCTGTCGCATCCCACTTCCTTCAATGAGCTATCGAACGAGATAAACCTCTCACATCCTTCCCTCAGCGACTATGCCACCATGTCTGGCGTCACCACAAACTCGACCTCCGAGTGCAACAGTACCCGCAT
Source organism: Thelonectria discophora (assembly GCA_911649645.1). NCBI lineage: Eukaryota > Fungi > Ascomycota > Sordariomycetes > Hypocreales > Nectriaceae > Thelonectria > Thelonectria discophora. The sequence continues at coordinate 2,407,797 of CAJVRK010000012.1, forward strand.
CTCCTCGTCGGGCCATTCGGCTACTCAAAATGAGGGGCACGCCTACGGAAACAACATGAGTGGCTACAACACCCAACAGAGTGTGCCTACATCAATTATGAATCCATCATCACCATCATCTATGTACGGCTCTGACTTTGCGGGCGGAAGCGTGGATATTAATCGTTGGATGCAAATCGATTTCGCGCCCACTGCCAACGAGCCCGCTTCATTGGCACTAAGGGTAAAAGCAGAGGAGAAGGTGCAGGGTATCCTCGACTATGTCGGGACCGTTCTTCCGCCTGTCGGCGAGATAACAGCCCCTAATGCCTCCACATCTACTTCGCAAAACAGACGGCGAAAGACCAAGGCGACATCGCATGCCAGCAAGGAGGAAGAGTCACGGAGGAAAAGAGGCATTCCTGCCGTCGCACACCAACCTCCTACAACACCCTTGTATCCGCGTGTAATTCCGTTAGAGACCCGAGAGCTCAGGGATGATGACTTTGAGGCCGTGTGCGAGTGGTGCCCATTTTATCTGCACGAGCCCTTGAAGCACTTCCCGAAGCCATGGACTTCATGCAGCAAGCAGCGAGCTGAGATCTCGCATATCATCACCCACATTGTCAGCGACCACGGCCTCATCCGCGGACATAACTCGAAGCGGTGTAACCAACGATATCTCACGAGGTGCAGAAGCCACAAGCCCGAGAAGAAGGGAAGGTCGGACTGTGTCACATGCTCCCGAGTGGAAGATTGGTCGGAACGAGAGCTCCAGGACGAGAGGCATGAGGGCCAAGCTGTCTGCTTGCGCTGCTACACTGAGCTCGGCGACAAGAGGGAACTGTTCCACCACCTTCAAACGCCCAGCATCTGCATGTACAAGGAGGATCTCTTGATGAAGGCCAAGTCCAAGATCCTGTACAAGGTCTTCTGTGCAGAGAACGAGGTACCCAAGATGCGCCCACCACCTGAGACCTCGGCCCCCCGACACAGAGCTCGCAAGAGGAACATGAAGATGGGTCGCCGCACTACGTCAGAGCCATCTGCAGCTCAGAGCAATACTCGAATGGCTCAACCTCGACCTCACCGGGAGATTCGCCAGTCTCAATCCCCTCTTCCCTCCCTCATTCTGTCTCCGTCTTCACAGCAAGAGAGCATTCCCGAGTTTAGTGATGATGGTCAAGCCAACGTATTCTCGCTCATGGAGCCTACCAGGCCACTGGTCACACAGCCTCATCAGAATGCACAGCCCTCGCCGTTCATGCATCCTCCACCGCGTCCAGTGCCCCCCTTCATACTGCGACAACCGGTGCCGTCGTGTACCGCCGACTTTGGCTCAACAATCGACACGGACTTCGGTAACTCTTACCATGGCTACCCCCATGGTATCCAGATGGCCCCCACCCTGTTCTCGACGCCTGATGGGAGTGTCGACCCCAGGTTTGAAGAAGACAGTGTCGGAAATTTACCGGAAACATCGGTATTTGATCAGGATGGCAGCAGCAGAACGACCTACCCCACGACAATGACAACTTCACAGCCCACAATCAAGGATGGAATCAAACCTAACGACCCACTTGTGCGAAGCGTACTGGCGGTGGGAATGGGGGCGGAAGAAAAACGCAAAACCTCGAAAGCAAAGGGGAAAAAGGCCACCGATTCGCTGCCCACGACAAACACGAGCGAAGACGATGCGAGAACCGTATACTCGGCATCGACAACTGTCATGCCAAACCTTGCTCTTCAATCTATGTCGGACGTCTGTGAAGATATGCATGCCAGAATCGGAACGCCGGCTGCGCCTTACACGGACTCGGGATACGCGTCCGGGCCTGTGATGGAGAGCGAGGTGGATAGTTTGAGGAAGCATGGCGACCAGGCTGTTGCACAGTTTGCGCAGGAGCCGGTCGACCAAGATGTTGACGACACAGCTACCGAGTATTCGAACGCGTCGGGCACGACATTTTCGAGGCAGAAGAGTTACATATGGGAGCTGGCAGACGACTTGTTCAGTAAGATCAGCGGGTTGAAAGCGGACGAAAAGACGCAAACGGAGGTCTTGTCGATTCTGCCGGAGCTGCTCCAGGCTTTTGCGTTGAAGCTTGGGCATGATGCCCCGACGCAAATGCATCGAGATGTCATGGCCTTTGTCCACAGGCATAGACGGTAAGTGAACCATCAGATTTTGAGGTCAACTGATTTACCCGTGAGCGCCACGGACCTCTGGAATGGAACACTTACTAGCCTTAATAATCACGACCCTTCTTATCCTAGACTAGTTACCCTAACAGTTCTACTTTCCTAGGGACATTGCTGAAACCTTCGGGAATATCGGTTTCGAACGAGATGAAGAGGACCTCGAGAAGAGCACAGCTGTCTCGGATGGCATGAGTTTACAAGACCGCATGGCTCTTTGGGAGGAGAAAGAAAGCTACGAAGGGGTCTCAGTTGAGGAAAGGATACAACTTAGCCTGGACTACATCGATCCCGGCGGGAGCGAGATAAGAGCTAACAGTCCAAATCCGGAGGCTGGAGTTGAGGAGATCGAGGATGAAGAATTGCATGATAGTCGGCTTCTCGCCTACCGAGAGTTCATCCCCAGCACCGAGGCTTACGAATGGCTACTTACTCGACTGCAGAGGGAATTTCGCCTTGTTTCAGCAGAGCCAAACACCATTCAAGCGATCCGAGCTACAGTTATGTCCTCGCTCCCAACAGCTCATAGGATTAGTAGGAAGATATCTTCGCAAAGTTGCAGTGCGAGATTTGAGCTTGGCTGGGACATTCTTGAATTTTTCGAGACGCAGGGGTATTCAACCCCCCCGGACCAAGTATTCGAAGGCGTTATCACCCTGACTGGGTCTTTTCGAGATGCGCAGGCCGCAACTTGTGCTCAATACATACACCAGACTTGGCCTTTGACAGGAGAGCTAATGGTTCAACTGATCAAAGGGGTCCTCCGGGGCGGGGAGGGCCATTCGGATCTATGTAAGTGTCTAGTTCCAAAGGGCAATCCAACTACCATGACTATCTAACCTACCTCCAGGCACACTACCAGACGGAACAACACTCAGAGCATGGGCTAGCAGGTCGAAATTCATAGTGGAAGCTGACGGGGTCGCGGTTTCCATCGCGGAGACCGGAGAACAGCTTGCCTGGCTTGGGGCTGCTTTGAGGACATCGCCGCGATCACACGGGCTTGTCTACTGCACACCGAGCATTAAACACGTCCTGGATAACGACATTCCTTCCCATGGATCTGGTTACCAGCCGTTATCGATCTACGAAATCGAATTCACAATGGAAGAAGTGCCGCAACCTCTCAGCAATACCAATGGCCAGTGTTGGCATGGCATGTTTAGGAACCCGGTTGTCGTGAAGGGCTATCCCATCCCCCAAAGAACGGAGTGGCATACCGGTTTGGAAATCTCCCTCAACATCATGGCAGGACTCGCTCGGACTCGGCGAGTGGAGAGATTCAACGAGAATGTTTACATCAAAGGCTTCTCCACGATGCTGGTTCCCACCAGGCGCTGTGCAGATGTTCTTTGCTGGCACTTAATCTACAACAAGGACGGGAGCCGGATATCCTATCTAGATGATCGAGTGGTCCAAGAACAGCATGTCAGTGGCCTAGATCTTGAGAGCCTCCGCCATGTGTTGGGGTGGTGTTCAGAAGCCAAGTTCTATGCCGGTAAGAATTATGCTTGACTGCCTTCATTGAGACACTCATTGCTGACTGGAAGCATCTCACAGGTTCGGCCGAAGCACGCCATCCTGTCACTCATTCTATGCTCCCCAAGCCTCACCAAGGCTGTGCCCTTGCCAGAAAATGGGTCGATCTAGGGCGCATGATCATGAGCGGCCCGGCCTTTGAACTTGGTTACAAGGACACGTCCATCCAGGTCTCGCGCCACGGCGATATCCCACGGCTCAAATGGCTTTCCAACAAGCTGGTTCTCCTGTGGGACGATCTCGATAAACGAGGTTGGCTCATCAACGGCACGAGCGCTCTGTTGCACCTCGCACGAGCATCGCTGGCGCACGACGCCGAGGATAAGTTCCGATTAGCCTTCCTCTTCAAGGACGAGGACCTGCAAGAATCATCGACACCATTTATGGCCGATTCCGCCATTGATGTGCTCATGAACCCCAATAATCGGGCCCTCAAGCTATATCCTGAGAAAGATGGGCATCTTCTGTTTGCTAGCCGGATTGACCACTTTTGCAATGTGTTAGAGAAGCTGATCGACCACCAGGTCGACATTGCGGGACATTGTGGCGCAAGATTGACTGGCAAGTCGAGAAGATATCTTGAAGGTTGGGACTTTGAAGACCTGGCGACCATCCGCGACCCTCTATATCCTCGAGTGGCTACTATAGAGGTCCCCGGCAAAGGGTGGGTTGACTTTACGAGAGCCATCCAGGCCGTCACACTGATAGGTCGCGGTTTCGGCGACATCATCCGACCAGCCGGGGCGAATATCTGCGAGTATTGGACAGAGGTGCCGAGGAAACAATATTACATTGCAAGCTGCCTCTTTGATCTGCGCAAGTTGGTCAGAGAGCATGGCATCTGCGATGATAATCATGTTCGCCTCAGTGATGATCTAATCTGGCACACTCCGACGACCGTCTTGGGGCCATGCCGATGCACAGGTGTCCCAGATCATGATCATTGCGAGCCTGTACAGACAATTTTCCCATTAGCACTCTCGAAGGTTTTGACTCCCAGACGACAACCGCTTCAGCTAGAAGGGAATGGAGCTGTGATCTTTGGACATAGTTCGAGCTTCTCGTGGATCTGGGGGGACACCGGCCCTCCTCAAGAAGGCGAATTGAGAGAGGTGGCAAGTTTATCCGACTCGGCCGAGATGTACTCACCCTCGCTTAAAGACAGCGGTATCGGTCCCAGCTTAGTACATTCAGCGTCTGAGAGCCAGTCCTCATTTCGGTCACTGTTGAATACCCAACAGTCTACCACCTCGTCGTCGTCACCGCGATGTGTGAGAGCAGACTCAGCACCGTCCGTCGACGACAAGATCTATCCGCGAGAACAGTATACGGTGGGAATCCTGAGCGCATTGCCAAAAGAGCTCATGGCAGTACGAGCGCTCTTCGACGAAAGGCACAGTAGTCTCGGGACAGTACGGGGTGATAGCAATCAATATGCCCTTGGCATGATAGGGCATCACATGGTCGTCGCGGCATGTCTCCCAGATGGCGAATATGGCACCAACTCGGCGGCTGCGGCTGCATCTAACATGAAGTGCAGCTTCCCATTGATACGGTTTTGCCTACTGGTCGGCATAGGAGGCGGAGTGCCCTCGCAAGAGCCTGATATCCGCCTTGGCGATGTGGTCGTTGGCCGGGCCACCGGAACCTGTCCCGGCGTCCTCCAGTATGACCTCGGCAAGGAGGAGGAAGGCAAGTCATTGAATCAGACAGGCACGTTACAGCGTCCGCCGCGTGTTCTGGCCACTGCGGTGAGTGCACTCCGCTCAGATCCGGACCTGGGCCCGGAACCCTTGGCTCCACACCTCCGCAAAATCGCCGACCGCATGCCCCACTACGGGTATCCGGGCCGGCAGCTCGACGTTCTCTTCCGAATCGCCTGTGCTACATGTCGGTCGCAAAACCGTGGTCCTGAAGGATGCTCCCACATGCAGCAACGCATGCCGCGGCAGTCGACCGAGCCTAGGATTCACTACGGACCAATCGCATCGGGCAACCGTGTGGTCAAGCATGCAGCGTTCCGAGACCAGCTTGCCCGCGAGCGGGGTGTGCTGTGCTTTGAGATGGAGGCCGCTGGCGTGACTAATGTGGTTGATTGCCTTGTGATACGGGGCATTTGCGACTACTGCGATGCGAATAAGAATGATGCCTGGCAGGAGTATGCGGCCGCCGCAGCAGCTGCTTACGCGAAACTTTTGCTCAGTGTTGTGGCCAAGGCAGATGATGTTGCTAGTCGCGACAGAGTTAGTAGAAGTTTCACAGAGAGGTCGATGGGATTGCAGAGGAAGTTAGAGGAGGAAGGGTGGGAGCAGACGAGCAAGAGGAGGAGATGATGAGTTTGCACATGGCCGGCATTACGATGGATATCACTTTAGTTTGGTTAGGATTAGATGACTACATCATATATCGTGTAGTCATCGAGGCGGTACGAGATTGATGCGAGGCAAGATGATTTGATGCCCTTCGAAGACAATGACATGTAGCCGGTGGTTCGGGGACTGCACGGCCGACTGGGGGTTGTCACTCGCCAGAGACAGAAGCGAACGGGCCTGCTGAAGAAGGCGGCGTGGGCGCTGTACGACGGCAAGAACTTCGATAAGCTGGTAGAGCAGATTATGGGATTTGTGGATGATCTAGAGCTGCCGAGCAAGCTCCTCGGTAGTCTCTTTGCTGCGTCGTACTTAAAAGCGCTCCTAGATTTTCCGATCAACTTCTCGAGCAACGCAAGCTTGAGCGTAGCGGAGTTCAAACTTTCCGAGAGATGACCTCCCAGCAGCAGCCTTCAAACGTTTGCCGTGCTGCGGCAGAATATCCCCTGCATTATCGAAAATGACAACGTGGACGTCGCGACGTCTCCATTCATCTACCAGCTCGGTGAATTTCGCAGTCGCCAGTGAAGTTCGAACTGAAGCTGCTCTCATCAAGACATCCACTTGAAGCTCAGACGGATCTGATTGGCCGATTTGGGGAATGCGGTACAAAGGGTCCTTCTCTTTAATGAACCCCTCTTGTTCATTCAGTCTTTTTTTTGGCAGCGCTGCAAATGCGTGTTGCACTTGTAGTGTCGGGTTCTGCTTGCCTCTTGCGTGACCTCTTGGACACCAGCTTTCGGCGAGGAATCGACGAGACACGCGCAGCACCGTGCTTGGCATACACGAGAGCCATGCCGTCCTGGATGCAGTATGTCACCTTGTCAAGTCGAATCTTTTCTCCAAGGCGGGAGAAATTGATCGACCGAGCGGCAGGGGGTCCGTAATTGACAACCTGATGTTGCTGTCCTGGTTTGGTGGCAACGGCTTTCCCAGGTTTATAGACCACGATTGTGAAGTTGATGTCCTCTCTCTTGAGCACCGAGGGAGCAATCAATAGGCATTGATGACCAACCTCCTGAACGCATCCATTGCATTTCCATTTCATCCGAATGAAGTCATTGATAATGGTCCATAACTTGTAACCAAAATAAGGTTGATTGAACGAACAAAGGCCGTAATATCTCGGGCCTGTGTTGGTTGGAACCTTCCAGGTTACATCTTCACAATGAAAACGGTTTGCAGAACCGCTAGGCCCAATATGGTGGTATTTAGAATGGAGGTCTTTGAGTTCCGGATTTTCTAAGATACTGGGCCCTGGGTTGAGTGATTCGTCGAAGTGGATGTTTAGTAGGTGCCCGGTATAGTATGGAATGGCATCGCCCGGCAGGTTGTTTATGAGTTGCTCAAGAATGTCCTGGGCCTCCTCGACAGTTAGTTCCTTAACTCCCTCAGAGAGACCTGACCAGTCGAATTGAGATTTGTGATCCGAAATGTAGATGTTCGCGTATCCCGAGCCTTTTGGGCCGGCCTCGTATGTAACGCTTGCATATTGGTAGTCGTCGTCATTCACATCAAGCTTGTCTTTGATTTCGTCAAGGCTAACGTGGGGCTGAGGAACTGAGATTTCGTTGGCGAAGTCGGGATGGGACATAATTTCGTCAAGCGCTGGAATGAGTCCCTCTCCCATATCGGCAGATGTGAGCGTGAACTTTGGTGGCGAGCCTGCAGCATCTGGGGCCGGCGATGTGGTATTTGGGGTTGTAGCATCGGCAATGCCCATTGCGTCATTGGTGCCTGATGGTGTGGTGTCCATGTCTTCTTGGGACGCCGTGCGAGCCTGAACTTGTTCGTTGTTGCGCCTTGCTCCAAGGCTGAGAGCATCGTCTCCGTCATGCTCTTGCATGTCCATATCCGCGCGACAACTGGCGGCTCAGGGCGGTGTTGAGTCTGAGGCGGTTGGGTCTGGCGATGATGCTGCGCCGTTGGTTGTGTCGTCTGCAGAGTTGTGGCCGTCTGAGTCTGATGCGGTCAGGTCTGGCGATGTTGATGCTGCGCCGTTAGTTGCGTCATCTGCAGAGTTGTGGCCGCCTGAGTCTGATGCAGTCGGATCTGGCGATGTTGATGCTGCGCCGTTGGTCACGTCGTCTGCAAGGTCGTGGCCGCCTGAGTCTGATGCGGTCGGGAGCTGCGCTGACTGATTAACCCTGGGGGCAAGGCTGTTATCACCTTTGCCCTTGGCTGAGCGAACTTGCAATGACTGCGCTGTAGCATCCTCTTCGAGGTAGCCATGATAATATCCTCGGGCATCGAACTTCCTGTGGGGTGTTTGCCATCTGTCATAAGTCTGGCGCTGGAACTTTGAATGTGGGCTGCCATAGCCTGTGCATCAGATCGATTGCCTGCGTTTCTTTTCTGACTGCATTAAGGGCTGTGATATCCCTGACCCAAGCTGGCGCGTCGTTCCGATCTTGGGGTCGAACAGTAGACCGTGTGGGTTGTCTCCTAGTGTTGGTTTTGACGTTGAGAAGTGTCTCAAATTTTGAGAGCTTTGCTTGCAATTGATCAGCCTTTGCCAGTAGTAGGTCGAGTTTGGACATGATGTCGGTCGAGAAATTGAGTACCGTAGTAGAGTCGCCTCGCTGCGACGGGAATCACTTGCTATTTATACAAGTACGGTGGGAACCCACCCCCCCCCCCCCCCTTCCCCGGCCCTACCTTTCCGTGAGAGCTGGTGCTAAGCCGTCCAGGGACAACGGCCCGAGTTCACTCAACTTTCTACTTCCAGGGGATGTGATCGAGCCTGGCCCTGTCTGTTGGGAATGCGGACCGTATTATTGGCACAAGAAGAAAGGTTTTCGAAAGATTGAACGTGCAGAGGATCCAACAAACCAGACATCCCGGAGACAGAGAAAGCCAGTCCCAGTACGACGTAACAACAAAGCCCGAGACATTGTCGCCTCACATAAGTCTGCCGTTGACCCCCAACCTCAGCCAGCATCTCCAGAGCCCGAGTCCGAGCCTGACATTACGCCTGAATCTTTTGAGTTGGAGTCCGAGCCAAATATCACGTCCGAATCTCCAGAATCCGAGTCCGCCGTGACGACCGAACCCCATCCCGAATTCCCACACTCCGAAGCTCTCCTTGCACTCGAATCTCCCCCCGAACCTCCAGAATCCGAGTCCGCCGTTACGCCCAAATCTGCAAGCATCCTCGAATCTCAGCCCGAGTATCCCAAATAGAGGATGCGCTCCTTTCTCTCTTTCACCATTGAGCCGAGCTCAAAGTATTTCTCACTCTCGTCAATCTTCTCATTGATAAACCAGCCATCAGAGAAGTATCCGTCGGCGCAGGCCAGGCCTCTTATGGCGTAGTCCTCCGGGAGTGGCCTTGGGGCTTCGTCCTTTTCAGGGAGAGGAAAGTTTCCGTCCATGCGTAGTGCGGTTCGAGAATCGGTTTGAGAATCCAAGAGAGAATTGAGCAACATGGCCGTCAGTTTCCAGGGATAACGGTCCTGGAGGTGCAACATGGCCGCCGCATTGCCCGTCATGAAGTGCATGAAAACGAGCAGTATGTGCGCAAAGGGCAGGATGTTCGTATCTCCCCAGCGCATAATGACAATGTTGTATATTCGCATCGCAAAGCAGAGAGCCTGGTCAAACGTATCACTCGGGCCGGCCTCAGAAATGTTGCTCCCTTCCATGGCTACATCCGCCTGGCCCGGCTTTTGGGAGACAGCAAGCATTAGTGGTGAGGCCTCATTTCCGTAGCCAAGTAGAGAACACGCCAAGGAAATGCCAATGAAGTATCTGGAAGTGTTAGCGCGTGAATGTGTGAGAGAGGAGCGAGACAAACCCAGCCTCGAGCCACCGCTTCGTGGTTCGAGAAATGTACTCGTCGAGGATCCCGAGAAACTCCTCCATCGATTCGGACAGTCGCTCCTGTGACTTGCCCGAGAAAAGAATGCCATGGACCCGGACAAAGGCAGCGTCGATTTGCGACAGTCTAGAGGTGTTAGGTCCCAGCACTGGATCAAATAGTGTCATGATGCTCTCTTTGGCACTGAGAAACGGGATGGGTACGCAGAGGGATTTGGCGTAGTAGTAGAGCTGCTGAAGCGCATTAGGTCTGGCCAGGATGGCGAGATGATGGTAGAGACGCCCAGTGGTGGGAGACTTGTCTGAAGCTTTGCTGTACCAGTGCTGGCTGACGCCAGTCCACACCTCGCGATCGCGGATGTCATCGTCTTCGATGGCCATCCTGTAGCGGCCGAGGTCGCCCAAGCACTCTATCCAGGTATCCTCGAAAGCGGGGACCGTTTCGTATAGCAGAGCCACCATGCTATACGCCAGGTACAAGAACGTGAGCATATGCTCGAGTGACTCCGGTAATCGGTGCCTGAGCAGTTCCAGAAAGGAGTGGATTCCATGGCGCCACATGCGCGCAGGCATGGCGTACTTGGAGGCCAGCCGCCGCAAGGGAGGGCTGGCGGACGGATGCTGGCTTGCCAAGAAGAAGTCGTGATGCTCATGCAGTAGCGTCCTGTGTAGTGCGATTAATGCCTGCCATTGTTCGTTGTTGAGCTTCGTATTGACATCGGTGTTAGATGACTGGGCGTTGTCCACTTCAATGCACTTCGTCTCGACCATGACCAAGCCGGCATAAATTCCTTTAACCTCTGCCACCAGTTGGTCTTGCGAGATGGGTCTTGTTTCAGGCTGAAGCATCATACGGCACGGCGAGTCCTCACCACCAGGTTGGGTTGCTGAAGGCTGGCACGGCGGAGGGCTAGTCTTGGCCTTTGGCAGAGGCGCCAGCGTCGAGCGCGCAGAAGGGTGAGGCTTCGTCGAGGGGGGGGAAGAGTCGTCTTCTGACCAGAGAACTCGACCCGCAGAATTCCGGGCGCGGCTCCTATTATTGGGGGCAGAGCTCCCATGTAAATGATCCACAGATATAGATCTTTTTTTGTAGAATCGGCCTTCGCTGTCGGTTGGTTTGGGGCTTGAATAGGGAGTTCCAGGATCAGTCTCAGCATCCACTCGTCTCTTCCTTGGGGTCGCCGGAGGCTGCGGTCCCTTCGGGTTGGAGACCTCCGCCTTGTGGTTGTTTCGCAGGTGATTAACCCACAGCTTGGTGTTATCCATCGTCGTGTTTGTAGGAGAAACAATTTCGGTTGATTAGTGGCAAGAACAAGTCACCGGTCGTGGCAGGGTAGGTTGTTGCGCTCGATGAATGTTCGCGTGGTCTGCTTCCCGTACGCCGAGGACGAAGGCGACAGCTGTGATCAAGGTAGGGAGCAGTAGAGCGGCCTCTGAAAGTTTCGGCGAGAAGATCTTGACGAGGAAGACCCAGAAAAGGAAAACGAGGAAGGGGAATAGCACGATGTGTCTGGATAAGAGTTATGAAACGCGATCAAGTTACGTGTGAAAGAGGTGATGCCTACCGTCGAAGAGTACGCTGGTGGGTTACGGCCAGGAAATAGCCCGTCACGAACCAACCTAGCAGAGCTCTGTGATCAGAAGTTAGTATTCAATGCTACTGAATTGGAATGAAAGATGATCCCACAGGATTGTAGGGGCCCAGGCCCACGATAGATTACCCTGCTGGCTTCCGGCAAAGAGAACCAGGAATGATGAAGCGAAGTTGGCGTAAAGCAGCAGCGAATCTCTCCTTTGCATCGCAAACTTCAGCTGCGGCTTGCAGTGCGGTGCACAAATGGGCGATTGAGGGGAACCAGCCCTGCGCTAGAGCAGGTACGATGGTGTCGGAGATCTGTTTTCGTGTAGAGCAAGTATCAAGCTGTGCAGGATGCTGAAAGGCGAGGTTCGGTAGGCGGGGAGAGAAGTTTTGCGTGACTGGAGTCGTGCTCAAGCTTTGGCAGCGTAGAGAGAATGATGTTTTCTGGCAGAAGAGTGGTTCTTCAATACCTAGACAGGGCGGGAGGGCGACCGAGGTCGACAACCGGAGTAACTCGCTCATCCGAGAAGTGGAGTGGGCTTGCGCCTCAATTCTCACCAGCTAACACCACATGTCGAGGTTTGGTTGGCCATATCGATCACTATTTCCCCGCTTCGACTGATTAAGTATCGTGTGGCTTACGCTTGAATTGATGTGCACCTTTTGCAAACCCACTGTACCCTTCCAAGGCCTGGGTCAACCTCAATTCTCCTCATACATCCACCATCTTTTCTGCGTACAATTCGACGCCATTTAGCTTATCCTACACAACAGTCTTCGTCCGCCACAATCGAGCATCCGAGAGAAGACACTGAACACATTTATCCTTCGTCGAAGACGCGTGAATCAATCTGGGAGGCGACCACCAAGGCACAAGAGCGTTTGAGGTGCATCGCTCATATGGGTAGAGAAGGTGACTTGGAGGATGCGACGACGAAATCATCGGCGACGACGAAAGAAACAATCATCGGCGTAGCCCACCGCCAGGAGAAGGAGGTTACTGGCACCTGGAGCACTGTTTTCTGCATTGCCGCGGCTTGCAGCTCAACCATCTTGTCGAATCTGATTGTAGGATCGCTTCGCAACTCCTCAGCAACTGACGCCAAAGCATCAGACCAGCGATGTTGGGCCCGATTTCCAGCAAGTCAACCAGTCCTTTCCGATTTTAGAATATCTCTAACTGTTGTTCACAGGCATGCGACCCCGAAGCCCTCCTGCCACCGACAATATTGGCGCCTCCCTTCCGTCGAGCCTACACCTGCGAAATACTGCTCGGCCTGTTCACCCTCTTAACCCTCATACACTGGGCCGCCATATTTCAACAATTCCAGCAAACGCAGTGGAGGACTAGATACCTATCCGCGATGGTCGACACGACGTCGCTGTGCTTGATCGCCGCTGCGTTCCTCGTGGGTGACGCCACAACGCTGTTCGTCCAGGTCCTACCCATCATCACAGACATCTGCGCGCTTGTCTGTCTTTCCATCGAACGTCGCTCTACAGTAGCGTGAACACATGAAAAAGGGGTATATCGAGGAGGCTGAGGTTGTCGTCGTTGTGGTACCATTCCCCGCAACTCTCCACTGAAAGCATGGGACGGTCCGCGCCGTGGACGGTTCGCGCCGCTGCATACCAGTCAGGTTTCGAGAGGTTGGAACAACGGCCGACGAAATAATTCGGTTTAAGATTAGTTTAGTCCAATTCAGCTAAGTTCAATATGTTACAGTATAGGGGCGTCTACGGTGGCACATTAAGCATGGTCCGCCAAAACCGCAATAACTCCAAAATCGTAAATTCGTTGAATAGAGTTCTCACAGCCAATCTCGCTATAGCTCTTGCGGCAGCTCTCGCACCCTATTATAGCGACTCTCATCGTGGCTCTCTCAGCGACGACTCTCGTAGCAGCCTGTGACGGGCTGAGCCCGTGAGGGCCTCGTCGAACACTCTCGGCCTGCGGACCCCGCCTTTTTGGGCCACAATCACGGTAACCTCCGAAGGCAGCGCCCCTCACTTTTCAGGGATACGAACCCGACACCCAGATAGATAGAGGGAGGGTAGGTGGCAAGAAGAGACCAGAAGGATACACCCGGATGGAAAGAAGGAGGACAGGTGGCAAGAGAGATCAGGAGGATAAAAAGCCCCTTAGTTGTTGCTGTTGAAGGCTTGTCCCTTCTCTTGCTCTTCAGTTTGGGATCTTGGTTCGACCCTTCCAGCTAGTTGTCAATATACTCAGTTGGACTGTTACACAGCCCTCGCCGTAGCTCTTGCAGCCTTATACGTAACTCTTGCAGCGGCTCGCAGCGACTCTCGCAATAGATCGTATCGCCTTGTATAGCGATTCTTATAGTTAGAGTTATTATGACACCTTAAGGGCTGCCGCGAGAGTCTTTATAAAAGGCTTCTGCGAGAGCTGCTACGAGAGTCTCTATAGAGTCTATAAGCGTCACTACGAGTATCTATAAGAGTCTCTGCGAGAGTCATGTATAAGGCTATAAGAGCTGCTGCGAGAGTCGCTGCAAGAACATATATGTCAGATCTTGGAGAGGAGAAAAATTTGTTATTAGTTTGAAGTGTTGTATTCATGTCAGATATGTCAGAAACATATGCACGAATATGAAGTCACCGGCACACAAATAAGAAGCCACTAGAAAGAGCTGGACTGCTGATCAAGCTGTTGCCACAGATTTAGCAAGCAGCTTCCAGAGAGTTGCCGCCTATTGCCACAGGCTTAGCAAGCAATATTCAGTTGATTCCACATAGCACAGAAGGCCTTTAAAAAGCCTGCCCTGAAACCAGAAGACAGAACACACACAGAGATCAACTCACTCATGAATACAACACCTCAGTCTCTCAAGTACATTTCTCCTCATCCATTATTTGACAATTCATTAATGAGTTGTTCCTTCCCTGTTTGATCAGATGGTCTATGTGCCTTTTATGCTATTCTAGTAAGGCCTCTGATCTTCGGGGTTCGCCTTTAAACCTTCGGAGCTCGCCTAACAATTTGCAAAGGAACTCTTAGACTTCCTTTGAATTCCCATACAAATGAATAACGCGCTATCAGCAATGCTTCAACGAGGTTACCCCTTAGCAAGATTGAAAATTTGGGGCTGAAAGTTGAATGTGAGAGTGAATATGTCAGATATGCCAAAGGCACATGCCAAGCCGGTTCCCACTCCTTCCGTATCAGCACATGAGACCGGATCACTGAGTATCCAATGGGTCAATCACTTCCCGGTCTCAGGGCTGCCTCAAGTCCGGATCCTGTCCCCACAATCCCCAGGTAGATATAGGGCTCATATACGATCACAAGACAGAAGAGAGTAGAAGCAACACACACAGAGATCAACTCACTCATGAATACAACACTTTAGTCTCTCAAGTACATTTCCCCTCATCAATTATTTGACAGAATATGTCCTTCCTTCGAGGAGAGCACCTGGCATTCTTATGCTTTTCAAAGCCCGGCCTCGGATCAGCTTTCGACCACATGGCGTGCTAAACAGCCACACTCCATCCGCGAGCTGATGGACATGCATTCAGACCGGGCTGTTGTGCATCAGGCCGAGTTCCATTAACCCCCACGCGGAGGCGTTTCCAATGGCTACGCAACCCGCATCACGAATGCCATGGCATACATACTGTCAAGGTCAGACCGGCTAGTCGGAGGTCCGAACTCCCGGTCAAAGAGCCGTCTCACCACTGTAACAACCTGTCAGATATTGGAGGGTAGAAGATGTAGTGATGAGACTGATATATTGTATTTATGAGTGAGTTGTCTGTGTCTTCTGTTGTTTCTGCTCTCTGTTCCCTGTTCTATCTGTCTGATCAATGGTCTTTTATAGACAGAAATGATTCTTCGACTTCCTCCTTCTTCTGAGCGCTTCGGGTATCCGGCTTCTCTCGTCGGGTCCTTCAGGTAGTCGACATGCTTGGTAACAAAGGAAGTAGTTGGTCATGCCTCCTGATCATGTGTCTCTCTGTCGGTCCGGGCTCTAGTCATTTGGCCTTGGGGACAAAGAGATCTCGGCACTTCTATTTTCGTGTGGGTGATTTCTTGGCATGGCTTACGCCTTTGTCTGTGACTTCGTATCCGGGTGCCTGTGACTTCGTCTTTGTGCATGTGCTTTTGACATATCTGACACAATCCCTCAGCTAGGGCCTCACTGAACAGCTAGAAATAGGGCTCCAAGCCGCTCATTAGATTGAAGAAAACAAGAGCTTTCTGATGACTTCTATTGTAACCTGCTACTGAATCCGACACATAAACGCTAGTGACTGCTTACAGCTAACACGGATGATATCACGGCTCTTCAAACATGCATATTCACTGTTCTACGTGTCTCCAACCATTAGAGACGAGCACCGGCCCCGTGACACATGGGTCTGCACGCAAACTGGTGCCGGCCGTGTCTTGCATTAGATTTGACGTTAGGTCACTCCCGGATGGGTGTTCCGGGCGCCTCTAAAAATGTGCTTGGGTATGCGTGCTTCTGGGAAACAAGCATGTTCTATTCTAATTCGCTAATGAATCTATCCTACAGGACTACGTTAGCCCCAGGCTTCACGATGGTAACCCAAGCTGTACTCCGCTAAGTTTTCTCTGAAGGCAGGCCGTATAAAGAGCGACCAGGCGCGGTGTACAGACAACTATGGAAACGAAATGCGGTCATAGTAAAACGTTCTGCGAAAGCCGTCAACCTACAAACTGTGGGTCCCGACTTAACTCATACGGTGATGCCATTGGTCAGCGCGGTTGAGCACCTTACGTTGCGGTGGCCTTGTACCGTTGTAGTTATCTCTTGGAACTCTCCCTTTACTAACCTCTCGACATAACCCCGCATCCGCAAACACAACTGTGCCTTAACATCACGCTCGGAAGCCATGGCTCTACCACGCTCTTTTTCGCCTGAAGATGCGGAAGCATCTATTCAAAGCACCCGGGTGTACACGCTAGACGACCATGTAGTAGGTGGTCGAGTTGAGGAATTCTCCAGAATCCGCTTCCACCAAATCACCGCTTGGGCTTGAGTTTATAGCTCAGAACAGCTTCGTTAGAAAGGTTTGGTACGCAGCTTCCCGTCATCAGACCATTGGATTGACGCCAAACAGGACATACGCCAAGTCTTGGAATCGCCACTAGCTCGACCTCACTTAGGGCTCATTAAAATATACAGCCAAATACTTCCTTCCGATTATGCGTTTCGCCTCCACAACGGATCCCCTGGTGAACTGATCTGCCTCATCGTTTATCTCTTTAGCCCAAAATTAGTTGTTTGCTTCTATGAGGGTTCAGCATCACGAAATATCGAACACGATTCACCGGTGTCCAAGAAATGGGGTCTTCTCACAACACCAAAGCTGCTGCTCATGAACAGAGACGGCATCTCACATAACGTTGCTGACCTAAAAGGGGGCAGATTATAAGGATATCGAAAAGGTCTGGATTGCCACGTTCTAACTATGCGTAGGGTTATTTCAGACACTCGACTGCAATTTTCTATTATTCAAGGCTATGCCGTCATGATTGGATTTCCTATGGAGGCTGAACTTAAGAGTTGGGGGAGAATGGAAATGCTTGACTCCGATGAACTCAGGGCTAAGGTAGAAGAGCTGGAGAATGGAGAAATTCGCTTGAACTGCGCTTGGCTAACCGTATCCTCTGAATAACAATTCAGGCGTGGGAAAAAGCCATAAGGCACGCATAAGGCCCAGTCCAGTCAAGTCTACTGCTATTATTATTGGCACTTGTAATAACACGAGATCTAGCATCAATGAAAGGCCTTTCTCAACAACGTATACCAAGGAGTGATAGACCAAAATCTCCAGCGACGCCAATAAGTTGCATCGAACATTGATCTCCGGCGTCGATGCTTGTAAAGAAACGAGACTGATATGCTGTGACGTCTTCGGGAGTTGATGGGTGGTGGTTGAGATGACAATAAACCGCAGCATCATCACCAGTAGAGTTAGTCCGTGTTGGGATCCGGGTACCCATGTCGTTGCTTTGCAGGATGAAGTCTGGCCGGCCTCCATTCGGTAAGGTAGCGGTACTGTCTCTGCTAGGGACGAAGCTCGGCTCAAAGGTAGGGATCTCCTGCATTGTAACATATTGGTCAAGAGTAGAACTAATCATTGTCCCGTCCATAAGGGAGTTGCTGAGCAATCGCACCACCGATCTCTGATAAATCAAGCGAAGAGCTAGAAATCCCTTCGGTTGGGTGTTGACCTGGAAGGTAAATCGATGCCCCATCGATAAGGGAGTTGCTGAGTGTCGGGGCACGCTGACATGGCGCTTCGATTGGACACAACTCTGCCAGACAAGTAGGATCTATTCTGACGACTGGCTCATCCTCAGCGCAAGCTGATCCCCCATCAAGAAGGGAATTACTCAAGGTCGGGGCGCGCTAACTTATTGTACCGATCGGGACTGCTGCCGGGGAAAAGGGTAATCCTTTCGGCTGGAGTCAACTCCTTTACACAAGAAGATGCTGTCTCATTTGTATCGCCGTTGCCGAGCGTCAATGTTGGAAGAGCCGTAGGTAAAGGAGATTGCTTGTAATAGTGATCTGCTGTCCCAAGATCTGTTTCGCTGGCCAAGTTCATCATCGGTGGTGTTGTCGAACGTGAAGAGGCAGAACATAGTTAGACGTCTGGTGTCTAAAGGTGTTGAAGGTCGTGGCACTCACAATAAAGTAAATAAACAGCCCCATCATGCAAAAGTAGGTAATGGACACGCGCGTGTCCAGAAAGCAGCCGTTGAGCACCTGAATCTTTGCGTAGAGGGCCGGGCTGGTGACGTTTTGGGCCTGAGCCTGCTGCATCAACACCTGGTACTGAGCCGACGTTTCGAATTTTGGCTTGGTCGCCAGCGCTGCCTTCATGGAGATGACGCCCCAGGCCCAAGCGGCGCCGACTCCAAGAATGACTGAGGAAGCCATGATGAGCTGGATGAAGATGATGCCAGCGGGGGGAGCGATGAACAGGACGATACTGAGGAGTGAGTACATGCGTCAACGGTGAGGATACATCTACTCACCATCCCATAAAAGCAGACCGCCAAATCGCCTTGAGAGTCGGGATTCGAAAGCACTTCGGGTGCATCCTCGACCTACTTCTCCCTCTTCTCATCAGCTTTCGACTCGGGCGAGTCGTCTCGGTCGGAGCTCGACATTGCGGCTGAGGTATTTCTCGACGAGCAAATGGAGGAGGTGAAGATGGTGACGAAGGCAGAAATGGAGGTGAAAACTGAGACCGAAATAAAGTTAAATTGTCGCAGCTCAATCCCTCCAAGAGAAGAATCACTCGCAATTGCCCGCCCACACAGAACCCGTACGCTCGGTCCTTGGGAGATGAGGGACCCTTGGAGAAGAGGCGATTTCGTTATTACGTGGCAGGAGAAGAGAGGGAAACGCTGCGTCTTTATGTTATATCGACGTGATTGGGTTCCCGCAAGGTGCAGCGGGCGCTATAATGTACGGAGCCATAGTAGTGCGTCCAAGAGGGCATTTTCTCGCGAGGCCACCATTTCTCACTGCATTGCCCATCCCTGCCACTCTCTTTTTTACAAGGATTCCGCAGCTGTGGCTCGCCGAATTACCCGTAAAGGGCACGTTGCGTCGTGAATCTGGCGCTATGTTGGGCCGTTAGTCCTCTCAGCCCATCTGGGGCATCTCATGTTTCTCTTCGATGTACCGGTAATCTACCTACCGTGATACCCGACAAGATAGTAGACTACAGACGACTAGATGGACACGGACGGTGAGATAGGCAACAATACAAACCTTGTGCCGTCACCATGTCCTCCAGAAGGATGCAACAGCTTGGTTACATCATGCACCCCAACTCAGCTCGACCACGCTTGTCACCACGCTGCCCCGTTGCTTCTGCCGATGCGCCACATGTAGGCCGGCTTTATCTCCGGCCGTCCAACCCTCATTCGCAGAGGCCCGTCCAGAGGTTAACCCCGTGCTTTGAGGATTCACCGCTGGCCCGAATCATCTTCTAGTTTTTCTCACGCATAGGGTTGCAAAACGCAGTCTCATTTCGGCTCTACTATTGTGTGTTTTTCGCTGTAGATGATTGATCCCAGCAGGGTGCCGAGCTGATGGGGTTCTCTTGTCGGCGGCGAGTGGGAGCGAGGGATGGAGATGGTGCGAGTTCAGCTCGAAACCAGACAAGATATCCGAGATGGGTATGAATATGCATATATATATTCCAAATTCTCATATCGTCGTCCCGACTATTGTCAGCCTCGTCATCATCTCGAAAATCTCACCGCACCTTCAGACCAACATCTGCAAGCATGCCGCAGGGGTATCCAGCGCCACCGGGGCTTCCCTACGACGAAGACGTCGTCACTTCCTCGTCTTTGTCCTCCCGAGACTTTTCAGCTCCTCAAGATGCGAACCGCCAGCCCGAGTCTTTCCTTTCCGCACCGAATTTGCCGGACTCGAGTTTCGATCCCTTCTTTCAGCCCGTCTCGAGTCTCTCGACCGTTCCGTCCTCGGCCCCGAGCTTGCATCTCGACGATGGTGATGACTTCGAAAGTTCCATGGGTCCCGTACAGCTACGTGGGCGCCCATCTACCCACCAGGGGAGCCGAAACGGCAACTGCGTTGACCTGACATCGGTTGATGTAGAGGGCCTCGAAAACGTCGAGTTGCAGGCGGAGGCGTCGCAGGACGAAGCCTTACGATGGCACTGGCAGTCTGGATACCCGTAATTCGACTGGAACAGCGGTCCCTTTGGGGAGAAAATCAATATTAGCCAAGAGACGGGACAAAAGAACGACAAGGAAAAGATTCTTCCACCCGCCAACGACATCCCCTCTCAAGTCACATCAGACGTCTACAATTTCATCAGTACCGGCGCCATGCTGACCTACGACCAACTGGGAGGCCCAACCGGAACACAGCTCGGAGCCAGCGATTACAATATGTATCAAGACTGCGAGGCGAGAATACAAGAGATTCTGGAATATCCGTCAAACAAGCAAGGGAATGGGGTGGGCGAACAGGCTGGAAACACGAACCCGAGACGGACTATGGAAACTGCAAGATCTACAACCAAATCGAGGGAACAGAACACCACGACGGAGCAGCAATCGAAAATAAGGGAAAGAAAGAAGAGGAAGCAGAGGGACGAGACACCAAAGGCTGGGAGTGGCAACGCAAAGCCCGTCGTCAAGGCTGAGCCGCCCAAGAGGCGGAAGAGTACGCCAGCTGCACCTAGGCCGAGCCAAGGGGCGTATTTGTTTCCCATTTAGACGGGGTCTTCCCTTCTTCGAAGGCAGCCCATTTATACGTCAATACTTTGTGTATCTTGGGTGCAACCAGTTGGGGAATGCTGCTGTAGTCTTACGGGTCTCCCACTGACCGTATTGTGTACTTTGGAGAATGCATATTGGTGTAGACTTATCAAGGCAACTATATATCGTTCTTCTTAGGTCGAATGATGCACTTGAAACAAGGCAGATGGCCGCAGCGCAGCTCGACACAGCGCGGATTCAGGGGCATGTAGTTCAATTGATGGCAATAGCACTGCATTATTGTTAGCCCCGCGTCTCCAGTGAGCAGTCCGAGTTCTTACACAACGCCACCAACAATCACGTTCGCATGTGGTGGATCCATTGGCCTCATCGAAATAGGTCCAAAGGGATCCTTTCTTCATGGTTTCTTGTTACCACGATCAAGGGAGGATCCAAAGTCGTCAAATTGTCGGTCCTTTGTGCCTGCTCCAAAAGAAGGACGTCGATTATATCGCTTGGCAGTCGCTCTATTCGTAGAGAACTCAGTAGTCGCTCCAGAGAACTCAGTAGTCGCTTCAGAGAACTCAGGGGTCGCTTCAGAGAACTCAGTAGTCGCTTCTGGCTTTCTCAGACGGCAATGAGAGGATAACAGGTTCATGCCCTTTTGCAGCTTGTTCTAGATCAATATCATGCCTCGTTTGTCCCAAAAGACGGAGCTGTGGTCATGTCCGCATGGGGCCGTGAGCCCATGCTGATCCTACGTCGGTTTGTCGGACAAGGCATCGCGAAACCACCAACGGTGGTCGAAGTGGCAATGCTGTCAGGTTAAGAAAAGGTCCGGGCCGTTCCGCTGATCAAAGAAGAATCTCGATTACAAAGTCAAACCCAATCGGCGGATGGTTTGTTCGGATTGTTCCTGGATGAACTCGATCTGGTGGTAGTTGGCTTTCCAGGGCAAACTATAGCAGTTGGTAAGTTGCCCAACTGGATGAGCAAACAAGAGCAGCAGATACTAACATGAATAGATGATGGATGGATACAATGGTTCTCTTGGAAACAAATGATGGAAACAAATCATGGTGTTTATGCTTGGCCGGGGTATGGTAGCCGTTTGAGTGCAGGCGCTTATCCATAGGGCTGTCGGATGGTTCGTGTCAAAGTATAACTTGTCCCATCTCGGCACTTTAGTCATGGACAAGATGTTGTCATGTTCGACGACTATCCTATTGATGCTCGATACTCGATATTCACATCCCACTCTCGATCCGATGGGCAATCACCGCCAATGTTCTGCACTACTGTCGCTTGCCTGCACTGCTCCGTTAGCCTACCAACATTTTCAACTCGGCCAGCCTTTTCCCATCCCCTTGCATAAATAATCTCGGCGTTTACTTGGCCCAACCAACATCCCCCTCCCTCCCTTGAGATACCAATCCCTCTTAGTCATCCATAAGACTTGGGTACATTTACCCCGCACGCGTCCTCTCAGCCTCACCAAGGACTCTTGTGTTTCCAACACACAAACATCATCATAAACGCAAGCAAGCACGCAAGAAAACCACCAGATAACCTCCCCCCTCTCCCCGTAGCCATGAACGCCTCCAGCCCGGTAAACCAGCCGATACAGGACTTCTGGCAAAGCCTCGACTCGGGCATGTCCTTCGCGGTCGCGGCTACCTACCCCGGCCACAACCCCTTCTTCATAGCCAGCATGATCTCGCGCATGGAACTGGACCCTTATCGCAGCATGCCCTTGGATGTCTGCGCGGCGCAACGCCAAGGTGTTCCTCCGGGCTCTGACCTAGGAATGCCCGATCCAGGCACGATAGAAGCAACTGCTGGAGCTTATCTCGAATCCATCCCCCCGGATCATCCCTGGCCCCCTGAGGTGCCCAGCAGGGTCGCGAGCTGGAACTTTGGCAACAAGTCCGCCGCAACGGCGTCATAACACAGTGGGACAAGTCGCTGCCCCCCAACCTCGACGAACTCAGGGCCGCCTTCGAGGAGCATGGCTCCATGCCCGCAACCGTCGAGAAGATGGAGGCGGACATCGATCGATACTTGCTACGGCTGGATGAGCTCGGCGACGAGTTAGACGTCATGATGGAGATGCTCCGCAAGATGCTCGACGAGGACACCGACCCCGAGTATACAGCTGTCTTCGGGCATCAAATGACGGCCTACGGCGCGGGCGAGTGCGGCGGCTCCGTCCTGAGCAGGCCCCACGATCTGACCCTGCCGCACCTAGCCGGCGAGTGGACCGTCCCCGGTGCCGACTTTCGCCAGGCGCGGATAAGGGCCGCTACACGGGGGCCATGCTCACCTACTCGCGCAACGCCGCGCTCCTCATGGTCAACGCCCGCGCCAACGTCGACCGCGCCGAGGCGATTACCTTTGCGTCCGACAGCCAAATCATCTAGTTCTACGCCCACCACATGGGCTGGCACCGGAGCCGGCCCGTCGCGTTCCAGAGCCTCATCTGCCGCATCGACCTCCTCGGCTCTACCGAGGCCTGGCGCTGCCTCCGCAACGCGCTGGCCTGGACCAAGAACATGTCGGCGCGGGTGCGGGCGACGCTGCAGAATCTTTGGGCCAACGACGGCATGAGGCAATTCCGCCACCCGGGCTTGTCGCGTGTTTATGAGAACAACTCGGTCTGGGGCGCCATGAACTGGGGCTCATCCAACAACACCCCACTGGTCGGCGTCCAGCCAGCCAACGCGAACCGCGCTGCGGCCGGGCGCCGAGCTCGCCGTGCCGTGGCCGCACGACCCGCCCCCAGCTCCCGACCTCGTTTCAAGCCTGTCCCGGACGAGGACGGCTCCGTCGGCCGGGGTGATGCCGAGCGCGGCCTTCGCCCGGCGCGCCAACACGAAGTCGTTTACGAGAATAGCCGAGAGGTTATCGTCATATACGACGACGAAGACGCGGATGCGTCTGAAAGCGAAGAGGACCGTGAAATGGGGTCGGACGAGGACTTGGTGCCCCAGACTCGAGGCGAAGATGAGTCCGAAGATGAGCCCGAAGGCCAAGCTGGCGGGCACCAAGATGAGCCCCAAGGCAAAGAGGGCGGGTACGAAGCCGAGTCTCAAGGCGAAGAGGGCGAGAATGAAAACGAGTCTGAAGGTGACGAGAGAGAGGACCAAGATGAGCCCAGAGGCGTGCTCCCGCCCTGCAACGATCAACTCGCCAAGGCGAACGCGCAGGTAAATGGGCAGCTCTACGCGTGGGCACGTCGGCTGCCCCTCTGGCCGCCTGTAGCAAGCCAACTCATGGCCCAGCCGGGCCGTGATGACGACCAAGTCGACGTTGGGATGCGGCCACCCATCGAGACCGGGGGCCGCGCCGACGTCGATGCTGAGGCCACGACGCAACGAGAAGCCGAGCTCAACAACGAAGCCGCCTGCCCGGTCCAGCATCTGCTCGAGGTAGAGTCCTGACAAGGCGAAATATCGCAGTCAACTCCCAGTCTGTTGTTCCGGGCCCCAATACCACCACCTATACCGACATAGAACCGGACGGACGGCTGCCGTGGGCCGATTTCAACTATGGCACTCTGACTAGAATCTTCCGGAGGCAGCTTGCGTCGGAGTATCGAGGCTCGTCGGAACAACGGTCCCTGGAGCTAGACTTGGTCATCAATAACGAAGAGACTCTAGAAGACGTCTTGCGGAGATTCATGAGTCCGATCGTCAACTACGCGCTGGATGGCCAAGAGGGACAACCCCATCTTGGACAGGGAAGCCGGTGCGGAAGCGAGGATAGGCCTGACTCGTCGGCGGTCTCGGCTCTATGCATCGACGAATACGAACGGTACGCCTAGTCATCGAACCAGAAACGGATGCGTTATCACTGCTTCCAATTTTGTTGTGCTGAGGCTCACTCGAGAAACTATCAGTGCTGGGCTGGCGCTGGCTGGCCCAGGAGCGTCCGCGACAGGAGTTTGCTCCTCTTCCTGGCCATCAGAGGCATAGTTCACATGTTACCATGGCGTCGGAAGATGGTTCGAGTTCGTCATTCATTCAACGACAATAGCCCTTAGCAGTGGAGCTTCTATAACCCCGAATACGCCATCATTCCCTGGGACGCTCATGGACATGGACGTTTCACTATCAAGCGGCTCTTGAGCTGGAGTCGGACGATGACGGCTGTACGGAGGTCGGGTCTTCTCGCCGGCGTAACAAGCGCAAATATGTCAAGATCCGTCGCCACAAAAATGGCTGGGGGCTTTACTTTGTGAACGCCCATGGATCTAAGGTCGACACGGCTAAGAAAGAGTGGAAGAAAGTCGAAGATGGATACCAGTTTAAGGGCCGGAAGAACGTCTAATATACCGAGGAGTTTCCGCAATGGCTGGACTGGGCCGGCGCTAGTACTAACTATGGGTCTTCTTTAACTAGTTCTTCATTGGCTATACTTTTGTGATTTTACTTCTTTTATTGTCCTATCCTCTCCTAAGTCGCCAAGTTGCTAGCCTTAGGAGAGCTCGACCGTAGGCATGGCCATCTAGTGATAATGGTGCTTCGGACCCGCCGTCCTCCCTCCTCTGGATCATCTTTGACGATGACGAAATCGGCTCAGGAGATGGCGCGCCCGATTTGACGAAAGAGGATGAGACCTTGGCCGCCAGACCACATTCGCTGGGCCCTTGGCACCATAATTCTCCGCAGTGTACCTAAACGTCGTCTGCTCCTCTTTCCCGGAATATGAAGCTGGAGTCGCGTGAAGGTCACCGTCCTCCGTACTATGCAAACCCACCGCCAGATCATAACAGTCAGTAGCAGAGAACCGCGACTCAGGCGATAAGATCACCATGGTGTTCAATAGGAGTTGTCCTGGGTCATTGGGCCATCTCTGCAACTTACTTTGGAGCCCCTTAACTATACCGAGAGACTAGTTTATTACCTTTGCATCTATTGCCTCTATCGTGCTATATCGGTCTCTTTTTTGATTGGAGGCCCGGAACTCTATTATTTAGGCAATAGTTGATTTGGTGCGAAGGAGTCATTAAGCGCCACAAGTTGTCGCATATATGACACGTTATCCGTGCCAGATCGTCGAATAAGACGACGATATTCTTTGATTGAAATCGATTGGACGGCCTATTGCAGCATGCTTCTTGGTTTCAGTTTCTAGGAGCACTGTTTCTCAAACCAACAAGCACAACTCTGAAACCAGAGACCTAGCCACCAATAATAATCCGCGTTAAGTTGTAATTTGCTGTAAGAACAGGGAGAATTGTGGACCGATGAGGTCTAGCATTGGTGGCATACAGGTTCCTTGCCAAAAGTTGCATCGAGGGCGGACCGCGGCAAGGCGTTATTAGTGATTGGCTAGGGAGAGTAAAACAATAGCCACACCACACCGGTGATAATCGGTGAGCCCTCTACCCAGAAACCAAGCATCATGACCTGGATGTTGAGTTCCCCTCTAGGCGCCGTGATATCGGCCCACCGCGTCCTGCAGGTACGCACCTCTCTGACCGACGTGAGTAATCGTTAACCAAAGCTTGATAATATCGATGTCGTGTCTTTAGACTCCATTTCAGTTTCGCCGTTGCAAACTATAAGGCCCGTCCGTCAGAGAAACTTTGGCTGTGGTATTATCCGCAATACCGATCGAAACAGCGAACGATTCGTGGATACAATTACCATCACCATGATGCTGGAGCCTGGAATCACCGAGCCTATGCTAGGTCCCGAAAGAAAATTCGATTTTTCCCCAAACTCTCCAAGAGCAACCTGAGCCAAGTTCCATCGCCGAGCCCAAAGAAGACGTTCTAGCCGAACCTAGTGTCCTGCGCGATGTTGTTACAGATCTCGCCGAAGTTGAGATTTAATTATTCGAGACTCGTCGTGTAACAAAGCCAATGCGACGGTAGATATTTTAGTCAAGTGGGTGAACGGCAAGCAGACTTGGGAATCCGGACGGAGCCTCTGCTCGCAAGTACTAGAGCGGTGTCGGTGGACGTGATGCTGCTGTCACAGAGAGTCGACTTGGGAGTATGGCAGCAAACTCTTGCAGACGCCCAGAGGACTCATCAAATTCCAGACCAAAAACGGGTTTGCCCTTGAAGCGGGCCGAACCCAAAAGTACAAGCCATCATCGATTGGGGACAAGCCGGCCGTGATTGTCCAGGACCGCCAAGACCAAGTCTGTCCAGGATCCACCCCGCCAAGTCGCTGCCCTCCGGTGTCATTTCTACCGACGCCCAAGGCTCAATTGCTCAAGATTCGGTATGCACGCGGCTTTCCGACAAGCTCCGACAAGCTCCGACAAGCCCCGACCAAGCCTGAGAAATCACCCTTTCCTACCCATCAACCCCTGATTCCCATTAAATTCTTTCGCAACTGCATCCCACTCATGGACAATGCCCAACACCTCTCGCACCATTCTCTGCTCGTGACTTCGCTCACGGCGGGCAGTGCTGGAACGGCATTTTCTTGCCGCGCCAAGACCAGGGACCCACATAAAGCCTCCAGACCAGCCAATGCCAGCCCTCCACATGAATCATCACAATCACATTCCTCGCCTCGCCACCATCACTCGCCGGCATGCCAGAAGGGGTTATGCCATTCTTCCAGACAATGCGAACGGGTGTGCCGTCGTCGCACCAAAAAGGGAAGTCGCTAAGCTCCTCGCCGCGCCGGTTGGGCCTCGGCGCCTCGCCGCAGGGAAATGTTGCCGTGGTGGCTTGCCCAAGTTGAAGGAACCGAGGCGGCGCGGGACTTCAATGCGGCATGCCTCCCAGTCCGCGGCGCGCGGCCGAGGCCACAGGCCACGGGCGGTCCGTTTCTGGACAATAGCGGCCAGCAGCCCACGTGTTGTCCGTTTTTGGACACCGGCCGAGGCCATCGGCCCACGGGCTATCCGTTTCGAGACTTTCCCAGACATGAGCCGCGGTGACGAGTCAGGGATGAGGCGGGGGAAGTTGGCGGTGGCGGTGGACGTCTGCCGCGTATCGTCGGACAAACTTGGGCTGGTGGCCTCGGCCGCGCGCCGCGGCAGCGAGTCAGGGATGTAGCGGGCCAGTTGCTGGCACGTGTGATCAGTGACCCCGATCCCGCGTCCCTCGCTGACAAACTGGGCAGCTCTGGTCAGCTTTCATTGGCCTTCGGCACATTCACACTCCACACCCACTGTTTAGTAACCCCGCGATTGCAACTCCTCTGCATCAGCGCTTCCATTCTCCGAAGTTCCTCTCCCGTGACAGGGGAAACCGAACCATTTTTGGCATCGGTTGTGGGATGATCCGAACAACCTCACTCTAAGTCTAAGTGCTCCGAACCAGAATGCACAATTGTTGCCTGCTTCTCAACGCCGAGGAAGGGTGTGCATATATTCGTTGATTGACAGTTACGAGAAGGAGACATGGCAAGTTGTCTGGGAGTTGACATGTGCTATTTACGATCGTGATGTGAAATCCAGGATGATGGGGCACGTGTTCTCTTTTCTTACGCCAATCATCCTCTTTGATGTGTTGGGCATTTCGCACAAGCTCGAACAAGTCATATGCAAACGTTGCGATTGCTTTTTTGCCGTCTTGGTAGCGATGCGCGCTTCTTACAACCGAGAGGCAAGGCAAGGGCCGCGCCAGTTGCGAAGTCCACGGCCACATGATCCTAACTAGGAATTCTCCCCCTTACATTCCATAAATGACAAAGCCAAAATCTGTAACTCCAATATCTATGCCCAAAGGCTGGCTTGTGGTGCATTTTTCGTCGTCGCTTTGTGCCCCCTGATATCACGTGACGCGATTCAGGGGAACACACCGCATCTTGTCCAATCGGGCGAATGAAGAACCAAACAAACGCTTAACGACATCTCAGAGGTGGGAGTTTATATATAGATAGCTATAGCAACGTCATTTTTTTTTTTTTTGGGGGGGGGGGGGGGGGAAGAGGGGGGACGAGTTATCCGACATACCACATCCACCACCGAGTACCGATATCTAACATATCAAATGTGGCGCAGCCAGCACAATGTTCAACAACCCGGCCACATTTGAATCCACCCAGATGTTCTAATCTGCCCAAAAGCTGGGCCCCGGGATTTGGAGATAATAGCTGCTGGATTGACTCTTTGAAGCCCCAAACGGTAGGGCCGCACGGACAGCACGGGTCGGACAGCACGGGTGGCTGCGCTGGCTGCTGCAATGGTTGCAAGGGCTATTGAGAGGTTGACAAGGTCTGAGGGGACTGCTAGATTGAGTAACTATCGCGACGGCAGCTGCGACGGGCCACTGCGACGATAACTGCGGGAGAAGGTAGCCGGACTTACAACTGGGACATGTCACGAGTATTGGCAAAGCCTCGACTAAACTCTGCGTTACGACACGTCGGTGAGCCAGATAGAAATATTCCTTGGAGTATCTTGAAGTCTTGTATTAATAAGTCCAAAGCTGCTGTTTGACTCACCGTAGTCACGTGATCCCTTCCGACCCACACACCTATGCAACATTTCTGCGATACGGTGAGTCTCCACGTTATATTGACAGTCGCTCGACTATCGCAGAGAGCTGAACAGACATATGGTTAGGTAGTAGAAAGCAACCATGAGCTCCTAAGAGATATGCGCCTATCGAACCATTTCTCATAGGACCGAGGGCAGCGGACTTTTTCTATCTGGGGGTATGTGGACCAGAGTCAGAATGGACCCTCCACGCCATGGATGGGGAAGCGTCAGCTTTTGTAATAGCCAAATGATTTGCAGGGGAGAAGGTTAACTATGGGGGCTGTGGATGGCTTTGGGTCATTGTACCACTTACTTGTTCCAGGAACATTGGAGGCATTAAGACGAAGGTCAAAGTATCATGCACGACGATGGGTACGTTTGGCCCCCATCTCCTGTGTTGAATCAGGAGATAACAGTGTTCCAGGCATACATATCTAGGACGGACGCGGTACATTACATTTCCCAGTACGGTGCAGGTCAAGGCAAGTTAATGCAAAATATTTGTCCAAGCCCGTCCCAAGCCTATATCTCTGCTTGAGCCTCTAAGTCCGTAACCTAAAAATCCCCAAGTCTAAGAAATCTCTTCCCTTTGGTCCCTGCCACCAGCCCCGGTCGCTGCCTCCGGTCCCTCCGAGGTCTTGCTCAGGTCGAGTCTTAAGGTCTTCGTCCAGTCGGGTCATCGGCGTCTTTATCAAGTCTGGTCTTTAGAGGGTCGGCGAGGGTTATAACGGAGGGAAATCTATTGTCTGTAGCGGTCAGAAATTTCGGGATCTTGGAGGTTTAAAAAAGACAATTCCAACAGCTCTCTAGGTGGCCTTTCCAGCAGCCCGTTTGTTCTTCTTTAGTATGCCCTCTAGAACTTGATTCGAGGGCTAAAATCCTAGCTTAGGCAGGCAGAGCAGACTTACTAACTGACTGACTGACCTCTTACTGTTCAGACAGACAGGCTCAGACTGTCATTTCTGTGATGGTGAGAGGTGGCGGACTGCGGAGGGTTCTGGCTGCAGGCGGATTCAAACGGGGCCACATGGGTCTCCCAGCGGCATTTAAACGGGGTCACGTCGCATCGGGCGTGCATTAGCGCAAATTGTGCGAGCGATGGCATGCAGACTTCAGACCCCGTTTAAATGTGGGACAAAGCGAGGGGATAGGCCAATGGCTTTTGCAACCAGCGCCACCCGCCAATCTTCCAATCTTCCGATCGCCACGTGCCATCCCAGTCGTGCACGCCCGATGCATTCCACGTGTTACACCAGATCCCGTTTCAGTGTCACACAAAGATGCGACATCATTTGTGTAACCTAAAATTCACAAGCACGCGAGATCATTGCCGTGGCCTTAATCACTAGGAAGGATGCTTTGGTCGACGCCATAAAATTGTGTCTTAAGTCCTAATAATGTATGTATGTGATTTGTCATGATGGTACGTGCGGGCAGACTGGAAAGATGTAACACTGGCAATTTAGGTGTGATTAGAAGCGTGTAATAACTACCGACCGTGGACGCAATATAGGTGAGTAGTTGATAGCTACATGGTGCGGGTTTGAGAAAGAGGCCTGGGGAGGGAAGGAGGGATATTTGACGGGACATTTGGACCTGTTGAAACTAGGACTTGCTGGGTATTAATTCCCTCGTTGGATTGGGGTCTGCACACATTTCCCAGTACTGCCACGCGGAAGTGTCGAGAGAGTACCGTTCAGCGATATATTTATTTCCCTCATATAGTGGCAGGATACGAAACCTCTCCCCCTTCTTGCGCGATGGCTCCGTTGCCGCTTATTAACCTTCTCAACTGGAGGTATCCTTAATCTACTTATTGTCTATTTCTCGGCCGTGAAGGACCTCTGCGGGTCTTGCGGTCGGTGATAAAGACTTTATTTTCCCACCCTTCATGCGATTACCTTACAGGAAGCGCCAGCCCGCGTTAATCCTGTTGAATAGCCGGCCTGAAGTTTAGAGTGATCTGGTTGATCTGCACGTATCGTGTGCGTGTTGTTTTGCTTTAGGTGGTTTTCGTATATTGTTGCGTGTATATTCTATCTCCTCCTGATTCATCTGATCAAATGGTCTTTTATAGACAGAAATGATCCTTAGACTTCCTCCTTCCTCCGGGTCCTTCGGCTAGTCAGCATCATTGGTAACAAAGTAAATTGGTCATACCTCTTGATCACATGAATTTCTACTGATCAGGGTTCTAGTCATCTGACCTTATGGACCAAGGGATCTCTGTCTCCTTTGTCGTCTGTGTGGGTGACTTCTTTGGTAGGGCTTGTTCCTGACACGCCTGACTCAAGGCTCTACAATTCAACACGAAGATTGCAACACGGAAACGAACGAGATTAATCTGTATTATCCCATGGGCGAAAGCGGGGATACCTGCCCAGACGTTCTTTACGACACATTGGAGGGCTGCAAGTGCAGTTGCTTGACTCTGATGGGTGATTCCCACAAGCTGACTGGAACTCTTTGCAGGCATCAATGGTGGCGTTGGAGGATGGACCTATATTGGGTGTGTTCAATACTCAATAAAGTCTGGTGTTTAAAGATTGCATAGGACTTGTGGAGAGGAGGTCTCTAGTTAGATTCGTAATATGACCCCAATCCCGACCTTGGGAAACCATCAAGCTTACGTAAGGCATCGCCGCCTTTAATCAGGACAAATTCAGGGCTGCTCAGTCTCAGCTCAGTCCCGGCTCAGTCTGGCTCAGTCTGGCTCAATCTCGGCTCACTTTGTTCACTTCTGCTTCCCCTCGCCCCACACCCAAAGGCAGCCTCACAAAGATTCGTCAATTTCTGAGAGGTCCAAAACTGGTCCCTCTAACACAGTTCATACTTACCACCTAGACTTCACAGTGTATACTTTATCTCTTTATTTTATATAGCCCTCCATGAACTTGTCTGTCTCATGATTGTTACTAATCGTGATATGGTGGAATGAGCGGAGACCAGGAGTATTGACTCGCCCGGCACGGCCGAGTACTAAATTGAAGGTGCATCATGCAGCTTGAAGGATTCGGGGCGATTTTTCCATTTGGCTACCCTCTTATAATGCCTGAGCGTCTCAAGGCATCTATAAATCAGCTCGGCTCGCCGCTTCGCTTGCCCTTACTCCAGTCTTCTCCCTTACCACATCAAATCCTACTACGCCATGAATCCATCGCGCAGGAAAGGCGGCCCACGGGGTATTAACCCAGGCAAACTTATTGAGACGGCCATCCAGGACGGCCTCTCTGAAGACAAATCAGGAATCGATCACACGCCCGTCTACAAAAAACTTGCTCCCATCACCGAGCCGCAATGCGCTAGGATGATGAGATTGTGCTTTGCGTAAGTTTGCGATACAGTGGACTGTCGAGCCTCAACTGATAAGCACTAGGTATCTCGAAAAGTATCCAGCCTCGGACCCGCGCGATATGGTAATAATGAAGCATTTCGCGGAGGTGGTCGCACGTTCAACCGGAGCGAGGCTGGACCAGAAGCTCAAAAGACCGACTGTCAAGTCAATACGAGTGAAAATTCGATTATTCATGTCTGCATGGGAATGGGAGACCCAGCAACCCATCCCTAAGCACGTTCATGACTTGATGGCTCCAGTACGCATAGCCAGGGACTATTCTTATTGAGCATCCCCCTGATGTTTTACTAATATTAAACACTGGATAGTATATATCGAATGTGCTTAGGCATAGTATTCCTCAATCTATAGAGGAAAAAGAGCCGATGTTCTTAACCATTGAAAACTTTATGCACTTATAAGAGCATTTTTAGCAGAATGACCACCACAATTATGTTCACAAAGGGGTTCAAGTTCATCTCTCATGCCTTCTGAACATGCACTGCTACACAAGTGCAAGGTTACAGTTCTCATGTGCTGGTGCCTTGGTGAGCGCCTAGGAGACCTATCCCTGATGGCCTTTACGGCCGTATGATGTGAGTGATTTGGAAGACCTCGCGTATGTATTGAGACTAATGATACACAGGCCACACCACAGCAGACTGATGGCCACAGGTGTGGCCCACTTATCATTCAAAATGCCCTACATAAAGCTATCGATACAAGTAGCACATAGACATCTGGAGATTGACCAGAGCCGGTTCAACTCGGCAGTGATGTCGAGTCGAACAGGAACTGGTCCCCAGTCGAGTCGAACGTATTACCTATATCCTTTATGGTCATTGCCAGTTCCTTCACAGATGCTTTCATTTCACCCAAATTCGCGTTGCAACTAGTGGAATGTGAGCTCCTGCCTTCGTTGCCGGACGGAGTAAGCTTACGTCTTCTCAAGATTGGAGAACCTATGCGGGCAAGGGTTGTTAGAATAGCTGCGTATGCATCGCCGTGAGGGTGACGACTCACCTTTGGTCTCTAATCTGGGACCTGTTGATACAGTCAGCTGGTGTCGCTCTGTTGGGAGGTAGATGTGATGTACTTGTTTGCCTCCTTGGTGAGGAATTGCAAGATCCTGTCCGATGTTCTAGCCGCCATCAGTCTTCCTTTGTGGCACAACCGCTAGCACTCACATGACTTGCTTCTTGGATACCGAGTCGAGCAGTAGCTCGAGATTTTGCTCCATCTCATTGCCGTCGTCATCGTTGGCAGGCCTGGAACGGGTCAGAGAGGTAAGAGAGGAATGGCACTGCACTTACACCAGCTCATCTATGTCAATTCCAGTCAGGTCGTATTCGCCGGGGGCGATTTGATGGACCTGAGGCACGGTGCTTGCCATGGACAGCGGCATCTGCTGCGTCTGCTGTGTGTGCTGTGGGTGCTGGAAGTCGAGCCCACCACGTGGCACGTTGGAGGGGGCTAGTTCGGCCTGGATTGGCTCCCTCCTCTTCTGCATTGCTCCCCTCCTCTGAGCTAAGGTCATCTTCCGGATTGCCTCCTGCATTGTAGGTCTCCTCTCGGCTCGCTGTCTATTCATGGCGGCTCCCTCAGAGCGGACGCGAAGAATAAGCAGGAAGCGAAGAAATGCAATAGCATCGGGAAGAAGTTGGAGGGAGAGGCGGCCGTAGGAATCGGGGACTTTATGGAAGAGCCATTTCAGCATTGACGTCCGGCTGCAGAACATGCGAATCCGATTGAGGACACTTTGTGGATCACACAAACACATTATGAGGGGGGCTTCCACTTTTGGACTTTTGGCCTTTTGGCCCGCTAGCTTTTGTTGGTAGTAGAGTGTCACCATGGATGTACAGTACAGTACAGCAATCCCGTAACGATAGCGTGTAGGGTTGGCCCCTAAATAAGCAGACGCTCGGCCGGGAGGAAGTAGTAGCATCAATTACATTACGCCACGGCCGTTTCTGTCCAACCCAGAGCAGGTCCAACAGAGCGTGGTACAGATGCACTGGAGTTGGCGTCATCGCTTCCCGTCCCTGCGCAACGCGACCCTTGCGTCGGGCATCTACTTGATCCCGAAACAGCAGAGGGGTCATCATGCCAGGATATCTACACCCATCAGACAGACAATCCTACTTCCTTGTAGCAGTAATACCTCCGGACTGCGAACTGGACAGCCACGACCAGATTCCACAAAACCTCATGCTCCCAGCGGCGATACCTCTCCCAGATGGATTCAATAAAGCTGTTCTTCAAACTTTTAGCGGACCGGGGGTTCAGGAACGAGCGGCAACTTTCTGACTGACCGTGCGGAGCTCTCCTAGCGACTGCGTCGAGGTGATGCTCGAGGCGAACTGAATCGTCTCGGGATTCCTGCAGCTGACATATCACCAGTCTCGAACCCCTTCAGATCATACGTTGTGGTTAGGGTTCTCTGGCCCTTCCGTGATGCAGGTGATGAAAGGGGCTGGTGTGAGCCTTGGTTCGCAACAGCCCAGGCAGCCTCTCGCATTTATCCAGTTATTGGTCGTCCATTGCCTTGTCCTTTGCCCAAAACGTATAGTGTACGTGTCGAGATAATGGCAACAGCAGAGGAAGACCTAGTCCTAAGAGCCGAAGCCGGACTGCGCCCATAACCAGGAAGGGTTTGCCGAGGCAACCACGGCCTGCGATGGACTGAAGACTTCGTCCGTCTTGAGCGCTATCAAGGAAACCACGGCCAGCAAGCCCACGCCGACCACCGACTGCGATATTGGCGCTGCCTCAACCCAATCTCAGTGGTGCGAATCAGCCTATTCCGCTTCTGATGGACCTTGCCCACACCATGCCCGTGAATGGACACGGCTTGCCCTGTCTAACCGATCCAAGTCCAGACCTAGCCCCAACCATGCGTGTTGTATTCGAGCTTGGTGTCAGGGCTGCAACCCTTGTCGAGGGAGCCCGAAACCGATAATAACCTATTTCGGTCTATAACCGTATTAGGCCATGACATATTTTGGTTCACGACCAGTTTTAGACCATGACCTATTTTGGATCATGCCATATTATGCGACTTTTCTGCCGCTACTCACCTGCATAGATCGAAGAGCCTTGTTGCAGTGTCTTCAGCTAGCCACAACGGCACCAGAGAGCATTGCTTACGAGCCTCTCGCCGGCATCAAACAAGTATTTTGTGCCCCCCGAATGACGGACAGGGGTCGCCCCGGCTTGAGGTGGATGCATCGTGGACAAGAAGAAGAGGAACTTTGGTTGCTTGAGCGGGGCTTGCCATCTGGGTTGACTCGGGTTTTGGTTTGCGAACTCTGTGGTGGCAAAGAAGGAGTCTCCGAACGCACTGGTGTAGTTATTCGCCGATAACATAGTGCGGCTTATAACTATAGTCACCTATTAAATCCATATAGTTAAAAGAAATTATAGACCATATTCGACGTAATGCTCTCTTGCTAATGGAAACCATCCTTATTTTTCCTGACAGGCACTGGATATACCTTATCCTTATCTTGCGGTTAGAGAGATGAAGCCAGTCTAGAGTAGTGGACTCACAAGCTTGCCCATTGCAAGTGGAAATGACGGATCGCTCGTCGAGATAAAGTCGTAGTGCCGACGATTTCGGCGCACTTGAATATATACCTCCGCGTCGTAACGTCGACTCATTTGGTTACACCTTTTCATAAGGCGCTGCACGGCCCTGGAGAAATTCTCACTTGTTCTATCACGCTTTCCTGTTGGAGATTCCATAACTAGACGATCGCCTAGACTAGATGTTCAGGAAAGCGTTACATACATAGATGCGACGATTTCACAGCCTGGGTCACAGGGCCAACGGCAGAAAGCAACCGTGAGGGGGTTGAGTCAGTCATCGAAGATGCGTTGGATTGGGAGAGGAGGAGCGGCGCGACGTTTGAGGCGGATAAAACAGCTATCATCCACTTCACTCGGAAGGACTACAAAGCCGACTCGAAACCCTTCACGATCAAGGGACAGACAGTCCTACCGAAAGACCAGGTCAAGATCCTAAGAGTCGTCATGGACGCCGGGCTCAAGTATAAGGAACACTTTGCGAGGGCAGTCTCCAAGGGTTTAAAGGCACTAATGGGACTGAAGAGGCTAAGGGGCTTATCGCCAGCAACAGCAAGACACTTATTCATAGCTACAGTAGCCCCAGTTGTGGATTATGCCTCCAACGTGTGGATGCATCGGGTCAAAGATAGGTTCAAAGGACCGATTGTAACGGGCTGAGCCCGTGGGAATCTCGGCTTACACTCTCGACAGACCCAGAGCTCGTGGGGGAGTCTCGGCTACATCCTTGACTAACCGAAAGACCCACAAGCTCGAAGACTAAGGAGCTCCTCTCGCTTCCCCTTTTTCTTCCTTTTCCTTTCCTTTTCTCCTTAGCTTAGAATACTCGTTGCAGTCGCCCAGCTAGTTGTCAATATACTCAGCTGGACCGTTACACCGATTAATAGGGTTCAGAAAGCGGGAGCATAGGCAATTATTAGGACATTTAGCACTATAGCGATAAGCGTGGCAGAAGTAGAAGCCCATATTGCTCCAGTATATTAAAGGTTTTAGAAGAGGGCCATTAGGATGTGGATAAATATCCACACCTTACCTAATACTAATCCTCTTCGCAGAATAACGTCTCGCATATAAATATTCAGAAGATCTCACCGGTTACTGCTCTACCAGGTGGCAATGACTCTAGTAGATATTCTAATAGAACGGCTAGAAACTATTTAACTATTTACACTAGCGCTATAGTAAGACCGAGTGGAAGCTACTACCGATAGGACAGTAGTAAGAAAGGCAGAAGCAGGTTAGGCCATATGTGTTGCGGTAAGCAGCTCTGCGCGGAATAATCTGGTAGGTATTAGCGGAGCAATCCAGATTCTATTGTCTATGCGAGGCGGTCTGAAATGTCACGGCCTGGGCCGCGACCCCGTGGGGACCAGGCGGTCAACCACGGCAGAACCCCTGCAGACCCACTTTCGTCCACCAATGAGCCTTACCCTAGATATGCATGTCGAACGCCGTCTGTTCGACTCTGTTCGATCATGCATGTCGAACCAAGTCGGATCGACTCGAGTCGACTCCCTTCGACTCGAACATATAGCTAGTATTTAAACCACAGTCATTACCATAGGAAGTAGCCCCCGAGCCACTTCAGCTTTCAATAACACTGCTTTACCTCAATCACCTCCGCCTCCCACCTCCTGTGATTGATACATCAAGCGACGTAACACTCTCATTGCTCAGAACAACCGTAACGCCCTATTCTATCTGCCAACATAAACCAGGCCCTCCTGATTTATCCCTTGGGAATTGATCCGGACCGTTACATGAAACTATAGACCTTCTCGGTCACCCTTAGAATAAGAATAGAATAGAGCCTATACAGTGGAGAACTTATAGTAATAGAATACGCTTTAAGGCAAGCCGTATTATACTTTAAATATTGCAGCATTATTGTCAGATTTGTCAAAGACATAGGCATGAACACGAAGTCACATGCGGACGAATACGAAGTCACGAACCGAGGCACAAGCCATACCAAGAAGTCGCCCCACACAGATGACATAGGAGACAAAGATCCCTTTGTCTCTAAGGTCAGATGACTAGAGCCCGGACCAGCAGGAAGTCATATGAGCAAGAGGCATGACCAACTTCCTTTGTTACCAATGATGCCGACTGCCCGAAGGACTCGGAGAAAGAGGTCGGATACCCGAAGGGCTCGGAAGACGGAAGAGACCGCAGGATCAGTTCTGTCTATAAAAGACCATCTGATCATATACACACAGAGAACACTGAAGAACAGAGACACAGACAAGCAACTCATGAATACAACACATTAGTCTCACCACTACAACCTTTACCCTCCAATATCTGACAATTATACTAATTATAAGCAATAAAGCTACTGCACTCTCACTTAAGTGTAAGGAGGTCGCGCGACGGTCAGGCAGCGAGGCTGCCCTGAGCCCTCGTGGACCTATCGGCCTTATATACTGATGTGCGGTGCAGTTATCTCACTAAGTGAGATAATGTTATGGTCTCGGGCGGGCTTTGCCCGTGCCTTAATTTGTGTATGCGCGGCGCCTGCCTGCAGGCGCGCCTGCGTAAGCTGTATAGGGCTAATTGACTAATCGGTGTGCGATTAAGTTAATACGTTTCCTTTTGCCTAGAGCCTCCGTGCCTTAATTGGGAAGGGCTCGCAAGAGCCCTGACTGTAACGGTCCGGATCAATTCCCAAGGGATAAATCAGGAGGGCCTGGTTTATGTTGGCAGATAGAATAGGGCGTTACGGTTGTTCTGAGCAATGAGGGTGTTACGTCGCTTGATGTGTCAATCACAGGAGGTGGATGGCGGAGGTGATTGAGGTAAAGCAGTGTTATTGAAAGCTGAGGTAGCGCAGAGGCTTCCTCCTATCTAGAAGTGAAGGTCTTATATATGCGGTGGTTCACGTTGGTTCACTTGGTGATCCGTCGTGAACCCCTTTGAGGTTCACTGTGGTTCACTGGGTGAACCTGGGTGAACCAAAGCGGGGTGTTTCTGATTGGGCCGTTTGAAGTGGGGGAGCCACGTGACTTGTTGGTTGTCGTCACGGGCCGTGACACTGACGGCCGCAGCGCTAGCCCTCGCTGGAGCCCCCCTGGGGCCAGCCCGTCACAGATAACTGGTTGATCTTTTTGGCCGTACGGCTGAGAGGTCTATTGTTAGGTTGGTTACACCGCGCCATCCCTTTACATTAAGCAACCCCAGCAGTAATCCGGATAAGAATATATTCACTATATTTACGATTTAATTGTGTAAATACCCTATATAATTCCTTCCAGCAAGTCGCCACTTGCTTAGCAAGCTATCGCCACTTGCTTAGCAAGCTATCGCCACTTGCTTAGCAAGCTATTGCCACTTGCTTAGCAAGCTATCGCCACTTGCTTAGCAAGCTATCGCCACTTGCTTAGCAAGCTATCGCCACTTGCTTAGCAAGCTATCGCCACTGGCTTAGCAAGCAGCTTCTAGCTGATTCTATGAAACATAAAAGGTTTATAAAAGACCTGCTTTTTCTAGAAGATACTAGAATAACAATGAATAATAATAATCTTATTTTTTTCTATCTGAAGTTCCCTACCTACCTTTTCCACTGCCACTCATACCTTTACAGGTTATGAGCCCGGGTTCTGCACTCGGGAGCTTCTAAAGGAGCATATTTACACGCTTTTCTTTGAACCTTAATTGGTTTATACCCCTTATCACTCAATTTTCCCCTGAAATTCCTACGTTTATTACTTCTTCCTCTCGACCGGCCCCTCCAAACCGAACGATTCCTATACCATTCGACAGCCAAATCTTTTGGCTATACAATCAAATATCAGTTTTCTGACTGGCCTCTCGATAACTCTCAAAATCTGAGAGAAGGAACTGAATTCCTAAGGATAAACATCTATTATCTAGATTTCCAAAGGATTAACCTGCCTATTTAATTAAAATGGGTTCTGGTGATAAAGTTCAGATTTCCAAGCTCAAGGGTAGTGAAAACTATATCACTTGGGCTATCCGAGTTGAGGCTTTTCTTATAAAAGAAAAACTCATAACGGCTATTTCCACTGAAGGACATGCTAAAAGCCAAGAAGCTTTAGCAAATATAAACCTTCTACTATGGTATGAGGGCAAAAGTATGTTAGCTCGCCCCACACAACAGCAGGGATCAGAGAGGTCACAATCCCGACCCCTAATGTATCTTCCTGAAAAATTAGCTGTGGTCTTCATCTAGAATCGAGTATGCATTCCATTAGCATCTATAACAGCCTGGCAACGGTCCTTCATTGACTCTAATAGCTGTAAGAAGAAGCTATCATCAATTGATTCCCAAGCTTCCTTGACTGCGGCTCGTAGCCGATCATAAGATTGATCTTCTGGGAAGTGTCTCTCGATATATTCCTTCATCTCATTCCATACAGTCTCAATTGGGTTTAAATCTGGCGAAAAAGGTGGCCAGGTGATGACCTTGATCCCTCGAGCTTCAAGCTCGACGATAGTCTCTGCTGCAGTATGAGCAGGGGCATTATCTTGCATAAAGATGTGCCTGCGATCCGGATGAAGTCGATGCCAACCACATACGATAGGGACGATATGCTCAATATAGCTTGAGGCCTTAATAGAGCCCCAATCCTTCTCCCCAAAAGACTCCAGGGCCCTTGCCCGTAAGCCCGAGAAACAGGCCCAGAA
The DNA here is from genome assembly GCA_911649645.1 of Thelonectria discophora. Taxonomy (NCBI): domain Eukaryota; kingdom Fungi; phylum Ascomycota; class Sordariomycetes; order Hypocreales; family Nectriaceae; genus Thelonectria; species Thelonectria discophora. The sequence continues at coordinate 2,448,554 of CAJVRK010000012.1, forward strand.
CATCCATCCCTTCTTACGCTGATGCCGTTCAATGATGCAAGTCGGGTCGAGCTCTTCGCCGGGCCTGCGAGTAACCCATGTTCGTTTATGCCTTCCCCCAGTTACCCAGGTCTCATCAGACCATAAGATAGCTTTCCAATCGTCAAGGGACCAGTCAATGCAATGCACAGCAAAGGCAAGCCGCTTCTGCCGCGTTGGCTCCGTGATTGGTGGTTTCCGACGCGCAATATATCTCTTGAATCCGGCCCGACGAAGGGCGCCTTTGACAGCATCGACAGAGCAATCCCAGCCTAGTGCCTGTGGCAGCCGCCAGTAAGCCATCCGCCGAGCATATCGGGAGGCACATACGAACTCTATCAACTCTTCAACTTGGGCTTCTGTAAGCACAGGAGGGCGGCCAGTAGAGCGACGAGGCGTGGCTTGGGTCGTAACTGCGTGTTGGACTTGCCGTAGCGTAAGGCGCAGGTGCGTAGCTATCTGCTGATAGGTCCAGCCGGCTGATCGAAGGGTTCGAATCGAAATACGGGTATCGCGGCTTGTGTTGCTAGCACGATTTGAAGGCGGCGGCGAGGGAGTTCGCGGAGGGTTGCTTCCAAGCTGCGCCAGAAGCTCCTGATGCTGCCGCGCAAGCTGCTCTTGGAGCTGCAGCTGAAGCTGCTCTTGCCTCTGTAAAATAAGCTTCTGTTGCTCCTGAAGCTGCTGTAGCTGTTGCTCGAGGCCCTGAATAGGATCCATAGCGAAAACGCGGTCAAAATAGACCTCAAATGCGTTGTGTTGATGTTAAGTTGGGAATACCTCCGGAGCGCGAAACGCGACCCCTCTGACCCCTGCTGTTGTGTGGGGCGAGCTAACATACTTTTGCCCTCATACCATAGTATTGGAAGATGGGCCCCTTCTGCAAATTAAGCATATAAAAGATGCTAAATTAGCTTGGGATTGCCTAAAAAACCTTTATAATTCATCCGGTTTTACCAGTGAATTTCTCCTAATAAAGGAATTTTTTAACACTTATTTAAGTGGCCAGTCTATGGAAGAATACCTTAATAAAATTAAGGAACTTTCTGACGAATTATCCTCTAGGGAATTAAAAATCCCTGAAAAGGTTGTTATTGCCTGGATATTGCATAGCTTGGATTCTAGCTTTTCCAGCTACATAACCAATATTTCTCAAGCCTTGAGAAATAATCCAAATGCATATACCCTCGAGTCCCTATCTTCTTCCTTATTGGATGAAAGCAGAAGACTGCAAGATGAAACCGAGGAAATAAACCTTATAAAAGGTAAAAAACCTTGGAAGCAGAAAAAAGTGGGACTGCAATGCACAAATTGCAAAAAGACGGGTCATATAAGCAAAGATTGCTATTGGCTACATCCTCATAAGGCTCCTAAAGGCTTTATAAAGAACTATAAAGCTCTAAAGGAAGAGGAAAAAATCTCTAAGAAAAGAGCTCAGCCCAATAAGGCCAAGGCAAATAGAGAAAAAAGAGAGGAGAAACTCCTACTGGCTGCCAAGTCTCTTCTAGACGAGCCAATCAGCTCTCAAGATTCTGAAGAACCGAATAAGGACACTTCTAGCCCTTCCTTAAGCCTCAAAAGCTCAGAAGATCTAATAGATCTTAATATGCAAGATTGTGAGGTAAGAGCCTTTATAACCAATCACATAAAACAAAAAACTAAAAGCCCCTTATTAGGAACTATAAGTACGAATCTTCAACGTATTTTTGAGATTTCTAAGGAGTTTCAGGCGTTAAATATAAATAAAAATACAAATAAAAATCTAATAGGTTTTATTTATGACACTGGTGCAACAGTCCATATAACTTGTGAAAAAACCTATTTAAATAACTATAAGCCTGTTAATAAAACTGTTTCCTGGGGTAAAGCTTACTCTATTAATATCCAAGGAACTGGAAATATATAAAATTTCCGGGTTTTAAGGACCCTTTCTATATAACAAATGTTATGTATATTCCACAACTTGGGGTAAATATTATAAGTCAGTCAGCTTTGAATAATATTGATACCTATTTTAAGAAAAATAACTTTTTTCTTATCAAAAATAATAAGATAATAGCTAAAGGCTTCCTAAAGCAAAAGCTATATTATTTGCCAATATTTATACTCAATAATAGAGGACACAAAAACAATATTCTTTCTATACAAACTACAAATACTGTAGTAAACCAAAAGGAAAACTCTATAATAAATTCTCCTAAAAATAAGGAAATAAATATAGAATTTTATAATTGGCATTTACGCTTAAATCACTTGAATATTAAAACCTTAAAAAGATATCTTCTAAGATTATATAAGGCTAAATATAAAGATACTAAAGAAACTACTTATAAGTTTTTATTCCCAAAAAATGATATATTAAAAATACAAAACTGTGAATCCTGTATCAAAGGAAAACACACGAATAAAATAAATAAAATATCAAATAAAAGGGACTACAAATTCTTAGACAAAGTAGTAACAGATATCTGCGGCCCTATAAGCCCTATAGCCTATAAAAATTATAAATACTTTATTACCTTTCTTGATAAAGGAACTAAGTATTTGAAGATATTTAAGATAAGGAATAAAAGTGAAGCTTTAAGCTGCTTTAAAGAATATAAAGCCCTGATAGAGAATAATCAAGAAAAAACTACAATAAAAGAGATTTTCTCAGATAATGCCCTAGAATATAGGCATACTATAAATAAATACTGCAAAAGTATCGGTATTCTATATAATTTTTCCCCTCCTTATACTAAGGAACCTAATGGGGCAGCAGAAAGAATAAATAGAACTATTCTTAATATTCTGAGGAGTATAATCTTTCAGGCAAATATACCCAAATATCTATGGGCAGAAATTCTAGAAGGAATAGAATATATATATAATAGAACTCCACATAGCTCTATTAAATTTCTATGCCCTATAGAAAAGAAAGACAATATAACTTTAACTATAGAAGACTTGAAGGATATTAAAACCTTTGGGTCTATAGTTTATTATAAAAATAAAAATCCGGTTTCTAAATTAGAAACCAAAGCCTATAAAGGCATAATTATAGGATTCACAGATAATTCCTATAAAATCTGGGACTATAAAAAGAAAACAATAATACACTCTAGAGATATTACCATCTTAGAGAATATTTTTCCTACTAAGCCGAAAAAACCCATAAATAAAAATAACAATAATACTATAAAGGATAATAATGATAACAATAATAATTCACTAAAAAATACAAAAAATGGGGAGTTTTCAGTTGAAATCCTAAGAAAGCCAACTGAATACTATAAGGACTTCAAAGAAATTCCTTCAATATATAACATAATATTAAAAGATATAAACCTTATAGAACCTTCCAACTATAACCAGGCTATAAAGGATAAAAACAAAGATAAATGGGTTATTTCTATGAAAGAAGAAATAAGTGAATTATTAGAACAAAAAACCTGGAGCATATCCAAGCTTCCTAAAGGAAGAAAAGCCATAAGAGGCCGCTGGGTATATAAAATAAAAACTGATTCAAATAACAATATAATAAAATATAAGTCCCGCTGGGTCATACAAGGTTTTAACCAAGTTCAGAATATAGATTATACTGAAACTTTTGCTACAACCTGTAGACCTGAAAACATAAGAATTTTTCTTATATTAGCAGTTATAAATAACTGGCAAATCCTCCAATATGATGTAAAAAATGCGTTTTTACACTCTAATATAGAGGAAGATATATATACGATTCCTCCTATCGGTTTCCAAGACTATGTAATAGAGAAACTAAAAGGGGATTTAAGAATCGAAAAATCAGAAAACCAGGAAATATACCTAAAACTAAATAAAGCCCTATACGGTCTAAAACAAAGTCCTAAACTTTGGTATGAATTTCTCTCAAAAAACCTCAAAGAATACGGTTTTAACCCTATTCCATATGATGAAGGAATATTTATAAATAAAAAATATAAAATAACTATTTTATGTCATGTAGATGACTTAATAGTTATGGGCCCATATAAAGAAATTATTTTGAAAATAATGCATAAATTAACCCTTAAATTAAAACTCCAGTATTTAGGGGAAATAAAAGACTTTCTAGGTATGCAAATACATATAGACAGAGAGAATAAAGGCTTATACATAAACCAAATAAAATATATAAAAAATAAACTACTGGAATACGGAAAAAACGATCTTCCATCTACAAAAACTCCCTATATTCCTGGAGTTAAACTTAAAAAATCAACCATAATACCTTCTAAAGAAGATATATTACAATTTCAAAGGGAAATAGGATCTTTACTGTATCCTGCCTTAAAAACTAGACCAGACATTCTATATGCTGTCAATAATACCTCTAAATATCAGTCTAAACCAGACTCAAGCCACAGAAAAGCCCTAGATCAAATTTGGAAATATTTAAATACCTATAGCGATATAGGAATTTATTATGACTGTAATATTGATCTAAAATCACAAGAAACAGTGATGAGAGGCTATAGTGACTCAGACTGGGCAGCTGATATAAATAATAGAAAATCTATTAGTGGATACTGCTTTTTCCTAAAAAACAATATAATAAGCTGGAATTCCTGCCAACAAAAATGTGTAGCTACATCTACATGCGAAGCAGAATATATAGCCTTGAAAGAAGCTACTAAAGAGGCTATAGCTCTTAAGAAATATGGAATTATGCTTTAAATAAGCTTAGTCTATATAATAATAAGGCTATTCCACCTGTATTGACAGACAATGAAGCTGCAGAAACAATAGGAAAAAATAGTTCTTACTATAAAAAGACTAAACATATTGATATTTCGTACCATTTCACTAGAGATGAGTATAGAAAAGGAAATATACGCTTATTTCATGTGAGATCACAAGATAATATAGCAGATATATTCACTAAAAGTCTGGGAAATATAATCTTCCATAAACTCATAGGGTTACTATCCTTATATAACTATAAAAAGGAAGAAAATCATCGTATAACAGAAGAAATAACAAAAGAAAAACCATAGAGTTTTTTATTCCTTATATCCTTTTGGAATTTTCTCTATAAATAAATAAAGAGGTTTTTAGCATAAAGTTTTCCTCTATAATATATAACAATATATATATATTTTCGAAAATATATAAATACTATAAAAATATAGAGTTTTTAATCTTTTCTCTATATAAAAACCTAAACAAGATTAAGGATAAAAAGGTATCTACCTATGGGAATCCTTATTAAATGAAGCATATAATGCATACTACACTGAATAAGGCTTCAGGGGGGCTGTAAATACCCCGATATAATTCCTTCCAGCAAGTCGCCACTTGCTTAGCAAGCTATCGCCACTTGCTTAGCAAGCTATCGCCACTTGCTTAGCAAGCTATTGCCACTTGCTTAGCAAGCTATCGCCACTTGCTTAGCAAGCTATCGCCACTTGCTTAGCAAGCTATCGCCACTTGCTTAGCAAGCTATCGCCACTGGCTTAGCAAGCAGCTTCTAGCTGATTCTATGAAACATAAAAGGTTTATAAAAGACCTGCTTTTTCTAGAAGATACTAGAATAACAATGAATAATAATAATCTTATTTTTTTCTATCTGAAGTTCCCTACCTACCTTTTCCACTGCCACTCATACCTTTACAAATTGCATAGCTACAGGATAATAGAAACCTTATAAAGGTTCTATGGCTACCCTTAAGTAATAAGAATAAGCTTCTTAAGCATGCTAAGGAGGAGGCTTAGAAGGCAATATAATAAGGATCTATACCTAAAAACTAATGCTCTAGCATATAGTTAATAACTCTCAGAATTATATAACTAAAAGTTAATACTAATAGAATACTATTGGAAAAAGTTAGAAGCTACCCTAAGCGAATTAATATAATACTGCTAGGCAAATATACAAAATAACTCTATAACCAGCTGTTATAGAAAGAAGCTAGTGTGCTCACTTAGCTTAGAACAGGTATAGCAAGACTAAACTCATACCTCTTCCACATTAAAGCGGTACTATCAGCCCAGCTTGTTTCGGGCTGTGTCTTTGGGCGATTAATCCACGTGACTTATTAGCCGAAGGCCATGGCCCACAGGCTCGCTGGCTCGCATTTTCCACTCCACATCCTCAGATGCGACTTGTGCGGGTTAATCACGTCTCACGAAATCATCTCATCATCTTCCGTCCTATTATTGTTTTCCCTTCTTGCTATGCAAAGTGTTGCTATGGCCTCCAGCGAAACCATTCAGGTGGCGAACGTTGATGTGCTGGAGAGTAGCCATCGCCAGGCCTTTGAGCGGGCGCTCATGCGCGTCTTACAGACAGAGGCAGCAGAACAGGCATACGCCGAGATTATTGACGGGCTTCCAACCAGACTCTCATATGCGGAGTTTCACTGCATGCAAGATGGACACCCAGCCACATATCACCATGAGCTCTGCCCGGGCATCTTGGAGAAAGCTCGCGAGTTCCGGCTCGCCTTTACGGTCGCAGACCTGAGTTTCAAATTGCCCGTGAGTTCTTTTCGCGCCTTGTCAATAATGTGAATGCTAACCTTGCACCCTAGTTGCTTCAATCTTTCGCGCAAGAGGCTATCGGCTCAAGGGTCTTTCACCTACGACTTCTTGAGCTCCTGGCAGTGTCATGCCACCAGATTGCGGTATATCTATACCAGCTTGACGGGGTGAACCATAAACACTCCGAGTATGAAATGTGGAAGCATCAGCCACGGGACATGAATCGTTGGGATTCATTTCGCTACCCTATAGCCTTCATACACGGGTCTTACGTTAATGTCGAACAATATCCCAACGGCGAGGCGGATGTTGCGGCTTACTGGGCAGAAGCGAAAATATTTGGGGGCGTCCTCCTGTTTGACAGAGGGGAGTCCGAAACTGAGGTAAGGCGAACCTCGACGTCCATTAATCACCTGCTAACTCCGACGCAGTGCCGGGAAGTTTACCTTCATGGTGGAAGTCGGCGGGCCCCTCGGACTTTATTCCCCCCAACGACGGAGCAGTTTGAGAAGCTGATGGTCTTCTTACTCGGCGATAGAGATGGCTCTGCTGAGCCGGAGGTGCCTCTTCCCATTCGAGCCACCTCGGAGAACCGCTGGCGCTGGGCCCCATGGGATGCAGCGCAGCACCACATCTTTCGGGACAAGTACGAGCGTTTCATTGGACCAACCAAGCCACCAACGTCGTATCGGTCATCATTCGACTGGCCCGAGGTGACTGATGATTTATATCTGGTCGATGCAATGCATGAGCACAGCGAGGGAAAGGTTGTAGATAAGGACGAGATCCGGGCAGCATTGGAACGATTGAAGCAGATTACCCCATCTTCGCCTATTTGGCCGTACCAAGACACGAGACATGGCTGGAGTGACGCGATTCTTGAGTAGATGGATTATCGCTTCTTTGTTGGATAAATTATTCCTCTTTGCTCATTTAAAGCCTCAATTCGAAGTAAAACGTGAATAGGAAGCACAAGAAGAACGCGGACTGCAAACACTGGTAGAGAGACACTGTAACAGTCCAACGAGTATATTAACAACTAGCTGGAAGGGTCGAACCAATATCCTAAACTAAAGAACAAATGGAAGGGATAAGCCCTCGACAGTGACAATGGAGAGGGCTATATGTATGCAACTGTCTTCTTGCCACCTGTCCTTTATCAATGATGACTTTCGATCAATTGCTTCATCGAAAGCCTAACCTCCACACTTGCTCGGGAACTGGGTTTAAAGCATGATGCTTATCCATCCGGGTGTCGGGTTCGGCCGCCTTCGGAGGTTGCCGTGGGTGTGGCCGAGGAAGGCGGGGTCCGTAGGCCGAGAGTGTTCGACGAGGCCCTCACAGGCTCAGCCCGTCACAGGCCCAAAAGCATTGACTGCCCGAAACTGATTGTAGTCCTAAACTAGCCGGTGCACTATCCTATTTACCATTTGAAATGTGTCAAATAATGGAGGGTAGAAGATGTAGTGATGAGACTGATGTATTGTATTCATGAATTGCTTGTCTGTCTCTCTTCTTCTGTCTCATTCATCTGATCAAGTGGTCTTTTATAGACAGAAATGATCCTGTGGCCTCTTCCTTCTTCCGAGCCCTTCGGGTATCCGACCTCGGTTGGGCATAATGAACATGACCGGGCCTCAGACCGACGACCTCGAAGCCCTCCAGGTCTGGTTGGCCAAGCATCGTTATCTTATCACCCAATGTACCGGTCCGGATCAATTCCCAAGGGATAAATCAGGAGGGCCCTGGTTTATGTTGGCAGATAGAATAGGGCGTTACGGTTGTTCTGAGCAATGAGAGTGTTACGTCGCTTGATGTATCAATCACAGGAGGTGGGAGGCGGAGGTGATTGAGGTAAAGCAGTTTGATTGAAAGCTGAAGTGGCTCGGGGGCTACTTCCTATGGTAATGACTGTGGTTTAAATACTAGCTGTATACTCGAGTCGAAGGGAGTCGACTCGAGTCGATCCGACTTGGTTCGACATGCATAGTCGAACAGAGTCGAACGGGCGTCGTTCGACATGCATATCTAGGGTAAGGCTCATTGGTGGACGAAAGTGGGTCTGCAGGGGTTCTGCCGTGGTTGACCGCCTGGTCCCCACGGGGTCGCGGCCCAGGCCGTGACAATTATAGTAAATGCCTTACTATTTAGTGCGATTACTATAGGATAACCTTCTAAAATAGGTCTTTATATAAGGTATTTTATAGTATTATATTCAGCTATTTTTTATATATAAACCTAGGTAAGCATAGGCAGGTTATTATCCTATAACTTATAGTAGTCTTTATAAAATATTGCTATGGTCTCGGGCTTTGCCCGTGCCTTAATTTGTGTATGCGCGGCGCCTGCCTGCAGGCGCGCCTGCGTAAGCTGTATAGGGCTAGTTGACTAATCGGTGTGCGATTAAGTCAATATTCAAGGAATAGGGCACTGGTCGGAACTTGCCGCTAACTTAATTAGAAATACCGGAACTCCTTCCCCGCCATCCATGACCAAAAGAGGACTAACTTAGATGCCGTAGGAGTGGCCATGCCTGTTTGCGTGTTTATTCCAACTTCCAAGGCTCCAACCTCCTCACCAGATCAACACCACCAAGTGTCACAGCAGCTGCAGACACAGCCACACCGGTCTGTTGATACGAAGCGCGGTACGACCATCACCCCCATATGCCATGTCACACTCGCGGCGCCACTGAACGTGTTTATAGCTCTTTTATCACCGGCAACTGAGCTGACGCTCAACAGACGATACTCGCGACTCGGAGTCGCAGCCTCCTGTTGGAGTCCTGTCGTCAAGGGAATGAATCACTTGCAGAGTACAGAACCAGGGAATAATTCTGCGCTCAATGGCTTGCCATGGGCTACCCGCGGCGACCTCTCTTCTCGATTCCCTCTTGGCATTTCCGGCCGCGACGTTTGCTGCAAAGCCTGCAGTCTGGGGACTTGGGGGTCTAGGCATCTTGCCGCTCGCTGGGTCTGACTGCCAAGAACCCCCTGTATTTCAGCTGAGCACTTTCGAGACGTAGCTGCAGATCCTATTGTGGTAGTATCCACGTCTCGCTTAGGTCAAATATTATCTTTTTTTACCTACCTATCCGTCTTGTGCTGCCCAGTTCAGGATTACATTCTGCTATCTGATCTTGCAGCCATTCCAAGTCAGCCTCTTCCAAACACGTTACCACGACGCAAGCCATTCCCGATCGCAGGGTGACCATAACTCTCGCAATGAGTTCACGATCCGATCCAAGTCACTCGGAGATGAGACCGGACAGCTTCAGTCGATACGAACCCATCAACGCACTCGAGACTTCCGAGGGGATTCCGATGCAAACGGATCCAAAGCCAGACCCAAGCCCCGACGCCGACGCAGCTATCCAGCCGCTCATCCCATCCAGGCCTGCGAGCCCCTCGCAGGGTAGCCTTGGACGAGGATCCTCGAATCAAGCCTGGTGGCATAGGGTCGGATATAGCGGCCTGGTCACACTCGCGGCCGGAGCTCTGGCCATACTCGCCTCTTGCGCCGTCCTGGTCTTCCTCTGGTGGGGAGCCGGGGCTGCGCGGGACCGCCGTGAGCCGGACCTTTGGAAAACTGTCGTGTCTCGAGGTTGGGCTCCTCGGGTTGTCACCATCTGCTCTGCCGCCATACGGACATCAATGGTTTTTCATGTTGGCCACGTCGCCGCTGCCGCTGCGGCCCTTATACTGGAAAAGTCTGGCGCATCCCTTGTCGATGTGGGCGTCCTCTCTACAGAGAGGGCCTTAAAATCAAGTCCTATGAACATCCTGCCTGCTGCTTCCCGACGATGCTTCAAGGCTGGTTTTTCCGGATTGGTTCACTTTATCATCGTTGCGATGGGGCTCATTTTCCTGGTCTTTTCCACATTTATCTCTACCATACTCCTTTCAGACTTCAGGTCAAGCCATATTGTCCTGCCAGGAACCACGAACCCCATCGCTTTTACCATCAATCAAAGTACATTGGTAGACCTAACCGGCGCGTCATACTGGAAGTCTCGGCCCTCAGCAAACTGGCGGTTTGCTGAAACCAAACTGAGCAAAACTCTCGCCGGCTGGAACGACATGGGCGACACATACTGTGCATTGCTGCCGATAGAAAGGGCAGGGCTCAGAGAATCTCTTGAACTCTACAATGGGCTTGCTGTAGTTCTGAATCTGAGGACTCTCTGCAGGGGACCTAAAGTAAGCGGGGCGGAACTCAAGTTTTGGGATTCGCAGCAACTTAGTCGGGGACCATACTGGGCCCCCAGGTCTGGCGGCGGAGGACTACATCTGTTTACTAATGCATCAGTAGAGCTTAATACTATCATAATCCTTACCAATCACACAGATACGCCTGTGAACTTCTGGTGTGAATTGCAGACGTTCTACCCAAACGCCTCCTCAGCCTGGCCGCTCTCGCTCTGCTATGACGGTTGGAGCATATACCGGTTCAAAGAGCTATCGGATTCTTTGTGTGGCAAGAGTCAATCTTTCAGCATGGTCACCCTTCTTAACTCGAGCTTAGCGCTAGGTGAAATTGAGTTTGAATCTGCGGATGAAACCGACGGAGACGGGATTCTTTATCGGATTCCTAGTAGTCTGAAGAACCTCACCACCAAAGTCGAAGGCGTCTGGACCAAATTCTTTAATCAGAGCGGCGTTGAGATGTTTGGCATTACGACTTGCTTTGTCAACAGTCCAACACCCATGATCTATAACGTCACCATGTCCGGACGGAGCATCCCATCGGAACCCGTCATCGACTGGCGCCGCATGGTGGGAAATGGGGTCATGGAACATATTGGGAAACAGTTCGAGGTTGGTGTCGAGCCCCGCGATTTCCAAAAGCGCGGCATACTGGATCTCGACATCAAAGACTCCTCGCTCTATCCCAAGCACGCCGATTCGTCATGGCTTGCCGACAAGTATGTGAGCCCAGCTGGTGCATTTTTCATACTGCATTCCATGGCAGTCATCACGGAAGAGATTCCGGTGGGCTCCTCAAGTTCTTAATCCCTAATGGATGAAACCGGGCAAATCGACAAGATGATGCATACCGCTCATGCCTCAGTCTTCCAGAGCATCATACAGAAGACGTTTGATCCAGCACAGGCTTTGCAAGCACTGATCACACGACTATACCAGATGGTTTACTATGATCGGCAGACCTCCTTCAATATTACGTCCCCAGTCACAACCGTATATTCAACCGAGATGCTCATACCAGCACGATAGACAGGGCTCCTTACTATACTGGGCTTTTGTGGCTTGCACTTTACATTAACTGCGGTTACCATTACTCTTTTTGCATATCAAACACGGCTTTCTACACTGGGAGAAATGTGGCAGGCCATTGTCCAGATAATATCATCCCAGACAAGGGAGGTCATCGAGAGGGGGGGTGTACTAAGAGATAAGGATGTGAAGGAGTGGGCAAAGGCAACTGGTCTAGGCGCCGGGGTATATTATATAGTGCGTTCGGATGAAATTGGGAGGGTGGAGATGCAGCTTCGGGCCAAGGAGAGGCGCGAGCAGGATTTGTAGACATGTATTCTCGAGAGGCGATGGACGCAGTTGCAAGGCCACCTGGAGAAAATAAACTCTGGGGATCCAGGGATGCCATGTCCTTGCCGTCTTCATTTTTGAAGCTTCGGGTGCTTTTGTCGCTCTTGATGGCTGACTTATTTGCCTCTGGTTCCGTCTCGTTGGGTCTTGAATATTGGCTTCGGCGACGTGCAGCTCGTTGAGTTGGATACAGACTTAGTCTTCTGGTAGCGGCCTTAGAGCCAGTCAAACGTGAAGGACATGACTGGACAGCGCGCAACAGTGAGACAATGGAACAGGACCGCGCTTTCTACCTGGAATGTGTCAAGGAAAGAGCATTTGGAGAGGAAGAAGACGGTATGCTGATGAACTACTACCAAGTTCTCGCTCGCGAGGAAGAGATGGCTAGGTATTGGTGGCTTACTGCCGCCAGTAGCATCGACATTCACTGGGCCATGGCAGAGTGTGACTGGAGACCTCCGGTCGAGGGGCCGAAGCAGAAGGGCAGCAAGAGATAAAGGGCAAGATTGATTCATGCCTGAGAGAAGTTGGCTTCACGCTCCTCGGAAATATTGGACCCAGGTCAAACTACTTCCTCGGGAGTTAAATTCACGTTGCTACGACCGGTAGTGAACTTGACACGCCCTGGATAGCCGTCGCCAGGATCCGGCATAAACCTAGAATCTGGCTGGCTTTGAGCTTTATGAGAATCTTGGAAGATTCTGCGAGGAATGCCTATATGTTCGGATGCTGCCATTCGGTATTATAATATTTAATGGATAATTTGAGTGAAATAAGCTGGTGGTTATTAGGTTTATACTTCTAGACGGAAGGGTATCTGGCCGTAAGGGTCAATGGGTAGGAAGTTCCCCTGACATCCGTGAGTCGTTCTTCGTCGTGGAGCAGCGAGTGTTTATGCAGTAAAGCCAAGCCAAAAACGTTGTTCACTTTATGGTTGTGGAAGAGCTGCTTCATGACACCGGTGGCGATGGATTCGCCCTGTCACATTCAGGCTATAAGCCATTATTAGCAAACGCACTGGTGGAGTGCGCATTCCATTTTGCCTCAGCTGGTAATGCAACACGCCCTTGAGCTGGTCGAACTTGGGCAAAATATGTTCGAGGTCACAGAGGCTATTGAACTTATCGATAGAGTACTCTGCGATGCTGATGGCCATATTTGAAATAGGTTCTTATTGAAGATGGGTTGGAATGAGGTGCTAATAACTGACTGAAAGGAGATGGAACTTATTGTAAGATTGAGACTTGAAGAGATGTTATGTTGAGTTTGTTGTTATGAATTGGGGGAATGCAGCAACCTTTGATCCTTTGGCACCTCTCTGTCCTACACTTTCGTCACGGCGTGGGCTGGGTGGTTGCCTAAAGTGCATTGCAATTAATTGTTGAACCTAGCATTTCGTGTTGATAGTCACACAATGTGGACGTGGCCATAGTGCAAACGAAGTGTACTTTGAAGCTTTTGAAGATTTGACTGTCCGGGCCTTCGGGCCCGGGCCTGTATTGTGGTTAATGATGCCCGTAATTAGACATCGGTGTATTGTTCGCTAGGTAAAAAACGCACAGCAAGAGTGGTCGCATATGAGCAGGGGATGGAGACAGACAACTCGACTGGGAATGTTTTGCGCTCTCTAATAATGATGCACTTTTCGTAAATTGTAGCCATGCTTCAGTTGCCCTGTAATGACTGCCTACTTACTCAACTGTGAGTCTGTCACGTGATATGGAAATCTCCCACTCGATACTGTCCCAATAGAAGAAAGGTAGACACGAGGTACCGCCGGCTGCCTCTGTTTGACTTCCTCAAATAGGTCTCCATTGGTTTGGAATGCTCAATAAATCAGATGATGGAACGTGCGCTCTCATGCAGCAAGTCGGGCGGTCTCGTGTGTCGCACATTAATAGGCATCCATCGCATGACTGTTGGTTGCTCTCCTCTTCTTCACCTTCTCTCCCCGCCCTTCCATCTCCCATCTCGTCTTCCTCATCCCCATCTCTCCATTCCTCACTCATTCTTCATTCGCCACCCCAACCGCCATGATGCAACCCACCAATGCCTCCATGTCCAGTCTTTCACCAGAACTCCTCCGCTTCATACTCGAAAACCTTTGTCCACACTGTTGCGGCTGCCTCGAATGCCCCCGTTGGGCCGAGCCTTACGAGGTCGGGACGTCCTTACAGCAAGGCTCCCGTGCTCTATTCAACGCCTGCCTCGTCTCCCATAGGTTCAGAGACATGGCTCAAGAAATCCTGTGTCACCAGTTCTACCCCAACCCTGCCAAATCCTCCCGGTGGGAGCGACGACTTGAGCCATTCCTTCGAGCCATGACATCACGCCCGGACCTGGCCGCCTCGGGCAGGACTGTCTATCTTGAGAACTCGGCATTCCTTCGCCTAGACTTCTCCCGCAGTCGAGAAGCGTTTGAGCAATGTGCCCACGCTCTCGGAACCAGCGCTTCCAAGCTCTGGGAGCAGAGGGAACATGACTATCCAACCGTTCCAAGGCTGCGCCAACGAACGGAACGGGCATTCCTTGTGGGAGGGCTAACACCCGCCGAATTGACATAGCGCGTCTACCTGCCAGTCATCGGCTGCGAGCTTCTTACCATGTTGGTTGCCTTGCTACCTAACCTGCGTCATCTCAAGATCCAGCAAGACCTCGAGCACCGCTCACACTGGGTTGACCTTTCCGCGGCAACTGTCAACTCACTTGGGCTCGACAGGTTGCCTATAAAGACACTCGGGATCGAACAGCCGCCTCACACGCTGCTGGGTCTGGTGCCGGATTTAAACACACTGGTGATGGAGCACTCTGCCAATGTCTTTTACCCTAAATGCCGAGTGTCAAGACGCTTCGCCCACACGCGCCGGCGAATCAACCATCCAGCGTGGTCTCTCCACATGCACCGACAACCTCTCCGCCTTTTACTACACCGGGAGTCAAAGAACCGAAGTGGACATCGTCAAACTCTTCGATACGCAGAGGCTTCGCGCCGCTCTTGAGTCCATTCACCTTGACCTTCGATACCCATTAAGACCCAGGAGCCTGTTGATTTCAAAGACCATGCCCAGCTTTCGCGTCTTTACGAAACTGAAGACGCTGTTCCTCACCGTCCATATCATCTACGGCAGAATCTCGCCGTCACTTGACCACCAGCCCCTTCTCAACATCTTGCCTCCCAACATTACATCTCTTACCCTCGTGGATAACGATAAGCCAATACCATCAGAGCGCCTCCGACAAGGGTTGCTTAGTCTTTCCAATGCGAAAACCACGCTTTTCAGGCGGCTCAAGCAAATAAGATGCGACTCCAAGGAGGCATGCGACGAACATTTAAGGAGCACGTTTGAGGTAATCGGGGCCAATTTTAATTATCAAAAGTTCCCAAGGAGAGACTGGAGCCACAATAGAGAGCCACTTCCGGCAAGGCCAATTTAGGATTCCCCAGACATGGATTGTTGTGGTAGTATGATGATCTCTTAGATGTAGATCTATAAGCAACACGTTGGGTTGGGTTTCGTTGGTGTAACACCTTACAGAGGTAGCTGCAGGTCCCTTTTTTATGGACTAGGTACTTAGGTAGGCATATACCTAGGACTAAGATAGAAGAATGGAATAAAAGCTCGACAAGCATCTATTTGTTATTATTGCAGCTATCATGCTAGTGTGGGAAATTGCAGGCTTGCAGTAGGTACCTGGGTTAATCACGTTTTAGCATTGATAGCTACCTACGGCTGGGAGGACTCTACGAGGCCGCGCAGTGCGCATTTACAGGCCCATCGTCGCTTAGAATTAACATTGGGGAAACTGATCCATCCGCCTGCGTGCCATTCTGGCCGCCGCAGTTGTACCAGCGTTTGCCCCTGCTGCAGAGGCCAGAAACTGCAAAAAGGGACTCACCTATTGCGGCAATACTCTCCTTCGTCTGGGTAGGTGCTTCCACGTTAAATCTCCAACCTGTATTAAAACGCGACTAAACTCTATTTAATTATTTTAGACAACTACTACTTTCGGATTACAAATGCGCTTACGGTTAAAAAGAAATCTTGAGCCCAGCTAGGTCACTGTAACGGGCTGAGCCCGTGAGTGGTCTTGTTGAATTGTAGAGCCCTGGGTCAGTTGTGTCAGGAACAAGCCCTACCAAAGAAGTCACCCACACAGATGACAAAGGAGGCAGAGATCCCTTGGTCCATAAAGTCAGTTGACTAGAGCCCTGACCAGCAGGAAGTCATGTGATCAAGAGGCATTACCAACTTCCTTTGTTACCAATAATGCCGACTAGCCGAAGGACCCGGAGGAAGGAGGAAGTCTAAGGATTATTTCTGTCTATAAAAGACCATTTGATCAGATGAATTAAGAGCAGAAGGAAGAGACAGAAGACACACACAGCGATACACAAAAACCA
The DNA here is from genome assembly GCA_911649645.1 of Thelonectria discophora. NCBI lineage: Eukaryota > Fungi > Ascomycota > Sordariomycetes > Hypocreales > Nectriaceae > Thelonectria > Thelonectria discophora. The sequence continues at coordinate 2,465,018 of CAJVRK010000012.1, forward strand.
CCTAAAGCAATACAACACACACGATACATGCAGATCTGTAACGGGCTGAGCCCGTGGGAATCTCGGCTTACACTCTCGACAGACTCAGAGCTTGTGGGGGAGTCTCGGCTACACCCTTGACTAACCGAAAGACCCACAAGCTCAAGGACTAAGAAGCTCCTCTTGCTTCCCCCTTTTCTTCACTTTCCTTTCCTTCTCTTTAGCTTAGAATACTCGTTGCAGTCGCCCAGCTAGTTGCCAATATACTCAGTTGGACAGTTACAGGCCTCTCGATAACTCTCAAATCTGAGAGAAGGAATTGAATTCCTGTTACGGGATAAGGGCTGAAAGGGCCCAGGCTGTGTCTTGGGCTGACTTCTCCCGTGCCTCGAGACTAGATCCTCGAAAGCCTTCCACCGCCTTCTGTGAGCGGGGCTAGCGGGCTCTGAGAGACTTTAAGAGCATGTTAACCGACGCATCAACTACGCGTCATCCGGATCGATCTGCGACGATGAAGCCTCAGAGCCCCAGGGCATATAGGGAGGAGATTAGTCTAGGGACTGCTCTCTCCTTCCTTTCCCCCCATGCTTAGATAGACCAATACAGGTTCCCCACTTGTTGCAACGATACAAGGGCCAAGCCTTTCACAAGAGCCCTGACGGCGTTATGGTGTTATCTATGAAGATGACGCGAGCTTCGGTCTTGCCGGCAGTCACTAATAGGGGCGACTCAGGCCCGACTCTCCCCGACTCACAGGTCCGGTCCGGTCCGGCTACCAAAAGGGCCGAGCCCACATGGTCCTGTGGCTCGGCTGCTGTGACAGGGTCCGTGCATCCGTGGCTTGGGAGCCCCAGTCACACGGGCCCAACTCGGGCTGTCTCACCGAAAGTAATGAATGCCTGAACAGTCGGAGATATACGGAGGAATAATGCCCGAATCCGTTGTGGAGTGCGGCAAGCTTCCGAACTTCTCACTATAAGGGGCGTGGACTAATAGTGTGCGTACCTATATTAGGAGCGATTTATTACGCCCAAAGTGAAGGCCAAGTCACTTTTTAGTACGGTAGGGCAAGTCCAAGTTTGGAATCTTGCCTCACTCAAAGAGATAGCAATACTCGTCCGTCATACCTCTCTGCCTTTTGGTACGACCTCGACTCTATTTAACTGCGCTATAGGGGCCATCCTGTCCATTACTTGAAGTTTCATGAAACTAACGATAGCTGGCGACGCCGTGTCGCGACTTTTATCCCTTCTGCCTCACCGTCGCAAGAAACTGAGGTTAGACGTACCACGTGGCGCCCCATTTCCAGCGCCGGGAAGAATAAAGATGTTTCCCCGCACCTAGACAAGACTCGCGGATTGGCAAAAATCCACTTAACCCCCTTGTTCGAGTCCCCCCTCCGCCATTCCCCGGGAATAACGCTCGTTACTCGATTTGCTCGACTTCCACAGGGGTTTATGTCAACCTCACTTCTTGAGTAAAGGCGTCCGCCGAAACGGTGCGCACCAAAAGTTTCATCTTTGTTGACACGCTTGCAGGTAGGCGTTCCGTTGTTGTTTTATTATCTTGGCACGGATGCTTTTTTATTTCGTTCAAGGTATCCATTTCATTTTCCCCGTGCATGCGCCGACGCTTCCAAGCGCGACCAACCTGTTGCTACTAAGGCTCATCATTTATACTTCTCTGTCTCCATCTGATACATACGAGGTATTCGCAGCTAATGTGAACTGGGGTTTATTGCCTCCGTCACATTTCCACGGATCTGTTCTTTGATCCCGAGAGAGGGATGACTAAGGGTCTTCCCCTGAGTGTGGCTCCATGCTGACGTAGCCAGTGTAGCCAGTGTAGCCAGTTTAGTCACACGCGCCGCCCTTCAGCCAGCCACACGCGCCCTACTCCAGCCACGCGCACGTTCACTCCAGCCATGACTTCCCCACAACACGTTATCGCCTTTATCGATAAGCCCGTTTCGAGGCGCATCGACTCCGATGAATAAGGCAACCACCCCACTAATCGGCCACCCCCCAAAGTCGGCCACCCTTTTCCCACCTGCAACTCCACAACCCAATACACCACAACCGCGATTTCTCGTGCAATTTACATCCAATCCAAAAAATAATGCGCGCATCTTTATTTCCATGCCTAGTTACACCGAAGAAGACCTCCAAAATGCCATCCAAGACGTTCTTTCGGGCATATCTATCCGGAAAGCTGCATCCGGGCGTGGCGTACCGCGTCAGACCATTAGTGACCGGCTTTCAGGCCGCACAACGCGAAAAGAGAGTCATGAAGACCAGCAGAGGCTCTCCAAAGAGCAGGAAACAAGCCTCCGTAAATGGATTCTCATTCAGCAAGAGCTAGGCGTGCCTCCGACTCATAGCCAACTTCGCGATTTCGCGACCCGGATTCTCAGGAATGCCGGCGACACTCAACCACTCGGAAAACACTGGGTTGAGGGCTTTTTAAGCCGCAACCGGGAAGTAAAGACCGTCAAAGGCAAGAGAATCAATACAGTACGTTTCAACGGGGCTTCGACTGAGATTGTGAAGGAGTTCTTCAGGCTTCTTGCCCTCCCGGAGGTGAAGGAGATCCTCCAAGAGAATCGGCACAATATGGACGAGATGGGTTTGATGGAGGGCCAAGGGAGCAATGGCCTCGTGCTTGGAAGATCGGAGAGGAAAGTTGCGATAGTCAAGGAGCCCGGCTCGCGCTTATGGACTACAATCATCGAGTGTATCTCGGCCACCAGCAGGGTACTAACTCCCTTAGTGATCTTTAAGGGAAAGACGATCCAAAACAATATTTCCCTGATGAAACAGGCTTCCTAGAGGATTGGAACTTCACGGCAAGTGAGAAAGGGTGGACTTCTAATAATATTGCGCTTCTTTGGCTAAAAACGATCTTCATTCCTCAGACAAAGCCGGCAAAGCCGAACCAGAAGAGGCTCCTCATTGTCGATGGTCACGGAAGCCACTGCACCGACGACTTCATGTACGAATGTTATAAAAACAACATCTTCCTTCTTTTCCTCCCTCCACACGCCTCTCACGTCCTTCAACCGCTCGATGTTGCCGTCTTTGGCCCGCTAAAGCGGGCATATAGGCGACACATTGAGGAGCTCAACGGGATCGCAGATACGACCCCCCTTGGCAAGATATCCTTCCTTCGTTGTTATCACAAGGCACGGCAAGAAGCAATCACCAAAGAGAACATCAGGTCGGGCTGGAAAGCCTCTGGGTTGTGGCCGGTTAACCTCAGCCGGCCACTCCTTAATCCAATGGTAAAGAAGCTCGACGATCGGCCAAGAACGCCTCCCGAGAACGCCCCCGGCGATGACGATCTCGTGATAGTTACACCACGGTCTTCTGCGCAGCTTCGGGCCCTTATTGCGACTCATTTACCCGAGCTAGAGGCGAATCCAATAGCCCGGCTGGTATTGAGGAAGATCGGGGTCACTTTCGACCGTCACAACACCATATTGGCGAACCAAGATATTACGATAAATGCACTCATGAGGGAAATGGAGGAATTACGGCCAAAAAAGAGGCGAAAAGTAACCATTGACCTCAGCAAGCGATTTGCACAGATTCCAGACGTCATGAAGACCCGAAAGCAGATGTACAAGGTTATGAACCCACCCACAGCTGCAGAGAAGACATCAGCAATTGGATTTGACGATCTTTGTATAGAATGGCAGGCAAAATAACGTCCTATATTTTTATTTATTTTTTTAAATGTGGTATTATTAATAAATTAAAGGTATCTTTATTCAAGATGTGTTGCACGAGGTTGCTCAAAGGTGGCCGACTTTGGGGGGTGGCCGATTAGTGGGGTGGTTGCCTTAATGGAACTTTTCAAGGCTGACTCACCAGATCCTTCGCAGCCACTAGATCCCCGCAGCCGCGATCTTGGAGCTTTCCTTCTCCGTTTCCCAGCACACCCAAATTCGAACTTTCCCCACTTGAATCACTTGGACAATCTGGTCAGGTCTTGTTATCACGCATGTTCCATTTACGCCAGCCCTGATGGCTCGGCGACGAACATGCCCTTTTCTTCTCAGAACTTGAGGTCATTAACATTCACGACCTGAGTCTTACCCCTCCACAAGTTGTTTTCACACTGACCTCACCTCCAGTCCGCCATCTCAAGTGGGCCCCCCCCCCCCCCCCCCACCAGCCGACTGACCCATCTCCTCGATCCACTCGCCGTCTCTGCGCTGCCTCCCTCAATCTCGATCTCGATAACCCCGTTGCCGAGGCCCTGATCCCTCGTCCCGCTAGCCACTTTGTCCTCTCGCAGATCCACAGCAAGAGATCTCACACAGCTCGACAACACTCCCAAAGATCCTCTACAATTTGATACGGCCTCCCCGAATGCAAGTGCTTGCTCTCTCGATCGAAGTAAACATTTCCCCACCGAACGTATATTTATTGCAGACGCTAAGCTGTCTCACTGTCGCTTGGTTCCCCGTCCCTCGAAGAACGAGCATTTCGTGGTCGCGGAGCCGAGATGGTAGGGAGAGCGTTGAGTGCACGGATCTAGACCGACACTGCGGCTGGTTTCGCATGGCTGTTTCAGTGAAACGACGTGGTATACTTGAAAGCAACAAGTAAATTGATACTTGTTGAGCCCAAGTTCTCCCAAGCCAATTTACTCGGTTATACAGACGTCCCAAACTTATTCCTCTACACCTCCCGAAGCCTCCTTTCCACAAGTGGTGATAACGAGAGAGCTACTCGGAGTCCCCTGGTTTCACTAGTGCCTTCTTGCCCTGCCTTCCACCACTCCATCGCCACCATATCCAGAATCCAGTTACCAAGCAGTAGGTCCCGCACTCGCTGACCATCCTCCCCATCTCAAGACAGGCTCTTCCTGGGGCCGCATCGCTCGGAAAGAAGTGTCGTTTGAGTCAAGTTCGCAGAGCTGTAAGGGCCCGAGTCATCTCGACGGCCTTGGTGCCGGCTCGGGGGTCGTAAGAGGGGTTGTGAGAGGTCTCCGAGAGGTCGACAAGGCTCGTCGACATAGACCATCGAAAGGAGGCGCCAGAGGGAGGCCATTGCCTTGTACGAATAGGGAGGGGCTCGAGGCCTGGGTGGTCGAGGCCATCGCGGCGGCGAGGGGAGATAGCTCTTCTGACTCGGGAGATGTCGGTCGGCTCCAGGGATAGAGAGGGATGCGATGATCCATTAACTGTGGTGGATGTTATCGAGAAACAGGGTTCACGCCTACGACATGTCACGCTCTAGGTGGTCAGGTTTATGCTCGCAGGCTCAACAGTTCCGGTCGTAGTATGCTCTACAAATTGCCCTGGATTGCCAGTGGCCGTGGAATCCTTTCGGAGTCTATAGGACTCTATCCGGTGTCGTTGATGTCACGCTGGCGATGTTCTGATTTCGTAACTCGTCATTGGAGGTTTTCGGGCTGGGACCGCCAGTCTGGGCCGCCATCATCTATCCATGGGAGTCGGTGGCATACTGTTCCGCTTACTTAACGTGATAGGACATGGCCATGCTGGCTATTGATGTTTGGCCCACGACGACGAGATGACGAAGCACATGGTAACTGGACTTCATTGCTATTAATATTGCTATTGGTATTACAGGCTGGCTTCTCCATCGTTCCTCCATTTTCGTCCTCCATCTTCGTCCTCAGTCTCCCTCCTCAGTCTCCCTCCTCAGTCTCCCTCCTCAATCTCCCTCCTCAGTCTCCCTCCTCAGTCTCCCTCCTCTGTCGACCTCCGCTGTCGACCTCCGCTGTCGACCTCCGCTGTCGTCCTTCCCTAAGTATCTTCTTTCTCTGCCTTCCTTCCCTGCCGCGAACAGTCTGAGAAGATGAAGGAGGAGTGGTTCACGCCTAAGTCCATATTTTATTGATCTCCTCTTGTACTTTTTTTTTTTTTTTTCACAAGACTCGAGTCCGACACCGACAACGGACATCCAATACCAACCAGGGTTGATCTCCACGTCTCGTCTACCATCGAAGGAATGCGGCCAATCAATCAATTATTTTTGTCATGACTTCTTGGATAGACATCCTACTAGAGGACAGTTCGGATTGGTACCGTGGGCGAAAGAGGGAGAGGCCAAAGCTCCGGAATCACTACGAGATGCGCGCACGCACGAGAGACGAGCCATGTCCATGGAAGCTTTCTTGGACGCAAAAAGGCTTCGTTTGGCCGCGTCGTTTTCGCGATGGTAAGAATACGGGCAAGGCCGTCGTCTTCGATCTCTCGCGGCTCTTCAAGTCCGCAGTCCTACTATCCATGACAGGAAATAATCGCACAACCTCGGAGCAAGAAGGTCTCGTCCACGGTCCCGCCAGCGACAGATGGACCTCTTGAGCACGGCTAATTCGTCGAACGGGTACTTCGCCCGGGATACTTGGGGTACTTCAAAACGTCAATTCTCTGCGCCTGGTCCACGAGCAGAGTGGGGATGTATGAGCTGAGAATGTGTCCTTGATTTAACACATAATGGGTACGACATTAGATGGCGGAAAGAGACGATGCGCGGCGACAATTGCCACACTCCTAAAGGCCTTGCACATCAACACACCGGGAATACCACCATATCTGTCGCTGGTTGGACGCGTGCAACAAATCTCATTCGACAATGAAACTACCTTGACTAGGCAGGCAATTTACAATGGCAGCCGCCGCCACGGGACGCGGATGGCAACCTGGCTATGCTGAGCGGTGGCCACGCCCGAGAGGAAGACGCACCTCTCCAAGGTGAGCACCCGACCGGGCAGAGCTATTCGTGCCTGGACCAGAATGAAACCACTTCGTCCACATATCATATTGTCCCATCTTGGGCACACTGTCAATGAACCGCAGCGTCACTCCGAGAGATCATGGTGAACCGTTGGGAGACGTGGGCCTAGACAAGCACCTCGATAACATTGACTTACCGACGACCCTGTCCAGAGTCATGGCCAATTCATTACGGGCGATTGATACATTTGGCTCAATTTGCAGAGGCTGGCCATGTGCCATTAGCAAGTGACGGAACCGCAGCCAGGCTCCACGGTTCGATCGAACAGTTGTCCGTGGCAAAGCCCTCATGCAACTCACAATATACGACATCAATGAGCAGAAGGTAACACACCAGTCAGAGACATCAAATTAATTTGGATGTGCGTACTTCTAGTAGTTTATGTACAAACCATTCTACCTTTGGTATTCCCTGCTTCTGGCTCCCGTTATTTTATGTTCTTTATGACCCCAGCAACAAACAACCCGTGACCATCCTTTACCTTCCCAGCATCCATCAAGACAAGAATATTTGCAACCATGCAAACAAATTCAGCAGCAAACTTGCAAATCGAAAAAGACTTTGACCTTTATTTGGCCTTTCAGTTCCTCCCCAATCGTGAGCCATGTCCCCGTCTCCCCCCAAACCCAAAGACTACCACGAAACCTCCCACGCACCATTTCTAGGTTAGGTTGCATGGGATGTCGCGCAGGTGCATCGTGGCGACCACTCGGTCGGCATGTGGGAGACCACAAGACAAGACACAGCGAGGAGGAGAAGGGACGGGAGGCAGTGACTGTTCGATTCAGCCTCCCGTCCCCTCCTTCTCCAGAGTCAAGCGGTCGAAACGGCCGGCCATTGGAGGTGGAGCCAACGAGGACGGCTCCGACTTGAAAAGACTCGCCTTGCGACAGGGGTTTGGCCCATATGTGAGCATAAGGTGAAGAAACCGAAAGGAAGACTCGAGGGAAGGAGTCGGTGGGAGTCTTGGGGAGTCGAAACGAGAAAATGCGTAAGGCCCGGTGGCGCGGAGTCGGATATGGGGACAAGGTTGACGCGAGCTTCCACTCTTCCTTCAAACTCTCTGTGCTTTCGACCTTTCCTCCTTCGTCGATGACTTGGAGACATCGCCCCAGCGTGGGCCATGTACGCAAACCGTCAGATCCTGGAGACCAGTCGACGACCGAGCGATGACCAGAGAATACGCGGAGAGAAGTCGACGAGTGAGAGTCGACGAGACAGACTGGGCAGTTCATGACCGAGCTGGACGACAGAATCCGCGAGGACGTGAGTTGGCGAGAGAAAACGCGAGATGGGTCGTCGAGTCAGCGTGAGAGCGCTGACACAAACCGACGAACGAACGACGACCATAGAGTATTTGAAGAGGAATTGGCCAGCGAGTGATGAAGGGAGGAGAAGTCGGCGATAGTCGATGACGGGGTCCATGAGAGGGCGAGTCCACGAGGGAACGGGTGATAGCTGAGGGCAGTCGCTCAAGAAGGTGAAGGCGAAGCCCGGTACGGATCGTCGAGCGAGATACAACCGGAGAATTCGTCCCGAGGCGAGTCGGCGAGAGATTTCGAGACAAGACATCCACCAAGAGGTCGATGGAGGATACAACTGATGACTGTTGGAGGAAGAAGATAGATGATGGAGAAGAGAGAGGATGAGGAATCCCAACAGTGTGTCGACATGGGCCTTTTAAAGGCAGAATTCGCGTCAGCTTCTTTCCACCAGAATGAAAACAAAGTGGTCATATTTGTCAATCCATATTTCCTTCTTGCTGAGCAATGGCCAATACTGACTGCCATTGCTCGAGGCTATGAACCGAGATAAGGTAGGTATAACCTCAAGGGACGGCTGAGGCAAGTCGGCTTGTTGTAAGAGGAAGGTCGAGTGTCGCTCGATGTCATCGAACGCCAAACAGAAATCGCCCGGCCGCTGCGGGCGTCGGAAATGGGAGCTACACTGGGTGCCAACCGCCTTGTTCCGATCCCGACCGATCATGTCAGGGACCAACTGGTCAACGCCAGCTAGCAACTTTCGGTGGCAGACCTACATGTTACCAGATTTGAGACCACGGAAGTGAAACATCTCAGCGAGGTGAGGACGATGAAGCTTTTTCGCCATATGGTTGGCCACGTGTCTGGCCAATCGGCAACGACTGAGCTGTAGTTGGGTCCCGTAAGGAGGTCATCGATTGACTGGCCGGTACCAACATCTTTTCAGAGTCGCACATCTCGGGCTGCGAGAGACAGGGAGATGCACAATACTGAACGGAGAACCAGCGGCACTCCCCTGAAATCTCTGAAAGTGAATCCGAATCTCATTTGAGGCGCCAACTTGGGGTGTGCTAATGGAATCAGAACACGTATTGAAGTGATGGACAAGCGCCCCGTTGATACTCACCCAGCTCCGGAACCGAAAGCGGCCTCGCTCAATCTAATCTCTCAGGAATCTTCAACAGCGATATAGAAAAAAAGAGAGGCGCTCGCAATTTCACTCTTGATCCGATATGTCGACACAGGCCTCACGACCAAGGACGCCGACATCAGCGCCCTGTCAACCACCCAGCGCACTCCCGAGACACCTCAACACGAAACCATGGCCCCCCCCCGACCTCCAAAATACATATATCCTTCCAGACGAGAGCCTGACTCAATTGGTTGGGCCCAGAAAGCTGAGTTCCCCTCGGGAGAAGAAGGCATCGCCGCACCGGTCACTTCGTCATGGACACCCCGACGACGACCTCGGATGCGATTTCTCTACCAAGCGGCTTCTTCTTGCCCCCTATTTTGATGTTGCCGGGTTTTCTTGCCGTAAAATGTGCCAGAAGCCCAGTTTTGACCCAGCCAGTTGAGTTTATCGGTCAATACTTCCAGCTGCTGTGGCACACGCAGTGAGAGCTCCTTCGCTTGCATCAGCGTTTCCACGGAAGCATTCACAAGAATGTCATCAATGGATCAGTGATGCTTGCACTCACACAGAAATCCCCACACACCTCGCCAAGTCCCCGCCTCTACCAGTTGTCAAGTCGATGGGAGTTGTCGCAGAAGAGAAATGCCTCTTTCAAGCCAACAGCGCTCCCCAAATTTCGCAGTACACTCCCAGTTACGGGAAGAGTTTATTTCGTAATTTGATACGAATACTCCTCCATGATTACTCGGCACCTTGATCACGGCTGCTCCCCGTCGCTCAGGTTTGGTCCTCTCTCGCATACAAAAAGATCCTCCAGGGGGTTCTTGTTGGGTACCCGGGCTCATACACACTGCAACAGACAATGGCAAATGTCTTTTCCGGGGCAAGACATCCCCTACACATCGTGGTACCCTACACACCGCGACAGGAAGGAAACCTCGTTTCGGGCACGCTGGCCACATGCATAGCCTCGTTGCTTCTATAGTCACCGACATATCTTCTCAGCTTGGTACACAGTGCTGCTCCACGCCGCTCTATCGTCGCGCGTCAGTCAATGTACGCTTTCTAAATTACCCAAGAGGCATGTGGGAGGGGGAGGTAGTATCCCAACGTAACGAATTCGCAGTACCTACCAAATCCACAGGTGCCCTAGAAGATGCCCATTTCTCCAATGTCTTCCGTTGTTTCTCAAGAGGTGGGAATGTCTTGTCACTGCAATGCCATACTCATCTGCCTGCCTGCCTGTGCTGAGAAAGCACACTTTCCTGCCACGAACTTGACAAGGATGGCCTTCCGCGAACAAGCAACACAAGGATTACGTGCAGGCAAGGCCACGATTAGCCGCCAGAGTCAAATGCAACAAGTGTGATCCGCAACATCGACCATAGCCACGGTGGAACTTCCTCCTCAGGAAGCCGCGAGCACGCCCGCCCAGCCTTTGACTAACAACAACGCCCTCAGGCAAATGTGGACAGACGGAGAGACAAACAGACAAACCCTCCAACCGACGAGCTCCTTCGTTTGCGTAATAACAAGCCCGGGCTTGCTGCAGATGCATCACGATCAAAAGTCACAAACTTGAGACATCTCAAGAATCCCAACGGAGAACAACATCCCGTCGACCCTCGCCTCATCTGGGACACGGTTCCGTGCGGGGGAATCAAAGTACATACCTACTCAACTGCGCCTTGCCCCACGCCCACATCATGTCGTGGCCTTGTTCCAACGTTCGAGCTGCACTCGGTTACCCTCAAGAGGAAACCAACGAGACCAAGACCCCACGAACCCTCTTCCGGTGCTCGGAGCCCACCAGAATCCCATTTTGACGTCACCCGTCCCAGGATCTCGAGGCCCACCAACAATTCGCAATCAACGTGACCCTCCTTCTCGGCCTGTTGCCCGGGCCGTCTCCGGCAGCTTACCCTAGACCTTTCATTCGATCCGGCGATAACCTCGATGGGAACGACAGCAAACCAGCGGTGACGAAAATGCCTCTTTTCATAGCTCGCCATCGCTGGCATTCAGACAATCTCGAGCCCGGCCCGACGTAGATATCGCAATCGCCATCAATCAATCATATCACCCACTGCAATCGCCCCCCCTCTTCGCTACCAAAACTCATCCTCTGACCGACGCCCCTTACGTTTGATGACCATCCAGCCTTATTCCTTTCGTCCCAACACCGATTTGCACCACCGAAAAACGTGGGGTTCTCATCGCAAGGCCACCCCGGTGCTTGCAAGCCGGTTTAGCAATCCGTTGGGTCGGGACGCTTCCCACCCCCCCTTGGGCCTTGCGTTCCTTGACAGCTCGTCTCTCTTACCCTCAGACCTCAGACTTCTGGGATCCAGGGACGAGAAGCAACAAAAAAGGGCTCAGCCGCGTGCACGCCCATTGTTCGCGACCAGGCCATTCGCGGGCCTGTTCTCGGGCTTTCATGTGCGTGGTGATATCGTGCTTTCGCGTGGCATGTCCCCGGACATCAAACTCCACCTAGATAAACTTGTAATTGCTGAAACCCAAATGTGTCAAGCGTACGAATACGGAGACGCTGCTGGAATCGATTGCAAGAGGCAAGTCTTTTGACATGCCACGCGCGATATCTCGCTCCGCTGGCGCATGCAATCAAAAGCACATGATTCCCACAAAACCGCCTTCCCACATCGCATCATCATCCATCCCCTTCACTAAAAGCACATGTCAATCACGTTGATGGCGTCTCGTGTTTGGATCATCAATGCAAGTCTCTATTATGCGCGAAGCATTGGACTGACGGCGCTGGGAACTCTTCGTCTCCCCCAGTACCACGCACCTGAAGCCCACCCGCTCGATGCCATTGGGAATGCTCCCTCAGCAGGAACAGGGCGGGCGCATCGCCATCCAAAGTGACGAACGAAATAAAACAACCCCGTTGAATGAACCCCTTAAACCATTGTCAAACTTTTCTTGTTCCTTGGTGCACAGAGCCACCACGTTTCCACGGGTATTAGCTTCCCTCCGCATCTTCCAATAATAGAACCGTCAAAAAAGAAAAGATGTGCGCGCCAGTGTATGCTTAGACCCTCGAGGATCCAGGCTACACGTCTCGGCTTTGCACTATCGAATGTTGACGAATGCAAGGGATCAGACAAGCGAAACGGAATCGCCAACTAACTCCTGACTACCCGGGACATGCCAGGCCCCTGTCCCGAGGTCCCACCTCCAACGCCGTGTAAGAGCAAATTAACATAAGAAAAAGAAGGAAATCGCAGTTCTTGCGTCATCCATATGGCTGCATTATGAGGTGTATAAGCCGAATCCGGGTGATTGAATCGAAGAAAGCGTTGATATTCGTAAGTTCGTTTAGTAACCCGTCTGCCCAGGCATCTTGCCCAGGGAGTGGACACCATGATTCTTGGGAGGCAGGTGGTTGTGGCAGAAGATCTTCTTGGTACCGTTCTTGGTGGCGTCGCGCTTGGTTGCGTCAATTATCTGCGTCGGGTCGTCATATGACTCCACTTGGCAGCATTCCACGTTCTTCAACCAACGGTTGTTGATCACGTCGTGAATGCTGATTCGCTTCTCGGGTGCCGGGTTGAGCATCTGCAGGAGGAGGCGACGGAGCGCAGGCGGGCTAACGCCAACGTCGAGCGCGTAACACTTGGGATAGTCGGTATCGCTGATGCAAGCATCCGGGTCGGGATGCTTCGCGTACCAGTTGTTCCAACCTTTGACGAGCTTGTCGTAGTGGGTGTTGCCGGCCTCGGCTCGCGACCAAATCGCACCGCCAAACGTCAGATAGATCATGATAATGGCCGAGCTCCAAACGTCAAGGGGCCGCGGGTCGTAAGAATCCTTCTTGGCAAGAACCTCGGGGGCGATGTAGGGCTCGCTGCCACAAATGCCAGGGCTGCAGAGGCGGACTTCGCCCATGTTGCGGCCACACTGCCCGCCAGACTCGCGAAGACCTGGATGGGTACCCGAGAAGACCTCTGAGACACCAAAGTCGGTAATCTTGAGCTTGCTGTCCTTGGTGATGAGCAGGTTCTCGAGCTTGATGTCTCGGTGAGCAATGCCGTTGGCGTGAAGATAGTGGACGCCCTGGATGAGCTGCTTGAAGAGGCACAGACGGTCCTTCTTGCGATCTTCGGGCTTGAGGTGACCCTTCTGCACCAGACTGAACAAGTCGCCCTCGGAGCAGTACTCCATGACGTGGTTCCAGCGGCCGTGGTCGGTGCAGAGGCGGATGGTCTCGACAATGTTGGGATGGTGCAGACTCTTGGCAATGCTGAACTCGGACTTGATCTTCTTCTCGTACTCCTCCTGACTCTCGCGGTGTGACTTGCCACGGAACTCCTTGACCGCATAGAGCTCCTCAACGAAGCCCTTGCGGTTCATGAGCGTGACCTTGGAGGCAGCACCCTTGCCCAAATGCTTGCCGTGGCGACCGAGAAACTTGCTCATATACTCAAACTCGACCTGAAGCTCAGCAACGTCGACGGCGAAATCATCGGGGAGACTGAGGCTCATGCGCCGGGCCTTGGCTCCGGTACCGGAATCCGGGGGAAGGGGCCAGGGCAGTCGCTCAGGGGGGTAAGTCGCCTCGTCCTGGGAGGTAGCCGCGGGAACAGGGGTATTGGGTCGGCTGCCATCGAAGCTGCTAGCTCGACGGCGCAGCTGAGGTCGGTGCTTATCACGGTTTGCGTTGGCGCCGACGAAGTTGATGGCGCGGCCGCGAAGGGTCAGGCCAGTCGATGCGCGGTTCTTCTTGGTAAAGTTGAACTGTTCCGGCGCTGCGTCGCTGTTGCCCTTGTGGCGCGAGTTCGGGGCCATCTCGAGGACGGAATCGGGAGACGGAGGAGAGTCCGAGCGGTTGGTAGCCGAGGACCGGTTCATGGAGAATCGGCGCGGATTGCTTGTGCGACGGCGGCCAGGGGGACCGGGCTCGGACGCACCGGAGATAGAAGGAGCCGAATCGGCGACGGCAGAGTCTCTGGTCATCTGCACCTGCGAGGTGGTGCGACGGAAGAAGGACGACATGGTTCGCTTGAAACTTGATGTAGATGTCGAGCCGCGAGTTGATCGGCGGGACAGCGGGGTGCCGGTGGAGGTGACGTCGGTGTCGGTGGCTCGGGGGGTCGTCGACTCGGTAGTCTGCGAAGGACGACGCGAAGACACGGACGAGGAGAAGAAGCTACCAAACTTCGAGGGAGAAGTCTGGCCCGATTGTTGATTTGCGCCTGAGACGGGGATGGGAATGGGTGCGCTCGACGAGGTGACGGAGACTGCCTGGGAGGAACGGCCGTTGTCGAGATCGTGGCCTTGGAGAGTGAATTCCTGAGAACCACGACTGACGGGAGTCACTGGCTCAATGCAAGACTCACTGCCGGACTCACCGCCTTCCTCGAGAATTGAATCGGTTAGGTCGGTTGGGAAACAGCCTCGAGGAGATGATGCAGTCTGAAGAGCCGGAGGCGACGAGGCACTTTTATCTGCAGGCGGAACGAGAAAAAGACGTCAGCATGCAGGGATGGGAGAGGGTTTGCAACACAAAGACAGGGAGGAGGGAGGCAAGGAGTGAGATGCAGGCCCCCGGACACCGACTCTGACAGGGTAAATTGCGAATGCAGCTGCCAGGGCACGGCAGGGGTTCGTGCGACGCGAGCATTATTTGGAGAGGGAAAAACAGACAGCTCAGAGGATGCAAAGGGAAGCGAAGGGGCACCAAGGCCGGGCATACCGCCAACTCGAGCGTTTCCCAGGACCGAAGCGGCAAGAGAAGACACGCGCTGGACCAGTCAAATGACGGCCGACGGAGTGATGGATCTCGGAGTTGCTGGCGGCTCAAAGGAGCATGGACGCACTGGAACCAACGTTCTCGCCTCTCGTTGCCGTCTCCCGTCTCGAGCCTGTCCCTGTGCTTGAAAAGAGGCCCTCCCTCCCCACGTCATAAACGGCTTCTTGGTTCGGCCACGGGAATAGCAACAAAGAGCGAAGACGCGAGCGAGAGAAATGACACTCTCTCCGAGGACGTGCCGGGAATGGGGCGGATGACAAAAGAACGTGATTGATGCGAAAGAGGAGAATAGGGCAAAAAAGGGATCCAGTGGTGTCGGTAGTGCTGGTCGTGCTGGTCGTGGACTAAGGTAAGGGGGGGCAGTCGAGGGGGAAGAGCAAGGAGGGGCAGCGATTACCAAACGATTGAGAAGAGGCAAACCGAAAAGGGCAATTTAGGGTAACACGGCGAGGCAAACAAGACAAGAGGCTGCATCATACCTGCTGAGTCGAGCAGCGACAGCTGCTGTGGTTGGTGGGGAGCCACCATGAATGTCGAGTCCGAGAGAGCCGCCATGATGGAGACGGAGACGTGACGGAGATGGGTTCGCGCCTCGCTTTCGGTGTGACCTGGCTGGTGAGTACCGCCGAGGAGAGCTCCAGAGGCCAGTTCGTGAAGAAAACCTGCTAGAGATGGCGCTGAGAGGCCAGAACTGCTTGGCTGAGGTGCTGCAACGGGGGTTGACCGGGCTTCCAGTGGGGGTCCTCCGCTAGCGATAGGGGGGTACGGCGGCTCCGGGTATTGGCGAGGCCGGCGGTACAGCCTTTCGAGCTGCTCTTTGGGGTTCGAGGCCGGTCACTGGGAGCGGCGAGGGACCACGGCGTGAGGGATACACACCATCAAATTCGTGCGCGAGGCACTTGACTGAATCAGTGTCTTGATTCAAGCCGCACAGTGGTTGGTCGAAGCCTGTTTTCTGTTTCCCGAAGAGAGGGGTCGCCTCGAAGAAACCGGGCGGATTGGTTCGTCTTGGACCGGACGCTATTTGCAGAAGCAGAGGTTGTCGTTGCAATAGAGCACGAGAAAGGCGTGCGGATGCTGGCTTGGTGATGTCCAGAGATGAACCTTGACTTCTCCAAGAGAAATCAAAGTCGATCGAGTCGAATTGGTCCTTTGCGCCTTTGTTTCTTTGCCGGGATCGTGGCAAGTCGTGTAAGCCGTGCCTTTGGTGTGCGTGTTGGGGGCAGGTTGGATGGTTGCGTATTAGTTGACGAAGACGAATTCTCGAGCGAATTGTGAGTGAGGATTAAGGTCGACGACGCTCCTCTTGATGAAGACTTCTCTCGCTTTATATCCCTAGACGTCAATCAAGGAAGAATCCTGAAGCATGGGTATGATATCCAGCTAAAGGGGGATGGGCGAGAAGAAGGGAGGAGGGGGGAGAGGAGGAGGCCGCATGAATTGGACAATGAGGAGAATAAAGGAGGTGACAATGGATTTGTCTTCACGCAAGCGAGTGAAGAATTGGAGAGAGGATGGAACGGAGGAGAAGAGAACAGATTTGAGATCGAACAGCAGAGCCGAACCGAGATGGAAAAAAGCGCGCAGCTGTGAATTTGTGTTTCCGTGTGCTGGGGGGCACGCTCCGAGTTATGGATGAAGCCGCGCTGTCTATGCCTCCTGTGGTAGGGCGTGGGGAAGGATGGTTTGTCGAACCGGGGGGCACCAGACTCTCCGAATAGAGACGACCATGAGGGGGTGTGAGGAGAGCGTTGGAGATGTGGAAGGGGGGGGAGTGCACATTCGGCCACAGACAGGGCAGATGACCGTCGACTCGGTGCCAAAAGGCCCCAAAATGCACCGAGGAGGGGTGTGCCGAGTTGCTGGTCGACTTGCGCAGATGTTTTGCAGCCAATGGGTGGGATTTTGCCTTCTTCTGTCGTCCTTCTTTGTCGACTTCTTCTTGGATGGGATGGGATGGACGGCTGGACTGGACGGCCATGGATTGGATGGATGCAGGAGGGACAGGGAAGGAAGGCATGGGCGTGGGGTTCCAATTCTCCCAGCTGGTACGTACCTCTGCCAGCATGGTATGTACACAGTGCGCCATTTATCCTCGCTCCTTCTCACGGTCCTTCTCCCTCTTTGTGCCCGTCCCTGTGTTCCTCTCTGCGACTGTGAGCCGGCTTGGCCCTGAAGGGCCACCGAAGACCCCGATTTTTTATTGCGTTGGCCGGGCTGTGAAGATCTCCAAGCCCAATCTCCATTGGCTCGTCTCTCTCGGTACCTCGCCAGGTGCTACTCTGTACAATGTGCCCAGCCCGCCAAGCATCACCGCGTCACTCTCTCAGGAGCTCGCCTACCGAACGCCTCGCCGAACTCTTCTTCATGGGCTGCGTTTCGCGGGTTTGGACGGTCCCCAAAGGCCGAAAAACGAGGCTTCATGATGCGCAGAGATACCTCAAATCAAGGCATGCGGATGCAGGTGCCCCAAGTACCCTTCGTCAGAGTGGGAGCTAACGACATGGGCTTGACGCCATTGCGGTTCTTATTCGCCCGACCCTGGCTCAGTCCGGGGCATTTTCGATCTCGCACTTTCACTTGTGACTGACAAGCGACCAAACGGCAGCCTCCATTCCTCATCCCACGGCCAGGGTGCCGCTTCTGCCGTGTAAGCGCCTTTTCCCCTTCGACCAAGACCAGCTGGACCGTGGACAACTGGGCGCTTCTTCGTGTGAACCCGCCTAGCCGGCCCTGAGGAGTGCGTAAAAATAAAAATAACAATAAGTCATGACGATAAGATGTGAAGAGATTTTGACGTGCAGACAAGCGACAATCTCTAATTCTAACCATGACCAAGAACTGAAAGTCGACGCCCACGCCGTCTCGGTACTTGCAGAGGGGGAGGGGCTTGTCTCAACTTTCGTGGAAGCTGCCGATCTCTTTGGTCCAATTCTAGTTTGCCAAGTCTCGCCGAGACTTTGTCATTCGTTCAACAAATTCGTGAACATGGTGTTTGCACTTGTCCAAGCCATCAATCTCGCACATGAGGCCTGCGCGCGGCAGCACCAGCAAGTCCACTTCTGGAGTGGCGATGTCGGCCGCGATTGAGGCTCATGGGCTTCTTCAGCTCTAGCTAGGCACGAAGAATTGCTCACTGTTGGACCAAACAAGGCGCATGCGCATCTGCCTGCCCTTGCCTGCCGCATCAGTGCAATGCATTTCTCACGGTGCCTTGCGCACACCCCATGTTCCAGGTAGGCACAGCTCCGGGTAGATCCCGTTCCCATAGCTGAATGCCCGGCCGGCCGTCCGGACAGCCACTCATCGTGACATCCGATCATGATGTGGAAAGGGTTTTCGCCTTGCCATTGTCTTATCAATCGAGGGCACCATCAAGTAGAAAACTCTTCAAACCACCTCTTTGTTATCTGCGAGTTGACGGTCTCCCTGCTTCCCGGGCCCAGAACGGACCACGCCCCCAGCAAGCCATGATCCAACCAGACACCATCTTTTATTCACCTCTTGACGCTCGTGTGCCCTCGAGCCCAGTCGAGAAAGCCCGGTCCACCAAGAGAGCCTACCCTTCTTCATCCTTGCGTATGACCCCAGTCCCCAGTCTCCAAAGGCCCCATCCCCAGTCCAGTCCCCAGGCCTCAGGGCCAGGAAACGAAGGGGCCTCTCCGAATCCTTGCAAGTTGCCAAGTCCTCAACGAGCAAGCCGAACAGCCACAACGTTGCTTGTTGCGCTGCCCAGACCCACGCTCGCTGCCAGCTCAACGCCTGGCCGAGGTAGTGGGCAGCGGAGGCTGGAGAATGGAGCCCTGGGCAAATTAAATATAGGCACCTTGGAGTCTATGCGCGTGCTGGAGAGAAAGGGACCTGGCCCACTGGCCATGCGTGATGCCGTTGACTGTTGACGGTGGACTGAGCCTTTGAGATGGGTTGCGGGTGGCTTTGCATTGGGCAATACATTGTACTGTCACTGACGAGACCAAAACAATAATGACCAGGACCCTCCACATGCATACACCGTTCATGCTCCCACCTCGATGGAGATGGAGGAGGGCCTGGACGGTACAGACGGCAACTCAGTGGGCGGTGGGATGGGTACCACAAATCAAACCAGGCAGTAAATCTCTCAGCAATTGACGATGGCTTACCTTGCACATATGGCTTGGGTCGGCAATATCGGAAATTGAACAACAATATCGACTAATACTGAGGTGAACTACCACACACCGACTTCTCATGGCCGGCAAACACTTCCAAGTTGGCTTCGGTTCTGGACGTGGTTATCTCTTGCCCGTTTCGCGAATCTACAACCTTCCTTGTCGGAGGGTGCACAAACGCACATGATTGGCTGCACAGACCGAAGAAGAATTTTTTTTTTTTTTTTTTCGCCCCTTCACGGGCTCCCACCAAAATTCTCCTAGACACCGCTGCGCATCTTAGACGCTGCATCCTTTCATCCGCGCGGTAGCGGTAGACCCCGAAAGCCGCGACACAATGCTCCCACGTCTATCATCCAATGCGCCTTTGTTACTCTCCCAATCTCGCAATCTCAGTCTCGCTCTCGCTCCCGCTCCGAACCGGACCACCCGTAGTCGATCCCGGCCGATACCTCAAGGAATCACGATGCCTCACTCAGCCGACTTGACTGGCTCGGCACACGAAATGCCCAGCTTCGCCAAGTAATTGCTGTGCGCCGCTCGTCGACACCGTCCCCGCCTGGGCGAATCGCTACTGTGCCCGTATCACCGATTCATGTCGCAGTTTTGGCATTGCCAAGCCTTACATTACGACGACTGCGACGCCGGCAGACGATCCCATTCTACGCCGTGCCTGCCATGCCTCCGAGAATAGTCCCTAGACCGCCCTCGATTCGTACATCTACATCTCCTGGGAGCGGCATGACTCTGCTTCTTCCGAGCCGCCTCCTTCTTGCGTGCCTCGCGCTCAGAATAAACTATCATGGCTCCACCTCGAGACACAAAGCCACGGCCTGACGACCATCATCCTCGTTGCTGTCTGGCGAAAGAGGCAATGAACGCTGGTGATCCAATGCCACCGACGTGTTGCGCGGCCCGTCTGAGACCTTACAAGTAAGCTTGAATTCTAATGTCGATTTGCCTACGACACCGACCCGCCTCTCGTCAGAGATAAGGTGCAACGAGCGGTATTTACGTACGTCGCACAGCTGGAAACTTGGCGAGGGCGAGACGCGGATGCGCGCTGCGCCCGTGTTCCATCTTTGCTTGTCTTTTTATTTGTTCACAAAGACCATGATGCCCACTCAAAGGCTTTGTCTCCTCCTTGAACGGAACAAGACATTGTCATCATCAACAACATGCAGTATGCTTCCATGAAGAAGAGACATTCCTAGCAAGTCTTCTTGCGCGCGGCCGCGGGTTTCACACTGTACAGCGACCACAAGGGCTCCGTGGTCGCCAAGGTTAGCGGTTTTTACCCCTTGTTGAACACGGGGGGACGGCCCTTGGAGAGATCTCGGGCCTATCCAATGAATCTCAGGGACTGACCTCCGTCCCCGTGCGCGGTACTCCGTGTGGACGGAGCATGGCGAGGAAGCGATTGAGCTGACAGACGCTTCCATTGCTTGGTGGCACACGCCGAGTGAGTTCCGTCGTTCCGTCTCTCACTGCCGTCGGTCCCGCCGAGAGGTCGATCAATTTCTCTTGGCTCGGCCCAAGGCGCATTCAGCGGCTGCCCTCCACCCATCATCGCGCTCCCTCCTCGTTTCAAGGAGCACAGCATGTGTCCGAAATGGGACACTCTCCTCACCACGACCGGACCGGCACGGCATTCCTTTGCCAGTGAACTCACACCAATCGTTCTCTCCACTGGCCCTCGCCTGCAGGCAAGGATGTCGAGGACGGGTGCGAGTGCGTCATGCCCCAGAAGTGGTGGAGTCTCCCTGGGCTCTCGCAGTGATGAAAGCACAGGGATCACGAGCCCCTGGCCTTCGTTGTCTCACCTCACCCACGCAGCCACGCTCACTCTCCAAGGCCCCCAATTGACAGCGCCACTCACGCTGGCGAAACGGAGAGAATGAGGCGGGCACCTGAGTCTCGAGATCGACCTTGGTTGCCGCTGGGTTCCAACACACGGAGAGTCACAGTCTTGTCGCCGATGACGGGCGACGGCTTCGCAATTTCAACTCTTGGCGAAAGCGGTCTGGCAATCATCAGCCATTACCCTCCAAAATGACTGTCTTGTCAGGACAAGCGATTGATGATGAGGCTGTCCAATTCGAGATATGTGTCAGCGTCGACAGCCACGGTTTCCGAGCTGGTGGTGGAGATGGCGACTCGGGTATCCCTTGTTGGTGCATGCCGAATTACGTCGGGAGTACTGTCTACGTCCACTCACACGGTATTGGCCAGGCCCAGCAGACGGCGCCCCCTTGTAAGGAACCGAGGTCCTCTCTCGCCCTTTGAGGTTTGGCATCGCCGTTCAGGTTGCGGCCTCTTTTCGGTGACGACACGCTTGGCAACATTTGGCAATCCAAGAAGCATCGGTGAAGTCTCCGGTGTCGCTCTTCAGCTGAGGCTTGATGGTGATCTGCGAATGGGCTGTGTTGTGGAAATTTGAATGCTCGCAAGCTTCTTCGACATCAGCGACGGCGGCCAAGAACGACGTGTATGGATGGGTAACACATCAATGAGATTCCTGCCGGGCCGCGACACGGAATTCGTCACGCTTTTTCGGTTTAGGAACACGACCGCACGTTGCTGTCAAAGCCGCAATGCTGTGCGGCCACATCTCTCTCAGGTGCCGCCGGATCGCACTGAAGCTGACTCCCTATTGCATTGCAGTGGTTACGCAAAAAACGAGCAAGGAAATAGAGAGATGACAATCGATGCGAACCCAATCACACCTTGGTCGCAACAAACGAGACATGCAGAACTGACAGCATGAGCATGGATGGCACCTGTCTCCAAAGCTGTCAGCGACTTGCGCGTTCGGTTGAGGCGTTTTTGCTCCAAGTTCTAGCGATGCCAAGCCTTCCACGCACTTCGTCTAACGGTTTCACGGTCGCCCACCAAAGCGAGGCCCTTCATCAACAAACAACTCTTGCGTTTCACCAACAGCCAGCTGTTCGAGGGATTCGGGCTGTCAACTTTGGCCCCCACCAACGCTCGCAGCAATCATTCATGCCTTCGCTCGACGACTGGTTCGCTTCAATGACAGCATCCACTTCCGTCGTCACAGTCTCCTGCGGCCTGACTGGACGACAATCCCCGTCCTCGCGCATGCAGCAAGTGGCCGGGCTGTAGCTTCCAGGGCGGAAATGAGGATTCGAAAGGAGCACTGCTGTAACCTGCGACATGCATGCGCATGCATGTCTCCAAGCTCCGCCTCGTGACCTAATCTTCGGGTCTCGGGTGTCGTTGCTGTTTGCTGAGGTTGACGGAGACAGCCTTGGAGACAGTTTCATGGCGCGGTCAATTGGCATCGTAAACCAATTGATGTCGAGGCCACTTACACGATACGTTTTTGCCCCCGAGGAGGACCATCGAACGTACCATTGCCCACTCCGAAGATAAGATGCCGGTGGTAGCCCCTCATCCGCCATGTGCAGCAAAAGCAAACCCATTCGGAGCGGCCATCCGGATCGAGGCTGTTTTTTGGTGTCAAGGTCGACGAGCAAAGTATGTACTTTGCAAGTTCGTACAGTACGAGCTTACGAAGAGGCAGATAGCGTCGATTCGATCCCTAAAAACCCTCGTGGCATGCCCGTCTAGGCCCGGCAGGCCCTTTCAGCTGCGATATGTTTTGAGGGCATTCCCGAGCTATTCATGGCACTCTTTACGAGGACTTGCGCAATCGGTTGCGGCTGAAGCTTCTGGTCAGTCGGATCAATGGCCAGCGCCTCGTGAGGATGAAACAGGTTGACGACTCTCAAGGCTGTGTGGCCTTGGCACTACTTTCATCCAACCATGGCGGCCACGTTCCTAGACAGAAATCAAGGCATCATGAACAATGG
This sequence comes from Thelonectria discophora, assembly GCA_911649645.1. Taxonomy (NCBI): domain Eukaryota; kingdom Fungi; phylum Ascomycota; class Sordariomycetes; order Hypocreales; family Nectriaceae; genus Thelonectria; species Thelonectria discophora. The sequence continues at coordinate 2,487,930 of CAJVRK010000012.1, forward strand.
TCGATGAACCCGCTCAGTGCGACGACGAAGCATCCCTCGAGCCAACTCGCTTCTGGACTTCTTGCTCGGACCTCGTCGTCGTCGATGATGAAGGTTCAGGCTGGGCAGTACGTTGGCGAGGCATCAAATGGACTGCTTTGGAGGAGGAGAATTATGGAGGTAGCGGGTGCACACGGAACATCCCACGCTCAAGTAGCGATTTGGCTGGCTGACGAGCTATCGTGGGCTGAGTTGGGAGGGAGTGTGCATCCCGCAACACTATGATTCTAGTCCATGGGCCGTCGCCATCATCGGCACTGGCCGCCAGTTCGGTTGGTTTTAGTGCTGGACCTTGTTCGACGATGCTTCACCGTTGCTCTTCCATGACGGATAGCCTCCTATCACCAGATGACCTAGACGCGGTGATTTCGCGCAGAGTCACGCAGCAGCATCATCCCATCGGGCTCTCCTCTTCATGCCAGATTACAGACGTCCTTCCGTTCCTATGGCTCTGTGCAGTAACCGTCAGCAAACACTGACGTCTTTAGAGCACCACGAATGCAGAGCCGCGACATCAGGTGATGGCCACGGTGCCCCCTCCTTCGCAGCTGCAGGCTCGTCCGTCGCGATTAATTACCTCTCCTACTGCCACAGCGCGCTGCAGAGTGGTGATGATGCACAGGTGGCACAGGTCTCCCCCAGACCTTGGCGAACCCTGGTCTCTGGCAACGATGGGGCCACGCGCATGCCAGAGTCCAGGCCTGCCCTAGCCCGCTTCCAGCACAAGCATGCTGCGGGGTCCTCTCCTCTTTCTTGTTGATAGCGGCGCGAGTGGGTGTGGTTGCAAGTCTCGGGTTACTGCTTTCACCTTGTTTGATGGGCGCTTGTGAGCGCTGCGCGAGAAAATGCCTCACCTTCGTTGGGACGCCTTCGTACGCACACCTGAGCACGGCTGTTCGCGGATACCTGCTCAATACCTCCAGCCCAGGCAGGCAGAGGCGCCGCAGATGCGAGAAAGCAATTTCACTCTCTTGCTCATCCAATGTCCTGGCTTCATTTCACCTCTTCCCGTTTCGCCCCCCTCCCTGACCCGTTGGTCGGGCTTTTGTGAGAACCCCTACCAACGGGAAGGCCCATGACTGTGGCGTCATGTGTCTCGGCTTGCTTCCCGTTGCTCAACGACTCACGATGCAAGCTGCGTCTCCACGTTTCCTGACCGAGGGGCTATTGATCTTGTACTGTACAAACCTCGTCCCAAACTGCGACGCCATACTGTGCGCCCCAGACCTCCCACCATCCACGACGAGGTTGATTATCGCGATGGGGTTCTCGCTCGTGTTGGATAGGATGTGCTGCTCACTCTTCAAGTCGATGAGAAGTGAGAACTGACGGAACTCTGGGGAAGTACCAAATGCACATTGATCGACAAACCACTCGATGAAAGAAGAGGGGCGGCGTTCCTCGTCCGAGTAGCCTGTTTGTTAGCGAAGTTTATCATGGCTATCTTTGAGCGTGGCGCTACCGGAGAGAAGTCGTTTTTCGGATAGGCAAGCTACAAAGTCAATCCATTCTCGCTTGATGTCATGGGGACACCAAATTGGACACGACGGCCGAACGCTCGGGTTCACTATCTCGGTGGCGAGTGCCGGAAGTCTTCATCCCTTTGAGCGTTTCAACAGCTGTCATCGCCACTTCAACGTTCTTTGCACCTCAACGTTCCGTGATTCTCCCCTCCAGCTTCTCTAGCCCCGACTATCGAAGAGGGGCAGCGAATTCTTCGTCTCCTCCAACAAACCTTCTCACGCCATGGCGCGGCCACCTCATGCTTCGCTCCGTCGGCTTGGCCGTAACCAAAGATCGCAACCTTGTCCAACAAGCTTAATTGGGATCGCGGCTTGGCGTGATTCCATTGTGAAAAACAAGCTTGCGAGCAGCATCAACGTGCAGACGCAAGCGAGCGAAGCAGGTCCGCACACGGACTCCGTGAATAAGCCTTTGTTCCTTGGCCGTTTTCTGGGCAACGACTCGTTCGAAGTTGCAGGCTTGGCTGGTGAGCGTTTATGGGGAGCGTGAGGGGGACGAAAAGAGGGGTTGCTTGGCAAAAAGAAGCATCAAGGTGTGTTGTTCAACCCCACAAAGTTGTCCCTGTTCGACTTAGCAACTCCGCTGCCGGAAAAGCAATCATCATGCCCTTATATTCTCGTTGGTAATGCCAATAGATCGTAGCCCGCCTTGCACCGAGTTGGTTCAGGAGTTGAGGCCTTGACTGGCTGCAACAGCGACTCTGAAAGCCAAGGGTTCTGCACTTACGTACTTGCGTCTTCGATCATCTCCAACCTCGGGCATGGACGATGCCACCCAATGGGGAGCAGGTCAGTGCTTCCCCCCTCCTCGAAAAAGGAACAGGCCTCTGGGCGTCCTGCCACTCGCCCGCAGGACGAGAACCGAGGATATATCGAGGAGCAATCTCGACGCAGTGCGATGCGAGATTCCCCAGAGTCGTCTCGCCACACACCACGACAAAACCTGGGGTCCCCATGGGGGCGGGCGGCGTGCCCGGTCTCGAGTGAGGCAGGCAGGCAGACGACGATCAGACATTGGCTTGTCGGGGGAGTGTTTTCAGCCTCGGACGTCATTCTCGACTGACGGGGGAACTCGGATTGGGTTTGGGTCCGGGGTGACCTCGTCGAGGGGAAGAGCTCGGCAATCTGCATTTCGCGCTGGGTGGTGCGTGAGATGGCGGGATCAGGTTGGTGCCCTCTCGCCCCTCGCATGATTGCGAAGAGTGCCTTGGAGGACGAGATGAGACGAGAGATCAAGGCTGTGGAACGGATGAGGCCGCTGATATTTCGGTTGCACATGATACGTAATCCGTATTACGAGGAGCTTACCGGAGTCTTGGGCGGAGATGTCGAGGTAGGCTGCGGCTATGAATAGTCGTTGCCTTGCATATTCGACTCATCAGCTATTGTGTCGCTCACGGCCAGTTGATTGGGCGTCGGCACCGCTTCCGAGGAACGATTTGAGGCCTCGGTCCCTTCCCTGTGCCAGTGCGCGACAAAGCGAGTCCCAAGTTGCAGTCAGTCGACGATGCACGGCTTGAGCTGCCCGGTGACCCGTTTTCCTTGACGTTTTCTGACCGTTTGCAGGTGTCGGATTGGTTGCCTTGTCGTCACCGCCAGGAAACCGGCTTAAGCTCACTTTTTCGTCCTCGGACATCTTTCCGTGCCCGACCAACCCCAAGAGCCCAAGAGCCCAAGAGCATTTTCCTCAAGGGCCTTTCTCCAGACTCGATACCGAGGGCTCGTACACCGCCTGGTCCAGCTCGTCGCGGGCCCATTTCCTCGTACGTAATCGACCTTCAGCTACTGCGCGAATATGCATCGTTGGGCGGGAGATCTAGGCCCTGGATGTCCCACCGACTCCATGGGGTAGGATGCGGTTTGTTGGGGAAGGTCGTGGAGAGGAACTGGGTAAGGGGAGGGATGCTAGAGGCGAGATGGGTGGTGTGGTTCCGGGCCGGGGAGTTGTTGGTCACGGCCAAGACACTGACCTAAGTCAGGCTCTTCTCGGAGCACTTCAGCTTAGGTGCACTCCCAACATCTGGCTCTCGAGACCGGTTCTTGACACCCTTGGCCATGGTCTGGGGCATAGGGTAGTGATTGAGGGGCGGAATGGCGAGGTTTGTAAACCGCCACTGAGTTTAAATGAGCTCGCTCTCATCCTATTAATTCATTGTCTTTAAGCTATGATAGAAGAATGCTTTAGAGCACCATCTCGTTTATTACAGCCCGAACTAATGCCTCACAAAATCATCGGCGATAACTCACCGACTACTTGATCGTCAACATGAAGACTTGCGCATCGCGCAACCTCAGTTTGACAAACGTCGAATATTACTACAAACTCGCGAGACGAGGTTGAAGAAAGTGACGAGATTAATACTCTCTGGGTACTCGAGGGCGAGGAGGGAGATGGTCATTCGCCCAAATGGTGACCTATTTACGTACACACACAACCATTCGAGTCCTTACTTGCCTTGAGGCCGGTCTATCATTCTTGCCCCCCCCTAGACCTTTCCTCTGAATGAGTATTGGTTCAAATTCCGATACAGCTGCCCTGGAAGCCAACGGCAGAATGCTTGAGCAGGCTATGCTGGCAGTTTGTTCGGGGCAGACGGATGCTCGGCTGGACGTGTGGAACGACGAGGTTTCGCAAGTTACGGCAATTTGCTGACCCTACCACAAACAGATATCCCTTCAACGCTCGCTCAGATCACATCCAACTTGATTGGCATATGCTTTGTACACTCGTGGCGACATCAAGAGAGAGCTCTCCTACCGACTTGGCGCAGCAAACTGGGACTGCTTCGCCTTTCGAAACAAGAGTCTTTGCCTGTTTGGGATCTAATAAAATTAAAAAGAATACTTTTTGCATACCTTGCCAGATAAATCTTCATGAGGACCTCATTTCGTTCGCGTTCTGCAGCCCGTGGTTTGCGTTACTCGCCTGCGGACGCCCAGTGAGAGACGAGTGAGCATCGAGCAATCTCACCAATCGAAATGATCTGCTTGACGCATTTTGCTACTGTTTTGTTTGCTTACCACTTAGGGGAATTGTGATTCACGCAAGAGTTTGGCGTCCTGTCCACCACCTCAGGCACCTACCTAACTCTTCGGTCGGGTATTTCTTCCCTCCTCTTCCCCCTCCTTCTTCTCGTCCTTCTGCCCCCAAACACCAGAAGCCATCCCCCACGACGCTTCATCTTATCTCCTCTGAATTTCTCTTCCTTCTCTCTTCACGCACCTACCGAGTGACTCCGCTCCAATGGTCTCCCCTCAGTTGACGGACGACGCGCTCCATTACGTCTTCCATCATCTCTTTCTTCCCCCGAAGTTACCAGGCGGAGATGATGCGTCTCCTGCTTTCGAGAAACAACTGATTCAGTTTGTGCTGGATTGTTTGCTACTCTTTCACAACGATGTAGAGCACGAAGCAAGGCCAGCTATTGACGCTGCAATTGATTTGATGCGGAACATGGAGAGGACTCGAAACGATCAAGGACACATCCACGCCGATGGAATGAAGTGGGTTTTGGGACGGCTTGCTTCGATGGGTATAACTAACCCCCCTACTTCTTTCACTTGAGTTACTAATCGTCAACCTGGAAATGTAGTGAACAACGCGGTCGTCCATGTGACTGCCCAGAATGCCGGAGTGCTTTTCCAAAGCACCCCCTCTTCGGTCATCATTCAACCCTTTGAACTTTGCCCTCGGAATGGGTCCGTCTACAGCTCCAAGGGCCGCCTGATTCGCCAGTTTCCGGCCACTGCTGTCGAAGTCCCATATATGGAGTTTTGCAAGGCAGAGTTCCAACATGTCTTGGCCAACACGCTGGAAAAGATGTGCCAGCAGTCCGAAAAGTCCACAAAGCAACAAGTGAAGAAGGCTAGGCAGATGCATGACGAGGAACGAGAGACTGTCTCCCCCGTGCTGGTGACGGAGCTGCTCGTCGCGTTGCTTCGAGGCTGTGGCAACCCCATCGAGGTCGACGGCATCAGCAAGAAGACGCGGGAGGATGTCATATGGGCCAACACCAAGCTCCCATGGCGACGTTCGCCGCTGTGGCTGCTCATCCGAGTTTCTTTGCAGCTCACCATGAACCGCGTCGCTTCAGACAGCGGTACCACCTTCAAGTCATTCATGGTCTTGTTGCTCTCAAAGGCGCTGCATGCTTCCATCCATCGTGCATCAAGCGATGTACTGCACACCATGAGTACAAAGATCGCACGACGTCTGCTCAAATTGGAAAGGCCAAGGAACGGCCTCTGGCTTCAAGCAGTCCGGAAGCTCCTCGCTCAGGCTGCATCTCATCTCGATGACAGGTGGCAGCAAACTCGCGATCGGCTGCAGCCGGCGCTGAACTTGAAAGGGCTATCAACACTGCCTTTGATGAACGATTTTCATTCCCATCTTCCCAATTTGGATCAATTTTTACTGGCTCTTCTGAGCCATGATGAGGGCGCTCAGGCTGCATGCCCACATCCAACGTCACAGATACAGCCTTTTCACAGTGGTTCGTTACCGTTTCCGCCGACCCATGTGGACAGCCAGTACAAGCCCTTTGTCCTTTTCATGATGGAGAGTTGGGCTGCCACATGTCTAGATGAATGGGTTGAGGAACATTTTGCAAGTGAGGACACCTTCGCCAATCTCAGCCGTTTGATCAGAGAGTACCATAAGTTCGGCAAAGAGTGGTACTCCAACCGACCAGAAGGCGCCTCGCGCATGCACCTCACCATCTTGGAGCTCTGGATTGCTGCTGATAGATGCGCCACCGACGCATTTCCCTTGCTTCGGGAGTACAGAACCGAGGTACCCGTTCAGGTCTATCAAGACCTGTTGTTGCATTCTCGAGCGGACATGGCAAGGCTTGAACGCGCCGAAAAGTATCTCCAAGCGCGACTGGCCGACGCGATAGCCACTCCGAGGCCATCAATCTTTCGTGCCTTTGGACATGCTGACTCATTCCAAAACCGGTACTTTTCTCAATCTTCAAAACACCAAGCTTTGTTACAACACATTGAGACGCAGGCGGAGAAGGAGAGGAAGGAAAAACTCAATGAGCTCGAAAATCTTCAACAAAAGTACCAGTCCTTAATGAAGCGTTACATAGAGGGGAGTTGTGAGAATGTGGAGATGGAGGACGATCAAGGCGAAATGATATCTCTACACTCGGCCTCCTGTTCACGCTGCCGCCTCCATTCCCAAGCCCGATCTTTGAGCATTGCGGTCCACGAGTGGCCACTATCGTCCGACAAGTTGGAGGCTCAAGTCACCGTCTTTGAGCTAGACCTTCCTCCTGTCTTTGGGGCGTGGAGAGACCTGACCATCTACCTTATCGACGACATCCTTCGCAGTGAACCCTTACAACACACCATTCCGGCCTTTTCCTACACGCTGGGAAACTATACCGCACTCACCAAGTTTTCCATTTTCTCGACCACGGCTGCCACCAACAGGCTGCATCTACTTTCAGAAGCAAAGCCTCATGCGTTTACTCATCGTAGCTCCAGGCTCGTGAAAGATTCGGACAGGAATGATGTCTGTGTCAACAACGGGTTACGTTTCCAATACTTTGATGGAAAACGCAATTGCTTTCTCTCGGCGTACAAAGCTTCCCTGGAAGTGTCAAGCGTTTGCCTTTTTACTCTACCCTCTCATTCACATACTCTCGGTCAGTTCCTAGCACGCAACCATGCATCAGTGGAAGGCGAAACCCCGAACACTGTTCTCGCGACCCAGGCGTCATGTCCAGAGAGAATGACCGTCGGGGAGTACAAATCCCTGGCTTCGCTGCCATTTGGTCACCGAATCCTCTAGATGAGCATTCTGACTCAACTTGCGAACCCAGGCGTCGACTTCAACAAGCCCGAGACTGCCACCTTCTTTGTACAACTCAGCCTCCAAGCGGGACCCAATAAGGCAGATGCACTGGTCCGAGATACTCACGATAAACTGGGCGACCTCCATTTTGGTCAATCAATGCTGCATCATATCGAGTTAGCCATTACCCGCATCGAAAGAAACTGGGAATCTTATGTCGCTTTGTGGACATTCTCCTTTCTCACTGCTCGCCTCCTGACCATGACGGCAAGCGAGGAACTCCGGATCAAATGCTTGGACCTTCTCGAGAGGTCGCGAGACATCTCCTACCGATGGATGACCAACATGAAGGATAAAATCGATATCGCCGTGGACACCGCCCAACAGGGCGCCTTGATCCAAGCTCTGCAAGCTGTTTCTCTCGTTTGCGTCAACTCCTTCAATGTCGAGGATACATATCTGGTCAAAATGCTCTCCACGCCACACCAAGCAGCCATTTTGATCGAGGCATCAGCCCAGATCCACAACAACGCAACCATCGAGGATTCAGATACGGCGGTTATTCATAGGTTGATGCATGACCGATGGCAGCACATATTGCACAGAGCAAGGCCGATTCTGGCAAGAGAGATCTCGAATGGAAATACTTGTTTCGATGTCGCTCTGCCAAGGCTTTGGCCAGCGTTCGTGCCAAGTAGCTGCTGGACTCTGGCCCCCGAGAACTGGTACTGGTTTGAGGGCTCCTCAGCCAAGTTGAAAGTCCATTTCAACATGCTGACGGGAGAACTCCTCGTCGACGGCAAGCCTATGTCGCGTCTTCCACGTGAATACGAAGACCACGCTCAATACCGGCGATTATTTGGGCACTCTTCACTGGAGGTCATGCCCAGTCCGTTGGAGGGGATGGAGTTTTCGAGCACAAGAACCTTTGCCGGCAACACGGTCCATTTCAAGATGGTCACCTCATCGAAGGCTTCGAATGTGCTACGAATTCATTCGGAGAAGGACGGCTCGACCCATGCCTTGGTTCCTCAGCGGCTTTTCGATGGACTACTTCCAGACGCCTTCGTCTCGAATTTTTTCCATTGGTACTATCCCGACGGAAGATTCGTCGAGTTTCGGCCAGCGAAAAGTCGCTGGAAATCATGCTCGAGTAACTGGCGGCTCGTTTGGGAGAAGTCCAGGTCGAAATGGACTCTCACTCAGGGCGCCGATGTCGCATTGATCGCTCCAGGGAGTCAGTCTGGGTTGTACATTTCCAATCTCCTTCGCGCACTCGAGGCTCCATTGAGACTTCACTTGCTCTTCAATACAAGAAGCGGAGTTCTGGATGTCCAGATGCCTAACCTCGAACTGGGCTTTCAACTGAGACCTGGAGATACGACACTCGTATCCCGCCAGTTCCGAGGCATGGAGATCGATGATGACCAGGCCATTCAAACCTTGATAGGGCTTCAGAGCAAATTGGTTCTGCGAGACGGTAGCGACTCGCGTAACAGAGTAGTTCTCGTGCCTGAGGGCGAAGTCTTGTATGAAGGGCATGCACAAGAGGCGGTCGATGCCCACACAGAGGTTTCTATCTTGCCATGCTCAGCCAGTCGCGTCCAAGCGTACACTGTCGACAGTCTTCTTGGTCGGCTTGTTGATAATGATACGGTCCAAAGTAAACTCTATCTGGCCTATCTTCACGCGCTCACTTCGTCTGGCCTTCCAGACCCTCTACTTCGCCGAACGGGGACTGAACAGGCCCTTTCGATCCTGGAATCTGCCTCCGTACGATGCATGACTGCACCAACGGAGAGGACTATGCACATGCTGGAGAAACTGGCTTCCCTGACTCCTACAAGAAAATTCTACCCCCATCACGAGAGGACAATGCAGGTGGTCGAGTGGTCATCCAGGTTGAGCTTCTTGGCCCAAAGCGGAAGATTTCGGCAAGCCGTCGAAAGGATAGTGAAGGGCATCACCACTCTCAGCTTTCTATACCCGGACCACCCAACCATCAGGGTTTCTCTACCAGTGACAAGTGAATGTCTCAATGAGAGAGAGATACTTCGAAACTCTACTCGTGAAGTGGCAGGGTTCGGAGCGGGTACCCCTGATACCTCACACGACAGTATCTATCAGTCACGGGATCGAAAGCAAGATTCCGACCAGGCCCTTGAAGCAGGGAAGATGGCGTTAATGGTTTTCAACAATAACAAATTCGTTTGGCATTGCCACGACCAAGACCTCGCCGCCACTCTATACGCGCTCCTCTCTTCGAGTGCGGGAACCCCGACAACCAGAAATCAGCCATCGAAACAGAGCATGGCCTACGACTCAATGTGGCTTCAAGACCCCGGTGAATTTTTGCCATCATGGTGGTGTCGTTTGCACTACGCCTTTAAAGAGAAGCCTAAATGGCTCAACAAGTTTGAGTTGATGATTTGGCTAGCTTCACTCGCCTACTCGGAGAACAGCATTCCTTCTGTCACTCAAGCCCTGTTCGCGCTGTCAAGCTTCGCAGAGGTGTCCGGGGTTCCAATTCCCGACCTAAAGGATGCGAAGCTATCTGAAGGATACGCAGTCAATCGGAGATATCTAGACTCTATCGTCGAGAGCGCAATGAGACCTTTGTGGTCCTGTCCTGAGAATCAGTTGCAACGACTGTCCTTCGAAACCACAAAAGAATTCGGAAAGCGCCAAAAACGGAGCTACAATGTGGGACGTTCTAGGGCTGCGGAATCTTTTGTACAGAAATTAGTCAACCAGTGGCCGTGTCCGATCCCGCAGCAACCAAGAAGCCCCGACATCGAGACTTACCTCCGCGGAGACATGGCCATGAGCCAATTGCAGAAGACGTGGGAAACATGGCACGACAATTTGACCTTCTTTCGTTACCTCGAAGATTTTGTCAGATGCTTGGGCAGACTGCCAAGAGAATCTTGCACCATCAACCCACTGCTACCTGTGTCGAAAGTGACTTCAACTTATCCCGGGTCCAGCCTTCGATCCATTGACGAGCTGTTTGCAACCGACGCATCGTTTCACGTGCCGCCAGCCTGTTCGCTACCTGTCGACCTTCTACGACCGACAGCGAGTGGTGAGAATGGGAGTCGACTAGGTGAGGTGCTTGATGTGCTTGAGGCTCGAGCCAAACTCGACTGCGAACGTCACTATCTTCAGGAACTGCGCGACAGCCTGTCCAGTCTGCAACAACACAACGGCATGGAACTGAATGGTCGATATCAGGAGCAAAGTGAGCGCGCTCAGGTTTTCCAACAGCATCTGAATCAGTGTTCCCAGAATGTCGACCTTCTTTTCGACTCCATGGCGAAGGCTACGGGCAGCGACTTTCCACATGTCACACAAGCCACGGCCAGTTCTGTTGCTTTCGAAGCAGGATTCTGGCCGAGAATCTCGCCGGTCCTGTTTCTGCAGCAACTGACGAGACATCGATGGAGCCGTCTCTCGAGCTCATGGAAGGAGAAGATTATTGCATACGCTACCGCCATCACCCATCTCCAGCAAGCAAGACGCCTTGTTCAGTTCCAAGACAATGAGGTAGACCTTATCAAAGAACTCGAGAACTCGGGCCACAAGTCTTGGAGCCCATTCGAGTTCCCGGAGTGGCTTCTCTTGGAGTGCGAGAGCGGCATGAGGATCCGAGACGCACAGCAACTGATCGCGAGGGACATGATGGAGCCCCGAGACGCCCACAATGCTGTCATGCAGCTCAACATGGGTGAGGGAAAGTCATCAATAATTGTCCCTATCATTTCAGCCGCTCTCAGTAACGGCTCGCGGTTAGTTCGTGTGGTTGTCGCGAAGCCGCAAGCCAAGCAGATGGCATATTTCTTAACTTCGAAGCTCTCGGGTCTCCTCGATCGCCCGCTCGTTCAGCTTCCCTTCTCAAGGGCTATTGTGATGGACAAGACAAAAGCGGACATCATCCACAATCTGGCTGTTCAGTGCATGAAAGACGGAGGAGTCATGATGGTCCAGCCGGAGCATTTGCTGTCCTTCCAGTTGATGGGACTCGAAACCCGGATCAACGACAACCCCACTGTGAGCCAAAAATTGCTCGAGACGCAGAGGTTTTTTGACACCTATTCCCGCGACGTGGTTGACGAGAGCGACGAGAACTTCAGTGTCAAATTCGAACTCATCTATACGCTTGGCCAACAGAGGCCCATTGAGCACAGTCCCGATCGATGGGGGTTGATCCAAGAAGTGCTCGCTCTCATTGCCAAGCTATCACTGGGAGTGAAGGATGCCTTTCCACAGGCAATTGAGAGGGATGAACGAAACCCGGGAAGGTTCCCGAGGATCAGGATCCTTGAGAACGATGCTGGGGTTTTCTTGTTAAGCCGGCTCGCAGAGCACATTTGCGAAACTGGCATTGCTGGATTTCCTGTGGCCCGTCAATCTCGTGGTGTAAGGGAAGCTGTCCTGCAATACATCTCACATGCAAGACTTTCGCGTGAAGCGATCGAGGTCGTTGAAAAGAGCCCCTTTTGGACCGAGTCAACCATCAGCAACATTCTCCTCCTTCGCGGCCTCGTGGCGGGCGGCATTCTTACGTTTGCCTTTGGTCTCAAGAGATGGCGAGTCAACTACGGTGTGGATGCTGCCCGCGAGAAGAAAACGAGACTCGCGGTGCCTTTTCGAGCCAAGGACCTGCCAACCCCGCGCTCTGAGTTCAGCCACCCAGATGTTGTCATTGTGCTGACCTGTCTGCATTACTACTACGGAGGGCTCGAGAACGAGGACCTGTTTTGTACCTTGGAGCTCCTAATGGCCTCGGATAATGCCGAATTGGAATATCAGATCTGGACTCAGACGGCCCCGGGCTTACCCCCGGCATTTCGACATCTCAACGGTATCAACCTCCGCGACCGTGTCCAGTGCGAGAAGGAAATTTTCCCCCATCTCCAGTATTCCAAAGGGGCCATCGACTACTTCCTCTCTCGCAGGGTCTTTGCCAAGGAGTCGAAGGAGTTCCCGCATAAACTCACAGCTTCGGGCTGGGACTTGGGAAAAGTAAAGGCTAACAGGACAACGGGGTTCAGCGGGACAAACGACTCGCGATATGTTTTGCCGTTGGATGTCAAGCAACTCGACCTCGCCAAACAGAAGCACACAAACGCGTTGGTTCTGGAGAACTTGCTACGCCCTGAAAACAGCACCGCCTTGATCCCTTCTCCCTCGGAAAGGGCCGGCTCGGACTGTGGACTGCTTCTGGATTTGGTGATCAAGATGGATGCCAATACGAGGGTGATTCTCGACGTCGGCGCTCAAATCATCGACTTCACGAACCAAGAATTTGCAAGCAAGTGGTTGAAGATGTACAGCGACGGCGAGAAGACGCAAGCCGTCGTTTTCTTCAGTGAGGCAGATGAGCTCATGGTCCTCGACCGCTCCGGCAGAGCTGAGGAGCTCCAGACATCGCCCTTTGCGAAGCAGATGGACAGGTGCCTTGTTTTTCTCGATGAAGGGCACACGAGGGGGACTGACCTCAAGCTGCCAGAAAGCTACCGGGCGGCGGTGACTCTAGGAGCTAATCTAACCAAGGATAGACTCGTTCAAGGTAAGAAGTACACGTTCGAGTCCTGAAGTTTTCGCTCACTGTCTCTCTAGCCTGCATGCGGATGCGCAAGCTTGGAAAAGGGCAATCCGCCACTTTTTGCGTCCCCGAAGAGATCGGACGAAAGATGCTCTCACAACGCAAAGGGTCGCAATTGACCCCCCAAGGTTTTACGGTGTCGGATGTCATCTGCTGGGCCATTGCAGAGACGTGGATCGACCTTCGGCGAGCCGTTCCGCTCTGGGTTACCCAGGGCCTCCGATTTCATCAACAAGACGCAGTTTGGCGGCAGTACGAGGCTACCCAGTGTTTGGACCAGCAGAGCATCAAGGAATGGGCTTGCAGGTTTCTCGAGGACGAGGCGGAGACTATCGACCATCGGTATCGGCCTCGTGCCACTCAAAGAGCGGTCTCTACAGTACTCCAAGGTGTCGAAGCCGACGTCACGAGGAGGTTTCAAGAACGGTGCGACCAGTTCGGCATCAGCGAGTTTGGCACCGCTTCTCTCCAGGAGGAACAGGAGAGAGAGCTGTCGCCTGAAGCCGAAGAGGAACGACATGTCGAGCTGCCGCCTTTGGTCAAGCCGGAGAAGCACATGATTCACGCGGGAGTACGCTACTTTATTGCCCATGGAAGGCTGCCTGAGAATCGATTGGGATTCAAGCCGGCTTTTGCAACGCTCCGCACCACGTCTGCCGCCAGACACATGGATGTTCACGAGTTTCCCGCTCGTTTATGGGTGACGGACGATTTCGCGAGAACCGTCCAGGCTCAATTCGGATTTGGGGATCTGATGGACTCATTCCAGCGGCCATGCCAGTGGGTTTTGGCAAGCCACGTCGAGGTTGGGGCTGCCGAGCATCTGGTGGTGATTAGCCCGTTCGAGGCGCAAGAGTTACTGCCTGCGATTGGAGAGTCGAGCCATGTGACGCTCTGCTTGTACTCGCCGCGAGTCAACCTCGGCTTCGCGTCGTTAGAGGGCTTAGACCTGTACACGGTACCGCAACGAGCGATGAGGCTGGTGGTTCCGCCGGAGTTGAAGATTCAGCTCAACCTCTTTGCCGGACAGCTGTACCTCACGTCCTTTCAAGACTACACTGACGTGTGCGCGGCTCTTGGACTTGCGTCTCGTCTGACGGGAGACGACACAGTGGTTGAGGCAGACGGCTTCATTCCGCCCGGATCAGACAACGGGACTATTGTCAACATGTCTGGGTTCAGCAAGAGCCCGGTCAAGTTTATGATGGTCTTTATGGCTAGGATTCGGCAGAATTGCGAGGGGATTGAGAAGACGCATATGGGGAGGATTTTGAACGGGTTAATTTTGAAGGAGGGTGACTTTGAGGAACATGGTAAATGAATGGATGTGGAATGTATGGGGTATGTGAGGATTAGTAATGCCAATTATTAGATTGTAGGAAGAAATCAATCACGAAGCCCGTCTCTGGGCGTGTGCGAGAGTGCAAGTGTCAGCAAGAGCGGGAATGCATGTCGACGGGGCCGGCGACGGCGGCATCGGAGCTGAGGTCCGGCGGACCGGAGGCGGTTGGCGCGGAAGGTAATGCAGACATGATCTGAGGGTGTTTGGAACGAGGAGCGAAGAACAAGGCATCATTTTGGAAGACGGGAATGATGAGGTTCCGGGTAAAGAGGAAGCGAGAGTGATCAGTCTTTGTTTCAAGGTGGGCTGATGGCGACAGGCAGGACTTGGGTGAAACCCTACTCTGTGATTTGAAATCACGAGGCCGGCGTCTGGTGAGCGTCTGGTGAGCGTCTAGAACCATGGAGGCACATGCGAGCTGCATTCCACACGAGGGTGGCCACATGGCCGGGGGATATGTACATATTATGTTTTTGTTGGGAGGGATTTGAGAGGGTTAGGTACATACCTGCCCATCTTCATATGCATTGCCAGCGAGGCCGCGTAGCATCGGTATTTGCATGTGGCATGTGTTTTTCAGTCTTGGTGTGGCGGCGACGCATCGTCATTAGCTGGAGCGGCTGATGTGCCTGAGCGGCTTGAAGGGCGACCAGGAATTTGACTGGGGCGGTTGCTGAGGAGGGGGCGGGGAATGGGTGCTCTGCATGAGGGGATCATGATGGATGTGGGCATGACCAGGCCGAAAGAGGCGTGTTATTGTTGTTTGTTGTTTGATGTTGGCGTTTTGATGTTGTTGTGAGGGATGTTGTTGTAATGGAAGATGGAAGATGCCTACTGAAGATTTCAATCCTCACCGACTTCCTCCGCTCGGCTAAATTGGTTCGACCCCGCCCGAGGTAATCCCGACAGGCCACGATGCAAATCAATCTATCCAGCGTCCTCGGCGCAATTCTCCTCGTGCGCGCGTCATCTATCCAGCATGCATCGTCGCACTGTCAATTCAAATGGAGGGATAATCCAAGTGGCTTGCTGCTGCCGACTAGAATCTCACCCGTCCACCCGTCCCGTCTGTCCGGCGGATATTTCTCAGGTACGAGGTGTGTTGGCATGTCCGAGGAGTCTTGATGTATGTGTCGAGCATCAGACAAAATAATATCCAGAGGAACGCGTCGTCGTTTGTCATTGTTTCCATTCCACGAGGAGGGAGACGAGAGAGAGACAATGTCTTTGGCAGTGCTAAGGCACATCCTACTTTGAAATAAGTACTACTCCCTAATTATCTCTTGGCCAATGGCCTTAGTATTAGGTCGTAGTACTTCTGCTAAAGTAGAATGTGCCTTAGCACTGCCAAGGAGATGTCTTGTCCACTTTCTTCAATCCACTCCTCCTCCGCCGCCTCCTCATCCATCCCACTTGGGCTCCAGACTCCTCGCACCTTTCCTCCTGTTTATTACCGTGGCTCGATGCGTCATTGGCCACTAAACCCATCAACCACCTGGATTAGGTATCATCACCCATCTTTTTTTTTCTGTCGGGCCTGATGATGGGAAAGAAATCCTTAGACCGCCATTCGTGCATTGGGCGAACAAGCCCGAGGTGATCAATTGCTAGGTAGGCTCCGTAGATGGCTAGACGGGCTAACGAAAGGGTAGCAATTCTAGCGAAGCAGCCTTGTCCCATTTTCTTTTTTTAGGGCGTCTTGGGTCGTGAACTGGACTTCTCGAACAAGGTTGTCGCCGTTCCTCTGCGAGCATTCCTCTGACCTGTCTTTTCTCTCGGGCTGCCCGTACATTCCCTTGTTTTGTGTGTGTGCCTGTTGTCTCTCTCTACTCTGGCCATCTCATCTTCATTCTCTTGTCTCTCTTGTCCCATATTGTCTTGTCTTGTCTTGTCCAGTCTATGGCTCCTTCCTTGGGCGGGACCGTTCGCGTCATACCTCAAACCTCGACCCCAAACCTCCATGGTCATTCGAAACCTGGACCTCAACCTCGACCTCGACCTCGAACCTCGATCGAATATCAAACATCTTAGCCCATCCGCCTGTTGCTGTGCACCTCGACCTCGATTCCTCCTCATTCTCTCGCCCGCACCCATGCCTCTGCGATAACCTCGACTCCCCAACCAACCAAACGCACATTCATCCTTCGTCATGGCCGCCTGGATATCTTCCGAGGCCTTCCTGCCATCGGGCGCTTTCGACGTCGACTCGAACCCTCCGTTCGCCTGCCAGTCGTCGCCGCCCATTGCTACTCCGTCCGAGTCATCTCCGAGGAGCGCAAATCATCACAGCCACCGACAGCGCTTGCTTTCGCAGCCAGGTCGCATCCCTCCTGCGAGCTCGTTTCCCGTCAACCACGACCCCGTGCCTCTCTCCCTTTCCTCGCTGCGCGCCGCTCACGCTTCTGCTTCCTCTTCCTCCCAAGCCGCCTCCCACATCCCCCAGGGCTCCTCCCTCCGGAGTCCCCAGGCCTACCTCACCGTAGATGCCTCGTCGATCCATCCCAACCGCCTCTCTCCCTCGCAGACGGTGCCCGCGCCTCTTCCCGACCGAGGCCTCCCGCCTTTGTCCACCACTCCCATCACCAGCATCCCTCAGTACCTCGCCGGCGCCTCCCTATCTCGATCCGTCTCGGCCGACGCCGGCCCGCCCACCCAGCAAACATCGGTATACATGGTGCAGCGCCTGGTGCAGCAGAACTCGCTGATCCGCGAGGCCTGGGAAGCCGAGCGCAACTATCTCGAGGCGAACCGCCGCCGCGCCGAGGAGGTGTACCAAGAGGACCGCGCCATCATGGACGACGTGCGCGAGGTGTGGGAGTCGGAGAAGACCACCATGCTGCGCGAGATTGAGCGCCTCAAGGAACGCCTCTACCGCCTCGAGGGCGAGAACTCGACACTCAAGTCCATGGCCGTCCAGGTCACGGGCGTCGTGTCGCCAATCGGGAGCCAGCGGGGTGGCAGCGGTGACGCCTCGTTGGAGAGTTCATACTTCTCGACCGTCCCGAGCCACTTGGCGTCACGATCCCAGATGCCGTCCTTCCCCAACACCACCAGCAGTTTCGCCAATAGCTGCTTTGCCAATAGCTTCACCAACAGCAACACCACTAGCTTCACTGTCACCGACCCGTCGTCGCTGTCGCTCGGCCTCGACTGCGAACCGCGCCGCCTGAACATGCTCAGCCCCGGCAGCTCTCGCATGTCGCCCACCGGCCCTCTGGATCCCCGAACCCAGCCTGAAAAGTCAACGGACAAGGACTTCCTATCTTCGCTCTCGGAGGGGTCAGCCGGGCCCGTCCCCATCATCGACGTGCAAGAAATCGACCCCAAGCTCGAGGGCATCCCCATCAAGGCCGCGGCCGTTCAGAAACCTACCTTTGGCGACGGCAGAGAGCATGCCGAAACTCCTCCGTCGCCCACCACGTCGCCACCAAGCCGCAGAGTTGGCAACAAGCCGGACATGGTGCAAACCATCTCCGTCGAGGGCCCTACGTCGGGCGAGAACACCCCCGTGATTCTCTCGGCTGCCGAATCCAAGCGCCTAACCATGCATGCCGGCCACACGCCGTGTCACTCTCTCTCGCTCGTACCCACTAAGTTTGGCACCGAAACGAGCTCCATTGGACCCCCGAGTGATACAGCCACCCCGTCAGCCGAGACATCGACAAATACCTCACTGAATGCCATTGGAGAGGCCTATCTCGATGCCCAAGCCAACGGGGACAAGGCCTGGAAGGACGGCCACCAAGATCACCCAGAGCCCAAGCTCGATGCCGCGACCGACAAGCCGCTCAAGGGCCCGCTGATGATCAAGAACATTCCCGCTCAAGACGAAATCTTTTGGGCCGCCGTCAATAAGAAGCTCAAGCCCATCAGCCAAGGCCAAGACGCCCTGCCCGCAGTCATGCGGAGTTCGCCCGACGCCTCCGAGGTCAATCCCGAGTCCGAGGAGGCGGTGCCTTCAGATTTCATGCTGCCCAAGTCAATCGAGCCGGTGGGCGGAGACGGCTCCAACGACGTCCACGCAGAGTCCGAGGACGACTGCGAGACGCCCGGCAAGATGGTCACGGAGCACATTCCACTCAGGTTCAAGTCGACATCCAATTTCGGCGCTCCATTCGGCGCATTGTAGGGTAATGCCCGACGGCCGAGAAGGGACAGACTTGATTGTCGAGCCTCGCCGCCCGACGTGCCTTTGAGACAGCCTTTGAGACAGCCCCGACCTGCCAACTTTGGCCGCCCCTGGGCGTCAGGCCGGACATGGTCTCCTCGGGGGTTCATTAATGCTCCACCACCATTGAGTGAGGCGTCGGATGGCGGTGTTTCGCCATGATCTGGCTGGTCACGCCTCTTCATAACGTTTTTTGCACTTTTTAGAATAATGTTTTTGGGGTCGTTTCTCAATACTTTACGACCAACATGACCTGTCATGACTTTTTTTCACACATTCGCCCCCATCTCTTCGCCCTTTTTGGTTCGGTTGCCTGGAGGTTACACGGCAAAACATGGAAACGTCATGGATTGGAAGCGGCTGGATTTTTGTCTTTTTCTTTCTTTTCTTTTAGAGATGTGAGTTGACTCTCGGCTTGTCCTATTGTCAACGCATTCACTCTTCACTACCCATCATCGCAAGGCGCTCGGGGGGACGGCTTCTTCTCTCAACATGGCATCACGTCCATGGATGCAGAAACATGGAGGATACGTTTTTATTGAATACCCTAGGGATAGTTGAAGTCTTTACTTCCCTCTTTTCGTGAAACGGAGTTTTTTTTGGGGGGGCGGTTGTTGGGATGGGGCAGGATATGAACTGGGAACTGATGGGAATGACCAGGACTGATGAGAAAGGCGGGAAAGACGGCACACGGCGGGAAACGATTCAACAGACTGGGAACATTCAGATCAAACAGCAGCCTTTTGTAGGGTATTGCTTGAAGAGCATGATTTCATGAAACAAGACTGTGGGTGCCGTTGCGCCCGAGCTGAGAAGAAGCCTTCTGGCTCGGTAGTTTTTTCATCTTCCCATGGACCTAAAGACAGAAGAATCCCTCAGTTGGGGGGTTTTCACGCAAGTAGTTTTATGCATCAAACCAGGTTGATTGCGCTGGGAACACACTTTCTCTCTTGTTGGCTGTGTTGTTTGATCCGAGACGATGCGACGAGCATGCAGAAAGACGTTGACGTTTATTCCTGTCTAAAAACATCCAAGTCTCCCTTGCCGCTGGCTGCGTTGTTTGATCCAAGACGATGCAACGAGCATGCGCAACTACATTGATGTTCCTACCTATAAACATTGAAGTCTCTCTCGCTTCTGGCTGCGTGGATTGATCCAAGACGATGAGGCTAGCATCGTAACGACGGTGACGTTAATTCCTGCCTGTCAACATTGAAGATCTACACTGTCGAGTGCCCAAGTGTCAACCCCCCCTGCCTTTCCAATTCGCAAAGATAAGATGAAAACGGTAACACGCGAAAACTCGATAACGCCTGAAAACTACCCTGACCCCTGACTCGTATTCTGTTCGTTCATCCGTTCGTTCGGCCCGTCTAAACGCCCATGGTGAAGTCGTGTTCGATGCCAGGTGTCACGCTGGCCATGAACTGCAGCGGTTTGGTCAGTAAGAGAAGGGGATTTCGGAGTTATTAAAAGTAGACGTACCTTGAGGAACACAACCAAGTACTGATCGACGCGGATAGCAACCTCGTGATCGTCAATCTCAGCCTGATGGACCTCCTCCCACTCATCCTTGTCGGCCGCCTCCTGCGCGCCCTTGACATCAAGCTTCCCAATCTCGTCGACCAGCCCTTCCAACCCAGCAGGCGTCTTCGTAGGCTCGACCACATCGTCATCATCGTCGTCCTCGGCGGCGCGAAGGGCGAGCTTCTCCCTGCGGATGCGCAGGGCGGCGTCGGCGCGGTCGAGCAGCGTCTTCATGACCGAGGCGTGCTTGCAGGGGTGGACCGAGGCCATCTTGACCGTGTTAGAGAAGAAGGGGAAGTCCTCGAGCGTGACCGTCTTGTCCTTGTAGTCGCCGACAATGTCCTCCATCATGTCCTGGGGGGGGAGGGGCTGGCCGACGGGGTTGTAGCCCGAGAGGTAGAGGCGCGGGGTGCGGTAGTAGGTGCTGTACATGATGTAGAGCGTGTATGTTCGGCGGCCGCTAGTTACCGAGTTAGTATTTTCTTGCCATATCACCGAAAGCTAAAGGTTGGAAGAGCTCACCTGCTCCTGGAATCGCTGCCGGTGTCGCGAATGATGGCCTCGTCGTCATCCTCGTCCTCCATGTCGGGAATCTCATCATCCTCGACAACCTCGCGATCGCCGATATTTCCTGAATCGTCCACCGTCCTCACCTCCTTGACCTTGAGAGGCTGAGAGCTAGCCAGCCCGCCGGTCCTCAGCCAACCGTCCTCGTCATCGCCGGGGCTCCCGCCGCGAAAGTCCTCGCCATCGCGCACCAGAGCCTCCTCGTGTCCCGCGTCGCCTGCAAAATCATCATTCAGGCGGCGGTGGCAGGGCACGTTGCGGGTGACGAGGAACTGCTTGCCGGGGGGCAGGTGGCTGGCGCGGGCCTCGGGGGAGTCGGCGTCGCCCCAGGACCACGTCGGGAACTTGTAGACGAGGTAGTCGCCGGCGGCAAGAAACTCTTCGGGGGTGATCTGGCCCGTCTGGCGGAAGGTCGACGTGTGGGAAACGGGCGTGTAGCGGTCCCGGAGGGTGTTGACGGTCGAGTAGATGTAGTTCATAGTGTTTGGCGGGGTACCCGGCGTTAGCTAGGGAGATGCGGCGGTGCGATAGGATGGGCTATCGACGAAGGGTTTATTCGTCTGAAGTCGAGCAGCAGAGCCGAAGAGAGTTGAGCGCTGCGGGCGCGGTGTGACTTATTGGATAAGGCTGGACCTATTCGGATGATGCCGTAATCGAAGACGTGCTGGCGATGCGGGGTCAAACGGGTTGAGCTCCAGCGACAAGAGGGAGACTGCGCGATAAGGAAACAAAGGCAAGGCAAGGTAAGGCAAGCTCGGGAGAGGTGAAGTATTATAAAGAATAGCCTGTCGGAATAGTTGGTGAGTCGGGATCTCAACGTGGGACAAGGGAGGAGGGTGGTATGCGCGATGTTGAGTGATTCGGCAGGCTGTCACGGTTGGTGGCGATCACATGGTGGCGGTGGGAGTGGCTGATGCGAGGCCATTTGAGGAGGGGTCATGACCAGGCAGCTCTCTGAGTGGCTGCCTGCTTGGTCGAGTGGCTCAGTTTTCTTATCTTATCTTATCATCCACTCAAGGCTCGTCATCCTACGACGGAGTTGTTCAGGTGGCTACAGGTGGTTACAGGTACCGTGACTTGGGTCAAGAGCGTCATGGGATGCGACGTCGATCTCACAAAGAGTGATTCTACAGTATTACCGTCCATGTGTTTTGGCGGCCGCGAATGCATGATTAACGCTTTGCTGAGTTCAAGACTGCCGGATCTGTCCCGCCAAGTTTGATTGATTCGGCGGCTCAGTGGGTAACTTTAGCGGATCGTCGCTATGACAGCGCTCCGCCAGGCTCCAACCACTGCACGGCGCGCCGTAGCTCCCGTGGTCCACCCCGCCAAGATCGATTGGATGGATGGTATTCGAAAGTCCAACCCATGGAATGAATCAATCCCTATGCAAACCAATACTAGTACTATAAGGAAGGCATGTCCTCTCGATGAATGCATTCCATTGGATCAAATTTCCTCCATAGTCGAGCGGTCAATCGAGCCAGGGCATGTGCGCATCATGCATTATTAACACCAGTCCCGACAGACAGGTTCCGGCATGTCACTTCCCGCCTTCTTCACCGACCGCCTAGCCTCTTGGCGGCCGACTGCTTCCAAGGACGAGATTATTATTTCTAGATGGAATTGTTTCTAAAATAAGACGCATTCAAGGTAGGCATGCGAATGGCTCAGCAGAAATTCGGAATACCGCGATAGAATTTCATCTCTTCTCCCATGCCAGTCGCCTTCTCTTAGTAGGGAACATCCAGGATGCAACCAGAGGAACGTATTCGTACCTCTCAGAATATCGGCTATCCTGACATAGTCCGCGCCAAACATTCCGTCTCCTAGTCAAAAGTATAACTGCACGACGGCCGTGAAATGGAGAGAAGAAAAAATTTCCCGTTTCGATCAAGAACGGCATATATCTGATCCTAAGAGCAATTGGAGCAATTGTTGTTGAGCTACTACGAACTCGAGCCTCAAGAGCAGCCTGCAAAGCCGACCTGCAACGCAGCATGGATTTACCATCTTCAACACTCCTTCTCCCAGGAAGCTCCTCCACAACTACGGAGCCGCTTTTGCCATAGCCATCGCAAATAACCTTGTGTTTATACGTACGTCGTAGATACACCCCAACAGGACCTCGTCAGTCTCAATAGCTCGAGAAGCTTTTAAGGTCGCTCGTCCGCAGTCGCCTCAAGCCATGAGGCGTCTGGTTCGACGACTTGGCACCCACTGCCCTGCTGGGTTCCGGAAAGTTCCAGGTGACAACTTTCAAGGCTCCTCGGGATCAAAAGACGACGTCACCTCAGCCTCCCGTTCAAGGCTCGTCCATCTCGGCGTTTTCGACCGATTGAAAACAAAGCTGGTAATCGGCGTGCATTCAAAGCCGACCTCGAGCTCAGCCTCTCGGCGAGAGTGTCTGGTGATCGCTCGGTATTGCCTCCTTGAGCCTCCTCTGAAAGAGCAGGAGCCTATAAGCTCGCAGCACTTCAATTGTACCACACATGTGACGCGATGTGTCAAACATCTCGGCAATGTCTACATCATCATGCTTCTCGACGGCTCTCGACCTCCGTACGAGCAAGACCTAGACGCAACTCCCCCACGGATGCTTCCTGCACTTCGCAGCCTCTCGCAGCTCGTCACCGCGCGATCACCCCAAAACAAGGATCCCGCGGGCTTCCCTGTTTAGTCAAACCCGCGTCAACCCGGGCACTGCAGCCTCTGCTTACGCAAATAAGCTGAAAGAACGAAGGGCCTGGATCATACATGTCGTACTTGGGCCGGCTAGAGCAGGCCTTTCGAGTCGAGAATAGACGCCACCCCGAGATGTTACGGTACATACGAGCAAGCCCAAGCGGAATGCGAGGCAAATTCTCAAGGAAATGCCTCCCTCCCTTTCGCAATGGGCTGGGGCCGAGACCATGCATGAGTGCCCAACTCAGGCCTGGACCGTCTGGGTACGGGGTGAGGCCAGTAATTCACCCACTCCAAATTACAAAGGTAATAAGGCAAGGGAATCAAACCAATTTGTAAAAAGGCAGTGTGATGATAAAAAATCCTTGCGAATTTGTTTCTGAGCTAGTCTATCTCTCCTGAAAGTGGCCGAGGTCACACTCTCCCACAGTGCGCGCAAAAAAACGCCTTTGCCCCGACGCCTGCCGCAGAGAGCCTGCGAGGTAAGATTTTTTTTTTTCTGCAGCCTTTTGCGGACAAAGTGCGATGCCCCGATTGCCGGAGTGAATAAAAGAAGGTGAAAATTGACAAAGGGAAGAATAAAAGTGAAAGTCCTGTTGTACCTCCGCCAACTCTGCGCTGTTGTTGCTGAGTGCGCCTAATTATCCTGCGATGTTTTTTAGGCGCTTGCAGGAGCTGGCCTCAAAAAAATAACAAAGAAACGTCCCCAAAAGAGACGGAAAGAAGTGCAAGTGACATGAGCCGTTGGCCAAAGACTTCTGGCTCGCTGCAGCCGAGAAAGTAAAAGCCCCTGGTCCCCCATTGTTCGCTGTCTTTTTTCAGAGGCGGGCTGAATGTTGGCTGAAAGACAGATACCACTCAAGTTGTCGTTGTGTTGTGTCGTTCTCGAGATCTTGCGAACCCGAGTTTCTGTGATTGTCGTGTCAGCAGATGGGTTCCAGGTAGGGCGGGAGGTGGCAATGCTTACTTGGAGAAGAATTCTACTTCTTCTCCTTCTCCTTGCCCTTGTCCTTCTTCACCATAACCTCAGTGACGACGAGGACGTTGTCCCCCCAGGCGTCGGAGCCGCTGGAGCCGGAGCCGGAACCGGAACCAGAGCCAGAGGAGGATGAGTTGAGGAAGTCCATCTCGTTGGAGATAGACTGGAAGTTGAGAGTGGTGGTGTTGTGGAAATCAAAGATGGCCATTTTGATAGTTGAGCTGCGATGCCATGTCAGTCAAGGTCTTCAAGTTCTTTGGCTGATGTTATCCTACCTGGAAGCAGTTGATTGAGCAAGAGTGTTGTTTAGTTCGAGTGAACTGAGTGTTGTTGTGAAGTTGTGGGTGTTGTCGAGTGGTTGAGTGAGGAGTGGTGATGAGGATGGTGCTTCCAACTTCCATCTCAACAGCTTCAGTCGGCCCTTCTTATAGAAACTCGACGGCAACCTCAGGATGTCATTTCGCCCTCTTCAAGTTGCCCGATGACATGGCCACGGCCAACTCGACCTCCAGCATTGCCTTGCTCAGCGTACACTTTGCAAAAGAACCACAACCAACAACCCCAACTCGTGAGGCGGTTCGCCCCTTGCTCACGCCTCACCCCCAGGAGGCCCAACACCGAAACTTTTCATGACGGTCACCCTCTTTCTCACCTCAGGCCTAGTTTTTATTTTTATTTTTCGAAAAGTCTCTTGTTGGATTGGGTCAGGAAGCAGAAGGGGGTTACACACTTCATACTGGAAAAAGTCTCGTGGGCGCAGGGGTGGTCGATTCATGGGTCCCCCAGCCGGGTCGTGATAATAGGTCTCCCCTCTCCAAGAACCTTACGACTGCGCCGCGGCCTGCTCGCATGAAGCCCTGGTACCTAGAATGTAGGGCTGGCTAGGCATTCTTAGCTTGAACTTGTCGTGTGGAATTGAGTCATTCGCCGTAAAGTGTAGCCCGACCTGTTGGAAAATTTTCGACCACTTCTGCGGCCAACCCGCTTCGCTGCAGTTACGCGGACACTCTATGCCTTGCGGGAGCATGCACATGGCCAACAGGTCACAGGATTGGCTGACTTGCATGTGAATAGTTTATCCAGTTGAAAGACAAGCCCTCTTCGTTCTCCTGATTTGGGGCGGGGGTGACTTTTTCCAGTTGCGGCCAACAGCGTCCTCTCGGCAGTTGGTTTTGAGCCTGGACTCCTCGTCGAGATAATTACACTTCAATTCGGAGGCCGCGCCTGTCGGTCAAGGAAAGTGGCCGGAGGGAGTGGGACTGAAGCACGAGAGACGTCATCAGAGTAGGCTTACTCGCGGTCCTTTCCACGACGATTGGGCTCTTGAAGAATCCAACCTTGCGTGTGGTTCGGTCAAGCAAGCATCGTCGATCACACGGGGGGGGCACAAGTTTGAATATCTGCTCGCCGTGATGTCACTCGGCGCTCCCGGTGACATAGGCCGAGCCACGGCTGCACAAAAGTCGAAAAATAAATTTCCATTTGCAAAAATTCCTCAAGGCATACTGTGCTACTCAACAAGAAATGGAAGTGAGACACGTTGAGCGGCGTGGCGCCGCATGAGTGCTTGAAAGAGTAAGAGGTGGGAGCTAGGCGGTGCGGCGAGGATGAAACACGCCTTTTCAACCCGTCCCATTGGCTCATACGAGGTTTTGCCGGTATTCCAGAGCGGTGAGCAAGAATGCAGTTGTTGAGTCGAAAAGGGGGATTTGGGTCTCGTTGTTTTGTTTTGCACCCCCCATCAGCACCAAAAAGGAGGGGGGGAGTGGTTTTGGTGGTTTTTACGTTTTCCCTTTTCGGAGGCCGAGCGACGGCGGGAGGGACGTTGGTACTAGTGGGTAGGTACGCATCCCGTACCCTGTCCGAATTTCGGGCCGCGTCGGTAGCGCCTGCTGAAGATTTTAGGCGCAACTTGAAGCTTGGCAACCGCGCGCAAGGCAGCGAAGCAGAAAAGACATAAAACCCATGGATGCGCCATGATCCTTCCGTGGATCGAAAATAGCCGCGGTCGGCGCTGGGGCAGGCGCGTCAGTCTGCCTCGTGGGAATTCCCCGTGGGCGCACCTTGCTCGGAGCAAGTTCCCCCATATAGTGTGTATTTCACAGCCCTTGCGCCATCCCCTCCGAGTCCCCATGCCCCCCGTAGCCCTCCCCGAAACCAGCCGGGGGCGTGTGCATCCACCTCTCTCGAGTGTGTGTGGTTCCTCCAGGCTCCCAGGTTGCCTTCTGTAAATTGTGAGCGGTTTTGCCCAAAAATCGCCTTGCCAAGACTTTGTCCTTTCCCCTAATTGGCCCCGCCCGCTTTAATTACCTGCAACGAGCCTGGGAGAGGGTCCCGTGACCATGCGGAAAGTGCCCATTTCTTCCCAGCTCCCCTTCACACCCGCGCGAGACGGCCAACTTGGACCTGACCACGACACTGCCACGCCCTTCTTCATTGGGAATTCCCCCCTTCGACCCTCGTTCTTCTTCCTCTTCCTCTTTTCTTGACACTGCCTCGCCCGACCTTGGCCCTCGAGCGATTAATATTTATTTTTTCCCCCGTCTCGCTACCCAGGCCACTTTTTGGGGGGAATGGCGCAAGAATGCACAGGGCGCTACCAGATGGACGCACCCTCCCAATCCCCAGGCTCTGGTACGCCGTCTGGCTACGACCCCAATCCCGCGGCGCCACCTCGCACCGTTGAGGAGCAAAAGTCTGGGCACCAACAGCTCGAGCACCAACACCAACAACCCCCCTACGAGATCCCGTGCTACGAGCTGAGTAGACTCCGGGCCCTGGGGAAGCATCCTCCACATCCTCCACACGCAGACCCCCGGGCTTCGCACCCACCTGAGCGACTCTCCTCCTTCCAAACGCCGATCCGACCGGCGCCGCCGCCGTCGGCCCCTGTCATGGGGCCCCCTGGGCCAATCTCGGACCAGCCGCCGCCGCCGCCGCCGCCGCACCCGTACCCGCAGCAGCACCAACAAAACCAACAGAACGAACACCCGCGACACCAACTCCAGCACCCGGCGCCGCACCCGAAGCCACAGCCGGGCCTTAATAACATCCCCGATAATAACGGCAACGACAATGACAACAAACCCTCCAAAACCCCCAAACGCTCCAAACTAGCCGCGCCCCCCCCGAATTCTTACATCGTCCGCAACGTCAAACACCCCTTCCCCCCCGCCCTTTCGAGCCACATTGCCCACATCGCCCTACCCTTACCGGCCATTGTCGGCCCGACAGACAAGTCGGAAAAGGTCGACCGCCCCTTCAAGGTCTCCAAGAACCTGTCGCGCCGCACCCGCGTCGGCCAGACCATCATCTGGGACCGCCACAAGACGGTCGAGGAGAAGCTTGGCGAGGTCAACATGCTGCTGACCAAGATGCCCCAGGGCGAGGAGGACTGGGTCGCCTACGCCCCGCGCTCCCCCAGCGACGTTGACAACCTCTTTGGCCGCCTCACCTTGCAGAAGTTCTCGAGGGCCAAGCGCGGCTCCATGACGTACCAGCAGCTGCTGCAGGAGTACGAGGAGCTCGTCACCCAGGTGCCCCTCTACGAGAAGCAAATGTTCAAGGTAATCTCGGTCGGCCTCAGCAGGGTAGCCACCAAGCTAGGCCCCCTACGGACCAAGGAGGTGTTTGAAATTATGGACGGGACTGCTTCCGAGCTACGGTGGACGCGCGTGGCCGTGTCGAGAATTATTGACGCCTGCGACATTCTGGCCACTTTTGGGCTCGGGGAGCGAGCGTACGAACTGTCAATGCGTCGTGAGTACCTGTATTATTATTCATGGTTTGCCTAATCATGTGCTCGGCTAACTCCCCCTTCTTTGCGCAACCACGCAACAGGCGACAAGCTCCCCAGCACCGTTGGTCGCTTCACCAGGGAACACTTTGCCCTCCTCATTGCCCTCATGAAACTCCATCCGGAAAAAATCTACAAGCCCCTGCAGTCGTTGCCCTCGGGAAAGCTGCGCATCCCCAGCATCCTCTTCGAACTGCTCGGCGGCGAGGAGAGGATGATCAAGGAGGACCGCGCCGAGCGGCCCATGACAATTGCCGACATTGCGGGAGTGCTCGAGGTCCCCCCCGGGCAGCCCCACACGAGCTGGCTCGATCCCAGCCGGGGACGGGCCATCCCGGTGCTGCGGCCGCTGAGGCCCGACGACGTGGCGAGGGTGCTCCGGGCGGCCAGGCTTCAGCCGGAGACGCGGCGCCTGAAGACGAGTTCGTTGCAGGAGCTGATCAATTGGCGCGTGTTAGACCTGTCCGAGGCCATGCATGATAGATAGTTGTTCTCGCTCGGGCTGAAATAAAATAATGGCGAATCTAAGTCGTACCTCTGCTCTGAACCCCGTTTGCGTCAGATAGAGTTTTTGGTTGATGGGCCACTTGAACTTGCAGCACGAGGCTTCGCGAAACGAAACCGCGCTGGCTTCGATGTCCCGGTCGTGTAGATGGACGGCCAGCCCCACGAAGCCCTTTGGCACCCAGCAGATGCCGCCTGGATCGAGCGAAAAGACTTGAGGCCACTTGGTCTCTCTTAGATTCCGGAATAGAGGTTCCTGGAAATGGCGCAAGCACAGAAAATGGTTAGCTGTTTGCGGCTTTTTTGTCCTCTTTTTTCAGGGTTTTTTTTTTTTTCTTTTGACGAAAGCCCTCATCCCCCCCCTCCTCCTTGTCTCACTGTGCGTTTTTCACGAACCTTCTTGATTTCCTCACACATTTCCATGCACTCGTCTGGTATCCCCAAGTCCCATTGTTTTGAACCAATGGCCCTTGGCTGGATCCACACGATGGAGGCTCTGGCGTTTGGCAGCAGGGCGCCCGAACGCTCGCCCAGGGGGTCCAGGCCGAAAAAGCAAACGGGCCGCAGGCCTAGGCCGGCGTCCTCCCACCGCAGGCTGAGGGTGACGGCGGGGTGCTGCTGCTGGGCGGCGGACGGGGGCTCGCTGCCGGCGGCGCTGGCGGGCGCGCTGGGCGGCGCACTGGGCGGTGCGCTGGGGGCGGCAGCGTAGGGTTGGGAGGGCAGCGCATCCGGGTAGTGCTGTTGCGCAAACGTCTGCTGGGTCTGGTGCTGCGTCGGGAACGGGTGCACCTGCTGCTGGTAATACGGCTGGTACTGCTGGTACTGCTGTTGGTGGTGGTGCTGGAACTGCTGCTGCTGCTGCTGTTGCTGTTGCTGAAACTGCTGCTGTTGAAAATGCTGCTGCTGCTGCTGTTCCTGCTGCTGTTGCTCTTGCGACGCCAACGCGGGAGGCAGAGGAAAGTTGCCCTGGCGCGCTTCCTGCTCCTTCGGGTCGAGATGGGCTGCTGCTGCTGCTGGCGAGTCTCCTTGGAACGGATACCGGATCATTGGGGAGCGCCATGAACGGGGGGGAGAAGGTGTTCTGCGGTCGGGTCCCGAAACATTTCTGGCCAGCGCGATTCTCGCAAAATGACCGCGCGACGCAAAGGGGGACAGAAATGAAGTCACGTGCGTCGACTTTTTTTTTTTTTTTTTTTTTTTTTATGTTTATTTCCCTTTCAGGACTTGTCCTGTTTTCCTTCAACGGCTGTCACCGGGGGATCCACAACCACTGCAGTCTTCAACGGGACGAAGCGCTGCGTGCCGGTCCTTTTCATTCCTCTCCCCACCGCTGAGGAAGCAGAGAATGTCGGAGCCTGGAGTGGCGACGGGAGCGAGCCACTGCCACGGGACCCGAACACACGTGCCGCCTCGACCTGTGATTCGACTGAAAAGTGCCCGCCGCAATTAAAAGCTGGTGCCTGATCTGGTGGGCTTGGCCTCAGGGAGGGGGGCGGGTGCTAAGGCACAAGCGACGGGACCCGCGACCTTCCCGTCGGGTAAGGGAGGGGAATGGGGGATGCGATGGGATCCAATGGGAGGGATGGCATAGTGGATGGTGGAATTGGACATGGTAATCAGATGGGGGGAAGAAGCGGAACCTCTTTTGGCGTACCCAGTGCCAGCGCAACTTGGACAGAACGAGAGAGCTCCTCGCTCGTCCAACTTTGGGTGCTGACGGGTTCGCCCACGCTTTGGTATCGGTACTCACGGGTTCGCCCGGCCCTTTTTCGTGCTGACGTGCTTGGTTATTTGTTTGCTTGCTTGCTTGTCCTCTACTGCCGAAGCGGGTGCGACGTTGCCCACTCGGGCTTTCACTCCCGTCGTCGGGGTGCTTTCACGTGCCGTTGGGATCGAGGTAGAGGTACGAATACGTTAGCACTCCTCCCGCTGTCGCTGCCGCTGCTCGCTGCCAGAAATCTAGACACCCTCCGCGGGCCACCCAAAAAAGTCAATAACACGTCATAAAAAAAAAAAAAAAAAAAAAGGGAGGGACGGGAGCCAAGCTTCGAAACAAACCGGTTTGCATTGAATTAAGGAACCATGACCCTGAGGTCCTTTCCCTTTCCAGTCGAAGCGAACAAACAAAGAAAAAAAAATTACCCTGTCCATCTTTCCCTTGGCAAAACAGCCTTTCCCTGTCCTGTCCATCCTTGGACCCATGAACCATCCGAGTCCCGACCCTTGATTGCTCTCTGCCGAGACGCGGGTAGCCGTTTGCCTGTTTGCATTACCCGATTCCGGTTCCCATTTCCCTAGCCGTTGCGCGTTCGCTTACCCATAGTCCATGCCAGCCGGACGTCAAAACATAAAGTCCACCCTTCCCCCTCCCCCCGGCTACTGTCTAGCATGCGCTGTCTAGCATATGCTGTTCAACAAGTCTTGTCTAGCAAGTGCCATCTAAGTCGCGCTGTTAACATGTGTCTAACATGCAGGTAGGTGCTTTATTTACCATACCAATCGGCACCTCTCCGGGCTAAGCCACCAGTCTCGATCCGACGGCTGGGACTCTCGCTTGTCGAGGTTGTAGACTTCGCTCAGAAAGTAGAAGTCTTTGACTGGAAGCGGAGGGACATCACCGAAGTGGCCCTCGTCATTGTTGGTATCGTTGCAGTTGGCGACGTCGGGATTCTTGTTCTTGTCGTCGGCCGTTGACAGGGGCGAGCCATCGGCCGGGGGAGACCCGGGACACAGGAGGATGCCTTGCTCCTCCTGCTCCTTGCGCTTGCGGGCGCGCTCCTCCTCCGCCTTCGCCTCCTGCTCGAGCATGAGGGTGAGGTTGGATTGGCGGGAGACGCTCGAGTTGTTGCTCGAGTTGTTGCTGCCGCCGTTGCGGAAGCGGTTGCGCAGGCTCTCCTCGATGCACTTTTGGAAGTCGGATATGCACTTCACAACGTCGTCGGCGACGTCCTCGTTGTCGTCGTCATCGGCGATGGCGCAGTCGTTCCAGACGTGGGCGCAGTCCTTGAAGACGTCGAAGACGCTGTTCTTGGGGGTGGGTGGCGACGATGCCGGAGTGTTGTTCGGGACAATCGTCGTCGCCGGCGGCGTGGCCTCGATGGGCGTGGCCTTGATGGGTTTGGGGTTAGCCACCATGGTGGACATTGCGGTAGGCCGCTCTCGTCAGATCAGTCGAGCGGGAGAGTGGGAGCGGGCGGCGGGAATCGGTCAGGCACGCACAAGGGTAGGCCTTCAGAGTGGGAATGGTGAAGTTGAGTGGTTTTGCTTCTGGTATGACAAGCGGACAAAGGTGACGGGGCTTCTCCTCCTTGGTTTGGCCTTGGGACCCGTCTAATTAAGTACGGAGCTGGTCCAAGATCAGGGAGAGGATTTCTTGTTTGTCAAGAGAGGGACTCGGCTTTCTCAAGGGATGGTCGATTCGGTGATGATGGTTTTGTGGTTTCTTCCCGCCTCTGCCAATTACTCTTGCAAATGGCGAGGGGGCTCCAATCTCCACCGAGACGCTCAAGTGAAGCTCTCCCTTGCGTTGGAAATGTCTCTTTTGGGATGAGCTTTTAGCGGTCAGTAAAAAGGGATGTCTTGGAGGGATGGTGTGTGTGGATCGGGGATGCTTACTCCGAATTCCTCTTTGCTTTTCAGCTGGTGGCGGGCGAGTGTCCACCTTCTGAGAATTGAGAAAACAATGCTAAGCAGAATTGCAAAGGGTGGCTTGAGAGATTTAATCAAGTCGAGAGATTTGTGTTTCGGAAGCGGGAGATGAGGGAAGAGAGAAGATGCAAGGGAGAGAGAGGAGCGAGGAGCGAGCTTTTGTCGTTTCAACTGTAATGTTGTGAGGAGGTGGTTTTTACAGTTCCCCAAGTTCCGCCAAGGACAGAGGTGAACAAGGACCGTCATTTCTCGTGGGTAGGAAGACGAGAATACCTACTGCAAGTTCGCTTCAGGCTCCTGTGCTCTCGGAGGGAGCAGCTTGGCTTTGGGTGTCGACAGCACGGAGAGCTGTCGGTCGGAGGAGGTCATGGCGGGTGAAGCATGAAGCATGAAGCATGAGGCCAACCAAGCCGCGGCGAAGCAAGGGAGGGCGAAAATGGGAGCGAGGTGATTGGGCCTGCGGGGACTTGAACGCCTCCCTTTCGCTGCATTCCGTTCGCTCTGTTCTCTCGCTCCATCCCTCGAAGTGGCCGGGTTCTTGATGTGTTTTGGAGGGGGTGGTGGGCGCAACAAACAAGCTGTTCATCGGGAGGGCAGCACAAGGGAGAGAGTAGAAAAGAGAGAGAGAAACGTGGTGGAGGTGGTACAGTGCTGCACGGTGCTTCACGCACAGCCCGGGTTCACAGCCTACGAACAGTAGGCGAGAATCAGCAGAAGCGTGAGCATCACCGAAGCACCGCAGGCTGCAACTCGGGCCCCGGGGGGAGCGACCTCGCTCGGGAATCGCGAAGGCCCCAAGCCGCCACGAAGCTGGAAAGTGTTTGCTCGTTCCCTGTCCCTCCCCCACGGGTCACGCCCACAAGCACCCTGTTTGCACCGTGTTTGCCTGCTTGCTTATGGACCCTCAATCACTGATCACTCCCTCGAGATGGCCCATCGACCGTCGATAGCGCCATCCGGCAAACTGATTTGCTCTGTCAGGTTCCCAGGCACACCCTGGCCTTGTTGGTCCTGGATGCACCCCTCTGGAGACAGGAAAATGATCCCCAACCAACACAACCAACATAAAGGGAAAAAAAAAATAGAAGAGCAGGAAGGTAAACCCTGGTGAGAAAATGCCCAAAGCTCCAATACGCCCCAGCAGTGAAAAGTACTCACGTGGAACCTTGAATTGAGTGCATTTCATTTCGTCTTTTTTCCGCTGGTTTGTGGTGAATATCGTGAGCGAAGGCCTTGAAGATTGACAGGAGGGAAGAGGCGACCGATCCGGAGAGAGCGACAATCGGCCCGGGAGGGAGGGGGTAAGGCAAATTGGATCGGCGATTGCTATCTAGACGAGAAGGACAAGTCTGGCTAGGCCGGCCTACCGATGAGAGACATGCATGTTTAGTGCACCCTACTGCAGTGGAATTCACTTGGTCGGGGCCTCAAAAAGAGTCGCACACAAGGGAGTGTGGGAGGGAATATATGAGCTCTCCCTCGAGGTGTTGGACCCAGGGTTTTTGTGCTCTGGTGACTCGAGTTTCTCTCCGCCCTGCTAGGAGCCTGGAGGCCCTCGGAAGGAGGCATTTTTCAATTTCTTTTGCCCTTTTTTTCCATTTGCAATTTGGATGGATTGCCTCCCTTCATCAATCGCGATGGGTACCATCGGTGAGAGAGGCAACGGGAAGGAACTGAAGCTCCCACTGGTCATGCACGGCAGCGACCGTGGTGGACACCGCCGATGAGATGCATGCCGTCCGGCTTCCCGCCCGCTCAATCAATCAGACTCGCCCTATCAAGTGATGACCTTTCGTACCGATTCGGACGCGTGCATTCCAACTCCATAATTCCCCATACGTAATCCATTTAAGCCGTTTGCTGGAAAACAGGCTGGCGCGTAGCTGTAGCGCCCATGCTCCGCAGCAGCCCGTGGACCTCTCAGTCGGCCAAACGGCGACGGACCAACGCATGCGACACCCACTCAACCGTCACACCAATCCTCCCGCACCGCTGTGTCACAGGAGTAGCAGCGGGTCCTATCTTTCGTGGTGTTTGGGCATGGACACTGCCCTTGAGCCGTCCCATCGTCGCGACCATGGCAGTGCTGACCCAAGGAGCCCCCAAGCCATGGTCAATTACCTACCGTACGAATACCTACCTAAGGAAGCACTCAAAGAATTGTACCACCGACACCAAAAAAGCCCAAAGCAAACACTCACGGGAGCCTGCCTCACCTCTCCTGAGCCCGAAACCGCCACACCTCTCCCGTTGGGCACACAGGCAGTCTGACTGCATTACACAAGCTGCACAAAGTCGCACAAATTGCCCACTCTTTTCCATCCGCCCAATCACCTGCGCCTCTTTGGACTTTTGTGGGGAACAAACTGGACCAGCAGCACCACACCTCCCAATGTCGAATCCATCCGCACGTAGCCGTCACATTACGCCGCTTCGCTCTGGCCCTTTTCACCACCCGTCACCATAGTCAACACCCATTCTTGCTGCACCCGCCCGTCTTGTCTCTGGTATTGCTCCTTTTTCCCACGGCGCTGCTTCCTGTCTTGCTGCACTTTGGCTGCATTGCCTTTGTGCCGCCGAAATGGTATAAAGCTGCGTCGGGGCTCCCTCCCCGAAAACGAAAAAAGAGGTTCGGAATCACCCATCCTCGCCATCATCAGCATCATCACACACATTACCCACTCCACCCTTTGGAACCTCAGAGTCCTACCTACCAACAGCAAACATCTTGCCTCGCCGTATCACATCCCTTTCGTAATCCTCTTCTCCTCCGAGACGGTCTAATCCCACACTCTCACAAGTCTGACGAAAGAACCAACCAACGCAGGCAGGCAGAATGTCCCTACAACTCCAGGTACGTTGACCAATATGATGCCTCCCCTTCCCTTCTCCTCCTCTCCCTTGCATCTCAACCAAAAAGCCCATCCCCCAACACCCAAAACCTGCTAGCTAACCAACATCCTCATGCAGGCCAGCGACACTCGCGGTACCTACGGCTACCACCCCTACTACGCCCAGGCGCCGGCCAAGGACCCGACGCGCTACGTCTCGCGCTACATTGTCCGTCGGGATCCCTCCAACAAGCCGCCGCCGCCGTCGGTGGCCCCCGAGAAGCTCAAGAAGCGCTCCGACTTCTCCAAGGGCGGCGAGTATCTGGCCTTGGGAGCCTCCTCCTCCTCCAAGGCTGCCGACTGCGCGGGCGAGCCCCAACGCCTGCAGCTCGACCCGGCGGACCTGGCGGACCACGGAGGCGGGCCTGAGCTGGGCGAGAGGGTTTTCGGGTGGATGGGGAACCCGCGCTACGACGAGTCGGTCTACAACATGCTAGAGAAAAAGAACAAGAAGAAGATGAAGGACTAGATGTGCTTCCATGTGACGAGCTAAACCTGATGACCTGTTGACATTCGGAGAGGGGGGGAGGTCGGGACGTGAATGGGGACGCCTCTATCTTGCGCAACGTCTTCCGCTCGTTAGAGTAGCCAGTATGTTAGTAATTTGATGAATCCACGACGGACGTTATGCTTGGGAATAAAGAATGCCTTGCCCTGCCTTGCCCTGCCTTGGCCGCGACCACTCCGTGACACTCTTTTGAACGGTCGTCGTGAAATTGCAACTCGTTGGCCCGAAACGGCGGCAACAGTTGGCCATGTTTGACAGACCGAGTCGGCCGCCGCAATGGCACATCGCAGCTCTGCGTGTTGCACCATTGCGCGACAAAGACGAGAAGGAAGAAGAAAAATCTGCCTTGGTGCTGGCACTGCTGTGTATCCTGCAAAATGGGCGTCATTTCGTCGGGAAGTTTTTTTCAACATGCGGCGTTTTGTTCCGAACGAGAAACGTCCCACGGCAGACGGAAGGAAGCTTTGCGCGACAACACTTGACACACACGAGAAGAGGTACTACAGTCTTACGGGGCGTAAAAACTACCCGACGGAGATATTCACAGCGGCGGTGATCAAAACTGCCAGGGCACCCGACCCGACCGACCGTCCCCCCAGCGTACGATGCCAGTAATTAGCTACCAGGCCGATCCGGTTGATGCTTGATCGCCAGGTCGAACATGTGCTTGTGTGCCTCGAGTCCAGGACTTTAGCCGGGACAGTTAGTGAGAGCATCCTTCGCAGGGCCAACGGCATAGATCTCATCCTTAGACAATTGCGCGGCGGCGTGGAAGAGGGCAGGGCATGGGCATAGGCAGGGGAGAGCGTCCTCCGTGCCGGCAAATGTAAGTTGATGGGCAGAATTGCAGAACCTGGGGGAACATGGGCATGGGGCATTGGAGTGGGCATTGGGGTGGACATGGCCCCCAATAGCTTCGGAGGCTCCCGTCCTTGGTCTTAAGAAGGCAAACGCAAGGCAAACACGGGGAGTGGGGTGGTGGGGTGAGTGGAGAAGAGGGAACCCTGAGCTCCAAACAGCAAGCTCCAAACAGCAAGCTCGTTGTGCTCTGGTGCTCCGCTTTTCCCTCTCAGCTCGGGTCCACTCAGAGCTCCCCACATTTCTCGCTCGCGGTGGAGTCAGAGTGTGCCATCGATACGCCTCCTGGTTGGCCAAACGGCCACACCCTCCCCTCCCACCCCCTCCTCCCCTAGGATTTTCAACCCGTGTGGCAACCATCACGGATGGCACAAAGCAGACAAACAACGCGCTCAAAGGCGCGGCACGAGGACCGCTTGACGCCGCCGCCAGGAACTCTTTTCGGCCGCTATCACTACTCGTCCCATCGCTCGCCCAGAAGTGCTCTGAATCAACGAGTCAGTTGCGCAGCTCGCGAGGGACTCAGAGCTCACCATCAAATCTCAGAAGTTGGAATGGGTGCTTTTGGAAAAGGAAGCCGACTCCCCCATCCATCCTCAGACTCTGAGAATGGCGGGACAGGCCAGCTTCGATTTTTTGTTTATTTTCAACTTTTTTTGTGTATTTCCGACCGGCGCCCTGCCTGCAAATTCGCACAGGGAATCCAACCTTTTCGCGGCCCTCCAGCAAGAAACAGAATCAGTATTCCTCCTCCAATCCATCATGTAGCCAGTTCCAACAAGTCATAGCTTCTCTCTTCTCTTGTATGGCGCCATCCACAGTACGTCGTCGTCAGCCTTCTTGAACGGCTCAAGCTCAATTTCCCTCACGCGCCTCTCCTCTGCAGCATAGTCCAGCGTACTATACGTCCTTCGATCATGCCCCATGAATCCAGCACGAGGCGTATAGCCCTTCATCATCGGGTGGCTTAGGATATAGCCGGCGTAAGGGGCCTCCATGAAATGAAGCAACTTATTCTGGCAGCATCATTAGCGTCCGCTTCCGAATATCAGAGCAACTTCTACTTACGCAGGCCCCCATTACAAGATCCAGCTGCCTGTGCACATGCAGCGGGGCATTTGGGTCAAATCTACCGAGCCGATCTGCGAGCAGTTCACTATTGTGGACGATCTTCCCATAGTGGTCCAGTCGCTTCTTCGTGGGAGGGCCCGATTGCCAGAGTGAGTAGCGAATGAGCCACTTCTCTTTGTCACTAAATAGCATGCTCCCCAGCGCAGTGAGCCTGGGGTTGAAGTGGTTCATGATGATGCGGAACGTGATTTCATTGTCCCTGCACTCTTCGACGGACTGGACCTCATGGACAGAATCACCCGCAGCCAAGAGCCGCTACACGTTGTAAGTGACTGCCTCCATGGCCAGATCGCGGATGGTCTTCTGTTTGGACAAACCTACGCCTTGGTCGGTTCCCTCGTCCACGAGAAAGGGTATCTCGATGGTTAGCGACGGCGGCAATGGCGGGAGGGGCGGGGCCGAGGACGGGATTTCCATTGACATCGGATTCTCGACGAGATTCTCCGGCAGTATAGGCATTGGGTACGCATTCAACGGAGGGACGCGGCCAGTCGCGCTGGGAATGATGAATACTCCCGCGGGGTTGGGAACCTGAAAGAGACATCGTGTTAGTTCCTGGTCTAAGATGGACCGAGTCGGATTGAGGAAACTTACTCTCGGAGGTGGCTCAATAGGAGCGGGTGGGTTCAGGGTCCTGAGGAAACGGTCAAAATTGTTCAAAACAGGGGCATCCATCGATGAAGCAATCAAGCAATCGGTCACGGGATGAAGCCAAGGAAAAGAGAGGATGGAAATGTGACTTACAACTGATAGGTCGCCTCGAGTGTGACCCGTTCGCGGCCTTCTGAGTCCAAATCCTCAGGCCGGGCCTTTCGTTCAGGCTTCATGATGTCGATGCAAGAAACGAGGAGGTTGACCACAGTGAGGGATGTGTTTGCCAAGACAAACACATCGATTGGTCACTCGCGGGAAATGAACTCCAAGAGAGTGGGCAGTGACGAAAGGCAAACAGGTGGGAGGTAGGTGGTAGGTAAGGCGGGTCGAAGCAAGTGCAGTTGGGGTTTTGCAAATCAACGTAGACGCGAGTTGAGGTCCAACAAAAGATTCCAGTCGAGCCCGAGGCAGGACTCGATCCCCTTTTGTATAGTTTCTGAGGACCACCTGTCATGGCTGGATCTCAAGGGAGAGATTCCTGGGCAGTGGTGGCCATTCTCTCCTTTCGTTCGCCCCCTCCGCCTCGTCTTGGGAAGCTGTCTGTCAGACACGGAGACTGATGAGCGGCCGCAAGCACCGAGACGAAGTGTCCCGAGGTTGGTCTCCACTGATTGCACTGGTCTATCCGTAAAGTTGGGTCTCACGGTCCGGTGGTGGAATGGCACTAAAGGGAAGCTTTGCCCTCGACAGGTTGAATGGGAACAGTTGCTGGCTGTTGGCTCGAGGGAGCGCCTCCGTGGATCGAGTCCTACTACTGGCACCCATGACATCACACTGGTCATCAATTCATCTCACTCGCCAAGTGTTGGAGCAGCTTGGCCATGCCTCGACACCAGTGATCAAACCATTGACACTAAGGAGACTAAAGCCAACACGCCCAGTCTTGGCCGGGGTCAGCAACGGGGCACGCGGGGCCAGTGGTGGTTGGGGTCTTGTCGCCTTCCGTGCTGACCAAGCCCGTTCGCGCTGGACTGATCGATCTCTCGATGCCGCCAGCGGATTTTTTTTTTTTTTTTTTCGCCCTCGCTCGTAAGATCCTCATGCCCCGAAAGGCGAGATCTCCAGGTCGCAGTGGCTCATCTAGTCTGTAACAGGAAAGATTGCGCCTGTCGAATGCGGGCACTTGCTCTGGGTTAAGCGCGATGTGAGGCGATTCGGTGGTCGTCTGCTCGTGCATTCGCCTGCGCACTGCCAACAATGGCCCGGTTTTGCGCTTTGCTCACAAAGGTTTCTTGTTCGCGCAGGGGCGTGTAGTGGGAGCTCAGTGGCTGATTGAGAGAAGAGGAAACTGCGCCGATGAAATAAGTCGAGGTCATGCAGAGACGGATTGGGAATGATGTCGTTCTCGCTTGAAATGAAGGTGCAAATTTATCACATGTGATGTGGTGGGTGTGAAGTGCTTCTTCGTTGAGCATCGACTTACGAGCCGCGCAGGGAAGGAGTGCCAAGCGCGGCAGGAGGGTTGATGGGGCAAAAAAAGGCCGCAGGGTGAAAAGGTACGAGCCCTGAGCGGCCATGATCCTAGTTGTTGAATGGGGCCTGGGGCATCCAGTCGGGAATGCAAGGGTTTCGCTGCGCATTACGCGGTCGACTGATGACAATGGAAGGCCGAATGAGACTCCTCAACTGAGAAAAAGAAACAAGACGTGCATGTTGTGAGCTGGCCGAAGGATCCGAGATGAAGTTGGGCTCAGCCTGAACTGAGGCTGAAAGATGGAGACGTGTACCTGGATACCTCAGGCAGGACAATGGCTCGATGTCTCCAGACTCTCTTGCCTTTTCACCCATCCCGAGTCCCTTGATCATCGTTAAGCATCGCGAAATTGAGGAAATCGAATCCATTGAGATTCAATCCTTTGAGATTTAACCCGCAAACCGCAAGATTGCACCACCCTGGCGGACGCTTGGATCCCGCTCACGCCTCCCCGCACTTCGGGATCATCTCTATCTAGTCGTTTTCCTCGCTTGACAGCAATCTCACGATTGAGTTGAGACGATTCCCATTTTTCTTAAGTGCGTGCTTGGACGCGGCGAACGATTGGATGGGACCATGGAGCCGTTCCCCAACCGGACGGCCGCATGGGCCGTGATTGGATTTTTCATCCTTCATCTTTATTTCGCCATGTTGCTTGGACAGTGTGGATTTCCATGGGGCAGCTGGACTGGGCGAGCAGGGCCATGTCTTGTCGGCTCAACTACCGGCAACGACAAGAAGCCGCCATTCCTCATCCCGAGAGAGACACATACCCAGTCGCCCAGCAGGGATCCGTGATAGACTTCATCAAATCACTGCTCGACATTGCATTGCAATGGCCGCAATCCAGGGAGCCAAGCCATGGCGTCAATCTTTACTGTTTTTGCAAGTACGCACATGAGGGAGAGAAATGAATCGCGTCTCAGGTTGCGGCTTTTGGGATGCCCGATTACGCGTCCATTTCTCCCTGGCTGGACTCAATAAGAGCTAACTCTGTGAATAGCAATTCTTCTCTCCCTCGCATCGCAGCTGAGGTCGAATTCAAGCCGCGGGCCTTGGCATTTCTTGACTGTGTTGAAGCGTCCAGGATCGAGATTCCAACCTCTGTCGACAACTTACCGTGTTCCGGTGGCCAAAAGGCGTGGGACCATGGCAATCATGACCAAGGAAGCCACCGGCTGGCCGGCCGAGGAGTCTCTCCGTCACTAACCAAGAACGGCCTCACGATGTGTCCTCAGGCGGCACTCAGTCCCTCAATCCCTTCATTGCAGACAGGAGCTCCAGGTCCCCCAAGCCCACTCAGTTCCAGTGCCGGCAGTCAAAAGAGGCCCGTCATGATCCTCCCCCGCTGCATCGCCAGCCCTACGGTAAGAGGCCTCAATCACTTACTCTCAATTACGGACCTATAATTGATTGTCTTGAAAAGGCGACACCCAAGCCGAAAATGCAACAGATTCCCTCCCCTCAGCCGCTCCTCAACCAGCCCACACACACGCACGAGACATGGATGTACACTCGTACCTCTACTTCGTACACACCACCTCGAGCATTCTGCCGTCCCGCCCGCCGTCACATTGAGTCTGGGCCCTGGCTCCGCCGTGCTTTAGAGTTTGAGTCCTGGGTCTTGTCAATCACTTCCCCGCGGCTTGCACTCCTCGACCGGGCACTCAAACCCACCTGCAAATCTCAACGCGGGCAACGTGCGTATTATCTTTGCTTCTTGTCACGGATAAGTCGTTCGTCGCACCGCATTGTGAAGTGGTCAGCACATGCGCGCCTTATCATGTGTCTACGCCATTGAGCCTGTTGCCCTCTGGGTGCGTGCCTACATGGAGAACTCCCAGGTGAGTAATCCAGGTGAGTGCCCTCCGCTTCGTTGGCCGGATATCTACAACTACTGCAGTACATGAGGTACTCTAGGCATTGTGCAGTACTTTTGCTTGGACAATCTCTTCGCACACATTCCCACTGACGTGCAGGATTAGCTCGTCATGAGAGCTCTCGCTCAAGGTATTGTTGATTGGCATTTCACCTACGTAAACACCATGTGTGGGATGAGAATTGTTGCTGATTGAGATTGACCGAAGCAACGATACCGACAGGCATCCCAGGATAGTTATATTAAATGTTTCGGCTGCGGCCTCCAATGATATTGGACCTGGCTGGGAGGCATCGCAGTAGCCACTCACATCGACGCAACGGCCGACATTACTTCGTCTTACTCCCTTCGCCTTCCGCCACCGGTAGCCGAAGAGGACGTGCCGTGTCTCAGTCGTCAGCACTACAAGGATCAAAACCTGCTCAACCAAAACATGCAGGCGATAGCTTCAAGCCATGATGGAGCTCGCCCTGAGAGGTAGTCCAATAACAGACCATTGCAGTACTCCTTGCCCGGCCATTTGATCATATCTCACATTTTTCTTTACTGCGCCTACACGGCTGGATGAGAATGGTTAGTTGTTCACATCAGGTGCCATGGATGGTGGTCGCTCCAGAGCCTCGATGCCCGCGCCGGTCCAGCGACATGGAGATCGCCGCGAGTCGAGCTGAGATGACACGGAACCTTCGGAGCGTACTCAAGTTCATGCTGGCCGTGATTTGCACTTTTGTCTCATTGGACCAAGAAAAGCCAGTGGGTTGAGAGAGCCTATGGGATTATAGTATCAAGCCTAAAGTGGGCACTCCTAGGCAAGCTGAGCGTGCAGAGCCTACTCAGTTGCACTTTCATATCGGCCATCGCCTCTTCTGGACTTCTCGTCGGCTCCCTATATGACGACGGGCGACATTTCGCTTTGACCGCCTTTTCATTCAAGGATGACTTGTCTTGCAGTTCTGCGGCCAATCGAGGGAGACTAGAGCCATCCTCGCCACTCATATACATGCGGGCATGGGCATAGGGCGCTCTCGAACGGCGAAAAGTGGAAAACAGAATGAGACACACACTGGCTTCTCCACCTGCACACGGTGGAAGCTGGTGCCGGCTCTCCGACCTTTGAGCTGCCCGAGGTCGGCAGGAAGAGGTCGAGATTTTGGGGGAGTTTGCCATCCCCCGCGATTTTGTCGACGGGAGCGTTGGGCTGGGAGCAGAGGTGAAATTAGTGGCGCTCGGTATGGCTTCGAGGCGGATTCTCGGTCAAGTATGTCGTCTGGGCTGTGATGTTGCTATTGGCAATGATGAGATGATAGATGTAAGTCGAAGGAGTCGATACCCTCAATGAGAGAAGCAGCGATGTGACTGACGTGTCATAGCGATGCCAAATTGTCGTGTCTTCTCTCGAATTGCCGTCCATGACAGCGGATGCAACCGTTGAGGGCCAGCGAATGTTCATGCACTAGGTGGCCAAGACGTGGATAGCATCCACCATGGTTCCGGGTAACAAGTTCTCTCTTCGTACTACCTCTGGCATTCGTACGAAAGGATTTCCGACCTCCTTTGGCGAAAATACCAGCCTCTCTACCTTCAATCTCTTTGTTCTCCATTGTTAACAAGCCCCTGCGTGGCACTGCAATTGATCCCTACCATACCAAGCCTCCAGGCCGCGGGAACGGCTAGTATCCGTACAATGAGCCAAACAGTCACAACAGTCAACCCTTGCGGAGACGTTGATTGTTGACTAAGGGGCAACTAAAGGGTGGTAGTGTCGAGTCGGGTCGCCAGCCTGAGGGTATAAAACCCCCCTCCTCCCTCTGACTGCTGCTCTCTCCCAACCAACCTCACCTCGATTCTCAAACTCTTCACAATGGCAGAAAACCCTTCTGAGGTGAACACCGTTGTTCGGCAATTGATCCATGCTCCATCGCCCCAGATGCAGATCGATAACTCAGTAAGCCAAGAAGCAACAGCCCAAGCAGACATCGCCTCGCGTCGCCTCGTGTCACTGACACTGCTCCTCCAGCCTCTCATCAACTTCGTGTTCAACGGCCGCGCCGTCTCCGGCCGCACCCAACAGTTCGAGTACCGGCCCGGCGATCCCAGCCCCACCATGTGCCACGTCTTCGTCAAGGACGACCCCGAGCTCCCTAGCTGGGTGATCATCCGCAAGGTCTCTCCGATCCCGAAGGACGAGCCCCCCTACAACCCGTCGGCGCTTAGCCACGAGCTGTACGCCTGGAAGCGGACGCGCGAGGCCGGGCTGGACAACGCGTTGGGCTTCCTCGGCGTCACCCGCCTCGACGACTGCGACGCCGTGGTGCTGGCCGACAACCTCAGCCACTCGGTCTACAATACGAGGCATGCCCCTCGGGAACCGCGGGCCCTCCACCCGCGCATCAGGGAGCTCATCGTGGCGCTCTGGACAGCCGGCTTGTACGTGGACTCCCTCGACCCGGATCACGTCCGTGTCCTCGCCGGGCGCTTCTACATGACTGCGTTTCCCGAGACGCGGATGGACCGCCAGATCTGCCCAGGGCGGACGTTCACGTTCGATGTCGATGCCGTTACGGATGGGATGGTCAAGCAGTGGGTTTGGTTGTTGGAAGCGAAGCCCGGCAGAAACGTAAACGTCTGGATGCCGTGCGAAATGCATTTCGGGGTTGTTAAAGAGGAAGTTTGTATCAAGGGGCCGGACAAGGGAAAAAGGCTGCAGAACGTGGACTTCGACGAGGATCTAACATGGTCTAAGCCTTACATCAAATTGGTGGAGGAACTAGGAACAATTGGGAGTCTTCCCGAGTCAACGTAGTGAGCAAGGGGGAGGAGGGTTGTTCAGCACCTTGACGAGGTCTGAGGTCCATGATCTATCCCTTCATTATATCCAGGTAGCTTGCCTCCCCCCCTCGACGGCGTTTGACGCTT
The DNA here is from genome assembly GCA_911649645.1 of Thelonectria discophora. Taxonomy (NCBI): domain Eukaryota; kingdom Fungi; phylum Ascomycota; class Sordariomycetes; order Hypocreales; family Nectriaceae; genus Thelonectria; species Thelonectria discophora. Next base: position 2,532,430 of record CAJVRK010000012.1, read on the forward strand.
TCGGAGACAAGGTAGGTTCGGTTCGCAGTATTGTTCGCCGCTTTCCCGGAACGAGACTTGATGTAAAGTGTCAGTGTCTGAAGAGGCAGAGTCCTGTAGGCGGTATCCTTTCCCCAGACTCATCGCCTCGTCGAAATCTCCCAACACCAGCTCTTCCTCTGCCCCTCCCTTCTCGGTGTGACAAGGCAGAAAGTGAGGCCCGCGATGCCAGCACATCCCACCGCCACCGATTCGTCCGCGGCGGTTACACTGCTCAAATCCTCACCACTTCCTTCCCCCTCCCCCCAGCTTGAGCAACCCAGCCCATCCTCCTCCCCCCCCCCCCATCTCCTTGCCCAACCTGCCCTTATAGTCCGGTTTCTAAAGTACCACCGTCGGAGACATCCATTTCATAATCTGGCGCAACTGGGAACTCGCAAGTGTCCAGACTTGCCGCGTCGCACAGAGAGTCCCCCATCGAGGGTCGTTCTTTCTCTTTCCGCTTCGAGATAATCGGAGGCTTGCCCAGGGTGGAGGAGGTTCTGGGTTCGATTTGCGATCTGTCCCAGTCAGAACGCGGAGCGGGCGTGTTGATGAGGGTTCTAAGGTTGTTCCGGTTGCGGGTGGATGTCTCCCTTTTTTTGTATGTTGAATTTTTTTTGTTTTTCCTGGGAGTCGAGGGATCGGTCGGGAGAGTCCTTTCGTTGATGAAATGGGAGTCTGTGTGATTCCAATCGAGGTCGCGATGTTCTTGGTTGTCGTAGGTATCACGACGGCTTGCCTCACTCAGAGAGAGGTACACACGTCAGGTGCAGGCAAAGAGCTGCTGGCATGTTCCAGCTACAACTACTAGAGGTATACAGCACGCTGACAGTCGAGACTTGATGTCGACATGATGTTTAAGACATCTACATTCGACATACATTTAATCGAGGCAATATGATCTCTCGTTGTTTTTTACTGAATTTTTGTAGAGCCGAGTGTTCATGTCCGAAGTACAACGTCGCGATTGCTCTCGGTTGCTCGGGCTTACCCCAGCCACACGTGCAGACAACCCACTACAGTTTCTGCGTATACGATCTGCCATCGGCGCCCGCCCGATTTGTGTCATATATCTGCACATGCCTACGTATCCGATCAACAAAATATTAATTATGCTGATGTTGCCTTTCATTTTTTGAAATTATTCGGAGTCGATTGGTGATGCCTGAAGACTGAGTGCGTGGATGCAACTGAGGTAAAGTGGGGTTATGACGTGGATAGCTTACCCTAGAGCTGTCGTTGATTATCTTATCACCGTCAGCTTCATGGACCTGAAGCCAAGGGAGATGCTCCCGTCATTACTACATGGAATAACGGGCAGACGGAGGTCGAACAGGCTAGGGCATCCAAGCAAATACAACGTTGCCCATGAGACCGTCATTGGCTCATGGCGCTCGTCTTGACCAAAGTTCTTGATGGGAAGATGCCGTCACGATGCATGAGGGCATTGATTCTGGGGTTTAGTCACATCTCATCTCAGCTGATCAATGGCCGCCAGATCTCCATCACGTTTGCCATGCACGAAAAGCAAACAAGCACAACAAGGAAGAAAAAAAAAAAAAAAAAAAAAAAAAAATAACCACCGCCATCACGAGCCGCCATCGCGAAGCACCATCATTTCAATCACCGGCGATACCGGCGCTTGGCGAATCAGCGTCGAGCGGCTCCATCTTGATTGACCAGTGGCCGCACGTCATTGGCCAAAGGGAACGAACCCCAGTCGGGAAATGGTTTCTCGAGGAAAATGAGATGAAGCGTTATGCGACGGGAGGGGGGAAACAGCGGGACCCGAGACCCTTGTTGACGAATGGTTCTCGGCACGCGTGTTGTGCGTTGTGCTTGTGCGTGTATTAGTTTGGTAGTGCGTGAGCGCGTGTGATGTGTGAGGCGCGGCTGTGTTGGTGGTGATTTGTTTGTTTGTTTACTTTCCTGGTGTTGTTGTGGACGGTGACGTCGGGAATTCAACGAGATCAACATCACCGAGAACCACCCACCAAGAATCACTGGCTCACCAAGAAAAAATGACAAACAAGCCACCCTACGTAGGCGTGACCTATTTCTGGCCCCATGGTAACTCTCAACCGTATCCCTCGGGCCAGCTTGTGCCCGAGTTCGTCATCACCGAAAGCCGGGAGCAAGGTACCTACCGCTAGAGCACACTGCCCGCCTCGCTCGCTGAATGCGGCCTCTGCTCTGGGCTGTCGAGCCTTCAAGTAATTAAGCCGGGCTAGGCCTCCTTGTCCCTCCCTCTTTCTCCCTTCCCGTTCCGAGTCCCCGAGCGAGGGGGAAGACGGAGGGGACGGATCCAGGGAAGGGAAGATTTCGGATGGGCAATACAGGCTCAGCCAGCCCAAGCCGCAGAAGACTTCGCTTCTTCCGACGGATTGCGTCTTTTTGCGTGGAGCGCAATGGTGCATCGAGCATTTTATTGACGGGCGTCATCATCTGATCGGCCCTTGTGGCGCTCACCTAGAATTAGATTTCGGTCCATGGCTTCTGGCACATCAGCCTTGGAAGGCCGCCTTTCAACTTTCAACGTCGATTCGTCCATCTGGCTTTCTAACGGCGGCTAAAAGCAGATTCTAGTCTAGCCCCGAGCCCGTTTGCGTCCAGAGCAAGGTTTCGGGTAAGGGGATTGGGTTGATGTTTGAGTCTATAACGCGGGCTTATTTGGTTGACGGAGGACGGAGGGAGTACCAGTGCCATGGTGGTACCGGTTTGTTTTACTTTGTGCCGTCGTGTTTGCGTTTGCGAGTCACGGTCGAGTTACTCACATGCGGGAGATGCGCTGGCAAGTCGGCATTGACGAGATGATCGAGGCAAGCGATCCCTGGGTTCGATAAGGAGGGACAACACATCCCTTTAGCAGTGCTAAGGCACATTCTACTTTAGGGATAAGTATACCTCCCTGATATTCTCATGGTATATGGTAATATTATTAGGGAGTAGTACCTATGCTTAAAGTAGCATGTGCCTCAGCACTGTCAAAGAGATTGGATGCGCATTTATGCGAAATGCCGTGGCCCATATGACCAATTAGCACATTTCCGTGTCGTCTCCGAGCTGGGCGGCCACGGATCTGCTTGGACCAAAGTTCAAGGCCCGAGAAAGGCTCGCTCGACTCCTCCTGGAACTGCCTTCTCAGCTGCCCCTCGATTACGGAGCACGCGGGTTATTGGAGGAGCAATGCATCTCCAGCCCCAGAACCACTGCACGCTTCCGAGGCGAAGCCATCCCCATCCCTCACCCTGGCCCCTTCTAGAGAAACAGTCCAATGGTACGAAGCTGGTACCTGGCTAGACAAGAGTCGAGCGTCAGCGTTGTTCCACGTTCCCACTCTCCACGTTCCACCAGCCGACTCCACGTCGTTCTATCCCTGGTCGGTCTCGAGCTGTTTTCTTCTGGCTTCTCCTTCACGGGGGCTCGCGAGTCGCAAGGTCGGAGGTACTGCGAGATGAAGGCGTCAGCATGGCTTTGCACAAAGTACCTTTTCTCACCGCGACTGTGGCTCCAGATGTGGTGCAGCAGCCTGCCAGTAGCAGCAGCTCGAGTCGACGCAGGAGAGATTCGAGTGTGTCAGGTCGACGATTCATCGTGCAGACGTGGGCCATAGCTCCCTTCAGGCTGAGCCCAGAGGGCTGGGAGAGACAAGGCATGCACTGTCCCGACGCACAGCTCGCTGGAAACGAAAGAGACGAGACGGGAGGCATTCGTCACGTAAAACGTACGTCTCGGCAGGAGAGTAGCTCATCAATAGCCGAAAGAGACATACGGATGGCTGCAGGACGGATACAACGCGCAGAGAGATAGTTGACACATCCGCTGACTGTTCCTGGTCGCCTTCCTTCGGTCCCCTCGCTATAATGAACCTGTCCTATCGCATCGCATCGCACCGCCTCGTCTCATTTCCTGGCTCGGGTCTCGCTTCGTCAATTCTTTTTCGCGGTTGGTTCTCTCTTGAACTAACCTTTGTCTCCTTTCTCCTGCTTCTGCAGACCGCTTTTGCAGCCCAAGCAGCTCTCGACTTTCCTTGACTTTGCCAGCCTATTGGCGCGCCCATTCATGCCCATTCATCCCACCTTCTCTATTAGTTAATCGTCCTAATCAGCTGTTTTTTCGTTGGTGGTGCTTTTTTTTCGTTTTCGGGACTGCTGTGCCCCTCTTTCGCTCCCTCATTTTCACTTGAACCGACGCCAAAAAGTCAAGCCCCGTCACCGCTTGTGCCGCCCGATTCGGTCCATCTAGGTCTGGAAGGCATTCGCAGAGAGTGAGTGACAGGTTGGCAGGTTTGACAAGTTCCGTCTGTGAAAAGCCGGCGCGCCACCCCACGAACGCAGAAGGCGGGCCTGAAAAGGTGTCGACGGCTTCATCCAGAGTTTCTCCAGCCTCTGCATCCTCTCACAACGGCCGTTTTGAGTGCTCTCCATCAAGCGCAAGCACTGGCTCTCGGCGCTAATCGGGAATGATCAGCAAGTCGACTGTCGCGCAGCTTTCGGGGTTCCATTCCAGTGCGTCTGCCCGTCCTGCAAAACACTGAGACGAATATTGCGACGCATCCACTGGAGAAGCACCTGCAGCTTCCACAGAGCGACCCGACGACGCCTTGACTTTTTTTTTTTTTTTTCTTTTGGTTTAGCTTTCTTCCTCCTTCGTGTCGTCTGCTGTCCAACTCAACCCTGTTGTTGCACGCAGCCTTGGATCTCTCCTGCGACGGCCCATTCATTCACTTTCCTTCCTTAATGCTCGCCTGGTTTTCTTTTTCGCCCAATTCCTCTGTTGCTCAATTGTTTCTGCAGTCTGGACTGCTCGTCTCCCACTCTCATTTCCAGCTTTGACCTCGTTCGTCTCCTTTCCGTTCTCGCTGTTCTTTGTTGCAAGGTGCCTGGGAAGAAGCTCCACGCTGGCACACTTCCCTGCAATAGGCCGCCCGACTTTAATCACCCGCGTACCACTCCCACCTGGACGGGTACCTGGAAACTTGGCTAGCTTCTCTCCCGTCCTCGATCAACAAACAACACCAACACGCACGTCAAGTCTTTTCCCGCGACGGGCCCGACAACGTCGTCCGCCCGCCCTTCTTGATGGTTCCTAGACGCCTGTAGGAACCTCGACTCCCCGAGGGTCGTCCATACAACCATGGCCTCCTCGCTGGCTTCCGACAAGCCCAGCTTGCCGGCCCCTGCCTCGGCCGCAAACGACCCCTTCGTCACGGCCACGCCCGCGCCCGCCCGAAACCGTTACTCCAACTTCGACCAGGACCTCTTCATCGCCGGTCCTGCCTCGTCTCCCGGCCAGGCTAAGCGTGCTCTTGAGGCCCATCTCGTCGAGACCGAACGACGCCTTGAAGAGGCCGGCAAATTAGGCACCGCCCTCGTCACCCAGCGCAAAGCCCTGACCGAGCAGCTGCAAGAGGTCGAGAAGCTGCAAGCCGAGGGCGAGCTCAACCCCGAGCTGCGCCAGAAGCTCGTCGACATCGAAAAGGAATACCACAACCTGGCCAGAGAATCCGCAAGGGCTTTCTTGCCTAAGCAACGAGTCCCCAGCAATGAGGCCAACCCCAATTCCCCCTTTGCGCCCGAGAGCCGGAGCGGCAGGGTGAGTATCGTCCCGTTATTTCTCAACCTCTTCACGAATTCGAGACGCTGACTTCTTTTCTCCCAGCGTTCCGTCAGCCCTTCCAAGTTCGAAAGCCAGGCGACTGGTTCCCCCACCAAGCTTAGCGTCCCCAATCGAAAGATTCGCAACCAACCCTCGAACCGAGTTCACGACATTGAGTTTGCCGCCGAAATTAGTACCTCGCTCATCGCTCAGGTCCGCAATCTCCAAGCCTTGCTCGCCGAGCGAGATGAAGAGGTCAAGGACTTTAAAGAATACAACTCGCAGCTAGAGAGGGAGTCGGAAAGCCTCAAGCAACGCGCCAAGACGCTCGACGAAAGCGAGAACCGCTACAAGGAGGAGAACTGGAACCTCGAGACAAAGCTGCAGGAGCTTACTGCCCAGCAGAAGGAGGCGTCGGACCGTGAAAAGAAGCTCACTCAATCCCTCAATGCCATCACCGCCGAAAAGGTGACGGCGCAGAGGGAGCTTGATGAGACCAAAGTCACGCACGCCCGCCTGGTTGAGGAGTACGCCGCCGCCGTCAGGAACCATGACATCGAGCTCGGCACCGCTAAGCGCAAGATTGGTATGGCCGAGGGTGAGCGATCTGCTATGCAGCGTAGGATTGATGACCTCACCGGCCAGAACCAGGAGCTGGCGAGAGCCTTCTCTACTCAGCGCGCTAGAGTCGCGTCGATGGAGTCTGCTCCCCGTGCCAGCGACGATGACTTCGAGTCTGCCGCCGACCACATCACGCCCGAGCACTCGCCTCCTCAGTCACCTATCAAGGGCACTCCGAGACATGCTGTCCTGGAGACCGAGACGATGAAGTCTTCCCTGCACCACGCCCAACGCACCATCCAGAGCCAGCGAAGCCTGCTTCACCGAGAAAAGACCGAGAAGCTCGAGCTCAAGCGCATCATCCAGGACCTCCGCGACGATCTCGAAAAGGCCCGAACTGACACGACTGAGAGCAGATCGCATCGCCGCAGCCGCAAGAAGGAATCGAAAGAGTTCAAGAAGCCCCCCGGACTGCTTGGCAGCTTCCGTTCGAGCAAGCACGAAGTCATTCATGACGATGCCGAATGGGAAGACCAAGGAGACGTGTCTCCTCGCCACACAAGCTCTCCCATGACTATGTCCGTGAGCACGATCACTGTTAGGAAACAGGTCCGAGAACTCTCCGTCCCCATCGAATCCATCGAACACGACGATACTGCCAACGAGGCCAGCGAATCTGCCTTCGAAACTGCCAACGAGCGCGCGACCGAGACCGAAGATTTCCAGACAGTCAACGAGGAGTTCTCTGGCAGCGATGGTGTCGAGACTGAAACCGAGGGCACTTCTCGTGGTTTCGGCAAGATGACGAAGCCGCCTAGTCTGCCCTCCATCTTGTCCCGACACTCTTCCCGACACTCCATCAACAGTACTGCATCGACCTCTGCCGACGAGGATGACCTTGTCCAAATGAAGAGTCCCACCGGCACCATGTCGTCACAGCGAAGCAGCCGCTTCCGACTCAGCCGTGGCATATTCAGTCGCTCCCGCCAGGCCAGCGAGGAGCCTATGATGCAGAGCAGCCCTGCTAGCTTCGTGAGTAGCAACCGCGAGACGCCCCAGCCAGGTCAGAGCCTCTTCGCCGAGCTCCAAGAATTCGACGGTAGTGACGACGAGTCCGTTGGAGCTCACTCTCCCACCCGAAGAGGTCGTTCCATCACTCCTGGATCCATTGGCACGCCGTTCTCGCCGCCGCCTCCTATGCCAACTGTTCGCAGGGTCGTCATGGTGGATTCTGGTGTCATGACCGAGCCTGTCGATATTATCCCGGCTCGAGCTGCTATCCAGACACCACCACCCCATCACGCTGATATTGCGGTGGAGGGTCATGGCGATTCGATACCTGGCTCGCCAGTCAGCGTCGTGGCAGCCGCTCGATCAACGTCCATGTCTTCTGTTGTCGAAGGCACTGGCGAACTTGGTGGTCGTCCATGGCTGTTGGACGAGATCATGGACAGTTCTCGACCCCTCTCTATGTCGTATAGTGATGCTGGCGCCCAGCATGACCCGGATATGGAAGAGAAGCTGGCTCAATTCCCCGCCCCTCCGAGGTTGTCGCCTATCCTCCCTCCGACACTTCGCATATCTCCGATCTCGTCTGAGGATATTGAGCCTCGAGAGGAATTGCCCCCGGTTCTTTCATGGACCTCCATCTTCAAGCAGAGTGTTGAGCCCGTGGCTGAACCTGAGGTACCTCCACCAGATCTGAGCTGGACAACGATCATTGCCGAGAATCTGGAGCCCGTGGCAGAGCCCGAGATCCCTCCTCCCGACTTAAGTGTCTCCAGGATAGTTTCTCAAGGCCTTGAGCCAGTGGCCGAGCCTGAGGTGCCACCACCAGACCTCAGCTTGACAAGCATCGTTGCCGAAAACTTGGAGCCGGTGGCAGAGCCCGAGATTCCTCCTCCAGCTCTCAGCTTGTCCAACATCCTTGGCGAACACGTGCAGCCGATCGCCGAACCCGAGGTGCCGCCTCCGGCGCTCAGCTTGTCCACTGTTCTTGGCGAACATGTCGAGCCCATCGCCGAACCCGACATTCCCCCTCCTGCTCTCAGCTTGTCTGCTGTTGTCGGCGAGCATGTCGATCCCGTAGCTGAGCCGGAGATCCTTCCTCCTTCCCTGAGTTTGTCGAGTGTTCTTGGTGAGCATGTCGAGCCAATTGCTGAGCCCGGAATCCCTCCTCCGTCTCTCAGCTTCTCTACTGTTCTTCGCGAACACGTCGAGCCCATCGCCGAACCCGAAATTCCCCTCCCTACGCTTAGCTTGTCTACTGTCTTTGGCGAGCATGTGCACCCTATTGCCGAGCCCGAGATTCCTCCCCCTGAACTGTCGCTGACAGTCATGTCTGTGGAGGAGGTGACGCCAGTGGCAGAGCCAGAAGTGCCTCAACCCGAGTTGACGCTCACCAGCGTTGTCGCAGAACATCTCGAACCTGTTGCGGAGCCCGAGACTCCTGTACCAGAGTTGAGCTTCGTTGCTCTTGCTGCTGAAGAGCTTGAACCAGTCGCTGAGCCGCAGACACCACCCCCGGCACTATCTTTCGCTTCCGTCCACACCCAGACCGTCGATCCCGTGGACGAGCCCGAGACTCCTGCTCCAGAGCTGAGTCTGTCCGTCATTTGCGGCGAGTCTGTCGAGCCCGTGGCAGAACCTGAAATCTTGCCAGTCCTCGTGGTGCCCACACCTCCATCATTGAGCCTATCCGAGATCCAGCGAGAACATGTCGAACCAGTGGCTCATAGAGCACCCGACCTTAGCATTTCCACCATTCTCGGGGAGCACATCGAGCCCATTGCGGAACCTGAACCGGAGCCTGTCATTATCCCTGTGCCTTCACTGAGCCTGTCAGCTCATTCGTATCAACACGTGGAGCCCATTGCAGAGCCAGAAGTCGTCCTTCCACCTGCACCCGTCCTCACCTTGTCAACTATCTCGGGCGAGCATGTGGAGCCCATCGTGGAGCCGGAGCCGGAGCCCATCATTCCTCCTGCCCCTGAGCTCAGCTTTTCTACCATCTTGGGCGAGCACGTCGAACCCATCATGGAGCCAGAACCGCCTGCTCCTATTGTGCCGCAACTCAGCGTTTCGGCAATCCTCGGCGAGCATGTCGAACCCATTGCCGAGCCCGAAGCCCCTCTTCCCTCGATTCCTCAACTCAGCCTATCGACAATTACACGGGAGCATGTCGAGCCCATTGCAGAGCCCGAAACTCCCGTCCCACAGCTCAATATTTCAACTATTGTCGGCGAACATGTCGAGCCTGTTGCAGAGCCCAAAGCTCCTGTTCCACAGCTCAACATTTCGAGCATTGTCGGCGAACATGTTGAGCCTATTGCAGAGCCTGAAGCTCCTGTCCCGCAACTCAACATGTCGACAATTATCGGCGAACATGTTGAGCCTATTGCCGAGCCCGAGCCCCCTGTGCCCCCCATGCCTCAGCTGAGCATGACGGCAATCACTAGGGAGCATGTCGAGCCCGTTTCTGAGCCGGAGCCCCCTGTTCCCGCACTCAGCTTGTCAGCCATCGCTGGAGAGCACGTGCAACCGGCCGCAGAACCCGAGCCAGTCCTCCCCGAGGCACCAACACTCTCCATTTCGTTCATTCAAAGTGAACACATTGAGCCCGGTACTCCCGAAGTACCCGACCTTGCGCTGTCTCTGATTGCGGCGCAGGAAGTCGAACCCGTCGCGGAGCCTGAGAAGGCCATTCCACCTGCACCTCTCAATCTCTCCACCATTCATGCCGAGCACTGCGAGCCAAGGGAAGAGCCTCAGCCGATCCCGACACCCATTGAGCTGGGTTTTGCGAACCTGTCTTCGCAGCAGGTTGTGCCAAGTTCGGAGCCCGAGCCCCTTCCCCCCGCGTTTGCTTTGTCTCCTATTAGGAACGAGAACGTCAGGCCGGTCCTGGAGCCTTTGCCCACGCCCCCTGCTCTTGCAATGTCTTCCATTTCTACGCAGGGTGTTGAGCCCATCAGTCCCGTGTACAAGGTTCCCAGCTTGCCCGCCTTTGGATTCTCGTCGATATCATCTGTCGAGACTGAACCGGTCGTTGCTCGCAGCCCGTACCGAGATGGATTTATTCTTCCCCGGGATATGACCTCCCCCTTCATGGAGAGGGATCTCCCAGAGACGCCCACCAACAGGCCCTTTGGACGCAATAAGAAGAGAGACTCGTCACCCATTATTGCTGAAGATGAGACCAGACAATCTCCCAGGGACTCTGTCGAGGCCGAGACACCCGAGTCTCAGCGACCCCTTAAGGAGCTGTCGGCCAACTCGGAAGCTCGGCCGTCTCGCAAGGCTCCCGTTTCCACCAGCGACCAAGGTGCTCAGACTTCCTTGACCTCTGATGTCATTGACGCCATGTTCAAGACTCGATCCCGCCCTGGCTTCAGCCCGGAGAAGAGCCTGTCTATCGCTAGCTTTGGAACACCTGGAACCACTGGAACGACTGGCACTGTTCGGGTTTACCGATCCCAGGAAAGCCTTGGCAGCCCTCGCCAGAAGGGCAAGATGCTCGACGATGGCCTTGAGCTGACCCCTATGCGCAGACCTAGCAGCTCAACCAGCGCCACGAATGGCGTTCAGCGAAGTATGGCACCGCCCCTCTGGCCAGCTTCTGTTCTCAGGCGACCAACGACGCCGAATGAGAATAACCCCCCCACGGCGATGCGCAGCACGCCGACTCCTCGTGTCCGCGGTGGCTTGTATGATCATCTTGACGTGCATTCGCCTACCGGCCTCACCGATGCGTCAAGGAAATCCTCGGTTTCGTCGTTTGCATCCGAGCTGGACTCCCGATTCAACATGCGCCCTGGCGAGATGGGCATAGAAGGCTTCGGACCCAACACGGATCCTCGCATGATTCAGGCCATAACACAGACTATGATCGGCGAGTATCTCTGGAAGTACACGCGCAAGACTGGCCGCGGAGAGATGTCGGGGAACCGACACCGCCGATACTTCTGGGTGCATCCTTACACGCGAACGCTGTACTGGAGCGACCGGGATCCCTCGAGCGCCGGCAAGTCGGAGCTCAAGGCCAAGAGCGTGCCCATCGAGGCCGTTCGGGTGGTGACGGACGACAACCCCATGCCCCCTGGACTGCACCGCAAGAGCCTGGTCATCATCGCCCCAGGACGGACCGTCAAGTTTACCTGCACCACTGGCCAACGACACGAGACGTGGTTCAATGCTCTCTCGTACCTCCTGCTTCGCACTAACAACGAGGCGGTGACTGACATTGACGAGCTTGGCACCCAGATCACGCGCGAGGATGTCGAAGAGTTCAACCCTCAGTACGGCCGACGTGCTGCAAACTTCACCCGACCTCGGGGGCCCGCCTCGTTGTCGTCGTACAACTCCCGTACCACTCGAAACGAGTCCCCCGCGGTCGGTATGTCTATGAACGTACCGACGCTCACCGCCAAGACGCCTACGGGCAAGACGCCTCAACGCCCGACTGCCGGCACGTTAAGCAAGCTTAGCGGATACTGGAAGGGGAGTCAGCTCTCGGGCACCTTCACCAGCCGACGCGGTCGCGTCCCTAGTCACCAGGACTTGGGAATCTATGAGGCGAGCGAGGCCCACGATAGTGCCGAGGACCTCCGAGAAATGATTGAGCGGCAGGATAGGGAATCTGACCGTCTCGAAAATGTCCGGGCATGCTGCGATGGTAAGACAACTGCTCGACTCCTCAAAGTCTGCTTGCTAACGATGACACAGGTAAGCATGACGTTGGCACGCTGGGACATGTCCACAAGCGAGGCCGTATCCCGCACGACGGGCACCCGCATCCGAGACTCATGAGCTCAACACATATGGGCTCGATGCGTTCTCGGGCCTAGGTAGCCCCATTCCCACTATGATGGGGGCACCAACAAATCAGTCGTCCAGGACGCCTGTACACTCTTTTCGTCACTACTAGACAAACCTACCAACTGTTACGACCACCAACATCCTCACGGAAACCTTTCACGATGCTGATGATTTCTTTACTCTGTCTGTCGGTTCTCGTCTCGGGACCAGAATCGCACCTCATGTGTCGCCTTTTTTGGCCGATAATCCAACCCTAGCCTGTTCAATGGCTCACGACGCGTCAAGTCTTTTTCCTTTTTTGTATTTATTAATCTCCTACGATCACAAACCTAATCCCAAAAAAAAGCCGTACGAAAAATTGCCAGAAGCACGAGATTGTCATGGAAGCATGACGAGACAACATATTTATTTTTCCTTTTTGTTTTTTTTAACGTTATTGTTAGTTTAGAACCAGTGGGAGCGACTCGAGAAGCTTGTGGCTCAAGGGAGTTTTTTTGTCTTTCTCTATTAGGCAGGCGGTGATGGTACTGTTGCAAGCAGGCTCGAAGGTTGATTACACGACGGGGTCTTTTGTTTGTTGTCGTACGAAATCGGCTGTTGTATTTGCTATCGGAGTCCTGCAGGGTCAGTCTTGGTTGATTTGATGCAAGCAATAGCATTATCTGCGTGACCTAGAACCAGATTGTACAAAGTCAGAAGTAGGAGGAGGAGGATGGTTGTTTGGGTACACAGCAGTTGATGGTGTGGGGGAAGGGTGCTGCTGTACTAGGAGAGTGGTAGTTTGCCATGGGGATTATTGACGACTGAAATGATATTTTGTGCTTCCATCAGTGGTTTCGAGCGAGGGTGTGACGCGTTGTCAATGGGTTTTGTGTGACGTGCTGAGTAGGAGATGAGGGCATCACGGACGGACGGAGGGGTGTGGGCTTGGGTAACGTAGGGCGTTTCCGTTGCAGGCCGTCGTCATTTCATCGTCGATTGAGGCAAAAGAAACCAAAAAAAAACAGGAAATGATTTATCAGGAAGGTAGGCGGCCTCCTGCATTGGTCATGGGACAGATGAGGGTTGGTTGACAGAGTCGCGATGCTTCAACACCACGACGCAAGGCAACCCAACGCAACACTGAACGCACACAACGACCACCAAAGTGCATGACATTGTACGGAGGAGGGGGCGGCCGGTCCGTATGGGGAAACATTGCACCGACACGTGTCATACCCTTTTTTGACGGGCACGCATTTCCATTTCTCACGGCCTTGGGGGCGATTTTTAATTTTTAATTTCCACAGGCGGGAAAAAAGAGTTGGATGGGAGGATCAATCCGCGCAGTCAGACTGGTTCGTTTTGGCGTAGAGGGCGCTTAGAAGCTGCAGCTGGTGGTGTTTTTTTCCCAGCCCAGCCCAGCCCAGTCCAATCCCTTTGCGCCGAGCTGTGCGAGAGAAGAAGAGTAAGAAGTCAGAGAAGTGAGAGAGACATGGGAATATTAAAAACATACCTCCCCGATACGACAAAGACAGGCTCATTTAAATGAATGAGACAAACACGCAACTTTGCTGCTCCTACGATCACGACCGACTCTTTTTTTTTGTTGCTCTTCTCCTAACCGCCAGCTGGGCTGATCTGGTCCCCTGATCCACTCTACCAATCACCATCGAACTCACGAGAGAAGGCGAACAAGAAGAAGCAATGGACTTAACGCCCGAGCAAGTCGTCGAAAAGGTCAAGCGACCGCCTCATCCTCCTCCGCCCGCGACGCACGGCAGACAAGCCTCGCTATCAAACTCGTCGCAACTCCAAGTCCAGCTCCAACCGCCATCGGCATCGGCATCAGCATCACGAGACTCGGCGGCAACCATTACCAGCACCGGCACCACCACCACAACCGCCGCCGCCGCCGCCGCCCAAACCTTCTCGGCCCGCCTGCAAAAGCTCGCCGCCGACTTCTCCTCCTTGACGCGCGACACGGCCGGCCTCCCGGCCTACGACGACCTCGTCAGCAAGCTGGCCCGCGCCGAGTCTGAATCCCGGGTGCACTCCGAACGCGCCGCCAGCCTCGAAGCCGAGGCGGACCGGGCGCGGCGCGACGGCGAGGCGGTGACGCGGGCCTTCGAGGGCCGGTTCCGCGCGTGGGACGCCGAGCAAGGGCAGCGCACGCGCGACGTCGAGGAGCTCAAGACGCTGCGCATCAGCTCGCGGCGGTACGAGGCCAAAGCCGACGAGGCGGCCAAGCGGGCGGACCGGCTGCGCTTCGAGGCCGACGCGTACAAGGCGCAGGTCAAGTCGCTCGAGGGAGAGGTGCTGAACCTCAAGGACCGGCTGGATCTCAAGAGCATCCAGTGGCGCCAGCGGGGCGAGGAGGTGACGCGGTACAAGGACATGATCAAAGTGCTGCAGGACGACTTGGGGAGGCTGGTGTTGAACCCGTCCAAAGCGTGAGAGCCCCGAAGCCCCTTGCTCAGAGAGCGAGACCCCGTCGTGTCAATTGATTCTAACGGCTATGTAGGAGAGACCACTTTGACATGCTGGCGAAGCAGGTGCACGATCTCATCTGGAGCCACTTCAGCCAAGCCATCCCGGATCCAGCTGTGAGTACCGACACAGGCAGGCAGACGTCGTGCAAGGTCTGACGAGAACCCCTTCCAGGCACCCATCAATGTAGCAGGCCCGTTGTCTCGTATCCCCCTCGTGCCGTCCGAGTCTAACGCCGCCCGGTGCATGCGCTGCGCCTTTGCCGAAGCTGTGGTTGCCCAGCAGCTCGTCACCAGCATCTTCCGCGACCAGTATCTCGTCGACGAGGACTCGCAGGTGCACCTAAGCGGCTTATTTCAATCGCTCGAGTGGTTGGACAAGGCCCATCCGCCGACGGCCACGGTGATTCGGTGCCAGTTGGCCAAGCTGTCCGAGGACTCGGTCCGGATGCAGGCGCTGCCAGCGCAGGCCGCCGAATCGGTGCGGGAGGTGTTGCGGCCGTGGCTCCGGGGCGACGTGCAGCGGGAGCGTGAGCTGACCGAGTCGCTGCGGGTGGTCTTTTACGACGCGCTGATGCTGTGGAAGGACCTGCAGCGAACGTCGCAGAGGGCTGAGGCGTTTGTCGAGCTGGACGGGCTGATCTGGGACTCGGCGGCTGACTCCAAGCCTGACTACGACGCCGAGACGTCGCGGGGGGACGAAGCGCACCCGTCGTACGCCATGATACACCCCATCGCTGTCTTGTTCCCCAAAATCTACGTGGGCACCGACACGGACGAGTGCGACGCGTCCGATGCGGGCGAGGGCGACGACGAGGACGTGCTGTACCACGGGTACGCCCTGTTCCACACGCAGGCGACCGTCATGGCGGCGAGCAAGGAGTGGACGCA
This sequence comes from Thelonectria discophora, assembly GCA_911649645.1. Classification (NCBI taxonomy): domain Eukaryota; kingdom Fungi; phylum Ascomycota; class Sordariomycetes; order Hypocreales; family Nectriaceae; genus Thelonectria; species Thelonectria discophora. The sequence continues at coordinate 2,547,786 of CAJVRK010000012.1, forward strand.
GTCGCAGCCGTATCAGCGGCCGGTGCGGCGGCGGGCGAGCGAGCACACAAGGAGGGCGTCGTCCGTCATGATACACAAGGATGTGGGGTTGCGAGTGAATGGCATCGCGCCGATATCGCCGGAGACGTCGTATTCTAAACGGATGGCTGCGTCGCAAGCTGGAGGAGGGGGTGGCGGTGGTAGTGTTGGTGGTGGTGTGACGCGGACGAGGGAGAGAGACAGAGAGAGGGACAGTGCGCCGGCTGGGTCGAACCTCTCGTCGAATAGAAGCCAGAGATCAAACAGTGTGAGCGGAGCTCTTGGTGGAGGGCATTGAGTTGGGAGGTTGGTTGGCCGGTCTTTAGTTTGCTGTGTTGGTGGCTGCTTACTTGGGGGCTAGGGATGAGAGAAGCTGAAGGGAGGATGAAATGGCCTAAATGGGAGGAAGATAGGGAGGGAGTGGGGATGGAAGGGAGTGGTAAAAGGAAGATACCTAGGGAGGGAAGGAAGGGAGGGAGGGAGGGAGCTTCCTTCCCGCTCCACGGCTTCACAGATAGCCTGACCCACGACCTCCGAGTCGAGAGGTATTTTCCCCGGTCTATTTTGTTAATCGAATCCCGTACTTTTCACTCACTTTGGCGCTATCCCCAATGAATACGGAAAACTTGGCGAATGACGGTAGTGGTACCCGCCCTCAGCCTCACCTTGCGTGCTGAGGGGTAACACCTCCCACTCGGCCAACGTACACCACCTGACACCACCGGAGCGTCCTTGGGGAGCTGATAGGCTCGTTTCTATCCCTCTTATCTAGCGCTGCCATGGCGCGACGCTTGGGTTGAAACTGAAGCTTGCCTGCGTCGTCGTGGAGGTCCAGATATCCATTGCTGGTCTAGCTACGCCCTTCGACTCGCGTCGACCTGCCTCGACTCACCTCACTCTGCATCGACACGTCAATGTGGCTCATAAAGCCGTTCGCCGTCTTTTTGCATCGCCAATCACGCTCGACGGCAAAAGAGGGGTAGACGGGCGAGCGAGACATGCATGGCTGGATGTGACGAGAGATGCATATGGGTGCGTGGACCGAGACGGAGCACCAAGAAAAGGCGGCCCGAGCAAGACTGGGATTCTGAAATTACAATTACAATTGCAATTGCCGGGGAAAAGTACAGGTACGGGGTACAGGCTCGGGAGGTATAAAAGAGTACCTCTTCATTGCCGGGGTTCAAGGGTTTACTTCCCCGGCCACTTTCCCCAACCTCACCTCGACGTTAGTGTGCAGGATTCCCGTCAGCTCTTTTACTACCCCGCCTTCAGGCACTGGCGCCCTTTCTTTTTCCTCCTACAACCCAATCTTCCCACCTCTTTGCAGCGTGCGAACAGCAAGCACACAGCATACACCAAACAGCGCATAGCGCATAGCGTTCCCTCATTCAAGTTTCCACGCTTACTAGCTTCCAAGCTTCCACACCGTCGGCTTGTCGGCTTCTCGACGGTGAAGCTCGAAGCCCATCGCTTGCTGCTTTCAGCCCCTTCCTCTTATCATCGCTCTTCTCGCTTCCGAAGCGAGGTCCTTCCTCTCAGAGGAGTAACCCCGCCGCCGTCTCCCCAGACGCTCAACTCCAAGGGTTGGCATCGCGTATCGGAATCGATCTACTGATTGGATACGATTGCTCAGGACCCAAGTGTTTGTCGTCCCTTGACCTAGTCAGAGAGCTAAGCTAAATAAATGTAAAAAGCAGGGCCCTGGAACCTTGTTTCAGGCTCCATTCGCAAAAACCCCTCGTGGGCACGTTGCTCGCCGTTTCGCCCCTCATCCGCTCGCCCACTTCACTCCATCGCCCGACGCTTTGTCGTGCGAACAAGAAACGAACCGTTGCCCCGTCCCGGAACGGTCCGACCCGCCACTCGAATCTTGATTACCGAGACTTAGTTCTCTTTGTGACTTTTGTCCGTTCAGAGGCCAGAAGCCGCCGGACCAAAGGTTGCCCCTGTCAGCTCGTGAGTCAGCCTTGCCCCGAGTCGGGATCGGATCACACCAGATTCCGCCCCTCCAACTTTTCAGAACCCAGCTGACGGAACAAAACAGCGCCAGCGCCATCATCATCACTGCGTCGATCACAAACGCACGCCCAGCGCAGCACACGCACCACCTTAAAGCACACAGCCACGCATCTAGTTGGTGGGTCATCTCGGACGATCCATCCTTTCCCTTGAGCCTGCTACGTATTCGTACTGTACGGTTCAAACTACTGCCTACGTCATCAATGGCTCCTCCCGGTGCCACTCCCGCTCATCCCGCCGAGCACCCGCAGGGGGCCTCTCTAGCCCCTGCCCAGGGCGACTCAGTCCTCCCTTCCATCGAGAAGGCTCCTTCCGAGACCCTGCAGGGAACTGCTGCAACTCCCGAGCAGCGTTCCTCCGAGACCCCGCAGTCTATCCATACTCCTAGCGAGACTGAAACGGGACCCTCATCATCGCCGCCCCCGCACACCCCTTTGTTTGGGAACATGACCACCCCAGAGACCCTAGGGTTCCTGGCTCGAGAAGCGCTAGCCATCTCCCCCACCGCGCCCTCGACTCCCTCTGCCACACTGCTTCCAGACGAGAGCTTAGGGGATACAGACAGGATCCTACGCCAATCTCGGCCCGTTTCCCCTGAGGCGCCGTTGAAGCCCTCCCCCACACTGCCTCCAGACGGCAAGGAGGATACAGACAGGATCCCGAGCCAGTCTTTGCGCGTCTCCCCCGAGGCGCCTTTGAAGCCCTCTCCCACACTGCCCCCAGACGACAGCTCAGGGGACATGGACAGGATCCCAAGCCAGTCGCTAGGCGACCCTGTTCTCGACCCTCATGAGGCATGGGCTCAGGAAGAAGAGCCCGCGGTCAAGTTCAGGGTGGAGGAGGGTATAACCCCGGGCAAGCCCTCCACCAAGGTCAAGGTGGAGGAGCGTTCAGATGCAGCAGAACCCTCCACCAAAGTCAAGGTAGAGGAGGATTCAGACCCGACCGAGCCCTCAGCCAGGGTCAAGCTAGGGGAGGCCTCAGACTCAACCGAGCCCTCGGCCAAAGTCAAGGTCGAGGAGGGTTCAGACCCAGCTGAGTCCTCGGCCAAGGTCAAGGTCGAGGAGGGCTCAGATCTGTCCGAGCCCTCCGTCAAAACCAAGCTGGAGGAAGCTTCAGACGCGGCCGAGCCCTCCGTCAAGTTCAGGGTGGAGAAGGGTAAAACCCCGGGCGAGCCCTCCACTCAGGTCAAGGTCGAGGAGAATTCAGACGCGACCGAACCCTCCGCCAAAGTCAAGGAGGTTTCAGACCCAGCCGAGCCCTCAGTCAAGGCCAAAGTCGAAGAAGGTTCAGATTCAGCCAACATCAAGCTCGAGGAGGTCTCAGACTCGGCCAACGTCAAGGTCGAGGACGGCCCAGACCCGGTCGAGGAGCCAACCCCGACTGAGCCCTCCGTCAAGGTCAAGCTAGATGAGGGTTCAGACGCGGCCGAGCCCTCGGCCAAAGTCAAGATCGAGGAGGGTTCAAACTCAGCCGAGGAGCCAACCCCGGACGACATTGCCGACATTGAAGCGAAAATCGATGACTCGCCTCCCCTCTTTGACATCGTCCTCGTCCGTCACTTGAAGAGCGTCTCGAATACGGTCACTCCGAAAAAAGCTGAGGCTCGGCACCTCTTGTACATGACCCCGGAGCAGCTCGTCCAGTGGGCATATCACGACGTGAACAATGGCACAGCCGGGCCTATCAGGAGAGGCGAATTCATGTGGGACGGGCTCACAGAGCACTCCATCGACCAGACGCGTGAAATTGCCAAGATTTGGGCCAAACTCCCTGGGGTCAAGGGTGTGCTCGCGTCGATGCTGACCAGGGCGATCCAGACTGCAAACCTGATCTTCCCCAGTCATGTGACGTTTGTCGACGACGCCCTCATCGAGGGGACCAACTGGCCCCATGATTACCCGGGACTATGGTACCTCGAAGATGGGCAACCCTACGTCTCGTACATCCAGCTCAAGGGCGGCGACGGCCCTGATTGTGGCACCCCCGTGAAGAGGGTCAAGGTTAAGATGGACAATGCCTTCCCCGTGAACGGTCAATTGTTGCAGGACATTACGGAGGACATTACGCCGGAAGAAATGCAGAAAGTTCTCGCGGGGCGTATGGTGATTGCTCTGGAAATGCCAACGCAGGAGGCGCTCGAGGCGCGCGCCGAAAAGGCTCGCAGGGTCATTTGGGCTTTGGCTAAGCGGCTCCAGCGTCACTTCAAGAATGTGACCGAAGATATCTCCAAGTGCAAGCTGGTCGTCGTCGTCCACGGCGGATTCCTCAACTTCATCACTCGCGACTTCAACTGCGGCTTCAAGCGCGAGAACGAGCAGCAGGACTGGGAGTGGAACAAGTCGTGCGTCCTGAAGAACGGCGACGCCATTGTCTATCGATTCCAGCCCACCGAGGACGACAAGTTCAGGCTTGTGGAGAAGCCAGAGGACCCAGAGTACCGCAAGGTGCTGGGAGATCACTACAAGGTCCTCGCCAACATGGATCGTGAGTACCGCAACCCAGACGGTGAGGTCTTGGACCACAAGGAATGGTACATGAAGTTCAACAATAGGGTCGGTCGAGACGTGAGGCAGACTTACCTCCAAGATCCGGAAGTCATGAAGTACCTTTTGGGAGTGCCTGGTCCGGCCATCGGGGGATTGTGGCGGGAACCCGTGCAGGAAATGCCCGAGTACTTGAGGCAGGCAATTGCGAATGCGGCCAGAGCCCGACGGGAGGCAGAGGAAAGGGCCCAACAGGAAGAGGAAATGGCCCAAGCAGTTGAGAAAAGGATACGGGAGGAAGAGGAAATGGCCCAAGCAATTGAGATTGGGAGACTGGCGGATGAGGCTGACCGGGCTGAAGTGAGGAAACGGGCGAAATTGGCGGCGGTGGCGGAGGAGGCTGAGGAGCCCGAAGAGACTGAGAAGACTGAAAAGACTGAGAAGATAGAGGAGATTAACAAGACCGAGGAGATTGAGAAGACCGAGCAGGCTCAGGAGACTGAACAAGCTGAACAAGCTAAGCAGGCGGAACAGGGTGGAAAGTGTCAGCTTTCTTAGACAGTTCTCGGGTTGGGTGGCATGGGTTTCGGCTTTTTTGTTTCGTCTTTTATTGGGCTGCTGTCAGATGCAGTCGATCGTTTGATAATGGATGGCATGTCTGGAGTAGGGTTGGAATGCAGAGGGAAATGGCAGCGCCTCTCAGTCGGTCTTTTGCGCCGGGTACTTGGGAAAAGGGTAGGGATAGGTCACTGGTACGAGGAGGCACTCATTTGGGGGTGGTGGGTGACACGGCAGATGTTGGATGCAGTCGAGAATACACTCGCTTTCTGTCGGGTACACGGCGGGCAACGGTTGAGATGCGGTGTGTGTGCGTGTGTTTGTGTTTGTGTCTCTCAATTGTCTCCGTGTCGGATCATGTCGATACGTACTATACACGGCATTCCGTGGGCCCAATGACGGCCATATCTTTTTTTGGTTGAGGCAGGTAGCCGCAACCTGAATGCGCCAATGGCACCCTATCTCGAGGTAGCATTTCGAGGGTTGATGCATTTGGTGGCTTGCGCGAGTAAGACATTAATCAAATCAGGAGAGGGGGGGGTGGCAATCCCTCCGCGTCTCGCTCTCCCTTGGCAGAAGCGCTGCAATGACGGGTACTCGTGCATCCCCCGCTTTGTTTCTTCTTCCTATGTCCTCGAGTTCTCCAAGCCATCCAGTCATTAAGCCGTTATCCTGATTCTCGCTTATCCGTACTTAAACATCCGTGATTCGCTCCACCCTCCTCCACCTTTTTCTCGCGTCTTTTGACCAAGCAGGGTCAATCCATCATCACCACTAAGGACAGAGTTCGGAGCTGGCCTTTCTCTTCAGGGCATCGCCTCCAAGGGTCTGCCACCACCTTCGCTTCTTACGTCTTCGGTACTTTCCGCTGGATTGCCTTGAACCTCCCATTTCTCGAATCCGACTCGCTGCCATTCTTCCATCATTTAAGGTGAAATGCGAGGACGAGTACGTGGACAGGCACCACCACCACACCACATAACTCGTGACCACCCATTTACCGTAAATCTCCCCTTTCCACCCCTGCAACTGCACTCTCGAATTGCTAATTCCCGGCCTCGTCTTTACCGCAGCCCCTGACCGAAGAGGAAAAGACCAACGTCCGCGACACGAACCAATTGTCCACCCGCCGAGGCGTCCTTACTATGATCCGCGACTACGAGGACTTTGGCATTCGACCATCGGAATCCTACATCGCAACAGCGGCCAAAGTGGTGCGCGAGAACCGTCTGCTCCACCGCATCGCCGAGCGCAGCGGCATCTCACTCCCCGGACAGGAGCACTGGCCGATCACGGCGCCCCCGCTTCCCCAGACAGTCGTCGACCCGTACCCACACGGCATCACGGACGATCAGCTGGAGTCGACGGCCGCGGCCCAGGCCCAAAAGACCATCACCCACGAGCTGACCCGCGCGAATAAGGCGCTGCCGCCCGTCGATAGCTCCGGCGTCGGGCTCTGCTCCGACCTCGCGTTGCACCTCGACCTCCAGACTATCTGCGAAGTGGGCTGCTTTGCCGTCGCCAGTCCCGACGAGGAGCAGCACCCCGCCCACCAGTTGAACCAAATGCAACAGGAGCACCGGATGCGCCAGCATTTGAACCACAAGATGAGCCCAGAACAGATGGACCAGCTGAACCAGCATCTGCACCAACTGCAAACTGTGGACCAGTACAACCAGCTGCTACAAGCTGACGAGCTGGAACGCCAAGTGCGACAGCACCATGTTGACCAGTGGACCCGACAGCAACAACAACAGCATGAGGAGGGAGATCTGGCGATGAATCTTCAGCGACTGCAGCAGCATACCAATATGGACGATGCACAGCAAGGGCAGCAACAACAAGGGCAGCAGCAGCAACATTGGGTGCAGGAGCAGCCACAATGGCAGCAAGGGCAGCAACAATGGCAGCAAGAGCAGCATCAATGGCAGCATCAGCAGCAGCAAGAGCAGGGGGAACCGGCGCTGGGTAAGGCACTCGCCATCCCCTTTCAACCTCAGCCTCAGGCACTTCCACCTCCGCCTCAAGCACCGACCCTGGGTCCGACATTGGTTGTGGATGACATTGACTTGGAGGAACTCCCGCAAGCTGGGGACAGCGGTTACCAGTCGACCATCGGAGACGAAGACCCTGTCGACCAGCTGGCCAATATGTACCAATGGGACACACTTTTCCCGCACGATGAAGACATCAACCATCCGCGGTCCAACGCGGCTGAAGGCAGCGGCTATGCCATGTTCAATGCTAGTGGCAGTGGCAGCGGCAGCGGCATCAACGACCTCGATCCAACCTACAATGGAGAAAGCAGCCGCATCAACGACCTCGACCCAGCCTACAATGGAGAAAGCAGCCGCATCAACGACGCCGATCCAGCCTACAATGAAGAAAGCAGCCGTCAAGCTTACGGAGTGACGGAATCGAATCTCAACCATTTCAACATGACCCATAGCGCGCCAAACCTCTCAACCTTGGGCGACGCAGACTTCGACATGGGCGGCGATCATGGCCACATCCCCGTCAGCGCCAGCCTCTTGACATTGAACGGCCTCGAAGACTCGGAAATCATGGACGTGAACGACAACGGGATGGTTCTTGACTAAAATGGCCACGACCAGCTCAACCAGGCTTGTCGCGCCGTGGAGGACGTCATGCTGACCGACAACCTCTGTTTCCCTCTTGTTGACTTGTCTTCATTTAAAGAACATGGAAACAAAAAAAAAAAAAGGCATAAAAAGATTTCCAACAAAAGCAATAAAGGTCAGAAATTACAACAGATCGATGTACTGGCGGATATGATGGACCAGTTAATCAATCATTTAGAAACAATGGAGGAAAAAGGGACGCCGGAAAATTACCCACATCTAGGGTCTAGGGGAGCGCGTGGTGGATTCGTTCACCTGGCGCGACTGATTTCAGAGAGAGTTTGCAGTCATTCGCTTCTGTTGGTTTGGTCATTGGATAATAATTTTGTAGCTTTTCCAATGTTCATTCCTCCATCTAGTTTTTCCTTGGCTCATTCTTTGTATCGTATTCTTTTGATTCCATGACTCAGACTTGCTCGCTTCCTTTCTGGTGTTTCGTATGTTCGTTCGCCTGCGGAGTGATTGACGTCATGATGAGAATGTGTTTCTCAGCGGTACGACAGGCAACTTCACATGTTAGCTGAGGGAGCTACAGCTGTCCTACCTTCCACAAAGGGTGAGAAATAGAGCATGCAACGTGGCGTTTTCCAAGTGAATTGACACTCTCCCAAGTGGTGAGTTGATTGTCATGGCTGCTTACACGTTGGGGTGGTGGGTGGCGCGGCGAGAGTTTTCACATTTCAACGCCACACAACATATCTGGACATGGTAGCAAGTATTATCGTAGTTGAATAAAATCGGCAAGTCGATTCGCAAAATTTCTGGCATCGATTACATGATCATTAATTGTCAGACGTAAGAACCCGATGCCACAACTCTGGCCACAACAGCGATTACCCTGTGGCGGTGCATGATCCTTTGTGGCACTTGCCCCGCGCCTTCCATGTCATCACTTCCAGCCACAAGCGGCCAATCACATGACGTAGCTGCCTCCACGCGCTGACACTCCGTCCACCTGGTCCACCTGCCGTGTGCCTTTCGGGTGTGCTTTCAGTGTGTCGCCGTCTGGACAACCGAACCGTCGCTTCGAGTACGGTCCCATGACCAGGAGCTCGCACAAACGATGAAAACGCCCCGGACACGTCCATCGAGTCATTGACATCCACTCTTTCTCTCTCTCTTCTCCGATGCTGCTCTTCCATCCCGATTGCTCCAGCTAGCAAGCTCCCCCTCCCCCCTCCCCGGGCCGTACGCGGAGAGAGCAGCTGAAGCTTGTTGCGCCGAACCGTGACCGCCCGCCGTGGACCCGCCGGCTCCGGGCCTCGAGCTGCCATCATGGCTGGCTGGATTGTCCTCCTCGTCGCCTACGTCGTGGGCGGCGTCACCTTCGTTCCCCTCGTTGCCATCTCCATTCTCGCCCTGGGCTTTTACGCCCTCCCCGAACGCGGTGCCGTCGACCCTCGCGCTGCCGCCGACGCCGCCGATGACGACCTCGTGCTCCCTGGCGATGACACCGATGCCCTCGAGGCTGCCAAGAAGGCCGCCCGGGACGAACACAAGCCCCGTCGGAACAGCGATCTCGACGTGGCCGCCGGCTACTTTGCCGTGTGCCGTGAATACACCCCCATGGGCATCAACGCGAAGCCCATCGAGCGTCCCACCCCGGTCGGTTCGACTACCGTGGCCTCTCCCAGCCCCAGTGTCTATCAGACCATGTACCGGAGCATCTTTGAGAGGAAACCTACCCCCGGTCCCATAGACAACAACAGCAACGCGTCGAGTCAGAGGCCCAAGAAGGCGGGCAACGTCTTCTACGTCGTCCTCAGGTTCGTTGATCAACCCCACCTCCCGCTCCTGAGTCCACTTGCTGACCAGACCCGTCTAGGCATGGCCATCTGATGCTCTTCGACGACGACGAACAGGTCGAGGTGCGACACGTCATTTCCCTTGCCCACCACGAAATTAGTGTATACTCGGGAGGAGGCAAGACGCTCGAGGGCGAGCTTTTCATCAAGCGAAACGCCCTCTGCTTGGCTCGGAAGCAAGGCGTGCCCGACCTTGGCCCTGACAGCATGGTCTCTAAGCCGTTCTACCTCTTCTCCGAAAACTGTTCGGCTAAGGAAGACTTTTACTTTGCCCTTCTCAGGAACCAAGAGCAAACCTTTGGCGGGGCTGATAAAGCCCCGAAGCCCATGCACTTCGACGTTAAGAACATCATCTCCCTGGTTCAGCGGCTTCATGCGACCGAAGACAACGTTCACTCCAGATGGGTCAACGCGTTGCTCGGGAGAGTCTTCCTGGGCATCTACAAAACAAGGGACCTCGAGAACTTTATCCGCGAGAAGCTGACCATCAAAATCTCCCGCGTGAAGCGCCCCTCGTTTCTCACCGACATCACTATCCGCGACGTCAATACGGGCAACGCGGCTCCTTACTTTACCAACCTCAAACTGAGAGACCTGACCGTGGAGGGCGAGTGCGTCGTGGAGGCGGACGTCAAATACACAGGAAATTTTCGCCTCGAAGTTGCAGCCACGGTCAAAATCGACCTCGGAACCAGGTTCAAAGCCCGCGAGGTGAACCTGGTGCTCGCCGTCGTGATCAGGCGGGCGGAAGGGCACATGCTCTTCAAGATCAAGCCGCCACCCAGCAATCGAGTCTGGTTTGCCTTCCAGAGCATGCCCAAGATGGAGATGGCTATCGAGCCCATTGTCAGTTCGAGACAGATTACGTACACGGTTATCCTGCGGCAGATCGAGAACCGCATCAAGGAAGTCATCGCCGAGACATTTGTCTTGCCTTTCTGGGACGACGTTCCGTTCTTCAGGACGGAGCACAAGACTTGGCGAGGAGGCATCTTTGAGGGCGACAACGCCACCGTGCCATGCGAAGAGGCGGTCCTCGCTGCTGCTCAGGCTGCCTCTGAAGGGCCTGCACCGGCCGCGACTCCTGCTCCTGCGGTCGCACAGCCTGCGGAGGACGTGCCCGAAGTAACTGAGGAGACGCGACCCTTGGAGAAGAGCTTGACTGCCCCAACCGTGGAGCCGCAGCCAGCTCCGACCGGACTGTTTGGGCGGAAATTGAGCCGAGCTGCCTCTGCTTCGCCCATGACGTCTGCTACGACGGGCATCGAAGTCAAGCCCGCATCCCCCAGTCCCGCCTTGTCGCCCAAGATCTCTAAGAAGTCGATGGAGCCCATCGTGGGCACCGATGCGGCGCATGCTGATATTTTCAGACCATCGACGTCGCCTCCCGATCATGCAAGCAGCTATATGGCTGCACTGCATTCGCGTTCTCAGGAAGCCTCTCGACCGAGCACGGCAGATGCGTCTCCAAAACCGTCATCGGTTTCACAGAAATCCAGCGGCTCGTCTTCCAAAGGAGCTGCAGAAGCGGAACGACGGGAAGATGTGACCAACAAGACCCCAGTGCCTGTTCCTGTCCCCATGGGCCGTCGTAACACGACGTCTTCCACCAGCTCGGGCAGTTTCTCGGATGACAAGGGTGTGACACCGTCCAAGGACTCGATCAAAAGTCAATCGGGATCACTCGGAAGAAGCTTCTTTGCACGACGTGACGAGTCTGACGTGTCCATTCCCGATTCGGCCAACGGCGACACCTCCCAGAAGCGCAATACCTTGGCAGCCGTTACGAACGCAGCGCTGCAGGCGAAGCAGTGGGGATGGAACGCCATTCAGCGACAGAAAGAGGCTCGCCTCGAAGCTCGCCGACAAGCAGAGCAGGCTTCTCATGTTGACCTCAGCCAGCCTATGGGCCGCGGTCAGCCACTGCCTCCTCCCGGCACGCCTCTTCCTCGGCCGACCAATGGTATGACCAAGATCTCGGCCCCTGCTCACAACTTTCCAGCAAGAAAGCCCGTCGGCTCTCATGCGTCGGCTGAGGGGTCGACCGAGTCGCTCGAATCCCACCACGAAAACCGATCGACTCCGCCGGTTGCGATGCCCCCTCGAAGACGACGCGGCCAAAGCCACGACTTTGGTAGCATGCCAGAAGTGAACGAAGGCCAGAATATCCTTGTTGTCGCCGCACCCCTGGACGATTCCCAACCGAACACGCCTCTGACAGAGGAGCGACCGAATACACAGGTGGAAGAGCAATCGAAGACGCCAACAAAGCCCCCGGTATTGACCGGCGAGAGCAGTGATGAAAAGACTTTGGTGGAGAGCCAGGCTTCTCAATCACGAGCGGCGTCGCTGAATGATGGCGGCGCTTTGACGACCAAGGTCGAAGGCAAGGCCGTATCCAAGCCCGACAGCCTCATTAAAGCATTGCCTGTCCCATCCAAAGCTGATGAGGACGACGAGGACGACTATTCGGGGTGGATGGAAGATGATGCACTAGACGTGGAGATGCAAGAGCCGGCATCGGCCCAGGATCCTCCGCCTGCCCCGATGCTTCAAGAAGTATCGTGAGGCACCTCAACCTACTTATGATGCTTATTTTCGAGCTCTGGGAACGGAGTTCACTGGCGCGGCATGGCTCATTGTCGGGTACACACGGTCCTGATGAGGAATATACATGATGATACGCCGTTGTTGCTTTTATGGAATACATACCACAACTTAGAAGACTTGGTCGGCGTTTTTAATGGTATCGGATCTGTAGACGGGTAAGCTCAGACACGAGAGTGCAATGTCTGTATGTCCTATGGATCGGGTTTCATGTGCGAAGCATGGTACTCGCATTACTGGTTGCCATATCGCATAGTCTAGACGTATATTCACAGCGACATTCTCCAGTCACCTCGTCTTTTGATCAAGCAGTCTTGGGAGAGATTGAGAACACGGAGCGGTGTCTATTAGTCAGCATCGCCCGACTTGAAGCCATCGCGAGAAGAGTCACAACCGTCAGGTACTTGTTTCCCTGAGTATACAAAAAACAATGACATCAAAGGATCGTATATTTAGCGTGGGAGAAAATCTAATTGCAAGTCGTCTGCCTCCATTTGGGAGAGAAAAGTGTCGCGCAAAACACAGGTGTCTCGCCTACACAAAGAGGTCTACTCGAGGGAGCTGTTGAGTACATATCTCATTCGACCTTCTGACCCTAGAAAATCTAGATTCTGCAAGCATCATCCAGTCTTCGTTTTAGAGCATACATCTATTTTCCCATTGCCCAGACACATTCTGTTCTTTTTCGAGTCACGTCTGCGTACCTATAGGCTCGGCAACCATCAATACGTCCTTCGTCTTGGAGCATTCATCTCCATGTTCTGTTCCTCAGTCATGTCTACTTACCCTTGACTGACCCCACACTCTCCGATGTCACACACGCACCAACTCTCTCCTGAAAAATTTCTCTGCTCGTGGAACTGTTAGCGGGCCGTCTGGCTCTTAACAGCCCGAATGGTTTTTACAGCCTTTTCCCGCGTTAACTGTTAGCGCCAGGAGGAGACCCTAATAGACAATTGATGAATTCGAGAGAGAGTTCGCCTCGACTGCTCTGCCAGTCGACAATCAAGCATCTCCGCGAGGATGCAGCTGTCCTGACCTCAGCTTCAGCTGCGCTGACCACCACGACCTTTTCGCACTGGCGAGATGCGTGAACGGACGTACAGGAAGTAGGAGCCAAGGCAAGGAGATAGATAAGACGCATGACGCAAAAAGACAAAATGTCTATCGCAGAAGCGAGAAACGACCCCATATAGTGCGATAATGCAGTATTTCCTGGGAGGAAGTGCAAGTAAGCCCCCTTTTACGGTCGCACATTAGGTACAGTCTGCCAGAGTGCAGAACACTCTACAAATGTGGAAAATCGCGGGATCCAAAACGCCCTGCGGCCAATCTTATAGCCTAATGGAGCATTTCTAGCTAGTATAATACGTCTTCTGGCCTTATGTAGCGACTTTCGTAGCAGCTCTCGCAGCCTCGTACAGTAACCTTCCTAGAGACTCTCTCGCGGAGACTCTCCGCGAGGGCCATCGTACGAGGCTGCGAAAGTCACTGCACGAGGCTCTAAGCGCTGCTGCGAGAGTCACTGCGAGAGTCACTGCGAGAGTCACTGCGAGAGCCACTGCGAGAGTCGCTGCGAGAGTCGCTGCGAAAGTCACTGCATGAGGCTCTAAGAGCCGCTGCGTGAGTTGCTGCGAGAGTTACTAACTATGAGAGTCACTGCAAGAGTCACTGCAAGAGTCGCTGCACAAGGCTCAAAGAACCTCTGCGAGAGCTGCTGTGAGACTTACTACAGGAGTAACTGCGAGAGCTGCTGCATGAAGCTCGAAAAGCTGCTGCGAGTGTCGCCGCGAAAGTCACTGCGTGAGGCTCTCAGAGTCACTAAGAGAGTCACTGAAAGAGTAACTGAGAGAGTCGCTGCAAGAGTAACTGAGAGAGCCGCTGCGAGAATCACTACAAGAGACTGCGTGAGTCGCTGTAAGAGTCGCTGTGGGAGCTACTGTTCGAGTTACTGTGAGATTCGCTGCGAGAGTCCCCAAGAGCTGCTTCGAGAGTTTCCCCGAGAGTCCGCGAGGTCTCCGCTAGAGTCGCTATGAGAACTGCTGCGAGAGTTGCTGCGAGAACTGGTCAATTAGGCTATAAGATTGGCCTTTGGATGTTATGATTTCCTATCTTAGTGGAGTTTTCGCTCTCTGGCGGACTGTGCCTAATGTGCGACCGTACCCTTTCCTATCCATAGCCTAGCTTTTCCTTATACATGTGTCGGCAGTCGACAGCCTAGCCCGTCTGCTGGAGGGAGGTTTGGTGGGTGATAAAAGGAGCTGTCGGGTTTATATTTTATTGGGCTTCCCGGCCTCAGATAACCTAGACTTTGCAAACAAACAATCTATCTCTCATTTTAGAGTATTTATCTCCTGTTTTCTATTACCCCGACGAAGCCCTTTCTATTCCCTTTCAAGTGATACCTGCTTACCTATAGACCTATCCTCCATTCTTCGATTTCACACGCATCGCGTTGTTGCGTCCCCCAATTGATTACTCGATGAGTATATCCATAATCTGCTTAAGCAGCTCCCGGGCGTGAGCTACGCGCTCCTTTAGGTCTTACTACTACAAATAGCAGCGGCCCTCTGGATCTCCTCGAAGAACTTGGGCGACTTCTTGTATAGCGTCATCTGGATCGCAACATAGCGCCTGAAATAACTCACACGCTACAAAGAAAAGTTAGTCAAGTACTAGCTCGGGGGTGACAGATAGCTAGGAGCTTACCGCGGGGTTGGCCTTAGGGTCACGGAAAGCAAGAGCGAGGGCTGGGGCCATAGTGCAGAGCACCGGGGGACTGCGAAGAGGGTCAGTACGACGAAACCGCTAGCAAGGAAAAGAGAGCTTACCAAGGGTCACAGTGACCCTTGCAACCGAGACAAACCTTGGAGGGCGCAACCCTATAGCAGCGCTGAAAAGTCTCCGTCCTATGAATGGCCACACCTAAACAACCACGGGCAGGGAGGATCGAGGTACTCAACGGCGGGGGGCTCCTCATCGGCAGGGGTATCAGCGGGAGCACCAGCGGCAGAACCAGCGGGGATAATACCCCACATCTCGCCTTGACTATGGCGGGTTCCGACACCGTTGGTGGTGGCGGCAGCAGCCTCATTGGCGTTGGAGTTGAGGGCGGGCTATAAAGCTTGTCAGCGGCAGCCACGATATACCAGCAAGCTATTCACCATGGTGATTGAGGGCGTTGGCGATGAAGTTGGAAGAAGGAAAGTGATGGGGGCCAAGGGCCAATTTCACCTGGCCCTTATACTAAATCACGACAACACCTGTGTTCACTAATCACATGGAACAGCAGAACGCATACACTTTTTCCTTTCATAGGAATCAGGCTCTTTCACTCCATGTTCACATCGATCGTAAAACTTCTTTGTTGCAATACTGTCAACGCCAGTCCTTTGTTAGCTGCGGTGCCATGCCCACCCTACCCTAGAGCTAACCATACTCTGCCAAAAATTTGTTGCAACATACATGTCTCTCGCAAGTGCGAGAGACACCCCTATGTGTCGGAGGACGACTTTCGACCACATTTGCCTACCTAACAAACTTGATCAGGCAATTGCTGCATTCAGCCAGTTAGCAACATCAGTCTCCTCCCATCGTCAAGCGAGATACAGCGGATACAATGCAAGCTCAGCCTCACGGCTAAGTACTACTGGTTGGAGCAATCGTGGGGATAACGAATGTTACTAGTGCCTATAGTGCCTCCAGATGGAACGCTGGGAGTGTCGAACAGACCGTACGTCAAAAGGTGGGCGTGTTCTGGAGGTTACTGGCGCGGGGGCTTATTCGGTATCACCCTGCGGCTCAATGGACAGCGTACCCAGGAGCATTCAGTTATTTCTGCCTCGCCACCTGCTGATCGTTTTGCAGTTCGCTCTCCCCTCTCTGCCGACTCTCTCGCCGCCCGTCTCCCACCCCTCTCCCACCCCATCTCTTCCCTCTCTTACAGCCTGACTCTCTCCCTTCTCTCGCCCTGCTCTCACCCCCAATCTCACCCCTCTCTTTCGACCTATCTCTCGCCCGTGTCCCCCCCCCGCGGGGGAGAGAGAGACTGAGGCCCTGGTCGGGGAGAAGAGGAGACTGAGGCTCTGGGTGGGGAGAGAAGAGGGGAGTGAGGCTCCAGGCGGGGAGAGGAGGGACCGAGGCTCTCGGCGGGGAGAGGAAGACTGGGCGGGGGAGACCCCTCCACGTGGCCCGTCTCTCTCCCGATTCTCACCCCTGTCTCACCCCAGCCTCTCTTCCAGCCTGTCTCTTACCCGTGTCTCACCTATGTCTTACCCCCTCTCTCCCCCCTCTCTGACAGGCCATGCGAAAGGAAGGGGCACTCTCCCGTCTCCTGCCTCTCCCGCCCCTCAGCCCCTCTCTTCCCGCTCTCCCCCTCTGTCACGGTCTTGGTATCTCTCTCCCGTCTCCCCCCCCCCCCGGGGAAAAAAAAAAAGAACATTGATTGGTACAACGACTTCAGCCCCCAGCAGGACAGCGACGAAGAACACACCATTGCGGATGCGGGCTCCCGCTTGGGGTGTGACGGCCGAAGAGATGGATGACCCGAAGTCCGTACCGGGTTGTTAAAACCCCGCTTGAGGAAGCCCCTGAGAGCACAGTGGCAACTCACACCTGAACACACACAGTCACCAGCTTGAACAATGGAACACATCTTCAGCTTCAATACACGAGAAGCCAACCTCTTTGAACTCCTGAAAAAATTATCCCTCTTTCACACCCGTAACTCGGAACGTATGTAATGCATTCCTTTCTGCCACGAACGTTTGCGACCCCGCAAAAAGTGATTCCGCCCGGGCTCGAACCGGGGACCTTCTCGGTGTTAACGAGATGCCATAACCAGCTAGACCACGGAACCTGTTTAATGACAGGGATTGGCGCTATTTGTGACTAAGCCACGGCTGGCCGCCAGAGGGCGGATGATCCGAGGTTCGTTGTGCTGGGCGAGGTGAGAACATGGCTGAAAATATGAAGAAATTTATTCGGTTGGCATTCAGGTCAAAGCATTCAATCGTTCATGGTTAAGAATACGAAAAGGCCTCCGCGCTATCCAGAAGATCAAGAAAGCCACCCAAAAGCTCATCATCGCTCACCACTCCAACGACAACCTGTCCACCCCATCCGTCAGCGCCTGGATCACCGGCCCGCTGGTGCTCCTCTCGCCTCTCGCCTTGGTGGTCTGCCTCATCCTCGTCCAGAATACGGGACAGTCTTTGCTGTCGCAGCTCACCTCCTCCGACGGCCCGAGGCCCGAGCAGCTGCGGCATATGGCCATGACTTCCTGGAGCCGACGGTCCTCGGTCGACACGCGCTTCTGCAGCGTCAACAGGGATGCCGGAACATTTGTGCGGCAGCGAGGACAGAGGGGGTTATCTTTGTGGGTAAACTTTGCTCGGCATACGAGGCAGTGCGTCGACTTCATGTAGGATTCCAGCGTCTTCTTCTTGCCGCTCAAGACGGCTGCCCGGTACACCCGCCTCACCTTGGGCATCTCGTCGTACCACTGCTGAACGTTGGCCCCGACGAGGTTGAAGATGCGCTCCAGCGGGGGGATCAGGTTCTTGGAGATGTAGTAGGTTGCGTCCAGCTGCCAATGCGGGTTGCTCAGCAGCTCTTCGGGCGCCACGCATCGATCGATGAGCCGTGCCCCGGGGGCGCCGGTGATGACGACGTACGGGACTCGCTCGCCGTACTGAGGCTCAGCGCGAGCGTCCTCCAGCATTCGCTTTGTGCTGATCATGGCTCCCGCCGGCGGAAGGCCCTTGTCCGAATAGGTTCCGAGGCGGACTTCCTTAGCGAAGCAAAAGTCTTGGACTGAGACGTTGTTCCGCATAATCTTGCTGCATTGCTGTTGGAAGTAGGCCTTGATCTGGCTTAGGTCTGCCGTGTCAAAGAGCAGCCTCAAGGCCTTCTCTTCAATCATCTGCTCGGCTGGTGTTCCGTCTCTCCTGACCGTCTCGATCCCCTTTGCTTCAAACTCTGGCTTGATTTGGTCGGGACTTTCGTACTTGTATCCAACGTAGCGCTTCTTGGCCAAGAGGACACACGGGTGGTATACCTTCTCAAACTTGAGCTTGATGGGCTGAGGGTTCATGTCCGTGACGGCTTGTGCGATTTCGTTACCAATCTTGAATGCCTGGTCTTTTGTTCGGTCCTTGAGATAAATGAACAAGCTGTCCGTATCGCCATAGACGACCTCGGCCCCCCATCGCTCGACTGAATGGATTAAGGCGACGGCCTTTTCGAGCGTGTCTCGTCCCGTCTGCACAATGCTGTCGGCAATCTCGGAGCAGGGCATCCGACCCGAGAAAGAGGCAGACGTGTATCCGTAGGTGACGTTGGCGAGCAATTTCAGTGCGAGTTGTCGGTTGTTCAAAAGTTGTTGCAGTGCCTTGTCGTCCTTGTCTTGCTTCATGCCGCTTTTGACCATGACTCTAGTCTCCAATATCTCCGTCAGCATCTTGGCCAGGAGTGATTTGCGAATTCCCGTCTTGGCGTACATCATGCCGTTGGGTGCGATGTTGATATGATCTTCGAGCAATCCCAATAGCCCCTGCTGCCGCTTGTACTCGGTAAAGCCCATCTTGTTCATGCCTCTCCACGACGTGATTCGTCCCAGGAACGTAGAGTAGCAGTAGTTGTACGCGATCATGACGCTGGGATACAAGCTTTGGAAGTCGAGTACCAGGAGAGGACTGGTGTAGAATGCGCTCTGCGGCTCCATGACGAGCGGCAAGCACTCCAGGGCATTTTGGCCGCCGACTTGCTTTCGATTGGGGGACACGAGCATGAAGTTCTCAGGCTTCGCGATCCTGAACATGATGGACTCGACCTTGAACTGAGACCCTCGCGAGAAGACCGAGAAGAAGTCGACGCCCAGCAGACGAGCTTGTTCGCTTGTTCTCGCAACAAGTTCATTCGCCTCGAGGATCTCAATGTCGAGCTTCGTCCGGTCCTGGTAGTGCTGTAGAAGTCGACCGAGATGGCGGTGGTTGCCATTCATGTACCAAGTCGTCAGCGTCTTCCAGGCGTAGTGAGGAATCCGTCGATGAAGTAGGTGCCAAACCACGTTCTCCATTGTGTACTGGAGGAGATTCAACTCTCCCCGCATTGCTCTCCAGATGTTGATCATGTGCCTGCCGGTGACGCGAATGGTCGAGGTAGTGTTGAACCCCCAGCGGTCGTTCTCTTTGCCAAACCTTCCATGTGACTCAGTCTTCATGCGAGAGAACTCGTCGCAAAGGTTGTAGTCGTACTTGAGTCTCGCCCTCTCGATCAAGTACCCCCAGGAACCGCCATGCACTTCGTAACCAGTCAGGATATCCGGGTCGTGGGCTCGCACAATCTCAACCATTCGGACCATCAGGTCCAGCTCAGACTTTTCCTCAATGACTTCGGCATTTGTCTGACGCTGCATCTGCCGGGGCAAGTCACCGTCTTCTGACGACACGATGATTCCCAACTGGATTGCATTCGAAGGGCTTTGGCTGTCGAGTATGGCTTCGTCGGATTTGAGAGCCCAAAAAATGCATTGCACTTCATCCTCCTCAGGATTGGGCACAAACTTGCCTCTCGTGTTGACGTGGATTTCTAGACTCATCGTGCTCATGTACTGAACTTCGTGCTCGACGCTGGTTGACTTCCTCGCCTGCGAGTACTTGTATCCGTGCTTGTTCTTTGGTGTCGGGCCGTCAATCTGGGAGAAGTAATCTCTCGGGGTCGCTAGATAGCTAGAAGTCGGGGCTTCTGTGGCTCGCCGTGTCTTCTTTCGCCACCATTGTTCTACCTCGTCAAAACTAGGCGGAGGCTCGGCAGGCTCCCAGCTTCTCCATGCACACTCTTTTCGTTGATGTTCATACTCACGACTCGTAGCTGCTCTGTCGACGCCAGAGGCTTGCTTCAGCCCATAGGTGGCTGGAGAAGTGCCGGTTGCATCAAACTCTGGGAGGAAAGGGAGCGTATTGCCTTCGAGTCGGAACTCCCGGCCTGCGTACTCTCGTGTTCGGGTTGGCACGTCCTTCTCTTTGCCATAGTAGGCATCTTGATGAATGACGTCAGGAAGCTGATGTTCCTTGAGCGAGACAGCCACCATTGACGAGGAGGGGGGAAGAGGTGAGAAGACGAGCACTTGGGAGTTTGAGAAATCGGCGATGGCTTGTCGGGCCTTGTCTTGCGGACCGCTTTCGAATTCCAGTCCCTCAATGTCACTTGATGGTAGAGAAGAAAACAGAAAGGACTCAGACTGAGACCCAAGTCCTCCCCCGTCAGAAGCGTAGGTACCAGGATCAAATGAAACGTGTTTCTTGGGGCCCCCATCATCACTCCGCTGGGACGATGATAACTGGCTCCGTTGGCCGAGGCGGGACTTGTTGTTGGGATCATTCTGGTCCTTCACAATCGCAAAGTTGAGCATCTGATTGGAAATAGCCGTATCTCTCGAGGCTTGTGAGGCAGGGTTCTCAAGAAGAGGACGCTGGGAGACAGACTCTCGGAACTTTGGCTGATGTGACCCAGGCCGGTCATGTCCTCCAGTTTCGTCGGATGTCTTCGTACTGGCGGAAAGCGATTCGTGCAGCCTGCTTCGCTTGGCAGGGCGCGACGAAGATGCTTCCAATAGTGAACGCTTAAGCTGCATCCGGTTCAGAACATCGGGTTGGAGGACTTTGGGTGTCCGGCCGATCAGACCATCGGCATCGGCGATATTGAGAAGATGCTGGGTGAGCGGAATGTTGGGGAGCTTTCCCGTCAACAATCCGCTCTGGCAGATACCGATGAGCGAAGGCACCTCAGTCTCATTCAGCCCGCCATGAGGAGCGACAATGTTTGACCCTGCCCTACTAGAGCGGCCTGTATTGGCTCGAGGACTGCCGGCTGAAGGTTCTTTCCCGAGCGACACGAGCGCCGTGATGGCCTCTTCGTCGGAGTCAGTGGGGAAAAAGTCCTCTTGACTTCCCAGTTGAGAGGCCTTCCTCTCGTCCACGACAATGCTACCAGTAACATCCTCCCCAGGCTGACTCGATGCTGAAGAGATCCCGAGCGCTGGCATAAGATTCGAGGGAAAGAGGTCTTCAACAGATTGCAAGGCAGTCTTCACTTCCTCTTCAAACGGCCTAGACTTTGTGAAGGTCTCGAAACCGAGCTCAGCGAAGCTGTGAGAGTCTCTCTCAGCTGCGATGAGACCCCGAATTTGATCTCGAAGCTCCTCTTCATGGATCCAGCCTTGGGATTGCGTAGGGCGTGCATCTGCGGACATTGAAACAAGAACTTCGGGGGGGAACGGGCTGTTGCCTGGGCCTAGATTCTGCATTTTCCGTTTTCGTCGCTTTGTCTCGTCTTTCCAGAGGCCTGCCATGCTGTGCACCAATTTCAGGTCATTCGGCAAGGGGTTGGTGCGTTCGATGAAGTCATGGTGCAGTGGGCGTTCCTGGACGAGCTTCCGATTCAGTATATCCTGAACGCAAATGTCCACTTCGATCGAACAGTGGCTGACCCTCGGTAAGTTGCTCTCATTGGTGACCAAGTTTGCCGGAATGGACCAGTCGTGCCACAAATGCGATGAATTTGAGCCCTCGTCATGTTTGGGAACAGGGGATCGGAAGCGGGTGACGGAAGAGTCCAGATAGTTGCAGCCATACAAGTTGTAATCGGTCATGAATTGCAGAAGGTACTGAAGGTGTGCCTCGTATGGTTGAAACTTTTGTTTCATGATGGCACCTTGCTGAAGAAGATCGGCTAATCTGGTCATGACAATAGGATTGAACATGTAAATCTTCAGGAAAAACCGGTAGCCCACATGGAAGCCATAGAAAGGAATCCCCTTGACAAGGGTGATTCTGGCGACATATCTCATCTTGTCACCATACTGGTCACGTCGATAGCTGACAGACAAGGCATGGTCAATGGAAAGATGCATGCGATAGATGTACGCTCCAACTTTAGCGGCGAGTTAGTTACGTCGTTCAATTTGGCTGGGATAATGCTCACCTTGACTGGGGTCCAAGCCGCCCTCATACTCCACGTACAAGTACGGAAAAGCGCCATGAATATGCGCGCAGACTTTTTGGCCCGTCTCAGTTGACCCAAAGACCCTAACGACCGGCACTTTGGGTCCCTTGGCGAGATCCGACGGTTCAACATCGTTGCGAAGCTGGGGGTCATATCGGGTGGCTGGCGCCTGGTAATGATCGATGCAATTCAGTCTGACTCGGAACAAGTCCATGATCCACGCGATTCGAATCCATCAGGGCAACATCATTAACACTCAAATGTGCGCGTCGCCTCGAAAGTGATTGCGATGAAGGGTTCAAGCCACGGTTCACATGCGCCTTGACGCGACAAGTTGGCGGGTGGATGCCTTCAGCATCGCGCAGTCACGTGGCGATAAGATGCGCTTATCTCACTTTATCGCCCCTTCGCAGACAGAGGTTGCGCTCGAAGGCATCAACCATTACCCTCCGCGTCCCAAGTGCCTTGAGGTCACGAAAGGCAATTCCCTCCGAACGGGCATCTTCGCATTTCTCTACCTTATTCATCATATCAGCCAGCACTTCTTGACTCGTCATCGCCAACCTCACGATGCAGCCCCCCCCGAAGCCTCCTACTGGCGCCGGCCCAGCCAACAAAACTGAGAACGAGTACATCCCCGCATTCATCAGCAAGCGTCCCTTCTACGCCGACCAAGATGGCGACGATAGCGATTACCTCAAGCATCAACGTCGCGAGGAGAAGGAAGAGAAGTCAGGATGGTACGACCGAGGTCGGAAGGCTGGTCCCGCTTCGACCAAGTACCGGAAGGGCGCTTGCGAGAACTGCGGTGCGATGACACACAAAGCGAAGGACTGTCTTAGCCGACCGAGAGCGAAAGGTGCAAAGTGGACGGGGAAAGACATACAAGCCGACGAGGTGATTCAAAACGTGGAAATGGGATGGGACGCGAAGAGAGATCGTTGGAATGGCTACGACGCCAAGGCGAGCCGCATGGTTGTGGAAGAGTTCAATGCCATGGACGCTTTGCGCAAACAAGCTCGAACCCGCGAACGCGACGATAACGAGGAGAGCGACGAAGGTGAAAAGTACGCCGAAGAGAGCGATATGCGCAAACACCAAGACACCGCGACGCGTTCACTACGACTCCGCGAGGATACCGCCAAATATCTATTGAACCTCGATCTCGAGTCTGCCAAATACGATCCGAAATCACGGTCATTAGTCGACAGTGGCGCCACCGTCGACAAAGCAGCCCAGGTTTTTGCGGAGGAAGGATTTATGAGGTCTTCTGGTGACGCGGGCGACTTCGAGAATGCGCAACGGTTCGCCTGGGAAGCACAGGAGAAAACGGGCGACACCAGTCTGCATCTTCAAGCAAACCCCACGGCAGGAGAGTTCTCCCGAAAGAAGGCCATGGAGGAAGCGGAGAGGAAACGCGCAAAGAGGGACCAGGTACTGCTGGACAAGTACGGCACCAAGGGCCAGAATGCGTTGCCGCCCGCGCTTCAAAATATGGCTGTCACAGAATCCGAGCACTTTGTGGAATACGACGAGTCTGGTCTGATCAAGGGCGCGCCACGAAAAGCAGCTAAGTCGAAGTATGCCGAAGACGTCTTGGTCAACAACCATACAAGCACCTGGGGCAGCTGGTGGAGCAATTTCCAATGGGGTTACGCTTGTTGTCACTCGTTTGTGAAGAACAGCTACTGTACGGGAGAGGAAGGGAAGAAGGCCTGGGAAGCCACCCAAAGACAGCGCAATGGAGAACAGGCTGGGGAGGAGGTAATTGAAGAGGTAGAGGAAGACGCGATCAAGAATAAGGAGAATGCGAAAGAGCCGGAGGAGGTCACGGCCAAGAAGCGCAGTCGGGAAGAGATGTTGAATGGGGTGACAGAGAAGGAGATGGACGAATACAGACGGAAAAGGACAGCGGCGAATGATCCCATGGCCAAGATGCTGGGCAAGGATGAGCTTCTCGCGTAGCATTTTGCCAGATTAATTAACACATGAGCAAGGACGGCTGGCGTCGAAGATGAGGTGTCGAACCCCCCGTGGCGGGACGTTTACATCACTTTGAATACGGACGGCAAAGAGACTTGAAAACAGTCATGCAATTGGGTTTGAGACTCATGTACACAAATGGGAAGAGCAACTTGGGGTCTTTTTTGTCGTTACCAATCGGCGAAATCATTCCATTTTTATCCTCAGGCCAACGCCGCAAGCTATGAAGAGAATCCCCTTCCCGTAAGTGGTATTCCGCCCCCAAGAGCCATGTATCCGATGAAGACTTTTTATAAATGCCCGTTTTGGTACATTTACTCCTCGTCCTCCTCCTCCTCGTCACCCTCGCCGCCCTCGGCGGCCTTGGCCTTCTTTCTACGGACGCGGCCGGGACGGCCGCCACCGAAGGGAGAGGTGAGGGAGAAGTCAATGTGCTTCTGGGAGTCGAGACGAACGATGAAAGAAGGAACGTTGACGATCTGCTTGCCGACGCGGATGTGGCGCTGGCGGATGAGGACACGGGCGTGGTGGATGGTCTTGGCAAGGCCGAGCTTGAAGACACAGGTCTGGAGGCGGCGCTCCAAGAAATCCTCGATCTTCAGGGCCAAGACGTAATCGAGTTTCATGCGGGACTCGTCGAGGACACCGACACGGACGAGACGGCGAATGAGGGCATTGCCTTCGAAGAGACGCTTGGGGTCCTTCTCGTCGAGGGTAAGAAGCTGACTGTGCATCTTGTTAGAAAATCACCACGTCGTGTGGACTGGGGAAAGGCAGCGTACCGGGCAGCACGACGAATCTTGGACAGCGTCAAACCGACGCGCCAGACCTCACGCTTGTTGCGGAGGCCATACTCGCCAACGAGCTTAAGCTCAGAGTCCCTGGGTATACGGTCAGTTTTCGGTCACAATCGACTTAAACAGAGACAAGCTCATATTCAGTGGCCGGTGATTACTGACAGTCGAGCAGACTCGAAGGGTCGGCGGGGGACACGCGAGGTCTTGGAGTGGGCGCGGGGAGGCATGCTGTCGTTTTGTTAATCGTTGCGCACTTGAAGAGATAATCTCGTTGGACTCACTTGACTTTCTCCTTGGTGGTTGGCGGGAGTTGAACTTTTGCACATGGAACAGAAAATCGTCAACTTGTGTGCAGGTTAATTTGGAGATTGGTTGTCACGTGAGTGACATCTGAGAGCCCTAACCGTGCGCCACATGCCGCTTCCCACTGCACACGCTGGGACCCCGTTCTTGCCCTAGCTGGTGTACCATAAGTTTGTGGGCGAAAAAAAATTATTCGGATTATCATAGCGCCCGCTCCCACAAGCCGCCTTCGAAATCCACAACACCAAGAAGCACCTCACCATCTCTTCCGTCAACCCACGAATACTAACCCCAACCCTTCGGCGTCCACAGCACACGATTCGAGATGGGTCACTCTTACGGAAAGAGAGCGGGCACCCGCGTATGTTCAATCGCTTCTGCGACGACCGGGACAACGAACTGATGTCGTTTTTAGTATGCCTTCAGCCGCGATTTCCGCCAGAAGGGCATGATCGCCCTGAACACCTACCTCAAGACCTACCAGTGAGCTTGGCCCCGAAAGCGATCTTCTCGCAGAGAGACTGACCAGATTTCGCAGCGTTGGTGACATTGTCGACATCAAGGCCAACGGTGCTGTCCAGAAGGGGTAAGACGACTCCCCATTGACCTTTGCGAAACCCACGAGCGGCGAATTTGCGATTGCGAAATGTGCGATGGAACAAGAGGACTGACACAGATTAACAGTATGCCCTTCAAGGTCTACCACGGTAAGACCGGTGTCATCTACAACGTCACCAAGTCCGCCGTCGGTGTCATCATCTACAAGAAGGTGAAGCACCGCTACCTCGAGAAGCGCATCAACGTCCGAATCGAGCACATCCAGCCCTCCCGATCACGAGAGGACTTCCTCAACCGCGTGAAGGCCAACGCTGCCGCCAAGAAGCAGGCCAAGGCCGACGGTGTCACCGTTTCCGTCAAGCGCCAGCCTCTCGGTCCCCGCCCTGCCTCGACCGTCTCTCTTACCGACTCTCCCCCCGAGACTGTCACCCCTCTTCCCTACGAGACGACTATCTAAAAAAAGATGTGCGGGGTTGTGTGGCTTGCTTCTTTTTGCTTGGGGTGTTGCGTCCGGATGGGAAAGAAATCCACATGGCAAGGGCTTGCATTTTGATGTCGATAGAGAATAAGACTCAATGACATCTTTGGGAACAAGACGCACTGTCTGTCTTGGATGAACATTGCGAGTGAATTGTGCTAGGCTTACCTTGATACCGGGGGTTGAATTGGTCCTTGGATCACCCATGACCCGAAGAGTTGGATTGGACGCGGCTTGAATTGACGGATTTATTTCTTCTCTTCCTAAGCAAAGGGGGACGCGAGAGTTCCAGACACGAAACATGTCTTTGTTAAAGAGTAAGTTACGTGACTGAATGTACCTGGTAGCGAATCATTAACATGGGTCCCCTGACGGCGGTTCAGGTCTTCCACCCAGTGGTACTAAGCAAGCTGGAACCTCAGAGATCCTTCCCTCCATTGCACACACTAGCCCCCCTCCCAGCCAGCCTCCGGTGGCCCCTTCGGGGAGACGCCTGCGACGGGCTGCTCGCCTTCGGCTCGATCCGCGGGCTCAATAGAGTCTGCCTCATCCGTCTGCCTCCCTCTTCCTGCTCCCTCTTCCTCCTCCCTCTTCCTCCTCCCTCTTCCTCCTCCCTCTTCCTCCTCCCTCTTCCTCCTCCCTCTTCCTCCTCCCTCTTCCTCCTCCCTCTTCCTCCTTCCCTCTTCCTCCTCCCTCTTCCTCCTCCCTCTTCCTCCTCCCTCTTCCTCCTCCCTCTTCCTCCTCCCTCTTCCTCCTCCCTCTTCCTCCTCCCTCTTCCTCCTCCCTCTTCCTCCTCCATCTATTCTATCTGTTGCCCTGTTTGCTGCTGTGACTGCTGCTGTGGATAGGTTCGTTTTCATTGACATACACCCACGCTAGTGAAAAAAAAGCTATCACCTACGCGACTGCTAGCATGGCAATTGTCGGGCGTGAGAAGGAGTTTAGATGTTTCCCCATGCGGTCAACCAGGGGAATTTCCATCCGGTATGCCGACATGTTGGGGGATTGCTAACGCATACTCTACTTTAGGCATGCGTACTACTGCCTAATTTTCTATTAATAATAGCCTTATTACTAGGTAAGGAATACTACTTACGCCTAAGTAGAGCCTGCCTTGGGACTGCGAAAAAGGTGGCAGACCTGAACCACCCTATCAGAGACCTATTTATCAGCAACACATACAACCGAATCGGCATTGCATACAATCTGACCATCAGCGCATACGAGCGGATCAGGAGTGCACATCGGGGAACGACCAGTGTATGTCGCAGTGTTTCCCATGAACATTAGCGTCTCGGTAGGGAAACGTGTCGAATGCGCTCAATGCCGGAACCAATGAACACCATTCAGACACGGATGCCCCAAAAATGGTTGCTGTACTCAAGAAGAGTAATGCCCTTGTGAGAAGCGTCGCTGCTATCAGGTTTGTTCCAAGTCTGGCCTCGAGGTAGCTGTGGAGAGCACGTTGAAGAGGGAAGAAACGGTCATCACAAGAGCGTCACACGAGAGGGAAAACGGGCAACTAGAACGGCAGCTGGAACGGTAGTTAGAGCGGCAGCTGGAACGATCGGGCTGTTGCAAGAGGGAAAACCGGGTTGTTGGAAGGGGGAAAATTCGGGCTGTTGGAAGCGGAAGAAAACAGCCCGCTGTTGAAGGAGGAAGGACGCAGAAGGCAGACATGCGGCGCCGTCAACCGAGTATCTATCAGATCCTCCGGTCGGGCAGTTTATGCCTGTGCACCCGTTGCGACAGTTATTCATCCTGCCACAGTTGGCAAGTCTACGACAGTCGGGCGACTGTAAAGGGATTCTGCCATTTCCCACCTCTGGAGTGAAGAAGAAAAGATCACTGTCTGAACCGTTTCAAGACTGCCATTGGAGGGGGGTGACCCGAGCGAGCGCGATCCTGATGCGCGATCCTTGATGTCAGGAGTGCGCAACTCTCTCATTGGTAAATATCGTTCCAGATGTTATACATGAGCCCAACCGTTTTTTGTCAGCACATGCATTTCATTAGCGAGACACATCATGCCCTTCTCGGTGCGGTTGGGATGCTGCTCCTCCCACGTTCTCACCTCTCGCCGGACCGAGTGCTCTTTGAACCAAGGTGTAGTCGTCCACCTGACTAACCTATTCTTCCACAAGCCAATGAAAATATCGGTCAACGAGAGCCAAGATCCGTAAGGGTGGACCAGATCAGATGCCTTGCTGCTGTAACCAACTCGGACATTCGGGTTCAAGTAGATGCCTCGTGTCGCCGATGCAGGGTTATCTGCATGGATCAGGCAACACTCGGATCCCTCGAGGTGTGAAGCAGCAAGAGCGTCATCAATTCCCCGGAAAGCCAAGGACTCGTCACCGACAAAGGGCATCGCAGGCATGAAGACTGTGGAGGATTGGTGGTCAGCTTGTTGATCGTTGTATTTTCTTCGATCATCATACCCATGCCATTCCAGCAGCTCGCAACGGAAACAGGGTCGCCCCGTTTCATAGCTCCTCTAGACGTAGATGACCGTAAGTATGGCCACGTGTGTGTGGTGTATTCATGACCAACGGCATCTCTCAAGGCAAATGTGTCATAGAACCTAGGCGGATTGTCGAAATCCAGCGAACACGCCGCAGCGTAGTCCCTGTTGTTGGTTTCGAGGAGGGTGAGCACATCGGCAATCTAGAGATGGTCAGTGTTGCTCAAGGATTGATTGAGAAGGAACACGGCGAGCTTACAGTGAAAACAACGTCGCCGAGAAACAGCACATAGTCGAACATGGTCCCATTCTTGGCCATGTCTCTCAGGGGCTGAAGAGACATGTTTCGGAGATGGGCAAGATGTGGTATCCTCCGGAGCTCCACCCGGCCTCGTGGTGTCTTCACCCAA
Source organism: Thelonectria discophora (assembly GCA_911649645.1). Taxonomy (NCBI): domain Eukaryota; kingdom Fungi; phylum Ascomycota; class Sordariomycetes; order Hypocreales; family Nectriaceae; genus Thelonectria; species Thelonectria discophora. The sequence goes on from CAJVRK010000012.1 coordinate 2,576,922, forward strand.
CCATTGCCGGAGCCAGAGGGTGGCGATGCCATCTCGTCTTTGTGCGTGACCTCGTCGAGCGTTACATTCCGCGGGGTTCCAATGGTATCAAGGGCTTGGCCCAGTTCAGTGAGGGCTGCCTTGGACCCATCCCAGCTCCCGCTCTCGTATACGCTGACGAAAACATTGCTGGGGCCGAGAGCTGTCGCTAGATCGAAAACACCCTTGTTCCACGAGTCACGAAGGATGCGCTCGTTATTCCAGTGTAGACTGGCTATGTAGATTCGGGTTGAGTTGTCGGGATGTGCTTCATGCGCTCGGCATTTATGATGGGCGAGATCGAGGCGGTAGCGGACGAGAAGGGTATCGACGAGGGTCCAGGTAAAGAGGGGCAGGAGTAGCCACCGCCATGCGCAAGGGGGTCGTAAACCGACCCATCGAAGAGGTGCAAGGGGGCGGAAGGGTGTCGTAAGCCAACCCATCAGTACGAAGCAACGGGTCCAGTCGGAAGGGATAGCTCAAGGGATGAGAAACTTGCTAGGACATGTTGTGTGCCGGCGAAGGGTGGTAATGCGCTGGGGAGAGGAGAAAAGTAGTACAAGGCGGTGGGCAGACATGGAGAATAGTTATCCAGATATGGTCTGGCGACGGTTTGGATGGGATGGGATGAAAGTCGGATCCTTCCATGTCTCATGTTGACGAGATATGGCAATCTCGCGAGTCGGCAAGACGGCAAGGCGGCAGAGCGGCCGAGACTCAATGTGGCCCGTGCGTCTTGACCGGTTCATGCGGCTTCCCTCGGCCTGGGTCGGATCACACCCAATCGCAAGGATTTTCAAAGAGTAATGTCATTCAAACGGACGATGCGCATGTATTCTGTGTGAGCAATACGATCGTCAGTACCGTAGGATCTCAACAAATTGGCCCTTTTTTGGACTATCCTCCCGCTTCATTAAACACTTCTCCAAAATATTCAGTTTAACACGTCGTGCTGACCTAATCAGATGCTCGAAGCAGTCACATCAGAGGCGTGGGCGACACGTGGCAAGGAGTGGGCAAGGAGCGGGCACGAATGACTGTTCAGATCCGACGGGATGTGCAACCACCCGCAACAGGGGTATCCTTGAGAAACGGCACTTCAGTGAGGGACCTTACCGGGAGTTTATGTGTTAAAGTGACGGTCGTGAGACTATTGCAGAGGTGGCAACAGTCATCGCGGGTGGCAGTTATTGCCGGCGGTAGAGGTCATTAAATGTATTGCGCATCGCAGGCGGTAGTTATCGCGTTAATTGAAGTCAATCCCGGGCAGGATGGTGGCGCGGGGAATTTTCTTTTGTCAGCGATGAAAGATATATCTGATACAAAGGGGCCTGAGAGGGTGTGGCGATGGAGGCTTGAAGCCCTATCTAACACGCACGAGCAAATTTAAAAACATCCGCGAACATTTAAATCTTTTTCAGACGAAGTCACCACGATACATCTCTTAATACCAGCTTCTCCAACCGCCCAGCAAGGCCACCGAGTGCCCCCCAGGGCGCCCTATAGGGTGGGGGGGAGTTGAGACAGGCCGGATCTCCAATAAATTTGGGCAAAAGATAGAAAGAAGTTTTGATCCTGTCGCCGAAGGCAGCGACTTTGCGGCTAAATGTTCTCCCCCTCTGAGCTAGGATTAAATGTTCGCGGGTTTCTCAAATCTCTTCGTGCGTGTTTGGTTATCCCTAAGCTGCCGATTCAACGTCGAAGGTGGAGAAGTGCAGGTTTGGCAGCTTGCGGCACATCCTTTCCATCAAGATTATTAAACATTTGGACCTAGTCACCTCTTTAATCACTTTTCTAGTGCCTTCATGCCGGATTTAAGGTCGCAAGTATACCACTCGACCGCCCGGTTCATCAATATCGTCTCCCTCGTCTCTCGGTCCTTCATGGCCGCATCTCTGCCTCGCACGCTGCGTTTAACGAACCCTCCCTCCCTCCCTCCCCGGGCTCCGGGTTCCGGGTTTCGAGCCCCTCTAAACCTCTCCAACAGGCCGCCGTACGCGGGAAAAGACCCTCTCCCAAGCACGAGCGCCGGTGATAGTAATTACCTCCCTACGACCTCACCGAGATATCGACCTGCCAGCAGGTCTACGGACCTGGGCTGCTTGGGTCTATGAGGCCCCGGCACTGCCCCGGGATGGGGTAGGGGGCAGGGCTAGAAGGCGCTGATGTTGGTGGTGGATGGGATTGTGGGAAGGAAGGGAGGGACTAGGGGCAGCCCTCCTGTTTGTCCATATGTGTGGGAAGGAGCTTGGAAGTGAGGAAAGGAGAGGCCCCTAGGTATATATTAAATCGGGGTGTTGGGCCCCTGGAACTTGGACCGAATAAGCATTAGTACATGCTCTGTTTTTCTTTGATACATTTGCATTCTCCAACTTCATCAGTCCGTCTCACTCTTTGACGCCTCTTTTCCAACGAGAAAACGGATCACGGATTCCAGGAGTGGCCGTAGGAAGGCGGGAAGGGAAGGCAAGGGAAGACATGACGTTGACAGGAGCGCGTAAAGAGTGTGCTGGCTGGGGCGATGGTGGAATTAATGGAAAGGTGAGAGAGTCGTCATGAACTTGCAGAGAAAAGAGGGCAGCCGATACATACACGACCAGAGATTGCAATGTAGGGGCACTAGAAGACTTGCGCAGAAGACGCAGCTCTAAATTGGATCCTCCGGTGTGCATATACAAGTCTAAGTTGAGTGAGGGACCTTCCTGAGCTCAGTTACACAATTGAGTAGAGATAGGGGTTAAGTGTTTGAAAGAAAGAGCCCCAACCTCGTCGGGCAGACTGCCGCAAGTGGCTTTGTTCCCAGCCTCTCTTTGTGGTAACCAGACGAGTCCGCAAGAACTCAGAAACCTGCATCTATTACCATGCAATTTAATCGGCAACTCTCGCAAAATATGCAATTGCCACATAGGATGCAACTGTCGCAAGACAATCGCAGATGCCAAAGCAGGGTTAGCTAATGGGGTCTCTTTGGTTGGCACATGTAGGGCATTTTTGCTAGTAGAGGTATCTCACAGTCAGTATTGACATCTTACGACGGTTTTATCCCTGGGCACATTTTCGAGTGCCTTCCTTCGAGTTTTCAGAAGGCGAGATGGCGGTTGTTGCCCGGCATAGTTGTTTCACGTAGCCGTCAAAAACATTCTCAGCCCAACTCAAAGAAATGGAGCATGGGATCTGTGACTGGTGTGTCCTTGGGTTTTTATTTAAGTCGGTTGTGTGATCGGGAGCAATAGCCATTAGGTTGAACTCGTATAAGTAAGTTGTTCTGCTAGTATGGCTTACTTCTCCAGTTCGCCAACTGACGTCGTGCCTGGAACGCGGCTAAGATCCCAAATACAAGCAAGCTCGCAGCGCTGACAGTAGCGGAAATAACGCCCAGCGGTGTCCATTTTCGGGTTGCCAGAACTGGCATCCCAGCAATTGTTGAGCTCATAGTTAAATGCGCGTTACTGAAATGCTGTAGAATGCTCAAAATGATTTTGTGGTGCTTGAAGGGAGAAAAAAGGATTTACTTCCTATGGGAGGTCTTCGTCAAGTCGGCAGGTCTTCGCCAGTCGGGTCATTGTCGTCGTCTTGTTTGGGCCGGGTCTTGAGGTAGTTGGTAAGCGTTACGATCGGAGGAAAATGTGTTGTTTGCTTCCAGTGACAGCACTCCTTCCGGCAGTATTCCTTCCAGCAGCCCGTTCGTTCCTGTGGGGCGGCTTTGCGATGACTTTTTCTCCCCTTTTTGGAGGGAGGGAACAGTTATCACAAGAGCGATTACACAAGGTGGAAAACGAATTGCTAGAAGAGCTGCGTTAAGAGCTGTGATAAGAGGAAAGTTCGGGCTGTTGGAAACAGAAGGAAACAGCTGCCGCAGCTTAGACAGTCATCTCTCTTCTCTCTCGGCTTCGCTCTATGACCGATGAGCCCTGTCACCTGTGATACAACCCGTTCCTCTTGCCACCACAAAAAATTGAGAAGGGAAATGAAAAATGGTTGGATCCCAGCTGTGTCTGGCTGTGCAAAAAGCCGTCTGTTCGCTTGGTAGCTGTGCATCTAAATGGTGTACGGATGATGATGTCTCTTGCTTTACGCCAAGCCTGCGGGGTCTTCACCGCGGCAAGTCACGTGCCCTGTGGCCGATAACAGGCTGGAGGGGGCGGTGCGATGTATTTCGCTCGTAAATGAATATGGAAAGTGGCCCGATCTGTGCACCTATTGCAACAGTCAAGCCCTGCGACAGTCTATCTTGCAATGGTTGCACAACTCTCGCACGACTCTCGAACGTCTGTGGTGTGACCGTAATGGGATCTGCCTTTTCTGACAAATTTATCGAGATGCGATGCATGCGAGAATGCGGGTGCAATGCGATGAAGAACCTGGGTACGACGGATCCGGGCCACGGTGCGCCACCCCACCATGAAGACTGAGGTCTCCGCCACACGTGCCACATACTGTGCCACAGTGCGCCACACCACGATTAGGGCTTGCGTCTACTTAATAGTTACCTCATACAAACCATACACTGTTGCCAGTAACTAAGGTATTTAGAATAAATTAATCCGGCTGGCCATAACCGAAAGCGCCCTCCTTTAGGCCGCATGCGCTTGGCTGGAATCGCGAAGTAGTGTTCATTTCTTCCACCCTTCCTATACCCGCAAATGATCCAATCTTCAAATGCCAGTACAACGTGTCTTGCTTTCGGTGCTTCAAATGGGTGCATAGTGTCACGAATTAAGATATCAGAAGGTTCCGCGCCTTTTCCAGCTTTGCTTGTTCTGCTCGGTGTTTGGTCGGCTGACTTAGCCACACAGCCACACAGCCACCGCAATCACTCGCCACAATCACGAAACACTGAGCGGCAATTCGTCTTTTTGATCGGCCCAGGCCGCCTACCCCTTCCGATGCCGCAGGCACGGAGACCCCTGTTAATGCGTGCTAGCAGGCACGATTCTAATTGGAAAGTGAAGAAAAGGGGAGAAGGTTGTTATTCTCTGTCTGTGTGAGCAGGATAACGAGCTGAAGGTACCCAAAGAAGAGGATCTTGAGTCACGGGATTAAGCACGGGTACCTCCCACGGGGGCCTCACGTGACAAACCAACCCAGCCGTGTTGATGCGGCGAGGAGTCCGTATTCCCACTGCGGAGGGGGATCCCCCAAATCCCTCCATGAAATTCGAACCCATCCACAGCAGTAGTCACAGCAGCAAATAGGTCAGCGGATAGAGGAAGAAGATTGGGGAGAAAGAAAGACAGAGGAGGAAGACTGTATTGAGCCCACGGATTGAGTCGAAGGCAAAGAGCCCGCCGTAGGCGTCTTGGGCCCGCCGGATGCTTGTGGGAGGATGATGCGTGTGTGAGGGAGGGAGAGATATTGTCATGGAGAATGGCGCAGTTACACGCAGAGCAAGCGAAGGAAAGAACAAAAATGACAAGAAAAGGAATCTAGCTGGGGGGTCTCTCAGTGGTGGTAAAGAATAATACCGCTCTCAAGTATGGATGCAGGCTACGGTAAGCCAAGGGCCGCACCGGCCTGTCTCACGTGCTCCCAACTAAACCACCCTGTTAAGGGACCTATTTCTCGCGTATGCTCCAGTTAGCATACCAGAGCGTGCGTAACCTAGAGCAACGAAACCTTGAATGTTTTTCATCGAAAGGAGAAATGTACCAAACCAAGGTCGTTGACAGAGGCGAGTTCCTGTGGTGGCTTTCATCAGCCAATAAAATCCCTGCTCGTTGAAACATCCTAAAATTATCCATCTTTGCCGTTGGAACGAGGGTAATGTGTGCGCAGGTGGCAATATGTCAACTCATTGCGCAACGCATAGTGCAATGCATAACGTATGTGATAAGCCAGTGGGCCAAAAATCCCCCCTTCTTACATCTTTTCAATTATTCAATGAATTCTCAACCACCAAAGATGTCTCAATCAAATAAAGAGGCAAATACCCTTCTTGTTCTTCGAGCCCTTCAAAATGACCCAAGATTGAGTATCCGGAGCGCCGCAGAGATCTATAATGTGCACCGCAATAACTTACGTCGCCGGCAGAAAGGTATACAGTCTCAACGCAATACTATCCCGAAGTCACGCAGGCTATCTGATCTAGAGGAACAAATTATTATTCAGTTCATCCTTGACCTAGATTCGCGAGGATTTCCGCCGAGACTGCGTGGTGTTGAAGAAATGGAGAACCGACTGCTTGCTGACCGTAATGTATCACCTGTTGGCAAGCGATGGGCTTCGAACTTCGTCAAGCGGCATCCAGAGCTGATGAGGCGTTTCTCTCGCAAGTATGACTATCAAAGGGCCAAATGCGAAGATCCGACCGTTATTCGCTATTGGTTCGCCCTTATAGCGAATACAATTGCGAAATATGGTATCACCCTTGCCGATATCTACAACTTTGGTGAGACTGGCTTTCTTATGGGGATAATCGCAAGCGGATTGGTCATCATAAGTGCAGAAAGGCGGGAAGGCCAAAATCAGTCCAGCCTGGAAACCGGGAATGGGTTACAGTCACCCAGGCGATCAATGCGGAAGGATGGGCGATCCCGCCGTTCATTGTGGTTGAGGGCCAATATCACCTCGCCAACTGGTACCGTGAAAGCAACCTCCCAGGCGATTGGGCCACTGCCACGACTCATAATGGCTGGACCGACAACAAGACGGGTCTTGAGTGGCTAAAGCACTTCAACCAGCATACAAGCATCCGATCAAATTGTCGCTATCGTTTTCTGATCCTCAACGGGCATGAAAGTCACCACTCAGTCGACTTCGAGAGCTATTGTGAGGAAAACAAGATTATCCCGCTTTGTATGCCGCCTCATTCATCTCATCTACTCCAGCCTCTTGATGTTGGGTGCTTTGGGCCGCTCAAAAAGGCATACGGTCGAGAGATCGAGCATCTGATCAGATGCTCTATCACCCACATTTCGAAGACTGAGTTCTTTCCAGCCTTTTATGCCGCTCACCGAGATGCTATGACGGAAAGGAACATCAAGGGGGGGGTTCGAGGGGCCGGGCTTGCTCCTTTGTACCCAGAAAATCAAAGCTTGATGTGCAGCTACGGACTCCAACACCCGTCGAGGAGGAGGCTGGCCTCCCCAACTCTTGGGTCTCAAAGACGCCAAAAATAGTCCTTGAGGCTAGCCCTCAGTCCGAATACCTTGACAGACGAATCAGAAGACATAAAAGCAGCTCTTTGGCATCTATTTTTGAGGCTTTTAAGTTATTGGCTAAGGGAACAAAGACAGTAATGCATGAGATGGCCTTACTGAAGTCTAAGGTCCAGGACCTTCGACAGTCAAATGAGGCCCTTAGCAAGCGGCGCAGAGCAAAAAGAACTTGCCTACAAGATAGAGGGAAGATGACTGTAGATGAGGCAAGGGAAACAATTGATCAAATGGAGATTGATACACAGATACACGGGGAATCATCGGGAAGTGGTGGTCGAGGCAGGTCGGCGCGACCGAGGGAAAGCTGCTGTGGGAAATGCGGTATGGCCGGTCACAATAGAAGAACATGTTAGACTGTTGTTAAGATACCTCATAAGGAGGAGAGCAATTGAATTCGATAGGTTGAATGCATTATGATGATTTTATCATCAATCTAGTCTTGAAGGTTGAGATTGCTGGCCCACTCGCTTATCACACACGTTCCAGAAGAACTAATTTAACTGAAATGCGGGACTGAAGTCGTTGCAGGTATGCTTAAATTGTGGACCCATTGACCAATTGAATCCCGACTCATCCAACGTTCGACCATCATGCATGATTTGCCAGTCCAACGCGCATCTCGCTTTAAATGTATTTTATCGCAAGCTATGTTGGGAGCATGCTACACATCAATTAAAGAAGTTGTGATTTACATCCAACCGGAGAAATGTGTGAGACTGAGGACCTTCTTCTGTTGTGGACCTGACTGACCAATCAGAGTCTCTCTCGTCGCAACATATCAATATCAAAATGGAATGGAAGGGCGGCTCAGTCAGAACTACTAGCAGCTTCACTGCACCCAACCAATTGACATCGCCTATAGCCCCGGAAGTATTTTGGATCCATGGTCAACCTTGTGACATTTAAGGAACTCGGAAAGGGGCTTCTGGGGGGCTTGTCTCACTCCAACACCGACTTTCGCGTGTGCGTCCACCAAGAATGCGGTGAATCCCTACTTCGCCATATCACGGATCTTAAGAATGATATTTCTGATACTAAATACTGTGTGCAGGCATATTTCGCTCACAGGTGTAACAAATGTCGAGTCCCGTGCCACAGGGGTCTTCCCCCTGGGCATACAACACGCGACAAGACCACGGCGATCTACCCATCCCGAATACGACAGGGTTTGTTAATCAAAAATCCAGATATTTCGTCGGTTAAAGCAAATTAATTCAGGGGAGCCGAGCGCGATTGTATCTCACGTGCACCGCATACAGGTCCGCGGTTTAGAAACGTAGCATTGTGACAATGTAGCTATAGAATACCCTCTGAGAAGTCACGAGAAACCGCCCATTTTAGACATAGGGGAATGCAAGGGGAAAATAATCTTGTATTTGAGGTAACTCCCCCTTTTCTCTTTGCATCATTCTTTTATCAGATCTCCAGACTTGTACCGTTTAAGCACACGCAGCTCTCGTCTTCTCTACCCGCGTCAAGCCGGCGAAACCCGAAAGTTTCCATGCACGGGCCACAACGCCGGGAATAAAACACTGCAAGCACGCATCCCACCTGCATCGATCACAATGAACCTTATCGGGAGTCTAAATGTTCATAAAGTGACAGTCACTCGGTTGTCGCGGGAGCCGAACACATATAGTACTATGCAATTGATCAACTGTTGCAGGAGAAATAATGGTCGCAGGAGATAACCGTCACAGAGGAGATATTTGTCGCGGGGGAGATAACTGTGGCGTGACGCGCCCGCTCAGATCGCTGGAATGGCGTCGGCTGGTCGAGCTCGACGATTCCAAAGCGACAAAGAGCCTCGCCGAGATTTACGAGGAGGAGCACGTCAAAAACGCGGATCTGGACGCCTACGTCAGCCAGTCGGACGAGAAGCTCCAGCGCGAGGAGAAGGAGATCGAGACCATGTGGCGCGACGTGAGCGCCCGGCTCGACGCCCTCAGCTCCTGGCACTACAAGCCGAAGCCCGTCGCGCCGGCCATCTCGGTCGTCGCTGACGTGGCCACGGTGGCCATGGAGGACGCGCAGCCGTCCACGGTGCAGGTCGTCGCGGGCGAGAGCTCCTGCATGGCGCCCCAGGAGGTCCACCGGCCTGGCGACGCGTCCGACGACCGGAACAGGGCGGCCGATGTGGTCACCAAGGTCGGTATGCCGCTAATGAGACAGGAGCTATCCCGCGAGGACAAGGCCCGTCGACGCCGTCGCGAAAAGGAGCGCGTGCGCAAGGCCGGTGGCGTGGACGCCGTCAACAACAACGGCCATCTCAGCAGCGGCTACGCCAGGAAGGCAGAGAGCAGGAGGGCCAAGGTGCAGCGCGAGACCATTGCCGGGCTGAAGAAGGGCGGCGTAAAGGTCATCAGCCGCAAAGGCGAGATTACAGACGTGGACGGGAATAAGGCCAAGAAGGCAAAGGCTGTCATGAGCGGGGGGTTCAAGCTATAGATGAGAGAAGAAGAAGAAGAAACAAAAAAAAATTAAGGGCGTTTGTGAGCGAGGCACCTTGGGACAGGGAGCTTCATCTTTTAATGTACATGTTTCTCAAGATGTTCCTGCGACTGTGGCAGATTTAACTGCGAGGTACTAACTATACGTCTATTCGTCCCTCTGCAATAGTTGCAGGGCCGTCACTACCCAGCTGTTGAAGGCGGAAGGAAGCAGGCCCTGGTCTCTCCGCGCCCCTTCCGAGCTGAGGAAGGTGTTGGACCCAGAAGCTATTTATCGAAGTCCGTTGCGGCCAGCACCTCTTCATCGAGCCCGCGACCAAAAAAACCCCTATGTCCAAGAAATCCCTCCCCTCAGGTCCCTGCCTCTGGCCCCTATAGACTCCGGTCTCTGTCTCCAGTCCCTGCGAGGTCTTCATCGAGTCGGGTCTCGATGGGGTCGGCGAGGGTCATGACGGGAGGGAAATCCGTTGTCTGCAACAATCAGCAATTTCGGGTCATTAGGGGGTTAGGAAAGACGGTTCCAACTGCCCTTCCGGCTGCTCGTTTTTCCCTCTTGTGCGACGGCTCTTGTGATGACCGTTTCTTCCCTCTTTAATGTGCCCCCCAACCTATCTCGACGGCTAGACTTCTAGATCAGTTGGGCAGAGGAGGCTTTCGCAGAGGGAAGAAACAGTTATCACAAGAGCCGTCGCACGAGAGGGAAAACGGGCAGCTAGAAGGGCTGTTGCAAGAGGGAAAATTCGGGCTATTAGAAGCGGAAGGAAACAGCCCGCTATTGAAGGCGGAAGGAAGCAGAAGGCAGGCACCCCCCATTGACTGATCCTCTGACCGGAATTCTCAAAAGGAAAAAAACAGTCAATTGACAGGTTGAAAATAGGCCTATTATATTGTTCGGCCGGGCAGCTGACTGACTGACCGACTGACTGACTGTTATATCGTCCGGCTGGGAAGCTTACTAACTGACTGACCGGCTGCCTAATTTCTTGCGGCTCAGACGAACACACTCAGACGGTCATTTCTGTGGCGGAGGGAGACATCAGCTGCAGAGGAAGGTGCGGGCTGCAGAGGGCAGTAGCTATGTATTTACTAGCAAATTTGTATGTAGAGTGACTTGGCCCGTGCCTCTTTTGCGACAGTTATTCAGTCTGCGACGGTCGCACGACTCTCGCACGTTAGTCGCTGTAACAGTCCAGCTGAGTATATTGACAACTAGCTGGAAGGCTTGAACGAAGATCCTAAACTAAAGAGCAAGAGAAGGGACAAGACCTTCATAGCAACAGCTAAGAGGCTTCTTATCCTACTAATCTCTCTTGCCACCTGTCCTTCTCCCACATATCCCTTATCAGCAATGCTCGATGAAATGAGAACAGAGTTTAAGGCGTGATGCGTATCCATCCAGGTGTCAAGTTCGTATCCATGAAAAGCTAGGGGCGCCTTCGGTGGTTGCCGTGAGTGTGGCCGAAGAAGGCGGGGCCGAGAGTGTTCGACGAGGCCCTCACGGGCTCAGCCCGTCACAGTCGCGCCATTGCAATGGGATTCCGCCTTTTCCCACGATACTCGTTGCAGTCGCCCAGCTAGCTGTCAATACACTCAGTTGGACCGTTACATAGAAATAGAAGAGAAAAGTAGATAGAGAGAAATAATGGTATCTGTTCTCTGTCTGCTGTAGAGCTATGTCTGTCTCTGTCTGTTTCTCTGTCTGCTGTAGAGCTATGTCTGTCTCTGTCTGTTTCTCTGTCTGAAATAGAGAGAAGCAGATAGAAACAAATAGAGAAACAAATAACGCAGGTATGTAATAAGCGAGTGGGCCGGACAAGCGAGTGGGCCAAAAATCCCTCCCTCTTACATCTTTTCAATTATTCAATGAATTCTCAACCACCAAAGATGTCTCAATCAAATAAAGAGGGAAATATCCTTCTTGCTCTTCGAGTCCTTCGAAATGACCCAAGATTGAGTATCCGGAGCGCTGCAGAGATCTATAATGTGCACCGCAATAACTTACGTCGCCGGCAGAAAGGCATACAGTCTCAACGCAATACTATCCCGAAGTCACGCAGGCTATCTGATCTAGAGGAACAAATTATTATTCAGTTCATCCTTGACCTAGATTAGCTAGGGTTTCCACTGAGGCTGCGTGGTATTGAAGAAATGGCGAACCGACTGCTTGCTGACCGCGATGCATCACCTGTTGGCAAGCGATGGGCTTCGAACTTCGTCAAGCGGCACCAAGAGCTCACAACACGTTTTCATCGTAAATACGACTACCAGAGAGCCAAATGCGAAGATCTTAATACTAATCGGAAATGGTTCTCACTCGTAGAGAATACAATCGCGAAATATGGTATCCAGCTCGCTGATATCTGGAACTTTGATGAGACCGGCTTTATGATGGGCTTGATTGCAAGCGGTATGGTCGTCACAGCCGCAGAAAGACGTGGAAGACCGAAATAAGTCCAGCTTGGAAACCGGGAATGAGTTACAGTCATCCAGGCTATCAATGCAGAAGGGAGCGCGATCCAGCCATTCATTGTGGTTGCGGGTCAGTATCACCTCTCTAGTTGGTACCAAGAAAGCAACCTCCCAGGCGATTGGGCTATTGCAACGACCCAAAATGGCTGGACCGATAACGAGACCGGTCTTGAGTGGATTAAGCACTTGATCAGCGCACAAAGACCCGATCAACCGGTGGCTACCGCCTTCTGATCCTCCTCGATGAGCATGAAAGCCACCATTCGGCCGACTTGAGGCATATTGCGAGGAACACAACATCAACGAGTTCTTTCCAGCCTTTTATGCCGCCAGCCGAGACGCTATGACGGAAAGAAATATCAAGGGGGGTTTTCGAGGGGCCGGGCTTGCTCCTTTGGACTCAAAAAGTGTCATACCAAAACTTGATGTGCAGCTACGGACTCCAACACCCGTCGAGGAGGAGGCTGGTCTCCCCAACTCTTGGGTCTCAAAGACGCCAAAAGCAGTTGTTGAGGCTAGCTCTCAGTCCGAATACCTTGAAAAACGAATTAGAGGACATCAAAGCAGCTCTCTGGCATCTATTCTTAAGGCTCTTAAGTCACTGACTAAGGGAACAAAGACAATAATGCATGAGATGTGTGATGGGCTGGCCCCAGGGGGCTCCAGCGAGAGCTAGCGCTGCGGCTGTCAGGGGGATAAACCCCTATCCAATTGAGCCACGAAGGCTGAAGGCAAAAGGATACGTATTAATCTGATCGGAAGCCCGGTCAGTTAATTAGCTCTATGCAGCTTGCTCACACATATAAGGCATAAGGCACGGGCAAAGCCCGAGCCCATTACAAGATGGCATTATTGAAGTCTGAGAACCAGATGCTTTGACAGGCCAATGAGGCTCTTAGCAAGCGACGCAGAGCAAAACGAACTCGCCTACAGAGTGGAAGAAAGATGACTGTAGATGAGGGAATGGATGCAATCTATCAGATGGATATAGCTGCGCAAATACAGGCCGAGTCATCGAGAAGTGGTTGTCATGGAAACGCAGCACAAGCGAAGAAACATTGCTGTGGAAAGTGTGGAAAAGCTGGTCATAATAAAAGAATATATTAGAGTGTTATTAAAATAGCTTAGAATAAAACTAGCAATTAGTTCTAATTAATTAAATGCTTGATTTTTGTTTTATTTTATCTTGAGAAAGTGGTGGACGCACTTGTCTGGTGCACGCGCTTATCACTAAATAGAGAAACAAATAGAGCAATAGTGTCAGATATGTCAGAGGCACATGCACAAATACGAAGTCACAGGCACCCGAATACGAAGTCACGGACAAAGGCGCAAGCCATGCCAAGAAGTCACCCACACGGATAATAGAAGACGCCGAGATCTCTTTGTCCCCAAGGCCAGATGACTAGAGCCCGGACTGACAGAGAGACAAATGATCAGGAGGCATGACCAACTTCCTTCGTTACCAATCATGCCGAGTACCCGAAGAACCTGACGAAAGAGGCCGGATACCCGAAGTGCTCAGAAGAAGGAAGAAGTCAAATAATTATTCTTGTCTATGAAAGACCATTTGATCAGACGGATAGAAGGAAGAGAGCAAAAGCAACACTCATAGATCAGCCTAATCATGAATACAGCACGTCAGTCTCACAGCTACATTTTCTCTCATCGATTATCTGACAGGATGATGATCAAAACTGAGTTGACATCGGTAGGGAAAACGTTGCTTTAATACTTCGCAGACTGGCGTGGAAGTGGAAAGATTGCTTTCCAAGCTTTGTGGCTTTACATTTGTGGAATGTGAGGTTACTAAGGTGCAAGGTGCAAGGTGGGTAGCTTAGCAGGAGCTTGCTGCCAGGTTGCTTCCATGGCATCAGCCGAGGATGAGGATGAGGATGAAGATAAGGATAAGGATAAGCGTGAAAGTGAAGGTGCATGACCTCAGTAATAGTTGCGCCAGTTCGTCTATCTACTATTAAAAGGCCCGTACGCTAAACAAGACAGTCGACACGCCATCTGTCCACATCATCAGAAGACCGTTGCGTCTTGCTTCATCCAAGGCCACTACAGTTGCCGTTGCTCTGATCCATGACGAGGTTCCCCGCAGACTGGCTGATCACCGTCGGGCAACTCATCTCTGGATACTTTCAACTCACTCCACGCCCTCGCTGCTGCGTGGGGGCCGGCGCTTCTGTTTGCGAACTTGCCATGCGCTCGACGCCCGATCTTTCCCTGTCCAACGAAGTGGCGGAGGTTGGTGACAGTGATAGTTACGGTGGTGGGGATGAGGATGGGTGAGCCGCTTCGTTCTGACGCAAAAGACAGGTTCTATGACGTTCCGGCTAATGTACTTACTGTAAAGTTGATCTAATGATGCCGTCCAAGGGGCAAGGCACCCCTGTCTGGCGAGGTCGGTAGTTCGCTGCACAATCGTGAGATACATCCGGATCTGGTGACGCTGGAAGAAACATGTTCCGACCACTCCTAATTCGACAGACTGTTCTGGATGTGCGATCAAAACGAGGTCAATCATTTCCCGGGTTATCTCCATCGAACTTTTCCTGGATGCATTGGGTGGCCAAGCGGGGATTAGAATAAATGGCACAAGCAAAGGGGGTGACATAAATAACCAGACATGCTAGGTACGAGACTTCACAGTAAATGTAGTCCTATTTTTGTCTGGGGCCACCGTCTTGGCCAAAATTTGGTAACGTGCATGATAAGCGAGCGCCGCATCCAAGCGAGCGCCGCACTCAGAAATACACCTTAAATCGCAATTTTTAAATCTTTTTTAAAAATCCATATTAAGCTTAAAATATCTAAAATTTTATCTTTTAGCTATTTACTATAAGACCTACTTAGAAAAAAAATCGCCAAAAATCTATCCCTTAGGAACCTATATAGATCTAAAAACTGCATTATTTTAGCCCCACTTTTCGTATCTACCTAGGTTCCTAAAAGGTAGAATTTTAGCAATTTTTTTTCTAGGTAAATCTTATAGTAAATAGCAAAAGGATAAAATTTTAGATATTTTAAGCTTAATATGGATTTTTAAAAAGATTTAAAAATTGCAATTAAGGTGTATTTCTGAGTGCGGCGCTCGCTTGGATGCGGCGCTCACTTATCATGCACGTTATGCTGTTTATTCAACACAAATATTCGAGCGGTTGAGTGCGAATCGTCGCATGTATTGGTAACCGATTGAAATATTATCACCGACTTGGTCCCTCGTCCTTTAGTGTGCCGTCTTTTTGGAACCTTTTCAATCACCTGCAGGTCAATTATCTGCACGTCAATTATCTGCACGTCAATTATCTGCACGTCAATTATCTGCACGTCAATTATCTGCACGTCAATTATCTGCACGTCAATTATCTGCACGTCAATTATCTGCACGTCAATTATCTGCACGTCAATTATCTACACGTCAATTATCTGCACGTCAATTATCTGCACGTCAATTATCTGCACGTCAATTTACCTGCATGTCAATCATCTGCACGTCAATCTAGACGTCAATCATATGCACGCCAAAACCCCCCTCCCTGGACTTATGCAGCGCCTGGAGGACCCATTCCAATGTCGAGAAAAGAGAAAAGAACGGTCGAAGAAGCGAAGCCAGAAGGCACCGATACGCAAATAACCTTTTATCAGTCAGCCTTACTTTTCCATTCATTTATTTAGCAAACTATCACAGGAAACATAACTGTCGCGCGACAGTCGCAGACGCCAAAGCGGAGCTGGTGGGCACCTCTGGGCTGGTACATTTCGGGCATTTTGCCAATGAGGGATGTTGCAAAAGACAGATGCCTTTAGCAATGAGCGAAAGACCCCTCCTATATAGTGCAACAGAGGAACCTTACGGTGCAGGCGAGGTGATACGGCGAACACGCAAGGGCATCGCTGACGGGGGGCCTCACGTGACAAACCACTCCGGTGTTGACAAGGCTGGAGTCTTCCGGCATCATCAGGGCAAGTCGATGAGAAATATTTATCCAAGTCCGTCCTAAGCCTGCGTCTCTGCCTCGAGCGTCCGAACCTGCGACCTGAAAACACCCAAGTCTAAGAAATCCCTTCCCTCCCGTCCCTGCTGGCAGTCTCTACGAGGTCTTCGTCAGGTCGAGTCTCAAGGTCTTCTTCGTCAAGTAAGATCTCGAGGGTTTCGTCGAGCCGAGTCATCATCACCGCCATCATCAGTCGGGTCCCAAGGTCTTCGTCGGACCAGGTCATTGTCGTCATCATCGTCGGTCGGTTCTTGACTTCGTCTCGTCGGGTCTCGAGGGGGTCGGCGAGGGTAATGACTGGAGGGAAATCTATTGTCTTTGGGTCCTTGGGGGTTGGGAGAGACTGTTCCAACTGCCCTTCAAGCGGCCCCTTTCCCTCTCGTGAGACGGCTCTCGTGCTGACCGTTTCTTCCCTCTCCAATGTGCCCTCCCCAATCTGCCTCAGGCTGGCTAACTGTTACAGGAGGAATAACTGTCGCAATGGGGATACAGACTACCTAGGTAAGTCATTTCACACTTGAAATTACTGGCGAAATATATCGCTGCTGTCTCCGACAGTCCGCACTTCTTACTACTGCAGAAATGTCCGTTTACGTCTGTCTGTCCAGGTAAGCTGCAAGAAGTCACTTAGTCAATCAGCCAGTAAGTCAGCATGCTGCCCGGGCAGCTGCTACAGCCCATAGGCTGGGCGATCTAAGAGGCCCCTTTTCCCTATCAAATGACTGCTTCCTTGCGCCTTCGACAGCTATTTCCTTCCCCTTCCAACAGCCCTTCCAGACGGTCGCACAACTCTCGCACGTCTGTCGTGCGACCGCAACGGGATTCTACCCTTTCCCACTCATGCAGTTTGAGATGGTGACTATTAACTACCCAGATGCTGAGCAGCAAGCACGAAGAGGTCTCGTCTCGTATCCATGTCGACTTAGTTTTGAGGGAAAAGTGTTTCAATTTGATATAAAAAGCATGCATCAAAGCATCCATCACTACGAACTATGGCAATTTGGTTAATTCTATGCTCCATTGGTCGTGGGAGTAAAAAACCAAGTGTCATTGGTCGTGGAAGAAAGAAACCAAGAGTCATCATTCATCTCCTGTCCGGTCTCATTCGCCTGGCCATCCTTGTTCTCCTGCTCATTCTCGTTCGTCAGCTCATTCTCGTTCGTCTGCCTATTCGCTTCCAGTACCTCACTGATGCGGTCCTCATCCCAAAAGGCCGTCGCGCAATGCCAGCCGTCGGGCCGATCATACGACACGATGTCGCAGTAGACCCATGGTATCCACTTGTCGTTCCCGACGATTCCCTTGCGATGGCCTTCGATGGCGTTGAGCAAGAGGACAGTGGGATGCGGGGTGACCGTAATGCTGAAGAAGGAGGCCAAAACGAACTCGACACGGTCCTCAAGGCTCATCCGACGAACCGCGGCAAACATGCCCATGCCCTGGCAGACCAGCCAGTGGATGTACTTGTGCATCTCCATGATGGTGCGATGGCGAAAGCGGCACAGCTGAAGCTCGGGATGGGCGGCCTCGGCTGGCTGGCCGGCGTATCGGGCAAGGATGGCGTTGGCTTCGGCCGTTTCCTGGCTGTCCGTTAGGACTTGGGGCGAGACCCTGAGAAAATCGATGACGCTGAAGAACAAGACCCAGTACACGTTGTAGATGTAGTAGAGGATCGAGTAGAAAGACTCGATGTTGGTGTAAACGGAGAAGACGCTCCCTTCCTCAAAGAGAAGTCGTCGCATGTCGTGGTCCTCCTCGAACAGCATGGTCTGATGGTCGAAGAAGGCCTGGCAATAGCTCTCGAAGCGACACGCGGCGACGAGGAATTTCTGCCTCTCGGTGTCGGTCAGCTCAATCCTTTCGGCTATGTCGGCCGACTCTCGGGGGATGGGCTGGCCCCAGGGCCTGTCGTTCTGGAGATGACTTTTCATATTTTCCCAGGCCTCGGGGGAGTACTCCTCCGTGATCCACTCACCCTCCTCAATGACAGACCAGAGGGCGCACACGTTGGAGAGGGTGGCGGGCAGTTGGGTCGGGCTGTTGGAGGCGACGACATCGCGGTATGTGGCTATGGCGGGCAGTCTGGCTGCCTCGAGCTCCGAGGGAGGGGCATTGTCAGCTGTCTCTGAGCGGGAGTGGCGCAGGTGGGCAGCCAGCACAGCCGTCGAGTGGATGCGGCCGTTGCAACGGGCTTCAAGGTTGTCGATAAAGGGCTGGACGAGACGTTGTCGCCTCTGCTTGAAGGACTGAAGCGCGTGGGGCGACGCCTTGATGATGGCGAACAGATCATATGGCGAGTCGAAATACTCCAAGATGGCGCCGCGAAGCTCCGTGGGGAGACTACCAATGGGATCTCCCATGATGGACAGATAGGGGGTTGAGTTGTAACAAGGTGTGTGTATGTGTGTGTGCGTGTGGGATGAGGAGCCTGAGAGATCAAATCTAGGGCGAGGGGTAGGCTAGCCCGTGTTTATGTACTGGCAGTTGTTGCATCCGACATTCCATTCGAGCTTGGCGTGAGGTCTGTCTCAGTTGGCACCGCTCCGCTTCGAGCTAGAGAGGGGGTGAATTGTCCGTCAAAGGTCGATCGTTTGAACCATTTTGGCCTCGAACTCTGATTTTTAGTCCACAAGCCAGGTCTAGCCGTTTCCACGATAGCTTCGTTCTGTCAGAATGTCACCAACCCCCTCGGTCAGCGGTCCTACCCGGTGCCACAGGGGTGGCATTATAACGGCGCTTTTTTTCACTGACTTCCCCAAGACAGCAGGGAAACCTGAGGAGCTGCCAGTCGGTAGACACCCTGGCGGGACGACGTGACCGCAAAGACAATGTCCTGGTAAAATGACTTGATAAACCGTCAAAGAAAGCCGAAGAGAACCTGACTTCGCACGTCATGCCTGTAAGCCCATCAGTTTAATGTCGCAGAGTCGTAGAACACAAAGCCTCTTCACCTGTAGCACGTCAACGGCATGTTGTCACACTCTTCCACCATTGCATCCGAATAATCGACAAATGTGTCTCCAATTCTTGCCCAATGAGGCGTGAATGCTGTCAGCTCGAGTCCGCCTTGTGATTCGGGCCACGGCAGGAAACATTCCACTGCCCTGAGAGTGTGTGCGCACGTGCGGACGACGGAATGTCGGGTTTCTGCTTGAAATTGCATTCGTGCCAGTCCAATGTGTGATTTGGTATGCAGAGCAGGGAGGAAGATTAAATAAACTCTTTCATTTGACCCCCTCAGACAACAACCATCCCTTTGGCAGACATCCTAGGAACCTTAGGCATGAGTACTACCACCTGATGATAAGGCCATATACTCAGAGAAAATTAAAAAGCAGTAGATACCCTAAGAAAATCAGAAAGAAGTACTTATGCCCAAGTGGAACGTGCCTTGGCACTACCAAAGTGATACCGTCCCTTCGTCGTCGAGAGTGGAGCAGGCGGGAGAGCAGTTTGGACAGCCCCAGTCGCCCATGCAGGCGCTGCTTCCGACTCCCGAGACCCTCGACTGGAGAAGAATCTCGAGAGGCATTTCTCCACCTGCGTGCATCACAAGGTCACATCCGGATCAACAGAATCAACGACAGCTGACTGCTCTAGTCAATGCCTGTCTGACCGGTGTCTCGACGAAGATGATGAGCAACATTGCCGCCATATGGAATATGGAATTTGGAATGCGATAATAATCCACCCCATTCGCAAACCCTTGGGGACATTTGTAAGATCGGTCGGTCGCTGAGCTCGGAGACGCGTCGGTTCGTATCGGGTGTGGGCTTATGTAAGCATCGGTTGATTGTCGGCACGAACTTAACCATGGTCAAGCTCAGCAGCAAGGCAATGACTTCAGGTCGAGCCTCTGGAGAGAAGTTCCTGGATCCAGAGGATTATCACCACGCTTTGCATCTTTGAGCACTTCGTCTGAGAATTTGTTGAGGATCGTGGCGTCGAAGCGGGGCAGGGAGTGTTGAGGCAGAGTCGAGGAACGAGGTTTTCGGGAAGACGCGTACATTCTGGGGCGGCGAGCAGAAGAGTGATGTCTGGCTTTGAATGAAGAATTAGCACCAGCTTGGAGCAAAGGAGAGACGAACATCGATACATCGCGACGTTTTCTTTAGGCCTGAATCGTGAAGATGGGGATAATCAAGTCGAGACGGGTTTCCAAAAGCTGCCTAGTGGCCCCTGCACAGCCACACTCTTATCGATATGACGCGCCACCTTCCGCCACTACCGCCGAGCCACGGACAGCTGTCGCACTCCAGCCAAGGCCGGACACGACTCACGGCCAAACAGGCTCCGAAATTTGTCACAGCTGACGACAACGCAACCTCTGCGCCGGATTGTTCATACTCTTTGGGGGGCTTCTTTTTTCCTCTGCGATAATTATTCTTGCCTCTTGTTATACCCATTTCTCTGTTGCACTGCTCGCCGGCCGTCTCGGACCACGTCTTCATCTCGTGATTCCAGGGGCACCTTTGCCAAAGCTTCCCCTCTCCTTACTCCAACGTTAAAAAACTTCCCAACAACATCTGCTACCCAGTGGCCTCGCGGACCTTATCCGCCAAGACTCGCAAAATGGCTGCGGTGCGTGGCATGGAACACACCAAGTTCGTGAATCACTTGTGCGCCGGGTCAAGCGGAATCGGCGGATGCTAACTACCTCCTTACACAGGACCGATCAGGAACTTGCCATCAACATCAAGAAAGCGACCAACCCCGAAGAGATTTCCCCAAAGCGTAAGCATGTCCGAGCATGCATCGTTTACACCTGGGACCATCGGTCTTCTGCTGCCTTCTGGGCTGGCATCAAGGTGTAGGTTGACCGACTTCCCAGCCTCCCCTGCGTCGTGCTAAAGTTGTCATGACAGCCAACCGATCCTCGCCGACGAAGTACAGACATTTAAGGCCCTCATCACGATCCACAAAGTCCTCCAAGAGGGCCACCCGAGCGCCCTAAAGGAGGCAATGGCGAACCGAGCTTGGATTGATAGCCTCAACCGCGGCATGTCAGGCGAGGGGATGCGCGGCTATGGCCCGTTGATCCGCGAATACGTTTATTACCTCCTCGCCAAGCTCTCATTCCACCACCAACACCCCGAGTTCAACGGAACCTTCGAGTACGAAGAGTATCTGAGCCTAAAGGCTATCAATGACCCTAATGAAGGTTATGAGACCATCACCGATCTTATGGTCCTCCAAGATAAGATTGAGCAATTTCAGAAACTCATCTTCTCCCACTTCCGGAATGTCGGAAACAACGAATGTCGTATCGCAGCGCTGGTCCCTCTCGTCCAGGAAAGCTATGGCATTTACAAGTTCATCACGAGCATGCTACGCGCCATGCACACTAGTAAGCCCCCCAATCGAAAACCTACGAGGGTTGAGACTAATGACCAGCAGTGACCGGTGACGAAGACGCCCTCGAGCCCCTCCGACAGCGATACAATGCCCAGCATTACCGTCTCGTCAAGTTTTACTACGAATGCTCCAACCTGCGATACCTCACGAGCCTGATCACGATCCCGAAGCTGCCTCAAGATCCCCCGAACCTCCTCGCCGAAGATGACGATGCGCCTGCCCTCCCCGCCCGACCGAAGCAAGAAATCGAGCGAAAGCCATCCCCTCCGCCGCAGCCCAAACAAGAAGAGCCTGATGAGATGAACGAGTTCTGGAAAAGCGAGTTGGATCGTCAGAACCGTGAATACGAGGAACAGCAACGAGTTCTCGAGCAACAACAGCAACAAGCCTTGCTGGCGCAGCAACAGGCTCAGCTTCAAGCTCAACGAGAGTTTGAAGATCAACAGCGGGCTCTGCTTGAGCAACAGCAGAGAGAGCAGGAAGCACTCCTAGCTCAACAAGCACAGTGGCAGACCCAAGGCCGTCTGGCTGAGCTGGAGCGGGAGAACCTGAATGCGCGAGCTCAGTACGAACAAGACCAGCTGATGCTCCAGCAGTACGACCAACGTGTCAAGGCCCTGGACAACGAGCTGGCTCATCTTCAGAACAGTCTCGGCCAGCAGATGGCAAGCAAGGATGAGCAGATCAAGGCGTTGCAGGAGCAGGTCAACACCTGGAGGACCAAATACGAAGCCCTTGCCAAGCTTTACTCTCAACTCCGACATGAGCACCTCGACCTCCTCCAGAAGTTCAAATCGGTTCAACTGAAGGCTGCCAGTGCCCAGGAGGCAATTGAGCGACGGGAGAAGCTGGAGCGCGAGATCAAGACAAAGAACCTCGAGCTGGCCGACATGATCCGTGAACGCGATCGTGCGCTCCACGACAAGGACCGCCTGAACGGCAGCAATAAGGACGAGGTCGAGAAGCTGAGGCGCGAGCTTCGCTTGGCCATGGACCGCGCCGACAACTTGGAGCGCAGCAAGGGCAACGAATTATCCACTATGCTGGCCAAGTACAATCGCGAGATGGCCGATTTAGAAGAGGCTCTCCGCAACAAGTCGCGGGCTCTCGAGGACGTCCAAGGTAAGCTCCGAGATGGCAGCTCGGACCTTGAGCAGCTTCTCCAGGACAAGGAAGAAGAGCTCGAAGTGTATAAGACGGGCATGGACGAGGCTCTCCTGGAGCTAAGCTTGCTCAAGCAAAACCAGGGTGAGACGGACAACGCCCTGGACGGACAAATTGATGCGCTCATCCTGTCCAACTTGGACAAGATCAACGACATTATCGACTCGGTGCTTCAGGCCGGCGTCGCACGCGTGGACGATGCCTTGTACGAGTTGGATTCATCCATGCAGGCTGGTAACCAGAATGCTTCTCCCTCATACGTCCTTTCTCAGATAGAGAAGGCGTCAGCCAGTGCTATGGAGTTTGCTACGGCTTTCAACAATTTCATCGCGGATGGTCCTAACAGTACCCACGCCGAGCTGATCAAGAACATCAACGTCTTTTCGGGAGCCATTGCCGATGTGTGCAGCAACACCAAGGGTCTTACTCGTCTGGCTACCGATGACAAGAAGACGGATGCTTTGATGGGTGGCGCTCGGCAGTCGGCCCAGTCCACCGTGCAATTCTTCCGCGGGCTTCAGAGCTTCAGGCTCGAGGGCATGGATCCTTTGCAGAAGACGGATGTAGTCATCAACAGCAACAATGATACCCAGATGAACCTTCAAAAGCTGAACAAGCTCGTCGAGGCATTTGCGCCAGGTTTCGGCAAGCTCACGAATAAGAAGGGCGATCTTGGAGACCTCGTCGACTCTGAACTCAGCAAGGCTGCCGATGCCATTGCGGCTGCGGCTGCGCGACTGGCCAAGCTCAAGAACAAACCCCGCGACGGTTACTCTACGTATGAGCTCAAGGTGCACGATTCAATTCTGGACGCAGCTTCAGCCATTACAAACGCCATCACGCAACTCATCCAAGCGGCGACGGTGACGCAGAAGGAGATTGTACAGGCCGGACGGGGATCGTCATCTCGTACCGCCTTCTACAAGAAGAACAACCGGTGGACAGAGGGTCTCATCTCGGCTGCCAAGGCCGTGGCTTCGTCGACGAACACGCTCATCGAAACAGCGGACGGCGTCATCTCGAACCGCAACAGCCCGGAGCAACTGATTGTCGCCTCCAACGATGTGGCGGCATCGACGGCGCAGCTCGTAGCGGCGAGTCGTGTCAAGGCTGGCTTCATGTCCAAGAGCCAAGAGAATCTCGAACAGGCCAGCAAGGCGGTGGGAGCGGCGTGTCGCTCGCTAGTGCGACAAGTGCAAAGCATGATCAAGGAGCGCAGCCAAGAGGAGGACCAGGTCGACTACTCCAAGCTCGGGGCGCACGAATTCAAGGTGCGGGAGATGGAGCAACAGGTGAGCCTCCTCCTTCCCCAGGCGGACAAGGGCGACGCTACGGAGTTGTCGGTCTTAACGGCTTCCCCTTTCGGAAGGGCCATGGCCGGGATATGGACGAGAGCTAACAGTGCCACTACAGGTCGAGATCCTCCAATTGGAGAATTCCCTTGCCTCCGCGCGACACCGACTAGGGGAGATGAGGAAGATCTCTTACCAAGAAGAGTAGTCGGCGATGGTGTGGCGGCGGGGCTGGCGGGACAGAGACGAGGCGTCCGTCGCGCGGGAGGGAGCTGCGTGGACATGTCGGTCCGGAGGATTTGGTTGGCAGAGGTTTTGGACACGAGACAGTGTAGCTATTTCAGGTTGGCCACTCAAAGTCAAGAATGTTGATACGTTTCTCACTTGCTTCTCGACCCGAGGGAGGAATACGAAGGTACCTGACGTCGGAAGGTGGTTTAGGCTTTGGCGGTCAGGCTAGTTTGGCGAATGCGAGGGACGCGAGGGTGAGGGCAGAGGTTGACACGGCCAAGGGTAGACGGTGCGATGCGCCCTGGGGGTGGACGGTTCCATACGCCTTGGTGAGGCTGCTTCTAGGCCAGCATGTCGTCCGCAGAGATGTCTACCGGAACGAGGCGAGTCTCAACGGTCTCTCAAGCAGCAACCGTCTCTTTGACGCAGCTCTATGAACATCCCTGTCATGGTCCCTTTGAACATCTCTTTGAACATCCCGTTGAACGTCCCTTTGAGCATCATCCCTTCGATGTCCCTCGTATCTTATTACTTGCCAAGGCACTTTAGCCATAAGTACTGCGCCCCTGATCTCTCGCAGTGCCAAGGCAGATTCTACTTAAGGCATAAGTACTACTGTCTAAATTTCTATGTCTTATGATAGGTACCTTCGGGAATGGTACTTATGCTTAAAGTACAATCTGCCTGAGCACTGCCAATGAGATGGAGGGGAGAGGCACTTGTGGTTGAAGGAGAGTGCCTTTAGAGGCGGGATTGATTGGTCACGTCCATCTCTCGATTGGGTCTCGTCGCGGCCGATCCTGGGCCAATCTCCCTCCCTCACCATGCAGGCTCCGCCCGCTATCAGCTCGTATTGCAGGATGAGACAATAGCATCTCTCAACTGAGACACAGCCAAAGAGGGATCTAGAGTGAGTAAAATACGATCTGAAATGCAAATCGCAATTTCTCTTATCCAGGTGTTAGTGGGAGATTGAGGGTGGGAGGCCAGTACGGGCCTTCTGCCGCGCGTCACCGCCTCGCCTGGCCTCAAATGGATTAGCTTCCATGCGTCACTCCTCGAAGCAAACCGTCATCATCGGAATTCTTGAAAGCGGCACCTCGCTTCGCACTGTGTCGGAGGAGCTACGGTTGGCACAAACCAACTGAGCAGCCACAGCGACTGTGTTCATCACCACCGCTAAATTAGTCTCCAGTCTCCAACTGCCATGGATGGCATTTCTCAAATTCTGCCCGTCTTATCTCCCGGCTCCCTCGTCCTATCCTTTCGCGCCGTCTCGTGCAATCGAACCGGCGCGTCGCTTATCGCACATGTCACTCTGCCAAGCCTGTGTTGGCCGTGTTGGTTTGCTCGGGCTAGGCTCGAGCGAACGAACGTTTCGCACCCTGATTTCTTAGCTCTCGAGATGTCAGGAGAAACTTGGAAGGTGCATACGATAGCTTCTCGCTGTGGCAAGTAGCTCATTCCTTCAACCAATACACTTCGAGCCATTTCTCGATGCACTCCCAAATGGATGCGCTCGTTAAGAAGCACGACTCCAACAGCCCCCTTCGCATCGTGGTCTCATCAAGCGTGATGTGGACAAAAATGCCGCACTGCCGATGAGCCACCTCTCTAAATCCACCTCCGTCGAGCGGGACTAGAACAAGGGACTTGGGCGAGGAGATCCTTGACTCCCCTCAGAAGATCTGTGATCGGGTTGATCTCCCCGAGACGGCCTGTTTTTTGGCCCAAATTCACACCGACTGCATGAGCTCCTGGCCCAAGTTGCAACGAGTGACGTCTCTCGAGTGGGGGAGTTGGGGGACGCAGGACTGACAAAGAAGATGGACGAGTCAACGACGGGAGGCTGAAATCGAGCAATTGAAAATCGCCTAGCTTTCGCCAGCGCTCGTCAATTCTATCTACACGACTCAGCATGAGGATGATTTTTTTTTCTGTCGGTTTCGTGGTGACAGATCCCGAGTCGAGAGCACGCTTTGCGCATTCTGGGCGCGCAGGATCTCCATTGGCTTGCTCGCTCTGTGAACCGAATTCGACTGGGCGAATCATCAAGACAAGTTAGGGCCTGATCTTCTCGACCGGATGACGGTCATCCAGCTCTTTTCAGTGGGGCGAAAATATTCAACTTTTACCTAATTTCTGCGCTATCCTTTTCGAAGTATTCAATATCTGCGACCGTTTCGAGAGCGATTTAGCTCCCGTACCTCCGTTTTCCTCAGTAATTTTAACCCATTTTGGCCTAGCGGCTTGGTAACCTTTCTCAATCGGTCAATTCGGCGCTCAAATTTTCGAGTGAGCATCATCGAGCCAAAGGGTCGATGACAGTCAGCGTCTGAAGTAACCTTCAGTACGATTGGCCCAAAAGTGGGTTTTCCGATGTGCTCTTTTCACTCTGGATGACCGTCATCCGGTCGAGAAGATCAGGCCCTTAAGTGCTTAGGAAAATTGTGTGCATGTGTGCGTGTGTGCGTGTGCAAGAGTGGGTCGGGTCGCATTTGGTTGGTTGATGCTTGTGGGCGTACCCTTATCTAGTTACCTCAGGCACCTCCAGTCTCACTCCTTTCGCAGCGGTGAAATTCACTTAACATCCGCAATCCGTCATCGATGCTCCGCGATCTAGCCGTTGATTGGCTTCGACTTTGATCCCCTTTTTTCGCGGGGAATCTTGCCGGATCCATCGTCCACCAGTCGCTCTCGACCAAGAGCCATCTCAGCACCCTTCTCAGCAACCTTCGCAAGAGACGCTAGTTGATTTGCGGACTGCGTGTGAGGGGCAGCGAAACATTGAGTTGAAAACGCGTCACAACGCGTCTGTTTCTGGCAGTCGGACAAGATTGCGGCGGCGTGAGTCTCGGGAAGGGAGGTCTTGGCAGTGTGAGTGGGCCCGACAGCTCCAGCTTGCAACAGTCCCGTGCCACCTTGGCCTACCCTGCATTTCCGTCAAGCGGCGGCCTTCCCGTGCATTCTTTCTTCGAGATCAAGGGAGCAGTTGGAGAAGAATGTGCCATGTGCCCTTGTGCGAGGTCATGAACAAGGAAGGGAGAGACGGGTGAGCTTCCACTTGGTTGAGTTTCTTGTGTTGGCCCTCGTTTCCTTCGTTTTCCACCAGTGCGATTTTGCTTCTGCGAGAGTCAAGCCAACAACACCAACCAACAACACAACCCCTCCTCCAAGCTCGGTTCAGCTCAGCCCGATGGAAGCGTGACAGGGATGGTGAAGCCAATGGTGAGCATGGACTTATTTCGGCGAAAGCCATTCCAAGACCCCGAGAGCATTCTGGAACCCGGATTGTAAACCTTGGTAGGTTGGGTAACTGGCCAAATCCGAAAACCAGGTCAATTTAGAGGAGATGCACCAGACTCTCTCCATCGTTCACGATGCTCGCGCGATAACGTTAAGCTCTGGGAATATTTTAGACATTTTGCCAAGGTCTGACGAGTTGGAGGGTGAGATGTCACACCAGACGAACTTTTAATAATCGCGCTCTGCGTGTACATAGTATTTACAACTGGGCGGATGCTAATCTCCATTCGGAGGAAAGATGGGATGACGGGGGCGGACCCTGGCTCCGATCCTCAGCTGGGGGTTTTGGAGGAGACGGCGCGGTGGGGAGCAAGGGGGAAGACCGAGGAGTCGGAGTCAGAGTCAGGGATGGCGGGGGACACAAGTTTGACGCAAAATGTGGGCAACGTGATGTGCAACAATGTTAAATTCGACAGGTATGGGCGAGTAGGGTATGCACCGGCAAGTCCTGGGCAAGATGAGGGATAAGGGGTCGCGATAACCATCGTGACACGGCGGCCGCCCAGGATTCGTACTGTACGGAGTACCGATGCTCTAGCCTCGATGTCGTAATTGAGGGGACAGCGGGAGCAAGGCTGAGCCCATTCCAGACGGGGCAACGCGTTTGGGACACCCGGCACGCCGACGAATGGAGGTGTGGCGAGACGGGCTCGGCAGAGGCTCTCGAATCTTGAAGAGTGCAGAGCACTCCGAGACTGGATGTGGACGTTTGGGACTTGTTGCAGCACCCCTTTTTGCACTTGCGAAGCAGACGCCTCGAGAAGCAACTTGCCAGCTCGTCATGCGTGTGCAGTGGCGCACGACGGCGAGACGCTTTTCACTGCTAAGCATGTTTCGCTCCACCCGTCACCAATACGAGCGAGGAAACCCATCAACAACAAGTCAGCACTTGCGGGCTGCAGCTGCATCAAGTCTTCAGCTGAGATGGTTGCGACGCAAAAAACCATGTTGCCCGCAGGACGAGAACAACCCCCAACGCCCGCTGGACGGCACTCGCCTTTCCGTCTGGGGTTTTGCCTGTACGAAGCATTGTGACCCCCCGTGAACCGTGTCGCACACAACAACAGACCCTTCCGGGGAAGGCTTGTGCCGCTGCGCAAAAGCAAACATGCCTCATGCATCGTCACGAGTCACCGTCACCCTCCTGCTCCTCTGCACAGAATGTCACACTGCAGCTGCCGCATATGCGGGACGCAGTCAGCCCGGATTGCAACTCCGATGCCCAGGTCGGTCCCGAGAAGGAACAGCTATACACCGATTTTTTTTCCTGCACGGCGATGATCGAGGCTTCTTGTTGGCCCCCCATGAACGCCTATGTGTGAGAGAGGGGCGGAACTGCGCGGGAACGCGAACAAGGCCATCGGGGTTCACCCCTGTCCATCTGGCATTTGGCATCTGGCAGCTGGCAGCTTGGTTGCATGCCAACAAAACACCAAGAAAATCGCCATAATTCCCTGATAAGTTTAGTTCTCCCCTAGATATTCCAGTTAGTGGCTAAGAGCCCATTCAATACGTTTAGATTAGACTTCTGACATGAGCCGCCCGTAGAGGACCTAGGGCGGAGTGTTGGCCATTAGGCTGAAGGCGACTAGTAGCAGCCAAGTGATCAGCGAATTTTGGGTTAGATATAGCCGTGCATGATTGAGTGTTCTGCAGGAACAGAGTGGGAAATCGGGACCAGAACGGCGCTCCTTTCCATGCCGGTTGACACACCGAAACCCTGCGGCCAAGCGGCCATCTCCCATGTTAGCGCGGGCTCCAAAAAGCCTCATCTCAACTTTCAACGTACCTGGACCGCTCGATGTCCCTGATTTGCGCAACACTGTTTGCGCCAGTGAAGACGGGAACAACGAGTTCCTTCGAAGCAACGAAAAAGCTAAGCTCGTGGAGCACTGGAGCAGCTGTCACTCCCTGCTCCCCAAAGTAGGGCTGACGGGCTCCATGATGGGAGGGACAGACGCAAGGGGTGCACGCACCAGGGTCTTTTCCAATCGCGGGCTGGAGCCTCTCCTTTAAGTGCAGCGAAGGTGCTGCCAAGAGGGACTTGACGCCATCGCAAAGTGTGCGCTGCAGTGTGTGAGGTGCAGACGACGGGCCGACAGGCCGGCCCTAGCCTCAACTGTAAAAAATCCAATCAGCTGCGATAAGGAATGGGGGAGAGAGTTGAGACGTGCGTACGCAAGTAATGCTACGGCCTCAGGCTCCTGCTTGCCTACGGGTACGTACCTCACTGATTGCTCAAAATCGCAGCGCCGGCGAGTGGATCATGCTGCCTTACTGATTGCTCGAGCTCGCGGCACGCACCATGGATCCCCGTTTGATCCTCGCGCGCTGCGAGCTCGAGCTGCCAAGTCGCAATCACTCGAGCAAACGCCGTGGAGGTGGGCGCGGCGCCGCGGCGCAAAGGTACGTACCGAGCTTGCGCGGCTTCCGACAGGGATTCCGTGCAGAGTTTTCCGTCACCTAGTGACCGCTTGCAGAAATTTTCACAACATCTGGCATTCAGCGTTTTCGAAGCGCTGCGCAGCGACGCACTTCTCTCGACGACGGTTGGTCGAAACGGGTGTTGTTTGCATGTCGTCGAGATAAAGCACGGGCCACCAGACTTGCGAGGGCGATGGTAGGTGACAGTGGACCGGGGTGCGAACTGCGCGGCGACGGCGCCAAATCGTATTCGGCGGAGACCGAGGATCCAGCAAACGTAGATCCCTGATCTCCAGCAGGGCCCAACGCTGGAGGGCGCTGAAAATCCCCAAGTCTCTCGAGACCCCGCCATGTACCTTTCTATCGACACCCCCCTCTCCCCTGCCGCTGCACGAGGCCCCGCATTTCTGCTTCGGCAGTTCTCAATGCAGATCCACGCACCAAGCTGCGAGGTGCAAGGCGCTAGCTGGAAGATGCGAGAGATGCGAGGGAAAATGCAGGGGAATTTCGGGGAGGGGGGGGATTTGGGGGGGATTGGGGGGATCATGCGTTTGGTCGGCGAAATAGCAATGAATCCGCCAATTCGTGTGCGCGGCGACAAGGGCAGCCTCAACCCCAACAACCAGAGCAAAGGGGCAACGGGACAACTAATAATGCCTGAGGCAGCAAAGAAAAATCGCCGCGCACAAGAACGCACCGCAAGAAATCGACATAAAAAGTAAAAATAAAAAATGGCCACGACAAATGGACTACATGCTAAGGTCCGCATTCCCCGTCCCGTGTGCTCCCCACCGTGTCCTCGCTCCAAGTCCGTCACTTTTTCGATTTTGGGTCTGTTGGTAGGAAAGGCGTGGCGGGGCGGCAAGGGGACTTGGGCACAAACGGATCGGCGTTTAAACTGCCCCTCTATGGGGAGAGGAGGGAGTTTATACTTGGTCGCGCGCGCCTCCATCACCGGAGAGCTCCGCGATGGCTTGCGTGTGGGGATGGGACGGTTCGAAGGGGTTTGCGGCCAACGCTCCTGCCCTTGCGAGCGTGTTGGTAGATCAATTCGTATGCCAATATAGACTTTGTTTACAGAAATTGATCTTCTTCTTTTGGACACGGTATGGTTATGTCAAGTATTATTGGGTGTGAGTGAGTGTCAGTGTGCTACATGCTACCACCTAATGCCACCAGCCAACGCCACCCCAAGAGAAAGTTAATTGCATCGCATGCCATGATAGACCATCCTTCGCGCCCCATTGACCCCTGAGGCAAAGACTACCATGAATTCACATGAAGGGTCCGTGGAAGTCTCTGTGAGGAACATAGTTCCCGTTGAGTTCGCTGTTGGCCTCGGCGACAAGTTCGTCCGCATTGCCGTTCCCGGGATTGCCTGGAATATGTTAGTAAGGAATACCGCATGAAATCGGGGGGCGTGGTGATCTGAACTTACCCATGAAGTAGTCGAAAACACGACTGGCCGCGGGAGCAGGAGCATGAGCCGCCGCGAGCACGCCTCCATGTGGAGACTGGAGGTCATGTTGGTCTTGGAAGTGGTTGTTGACCAATTGCCCTGGCTGGGGGGGTGCAAGGTAATTGATCGGAAGGCGTCTCATGGTGTCGATTTGCAGGTGGCGAACCGGGAGCTCCTTGCCCTGTCCTGGGTTGAAGTCGGGAGAGATGAGGTCCCTGGCTGCACCGACAGGGTTCTTTAAAATGCGACAATTGAAGTTCATCTTCTGGTGCGTGTTCAGGTAAGGTGCCTCAGAAGGCACGGCGGCAGTGGTCATGATTCCACTGGTGTTGGCGTACAGTCGGTCCATAAGCTTGTATCCCTGTTGAGAAAGATAGCCAGTGCGCAGGAGGGCTCTGAGAAGTTCAATCTCAGTAGTGGGAGCGGTATCATTCTCCTCGGGGGCAAAATTGACACCGATGTTTCTGACCAAGCTTTGATTGCCAGCAGAGTCTTCCTGAAAAGCCCAACCAAGGGTAGCGAGGTAGACATCGGGGCTAATGATGTTCATGATAGGACAACAAACCGCGAGAAAGCCACCGAGAGAGATATTGGACTTCCCAACTTCATCGCGAGCGAATGAGTAGACTTTGGCGATCAGCGCCCACTTGTTTCTGAATGGCTCTAGACCCCACAGATTGGTGAGATGTCCAGACGCAACCTTCTGCTGGGCTTCTGGGAAAAGCTTCAGGTAGTACGCTACTGTGTGATCAATAAATGTGTGACCAGATGGGGATGGGATCTTACTGCGAAAAGCCATGAAGGCGTTGAGGGGTCGCTGAGGGCGAGCGACAACACCACTGCCAGTTGTTTGGGCAGGAGCGTTTGGGGTAGCAACCAGGCCAGCGTCAACACTAGGGCCTGGAGCAGAACCATCAACGTCTGGCTGAATGTTGGCAGAAAGGTCATCGGCAGGCAAATTCTCAAACCAGCGGGCAGCGATAGAAAAGAAGAGATCATCGTCAACGATGGAAAGCAGCTCTACGCTAGAGAGATGCTGCAGTCGCTGCATGAGTCTCTGTCTAGCACCGGGGGGAGGCATGATGAGCTTGCGGTTGGCAAGAGTGAGGAGGGATGAGAATTGTTCTTCTTGTTGTTCAGAGAGGAAGAATGAAGAAAATGTGAGGTTATGGAGGAAGAGCATGTTGATTTATGTGGGTGGGTGTGTGGCCATCCGGGAAGCAGGGTGGGCGTTAGCCAAACGGGACCACCCCACATGAGCAGGGGTGTGGATGGAGGGGTGAACCAAACTGCCAGATACCTTAGGGCTAGTCATAAGTACATTAAGTACTTCATAACCTTACTCCCTCTTTAGGGTGCCTTAGTGCGTTTGGTCCCTTGGGAATCAGCGAGTTGGAGGAGTTTGTTTGCGTTAGGGGGAGGGGGGGTGGGGTTGAGATGCGCTAGGCCTTTGCCACTTCACGCATCTCCGATGTCTCGCTGGTTTTTGGGGCTCTGAACCGTGAGTGATAGGAGTCCCGTAGACAATGCGCAAAGGAGTAGAAGCCCAGGCTGACAGACTTGATTTATTTGTTTCTATATTGACCCATGATGCCCGTGAAAGTAGAGTAAACTTGATCTAATGAAGCATAGCATTCCAGTCCATGTCTCATGCCATTCGCCCGCAAGGCTCGATTGCACTTCATTCATACAGCGACGTAAGTGAATTTAGCCCCCAAAGCACATAGAGAAAAGAATATCCTCAACGCGATGAGGTTCACGTCCCATTCGAAAGGCGTCCGCAGCACTGTTCAGGAACGGAAGACTGAAGTTCCCATACATGTCGCGTGCTGGCTTGGTGGTCTGGGTTATTAATGTTAGTGGACTGGAGGGAAGCTGGAGTGGCATGAGACGTACGAAGGGTAGATAGTCAAAGTATCCCCGGTGATACACATCCTCTATAGCGTCACTTTCCTGAAGACCTGGTAAGCTGTGTGTTGGTATTGAATTGTCGATAAACAAACCTCTTCCCAAGGTCGAATTTCGGGATAAGAGAGTCCCGTACCCTCAGCGAGACGGTAAAACTGAGTCGTCTGCTCGAGCTCGTCGGGAATATGACGCTCCTTTCCTTTCTGGAGTAAGGTTAGCAAAGAGAAAAATCGAACCATGGGATAGCGTCATACTTCTGTGAACTTGCGACGGAGGGCTTCGTAGCGACTCTTGAATGGTTCGATAAGGGTAAGTGCCGAGCTGGGAACTCTGTACCAAATCTCCAACTCTGGGTCATCCTCAAATGCAGAATTCTGGTTTCCACCCATGAAAACCTTTCTGTCCTCATTCTTCATCCACTTGTTCCACGCAGAACCGGGCACAACTCTGGCAGGGTGGTAAAGAGGGGCTTTATGCCATCCGTTCTTTTTAGTCTTGACCATGAGGGAACGTCCGGATACCGTAAGCTTGGCCTCATCGAAGTTGGCACCGAATTCGGCGGCGGGAGCTGGCAGATAAGCGGGAAGTCTCACCTTTGTAACGTCCCAGAATGCTCTGAGGAAGGCTTCAAAAGGGAGTCGAGGTCCAAGTTTGGAGAGATCCTCCGATGAGCAGACGCTGTCCGCCAGATGGGGGAACATCAGAGTACCGACAATCAAGAAAGAGATGGCGGACTTAGCGGCAAGAGTCGTGATTTGGAGTCCCTCCTCATCTTTATCATCAGGAGATAGCCAAACTTCCGACAGATTGAGCATACTCAAGTAAGCCACTGTCTCAATTGAAGCCCAACCATCCTGCTCCCCCTGGGGCATTGGTTGATGCTGCTGACGTCCAAAGACAGGCTTGGAAACAGCGAGGTACCATTGGACAATCGCACCGCGAATGGCGAGCTGCGGAGTTGTCGAAAGGGCAGCAGCGGAGTCTCGGGCATGCTGAAGAATGCGGTTCTCATCATGCGCATTTGTAAGGAGTAAATCGATCGTTTCGAAGGAGAACGAGATAAGGCCTGTAGAAAGTAAGATTCATTGATAGATGCCGGCATAATT
Organism: Thelonectria discophora; assembly: GCA_911649645.1. Lineage (NCBI taxonomy): Eukaryota > Fungi > Ascomycota > Sordariomycetes > Hypocreales > Nectriaceae > Thelonectria > Thelonectria discophora. Next base: position 2,611,265 of record CAJVRK010000012.1, read on the forward strand.
TCATTCCATAGTACCTTCGACCGTTGGCGCGTTCGCTTCCGGGTTGGTGATCTGCTGGCGCTTAATAAACTTTATGACCAGATCTCGAAGATCATCCGTCTGGAAGTTGATTTTGGATGTCCCGCCCGTGACTCGGAAGGGTTCGTAGGAAAGAAAGCTGTCCATGGTGGTGGTTGCAGATGATGAAGGAAGCAAGTTGTTGGACTCTTGCAGAAGCCCAGGCCTGATATTTGTTTCCAACGTGCATAGCTCGTTCTACCAATATGATTTTCCTTATTCGCAAGCAATCACAAAAATCGCGCATCGGTGATTCACGACTGGTTCTGCCTATTTACAGTTTGTTATCAGTAGGCTTCAGTTGCCCAGGGGTCAAACGAGGGGCCATTCAGCCAATTGTGTTCTTGTTATCTGGTATGTGCCCAGACTACCCAGTATTGGTCATTCACACCCGCGACTTATTGAACAATTGTTTTGAGGAACAATGGTCACATCATTCCTCGGTACGTACCTGGGTTGAGGTAGCAACGTAGGCTGAGGGGCAGATGCTCGAACCCACTCGAACCCTTTCAATATTTTCAAAACTCACTTCCGCGCAAGACACCTGTGAGGGCCTTCACTTTCAAGTTTCTTCCACCATCAACCGGAAATTGTTCGCAAGAAATAGCGCCATGGCTTCTCAACTTGAAGAAAAATACCCTGACTACACGATCACTTTCGTTACGGCTGATCGGACTGGGGATATTCATGTCTTCATTGCCGATTTCTGTGACATGATCTTTGTTAAGTCGGTTGCTGAAAAACTAAGGTATGGCACTTGCCTAACAGATTGGCTATGAAAGCGAAACTAAAATCATCAGCCACGAATGCCAACAGCCAGTGAAGGTGTTTCATATGCCCTCGATTGGGAAATATCGTCTCTGTCCGTTGTCTTTGGACCTTCTGGACAGCCCAGTCATGCACCCCAATTTCGTCTTTGAGTCCGGTAGGCTCAATGAACTGTGAAAGCTCTTTTCAACTTCGCTAAGCTCGGCATCACAGATCAGTCACACCGGGCCATCGTTCAGCGCCACCGAGAGGCGATCCAGGAGCTTTCGAAGCCCCATGCCCAGATCGCTGGTCCTAAGCCTCTCTGGACCTTGTATCAAGAAGCCATGTTCCCTGAAGTTTCTCGGCGCCACCCTGGGTTCAATGACCAGAGAGTTTGTGAGTTTGCACTCTCATACTATGAACCATCTCGAGTTCGTCCTAACCTTGAGCTAGTCGACATTATTTCTGAGATGTGGAACAAAGAACCACCCAAAATCGTGAAGTTCTGGGCAGCAATAGCTGATGAAGAGAAGAAAAAGCATCAGCTAATGTATCCCAACTATTGGTATGGCCCTCCAATATCTTGCCAAAGCAAGAGCTCGATTGACAGTTTCGCTAGGCATAGGCCAGGTGGAGCCCCTGTGGCTTAGGGAGAGGATCCCCTGAAGATCCGACTTTGATCTGTTTTCCAACACGGCTTCTCGCCAGCTCAAAAGGATGGGAACTTGCCGTTGACCATTTTCGAGGTGATGGATGAAGACTTTCTCTCAGTGGATGGGTCGTCAGCACCACCCGTGTTGGCGCCTCTTCAGACATGGGGTGTCATTGCCGTTTCTCGTTTGCTATTTGCAATTTGGGGGTTGCCATGGTCGAAATGAAGCAAAGGAAGTGGTAATGGAAATGGAAATGACAATGATTGGTGATGAAATATAAGCAATGCCGTCGTGACACTCATGTTGATGAACCATATCGACTCCAGGAGATGTTGTGATGGAAGCGTTTGTCCGAAACCCCCGAAAGATTTGATAACAAGACAAAGGCTGGCGCATAGCATAATTATGGAACTGGTAAATAAGAGCGCGTCTCGGAATGTCTCAGGTAGCATTCTCCTGGTCGCTGGTGGCAGTTCAGCCGTGGGGAGGGAATCTGGCCTGCACAATGTGTATTAGCATTGTGTACCCAAGCATTTGGGCAATGAATGCAGACCTTATGGAGGAGCTTCCTGATGAGGCAGATCACAGATTAGTATCGCGAGTAATGGCGGAAAGAAGAGCAACTGTCGTTGTCTGTTGTGGTCCGAAGAGTTGACTCGTCGAGGTGTTTCAAGTTTGGGTGGGAAGTAAAGTGGATATTGATGTCAAGTTTCGTGCGGAAAGTGAAGTTGATGTTGGATTTTAAGTTCGTGTTGGAAGTCAATGCAGTATTTCGGAGAGGGAGAAGATGGGAGGATGTCGAAAAAGCAGGAGGGAGGGAGGTAGTTTTATTTGCGTTCTGAGCAAAGGACACAACTCAACAAATAGTAAGTAACGTACCTACCTTAAGTTTGTGTCGTGGAACTTTCCATATCTCTGAGGTTCCCCCCATATTTAATCTTTGCCACGGTAGAGGGCCGCAAGGAGGTATGTGCCTACTCTCCGTGACATAGAGACTCGAATCCCGTGACTGAACTGTTTTACGCGATGTAGGTGCTATCTTCGCACTACCTTGCTGTTAGGAAGTTGGTAGGTAGTGGGTGCTCGCTGATAATGAATCTACCCGTGCCCAGATTGACGACGATTTGTAACTTTGCATTGCCGTATCTCTCTACCTAAGGCAGTGCCTTAATCCCCAAGCCTCTGCCGTTGCCATCGCTCCGACCAAGAAGAAGTCGCGCAAAAGAGAAATCTCTCGCACACTCGAAAGACCTCCATACATCACAACAGAAGGAGCTTCGCCGCAACGTGGCTGCTCACCATCTGGCCGTTTGTCTCGAACAAGCGCGAGACGATATCGCAGACCTTCCACCTTAGGAAGTCGGGGTCCTATACCTCCGGGACTAGTACTACGATAAGGAATGCCACGCTCGCGATCATGGCCACGACACATATGCTTAAGACCGTCGCGCCAACCCAACTCATCTTTGGCTGCTCAGCCGCGGGTGATCGGTCGAGATAGAACCACAATGCCATCCGGACAGGGAGGGCGATGGCAATGATACACCAGGGAACATAAGGTGACCAAGACATTGGTCCCCAAACTTTGTACACTGATCCAAGAAGACTGGTGTAGACGTACAGTATCCAAATTGAGCCGCTGATAAAGCCGATCAGGCGTGCGATTGCATCGGGCTGCATTCTCTAAGTCATTGGTGGGAGTGCTGTTATAAGGAAGAGAATCTCGCTGTACAATATGTATCAGTTTTGTGTACTTGAGGACTTGGGCAATCAATATAGACCTTATGAGTGCGTATAGGGTAGTATCGTAAGTAGTAACGGAAGGAAGAGTAGTTGTCGTCGTCTGCCGTGGCCCGAGAGGTTGATTCGTCGAGGTGGTTCAAGTTTGTGTTAGAGTCAGGGTAGTATTTAGGAGAGGGAGAGGATGGCAGGATGCTGAAGGAGCGGGAGGGAGGCACAGTTTTAAATGTTCTAGGTAAAGGATACAACTCAGAACATGGCCAATATGTATAGTAGGTCTGTGTTATGATACTTCCCGCATGTCTGAGGTTCATTCCCCCAGAGTAGAGGGCCAGAAGCAGGTACATGACCACTTTCCATGACACAGAGCCTCGGTTCCCGTGACTGAACCGTTAGGTTTGACGCAAGTCAAATTATGTCCATCAACATACGTGGGCCTAAAGAAAGTATGCGGAGGGGACTCCTCTTGGGCCAGGACCTACAGGGCATTTCTACCAGTGGAGATACCTTAGTAGTTACCTCGCAGTGCAGGTCAGGGCAAGGCCTTGAGAAATATTCGTCCATCCGTCCTCAGCTTGTATCTCAGCCTCAAGCCTCCGCGACCTGAAAATCCCTCAGTCCAATAGATCCCTTCCCTCAGGTCCCTGCCTCCGGTCTCTATAGGCTCCGGTCCCTGGGCCCTACCTCCAGTGCCTGCGAGGCCTTGATCAGATCGAGTCGGGAGGTTTTTGTCGAGGCGGGGGGTCATCGTCGGGCGGGGTCATCGTCGTCGTTGTCGTCAGTCGGGTCTTGAGGGGGATCGGATCTCGAGGCGGTCGACAAAGGTCATGACAGGCAACTCTGCTTCTGCAATTTTGGGTCCTTCAAGGTTGGAAAAGACGGTTCCAGCAGCCCTTCAAGCAGAACGGTTCCCTCTGTTGTGACGGCTCCTGTGATGACTGTTTCTTCACTCTTCCATGTGCCCTCCCCAGCCTGCCTCGAGGGCTAGTCTTCGAGCTTCGTCAGGCAGAGAGGCTTGCGCAGAGGGAAGACAGAGTCATTACCTAGGACGTTGAATAAGAGGGGAACTGGGCTGCTGGAAGGGCTTTTGCACAAAGGAAAATTCGGGCTGTTGGAAGCGAAAGACAGCAGAAGGTAGGCACCCGACGCCGTTGACCGGACGTCTCAGAACGAAAAAAAAAAAAAAAAAAAAAAAAAACAGGGGGCTATTAACTGAGAAAAAATGGTCAATTGAAAGTGTGAAAATAGGCATATCAGATCGCCTGACCTGCAGGCCGCAGCAGTTTCCCGGGCAGTTCACGTTGCCGCCTTCGTGGATCGGCGCCCTCCAGCCTTGCTTCAAATGGGTGGCTGATTTAGCACACCAGCCACCACAGTTACTCACAACAACCTTAAAACGCCTGGACTGCCTACCCCTTCCGGCACCGCAGGCAAAGTGGCCGGCCCGCCGCAGCAATTACAGCAGCAGACAGGGCAGCAGACAGGGCAGCAGACAGGGCAGCAGACGGAGGAAGCAGATGGAGGAGGCAGATGGAGGAGGCAGAAGGAGGAGCCCGCCGCAGGCGACTCCCCGAAGGGCCGCCGGAGGCTTGGAGGGGCTGTGTGCGTGTGAGGGAGGGAGAGAGGGAGAGAGGGAGAGAGAGAAGCTCCAGCTTTGCTTAGTAGCACTGGGTGGCAGACCTGAACCACCCTGTTCGCGTATCATTTTGGAGTGTCACGGGACTTGAGCGCGCCAACGGCGGACGGACAAGACGAAACTTCCTCGAAAAACCTGGTGGGGTGCGGCAAAAAAGAGACGAGCCTTCGTGATCGTAGTGATGTAATGAGGCATGACCTTCGGTAACAGGGCATGCTGGGCTTTCTATCGCTCAACCACAAAGTGAGATGTACGGATACTTCAGGTTTCTAGGCACATCTCGTACGTATAGTTGGTTTGGGATCCATGTTCCTTTTGTCATGGTTTTGCTAGAAAGTTTCTTGTCCGTCCGCCGATCAGTGGAGGGCATAATACTCGGACGAAGCCTCCAATGCGTTCGCAAGGCGCTCCGCGCATCACACCCGACACGATGATCATTCTTCTCGCCCAACAATCTGTTCACACTTACCGGAACCTCAAAACACAGTAGAAGCATCACAGGGGAGGCCAGCATTGGCAGTTGCATAGCCGATCAGCCAGCGCATCCCGTCTCCAACATCATGTACCTTTTCCAATGAGGGACCCAAGCAACATGAGAGGATACCTTGGAATCTGACCAGCTCCATCAGATGCGCCAGGTCATGAAGGCACCAAATGCCTCTACCTACGCTGTGGGATAAGGTCTTCGCCCTGACGTGCCGTCATATTGCTTCCCCTCCGTGTCGAGCGAGGGATTTGTTGCGTCGGGTCTACTGGTGTGGAGGTCGTGGTTGGGACGAAGAGATCGTGGCCAGGACGAGGAGATCGTGGTCGTGATGAGGAGATCATGGTTGGGGCGAGGAGATTGTGGTTAAGATGAGGAGATTATAGTTAGGATGAGGAGATTATGGTTAGGACAAGGATATTATTGTTAGGACGAGGATATTATAGTTAGGACGAGGATGTTATAGTTAGGGTAAGGAGTTTATAGTTAGGGTGAGGGTATTATAGTTGGGGTGAGGAGTGAGGAGTTCGTAGTTAAGGCAAGGAGGTCATGGTCGGGGTGAGGCGTTCGTGGTTAGGGCGAGGATATTATGAAGCAAAGGTGACAGACTGCTCCGCCGATCTGCAAAGCGGGTTGTCGTCTTCCAGCTTGCTTCTTCTACTGTGGTTAACAGGCTGACTAAGGCGTACAGCCGCTTCAATTACACGTCACAATGCAGAAATACCTAACGGTAATTGGTCCGTTTTGCTGCTAGATCGCCTAACCCTTGTGGCGCCGCAAGCATAGAGGCCAGCCCGCAGGCATAGAGGCTTGAGGAGGGGAGGGGGGGTTGTGTGTGCAGGGGAGAGAGGGTTTAGTGATTCCAGCTTTGCTTAGTACATAGCACTGGATGGCAGACCCGAAACACCCTGTCAGCGTATCATTTTAGTCGGGATGAGGAGCTCGTCGTCAGGGTAGGAGTTTGTGGTTAGAGTGAGATTCGTGGTCGGGTCGTGGTCGGGGTGAGGATCTCGTTCTTGCCATGTCCATCGGGGTCTTCGTCGTTGTCGGTGTGCTCGACATTGCCGCCAGTGTCGCAGGTTGCCAGGCGAGTCTTAAGTTCCGGGCATTTTCGTCGAGTGTTGAGGTCAGTAACGACGGCTGCCCCCGCCTAGGCTGGTGTTCCGATGTCGCGTACAGAAGCTTGACTTGGAGCGTGTTCCGGATTGCCGCGGGTTGTTGAGCATTAGTTTGCAAGTTCGGAATGTCGTCTGGTGCCTTGTCGATCGTTTCTTGTTCCTGGGCTGTCGGGGCGTCTGGTGCCTTGTCGACCGTTTCTTGCTCCTGGGCTGTCGGGGCGTCCGTGGGCCGGGTGTCTACCATCCTGGTATGGGGCATCTGAACCAGGTGACTATCTCGTTTCGTCCTGTCGAGGCATCTGTCCAGGATTCGTTTGATGATGTGTCTGGAACCCAACTCACTGGAAGATAAGAGGGACCTCATGTCTAGCAGTGCTGGTTCGGGATGCTCGATGGAAAATTCGGGTTTGCATTTGAGGTAGTCTGGTGCTCCAGTTCGTATCGCATGTCGTTGACTCTCTTGGCGATGCAAAAGATCCTCAGCGATGGGATAGTTTCGTCATATTATCGTCACAGTACGGACTAAACCGCCTCATACTTGCGGGCTTGATGTAGACGGGGTCACTCTCAGCAAGTTCGGGTGCTTTGTGTATTACGAGTCCTTCGGGCTGTGTCGCCATGTTCGTCGGAATCGGGTCTGCCATCGAGGTTGGTCTGGTCGCACCACACTGTGCATCCCGGCGTCAGTCGTTCTTTTTCCCTCGGTGACACTGGCGACAAGGGCAAGGGCGTCGAGGGAGTTGGCGATGTCGAGACGAATGGCCCAGTGGTGAGCAGCCATCGTGCGGATTACGTCGTTCTGAAGCACTCAATCGCATCGCGGCCACGAGTCTTGGTCTTGTAATGCTTCGGTGTGTTCGGAGGTGAAGATATGAAGTCGACGACTGCTATGACTGCTGTGAATGTTTCGATTGTCATGGGTAAATTCCTTAGTTGCCCCCCAAAAAAACGCGCACGAACGACTGGGAGAATGAAAAGGGCCGGAAAGAGCAAAGATTCGATTCGTGAGCTTCTGATGGGTAGCACGCATGATGTCGGTCGTCAATGGGCGGTTCGAGTTCGGAGGAGAGATCCCCCTCTTCAGACTTCGGTCTGGGGCGAGCGGGTGAGTGGCGGCTTCATCTTTTTGCCGGCTGAAGCAGGCTGCTCACTTGCTAAAGCTTCCAGAAGGAGTAGGCGGTCAAGACGCAAAAAAAGGTCGGTGATTGCGTAAAAACTCGCCGACAGAGGGTCGTCCCGAGGAATAGCCGCCACGGAACCGAGGCAACTCACGTTTCTCCACATGCGGCATTTACTGTCCGGTGATGACGAAGTCAACCAGGCAGACCAGACATGAGGGTAGGGTTCAATCAGGAGATTACTGACAAGCGCAAAGTCCGTCTTTTGATCGACCCAGCACAGCGACGAGAATATTTCATAAAGTTTTTTTTATTGTTTTTCTTTTCATTTAGAGGGGGGCTGGATAGAGACTTTATGGACTCTGGCGGGACAACTTTTATATCCGCAAGGTCAGTTGTAAAATGGTCGTTAGCTTGTTATTTGCAAGTGGCAATTCAGAAAATAAACCAGGTATTAGGAAGAATTATTAATAAAACTGCAGAATCGTACTGAGGCAAGGATGAGACTGGGCGGGGAGAGGAAGAGACTCGGCGGGGAGAGGCTCTCAGCGTAAAGAGGGGAACTGAGGCTCTGGGTGGGGGTGGTGGAGACTGAGGCTCTGGGCGGGAGAATGTGCGGGGAAGCCGAGTGCTGGTGGAGTGCACCTGGAAATAACTGTTGCAGACTGGCAAATTGTCGTCAGTGGAATGAATTTTGGAATGGGAGAACAGACCAAGTCACTTTACATGTAGACTTACAAACCCTTCTGGGTAATGCCTGGGTGCCTGCCTTCTGCTTCCTTCCGCCTTCAACAGTGGGCTGTTTCCTTCAGCCTCAAACAGTCCAAATTGTCCCTCCTGCAACAGACCTTTAAAGGGCCTGTCTTCCCCCGCACATAGCCGCTCCTCTAATAACTGTTTCTTCCCTCTGCGAAAGCCTCCTCTGCCTGATTAAGCCAGAAGCCTCACCCTGGAGATAGGTGGGGGAGGGTACATAAAAGAGGGAAGAAACAGTTTCATATTATAGTTGTTAAAAAAAGAGGGAAAATCAGGCTGCTAAGAGGGCTGCTGAAACCGTCTTTTCTAACGTCCAAAGACCCAAAATCGCAGAAACAGAGTTGCCTCCTGTTATAACCCTCGCCGACCCCCTTGAGACCCGACCCGACTCAGACCCCAAGACCCGACCGACGATGGCAGTGACAATAACCCGGCCTAATAAAGACCTCGAGACCCGATCTGATAAAGGCCTCACAGGACTGGAGGCAGGGACCAAAGGCAAAGGATTTCTTTAACTTGGCGATTTTTTGGGCGCGGGCTCGTGGCAGAGGTACAGGCTTGCAACAGACTTAGACAAAATATTTCTCAAGGACTTGTACTAAGTGATAGTCTCAAGGATTGCACGACTAATAGACGCAAAGTTGGGACTACGCATTTATTTGGCAACTATTGTAAGAGAAATAACTGGAGCCAACAGAGGAGCAGACCGCGCAGAAGACTGAGCAGCAGACATAGATTCCCGGTGAGGTTGGTTAATTTGGTTCGATTACGAGCCGGAAAAAGACAACGGGCCATCTCTTTACAGTCAGAGGACTCAAATAACTTCTGGCCTTCCTCTCTGAAATGCTCTATCCCCTGTCTGGCCTAATATAAAAATAGCGTCAGATATGTCAAAGGCACATGCACAAAGACGAAGTCACAGGCACCCGGATACGAAGTCACAGACAAAGGCGCAAGCCGCGCCAAGAAATCACTTACACGAAAATAGAAGTGCCGAGATCTCTTTGTCCCCAAGGCCAAATGACCAGAGCCCGGACCGACAGAGAGACAAATGGATCAGGAGGCATGACCAACTTCCTTTGTTATCAAGCATGCCGACTACCCGAAGGACCCGACGAGAGAAGCCGGATACCCGAAGCGCTCAGAAGAAGGAGGAAGTCGCCGGATCATTTCTGTCTATAAAAGACCACTTGATCAGATGAAACAGAGAAGCAACAGACAGGGACCAACTCACTCATGAATACAACACATCAGTCTCACCACTACATCTTCTACCCTCCAATATTTGACAAATAGGTACGCAGACAGGGTGGTCCAGGTCTGCCACCCAGTGCTACTAAGCAAATCCGAAGCCTCTTGACCCCTCCCTCCGTCCGTCAAATATACATACCTACATACAATACACATAACTCCCCCTAGCCCCCAGCGGTCCTTTCGGGAAACGCCTGCGACGGGCTCCTTGTCTTCGGCTCGATCCGCGGGCTCAATAAAGTCTGCTTCCTCTGTCTTCCTCCTTCTTCTACTTCCTTTATTTGCTGCCTCTATCTGCCTCCGTCTACTGTCTCCGCCTTCCTCCTCCGGCCTCCTCTCTCTGCCTCCTCTGTCTGTCTCCTCTGTTTGCCTCCTCTTTCTTCGTCCTCTGTCTGCTGTCCTGTTTGCCTGTCTGCCGCTGTAACTGTTGCGACTGATGCGGCGGGCTGGCCTACCGTATTCATTCTGTTTAACCAGACAGGATGGCGTCAAGCGAGAGAGCTAATTTTCCCAAATAATTGGAGAATTGGTTTAGGAATGCTGAAGGATCTTGGACCAGATAGGTATGAATTGAGCCAAACGGTGAAGTGCCAAGAGACGCCGTTCTGTCCGGTTAAACAGAGTGAATATGGTCCTGCAGCCCCGAAAGGGGTAGGCGGTCTGTCGGCAAAAAGGACTAATTGCTGTTGGGTTAGTAGTTCTGCATTGTGGCGAGTGATTGTGGTGGCTGTGCGTCAGAGCCAGCCAATTAAACACCGTGGAAGCATCTGTCAGCTTTGCTTAATTAGTTGAAAGTTTTGACGTCGACCTTATAACAAATTATTTCAGTCGTACAACTGTGAAAGAAATGTGCAAGAGACTTGAAGTTGGTGTCGGGCTTCGGTGGTGACCGGGAATAAACGAGGCTCCTTGCGCTAAAGCCGATTTCGCGTCTCCGGAGCGGAAAATAATGGTGGGCCTTGACAGCCACAGAAGCCCCAGGTTCCAGCCATAACGGGCTGAGCCCATTACGGCCTTGGCTCGCACTTTCGACCAATAAGCATAAGCGCCCAGACCCACATGGGCACCCAACCAGAAGGTGCTCCTCTCGCTTCCTCCCCTTTTCGATTCCTTCCCTTCTTTCTCTAGTTTTAGGATACTAGTTGCAGTCGCCCAGCTAGTTGTCAATATACTCAGTTGGACCGTTACACATATTTATGAAAATAAAAGAAATATATTAACTTTTTATGTCAGAGTTATTTAATAGGTAGAATATGGTGTTGGGCGGTATTAGCGTCCAAGCGGAAACTGCGCCGCAATGGTCGCATTTGAAGCAGTCCCATTAAAATGGCTGGGCTAGTCTAAGTTGAGTATGACCGGTCGCGACGTCGTCTTCATTTTCTTCTCAGCCGAACCTGGTCGTCTCGTGATGATTAATTTCTGGGCAACATTGGCGTACCACCTGATTCCCCCCACCCTCACTAGGGCGATAGTCTCCAGAGGGCCCCTCCTACCAAATTTTCGTGGCAAGAGCGTCTCGATAAAAAGAAGACTCATCTTCACGTTTAGCCTTGCAGTCAATTATCACCAGTCACAGACCTCACACATCGTCGCAGCTACTTCACCATGGGTCGTCCTTCATCTGAGGCGTCCAACGCCATCATCTATGTCACCTATGGCATCTTCCTGTTTGTCCCATGTCATTCTCGCCGCGTCAGGCGAGATATTTATGACAAGGCTCGAGACTGACGGCATCTCTGCAGGATAATGGGCACAGGCATTGCCTGGAAGATGAGGAAGCAGAGCAAGGCCGATTTCCTTGCTGGAAACGGAACTCAGACTGGTCAGAACTCTTTGACGCCTCATTTCAAGGCGCGAGCCTGGATCCCTTTGGCTTCCATGGCGAGCCGTCTTGGATATGACGATCCCCTCTTCTCGCTCCGGATTTGCCAAGTTCAGTGCTGACTACAGCACAGCGTTTCCTCTGGCTTTGAACTTCATCGCCTCCGGTGAGTAGAGCAATTGGCTCTCATGACCCAGCATCTCCTCCCTGGAGCGGTGGCATTTTCGATACATGTCCATGAAAACCTCTTTTCCCTGCCAAATATGGCGCCAGCAGCAGCAGCGAATGCACCGATGACAACGACACAACTCAACGAGCAGGTTCGTACCCACAAAGATCCTTGAATCTTCTTCCCCCCTGTCCCCCAAGATGCTTTCGTCTCTTCTCTGATGCTATTAATCACCCCAGAGCCTGCCCCAATTGATCCTGTCAAAGAAGGATTCGAAAGGACAGGCACATTCCGCTCCCGCTCAGAGATATGCGAAAGCATCTCGGGGTTTAGGGGGGGAGAGGATGCGGCTCACTACGGGCGCTGAGTCGAAGCAAACGCTGGCGGTATCCAACTTTGAGCATGAACCCAAGCCAGAGAGATACAGCCTCGTTGCTGAGGCGAGGCTGAGACTGTACCGTAATACTCGATCAAGTTAATGCTTGCGTGGGAAAAGTGTTGCCGCTCCGATATTCCTCTCCGATCTCCCCCCCTTGATCCCGAGAACGTTGTGAAAAACTGACTCGAATAGCACTCGGATCCGGCATCTTGTTCTCGTATCCTCAGCTCGCCACCATTTCTGGTGTCCAGGGCATGATCGTCTACGCCCTCGCCTCTGCCCTGCCCATTCTCACTTTTGGCTGGCTTGGCCCCGTCATTCGCAAAAAGTGTCCCGAGGGCTTCGTCCTGACGGAGTGGACCCGACAGCGCTACGGCACCATCACCATGCTGTACCTCAGCTTCATGACCATGGTCACCCTGTTTCTGTACATGGTATCTGAGCTGTCCGCCGTCGGACAAGTCGTCAACGCTTTGGCTGGCCTCGACGCCCTTCCCGTTGTCATTGTTGAGTGTGTCATCACGACCATCTACACCTGTACGCGCCCTCGGCTATACACGGCGAGAACCACGACTGACCTCCCTTTCTAGCTCTCGGAGGCTTCAAGATCTCTTTCCTGACCGACGTCATCCAAGGAGGCATGGTGATGGGCCTCGTCCTCATCGCTACAATCACCATCGGCGCCAAGACAGAGATCCAGAAGCCCCTGATCGACGAGTCGGGCCTGACCAAGGCCAACCTTTTGGGCTGGCAGCTCCTGTACATCCTGCCCGTGGCCATCATCACCAACGACTTCTTCCTCTCCAGCTTTTGGCTGCGTGCTTTTTCGTCCAAGACGGACAAGGACCTCAAGCTGGGCACGAGTATCGCCACCATTGCCATTCTCATCATCATTACCCTCGTCAGTGTCACGGGTCTCATCGCCGTCTGGTCGGGCGCCCTGGCCATCGAAGACGCCGAAGAGTCGGGCTCCATCGCCTTCTTCCTACTGCTCGAGACGCTCCCAAGCTGGGTCGTTGGTATTGTTCTAGTCATGGTGGTGACGCTGAGTACCGCCGCCTTTGACAGCCTCCAGTCGGCCATGGTCTCGTCCGCCTCTAACGACCTCTTCCGGAACCGGCTCAACGTGTGGTACATCCGCGGCATGGTCGTCCTCATCATCTTCCCCGTCGTCGTCCTGGCCCTCAAGGCCCCCTCGATTCTCCAGATCTACCTCATCACTGACCTCGTCTCCGCCGCCGTCATCCCCGTCCTGTGCATCGGCCTCATCGACAAGTTTTACTTTTGGCGCGGCTTCGAGGTTGTCATGGGTGGCTTGGGTGGTATCCTCACCGTCTTCATCTTCGGTTGCATCTACTATGGCGATGCCAAGCGCGGCGCTGACCTGCTTCTCCTTGAGGAGGGCCTCTACGGCAACGACTGGAGTGCCTTTGGCGCCTTCGTTGCTGCTCCTGTGGGTGGCCTTCTCTGGGGCGTCGGCGCCTTGGGTCTTCGCCTCGCCTTCCAGTGGGCCAATGCAAAGATCCGCGGCCGTCGCTTTGATGCCCTCGATCGTCCAGTCTCCCGCACCCCCAGCCACGAGACCGAGGTTCCCTCCGAAGACGTTGCTATCAGCACTACCGTGACTGGCAAGTTCTTCTAGGAGGCATATTGCGCCAGTAGGGACCTACTGCTACTATTCTTGCAACTACTTGAGGAATTCTTGCCATCAAATAGGGGTCTTGGTGGCTTCGACAGCGGTGGTTCGTCTTTCGCATTCGAGATCGTTGCGTTCTGTGCTCCTTGCGGAAAGATAGCTTGATATCCATATTTGACTTGGAGTTGTCCTGCGCCGACGCCCGTCCGCTGGCCTCGATGCTATCCTATAGTACAGATATAATCTTGGTACAAATATACACTTACTACATTTTACATGTTGGTCCCCTTCTCTGTCGTACAAAATGCGAGTCCCATCACGCTGTCTCTTACCACCGACTCATGATCACATTGTGCCGTCTCTCATCCTATTTCTTCGACGGGCCGTCGTACCCAGCACGCCTGGCCTGCTCTTCCTCGATCCACTTCTGCTCCTCCAGATATGCCTCCATCGTCGTCGCGGGCACGGTACCCCATATTTGCCATGGCGTCGACCGGTACGTCTTGTTGCTGACCTGCCGGGACAAGACGACGTGCTCGACCTTGTTCTGCAGCCGGGTGCTCCCGCGGATGAGCTCGCCCGTCTTGGCGTCGTGGCGGGACGCCTTCTGCGTCGAGAGGATGGCCACGACGGCCTGCTCCGTGAACAGCTCCTTGTCGCTGGGGTTCACGTTGTGCACCTGGTGGGCCACCACGCGGGGGAATAGTAGGGGCTTGTTGAAGCTCGTAATCTCAAACTTGGTCACCACGTCGGCGGGCCGGCGGTCGATGGCGGCGGTGAGCTTCTTGGCAAAGTTCCCGAGGCACAGCTGGTGGATGGCCTTCTTGTCGCCGGCGGCGAAGGCGTTGAGCATGTCCGCGTACATGGCCTTTGCTGTCGGGGCGATCTTGCCGCGCGAGGCCTTCCACCTCGGGCGGGTGGTCCAGTTGGGCATCGACTCGAGCTTGAACTTCACGACGGAGAGCTTTTCGATCCCCCAGGAGAATATGCGGTACCATTGGTATTTGAGGAAGTCGACGGGGCTCGTGTAGGCTTCGGAGAGAGAGAGGGGTACGAAGGTGCCTGTGAGGAAGAATTGGGTCAGCAACGTCGCCCCTAGATACTCTTCGAGGTCCTCCGGTCCCCGGAGTGTTCAATTGGATCAATTGGGCAAGTTTTAGCAAGACTCACCTGGAAACAGAGGTCCTCCGCCTGACTTGAAGTATTCATCGTTTGCCCTCTTCTGAATCTTGGACATGCTCTCGAGGTCGGTCTTCTTGGACCCAGCACGGGCTGCCTTGTCCATCTCGCGGGCCATCTTCCCCCGCGAGGGCATCGAAGCCCACCGCACGAATTGGACGTTGGCGGTCCCCGCGAGGCACTGGCGAAGCACCAGACCCGAGGGAGCGCCGGGTCGCAGCAGGCGGGCGGCCGGGCCCATTGCGGCGGGCGAGGACATGTTCTTTGAGTGTGCAGGTTTGTCGGTGACGAATCGAAATCGACCGTGTGCGAGGGGGAGTCCGGGGTTCGGCGTTATCGGTGGCGCATTATCGAGTTTGGGGCGGCACCTTGAAAAGTGAGGGCATCGCGGAGATTTCTGAAGATTCTGGTTCGATGAACGGACCAATGATGTCCCGCTCCGTCGCACCAGGCGGCCTGTGCGAATAATCTCCCAAAGTATGGTGGTGGGGCAACACTGAGACAGTCTCACACAGCCCTGCACGTGCGAATCAGCGACTCCATTGAAATCATCGCTACTGTAGCTTCCATTGACATCACCACACGCCTAACTCCCACCTCGACCCCGAAACGGAGACATTCGACAAAAGTACAAGCCCTGTACTCTCCGTGACCCGGACGGCCCATGCGAATTGAACATTGGTGAGCCAATTCGGCTCTGCGACAAAACTCCTTGTCCCTCCAATTTTTGCCCTCCCAATCCGAACTTCCCATCTCGGCCTTTCGGTCATCCTCAGCCCGCCATGAGGCCCACACAGTTTCTCCTCTCCAGAGGCTTCTTAGGCCGGAGTGTGGAAGAGTTAAGGCGGAGGACGCAAATTGGTAGGTATTCCTGGGCTCTGCTGGCTGTGGAAGAAGGTTGCTAACGATGACAGCCGTGAGCTTTGAAGCGATCAAAGGCGCAACCCACGATCGACCGCTCTACGACTTCAACACTGCCGATTCCGTCCGAGAATGTGTCCCAATGTCCGACCAGTCAATCGGCGGCTTCTCCAAGGTCAACTTTGACTTGGTTACCCCAGGCACGACGACCGAAGCCCCTCTATCATCGACCGAACCCTCCTCCTCCTCCGCTCCCTCATCCTACGCCCGCTTCTCGGGAACCATCTCGACCCGCCTCCCCGCCGACCGCCCCAAGATCGAACGCACCGGCTTCGCCGGCTTCCGCACCCCCAGCCAGCGCCCGACGCTCTTCGGCCGGTCCATGTGGGACATCGACCCCTGGGTCTACCTCGCGCTGCGCGTCAAGTCGGACGGCCGCGCCTACTTCATCAACGTGCAGACGGAGAGTGTCGAGGTGTCGGACCTGCACCAGCACCGTCTCTTCGCCAAGCGCGCCGGCGAGTGGGAGACAGTGCTAGTCAAGTGGAACGACTTTGTACGCACCAACAGCGGCTACGTCGTCGAGCCGCAGACGGAGATTCTGCGCCAAAAGGTGCTGACCGTGGGCATCGGCCTGACGGACCGCGTCGAGGGCCCGTTTGAGCTGTGCATCGAAAAGGTCTGGGCCACAAACGATGCCGGCGAGGCGTCTGAGGTCGAGCACTCGGTTGGCGAGCTGAAGAACCGCAAGGGCGAAAGGATCCGGTGGTAGGGGTTGGCTGGGACTACAAGACGATGCTGGCAGGATGTATGCGATGGCATCACGCTGAACTTCTGCGAAGTGCTGGTGTATGATCACAGACGAAGCGAAGCGAGAGTTGCGAACACAAAACATCACCTCTCTTATGGCCTTGTTATTAGGGAACAGCACTTGCCCCTACCTAAAGTAGAATGTGCCTCAGCACTGCCAAGAGATTTCTTCTCAACACTATCTACTCACTTACGATACCCTTTCCCCTACTCCGTATCTCGGCCTGAGGCGATTGTATTCGATTAATGTGGCTAAAATGCTGACAGGAGCTGTCTATTCTGGTGTCGTGACTGGCACGATAGTGATTGGTGAATTCATCTTATCTGAGTGCACCTTGGGCGTCGAGATTCTATCGCTTGTTGGCATTGGGGATGCTTGCAATTGGTAATCGCGTGGCTCTGGGATGTTTTAGACGATACGATACGTAGAATGTTGTTGAGGTTGGATGAAGAAAAGAATTCACTGTCCACGGGATGGTTAATGTCTTGGGGAACAGAGTGACGGAAGGCCTCTCAGGGGTGAAAGGTGAAAGGAGAACCGGCGAGATGGCCCATCATTACATGATGGCGCGTAGCCTACTACCTTTAGGACAATATCTTAGTACCACTTACCTAAGAATGAGGGTTATACTATGACTAAAGTAGAACGTTTCTCAGCAGTCACAAAGACAGGCACGTCGCTCGGCGAGGGGACATCTGCATCTTGCTGGGGTCGGGTCGAGAGTGATGATGAGGACGATCAGATAACGTTGTTCCTTGTCCTGGATATAACTGCGTAATGGAACTCTAACATGCTTTCAAATCCCGACTCCGTAACCTTGTCATATCTCATTAGTCGACATCACCCTCCCTGGCGATAGGCTTCAGCCTTCTGTCGTAGCTCTACATACTTTGCGGCATAATCCCCAGCCGACTCCATATTCCCGGTTACTTTCATAATCATGGCCTTCTTGGCCATCAACTGACATTGCTCCTGGATATCTTCCAGGGTTGAGTAGTGGTCGAACGCCTTTTGCACCGCTCCGAGTGCTTTGGTCATCAACTCCTTGCGTCTCGCCGACCTGGGCTCCTGCTGTCCCGCGAGCCCCATGTACGCGTCGCCCAGGTAGACATAGAGCTGGGCAGTGAGTACAAGTCCGTCGCACTCGAGGGAGCGTGGGATGACGGATTGCAGTAGGTGGGCTGCTGCCTCGAATTCGCCTAAGGAGATGAGAATGTTCGCGATGGCACCAATGGCGTTCCAAAGTGAGGGCATGAGGCGAGCTCTCCACGCAATGCTGGCAGCCCGCATCACCGTGGTAAAAGCTCTCTGGGGCCGGCCGCACCTGACTAGAAGGGAAGCCTTTAGTAGAAGAAGTCGGGCTCTGCACGCCACATCCTTCTTCTCGTCCTGTAGCCCGGCCATCAGCTCATCCACCTTGGCAAAGGCGGCTTGGAGATCGCCTCTGCGTGTGAGATAATCAATCTCGAGGGTGTCAAACACGAAAGCCATCTCGGGGTCGAGGTCGTCCATTTTGGATTGCACGATCTGAGAAAGAAGCTGCTCCGCACCGTCGAGATCGTTGTGGTGCAGGATTCTTCGTAGCCGAATCACACCCCTGTACTTGTGCCAATGTTGGTTGGGCTTCCACGAGCGGAGCGAGTTTCCCTGCAACGAGTCCATCTTGTCCAAAGCCTCGTCGTATTTGCCACGACTCAGCAGCAGGATTGCAGCGCGGCAAGTCAGCTTCAGCTCATCGTCAAAGATGGCGTGTGTTGCATAACACCGCAGAAAGATTTCACAGTCCAGATTGGCGAGTCTCGACAGTCCCAACCGGTCCCACAGGGCAGAGGACATGGACAGCTGTGAGCCAAACATGGTCTTCATGTTCTTCTCAATGATGACTCGTGAGGCCCTGACTAGGTATTCCCACGACTTGGCGACGCTGTCGCCCTTGATAAGAGCCAACTTGGCCTCGCCAAGCAGAGCTGAGCTCCAGAGCGTCCACATGCCAGTATCTCTGGCTTTGACACGAAGATATGTAAGGCTTTCTTTACCCGTCCCAAGCAGGCTACTGGATTCCAGCTCGCGAACCAGGTCTGGGTGAGCTTGACCATAGTTGTAAAGCCAATTCAGGGCAAAGTTGAGACAGGTCATATCCTTGTTCTCTCTTGCCGTGGTGACAGTTTCAAGCATGGCGGAGATGGCCTCATTATGGCAACCAAAGTCAGCCTGCAACACTGCAAGGTTCATGAGAGCGTATTGGTAGAAGAAGCGGTCTCTATTTTGCATCGTGTAGTCGAAATATCGACGAAGTGAGTCGAATGCCGTGGGATAGTCTCCTGCTCTCCAGGCGTCTAGAAAACTGGCGCCCAAAGGTCAGTAAAGGCATGGGATCGGATGCGGTGGTAGGCGAACCAAAGGTAGTGTCTCAGACTTGGGACGATGAAGCTGTCGTTGAGCAAGTCGTGGAACTGATGTTGGACCTCGAGAGGCACTCTGTTTCCGAACTCTGAGATACGTTAGCAAGCGTTAGTAACTCAGAGTGCTGACTCACTTTGCATCTGCGCAATCTGGAATTCCAACAGAACCTCGATGTCGTCCGTGGTGACAGGCAGTGTACTGGTTTGGTCACCAGTGAGCATATCTCCATAGACCACCGAGACCAGCCCCATGGCCCCCTCGTGTTCCCAGTCCTCCTTCTCGCCCGTGAGCAGCACGTTATCGAAGCTGAGACGTGCAAAGTCGGGCACCTTGCGCTTCATGTAATGAGCCGTGGGTTGGCGGTATCGAACGAGGTTCTTCCATAGTTCCGTGACGTCGTGGAATTGGAGTCGGTAAAATTCGGCGCATGCCCTTCGCACGAAGAGACCAAACGGTGAGCCGAGCGACAGCATGACACCTTGATCTTGTCGGTCGTGTGGTTGCTCGCCTGGCAATCGCTGTTCATGCTTCGGCGAGAGAGTCATGGACAGAGTCTCAAAGAAGTCATTCAGGCCATCTAGCGAATTAATCTCCCAGAGGTCGGCAAGGAATCTATCCCATAGCCTTCGTCCTGGCATGCCAAACGCAAAAGGGTAGCTTCCGAGCAGCTTCTCGAAATCCTTGATGGTGATGATGAGGCTCACAGTTCTTTCGGTCCTTCCCCAGCGGTCCGACTTATCCAGGGGGCCTTTGTTCGAACGGCGGCCCATGAGGTGGCAGGTGATGAAGGAGAGGACAGGCAGGACGGCATCGCTAGGCACTGATCCTGCTAGGTAGAGCTGTAGGAGGACGAGCAGGCAAATCTTGGGGGGGTTGAGATAGCGCGTCATCTTGGCGAGACATTGGTGCACTGGGATCGGGTCGTTTCGGGTTCAGCGTATTGCAGGAGAAGCTCCGTCCGAATGGGCGTCTGACGATGAGCTCGGGCTGTGAAAGGATCAGCAAGTTGCAACGGGTATCGTGAGGCGTTGACCAGAGCGGTGTGTTACCACGCACCATGCAAGCCCACACAAGACGTCGGTTTTGATGTGAAAGAAGCAAGCAGTTCAGTGCATCGTGAAGTCAGCAGAGCTCGGGAGATGCAGAGATGCGCTGGATGCCAGAAATCATGTCGAGCTTGTCGCGTCGCGCCTTCGTTGTGGGTGAGTTGGTGGGGTATGGGTGTCCCTGTCCCGCCGGCCTTTTGTCGGTTAAACCAGCAGGAAATGACACAATCCTTACTAATCACTGTGCTCAGCAATGCCAAAGAGATGGCATGTTGCCCAATGCCCAAGCATCATTACAGTACGGAGCAGTTTATTTTGTCGAGATGTCGAGAAAAGGCATTGTGGTAGGTAGGTTCAGTCACATGGGCAAAGTCGTTCGCCGCATTGGATCTCAAGCCGATGTGGTACCCGGTGTTCACGATTACCATACCTTAGCATACTCACGCTTCACAGCTTTATCGCAGCCAAGCTCTCCCAAAGCTTGCTTCCTGTCACCGAAGGATAATGGTAGGGAACCCACGAAGCACCACAACTTAGTCAATTCGAGTCTAGGAAACATGTACAATGCGCGTCCTGAAGGAGTGTCCTGCGACTGTCTACCGCATGGCCTCGGGCTAAAGGAGCCCTGCTTAAGCAACCTTGTTGGGGTTGTGGTAGTTGACGTTGTCGTTCCAGCTGCGGCGAGTGATTAGTATTGTTCAATGGAAATCGAGTCGACCGAAGGGAGATGCTTCGTTGTCAGAAAGATTGGGGGAACTCATCACTTACAAGGCAGTCTACAGGATCGTTAGTAACGCTCAGTTCACTCAATCGCGTAATTGACTCACCTTGTCGCCGTTACCCCACTGGTAGTTCTTGGTGCGGATGTTCTGGTACGAGTACTCGACGCGCTCCTCCAGAGGGGGGAGGTGGCTCCAGTGCTCCCAATGCTCGTTCCACAGCCAGTAGGCGTTGGCGCCGGCAAGGGCGAGGCAGGGAGCAACGCCGCTTTACACGTGTTAGCATGAATCCGTTGTGTTTCGGGGTCGGCATCGTCCTCTGGCATCTCCGGATGTCCGAACTCCAAATCGGCCGAGGCATCGTAAAGTCACTCAATCGCGGTCGGGGAACGTACTAGACGGAGATCTTCCTCCAAAGCTCTGCGAATAGTTAGCGATCGATCCAATTGAGCCAATTGAGATGTTTCAATGTCGAGGCACTCACCAGTGGTGCCCTTGGCGTGCTCCTTGATGTGCTCACGCTCCTTGATGAAGGCGTTCTCGGTGGTGGTGCTGGCGAGGCGGCGCTGGGCGGGAGCTCGCAGCTGGGCGGCGAAGCGCGGGACGGTGCGGGTAAGCTGACGGGCGGCAGACATCGTGGGCGACGTTGTTCGTTGACGAGTTGAGGGGACAAGCAAGTTTGTGAGATCAGGTCATAACTTGGACGAGCTCGGCTAGAACCGCCAATCAATGCTGCCTCAATTGTCAGGTGCAAAATTTCTGGTCATGTGACCTGCATCAGGTGATGTCGCGCTGACCTCGCGAGCACCAGTGGGCCAGCAACGTCATCGAGACAATTTGACTCGCGAGCTCAATTGATATTCGGATGCTCCCTGTTCCATCGCTTCGGCGAGGAAAACATGCCTCTACGTATCACTACTTGGAACGGTACTCGTGTCCCCCCTCCGCCCTGCGGAATCTCGACTAATGGAATACTCCAGTGAATGGCATCAGGTACGTGCATGACTCTCGCGACTCTGCTGGGAGCCTTCTCTGCCGATGCTAATGTATCTAGAAACCCCTTTGGGTATCAGCCATGGAGAGAGAAGAGAACGTTCCAGGTCAGCCACCTCAGCTCAACGAATCCCCACTCGATGTGATACCAACTCCATACTAGGCCATGTTCGATATTCTCGAAACAGACATCCTCATTATGCAAGAAACGAAGATCCAAAGAAAAGACTTGCGAGACGACATGGTTCTCGTGCCTGGTTGGGACGTCTTCTTCAGCCTACCAAAGCACAAAAAAGGTACAATCTTGAGATCATTCTTTGGTGGTATCGTAATGACGGGTTTCAGGCTACTCTGGCGTCGCCATATACACCCGAAACAGCACTTGTGCGCCCATTCGAGCCGAAGAAGGGGTCACAGGTGTCCTCACAGCTCCGAAGTCCACGACAAGATACCGCGATCTCCCCCTTGAACAGCGAATCGGCGGTTATCCGCGCCCCGAACAATTACATGGAGGCATCGATGAAGCGACACTCGATTCCGAAGGTCGATGCGTTATTCTGGAATTTCCCGCCTTCGTGCTGCTGGGTGTGTATAGTCCAGCAAACCGCGACGAATCTCGAGATGAGTTCAGGCTCGCGTTTCTGCAGGCTTTGGACGTACGGATCAGAAACTTGGTCTTGGAAGAGAAGCAAGTAATTCTCACCGGAGACTTGAACATCATCCGCTCCGAGATCGATTCCACCAACGTGGCTGAAATGCTGCGCAAAGAAGGCATGACCATGGAGCACTGGATGAGCGCACCAGCCCGTCGACTGTTCAATCAGCTTGTGTTTGAAGGGACCGTTTTTGGGCCACGAGATGAAGGACGAGAGACTCCAGTACTCTGGGATTTATGCCGATGCTTTCACCCCGAGAGAGTAGGAATGAATACGTGCTGGGATACGAAACGGAACACGCGGCCTGCAAACAACGGCAGTCGAATCGACTACATCCTCTGCACCGACGGCATCAAAGACTGGTTCACCTCGTCCAATATTCAGGAGGGCCTAATGGGGTCTGACCACTGTCCCGTCTTTGCCGGGCTTGCAGACGAAGTGACAAGGGACGGCGAGACGCGTGCCTTGGCAGAACTCATGAACCCTCCCGGGGTCTTCCAAGACAAGCGACGGCTTCGAGAGTTGGGGCAAAAGGACCTGCTTCCTCTGTCAGCGAGACTAATAGCAGAGTTCGATCGACGTCAGAGCATCAGAGACATGTTCACAAAGAAAGCCAATCCTCCTTCGAGCACAGATGCATCGCCCAGTAGTAACCCAAGCGGCAGGTCTGGCGACCACCATCTCCCAACTCAGACTTTCAGCGCACCCTCAACAGATCAGAATAGTGCATATGTTGCGCCACAGCAAAAGCCAGCTCTCGCCAACTCCACAAACACCAAATCAGCCTCCCAACCGAAGCCGAAAAGGCTTGCGGATACGCCCAACAAGGCGCCGCCACGAGCGTTGAAGCGAGCCAAGTCGTCCTCCAACTCGGCTGAGCCCAAGAACAAAGCAGTCCCTGGTCAGCGAACCCTCCAAGGATTTTTCAAGCCGAAAGCCGCCCCCGCGTCTCAATCAGATAAGCCGTTGGCATCACCAACGGGTAACTCGACGCAATTGTCGACAAAAGTCCCTAGGAAAGATGCGTCCAGCCAGCGGCAAGTACCTCTCACTCAACCGCGTGGCCAGCACCCGGAGAAACAGCAGGCGCCGTTAGAAAGAGTATTTGATCCTATCGAGGCCAAGGAGTCCTGGTCGAAGCTCCTCGGCAAGCGGACATTACCTCGATGCGAGCACAATGAGCCGTGCATCAGCCTCACCACCAAGAAGCCTGGAGTTAACTGTGGTAAGTGGACACATTTTTCTTCGGCAATCCTGTCGCTGATGTCTTGTTCAGGCCGCTCCTTTTACATATGCCCTCGACCACTGGGCCCGTCGGGGGAGAAGGAGAAGGGGTCCGAATGGCGGTGTGGTACATTCATCTGGAGTAGCGACTGGAACGGGCTGTAGGTGTTCTCATTGACGAGTGGGAGCCTCCTGCTTCTGGGAGGGATGAGGTGTGATAGTCTGAGCTGGTGGATGAGTTGGGGACAGGCTATATAATACATCAGGTTGGCTATTCGATACACCAAGTGTGAGGCAGGCGGGAAGTCGGGTCCGTACTTTCGTAGCAACCTTCGCAGTCTTTGCAGCAGCCTCTGCAGAAGTCTGCGCAACTGGGTCATCGAGGTAGGGAGGTTGCAAGAGAGTCTGCGAAGGTTGCTACGAAAGTACGGACCCGACTGCCCGCCTGCCTATACACTTGGTGTATCAAATAGCTAACCTGGTGTGTTGGGTAACTGGTCCCATGAGTTGAGACGCATCCGTGCTCCTCGCCCTGACCGCGTTTTGGTATATCAACGCGCTCTCGATCAATGGGCCCGGGTTCAAAAACTCCGAGAAGGTCGTCTCCAATTTTCTTCGCTTTCGGTCCTCCGACTGCAGCTCTTCGCACCGGGTGACGGTCAGTCTTACCAGGCCTTTTCACTAAACGTACTTGAACCCGGTCGGTTATTGCTGACTGGACGGACATGATGAAAATTGAGTAGCACGGAGTAGTGATACTCAAGCGAGCCATCCTTCGGGTGACTGGAAAAGGATAACGTCCCGAGCTAGCCCGTCATGATATGCGGGCGCGCCGATTCAGCGTCCGAAACTGGGGGAAGAATAGCAATCCCAGCCGTGAATCAATTACTGGGTGTTTGACTCAGGAGAGTGTCTTCATCCCGTGTTACGCTTATTATGTGATTAAGTTGGACACAGATGTTATCATCACTTCTAGGCTATGAGAGCTGTGAGAGATGTGCGAAACCACCATTATCAAGTGTCGGCGAGATGAAGCAGAGCAGACAAGGTCAGTGGAACGACTGGGCTCGCCCACGGTTTCTAGCCGAAGATGCTGCGAGACTAACGTTGCAGATATGCATGACCACACCTCCTCCATCGGTTTATCAGAAGCTTCTAATGCCATTACCCACACTGGCAAGCTTCCTCATTGTCGCAATGGATGTGACACAGGACGGCATATGCTCTAGTATTTCTAGATTGAGGTGGTGGCGTCCTTGAAGTTCTTCTACGTTATATGGGCTTGCATTTTGGCAGTCTGGCATTATGAAGGCTGGCACACTTGACGGGCTCGGTCTCTAGGGTAATCGTGTGGATTGTCGGTTGATCATTGGGAGCCAAGCTAGAGGTAGGTTCCATGGTTCGAGGTCCGTGGAGGGAATTGCTGTGGGCTGTAGCCATCATGAGAGATGTTGCATGTGGATGGTGGTCATCGTGAGGGGTTCTTCGCACAGATAGCAACCGTCGTGAAAAGTTTTCGCTGCAGACTGCGGTCGTCGGGGGCCATAAATGATTGTTCTTCGGTCGAGCTGGGCCTCGGGTAGATAAGATACGCATATGGGTGAAGAGCTTGAAATAAGCTTGTGGCGGGACAGGTTTGTGGCTAGGTAGATAAGATTTATCTAGATAAGATAAGAACCAAACTGGGAAGTTTTTAGGTTCATTAACGTCGGCTAGCTAAGATAAGCATGTGGCGCTCAGACCCTTGCAGCCCGAGACTCAGCTCGCGTGTCGGTGGGAAAATGGAAAAACATCGGGTTGGAAAAACGCCATCCTGGACAATTGACAGCTTTTATCACAGGCTTCTCCAAGGAAATAAGGTCTATATCGCCTCCAACCAGTATTTCCCTTGACAGCTTGTGCTTGGATTAGTTGAAGTTCTTCGAGGTAATGGTACCCTTTCAGCAACAAAAGACGTTGTAAAAAACGTGATGGAAAGGAAGACTTCCATGCTCCGCCAACTCGTCTGTCTCCTCTTGCGGAGCCCCTGGGGAATCGAGTCATGCGTTTGCAACATCACCTAAATGGGTTGTCTTAGTTGACAACGACGTCTTCCCCTCATTTCCGGTCTCACTGAGCCGACTCGCGTCGCAGGGACCTGAGCTCTGCCCGACACTTGATCCGTCTTTCATTCCAACCGGGGTACTATGGACGCTGCCGCTGTCCGACTCCACACACCTGATTAAGCAAAGCTAACGGAAGATCAGCCGATCCGCGAAGTGGGTTGATGCCTGCCAGGTTTGCTTCTTCTCATGGGTGATTAAGAGACGGAGAGGTGGCAGATAGAGCAGGCGGATAGAGGAGGCAGATAGAGGAGGCAGATAGAGGAGGCAGACGGAGGAGGCAGACGGAGGTGGAAGGCAGAGGAGATAAATAGAGGAGGCGAATAGAGGCAGCAGGCAGACGTGGAAGACAGACGTGGAAGATAGAGGCAGGTTGAGGAGATAGACAGAGGAGGCAAATAGAGGTTCTTTATCTCCTCTACCTGCCTCTATCTGCTGCCTCTATTTAACTCCTCCGTTTACCTCCTCTACCTGCCTCTGTCTGCTGCCTCGGTTTGCCTCCTATTATTAAGTAGCCGGCCTGAGGTTTAGAGTGATCTGGTTGATCTGCATGTATCGTGTGTGTTGTATTGCTTTAGGGGGTTTTTGTATATTGCTGCGTGTCTCTTCTATCTCTTCTTTTACTTCATCTGATTAAATGGTTTTTTATAGACAGAAATGATCTTTAGACTTCCTCCTTCCTCCGGGTCCTTCGGGTTGTCGGCATCATTGGTAATAAAGGAAGTTGGTCATGACTCTTGATTACATGACTTTCTCCTGGCGAGGGCTCTATTCATCTGAGCTTATGAACCAAGGGATCTCTGTCTCCTTTGTCGTCTGTGTGGGTGACTTCTTTGGTAGGGCTTGCGCCTGACACACCTGACCCAAGGCTCTACAATTTACAGAACTGCGCAATAGTCAGAACACGCAATCCACGCAATATGTTAAAGCAAAGACTATTGTAGATCTACTTAAAGTGCCCGTGAAAATTTGTCCGGGGATTGAAGTCAGGCCCGTCGAGGGTGTTATGAACGATATTATCAATATTGCGGCTGGCGTTGGGGCGCACAGCTGATCATCTGCTCAGCTCAAGCTCAGGTACGGTGTCGACTTATGAGAAATCATGGTTCTATTAAATCTCAGGCTATTTAACGCAGACAGGGGACCTGTCAAGACCAAGCCAACGCCGAGGTTCGGCGTTGCAGTGTCGTCGCGTTGGTGGAGTTCCCAAGGAACGTGCGGGGATCATGCAGGGCTTGAAGCACCTCGGCATTTGCACAAACGTGGCAAAGGTCGCACAATGTTGACTCGGGCGGGGTAACCCGTCGCGCGATTTGGCAAAAAACCCGACACTTGATCCACAACCTCCTCGAGTGCTGTCAACCTTATTTGAACCACCCCGACGACTGGTCGGAGATCTTCGACATTAACGCCTTGCATAATTCGTACGAAACTGAACATTGGGGACAGATTTGGAACCTTAGAAGAAGTAGCTTTTATCCGATAACTTGTTCTGCCTCACGTTTGCCTTAGCTCTCATCGCAGCACATAAGAGAAAACTAAACAAGCTTAATGTGTCTGCCATAAAATGGAAGCAAAAGCTACCAAGGAAGCAAGCAAGGCAGGAATCCAATAACTCGCTAACTAACTTCAACTTGGGAACATGCTAACTGACTTTTGTGAATCACCCCGACCTATTGCCATGATCCCTCCTTTTATTCTATTTAAACTGGCTTAGCAACCCAGGCAATCGAGGACATCATGCCACCAGTCACGGTCATCAACAGCTACAAACCTATTCAAGCGACGTAGCCCGTGCAACAAACGAACAAGGTTGTCGTCTCTCCCAGAACAGCCAATCGATATATATCCTAAGACGTGCATTGATTTCCGCGTCTCGGAGATATCAACACGAAAGACTTACTATACGACCCAATAGACTGGGATCCAGCCTGGTAAGCAAGATGATCCATTTAGTATGGCGCACGCAGATGAAAGGGAAGACAATACGAGCAAGGACATCCACATCGATCTCAGACGTAGTGAAGAGCTGCTTCATCTGCTCGATCTTGGCGGCTATACTGATGGCGAGCTGGATAATCGTCTCTTCGTCGGTCCTACTCATGGTTTTGGTCTCAATATCAATAGCAATGGGCCTTGTCCGAAGTCCAACGCGATTCGTGTGGTTGATTGAAGGGAATGTTAGTTCAGGATGGTTCGCTAGCCGAGTATGTGGTCGCTGAGGATTCTCTCTTCTGCCAGAGAGAACGATCCCGTAGTCAGTCATTCGGGGCCAACTTGATATCCCAGGGGGTGTACTGGAAGCCATTGAGAGTGGATCTTATCTGAAATCCGGCAAGCCGGATCAGAGAAGCAAGGAACAAGCTGGCTGTGTTCACTTGTATGCATTGGTATTGCACCTCCTCATCTTTGCTCGTACCGAAAATGAGTCGCAAAAGCAGGAAATGGACTGCGCCATTCCACTCAGCTTCGGGTTCGCAATCCTCCTTGCACCGCCTCGATGCATCGTTAATCTTTTTGGTGGATGGGGGCGGGAATGGTCCTCTATATTGTTTGACGACCAGGATAAGCGTGATATGGATAGTCTGCAACATGAGTACGCCCACATTAAAGTCTTTCCGGAAGCCTTCATCCTCTTCCCAAAGCCGCTTGGGGATCGTCTTGACACCTGCCGTCGTGTCGGTCGAATCCTCGAGTAACTGCCAGACTCCTTCACCGAGATTAATGAAATCAATCCTGTTTGCCGCTCTGTCGTAGAATATTCCGGCCCCGATTTCATATATTCCGTTCTTGATTTTACGTAGTGTGGGAAAGTGTTTGAGGGGACTCGTTGAGCGTTTCGAGTTTTGCGTAGATGAGGAAGTACTATCTGCATGGTGGGGAATTGACGTGGTGTCATCTTCTTCGTCTGAAAATGTGTTGAGCTATAGGGGCTGAAGCAATCAAGTAGGACGTGATGCGTGGGGTGTTTCATCATTGTTGGTGATGCGCTTGTGCTTGGTTTGAGATGGAGTATGCGTCGTGGATTGGGTCGTTTGATTACTTGAAGAGTTGTCGTGGTCATTGGACATCTTGGCCACGCTTTTGGTGAGATGAAGATTGTGAAGAACGGTTTCGTTAGAGACGATGGTGTCGTCTTGGTGATGGTAATGGTGACGGTGGCAATTTGAAGGGAGTAGCCTGTTGTTGTTGAATTAAGAAAGTTCAATCTCGTGTAGTCAAGCTTCAATGGCAGAAGGCTGCATCCTGACGTTGAAGCTTTCGTCTGGGCTGCGCTTCGATCGGTGCAACCATAATGGAGTGTCTGTGAATGTGATGATTGCTTCCTGGGGATGCGTCGCGGGTGCGGGGGAAATGGCCTGTGTGGCTTGTGTGGCTCATGGCTCGTTTGGCTCGTTCAGTTTCAGAGACATGATCAGTAGGCATGACCAACTTCCTTTGTTACCAAGCATGCCGACTACCCGAAGAACCCGACGAAAGAGGCCGGATACCCGAAGTGCTCAGAAGAAGGAAGAAGTCGAATAATCATTTTTGTCTATAAAAAACCATTTGATCAGACGGATAAAAGAGTAACAGAGAAGAAGCAACAGACAGAGATCAACTCACTCATGAATACAACACTTCAGTCTCACAACTGCTTTTTCCCACATCAATTATCTGACACCATCGACTTGCAGCGTCGACCTTAGTCTGTCTGCCATACTTCCACCTGTTTGGCTCTCGTGGCTCATGCGGCTCTTACAGACTACAGGAGAAGCAAAAGATGCGGCACGCCCAAGGGCGCCTTGCTTTCGCTGAGAAGAGCTTGAAGGAACGACGTCAAATAGTCACGTGATAATATGCCCTCTCAGGCAGGAAGGAAATGAAGCTATTCACACGAGGTGGGCAGGGTAAGCTAGGATATCTGTGGTGTTGTGTGCGGGCTGATGCGGGCAGGTTCGAACAGGCAGGGGAAAACGGGCTAGCTCGAGATGATGAAAAAAGCCCCCGTGAGCCCTTTGAGTCCGGGGAAATGTGTCCTCTCAAGCAGGGACAATATGCCCTTTTGAACCGGATGGAATATATCGTCTTAAGCCCGATGAAATATGCCCTTTGAGCCGGGTGGAATATATCATCTTAAGCCCGACGACATATGCCCCTTTGAGACAGAGGTAGTGAAGCTATTCACACGACCCGGGCCTGGGCAGACTAGGATATCTATGGTGTTGTGTGCCCACCAATGCATGCAAGTAGGTCCAAATGAAGAGGGAAAATTTCTGACCGTTTTTTCCTGCCCGCACATAACGCCACGGATATCCTCGCTTGCTTATGGACGAGGTCTTGGAACAAGACCAAGAGAGCCCGCCTAGATTGCAGTCATATTTAATGAAACTTGCAGCCTGTGCTTTGTGCCACGAGCTTTTCAGGCAGAGAATCTTGGGTAGAGATTCCGCAAATGATGGTGCGATTCTTGTGTGATGCATATATCGAGCCAGGCTTCAGCTGACCTTGAAACTCATTCTTACCCGGACGGTGGTTTTCAATCACTCATTTTTGTAGTTTCATATTCTCGCTCAATATTCACTTTTCCTTGATGGGTTGAAGTCGCCTGGCTCCACCTCTCCTGGGGGCACGTGGGGCACCGTGTTGAACTCAGCGGGTAGATCCGGGTTTCAGATCCTAGGTCAATCGGCTGCATCTTAGATCTGAGGTTGTTTGTGGAAAGCGCACAGGCCACGTGCCACGTGGCCTGTGGCGGGGGACTTCCCTCACGCTGAAGGGGATCATCGTTCCTCCGCCCTTTCAGATGCACCCTCGCTAATTGACGCCTCTCGTCTCAGATTCAGACCCAGTAGGAGCGCATCGATTTTCCTTCCCTTCTTGGTTTTTTTCCTTCACTCCGCTCTATGACCGTCGAGCACCTTATCTGTAATATTTCTCAATGCACATGCCGTCAGGTTCAAGTTTATGTCCTTAACAAGGCACTCTGAGAATACGGGCAGATGCTCCGGTTTGGGGCATTAACGTCATCCAGAGTATGGTATTCTTTAGTACATCATTTGGTAAAACTCTTAAACTCGTTGAAGTTTGAGTCCTCCCTTGCATCCGGTAATCGCGCTCCGGACGCCCCAAATCTTTCCATACTAGGTACCCTGAGGGCGCTTTGCTTCATCTGGTCTTCAACTACCTACTACGGTGAGGACCTTCGAAGGCTATTTA
This sequence comes from Thelonectria discophora, assembly GCA_911649645.1. Lineage (NCBI taxonomy): Eukaryota > Fungi > Ascomycota > Sordariomycetes > Hypocreales > Nectriaceae > Thelonectria > Thelonectria discophora. The sequence continues at coordinate 2,642,027 of CAJVRK010000012.1, forward strand.
ATGAACCCCGATATCCACTGCAAAGCGTTCATTCGAAAGCTCTGTCGGGTTGCCGAGTTGGCAGGGACCTCTTTCCTCAGCCGTACGTCAGGCTATTACGCTTACTGGGAGTCCAGATAATGCAAGGAATCATTAAATTTCAACATTAATTCCAGATTAAAGCTAGCAGGTACGTAAAAAGGCCGCCGGTAGTTGTAGGGCTCGAATGGGAGGCTCTCGTCTTCTCTGGATCACTCTCGAGGATAACGGATGAAGTCCGTCTCATTCCTTCACATTTTCCAAGGCTAAATTAAGCAGCGAGACTAAGACGTTTCCAGGAGAGCTGCCGTCGCCATCCGTACAACCCGGACAAGACGGCGGCCCCCAATACGCTAAACTTAAACTAGCATTAGTAGGTTTGACGCTCCCGTCGTCTTGTTCGGCTTGCATGAGTGGCTCTGTCACTTGCATCCTCTCATGGTTCAATCGAACGTTCACTGAATACGATAATTAGAGTTTACTTATTCGTCTAGATTGAATTACATTCAGCCTAAGCGTATGTTGCGAGGTGGCATCATTGGTGCCCCGGGCGCAGTCAAAATAGGAAGGGGCGCTTGGAAAAGTTACAATCGAAAGAGATCAATAGCAGATAGCCTTGATCTCTACAAAGGAAAGGAGTAAGAGCGTGGGTTTGCACACTCTTGAATCGAGGTAATTAGAGCCCTGAACTTGATACTATCGCGGGGTTTGTCTGATGGCGAGACCTTGGATTTGCTAATGGATGTGTGCGGGCAGCCTTGCGATCATCAACAAAGCTCAACGTAATATCTCGATTTTTTTGCATATATATGGATGGAACATCCTCTTTGGAGTCAAACATATTGAACAGGAGGACTTCATCACGAGTCTTGCGACCGAGAGAGTACCGAAGATACCTGCGCTGTGACCAGGGTACAGTGACTTGCCAACGAAATGCTTGCACGCGATGCCTTCAAGGCCAAATGTCGACAAGATTTGGTCTAGGTTACCAGGGAACATGATATTATCCGCCACCCCGACAGATTTAGCACGGCCAGTGTACATGCAAGTAGGAGTGATGAGGGGGAGAGTTGCTTTTGTGCCACGCCCAAGCTGCCCTAAGGACTTCTCGTACTGGGCCAGGGTAGGAGGGGAGTCCGGCGCGATGGTCGTTACAAACGAGCCGTGATTACTGAGAGTGCCAAGGATCTCATCCAGTGACATACTTGAGAACATTCCCGCAACAAATGTGATAGCCAGTGGGATTCCACTCCATTCGTTTGCTATCTTTTGTACCTTTTGCGTTTCATTAGACTCAGAAAGGGTAGAAATGCTCACAGTGGGCTTTGATGGTGAGGTCGAGGGGGGTTGAGTTGCGAGCTGCTTCAAAACGAGGCGTGATCCAGTAAGGCTGCCCAGGGGACGGGCAGGGACATCCAACGAACTTACTTGAGCAAGTTGAGAATGATCGCTAAATCGACGCTGACAATACCGACCGGCGGTTTTGAGCCATGTCCGCAATCTACTTCAAGCTGGAGCTTCTGTGCCGCGTTTCTAGGTCTAAGTTCGAGTTTCTGGGAAATGGTGGGTGGCTGCGAATTCTTGGTATGGCCGCCTTCATGGCGGTGCTGTGTCGGGTCCTCAACGGGAGCGAGTACAATCATCACTCGGACGAGAAGTACGCCAAGTCGCGTCCCGAGCATCAAAAAGAGCAATGGGTATCGCTCAACTGAGTGGCAGTTGGAGAGTTGAGGGTCGTTTTTGCCGGTACCCAAAAGACAAAGTCGTATTCGCCCCAGTATTTCAAAGCGTATTCCAGTGGAATTGACATCTTGCCGACACCAACGATACCTTGTAAGAGACAACTTCTTGGGAGATTGGGACTCGCTGGGCCAGTTTGTGCCAAAGTCTCCCGAACAAGCTCGACTACTTCATCTCAGAGAAATGCACATTTCGCAAGAGCGGCACCTCAAATAAAGTAGTTGGAACGGGAGGCGATATGGTGACTGTCGAAAAGGTGCCGAAAATCCTTCCTGTGCACTCAATCAATGTCGAACCGACCGTATTCTAGCGGGTTCGCTGGAATTCGGAGAAGTGCTGAGTTATTCGGGATCGAGTGGCAGCGTACTTCTTATCGACGGTTGACTAACAAGGTTGAAGCAACTTATCAACGTCTCAACAGTGGGAAGCCATTCATACCATGTTAAAGTATATAACGGCTTAGACGGAGGTCATCTTTGGAAAGAGAGGAGTGTACTGATGGAGTATGCAACGTAGTCATGGAGTCATTTATAACAGAACGTGTGCATCGTTGCAACTCGCGCGACTCTGGGAAAAGAGTGATGTATTGATCAAGTTGATTGACGATGGAGCAAGTCGTAAAACATCTCGGCGATGGTAGACAAGAGTTGTAGATCGGCTAGCAACCTGAACTCGGCCTTTAGATGGGTAAGATATAAACAAGATCGGGTCTCAACTTATATATATATCTGATATACATTGCTCCCCAAATAAAACCTCTGAACTCGGGGGACGACTGGATAATGAAGGTGATGGCATTCACAAGATGTCCAGGAGATCAAGCACGGGCTGCACCTCCTGGAGCGCGATCGATGTCGGCGAATTGGCGTGCTTCTTACTGACCAAGGTCTAGGCTTAAACCCGTCATAGTGCACGGCCTGAACACAATTCCTTTTTTTACCCTAATGAGACAGTTTTTGTTCCATGGAAGGCTCTTATTTCTTCTTGAAGCTGAAGGAGGAAGACATCGCGACCGGTTAGAGTGATAGATGGCATGGCCTACAGGAGAGCTGGTTGTAACTTGAGAAGAGGCTGTCCGGAGGCCCTCCGGTTTTGCGAGACATAATCGGGACTCAGTGGGAAGCGTATGATGGTGTATGGACATGAGTAAGGGGGTAATCGGAGAATGTTAGAATCTCAAGGGGAAGTTCGGCATCTCGACTCCTGTCTTGTGAACAGATAACTAGGATTCGGTGACGACTCAAATCCTTGCCCAGTTGCCGGCCTCAGAAAATTGACAATATGGACCCCAACTTCCAAGGGCTGAGCAAACTCTCAATTGCAACGCCTCCACCACTACCGCCAAACATGGAATAACAACCCAGCATGCTGTTCAGCTTGACGAACTAAATATCGGCGAAGAGACTTAATAACCCTACGAGCATCCAAGCCTAGGTATTCCAGCGACGGGGAGGGCCGGGCGTTTACTCAAATTGAACGACCAACTTGCGGACAACCCGTGGCCGCGCCAAAGTCGCCGTAGGGAAACCTTGCTTACCTACCTAAAAATAGGTCCCCTAACAGGGTGGTTCAGGTCTGCCACCCAGTGCTACTAAGCAAAGCTGGAGCCCCTTGACCTCTCTCCCTCCCTCCCCTATACACACAAACATCCCCCCAAGCCTGCAGCCGGCTCCTCGCCTTCGGCTCGATCTGCGGGCTTAATGCAGCACTTTATGCCTCCTCGGTCTGCTTCCTGTGTTCGTCCTCGATCTTCGTCCTCGGGTTGTGTCCTCAATCTTTGTCCGCGACCTTCGTCCTCAGTCTTCATTCTCAGTCTTCGTTCTCAATCTTCCTCCTCAGTCTTCGGTCTTCGTTCTCTTCTTCATCCTCGGTCTTCCTCCTCCATCTGCCTCCTCCATCTGCTGCTGTATGTAGAGCTGTGTGTACTGCCGTGTCTGCTACCGTTTCTGCCGTCGTGTCTGCTGCTGCGGATAGGTTCTATTTTAAGACAGGGATTTAAAGTCAACTTCCTCCGCGGGGAGCCTGCAGCGGGCTTCATTTCGCATGCAACACTATAGGGGGTAGGCGGCCAAGGCCGTAAAAAGGACCAATTGCCGCTCAGTATGTTATCGTTGTGGCGGGTTATTGTAGTGGCTATGCGGCTGAGTCAGCCCATTAAACATCAACGAGAAGATGTAAAGCTCGAAAGCACGCACCAACCCGCTTCGCGCATCAGCGGCGGGAGCTTCTTCTTTTGCCCGAGTTCATTAGAGATCCCCGCTGATGATCTCCCCCACACGCTCCAACCCCGTGGGGTCCTGGGGGCGCGGTCGGGGCCTTGAGGCATAGAATCCAGGGCTGGATAGGTTGTGTGCGTACGAATACCTTTGCTGGAGTTATGGGTGTGAATGAGTTTGTTCATAAAAATACGTACTCCGTACTGTATCCGTGTCGGGACCGAAAGGGGGGAAAATCGGCTGGAAAACTCCCCAGTCCCATTGGGCCTCACAACCGAGCTGGCTCAGAAATGAACCCGCCGGATAGCCGCCTCTGGAGGGACATCATGGACGCCCTAGGTAGCATATCTTGGACGACCATCAACATCCTCCGCGTCGGCCATGAGTCGGAAGAGCCTTCTTCTACGGAGGAGCACCCCGTTACCGTTGGTGTTTCGCTCCTCGAGCTGAACAGTTCGGCTCGGCCTTCGCAGGCGCGTCTGCAATCACATTTATGGGCTTCACAGTGGTGACATCCCAGGGTATCAGATTCACGCCCCCTCTTTCCAGAGATCCAACCGGCTGTTGTGTCGACCAATTCACTGCCTCTAAACTCCGGCGCCCAGTTCATCAATAACCTGACAATCGAGGCCTTTGTCGGAAATCTTGGAAATTCCCGCGACTGTGGCATTGACCAAGACATCGGCAGAGATGGGAGGTTGAACGATGGAAAGTTTCCACAAGACTCTACTCGATGAGCAGACGCTAACCGAGCCACCCAAGCCTTTCCAAAACTACCTACATCGGCCGGTACCGCAACGGAGCCACAGCATTCTTCATCGACATTCCAATCAACAACGACGATCTCTACATGTCATTTATAGGGAGAAGGGCGGACACTTTCACCCTACGGTCGCACATAAGGGATACTCCGCTAGAATACAAAAACTCCAGAAAGAGAAAATCCCAACGTCAAAAAGGCTAGAGAAGTCATGCGGCCAATCCTATGGCCCAATAGAGCAGTTCTCGCAGCACCTCTCGCGGAGACCCTCACAGAGACCCTCACGGACTCTTGCGGACACTCTGGGAGTCTCTGCGAGGGTCTCTGTGAGGGTCTCCGCGAGAGGTGCTGCGAGAACTGCTTTATTAGGCCATAGGATTGGCCGCATGACTTTTCTAGCCTTTTGGATCCCATGATTTTCCATATTGGGGACTTTGCCTAACGTGCGACCGTACTACTCCCGACCGCAATTGGAAATTCCAGTGAGTCGTCTGTATTCTACCTGGATAAACTATTTTCTGCGATGGACTGACTGATTGCTCAGTAGCTCGCCATGTCGGACTAAAAGAAGGTGCCTGAGAACATCGAGCCGGAGCGAAAGTAAGGAAGTGAGCAACCGTGGAAGGGATTCTCAATAGGCGGGTTGAATGGCAATAAACGGGATGATTAGGTGGTGATCGGGGGTGTCGATCGCGAACTCCCAATTTTCGAAGATTGGGAACACACATGCACTTAGAGACTAGACTATAACATACTTGAAGGTGGCCTATCGAGCCAGAATCTCGACCCAGGGGTAAATCTGCGAAGCTGCCTCTCCACCCGAGATCATTCAGAACACAGAAACCAATTGACTACTATTAAGATGATGAGATGCCGTAGCGTTTACCTCGTAAGAGCTGGAATCTCCAATGACCTGTTAGCATTAAGCGCTGAAAGAGGATGGGCAGCCTCTCTACTGCACCGCAACCCGGGGGGGGGGGGGGGGGATTCGTGCCACGTACATATCGCCAACTCCGAAAGCAAGGCGGCTCAGTCAAAAGTGTGATGCCATTGAATCAGGGACAATGTCGAGAGAACTTAACTCCCCCTGTTCCGTCACACCTCAAGTTCCATCCTGGTCCAGCATCTTTGCCCGTGGTTTCCCTGTACACAAGTTCGGCCGAGAATCTACTGCCTCAGTGGTAACAATCCTCCTTGTGGGCTACAATATTTCCCAAGATGGCGCAAAAAGCCACTCGACCCGCTGAAGACAAGGTCGTCCAACTAAACTACATCCAGGACTCTGGCCGCTTCCTGAGGGAGAAGCCTTATGAGGCCATGTATGTCGCATACCCCTACTGGACTCAAGGGGGAAAACCTCCAGTCTTGAACCAGGGCCACCCGAACCCATTTAGGTCTTGCGAGGCCGACAAAGCTACTTCGACCTCGATCAACATAGGTTACAGTCGTTCCACACCCTTTGCAAACAACCGTCTTCAACGCGGAGACTGTGCAAAGGGAGTGCCTCCCCGCAATCGAGTCCCTTTTCCAGACCATCGAGTCGGGAATGGATATGTACTTGTTCGACGGGTAGGTATTTACGTGCTTGGTTGAGGCTTATAAGATCTGCACACTAAATAACTACTCCAGCTTCGTTCAAGCAATATACCAAACCCGAAACTGGGACTTTCGTCGACCTGAATGACCCGATGCTACTCTTCAAACCGGTCCAATTCGAGCACGAAGGCGAGTAGAAACCCATTCATTCCCCCATAAGACTCAGAGATCTCCTTCACTACGAGACCAGAGCCCGTACGGCGCAATGAAGCAAGCCAAGAAAGCGCTTGGCGGCAAGACCAGCGAACTTGAAGGCAAGAGGATTCGCATTACCAAGCCTGTGTTCCCCTGCCAATGACCACTGTCGGAGCTGACCTAATGTTTGTAGCCTCTGGCGCCCTATTCGACATCCTATGGAGAATGATCCGCTCGCAGTCTGCGACGGAAGCTTAAGTTATCGGGAGAAGCTCCTTAAAGTTGATCACATACGGAAGTTTTCTCAGACCGGATGAAGCCTCAAGATAAGAATAATTAATAGAGACCAAACACCATTTCAAGTGGCGCCGAGAGGCACACCCATCCGAGGGACAGGCACGAAGAGAAAGGGGGAGGCTAGGCCGGGGGCTGCACAGAGGTTGGAGCAGCGAGAATGCAGGGTTCGGGCAGACGAAGCTGCGGGAAGGTCGGGGCGGTCAAGGTAGCAAGAGATATCAGGGACCCTCTCTGCTGTCACTTTTGAGGGCCGAACTTTTCTCTTGTTCTTAGCATAGGATCTTCGTTTTAAGCCTTCCAGCTAATTGTCATATACTCGTTTGATTGTTGTAATAGAGGCCATCGCCGTTGGCTCCAGGGCTCGAGAGGCGGTTCCTTTGCTCACAACCATCATTCGAAAGGGTTGAGAGGGTCTTCAGCCGAACAGGTCAGGGGGCCGCATCGGCACACTCAATCGAGGGGTCGTCATCGCTGCCCGCAGCAGAGGGAGGTTCTCGGGCCAGAGCGCCATGGTCATTGCGGGAGGTCTTCGCGAAAGTCGTCTATTGGATCCAACAGGAGAGGGTTCAGAGGGCTCGTGACCTCTAGAGAGAGTGAGGCTCCAAATCATGGGATCTGGGGAGCTCAACAGGCTCGAAAGAGAGAGACAGGCTCCAAATAATGGGAGGAAATAACTATCGCTGGGCCTCACGCTCACAGCATCCGGTGGTAGGGGCCACCAGAAAGAAAGGGAATAGAGAGGGTGTTTGACCACAAAGGTCGATTGAACCACTCCTCTACCGGGAGGAAAACGTCTCTTCCGAGAAACCAAGTGTGTGTGTATCTTCCAAGTTCAGACCCCTCCTAGGTGTAGCTAGCTTTTATGACCACGAGATATGTCACCAGGCTCTACAGAGTGATTGACGATGAGTTCAGGGAGAAGTGCATAAAAATGCAAAGAGACCTTCGCCTCTTCGAGCCGTGCAAGATGAAGTCGTCAGGAAACTTGTGTTCGCGCTCGGTGCTGGTATCAACACCCTCAACGGCAGGTACAGCCGCCCCCCCATATCTCACTGGATCGACTCCGACGGGCTCGAGCCGGTACCAATCTGGCCGATATTAACATCAACGGTGGGAGAATGTGAGTACCAAGAGAGTGGTTACTGGGGATGGACCATCATAAGCACAAGCGGAACGGTGACAATGGACCTGGGCGATGTAAGAGAATGTGAATTCGTGACAACAGATAAGGATGCAGCCCCTACTGCAACAGAGATTCGGGGGCATGACTGTGGGTTGGAGCTGTTGTACGTGCAAGGTCCTACTACCACCCAAGGGCCATAATGGTGGTCCACAATGACTCATATCGGAATCTACACAGGTTTTTTTACGGTGTATGACCGACTCGGAGTACTCCACCAGCAGCATCCCAGACGGCAACCTAAAGTCGACATCAATCTCATCAGCTAGATGCTATTCCAGACGGTTGACTCCGGATTTGACAAGACGCTCGTGTGGCCATCATTGTGCGACTTGTGCCAAAGAGGGCCAAGTCCTTGGGTCCTGAGAGGTCTCGGCGGCAGATGATGATGCACCAGATTTCTTGCTGCCCTCAGTCAAGTTTCAGACTGGCCTCAAGGGCTGTAGGCTCTTGACAGATGCCACGAGCGCGGAGCAAAGGTTTTGTTTCGCAGGATATTTGATGCTTGAATTGTCATCTTCCCTCGTCAGCCCCATGATGACTCGCTTTCGTGGCCGTTTTACCACCTTATTACGAGAGTGATGTCTCACTTCCACACGTATCCTCTCGGTAATGACGTCTTGGCTCTCGCTACGATCAGGCTCGGTCGAGACAAACGACTGCACCAGCTCGGGCGGCGTATCGCTGCTGAAGAACTCCCAGCTGCGCTTCCGCCGTTGTCCGCGCGGTGGTTTCCAGTTTGAAGTGACAGATACATCATCTTGGTCCTCGTCTACCAGCCAGTCGTAGTCGTCCACGGAGTGGTCTCGCAGTCTCTTCTTTGGACTCGGCGTGCGACTCGACGAACGACTTGACGACCTAAAGATGTGAAGCAGCATGCGCACCTCGGGCGACCTGAGCGTGGCCTCGGTCATCTTGCCCGCCTGGGGGTCGAACAAAAGGACGGCATACTTGGCATCACCCTTGAAGAAGCGTAGCGTCTTGTCGGAGAAGATGGTCCAGGCGAACCGCGCAAAGACGTGCTCGACGGAGATGCCCGAGAGCGGGGCGGGAGACCGGTTGTGGTAGAGAGGAATGAGGTCCGGGCTGTCGTCTGGGGAGAAGACGTGGGGCGCTAGACTCCAGGCCAGGCTGGTAGCGTCTCGGTTCGGAACGAGTGTGAGGCGGCGGGTATCGAAGAGGTAGTGGAGGTCGCGACGGAGCGTGATGAGGTTGGTCGGGTCTTCGGTGGGTTGTGTTTCGGAACCTGACTTGACATGTCTGGAAAGGTAGGTCAGCAGGGGGTCTGTTTAAAGTCCAGAGTCGACAACATGCCGATCTGTCTTATTCGATGCGAACCACTTCTCGTCTGCGACGGGCACCAAGTGCGCCACCTCGAGAGCGCTTGCGTATCTCGAGAAGTGGCGCGTCCCGCCTCGGTCCAGCGCCGCCATCTTCCTCTTCAGCTTCGAACGGGCCGCTTGCGGTATGTTGATGTTGTTCTAGGCGAGAGGCAGGTTTCTGTGTGGCAAGCGCCAGTGACTAAAGGAAGGGATGACGGGGTATTTGTCTGAACGAGATCAGCTCCCTGGCCATAGTCAAACAAACAAAGGTACCTATAAAACGAGAGGCAATGGGATAGGCGCACATGCTAGTGGTTGTTCATCAACAAAATAGTAGTATGTCGGTCCTCTTAGAACGTCAGTGGCAGACGGGTCGAGCTTGACATATCCCCCGCCTGCATCCATCTCGGCAATGTACCTAGAGTACCAGGTATTTCCGGTGATGATGCCACACACAACTAGGGAGACTTCAAAGTCGACACCATCTCCGTCATGGCCATCAATGGCAGCGAAGCGCGGCAACGAAGCGCAGCAGCGCCGGCTCGCTGTCGGGGTACTCGGGGTGTCGAATGTCGATGTAGCGAGGTTCGCCAGCTTCGGTGTTATTCGGAGGGGGGTCGAGGGGCGGTCGTACGGGCATCGAGAAGAGGAAGACGAAGGCGAGGAGTCGCAATTTGTTGAATGTTGCTCATAGCCATGACGCGTTTGTTCATTCGATGACAGAGTTGGTTTCCATGGCAGGCCCAATGTACCGCGGTTTAGCCAGCAGTGTAGGGTAGGTAGCGAGCGACCTTATTAATCCCCCAGAATGTACGCGACAAAAGCCGACGTCACTCGCTGGCGCTGGCTTTCCTCAATCACAGAGTTGCACTATCGTCCTCTCCCCCTTTGAGACCCACAGCGAACACGATGGAGGCACAACGAGCGAAATCCGACATCACAGGCGACGGAAGCTGGACAGACGCCGACATACAACCATTCGCCGCCGACTTCAGAACTAGGCGTCAATGCGACTACGTCTTCTTCATTTCCCCGAAAGTGGTCAAGGAATGACGACGATACCGACGAGACCTCTTCCTCTGCGCAATCAGACGGGCTAGACAATGGCATCACACCGCGGCTTTGGGGGTTTCTACCAGATCCAGCTCAAGAATTGGTTCCTTTCTCGACGGATAGTGGCCCAGAAAGCCCATCGTGGACTTCAGGCGCATCCAACCAGTCGGCATCAGCATCGAATCGATCAATACCCGTATCAAACCGATCATCACCTTTCAAACAGTTCCGCAACGCTGAGATGAAAGAGACAGTGTTCAAAGTGGGGAATTTTCGGCGACGACCGCATCCCTCATCCCTCAAAACGCTTCGCAAACAGCTCCGGGACATTGGCTCCGGCCACGGCATCCTCCCGGCTTCACTTGAGAACGAGGCATGTTCCGGTCTTCAATATTGCCTCTCTTATGCGCTTTCCCTCGCTAACGTAGACAATTGCGCAGTTGCGAGACCTAGACTCCGAGATACCACCCTACGCTTTCCATAAGAACGAAACCACACGAGCCAGCACTGAAGCCATGGCCAGCAATCTACCGCCGCTCTCCTGGGTTCAGACACTCGTGGATCGCGCGGACGAGTGTCATACCGATTGAGAAGCCGAGGCATCATGGAATGCAGACGTACACGCGCCCGTCCTCGAACAAGTCTTCCGATCTGACCGCTTCGCGAGCCGAGACCCAGTCGACTTTCGCTGGTGCCCCTCGGCTCAGATTCTCCCACCTTTCAAGCCCCGAGACGCAACGTCCAAGATGGTGGATTTCTGCGTCTTCATACGCCCTGAGCGTGCTAGCACGGAGGAATGTGCTATCGAGGCCATCTGTCACACGCGACCCGGGCACTCCATCAACCACATCGACCTGGGTAACTTTTGCAAGCATCCTGTGGCGCTCTCCATCGAGACTAAGCGTCCCGGGGACCAAGGGACAATGCCACGATGCAGATGGGGACATGGCACTCCGCCCAATGTCGCACCCTGCGACACAACGGCGATCTGTCTTCTCGATCCATCGAGTTCCTGCCGGGACTTATTGTGCAGGGTCACGATTGGCAATTTGTAGCCAGCGTCTTGGATGAGAGTCGCAAGGTCCTGCTGTTGCGGACGGTTCGGTTAGGCGGCACGGATTCGGAGTTGGGGGTTTACTTGCTGATTATGGGATTGCATCGGCTTCGGTGCTGGATCAAGGAGGGATACTGACCAGCTTTTATTTCGGACATGCTGTATCAGGCGTGATGTTATGAATTGATCTTATGGATGATACCCTAGTGCACAACTTCTATTCTGTCCATTGGCATATTCCTGCAAACTCCGCGATACGTCGAAGAAAGGATATGAACCTCTTGAAGGCTGATAGAGATCATGGAAATAATGGACACATCCGGCTGAAGTCCCTACCGATATTTTACCAGGCTGCCGCTGCCCGACACATCGTCTACTCAGCCACTGAATATAGGCGCTAGTTAACAGGAACAGATGTCGATAGACTACAGCACGTCCGCGGAGCTGACCACACCTTTGTTCCACGCCGGTTGTATATCAGTCACATCTCGCGGAGAACATGAGGACGATGGACAAGGATGACACGCGAACGTACGGTATGAAGATTCGTACTACAACGGATTTGGGAGTCGAAGAAGCGTCAGAAGGAGTGGATTTCTAGCGGTGCGAACGGCACGAGCCCGCCCGTACAAGATGAAGGCAGTGCGGGCATATATATGGTCGGCTAGTCGAGCAGTTCCGGGATCATTGGAGAGGAGGGAATCGGGGTAACCCAGCTCGTCACATCCTCATATCCCGAGCCATCACTCTCCTCCCTCTTTAACTGAAGAAACATCACAGGGTCCATCACCACCCAGGGACGCGCCACCATCCAAGGACAACGATAACGCGAAAACTCCATCATTGGATTGCTTTCTTGATGATCGCATTTTGGACGGCCCCCCTAGCTATTCGGCGATTGACTTTGAGAAACCACGGCTTCGACGATGGCGATTCAATGCCGCCCACATTAACTGGGAGGCCTCGAGACATAGCAGACAGGCTTGACGGACACTCTTAGCAGATATTCTTCGGTAAAGCCGGGCGCTATTTCCTGAAAATGGTAAGACTACGATATTTGCCTCTCTCCTTGACTGCCATTTTCTTACGTGCTGAGTTTTAGTTCTGGGACCTAGAGCATCCTAAGCACTACTTTGCCCCCAAACGGGAATGCCAAAATGCTGCTGTTTTATCCATAATGGAAGCCTCAATAGATCAAGCCGCCGCTATGTAATTCAACCAAGATCTACATCAACCAGACCCAAAGACTAAGGAGGACGCAATGGCTGACTTGCACGCTTCCGCGGGGAAGGTCTTCAATCACAACCTCAACACACAGAAGGCTTAGGCACATCGTCAATTCCACTCATGAGGAAGTGTTGCGGCTGGTTAACAATCAGCAGCCAGAGCTCTCAAATCCCTTCGGCATCGTGGCCACCGACCTTGAAAGTTGGCAAAATACAACGCTGCATGTCAGGCGACGGAGATCACATTGCAATCGACTATGAATTCATTGAAGAAAGCGCGAATGGCCCGGAAACTACGGAAGAAATTGCTGATTTTCTAAGTCTAGGTGGCTTCACTTTCACCAACTACCCAGAAGATAGAAATTGGAAGAGCGGAGTATTCGTGGACTTGTCAGAAATCGTTCATGTTCGTGGAGATGGATGGAAGGAAAAAGACTTCAGTCTACTACAGCAGACAAGCGCCCTGACAGTGCTGCTCAGAGGAGTGCAGTAGATTCCGGCGATGGTCAGCAGGACTCGAGTACGAAGTGTTTTTGTCTTTAGGAATGTTATCACGGCGTCGTGCTTTGGACAAGTCCGTTGGTATTTGCTTGTTTATACTCGAGAGATTGCTTCCACTTTACAGCCAACATTTGGCCTACTGAATTAATAAGTACTATGCACCACCTACTAATAACTACTCTACAAGCTTAAAACATACCATCTTTCATACTTGAAAAAGCTATCCTTCATATAAGTATTAAGTGTAAAGTTATATTAAATAACGAACGTACATGTCACCCATGCGTCGCATCCAACCATGCGTCGCACATTTTCCAATCTTTAACATAAGACCTTCAATAAAAATATAATACAGCATTCAATTAATTGAAACTCATCGCTTTACTCTCCTTCAGATACTTTAATAACTACTTGACATGTCCTTGCATTATGACCCGTCTTACCGCATGTTCCACATCGCCTTTCCCTTGCCGGCGCTAACCTGCCTTAACTACCACTTCTCGACAATTCGGCTACCACTTGCGCATCAATGCCTTTCTGATCAATCTCATCCCTTCCTTGATCTATATCCATCTTCCCTCCATTCCGTAGTCGGTTTTTTTTTTCTCTGCGCCGTTTGCTAAGAGTCTCACTTGCTTGTCGAAGGATCTGAACCTCAGACTTTAATAATGCCATCTGATGCATTATTGCCTTCGTTCCCTTAGAAAATGACTTCAGCGCCTCTAGAATAGAGGATGGAGAGCTGCTTTGATGCCTTCTGATTCGTCTCTCGAGGTATTCAGACTGCGAGCTGGCCTCAAGGGCCGTCTTTGGGGTCTTTGAGACCCAAGGGTCAGGGAGACTGGCCGCCTCCTCGACAGGTGTTGGAGTTCGTAGCTGCACATCAAGCTTCGATATGACACTTTCCGGGTCTAAAGGGGCAAGCCCAGCGCCTCTGAAACCCCCCCTAAGGTTGCTTTCCGTCATAGTGGCTTGGTGGGCGGCATAAAGGGCCGGAAGGAAGTCGGCCATGGAAACGTGGGTTATCGAGCATCTGATCAACCGCTCGATTTCTCGACCGGATGCTTTTTTGAGAGGCCCAAAGCACCCGACATCAAGAGGCTGCAGTAAGGTGAGACAAATGAGGCGGCATACACAATGTGATGAGGTGATTGTCTTCGCAATATTTCTCAAAGTCAACCGAGCGGTGACTTTCGTGCCCATCGAGGATCAGGAGACGATAGCGACCAGTCGATCGGGCCTTGGTGTGCTGATAAAAGTGCTTGAGCCACTCAAGACTCGTCTCGTTGTCGTTCCAGCCATTTTGAGTCGTCAAAATAGCCCAATCGCCCGGGAGGTTGCTCTCTCGGTACTAGCTGGCGAGGTGATATTGGCCCGCAACCACAATGAACGGCGCGATCGCCCAGCCTTCGGCATTAATGGCCTGAATAGCTGTAACCCATTCCCGGTTTCTAGGCTGGACTGATTTCGCCTTTCCACGCTTTTCTGCGCCTATAACAACCACGCCGCTCGCAATCAGGCCAATCATAAAGCCGGTCTGGTCAAAGTTGTAGATATCCGCTAGGTTGATACCGTATTTCGCGGTTGTGTTCTCCACGAGCCTAAACCAATCGCGAATAATAGTCGGATCTTCGCATTTGGCCTTCTGATAGTCGTATTTTCGAAAAAAAAAAAAACGCGTCTTGAGCTCTGGGTGTCGCCTGACAAAGTTGGAAGCCCAGGGCTTGCCGACAGGTGATGCGTCGCGGTCAGCGAGCAGTTGGTTGGCCATTTCTTCAATACCACGCAGTCGCGGGGGAAATCCTCGCGAATCTAGGTCGGGAATGAACTGAATGATGATCTGTTCTTCTAGATCAGATAGTCGACGCGATGGGTTGATCCGATCGCCTCGGGATTGAACGCCCTTCTGCCGGCGATGTAGCCTATGCTCATTGACCTGATAGATGCTAGCAGCGCGTCGAACACTCAGTTTTGGGTCATTTTGAAGGGCTTGAAGGGCAAGGAGGGTTTTTGCTTCAGTATTTGATGATGACATGCTTTATGGTAGAAATTTGATTGATAATGTAAAAAGTTAGGTGAAAGAGGGAAAAGTGCGACGCATGGTTGGATGCGACGCATGGGTCACATGTACGTTAGTCAAGTTATAGTTAACTAACTAGTTAACTTAGTTAACTATATTTTTACTCTTATTACTGCGCTCCTTTTAAGCAGCTTAAGTTAAAGTAAAAGGGGGTCCACTGTCGCAAGATCCATAATGTGGCCACTACTTCAGCCAGCGCACACGTCGTCGCCTGACCCCTACTCACTTAAACCTTTCAATTAACACACACCTTAAAATCCATCACCAACATCGCGGGTTCCCGATTCTTTCTATCCCCCATCATCGCCCCCATCTCGGGCCCTTCTTCCCCCTTCAGTCCGACACATGGCTCACTCTCCATGGTCAGCCCGACTGGTCGACTCAGGTCAGCCTTACTGGGAGACTTAGATTGAGCAATTGGGGTCCACGCCTTCGCATCGAGATCCATCATCAACATTCTCCGCTCTTTGCTGTAGACCATCATATTACGTCTTGCGGCTTACTGGCTTTCCATTCAAAGATTCATCTTGCACCTTCTTACCTGTTCCTCTTTGCTTAATGAGCTTACTTGCGTGCAGCGAGTGTCTTGCACATTTTTCAATTTCCCTTGCCAACATTTTTTAGCCTCCCTTGCCAACATTTTTCGATCTCCCTTGCCAACGTCCTCCTCACACTTGGGCCAGAACAGTCCCAAGAACCCTGAAAATGGACAAGCAAGACCGAAATTATCAGCGCAACTACCTCCCATCCCCCTCGGAGCGATCTGATTTCGATGGTCGCTATGCGGGAACTTATGATGGCCGTCAACCTCAACATCGACCGATGGTATAGTCCCCTGTTGTAAATTAGTGACCAGCCTGCACTAACATTTGGCTTGATACAGAACATCGGCGATGCCTTGCATCAATACTGTGGTCTCTCGGCGACGAAATACTTTGCTGCAGTCGTGCTGGAGGACGGCACTCTAGAGTGCTTTTCCGGGCCTGAGGGCAGTACGCTTGAACCTCGAGTAGTCGGCGAATTTTTCGACGAAGACCAATATAAGAGAACTATTGGCATCATGAACTCAGGTATGTCCAGCCTGGAGACTTTGCATTGGGTTGGCGCTGACTTATTCTGAGGAGAGAGCTCAGAGATCATCCTGCCACACCACAATGACCTAGCCGCAGCAGGGCATCGAGGCTACAGCAACCCGCTCATGGATCATAACCGGAGTCCAGTCCTAGACCGTCAGCGCTTGTCGGATTTCAAGGATTCGGGCAGTGGCGGCCGGAAGAACAGGAAGAGATTACGAAGACAGCATCCACTCGACGATCGCCTAGCCATCTGTGTCCAGAATGAACAGGGCATCTGTCTCTTCTATGAAGAGCGGCTCAGAAACTGTCAGCAGACGGCATGCAAGCTTATGGCCAAGGCTTGGATCAAGGTTATAGCACCCAAGAAACAGTCCACACATCCCTACACCGGCAGCGACAAAAAGGCACCAGGCTGGTGGCCTAAGCCTTGGGGACCTACCAAGGACGATAGAGTTCGGCACAAGGAGCCCGATCACTTGTCCAAGCCAGGTATCATTCCAAATTATCCTGGTCTCGAAAAGGATCTAATTATATGTTCCAGAACGTGTCCATCTCCTAAGGCATATTCTCGACATTGTGATTAAGCCAGAGGGAGATCAGGCCGCAGACATCCGGAAGCTCGAAATCAACGTGAAGAAACTCGAAGAAATTACCATGGAGGCATTGTCGGCTTTCTTTGCAGACAGGGAGAACCCGAAAAATAGTATGAAGAGAGGATTTGTAACGGAGCTATTCGCGGTCGCTAGACAACAGGAGCGATTCAAATACGGCGAAATTGGTAAGATCATTCAGAGTAACGGCATGCGGCTTTGAGCTTACATACATGTAGATGGCGATACGAAAATCTTTGTGATGATGGCAGAGAACCAGCTGGGGCAGCCTTCCCCCGAACAAAACGAAGATCCTCCTCCGCCCAGACAAGAGGCAGGCGTAACGCCGCACAGCATGGTTCCCCCGGTTCCCCAGGGCCCTGCTTCCGACGTGGGCTTGCATCGTGCGCCCCTCAGCATGGTTCCAACGGTTCCCCAGGGCTCTGCTGCCGATGTGGGCTTGCATCGTGCGCCCCTCAGCATGGTTCCAACGGTTTCCCAGGGCCCTGCTGCCGATGTGGGCTTGCATCGTGCGCCCCTCAGCATGGCTCCCACGGTTTCCCAGGGCCCTCCTTCCGATGTGGGCTTGCATCATGCGCCCCTCCTTGACGGTGGCTTACCTGTGCGACCAAACCAGCTTACGGCACCGCAGCCCCTGATCTCGGAGATGAAACCAGAACATCCCGCGTTCAGAAGGGGAAACAACTTGCCTGTCAGCTTCCAATCTCCCGTCCAACAGGCCCCCGTTCACCCGACTCTGGCTCACCCGACTCTGGCTCACCCGACTCTGGATCACCAGACCCCCGTTGACCAGGCCCCGGTTGACCAGGCCCCGGTTGACCAGGCCTCCGTTCACCCGACTCCTGGAAGGCTCAATGTTGGCGTCAGTTTCCATTATCCTGACGGCTCTAGCCGACGGCCAAGCATCTTCGCTCCTCCGGCAGAGCCTGCGGACATGGGTGAGACTGGGGTATATGTACCACGGCGGCTATCTGGCTCGACAGCATCAACTCCGTCATCTGTATACACTTTTGGGCAGCACCATGCCAGTGATGCGCCCACGGCATTCATCAACACATATATCCAGAACCAGCCATATCTTGGAAGCCCATTCGATCCGCTTTTCCGTGGATATGGCACTCAGGATGGCACTCAGGGTTACAGCCAAAGGTAGAGCGCCGCCAACATGGAAGAATCGATGCTGGCGGGACTGGTTGGTAGTAGAGAAAGCACTAGGCAGATTGAAGCAAATTCATTCTCATTGCGTCACACTTGTTGGGGTCCTTGAGCACGTTCAGAACCCAGCTTCCACGCCATCCCTACCCCTTGTCGTAACACGGCTCGGGCCGAGCACAGTGCGGCCGCAATCCTACAACTCGAGCGGCCACTGCTCAGACGCATGGACGCCGTTTGCATCAAGCCCAAAACAGAAATGGACGTTGTGGAAGACTTGAACGACTATCTTGATTCTGAAACTAGGAAAATATATGCTAATCGAGGTAGTCCGGTGCGGAGGGGTACCTCTTCTACGGGCCACCGGGCACTGGGAAGACAAGTCTCGCAACTGCGCTCGCCGGGGCTTGTGATATTTCTATGTATGTCCTCAACTTCCGACTTGGTCTTGCCTCGGACTGTGACTGAGAAGCTGTGCGTTATATTGCGGAATTGACAGGGTGCAACAAGGGGCGTCAAAGAGGATGGCGGGCGGCGGAGAGGCATCGAACTTGGGCCGATGGACATGACCGAGAAGCAGCAGGGCTCGTATGTTCAATTTCGATGCATGGGAGGAGGCGGTCGAAGATGGAAAGAGGTGCGGCGGGGCAAGCGGCGTCGACAGCGAAGAGGGCGAAATACATGCAGAGGGACACAAGCACAGCTTAGCAAGAACTTGGCTGAATCCAGAATGCCTTGCTCTGGCATCCTGCGACGGCTGTACTGACCGGATGTGTTTATGCGAATTGTGCAAAGCATTCTCTGGTATATGCGACGAAGAGTATAAGGGCGGCTCGTGTAAGGCAATCGATATTTAACCTTTGCAACATCTACAGTCGCACATTTGACAAAAACCCCAAAAGAAAAGAGGGAAGTACCGGAAGGGTGGCGCGTAAATCCTGCAGCACTCTCGCGAAGACTCCCAGTGACTCTCGCGGAAAAGGCTGCAAGCTCAGCCGCAAGACATTACAGAGGCCATTTATTGGTCTTTTGGATCTTACGACTTGCCATATTTACGGAGATGTTGCGCTCTGGCGGACTGGGCCTAATCTGTGACGGTACGAATTAGACGGGGGGCGTTTCGTGCACCTAAAGTAGCTCGTTCGCAATCGGAACCTAGTTGGAAGAAAGCCGGCCTCAGGAGTGTGCTCGGGATCAAGTTCGGTGGATCTGGGTCATAGCTGAGTGTCAACGATAACGTTTGCGCAATGCTGTAGTTAGCGAGAACATGGTTATCATGGTTTGCTGGCATACGAGGTCCATCTTATTGCAACCTAAGGCTTCAACTAGCCAAGGTGGAGTTGAAAAGGCTCGGGCCGTGGCTACCCCGCTCACGTGTCCGTCCCACACCACCCCGCAACCTCCCTGGTAACTTAGCGTTTGGCCTCCTCGTTCGCCCTCCAAGCGCATCTCCATTGAGGGTAATGCGCAGTACACCTACGCAGCATCAAAACAAAAATGGCCGAAGAATGGCACGTACGCGTACACGGAAGATGTGGCGCATGCGGCTTTCGGTTTACACCCAACGAGAGCTTTCAATCACGTGAGACTACTATTAATCCCCCTCTGAGCGGACTGACTTTGCTAACGCTATTGCTTCAGTTCTGTACCAACCGGGTGGCATGGTGTCTCTGACTAAAACGTTCGAATACATGGGATCCGAGCGTTGTGACAACCGCCATGACTATCCATTTACACTCTGCCGTTTACCCCGTTGCAGAAGCTGCCGGGCGGCGCCAGACACTGGTACAGTTCACCAATGATGCCTCAAGTTTCTGGATATAGATGCCCCTTCCGGCGGGATGTCAGGATCCGAGCCCATGCTGCATCAACTTTATGTAGCAGTAACATGGCGCAGTCCTTGGCGGGCGCTCTCCTACTTGTCGTGGAGCCTCGGGTAGACGGTAGGATTCTGCCCAGAACGCTGCTAGTGCAAACAGAACTCCAGGCAATGATCTGGGATCTTTGCTCAACAAGCTTCGTTTGGAATTGTGCCGCCATCTCGGCCTTCTATAGCGAAATGAAGGCAGCGGAAAAGCGTGTAGCTGTGCTTCCGCCGGCACCGCTCCTAAACATCAAGTCGTGGGTTCGAGGAAGAGGCCGGACGCAGTACGACTACTCCCTCGATAGCCCTTTGTGCGCCTGACAATCGACTCACGGGGTCTTCAGCGTATCGAGAGGCTAAATGGGCAGCCACAGGAGGAGGACTGGGGATCAGACTTCAGCGGCTTTGTTGTCGAGGCAGGTAGCCGATTCTCCGGCACGCTTGTGCACTTCCAGGTCAGCCTCCCCCATGAACCTTTAACTGCAGCCAGTACTCACTACTTTGCAAAACGGCCTTGCTCGATTAGAATTCATTAATGGCCGAAACCCTGGATTGGACATCTGGGACACTTCATCGCCGTCTCTTCCGGAACACTGTATCATTCCCCCATCTGTACCCGCTGGTCATCTTGGCACCATACGGCTTCGCGGTTGTACTGGCATTACTTGCTTCATGTCTCGCGACACAACATTTGCCGTCCACGCTCATACAAACAGTCACCCGTCTGCTTAGGGTACTTTTGAGACACTCTCCTTGGACCATCAGCGCCTAGTCTCTTGGGTGTACGTTCCACTCAGGGGCGAGGTTACGAGCTTCGCCTTTAGCCAGGCCCCTCCGCCAGGCGATTATTCTGCAAGATCGCAAAAAATCCTGGTACAATAATCCACCGCTATGTTGGGTGCATTCTAACAAGCAGCAGTTGAATACGGATATTACCGGTGTTACCGTTATCGGGTCTCGTGAGTTAGGCTTCTTGGAGGTCAAATGGCCCCAAATGCTGGTACATGACAAACCGAATGGTCTACCAATTTCATTTGTCAGCGCCTACTCTGCACACCGTCCAGACCATGCAGAGAATAACGGTCCTCTCGAAATAGCGAGGTGCCCAATGGCAGGCCCTATGTTTTCGGCAGCTCCGCTTGAGGACGCTTGCAGAGTCCAGATTTTCTATGATGCGGACACTGCGGTCTTTCGAGGCATCGTGATCGAGTACCGGAACGGAGGACAGCGCCGTGGGGCAATGCAGGCTTGGGGTCGATCAGAGCCGAGATTGTACTATGCCGACACATGTGTGTTTTACTGGGGGCCAAACCGGGTCGAGGGTCAATGTGGTGAGCACCGCGGCCGGTCAGGTTCACCACTATGGAAGACCGTCCTGGACTTGTTGCGAGATGAATCGTCTTTTGGCTTGTGAAAATGCATTCGGGCACGCATACCTAAATCACATCCCAGCGGCGGTCTTGGAGAGCGTCGGTTGGAGCATGTGAAGCCACAGGAGTCGGGCTTCGAGGGAGATTGGCAAGCGGTACGAGGAGATGGAGACGGTCAGTCAAGGGGCAGCAGAAGCTGGAAAGATGGAGGAGAGAACGAGACATGTCATTGCCTGAATTTCTGTCACTTGATTTTCTGTAAACGAAAGCTGAACCATCACATGCGCATTCAATGGTACCTACGTCCAAAGGCATGATGTTGATTCAGGCGCGAGGGGTACCACGAGGATAGGGTGGGCTAAACCAAGCTAATCGGAGCCAAACGAGGCAAAAAGGCTGCGTTCCGAAGGACGGGAGCCTTGCATTGGGCCGTCAAGGTTTACGCCAGGACGAAGCTTCCAGCCACGAGTCAGTCGACAACGTGGGAGTTTTGACGACATCTGACCGAGTCATGGTGGATGGGGGCATCAAACTGGTGGGAGAGAGAAGAAGAAGGTGGTAGCCAGAGGGCGGATCAATCTGATGGAGTGATTAGAATCGGTCGGAGCAGTCAGCAAACTGCCAGCTCTGGTGCCAACGGGTTAGTCAATGAGGGCTGTCGA
This sequence comes from Thelonectria discophora, assembly GCA_911649645.1. Lineage (NCBI taxonomy): Eukaryota > Fungi > Ascomycota > Sordariomycetes > Hypocreales > Nectriaceae > Thelonectria > Thelonectria discophora. Next base: position 2,663,940 of record CAJVRK010000012.1, read on the forward strand.
TGAGGGCTGTCAAGAAGGGCAGTCAAGGACAGTCAAGAAGGACAATCAAGAAGGACGGTCAAGAAGGACAGTCAAGAAGGGGCAGTGAACGAGTAGCAGTTAATCTGCAGCACATCTATCTGTTCTGTAGAGAGATCTCAGGCCGGGCAGCTACGGGATGCCACCTATGTAATGAGGTAGCCCGGGCTGATGGGAGACTCGTCTTGGGGCCATGGCCAGTACTGGATAGCATACAAACAAAGGGCGCTGAGTTGCCTCGCTGGCCCGGAAAAGGACCGACATGCTCTCTATGTTCGTCAATCGTCCAGCATGATTGAGCAAAGCTGACAGAAAGTTCCGCCGATCCGCGAAGCGAGTTGGTGCCTTCCAGCTTTGCGGTGGTCAAGAGGCTGATGAATGCGCACAGCCACCACGATCGCTCGCCTTAATGCAGAAATACCCAGCAGATGGAGGAGGCAGATAGAGGAGGATGACGGAGGACGTCGATGGAGGACGTCGATGAAGGATAACTGAGGAGGATAACGGAGGAGCAGACAAAGGAACAGCCCGTGTCGAGCCTGCGGATCGAGCCGAAGGCGAGGAGCCCGCCGCAGGCGTCTCCCCGGAGGGGCCGCCGGAGGCTTGGAGGGGTTGTGTGTGAGGGAGGGAATGAGGCCGACAGAGAGGTCCAGAGGCTCCAGCTTCGCTTAGCAGCACAGGGTGGCAGACCTGAACCACCCTGTCAGTGTATCCTTTTTGCATGTTAGTATTGCTTCGAAATACTTGCCAGACCACGGGATGCTTGGGCACACGACCAAGATGTTCGATCCAAATCAGGCAGTCCCAACATCACGACGAGGATTTGCGCGACGGGAGCGACAAACTCGGCGGCGGCATGATCTGGGTCGGCGCTACGTTGTACCATCGGTTCGGCTCGTTGGGGCGTGGAGGGGACGCAAAGTCGTACTTGTGGGAGTATCTACTGAGTGCCAAACAATTCGCCGATGGAAGAAGCTGGGTTTGGTTGGGAGTGATTGCTTGGCCGGTGAAAGGAGCTGGGTTGGATTGGAAGTGTTGCTTAGCTGATGAAGGAAGCTAGGTGGATTGGAAGTGATTTCTTAGCCGATGGAAGGAGCTGGGTTGAGTTGGAAGTGTTGCTTGGCCGAGAAAAGAAACTTAGTTGGATTGGAAGTGATTGCTTGTCGTTGGAGATGTTGTCGCATGGCTAGGCATCCACGGCGCTGGAAGGGTTAAATGTTGCGGCTCAATCGAGTCGACCGTACTCGTCGCGGGGCGTGGGTGTTGTCTGCTGACAGGGCAGTCAGTCATGCTGTGTTCTGCGTTGGTTGGGTCTACCAGCAAAAGCCAGCCTGACATTGTCCCAATACCTCCTCATTCCTGCACCGCGGCCGATGCGGGTTGTAAAATCGAGCAATCGAGGAGAGATTGGTCGGAGCGGATCTTGTCTGTGAGCATGTAGGAATGAGAGAGTCGTGATGAGGCAGTGCTCGAGGGCCGCTGTTTGATGGGGTGTTCTTCAAGGGAAGGCTGGTTCGCATGAACTCTGCGCTGGAGGGAGGGGGTTCAATCGTCGACTAATGCTCTGGTCAGCTTTGTGACGAGGGAGAGGATCGAACAAGTTGACGGACAAGACAATGCAAGGGAAGAGGTCATGTCAATTGAAACAAAGTTAAGGCATGGAGAGCAATGGCATGGCCGTCTGGTGGACCGGAGAGGCATGGCGAGCAATGGCACAGCCGCATGATGGCGGGAGGCATGTACTCACATGCTTGTTGCCAATTACCCAAGACAGACTCTTGATGCTTGGGGATGGCCATCATCTCGGAGATGCGTCAATGGACCAGCCCGTTTGTCCGACCGGAATGCCCCAACCAGTCTACCCAGCATAGCGAGCCTGAAGGCCTACAACAAAGTCAATGCCAGTGCCCAAGTGTCTCCCGTCGGGTGTGCGCAACATACGGGACGAATGCCTACCTCATTGCCCATCTCCGCAAGCCGCCATGCTCACGCATTCCAGCCCAACACCCCTCCCCTCACACCAAAGCAAACAAGAAGCAAACGGCGAGCAAGCGGCGAGCAAACAGCCGGCAAGCCACAGCGGCAAGACGGGCACGCTCGCGCCCTCGAGCATCAGAAAATTTTTGGGCTGGTGTAGCACAAGGAATGGGCCGGTGTCGGTGCAGCGCAGAAATGTCGTGCAAACGGGCTTTTCGTGTTTCTTGGCTGCAGGTATCCCTTTAGGCACTGATAAGGATCCGGCCTGACCTGGGCACACTTGATGATTTGTTTTGCAGAAGGCTGCGGTTGAGATTGGTTGTGTTTAGGAGGGAGGAGTGGGACAGGGACAATGCAGTCAGCTTCTACGTATATGATGCCACGGTGTGCCTGTGTGTGTATACAAATGCTGTCGGCATGTGTTGTGAAGTCGGAGATTTCTCCTGCCGTCTCACAGTGCTGCAACGCCGGTAACAAGCCGTCCCACGTCGCCCGGCCTTGTATGCCTCGGAGCCTAGAAGACTTTCCTTCGGGCACAAAGAAAAGACCTCGTATTCAACGGGTCGGGTTCATGTTTCACGTCGGACGGGCACGTTTTGTTGGGCGCGCAAAACGTTGCGTCAAACGGACTCTCAGTGCGACGGCAAAGTGCATGCAAGCTAATCCGCCTGAGACCGGCTCAAGAGACTCTTCTGGGCGCGTGACGGGCACCAGTTGTGGCTTGCAGGACGATGCTACGCTGCAGCTTTGTGTTGTCAGACGGACGGGTGCATGAGAGTGAGGCTTCACTCTGCTTGGCTTCACTCAGCTTCACGGGCTATCTCGCTCCCTAAAAAAGCAAAGACTCGGCCTGGACGCACACAGCCGTTGACCGGCAAAAGCGGAGTCGAAAAGGGACGGAAACAGAGGAGGAGAGCAAACGGAGAACGGAGAGAGACGGAAAGGTGCCGATACGAGATTGCAAACGAGGCATTCCTCGGCCGCTTGGTCGAGGCCTGAAGATCGAGGGAGTGAGGCCCCCTTTCGGACGGGAAGATACAGCAGCGTCGCATCGAATAGAGGACTGGACAGTGTCCGGTCGGGGAGACGTCGTAAGCACGGGAGGAAATCACTGCTGCGTTTGTTTTGTTGCGTTTGTTCAATTTTGCAGGATCACACTTTCTCCGCGATTCCTCGGCCCAAACAACTGCCGATATGAGGACGTACATGAGGACCCACGGTGAGAGAGGGAGATTGAGAGATATCCAGCGAGGTCCAGCGCGTGCACAGTTTGAAGCAGCACTGTGTCGGTTGTGTGGTTGAGTTGCGGTGGGAATGGTGGGGATTGCAATGTGGTGGTGGGAGTGATGTTGGAGACCGGGATTAATGAGTTGTTTTTTGTTCCCGGTCAGTGAAGGGATCATGAAGTGCTCTGTTGCTTCCCTGTGCCCGGAGAACCAGGATGCATCACAAGCAACATGAAGCACACGCACGTTGGGTGGTTGCTGAGTTGCTGGAGGTTGCAACGAGGCTCTCCCACTATGACCACTGCAAATGCATCACAATGCATCACATCACTAATCACAAAAGCACGTCTCAGACTCTGCATCTATCCATACTGTATCCGTCTGCATCCGCCTCTGCAAATGCGGCGCCACTTTGTCGGCATATAATATCTCGCAACACTCACGGCAGGGATGCGTACAGTGTCTGGCTATTATTACTGCTCCCTTCCTCATGTCGCTTCCCGTGCAAACGACCCTATCGGCAGATTTCTTACTGGTGCTCTCCTTGTCTCCTTCTCCTGGTCTCTTGCTCAACTTTTGTCCGAGGCGACACAAGCAAGACGCATCTTTCCGTCTCTCTCTCTTTCTCCCCCTTTTTTTGCGTTGATCTCGAGAGAGAACAAGACAATGGGAGAAGAAGAAGACCGACCGCAGACTGCCGTCGTCGAGCCGCGAATCATAAATAGGCCTGGCCCCAGAGGCAGACGTCGAGATTCTTCATATACCATCGACGACCTCGTTCCTCCTCCGGTAGGCCACAGAGGCATCTTCTGGGTGCTCTGCTACATCACCTGGCTGCACATGCCCGAGACGCCTGCCATTCCATTTATTCTTGCCTTGTACGCCTATGACAAATGTATCCGTCCGCGGTATCACTAACTTGTGAGCTTCCTCTCCTTCATGATGATGCCACAGCTAACAAGCGTCATACATAGCCCACCCCCAAGCACAAGTGCCTCGGGTCTATCCGTCCTCCACGCTTGTAAGGATTGCCCTTCAGATCGGCCCTCCCCCTCGTGTTCAGATCGTGCGCTAACATTTTATTTTTGGAGCAGATTCCGCCGTCTTGACCGGCTCGCTCCACCGTTCATACCGAGCTGTACTCCACCGTTTGGAGTTGAGTTGTTTGGCGAGCTGTGTTTGAGTGCGAGTTCAACAAGTGCTCAACGATCGCTCAACAATCTCTTCGTCTCACTCCTTGTACTCCTCCGCCTCCACATAAACTCCCTCTCCCCTCTCTTCGACACTCCTCAGCCCCCCGGGCTCCTCAGCCCACTCCCTCTCTTCCACTCTCTCCCCCGGGCTCTCTAGTCCTCCCACTCCATCATGGCCCCCGCAAGCTCCCGCATCCGCTTCGAAGACGTCGTCAACGGCGACGACGACTTCATCCACGAGCAAAACCACGAAGACGAAAAGACCGAGTTCCGCAATTGGATCTGGCGCAACCGTGACGTGGTCAAGCTCTTCGTGTTCCTGCACCTCAAGCTCGGATCCGGCGAGGGCCACACCGTCTTCATCCCGCCCACCCGCGAGTGGGAGGAAGGGCGATTCAACGTGTCGTTCCCCGTGCAGGTGGTCAACCTCGAGACCAGAAAGGCCAAGACGGTCATGTTTCGCGTGCCCATTCCGGATGCGCTCGGTGAGGCCGACCGGCCTGGGTCTGTCGAGGAGAAGATCCGCGTCGAGGCCGGGAACCACATCTGGGTGGCCGAGAATTGTCCGTCGGTGCCCGTGGCGCACATGTACGGCTTTGGCTTTGCCGATGATCGTCACGTAAGTCCCTCAAGTTTCCCCCCCTTGAGATCAATCACTTACACTTACATCAGTTCTCCCACATCGAGCAACACGACCCCGCCACCCAGCTCAACCACCACTTCCGCCGCATCCTCGCCTCCACCTTTGCCCAAAAGAAGCTCGCCCCCTACATCCGCAACGGTAGGTTCCGCTCGCCGTTTGCCTATATCGTGTCCCAGTACATCGGCCCTGCGGCCGGTTCCATCCTCACCAACCGCATCGAGGACGGTTACACCACGGAGCGCTGCGTCAACCTCTTCACCGGCATCGCCTCCCTGATGCTCACCCTGGCGAGCGTGCCGCAGGACCGCATCGGCTCCTACCACTTCAACGACGACGGCACCGTCACCCTGACGGCCCGGCCAATGTTCTCAGCCTTTACCATGCTCGAGACGGCCGGCGTCCGGAGAACCATTGACAAGGGACGCACGTACAACAACTCGGAGGCTTTCATGGCCGACCTGGTCCAGTTCCAGCAGAACCGGCTGCTCGACCTCCCCAACTCTGTCAAGGACGAGCGCGACGCCAAAGAAAAGATGGGTGCCATATCCATCCTGCGTGCCATTGCGCACCGCTTCGTCCGCCGGGCGTCCCGCAACGGACCCTTTCTCATGATGCTCACCGAGCTCGACATGAACCACCTCGTCGTCGACGGCGTCTGGAACGTGGTCTGCGTCGTCGACCTCGAGTTCCTGTGCTCCCTGCCCGCAGAGATGTGGCAGGAGCCGCACTGGCTGACCAGCCGCCTCGTCGATGGCGATTTCGAGCTCACTTTCACCGTGCACGAGCTGCGGCTCAACTTCCTCCGCATCCTGTTCCCCATGGAAACGGTGATGCGGGGGCTGCTGCGACACGACTTACCCCTGTACCGGATAATACAGGAGCAGTGGCGCACCGAGGGCGCCTGGTTCTGGGAGAGCCTCATCTCGCTCAACGGCTCGGGCGACTTTGTGCGTGAGAACACGCGTCACGTCACCTTCCCGCCCGACGGCCCCCGGCTGCTCGACGTGGTGTGCCAGTTCTGGGGCGACGACGCCGAGGCCGTGATTGCCCGCAAGGTGGCCGATCGCGCGCGGTATGTCGAGCGGCTCCGCGACTGGTTCCGCGCCCGGGACCGCATCCTCGCCCGGACCTCAGGCATGGCCGCCGTGCCGCCCGCCCCGGCCTTTGAGCCGGTCCGGCTCGAGGCAGAAGTTGAGCCCATGGACCTTGACGAACCTGCTGAAGATACTACGAAAAAAAAGAGCAAGAACGAGAAGACGTAGTTGACACGACAAAACAAAGAGACTAAACACAACAAACAGAAACTCTCCCACAAACACCACCATGGAGACCCTAAGCGGCCAAGAGTGGTCCGTCCACGTCGTCGAGCATCGTGTCTTCAGGGGGAGAGTCATCAACTACGACCCAGCGAGGCATGGGTACGTCAGAACAATGTTCGCACAAGACATCGACTTTGTCACCATGATCGGCCTTGGACACCTGTCCCTCCTCGTCGTCAACATGACACTGGCAATGGTAGGCGGTCGGTACACCATTGTCTACCGTCGTCGACTCTACATTCAGCACTGAACGGCACTTGATTGATGGTCAGCCAAGTCACGCTGCCACTTGACTCATCCATTTGCATCCGACATCCTCAGTGCCGGTCACGGGACGACCGCCATCCTTCAAGTCGCCGACCATTTCATCAACCTGATCTCCAACAACGCTACATTGTCCGAACATGAAGTCATCGATCATCTCCAGGTCAGATGCACACTCAAAACTGCTGCTATTCACGAACCATTTGCCATTTCACCATCACACAGTCGCAGACTGCAACTCACAAGCCATTTGCCATTTCCTCGGTCTAACCACCAGACGACCACGTCATCCTTCAAGCCATCGACCATGTCACCTTGGCAGCCACTGGACTATTGCACAGTTCTACGGCATAAACCATGTCGGTGTTGGCCACTGAATTCATGGCCTTGCAAGTCGTCAACCCTTTCCTCAGCTTGATGATCGCTTCACATACTCCCAAACCATCTACCATATCATTGTCAGATGGTCACTCGACAATTGCTATCCATGAGCCATTGATCGTGTCAGCATTTGATCACAGAGTCAGCTTGACAGCCACTAGATTACCATGCTGTCCCAAGGCATCGATTATGTCAGTGTCGGACGATCGCTGGGTTGATGCGCTGTCAACTCACCCATGTCCTCCACTTGATGGTTCCTGCGCTGGACTATCATGCTGTCCCAAGTCATCGACTATCAGCGTGATTCACTGGACGACTATACCGTCCCAAGTCATTGACTGTCAGCGTGGTCACTGGACGACGGGTCTGTCCCAGGGCATCGGCTATGTCCTGGGAGTCAGATGGACCACAAGCTACTGGCCAGGTCAGCATCACATTGTCACTAGACTGCAGTCCACACAGGCCGTTTACCACTTCCTCAGCCTGGTCAATGGACGGCTGCCGTCCTTGAAGACATGGACAACGTCAGTGCCAGACGACGACGAGATTGGCGTCGTCAAGTCACCCATATCCTCTGCTTGTTGGGTATTGAAATGTGATGCCGTCCTATGCCATGGACTGTCAGCGCGGTGGTCACTTAACGGCTATGCTGCCGGGGCATGCAAGTCGATGGTCCCTCCACCCAATGGCCACTGGACTACTTACTATCTTGCCCCGAGTCACCGACCATCCTTGGAGACAGAGGTTGGACTGTTTTCCACCTTATCGACCTTGTTCTCCGAGGCAGATGGTTACAGGACGTGCACTGTGCTGTCCTGGTCATCGACGATGATCGAAGTCAGACTATAACTGGGGACAGTGTCCCTGTGAGTCACTGACCACAGCCTGAGAGTTATAGTTGGTGACTCGACTCTCTTGTCGATCAAGTCATCGACAAGACCGTCACGCACGAACAACATAGCCTGCTGGTAAGTCCCTCGTCTCTCCAAGTTCCTTGCCTCTTGACATAACTAACACATTCAGAATGCCCATCTCCATGAACCACATTCTTGCCGGTCCATGAGGCATGTGTCCTTGGGAGTCGATCTCGTCAACAACCCCAGCAACCAAGCTGGCTCTAATCGTCCCCAGCCACCCCCACGAGTTCCCTTGGGGTGCGCTCCCATTCAACATGGGTAAGGACGTGGTGTGGGAGGAGCGTAGAGGTCAGGAAAGGGGAGAGGTTGGGAGAGGCGGTTCCTGGCGAGGGGATGGTGAGGGGATGGGTGGTGTTGTTGTCGTGGGCGCCGCCATGGCATCCACACGATCACCAACGGCGCCCACGACAACAGCACCGCCAACAATGCACCGCAACTACATTGTTGGCGGTGTTGTTGTCGTGGGTGCTGTTGGTGATCGTGTGGATGCCATGGCGGCGGAGGCTGGGATTCAACATCCCCAGGGTCCGCCAGGGAGCAGCACCATGGTTGTCTTTGCACATATTGGGGACGTCATGTACATACAAGCGGTTTGGACTCTTTCTCGTTTCGTTGCTCTGCTGCACCAGGGTAAAAGAGGCGGGAAGAGTTCGTGGGAGGCATTCTGCTTTGCGTTTTTGGGAGGGTCAGTTGATTTGCCGTTATAGAGTAGACTTCAGTTAAAATCCCAGAGTTTGTTTCTCACGAACTGGCCGTCTTTTGCCTTTGTACACAACGCCTTTAGTTTTGTACATCGAGTCTTTGGCTCTCTACATCAAGTCTCTTGGTTCTCGCCCGTCTCTCGGGTTTGATCCTCGTCTTCGTATTCTGTTTCACTTTCGGTCCTTTTCGGAACCAGCTTGGTACACAAGGTAGGACAAGGTCGAGTCGGACAGATCAGGCACAATAAAGGGGGTTGGGCGGTTATTGTTGAGTTGTGGCTTGCGCCTTTTTGTACGTTGTCAGGGGGTGGAAGTTGTGATTGTTACGGTGAGCTTTTGTTTCTTTGTCGAGGATCAACACCATGGTTTTTCGTCACGGCGATATGACGAAGTGATCGGATGACTTCCCCGGGGCGGATCGAGCCGCGAATAGACACTAGCTGAGAGGGAAAGCCCACTTGGGCGGGCGGCAAGGGCGGGTGAAGCGAGGTGGTCGCTGAGGCTCTCGGGAGCTGGGGTTTTGGGTCCAGATGAGGGCTTTCGTGGAGGAGTGGGAGAGTGGGAGCCCGATTTCGGGGTTCGGGTCGGTCAGGTAGGCTGGCTTGGTTGAAAAGGGCGACCGAGGGGGACGGAGGGAATGGCCGGACGGGATTGGACCGGGGTGGACGGACTGGACCGTACCGAACTAGGCCGGACTGGACTGAAGATACAAGGTCAGTGAGTGATCAGGCGGTGACAGCTTGGCAGCGGTGCGTCTGGCGCCGCACATTGATTGAGAGGGAGGTGGTGGGAAGTACTGACAAGTATTCTTTCAATGGTGATGGCATGCAGCGAGGATGCTGTGAGTGCATGCTGTGAAAGGCTTGTGGCGGGTAGGGCGCGAGAGTGACGGACAAGAGAAGGCGGCATGGCGTCCCAAGGCATCCCTTTCTGGCTTCAGGCATCTACTAGCCATGCTCCGGCCATCAACATCCCGGGCATCCATTAGCACCTTCCAGGCAAAAAAAACATCCCTGAGGCACCCATTAGCTAGCACCTCCAGGCCACAAGCATCCCTGAGGCATCCATTCCCTCGCACCTCCAGGCCTCTGGCATCCAATCCCTGACGTCCCCGCCTCGTCCGCCGCAGCCGCCGTAAGCCCCGACCTCTGAGAGGTGCCCACAGCGGCAGGCCATGGAGACCGAGGAGGGGCCTTGGGGGGCCTCAAAACGCGAGTCGGGTTGTACAAGTGACGAAGCCAAGTGCAAGACAAGACTTGATTCGGGAGAGGTTGAAAATGCTGTGAAAAGGGGGAGGGCCTCACACTGAGCGGTCGGAGAAGAGGCGTCGGTCGCCAATTTCAGCGACTTGCTGTGCGACCAGGCAAGATAAGCAATTCATGGGAGGCAGTCACGAAGAGAGAGGGGCAATTGGAATCGAATGAATTCTTTTTCTCTTAGCGCCCCTCCCGCTGTTGGTCATTCCGGGGAAATCTCCTCCCCCTGCCACCCACCACCAACCTGCACAGCGACGGTTTGGGAAAGAAAAAGTAACGAGTAGATTAATCAAGTCGCCCGTCTTCCTCTCGCCTTGCTTCTTTTTTCCTTCACTTCCTTCTTGTTGGGCATCCGGCTGTGCCGGCCTTGTGCAGAATCGTAACACTTCACTGCAGCCACACAACGCAGTCAGAGTGACACTGGCGACCGGTGGCTTTTTTTTCTTGCTCAGCTGCCATTTGTTTCTCCTTTGGCTCGATTGGGCGTCGATGTTCATGTTTCTACCCTTTGCTCATTTGGGCCTCGATTGTCAAGCCTTCCCCCTCCCTTCCCTATTATTTGTTGGGCCTTTTTGTCTTCCCGCCCTTCCGTCAAGCCACCTCCGCCATCAAATTCTTTTCCCGTCTCGGCCTCTGCCCTGCATGCGGCGCGGGTGCATTAACGCCCAGGCAATAAGAAAGGGAATCAAGTTGGGTGACCCGAGGGAGGACAATGATTCATGGTCAATTCAGAGAGAGATTCAGGAAGAGACTCCTACCGGGATGGCACAATTCAATCCCAGCCCAACCCCGACCCCCCTCCTCTTCCTTCGGCTATGCTCAGCCTGTAAACGCTCAGCGTTGCTTGCTTTGCTGCAGTGTCTGCATTGTGCTGCGCTGTAGTCTCTCTCTACCTGCACCGTGTTGTGTCTGTGTGCCGTGCCGTATCGTGGACCATTTCTCGCCTTTCGTTGACTTGCACTCTCCCTTCGGCTCCCACTCACACCTTTGCTTCGCACACGCTCGTCTTCTCTCTTCTCTCGTCCCTTTCTCGTCCCGTATCGTCTGCCATCTATCCTCGCCTGATCTGCCTATCGCATCCCATTTCCCCATCCATCCCCCGGCAGAAAAGCTACCTCATGTACCACACCTGCCTCGGCCTTTGCCTTGTCTCACCCAACATTTCATCCTCCTCCATGTCTCTCAAGGTACCGGGCCTGTCTCAATACGTAATTGGCCTCTGAAGGCCATCCGACCATCTTCCCACCCCCAGTCCTTTTCGTTCCCTTGGATCCCCCTCCTTCTCCCTCTTCCTACTTAAGAAGCTCGATACTCCGTGCCCTCGCCCCATCCAAAAACACCAAACACCAAATCACCATTGCCAACCCACCACACCAGAGGCAGCATTAGCTACAACTCCTCTTATTCTTTCCACCCCCCCCCCCCCCCCCCCCCCCCTTCCCCCCATGCAGCCATGCCGCTGGTCGATCCCGTAGTAGAATACCAACTCTCCTCCTACTACGACGACGATGAGGACTGGACCTCCCCCGAGGAGGAGGATCCCGGCCTCGCCAGTCCTCCCCCGGAGCCCATTGTCGAGGTCATCCCACCTCCTTTTGACTTCCTCTCGGCTCCTGCAAGGTCGACCCACCCTCTCCCCGTGAACCATCTCCACTGTGAACTGAAGCTGACTTGTTCTTTCACAGAGATGAGCCGGGGTCGACCGTCACTCCGGCCCTGCTGAGGGCCTATGCGAGCGTTGGCATGAGTAGGCTGGAGGCCGACGAGGACAAGGAGAACACTCGTCCCGAGGCCAGCTCTGACAATGCCGCCTCCGGGGGCTCCTCTTCTTCTGCTGCCTCCGCCTCCGCCTCCTCCTCCCCCTCCGGCCCTCCGGCCCCAAACTCCTTCGCCATCCTCGTCGTCCGCCCCAAGCCTGAACCCCCCAACCCCTTCAAGATCATCATCCGAGACACGACCGAGGAGAACCGCCAGCGGGCAGCCAACTGCTGGCAGTGCAAGCGCCCACCCCTGGGCCAGCCCATCCCCAGCACGTGCGCCCACCCTAACGCCGAGGAGATGCGCGTGTGGCACACAAAGTGCGAGCTCCGCTACGCCAAGAAGCTCCTCCACGCGGGCGCCCAGCCCTTTTACCGCCGCGGCCTCGTCAACGCCATCTCGAGGAACCCGGAGCGCTTCGGCGCCGTCATCGGCTACTGGCAGGGCGAGGACCAGAGCTTCTGGAAGGTCTTCCGCGCCCAGTGGCGCCGCTGGCAGGCGTTCCGTGTCTGGCAGACCCAGATGCGCGAGGCCTTCAAGTACGCTTGGCACCTGTTCATCGTGCGCGTGTGTAACCTCCTCCGGAGCATCAGGTATCGGGGGCCCCGCGTCACCCTGAACCGCTTCCGGGACAAGCAGGACCCCGTCGCCACCTGGGTTGAGTACCTCGCCTACGAGGTCACGCGCTACGAAGAGGTGTCGTGGTACCGCGGCGCGAGGATCCAGTGGGACATGTACGATCGGTACTGGCAGCTGCTGGTCTGGACCAACGTGCTGACCCCGACCGACTGCCGCGCCGTCCACGAGACGGCTCAGGGCAAGCGGGAGCGCGAGGGCATCAAGCGCCAGGCCTTTCTCAAAATCCAAGAGTCCAGCACCAACCTGCTCGCCGCCCAGCGCGACGAGATGGACCCCATGCTCGACGAGGAAGGCCGGGAGAAGGCCGTTGAGATACGCGAGAAGATGGAGGCCGAGCTGCAGGACACCTGCGACCGGCACCAGAAAATCTCGCGGTGGGATAAAGCCATCGAGGAGTACTGCGTGCGGACGAGCGAGTACCGCATGACGCGCCGCGAGGGCCTCAAGCAGGAAGAGTTCCTCCGCTGGGTCCAGTGCCAGAGCCCGTTTGTCCGGACCCGGTTCCGGAGGGACAAGGGGCTGGGCATGCTCACCCGGCCCGTCATCGGCCAAGAGAAGCGCAAGGCCGAGGGGGACCCGGAGTTTGATCCCGAGGAGGTCGACCCCGTCATCGGCCGCGTAGCCCGGCTGCCCGTCAAGCGGTCGTGCGAGTTGAGCGTCAAGAACCAGACGGCCTGGGTGCCGAGGCCGATGCGTGCGGCCAAGGCAAAGTGTCTCAAGGAGCTGAGCCTCGGGAAATTCTAGAGACTACCCTCCAGAGACTACCCAAGGTGAGCCACACTCTGTCCCCCTATATGTGCTCCTGCACCGCGGCGGGTACCACAACGATTGGGAAAGGGGCTTGCTGGCCACAAGTCATCCCCCCAGAGGAAAGAGTACATCGGAGAGGGATTCAAGGTGAGATGAAAGTCGACGCCGTCACTGCTAAGAGCTCAGGGATAAACGGGACCCGGGGGCAGGGGATTCCTCTTTTTTTCTTGTATAGGCTCTTCTCCCCTCCCGGGAGACAGTCATGTGTTGAGTTTTGTTTTGCTTGATCTCTGTTGCTGTTGGTTGCCGTTGTTGCGGCTGGATGTTGAGTTGTTTGTTGGTTGTTACAGTTGGTTGTTGTGTTGGATGTTGGGTTGTCGTCGGTTCATGTTGTTAACGATGGACGATGGGGGATTTGCTTAGTTCTTTGCTTTCTTTCCTTCTTGCGTCTTACTTCTTTGTCGAGGGAACTTGTTGATTATCAGACAACACTGGACGGAATGGATCGATGGACTAATTGGACTGGACGGAAAACGAACGGAATGGACGGGCAGGGAACGGCATCAAAAACGGGCAAAATTGCACCTCGGGAATCGCGATAGGACTTCATTCGCTAGGTAACGAATCATGAGTAACGACTTCTTTCTTAGTTACACTGGAATACAAAGGGGATTTCCCATCACTTCATGTTTCTGTGTTGGGCTTGAGAAGCAGGTCTGAGTTGAGTCTTGACACTCGGCGATTGTCGGCGTATGTTCACTGGTACTGGCAGTCCAGTGTGAGTATCATGTTGGTAGGCGACTGGTGATACTAGGGTGAGGTCGATTGGTGTCGTGAATGTGTTTGTGGTTGACAATCGAAGAGTTTGCTCTCCGGCGACGAGAACTCCCGTCTGCGCAACTTCGCATAGTTTGCACGATATAGTCAAGACGATGATTCATGCCCAGAAGAAGCCCCACCAGCTGAAATATCCTCGAGAGTCATTTTGAAAAGGAACAAGGGAATTGTCATGCTATTCCTTCAAGATTCAAGATGGTTGGAGATAATACTTCTCGACGTCAACTACCCTGCACAGAGCGCGTGTGCTTTGTCGCGGCTTCGCTTCAACAACGAGAATCATACCGACAAAAAGAGCCTCACTCTAGAGACGAAACCATGCCGTCCATATTCTCCATCAAGCAAGTATTTGTCATTCGTCTCCTCGTAGCCTCATCCTCATCCCGACCAGTAGTGGCCCCCCAGCCATCATGACCAAAACCCACTTCCCCTCCCCTCCCCTCCCCCAGACCGGCACAAGCCACATACAAGTCCAGCCACACTTCACCTGGCACACCATTTGCCCTCAGCTCCCTAGCCTTGCCCCCTCCCGGACCAGCTTCCCCGCCTGCGCTGAGAGCCCAGAACGAGCTGTGTGACCTTGAACGCGAGCCACCGGCCGCATACGTATCCGTACCTACGGACTGGAGCTCTCCCCCCTAGTCCAAAAAAACGAACGAAAGAGGAACAGGGCACAGCACACCAAAGCGCAGCCAAAGAGGGTTTGCGAAAGAGGGAAAACAGTCGACTCGAGGTGGCTGCTTCTCTTGTGTCCCCTTTGACGCCATCGTTAACATCACCACATTACCTTTTGGCGCGTTTTTGTGTTTCTTTTTTTTTTTGGCTGGCCTTGCACTCTCTGCCTCGCCCTCTTCGAGCCTCGTTCCCCCCCCTTTATATTGCTACCCAGTCTGCAGCCTCACCGAACGAGCTCCCCCCCTCTTGATCGTCATCCTCCTCCTCCTCGTCAAACCCCATGGCCTGAACCGACGGCTCCAACCACATGGCCGACTCCCTCCCCCAAGCCCGGGGCCTCTACAACCACGCTCCTCCGCCGCAACCGCCTCCTACGTCGACCTCACCCACGGCCGCACCTCCTCCTCCTCTTCCACCACACTCGACAATAGAGCTGCAACAACAACAACTTCACCTTCACCACCAAGAACAACAACACCCCGTCCACCCCTCCCTCCTCCAACCGCGCGTCGCCGTCGTCCTCAACGTTCCGCCGCCCTGGCACCCGTGGCTCTTCGCCCTCCGCCTCGCCTCGGTGCTGCCCGCCCTTTGGTGGGGTCTGCCGTCGCTGCTTCAGCTGCTCCTGCGCGTGCTGCCCGGGCCCGACATTGTCGTCGTCGCCCGCGGGCCCGGGCTGCCGGCCCTGAGCATCGACGCCGACGCGAGATATGCCCTAACTGAGACGGCGCTGGCTACTATCTGGGTGCGTACGAATGCCCTGGGCTGGGTTATATGTCCTGGGTTAGATCGGGACAAAGACCCCCGAGACTTTATTCAAGTTCCCGAGACTGTATACAAGCTGCTAACTCCTGGCCATATAGTGTTTCGCCTCAGGTTACCTCTCATTCTTCTTCACGGACTGTCTCATGTCGCGATGGTACGTCAGGTCTCAGCCTTGTCTGCGAATCCTCCACCCGAGCACGCGACCACTTCACGAAGCCACTTCACGGAACCACTTTACGAAGCCTCCTCACGCAACCCCTTCACGCAACCCCTTCACGAAACCACTTGCTAACCCCCTCCCTCCCAGGCTCATCAACTACACCCCGCAGGCCACCATGGTCCGCCTCCTCACCATCAACGCCATCAACGCCTACATGACCGCCTGCGTCCTCTCCCTCGCCGGCGGCTTCAAAGACCCTCGCCTCCTCCTCCCCGGCTGGATTGGCATAGCAACTGTACGTCAGTCCCTCCCTCCCCTTTCTTGTCTCTCCTTTCTTCTCTCCTACTACCTCTGGTCCCCCATATCTCAACTAACCCGTGAAAACTCCCCTTACCAGACCCTCACCATCCTCTACCACGTCACCCACCAGAAGATTAACATAAGGAAAGAAACTTCCACGTCGGTAAACGTCTTCTCCATTGCCAGCTTCATCAGCATGGTCTCCCTCTTCGCCCACCTCTACTCCCACACCCCCGGCTACCCCGAGATGCCCGTCGCTGCCTGGGGCCGCCTCCTCTGGGACGAGGCCGCGCGAGCCTTTGCCCAGGCTCTCGCCCAGGCTCGGGGCAGTCTGGAACACCCCGAGCTGTGAAATAATAAAAGGAACATGCTGCAACTCGTTCAATTCTTTTACCGCCCGGCGGGGTAATCTTGGTAATAGGCCGTCTAGGGAGGGCAACTTGAGATGCTCAAATAGTCGGTTGCATCTGGTAATAAGCCGTCCAGGGGCACTTGATGTGCTCAAACAGTGCACCAAGGACAGTTGGACCAGGATTGTGTACTTGTCTTGCTCGCTTTCGTCTGGCGCTTTGATATCCCCATGTATTATCGTCTACGGCCTTGGCTTGTGTTTCAGTCTTTAGTTGGGAGTTGGAGGTGCACTTTACGTCAGTCGAGGCAAGGTTGCCATTTGATTCATGAAGGGCCATTTGGTTCATTAAGAGTCCATTTGATTTATTCGAGGTGCGGTTTGATTCTGACATCACGATTTGATTCACTCGGGTAGGCTCGTCCACGAAGAGAAGTAGTGGTGGTTTCGCAGTCAGCTCAGTACCAATCGTCAAGATGCCGTGTTAGACGCTGATGTTGCTTTGTTTCCCTTCGTTGGGCGCCTGCGTGCACCCGCTCTTGCTTGCCATTTGGTCTTGAAGACGCCGTCTTCCGAGTTTTCGTAGCCTCGTTGCCAAAATGCCGCGCTCAATGGCAACACGAACATGCGTGGTCAAGGCGCACTTGCGTTCGACGTTTAAGCCTTCAACTGCTACGCCAACCGCTACATCTGCCCATTCCCGCATATCAAGAAGTTCAACGACTTTGTCGGCAAACCATTTTGATTACTCGTGGTCAGTCACATTCAAAGTCACACTCGAATGTCATGCCAAAATCGAATCAGTGTTGTCTGAGACTACTGCTAAACTTGTCGAGTCACTCCACGTTAACAAGTCCTGTTCCTCTCCACGTGTTGGCCCGTAGTCCAGCCCTCTGCACGAGGGCCATGAGGACGTGCTTGTCAACCGGCCCTTGAGCGGGTGCAAAAGGGATACTTCTCGAGAGAACTGAAAAAAAAAATCCCACCAATACATTCCTCGCACTGGTGGAAGCCCGTCGTCCCATAATTGGTGCCGAGCCTCGGGTGTCCTCGCGGACACGCCCGGATGAGGCACAAAGCCAAAAGGCAATGCTCCCAAAGTCCTATTCGTGCCAACTAGCCCAGGATCGGCAGGTGTTGGCGAGGACGACGGGGCATGAGGAGCTTAGAAACCGTGGATCTTGATGTCCTTATCTTCCAAGTCCGTGCCGAGGCCATCCTTCTTGTCGACGAGCCAATCCTTGACAACCTTGCGCTGGTCGCCCTGGAGCTGGATCACCTCGCCCATCTCATCATCGTTGACGATGGTGCCATTGCAAGCTGTGAAGAGTTAGTGGTTGGTCCTTGGTGAGCAGGCGGGCCGACGTACCAAACTTCTTCTTGATGACCTTCAGAATCTTCTTTCGGTCATACTTGGTTGGGAGACCCTGCACAGTCGTCAGAGTCTTACGTCCATTACGCTCTGCGAATATGTATTAGCGGCTTGTCGAGGCAGGAATCGTTCCGACCGGAGCAGAGGCACGTGAGGGGTTCGTGGTTCGTGTTTGCTCGAGGCCGACGGTAGGTGCGGGGTGACTCACGCTGAATGCGTATGTGGATGTAGTCTCTAGACTTCTGCTGTTCTCCTGTTTCTTCGTCGGCTTCGGCGAAGGGGTCTGCAAAAGGGGGGTCAGTCTCTTGTTCGTCAAGGGTGCGAGGCCAAAAGGGTCAACGAGGAGTGGCGGGGCCATCTTGACGCGGTGCGTTCAACGGCGACCCGACGCAGGTACACGACGCCAAATCCCGAGCCCATGCTGCATCAAGGGGAATGCACAGGCAGAAGAGAGGAGTTGTGACGCAAGCTGGGCAGGCGAAGTGGAGAGGCTACGGTGCGGACGAAAAATGGCATTCTCCGACCGTTGCGTGCGGGACGGGGGAAAAAGCACAAGGGAGGGATCGATTCGCATCGAGACGTACCGTAGGTCTTGAGATTTTCGATGGACATAAACTCGGAGGTACCGGGGTGACAATGGGAAATGGGTTTTGTTGGATGGGGGGTAATGTTCAGCGACCGCTAACTGTATGAGCGCCTCGCTGGTGAGTTGGTTGTCGGTGGACGGAGTCTGTTTGCTGCTGTTCTTTGCGGTTGAGTTTGCTTCGTGCGACAAAGCAAGGAGGGAAGTTCCAGGAGGGCTGGCGATGGAAGGATTTTTATAGGATTTGAGGTGTGCTGACTGAGAGCAAGAAAGGGAGAAGAAGGGGTGATGCGAACGGGGCGGGCAAAGGTTAAAAAGCTGCGGATCACTGCTTTCAAAATTGGCGAGTTTGAAAGGGTGAAGAGTGGAAGAAGCCGAGAAAGAGGGAGCGCAGAGGGGGGAAGGAAAGAGGGGCACGGGGGATGGGGGGCGGCGGGGGCTCCTTCCCAGGAGGCGGTGCGCCAGGCGACACACAGTCACACAACACAGGGAAGGCACCGAGGAGGGGGCCACGAGGGAGACTGGAGTGCCTGACAAGTTAGGTGTCGACGCGATCAACCACTCAGAATACCCTGAAGTGGCTGGCCGGCGATTGGTGAATAGCCAACCACTCAGGTGAATGCCTCAGTCAGTCGTTGGCCACCGCCAATTCGGTCCCCCCAGAATTCATCGTCATTTCTCACACCGAAAGACTGGAGGGAGTGAATGGGCCACTGCCGAGCACCCAGGCAACAACTGACTCACTCATGTCTCGTTACCTCAAATCCAGCACAACATCCAAGACAAAGTCACCCAGAAACCCGCCGCCACATTCCAGCACCGCCAAACCGGGTGTGTCTGTGTCACCGACGAGAAATGTCCTGGGTTGCCTCTGCATTTGTGTGTGTGTGTGGTCGCATCGGACCACCCGATGGCTCGACTTGCTTGTTTGCTATCCTCGGATAAGAAGTAAAATCCAATTCCCTTTTATTTCGGGTACCCGGTAATGCATATCAGGACTTGAATAAAAATGCCTGTTGCACTTTTGTGCTTGTGCTCTCGTACCGCTGTGAATCAAAATGGAAAAGTGATGAGTTTTGGGCGAGATTACCACGGCAGCCATTTGTCAGTTCCCCAATTCAAGCTCTCCACTCGCTCAAGCACCCTGTCTGTCGCCGGTCAACCGCCGCCAAAACTTGCTCGCCGGGTTCGCCCAGAAGCACTGATCTAGACACGGCCAGTACAAGTCCGGCTTCGCAATCCGGGAGGAAAAACATTCTCTAGTTCGCAAAGAAATTTCACGGAAACGGTTTTCGGTTTTCGCCTCGCAGTTCTAGAACAATCATAATCATTTCGTATCCAACTCTGTCATCATCGCCCTCCTCGCTCCACTTGTCTTGTCTTGCCTTCTGAAGGCGAAGCCGAAAAACGGGAGCTCTCCCAGCTCAGTGTGCGCGTGACGCACGATTGGGCTGCACAGCGTCGAAACGCTCAGGCCGCGTCCGCAAATGCAGCTTGCAGCGCCCTTCGCCGCACGGTACCATTCTATCTTCGGTGAGAGCTGCCTTACCTAAGGCACTCCATCAGTTGAGGCGCCATTCGGGGCAGCCGTGGCGGCGGTTCACTCAATCATCAGCTGGCTCGTCTCGCCACTTGAGCCTGAACGAGTCTTGGGCGCGGTCGGTACCCAACGTCGAGCGTGGAGAAATTGATTGCTTCGCTTACGAAAATAATTCACATCGGGGGCTTGCGTCTGCGTCGTACGAAAAGCAAGAGCCCGTCAATTCATTCCATTTCTTGTGGATTGGGTCGCAGTCGCACCCAGTCCACAGTCGTGTCCGATTTCGTCATCGTGCTCGTCCCCTTCCCACTGCCGGTCTCAACCTGAAATGTCAGGCACCAAAGGACCCAGACCCGCCGGAAGCGTCCCGGAGGTCCATCTTGTCCATCTTGCCATTGCCATCCCACTTTTTTTCCCCATCCCACTTTTTTGGCCGAAAATGGGATAGATCCAAGGACGGCCTTTTCCTGAGACTCGGAAACTTCTTGAAGCCCCCTTGCCAAAAAAGTCCATGCTGAGTGAGAGTGCGTGCCCTGGGCCCCTGGTTGAAAGGCTCTTGCGAGGCCCATGTTGAAACTCACTCCCTGGTTGGCGTCGACTTCCCTTCAACGTTGAAATGATTAAAATCTCGAATTCTTAGGGTTAATAAGGTATTGAAATGTCACCGTTACCCGCTCCCTTGACCTGCGCGCATTTCGGCGTTTCAACACCACAACCGTGACAAGGGCTGTGGACCCTGTCAAGTCACAAATTCTCTTCGAGTCAACTCGTTTCGCCGTGTACTGTATTCGTCCTTCAATCACCTCGGTTCGGCTCCTGGCGTCAGACAATCCCTCAGCCTTGTCGTGACTATCAACGCCATCACCTCACATCACGCATCAGTCCCCTGCCGATCACGGTTACTTCGTAGAAATGGCGCCCAAACCCGCGCCCGCGCCCGCGGTCAAATTGGTCTACGAGCCGGAGGAGCTTCCCCCAGATTCCCCGGTTCCCTTTGCAGACCTCGACGGCTCCGTCTGGAAGCCCATGATTCGTCATGCCTGTACATTTGCCCCTCAACACTTCGAGACGGTTATGATGAACCTGGTCAAGAACCCCAACCTCAGCTCCAAGTGGCTGTTCCGTGCAGATATCCTGCATGACGACCACCCCTCCGGCTCTGAAGCGGCCCAAGCCCAAGCCCAGAGTGACCTCCCCCGGGTCCGGTCTTTCCGTGACTTCACCCTTCGCCGGACCGTCGTCCGCAAGTTGATCCCCCGGAACACGATGCGAGATGAACCCCTGGATCAGACTTGTTGCTTTCACACGTTCACCGGCGGTGACGAGGCCCCAGTGAAGACCCTCGTCATTTACGAACCCCATGCCTCTACCGTCGAGAACTTCCCTTTTTACCACCCCCAAGTCAGGGGCATCGCCCAAATCCATGAGTGGGATCCGGCCACCAGCAAGGGGACTATTTCCGTGCACTTCCTCCCGTTTCAGGAAGAGAGCATCGACCAAGTCAAGCTACAGAGGGTCGCCTACCACCTCCTCCAAATCATCCACAAGCATGGGCACACCACGGCCGTGGGATACACCAAACGGGTCCAGCACGACCTGCTAGTGCCCCAGTCGAGGTTCCAAGACCGGTACTCGGAACTCAAGAACAAGCATGCCAGGACTCTGGTCGACACTTGGGCCGAGACCACGGACCCCGCAAAGCATGTGTTTGAAGACCTTGGGATCGCGTCGTTTCTCATCGAACTATGGGCAGACATGTACCAGGATGCAGATTTCCCCGGCTTCGTCGACATTGGCTGCGGAAACGGCCTGTTGGTCCATATCCTTCGGCTGGAGGGGTACAAGGGTTGGGGGTTCGACGCGCGTGAGCGGAAGTCTTGGGCTCAATACCAGGGAGCTTCGCCGTCATCACCCTCGGGGGACTCTCTCCAACAACTTCTCCTGTTGCCAAGCGTCGTAACAAGCGGAACGGACGGAAACCTGGCAGAGCCAGACGATGCCCGAGACAATGACACCCACAGCACCGACACTCACGACACCGACACCCACGGCACCCAAGACACCCAAGACACCCAAGACACCCACGACACCCACGATGGCACCCACAATGGCATATTCCCCAAGGGAACATTCATCATCTCGAATCACGCAGACGAACTCACTCCCTGGACTCCAATCCTAGCCGTCATTTCAGAATGCCCCTTCATCATGATACCCTGCTGCAGCCATAAACTGACCGGCGAGCGATACCGCGCTCCTCCCCCCAGGGACAAGAGCAAGAGTCCTTCTGCATTTGCGTCCCTTGTCGATTGGGTCACCCGTATAGGCGAGGATTGCGGTTGGGAAGTCGAGACGGAGATGTTGAGGATTCCCAGCACTAGGAACACGGGGCTGATTGGACGGAAACGGACGAGCAAGGCCGATGAGGTTGACATTCCTGCTGTTCTGAACAAGTATGGCGGAGTCGAGGGGTACTACAGAAACGTGGCGAAGCTGCTCAAGGCGCCGCTCAGAAGTCACTGAGCCAGGAACCAAAGACTAAGTGTCGGGTT
This sequence comes from Thelonectria discophora, assembly GCA_911649645.1. Classification (NCBI taxonomy): domain Eukaryota; kingdom Fungi; phylum Ascomycota; class Sordariomycetes; order Hypocreales; family Nectriaceae; genus Thelonectria; species Thelonectria discophora. The sequence goes on from CAJVRK010000012.1 coordinate 2,686,112, forward strand.
TCGACTTTATTTTGACTGGTAGCCTCGATCTTTCAGCCATTCGAAGTGTCGAGGGTCTGTATTAGAGTACTCCTTGGTATGGTACTCGCGCTGGACTGTCACGTCTGCTACGGAGGACGGGCGGGTTCTAATGTCCAGCTAGAGCATAGTAGCTTTTGGTACGGACACTACGGCGGACTCGGGTTTTGGTATGGACATGAGCGAGTATTCAGTCGGCCGCTTCCACCTACCCAGCCACCCCGGGGCAAGAGGATCGTTGAAGATCCTATAGGTGGAAATACGACGAGTCTTGGTATCGACATAAGTGAGGATTCAGTCGGCCGCTTCCACCTGCGTAGCCATCCAGGACCAATAGGGTGTTTGAAGATCCTATAGGTTGAGATACGACAGGTGTTGTTCCTGCCAGCAGCCACACGCCAAGTGACACATCGACGGACAATGAAAGCTATTGATGGTCGAATTGACGCCACAATTCTTGCTAATCCGACCTGTCGAGGCTTTTGCCGGTTCCAATGGCTTGGTTATGTAATGTGAAATGGATCTCGGGAGGAGGGGCTCGTCGAGGGACACGTCGACGGGCAGACTTCGCTTAAGGATACTACGAAGAGTAAGAATTAGCTTGGACCTGGCATGGAAGATGAATGATTACTTGATGGTGGCTTCTAATCTTCGTCCGAGTTGCCAGAGAAGGCTAGCGAATGCAACCACCGTCGATGAAAAGTTGGGGAGTTGACGTTTGAGCTGCTCGTCATGGTTAACTCGCCAAGAACTGGTAAGCCACACTCCACCACCACCCAGGAGTTGGCTTGGGAAGCTCATGAATGGTTCTCAAGATGTCGATCCTCCACGGTCCTCAAGGAAACATGTCGATATTCGGCCCGGTGTCGTCCTGTGTTAGCCCTGAGGACGCCTCGTCCAGAGCAATCACGGCAAGGCTGATGGGACCGAGTGGTCCTCCGACCCTAAGACTCCTTGGATGACATAGAGTTTCGAATACTCGGGTTGAGGATGTTCGAATAATCATATTCGGGACTTTCCTGGGCGAGCGAGAAGATTTTGTTCAAGAAACGAATGGCGTCTGGCTGATGTCAGTCTTTCCAGTTTTAACTCCATCTTCTGCGAGCCGTCAAGTTTGCTTTCTGAGTCCCAACCATTCGATCACGAGCGGCTTACCGAAGCCCCCCCCAATTGAACGGACTTGTGTCCTTCCTATTCCCGTCAAGCGAACGTTTCACCAACTCTCCCGCCATGCAGTCATCGACGAGAGGTCAAACTTGACGTCCATTGTCCAGAGGGGAGGGGGCGTGACATAAAGCGGGAACTAGGTTTCAAGGCTGACGGTTTCGAAGAAAAGGGCCAAACGGAGGGGCGAGATGGGGGAGGGGAAACACAGTGGAAGTTTGTTTCAGCGGAAGATGCCGTGGCGTGGATGGGTTTTTGGAGCGGCGGGGAGAGGTGCGTGGTGTGCGTGGCGTGCGTGGTGTTTTTTTTTTTTCTTTTCTTCTTTTTCGTGTCTTCTCGTAAAAGGTGCAGAATGCGCGTGTCATACAGAGAAGGAACGAGACTCAACGCTCGACGACGCATTGCTGCCCAGTATAGGAAGAGGTAGTACAAGGGATTACTAAGGTAGGTACGATGCAACCGCTGGCCCGGGGCACCTTCCTCCAACGTCTACGCCATCAACGCGGCCGACGAGGACAAACCGTCGAAAACTGCCAATTGAACGTACGGTTGACTTTGAGCAATTTTTTCTTTTGGATCCATTGTGCCAACATGGGCGTTTATTCAATCCCCTTTTTTGGTTGTTTGTAGTGGATTTGGAGGTGATGGTGGCTTGGCGGCGTTTGCTGCCACCATCCTCTCCATCCCGCCGAGTCCGCCAGAGCCGCAACTCAGTGCCTGGCCGTTTGGTTTGTTTTGGCTTCCTTTGAGGCTTGTTGGGCAGAGGTTAGCACATGCTGGAGATGATGAAGTTTGGCTCGCCACGTGGTCTCGCTTGGCGAAGATGCTGTGAGGCTGGATGCTTTTGACTCGGCGGACGTGAGTTGCCTCTTGGCGAGGAGAGTCATTGCGAAGGCCAGATTCAATGTGTGCATCATCTGGGAGTGTATAGATGAAGTACGATCAAGGTATTAGCCGTGGTTCGCGATGCAGGCGAAGTCAATGGTTGATACGAGGGGTTGATTACCGTGACAGCTGTCATCCATGTTTCTCAGACGCTCTATCCGTATTTTTTCTTCGTAGCGGATGACTAGCATAGAATAGTGTTCAACCAAAAGATTTCTAAAGGAAAACTTGACAAAGAGGCTTGTGAGGCTGGTGTGTAGTGGTGTCATTCAAGGTTCTCGATGTGCAATTCGCATGTTCCCTTTGCCTGTGTGCCTGAAGAACCAAAGTGCGCTGCCGTACAAGATGATATCGAGGAAAGACAATTTGAGTCAATGAGTGCGAGCGGGAATCGAATTGGAATGTCTCAGCTTGGAGTCGTTAGCAATGGCAGACCTGTTGAGTGCATGCTGACGGCCACGAAATACGACCTGCGACTCTTACCAATATCTTGCCAACGAGCTGCATGGGAAGTTTCTTTTTCGATCTAGGAGGTGTGTTTACCCAAAACACAAACGGGTGAATCAACTCAATCGGGCATGGAGAAGGAAGTTAATTAGGGCCTGCATCTTAGGGAAGAGGAGAAGGGGGGGAGGTGAGCCGAGTGAGAAGAGAACAACGTGGTAGGCTCGCGGTTTCCACACGGGACGAACTGATGGGTGGTAGATGTATGTATCATCGTATAGTTATTTTCATTTTTTATTTTTTCCCCCTCGTTTGCAGCTGCAAGGGCAACGGAGCGAAAGGTATCGAATCGTCACGTTCAGCAACGCGTTTCCCGTTCCCTCTTCTCGTTTCCGTTGAAAGGGCAGCGGTTTTCCCATCGACCAGTCACCGTCACCGTTTGTCGTTGACCCCTCCATCGACCAGAAGGAAGGCCTTTATAGGGATTGCCTTGCTCCCGCTTCTCTTCTCTTTTCTCTCCCCAATTCCTCGTCGCGAAAGAGACTGCAGCAACTTTGCCCTTTTGTTATTGCAGCACCTGCAACCTGTCGGCACCTCGGCTTCTCTCCCTCAACGTCGCAACGAGAAAGCAACCTGCATTGTCATCTTTTTTCTCATCACTCAATTCATTTCTTCCAAAAGGAATTTCTTTTTTTAGTTGCTTCTCCCCCACCACACAACAAAAACACCAACACGTCATCACCATGTCTCGCGTCGTGACGACTGATGAAGAGGCGCTCGCGGCGCTCGAGGAAATTAGACGAGAGAACAGCCGAAGTGTGACGCGGGGTCTCCTCGACCAGGTGACCATCACGGCGCTGACGCGCGCTGGATGGGCGGCCAGACACAAGCGCGGATATGCGCCTGAGCCGCAGTCGTCTTCGAGCGACCCTGATCTGCCTCAGTCGCCATGTCAGAGCGAGGACTCGTTCGACGAGCAGGGCGTGGCCCAGGCCATTGCCGAACCCGCGGCCGTTCTCGAGGAGAAGACTGTCGATGAGTCTCCGGCTCAGAAGGCTGTCGAGGGGGAGGGCCCTCCGCCTCATAAGAAGAGGTGCCGTCTCTTGTTCAGCAAGAATTGGTTTCTCTTTAGCCGAAAGAGGAAGGCCGAGGAGGATGTCGACGGCCCCAGCTCTGCCAGCGAAGACACGTCGGGGGTGAGCTCCAAGATGGCCCAGTATGACGGACTCAAGGTTAGTTACTCATCAGATCGAGAGGTTGCGGTTCGTGCTCACCAAAGTCATTCAGGCCGGATCGTCAGCCGAACATGACGAGATCTCCCCGGCCCCAGGCAATGCCGACGCCAGAGAGATGGCTGCGTCCCAGCCCGAGGGCAGCTCGAACACTTCAGCCTACCGGCTCAACAAGTTCGCGTTTGAACCCGTCGGCGACGTCCAGCAACACAACTAGACGTCCAGGGCCTCGAGCGATGGTTGGCTCCCCAGGCGCGCGTCAGCCCCCTCCCCGGATCTAAGGTAAATCGGGCAATGTTTTTTGTTTGGGCACACACTTTTCCCCCACGAAGAAGCAAAGTCGGTCTGGGGCGGTTTCTCTTTCGTTGACCGCCTCCTAGTATGCTTGTTTGCCGCGTACCCAGTTGGTGAGTTCCCGTTCCTCGTCCAGTCATCTTCTCTTGCCGCGAAATATACGTACTCCCCATGGGGGGCCTTGCCCGTGTACGATGCTAACATTGTGGCGCGGCAGGGAGGGAAAGTTTGACCCGAGCTACACGACACGCGCACTCAGCCGCCGTCCTACGGCCTGCTTACTAGGTAGAGCTGAGGAAGAAAATGAATCACAGCAACAGGCAAACGCATTGGGAAAACAGACCCGGCTAGGGTGGATGGTCTCTTTTGTGATGCAACTTTTAGGAAGTTTCTCTTTGATCAGGATGGGGTTTGTAGGTTTAAAAGGGTTGATGAATTTATTCCAACGTTGATGTTTGCATAATGTGATTGTGTCTCACCACCACCCTGGCTCACCCGGAGAAGAAGCAACAGACGATGGAACTTGGCCAAAAAAAAAAGACGCTGGGGCATCGCAGACTATCCTTCACGTTGCGGCTCTCCTCCAGGGTCGTACAGTATCAAAATTTTTTCTGAAGAAGGGCAGGCCTGGAACGCGGGCGGCATGATGCATAGGTACGGCTTGCAGCAGGTAGGTTGGTTTTATTGTTGTGATGCAGGTCTTTGAGGCGGACGGGACGTGATCAGAGTGGACGGGACCGGGAGAGAGTCCGAGGACGGGAGCGGGGGGGCTAGCAAGGGGGGGAGGGGGAAGCCGGTGAGTGGGCAGTGAGTGGGAGTGAGTGTGAGCGAGTGGCCAGTCCCTGGTCACTCACTCCTTGGGCAGAGCCCGTCCCCAACTCCCCTTGCCCACTCATAACTGCCCGTGTCCTGGCTGAGTCCTCGCCGAGTTCTCGCGCGGCCCCTTGCGTTGCTCTCAAGTGTCCGATCCCCCTGCCCTGAGCGAGGACACGGGCGGTGGTGAATGACCAGGGGACTGACTGATCGAGGACTGTGAACGAGCGAGTGAGCAGGGAAGCCAAAGATGGCATGGCCAGAGACGGGACACTCAACCGGGGACTCTCCACCGGACCGCCAGTCAAACTCGCTCCACGGAAACGGACCACCCACCGGTCGAGCACTCGCCCGCATCACTTATCAGCAACACGTAACAATCCTTGATAGGGCTCGCGGACCAGGCCTCTCGGGACGCGGGAAAGGAGCGGTGTTTTGGGGGAAGAAGGGGGGGGCAGGGGGGAGGCCGGATAAGCCACGCCGTTCGACCCCCGGATCATAGGCATGGGTGTTTAATTGGGGATGCTTTGGTGGTGGTGTTGATAAGGGATAAGGGGAAATCAGTGGGAAAACAGGGGAATTCTCATGCTCTCCCATCTTTGCCCGTTCAATTCGGCGCGCGGATATACGGCTGGTCTGGCCCTTGGAACTCCCGGATGAGTTGAGATTCCGCCCATGGACACGGGGAAGTTTGGCAGCAGGTGAAAGACAGAGACGCATCACTTCGTGGGCCTGCATATGCACCCGGCGCAGAACGGACATGTGGCGTCGCTGGTAAGGGCTTGGCAACGGAATTGCCTTGCCTTGATTACCTAGTTATTCGTAAGTTGTGTCTGAATGAATCGTCTCGCAACGCCGTGTCTATCCGTCGTGCAGTTTACCGTCGCAGCGTTGCATTCTCAACAACTCAACCTCGCGCTGTTTGCCTGGTTGCCTTTATGCAAGCCGTGCCAGCACCCCCTGCGTCTCTCGTTGGACGGAGCGGTTGCGACTGCGTGATACCGGTCTTTTTGTTGCTTCTGCAGCCGTTGTTTGGTTCGCCAAATTGTCCTCGTGTCCCCTTGTGTAGCATCCCTTGACCGACTCTTCTGCTTCTGTTCCTTTTGGTCTTGATCGTCGTCTTCGTCTTCATTCCCTTGCTGCAACTCCCTGCCCGTCAATGCCATTCCACGTCTCCTTTCTGTACGCATCCCGTGAGTGATGTACCATCGCGACCAAAAAAAGCCGCCGCCGCTTCATGTTATCATGCGGCCGCAGCCACCGCTTTTCCTCGGGCTTTCTTCTCTCTCGCCAAGCGAATCACTTTATGCAACTCGACGCACATTGTCACAAGAGCAAAGCATGCCGCTCGCCATGAATCGGACAACTCCCCGTTGAACAATGGAGAACAATAAGCACAGCACAGCACGGGAAGCTGCTTGCGCTTGGGAAAGCTGCAACTTTGTATTTCCCTTTTGTCCCGCCGACATATGAGGACGGGCCCCCCTTGATTTGATTTGATTGTGTGTGTGTGTGATGAACGCAAACAACCAGCCGTGGTTGACTTGCTCCGGCTTGTCGTCGACTTGTCTTCCTCGTTGAGCTCCTTGTCTTGTGTTGCTCGGGCTCGTCTCGTCCTTGGTCTCTCCTCATCCTCACTCTGTCTCTTGCTCGTCTGCCACTCCCCCCTTCTCCGGACTCTCATCCTCGCTCTCACTCTCCTCCCGCTTCACTTTCTTCCCCCCCGGCCTCCAACCCCCACCTCCCCGACCTCCCCGGCCAAGCTCCCGGTCAAGCTCCCCCTGGCCCTCCTCCACCCCCGACCATCATGCTACTGCCACTACGGCTGCGTCCCTCGTCGCTCCCGTCTCCCGTCCCCCCCGGCTGGTCCGCCTGAACCCTCCCCCCTGTCAGAGTCGAAGAGTCTTCTCACTCAACCAAATCCCCCTTGGTAGAGTCGATGCCCTCAATGCCCACCAACGAGCCCCCTTCTTGCCGACTCTCTCCAATCTCGCAAAACGTCAATATAAGCATCGACAATCCCCCGCAGATTCCACTTTGACTTTTTTGCCCCATCCTCCTTCATCCTCCTTCAAGCTCCATCCTTCAGGCTTTCGATCCATTCTTCAAGACTCCATCCGTTCTTCAAGACTCTATCCGTTCTTCAAGACTCCATCCGTTCTTCAAGACTCCATCCGTTCTTCAAGACTCCATCCGTTCTTCAAGACTTCATCCGTTCTTTAAAAAAAAAAGAAAAAAAAAAAAAGACTCCATTGTCCATAGTTCGTTTCCCTCCCATCTCAAGTCTATTAGTGCCCCCCTCCGCCCGCCCTACACCTCTCCTGAAGTCCCATGCTCGCAGTCCAATGACTGAGCCATCATGTCTCCCTTCTACGACGATCACGGCCAGCGGGCTTGGTCGGCAAGGATCACCCATCGCTACGGCGCGGACATTGAAGCCAACTGGTCCATGATCGACCTGCAGCATGAGATCAAAGTTGTCCAGGTTGAGGCCTGCCTTGACATGATTATCCACAAGAGGACGTACTGCAACCGTGACCGCATACACCACTTCTTTACCTTGTCCGTGTACCGGCTGATTGACGCGATTGTCGCAGGGATTGTGAGTTGTCATGTCTCTGGACTCTTAAAAACCCCCCTCCCCTTTCTCTCTATCTCAGACTCATGCTCTCCTATCAACGACTATTCCCTCCCCGTGAAGTCACTCCTCAACTCTTCCACCTCCCTCTCCCCTCCCTACCTCTAGGCTCCTTGACTCTCCGGGCCCTCACCCTTAACTCTTCGACTCTCCCCTCTCTACAACCCCTCCCCTCATATTCTCCCCGTCATAGACTAATCCCCACGAACCATCACTAACACAGACCTCCCAGGGCCACCCGCTCACCCAGTGGGCCCTGCTCAACAACCTCTGGCTCCCCAACGTGTGGAACCCCTACGTCCGTCCTGAGGTCTGCCGCCTTGCCGGCCCCTGCTCCCTGTGGCCCGACCTGAACTACACCACGGCCCTCGCGTCGCTCAGCTCGAGCGTCGTCACGATAGAGATCCTCCCCCGCAGCCACTCCCGCAAGGGCGTCGAGAAGATCCTCTGGCCTCCCCACTGCGTCCTCATCCTCACAAACGTGGGCGTCCAGGTCTGCGGCAACGGCAACGTGAAAGTCGTCTGCATCACCTACATGGTCGACCGCAAGTCGCCCGTCCCGCACGTCTCTGTCCGCGGTGGTGCCTCCCGTATCCTTTCCGGCAACCCTTACCTCGCTCGTGCTTCTTCCCCTGGCGAGCCGGCTGGAGAGGTTCAGCTGCCTGCCCAGCCTCTCGGTCAGGCTCTTCCTGTTCCCGCTCCTCAGGGTCTTCCTGGTCTTTCTGAGCTGTCTTGGGAGCTCGTGCCTGCTTCTACCTGGAATCCCGCCCCTCCTTCTCCGCCGCCACGTGCTGCTGCATCAGGGCGGCCGTCTACCTCTGTGCAATGCACTTCTGCTCAAGCGTCGCCTGTGTTTCCTCGAGACCAACTTTCTGCACTGAAAGCTCTTCAAGTACCGCTTCCCTTTCAATCTTCAGAACGATATCAAATTCCAACTCCGCCACCACAAGCAACTTCAGTACAACTTCAAATGCAACCTCCACAACATCGAGCTCCTTTTGAACAACCCGCACCAATGCCCTCTCCACATCAAGCCCTTACATGGCATCCGTCTCCATCTGAACAGCCAACAATGCAGCCCCCACCTCCCACAGAACAAGCTCCTCCCGTGAGGCACTCTCCTCACCCAGAGCAGCCGCCCTTGTGGCAACCAGTCTCTGCTCCGGAACAACCTCCTTCATTGCAGTTGGCTCCTGCCACCCAGCAACATGTATCCCAACAACTTCCTGCACAGCAATCACCTTCACACCAACAACCTGCACAGCAACAACCTGTGCCTCAGCAACAACTGCCCCAGTCACATACACAGCAACAACCTTCTGCACCTCACCAGCCTCTTGCATCACAGCAGCCTGCACCTCAGCAACCTACACCTCAACAATCTCCTGCGTGGCTGACTACTCCTGGAGTGCCTTCCAGACGTCCCTCAGACCAACTCCCTCTCCCTGAGCAGCGTCCTTCGTCAGACCAACCACTTCATGAACAACAGCCTGAACACGGTCTTTCAGACCACCCGCCTGTCGCTGAGCAGCGCCCTGAGTCCCGTCCTATGCCCTGTCCTCCCTTTTCAATTCCGCCCCAGATCCCTCTGGGCCCTCCACTCGAGCACTTTCCTCCTCCTTTAGGACACCCCCCTTTTGCCGGACAACTCCCTCCCGAGCCACCCGTCTTTACCGCGAACAGTCTAGAGGCGCCTATGCGTTACCCACATCCTCGGCAGCCTCCTCGACAAATGTCCTTCCCACTCTCTAGTAGTATCTGTAGAGAACCCCCCTTTCTTCCTCCGCAGGCACCCCCACTCCCACCCCCGCCGGTGATCCGTCCAGTCTATGCCTCTCGCGTTCCTCGTCGGCGTTCTCGTGGAGGTAACACTCGTTACCCCCAACGCGACACCCCGCCTTCTCAGGAACTACCCCCATACCAAGGTCCGGATCGTCTACCCCCTCCATACGACGCTCCTCGTCCACTGCCCACATATGAGGCTCCGAACCAACCTCTCACTCAGCCTCCGTATCCACCGCCTCAGCCGCCACATTACCAACCTCCGGCAAATCAACTTCCTCCTTACCAACCTCCGAATCAGCACTCTCAACAGCATCAACCTTCGCAACATAGCCACCATTCTCTCCCTCATGCTGGCCATCAACACCCCTTCCGACCTCCGCCTCCTCGACTACCTCCTTATTTTGGTCCTTATCAGAATCATCATCAAGTCCCTTCTCAGCAATATGAGTATCATCAGCAACCTCAACAGAACTCTCAAAACTCCAACCAACCTCCTCCATACCACGACCTACCTCCTGACTACGCCAGGTGAAGATCTGGTTCTTGTTTGCAATTAGCCGGAAAAGCGAATTAGCATAGGCGTTTGGAAATAATGGAAAGCCTGGAAAGGCAGCCGAGGTGCTCATTTGAAAGCACAACTCATGGCATTGGATACCCGGACTTGGAAGTCCTCAATATTACGCGCTCTTGTTTCTTGTCATCTAACTTTGACTCAGTGATGAATGGATACCCATTCGAGTTGTCAAGACTTACTTCCAGTTGTCGAGACTTGTTGTCAAAGACAAGTCTGCTCACCGCTGACTATCGCTGACTATCGACAGCGGCAGAGGGGCCTTGCCATGCTAAGGACTGGTCCTGTTCAAGCAAACTGATACTCAGAATGCCATCACGTGCTTTAACTCAGCCTCGTCGAAGCTGAGAAGCTTTGCTCAGTTGTTAAAAGGACGTACGCTTGACTGAAACACTATGAGCTCAGAGCCCCAACAACGGGAAAGTGTTCATGTTGTCCGTGTCGTAAATAGTTAGTTGGTGCCTCATGGTTTAGGGGAGTATACCGTTCACTAAGAACTAAAATTCTCGAGCCTCGACTGTTGTTTCCGGGCGTAAACTCAGCTGGGGAAAGAGCGCACACTTGACCGAGTGCCATGAGCTGAGAGTTGAAATAGCGGTAAGTGTTGTCAGCGTAGCGAACAACTTCGGAAACGGTCAGTTGGTCCCTCACGGTTGAAGGAATCTGCCATTCACCAAGACTTCATCGTTCTCGGACCTCCTCGAAAGGTGCGTCTGGGCGTGAGCTCAGCTGGGAAAAAGGCACACTTGACTGAAACGTGATGGGCTCAGAGTCTCGATGTCGGGGAAGTGGTGCCAATGTGGCGAATAAAGTCGCAGAGAGTCAGTTGGTGCTGCACGATTAAAAGAGTCTGCCGTTCACTGAGAACTTACATTGTCGGAACTCCTCGACAGTTACTTTTGGTGTTGGTTTAGCTCGTAAACGGACGCAAGCTCGATCGAAACGCCAAGCTCAGAGTCCCAATGAAGGAAAAGTATTTCAGTACAAGGAACAAAGTCGCAGAGTCAGTTGATGCCTCACGGTTAAGGGAGTCTGCCGCTCACTGAGGACTTATGTTGTCGGACTTCCTCGACAGTTTCTTTTGGTGTTGCCTTGGTAAAGAAAAGGACTCACGCTTGACGGAACACCAAGCTCAGAGTCAACTCAATAGAACGGAAGTGGTCCCACGTGAGGAAAAATTCGTAGACGGTTAATTAATGCCTCTCGGTTGAAGGTCTGCCGTTGACTAAGAACTTATATTCTCGAGTCTCTTCAACAGTTGCTACAGTGCGGCAAGTTCGAGCGAACTCATCCTAGTTATCAGTAGTTCATCAAATCCAAGAAACAAGAAAAAGATGAGATAATGCGAGGCTTCATTAGGCACGGCGAGATGTGCAAGCTGGTGCGCAAACATGTTGATAAAAGAGTCCAAGACTCATATCTAGAGTCGCTCGTTCGTTGAAGACGATCTCGCGCAGGAAGCGGTCTGAAAACCACTCAACCAAGCCGCAACGGCCTGGTCTTGTTAATCTGCTCAAGACCGCCCCCAGTAGAACGAACAAAGCTTGATCCCCTGAGGACCACCGGTAGAACGTATGATAGAAGGTAAAGTTGCTCGGAAAGCCGCCCTCACCCCTCGACCCCCCAGCCGAGGGGTGAGGGAGGCACGCCGACACTCCACTTCTCCCATTACTTTTACCCCTCCCCTCCTCCCCTTCCATCTAGACGAAGAGGGCAGGGGCATAAGTAATGGGAGAAGTGAAGTGCAGGCGAGAGAAAAAAAAAAAAAAAACAATCCGCTACTACTGAACAAAACGAAACAGCCTTCTAATCTGCCTATTACCTCCGCCCTTCCTCTCCTCTCCCTCTAGAGGACGAAGACGAGACAAGGGGCGAAGCTAATGGGCGAAGGGAAGTGCCGGCCGAACAAGAAGGACAAATAGGACAGGTAAGGCGCAACAAGAACAGAACAAAACGAACAACCCTCCACCTCGTTCCCCCAACGAGACGCACTTCACTTCCCCTGACCTTTCTCCCAGCGCCCCCTCTCCCCATGCCACCAGTGACACGGAAGACGAGGGAGAGAGGCGAGCATTGCCGAAAAAGAAGTGCAAAATCCTCCAAAGACACAACAAAGAATGAACCATTATTACATGAAGTGCCGCCAAAGATGGGGCGAGAAGCACAGCAACATCAGAAGTGGAGGGGAAAGCAGATAAAGGCAGAAAGACAGAAAACCAGAAAGGTAGAAATGCGAGAAGGGCAAACATGTTTTTGCAAGATTTTGTTTTGCGAGTTTTTTTGGGGTGGCTGGGGGAGACACCTTGAGAGCATTGAACAGTGAAGAGAAACAATAGCAAAAGGCAAGGAGACAAGAAAGGGCAAATGTTTTTGAAGTTTGTCGTTTTACTCTTTTTTGGTCGGGTTTTGTCGTTTCCTGGTTTTTTGGGTCTCGCCGTCAAGGCGAGTTCAGAAGTGAAGAGGATGTACAAGTCGAAAGAATGTACAGATAAAACGGTCCTGTTATCCCGAACACTCTCAGAGTAGAAGAAGAGATATCCGCCCAGAGAGATTCTCTGAGCGAAGTGTGGTTTCACCCACAGGGCAAGAGAGTTATGCCTGAGCGTGTATATAGGCATGACTGAGGAGGTGAGTCACGCCTGGGCGTATGTGGGCGTGACTGAGGAGGCGTGAGTCATGCCAGAGCGTATATATAGGCATGACTGAGGAAGCAAAAGTTGTGCCCGAGCGTGTACGTGGGCATAACTGAGGAGGCAAGAGAACGTGCCTGAGCGTGTATATGAGCATGACTGAGGGATGTGGCTGGAGGTATTTGTTTTTGTGGTTTTTGTTGGAAAGGATTTGAGTTGCTTTGTCGACATGTAAAAGCAAGAACAGGGAGCTGGCAAAAGCAGAGCGAGAAACAGAAACGGCAAGACTTCCATGGACCACAGCCTGTAAAATCCTCCCTCACTGGCATTGACATGTCAAGGCCGAGCAGTTAGTTCCGAAGTGCACTGCTCGTATATGTACTGAGTCATATTGTGCCAAGTGAGGAGAGCTTCTCAGACATGTTTTTCCCTAGAAAGAAGTCAGCGGCGGGAACTTGCTCAACGAAGAAACACTTACCAATTCCGAGTTACCACTGAGAAGGTTTTTTATAGGTCGTGGGAGGGGAGATGGAGATGACAGGGACCCATACCGAAGGTTGAGAGGACTGAGGGAACCTGCCAAAGATTGACAGGACTGAGCGGAAGTATGTCGGAGGTTGAGAGGAACGAGGGGACTATGTCGAATGTTGAGGACCGAGAGGAACTATGCCAGAAGTTGAGATGACCGAAGGACCTATATGTGCTGACATATCGTTAGCATGAGTTATGACAAGGACTGAAAGATTTACTAGCGAGAAGGGTAGAGACACGGAAGCTTGACAACGACAAGATGGAAGTTCGCCACCTTCCAACCGCCAAAGCCAAAGAGCGAAGGGTTTCAGGGTCAAATGACCCTATTGCCCGGGCCCGAATACCTGCCCAGACTCAGACATGCGCGTGCCTGGCGCCGGCCACCCCGTGGCGGGGTCGACAGGAACCTCCTGAAACCTGCCGTCCGGTAGTTTAAATATTAGAGACTCTTGTTGGACCTCACCATTGCCATCGCCACCGTCACTCTCGTCAACAGACGTTTTGTCTATAGACGAGTCATGAGACGTGTTATCAGACATGTTGCCAGCAGACGTGTCGTTATCAGGGGACAAGCGAGAGGGACGAGTGTGGTATTGACCGAGCTTGCAAACCTCGCAGACATATTTGCAGGGGAAGTGGGTGGACTGTCGACAGGGAGTATCACAGCACATGGGGTGCTCTGAGTCTTCGTCGCTCTCGGAGTCCTCGGGGTCCTCGGCTTCGTCGACTTGGCTGAGCCGAACAGGTTCTGAGGACTTATGCGATTTATAGATTGAGGCAAGTCGGCGTTGTTCAAACACCCTATCTCGGCCCGTCATCTTCGGCCGCCTCGACTTCACAGGGCTCAGCAGGTGCTGGGCCCACCTTCGAGTCAGAGATGTAGCCAAACCGGCGTTTCTCGAACTGCACTTGGAGTAACTGTCCAAGCAACCAGAAGTTACCAGCCTGGAGGGCCTCATGCATTCGGTCTTGCGTCGTATAGGAAGTATCACGATACGGGCCGTAAGTTCTGAGGACACTTGAGGGACTCGGCGACGACATCAGTTGCCCTACTCATGGTGGCAGCCTCAGGTGTCGTGACGGTTCGAGTGCCTGCTTTGCGGCGTTTTGTGGCCACGTTGAGTCCAGGGTCTCAGATGCACTGTCGGTGGCCCCAAGGTCTTTCACATAATAGCTTGCGGGGGCGATAGGGATTGCAGTACTCAATCCACTAAGGGCGGCAGGTGCGGTAAGGATGGGGGAGCCATTAGCAGAGGGTAGAACGGGCTCGGGAGCTCCAACCATTGAGTCGGGGGGGAAAGCTTCTGGCGAGCGTCGAGAAGGTCCAGATCGTCAGAGAGTGCAGACTGCGAGGGGGAGAATGAGCCCTCCCGGATAGTGTGGAGAGGGGAAACCTCCTGGCGAGTGCTGGCAGTGCCTGTAGCCTCAGAGGTTCCAAACAGCGAGCCGGTGGATGGAAACGTCCAGTGAGCGAAGAAAGGGTCGGGAGCCGCCAAGAGTTCAGCCTGCGAGGGGGAGTAGGAACACTCCTGGCGAGTGCGAAGAGGGTCCAGAGCCGGAGAGGGTCCAGACTGCGAGGGGGCCGAGGAAACCTCCTGGCGAGTATTGAGAGCGTCCGGAGCCTCAGAGGGTTCGGACTGCGAAGGGGGAAAGGAATCCTCCCGGAGAGGGGAAGGGCCCGGAGTCTTGGAAGTCTCCCGGCGAGTGCGGGGAGTGTCTGGAGCCTCAGGGAGTCCAGACTGCGAGGGGGAGGAGGATCCCTCCCGGTGAGTATTGAGACTGTCCGGAGCCTCAGAGGCCTCGGATTGCGAAGGGGAGGAAGAAACCTCCCGGCGAGTGCGGCGAGTGTCCGGAGCCTCAGAGGTCTCGGACTGCGAGGGGGGGTAGGAAGCCTCCCAGCAAGGGGAAGGGCTTGGAGCCTCAGAGGTCCCAGACTGCGAGGGGGGAAAGGAACTCTCACGGCGAGTATCAAGAGTGTCCGGAGCCTCAGAGGGTTCATACTCCGAGGGGCTGGAGGAAGCCTCCCGGCGAGGGGAAGTGCTCTCAAAAGGTTCAGACTGCGATGGCCCGTAGCAAGTCTCCCAGATAGGGGTTGGTTCCTGAACCTCAGAGGGTTCAGACGGCGAGTTGGGGGAGGGAGCCTCCCGGCAAGTGGAAGGTTCGGGAGCCTCAGAGGCCCTAGACTGCGAGGGAGAAAAGGAGCCCTTCCGGCGAGTGTGGGGAGAATCCTGAACCCCGGAGGTTCCCAACTGCGAGTCGTTGGTGGGAACCCCCGGGCGAGTTTTGACAGAGTCGGGAGGGTCAGAGTCCTCGGCAGCTCCGGAGCCCGAGGTGCTGTACATCAAGGACTCGTCGTCCTGAGACAGCCCAGCCTCGCGATGCCACTCGCGGTAGAGTTGATCTGACAGGATGTGAGGGGCTTATGATTTCTTGACCTTCTTGGCTGGACGGGCTTAGGAACAGTCCATTTTTATAGTATTCAAGTGCACTTATTCTTAAAATGGACGACAATGAACCCCGAAGGGGACGAAGTACGGGAAACGTTCTTGAAAGTTGAATGGAGAAAGAATAGGCGAGTTGTGCAACAGGTGTAACCACGAGTGAAACAAGTGTTTGCGTATTGGCGTTCTGAAACTCAACGATGTGAGCTGGCAGGTCAAACAGATACGAAAGGTAGTGACACCGTGAGACGAATTGAGCAGGGTTTGAACACGAAGGTGTGTGCGATGATGAGGTCGTCGTGTTACTGATAGTAGATGGTGCCGTGGTGAGAAGGGAGAAAAGTTATACACGGTACTCAGGGGGCACCTTCATCACAACTCAACCAGCTCTGGAGCCCTAGACTCTTAAACAACCGACAATGGGAAATAGTGTATTCAAAACCTTGATAAGGTGATGGCATCGGTGACTGCTCCTTTTATCTCTTTACTAGACAATTAGTCTCCTGCACGCCGAGGCACTTCTCCAGTCGAGTACAGTACTTTCCAGCACAGTACGCCGACGCATTCGTCGGGGGCATCTGTTGTGAAGTGAACTCAAGCGTCACATTGGAGGTGTGGACAGGCTTCGGTCAGTTTCGACCGCGTTGCTAGTTCGTTCTGCTGCTGCCGTGTTTTCCGCGGTCCAAGACGCCAAAAGCTGCATGCGCCGTGTTATTTGCTCTGCTTTCTTTTTCTCGTCGCTTCGCTTTCAGTCTGGACTACTCCCCTCTCGTGCAGTAGGCAAAGTCAAAGTCAGGCGAGTTCTGGGCTGTGCTAGGATCTTCGTCTCCCTTGAGTCGGCTCCCTTGGGTTGGTCCTCATTGTCATCCCTCGAGCTGCCTTTCCGCGACACCATGGGACAAAAGCAAATACGGCCTATCCAACAGCACGAACTCCGGGCGCTTGAGAGGGATTGGCTGTGGCACGAAGTCGTCTGTCCTCTTTTTTAGCCTCCAATGTGACTTCTGCGACGCCGTACGCATTGTATTTCCTTGTCGAGCTCGCTGCATCAGCCATCAGTGTTGGGCCGGGAGGAGCAGCGCGGTGTGTGCGGGGTCGTTTTGCGCCAGACCCCTCGAATGTGCAAATGGACGGCTGGACGCGGTTGGGACTTGTACTTGTCGTGCTGGTACAGTACATAAGGCTGTACCGGCTTTCGGGCGGGCAGGCGTGCGGAGTGACTGTTTCGGTACATCAACACAACGTACATTGACTTTTTGCCCTCTGAAGTCGACAGCGAAGTCGGTGGAAGGATTCATGACAAATGAAGTGTGTGGCTTGCCATGGTCTCGTCGGACGAGTCCTCCTCTTGCTGCGAGGGAGCCGTTTCTGCTCCTAATTCGTTTGTGCCCCCTTCCATTACGAAGAAATGTCTTGAAACCGGCTGCTAGGTTCTTTTTGCTCGCATCTTGCTGGACGGTTGTCGTTCAAAATTGTCGTGAGCCATCTGGCTCGAGGAGAGGTCGTTTTGATGCGGCTCAAGTTCTGACGGCTAACTTGCTAGTAAGCGGGAAATCGAGGGGTATTAGAGTTAAGGAACCACCAGCAGTTCAAGCATCAAAGGGGACTCGAAAGCCAGAGGGCAAGGGCCGACCCGCGTATCAAATCCGTCGATCGGCCGAGGCGTCGGGGGCTTTGCGAGAGTTTGGCTAGATAGAGGGAGGGTCCGGAGGAAGTGATGCGGGTGGAGAGGTGCCACTGGATTTCGAAGGATCTGTGAGGGTAGCAGGTCGGGTCGAAGGAGGCCGAACGACGTGGCAGGGAGGTGGCTATCTGGCGGTTAATTAGCATCAGTCTATCGACGGAGCCAGCAAACCAACTTGCGGATAGATGACGCTGCCCTGGTGCTCCATTGTGGGATGCCCAAAAGGACAGGTTCGTCCGAGGATGGAGCCGGGCGCCGAGCGGCGATGGGCGAAGTGCTAAGTTCATTCGATCCTCTGGGTGCCCCGGAAATCCACTCGAGGCCCCCCGAAGCTGGTCAGCCGGGGATACCCTGAACGCTCTGAACGCCATGTGTCTGCCCTGGAGGTTCCCTAGATGCGACCTCCGGCCCTTGAAAGCTCAGGGGCCGGGGGTCGAGTGCGAGTGGATGGGTGGTTTCCCCACTGGAGGAGGTCGGGTCCATGTCTGCCTGAGTGATTCTTGCCAGGTACGTACCTCTCTAGCTCGACTCGGGAACAAGTACCTTGTGCGGTGGAAACTCCAGACATGAGCTGCGGTTGCGTGCTCTCCCTCGATGGGCCCTAAAGGCTCTGTCTTCTGAGATCGACAGAGGGCGACTTGAGAAACTTGGTGGCGGGCATTCTGCATTGGGCATGCCGGTCGGGATCATGGGGGGCCGAGTGGTCGGGGAGGAGCCGTGGCTGTGTGACTGGCCAGAGAGCACAGTGCAGGCCTTTCGACTGCACTACAGCATACACTGTAGCTGCATCACCGTCTCTGGTGTCACTCCGCTGTACTCTGTAACCGGTCTCGTTTATTCTCGCAGCTCCATGCAGACTCTGTTTCAAAGCGTCCTACTCTTGCGTACGGTACACCACCAACATGAGCAAACTGGCCTCTCACAACGCCCGCGGAGTTGCAATATGCTGTCTTGAGCGTGGTGGAGTTGGGCTGGAATAAAGGGCCAGACTACCGACCGTGGTGTAACGGGATCGACTCTTCTTTTTCCTTTTTCATGGGGTCTAAAAATGCAGCTCTTTTGTTTCCTTGTTCTAGTGGAGTGCAGCGTCCAGCATCGCGTTTGCTTTATCATCACTTTCTCCTATTGCCCATCGCACGCGCCCCCCTTTTCAGATTCTTTGGAATGGAGGTGCAAACGCTCGAGAAGGCGTATCCTTGCCAGGCTGAACTTGCAGTCCGGGTGGAATTGAGTTTTCATCCTGGCTTATTTTGACAACCGTTCCATTCTCTCGGGACACCCTCAATCCTTCTCAGTCCTGCCAAGCTCGCGACTGCGTAAGCAACGGCGCGCCCTACCGGCGGCACAGCATTTCTGGAGCCCCTGGGCGGTTTCGTATATGCCTCTCGACCCTTTGTTCAAGTGAGGAAACAAGAGAGGAGGCCTATCAACTCGCTGACATTTCTCATCACACAGCACAGCGTCCCGAGCCATGCCACACAAGCGAAAATCCAGACTGCTCGCGTGATGCGGAGTGACATTGCTATCCCTTATCTCGACACTCGTCTTTCTGGTTGTCCACGCTTGCTAATCACTTGTCATGTCGTCCGCCTCGATCGTCACTTGGCTCTCGAAGTTCTCATCCCGCGCCTGAGACTCAGCGGGGAAGCAGAACGGACAAATCAACATGCCCGAAGTCGTACTAGACCCTCACGAGCATCCACGAGCATTTGCAAGCATTCACAAGCATTCACGAGATCTCACAAGCTCTCACAAGCTCCGGACATGGCAGCACCAGCCATCACGCGTCACCAGCCCGTCCCACGTTCCTCTCGAAAGCACGGCGTAATGCAAGAGCACCGACCTCTACCCGACCTTTGCCCCGCGGGAATCGAAAGTCTCTCGGAATCGCGATTCGATCCTAGATCACCTCAACTCAGGCCCCGCCCTGCCCGACCGAGATGGAAACCTACCGTCACCTGCCAGGGGAAGCTAATTCCATCTAGACCTTTGCTTAGACTCCCGCGTATGTTAGTGGCATTTGGGCTTGCTAGTGCTAGTTAATGGCCAAGACTTCTTGGCGGGGGGGTCGACCAGAGTCGCAAGAAGTTACCTGCCTCAGTTCTCAGTGATGCGGTGCGTTCTTTTGCTGCTTGCAATTGAGACAAAAAGGAAAAAGAAAGTGAGGAGGTGTCTTCGCAGTTTTGTGCCGTGTGTCAGTGAAAGGAATGCAAGCGGTACGAGTGGCCCACTGGGGCTGGCTTGCTTTCCCTCTCCTCACATTTGTCAAGGGGAGTTGGCCATTCCCACTGCCGATAAGGAGCGGCATCAAGCACATTCCGCATCACGCACACCCACTCCATAGCATTCGTTCCTTCGTCTCTAGGATTAAGCGAAGCAGCTTCAAGTCTGGGGAAAATTAAGAAACACGCGACCTCTTTGAACCGGGTCCTTGGCCGAGATACGCCAGTCATCGGTTTTCGGCGAGTGCTTGGTCACTCTTCTTTGCGCCCGTCTCGACTTGTCCCGAGGGCCGAGCAAATTCGAGCACGTCAGCCTGCATGCGTCTCCGAGTGTGACGGCACTTAACAGTGGCTCTTCATGCGCGAGAGGATGCAGTGTCAGAGAGGCAGAGGCACTGGAATGCGAACCCGCAGAAGGGGCGGTTGTCAGCAGCGGGAGTGTTACCCTGCGTCACTGTGAAAACTAGAACCCGAAAGCAAAAAGGCGGTGTCGAGACGGGACGAAGCATGCATGCTGTGTCTCCAGTTGAGGGAGTCTTGTTGCCAATCGAGATGCTTCCAAAGAGCGGTGTCGACATGTCGAGGTGTACGGGTGAACTGGCAGTGATACGGCAGTCTGCTTGGGCAGCAGACGCTTGCGTACCATAGAGAAACGCAAGAAAATGCAGCAGACACTTGCATCCGCTCTCGTCGCTGCTTGGGGGACTTTAGGTTGCCCAGTCCCTGTGAGTGAATCAAGACCCCGCCAACTATTCAGTCCCTGTACTGTGAGTGTAAATCATAGAAGCCCCCCTCAGACTGCTCAGTCCCTCTCATTGTGCACCAAGCCTCCCAAACTGTGCAGTTGGTCTAATTGTGGACGAAAGTCCGCCTGTAATTGTGTATGAAGCCCCGCCTCCCCCTAAACTGCCCAGTGTCCAGTCCCCTTGTGAGTGTGAATCGAGTCCCCTCAAATTACCCGGTCCCCCTCGCTGTGCACCAAGTCCATCAATTGTCCAGTCCCTGTAATTGTGTGCAAAGTCCCCGTCAAACTGCTCAGTCCCTCTCATTGTGCACAAAGTCCTTCAAATCGTCCAGTCCCTATGATTACGAATTAAGTCCCTTCCAAGTGCCCAGTTCCAGTGACTGTGAATTGAGTCCCTTTCCAAATACCCACCTAGCAGTCTTTGTGATTCCAGTGTGAATCACGGAACCCCCCCCCCCCCTGGACTGTCCAGTTCCTCTCATGGTGCATGAAGCCTCCAAAGTATGGACACCACAGCAAAGTCCAGAGCAACCATTGCCAGTTCCCAGTCCCAGTGATTGTCAAGCGAGTCCCCCTCCAATTGTCAAATCCACCTCATTGTGAGTCAAGTTCCTCCTCAAATTGTCCAGTCCCTGTTATTATGTGTAAAGCCCCCCAAAGTATGGGCACCACAGCAAAGTCCAGTGCGACCATTGTCAATTTACAGTTCTCATGGTTGTGAAGCAAGTCCCCTCCAATTTTCTAGTATCTGTATGTCTAACTGTTCGTGAAGCCATCCAAGTATACGCACCACAGCAAAGTCAAGATCAAGGAGTGACTGTTTTCTATCTTACCTAGCCCAAAGGGTGTCAATCTGTGTAGACTATCTCGTTCCAAATCTGTAAAGACTGTATCTCAAGTGTTTTGGACAAAAGAGAAAAAAAGGCCGCTACATAAAGTCGTAAAAGAGCATAAGCCGGATCGCCTGGTTCCCCTCCGGAGTCGTAAAGAGAGTTGTGCGAACCCAGGGGAGGTACAAGAAGGGCATTGAATGACAAATGAAACCGAGCCCTTGTTACTTTGAGTTCTCGTCCACCGTGTGTTGCTTCTCTGGGCTCAACTGCGCCGTTTTTTTTTTGTTTTTCTTTGGTTGTGTTCATTTCGTTCAACTCCTTCGCCACTTGTTCACTTCACCAACTCCTTGGTTCAACTGCTCACTTCACCAGCTCTTCCCTGTCAGCCCAACCACTCGCTTCAGCAGCCCCCTTCTGCTTGTCCGACTGCTCACTTGAGCAACTCCTTCACCCACTCGCTCAACTGCTCACGTCACCAACTCCTCCTGCTTGTCCAACTGCTCATTTCACCAACTCCTCCTACTCGTCAACTACTCACTCCATCAACCCCACCAGCTCGTCCAACCACTCACTTCATCAGAACCAATTCTCAAGTCAGTCGGAAAGACTCGTTCATCAGAATGCTCAGTCCACCAATAAGGCTCCGAAATGACACCCTCCCCGCTGCGGTTCGGGGACGGATCCCAAACGACCTTCAGCAGGCCGCCTATGGGGCGACACATGGTAGCATCGTGCTCGCTATCGTGCAGCGCACCGCTCGGAATGAAGTCAAGCCCGGCGAGCATGTCCCCCTTGGGCTCCTCGTTCAGACACGCTATGTCCGGGTTGTCGACGCACTTAGTCAGCACCATGCCCACCTCCCACTCGCCCAGGTCCCTCACCGCGCCGTTCCTGTACTGCATCACCACCCCGACGGTCCGGCCGTCCCGCTGCCGCATCCCAACCGCCGCCAGGTTGCTCAGCGGCGCTTCGGCGAAGCAGAAGGGCTGCGGCTGGTGTTCCGGCGAGCCATACCCGATGCGGTCGGCCAGCCGGAAGCCGTTGAACTCGGGCTCGGCCTCGGCGCCGTCGACGCCGCCGGAACCGTGGAGTACGCGCGGAGAAGGGATGGCGCCAAAGACGTGCACGCCGGGGAGCCCGCGCTTGCGGCTGAAGAGGAGCTTCTCGGGCTTGTAGGTGGTCATGCAGGGGAGGGGCATCTCGGGAAGGTGGGAGGAGGAGATGCGCGCGTAGCGCTCGCGGATCATGGTCCCGATCAAGTCTTGGTTGAAGGGGAGGGCCGTCGGCCAGAGCGAGAGCTCGTGGTTGTTGGGGCCAATGTGGACTTCGCCGGCGAGCCTGGTGATGATCTACGAGGTGTCAGCTTGGAACATGACTTGAAAGGGGGCAAAGGCATACCCTAAAGTCAACCGTGTGATAGGACTCCATCGCCAAAGAAAACATGTTGAGGATCCCCCGGCAGCTCAACTCCTCAATCTCGTCGTCCACGCCTAGCGGGAGGTAAATCACTTGCACGTCGGGAAAGTTAAACTCAAGCGGGAACGACCACGTGCCGTCCTCCTGGCCCTCGTATGAGAAGAGGCCCATGAACCTCTTCTGGTCGTCGTAGAAGAAGAACAGGCCCCTGCAGCTGCTCAGGTCGATGGTGGTAAAGACCTGGCCAGGGCTGTCGGTCATCCTGCGAGGGATCACCAGCTCGCTCGTCATGAGAGGCTTGTCCAATTCTTGCACCGTCTTCTCCTGGCCGGGACGCTTCCCCACGGGTCGCCACGCGAGAGTCTTGATGTCGGGGGGCGTGGGCGTGTCCCAGCGGATCAACTCGTCAGTCACATCAACGGGTTCAAAGGTTACATTGCCTTGCTGTAGGTAGGAGAGGTTAGCACGTTGTGCAACGAGAGAGGGGGGGCTGGAGAGAGAGTGTTACCTTGAACCTCAGCCAGATAGGGATGGCTTCCTCCAAGTTGAGGACGGCGAATGTGTTCGTCGTGTTGTTTCTGGACTGAGAAAAGGGGGTCTGCCTTTCCGGGTGGCGCTGGACCCCGGTGAGGCCCTTGTTGTCTAAGGTGAGGCACCAGACGGAGTCCCTGATCGGGCCGTTCTCATCGAGGACAGCCTCGATGGGAAGCATGTCGGGCCTGATCTGGCCGCGGCGCCAGCTATCCACGATGGGCAGGGGCACGCGGAGGGAGTGCTCGTATGCCGGCGGGAGCCTACCCTCTTCCCCAAGTAGGTCCACGAGGTGGATATGGACCCAGCGCGTGTACTTCCCGACCAAGTCGTCAATGTCGTCGAGTTTGTCCATCATGAGGAAGCGGATGGCGAAAAATTCCCGGACAGGCACGCCGATCTGGATCTCGTCGTGACGGTTGGTCAAGTGGACGACTCGCGCCATCTGTACACGTTTGGCTCCCACAGCCAGTCGAGGGCCCGGAAGCATGGGTGGCAGGCCGCGGGTAAGGGATGGTACCGGTCGCGAGCATAGGGGTCGCACGCGTCTCTGGGGCAATGGCGTTGTTGCGTCCGCATCGCCGAGAGGAAAACCAGGCTGGTGTAGTTGCTGGTTCTGTAGAGGACCCAGGCTTCCCGAGCGACGTTGGGGTCGAGGGAGTCTTCAAAGCCGGTGACTGTAGAGCGTGTTAGCGGCGTGTCAGGGTGGGAAGAGATAACAGGGCGAGATCAAGGAAACGGAGAGTCTCTCACTGGGAATGATACGGTCGTCATTCTCAAACAACCACCCACAGACGCAGCTGCTCCCCTGCGTCGGGTACGGGGTTTTCGGGACCAGCTTGTAACGGGCGGCTCGTTGTTCATTAAGCTCTTTGGTCTTGACGGGCATAATGAGGATGGTTTGGCCGAAAACAAGACGGATAATGGCAAAGGTTTGGGTAGTTTCGTCTTGAGAATGACGGATGGGTAAATGAAGACAAGTATAAGAAGGATAGGTGAAACAAAGACAAGTATAAGAAGGATAGGTATAGGAAGGACAAGTGTAAGCAGGACAAGTATAAGATGAAGTGCACGTTGGACAAGAATAAGAAGGAGTGCAAGTAAGACAAGAATAAGAAGAAGTGCAAGTATGACAAGAATAAGGAGAAGTGCAAGCAGGACAAGTATAAGAAGACAAATGCAAACTGGTCAGGTATAAGAAGAAGTGCAAACTGGTTAAGTGTACGCAGGAAGTGCAAACGATAGAAGCAACAAGCAAGGGGTCAAACGAAGCAAGTACTCAAAGGAATGGAGAAAACACTTCTCAGAAGATGTTTTTGTGATTGTTTGGGGGGGTTAGGCAGGTGATCTGAGAAATTCTCTGAAGAAAGGAATCAGCATCAACGAAGGGTTATACAGGCGTGTTTAAATAATTTTGGCGGCCAGACCAACAGACACTGACAAAACAAAGGTCCCAGGAGGCTCGCGAGGAGGACGATACTCAAGAGAGGAGGGCAGGGGTCGAACAGACCACTCGGGGAGACGTGTCATGCAAGGAAGAGAAAAGAGAAGGAAAAGCAGCAGCTTACATATCGAGGTGTACGAGGCACACAGCACACGCCTATGGCATACGCGGATGGGGAACGAGAGCGATAGGAACAGCCAGTCGGGATGACTCTTGAAGTGTAGGTACACACCCCCTCTTCCCCCCCCTCCCCCCCCCCTTTTTTTTTTCTCCCTCCGAGTACAACCTCGACTTGTAGCTTTTTCGTAGATAATGAACATGTAGTTATCTGTCTTTAGAAACAAGCTGGTGGGTTCAGTCCCAGTCGTGAGTCTCAGTCGCCAGCCCCCCCGGTATGGTGGAGGAGTGTTGATAAAAAAAAAATGGAACAAGACAAGCAAAACGAAAAGCAGAGAAAACGGACTAGAGAGAGGAACGTGAGCCCTCTGAGACTCTGAGAGGGGACGGCGCAGCAGAGACGCTGAGGTAATGAGCGGGTTATTGAATAGGGAATGGCTTCAAAATGTTGAGTGTCAGCTCTGTGGGTCGAGGGGGGAGTGGTTCTGGTAGGACAGGAGGGAGTTGTCCGAGTAAATTGATACTAAATGACTTCCCGTCTCTCTTGTCTCATGCAGCAGGTTGGATCAGGCTGAAAAAGAAGACGAGACTGGGGAAAAAAATAACAAATCATAACAAAAAAATAAAATAAAAAAAGACTTCATCCATGCTTAGTGTGAAGCGGCTCGCACTATCAAGTCGAGAGCCTTTCGAGGGAGGTTGTGACTGTCAGCCACTATCTCAGCACGAGAGCAAATGAGGATGGAGGGATGTTTTCTCTGTTCTTTTTGCGTGTCTTTCTCGGTGTGTGTACCTCTTGGTGTGTGTGCTTCTTGTTTAGTGTGTGGTGTTTTCTCTTGCCATCGGATGTCCCTCCCGCCTCCCTCCCTTGGCTTTCTGTCCCTCACGATCCCTCCCGATCACACTCTCTCTGCCTGTTCCTGGCTAGGTATTCATCCGGCTCTCTCTATCCATCACTAACCGTCTCCTCTTCTCCAGATCCTCCCCCTCGCCAGGTCCTCCCCCCTCCATATCTCCCAACATCTCCCATCATGCCTCCCACTCACCACCACCAACCAACCAAACTCCCTCCCCAGCTCAACCCGCCCTTCTGAGCTTAGTGTCCCCATCCCTCGCCGGGTCTCCTCCCTCCTCCAGCAATGACTTCATGCCCCCAGAATGCCAACTGCCGAGTGTACCTAGCAGCCCAGTGCCAAGACCGCGCCGATTAACTGTGCGCCCGAAATACCTTCGCCGCACTCCCTCCCTCCCTCGCATCCCGTATTAACGCAGGTATGGAGAATGGGATACACATGACGGGACAAATTCTTCTCTTTCGGCTACGGACTAGCATACCGATCCATTTTCTC
This sequence comes from Thelonectria discophora, assembly GCA_911649645.1. NCBI lineage: Eukaryota > Fungi > Ascomycota > Sordariomycetes > Hypocreales > Nectriaceae > Thelonectria > Thelonectria discophora. Next base: position 2,711,899 of record CAJVRK010000012.1, read on the forward strand.
GATCCACACATGCCTCTCTGTCTGATTAGGTTCCCCTCCCGCGCCTCCGCCACTCGTTCGAAATCCTCCCTTCGCATGCCAGTAGCTGGATCCGTGAGTGTCGAGAGCGTCTCGCCTTCAAGGGAGAGAATTGGAAATGGGGATGGCTTCAAGGGAGGGAAATGGAGGGACATTAGAAAACGGGAGGCGGTGTGGTCTACTCGCCCTTCCTCTGCATTGCATTGCATTCCCCTGCTCTTCCTTGAAACTCGCCGCAGTCCTGTCGTCCTACTCTCCCTCATGCCTTTGCCTGGAGCGAATCCCCCCCTCGTCGGGTTTACGAGCCTACTTAGACTGCTCGGCTTGCTTTTTGATCTGGAGTTTTCTCAGATCTCTTCTCTTCAGATCCTCACCACCGTACTCCTTGTCGTCTTGTCTTTCACCATGGACCTAGGTCGACGGACCGTGGGCCGCATCCTCTCGCTTGCCGAGTGGATGGGCTACGGACTCTCGTACGAGTACAGAACCAGCCCCAACGTCGTCGACGGCCCCCGTCTGGTGGTCATGGTGCCGCACAGCGCCGGCAACAACGCCTACGGCGACGGCCGCCGCCGTGAACGCCAAGACTCGGCTTGCGAGCTGTCGGAAGACACTGAGGATGAGAATGACCACCAGAACAACAACCACAACAACAGCAACAACAACAATGACAACGGCAATAATGATGAATACGACGACGACGACAGCGACCTCGTCTCCCTCGACTCCCAAGTCCTCGCCACCACCTACGAAAACGGCCGCCGCTACCACAAGTTCAAAGAAGGCCGCTACCCCTTTCCCAACGACATCCGGGAGCAGGAGCGCGAGCTCCTCTTGCACATCCTCTTCCACAAGCTGCTACGGGGGCTGCTGCACCTCGCCCACCTTGGCATGGATCCAAGAAACATTCTCGATCTCGGCACCGGCGTCGGGAGATGGAGCCTGTGCAGTAAGTGATGCCCTTTCATCTTTACTCGAAGATCTATAATGCTAACTGCCAACTACAGTGGGCTGGCGGTACGCGCTCGCTCGCGTCACTGGCATCGACCTCAGTCCCATGCAAGATACCTTGATACCGCCAAACGTAGAGTTCATCATTGACGATATCGAGGGGAGATGGATCGAGTCGCCCGACTCGGTTGACTTCATCTTTTGCCGCAACTTGTGCATGGCCATCCGGGACTGGAGTCAGCTGTTTGAACAGTCTTACAGGTTGGTTCTCTTCACCTTTGCTCTGCCGCTTTTCCTCTGCCACTTTTCCTCTGCACCCTTCTCCCTGCACCCTTTCCTTTCCCCCCCTCAGCTTCGTCTGCACTCACTCTCCCTCTCCGCCCCCCTTTCCATCTCCAACTAACACTCACCTCACAGCGCCCTCTCTCCCGGCGGCTGGCTCGAAGTTCAAGACCTCAACTGGACCCTCTTCTCCGACGATGGCTCCATGCCCGCCGACTGGCCCCCCGCCCTCCTCATGGACCTCATCCACGACGGCCTCCGCACCATGAACATCGACATGCGCTCTCCCGAAACCTACGCCGCCCGCGCCGAGGCCACTGGCTTCGAGAACATTGATAAGACGTCCCGCCGCGTGCCCTTGGGCTCCTGGCCCCGCGACGGCGCCCAAAAGGACATCGGCCGCCTCGTCCGCGACATCTTCGCGTGCGGCCTGCAGGCCATGGCCATGGGCCCGTTGACCCGCGGGCTGGGCTGGTCGCCCGAGCAGGTCGAGATGTTGCTCGTCGAGGTGCGCAGGGGGTTGAGGGATCGCTCGGTTCACGCTTGCATCTCGTTTCACACCATGGTTGCTCAGAAGAAGGGGCCTAAGGCTATTCCGTCCATCGAGCTGTAAGGGGAGTATAGTCCGATGCATGCCTCCTTTTCAATTTTTGTGTCTTGCTTTCTCCTAGGGCGTTGGGCGACTATGTATGCTATCAAAGGATCATGTTACCTTAGCGTGTCAAACACAAAGTACATAGAACCATAGTCTCGAGACTGCGTACAGCTGTTCGAGTTATCTTGGTATTATCTTGTTGCCGTGGAAAGAAAGAAGGGAACGTCAACACAAGGGAGAGAGCATACAAAGTAACCCTTTATATGCACGTACAAGCCCCCCTTAGCCTCTGGTGGCCCCTTTGGGGAGACACCTGCGGCGGGCTCCTCGTCTTCAGGGTCTGCGGGCTCGATACAGCCTGCATCCTCTATCTGCCTCCTCTATCTGCCTCCTCTATCGGCCTCCTCTATCTGCCTCCTCTATCTTCCTCCTCTATCTTCCTCCTCTATCTGCCTCCTCTATCTGCCTCCTCTATCTGCCTCCTCTATCTTTCTCCTCTGTCTGCCTCCTCTGTCTGCTGCTCTGTCTGCCGCTCTGTCTGCCGCTCTGTCTGCCGCAGGTATGCCAAGTGAAGCCAGTGACTTCTGATATCCATCTCGGCCTCTCGAGACTGCCTACAGTAGTTCAGGTTATCTTATGTCATCTTGTTGCAGTAGAAAGGGAAAGGGAACGTGAACAAAAAGAAGAGAGCGTAGAAGTAACTGTTTGTATACACGTATACCAAGTCACGTCGGTGACTTCTGACATCTATTTCGGTCTCTCGAGACCACCCACAGTAGTGCAGGTTGTTTGCTCTCATCTTGTCACAATGGAAGGGAATTAACGGAACGTCAACACGAAGAAGCGTACAAAGTAACCCATTGTATGAACGTCTGCCAAGTTAAGTCAGTGACTTCTGATGTCTCTCGACCTCTTGAGACTGCCTCAAGTGGTTCAGGTGACCTTAATATCATCTTGCCACGATGCAAGGAAAGCAACGGAGCGTGAACAAAGAACAAAGTGTATATAAGTAACCTGGAAGGAGCGTCGGTCTAGAGCTGGAATATGGCTTGGTGATTGAATATCTAAGACTGAGGAGAAAGGGAAGAGTTTTACGTGGATGGCAGCCTCACAGCGTGAAAGTCGTGGGGTCGCGTGGACCCAACCATGAGGTTACGGATAACCCAGCCCGTCTAGACCTACTAATAGGCTACGCCCGTAATAATCCTCCCCCCCTCCCCCTCTTCCCCCTTCTTCTCCAGAGGGCCTCGGCGTTGTTGTCGCGAGCTCACGGCTCCCTCTAAGCTTTCTCTTTTTAATACAGTATAATTTCTCCTTGACCCGCGTAGCTCCAGCTTCCCTCGCTTTCCCGTGCTGCCTCGCGGCAGGTTCTTTTATAGGTCGCTGCCTGCCCGCTCGCAGAGCCGGCTGCTGCCCAGATTCACGCCGTATTGTATTGCGATATCTTGCATGCCATTGCTGTGAATCATGCATGGCTAAAAGCCCTAACTACCCGGGCAGCCCGCCTACATAAGGCTATTATTTCCCTTCACCTCTTCCTTTTCTTCTCTTTTCTTTTCTTCTTCCTTTGATATCGGCCACAACAATCACAGTATGCCGCCGCCCGGTAAACCTCCTCGCTAAAGTCTCGCGCCCACCACGCAGCGAGTTCCTCGCGGCTCTGCTCCAGTCCGGCCGCTAACCCGCTTCCAACTTTCTTCTCATTGCCGCCGGTTCCTCCTCATCCGTCACCATGTTCGTCCGCCGCCTCGCTCGTTGCTTGTTCGATGCTGACCTGGGTACCTAGGGTCAACTGTCAGCTCTGCCTCACTCGGGCCGTCGCGTGGTCCCCCGATCTCGCGGTGAAGAAAGGCAAGGCCGCCGCCACTGCCGTGCCTGCTGTCACCCGCTGCTCCGTCCTCAAGGATTGTGAGTCTCCCTCCCCGTGCTGCGCTAGGAGCCTGATGCTAACCTACTGTATAGCTGCTTCAGTCAAGTGTGAGCACTGCGAGACGTTTGGGAAGCCGTGTGATACTGCGAGTCCTCTGTCTCTGTCCCTCTCCCAGTTAACTTCATCGCCTCTAGTATCTCGCGAGGACGCAACAAGGCCGCGGCGAGTTTGGCCGCCTTGGCCGCCTTCGCCAAGGCCTTTCTTTGGCATAGGTTCCTTTCCCTTGTGCTTTCCCTCCTGATCCTCTGACGGCAAACGGCCACAATGTGGTCCTCTGAGTCGAACGTAACGTATCTCCTTAGGGCGTCCGCTCGTCTTTGCGAATTCGGCTGACAAGCTCCGGGGCGGTGGTCCCAAAGAGCCCGGCCCGGCCTAAAGGCCAATGCGCCTTCGCATCTTATGCGCCCACGCCACAAACTCGCTGTTTTTTCACGACAAGGCCGGTAGGAGGTCGAGCTAGCTCCCAGGCAAGCGGTTTGCCAAGGGCTCTACATATTAAGCTCGACCCTCATTCCCCTCGTTGACTCTCGGTGGCAGAGCCAGACTCTCCAAGCCTTCGCCATGTTGCAGGCCCTCGGTTATTGGCGTGAGGATCTTGGGGGTCGGTGTTGGTGGTGGCCGGGGGTCGATGGCCTTTTGCATTAAGACTAGGCTTTCGTTGATTGGCTGGATGCATTTGTTGAGGAGCGTAGACACCTGGTTCTTGAGCTGCTCCTTTAATATCGCTTCCACGGCCTATTCCATCGGGTCAATCTCGATCGGTTCCAATATCGCTGCTGCCTGGATGCTTCCTAGCCGCTGCGTCGCTGCGGCCTCTAGGAAGGGAGTAGTTGAGTCTTATATAATGTAAGGGGCGCCGGTCCAGAGCTGGAATATGGCTTGGTGATTTAATATCTAGGACTACCTATAAGGAGAAAGGGAAGAGTGTTCCCTATGTGGCGGCCTCGCAGCGGATCCTTGAGCGGACCCTTGGGTTGGGTTCACCCGGCCCGTCTAGTCCCTGTGCCCATAGGGACCTACCAACGGGCTACGCCCGTGACAAAACCCGTTGTATGTACGTATGCTAATATAGAAAAGATGGATAAGTCCAAAGTTCACGAGGAAAAGAGATGCTTGTCTAGGTAGTTCCAGTTCTAGAGGGCCAAAAACGCCGATTAAATACACACCCAGGGGCCTCCTTGCCTCACTTCCAAGCTCCTTCCCACAAACATTGAAGTGAAGTCAGTGACTGATATCTATCCCGGCCTCTCGACTGCCCAACATTTCAGCTTATCTCAATACCATCTTGTCACAATGAAAGGGAAGCAATGGAAGCTGAACAAAGAATAAAGTGTACTAGTAACCCTTTATATGTACGTATGCTAAGTCAAGTCAGTGACCTCTGCTATCTATCTTGGCCTCTCGCCATCCGACGCGGCCGTTTCTTCTATATACCTATTGTGCTGGGTGCAAGGAATGTCGTATCACGTCTCAATATGCCCAGAAGTGAAGTAAACCAACCCCTCTGTCTTGGTCCAGCCAGAGAGGCAGAGACATGATGTGGGAAAAATACAAATTCGTAGTTGTTGGAAGCCGTCAGGAGAATCGTAAGCTCACATCGGCCGTTGCTGAAAGAAAGATGCAAACGCTGAATAACAATTGTTTTGCAGGTTGAAAAGAAAAACGCCTAAGTCACAACGCCGCCGGGGGAATCAAGATATGGACATATCGAGCTTTTGAAGGGTTAAGGAGTGTAACGCCGTGCAAGTAGTCGGGCGAGGTGACATGCTCTTACTGCCTTGGCTTCGGCTTGTCATCCTTTGAAGGTTCTTGGTCGACACTTTCCGTCTTCTTCTCTTCGTCATTCGTCGTCTTGGGATCAGGATCCTCCGTCTTCGGCTCGGCTTCTTCGTCGTTTTCGGGTATCGTTTCGTCAAGCTTGGACTTGGGATAGACCTTCTCCTGAACCGTCTCGTCGACGTTGGTCTTTATGTCTGTCTTCTCTTCCGTAGACTCCTCGACCTTTGTGCTGGCATCACTGGTATTGGAAGTTGATGAAGGTGATTCTTCGTTAACGAAGCTGACCGTCCTCCTTCTCCTTGGAGTAGCTCCAGACTCTTGCACCTTATCCTCCTCAGCAATGAACATCGGAGCCGACGTCAGGTTGGGACTAGGAAACTCCACAGACTCCCGCGTGGGTGTCATGGGCTGGAAACCTCCCTGCAGGTTCGCCGACTGTCTTCGCAGAGAGCCGCTGCGCTGCCGCATCCGGGTCATGCGAGCCTGATCGCCTCGGTTCATCTCGGCATCCCAGTCTGCCAAGTCTTTGGAGCTCCACGAGGCCCGATGGGTGCGGCCAGTACGAAGACTGCCGACAGAGTATCGTGAACTGGCGCTGCCGGCTCGACTGCGTGGGTTGAGGGGATGCATCATGTGCATGTTGGTGTTCTCTGAGCCTGGCAAGCTCGGGAACTCGTCGAGATCCTTGGGGTGACGTCGTACCTCCTTCACGTTGAAAGTGCCCTCGGGCTCAGCAGCCTTAGGGCTTGCTGGTATATCTCCCGTTCGGGCCTCCATGCGCTCAAAGTACTGAATCCGAACGCCGTCAAGGGGCCCAGGGAACTCTTCTCGGTTGCGAGACAGAGACATCCAAGTCGAGAACATGCCCAAGACGATGAGGACCAGAACTGCGAGGGCAAGGAATCCTTGAACCACGAGAATGACCAGACCAATGCTTGTGGCTGCGATCCGGTTAAGGCCAAACGACGGGATGAAGGCGATGGAAAGGCCGGTTGTGATGATCTTTGAAATGGAGAGCAGCCCGGTCGACAAGGCTGTGTTCCGGGAACCCTCGAATGGCTTCAACTTCATGATGATGACAAGGGTAAAGACCTCGAAGACGAAGAGTCCATAGACCTGGGCCAGGGGGCTTTGCGAAGCTGCACCAATGAAACATGCTCGTCCAAACTGGTATCCGAGATAGGCCGTAAAGAACCACCAACGCTCACGTCGATATCGACCTGAAAGCCAACCAAAACGCTTGATGTAGGCCACGTCCTGGTTAGTACTTGGCCGGTTCGGGTCGTTGTTGATGAACCTGACTCGGAAAAAGGGTATCGTGCCAAATAGCCGCGGTTTGTTGGCTTGCTCCTCCTCTCCAATGGTGCTCTCTCGAGTTGCAGCCACGAACGGAATGGTCTTAAACAGACGTCCTTGCTCAAGTCGAAGAGAGTCAGGGCCAACTTCGTACTTGCCCTCGCGCAATCGAACACAGCACGCGTAGGTGATGAGACATGCCAGTCCTAGGAACATGATGAAAACGATGGCAGCAATGGCTTTTGGACCGGCAGGCCCACCAACGGCAAACTGAAAAGTCGAGAGCATCATCATTGCGAAAAAGGCAATGAAGAGGGCGCGCAAGAGCCCTGCCGTCATATATCCGAGCCAGTGAGACCGGAAGTAGTCGAATCCGTCCGACTTGAGTAGCTTCACCTTGACCAAGGCTTCCAGGATTAGCTTGACGAGGGTCACAAACAAGACAACGCCGCCCAGGGCAACGAGCAGCCAGATGAATCCAATGATGAAGGCGTCCCGGTCCGGCACGTTGACCATAGACAGGGTTCCGGCAAAGCCAGTGTAGTCACCGGGGAGTGGCATGCCAGGGTTTCTCGGTTCGCCGGCCCAGTTATAGTCGTAGGGGTTGCTTGCGTTGTAAGCATCTCGGCGAGAGAGCGAGTTGAGCACAGGGGCGAGTTTCAAAGAGCTCCTCTTGTGAACAGCGAGTGACTGTCCATAGATCTGTTGGCTTAGTCCTCCACCATTGTTGATCGGGACGGAACCAGCACCGCCGACTTGACTCGCGTTTCCAGTAATGCCCGTGAACGAGGCCAGAGATGTCAGCATACTATCACTCGCAAACATGCCCCCCGTCCAGGCAAAGTTGCTCCACCAAGCAGGGAGCAAGCTAGGCCAGTCCACCGACAGAGCACCCAGGAAGAAGATGGACTGGAACGTTTCGAAGATGACCAGCACTGAGAAGGAGTGGGCGTAGTGCATCCTCACATGAGGAATTTGCATACCATAGATGGCCGTGGCAAAGGACCCGAGGATGGCCAGGACAATGAACCCGCCCAGGATAGATCCTATAATCTCAGGCTGGGAAAAGGTCTGGCCATTGGTGAGGACTGCCTGGAAACAACCAATTTCCGTCTGTGTCGAGTTGGCAAAGATGCGCAGGCGAGCAAAGCCTTCCAGGTCGGGGATGCCAAGCGCGATGCTAGGGAACCCTTGGGCATCGTCCGAGGTCAGGTTGATGGCGGCAAAGGCCTCGATGGGAACGCCGGCTTTGACTGGGCACATGGTGGAAATGCCGCCCCTACAAGGCTCGTATGTCGTGTTGAATCGATTCTCGCCGTAAACGTCGACTTCGAGATGCACTATGTCACGTCAGACAGGCAGACTTACATGGGGTGGTACAACATACACATAAGAGATTCTTGTCTAATATTGGTGCTTCCGTCCATGTGGAACAAGACAGTCAGGTTATCGCGATAGTATGCGGTATCGAACCTCGTCACGTTGAAGAGACTCTCGCCGTTCATGCAATCTGCAAAGTCGCGGGTATAGAGATCGGGATATCGACTCACGTCGAGCTCGCGGGTGACGCCATCAGTGCCGGTGCCGTTGATGTAGACCGTTTCGCGCGCAACGACGGCCGGTAGGAGGAGAGCAGAGAGCAGACACCGTAGGGCCCCGGGAGGCTTCGAGAACGAAATCATATCGAATAGGCGCGACGATTCGAGGTTCGGATGGGTCGGGATGGTGGGCGCTCCCACCCGTGAAGGTGGTTTGATGTCTGCTGTCGCAGATGGGTTCGGTTGGATAGGAGCTGGCTTAAGGAATCGGTGGCAGCAAGAGGTCGAGGAGTACCGGACGGCTATCGCGAAACAATAACTGTATAGACATAGAACCGGGAACCAAGTTTCAGGCAGGCGGGCGTCTCGGGTGCGATGTCGCAGAACCAGGCCTGGTACCAACGGTAAAAGGAGGCCGGCTGGTTGCTTCGGAGACGACGGAGATGAAGGCGAGAGCGAACGGATTCGACGATGACACCATGAATCTCGAGATGATCCAAGGAGAGATCCAAAGGAGAGAGGGGAATCGCCAAGTCGAGAGAAAACCGGAACTTCCAACCAACACGACCAGGAAACTTTGATTGTTGACGTATTCTGCAACACCCAAGGAGACGGCGGGTTGTGGCGCCTGCGGGAGCGAAAGCCACCGAGGGATCGACAGTCCCTGGAATTTATTTTAGGCTTGACGCTTCGGTTCTGGCGGGAAACGTGGCTGGCACTATTCGGAGAAAAGCTGTCACACGGCGGTCGACGGGGGGCCGAGGAGTAAGCTGCAGGAGGATCGCGATCAAGAGATGCGAAGCGGCCAACGGGATCGGAAAAAGGAAAAGGAAGAGGAGGATTTTTCCCTTGACGGCGATTCACGCGACGGCGAGCGTGAAGCAAAATGGAGTCTGGTAAAGTGGACGGGCCCGTGAAGTGTGGGTGCGATTCGGAAGGCGGAAGGCGGCATCAAGAAATGAAGAAGCCGACGAATCAGAGGAGACGGCGGTGACGGCGGATAAGAAGACAGGTCGGTTTTAGGCAGGTGAAAGATTGTCAGGTACGGACAAGTTTAAGCGCTGGCCGGCCTCGTGTTGGCGTTGCTTGACTCTGCACTTTGCTGTTAAACGAACCCCTGTGAAGCTCATCTTGAAATGAAATCGGGACGGGTCCCTCCTCCTGCAGCCAGTCAAACGAGGGAAAAGAGGTGGCTTGGAGGCGATACGAAGAATGGTTTACCCCGTACTCCCAGAGTCCCAGCATCTTTTCGGTTTCCCTCCCGATGCATCACCCACTGCACCACGCGATAATGACGCCTCGCCGACCTGTCGGAGTCAGTCAGCCATTGAGTTGCGGTTTCAACGAGACCGAACATGGCACAGCTCTCGCTAGAAATCTCTTCACTGCCCTTTTCGGTTGCGTTTGTTTGACCCTTCCATCTCAACCTGAAGTTCTGTGACATGGCTGACCGTGATTCGTCGAACCGTCTCACCCGTTGTTCAAGACGAAACACGCTGAGCGACCGCCACCAGAAAAGCCCCAACCGTGTCTTCCAGGGTTTTCCCCGTTTCTCCGGACTATTCTTTGCTTGATTGCTTCCGTCCCGTCAGAATTCGATGGCGGGGGACACTTTTTATCCCGTCGGATGCTTTTTCCACCTCTCGCCTAGCTACTCAGAATTGCTGAAGAATTCATAGTTTTGAGGACATCTTCGCTGACACGTGCCGCCCAGCCACCCTAGAGTGCCACCAACTTTATCTCTCCGGACGAGCCGGAACATGTTGGAGCAGTTTCCTCCGATTGGGAGACTGATAAACATGCCATTTTATGCTCGTGGGTCGACAACGCAACGAACCGATCAATCGTGGGCGATAAAAAAAATAAAAAATAAAAAATAAAAAACGGTTCTGTTATGGAATATTTGATTCCTACAGTCTTCAGGCCGGGCAATTCTTGCATTTGCATTGTAGCTATGGACTATTACAGTTCAGTGTTCCCTCCTGGATCAGGGCGGTGTTAGACTTTCACAGCCTCCAACCCTTTGTATTCCATTTACACCCGCGATTGGTCCAGAAGCCCGTTGGTGAACAACCACACCTACACCTTCCCGTTGTCTAAGTATCTCCCATACCAATACGTACCTCTGCGATGAAGTGACTGCTCTCTGCCAAGAATGTCGACATCGTGATATCCCCCGGCTGAGTTGGCACTCTTGTCTCGACAACACCACAGCACAGCAGCGAGTACAGGAACTTGGTCCCTATCGTTGAGGGCATTTATACGCCCCGAGTCAGCAACACTCCCGCTGCGTCGCGCCGCTTGGCACGGTCGACGACAAAACGCCGTAACTGACGCCATCAATCACACCTCCCGACCGGACACCACATGATCAATGCCAGCGAGGAAAAAGTCCCTCGTAGCCCTCGTTCTCGCCCTCCGGCAAGTCGGTTCGGGCTATCGGCAGGCCAGCACCAGAAAAAGAAGTTTTTCTGTCCAACAACCGTCTTCACATCATGACAATGGGTGGGCTATCGCGATGGGGGACTGGAGTCCGGATCCTGACCGGGCCTTGGTTGGCGATGGCGTTCTTTTGCACGAGATGGTGTGCGCAGCGCTTGCTGCCGAATGCCATGCGAGCCATTCCCGTCTTGGACGGTGTGGTTGCCACCATGATGCATCTTTCTCCGGCATGCTGTGGAGGTGGTTGGCCTCGGTTACATAACTTTGGTGCCATGAGTGCGGGAGCCAGTGGTGGGCTGGCGGGGTGGAGGAGAGCGAAAAAAAAAGGTGATGATGGCTTCTTTGTTAGAAAAGAGCACACCACCGCCAGAAAAATAATAAGAAAACCATGTATTGTTTTTTTCTTTTCAGGGAGATAAGCTTAAGATATTCTCGAAAGCCCCTGTTCGCAGTCTAGGCCAGGTACGCGTAATCCTCGTCAACAAACGACAGAGTTGCGTATGCGGTTCAAGCCAATGTCTCAGAACCGAAACCACGGGCTAGGTATTTGTACAGGGTAGGTGCACTCGAACATGTCCAGATTGCACACCCCCTTAGGTCTTGAGGGTGACGCCATTTGCGAGGTGCGGACTTCCACTCGATTTCCACGGGCTGCAACGGAGACGGCCATTTTACGTACGAGCTATTTCCAATGGACGCATCGTCCTCCCGTGAGGCTGCGTTTGCTGAGGTTGAGCGTCCCACTCAAACACCCAGGCACGGAAGGAGGCAGCATCCACCTTGACACATGGAAAGCACACCCATTGCACCTGCCACAATTATTGGCAATGCGCACCACGAAATCAGCCTCGTTGTTTCTCGACAAAACAAAACAAAACAAAAACATTCCCATTCCCCTCGTCCAATTTGCCGCTCCCTCAGAAATTGGACATTGCATCAGCTGTCTACGACTCCTCGGGCGCGGACCACTCGAACGCGCGGCTCCAGACCTATCATCACCCGAGACAACCCACAGCGTTGCGTACCAGAACGGAATCAACCTCGAGGCGAATCCCCCTGAGGGCTGGAGAGGACAGAGTGTAAGTTAGGGAGAACGGAGTAATCTATTCTGGATCGGCGAACAAATGTGCCTCCCAATTAAACCCTGGAAGCGGCTGACCGTGGTGAGAGGCTGACGGGAGCTGGGATGCGCTTCCTTGCTCTCAAGTACGTCACTCGTCGAGGGTTTCTGGCAGAAAACGTAACTCGTTGAGTACGTGGGCATATTCGTCGTCGTGATATTGCTCGGCACCATCCAGACTCCCCGAATGTCGAGGTGCGTCTCAGATTCAGCCCTCGGGGAGTTGTATCATGGCCATGCACGACCGACGTATACAAGTCTTCCATTGCATCCGGATCGCGATGGAACTGTCAGAGGGGTATCGGCCCTGGATTTAGCTTGCCCCAGTCAAACGGGCGATCGCCCGACAGCCGTGCTCCTCGGGAATCCGGCCGTCCAGTCGGCGGCCCCAGCAACCGCACCGAGATATCTGCAAGGCTGCACATGTTGGGAGGCTGAAGCAGGACTTTGGAAAAAGGACAACTGCTGTTCCCTAGAAGAGAGCTGGAGCGTCTTCCTCCTCCTCGGTCGTCAAGGGCTCTCTCAGCTCACGGCCTTGCCATGGCTTCGTCTCTGAGGAATGAATCATGTCATGGCTCAGATGCGCGTATAGCGCTCCAGTTCAATCCAAGCTGTGTAAGCAGTGGATCGCGGGGATGGGGTCCCCTGGAAGGAGGCGTCCCGTAGTCTCATCTGTAAGCCTGGTTGCCCAGCACAGTCTTATGCTTCGTGATGCATCATTCCTCTTCTGTAACTTGTAAGCGGTGATTGTGAACTTCCGGCCGCACACCCCTATGCCCCCAAAGGGTCAACACAGGGGATGGCGAGCTTCAGACTAAGAGCATCAGTCTGGGACCAACCACACGGTTCCATGGCCGGCAAAGTCCCCAGCCTTTTCATGCCACTGATGACGACTCGCCTGGCCAGCGACGGCCCGTGAGCTGCGAGGCGCCTGGGCTCCCTGGCCGTGCCTCGCAGACGACCCTTGCGCGGCGCTGGAACAAAGCAACAAACACCCCTACTACGGCCGGTGAACCACCAATGTGTCCACGTATCTTGAGCGCGCCCTCTCGTCACGATGAGGGAGCGAAGTCGCAGCGTCGACGAAGGGAATTCCGGACGATTCGTAGCGACGCTCCGAAGACACCTAGCGCCAGGGCATGTAAACGCCTTTGCTCATTGGCTTTTTGGTCGTCGGGCGGCATGTATAAGCCTCAAGTCCCGAGCACGTCATTGAGGACTAAAACAACAACCCCATTCTTTTTTTTTCTTTCGACCCGCGAAGGACGGACGGTGAGAATTTGTGGCCAGAAGTGGCAGAAGTACCATTACTTCGTCTGTAACGACAGGCCGATTTTGTCCGTCCACGCCCACGCCCCCTCGACCCCTCTAATGTTGCTTTCTGCCGTCTACGCCCGCGCGGCGCACCCTCATGGGCATGGGCCATGGATGGGGGAAGGGGAGAATGAGGGATGGAGATGGGGATGGACATGGCTACGCAATTTTTTCCATACACTTCCCTCCCCCCTCCCTAGCAAGTGTCGGTTTTGAACAGGGACTAAACAGACATCTGGTAGATGATAAATCAAGGCCCCCCTCGCCGACCTCGTCTTCGTCTCCCTCCTCCTCTCTCTTTATAACCAAGCCTTTCGTACTTTGTTCGTCTCCCGCATCCTGCCTCACCTCGTCCTGTTGTGCCATCTACCTACCTCTTCAGCCCCCACGATTGCGTGCTCTGCGGCTTCTTCTGGGCAACTACATAAAGGCTCAGACCTCTTCTAGTCCTCCCCTCCGACCGAGTCTCGAATACGCATTCCTCTCCCTCTTCTCCATCTTACACAACGCAACCCCCCCTTCACAATGGCCAACACTCCCCACGGCGGCGTCCTCAAGGACCTCTTCGCCCGCGATCTCCCTCGCTTCGCCGAGCTCCAGGCCGAGTCCGAGACGCTCCCCGCTCTCGTGCTCTCGGAGCGCCACCTCTGCGATCTCGAGCTGATCCTCAACGGCGGTTTCTCTCCCCTCGAAGGTACGCATTTCGTTCCGTCTCTGAGTCAAAGCACCGAGGTTTGGCCGGTGGGATGCCATGATGGCGGCGCGTGCACGGCCAAAGCAGGTCGCTCCTGCCCCGCCCCCGCACCTGTGCACCTTCCGCCAGACCTGGACTTGCTGGCGACAGTTTGTGCAAAAAAGATGTGCTGACCGGGTCAATTCCAGGCTTTATGACCGAGGCCGACTACAATGGGTGAGTTTTGCAGGAAATAGATGTACCGGAGCTCTTTGGAAGCTAATTGATCCTCCAGAGTCGTCGAAACCAACCGTCTCGCCAATGGCGCCCTCTTCGGCATGCCCATCAACCTCGACGTTGACCAGGCCACCATCGACAGACTGGAGCTGAAGCCCGGTGCTAGACTCACTCTCCGAGATTTCCGTGACGACCGAAACCTCGCCATCCTCACCATTGAGGACATCTACCAGCCTGACAAGTACGCGACCGTGTCCCGAAGAATGAGATGAGCTCGAGCTAATGGCGAACAACAGGGTCAAGGAGGCCAAGCTGGTCTTTGGCAGCGATGACGACACCCACCCCGGTATCAAGTACCTTTTCTCTACTGCCAAGGAGTTCTACATTGGCGGCAAGCTCGAGGCCATCAGCCGCCTGGAGCACTACGACTTCCTCGACCTCCGCTGTAAGTCGCCTGCAGCACCAACCACAGCCATTGGCCTCGGAATCTAACCCAGCAATTTCTAGTCACCCCCTCTGAGCTTCGATCTCACTTCAACAAGCTCGGCTGGCAAAAGGTCGTTGCCTTCCAGACCCGAAACCCCATGCACCGTGCTCACCGCGAGTTGACGGTCCGCGCCGCCCGCTCCCAGCAGGCCAACGTCCTCATCCAGCCCGTCGTCGGCCTGACCAAGCCCGGTGACATTGACCACTTCACCCGTGTTCGCGTCTACAAGGCTCTTCTGCCCCGTTACCCCAACGGCATGGCCGCCCTGGCCCTCCTCCCCCTCGCCATGCGCATGGGTGGTCCCCGTGAGGCCCTTTGGCACGCCATCATCCGCAAGAACCACGGCGCCACTCACTTTATCGTCGGCCGTGACCACGCCGGTCCCGGCAAGAACAAGAACGGCAAGGACCACTACGGCCCTTACGATGCCCAGCACCTCGTCCAGCAGTACCAGGAGGAGCTTGGAATCAAGATGGTAGAGTTCCAGGAGATGATCTACCTCCCCGACCGCGACGAGTACATGCCCGCCAACGAGATCCCTGAGGGCACCCGCACCCTCAACATCTCCGGCACCGAGCTCCGCAACCGCCTCCGCACCGGCAAGGAGATCCCCGCCTGGTTCTCCTACCCCGAGGTCGTCAAGGTCCTGCGCGAGCAGAACCCCCTGCCCGCCCAGAAGGGTTTCACCATCTTCATGACTGGCTACCAGAACTCGGGCAAGGACCAGATTGCCCGCGCTCTGCAGTCTACCCTGATGCAGGGCGGTGGCCGCCCCGTGTCTCTGCTCCTCGGCGAGACGGTCCGACACGAGCTCTCCTCAGAGCTTGGCTTCAGCCGCCAGGACCGCGACCTCAACATCAACCGCATTGCCTTTGTTGCCTCGGAGCTCACCAAGGCCGGCGCCGCCGTCATTGCCGCCCCAATTGCTCCCTTCGAGGGTGCCCGCAAGCTGGCCCGCGAGCAGGTCGAGAAGCAGGGCCCCTTCTTCCTCGTCCACGTCGCCACTCCCCTCGAGCTCTGCGAGAAGAACGACCGACGCGGCATCTACGCTCGCGCTCGCGCCGGCGAGATTAAGGGCTTCACCGGTGTCGATGACCCCTATGAGGCACCCGCCAACCCCGACCTCACCGTCAGCCTCGAGAACCAGAACGTGCGCTCCATTGTGCACGAGATCATCCTGCTCCTCGAGAGCCGCGGTCTCCTCGACCGCTTCTAAGCGGCGAAGAGGGCACCTGAATGACTTTGTTTCTTTTGATAAGGAAAGTCTTAGCCTGGCGTTTATGAAAAGAAGGCGACCAAAAGACACGGCGAATTATGATGGGAAATACAAATAACTGCATTTTCACGAGATGGGAATACATCGGACTATAGCTAGTGCGCGAGAAGAATAGTGGCGGGACGTTTTATTGTTTGCCGGGCCTGATTTACCTAGAGGCTCTGATAGAATACCTACGCGGGGATGAGCTGGTCGAGACCAACCACCTGTGAATAGAGAGTTTTGCTTCACGATTGAACTTGTTCTGTTTCTCTCCACAGCCCCGATCCAGCGCCGAGATGTCCTACAGTCAGCGGCCGAAGGTCTGAGTCCACACACAGTATCACACCAAATAGCCACATAATAAATTTAGTTATAACGTACATGATAAGCATGCGCCGCATCCAAGTATGCGCCGCACTTTTCCTTTGCCTTTAAAATAGAAATTACTATAAAAACAAAATAAACCATTAAATCAATTAATTAGTCTTCCTTAGATGTCTCAATCACTACCTGACAGGTCCTTGCATTATGACCGGGCTTGCCGCAGACACTACAATGCCGAACACCCGGTCGCGCCGACCTTCCTTGACCACCACTCCTTGACGATTCGCTTTCTACTTGCACATCAGTATCCATCTGATCAATCGCTTGCCTTCCTTCTTCTACTGTCATTACCCCTCTTTTCTGTAGTCGGGTTCTTTTTGCCCTCCGGCGCCGACTTAGTATCTCATTTGCCTCTCCAAGGTCTTTGACCTCAGCCGTCAATAAGGCAACCTTATGCATAACCGCCTTTGTTCTCTTCGCAAGAGACTGTAGAGCTTCGATAATCGACTCTGGGGAGCTGCTCTGATGCCTTCTGATTCGTATTTTGAGGTATTCGGACTGAGACCCAGCCTCAAGCACTGTCTTTGGGGTCTTTGAGACCCAAGGGGTAGAGGGGCAATCCTCCTCCTCCGCAGGCGTTGGAGTCCGTAGCCGCACGTCAAGCTTCGAGACCACACTTTCCGGATCAAGAGGAACAAGCCCAGCTCCTCGGAAGGCCGCCTTGATATTATCTTCTGTCATAGTGGCCTGAAATGCGGCATGGAAGGCCGGGAAGAACTCGGTCTTCGAAACGTGGGTAATAGAGCATTTGATCAAATGCTCTATTTCTCGACCGTAGGCCTTCTTGAGCAGCCTAAAGCAGCCGACATCAAGGGGCTGAAGTAGATGAGAGGAATGAGGTGGCATGCAAAGCCTGATGATCTTGTTTTTGTCGCAATATCTCTCGAATTCGATAGAGTGGTGACTTTCGTGCCCATCGAGGATTAGAAGAAGATAGCGACTATTTGATCGCTTGGCTGTGCATCGGTCAAAGTGCTTTAGCCACTCGAGACCGGTCTCGTTATCGGTCCAGCCATTTTGGGTCGTCGAAACAGCCCAATCGCCTGGGAGGTTGCTCTCTCGGTACCAGTTGGCGAGGTGATATTGGCCCGCACCAATGATGAATGGCTGGATCGCTCGGCCATCCGAATTAATCGCCTGAATGACTGTAATCCATTCCTGGTTCCCGGGTTGTACTGATTTAGCTTTGAACGCCTTTCTGAACCTGCAATAACTATTCCGCTTGAAATCATGCCCATAAGAAAGCCAGTCTCATCAAAGTTGTAGATATCATCAAATCGAATGCCATACTTTGCGATTGTATTCGCCACAAGTCGAAACCAATCGCGGATAACTGTTGGATCTTCGCACTTAGCTCTCTGGTAGTCATATTGGCGAAAAAAAACGCGTCTTGAGCTCTGGGTGTCGTTTGACGAAGTTGGAAGCCCAAAGCTTGCCGACAGGTGGTGCGTCTCGATCGGCGAGCAATCGGTTGGCCATTTCTTTAACGGCACGTAATCGGGGAGGAAATCCTCGTGAATCTAGGTCGAGAATGAATTGAGCTATGATCTGTTCCTCTAGATCAGATAGTCGGCGTGACTGAGGGATCCAATCGCGTCGCGATTGAATACCCTGTCTGCGACGACGTAGCCGTCGCTCATCGACCCCATAGATCTCTGCAGCGCATCGGACGCTGACTTTTGGATTGTTTTGAAGGGCCTGAAGGGCCTGAAGGGCTATAGCCTCAGTATTTAGGTCTGACATGGTTGGTGGTTGAGAAATCAATTGATTGATTGAAAAGTTAGATGTAGGAGGGAAAAGTGCGGCGCATGCTTATTATCATGTACGTTATAAAATAAATAAAACAAATTTAATACCGTTATATAGCTTAAAAACTAAAAATTAAAATGCCTAATTTCAAAATTTTATCTGTATTATATATAATGTTTATAAGTGCTTAAAAGAGTGGTGTTTTTTAAAAGTCTTTTGTACCTGTCTCGCATCGACCAGCAGCTCGCGGCCGAGGGGGGTTCTCGTCTTACTACCTGCCAAGTGACTATGGTGGAAGGGCTTGCGAAACTGCACGTCGGCCTGTGTGTGATTCAGCAAACGCATCAACCGAAAAGAGATGAAATGGCTGCCGTGGCACTTTGTGCTTTGTAACACAGCTGTCACAGCACAACAGCGCGAACTGATGAAAGAACTTGTCTCGGGTGGCGGCAGACCCGACGGGACGAAGGTCGCATTACGATCCACCCGTATATGCAGTACATGGTACATGTGCAGGAAAGAAGTCGTCTGGCTTTTGAAGACGATGAGGGATGGAACTAGCAAAACCCCGCATGCTTTTTGCGACCAAACCACAAAGGCGAAGCAGACTGTTACGAGATGTTGGCCCGTTGGAGGGCGTTGTGATGGTGATGGGAAGCGAGACGCAGCGCGCTTAAAGTTTTGGCCAGAACTGCCGCCGGCTAAATTTATCGTGGCCGGTGAGGTCGGTACGTACCTTCGTAGTCTGGCCCACGAACTTACTGCCAGGCTCTCTTCCGGTCAAATTCGGACCAACCAACCACTGCAACCTCCATGTCCCCCTTCCAGGCAAGGGTAAAAGGGAACACGGGAAGCACCGAGCCACGGATTCATCAGAAGTGGATCGATGGGCGAGCTTGGTTGGGCATCGACGGCCAACGGCGGCACTTGGGGATGGGCAATCAAGCAAGCAAAGCAAAGCACGGTGGAGGGGTCCTGTCCTGCGAAGATGCGTGGCACGCCTTGTGTCGATGGAGGTTGAGTCAGCCAGGGCCGTTGAGCTGCGATCAACCTGGGACCCCTGCCAGGCATGAGGAGAGTGCCTCTCATGCTATCAATGGCATTCTTGTTCTGTTTGATGCCCTAGATATTCGTGGCCATGCGTCTTGATTCTTACACACAGATATGCTGTGGCTGTGCGAAGCCGGACGCTTGCTCGCGCACCTCGTAAATGCTGCTCAACAGCCCGCAACGTTGGCCATGGCTCACCAAAACGGGACATGGCCTTTCGTCCTCATCGTCTTTTGTCAGTCTGGCGGTTAAACCGTCGACTGGTTGGTTGGCCATGGCTGCTTCGACCACGGAGCGCTGAGAGACACCCGTGGTCACACCACGACGCACCCGACGGCCCCCCATCCGCCCGTCGAGGCGGCTCGTGATTGGCTGCGGCTTGCCAGCTGTCCCCTGTATTCGTGGCCTGCACCGGCTTTGGCATTGGGTCATTGGGCGACGGGACGCTTTCGCGACGGCATCGGGCAGTGTTTCGCAAAGTGCACAAAGTACGAGTACTGTACAAAATAGAAAAAGGTGGTATTGGGTGCGTTGGCCACCTCATGACGACAGTATCAGTTGCTTTATCATGATCGTCATTGACATTGGCTCTCTGCCGCCCGTCTCACTTGAGGCTGCTTCTGATTCTTGCTACAACTGCTGCACTCTTTGCTGAGCTCTGCTGCAATCCTTCACTCAACCCTTCGCCCTTCGCCCATCGGCCGCATTCGGCGCCAACCCCATTCTTGCCCTTGCTTTTTCATCCTCATATTCCTTCATTTTAATTGTCTCTCTCATGCAGGACGCGACGGCATGCCATTGCAGTCTCTGCTCATTACTATTATTGATTTTTTTCAACGGGTCCCTCCTATCCAGGCTATCGTTTTAGTGCCTGAAGCCTGAAGACCCAGCCCCAAAAGACCCGGACCTAATCCCAGGCAGCCCCAGACTGCTCAGACTGAAGGCTCGAGCCTCATCAGGTCTGGACGCGCTTTCCATTTGACGACATATCCCCTCAACTTTTGTTCGGCTTCCATCTTATTCTATTTCCCCCCTTGACCAAGCCTACCCTTTATCAACCCTTTCTACTTCTTGTCTGATAATATTTAAACACCTCCGCTTGCTCTACCCTCGCTCCTTCCCGTCGACATCGACGCAAACCCATCTGACACTCCGTCCGACCCAAACCCCCATGGTTCACCATGTCCTCCAAGGACCGTGATGTAGACGTCCCGGCCGACGATCGACCGCGCGAGAAGACCAGACGCTCCAAATCCGAACGCAAAGAAAAGAGAGACCGAGACCGCGATAGAGATCGAGATCGAGACCGAGACCGAGACCCGGATCGCCGTCACCGTCGCTCTTCCCGCTCGTCCAGAAGCAAGCTCAGCGTCGAGAGCAGCGAAACACACTCTCGGACCTCGAGCCGTCGCCACCACCGGCGGCGCGAGAAGGACAAAGATGACCTCCACCGCGTGCGAGAGAGGGCCACCTCGATGAGCGACGTCACCAACTCGGACATGAATAGGACCACCTCGATAGCCGGCACCACGTCGTTTGTCTCGGACCGCATTTCTCTGCCGTACCCTGGCTTCAGCAGGGCGCATAGCAAGGAGGCCATCGTTAGCCGCGAGTCTCTGGCTATTCCCTCGCACACCAATCCCCTGACTCCCGATCAAACGGACGTCGACACGGGAATCCCTGGCGGTGAGGAGACCCACCACCAACCGTCGACGAACGATCAAACGGACCGGCCGCCGAGCCCCCCCGAGACCGACATTGATCCAAACAAGGAGGCTATTGAGGAGGAAGAGGCCAATGCTGGCGAGGAAACTCCCAAGCCGGCCGAGACCCTGGCTTCAGAAACGACACCCAGGGTTGAGACTCCGCGGATACAAGTTCCTGAGGAGGTTTTGACTGAAGAATCAACCAAGAGTGCCTCTCCTCTCGAGGCTCTGAAAGAAGAGGCTCTTTCCGGACTGCCTCTCAGAGACGAACCCGTTTCTCGACCGCGGTCAAGGACAACCGTCTCTCGCTCCGCATCTCGCAACGAGAACTCTCGAGTCAGCCGCCGATCGGTGTCTTCCAGCCAGGCCACCTACGTCAAGCCACTCAGCTCTAAATCCAAAGATAAGCTTCGATCCGAGTCTCGGAGCTCCAAAATCAAAAGGACAACGTCAACCCGGAGCCACAGACACCTGGAGCCCGAGGAAGGCGAAACCTCTCCCTCGAGCGTTCCTGATTCATCTCCCAAGACACCGACCCAAACTGCCCAGTTTCCCCCTTCCGACATGTACCCTTCCAACAAGCCAGAGCCACCCACAGTCGAGGACATGGAAACGTTTGCTTCTTTGCACCAGACAGCGGCGGCTCCCTCACCACTGCCTCCGCCACCGCCACCAGTTCTCAATGTCTCCGATGTTCCCCGTGTGGATTATTTGCTGCAGAATGGAGGCCTCGCATACCCGGCGCCCAAGAACTTCCTCGCAGCCTTGCCACGTCAGAACGGAACTCGACCCTCAAACCCGCCCTTGGTCGGCGCTGAGACTCTATTCGCTCCCTTCTTTAACCTCCTTGATCAGTACAACACTGTTCTGAACAAGCAAGGTTCCATCGCCGTTGCCACGGGCCACCGATCCGTCGCCCGCAGACTTCTCGACCGGCTCGAGAACGTCTTTTCGCGCGACCTTCCCCCAAACGGATGCTCCTGTGTCATGTGCGAAGCCGGACACGAAATCCATCGAGGGTTGAACTGGGGAGATGTTTTGGAGTGGGTTAGCGGCCGAATCGAGCTTCCCCCATGGCCACCCGTCGATCTCGCTGAGATTGGCACCAAGGCTGCCGAGGTCTCTGCAGAGTTGCCTCCCCGCCCGCAGTCTCCCGTTAAGCTGGATCCTGATATCGCCGAGGAATTCAGAGAGCATTACCTTCGCCAGACGAAGAAGGTTCGATCTGCTGTCGACCGCTGGCTGTCAAACACCGGGGAGACTCCTGTCCCGCCACCTCAGGATCTGGACGACGAGACGTTGACCTTTGCTGTCCTCACCAGTCTTGATCCTGAGGACCGACCTTACTTCAACGCCTTGCTCACTGGCTCCAAGGAGCTGCGATCTGGGAACCGTGCGCCGACGCCTGTTCACCGTCCACGAAGCGACTTTATCATTAAGACTGGTCTCTCGCTTCAGCGACTTTACAGGCTGCCTCAGGCTCCCCGCGATGCCGAATCGGCCATTTACCTCATCAAGAACCACCATACTCACGACCTGCTCGTTACCCTGGCTAACATCAACAACTCGGAGTGGGAAATCTTGATCTCTGGTCGGTTCGATGGCTTCCTTTGGTCTGGCGCCGACGACGACCAGACGCATGCCACACCGGTTGAGTCTCGGGGACCAACTCCAGCCAGCGGCTACTATCACACGCGTACGGTCAGCCCTGCACCCAGCCGGCAGCCCTCCATTGGATCCCGGGCCACCACGCCCTTTTCGCCCTATTCGCGCGGCTCGACTCCGGCCTCGTTTGTGAGCCTCCAGTCTTCGGGCGTTGCTGGTCGACAGGCCGTCTCCAACGACGAGGAGATGGAGATGGCGGCCATTGCCGAGATTGAACGGGAGATTTACAAGGGCATGGAAACGCTCGAGGATGCTTTCGAGAAGCTCCATCTCCGGGCCGAGGTGGTTCGAACGGGGCTCCGACAACGCGGAGCCGGCTTAATGCAAAGCCTCCAGAACCGTCGACGCATCGATGTCTATGCCGTCCCGAGTTCGGGCAACTCGCTGGGTTCTGGCTACGAACGCCCGGCGTGGGCACAGGGGAGCGAGTGCGAGAGCGAGAGTGAATGGGGTGCTGATGATGTTGACATCCTGCCGGACGATTCGGCCAGCAACATTAGCAGCTCAAGGCACCGACGGCCTAAGAGGCGAACGGAGCGTCGAACCCCAGCACCCATCGACGAAGAGGACGAGGAAGAGCGCTGAAGGGGGATTGAGAGCGGGCAGACACCAGATACGCATCGACGACGAAACTCGCGGACCATAATAGCACGAATTTGAACGCTACGGAGGGGACAATTGCAATTTGCGAATCTCACGACGAGAGTGCCTTCGCCAGAATGCACTTTTATGAAATGACAGACATAGAGGAGTTGAATGGAACGAAATCTTGCCCTTGTTGCTGGACGAACTTGCTGATTACGACATGGCGGATTTATGCCGGAGTTTGAAATGGACTGAATACCGTGTAAGCTTTTTTGATGAATTGTTTAGGTGGTCATTTGGTTTTCCTTGGTTGGCTTCCTGTTTGGGAGGACTGGCGATGTTTGTCACCCGCCTCGTTGGTGTCGTCAACATCAACCACTGCTGGAAAGGGGAAATTTGCGCCGTTTTCATTGGATCTTTTCTTTCTTTTTCTCTGAATCATCGGATATTACCACTGGATCAAGGGACATAGGTTTTTAACGGCCGAAACGATTTGTAACTCGGGGTATTATTCTGCGCGAGGAGCGATATCATGAGGACTTTTTTTGGTGGACAATGTCTGGCTTTGGGTTTACTTGCAACCCGATTTGCTGTCGGCAGGAATTCAAGCGAGTGAACCAATCACTGAAGCCTATTGCCGTTTGAGAGTTCCTATTCTGGGTTTCTTCCCAACGAGGGTAATTCGGTGTGATTCACAATGACCTCGACTCATCGGGCAGATCGCCTTGGTTTGAAGCCTGCCTCCCGTTTGCTTCTCGATGCGGGCGCTCGACTTCGCTCCTCCGGGGCCGTTTACTTCTCAACCAGCCCGCGCATCTTCGCACAGCACCGTGCGCAATCAAAGCAACCAAAAAACATAAAAAATACTGTACAATGGAGGCCCTGTATTTCAAATCCCACTTACGCTTTCTATTCCCGATATCATACACATTTGATGTTTTTTCGCTTGATTTGGCAAGTTTCAGCCAAAAAACATTCCTTCCCCCCCAGCGCCCCTTGATCGTTGCCTTGTTGCGTGTCCCCCAAAACTCCCGTCCGCCGCCAACATGTCCTCCCCCTTGGCCAAAAAAAATAATAATAAGGTAGCCCTTGTGTCTTGACTTTACCCTGGTTCTTGTTTTTTCGCTCCAATCCCCCCGTTGCATTTGCGCTTGATGACACCGTTTTTCTGGAAGGGACTGTTGTTCCGCAAACCCTGAATTGATGCGAGCAGGAAGGAAAAAAAAAAAAAAACTGTTGCACAGAGAACCAAAACGCAAGCATGCAGAAAAAGCGGCAAAAGAGAAAGGATTCTTCATGTACGCCAACTCCCAGTTGTTCTTGATGTGATTGATTAGATGTTTTCTCAGCCGTTGTAAATGGCCTCGAGGAGGTAAATAAAGCCAAAGAGCAGGAAGGAGGCGGCGCCACCGACGGTGACTGTCTTGTTAGCAAGCAGTACGGCTGTAATCGAATAGAAACCTGTGTACTCACCGACTTTGAGACTGACGCGGCCGGCAATAGCACGGCCGCCAATGACAGCGATGCTGGTGCAGAGCATGTGTCCGGCCGACGCACCCAGCGTAACCCACCAGTAATCCTGGCCGGCCGCCATGGCAACAGTGGCAATCTGGCTGCGGTCGCCCCATTCGCCCAGGAAGGTCATGGCAAACGTCTGCACCCACGCCGGGCTCAGGAGCAGCGAGAGCAGGTTCCCGGCGCCCTGCATCGCGCTCGACACGGCGCCCTCGGTCGCGCCAGCCCCTCGGACGGGCGATTGGGATGGCGAGCGAGGCGGGGAGATCAGGCGGTTGTTGGTCCTTGACCTCCGTCCGTTGAGGCCCATCTCGAGCGCGTAGCCATCCACCGAGCCGCCTCGCTTGCGTCCCATCTCCTTTTCCTTCTCGGCGAGCTCCTGTTCGACCTCGTGCATCTCGGCAGAGACGCCCTCGTCGGGGTCCATCTGAAGACCTTCGCGCATCAGCTTGGCTCCAAAGACGAAGAACAGGAGCGCGGCGAGGAAGCTGGTGAGGCGCTTGGGGATCAAGGCCGGCACGGCGTGGCCCATAACCGCTGAGAGCACAGTCATGACCACCAGCGCACCGGCGGCGGCTGTGAAGACAACCATCCGGTCGTGCTTCATGGCCATGAGGGCGGCCACGAGGAACGTCTTGTCTCCAATCTCGGAGAAGATGATCATGGTGAAGGAGAGGAGGAAAGAGTGGAATGGTTGAATGATGCTTTCCTCGTCGTGACCATCTCCTACTTTATCATTCGAGTCGAGTTGGCTCTTGATCGAGTCGGGAACCGGGGGCGCATTGCCGGTGGGCCTCTCGGGGAGATCATCTGGCTTCTGGGACATGTTAGGATCAACATAGTACGTGGTAGAATACAAGCATTCTTACGTCCAGTCCGGTGTAGTCGGCCTCGGTGGCCTTTTCGGACGGCTTGGTGACGGCATCCTCGTCCGTCTCCCTGGAGCCCTTGGAGCCGTCGGCAGCCAGAATCTTCTTCTCCTCGCTGTGAGGCAAAGGAGGCTGTTCCTTTGGAGGTGGAGGCCGAGTGACGACCTTCTCGCCGGTTCGGTCCTCCTCGGCCTTTCTCGCCTTGGACTTTTCCGTCATGCCACCCTCGAGACCCGTCTTGCCGTGGGCGGCATAATCGCGGTTCTTATCGAACATGACGCCGTCGTTGGACTCGGGGATCCTCTTGCCGTCTACGACGGTCGGGTCGTCGGGCCGGCCGTCGAGTGGAGGGAAGCCCTTTTGGGTCCCGTCGGAGCTCCGTTTCGCGCCGTCCGAGTCGACAAAGGGCCCGAGATGCGGCTTCCCATCCTTGCCGTCGACGGGGGCGTCCTTGGTGGGAACGCCGTGTCGCTTGTTGGCGCTCGGAGGAGAAACGGCGTCGAGATCTTCCGGGGGCGTGATGGCTCCGGCGGCGTCTTGCGGGTAGCTGGCCACGGCCACGGCATTGACGAGCGCCGGGAGGAGCAAAAGGAGAAGCGACGAGTGTTTGGGTTGGAACTTCATGGCGGAGACGGCACGGCGGGACGAGAAGATGTTTCGGACGGGCGTGCAAGTCCAAAAAAAAAACTCGCAGAATCACGGTCGCGGTCGCTGGGAGAAGAGTCGAGGAGATGCGAGGAAGCGAGGACGGAGTTGGCGGTGGTGATGGTGGGAAGAATCTGGAGACGTGTTTCGACTTGGCTATGGAGCTGGTGATGACGACTCGTGTTCGCACTGGATGGTCAGCAAGCCCGTGACTCGGTGCGCCAATGGAGGCGAGGCAGAAGACGGGACGAAAGGAAATAGAAATTCAAAATGACGAGGCAACGCAGCAGAGCTAAGAATTATGCGACAGCAGAAAGGAAAAGGAAAAGGGGGATCGAGGACGGTTTGGAGAGAAGAGTTGAGACGATCGGATTTGGATTGGAAAGGGTTGAAATGGGATTGGGGCGTCGGCGGCCGCGATTCAGAAATAGAAGCATGCGGAGTTATGCTTTCAGGGGATCAGGCACCTGTAATCACCAGGGGAGTGCCTACAAGAGTCTGCAAGAACCGACGGTTGCCCTAACAGACGCAAGTTAGTCCCTGTCTGGCACTATCCGACGGCATTGGATTTTGACGGTCTGCGGGGACCAGGGCTCGAGCTAGAATCCATGGCGTGTGGAGGTGACTGAATGTCGAGAAAACAACAACTTCCAGATCAAAAGAAAAGAATCGAAACTGAAACAATCCGCGCGCATGCTCCGAGTCGTATATAAAATTAGCAGAATATCGGCACTCGTAACATGCAGCTCGCCGTTGGAAACGCCGTGACGTACCGTGTTGTACTCCCCCACGGCACCCACCGCAGCTCGGTACATGCAAGTACTTCCACCCCAGTTCGCGGGTGGTACGTACCCTGCAACTCAGCTCCGCCTCACCTGGCAGACATCACTACCTCGAACCAACCTATCCGTTGCTCTCATTCCTGCAGCTTCCATCCCGCCTCTTCACGCGGGCGCTTCATGCAGATTGCTCGACTGTGCCCGCTGCAGACGTGGCACATCCCAGACGCCACAGCTGCCGGCTTACAATTGTAGTTAGTTATGTCTCAACTCTTGAGTATTTATTATCCTCCACCTCGCCCTCTCTTCTTCGCCCTGCTTGACCATTCTCTCTCCCTTCATCTACTGCTCTATCGTTTCTCATCTCTTCATCCATCGCTGGCCTTTTTCCATTGGAATCAATCATCATGTGCCGCCCTCTGTACATCAACCCCGGCTATGACAACTCGGACATGCTCCGTCTGAACCCGGACCTCGACGATAGTGAGGACGAGGGTCTAGGTCGGCCGGAGCGGCCTCGTCACCCCCCTCCGGGCGGTCCTGGCTACCCGGGCTTTGCCCCTCCGGCCAACGCTCCTCAACAGGACGAGGACAGCAGCAGCACGGGAGAGGATACCCCCGAGATCGACATGTCCTCGACCCTCGGCGACGAGAACTTGCCTTCGTATCAAGCCTTGACTTTTGGCGACGAGAACGTGCCACCGTACCAAGTCTCGGCCTTTGGCGACGAGAACGTGCCTCCGTATCAGGCCTTGACCTTCGACTACGAGAACGTGACTCCGTCTGAAGCCTCGACTGACTACGACATCTTGACTCCTCCTGAAGCCTCGACCCTCTACTACGAGGACGTGGCTACGTCTGAAGCCTCGACCCTCGACTACGAGGACATGGCTCCGTCTGAAGCCTCGACCTTCGAGGACGACGACCACAACTTGACTCCGTCTGAGGCCTCGGAGCCGCCTGCCTACTCGCCTCACCCTCACACCGAGGGGAGTAGCAGTCAGCAATCCTTGAGGGAGTTCCCCGTTGCGATCCGTCGCACTAAGATGGGCCCGTTCGGAAAGCAGATTGTCTATTGGGACCGTCCCCCTTCTCATGGGGATTTAGTACCGTCTGACGACGAAGACGAAGACGACGACAACGACCTCCGGGCCTGCCCCGACCACATGGAGAACGGCGGCCCCCGGGTCATCATCAGCCACACCTCCTGTGACGACGACGACGACGACCGATGGCCCACGGGCCCGCCTCCTCCGCCGACGGTCCCATTTGCCGTCCCCGAGATGCCAGACACCCCGGTTGCTCCCGTCCCCCATGCTGGCCAGGACCGCCACGGCTACACCCAATCCGACTTGGGTGAAGGTCCCTCTTCGCCTCCATCCGAAGTGCTCCCCCCGTACACGCTCATTGACAACCAGCCCAGGGGCACCACCCAACGCCCTCACTTTGTGCCACCCAGAATCCGTCGCCCCATCATTGTCAGTCCCCGCGTTCGAGTGGCGCCAAGCGACGGATAGGTGTTCGTCCCGCCCAACGGTCGAACCTTTACCATGTTCGACATCCGTCACATGATGAACCGCGGATATTGAGTCTCTGGTAAGGCCTC
This sequence comes from Thelonectria discophora, assembly GCA_911649645.1. Lineage (NCBI taxonomy): Eukaryota > Fungi > Ascomycota > Sordariomycetes > Hypocreales > Nectriaceae > Thelonectria > Thelonectria discophora. Next base: position 2,740,372 of record CAJVRK010000012.1, read on the forward strand.
CCCTTGGGACGAGATTAAAGCGTCTTGACTCGTATAAGCTGACCAAGCAAGCGGTCGCGCCATCATGAGTATGTGACAAGGGGGACAGGTGCTCGATACTATCTTTCACTGCTACGAGATTACTGCCCACATTGCATCAGAGTCACTTACTCGCGCGATTGGAGCTCAGGTTGGGACACTGGAAAGCCATACTCGAGATATGGACGACACATTCGCTCGTTTTTCATAGTGCTCAAGTCACTGTCCTGACCTATACTCTTGAGTGCCATGACCATCGCTGTATGATTTCAGCACATGGCCCATATCTCCAAGTGACGCGTGAAGTCATCTATCCGTACTGTCCAGTCGGCGTGAACACTCAACGCCCAGCCATCGCCCGATCCTCTGCATCTCTCCACACTCCAACCAGGCAGCATTCCACTTCCCATGCTTTGGAAAATACAGCACACTCCCCAACATCTCGTGGCCGGCAGGAAGCCTTAAGCCACACCGGCATCCAACACTCCAACCGCCCAACCAACTCCCAACAAACCCCCTAACCCCTCCTCTTGGACAAGAAAACCTCCCTGCATGTCGACTAAACCTCAACAAGACACATAATTCTCTATAAACCCAGCCAGCCTGCATGCGAGAACCCCCACCGATCGCTTGACCGAAAGACGGGCCTCAAATCACCCCCTCCTTCCCCGAGAAACGGAGAACATGCACTGCAGTTACGGCTTCCAAAACGACAAAGAAGAAGATGGGGAATTACGCGGCTTGCATTGGTCAAGTGTATGTACCTAAGATAAACCCCCGCGTGATGAGCGACGTGGTGGGATTGATTCGTTGGGGACGGGCGGCACAGTCGTAGGGGCTGGTAGGTAGTACTTGGCATATCTACCTATGCCGTGCCGACCGGCTATCAGTTGAGGGGAAGCGGGTATTAGTTTTCACTCTTGGGTAAGGCGGCAGTTAGAAAAAGACATGAATCCTTGCTACTTTTACCTATCGGCTCGCATGAACTCGTAAATTCGATCAACCAGAATGAATCAATTTTGCGCACCAACTAAGCCTCTTCCTTGAGAAGTTGATCTTTATTACAATTATCAAATACAGACCCATCATGCCGACTCCTTTTCCTATCCGTGACAGAGTACTTGTTCTACCTAATAACTATTATACATTATAACCCCATCATGGCATCTCCTTCTCCTATCCGTGACAGAGTATCGTAGAATTTACTTGTACCACCACCTAATTACCCCACCCCCTTCGCCATCCCCTCCTCGTCAACACCGCCGGCGAACTCTTCACTCGACCGACTCCCCCCGGCCGCCACAGCCCAGTCCCAGCGCGGCACAAGCAAACGCAGAGCTGCCCCTCGTCGAACCAGCCGCTGCCGTCGACAACCTTCTTTTCGACGTCGTCGTACAGCTCGTACCTGCCTGCCCTCCTCGCCCGCACAAAGTAGGGTCCCTCGGGGATGGTGCAGCTGGGTCGGCAGAGCCACACCCAGTCCCCGATGCTGAAGTTGTACTCGGGGAACCCCATACACACGCTTCTGGAGAGAACTTGGCCCGTGGCGGTGCTGTTGGCGGTGCTGTGGCGGGATTTTAGCTTTTGTTTTGGGAGAGAGAGAGGGGGGGGGGGGGATGTGGTTGCGTACGGTGTGTTAGTGGTGATATGTACTGACATCTTGGCCTCACAATGAGATGTAGGCGTCTTCCTTGGTAACGAGCGTCTTTTGTTGGGGGTAAGAAACGACTTCTGTTGAGCACGGTGAGTTGGTGAACACCGTCTCCTGTTGGTAACGAGCGTCTGGCGTTGGATAACGAGCGTCTGGTGTTAGGTAATGACCGTCTCCTGTTAGTAACGAGCGTCTTTTGTTGGGAACGAGCGTCTGGTGTTGGTAGCGAGCGTCTTGGATCAGTAATGAGAGTCTTTTGTGGGAATGTCTGATTGAAAAAACTCGACAGCCGGCGAGAGAGAAGCCTGTTATATACCCAAACCCTCCCCAACGTCAGAAGGAGGTCCTCAACGGGCTCACCTGTCCAACGGCCTCGGACTTGCATCATGACGCACGATTTGACTTTCTTCCGGAGAGTTACTGTCCAACCTCAAGGCAGGCTCAGGTCATGACAACAGAATGTGCGATGCTACGGACGACAAGGTGGCGGTCTCAACAATCGAAAAAAGGGCAATTACTGGAAGGGAGTTCTGGAGGAGTCGTTGACTTGTGCACTCAGGTATCAAGGGAAGTTCCGAACCGGAGACCTCGTATCAACTCGCAAAACGGCAAGTCGAAACGAAAGGAATCAAGCTTTCCCCAACCGCTTGCAAGGAGAGAGCCGCCCGTGAAAAACGCCCTGGGGAGTTGGCGGCAAGCAATGTCACTCGGTTGCGACAGTTACCTATTGGATGCCCTACAGTCTCAACGTGGGATGACACGACCTCTACCTAGCCACCGTTGCCTCGTTTTTCAACTCGTTCAAAGCGATGGTCCTTGGTGGAATGCCTTCAATGTGAAGGCTTTGGTCGAGCCGCCTTGTGAACGTGGGACAGATGACAACACCACTGTGGCCCCGGTAAGGCGTGTGTTTCTACGTCCGCTTCTCAAGAGCATGTGCTTGTCGAGGGAAATGTTTCTCAATTACCCATACTTTCCCCCCGGCTACCCTCGTCAAACATCAAGTCTGTCCATTACGTCTCGTCTTCCACAGCGTACAGTGAGTTCCCAGCCACAGACCGACATCCAGCTCGGTCTGGCAACACAAACCAATGACGTGGATCCCACCCGGAAACCGAGCGTCTTGGCACGCCTCAGCTCGCTTTTCAACACCATCTTGGTATTAAACACCACACGGAAACATCCAGATGAACGTTTGAACTACAGGCCACCCTATCCGCTTGCTAACTCGGTTTTGCTTGGGTTCACAGTCTAGGACTTGCCCAACGGATACACCCGATTCTCGGTCCTCGTCGCCTCGCACGAATCCTTCCAGGTCTTGCGACGATTCCCACGTCTGCACGCGCATGCTGCTGCTTGCCGCAGGACTGCAGATGCCGTCATGGAATACAAAAGCGGGTTTATGTTCTACCGAAATATTATTTCCCCGTGAGAGCGCCTCATGGACGCGACACTAGGTACTTGCATGAAAGCATCATGTCCTTGTCTGAGCGTATACATTGGCAGCCACCAAAGCCCGACCTACTTCTGTCCAATTTCGAGACGAGATGCCACATTGCTAAACAGCAATCGTTCCTCGATGAGAGACCTATGGGCGATACCGCAAGCGCTTGCCCCTGACGAAACTTCTGTCGGCCTCGGCTGGGGCGTTTTGAGCACTAGGGAAGGGTTAACTCTACGAAACTGCTAGGCTATGGGCTAACTAGACGGCATCGTTTGGAAGATACATGTCGACGATGGCGCTTATGCGCTTAAAGTTGTAAGGTTTCCGTGCACTTTGTTTTTGCAGGGACAGTTGGCTAACGATGAAGTTCTGGGATAATCACCCTCCGGAGGACAGTGAGAATGCCAGAATGGCTCCCTCCTCGAGATGATGCGATTCGCGATGGAGAATTCTTCCCCTTTATTAGGTCACGATGCTTCCAACCCAGCTTCGAATGCATATTGAAGCGCAGCTGCCCCTGACACGCTGAAGAAGACAAACCCCGGAAGCTCGTCAATAGGGATACCCCAACGCGATGGGCGGGAACGCATCGCCAAAGCCACAAGAAGCGGTCTGCGCCCTCTACAACAGCCTTGTCGTTTTCGCCTTCCTCGATGTACTCGTAGACGAGGGCGACGTAGTTCCTGTCGGACGGCATCGAGCTCTAGATCTTGGAGATCTTGTAAGACGGCGTCTTCAAGTCCCAGGGGAGTCGGCGGAACATGTCGCCGCTGAGCCTCAGCCAGCCGAAACACTTCATGGTGCGCGGCATCGGCGCAATCGGCACCGTATCGGAGCTCCCCGCGGAAGATTGCGCCAGACGGCCCTTGTCGGAGAAGGCGTAGAGGTTGTCCAGCGGCTCGCCCTGGGTCCGAGGATTCGCGTGGACCCGGATCGACGTTGACTCGAGGGCGGCCTGCGCCATAGTCGCCTCCATCATCTGGAGAATGGCAGCGTTCTGGCACTCCCGCTGGGCGGCATAGTAGTGATGGAAATCGGGAGGGTCTGTGTCTCAGAACAAAGAGAAGGGTCAAACCTGAGAAATCTCCGGACTATTTTGTGATGACACTTACCACCTTCAAAGCCAACGGGCCCGTCTCCCCGAACCAGTCCTTTCAGACATATCCGTCGAGTCCGCCGCCGGCCTATCCTCCCAGGTCATGGTGCTCAGGTCAAAGGTGCAGTGTCGGAGGCGCGGCAGCTCGAAGTCTCGCGCTGTACAGGGTGGGTGACCACTCATCGGGTTGTGGTCGAGGAATGGCACCTGCATCGCCTTTTGCCAAACGGGATCGGGCTTCCGGATCATGCGTTGTCGTTCTTGATGGAGTCTCAACGCGTGACTCATGGTGATTGAGGAGGTGGTTGTTTGAGAGTTTCTGGTCCTGGAGGGATTCGTCTTACCATGGGCCAGCAAGCATACCTAATATGCGGGACCAACAAGCGAGGCTGTTCCTCTGTTCCATGATGCTCCCATTTGGGTTATCCCACCCTCCCTCAAATGGGAGAAGGGGCAACGTCGGACCTAGAATTCACCCTGACAATTCCTATACCCGTCCCAACTTGGAGTCTCCTGCGACCTCTTAAGCGGACTAGAGCGTCTCCTATACGTCATCTATAGGTTATTACTAGACTTCCCTTCTAGCGTGCTTCGCTTCCTTAACTGCCTTCTCTACCTTCTTATTCCACTATCTCTGCGCGTTATAGGAGGAGCCCTGGCGCCGCAGCCCTCCTGATCGCCTGCAGTTCGCTGATTAATCGGGTGGTCTGTGAAGGCCTCGTTAAACACTCTCGGCCACGCTCACAGCAACCCCCGAAGGCGGCCCCCACTTTTGCGAACATGAACCCGCGGATGGATCGGACCTTTTGGCCGCACGGTCTACTATTCAACACATCCCGTTACAGTAATATAAAGAGTTTGGGTTTGCTATAAGGAGGACATCAGTGGTCGCACCCGTACTGGTCGGGGCGGACAGCACTATGATAATACCTAGCTCGTGAAGTCGCTAAACAGCCTCTTGGCATAACTTTAGATCCGTAATAGTTGGATAATGACCAGAAATCGCCCTGAGCAGAAAGCTAATAACTCGATCCTCTTCGTAAGTATAACCAAGCATATGAGGTGTAAGGTTGGAACCTTGACGCATCAAATTCTCGTATACCCTGATTTCCCGTACGATTGCCGGCACTTCGTATTCGAACCGAGCAATCTTCAAGATGCACTGTCTCCCATTTTCCTGTATACGAAAGACTTAAAGTGTTAAGGACTCGATTATTTGCAGCTCCAGAACGCTGAACTGGCCATATGAGCCATGCAGTAGGTCCAAAGGCAATGTGTGCGGTTTGAACATGTCGGGCTGCGTTCGTATGCCGTCGCCGTCTTTCGAAATGGTCAAGGTATTCCACGTGCCAGTCCAATCTGGAAGCTTCGAAAGGGCGCGTATTGCTTTGGGGCCGTAAGTTTGTGAATCTTCTCGAATGAAATCGAGATGTTCGAGTAAAATATAGATGACTTGCTGCGTGCGCTTATTTTTCTGAAGGACTCTATGGAGGCAGTTGTCGGGCCCGAGGTTAATTGACAACATAGAATCCTGGGTGGTCATATTAGTCAAGCTGACGCAAGTAGGACCAGGTGGAGTGATGAAATGCAACGTTGGAAAAACGATGATAGAATCGGTGAAAGCGGTCTCTAAAGATGGAATAAAGACAAGAAATTCAAATAAAGATCCCAACTAGACCTAGGCTTAGTTTGGACTTGTCTAGGTGGTCAGGGCGGCAGTATCTGCAATGTCGCGGCACTCACTGTCTCACGGCCATCTGCGCTCCCGGTTTCTCTGAAGCTCATCCGCCGCCACCCAATCAAGACATTTCCCGACCAAGCCTGACATCCCTTTACCGTAGTTTGGTGTGGGATTCTCCCTCCAAGACCCCCCTTCTTCATATCTCTTACCTCTTTCAACTTGTCATGTCGGACGATACAGAACAAAACATTACTATTTACCAACATTACTGTCCCCAAGGAGTGAAGGATGTCCTTGCCGCGGGAAGCAGTGCTTTTATCGGAGAGGTAGATGAATTCACGGTCATCAAATATCCTCTAGCCCCCGGCGGGGACATGACCCGTCTGGAGGTGGAGAGGAAGCTTCTCGAGATCGGACCACATGAGCGCATCATAGGGCTCAAGAGCTTCTCGAACACAGGCCTTTACCTGGAACGCGCCCCGAACGGAAACGTAGCCGACTACCTGCTCGAGTCGGGCAAGCCGCCCCCTTCGGTCAAGCAGCGGCTGGCCTAGTGCCGAGAGGCTGCCGAGGCCGTCGCGTGGATCCATGCCCGACGCGTTCTCCACTGCGACATCCAACCCACCAACCTGCTTCTCGAAAAGGACCTCCATATCAAACTTTCCGACTTCTAAGAGAAGCAGCTGTCGGAGGATGGCGAGGTGCTCCTCGACGGCTGGAGCGGAACCTGCCGATTCTATTGCCCTCGAGACGATCCCTTTGACTCGGGCGTTAAGACGGACCTCTTTTCTCTGGGATGCACCATCTATTTTCATCATTATGGGCTATGCCGTGTTCCCCGATATCATCAACGGGGAAGACACATGGCATGAGAGGGTGGAAGCTAAATTCGCGAGGCAACAGTTTCCCCAAGACCAACACCCCTGCGGTGCTGTCACCTTGAAGTGCTTGCAGAAGAAGTATGAATCTGCCGAGGAAGTTGTGCAAGATATTGAATTTCTTGAACGGGACTTGTGATCTGGTCACCACAAAATCTGCATCTTACATTCCTCTCACACTTCCTCGAATTGGGGTTCCCAAACTGCTCATTGTGATTTTCCTTTTTCTTTGCTCTCATCCTGGGTTTTTCGTCTCGAAACAATGCCCAGAGTTGATCTGGAAGTAATCAATTTCTTCCAAGATGGCGGGGAGTCGTCCTTGCTTGCGAGCTTCGAGCCCTACAAGCTCTGAGGATGTGGCTCCGACACCATCTAACAAGTATTGCGACCAAGGGCTCGTTGTTACTCCCGAGCCCAGGAGTGAGGTGGAAGGTGAGTTTCCTACTGCCGATCGACGACCTCTGAGTGGCTCGGCTTCGCGTTCGCCGACAGAAGGCCTCAGGTATTTCATCTAACGAACGAACAGTCAGGGATATAAGGATCCGAAGCTCAATAGCGACTTCGAATTCAAGACCCTCTTTCCGGTAGCCAGCTATTGACAACCTGCGTACTTGTGACAATGACATTCTGAAACTAGCAGGCACTTTTGGACAGGCACCGGCTGACCGATACTGGCCTTCAGGTACGCGAGTACACTCACGTGACTTGTCCCGCAACCTCACGGATAAAGCTGCGGATCCCCTTTCCGCATCAATACTGTGTCTTACACATTTTGGGTTTTCGCTCTCCCACTTCAACCGTTCTTTTCGGTATAACAGCGAGCACACCACAATCTCCCATTGAGCGGGTTTCCTCCCAGTGACGACGTCATCCGACTCAACGGTACCACACCACATTGACGAACATGGATCCTTCATCAAACTCGCCGGATGACAGCTCAAAGGTCATACCGAACTCAGAGATCGAGGTGCTGAGCCAGGAAATCACGGATGAGGAGGGCATATAGCGAATCCGGACACGCAACAGAGTCCATTATCTCATGATATCCTTGCTTCCCAGACCCATGTTTGACGAGGACACCTTGTGCCGTCCGTATCTTCTGATCCCAAGGCTCCCTCCGCTGCCAGACGCAGACTGGACTCGCATGCGGCTGCGTCACGACTCAGACGGCCAATTGCATTCCTCCATTTCTTATGCTCCCCTCGACCAGATACGGTCGTGCTGGCATCCAAAACAAATCGACGTCCTTTCATTAAGGCGGCTTTCTGGCCACAACTCCCGGGTCGAAGAAGTCGAATTCGAAGACCGAATTGCATTGTCCAAGGTGGCAATCTTTGAGTGGTAGATTCCCAAGGTCGAACATGAGACAATCATCTACGAAACCATCGCGAAACATCAAAGCCCGGATGAGCAGCCAATCGCACCTGAGTTCCTTGGTCATCTGACTGAGAATGGCCGAATCGTCGGCTTTCTCATGGAGCGATTTGATGGAGATTATGCTTCGCTAGATGACCTCCCAGCATGCGAGGTTGCATTGCGCCGACTACACGTCATGGGCTTGGTCCACGGAGATGCAAATCGCTTCAACTTTGTGGTGGATCGTTCAACGGGGCACGTGAAAATGATCGACTTTGAGCATGCCGAGCCGTATGACGAGGAGAGGGCGCAGTTGGAGCTGAGAGAGTTGAAAACTGAGCTGTCTGAGACGACTGGAAGAGGCGCAGGTGTGACCACAGTCAATGGCGTGGAGCTGATCGATGCAGCGCCTGTCCCTTATCCCCAGGACGCGCAGAGGTAGAGAATGGGCGTCTCTAAATAGTAATAATTAAGTGGTTGGCCTGTCTCCGCTCTTGTTAAGTCTGTTTCGCGTGAGCTTTCCAGGGCCAAGTAGCTCCTCTATTTGCCCCTTTTTCATCATCTTCTTCTTTCCTTCTCTTTAGCTTTAGGATACTCGTTGCAGTCGCCCGGCCAGTTGTCAATATACTCAGTTGTGTGATGGGCTGGCCCCAGAGGGGCTCCAGCGAGAGCTAGCGCTGCGGCCATCAGGGCAAAAGAATTGTTGAATAGTAGACCGTGCGGCCAAAAGGTTGGGCGCCTCTGATATTATTTGGCGCACGGCACTATTCGTCTTTTCCCCTTGAGACCCCTCAATTCAACAGATTGCAGTCATCGCAATCGCTGTGCCTCACATCACAATTCAAGTAACCCGGGATCCGCACGGCTCCAGCCCCCCGCACAGGGCCCAGCCTCGCACAGGGCTACCGAGATATCAGCCAATCAGAACCGCTCCATGGAGAATGACGAACTGCCTCAGGCTTAAGGCAACGACATAAAATACGGAGTAAGGGGGGCGGACGGGATGAAGGCTTCAGGCTCGAAGGAATCTCCACCTTCCCCCCTGGTACTCTGTAGCGTGCCAGGAATTGTTTCGCTGATCAGTGGAGAGACGGGGGCTGCTGCCAGCAAATGGTTCGCGGCCATTGAAGCCAGAAAACGGGCGTGGCCTTTTCAACCTGGTTCTTCTCATGGCTCTCTGTCGTCGTCGACATGCTTCTCGACCGGGAAAAGAAACGCAAAGGTCGGGTAAATTCGTGTGAAGAGTCGCATCAATATGCGCGCCAATATTCCATTGTCCGCCGCTGAGGATGGAGTGGCATGACATGATAGGCCCATGGCATCGTCGGGTAGTATTGGGGGGAGGGGGGGAGATGTATGTAACGGGGAGACTGTACTGACCGGTATGCAAAGCGAGGGCGGCAGAGCAGGCAGAAGGGAAAGGGAAAGCGAAACGGGAGGAAAAAAAGCAAACACGGGAGACGAGCCAGCCTGTGGCGTCGTCGACATTTTGCGAAGTGGTGTGCATACGTGTACAAGTCTGCCGCATGGAAGATGCCTCTCGACGAGGATGAGAGAAGAGAGAACGGCAGCGAGAAGACGCACGCTTGTAGTGCAGACTCGCAAAGCTTTCTTGTTAGACGCAACCTGGTCGAGTGTGATGAGTGATGCGGTTTGCAGATAACGAGCCGTCCCCAAGCCAGCATATCCCTCGGTTGGGTAGCCTCGTCGGAATTTGCTTACGCCCGTCGCGGAGTCGGGCTCCAGAGGCAAGCAGAGCCTGAGACATTCTCGTCTACCCTTTTCCCGCTCGACTTGATTCTTTGCCCGGTCTACCCAAGCTCTGTTCTTGATTAGGTGACCCCTCCATTTTACAGCCCCGACAGAACGGCACGGTTTGAGCGTCAAAACTCCACAAGCTCACGGTGCTCGAGTTCCGATCCCCCAAAATTAGCTTGGGCCAAGGGATCCTCCATCAAAAACCCGCACTAAAAAGTCGGGGAGAAACTGACCCCGGGCGATTCGCAGCTTCACTGATCGGGGGGCCATCGGCAGCCGAAAAGACTCTCCGTCTGAAAGTCCTTTTGCCGTTGCCTTGCTCGCGGAGACCGGCTCAGGGCCCGTGTTCTAACTGAGACGGGCGGGGCTAGCTGACATGGGAGGGGTGGTTTTTCCCCCACCGCTCGCTAATGTGGTGAGCGTGTTGGCTGCGAAGTGTGATGCTTGTCCAGGGGCAGGTGATTTGCTCGAGAGAGGGCCGTCACGAAGAGGCTTGCAGGAAGCAACGTGAATCACGTCGATGCAAAGCGATACCACCCAGAGTTGCAGGCTTTTTTAACTCTGGGTGGTGCAGCCAGGGTGGAAATCGTGGACGGCGGGGTAAGCTAAAGCCCGCGTGAGCGGGCAGGCCATCCCAGCGTCCCTCGTGGTCCATCCCCCGGTCTGGAGGAGGAGCGGGAATCAGTGATCACTCTCCTTGCCCCAGCTAGCTCTGGAGCTCTGGAGTGCTGGCCCTCGAGCTTTGTTCGATGCGTCCCGTCGCTGGAGCTGGCCGAGATCTGAGGCTAGCAAGGACGGACCCTTGGGGCTCGACTCGTTCGAAATCCGTTGATCGAAAGAAGGATCGCTGGGTAGTGTAGCACCGGTGCTACCGTGTGCGAATGTCCCCCCCGAAGACACAAGGGACCGACGTCGCCATGGGACATTGAGAACATGCAGTGCCAACGCAACTCGTCGTGTCTTGTGAAGCATTCTCAGGCCGTAGGTACCCGCCGTTGCACCATTGTCCAGCATCCAGCACTCGAAAGACATGCACTCTCGCAGATGCATCCCATCCCATTCCTCGCAATGGAATCCTTCCTGCAGGAGACGTAATACATTCGTGATACGCTCGCCCGCATGCCCGCGAGACCGAGCCCGCCCTGTGATACAATTCTACCCGTCGCCCGTTGGCTGCTCGAACCAATCGCTTGTCTCACAACCCCCTTTGGCTTTTCCCCAACTGCTCTTGTTCGTGATTGCTACCCCAGGTCGTCTGCCAGCTACTTTCCCTCCTTTCAACCTTCTTCAGCCAAGCCCCCATCACCAATGCCTAGCGACGATTCACAGGTTGGGCTTTATCGGCTCCGAGACGACATCGATTTCCTCTCAGCCTTGCGGCCCAAGCCCAGGTTCCACGGCTTGGGATGGTATCGAGATCCCTGGGGCTCCCAGCCCCGGTGGATCAAGGAGCCGGACGAGGACGAAATCGGAGAGGTCATGGAAGACACCTTTTGCGTCGACGGAATCGACCGCGTCTCCCTCTTCTACCAGGGCAAATGCAACACCCTCTACACGGTCAGTGCCTCGACGGGAGCCGAGTTCATCGCAAGGCTGGCCTTGCCCATCGACCCCGGCTGGAAGACCATCAGCGAGGTGGCCACCATAGACTGGGTGCGGGAGAACACGTCACTGCCGACTCCTCGCGTCTTGGGCTTCCATGCGAGCAACCAGAACGCCATCGGCTTCGAATGGATCGCCATGACCGACGTGCAGGGCAGCCCGCTCCCCGAGATGTGGCCCACCATGTCCTGGGAAGCAAAGGCCGAGCTCGTCATCCGCATCGCCGAGTTCGCCGTTGAGAGCTTCCGCTCGAAAGAGTTCGGTCAGATTGGTAGCCTCACCTTTGGGCCTGCTCGCCAGTCGCCCGACGGGTTGCATACTGGAGTCACCGAGGTCGGCAGGATAGTCTCGCCCGAGTTCAGCTGGGATGAAAGCATACACCAAGTCCATTCCCGCGGTCCCTACAACGACAGTCGTCAGTGGATCGCCGCCCGTCTCAAGGCCGCCGAGGACAGTGTCTTGGAGCGTCTCTACCGCGTGTCGCCCCCGGAACACGAACTCACATTGGAGCGGCTACTGGCTATGGCCGAGTCCGACGAAGCCAACGAGATGATCATCTTCGCCGACTTCGACAGCACCTTCTACATCATCCGGAAGCTCATGTGCTGGTTCGACACGTTCTTCCCCTACGACCCATCCAGCTGGGAGAGTGCCATACCCGAGCCCACGATGCTCCTGCACCACAAGATGGACGCCCACCACATCCTCGTCGAGAACGACGGGACCCTCGCGGCCGTGGTTGACTGGGAAGACATCGCCGTGATGCCCAAATGGATGGGCTGTCGATACCCAAGCTTCCTGCGCGGACGAGATCGTGAGCATGAGCCCAAGAGGGGGGCATACCACAGCATCGGACCCAACTCAGAGTATTGTAAACACAAATACGAGCACGAGCTCACCAAGCTCCGGCGGGTCTTTATGAATGCGGTGTACGCTCTGGATCCGACCTGGGTCGAGACGTGGCAGAGCGGCGTGCCGCGGCGAGACTATGACCTGGCGCTCAAATACTGCCACGATCCCATCCTCAAGTGGGAGATTCTGGCGTGGCTCGACGATCTGGACCACGGAAGCATCGAGGCGAACTTTCGGGGCCTTGAATGGCGGATGATGAAGTATCCCAATCTGCCGTGAGAGGTGTGTGTTGGAGAAAAGAGTCAGCGTGCTTCCAAGGCATAGATGCGTCTCGATTACTCAGCAATTTGGTTGGCGGCCGGTACAAATTTGTGCGCAATCGGTACGTGCCATTCGGGATACGTGCGCGGGGATGGAAGGACTACCCGGTACGAATGATGGTGTGGTCGGTGTGCAAGGGGGTGCGAGGCCCCAAGGTATCTGCCAGGTAGTTCGACAATGGGTTTACGGATAACTTGCCTTAATTGAACAAACTGATTCTTTTCTTTTGCATCGTCACATTGCATGCCTCACTAAATCAAACACACTATTCAACAAGGGACAGCCGGACAATCTCTTCGGCTCCCATCCCGTCCATGCCGGCGCGGAGGCACTGGCGGTGACATGGGCGCGTTTTAGAGCCTTTCCCAAATCCTCCTCTCACCGGGCCACGTTTGATGTGATGGGAGTGTCAGCTGTGGCCTGTCTAGTCCTAAGCCTAATACTGAACCCTGCAAGGGACCGGTGATGGATGGAAGCATGCTGGTGAGAGCGTGTAACCGTCTGGGGGAGCTTGGGTCTCACGAACATGAAGGCGCCTGCGGCTATCCGTTGCACCAGGCGTTGAGCGGTCGTGATATAAAAAGAATGGCGGAGAGGGAGAATGCGGCATATTGAAGCTTGGAATAACCTCACTCACGCCTTTTGGTTGATTCTCGGGCCATATCGCCTCGTCAATGGCCTCGGGTTTAAAGAGGCCTAAGTCCAGATACTTGTCGGGTACCTCCACGTTGCGCCACAAGATTGTAGGGTAGCGCTATCGAGAATGGATGGTCCATGGATGCCCACCTCATCATGCCGCATGTTCTCTCGTCTATTATTATATAAGCTGTCTTCATTCGTACGCGCGAGAGTTGAATATAAAGTGGTCATCACTCGCCTCCATCCCACTCTCTCCTTTTCCATCCCCCGTGAGCTCGCTCCCATATCCCGTTCCATCCAGATCCATCTCCCATCGTTATTGCATCACTGTGTCTCATCAGCGTCGACTCTCTTCCCCCTCTACTCGCTTTGTTGCATCTTCCTTGCTTCTCCCCGCAGCCCGCGCACCCTGATAGACACCTTTTCCCCCTCCGCCGCGGGAAGTTTCGCTTAGCAGCCGTCGCCATTGCCGAGAGATCCGCCACACTTAATCCTTTGTGCACCAATTGCACGCCATCATGGCGGATTTCAACAAGGGCAAGGGCCCAGCGGTGAAGAGGCTCAAGCCCGAGCCCAAGACCTCACCCGCAGAAACCGTTGACAACAACGGCGAGGGGTCGTCCAAGGACCGCGAGGGAGACGGTGCACAAAACACCGAAGAAGCCCCTTACCAGAGGCCAGCCATTCAAAACATCACCCGCCACTTGTTAGAGAATCCAGAGCCGTATAATGGCGTTTACATGAATACCATGACCATCGACCAGATGGATAGAGGAATGAAGGCATACTGGGATGCCACGGATGATAGATCCGTGAGTTCCGTCACGGCAGACGACTCTGATGCCTGGCCCCCTCTGCCGTCTGATCATGGTGAAGACCTTGCAGAGGATGAGGCCAATGTGAACGAAGAAGAAGAACGAGAACCTATCATTTGTGAGTGCCAATTTGCTACACCACCATGCATCCCAAACTCACCCTTTGTAGCTCTCCCAGATCCCCACACCCCAAGGCCACCTCCCCCCTTTGAGCTAGTCATCGACATGACGGCCGATTTCGGGGCTCCCCTACCTCCTGCCGATGAGGCGGAGCAGAGGGATGGTGATGAAGTCGATGGGGGGCCTGGTTTCATATGGTCCATCGCTGAGAGCGGTGACGAGTTGGACGACGGCTCATACCATGACAGTGAAGCTGACGATGAAGATGACGATGACGATGACGCGACCATGGACGAGGAAAGAGAAGAGGAGGATGAGGATGAGGATGAAGAGGAAGAACAGTTCATCCAACTGGACTCGGACGACTCCGACATTGACCACGAGGGCGGAATGCGCATCTTGGAAGCGATTCGAAGTGAGTCTTTTACCTTGTCACACTCACAAACCAAATTACTCACACCCACAGACGGCGAGGACCCAGGACCATTGACGAGAGAAGCGCTCGTCGCCCTGATGCGCAACCGCAGCCTCACGCGCGTTCTCTTCCAAGACGATGCGGCCGGCGACATTGCGTTTCTCAACTCGGAATTGCGGAGGGCACGGCGACCACGTAAGGACCCAAACCGATTTCCCAAGGTTCCCAGCACGGAGGGTCGGAAATTGATGGTCTCTGGTGCTTTTGGAGTCTCTGATTTTGACCATCGCGTAAAGAAACCACTCAGCATCCGGATACTGGAGAGCGAGCTGGCCCTCGGGGACCACGTCGAGCAGAAGCGCAACCGGGGACTCATAGCCCAGGTAGGACCTGGGGTATCTTGCTGCTGGTTTGACATCTTTGCTTACTCGCACAATAGAGCCTCCTTCCCTGTAGCCGCGCCGAACAAATCGTCCACTTTGAAGAACCCGTCTACTCGGGCCAGTTCTCGGCCGACGGGCACTTCTTCTACGCCGCGTCGCAGGACTTCAAAGTGCGCATGTACAACACGTCCAACCCCTACGACTGGAAGTACTACAAGACGGTTGCCTACCCCATGGGCCAGTGGACCCTCACCGACGCCTCGCTGAGCCCGGACAACAAGTGGCTGGCCTACACGTCCATCACCCCCCTCGTTGCCATTGCCCCGACTGATCCCGCTGACACAGGAGACCCGTACTACCTGGACTTCGACTCGGGCCCGAGCCTGCCGGGCCGCCCCGGCCGGTCCTTTGGCATCTGGTCCGTCCGCTTCTCAGGCGACGGGCGGGAGCTCGTGGCCGGCACCAGCGCCAACTCGATCAACATCTTCGACATCGAGTCGCGGACTGTGCTGCACCACTTTGTCGGGCACGAAGACGACGTCAACGCCGTGTGCTTCGCCGACAAGTCGTCCCCGCACATCATCTACTCGGGCTCCGACGACACCACCATGAAGGTTTGGGATCGGCGCAGCATGGGCGACCGGCGAGAGGCGGGCGCCTTTGTCGGCCATGTCGAGGGCCTCACCTACATCGACAGCAAGGGCGACGGCCGGTACATCCTCAGCAACGGCAAGGACCAGAGCATGAAGTTGTGGGACATCCGCAAGGCCATGTCCACGGCTGACGTCGAGAGGCTCGACCCGACACAGCACACGCGCTACAGCAGCGGCTTCGACTACCGCTCGGGACGGTACGACGAATACTGGTGGGATCCCCATCCCTGCGACAACTCGCTCGTGACCTTCCGGGGGCACAAGGTGCTGCGCACGCTGATCCGTTGCCACTTCTCGCCTTCCAACTCGTCCAACTCGCGCTACGTCTACTCGGGCAGCGCCGACGGCAAGGTGTACATTTACAACCTGGATGCTACTCTCGAGAGGACTGTAGACGTCCAGGCCGCTACTGTGGGCACGCAGAAGAACGACTCGACCCTCAACTTTTATCGCTTTGGCGCGGGTCCGGGTTGGTCCACTTGCGTTCGGGATGCCAGCTGGCATCCCAACGCTCCCATGTTGGTTGGTGAGTATCTTCGTCCCTGTCTCTGTACATGTTGCTAACACTGGCCAGCTTCCGCGTGGAACGGGTACACCATGAGTAGGGGAACGCTTTCGTCACATTCCATCAACAGCGCAAGGGGTGACGAGGGAGGGCCGTTAGGTCGAAGCGTCGACCATGAACTCAGAAGAGACCCTCGGTTCACGGATTCCAAGTATCTGGCGGAATATGATGTAGATGACGATGATGATTGAACAGTTGGGCGGCCGATATATTTATACATTTTTTTTCTCTCACCTCGTCTAGTCGCTTGAACGATGTGCGATTCCTTCTTCTTCTGAACAGATGGGATCATCACCCCCTCAGAGCGTCCCGGGTGCATTATCCTGTCTTCTCAACCTGCCCCTTCGAGAATTCCAGTGCAGTAATGAAGTTGTGTGCCCACCATTATTCCGTAAAACTCCGCCCCATATACTCAACAAAGGTTTGAATTGCGACGCGGGCGTGCGAGGTTCTCGTCGCTGATGGTTTCCGTCTCGCAGCCAATTATTCGGTGGTTCGGTCGATCGCGTAATTATCGATTTAGGAAACGAGGACACGGTTGAGAGGGAGGTGGACTGGAAGTAGGAGGTTAGCGAGAAGGAAGTGCGAAAAGGGGCGAAAGACGCACTCAGCTTGACGATGTAGCCAACAGCACCCATAATCAGGAAGCCGACACCGACAGCCTGGCACAGTCGCAGGAATTCCCTCTGGTCGGCTGTAGAGGAGCGAGGTTAGCTACTGGTCCTCGAAGCAAATCGAAGCCGTGACGGCATTCATCATCATGACTTACGCTTGGTGCAGCGGCGCATAAACTGGACGCCATCCTTGGCAAACTCGGCGGGGACCTCGAGGAGCTCCTGAATCTGGTCCGACATTTTGGAGAAGGGTGATTGATGAATGAGCGAAGGAGGGAAAAAGGCGGCCGAACGGTGTGAGGTTGGGTTGTAGGTGTTCGTTGATGTCGCGTGGGAAGAAGAAGAATGGAAGGAGAGAGGCAACTATCGCAAGGGGGCGCACGCACTAAAGAATGGCACAGAGCTTCCCCATGCGACGTGTTCAACTCAGTAAATTATTCCAATTGGGAGGCCAGATCTCCAGTGCTGAGTGGTCCTTGCGGGCGGGCCGGTGATTTTCCGCTACGACGAAGACGGTCCGCCACAGCACCAGCCACAACACATGGATGTTAACGCAACTCAGGCAACCCCGGTTTGCCGGACCAGACAGCCGCCACTTCATTTAGAATTCATAGAAAGCCCGCAGCGGCGCAGCTTGAAATAAGGCACCAATACAGCAGGCACCCACTGTTCTTTCAGGCGGCTCCAGGTGTCTCGGCGCTGTCACTGGCTGCTGCGGCTCCCGAGTTTCGACGCTGGGACGCTCTTGCCTGGTCCTCGGGACCGCAAGCTCGAACTCGAGCCAAGGAAGAGCTCACTAAGAAAAAAAAGGCCAATTTAGCTGCCGTGAGGCATTCTCAAACTTGCAACTTCAACGCCCAACGAGCAGCCTCACCCGATCCTTCCGCCCATCTTCCCGCCTTGGCTCACGTCTTGTCGCCGACGGGAACTTCACGACCTCCAGGAGATAAACCCATCAGATAATTTGATATTTTTATCACTCGCAGTTCTCCCTCCGGCTACCTGCATTCGAACCCCATTCGGTTTCACAACGCCAGGTTTCGTCAGCGCCTCGCCCCTGCTTCGACCAGCCGAACCGTTGCATTGTGTCGTCCCGAGACAGAGAGGAAACAACGGGCGCTTAACTCGCTAGCTGACTTGACGACGCTTCGTCACCGACGGCGTGCCTCGTGCGATTGTCGCCCGTCGCAGCCGTGGCATGCGCGTGCCTGTGCTCCTCCGTACTTTGCCATTCCCCGTCGCGAATCGGCAACGCTTGACGATCCCCCATCGATCCATCGAGTCGAGCCGAGACGGCGCACATCGAGCGGAAGGAGCTGGAATCGTCAAGTCTAGGTGGTGATCTTGTCGATTTACCTGTATCTAAGACTTGTCACCTCTCTTGCTTGGGTCGAGGATTGCGAGCATAGAGCTTCGTCCTCAGGCTTAACTCGTGACTCTACCCCTCGTGTTGGAGGTGGACGACGAGTCTTTCTGTTCTTACTTCCTGTCTGCACCAACGCACTGTACGTATATGCAAGCTTCTTTCTTTCCCTCTGGCGCTGTGGGCTGGGGTTTCCTGGCAATATGGAGTCATGAGTGGCTGATTAGTCCGTGTAAACATCAGACGAGATTTCGCGAGTCGCAAGCCTCAATATTACCTTGGGTCACCTTGCCCCCTCTGCATTTGATCCAAGTCTACGTTGCTCAATTGAGTACCGTGTTCCGAGGCGGCTAGAATGCCTGAAGAGTTTGAAGTCGACTACTATGGCGAGAGCGACGAGGACCCCGATCGTCGCGATGATACGCACGGATATCAAGATGATCGACGTGTAGACTATGACAACTCACGTGGATATCGGGATGACCATCGGGATGACCATCGGGATGACCATCGGGATGACCGACGCCGGGATAGCTATGGGCATGACCAGCACGGGCACCGAGAGGAGCGTCCGCGGGAACACTACGACCATGCTCCGCGAGGGCATCATGACCACCGAGACGACCGGAGACGCGACGAGTATGACGACGAGCGCATTCGCCGAGATGAGCGCAGGCGGGACGAATATGAGGACGAACGTGTTCACCGAGACGACCGAAGGCGGGACCCTTATGAGGAGACCACACATCGGGATGACCGGCAACGAGATGACTATGAGGACGCACGTGTACACCGAGATGACCGAAGGCGGGACACTTATGAGGAGACCGCACATCGGGATGACCAGCGACGAGACGAATACGATGAGACCACACATCAAGACGACCGGCGACGAGACGACTATGAGGAAGATCGTTACCGAGATGATCGACAAGACGAAGTCTACGAGGATCGCCGCCATGGACACCGAGAGGAGCGGAGGCATGACGACTACCACCACAGGCACTACCAAGAGGAGCATCGGCCAGAGAGTTACGATGACCAATACATGGACGACCATCCCGATGACCGGCATGAGAGGCACGAAGATGACTACGGCCCCCCACACGGGGTAAAGAGAAAGTCGCCCGAGGACGATCGCCCGATCGAGGTCGGCGCCACAACCGCTCTGTTGCTGTCCGAACTTAACTGGTGGACCACCGACGACGACGTCCGGGGCTACGTGGCCGAGGCCGATTGTGAGGAGGAGCTCAAGGACATTACGTTCAGCGAACACAAGGTTAATGGCAAAAGCAAGGGGTACGTTCGTGGCAACCATGGATATGCTTGCATTGCTAACCCACTTCCCCAGACAAGCATATGTCGAGTTTGAGTCTCCGCAGGCGGCCACGGCCACCAAGTATGTGATTGAAGATTCATTGGTTCGCGTGCCACAAGGCCAGAAGCAAATGACGGTGACATTTTACAACCCTATGCAGAACCCCTTCAAGACCTTGCCGAAGGACGCCCCTACTCGTAAGGATCAGACTCGACAGGGTGGCCAATACAATGAGCGCCCGAACTACGGTAACAACTACGGAAACAACAACTATGGTAACAACAACTACAACAACAACAACAACAATTTTGGAGGCAACAACTTTGGCGGTGGCTACCGAGGGCGTGGCGGGTACAACCGAGGCGGCATGAACCAAAACTTCAACCGCAACTTTAACAACCAAATGGGGTTCAACGGCCCCATGGGTGGCGGCTTCAACGGCGGCATGGGCGGAGGCAACTTCAACTCGTTCAACAACCGCGGCCATATGAGCGGTATGCGAGGGGGAGGTGGCATGCGAGGTCGAGGGGGGAATATGATGGGCATGAACCCGATAGGCGGCATGGGCATGGGAATGGGTGGCATGCCCATGGGGATGATGGGAAACGGGATGCCCAGTAAGTTGCTGAACTTTAATAACTACCCGACTTTGCATGCTAATATGGGCCCAGACTTCCAAGGCATGGGTAACTTCAACCCTGGCGGCTTTGGCTTCCAGAACCAAGGCGGAGGCCCAGGCGGAGGTGGCCAAGGCGGACCCGGCGACTGGGGAAATCCTCACGGGGTCAAACGGCCACGACCAGAGTAGGATCAGGGTTGTGTTGTTGCCTCAATATGGAAACCACCCATATGACCAGCGTCCTGAAGGGCGAGGCTTTCGGGAAGCCACACTACAGCACAGGATGGAAAGGTCACGGCCGACACTCCACTGATATTTGTTGAAATGTTTTTACTGCCAGGGCTTGGGGGATTGTTTAGGAAGTCGACTTATAATGCGTGGTGTGGAGATCATGGCAATGGGGAGAAACCACCTGGAGGTTGGGAGAATCGGGATTTCAGGCCCAGTGTATAATAGGACCGGCTGTGTAATGTCAAGTTCCAACGCAGAGCGGATTGTGAATTTGTGATATGACTGGTCTGTGGCATTGTCAGCTTGTTCTCGAGTTCATTGTGAGGTGATGGACATTCTCCTCCGGCCCCGGCTTCGGCCCCACTGCAAGCTCCGAAGATGACCAGAAATGGCCCCATCATACGAGCCGCTCGTTCCTTGAATTGCACTCTGAACCGTCGAGCTTCTACGTCGACGACCTCTAAGCTCGCCAATTGCTTTGCAGCTGCTTCAATTCGCCATGGAGGCAGCTCTCCCGCGCATCCGTTCCGCGGCCTCCGCCCGCCACGTCGACCTCGTGCAGTCCATAGTCTGCGCAAGCTGTGCCTCGTCTTCCTCGTCTTCCTTGTCCCGCCGCAACTTTTCCGTCTTCAACCGTCCACCTCCCAATTACCCCGGCCACGTTCCTCTGACAAAGGTTGAGCGAGTGGGATTGGCCGTGGGCGCGAGCGTGTGGTCGTTCTTTGATCCCTACCGCCATGGTAATCTCCTTGGACCTCCCACATCGACAAGACGTTGAAGCTGATCTCGTCCAGACCTCATCGCAGCAACAGGCGAAGCCACGGCAACGCCCTACTTCATCTACCGGCTCCGCGACGCCATGCTCGCCGACCCGACCGGCCGCCGCATCCTCCGCCTCCGCCCGCGCATCTCGTCCAAGACGCTCGACCTCGACCACCTGCGTCGTCTCCCCGCCAACAGCGTCGGCCGCGCCTACGTCGGCTGGCTGGACCGCGAGGGCGTCTCCCCGGACACGCGCGCCGCCGTGCGCTACATTGACGACGAGGAATGCGCCTACGTCATGCAGCGCTACCGCGAGTGCCACGACTTTTTCCACGCCGTCACGGGCCTGCCCATTGTGCGCGAGGGCGAGGTCGCGCTCAAGGCGTTTGAGTTTGCGAATACGCTGTTGCCCATGACAGGGCTGAGCATACTTGCTGCGGCGACGATGAAGAAGGGGGAGAGGAGAAGGTTCGCGGGGATATATCTGCCGTGGGCGATCAAGAATGGCGCGAGGAGCAAGGACGTGATTAATGTGTTTTGGGAGGAGAGGTTGGAGGACGACGTGGACGAGTTGAGGGCCGAGTTGGGGATCGAGAGGCCGCCGGATATGAGGGCGATACGGAAGAGGGAGAGGGAGGAGAAGAAGCGGTTGAAGGAGTTTAAGGAGCGAGGGTATTGAGGTGGGAGGTCTGAGGTCTGAGGCCTGAGGCCTGTGTACTTGTATTGTAGGCGTCTTGGTAGTTACTCGTCATATGTGGTGGTTTCTGCGTGCATACTTGAAGTCGTAACCTGGAATTCCTAAACATCGAGGCATGCATTGTTGTAAGCCCTGAGCGCTGGCTTTATGAATCACGCATACTCGCCGAGTGGGATACCACCGGCCATCCCTCATCACCTCTCAAATTAACACATCCAGTTTTGAATCTCCTCCCCCCTTTCCTCTTCACAACCCCAGCAAATCATCATCGTCATCGTCCCACGCCTTGCGCCGGCTCACGACAATCTTCTCCTCCTCCTGCTTGTCGGCCATGGCGTTGAGCAGGTCCTTGAGCTGGTCCTCGGTGACCTTTTGTCGCAGCTGGCCCGTCTGCGCCAGCATGATGAGCCTGTTCTCAACGTCGTTGGCACGGGACTCCTTGACGAGCCGGATGCGGCCCAGGCGCTCCTGCGCCTCTGGGTGGAGGATCTGGTTCAGCATGTGCTGCCGGGCTTCGTCGGCTTGTCTGGGAGAGAGTCAGCTTCGAGGGGGCCTAGAGAAAGGAAGGGGATAAAGAGGGGGATGTACTGTTGCTGTTGTTGTCCTTGTTGCCCGCCTGAAGGGCCGGCGCCGCCGCCACCACCACTTTGGGCCTTGAGCTGCTCGAGACGAGCCTTTCGGATCTAGTGAGGAAATGCGTCAGCTCCGAAAGCAATACGTTTGAGTAAGGCAGATAAGCCTACCTGATCTAGCTCTGCGTCATCCATGATTGATTTGTCAGTCCCGTTGTTTGGTAGATCAGCCCAGCTTCAAGCCCATCGCGGGGCGTCGTGTGGGTTGGAGGGGCATGAAAGCTTGGGCGTCACATGACCCCTAACTGTCATAAGTAACCACCACCAGCAGGATGGAACGACACTCGAATAGATGCTTTGGTAATGGATTTTTCAACATAAAGAATATTTGACTGTTGACATTGCCATTTGCGCCGTCTAAATCGTAACCTATCCAAAGGCCCGGCCGTCGCCTTCAATGCATAATAGTACAAACGCCCCATCATTCACCTCATCAACCGTCGAGACGGCGATCGCAAACTATCTATTGACGTCTCCTCGACGGGGATCCACGCCTTCCTCTTGGCCAAGGCCTCTGCCCGCCTGGCCTTGATCATCTCCACCATGACCTTGTTCACCGGCACGTCGACGCCCAGCGCCTTGGCCCGCTTCTGGAAGAAGCCGTTCTGGTACCTGATGTCTGTCGGGAGGCCCCTCTCGACACGCTGTAGGAGATCACACGGCGCCGACGCCTTGCCGGTGATGCGCTGGTAGCAAAACCTCTTGAGGCCCTCGCCGTGCATGAAGCGCCGCAGCTCCGCGGCGCCCGCGAGCTCGGGCATGGCGTCCACCACGTTGATGATTTCTGCCAGGAGCTGGTTCATCAGGCTCTGCGCCGCCTTGTTCTCCAGGAGGGACTTGTACGACACATCGAGGAGCACGCATACGGGTTCGACGGCGGCGGTGAAGGCCATGACGGGGAGCTTGTATCGCATCCAGCTCTCGAACGAGCCCGAAGTCATTTTGAGAGACTTGATCTGTTGCAGCGAGTCCGTCAAGGCCTCGGCGGAAAGATGGCCTGCTCCGGCGAGCTTGGGGTCCGCCTGCGTCAAGACCATTTGTCCCGTTTTGAGCTCCTTGACCGAGTCCCGGTTTCGGTTGTACACCAGTGCGTGGCTCATGTGGCCAAGCATAAAGTTGGGTGCCGTGCTGGCGTCTTTGAAAATGCTCTCGCGGGCCTCTTCAAGAACGCCCATTCCGTCGTTGAGCAGGCACACCGACGTCTTCTCGTCGATGCGGTCCTTGACCGAGTGGAGAGCGCCGACGGCTTCGAACCCGCGACCTGTCACGATCAACTGCTCGATCGGGGAGTTGTCGGTGTCGACATGTTTGGGAGACGGGGCCAGGCTTGGTTCATGCTCTGCCGTCGCCCTGGTCTTCCAGGCCTGAGCCTTTTCGAAATTCTCATATCTCGGTATGGGCGGCGACCGATTGCCGAGTAGTTCTACCGAGTCGTACACTCCGCATAGCGCGTGGGCTATGAAGCGCGACCTCACGTCGTCGCCGAGGATGTGGATTTTGTGGACGGGCCCGGATTTCGCGGCTTCGACCGGAAGGATAACGGAGGGGATGTGAAATTTCGACGGAGTCGGCGATATCATGACAGGGGGCGCGGCCTGGATGGGGTTTCTAACTCTGCGTGGCTGTTTCGAGGGGACGCCCGCGAGTTCGGGGGGGATGGCTTTGGCTAGCCGGTTGTGGCGGGTTGTCGATGCGGTCGAGGCGAAGCGTCTCGGGGGCGCTCTCGGGATGGCGACGTCGTCCGGGAGGCATGGTAACCGGCGCGACAGCCGCGACGGCAGCCGCGAGATCTGTGTGCTCGCCAGGGTGACGGCTGGGAGAGAATGTGTGGCGAAGGAGAGAGGGAGGAGAAGGTTGCTAGGAGCCGTGGCTATGATCTACCAGGCGAGCGTGCGCGCATGAGGGTTCGATAAGGTCCAGAAGCTAGAGGATAGGTCGATGGATTCGAATCGTAAGGCGGTAGGTTCTGCGCAGAAAGGGCGGGCGTGGCGTTGGACGTCGTGGTCGGTATCGAGGTCGAGCGATTTTGATGATGAATAGATATCAAGCATCTCAAAGGCGAGTCCGACTTTTTCCAAATTTTACCAATCAGGCTTAGTGGCGTCCGAGGTTTCTCTGCAACTGTTTTTAGCGTCGACGCCATTGGCCAATTCCTTGTGCCCGAGTCCGTTGCCGGAAAAGACCGAGCGAGAAGGTTACCCTAGACCGACATCGACGACTATTGACAAGAGGTTCCATGGTCATGATTCACGATTATGGGAAAGGTCTCTGGTGCCATGTCTTTCGTCCTTTGAAATAGGTATAACCCTGGGTCTCAGAGTGAATGGAAAATTGAACCTCCTTGGATCAGCAGCTTCCAGCTTTTGCCCAGCGCAGCTGTGCCTTTAGAGAGTTCGGAAGCTGTACCTGCTCGGCGGTGCAAAGTCATCTCTCTCCTACAAAGTTACTTGTTTGATATGACCCTATACTTTTGTCCACCCCGAAGAGAATATTCATGAATCATACCAATTCATCAAGGGACATATTCTCGACGAGTATCGTGGTAACTATGCGCCGGGGGAGGGGGAGGGGGGGAGGTCTCCTGCGAGCAACAACTTATCCTTTGCAGCCCAGGAGCGTCCGATAAGTCTAAAGAGAAGAAACAGTGGAATATCTCTGAATAGATTCTCTTGTTTCTATTAGTTTATACTATGCGCATGGGCCAACGTGCCTTAAGTACTGCTTGTCCTTTCAGTATCGGTTGCACCGTTGAGTGAGGCGCTTGAAGTTGACACTCGATCACATCAACTCCACGAGAGTCCAATACATCTAGGAGAAGAGACAGTGGCATGCCTTTGGTTCAATTTACTTGTTTTCGTTAGCCCATCCCTTGTGCAGTGCGCCGACGTGCCTTGGGTGCTTCTTGTCCTTTCAGTATCTGTTGAGGAGGTGCTCGAAGTTGACGATCATATTAACTCTACGGGCGTCCTATAAACCTGCGAGAAGAGACAATGGAATACCTTTGATCAAACCCCCTTGTTACCATTGACTAATATATGGCGCATGGGCTGGCGTGCGTTGAGAACCGCCCGTCCCTGTAGCGTCGGTTGCATGGTTGAGAGCTGAAGGAAGTTGACACTCGTTGACGTCGTCTCGATTTTGTCACGAGGTGAATTTAAAGAGGTGGTATTGAACAGAATGATACTAATCCAAGAAATAGGCATAAGATTTCTGGGCTGGGAAGCTCCTAGAATGCACTGCATGCTATATCAAGCCCTCAGCCAGCCGCAGACAATCAGCCCCAACGTCGACCATAGTCCTGGGCAAACCACAGTCGCTATAAGTACGTTTCACTTGATATCAAATCACAAACTTATGCACTTCGTTGTACCTTGATGTAATCTTTCGTTTCGTTACAGCAAGAAGCCAGTCTTGCTTGCGAAACTCAACCACGTTGGATGCGTGGTTGGGTCAACGATCCGGGGCGACGCAGCGTCGAGCTTGTGGTTTCTTGGAATCGTTCAGCTCAGAACATGCCTATTCAGCTGGCAAAGGTGATGGGACGCAATGGTGACACCATTTTTTTCTTTGTTGATGTGGTGCACAATTACTCTTGACAGTTTTGTGTTCCTCCGTTTCAACAGACCGATCGGGCGCAAGGTAACTCACAAACCACCACCTCTCCTCACCGCAGCCGCAATAATAATCTATTGAAAATTAAACGAGCATGATAACAAAAACTGCAGGCGAATTGTAGAAAGCTCTGAGTGTCCAAGTCGAGCTGGGGTGCTGCCATCAGTTCGTGGGAACTAGTCGACTCATCCCCAAGAATCGTCGGTACGCCAATATTGAAAAGGAACATCTCCAGTAGGCCCATTCCCTATCAATTATATGTCTTTCATATCATTATACATCCGAATTCAAACTACATCGACTAGATGGTGAATTGGGCAAGACTCAGAGACCAGTGGCGGAAGCGAGCAGAGGTACAACAGTGGCAGTGGCCTGCTATGAAGAAGCTCTTCAACAACCGAACCCATGAGAATGCGCCTGGCATTGGAAATTTGGGCTTGTACCAACTGCGAATTCGGAGCCATTCTTTTCCTGTTGAAATTGTATGAATCGTGGCTAACGGGAGGCGATTCACCTCCAGTTTTAGGGCAAGCGCATCAGGGAACCACACGCAGAGGAGGATTCGCAATGGAACAATACGAACGTCAACAAACCGGCCCTCCGTCTTCGCTTTACAAGACGAACGAATCGACTTTTTTTGGTCGGTACGGACACCTCAGCTGGCAAGAGACTTGCTCACATGGAACCCAGCGCGTTGCTCCTTCCCCTTGCCAAACCAACACAGCCAACTCGGCAGGCACGACCAGAGCCTTACCTTCCAACAAACGCATTTCACTTGCCCTGTAATTTCAAGGGAGCAATAAAAACAGTGCACACACCGCCCGGGGGCACCTGCCTCATCCACAGGTCCACCACCACTCTCAGCAGCCCAGACTTGCTTGCCCTCGACGCCGGCAGACGCGTTTCCTCTCCCTCTCGACCACAGAAAAGGCCAAGCAAACAACAATGAAAAACACGGCAAGAGTGACCCCCAAACGACTCCATAGCGAAAATGCACTTTTCCGGGGCATGTGACGGGACAGAAACTTCTCGACCCTTGGTGTGTGTGGAGGAAGTGAGGGCGCTGCATGTACTTGGCCTTGGCCAAGAGGCGTCGACCCAGAGAGTTGCTTCCCTTCCCTTCCCCTTCATTATTGTTATCGCAACGAAAAGTGGCATACCCGACGCAAGAGAAATAGTATGTCTCATCGCAAAAGAAGCGGTGAACATACATGTCCTGGATGAATTGACGTGTTCTTGCGTGTTTCTTGCGCGTCTTGTGTGTCTCAACGCAACAAAGTACCTGCCGTACTCCATATCCGGGTAACACAGAAGCTGCACAACGGGCAAGCCTCAATCACACTTCGACGACGATGACGCCCGCTGCACCTTCCCAACCAACCCTTACTCCCCCCAAACCTCACAATCTCGCCCACCCCCCGTGGGGAGGTAGGGGGGAGAAATTCCCCTTTTCCTTGACTAATGGCCTCAATTACTTCCTCCTACCGTTGGATAGCGAGATTAATTGTGTGTGCGCCTCGCCCTATGAAACATACATACACACACATAAAAAGAGCAAAACGCTGGGCGGCATGCAGGCAGCCCAGGAAGGATATGCGGCTTGCTGACCGGGGAATGGGCAGAACCTGTGATCAGTGGTCAGGACCAAGACTGTTGGCGCTGGACGGGACAAACCGTCTCACCCAGCCGTAATTGCAAAACAAACTTGCTCTCGATACACCTACACCTAAAGTACCTATACCGACTCCCTCTGGAGGTTTGCTCGTGGCTGGCTGAACTTTTCCAAGCTACAGCATGCATGTCTCGCACTTAGCCTCCAAACAAGCCAGGTTCCTCTTGACCGGTGTGACATGGAAGGATTTGCTCTTGCAGGCCGATATGCGGAACTGTCGTGTTGCCGCCGCAATCGTAGAGAGCCCTACCACTCGATGCGACTCTGCGAAGAGCCTTAACAATTTGTTTGCTGCTTCTGTGGTTGCCGGGGAAAGAGGTACCTCCATGCTGGGAGCCCGGTACAACAGACATGGCACCGCTTCTCTCTTCTGCAGACAAGTACGAATAATCGCATTCAATTCTCAATTCTCAATTCTGCCATCTGCCATCCTCATTACTGACAGCCCGACGCCCAAGACTCCCCTTGCCGTTCCAGTGCCTTGCGGCCCCCCATCTGGGATAGCCATGCTCTTCGACTTGCGAACCCCCCGCCTGATCTATCAATGATCTTCGCCTTGTTAACCACCCGTCTGGTAGAGGAATCATACAGTCATACCCATAACACTAACACTGAAGCCCTTGGATCTCGATATTGGTCTTTATCCACTCTATAGGACCAAAGTCTAGAGGCCTTACAGAGTCTTCCAATACCACCTGGCTTTCTAGCTCTCCAATCGCCTATACAGCCATGCTTGACGATATGTTATCGTTCGCCATGCCCCCAATGAACTGATACATGGAACCATTGCCTGCACTGGTACAGCCCTCCATAGGGTCAAGGGCTAGAGGCATTGTAGAGTCTCCCAGCGCAATCTGGCTTGCCAAGTCTCCTGTCGCCTGCGAACTCATGCCTGACGACATCCTGTTGTTCGTCGTGGCTAACGGCATCCCGTTGTTCGTCATGGATAAACCGTCGTTTGTCATGGCTAATGGCATACCCTCGTTCGTCATGCCGAGGGACATACCGTTGTTCATCATGCCCCCGGTGAACTGGTACATAGCGCCGTTGCCTATACTGGTTCCCCGCTCCATGGGGTTGAGGTCCATAGGCATTGCAGGGTATTCCGGTGCAACCTGACTTGCTAGGTCTCCAATCGCCTGCGGACTTATACCCAATGTCATATTGTTGTTCGCCATGCCCCCGGCGAACTGGTATATGGAGGTATTGCCTGCATTAGTTCCCTGATTGTTGGGTTGGGCAAAGAACGAATCTAATGGGTGGAACCAATTGGTGGTGGTGGTGTTGTTGATGTTGGTGTTAGCATTGATGTTGGCATTGATGTGGGTGTTCATGTTGACGTTCATGTTGGCGTTGATGTTGGTGCTCATCGCGGCGGCGAGCAGAGAAGCCTAGGTGGTCGTGTCCAGCGCAGATCCCGTACCAAGGTCGTTCAGAGCATTGTTGCCCAGTGCAGTGTTGTGGTTCCCAAAGTTGGTCAAGTCACCGCTGGGGGCGTTAACCGGGCCGCCTGAGTTTGTGTTATTCAACCCGCCCAAGTTGGTATCATGGGGCTGAAGTCCCAAAGGTCACCACCTAGGGCACCCATTCCGAACATGTTCGTATCCGTCATGGCCTGGGCGCTCGAATCGGGGGAGTACCCAAGCTGAACCGGGGTAACCTCCATGGGATCCATGGGATCAGATGAAGAGGCAAGGATACCGAGTTCGTTTGACCCCAAGTATCTCTCGGGGCCCAAATTAAGCATTTCGGCCGCCTCAGTGGATGGAAATTGCTGGTTGGCTGGACGCGCCGGATCGATGGGGTGGGTATGGTTGGGTTGTTCCCCATCCTGCTGTTCTTGCTGCAGATCCCATTGTTGAACTTGATTCAGATCAGCCTGCTGCAGAAGGGACCTGGTCTCTTCAACAATAAAGGAACTGGGACGCCGCCGAAATAGCTCGTCCCGAGATAGTTGCGCTTGGCCTTTCAGATGGTTCCGATTAGCTTCTTTCTGGCGAAGTTGGATTTTGTCAAGTTGTTGTGCGAACTTACTGTTCCCTCCTTGCAGTCGCCACTCGAGGAGCGCAAGCTCCGATTCTACTTGCTGAAGGCCCTCCAACGCGCTTTCAAGGCGAAGCCGTGCTGGGGGTTCATGGTTGGGCTTCAAAGGTAGTAGCAGGTCCGTCCTCTGCAAAGTCTGCTAGATAAAGTGTATGAGCTCTTGCTCCCTCTGCTCTAGAAGCTCCATCTTCTGCTTGCATTCCTTGCGGTAGTCGGCAACCACGGTTCTGGCAAAGGGATCCAAGGGTGGAGGTGGTTGGGTGACCACTCCCTAGGACTCGCGAGCCTGGGACTGGCGGGAGGTGATCGAAAGGGACGGCATCCTGGGAGGTGGGAGCGAATGCCTGCTCGATCTTCTGGTGGGCAGGAACCCCAGTCGATGGGATAGGATCACGAGCAAAGGCAGAGCGGGCGACTCGTGGTTGTGCTGGCTGGGTAGTTGGCTGAGCAGTTGGCTGGGCAGCTGGCGTCTGGACGGAAGCAAATGGCTTGGCATTGAACACACTTTGGAACGACTCTTGAGAAGGAATCGTCGGTTCAGGATCACGCCTCTTTCGAGTATCGGCTGATTCTGATTCCGTGCCCCTTGATCGTAACTCCCAAAGAGGAGGTTTCGCGGGAGCCGAGGCAGAGGGGTCCGTAACAGGGGGCCGATTAGTGAGCCAATGGTTCTTAGCTGCACCTGCAGCGGCAGCTTGATGCTGTGAGAGCCGGTGAGATGGCTCACGTGGCTGCGCTGATGGAGGAGCGTATGGAGGAGCGTATGGAGGAGCGTGTGGAGGAGCGTATGGGGGAGCGTGTGAGGGAGCGTATGGGAGAGTTGGCGTAGTTGTTGCTGGGCGAGGAGCTAGGTGAGCAAATGCTGAACGCGGCTTCTTGGGCTTGTCGGGCTTGCCCATGTTGCGTTCCAGAACTGATGTAATGGAAGCTGCGAGGTGGCGAGCACGTTTGCGAATTCGAGGTTGGGGTGGTAGGTGGTTTGGTTCTGGACGAAAAATGGCCGGGTCCCAGTTGTGGCAGGCGTGGAAGTCGCAATGGTGCGCTCCTCCCTCGCCAGGTCAATGAATTCTGGCTGCATTGGGAAATCTTCCTCTTCTTGCTGCTCGTCGTCGTCTTCCTGTTCTCACTGTTCCCAGTCCTCCTCTTTGGCAGCAGCCTCTAGCAGTTGTTGCTCTTTGGCCCTGTAGTTCTTGGTAGGTCTGTTCTCTGGTCTAATGGTATAACTTTAGGAGTCCAGTGCTATGGACCACTCTTTATAGTTGCGAGTCTTCTTGACTTCCTCGGCGAATCCCAAGCTGGGGATTTGCTGCAGGGCTCGGATCACAGTCGTTTTGTAGTACCCTGTCGATGGTGAGTCTCCTTTCAGAGAAAAAGCAGAAAGAGAAAAAAAAAGTATAATAAAACGTTCCCAACAATCACGAGTAATATCGATTCCCGGTGGTGTATGATAGTCGAAGCGGACGTCGTCTGCATGCTGCACGCACGAGTCGGCAGTGATGGTCTCGCCAATCACGACTGGAGGGTCCCAGGTCTCTCCAAGGCGCTGGGACACGGCAAAAGTGCACTTGACCTGGTATCGCTTGTTGACGGCACGCTTGACGAAGCCCAGCCAGGAGTGACCTGGCCTGCCAAAGCAGAAGGTGATGGTGTTGCGGGAGACCGCGTAGCGGTCGGTCTTGAAGGACGGAGAGAAGAGAGGAGAGATGAAGAGAGGGCCGACGGCTGCATGGCCTAGCACGTCGCTGGTCTGGCCGCAGAAGGGCTGGCCGTCCTCAGAGTGGATGGTCAGTTCCGCCGAGTAGCGGTAGTGGTCCCGGGACGGAGACACTTGGATAGCGCCTTGATCTCGGGCATTAGCGGCAGCCAGATGATTTCGCCGGCGTTGCAAACCCCATCGGGAGCTCGCTTGAAGGGCAGAGGAGCAAAGAGGTCTGCAATGGCCATGGCGGATGCATGAGGCGGGCAAATAGGCGCATTCAGAGCCTGCAGCCATCCAGTCAGCGCCTTATGTACCCTTTCTCGCCTCCCTTGTCTCTTCCTCCTCGTCCAGATAACCACTGATTACCCGTGAGAAAAGGATCCATCTCGCAGGTCAGCCCAGCCCGTTCTACTTGATATGCGGTCCAACCCCGCACGAATATCGGCACCCTCCATTCCGTTTTCCCTCCGACAAACACTCTCGCTTGAGTGAGACATAAGCGATAGCAGCAACACAGCAAAAAGCACGCCAATCGCTCACCGTGTGTTTCCAATGGGTGTCTCGCACAGCAAGCTCGTCGCCCAACACCTCCTCAATGCCTGCGAGAACAGCAAGGGAGAGAACGTCGACCCGGCCCTGCTGGGGCACAGTCAGGTGAGCCAACAGCCAAGCCTAAAAAGAAGTCTCCTTGCATAGTGGCGCGCCTCTTCTCACTTAGCCCTTCAAATAGTTTCAAGAATGTCTCAAATACCTGATGCGGGACATGAATAGGGGCAGTGCCTCGCTCCAGGGCGAGGCCCGGGGCGTCGTGTGCAGCTACGTGTCCTTCAAGAAGTACCCGGACCTGTACGTGCCGCCCAGCGCCGAGATCGAGTCGTGGATCGACCGCCCGGAGCGAATCCTCGACTTCCTCCCGGCCGGAAGCCACCTGCCCGACCGTGTCTTCCAGGCCGCCGTTCGGCGCGGCCACGGCGTGCGCCGAGTGTGCACCATGGTCTTTTCTCGCCTGGCCTCGAAGCTAAGCAGAAAATACGACGGGTGTGCACCGTACGCCTTGGTCCCGCACCTCTACGGCACCACCAGAGACGTCACGGCCGACATTGACTTTCTCAGAGAGACGGCCCCGTACCTCGAGCTGCTCTATCGTAGACACCCTGGCCTCCTTCTGGCCACCGCCTACGGAATGCAGGGAAAGACCCCCGAGGGAGAAGACGATGACGAGTGAGACGCCCTGAGTGTCCATTCTCCCCTACTCCCCTTGGCCCTCCTTAGCCCCCTTAGCCCCTTAGCTCCCCTTAGCACCCCCCTAACCTCTTACTCCCCACCGTCCACCCCCTCCCTTGAGCCAAACAAGTTAGCTGACGATACCCCCCGCAGCTTCGAGCTCATCCTCCCCGCCGACAGACACCGCCTCGACGACGTGCTGGAGCAGCTGAACCAGTTAGAGGTCGGAGACGTGTACAAGCGAGCCGCCGAGGCTGTCGTTAACTACCTCGAATCCCAGTGCGATGTCTGGCTGGAGGCCAGGATGGCCACCGTGACCAGAGTCATAGTCGACGAGAGAGTCAAGGCCGAAAAGCACAGGCGAGACCATCGGTTCTGGTACTGGCGGTCGCAGCAGCTCAAGGAGCAGCAGCTAACGGGCGACGACCGCAGCATCCCCAACGTCAACGACGTTTCCATTGATTTCTTCCTCGACATTGTCACCGCCAAGTCCAAATTTCGGCGCAAGATCATCAAGCCCCCCACCCGACCTTGCAGAAAGAAGCAGACCATCGAGTTCCCTGCCAGATTCACTCTGGTCGACGGGGAAGCCGTTCCTCAGGGGAGAAAGAAGGCCGCCACTACCACCACGTCTGGGGGCACTCAGACGTCCCCGTCTCCCTGGAGCCCCAACTCGGGCCGACCTGAGATTCCTTCTCGTCGCTCTGGGGCTTCTACCCCACGGTCGCCTTCGCGGTCTCCCGCCGAATCACGGTATAGGGTCAACCGATCGGCGTCTGCTGAGAGGTCTCGAATGACCACCCCTCGAAGCATCAGCGAGATCTCCGACGACGAAGACTTGGACGACGACTTTGAGCCGCAACCTTTGATTCAACCCATGACCGAATGGTCGACTCAGCTTGCCACCCCCTTCTTGACTCTGCCGACGCTTCCGACAACTCCGTCTCCGGCCCCGCCCGCCTTTCGTTCCTGGGAACTCTCAGAGGACGAATGCCTGGCCGATCGTCTCATCCAGAGTTCCACTGTATTCAGAGGCCACTCTAAGACTCCAAAGCTGACTCTGCCCTCGGCCAAGGAGGTGCAACATCTCAGAGATGCTGCTGCCCCGACCGCACGTGTGATTTCGGTTGTTCCGTCAAGAACAGAAGATGCTGCCCCGACTGCGCGTGTGATTTCTGTTGTTCCGTCGACAACAGAAGATGCTGCTGCCCCGACTGCACGTGTGATTTCTGTTGTTCCGTCGAAAACAGAAGCTCAGGGTGCGGCCTCTCCGAGTCTCTTTGTCGAGTCCCCAGCATACCAGGCCATGGTGGCCTCGACTGGGCTCTTCGTCGAGTCTCCGGCTTCGTCGAGCCAGTCTTCGACCGTGTCTTCCCCTCGGCTCTTTGGCGAGTCCCCGGCTTCGCCAACTCGTTCCTCGGCTCGGCCCTCGACGGATTCGGTTCCGTCTTCGCCTGGGCCCTTGGTTGAGTCCTTGAATCCATCCTGTGTGGCCTCGCCTGGACTCTTTGCTGAGTCTCCTGCTCAGACTCCTGCTCAGACTCGGGCCCAGGCTCCGGCTCCGGCTCCGGCTCCGACCTCGACCAAGCCTTTCCAGCCTTTGGTTCGGTTCCCCTCCCAGAACTCGGCCCAATCTTTGAATCCGCTCCAGTGTCACCCTCCAGTCTCCAGACAGGTTGCTCAGTTCTCGACCGAGACGGTTCAGTTCCTGAACTTCCCCTCGAACCCGGCTGCAGCCAATGCAGCGTCTCAAGACTTGGCCCAAGTTGATGGCTCTGTGCCACAATGGAATTCAGCTCCAGCCAACGTAGCACCCCAAGACTTGGCTCAAGTTGATCATTCCATGCCACAATGGAACTCTGCGTCCACAACCTCGTACCTGATGCCAGCCATGGCCGAGGCCTACACGGCCAATCTCCTTCGTCAGGACTGTGCACTCGCACCGTCTATGTCCACATCCGAGTATATGCCCGTCTCTTATCCTGTCGATCCAATGATCTCTGCCGTGCAGATGACGGACTACGACTCCCACAATGTCTCGGGCGTCAGCGACGCGGCAGTGCAATACAACGCCCAGATGGCCGCCTTCTCGGCCTCGACGCCCGTGGCCAACTTTGGCACGTCCAGCAACACGGGCATGTCTTTTGACCAGAACTCTTTCTTGAGCCCGTTGATATACTAAGGGAAGTTGTTAGTTATTTGGAGGAAATGGAGGAGTGTGTTGCGTGAGAAAGTTGGAAATCCAGGGCCAGAATGTACCAAAAGGAGGATAGGGTTGGAAAGTTGAAAAGGAGGCCACAGATTGTGGGATTTCTTGCCACCTAGCATATCATGTTGTTAACAACCCAGTCTTTACCGTACCCATGAAGCAATGCAAGTTTCTGCTCTTCTGATTTTAGTAGTTGACCGTCTTCTTGGTGTCGGTGAACGAGCGGGATGCCGAGCCACGGCAACTCTCTGGTCTCACTCGTCATCGCTTCGGATCAAGCTGGGCACTCACCTATGGGTTCACCTCCCATAACCACGATGCCTCGTAGACGTGTTGACGTTGGATAAACCCCGTGACGCTTTTTCGACTCCATTCGAGGCATCCACATCGATCCATGACTCCCCTCTTCCCCACAAGTCCACATAGCCCCTATTCGGACTCGCAGCCCCGTAGGGGAGACGCAACGTCCACGATGCGCTTGGAGTTGAGTTTTTAGGACACCATGTACCGGAACTGAAATGGGAACTTGCCGCACTGGGCGCAGAAACTGGACAGTCAGAAAACGATGAATCACGCAGGGCCACTCGAACGGACGACGTCAACGAAACGACGCTAGTAAAAGTCGGAAATAAAAACATCAACGTGTTATCACGGTTTTGACGGCGGCAGAGTTTGATCCTTCGTGAGATGGCGCTACGATGATCTGAGCCGGGAACTCCCGGGGAAGCCCAGATTAATTGGCCAGATGGCCCGCGCTATATCCTCTCGAGATTAGGTCGCATTCAGGTTTGAGCGTTTGAGAGATAAACGAGGGGAGGGGGCTTACAAAAGGGGCGGCGCTAGGACCGGAATCTGGCCGGATGGTCAGGGGAGTAAAGAGTTGGTTTTGCGTAAGAGGGGGTAGCCTTGAGAGGGTTTGGTGCTGAAGGGACGAGGCAATGGCCAACACCACCACGGCCGTTTGGGACAATGCGTGGGCATAGAACTGGGGAAACGAGGAACATGTTCTCAGAAGCACACCACTCGGAGTTATGGGCCCGACGATCAACAGGATCAGGGAATGTGGGACGTTGTTGTGGGGTGACTACGATGGAGTTGAGGCTCAACGCTTGAAATGACATCGAGTCCTCCTCGGGCAAGTCGAAAGGGAGCGGGAGAGTTGTCAATGAGTGAGTTATCGAAGGGCAAGAGACTTAGTGCGCGAACCAGAGGACTTGAGCCAAAGAAATGGCCACGTGTATTGAGGTGCCTAAACTGTAACTGAAGGACATGGGGTAGGAGCAGGAGAGTTGAGGGGGGAAAAGCAATACTCAGTCGAGCAGACTGGGGGGCTGGGCGTGGGCGGACGCGGCCCGGCGAAAAAAATGACACTCTCAGACCCGTTGTTGTTTCGTTTTTTGTTCTACCGTTGACGAGCTGGGGGTTCGATGAGCGTGTACGATCGACTCTATCCTAAGAAAAGCACAAGAGCAAAAAAGGAACGATGAGTACCGTGCAAAAGGGCCCAAAAGGGGCATGGCCGGGGGCGAGCGAGCCCATTGAAGCGGCGTCTTGGAACTCTGTTAGCGTCCAGTAGTTCCAGATGCCATCGGCGTCTACTGAGAAACGCATTTACCAGCGCCTCGACCCATCGTGGTCGCGCTTGCGGAGCAGGAAGAGGTTTCGGCGACGGGCCTCGGCCTCCTCGTCAGACGACGGTACCGCTTCGCGGGGGTCCTGGGCGCCTCGGGCCGGCTGGTTGGCGTTGCGGCGGCCCATGAAGCCACCGCGGGTCCGGATCCAGTGGGTGGCGGAACGAGCCGGGCGGTTTCCGGCGCCGTGGCTAAAGCCGGGGGCAACGCCGGAGCCGGAGCCGGAAGTGGGGCGGTGCGGGGCCGGGGGGCCGAAGTCCCAGTCGTCGGCGTCAGTGCGCGGGGGGTGCCAGGTTGAGTCCGGGGGGAGCTGGACCTTGCCTAGGGAGGAAATTAGTCTACGACCAAAGTCACGAGCAAGATGTAGATGAGATGAAGGGACCCACAAGTAGTGGCAATCACCCAGGGCCGGACGTTGCGCGCCTGCATCTGGGCCTCCCGACGGGCCTGCATTGCGCGCTCGCGCTGGTAGAAGAGCACCATACTGATGGTCTGGAAGCGATGGTTGAGGCTGTGGAAGTGGCGGCGCCAGAAGATGAGGCTGTCCATGTCCGGGGCGTTGCTCCCGCGGTACGAGAGCGTGCTGCCCGACGTGTAGACGCTGGCCTCCTCGACAGTGCGGATGCCCTCGGGCCCCATGTTGCGGAGGCACCGGAGCATGCCGATGATCTTGGCCTTTGTGCGGTCGATGGGGTCGCCGCCGTCCTCGGCCTCCTCGTCCTGAGCGTTCTCGAGCTCGTCGAGCATGAGGAGGTTCTCCTTGGTGAGGGGGCGGATGTTCATGGTTGGGGAGAGGATGGGGGGAGGAGGGGGAAGAATGTTGGGCGAAGGGGGTGTGTTTAGGTGCTAAGGTTGGATTATGCTGGCTATGAGAGTGTTTGAGGATGAGGTTGTCGAGAGTTTCAAGGCGGGAAACGGAGGGTTTATATAAACGCGAGAGAGAGACTGTGCGGCGAGACCGGAACCGAAGAGAAGAGACAATAAGACAACAGAACAACAGAATCGAGCCCGACCAGATATCCGCGAGCGAAACCAAAGGCACCGGCCGGGGCATGTGCACCACCATACCATGGTCACAAGGAAGCACCAAGAGTCCATGACCCGAGCAGCGATTGGATCAGAACACGGCCAGCGCTTATCCTCATTGTTGAACAGGTTTACACGAGCGTTGTGAAATGCGAGAAAAAAGAAAAATGGAAGAATGTGAATCAATCGTCACGCATTGAGCGAGGGGGTGATGATTCATCCTCAACCGGGGAAGCACGGAGGGAAGGACGACCGACGACGCACCACCTTTCTGTGCATTGAGGCACACGCAACACAACGGAGGGGGCACAAAAGCACGAAGGCGCGGCTCTGGGGTACCCAATGTCTCGCTCTCTGCGTGTCTCTGTCTGTCTTGCTGCAATAGGCAATACGATGCAACGCCAAACCGGAGACAGGGCTCGGCGTCGTCTTGTGTCGGGTGACCAACCGACAGAAGGACTTTTTTTCCTGTTGTTGTCTCTTGTCTGACGGTACATGGCGGATGTAAGAGCAACGGGGGAAGCGAAAGACGAGAGAGAGGATGAAGTAGGTGTCGGCTTTGTATTGGATAATTCGGGAAACGACGGGGTGCAATGTGCGACGGGTGTCTTTTTTGGGAGATATGGCGAGGAACGAAACGAGAAGGTTTTGCTTTGCGAGGGGGGAGGAGGAAGACAAGGAGAGAGAGAGAACAGAATGGCGCAAGGCGACTTACCCGTCAGGCATGGGCGGACTCAAGGCGACGCACAAGGGCGGCCCAAGGCAAACAGATCAACAGCCTCGACCCTGGTCAATAAACCAATACTGGCACTACCTGTCTTCATAGCTCGGCCGCGAGAGCCGGGTCGTTTAGTGTACCAGACCAGGGCGGGGAAGAAGACTCAGCCACCGCCATGTTTTTGTTGATTCTCGTCGCCTCTCCATATGACCTCTACGAAGGGAGAGGAAACGGGGGTCCAACTTGTCAAAGTGGATGACACACGGCTCTATGTGCTTACATCGACCTGTATCAATCTAACCAGCTAGATGACAATAACCGGCCGATCAAACTGAGGGCTTCGTCTTGGCCGAGGGAGGGAGAGAAAAGGCTGGGACAGGGCCTCCCCCGCTAGCCAATTGCCCACCTCCCACACGGATGCCGGGCGGGAGAAAGAGGCGGGGGGACAGAGGACAGATTCACAAGAAACTCGCTCAGAAGAAAAAAAAGAGGCTGTTGCTCAGAGCACAAGAGTGCGACATGGGACCTTGTGGCCCTGGGCTGTTCCCCGTTACTCAAAGGCGTGCCTCATTTTGCAACAGCAACAATGTGAAAGGGGTGGGAGGCACAAGTGTTCGGCTTTGGGGACTGGATGCAAAGAGAGTGTGTTATTGCTTTTTTCGAAAAACGGAAGCAAAAAAAAAAAAAAAGAGAAGACAAAGGGAGCCCGACAAGGCAGCGATTTCGTACAACTCTTTCATGTTCCCAACGTAGCACAGAGGCCAGAGAAAATTCCAGATACACCGAAACCCAACTTTCTTGTCCTCCCTCCCTTCCTCCCCCTCCTCCTCCGTCAATGAGAACGGGACACACCTTTGGGCTCGTGACGCGCCAGGACGAGATACTTTCTCTTGTCGAGCTGCCGTTGGGTGTAGTAGTGCCGCGAGATGGCGATCGTTTTGCCCTCCTCCAAGGCGAGGTGTCCATTCTTGATTGGAATATAGATGAGGTTGGGCACCCGCGCCCGGAGAGCCCGGTACAAGGCTGCGATGCATCGGCCCTCCATAAGCTCGCCGACGGCGTGCCACGGGTTGACGGGCCAAGGACGGGGCGCCACGAGGGCGACTTGACTTCCGCTACCACCGCTACCATCACCGGCAGTGGCAGCAGTAGCAGTATATACCCAACATCGGCCGTAACAGCATACCTAAAACTCAGTAGCGGCACGCCCAAAATCGTCGTCGCGGATGCCGTGCGTCTTGAGCAGTAGCCTCAACCGCTGGTTCTCGATTCACGTCTCTCTGGTGGCTGCGGCGACATCCTTGTTCGCTTGCACCTCCTGCAACAGGTAGCCGACGTAACGCTTGTTGAGGGCCTCGAAGTCGCCCACGGGCGCGCGCCTGGGGATGTGGTGGTCGTCATTGTTGCGCTGCGTCTGCCAGGCCTGAAAGGGTCGAACAAAAGGCACTTGTGTCAGCCACAAGATGTTTTCGAACCGAGGAGGGTGTGTGGGATTTGGGAAAGGGTTGGAGGGTTGGACAAGGAACGGAACCAGGCATATCACTTATATTCTTGCCTTTGAGACTTTGTCTGCCTTTGCCCATCGTGTGATTTGTGTCTCGTGATGGTGTTACTGGAACGTTCGGAGGAGCAGGAATGGAATGGGTGAGGCGAGGATGCTTGAGAGACCGGGGGGGGGGAGTCTGTCTGAGTCTGAGTCTTATGAAGGAGAGAAGAGGAGAGACGTTGAGGAGTTTGTGAAGATGGAATGGACCTTGGGGTGCCTTTCAAGGACGGTACATAACGTAGCAACGTATCTAGTCCTAGTACATTAACGTACGGGGTTACCCACCACCGAGAGATGATAGCTAGGGAACGGCATCGAGCATCCAAACCACATGAGACATCAATCAACACTCAGCCAGCCACTTCGCCCGCCTGAGATTAGTCCTTTTCCCGTTTGCCTCTTGATTGTCCCCAATGGTACCATTTCCAGCGAGGCAATGGGAGATACCATTTCCCTCCCTTCTTTGCAAAATTGCCATTGTTGGGCACGCGGGATCAAACGGGGTGCACGAGATCAAAGACACACGAGCCTAATCTCCGTTGTTTGGAGCCAGCAAATTAACTTGGCCATACATTTGTGTCTTGGTGCATCCGTTACTCTCTTTCATGCTTAGTTCCAATGAAAAGCCATACGCCCCCAAGCTCTCCCTTGCGTTTGTGTGCGTGTGTGTTGTCATGTAACCCGCGCGCTCATGTCGTCATTCGCGTCTCGACAGCCTCAACATCTCGGCGGTTACGAGCCCCGACTCCCCGTTTTTGGCAAAAACGAACCAATGGCGACTACTTTCCGTTATGCCTCTTGGTCACGATAGAGCCGGACGGGTACTTGCCTCTAGTGCGCCTGGTCCAAAACACGGAGAATGTGCTGGCCCGTTGCGTGTGTAGGACATGGCCTTGGTGCCCAGTAGAATAAATAGATACGTAGATACGTAACAGAAGTTACGACATGTTTCCAGAGCCTGAGAGGTTGGTTGTTGACCTTATTAGTTCACTTGCCCCCTGATCTGAAGCGAGCAAGCAAACGACGAGGGCCGACCCGACGGCAGCGTGTAAACAGAGGGAAACAATCGAGACTCAATCGCTGAGCAAAAGACTAGTAGAACCCCCCGATAAACAAGAGATGAGCGACGGACAGGGAGCGGGTGCGTTAGTTAGGTAGTGTCCATTCTACTGTACCGTCCCGCTTACTGCCTCACACCAAAAAGCACAACCAACACATCCAGCTCACAAAGGAACCCAATTTTATTTTTGGTCCACAGCTTTTCCCTTGCAGGAACACAGGCACCACTGCACCCAATGAAAACCAATAATTCTCTCTTCCTTTTCTTGTGGAAAGGCAACAATCTCGGTTTTGGGGAGGTTCGTCGTTTTCCGTCGTCGTTGGTCGTGCACAAGCACAAGCACAAGCACAAACACAGGCACAAGCACAAGAGCGCATGAAAGTAAAACGCCCGTCTCATGCTGTGCCCCGACTAGTGGTGGGGAATGCCCCGTTTCGTGCATAACTTCCTTGAACGAGTAAGCTACACCTTAGGGGAAAATATCGGGACCCTTGGGGCGCTAGACCAGATTGGGCCTCAGCGTCCTCGAAGGTCTTTCAGTCGCGTTTCTCTGTCACGTCCAACATTTTATTCATGACGACCACTCAACCCGACCGTAGCCATGGCCGACGTCAAAAACATCGAGCCCGATCTCGACCGGCTGGACGCTCAGATCGACGTCCTCGAGGATACCCTTCAGCCCATGCTGGGCGATCTGGAGGGTTTCACCTCGCAGCTGCCCTTGCTCGACAAGGCCAAGTTCTTCTCTCTCTCGGCCTACGCCATTGAGACTCTGCTTTTCTGTGCGTACGGCCTCTTCTGCACCTCCAACCCTTCCTTGTTTGCTCTTGCAAACTTGTCCATTTTTCTCATCCTGTTTCCCTGCTGACACACGGGAAGCCGCACTAAAGTTGCAGGGCACTGATGCACAGAAACATGCCGTCTTCGCCGAACTCAAGCGGGTTCAGCAGTATTTTGCCAAGATCAAGGCGGCAGAGACACCAGCTGCGCCGGCTGCGCCAGAACCGACGCGCACCTTAACCGTCAACAAGGAAGCCACCGCCCGCATCCTCAAGTCCGACCTGGTGAGTTTTCCATGCGCCCCCCCCCCCCCCCCCCTCCCCCTATTCCCACTATGCAAAGAGTCGCCCCTTAACAAAAACTCAGGGCGACAACAAAATCATCAGCAGCAAACTCGCAGAAAAGATTGCCGAAGAGCGAGCCAAGGCGCTCCTCAGGTCGGTCGAGAACCGGACGCGGCCGGCCGATGCACCGGTTATCCCAAAGGGACCTGCGGCGAATGTGTCGGGGGGCAAGGGCGGCGGCAAGAGCAGGAAGAACAAGAGGCGCCGACAGCGTAGGTAGAGGCCACGAGTTTTCCCTGGCTGCTGCATGGCTTTCTGCTTCTGGTGGTGCATGGAAATTCTGCTTCTGGCGGTTCATGCCTGTCTGCTTCCCGACGGAAAACCCAGAATCGGTTTGCGTCCCTAACCCCGAGATGGTAACCCCGAGGGGATATGCAAGTTTCGCTTTTGGGCCAACCCTCGCTCTGCGTACCCTTACGCGCGGAAGCCACGGGCGGCGCTGTGTTTCTTACCTAGGTCATTTGTGTGCCCGCGGAGGTGGCCGGATCGGCTCATGGCACAGGATGCCTAGCATGGGCATTGATGCCTGAGGAGGTGCCTGAGGAGATACCTAGGGAAGGAAAATTGTCTCTGTCAGATGATGAGCATCCGTACATGCATCACCAGGTGATGCCTGGGGGGCGGACCGGCATGCATGATTCTTAGGCCGAAGCCGGTGGCTGAGAGAGGAGACTTGGGATGTGGCGTTTCAGGAGTTGCAGCTCTTTTACGTGACGAAGCTACTCGGCCGCAAGAAATAAAATAGGGAGGGATCAGAATCAGTAATATGGAATACATTCAATCATTGACGGCAATGACTGCTTGACTGGAAAACAAAATGCAATTGGGCTTCTCGACTCTTCCACGGAAACTCCAGGGCCAATCCCGTGCCTGCGCCACAACCAAACCGGGGAAATGCTCACTGCCGACGCCATCCCTTCCCCACTCTCCATTGCAATTCGGCCTCTCCCATTGGTCAAACGCCTCACTCCCCAACCCGCGCCGCCCGAATTCCGGCTTCTTTCTCCGTTTCGGCTTAAACAGAAATTCTTCCCTCTCCCAAACCAAAAACACCAACAACACTCACCGCAAACCTCACCAATTCCAATCCCCTCACTCACCACCACAA
This sequence comes from Thelonectria discophora, assembly GCA_911649645.1. Lineage (NCBI taxonomy): Eukaryota > Fungi > Ascomycota > Sordariomycetes > Hypocreales > Nectriaceae > Thelonectria > Thelonectria discophora. The sequence goes on from CAJVRK010000012.1 coordinate 2,783,527, forward strand.
AACATACCACAATCATGCCTCGTCAACGATCCGTCGGCCGCGCTCCTGCCCGCCCTACCGCTCCTGCTCCGGCTCCCCAGCAGTCACGGCCCGCCACCACCATGGCTGCTCCCCCCGCGGCCGCTCCTGCTCCCCCCCAGCCCGTGATCATGCAGGCTGCTCCTCAGGGTCCCGGTCTGTTTGGCCAGATGGCCAGCACTGCTGCGTGAGTTGCTCTCTTGAATTTACCTCGGCATCAACACACACACAATTCCTGTTCTTCTCTGCCGTTTGTTCCTGGCCCAGTGGAGCAGAAACCTCAACACTCCCTCTCAATGCCCACCAGCCTCTCATCCCTCCCACGTGTTTCTCCTCAATCACAATCGCGCCTAGCTAACAACTCCCTCGCAGTGGTGTCGCTATCGGCTCCTCGGTCGGCCACGCCATCGGCGGCCTCTTCTCCGGCGGCTCGTCGGAACCCGCCCCTGCTCCCGCTGCTCCCGCCGCCGCCGCGCCCGCCCAAAACCAGAACTACAACAACTGCACGGGCGCCACGCAGAACTTCACAAAGTGCATGGACGAGAACAACGGCAACATGCAGATCTGCAACTGGTACCTCGAGCAGCTCAAGGCCTGCCAGGCTGCCGCCGCTCCTTACTAAGCCGGCTAAACTTCCCTGGCGAGGGGCGAAATGAGAAAAGAATACAATGAGTAGAATGAAGGGGTCAGACATGACGGCAGAAAGTGTACGGTACGACGGCGAGCCCAAGGCTCTAGGATGGAATTCCTTTTGGAGCATGCGTGCATACTGGAAACGCGGAACAAACTACTTTTACAACGGCATCTGTATAATACCCAAAAAACAAGATCATCCCACTCTGCCTGGGAGAGTTCTCCTTGACCCTTCAATCTTCCTTCTCTTCCTCGTCTGGTCGTGACTCAAAGTTCAGCTGCGCGAGTCAGTCATGTACCGTGAAAAAAACTGTTGGGTCAACTCACGGAATTCCCATTGTATAATTGCTGGTCCCGTAGTCGATCGTTCTGATTCTGGAACTGCTGTATCCGGGATCGATCCTGGGAAGACGCCCGGTTCTCCGAGCTGTTTGCTGGCGCGTCTGTGGTGCCCTGCGTCTCGCCCGAAGTGAACAAGCCCAAGAACCAGTAGAAAATGCCGAGGAAAAACGCAATCATCTTGGACACGATGCCCGGGGACGATGCGTCATACGCAGATGAGTACTTTTGTACCGGAATGAGTACGAGGGTTGACGACGGCGATAGCCCGAGCTCTCCGACGGACTTGTCTTCCTCTGTCGCGTCAATGGTCTTGTTAGGCATTGGCGTGAGCACCTGCTTAAAGGTGTATGGTTGCGTTCCGTCGTTGCGGTTCTCGTCGACCCAGGTCCGGACATGCTTCAGCGGCACCTCCGACTTGAACCGCGATCGAAGCGTAGACCCGTCAAAGAGCCGTACCTGCACGGCCGTCATGCCGCTAGACCTCCTGACGCCCGTCGCCGCGACAGGCTTGTCCAAAGTGCTCGGCGACGAGGCGACGCCGTCGGCCTTGGACTCCTCCCGGCGGTGCTGCTCGCGGAGAGCGGCCTGCAGTTTCCGCTCGGCCTTGTCGGCCTCGATGCGGGCGAGGATGCGACGCCGCTCCTCCTGATCATGCTGGCGCCTCTTCCTCACCTCCTCAGCCGCCTTGTGGGCGCGGTCGTTGCTCGCGTCGACGGCATCCTCGGCCTTTTCCTTTCCCTTTGCCTTGGCGCGTTCCTCCTGGGCCTTGCGCTCCTTTTGGGCTTTACGGTCGGCTTCCTCCTTCTCGGCCTTGACCTTTGCTCGCTCGGCCAAGATGCGACGCACGCTCTCAGACGTGCTGGGCGACGCTGATGCAGGCTGCGATAAAGTGACAGCGGGAGTTGGTTCTGGCTGTGGGGCGACAGCCGGAGCTGGCTGAGCTGATGACGTTGGGGCGCTAAAGGAAGTCTGGATGCGCCGCATAAAGTCCTCCTTGGTGGTCTCGGGCGTGATGTACTCCTTCAAGTCGCCATTCTTTATAATGACGACTGTTGGAGTCCGGGGTAGAGGGAAGATCTGGGCCAAGTAGCCTGCCTCATCGGATCCGGCCTTGAGCCGCAGCGCGATAGCTTGGTCCTTGATCAAGTCGACAATCTACGCCACGGTTAGCACACCAAGAAGTTCAAATTGTTCACTCAATGCCATTGGCGCATACCGACTCGTCTACTAAAAACTCCTTCTCCCATAGGTTGCTCTCTTCGCCGTCATCTACCGGTCCGGGTGAGCAATTGGCCGTGAGGGGCAGGGGGTGACGCAAACAAACCTGTGACGAAACACAGCACCAGTTTCTGTTGCCCAACGGCCATGGAGATGCCGTCTTGTAGCGTGCCTTGGTAAAACATGATGGTGGAGTAAATAGGAGGACAAATAAAGTGATGAAGGCGAGAGCGCAAAAGGCCAAAGATGCCAGCAAACGAGCGAAAACGAGTTGGAGCAGGGAAGATTCCGGCGTGACGTGAATGCGGATTCACCTTACATGCAAGGTGTCTTTCGCTTGGTCAGCTGGGCAATGGGGCTGGGAAGCTTGCAGGAGTCGCGAAAAAAGAGTAGCGTCAGCTCATTTCTGAGACGTTGAGGGGGGTATGATTGAAGGTAAAAGGAATTATCCTGCTCGATAAGATTGATTCGTGTCCTGCCGGGACATGTGAAGCTGTCGTGCTCATCCAAGGTGTCCAGATTTCTGAGGGAGAGCTTCCACAGCATGGGTGACATGGTTGAGGTGAGGATCACGTGGAGCCGCCTTTAGCTCTGTCGCCCCAAAGAAAAAGACTGCTGACTCATCAGGGTCGTTTGCCTGTTTGTTGGTTTGTTATTCTCACGCCGCTCACCCCACCTTCATTCATCCCGAACTCCGGCGCTCGCTTTCCATCATGCCGCACGTCTATTGCTATGCGTCCAAAGATCTTTGCATATGCCAAATTCAACCTCGATGCACTTCTTTCCCTAGCCACGAGTTCTCGAGGCCAACCATGCACTGCTGATGCATCAACGAGACCTGACACCGGAAGTCTGAATTGGGTCATTTTCATCACCTTCGAGGATGGGATCGAATGGGCTTTCTGATCGCCACGCGGCGGCCTAAGCACTATCCTCATAAAGGAATCCGCTTCTAAAATGCTCATCAGCGAAGCTTTTACATTGAAGTACCTCAGAACTCACAGCTGGGTCCCAGTCCCGGAAGTCTACTCCTTCATGTTAGTTTAGACGGCCCCAATCTATCATACCAACCATGACCTCGAGATACCGATCTGCTAAAACAGCGGCGATTCTAACAATGAAACCGGGGTGCCGCATATTCTCATGAACAAGGCTTCTGGCCGCCCACTGTCTGAATATGACTGGGTTGAGCTGTCTCGAATACCAGGGTATCCAAACAAACAACCACTTTTACCCCTCGCGGACCGGGATCGACAGAATATAATGAGACAGCTTGGAGCCATCATGTCCCATCTATCAGAGATTCATTTTGACAAGATTGGATCGCTATTCGAAGATAGTGACGGCACTATTCCGTTGGCGAATGCCTCAGCCGTCACTCCTTTGGCAATACAGGGATAAGCTTGAAGGCATAGATCGAGGCCCTTTTCATCAAGAGAGCCAATACTTTCACTCTCTAATCTCAGCATTGATAGCTCATGCCAAAGAGCTTCCACTTGCTCCTCACAGCTTCTTCGCACCGATACCTGATCCCTTCAACTATCCACACTGGACTAGCTATTTCCATGCAGTGGAAAGGTGGCGGACTTTTTGCTCGGTTGACGATAAGGTCGAGGAGGCCAAGAATGGACTTTCTTTCTGTATTGCTGGTCAGTTCTTGTACGAAATGATTCCTCGCCTAACCTCCACAAATGGGAATTTTGTGCTCTCTCATCCCCACCTCCATCTCGGCAACATTTTCGTTGACGAGGACTTCAACATTACGTCCATCATTGATTGGGTTTCTGCATCATCGAGCCCCATGATCGAGTTGCTCACCACTCCAGGGTTAAGCGGCTCACTTTCAACCCTCAAAGAGTCGATTGCCGCTGCCTTGAGATCAGGCTTTTGCCAAGGAGGCCAAATCTTTCAACCGGAGCAATGGCGGAAAGCTGAGAGAATGTATGTTTTGCTCGGTTGGTTCGAATGCTTTCTACGCAAGATTATACTCACTTTAAAGTGTTGTATGATCTTGTGTATGAGAAGGAATCGGAAGATGTTCCCGACTGTTTCGTGAGCAGAGTATACAAGAGCTTGGCAAAGCACTCATAGCTTAGTTGCGCCAAGATGAGCTTCAGGAGGAAGAGGAACACATAGAGGAGCAGGGAGATAATAAAGATAGCCATGTAGATAAGTCTGATAGTCCTGCGGTTGCAAGAAAGCTAACGTTGATATCGGAAATAAATCCCAACTTCGTTGTGGACAAGAGACTGTGGTCATGGATTGAGAAGGCCCCGGAACCGGCAGATTCCAAATAGCCCGCTCCTTGCACCTTTCAGATAGGAGTTTGATAGGGGTCCATAGACGGATGGGAAATATAGTTGTCATATACTGCATATCACCACATCACCACACCAGCTGGATTAAAGACGACTGAAGGATATATGAGAATAAGTCAACTAGCACGCTCGCGCGTAGGTTATCCCATTAGTTGGCACGACGTGATAGCTTCGCCATGCAAGTAATGGCTTGCTTCGAGGCCACCGGCTATTTACCAGAATGTGATGTGAGATTACGGTGGCCAAAAGTGGCCTGGATGAGTTTCAGCAGCCGCCCAACTCGCTGGGCCACACCAACGTCCAGTTCCGCTAACTGGGGCTTAAGCAATTCCGTGCGGTGCTGTCGTCGAAAGGATGCAGACAACGCGAGGCCGCTGGAGACGACCCCGGGTGTCGAGTCGGAAATGTGGAGGCGGGGCAGGGTCTGAGGATTCGTGAACGCCGAGCGCGAGAATCATTGCACTCTGGTCCTTTTGGCCCCGAGGTGAAGTATCCGCACTCATTTCATCATCAGCGGCGTAGGCGATTTCCCTGGGTAGCCTGGCCGTGCTAGATACCGAAGCCGTGGTTGTTGTAGCATAAGCGCAGAAGACTTTTCCGCTGACGTCTACACCATTTAGGAGCTTCGTGACCATCTATGTATGCCTCGGTATGTCTAGGCGAATCCTGTTTTCCGAACCTCACCGTCAGAATATCGTCGCTTGGTATAGCCGAGGCGGCAGGACTCGCCGAAAGTGTCATCGCCATCATCGACCTATCCGCCAAAAGTCGCAACACTGTACCCTCCAATTGTGGACATGGACACCGAGATAACGGGTGAGGACGCATTTAATTTAATTACGACTGGCAACTGCCATGCTACGCACTGGCGGCCGCTATGCTCATTATCGAATAGCTAGGGAGGCAATACCAATTAGAGGAAGCTCTTTGGCACAACCTCCTTGAATCCGTCTTGTGGATGGCCAGGGTGAACTGCCTCCCGCACGCAAACCCCACAAAGATGTTGCTGTCCCGCGATGTCGGTGATGACGATCCATCGCCGTCCCAACTCATGAATCGGAGGAGAAGCCATATCGCTGATGCCGTCATATCGCACAAGGCCGGAAACAAATAACATTTATTTGTCTTCTGCGTCAAGAGGCCGCTATCCAGCGCCGGGCCGCTGGCTCGGTCACATCACGTGATACAATCCGTCCCGTCGGCAAACACATGGATTACAGAAGGAAAAAGAACATCTGATTGAGGCTTTGGACTGTATAAGTGCTCTCTCTCATTAAGCCAGGAAAAATCGAATTCACTTTCTTCTCACCACCATTCTCTATTCGTTTTGGACATTAACTGAATACATACCTACTTGTCTTGGAAATACCTAACAAAATGTCCTTTGACAAAGCCTTCCTTCCGTGGGTGGAGGCGAAAGGCGTCAAGATGAAGGGCATCGCACCAAAGCTCATTCCCACAAGAGGTATCGGTGTTGTAGCCACTCGAGATATCAGAGTACGTATATTCTTATTATTCAATCACTCAACTAACATGCAAAAGCCACATGAAGTCATCATGAGTGTGCCGGCCAGGTCACTCCGCACCATAGACAGCGTGCCCAAGAACATCGTCAAAGCCCTCCCTGGCGTCTCCGTCCACGGAATCCTCGCCGCCGAGATGGCCCTGGACGACAGTGACGACTTCAAGACCTGGAGCATCGTCCTGCCAACTAAGCAGGACCTCGAGGCCGGTATGCCCATGATGTGGCCCCAGGAGCTGCAGAACCTGCTCCCCACCCGCGCCCGCGAGCTCCTCAACAAGCAGCTCGCCAACTTCCGCCGCGAGAGCGACGTCGTCCTGAAAGCCTTCCCGAAACTCAAGCGAGACGACTACCTGTACTACTGGGTCCTCGTGAACACGCGAACCTTTTACAACAGCATGCCCAAGATGCAGACGTACCCCCTCCCGGACCGCCTGGTGTGCATGCCCGCCGCCGACCTCTTCAACCACGCCGACCACGGCTGCCAGCTCGCCTACTCGGCCGCCGGGTACAGTATCGCCGCCGACCGCGCCTATATGGCCGGCGAGGAGGTCTTCGTCTCGTACGGGCCGCACTCCAACGACTTCCTGCTGACCGAGTACGGCTTCGTCCTTGACACGAACCGCTGGGACGAGGTGTACCTCGACGACGCCGTCTTGCCTATGCTGACCAAGGCTCAGCGCGCCGACCTTATGGCTGTCGGGTTCCTCGGCCGATATACTATTGACACCGAGACGCGGGGATGCCATCGCACCCAGGTGGCCCTGCGCATGCTGTGCTGTACCGTGTGGCAGTGGTCGCGCTTCTTGAATGCCGAGAGCGACGGGCAGTCGACGCAGAGAGAGGTGGACGAGTTGCTGCTGCGGGCATTGAAATCGTACTTGGGCACCATTGAGGACGCTCTACGCAGCGTAGACGGTTTGGATGTGGGATTGGATATTCAGCGAGACTGGCTCCGGAGCCGGTGGGAGCAGATCGAGACCACGGTCAAGAACACCATAGAGCAACTAGAGCCGTGAAGGAATAAAGCCAAAAGGAGACATAAGTAGACAAAAACACATATGATTACTACCTACACAGTCATCCAGTCATAATGCCTGATTGTATCTTTGGATGGGCCTCTGTTTCGTGTGCCTCGGAATGTCCAGAACCGACTGTTCGAGAGCCAGTCTCGTTCAGTCTGCTTTCATACCCTGCTAACTCGATAGAATCGTTCCTACACAGGTCAGACGATGAATCATCACCGGAATTTGCCCCGATAGTGTGCTCATGGTCGTGGTTTGTGAGAGTGTCAGCATCACGGGCAGGTCGGAAATGTCGGTTTGCATGACTCATGTAAGCAGTCTCAGAGCCCGCTTTCCAAGAGAAAGAACGCTTCAGGTACGGTGCATCCTTCGCGTATCGTCTTCTCGGCTTTTGGTGTCGGCGCGGTATCGGTCCTGTGAGTTTGGATCGGTCCTCCAGACTTTCGTAGCCAGAGTCCTCCATGGCCTCAGAGGTGGCTTTCTCTCTGCATGTCAAGCCCTCGATAGCCCTTTCGATATCTTCGATGAGGTGCAAGTCAAAACTCATCGACCTCAAGCGTTCCAAAAGCATCTACAAATCAGCCTTGCGAGCTTGGAGGTCATCTGCAGACTGAATTGTCTGCATCGATGCCAAGATGGTTGCAGTTTTCACCAACGCAATGCAAAGATCTTCTGGCGCCGTGACAGATGTCGATGCAGCAAGCAAGTCTGTAATGACTCCATAAACGGAAAGGTGATCTTGAACCTCGAGAGATAGACGGTCGTTCGCCCCAAAAATGGCAGAGGAGTCTTCTTCAGATCTATAACCCTCATCAAGAGCTTCTGATGGTCTTGTCTGATCACGAGGATCTTCTTTGGAGCCAGAATAACCAGGGTCGTAGCGGGAAAAGGCTGGCTGTCGAATGGCCGCTTGACGTTTCAATAAGGGCACGGGAAGTCTTCTGTATATCTCTGATGAACCCGTGATGTCTTCTTCCTCAGAAGCATCGAATGAGAAGACACTCGGAGGGCGGTACCTCTCCGACAAGCCTGGATAGGAAGCTTCTACCCCGGCGTCCATCTTTTGAGGCAATCGAGTCCCCTTCTTCTCGTTGACAGATCCAGTGCGTTTTTTGAGTAACGTCTTGGATTTCTGTATCAACCAGGTTGTGTTTCTGCGCCGCAGCGACGGGTTCGGGCTTGGAAGACCTGTTGACTCGGTGTCGGCCAAATCCGCATCTTCATCCTGCACTGTTTCCAACGCAGGGCCAGTCAGTTTTCGGCGAGAGCGAGACCCAAGTAGGCGAGTAAGGCGGCGACGAGGTAGTGATTCCTTTGTAAGTGAGACCGGCAGAGTGTCGACATTGTTCCTGTCATCCATTGGGCATGGCGGTAGGCTCGGTTCCATAAATACGACCTCTTTCATTGTGTCTTCTTCATATCGATTGTGCTGCGTCACCTTTTCTCGCAATGAATTCGAGTTACCAAAAGTAGTGGCTCTGGAGACCGTCAGGTTCTGAAGGTGAAGGTCAATAGGGCCAGCGTCGAGTTCAACCACGCCATTGAGATGGGGCATGTCATCTCCGATGACGGATTGAAGAAGATCAGACTTGCTTTGGAGGTACTGAATCTCGTTTGTAGGGTGGACATAGGTGAAATGAGTGGGCAACTGCCTTTGAAGGACCTCCTCGCGGATGTAGTCGCCCTGCATGTGGAAAATGGTGGCATACAGTCCAAGTGCTTCACTGTACTCAACCCAGTCGGCAGGATGATGGCGGCGAAGCCTCTTCCTTCCTTGAAGGGCTTCTTACAGGCCGCCATGGCATCGTCGAAGTGATATTCCAGAAGGTAGCCGAGTGACAAGGCGTGTAGAAGACTGCAGACCTCCGCATGAGACTCAGACAATTTGTTGACGATAGGCACTGCCCGTTGCCATGCCCCCTGGAAAATATAACAGCATGCTAGATGAATCCACAGCTGGTCGGACTCTTCTCTGCACGAGTTTGGTTGCTTCAAGGCCTCCTTGATATGCTCAATGGCTTGGGCATAATCTTGGTTCTTCATGCTTGCCGAAGCCCACTCTCGCAGGACATTGAGGAACTGGCGGTCAAACTCGGCGTCGAAATCTTCCTCATCCAGGCCTACTTTGGCGGGAGTAGGCACGGAGTGAACCGGTCTCGGGGGAGCCAGACTTTTTGCTGTTGGGGCAGGGGAAGATGTCGACCATCGCGATGGGCCTTGAAGCTGGTCCACGAAATGCTCGACGCGCTCTCTTCGTGAGTCGGGGAAATCGCCATTGATGCTCGTGTTACTCCTTATGCTACGGGTACTGCTGGCAGTAGAGCTGGCCGAGGAGTAGAAGTGGCTGGCGGCCTCAGCGAGACCTTGTATGTTGCGGGTCATGGTAGTTTGGTTGTTAGAGAAGCCACCAGCAGGCCGAGAAGACGCAAGAAAGATCTCGTCGATTGCGGTTCTGAGCTGCTTCAATTCAGCCAGCACAGCATCGTGAGCCGTTGAATTCGAGGCCATGATCTGACCTGCAGCGAACTAGAGGGCATTAACTAGCCACATTTTTCGTGCGAAAGCAAGGCTCATATTGTCACGGTGTGCAGAATCGTTTGCAGGGACCAATTGGACTGGTTATTAATCTTGTCCCGAGAGGCAGCAATCTCAGCGGTGTACAAGCTGAGATCGACGACGGCTTTGGCCTCCACGCAAAGCCTCTTGGTTGGACATGGCCCTGGATTTTAGTCACGACTGCTTCCAACTCGGCGAGTGTCGTCTTGCAATCTTCCATTGCAGCATCGCTCCGTTCCCAAAATCGGTCATCGACCATGGTGAAGTCATATTTGCGAGAACCTTTGAGCGCCTTTTCAAATGGATTGGAGAAAGCCAGTCAATTGAGTGAGCTCGCCACACACGGTAGTGATGCGGGACTCGGCAGTCAGATGAGCTCGAACCAGAGTGACAAGAGACGAAGTGAGCTGCGAAATGGTCAACGATTGACTGGTAGAACACGACATCTCATAGAGCTTACCTTGGTAGCCGTCTCCGTAAAGCCGTCTCCGTCAGAGCTACAGCCGAAGCAGCGATTGAGAAGGGATCCATTATTGCGTTTGCCTCAGGTGCGATTGTGATGGAGATGACAAGTTGGACAAGGAACCGGAGACGAGAGGACAAGCTTAAGCATGGTTAGCTTCCATGCTGATGAGGCTATGGGCCTCCCGTGGGTGCCGACAAGACGCATTGTAGCAACGTATCGGCACACACGTCCCTCGAGGCTCAGATTGTGCCCACGACGTGATGTGAACCATGACGCACTGCCTTGGGGGCTGAATTGGTGTTGTGGCTGAGCCAAGTGTCGCTCGCTGGAGCCCATGAGGTATCGCTCTATCAGGGGCAGGACACACTTTGGATACCTACGAACAAATTTGAAATATACACGAGCGCTTTTACTAACCCAAAAAATCCCTTAAAAAGCCTACTCTACTTCGAAAACTCCATCCCACGAGCTCCTATGAGCTCGGTTTGATGTCCTTGGCTAAATATATAGGGTACAAGCCGCCTGTGAAGGGCTTGAGGCAAGGTTTTAGCCCTGGAGCCAAAACGACTTTGGCGTGGCTAGTCCGTAAGTGTACTAACTCGAATGGGGTATCTCCACTAATTACTAAGATAAGCTTAAATGTTTTCTGATACTTGGAAATCTATTCGTGGATATTGGTTATCCGCTCACTTTAAGAGGAACCACGGGATGGTCGCTAAGATTGGTGCCGATGCGCTTTCTTTGATTTTGTGAAGACCAACTTCGACACCCGGGGACTGAGATGAGTTCCCCGATCGAGGCCCACACGATCGGTCCACGATGAAGTCGTGGAGAGGGAGAAGCGAGAAGAGCGCGCATGAAAAGCCCTCTAAGATGACGATGAGCTAGCGATATCCGTTCAGCGTCATCCAAACCGGACATAATCGCAAATGAAAAATATTGGACGTGCCAAACTCCCACTCAAGAGAGAATTACGACGTGGGCATCAGGGAGTGCGCTGAACGATGTCGAAAAAATGGAGTCGCGTCCACTGCGACGTCATTCCCAGATTTTAGAGGGAAGGAGAGGCGTTCGAACCACCTTCCGCGAAAGTTTCATCAATTTTTTCTCAAGGGGAAGGAACAACCGCATGACCACCTGGGATGCTCTGCCGGAGTCAACCATGGTTTTCTCTTCCTTTCTTTGTCGTTTCTTCTCCGCCCTCACCCTCATCCTCTCGTTTGTGCCCCCAAGTCTCACCGCATACGTGCAGTTCCACGATTGCTTCCCCCTGTTGGCGGCCTCTAGCCACCAGCATGTCTCAAACGACGCACAGCTGCGCCCGGATAGCCTTGGAGCAGCTCTCGACATTGGTGACGGAATAACCCATTTGGAGCTCCAGATCACCCGCGCTTACGCCGATCGAGCTTCCTGCGAAGAGTTCCTTGCCCAAAATGTCTCTATTGGCGTTACATTGGACAGCCTGGGGGGCTTGGATGACTACGACAGAAACACCGCCAACATGACGTGCCGTCGCCCAGCCTGGGCTAAAGAGGGCTCAGAGACAACAACCCTTCGGATCAGGGCCCTCTTCAACGTGAGCCGCCCGCTTCCGTTGGCGACCTTTCAGCTCAACGTGGGAGTGTATGCTGCTGACTTACAAGTGGCGTGTCTAGCCAGTTATCTAACTCCGGGCATTGGCACAGCCGCATACGGCGTTTGCCTATGGGGACCATTGGTAATATTTGTACTAGTATTAGTGGCTGCATGCTGGCGGGAGATATTGAACTTGGGCCATATCCAAGATGATGAAGGCCAGTCCGATGCTTTCGGGTCAAGCCGAACACACCTGACCAGGATTGCGAATTGCCTCTCCTATATCCAATTCATCTTCTTTTCAGGAGCCCTCATCCTGAGATACCCTGGGTTTCTTCAACCCGTGGTGAGCCTCACCAGCTATGCCACTCTCATGCTCCCACGGGGCATCGTTACTCAGGATTCCCTTTATTCCGAAGTGAATGACGGGATACACGAGATCAACGGCACTTTTGGCGGCACGCCTGGACTGGAGTTGACGACTCAAGTCATGGGTGCGCCGCTCACAATGTCCACCTGGGCCAATATCATAACTCTCGCTATTTTTATCTTCTTCTTTCTACTTGCCATCATCCAAGTTGGTTTGAAGGTGAAATGGACTCGTGACTGGTTCCAAGAAGCTAGCTCTTGGACTCTCGAAGACTCGACCGTGGAGCGACAAAAGGCTACCCTCTGGATCACCTTGCGAGTGTTTTTGAGCTACTTTCTCCAACCCATTGTTACATGGGCGACGTATCAACTTGACGGGATTCGTCTCTTCCCCAAATACTACACAATTGCCTCGAGTCTGGTCATTTGCCTCGTCCTCGTTGCCTGTTGGTGGGGTTTGTCTATGAGGAGCCCGCAAACCATGGGCTACCTCATCATCGAGCATTCCCAGGGCGAGCAAAATGGCGATTCTGCGATCCAAAATCAAGATTTCTACACCTCTGCGTCGTTTACCCTTCTCTTTGCACGAGGCATTGCCATTGGCGGTTTCCAGGCCGCCGGGAACGCGCAACTCCTCGTCTCCCTTGTCTGCGAAATCGTCCAACTTAGCCTCACGATCTGGGCTTGGCCCTTAACCGCGCTGCTGAGCACGGCATCTATCGGCAACTACGCGAGGCTTGCCATCTTGGTACTCAACGTCATGATACCAGGGCTATGCAGGTTTGATTTTCGCAGCGCGGTTGGATACGCCATCCTGGCGTCACACGCCCTTGTCTTGGTCACTTTGTTCCTCGTACCGTCGATACACGAGCTGAAGGAGCTTGCGGGCGCGATTTGGCAAGCTCGGAACCTCCCAATATCGGTTCAGTCCCATGCTCAGTCGGGTAACCAGGAGGAGGGGCACCAGGAGGAGCGGCCCCAGGTAGGTTACACGCCCCTTAATCATGTGCCTACTTGCTGACCCATGATTAGATTTACGGCCTTCGGCAGCTGCATAGGCGCCCAACTACGAGGACCAATTTATTCATTCAGAGGTGGAGCAACTTTGAGAGAATCAGCGTGTCTAACTCATCCAGCTCGACACACTCTCACCGCCGGCCGTCCCTGGAACTAGAGCGTACTTCACCTGACCAGCTCAGGACGTATTTTCGCTCGCCAAAGTTCTAGACACCACATATCAGCGTCCCCAAGAGCAGTCTTCAGTATAATCCTGAAGAGCCCGTGGTGGAATCCGACGACGAGATTCGCAACTCTAGTCAAGATGATCTGGGAGTCGCACCGTACCAACTACCAGTCCCTTCACCGACACCCAACACGGACTATTCTTTCCGTGAGGCCGACTTGTACTACGTAAGACCTCGGAGAGTTTCTTTCCGTCAAGCAGGGACAAGTCACTCCGACTCGAGGGATACCATAGCCAGCCTCGCGCGGAGGATCAAGTCCTGGATGTACGGGCCCTGAAGCTTCCTGGCCACTCGCTTACCGCCGAGGCTGAGGACTGACAGGTACGATGATATCCTCATACACGCCAATGTGCGCTCCCGTGTTTCAAGCCCCATCTTCAGGCAACGAAACAAGAAATCATATCATCGGGGCTCTGCATTGCGCCCAGGACAGTGCATGAGGCGTTCAGGTCGCTGGAGCTGAGGCCCAATGCAATCATCTCACGAGGTCTGGCCAAGGCTACTTGCAGTTTACCTAGGCGTGGTCTTGCATAGCGCCCCCTGCTCTATGCTTGAGACTATGAGAGTCGGCGTTTGAGTGTGGGTGGGTTGGTGCAACAACAACTCGGGTTCACGCCAAATGAGCGGGTGACAGTCGCGGCGTCACACGGCAAGCTGCATTCTCACCAGAATCCCCAGAATGCAGCAGGCCAGACCGCCTTGGAACTCGCTTCATACCCTCCAAAATTGCCTGCCGGATGCCTTGGTGAAGTATGCAGCTCACCGTTTGCGCGTTTGTTAGCTACTGCAGGAAACCACCAATAGGTCGCCGTTTGCCGGTCACGGAGAGTATTATGACGAAAAGCCCATCCAGGGGCTGGATGATAGATCGACCGCATCATTTGGCACATACTCGTTTGAAGTAGGCATCTATAAGTTGCCTCGAGCCTCCGCACCGACCGCCGTTGTCAATCCTAAATCCCTATGGCCATGTTCATCCCATCTGCTGCTCACGTCCCTCTCTTCTCGCTCTTTGCAGACTTTTCTTGCTCTTCGCTCGCTATTTCTTTCCCTAAAATACAAACACTCCCGTTCTCGTCATCCAAGTCGACATGACTGATGTTACCACGGCAAGTGACGTTGATGACAACGCGGCTGGCGTCCCTCAGACTACCCTCACACACGCACTCCTCAGCGGCACCATGCCTCCCACTCCATCTTGCATCATCCAGGGAGTCCCTGGGAGAGGACTAGGGCTCGTTGCGATGCGCAAGATTGACAAAGGCGAGCGCATTTGCGAAGAAGCACCCTTTTTGGTCATGGAGGCCCCCCAGAGACAGTTCACGAGCGACGCTGCCAACACAGCCGTCCTCGCTCTCCCTCTCGGAAGGCGAGCCCTCGTCTACACCCTCCACAATGCCGATCCGCGAAACCCTGACTTGCTGTACAACATTCTTGTATCGAATGGCCTCAGCATGGATCAGAACACAATGGGCCTCTTCCTCAGCCTGTCTCGCATCAACCACGCGTGCAACCACAATGCCCACGCCGCGTGGAACCCCAATCTGCACAAGTTGGTGGTTCACGCTGTCCGCGACATTGCCAAGGACGAAGAGATATGTATATCCTATATCAGCAAGCACGGGGATCTCCCGCTGGTTCGGGAGATGCGACGGGCCATCTTGATGAGACAGCGCAAGTTCCTTTGCGTCTGCGACTTGTGCGCGTTGCCTCCCGATCTCGCGGACGCGAGCGACTCGAGGATCCACGAGGCGCACTTCATCCACACCTGCTCGGAGCTGAACACGCAGGCGCCGGTTGACCGCCTGCAGTCTAACCGCAAGGCTCTGGAGTTGCTCGGCAGGGACCGCGTGGGCTGCACCTACGCCCCTAAGCTCTACGCTTCCATGGCCCTCTTGTGCATCGCGTCCAGCGACATGGCTCGCGGGAGGGTCTTTTACTCCCTGGCAGCCAGTGCAGCCAAGGTCCTTCTCGGCAAAAAGCATCCCGCGACTCAGTCTTACCTCCAGAGGTCCAAGAACCCTTCGTCGCACCACATGGCGACGACTTGGACCAGGTGGCAATCGTCTGTGGGCGAAGTTCCACAAGAATTCGCGAGCAAGAGGGTCTTTGACGACTGGCTCTGGCGACGGGGCATCGACCAAATCGTCGAGTTTCCCTTCAAGTACGCGGACCTCGCCGACACCAACATTGTCATGCCCTTCAAGAAGCTGCCCTTTGCCCGCGAGTTTGACCCCAACCTGTTCTTCTTTGGCCCCGACGGCGGCAAGGGCATTCCTCTCCTTCGCCGCTCGTGGGTGTACGTGGGAGAGATTGTCGAGGTCCTAACTCACCCGCAGATCACCTTGAAGGTCCGGGACATTAGCTGCCAGCCTGGCGACGAGGACGGCACCGTAATCTTTACCGACCTCGACGACGGCAATAGCTTCTTCCCCAGCGGACCTCCGTCGGTGGGAACCACCATCGGCTTGGCGTACCCTGTGCGGGATGCTCTCCTGGACGGCACGATTGCTGTGTCGATCACAATCGCGACCGAGTTTGCTGTAAATTGTCGCGCTTTCGGTTGTCACTTCTTGATGCTAACCAATTTCTTGGTGCAGATCTTCCCGATTGACATGGAAGAACTCATGTACGTAAACGAGCAGGTCAAGAAGCACGCGAGCCTGCACGGAGGCTTCCACAAGTGCCACAAGTGCGGCGAGCCGGAAGCGTTCCTGGCTTGCGACGGCTGCGAGATGTTCTACTACTGTGACGGGGTAAGCTTTGAGTAATACCTATGATTCGGCGGCGTTGCGATTGCTAATTTCTCGACCAGGAGTGCCGGGAGAGCTCCCGCGATGGGCCTCACAAGGCGAAGCACTGCGAGCTCCTCCAGAACAAGGACTTGCGGACCTTGTTCTTTACCGACTTTGAGGAGTGGGATGGCTTGAAGTATTTTTCCGGTGAGGTCTAAATGGTAGTAGGCAGTAGCTAGCATCGTCTTTGCAATTCAACTGGATTCAATAGAACGCCATGGCTGATCCAATGGTGATGATGTCTTCTCTCATGCCGCTCCAGCCCAGTTATTCGCTGCCCCTCCTCGTTGCCAGTGGAGCTCCCCACATGCATGCTCCAAAACTCCGATTCCAAAAAAGCTTCCACTCGTTCCCTCAAAACGTCACTCCATCTCCTTCACCTCACCTTAAATCCCCTCAATTGAACCTCGACGAAGCCCGCCCCCCGCCGCGGTCCTCGCCCCGCTTCTCACCATGAACGCGCCGCACACCCTGCTCCTGCGCAGTCTCCGGGCCTCGTCGCGCCAACCCCCCATCCCCCGGTGCCTCCGCCTCGCCCGTCCGACACCCTCTTCTTCCGCGCCGCGAACTTTTACCCAATCCGCCCTCCGCCGCGCGACGCCGCCGCGCCGACCCCCCGCCGAAGACCCCGAGTTCGTGTCCATCCTCGACGGCCCCCCCAAGCTCGTCCGCGCGGGCGGCAAGCGCCACGGCCCCGGCCTCATCATCCTCGCCATCATCCCTATCACGGCGTTTTTCCTGGGCAGCTGGCAAGTCCAGCGCCTGGGCTGGAAGACAGACCTCATCGCCAAGTTCGAGGACCGCCTGGTGCGCGATCCTTTGCCCTTGCCGCCGACGGTCGACCCGGACGCAGTGCGCGACTTTGACTACCGCCGAGTGACGGCCCGAGGCAAGTTCCGGCACGATCAAGAGATGCTCGTGGGGCCAAGGATGAGGGACGGGACGGACGGGTACATGGTGGTGACGCCGCTGGAGAGGGAGGGGGGAGCGTCGACAGTGTTGGTGAATCGCGGGTGGATTGATAAGAAGCACAGGAGCCAGAAGACGAGGCCGGATGGGTTGCCGACGGGGGAGGTGACGGTGGAGGGGTTGCTGAGGGAGCCGTGGAAGAAGAACATGTTCACTCCCGAGAACAGGCCCGAGAGGGGGGATTTCTTTTTCCCGGATGTGAAGCAGATGGCCGAGTTGACGGGGAGCCAGCCAGTGTGGATTGAGGCGACTATGGGTAAGTTCTTACGCCTACTAATTCTCTATGAGCCAGAAACTAACCAGTGCCTTGCAGAACCCGAGTTCATGAAGATGATGGACTATGAGACCCGCGGCATTCCCTATGGTCGCGCCGCCGAGGTCAACCTCCGCAACAACCATGCCCAGTACATCTTCACCTGGTAGGTCCTGCCCACTTCATTGCCCCTTTTTCGGGTTTCTAACACGGTCGTTGCAGGTACGGCCTGTGCGCCGCAACGTCCATCATGCTGTGGATGGTGGTCAAGAAGCCATCATCAACCATTGCGCGTCGCGTTGCCCGTTCCAAGGGCCTGTAGACTGGGGGTCGTGGAGTGTCACCCTCAATGTCCGTGTGAAAGGAAAAATGAAAACCGCCCCCAAGTACTCATCTATGTTCCATAACGTCTTCTTCGGCATCCTCTCGCGTCCTCTTGGCGCGCCGCTGCTTGACGGGCTGCGGCATCGGCATCCTCAGCTCCTGGATGAGTTCCCGCGGGAGGTGCCTCTGCGCCAAGGAGAAGACGGTGGATCGGGATCCGACTTGGCGTTGCCTGTACGATTATGTTAGAAACCTGAGCAAAATAGTAAGAGCTGATACCCCCGACATACCTCTTCATGAGCGTGAAGACGTCGCTTTCTTCGATGGTCTTGCGCTTTGCGTGGTTGGCGTACGCGCCGAGATCGTCACCCAGCTGCTCGAAGAACCACTCTGATGCTTGGGAGAGCGCCTCGAGAGTATCTGGCGAGATGCGCTGGTTGCCGAGGCCTGAAGATTGGAGTGCCGTTTGCGCAACCCGCTTGACAAAGGACGGAGGAAGCGCTGGGTACTCGACGCCGTGTTTCGATATCCGTTTTTGTTTCTTGCGGGCTTTAAGTGATGTTTTCGTTTTTGAAGCTATCTGCGAGGTTATTTGCGTTGGCTCACGTTCGGGCTCTTGTCTTAGCGGTTCTTCTTCCTCGATGGAGCTGTCGTCATCGAATCCCCCTACAACGTACTCGAAACCCTCATTATCAAAATCAACGCCGCCAGCTCCAGCGTCTGAACCCGACTCCCCGAGAACGACATCAGGAGCGGGATCCTGCTGCGCTTCGTCTGCCACGGCGTGCATTGTTGATTCGTCGGGAATGGGTGAAGTTTGGGCCACTTCGGCGCCCGGCGACGACATGAGGAACGTGGTTTGGTCCTCGGCGATGCCAACGGGCATATCGAGGTTGAAGCTCTCATGTCCCAAGGTCATCCGCCGCGTCTGGTCGGGGTCGAACCTTATCATCAGTTAGATATGTGGGAAATGGCAATTCTTGGTCTGGCAGTCATCGTACCTCTCGAGGCTGGGGTCTGTGTCCTCCCTGGCCTGCAGGTCTTCGAGAAAGTTGGGGAAGAAGTCGGACTGCTGGTTGATCTCCCCGGTGATGTCTGGATTGTGCAAGTTGCTTATGCCTTCGCTGCCAAAACTCCCGCGCGACAGCCTGGAAGGCGCTTCACTGAACCGTCTGGCTAATTCGATGGACTGGACCGTAAAGTTTTCATCATCGACTTGCGATAGCCGCGGCGGGCGGAGGTCGTCGTCTTCGAAATCGTCATTATCATCATCGTCGAGCGGCAGCGACAACCGCGGCCTATCAATCGGCAAATCGTCATCCTCGTCATCGTACAGGTCATCCTCCTCATTATACTCCTCCCGACTCGTATCCGCCTCCTCCTTACTCCCCGGCGAGCTCGAGGACGAAGGAATCGGTTGACTCGCGGGGGCGAGGGCCCTGCTCAGGTTGCGCAATATGCCCATGGGGGTCTCGCGTTCCTGCATCTGGCTCTTGCGGCGGTTCTTCCCCGGGGTGAAGATTTGCGTGCGGCGGCGGCTGAGGGCCAGGCGTGCGGCTTTGGCGTGAGGGGTCGGCGCATTGTTCCTCTTAGAGGCGGACGCGGGATCGAGGCCGCGCCGGACCGAGTTGAGGACCTGGCGGGGGGCGCTGCGGTCGAGGGGAGTGTGGACGGCGGCCGCGGAGCGGCGCGCGGAGGAAGGGTCGCCGCCGCGGCGGGGGGTTCTCGACGGCGTTCGGGCGGAGGGTGTGTTGTTCATGGCGGCGAAGTGAGGGGATCGCGGCCGGAGCCGGAGCTGGAGGTTTCTGTGATCAGGAGAGGGCCAGATGTCGAAATAGAGACGCGAGGGCGGCGATGGGATACGATTGGAAATTGGTTCAGAGAATGCAAGGGAATCTGTTCGTTGTGATGGTGGTAGACTGGCGATGTTGCTATCATGCATCTAAGGTTGAAGCTCATGTGGAAACGCGACGCTTGTGCAAGACAGACGCGCCAACACAATCACAAGCTTCCGACTGGTTCAGAGCGGTTTAGTGGTGGTGGGGTTGCACGGACCCGTCATAATTCAACGGGCATCATGGGGATGGTGCTGGAAGTGGTTGTTAATATTGGCCATTTCGATTCTATTTACTGTTGCTACGTATTCGCACTTGGTTTCTAGAACCAGAATTAGAGTCTCCAGCTCTACATGATACAAAGGCATCATGGTATGGAGTCATCTGCCACACTCCCCGCAAGGCATGAATTCCCGGCGGTTGCACAGAGCCGCACCCTCAGTGACCAACTGTCAAATGGTCCGATGGCGGTCCGTTTTTCAATTAAAATCCTCGTCGGGAAAGCGTCCTCTGCCAAGGGGGAAAATGGCTGGGAACCACACAACCACTACCGCGCTGGCTGGGCCTGCGGAATGCTTCCCCTGCTTGCCTGCCTCTCCCATGTTTCATCTGGCACTCGTCGACCTGCCTGTCCCGGAAATGTTTCATTGTCCAAGCCCATGCAAGCAGATGCCATGCAACTCCAAAGGTATTCTGACACGAGCCAAGCGGTTCAGGTGGCAGAAAGGTGAGGACGGGACGTGGCTCATCCGGGTGAGGTGCCAAGTACGCGTGTCGGCCAGCATGAAGAGACGACGCAGATGGGATACTTCGTGGAGGAGTACGTATCGGGACCAAAACGTCAGGGGTCTTTTCTTGCCAAGGGCGGGTGGGAATTACATCATTCCCGTGCATGGGAACACCAGCCTCCATCCCAAGACTCCTTCTGTTATCTTGGACTTCAAAGGGTCCGAGATCAGTCGCAGCCTCGCCATCGATTGGCGGTCCAATGTCCAACCTCCCCCTGATAACGAGAGTGGCCGGGCTGTTTCAATAGGTTCTGGCTGATATGGTCACGACCCATACAAGCCCAGCACACGTTCCAGCAAGGTGACCAACAACTCAAGGACATTGAATGGCCCACTAAGCGCCCGGCGAGAGTAGGTACTGTACTTGCTGTGTTAGCTGCGCAAGGTCATACTGCCAATGGAAGCTCGCCCAGGATATGTGTCACATCGTCGCTCCGATCGTCACGGCGTCTATTTGTGCTTCGTTACTTGTATTCTGTGCCTGTATAACTTCGTATTCTAGACAGGAAGTCGCGATTTCTTGCGCCAGCCGCTGCCAGGTCCCCTCGATTGGTTGCGCCACCGGCTTCAGCCACCAACCCCTCCTTCGTTCCTTCCTTCCTTCCCCTCGACGGTTTTTTTTTTTTTTTTTTTTTTTTCCTTCCCGCCCAGGTACCTGCCCCTCTCTGCCCGCTCCTCGTTCTCTTGCAATTGTTAATCCCATTCCAGCACGACAGAAATGCGGCAGCCATCCATTGCAGCGATGCCCGCTGGTGATTAATTCATTTGTGCCTAGAAGCCATTATCCTTTGTCTTAAACTCCAGCCCTGGCCACCCAAAGGCCAATCAGAGACGCCGTGCCGTCTCAGCTCGACGACTTCGCCCAATTCTTTGATACGCCTTCACTGGTCCCTCACCATTCCCTCTCTTGTAAACCTCCCGCCACCACCGAGATCCCGATCCCATGTTCGCCCGTCGACCCAGCCTCTCAACATCAAGCATAACAAATAACTAACCCGTTAGCACAATCAACCTGGCCGCTTAATATCCTGGCTTCACCAGCTCTCACCACCAATTCACCTTCCCCTCCACCATACCCACGGCCAAGACCCCACTGTCCCCACGCCTGCTTCTCTCGGAATCCTCCCTCTGGTTTATCTCGCTGCATTTCGACTTTGTTCATCTTTCCAATTCTCGTCATCGCCTCCATCTCCTACTTCACCTTGGTCATTTCTTAGTCCCCCTCCAGGTCGCCCTCGATCCTCCGCCGCAGCTCATTTCCGTGCGCTCATCTCATCTCGCCATCTCCCTTCAAACGGCGCGGGCTCCGAAATCGTCTCTTCCAGCCACACCCAACTCTGAGCTCCCTTGAACCATTCAAGGATACCACCGATAATGTGAGTCTCCCTCCCCCCATTGGACCCCGTGGCTCCCCACCGCCCACGGCGTCCACCACGGCTAGAGACAATCCCCCGGTCGCCCTTCAGGAGCTCCGACTCCCAGCGGCTCAAGGATCCTATCCTAGGCAGTCGTCGGCCTGGCTGGGCCCTGTTCCATCGAGCCCCTTGTCCCATCCGCCCCAAAACACACAAAGGCTAGCTGAGCTAGGACTCCAATGGCTGGTGGCGGTCTTGGTGGCTTTTGTGGGCGCTCGTCTCTCCATCCCTCGCTGCAATCCCCATCGCCCATCCGCCATCCGCCAGCCCCAGCAAGCGGTTCCAGTGGATCGCTCCGATCGTTGAACCTCCTCCTGTGGCCTCACCTGCCTGCGGCACAAAACGCGTGAACCACGACCCGGCTTGTGTCAAGTTTCCTCTGACCCTCCTGCAGCTTTGAAACTCTTCCATCGACTCGTCCCGAATCCCGCTTTCGTCTCTTTCCAGCCCTCGACCCGTCTCCAACCACGAGCCCGAATCCGTCCATCATCGTTCCCCTCCTCGCTTCTCCGCCAATTCTCAAGACGCACCGCAGCTTCGAGTGCCCATTGCTGGCCAGATCCTCCCGACATTTTGACCAAGGGTCAAGCTTTCGCCCAGATACGTATCCATCGTATAATATCCATCGACAATGGCTCAGCCTGGGGTTCAGTCTTTGAAGGTTTGAGGCGACAAGCATCCGTGCAACGCTCCAACGTTTTGCTGACCGCTGTATAGTGTGTGGTGACCGGTGACGGTGCTGTCGGCAAGGTCTGTCCAACCCCTCGCAGCGAACCGCCTTCATATTCGCAAAACCGTTATCCGCGACCTTTTGCTGACTCGTCGCAGACATGCCTCTTGATTTCCTACACCACGAATGCTTTCCCCGGCGAATACATCCCCACCGTGTTGGTCCCCCAAATCTGTCGATCCGGTGTCCAAGGTGGCTGATTCGATTCGCGATACAGGTTCGACAACTACTCGGCCAGTGTAATGGTCGATGGCAAACCCATCAGTCTCGGACTTTGGGATACTGCAGGTCAGGAAGATTATGATAGACTGCGCCCGCTCTCATACCCCCAAACCGATGTCTTCCTGATCTGCTTTTCCATCGTCAGCCCCCCCTCGTTCGATAACGTCAAGGCGAAGGTACGATGACGCAACCCCACAAACATGATGGCTTCCGACGCCGGACCGGTGTTAACGAGGCTCACTTAGTGGTACCCCGAGATTGATCATCACGCGCCGAACATTCCCATCATCCTCGTCGGCACCAAGCTTGATCTGAGGGAAGACGCCTCGACTCTCGAGTCCCTGCGCCAGAAGCGCATGGAGCCCGTGTCGTATGAGCAGGCGCTCGTTTGTGCTAAGGAGATCAAGGCCTACAAGTACCTCGAGTGCTCTGCGCTTACTCAAAGGAATTTGAAGAGCGTCTTTGACGAGGCGATCCGGTCAGTTTGATGCCCTCGCTGTTCTTTGCCGCGCGCTCACACCGCAATAGGGCCGTGCTCAACCCCCGACCCCAACCCTCGAAGCAGAAGAAAGCCAAGTGCTCGATCCTGTAGACTTGTCAACTGGACGATCGATTTCGATGACGCAACATGACAGACATTCCACGGATTTATTCCTTGGACACGACGACGATTTGGCGATACAAGACGGCGGCTCACGGTTATCTTCGGACTCTTTCCCGCACAACTAAATGCATATGATGATGGGTGGTCTTTGCGAGACGGTTCTTGAATGAAGTTTCTGCTTGATTTTGTTTTTCTTGGCCTCTTATTTCCCCTCGTATACCTCCCCACGGAGGAGCTCATACCGACATTGCGTAATTCAAGAACTAGTTTCGCGTTTTGAGATGAGACGTCCCCCCAGCGCCGTTTTGTCGAAGCGCGTCTGTCGCTATCTAGATAGCGATGAATGAAAGTGTAGGGGAGCTAGAATTATACCTCTGCTAGTCGTTTACTGTTTGTACATCGACTATTTGGTTCAAGTTGGGGACTCGGTATAGTCTTGTCGCGTCGGCCGAGTTGTAATCGGGCGCATTCCTGTAATGATTCGTCCGTCAAGAGATGGCTTCTAGATGATTTACGTGATCTGATGGCCCTTTTATGCTTCGGTAGAGCTTAGGTGGTAGCCTTCTTGAGGTTCATATCTGATATGTCGTGGGTTATAGATGTATTAGTACCTGGCGTGCCTTCCCAGCAGCGACACATCGCTTCCAACGTGAATGAGGCAATGATCAATAATATCATATTAGACAGGCACTCTGGCACGGCAGCGTGTCATGAATAAGACAACGATCAATATCTTACTGGACAAGTAGTCTTGCACAGGAGCGTATGCAAAGGTAAAGAAGGATTAAATTGTCATTAAGGTCCGGTCTCATCCGTTTTTTTGAGTTCAAAACATCCAATTCCTGGGGGTATCTCTTCTCTCTTCATGTGCGTCCACACGCCCAGGTGCCTACCTACCTGTAAAAGCAAGGTATACATGACAACGAAACATTGCAAAAGCACTTTTTTGTACTCCGTGACCCAAAAAAAAAACCGACCCAAGATCTATCTATTGTACGACGGCGTCTTTTTCCTTTTCGTGAAACATGAAATCAGCCCTTTTCTATCCTTGCTTGGGGGCCTTCTGAGAGACTGGTTCATGGAGCATGTGAAATCATTCTAACCGGGGGGAGGAGGGGATAAATGAAAAAAAAAAAGAGAAAAAACCAATCGGTCTCAAGATCAGTAGCGGTCGGGGACGCGACCGCGACGACTGGGGTGGATGCTATCCTCCATGTGCTGCTGCTGTGCGGTGGCGGTGTTCCCGTTGCCGTTTGCTTCTTTGGCGTTCTTCTCGCGTTCGATGCGCTTGGCCCGGTTCTCGTCGAGCTTGACGTTCTTCTCCCTGATCTTTTCTTGGCGCTTCTTGGTTTTGCCTCCACCGCCGGCCCTGTTTTTTAACAAGTCAGCAAGGGAAATAAAATGTCCACGTGTTCAAGGGGGGAGGGAAGGGAAGGGAAGGGAGGGGCGAATTCCCGGGCGGGATCCTTTGACTATCAAACGAGGGCGTGGAGTTGAGGGCATGCAAGGTGCATGCAGCCGGGATCCAGACCGGTAGTTCTGGCCCGAAGGGTAGGGGGGAAGGGGAGAGAGACGCGTGTGGCTACGTTGGACGGACAAGAGAGGCGTGTAGCGAGCAAACGGCATGAGGGAGGAGGGTGGGTGGGATTGAAGTCCGGAAAAGGGGGGAGGAGAAAAGCAGGTTCGAAGAGGAAGATGGGGATGGTTAAACTTACGTTAACTCGACGTTGATTCGACGCGGAGGAGAGACGTCGTCGTTGAACATGGAGTGGTGGAACTTGTCGAGGCAAGTCCGCATGTGCCAGACCTTTGCAAACTCGACAAAGGCGAAGCCGCGGCAGGGCTTGTCCGAGTTGGGGTCGCTCATGCAGCGCACCGAGGCGGGGGAGAGGGAGGAGAAATGGGCTTGGATGGTGGCCGCGGTGGCGGTGAATGGGAGGTTGCCGACGAAGACGATGTGGCGGTCCTTTTTGGCGTCGGCATTGGCATCAGCATCGTCGCCGGCAGGAGCATCAGCTTCGGCGTCGGCGGTGGTGGAGTCCTCGTCGAGAGAGGCTGCCTTCTTGCTCTTCTTCGTCTTCTTCTTGGGTGCGACTTCGGCGTCGGCGGTCGCATCGCCATTGGTGGCGGCATCGGTGACCTGCACGTCTCCTTTGGCCTTCTTTTCCTTTTTCTCCTTCTTCTTCTTCTTCTTCCTGTCTGCCTTTGCGGACTCCTCGGCGACATTTGCAGCAGCTGATGCATCAAGCATCGGCGAGTCTTCCGCCACCTTTCCATTGGTCGCGGGGGTGACCTCCTCGTCGTCGTCCTGTTCGGGGAGGTCTTGGAGGTCTTTGCGCTTCTCCTTGCGCTCCTTGCGAGACTCCTTGGCGTGCTTCTTGTTCTTCTTTTCCTTCTTGGCCTTCTTCTTCAGGTCGGCCGAGTCCTCGTCGTCGCCGGCAGCGGTGCGCTTGCGCTTCTTGGAGGGGGCCTCGACCTCGACGGGATCGACGACGGGCTTGCCCTCGGGCTCGGCCGCTTCTCTTGCGCGTTTGCTCTTCATTGTCTTGTGGTTCGATGCGATTGAATGGGAAAAGGTTGAGAGTTGCGAGGTGGTGGTGCGTGAGACGGGTAGATGCAGACGTGCTGCAAGTCCGCGCAAAAGAAAAAAAAAAAACCTGCGCGCTGCAAGAGTCGAGTGTCAGCGCTCGGGGAGAATTCAATGCAAGGAACGACGAAACAAAAAGTCATGAACCTTACCTACGACGTTTCTTAGGTTCCTGTCCGTAGTGTGTGTTACCACCTTGGGTAGGTAGAGAGTCCGAGACGGGTGGGATGGCGGGATCAAGATGCAAGCTGTCGGTACCTTTTTTTTTTTGCGAGCTTCCGTTCCTGTCTCGGGTGAGGTGTGGGAGTCGATGGAATCGCAAAACAAGGTGCGGAAGCAAGTCTGGATCCAATTCGCGGGAACAGCCACCTGACTTGCGCAAAGAGTGGTTGGCGGCCAGAGAGAGGAGGGAAGGGATTAGAAAAAAGAAAAGAAAAAAAGTTGAAATTGGGAAGAAAAAAAAGGCGGGACTTGATGCAGCAGAAAGGCCTTTCTTTGGTTGGCTGCCTCGTCATGACCCAGTTGTCCAACGTCAGAGTGCAAGAGAAGTTCCATTTTACGATTGAGCCCGACTAATAAGGTACCGATGCAGGCGATGCAGATATAGTGCCGTGCAGAGAGAGAGAATTCGTGCGATAAGTGCTGGATAACTTCATGCGCATGGGAGGTGTGTGATGTGTGTGTGGTCACTGGCTGTGGTGTCTGTCGGTGATGTGTCTGATGTGTCTTCGCGGGGGTGGTTCCGTAATGGATGCGTATCACCTCACGCATCTTTTTTTTTTTTTTTTCCTTTTTTCTTCTTTCGCTTCTCCCGGAGCATGGTTGTGGTTCTGGTCGTGGTGGTGTTGGTTCTCGCCTTCCCGGCGCCTCGTGTGATATTGGATGTCATATTTACTTTTTTCCCCGACTTCATTTTCCTTCTTGATCAATTCCCCTGCTTTCTGTCCTTTTTTCTTTTCTTTTTCTTTTTTTTTTTCCTTTCAGCTCCTTTCCCGTGCGCCCCTCGACACCCATGCGACTGCTCGAGTCGTGGCGCGCAACGTTGGCCGCTTCCTCGTCGTTATTTTTATTTACTTTTTCCTTCTCATCGGTTTTTTTATGGCTCCCCTCCCCTCCCCCCCTCGTCCGGCCAAATTTTTTTCGCCGCCGTCTGACGCACTTACCAACAAGTCACCTGCGTCTCTTGGCTAGAGGACCTCCAGGGCTTCTTTGCAGTTATCGATTTTTACCAAGCAACCTAGTTGCTCGACTAGGTGCCAATTGGTGCCTTAGTCGGACAGGGTCGATAATCCTTGGTGGGGATAGTTAGTACACATAGCTTGCGGCGGTAGGCTGAAATCCAGCCGTACAAATCGTGGAATGTATCCGTACCTAGTATGCACTCATACGCAATGCTCAAGAGAAACAAGCAAGGGCCGTGTTGACGGAGCACAATCAAGGCCCGCCCTGAATCTTGCTTTTTTGCCTTGCTGACTTGCTTCCCATGGTCAGCCAACCGGTTTGGTCCGTACCACCACACACACATGGTGTCACAGCCACTCGGATCCCCAGGTATAAGTTCCACGATATATCTGGTTTAGACGCCGTGTAAGCAAAGAAGTTACCGTCGCTCTGGCCGCGGCGCAACAAGGGCGGTGGGCACTGGGGACAGGCCTGCAAGCGGCTGAAGCTGAAGGGGAGGGGGGGGAACCCACGAGAGGAGAAGGGAGGTCTGGAACCCTCGCAACCCTCTCGGCGCTCGTAAAGCCTCCTGACGTATCCGTTCCCTCCGTTTGGCGGTCGACCAGTGGCCAAACCCTCCCAATCCGCCGGGAGCTGTCGGTAGTGCGAGGATCGAAGAGGGGAGGCGCTTTAATAAACGGGGAGAACGAGGGTCAAAGGTCGACCGGGGGGAAACGGGGTCTGCCGGGGGCCCGTGTGTGATACCCAGCCATACGGATACAAGCAAGAAAAAAGCGATGGCGGCTTTGGGTAGTCGAGATAGGCAAACCTGGCAGGAGAGTGCGAGTCGAGGAGTCAGTCTTTGGACGGACCAAGTCACTTACTCGGTACGGATACTCCGTGCTTCCTCCATCTTCCTTGCTAGAATGGTTTTTTTTTTTTCTTTTTTTTTCTTTTTTTTTAATTTGCTGCGGTCCAGAGCCCAGACACAGACAGACAGACGCTGTTTCCTGCATGTTTTTCCCGACTGCAGCTCTTTTGTGTCCCCCATTTCGCATCAGTCACCACGCATACAGGGCCACACATGACTATCGTCGAGGATGATACTGACGAACGAGACAACAGAATGACGGGGGGCTTACCACCCGCCCACTTTCCCCTCAGCCCTTCACGCAGGAATGCCCAAAGGGCCCAATGGACGGGGGTTGCTATGTATGGCACAGGCAGCATGCTGCATGCCCGTCGTCACACACATCTGGCCAAGAAAAAAAAACGGCCTCGGGCGGCGCGTGGGCGGTGGCCTGCAGTGCATTGTGCGCCCAACAACGCCCGCACCTCGACGAGTTTTAATATGGATACGAACAAAGAGGCAGGCAAAGCAAAGCAGCCTGCCACAGGAAAAAGGAAACTCGGGGAAGGAGAAAAGAAACGTGAAATTCGCTTCATCTTAAGCCTAAGGGGCCCCATCTCCATCTCCGCCCGTACTCCGTACGGCATGGAGTCAATGGAAGGAAGAGGAGGAACAAGGCATGACAACAGTCGACGTAGGGGACGTAAGGGAGTATGTAAGGTCTTGTTTCGTGTGAGAGGAGAGAGGTTTCAACCTGTGGCTGATGGCCGTTGTGACTGGGAAGAAGAGGTCCCGGAGACTCCACAGGAGTGATGATGGAAGGAAGCTGGAGCTGTAAAGTATTCGTACAGGACGACACGCAGGCGCACACGCAACGCACGCATATGGGGGTTGTTTTGTTTGCCTCTCTCTCGTGTTTTGGGTTTCTGTGTTATTGACCTCCTTTTGGGGGGCCTTTTTTTTTATTTTTTTTCTCGGAGTTTAATTTTTATAAATTTTTTTGTTTTCTTTTTTTTTGTCGAGGATGCGTGCAATCAAATCTGACTGTGTGTGAATGGTCCCTACTCCTATGTCCAGGTTCCTCTTCGTCAACTCAACCCAGCACACCCACTCACTTCAACTCCAGCTCTCCAGCTGTCCCATCGGTTTCTCTCTCACCACCTGAGCCCCTCTACCGCGCACGAGGACACGCGCCGCAGGCTTCCCACACACATGGCACATGGCAGCACCAGCGCGGGTTTTGATACATGCTGCGTGCAGCGTTGATGCATCGAGTCCTGCTTGATGCATCTGTATCTACTGTACACGACTAACACGCCCTATTCGTACAGTACTTGTTTTTAGTCGGGAGGTAAGGATGTCCGGACACGGCCTCTCTCCACACCGATCCACAACGCACTCAGCAAAGTGACACTCTTGCACACTCCAGCTTCTCCCTCTCTCCACGCGGCTGTCAGTTGCGGCGTAAGGAAGAAGCCCCGACCCCTTGTCCCTGCCCCATCCGCAATGCCCCCCCAAGTGTCCGTCATGCCTTTTTGCATGTCTTGTCAACTCTTTCTCCTCTTTCCAACTTTCCTTTCTTTTTCCCTCTTATTGAGACCCTCGCTAAATCCCCTTCCTAGCCTTCCTCCTGATGCAGGGCATCGCAGCCCGCCGCCTTCCTACTCGCTCGAGTGCTGCCCACCTCAGGTTGCTGCTGAAAGCTGCTGCAGACTCCGCTCCTGCCACTAAAGGCCTGCCTGAAGTCGTCTTCAGCATCCATGATCCCTTCCTTCACACGCACGCTGTATTGCGCTGCGTTGTGCTGCGGCTGCCGCCGCGCGACTCAACTCGACTCGACTCGACTCGGACAGAGTCTCCCTCGACCAGTTCCGTGAGACGTCCCCCTGACTTTTGCCGACTTACAGCCCTCGGCTCTCGAGGCCCGCTCCACTTTGCAACTCACCCATAGCCCTTGATAGGTCAGTTCCCCCGGCCACTATATGCTCCCAACAAATTATAGACGTCGATTCGCCGCTCCCCCGTGCCTCCTCCGTCGCCTGCTGCTCTCGCTTTCTTTGCTTTTCCTCATGTGAGGCCTTCGACAGCCCGTTCACTCGACTCCGCCGCCTCCGCCCTCACTCCGCTCCCTGGCATAATACCCTAGTAACCCGGGCACGCTTTCTGACAAGAAGGCCGCCGGGTCCCCCAATCTCCCACGCCCAGGATCTGCGACATGCAAGCTCCCGTGTCTCTGTCTCGTCGTTTCTTTCGCCTCCAACCGGCCGCTCCGCCTTCTGCAGCAAGACGCAGACGCAGACTGCTCGCTGCACCCCCGGCCAGGATCCGGCTCAGCAGCCAGCCCACGCCCAGTCCCAGTCCCCGTCCCCGTCCCCCAGGAGCAGGCCCATCCATTCCAGGTTCGATCATGGAGGAAGAGGGAGGGAGGGTTGGATGGTCTTCGGTACCAAGCACCAGGCGAGATGAGGCCCGCTGCGCACCCAATAGGTTCAGCCATACCCGCTCCAACCCGACTTTTCTGCAGTCAAGGTCCTGCATCTGTCTGTGCTGCACCGATGATTCTCTTATACTCGACGAATTCCCGGGGTTGCTAGCTCCCGGCCCTGTTCAGCCTCTCCTTGCTTCTCAGTCTCTATTTCTGTCCAAGTGATCCCCCCTCCCCGTCCTGTCTACATCATTTATTTCTTCCTCCTCCCCTCTTCTGCCCCCCTCCCCCTTCTTCCTCTTCCCTTGTATCTCTTCTCTTTCCAGGCTCTTTACAGCTTCTCAGCAAGAAATCCTCACCGCTCTCCCTCACCCGCACCCGCACCGCGTCTGTTGTGTCTCCATCTCTACACTTGGAACTATCCAAGTCTTGTCAGTCCTCGTCCTCGCTACTGCTAGGCGGCATTACCTGGGACTCCTTCGGTCCCCATCCCACCGTCACCTCCATGATGCAGTTGACCTGGGACCTGGGTATGGACCATGTCCGGTCCTGGGTCCTTCGGGGTGATTACGAGCTTCATGACTCCTTCGATCGCCCCTCGGAATGGAGTTCCACTGTTGTAACTGGGCTCTCCGAGGCTGCCGCACTACCCCGGGCGGGTGATGCCAGTGCTCATCCTGACGAAGGGACCAATGCTACGCTGCGATCCGAAGGCAGCTCCCACACTCCAGCCTCGTCCCTTTCGCCCTCTCCATCATTCTCACATACCATGGAACAGCTACGCGGGTCTGGCGACCACGTCGACGACGTTCTGATTCCCAAGGACATGGAGATCCGGCGCATCTTCCACAATGGCCACCAGACGTGGCAGGGCCTGCTCGACGTGGCATTGGACCTCCCGCGCGGGGCGTTCCCGGTGCTCGACCCTTCGGTGGTGTTCAAGGACATGCCAGCGCTGCCCGACTCGGTTCCAGCCACGGGTGTGCTCGCCGGGGCGCCGAGCTGGACGGTGCCGGACCCGGATGTGGCGGAGGAGACTGCCCCGGACACGGACGGCGATCAGCACCTCGATCTCAACTCGGTCACGGGCACCACCAAATACTTCCGGCTTGGGTATCCCGATGCCATGGCCTGTCACGTCACGTCGGATCCGAGCGTGTGTCACTACGGCAGCCCGTCGCACGCCAACGTCGGCGCATCGAGTGCCCCGCAAGGCCTGGCCATTGTGACCATGTGCTGGTCCTACATCTTCTCCACCCGCCTACTGCAACTTCAACGCCGCCGGGCCCACTACACCGACGAGTGCCTCCGCCCAGTCCCGAGGAACGCCGCCGATGGGCTGTCTGAAGCCCAGATCCCGGTTCGCCTTCCCAGCGAGGCATCGCCAGCCCTGGTCCATTGGTTGTGTGCTGTGCTAGCTCCGAAGCCAGGCTGGTTGGCCGATGACAAGGGCGGTCCCTTCTCGCCTTGGGCGGCTACCTGCGCTGGCGGGCTCGAGTTCGCCGTCGTTACCGAGGAAGAAGTCACCCTCGACCCCGACGCTCAGCCTCCCACTGATGTCGAGGCGACGGACTTGCTCATTGAGTTTTGCAACCTGATTGGCATCGGCCACGAGGTGTCGCCGTTCAATGGCGGTGCTCGGTTGTCTCCCATCAAGGCCGGCTTCCTGGCAACCCTTGGCATTCCGTTTTATCGTATGGCCAAGCTCAAGCCGCAGTTCTTCAAGCCCAACCTCGATGTCATCAAGAAGCCGGCTCCGCTAAGCGCTCACCAGGTCAAGTCGATACACCAGTATACTCAAGACCTCCAGTATTACATGACTCTCAGTATGCATCAGTATTCGCTCGGTCCTGTCCTGTGGAGTATCTTCTGGTCGCCCGACGTCCAATGCAACTTGGCCAGTCCCTGGCTTGCCGCCATCCGCAGCGTATTCGAGCGCCCCTTCAAGTTCAAGGACCTAGAACTCATCGCCAAGATATTCACCCTTCGTCGACCCCGGGTAGCCCTGTGGTGGCACGGCCTTTTCCTCCTCGGCGACATCAAGCTCTTTGAGTACATCAACAGCTACCTGGACACTCTGGACGAGGGATGCACCTACGACACTCTGGCCCGTCCGGACATCGTCACCACGGCGTGGACAGGAGCCGCCCAGTCCTACCAGGATGACATGACTTGTCACGTGTACCCGTCCCTCAGCGAACCCGTTCCCCGCGCCGAGCTGCTCCAACACCGCCACACTCTGACGCTGCGTGACCCTTGGCCCTTGTTCTACGGATGGCGACCGTTTGGCAGCGTCCCCAAGGAGGCCATCGAGCCGGACCTGTACCCGTGGCTGGAACGCGGACACCAGCGCGAGTATCAACATTGGACCTGGTGGGCTAAGGACGACGCGGCCGCCAAGCCCGTCACTTCTGCGGGATTCCGCCGCGAGACGCACCGCTTCACCTTGGCCCTCGTAGACAGGGTCAACATCGAGAGCGGCCCCGACAGCGCGCCCATTCCTTCGTGGATCAACCTACCAGTCGAGCCGTCCAGGCGTGCCACACGGCAGATGATTGCCCACTCCCTCGGAAACATTGTCGGCGAACGCAGCGTCAGCACTGCCGTGATTGCCGGGTTGAGCCACAACCACCCCTGGCTTCAGGACTGGACCCCGGCCTAATTACTCCTGTTCACACATCTTTTCTTCCTCTTCTATTCCCTTCCCTATTTTTCCACTTCTGCGCGACTATTTGACGAGCGACGACGCAACGAGGACACGAAAACTGGTGACGGGCCCGTTTCTGGACCAATACACCCTCCACCACGCGGGCGATTGGGGGGAGGAAAAAAAATGAGGGCCAATATGCATATTTTTCTCTTCGAAATTAGCCGCCAACGGCTCCTTTCAATGGTTTAGTGGTCCTCTTATAATTCCGACGGACGGGAAAGCTCTTGTGTCACATGGGTATGTATGTTATGGGTATATTTTGGGTTTTTTCTCAAATGGTCGCCTGGGTCTTTTTCTTCTGCTTGATATCGGATACCTTTTCGGTCTTGTCGTTTGCTTCACCGCGCTCGTCGCCATGCTGCATTGGATGTTTGTCAGGTAGGCCATTGGATGTTGGTTGCAAAATCCGACCCTGGCTGCTTGGCTCGGCTTTTTCTTCTATTTCTTTCTTGTCGTAATTGGATCCCCCCCGGCTTGCAACTTGCCCTTCTTAGGTAGTCATGGTTTAACTATCCGCATTCTCTGGTCAATCATTGTGCCAATCACTTGCAGTACCTCCCAAAGTACATGGTCCTTCATCCAATAGGCAGTCGTTGCCATGCTGCACATGTGCTCAAGTCTGGTTAGTCTCGATCCTCACGGTGCCCAAGTGCCCGCCTCGATCCTACGCGACTAGCCAGCCAACCAGCCACTCATCACACAAGTTAAGCTACACTATGCGCCAATGACGTGTCGGGGTTCCGTTGCTTCCATTGTCTATCTCATGTAACAATCATTAAGCTAAATAACTCTCTACAAGAACACCAGTCATGATGATGACAATCGCCTCCCTCCATTATCTTGATAGTAACCCATGCTCACATTCCCATAACATGATGAAGTCATCCCTTCGTCGACATCTCAACGCCAAGGCATGCCAACAAAAACCCCCACGTCATCATATCGTCCAGAGATCTTCGAAAGTAGCCAACAGAACCAGCACGAAGATCACAAACACGCAGATACAGGGCTGTGACTTATAGCTGGAACCACCATTAGCCGCTGGTTGCTCGCGGGGGCTCATATTTGAAGGACCAGTTGATTGCACACCGCCGTCTGCTCCATTGCTTGAGGTCTGGTCTTGAGGCATGTTTGCGGATGCTAGCACGAACGTGGGTTTCATCGCCTTTGGGGGGCCTCCGAAGCGTGCTCCGGTGGGCTTGGCTGAATGGAAGTCTTCAGCTTCCGAGTCGTCCATGGAGCGCTTGAGGACATCTTCTTCACAATCGTCGTCCCCTGGTCCAGCGGCGCCATTGGATATGGGAAGGAATCCAGGTCCAGCACCGTTTAGACTTGAAGGGCTGCCGGCTCCCCCAGGCGATGACTGACCATATGGTAAAGCTTCGGAGGATTGAGGGCCAGATGGTGAGCCGTTGGGTGCAGGGGCGGAGTTATCATTTGGTCCATTGGGGAAAGCTGGAAAGCCTGGGCGAGCTCCAGCATCATGACTGGCACCATCGGGTCCTTGGTCTGGGCAAGGTGGGCCGTCACCTGGTCCAACTCCTCCGTTCCCGCTTCCTCCAAGAGAGCAGACACCAGGCGCAGAAGCTTGCGGAGAGGCTGGTGCGGGGGACAATGGAGACTGAAGGCCGGCAGCTGGAGGTTGAGGGTTAATTGGAGGGCCTTGAGAATCTTGGGGAGTTTGAGGGTTCACTGGAGTTTGAGGGTTCACTGGAGGGTCTTGGGGAGTTTGAGGACGCTGAGGAGCTTGAGGAGCCTGGGGAGCTTGGGGACCTTGAGGAGCTTGGGGACCTTGGGGACCTTGGGGACCTTGGGGACCTTGAGGATGCTGAGGAGCTTGAGGAGCCTGGGGACCTTGGGGACCTTGGGGACCTTGCGGAGCTTGGGGACCTTGAGGACCTTGAGGACCATCCCCAGGGCAGCCGTCGTCGTGTGGGCAGTTGTCACCATTACCTGCAGGGCCTGGGACAGGAAGGGATGGCGGCGCGGCAGGAAATTGAGGACCTGGAGACTGAGGACCGGAGAATGGAGGACCAGAAGGAGCCTGGGGGCCTGGAGGAGACTGAAGTCCCGAGGGAGCCTGAGCGCCGGAAAATGGAGGGCCGGGAGACGGAGCTGCTGCGGGAGATTGAGGCGATGGAGGAGATTGAAGGCCTGCGGGAGGCTGACCCGCTGGAAGTGGTGGAGGCTGAAGTCCAGAGTCGCACACACCATTTCCAGGACCATGGGCACAAGGATCTCCAGCATTCAGTGCAGGAGAGAGAGGAGGTGAGGGAGGCGAGGCGGGCGAGGGCGACAGACGAGGGGGTCCTGAACCAGGTCCTCCAGGATTGGCCATGGGACAATCCGAGTCGGGGCCGGCTCCAGGGCAAGCGGCGGCATTGCCATTACCAGCGGGAGATATATCAGGCCGAGGACCTCCGGGACCTCCGGGGCCTCCAGGACCGGCAATGTCAGGACCGGCAACAGGGATGGGTTGAGGTGGGGGAGCAGGCCCGGTAGCCGGAGCGTTGTTTGGGCAGGATGGGTGGCCTGGGCAGACTGCGGGAGCAGCATTCTGCTGTGGTACTGGTGGTGCTGGTGCTGGTGCTGGTGCTGGTGCTGGCCCAGGATTCTGGGGGCCTGGTACCGGTGCTGTTGCAGGTCCACCACAGTCCGATGAGCCCTCGCCGCCATCGGGGCATCCGCCAGCAGGAGCAGGATTCCCAAGGGGGTGGCTGGGAGGGTTGGGGGAGTTGGGAGGACCGGCTGGGCCATTTGGTTCTGGCGCAGAGGGCCTCACAGGAGGGGCACTTGGTGAACCGGCGTCCAGATCACCCGATGGATCTTGGTCACAGTCCTCGTCGGCTGGGCCTTGGCCGTTTCCGTTGGCATTGCCTGCGGGAGCTGGGGAGAGGTTAGCGCCAGCTTGTGGGCTTCCGCCAGAGTTGTCAGGGCTAGCAGCAGGGCCAGGTCCAACAGGGCCAGCAGGTCCAGGTCCAACAGGGCCAGCAGGTCCAGGTCCAACAGGGCCAGCAGGTCCGGGTCCAGAAGGTCCAGGTCCAGGAGCACTGTTGGGAGGACCCAAGGGAGCTTGGTTCTGCGCGACAGGAGCTGGTTGAGGTGAGCCATAGCCGGCAGGGCCAGCGGCTGGGGCAGGAGGTGGACCTTGGGGAGACGACAGCTGGGGAGCCTGGAGAGGACCGCCAGATGGGACAAGAGGACCATTTGCTGCTGGCTCGCAGTCTTCATCTGCCGCGTTAGGCATGCCAGTTGCACCGCCTGCTGAAGGCGCAGCGCCGAGTCCTGCTCCTTGTAGAGGGGCGCTACCAAGTCCTGAGCCTTGTGAAGGAGCACCGATACCAAGTCCGGAGCCTGGTGAAGGAAAGCCGTTGCCAAGTCCCGAACCTGATGAAGGAAAGCCGTTGCCAAGTCCCGAACCCGATGAAGGAAAGCCGTTGCCGAGTCCCGGACCTTGTGAAGGAACGCCGTTGCCGAGTCCCGAACCTTGTGAAGGAACGCCGCTACCAGAGCCGTGAACTCCCAGCAAACCAGAAGATGGACCATAGGGGCCCGGAGACAGTGGCTGGGCAGCAACAGGTAGAGAGCCAGCGCCGGGTGGAGATCCCGAGCCTGCATTGGGAGGCTGGTTTCCGTTGGGAAAGCCTCCTGCAGAAGAAGCACCTTGTGGAACAGGAACACCGGATGGAGATGTGCTGACCGGGGGGAGAGACAAGGTGAGAACGCCATCGAGACCGGCAGTGCAGTCCATGGCAACCGTCATCTGATCCGAGGTTCCTTGCGCCTCAATCTCAGCACCCGACTTGAGCGACATGGGCTGCTGATGGGCTACTTGCACGTGATGGAGCTCGACAGGATGAAGGCTGCCGATGGAGGCTCCCAGGTTGGAACATTTCGAGATGGAGTAGGCCAAGGCATGGCCATATGATGTGGCGTGGCAAGAGTTGGTGAGGCACAAAAACAGAGCCTGACGACGAGAATGTCAGTAACAGGAGTCGATGTGGTCATGGACAACTTACTCGTTGGAGGGTAATGTCTTTGCAGAGATGCTGCATTTCGGCTAACCCATGCTGGTCCATGAGGCCACGAGAGCAGTCGAGGGCGCATTCTGTTCGAGTCAGTTAGCATCGCCACGCTCAGAACGAAATCATCGTCGTCACGTACCTGGAGCGAGCGCACGAAGGCTTTCTGCACCACCAACAAAGGCCGTCAAGACGACGGCGGAACCCAGAGAAGCCTTCATCATGGACGGTTCCAAAAAAAAAGTAAGGGAACAGGAAAGTCTGGGGCAAATGGTCTGTCGCAGTTAACGATAAGCACCAAGAAAAGAGAGTGGGTGATCCAAAAAGGAGAGCAAAACTGAAGGTTGCTGAAAGCAAGGTGGGCGTGTTGATGATGGAGAGGAGAAGAGAGAAGAGGAAACGGGGAGAAGAGGGATATGGAGAAATATACGAGTGGAGGGAACAGCTGCGGGAGTAGGTGCGGTTTGGATGGGAAAGGAAGGGACGAAGACATGTCGGTTCAACGAGGAAGGTCACCACTGAGATGTCGCCGTCTCTTTCCGTCCAAGAGCATCACCATCGCCCGTAAGGGCACAAGTTCCGAATGAGACCGAGAAAGCATGGGACAGGCGCAAATCTGGAGGAAACCACGAGGCATTGTCATTGTTGGGTGGCAGGGTAGATAGGTAGGGTATCTAATAGAACAGCAACGCCAGCTTCTTCTCGTCGTCGACGTATTTCTCCTTAAACTCCCCGCGGGCCAAGAACCGGGCCAGCGGCATCATAGTATCCTTCATGTCCATGACGCCGCGCTTTTTCTGGTCAATGTGGGAAGCGTCCACGACGACGCGCTCCAGGTTGTCGAGGGACAGGGCTCCTGATTTGGAATCAGTGTGTCTGCACTGATACTTGCTAGGTAGTAGTAACTTACCGTTGTCAATGAGCTCGATGAGACGAGCAGGAGTACCGACGCCGATGCCAGTCTTGTGGCCCTGGAGGAAGGCGACTTGGTCGTCAACCTTCATATGCTTGGCGAACTGAGAAATGTTAGTATGAGTACAATTAGGTAGGAAAGATGAGAAGGGGACTTGCCAGTTTCGCCACCGAGTTATCCTTGCTGGAAAACTTTCGTACGGCCCTACAAGAGGTCAATGACGGGTTCCAATAGGTACCAAGAGGAAACGGGCGAGACGAGATGATACGTACCTGACAATATCGGCGGCTCTCAGACCTGCGGAAGTCACAATGAGAGTATGCGGTGCGCCCTTCTTAGACGCACTCTTCAGCGACTCTGGGTCTTGGGTGAGGTTCTCCAGGAATTCGGGGAGCTTCTCCAATGTCCGCGATTCTTGCCATGATGTCGTGTCCTGGATCGCGTTGGCTGAAATAGTCAAGTCTGAAATCTCAACCGGACTCAAATCCGTCCCGAACCGCGATAGTTTCTGGGCGAGGTGGTCGGCCAAGAGCTGGTTGTCCATGCGGTTGAAGAGCAGATTCAGGCCGAGCTCGACGTCGAGCGAGCCGTCGTCTGGGGCATTGGGCTTTCTTCTTTTCTTGCCCTGTTTCGGCTGCTGCTGCTGCTTCTGAGGAGGCGCATCGGCCTTGCGTTTCCTTGGAGCCGGCATATTGACCATGTCGTCGTTGCCGTTCAGTCGCAAAATGTCATGGCAAAGAAAATAATGACGGCGGTTTTGAATTTTTACACGGTGCACAGTGTGCAATTCAGCACTGACGTGGATTGAGCGGTTGAATGGTTAAGGCGCACTGTATCAGCAAGGTGAATGGATCGTGTGGATCTCGGCATCGGGTCAAGTCATGATGGACGGTTTTGAGAGGCATCAGTTTTAGATATACAAACGAGATTCCATTTGCGATAGAAGAAACCCCCAAGGAATGCACGTACTGGCACAAATATAAAAAGATCAATCCTCTAAGCCCTTGAAACATGCCGATGAACGCCCATTACGATCCCTGCCGAAGAAAGTGCAACGGTAAAGTGCAAAATACAAGCACCTAAAAGATGCTATTGACAATGTTGCCACCAATAGTGGCACCGGCTCCGAAAATGGCAGCGTTGCCCAGCTTTTTGCCAAACTTCTTGCCCATATTGTTGACCTTGCTGTCCTTGTGCTCGCCCTGCTGCTGCTGGTCGCCGGTCCCGTTGGCCATGGCCATGGGCGGCACTGACGAGTTGTACGGGTTCTGCTGGGCGGGCGGGCCCTGAGAAGACGACGGAGCGGGATATCCGTACTGCGGCTGCGGAGCGGGAGCAGCGACAGGTTCGGGCTTCTTGTTCTCGTGCTCGACCAGCACGTAGTTGCGCGGGAAGATGCCCTCGAGCCCGGTGCGCTGGTTCTGCCCCATCCACCAGTCCTGGTTCATGTACTCGTACACGTTGACCTTGTCGTCCTTTTCGAACGAGAGGTCGCGCCCGTCGGCCGCCGCGTACCGGTAGAGCGCGCGCGCGTGGGCTACTACCGGCTTGCCGCTGCGCGCGGGGAGGCTGGGCGGCGGGGTCTGCTCGTACGAGGGCGGCGCGGGGGAGGGGGCCTTGCTGCTGTTGAGGCTGAGGGCCTCGAGGGCCTTGGCTGGAGCGGGCGACGGCGCGGTCGTGGTGTTGCGGGTGGTGGTGTTGTTGCTGTTATCGGAGGCGCCGGTAGCGGTTCGGAGGGGGCCCGAGAGGGGGGACTCCTGCGGGAGCTTGTTGGTGATGGTGTCGAAGAGGGCTTCATCGATGACGCCCTTTTCGAGGAGATTCTCGAGTTCCTAGAGGAAGGACAAGTTTAGCGGGTGGGATTCGGGATTGTAAGCCTTGCCGATCAGCTCACCGTCTTGATGTTGCGGAGGGACCGGTTGACCTCCATGATGGTCTGGCGATCGGCGGTCATGATGGCGGCTGGCGAGAAGCGCTCGATGATTGTGGTAGAGAGGAGACGATGGCGAAGGAAAAGCTGTGGCTGAAGAGGTTACTGGAAAGAAAGGAGGATGGAATGTGAAACTGCGACCGTGTCGAAGAGAGTTGGATGGATGATGTTGGTCAGGATTGTCCCCGCCGGCCATTTAGCCCAAAATCACCTGAAAGAGGCACCCGCCCGCTTTTCCATTGGGGCGGTGCAGCCGCGTGGAACCCGCCACGACCAGGCCAGCCTCTGGACATGTAGAAGTCCATGGGATCCGCCACGTTCCTTTCGGGAGCCGTAGTCCCTGATGTCTTTTCTCGTATCGGGGCGGGTGTTCTCGACGTTGGATTCTAAAGTCAGCTGGCAGAGGACAGCGAACTTTGTCGTACAAGTGTTAGAATCAAGGAGGCTGTGAATTGCTGCATCACACCAGGTGGAGTGGAACAAGCAGGCTGTGAGTCTGATGTCGTTTAACGAAGTTGACTGTTAACGAAGCAATTGCATAGAATGTATCATTTTCTTCTTTATCATAGACCCTTCCAATCCCTATGTTCATGTCCAATCCTTTTCCCGCCTACACAAACTTGCTCGACTCAACCACATACAAGTCGACGTACTCATCCACCGTCATGTTATCCAGGCGCTGAGCGTCCTGTCCCAGCTCAACAAGCTCCTTGACGCGGCTCTCGGGGTAGTGAGGCGCCAGGTGGCGCTTGTACTTCTCCAGGATCACCGGCTTGGCCTCCTCGCGGCGCAAGCGGTGGCCCAGAGGCGCCTCGACGGCCACCTCGTCCAGGACGGTGCCGTCGTTGAGCTCGACCGTCAGCGCGTTGGAGATTGTGCGCAGGCTCGGGTCGTGGTAGTCCTTTGTGTACTGGGGGTCCTCGACGCACTTGATCTTCTGGCGCAGCGACTCGACCAGGGGGCTCGTGGCCGCCTCGCCGCCGTCGACGTAGTCGGTGGCCTCGAGGCGGCCAAAGACGAGCATGGTGGCGCACATGTACTGGATGCAGTGGTCGCGGTCGGCAAAGTTGTCCATGGGCTTGAACTGCTTGTCGATGATGCGGATGCACGCCTCGTGGGTCCGGCAGGTGATGGCCTTGATGTCGGCCGCCGACTTGCCCTGCGCCTTGAGGATGGCGTGGATCTTCTCCGACGCCTCGACGGCCGTCTGCGAGTGGAACTCGGCAGGGTACGACACCTTGAACAGCACGTTCTCCATGACGTAGCTGCCGTAGGGCCGCTGGAACTCGAACTTGTTGCCCTTGAAGAGCACGTCGTAGAAGCCCCAGACGGGCGCCGACAGCACCGTGGGCACGCCCTGCTCGCCCTTGAGCACCTTGAGGGCGAGGTTGACGGCGCGCTGGCAGGCGTCGCCGGCTGCCCACGACTTGCGGGACATGGTGTTGGGCGAGTGGCGGTAGGTGCGCAGGCTCTGGCCGTCGACCCAGGCCTGGGTGACGGCGTCGGCGATCTGCTTCTCGCCGAGGCCGAGCATCTTGGACACGACGGCCGTCGACGCCACCTTGACGAGCACCACGTGGTCGAGGCCGACCTTGTTGTACGAGTTGAGCAGGGCCAGGCAGCCCTGGATCTCGTGAGCCTTGATCATGCCCTCGAGCACGTCTTTGACGGTGAAGATCTTGCCTCCCGCCAGGTTACCACCGGCCTTGTTGGTGCGGTTGATCCAGTCGGCGACGGCTAGGATAGCGCCCAGGTTGTCCGAGGGGTGACCCCACTCGGCGGCCAGCCAGCAGTCGTTGAAATCGAGCCAGCGGATCATGGCGCCGATGTTGAAGGCGGCGTTGACCGGGTCCAGCTGGAACGGAGTGCCGGGCACCTTGGGGCCGTTGGGGACCACGGTGCCGGGGACGATTGGGCCGAGCAGCTTGGAGCATTCTTTGAACTTGAGGCCCTCGAGGCCGCAGCCGAGCGTGTCGAGGAGGATCCATCGAGCGGTGTCGAACTGACAAACAGAATGTTAGCCATGATTCTCGTGAGGCATCATCGTCATCTTTGGCGGGGTAGCAAAGCTTCAACACATTCGGCGGGGTAATCCCCAACCCCAAGCCTCAATCAGATAGGAAAAAAAGGAAAAAAAAAAAAAACCATCAACTCACGGCAAGCTCCGACTCGATAGGCTTGTTGGCGACATAGTCGGCAATGTCCTTAATCTCGGGATCGTATTCGCGGGGTTGGGAAGCCATGGCGGGCGCACCAGAAAGTCGAGCAGCAGATGTTGAAAGAGCACGAGCCGTCAGCGAGCGAGAAGAAGCAGAAGAAGCACCGGAGATAATTGAGCGGGCCGCAAGGGGGGTCGCGGCCGAGGCGAGTCGAGAGCTCCGGGGCTGGAGGCTTCGAAGCTGCTTCGTGGCGGTCCGGAGACTCCGATTGACGGCGGCGGACATGTTTCGAAGAAGATGGGGATTGAGACGTCTTCACCTTGCAAACAACTTTGCTTGATGATGATATGAGTACGTGCAAGTTATTTACAGCCTTGAGCTCGGCTGTGGGGGATGGCTCTCGCGGTAAGTCACGGCAAAGCATACCCTCGGCTAGTCGCCGGTCCCTGGCCAACCACCCCATGAATTGGAATGCCATCGTGTCATGCCCAGCCTTGGATGCTTCCCTCTCTTTACCGACGAGCTGCCGCGTCCATCAACAGATTGCCCCAATCATGCATGCACACAATTGCCACCACCGTTCCTGGACACTTGTGCTTCTCCAAATTTGCTGCTGATGTGATGGAATCCTTTTTTTTTTTCTGCTTGTTGTGGCACGGAAAAACTGGACTCTTCCGTGTAGATCTTTACTGCTTTCACCTTTTCACACCTTCACATACGATGCCTGTGTTAGGGAGAGCCATCAGTAGTAGCCAAGTACTCCTCCATTGCTTCCAGTTCTCCTGCAAGAGGCATCCATTGATTCCAGCATTGTCGCTCATGACAATCCATTGGCTGTCACTGGCGTACAGTGCCAGAGCAGTCAGCCACCTCGTGCTTGGACCGAGGTAATGGATCGTCCATCGGTGACCCTCCCCAGATAGCACAAGCCCTGGCTTGTTGGGGTCCACGATGCATCTCAACGAGCAGCCAGAAATCATCAACATGCTCAATAATTATTCGAATGCAACAAATAGATAGATACTGTCCCCGGTGTAACAAACACGTATTGCCCGAATTGCCCGCCCAATTGCC
Organism: Thelonectria discophora; assembly: GCA_911649645.1. Lineage (NCBI taxonomy): Eukaryota > Fungi > Ascomycota > Sordariomycetes > Hypocreales > Nectriaceae > Thelonectria > Thelonectria discophora. Next base: position 2,826,579 of record CAJVRK010000012.1, read on the forward strand.
CCGAGATAAACCCCGTCATCACACCTCCCTCACACATACTTTCAAGCCCGTCAACCATTTCGGCGAGTTCGCCATGGGCTTTTTTACCCCAGGTTCCCCCCCATCCATTTCCAAACGAGATTCCCCCACTGGTTGCGTGGGCCTCGCCTCCTCTCTTCAGCTAGGCTCAGGCTCCTCCAGGCCTCTTTCCAGCTCCAACTCCCAGCTCACGATCCAACCGATCGTGCCGTCGTGCACCAGAGAAATCCGGGGTCCGCTCCTCCGTCCCCGAGGTCTTCGGCAGGCCCCCTTCCAAGCTAGGTTGCCGGTGCTCGGAGCAGATGCCGGACATACGATAGCCGATCCGACCTCCGATGACAAAACCTCTCAGTTTCCATAATCATCAACTACCATTATTTACCCTCAATTATGCTTAGACCAAATTCTTTGCCTTCAGCTTGCGTGCTCCAACGACCCTAATCCTACAGCCTAAAATCGCCCGGTAATCATCATAAACGACCTGGGTTGCTAGGTTCTGATAAAAGTTGGCGAGAGGATGCAAAAATTGCCCGGCAGAGTCGGGACACGACGCTACGTGTCTCGGCCATAGCCTTGACCGGTCCATCGTCTAGGAGCTTCGTCCTCAAGTCAAGTTCTTCCCAGTCTCTGAACCCTACGTTGCCTAAGCAAACATCACAGCCAGGAGGCCCCGCACAAGGGCCGTGCATGTCATGTCAGTTTCCCAGCGAAAAATGCGGTCAACCAAAATAGTTTCCAACCTGGCATTCAGCTGGTCTTGTCGTCGAGAGTCTCAGCCTCCCACCATAACACACGGGTCTCGACCCAGCTTGGCCATTTGCCTTCTGCACTGCCTCGCACCGGTAGTTCTCTAGGGTAGTCGCCTTGTCTAGAAAGAACCCGAGAGATGAACTTCAAGGGAGAAGGCGTTCAATTCTGTGGACACTCTGAGACAGAGCACTTCCCTGACAAGCTGACCAATTTGATGCCTTTCGTGAAGTGTGCGTGGACACGCAGGAGACACTTTCATGTCCAATATGGAGAATCATTATTGGACACGAAACGAGGAACACCACGACTCCGCCAGCGAGCATTTGCTTCTAACTCAACAAAGAAGCAGCATCTCTTGTGATAATCCAGCCGCCTAGGGCTATCGGGGAAGCTTCTCACGAGACAAAATGCACCAATTAACTTACTGTCCTCGTTGACCTGGGCGTGGCACTGAGTCTCGGACGCCACTCCCCTCGTAGGCACTAGTATCAGAAACCAGCAACGCAGGCAGGGAAGAGTATCCCGAGACGCATGATTTCGAAGCAAGGTCTATACTTGCGGATACAAAGATGATGGGTTGATGGTAGATGCGTGTCGTAAAGCGTTATATCGGCTGGGGGGACGATGGCTTCCAAGAATTCTTAGGCCGTCAGCGAAGTACCACTGGCGAGATGTTAGGCATGACATTGATTCCCATAATTGCGGATGTTACCTTCTTCGCAAACCCGTTTCTGCCTGATCGACTCTAGATTGGGTCACCTTTGGACGGCAAAAGGGGCAAACCAGGGGCCGGCGACGGGACGCCTGGCAAGGTTACTGGCGCGAAAGCTGGGTGAGTCAAGTACCCGGCTCCTGGACCAGAGCATCAGGTGAGAATACGTACGACAAATCGAGGAAAATGACGGCCAAGGTCGCATCACCTTGGAATAGGTGATTCATCTGAGGGAGCTGTTTCACTAGCTGGTCGACGGAGCAATCTCCCGTTAGCCCCCCGATGAGTAACCCAGGGCCAGCCTTCTCCGCGTTGAAATCCCCGATCAGAGCGGGAGCGATAGCGCTGGCACTGGCGGCGCGATCGAACGAATTGGTGGGCCGGTCGATGGGCGCGTGCTGGTTCCTGGACGCAGATCTAGCCATGGGCCGCGCCTGAAATATGATGGCTTTGGGTACGTATGACCCAACGCCTGTGACACTTCTCGCATGGCGCCGAATTCTCAAGGCGTTGATGGGCTCACGAAACTTGGAGAATAGCAAGTTGGTCACCCATGATATTTGGGGAAGTTATCTGGTTGGAGATTAGCTTGCGCGTGACAAGGGAGAGGCGCCATTCCGATGGATGCCAACTGAGAGGAGGCAGGGCTCAGAGCTCAGGGGCGTAAGGCAGGAGGTACTGGGGTATCGTGAGAGCACAAATGGAAAGTGTTGACATTTGATAGCGACGGCACAGACCGGGAGCGGACTGCACCTGCCTCTCATTTGGAAGTTACCACTGGCAGTTGAGGCAGGTACCCTACTCAGGGAAGGCACAGCAGCCCGAGGTGGCCACGGACTGGGAATTGGCTGTGCTGACCTCCGCGGGCGGTCGTGAGCAATCAAAAGCACCGAGGTACAAGGAACTTCTCGGCCTTGACATCAAATGAACCAGCTCTTTTTATTCCTGCACATCCAATGCAATGCAGCTTCTCGTTCTTCCCTTCACTTCCAGCCGTCATCCATCCGCCAATTGCTCCTCGCTCGGACCGCCTTGCCCACAGGCCACTATCGACCCCCTGCCAAAAACACTTTGGTGATCTCGAACCCCTCCCTCCAGCCCGACAGGGTCCAGGACTCTAGGTACGGACTACAAACGTCAGACTGCCGGTACACGCCCATGGCGTCTCGCACTGGCGCGTGCAAAGGGAGGCTGAACCGGACGGCCCCTCCTGACTGCAACGCTACTATTTTGGCGGCTGCTTGTTGGTCCGATCGAGAGATGCCTCAACTGCGGTAGCCATCGTCCACTATTAATGACGGCTCCTCACTTGTCACCCAAACCAGCTTCGAAAATGACACACTCACCACCCATGAAGTCCGCCGCCCATCTTTCACGCTGGTCTGGGGCCGCCTCGAGCGATTATGCCTTGTGTAACATCCGTGACCTCTCCTCGAGAACCCCAGCTCCCGCCCTGCCCTCTCCATCTGAACTCTCTGCTTCCCGAGCCAAAGGAGGAGCGTTTGGTGCCTATCCTTCTCAATACCCTTTGAGTTCCGTCTCCTTTGATTCAAAAGTATGTGGGCTTGTTCTTATTTCGCTGTTTGAACCAATTCCTTTCTGTCGCTAGCCTATGCACTCTGCTGGCAATGGACAGCCTGGCCGCGGAACTTTGCCTGACTCACTCAAAACAGTTCCTCCTCACATCTCAGAGCCCAGGACCGGGTTTCGCGCCCATCTATCCTATCTGCATTCTACGAATTCGGTCTCTAGTGCCTCGCGTCTGCACAACCTTCCCGCAGCCGACTACACCTCTACTCTCGAAGCTGCACCGAACTTCGACCCAGCAACGCCTTGACGCTAAATCTGAGATCGATCCAGCCTCCTCAGTACTCTACGACATCATCCACTCGGTGGTCTGGGCTGTTATTCCACTTTCATAATCCTTTGATCATCCCGACTCCCATCACCCTTGTTTGATTTCGTTCTTCGAAACTCCGCTCACAAAACCCTGGTTGATGCCTATGCAGAAATCAAAACAATTCCCCCGATATCCCGAGTCTCTTTGAAATACCCAGCATCTCCGCGCACTTCATACACCCCGAACCGCTTCTGCTCCGCTGCTAAGATTGCCCGAGGCTGCTCTGGTGCCATGTCGGGAAGCAAGGTTCTTATATACCTCCTCCGTCGCGACCTGAGGATTGCCGACAATCCCCTCTTGTGGCACATTGTGAGCGGCAAACATGACTACACCCACCTCCTTCCCATCTTTGTTCTGGCTCCCCATCAGATCGAAGTCTCGGGCCTTCTTGCTGTCGGAGAGAAATCTCCTTATCCAGAAGCCCGAAGTTTGCTCGGCAAATATTGGAGATGTGGCCCTCCCCGTGCCAAGTTCCTCGCCGAGTCGGTTTGGAACTTGAAGGGGAATTTCCAAGAGATTCAGAGCAACCTCGTGGTGCGAGTCGGTACCTTCTCCGAGGTGCTCACGGGTGCCTTTGAATCTCTGGAGGGCTCTGGGCACCCGGTCGGCGGTGTTTGGATGACTGAAGAACACCCTGTCGAGGAAAAGAACGACCAAGATGCTATACGAGAAATATGTCAACGCAACGGCGCCGAGTTCCGGATGTGGCAGGATGAAAAGTACCTCATCGACGAGTGAGTGACATGCATATATCTTTTGAATCTACGTTGACTCAGGTGCTCTAGTCGCGACTTGCAGCTCGACAGCCTTCGGGATCTTCCACAAATTTTCACACAATTCCGCATGCTTCACGAGCCACTCCGTGACCGTCCACGACCTGCACTTCCTCGACCAATGCCTGGATCCTTACCCCCGTTCCCGGACTCGTCTTGGCTGCCGCAGCAACAGCCCCCGTTCATAGAGAGTGTTGATTGCGAGGATCTCTCGGCTCGACTCATGAGCCCGGTTCAGAACATGTTGCTCAATGCCCCCCCGCGATCCTCGGACGCCAAGACTAGCCACCCTTTGAAAGGGGGCGAGAGCGAGGCATGGTGCCGCCTCGTCCACGTCATCGGATCCGGCGCCGCATCGAAATACAAAGAGACGCGGAACGGTCTACTCGGCGAAGATTATAGCACTAAGCTTTCGGGCTATCTTGCCCTGGGCTGCCTCACAGCTCGTCAGGTACACGAGGAGATGGTGAAACTTGAAAACGGCGAGGACCCGAAGTACGCAAATTCTGATTGCTTTGGCGAGGGCGAGAATCCGGGAACGAGAGCTATTCGATTCGAACTGCTCTGGCGGGACTACATGCGTCTCTGCGGCATGAAGTGGGGGAAGAAGATGTTCCGCCTCAAAGGCTTCCGGCCTACGCCTGAAGGCCAAGAGTATGACAGGGTTTGGAAAACCGCGGATAAGCTCGCGGCAGCAAGAAACCAGAAGCCATCCCCCGAGAGAATCCAAGTGGTGCTCGACCGCTTCCTCGAGGGTCGGACAGGGTTGGGTCTCGTCGACGCTTCGCAACGGGAGCTGTACTACACCGGTTACACTTCCAACCGGACCAGGCAGATCGTGGCAAGTTTCTTGTCCAAGTATCTCAAGATTGACTGGCGCTACGGAGCCGAGTGGTACGAAGCCAATTTGATCGACTACGACGTTTGGTCCAACTGGGGCAACTGGCAGTACACTGCCGGAGTCGGCAATGACCCTCGATCCGACAATCGCATCTTCAACCCGGTCAAACAGGGATTTGATTATGACGGAAGAGGATGGTACACCCGCACATGGGTACCCGAGGTTAAACGCATCGAACACCTGGAGAATGCCCTTCAAGTTTGGACTACGAGCGATGAAGAGCTTGAGAGGTATGAGCTCACGCACAACATCATGGTCACAGATCCTCTGATGCGGATCAACTTCAATCCCGTACGCGCGCCTCGGAACCGCGTCAAGCAAAATGTATGGTGGGCGAAGCACAAGGAGGATCAAGACCCAGAGCAAGAAGAAGAGGAAGAAGGGCAAGAAGGGCAAGAGAGCCAATATCGTGGTGGTTGGCGTGGCGGGAACGGCGGCGGGAACGGCGGCGGGAACGGTGGTAGGAAAGGTGGTGGGAGCGGCAGCGGGAACGGTGGCAGGAACAGTTTCGGGAATGGTGGCGGTGATCGCCGAGGTAATGGTAATGGTAACGGTAACGGCAGCGTTAGCGGGAGCAGGAGTGGCAGCTCGAGTGATAACTGGCGTGCGGGCCCTCGTGGTAACCAAGGCGGTTACCAAGGTGGCAACCCGGGCAATCGCAGCGGCAATGGTGGACAGCGACGCAACGGCAATGCAGAGCATCATCGCAACGGTAACGGAGGACATCAACACGACGGCAATGGGGGATATCATCGCTGCGGTAACGCGGCATACAGCGGTATTGGCAAGGGCAAGGAGGTTGCTGAGCATTCTCGCAACAGCTTCACTTGGGATAACACCGACGGTGGTGTTTCGATCGGCTTCAGCATCCCGGCGTCAACTCAGGGTGGTGTTCCAATCTATCACGATGGCAAAGACATGCTCGAGTATGAACACCAGACCCCCGATACAATACACCACGGTTCTGACTCATGGGCTCTAGGGCAGGAAAGTCGAACTAATGGGCGAGTTCGTGGACGCCGGCGTGGACGGGGCGCAGGCGGCGGTGGCAGACGATTCCATCACGGCAACCACGGTGAAGCATCTCGTCAATCATGGCCTGGACACTCAACCGGAGCCAATGGGTCTCTCACTCCAACCCAACAACAGGTCTCGTCTTCACCTGTGCTCGACGGCCACGAAGCTTCGCCCCAGGGGCCTAGCGTTACTCGGGCTCAGCCTACAGAAGCGTCGCCTTACGCCGACCCACGGGGTCCCGAGTCTACTCCCCCTGGGCCTTCTGTTTCTGTGGTTCCTTATGCGGGACAGTTGAGCCCTCACGGGACTCCGGCGCCGGCTTACCCACATGGTTATGGTCTGTCGGAGCCATGTCGGGGGCTAAGACATCACTACAACGCCCTCCCGCAGCCGATACTGGCGTATCAGGCAGATATGGCGCCTCCCGTCCCTCCATCTTGCTACGTTCTGTTGCTATCAGCTCATCGAGTCCCTCATGAGGCTATGCAGCATCCCTTTGGTGCTCCGCAGATTGGCCATTTCCGTTATGGTCCAGCACATGGGATCGAGTACAGAAACCAGCACGGGCAATTCTTCCAGCCATACTCGTACCCCGTACACAACGGCGACGGAAGCGGCCAGCAGCATCAATACCATCAGCAGCGTTGGGTCTAGGACGCGGGGGATTCTGGGCCAGGTGCTATGCCTGGATCTTGGTGCCAGTGACGGGGTTGTCAGCGGCGGATGGCGGAATGTCAACGAACAGTAACGCTAGGGACAGGACGAAGATATTGGAGGGTCAGACGAAGGCAATGAAGGCGAGGACGAAGATGAAGGGGGCGCTTCCTTGTTATCTTGACTAAAGGGATTGAGGGACATGCTAGGGGTTGAGAGGTTGGTGTGGACATATTTGTGTTTAGTTTTGGAGTTGTTCAGGTGTGATGACTAGGATTGGCTGGTGTAGGGAGGGTCGATGGTTTAAATAGATGATCTGAAGTTGGTATGATGGATGCAATGAGTCAAAGGTTAATGAGCCTGACTTGGAGCCCGGATGCTCGAGATCTCCGTGTTGGGAATCGGTGGCTTTAACTTGTTGCGGGGAAGGCGTCAAGCTGCGGGGGGCCCGAACTGCGACAAGTTTTCCGGGCATTCTTTATATTCTGAATAGCGAGGGGTTCTCGAATTGAGTTTCGTACTTTGTGACTACATGCTGGATGCTTACGTCTCTGGCATCTCGGGCTATAGACTGGATTGTCCAAGCGTCTAGGGAGTACAGCACCTACCTACTCGACCCGAGGCGTGACACTAGGCTCGCTTCCATCTTTTCACCGCCTCCCTACCTTACGTACCTACCCAAAGGCCAATGAAGGCGAATGGATGGATGCTTCCCGCCCGTGTCGCGCGTTGGGCTCAATGGTGGTGATGTTGCCGGTCGATGGACCCGCGAGGAAGGCCACTCGGCGGTGAGCAGACGTGAGCGATGGAGATGAGCGGCAAGACGTGAGCGACGGGTGTAGACCATAGAGAAGTTGTAACGAAGGTGACGAGCATAGAGTTTTTGCTATGCCGTATCCGTAGTCGGGTCATGGCACGCTTCCTCTGCCGGGGGCGGCGCATCAGCCTCCCAGCCCCTGACAGCGCATCATCCTCCCAAGAAGCACGGAGCATCTGGCGATGGCCTCGGCCCGTTAGGCACTCTCTTATTTTAGTCCCAGACAGTCGAAGGGCCTCGTTTCGTTCCTAGTCCCGGCCGAGAGGCAAGATCCACACCGATGCGAGTCAAAGTTGACGTCAAGCGCATGGGCATGGGCGTGGTCGCTGTGGCGGTTGGGCCGGGGGAGGGGGGGGAGAGGAGGATCTTCGCTGTGTCGTGGTTAGCTGATGAAGCCATCTTGAAGGGGATCCCGATTCGGAAGCGTTGCTCACCACACCCTTTTTTTTTTTGTTGAAAAGCAGTACCACCGAGAAAATGGCAAAGCTCTTCAAGAGCACGGCGTCGCCCTGTAACAGTTTTGCCTTGTTCGTCCCCCAAGTAACACACCATCATCACTCCTTCCCCCCCCTCCAAAAATGCCGAATCCTGACCCAGCCCAGGGCCACGTCCCCATCGAGCACGATTTCGTGTTTGACAGGTTTGCCTACAACAAAGAAACCCACTATCAGCGTTTGGTCACTCCAATCCAGGGGGGGAATGGCTACTCAACTTGACAAGACTTGGCTTGCCTCAAGGTCTCCATCTACTTCAAGAAGAGAGACCCGGCGTGGTCGCACGAGGCATTTCTTCGAGCACCCCCGCGATGAAGCAAGGGCCTGCCACCCGTCTGGGCAATGCAAGACCATGGAACCTACGACGGCTGCTCGACGCTGTAGTTCCCCGTCGTCGCGGGCCCGCCTTGGAGGGGGCTTCTTCGCGAGCCCGGGGTAAGCAAGGAGAGGCAAGCAAGCTGACGGACGACTTGCGCGCACGTTTCTCGAGGCGGGCGTCAGCGTCCATGTGTTTTGCAGGGTACGTGTCACCAGCCACGAAAATCATGGGCACACAAAACCCGCAGCGGCACTGAATCAGCTGACCTTTTTTGCCCGTGGGAACACGAGCAGACGAAGACGTGGGTGGTGTTGTTTGGCAAGGGGACGATGAGGACGGGCGTTACCGAGATTTCGAGGCGTTTAGACGATTCGTTTGGGACTGCGAGCAGGGGGAGTCGGTGATTCAGGGTCGGGTGACGTCAGGTACAAAGGATTCGGGGGATAGTTAAGTTGCTGAGTTGGCCATGCAAAACGGCTACACCCGTCAGTCAACACGTTCGAAAACAAAATAGACTCGTGCGTACAAAGGGTGTCCCCCTCCTACATTTCTCTCGCAAAGATAATTATCTCACATCATCATGGGCAGATCCCAAAGGTGTAGCAGTTGGTCGTCGGAGGTCCCTCCCGGTTCGGCGTTAGCTCAAGTGTTCCCAGACTGGCGAACACCACTTAACTTACCACTTGCCTGACTAACAAGCGACGCATCAACAACCCGCACCGTGGGTCATCGCCTGCTTCACACGACTCGGGGCTAGCAGGAGAGAGGGTCGAAAGGAAGGGGGTGGTTGACGGCCACGAGAGAAAGGACGCGTCAGGAGGAATTGGAATAGAGCCCATGTCGTACTGGCCAATGTGGACCGAGGCCTAATAAAGGGGCTCCCGGGGTATTCAATTGATGTAAGTGATGGGTGCATGTTTGTGTGCGAGTGGTGTAGGTATGTTGAGGAGTTGGTGTTGGTGGTGGTGAGTTTCGCCCACCACTAACAACCAACCACACTCAACTGAACGGCCTCACTCAAAATCCAAGAAAGACGAGTAGTTGGGAACGAAAAGACTGAAAAAAAAGCTGGGGGGTTGGTTTGACCCTGAACGAGCAGACGATACGTACCTTGTTCCAGATCAGTAAAGCAGCATCAAGATAACATTTCTCCTCCCTTCGTGGAGGGTGGGCAGCACCAGGCCTCACCCTATCCCTGGCGTTCTTTTCTCTCTCCCTGCAGAATTCGGGCCAAAAGGTCGGTGTGCGAGCCCATCCAAAGAACTGAGACCTGGACTTGTTTTTTCCCCTCTTCTCTCTGTTCCTTCTCTCCCTCCCTCAAGAAACGTAAATGAGGGGTACTTGGGCAGTTCTCGGCCTTGAGTGGATGGTGAGGCACATGCAGCTAAATTACTAAGGCATGCATGTTTGTTTTCAAGCTCTCAGAAAAGGCTGGCGAATCTATTGGTCATCTTTGTTTCGTGTTTGCCGCCCAAGGGAAGGGGGGGAGGGAGGGAGGGAGTGGGAGAAGGAAAAAAGGGACTCAATCTGATCGTTTCCGTAGCACCTTTTAGCCTTTTTGGAAGAGGGGGGAGATGATATCTCGATCTAGTAGCACCTAGAACTCACATGGGCAGTCACCATTGGGCTGTCAGCTTCACCAAGGAGTAAACGCCGGTTCAATTTGGCCCTCCCCCGAGGATATTCGGATGCAGGTCGAGTATGTACGGATAGCTGAGTCATGCGTGGGCAAAACGGGCGCTTCTGGGAACCACCAGGCGGCACGGCTGAGTGCGTGACAGCGCAAGGCGTCCGTCTAGCAACAGACACGGCACGGCGAGACATTCTCTCAACAACTACTACCGGACAACGGCAGCTGACCTTGTGTGGAAACCCTCACCCCGGTGGGTTTATGTCTTTGGACTAATTAGCAATCAGCCAGGCTCTCTCGGCAAAATGGCATGATAGGTATCAACTACCAGCCGCAATTTCCCCGTCGAGACGTTTACCATTTCGGCCGTGTACAGGAAGCCCTCATGCAAGACGGGGTGAGGATGGTGGCCTCAGTCTTTGGCCCCCCCTACACGCTTACGACCGACTACGCAGGGATGCAGTCAAGCTACTGTACGTTGTGAAGCGTCCAGTCTTCCCCCTCCCCAGCCTCCGCACCCCGTCCACACGAAAACTTTAGCTGTACCATTTGACAAAAAAAGAGTCCCAGCTCTCGTGGAGAAAAAGATATGGGGGGGGTCGGCTCAGTAGGCGGCAGCAAACAGGAAACGTTGCTGTGCCTCTTTCGTTGGAAGAAGAAGGGAGGGTCGAGAGAAAGGTGGCCGAGTGAGAGAGAAAGTCCCCCGGCAGTAAAAAACAAGGACCATGGTTCGTTTACGGGACGTATTGCGGGAAGGGATAGATGGGTAGATTACCGAACATGCAAGCGCGGTTCGATTAAGCCGCTGGGCGGGGACCACGAGTTGGCAGAGTATGCGTAGTTATTATCTGCTCGGTTTATAGAGTACAACGGCATGCTGTGCTTCGAGTGCCTCGAGTCCTAGGGGAGAATAAGAAGGGGGGGAGGAACTGACTGGCTGGGCTTTGCTTACAAAAAGCAAATACAAAAGCAAACCTGCCGACCCCCATGCATGCTTGCTGCTGGCTGCTTGACGCATACGTGATATTCCAAACATAGCTGGTCTTCTTCTCTCTTCTCCCTTGCGTCTACTAACAACTCACCAATACGTATCAGCCCCCCCCCCTCCACGGACAAAATGGCCATTATCACAGCTCATGTGTCAAAGACGGAAACACACTCAACACGTCCGAATACAGCAAAAATCTTGTCCAGTTTAGTTGCCCAACCCCCCTCTCCCCCTCCTCTCAATTCGAGGCTGTACGCCCCCCCCCCGTCGTTGCGTCGCTGTGGTGCCCCTCCCACCAAAGTGACCCGAAGTTGTGAGGTGCAGGACGCCATGACAGCTCACCGACGCCACCAGAAAAAAAAAAAAAAAAAAACGGAAGAGTGAGGCAATCGTCGTGTGGGCTCTGGTAAGAAGGGCAGACGACGCCGTGGACGAACACGTCGTTGGAGGCGTCTGGGGGGGGAACTCGAAACCTTGACTTGATGGGTATCAAAATGAAGCCACAGCCGCGGTGTTCAAGATTGAGTACAAGGCAGCTTCGTAGGAAAGCTAACTTCAACCCCGCGAGGCCGAACAAGGCCCGGCCGAGGGAGACTCTTCACAACCGAAAAAAAAAACATACAGCAAGAGGACGGCGGCCGACCTGCGGCACAGCGCGGAGAGACTCTAGACCGCCGGGTGGTTCCCCCTCCCTCCCTTCCCTTCCCTTCACCCCTTTTTTTCGATCATGGAAGACTCGTCGAGCTGCAGCGGGCGTCGGGTCGCGGTGGCAGGACCTTTATTCCGCGCTGGGACAGCTTGATCCAGATGCCTCCTTCCTGGTAGCTGCCTCGTGTGCTTCGGTACGTAGACCTAGGGAGGTTGGCCCGCAAGCTGCATCTGAGAGACCATGGCAGTGCTGTTGGGAGTAGTGCTCTTGGTGGTCGAAAAAAGCATAAATAGCCGCCATTCCTCTCCTCCATCTCCTAAGATTCCTTTCCTCCCCAGGCCTCTGTCCACGAAGTCGACCACTAGCCATGGTTCGTCGTTCCCCCCGGACATGCGGCGAGTGCGGAGGCTGCTCCTCCTCCGCCTCGTCTTCCTTCTCTTCCTCCACAAACACTACCAACAACACCGCCAACACCAACACCAACACCAACACTACTGCCCCCTCCTCCATCTCCCCCTTCAACCGCCCGCCCCTCTCGGGCCATCCCACCACCACCACTTCCTCCTCCAGCAGCACCCAATCCCAAAACCTGCCAACCTTCAGCCCCATGCCCACCCGCTCCGGCACCCCCGACCTACCCCCGCGAGCGCGTGAATCGCTCGAGGCCCTCAAACGGGCCGCCGAGTTCATGGACATGTGCTACGTCGATCCGAGCATCTTCGACGAGCCCCTGTTCAGCAACCCCCCCTTGCGTTCAGAGCTTCGTGCAAGGGAGAGGGAGGACTTGCCCAGCTACTCCATTGCCTTTGACACGACGGGCCTGGGCGAGTGCAACGGCAACAAGAACAATGGGGTTCGTACCCCGAGCCCGTTGTCTCAGGTGCATAGTGTCTCCGGCAGTGGCTCCTCAAAGGGGCTCTCTGCCTCATCTCGTGCCGCTGGTAGTTCCAGCGGTGGCGCCTCCAACGGCTTCTCTGCCACTGAGGCTAGGGAGAGCGGCTCCCGCGTAGGCACCTCCAACGGCTCCTCTGCCTCTGAGGGTAAGAGGAAGAGAGGCGGCTCCTGCATCGGCACCTCCAACGGCTTCTCTTCCTCGTCTGAGGCCAAGGGGAAGGGGACCAACTACCGCATCGGCGGCTCCAACGAGCTCTCCGCCTCGTCCCCGGGTTCTGCTTGGGACAGTGACACCACGCCCCGCACCCATGTGTTCCGTCCCTTCAACCCAGCAGCTACTGCAAGCTCCGGCAAGACCCCTGCCACCGCGAGCTCGTCCCAGGCCACTACTGGCGGCCCCTCCAGAGGCACCGCGACCCGCAGACATGGGTTCCGTGCCTTCGAGCCATCTACTGCAGGTTCCAAGGCCCCTGCCGCGAGCTCTTCCCAAGCTGCTGGCAGCTCCTCCAGCAGCGGCGCTGCTTCGAACAGCTCCCCCCCCGCTTCGAGTGCGTCCCAGACTGCCAGGGTCGCGTTTAACGCCGGCAGCTCCAGCAACACCAGCGGCAGCTCCTCGCAAAAGTCCCATGTCCGCACCGCCCCTCGCCCCGCCACCGTCAACTCCGCGAGCCACCCGTACCACGCGTCCAACCCGTCCCCTCGCCCCGGTGACGGGCACGTTCGCATTCGCGGCGGCCCGGCCCGGAGCCTGCGCCCGGCCCCTCCCCGCCGACTTGACCAGACCACCTTCGCCGTTACCTCGAGCGCCAATGGCAACGGCTACACAGCCTTGAGCCCAGCCCCTCACGCCGCAAGCAATGCTTCCTCCGGCCTCGGCACCAGCGGGCTGACGGCTCCGAGCTCGTCTCCTCGCGTCAGGGGTGTCGTCTTCGACAACCTAAGCTACGATGGGCTTTTTGCTGTGAGCGAGAGCCCTGCTCCCAGTCTCGCCACGTCGGGCTTGGATGTCATCGCCACCGCTGCTACCAACAGCCCCCCTTCCAGTTTCGACACGTCTGGCTTGGATGCCATCGCCACTGCTGCTACCAGCAGCCCTCGTCCCAGCCTCAACACGTCTGGCTTGGATGCCATCGCCGCTGTTGCTACCAGCGGCCGCTTCTCTAGCTTGGACGACATGCTCACTGTCCAAGACCTCCTCGAGGCCAGCAACGCCCCTCGACCCACTTCTGCCGCCTCCGCCGACACCTTTGAGTCGGAGACGGTCATCTCCGTCAACGAAGAAGCCATAAGCCCCGTCGAGGCCGTGAAGCGTAAGTCTACCCCAATGCCCCCCCAACCCCATACCATCTCATACCATCTAACCCGAGAAAATCATAGCGCAAGAACCCCTCTTCGGCCGCGGCGAGTACACCAAGCACCTAGACCTCTTCGCGCAAAACTCGGCCAACGCCTGCGCCACGTGCGGCGACTGGCGCGAGGTGAAGCCGGCCTCCGAGTACAGGGGCGGCATCCTCCCGGCCAAGAATGACCTCCTACTCGGCGACCCGGACTGCCACGCCTTCACGCTGGGCCACAAGAAGGCCGCCAACGGCAAGTGGCCGATCCAGCACATCTGGGTCTTCAACCACGGCCTGGCTGTGGCCTTGGAGAAGTTCTTCGACGGACACTGGTACCTCGACCCGACCAGCTTCTCGGCCCCCTTTATTCCCATCATCCAGCGATGGCGCGAGTATCAGGCCTTGATCGAAGGCGAGGATAACGTGGTGACCAAGAGCCTGCTCGCGTACCTCCGCAAGGAGATCTACCCTGACATTAGGGCAGACCTGCAAGCGTACCGCAACATCGACCGGACGGGATACCTCTCCTTCCAGCACGTGGCTCTCATCTTCGTTCCCGGCGAGTACGTCATCTGCTGCACCGACGACGGGTGCACCCTCGGCGGCACGCTCGGCGACGTGACGCTCATTGAGCACGCCGACACGTCCCTCTGGCGTTTCAAGGTCAACCACTTCGATTGGGACGGCAAGCGTCGCGTCGCCAGGACCGAAGTCTACCATGTCCGCTTCTACACGGGCACTCGCCTGCCAGAGGACCTGCTCGTGTGCCCGCTGAACTGGTACCCGCACAAGAAGTCTATCAAGCGGGCCCTCATCAACCGAGGTCGAACCTTTGAGCGACTGAAGGAGGGTACTCACTCGATGCAGTACAACGGCCGGGCCAGAGACCCTGACAGCCCTGACATGAACATCGAACTGATTGAGTCGTCCGTCTTGGTAAGTCACGCCTGCACCCTTGTCAATAAAGCACGCACGCTCACACACCAACTTACCAGCTCGACGAACGGGTCATCGTCTCCTCCCAGTACTATCATGACCACGAGTGGTCCTACCCGTGCGAGTTGCAGCCGGCAGAGACGCTCAATCCCCGAGACGTCATCGCCATCTGCCAGCCTAATGCCAGCGAGGTCGGCTTCCACCGCTGCAACGCCAAGTCACTGTTCCGCGGCATCCCCGCGAGCCGCCTCAACTCCACTCCCAAGGACGGCCCGCCGGACATGACTCCATGGACCGAAGAGGAGTGTATGCTGTCGAGCCACGAGCTTCGCTGCTTTATCCCGTCGCTCAAGACATGGTGTAAGTACAATCCTGGTTTCCCCTGACGCGGACCCTTCTGAAGATGAAACAGACATGTGCAAGCTGGACCACATGCGCGACATTGTCTGGGACAGGGATGCCATGCGCTTGGTCGAGACTGAAGAAGTGAGCAAGACGGTGATGCACAGCGCCCTCCACAACCTGGCCCACGGGACCAATTGGAACAGAACTGGTTTGAAGTCTGCCGCTCCAGAGTCGGGTCGTATCGCTGACGGATCAAACAGAACTGGACCGTTTGACAATGCTCATAACCGGAGCACCGGGAACCGGAAAGAGCATGATGGTTGAGAAGGGTATGTCGTGATCCTCCTGCACTTTAGCTTCAAACTAACCTCGCGGCGACAGGATGCGAGGAAACGGGCTTGGTTCCTTACAAATTCGATCTCACTGCTGTTATCAACTTGCCTTGCGAGTTCAAACGCTCCCTGAAGCTTGCTCTCGCGCGTTGCAAGGCCTTCAAGATTCCCCTAGTCATTGACGATGCTCACTACCTCCTCGCCGAGCTCGGGGACGGTCAGATTCACAGTCTGGCTTCGGCGAGTAAGTATCACTCACCACCACTACGCGCGTTGCTAACGTGCCGTCCAGTCTTCCTCCAAATGACGGAGAAGTTCTCCGGAGTCATCCTCCTCGTCTCCAACCAGAACCAGAAGCTCGCGCCGGCCATCGAGTCCCGAATCGATCTCCGTCTGCACTTCCCCGAGATCAACCGGGAAAACCGCTACAAGATCTGGTGTGCGAGGCTCGAGAAACACGGGTGGTCCGACGACGACCTCAACTTTCTGGCGGCCTGCGACATGAACGGGCATCAGATGAACAGCCTCGAGAAGCTCAGCCTTCTCCTCCGTAAGCACGGGGAGGAGTGGATGACCATGGAGCACGTCCAGCAGGTAGCTGCGACCAAAATAACCGGCATCCTCGCGAACAAGGCCGCGGCGATGGGTTGACGATGAGAGGCTGAGGCATGAATGCCGCAATACATTCGGGCGGTACCAGCCTGCTCGCTTCGACATGAAGCGAATCAATGAAAAGAAAAAAAAAGAAAAAAAAAAAAGGTAAAAAGCAATAACAAGAGAAAAAAACGTATAAAAGAACAAGCTCAAAAAAAGTAATGATCAGCTAGGAATGGTACGAGCTGGTAATGACAGGGAGGACTTGGCAGGAATGGTAGGAACTTGGATGGAATCAATGGGGAAAACTGGCGTGGGAAATGTCGCATCTTCCAGATGCTCACATCTTTCAGGATGAACAGGACAAGGGACGGGAAAGGGTGATGGACAGCGTTGGATTTCCTTGATAGCTTCTTATTTCCTTGTCGAGTAGCTCACTCCAGATTGAATCAACCGAGCATTGTCGTCGTCTAAGCACCATACTCCTTGTCCTTGTCCTTGATAAAAAAGTCTTTGCCCGTCGTGTCCTTGTACTTGTCGCGGATGAAGTCGGAAATGGCCTCATCCTTGGCCTGTTCGGTGGCCGATTCGTTGCTCTGGTCGCCTTGGCCGAGGAACTTTTCCTGGACAAAGTCGACGGCTGTGAAGAGTCAGCGGGGGGAGTCTTGAGGTTGAGATGCAGTTGCAAGTACCCTTGTCCAGACCATCCTCGTTCCTCTCGCCTTGGGCACCGCCACCGGCCATGCTGTTGATCTTGTCCATGAAGCCGCCACCGCTTGACTGGTTCTCTTCCTTCCTCTCCTCCTCGGACTTGTTGCCGCCGCTTGTGATGTTCTTGAGGATATCCATGATTGCAGAGTGTTTGTCTCAGTGCGATGATCTCAGGAAATCCAAAAGACGACGAGGACAGGACCAGGACGTCCCATTTATAGCCGCGGGAGTGCTAGCCCCCCGAGATTAAGTTGGCTGCTGCCGCAGCTTGGACTCGCATAATGACGCCGGTCACACTGGGATGGCGATCCAAGGCGGGGTTTGTCCCCAATGCCATGCTTTAGCGAGGATACACCAGGAAAGGCTGGCGTAGGAGTTGTCCGTTGCAGACGCATGAGCATGGCGCAAAGTGATAGGCGAGGTTGCAGTTTGAGCCAATGCTACGACGGCGGGACCATTCTCGTCCAAGGTGCGCATCCTGGTTGAGCTGAAAGCATGGTTGAAATGTCTTTGGTGACGTTTGGTGTGTCTTGCAGCGTGTGGTGATTCGTAGGACGATGAGATAAGGGGTGTTGGGGGCAAAGGGGGGTCACAGCGGGCCGACTTCGGGAGAGGCTTACTTAGGTAAGTTAAGCAGTCAACAGCGGCCAGCCACACGGGCCAACGCTTTCAAGCCACTGCATAGCCACACATGGAGGGGCTGTTCTGGCCAACCTGGAAGAGTCAGACGGCGAAGTCATTCGGGCATGACGCATCGCGTCGAAGCTCCAACAAAGGCACCTCCTCTCCTATAACTTCTCCTACAGCCTCAACCTAAATAGATCCTAGCACCACACTCTTTCCTCAGCAAGCTGCAGATCAAAAACAACAGCGCCATGTCAAAAAACGCCCAAGATATCACGCGGCGGCCGCTGTACAGTAAGTCTCAACCCCACGACCAATACCGCAGAGCTAATGCATAATGCCCAGTCTACGATCTGCCGCCCGAAGTCGTTACTTCTTTATCCCTAAAGTCAGACGCAGACACCGAAGCTGTCTCCGTTGTTGAATCCCCGACTATTCCCTCCACGCCGACCTCAACACCCGCCGACAATAGTCTCGTTGGCAGCCAAGCGTGCTCCCTATGCGGTCTCGCCTTTACCTCCCTCCTCGACCAACGCAGCCACCTCAAATCTGACCTACATCACTACAATCTCAAGCAGAAGCTACGAGGGCAAAAGTCCGTGTCGGAGATTGAGTTTGAGAAGTTGATTGGGAACCTCGACGAGTCCCTCTCGGGATCGGATTCGGACGACACAGAAGACGAAGATGACGACCGGACCGAGTCAACACTCACAAGTCTATTAAAGAAGCAGGCGAGGCTTGCCAGTAAGAGAAATGACGGGGATGAGGACGAGGAGGATGCGAATAGAAAGAACCGCGGCAAGCCACCGCTGATATGGTTCAGCTCTCCTTTGCTCCCAGAAAACCACTACTTTGGCATGTACCGCGCCATCCTCACCGGCGAGGAGCAAAGGAGTACGGACTTTGTCGAAACCATCCAGAAGAAGCGATTAGAACCGATATCGATTCCCAGGATGCCCAAGGACGGCTCCATTCCCGAAATCGCATACAAAGGCCCTCATATCTTCCTCTGCATGATTGGTGGCGGTCACTTTGCCGCCATGGTCGTGTGTCTCGCCCCGAGGCCGACGAAAGGGGGGACCACGATGAACCGCGAGGCGACGGTTCTCGCACACAAGACGTTTCACCGGTACACGACGCGACGAAAACAGGGCGGTTCGCAGTCTGCCAATGACAACGCCAAAGGTACCGCCCATTCGGCCGGTTCGAGTCTGCGTCGATACAACGAACAGGCCTTGGTGGAGGATGTGCGTGCTCTCCTCCAGGACTGGAAGGCCCTCCTGGATACGTCCGAGTTGCTCTTCATCCGCGCAACGGGTACGACAAATCGTAGGACCCTGTTCGGTCCATATGACGGCCAGGTCTTGAAGCACAACGACACGCGACTACGGGGATTTCCTTTCAGCACTAGGAGAGCGACGCAAAACGAGCTTATGCGGTCGTTCATCCAACTAACGCGGTTACGGGTTCAAGAAATCGAACCCGTCGAGTCCAAGGACGACCGTGCTGCAACCCCGAGAAAGAGCGAACCCAAGGCGGCCAAGCCCAAGCTGACCGAGGAGGAAGAGACGGCACTCCTACACACGTCACAACTACAGGCCTTCACGAGGAGATCCAAGCTCCCAGCCTTGCTCTCTTACCTCAAGAGCAACAACATCAGCGCCGATTTCGAGTTCCAGCCTCCAGAGCAAAACTACCACGCCCCTCGCCCACTTCACCTCGCCGCGGCGCAGAACTCCGCGCCGTTGGTGCTTGGTCTCCTCACCCGTGGAGGCGCCGACCCCAGCATCAAGAACAGAGAAGGCAAGACGCCCTTTGAGCTCGCGGGCGACAGGTCGACGCGCGATGCGTTCCGCGTAGCCCGGTCGGAGCTCGGCGAAGCCAAATGGTCCTGGGACGACGCCAAGATCCCTCAGGCCATGGTCAAGGCCGAAGCCGAGCGGCGCGACGCGCGGGAGAAGCAGGATGCAGACCAGAAGGAGGCCGAACGGCGAAGGGCGGAAGAGGAGCGCTTGCGGATAGAAGGGCCCAAGGTAACGGAGAGTCGGCGGCCAAAGGGGAACATCCTGGCGGGGAGCTTGGTCAAGACGCCGCAGGAGAAGCGTGAGGAGGAAGCTCGCGGCTTGACGCCGGAGATGCGGATGAGGTTGGAGCGGGAGCGGAGGGCGAGGGCTGCCGAGGAGAGGTTGAGGAAGATGAAGAGTGGCTGAACCGGGGGTTTTCATGGATTATCCCGGCGAGGATGAAGGTCTCTCAAAGAGCTAGTAGAACCGTCTGTGGCGGATTGAGACATTGGCGAGTTTGGCCAACTTACGGAGGCTAAAGAGCGTAGGGTAATAAATACCGTCTCTACGTGATTCCCAAGCACATATCTCTCTGCTCGCTATGCTCCATCCCTGATCTCGAGTGACTTGTGCTGCTTTGGTCGTGATGGCTTCGTCATAACCCACTAACAAAGACCAGGCTTTAGCATGACCAAACGTTCGAGTTACTACAAGCGATATACAAGCGATATACAATACGAAGGCAGCAAGTTTTCAGACTCGTACCAGAGCTTCATATTCCAATCGCATGGAGTAATCAGTAAAGAAACCGTTATTGTTCTTGAAACATGACAGAATCCAAGTCAAGATGTCCCCCAGAGAACACCACACCCCTACCCTGTATTCCGCAAACTCATCTTCATCATTATCATGACCAAACTCCAGCAAACAGCAACATCAAAGCACTCTTACAGTACAATCCCTGAAGAAAACACATCTCTAATCAATATCCATCCCATCAACCCAATACATCTCCTCCTCACAAACATCCATCGCGTCCCCCACCCCCCCAGCACACCACCCAAGCACAATCTCGTCAACCCTCACAAACACGCTCCTAAACCCCCCCTCCCCTTCGACTATAAACACCGTCGCCGCATCCTCTAGGGCGCGCGCGTCGCTCGACACGGCGACGCGCACGCCCACGAAGTAACCTGGCGCGATGTTGAGACGCAGAGAGAGGTGCTCGGGGAGGCTGCTCGCGATGATGGAGCGCTGGCGGGAGAAGAAGGGTCTGGGCTTGGGGAGAGAGTGTGAGAGGGTGAGTTTGGATGAGAATAAGTGTGAGAGGGCGTCGATTGCGAGTTGGGTTTGTTGAGGGTTCATATTATCTTGAACCCGACAGCAGCAGAGACATCAATTGACGCAGATTAGAACGAGAGTTGAAGAATTATAAAATGGGAGAATAGAAGATCAAAAGCACAGCAACGCGGGCATCACGACATATTTAAGCGCATCTTGCACGGTTTTGAAGCCGTCGACACAATGCGCGCACTAAGCCGGGCTCAAACGAGTTGGCGGTTAGGCTTACTGGCGGTTGCCTAGAGCTCGCTCGTGCAGAAGCGCTTGACGCCAACGAAGCAAAAAAATGAATCATGGCGAAGCCGCATCAGCTGACGCCATTTCCGGGGTGGGAGATGCAGCTTTTCGGTTGATGAGAAAGTACTGTATCCGTAGTCCGTAAGCCAAGCAGCGAATGCCCCGCCGAGCATGGATTCACGGCCCTTGATGCGCGGGGTTGAGGCTGGGCGTTGGGCGTGCGCCTAGAGTGAGGCTATTCGAGGGACGGTTGTGGAAGTCGGTGGAAAGAGTCATTGAGGGTTATCGTGAAAAAAGGGCAGCGATTTGGGACGAAGAGAATGCTGGAGTCGGGCTTTCGTCGAGGAGTATAGGATCGAAATGATGTCGGGTGTAGGCACGGCGCAGTTGAGGCTGAGCTGACATCGGGTCGGTCGTGTAAGACTTGCGAACGGATAGATCTATACACGGAAAGGGTTATCAGATCGACGTCGAGAGTGCATTCAAGGCTCCGAGAACCAGAGGCGCCCCATTTCTGATCGGTCGAGAAGAAAGGATACTGTAACAAGGTGTTAGCTAGGCCAAAAAGGCGACTCGGGTAGTACCGTCTCAGTCGATGTAGACAGAGGAGTCGCCTGTAGCAAAGCAATCTGAAGATGGATGAGTAGAGTTCCGTGTTGCTCTCCAATGCAACTTTCGAATAGGGGCAGCGAACATGAACAGGAATTTCCCTCCTCGACCGCAACCTCAACCTCAACCTCGATGTAACTCAACGGCTTGGCGTTACCAAGAATAGAGTCAAAGGAAATTCCTCCACGGAACGAACAAAAAATGGCTGAAAGCCACTGTTTGAGCCATCCATCCCGCCCCTCCCCTTCACCCTAACGTTTCGCCATCTTTTTTTTTCCTTCTTCTCCCGCTGCGACTTCGCAGTTTAGACAACGCTGCACACCCGGACGGACCTACAGGCTGGTGAAACGTCTCAAGTCTCACCGGGCCCAAAGCAGGCCAAGTTTGCCTCTTAGGATACGAGAAAAACTGTCAATCTGGCAGACTTCCGCATGGACGTTGAGCTGAGTTGTCGAATTTTGCGCTGGACGTGTCCGAGCCTATATCCATATTGTCGGGGGAGTAGCATAGCCACGCATCCAGCATGACTTTCATGCACGTGTTAGTTCGCCTGGGCTGGCTTACGTGTACGGATATCGGAAGCCCAGCTTCAACTCCCGCCAGATCAAGCCGAGAAACAACAAACACCAACCGCAATGACACCTCGCGTATCCAAAATGGAAAATACTGACGGGGTTCGTTCCGTTCCTTCTGGCCCGAAATAGGGGGGCGGCCAACCAACAAGAGATTCCCCACGGTGCCATCTGCAAGTTTGCCTGGCCTCCGGCAACAAGTTCACAACAAGCACCGGGGCCGGGATTGAGTTGAGGTTTATTCAATCAGCCGACACGCGTCCTGCAGGGCAATAAAGACGCATCTCCATCAAAGAGACGGATCTGTTCCCTGACTCAGGGGGTTCAGCCTCGCAAAGTTCGGCAAATGTGAACTGCTGGAGCTCGTATAGAACCCCCCCTCCCCAATGGCGGAGAGGCACGGGGCATAAAGCACCTCCTCCTGACGTGATGTTAATTTCGAGAGACACGTTTGTCGGATTATTTTGTGCATGAAACGTGAAACTTGTACCCGAAGATCAGTGGAGAAGACTCTCAAGGTTGAGTTGAGAGACAAAGTCGACGGAACGCCCAGCTCGGGAGGCGATGAGCCGGGCCCAGCAGCCAAAGCTCGCGGAACAGACCACCCTTCTCGGAGTTGAGGAGCCCGTAAATAGAGCAATGTATCTTGAACAAGATTAACTGTTCAGAGTTGGCCAGGGAAACATGCAGGGTATCGAGGAAACATACGACGAGGAAATGAGGAGTGACGAGAGTTGCATTTTGCGTGGTAATATGGTTTGGTTGCCGCGAAATGGTCAAACATGAATGCTTTTTGTCCCACGGGAACAGAATTCCACTACCGGAAAGAGGGCAATTCTCTAGACGTGACTGTCGATCCTTTTGGTCAGTGGCAGTCCAAGTTGAGCTATCACCGCAAGTCGAAACGCAAGAGAGCCGAAAAAAGCAGCGTTGAAGCCCCCCCCCCCCTGACAACCCCCTTCGCGATGCTGGACCCGGCCAGGAATCCCGAGAAGGATTTCCCAGCCGGCGTGCCATGGCCACCAGGGTTCGCAATATGATAGAGTTGTCCGTGCTGGGATCCCGACTCGGTTCAATGATCTTTTGATGGCCAGCAGGGCCATTGACATGCGAATGAAATGCAGCTTGATGGATCTCGGCCGGCTCTGGCGGTATCCCACATTGAGCTGGTCCATTGGAGCTGAGTGCTGGAGCGCTAACCGAGCAACCATTTTGTCGTCGTCATGGCGCATTAACGGCGAGGCTAGGCAAAGTGAGGTTGTTGCGATATCTCGTCTTAGTGTCTGTCACCGTCACCGGATATGAACAACAGGCCATGGCCACCTGCGACACGGTGCGCTATCACGGTGGCACAGAAGCTACTAGCCAGTTTGTTAGTGCTCGAACGGGGGAATGGGGAATAACAGACCACGGCGGATCGGGAATCAAGACGCCAACTTTCGTGCACATTACCCATTTTGGTCTTGGGGGCATAAAATGGTTGCATCGACTGTCATGGCCACTGAGCGGACCGGGCGGTGGAAGATGGGAAATTAAACGGGGGACCAGTGTGGCCGCGGGGACGGTGTCACCAGATTCAGGTGAAGCATGGCCAGAGGCACGGAAGCAGAAGCGTGACTCTGTGCCTCGGAAAAAAAAGTAAAGTGGTAGGTAAAGTGCTGAATGGCGGAGTCAGATCAGCTCCGTCTTTTGTTTCAACGACTGGTGCTCCGTACTCTGTAGATATCTGTGAAACTAACTGAGCAGGGCTAGTCATGGAGTTGTAGAACTGACTAGAATCTGAGCATTCGCCAGACATAGGGTAGCTGTGGCAAGTAAAGCAGTGACAGCCTCATTTGAGGTCGTGAGCAAGTTAGATGGAGAAGGGCTGTGGCAATCGACCGCAGGAGAGTGAGTCTCGTCAGGATGACTTCGGCCGAAGAAGAAAGTCGATGCCGTTCGTTCTATTCGTTCATCCCATGCCGTCTAATTTCCTTCCTGGCCTGCTTCTGCCTGGTGATGGCTCCCAAGTTGGAGCACTTAATGTGATAGGCAGCATCAACGACCCGAGGGCGCAGCTACTGCACATTGTCACTTGCAGAACCCCAAATGCGACCAGCTCCATCAGCCGTCGAGCGAATCGCACGCGGGTTCCGTGCAGCTGTGACAGACATCAACGCCTCTTTTGGCAGTTGTTGATCGATTGGTGCAGCCACAGCGGACCTTGCGTTTCAGTCTCAGAGCTGCCAGCCTTCCTCGAGCTCCGACTGGCTGCCCTGATGTTGAAACGCGCCCACTGAGAGGCGGTGGTCTGTGCTCCTCGAAAAGGTGTGAGGCTTCTAAAAATGAACACCCGCGAGACCAAGGCAAACAAAGCGGGAGACGAAATATGGAGAAGTCTGCCCGTCTTGTGCCTTTGATTTTGACTTTGTCTTTATGCTTTGTGCCCTGAGACAATGAATCAACGTTATACTCCGCCCGCCGAGTGAGCTGGTTCCTTGTTCCGCGCTGGATCCTCGCGCAAAATATTGCGCCACTCCCGGATAGCTGAGAGTAGCCGCCTCAAGGCGCCTAGCTGATCGATCTCTCTGCTCTCTTGGGATATGAAGCTGTACATGATGAACTGATAGCCAAAGGCGGAAATTGTTCAACGGTTAAGCAGCTGAGGCGAGATTTGCATCTCGTTCTATCGACAGTGGGCGTGAGGACCATGTCATGAACCCAACTCGTCAGGTCATGCCTGATGCTAGCCCGATATCGTGGGGCCATGGCCGGGAAAACGCAGCCCGCGAACGGATTATACTTCCTTCACTTGCCATGTCGGCCCAGGGCCATCCCAGATGACCAGTAGTTTGTTTGATGGCCCTTGATGGCCGAGTTCCGGCCATGCTTGGGCCTGCCGTGCTCTGTCTTGTGAGGCTGGTCCGGCCAGATCCCTATCCACCCATCAACCACTCACGGTGGGGGAGGCGGTGGTGACGGTGGCGGGATGGAGCGGCGAAAGCTCTTGATTGAGAGAATCGAGACGGTGGCATGACGAGAGAGGAAAGGACCGTGTCTGCCATCCCTGAGAGGATCCTTTTTGAATGCCATGGTTGTACCCGGAGAGGCCTCTGGCTCTGCTGGCTGGTGCCGGCCACGCGTATACTCCAGATTGCTTCATGGGAATATTGGGGCGTGGTATAGCCTTAGTCGCCCATTGGGACAAACGTCGAAATTTCCCGAGCCCACGGGAAACTTGCTGTAGGTTGCGGGCCTAGACGGGACGGAGTGAAGTCTCCAAGGCCACCGCCATCCGGCCTGGCTCTGGAACACCGGGCAAATAGAGACGTTTGAGGTGCTCAGACAGGAGACCTATGGCGAGCGATGGCTCCATGGCCCGTGTGATTCGTTGGGCGCAATGGACCTGATCCTTGGGATGGTGGTTAATCTATCCAGTCAGCAGCTTACTTGCAGTCTGGGGATGGGCGAAAAAAGGAGACGGACAGTGATCATGGCGTCGCCACGAGAAGACCAAAGACTTCTATTCCGCCCGCCTTCGGGACTCAGCGAGGGGCAAGTTAGGAGGAGGCGGGTTCCTGGCGGGAGCGCCCCAAACAGAAGGCTTGCTAGCCGCCGGGGTCCCTTGCAAACGCTGGCAAATCGGTTGGCGGGAGATGGAAAGTCGAAGTGTGTTCCTGCAGCACCCCACCAAAATGACGAGAAGAACCTCCGAAAGAAGACCTTAGAGCGTTCTGTTAAGGTGGCTGAGCGTTTCAAACCTCGAGGGTTGCGCTGGCTGGTCACATCGCTCTGCGGTGGAGAGACGGAGGCATTCGTCCAATCGACGTGAATCCGTACCTTGCAGGTAGCCCTGAGAGGGAATTCGAGCACAGGCTTCGTGAAAAACGTGCAGCCCAGTAGGGAAAAAGGGACGCAGGGAAAGAGCAAGGCAGATGGAGCTGGGGGAAGGAGGCCGCAGGCGAGGCCAGGCGAACAGGCGAAAAATGGCAGGCACGACCGGTGCTGCGTGCAATGGGGGTTCGGATTCTAGATTACCTACGGAACTGGAAGGGGTGACTCGCTCTGCCCCTGCCAGTGCCTTACCTCTCAGTAAAATTCCAATAATAATACCACGTAGCAATAGCTGCAATACCAACACGACGTTGTACTCGCACGGGGCGCTATTTTGACTCTTCCCTCTCTTCCATCGCCATGGGTTCCCCTATCGCCGACCATCGCCAGCGACAGCCGAAATCAATCGACCAGTTCAACCACCTTGTCAACACTGCATCGTCCCCAACTCTGCATCGAACACCGGCTGCTTCGAAATGTCCTGGTGGCGCTCTCGCCGAGCTAACAAAGACGGCGCCGCTAAACGCACGGCATCCACAGCGGCTCTGCGCTCTTTGCTCACCGGCGCGTCGATCAAAGTAGAGATAGCCGTGCTATCATCTGCGCATCATGGGCACCGGCTGGTTTCCAAAGTTAGACGTCTCTATCCAGAAAGGGACATCCCCGCACGATCAAGGCATGGCATTACCAGCTTCAAGGCTCTTCTTCTCTTACTTACAGCAACCACAACGCGGCAGTGTACAATTGGTCGCGGCCTCGATTAAGCATGAACAAGCATAAACAGATGGCCGAGGGAGCCGAATGCGCGAGGGGCCATGGCCGAAAAGGAGAACAAGTCATGGGCAGAAATGCCGCCTCGGATGCCTGAGCGAGCTGTCGAATCGAGACGACGTGCAGGGCAGCAAGGCGAGGCAACAAAGCTTGGGATTGGTCCTGGGCGAATTCTTCCGTTGGTTGTGGCGCGAGCACGTCCAGTCAATCAGTCCATGGAAGACTCTCCCCTCAAGCTCGGCAACTAGACGCGCCCCTGGGTCCGCCGACGGCTGAAGCTCGCCAAATCGTCTGGCTCTGGCCGCAACCGCTGTCGGGCCCCCTGGTTGCGTGTGGGCTCGGTGCTAATCGATGCTGGTCCATGGGCTTGCTGCAGGACCCTGGCTGCTATCCCAGCAGGCGGAGAAGGGGACCCTTGCTCTCCTGCTTTGACATTCTGGCTGGAGCCGCCCGGTGGTTGCGAAGAACCACTTGACCAACACCACCTCACCGGAGAGCTTGGACGACAACGAGATGGACGCATGGCTCAGGAGCCCTCTTGCCTTGAGGCGGGGCCCTTGTTTGCCTTTGCTCTTTGGCTCCAGACCAGATGCCGGGCTGGCCGGGCCTTTGAGTCTTTGATCCCGTTGTCGAGATGGTCTGCTTGGGTATATAGTTGCTTCCCGTACCCTCCCATCTCAACTTCTCTCTCGCTTCATCACTCACCTTTTCCTTTTCCTTCTCTCTTCCTCTCAAGCATTCTATCTCTTTTCTTTCTAGGTGTTTAAAGTCATTCGCTTTCTTTACACCAAATTCCCTTAATTGCATTTCCAATTGTATACACTATCATCACCAACCACATTCGCTATACCAGCTCCCAACTACAACCATTTATATTTTCCACCCTTCATTCATTCACTATGAAGGTTTCCTTTGCCATGCTGGCGCTTGCCGCCGGCCTCGGTGAGGTCAACGCTCACGTACGTGCCTCAGTTCTCCATGCGAGCCCTTCATTCATATCGAAATCTTACTGACTCCCTTCTCCAGTGGGGCAAGAGCGCCAAGAAGTATTCCACTCCCGGTAACTCGAACAACTACTGTGACAGTTCCATGAAGTCGGGTTGGACTTGGGAAGGCCTCAGCACTGGAAGCTTTGATAGCTACAACGGCTGGGACTTCTCTGGCGGCTGGTCCTGCAAGTCCTCCTCGAAGCGCAGCCTTGACGGTCGCACCTATGGCAAGGCCATCTCCGGCAGCTGTGGTTCCGACGTTTCGACTGCTCCCTCTTTCAGCTGCGGCTCCAGCTCCGATGTCTCCAGCTTCTCCATCAGCACCTTCCAGATCAGCGTCGAGTTCGACTGCCGAATGGAATTCCACTACGAGATGGAGGATGGCTCCTCTTGCAAGGAGTCTCACGACTGCTCCAGCGGCAGCTACAACACCATCACCAACACCCAGTGCGGTGGTGCCAAGAAGGTTTCTTTCGTCTACCCCAAGCAGGACAAGCCCAAGAGCGAGTGTGAGATCGAGATCCCCTCGGTTGACTTCGACTGCGAGACCCCTGACGTGACCACCTCCGCCGGCTCCGAGTGCACCAAGTGCTCCGGTAAGACGACCTCCGTCCCCACTGGCGAGTCTTGCACCACCTACGGCTGTGAGGGTTACCAGACCACCACTCCCGGCGGCGGCGAGTCTTGCACTACCCACGGCTGCGAGGGTTACCAGACCACCACTCCCGGCGGCGACTCTTGCACCACCCCCGGCTGCGAAGGCTATGCTACCTCCACCGTTCCCTCCGGTGAGCAGCCTACCACCACCCCCGGCGGCGGCGACTCTTGCACCACTCCCGGCTGCGAGGGCTACCCCACCACCACCACCGGCGAGAACTCTGGCGAGCAGCCCACGACCACTCCCGGCAGCGGCGACCACACATACCCCGGCGGCGAGACCACCACTGCTCCCAACTCTGGCGAGACCGGCACCGTCCCTGCTGGTGAGGACACCACTTCCCCTGCCACCTACGTCACCACCTACGACAGCACGTCGACCGTCTACACCACCACTGTCCACACTATCACCAGCTGCGCTGCTTCCGTCACCAACTGCCCCGCCAACTCTCACACCGTTGTCGTTGTCACTGAGACTGTTGCTCTTTCCACCACTGTCTGCCCTGTGACCGAGACCGTCACTGGCCCTGCTGAGACCTCGCCCGCCGAGACCCAGCCCGCTACCACCTCCGGCGACAACTCTGCCGTCACGCCCACTGAGTCCGTTCCCGAGGGTGAGGAGACCACCACTGCTCCCAACTCTGGTGAGACCGAAACCGTCCCTGCTGGCGAGACCGAGACCAAGACCTACCCCGCTGGCGAGACCACTACTGCCCCCAACTCTGGTGAGGAGACCTCCTCTGTCCCTAGCTCTGGTGAGGAGACCACCACTGCTCCCAACTCTGGCGAGACTGAGACCGTCCCTGCTGGCGAGACCAAGACCAAGACCTACCCTGCTGGCGAGACCACCACTGCTCCTAACTCTGGTGAGACCGAGACCGCTCCTGCTGGCGAGACCAAGACCAAGACCTACCCCGCTGGTGAGGAGACCACTTCCGTCCCTGCTGGTGAGGAGAGCACCACCGCTCCCAACTCTGGCGAGACTGGCTCGGTCCCCGCTGGTGAGACCAAGACCTACCCCGCTGGCGAGACCACCACCGCTCCCAACTCTGGCGAGGAGACCTCCTCTGTCCCTAGCTCTGGTGAGGAGACCAGCTCTGCCCCCGCCGGTACCAAGACCACTGCCTACACTGTCCCTGAGGGTGAGACCACCACTGCTCCCAGCTCTGGCGAGACCAACACTGTTCCCGAGTCCAGCGAGGAGACCACTGTCGTCACTTCTTATGACAGCACTTCCACTATCTACACCACCAGCGTCAAGACTGTCACCAGCTGTGCTGCCTCCATCACCAACTGCCCTGCTGAATCTCGCACTGCTGTTGTCGTGACCGAGACCATCGCCATCTCCACCACCGTCTGCCCCGTGACCGAGACCAGCGTCATCAAGCCCACGACCAAGGCCACCACCAAGGAGTCCGAGGCTACCGCTACCGGCACCAAGACTCAGTCTTCTCCCGTCACCACTGCTGGCGGTAACTCGGCCACCACCCCCACCTCCGGCTACGATATTCCCGATGTCGTCCCTAGCTGTCTCAACACCTTCCTCGACTACGTTGAGGACTGCGAGGACAACACCGACTCTTCTTGCTACTGCCCCAACCAGGACTTCGTCAACAAGGTCTTCCAGTGCCTGTACGCCCACGGCGAGTCTGACGATGTCGTTGCCAAGGCTGTCTCCTTCTTCCAGGGCATCTGCGCTACCTACGTCACCGAGAACCCTGCCGTTGGCACTGGCGCCGAGAGCATCACCAGCATCATCACTGTCACTGGCACCACTGTCATTGCGTCTGCTCACTACACGACCGTGACCGTCGACACCACTGTCACCCAGCCCTGCACCACTGGCGGCTCCACCGTCGAGGGCAGCACCACTGTCTACACCATCTCGACCGAGTACACCGTCCCCGAGGTCGGCTTCACCACTGGCTCCTCTGGCAGCGTCAACGTCGTCGCTCCCGTCACCAGCACTGCTGCTGCCACGGCGCCTTACCAGACTGCCACTCTCGTCACCTCTGCCCCCGCTGCTGCTGGCACTGGCGGCTACGCTGTGCCCACGACCACCGCCGCCGGCGAGGTCCCCGTCACTGGCGCCGCTGGCCGTGTCGGCATGGGCTTCGCTGCTGCCATCATGGCTGCTGCTCTTGCCCTGTAAGCGGCTTGACGTGCACACTGCACCCTCTTTTTGTTTCCTAGTTTTATAGATTTGAGGGTCTTTGGTATCCGGGGAGGAACACATGCATGTATGGCACTTGTACACTCCCGAGTCTAGAGCCAGCTGACGCTTCTTGAAGCCCGGCTGGTCTCGCTCAAAATATGTATCATTCTTACGATCCTTACGAACACAAGCATTGGTGTGGAAAGAAGAGACTTTTGTCAGATCTCTTCATTGCAAGACAAGGGAGGAAAGCACATAACCACAAAAAAGAGCAGGGAGGTACCGGCCGCGCCGAGTGCGTAGAGAAAGCATATATACCCGCTGGCTGGTTGTGTAATATTAATACTGACTTGATTTCATTTTTCTTAATCGATTACCACCTCGTGCTCAATTCTGGTCCTTTCTGTGACTTTGCATAAATGTTCCCTACCCTCGAAATGACTCGCTCTTCATCAGACCACTGTCACACCAGAATTGGGTGTGACTGGCCAGGTAGCTCCAAGCTGACTCGGGGGTTGCAGCGCTGTTGTTCTGTGTCCAATGTCGCCGGAACCTGTCTTTGCCGCTGCAGTTGAGGCGTTGGCTGACTTGGTGGGCAGATTTCCGCAATCGAGGCGTCTGGGTTTCAGGTGCTGAACCGCAGCGTGCGACTGGCTGGTCCTTCCGGGACGTGAAATTTCCACGAAGGATTGCCAAGAGGTGACATGGGAGGGCTGCTGAGCCATGCAAGTCCGCAGCGTTGGATATGAAGGATTGCTGGGTGGCTGCTGGATGGGTTGGGAGTGTACTTAGTGATTACTGCGGGAGTATTCTCTTGACCGGTAGAGTCCTGGAGGAGGGGGGGACCCTGATGATTAGTGATTTCCTTTCCGGAACGTTTTGGTGAGGTTATGAGGGGGAGGGAGTTAGTCATGTATTGTTTCTGGGTTGGTTGCGACGGTCCGAATTTGGGTTGTCGTCTTAGTAAGGGCGGGGGGAGCATGGTAGGATGGAGGAAAGGTACGAGTTTTATGTAAAATCGGTGCGGGGAGAGAGGTCTTGACCTTGTTGGATATGTATCTCGGATTATGGGATATTTATGGGATATTCTGCATGTTGGAACGGCAGAAACAAGCAGCTCTCGCACGACTTGGGGGGCACCGGCAGCCAGTCTGTCCATTTCACGAAGGGTACACAACTGATGTATGGTTATATCCACGGGGCTTCAGAAGGAACTCTTACTACTATAAAGCTTTTATAAATTTGTCTTGAGCTCAACCTGAACGGATGTTCCACGTCCTGTGTGTGTCCTCATAGAGCGCGTGCATAACTTGGTTCAGCTGCAATGAACAAGGAGCAACGTGGAGAGAGCTCAATCAACAGCATATAAATGCTTCTAGGTACCTATAATGATGAGTACTAGAAAATTTACGTCAAAACCCGCAACATATACGTGGAATGAGCTGCAAGGCCTTTCGGTCTAGGCCAACCGAGCCCAACTTTAGCTCTTTGGAGCTATTTTGGAGTCGTTTCTCATACGCCTGAGCAACCCAGCTATCAGGCTGTATAGCTCGACGAAGGTGGTCTCTTGCCGGCATTTTCGAGCCGACTTGTGTGCGGTTGGTTCCTTTGTTGCGTGGTTGCTGGCGGAGGTTCGAATCGTGGTCGGGATTCCGTTTGGAACATGCTCCCGCCGCCTTTCGAAGGAAGACTCTCATGCCTTCTACGTCCACCTTTTCCTCTTTCTTCCCTCTCCTCTTGAACCAGTCCCGTAGACTTCTCTCATATGGCAACAATCGTCAGCGCCGGGCACCAGCCCGTCACCGAGACGCCCCTCCACATGGTGGCGGACGTCAACAAGCTGGCGGCCGAGAAGCGCGCCAGAGAATTCCCCTAAGACGACAAGGAGAAGCCCGAGGGCGGCGAGGATGTGGAGTTCAAGCAAGACGGCGTGAAGCAGATCGAGGCCATCACCAAGGTGTGGTCCAAGCAGGGCCTGGTCGGGATATTCTGCTTGCAAGTGACAGACCCAAGGCAGCTTTGGTGTGCTCCTGGTTACTGGCCCTCTAGCCTCTGGCTCATCCAACTCATCGAATCCCTCCTCCAATCCGTGTAGGGCAACCTGGTAGCCTATGTCATCCCCGCCTTCCACAAGCACGGCCTCCTCTCGTCGACTGCCATCGTCGCCACCATCATGAACGGCGTGTCCCGCCCGACCATTGCCAAGATCATCGATATCTGGGGCCGCGTCGAGGGTTTCTTCTCCATGCTCCTCCTCATCGTCCTCGGCATGATCATGAAGGCCACGTGCCGCAACGTCGAGACGTACGCCGCCGCCCACACGCTCTTCTGGGTCGGCCACCTGGGGCTCATGTACATTGTCGACATCATCGTGGCCGACATTACGACGCTGCGGAACCGCATGATCATCTTTGGCGTCAACTCGACGCCGACCATCTGTACCGTCTTTTGCGGGGCCCAAGATTGCCGAGGAGTTTTACGAGAATGCAAATTTTCGGTGGGCGTTTGGCGCGTTTTGCATCGTCTTGACGACCTTTTGCGTTCCCGTTGGCGTCGTCTTTGTCATTACGGCTCACAAGGCCAAGAAGATGGGCGTGTGGCTGGAGCGGACGCGAAACCACACGTACTGGGAGTCGACCAAGTACTACTTTTTTTCAGTTTGACGGTGAGTCACTTCGATTCCATCCTTGATAACTAGATGTTGACCTCTCAGTAATCGGCATGCTTCTCACCATTGCCGGCTGGTCCCTCCTCCTGCTCCCCTTCAGCATTGCCGCCTGCGCCTCGAATGGCTGGGCCTTGGGCTACATCATCGCCACGATTGTGCCGGGCGTCGTGTGTCTTGTGTGGCCTTTGGCGTGTAGGAGAAGTGGTACTCGCCGGTGTCTTACTTTTCCTTTCGGTTTCTGACTTGACCACACCATTTTGGGGGCTTGCATGCTGTACGGGCTCATGTTTTGCTCCATTTAGTACGTTGAAATGCTTGTGTCTTTGGAGAAAACATCTAACGTGATTAGCAGCTGGGACTCTTACTACCAGTCGTACCTCATGGTGGTTCACAATGAGAGCATCACCGTCCCTGGTTATGTGCTCAACTCATTTTCACTCATGTCCTCCTTTATCGGACCCTTTGTCGGGGTGTAAGTCGCTTCCTCTCCCCCTCTGCAGCTTCAGTTCCTCATGCAACCAGTGCGCTCTTCTACTTTGGTAAATACAAATGGCCTTCCATGGCCGCCGTCCCCATGATGGTCCTCGGCACCGCCTTCCTCGTGCACTTCCGCGGCTGGCCAGCGCGATGGTTCCGTCAAAAGCGATAAAGACGCAGCCGGAGCCCCGCGTTGTGGCGGACCACGAAGCGTCTCAAGGTTTATCGCCCGACAATCTCGCCGCTAGCTGTTTGCACCAGGATCACATCCGGCAATGCCACAAGGAACTCGTCGCAGCGCACGTATTGCGGCGCATCGTGACACTTCCCGGATGCCTCTCGAGCTGCACATGTCCCAACCGAGACCACGCTCAAGGTTAGGAGCAACGCCTGTGTAGTCACCGAGGTCACTCGCCAAGTAAGGACACGAAGGCTATGGCGACGTATAGGGAGATCTTTCGCGTCTCGCGGCCCTGTACGAGCCCTCGACTAACCCTTCCCAGATGCGGCGGCTCCGGGAGGGAGCCTGTCTTCAAGATGGGCAGGTTGCCTGTGCGAGCGCGGGACCTGCTGCTTGGCAGCTGGAAAGAAGGAAGGAAGATAGGATCCTGGCCTCAGATGCTGGGAGTGGTCGGCAGGATATTGGGAGGGTGCTGATGCTACAATGTGGGACCTGCTGAGAGGGACTGGGGGCAGCCCGCTTGTTGTCCGTACGTGTGGGCAGGAGCTTGGAAGTGAGGGAAAGAGAGGCCCCTCAGTGTGTATTTGACCGGGGTTCATAAGACGAGGGAAACCCGCAAAGCAATGGTTAAGGCGGGCCAGATAAGCCCAAGCAGGGTCACAGAGGCGTCGGCAGCGAAGGCGTGGCGGATGAGGGATCCCTAATTTAAACAAGCTAATAATAACTTTGCGACGAGATAGGATCGCCTGTGACTAGACCCTGGGGGTCTATACCGTCTTGTTACTTTGAACCTAGCCTCTTAACTGGCGGGATTGAGATGTCTCTACGCTACGCTCCTCTTCACAACACATCACAGCTTGGCGCCCCGAGCCTTCCTCTCCTGTTTCTCCTTGTCCCTCAACAACCGTCGCAGAATCTTGCCACTAGGGCTCTTGGGGATCACATCGATAAACTCAACGCCCCCCTTGAGCCACTTGTGCCGCGCCTTGTGCTCCTCGACGTGCCTGTTGATGCTCTTGGTCACTTCGTCATCGGGTGTGTTTCCCGCCTCGTCCGCCTTCACCACGTACGCCTTGGGCACCTCGCCGGCTCTCGCATCGGGAACCTGGATGACGGCACAGTCGGCCACGAGCGGGTGCGCGAGGAGATGGGCTTCGAGCTCGGCCGGGGCGACCTGGTGGCCCTGCATGACACTCAATGTCAGCGGATTCTATCCGATCATGCATTAAACTGTGAATCGTACCTTGACCTTGATCAGCTCCTTGATGCGGTCCGTTATCACGAAATGCTCGTTGCCCTTTGCCGACTTGCGCACAAGCACCTCGTCGCCCGTCCTCATCCACCGGCCGTCTTGGTCGTGGATAAAGGTCGAGGCCGTGGCGTTGCGGTTGTTGAGGTACCCGAGCACCACCGACGGGCCCTGCACAAGGAGTTCTCCGGGGGTCTCGTACGCGGTGACCTCGTTGCCCTCGGCGTCGATGATCTTGGCGCGGAGGCCGGGGACAAGAGAACCGGACGAGCCCGGCAGGATGTCGAGCTCGCTGGTGGAGGTGACGACGGGGGATGTTTCGGTGAGTCCTGGTTGAGTCAGCACCATGGTTTTATCCCACGCCAGAGAGAGAGTCCCGCGTACCGTATCCTTGGCACACGTGCCACTCGGGATACACCTTGAGAATCGCCTCGAGCGTCTCCCTCCCCAGCGGCGCCGCGCCGCTAAACAGGAACCTCACCGACCCCAGGTCATACTTGCGGCACAGCTCGATGTGGCTGAGCATCTGGATGATGATGGGCGGCACAATGGCCATCTGCTCGATGCGGAAGCGCTGGATGGCGCCCAGGAACGACGCGAGCTCGAACTTGGGCAGCACGATGATCTCGTCGCCCGTCTGCAGGGCGGACAGGCCGCACACGGTCAGGCCGTAGATGTGCGAGAAGGGCAGCAGGCCGAGCATGACCTGCGTGTCGACCGAGTTGGCCCTGCGGCCGGCCTGGTCGTAGATTTTGATCATCATGACGTTGGCGATGACGTTGCGGTGGGAGATTTCGACTGCTTTCTGGGGGAGGGGGTATTAGTTCCAGCTGCTTTCGAGGTGACGGTGGTCACAAAAACTAGGGGCTTACCGGGAGGCCTGAAGTCCCGCTCGAGAAGCAGAGATACGCAACCTGTCTCGCGCCCTGGCCTTTGCTCCAGTTCAGGGGCGGCAGCTCGGGCAGGTCCTTGCCTTCCTCGACCAGGTCGTCGATGGACTTGAAGCCCGCCTTCTTCTCAAACCCCGCCATGGGCACGATGAAGACGCGGTCCTCGGGGATTCCCACGGCCCTTGCGGCGACTAGGGCCGTCTCGAGTAGCGGCACGCATGTGAAGAGGGCGTTGGCGCCGGAAGCGCGCAGCTGGTACTCCAGCTCCGGGGCCGAGTAGGCAGCGCTGGCGGGGGTGACGATGCCCGAGAGGCGGTGGATGGCGTGCGTGAGGGGGATGTAGTCGATCTGGGTAGAGTGAGTTCAGTCTGCAGAAAGACATGTGGGGA
The DNA here is from genome assembly GCA_911649645.1 of Thelonectria discophora. Lineage (NCBI taxonomy): Eukaryota > Fungi > Ascomycota > Sordariomycetes > Hypocreales > Nectriaceae > Thelonectria > Thelonectria discophora. The sequence continues at coordinate 2,862,756 of CAJVRK010000012.1, forward strand.
CGGGTACAAACCGTGTTGAGGGAAAACACACCCACCACACGATCCCACTCGGTGCCCTCGTCGAGGCTGTACCCGAGCCGCTTGGCGAGGGCGCGGGCGAGGAGGTCCTCGCGGGTCAGCACCTGCTGGATCGTGTACGTCTTGCCCGAGAGGCCGCATGTGAAGGGGTTGCGGGCCCTGGCGATGGGGTAGCGGCCGTGGTTTTCGTTGTTGACGAACTCGGCGATTGTGATTGAGTCGGGGGGGTCTTTTTGGGGGTTGAGTTAGAGTTGGGGGGGGGCTCTGTCGGTGGTTGGAGGAGTAGAGGGTGAGGGTGAGACATACCAAAGGGGAGTTTTGGGACCCAAGCCGGAGGAGTAAAGACCATGATGGAGCAGGGAGGAAGGAGAGTGTGGTCTATGAGAAGAAGTCGAAGGCTTAGAGAGAGACTGGCTGGACCTGGGGAATGGGGCTGAAGGGGAGAGCGACGAGAGACAAGACAACGAAGAGAAAGAGGAAATCAGCACGATAATAAAGCAGCCAGCCAGCACGTCACCAACAAACAGACAAAGCAGGGACCATTGCTCCGGCCATTTACCTCGATAGTCGATAGTACCAGTACCTTAACCCCCCTGGCGCACGAATTGCCGTTATCCGGCTCCTCAAAAGCAGGCCCCCATCCGAAGACTCGGCGAGAAACAAGCAGCTGGAAAGACTGGGGAGACAACGGCGTGGGCTCCTCCGCGCGCTATATGGTCCCCCGCAGTGTCTTTGCTGCACTGGAGGCGAGAAGACTCCACCATGAGGCGTCGAGGGTCCAATGGGAAAGTGTTGAGAAGAAGTCAGAATTTCTTCGTTGGCTATTTTAGTTTGAGTGTGTTCTAAGGGGCTGGGACGTGGGTTGGTTGTCTTTCGATTTGAAGAGTGAGATTGAGTCGGCGAGTTCTACTTTGGATGTGAGACATTGGAAATTTCATTTTTCTGACAGATAACGAACGCCATGGGTTGTACCTACCGTAGGCAAGCTACGTAGCACGACACGTACAGTCTCCCCAGGTCTCGGTAATACGCCAGATTGCAAGCATCGATCAAAACAGTCGGTGCCTCGGCATGTGGGTTGACTTCTATTTCCCCTCAACAACCGCGGAGCCCGCGGCCATGCAAAACATAGCGAAGTGACGCCACTTGTCTGCCCAGTCCTCGGTCTAGATTTGCATTGACTCTCTGTCATTCGTTACTATTTAATGATTTTTTATTTAATATTTGGTGAAACTCGATTCGGCAAATAGCCTTTCCCCGGCTTCCTGTCAGAATAAGCTCCGCGGCTCGGCCCCGGACTTGGGGACGGTGACCATCTAAAATCTGACCGAGCCGGAGCGCAAGTAGAGTGACACTGAGATTGGGCTGGTTGCATTGGAGATTAGATCCGTGGTCTGACCGTGGCCAGATGTCTCCAAAATATTGATCCGACTTATACGGGGTAGGCTACTTGGTAATGGGCAGCACATATCTATAGGTAGATCTAGAGGGAACACCCACTACGAGAGACCCAAGGATATCCCCATTATGACCGGACTGACACTCCGCTCCTGAGCTGCAACTTAGTCGCTGGCTGCGCAGAACGCATCAAGATACCTAAAAGTCAGGTGCCCTCTTCCGTTGGTTCTCGACTGCCGTTCGCCCAGGCGAAGCCATGTTGGAGGAACAGACCAGCCGCTCTCGCCATCTGGATTATCTGCTGCTCATCACACGACAATGTGCCAGTAGAGAGCTCAAATGTCTGCCAGAACACGGCTCTGAGGGCACCGCAGTTTGGATAGAGATGCCAATCCCAGTGATCCATGAAGCCTAGAATATTCTCAAGACCCCATGGAGATATTCCAACCGGACAGATGGTAGCCTCAGGCCAATCGATGATGCCTGTAATCCGCCCAGTGCTGGGATCCACGAAATCATTCAGCCCGGAGCGGTCGCCGTGATTCAGCGTTTGAGGGTACGACTTGTCGAAGAGCAGGAAAAACCCTTCTCGAACCATGTGCAGGTTTTTTTTGAAAGCGAATTGGTAAGGACTGGGAGAGAAGCTCGAACTTCGCTTGGTAGTCCCGGCGAATGGCCTCGATTGCGTCCGAGTCGACGTGTTGCCTCTTGTTCCAGGACGTTGCAAAGAACCTGACTAGTGAATCAACAAAAGGTCTGGAGTGATTGCGCGCTTTCGACAAACCTTGCAAGGTCTTTTACTGTTGTGTGGTGTTGTTGGCTGGTGTCAGACAGGTACTTGACTGGCTTAACCTGAACATATGGGGTTCCGGAGACTTTTCCCATCTCATAAACAGGGAGCTTCCCACAGAACAGGCCGTGGAAACTATACGACGGCACAACATGTCCGTGGACTTGTCGGGTCATGTCCAAGATTCTCCTGTCTAAGTCCGAGTCTGCAGCTCGAAACTGGATAGTCTTGGACTGATCAGCCCCCGCCGTGACTGTGTAGCTGAAAGAACCCTGGATGGCTACGGGCCTCGCAGTTCCATCGGCAAGACGCGCCGCGTAGTCATCGCATTGTTGCATCGTCACGGGGCTGTGAGCAGCAAAGAATTCGGTGATGGCATTGTCGGCCGAGTAGAGGGAAGGTTCCATGGTAGGAACGGGTGCGCCTGTGAGGGATAAGGCTCTGAAAGCGTCAAAAATACGAGACTCAAAGAGGAAGACTCACCATATTTCAGTGAAATGCTGGAAGAATATTTATCTAAGTCTGTCCTTAGCTAGTACCCGTATCTCTGCCTTAAGCCTCTAAGTCCGCAACCTGGAAATCCTCAAGCCCAGGAAATCCCTTCCCTCCAGTCACTGCCTCTGGCCCCTACAGACTCCGGTACCTGCTTCCAGTCCCTGGTATTTGTCAGGTCGGTTTTCGACATCTTCATCGGGCCGTGTCATCGTCATCATCATCGTCGGTTGGGTCTTGAGGTCTTCATCAGGTCGGATGTAGGCTTTTACATGCGACAAGTGAGAAGAGAAACACGTGTAACAAGGGCAATCATTAAATTTGATGAACCCAAAGCCACATAATGTTCAGCTACGTTATCGTCCCTCCTTTTCGATGAGGCTGCAGCGGGAGGGCGACGCGAGTACTCACCCGTAGCTGCCTCAAGTCGTCAACCTGAAGAGGAGGGTGAGACTGCGTAGACTTGCAAGAAGCCCAATGATAAATCGGTATATCGAATTCGATAGAATGATGACAGGAATACCAGTCGACGCTTTTGGCAACATCTAATCGATGATTGAAGACTCAAGAGGTGGCACACGACTGGACTAAGGATCATACAGGAATCAGAAGAAGTGCAATCTTAATGACGCTCTTCTTGACTTGCTGAGCCCATAGTTACTGCCATGGAACTCAATACCGAGTCCCGACAGTTCTCCTCCCTCAACAAAGGGGTTCTTTGGATATGGCCGCCGAGATGGCCTCGTGAGTTCGTTCTATGGAGAATACGGGTTGAACATGCGAGAGCTCACTGTCCGCCCCAACCTCGTGTAGACTTCGAGATAGTCTTGACCCTGCAGAATGGACCCGGGAGTTGCACTTTGACCGAGGTCCCCGTACCTGGCATCCCCTTTCACTAAACATCAATCCAACGTGTACAGACTCCCATCCATCGGGGGCTTGTTGTCGACTGCATCTTGGACCGAGTGAAGATCCTTATTGCATGTTATCCCATCAGATGAGCCCCCGGGGCTGAGGCTGCCATGAACCGACTCGCCACAAGCCACCAATTCATCATGGTAGCCAGGCGTTAAGCAAATCAGCACGAATAAATCCGAGGGCTGGATTTGCGGTGGAACTCGGGACGACCTAGATAGGTGCACCTGCACCAAGGGACTGGTGCATTTGCACTTGGAGATACCTTTGAGCAGTCATGAGGGTGAACAACGACGGCACATCCACGCCGTGGCAAGAATTCCAGGAGTCTTACCATCACCCCATACGAGGATCCATCTTCACTACATTGCATCTGCATCTCTAAGCGTGCACTTGCACCAAGTCCACTCGCTACCTATGGCGAGGAAGTGCATCCACACACGCCAAGGTGCACTTGCACCAGCGCTTGCTCCTCAGCTGAGAGGATTGCAGCTTGGGAGAAACGTATTATTTTTTAATGCACTTTCCATCTTTGGGGAGTACCTCTAATCTCGTGGGTTATACTCACCGTGCAGACACATCGTGGCTGAGAGAGGAACCCGTGACCTGGCTGAGACGCTTGAGAGGACCAACGCGGGGTTGGTCGTCCTGCTTCTGCGTGATTTCCTCAAGGTAATCAACAAATTTCACAGATCACGATACGGCGGGATGAGTCCTAGTTACATTATTTGCGATGTGTGCTCCAAAAAGGTTGGGCCGAATGAATTATTGAGCCATCTTGCAGTGCACCAGGCAAGAAACTTGAGCTATTTACCCAGCCAACACGAAACCTTCATTTGACACGCACATACGAGTAACCCTACGGGACCTCTCAGAAAAAGCGCTGGGCTAATCTTTTTCGCAGTGCTCAGGCAGATTCTACTTTACCTAGGCATACCTAAGTGTTAATCCCTAATCATAAGGCTATTATCCATAGAGAATTAGGCAGGATGCCTCTCGCGTGGAGGTTCCTGGATCCTGCCGAACCCCCCCCCATAAATGCGAGACGTGAAGTGTTTAAGCTTGCAAGACTTTTGTCACTTTGTGTCGCTGGCTCCCGCCGAAGGCGAAATACTTTGGTGCTAGCTGAAAACTCATGATTCGTGCATCTTGGCACAAGTCTTGGATACGGATTATTCCGCAGAATCTGGTTGCTCAGCGATGGATAAGAATAAGAAAAAGAACAATAACTAGTTAGTAATAAAATAGATCAGGAGAGGGTGGACCATCTTTCTTGGCGAGCAACGCAAACACGAGGCGTGCTGAAGAGCGGTTCCGTCACTGTCAGCTCTTGATTTATCGGCCTCCAGTTTGGGCCACGAATTGCATCGCCTCGGGCCAAGCAACCTAATCTCCCATCCGAGCGACTTAGCTCGGGGTCTCAAGGCTGGGATGGGTGGTAGCTTAATGGAGACCTTATTCCTTATTTCTGAGGGCAGAAAGGAGCGGACTTTTTTGAAACAAGGATCAGACGAAAGACCATGTTGAAGAAATCTCTCAGGTGAGTGGAGAGTGCCAAGTGAAGGAAGAGGAGAATTGGGAACCCTGTAGACACGAAGAGGCAAACCGTCGGTGAAGAGAAATAGCATACGGGACGAACTTTGACGAACACGGCCACAAACGAGGAAAAGGTGCAGCACAAATTTCTAGAATAGCACAAAAATAGGTACGACGCTTGTTTGTGCCAACACTGGTCATTGGTACCTGCGTATGTGACTGACGCCACGCAGACGAACAAGTCTCGAAACCACGACGGAAGAGGTGACAGTCCCGGGAGGCGGCAGCCAACGGCAGCGAATGAAATGCTGTGGCGCTTGCAATTGTGCAGCAATGGAGACAGCCAGAGTGCAGAAAGGATGGGACAGTCGAGACACTCGAGAGACTTGCCACGCTTCAAAATGCAACCACCTCCATGGCCCCCCCCATTCCCTTTCAGCTCCCCAATCAAGCCGTCCCTTGGCGTTCCTCTAGTGCATCTTCGTGACCATGCACAGCCGGGGCCCGAGACGCCATGGTGCCGCACCGGGGCTACTGAACAAGGGGGCGCAACCAAGGCCGAAAGTCTTGGGAGGCACTCTAAAGGATTTCCTGGAACGCTCCCAGACCGAATGGATCGACTGTGGTTGAAATAAAGGTGTGAGGGGTGCCACCCTCCGTCCCCAGGCTGTCAGAGATGTTCCGAGATTTCCGTCAGGTTGACTTCGCTGCCTCTGCCACCGACCTCGAGACGAAAGAAAACCATGAGGACTGCCTGGGCTCGGACGCTGGCCGTCCTCGTCCTCGGCAGCTCGTCGTGGTGCACCGAAGCCGCCCAGTTCGCCCGCGCCAAGGCCGGCAAGGGATACCTCGCCGTGCCTATAGGGACCGTCGACCGACCTCGAAGCAGCGGCAGCAGGACGAATAGCATCGACAAGCGCGCCGAGAACGAGACGATACTGCAGACGCTCGAGAACAAGGACTTCTTCTACGCGGCCGAGATCGACTTTGGCACCCCCCCGCAGACCGTCACGGTCCTCGTCGACACGGGATCCAGCGAGCTCTGGGTCAACCCGGAGTGTGAAAATGCGCCGTCGCAGACGCAGTACGAGCAGTGCAAGTCGTTTGGAACCTACGACCCGGGCCGCTCCAAGACGCCGCCCATCGGCCCCTTTGGCCGCGAGACGATCCGGTACGGCGACGCGTCGGACGAGTCGACGCAGACCGAGGCCACGATCCGATACTACACCGAGACACTGGGGTTCGGCGGGGACTCCAAGATTGTGAACCAGACGTTCGGCGTGGTCCTCGCGAGCGACGGCGTCTCACAGGGGATTCTCGGCCTGGCGCCCGACCTGCGCGGGGGGTTCGACCGGGACGTGCCGTACACGCTCGTGCTCAGCAGCATGGCCGACCAGGGGCTCATCAACAGCCGCGTCTTCGCGCTGGACCTGCGGCATTCGGTCGACGCCACGGGGGCGGTTGTGTACGGCGGCATCGACCGCAACAAGTTCATCGGGAAGCTGGAAAAGGTCAACATCATCCTCGGCGCGTCGGGCGAATACCGCCTGGCGGTGCAGCTGACGAGCCTGGGCGCGACCATTGACGGTAAGAGCGACGAGTTTGCGCTGAGCCGCGACGACTCCAACGTGATGCTCGACTCGGGCACGACGCTCACGCGCATGCACGCCTCGGCCGCGCAGCCCATCCTCGAAGCCCTGAAGGCCGAGCCCGACGGGGAAGGGTACTACTACACGCTGTGCTCGTACCGAGAAGACACGTCGGGCAGCGTCGACTTTGGTTTTGGCGACAAGGTGGTGCGCGTGGCCTTTGCCGACTTCATCCTGGATATCGGCGACGCGACCTACTGCTACATCGGCTTGGTAGTGACGACGGACCAGCAGATCCTGGGCGACTCGGTGCTGCGCGCGGGCTACTTTGTCTTTGACTGGGACAACAAGGAGGTGCATGTCGCGCAAGCCGGGCAGTGCGGCGAGGACGACATTGTTGCTGTTGGGGAAGGGGATAATGCGATCCCGAGCATCACAGGGAACTGCGAGGAGAGCGATGCGATTGCGACAGCCACGGCGAGGGTTACTTCGGTGAGAGCCTGAACGCAACACGGCCGCGAGAGTCTAACTAACATTGGGCCTTCCAGACAACCGACGACGCTTCGGTCACGAGGACGGCGACCTTGCGAAGCACGGTGTACACGACGACATATACCGTCACTTCTTGTCCGCCCTTTGAGACGGAGTGCGCGACGGGCGTGGTCACGACGCAGACGTTTGGACGGCCGACGGTGACGGTCACGGCAGGGGCAAACTCGAGCAACGGCGACGAAGACTCGGGGGCGTCATTGAGTATTTCCCTGGGCTGGGTGTTGTTGCTGGTCACGGGAGCGTTTGGCGTTGGCTTCAACTTGGTGTAGGCGGGACTCACGAAAGGGAGGGGGGGGGGCCTATATTGGTTACGACTTTTGCTTGTACATGACTCTTTTCTGTTGGATACTTGGGATAGATGGCATATATGGCCGGGACCCGTTCATTCGGTCAGTACATGACTTTTATTAAATAGATGTGACATACTCTGAGACATCTGCCTACATCCCATTACGGTCGCGCGACTGACGTGCGATGGCGGACTGGGGCCTGCTGCACGCGCGCATCGCCGACGAGGTGCAGAACCGCGAGGTGCTGCCCGGCCGGACAATCTAATAGGCCTATTTTCAACCTGTCAATTGACTGTTTTGTCCTCCTTCAAAATGCATCAATAGCCCAGCGTTTTTTCCCTGTTCTGAGAGGTCCAGGCAATGGCGTCGGGTACCTCTGCCTTCTGTTGTTTCCTTCCGCTTCCAACAGCCCGAATTTTCCCTCTTGCAACAGCCCTTTCAGCTGCCCGTTTTCCGTCTCGTGTGACGGCTCTTTTGATGACTGTTTCTTCTCTCTGCGAAAGCCTCCTCTGCCTGACTAAGCTAGAAGCCTAGCCCTCGAGATAGGTTGGGGGGGATGGGGGAAAACAGAAGAGGGAGGAAACAATCATCACAAGAGCCGTCGTACCAGAGGGGAAAACGGGCAGTTAGGAGACATGTTAGAGCCGTCTTTTCTACCCCCCGGGGACCCCGAAATTGTTGACCGTTGCGGACAACAGATTTCTCCCCTCGTGATCCTCGCCGGCCCCCTCGAAACTCGACATGATGGTCAGGGCCGGTGCTGGCGACGTGAGGCTTCTTGAGACAATATAAGTTCAATCAAAACAAGATGTGTTGGACAGAATTTCTTATAAACTAGATTCAAGACTCCTGTTCGTCTAATGACAAGTGTACTACCATTTTTTCTATTACTTTCCCTCTATTTGTACGGGCAGTTCTCGGGCCACTCGGCCTTCCACAACCCCTTTGCTTCTTTGACCTTGAGCTGCAACCCCTTCAATAACCCATACACGGTCCTCAAAGTCGGCATGGCCACGCCGGCAGCCTCTCCCTCGCGCAGCGGCTCACCAACAATGGTCTCAATCTCCATCAGGTTCCCCTTTTCCGAGTCCTGGCACATGCTCGGCTTGAAGGCCGTCTCGATGGGATCCTGCTTGATGACAATGGGGATTAGGTCCTCGGACAGTCCCTCGACGCCAATGGCCGTCGCCGCGGCAATGATTTCCCGCATGATGGGCTTGATCAGGTCGTCGACGATGTGCTCGCTCTGGCGGATGCGACGCGCGTCCAACCTGAGCACCGCGGCGACCGAGTTGAAGCTCGAGTTGTAGATGAGCTTGCGCCAGCGGAACCAGCGCACGTCGGGCTCGTAGTGCAGGTCCAGCTTGCCCGCCGGGTCGTACACGGACATGTACCTACGTGCGGCGGCGTCGGCCACGTCGTGGGGCACGCCCGGGCTAGTGAAGGCGCCGATGCGCTGCGAGTCCTTGTCGTCGTGGAAGATGTGGCCGTGGGAGAGCTCGGTGGCGCCAATGTAGGAGATGGAGCTGACGAGGGGGTTTTCGGGGAAGCGGGCGATCAGGGGCTTCTCGATGTTGAGGCCGTTTTGGGAGAGGACAATGGTTGTCGTCTTGGGGGTTACGGCGGGAGCAATTATGTCGGCGACGGTGGGGGACACGTCAGGGACGTTTTTGGTGGTGACGAGGATGAAGTCGAAGGGGGGGAGGTTTTCTTTCTGAACGTCTGGGACAGATTTGCGGACTAGGTTATCAGCATCATGGCTGCTTGGGGATGTCAAAGTTTTTAGACCTACTTTCCGATGGCCTCCAGCCCTTAATGTCGTTGCCGTACTCTAGCGAGTCAATCGAGATGCCCTTGGCCTTGACGGCGTCGTAGTTGGAGCGCATCACGGCCGTCACAGCAGCTTTACCTCCCGTTTCGAGCGCGTAGGCGGCCATGGTGCCGACACCTCCAGTGCCGACGATGAGGACTCGAGCTTTTTCCAGCGCCATTTTGTGTCTGGTGTTTTGTGGGAGTGCGGAGGGGAGTTTCAGCAAGAGACAGTTTTAAATTCTGGAACAGCAATTGATCAAACCGCCCTAGACAACAACCGCCCAATCTTTAAGTAATTGACTGCCCAGCGCCGATAAGAGTCTTCATCGCCTGTACCTGCTGCCTCCCTGCCCTCACCAAACCCCTCCGTTCGAAGCTATCCGCGCGAGCTCCCTCCGAGTGGCAATGCCGCTTTCAACCGCAGAGCTTCAGTGCTGCGGAAGGCCTCTCCGGTTTGCGCAGGAGGGGTCACAGCATCTCAGAGCGAGATCTGGTGGCCAGTGGGAGAAGTGCGGGGAACCTTGAGGCTTGAGTGAAGGGTCCGGTCTGCGGAAGCCATCTTGGCCCGCAGGGGTTGGCTTTTCAGGGGACTGTGGGCTCCCATGCTTATCGTGCGAGTTCGCTGGAAGGAGCAGGTGTGAGCGAGAGGGAAGAGCTGCGTCTCAGAAAGGGGAAGTTGAAAGCCGGCGGGAGAACTGCATCGGGGCCAGATCAGTAAGCATCAATCCCATGACGCCCGCCGCTTGCACCGAGATGCATCAAGACGCCTTACAATTACCAATTACCAAGACGCCTTCTTACAATCGCCAAACGCCTTGGAGCAAGAGGACCTGTTTCCAAGCCACCAACGCGTCGGCTCCGAGATATCTAGAGTTCCCTCCTTCAATCGTGCTGCAACTCTCACGCACCCCACGTCGTTTGCATGGCCTTTCGTAACTAATCAGCCAGATCAATCGCTGGTGGGAAGAACCCGACATCGGCAGTTCTGCCAGTTCGCCGGGGTCAATGATCCCTGAACACGGCGTGTTTGGCCCTGCAAAACGGTGCGGGGTGACAAGAGGGAAACGGCGTACACTATTAAGAAATGCCGGTTTGTAACGTGAAGCCGTTCAGAAAATACGCCCTAGCAAACACCAGTTCGTGACATGAAGAGTAGACAATTGGAGGAATAGGATACACAATGATACTATTTTCGCCCTTTTCGAGCAGTCTCTCCAACAAAAAGAGTCTACCAAATACAGCGCTCTCCAAAAGCTCGGGCAGAAGCAGTAGTGAATTCGTCCGTGCCTTCCCGCAAAATAAACAAAGTCCTCCCACCTGTAGTCTACAACCTGGACACAACTCCCCCATTCAACCCCTTGACGACTTCAGCCGCCGCCCTCTCACCACTCCGAATTGCGCCCTCCATGTATCCCTTCCACTCGCCGGCCGTCTCGGTGCCAGCAAAGTGCAAATTCCCGCACGCCTCGCGCAGCCCGTCGCCCCCGAGCGTATCCAACACTCCCGGAGCCAACGCCGTGCTGGGACATCCCCAACCCGAGAACTCGTCCTTGACCCATTCGTACGTGTGCAGCGCCACAAACTGCGACGACAGGTCGCCCGCGTCGAACAGCTTCGAGATCTGCGCCAGCAGCGCCTGCGCCCGCCCCTCGTGCGAAAGAGTCGACCACTCGCGACCCGGAGGCCCGGACATGAAGCACGTCAACACGTACTTGCGGTCGGCGGGGATGCACGTGTCGCGGATGATGGACGCGGGACCGACAAAGGACTGGACCAGCCCGCAGAAGCCCTTGTCGACCCAGAAGGGCGTCTTGAACTCCATCATGGCCTTGGTGTAGTAGCCGTACGACGTCGACTCAGCCCAGCACCGCTTGACCGCCGGCAGCTGGGGCGAGAAGCGGATCGACTTGAGCACCGGGCTGGGCACCGTCGTGATGACCTTACGGGCCGCGTAGACGGCCCCGGCCTGCACCTTGATCGAGTGGCCGTCTTGGACCACGCTCTGCACGGGGCTGTTGAGACGCACCACCGTCGACGGCAGGGAACTTGCGAGGCCCTTGGCGAACAGCTGCGTGCCCTGTCGGATGCGGAGGAACTGCCCGCCGTCCTTGCGATCCGAACGCATCTGCAACAGGCCACCGCCAGACTTGCAGTAATTGAGAAAGTACAGAGCCGACACTTCGTCGGCGTCCTGTCCGAGCATGGCGCGCGTCCACACGCCGCCCGTTGCCACCGCTTCCTTGCCGGCGCCGCGGGATCGGAGGTACGCCTCGAACGTGAGGCTATCGAGCGCCGTGTCCTTGGGCCGCCACGTGTCGAGCGCCTGGCAGTCTGCCTCGCAGATGTCGCGGATCTGGGCGAGGTGCTGGCGAGTAGCCTCGTCAAACTGTCTAGGTTAGTATCCAGCTGCAAACACGTACACATCACATTAAGGGGGCTTACCATGGGCATCTCGCCATAGGGAAAAGGAGTGCACTTTCCGTCAAAGTCTTGCAGCACCACGTTTCCTTGCGTGTTCTGCACAATCACCTCGGCGCCGTATCGCTGCGCCAGCGCCCAGACTCTGCTCTGGTTGGTATCGTTGATCCAGGCCGCACCGAGATCGACAACACCGCCGCCCTCGATGGGCGTGCTCCAAGTCTTTCCGCCCACGCGATCCCGCGCCTCGAGCACGATGCACGAGAGCCCAGCCTTGAGGACCTCGTGCGCGGCCGTCAGACCGGCCAAACCGGCGCCAATGACGATTACGTCGGCCGTCTCCTGAGCAGCAGGGAGGGACAGCGAGCTCGCAGGCTTCTCGACAATGGCAAGAGTGGCATCGACCTCAATGAGCCAGTCCGGGTGCGCCAACTTGGGGACCGGCATCAGCGTCATGGCGGGCCGGTGGCCTCCCAGGAACTTCTGGATGGGCTTTGCGTGGCGACGGTTGGCGGCATCGTAGTTGACGATGTAGACGTTGAACTTCACAATGTCGGTGACGGTGCCGCCGGCCGCGATGATGAGCTTGCGGAGGTTCAGGAGGGCCAGATGAATCTGGGAGTCGTAGTCGGCGGGGGCGGTCCCGTCCTTTGCGGTGCCGACTTGTCCGGCGATGTGCACCGTCTTGGCGCCGGCGGGGGAGACGACGGCCGGGCCGTAGTACAGGCCCGTCGTGTTGGAAAGGTCGATAATCTCTGCCTTTGCCATTGGGGAGGAGGTAGGGGGTGGTGTTCAAGGGTAAAGATGGTCAACGAAACGGGTGCAAGCAGGTAAGAAGACACAAGCGTGATGAACTCGGGTCCTGACAAAGTTGCCAGCAGGGACTCGAGACGATGCCGACTTATCATTTATGCCTTCCCCGCGAAGCAGGCAGGCTCGCGCAAGCCTGCCTCGCCAGCCGGCAATCTGCAGCTAGCAATCTCGGCACCTAGACGACTAGATGCTGGTCTCAGCATCTGGATCTCGCCTCGAATCACATATCGATCCACAGACGGGGCCGAGTCGATGGCCATGATGTTTCGGTGCCATGTGTTCTTAGAGGGTGTCATGATTGCTCGCCGTCCGCTTCCGAAATGACAAGTGCCGAAAAGAGACGGTACTTGCCTTTGGCTGGCGTCTGGGCCGTGTGGAAAGTACATATCGGGATGGTTGCCGGAGGAGCCCCTGGGTTTCGGTGCCGGGTTCAAGCCACCGACTCCACTGGCAAAGATTCCCGCCATTCATTCCGTTTCTGTTATCATCTACGGAGTACGGCATCACATGAGGATGCTGTGTTCGTAGATGTGTGGGTTCTCGAGAACGATCTCCTCTTCTGAGAACTAGCCCGGTATGGCCGCCACGCTAATTCTCGGCTCCGAAACCAACACCTCCCTGTTTCGTGACCCTCGTCGCTCCGACCTGCCCAATCTCTGTGTCATGACGAAGTGCCATGACATGACTGCCGCATCCATTCGGCATCACGTCTTGTACGGCCGAGCAGTTGCATGAGGGAGCTCTGAATAGGAAAGAAAGTCAACGGCTTGGTTTGTTTAGGTAGAGATGTGTTTCCTTTTTAATGGTTAAGATGCCCAGCTGGCAAACCACCCCGTAGCCCAACAGCATCTCCTATACGCAAAGAGAACAATGGCGCCGTTTACACCCCAGCTCAAGGACTCTTCCCTCTTTGTAGGACTCAACTACATCAACGGCGAGTGGGCAGAGTCTGTATCTGGCAAGAGATTCGACGTACACGGTGCATCCCCTTCAATGCCCTCCCTAGACATCCTAGACCTCTAACACTCCCCCCTCCAGACCCCGCAACCGGCGCCCTCATCGGCTCCTGCCCTGAATCCGTCCCCGAAGACGCTGAAGTCGCCATCCGGGCCGCTGCGGCCGCCCTCCCGGCATGGCGCTCCCGCTCCGGGCGCGAGCGGTCCCGCGTCCTCCGGCGGTTCCACGACCTCGTCGTCGAGAACAGGGAGGACCTCGCCCGGCTCATCACGTGGGAGAACGGAAAGGCGAGGCCCGACGCCGTGGGCGAGGTGGCCTTTGCGGCCAGCTTCCTCGAGTGGTTCTCCGAGGAGGCGTCGCGGGTTTATGGCGATGTCATTCCGCACAGCGCACAGGGGTTTAGAACGTCGGTGATTAAGGAGCCTATTGGGGTTTGCGGGCTGATTACTCCGTGTGTTCTTCCTTCTTGATCATCTACTGCAGGTGACTGACTGACTGGCTCCAGATGGAACTTCCCCGCCGCCATGATCGCCCGCAAACTCGGCCCGGCCCTCGCGGCCGGCTGCACCGTGGTCGTCAAATCGGCCGGCGAAACCCCCTTCTCAGCCAACGCCCTCGCCGTACTCGCCTCGCGCGCCGGCGTGCCCCCGGGAGCCTTCAACATCGTCTCGGCCCTGCACAACACGCCGCAAATCGGCTCGGTCCTCTGCTCCTCCCCGACCGTCAAGAAGATTTCATTTACGGGCTCGACCCGCGTGGGGAAGCTGCTCATGGGCCAGTCGGCCGACACCCTCAAGAAGCTCAGCCTCGAGCTGGGGGGGAATGCGCCGTTTATCGTGTTCGAGGACGCGGATCTGGAGGTTGCGTTGCAGGGCGCGCTGGTAAGCAAGTTCAAGTCGTCAGGGCAGACGTGCGTGTGCTCGAATCGCATCTTTGTGCAGAGGGGGGTGTATGATGAGTTTGTGAGGAGGCTGAAGGAGGCGGTTGAGCGGTTTGTTGTCGGGCACGGGTTTGATGAAAAGGTTACTCATGGGCCGTTGGTGACGCCGCAGGCGGCCGAGCGCGTCGAGGGACTGGTTGGCGATGCGGTGGCCAAGGGAGCCAAGGTGGAAATGGGAGGCAAGCGACGAAAGGACCTGGGTGAGTTGCAGTCCTCGTGTTCGTGTCATCACATCAGCTAACATGTACGGCTTCTCCCAGGCCCCAACTTCTTCGAACCAACCATCCTCAGCAACGTCGACGCCTCGATGCGCCTCGTCACGGAAGAAATCTTTGGCCCCGTGGCGCCCATCTTCGCCTTTGACACGGAAGACGAGGTGCTCGACGCGGCCAACCGGTGCGACGTAGGGTTGGCGTCGTACATTTTCACGCGGGACCTGTCTCGGGCGGCCCGGTTCGTCGAGACGCTGCAGTATGGCATGGTGGCGGTCAACACTGGCGTCATGTCTGACTGCGCTGCGCCGTGAGTTTGCTGCTATTTTCTTGAACAGGACATGTCACTGACACCAGACAGCTTCGGGGGCATCAAGCAGTCGGGCCTCGGGCGCGAGGGGAGCAAGTACGGCATGGACGATTACCTGCAGACCAAGACGGTGGTGACGGGCAACGTGCATGTCACGCACAAGGCTTATCTGTAGGATCCAGGGTAGAATATGTGGGAGGGACGGAAAACAGGTATTTTAGGAAATTGGAACGCCATTGCGTCTGGCTACCGTCCATGTAGCATGCATAAATCCTTTGACCGGAGATGACGGCTGACGGCCCAGAGATACGGGTGGTCGAGTACATGCTTGATCAGTTGGCACCATCGGTCGAGGCACGGCTCGAACACGGCTTGGGTATCTATATCCAGGTTTCTTACTACATGCAGAGAGACAGAACTGACAGGTGAAATGCCCGCGAGCGGAGACTGCGACCGCCCTCTCGGTTATGGCATGAGCTGACAGGCTGACCTCGTTGGAGCCTTTTCCACTCTCTCGCAGCGGTGATGAGCACACCATGTTTAGCTGGCGATCCCCCACCTTCGGTATTACTGTAGATGGTCCCACTGTCCGCGAGGGTGCGTCTGTTTTCTGCAGGTTGTATCTTTGTCTGTGGGTGGTATTTCTGTCCATGGGTGGTATTTCTCTCTATTGGTTGCAAGTTTGGCTACCACCCTCACGGGAAGCCGATTCGTGCCCAAGATTTGTTGGGTGAGATGGACACATGCGCCGAATACGTCCCAATCAAAAGTGCAAGATATGGTGATCAACAAGTGTCCAAATAAACTGTCTGATGATTGGTAAAAGCAAACAAATCCCGTCCTTGGGCCATTACGCGAGACTGTGCCCGCCGTGAAGAAGATCAAAGCGAAGAAAGTAAAGTCTAAGAAATCCAAGAACATCCGCCAATGCATGCATACCAAATGAAATGCCCAAATCATATCCCTAAGCAGTCTCGCCGTAAAACTCCATCCGTCCTAGGTATCCCAAGTAGAAAAGAAAAGAAAAAGGTGACAGCTCAAATACCCGAATCCCACTGCACAATGCCATTCGCTTCCTGGTACTCGGTCCAGGTGGCGCACTGGTCCTCGACATAGTCCCTATCAACAATCTCCTCCAGCTCGCTCTGGCGCTCCAGGAACTGCACCGCGAAGCCCTCCGACATGTGCCAGCCAATGTGGCAGTGCAGCAGCCACGCGCCCGGGTTGTCCGTCTTCCACGCCATGACGATGTGTCCGTTTGCCGGGAGCAGCGCGGTATCTCTGCGCGGGGGGTTGGTCAGATCGAGGGGAGTGTGCTCCGTGTAGTTTCCAGTGCCCTGCGCGAGCACGTAAAAGTCGTGGCCATGGAGGTGGATGGGGTGGACAATGGCCCGCGAGGTCTCAATGACAAAGTACACCCACTGGTCGACCCCTTCCAGCTCGAACACGGCGTCGTCCTTTTCAAAGTCGGCGACCCCGTCGAGCACCTGCTTGATGGTCGGGTTCTTCCAGTCGATGATCATGGTGGTCTCGTTGAGGTACCACTTGAAGATGCCGAGCGACGCGTTGCTGAGTGAGGCTTCCTCCACGTCGATCCAGTCGGCCGTGTCGACCGTGTGAGGCACAACGGGGACAAGGTCGAGGGAGTTGTCGTCGCAGGCGGTGCCCACGTCGTGAGGGAGCGTGGTGGGCGTTCCGGCCTTGGAGCCGTAGTAGACAATGCCCTTGATGTTGTCCCCCTGGATGTTGTCGCTGCAGTCAGCCTGGGGCATGGCGCGCATCCAGAAGTTGTCGGCAATGTGGCCCTGGTTGGCGGTTACGATGACATCGTAGCGTTGGCCTGTCTAGTCAGCACTGAGTATCTCACGGGTTGTTAGGGAGACTCACCCATCCCAACATAGATGAAATCAACCTCGAACGGCTCGACAGGCACCAGGTCGGCGGCAATCACCTTGAGCGTGTGGTTGTCGATGGAGAACTTGAAGTGCGTGTCAATCGCAGCACCCACCAGCCTCAGTCGATAGCTGGTGCCCTCCTCGACGCCCATCTCGAACCGCTTGCCCACCTCCGTCTTGTTGTCCGCCAGCAACCACGTGTTTGTCCCGTTAATCAGGCCCGTGTCCGCATCGGGAGGTCCCAGCCGCGCCGACTGGAGATGCAGCTCATCCACCGTCTGATGGTGCCAGTCGTTGAGAAACAAGACACCCATGTCGACGTCGTAGTTTGCAGAAGCAGGCCCGTTAATCACAATCCCGCCAAAGACGCCCTGCCAAGCCTGCAGCTCAAAGTGCGAGTGGTACCACGAACTGCCGTACTGCTCGGCGCGCCAGGTGTACGTCTGGGTCTCGCCGGGCTTGAGCGGGCACTGACTCACAGCCGACGTCCCGTCGTTCTGGTAGGTGCCCTTTTGCCGGATGCCGTGCCAGTGAATCGACGTGCCGTTGAGCGACTCGGTGAGCCCGTTGGTCACGTGGATGGTCACCGTGTCGCCCCAGTCGGCGTGCAGCGTCGGGCCAGGGATGGTTCCGTTGACGGCCATGGCGGACCGATGGATGCCGTCGGGAGCCACGTACACGTCGGTGATGGTAAGCCAGTACTCGCGGACCACGCCCGTGTCGAAGACTTCCGTCTCGTAGTCGGTGTTGATGTCGCGGTCGCACCACTCGGACCGGGTCGATGGGGTGTTGCCGGCGCAGACGGACGTGGAGTGGTTGGACCGCGGAGTGAGGACCGGGGACTTGTGAGGGAAGGTGAGGCCGGGAGCGGCCGAGGCCAGGCCGAGGGACCCGGCGGCCATGAGGAGGGAGAAGATCGACCGCATGGTTGATCGATTAGGGTTGTTGTGTGAAGTATAGACTAGAGACTATAGGAAAGGGTATAGACTAGGAAAGAAAGGAAAAGTGAAGAGTTGTTGCTGTGAGTGAGTGAGCTGTTGCAACGACCAGACCAAGAGCAGCAGGTGACCAACTTATATACACATCGACAACCAAGCCATCATCACATCTGCCTTGCCGTCTCTTCACGACGATCCCAGCACCCCTCGACGGCCACGCTCAGTCGCGACTCGGACACCGGGGAGCCCTAAGGCGTGTGTCTATTTTCGGCAGGATCTCCCCAATGTCTCCCATGGCCATGCAGCACACACCTCCATAAACGGGCAGTGAAGTGTTGCGCCCTGCACCTTGCTCGACCCCAGAAGGGAGATTTGCCAAGATGGGCGCTGCGAGCTGGTGCAGGCTTGGGTACGGTGGGAGCAGAGAGAGGGAGAGACAAAGAGGGAGAGACATAGACGTGGATCCTGTCATCAATCTGCGGGCTGACCAACCGCAGTCGAGTCCCATATGACAGGTAGGTCTCTGGGCTGCCTTGAACATGATGGTCCGTTGGTAGGGCCGGTTCGTATCGAAATGACGCTTGATGGAGCTCTGCATGAGGTGGGGGAGGAGAGTATACTCAGCTGGAGCTAATCGTACGTTGCGGGCTGGATAACGGACTCGAGGGGTTGTTGTTGTTGTGTGTTGTTGGCGGTCGTAGTGGTGGGAGTCTTCTGTATGACGTGAGTGAGAAGCAACAAGCCCACTCGGGCAAAGCCATGCACGCCTGGTGTGTAACACGAAAGGGTCAGGCCGCCTCTGTTTGGCCATGGCTTGATCCGAGTCTTGATTCTCTCTCTCCCTCAGCTTCTCTCTTCTGGTGCCCCCCTCCTCGGCGGCTGCCTACCACCTCCACGGCGGAGTCGGTGATGGCTCCCGCCAGGATGCGCCTGTCCTCCGAACCCCGTTCCTTCAGCCCAAGGACTTTTAAAACCTCCGAGCCACTCCAAAGTCCACAGCCAACAGCCTCAAAAGGTCCCCCCTCCCCCCTATCCCTGTCGCCCTACTGCAGATCTTATGCGGGCCGTCGACGTGACATTGAACATGACCCAAGAAGCCAAGCCCGCCAAGGTTCAAACCGTCCAATTTGGATGCACGTCGGAGTTGCATGCGACACCGTTTTCTGATTGCCTCTAGACCAAAAGGTAAGCTTCTGAGAGCTCTCCATTTGCTTCTGTCTGTCCCCTTCGTCGCACGTTACAGCACTGGGTGACGCGGCTG
Organism: Thelonectria discophora; assembly: GCA_911649645.1. NCBI lineage: Eukaryota > Fungi > Ascomycota > Sordariomycetes > Hypocreales > Nectriaceae > Thelonectria > Thelonectria discophora. Next base: position 2,881,892 of record CAJVRK010000012.1, read on the forward strand.
GTAACGCGTCCCGGGGCCTTTTTTCCACGCTGAATTTGTAAGTTCGACGATGCTGTGAATGGCTTTAAAACAATCGATGTTTCCTACAATTCCCCGAACCCAAAATCGTCAAATCTAGGTTCTCAAGAACACGAGGTCTATGCCACCACATCTTGATCTCGCACCCCCCCCATCGCCCTGAAACCCTCCCCATCAAATCTCCTCAACCTATTGAGTGCCCAAGTCCCAACAGCCCGAGCCGAACTCCCGTCGACCGCAAACATGCATATCCCGCTGCCGGTGCTTCTCATCGCATTTCCCGTCATTGGCCGGTGCTCTTCCCAGGCATCAGGCCACGTCCAACGGGCCGATGATTCCTCTTTCCAAATATACGCATACGGTGGTGACGATATCTCGGGTCTGCCCTTGTTCTCGCGTGGCGGTACGGTCCCCTTTCTTCTTGTCTACTGGCCGGGCTTATCGGGCAGAAGCTCACCTTTGTCGATTCCTTCGACGGTATAGACTCGGCATATCTGGGCGACTATACTCTGCTTGGGGATGCCGAAGCCGCTCCCGTCATCTGTGAGTCCCCCATCTCTTCCTACCCCACCAACACACTTCATTCTTTCACCTACCACCGCCACACCAACAGAACAATAAGCTGACCACCACCACCCACCACTTCCGCCCCAAACAGTCCAAGCCACAACCGACGGTATCTGGCTCGCATCTCCGGACACGAGCAGCTTCCCAGCCTCGGCCGCGGTCCCCACGTGGTCTGACAAGAGATTCTATGTCCCCTCCGAGCAGTCATCTTCGCACGTCGTCGGCCTCACCAGCGACTCTGATCCGGACCCTTCGGCGATTGTCGGCAGCGGATTTACCCTGTACGGGAGCTATGTCATGGTCGCCGGCTCCGATGGCATGTTGAATACGCTCTGGTACGCGGTCAAGGGCGGGGAGGCGGAGGGCGTGTTCGGGCTGAGGTGGAATGTCACGGGCGCGGAGGTAGATGATGCGGATGTGGTTTACGTTTCGTTGAAGACTACAGCGCCGCCGTAGGACTGGAAATACGGCATTTCTTTGAAGTGGTGTGAGACCATCTCACCCTTCCGTCTGTTCCTCTTCATCTTAGCCCTGGGCTGTCGAGGGCCCATTAGATAACCCCATAGCCAGGCACCGTCGAAAATACAATATTGATGACTTGCATCGTCCCATCTAGGCATATCGAGCGCTCCCTCTCCCCTCTCCTTTCAAGTAATATCCCATTGGTGGCGCCCTCCATGACTCTCCCCGGAGTGAAGCTTGATGTGGTATTTTGTCCGTATTACGCACACCAGCCACACACCCCCAGGCATTAATCTCTCTCTTCCTCCCATCAGCGAATTCGGTCCGACGGTGTCGAGTAACACAGACCGAAACCGGCAAAACCGCAGCCACACTCACTGCCAGGCCTTGTGAATATGTTGCTAATTATGCCAATTATGCCACAAAATCCCATCGGCATTGGCAGTGTGAAAATGCCGCCGCCATAAGCCGCCCCCCAACGAGGCTGTACATTGTCATCACAGTTGGACAGGCGGTTATTGGGCGAAGCGCCCCGTCAAGTTGGACAATCAACTTTTTTTTGGTCGGCTTTTACGTCAATGGACTTGCTGCTCGTGGTCGATCCGCGATGCGATGCACTTTCGAGTCCTCCTGACATGAAGCATTGAGCATGAGTACCTAGGTAGGTATGACAAGAAGCAGTTCGAGTCCTCCTGACAAGACGCATTGAAGCGTAGGTATGACAAGAAGCAGACGGCGACAAGAGTTGGAAAAAAAAAACCCGTCGGGACCGACAACCTCTCCCGTGTCCGATGATCAATTCGAGGAGGGTTGCAACGGACGATAACACCGGCAGGGAATTCGAGGCCGATGCGATTGGCCGGGTCGTAAGGCTCGCAACTCCCACCACCGACATGTACGTACTCTCACAGGCTCAGTCAGAGCGTACCTAATAATTTTCCTGGTCTTCCTACGGACAGTCGGACACTCTCCTTCACCGGTCCTGACAGCGTGCGAATGGGCTGGGCACAGTGGACACCTTCAGGCGGAGGCCTTCCGATCCTTCGAGGACCTGCCCCGAGGGAAGGAATGTTCACAGCCCTTGAACAGCTGTGCTTTTTTGCTTGTGCAGGCTTCTTGACTGCTGTGTCACGGAAAACTGTGTGAGCCCTACGGATACAGGGATGAATCTTGTAATCGAGGAGCCACTCTCGTGAACAGTCACACACTTTAGTGACTTCACAACGCACAAGGCCTATCTTTAGCCAAAAAGGAAGCAGAAGAACCGAAAACCTCCATCTCGAGACATCTACTTCAGCTACGGTGAGTCTTGGGGAAGGAAAGAATCCCTACAAAAGTCCTCTGTTGGTTCTTTGATCTTTGATGATTTGATGAGTCAATGAACCACCTCGCTCGCAAAATACCTCACCTTTTCAGCTCACAGAAAGACCCTTTTTACCTTTTCGCGAGCTTGTCGCGAGAAAAAACCACTTGACCTGAAGCCTGCACGTGGAGTGCGCGATATACATCCATGGTTTCAGGCGGCTGGGGGAGCCCGATTGACACGAGGAGAATAGATTGAATCCTCTAGCAGGGCGAAGCTGCCAGCGAACACTGTATCGTGCTGCGATTGGGAGGTCAATAAGATGGGCCACTCCAGCAGACGTGGAGATGACAGAGGAGGAGGAGCAAAGAAAGGAGGAGCTGGTGGGCCAAAAGGTCCAAAAAGGTGAGCGGGCTGAGGCATAGATCTACAGCGCTACGGATGATTACTTGGACTTACCCATTGCCAGGGATAATAAGCGTTAGGTTAGGTTGCTATTCTAGCATTTGACAGCTTGGATAGCCTCAAGTCATCATTCTGTCGACAACCTTCACTCTCCTCCCTCACGGGTATTTCCGTCACCTCTCCCAATTCCCAATTCCTAATCCAATTCCCAATCTCCCCCGAGGTTGCAGCTAACCGCATAATCCTTGCATTCCCGGCCTTCCCCCCCCTCCTTCAATTACCAAAAGCCGAGGATGAGCGTGGATGAGCGAGGGATGGATGAGCTGCCCGGCCTGATGAGTCAAGGATAATCACGGTACACGTGGCTCGCGTCCGTCTTGTTCCTTTTTCTCTCTGGTCGGGAAAATCCCCCGTCTCTTTCTTTCTCCTACTCTTTTTTTTCTCCCCCTTGCACGAGCACCAAACCGAAAAAAAAGCCTCTCCCAATCGCTCGCCCCTCGCCTATCGTATACGATAACCAACAATACAGCACGGAGTACAGTCAACAAAAGCCCCTCCTCCCTCCTCCCTAGTACCTTCCTTTCCCCCTTCACTTCTTCAGGTCTCCAGTGCAGCCATGAGCCCGTTGAGACCCCTGCTCCTGATCCTCGATCTGTACCGCTATGTCCTCTGCATCGTTGTGTTCCTTGGCTGGCTGAACTCCATGTCGTATTACATGTCGTATAACGTGACCCCTCCCAAGATCCCAACTACCCACACCGTTCTCGTAAAGTTCCTCCAAGCGGCAGGTCCCGAACTCATCGAGGAGGTACAGCCTGACTCTCATTTGTTCCCCCCTCTCCAGTCATACCCCCCCCTTCTCCTCCTCCTCCTCCTCCTCCATGTCTAGGCAGTTCTAATCGATACGTTCCTCCCGACAGACTTACAAGCAGTTCAAGGCCCTCCAGAAGAATTGCCGCCATCCAGCCACTGGCGCGCCCTACATTACCTCTCTCAAGGGTGGTCGAAACCTGCCCGATGTAAGAAAAAAGCCCTCCTTTCAAGACGGGGGACCCCCTTACTCACACATATCTTCAGCAAAAAGAATGGAAAGTAACCCACGCCTTCATCACCGAGTTCGAGTCCACGGAAGATCGAGACTATTTCCTCTACCAGGACCCCGCTCACAGGGCCTTTCAGAGCACGCTCAACTCCCTATGCCGCGACACCGTGGTGGTCGACTTCCAGCACGACCATTTCTAAAGGTTCAATTGCAACGGCGATATAGGTTTATACAGGTACGGATATATGTGTTTGAGATCTACTGAGGTACATGTACGCATAGGGACAGCTCGGAAAATAATAGTCGGGAAATTGTGTAAGTTATCGCTACGGAGAACAGGCCGGTAAAAGGAGTTAGGACAAAACGAGGATATCGCTGGGACGCCCATAGCTGGGACACTCATCACTAGACGCTCATCACTAGGACATCAGGAAATCAGGTCGCTAAACTAATAACATGAATTTTCCGCTCGTCTCTCTCCAAACATGTACAAAACCACGCCCATGCCCATAAACAGTGCTCTGCATTCTCCCCAATAACCAAGCCACCGCGGTTCCCCAGACATTCCCCTCGACATCAGTGCAGTTGTGCCTCTAGATGCCACGAGTCCTTCCAATGAAATGGTCATGTGCATAACATTACTAGCCATGGCAGCGCCCCTGAGATGTCTAACCCCAAGTTCGATACATCATTATCCTCAACGCCAGCTTGTCCTAATTTTAAGCGACGGATGCAATCACCAGCCCTGCCACGCCCTCCTCTTCGCTTCGAACAACAATCTTCGTCGTGACTCCCGATTTTGACGAGTATGCCATGCGCACGTTGGCAACTACCCGGCCGCCACCGATGGTCCTGCCCAGAAGCTTGAGGGTGTGCGTCGACTGGTTGACGGGAACATCGGTCCCTTCTAGGGGCTGTAGTGAGAGAATCTTGATGAGCTGCTCGGTAGCCTCTGTGGGATTGTTAGTTACAGTCATGGTTAAAACGGAATACTTCAACGTACCGGCGATGCTGCCCATGCTGCTCAGTTGCAGAGTCTCCTGGACCTCCTCGCCAGAGGCGCCAACCTGTTCCCACACATGGTTGAAGTTGCCAGCAAACGTGGGAATCACGTAATCGCTGCCCGCAAGATCAAACTCGGACACCTCATACTCATCGTCGTAGCCACCGTCCTCGGGCTCGCCGCTCGAGGGATCAATCTCCTTGCTTGTGAATCTGAGGATGTTGGAAAAGGTCGCGATGGGCAGAGAACCCTCTCCGCCAAGCCTCTTAAAGGCCACGTACACCTTTCCGGGAACGTCAGTCTCGAGCTTCTCGGCTTGGATGATGAAGATCTCCTCGAGCTCCTCCTCGTCTGAGGGAGTGGCGACGACGGATACGTTCTCCAGGACGGTATCGGGAAGCGTGTTCTTGATCTCATACTGAAGAACAATGTGCTCCTTAAAGATGTGCTTGACAAGAGTAACGACGTACTCAGTCTCGGCTTCGGTGAGCTCAATAAGCGGCGACGACTTGAGCACGGCGCCAAACTCCTTGACCTCGGGAATTTCCATCAGTTCCTGGGCATACTTCTGGGCCTGAGCCGAGGCAGACACGGCCTCGGCACCAGCAGTTTTGGTAGGGCCAGCCTTGGGGGCCTTGATCGTGGGCGTCGTGGCAATCAGCTTCTTTGTGCGATCCTCGGCGTCGGCCTGCTCTCGGGTGACGACGGGAATCTTGGAAATGTCGAAGGGTGACGCAAACGAAGCCTTGTCCTCGGAAGCGACGTACATGACAAGCTGTTGCTCAAAGTAGGGCAGGGAGAACATGTTGTCTGCACATGTTAGCATTAGAAGCATAAGGGGATTTTGTGCCTTACCATTCTTGACGAACCGAGTCGCCATCTCGTCATCTTCCTCGGCCATGAGCTTCAGGTTGAGGGCAGCACGATCACGGACTTCGTCATCGACATCGTCCAAGCATCGGGTCAGGAGAACCTTGACACTCTTCTTGACCTCGATGTCCTTCTGGCCGACACCAAACTTAGCAAGAGCAGTAACAGCCGCAGCGCGGACGATGGCATTCTCAAGCACAACTCGGTTATAAATGTATCGAATGTACTTTGTTGGCTGCGCAGTCTTGGGTCCTTCGAGACCGATGAGGTGCAGAATCCGGACGGCCAGCTTGGTGAACTCGCAATCCTCAATGAACTCGCAGAGGTGGGCCAGGGCCTCCTCCTTGGAATCGGGGACGAACTTGATCAGGTCGAACATGCTCTCCACGACGGCACGCTTAAATTCGTAACCGCCCTCGTCGCGCAAGATGCCGCTGAGGAAAGTGAGCATGCCCGCCTGCTTGCTGGGGAACTTGAGGCACAGCGTGCGAATGGCTTCGACAATGGTAATCTTGAACTCGTCGGTAATCTCGGACATGAAAGTCGAAATCTGCTTCATTAATCGATCGACGCTGGCCTCATTTCCGGTCTTGAGAAGGGTGGTGATGGCAAATGTAGCAATGGATCGGTTGCTGTTCGAAATGAGAAGCTCAATGTCGGGGTTGCAGACGTTGACGGCGGAAGGCTTAAACGTCGCAAAGTTGTGGAGGATGCGCAGGGCGGCAAACTTGGTAACGGCGCGAGGGGAGGTCAGGAACAGCTGGAGAACGTGGACGGCCTGCGAAACCTCGGCGTCGGTGACGTCTCGCATGTCGCAGATGGCCTTGGCGGCCTCGAAGTTGACCATCTCGCTCTTGTGTCGCAACCAGCCATCCAGCAGCTGCATCATGGGCCTCCTCAACGAGGGGTCCTCCTCGGCCAGCTGGGCAGCAAGTCGAACAAGCATGACGATGGCAGCGGGGTTCTTGAGGGCACCAGCAGAGCCGAATTGCTGCACCATCTTGACCAAGGCCATGCGATCGTGCATGCGCATCTGATAGAGAAGTCCGACGGCGTGGTATTGACTCATGGTCGAGTGGTTCATAGGGATCTGGTTGCTGGAGGTGGAGAAGCCGAGCGAGAAGCCACCCGACGACTTGCTGGAAGCGGCGGCCTCCTGAGTCTCGCTCTGCCATCGTCGAACAACGTCTCGCGCAATTGGCAGCAGGTGGTAGGATGAAACGAGGGCGGCGGACGAAACGGAGGGGTTCTTGTCCACGATGGCAGTCTTCATGACACGCTCGATGGATTGGACAGTCGTGGCCTTGATAGAGTCAGCATCAGGGGCACGCCAGGGATCGACCCAAACCTACGTCGATGATTCTGCAAAGAGCGCGAATGGCGTTGGGTCGGTAAATAGCATCGGTGCTGCCGCCGGTATCCTTCATAATGGTGCTGGTGACCATGATGATGTCCTCGGCCGAGTTGGCGAGCTCCTTGATGACAAGGTGAACCATCTGGCGGAGACTGGCATCCTTATTCTGGAAGAGCTTAGAGATTCCGAAGAAGAGGGTGGTGGCTTCGTTTGTCGGAAACTTTTCCCCGGTGTAGAGGAGAAGAGCGATCTTGGTGAGGAGAATGCGACATCGTCGAGGCTGAATAGGGGAGCTGTTGAAGAGTCGAGCTGGCCGCCAGTTTAGCTTGGTGGGGGATTGGGCGAGGAAAGGGGAATTGCTTTCGACAAACCTTCCTGGAAAACCTGGGTGCGGTCGACCCTCACCAGCCCAAGGTCGGCGTCCTCGTCCTTTTTGCCGTAACTCATGTTGGGCAGCTGGGTTGCGGGATTCTGGTGGTGAGAGGCGTGGTGCTTTGGCCGAGACTCTAGAATCACCACGTCGCCGTAACGGTCAGGGGTGGCCTTGTGTCGCATCACGTGATTCTTATCTGCCCCTTATCGGTACCGGATGCGTGTCAACTTGTGGTATAGGTAACCGGGGCTGGCCGATGGTTTGTAAATGGCTTCGATAGATTTCTCGTGCAAAAGAAGCTTGAAGAAAAGAACTCAGATGAAGACGTCCTGTTTCCCCTCTCGAGTCGAGCATAATCCTTCTCAAGGACGTTGCATTCTGCTTCGAAGCACGCCGGCTATCCAGTAAGCATGATTGGACCCGTGTGCATGCATTTGTCCGTTTAGGAACGCCACGATGAGAATGTGACCTGGATAACGGTAGAGAAGCTGCATCGCCGCCCTTTACCAGCTGCACATTTTTCAGTTAGAACTCGGCATGTTTACCAGTAGATGAGCCTGAGGTATGTACAATCAGGCAGTCGTCCGTGAAACGCAAGTTGAAGCTCTTCATTGCCCTCGTAGGTACCGAGACGGCCAACACGGACATGTATCAGTGCTCACCAGCTATCGGATATCTTAGCGAGTCGTAGATATCAAAGTCATGGTCCGCATTGTCATTCAAGGCACCAGGCGTCTTGATATAAGCCCGGCCGAGCGGTTAAGCAAGAGCTTCAATTTCGCCGTGACATCATGTTCAACCCTGAATCCACCCCGCAGTCGCTCAGGTCACTCGCTGAAGGCTCAGCTCACAGCCCCAATTTTTGCCTCAATCCACCTCAAGCTTGGAGATTCTTTCAGCTCTTCTCTCCCTCGCAAACCGCCATCACCAGCGTCCATCATGAAGGCTGCGACGCGATTTCCGGTGCGCCTAGCGCCTCGACTCATCCACCCCCCCGTATTTGTGCGTTCAATTCATTCGACCGTCCCCAAGCCGGCCAATGTCGCTCCAATTGTCGGCACCGGCCCGCCGCCTGAGCCTCCCGCGCCCGCCTCAACCTCGGCGAACCTGCATGAGCGCCTCGCGAGGAGGAGGAGGCAGGCAGAATTGCTCAAGAATGCAAAGGATCTGCGCAATGCAAAGTCTGGGAAGACCAGCGGTGGTATGAGGCAGCGGTTCTGGAAGGAAGTGACTGTACAGGAAGTGAATGGTGAGTTGCAACTAGACACTCGATGGAACTGGAACTGAACTGGAACTGACCATGATGCACAGGCGCTCTTCAAGTCCACCTCGATACACGACCTCTGCGACACCCCGGCACCAAGGAGATTGTCCGACTGCCCCTCTCCAAACCCGATCTCGCTTCCGCCCTCGCCCTCGAATGGGACCTCCTCATCACTGCTCAAGACGCCACAAGACAGCACCTCATTCCCTTGACAAGTCTTGTGTGCCGAGCCCTCGATATCGCCGCCGCCGACGCCGTTGCCGTGGGATCCCACTCCGAGATTCGAGCTACGATTGCAAAGACCTTGATCCGGTACCTGGACACCGACTCGATCCTCTGCTGGGCCCCCCCGGCCGGCCCGTACGACCATAAAAACGACGCCGGCGAGTCCCTCCGAGACGTTCAAAAGCGTACCGCCGAGGATATTGTATCGTTCCTCACTACGCATGTGTGGCCCGGAATCGAGATCGTACCCGTCCTCGACGGCCACACCATCTTCCCCCAAAGCCAGAGCCCCGGCGTGCGAGAGATAATTGAAGGCTGGATCACCGGCCTCGACGCTTGGGAAATCGCCGGCCTCGAGCGAGCCGTCCTCGCCGGCAAAAGTCTCGTGGCAGCTGCGCGCTTCGTCGCCGAGTGGAGCGAAGGCCCGGTTGGAAAGCCGTCGCTCAACGCCGGCCCCAGGTTTGGAGTCGAGGAGGCGGCGATCGCTACGAGTCTAGAGGTGGACTGGCAGACGGGCCAATGGGGCGAGGTGGAAGATACGCACGATGTCAACAAAGAGGACGTCAGGCGGCAACTGGGCAGCGTCGCCTTGTTGGTTTCGGGCACTTCCAAGAGTTCTTAGGATGCCTGGGTTGCTATGACTAGCTGTATAACAATCATGTAAAACCAGGGTTAGGCTTAGGGTGATATTAGCTTTATGCATGCTGAACAGGTTAACGTTGGTTCCTCGTCTGGCTTACCTCTTAACTATCGATTCGCTTCTTCTTAGACCACGGGTCACATTCGCAGGATTGCACCCAGTATGAGTATCAAGGGGACAATCTCATCCAATACAGACCACGACATAGAGATAAGTTTCCCCCAAGGGCGAGATCGATCCCGTCACAGATCAGACCGGGCTGGCCCCCGTCGAAGTCCTCACCTCGGCACTCGTAAGCCTTCAACCTACAGAACCAACAATGTCAGACATTCCGCAATCCAAACAGCCACGCCTGGTGTTTCAACAGATGGATATTGCAGCTCTCTTGCTCCTTCAGCTTAGACCGCCCTGAAGCCCAACCGTTTCCCGTTCCTCGTTTTAAACCAGGTACAGGGTACGCCAGCCTTAGTCGATTGCTCAAGCAGCACCAACAAAAGTGTCAGAATCTCTAGAATAACCCCGCGCAACCTATCCCACAAAGCCCCCGTTCCTTGAGACCCGGATATCCTTGATTTGACGATGATTCCAACCATGAAATTTACGAGTGGTGAAACTTGGGCAATTGCCGGTAAGGTGTTCAGTACTCACTCGAATTGCGTATCTTGCGAGGTAGGGTTTCTTTGTCCAAGGGAATCGAAAGAATCTACGGATACCGTCACTACAAGGCTGAATGATGCAGAATTGCTTGCGGCTGCGTTATAATGTGCCTAAACATATAACCTTTCCACCTCTTCCACGACTTCCCATCCTTTTACATCCTTGCGTCTGTCAAACTTGGCGCACATTCAGCACCTTGGTCTCGGATTTGGCTTCAGTACTTTTGTCTTTGTTCTTGCCTAAGGCCAAGTTAGTGATTATAATGAGCTTGAGAAATAAGATCACATACCCCCCGATTTCCACTTTAGAGTTGCAAAAAAAACCTTCAACTTCAACTTGTATAAGCGCATATCTGAAAGGCCAATAGTAGCTGATAGGGTGATAAAACAAAATTGCCACTGCACTCCAATAGAAGCGACTAGCCTTGAGTATCGGTAGGATTTCGAATCGGCTCAGAAATATCGCCAGCGCGATATTCTGAGGGTTCTGCGCGGCCCCGAGGTAAACAAAAATAACTATGCAAGGGACCTTCACCTTTTCAGGCATAAGCTTTTGAAACCCCTGAAGAACGAATTCGTTGAAATAGTTCATAGTGAAGACAAGGATGGGATGGAACAGTCCGTATCGAAACTTCCCTTGCAGTGCTGCCTTATATACCTACCCAGGATTGTCTCCTGCGACTTCTGAGACCAGGTGTGGGATTATTCTGTGGCTTGCATTCCCGACACAAAGAAGCACGGTTGAGCTGCAGTCCTCCTATCTAAGATATGATATTGTGGAGGTGGGCTTGCATGGCCATCTCCCACCGATACTCATACCGTCCTGTCTTCCCACCTAGGTTTCCACCCAAGCTCCTCCCGCCTGCTGGGCCTCAATACACACAGCTTGATTCTGGCACTTTTCAATGTGGGCTGCTATCACGCTTTTCCTGTCCCTACAGGTCGATCTCCTCTAGCCGGCCCTGGCTGTTCAACTGGCTGAACTTGATGCGTTGCTCAGACGCTCTATGCACACAATACATATCTCCGTGCTATGACGGCACTTTCCTGCACTTCGCGCAGGTCCCCTCATCTTCCCAACGCCCATACCTCCCACATGAGTAACACGCAATAACGTAATCAAGAAGGCCAAGCCGTCTCTGACATTCCCTCAACTTCTAGTGGTCCTGTTTGAAGGAAGCTGGACGGTGGATTGTGTTTGCTTCATTATAGGTACCGAGATACTCTTCATTGACTTCCATGCTCTCCTTCTGCTCATCGTTGATAGTCGAGAGCTCTTATGTACAGGGACAGGAACTGGAATTTTGTACCGCTCAACTTGCTCCGTCCCATTTGACAAATGCATCGAGGAGCTATTCGAGACTTTGGAATCTCTTGTGCTGGCATGTTGGCTGGACTGACGATGCTGGCGAGGCGGGAGCCACGAGGAGACATCTTGGCATCGGGGGGAGGCAGTTGTTGAGTACCGGATTCGTCACTTGGCTGAAGTAAGTCAGACTTGAGGGCTCGTATATATGAAAAGTGAGGACAATTATCTTGTAGGGGTACATTTATACGTACGTGGGTATATTTACATTTTGAATACCGAAAGGAGCACTTCAGGACATGGACTACGTATGATGCCTGTCTTTATACTATCTTTATATAGTTACTTCAGCGAGCCCCTTGATTTGATATTCCTGGCATCCATAGAAGCTTGAGACGTCCTCATTTCAAGTCTCTTTACGGGCATATTAGGAAGAAGCATTGGCTCAAAGGACGTTACATTCAAGTCTCCTTCATAGCACATCCGCAGAAGCCAAATATTGCACGGTTTGGTATCAGATACATATCAATTCACCGTTTTAAAAAGCCAGCCCTTCGTAGTACACTCTCAAGCGGCCCCCTAGCGCCCCTCTCGCCCTTGTCCCCATCATCCACCGTCTCCATCCGAATCCCATTGAGCGCATGATTAGGAGGTTCATCAGGCATAGGGGAGTTGGCCTCGATGGACCACCGCCTCTGCGTGGTGTACATTCTCTCGCGCCACGCATTGTCGTGCAAGTGCGGGAACTTTGTCCACGAGTACGGGCCGGGTCCCTCGATCCTCTCGTCGTCGGCGCCCTTGCCGCCCGGTTCGCCCACCTGGGGTCCCTCCTCGGCGAATATCTTGGCCAGCTGCGCTTCGCGGAACCGCTCGGCGCGATCCCGCGTGGCATTGATGTGCGCAATGTCCCAGTTGGCCTTGTCGAAGGCGATGCCCGAGCCGGGCGCGTCCATGGCGCGGAGGGATTCCTGGAACTCCAGCCCGAACTCGTTGTCGTGCCACGAGTGGGAGCTCTTCGTGGGGTCTTTGGCGGTGTTGCTGCTCGAGACGTTCAAGGGGTCTAGGCCAAGGGACGGGCTGGGTTAGTCTAGAATTTGACGGGCTATGGCCTCGGCTTGCGCTCACCCTTTGCTACTGGCCCTGCTCCCCCTCCCCGGTCTGTGGTTTCTGTACCCGGTAAGAACGGGGAGGGCCCACGGGGCGAGCCAGGTCCGAGCATTGGGATCCGTATGGCGTTCGACTTGGAATCGCCCCCTGCTACTGGCCTTGCCATATGTACCTCTCTCTCTGGTAACTGGACGAGGTAAGAGTGACCGTAGGAAGAGTAGTGAGGTTCTGGGTCAGGGGTCAAGTGAGGTAAAGTTATTGGAATCCGTATAGCGCTCGACTTGGGATCGCCCTCTGCTACTGACCCTGCTCCCTCTTTTACTGGTATCTGGACGCGGTAAGAAGGGTGAGGTTTGTGGTGAGGATATTGAGGTTCTGGGCCGTGGTGCGGGCCGGGTGCCGATACTGGAACCCGACGTACCGGGGCCTTCGACTTGAGATGGCCCTCGGCTACTGGCCCAGTTCCCTTTTTCTCTGGTTTCTGAGGTCTTGAAGCTTGATACTTGGCCCAGTCTGCCATGAACTGATCCATACGATCTATCTCTGGCTCGGGTTGGTCGTCGCATATTCTCTGGCTGACAGCCGCTAATACCTTCTGCAACGCCGGGGAACCTCGTTTCTGGGTCGTACTGGCTGTCGTTCTGGGGCGGGGAGGATCAGGATCACTTTTCGGTTCATCGACATCAACGGGTCCTTGAAGCTCTTTTTCTTGGGCAAATTCCCTTGCTATTCTGACGTCTGCTCGGAGGTCGGTTGCAGTGCTCCAACTCGCACTCGCTTCTTCGTCGAAATCTCTCGCCGGCGGAAGAGGTTTTCGGGGCAAGGATGCAGTCGGCTTTGCACGGGGCTCTAGATTGATCATTACACCCAGCTTATCGGTGGCGGGTGCTCCGTAAAATATATGTGCCGAGTTACCCAAGGATACTAGTGGAAGTTGCTGGTCCACGGGGGGATCTGCAGGTGTGGGAGCCTCTGCAGGTTTGGGAGTCTCTGCAAGTCTGGAAGCCTCTGCAAGTTTGGGAGCCTCTGCAAGGTTTGGTGCCTCTTCTGATGGTCTGAAGAGCTGTTAGTATAGCTTTCCTCCTCATCCGGCGTAGAACAGACCGAGGGGATGCAGGGCGTGGGGTAGACGCCCCTGAGGACTCCGAGGGCTTCACCCAAGGATGTTCGGTTGCTTCGGCGGCCGTCATGCGCTCTCGCGGATTGGCCGTCATGGCCTGCATGATGAAATCGTAGCACCCCTCGCTGGCGCCGTGATCCCGGAGCGGCTGGGCCCAGAGCATCTTCTGGTGCATCGCATACCGAACCAGATCTGCGGCCGAAGGAAACGCCGGCACCTGAGTCCGTAACCGGAAGATGACCTCGCCTAGCGCGAACATGTCGACGGCGTTCGTGTAAGAGAAGGAATCGGTGCTCGAGGCCGGGTCGTCGAAGAGGCCGAGCACCTCGGGGGCGATGTAGCCTGGCGTTCCGAGCACGGTTCGGAGCGACGTCGAGGTCCCCTTTGCGCGCTTGCAGATGCCAAAGTCGCCAATCTTGACCCACCAGTTGGGCCCTTCTTCCTTGACGAGGATGTTCTGGCTTGGAGGTTAGAGCTGTAGCATCGCCAGCTTGAGGGATTGGGGTCAAACAGCTGGTTTCAAGTCCCGATGGGTAAAGCCCGCCTCGTGCATAAACTCGAGCGCTTCGGCGAGCTGCCAGGCAATCTTCTGGACCTCGGCGTCTTCGAACGGCCGGTCCATGTGTTGTCGGAGGTCGCCCTTGCTCATGTTCTCCATGGCGATGCGAATCGTCGTGTCCGTCTCGTACCATCCAAACGACTTGACAAAGCAGTCAAAGTACTGCAACGAGTCAGTAAAGCGTCCCATTGCTCAGCCGGCGCAACGCTCACCTTGCCGCGGGAGAACTTGGCGGCCGCCTCCAGTTCTCGAGTGTAGTCCACCGCCATGCCTTCAACCTTCTTCTTGACTTCCTTGACGGCGCGTACTTGGCCGGAGCTGTCGCCCTCGACGCACGTCTCGAGCCAGACCTTCCCAAACGTCCCGCTGCCAATCTCCCGCTCCCAGCGCCATGTCTCCTCGCGCGTGTGTCTTCTCCGTCTCGTGTTGCGGCTGGAGGTGAGGTATATGTGTCGCGTGTCCTTGCCGTCGATTGCCGCCTGTAGTTTCGAGTCTCGCACGTAGTCTGATCGGTATTCCGAGTCCATTGTCGGCGGGGAGCTGTCTCCGGCCGTCGGTCGGGAACCCTGCGAATCGTCGGGACTGGTGGGGGTTTCGTAGGCGCCGGTGCCAGGGACTGGAGTTAACCTGGGACTCGGGAGGGAGAAGGTATCGGAGGAAGGTTTTCGGAGGGTAGGGACACTTCAACGGTAGCGAAAGTCGGGGAGAGGGTGACGGGGAAACAATTCGGTGAGGTGGCTGCATCTTGGAAGATGCAGATTAACCGCCCAGCTGAAGAATGGACGGTGGCTCAGCCGCAGCAGGCTACACCCAGAAAATGGCCTTCTGGCCCCCAAATTCGATGCACCGCCACCTCACAGCGGCTCACTCTAGGGTTGCCTCTTTTGCGCCGAGTTTCACTCGATTCTGAGCGGCTGGAAAACGCCATCTCAGAGTCGGTGCCTTGGATTTCGGCGAGGACACCAGAAAAATCCAAGCGAGTTGACTGGAACCAACCATTATTTACGGAGTACCTAACCAAGCAAGTGGGGACAGCGCGACTGCGGGTTACTTAATTAAAAGCTTCCGGTTTCTCCAATTGGTTTGGATGCTGTGATTTGACATGCCTGGGTTACCACCTACTCCGGTGTAGCCACACACCAGGATGCATGTTACCAAATTTCGGTAACGAAGCTCGTCGTACCTGTGCAGATTGATCAAGGAGCCGTCTCGAATCGATTCAAGACTAAAAGGGATAATCCTTTTTTTGGGCATTGAGGCAAAAATCCAAACTTTGCAAACAGCGAGAGAGCTGGTATTGAGATGGAGCGAGGTGCTCATGCAATGCGGGCAAATACGAGTTGGGGAGTGCTCAAGCGAAGTGCATTGTGATACAAGGGAACGAGAGATTGGATGGACGTCGAGGTAACCATTCAAATTACCTAGATCAATGTGGTGCGATGTCCAAGCGAATTGGCAGTAAGCTCTCAAGCTGTTGGCATCGCTTTGAGATGGAATAACCCTAACCCTAACAGAAGATACAAGAGATTCAATATGAGCATGGCTCCCAACTTCCAAGTTCTCAGATTAGGATGGGTTGAATCAAGGCTCATTTGGCGAGAAGCTGTACTCAAAGCTCCTATGATTTTGACGAAACCATTTATTGGTACTTGCATCGATAGATATGTTAAGCCATCGATGACTACATGTAGAGCCTTCATACGGCTCTGAGATGCGCTTGTTACTGCAGACTATTGGGACCGAGTCTTTGTTATTCTCAAACCTGGCTTGAAAGTCACTAGAAAATAAATCTATAGCATTACCCCCTTATTCTAAAAGGATGCGCCTCTGTGCTAAACACATACTTCATCCGCCCATCACTCTTCACCTGATACTCGGCATCTTCCGCAAAGAACAAATACAGGTACTTCAGCGTCTCGGCAAGCCAAAAGCTCTCCATTTTGTCGATACGCTGCACCTTGTTCTCATCATAGTCGGCCTTCGTCTTCATCACGTTCCGCAACCCAGCGAACCCCCCCTCGACGCGGTTCATGCGCTCCAGCGTCCCGAACGCCTCCCACGCCCACTCCTGCCACTGCGGGTCGCCCGTGGCCCGGTACGCGTAGTACAGGCTCTCGATGGTCTCGGGCCGGAGGATGAACTCCGGGTTGGTCGGCCAGAAGCCGCCGGTACGGTAGAAGAGGAACCACTTTGTCGGCGCCGGCCGGTTGGTCGCCTGCTTGGTGAGCTCCTGGTACTGGTCCTCCCAGCGGAACGTCTCGGGGCCGATGCCGCCGGGGGCTTGGCGGTAGACTTCGTAGTACGACTTTGCCAGCTCGAGGCCGAAGTCGACAAAGGTTTGGTTTTGCAGGAGGAGGCCGCCGAGGATGAAGGAGCCGCCGCAGACGCTTGCCACTATTACGAGATTAGACGCGGGGATCAGATGAAGATGGGGATATAAGCGCGAAACTTACAGTGACTGGACATGGGCACCGTCGAGTTCCCACGAAACTCTCCCAAAAACGTGAGGTCCGTTCGAGTTGTTGGGTGAGAAGCCAGATACTTCATCGACGACTCGGCCGCTGCAACCCAACTATCCTTGTACTCGACAAAGGCCACTGGGTCGTACTGATACATCTTGATGAGGTACTCGTAGTAACTATCCGAGCCGCCACCCCAGCCAGCCTGATAGTCCTCAAACTCGCCATCTCGCAACCGTACATACGTGCCCACGAGACCGGGGAGTCTCCAGCCTTCTGGCTTGGGGCGAAGCAGATGCGACTGTGCTCTCTGGGCAAGGGCAGCGTAGGTTTTGTTTCCCGTCAGGTCGCTTAGGCGCGTCCACTCAAGGACGAGGGTGCCGATGCAGGTGATGGAGCTATCGTGGTTGCCAATCTTGCGAGGTTTGGGGCTGAAGACGATTTCGTCGTCGGGGATGCCGCTTGGCGTGTCAAAGGCGATGGTGAGGGCATCTGCGAGAGACTTGGCTTTTTCGAGCAGCACATCTTTCAAATGCGGCTCTCTAAGTAGATGCTCGAAAGGACCTGAAAGCAAGTCGTATGCTGAGACCCGGGGCAGCGGTTAATTCGTTGGTTGACAAAAGACTTGGCTTGGATGGCCAACGAGAGGAGTATATCATACCTGAAATCATTCCTCCGAGATAACGGATGGTCGTTTCAAATAGGGAAATGGCCTGGTCATCAACTTTGGTGACCGTAAAGTCGGTCACTGCAATCTGCCGTAGGATCTTGTTCACAATGTCCCCCTCACTCATAACGATGGCAGTGCTCAGTCCATCAACAGCCGTCGCACCCCAGCCATTTCTATGGTGTACAGTCAGATTACCTCTCATGCAGTATCTTCAAAGGAGCTGGGACTTGCCGATCATCCTCAAACGTCTTTTGGAGCGGGAGTAGGGTGTCGTGGGGGAAGGCATATCTCTCATAATTGTCCCATGAGAATCGATAAGCCTCTTTGATAGCCGCGGCTCTTTCGGCATCCAACTTCGATTGAACAATATTGACCCAATTGGCCGAGCGGGCCGTGAATAGGTAGGAAAGTAGTTGATATGAGAGAAACGCAGCTCCCAACCAGAGAATCGCCCGGGCGATCGGGTTTCTCGCGCCCTTTGAATGCCGAGAGTCGGCGAGGAATGATCGATTCATCGCGTCTGAAGGCATCGAGAGAGCAATGTTGGAACTGGCTATCAATTCGAAGAGGTTGAATTGAAGTCGACTCTTCTAGTGAGATGAGCGTCCCACCGTTGGATCGACTGCCCCTGAATGACGACGCTTCCTCGATAAAATGCCAAGAAAAAGAAAAAAGGCCGCGTTTCATGGGGCCAGGAAAAAGACATTATTTAGAGCCCATTCTTTATTTGGCATCGCCTCGGTGTGGTGCCTCAATAGCTCGGCCTGTCAAGCCCCTGAGACCCGTTAGAGGCGTGCGTAGGCTCCAACGTTGGTCAAAGATTATTGAAGTGCTCCGTAGCGTTCAGCCTATCGATTTAAACTCCACAACCCATTAACCAGATTGGCAACTAGAGCTATCGGTTACGGACTTGGCTGACGATCGACATTGATTGATTCTCCCCGATCGCGTGAACTAATACGTATGTATACAAATGATGTGCCTCGCCTCCGGCTGAGGAGAGGCTTCCTTTCTCTCCCGCCCAGTCAATCTTTACCTTTGATTCATACGCTCGTTAATCGCCAATATGCGCTGGACTTCTCTCTGCGCCGTCCTCGCTGCGGCCTTGCTGCCCGCAGTAAGTGCTGGGCCATGCCGCATTTCAACTTCAAGCACGACGTCGCTCAGCACGACTTCGACACCGTCCTCGACCACTACGCCTTCGTCCACTACGACTCCTAGTTCGACCTTGACTCCATCGGATAGCACCTCGAGCTCAAGCACGACTCCTTCGACAACTCCGTCGTCGACCGAGACGCCTACTACGACGCCTACAACTTTCAGCACGGCGCCCACCACGACTCCCAGCACGACGCCCACCACGACTCCCAGCACGACGCCTACCACGACGCCCTCCACGTCCACCACACCAAGCGCCACTCCCTCGCCTCCCCTCCCGAACCTCATGGACAACGGCAGCTTCGAGGAAGAGGACCTTTCCGTCTGGGGCCTGCGAACCGTCCAGATCGTCAACGACGCCTCCAAAGCCCAGTCGCCCAGCCACTTCGCGTAAGCTATCCTCAACTACTATCTTAGACACACTCTCATGATGCTTCGCTAAAAACATCTCAGCCAATACGAGATCGACAACGAGCTGGGAACCGGCGGCAACCTGCTGAACCAGACCCTCAACGGCCTCGACACCACGCAGCTGTTCCGCCTGACCTTTTCGGGCGCCGTGCTCAGCACCCCGAGCTTCGGCGCCGCGAGCTGCCAGATGGAGGCTATGTTCGATGAGAACACGGTCAAGGTGTGGCCCATCCAGAACTACGTCGTGGGCCGCTACCAGACGTTCCACTCGGAAGACTTTAGCCTCGACGACGAAGACGTCGTATTCACGCTGAGGCTGCGCTGCACCGCCAAGAATGCAATCACCCTCGTGCTTGGTGTTGATGATATCATTCTCAATAAGATAGAGCGCCCTCGTACAGCGTAGTTATCTGATGCGTTGCCGAATGGGCCTCTTCGCTCTCTCTCATCCACCGCCCTTCGATTCTAGACTAGCCAGTATTATATCTTTGACGTTGCGAGGCCCCTCGAGCCTTGCTTCTTTGCACATGGTTCATGAGTCTCGCCATGATATTTGATGAAGAAAATGCGAAGTGCCCATGCCCCCGTTGTGACAATTGATGGGAGGGTGGACAACTCGTGAGACACCCTTACACCCCATCTTCCCCGAGGCAACTCGCCGAGTTTATACTTCCGAGTGCCCGTAGGTGAGGATTGTGGCTGATATATGTAGAGTATAGCTACCCATATCGACCGGACAGTGGTCTTGTCCTCCAGCTCCTATGCAGCATCTAAGGTAGACGGCCGAGATTCTCATCGATTATTAGTAACTGTGGTCATTCCACCCCCCCTAAGATTGGCTTTTGTTCAACGACTGTGTCTAGATGCATTGACAGAGAAAGGGGATTTCGTCAACGTTTTCAAAGTTTGGTAAGTTGGTTAAGGGTAATAACTAACTGGTTAACTAGTATTTTGATAGATGTAATGAGAAAATCCTGACGTTCTCTCAATATAATTCTTTACCTCCACTTCATTCCACTTTGAATAAATACCAGGCTAGCTCAAATGCTATGCGAGTTGCGTGCTCAAGGTAAGTAAAAATGAATGGAAACAGTAATAAAACTACATGGCAGATTTCTTGATACCGTACCCTCCCTGAACAGTAGAAATAAACCTACACTTCTGGCTCATTATTGCTAATAATCAAGCCGCCTTTCAAAGTGAGAGCTTACGAACTTGCGTACATATCTTACGTAAACTTGTACATGTAGGCAAGCAGGAGAAAGGTGAATATACTCATCATATGACCACAGCCTTACATCACACAAGCCACCACCATTTCACACGTGTCCATTCTCTTTCGTAACCTGAACCTCTTGCTTTTTACCCCTCATAAGATTCATTGTTGAGAAGACATATCCCGATTCGCAGCGAACTCAATCAGGCACCAGACTATGTCGAGCTGTTCGTATTCGTGCGATAATCCTTCCGAGACGCTCCAGCCGTATGGAGACATTTCTTTGGGTGTGAGTCTTTACGCGGGGAAACGTTAACGAGAATGATTGGACCTTTGGTCACGTCATCCCTCTAGTTCTACTGGCAGGTCCGGCACTCTTCGTCTACCAGATGATTTATGGCTATACTTACGATGGTACGTCTCTTTGTACCTATCAAAACACCATGAGCAGGCGTTTTCTCACACAATCGTTAGGTTGACATTGACTGGATTATGAGAGCGATTTAGTCTTGGAGCTTCTGAGGGAATAAAGTGGGTTAAAATCGCCAACCCCTGGTCTGGATAGATTATTCAATTCTTTAGCCGATGACGCCCGAGTTGCGCCCTCCCGGATGGAGCGTGGAGAGGACTCCGAGCTAGATCCTACCCTTCCTCAGGCTCGAGAGCTTCATCAGTCGACCTTCGGCACCCAGGAACGGCCTTCATTTTCGGAACCCATGCCATTGACGAGAATGATCCCTGTCGGCATCAATTCGGGTCAACAAATCGAACTCAGCCCTTCAGTGTACACACAATCTGAGCTCCCCCGGTCTCACATGGATCCCGAACGCCAACAAGGAACCGGCTCCATCCCAATGTCCTTGCAGCGCCGACGGGCCTCCTCGTCGCTAATGGCGTAGTACTTGGACCCGCGCGTGATGAGCATCTGATCGAACAGCCGATCGTGGAGGATGGAGCAGATTGCGGAGCCCTCGCGGGCCGCAAGCTGCTGGTAGACGCCCGCCACGGCCTCGGCGAGCTGTCGTTTCTTAGCCGGGTCGTCCTTGAGGCGCGGCTAGACGTCCGTGACTCGCTCGCCGCTGCTGAGGGTGTAGATGAGGTAGTTGTGCCCGTCCAGCCGCTTGTGGTAGAGCACCCTAGGCGTCTTGAAGCCGAAGTCTTGCTTCCTGAGAGCCTTCAGCTCCTTCACGACGACGTCGCTGCTGGCGCCCGCCAGGAACACGTCCAAGATGGCCTCCCCAATCTGCCACTTGCCCCCTCAAATTCCGGCGCAGCGGATCGGCGTAAAGGGGTACCTGGGGGGGGTGTTGTAGGTCAAGCCTGGATTGAGCGGGGTAGCGAGGCAGTAACCGCCCTTTCCATCACTCCAACAGGCGCCAGGCAATCTCAGGGTGTTGCGAGTGATGAAGAGGCCGCCAATCACCCACGACTGTGGGGTGACGGTCCACGTCTTTGTTTGAGGAAAGGACGGCTCCTCGTGGGTGTGCCCGAAGCACTGCGCCACATGACCAATCTCGTTCTGGGAGTTGGACTTGTGGTGAGATGACGACGACAAAGAGGTGGATGGAAAACATGGTGACATGCACTTGTTAACAGATGGATGGAAATCGATGCTCAACTAAATGGAATTATCTTCAACTTGTTGCGCCTTTCCCCCCCAAACCACTTGTGTATGTTGGTAAATCGTAGATGCATTTGGTTTTTTGGAATTGACGTCGACAGACACTTATGTATGCGTTGAGATGCGAGTTTGTCCTAACCTTATGGCAGTGTTCCCTCGTTTTGCCAGAAAACTTTTCAATTATTGTTGAAATGGATCGTACAGTGCAAGTGTTCATCCAACATGAAGACATATGAAAGAAGGAGGGTACAAAGTCATTGTATTCCATCCAAACTGCGGACAAAGGGGATAAATTAGGGCTCAGACAAAGAGAACATCAATGACCACGTCGGCGAGCCTAGATATCCTATTTCGGCGTGAATCCTGATATAATCGCTCTATGCCGCTCTATATTCCTCTAAATGGTCTAAGATCAGGTCGGCATCACGCACTCGCCCCCTCGGGTTTCTGGGCGCACAGAGAGTGAAAGTAGACGTAAGAATGCACCGAAGGATCCAACAAGTCCTTGCGCACCTTGACGAGGAAAACCTCGACCTCCTCTGGCTTCCACCCCAAGCCCCTTGTAAATGGCCCAAGAGTGATGGCCTGCAGACCATCGTAGATGACACTCCGGTTGTAGAGCCCAATCATCTTGAGGTTCGGGTCCTTGGCCCACGGACCGACAGGCACCTTTTTGATCTCGTGGCGCACGTTTACAAAGCCTCCCTCGCGAAGTCGGCTCTCGTTCTTGGCCGAGGCGTGCATGTCGACGCCAAATGTGGCCAGGCCGTCGCGGATGTTGGCCACCATTTGTGGCGGCGTGAAGTCGGGACGCAGCGTGCCGTCATCGCAGCCGTACTCCCACCGGAAGTCGGGCATTTCGATCCAACCGCCGGGCTTGAGGGCACTGAGTGTGTGAGCTGCATTATAGACGGACTATAGGAGAGGAACGTACCTGTATACCTGTTTGAGCAGTCCCGGCCAGTCCTTGATCGCCGTAGACATGTTGCGCATGTGCACGAGATCCAGCGAGTTCTCGCGATCTAGCCACGGCGCTTCGGCGTCGTCGACAAGGAACTTGACGTTAGGGGGCACCCAAGGCGGTTGGATGGGGCTCAAGTCGATGCCGATGACTTCGGCGGCGGGATACTCATCGCCCACTGAGGTGCATCAGCAACCGCTAAAAATCCATAGAGCTTTTTGCTTAGGCTTCGCACTGTCAATGGCCCAGCTCCCCGTGCCGGTCCCAATATCGATAATCTTCTGCGGATTCTTGAGCGGCGCATTGTGCAACTTGCCGCCCAGGAGTTGCACGGCGACGGTGTGCTTCATGTCCTCGCGCTCCTGCTCGGGCACATCGTTGGGGAACTGATACAGGCCCTCCTTGAAGCGGTGGTACCGCCGACTATTCTCGAAGCGATAGTCGCGGACGGTAGACGCTATCGACGTGGAAGTCGTCGAGGCCTGGTCCGACCCGTATCCGTCGTCGGTCGGCGCATCCTCCCTTCGGTCGCCATCGCCATCGTCATCGGCCGCGATGGCCTGCTCTTCCGTCGGCGGCTGCGGTTCCGAGTGGACGGGCTGTTCCCACGGTTGAGCCTCCGGAGACTGCGCATCTTCTGACGGGGGGTTCGCCGCCGGTTCGGTTCCTGACATGGTTGTTCGTCTTGGTTTGGGAAAGGATATGCAGAGGTAAACTTTAGTGTCGCAAGAAGAGCCGAGAAGACCCAAATGGTCGTGGACCGTTGTCCTGTATCCGCAAATGGGCCCATTCCAAGCGTGAAACCACGCGTGCTCTCGCTACCCCTCATTTGTCAGCTAACGAGTCAGTGAATGAGGAATTTATGCTCATGAACTAGTCAATCGATTGAGCGTTACTACACAGTATATTGTTGAGTTGTGAGACCGGCGGAGTCCCAGATATCTCCTCGCCGCAGCAATGGAACCCTTCAGACTCTCCCTCCCCGACGACCTCGTCGTCTCAGGAATCTACAACATTCCCCCGCATGACCCCTCCTCCTCTCCAAAGCACCGCCCGCTGGTGGTCGGCCTCCACGGCGGCAGCTACACCAGCTCGTACTTCGACGCCACGCCAAAAATCACGGCCCGCCTGACGAGCGACGCCCTCTCGGTGCCTTTTGTCGCCATCGACCGTCCCGGCTACAAGGACTCGACGCCCGTCACGCCCATCCCCGAGGGCTCGAGCTTCCCGCAGGAATGGGGCGCCGTCCTGCACCGGCGAATCCTCCCGGCGCTGTGGGCAGAGTTTGGCCGGCCCGGCGGATGCGCCTGCGTCGTCTTGCACTGCCACAGCCTCGGAGGCAACGGCGCGCTCGTGGCTGCGTCGCTGCACGCGGCCGAGCTGGAGCCCGAGTATCCCCTCGGCGGCGTCGTCATGTCCGGCTTCGGATCGCTGCTCAAGCCCACGGGCGGACACCAGTCGCAGCCGGATCCGCCGCCCACGCACATCAACATCCCCGTGCAGGTCAAAGACAGCACGCTGCTGCTCCCGGGAACCGCCGACGAGGCCGTCTACGCCGAGTCGGAGCGGCTCGATCACCCCGTGCCGTTTGACGAAATTGCCGCCTTGAGGCTATCGTGGCTTGACACGTGGAAGGAGAAATGGGGTGCCAACATTACGGCGCCTGTCATGGTTGTCATGGCCGAACGGGATTATTACTGGGATGCGACGGATGAGCATCTTCAGGACATTGCTGCGGGCCTCCCCAAGAGTGTCAGGGTCGACACGAGCATCATTCACGCTGCGCCGCACAATCTCGAGCTGAGTTACTGGGGTCCCGGGTGGTATGCCCGTAGCTTTGGGTTCGCCCTCGAGTGTGCAGTGTCCTTTAAGTTGGGGAAACAATAAGTTGTGCACATAGTTGAGCCAGTCCATAGACAATAGATGTTGATATACCCTAGTATTCTTCCGGAGTTTCTGCCGCTACAGACCACCTTTCGCCCGGAATATACTCGTCCAAGGCACCGAGAGACAATTTTAAGCGGTAGGTACTAGAGCAGTTCGTTCTAATGACCTACCAGAGACTGGCTCAGGGAGCTCATATCCCCAGTCCACTTCCCCACTACCACTTCCTCACCTCGCTAACGAAACGGCTCTACCAGCAATCACTTATATGACGTGGCTCAGAAACCGAATGCCTTCTCCTGCTCGAGTCAGCCATGACCGTCCAAGACTCTTGTGCAGCGTGCAGCTGGATTTCTGGGCGATAAATTCTTGCCCCTATGACAGTTACGTGAACTCTTTTATGGAGTGAGCGATTGGGGAGTATGGTCATTAGGATCGAATTTAATCCTTAAGGAACGATCAGACAGTCCTCCAATTTCAAAGCCGAAAACATCCGATATCCAAGGGAAAAAACCACAATCCCTGTCCCCGTTGTTTTTGAGGAATGGAGGGAAGAAAATGGGCAATATTTTATAATTACGAAACGCATTCGAGGCGAGCAACTGAGTGCTATTGGGGACCGATGTCAACCGCTGAAAAAGATCGTGTGGCGAAACAAATGGCCGACTTCTTGCATCAGCTTCGACAACTTCACTCACCTCGGATGCAAAGCCTAGGGGGCCAACTAATATTCTCAGCCTTCTTGTCCCCGAACGGTTACGGCCTCCATCATGGACCTCTCTCCTTGGATGACGAGCTCTGGGAAGAGATGACCAAGTCATGGAATGGAGTCCCCGGGAAGGCTCGTCAGCGACTGCGAGAGCGCATGCCCCCTGCGATGCCTTGTACCTTATTCATGGAGATCTCACAAATATGAACATCGTTGTTGAGGATGGCAACCTGGCTGGCATCATCGACTGGGAGGCAAGTGGTTACTTCCCAGTTTGGTGGGAATTTACATGCGCCGAAACTGGCTTAGGACAAGAGGACCAGGAATGGAAGGCCCTGCTACGAAAACACATGCCGGACTACACAGAAGCGCGCCAGTTCTGGCGGGATTTCTATACACTTTCCAAG
This sequence comes from Thelonectria discophora, assembly GCA_911649645.1. Lineage (NCBI taxonomy): Eukaryota > Fungi > Ascomycota > Sordariomycetes > Hypocreales > Nectriaceae > Thelonectria > Thelonectria discophora. The sequence goes on from CAJVRK010000012.1 coordinate 2,907,662, forward strand.
TAGTTACCCTAACTTGGACGAAGGGGAGCGATGTTGCTTGGGGAATTGGAGCAGTAATTAGCACGAAGAAAGAGAAGTATGGAAACAGCGAGCAGGAACTCATGATGAGCGGCAAATATTGGCGTTGAGCGCTTTGATTGTCTTAGCCGGACTCCTTCTAGCATTTTGACAGCGGTATTCATTTGAAAACCAATCCTTACTCGCTCGTCTAGTGACAAATCAGCTCATGTCCATTTTCGCAGACACCGACATTCCTACCATCGATTCGTTTGGCCGGAGCATGCAGGCAAATCCTCATCACAATATTCACACTTCAGCCTTCCCGTGATATTGCCATCCATGCGAGCGGGGGTCGGACGATGCTCTATGCGCCACAGGAGGTTGACGGAGGTGATGAGGATTCCGTTGGAGGAGCGAAAGTCCGACATCCAAGCAATATCACAACTCGCCCTTGTCTGACAGTTGCTTCCCTTGGAAGTCGGCAAGCTTGACATCAAGCTCCTCGTCGAGAAGCAGATTTGTGGGTTGGATGTGGCAGTGAAGAACGTTTCGGCCATGGATCCACGCGGCTGCCTCGGCAGCCCCTCGGCACCAGGCCAGCCGCTGCTTGACCGAAGGGAGCGATTTGCCTGACTCGAGGATATAGTCGGCTACGGTTCCATTCGGGGCGCGTTCCGGGTAAAGCCCCGTGCATGAGAAGCTCTTGAGCTCTATGATTCGCTCATGTGATCCGATAATCTCAAGGGGCTTCCTCTCCACTTCGAGACGGGTCATGTCTCCGCCAGGGGCAAGAGGATATTTGAAGACGGTCAAGTCATCTACCTCTCCGATGAATGCACTGCTTCCTGTGGCAATGACTCGCTTTCTCCTGGGGGGGAGTAACGTTGGTAAATAGTAGTAGTTGGTTTAATCGTCCGACATAGCAAGTTGTAAGATGTAAGGACTTTGAAGGATGGCCCGCGTGGTCCTTGGCTTGGGTTATTAATGATTGGGCCGAGAGCCCCGGAGGTGTATTTTCAGGATGTCTGGCTGGGCCAATCAGCGGTCTATCATATAATGGGGCCAGTGAAATACTGTACGTTGATTGTTGTTGAGCTCTGGATGTTGATCTTGATAACGCTAGGAATCTTGTTTGAGCTGGAAATCTTTCGAGGACGATGTGCTCGTATGCAGATCCTCCGGTGAAGTCAAAGTCATTCTTCAAGCGCACTCGTGCACTTTGGATAGCCGTGTTCAGCTTGCTATGCAAATTATGGCGCTTTAATAAAGCTGAACAGGCCCATGATGAGGAGAGGCCGTACTTACTGAGCAATAGTCTATAGAGAGAGGTTGCATGAACTGCAGCCGAGTACATTGATGCAAAGGTACCGCAATTTGAATGTCGGTGTGATTCGAAGCTCCTCACATAACTACTAAGGCGAGAATGAGACAAAGGGTCAGAAGGCAGCTGATGAAGGCTATGAACGAAACTCGCACCTTAGCTGGAAGTGTCCTGTGAAGTGCTCGGATCAACAGAGTCGATTCTATCGGCGAAGCCGCAAGGGACGTTCGTCTTTGTGTGACAGCGTGACATAAGCTGAATTGCGTCTTGGCGAGGGTCAACACGAGGCGAGGAGGGGTCGATGGAAACATAATTTATTTCCCTTTCCCCGGAGGTGACTGAACAAGGTGCCCCCCGCACAAAGTCTCTCAATCTTCCTCCTTGCTTCCTGTCATTTCACACATACTGCAGCGTTGCATTTCTCGCAAGCCTCGTGACGCCAACATTCCCTCGTCCTGCCTGGGATAAGAGGCCTATCCAGAAGCCTACCCCTTCGCTGGCGAACCTAACCACGACCTGTCGCATGTGCCATTGCTGTCTTCGCGAACTTCTTCCTCGAATATCCCTGTCGTTTCATAAACACATTCTGCACATTGGTGAATCACAAGCGACAGTCAATCGATTCAAAGGGCCAACAGCCCGTCAAACGCCGCTCATCTGATCGAACTACCTCAGGTCTCGCAATGTCAGATGTTGAGGTGGTTGAATATCACTACTATTGCCCGCTAGGAGTACAGCGTGTTCTTGCATCCGGATCCAGTGCCTTCATCGGAGTAGTTGATGACTCAAGTATCCCCAAGTATCCTCTCGAGCAAGGTGGTGATATGAATCGGCTCGAGCACGAATACAAGATTTTCAACATCCTTGGGCAACACCCCCGAATTATTACACAAAAGGGGTTGACAGAGGTCGGATTATACCTTGAGCGTGCAGCAAATGAAACGATTTGCAAGTATCTGGCTGGCTCGGATCCTTCTCTCCAGCAATGGGTAGCCTGGTGCCGTGAGGTGGCTGAGGCAGTTGAGCGCGTCCATTCGAAGGGTGTGATCCATTGCGACATTCAGCCGATAGGGCTGCCAACCTAAGGCACCAGCCAAAGCGACACGTGGACCGAAAGCCGGATTTCATTCACATGACTAAGCAAATCAGTCGCAATGTGATTTCGTGCCGACTACTATTCCGTTCCTTCTGTCGAATTGAGGTTCCATGGCGCGGCAGCGTTGATGGCTCTGGGTCTGGGTGCTTAGCCGTTTATTCGCAAGAAAGCTGCCGGTGCGGCGTCGGCGTCTAACATTGAAACCAGTGACGCTAGAGATGAAACCCAACAGGCCAAGATATAATCGTCTAATCTGTTACAAGCAATCGGGATGCCGAGAAATAATATCCTCACAAGCGATGTCTGGATCATCTGAGAGCCCCCATCCCCCGATCGAAAGAGGCCAGAGGAATCCGTAGCCACATAGAGATGGGACAACTTACTTCAAAGGTCAATGAATGAAGAAACCCGCATCCCGTAAATTAGATGCTCCTTGTTTCTTTTGGTTGTTGTTTTGATGCATCAGGCTGGAGCTTGCGTCCGCGGACATTTATTTAACTGCACCGCTATCAGACTCTCATATTTTACCTACTAATTTATCATCAACATTTTTGAAAGTCTTTGCACTCCTACCCTCCTCTTCAAATTGACGAATTGACTTATCCACGACTGAGCGCCAGGTTGCGTCCCCCCAACCACTGCAGAACCGGAACCTTATCTAGGTACCCAACATGGTATAATGAAAGTCTTCGAGGCTGCCGACATTAATACTAAATGCCCAATCACAGCTTTGACAGGAGACCGTTAGGTTGCAGGAGGGAGAGGTACTCCTTTGAAATTTCCTTAACGTTTCGACACCTAGTTTTGTCAGCAAGGCTTCGGCGACAGATTCATATCAGATGCAACATACCCAGCAAGGGCCATGCAAGTCTTGAACTCGTCGTAAAGCAGCTTGAGCGCCAGGTGTGCACCCTCGGCTCCGTTATACTACGACAAACACAAGTCAGCAAATCCGAAACCAGTCCGAAAGCCCATGATCAACTCACAGCCAGACCCCAAATGGCGGGTCGACCAGCAAAGCAGAAATCGGCGCCCAGGGCCAGGGCCTTGAAGATGTCAGTGCCGCGGCGGATGCCGCCGTCGATGGCGATGCCGATGCGTCCCTTGGCGACGGGGGCGATCTCGCGGAGGATGTCGAGCGTGGCGGGGACCGTGTCAAGCTGGCGGCCGCCGTGATTGGAAATGATGATGCCGTCGAAGCCGTGCTTGATGGCGAGCTCAGCATCCTGGACGGTGTAGACTGCTTGAATCAGCACACCTCATCGTATAAGACTGAAGGGACATCTCCACTTACTGCCCTTGCCCCATACTTGCATCTTTGTGGTTTTGCGGACGAACTGCATGAGCTCCCCCCACTCAATCTCCGAATCTGACAAGGTCAACCAACGTCTTCCACCAGACGGGTTGTAAGTTGTACGAACCGTAAGCCATTGAATCATCGCCATCTTCAAGGTTGGTAACGTCCACACCGGGGTAGAGGTTGGGATACTCCATGCCCTTGGGCACGCCAAACTTGTTTCGATACTCGTTCAATCTCCTCCCGAGCCAGGGGGCGTCGAGGGTGAGGAGGAGGGCCTTGAATCCGGCCTCTAAACGCCGTGTCAGTCGCAAAGATCTCCGGTCTACATGTGTCCGGATCTCTTACTCTCTGCCCTCCTAATCATCTGGGCAGAAGCCTCCTTATTCTTAAGCAGACTCAACTGCATCGCATACGGGTTTCCCTTGCCCTGAGCAATGACCTCTTCCAGTGCAATGGTCGAGTAGCACGAGAGGCCCATGGGCACGCCCATAGCGGCGGCGGCCTTGGAGGTGCCGACTTCTCCGTCGTGGTGGGCCATTTGCTGCATGGCGGTGGGCGAGAAACCGAAGGGAAACGAGACCTTAGTGTCGAAGATGGTGGTGGAGGTGTCGAGGCTGGAGAGGTCTCGGAGGACTCGGGGGAGGATCTTGTAGCGGTCGTAGGACGACTCGTTCTCTCGCAATGTGATGAGATCCATGGCGCCTTCATTGTAATATTCTAGAGGCTCATCAGCTCTGTTCGTGGCCTATCAGAATGTCCAACGTTGTAAATCTCATCTCGAATCCAGTCATGATAATGCTGTGTCAAGTCACCAACCTTTTGTCGTCTTGGTCAACTTCTCAGATCCCAACCGTTCCAGGTCTTTGATGCTGTGCACCCGGTCATCATAGCTTGCACCACGGTTTGCCATGATGGATATTGGAGATTGGGGACGGAAGCAGGCGAATAGGATGACTCAAACGATCCGATGTGGCTGCAAAGCAAATCGCTATGGGCAAACGGTAAGACAAATATAAACAATATTGTACAACGAGGCCAGACAATTCTTGCGTGAAGGACTCGTAACGACGGGGAGAAGCTGGAGAGCTCGACGTGTGCCAGACTCGGACCCAAAAAAGTTCTGACGGCCATCATTTTCAATCCAGAGCTGCTGGTTAGCTCTGGTGGGGTTCATGACAAGTTTCGGCTCCGGGTCTATCGCAGAGTCAGTGCCAACTCGCGAAGACTCCCTCAGGTGACCAGAGTCAGTCCGGGGGAACGAAGAGAAGATCCCCACTAAATGCGTTGACGCTTATCTCCTGGTATCGGGCTATGGGTGAAGGGGGACTAGCGCGTCGCTGTTGCATGCCGCAAGTCTCGGCTCTTGGGCTTTGGCAGCGGGTGGGAAAGCCGCTTATCTTTGGGGGTGGTTGGTACGGCAGAGGAGAGTGTGATCATGGGACGTTGAATGGCGGAGTCGACGAGCGAAAGGCGCATGGAATGCCCGTGAGCTGTCAGATCTAATTCGGGCGGCCAACCTGCATCGCTCCTTCTCACCCTGCACTTGCCTTAGATAACGGCTACCACCGACCGGACGTCATGACTCCTTCCCCGCACTTTCTATCCAGGGCCCTGAGATTTCGGTGCCGGATTTCTTTCGGTTGCATGCATGAGTTTGATCCTGTTGGGTGGGTGGCTGTTGCTTAGCCTGGCGCTTGCGAAAGGGGCTACCCTAGAGCGACTGCGACATGGCCTTGAGCGATTCCACCGAGTGTCATCCATCCGTTTATAAATACGGCTTTCCTGGCAGATTGATCTCGATTTTAGGTTTGGATGACTCTTTTTTTTATAGCAAATATGAGAATCAAAATCGACGCGACTGGTCAGGCGAACAATCTGGTCGAACCGGCTCGTCCAATGCACCGCAGGAATAAACGTCCAGAAAAAATGTCATCAATTGAACTAACTACATAATTTCATCAAACCTCATCCAACTATTCGAATGTTGGGGTTTCGCTTTTCAGTGCGAGCTCGTCGTGGGCGAGCATGTAACAGTCAAATAACATCGCGACAAATGAAATCAGCACCGTGTTTTGTCGCACTCATTCTCCCTTGCAAAGCTCCCCGTTGGACTTCCAGATTTCGTACTCAAAGTCGGGCTGGAATTCCGTGTATAGGGTTTCCTGACGGTCAATTAGCAATGTTTCAACATTGTCGAATTGTGTACTCACCGCATCGGCGTTCACCTTGGCGGTGAACTCGGCCTCCTTCTCGCCGACGTACTTCTTTGGCAGCCCAGTGGCCTCCACGAGCAACTGCACCTCGCAAGACCGCTCCATCAGAGTGTAAAGATAGGCAGCCTCGTCGACGGTACCGCCGGCCGTCAGGATGCCATGGTTCTGAAGGACGATCGCACGTCCCTTGTCACCGAGGGCCTTGGCAATGTTCTCGCCCTCCTCCTCGAGCAGAACGACACCGCCAAACGACTTATAGACGGCCTGCGTACCCCAGAAGTTGCAGGTATCCTGGCTAATAATGTCGAGAGGCAGGCCAAAGGTGGACCAGGCCTTGCCATACTTGGAGTGGGTGTGACAGGCCGCGTTGAGGTCAGGGCGGGCACGGTGAATGGCGCTATGGATCATGAAGCCGGCAGCGTTGACGGCCGTCTTGTTGCCGCCAATGACCTGGCCTTGCTCATCGATTTGCACCATATCGCTGGCCTTGAGCATTCCGAAATGGACTCCCAAACTATGCACGACGAGTCAGGAACCAGTCGAGATACGCAAAGATAGACTCAAGCATCCAACAACTTACGGGTTGATCCAAAAGGTGCTGGGGTCCACAGGGTCGCGCACACTAATGTGCCCGCTGGTGCCCTCGCAGTATCCCTTGCGGGCAAACACCCTGAAGGCACCGGCCATGTGTTCGAGCTGCCATTGACGCTTCTTGTAGGGGTCGTCGATCTTGGGGATGCCGGGGAATGCGTAGCCTCCCGTGGAAAGGCTGGCGAGATTGGAGTTTTCCTCCGTCTTAGATTCTTGAGTCTGCCCCTTCGACTGCTCGACAGGGGCGGCCGGCAAAGGCGTGGTTGCCTCGACCTTGAGCTCGGCGGTCTGCGTAGTGGTGGTGGTAGTGGACATATTGGAGGATGCACTCGATAAAAGATAATGTTGCGTTCGTGTTTGTGCCGTTGATGTGAAGACGAAAGATTTACAGATGCGTACCTGGTTGAGATAAGATCGGGCTCTTAAAAGTCCTCAAACACTTGCCTAAAGCGTCAGCCGTGCGTCGGCACATGCGTGATTACGATGCGAGATCGCCGCAGATACATTCTCGATGCAAAAGGCATGGATCGGGAGCGTTTCCGTTCTCCAAAGAGCTCCGTTGTGGCGGCCATGCTCGGATTGAAGCGGCAGGAGCGAAACAGATGAGGTTTTCGCGGTTGCCTTCCGTTTAGGAAGGAACCGGTTTCTTAGCCTATTGAGTGGCTGATTGCAGTGGTTGCCAGTAGTCGGGTGTGGCGGGATTCTCTTGGAATTAGACTGATAGGAGAGATATTGCGGGGTTGAGCCGGTTATTGGTGGCAATGGAAGGAGCAACTTCCTCCATTGCTTCTCCATCTCCCGCTCTCAATTTCCCTTTTGCTGGTCAGTTTGTTTCAACTCATACTCCCGCATCACCCAATCCAACCCATCTCGTGCCAGTCAGATTCGATTTCTCTGCCTCCGCTGTCACCGTGCTTCTCTCATGCACGTCGCAATAACCTACTCAGCAGATTACCCCTGAGAGATGGCCCCATAATGTCGACCCCAAAGTCAACGGCATCTCTTTCTCCAGCTTCAACCTCCACCCCCATCACCAAACTCGGCCGTAAGCGCACAAAGACTTTCACTGGCTGTTGGACATGTCGAGCAAGGAAGATCAAGTGTGACGAGGGCAGACCTCACTGCAAACAGTGTCGCGACAAGTGTATCAATTGCGAAGGATACGGCACGCGACTTCAGTGGCTTGCTCCCGAAACTCTGAACAAGGCCGTTCCTCGCTCCGAGATTCCCTCTCCGCCCCGACACTCTCTGCGCCGTCACATACCCGCCAGTAAGACCCACAGCGTTTCTCCAGCTGCCTTGATGAACCAGCTGCAGTTGCTAATTCTGGAAGTAGAACCCCCTAAGTCTATCTTGACCTGGGGTCAGGTCGATGGCATCCTCCGCGTCATCGACTCCCTTGAACCCAGCTCTGCTTCATCGAATGGAGCACATGTCTGTGCCAGCATACAGAACTTTGGTGTCTTTGGTCTGCAAAAGCCCGAGGCTGCAGATCACCCGCAAGGGACCACACCCGCAGATCATGTCGACCAAGTCAATCTCGACCTCACTACCGGCTCACTCCCCACCGGCTTTCTAGAACCATTCAATGAGGCCTTTGACTCCCCGTCATACTCGGAGACAGCTGCCGCATGGGACCTGTGCAATCTGCAATCCAGCGAATTGCAATTGCATTCGCTCGAACTTCCTCATCAGCAAGGTGCTGGCGGGACTGACATTGCCATCGATCCCGCCCTCCACCAACATGTATACTACGCGCCGGATGATTCCGCCCTGCTGAAGGCCTCAACGCCGGAAGATTCATGCCAGTTGATACCGACTCATTTTCGCTCCCTCTCACCTAATGTCGTCCCACAACAGGAGCGCTTTTTGATGTGTCACTACATGAACAAGGTTGTCAACTTGTTTTGTGTAATAGACAATAGAAAGAGTCCGTGGAAGACCATCCACCTCCCCCGGGTCCTCCAAGGTGCAGGTGAGCTGAGCTTCGGGGGCGAGCCAAGCAGAATCCGAAATGCTCTGAAGAACGCGCTTCTCTCTATTAGTGCGTTCTACCTATCGAATGATCTCCATGCTCAACAAAAAGAAGGAGACGGCAAAAAGTGGTCCATCATTGCCTCGAGACATCGATATGATGCCATTTTGCTCCTCAAACAGGCCATGGAGCTCGACCTCTATGCCAAGGCAAGGCCCAAGTATAAAGAATTTCTCGCCACGATGCTGTCCATGATCACGATTAACGTATGTACCTCGCTCTGTGCGGCCATTTATCCAGTGGACTAATTTTTCAAGGTAATGTGTGGTGAGACAAATACTTGTAGTGTCCACCTGGATGGCGCCGAACAGCTCATCCGCCACATGACGGCTCGCAAGTCTCACTTCTCGAGGAAGGCTCACACGCTGCACCGGATATACCTGTATCTTCGAGTGATTCATGAAAGCACGTCACTCAAGCGACCTGAGGGCGCTGGCCCGCGATTTTCGTCCTTCTTTGGCACTCAAAAGTCCATTCGGCCCCAGCATGTTCCGGTCCGTAGGCACTTGTTTCTCGAGGACGAGGACTCTCCCTCATCAATGACTCCGATGGAGGCCGAACCACGCGCGGTTCAGGACCCGGCGGCTGAAATGGCTGCATATGAGTGCATATATGGCATCCCCCAGAGTCTTCTCATCATGCTCAAAGAAGCCATCGAACTGATAGACCAGGTTGAGCACGAGCGCCAGACGACAAAGACGTTTCACATTTCAGAGCCCCTGGACAAGCTCTGCGACGAACTCGAAAAGGACATCATGGATTGGCCTCTGGACCAGCGTCTTAAGAGATGCCGCGAGACCAACACGGGCATCAGCGCCAAAATCATCTACCACCAAACCAAGGCTTTCCACAATGCGCTCATCATCTATTTCTCCCAGAGCGTTCGTCTGCTCGGCCATCGGTACTTGAGACACTACGTCGAAGCCATCCTCGATAGCATCGAAGCCATCGAGCACATCAAGACGGAGACCAAGATCCTGGCCGCACCGCTCTACTGGCCGGCCTTTATCGGCGCCACGGAAGCTTTCGAGCCGCAGCACCAGGAGCGGTTCAGGGTGTGGTATGCAAATGTGTCCGCTTACGGCATTGAGGCTGTGAGGACGGGGATTCAGGTCGTGCAGGAGGTTTGGAGGCAGGGCCCGACTTCGTGTGGGGAGTTGATAACTTCGTGGCGACGCATCGTGGCTAGGACTGGTGATAGTTTGATGCTGAGTTGATCCTCTGGAGGTTATTGCCGGAATATTCATCAACTCTTCCTCATGCCCAAACCCCTAAAAGCCTCCGACGGCCCCTTCGGGGAGACGCTTGCGGCGGGCTCCTCGCCTTCGGCTCGATTCATGAACTTCTATAAGCCCAACTCTAACTACTGCTGTTGACTGCTCTCGGGCTGCCACTGTAACTGCACCTGTTCCGGTTGAGGCTTGACTTCAGGTATATGTGTCCATCTCCTCGCTACCACGGCTAGATATACGGGCTACTGATAATAGTCAATTGAATATTTTCCATCACACTTGCTCCGTTATTGAGCTCGGTGGACTACTGGGCGGCACAGCGGTGTTTGTCAAAACTGTTCATCTGGCACGGCCCCGTAATCATGGAATCTGCCTCAACATCGGACATGTGTAACTCGCATTGTTTTTTCTATCAAGATACATCGTCTTATCCTAAGATGCGATATTCCAGACATCTTCAAGAATCGGGTTTTTAAGCCCCCATCTCCTCAATAAACTCGCATTCAACACGTCGTGGCATCTCCAAGCCCCAGGTCGACAGCAGCCAACAACAACTCCATGAAGCCAGCACTAGTAGACTTGAGGTTGGAGTTGTACTGCGAGACGGTGGGATAAAACGGACAAGACGCCGCGTCGTTGCCAAAGCCAAACTCGACGGTGTAGGCGTGAACCAGGTTCTTGGTGGTGTCGGTAAAGTGTCGCGAGTAGGCCCAGTCGTCGCTGGCGCCAGATGTAGGATACAGGGCAGCCGACTGCATGGCCGTGTAAGCGCTGCCGCCGCCGGCCGTCATGGCCGCCGTCATGCGGTTGGCAGCGGCGAGGTTGGCATCCCACTCCGTCTTGGAAGTGTACTCGCCATAGCCGGAACCGCTGCCGGGTGTGTCCGAGAGGATCCCGCGCACTCCGTTATACGTGCTGTTGAGGAAGCTCATGTATGGGTACTGGTCCTGGTTCTCGTCGCTGCCCCAGCTGTACAGCACGTCGCCAGCGTACGAGTGCAAGTCGACGAACCAGCGTATCTTGGAGTAGGTGTCAAACACCCACTTGATGTTCTTGGTCTCTGGCTCCGAGAAGGCGCCGGTACCGTGATACGTCTCGTCGCTCATCGAGGTTGAGCCGACGCTGGACTGCACGCTGCTTGCGAAGAGCTTCGTAAAGTCCCAGAGGAAGTCAAAGTTACGGTTCAGGTCCACGCCGATAGACGCGCCCGACGCGCCCGAGTTAGGGTTCCGGTTCTTGCGCCAGCAGCTGTTGGTCGCCTGGTCGTACGCCACGCCGTCGGGGTTGCTGAGCGGGACGATGACGATGCCGGCCGACAAGGCCGTCTTGACTTGGGCGTTGGTGTACTTCTTGGAGCCGTACGTGAGGCCGACGTTGTTCTTATTGGCGTACAGCAGATCCGAGGCGAAGTAGAGGACGCTATCCATGGATCCCCGCTCCCGGGCGTGAATGTTGCCGTTGAGATAGACTTTGTAGGCGTTGTTGCAGGTGCCGTTGCCTCCGATCTTGGCGCCGAGGATCGTGGCGCCCCCGTGGGTTTGGTACGGCGTTTTGAACGTCGAGATGCCGTACTCGGTGGCGAGGCCTTGCAGACCGCTCTTGATCTCGTTGACGTTCAGCAGCGTCTTGAACGACATCGACTGCGTTCCCAGTCCGCGTGGTGCTGTTTGACCGGCATTGAAGCGGTCGCCCGTGCCGATTGGCGTTCCGTTGCTCGAGCCGCGGCGGACAACTTTCTTCATTCCGCCATGTTGGCGTTCTTCAGGGAGAAGGCACCCTGAAGTGGCAGAGGCGAAAACGAGGGCAACAAGGGCCAAGAGACGAAAACTCTTCATCGTTGCTGTGAGGCCGAGAGGAACCAAGGAGGATGAGAGATTGGCCGGTTTGGAAAAAGCCAGCCAAGACATCTTATACCCGCATCATTGGCACTTGCCTTTTGTGGCGTGCAGTGAATCGAACTTTCGTACCTACCTCCCGGCGTATGGAATGGAAACCTTGCACCAGTGGCAACTGCATAGATGACATGAGTTAGGTACCTTATGTAGTCTGTCTATCTCGCACCTGCCATTGCACAAAAGGCCCTCCAGACTCGGAAGTTGCAAGTATCAGATAGAAAAAGAGCCGAATGTGAGCTGCTAAATACGGCTCAAGGTCCGGGATGCACCCCTGGAAATGTAACGTCGGCGAAGAAACTTTAGTTGCGGCACCTAAACCATGATTCGAGCTGGAGCCATGTCTCCATGCGGAAGCGGGCGGTGCTCGATTGAGGGGCCCTTATAACTGATGTTTTTACCGTGCGATGTAACCCTGACGAAGATCTTCTTGCTAGAATTATAACTATCGTATTGGTAAAGTGCTGACATCGTATAACCGATTGGGAGGTTCGTTTTTTATTGATTGAAAAGGTCCCTCATCCATACTGGGCTTAGACTTCAGATCTAACGGATCAAGTGCACGATCAAGAAGGTTGACGTCTTCTGGGCCGGGAACGGCGTTTTGCCACCGTTCATACCGATGGCCGCACATGATCGGCATAGAACGCGTAGGAATTATGAATGGTTCACCGACTAGATAATTCTGATCACCGTGCCATAGGAAAAATCCTACCCATGTCGCACTTGAGAAGCCGTTGCATACTATCTGGCATGAGGTTGAGAACTTAAGAAAGGGGGAGAAGCTTATCTATCTGCCCCTTGAGGAGCACTGTCTTTATTTGAACATCCAACGTGTGGCAAACTCATCCCGCCCAACGCCACATCCTTCCCACCATTCCCTCCCTCAGACCTTTAGGTGTTTATGAGACTTTACTTATTGTTAACCTTATGTTAATAATAATATTATATGCTAGAAAAGAACACCATGCCTTGCAGCGCGGTGCACAAGTTGCTCCCAGGAGACGAGCTGCGCGTCGTCCTTCAAGCCCGTTGCCCGTAGACACCTGCCCACCCGGGAGCTCGCCTCCCGACCTGGACGTAGCCGGGTCCCATGGACCGGCGCTCGTCCACACAAGATTCATGCTCGTGACAACACCGACGAGAGTCCTGGACCGACCAAGTGAATAGTCGACGCTGACGATGTTGCCCGAGTCTCAAAGGTGGAAGAGCGGGGCGGTACGATGAAGAAAGGGGAGGGTAGTGGGCTGGTTAAGGTGAGTGAGAGTACGCACACCATGAGTGCGTCAGCGGCGTGGGTGGAAGCTGAAGTCGACGTGGCCGTCCCGGCTGGGTCAGCCGCTGCAGATACTATCACAGCGAAGTTGAAGCTTGGGGCTAGAGATACGAACTATGTGTATAGTACCTAGTTGAGAATGGTATGTTCAGCGTCGTCGTTTGTTGCCTTGACTGACATACCCTGTCAAGATGTGATAAGACAGCTAAAATACCAACCGCTGCTCGAAATGTTGAGATATTCGAAAAAAACGTAAGCGCCTGATTAAGTATATGCTTATGACTGCAATCGATGACCAACGGTCCAACGGAGAACGAGGTCTCCCGCTCGGCCAGGTCCCGCCTTCAACCAACCGCAATGCTGTACTGCTAAGCGCTGGGCCTCGGAGACCATGCTGGCGCTTAATCGAAGTTGTTGGATGATAAAATAGTCTTGGTGCCTAATCTTGTCAGAAGCAAGAAGTGTCATCATCTTAGGCGTCTGTTTCTTCGCCACCAGAGTTCGCCTACCTATACGTCGCACGACAACAGACATAACAAGACGGCTGCCACTCAAACCTCAATTCCGCTGTGCCCTCACCTCCATCCATCTACCTTCCTCCTGCAACTATGAGCATTGTACGCCCAGGCCTAGTCCGCAAGTGCTACAAGAACGCGGTCGAGGACATCGACCCCCATCCATCGCGCTTTTGGGACGCCATTCTGCAACGAGCTTTCAACGACCCCGAGACCTACTCGGTAACAATCGAGCCGTTGCCCAGCGGGGGCCTCGAGCGTGTAGATCAGGTGGTACAGCATTACGACGACGGCACTGAAACCTTACGCCCTATCCTATTCTGGATCGAGGGCAAACGCTTGAGCGGCGACGTCGAGGAGGTCGAGAAGCAGGCGCTGGATGCAGCCAAGCGCTACATCGACCGGGATGACATGGAGTCCATATGGGCCATGACGACTGTCGGCGTCTCGTTCCGGTTCTGGCTTGTTCGTCATGGAGTCTTTCAGCTCGAAGCCATCCACGGACGGGATACTCGCGGGGACTTGGGAGAGTACATTGACGCGGACTCGCCTGCGGCTGCTGCGTTCTCACAATCCATCGATCGCATCAAACTCGAGATTCCACGCCACAAGAGGACCGCTCTTCTGAGTCAGCCATAGGTCCACAACCCAAGTTGATAATATGAGAAACGAGAACTGGGAGATGGGAGTATTACGAGGGGGGGGATATCTGGTTGTCTTCACTTGAAATATAACCCAGCGACGGTAAACTCGTTTGTTAAGGCTATATCTCAATAGCAAACACGTTCCTCTTGCCCTTCTGAACTGCCTATTATCTCATTTGACGCAGGAAGGATTGTTAGGAATGGAGTAAGATATACGCCTTTCTTGTATATATGTACTTATGCTAAATTCTTTACTAATTTGATGGAGAAACACAATATAACTATACAATACAAGGGCTAGCGGTCCACTGTCGCAAGAGAGGAGCCGAAGAGAGAGAGGACGCAAATGGAGGGATGAGGCGCCGGAGGAAGGTCTGATCCAATAGAAATAAAGAGGGATCAGTTTATCAGTCAATAAGAGTCATAATAATAATAATAATAATAATAGCCAGTAAAAAGGATCAATAAAAACCAAGGGGGAAAGTTGCATGCCTTCTTGTCTTCAGGCGGGAAAACGATCCCTCTTTATACCTCCAGCAACCACAGTTCTCCAAAGCTTAGACCATCTTCCAATCGGGGCAACCAATTAAAATCCTCCACTAGCCATGGCACTAGCCACAGTGGCTCAAATCCTACGAAAATCCCTACCACACCAATCATATAGGAGAAGCCAGTGGTTTTGCTCCTAATAGAGATCACTCGCTCTTATGATAAATCACATCACAATCCCGCTGGATCTTCGAGGCAACCCGGTATCCATCTCGGCACGACCCAACTTATCAGGTGCGTTGTACTCATCCGTAATAGTAGCTATTTATTGTTCTTCAGAGGTCTGATAGATGCGGAACTGCTACTCGATTGCCCTTCCCCCGCGCCTTTTGACACTAACCAGAGCGCCTGGGTGGCTTGGAGCTGATAGACACGTCGCACCTGCGCCTGGCTTCGGGGAGGGACTCGTAAGTGATACCGAGATTCGGGCTGTTGAAGCTTATTGTCTCGCAGAGACCTAGATGGCTCCTTAGTAACAAATGGTTGCATGTCGTCGAGAACGCTAATGCAAGTAATTACCCTGTAAGTTACCTGAGTCATGCCTCCAAAGTAGTAGTATAGATTTCTTACATAGGATTATCCAGGCCAGAGATATTAAACCTATAACCCGTGTATTCTCTATCTGTCCAATTCGCTATTCTGTCCCCCTAGAATCTTATATCCTCTAACCAAGTCGCCAGGTATTCTCAAATCATCATACCCAAGCACAACGCCCATCGCTTTGATATCGTATTCCTACACACTTTTCAATCGTACACCCAAAACTTCCAGTCCAGTCATTTACCAAGAGATCAAGTCGCCTTCTCGCTCTGTTGTCTCTGTTCTATATGTGCTTTGGAGATGGCACAGTTGCCTAGACGTATTAGCTCGGCTACGAACTCGTTGACCATTCTAATGTGACCAATCTCGTATGGCGTCAATCTGCGCACCGGCATGCTTCTGACAAGATCGGTGGCGGAGCTGAGCAGCTCCAAGTCTAGTTTGGCCTGCTGCTCCAGTGGGTTCATGAGAATGCTGAGGAAGATGGACATGATGGCGGCTGTGGGGTAGAAGACGATGATCCTGAAACTGTCAGTCTCGGGTTCTCGGTAAGACATTGTCCAAAGTTGCTCACCAAAACGCCTCTCCAGCCAGCCCTTTCACTGCGGCTCTCAAGTAGATCAACGTTGACCGACTGGCCTCGAGTGAGAGAGCAATGCTTGATCGGACCCCCGGATTCCAATCGTCTTCGATGGTGCCGTTCTCGGCTTGAATGGTATAGCATCGCTCGCTGGCTCGGTGGATTGTCGTCATGAGGTGATGATACTCCAGGTGTAGCCCGATGTGACGCATGCTGCGTGGAAGTTGCATGCCCCGTAAAATTTCCTGTTTCTTCTCAGGGATTGAGAGGGAAGGACGGAAGTCCGGAGGGATGGTTTGCCTCCAGTTCTCCAGCTCGTCATCCAACTCCCGAATGTCACGGAGGATTTCGGCGTCTGATTTCTTCTGTGCATGGGCCGAATAGAGCAGTCGACATGTTTTGTCTTTGAGATAACTCAGTCGAGGGTCGCCGGGTAGGTGGGGGGTAAGCTCCTCATGAGCGTCGTTCAGATCTTCGTTTAGGTCTTCGAGGTAAAAGTAACATTCCATGTAATTATCTGGCAAGGTGAGGTCGCAGTAGTCGCCAGACATGAGAGGCGGCTGGCCGGTACGAAGCGCAATGTCTTTGTCGAATATGTAGCACAGCCAAAACAGCAGCCGAAGTTGTGATGCCTCCCGCTCTTTCATGCTCCGAGTGGCTTGCGTGCCGGACGGCTTGGTCGGTTTGTAAGTGTGTCCTCCAAGCATAAAGACGATGCGACAAGCGATTGCGTGCAACATGGATGCAGATTGCAGTCGCCCGGAAAAGGTCTGATGCATGTGCTGTCGGATATAATCATGTTAGACAAGATTCCGATTCGCCGCATCCGAAACCTCATTCGAAACGTGGCACCACTTACCAGCATGAATACAGTCTGCAAACTGACAATACTTGCGTCTTCGAAAACATCCGACAGCAAGTAGTGTGCCTTGACTGCGCAGGCATCTCCGTCGATTGGTGGCATGTTGTCTACCTTTCCTTGAAAAAGACACATGATGGAGATGAAAGCGAAAATGCATCCTTTGGCACTGATCCGATCTAGTGAAGGGGGCCCGTCACATTCTTGGTAAGCTAGGTCGATAGTCTCTTCGAATAGATAACGGTCTATGACAGGGAAGACAAGTCGAAATGCGGAGCGGAGGAAGGCGTCCATGACCTTTTCAACGACAGACCGATCCGGGAGTTCGTAAAGTTCACTGGTTGAGCTGTAAAAGTGCTGAGGCGATAGAGTCGGAGGAAGAGTGCGCTGGTGAAAGCTCCGATGGAATCTGGAGAAGGACACATCCTCGCCAGTCCTCGCTGAGATCCATTTCTGGCCGTCCTCGGATAGCATGGGCATTCCATTGTGTGAGCTGATTTGGCCAAGATGGCGTCCTCCATAGTGAATCTGACCAAAGGAGGCCCCCGCGCTGAAGGTGCTGTTCGGGGTTGAGATGAAGGGAGACTGGATCGACTCATATGCGGCAAACTGCTCCCCGAGGCTCAACGACGTCGATACAGCGGCACTTATAGTGACCGAAGGGGTCGAGGGGGCAGGCGGAACTGGTAAGGGAGTAGGCACGGGAGCAGGAGGGGTCGAAGTTACCGATGGGGTGTTCTTACTCGTCTCATGTCGGGCAATGGTCCGGGCCAAGGCGTGCTCGATGCGTCCCAGCCGCTCGGAAAGATTCTGTTCAACAGTGGCCTTGTTCCTAGATAGACGACGCGGGGAAGGCGTTAGAGACAGGGATGATCTGCTGATGTCTGGGGAAGGTTGAACACTGCATATGGTGGCTCGATGAACCTACCTTGACTTGGGCTTCTTCTTCCGACCCCTCACTCGGTTGAAGGTGCAGGCAAGGCTATGGTGATCACACCAATTGCAGGGGGTCTGAGGGTCGGCCGAATCACACTGAATCTATTTTGCATCATGCCAGGTTAGCCGTCCAGGTTTACACGCACAAGTCACAGCCGTGGATGGATGGATCTACGAATCGAACTGCTCAGGATGTCGGGGTGTGGAGTTTTGACCAAGGTATAGGGATGGTCCTGCAGGACTGAGGAATGGAACGAGATTGAAGGTGCCCAGAGACAAGGATGTGGACAGGTACGTACCTTTCTTCTGTGACAGGCATCGCAAGCCCGCTTTTGCACCATGGCTGGGCAGATACAGACGGGTTCCGATTAAGTAAGGCTGGAAGGCCACGAAGTAAATCAGGCTCGAGGCCAAGAGGGGTTTTGGCTTGAACGGCTGGAAACGACGTCAAGAGACAGCCCCGGTTTTAGCGATAACTTGAGCGTTTCGTCCGGACTTGACGCCCAGATGCCGGTGCCGGCCGGAGGAGCTGGACAGCGAAGGGCGAAGGGCGAAGGACTACCGGGTGCTGACACAGCAGTGGCCGCTTGACTTTCTGATTTGGCTCGGCGGATGGAGGATGGAGTTGATCAAAAGTCCGAAGGCCGCCAACGGAACCCGCGGGACGATGCAGAGAGAGCCAGAGTTGGGAGGGAGATGAGGCCACGAGAGGGCAGAGTGCGGAGGTGCCGATTAGTCAGCGGAAGTTTCGACCGAAAAGGGAATAGCTGCCACGGTGTGACATGGCCCGAAGCAAATGACGCCTTGTGAGACGTTGGCAAAGTCGCAAAGAAAGGAGGGTTCATTTCTTCTAGCCCGTTGGCGTTGGCGCTAATTCAAGGTTGTGGATGAGACCCATTTTCCATGTGGGAGAAGAATTGCTCGGGGTTGAAGCTGTCCATCAGGGACGTCGTTTCTGGGGAGAAAGTGCCGCGCGGCTGAATGATTTTCTCCGCTTAGTCAGCGGCACTTACCGCGGCCATCAGGGTTGATCCTTGCCCATCGATCGTTTCACCCTCATGTCAATCGGCGCAACGGCATTCGAATCGCCGCAGAACCCAGGCATCTTTCATCGCTTGCCAAATACAGACGTCACTCTCCGCACTGTCGGACATGGGTCGGCGCCGACGTGTCCTCGTTTTTCGGGGTGAAGCTGAACGCGGGCGCGAGTGAAGCATTTTAGCTTTTGACAGGGCGAACAGGGTGTCACCTTTTCTCAGCCTCTAACGTCAGGTTTGTTTCTTTCGGACTGTTGATGGACACCGACAGCGGCTTTACAATCCATTTGCCCCTTCTCCGACGACAACTTGCTTCGTCATTCGGACGAATCCTCTGGGACTTCATCCCATCTTTATTGTGACCCTATCACCCCTCCAAGCTGACTGACTAAGCGGCGCAAGCAGTTGTTTACATGGGCCCGAACCCTTTCCCTGCGATTGCGAATGCGAGCTCTTCTCATACTAACACATACCGTGTATCACGGAGCACGGAAACCAGTCATCATCTCTGACTTGAAAGAGCAAGTGTCCATGCTCAAGTGGGACGGTGGACTCCGGGAAGTCCCTTCGATCCGCCTAATTAGGCTCCAGTCGTCAACAACCATGGCAAATGCCTTGTCCTTTGATGGTCGAAACTTCCGAACGGTTACCGGCTCTGACCGGCCTTATTATGGAATTTTTTGACTCGATGGACGGAGTATCCGCCGTGGAGACGGTCGGACTTGATAAGAATGCCGACAAATATTGAGACGCCGTTTAAATCCATTCGTCATGACCTCCTTCCCAACCGACCCCCAATTCATTCTTGTTTAATTTTTATTCTCTTCTTTTTTACTCAGACTGCTTTGAGTCTACAATTCCAATCGAGTGCTCACACAAGGCGCTGTGGCTCATCTCCAAAGCCACGTTGGCAACGAGGCCCTCCCACCCTTCATCATGGATTCAGACAACGATGGATCCCAGACGGTGTATGACCAGTCGGTCATGCACGAGCTCGATGCCGAAGACAACGAATGGGCCCTGAAACCAAAGGTCGCCGCACTCAAGGAACGAGACCAAGCATCCGGCTTTCCTGACCGCGAACTCGGTGTCACATGGCAAAACCTCAGTGTCGAAGTCATCAGTGCCGATGCCGCCATCCACGAGAACGTCCTTTCTCAGTTCAACATCCCGAAGCTGGTGAAGGAGTCTCGACACAAACCTCCACTGAAGACTATCGTCGACAACAGCCATGGATGCGTTAAGCCTGGCGAGATGCTGTTAGTCCTGGGAAGGCCGGGCTCTGGCTGCACCACTTTGCTCAACATGATTGCCAACAAGAGGAAGGGATATGGGAACATTTCTGGAGATGTGCACTATGGATCGATGAACGCGACTGAGGCTCAGCAGTATCGAGGTCAAATCGTCATCAACACCGAGGAGGAACTATTCTTTCCATCCCTCACGGTCGGCCAGACAATGGACTTTGCAACGCGCCTCAAGATTCCGTTCCACCTCCCCAACGGCGTTACTTCCAAAGAAGAGTTGCAGAAGGAGTCCCGAGACTTTTTGCTTGAGTCTATGGGCATTGAGCATACTCACGAGACCAAGGTCGGCAATGCTTTTGTTCGAGGTGTCTCTGGTGGCGAACGCAAGCGAGTCTCCATCATCGAGACCTTGACAACACAGGCTTCAGTATTTTGCTGGGACAACTCAACACGAGGTCTCGATGCCAGCACGTAAGTCTTCAATTCTTGGCCGTGCCCATCAACGACTTGACTAACACCCATAGTGCTCTTGAGTGGGCAAAGGCCATTCGAGCCATGACGGACGTGCTTGGGCTTGCTTCCATTGTCACGCTGTACCAAGCCGGCAACGGCATTTACAACTTGTTCGACAAGGTTCTTGTCCTCGATGAGGGGAAGCAGGTCTACTATGGCCCCATGAAGGAAGCTCGACCCTTCATGGAGGAGATGGGCTTCATCTGCCAACACGGAGCTAATGTGGCCGACTTCCTGACGGGTGTCACTGTCCCTACTGAGCGAGCAATCCTGCCTGGATACGAAAACCGATTCCCTCGCACACCCGATGCTCTCCGCGCCGAGTACGAAAAGTCGCCCATCTACCAACGCATGATTGCCGAGTACGACTACCCAACGTCACCGTTGTCACAGGAGCGAACCAAGGCCTTTAGAGAAGGCGTCAAGGGAGAGAAGCACAAGAGCCTCCCCGCCAAGAGCTCAATGACGGTCGGCTTTGTCGACCAAGTCAAGGCTTGTGTGCACCGCCAGTACCAAATCCTCTGGGGTGACAAGGCCACCTTCATGATCAAGCAAGTTTCGACCATCATCCAGGCTCTGATCGCCGGATCTCTGTTCTATAACGCCCCCGGCAACTCTGCGGGCTTGTTCATCAAGGCCGGTGCTTGCTTCTTCGCTGTTCTCTTCAATTCCCTCTTGTCCATGGCAGAGGTCACCGACTCCTTTACTGGCCGTCCGGTCCTCATCAAGCACAAGAACTTTGCCTTTTTCCATCCGTCGGCCTTTTGCATCGCGCAAATCACAGCAGACATCCCCGTCATTTTGTTCCAGGTGTCCACCTTTGCCATCATTCTGTACTTTATGGTCAATTTGACACAGACGGCGGCTGCCTTCTTTACGTTTTGGGTCTTGCTGATTGCCATCACCATGGTAAGCAACGCTCCAGATTGATCGAGGATGATCTTGTACTGACTGTATCCAGTGTATGACTGCCATGTTCCGAGCCATCGGCGCTGGCTTCCGCACCTTTGACGGCGCATCCAAAGTTTCCGGCTTCGTCATCGCTGCCACAGTCATCTACTCGGGATACATGATTCAGAAGCCAAACATGCACCCGTGGTTTGTGTGGATCTACTGGATCAACCCGATATCGTATGCCTTCGATGCGCTCTTGTCTAACGAGTTCAAGGGGAAAACCATTCCCTGCGTCGGCAACAACTTGGTCCCGAACGGCCCTTCCTTCACCGACTCAACCCATCAGGCTTGTGCCGGTGTAGGCGGCGCTCGCCCTGGCGTCTCGTTTGTCGCTGGCGATGATTACCTGGCGTCTCTCTCTTACAGCAAGGATCACATCTGGAGAAACTTTGGCATCATTTGGGCTTGGTGGGCTCTCTTTGTCGCCCTCACCATCATCGCGACGACTAAGTGGCGATCGTCTTCCGAGGATGGCCCCAGTCTGCTGATCCCTCGCGAGAACGCCCATATCACCCAGTCCCTCCGTCAAAATGACGAGGAAGGCCAAGTCTCAGAGAAGAAGACTGAGAGCGGTAGTGGCGGACCCCTTGCCGATGACGAGAGCACCGATGATGATAGCCTCATCCGCAACACGTCCGTCTTCACCTGGAAGAACCTCAGCTACGTCGTCAAGACTCCTTCGGGTGATCGCACTCTGTTGGACAATGTCCAAGGCTGGGTCAAGCCCGGCATGCTCGGAGCTTTGATGGGTGCCAGTGGTGCCGGTAAAACCACTCTCCTTGATGTCCTCGCCCAGCGTAAGACTGATGGTACCATTCACGGCTCAATCATGGTCGATGGTCGCCCTCTGCCCGTCTCATTCCAGCGATCTGCCGGTTACTGCGAGCAGCTTGATGTCCATGAGCCCTATGCCACCGTGCGAGAGGCGCTGGAATTTTCTGCCCTGCTTCGCCAGAGCCGTGACACCCCTCGCGCGGAGAAGCTCAAGTATGTCGACACCATTATCGATCTCCTCGAGCTTCACGACCTTGCCGATACTCTTATTGGTGAGGTCGGTGCTGGATTGAGTGTTGAGCAGCGCAAGCGCGTCACCATTGGCGTTGAACTTGTTTCCAAGCCAAGTATCCTGATCTTCCTCGACGAGCCTACCTCTGGTCTCGATGGTCAGTCTGCGTACAACACGGTCCGCTTCCTTCGAAAGCTTGCTGCCGTCGGCCAAGCCGTCCTCGTCACCATCCACCAGCCCTCTGCCCAGTTGTTCGCCCAGTTCGATACCCTCCTTCTCCTCGCCAAGGGCGGCAAGACGGTCTACTTTGGCGATATTGGCGAACATGCCAAGACGGTCAAGGACTACTTTGGTCGCAACGGCGCTCCTTGCCCCAAGGAGGTCAATCCCGCCGAGCACATGATTGACGTCGTTTCCGGCACGCTCTCGCAGGGCAAGGACTGGAACCAGGTGTGGCTTGCATCTCCCGAGCACGACCAAGTCAGCAAGGAACTCGACCGCATCGTTTCCGAGGCCGCCTCTCAGCCTCCAGGCACTGTCGACGACGGCCACGAGTTTGCTACCCCCATGTTGGAGCAGATCAAGCTCGTGACGCACCGCATGAACGTTTCCCTCTTCCGCAACATCGACTACGTCAACAACAAGTTTGCCCTTCACATCGGCTCGGCTCTCTTCAACGGATTCACCTTTTGGATGGTTGGCGACTCGGTCAGCGAGCTGCAGCTCAAGCTGTTTACCATTTTCAACTTCATCTTTGTCGCTCCTGGTGTCATGGCCCAGCTCCAGCCTCTATTCATCCACCGTCGCGACATCTTTGAGACGCGCGAGAAGAAGTCCAAGATGTACTCATGGGTGGCGTTTGTCACTGGCTTGATCGTCTCCGAGATTCCCTACCTATGCATCTGCGCGGTTCTGTACATGGTTTGCTGGTACTGGACAGTTGGTAAGCTCACCACAGCCTCGAGATTAGGAACTCCCTCTAACAACGCACAGGATTCCCCAATGATTCCGACCGCGTCGGTGCCACCTTCTTCGTCATGCTCATGTACGAGTTCGTCTACACCGGCATCGGCCAGTTCGTCGCTGCCTACGCCCCCAACGAGGTCTTCGCCTCGCTGGTCAACCCCCTCATTCTCGGAACCCTCGTCTCCTTCTGCGGCGTACTGGTGCCCTACGCGCAGATTCAGGAGTTCTGGCGCTACTGGATCTACTGGCTCAATCCCTTCAACTACCTCATGGGCAGCATGCTCGTCTTCGACGTCTGGGGCGCCGACATCAAGTGCAAGCCGCGCGAATTTGCCCGCTTCGATCCCCCTAACGGGACCACGTGCGGCGAGTACCTGGCCGACTACATCTCGCAGGGTGCCGGCCTCGTCAGCAACCTGGTCAACCCGGACGCTACGGCCGAGTGTATGGTCTGCTCCTACACAAAGGGCGAAGACTACCTCCGCACGCTCAACCTCAAGGAGTACTACTACGGCTGGAGGGACGCCGGCATCGTGGCCATTTTTGCGTGCAGCTCGTACGCGCTGGTGTATCTGCTGATGAAGCTCCGCACCAAGACGTCCAAGACCGCCGAGTAGATGTTCAAACACTCAAGAAACCTTTTCCGTCATATTTTTCACCATCTTCTTTCCACTCTTTCCTTATACTCTTGGCATTCTGGAAATTATTAGAGGTTATGAATCATACAAACTAGACTAGATAAATGCACTTTGGGGGGAATCCCATCGCATTTGGAGTACGGCCGCCAATTGTTACTTTCTTCTCACCCACTTTCACCCATTGTCTTTGCTAATACAATCACATCTCTTTTCACGGTCAAACCATGTCGTCTATAACTAGTAGGAATTATGAATTCAGTTTCTGAACTAGGTCCTTCATTATAAGTACTCTGCCGAAAATTGAACTCGACGCCCCAAATTGTTTGAGCCTAGCTCTGCCCGGGTGCCTTGTTTATTGTTGGCGGTTTAATTCCGTGTGTGCTGTGCACGAGAGCCCTCATCCTCACCTTGCGCCTTACGGGGTCATGATTGATTGAATCATGGATGTAAATCCTCGTACAGTCAATACAGTATTTGTTAAGAATACAGAATATTCTTCCGCAGTACGTCATGTTCGGAAAATGGGCCAAGTTACTCGTAAGAGGTACTTAATAACCATCATGTCGGAAGACGGTGGGAATGCGACGAGAAGGACTGGGCTATTAGTGACCGGCATCGACAACGTCTAAATGAATTTCCAGGGTTGGTGAAAGGCGCTGGGCTGGTGAGCTGAAGCGAATACAAATAAACATAATTCAAATGACTAGTTAGTTAACTACCGCTTGTTAGAATAGTGATTGCAGAAAGTCAAGTCGCAATTTAGTCACGAGCAAGGTTACCAGCTACGGTCTTTTATTTTCGAACAGTATCACGGAATAGACACCATTTCTACCACGCGAGCAGGCCGTGCTACGTTTCACTTGTTCAAAACAAACATACTCCCAAGCCAACCATACGCGCACGTCGGCCTTCTCCCGTGTCGTGTCGCCACCTCGAAGGGAATCTTTCTGCTTGGATGGGGTTCTTGGAAATGGATGCCGCGTTGGACGTCCATCCGGGTAGGCAAGAACTGCCAGACGGAGCCGTAGAGCTTCTCGACCGAGAAGCCCGTGAACACTATGGCATGCAAAGAGTCGTTCCACGGGATCGACCCGGGCGTCGAAGTCACCTCGGAGTTGAAGAACATGGTGCGGAAAACCTTGAGCGCGCGAGCGTCAACCGAGAAAGTTGGCTGGGGATCATGGTTAGGAGGCCCGTCCTCGGTGGCCGGAGGGGCGTCGCCGTCGGCATGAGATGCGATGCCTTTCGTCTTTGTCTTGACTTTGGGTGTCAAGATCAAACCGGCTGTCGCATTCAGTAGCAGGTTGCAATGAAAGTCATAGGGAAGCTCTTCTCTTTTTCTTTCGCTAGCTATGGAAGGAAGAGGGATTAAAATAGAGAAAATGACTGCTAGGAAAATAGGGATATTGGTGCCTGGAGCAGGCTGCCTGTGATAAAGATCACAGCTAATTACCTAGCAGCAAGGTTTTGCTGCCTAGGGTGCCAAGAGTGATTGGCTCATTTGATCGGACTATGCTCATGAGATGACCCGTGTGACACCGGCTAGCCGGAGGTCCGAACTCCCGGTCAAAGAGCCGTCTCAGCAATGTAACAACCCCTCAGCTAGGGCCTCACTGAACAGCTAGAAATAGGGCCCCAAGCCGCTTATTAGATTGAAGAAAACAAGAGCTTTCCTATGACTTCCATTGCAACCTGCTACTGAATGCGACAGGGCCCTTGTCCCTATGCATGCGACAGACCTTGAGGTCGTATTGGGTTTCAATGAGGGCTGTGAAGGCATCGAGGGCGCTCAAAATCGCCCCTTGAGTCGTATCAGCTAGTAGAAAGAAATGAACAAGGCTTCTGTATTTGCCCTTGGTCAGCAAGGCTGCCTCATATCCGCTGAAGCTGCGGTTCAGACTGAAGAAGTCGATATAGACTTTCTAATAGGGTCTTGGAGCCTTCTCCTTAAAGGGTCGTCTGGAGACCTGTTTCTTCGCCTTTGAACGGCGCACGGCTCACAGTCAGTTGGAATAGGTCACTTGATCCGGTTACTGCTGCCGGGGCTGCTGAGTCAACCTGGTTGAATTCAATGACCCGTTGACGATGAATTCGTTGTGTGTGACAGATAGTCTCTATCCCTCTAAAAATGGCCCCTGTTGCTGGGTTCCAGTTAAATCCCTTCTCAAGCAAGACGTCGAGAGAGGCGACGGATGTGTGGAAGTCAGGGATATAGGCGACGTCGTTCAATTGAAATAACCCTCCTTGAATTCGAAGATGAACCTGGCCGTAGCCTAGGATTTCAAGAATGTGACCTCCGGAAAGGATGCCCTCGGGGCTGCAGTTAGGCTTGTAGTTGAGCAGCCTGTCTAGGTTGTTGCAGATGTGTGTGTCCAATCCAGAATCGAGAATGAAGGAGTCCCTCAACGGATAGACCCTAGTTGCTGAGAATGACGATAGTTGTAGCTGCTGTTGTTGGCCCGGTTGTTGGACTGGCTGGTCATCTGGCTGCTGGTCTAGCCGAATCTCGATGCCCGCGAAGGCCATGGCTTTTATCGTCTCAGAATGGTCTTTTGTCCGTTTTTGCTTACTGGCACGGGCCCTTTCAACCTTCTTGAGGACATTGGGGTCTTCAAGCTGTTGATTGACCATGAATTCGACGTCCTGGTCGGGCTTCCAGTCGGACTGTCTGATCGAGCTGATCAGGTAGGGACATTCTGAGTAGAAATGCCTCTGCTCACATAGACACTTAGGTTTCTTTCCTGTTGATTTGGATGACTCAGATGACTGTTGCGGGGGCTTTTCATCTGAGCTGCCTTGGAAGGTTGTGAAGCTCCACTTGCTAGTCTGTGTTGCAGGGCGTTCCTTCTCGAATTCCTCACTGATTTCAAAGCCGTCAGGGATTGCCTTTTGAAGGGCTTTCTTTGAAGAGGTTCTTGCTAGGAAGCTTATTTGACGGTCCCAAAAGTCAGCAAAGGGGGGGTTTGTTGACCGAACGGCTTGAAGGAAACATTGTGTTGGTCTTAGGCCCTCGGCTTCAGGAAGATTCAGATTCTTCATCTCTGTGAGGACCTTCCTCCAGGAGGCTATCCAAGCTCGTTGGTCCTTCCGGGCAGGACCTTTCATGACTTCTTGGAATTGCTCTAGGACCCTCTGTTCATTGTTGTAGTCCAAGGGTTCGAGCCGGCCTTTCAAGACGGCTAGTTCTTTGGCATTATGGCGATCCGAGATATCCCCATAATAGCTGCCTACGGTGTTGATGATGTGTTGTTGAGAAGCTAGGGCTTTTAGCTGGTCTCGATAGGTCTGCAGTTCAGACCTATAGCTTTGGTGCAGGAATTCGAGGCGTCGGAATTCCTCTGTGGTTAGAGCCGCTAGGTGAGCAGCTCCTGGGTTGACGTCTTTGAAGGTGGGCTCTTTCGGCTTAGAAAAGGCCTGCTTTTCCCCCTCTGAGGGGTTGATGAACCTCCAAATGTCGTGTGTTGTGGCGTACTTCTGGATAATGTTAATCCAAATTTTCCAGTTGCCGGGTCCTTGAAAGATTACCCAGGAAGAGGCTTCCAAGCTAGCAGAGTCCATTATGGCAGCACTGAAAGCTATGACTAGCTGGCTCTCGAATTGGCTATTGGAAACAGGCGAAAGAGGCAGGAAAAGATAACAATATAATGAAGAGGCAGCTGAGTCGGCAAACCGGTCTCATAACTGTCGCATTCAGTAGCAGGTTGCAATGGAAATCGTAGGAAAGCTCTTGTTTTCTTCAATCTAATGAGCTGCTTGGAGCCCTATTTCTAGCTGTTCAGTGAGGCCCTAGCTGAGGGGTTGTTACAGTGCTGAGACGGCTCTTTGACCGGGAGTTCGGACCTCCGGCTAGCCGGTCTGATCTTGACATAATCCCCCAGTTGAAGCTGTGCAAAACTGAAGCTATTTAGAGAGCCGTTTCTAGAGCAAAGGAGTGGGAAGGAATGGATGATATGTGTCATAGGCCTATTCCTCCGAGTCCGATTCGGTGATTGAGTCAATAAGGGGCTTGACATCAATAAGGCCTAGATTCTTGGTGAATTCCTCGAATTTTTGACCTGGCAGGGGTTTGGTCAGTCCATCAGCTAGCATTTCAGCTGTTGGGGTGTATTTCCTATGACTTCCATTGCAGCCTGCTACTGAATGCGACATTGGGCTGGACCTTTGGGACCCCCCGGAATTTTATCACAGGCGACTTCAAGAATAGATTCGAGAGCGGTTGGTTCAACGCATGAGCGTCGGGATCCAAAACTGGCTGGGTCTTGGTCTTTGTCGCCGTTGGTTCTGGTTCAAACTATTCAGCCATCCTTCGCAATATGCGCGTTTGTGAGAGCAGGCGATGCAAAGCCGTGCTGTTGAGGTTTGGCCACTTGGTTTGCATCGCCTCGTCAACCTTGGTCCAGAGCATGTCCGAGTTGGACTCGGCGCGTCGCAACGCCTCGACAGTTCCTTTGTGCGCCGTTTGGCAAACGGGTAGGTGAACCTCTCCGGGATTGGCTCGCCGAGCTTGGCGGCTACCTGGAGGTTCTGCTCCCTCAAGGCGGCCCCCTCAAGGCGGCCCTGACGTGTGCCCACCTCAAGCTTGCTGCCTTCAGTCCATTTTCTCCCAAATATTCTCTCACGCGTGCAAGCTCCGATAATTATATTCCTCCTTGTCGGTGGTATGTCCTGAAGCAAGTCATTCTCCTTATTCCCTACCTTGCTAAATCGCCCCGTGTCAAGCCACCTCGAAGCGAAGCGTAGATTCCATTCCCATCGCTCTATCCACAGGCGTAGGCCAAAGCACTCGCCATGTCCGGGGTCGAAATCGTTAGCTTGGTTGCCAGCGTCATTAGCATCCTGGAGGCCTCCAGAAAGGCCTACGAGAAACTCCAAGACATCCACGAACTGCCCCAAGTCTTCCGACAAGTAGTCAACAAACCCCCCCTCGTCTTACAGACTCTCTAAAATGTCAGAACCCAATCTGAGCATGCCTCCGAGTCCTCCATCGAAACAATCACCTCGGTGGTCAACTCCCGCAAGGAGAATGCCCAAAAGCTGAAGACAATTCTCCAGAAACTCGAGCCCGACGAGCCAACATGGAGACTTCGCAACTATTTGGCGATCATCGAGAGTTGGGGGAAGAAAGGCCGTGTTGAGAATCTCATGAACAACATTCTCGAAGACGTGCAGTTCCTGGCGGCTGATAAGACGATGAAGGCCGCGACAGCAGAGCAAGTTCAAGATCTGATGGTTGCCATCGATGATCCTGGCAAGGTCGAACCATCAGCCCCAGACGAGAATTTCGAGAGACCAGGAGAGATCAATGTCTCCCACGGCGGGACCGGCAACATACACAATGTGATTGGCGATAACAACACAACCCTTAACTAGCGGATCGGGGAATATCTTCAGAGACTTCACTGGAGCAACGCTCAGTTTTAGGGCTTTAACGCCTCCAGAAGGTAAATAAAGGGCTTTATTCTACGTTTAACAAACATCTTTCGTATCTCTTTAGCAGTCTAAGGCACATTCTATTTGGGCCTCAGTACTGCTCTCTATTATCAAGGGCACATTCTACTTGACCTAGGCATAAGGTCTACCGCCTATTTTTCTCTAAGGATATGGCCTTGGTATTGGGGAGCAGTACTCAGGCCTAAAGTCGAATGTGCCGTAGCGCTATTAAAGAGAATCTGCCTCATCCCTCACAACGCCGGTACTCCACAGGCAGTAAATATGGTCTCAATGCGGGCGTGTTATGAACCCTCTTTCAATATGTTGGTTATATTGCCCATTAGGACAGTTCAATATCGGTACCTCCGTGACCCATTGCTAATGTTTTCATCTATAGAAGAAAAGAAGCGTGGGAAAGAGAGACAAGTCAAGCTCCTCCAGAAACTGTATTATTCACAGTATCTAATACCGCAAGAACATCAACTCAAAACCCGTTACTGGCACATGCCAGTGGTTCATCAGTCACTCACTATTCCAAGACTGACGCAGCATTTCAACTTCAAGTCTCCTGTGGCACTCGGCAGATCCCGGGTGCGGCAAGTCAGTGTTAGCAAGGTACCTTGCGGACGAGGTTTTATTACCAACAACATCCAGAACCACGTGTTTCTTCAAGGACAGCTTTCCCAACCAGAAAAGCGCCAAGATAGCCTTGTGCTGCATTCTCCGGCAAATCTTCTGCCACAAGCCTTCCCTACTTACGGACAAAATCCTGGACAAGTTCGAGACTGATGAAAACAATCTTCAGCTCTTTCGACAATCTTTGGGGCATCCTCATGCGTGTCGTAAACCACAAAGATGCCGGTGAGATCCTTTGCATCCTGGATGCCTTGGATAAATGCGAAGAGCAGGGGAGGTTTCGAATACTCGAAGCCTTGTGCGAGACATACTCGAGAGATGGAAGATGGAACCTCGTCTCTCGCTTCAAGGTCATCTTTACTAGCCGACCATACCTGGACATTCAGCAGCATTTCCAACCGCTGGAGAATGGCTTGCAGACGATTTATTTGAGCGGAGACAATGAATCCGAAGTTAGTAAAATCGCCGTTGAGATTGATCTTAACATTCAGTATCGGACGCAAGAGCTTGCCGCAAAGCTGAACCTACAGCCAAGCGAACGACAAGTCTTGGACGATGGGCTCACCCGTGTCCCCAACCGCACATATCTCTGGGTTCACCTGGTTTTTGGCGTGTTGGAGAGTCTGATTGTATGTTCTCAGTCAACCCTGGAGAAAACAGTCAACGAACTTCCCTCGACGGTCGATAAGGCATACGAGAGTATCCTTGATCGAAGCCCCGATTCGCGAAAAAGAAGAACGATTCTGCACATCATTGTCGCAGCCAAAAGGCCTCTGTCGTTGGGGGAAATGGCCATGGTATTGGCGATCAAGGAAAAACGCGGCAATTGCCACGAGATTGAGGTAGAACCTGAAGATCGATTTCGCAACACGACCCGAGCACTCTGTGGTCTGTTCGTGACTGTCACCGACTCCAAGATTTATCTTATTCACCAGACTGCCAGAGATTTTCTGGTTCAAGAAAAACGTCTAGACTCATCAACCGCAGCTCAACGCAACGAGTCTTCCTGGAAGCGGTTGCTGCGACCTGCCGATTCACACGGCATTCTTGTTGAAGTCTGCGTCTGGTACATTCACTTCGCTGGCGACATCTGCACGAAGGATCGAGCCGCCCAGCAGCACAAAGTCCACCCTTTCTTCAAGTACTGCGCAGTCTATTGGACAAACCATCTTGGGGCTGCAGACATCGAAAAGAAAGAGGCCATGGTGCCTTCACTGATGAAAGTCTGTAATACTCACCGGGAAGGTTGCACGGCTTGGTTGGACATTTACTCCAAGTATTTACGCATGCCACCCTACCTACGGAGAGGTTACACGATCTTCCTGCTGGCAACATTTTTTTTGGCGTGGTTGAGGTTGTGAAGAAATTGTTGGAGACAGACGCGGTTGACTTGCTATTTGGCCTATCGACCTTATCACTGGCCGCAGAAGAGGGTCATGCTGACGTCGTTAAACTTCTTTTGAACTAGTTATAAGCCTGGTTTTAGTTTCAGTCGACTTTCTTTAGGTTGGAGCAGGAATGTGGACATCAACGCGAGGGATAGAGGCCCCGATCGGCACTCTCGTTGGCCGCGGAAGGGGGTCATTCTGAGGTTGTCAGCCTGCTTCTCGAGTACAAAGCTGGGAAGAACTCTATCAAACGACTGTATTCTAGCAGTGCTGATATCAATACTAAGGACACCACTTGAATACGCGATATTCCGCGGACATGAAACAGTCGTTCGGCTACCCCTTGCGAGACCAGACATCAAGGTCCACCTAAAAGATGTATTGCACGCCATGAGATAGCTCGACTTGGGGTTCCTCAAACTTCTCCTTGATTCTGGCAATTTTGACGTCAACTCGGATGTCACGAGCTTCTCAGTCAGCGACCACCACCAGGGGAAAACGCCGCTGGCCCTTGCAATTGATAAGTCATTTCGCAGGGATGGCGTCGTTGGGATGTTCTGGACACGGGAAAAGTGGACGTCAATCGGAGATACAAGGAACTCCGGGGCAAGACACTACTGATGTTTGCTCTGGAGTAGGGCAGAGAAGGAGTCGTCAAGTTGTTACTTGATACGGGAAAAGCTGATTTTCACCTGCGAAATAAGTATGGGCCTTCAGTGTTGGATTATGCGAGGGTGCGTGGGAACCGCAACTTGAAAGCACTGCTAGGGGTGGATAAGCATACATAGTGTTGGTTCTGATTTCCTCTTTTGGCTTCGATGATACTTGAGCTAGGATATCAATCCCGACGGGAGACTCCTCCGTTTTTATATCTCAGCCTTGTTTTTAATCCTTCGCTGAAAAGAGGGTGAACGTACGGGGAGTGTCTTA
Source organism: Thelonectria discophora (assembly GCA_911649645.1). Taxonomy (NCBI): domain Eukaryota; kingdom Fungi; phylum Ascomycota; class Sordariomycetes; order Hypocreales; family Nectriaceae; genus Thelonectria; species Thelonectria discophora. The sequence goes on from CAJVRK010000012.1 coordinate 2,939,986, forward strand.
GTCGCTGTATCTCAGCTCTACTACTACTTACCTTGCAATCCAGTTACAGTTCATGGACATTGTAAAGTTCAGTGACGTAAAAGCATCACACTAGGGCAGTTCCGACTCTAACTTTATCTCAGCGAGGAAGAAGCGGAAAACATGCCAAGGAGAGCTATGCTAGTATGTATATTAGGATAGTTGTACCTTGAAACGTGCCAGGACGCGTATGTTCGCATGTATACAACAATAGGTCTACTTGACACGTGCTAAACATGTATATTGGTCAATGTTTGACTCATGTCACCGAACGCACATACCCTAAGTATCAACAAACGCGGGGATATAGTCACATGCTCTTCTCTATTCTCTCGAGGCGTACGTATGAAATGGTTAAAATGAATAGAAAGAACGGCAACTGCCGTGAATCGAAATCTGTAAATACATAAAACTGACGCCGCAACCCGGCAACTCATCCCCCTTACCTTCCTCTTCCACTTCCACACTTTCTCGTCCACACACAACTAACACTCACCTACTTCTGAAAATAAACAGCCCTTACTTGAAAGACCGTGGCCAATTCCTTCAAAAAGACCAAGAAGCCACTAAAGCTGAGCAAGCTGCGAAAACAGCGACTGGCACCTGTCCGTCGCATGTCCTGGCGCCGCACCCAGATCCCCGCAGGAGGCTTGAAGGGCGAGCTGTGCAACGCCATCAACCCCATTGACGACAAGCGCTGCAACAACTGCGGGCGAGAGCTGGCCGAGAATGCTGTGGCTCTGGATCAGGACGGAAAGGTCATCGGCACCCTTGTGAGGCGCACTGAACCTCATGAAAGCGAATCCACACGCAGGAGAGGCGACGCCCTTCGCTGGTGCTACGACAGCGCAAAGAAACAAGCCGTGTTGGCTGCTAATAGTGACAGCATCATTCGCTTTGAAGTTTAGTTGTGCTTGGAGCTTGAGGCCATCTGTTCGGACGGTTGGCATGGAAACAGATCTGGAAGGACACATTGAAAATTGGAACTTGAACTGCCCTGAGATACGTCATCGACCTCTTGAAGACTGCAGCCGAGGGGAAGCTCAATAGAAAATCACTTGAGACCTAAGCAACAAGGCTTCTATGTAAATGCAGAACGCTCTCGTTCAAATGTGTGATAGTCCGCCACAATACACTCTGCTATAGAGTAGTTGTCCATCCAACAACCACGAGTAATTTGGTCTCATTGAAGCATGTCAGCAGAGGAAAAGTCGTCATTTAGGAACAGATCGTCCACCCTGTCAATATAAGCTAGGCGTCCTTGACCCTCAACTCAATAAGGCCAGTGACCTGTTATTATCGTATAGAATACGGAACCAAGGGCAAAAATGTCCGTTGCCTCGGTTGATTTCCATTCTCGACGAGGATCAGAGAACCCCCCGTCTAGGAGTTAGCCACCGGTCAGGCTTCCTTCCGTACGTCGAGCCTCCAAAATCGCAAGGACGGAGTTCGCAGCGACCATCTAACTAGCGATGGAGAAGGAAGTTATCGAGCCGTAAGTCAGTATGGATGATGCTCTTGGAATGGATATACGCAATGGCCTCTGCAGCCTTCAAGCACCACATAATCCGAGAAGCAGGGCCGACTTCGTGGAAGTGATCAACGTGGCGTTGCAGGCTCCCTGGGTTTGCTTCCGTAAAACGCAGGCCCATCAAGCGGGTAGTTTTAAGGCTAGGCGGTGTTACATATTTTTTCCGAAAGCATGAGCCAATGAGAGGCCGAAACGAACTCCCGAGGAAGACGAGACCCTGAGGAATAAATCTCGAAAATTCATGTTATTCACTTTGGACCTGAAGGTGTGCATATAAAGTCATTTCCCCGTATCCCAAACGCCAAAAGCCCAATAACACAAGAAACAAACCCAAAACCGATGCTCCATGCCATGTCGTAACTGTCCGATTAAATTCTCAAGTCAGGCGGGTATCCTCAAGATACCCAAACCCCGTCGCGCGGTGACGGCCAATGGACTTTAGCCACGGGTCATCAAGCAATTCCTTGGCCGTGGCGCGCTTCTCGGGCAGCCACGTGAGCATGCGTCGGGCAAAGTTGATGAAGAGGGCGCGCTCACGGCCCTCGAGCATGGGCGTCTGGTTAGAGAGGCTGAAGAGCTCGTCGGGGATGAGCTCTGGGAACTTGAAGACTCCTTTGCCGGGTTAGTATTTGCTCAAAGGGAGATGGCTCTTGTTGGACATACCTTGGTCGTTGTAGTACTCGGATAGGGTCTGGCGGTCGGCTCGGGCGAGGAGCTCGGCGGGAGGAGGACCCAGGAGGCGAATCATCTGGGCGAGGCGGTTCTGCTGCGAGAACTTGCAGTGTCCGGGGACACGACCGCTCAGCAGGTTGACATCGCCCAACAGCTCCCACAGCTACACATGACGTCAGCACTTCATCCCACAAAACCCCCCTCTCCAGGCTCCCTCAACGTACCACAAGACCCAGGTTCCAGATATCAGCTGAGTAGGTCCAGCCGGCATTGAGAATGACCTCGGGGGCCTTGTACTCGCGGGGCTGGATGGCGTGGTTGTGAGGGGTCGCGACGTCGCCTCTCACGGCTAGGCCGAAGTCGGTGAGCTTGACGTAGCTAATATCGGAACGGAGATGGCCGAAGCTGTTGCGCGATTCGTAGACGGGGCGGCCCTGTCGTTCCTGGCAGGGCGCCGGGTTGGCCGTTTGGCGCTCGACGTATTCTTCGAGGACGCGCGAGTCTTCAAAGGGGACCATGAAATGGTCTCCTTTCAGGTCTGGAGCAAGGGTGAGCTTCATTGCCTCGGATGACGGGATGCTAGGGCCTACCAGTGTGAATGACGTGGCACTCGGTGTGCAAAAAGTCCAGCGACTTGAGCATACTCGGCAGCAGGGCCTTGATGGTGCGAGGCTGCACCAGGTTGGTCAGGCCGCTCTGCTGTCCCAACATCCACAGCGGCTGTCGCAGCGGCTCAAACGTCATGCAGACGTGCTTCCCCTCGGGGCCCTCAATCTCGAACGAGTCCAGCACGGGACGCACGTACTGCCGTCCCGGGTGGTTCGACTCGGCGGCGAACATCTGCTCCGACGTGTTCACCTCGCGCCGGGCAGCGGCTTGCACGGCGGGAGTGTTGTTGCTGATCTTGAGGGCGACGTACCGCTCGCTCTGCCAGGGCAGCCTGCAGTTTCTCAGTCAGACACGGGTTTTGACCGTTGGGGGAAATGGGATACACCACTTACCAATGCATAATTCTCGCCAGCCACACAGTCGACCCGGTGCCCCAGCCCAGCTTCGACACCAGCTCGTACTTGCCATTGAGGTTGTCACCTATGTGCGCGGGGTAGAAGTCCTTGGGGTTGTAGTTGCGAATCTTCTCCTCCTCGAGCGATCGCGGCGACGACTTGAGCGTCGACAGCTTGCGAAGGCCGGTGTTGCAGAGTTGAGCGTGCAGTCGCTGGTTGCGAACAACAGCTCTGCTGAGAGCCGGGGCGACGACGGCGAACCGCATCTTGGTCGGAGGGAAGGGTTGAGTAGATGTATTTTTGTTAGGTTGGGTGAGGCGAAGTGGTGATGATGAAGTTTTTTTTTTCTGTTGGGTAAGCTGCGTCGGTCTTGTTTACTCCGAGTCGGGAGAATGTTGCGTGTAAGTCGGGCGAATGCGCAGTGTCGCGTGAGAAGCTCTAGCAGCACGGGAAGAAAAAAAGAGAGAGAATTCCTTCCAGGAACAACCAAGTCGGGAGAAAGGGCAACGGGGACCCTTTAATATCAGATGCACGCACGCGTTAATTTTACGGAACTGGCCGTCGTCGTGGACTGAGGCCTCAATGCAGAGGCTCCTGCTCCAAAGCAACAGTTCCAGCCTCTCTCCCACTCGCTCGGTGTCTGTCGGTTATTCACTTCATCGTGCGCCCCGGGCAGACGGAGGTTGGAAAAATCTTGGCGGGCCAGCAGTTCACGAAGGCGGCAAATCGGCCCCGTCCTTCATAGACTTGCCCCCGGACTTGGGTCGGGTCTTTTCTTCTCCACGGGGAAAGCCTCTGCGGGGGAGCACCAGAGCGGCGCAGGTCGCAGGTGGAGTGAGGCGTGCTTGGGCATCAGGCCACGGCACGAAAACGCTCCGCTGGGAGAATGCAGGGAGGCAGGGGGTTGAGACGACGATGGGAGCCTGGTTGGTTCTGGGGGGATGAGAGTTCGGAAGAGGAGGGTGGCATTTGGCGGAGGCGCGATGAAAGACGAGGGGTTCGTGACTTGCCCGGATGAGCTGTTGAAGCGTGCGAGAGTGGCAATGGGAAAAAGAGGCGCCAATGCCTTTCTCCAACAGTGCAGACTCCAAACTTCCCCCGAGTGTCTCCAGCACTCTCAGCGCTCTTTTCCACCTGACTTTCCTCGCTGCAACTCCCACCGAAGCCTCCAACAGCATTCACTGCCCTGTACCCCAAATCTGCCGGCCTGGGATGGCTCGGGCTGCGGGGAAACCTGGAGGCTTGGCCGCTCGAGTCGAACGAGTCGCCCTTCGACCGGGGCCTCTTTCTTGCTTCTCTGCTTGCACTGGACTGATTCAGGTCCGTGTGTCACCGTCGTCCGATGCGCACACGACGTGGGCGGTTGAATCCCAGATGCATCGTGGTCAGCCTTGATCACTGGTGATTGCTGTGCGGCGAGATCAGGAGATGCGATGCGATGGGTGTGCTCACTTTCGGTACTGGACTTGACCTCTCGATGACGATAGCTTTTCGTCTTTCCATTGATTGTCGGATTAATTGTCTAATTGATTGCGAATAGATAAGTCGAGCCACGACCTATTATTGCACTCAAATGCAGCCAAATCCTCAAACGCCCTAGCAAACCGCAACATGGTCCGATAACGGAGAGAAGACCGCACGGCCTTTGTCCTCGGTTGATGCAACAAATCAATCTCGTCTTCATCTGTTGTCCCCGCAATCGATCTCGGAGACCGAATGTCGTTCGCATCGATTCCATCGGCGATTGCTTCCTGTTGGTCCCTTCACCTGATCACGGCAAAAACCCCCCCTTCCGATTTCATCGTTGACTGTGGCGTGTTCAAATGATGAAAAAGGCTTCTTCTCCGTCCATCGATCGGTCTTGGCTTCGGCAAAACGCCTCCATGACTAGTGGCCTGTTCGGCAACAGGGGAGCGCTGTTGACGCGGAAGCAAGCCGAAACTTTTTATTCGTACATACAAGTGTGTCTGTATGCTTTATTTATTTATTATGCTTCGGGCAATATGCTTAGTTAGTAACTCAAGTGTCTCACCATTCTCAGTCACTTTTGTCCATCTTGACCCTCCTCGTAACCATGATAAGTCAGCTGGACACGGGTGTCATCGGTATCGTAATCGTCCGATGGTCCCGAATCCCAGAGAAATGGGGCTGGTGAGTCATGTCAGCAAGCAGGAGACTCGCCGTTCGGTCAGATTACAATTCACAACTCTCGTCAACTCTTTCACCGCTGCTTTCAGAAGAAACCGGATACCCTCGTATGAACTTGCTTCCAACTCCCGTCCTAATATGGCCTCCTCACTTCCCGTCCGTCTCATTCCGTGGGATCCTGACTCAAAGGACCACATCGACCATATTACCAGGCAGAGAATCTCTTGCGGCTGGGATGCCGATAAGGTGCAAAAGTGGAAAGTAACGCAGAGATCGGGCCATAAATGTCTGTTCTGGATTGTACGGCATGTAGGCTTCACAGATGTAACTGGACCTATCTGACCTACTAATAGTCAATGTCGTCGGAAAAGTCAGAGACTGATTTAGAGGAGAAGCGTCAGGAGCTTATACAACTCCTCCCCAAGGTAGGCGACCCGTTGTATCCCAGGCACATGCAAGTTATAACCTCGCATACAGGACCAAAAGCCACTCCTGGATACATGCCCGTCACTTCGCGGAGCTCCTCGCACTCCCACCGAGCAGCTTTTTCATGCCCTCGGTCACATCTCTCTCGATACCGTGAACCCCGGCGCCGACAAGGTCAACCTCGACATTCCGAAGGACGGGCTGTACTGGATAAAGAGCTTTTACATCGAGCACGCGTTCCGCAGCCAGGGCGTCGGTCGTGCTGCCATGGATATTGTCGAGTCGATGGCAGCTTCCGAGCCGCTGTGCGCTCGAACGCTGGGGCTGGATACGGTTTCGACTCAGACTTATTATAACTTGGCAGAGTCCAAAGGCGAAGAGCGGCCAAAGGTTGGTTCATACACACATGAGGGTCACCATTTGCTACCTTTAGAGAAGCTGATAGTGGATGACAGAGTACTAACCAGGAATGGTACACGAGGAGAGGGTATGATCTTATTCTCGAAGTCGACAACCTATATGAACCTGCTGAGGGAGAAACATACCCTGAAATGAAAGCTGTATTTATGAGGAAGGAGATTGCCTAGGTACGCTTTAGAAGTCGGGTGACAAGTGCTTGTGTTAAGAGGAGATCTGTGTGAGGAGCAGAGACTTTGTACAGTCTACGGCAAAGAGGGACACGGATAGATGGACAGAGGGTGGTAGATATGTCATCCTTTTGCTCAAATCGAATTGTCGATGTTATCATATGTGCTGGAAAGTTGTTTGTTGGACATACGAACACAGCACACCGGAGCTGACGTCTGTTCCTCAGCGTCCACTTTCCCATCGCCGCAAAGGAGCTATTGATAAGTATTACTGTATGGAGCACAGTCGAATAAAGTCCTCAATGACGCTCCTATGCCCTCTAAGGTAATTTCTCGTGATGTTCTTGTTGAGCCGACATATCTGCGGTAAGATCCGGCGCAGTTCGTGAGTGAGGCCGCTGCCCAGGACCTCTGAAGCCGCTTTGCGACCAAGATGCCCTCGCTGACACATACCACAACAGGTGAGCCACAGGCTCAAAGTCAGTAATATTTCCGCACAATCCAGCATCAAGGACTCCCCACCATCTGTACAGTATCATGAAACCGCCACCGTTCGGGTGCATGCTGACGTGAGAAAGAGACATGTTCTCGTCATCGGGGCATCAAGTTCCCAAGGCAAAACTGAGGACTCAATGTCTAATTTCAACTTCTCGGGTGGATTTTCAAGCATTTCCTGCCTTGCCGACATTCTGGGCGGCTATATCTGGGGCTATTTCTAGGGGCGGAATGACCAACAGCCAACCGTTTCTCAAGCGTGCAGACTCAGTAGTGTTAGGCATGCTGGTCGACATGTAATTGTTGCCAATCAAACAGGAATCAAGTATCCATAGCTGATACTTGAATGCATGAGGAGTCGGGAGGCAGACGCCAAGGCAGCCACAAGTGTGCATCGCCTCCTTTACATGGCAGGCATTGGCGGCTGTGTTGATCCAGCGATTCTAGCGAGTTCACAAGCTCACACGTATTTAATCTCCTCACTTCAACTCGATCGAGGATAACTCGCGATAAGCCACGTGCAAGCAATGCCAAAACAATCTCACCCGAATCTGGCCATTATCTATTCTCCCCTCTATTTTGTTCGTATTGTCCCTCGTATTGAGCCTCTGCAGCGTCTGGTTTTGGCACCTGCCTTAACTGCGCGAGGGGAAAAATCACCACGTCACTTCTCCAGGACGGAAAGAATACCTCGGCACCTCATGCTATTCACAGCATCAACCCCGCTCTCATGGATCCCCTTTCCTTATCCGCCAGCATCGCTGGACTCATCAGCCTCGCGGACACCGTCTTCAAATACACCTATCGATACCTTCATGCAGCCAAGGGAGCCAAAGACGAGGTCCATTCCCTATCCACAGAGATAGGCAGCTTGTCCAGAGTCCTACGATCCCTTGAAGGACTCGCCATTGCCCTCGAAGCAGAGGGTCAGGATCCTCAACGAGCCATGGACCTGCGCCACCTGACTAACTGCCACGAAACCATTGACGACATCAGGAAGACGTTGAAGAAACCCTTAGAAGACTTTGATAGTGCTTCGAAGAGAGCTCGGCTTTCGCGACAGCTCAAATGGCCATTCTCCGCATCAAAGGTGCATGGAATCCTAGAGACCATCTCTCGTTACAAAGAGACGCTTACGCTTACCACTTCCACGGAAACCTTACGTCAGTTACGTCAATTCCCGTCGAAGAATACGGAACAAGCCAGAAAGATCGACAAAATCTACACCGAGGTTGAGATCACCACTAGAATCCAGACCGACGACGCAAAGAATCGCATCCTCGACTTCTTCATGAGTTCCCAAGTCAATCCTCAAGGTCACTTGATGCAGAGCATCAGCCTTCGACACAAAAACACTGGATCATGGTTCCTGTCTTCCACGGACTTCGATGAGTGGCTGCAGAATCCTGGCTCCAGAATCTGGCTCAGTGGTCTCCCCGGTACTGGGAAGACCATCTTAGCCAGCGCCGTGATCCAAGAATCCTTGAAGCGAGGTTCATCTGAAACTGGTGTTGCTTTCTTTTTTTGCGACTACAAGAACAAGGAGACGCTGCGACCTCTCAATGTATTGGGGGCAATTGCTTCCCAACTGGCTCGACAAAGAGACGACGCTTTCAAAATTCTGCAAGACTACTACGAGGATCTTCACCCACAACGAGGTCTCGCTGTGGTTTCCGAGGAGAAGGGGCTTTTGGCAACCATCTGCAACATGTCTGATCTGTTCCAACAAGTTATGATTGTGGTGGATGGTATTGACGAGTGTGAAGATGATTGCGACAACCTTCTTGTCAAACTGATTGGTCTGGCAAAGTAGGCCACCACTTCGTCCATTGCCCTGTTCAGTCGTCGCGAGGTTGACATTTACGCACGACTGAACAAGGATTTCAAAGAGATATCAGTCCAGGCTCATACCAAGGACATTGAGCTCTATCTTCGTGCAGAGATGGAAGCCAGAATCGCAAACAGGCGGCTTGTTCTCGACAATCCAGAGATCAAAGAAAAGATCAGTGACGAACTGACCAAGAGGGCTAACGGAATGTGAGTCACAGCCAAAGTCTTTGGCTACCCTTGCTGACTTCACTCTCAGGTTCCGCTGGGTTGTTTGCCAACTCGACTATCTCTCTCAATTCGACACAGACTCCGACCGCGTCGAAGCTCTCAACGACCTCCCACCAAGACTCCACGGTAGCTATCAACGGCTACTCGAGCGAGTCAATACACGCCCCCCAAAGGTCCAGAAACTGGTGCAGAGATGTCTCCAGTTCATCGCCCATTTCCCCGTCAGATTGTACATTCGCGACTTGTGCCAGGCCGTCTCAGAGCTCAGCGAGACGGCATCGTCTCTCGACAACGGTAATACAGTATCTGAGGAACGGATTGCCTTGCACTGCAGTAGCTTGATTCGCTAATCCGAAGATGGCCGTTACTTTGAATTTTCTCATTTCACCGTGAGCGAGTTTCTTCGAGGCGAGTCCCTGGAGGCGGCAGGCCTGCAGGCGTACAGCATCTCTATCGATCGCAGTTATCCCTTGATGGCTATGCAGTGCGTCAAGTTTCTACAATTGAAAACTTCAACCAGCAGCCATCCAAGACCGACGAATGGATCCGTGCGACCAACACGAGACGCTGTACACATCCGTTCTATGACCTTGCGGCTCTTTATTGGCCCAGATTCGCGTGGCATTGCCTCGATGACGAGAATTTGCTCGAGCTACTGAAGTTTTTCCGCCCACCCATGAAGTGGTATTTTCGCCACTGGTTGGAAGCTTTCTTGGTTGAACTTCAGCTGGTTTTGAACCTAGACAAAGGGGACCCTGTCCACTGGGACTCTTGTCGCAGAGAGACGATTGACCTGGCCCTCGAATCTGGTGTCAAGCCACTTCACGTGGCAGCCGCCTTGAGTCTACCTCAGATATGCGATTTTCTTGTCGGTGCAGGAGCTGATGTAAATGCCCAATGTAGCTGGGGAACGCCGCTCTATTTGAGCCGAGTTTGGTTCCTCGACCTGCTTGGACGGCCCCATGGCGTTCCGTTTTTGATGCATTCCGATTGGGAATCCGTTCTCGCTTTATCTACTATCAGGACTGCGACAGCGATATCACTAGCTGAAGCTGGGGCAACCGTTTGTGAAAGACCAGGTCTGACCACCGGCCCTTCGCTATTTGGCGTCACCTTCATTCTTGACTACTCTCTGGAGGACTTCGAGTCTACCATTGCCATCTTGTCAGAGGGTATTACCCCAGAGCAAAAAGATATCGACACATTTTGGGAAGTTTCCAGCCTTTCTGCGTCCAAGGATTTGGAACCGCACTTGCTCGACTTACTCCATTATCTCCAAGATTCTTCTGCGTACAATTTTTGATTGGGGCCTCAAATTCGGGGAGACAATTTGGACCCTGGCAACGGACTCGAACTTTGCCTTCGACAAAAGCCTGGCGGATAGCCGAATCTCCCTAAGCCACGACGAACTGCCCACCTGGGTATTCATGCTGGTATCAGAGGATGATTCCGAGACCTTTCAGCAGTGCCTGAATGATAATGGTTTTGATATAATCGCAGGAACAGTTTCCTGGACCAACGATGGCGACCCAGTACACTATTCGGGCACCCTGCTGCATTTGGCTGTGCAAAATGACTCTTCTATGTGCGCGAGGCTTCTTCTGGGGGTGTCACGGACATCCGAGGCAACGAAGGCCGAGACAATAGAAAGCAGCCGAAGCCCGACCAAGTCGGGGCGAGACCGCTACGAGGAATGTGTTGGGGGCTTGAAAGCCTGAAAATGGGAGCCTAAGGCAGCAGGACAGGTGGCCAGAAGGGGGATTAGAGGGCTATAAGAAGGGGAGATATTGGCGACCAGAGGAAGGAAGGTTAAGGATTAATTCTATCATCTCATTCATCATTACGACCTCGTTCCTTGACAACCGCGACCTCGCAGTTATCCTGTTTGACCTCTTCACTCCTTCCCCTCGCAATAAGTCCCTGACAGGGGGCGGGAGCTGATCCGCATCTCGAAGCAGATAACGGCGACGCGGCGGTACTCTGGGCTGCAGGAGGCCAGAGTATCGCCGTCCTGAAAGTCTTCGTGGATCATGGAGTTTCTCTGCTCTGTCAGAACGCGGAGGGCTATACTCTTTGGCATAACTGCATTCGAAAAGGCAGTTCCCGACTGATGCGATTTCTATTTGAGACACAGCGTGAAGCAACCAAGGAGGCTGTGTTCATGCAGAATGCAGATGGTCATACTCCGTTGGAACTTGCCCTGGTTCGCAAGGGAGTTCTTGAAAGTAGCTCCGATTGGCAAGAATCATGCGCATTGGAGATGCTTTCGTTCTGCAATGAGGTCCCATCTTTCTGGCTGAAGCACCGCCGCATTTTCAAACTCGCATGGGCTTTCGGATCAAGCAAGGTGGTTGAAAGTCTCCTGAACTCTGGGCTGAAGCTAGATAGGACCTTACCCGGCGAAGAAAACCCATTGCATCTCATTCCATTCTGGGCGTCGGTCGAATTTGTGGAGCTCTTGAAGAGACATTACCCACATTCTGTGTTGGAGAGAGTCGACGGAGTCCTCCCGGTTATTAGGTACCTAGAGACCGCGATCGGTGACATGCAGCTGCCGGACGAAGATGTCATCGAGTCGCTTACTTGTCCAGAGATGTTCCAACCTGGAGAAGGGACGGCATTGATGCCATGGAAATCCGCCTGTGTTCTTCAAATTCAAGCCAAGGTTGCCCTACAGGAGAACATGGACGACCTGGTCAATGACGTCTGGTTGATGCTTCTGAAGCTCCGATGGATGACAATGTACGAGGAAGCTACTGGAAAATGCGGCTTGCACGTCCTGATGAGTGCCAACGCCCCCTGGCGCGGTGACACCTCACTTTCAACTCTCTTTCTTCCTCTCTCATACACCCAACTTCCTCCTCTTAACTTTCTAAAAGGCCGCCTTTTTAGCTAATCTAAGCGTTATTTTATTGCCATTTTCATTATTATTATTATCTTCGTTATTCTCATCATTTTCATCATCTTCTTGCCGATCTAGTCGCTGCTAAGTCCACATTGCAGAGAGGGGCCCGGTGCGTCTGCGTCTCTACTCGCCGTAATCCGTGTCAATAAGCCGAAGAACGAAAGGCAATGAAGATGACGTCAAGAGAAGAGACTGACTGAGGAAGATTGGAAGGTGCTACAGGAGGTTGTGGACCTCCTCCGCCCCTTTCAGGAGGAAACAATGCGGTTCCAATCCCAGTCTCCCGGCTACATTGGGCGGATACTGCAGAGTCTCTTCCGCCTGATTTCCCACTTTAAGGACGAAAGGGATCGCCGTTCCCCTGACCTGACTACTGAGCCTAACGACTCGCAACGAGCGCAGCGTACGATTGTTCCGCCACGCCGATACGATGACTGTGAACTTCAGTGGCAGTCACAGCCAAGAAGTCATAGTCAGGCTGCTTCCTTCGCTGCTAAGTCTTCCGAACTAAGCAGTGATGCAACGGAATACCTATGCCTCTGTTGCCAATTAGCTCTGAACCACCTAGAGAGATACAAGGAGCTACTGGATGTCACACCGGTCTATTGGGCAGCTGCTATCCTTCATCCGGCGTTATCAGCCCGTTGGGTTAGTCGGATGGTGCCGGGCAGGGCAGATGACATCTTCAACCGAGTTGAACACTTCTTCAGGGCTGGATGGGCTGTGACGGACCCAAGGCCTCGATCCAAGACCCCTGAGCAGCCTAGCAACCGGGAGGGATGTCTCCCTGACCTCCTTCCCAAGGATTTCTATGAGAATCTCACTGAAGGAGATGGCCCGGCTGTATTAGAGTTGCGGTCGTGGTTGGGAAGGTCGCCGGAACTGATTGACAACCCAATCGCTTTTTGGCAACGGCAAGAGCAGGCTTTTCCTATGTTAAGTCAAATGGCCTTGGATATATTATCAATGCCTTCAATGTCAGCAAAATGCGAGCGTGTTTTCAGTCAGGCAAAGCTTACAATAGGGCCGCAACGGCAGAGCTTATTTGACGAGACTTTGGAGGCAATTGAGTGTTTAAAAAACTGGAGGAAAGATATAGCTATGATTAGTTAGTCAAGTTATTCAAGCCATTCAATTCAATTCAATTTTCAATCATATAAGTCAAGTCGGAATGCACTTAATTCAAGCCATTAAAAAATCGACTTGAACTTGAATTGAGCGCAGCGCTGGGGCTCCCCCCTTTCCTTCCTCCCATTCCTATTATTTGCAAGTGAACTGTACGATAGGCTCGACGATAGAGAAGGCCTTGCCGTAGTGGGCTTCGCAGACGACACAAACTTACTGGCTATTGGCAAGGATGCGAGGAGGACGAGCCAGTGACTCGAGAGCGCCTGGCTGGTGTGCGAAGAGTGGGCGAGAGAGTATGGGGCTGTCTTCGAGCCAGCGAAATGCGAGCTGGTTCACTTTAAGGGCGGACTGAGGGCCGGCCCGGCGCCAGTGCGAATCGGGGGCGCCACGATCACGCCTCGGGCGTACACAAGGTTCCTGGGCCTAATACCCGCTGGCATTATGGGGCATCTCTCTGCCAACCTCGTCCCGAGGTTGGTCTGAAAACCCTGCGTCAGCCTGGAAACCTTGCGCCAGCAAGTTTGGCCTCACCTTTACCAAAAAAACCCCAAACCACACCAAATTTTACAATTTTTAAGTAGTCACTACGCAACACCAAGATGCCCCGTCGACAACACAATTCTAGGCATTCTCTGCCTCAAAAGACCGTTGCGGAAAAAGCTCGGACCGAATTACGAAAGAACGTGCTCGCAGCACTCCATCCAAATGTGCCCTTTAACACACGAAAGGCTGCAAAAGATGCTGCATCCCGACCTTCACAGCGAGCCCTAGCCTCCCAGTTAGGCACATCCAAAGATTATATTCGACGCATTGCTCTTTCAACTTCACCTCATTTACGCCTCCGAAGCCTCCTGGCCGCCCAGGGCTGCTCACGCGTGCCGAAGATGCAGCTGTCGCGGCCTTCATTATCTGGCTGGAAAGATCCGGCTTTCCAGCAGAGAAATCACAAGTTGAAGAGGCCGTGCCGGGAATCCTACGTTCTAGGGGTATCGAGAGGGATTCTCTATCAAAGTCATGGTATCCTGACTTCCGTCGTCGTCATCATGAGCTGCGGAAGACGTTCCTGAAGGCTGTGGATAGAGCCCGCAAGTCATTCGAAGCCTCTGATGTTGAGGACATCGAGAAGTTCTTCTCCAACCTTCAGACCACCATTTCTGACTATAGTATCGGCCCCTCAGAGTGCTGGAATGAAGACGAGTGCGGGATCCGTATCGGATGCCTTCGAGAAAGTATTGAGGTCCTTGTCGTCAGGTCGACACGATTCCAGAGTCCTGAAGTCACTGATCCGGCGAACCGTGAGTCCCGCACGCAGATTGGAGCAGGAAATGCTATTGGAAATAGTATCTCGCCGTGGCTGATCTTCAAGACATTTCCATCGGAATCTTGGGATGATCTTGACGTGATCCCAGGTATGCGATTTGCACACTCAGACACCGGCTTCAGCAACCAAGATATCATGGTGAATGGCTTCATTCCTTCAATTCATTTTCCTGGCTTGCTTCTGCACAGTCGCAGCAAAAAGGAGTGTCTCTCACAGAGTGGTTCGGTTGCAACGAGTGGCTCTATGACGCCTCCTCGTCTCATACCAAGCTCGAGGCTCCTCCCGTCGTTCGGGATGACGAGGAGAGAATCTATCGCCTGCTCGTTAATGATGGCTTCTCAGGGCACCTAAGATTCGAAGCCATTCAATATTGTATCCAATTTGACATTATCATCTGCATCCTGCCGTCGCATTCAACACACCTCACACAACCCCTCGACGTCGGCGTCTTTCAGGCCCTCAAGAATATGCACCAAAAGGAGCTGCGAAAAGCTATTCGAGAGGGCAACCTAGGTTTCTCGCGGGTGCAGTTCGCCGCGGCGTTCAAGAAAATCTACACTGCTGGCTTCACAGCAAGCAATATAACATCGGGCTTTGAAAAGTCAGGTATTTGGCGTACGACTCCAACGCCTGTGATCGAGCGTATCCTTTCCAAGCAGCGGCAGCAACATAGGGCAGTTCACCCTTCTATTCTGGACCGGCTGCCCTTAGAGACACGATTTCAAGATGCCCAGGACCAGATGAAGAGAGTATATGACCGATACCAAGAAGTCATGAGCTCGCCGACATTAGCAGCAATTTCCAACGCCTGTAATGTCATTGCAGAGGCAGCATTGATGCATCAAGAGCGTGAGACATTCGCCGCCGACCGTCTTAGCCGGCTAGAAAAGTATCATAAAAGACGGAAGGTTGGTCAACGGGTCAGACCGACGGGCAATTTTATCACCAGTGTCAGCTTTGATGATATTCAGACTCAACACCAGGCGTCATAGGAAGCAGCCAGAGTCAAGGCAGAACGCTCACAACTACGGATGACTAGATCCCTTATTATCCAGGAGATTAGCACCTTCAAAGACCGTTGGAGGAAAGAGAATAAGGACAGGAGAGTGCAGAGTATGCCCAGGCTAACGTTGAATCAATGGCTCCAGGAGACCGGCAATTCCGACCGAGTTCATGACCTTGAGACTCAAAGAAAACAACATGCCGATATCCTGAGCCAGAGACCAAAAATGTCATTTCCTGATGCCCGAGATCGAGCCCGACGTGCCCCAAGACCGATTCTCGCGATGGACCAAAGTGCCTGGCCTGATGACGATGATGTCGTCCATTTCACGGGCGTCGGACCATACGAAGATGAAGAGGATGATGATATCGAGCTTGAGGCATTGAACGACCTTGAAGATGAGGATATTGAAGACCTAGCAACACCCCCAGGGATAACCTCATCGCCGCCTTTGGCTCCCTCTGACCTGGGCCTCGAACAGGACACTCAAAACATCATAACAGCTGCTCCGACACTCACAACACCACGGGAAAGCGGTTATAGAAGGATCATGAACCTCATTACCAAATTAATTAGTCACAGACAACTGGGGTGGTTGGATTGAACACATCGTCAACAGGGTCATGAGAGGCAGCCAAATTCAAGCCCGTCACTTAGTCAGGCCAATTGAAGCTTGAAATGCGATTTCCGCCATTTTCATCAATGTATTCATTTTCGGCTTTTCCCCGGCTATTCAATAAGCCAATTTTCAGCTTATTCCATAAGAAAATGGCTATATCGTGAAGTCTGAAATGTCATGATCGTATAATGGTCTATTTTACAGTTTGAGGGGCTGCTAAGCTCGGGGCGAGGTTGGCAGAGAGATGCTCCACAAACTTGGCTCAAAAGATTGCATCCTAACTTCTCCACCCTTGTATGGTACATGCAGATGAGATAGAATCCGGATGCTTAGGACCCAGAACTCGATGTCGAGCTTCAGCACATCTCTCCATCAACGCCAAGGCGTCATTATGGCGGCCTTGCCTTTTCCAGGAGAAGGCCAGATTGTTCATGCTGGTCAGCGTATCCGGATGATCTGCCCCCAGCTTGCTCTTGCGAGTCTCCATCACTTGCACGTTCAGCTTCTCTGCCTCCTCCCATCGGCCCTGGTTCCAAAATGTCGATGCAAGATTGCCCATGCTGGTTAGCGTATCCGGATGATCTGCCCCCAGCTTGCTCTTGCGAGTCTCCATCACTTGCACCTCCAGCTTCTCCGCCTCCTCCCATCGGCCCTGGTTCCTGTATGTTGATGCAAGATTGGCCATGCTGGTCAGCGTAGAAGGATGATCTGCCCCCAGCTTGCTCTTGCGAGTCTCCGTCACTTGCACCTCCAGCTTCTCTGCCTCCTCCCATCGGCCCTGGTTCCTGTATGTTGATGCAAGATTGGCCATGCTGGTCAGCGTAGAAGGATGATCTGCCCCCAGCTTGCTCTTGCTCATCTCCATTACTTGCACCTCCAGCTTCTCTGCCTCCTCCCATCGGCCCTGCTTCGAAAATGTTGATGCAAGATTGGCCATGCTGGTCAGCGTATCCGGATGATCTGCCCCCAGCTTGCTCTTGCGAGTCTCCATTACTTGCACAAACAGCTTCTCTGCCTCCTCCCATCGGCCCTGGTTCCAAAATGTTGATGCAAGATTGGCCATGCTGGTTAGCGTAGAAGGATGATCTGCCCCCAGCTTGCTCTTGCGAGTCTCCCACTGAGAAGGCACATCACTCCGGCGATCTCTCCTAGAGCGAAGAGACAGCTGTGAGGACCTCACAGAGGACCCCCTACAGATACCAACAATCGCCCGAAGATGCCTACCGTGGCAGGCAGAAATATCCCACGAGGAGCTGGCTGCAGCTACAATCCACGTCAAGAGCACCTCGCCAGGTACAGACGGTATCTCTGTCCGGCTGCTGCGAGCCTGCTGGCCCTGCATCCGGGAACGGGTACGGAACCTATTCCAGGCGTCCATCGGACTTGGCTACTTCCCGGAACCGTTCCGGACAGCCGAGGTAACAATGCTGAAGAAGCAGGGAAAGAAGGACTACACAAACGTCCGATCCTGGAGGCCAATCGCTCTGCTATCCTGCCTTGGCAAGGGGCTCGAGAGGCTCGTAGCCCGGCGGATGGCAACAATAGCCCTCACACACAAGGTTTTAAGCCCCCAGCAGGTTGGGGCCCTGCCAGGCCGGTCAGCAACAGACTTAGCAGCCTGCGTCACCCATGAAATTGAGCATGCACTGGAGCTCAGAGGCACAGCAACGATGATGACCCTGGACGTCAAAGGCGCCTATGACGCTACACTCCAGCGACGCCTGGTGCTACGCCTAATCCAGCAGGGGTGGCCGCGTAACATAGCCAGATTCGCCGGCACATTCATGCAGGACAGACAGGCTAGCACGCGGCTAGAAGACATAACTACAGAGCCCAGCATCATCAGATGCGGGCTGCCGCAAGGATCACCACTCTCGCCGATCCTCTTCATGCTCTATATTGCAGACATCTTCCTCGAAGATACAATCCACCGGTTCGGCTACGCGGACGACATCTGCGTTCTACGGACAGAGAAGACACAGGAAAGGAACACCGAGCTGCTGGCTGAGGACCTACATAGCATCCTCAAATGGGGAGCTAACAACAAGGTCACCTTTGACCCGGACAAGGCGGAGCTGATGCATTTCACACGAGCCCGGACGCCCCTCCCAACAATCGAAATCTCAGCACCCGAATATGGCTTCCAAATTCGACAGACCAAGGAGCCAGCCATACGGTGGCTAGGGATCTGGTTTGATAGGAAGCTTAAATTCGCACAACACGTACGGAAGCGGATCGCACGCACCCAAGCTGTAATAGCGCACATCCAGAGCCTCGCGAACACACAGCGCGGACCCCCCTCCGGATCGCTCAGAAAAGCAGTCCGGACCGTTGCCATCCCATGCCTTACCTATGGGGCTGAGGCCTGGTACGAGGGAACAACAAAAACGCGAAGGAACTCCAGCCTAACACTCGACCCAACAATCAAGACGAGACAGGAACATCTCCTCGATGAAATGGCCCAGGTGCTCCAGGCGGCCCTGAAAGCTATCCTCCCGGTCTGGCGAACGACACCGACCGCATTACTATATAAGGAAACCGCGATCCCGACGATCCGAGTCATCCTCGAAGGGGTTTACATGAGACTGAGCCAGCGGCTCAGATCCGTAGATGCAGACCACCCACTCGTACCCCGAATAGCGAGACGGCCCTTCCCACCCGGGAGAGGCTACGGTGGCCTGCAGCCAACTCGGACTAGGATACAGAGGGCAGCAAGGCTACTCCCGACCTTCCCTCGACCACAGCTCCTGCCCAAGAGACATCAACCCCCCCCAGCCACGCTGATAGACAAGGGCTCTAAGAAAGAATCCGCCAAGGCCTTCCAACGCTGGCTAGCAACAATACCGGACGACCATCTGATCGTATACTCTGACGGATCGAAGAGCCCTACTGGCGCTACCGGCTGGGGCTACGTCATCCATAGGGCCGGCACGAAGATCGCCGAAGGCAAAGGCCGCCAGGCCTCGCAGAAGTCTTCGACGGAGAGGCAGAGGGCGCCCGTCAGGGCCTCCGGCATGCCTGCCGCATCGACCCATCAGCCCAAACTCACGTCTGCATAGACAACACGGCAGTCATCCAAGGACTCCTCGGAGATGCGCCGAGCAGCTCCCAGGAAGCCTTCTTAGACGCACATAAGATCATAGCCACAGCGCAAGTCCAGGTCCGCTGGGCCCCCGGACATCAAGAGATCATCGGAAACGAGCAAGCTGACCAGCTGGCAAAGGCCGGCGCCAAGCTCCCAGCAGACCCAACGAGACAACCCACCTTAGCCGGTGTGAACGGACTCCGGAGGGCAAAAACCAGAGAACAACACGCAGAGTGGTGGCAGGCACAGCTGCCAAACATCAAGAGATATAGGGAGCTAGGCCTAACAACCGCCTCACTAGCCAACCCAAAGGAACTCAACCTCCCACGCCCAACCCTACACAATCTACTGGCCGCAAGGTCAGGCCATGGAGATTTCGACTGGTACCATCGCAGATTCAACCACGAACATAATGACCCATGCTCCTGCCAAGGACTCCGGACCCCGGAACATCTCATCTTCTGCCCAAAAGCCAAACTGCACCAAGCACAATGGCCAACCTTTAAACCCCAGCCTCGAAGCCCCAAGGAATACTGGCGCCGCCTGGTGACCAGCCCGAAGGACTTCGCAGACTTTGCCAAGACGACAGGCTTCTTCACAGACATCTGCCCAAACACGCACAGACGGCCCTCCAAGGCACACAGACAGCCCACCAGGGCGACCTAGGCTAGCAGCCTACCCTCTCCTTAATTCATCCCAGACAACATAGAACCTAGGGCTCAGCCCGTGGATCATACAGACTGACAGACAGACCGGACACGAGCTCAAATGGAGGAGCCAACGGACACGGCTAACACCCTTACTTTCCTTCCTAAAGGCAGATTCGCCGGATACTCTTCTAGATAGTCTATTAGATAGTCTCCAGCGCGCCGCATACCCCACGGGAGGTCTGGGGCGCCCCGCGCCCCCCTCGGCGTTAAATATACTACTACTACTACTACTCTTGCGAGTCTCCATTACTTGCACCTCCAGCTTCTCTGCCTCCTCCCATCGGCCCTGGTTCCAAAATGTTGATGCAAGATTGCCCATGCTGGTTAGCGTATCCGGATGATCTGCCCCCAGCTTGCTCTTGCGAGTCTCCATCACTTGCACCTCCAGCTTCTCCGCCTCCTCCCATCGGCCCTGGTTCCTATATGTTGATGCAAGATTGCCCATGCTGGTCAGCGTATCCGGATGATCTGCCCCCAGCTTGCTCTTGCTCGTCTCCATCACTTGCACAAACAGCTTCTCTGCCTCCTCCCATCGGCCCTGGTTCCAAAATGTTGATGCAAGATTGGCCATGCTGCTCAGCGTAGAAGGATGATCTGCCCCCAGCTGGCTCTTGCTCGTCTCCATCACTTGCACAAACAGCTTCTCTGCCTCCTCCCATCGGCCCTGGTTCCAAAATGTTAATGCAAGATTGGCCATGCTGCTCAGCGTAGAAGGATGCTCCTCTCCAAACATGATTGCCCTCCTTTCTACGGCCTTTTTGTTTAGCTTCTCTGCTGCCCTGTAGTTGCCTATTGTAAGCAAATACCATGCACAATTCGTCAGCAAATTAGCCCACTGCTGCTGGCTTTCTTCAGGCGGTTCCTCCTCCATAATAGACTCAAGATGGGGAAGGAGCATCTGGCAGGTTGGCCAGGTCTCATATTCGCCAGATGGGAAATGTCTTAACATGGCTAATAGAAATGCTTGCTTCCATCTTTCTGCATTCTTAGTTCGAGATAGCCAAACTCGCGTACAAGATTGCACAAGGGAATGCATCTCCCAAATGTTACCTTTTGTAGTTATGGACATAAGCGAATAACCACGGAGAATATCTAGATCATTCTCAAATCTGTCCTCATTATCGCTGTCTTTTTCTGGCATATCGCCCTGATAATTGCAAAGCACAAGCTCGGGGATGCCTTGCGGATTGAAAAAGCTCATGAACGAGAGCAGGTCGGCTGCCGAGGGTGTCTCGCGACGTATTTGCTCAAACGTCAATTGCCAGGTTGTGACAATAGAGTTTGCGACAGTCTCATCTCGTCTTAGATCTCCCGCCTCGCAGTTGAGGAGGCTTCCCTTCTTTTTGTCGCTCTTGCGGAAGTCATCCAGATATGTTCTCATAGATACGCGAGGAGCACGACGATTAATGTATGCCGCCGCCTGGGTGATGGCGAGGGGGATGTGATCTAGACTATCGAGGAGATCTGCAGCGGTGTCCTGGTCAAAGTCTCCTTCCAGCTTATTTTGAAGTAGCTCCAGGGACTGGGTGCTGTTTAAGGCTGAGACTCTGTAGACTGTTCTGTAGGAACCTGTTAACTTCTCGGCGACATCGAAGCTGCGAGAGGTAATAAGAATGGTTCCATCGCGACGCTTTGGCAAAAAGGAAGCAAGTGGCAACTCGCCCCTAATCAAAGTGGGATTCGCATCAGCGAGTCGACGGTTAGGATTAGCTCTAGGTTGACCATAGAATACGTCAACATTATCAGCATTATCCAAGATCATCAGCCATGGACCGTTTTCCTCTCTCTGCAACCAGTCGCGAACTAGTGCAAGCACGTTAACACTAGGATCATTTCGCTGGGGCAGATTAAGTTTGTCTGCGATAGCTCGATATTCCTGTTCGAACCTGATTTCAGAACTCGCGTGCACCCAGAAGACGCGAGTTTGCGGCGAGGTTTCGCGCATAAGATAGGCGAATTCTATTGCGACCTGCGATTTCCTGTGAAGTATTAGCACATTGGCAATCTTGGGCAATTAACGTCAACTTGTACCCAAATCCGCCCATGCCGACCAAGGCCATACGGCTATCCGGGCCATTATATTGTTCCATCAGCCAAGCCAAATTATCCGGTCGATCGACGAAGTTGGCGTCACGCACGAATGGCATGTGAAATACTGGCTCATGGGTGCATAATGCATTATTGTCGGGGTGGACATGGATGCCTTCGACCCTCTGCCGAATGTCAAGAAGAAGCGTGCTATAAAAGATAGCATTAGCAAATACCCCACCATCTTGCGTTACTTACTTACGTTTGATCGACTTGAAGCCCAAGAGTAATTGTCTGTTCTTGACGTTCTAGCCCGGAGAGAATATTGTCTATCTCCCTACTGTTGAATGGCCACCTGAGGGCACGAAGGCCGAACCGGTGCATTACCCGTCGCCTCGTAGTCGGGCCCAGCCTGCTCTGCACCTGCTCTAGCACTGTTTTGCAGTCTTGGAGAGATTTGGCCAGTTTTTGCGATGTCCGCAGCTCGTGGCCATCCGGACCATGGAGAAGCTTCTGAACCGCTCGGAATACTGTGTCCAGATGCTCTAACCGGCTTCGGAGGCGCTCAATGTCTGCCTTGGCATTGCTGACGGCAGTGGAGTACTCGAGACATAGCGTGGAGACCTTGGCTGTCAGCTCGATGATTGCGATGACACTCGCGGCTAACCCGACGGCCTCAGCCATAGCGAAAGGGAGCAAAGGAACGGAGGGAATATGAGCTTCGAGATGAACAGTTCGAGTTTGATGGATTAGAGTGGAGGGAGGATCGAGAAGGCGCGGCGGCAAGAATCAAAAAGGGTCAACAGCACCCCCCCGCCGATGCGGCTGAGTTGCAGACCCTGATATTACGTGCCTTGCAGTGATTGGCCAAAGCCAAAGCATCACTGGAGGAACTTACGGATAGAAAAAAACGAGGACAAATTGTCGGACCGACCAAGAGGTCGGCCCGGACGTCACGTGCTTTTGAACACATATGAAGGAATCCCCGCACAACAGAACATAAGCAATAAGACGAAGAACACACACTACACCTACATACACATCAATCAATTCGCACTTTTGACCTCGCTCTATTGAACACATCAACATCATGATAATAGACTATTTGAAAGCTTCAGTTCGCGACTTTTCCCTCCCTTTAACTCGGACCGCGACGACGAACTCGCGAGATATCCGACACAAATACTATGCCAAGCTTATGGTCGTTAGAGAGGTCTCTATAGTGATAACTCGTAACTATGCTTTTAACGCGTGCTAGAATGCTAGAAGACGTCAAACTTGCCCATCGCCCCCTTCGATCTTAGTGAGGATGGTTGGGGTAAGTGCGCAACCTCCTCCAGCGGTCCACCCCCGTTGCCGACCCGGGCAGCGCCTTGGTCCAGCGCGAGGACGGGTCGTACACCACCATGTTGCCGCCTATTGGGCTAGACCTGGCGAGCATTGCCCTGCCACGCTTGCAACACGCCGAGTACCTTACCAGCACCGTCGTGATTCACCTAGTGTCGCTGTACTGCCTGCTCGAGCCAGAAGCCTTTCTCCAGCGTCTGCGGGCGTTTTACGATATGCGGTCGAGGGGGTTACCGTGGATGCGAGTCTCTGGCACATTCAGATGCTGCTCGTGGTCGCGTTTGGGAAGTCCACCCTAAAGTGGTCTCACCCACGGGTTGGCATAGCCCATACCAGACAAGAGAGGTTCCCTCGTATTTCTCAGAAGACAACATGGCTCTGTTGTCCTACAGGCCGTTGCCATTGCACGGCTTGGCGCCAGCTCTTGCGTTCGGAAAAGGTGTGGGAGTGAGGCGGGGTTTCCCGCCATAAATAGCCAAGTGATTCCCGCGCAGCGACGCATTTCTCAAACGACCCGACTTTATGTCTAAACTCGACCTACTGCTCGCAAAGGCCGATCAACTGCAAGCAAAGCTCTCGGAAATTGAGGCACTTCTTAATGTCAAAACCAACACTAGGAGACTACCCACGCGATCTACTGCTCGATCCCAAGATCGGAACGACGCGCCAGCTTGGGCCAGGGATCTCTCAGACCTTCTTAATGCAGTCAGAAAAGAAACACAGGAAATTCGATCTGATGCACAGGCTATAGCAGCCCACATGCAAGATTCCCGACTTATGACAGATGGCGAATACTCCACGGAAAGTTAAATGCCCGAGGATATTGTCATGGCTGACCCCGAAGAGGATGCTACAGCACAATCGCAAGTTCGTTCAACCAAGGGCGAAGGTGACAATAGCCTTGCCCCCGAGGTTACCCAGTCAGCGCGGCTCCCGACAGCCTCAGACTCAGATGGACACGACCCTACAGACGATACGATCAATGGAATATGGCCAGACCCGACCGTTTCAGACTTAGATCGCCACAACCCAATCGCATCATCGACTACCCCAGACTCAGATGGCCATAGCCCTGCCGCATCATCGACTACCTCAGACTCAGATGGCCACAACCCTGCAGACGATGCGATTAATTGGACATCGCTAGACTTGACCGCATCAGACTCAACACCGCCCCGAGACGCCAGTTGTAGCGCGGATACATCAATGGACATGCAAGAGCATGACGGAGACGACCAAGTTCAGGCTTGCACAGCGTCCCAAGAGGAAGATATAGACGCCATTATCGATACCACAAGCCCAATCACCACATCACCAGCCCTGGATACTGCAGGCTCGCTACTAAATTTCACGCTAACATTTGCTGATATGGGAGAGGGACTCGTTCTAGCACTTGACAAAATTATGTCCTACCCTGACTTCGCTAATAAAATCTTAGTTCCTCCACCCAACATTAATCTTAACGACATTAATCTTAACGACATTAAAGACAAGCTTGATGCAAGCGACGATACCTGCCAATATATAAACGTTCAGTATAAGGCCGGCCCAAAAGGCTCAGGATACGCAAACAATCTTCATTTCGTGTCGCACTAAATTCGACTGGTTGGGTTTCTCGGAGGAAGTTAAGGAGCTAACAGTCGAGGAGGCTGAGGACATTCTTGAGCAGTTTATCAATAACCCGCCTGGCGGCAACGTTCCATACTATTCCGGGCACCAGCCAAACATCCACTTCGACAACTCACTCAACCCTGGGGCCAGTATCTTGGAAAACCTGGACCTCGATGACCTCCATTCTGAATACCACCATATTGGCTCTGGCGGTTCCGCAAACCGTTTCTACTTGGAAGATATAACCTAGGAGAGTCAGACCAACGCAAATCCGGGATATCGCGGCCTTTGTTCGTTCAATCAACCTTACTTTGGTTACAAGTTATGGACCATTATTAAAGAGCATTATATTGATAAGTTCAATCACTTTGTTCGGATGAAATGGAAATGCAATGGATGCACTCAAGAAGTCAGTCATCAGTGCCTATTGATTGCTCCCTCAGTGCTCAGGGGAGAGAACATCGATTTTACAATCGTGGCCTCTAAACCTGGGAAAGCCGTTGCCACCAAACCAGGACAGCAACATCAGGTTGTCAATTACGGACCCTCTGCCGCTCGGTCGATCAATTTCTCCCGCCTTGGAGAAATAAATTCGACTTAACAAGGTGATCTACTGCGACGAGGACGGCATGACTCTCCAATATGCCAAGCACGGTGCTACGCGTGTCCCACCGCCTAAATCGTCAGTTCCTCGCCGAAAGCTGATATCCCAGAGGCCAAGGGGAAGGAAAGTAGAAGCCAACACCAGAAGTTCAAGACGGATTTGCACAGCTATCAGAAAAAGACTGGATGAACTAGAGGGCTCATTAAAGAGAAGGACCCTTTGTGCCGCATTCCCCAAACCTCCCAACCAGATCCGCCTGAGCTTCAAATGGATGTCTTAATGAGAGCAGCTTCAGTTCGAACTTCACTGGCATTTGTGCAATTCACCAAGCTGGTAGATGAATGGGGGCGTCGCGATGTCCACGTTGTCATTTCCGACAATGCAGGCGATATCCTGCTGCAGCACGGCAGACGTTTGAAAGCTACTGTTGGGAGATCATCTCTCGCAAAGTTTGAACTCCGCTACTCTCAAACTTGCGTTGCTCGAGAAGTTATGAGAAATGCAGGAGCGCGGTCAAACACGACGCGGCAAAGACACTACTGAGGAGCTTGCCCGGCAGCTGGAGATGGACAGCAATCAACTGAAAGACCATTTGGAGATGGGAAGAATATGGAATGCAGCCCGTGGTACTTACGATGGGCTGCTACCATTGTTTCCTCTTGATTTGAGGAAACCCTTTTACATCCCCAAGAGGGAGTGGAAGGAGCTTCGAAATGAACAACAGAAGGCGTTCCATGGCCTTCTCCATGATGACTACACTGCACACCTGTGTCGAGACGGGAGGATTTTCCACGAAATCTCAACCAAGGGTTCGAATCAGGTATTCGAATGGGAGGGTTGGAAGATTGATGTGAAAGCGGAGAACCAAGCTTCGTTGCTCTGCAGGATATATGTGAACAGCCGGCTGTGCAAATAAGATCTGTTAGGTAAGAGGCCTTGGTGCGTGTGCAAGAGTGATCCCCTTTAATCCACAAAAGCGTCCGTTATATATATAATTGAAGGGCGAAGATGATCAACTATATATGACGCTATTCACTATATAATATATCATCTATGAGCGGCGCGTGCAAGTCTACTTACGGTCGTGAAGAGTATACCTTATTACCATATTGAGATATAGGCAAATCACTTTAATGCGTGCAATATATAAAGCAAGGCCCTTTCTCATAAAGAGGGCCACTATTTTTATGTCAAATATCATCGTAAAGATATATAACCGCAGCCAAAGTCATCGTCAAAGCCCTCGCGATATCTCCATCTTCATAGATAACACCACAACGCCAGCCGGGCCCTTAGCAATTCATAGCAACCAGCATATTCTACGCCCTATTGCTAATACCCAGCAGGCACAGGACCCCGATCGCCTTCCTCATGCGTCAATGATGGCATACAGTCTCTCTTGAACACCGATATCCCTCTCAGCGGCATCCCATATATCTCTCATGCCTCGCCGCCCCGAGAAAGGCTCTCCCCCCCCGGGGTAATGTTGCGTACCAGGCCGCTCGTGCATCTTTGTATCGCTGGAAGATGGCTCGGGGGTCATCGGCCCGTACTACGGGCGCCGCCGGGGGGGGGTTTAGCAGCAGGGACGGCCGCTGTTTTGGGTGTCGAAGGGGAGACTACCTGGGTAGTCGTATGTGTTGTTGTGTGTGTTGTTATGATGGTCTCGGATATGATAGATGACCTCGATAGAGATGGCGGCGAAAGTGAGCGAGTTACTGAGCGAGTGAATGTATGTATTATCGTATGCGTTGCAGCGGAGGCTTGGGTCGGCGTCGGCAAGGTATCCTCATAGCGCAAAAGGCACGCTTTCGAGTTCATCTTGTGGCTCTGGATATGACACCTCGAGCACGTCGGCGGTATTTTTGGGTGTGCTGCATTCTCAATGGCCTCGAATGAGGAAGGCTCGCGCCGTTTACTTGACGGTGGCAGCGTCGAACTGGCTGCTAGACGGTCGAACTGCTTATGAGGCTCAGTTATGAGCTGGGGGGTCCCTGAATGTTGAAGATGCTAGTGAAAATGGAAATCGCGTAGTTAAAGGGGCTTCTCTTGTAATAAGAGAGGCTGAAGGGTGTGGTCACAAGGGAGATCAAGAGTCTTAGTGAAGATGCCTGTACATAGAGGAACCTCATCCAGTAGGCGTTCCCTCTGAGCTCCAACCTTCCGGAGGGCTTCGTGAGAGATCCAACCACGGATATTGCCGTATATCTTGGATAACCCAAGAAGTATGCTGGTCTGTTGCCGGGCCTGATTTGCTTCGAGGTCGGTGACCTGATTTGTATCACAAGCTTGATGATCCTCCAGGCCTCAAATAGGTCAACTTAAGTGGTCTTCAGATGGTCTTTAATGAGCTGGTGATTGCCCTCGGCTCGTGATGTGATAAATTGATCAGAGTGAAGGTGTTGATGAACCCAGGCCTTAACAAACCTCTCCTTATTTAGGTCCAAACAGGCCTGCAAAATGTAGCCTACCTTGTTGACATATTTAGGAAGGTATTGCTCCTTGAACTTCTCGAGCCGCTCGTTGTAGATATCCTCAAGGCGACGATTTCATGCCACGAGCTGTAGAACTGTTTCCATTCCTCGTGCCCCCGGGGGTTGCCTTTATCTTGAGTGAAGGCGGGCATACAATGGCTCAGGACCGCATTGCTGATATGCCATAAGCACAACAGCGAGGGTGATTCGGAAAAGCACGTTGAAGAGGAAAGAGCATTCATACAGGCAAGACAGCGATCCGTGAGTATCACAGTTGGAAGGGATATTCTGTGAAGCTCATAGAGATACCGTAGCTGCCCAAGGGCCCAAATGAAGTCACCCTCTTCCTCGCCGCTGAGAAATACAAACGCGATACAGAAATATCGAGAGCAGGCATTAACCCCAACTCTATCGAGAAAAGGCATCTTGTACTTATTGGTCTTGTATGTGCAATCCAATATAAGCACTTCAGGATATGATTTAAGGTATCCCAATGACTTCGGGTGTGCCAAGAATACCGCCACAACCCTGCCGCTCTTAAGGCGAATTTGGCTCCAGAAGCCCTCACTTTGAAGCTGCTCAGCAAGGGCATGTATATTGCTTTGGCCTCTAGCAAGGTCACGCTGCCCTGTGCAATGCAATTGTAGATATCCTGCTGTGTGGCGGGGGTATCTGATTCTATGTGTAAGTAGGATCTGATCTCCTTTGGCGCAACGCCGGCGTTGGCGAGTTGGCGGACTGTTGATTCGTCTGAGTGTGATAGTTGGCGATGAATCGGATGTGCCACTAGACGGAAGGTTGGTTCGTGGTTGTGCAATGCGAAATCAGCCCCAGGGTGATGCCTCAGGGTCCATATACACTTACACAGGCTCTCCTTCGCCGTGATAGAGAAGAGGCATCCCGTACGCCGTTATGAAGTATCCCGCCGCCGTGTCTTCGAAGAGCTCAAGGGGGGCTTAGGGCCGGAAGGTGTACGCCCCGTTCCACGGTCACAGTTGTAGATGACTCCAATTCGGCCATTGGGGGTCTTCTAAGAGCTCTTCACGGCGAAAGCATACCCTCGTGGCGCTGCCCAGACATTGATTGCGGTGACCAGCTCCTTCCGTGAGCGATATTCGCCTTCGGGGGGGAGCACATCGTCAGGGAAGGATCGTGAAGGGTCAATTGGCTCCATGATGACGGGATAAAGACACAGTACGTCAAATTGATGTCATATAAGCCGTTGGCCAGGTCAATTGTGTGAGGCAATTCGCGGTGCGTTGCAGCATTGCAAAAAGGCCCCGCTGGCTCTTACCTAACAGATCGTATTTGCACAGCTGGCTGTGCACGTATGGGCCGCCGGCGGGATGCGCGGCACTTTTTGCTTAATCGTCCAGCATGCCAGGTAGCACTACGGGCCACAGGCGCATAGCTGCGTGCAAAGAAGAATTAACAAGACAATGAAGGGTTAGCGCGATCTTACCACCGATATCACAAAGCATGTCCTCAGAGATGTTAGGCTGGTCGCGTACAGCAGAGAGGAAGAAGTCCTCTTGACGTCGCGTGGCATGATATGCAGCCAGGTCATCCCACGCCATGTGACCATTATCCACGCGCAAATACAGGGTTCATGATTACCTTGCACTTTAGGTGAGAAGCATGAAAGTCTTTATCCCTCTTACACCATCTAACCCACGGCCCGTGGCGCGAAAGAATATAACTTTGATCGTTTCCCTCCAACTTCGAGAAGCCAGAGGGTCGATGGGCCAAGCCGACGAAGATTGACACGATTGATCTGGACACGGTTCATAGACACATCTTCATGTTGAAAGACGACGAGGTTTTCCGTGCTTATGAGAACCAAGGCGGATCACTGCCCGATCTTTCTCGCGTCGGCAAAGACTTCCTGCCGGAATTCGTGAACTACTTGCGTGTCAACGGCCTCAGCAACCTCCTTGGCCTACAGGGACCAGGTTATAGCAGCACATCCATATCGGAACTCATTTGGGAAAGTGACAGGGTTATGTTAGATGTCTCGGCCATAATGGGGTGCGAACAGCCAAAGACTACCGGCTGGAGGTTCGAGATGGTAGATGGGGAGCCACGAGTCTGCAAGGGACAGGAATCATATTCGAAAATGACCTCGAGTAACCACAAGGTCTTCATTGACGGGAAGCCGCTCCCACGATTGGAAAACGTCGATCACTTGAAGCAGAAATTTGTTACGGCGGGTATGCTCTCTGTGGCCGTCTAAGGATCCCGGCCTTCTCTTACGGACATTGTCCCACATGTTGTTGAGGCTAGAGTTACTTACTATTCTAGTTCTATTTCGCTTGAAATATTTGAGAAGGAACATCATATTGTAGCGACCACGTTCATCGTTGCCGATTAGTACTAGTTCTAGGCTATTAGCTAGGCGGGAGGTAAAGCCACGAGAAAGTAGTAGCCCATGGTCCTTGCGGTCTTGATAGACCGAATG
The DNA here is from genome assembly GCA_911649645.1 of Thelonectria discophora. NCBI lineage: Eukaryota > Fungi > Ascomycota > Sordariomycetes > Hypocreales > Nectriaceae > Thelonectria > Thelonectria discophora. The sequence goes on from CAJVRK010000012.1 coordinate 2,970,218, forward strand.
GTGCGCTCTGAAAAGCTGACCTCCTACGTGAAGGTTCTCCAAAAGGCATCGTACAACGCACGGTGATCCTAATGAGGGATCCAGTCTTTTTGGAGGCGAAATTCCCCCGTGAGAAACCGGATAGAATGGCTCATCCCGAACGGGCGGGTGTCGGCTTCAGTCCAGTCGATCACGCCAGTCAGGTGGTAGGCCTCATCGACCATGATATTGCACTCGCCGAAGTCTCGATGAAGCAGTCCCATGGGTAAAGATAGCACATCGTTTATTGACTCGAGGCAATTCTGGATGATTGGCTGAAAACGATGCAGTAGGGAAGGAAGTAAGCGATTCAGGTCGTTGGTAAATTCCTCGCGTAGTTGACGGCGGTAAACTGCATCAACCTCCTCGGGAGCTTCCCACGATGTAGCGAAGAACCTGCGGGTGTTTAGAGGTGGTAGATAATCAGCTGGAATCAGTCTAGACTTACCTTGCTACGTCTTCCATTGTGTGCTTACGCCAGTCACAAGCTTCAGACGAGCTCCAATTGTGTGCCAGTCCGAAGTCCAAATATGTGATATCACGAATACGGCTGACCGAGTAGACGAAAAGCGGTTCTTTTTCATCTTCCTCTCCATCGGCCCCTAACTGACCGGAAAATTCTACCTGAGGTGCCAGTGATCCGTGGATACTGTTTGCTAGCGCACAAGTCTCGGTCTTGAGTGCCAGGGACCTGAGACGAAACTGAACGACAAATTCCTCGTTTATCCCAGCATGGACTGAGTAGCTACAGTTCCCCTGTATTGCGACCGGGACAATCTGTCCTCCAGCAAGTTGTTGTGCCTTGGTGTCGCATTCCGAACGAGTGACGAACGTTTTGGCAACAAGTCGGCAATTACCGTTTCAAGGTCGTATACCTGGTAAATCGTACTCATGGTGTCATCTGTCCACCGTGAGTCGAAGGTACAGTTGTCGCCAACGCTGAGTTGCGGAGTCAGTGAGGCGCGGGGACGTGGGAACGAAGAGGGTGACGGTGACGAGACAGGGGGTTTCTGCTGCTTGAATGTCGAGGAAAAGCGTGGCGTGGTTCGTAGTGGAAGTAACCAGGATAGCGAGTGACTGTGTCCAGATGAACGCGACAAGTGCGTTTTCGCCTTGACACTACACACTTCCCTAGAGGTTGTAGGCTTGAGCCCAGGCTGCTGTGGCTGAATGCGCGGGGCTTTTCGAGCTGTCAGGCGAAGCTGGCTGCGTCACGTGATGCGGCCTCAAAAGAAGGGAAGGTACCAGAAGACCAGTCCCGGGAGGAACAAGTAAGAATCATCATCCTGTTGAAGGGATCTTCTGATCAATCAAAAGAGCCTTACATTGGCGCCCAAGTTATCCCTCTATCTTGATCCCTTTGATGCATTAACTCGAGCCACAACTCAACATCCTGTCCGTCCGACACGAGCACATCCCAGACCACACTGGACGCGTGTGTATCCAAGAGCTGTCAGGCCATACCAGAGTCACGTGATTATGCGAGGGGCAGTTAACACTTCGCTCTGCCGGGCCTGGTCGAGGACGAGGATGAGCACAAAAAGATCAAAAACACGGACAAGCATGATATTGGTCCAGGAGAGATCATAGTGGACGACACTGGCGCTGTGAACGTGGTGAAGCACCTCAAAAATATCGTCATAGTATCCTGCCACCTCTTCGTGATCAATGGAATTTAGCTTTGGTATTCTGAAACCAAAGATGCCGTTTTGTTCTTGAAGTGGTTGAGGCAAAGTCCGTACAATTCGCGCTTTGGGTGCCATTACCGCAAGATGTTGAAGGATGGCAAACTCATCTGCGATCATTTGTCGTTAACTCAGCGGAAATGGATCGGGGTTTTCCCAAATTGCCTCGCTGTGAGCGTCTTTAGCCTGGCTTGTTGTCGCTTGAGTAGCTTCCGCGTTGTGAGAAAGTAGTTTGCAGCATCCAGTTTCTGTTGGAAATCTGTGAAGCTGAGCCCAATACCAAACAAGGAGGCAAAATCCTGGTAGGAGAAGGCAGTCGGTGCCATGGTGACTAGCAAAGATGACAATGAGATAGGCAAGGGAAGTGTAGATTACCAGGGTGGAGAGGCCAACGGAAGCGGGCCAGCCTCCGTATACACAGAATGACACGCCAACGGGGTGTGATAGCGACTTTGTACCCTCGCGTCTAGAGGATGCGCTACGAGAATCAAGATGGCGCCTCTATGGGTTGCTCCGGGCACACTCGCCCCAGGAAAGACAACCACTTTTCCAGTGCCCTCAGAGTCTCACATGCTTTACAATGTGGGATGGGGTCGATCACAAGTACCGTCAGGAGCGGCATAAGACGGGGAGGATTCAACATTACATTGAAGAGTCTGAGAGAATCAACAAGGAGAACAGTTCGTATCTTTGGCATCGTGAACACAGTCCACAAATAATGTGGGAGCAATTCTCGGGCAGTTTAGTTGCGGACTTCCAGAAGGATCTTTGTGATGTGGAGGGTGTCGATGTGGAAGGATTCAAGGTTTTACAGTCATCAAGGACATGGAGTTGTGCGAGCGTGCTGAGGCGAGGGGCTTCAGCAGGTCTCTGTGAGGATGAGGAAGTTGAGAGGACGAAGCAACGGGATAAGAGGAAGCGAAGACGGCAAAGACTGCGAGATGGACGGGAGGCAGAGGGTAAACTAGGGTAAATTAGAGCAGTAATGTGACAGAGAATCGATCGCGTTTTGTCCTCATGTGCGTGCTCTATCCCGAACAACGCAATGAAGGGCGAGAGTTAAGAGCGCGAATTCATAAGAGGCGCAAGCAAGAATTCGTAATCACAGGTTTGAACAAGTCGGTATCAATCAAGAAAAGACTCAACCTACATTTTCCATCTGGCTAATTTTATCTTACCTCAACCTTAGTTAGGTACCTAGGTATATGTAAATAGAGAAGTCAGACCAACCTTGATCGGTTAACACTTCTTATCTCCCAAGCAAACATATAAGTGTGCAGATTCTCTTTTTTTTTTCAACCTAAGGGAGGTAAGTGTCTTTCCTTCCAAGACCCATCTACATTTTTCTACAGCAGTCGATAAGGCGTAGACTTCGGAAGGGAATACGTAATTGTGTTCGTAACGCTAGCTTTACGTACCTCTCTGAAAGCGGCCCCAGGGCAAATCCAGAGGCACATCTTAGTCTCAAGTATTACATGCGCAAACGGATCTGCTCACCATGCAATCTGCCTGAGGCCATTTTCGAGCGCCCGGGTCCCAATTTTTAGCCTCGGCCAGGAAATATGGCCCCAGGGGCAACTTGAGAGCTGAGGAAGCAGGATACTCCTTTCAACCATCTCTTATGCGCTCCCGCCAGATCTCAGGGCCAGGTTGAGAATTTGGCCCCGGCAGTCTCTGAGAAACCTGGCCCTATGGAGCTTGAGTTTTCTATATAGGTATATAAGTATGAATGTCTCACCGTGGATACAATTTCATGAGGATCGAAAATTGCAAGGCAACTTTAGATCTGAACGAGCAAAACGCACGCAAGGGTGCCTCAGCACACCATCTCATTCACCTACCTTTGTTGATTCATGAGTTCAAGTCACTCTCACTCTCAATCGCCAAAGATGACTTCGCCCTCTTCGAAGAGAAACTCCAGCCCAGAGGCTTGGGTTGAGGCTCCGAGAGAGTATGTATTACTGCCCCTCTCGTTACAAATAGAGAGCGTCCAGTATACGACTACGGCTGAGCGAACTAACATTAATTATAGGAGGGTGCCCTCCAACCCTAAGCAGCCCAACGCAACGGCTCAAGCATTTACCCCCATGGACTCCTGGCTCAGCTAGACTTTTCAGCAGGATTCCTGGAACGCTATTGGACATTTGAAAGGTGGACACACCTCGGGCGTATCTAAGCCGTCTTCCAGCGGCGGTGCTACTGGCAAAACCTACTAAAGAATATTCTGCTGGTATCTTTAAGCATTGTTTTCTGTAGTTTTATTGCTTCCTCATACAACTACACGAAGACGACGGGTTAGGGAATACTCGAATACAGATAATAGATATGAAATGAAATGTTGGCGCCCTTGTGTGTAGCCTGCCACCCCGACGAAACTCAGTGATAACCTAGCAAGGATCCATTAGTTATATCACTTTCCGGTGTCTTTCATTCTATCTTTTCTTTACTCTTCTTTTACCTCTTTGCCTCTCAATGAGCTGTTGTAGTTAGTGGCGACTCAATCCTGTGGTTATTAGAGCTTCCTTTGCCGCGAAATATTGAACGTGGTCAGCATGAGATCGTCGGCAAGTTAGAATGTCCTGGTAAAGGTGAAGTCTTCATAATGAACATACCAAGGTATGTCCAAGTTGAAAGGAGTCTAAGGATTAGACGCACAGAAATGAGTTCACAATAGATGCCGTGATATAGAGAAAACAAAGCGGATGCAGGGTGGTTCTGCTATGCGAAGTGCACTCGGCTGTGGTAATCGCGACAGATCGGTTCAATGTCAGTATACAGGTTTTGTTGGTCTTTTGGACATTGCACGTCGGGAATACACGTATATAAAAGTTATCGTCAGTTGACCGCCGGACTATGATCTAACTTACATGTAAGTAGCCTTCATGTTCCTAGCCCATCACGAGTGCGAAGAGGATTCACAGGCTACAGCAAGGATAAGGCGGGACGCCAAAAAAAGGGTGTGCGTCCTCTATGACCTAGCACCGATTCTTACATCATCTCCCATTGATCCATCATTACTAATTCTCATCACATCGCTCGTTCCGCTCTCTACACCTCCAAGGTCGACCGCCCCTCGCTCCGCGCATCATACTGCACGGTAAAGCTCTGTTTCCTCAAAATGGCCCTCTCGCTGTGATCGTCGCGCTGCCCGTCGGGGCTATTCGACGCAGCATGCACGGCCACGACGCCGCCGTTCTTAATGTCCTCGGCCGACAGTTGGCGCAGCTCCGTCTCGTCGTCCTCCGGGAACTGCGAGTACTGGCTGCGCTGCTTGCGGCCGCGGCTGAGGCCGGCGCTGATGCCGCCGCCGCTCTGCTGCGCGCCGTACGTGTTGCCATAGCTGTTGGAGCCGTAGGAGCCCATGAGGCGCGGCATCAGGTGCTTGAAAAACTTGCGAAGCGTGGGCATGGAGCCGCAGATGACGAAGAGGTTGGCTTCGATGAAACTGGGGGTTGTTAGTCGTTGCGGTGGCATGGGGTGAGGGGTTGTGAAGACGTACGTCCAGATGTCGGCTGGGGCGGCGTCCCATGACGGATCTGTGCTGGCGAGCACGGGAGGGAGATAGATGAGACGGATGACTGATGTGGCGAGGGTCCTACGAGGATCAGCGACAGTTTGGACAGTACTGTAGATCAGCTCACATGGACCCAATCCCAAAGACAATAATGGCGCCAAGTTTTTGCACCTTGGGCATGTGCAGCTGGTACACCATGGGAATCGGCAATACAAACAGAATCGTATCCGTCACGATATTCGACACGGCCGTGGCCATGTACAAGATGGCAGCCTCAAAGCACGAACCTCCCTGTACCTTGAAGTCATAGGCCTTGCGCGGAGGGTTGCACACGAAGAACATGAGAAAGGTGATGACGGTGGTATAGACGGCGACGAGGGTGATGCTCGTCCACACGGCGACGCGGAACCACCTCTGCGGCGAGAGGTGCAGGTAAAAGGCGAGAAGGGACAGCTTGACGAAGCCGTTGCAGAGCATGTAGACGGGGCCGGCGATGTAGCTATACTTTTCGGTATTAGGGGGCTGGATTGTAGACTGGGGGCGAACGGCGAGGCTGGGTCGACTTACGAGGGCGTACCGTTCGAACCGAGTCAAGGGCATCTCCCACGAGTGTGCGCACATGCCTCCTTCTGCGATGGACGCTGTTGGTTTGTTAGTTGTCGTGGCCGTGCTGCGAGGCGGAGTGAGGTGGGATTGCTAACCAGTCATCAAAGCTTGGGTCATGACTGATGTCAACTGTACATGGTGAGCAGCGTGCCTCTGTATAAAACAACTGGGGAACTGACCCATCCGAGGAACATGAATCCTGATACACGTCAGCCATGTCGTCCCGTGTCGTCGGCTGGAGTCGACCTACCATCGTCAACCTGCAACCCCTTGGACAAGAAGATCTTGGTGTAATACCGCTGAAGCAGCGCAATCAACGCCAACGGCCCGCCGATGCCAAAGATCAAGTAGTGCTCCAGCTTCTTCTGCTGTCTCGGGTGGGCAAAGTCGACGACATAGCCCTCGGGCGGCAGTCGAAACACCTCGACCCCGTCGACCGTGGGAAAAGCAGCTGCCATGGTCGTGACTGGGGAGGGCGGGAAATAATGAAGAAAAAGAATGAAAATGCCCAAGTGGACGACGATCACCCGGGTCCCTTCCGGATTAAAGATGGAGGTGGGAAGTTGGGGAACCGCAGGAACACATCTTTTTTTCGAAGCAGCTTGGCACAAACTGCAAACAAGCCCAAGTCTCGCTCCTCGTGCACGAATAGCGGGCGTCTTAGCATGGAACCTTGTCACGAAGTTGTTAGTAGCGGGCTTCAAGAAACCCCGGAGAAGGAGGCTAGTTTCCTTCGACTGGCTGAAGGATCCTGATCGGCGTGCAAAACCCTTCTCGTCCACACGGGAAATTCCAGACTGGCGAGGAGGCTTTTTCAGGGAATCAGGGAGTCGGGCCAGGGTCTCGAGAACCGGCGCCACGGAACCATTGGGTAGGAATGATGGCTGAGACTCCCCGCAAGCAACTAAGGCGGCCGGAGGCCTGATGTTCGCGGCCCGGCGTTGGGACTCGTCTGGCATCAAGGGCCGTCGAGTCAGTTTCCTTATTCTTTTCAGCCCTTCGAGGCTTCATGCTGCCACCGCTCTTCCTCTAGCCCCTCTGCGAAAAGAAGGATGGCGCTGGGATTCTAGAACGGCGTTGTGATCCGTTCGTGTTGGTAGCGTTTGTGGCGGCCAGCGGCGGCGGCTTACTCCCGACCTCACTGACTCGACGACGGCCAATTAATTCCCTGATGCAGCAGGCATATTTAGGCACATTTATTAGGCTACAAGGTCAAGATTAAGCAGTCCGAGAGACTCGCCCGTGTTAACCGAAATCCTCAAGTGCGGCCGCCGGGTGAGACGTGGCGCTCCCGCTAAGGGCTGCGAATCCTGGGGACTATTTTCAGGAGGCGGCACTATAACATGCAGAAGTAAATCTCGCAACTGCCGCTGCCGCAGATGCCGCAAGAAGATGGATGGTTTTTGATAGATTTGCGTCTTTGCTGCCGTGCCGAGGATGCGTGCCAAGCATTCTCATACAGGGGGGCATGTTTATTAGTAAAGAAGCGTGATTACAAGAGGAACGCGTTATTGGCAAAGGATGCCGTTGGTCGATGTCATGAGCTGCATGGTGCTGGGCTGGGCGGCCGCTGGCGTTTTTCAACGGCGAACCAAGTGAAAACCAAGAGTCAGCTGAGGGGGATCATCGGCGTGGCTTCCGTTCTGGAAAAGCTCTCGAAAACAAGGAGCTTCTGTGTTTGAGACATTTTCGTCGTGCATGTTCGTGAAGGGATTAATGCTGGGGGTTGGTCAAGATGACGACGTGCATAAGTCTGCGCCAACGAGGATCAAGTCACCTGCTCGCCCGCAACTAGCCATATCTCCTGGAAACAAATGCACAAGTCGTCCAGACAACCCAGACAACTCAATCCAACCTCCTCATCTCTCTTGTCTGCGACTTCTTCTGCCGCCTCTCCCTCAACACCTCATCACACCCAAGACCGAGATGCTCCGTATGTCTGCATTAGCTTCGTTTCGCCAAGCCGCGATAATCTTGTTGGGCCTTTCCCCGCATGAACTCGGAGAGCTGCCGGCATCCCGGCGGACATCAGCGCTTTGGGCTGAGAAACCAGGGGTAGGGATCTAGCTCTGACTTCAATGCCTTCAGGGCTCTGAACCGACGGCTTCGGCAGCGGGAAAAAGCAAGCGATGGAGCTAGACCGGCTGGCTGTTGCAGTAGGGCCAACTCTTTGCACGAGCTATCGCGTCTCCAGCCCGGATGAACCCTGTTCCTGATACGGTGGACATTTCTTTCTGGTGCCTGGAACCAAGGGCAAACGAGTAAAGGCCGTCGCGCGTTCCTGGGATGTACCCAGGGACCTTGAGGACTCGTCGCAAATTATCCCCTCATCGCTAAGGATGCGAAAGAGTCAGATTCAGGAATCCCTTGCCAAGTTGCCTCGCTTACACGTTCCATTGCCTCCGTTCGGCATCTGCTTTTCCCCAAACGTGCGGTTGCATTCCCGTACTTAACGCCCTTTTTGCCTCTCATCTGCCAGAAGAGCTGATCCCTCCCTCCATCCGCCTTCTCATCCTTTCTTCCCCCTTCGTTCCTTATCACTCTATCCGTACCTTGGTCGATCAGTTCCTGCACGATGAAAGCCTCCATCGCCTACTCCCTGCTGCTCGGCGCATGCGCCACGGGCGCCAACGCGGATACCAGCTTGTCCAAGACCTGCGTATGTTCCCCAGCCGTTGAAACATGCATGAACCACTCGTCGTGTGAACTGACACAAACTTGAAGTGTTCTGCCCTGGCTGCCGTCCCGGGCCTCAAGGGAAAGGTGTACTCCCCCGGCAGCTCGCAGTACACGCACCGCCTGGAGACGTACTACTCGGCCAACGCCGCGCTGGCTCCTTGGTGCATGGTCCTGCCCGAGTGCACCAACGAGGTGTCGAGCATTGCCAAGGTCATCTCGCAGCACCAGTGTCCGTTTGGTATGCGCAGCGGCGCCCACTCTGCGTGGAGGGGATCCAACGGTGTCAAGGATGGCATTACCGTTGACTTTAGTGAGTTGTTCCATGGCTTGATCCAGGCATGGCGTGCTTGGTGGCTTGGATCCTATTGACACGTGTTAGGCTACATGAACACCACCACGTACGACCCGGCAAAGAAGATTGCTTCTGTCCAGCCCGGCTCTGACTGGGGCCACTCCTACGAGGCTCTCAACAAGTACGGCGTCGCCAACGTCGGTGGACGAGCTTCTGTCGTCGGTGTCGGTGGCTTCACCACTGGCGGAGGAGTAAGCGTCCATCTGCCCCCTGCTAGCCTATCGCTTACACTACGTAGTACTCCTTCCACTCCAACAAGCGTGGCTTCGCGTGCGACACGGTCGCCAACTTTGAGGTGGTCCTCGCCGACGGCAGCATCGTCAACGCCAACAAGGACAACAAGAAGGATCTCTGGAAGGCACTGAAGGGCGGCTCCGGCAACCTCGGCTTCGTGACTCGAATCGATCAGCGTGCGCATTCAATGCCTATCCCATCTTGATATCATATCAGCGCTAACGGTTCTTATAGATGTCACCGACTCAAACAAGCTCTGGGGAGGCTTCGTCGGCTTCGACTTGTCGGAGCGCGACACCGTGTACAACTCGTACCTCAAGTTTGTCGACAACATGGCCGACGACCCCGCCTCGCAGCTTATCGTTTCGGTGCAGTGGAACGGCAAGGAGCGCATCTTGATCTCCGTCCTGTCCAACTCGGACGCCGTGGCCAAGGCCCCTGCCTTTGACGACTTCCTGTCTATTCCCCAGACGTCGAGCACCCTCAGCACGGGAAACATTTCCGAGCTGGTGCCCCAGTTCACGGGTCCTACGCCCCTGGGACTCTAGTACGTACATATCGGACATGCCTCGTGATCGTAAAGTGCTAACCCCCCAAGTGCCAACTGGATGGCCGGCATGACCACCAACGACATCCGCGTCATGAAGTACATAGACGACCAGCACGCCATCTACGTCAAGAAGATGCAGGCCGCGGCCCCCGACTCCGTCTTCAGCGTGCTGGTGCAGTTCCAGCCCGTCACCGAGTCCATCGTCAAGCACTCGGTCAAGAACGGCGGCAACGTGCTCGGCCTGGAGGCGGTCGTCGCCGACGGCCCGGCCCTGATGTGGCTCATCGCCGTGACGGTCGACACAGCCGCCAACCAGAAGCTCATCAACCCCATCACCATTGCGTACCGCGACGCCGTGAACAAGTACGCCACCAAGATCGGCGCCAACAAGGACTGGGTTTACCTCAACTACGCCTTGGGTGACCAGGATCCCATCAGCCACTACGGCAAGACCAACATTGACATTCTTAAGGCTGCGTCTAAGAAGTACGACCCTAAGAGTGTGTTTCAGAAGCTCCGAAAGTCGGGCTTCAAGCTGCCTGCTTAGATTGGCTGCTTAGGGTCGGCATGTGATTGGAGTGTTGAGCAAGGGGGACTAGACTGTACATACCAGCTACATAGAATTGTAATAGTAGATACTTAATCAGAGTGGTTCCTGCTTGGGTCCTCGACTCATGCTTGCTTCGCATCGTTCACTGCCAAAGTTGAATGTCGAATTGCCGCTGGCCGACGCACATTTACGGTCTTGGGTACCTGCATGTCATGAGGATTACCGTGAATCCCACCAGATCCATGCTGTTGAAAATTCGTAGAGGGTGTTCCAGGGGCAGAATTGTGACCACAGTATGATCATGGCGAGACAGTATTGCATGGCATGTGGATAGTCTTAATCACTTCGGGACATGGTTTAGGGCCCCCTGACATCTCCAGAGTCTGGAACCACTGCGTAGGAGAGATAGTTTACTGTATTTCTTCTCGATTTTGTCTCTTAATTGGTTCTCCTCTTCGTTGTGGCCGTTTTGCCTCCGTCATCAGATTAGACTTCGAGTCACGCCTCAATGTCTCATGCGGCTTCCCGACACTGACAACCCATGTGGTGAATGGCCGTTCTCACAAGCCATGGATGGATATTATTTTAGTGATGCGGAAACCTCAATCCCGTTGAATAGGTACCTGCAGTAGGATCCATCGCTGGCCATATTGTCTCAATTGCATCTCTCCCACCCCAATTCCTCTTCCTTATATCAAGTAGACATCTTCCAGCTTGCCAGTCATGACATCCTCCTCGCCACAACCTGAAGCGCAACTCTAACCCTACCCTGCCTGTACTCGACTGCTCTCCTCAGCTCGCCCATCATGGCTGAAAACACCCACGTCCGACCATCTGGAAAAACCCTTTCAGATTTACGACCGCCGCGACGCGTTCACGGCCTCACGAAACGGGGTGACGATGGCTGGCCAACTCCCCGAAACACCGATGGTCCCTGGGAGCGCTGTTTCGCAAAATACGACTTTTCCGACGTCACCATCCAGCTCGGAGACGTGGAATTCCCTGCCCATCGCGTCGTGCTTGCCAGCTAGAGCCAATACTTTGCAAAGGCGTTTGGCGGATTCTTTCTAGAGAGCACCACCAGGCGGATCACGTTTCACCAGGACGCTCAGGCACGCTGGAGGGTTTTCGAGTTCTAAACACGAGGGACTAATCGGACCAGCCGGTCGCAAGTCTCTCCGTGCCAGGCGTGTCCCCTCGGCCCAATAATTTACTATTGTTAGTCTTACACAGTCTCGATGACCGAGTGCCTTTGCTGGACTTTAAAGTCTACAAGCTAGCCGACTATTTCCCCCTCGAGGGCTTGAAGCAACTCGCGCTCGTCAAGTTTATGAACAATTTGGAGCGCGCCCCGGCCTCGACATTCTGCGTTTCCGACCTCCGCTTCATCTTCGACGAGACGGACGATACGGAAGACTACGTCATACGCGAACTTCTGCTCAACGCGCTCGTCTCGGATACGGAGAAGTTGATGGAACCGCCAGGGTTTGTATAATGGGTCGAGGACGGGGGGAGTTTTACTCACGAGTACTGCTCGGCGTTGTCGCGATGGTCGTTGGGTAGAACTACTGGGAATTGTGATTCGGAGAGGCGAAGCGCATGGGTCAGAGAATTTTGATGAGGTGAGTGACGAGGAGGGTGGGAGTGATGAGGATGATGAGGACATGGACTGAGCCCTGGGCTGAGGTGCTAGTGAATCTGGGTTCTAGACGTGAGCCTCGTGCTGGGTGCGTGTATGTGGGCTGTGACTCTGTGAGTCGAGATTTGAATTTGCAACAAGCCCCGACTCCCAATCAGTGATATTCTTGGGTGTAGTGGACTCTCTTCCTCCTGTTAGGGTTGATGAATGATTCTCTGTAGATGCTGCAACCATCTGCTCCGAGATTTTGCTCCTAGATGCCTGCCCGTGTTCAATTTCCGATGACTGTCATTTGATGGGAAATAACTTGAACCAGAAGCCATCACAATAAACCAATGCTCCGAAAATTGTACGGGATTGATGTCTCATTAGCAGGCGGCATCAAGTGTGTTCCTTGTCCGCAAAACCAGCTCAAAATATCGGCCGGCATGGCGGACTCGGAACTCGGACACCAGCATTAAGGCAAACAAGTTGCGACAGTTATAGCCCTCGAGACTGGTATTTCATCCAGTGTGACGCATTTTTCGCTTGTCGAGATTGATACCTTGGGGTCCACGTGATTGGCCATCCAAGGGCATGCATGGCAAACATTTCTCGGGCAGCTCAGCCTCGCCTTCCGTCCCAAACATAAACACGGTGTACGCACGCAAACTTGCCGGCCACCAACTACGGGCCGCTCCTCGTAGACCAAAGATGATGATGCTAAGTAACTATAGAAATGACTCTACTTTCATTGATATGCTTTTCTAATTTTTAGGATGCTTCGCGCGACATATTCCACCGAGTTACCGTCGAACACCGCCGCGCCTCCGCCATCCGGCCTCCCTCGACGAGCTGCGAGACGACTCTAAACCTATAACAATTCCCAATCAAACCCTCCCTCATAACCCTCTTGAGAAGCGAGCCGCAGGTACTCGACCGATACCTCCCTCCCAACGAATAGCAGCCACTCCTTGGCAAATACACGCTGGACGCGTAGGACATTGCTCGATCCGTCAAGGCCCAGGTGCGGCAGCCAATGACCATACACTGGCCTCCCTTGACATCTCGGCGCTAGCAAGCCAGCCTTGCTCGATGGCAACACTTTATAGTCTCCAATCCGAATAACAACATGTCCGACTAGATATCAGTCATGCACGATTCCGTCGCCGATTCTCCGACCACCCTTCCATATATAGTAGACGGACCAACCCGACCACCATCGGACGAGCGAACCGAATACCTACACAGAAGTAAAAACATTCCACGCTCGAAGCAACAAGCTACAACGGTCGGGTTTTTGTCTTCGCGACGCAACCAAGACGACGTCGGATTAAGAATCGACCAGGTGTCCCTGCAAATGTCCGTGTCCGTCCGGGAGAATTAGAGCGAACGTGGTCCTTGACCAAATCTGTACGTCTTTATTCCCTGTCACAGCCGGTATTTTCCAGCACGTACTCGTAGTCGCCCTTGGATTGTTTCCTGCTCACCTGGCACTCGTTTCCCAAGTGGCGTCCATTTCTCTCGGCCGTAGCACACTAACGTCGTCGGATCAACACCATCGTGGAAGTCGTTGGTTATCGGGCACATGCGTCCCTGGCCATCCAGGCTACGGCAGATGGAAGATAATCGGGGTAGTGGATAGAAATAAGCAACTGCGTGTCGTACAATAGCCGGTGCATTTCTTCATCCCTCGCCTTCCATGGGTTTCATGTAATTTACGGAGCCATGTCTGAGTCGTTCGAGTCGTTCCTACAATAGGACAACTCGTCGTACCCACGTATCCTGAATTCGCTACCTGCCCGCTACCTATGTAAACTACAAGCTGAACCGCAATCCAACATCTAAACTGTTGCAAAGCCACTTTCGAGATTCGAAACTAGAAATTCCAGACTTTCACCCCTCGCGACATTCAAGCCAACTGCTCACCACCAGCCCTGCTCCACCATCTCTCTCAACTCGTCACGATCATCGTCAAACGCAAGAACTTCAATCCCCGCTCCCGAAACGTTCGTGCTCTGCCTCGCGCACGCGGCACGCGACAAGAGGATCATGGCCGACCGCAGACGCCGCATGGCCGACAGCGGATCGTCCATCATCAAGTGTTGGAAGTGCTCCTGGAGGCGCGTCCCAACCGCCACGACCACCTCCTCGTTCCCCCGCGGGGTGGGAAACGCAATCTTGGCGTACTCGGCGTACACGCTGTGGGTGCGATGGCGCAGGTCGCTCTCGGGCAGCGCAAAAGCGGCGGTCCCGCGGCCCTCGCGTCTTCCGGGGTACTCAAAGAAGAGAGCGCCCGCGTCAATGTGCAGCGCCGCCTCGGCGACGATGCGAATCATGCGCTCGAGGCAGCACATGGCGTCAATATACTTTTCGTTTGCGACGAAGACGAGCGCCACGGCCACGGCGTCGAACAGGCGGCGCACGTCGTTGGCCGTCGCGTGCAGCTCGACGCGCCGCTCCGTGACCACGTCGACGCCGAAGCCGTCCATGACCACCACGCCCTGGCGGCGGGCGAAGCGGGCGCTGAAGAAGGGCGAGGCGACGTCCAGGGCGCCTAGGAGGTAGCTCAGGTGCCGGATGGCCGGGATGGTCTTGCCGACGTAGCGAGGCTGCGGCACCACGCCCTCTGGGTCGTAGACGATAGGGCTCAGCTCCGCGTCCGACACGCCGATGATGTCGGCCGAGCGGGCGCCGACGACGACGCTCGTCCGGTCGGCAAACTGCGAGGCCCCGAACCGGTCGACGATGAACCGCAGGCTCCGCGGGTCGGCCTTGGGGTGGCGCGTCTCCTCCGAGGCGAAGAGGCCGTCGACGAGGTGCCGCACGCCGAGCGCCTCGGCCCGGGCCTCCTCCTCGCGGGTCAGGCCGTCGGCGACCAGGCACAGCTTGTAGCCCTGCTCGCGCAGGCGGACCAGGGCCTCGACGACGGACCGGTTCTGGCGCATCTCGTCGGCGTAGACGGCGCGGTACTCGACGAGGAACTCGTCGACCGTCTTGGAGGCCGGGTCCTCGAGGTCGAGCTTGCGGAACGCCCTGCGGACCTTGTTCTCGTCGCGGTCCTCCCAGGCGACCAGGCCGCTGCGGTACATGGAGCACACCTCGAGCGTGGCCTGGTGGAATGCGTCGTCGAGGTCGTCGTACGCAACCTCGGCGACGTCGACGCACTTCTTGTGCGCGGCCGAGAGGGCCAGGCGGTGGCACTCGTCGCCGTTGAAGACGGTCTTGAGGAGGTCCAAGATGATGAGGCCCTTTTCTCTCAGAGGCAGGCCCATTGTGACGGTGATGGTCTTCTCTTGTTAGTTTATTATGTGATAGCTTGTTATGTTTGTAGTTTGTTGAAGGGAGTGAGAAGTGAGGCACAGTTCAGGCTGCATGCAGGTGGTGCAAGGATGCCAAGGGATGCGAGGGCGCTAACTACAAGCGCGGGGGATGCTTCTGCCGTTGGAGGCTGAGCTGGGAGAAATGGAAATCTTGACGATGAAGAGTACAAGTAACACGTATCAAAGTACATGGAGCTGGGCGGAATTGTGTCTGGGCACGATACCCAGCGTGGAACTTTGCGGTAACGTAATTGTTTGCGCCTGGAGGAGGGGTTGGATGCAATGGTGCTCGTTGCACTGCACTTATACTCCTTGTCCTCTGTACGCCCAACAGGAATAGCATCAAAGGGGGCGTCAGGGCAGTACTAAAAGGGTTTAATACACCCGGCACATCTAAATTGATTTTTGCATATCAAATTCCACCAGCCGCACGGCAGACCAACCAGGCCCCCCAGCACCCCTCACTGCCAATTGCCGTCCGAAACTTGACATCCCGCGAAGCACTTGGCCAATCAACTGTGTGGGAGATGTTGGAGATGGCCAGGCGGACAACAGGGAGCTGTTCACCGCTCTGAAATCCAGCGTGGCGCATGGTGAGGCTCAATGCTGGTCGTCGCAGACTAACACGTAGCACTCGATAGGTCATCCCACACTGCTGCATCGCAGAGCTTGTTCAAGCATCAAAACCGCCGAATGCTGCTCGTAGGGCATGGCTGTACTACGCTGGGGAATCTGGAGGCGGACTGGCAAACTTTGCGCTCGAGACTGACGAGTCGACAACTTGTGGTCGTGGAACATTGGCCATCTCCTGGGCATGAAAACACGGGAAAACTCTCTCCCTTTATAACTCCCTCCCTTGCAGCTTTATCCCTTGCAACTTTCCCTCTTGCAAAATTTTTGCCTGGAGCTTCTCTCTCTCTCCAAACCTTTCTCCTTCACTTCTCTCTCCCTCAACTTCTCCCATAAACCCCCTATTCACTACTCAACCAAACAATGCCCTCCCCCCCCCAAACCTTCCAACCGCCCTCCCCCTCCGGCGACGTCCTCGACGCCAATATCCGCGCCGACCACACGCACTGGCAGTGCATCGCCGGCCGCGTCCCCTCCCGGCCCGACTGCGATGCCATCAACGCCATCGCGGCTGTCGACTGCCGGCGCTGCGGCATGTACCGCCAGATGGGCGCCGTCGCCATGAACGCCAACCGCGACCGCATCGGCGTCCTCGACCTGTCGCGCGGCGACGTCGAGCGGTGGTTCTACCATCCTGTTGTTGTCGATGCTCGCGCCGGCGCTGCGCAGTGAAGGGGAATGGGCTGCTCGGGGACATTTTCGGCGCGGCTCGACGTACGCCTCCGGTTGGGTCAGGTCCAGCGGGCGCCTAGAACGTGGAGGATGGTACAGCTGGACATTTCGGGGAGGGTTCTTGGGGTGAAAGGGCGACTGTGTACTGATCATTAAATCCACGTCAATAACCACGTTTGGACCTTGGTCATCAAGATCCTCTAAGCAACGGCTGCATCTGGATCAAGCGCTCGCATGCATCCAAACCTGCCAGCACGCCCTGAACAATATTCCTCATCAAGCACTCTGCAAGCGCCACTCCATCATCCCCCCTCAATCTCCTCGTCGCCTACTAAAGTGCACTTTCCAAAACCCCGCCCGCCTCTCATATTCAGCAAAAACCCATTTCCACCTCGACCCCAAGGAGCCTTTGTGCACCCCTCTCCTCCATCCTCATCCCGCATCCGACCCCCAGTCACCCCCCCAACGCGGAAGATGTCGCCCATGTTCCAACAGTCTTGGATAATTTCCCTGCTCCCCCCTCGTGATTCCAGCAAAAGTGTCTCGACAAACAAAAAGGGAACCACCTGGTATCATCATCTGCTCTCCAGCCAAAAATGTCAAAACGCAGTGGCCTCCATCTCAATCAAGTGCCGAATTTCCCCCTCCCCCCCATGCCTTCCCGCAAGGCCAGGTTTCAGGAGCCGCCATGCAAACGCTTTCACCCGCAGATTGCAGAGATCACCAGTCCCTGCGAGAGTGCAGAGTGGCAAGCTACCAGGGGGGAAGGCGAAGGGGAGAGGGCCCGGAAGGGCCCAGGGGTGGGTGTTCCCCCGAAGCAAGCGCAGACCTGCTGAAAAGGGGGGGCGTGGCTGTAAGGATTAACTCATGGGGCTGAAATCCCCCCCTTGCTAGCAAGAACGGCTCCCGTCCAACGGGGCCGGTGCCCCTCCGCGGTTTTGATGATGATGTGGCTGAAATTGGTCAGTGGTCACCTCTCCCACCACAAGCATCGAGAGCGCTGGGACGGCTCGGCGCGTTTCTTTCCAGGCCAGCAAACGTTGTCAAATCGAGATGGGAAATGGCGGCCAACTGTTGAAGTGCCCGTGGTGTCTAAGCTAAAGTCGCACCAAGTTGATGTCCTTCCACAGGTTTCCATCTCCCCCAAGTTCCCATCCCCCCTTTTTCTCATCGCCTCCCCAAAATGTCAATTTCATCCGTCAACCACAAGAGTCACAGCCAATCTAGTCTTCCTTCGCTCCCACACACCCATGATCCACCTGCCCATTCGCAGAACCCGTGACATTAGTGAAAAAATGGTTATTGCCGATACTCGAGTTCTGGTTGTTCTCCATGATGGCATCCGGGAAGGCATGAAGTAAAAGCCGGGACCGAAACGAACCCCGCCAGGCCCGCCGGAAGCACCCCGGACCCAAGGTCCTGGGCCTTCTTTAGACATTAGCAAGGCATGTTCGACCCTCGTAGCGCAAAGCTCAACTTACCCTGGGCAGCAGGCTTGTCCTTCTTGGGGTAGGACTTCAAGAGGGCCTTTGTCGCGGCGGCGGCTCCGGCTGCCGCGAACGGCTGCCATAACTTGTCCTTGTGACCATCGGCGTAATCGCAAACGCCTTTCACCATGATGAGCGGCGTCTCATTCCAGACGCCCGCTGCCTCCATTTCGATTGCAATTGTTTTGGTCTCTCGCTGGAGCTTGTCTCGGGAGGCGGCCGACTTGAAGAGGGAGTTGCCGCTGGCGACGGGTCCCACGTGGAACCATTACCGGTCCGTCGCCGGCGGGCCGTCGCCGCTCGACGGACTGGTCGTCGATGCATCTAAGTTCGGCGCAGGGCGCGAGGCGTGCGGCCTCGCAGATCACATCGGAAGAACTCTTGCAGTTGTTGCAGGTGAAGCAGGAGCCTGCAGCTTGGTGCTTGTGGCGGTGGGTGCTCTTTAGTAGTACGTCTTGGCTAGCTCTGGGCCACTCATAGTTGTAGCCGTCTTCTCGGACGGCGGCTTGAATGTCTCGGAGGAACCTCTCGGTATCGCTCCTGAGGACCCTGGACCGGTGAATATCTTGCACTTTAGACCTCAGCAGGCTCTTGAGGTTCCGAGGCAAGCGATCAAAGACGTTGGTGATCGAGCTTCGGGGCCCGAACTTGTCGTCAAGTTGTTTCCCGAGATCGTACTGGCTGATCTCTTCGGCGATGATGATGTCCCCAAGGAAGATGTCCTGTACCCCCCCCGGTTCGGCACACGAGGCATCCCGCAGCAAACTCCAACCAGGAGAAACAAAGGTTGGGAAAGCTAGCTTTCATGGTAGCTGTAGCCGTAGCGGTGGGGGTGGTGCCTGTATCCCCCAGAATGGTGAGAACGGCGTTGAAGCTCAAAATGCGCCTGGTTGTTTACATGTTGTCATCTGTCCCGGCTCGTCTGTATTCTGTGTCATCCCAGCAATCATCAAAGATGTACCCCACGGCATTCGATTCGACCGTGAGGGCGCAAATGATGCCGACTTCGAAATCGGCACGCGTCTTGGGGGTTTGCGAGGCGGGCTCGCTGGATATGTTGGTAAAGGGACGAATAAGGGACCTGTGTTTCTGTCATCAGACCAAGACTGCAAACGTGTGAGAGGATACGCCAAAACTCATATTTTTTGAATCAGAGTGTATCTTGGAAATGGAGGTGCAAGAAGAGATGCAGATGGTGCACTATCCGGCTCGTCTCGAGAATAAGTAGTCCAGCCAGGAGCTCCAGAGGGGAGACATGGCCGGCCACATTGCATCGAAAGGGGTCCAGCCGAAAACCAGGGCCCAGAGCTGGCTCAGCAGACGAGATGGACTGACCGCTTTCCTTCTCTAGCTCCTCGTGGACGGAATGGTGCTGAAAGGAAGGCCATGTCCTCTCAAGCCCAGCCAGCCAATCGAAGGAGGGAGAGGTCGCTTGACAAAGTTGACATGTCGTTTTCGCCCGTGAGTCACCGCCGTCCGAAATGGGTGTGCTCAAGAAGACCGTCTGCTTGCATTGATCTATTCTCATTAGTCTGGCGTCCGGGCTGACTCTTGGTTGAGAACTCGTCAGAGCTAGCTGGGGGAACAAAGGAAGGAGGGCACACCGGCGCGTGAAGGTTCGGGGCGATAGGTCCTTCGCTGGCCAGTCACTGCCTTCTAACATGGGTGCTGCTCAAGAATACGGTCCACTTGCATTGACCTTTCCAGTAGTCTGTGTCAGGCGTTCAGGCTTGCTCTTGGTTAGGAACTTGTCCAGCTGAGGGGACAGAGAAGGAGGCAATGTTGGTGAGGCAAGGGCCGGGATGAGCATGAAATGAAGCTCCATGAGTCTGGACGAGAGAAGGGCAAAGGCGCGGCATCGAAGAGGGCTGTTTCGTGGTCGTGGTTTTCTCAAAAGGTCGCGGATGAAGCGCGTACGTGTATTGAACCATTCTCTTCCCACCGAGAAAGATCTTTCTCTCCTCAACGAGGAAGTTTTATCTAGTAGTAAGGAGTGTTGTTCCGAGTCTGGCTTTGAGCATTCTTTCGATGATGACTTGCATCTTCTACGAAAGTATTGCCTCGTCAAAATCCCCGGCCACCAACAAACGACACACACTGCGTCAAGATGCACTCCCTTGTCGGATTATGCACACGGGCCTGGTGCTTGACCCCTAAAAAACAAGAAAATTCGAAGACGGTGGTGAAGGTGAAGATGGCAATTGTCTCCACCCTCTCCCGTCAATTTCCGCTGTGTACCAAGGACAGTTTGGACGCTTACTTCTCACTTTTCCCTCATGTCGAACCACACCTTGACGAGAAGCCTGTTGATTTTCATCACGCCGCTTTTGTCGCCCATCTGCTTCGAAAAGTTGGCCACTTCAAGCAGAAGGCGGGCATTTGGAGCAGCGCAGAAGAGCTGCTCCAGAAGTCTGTCGAGATCTCGAACCATTGGAAGCACATCAACTTTGAGATGAAGAGCAGACTCTCTCTTGTGTCAGTTCAGATACAACGAAGCGGCTTTACCACGCAAAGCTCAACCTAAACAAGTTGATCCGGCTCTACAACCGCACCGGAGGGCCGCTTGACGATGACCTGCTCCATTCGCTCATTGCCTTGACAGAGGTATACATCGCCTCCCATGAAATTCCAGCTGCAGAAGAACGGCGCGATGATGTTCAGTCCCGTTTGGCTAGGAGAGGAGTATAAGACGAGGCTGGTTCCCTCCTCAACATCCGAGTCCTTGAAGTGTCGTCCGCGATTTCAACCAAGGAGGACTTCAAGGAAGCCACGAATCTAGCGAAAGACGCGCTAGATCTCAGCACACTGGTGTTTGGCCCCGAGAACGAGAACACTCGCAGGGTCGGTCGTCTGTATGGCTCTACGCTCCTTGATCAGGGCCGCAACGCAGACGCGAGACATGTTCGAGACCTTTCAACTCGGGCCCATTCTTACCTTCATGAAGGAAACTATCCCCAAGCCGTGAAGTTGTACAAAGAGGCGCTTGACAGTGCGATATCGCGTTTCGGGGAGGACAGCTGTCACACGGCTCACGCAGCCATGGTTCTAGCAAACATCTACGTTCTTCTGACACTCCCTGACCTAGCGAAAGACTTGTATCAAAAGTACCATGAGGCCACAGAGAGCAGTCAGGTAGAGCATAGCGAGGAAGCCCCATCAGGTGCCCATGAGTTTGAACACGCGCCGGACGACCCTCCTGAGCTATCAAGGCTGATCTCGAGTATTCTCAATGAAGCTATGGGAAGCTCTGATCCCTCCAATCCCCCGCCAGAAATGGTTCTCTATGCGGGACAACTGATCATTTTAAATGGAGATAAGGAGTCGCGAAGGAGTCTTTTGGCCGAACGCGGGATAAGGTATCGGAGTAGGAAGGGGATATCCAAAACGAAATGAAGATTGAGTTTGGGCAGTTTCGAGTTTTTTTGTAAACATCAGAGATCGACGGAGACTTGAGAGAAGGACTGGAAGTACTGATGAACAGTTCCAGGAGAAGTAGGGGCGTTATGAACAAAGGTTTTCCGGATGCTAGCTATTTTATTTCTTTTTAATCGAGCTTAACATGTTGTTTTTTTTCACTTGTAAAGCCGGTCATTAAATGGTGCAACAACTTGTTATTTTCCTTTAACTAGTTAGTTAGTTAAGTTACCCAAATAATGTAACTATATAATAAGCAATCAAGCAAGAACAAAGAATAAATGGGCCCTTTTGTAAAGGCTTCCTTCTCTATCTATTTTCCGTCTAATAATCTCCCATCTCCGCTCGATTTCTGGGCGTGGAGGTTCTTGTATAATTATCTTTCTACTCGTCCCAAGGTAAGATATAGGAGAGCCGGCAGAAGATTCGACTAGGAGAGCTAGCGGGAGAGTCGACCGGGGCCTCCCTCTTAGAAGAGGCAAAAAACGCCGGCCCATTGATGCATATGGGAGGAAGGAAAAACGTTCAATTGAGAGTTCGAAAATAGGCCTATTACATCGTCCGGGCGGGCAGCTTGCTGACTGACTGACTGGCTGGCTGGCCGGCTTCTTGCAGCTGAGGCAGACGATTTGGCGGGTTTTTTCCTGTGGCGAAGGGAGGTGCGGGCTGCGCGGGGCAGCGGCTATGTATTTCGCTAGCAAATTTATATGTTAAGTGACTTGATCCCCCCCGTGCGACAGTCGCACAACTCTCGCGCGCCATATAACGGGATTCTGCCTTTTCCCACCAAAGGTAACTAGTGGAGGTTGGCCTTTTGTCGATAAGACATGGAGCGGGTGAAACATCTGGACGCAAACCCGTTTGCAATGGTCAATGAGCACACGATGGGATCCGCGACGAAGACGAAACAAAGACTGCCCGGTGCTGTTTCCGCCGCTGGGCACATGCCATCTGACCGTTTATCCAGAGTGACGCGTTCGGGCCAAAGTTGGAACAAGGGCTCGTCGCACTGGGTAGCTCCGGAGGTTCAAAAAAAAAAAAAAGAAAAGAATGAAAGAAAGAAAGAAAATAGGAAATAGTTGTATAGCTGTAAGCCGGGTCGCAGAGTAAAGGGCCAATTGTCGGCGCAAAGTTGCGACTCACACATACATGGCGCTGGGAGCTTCTTGGATGCGGAGAGTCGACGGGAGAGCAGAGGGTTGCTGCGGTGGCGGTGGCTTTCATTTACGTAGGTACACAATCGACGGGACTGCTCATGGTAACACCCACCATGGCGTAGAGTCTTTGGGGGGCTGTTTACCTGTTACGCACTTGGGCACTTTGAGAGCGCCGGCCTGACCGTTTGCTGCCCCTTTCGTCATGTCAAGAAAGCGACTCTCTTCCGTTGAGCCAGGTATACAAGAATAGCAACATGGTGATCCAGGCGTTTCCCCCCCCTTTCTTTCCCTCCTATCCCGATTAGCTTTGAGCTGTTCCAGATTGTCGACGCAGCAAACTCAAAAAGAAACAATTCCCCAAAGCAGCAGACTGGCTCGTCGCCATTGGGCCACGAGTTGACAACCCGGTTTAGCACTAGGAACGGGTTGCAAGCGTCAAGCGTCAAGTACCAAGCGTCAAGTACCAAGCGTCAAGCACCGGCCGGCATCACCTAGCTTGTCAAAAGGGGCTCTCAGACCTCCCTTTTTTTTTCTCCTCTCGTTGGCTCTCGCGGGTGGAATTGGGGGGGGCCTGGTTCGAAACGAAGGCTGACTCTCTCCCGGGGAGCCCTGCTCGGCTGGGAGTGAACAGAGGCCGTTTCGAGTCATGTCGTGGCGAAAACCTAGGTCAAGAGAAAAAAAAAAAGAAAAAAGGATGAAAAAAAAAAGGAAAATTCGGGCCTGTCCTCAGAATTGCTCTGTATTATGTCTATTGCTCTATTTAGTTTTCCAAGTTTTTCCATGTCCCTACTCCGTAGCCCGTCTGTTGCATACATCCACTACCTAAGATACCTATATAGCAGTCCCCATCCCTACACTCCCCGATACACCTTGGTGACGACGCCCAACTCGGCTTCGTTGGCCGACTTGCCGTCCCCGTTTATGCTCCCCGGCGGACTATCATTCACCGAAAACGTCGCGATGGCGTTCAGCCCGGCCGCCGCCTTGCTCTGCGGCGAGGTGCGCCCGTTCTTCGCGTCGACGGCCACTGCCACCTCCTCAGTAGTGATGCGCACCTCGTTGCGCTGGTAGATCTTGAGGGGAATGTCAAACGGCGGCTGGCCGTTGATCTGCTCCTGGCTGCTCGACGGGCTAATGTCCATGTCGTGCGCGGGCCCGGCCCGTCTCCTCCGGTCCTCATCCTCGCGGTTGCGGCTGGTCAAGTTCCCGTAGGCGGACCGGAGGCGGCCGCCGTGGCCCGTGGCGGTCGCGTCGCCGGTGCGTTGGCCAGAGGACTTGCCGTACTTAGCGGCGAAGGAGCCGAGGCGGAAGACGCGCTGGAGGAGCGTCCAGGTCAGGGGGAGGTTGGCGGTGATGATGGCGGTCGAGACCTCGCGGATGTACCAGTAGATCCATTCGGTGCCGTAGGGGTCGCCGAGGCTGTAGTACTTGCTGAGGACTGCGGCGAGGATCTGCTCAGCACGGTTAGGGCTTTGTGGCGTTGTGTACATGACAGGGAGGACTCACCGAGAACGCTCCCAGCGCAAACACGCCGCAGAGGATCATCTTCCTCTTGAGGGCTAGCTGCGACTGGAGAAACACGGGCATGGGGATGAGGATGATCATGATGTCTGACGAGATGTTGAGGACGGCATTGGTAATCATGTGGTTCGTTTCCGCCGAGCAGTTCACTGGTAGTGGTTAGCCGCGATGCACATTTGACTCTGGTTGGTGGTTCAACTCGGGCTGGTCGGTTCAACTCACTATTAGGAGCAGGCACCTTCCAGTAGTTGGAAAATGGTCGACACCACGCGCCAAAGAAGAGAATCTCCATGAGCACAAAGCTCAAGGCGACGTAGCCTGAGACAATCTTGACCAGCCAGTTCTGCCGCAAGCTCGATCTGTCTCCACGTTAGCCGTGTAAACACGGGTCGAGAAGCTCACAAAAGCACTCACGTCAATCGACTGTACATGACCAGCAGACACGCCTTGATGGCCCACAGCGTGAGAATCTGCGTCTGCTCGGTGACAATCACCAGCTTCGACCCGTACTGCCGCTTCTTGATGTTCTCGTCCGTCAGCACCACGTCGTCGCCGGCCGGGTCGATGAGGTTGGTGGGCGTGTAAGTCAAGATCTTGACCACGATCAATAGCGCCGTGTACGTCAACTAGCTCGCGCATCAGCCTTAGATCTCTCTACCCCAAAAGCAAAGAAAGCTCCATACCATGGCGCATAGCATGAGGTAATCGTCGACCAGCATCCCTTTGATCGACCCGTACAGCATCCTCCGGGATATCCTAGACTGACCGGTTAGATCCGCTGCGCGTGGCCAACGAGAAGACAAAAAAAGCAAAACAAAGGCCCAATGCAGGCGCATGGAAACCCCGGGGTAACTTCCACATACATTCGAGCCAGTACCACAAACCAGGTCACGGCGTACCACGCCCACATCTCGGTGAGAAGGGCCGACATGGCTGTTGGGGGAAAACGAGTGTCTTGAGCAACTACGTGCGGATGAAGGGTTCGCGAGACGGATCACCGATCTCGAGGAAAGAGAAAAGAGAAGAGGAGCGGATTGCTCTCCATATAACGCAGCTGGACTGGAGATTTCGTCCACAAATTCTGGATCCCCCAGGGAAAGGAAATCTGTTCGTCCTACCCACTCAACAGACGACCCCGGGAGATGTCATTCACGTCAATGGTCTCGCCTAGATCGGTCCTCCACGTCGCAAAAAAAAAGAACTCGAGCGTCAGTTGGGGCCGAATGTGTCTCCCCTCGCTCGCCTCCATGAAAATCACGCCTGGAATCATCCCACGTCCAGTCTCCTCCATTTGGAGGGGCGCGCGGGTCGAGTCAAAGCGTACTTGGACCGTCCAAGGCGGTTAGAGGTTACACCTTGAACGGACTGAGCCCTCTTTCCATGTGGCGTTCAGGAACGAAAGAAGGGTCTCTCTTCTCTCCCGGACCCCCTATTACGTTTCGTGAGCCTCCATTCGGAGCGCTTCTCCAGGCGTGTTCGATCTGAGCGCGCTAGGAGGGACGCTAGAATGTGTAGCTTCGGCCGTTTTTCGCATCGTCCGAGCATGCATTACGAGGCCTGTCTGGGCTGTCCCGAGTCACGGGTTTTTTTTTTTTTGGGGGGGGGGGGGGGGGGGGGGGGGTTTTTCATTCGATACGTCTCCTTTCTTCTCCAGGGTCAATCAATAACAACAGGGAAATCATATGAGCTTCCATCTCTGTTGGCCGGCATCCTCTTTATCTCTCGCGGCAGCATGGAGGCTTGTCCATCTGGTATCTCCCTCAACTCCATCGAGACACACATCGAATGGTCCGGCCAGGGGACCCCTTCACAGCCCATGACTTGTCCCCCCGGCCTGCCACATGGCTCCCTGGCCTCCCTGGCTTTTCCCTACGATGGCTGATGCGCTGCAACGGCGCAAGCAGATTACAGGCACACTACGGAGTAAATTCGCGTAGTCCGTTCCCAAGACGAGCGATGAAAAAAACTAGCAAAAGCACCAAGCTGCCGGTCTCCGGACCGCGGACGGCCATGCTCGGATCGACACTTGTTTAGCACGAACCCGTTCCATGGGATGATGCGATGCCTTTTTCTCTGACCCAACCTCACCAGTCCCAAACTAGGCCGATGCCGACGAGGTTACCGAAGTGCTGGAGCGAGTCTATTGCCTTGTTCCTCGGGGGCTAGAGACTAAAGTGCATGATTCGATCGAGGGGTGCCCGGTCGGGGAGTTTGGGCTGAATAGGCAATCGACGACGGTTTGAAGACGATAGAAGCGTGAGGGAATCCTGAGTGGTGGACTTTTCGGTGGGCGGATGAATTGGACTCCGCGAGGAGGAAGATTTGGTATTTCCTAAGGCTTTTGACAGTGAGTCTAGTAGCACGTAGTCTCTCCTCTTTCCATTTCCTTGCACACACAAGTCAACCATTGAAATGACGTTATCCACGTCCTCGACCTCGCCGTCAATTGGCTCTCACCACCCTTCGCCACACCACCACCAGCCTCAAAGTGCGCCTCCCGCTGCGAAACTTGGCCCAGTCGAGGCTAACGGACGGATAACAACGTCATGACACCAAATGACGAAGTGCTTCCTCGGCGATGCGCCTACCGTTGATATATGTCGGGAGGGATTTGTTTTGCAGTTGGGGATTTGCAACTTTGCATAGGGAATGAATACATCGCAACTCCCGATTGACCTTTGCGCAACATGACTCGAACGCTGTTATTGTGTTTTATCCACGGGTTCAAGGGGACCGACGATACTTTTCACGACTATCCGAGTGTATGTGGCGACGCCGACCAGTGCTAGACGGTGAAGCGAATGCTCATGATGAATAGGACCTCAAGCGCGCAGTTAAGAAGCGTCTGCCCAACGACCGCGTGGAAATCGTTGTTTATCCCAAGTATGAGACCAAGGGCGAGCTCGCAGAGGCCACGGCCGCCTTTCTCGAATGGTAGACATCGTGTCCCGGCTTCAGCAGACAGACACTGACAACCATAGGCTGAAAGAAAGAGTCATGGACATCCGAAAAGACCAATCGGAGATGCCATGGCCTCCCAACGACCGAGATGTCGGCGTAGTCCTCGTCGCGCATTCCATGGGGTACTCTCTCCTCCCAATCAAGCCAACTCCCACACTAATCACGAACACAGAGGCTTCGTTGCAGCAGATTCCCTCTTCCTCGCCCTCAACGAGCGCAAGCCAAACGACCAAGGCGGCAGCGCCCACATATTCCCCCCCATTCAGGGCATCCTCACCTTCGACACTCCCTACAACGGGCTCGCGCGGTCCATGTTCGTCTACGGCGCCTTCTCCAACTACACCAAAGTCAGCACCGTCTTCAACGTCATGACGGCGCTGTCGGCCGCTGCCCCGGCCGGTTTAGCCCGTCTCGGCACCCGCAGCGCAGCCTCCGCTTCGGCATCCGCATCGGTCCCTCCGGGGGCAAGCACCGCCCGTAATCCCCAATGGCGAGCCTGGCAGCTCGTGGCCGTCAAGACGGGCACCGTGGGGGCCATCGCCGCGGGCGGCGTGGCAGCCTACATGAACCGCGAGGCCATCCTCTCGGGCATGCGCAGCGTCAAGAAGCTCAACCGGGAGTCCGTCGCCGAGGGGTACCGGCAGGGCATGGAATCTCTCGGCCAGGGGCTGGCGTACATCAACCGCGGCAACGTGGGCAAGTCGTTTGCCTGGCTATCGGACCATTTCACCTTCGTGGGCGCACTGCTCAAGCAAAACGAGCTGGCGGCGCGGCTGCGGAGGTTGGGCAAGCTGAAGGGCGTGGGCGTGCACGACTATTACGTCTCGCTCGGGGAGAACGGGTACTGGAGCGGCGGGTATTTCGTCCCCGAGAGGACGTTTTGCGCGGTGCCGGACGCGGATCAGGAGGCGAGTCATGTGTTTTCGAGGTTCGTCATGCCAAAGGTGGATGATGAGATGAAGGCGCATCTGAGCATGTTCAAGCCGGAGAGGAACGGTAGTTATGATCACATGACGGAGAAGTCGGCGAGCTTGGTGGAGGAGTGGTTCTTGTCGGAGGAGGAGATTGTTGACGACCCGTCGATCCAGGAGGTCAATATACAGGGACAGCAGGCCGAAGCTCTCGCGGCGGAAATGTTGGAGAAGGAGCCGGAAAAGGTCGAGAAAGTAGGCGAGCAGTTGCCAGACGAGTCGCCAATCGACATTGCAGCTGCGGCGTCACTCGTGCCACTTCCAGAGCAGGATGAGGCGGAGAAGGGCGAGGAGGGCGAGGAGGGACAAGACTACGGCCACGGTCAGCACACGGAAGTCGCCGCAGAAGCAGACACGCCCGAGAAGCGTCACTACCTGAACCACCTGTTCCGAGTGGCACAGCAGGCCGGGGAGGGCATGAGCGACGTAAGGGGGTGGTTGCCGACGAGCATTCCCACGCCGAGCATGCCGTTGCTTCCGCAGATGCCGCAGATGCCTCAGATGCCTCAGATGCCGGCTGCTGTGTCGTCGCTGGGACAGATGTCCCTGCCGTCGGTGCCGAGCATCTTGTCCAAGAAAAAGAGCGAGGCGGCGGCTGAGAAGGACGAGGGGAAGGATGGTTGTGACGGAGAGGGCGAGGCGGGAAAGGACGCGAAAGAGAAGGGGAATGGTGTTGATGGAGACGGCGAGGCGGGGAAAGACGAAGAGAAACCCAAGGAAGCAGTGCAACAGTGACGGACATTGGATGCCGCGTGATTGATGCCAGTGTTTCCGTGGACGGGTTGGGCTCCAGGTTGCGGCCGTATCTGCCCGTCTCTGTGACACGGTGGTGCAGATGCAATGCCAGCTACCAACGGCCGCAGGGAACCATGCCTGAGGTTGAGTGCTTGGGCGTCGTGGAAAAATCAAATAGGGGTTCGGTCAGGCGCAAATATTTATGTTAACAGTACCTTGTATCTTTAGGCCTCTCTCCCAAATGTTTATGCCTACTTCGCACTCTTCCTTTATTCTCTCCTTTCGCTGTCAGATGACTGCTCTTGGGCATGCAGGCATCCATTCCGTCAGGCTCCCATGCAAGCCTCGTTCAGGCCAATTGGCGATGCAGCACGTTTCCACGCCATGACTTGCGGGACGGGTTGAAACATGTGCATTGAACGGGAGAATTGGGTTAAATATCGCCAGGCATCTCTTGAATCTGGGTAGGTCATCTCTCTTCTCTAAACATTTCTCTACCTACCCAACACACACTCGCGCCGACCTACACTTGGAACACAAAGATGCCTCACCGAGCTCAGCCACCACCAAAGAAAGAAGCCCCGTCAGCAGGCATGTTTCTCTTCTCGACGCCTCGTCCGCAACCTCGACCATTCGCAGCCCTTTCTCGCAACGGCGATAAGCGAAAGCACTCCGACGACCCGTCGCCGCAGCCAGCCTCGACCTCCCAGAACAACACCAAGAAAGCCAAGACGATCCAGACAACCTCTCCCTCCCAGAACCGCACCAAGAAGGCCAAGACGATCCAGACAGCCTCCCCCTCCCAGAACCACACCACGAAAGCCAACACGATCCAGACAACCTCCCCCTGCCGAATGACTCGCTCCCTCGCCACCAAACAAGAAGCAGAGCGCAAGAGACAGGCCCTCGAAGACCGCAAGAAGGGCATCCTCGCCGACCGCCGCGCCGCCCGCCACCCCCGAATTCCCGGCGACCTCCCTCCTCCCGACGAGTCCCTCCCCATCATCACGCGGCCTCCGACCTTTCCCCTTGCTATCCTCGTATTCGGCGACGGCAGCTCGGCTCAGCTGGGTCTCGGCCCGAACCGGCGGTCGTCCAAGGTTCCCGTACTCAACACTGATCTCGATCCGGACGACGACGATGCGTACCACGTTGTGCAGGTTTCGTGTGGGAGTTCGCATGTGCTAGGGTTGACTAGGGATAATAAGATCGTTAGCTGGGGTGCAAATGGGTGTGGTGCATTGGGGAGGGATACCAGGTGGGATTGGGAGGGTGACGGACAAGCACTCAACCAGCTCGAGTCGACACCTGCAGAGGTTTCCATAGGAGACTTCCCTCGGGGCGTCACCATCGCGCAGGTGGCCGCTGGGGATAGCTACAGTCTTGCTCTGACCGATCGGGGCATGGTATACGCCTGGGGGACATTCCTAGTTAGTCAGCTCTCTCCTCGAGTGTCTCGGCGTCAGTCTCAACTAACCCCTTAGAACCCCGACAACAAGCCACACTTCGGCACCTCTCCCTCGGGCACCCCCATCTCCATTCAACCGACTCCTCTCTGGATCCACGAGCTTAGAAATATCAAACAAATCGCTTGCGGCGCCAACCACGCCCTCGCGTTGGACAAGAAGGGCGTCATCTGGGCCTGGGGCTTCAATGACAAGAACCAGCTCGGCAAGCACCTGCGCACGCGAGCCGTCTCCTCGTCCTCCTCCAAGCCGTGCAAGCCGCTTCGCGTCGAAATATTCAACCGCAAGGCCGTCCTAGTGGCTTCCGGCGCCGCGGCGAACCACTCCTTTGCGCTCGACGACCAAGGCGACGTGTGGGCTTGGGGAGATAACGCGGACGGCCAGACCGGTGATCCGGAGATATTCGGTGGCGAAATCGTATTGTCGGTGCCGCGCAAGGTCGAGGGTCTCTGCCGCATTGGCGTCAAGGCCCTATCCGCCGGGGAGGACTACTCGGCGGCTGTGACGGACACTGGCGAGTGTCTGATCTGGGGCCGCGTAGACGGAGGCCAGCTCGGCATCGACCTTTCGCTGCATGACCAAGAAGACGTGCTTTCTAGCAACGACGGACGTAGATGGTTGCTCGAGCCGACCCCCGTGACGGGCATGGGCGACATTGCGCAAGTAGCCTGCCACTCTGACCACACCGTATTCGTAGCCGAGGACGGGACTGGATTTGCGGCGGGACGCGGAGGTGACGGACAGTTGGGCACGGGGGGTGACGAAGATTCGGAGACCCCTTTGCGGTTCAGGGGCTTGGATGCGCTGTACGGGAGGAGGATGCTAGTGGCTGGTGCTGGTGCAGGTTTCTCAGTGATTGGCGCGGATAATGGGCGGCGTTCGGTGTCTTAAAGGATGGGAGGTTAGGTTATGAATTGGTGTTTCCTTGCTTATCGGGGTGTCTGGTGGGCGGGTGTTTAGGGCTTAGGATACTATAGAGTAGGCATGGGATGCAAGGATTATGCATAAGTTGGGTAACTACATTTGTAGCAAGAATGACATCTTGGAACTTACCTAGAGATAGAAGAGTAGAAAGGAAAGCCGGTAAGAAACTACTTCTTCTATATGTAATTATTAATAAAACCGATGTCCCAGCCAATCTGGAAGTATTGCTCCCATTTCTCCGTCTTCCAAGCATCCATTGGAGATGGAAGCTTCACTTGCATTCTTCTCCTTCCCTTTCAAATTTTACCTACGGCACCTGCCTTCCTCGGTTCACTTCCATCGGACAGGCGGCCTTCAAAACAAGCCCACACCTGTCTACCCTCGCCCATCTCCTTTCCTCTTCATGCACCATCTCGTCAACCCAAGTCGTTCTTATCGTCAGTCTCGGACTATCCTCTCCATCGGACAGGTGGTTTCAAAAAAAAACCCAGACCTGTCTCCCCTCGACCCTACATTCATCCCAGAGCGAAATGAGCAATCGGCTTCCCCTTCCATACATACCGTCTAAGTCTTCGACCTCCCCCCTGGCCCGTTTCCTTTCCTTATTCTTTTCTCTATATGTCTCAATCGCCAATGCAACGCGACAGCAAGCCGTCAGCGAATCTACGGCACCACTCGACTTTCTATCAGCTCTGTAACACTTTGAAGGTTGTTCGTTCTGTTTCTCTTCTGTCCTTTGCACAAGCGAGCTCTCCAACGCAGCGCTAGAGCATCATGAACCAATCCTCGTGTCCGTCTGACGCTTTTCAATACGTCTGTCGCCATCGCCAACGCTTTTCAATAGGTTTGCCGCTGATCCCGTTTTGCGCCGGGCCAGGGCGTATAACGGTCCAAAATAGATGTCCATTATCTGCACTTTTATTCGCAGAACGAACCGTTGGCTGCAAGCTGGATATTCATTGTCTCGCCTTCGTTTGCCCAATGTCTTCATTAAACCCGAGTTTGTTGTTCTAATTATTGACACAATTATGAGATTTATGGCAACAGTTTTGGCACAGATGCACCAAGAATGAACAGATGGAGGTACATTGTCCGAGAGTTATGACGATATATATATAGTCTCCAAAGTAAGGTGCCAAGGTCATCTGAGGGGTCCCTTTCGAGCAACTGTACAGGAAATGAGACTACATTTCAACTCGAGAACACGCTGGAACAACAGGAGATGGAACTTGATCAGACCAAGAGAGTAGCTCAACGGCAAGATGCCAAAGACACACTCGATGGACGTTCTAGAGGCACACTCAATGAACATTTCAGAGGCACACTCAATGGATACTTCGAAGAGAGACGCCCAATGCCCTGACTGGAACATGATGGACCTCGTCCGGAGCACCCAATGTCCTGGAGAACGCAGACATTGGCGAAACCCTGTTCTCTCGAACGATGAGGAGAGTGCACAGCCCGAAACCGAGCCCGAGGCTACGGCACCGCCTCGTTGCATGCCTGGCACGACGTAAGGTATGCAACGCTAGGATTTCTCCCCAAATATCTGCTAAGCGCCGACGTCGTTCGACAAAGTCAGAGGGCGAGCCACGACACTCTAGTCGTCTTTCCGTCGTCGCGCCCGTCAAGGAACAGGCTGCACCGGCGCCGTCGCGAAAAAGGGGCCTTATTCGCCAACATATCCATTGAGGACTGGGAGAATCTCCCTAGAGGAAGAGGACTGGAGATGGCCATGGTGACCATGCTCGCCCCGGTCAACAGGTTGCAACGACCGCTGACCGGGGCAGCACGCCTTATTCTCGAATATGTCCCTTGAAGACTAAGAGAGTTCCGGGCAGGAAGGTGCTTGAGGCCGGAACCCGACCGCGCAGATCTGGAGGACGACCGTTCAGCAATTACCCGCTGGCGGAGAGTTACGAGAGGCAGAGGCCTGGAAATGGTCATGCTGGATGCTCGTCCCGGTCAAGAACATTGCAACGACCACTGACCGGGGCAGCACGCCTTGTTTTGCAACATGTAGATTGAGGACTGGGAAAATCTCCCATGAGGAAACGCGGCCAGTCGCCGTGCCGGTGCTCGGGAGCCGGGACACATCTGGTTTCAGATTTAGTGGACATGGAAGATTTGAAGTGGGCACTGTGGTTCAATTTTTTTTTTTCTCTTTCGACTTTGATACAATATGGATAATGGTCAACTATGGGATAACTAGTTAGTTGGATGATAATAATTAGGTTAACTAGTTAAGTTATAACTAACTAACTAGTAGCCACAAGTTTTAACTTGCCAGTACACAATATAATTCCCAAATAAAGGCAACTACTTCAGCTAATAATTAGTTTGGTCCTAAGAATACATCCTAATCTTTCCAAAGCCATCTTTTCGATCTCTTGGGCTCGCAATGGGTAACACAGTCCTATGCCCCTCCCCCCTTTTCAAACCAACCCCCCCCCCCCTCTCTGTTTAAGTACCATCATGCCACCATTTTTAAACCCCAAAAACGTGGACGCACAACGATTCCATCATATACGTGTACAATTTGCAATCACCCCGACGAGCCTCACTTCCTGCATCACGTGTCATCAACATCTTACACAAAACCACTCCGCCCGCTGCGCCGCTGGGGGGCCTCATTTCACGTCAGGCGTTGATGCATGTTGCATAAAAAGGCCCTCTACTTGTCGTTATTTTCAAAGTATCCGGTGCCCCGAATGTTACGCTCGCCGGGTCAGACATGCCGAGTAGATAAGCGTGTCCTCATTAGACTCAGATTCGTGTAATGTGAGTTAAGTTTCGATCCAGACAGACCCCAAGAGATTCCCCTGTTGTTTGTTTTTTTATTTTTTTTTTTTATTTTTTAATATTAAAATGCATCGCGCCGTTGTTCCCTGCTCATGCCTGGTGTGACCGCACCCAATGCTCCCATTCCCATCATTTCATCAATTCCCGTACGGTCATCTTGGGCAAGTCGAGACGCTCGCGCCTTGAACCAGGCTCACTCAACTTGTCCGTGATCCCAACCAAGGCCTTGACATCCGTAGTCCCATTAGAATCCTCGCCAAGACGCTCCATTGTTTCCCAAGCACACGTTCCAGTCCGTTTCGTTACATTAGACACCAGCCCACATGCATTCCCATCTCCAAGCACAAGTCCATTCCACATCTGCTCAGTAGCTCACTGCTGTGCCGCTGGGACCCCTTAGGCCTGGGGCTCCCCGACAAGGGGGCCTGGCCAAATGGGGTTGCCAAAGGCATCAAATTGACCACCGAAACCACCATAGGTAATGGGCGAAACGGGCACCGGGGGAGCAAGAGACTCAAAGGTGGGCTGGCCAGCAAGTCCAACAGCTCCCATGCCAGGTGGAGACTGCATCGCCTGGTACTGCAGTTGAGCCTGCATCGTCTCCATAGGGGGCAGCGCTGGGGACTGAGCCTCTGGGGATTGGAAAGCGGAGGGTTGAGCAGCTGGGTGTTGAAGAGGTACAGGCTGAGCAACTGGGGACTGAGCAGGCAGAGATTGAGCTGCTGGCGACTGAGCAGGCAGAGATTGTGCAGTTGACGACTGAGCAGGCGGAGATTGTGCAGTTGGCGACTGAGCAGGTAGAGACTGGGTGGCTAGTGGTTGAGCAGCTGGGGCCGATGCTTCCTGAGCTTGTTGCAGTGCATGTTCAAAGGCGGCTTCGACCGGTGATTGTCTTGCCAAGTACGCTTCGAGAGGAGCCGTTGTCAAGATGGGAGGGTTCGCGGCCGCTGCCTTGGCCAGTTGTCGGTTTATTTGGATGGTGCGTCGTGTCTCGCCGCTATGACAGTTAGCCGAGTGAAGCCATGACTACAAATGCCACTTGCCTCTTGTAAAGGGTCGACAAGCCCTTGGTCTTGTTATCAGTCTCAAGAATAGTCTTGCGACAATGCCAGCGGCTGTTAACCGTTCTCCAATCCTCCACAATGTGTTCGGGGAGTTTCTCTCCGATCTCCGTCCAAAGAATGTCCCGACGCTGCCAAAGAAACTTGTCAATGACTCGATATACGGCAGAGTTCCAGGGAGGGTAAGTATAGAGCTCTTCCTCGACTTCGGGCTCCTCCATCTCCGTGTTGGACTTTTGCAAATCCGGAGATGAAGAATCAGAGGCCCTGTCGCCTTGGGCAGTGTCGTTGGGGGGAGAGTTACCCATGAGCTGCTCCATCATTGCCGAGCCTTTAATGCTATAGTTTGGGTACCGATACTCACGGACGGGCGTTTCCGGGGTTCCGTCGACTGGGGGGGTTTGGATCGATGAGGCGATTCCGGTTGGATTTACGAACTCATAGTCCATAAACCCAAACTGATATGGGTTGATCAGGACACCGGCGCCGATAGGGGGGACAGCCATCAGCTGAGGAATGACGGTCGAGTTGTCCACGGCAAAGTTGGGGAACGGGCATTCGTCTGGAGGGTTGCACGGCATTGCGGCATTGACTTGAGGGCAAGTCATGTGCAGCTGGGGCTCGGTGTACCCCATCTGCACTTGATTGGCGGGAGCGCATTCCACAAGCTGAGGTGCGTCGCTTTGCTGCATCACGTTCTGCTCGGTGACATCTTGCTTGACCGAGTCGTTTTGGGCTGCGAGCTGCTGGCACTGCTGGGCGAGGTTCTGCTGAGCCACGAGCCGCGGAGAAGAGGCCTGCATCTGGGCTGCGAGTTGCTGAGCTGCCTGATGTTGGGCTGCTTCCTGCTGAGTCGTGAGCGACTCGAATTCAATGTGCATCGGCTGGGGCGGGGGTGTGAGCAGCTGAGCTTCGACTGCCATCTGCTGAGGCTGGGCGGTAAGTTGTTGGGCGTTGAGCTGCTGGGCAGTCATTTGCATCTGCTGGATGCCGACTTGCATTCGATGGAGTTGGGCCGCCTGAAGTGCCTCAACTTGCTGTTGGGGTTGAGCCTGTATCTCAAGTGGCGTCTGAACGGGTTGGGCCGGCTGCTCAAGCTGCAACTGACTGGGTTGAGGCGCGGGTTGCTGAATGCTAACTTGCATCTGACTGGGCTGGGCTGGTTGTTGAACGTCAACCTGCATCTGATCGGGTTGAGCCGTGGGTTGCTGAACGTCAACTTGCATCTGATCGGGTTGGGCCGGTTGCTGAGCCTGCATCTCGAGTGGCGTCTGAATGGGTTGATTCGGCTGCTCAAGCTGCAACTGACTGGGTTTAGGCGCGTGTTGCTGAATGCTATCTTGCATCTGACCAGGCTGGGCCGGCTGCTGCACATCAACTTGCATCTGACTGGGTTGAGCCATTGCTTGCTGGACCTCAACTGGCACCTGATCAGGTTGGGCCGGTTGCTGCATCTCCGGTTGCATCCGACTAGGTTGAGCCGGGTGCTGCACTTCAACTTGCATCTGACTGGTCTGGGCCGGCTGCTGAGTTCCAAGTTGCATCTGGCTAGGTTGGGCTGGTTGCTGAACTTCAACCTGCATCTGGCTAGGTTGGGCTCGTTGCTGAGTTCCAGGTTGCATATTACTAGGTCGGGCTGGCTGCCGGATGTCAACTTGCATCTGCTGCGGGTGGGTTTGGGCAGCAAGCTGCTGGGCTGCGACTTGCATCTGTTGGTTCTGGGCACCAACCTGGGCTGCTGGTTGTTGTACTTGAACGTGGGTGGGAGCGAGCTGTTGCTGATGGGATGGCTGTTGCTGTGCTTGAATCTGCTCGGGGGCGAGTTGCTGCTGCTGGGTTGCGTGTGGCTGGCCCATGTCCGGACCGGTCGTGACATGTTGAATACCGAGTTCAATCTGCTGACAGTGCTGAGGTTTGGCCACGTTCCGTTTGAGCGCGTTCTTCTTTGCCCGGCCCTTCTTTTGTACAGCTTTGCGAGCTCCAACTTTCGGAGACGTCTTCTTTTGAGCCTTGGTCTTCTGGGGGATTTGCGGTTCTGCCGTCTTCTTTCGGGCCTGGGAAGCGACCTTGTCGTGGGTTGGGGTCGGTTGTGGCAGCGGTTGCTGAGCTTGTTGGACTCGTGGAGACTGGGCTTGCACTTGCGGAGTTTTTTGGACTTTCTGAGCTTGTTGACGTTTCTGGGATTGAGCTTGTTGGGCTAGTTGAGCCTGTTGGACTCGCTGAAGTTGAGCTTGCTGGAGTGGCTGAAGTTGAACTGGCTGGGCCCGCTGGGCTTGCTGAGGTTGCTGGACTTGTTGAGCTTGTCGAACTTGCTGAGGTAGAGCTAACTGGGCCTGCTGGGCTTGCTGAAGCCGGACTTGCTGAAGTTGAACTTGTTGCAGTCGGACTTGCTGAAGTTTGACTTGCTGAGATTGGGCTTGCCGGGCCTGCTGGGCCTGCTGGACTTGCTGAGGTTGGACCTGTTGGGCTTGCTCAGCTTGCTGGACTTGCTGAAGTTGAGGTTCCTGGGCCTGCTGGGCTTCCTGG
The DNA here is from genome assembly GCA_911649645.1 of Thelonectria discophora. Classification (NCBI taxonomy): domain Eukaryota; kingdom Fungi; phylum Ascomycota; class Sordariomycetes; order Hypocreales; family Nectriaceae; genus Thelonectria; species Thelonectria discophora. The sequence continues at coordinate 3,007,674 of CAJVRK010000012.1, forward strand.
GCTTCCTGGGCCTTCTGGGCTTCCTGGGCTTGCAGGGCTTTCTGGGCTTGCAGGGCCTTCTGGGCTTCCTGGGCCTGTTGGACTTGCAGGGCGTCCTCGAGTCGGTGCGCCTGCCGAGTCTTCTGGGCCAACCGTCGCTGGACTGCTCGCTGAACCTCGGGGTGTTGGGCTGCGAATCGCTGAGCCAAGTTGTAAGGGGTCCGGGCTGGCAGAGCCGCAGCACTCTGCTGGACCGGGTCCTTCGGCGCTTCGGGCTGCTGAGCCCTCTGGAATGCGAGTTCCCGCTCTCTTCGTTGATCGTCGTTGTGTTGCTTGAATATCTCTTTGATAGTCTCGCGGCACCTGGCCATTTCCTTCCCGGACAAAAGCGGCTGAGCTGAGTTGGTCTGGGGTACAGGTTGTCGGATCGCCACCTGCTGGGTCTGGGCACTTGTCTGATTTTGCTGGCCCTGGCTGCTCTCTCCCTGCTCTGTCTCGTTTTCGTCCTTCTTCTTGTTGAACTTGTTCTTCCCCAGGTCACTGACCGTGAATGAGATGATCCCGTCGCGGTTCCCCAAGGCGGGCAGGGTGATGGGCAGGTTGATTTTGAGCAGCTCATCGCTTATGCGGCAGATCTCCTGGCCCACGACCTCGAAGCATTTGCTCTTGAGGGTGAAGATGACATAGGCCGGGCTTGGCATGCCAAGTAGGCACATGAAGTTGGCGGCGTGGAGGCGGCCCTCGAATGACTTGTTGCAAACGAGATAGCCTGACTGCTCGTTGCAGTGGAGTTCCACATCCATGTGCTTCGATTCCACCTCAGAACGGACGGCCGCCGTGAAGATGCCCGTCTGGCCGCGGGTGGCCTGCCAGAGCGGCCTGCTCTTGAAGGGAAATCGGAGCTTCCTAGACATGGTGAGTACTTGAGCAATAGGCCTCCTCCTCAGGAAGGCGACTCTTACATGCCCTGCTTTCTGTCGAAATGCCTCGTCTTCTGCCACAGGTGGATGTTGCGGTTGAACTGGGGCAGGGCGGCCACGATCTGCTCGTAGTCCGCAGGCTTGTAGGGGATGGTGCTGGCGCACTTGCCGTTCTGGACGAACTTGATCCCTGGGCTAGACTCGGAGCTGTAGTGCGCCTTCTCGAGGTCGATGCGGTATTCCATGATTTGAATTGTTGCAGGCAACTGGCCTGCGGAAGCGTCGCTCGTCTTGAATGTCGGTGCCGGTAGAACAAGAACATGCCCACTGACAACAGCCGGCGGGCGGCACGTCATTGCGTCGTCAGTCGAGTGGACGGCGAAGTCACTGGCAGTGGGCGAGGCTAGCGCAGGTCGACGACGATTGGACAAGAGACAGAGGCTGGGTAGGGGATCGGTTGACTCGTTATTGGCTGAGGGACGTTTGTAGTTGCTTGAAGTTGCTTGTACGTGGCGGCACTGTGCCAGCACGAGGGGCAACGACAAGAGACTGCGATCAAGGTGAGCTGGACGGGCCTGTCTCAGGCAGGAGCGAGCATGGCACTTACCTCGGTCGAAGCGCTCGTGAAAAGTGCTACCAGGCGACTTGAATAGCAAATGGTTCAATGGGATGAATACAAAGTGCAAACGGGCTTGAGTAACAAAAATGAAAGGGAAAGAGAAAAGAGATCATGTCGCAGCAGATGGTTCCCCCGCTTCCTTTTCAGCTTTGCGTGTTGGTCCTCCTCAGCCACTCGCAAAACCCATTGGTTCGACGCGGGAGGGCAATAGGACACCCTAAGGGATGGCGGCAACACGTGACGGATGCGAGAAGAGTGTCTCGGGGGTTTTTTTTTTTTCTTCGCGTTTTGCAAGAGAAGTAACGAAAGAGGGCGAGGGGAGACGCCCGTCACGCGGCCTCTCTGGATGGAGCATCGTAGCATCGATGCAAGGGAGAGTCGATATTTTGCTTGCGGCCGTCCGGCGTCAGCCAGAGACTCCAGACGGGCCTGGCGAGAGTTTCTGGGAGTCCAGAGGTGCCATTGGCTAATCCCTTGGCCCGAAGTGGCAAGCCGGATACTTGATTTGTCTGGTGTTGGTGTGCTAGTTGAGACATGTCGTTCCGTTGATTGATCAAATGCTCATTCATGTTTGCATTTTGTTTGAACGAGGCAATCTAGACCGGATCTGCACAGCGCCACAACCCCCAAACCATTTCACCGAGCAGCCCCGGAGTTGAGATACCTGGGACGGCTGGGCGAGGTCCTCTCCAGAGTCTCCACTATCCGTCTCGTATCAATGCCAGAAGCAATTCTCGTCCCGTCAGCGAAGCCATGTCTGCCATGCCTTCTCGGCCGGTAGACATTAAACGTTGAGTTTAAGGTGGTGCCGAAAGAATCAAAAAGGTGGGCGGGCGCTTGTATCCATCGCGATTATCATGATTCGATCGGTGGGTGAAATGGCCCAGATCCTCATTTTGCCCGCATTTTTAGCTGGATTTAATTTTTATGCATTTCATCCCATCCCCTGGCTGAGGAGCTAGCTGCCGTCCACCGTCAGCCGTCCCGACGGGGGGAGAAGGGGGCTTGCCCTGGATAGTGGCAAGTGCTGGGAGGTGGTGGAATGCTCTTGATGGATGATCTAAGCATGAATCCATGCCTTCAAGTCCCGGAATCTCACCCATCTCAGTGTCCCCCCCGTCACAATGCTTCCCCGGAGATCTTCGTAGCCATGTTTTTCCCCGCTGCGGCTCATCAGGGCCAGAGTACGAGCCAGACCTGAGACGAGCCAAACAAGCAGGATGACGACGGCCACGGCACCCACGGCAGAGAGTCCAAAAGTCCTAGATTCCCGGCCACATGCACGTCGCCCAAAGTGTCAATCCCGGGTGGATAGGCGTGGATAGTCGCAGTCAGCCACCCTGCGAGGGGTTGCATCCAGCGCTGTGTAACCCCGCCCTTGGGATTTTGATTGCTGGGCGAACCAACCTGTTGCTAAGACCCTCTGGCCAGTGACCACACAAGCAAGAACAGCGATGCCCGACTCCCCGACCTGGTCCCTGCCGCTTAGGGGCTGTCGCCAATCTCGAGATCTAGACTCCCAGCAGCCTGTCGGTGAGCTTCGTGGTCCGTGTTTTTTTATGCAAGGAAGAGTGGTTGTTGCGTCGAGGCGGTCACACAAATTCTGGGAGAGTGAGGGCAACGAGGGCTCACACATGACTCTCTCCTTCATACTATGATGGGCTGACGGAGGGCTCCAGGAGACCATCTGCACTCAGGTGGAATTGTAATTGTAATTTGATGAAGCTAGTCGCTTCGGTCATTCTCTCGGTTAGGGCCTTCCAGCCCGCGTTGTTTGTCACGCCTCAGATAGGCTGTAGTCTGTCGCAGCCCACGTCCCGCGGCGTCCATACATCCACGCTCCACGGATACATGACCTCCCGGCCAATCCATACCTCCTGCTTGCCCTACAGGGCGGGATTCAAAGACGTGATGAGCCCAAAGCTGTTGGTCACGACAAACCTCTCAGGGACATGACTTTCCCTATTTATCCCTATTCACAGATGATCACGGTTCGCCCACTTCTCGGTTCCAGCGTGCGCAGGAATAACCGGGCCATGTTCAGAAATTAAAAATTAATTAACCTGATCTACCCGTCGTCCCCGCACGCGCCATGCCATGGGTGGGCTCTGGGGTACGTAGCATGTCGTGATGGTCGAGTTGGCCAACCACTCTGAGAATCAGGGATTTCAGGGGACCTGAGATGAGATGAGATGACGGGTAACCACCGACGGGCCCCCCCTGTCATGTTGCCTGCCATCAAGTTGCTTTGGACGTCCGAATCGAGCCGTGCTGCGAGAGTCCAGGGTGAATAAGGAGTCGTTCTGAGCAAATCTCGTGTTTGAAAGTTGTTTGTGGCTTGCGGGCAATATTGTGCCCATCCCCAACGACCTGACCGGCCAAGACCCAAAACAAATAGGGACCAATGGTCCAGCTGCAAGAGGCCGAATCCAGAAGGAGGTCAGTGGTCCCGGCAAGCCATTTTCGAAATTGATGACGGACATGAATTACGAACAGGCACGAATGTCAAGCTCCGTCCAGCTCCCCTCCAGCTCCAGCTCCAGCTCCTCTCCAAAATCCTTCCAGCTTCAAGAACATGGGAGAATCGAGATCGCCGATCTCTGCAAAAGCTGGATCAGAACGAAGCGCACGGGCACCTTTCCCGGTGGGTCCCGCGTCTCTAGACGTCCAATGAGCAAATTCCACCATTGAGGACGCACTATCGAATGGGTCTCGCGGCGCCAGACATACAAGGAGGGCTCGCAAGGGGCGGTCAAAGCGCACCCCAAAACGGAAAGAATTGATCCCGTCCGCGCACCGAGAGGGCAAGAGACGCCAAGCGGGTCCCGGGAGGTTCGCATCGCCCAACGGGAGCGCCGTGCGCGGCAGACCCACCAGCGGAGATGGATTGATTGGTGGGGGGGGCGGCTGATATCGGGGCTGGTACGTATCTGTTTGGCATCCAATGACATGTCCGCGGATTGGTGAGGGTCTTGATAAGGGGGTGGATCTCGGCCTGGTCCTCCAATCACCAAGTGCCAACACCAGAGACACTCTTACGTCGGAGGCGTTCACAGCGAGGTTACGACGACTTGCTTGCTGCAACTGTCCGAGACCATGTTGAGCGTTTGAAGCACTGAGGCCCAACCGAAAAGAAGAAAAAAGAAAAACCGACCGGTCAGAGAGTAGCATGAACAACCCGGTGGATACAATGTCCACAATATGTGGGTGAGCTGAAAAGACGAAAGGGAACCGTGCCCACTCGGTTTTGTGACGGGCGACAGCAATGGAGCAAGCATTTGAAATCTTTTTCAACTGAGAAGCCGTTTCGGTGTTTGAAACTGGATACGGGCTGCTGCAGGGCGCGGCATGCGGTGTGACTATTGAGAATGACCCAACGAAAACGTTGACTCGCATCCGTCGCCCTCTCCCTTCAGGCGAGCCTGGGCAACGTGGGCAAAGTTGGCAACGTGGCAAACGTGGACAACGTGGCGGACGAGTGTCTCCCTTCTTTGCTTCTTCGGAGCCGACCGGGCGAACTTGGGAGACGCCAGAGGCGGTTTTGGTGCAAGTTCGTCCACCCGATCACCAGTGGCACTCACTGGCAGCATTGGCAGGTGGACTCGCCCTGGACACTTTGATATGCCATGAACAAGAGATATTGGGAAGCCTGGCAAGTAAGCTCGTCCCCTCGTGTTGGTGTACTGCTTTTACAAGTACCTATGTATATCAAGAATAAAGACTGAAGCTTGAGAACTGTCAATGAATGATAAGTTCATTTGGTGAGCAGATTCCCGAATGGTCTAGGGTAGTCCACTCTGGAAGTTTCAAAAGGATATCTCAATGAGGTAAGAATACAGGATCAGTTAAGCGGCTTTAAATACAAGACATACAGAACCTTTTAGTTAAGTACTACCTAAGAGAAATCCCAGGTAGTGATCATTGGACATATAAGTGAAATTTCCCCCGCGCAGATCAGCCACTACTCGCAACGACATGCCACCAATCTGAGTTCGAGGGGCCATCTTAACCGAAAGATACAGCTTCATTTATGTACTTTCACTCTAATCTGCTCTAAAACATAATAAGCCGTATATAGACGAAAAATATCAATGATGACACCTGCTTCCTTCAGCTCTCAAGGAGATGTCACAAGGAAGGGAGACATCAATCAGACTTAGACATTCGGGCTGCGTTACACCTATAGTCTTTCACTTAATGGTTATGCCAAGCATCTAAGGAGATAATTGACTCGGAGAACATAGAAGTTCCAAGTATTGGCATCGATAGAGCGAAGACACGAGCATCATCAAGATTCACTTGGCACGGGTCGATCCTGAAAGAAGGTGAGCCATGCTTGTGTACCTAGCGTGCATCCAGAGGAAGCCGCAGTGTATCCGCATCGTCTCGGTGACTCTGACGTTCCGATCCTTTGTCAATTATAGGCATGTTGGCGAGGGGCCAGTTCTTCCTGAAGTTTCCCTCGGGACACCAGTGTCAGTAATTACGTTCCCAGTTCTGATGAGATGACCATATCAAAGAGACACGAAAAGTCCCTTAGTGGTTGCTTGTTAATAAAACAGGTGTGGCAGCTCGTTCGGTGACGGGATCTCACTTAAAGGGTGATATCGGGGAAGAGTTCAAGACTGTCGTCAAGATGCGTGCTAGTTAAGTCTTGACTAGTTCCCATGAAATATATTAGAAAAGACTTACTAGGCAATGTTAGTTTGCATGTCTATGCGATTTTGCCATTGGGATAGTGATCAACAGTCCACAGATATGTATGATTCGTCCTATCTGATTGTTTCCCACAACATGCATACTTCCCAGATATTTGTTCTCACCCTGTTAAAACGTTACTTCAACCTGAACACTAAGTCGGTATAACTGGATAAGAAGCATCGGCAAGTTGATATCAAGTAACTCAGATCCCACACCGTTGCACCCAAGAATCAAGCAGAACAGTTCCCTGTATTCACCAGTTCCAGGCCATCGTACAAAAAGGCACCCAACATATGTCACGGGTCGGAACTACACAAGGGCCGGACCACGGGCGGTCGGCACGTTCAACTACCAAATATCACGGGATCGGAAGCGAGGAAGCTGCGAGAACGCGACAAAGAAATAGCGAGTAATTTACAAAGGAATGTTGCAACCGGAGTTAGGACTTATGGGCTGCCTAGGTTCGCGAGGACTTTAAGGAAGCAGGAATTCAAGCCCCAAGGAGGGGGCCGTAGGTCCATAAGTAGGAGGCAGGCAGCCCGGTTAGAGGAGGAAGATCAAGGATTAATTTAACTGTCTCATTGGTCCCTATCTTCTTGCTAGTCCCTAGCTGCGACCCCGTAACTATCACGCCTGACCTCTTCACTCCTCTTTGTGCAAGTCTGGCCCTGACAACATAACTCGCCAACTCTTCGTCTCCGGGTTCGAAACTTTGTCACCAATGCAATGATTGCCAAAGGAGTATGAGGTTTCTAGTTTTCGTGATCTTTGACATCTACGGAAACACCTCTGTTGAGGCAGTCCTGGCTTCTGGTGCCTGCATGTTCAAATTCCAATGGATGCACACATCTCCCTTCAGCCTCGGCCGCAGCATCTGGTTCTGATATCATCTCCGCCACTCAGTCTCAGACACACGAATACTAGGAGTGTATAACTCGCAATGCGCAGACGATTAGGACGATTGGTTCATTTCTCCCTGTGAGTTGACTGAGCTGGCGAGTGAAACTCTCAAATGACCACGATCCCATGCTTCAGTCTCGCAAAAATAAAAAAGCATCCATGGCAAACCTCTTCAACATGAAGAATGATTAGCTCCCGAGATGACAGGGTCTTTCAAAATATGTTGAGAACGACGAGTCGACGACGCTCCATGTCATCGAGGATACAAGCGCCGTCTCGGCAAAGTGCCTTGATAGTCGGTAGGACGAAAAGAGGCGCAACTGAACCAAGAACCATGGGATCTCGAGTCTCACTTGTATTTGAGACCTGGAAAGAACTGCTACCAATAATTACTCAACTGGGTCAATGTCTCACACAAGATGGTGGGCTGAGCAACTTGGTCAGACTTGAGACTCGGCAGTCTCGGCATGTTTCGTTCTGGGCTGTGAATGGAGATTTTCTACATGTCAAGAATCGCGAAGTTTGATATGATATCTTGCAATATCCCGTCGAGCATCAACTGCTTGTGTTGTCTCACTAAACGACTCTCTCGACGTTGGCTCCCTCACCACCAGTCTCTGGCCAGACCACATACAATCCACCAACTCAACCTCATGCGAAGGAATGTCTTCAACTCCCAGTCGGAAATATCATTACTGTCACACTTCCAATCAGCCTGATATCTCCTTCGAATCATGCCACCGATTTCCCCCCGCGGTCGGTCCCGGAGCTTGGTTCCGAGACCACGCCATGACACCAACTCCCAAAAACATCACGACTATATCCCGCCCAAACACGCCTTCAATATCTAAACCGCCGCGATTATTCAGCACGACCCACTGCTTTGACAGTTATCAGAAGCGTTTTTTTTTTTTTTTTTTTTTCATTTCACCGGGGTCGGATCCTTCTATTGTCTGACTTATGGCATTGGCAATACGTAGAGGTGATGGCGTAATTGGGTGGGATGGCAGTGGGATGGGTCCCGTCGTCGCAAGCCTTCGCGATAGCGGATGGCATCAAATGAGATATAACATGGCGAGTTTCTCCTACGCGGCCACGGGCTTTGTATTTATATATACGTCTAAACGGTATTTGACTCAAGAGCGAGAGAAAGTGTTGTCAACCTCTCAACAGCAACTTGAACACCAGTTCACCACCCACAACTCCCAACTCACACACCTCCAATGGCCGTGAAAGACTATCCCAACGGCGTCAAGCCCCTCAAGGTAGCCATCATCGGCGGCGGCCCCGGCGGCCTCGGCGCGGCCATTGCGCTCGCCCGGCTCCCCTTTGTCGACTGGACCCTCTACGAGAAGAAGCCCAAGATCAGCGAGACGGGCGGCGGCATCAGTCTCATGCGCCACACGTGGAGGCAGCTCGAGTGGAACGGCGCGGCCAAGAACATTAAGCCCGAGGACTTTTTCCGGTCGCCGGAGGGACTCGGGGGACAGCAACGGTGAGTCGAAGTGTCGTGTCGTGTCGGCAGAGGTTCGGATGTAAGTGGCTGACTTTGATGAGAAAGAAACGGACGCACCGGAGCGGTGATTCGGCAGAGCTACCACCCCAAGGACGTGAATCCGAAACACGTTAGCTGTCGTCTTCGGCGCGCGCTGCTGCAGAACGCTCTTCTGAAAGAGGTCGACCAGCCCCGGATCCAGCTTAGCAAGAGGCTCGTGTCGCTCGAGAAGCTGCCCAGCGGCAAGGTCGAGATCAAGTTTGGTGACGGCTTCACGGATCAAGTCGACCTCGTCGTTGGCGCGGACGGCATCCGATCAGTAAGTTCACCCTCAGCATTCCCCATGAGATCAAGCGCCAACGGTGAGCAGTTCGTGCGATCGTACGCCTTCCCGGATCACAAGATTCAGTACAACGGCCAATCCGCCTACCGTACAATCATCCACCGCCCCACGGCCGAAGCCATCGAGGGCATCCCGCAGGCGTCCACCTTTTGGCAGAACCTCCACGGCAAGTACGTCTTCACTAGCCCGCTCGGCGGCACCGACTTTGAAGTCACGGCGCGCATCAGTCGCCCGTCTGAGGGCCAAGAACACGTCAGCTGGGGGCGTCCCTTCGACTTCAGCACCCTGGTGTCGGAGTACGACGAGTTCGCTGAGCCGGTGCGCAAGGTGGTAGCGCTCGCGGCGGCGACGGGCGGCACGCAGGAGTTTGCGCTCTTCTCAGGCCCGCGGCTAGACCGCGTCGTGGCCGCCGACGCCGTGGCCCTCCTCGGCGACGCGTCGCACCCGCTGTCCGGGGCCTTCGGGGCCGGCGTCGGCTTCGCGCTGGAGGACGTGTACGCGCTGACCAAGGCGCTGGAGTGGGCGTGGAAGGGGGGAAGGGGGGTGGCGGCGGCGCTGGACGTCTACGACAAGATCCGGTCGCCGCACTATCGGAATCTGTACGACGTGCTGGACTGGTATGCGAGCATTGGCGCCGAGATCAAGGCGGAGCGGCTGTCGGTGGATGATGAGATTCAGCAGCGGGTGGAGAGGACGACGGGAAGGAGGGGAAGCTGGATGTACGATTACGAGGTGGAAACGGTTGTTGATGAGGTTCTAAGGGAGGCCGACAAGACTCTGGCAGTTTAGGTGCGCTTGGCCTCTCCAATGAGTAGCCAACTTGAAAGCTTCCTTGCCTCTTGGGATCTCTATTTCAGTACAATACCATTCTCTGTTCCGTTCTCTGCGCTTGCATGTATTAACTGCGTCGAGTTGCGCATTCTCATTAATAATGCACCGGTTTGGTTGGTCACTGTTCAACTCTTGGCTGCGGCAACGCTGCATCCATCTCAGTTGGAGACGTTTCAGGGGTGAGATGTCTCGGGCTGTCAGGCCGTCTGAGATGGCCGATTCTCGTTGAAGGCGCGGGTCGAAACACATGGAGCATGGAAACGTTTGGGGATGAGCATCGCGAAACTTGCGCCAATCTCCTCAAAGACATTTAGTCATCGTCAATGCAGAAGGACCATCGAGCCTGCGGTCATCTGATGGTTGGAATAAGAATCCAGCTGACAATTAATTGCCCCGCGTCAGGGCAAAGAAACACCATGTCGCTAGAAACCGGAAGTTCGGGCCACACGATTACCGAGTATCTCATCCGTGCCGGTATAGAAGGGATTGGCCTTGAAAGCGAAAGCGAGTGGGGAGATTCGCGATATGCATTCTATTTGCGTCGGCAGCCAGCAGTCGGAGAAATGGTTCATATCTCGCTCGAGACAGCGTGGAGCCACAAATATGCGCGGAAGCGGCCGAGTAGCTGCTCCAAGAGGAGGAGGCGTGTGAGTTGGGGGTAATCGAGGTGACGTGTAGTTGTTGGGGAAAAAAGAGACGGGCCGTCGGGATGCGGTGAGGGCGCTGCATGTGCGCACGAGAAGGGGATTGGACGGAATGTCATGATGAGCCAGGATAGGCAGCTCACTTTGTCGGGTCTATTCATTCTTTTTGGGGAGGCTGGATCGAGGTGAGAGAGGCAGCTGTGTTGTCGGGGAAGAAACGGCCGATGATGACGACGACGATAGACAACTCTTTGATTAGCAGCCATCGTGGCATCTCTCGTAGCTCTCATAGCCGAAAAGTGATGATAACATCCGTGTCCAACTTATCAATCTGAGATGCAGCGACGAGGGACCAATATACCTTGGTATTTACCCTGTATTTCGGGTTGTGTCAGGGGCCAGGGAAGATCAGACGGATTTTCGGAGCCATGCTGCGAGGGAGCAAGCGACGCGTGACGGCGCTCTTTTGGCAGCTGTATCCGGGCTTCCGGCTGCCCACTTTGTGCCGCATTGCTGGAGAGACGGTGAGAGCTTCATGGTGGCTTGTGGTGCATCGACTCGAGGGGAACAAGGACCGTTCAGAGAGCAGATGGTTTGATGATGTGTCAGATGAGAGTCCTAATTAGGGAATGAGTAACTACATAGGAGGTAAGTGGAAATGGTTGGGTTCAATAAGGACGACGAGGTGATGATGGGTGTTGCTTAGTGAGGAGGGAAGGAGAAAGACCTTTGGGCCGCCAAGTGACAAATGACACGCCACCTTCCCAGCCTCAAAGCCACTTTACGTGTTGGGAGACTTTTTTTTTTTTTTTTTTTTTCCCCCTGCGGGGTGGAGGAGATGGCTCAATGCCTGAGGTACCTAGATGGAGACGTTTTGGCGGTAAAGAGGCTGCATCTTTGCATTGAACAACACAGAAACCAATCAAGCAAGAATGTTGAAGCAAGAATAGACATCGTCTGCACAAATTATCCGGCAATCAGCTCAATGTGCAACCGTTTTGGCTGGAATGCCACTCTACCTGTCAACGTCTCTCGTTGGCGGCGGCGGAGGGTCTCGTCCATTTTAGCCTGGAGGATGAAGTGATGAAATGAGCTCAAGATTGACTTTATGCCGCCTCCCATTCTGTCTTGAGCACATGTCCCTCGCCGAGTCCAACGAGCCGTGCCAGCCGAGGGCGAGGCCTAGACCAGATACTGCACGCATTGATGGCATCTGCCGCTTGCGGGAGACGCAACTTGGCGAGAAAAAGTGAAGACGTACCTCATCGCGAAGTGAAGGGTACGTGTTCACCAGCAGCCCCTTGTTCCCTGCTGAGCCGGACGACGACTCGGTCGAGGTTGCACGCCAGGGACATGTGAGGTACGAACCTCGACGCCACAGTTGGGGATACATGAGAGGTACCGACTGGACATCGTGGCGCTGGAGTGAGACTGGGAACAGACTTCCAGTTGGGAACATGGCCGTGAGAGGCAATCGTCATCTGCCTCCTGACTTCGCTTAACAGATGCGTACTGAATTCGCAGATTCACTGCCCAAGATCAACATCCAGCTGCTCCGCCCTCGTCATCATGGTCATCTCCTTGATTCGGGTCATTCTGCAAATGGAGACTGGACGTCCCTATTCTGCCCAGCGCATTTGTCCACTGGCTCCGGGGGGCCATGTTAGCGGCTGCTAGCGGCAACCTGCGAGAGAAGTACCTTGAAAGTACCTCCTGGTCAATGCACAGCTGTCTGCTCTCAGCTTGCTTCCATGTCCTTGCTCTCTCCTGTTGACCCCCGTTTTCATTCCCTCCATTCCATCCCCCAAATCCATGCTTACATCAACGCCGACCGCCCTCATCACCGAGTCGCTCTTTGTTTTTTTCTCTTAGATCCTATCCTCCAAGACTCGCTCTCGCACCTGCTGAAATACCTCCCGCGATCCTCTCCCTCCCCCTCTCGACATCGTCCGATCCTCCCGTTGTCTGCCCACGACGCAAAACAGGCCCAGCCACCGGCTACGGCACCCCAATCGTGCTGTCGCTGAGCTGACCTGCGAAACGAGACGCTATGAATGCCATACAGCAAAAGTGTCGCCCCAAGCACCAGGTGCTGGTCCTCAAGTGCTATCCTCGGACCACCAAGGGCGCCGTCGACATCAAGCCCAACAGCAGCGAGCTCAGCTACCTGCTCTACTATGCCACCAGCCGCCGCTCCAAGATCCAAAAGATTGGCGCCTTTCTCGAGAAGAAGACGGCCAGTGATGTCTGGCGTTTGCGATTAGGGTATGTTCGTGCTGCGAGCCTTTCTTTGCGCGTTGTCTTCCACCGACGGATCCGATCATCATCATCAACCTGTGGCGGCCCCCAACAGTTTTGAGACATGCTCTAACCGAGCCGCCTCCGTGTTCCCCGAATTCTCCCCGACCCGCGCCGCGTCGCGTTTGTGAACTAGATCGACCCGTGACTGACTTGCCTTCACAGAAATGTTCAGGTAACACTGCAGATTCTCGCCGCCCTCATCGAAAAGCTCCACAAAGATGTCGCTCTCATCGCGCCCTACGTGCTCAACGTCCTCGAGACGGTCCTCCGCTCCGAAGACATCACCATGATCGAATCGTCCCTGCCCACTTTCGAGGCCTTTTGCGACTTTCATGATGCCACCCTCCTCACCGCCGACCAGGCCTATCTCCGCCAGTATGAGAGTATTGTCCAGCTGTACACCCAAATGGCCTCCCCCAGCCACACCCCTGGGAAGGGACCTGTCAGCAATCCCGTTCAGATGCGCTGGAGAAATGCTGGTCTCGAGGCGATCCGAAGCATCTCGACCGCTGATGCTCTTGCTTCGGTCACGGGTCGCCAGATCGACATCATCATCCCCCGCATCCTCGAAAACCTGTGGACCGACACGGAAGACTTCCTCGACGTCCTGCACCGTCGTCTCGAAGAGGGGATCAAGAGTGATATGGAGAAGCCCCTGAAGCGCAGAACTAGCATCGCCACCGTCGATACTGCTGGAGACACGAATCCCCTTGCCATGACCGGCACCGCGCTTGATGTGGACAAGTTGGCCGAAGAGGATATCGGGGTATTGGCATTGGAATGCCTCAAGAGCATTTTCGTGATCCCGAACCGATCTCAGATCCATGGAGCGACGGTCTCTCTCCTCAACTTCACCCTTGAGCGCGTGGCTGGAGGCGAGTCCGTCGTCAAGCTTGACAGGAACCGCGCCCGCGACAGTGGCTGGGCCATCTCCATCTACAACATCATTTCTCGCTGGGCCCCCATGCAGGATCGATACATCATTCTGGTCGCCGCCTTGGATACCCTGCTCCGAGTCCAGATCCAGGATCAGACCCTCCAGCAGCAAATGGCCCTGACGGCCATGATGGGCTCCCTGCTGCGATCCGACGTGAACCTGATTGGATTGAGTGTCATGGATGTCCTCCTCGGGCTGATCAAGCAGATTCGAAAGCTTTACAAGCACCGGAGCCCTTCTGGCCAGAGCGACGACGAAGCCAATGCGACCGACGCCGAACAGGGTGTGCGCCTACAGACAAAATATCTCCTTACCCGACTCGAGCTGTGCATTGGCGACGTCGCCACCCACGTGTATTATGCGGACCAGATTTCCGACATGATTGCCGCCGTTATTGTCCGACTGAGGCCAAGCCGATCTTCGAGCAACTCTTCACCAAACGGCGAGAAAGCGGTGGACAATGGCCCCGGTGTCTCAACTCTGGAACTCACTGAAGGCCACTCACAGGTGGATAACTACTTTTCTCTCAATGCTGGCCGCACCTCGGCTCTCAACATCATCAAGGCCATTCTTACCGTGGCAAACCCCGAAAGGAAGCTCACCGGCACCCGCTCCCTGTCCCGGAATCGCGTGCCACTGCATGCATGGGAAGGCACCCACTGGCTTCTGCGCGATCCCGACGGACATGTCAGGAGGGCCTACATTGAGGCTCTAGTCACTTGGCTGGACCGAGAGACCACCGATGATGACGAAATCGCCAGAGACGAGATGCTTCCGCGACATCGGTCGTCCGTCAGGATGAATCGGGACATGACGGCGTCACCAAGCTCTCGTCGCGCGGTTTCAAGTGCCTCAAACCGGGAGCGACCTACACGCGCGGCACACTCGCAGTTCCTGCCGCTGCTTCATCTGGTTATTTACGATAACGCGCTACAGTTTGTCGAGTTCGAAAATGACATCGTCCTGCTCCATGTTCTCCTCACCAAGCTTGTCTTCAAGCTCGGCGTCAATGCTGTTCGACATGGTCTACCAATGGTTTACCGTCTGCAGGAGGAGATTCAGGATATTGATACGCCTCTTCACAAAGTGCGGATAGCTGCGCTGGTCCACGGATACTTTTGGGCCCTGACAGAGAAGTTCGACTTTGAGGCATCTGTTGTCGGCAGGGCCATACAGAACGAAGTGGTTCGACGACGAAGCAAGGGCTTCTGGGTGGAGGGCATTCAAGTCCCCCTGCCTTTGATGGACAAGATTGGGAACCCTGGTGAAACACGACCTCGGCCCGCCTGGGACCACAGCGCACTGGAGAGGGAAGAGATTTTGCCTTTTGACGACCGCACCTCACTAGTCGAGTGCATCGCTACTAGCTACGAGGATAGCCTCCGGACTCCTCCTGGAAGTCCAGCAACTTCCCCTAACCGCGGACTGGGTGCACCAATTCTGGGGTCAAGCATGGGCTCGATAACCACTGCGCCGGTTGAATCGGAGTTTCCAGGCATTTTCCGCGAACACATGCTGACAGACTGGTCCAGAGACGCAGCCGTGGCCATGCTCACCTCGGCTGGAAAATCAGAGTCACTGACAGGATCTAAGACTGGCACTTCACTCACCAACCGGGGCCACCTCACCATCAACACCACGGGCGTCAACGGAAACGCAAAAGGCCCTACATCGCCGTTCGGAAGCCAGTACAACCTCCCGCAATCGTCCCACGGCAACCGGGAAAAAGAACGCGAGAGCACAGTCAAGCCACGAAAGAGCAGCATGCGTAGCACCGTATCCCCTTCCGTGTCAATGTCCAGCCGCTGCGCGGTTGCATCGGTGGATCAGTTAAAACAAGTCTTGTCGGGGAAGCCTCCGCCCAGGACGGCGGGGATGGCGGGGATGGACGACGACAGCGGAGACAGTATGGTCAGCTACGATGATAGTCCTTCAGAGATCAGCTTTAACCCGCCAACACAGCCCGAGCAGGCCGTGAGCCCTACGACGAACGGCCCTAAACGATCCGGGTCACTTTCACGCCGAGGACCGTTGACGGCACACCCACCCCTCGAGGGACCGCCCAACCTGTACGAGGAGGGGAACGAGTCGGAGGAACAAGTACCGCCGGTGCCGCCGCTGCCAAACATTAGCCTGTTGGGCGGAAAGAAGAGCCCGATTCACACGGCAGAGGTGTCGTTCCAGGAATCGACGCTCAGGTCGGGAGCACGCAGCCTCCGCAGCCGCGGGGGAGAAAGCACGCGGCCTCGATCGGTACGATCGCAGCAGCAAGAACCGGTCAAGGTCATGGACCTTCAGGACCTCCTCCGAGGCATCGACAGTCGACCGGGCGAGGGAAGTCTGAGCAACGTGACTAAGCCTCCGTACTAGATTTCTCTAGGATTCGACAACAGAGGAATAATGCATGCCACAGGCAACGGTGGCATTGACGAGGGGATTTCTTGTACTAATATGTGGGTATCTGAGAAGGGTATTAGAGTGTGGTGTTGGTTGGTGTTGATTGATTGGTGAGGATGGACTTGGGAGTATTCGAAGGACTATGGATGAAAAGTGAATGCACAACAGCGATATGTCAGGATGCATGGAGAGTAGCGGCTCGCATTGTTTGACTATGGTTCTTTATTGCCGGAAGATGAGAGACAAAAATGGGACACGTTCTGGAGCGCGGATTTGTGGTTCGCATGAGTGAAGTCGAGGAATGTTGTGAGATGAGACGAAGAGAGTTGACGATGGTGAGGTGAGGGTCGCCAGATTGTGACGTTCGTCCAGTCGAGATGAGCCGAGATGCCAAGGAAATTATTTAGAGGCTGCCTTGGATATAGGGCTACCCTTGATGGGGTTTTTCGGAGGCGGTGAGGGATCAGGGATGATGGGATTTCTGTTCGGATTCGAGAATGGGTGAATTGAAGAGTGGCATTTACGAGGCGACTCATCGATTCAACGGTCCCCCCTGGCGGGCGACAGGGTCTCGGTTCGACGCCAAAACCCCATGCAGCTAGAGAGTCGGCCGTAGTTTGAGGCTGTGTTTCGTCTTGACCTCGCAAAAAAGATTCAAAAGCCCACTCTGTCCAATGTCGACCACCATGTGCCCCCTTTCCCTTGCGCTTTCTCAACCCTGTCAGGTTATTCCCCCACCCTATCACTTCTCTATCCGATCGGCTTCCTCTCAGTTCGAGCCCGTTCATTTAGGCTCCTGCCGAAGGGGAGGTCTTACCGTCGTTGGCGTGGTTCTGGTAATCTGGAGACTGGGTCTTGTCGCTGCTTTTGGTGGTGGAAGTGAGATTGATGCCCTTTTTCGACAGGGTTCAGGACTGAGGCAGTGCTTCGTCTTGATTGCGCTCGACCCGGTTTCCGAACAATTGGCTCTTGTGGTTTTGTTTTGTGTGTCTTGGCCTCTTTTTCCCGTTTGTCCTTTTTCTCGTCTTCTTCCTTTTTTATTTTTCGCGTCTTATTGTTGTTAATCTCGGTCCTGTCTTTTTCGTTCCCGTTTGTTTCGGCTCCTCGCTTCGCTTCTCTCCCCTCGTTAACAATAACCGCCCGCCCCCTCGACCTTGGTGCGACAAACACAAACTATATATGAAATTCAACCCCCTCGTCTCTTCTCATCTGAGTTTTGTTATCTGTGCCACCAGCGAATTGCCGGACTTGGGGGCCATCGCCGAAGGGGCGAACGGGGCGAAGGAAATCCTGCAGAGTACAAAGAAAGAGAGCGGTGCTGCAAAATAACGGGGAGAGAATACCAACAACGCCTCGACGTCAGATCTTCTCGTTGGTCGAGCTCGCCGATCAGCGTCAGTCGGCCTCGCCTTTTTTTTTTTTGGAGATACTTTTTTTATTATCATTTTTACGTCCGGATCTCTTTTCCATTCTTGCGGAAGACAGTCGATGAGGGGAGATTAACGACGGCAACTGCATGCGACGGGTGTCATCTGTGTCCTCGGTGCCATCTGAACGAGGAAGGCACGAAGCGATATCGGATTCGGACATCCCATGGCGACATCGAGAAGGCGCAGTCCCAGTCCATCTGCTGTTGTCGCTCTTTTTTTTTTTCAAGGCGCCCAACAGAAAGTGCAATACTTTGGGAAAGAGGAGTCGGGCATAGCCTCAGTCAACTTGTCCAGATCGACAGCCTATTCTTCGCTCCTCCAAGTCTCAAACATCACACCTCACCAAACATCTCTACAATCCCCAAGTTTGAAAAGCAACCATGGACCATCACGATCCAAACTCAGGCCCGCATCCGTCGCAGTCTATCCCCGATGCTGCATACCCTCAGGACGCGCCCTACCACCGCGGGCAAGGGCAGAGTATCGGGCTTGGCGGGGGCAGCCCGCACCTCCCGGTCGACGAGGCTTCATCACACTCGCCCGTGTACTCGACGGGCACCAACACTTCTCCGCCGGCCCTGCACCCGCCCATCGCCGGCGTCAGCACCCCGGCCCCGTCGACCTGGACACCTCCGCCCGGCGTCGACAGGTCTTCTCCGCCGTGGAGGGTGGCCGACCCCCGCGCCGACAACAACATCCCATCCAGCCCGCCGCCGCCCTACGATGCCACGCGCGCCCCCGCCGCGTATTCGCCGCTCGCCCCCGTCGACGGCCGCAGCGCCAACGATAGCAACGTGACGCTGGCCCAGACACAATCCGCCCTCGAGGACCCCCGCGCCGAAGCCGTCGCCCTCGTGCCGCCTCCCCGGTCGCCCGCCTCGCAGCACTCGGGCGAGCACCCGAACCCTCACAGCGTCGCTTCTACCGCCGATGGCGGCCCTCATAAGCTGGGTCCCGTGGCCCAGGCGCGGCGGAGGAAGCGTCGCCTGCGCATCTGCGCCGCCTTTGCCTGCTGCATCGGCGTCTTCGTCTTGGCCGTCATCCTCGGCGTCTTGTTTGGCGTCATCAAGCTGCAGCAGATGGGCGACGACGGCAGAGGGCCGCCCCATGGCGATGATTAGAGGCCATCACCGAACGTTTCAGCGTGTTCGGTCAGACTCTTGGAATTGGGGGAGAGAATGTTTCTGGTGTGCTTGTAAAGCGTGAAATGGAGGGCAAGGTCACGGAACCACCACGGCACGGCGTTAAGCGGAATGGACAAGGGTCAGCACTGGGAGACTCATTAGACGATATATTTCTCTTTTCCTTTTGTTGTTTTTGGGGTATGGATGCTGGGCTCAGCGACCAAGATTACACGCATGATAATTAGTCTTCGACAGCGATCTGGAGATTACAATTGATAATGACACGAGATGATAGGTGCATTTAAAGTGACTCCTCAGAGCCCTTGGGTTTAATGAGAATGGGTAATCGAGACATTCATCGACACACACTAACCGCATTCCTGCCATCGTGACCTCTATTGTGCTGAACAGCCATCGATTGAGATGGTTGGGGTGGCGTGCATCGCTATCGAACCCAAAGCGTTGAGATCAGATGGGCAGGCGGCAGACTCAAGGAGCCGGGCACACCACAATTGCGTGTTGCAGCCAAAAAGAAAACAATATCACGGGCAAAAAGTCCAGAACAATAGGAGGGTTTTGGCTCTGGAATGAATTGTGCAGGCCGCGCAAGCCACGCCGATTTAATGATTAGTCTTCTAACCAGCGGGTCGGCATTTCCATCTGCGCAGCAAGAACGTTGCTCGGAGCGTGTGGATTAGCCTTTGGAACGGCGTAACGGGTGTGGACTGGGGATGGGGGAGTTTTTGTGGGAGGATTGCGGGATATTGGAAAGGGGAGAGGCGGGAATGTTGAGAGATGGTTGTTGGTTGAACAATGGAGGTTGGTTTGTTGCAGTGACGGATGTTGGTGGAGGGGAGGGAGGTGTTGGTTACACACGGGATGACTTGGACTAGCTAACACGGCGGCCGCTTGATGATAGATAGCAATTGGCTTTGAATGGAAAGCAAAGACGGTTTACCTTTGGCTTGGGGGTTGAAACGAGCAGGCCGGATGAATAGACTCAGGATCGAGGGCAGAATAGGACGGGAGGACCTAACACGCGGGAAACCGAGGTTTGCCGTGCCGCCCCGCGTTTTTTTTTTTTTTTCTTTTTCGTAGGTATTCGTACTTTCTTTTCGCCTTTCGCTTCTTTATTTGTTGGCTTGTGTAACACGGGGGAGACGGACCGAGTGAGTTTGTCGTCGAGGCGTGATATGATTGTGTGATGGGGTGTTTGGGCAGGGACTCGTATCGAGACAAACGACGAGAAAATAGGTCAACGAGGTAGACTACCGAGCTACCTAGTCCGTAGGTAGGAAGCAAACCAGGACAAAGTACGAATTACACGGAAGCACAACGGAGGGGTAGATACTGTGGTACGCATTCGAGGCACGTCAACGACCAACAACGAGGCGGTCAGGCCTCAATTCCCGCCATTCTGCAAATAAAAGGCGACGAGATGTTTCCATCTGTCGTTTAACTACCTGGTCCCAAATTCTCCGTCCGATAGGCGAGGAACACCCCGAAACGCCCGATCTTGGGGGGGAAGGCCTGGCAGCCCAAGGACTCGTATTTGGATTGGCAGCGCGCCCTGCATGAAGAGGTCCCCTTTTTCTAACCCCCCCTTCCAAACATTGCCATTCACAGGTTTGCTCTCTCCTGACCGCCGGATGTGGACTGCGAATGAAGGGACGATAATCTTGTCCAGTGTGACAGTAGGGGAGGAGGGGTCCGGTCTGGGCCTGCTTTGTTTGCTTCAATCCCCCTTTGTGTTTCCTCGACCGGTGACGTGTCTGCGCTTGAATGTCGCCCTACGTGAGACGGTTATTTTTTTCATTTTTTTTTTTCAACACTGATTGTCATGTCCGAGTGAATAGGGAGCTAGAAAGAGGCTTTTTTGACCCGATATCTATTATATTTTTTTCTTAGAAAAAAATTAGTTTTTCTTCTTGCTTCCGATCAAGTGCAGCAGGCAGCAGGCAGACGACAGGGGTATTATAAAGTCCGGCGAGATGGTGGGCTGAGATCCGAAGGCTTGGGAGGGGGGGGTGTGTGTTTTATGCAGGTCCGAGTTGTGAATGCCCTCACTTTAGTCCGTAGAGAGAGGTAAAAAAAACCAAGGACACTAGCAAAGGCTATAGCAGAGCCCCGTTATTGCATCAGGGGCGGAGAAAACGTCTTGGGGAGTGGTTGGTCTTGACTGACCTGAAGCTTACATGAGGAAAAGCAATGCATGACGAAACGAGGGACTCCCGGTGCAAGGGAAGAGAGAAAAACAGGGACGAATCGAAGAGCGGAACGATCGATTTCAACCAGCACATCAAAAACTGCACGGCGATGGGGTACTATGGAGAATTCCACCCCCAATCTAAATGTTGCTGCAAGGTACGGACAGCAAGACAGAAGTGAAGCCAAGAGGGACATGAGGTTAAGGCACGATAAACACACAAGGATGGTCCCGGTTTTGAACAACTGCCGATGCGGTGTGCAGCACAAACTAGAATACCTATGACGAGGCGGAGTTTGGCAATATATGCCGGGGCGAAAGTTGGAGAAAAGGAAGAGATTTTCTTGTTTTCTTTTCTTTTTCCTTTTGCAGATTACAGATTTTCATCTTCCATGAGATTCTGAGGGTGGATAGGTACGAGTAGGTATAAAAAAAGAAAAAGAGGCAGGCGCAAGACAGGACGCATTGGCAATCAACCAAGAAAGCGAACCGTGTGAGTTGGGCCGTCATGAGAAAAAAGCCTAAAGGCCTGGGCGAGAAGGTTTTCTTTTTTTCGGGGTTTCGTTCGTTTCACTGCCTGCTTCGTACTCTACGTGTTTAAAGAGTGTAGTTTGTGACATGTTCATCCGTATACTCGCTCGTCCAAGCAAACAAAGGACGAAGCGGTGCGGTGCGGTGCGGTGCGGTGCGGTGCGACTTCGTGTTTTCCTTTCCCTCGTCAGACGAAGACCAGGACAAGAGGGTGGTCAATCTACTCAATACGGGGGACGCAAACCTGCAGCTAAGCAAGCTACCTAAGCAAGCGCAGCGAGATGGGAACTCTGAGATTTGCATCGTATCGGAAATCGGGCATCGCCTTTTAAACTGGGGACATTCAACTGGATTTCACTTTGTCGTGATCTCTCTGGGGCTGGAGCTTGGAGACGGCTTCGTCCGAAACCGAAGAATGGGCGTGGGCGGGCAGAAAAAAAAAAAGTCCAGTGCTGGCTGGGCGGCGCCTCAGGCCGCCGGCCAACGACGACGGTCAATGCGGGAACGGGCCCGGGACTCGTCAGGTAAGAAGGGCAGACGAAAGGAAATGGAAGGGACGTGAAGTGTTTTTTCCCGGTTCACGTGTGAATGCGGGTGCCTACATACACACGTCGTCTGGTCGCTGCTGTGAAGCCGTCCCGTCATTGTCTGGACCTTGATCCTTGTGGTCTTTGAACAACGGACGACGAATCCATTCTTGCTCACCTCAGCAGCGTAGCCTACGTAGCTGAGAAAGCTCCCCTCTCTCTCCCCAAGCTTCCTCGAGCTGCCCCTCCCAAGCTTCCCCTAGCAAATCCATCATCCCGCCCCGTACCCCAGGCATGCGACGCGACTGGCCGTTTCTCGGCTGGAGCCCATTCCCGCCTGGTCCCCAAATGACGGTCATTCATCCACTGCCACCCACTGCATGCCCCCTGCGAAATCAATGCTCTCCCGACCCTCCGGGCTGGCGCTTGCTTGGCTCTTCTCTGCTTTGCTTTACCTTGCTTTGCTGGCCACTTCCTGCGCAAGGGTTCCATTGCAGCTGTAGACTCACCTGCTTGCTTGCAAAGGGAGCTGGGGACCAATGGCGGCCCACGTTTCCGTACCGCGGTCTTGGGAGCTGAACGAGGGGTGATGCTCCGACGGCCTGGCCTTTTCTTGTTTCTTCCGGGCTACTTTCTGTGAGCATTCGGGGACATTTGGCTTCCTCGGCCGTTCACTGGACAGCCACGGCCACCCGCGTGAACCAACAGAAAAGCCATTGTCAGCCGCCACCAAAATGAACCACCCAACAGCCCCAAGCCAAAAGGCAAGCAATGTCGCAAGCTTGGTGAGCCATCGTATCGGCATTCGGAGGGCGTGTAAAAAATGAAGAGAAAATCACACATTCCAGCTTTTGCTTGCCTACTCCCTTCCCCCCTCGGATCGCATGCATCCCCTGTCAACCACAAAAGCCAGGCTGCATACGCATGCACAGCTCAGGGACAAGAAAAGACGACGAGGGGATGGGGGGGCCGGAAACTCGGTTGCTGGGAGAGAAAAGACGTCTTTTGCACAGATATCCTGGTCTTTTCCCTCCGTCTTCACGGCCGAGGAAAATACTACCTTTTTTTTGCTTGTACCCCTCCACTTGGGGTCTCACTCCAGCGAGGAGGCCAAGAGCCACACTCCTGATTCACCTCTATTGTTGTCTTTTTTTTCTCCTGCCATCTCTCTCCTCTTTGCACGCCCTTTTTAATCCTTTCTTAAACACCCACTCTTTCTCCCTCTCCAAGTGCCGTCTCTTCCATCTCATCGTCCCAGGTTATAAGCGAACGCCCCCCCCCCCTCTTCCCCCCCGCCGGGACTCGAAGTGGCCTTTTTTTCACACACTCTCCTCCCCCCGTCGTTGCTTTTGCCTTGTTGCCTCATCAGTGCCTTGTTTGTTTCTTGACCCTCTCTCTTCTCACTCACTCGCTCACGCTCACTCTCTCCCTCTCCTCCTCGTCTCAGCCTCGAAACGGGAGAAGCAAAACACGCCTTCTTCTTCTTCTCTCTCTCTCCCTCCCCCCACATCTCCTCCCCTCCCTCCCTCTCTCCTTCCCTTGACGTGGTCGGTGTTTAAAAAGAGTCGGCCCCCGTCTCCTCAACCACCCTGGACGAGCCACCCGTTCCCCTTCTCTACCTTGACAACCCTTGATTCGAGTCCTTCTTGGTCTTTCTTCTTCTATCTCTCTATCCGTTTGGGAGTCAGTCCACTTTAGCTCCCCTTCTTCGTCGCTCGGTCGAGTGGTGACCGAGTTTCTAGAAAAGAAAAGGGCGTCCTTGGAGGCCACTTAAAAAGAAAAGGCCATCATCTGACACTCAACTCACTCACTCACTCCTCATCCATCCGCTTCTCCAACTCCAACTCACGGCACAAACTGGAGACTCTCAAACCACATAAAGTTAGCCCGCCCAACGATTGACATTCACCCTCACCACCACCACCACCACCACCACCACCACCACATCGGCTCTGGCATATCCTTCTACTTCTTCCCTCCTCCTTCTCCTCCTCCTACTCCTCCTCCTCCTCCTCCTCTTCTTCTTCTTCTTCTTCTTCTGCTTCCTTCCCCAGTCGCAAGCCACGCACGCTAGCCGCCACGCGCGCTTCGTCTGGTTTAGGAAACAGCAACCACAACTCAAAATCAGGCAGCTCAACAACCTCCTTCCTCCTCTCATCAGCCCGACTTTTTTTTCTCCTCTCATTCTTCTCCTTCTTTTTGATCCCATTTAACAACCACGACCGGATTTGCTTCTTCCTCCGCATTTTTCGCTCGTTCCTCTCCCCCGCCTCCTCTCCCCCAAGAAATTCGGAATTATCCAAGCAACCTCCAGTTCCCGGTTGCCCTTGTTTTTATAAAACAAACGCCCGGAACATTTTCTCCCAATCCTCGCGACCTGCCCCTGTCCTGGTCGCCCTCGATAGTGGTCGCACAACCTTTATCCCACGCGCAAACGAACGAACGCCATTTTTTTTTCTTGTTGGTCTTTCCCGGGTCCCAAAATCACATCGACGGTTGCCTTATTGGGGTTGCTCTCTTTTTTCCCGGACGCTGCGAATTTCTACCACGGCCTAGGATTGATTCCCCTAAAAAAAAGGCGGCGCATTTTTTTTAAAACCTTTTTTACTCCTCGGTCGTTACTTTTGCTCGCTCAATTCATATCCAACATGGCTCGGCATTACCAGTATCAACACAGGTGAGTTCTCTCTCTCTCATTCTTGGAGAAATTCTCACTGACACGTTTCTAGCCGCGAACTACACGTGGTAGTACTTGGCGCAGGTCCGTCACCGCCCAATGCCACCCTTCCATTGTCCCTTGTTACTGACTCGTTTTGCGTTTCAGGCGGTGTGGGCAAGAGTTGTTTGACGGCCCAATTCGTGCACAACGAATGGATTGAGTCCTACGATCCCACCATTGAAGATTCGTACCGCACGCAGGTTCAGGTCGATGTAAGCATCTATCCCATTGCGTGTGCAATATAGGTACTGACTCGCCTCTCCCAGGGACGCCAAGTCGTTCTCGAAATGTGAGTTTCCTCAACACTCCTTGTAGCCTCTTCCTAGCTCCCATGACTGACTCTCATCATGGTCCAGCCTCGACACTGCTGGGACCGAACAGTTCGGTAGGTCCTTTTTGTCCCAACACCTGTTGGAACCACACCACGCTCGTACCCGTACCCGTACTGATGTTGATGTTGCTCCAGTGGCCATGAGGGACCTGTACATGAAGACTGGCCAGGGCTTCCTCCTCGTCTTCAGCATCACCTCGTCATCCTCGCTGGGCGAGCTGGCCCGCCTGCGCGAGGAGATCATCCGCATCAAGGACGACGACAAGATCCCCATCGTCATTGTCGGGAACAAGTGCGACCTAGAGGAGAACCGCGCCGTGCCCAGGGCAAAAGGCTTTTCCATCTCGCAGCGATGGGGAGCTCCCTACTACGAGGCTAGTGCCCGCACGAGGAGTGAGTTTCTTTAGGTTTTCTTTTCTCACACAAAGACCGGCCCGGTCGACAGAAGCCGGCTCCTACCCGTCCCTGAACCCTCTTATCAGAAATAGACCAGACAGGCTAACCCTCACCGCCCGCAGCAAACGTCGACGAGGTCTTTGTCGATCTCTGCCGCCAGATGCTGCGGAGAGACGACGAGCTCCAGGCCCTCGCCGACGAGGGAGACGGCTACAAGCACGACATGAATGGCGGTCACAAGCGAAACCGCCGCCGTCGCCGCAGAAAGGACTCGCCGCGGTGCGTTATGCTGTGAGCCATCGCCGATAACCGCATTTCCATCATTTTCTTCTCTGCTTTATCACGACACTGAACGGCAATCCTCAACACTCGTCAAGCCGAGACGAAACAGCAGCCCAACAAGCAACGGCTCTTTTTTTCCTTTTTTTGTTTCCTTGCTTTCTTTTTCTCGACATCGAATCTTATTTTCAAATGACGCACGCAACAAAAACCACTGAAAGGACCTCGCGGTCCGCGACACGAAATCTAAGGAATTTGCGGCCAATCGACACGTACAAGCTTGGCCCATTTCCAAAGGCATCTATTTTTCTTTTTTAACGCACCACACAATAACAATCTACTGCAGCGCACACACGCACCGAAGGCGCAGAGTTTTAGACAGTACATGGGGAATGTTCTCATGAACAGGTTTAGGATGAGATGATACGAAGACCTCGCGAGGGGAGGGGAAGGGGGAGGGAGGCGCAGTTGATGGGCATCTTCCTCCCTTTGTTATCCTCCTTCCTTCTTTTTCTTCCCTTTTTTATTTTCTTTCTTTTTCAACGATGCGAAGCCAGCGAAAGCAGGGACCGAACACAGGGCATGGGATGAAATTCGAAATTTTTGGGAACCCGAAAAAGGGGGACGAGTCTTTGTTCTTTTTTGAATCAAGGAGACAGACAGACCCAACCCCTGTTTGAGAGGGAGGGGAGCAAAACCAACGAAAGAGAGACCACGCACAAATTTGGGCGTCTACGGCGTTTTTTTTTTTTTTTTTTTTTCCTTTGTCTCCTTTTTTTTTCTTAGCAAAGAGATGGATGGATGGAAATGGGAAGCATTTTTGGATTTTAGGGGAGACATGATAATTGCCCATGGTCTTTGATGTTTCGAATCCCCCCTCCCCCTTTTGTAGGAGCGAACAAAACTGGCTTGAGGTCAGTGTAGAATTATATGTTTTTTCATGACGGCCGAGATGCATTTACTTTTTGACACGACTCCAAATGGGCTGAGAATTTGGATTGTTCCTTTGGGTTGGTGTGAATCATGGTGATGGGGGCGACTTGAGGCTTGAGGTTTGATGGTGCTCGAGGCGAGCATGCCTGCGGAATGGGGAACGACTCGTCAGTACTAGATTCACATTCACATTCACTTGCATGGCACATATCAACGAAAAGTAGATGGGGGCAATGTCTTCTTCATTTATGCCAAAGGTACATAATCCTACACATTCGTCGTCCAAAAGCCAAAACTTTTCACTCCTTTCTTTCATACCCGGCCTGATCCAAGGCCTACTTCGTCTCTCGTGACTTGCTCGGTCGTGGTGGTCATCTAGACAACCCAACAGAGCTGTGTCGGTTGGTTGGTAGTGCTTTTCGTTTCCAGTCTTTTCGTTTGATAGTCATCTTTGGTTGCTCGTTGAGGCTGCTCATGGCCGTCTATGGTTGTTGATAGCACTAGGTGCTCCTGGCAGATCGTCGAATGACACCGAACATATCGGACAGCACACCATACCACCCTCGGACCTTCTC
Organism: Thelonectria discophora; assembly: GCA_911649645.1. NCBI lineage: Eukaryota > Fungi > Ascomycota > Sordariomycetes > Hypocreales > Nectriaceae > Thelonectria > Thelonectria discophora. The sequence goes on from CAJVRK010000012.1 coordinate 3,034,792, forward strand.
AACCGTGTAGAGAATGTAGACGTAGCGCTTCACAAACGAGTCGGCACGGACGTAGTCGCCAGCGTGGCACTCCCAGATGGATCGGCCCTTGCCCTCGCTCTCTTCCTCGCTAGCCATCATGTCCTCAAAGTCTTCGGCGCCCTTCACGCCGCGGGCCGTCATGGGAGGGCCGATGACGAGAGCTCGCCCGGCGACTTCTTCGTCGGCAATGAGGCGCGTGGCAGCATCGATTACATCCTCGACGCTGGCGGCACCGAGACTGCCCGAGAGCATGACTGCCTCGACGGCCGGCTTGAGCATGTTGGTGTTGGCCGTGTAAAAGGGGCAAATCATGTTGACGCGGACTCCCTTGAGAAAGGCCGTGGCGCGCAGGGTGCGAAAGAGGCCGAGCACGGCGTGCTTGCTCATGATGTACTGGGCCTGACCGGGGAGCGGGAGTAGCGACGCCAGAGAGCCGACGAGGAGGATACAGCGGTCCGTCTTCTGGTTGCGAGGCAGATAGTACAAGGCGAGATGGGTGGTGTAGGCGACGCCCGTGACGTTGACCTCGAGGGTCTTCAGGTTGGGCTTTGGGATCTCGCCGTCGACCAGAGCTGGGTTCTCGAAGATAGTGGAGGCGCTGGGGACGATGATTCCAGCGTTTGGAACGACAATATCGATGCACCCCGAAGGGCTTGCTTGAGCGGCAGCCTTGAAGAAGGCGGTTTGCGAGTCCCAGTCGGTAACGTCGCAATGCTCGTAGGCAAAGGTCGACTCCGGGTACAACGTGCGGAGAGAGGCAACGAGCTCCTCACCAGGACCGTCGGCGATGTCGCCGATGATCACATTGGCGCCATAGGAAGCCCAGCGACGGACCATGTGAGCCCCGAGGCCGTTTGCGCCGCCCGTGATCAGAATGGTCTTGTTGTTGAGGGTTGAGCCATCATAGGGCTTGGTCACGTCGACCGGAGGCGACTGGCGGATGAGCTTCTGCAAGTCGCTCAGGTTGCTGCTGTCGGCTTCCATGTTGGATAAGAGGCGTTACTGCAATCGCAGGCTGCGAAGGGAGGCGTCAGTCGAAGGCGTCGGCAGTTGCGGGAGGGAAGCTCGTACTGAAGATGAAGCCGAAGCCGAGTGGAGTGAAAGACCCGATATTTTCGATCAAGGGGTCCAGATGTAGGGTCTAGACCGTCCAGAGATGCCGCTTGGTAAAAATTGATAGCGCTGATGCTGCCGATGGAATCTCAAGAACGTGGTGGTGAGGATGAGAGGAAGAGAAGAGAAAACAAAAAGACGGGAACGGCGAGGGGTTTTTGGTTTGCGTCGTCTCCTGGTTTCCCTAAGCGAACACATCTCGCCTGTGTCTCGACCAATGGAGAACAAGACCAGCCAGCTGAGTTGGAACAGAACCATCTGCTGTTCCATTGTTTGCTCGGAACAGGCGTGAAAACACCGTCAGCCTTGTTCTGCGGCAGATCCATGGTTCTGAAGCGTGGAACACTTGATCCGCCACCGCTTCCTTGCCGACCTGAACATGCTCAAGTCTTCTCGCTGTGCCCACGACGCACGTCTTAAGCTCCCAAGCCTACCATCACCGTTTACCGGAGTTCTTGACAGCATGACGCCGTTTCACTCACCGAAGGCGGCACTTCGGTCAAGCCGCTCACCTCCTCTGCCGCTTCTCAACCCGTTTCGGCGTGATCCGAATTCCGAATTGCTCTCTTCCCAGCTGCCAAAACTGAAATGTGTCAGGCGACCAGTCCTTTGCACTTGGACGTGCATTCCTTTCCGTGATTAAGCGGGATGCTGTCGACCCTCACTTTGGCATCCCATACCAACGCGTCCGATCCTCATAGCAAGTCCAACCATTTCAGACGCGGAGAAGGGAGCCAGTCGTCATCCAGGGCATCTCCCCGCTTCCTCGCAGCTCCAAGCACTTAAGACGCTACTGTAGATAGTCTGCTGACGAAGGCACCAGGACCAGTGAGAAAAAGCAAACATTGCCAACAACTGCAGAAATGAAAGCCTCTCTCGCCCAGGACCCAGGCACTCGGGCGGCAACCCAGTCATCAGGTCTGCTTTTTGCATGGTCACGTTGGCTTCAGCCCCCGCAAGACACACATGCAGAGCCGCGTTGTGGCTGTCGAATGCGTAGCATTGTGCAGATACCAAGCCATGGCAAATGGCAGAATCCCATCTTTGATGTGAGATAACGCAAGCGCCAGGGCGGCCAGGCGGGGGACGACGATGCCAAGAGCTGAGTGAGGCCCTGCTAGGCCGCATTGAGCAGAGGGAATCTTGAGTCGTCGTGTTTCATTGATGCATTTATTGCGCAACCAACAAAGTTGCACATACGTGTGTCGACGGAGAATGATGGCATTCTCGGGCTCGTTAGGTCGGCACTTGGGCTCAACTAGAACGGGCAGCCATTGAAGTCGGAGCGCTCGGGGAGGTTGAAAGAAAAAGGAGACACGGGAGAGAGGGGTGGGCGTCACATGAGGGCGTCGATCTCTGTGTCTGGAGCCGTTGATGGCGGAAAACGGGCGTGCTCAGGAGATGCCAGGGCCTGCTGCTGAGCTGCGTCGACCTGCCACGCGCACTCGAGCCGTTGCACCGGCACGTAATTTGCACGCGATCCCGCGCGTTACTGAGAGAGGAATTCGGAACAAGGTGGGTGGGTAAGGAACGCGTTTGGATTGGATGGCCTGCGTGATCTGCATCTCTGGAGTGAAAGTCTGAAGTCTGGACAGCTAACCACGCCAGCCAAGCCGAGTCCAAGTTGGGCATAGATCAGACCTTGACGGCCAACGGGCTGTCATCCCGGGGCCCGTTTTCAAGGGGAGGAGAGGGGCCACCCAGCTGGCTTGAACAGCCAGGACAACTGGCCCACCTCATTGGCAAATGGCCAGGGAGGGAGATGGGAGGTGAGGGATCCCCTTGGCGGCCTGGACCTTGCGACTTGGACCTTGGACGGATGAAGGAGAGCAGTTGAACTCATGAAACCGAGAGAGAGGAGATATGGCTCCTCGAGGGGTCGGTCGGGGACAGCCTTGGTCAGTATATCCGAAGGCTAGGGTGTTGATCTCATGTCCGTCGCTTGCAATCTCTTGCAGCGCTTTCAACTCTTCGATGAGGCGAAGCACTACTGATAAGCCGATCTCAGCCTACAGAGGCCGTGTATCCGAGAGCGAACGGCCGGATGCCGTGACGGTGTCGAGGTGCAGGACAGTTCCTGAATGAACGCGGTTGCTAGTTGAAGATTGGCCATACTGAAATGAGGAGGGCACGATGGTTTGACCCGATACTTGGTGAACTAAGACATGCAGGTCAGCGTACTGTAGGATCGCTTCTGCGCGACAGGAGCCTGGGATTGGTGAGTCAGGTTGTTGCGGGACACTTGTTATAAATGCCAAAGTCTGAAGGGAGAGTTTGTGGTCGGTTTCGACCAATTGGAACATCAGCCGATACAAGTATCTGTGCTGGAAGGATCAGGCCAACTGCGGGCGGAATAAGTGAAGAGGATGTCCCCAGAATGACATAAAGACCTAGCCGTGGAGAACCTGGGCAAGTTTGGGACCGACCCCATAACCAATTAAGAGTCGGAGATCGCGAGGGTGCCGGACTGAGGGCGGAGGGATCAGCAAGCTCGATGAGCGTCGACTAGGTATGCAGTTATACCTCGAGGGCATGAGTTGCCAGGACAGGCGCCGTCGAGATCGAGAGGCCAATGGGTGACAGAACCGTCTGTTGCTAGGCTATGTAGTAGTCGTCTTGGCTTGTTGACAGGCTAAGATCACCCTCTCGTGACTGATAGTGTATCGTAGACTCGGTTCTGTAGACTCCCATGATATCACCTCTGCTGAGGCAACTTGACCATCCCCTTAGTATGAGAGCAAGGGCGGTGCTGAAGTCTTCATCCTTTGCGATGCGATTATGACAAAGATATCGGAAGGCCGCACGAAAGGCTGGGCAGGAGCAGGTCGCGCAATGGGCAGTTGGTGAACAATAAGGGGTATCGACAACAACAGGGGTTTGCAAGGATTGGACCTGTTATTCGGGCTGCGATTGGGAGATGATCGATGCTTGCTCAGCTCAGTATGGGATCCCTGCCTCTGGATGTCCACGTCTCCGAGCAATGTCGAGATGAGAGAGAGTTTGGCATGCGGATACATGGCGAGCCGAGCCGCCTCCGAGCGAAGGCGTCAGCACTTCATTTGAGTCATCTCGGTGAAGCAAATATGATATCTCTGGAAGTTTGTTGTGGCCAATGGGCCCATTGCAGGTCATCCAAATGCCCGCGACATGTGTGGTAAAGAGAGCCACGGCTTCCACATGACGAGTTGTCTGGGGTGTCAATAAGTAGTCCCTTGAATGCACATATTTCCATGCGCAGTATTCTGCCAGAAGTGAGGGTGTTGACTATCGTACTGAAACGTAGAGAGTGCGGCCTGAAAAGTGACGGTCATTGCGTAGGTTTGAGACCACGTCGTCAAGAGGAGTAAAGTGCGGGAATGACGGAGACTGGTGATTTTGTTTGAGCAGACGAGAGGCGGTGTTCTCGTGACACGTTCTCTTTGCGGTGCCGCGTCTAGAAACTACACCTCTCTAGACGACCCCGAGGAGTTGAAGGGGCCGAGACCGCTACAAACAGTTGGCAGTCCATTCCTCAGAGAGATCTCATTTGTCGCCGACATATCCGGGAGAAGGAGAGAAATACTCGGCTCGCACAGGCATGCTGAGGGGTCGGCTCAGACTCTGTGCAACCTCACTCTCGCCGAGACACCGACACTCTTGTACAGCCACGAGGCCACAATGAGAGCGGAGGGATACCCAACCTCGTGTAGTCGCTGAGGAATTGGCTCTGGCATGTGTGAGGCTGCTTCTCCGGGGTCAGACCGAAGAGGCGTGATAGTCACCAAGCTGAAAGGCCGCATCATGTCGACCGTGTCGCACACATCCGTACGTCGTAAATGTATGTAAGTGCACCTGCCCACCTTGCAGGACGAAGCATTCCTCGAGGACATGGATAGGGGTGCATGTAGCTACCGGATCGTGGTGGGGGCAGTGGAGGTCAGGTCGATGCAGATGCTGAAGTCGGCCAGGTATCGTCTCCAGCTCTGATTTTTTTAATGCCTCGATGCTTATTGCTTATCTTGACCTATGTACGAACCACGGAATGTTAGAAACTAGCAAGCCAAACGGGGGAATGGGGATTCTTCATCAGGGTGTTTGCGGCAAACAACGCGCCCTTGCCAACCTTTGCCCACGGGCAAACGCCTGTCACCTTGACAGCTGTGTGCTTCGTGTGACACGCCAGTGGTAGATTGCGGGCGAACGCGTCATCGTGTTGATTGGCCGGCGAATGTGGTGTGAGTGTCGCAACTAAAGATGGCTTCGGGTTTGCTTTGGTGAGGATGACCTTTTTTTAGGAGACGCTCAAGGTGTCCATTTTCATCCAGAAGGATCGCTCTTTCCTTGATGAATGCCGTGGCTCATGCTTTCCATCTACCGAAGTCTGGCACCCCTTAGCAGGTTGAAGCGGAAGGAGCACACCCTCCCGTTACCTACGCCGGGAGGAAAGTTTGCGCCTACCACTTCTGCCTCGCAATGGAAAATAACTTATCATCTTTCCTCCTTTTTGCTCTTTCATCGCCCGCAGCCCAACGTGATTACGACCGGTAACTTTCGCAACGCACCTGTACGAATACCAGCCTGCAGAAGCACAATGCACCACCGAGCACGGGTATTCGCACAGCATCCCCCGCCCAGGAGCCAACCTTGCAAGTGTCTCCCACACAGCATCAAGCAGCTCCCGGCAATGTCGACTCGCCGAGTCCGCATACATGAGCCGAGACACGTTTTGATGGAATAGTCCAGCTGTTTAATTGCAGCAGACCTATCTACGTAGCTAGGTATGTACTCGTACCCAAGCATCCATCAGCTGTGGTTGCTAATCCCGCCATTCCCTTCTCGTCGCCCGTTATTAGCCCGGCCACAAAGCCCGCGCTGAGCGGCCATGGTCTCAAATCCATTGTTGGTTGCTTCATCAGTTCATGGAGAGCCGCTTAGCTCGTCGAGGACTGGCTGATGGCAACGGCCTTGTCGCCCTGGTTTTAACTTCGGTCCGTCACTCGCGCCACTTTGGCCTTCGTCGAGGCAAGCGGCACCCTCCACGCATGGACAGACACGCGATCCGATATCTGGCGGGCAGAGGCGTACAATTCGTGTCGAACCTGGGCAGAAATGTCAGTACGTACCGACCGTTCATGCTGCCACTGCGCCCGAGGCTTGCATGCTGCACTTTGACAGCGTGGCCCTCTGGTTCTCGGCCTCATTCTTTTGACAGGTCTAACCTCCCTCATCAACCTCTCATCAAGCTCCTACCTCGCCATGGCCATCGTGGCTCCTTGGCGCGTTTATTAAGTGGGCTTTGCCTCGACTCCCGATGCCCCCTTAGACGGGATCTCGGTGACGAATCTTCATCATCATCACGGCCATGGTTCACCCCTCGTGCTCGAGCACTCTCAAGTCCAGCCCCGCACACGATAACCAAGGCAATCCAAGCCGATTCAGTCCAAGCTCCTTTGGGGCGGATCCTGACCCCCGGGCCCCGGCTGTTGGTGCTACTTGTGCTCCGTCTGGTGCAGCAAATGGAGTGTTGGGTGGACCAACAAATGCCCATGGCCTTGCTCTCTACCATTTGGGTCGTCCCCCGCCTACCCGACCCAGCGATCCAGCTGGATCGATCCCTCACCGGCTGCTCAGCCCTGGCCGCCGCCCCAAGGTTCCCAAGCCGTAAGCCAGGGGATCCCAAGCAGCTTATCCTGCAGCTGCCTGCACTGGCGAAAGGGCCCCAGAAACGGCCGCACAGTCCCAAGTGTTTGTACATTTTCGTCTCTTCGTCGCTGTCGATTCTGCAGCCATCCGCCGGCATGGTTTGTGCATAGGTGCAAGGAGGACAAGGAGCGGAGAGAGGCAACTTCCGTTTTCTTCGTGATGTTCATGACTGACCATGACTGACCCTGCCTTGATGATTCATTCGAGTTTCGGAGTGTCCACGAAGACGAGCAAACTTTAGTGAGCGACCACCTCTTATAAGTTGGTGCTCTCGTTCCTCCCCCCCTTTCCCCTCCCCTTCATCTTCACCTCCCCCTTCACCTCGGACGTCGGCTCACCGGCCCTCGACCGATTTCTCTCTGCTCCGTCTAAAGGCGCCAACCAACAAGCCATCATTCAACGTCTCGATAAGCCCTGGTTCCGCATTTCGCATACAAGGTAAGGACTCTCGCTCCCTCGCCTCCTTCCCACGGATATCTCTCTCGCACAATCTCACCTTCACTCCTGATGGTGCTTTCCCTCGCCCTTGGCCCAATGCTGACATACTTCGAGACTCGGCAGAAGCTATACTTAGCGGCATTCACAATCCAACCCGTTAGCAGCCTTCCTCAGTCCTCCGACGGCTTCTCTCGTTTAGGCTGGGCGCGACACGATACCGACACGACGCAAAGACTCCGGACCAAGGCACTTTCCTCGAGCCACCCCTCCCCCCTGGCTTTTGCTCGAGGCTGCATACGCCCCCTTGGGTCCTTTCCACTCCATCTTTCTCCACAGCGCATACATATCCCATCCCCCCATCTCCCTGGCCGACACCTCGATACTTTCACCTTACACCACCACACCCGCTCGCTGCGACGCTGTCGCACTCATTCACACCCTCCGTTTTGCCCACACCCTCGGGGCGCTTTTCTCCCCTCGTTCCTCATCATTATCATCCCGTCCTGATCCTGCTGCTCTGCAGCGTTGCTTCTGCGCTCTTCATTGCTCCTTTCCAATCCGTTTCGAAGACATCTATTCAAGCCTCGCAACCTCATATACCCGTCCGGAACCGAGGTGACGGCGCGCACCATTCAACGCTTTGTTGACTCCGCGTCAACCAACTCGACTCGTCGGCGCAACCCGTCTTGCGCCCTCTTCTCGCAACCTGCGCCCTATATCTCATCTCCCTCCATGACGCCCGTTTCTCAATGCATCATGGTCTCTACCTCGACGCGCACCGCACACAATTACGGTTATGGCGAAGCCCGTCGCACTTTCCCCATGCCATCGCCTCCCGGCGCATCGACTTCTTCGGCCCAAAGCGCTCCTCCTCGCAGGACTACCGTACCCCTGACTCTCTCATCTGCACATGATGCCGGCCTTGTTCTTGAAGGCGCGCCCGCTGGACAACAGTCTTCTTCGCCGAGCGACACCAAGCCTGTGTTTACTCCCGTCCAGTCAGATGCACCGCTTGCCCAAAGTTTTCGCCTCGTGGTGCTTCGTCTTCCAAGAGCAGTCACACACTCAACGCTACAGCAAATTGTCGCATACTCGGAACTGGGCATTGACTATATCCCGCACTGTGCAACTGACGAGGAAAGTGGACGCCGCTTGCTGGCGGCGGAAACCCGCGCTGCCGTGCTCACGTTTGACTCGGCACCCAGCGCGGCCCTTGCGCGGAGAGATCTCACCCGTTATTTCGAAGAGAGGGGACATCACGACGTGAGAATCAGAGATGTCGATGAATTAATCAGGGCAAATCACAGTACCTCGAGCCCCATCTCGTCCACTCCCCCCAGCTCCAAACTAAGCCAACACCCGCAGCCAGTTCGATCCCTAAATGGCGTTGCTGGTTATAGCAATACCTTCTCCGTGTCCACCGACAAGCAAACGGAAGTGCAGGGCCCATCCCACAGTTCATTCGCCAGCTCCGGGGCTTTTGTCTATCCAAGATCTCAGATGACGCTGACGGACTCAAATGCTCTCGACACTCGGCAGTTGGAATCGCAGCTACAGTCCATGGAGCTGGGCGCCGATAACGTGCCTTCAACTGGTCAAAGGAACATTGGGAAGTCTCTTATCGGCGACATATCGTCTGACGATAACGACGGCACGAATCTGCTGAACGAGGCCTTTGACTACGCAAAGAATGACGAGAGAAACCTTGGGCTACGCACAGCTCCCGAATTTTTCCCTGGCTACGAGGTTGATCTGCGATTAAACACGACCAACGCGCCACCAGCACCATCATCGCAAGCTCAGTATACAAGCCCCATGTTGATACAGTCTGGTCCTCCGATCCCTTTGTCCCCTCGAAACGGGACAAGCCGAGTCACCGCATATCCACCGACCAATCCGAGGCATTCTGTACGTCGTCCGCCTGCCAGGCCCCAGGACCAGCATCCGCCTTGCAACACGCTTTACGTGGGCAACCTTCAGAACAACACGTCAGAGGAGGAGCTCAAAGCCTTGTTCTCCAGGCAGAGGGGATACAAGCGGATGGTAGTACGCGCCAAATCCAACGCGTCCGGGCCAATGTGTTTTGTTGAGTTTGAGGACATCACTTGCGCAAGCAAGACCCTAGACGAACTCTACGGGCACACTTTGTCGACGAGCACCTCTGACGGCATCAGGTTGAGCTTCTCCAAGAACCCACTCGGAGTTCGATCCGAACAGACGGCCAACCATAACCGCGGGGGCCAATATAGGAACGGACAGGGCAACACATGGTCCAGATCTCCCTACGTGCTGACAAAACGCCCGCCGCCAGGATTCACATATCCAGTCTACAATCCAAGTCCCGCTCCTACTTTCGCCGATGCAACCGGGTGGTACGAGAACAGCTCTCCTCACATTTCGACGGGCTTCGACAACCCGGCGACTTCCTTGAACATGCGCATACGGGATGAAACCGGCCACCCGGCTGCTGTATACCAGATGAACAACCAGTCTTGGGGTGGATACAGGCTCGACCAGAACGGGAATCCCATTGCTTTCCCCCAAAATGGCAACACTCAATTTGGTCCCCAGACCTTTTTCCAACATTAGTGATGGACCGGATACTTTTCTCTTTTTTTTTTTTTCTCCTCTTTCGGTTCTCTCTTGTCATCAAGCCAGGAGCTCGTTTTTTGTTACTTTGATTAGAGTTGAACATTTTGGTTTCAGCCTTGGACGATTACCTGTTACGATTTCGGTCAACCATGAAAGACTTTTGGTCATCACGTCAGGAGTCTCGCGGTCACTTCTTGGATGGTTCAACAAACTCAAAAGGCAGGTGTGGGAGTTGTATCTCAAGGTGCCGGTGCTATTGGTGGGGTTTTGTATGATGATTATATCCGCCTACTTTGGGGCAAGACGCATGCACAGGCGTCAATTCTTGGAGTCGTGGCGGCATCATTCTATTCTTTCTTCGTTTTTTATACTCCAGAGACGTATTCTGGTTGGAAAGGCCGGGCATTGGCATATGGCGCTGACACGGGGTCAATTGGACGGACAAGGAAGGGCATTGGCTGGAGGTTGGGAATGAGTCGTCTTGGTACAAGATTTTGGTGTTGATTTTTTTTCTTTGTTTTGGTTACGATTTTCTTTGAGCTGGGAAAGCTGGGTCGGATCTACGTGCTATGGGATATACGAATTGGGACACGTCTTGGACATTGTTTGGAGGCATATGGCTGAGTACTTTTTGGCAGAGGAATATCGGCAGAGGAACGTTTCGCTGGTCGTCCACCGGGGCAAGGGTACGAGCCGAGCCCCTGGGTTCCTATAGATTCGAATATCGCAAGATGCATTTTGTTTCACGATATTTTTTTCCAAATGATTTCTGCTGCTGGCTTGGAAAAGGGGGACGAGTTTGGTGGGTGCAAGGGGGCGACGAAGGGGTCACAGACCGAGTTGAAGGGGACGGTGGAACGGCAGACAAGCGAGGATGGAGGATGCGCCGATGAGGCCGCGACAAGGGAGTTGATCGTGTTTGATGCTTGATTTGGAGGGGGGGATGTTCGTATGGAAAAGAGGGATAGGTTGCAGGGCTTGGAGGAGCATGACGACGCGTTGACGGAACACATGGTGCTCGAGGTGGTATTCCATGGCACTCATTTTTTGCACAGCTGGATAGCAGCACTCATTTTCTGCCACCATTGCCTTGATGGTACACTCATTTGCTACCTTGCCACAGTTGTGTAGGTAGAGCACTCATTTGCTACCTACCACAGTTGCGTAAGTAGAGCACTCATTTGGCTATGCAACACAGCTTGTCTAGATAGAGCACTTATTCACTCCTACCATAGATGTCTAGATAGAGCACGCACTCATTTGTTGCATCCCAACATTCCCCAGTTTGTCCGTGTTGGTTGAAAGACTCATGATGCTACCCCCAGTATGTCGTGTGCAATAAAAAGCACTTTGGCAATCGACAATCACATAAACTCGATCCTCTCCAGTGCATCCTTTTTCCCCTCTAGGCAGACTAAGGACAAAAAGTCGCGGCGCGCGTGCGGGTTCCTCACGGGCCGAACCACTTCCCTCGCCCCTTTTTTCCCTCGACCGAGGCAAAGGTGTGACACGAAACGAGCAGGTGCTTGATCAATTGATGCTTGGCGAGCTGCTTTTCTTCAATGTGGCACGACGTGTTCAGTTCGTGGGGGGAGGGGGGAGAGCTAGAAGCGAGTGGTTGGGGTAGGACAGGGGAACTCTGTTAGAGGGCGGGATGGGCATGGGGGTTTGGCGGGATGCGGTTGATACCGTGCGGCGCAGTTGCTCTAGTATTTCTTTGGGGACTTTGTAAGAAAGGACTCGTGGGGTGAGAATCTGCCTTGGAAATTGGATGGAGAGGAGGTCTTGAGGTGCTGGCTTGTGGATGGCGCAGTGATAGGTAGGTTGGGTGGGTGGTAGTGCGGTGGGAGGGGGGAGTGTAAGTGCAACGTCTACCGGTGAGATGTGGCGCGGAAGAGGGGGAGGGGAAGAGGTTGTGGAATAGGGGGGATAAGCAAGATATGGTCAGGTGAGGCGATAAATAAAGAGGCTGGAGACTCGTTGAGGAGTATAAGAGGTGTTGAGGGAGGGAGGGTTGGTTTATAGTGCATTGGTGGTGTCGTCCTTTGGCTGGAGCGTCTGATGCTTTGACAAAGTTAATGGCGCTTCATTTTGAGGACGATTTAAGGATATCTTGGAGGTGAATTCACGGAGGTATTTTATTTTTTTAGCCATTATCCCCCCCCCCCCCCCCCCCCCCCCCCCCCCCCCCCCCCCCCCCCCCCCCCCCCCCCCCCCCCCCCCCCCCCCCCCCCATGAGTGAAGTCGATGCAATGCGAGGATACAACTAATGTATTGTCGCGAACTGCTTGCCTCGCGTTGCTCCGTGAGTGGTCAGAATGGGGGAAACACTTGACACTCATCGTCCAGTAGTGCCCAAGCTGATAGGTGGCAGTTGTTAAGGAGGATGGAGAACAGCTGCAGGATGCGGGGATATCTCTGCCTCAAGACTCCTCCTTGACATCTTGCCAAGCAGACACCAAGCCATCACCATGTCCGGCCACGCCCAGCACGAAGACTGTAGGAACTCCCTTGATCCCCCTTAACCAACCACTGATCCCCCTATAACCACTGACCCCCCATCCATCCACCAACTAACCCTCCAGCAACCTCCCTCCCCTCCCGCCTCGCCGCCCTCAACCCAACCATCCGCCTCCTCATGTCCACGGCCGGCACTCCCGGCCTCTCCCTCGGCGTGCACACCTCCGGCTGCCCCCCCTACTTCGCCTCCTTCGGCACCCGCGACGCGTCCCGCGACCTGCCCGTCTCGCAGCGCACCGTCTTCCCTGCCTGCTCGTTGACCAAGCTGTTCGTGGCCGCGGCACTCGCCCGCGCCGTCGACGAGGGCCGCCTGGCCTGGGAGGACCGCGTCAAGGACCGCGTGCCCGGGTTCCATCCCGGGGATGAGACGCTGCGGGAGGAGACGACGGTGGAGGACGTGCTGGCTCATCGGTCAGGCATGGCGGCGGGCAACTTCTTCCGCCGGTGCGGCAACGAGCCGCTCGTCGCGCACGCCGACGGTCTATCCTTCATCAACGAGCGCGAGCGCGTGGCGCCGTTTCGGCAGGGGTTTCTCTACAACAACCTGGGCTTCGAGCTGGCCGGGCTGGTCCTCGACGGGCTGTACGGGTCGTGGGCGCGCAAGGTGCGCGAGAGCCTCCTGGAGCCGCTGGGGATGCACCGGACCTTCACGGGGCGACCGCCGCCGGGGACGGAAGACGTGGTGACCGCGTATGGCACGCTGGACGACGGGAGGCCGGTCGAGGTGCCGACAGTGCGGGCCGGGGAGCGCGTGTTTGGGAGCGCGAGCGGGGGCATGTTTAGTTGCGTGGAAGATCTGCTGCGGGCATATGCTGCGGTTGTCGAGGCCATGTCGGAGGAGGGGGGGACGTCTTCTGCTGCGTCGCCCATAAAACGCCACCGTGACTTCTTCTCGGCCATGATAGCCATGGCACAGACAACACCTCACGAGGCTTCATATACACTCGGTCTCTGCCGCGTTTCCCTCCCCGGCCCCATGGGCCAAGTCGGAATCAACCCGGGCCTCATGCCCTCGCACCAAATGCCCACCGTCGCCCGCGGCATCTCCTCCCCCCGGCTCGTCCTCTACCACCAAGGCAGCCTATCCGGTGCCCTATCCGCCATGGCCATCATCCCCTCCCTCCGAACCGCCGTCGTCGTCATGACCAACTCGCTCGCCCTCAACGACTGCCCCGACTGGGTCCTCCAGCTCCTCCTGGAAGAGATCCTCCAAGCGCCCCAGCGCAACGACTTCCTCAAGGCGTCCCGCGTCTCGGCGGCGTCGAACCGCGCGTGGTACGCCAGGACCGCCGGAATCATGACCGAAGCGCGCATTGTTGGCACCACCCACCGGCCCCTGGAAGCCTATGTCGGGACGTATTGGAACGAGAAGCGGTACCTCATGATCCGGGTGACACTGCGCCGCCGGCAGCTCTCGTGGGCGCTGCAAGACAGGGAGGACCAGAGATTCGAGCTGTACCACTATGAATACGACACGTTTGAGTGGCTCAAGCCCCGAAACTATCTGGTTGCGCGTGGTCGATGGATCGCGGGAGATTTACTGCCGAGCTTTTGGAAGCTGTGTTTCAAGGCCGCTTGAGACGGTACGATCCGGTCGGTGACTTGGGCGCCTGATGCGGATGTGCCCGCGGAAGAATTGTTCTTCAAGGAGTGAGAATTCGCCTCTTGTAGCATTTCTCGCCGTGTATAAGTATTATTACCCAGCATGTACTTATTCTTCAGCCCACCCCATGGTCATGGTCGCCCACAGATCGTGGAACACGGGCTGCTGGTCGTCTAGGCGCTCCGTGACGGGCGGCACCGCAGCATCAACACCAAAGCCAGTGTCCCAAGCCGCAATATAAGGCTCCATGCTGTGGTCAAACATGGGACACGCCTGGATGCCTACCGAGGGAGCCACGGCCTCTGCCGCTGCCGCTGCCTCTTCCAGCGAGGCGACCCTCCGCTCGTACTTCTCCTTCAAGACGTTGAGCACCACGCGTCCCGCCGAGAAGGCGTCGACGCGCGTGTTCACCGTCGTCAGGTCTGCGCCGTCGCACATGTGCTTCATGAAGTCGCCGAACCGCAGCTCGCTCCGCGCCCACGCGTCGTCCCAGCAGGGGAGCTCGGTGAGGGGGAACGAGAGCCGCACGGCGAGGATGACGGAGAGGATGAACTTGGTCCAGTCGTTGCAGGTGAAGGCGGAAAAGGCCGACTGGCCGAGGCTGGTCAGGAAGTCGAACAGCTTCCTGATTTCGGCGGCGCAGAGCTTGAGCTTCGGGATCGAGGGGGGGATGAACCCCGAGGGCTTGTTCTTGGAGTGGCCGAGACGGAGAAGGGGTCCGCCGTGCAGATAGATGGTGAAGAACAACTCGGAAAATTTCACTGGGACTAAACATGTTCAGCTATGCTCAGTATTTTGTCAATGCAGCGACGTACCAGAACGCGCAATGTGCGGAAGCATGCATCGTCGGAGCTCACGACTCTGTGCTTCCAAGCCATACAAGACGAGTTGGCTTTGTTGGTCGCTCGGCGCCGTGCTCTCGTGTATCGCGTCTTTGGCGGCGTTGGTGTAACTAGCCAGCCGAACGAGATAGCTAAGGGCGAAATCGCCATCAACCTCGGCGCATCGCTGCATCATGTCGCAACAGATGGCTGTCCAGGCCGTGAATGGCACAAGAACGTCCATCCTTCTCCAAGCAGTCATGAAACTAGGCAAATATGAGTGTCGACTCGTACCGCAGTTGGACATGGACTTACTTGGACACGGCATAAAACCATGAGAGATAAGTGCGAACCCTGTCGAGTTGCTCGCTCGTCACCTCGGAGCCCAGTCCGCAGCCAAGCTCGGGCATCTCCTGGTCCAGCTCCAGATCGCGGGCCAAGTCTCCCGCCATGCGGACGTACTGCAAAGCCTGCTTGTTCTTGGGCCGAAGGTGGAAAGGATACCACGCGCAATAGATGAGCATGCCCTGGAGGAGCTCGACGCTGCGTTCCCCCCCAGCCACAAACTTGAGCCCCAGCACCTTTCGAAACTCTTCGTCGTACAAGCTGTGCCCCTGAAGCGTCCGCGACCCGGACGCCGCGGCCAGGATGGCCAGCAGGACAAAGGGCCGCGTGGCGGCGAGGCTCGGGACCGTATCGTCGGGCTTGAGCACGATGCAGGGAAAGTGCAGCAGCATGCCGCGAAACGACGTCAGGAGAGACTCGGCTGAGTCCAGGTTGAACTGCGGCTTGGCGTGCAGGGACTGGATCGAGTGGCTGTGGGAAGAAGGCGGTGTCGGGAAGCCTGCCACGGACGAGGAGCAGACCGGCCGGTCGACGTCCGAGTGCTCCGGCTCCGGAGGGAACATGTTATCGATGAACTGCACGTGCGTGTCGCGTAGGGCATCAAAGTTCTCGTCGACCTCGGGCTGGGACGGCACGTCAAAGTCGATGGTGAAGGTCTTTGACGGCCGCGGTGGCGCCGGGAGCTGCTGAGGCTGCGCTCCATCGCCGGGTCTGCAGCAAGTCAGCCGGTGATGCCGTCGACGTTGGAACTGGCGGTCCAAGGGAAGACGCACAGCTTGGTTCTCCTCCTGCGAGTGCGTGGACCTGTCCGAGATATACACTCTCTCTTGGACTCGAGACACCTGTACGAAGCGTCAGAGCGAGCAGGTTGTTCTGGGTCATGGCTCTTACTTGCGACACACGCCCGGCTGTTCGCTGGGCTGGCACTTGATCTTGGTGGCTCTACACGCCTCACATGCCGTCGAGATTCTCTTGCGCACCGCCGGGTTTGCCTCGGCGAGAGGAGACGTGTCGCTAGGGTCCATGTCGGTAGAATGAATTGAAATGATGTAAGAGTGTTGCGGTTTGATACAACTCTTTTCCGCGTCTCCCGTAGATGCGGCGCAAAGACTCGCCGATGCGCCTCGATTATCCGGTTGGAGTCGGAAGTTAAGTCGAGTCGGTACGTACCCACAAGCCGATCCAAGACTCCATCTTCATCGTGCTCCACCTCCACGAGACGGTGACATGTTGCCTGCATTAGACTGCCCGTTGGTGAACTTGTGTGGATCTTTCTTTGTTCGAGTTGTTCTGCCATGTGGTGTCTGGTGTTTGGGGGGTGTATGTCTACTAAGGAGATCTGTCGACGTTGTTGAAGAAATGTCCAGTTCCTTGGTCCCTCGGTGAGCAAGGCAGGTAGGTACTTACGTACCTATGTTACAATCTATTATACAGCAGTCGTTCCTCTCATCTATAATAGCAATACAAGATCCATCCCACCTCTACCCTCGTCTTTCTCCTCCTCTAATGCTCAAATGTCATGCTCAGCCCAGGATTGCCCTCCTTAAGAGTCTTTTGCGCCAGCTTCCACAGCGGCGAGACCAGATCGCCAATATCTTCCGGTCCCGTCTTCATCCCGTGCTTCTTCTCGTAGTGGTGAGGCAGGTTCTGCGTCGCACACCGGACCGAGCAATAGATGGCAGATTCCTTCTCGTCAATGCAAGCGTCGCAAATGACCGTCTGCTTCCCGTCATCCTCGAACTCGTCTTCCTCGTAGCCCTGCACGCAATCGTCTCCCGCCTCGCAATCGTGCTCCTTTTCAACGTGGGCGTCCTGTTCCGTCGTCAGCATAGAATTCATATGGACAACCACACCACCACGTACATGTCCATTTTCGTAACACTCCTGCGAGCAATACACCGTGAGCTTGTGCTTCCCCCCAATCTGCGTGAGAAGCTGGCAGAGCACACACGAAAAGACTTCTTCCGGGGGCACCACCTTCTGACACACCTCGCAGGGAGGAAGATTGTACAGCTCTTCGGCGATGGTCGGCGTCTGCGATGCTTGCGCCGCCTGGCTCTTAGCCTTTTGGCGCGTCTGCTCCATGGCCGTCCTCGCTCGGTGAAGATCCGCCAGCCGGGCCAGGTGCTCGTCTCGTTGCGACTGCGACGTCATGGTCGCTTGTTCGTCCTGCACGATGCGGTCGACAATGTCCTCGGGTCCCATCCAGTTGCTGCGTTCGTATATTTCGAGGTATTTGCGGGAATAAGGCAACGGCTCGTTCGTCTCCGAGTCCATGAAGAGTAACCTAATGAAGACCTTCTTGAGCTCGCGCGTCTGCTCCATCCCCTCTCCCAGCAAGTCCACCACCAGGTCTACGTCCTTGGACCACTGTTCTGACTGTCCAAGCCTTTCCCACACTCTCTTGCTGAGTTCGTCGCGCGACGTATCCGGGTCGTTAAGCATGCTCCTGAGCAGCCCCGGGTCGACGTCTCTATCGCCGGACGTCAGGAACGCCGGGTACGTCCGCATCACCCACCGGTACCAGGCCTCCTTCTCCGACTCGATGCGCTTCTCAATCACCGGCAGGTTCCGTGTGCGATTTGTCCCGTCGTTAAACAAGGCATTCAGCTCTTCAAGGAATGCGCTCCGCTGGGAGAACCACTCTCGGCCTTGGGATTCGCCGTACTGCGCTCGCATCGTCTCCAGCACCTTTGCGTAGCACTCTGGGCAGTCCGACACGCTTGGCTTGCGACATGACCTCATACAGTTTTCTTTCAGCTTCTCCACTCGTTCGGCACATTCTCTTCTATGTCGCCTTGCGTTGCTGAGCTCTGTCCAGTGCTCCGGCAACGCATGCTTGGACGACGAACTTGCCATTTCGAAGGAGCCGGCTTCGAAATCTGCCTGGGTTGTTGCCGCTGGTTGTCCAGTTGGTACTTCTTGGTTGCGAATTGTCGACGGTCAGCTGGACAGGGGATGAACGAGAATGTCAACCTCTCCCCCTCAAAAAGGAGGAAAATGAATTGGGCTCTCACTGAGAATTAGATGAGCAATTATTGGTAGTATGAGAAGAGTCAGGCACCAAAAAAAAACATATAAAAGGTGTTTGTGTTGATGATTCTTGGAAGATTTATGCTTTGCTCGTGAGAGGAAACGTCGAATCGTTAAGAGTCCCCATTTAACCGAGCTTCAGGCGCCCCGATTAATTATGCGCCGCGAATACTTCGGCAAGGAAGCATCGCAACAATCTAACCTTTCTCCAACCAGCCCAGTCTCAACGCGTCAATACAGGCCCTCTCACGAAACCTCCTCTCACAATGGTAGCGTCTCCCGCCACCTTGCGCCAGCTCTGCTTCCGCTAACCTCTTCCTCAGGCCGACAAACTCCGCAACCAGCAGGAACTCGAGCGCCTCCAGACCAAGTACATCGGTACCGGTCACCCCGATACTCCCAGCTGGGAGTGGCGAGTCAACGTCCAGCGCGATACCTACTCCTCCATTGCCGGCCACCGACCTCTCCTCTCCTACATTGCCCTGGCCGAGAACGAGCCCATCGCCAAGGTCCGCGCCCAAATGCTTCGGGTACGTTCTGGTGGATTTGGGATGGGAAAATATACGCGACTAACCGTCCTTGGCAGAAAATGATCCTACCATGCGGCTTACCACCAAACCGCGAAGAATGATGCGATAGCGACGAATCCTCTTTCAAACAGCAAAGACCTCGGTTGGTTTGGAGTCTTGGGTTGGGTTTCACCAGCACGGAACGGCGTTCAAGGTATTTACATGGGGAGACATGGAGCAAAGTATTTTGCTTTCCTGAGCTTGGATCCGTATATAAACCATTTTTCTTCCATCCACGTATCCGGGTATCATGTGCCAATATTTCGCCGTTCATTCCTCGACGACGGTTGTCTGCTCAACCTCATATTCCGAAGCCTCTTGCACACCTGGTACTCCTCTTCTAGCCTTGATGTTGAGGCTAGAGCACAGCTTCCTTTCCAGATCTTCATTCCACTCCTCATAGACCTCTGTCACCATACCTATAACTCCATCCAGGCCAATTTCTTCTTTCGATCGCGGCCCGACATGCCAGGTGATAGTCACGTCGCCGTCTTGTCCGACAGGCGGCTTGTCTACCTTTCTAATGACGTAACCCTGCCTCTCCATTCTCTTGAGAACCACGTCCGTCTTTTCCATCGAGACGTTTCGGTCGGCGTTCAATCGGGAGAGGTATCTCTGCAGCTTTTGCTCGCTCAGCTCGCCGTTGCTCAGCAATATCATCGACACCATCATGGTACAAAAGGCTGCGTAGGTTGCCTCGTCGTCGGCGCTCGGGGTTTTCGACGGTGCGATAATCGTCGCGGCTCGGAACACTTCTGGGAGTGTTGAAGAGAGGATGTAGGCACCGGAGCCTGATTTCAATTGTGAATTACTCTTCATGGCTGTGTTCGGGGTTAGCTGCGACGAGTATTTCGGGACCCTGGATGTATACCGGCGCGCTTCTCTTGCAAAGACATCTTCTCCCTCACGGGCAGCTCCCGTAGCTCCATGCCCCAAACGTCCCTCAGCTGCTTTTGCGCCAGCTCAAAGATGCGTCGAAAGGATCGCCCATTTTTTCCGAGAACTACCCAAAAGTAAGGCAATGTCACTGCGATCCATTTGCACAGTTCTCACCTCTTTCCTTAATACCATCTCGCCGTATAGCGGTTCTCGAAGACTCGCAAGCAATTGCGTAGCGGACCAGCTTCTTGGCCATTTGAAAATCTGCGCTGACGCTCGAATGTTCGTCCTCATCCACTTCTTCGTCGCTTACGCCGTTTGGTACTTCTCCGTCAGAGTCTGAGCGATTGCGCTGTCTGGGGCGAGCATCCTCGTCGGACTCTTCATCATCGACCTGAAGCGAATCAGCAAGATGGTTTGCGCTTGAAACCTGGCTCACGCACCGGGCGCTGTCTTCTATTTGATGGGGGCATCTTGATTAGAAAAAAAGATGTGCTTTGCGTCTTGGAAACGACGAAATGAAAGCATTGCCGGAACAATGGAGGGGCTACAGGAAGGTAACGCGGTCGCACTCCAAGCCAAAGCGCGTCGCAATTAAGCCAATCACTTATCGGGGCTCCTTATCTTATCGGGGCAAAATTTCTTAGTTACGAATGCTGCAACATTCATTCCATAACACCTCAAGAGGGTTGACCGATCACAACCCAATTAATGTCTATCTTTTCTTGTATATTGTATTATCAATGATTTCACGGGCTGCGCGAGTCCCGCGCATCTGCCTCGCCTGTCGATTCCGCCTCACTCAGCGCAGCGCAGCAACAGGCTATCGTGCCTTCACCAACCGAGATGGATTCAGGCAACGTGGTTTTGCGTCGAATTCGGGCGCAGAGAGTGTCGATATTGATGCCATCATAGAAAAGAAATTCCCAACGAAACGAATTGACACGGCCCAACGTGCGGCCAAAACGAGCAAGCGCATGCAAGAAGTCGACAGCTACCTCTACAACACCGCTCATGACATGGACACAAGTGATGGACAAAAACCCTCGTCTTCGCCGAACGCCTCTCTTTTGTCTCTCATGAAAGAAAAAGAGCCCTCTTCGATCCCAGCTGCCTCGGAAGAGACCTTGAAAGCGCCAACTTCCTTGGAAGAGACATCTGAAGCAACTTCCTTGGAAGAAACCTCTGGAGTACCAACTTCCTTGGAGGAAACCTCTAAAGCGCCAACTTCCTTGGAAGAGACATCTGAAGCACCAACTTCCTTAGAGGAGACCTCTGAAACACCAACTTCCCTAGAAGAAACCGAGTCCGAGTCCAACTTCATCTTCATGGACAACGAACCACGCCCCCGCAAGACCCCGAAATCCAACCCATTTATCGATTTGATGACTACCTCCGATGCACACCATGTGCCGCTATCCACGTCGACGCTCGGCGTTCAAGCCGAAGCAATTGTCTTCAACCATTTCAGTAAAAAACGCAAGGATAGAGTCGGAGAACTCGACCTCGAACCAGACCTGGAAGACGATACCTTTAAACACGTCGATTGGACAACAATAAACCCCCCCGGACGACACGAAATCACCGACCGAGAAGAAACGTGGAAGAATATTGAGGAGCTACGCCCCGATGCCAGCGCGATAGGCTATTACGAATACCGGGCCCTTGCCGATGCTCTCTCCAAAGGCTTCACAACGGAGCAGCTGACAGACTTCATTCGTGACGGTCCGCAGATTCTGGTGGCGGCAGTCAACTTGTCAGACTATCCCTGGATTGTCAAGCAGACGCCTTGGACGCCATTCAGGGCCATTGATGTCAAGGCTCTATCCTACAAGCAGTTGCAGGCCCATAAGATCATCACACAGAAATGGAAAGTCGAGATCCGGGATTTTCAGGCATCTCTGGGGCAGTGCTATGTCTGGGTCGATCCGTTCTACTTTTCCTTCCTTCGTGGTAAGTTGAGGCTGGCAATGCTCAAATCATAGTCGACTGACAGCTTCAGTAGGTGGCGAGTGGGCGTTTCTCAGGACTGCAAAGAAGAAGCTGATGAACGCGGAACGAAATGAGAACATCACCACCACTTCTCACGAATGTCGGATCAATATCACGTCCCAGAAGGTGTCGACGTATACTTTTCTTCAACAGCTAGACCGCTGGTTCCAGCTCGTGGAAGAGAAGTCTCTACCCATCGGACAACTCACCAAGCAAATCCCAAGCGCTGCAGAACTACGAGAGCTAGAAGAGATCACATCTACGTCGCTGAAGCTCAAGGGGAAAGGCAAGGGGAAAGGCAAGAACGCCGTCCTCACCGTCTCTCACATCAACAGCAGGAAGCCCGCAGAACCCGGACAGATGCAGAACGAAACCAAACCTGATACTGTTCTCCGACTCCTGACCACTCGAGGAACTCGTGGCCAATCGGAAATGGTTCAGTTCATTCCTTCATTAGACAAAGGCGCCTTCATCAGCCACAGTCGAGAGACGAGAAGCATGAATTGGAGGGGGAAATACCAGAGTTGGTTCCGATATGTCACTCCTCTGCGCAAAAAGAGCGAAGAAGATGGAGCACCGGCTCCCTTGAGGTTATCCAAAAAAGCATCACTGCCAACTTACTCCAACCGCAACCTCAGCAAATCCATCTACACCACGGCGACGTTTGGTCATGTTCTACACCCAGAAGTGACAAAAAAGATGAAGGCTATCACCTCCGCTCACAGAATCCTTCACCCAATCACCCCTCACCCAGCCGCCTTTTCCGCTGTCAAACCTGACGAGAACCAAAGCCCAACCTTGAAATCGACCATCATAATCAACTTCTCACCCCACGTCGACCGCTCAACAAACCCCGACGATATTGGACCAGCTGTTCGCCTGAGCTTTGAGCTTGACGAAGCAACCACGACCGACGATAGCCTCAAGCTGCTTACAAACGCCACGTTCGAAGCGGTCGTACATGAAAATATCACGGATGTCTTGCTGGGCAGTCAAAGCGTCGACGTTCGCCTGGCCAATGTGTCTCGCATCCCTCTCAACCCCAACCAACAGGACCTCCGAAAGTTCCTGCAAGTTTCGGCTTTCAACCTCTCGGGCGGTCGCCTGCAAACCCCGAAAAACGTGAAGCTCAACATTTCCAAATCGTGGGAGAAGGGCAAGTTCGAGGATATGTCGAATGACTACGTCTCGATCCTCTACGATTTCCGAGGCATCGAGATCCACCAGACGGTCGAGATGCCTTGGCGAAACAACACGCTCTGCTACACTCTCGTCGAAGCCGGCCAGCACGGTGGCAGGCGCCAGGAGATTTCGTTGAAGTTCGGCAAGCCAGGCTTCGACCCTGACTTCAAGGGCGCGCGTCGCGAGGAGTATCTGAAGTGTGTGGAGGACCTGGCCTCCGGCAAGGTCTGGACGTGGGATTCTGGGCACGAGCTCGTGAAGACGTCTCAGTACGAGGACTTCAGCTTCGACCTTCCCGAGGAGGCGCTGGGAGAGGAGTGGGAAGACCACGCAGGAAAGGGAATAGTCAGGAGAAGTGCTGACTATAAGCCACCTCCGGAAGAGGATCGAAAGTCAAGACCGGCCGCCCCTGAAGCAGACACGAAGGTCGCTGAGGGAGTTGTCGCGAAGGATGATGTCGCAAAGGATGCTGCCGTTAAGGATGCTGCCGATGATGTCGCCAAGGATGACGCCGCTCAGGAGGACGCTTTCCAGGCTGAGCCCTCGACGGAAGCCAAGAGTCCCATAGGCGAGGACGAGTTCTTCAAGTTCTTCGCGTCCAGAGCCGGCGCAAACCTGGACCAGTTCAAACCCATCTCGAAGACCCAGAAGCGAAAGGCGAAGCAGAAGGAGAAGAAGGAGAAGCAAGCACAGGCACAGGCGCCGGCGCCGGCGCAGGAGCCCAAGAAGGTGCGGCTCTCGCCGAAGAGAGAGATGAAGCCCTGGGACATCCCGGACGCACGAGAACCTGCACCCACAAAGGACATACTTCGCGGGAGCGAGTCCATCGCCGCGGCGTGGGGCGGTGACTTTGAAGAGGAGTGGTACGAAGACGACATGGAGGACCTCGAGGACAACGAGAAGACCACAGAGGAGATCGAGGCCGAGCTGATCAAGATCCTCGGCTTGGACTGCCACCCCGAGACCGACATGCAGCCGGCATCTTCTACGACTGTGTCCGATGCAGCGGCATTCAACGAGCCGGCGACCAGTCCCGAGACACCATCTTCTTGGGCCAAGGATGCGACATCCGACGAGCCAGCCGCCAGTCCTGAGGCACAGCCTTGGTCGACGCAGGACGCGGCATCTGACGAGCCCGTTACCAGCGCTGCAGCACCGTCGTCGCAGGTAGATGACACGGCATCAGACACCGAGGCTCCAGCTTTGTCAACCGAGGACGCGATATCCGACGAGTTGGTCATCGATACCACGACGCCGCCTTCAGAGGTCGACGACTCAGTATTGGACATGACGGACGACAAGGTGGACGGCAAGACAGACCAGAAGACGGACGAGAAGACGGACAATATGACGGACGACAAGGCAGACGACAAGCCGAAAGATTAAGGGGGGCTGCTCGGAGACGTCTGGTAATACGACAAGAGTAGGAACAAGGAGACATGGGCATAGACAAAGGGAGATGAGTTGTTGTACATCATTGTAAATCTGTACCATAGTAGTTAGCTGTACGATATGTAAGACGATGCACACGCCGAAATCCAAACGTTCAAAGTCCGTAACCAACAAGGGACACGTGACACACCCGCGACTGACGAGGGACATCAACACCGCCATCACCGAGGAACAAGAGGGGATGAGCATCACCACAGAGGCCGTTCCAGGCGACACGAGACTCAAATCATTCACCATCACTTCACATTGCAAGGACACACAAAATTGCACGAATCACTTCTAGACTCTATTTTTTTTGGTTTGTTGTTATGCACAACCTGAAGTTCCGACGTAAAACCTGCCTATCCCAGCCTTCATTATGTGCCCCAAGTCAAAAGCCGAGAGTGCTCATGCAAAGCCGTGAAGATCATATCGTCGTAGAAGCGAGTACATCAGCCCTTGGGCACGAGATCGCAGTTTTGACACCCCGGACATCAAAGTTCCATCTGCATTAAAGCGTTTACTTCTTGGCAGCCTTGGCAGCGGACTTGGTGACCTTGCCAGCACCACCGGCGGACTTCTCAACGGACTTGATGACACCGACAGCAACGGTCTGGCGCATGTCACGGACGGCGAAACGGCCCAGGGGAGGGTAGTCGGTGAAAGCCTCAACACACATGGGCTTGGAGGGAATCATCTTGACGATGGCGGAGTCTCCAGACTTGATGAACTTGGGGGCCTCCTCAGTAGCCTTACCGGTACGGCGGTCGATCTTCTGCTGGATCTCGGCGAACTTGCAGGCGATGTGGGCAGTGTGGCAATCGAGGACGGGGGCGTATCCGGCACCGACCTGACCGGGGTGGTTGAGGACGATGACCTGGGCCTGGAAAGAGGCGGCGCCCTGAGGGGGGTCGTTCTTGGAGTCACCAGCGACGTTGCCACGTCGGATGTCCTTGACGGAAACGTTCTTCACGTTGAAACCAACGTTGTCACCGGGAAGACCCTCCTTGAGCTGCTCGTGGTGCATCTCGACGGACTTGACTTCAGTGGTGACGTTGGAAGGAGCGAAGGTAACGACCATACCGGGCTTGATGACACCAGTCTCGATACGGCCGACGGGAACCGTTCCGATACCACCGATCTTGTAAACATCCTGGAGGGGAAGACGGAGGGGCTTCTCGAAGGGACGCTTGGGGGGCTCGATGGAGTCGATGGCCTCGAGGAGGGTCTTGCCGGAGAGCTTGCCGGACTTGATCTCACGCTCCCAACCCTTGTACCAGGGGCAGTTGGTGGAGGGGGTGAGCATGTTGTCGCCGTTGAAGCCGGAGATGGGGACGAAAGCGACAGCCTTGGGGTTGTAGCCAACCTTCTTGATGAAGTTGGAGGTCTCCTTGATGATCTCCTGGAATCGGGACTCGGACCACTTGGTGGTGTCCATCTTGTTGATGGCGACGATGAGGTTCTTGACACCGAGGGTGTAGGCAAGAAGGGCGTGCTCACGGGTCTGGCCATCCTTGGAGATACCAGCCTCGAACTCACCAGTACCGGCGGCAATGATGAGAATGGCGCAGTCGGCCTGAGAAGTACCAGTGATCATGTTCTTGATGAAATCACGGTGGCCGGGGGCGTCTACGATTATTGTTAGTATTCAAAGCGACCAGGATGAGTGTCGGATGAGCTTACCAATGACGGTGACGAAGTAGCGAGGAGTCTCGAACTTCCAGAGGGCGATATCGATGGTGATACCACGCTCACGCTCGGCCTTGAGCTTGTCAAGAACCCAGGCATACTTGAAGGAACCCTTGCCGAGCTCAGCGGCTTCCTATTATTGTGTGTGTCAGTATGTGCATGTCTCGACGGCATGTGATGAGGCGCGCATAGCGGTGGTGTTGATGTGGGGCAGGGCAATTTTTTCCAAACGTCCTGTGGGTGGCGGGGTAATTGCCCCACCACAAAACCATAGGATGTGGGAGAAAAAAATTCGATCGGAGCGAAGGGAGGCAGGACGGTTCGGAGGAAGACGCGGCGACCGGGAAATCGACCGTCGTGAGGGCAAAATCGAGGAAAAGTCACCAACCTTCTCGAACTTCTCAATGGTTCGCTTGTCGATACCACCGCACTGGTAGATCAAGTGACCAGTCTGTAGAATGAAACTGTCAGCGAGATGCGACGAGAGATTGAACCCCGCGGTGAGGCGGGGCAGCGCGACCGAGATAAGCCGGTCGCGAGGGAAGGGAGGGTTTTAACTTACCGTGGTCGACTTGCCAGAGTCGACGTGGCCGATGACGACGACGTTAAGGTGAGTCTTCTCCTCCTTACCCATTTTTGCGGTGTTGTGAAGAGTGGTTTTGAGTGTGTGGTGTCAAGAACGTACTGCGAGAGAGAGGTCAGCGACGGGGGACGGGTTGCGGCGAGGCCGAAGTCGAGAGAAGACGACGCAAGCAATGCAGAGGCGAGATGCAGAGCGAGACGAAAGACAACTCAAGGCTAAAGGGCAGGTGAGAACGGGAGGGTACATACAAATTCGCAGATCGGATGCTTGAACCGGGTATGCGAGACGAGGAGCAAAAGAAGAGAAAGAAATCAAAGCAGGTGGTGGGAGGAGGAGATTTAAAAGGCGAGAGCGGGAGGGGTGGGGAGCAAGGGAGCCTGAGGAAGGCAGCTGCGCGCGGGGCAACCAGCTGGCGCACAGCTGTGGGCTTGCCCTAACAGCTGTCAGGTTTTTTTCCCTTCTGCCCTCGCACACCTGCAGGGTTTTTCAAAAATTCACGGGGCCAATCAGGGTGCCAGGCGGGCGTGATTCAGAGGCAGTCGGTCTGAGGATGGTACGAGGCTTCTGTTGCGCGAGGGTCATGGAGGGGTCGTGATTGCGGGCGATGAGGTCTACGGCTTGGGATGATGCGAATAGAATTACCAGTATTCGTTAAACGTTGATATGTATCAGAGTATTTGAATCGTGTGCTTTGGTCGTCTTGAAATCCTTGCTGCAACGGTGCATCCAACCCGTCGTCGTCGGGCGAAGCAGGTTGTGTTCCAGCCTGTATGCTTGCCTCAGCAACCCCGCGGCGAGCCGATTCGTTTGTGCTTCACAACGGCATGCGGCCGAGCATAAGCGAATAAAGCTTCATTAACGAGGACGGGATCGACACTTTCAGGAGAGTTTTGCTACGGCTTCGAAATGCCAGCTACTACAGAGTCTATCCGTCCGTCTTTGACCACGATACGACTTCCGTAGTTTCAACCTCCCATATCTTCCTCACCCTCCCCAATGCCACACCGGGTCAGGATGTGCGTGGTACATGTCATCTGTTAGCAGATACCTGCGGGGACAGGTCGCAAACCCACGAAGCGCGACCCAAAACAAACTCGATGGACATACGCAAAAAAAAAATTGCTCTGGGCCAGAAAATTCAACAAAGCCCATTTCCCTCCCGTCCTTGGTGGTGGGTTAATGCTGGCCATCCCTTGACCGTCCCCCTGCCTGTTTTTTTTTTCTCCCTGCCGTGGAACCCTTCTGCCCAACGTGCTTCGCCCCTCCTCTCCTCCATGTCAGCCCAACGCAAGCGGCGTGAGTCACTGACGTCGAGGTTCTTGGTGTTTCGGCGTGTGTCAAGACGAGAGGTTGGAGGTTGAAAGGCTGACGGGGACTTTGGTGTACGTCGGTATGACTGTAATTTTTCAATTGTTGATCACTCTGCACTCTTGAAATGGCTGGCCGAAGGCACCAGCAACGAATCCCTCCGTATTACTGTAGAGAGTATTCGACCAACTTTTTTTCCGTCCATCGCTCGAGCCGGAGGGGGAGGGGCAGCTCCTTCCTTCACTCGGTCGACGATAGCGAGTGTTTCGTTACCCCTCCTTTGGCGCCGCATCAACATTTTTCTTAGGCGTCCAACCTTGCGCATTTGGGACGTCATGCCCCACCGGCTAGCGCTTGCCACCGCCGCACGGAGTCTGGCTGATGTGCACGGAAGTGATCTGTGGCCAAAGAAAAAAATTTAAGGGAAAAACACCAGTGCCCAAGGAAAAAAAAAAAAAAAAAAAAAAGGCACAACAGTCCACCACGCACCGCCCACGTCTTATCAGAGGTGGATGTGCCATGGAGGGGTTGAAAGAAGAGGACACAGAGAAACCTTGAGGGCAACAACAACCACGAAAATTGTCGAGAAGTGATCAATAATGGGTCTCTTTCGCTTCTCAACTCAATGTCATACGTCGTACCGTAGTTTCGCGCCCATAAGTGTCTCATCTCCCCGTCGCCGAATCCTTTTCGCAACGAAAACAGCATCGCAAGAAGGACAGAAAAAAATTCTTGCCCCTCCCCCTCCTCCCGACCCAACCCCTCCCCCTCTTCTCCCTTGTTGTTGCATGCTCCGCCCGGCAAGCTTCCATTTGCAGGGCCTGCAGCGTTACCCCCCCGGCCAAAGCAAGAGAGCAAAACGGAAACAGGGATTCTAGACCAAAATGGAGGCGGCGAAGTCAAGAGGGTGAGAGAAAAAAAAATTTCCCAGTTCATGGTGGTCTCGAGCTCGGAGTCTTTCATGCAACTCACCCATTCCCCCAAGCGCCGCCCTCCCATGTCGCGGCAAAAAAAGTCGTGGCCCATCCTGGCTTGCTCGTTTGACGAGTTTGACCTTTGTCTGCAGAGAGAGCCATTGGCATCCGTCCAATGGTCAAGGACGAGATATCGATCTCGGAGGATCCACTGCTCTTGTGTGTGTTGTTTCGGCGGCTACGCTGCGATGGGCAGCTCATTCCGACGGGAGTCTCATACACCGTCTTCTCGCGGGAGGATACCCATCCATCCATTCCTTACAATATGTATCCGTATATCGTCCTTGGTCGGCGTGGCAAGCAAGACGCCTAACATGGTCCCACGTGTCGTTGCTTTTTTTCACTCTCCTCTTTCTCACCGCATGCGAGAGAGTTGCCGCCCCCATGGCCCCATATCGTGAATGAACTCATCTCCAGTCTCCGGAACAACATGGTGGATATCAAGACAACAACCACGGCGGGTCTTGAAGTTTCCCAACCCAAGACCTTTACCATTGTCGACTGGAAAATGTCATCTGATGCTTCGAAACGACTCGTATCCCGTGCCTCGATCATGCCATCAACTCAGACTCTATTCGGTAGGACTGAGTCTTGTCCAGGGTAGCCGTCAGAGCAAAGCTCGCTGGTTCGAACAAACCTCGAGAACCCAAACCCTATCGAGACCCTCGAAGCTTTCCCCATTGGCGTGTCGAGACGTAATGCAACTCGGCTCGAAGCTGTCCCCGTTCAGGAAACCCAGGCGGAGCTATCAAACACGAAGACGCCTTTTTGGAAAAAAACTCTCGTGCCCCCCCTTTCCCACGTCCCCCGGCCCTATGGAGTTTGACCACACGGCTCCCAAACATATAAATACCCTATGAAAGGGCGATGCCCAATTCCGGCAAGAATCCTTTTGAATAAGATTTGGCCTGAATTGATTCCCCTAGGCTCGAATGGTTTCCTCCAATGTCTCTCTCGGTCAATCGCCGCGTTGCTTTTCGAACCCCCGAGTCCCAAGTCCCGAACGCCGAACTGAAACCCCGTCCCCGGAATATCTCGACCCAACCTCCCAACGACCGAGTATCACGAACCAGAAACCAGCTTCCCGCCCCCTCCAGCCAACAGAACCACCCAGAAAGCGACTTGCCCTTCCTCGACAAACCCTACCCAGCCAACCAGAGTCCCCCAAATAAATAACCCCCCCATGCCCGAACGAAAGCCCGCGAAAAATCTGACCTATCATTCACTTCCCCCGCAGCAAACGCCCGCCTCGCCAGCCAAGCAAACGGCATCTCGCTTCAGCTCCAGCCAGTCAATCACTTGTACTTGCAACAGCTTGCATATAGGGCCAATTTCCCACGTCTCGTTTCCAACAAACACAAGCCACAGAAAGCCCGTCCATCTGGTCGAACGGTCAAGAACACCCGTATAGAGTAATAGCAACTCGTTGGACTCCTATGACTTTGTAGGAAGTGAGCCAAGGATCTCGGTGCAAATCCGGGTGCGGGTAATGATTGATCGATTCCAGCCTCGGGCAGTTTTTTTTGATTCTGCTTTTTTTTGCTGGATCTGCATTGGGTTCCCTAAGAAGCTGAAGTGCTTGCTTGTTTGCTCTTCAGGCCCCAATTCGCCGGGTTTGTGTGCACTTATTGAAGCGCAATCCATGTGCTCCCGCTCTCTCAAGATGCCTTTGCCCGTGGTGTTTTGGACCTGCATCAATTGAACGTAGGGTCGCAAACCACTGCCGCTTTCCCAGCGCATGTCAAACCGTGTCTCGGGGTAAAATAGCACAAAAGGCAGCAATTGAGTCCCGTTCGTGATGTTATTTCATTGACACTATTCTATTCGTACATGCCCAAGCTATCCACGCCTCGTCGTCGGCGTGTGATGAACTGCCGCTCTCAGATGCAACGTAACCCACAATGCAACACACAAGCACGCTCTCCATGCAACCAATTCACAGTTTCCCCCCTCATTTATTGCCCCTTTACCACACCCTGCTTCCCTCCCTGCGTCGCCCTGGGCGTCCTCAGCCCCGTAAACACCGCAGCAGCCACGACGGCAATGCCCGTGGCGCCCATGCCGTATGCCACCTCTCGCCCAGCCCACCAATACACGCTGGTGAACAACACGGGACCCAGCCCGCGGCCCAGCTGGCCCCAGCCGCGCAGCATGCCGAGCTTGTTCCCGCGCTCGTCCTCGGCGGCCTCGAAGCTGCTCAGGGCGTTGAGCCCTGTCACCACCGTCGCCGACGTCACGGCCAGGCACGTGGCGGCCGCGTAGAGCCCGCCGACGCTGGAGACGCGGCCGAGGAGCACAAAGGAGGCCAGGCAGGCCAGCACGCCGACGCGCACCGAGAGCAGGGGAGGGAGTCGGCGGGTGACGCCGCCTTGGAGAATGGATGCCACCAGGCCGACGAAGCCGAGCAGGCGGCCGTTCTTGCCCGAGGTGAAGGAGAAGAGTTCGTACGTCATGAAGGAGAGGGAGCTTTCCATGCCGGAGAAGAAGAGCAGGAAGACGAAGTGGATCGCGTTCAGCAGAAAGTGCGAGTTTGTGCGATTAATCTTGGGCGTAGCAGCAGCCTTCTTGGATGCCTGCTGCTGCCCCTTCTTCTCGGCGCCCGTCATAGAAGGCAGCGTCTCGGGGAGACAAAAGTATAGGTAGACCGTCTCGATGATAATCAGCGCCAAGCTGAACCCGGCGGCAGTCGCAAACGGGTTCGCGGCCACGGTCGAGATGCTGCTCAGCCAGGCGCCCAGCCCGGGCCCAAACGTGAAGGCGATGGAGAAGCAGGCGCCAATCATGGCCATGGTCGAGCCGCGGGTGTTCTCGTCGGAGATGTCGCTCGCCATGGCCGTGGCCAGCTGCACGTTCCCCTCGGAGAGCCCGCCGACGACGCGGCTGGCGATGAAGGTGCGGAAGTCGACGGCGGCGACCCAGAGGAGCACAGAGAGGATGTTGCCGCACATGGAGGCGAGGAGGGCCTTGCGGCGGCCGTGGCGGTCGGAGAAGGCGCCAATCAGAGGGGAGGCGACGGCCTGGAGGAGGCTGAAGGGGCAGACGAACGTTAGCAACGAGGCGGGAACGTCACGGGGGGCGGACGGGAAGGTCCGTACGAGAATAGGGAGCCCAGCGCGCCGCCCAGCAGCACAATGTCGTGTCGCGAATCGATGGGTCGGGAAAAGGTGGCCTTGTATCGATGCAGGCCTTGGAGGACCGATTGGAGGAGCGTAGAGGGGGCGTTGGAGGAGCCATCGCGGGCTTCGTGGTCGCGGTAGAACTCGAGGAGCTTGGGGAACAGGGGGAGGATGAAGGTGAAGGAGATCTAGTATAAATTAGCAAGATGCGAAGGCTGTGGCAGAGGCATTCTAACCAAGTCGAGGAGGAGGGAAATGGTAATGACCCGGAGGACTCGCTTCCTCGCGGCGTCGTCGACGGCAGCCATTGTCGCAAAGCGGTGCGCGGGAATTGGCGGAAGATGTGACGCCAGACAGAATGGTTGAAGAAGATTGCCAACAAGAAGACAACGATGCTACAAGAAATGGAGGACAGACAGGAGATAAAAGAGAACAACCGCCCAAGTTTCGTCAGATGGCCACCTTCTAATGACACGAATTGAAGGTCCAGCCGGGCTCTGGTTGGGCCGTGACCAAGTGGACTTTCTCACCCGGACGGGACGGCCCCTGTAAAATCAACCCATAATGCCGTACTTCCAGGGCTCGTGGCGTATTGCGTATTGGAAACTGGCGAATGTGCCGAGACAAAATTGGCGTTTCCTCGGAAGCATATCGCAGCTTACTCCCCCATCGAGCCGCTTGCATCATCATGGTGTTGTTCTTGGTGTGCCCGCGAATACGGAATAGGCTTCATGACGCGAGCAGAGTGAGACGATGCTCTCGAGAAGCGAGATTAGTTGTCGAATTGTTCCGCTTGGGAAGCGACTTGTTGAATATATTTTACTATTTGATTTGTTCTTTGTTTAGTTTCTTTCTTTTCTGTAGGTTCTGTTTTTCCTTGCTTATTTTTTGACTTGTTGCTTGTAGGTAAGTTGTGATGGCGCTCTTTGGCTGCCTCTTATTCCTCCGCTCATCCGCCCATCCGCCCATTCCTCCATCCCTCGCTGGATAACAATATGTCATGACCACTTCGGATCAGACGGGTATTTGTGTCTTGTGTGAAATTCTGACAAAAGAGAAGATGTTGTTTCCGGCCTGTCCAGCAAGGCTGACGACTTTGGCCTCGGGGAGGTATTTCTGGTTGTGGCCTCCCCATCCACGTGTGTGTGTGTGCAAAGAAAAAAGAGAACAAATCGAAAAAAAAAAAAAGAAAAAAAAACCTGCCCAAAGACGCCGCGCTGTGATGCTCGATTCATATGAGAAACCATTTGCGTCGTCCTCCCATCCATGAACCAAACAAAAGCCACCCTCCTGGCGCCCAAGCAGATCAAGTAAGAAACGGGGGGAGTGAATCAATCGACTTGCCCCGAAAAGCGAAACAAGATGCATGAACAAAGGAACTAATAAGAAAAGAAACAATAAACAGGACTCATAAGTCCTGGTCAAGAGGTATCCAACGTCAAAACTCATAAAATCCAAACAACATTGATCGTGACGTGACGCTTCAACCGCATACAGGTAGTTCGTATCCTCATTTCCATCGCTTTGAAAACATGAAACGTGAAAAAGCAGAATCGTAAGAAATCATCCCTGGCAATTAGTGATTATGGCTCAGGCCGTGTAGAACGGCTCAAAGACGAAGCGGAAGCCCTCGGATCCCTGGGGGTGTTAGTCATGATGGATGATAGGGGACGCAAGGAGACTCACCTTGTATGGAATGGGAATAAAGTAATCCGCCGTCATCTCGCAGTCCCTCACCCTCGTCTCGTAAATGCTGAGACACCCGACATCGCCATCCCTCACGTCGCCCTCGTCGTCGCCAAACAGCACGCCGCCGCTGCCCCATTGCCGGAACAGCTTGGCCAGCACCATGGCCAGCTCGGCCCTCGCCAGCGCCATGCCCAGGCACCCGCCGTGGCCGCCGGAGCAAAAGACGCCAAGGTAGCCCTCCAGACGAGCAGCACCGCCGCTACTTCCCTCGATCCAGCGCTCCGGGTGGAAGCCCCGGGCGTCCGGGAAGATGGCCTCGTCCATGACTGTCTTGTACGGGCTCATGCCGACGACGGACCCCGCGGGCAGGCGCCACTCGCGGCCCCCCGCCGATGGGTCCCGGTATACGAGCGTCTCGTCCGGGGCTACGCGGGCCAGCCGGCTGCTGGTGCCCATGCTGAGCCGCAGCGCCTCCTTGACCACGCCGCCAAGGTACGGCAGAGCCTCGAGCTGGTCTAGCGTCAGAGGTTCGCTGCTGTTGGGCATGGCCTCGAAGAGCTCGTCGCGCAGCTTGCGCAGCGTGTCGGGCCGGTTGAGAAGGTGGAACGTGGCCAGCGACATGGCCCACGACGTGGTCAGAGTGCCGCCCTCGACGAGCATCTGCCCGTCCCGCTGCTGCTGCTGCGCGACCTTGATGGCCTTGGACTTGGCCGAGAGCAGGTCGCTCAGCGAACTGTTGACATTAGGATCCCGGCTCTGCTGGGCCTCGATGCTGTGCATGTGGTCGAGGATGTCGTTCTTCATTCTGAGGAAGCCCCCCCATCCGGGCATGCACCGGCTGGAGATGGACTCGGGGAGGGCGTTGACCAGCGTGAGCACCCAGCTGACGTGTCGCACAAATGGGCCCATGTGCGTGCCTATCAAGAGGTTGTTGGTGACTTCGGCGCCGAAGTCGGCCTTCTCGACTGTTCAACTCGCGTTAGTGTGACTGACTCTCTTGTCGAACCCGAGGTGGCCAACATACCCAAGTGATCGCTGCGAGAAAAGGCATACTCGTTGATCACGTCTGCATACTCCAATCAGTCGTTGCGTCGCACCCAGCCCGCCGCATTACACGCACCGTTGGTAAAGGCCGAGAAGGGGTACATGACGTCCAGGGGCTGGCCCATGGACACCTCGGCGTAGTTCTGGAAGGCGTCCAGCAGAGCGTCCACCCGCTCCTCAATGACCGGCTGCAGGTTGCGCACAGTCTGGGTTGAGAAGAAGGGGTTCAGCGCGCTTCGCCGCAACTTGGACGAGTTGTGGTCGATAGTCGCAAGAGGGCTCTCTGTTAGAGTGTTAGTGGGAGGGAGGAGTCGGAGCAAGATGATGTCTTACGAGGGACACCAGGCTATTAAGTGTTAGCCATGGACAGTATTCAAAGGGACATATATATTCCTCACCTGCTGAGTATAAAACGTCCACTTGTCTCTCCGTCGGCTCGGTCCAGCGTACAGCTCGGCGAAGAAGTCCGGGTCCCCGACGTGCACCTCCCACGGGTTGATGCGCACAATGGGCCCGTACTTTTCGTGCATGTCGATAATGCGGAACGTGTACTGGCCGCCCAGCACCACGTCGTAGTAGAACTCGTAGTACTGCGTCAGGGCCGCCAGCCTGGGGCCGGGGATGTGAGCCAGCGGGCTGAGCCACAGGCGTTGCACCACGAGCCCGGCCATGTAGACGGCCCAGGCGCCGGCGAGGAGGCAGAGGGTCTGCTGCCAGGTGAGGGCGGCGGCGTCTTCGAAGAGTGCCATGGTTGTGTGAGGGAGGAAGGGAGTGAGGGAGAGGGGAGGATGGAGATGTGAGAGTGTGTGAAGTGTGTGATGTATGTGCGAGCGTGTGAGAGTATGAGAATGACAAGCCGAGCTAGCAGCTTATCATGAGCGACTCGCCCGTGCAGGACGGCCTTGTCATTGAAAGAGGTATCGGTCTCTGTGAAGCAAGGTCAGAAGGCGTCGGGGCCATGGGCTCGCCCGTGGCTTGCAGATAGCCTTTCTTTTCACACTTCAGGATGCGCACAAGGGGAAAAGATCTCGCTCGGGTCCAGCTTTCGAAGGGGGGAAATGCGCAGACGACAGCGGTTATGTATTTGCCTCTTTTCTGCTCTGCTTGCCCTCGCTCCAACTCGACCCCTTCCCTTCTTTGGGCCCCCCCGCCTGCAGCCGAACAAGACCCCTTCTGGTTTCTGGTCGTTATGGCGGTGTACGAAATGTTTTTCTTAGAGACGGGGGTCCAGTTGTCACCGCAAGTCGTCCGCGCCGCAAATGAGCGGAGCTCACCGCCGAGGACGAGGCCAATGGGTATGTCACCCGGAGTGCCGGGGGGAGCTGTCCCGGAAAGGGCTTGTGCACGCTTGTTGCATAGCGGCGGCCTGGACCATTGGATTGCTAGGTTTGGTGACGGGCACGACGGGTTTGTCCAAGGGGATGTGGCGAGTGTTTTTTTCTTTTGCCTCGAGGCTGGAAGGGTTAGTTCAGGGGGGAAGTAGGCTACGATGGTGACTGGGAGGAGAACCGAACAGAAGAGGCTGGAAAGGCTGAAAGAGCAAAAAGAGGCTGGCGGTTTAATTGCGATGCTGCACCGGTGGCCCGAGCTACATAGTACGAATACACAGCTGCCGTGTCAACGAGCAGTATCATGGCGGCGGTGGTGGTGTCCCAATCCGACAAGGTCGACTGATGACGAGGCCCAACAAAGAATGGACCGCTCGTTTGACCCAGAGCTGCCCGTAGCTACTGTAGCTACCTCCCCAATGGCGGATAGTGCGAAATCAGCTCTCCTAGGTCGCAACGCTGTGGCGGGTGAGCTTGGCCAAAGTGTGACGCCTCTGCTTCACTTATACCGACGACACGGCAGACTCAGTGTGTGCCGAATACGTATCCGTAGACGAGACGAGACGAAATGGCTGCCGCCGTGTCTTGTCAAACTCGACGTGGCTATTTTGAGCATCAACAACACACACGTACAGCTCAACGTCAGCAACACCAGGTATAGTACCAAGTACGACAGTCAACCACCTGCAGTAACCAGTAACAGCATGAATAACCAGCACCCAATACCCAATACGCAGGAACGCGCCGATTCCCCCCGTTTGAGCACGCGCCGACGCGTCTGTAGGGATTGGATGCGAACCATATTGAGGGACCAGAAAGAGTCGGTTACGGTGCAAGAATCAGGCCACGGCTGGAGCCCACGAAAACGGAGGGGGACCTGCACCGCATGGAAGGGGGAACGAGGATAAGTGCTGCCGTGGAAACCAGTAATGAACGCATTCGTGAGTTGTGTTTGGAGGTGATTTTGTTGGGACAATCTGAGCACCGGTGCGAAGTAATCTGCTGGGCTCTCCGGGGCTGGCCATGATGGTTCGAGAGTTGGATGAATCAATTTGGCCCTCTCCACAGTGGTAAGGAGGGCATTCAGGGCGAGGGTCGACAGGTGTTTTTCGTCACGACTCTACGTTGCAGAGTTGAGAGTTGACGACCGATGACTCTCTGTGCCTCCATCTCCATCATCCTCTCGCAACATCTCCCCTGCTCCCACTACAAGGAACGTGCTGCATCCATCTCAGATAACCTCAGATGAGGCCCCCCAAGATCAAACCTTGGACTTGTCACGAACCATATTCGTATCCATGACCCTTTTTGAGCCATTTTATCGCATTGGCTAGCCACTCCGACTTGTTCCCCGCCCCCACCATTTCCCATCACCACCACCCACCCACACACGTCCACCACCAAAAGGACGCAAAACCTGGGGTAGGCTATTATTGATCGACTTTTATTATCGTCCATGTGAAAAGGCATCTGAGTTATCTGGCTCTGTTGTGATGTCGTGCGGACCCTGCCGCTGCCCCGGTTCCTTACTTAAACCCCCCTTCGTCTCTCGTCTCTCATCTTTCCCTCCTCCTTGGCAGCATGATCCCGCCAACTCAACCACCACGAGACGATGACCTCCAGTTGACCTCCGACTAACCCCCTCACTTCCCTCCGGTTGACCTCTCACACGCCACCCCGAAAGCCGTCTCTCATCGGCCCGCCTCCCGCGCCTCAAATCTCAACTCGAGACTTCTCTCACTTCATCCCAAACGTTTCCTCTCCCGTCGCCAAAAGCTCCCGGACCGGCCCAAGGATCGTCGCCCTCATCCCTCAATTGCCCGGCTTGTAGGTATCCGTACCGCAGTGATATCATATCATATCATCACTGCTCTTCTTCCCTTTGCTATCCGAGCATCCCGCTCCAATCTCATCTCCGATCTCTTTGTCATGAAAATGCAGCCCGCCTCTTTTTTTCTTCTTCTTCTCTCGCCTTTCAGGACTTGTCCCGGCAAACGCGCCGAGGAACCCTGCCCATCCGTCCATCCATCCCGTTTCCCGTCATCTTTCTCGAAATTCCGATGGTCACCAAAACAGGGGGGGAGAAAATATGCGTACCACCACCACAACCACCACCGTCCATCACTCTCCCTCTTTCTGCTCACTCCCAAAAACGCAACCTCTTTCACTTCCGTCCCGCCATCATTATGTGTTTCCCCACCACTCCCGGAAGACTGGTTCTGGTGCTGCAAGCCTGCTGCAGGCTGCGCTGCAAGCTGCACGCCCACAAACGGCTAATGTACGACCGTCTGCAATGCACCTCGCCTGTTCCTCCGTCCTTTTCTTCCGTCCGCCCTCCCTTTGCATGTCTTGTCTTCCCTTTCCAGTGAAAGGGGACAAGACGTGACGTGACAGCAGAAGGGAGGAAACAGACCAGGGCTTGAACCACACACACACACTCACTCCTAAACTCGCACACACTTCACACCCAGAATTGGGGCAGAAAATCCCACCCAAAATCACATACGTGCCAATAGTTCTCTTCAGCGTGTTATTAAACCTATTCCCCTCTCTGACGAGGGGAATGGGGGCTTTCTTCATGCGTATCGTGGAATATCTCTATGGCGCGCGTGCGCCTGGCCCTCGCCTCATTGGGGGTATTTCAAGAGAAACAATGAGCTGCTCTCTCTCTCTCTCCCGTTTCCATGCCCAAGTTTGCTGAACGAGGGCCGCCCGTCTATTTTCTTTTCCAAATCCCGTGATGTTATTTCCAAAAAAAAAAAAAAAGAAGAAAAAAAACCAATTACAATACCCAAAAGCCCCCTTTTTTTTGTTCTCCCAAACGAGTTCCCAGACAAAAAAGCAGAAAAAAAGATAAAAAGCAAAGGGCCAAAAGGCCAAAAGGCAAAGTCGAGGTATTCGTTCCCTTAAACACCATTAGAAATCCCGTTTCTCTTATGTTACCCGCCATCCGTGACGGTTTCGAGATTATTTCATATCATTGCTCGGTCGGTTGTGCTGTCCATCCAGATGGTACGTAGAAGGGTGTTGCGAGAGACACTTTACAGAGAAAAGAGTCAGCCCACCGGTCCGTTGCAGGGGGGGAGAAGATGGGGGAGGGGTGTAACTTACTGGCTCAGGACCAACCCGTCATCAGGTCAAAAAAAAATCAGGGAACATGGGAAAATCCTCCTCATGGCCGGCAGACGACGATGATGCTGCTGCTGCGTCGTCCCTTGCCAGGCTTTGGCGGCCTGGGAGCACCGGGCTTTATCACACCAGTGGTATCGTACGGTCCTCGAGGCATGCTTCCGGGTGTGTTTTCGGTACAAGCGGGCTTCAGTGCTTGCTGCGGGTGTGGATATGGCGAGTGTACCTGGTTTGTATAAAGGAGACAGGCTTTGGTTTGTATAAGGGGGTGGTGGTGGTGGTGTGTGGTAGCAGGTGGCGAAGATTGTGGTGACAGCTTCGTGGACAACAACTACAACAAAAGAAGAGGAAAATGAGCGACTGAAGGCCAGGGAGAGCCAAGATTTCAAGCTTTCGAGAATCAAGTCAAGGGGGTGATATTTTTTGTTGAACACGAAAAAAAAACAAGCGACGAAAGGGGACGTTAAATGTCTTAAATTCTTTTCTGGCAAATGTCCTTGGGGGGGGTGTGTGTGCGTGAGTGGTGTGGGAGAGTGGTGTGTGTGGTGTGGGAAATTTCTTAAGGCTGCACCGTCCCTCCTCGCGTGGCTATGGCCTTTGCGTCGTAGGTAGTCCAGGTACCTCTGTGAAAGCAAGCAAGGGGTGGTTGCTTCTTGGGATTAACTTAGCAGACGGAGTAACCAGAAGAGCCAAGTTCATCAGGGGTGGTGCTGACCGCCATCATGGGCAGACCGCAAGATCGGGTAGGTTTCCCTTTTTTTTGTCCCTTTCTTTTCTTTTTCTTTTTCGGTTTTTACTTTTTGGCACGGTGCTAGGATCGGCAAGGGGGTGGTGGTGGGCGGAATTTGGGAAATCGTGAGAGGGCCAGGCCAAGGTTTGTGACTCTTTTTTGGTCCAAGGGAGGGAACAAGGAGATACAAGGCGGTCGGGTCTAGATGAGGCGGGAGCGGGAAGAAGGGGAATTGGAGGAGGGGAGGGGGCAATTGGTGAGCAATGGCCGAGGACCTAGGTACAAGAAGTGACAGAATACGGACTACGGACTACAGCACAAATATACATGACACATATCGTACAAACCGGCTGGAAACACACGAGACACCGAGGTGAAGAAGGTGAGCGAGACTGAGGGTTGGACGGCTGGTGGTGACGGACTGGGGACTCCAAGGGAGGGATCCGTGGTCGTTGGGATGTGGGGGGGCGTATTTATGTTCCATTTCCAAAGGGCCAAGCCTTCAGGGGGTGCCTGTTTTCCAGCCATGATTCTAGAAGGGAGACAAAGCTCAGAAGAGACTGTGCGGTGAGCCGAACGGGCATCGGTCGTGACATATTGAGAGTGTAAGCGTGCCGCTCGAGGTGGTGCCGGACCTGACGTGGTGATTATGACAAGTCACAACCCGCCAGAAGAGAGTTTTGATCCGACGGCGCGCCTTTTTGCAAGCCACAAAACGAAATGACGGCAGAAGAAAGGGATGGATCATGGGGAAAAGGGCAAAAGGGAGGCATGGATGCTCATTGCTCAATTCGCGGCAGCACCAAGCAAACAACAACAACAACAGCACACAAATGCATCCGCCCTCCCGCCGGCCGGGTAGTTCAATCCGCTGGCCGTCATACCACCGCTGGCAGCATTTTGCAACATTTGGCAACACTTGCTGCACGGGACCGCGACCACCGAACCACCCCCCGGCCGCTTTGTTGGTGACGTTGCCACGAGAGCCGCAAGTATGGACAGGATAACCTCTCTGAGCTCTCTGCGGATAGCTCTTCCATGCAGCCGCTTCCTCTGCAGATGCAGCAACACAAGTTCATGTCCGTTCGTTTTCGGGTCCGCAAACACTACTATTGAATTCACGCTTCATCGTTCCTTCCGCGCTTTGCTTTCCGCTTTCCTTCCTCTCCCCCCCGTCCCCCCGTCTCTTCCATCCTTTCCTTCCTTCCTTCCCTTCAATCCCGCACCGACCCCGAAAATTTCACAGCCTAGAGTCGCTCATTTCTCCATGATCCATTTGCCTCCCTGACCACGCACGCTCTCTCAATGCCACCTCTTCCCACGCCCCCTGCCCTTCTCTTGGCTCAAGTTTTTTTTTTTTCCCCAAGGAAACTATTCGCTGCTAGGGCCCTTTTCCCAACCCAACTATTCGTACGGGGAAATCTCCCTTCAAACTCCAACGCCAGGAATGCCAATTAACCCAAATCGCTGAAACCACTGAAATCACTGGTGGGAACACGCCCTTCCGTCCCAAGTGTCCTCCCTCTTGCTCCCTGTCTCCTGGGGCCAGAGCCAGACTCCCCTCCCCGCCCGCCGCGGCACTGTGCCCTTCCCGCCGATCTTGCGGCTGGATGCCGGAGGGAGAGCCCATGATTTGATACCGGTGGGGACTCCAACGCTTCATTGTTGGCCTTGTTGGGGCTGTTGGTTGAGCGGACTGCGACTGTGCTGACGAGATTGCATAAACGTGGGCTTCGTACAAGAACCGAATTCGAGAAGAGGCTCGTTCCGCGTCAGGTAGACAGCCCGTGACCACAAACCGTCCAACAAAACGTCCAACCGTCGGTCGAAGCCCCCCCCTCAAGTCCCGAAACCGCACGCCCGTCATTGTAGCTGTTTGAGAATGCAGGGCGTCATTTGTCAATTTGAGCCTGAGCCCGCCGCCCCCAAAAGGAGAATTTTCATCTCAGCCACCGACGCCCACCATCAACGACCAAGACCAGCCCGCCTGTCCACGTTTGACAGGCTACCGCCACATGGGGCCTGGGACAAGGGGTAAGGTAGCTGATCTAGCGATACGAGCAGCCTCTTTTCTCTTCCAACGACGACAACGGGGACTCGGTAACGGTATGTACGTGCAGAGGAGGGCTGGGGCCGCCGTCGGCTGTTCCAGAAAAGTGCCACACTGCCAGGCTGGAAAGGAGGTCCTGTCAACGTTTGACGCGAGACCAATCGGAGCCTGTTCCAGAAGGTCGGTCCTGGGAAAGCCCCCCTCCCCGACCCAAGCCTGAAGCGCTGATGAGGGAGCACGGATTCCTCCCGGCGCGTCCTCTCGACCCCCCCTACAGGACGAATTTCCACAGTCAACCGAAATGTCACTTGTGCCGGGGAACTTTGGAAGCTTTTCCCACGAGGCTAGCAGACCGACCCTCGTGGCCCTTTATTGGAATCGACGTCTCCCCTCCTCGGCACCCCTGCGAGCTGTCATGGGTGGTGCGTGATGGGATGGGATGCAGCTGTGCCCCAATGAAGCCGCTGACAGTTCTCGTCTCCCCCTCTCTTCCCGAGGCACGGCAACGGCCAAGGACGACAGGCGTCGCAAGGTGCAAGTGCCGGGACGCCAATTCATTACGCTTCGTTCGCTTCAACGCTTCGCAAAAGGTGGAGAGAGAATGGAAGGGTTTTGTGGGACGGAAGACGGTCAGGACCGCAGAGGCCATGCCAACCGCGCGGGCTCAAATCTCTCGTGTCCCGTCGGCCCTCCGTTTGAGCCTCCGCCCTCCCCTCATTGGCATCCATCGTCTGGTCCTTCTCCTCCTCTCGCCTCACCTCCTTCGGGCGCAGGGGACGCCTTTCCCCGTGGTCGGCCGGTGGGGCAGGAACAGAACCATGGCTCCGGTGCCGAGAC
The DNA here is from genome assembly GCA_911649645.1 of Thelonectria discophora. NCBI lineage: Eukaryota > Fungi > Ascomycota > Sordariomycetes > Hypocreales > Nectriaceae > Thelonectria > Thelonectria discophora. The sequence continues at coordinate 3,077,490 of CAJVRK010000012.1, forward strand.
CAGCGGCGGGGATGGGACGGGCCTAGCGGAGGAGCCATCACCGGGGGACCGGGTGTCGTGAGGTTGTGGCCACGAGTCGGGCTCTGCCGAAGGAGGGGGGGGGAATCAACGCACCAGCCGTCCTCGTGATAGGATTCGAGCGGTGTCATTATCAATCTCTCACCGAGGTGAGCGAGGCGTGTTGCGAGTCAGCCGACCCGTCAGAACATGTTTGTCTTCCAGAGCTCCCGAGTCGGAGGTGTCTCCCCTGTCCATAACTTCCACGGCATGGGACGTTGTGTGGTCATGTGAGTTTCGAAAACAAGCTCCCTCCTTGCTTGACCAGACCATAATTCGTATGTCGGCTCCAGTGGGAGAGAAGAGGCAACTTGGCTACCTCTATTAATAGCGGGACGAGGAGCGGATTGAAGAGCGGAAACGCGGCAGTGGGTAAGGTGATGATGGGCTCTTCTTCTATAAAACCATGCATCCGGAGAAGCCGTGTTTCCTCTCAGCTGTTGGTCGCGGTGTCTGGTCTATGCGCTGGGACGATCTGTCGTTGCATACGGGACGAAATCTTCCAGCTCCACGACCCCCGATTTTTGCTACAGATGATGGACTGTGCCCATGGAGAGATCTCAAGATGAAGCCTTTTGGCTCTTGTGTTTGCTGTGCCCTTGCAGAGGCCATCTAGATTGGATTGGTGCCCGAAACCGCTTTTTTTGGCTCCAGGAAAATCCGGAGTTGGGCACCTGGGCTTGGGTGGTGTGTTTGCCGCTAGGGCTCTTCAGATAGAGATGGAACAGTCCTTCAGCTCAACCTGCGGACACGGCCCAAGCTGTTTCGAAGTTTGTGCGGGCAGCAGCATTGGGCGGTCAGTGGCGATGACGATGTTTCGTAGGAGAGGGGAAGGGGGAGGAGCAGAGGTTCCGGCGGCGGGCGGTTCATCATGACTCGGATTTGAGGGCGCGAACGAGGCTTGCTAGCTGTGCGTTGTTTGCGTCGATCCATGTTTTTTTTTTTTTTTTAATCAATTGGGTTATGCGCGCTGAAATCTCATATTGAGTTGAGCTGAAGCTGACGACATCAGGAGAAGGAGGACACGAAGAGTTTTTTTTTTTTTTTTTTTTTTTTTTTTCTGTGCCGTGCTGTGCTCGCTGCCCGGGCTCACAGACCACCATCTGCTGTTTCCTACAATCGCCGAGTATATGAACACTTGGCAACATGGAAATCCAGCAACGCAGGAAATCAAGCACCACAAAAAGTTACCTACCCGAAAGTGATTCGTGTCAGTTTCCATGGCGAGAACCGCATCCGAGTTTGGGCGGGTGCCTGCCGTCATCTCTTTAGGGTATCGAGTGTTACCAAAGGCACTGTGACACACTGTACCACTACGCCCTGACTCACGGCAGGCACACAGAAAAGAAGTTGACTGGAAGTCCCAGGTTTGCACCGTGTTAACACCCCACTGGCGCCATTGGTGATCCACGGCAACCACACCCACAAAAGCACTGGCCTGAGGTCACCGCAGCCCAAAAGCTCTTCAGTATGAGAGACTTCTCTCGCCCTTGACCTGAGTCAAGCAGACTTCTTTTTTTCCTCCTTCTACATCATCGTCTTCCTCTTGAGTCTCTCTCTCCATCACCGCATTCTCCTTATCGTGAAACCATCTACCCCATGAACAGCTTCGCCCCGTCGGAAACAATGCACTTCCACCCCATCGAGCACACGGCGGATGAGGCCTACCTGGGCATGACGCAGGACCCCTTCCAAGTGGAAACGGACTTTGAACCGGGCAACGATGCCCTGGATGACGTCTTTGGCACCGATGACGACGAGGCCACTTTCATCTTTGGCGACAACCAGCATCACCACAACCAACTCGACGCCTCTCACCACCACCCCTCGGACATCCGCCGCCTGCAAGCCGAGCACTCGACGGCCGGCTACCGCGAGGGCGTCTCTTCGGCAAAGTCGTCCACCCTGCAGGCCGGGTTCGACGAGGGCTTCTCGCTGGGCGCCAGCGTCGGCCTCAAGGCGGGCCAGCTGCTGGGTGTGGTCGAGGGCATCGCCGAGGCGGTGCGCGGGCTCGACGACGCGGCGTCGCGGCGCGTGCGGGACCTCGTGGGCGCGGCGCGCGACGAGCTGAGCGTTGCGGCCGTGTTTCGATCGGAGTTTTGGGCCGAGGACGGGAATTGGAAGTTTGATGTTGGGGTGGCCGTTGATGTGAAGGGGACGGGGGCGGGGGCGGGGATGGAGCAGCAGCAAACCCAAGAGGATCAACTCGGGGAGATCGTGTTTGCAGACGTTGCCGCGGCGCACCCGCTGATCAAGAAGTGGACGGTCATTGTGGACGAGTTGATGGTATTGTGGAAGATTGATCGGGCCATCCTCGATGACGAGGGGGGCGAGCGATTGCCCGCCGTTGGGGATGAATTTATTCTTTCGTCGGGGACGCCCGTGGCGGCGAGGAAGCCGTTGGATTGGTGAGGAGGAGAGGAGAGATGCTGGCATCGACGGGATCATTGGGAGACGTGCGGTTGGTTGGTTCAATTGTTCACGGGCGCACCACTCGACGAAATTTGCTACAGGACTGGCTAAGCTTCGAGAAGAAGATGAAAAGAGACAAGTTGAGATACCAAGGACGGATGGAAAAAGCCCAGGTTGGGGTCATAACTATGTAAGCATCTCATTTGCCCATACGTTTGGCGGACATGTTCATCTAGAACCCTGCTAACACCGTCCAGAGAAGGGATTCCATAAGAAGACGCACACATGCAGAGAAGGCGGGAAGGAAGCCTCAGAATCCAAGAGCAGAGAGTCACGACGACAGGCTGGACAGACTCTCGGGCACACCATCTCGTACGCTACTCTGCTATACGAACGGCACGGCACGGAGCAGAAGGGAAGACATCTCACATCGGAGACACCTACCTACAATTACTAAAGGATGATGAAAGAAAAAAAGTAAAAATAACACGGTCACAGATGAACCTGAACCAGTCTCATAGCTGTGCCGTTGTTAGCCTCTCCATGGTGTTGACCCTGTTGACCCTCGGGGCATGCATCTATCTGCAGCAGGGTGGGCCGCGACAAGAATTTAATCAAGAGGCACGGAGAGAGACAAGCGCTAGTCGGTCCCGAAGGTTGGTCCAGTAAGAAACAATCGGGACCAAAATTGCAAAGGGGAGGTATGTTGTGCTTGTGATGCCAATTATTAACCCGTTTTTGATGGCATTGAGACAAATTCGCCCTGTGTGACCTGTGTGACTCTCCTGTCTCAGAGGAACTGTACGGATACGGACGGACAGATCCCGTTTGAGCAAGTGATTCGTGGTGGCTGAGACAGATAGAGGCACAGGCAGATGGATAGGTAGACAAGGGCATAGGCAAAAAAGACAGCCAAAGACACGCTAATCAAGTGCATACAAAACAATACAGCCTAATGCCGAGAGTCGACGGCCAAGACGCCCATCACACAGATCCCTACCATGTGGTCTCGACCATGACGAGCCCCCCCACACGGGGACCTGTTTGGCAACTATAAACGACGGCAGCATGCTGTTACCCCTCATGCAAAAGCAAAACTTCCCAGGTTGCATCTTGCAGCTGCAAAGAACCTCATCCACTGGTCCCATGACTCTGCTTTCCTCATAATACTTTCGTCTCATCCTCTCAAGACCCCACGAAGACCAAAAAAAAAAAGATCGAGCAATCTGAACGCCTAGGAAACGCCACAATCCCATCCTCCTTGCCTCCCAAGGACCTGCTGACCTGCTTGCCTACCTAGCTGCGATCTTCCCGTCGATAATCACCCTGCGGGTCTTGCCGAGGCACTGCCACCGCCTCCCGTTATCAATCTGCTGGTAGCCGTATCTGGTCCGGCGACGAATGGCCTGCTGGCTTGCCTCGACAGCTATATGCTTACGGAATCATGCATGCGCGCGTCGAGCCCGTTTGCTCTGTATAGAGGGACTTTCTCCAGTCATTCATCGAGATGATGCCTGAAATACCAGAGTTTCTTGGTGCATAATACATGGGGTTGCTCCTTTCGCGCTAGCAGTAATGCGCAGATGCCTCAACCCCATGTACCGTAATGCGTCAAGCGGGCGCCTTCTCAGAGGTCAGAAATGAACCATTTGAGGCCTTCAGTGGCGTACCTCGTGATAATGATTCCAAATATCCTGCGGTCCCTTGCATATCGCAATGACTCGGGTGCCTGCTTCCACCCGGTGTGCGAGACCTGTCTCGCTTTAAGATGGTGAGGCGAACACAGGCAAGACTGTTTGCCGTTGCAGTGCACTTCCTCGTTTCTTTTCATGGCATGTAACTGGCTCTTCTTGGTGGTGGCTGGGCGGGTCATCTCTGGGCGTATTCTTGCAGCTTCTTGGTCACGTCCTCAATGCGTCCATAGTTGCCGTAGAGCTCCTTAGTCGTCTCCCAGTCCCGCCCCTGCTTCCCGAATACGACCAGCTTCAGCACCTTGCCGTCGTCATCCATGACGACCCTTCCGCTCCTCTCGTCGGCCCAGGTCAGGCGGATCTGCTTGGCTTCAATGTCGGCGATGCCTACCTCTACAATGTCGCTTGCCGCCAAATCTGCAGACGTCCTCTCGTGCAAGCCGAGGCCCCGTCGCAGGTCCGCGGAGACGCCCAGCCGGTTGTGATATCTCACGACCTCCCTCCGCAGCGTCCTCACGAATTTGTCCAAATCTTGTTGCGCACGAATCTCACCCTGTGGCTTTGGGGCTGGCAAGTGGCGTGCGGCTAGGCCGGGCAAAGGAATGGCTGGCGGGAGGGTATGTCGGTGTATGCGAAGGTGTTTGTGGCCCGGGTAGGGCCTATTCAGCATAACATAGTAGGGACGCAGGAATTGGCCCTTGGACATGACCTCGAAGCGAAGACCGAGCACGTGGCCGCCGTCGACGGCATTTGGGTCTGGATCGTGGACCTTGAAGGAGGTGACGGAGCTGCAGATGCGATAGAGACACTGCTGGACGTAGGCGCGCTGCTTTTCCGATTCGGCCAGGATCTTGGTGCGCGAGGCATCGGCGGTCCTGGTTCGAGACAGGGCGGATGGCTTGAGAATTGATTGGGTCGAGGGGGCGGAAAGGATGGTGGAGGATTCGATCTGGAGTCTCTTGCGCAGAGAGGCGGCTGAAGAAGGGGTTAGTGCTGTTGACTTGCGATGTTGACACTGCAAGGTGTCGGAGTGGGGAGGATGGCGCACCTTGTTCCTTGAGTGCAGCGATTTCGTTATCGAGCAGGCCTGAGTCTGCGGGGGAAGTGTGTTGAGACATGGCGACGGATTTTGGACGGATTGAATCAACTGGTCGAGTGTTGACTTGTCGAGGCGATGACCGGTGGTGGATTGTTTTGGTCGACGTTGTTGCTAGGTCTCCAGCTGGGAAAGCACCTACCACAGCGCCCGGAGATGGAGCCCCGCACCAATCGGGTTCGGCCTGGTTGTCTGGTTCCTGGGAAATGTATCTTCTGGCAATTTAAGCCCGGGCCGGCCAACACCGGGAATTACCAAGATCCAGGTACTCGACGAATATGACGTCCATAAGCGTTTCGCAAGACCAGAATAAACTCATCTTGACCATTTCCACAACCCAGGCCAGTCACCATCATTCCCAGCAAGAGACGCGACAATCCACCCATGGGTATTTCCCCGCTCAGAGGACGTCTTCGTATTCAGGCTGGAATGTATATGTGCTAGTATGGGGCCGCCCACGCAGCCCACGCAGCCCTCTTCATCACCGATGCGCAAGTTGCACCTCTGTCGCCTTCATCGCGCCAGACCAAGTCTCTCCATTGGCCGGCCGTCTATCTCTGCTCGGCTTACGGAGGCTTCGAGTCAGGCAACCTCAAAATAGCCAAGATCGGCTGGCACATGCCGCGTCTCTTGCATTGGCGAGCAAGCCTCCCGTCGAGACGAGCCAGTGAGGGGAGGCCGCCGCCATGGGGGTTTCAGCTGTATGCATCTGCCCGACGGCTAGTTTGACGAAAACGGCGTGCGCAACCACCACGCGGCACACGCACATTCCCTCCCAATGATTGAAGCCTGAAGGAGGGAGAATGGGCCCGGATGCATGATCTGCTTTGCCTGCCAGGTGCCCGAAAGCAAGGCGAGCACCGGGTTAGAGGATGGGAGAGCATAAGTATCGCGTCTTCCCGCCTTTGAGGACTTGAAATATCAAAGTCGACATTGCTTCCCTTCGTCACCAAGTACGACACCACAACAACTCCCCCCGATCACGACACCATGGACTACGTTTCACCTCTCAAAGAAATGTACGCCGAGCTTGGCGCCATGATGGAAAAGGCGGAGAGGAGGCCCGGATGGATCGAAATCAAGCCCGAGACGAGCAAGCTCATGAACAAGATTTACGACCTCCAGAATGAAAAGTTGAGACGCAACGAGCCCCTCTACACGATAGAGCCCGGATACTTGGAGAACTGCGGCGAATTCATAATAGCCGAGAAACAGTAAAGCAACCTTCCGAGGCGAGGCTACGAGATATCGAGCCTCGGCTGTTGAGCAATACTAATGACAACAGGGATGAAAATGCAATCTGCAAGGGCAAGGACCCGAGGGGCGAGATTTTCCATTTCATCGAGAAGCTTTCAACCCAAAAACCCCAAGAGACGGAAGGGACGGAAGAGACGCAAGAGACGCAAGAGAAGGCTGGTTAATTCGGATATCAGGCCGTACGTTGGCAGGAATCCGTCCTGAGGGCTTATTGATGTATGGTATCGATTTGATATCGGGACAAGACAGTCCGCGGACAATTTGTAATGACGTCCTGAGTACGTAGCATCTGAACAAGGACGGGACGAGCATGGTTGGCTATTAGTTTCTGTGCTTTATGATGTGACATGCATGTTGATGCTTGATTGATAAGGTGATGGATGACTAATCATGCCAGTCAGCCAGTGAATCTACATACCTAGTCTAGATTGGTCCGTACGTGTGACACAGATTGGTAAGGCATCGCCATGTGCCGGCATTCACATTGAGCCCCTGAGCCTGACGCGAGCGAGTGTTTTGGGCCACATTTTGTGGAGGCCAAGACTCCGATTTGGGAAAGGCTCCTTCCCGAGAAAACGGACACGGGGCATCGCGCAGCGAAGGAGACATTGTCGAAAGCACGTTGCACGGGCTGTCGGGGACTCGGGGACTGATCTGGAGCGGACGGCGAACCAGAGGGACAGGTTTGCGAGATCCGGATTGACTGATGAAGGGAGCAACTAGCCTCCGTTCTGGCTATCAGTTGACTCGAACCGTCAAGAGTCGTGGTCGTCACCCGTTGACTAATACCCAAAGCCAGCACATGAATCCAAAGTTGAGGCCACGGTAGCGGAAGCGGACACCAATCCAGATCCAGATGCACGTACCGTGCTGGTCTTGCCCTGCCATCTCCATCGCATCTGGCATCTGTCTTTTGTGTGAACTTTTGCCTGGTCCAGGCTGCAATGGATGGATCGTCTCTCCCTCACCACTGGTCTCTTTTCTTTCTGTCCCACATTCTCTTGACATTCCCTCTGTTCGCCCCTTGGATCCATTCTTGACTCGAACACTTTCTTCATCTTCTTTCTTCTTCATCGTCTCAAAATCCCAAAATCTTGGCTGCCATTCTACATTCTACTCTTCATTTGAGACACCGTCCATCCTTGTCTCTCGTTGCTCACTTTACGTCACAGCGACGCCGACCCTGCTGCCACCTGCCAGCCCTGACGCCTCTTTTCCAATCTACCAATCTAGAGGCTCACTCGAACCCACTTCTCCATCGCGTTCCTCTCCCTACGCCTGGCATACCAGAGCCGTCGCCCTCCCTTTCAGTTCCCGACTCTCTTCCCTCCGTCACCTATGACCGCCCGAGCACGACGACTCCAAAACAAACCCCGCCGGCCTCCCCTCACGCTCAGAGTTGACGACGACGAGGCACCGAATGTCCCCAACGGACACGCCAACGGACACGCCAACGGCAACGGAACCGCCAAGATGAGCAACGGAGTCGAGATGCGCCGCAAGGCGCCAAACCCCGATGCCAACAACGTGGCCGCCAACTTTATCAAGAGCGAATCCTTCTCCCTCGATGAACCCGTCCCCAAGACGCCCGCCCTCAACAACCACGGCTTCTTCGAGCTCCCCATACAGGACCAGCGCAACTTTTTGCTGCTGGTCCTCTTATACTTTTTGCAGGGCATCCCAATGGGCCTGGCCACGGGCTCGGTACCCTTCCTGCTCAAGAACCACATGTCGTACAGCGAGATTGGCGTCTTCAGCCTGGCCTCGTATCCATACTCGCTGAAGCTCTTTTGGAGTCCCTTTGTGGATGCGGTGTGGAGCCCCAAGATTGGAAGGCGAAAGACGTGGATTGTGCCCATTCAGTTCTGCTCGGGCTTTGGGATGCTGTGGTTGGGATCGCACGTCGAGGACATGATGGCCACTGCCGGAAAGCCGGGAGGCATGTCAGCCTTTTCCTTTATGCTGTGGTGGTTCTTCCTGGTGCTCATGTGCGCCACGCAAGACATTGCCGTGGACGGATGGGCGCTGACGCTGCTGTCTCCTGGTAACGTGTCGTATGCGTCGACGGCGCAGACGGTTGGTTTGACGGCCGGCCACTTCATGTCATACACCGTCTTCCTCGCCTTCAATGCTGCTGATTTCGCCAACAAGTGGTTCCGGGCCGTTCCTTCGGCCGAGGGCCTCGTGTCTCTGGGCGGATATCTCAAGTTTTGGGGCTGGACGTACATTATTGTCACCATCGGGCTCGGCCTTATGAAGCGCGAAGAAAAGTCGCACAACGAGGACGGCGTGTGGGATGTGTATAGAATCATGTGGGGCATCCTCAAGCTCAAGAACGTCCAGACCATCATCATTGTGCACCTGATTGCCAAGATTGGGTTCCAGGCCAACGACGGCGTCACCAACCTGAAGCTGCTGGACAAGGGGTTCGGCAAGGACAACATGGCTCTGACGGTGCTCATCGACTTTCCGTTTGAGATTGGGCTGGGCTACTATGCCGGCATGTGGTCGCAGAAGTACACGCCCATGCGGCTGTGGTGCTGGGGCTTCATGGGACGGCTCGTGGCGGCCGTGGCGGCGCAGCTGGTGGTGGCCATGTTCCCGGCCGAGGGCGTGACGACGTGGTATCTCTTGGTGGTGATTGCGGAACACCTCTTCTCGACCTTTACCAACACGGTCATGTTTGTGGCCGTGTCTGCCTTTCACGCGCGAGTGTCGGATCCCGTCATTGGCGGGACGTACATGACACTTTTAGCAACGTAAGTGGCTGATTGATATTTACCGAATCCTCTGACAGAGTGCTGACATGAATAGGGTCTGCAACCTTGGCGGTACGTTTCCGCGATACTTTGTCCTGCAGCTGGTCGACGCCTTTACCGTGGCGACATGCCACCCGCCCACGTCTGTGCTGAGCGGACTCAAGAGCCCGCTGGTGACGGAAGCCTTTTCCTGCGCGGTGCAGGCGGACAAGGAGAGGTGCGAGAATGGCGGGGGGAGCTGCGAGATGGTGCATGACGGATATTACACGGTCAACGTGCTGTGCGTGGCGTTTGGGACGCTGACGTTCCTGTGGTACATCAAGCCCAAGGTGTTGCACCTCCAGAGCCTGCCTCTGCGGGCGTGGAGGCTAGCGGCTGACAAGGAGGTTCGATGAGGGTGATAAGTGGTGTGTAATGTACGACGGTCGGTTATGGTTCACGGATCTAAGAATAGAGACTTGATAATGTCACAAGACGGCGTTTTCTAGGTAGTATATGATGGGTTGAATAAACTTGCTACGCATGTCGAGTCCTTGTGACTTTTGCTCCGTTCTGGACCGGTTCAACGGACCGTCGCCGGAGTCCGACGTACGGAGCCGAGGACCCACGTCTACAGTCAGATCATATCTATATGGCAAGAGATGTAATTGAGAGAGAAGAAGGGGTTCTGTAGTCCCTATTGCCTAGAGTATAAATATTAATTACCCGTGAGTTGGTCCCAATTCCGCCGTGAAAGAGAGAGCACCGGGGCCTGTCCAAGTACGTCATAACTCGTCACCCGTCAGCAACACCAAGACGGCACAGCAACTCGACCTCTTTCCCGTCTCTCGACGGAAACCTACAACCCTCGACGATGCGGCAAGTAAATCTACCTCGGCGACCTCGGTCGGAGGGTTTGCCAGTCTTGCCCACTTTTCGAGGTCTCGGGGTGTTTAGATTTTGCACATTTCCTGCCAGGCCAAAAAGGCGAGGTTTGCCCCCCCGGGATGGAAGCTGCTTCGTAGTTGTGAGCACAGGTTAACAAGGACCAGAAGTCGAGGCGGAACAAAATGGCTCAGTCGATGGCGTGTCCTCAATTTTTTAATTCCTCCTCCTCTTATTCTTCTTCTTCCGTGAACGAGGACCAATTGCAACAACCGACGTCGTCGCTCTCGCTGTCGTTCAATCTCGCCCGTCGGACCACCTCCGGATCTCAAGACTCGGCCGACCGGCGCTCATCCTCCGCCTCGGACACTTTTCCCTCGGGGCTCTCCGCATCGTCTTCGGCTTCCTCTCTCGCGACAATGGCCACCGCGACCTCCTCCTCCTCCGAGGCCCAGGCCGCCGAACAGGCCTACTTCCTGCAGAACCCGGCGCCGCGCAACCTCGAAGCCCACAAGGCCCTCGCGCGGGGTTTCATCACGGCGCACCACGCCGCCGGCCGTCGCGTCGTGCTGGTCACGTCGGGGGGGACCACGGTGCCCCTGGAGAAGCAGACGGTGCGCTTCATCGACAACTTCAGCGCGGGTACGCGCGGGGCCACGAGCGCAGAGTACTTTCTCGAGGCCGGGTACGCCGTGATTTTCCTGCATCGCCAGTTTAGCCTGCTGCCGTACTCGCGCCACTACTCGCACGCGACGGACTGTTTCCTGGACTTCTTGGTCGAGACGCCCGACGGCGGGGGCATCACGGTGAGACCCGAGGATGCGGCCAAGATGGGGGACGTGTTGAGAAAGTACCGCACGGCGAGGGACGGGAACACGCTGCTGATGCTGCCGTTTGTCACCATTGTGGACTACCTGCACGAGTTGCGCGAGATTGCGCGGCTGATGCGGCCGCTGGGGGCGTCGGGGCTGCTGTACCTCGCCGCAGCCGTGTCGGACTTTTTCGTGCCGCCGGACCGCATGGCCGAGCACAAGATCCAGTCGACGAACGCGGTCGCGTCCACAACCAACATTGCCGCGGCCTTCAGACCGAGCGAGGACGAAGAAACTTTCGACAACTTCGACTCGTCCCCTGCCGTGCCCCGCTCCAAGCGCCTCATCGTCGACCTCGACCCGGTGCCCAAATTCCTGACCAACCTGGTGGACGGCTGGGCGCCCGAGGGCATGGTCGTGTCCTTCAAGCTGGAGACGGACCCGGCGCTGCTGGTGCGCAAGGCGCGGTACAGCCTGGACCGATACCAGCATCATTTGGTCATTGGGAACCTGCTGTCGACGCGCAAGTGGGAGGTGGTGTTTGTGAGTCCGGGCAGGGAGGACAACTGGGTGAGGGTGCCGAGGGGAGGGGAGGAGGGTTGGGGCGAGGCGGAGAAGAGGCCGTTGAGGGCGGACGAGCTGCCGAGGGAGGATCCGGGGGTGGAGATTGAGGGGTTGATTATCCCGGCGGTGAAGGAGTTGCATGAGGAGCATATGAGGGTCAGGGGGGGGAAGTGATGGGGTAAGACAGTTGAGTTATACGGGAGCTTCAAGATATCAAGGAATAGATCAGGTAGCTAGCTTGAGCAATACCTTAGATAAGCCATGCTGAGCAATACCTGTTGAGACCTGTTGAGCAATACATGCTGAACAAGACATCTTGAACAAGATTCCTGAATATCAGTCAGACCACATCATATATCAACACCCAACACACCCATCCCCATCCCCATCCCCCTCTACCTCCAACCGACAATAACAACTCGCCCTCACCTCCACATCCGCCCCCTCCAGCGCCCTCCCCAACGGCCCCTCCAGCTCCCTCACCAACCTCTGCTTACCCAACCTCCTCGCACATTCATGCGCCCCATGCAACGCCCACACATTCCCCCTATGCTGCAACGCCCTCGCCAACCCTCCCCCTTCTTCTTTCCCTTCCTCACTCATCCCCAAATCAGCAAGATACACCCCCAGCGCCTCCTCGACCCTCCCCCTTTCCAGCAACAAGGCCCCGTACGCGTGCCTCGTCGGCTGCATCCATCCCCACGGCTCGTCGTACGGCAGTCCGTCCTCGCGCCGCATCGCCTTTCGTAAATACCTAAACGCCAAGTCGTATTCACCCTTTCTATAAGCTATCTCGCCGTCCAGCATGGCCGAAGCAATGGTGAGGATGTCTTCGCACGTGTTGTTGAACAGCGTGCGCGACGCAGGCACCCGCGAGGCAGCAAGATAAAAGTCGGCGCGCGAGGATTCCGCTTCATCAACCCGTCCCGAAGCCGCGTGCGCAACCCCCTTGGCGTAGTGCACAATCGCCGTCGTCGCCGCATACAGAGATTCATCAGCCGGTAACTCCAGCGCGATGATGTCGTCCCACCTCCCAAACCTGACCAGCACATGCGCGCGTATCCCCAGAAAGGCCTCCAACCAATCCGCCATGGGGGGGGACTCGACCGCCAGCAGCTCGGCCGGCATGCTCCTCTCCAGTCCCTCGACGGCCTCCATGGCTGTCCCAAAGCGGCCGGCGAACATGGCCGCGTACACGCAAAAGTGGTAGTCGTGCGCGCGGTACAGCGTGTAAAAGTTGCGGGATCCCCTGTGTGTCAAGAAGCGTTCGTCGGCGGCGCTAGCTTGGCGGTTGGACTCGATGGCGGCCGAGTACTCCCCGCATAGGACGTCTAGGTGCGACGGCATGTGGTGCAGGTGTCCCGCGTCGGGGACCAGTCCCTGGAGGTGGTTCGCCGTGGGGAGCGCGGATTCAGGCGAGGGCGACATTTCCATGAGGTGGATGTAGACGTGCAGCAGACCCGGATGCTGGAGACCTCCGGGCAGGGCCAGGGCAGCTTCGACGATGGATTTGATCTCGAGGGTTCGTGCTCCGGGCGAAGGCAAACCCGTCGTGAGGTCCCAGAGCTGCCAGGGAGTGAGGTTCATGAGCGCGTCGGCGTAGACGGTCGCCACGTCGAGGTCCTCCGGAAAGGAAGCGTACACGGCTTCCATTGCGGTTGCGAAGTCTCCGTTCCAAGCTCCGCAGTCGGCAGCTGGTTCTTCCTGGGGGTACCGCGCCTGAATGGCCTTGATCAACGCCTGTTCAACCGGCGTAGCCTCATCGACACCCGCGAGCGCCGCGCGCGCGGCCCGGTACGCTCTACCCACAGCAACAGCCAGGTCTTCGGGGTCGAAGAAGCTCCATTGCTTGTTATAGTTTGGTCCCACGGCGTATGCTAGCCCCCAGTGAGCCATGGGACATGCATCGTCTTGGTCGACGGCGTGCTGGAAACATAGCGCCGCTTCTTCGTGGTTGAAGGCGAAACACCAGACGAGACCGCGGTCGAACCATTTCTGCGTGGAAGCGGATAAGGATGTGATTTTGCGGTGGTACGAGCCGAGGTCGAAGGGGTAGTCGTCGCTTGGGGGTGGTTGTTGAGGCATTGTGAGGGTCTGGAGGGAGTGTCTAATGAGTGAGTTGGAGGGCTGGCTGGTTACGCGGGGTTGTGATTAGTCGCTCACTTGACCCATCGGATATGCAGACTTGGACGTATCGTGGGCGATATTGATAGACTGCAGTTTAGTATTCAGACATGCATATAAAACTTGAATACTAGTCCTTTTAGTATATTTATTAGTTACTATTGATATATGTATGCCCTGCATCCTTGCTTTTATGTGAACCATAACTACCAAAGTCCCTGATATGCCGTTCTCAGTCCAACTCCTTTTTGATATGCCGCTCGGTACATGCTTTTGATGCCATTCCCCGGGACAGTTCCTTTTGATGTCATTCCTCGGTATCCGTACAACCTCTCTCTCCCTCTCCAAGCGCAACTCCTCGAGGCAAATACCCCTTCTCTCGCAACGCCTCTACAACGCAGAGTTCAAATTCTTCCACCCCAACAACGAAACCTTTGCGGCCACAAACGCCGCAATCGATCCCACGTAAACCGCCCCCGTCATGGCAATCAACCCGTCGTACGAACCCCCGTCGGCCTGCACCACGCTCCCGGCAATCGGAATCCCAATCAGGCACGCAAACGACACCACCGTGTACGCCGTGGCGTAGTACCGCCCGTACTCCTGCGTCTTGCACAGCCTGCCGATGCAGACCGGCGCAATGGCGATGCTCGTGCCGCTCGCGAAGCCGAAAAGCGCCGCAAACACCACCACGCCCGCCGCCGTGTGGCCCAGCGGCAACCACACACACAGGCACGCCACGATGGACAGCAGCACCGCCAGCATGCTCACGTTGTACGGACCGATGACGTCGGCGTAGTAGCCCGGGAGGAGCCTGCCAATCACCGACGCGCCGTTGAGGATGGGGATGAGGTTGTACGAGAAGCCCGCGCCGAAGCCCTGGTGCAGCGCGTACGTCGACACGTAGCTCAGAGGGATGAAGAGCGAAAACTCCATCAAAAAGATGCCCACCGTGGTGAAGAGGAACGGCAGGCTGGCAAAGATGCGGAAATCCGGGTGTGCCGTGGCGTTCTTGGCGGGCGGGAGCCGCGACCGGATGAGCGAGATGCCCACGACGCTGCAGCACATGCATATCAGCGCCACGACCCGACACGTCCAGGCATAGCCAATCCTGTCCATCAGCCTGCTCATCATCAACGGATACACAATCCCACCAATCCCGCCCGCCGTCGACGCCACGCCCGTGGCCAGCCCGCGCCGCGCCTTGAAGAAGTGCCCGACAGCAGCAATCGACGGCGTGAACAGCAGCGACGACCCGAACCCGCACAGCAGCCCAAAGGCCACGACAAAGTGCCACAGCCGCGTGCAGAAGCTCATCATGACCATGCCGCCCACGGTAAAGGTCGACCCGGCCACCACCAGCCACTTGGGGCCGTACTTGTCGAATACGGGGCCGATGTAGACGCCGCAGAAGAAGGCCAGGAACGTGTAGATGGAGAAGATCCAGCCCACCGTGCCCTCGCTGTAGTCGGCGAGCTGGTGGTTGAGCACGTATGCCTGGAACGTGCCGATGGTGTTCATGAGGCCGAGGGACGCGAAGAGGGAGAACCACGACCCAGCCACCACGCTCCACGCCTGGAGACCGCCTTCGGGGTATGTTTCTTCGTACGAGGCTGTCGAGACGGCCGTTTGTCGCTTCTCGAGATCGGTTCCGGGGGCCGGGTTGGAAGCCGGCGTGATGTCGGCTCCGGTGCCGTAGTAGTCGTCAATGTCCTCGTCATCGCGGAGGGCGCGGGAGTTGACTTGATGGACGTCCATGGCGATAGGTTTCTCTTTGAGATCTTATATGACTAGTGTCGTCTCTTTCGGTCCTTCTCAGCAGAGCAGGCCATAGCCTCACAGGAACAACGCCAACTAAATACCGAAGCCATCTCCCACTCCCGGTCGGGGTTCGGCGCCGTCCCAGAGCCAAAAAGAAATGGCCCGTACTCGGAGGGCGCAATTGACAGCATAACCAAGCCCGTTGAGCCCAAAGAGGCATGCCAGGGCGTAATGGAAACTCTTGATTTGCTCGGCCTTCGCGTCTTGTCGCCTCGTGGGAAAAAACTCCACCGTTGACTAACACTTGGCCGCAAGTCTCCGCGAGCGTATTGGAACTAACGGCCTGTAAGAGGGGCAAGAGACTCCGATCCGAGGAGGCTACTCACAGAGGTTCCTTCGTCTTTTCCCCTCTCGATGCGGTCACATCTTTTTTACTGGAGCCCCCCATGTTTTCTTTTTTTCATGTTGCCCTACCCCGGTTTCCTGTCGGTCACGAGCTCTCATTCGCTGCTCCATGGGTTCGTTGAATGCTTTGTTCCGCTTTTGCGTTTGCCTTGCTTGCGTCTGCTGTGTTCCGCTGACTTGGCCGCTACTCCTGCGAACTCGGTTGTCTCCTTGGCGGCAATCACTCGCAATTGCTGCACGCCTCGCACAATGACGTTTCTTTGACTAACCTCGATTATTCAATTCCTTCATTCCGCTCAGCCCTCGTCCTCCACTTCCTCCATGGTCACGTTGCGAGAAGGTCCCATACCCAATGCCGAATGACCATCCTTGTCGCCACTCTGAAGGTAGCCTTGCCGCTCCAGCATTTCCGCCTCCTCGGGCTCCATCAGACCTGCTTGTCCCTTGCCCTTGTCCATCTTCATCTTGACTGCCGTTGGCATAAACGCCGTGACTGCCTCTTGCTGAAGATTTCGTAGCACCGGTTTCGCTTCGTATACTGCCTTTGACTCGACCACCGGCGTGGACTCCTTTGGTTTCTCTGCTTCTTCGGCGGCTTGTTTCCTCGCGTTCTCTGCGTTCCTCCGAGCTCGTCGGTCGGAATACCACTTGTCCAGCACCGCCTTCGGGATCGGGGGCGGCGTATCCCGAGGCATGGGAATCCTCTGCACGTCGCTGGGTACGTCTTCGTCGCTGGTCGTCGGCTCATTGGATCCCCGTCTCCTCTTGCCCAGCACGCCGGGTCCTTCACGGTCCCGGTTCCAGCCTCGGCCAAACGAAGGCGCCTTGTCGCCCAGTGCTTCCCTCGCCTTCGTCACCGCCCGCAGCTCCTGTTCGAGGCCCGCGAGGACCTGTTCTTCGTGCTTGGTGAGTTTGGCGCCTGTCGTGGGAATCGCCTTGAGGTCGTCGATTTGTTTTTGTATTCGTTCGGGGTTCTTCTTGGCTAGTTTCTCGTTGCGTCGTCCCTGGACTTCTGCCTTGCCTGTTGCTTGTTAGAAAACTGTGGCCTGCCAGTGAGGATAACTGACCCTTTTTTATTGCTCTGGCCTTGTCAGCTT
Organism: Thelonectria discophora; assembly: GCA_911649645.1. Taxonomy (NCBI): domain Eukaryota; kingdom Fungi; phylum Ascomycota; class Sordariomycetes; order Hypocreales; family Nectriaceae; genus Thelonectria; species Thelonectria discophora. The sequence continues at coordinate 3,094,389 of CAJVRK010000012.1, forward strand.
TGCGCTGGGCCTGGACGGGGTTGTAGTTCTTTTCTTTGGGCATCTTGGTGTCTCGGGTGTTTGTGAGTTAATGGCTGAGTATGTATGTGTGTTCGGTCGTTTAATGAATGGCAAGGATCGTCAAGGCGTGCAGTCTGGTGCAGTGAGAGTAGAAAGTTGCGTCGGTCCTTCGCGATCGTGGGGCGCGATTGAGCTTCCATCGCAAGCTTGGATCAGTGCTGACTCAGCGATCCCGTTAAATTACCCTGGAGCAACCACGATAATCCTAATCGTATCACCAACATTAATTCAACCGCTTAGGAAAGTATCCCGGCTTATGATCATCATGAAGACTGTACGAATTTGTTCTCAAGTAAGTTCATTATTGGAATCCAACATAATCGACAATTTGGAGGCATCTAGCCCGAGAAGAATACTGATCACAACGCCAACATACCGATCGCGCCCAATAGCCAACACTCGCAAGAACAATGTGGTGCCAACTGAGACAACCAACCCTTATATACCAAATTCCATGTTCAGCCTCCATCCCTAACATCTCAGAGCCGAAGCCACGACTGGAAATCCGACTCCCTCCTTGCGCCTGGGAATGGCGAGCACCTTCTCCAGCCGCCGCATCTCCTCTCGCAGCTCTTCCTTGCTGCGACACTGCCGCGTTGTCTCGAAATCGATTATGACGGCCTGGCCTGCTCGAACCAGAAAGTTGTGCTTGTTGATGTCGCCATGCTTCAACCCCAGCGCGTGCAGCCTCGCCAGAGCCGCACGGCACGCCGGCAGGTCCCAGGCTTCGGCAGTCCTCGAACCCTCGACCACCTCCATGACGAAGCCAATGACCCTGCCCGCCTCGGTAACGTGGCCCAGGAAGGCAGGAGCGATGCCCTTGCCGTGAACCCAACGATAGGCGGCCGTCTCGACGTCAAAGTATTGCGTCTGCCACGGAAAGGCGGCAAACTTGAACATGACGGGGCGGCTGAAGAAGGGATGGGCGACGACATGGATGTTCTGGCGCACCTGTCCCAGCTTGGTGAGGTCCAGGTGATCGATCAGGGTTCCATGCCAGAGATTCCGGACCCCGGGAAGGTCTCGGTTTGCGGCGCGAGAGAAGAAGAGGTCGCCGGTGGCGCTATCCTTGGAGATGCGGCCGTCGTTCCAGTTCCCCGCAGGAAAGGCTGGCAGGAGGGCGATGGGGATGGTGGAAAAGGTGCGGATGTGGTATGACAAGATGCCGGGGTCGACCGAGACGTACTTTACGTCGCGGCCGTCGACCAGGAAGCGGCACTCGCTCTCATGTTCGTCTCGGTAGTCGACGAGCTGCTGCAGAAGCTGGATGCGCATCATTGCAGCGGATGTTGCGGGAGAAGAAGGAGGAGGAGGGCTCGGCGCTGCAGAATCATTGTTTCGATCAGCCCTCAGCCATGTACTCGACTCGTCTCGACCCGACCGATTCGACGACCTGATGGTATCGACCCGACGAAGCGTGTCACCGTCTCAGATGCAGATGCACATGCAGATGCAGAGGACGGACCAGCAGAGATGAAACAACCGGGGACATGCATGCATCTCTCCAACGCCCAAGCCCCGTCTGGTGCATTTTGAGGCCTTTTCACCACGTCGACAACTTACCAACATTCCAGAGGCGGTGGGGATTTAACGAAGAAGAGTTGGTGGGGAGGTTTGTCGGCGACTGACGTGGATCAACGCTGCCAATTTGTTTGTTCCCGCTTTCGCCCTAGCCACGCGATACGGCTTCAGCTTCCATGACTTCAAGACCGCCATTATGCTTCGGCTAACAAACAAGTCGCCATGCTTCGGCTAACGAACAACTCGAAGCCATCTTTGTTGCCGTGGTAATTCCCGACACGCCAAGTCGCACGTTCGTTCAACCACCGGCCTACACGTGTAGCCGCTCACGAAACCTGGTGGCTCCATGAGTGAAGCACATTGTCGGTACGCGCCTGGTTCTCTGGTGACAGAAACCACTCGTGTAACAGGTTCGAGTAGGTCGCGAGCGCTTCCCTTCTCGCCGTTTGCTGCATGCGGTGCCATTCTTGGTGTCTGGCCAAGCCGTCGCTCAAGTATCGCGACTTGTCCGTGTCGCTGCAATCCGGACAAGCGACTTCCCAGTCGACGACATTTCCGACAGACGATGTGACGGGCACCGAGATAAATGCTACGAACCGACAAGGTGTTTCTGTCGCAGTGTTCCCGTTGCCGCCATACCGAACGAGGCCTCTCACTGCGGACCGGTCGTCCTTTCTGTGCAGCCACGAAAGCAAGGCTCACAGGCCCCAGCAACAGTCCACACGTGTGGTAGATGGGAGAACACTTGATCCGAAAGCCCAGTGCTCGCAACAGCGTCTGTCGCAGACATCGGGCCGTACTCAGAGCAAGTGCTGAAGCAGTCGTAGCAGACGCGCCGACAGGTGATTAGGTAGAGGTGGCTGCCGAACCCGTCGCAGTCGGAGCACTGGCTGAGCTGCAGCGTTTCGTGCAGGTGCCGCAGGTCGAAGAAACTGGCGTTGAGGGCCATGGCAGCGCTGAGGATGTCGGGACAATGCTACCTGAGCATTCGGTAGGCGGGTAACGACTCGACGGCGAGCATGCCTCGACGATTTACGCAGCGGAACGTGGCGAGGCTCGGGAGGTCGAGGTTGAGGAGGGTTTCGCCCAGGAGCTCCGCCGAGAGGGTGCTCAGCGTGCCGAGACTTTGCTCTGATGGGATGGAAGCGAGGCGGCCATCGCCGAGACGAATGCGAAGCCCCAGTTGTTGACCGTCGAGGCTGCAGGCCCCTTCATCGTGTCTATTGGACCCTCGTCTACGGTCGAGGACTTGGATGTATTCGGGAGATAACATCCTAAAGCTCATGGGTTCGAATATGACCGACACGGCCTCGACCGAGGACCTGGGGTATCCTTCAAATACATTCTGTCCAGGAGACGTCTCAGACGCATATGCAGGCTGAGACTGTATCGTCGAGGACCCCGCTTACAGCCCGCCATGTTTGCCATGTACGGTCGACAGGCGTACCAAGAGAGGTACGTAACGCATCTCGTTTACCAGTTTCGGCGCCCAGATGGGATAAAGAGACTTGCCTGATTCGGGTGCATGCACCTCGCACGAGACCAACATACGGCACGGCAGGTGTGGTTTTTGGTCAAGGAGGGGAGAGACAGGGTCAGGTCGAGGCAACCTGGGGACAGCTGAGAACGAGCACATCTGCAGAGATGTGGCTGTTCCCGCCTCTGATCGGATGGACCGAAGCCTCTCGTTTGCCTCTGCCGGGACGATCCCTCGTGGCATCTCTCGCAAGCCGTAGCGAGAGTATATTCGTATGTTGCATTATAACCAAGCTCCTAACTGCCGGAACCCGGGCTGTTGGCTGCACTAGTGTCATCCCTGCCGTGTTGGCCCAACGGAGCTTTCCCAAGTTGGTAAATGAAGTCACGGCATGCAAGCCAACCATCGTATGCCCAATTCGGCATGCCGCATGATGCCATGTCTTATTATTTGTTGGCATGTATTGCTGTCTCAGGCTGAATGGGTGAGTTGCTATCCATACTGCATCAGTGATTGGGCTTCTTGTGCTGATTCTGGACTGCTGTCTTGCATTTCTCCTCAAATGACACCAGGCTCTTTGGCTCTTTGGACCCTTTTCCCTTTATCTTGTCACATTATATCACCCTCTCCTAAGGATTCAGTCATGGGCTATTGAGCGCCTGAATGTCAAGATGCTGTCATCTTTAGGATGCCTGTCCCAACTTGGGAGGCATGTCTCATACCTTCAACTAGCTTTTGCATTGTCTTGCTTGATAGGTAAATGAAGTCAAGACACGAGGATCATTTCTGCTTGGTAATAATAGACTTGATACCAAAACTACTACCATGATAATTCGATACGCCCAAGTCTCAACAGCAACGGCATGGCCAGAGGCCTCAGCATACGCCCGGATGTCCCCGGGGTGTGCAAAGTTCATCTTCCTTGTACACGATGGCTTACCACCCAAGACTGGCATCTGCGGCAGTCATAATAGCCGTGGACGCGAGAGAGCGGCGAGCTTTGCATTAGATGGAAGAGTCTGCACCTGCACTTCCGCCTTGGTAGCCCGTAGAACTGATTTGATTGTACGAGTTATCCGACCTGACTTCTTCGACCTTGAATAAGTTCCTTCTCGAGTCTGTCTAGTCTTATCATATCATTGCTCCGGTTCTGATGATGCCCGTGCATTGCCGACTTGATGCTACTGCATTTTCCACAACGGGATGCCCATGGACGGTGGAAGTGGTCTTCTCCGGCCTATGAATCTTGGGCCAGTGGTGGACAATGAGAGGCTGAAGGTACCCTAAAGTGCCAAACGCACACAAATGGCAATATTATCTACAATGTAGTAGCTCTCACGTTGTGGCATATTGCTATTACTCGTCTCGCGCTGCCTGCGGCCATGGATTTTCAACTAGTAGCCCCCTTCGACAGTCAATAGCCTCCTCTAGCAGCCGCTTAACCTCGCAAAAGCGCCCGCCCTCTTCTTTCTAACAAGCATTATTCCCCTACTGATTGTTCTTCATGGCTCTCTCGCTTCCCAACAGTCACCCGTCCAATAGGAGCCCCATCTCCCCAGCCGAACCCCTTTCCCTCAGCTATCAAAGGTTCAGTACGAGAATACGGGAGACGCAGGAATATACCGAGACCGAGTTTCGAGTTTCCTACCTGCTAGAAAGACGCAATGAATGGGTCGGGGAGGGTAATGGAATAAAAGGAACAAAATACGACTTTCACCAAATCAACTTATTAAAGAGAGGGTCAAGAAAGGAGATAGCTGCAAAGTGGGATTCTCGACATACATAAAAAAAAAAAGTCCAGAATGTGCTCCAGTCTACATAATGCTGACCTGATTTCGCGCCCCAAGGCTATTTATTCATGGACATGTTGAGCAGGGGAATCCCGACTATTCACTGTATGCATCATACAAGTCTTGCCCGATCTCAAGAGTACTAAATAGCGGTAATTTTTATGATCAAAAACCCGTATTCGTCTTGTACTTGCCAATGCGACGTCTCCTTTGAATACTTGGACTTGGATATACAGGTTCGTGTTTGGGGGTGGCCTACTAACCTCGACCAGTGCGATACCGAGGCATCACATACATACCTCTTTTGACCTGGAGTTCACCGTTATCTGCTACAGTTCAGATTGGGAGAGTGTCATGTACACCCGTACGGTGCCTTTCATCTTCGGTAGGTTCGCCTGACTGACATGCCATCTTTGAGCACCTTGTCGGAACTAATCGTCCTTGAAGCGTGTCCATACATGTACGTGACTGGTAACGTACACCTTCCTGGGACCCGCTACCCGGATCTTCCGACTTGAATGTAGCTACAAGTGTGTTGCTCTTCGAATGTTGTGCTTGTAATATGTCGTGGTGCCTGGCCCATTCGAAGATAAGCAAACACGCTCAACAATAGAATCGAATCGAGACGCACACCTCACATTCAACTGCCATGACCAACATGATATCGAGCGTCTTATTCGTCAAGCACCTATCTAAAGACGCCCAGAAACGAGCTCGTGACTCGAATTGTATCCGTCATCGCCATCCGGATCTCATAGCTTCATGCCGTCAGATAGCATTCTTCCCCATGCTATACCTTGTCCCCCTAAACCGATCCCTCTGATACGTCGCCGCATCCAGCGTAGATGACGCCTCCCTGCCCCTCAACGCCGTCAGACTCGCCGGCACTGGCGACTGGTACCTTGACGGCGCGGGCGGCCCCATGGTATCCTCAAACAGCTCCTGCCCCAACGTGCTCATCGACGACGCCGACCGTCTCGATGCGGGCGCCGAAGGCTGACGAAAATCATCGAACTGATAGCTCGCCGGCACTTGAGGCGTCTGCGGCATATCCGGCAGCAAGGCTGTCAGGGGCCGCGACCCGGGAACGTTTGGCTCGACGCCGAGACGGCTCGCCGCCTTGGGCGGAACCGAGGGCCCGGCCATGGGCTCGGTCCGACCGATGGGTGCCGTGGCAGACAAGTCGCCAAACTCGAGGCCTGAAGTCTGCGAGGCGTCGTCGTCGTCGTCGGATCCCCTCCTCAGCAGCCAGAGGTCTAGCAGCTGGCCGTGCAAGTCAAAGGACCTCCGGTAGCTCTGGGCTTTGGGTGCCTTCTCCGTCTTCTTCTTCTTCTTCTTCTTCTTGTTCTTCTCGTCGGTGGCCCCTTGCCTTGGTGGCTGTTGTTGCCCTGCCTGTTGTTGTCTCAGCTGCAGCGACCGCAGCCTCTTCGCCTGCACCGCGCGCCGCCTCCGCGTGATGCACTCCCTGTATATCCTGGAATACACGAAGAAGGCGACGCCTAGGATGATGGTGGACACGATGGAACCGGCTACCACAATCCACGTGTCCTTGGAGCTGCCACGAGGTGCCTGGTCGCGGGCAACGTGGGTGTAGAGCCTGTATCTCGAAAGCGTTTTCAATTCGGCTGCCAGCTGGCCCAGGGGCGCGTACGCGGGCTTGGATTTATCGTGGCCGAGCGGCCGTATCGGAAGGGCTATAGATGTTGCTTGTCCTTGTTCGGCGGCCAGGAGGCCCAGGAGACACAGCCAGAGGCATCTCCAGGACGTGGCTGGCCGGTGTGTGTTCGTTCGGTCGGTGTGCATCGTCGTCGTTCGGAAGCGGCCATGACCATTCTAACGGCGTCATGTCGATCTATTATGGACGACTCGATGGATATATACGCACGAGGGAGCAGTGCTGTTCCATCGAACAGAATGGCCCTGAAAGGAAGCCATCTTTGTCACCGGTTGACACGAGGACAAGGTCGGCTTTGACGTTTGGAGGCCTCACCATCGAATCCCTATTCGATTTCGACCTCCTTTGTTCCGTATCGACAAAGAATAGACATGTCAACTACCCCTCCCTCTCCGGAGGACCCTTTCTTCTCCATCGTGTCTATTTCCATCGTGTGCGACGTGTGGGTTTCTTATCGTCATCGAGGACAAAGGTGGTGTCTTGTTGCTTGGCATCCGAGGACCAAAGACGGGCACTCAAGTCGCTTTCAGGGCGGTCCCAAAGAGAAATCGTCGACTCGGCAAATTTTTCCAAACCTCGAGAATTCTAAGGCGGGGGAGAGGGGGGGGGAATCGAGACAATTAAATGGTGGCCAGTCGACGACGTGAGCGCCCGCAAACATGGTCTTTGTCGCAGAGATAAGGCAAACAACGAGCCCTATTCGCACGCTGCCCTTTACCCCAGGACTGATATGCTTCTTTTTTTATCTTTCTCTCGCACTGATAAAGAAGAAGAAACCAGCGGTAAAGGGCAAAAAAACGAGAAAGGCCCAGGGTCCCGATTGATGATTGGGAGACAACGGCTGGCCTCCTATCTAATCTCCATTCCCCTGACGCCTCCCCAAGCCAGCCGGCACGGGCGGGAGTCAGCTTCCGCATGGGATGTGCAAGAGGCTTGTCATGATGATGTGCAGAGCCGTGATAAGGAACTGGCGTTTGCTGGTATAAGACGGACGCGTCGTCCGCTTCGTGCATCTTGAGATGCCTCTCGGGACCTGCCTCGAGCCTCGAGCCTTGAGCCTCAGGCCGCTTCGGCAGAATTCCACTCCGGCTTTCCCAAGTTGGCCGCCACTATTGACCGTTGGAGGCTCGGAGCCTTTGCCCTCATTTCAGTCTTCCGGTGGCACTCCCAAGGCCTCCACGGAATCAACGCCTCGTCGCCTCCTCAGTCCTCACCCATCTCGTGGCACACGACAGATGCCGACGACGACGTCGAGATGCAAACCCTTGCACCGGATGCCTGTTCCGCATCGAGACCCCAGACGGAACCCCCACCTTCAAGTCGGTTCTGAGTTGTCGAGGTATTTTCGAGCTGGTTAATCCCGCTCCCTCTTGGCTGCTGTCCTCATGCCCGACACAGGCGAGGCATATCACGGCCTCTTGTTTAATTGACCGAGACTAGAAAACGAGCATCTGGCCGGCCCACGGAGTGCTGAGCCGTCGACTCGTTGTTGGCTGAGAACGGGGCCCGTTGCGGCCGCTGGTGACTCGCGTGAGATCTGATCTGTCCCATCACAGCGCAATGTTCCAGACATGACATATTAATATCTGTCTCTATCTTTGCGTCCACACCGCTCTGGTGGGGCGTGCCTCGCATTGCCGGCGCACCATTCGTCCTTGGACTGCATCTTCATCTTGCTGCATTCCCCCGTCTTTGTAGGGAACAGGAAGCAGAAGCGGTAGGGCAAGCAGGGCCGCTGAGAATCCCAGCCAAACATGGTTCCTCGGCATCATCTTGCCATGTCCACTGTATTGAATCTTTGCCCAAAACACTGGCAAAAAGCCGTTGCGTGTGGGGTTGCCCGTCCACCGGGGTTTCATGTCCGGATCCATGAAGCGTTGAAAACGATGAGAGAGAGCGGTTGATCAGATTGATGAACAGCCCTGGCACGCCAGCATGGATGTCTCCAGTGAGATGCGAAGCGAGGTGATGAGATCGTCCTCGGTCAGGCCACCACCGACACGTTGAGCAGCAACGAGTGCTCCTCTCAACAATATCCGTCGTCATGTTGGCCGTATCGCGTCTTCATTTTCCGCAACTGCCAATAAGCCGCCTCGACCGAGAATATTGGTCCTCACCGCGGTGGTCGGTGGTCCCGGCTGACGACGAGCCGCCGGAAGTCCCTAGTCCCCAGACCCCAAGCGGCCGCAACTTAAGTCACAAGTGCCAATCAGCCGCTGACCACTCTCAGCATGTCTAGCACGGCCCTCGAATCAGTTTGCGGGCGCAACGTCGAAATGAGAATCGTTAAGGCCACTGCTCATCTCCTCGAGAATCTGAGGGACACGCCGAAGTCGAAAATGGGTCTTGTGGCGTCTCAGCCCTCTGAACGTTGACGCCGGGGTGGCAGGCCGTTGCAGTGCAGTGAGCCGGTATGCCATTCTGGGCATCCCTGAACGTCGACGAATCTGGCCAGCCGTCCCTGCATTTTGCGGCGCGACTGCTGTTCTCAGCTCATAATGCGAGAAGCAACTCGGAGGGAGTGGGCAGATGGATGCTGGAGCACCAGGGGCAGGCCCTAGGAGACGACGACGTGGAAGCAAGGTTCCCAGGAATCTTCAACCGACTCTCTCGACCATCAGACTCTGTCTCCACGGTCCCGGACGACAGCCCCCATAACCGCCATTTCTCCGATGCCCTGTGAGGGTTTGCCACTAGAAGCCGAAGAGACGGACGACAAGTTCACCATTCTTTTCCTTCACCGCACACCTGCTGTCGTAAACTGGAAAGAGTCCCCGGAATGACTCGTGCGTGTGCCTTGCAAGCCGGTGCGCATTTCCGTCTTGCGACCAGAATAGATGGACGAATGCCGACTCCAGCTCCATTCCGCCGCAAATACATTGCCTTCTCGGGAGAAGCAGGCGTGTGCGGCCGCAAGACGCAACCCAACGCACCAGCAGCCCGAGTCGACAGGCACCTGGACGTGGCCGTCATTCGCGCATTTGCGAAGTCGACACCCAGCCTCGACCACCGGATAGAAAGCTCCAGCTTGGGCAAGACCACAAACTCAGCGTCCCAATGTGGCATTTCACCACCTCGTTCCGACCTTGGAGCATCTTGGGAACCAGCATGTGAGAGTGGAGGGACCGCGCCTCCATGTCCTCCAGGTCCTCCAACCCTCCAGTCCCCCTCCACGACTGCCCAGCCCGTCCCTCCCCTGCCGACGCGTGGAGTCGAGTGGGGGTCCTCTGGCGTTCCATGCAAGTGCTTGCGAGACGGCGCCGATTCCCACCCTCCGTACTCGGTACGCATCATTGACCGCGGCGTCCGGCCCTGTCACTGGAGCGTCTGAAGCTGGCGCTGGCCGTACATGGCGCTAAAATAAGCATCTCCCGCCAGGGGATCGGGTTTTCCTCTTGCGTCCACTGCTGCATGCCATGAGCATTTGTTTCTTCTAATGAGAACATATATCGCGCGCAAGCAAATGGGTTGGTCATCATTTGCGTTACCATGAATGCTTCGCAGTGTCACGGCGAGAGGCGCTGTGCGTTCCCGTCCCGACCTGCATAGACGCCGACTGGCCAAGTCGACAGTTGGTGTCGCATGACCACGGCCAATAGTCTCGCTTCGAAGAATAACCTCGTGAATGTGACAAGGAACGGTTGTCCTCGATCCGACTCTCCAGCGTGGACGGCCGGTGGGGCACAGCCTCATCAGCCATCATCTGAGCATTGGACCAAGACTTGGAGATCGCGATTGTCTCGCTTCTGAACCGTCTGGAGATCAGTGTCATGGTGGTGGTCGTGGTGGGCGATTGGCCTTGCCGAATATCCACTGAATGCTGCTTAAAGCGTCTTTTGTCATTGCTCGATTCTCCCGAGTAGTCTGGGGTCCGGGGACTTTGTCATCGTGGAAGAACTGGTGTGTGCATTTACCATTCAGGCACGTATCCGTAGATAAGATAAAGGGTTATGCGTGGTCAACAAAGATGAATGTTAGATTGTCATGTCAGGGACCTGGCCCTGCTGGCTGGCCTTGATCTCGTGTCATCTGTGAAATCTGACGCTGCCCAGAGGCCGTGAGTGCAAGCATGGCTTAAGGCTAAGCCTTGAAGGACGGAGCCGCAGCCGCAGCCGCACCTTCAGGTGCTCAGAAAGTACCGCCACTGTACTGGAGACTTGGCCTCACCACCACGCCTGCACCTTGATCTTTGGCGGCGGGGGGGCCGCTAGAAACGACCATTCCTCTTTGAACAGCACGCAAGTTCCCTGTAACCATCAGTGGACGTTTTCCGCACAAATCCTCTCAGCAAGAGTGTTGTGAGCAGAGTGAGCTCACCTTCATTCTCTCAGCATATGAACAGCTTCAGACCCGTCATCCATTTGGCTTGAGGGGTCATGCCCCGAGAGTACTCCAGACCCCAGCCAAGAAGCACTCTCGAGCTAAGTACCCGGAAGCTGTACCGCGTGGGATGCATGTGGCGTTCGGCCAGATGGCCCCGCCACCCAGCTTATCCCTGCGGCACCAGGATCACCCTGGTTTGGTTCATGTTCGTGGGGCCAGTTCAGAGGCTTTCCTGAAGCTCTCTCCTCCTCCTCCCCCGACAGCCTGGACGAATTGAGACTCAAAACCCCCAACCCCCAACCCCATCTGGCGTTTCGTCGAGTGAAGGGGATTCTCACGAGGTGAAGTCGTTCCCGACATGACAAGTCCATTAATGAGGACCCGCGTCGCACGAAGGTCCCCACAGATTGGCCGGCCGAAGTCGCTCAGGCGAATCGTGACGATGGATGACACTGATCTCGGCCGTTCCCACGCGACCGCCCGAACGGGCGCTCGAGGCCGAGACGCTGATCGGCCCAGGGCGTGGGAGATGATGAGTCAAGCCACAAGACCCCGAAGTCGTCAGCTCTAACACGAACGGCTAATGGTCGGACCAGGCGGTGGGAGGTTCCAGTGGCATGAAGGGAAGGCTGGCTTTAACGAAAAGTGCCGTGACAGTCTGCGGACGGTCGCATGGGAGCAGAGCAGGAGGATTCTGGTCGAGGCGGGAATGGGGACGCTACTGGAGGACGGGGACCCCACTGCCACACGAGAGAAACCCACTGACACGGCCGCTGGCGCGCACCGTCTGCAAGACTGATGGTCCGTGAAGCTGCCTGCGATGGTGGCTCGTCGTCATACCTGGAGAGAAGGGCGGGTTGGCGTATCCGTGGACAGGGATTCTGAGGAACAAAGTCGACGTGGGCCATGGACCATGGCCTTCAACCTTGAGCCTCTGAGCCAGAGCCTCGGAGACCAGGGACCAAGACCTCGCCCCTCAACCGAGGACGAACAGGCCAGACCTAGCTGGAAGGCTCTGAATTCAGTCAGTAGCTGCGCTGTGGTGCTCTGCCCTGCGGAGGACGAAGCCCTGAGCTCGGCGTGTGGGTCCGAGAACGCCAACATCGCGGTCTTTGGCCGAAGGACCGACGGGAAACATGGCCAGTCATGTCATTGGCGTTCGTCAGCCCATCGATGAAAGAAGTCGATTTTTCTTTTCTTTGCCGTGCCTGTGTGAATGTCGGGGTGGATTGTGGATGGGGGTAGAAATGGGCCATGGAGACGAGAGAGGAGGGGGAGCAAGCATTGTGCAGCGGATGGAGTACTGTACGAAGCATGAAGTAAGCAACCAACAGCATCATCTTCTTGGTGGACTGTTGCAATCTGTGAACGTGGCCGGTCGGTCTGTCGGGGGGGCATGTTGTTTGTGTAACCTTCTCCCACTCGGTCTACCTGCAAGGTGATGGATGGATGGACGTGCGACGCGGGATGATGACCTTTGGCCGAGTTTGCCCTGGGTTGGTGTTGCGCATGAGGTTACTACCGCCGTAGGCGAGTCGGTAAATTATTGTTCTTTTCGTAGGCGGTCTTGTCAGGATCCTGCTTGAGGTGGTCGGTACGAAGGGGTGCCCTCCATGTTGCTGTCTTGAGATGGTTAGCGTTGGTTCTGCTCTGGTAGGAATTCCAGCACTTGTCAAACGTGGACGCTGACTGGGCAGCAACCCCATGAGCCATGGAAAAAAAGAAGTTTGGTGTGTGTTCGGCAGCCAGCGGAGCCAGGTTGTCGGTGCCCTTTTCCGGAGACCACTGACGTGAGGGCATCTCAACCTTGACCAGTGCTGACCCCCTCCATCATGCGCCTCGAGCTCCCCCAGGACTATGAGGCCAATGGAGAGGCCGTGATCGTTGCTGCTCCCTGAAGCGTGGACGGACGTGTATCCATCCCCCCACCGTGGCCTCCACGCCCGGGAAGCGATGGCGATACGGAGTGCGCTGAGGGGAAGGGATGCAACTGTAGAATCGGAAGAATGTCAAGATAATCAGGAACTAGTCGGGGACGGTAGTTCCTTGATGAAGCTTGTGTGTATTTCGAGCAAGTAGACGTTTGGGGCAGGTTGAGCTTCATCTGCTCCGGCAAAACAGCGGGTGTAAGGCTTTGTCGAAGTGAATGGGCAGTCATGGTCGACTCCTCCGCAGGGTACGGAGGAGGCACTCGGACAATACCTTAGAATTGGCCCTCACAACTCCATACCTTCTCTCCTCTAATTCATTTATCCCCCCTCTTTGTTCCTCTCTAATTCTCCATGTCAACCCCTCAAACGCACGGGGCATTCAGGCGAGGTTTGGGCGACTTTTGCCCACTCGCAAGTCCTCTTCGTCGTAACTCCTAATGTATCCGTCCTCGGCCGTCCTCGGCCACCCTCCTTTCTCGCACTCACTCCATCTCTTTGTGGCGTTGTGGATGCGGTTTACTGCATCGGGGACGATTCGCACGAGTCTTTGCCGGATCTAACGACGGGTCCGAGTTGCAAGGTTGTCGCGGTGTTGCGCCGGCCACGGCCAGTGACAATCCACAAGTCCCTAGCCTACGTACGGAGTTCACCTCGTAGCGATCGGAGGTTGACGGAGCAGAGAGAGAATTGGTTTCTATATTACGGAAAGTGATGAGTCGTCAAGTCGACTGGATGCATGAGTGAAAAAGCGACCAAGCCTCGACTGACCCTCACCACTAACAAAACCCCAACGAACTGCCCCGTCCTGGGATCCCAAACATTCCCACTTTCTGTGATTATTTCGTCTCCAGGAGCCCTGCTGCAAACGAATCCTCGGCTTTCCTCCACCAATTCGCTTCCACCCCCTCCCCGCCTCTTTCTCCTCCGCCTCATCCCCCTCCCCCTTCCCCCCTCACCTCTTGGGCCCCAGTCCTGGTTCTTGAATCCCCAGTCGAGTTCCTTTTCTTCTTCCTGGTTTCCTCTCGCATCTCTTCATGGCCTTTCCCTTGACCGGTCCATATTTACTCTACGTGACACAAGACATCACGCCGGGCAATCGACAACCCTCGCTCGGTGCTCTCCAAAGTGCATTTTATGCTCCGAAATCCGAGAGAAAGACTCGGCTCCGCGACTAGCAAATACGTTTGTCGTCTGAACGGCTTTCATCGACTTGATCATCGCGCCGCTTGAGTCGTTGGCTGTCCCTCGGGTAGCTTTCAGGCTTGTCCTGCGGCAGTGTGCTGTCGTCCTCGAACGCAGCACAAAGTGCACAGCGCCTCTAGTGGCCGGCCCCACTGCAGGCCAACAGCCGAGCCGACCACCTGGCCTGCAGTTCTGCAGTTAGGACCAGTGCCAATCCAGCAGCAGGCGGCCGGAAGAAGTCCTCAGCGCACCTAGTCTTCGCCGCACCTGGCGCGCACCGGGCTCTCACCAGGCCATCCTTCCATCCATCTCTTGTGCGGGTAGACGAAGCCGCAGACGCAGACGCAGCGCAGACGCAGGCGGCACAATAGCACCCGGTTGGCCCCCTCTCGCACCTGCTTTTCGCTCAATCCAAGGTTTACCCACCCCTTCTGTGACCCCCTCCATCTTGCCTCCCACCTGCACCTGCCGACTGTTCTCCGTGCTTTCCCACTCACCAATACCACCCTCTGCACCTACCCTCCAGAAAAATCGAAAACCCGCCTTGTTCCAAGCGTGGGGGGACATTTCTTTCCCAGCGCCCCGGCAGCCTCTCACTCACCCTTTCCCTTCTTCTGCTCCCTCCGCTATGCCCTCAACTTCAACAGCGTCACCCATCGCCATATCGAGTCCTATAGACGCCATGCACCCAACAATGACCGAACACGATTTTCGCTTTCCGCGAAGGCCCGACCTCTGGACGACCGCGACGAACGGCCACATGCATCCGGGCCACCATAATCACCACGCCCAGCGCTCCGCCCGTGATGCTTTCAACGAAGTCAATGTCGACAAGGTCAAGAACCTCGCCGCCGCCAACGATGCCCTTCAGGGCACAGCAGTATTTTCTTCTATGCAGAATGATTTTACGCACTCGTATCAGAGCATCGAGAAGATGCAGCAGGAAGATCCCCTCGCTACTCAGATTTGGAAATTCTTCACCCGCGCCAAGATGCAACTTCCCAACCAGCATCGCATGGAGAATTTGACCTGGCGCATGATGGCCCTCACTATGCGCAAGCAGCACCAGCAGAAGCTCTTTGAGCAGGAGGAAGATCGTAAAAGGAGGGTTAATGATGTCAACAACAGGTATGACCTCTCCATTTCTTATCCTCATATGTCATTTGCCCTCCATGATTTTTGCTTCGTCGCCAATCCCATGACGTGCTAACATGGGCCATCGCAGGTTCGCAAGGCCCATGGCGCAAAACACGCCCAGTGGCATCGCCCAGCTGCGCAAGTCGTCCGAGAACAACTTGGCCCAGTCTGACGCCATGAATCTCGACGACTTCATCTTTTCTGACAGTGCTGCTACTCCCGTCAACTTCCCCTCCCCCCAGCCGCCCGAGAGACCCGTCGATGACAAGTCGGCTCACTCCATGGCCATCCCCATCAAATCCCGCAAGGAGCCATCGCAGTTTTTTGTCCCTCAGTCTGTTCCCAGCCAGCAGGCTGCCCAGAACAATGAGTTTGATTATGTCAATCGCCATCTGCGCAAGACGAGCATCGACGATCGCCGAGTGAGTTCCCCCTCCCCAACCGGCTTTTCCCATCCGGTCAACTTGCCGGTCCCTCCACCGTTCTTCCGAGCCACCCCGCCGGCGTCGCCGTGCAAATGAGATCAATGACTGACTGACGAAGCATCAGACTCGAAAGCGCCCTGCTGATTTCTCTCCCCATGTACCCGCCGTCAACAGCAGCGCCACGGCCCAGAATGACATTGAACTGGACTCCGAGCTTCATGATTATTCTCTGGACAACTCCAACCCCACCACCATGGCACAGCAGCCGACTCAAATGGCTGGTGTTCCCTTTGCTCTCGATACCTTCATGGAAAACGACCCCATTGTCAACTCTGCAGGCCCCTTCCACCAAAACTTCTCCTTCTCGCCCTCTACCTCGCCTATGATCGCCAACGGCCCCTTCTCCAACGTATACCACAACTCATCCGTCCCTACCGCTCCCATGAACAATGTCGACATCTACTCGCCTACCGGATCCGCCTACCAGTCCAATGCGAATACCCCTCATCCCATGCCCGACCAGGAGGGATTTTATTTCGGATCACAGGACGTTCGGTCCCAGCGTGCCCCAGGATTCCAGTCGGGTTCCCAGGGCATGGGCAACATGATGGGCCAGCAATACATGTACAATGGTAACTCTACCAATGGTAACGGCAACGGCATGTTTTCCGCGCCGGGAACTGTCTCAGAGTCCATTTCTGCGTATAGCACGGCGCCCAGCTCGTTTGGACACATCGATCCCTCTCAGGTTTTCCACCATGACCAGCCAGTCACTTCTCCCACCATGCAGGTGCAACAAGACAACATGTTCTCCTTTGGCGGCGATTCGGATGACGACGAAAACAATGCTTTTGCCGATCGCAATATGGCCATGCACAAAGACCTATCCTCGTCTCTGGACGAGTCAGGAGCACTTGGTTGGGATGCTTCGCTTCCTGGACAGTTCAGCACTCAAGCCGCACGCTTCCCCGGTGGCCCAACCCGAAAGCAAGTCATGATCGGAGGCACCGATTTTGTGGACGCCAATGGAGAGTGGGATTCAAATGGCCTAGCCAGGTCCCAGTCTCAGTCGTTCCGTCCTGGCAGCACTAGGAGGCAATCCAAGCTTACTAGGAACTCATCTACCCCATCACACCTGGCTGGGAAGCAGAACGGCTTTGAGCAACTCGCTCAGTCTTTGCCAATTTCCCCCGCGGGCGATGGAAACGGCACCATGTCTGGCTTTTCCTCAGTCGCTCCGAGTCGCCCGTCGTCCCCTCCCGGGTCTAAGCATGGGTCCACGACCAATCTGCAGGCAGCCGCAAATAGTACTTCTGATGGGAATACTCCGACCACGTGCACCAACTGTTTTACCCAAACAACCCCTCTTTGGCGAAGGAATCCTGAGGGCCAACCGCTGTGTAACGCCTGCGGCCTGTTTTTGAAGTTGCACGGTGTAGTCCGACCGTTGAGCTTGAAGACGGACGTCATCAAGAAGCGTAACCGCGGGTCAGGTTCCAATCTCCCTGTTGGAGGGACTAGCACCAGGTCGAAGAAGAACGCCAGCGCAGCGGCCTCGCGCAAAAACTCCACACTCTCGATGTCGACATCTGCCAACAACAGCAAGAACAACCACGTCCAAACATCCAAGGTCACGACACCCCCCGCCTCCAATCGTGCCTCGAGTAACAAGGACGTCGAGAGCCCGTCAAGCGGTCCACCTTCGGGGGGCAATACCGCTGGTAGCACGCCCAATAGCCACTTTGGAAATTCTGGATCTGTGGGCGGTAAAGGTGTGGTGCCGATTGCCGCAGCTCCCCCCAAGACCAGTCCAGGACCGGGCGCTGGGGCGCCCTCAATACAAAGGGCTCCCACGTCGTCCTCAAAACGGCAGCGTCGTCATAGCAAGAGCGTCGCAGACGCTCCAGTCAGCATGGACATTGATAGTCCCGAGTCCACAGGATCAAATGAAGCCGCACGCCCTCTGGGTTCGTCTGCTGGCCTCTCTGGCTTGCCTGGCGGGATGACTTCGTCTGGCTTCGGCATGAACCAACGGTCTCCTCTCGGTTCGGGCATCATCAGCATGTCTGGTGGGCAAGCCAATGTCCTGAACGGAGTGGGCGGTTCCGCCGGACCCCAAGAATGGGAATGGCTAACAATGAGTCTATAAATACGACAATGGGTGGCATCTCAAACAGCCTCACTGTCTTGAGGATCTAATTCGCTTTACGCATGGGTCATGTTGAGGCTGGGCTTCCTAGCAGAGGCACACTTCCCCAAACCGGCACCAGCCAAGTCACGACATGACGAATCTAACTACTTTCTTGGGCGGCGTTTTCGGAGACGCGGAGTTGGTTTTTTACCCTTGATACCTCACACGGAAATATGGCAATATATGGCAGATTGATTATCGACTTATGGATCTAAGAGATCTGTCACATCAGACAAGCATGTCCTGGGGCGCTGGCGAGTTATGGATGGACACGACGAGGCACGGGCCTGTCGCGATCTGTCTCAACGACTCATTGGAACTTTGAATCACAACGGCGCACGAGATATGGGATGTGGCGGACGGGAATGGATTTTGGATGCTTGGGAAATATAGAAAGCGGATGGGGAAGGACGACTCGATCATCCCTGGCGCACTGTTTGGGGGTGCGTGAAGACCCTTATTTTGCACGATAGATTACACCACACACGTCGCGCGCACACTCGACACGGCTCACGTTCACTCTGGAGGCTCGGTCTGTACCACAAGCCATATCGATACTACGATGGGTTTATGTTTCTGCGGAATGTAGATGCGGCTTTTGTTTTTCTTTGCTTGGACGATATCCCCATGAAAGTTTTGTATTTTGGGTTTTTTCTTGAGTTGGACTGGGGAGGGATCATGGGCTCGAATGGCTAGTGTCGAGCAGGATGCGCCTCATTCTTTTGGTCTAGGGTTTATTGTTTGGTACTCTACTTGTGCTTGGATAACGATGGCGGATGATGATGGGGTTGGAGTTGGGGAGTGCGGGGAGGGCGAGACTGTAGTGACTTGTCGTTAATCACTGGTAGATGTCTCAAAGAGATGAACCTTTGCGATCATGGATTATGCACATTTCGATTCCCCAGCTGTGTGTTTTCAGTTCGATGCGAATACTGTCAGTATACGTAGACCTTAAGCTATAGTGAGAGAGGTACTTGACGTACGTCCTAGTAGACCGTCAATAGGGGCCAAGATTGGATAGCCTTCAACCGCATTCCTCTATAAATCGCGAAGTCATTGTCTTGCGAACCATGTTCAGTCAAAGCAGTCACGTCAACATACGCAGCAAATTCCAAGACTACCTATTCCATCAGGGACACCGCGTTATTGCATTCCTCTCATACCTATTTTCCTCTCTACCTTTTTTTGCTGAGACAAAGAAACCCAGCTCCTCCATAAAAAAGACATAATACAAGGGTCAGTGCCGAACATTCCACATAGAGAGTAGCATCTATTTCCGTCCCTTTTCGTTCATGGCCATTAAAACCGCGAAAGCCTGACGGCGCCAACTTCGTGCACCCGTAGACTTCCTTCCCCCGGGGACCTTAAAACCATCCATTCCCTGGTCCCGTTTGAACTCCGTGCGTCCGACAGGCAACATGACGTACAAAAAAGCATGACAAGGACAAAAACAATGGTGAAAAAAAAAAAGACATAATGATGCATGCATGCGTTGCGCAAGACGTTGCGGGATGGTGGTACAGAAACGCCGTGTGACACAGACAAAAATGGGGGATAAAGGAAGAGGATAAAAAAAAAGAAGAGAAGAGAAGTAAATCGGCCAGTCGACCTGCAGGCCATGCATGTGTGCTGTGCTGCTGCCACGTCACCATCCCGTTCCGTCCCTACTTCGCCGGCTAGAACAGTGCTTTCCCACGGGTCACAAAGTTGCGCCAGTCAAGCTTCCGGGGACTACGTTGCTCGTTCTACAGCATCGTCCCGAAAGAATCGTCAGTGGGGATCCGCTTGCGAGGGCTGCCACCGTCCTCTGTGGCAGGCTTGCGGTGCCGGAAAGTGAAGCCAACGAAGAGACTCTTGCTCATCTGGTCCTCACGCTCGGCCATGGACTCGAGAGCCTGTTGCTTTTCGTGCACCTCCTTGTACTTGGCCATGTCTGACTCGTTGGTGAAGTCATCAAAGTATCCAGCATCCGTCTCCGAGTCCAGCTCTGGGACAAAGGGTGCACGGGTCTGGCGGAGCGTGTCCCAGTCGACTTCGGCAAAGTAGTGGTGGGCAAAGATATCCTTAATATTGTTGAAGCGGCGGGCTCGAGAGTTGATGGCCCTGAGGCGTGTTAGCGATGGGTACCTCAAAGGCTGAGGATGAGAAGTTGACTTACGTGCAGATGAAGTTCCACGTGCGGTTGCTGAGGAAGTAGTTTGGATCTTCCCAAACAGGCCTCTTGAGAACCTCCTTCCAGTGCTTCAGGTTGCGCCAGGTTTCATCAGGAGTAGCACCGGCAAATGGCGGGAAACCAGTGAGGGCTTCAAACAACATGCATCCCAAGCTCCAGTAATCGACAGTGAAGTCGTATTCTTCCCCTCTAAGGACCTCTGGAGCCATGTAGTCGGGCGAGCCCACGATGGACTTGGCATAATTGACGTCATTCTCTCGCATGGTTCTGTAGCTCTCTCGGCGCTCGGCAACAGTTCGCTGGTCAATGGGCTTGCCGAAGGGAACGGCCGTCTCGGATGCCTTCTCCAGCTTAACTCGCATCGACTCAATTCGGGAGGGAGCCAACACACCAGCCGCCAAGCCGAAATCAGTCAGCTTGACGTGGCCAGACGAATCAACAAGGAAGTTCTCGGGCTTCAGGTCTCGGTGAATGTAGCCCAGCTGGTGCAGAGCATCGACGGCACAGAACATCTCGGCGATGTAGAAGCGAGCATGACGGTTGGACAGCACACCAGTATTGTTAAGCAAAGTGCGGAAGTCACCACCAGGAACATACTCCATGGCGAGGTAGATGCTTTTCTCATCCTGGAACGAGTACAAAAGTCGAACCAGCCACTCGCTCTGGGCCGTTGTTAGAATGTCTCGCTCGGTCAGAACGTGGCGAACCTCGTCAAGCTTGAAGAGAAGCTTCTTGCTCATCACCTTGAGCGCGCAAACCTCTCTAGTGTCCTTTTTCTGAGCCAAGAAGACCTGACCGTAGCCACCCTGGCCAACCTGTGTCAAAATCTGGAAGTCGCCTTGGCGGAGTCGAACGCGTCTCTTGCGCAGGTTTGCGCGTTCCCGACCGGCGTACTTTGACCACATCTGGTTGTGAGTCTCCTCGTCCGTCTCAGGGGGGTCGGGGAATTCGTTCTTGAAGGCGGCTAGTCTGTTTTGTCTGGAGCCAACATACGTGAGAAGATCGAAGTAGTAGTCGAGGAAGTCTAGAGGTGTTAGCAGGCTCAACTTGACTGTCATGGCAGATTGGTAAACGTACAGAGTTGTGTCACATTGACCATGCGACGGACATTTGGTTTCTGGAGGATCTCTCGCTCCTCCGGCGTCAGACCTCGAGACGTGTTAAACCTCTTAGCGGGCGTAGTTGGACGGTCTCGGTGCTCATAGAGCTGTTGACGGGAAAGGGCAGCATGGCTGTGCTGGTGTGGGGAGTCGGTGGCGGCCAGGCGGGAGGGTGGGGTGTTCTCCTGGCCTTGCTTCTTCAGAGGGCTGTTGGACCTCTTCTTGTGGAGGACGCTATCTTCTACGTTGGAACTCGAGTCGTCAAAGGGCTGCGGGTTACTCTTCCCAGGAGACAGCGGGGTGATTACGCTCTGAGGGCGGAGCTTGACGGGGCTTTCGAGGCCAGTGGTTTGCAGGGACATGGCCTGGTCGAAGGCGGATGGCAGATCATTTGCGCCGGGAGGAACCGTCTTCTTGCTGGGGCTGCCTTGGGGAGTGCTCGTGGGATTGATGAAGCTCTCAATCTTAGTGGGAGTGCCGGGGCGAGGGGCGGGAGGAGGAACATCGGCAGTCTTCTCTTTCCCGCCGGGGAAGAAGTTGGACATGAAGCTCGCCATGGTGAGCGAGTGCGGGTTAGCGTAACTATGCGGGAGATGTGTGAGCGACAGCGATGACTTGTGTTGACTCGTGATGACCTCGTCGCGGTGGGTTGGGCATCAAGCGGTCAGGTGATAAACAGGCTCGCGACGAAGCAGTGCGGGCGGGAAGAAGAAATGATAAGAGAGGGACGCGATGAGAGCGATTTCGAGCTCGACCAAGCCGA
The DNA here is from genome assembly GCA_911649645.1 of Thelonectria discophora. Lineage (NCBI taxonomy): Eukaryota > Fungi > Ascomycota > Sordariomycetes > Hypocreales > Nectriaceae > Thelonectria > Thelonectria discophora. Next base: position 3,116,137 of record CAJVRK010000012.1, read on the forward strand.
CTCGGCGATGGGGGGAGAGAGAGAATGTGGTGGAGGATGCGAGGTTGCGAGAAGGATATCAATTGCTCTCTGGGTTGGTGTGTATACAAACACAGCATGTGTCGGTTGGAGACTCGTGCCTGCTAATTACAGCTGAATGTCGTCGTGGTGGTCAATGCGATTGGGTGAGCGGGGTTCTTCATCAACACCGTTGGAGGAGCAACTGCCAACTGCCTGGGATGCTGGGAAGGAGGGGCAATCTATTATCCGGCATTGAACCGACTCCTGCCAACTGGAATTCCATCCAGCCTTGTAACTGGGACCTGGAAGACAGCATTTCTACTGAGTCTCGCATCATTCCAGAGAGCCTGAACTGCATCCAATTCCGTTGATATCCGTACACTCCAATTCCATCCTCATGCTCTTGCCTTCCTGCGTCTGGAACTCGGAGCAATCGACTTACCGTCACTCATCGCGGGCACATGTTCCCTCCATTGCCCTCGATTTATACCACGAATTAGAAGTCGTGCCCTCCATGGTGCTACCACTTTTCTCATCCGGAATCCTCTTAATCCGACCTCTCTCGGATCTTCAAGGGGCAGCTCGTCCATGACGTCTCGTAAACCCTCCGATCTCCACGTGCAAACCACATTTGCAGACACTCGCTTTCCCAACGCATCCGTCGCAATCATGCCACACCGGGACTCGCATTGCCCCTCATACTCGTGGGGGACACCTTCAGCGACCACTTGGACGTGCATGTTGCAACGGTGACAGCCGGTTTCGACCGCACAACAGGGATCTAATCTTATCAATCTAGCCTCGGCGTGATGGCATCCTTCATCATGGGATCACCGTCCACGAGCTAGCGCGGCCACCTCCGCCCGAAGCCTCGTGGTCAGGGTCCTGTTTAGCTCTCTTAGCCTACCAGTTCTTTCGCCGTCATATCGTTCCTCGTCCCCCCTCATCCGCATCACATCATCGGTGAATCCCTCCCCGCACATGCCAACCTGAAGCTGTGTTTGTCACGGCTTTGTTTCCAGGAGAGTATAAAGTCGAGTACTCTAGCCTTCTCTTCCGCCCATCCTCTCGCAACCAGCCACTTCGACGAGTACGATTGCGACATGAAGTTCACACACGCCCTTGTCAGCCTTGCTGCAACTGCTCGTGCCTTCAACCCAGCCGACGTCTCCTTCGCCAACGATGCCAACACCAACGAGCATCGCATCCCGTCCAGTTTCGAGTCAGCTGTGATTGCCCGTCGCGTCCTGCACCTCACCAAGCTCGCGACGCTCTCCACCATCTTCCCCAACGCCAGTAAGGATGCCGATGCCGATGCTGATGCTGATGGCGCCGAGATTCACCTACCGGGACTCGACGGTCTCCCTATTGGCCTGTTGGATTACGTCGCCGACTGCGAGGACGAAGGGAACCCGACCATCCTCGAGATCAAGATCGCCACCACGTTCAAGAACGCCCGCGCCGGATCCAACATCACCCTATCGATGAATTGGGTGCCGCCCTACCCCCCATCGAAGCGCATAACCTTCCTCTCGCGGCTCGCAAAGTTCGTGCCGTTCCTCTCGTCGTCCGAGTACAACACGCCCGCCAAGCAGTCAGGCACCCCCGACACAGTGCCCTACTCGGCCGCCAACCTACCGCGCTTCTCGCTCATCGGTTACATCGAGGATGTCAACCCCAGCCCCCTCGCGGCGGTCAAGCTCGCGGCTTGCTTCACGGCGAAGCACCAAGACGCCAAGTATTGGCTGCCCGGCAACGTGATCCACGAGAGTCAGTGGTCGCGGATTGTGGTGACCAAGGTCTACTTCATCGGAGGCTTTGGCGATCGAGCCTATATTGGCTGGATTCCTCTGGATGAGTGGCAGTCTGTCAAGAGAAGCGACTGGGAGGCCATCAAGCTGCCGGGCGAGCAGAAGGGCTGGAGTGAGTGGTCTGTCGACCAGGCGCGTGATCTGTGAGGGCTGAGCTGGACTGGGCGGCTTCCGTGGAATGAGTTATTAGTATGAGACGACGATACGCACGATGATGCACTTCTTTATGAGTGACTTATTAATCGTCAAATTGGACATCTTTTTGGACACCGGTCTTCGAATAGACTTCTTGAGTGCAGCAGCAGCGGAGACGCTAACAAGGCGATACGCAAGAAGCAGGCGTTTTCTGCATGAGCAACTAATTACCTATTATCAGCCACTTCTCGTTACTCGACCTTTTTTTGACCTCTATCTTCCCCTCCACCTTCCGAGATGGCATGTCAGATAGCCGAGCCGGCGAGTAATTGGACGGGCAATATGTAATTCAAATGCACCTGTTTCACGCTTAGACCCAAGGACCGGCCGCCCATCAGCCCACGATATGCGAGAGGCGACATACTAACAATCACAGCGAAAAAAAGACGTGACATTTGGAACGGGGAACATGCTTGGCAGCACAAGAGAGTGAGTTGCGTGGCGTGTTCGCTGTGGTCAGCTGCGCGGGCTGCGCTGTTGGTGCCAGGCCAGCAGCTCTCGACCAACCTGGGGAGAGCATTTTGTGACAGGATGGCGGTCCGGAAAGGGACGGGCGACTATATGTGAAGAAGCCCAGAGAAATGCCCATGCCTAGCAGGATCTGGGAAGACTGGGAAAAGGCGATCGGTCCAGCAAGGGAGGACACGCGGAGCAACGTAGGGCAAAGAGACGCGGGCGCAAAACGAACCAGCGAGGTTGAGGGTGGTACGGGTGAGTGGTGACAGCACATGAGAAAGGCAAAGAAACACCAACCGTTCGGGCCGAGAGGAACGGAACGGACGGGGTGGTTCATTGATGCACCTCGATGGGCGAGACGAGGGAAACGAGAGAGCAGCGCGACTCGGGCGGGTAAAAGAGATACGTAGGTGTGCAACACTCAGCCAGGAGGGAGCTGCCTCACAGAGGGTAAGATGAGATGGCTTATTTTGTGCTGCCATCGGCGGGCCGGATATAGAGAGGAACAGAGCGCATCATGGCAGCTTCGGATTACGTTACAGGTTACAGGTTTCGCCAATTATCCGCATCACGGCGGACCGAGCAGAGCAGGGAAAACCGCTCACCTGTACTTATTCTCACAGAAGGAGTCGTCTCACTCTGATTACGTTACCTAACTCACTACAACCGACTTACCTACCTTGCTTGCTTGCCCAAGCACAAATGGTGTACCTGACTCGAGTCCGGAACCTACTCTCTCTTTTCTTTGCCTGGGTCGTGAAACCGGCTGCTGGGGGATGCGCAGCGAAGAGAAGGGAACCCAGTGTACGGAGGAATCGGAGCTCCGACTCGGAAGCGCTTCCGATGCTGGGTTGTTTCTTGGGCGGGCGCTGAGCTGGTTGGGGGGTTTCCATGGATGATCGGATTTAATGCCCTACTTCTTTGCTGGCGAGCTGTGTCGGCAAGGTTGGGCAAAGATGGGTACAGACTGCACCTCATCAGTTACAAGCACACCACGACATGGAGGCACCTCCTCCTCTCTCTTGAACTGCCGAGTGATGGAATCAAGCGTATTCGGACATGGGCCGATGGCGTCTTTTCTCCTGGCGGCTATCGGGGGAAGGAAAGAAAGCCACCAAACCTCTCACGGACCGCAAGGAACGGTCCCGTCGCCGCGCCCCCGGAGAGGGCGAAAGAGAGGCTGCGAATACGGTTCGCCTAGTATCTACTAGGAACTCTACGTAGTATTGTGCTGATTGTGCCGGGGAAGGGGGAGGGGAAATGTAAGTTCCCTAACTTCCCTTGATGGGATGGGATAGGATGGGGTGGCGCACAAGCCCTCCCCCGGAATCCGGACATTGAGTGACGGTTACGCGTGATGGGCCATCGGGCGATTTGGGAAAGAGGCCATCAGAGCCATGTTGGGGAGAGGGAAAAGAATTGAGTTGGGTACCCAGGCGAGGACTGGCTGATGATACGGATATGCACGTCGTTTGTCCCGGCGGTATCCCCTCGCAAAAAGCAACGAATCTGAGACAAGACTGGAGAAAGCTGGACCACTCGGCTGCAGAAACGTCATCCGGGTGTCAGCCAGCATGTCGTCGATGCGTCTTATTGTTGTTCATTGCGCGCACGGCACATCATATCTGGCCTGAATCGTGAGCCTTCCTAACGGGTAGTTGCTTGAGTGTAAGCCCGGCGTCCATGGATGCCGCGTTGTGACGGATAACTGCAGGGCACTCACTCATCACCATTCCCCTTGTCTCTCGGCTCGTCTCCTAGTCGCTCGCTCAAGAGAAACCGAATGGGCGAGACAAGAGGTGGTGTGCTCAGAGCCGTATGTGGTGGAAACGGGCAACGGGGGGCGTGGCCGTAATTGATTTTAGTCCGTTGTCACATTGATTGGGACACTTCCAATCCAATTGTGCCTATTTCGCTCTTAGTCAGCAAGCACACAGAGCAGCCAGTCACTGACGAGCAAAAAAAGAAGAGACAAATCGGCTATTGCGACGCAAAGGGCTGGTTGGCCCGTCCAAAAAGATTCAGCTTCAAGGCGAAGACCGAGCCAACCGCATTCGTGTCTTGTCAATGGAAAGTGGCAAAGCCCGTCCGCCCGTTCCCGTGGTACCCGTTTCTGCTGACGACCCCTGCTGGTTTTGGTGAGAGAAGAGAGAGAGATATTGACCCTGGAGGATGGAAGCCGCTGAGCACACAACCCATCGCTTTCCCCTTGTAGTGGTTGTCTCTTCGTGTTTATTTGGCTTCTTTTGGTGGTTCTCATTGATGATTGTCGAGAAAACGTTGTCTCCGTTTCCTTTGGACTGCTCATGGCCAGTCTTCCTCCACATCACAGAAACCGAATATAAGACGCACCGTCAGGCCATCCCCCAGTTCGGCCTTCTTCCCTCTTCCCTCTCTCTCCTCTGACGGTTGCTTCGTGTGCCATGGGCACCCAAAGACCCAAACCCAATGCTCAGCACGGCGAACGGACTACGGAGCCCGTTCTCGCCCGCAGATCGATTTGCCTTCTCCAGCTGTCTTATACCCGTCCCGGTATAACTTGTGTCGCTAGCTGTGGCCGTATCATCCATGCGGTCTAGATAGTTCTTATTTCCAAGCCACACGCCCCCCTTCAAAGGGACCCATCCCCTTCCCCCTTCCCGAACGGAGAGGAGGGGGGGGAGGATAATCGTCCCGGCAAATGGAAATGCCAATCTTCAGCGAGCCACTGACTAAGTCGGCCGTTCTTCAGCGAGTTTCCTTCTTGGACTCACAGTGCTCGGCGACCCATCCCGTTCCCATCCCATGCCAGTTGGTGCACATGCCCGGTCGCATCCACAAACCCCATCCCATCCCATCGACCCTTACCGCCGGCGCCTCGTGCCCTTGTACCTCCTGGCTAATGTCGTTTGTATTCGTTCGCTTTCTTGTCTCTGCTCTGTTGAATCTCGCCTCGACCTCGACGGGCAAGAGCGTTGGCAGTCGAGCACTTCTAACCGCGAACCTCAACAACTCGTCAGCAGACAAGTCGAACAGCCAACCACAACCCAAAAGCCCCTCTCCCTCTCCCTCACTCTTTTTTCGCTCTCCGTTCGGTCGGGCGACAACGGCAAAAAGAGCCCTTTTGGATTGGGGACGCCCAGTCAACCTCGTCCAAACCGGCCCACGACCCACTCCCAGGGCCTCGCTCCTCCGATTCCCGACTCCAACCTTGATTCAGGTCGCTCCTGCTTTCGCTCCGGACGAGGCGGCCGAAGGTTGTGACGCTCAACCCTCAACCTCAACCCTCAACTTCCTCAACCTCCAACATCAACCTTCAGCAATCCGCATCTTGGCCATCTAATTCAACTTCCCCCCCTTTTCCGCCTGCTGTGCCTCCCGCCCGATCCCCGCCGACCGTCGCACCGCATCGCGATTTCCAGCTCGCCCCAGCGACTTCGCCTTTTTGGCCCATCCTCCACCAACCACCACCACCACCACCGCATCTCCTCATCGCATCCTTTGATCAGCTTGTCGGCATGGCGCCCCCGCCCCCTTCCCAACAATGACCTCGAGGAGTTCCATGGGCGTCCAGCCGCGACCGCCTCAGCGGTCTGTCAGCTCCTCGTCGCTCCCCGTCCAGCGACCTCTCACCCAGCGGTCGCTGTCGCAGCACCAGCAGTTCATGCCCGCCTCGCCCGTCCGGAAAGACTCCAACTACATAGACCTCACCGGCGAGCCATCCGATGCCACCCCCAACCGATTCACGTCTACCCCCAGGAGGGGGGGCTCTCGCCTCAAGCTGGAGCTTTCCAACGACCCCTATCCCGAGCACATATCCATCACCTCGTCGCCGAGGAGTCTCACGCCCTCGCGCGTGAACCCCGATCCGTTCGAGGCCACCACGAGCACTTCGAGTCCCGCCCTCTCCAAGGCCTCGCAAGACTTCGATAACCCTCCCATGCCAATGCCCCGACGCCGCCCGCGCCCAACGCAACCCGTTTCGATTCCTCGACTTCCCGCGCCCACGCCCATTCATCCCAAGAAGGATGCCCGACCGAAGCCCTACGTCGTCGAAATACCTGCGCTCGCCCCCCGATACGTCGTCACTCGACCCGATGCTCAAAACCGAAATCCTGCCGACCCCTTCAGCAAGGGGCTGAATTCAGGTTATGCTGACTTCTTTCCTTGGACTGGCCAACACCACGAAGACGAATGGAACAGCGAGGCCATTATCAAAGGTACCTGGGACAAGATCAACCACAACGCCCCCGAGAGTGCTTCCGCCAAGATGGCCATTTTCCCGGCTCTAAAGCAGAAGAGCGGCCTCAACGCCCTATCGACCATCTTCATGGGCATCTTGAACCAGCGACGACATCGCGGCCAAGTCAATGCCCCTTCCACCTTCAAACCACCACCACGAGTCACCCTTACCGATACGAAACGAGAGGTTTGGTTGAAGGATCTGGCGAACCCCGTCATCTCATTGCGCCGTCTCAGCCGTACAATCCCCCATGGTATCCGTGGTAGAACCCTCCTCGATCAGTGCTTGAACAAGAAGGTGCCAATCGAAAGAGCCGTGTGGTTGGCCAAGTGCGTGGGTGCCAACGAAATTAGAGCCTTCAAGAGAAAGGGAGTGAATGGCGCTTTTGTCATGGGTGGCGAGTTGAAGTGGGCTAGAGATTGGACTGTTTTTGTCGAGCAGTTTGTCGACTCTGTCGTTTCTGCATTTGGCCAGAGCGACTGGAAGGCCAGAGTCACATATGCGTAAGTTTGCACACGATAGAAACCGTGAACCCCTCACCCTCTAACATGGCTGTAGTATCCGTCTCGCCGCCAGCTTCTATTCCGAGCAGCTGTTAGACCGCGATCACTACCTAGATTGGATTGTCTCCGGGATTGAGAATAGCCCCCAGTCCAAGATTCCCATGTGGATATTGATCGCCGAGATCTATTGGAAGGATTTACTACGCTCACGCAAATACGGCCGCAGGCTTGTGTTTGCGATGCTCGCTCACCTCCATGTGGTACGAATTTCAACTTGAGCACCTTTGATGGCTACTAACAGGATGTAGATTCACAACGACCCCGATGGAGACATTCTCGTCCAGCTCTCAAGCAGGCTCGCTCATCTACTCCATACCTTGACCAAATCTAACCCAGAGAGCTTCGTCGCGCCTGGCTTTTGGCAGAAATATCGACCCGCCCTCCAAGCTTTTCCTCTCCCCGACGAAGCGCAAAAGGCCATTGATGCCATCCAAATACGAAACTCCCGTCTCCTCGTTTCGAGCTCGGCTTCACCACCCGCTGGGCGGAATCAACTCGTCAGACTATTGGATGCGTCCCTGAAACAGCCCACCGACCGCGAACTACCTGACAAATGCTGGGCGGCCAGTGACAACAAGGTGCTCGTCATGAAGACGCTCGTTGAGTGGGCGACGTCTTTCCATCGTCCTGGCCTTGCCAAAGTCTACGTTGCAGCAAATCTAATCAGAGCATGGAGTGTCTTCCGAGTATGCCCCACCGCCCCGATTCTCGAGATTCTCGATGGCGTCAAACCTCACGACAAGACGCGCAAAGAGCTGGTATATCTACTTGTCACGGAGTTGGTTCGGAACAAACAGTTTTCTTTCTCGCAGTATGTTCAGTGGGTCATTGCGCGAGGAGGTTATCACGACGAAGCCGACATCGATCCGGATCACGGCCCGTGTTCCTCGAGGTTGCTGGTTGAGTTACCCATTCATGTCCTGAGTGAGAAGCAGCGATTGGAACGGGGCGCTCTTCTTCGACGAGCTGGAAACTACTCCATTTCTGACGAAGAACAGAATATTACGACTGCGCTCAAGTGCTTGAAGCAATCTCTTGGTCTTCCTCTGGCTCCGGGCGATCCTCTATCAGAGAGAAAGCCGTTGTCTCTGCGCAAAGTGTTGAAGAAGATCCGGAACAGCAGCAAGGCCCTCCGGAGCTACGTGGGATCCCAACTCCGGGACAACATGGTCAGCCAGTTTAGCAAGAGAGAGCATCCGCCCATGTCTCTGACCATGTTCACCTCGATCCGCGACATCATGGAGGCCGTTGAAGACTTTGCCATGTTGTCGGATATTCTTATGGCTTGTACCAAAACAGCTGATGCAGAGATTCTTGCGTCTTGCGCCGATACCGTCAACTCAAACCTGCAGACTTTCTTCGCCATCGGGAGCGCAGAGACCATCTTCAAGGGGCTCACCGAGCGTCTTGTGTCCATCAACGAGGACCAAGGCGTCGTTCCCCGGCCACTTCTCGCCGCGCTCGCCAGCCTCGCTCAACGAATGAAGGGCCACGAAACTATTGCGGAACAACTTCGCCGCGAGCTGGTCCAGAGCGACAAGAGCAATGCCATTGACGCATGCTCGCCCGTCTCCGACATGGCACCAGCGCCGACGCAAAGTGTGGAAGGAGGTTTAGTAGAGGATATTGAGAAGCTTCTCTCAACCGGAAACTCACTAGATCCGCCCAACATGAACCGGCTGTTCCGAGCCATCATCCCCCGTCTCGAGAGAGGTTGGTTCAAGAGTATGGACACATCAAGTCGTGTGCTCTCAACTCTGTTGGCCAAGATTCGCGTTTTCGACCCGCAACACTTTGACAAACTGATGACGGATTGGACGAGCCATCTTCGGTCCCTCCCCGAACGGCCCAGTTTATCGGGTCTCTTCCCCCTCCTGATCAGCACTGGTTGCCTCGCTATGCCGATTCTCCTCAGTACAGCCAGTCCCCCCTTTTCGGCCCCAACGCCTGAGACGGCCACCAAGCATGGTGCTGCCACGTACCTGCAGGAACTTCTGCAGCTGATCATCATTCCCTTGCCTGCCGCCACTGGTCTCTCGGCAGAGGAGAGCTATCGATTCCGCACCGAGCAGCGCTGTGCCAGATTTGAGCAGTCTCAGGGTCTTCTCAATCTCATCAAGAACAGTCTGCTCGAGTACTCTGGGCTGCGGGACATTGCCAGCCGAGCCATTCTGCTTCCCCTTGACGACGAAGTGTATCAAGAGAGTCTTCTCGAAGCACTCCGCCAGCTTGTGCTGGCAGACCCAGCCGCCGTATCTAGCGCTATGAGTCTCAAGTCACTCCCCGAAGCCGGCGACCTCGTCCAGAAAATCACGACCAACCTCTTAATTCCTGGGAACTCGGGAACATCGTCGATGTCGTTTGATGACATACTCCATTTCGCTAACGAGCTGACGCTGCCATTTTGCCAGCTCAAGCTCAACCTCGACCTATCCATGACGCAGCAAACTCCGGGCGAGGGCGATGATCACACTTCCCGTTTCGATCGTTTTGTAAAGGCTATGGACCGTGCAATTGAATCTGGGAACATCATGTGGACGAGCCTGTTGCCTTGTCTCAGTGACGACATAACGCAGCATCTCAAGAGTCAGGCGCACAACAACTTCTTGGACCTGATCCCGTCGTCCAAGTCGGTCGAAGATGTGACCGAAGCAGCATCGAACCAGGCGATCCACATGTCCCAGAACCTACTCGAGGTTGTCGAGGCCATCATATCTGGACAAGCAGCGCCCAAGACTGCTCAACTTACGGCCGTCATGGTGGACAAGTTGATCGACCTTTGGGAGATCATCATCGCCGGCCCGGACGACAGACCCGAGATGTACGATTCAGTGACCCATCATTGGCTTCCTGCCATGCTCCGCTTCATCACTCTACACAGCGTGTCAACTGAGCAACCGTCAGCGCCGCTCTCAAACGCCTCCGCCGTCAAAGCCCATGTTCCCACAGCCCACGATATCCGCGGCCGAGTCATTCTTGTCCTCTGCGGCCTCATGCTCGAATTAGAGTCGATCCCACCCGACGAAGCCGGCACCTTGGCTGAGCAGGTCCTGGATATGGCCATGCTGCTTGTAGACACTCTCCCCGAGGAGCTCCGCGCCCAATGCGCCAAGACAATCCTCCTGATGCCAGGCCATCTGCCAAGCCTGAACGCATCGTCGGATCCTCGACTATACTATCTTTTTAGCACACCACCCCCGGCGCCCACGGACAACCTGATGCTGTCCCACCGAGAAAAGGCCGTCACCGCCCACAGCGCCGCCGCTCGCGGCATGGGGGCGCTGTATGGCATCGGGCCAGCCATCCAGGAGCGGCTGAGTCCGTTCGCTCTCCGGCGCTGGGAGGTGCTTAGTGAGCCTACACCCAACGTTGGCGAGAACGACACGAGTCTGAGCCTCGGCTTATTCGAGGCCATCAAGATTCAGTGAAGCTTCTCTCCATCTCTATACACCACGCTTGCCTTTTCATAGGCATCATTTGACGAAACATGACGACCATCAGATCATTCTCGCACCATCATTTCAACATGAACCAAGACGGATCGAAGCGGCGGGCACGGAATGCGTCACACACATACTCACATACTCACACGAACGAACATCATTTTTTCCATTTTGTTATTTTTTCCATTTTTGTTTTTCGAAAGGAGGGGAGTCAGGGGGTATGACACAGCAATACATTAGAGAAAATGGAACTGGTCGAAGGGCGGACGAAGCTATCTTATACCCGTTTGTTTTGTTGATTTTTCTTTTTTGCATGGCGCTTTTAACATGTTGGTCGAGAGAACCAATTGTTCAGAGAAAGAAAAAAAGAGAACAGCATTACATTATTCTCATTGTCTTGTGTATGAAGCGAATGGGCATTCATCATCATCATCATCATCATCATCATCATCGTCATCAGCTTGTTGCTTTCTCATTGAAATGAGGGGAAAATGGGCATTCAAGGGGGGGGGGGGGGCAAAACGGCGGCGGTTCAATCATCATTGGCGTGCGTTCTGCTTTCTGCTCTTTTATTGGCTTGCTTGGGTAGGGGCAAAGGGAAGGGAGGTCTGGCTCGGTTCCTTTTGTAGTAAATCGAATACTCAATCCGTCGAATAGAAGAAAGCTTCATCAGTTCAAACTGAGTTTCTATCTCTTGTAAAGTCAGGTGAATGCTAGGTTCAGGCCAGTCAAGGAACCCTTGAGGAATAAACAATGTGTAACGTAGATGGATAAGATGGGCTCGATGTAGTCCACTGGGCACATTGCTCTTTATAGAAGCTACTGAAAGTCTGCCATGAACTTCAACGACGTACCAGTTCGTACCGGTCAGTGCCCCTAAGTTTCCGCGCGTCTCCCGTAAGCTCGACGTGACATCGCCAAACCCCCAGGTCATAACACGCGTCACGAACCACAGCCACCGCATAGATGTAGATACGAGAAAATTCCTTGTTAGTCGCAGAAGGAGGAAACACAACTCGGACGAAAGAAGACAAGAGAGAGCATGGACATGCTCGACCGAAGCCACAGAATAGGAAGAAGCTAGGTCTGAGTTTGGTTTAAATGCAACGACATTGAGCCTCTCCCATTCATTCCCCCTCCCATCCCTTCACACCCCCTTGTGTCCCCGATATTTTACATTAATAGCATCAGGTGGTTTAGCAAAGATAAAATCTTTGCCAGCAAGCGTCGCACCCAGCAAGAGAAAACAACATGAGGAAGAAAAAAGACAAAAAAAAGTAACAATGTGAGACGCCGTGCAACATTTATCCATCAAACAAAGAAAAAAATAACAGTAAACAACCAAACAATCTTCTCCGGATATCCTATTCTGCGCAAGAACTCCTGCCTGAAACCGCCTTTAATCCTCATCAAAGATCTGGTACGTGTTTTGCAAAATCGTGTCAATAACCTTGATCTGCCACCCGGCATCGGCAATGGCGGTTCCCGGATCGGTGCCCATGAGGGTAGGCCCGAAGATGACGGCCAGGTTGTGGGAGTTCATGCGGTTCGTGTGCGAGTTGTCCATGATGCGGTAGAGGTGGAGGGTGAGGGCGCGGAGTGTGGCGTAGTTGGGATCGGGAAGGCTATTGATAATAGCGTGGAGGGAATCCCGACGAACCACATCATCTTCATGCTCTGCGGGTGCATTGTCAGCTTGAACACGGGTGAGACGCGCGAGGGGAGATGGCACTTACTGGCCGCAGCGATGAAGCTATCATGGTGCTCCTGAGTAAGCAGGGGGTCGGGAAGCTCGCGAAGGAAGAGCTTCAAAAGTCCCGTTACGCTGTTGACATCGTGATAGAAATTTTCGGGGTTTCTAAAGTCGAGAGAGGGGTTGGACGATTCTGTCCAGCGTTAGCCAGCCTGTCTTCTCCGATAAAAGGGGTTGACCAACCAGTATCAAACATGTTTTTGAGCTTTTGAATGTGAGCCATGGAGCCTGACTGTCGGTAGATACCCTCCAGAGCAAGACCGTACAGGTCCACGGCCTGGATGCACTGATATACCACCATTGGCACTGCCAGGCCGTCGCGCTCATAGAGCCGGCTCAGCTGCAGGCCAAAGACGGGCTTCGAAGCTCCAGACGGTCCGGGCGGGGGATGAGCGTTACCGTAGGGAGGTGGTGAGCGGGTGGTGGCGGCGGGCGGAGGTGCGCTGGTCCCTGCCAGCTCCTGGGGGGCTTGAAACGGTCCCGATGCCGGAGGAGGCGTGGGGCCGGTCGGCTGGAACGACAGAGCACCGAGCTGAGGGGGCCCTGCTGAGCTGAAGGAGCCGCCTCCTCCATTGCCGTATCTCTGGTTGGTCCTTCCAGTGATCTGTGGCGGGTGGCTGGGCTGCGAGACGGGCAGCGTCCCTTGACTGAAGCTCCTGTTATGAGACTGAGAGAAGGGTCGTGGGTCGTCCGAAGGTCCACCACCAGCAGAGAAGGGGGCTTCCAGAGGAGAGGAGAGTCCCGTGATGGGCCCCAGGCCGAGAGTGCTGGTTCTTGAGCCAGGGCCCAGGGGCTGGGGTCCGGAGAAGCCGGTGGTTGTGGGAGTCGGTCCTATCGGGGTAGGCTGAGGAAGGGGGCCTGACGGCTGGTAGCCCGAGGGTTGGGGGGCGAGGACCTAACAAGGTTACCATGAGGCAGATTCTCCGAGGGGGTCGCTGGGCAGACTCACCTGGTGGCGCTCGTACTTGACATCGCCGCTGGAGGCGGGCAAGTTCCTGTGTTGCGCCGTCACATAGTCGTTAAAGTCCTTGTCGTTGTCTATGGACGCCACGGCTTGTCGGAAGCTGCGCTGGGTGGCATCGCCTCCCGGTCCGGAAATGGGGCTCACATTGAGGCCGTTGCTGAGCAAGAGCTTCTCCGCATAAGTAGCTGCGAGGGGTTAGTATGGTCCCATGGAGACTTGTCCAGGTTGAACGCACCAAACTTTTGCATCTGCAACGATACGCCGCGATCCGTCTCGCGGATCAGAGCCTGGAGAGCCTTGACGGCCTCGGGCCTGGTGGTGGCGACCAGCTGAGCCTTTTCCGATTGTAGGTTCTGGACGTGGTTGTGGTAGACCTGGTCGGCGGTCTGGACCTTCTTGAGCAGGTCCTCCTCGTGCTGCTGGGCCGACTTGTGCGCCTTGAGGGCACCAAACATCTTGCCCGTCTGGCGGGCCTCGCCCATCTTTGCGCGTTCGTAGTCGTCGGCGAGGGAGTCGTACTTTGTCTTGCTCTTGCGCATGGCCTGCTCCATGTCGGCCACCTTTTGCTCAGCCGACAGGCCGTTTGCCTTCCACGACTTGCGCTGGCGCTCGGCCGTGGCGGCCAGCTCGATGACTTCGTCGTGCATCTGGTGGATCGAGGCGGCGAACTGGAGGCCGTTCTCGGCCATGCGATCGTGGACGGCCGACATCTCGTCGTAGGCGTGGCCAAAGGTGCCTTGTCGGTGGTCGGGGCGGCGCATGTTGTCTTGGGTCAAACGGCTAAGCTTCTTGAGGCCATTGGCGTGGTCTTCTTCGAGATTGCATCGCTTCTTGAGGAACATGGCGAATTCCTGTGACGACGGGTGTGAGGGAGGGCTTGGTGGGATGGTACGATGGAGGAGGGGGGATATTTACCTTGGCAGAAGCGATGCTCTGCTTGAGGCGGTTCAGCAAGGTCCCAATTCCAATCTATCTCGGCATCAGCATTCACAGCAGAAGACAACAGAGGGGTTCGCTATCCGTCGCACCTCGGAGGCGAGAACCTCGGTGACTTGCTTCGGGGGATCGAAGGCGGGTTGCGACTGGTCAGGGCCATCGGAGCTCTGCTTGGAGGCCATCTCGACGGCATTGTCGGACGGCGGGGCCTGGGGGCTTGTGGGAGTGTTTCCCAGCGACATTGTGGCGGACGGATCGCGTTGGTGTTGAGGGGGAAAGGCCTCGACAGTGGGCGGATGGTATTCGGAGGCCATGATGCCTAGGAGCCTCGTGGAGTATTAAAAGAAGGGCGTTGGTGGCGTTTGGCGACGATGGGCTCACATTCCTTAGGAACAAGAGCTGGTTGGGCAGGAAAGGCACAAACGACGAGTGGGCGAGGATGGATGGTTGGATGGCGAGGCCACGGACCACGAAACTGGTGCGACAAAAGACAGCGCAGACTTGAGAAGTTGCGGGTGACGACAGATGCTAACGAATCACTAGCTAATTAGTTTCCAGGGCTCCAGGGCCTCCGGGCTACAGATTATATCCGTGCCTTCCGCCGTTTGTCTTCCCGTTTGCTTCCCGTACTCTCGTCCAGTACCCGATTTCCCAGTGCCACCACAACTGCCACTGTGCGCAAACACCAAACAGCTCCCCCGCAACTCTCTGCCTCCCGCTCCACCATTATCTGTTGCACATATCGTTGAATCGAGACCATCATCATCGTCTTTCTCTGTGCAACCATCATCCCCCGTCAATCTCCCTCTCCCGAAAATATGCCCTCACCCGTCGACCCCTTCCTTGCCACCACCCTTCCTCAGTCTGGAGATTGGCCCATCATTCCCTTCAGCACCCCCCGCCTCCCTCCCGTATCAACACGTCTCCGAATACTGTGCACACCCGACATTTCACGATTGCCTTGCCGTCGCAAACAATGCGGAGAGCGTTTGCCTGGGCCACCACCCGAAACTCTGCCTGCCGCCGATTTGGCATAATGCTTCCCTGCGGCGTGCCTCGTGTGATACCTGCCAGTAGTTCTAAGCCAAATCCTTCCTTTGAAAAACAATCACTGCCGTAACAATTCACAGCCACCATTCTCTGACCAGCTTACATGGCGCCCAATCACCGCCACCCAACGACATCCTCCCCAGGACATCTCCCCCTGGGCGCCCATCAAACACAAGCCGTGACAGATATTAAACGGCACCAGCCAAGCTAAGCTTAAGCTTGCAATCACATCTCTTCATCTCGATTTGGATCTCCACAATCTATCATGACGCAACACACAAAACATCAACGTAAGGGGGGTATGTACAAAATAAACATGAAGAAAAAGACATCCCACAGCTCGACACCAAGTCTCGCTTTGTCCAAGGAATAGTCAACAGGAACTCGACAGTAATAAAAGTCTTAACAAGAAGTTGGCACCGTGTGCCTTGGATCCGACATGAGCAATCGTCCTGATGCGAAAAGTGGAAACAGAAAAAGAGAAATACATGATGCCATGAAATGAACATTGCCTGCCTCCGCATGGCTAACCAGCCAGGTATCATGCTTGTGAATATCGACAAAGAAAAAGGGAATGGTCCGTCGTGACGGAACCGATGATCGCTTCAACGGTTCCGAGAGGTGCGTGAAAACAGAAAAGAAAATGAAAACCAAAAGAACCGACCCTCATGAGGGCCGTAAGGTATAAAATGCCGTATTAAACCGTCGTGGGTATAATCATCCCATGCTGTTCTCCCCAAATTTTGCGCCGTTTATGCTTGAACTTCTTCCTCTACAGTCTGCTCGCCCTCCGTCTTCGTCTCCTGGGCCGTCTTGAATGAGCCGGCGTCCTCTTCTTCAGGCCACTTGGGCATGGGTATAGGGG
Organism: Thelonectria discophora; assembly: GCA_911649645.1. Taxonomy (NCBI): domain Eukaryota; kingdom Fungi; phylum Ascomycota; class Sordariomycetes; order Hypocreales; family Nectriaceae; genus Thelonectria; species Thelonectria discophora. Next base: position 3,132,395 of record CAJVRK010000012.1, read on the forward strand.
CGTATTGCACTCCGTCTTTCGCCTCGAGCTCTTTTCGCAGGATCTCAATGCCTAGTTCCCACCGTCGCAGGAACTTGGACTTGCGCAGATCAAACGTGCGCAGAAACGTTTCTTCGAGTTCGGCTGCCTTGGCCGCTAGGTCGTCGAGTTCTTGTCGGTTCGCGTCCACAAGGTTCTCGTACTCGGTCTCTTGTCTGTCGACGAGCTCTTCCATGCGCTTTGCTTGGCGGTCTCGCATCACGTTGATCTTGGACTCGTGGAGCCTCTCCATGCCGTCTCGGAGATTATACTGTTGGCCAAGCTCTCGAAGGTCGCGCTCCGTCACCACACGCGCAGGTAACGCGCTGGGTGAGGATTCCGTGCCGCGGCCGAGACCATCGCAGTAGGCTTCCATGTGCTTCAGTCGGATTTTAACGCTTCTTTCACTGGCTTCCAGCGTGGTTCGCAGGTCCATCTCCGCAGCCACTTGTCGGTCTTCGAGGTGGGCGACGGTTTTCGCATGTCGTTCCTTCATCTTCTCTTCCTGCTCGGCTTGTCTATCCAACAAAGCTTGCCGCTCCGCGCTGTTTCGATCCAAGAGCATCTTTTTCGTCCTCGCTTTGAACTCCAAGAATCGCTCCATCTCTCCCATATGTAACTCTGCAAGCCGTTGGAACTCGACCCGGTTTTTCGATCGCTCCTCGGCTTCCTGGCGCTCGATGGTTGCCCTTGCCGCGGCAGCTTCCTGTGCTGCCTTTTCAGCTTCGTACTCGGCAATCAGAGCCTCCTCTTCCCTTCTTCGTCGTTCCAACTCATCCTCGAAGTCGCACGAGTTGGGACAGCCGAGCTTCTCGTCCCACACACCACCGCAGATGGAGCAGAATTCGGCACTGCAACGACATATCATACGCGTGTCGTCTTCTACAGGCTCGACAAAGCTCTGACACCTGAAGCATCTCCTCAGCCCCGGCTTTCCTTCCATCTTGATGGCGTGGTCCAGCTCCCAGTCCTCGGGGCAATCCTTGCCAGTGGGGTGAGCGTTTCGTTTGCACATGAGACACACTCGAGTGTTGCACTTGCGGCACGTTACGTTGAACGGGTGCTTGGGGTCCACCTTGTGGCGTGGTGGGATAAACTCCCCGCAGGAAGCATTGGGACAGAATACCCTCGCTTGCCAGGGCGTGCTATACTGGATGATGGCCTTGAGAAAGTCTTGCTGGTGATCCCGGCTCAGCATCTCCTTGATGACGTAGCCTGGCAATGGTTGGGCGCAGCATCTCGGGGGCATGGTCGTCTCGTCGCCCATGGCTTTTTCGATGATGGATCGAAGGCAATCTGCGCAGTAAGTATGTCCGCAAGGGATGTTGTGCAACGAGGTCGATGTGTGTATATCGGCACGGCAGAGGGCGCACGTCCTGCGAGTACTTGTCAGCATTGGCTTAAGTCTTGTGCGACAGTGCACGTCATTGAGAAGTAACCGACATGATAACTTCCATAGGCTGGGGCGTCTTTGACTTTTTCCTCCAGGGCATACGGTTCTTAAAACCCGATTTCACGCTGAACAGGCTCTTTTTGGTTTTGCCGCTGAAGACGCTCCTCGAGGAATGGTCATGCGGCGGCGGGTCCTTTGGGTGTTTCGTGGTGTGGTGATTGGGGTCGATTATTGACAGATATCTGTCGTACTGTGAGAAGCTAAGGTCCTTTGATTCCCGGACACTGGCCAGTCCAAGTTCGGGCGAGGCCGGCGAGAACAATGATGACTGGGTGGTCAAGGCAGTACTCGTCGACCCTCCAGAAAGCATTGAAAAGGTGCGAGCATTGTAGACGGTGGAAGCTGACTCGACACTGGAAGTGATCCTCTTATCGTTGGGGGCGTCGGTGGAGATGCCTAGAGCATTGGCCTTTGCGAGCAGTTGGGCGTCGACTTGAGACTCAGTCAAGCCGGGTGACAGGTTCAGCACGGCGTTGATGTAGGCGGGATCGCGGAGCTCGGGAACGTTGACGGTGGCGTCCGGGTTGGGGGCAGCAACGGCAGCGGCAACGGCATCGGGGTTGGGGCTTGCTGGAGACGTGGAAATTGAGTTGAAGGCCATGTCGATGGAGATGGTTGGGCTATGGTGGAGCAGCGCTGCGGTGGCCATGATGGGCGCAACTTGGATGCTGCTGCAGAAGAGAAGAAGAGGGAAGAGAGGAGATGGCGAGACTCGGTGGTGGATGAAAGAAAGGCCCTTCTCTCAAAACATGCTCGAATGGGGAATGGGAGGGGTGTGGCCCTTCCGGTGGCCGGATCGGAATCGTTTGTTGCTTTTGGAGAAGGCGTCTCGACGATCGGCGGAGGGTCGGTTAGAAGGCATGCACGGCACAAGTCGAGAGGAGCGCCTTTAGTGCTGATTGACCGACTGGACTGGAAGCGTAGGTGGGTAACGTCAAGGCACGAGCCGCCGCGGTGGGAGTGGGTGTGGGTGGTGTGCTTCCCAGGCTTAGTTGGGAAGCGTCGGTTTTAGCGACCAGGTATTTCGAATGGAGGCGAAAGAGAGAGAGAGAAGAGGCGGCTCGACGGAGAAACGACAGTTGCGGTTGAGGTGGTGGTGGTGCTGGTGGTGGTGGGATTTCGACCTGCTGCTGCGTGGGGTGACCTTTTTCCTCGTCGGACCCTTCCTTCCTTCTTTATTTTTGGGCTGAACTAGCCAAGCGCCCGAGTGCTTCTTGTATCCGTAGGCGAGATGAAGCCCTCGAGACGTGAAACTCGAGCAATCGGGACTAAAACAGGGCGAGGCGGCCGCGGTCGGGTTTTAGAATTGTTTGACTGATAGCTGAGCCGAATCCAAGTGACGGCTGATGACTGACGACAATGGGGAGAGATGGCTCTCAGAGACGGCCGGGTGTGGAGAGGAGGGAAAAAGGAAGCATCCAAAAGAAAAGAAAAATAAATATGGAATTCCCGAATTGGAGGCGTTTGGTTCCTTCAGCGCGAAAGTCAGCCCGGAGCCTGGACGAGGAAACAAAAACGACGAGAGAGAAGAGACAAAAAGGAGTTCCTCGGGGGATCCTTAATACTAAAAAAAAAAAGTTGAATCCGTCCCGTCTACAATGGTTGCCCTCTCCACCGTCCACTTTGGTATGCAGGGTTTTGGCTCTTCTTCTTTTCCCTGAGGGGAATTGAGAAGTCTGGTGCCTCGTGCATTCGTCGAGTCCATCTCTGGCTGCTCTGCATTGCATCTGCAGGTGCGGGTCGATGGGGTCATGATGGCTTCCAGTCGCAACAGCTCACATTTCTTTTCTTTTTGTGTTTTTACTTTTTTATTTTACTTTTTTTTTTATACTGGCTCGTCTGGCTCGTCTGGTTCTTCTTCCTCCCCGAGTCCTCTTCCCCTTTCGAGTCTCTTTTCTACCCTTCCCCCCCTCGTCTTCATCCCAGCAGAATACCACATGGTCTGCTGCGATACCCGGTCGAACACGGTCAGCAAAGGTCGCCTTGAGGCACGACCACCCCCGAGGCGTGGACCACGACCGGGGGTGTGCAAATGGAGTGCAAATGGAGTGCAAGTGGCCGAGTGCAAGCAGAAAAAGAATCCCCTCCCCATCGGCTCACGAGCGCGCTGGCGGGTCCGCTCTTAGTCCGGACTAGGGGTGTGTGAATGAGTGAGTGGTGAAGGGTGTCATCCAAATGGCTGATCCAATGCGTGTGAGTGGGCGTGATGTGACCCGACGACATTTGGCAGGATCAAGGAGAATTTCTTTTTCCCTTCTCTTGTCTGCTAGGGTCAGGCAGGGTTTCTCCCCTTTGGCTTCAGCCTTTTCTGATAGAATCATGTTGTGCTTCTTCCATCCTCCGGCAGATGCTGGGGGTGACAAGAACGAACGGGCCCTTCCGGTGCTCCGGTTTTGGGATATTTTATTAATAATTAATTGCGACGAACCTGAGGAACCTGAGGAGCCCCCTTTGCCTGGGCTTTCATGCACGGTTGATATAACCCCCGATGCACCGTCCACCAAACAATAACAAAAACATAGTGCCCTCTGTTATAAGGAGAAGATAGGAACTTGTATTGCATCTGGTCCGCGATAACCTCTGCCTCTCTCTCTTGGTCAAATTCCACCCCTTCACTAACAAAAAGCCACTCGCACAAAATGTGATGCGTCGTAGGCGGGGTTTCCTTTCTTTTGCTCCCCCTTTGACTTGATTCAAGACATGGTCTGCTTTTTTACCTTTCTTTTCTTTTTCCAACTTGCTTTTTTCCCATTTCTTTCTCCTGCCCCCCCCCGGTCAGTCAGTCTCGAAGGCTAAACTGTGAGACAAGATATGCAGGGGATGCTCATCTTCATTCTCTTTTCCTCTCCCTTGCCTTCTTCAACGATCTCCCCTCTCTCTTTACTTTCCCCTTGTAGAACAAAGTAGAAACTAGCTGCACATCACATCACGCAGAGAGACAATCGGTGATCGATCTGACACCGGCCCCATGCCCAATGCATCCTAACCTCCATGCCAATCCTTCTGACTCTTCCTCTCTACGAAGTAATTACTTCTGTCTACATGAGGAGAAGAAAAAAGAAAACAAGAAAGAGACGTATCACTTCCCCAGCCTCTCCTTCATCTTCGCGTACCTGACATAGGCGCGAACCGAATCACCATTCCTGTGAACGTCGTACGACTTGCTGACTTCTCCACTGCTGTGGTTGTATCGACACCGGAGCTAATATGTAATGACTATGTGTCGGATATCGTCAAGTTCCAATTGTCTCTAGAAGTCACGGCACCCGCCGAGTCCCACCGGCAATTGACATGGCTCCGTCGTAACGTGAGGAGTACCTTGGGTAGGTAATTATCCGTAACGTGAAGGAATATAAGATGTCAAGATTCGGTCATTGTTCCGTTGATGAGGCTGGCGCCGCTGCCGATTGCTCCTTCCTTCTCCCTCCTCCAAGCTCCGGCGCAAACTCGGACTAAGCTATTCCGCATCACGCACCATCGTGACCACGCCACTAGTCATTTTTCTTTTTTCTACATGGCCGTTTTTGCTTTTGCGCATCCCACTTTAGGAGAAGAGACGACAATGCTCCGGACTGCGTGAGAGTCTGAGCGCGCGAAATCAAGAGGCAGCCATGTCCGTCTTTTGCTCGCGAGAAAGAGTCGGACGGGAAGGAGGTCATCGCGAGTCAGACTGTCAAGCTGTGGGTGAAGCGGGAAGCGGGAGCAGACAGGTACCCGACCATGAATGTCAAGATACGTCATGGAGAATTGACAAAGCTGACGATGACAACACAGTCTTGCTCTAACAAGGCCTTTCTACCCAAATAGCCCAAGCAAAACGCTCCATCACTGGATGCACGAACACGTTACACTCTGCGTCTTGCTCCAACACATGAGACATGACAACACTGAACCTGAACAGCGCCAGGAAATGACATTGGTTCACAAGCAAGCAAAAAGCTGCCAACTGCCGATCCCCTCCTCTAGCGGCTCCAGTCGCCGCTAGCACCCCGCGCCATTGGCAACTCGACCGCAGCTGAGTTGAGTTGAGGCTGTTCCTTCTGCGGGTTTCGGGCGCGGGATGAAAGTGGGAACGAATCTTGGTGACGGTGGGCAATGTGTAATGATGGTGATGAAGCCTAAAAGCTGCTCACCGCCGTCCAACTTGCCGATATGTGAACTTATGCATGTCTCGGACAGTCCGACGCCGTCTCCCAGCAATGTCGGTAATTTGCTACGAATGCTTCTCAAGTCGTTACCCTCTCGTTGGGTCAGCTTGTTTGGCAAACACCCCCTCGGATCCGCGTCGACGAGCATTTCCCGTCTCCTCTTTGTGCCACCGCCGCGCCCGCAATGGCGGGACACGACCAACATTTATCTGGTGGCTTTCTTTCGAGACAGCAACTGGAGGAGAATTTGTGGCTTCGCTTAGCAAGATTTGGGTGAGACCGAGGTCGGATTTGGATCGACAACTCGTCCAGATTGCCGGGTCGCCGAAGCCGAGGGACGGAAGACGGAAGGGGGACGGAAGAGGACCGGGCCGACTGAGGACTGCGGACGGCATGTAAATGCTTGGGCCTTTCCCGGGAAGGACACGAGGCCATTTGGGATGGTCATCTTGGTCACATGGGCATCGCTTTGTCCCGAGCAGTAGTCATAGACCAGGGCGGTTGGTGATGACGACTGCAAGCGACATTTGGATGGACATTGTCCGCGAGTGCGTGTCTTAGTGAGATGAAGGCCCATCTGCATCATTCCCCAATGGAGGGGCATGCCAGGCGCTGCCCGGACACTGGGAGTCTTTTTCGTTGCTGGATGCTTCTCTGCTGGTTGGAATGTTGTCATCTTGCCATGTCTCGGACAAGACGGGACGAAAGAGGAAGAAGGCAGGTGAGAAGTACGGGGCGCAAGATGATGTAGGCTGCTCGGCACTTTCCATTTTTCATCTCTCATCACGAGCTGACGTGCAGGGAATAGGCAGATGCCGGGTGAGGTTAATATGATGGAAGAAGCAGAGCCTCTCAGTGACACCATCCATCGGGTACCTACTTGGCGGTTGCTGTCGAGGAATCATTCGATTACGTTGCTTGTGCCACGGCCGACGAGGAATCACGGCTGATGCTGACGTTGATGCTGATGCTGACACCCAAGAATCATGGCCGATTGTTGAGCCTCTTTCAAAGCCAGCCTGTTCTCCTGTTCGCCCCAACAATGCTCCCTTCTTTTTGTATCCGTATTGTCAGTGCATCTTCCTGCAGTTTCCCGCCCCGCCAATAGTAAACGATAACCACCTCTGCTCCGTGCTCCGTAAACCACAGGGAAGCCACGGTGGGAAAAAAAGAGAAGAGAAACTTCCCGACCTTGCAAACCATCGTCATCGTCAAGCTTCTAGCGCGGCCGTTTGACAGAGTTGGCGTCAGCGAGTCGAAGTCCCTGGAGCTTAGCGCCTCACTCGGCTTCGAGGACCAGGTGCATCCTTCAGCTAGAAAGCTCCGCCCCCCCTGCCGAGAGCCCCAGTTCTCCAGACTCGCCTCCTCTCCCTCAACAACAACAACACTACCACCACCACCAAACAAACCGTCGCCGCGGCAGCATCTCGAGAGCTCTGTTTGCATCCGGATTTTGGCTACTTCCTCTTGGATACACCAGCGCCCTCCAGTCCACACCGCACTCTCTATTCCCCTCTCGCCTAATCCGCGCACTCGCCCTTCGCCATGGCTGGGCTGATCGACCCAACCAAGACGGGCAAGTACCCCGTCATCCTCGGCGACAGCCTGCGCGGCAAGACAGTCAACGAGGTCTTTACCGCTATCCAGTGTACGCCCTCTCATCACTTTCTCTTTTCTCTCTCCACCGTGCTGACCTCCCTCTCTAGACAACCACAAACCCGCCCTCTCATCCGCCTCCGCGCCGAGCTCAGCCCGCCTAAGACCGTCCACCCCTGGCAAAACATCCTCATACGACCTCACATATACAGACAACAACCAGAAGTTTGCCTTTAGCGGTCCCAGGCAATCCGACGAAAAGAAGTATGTCTTGTACTTTAGCCCAGCCAAGCAGGCCTTCGTCCTCGACAAGGTCGATTCCACCTTCAACATGAACGTCACCCGCCTCTCCGGCAACAACGACCCAGAGAGCCTCCGCCGCCTGCATCCTCACATCGACAACACGCCGAAGCCCGCTCCCAAGGCGGCCAAGCCCGCGGCTGCGAAATCTGGTCCGTTGAAACCGCCTCCCAAGCCTCGCGCCAAACCGGTCCTCCCCGCCAAGAAGAAGGACTTGCCGGCCCAGCGCAAGAAGCCCGAGCCCAAGCCGCCCGCCAAACCCATGAACCTCGCCCTGCCTGTCGGGCTGTCGCCGCAGGAGATGGAGAAGAAGAACAAGGAAATGGAAGACGCGAAGCAGAAGGAGGCGAGCAACCACAAGCCAAAGGAGAAGCCCCAGGGCGACGAGTTCGACTATGGCGACGACGAGGACGATGATGGCGGCCTGCTCGTCGAGTACCCCGACGGCGACCCCGCAAAGGTGGCGTCCAAGACGGACTTCTCGCCGGCCTTTACGTCGGTCCGGTTCGACGACTACATGAACAATCGCGAGTCGGAGGGCGACGGGGACGATGATGACGAGGACGACGAAGACAGCAAGATGGAGGACGTCTTCTCGGGCGGCGACTTGCAGAACAAAATCCACATGCCGTTCCAGCACGACAACCCCGAGGCCGACGTGGTCGACGACAACGAAGTGACTGTCAACGACGACGACTTGGAAAAGGAGCTGCGGATGGCTTTCGCTTTGGACAACGCCGACGTCGGCGACGAGAGCGAGATTAGTGAAGAAGATTGAGCTGGTTCTATATGGACCCTTTTGTGTGTTGGTTTGCTTCTGTGCTTTTTTAACGTCTCTAGGCACAGGAGGGCGTTTATAAGGACAAACGGAAAGGGAAACTTGTTTTGATTCGGTTTCCGACATGGGAATATTCGGACCGAGATTTTTGTAATGACGGTCGGCGTTGGGAAGAGGGTTCTTTTTGCGATACCAGCTCACGGATGTGTTTTATTCAATTACAATGTTGTCTGTTTTATCCGACTACAGTGTTGTCTGCTTTTTGTCTGCTGCCTTGAGACCGATGGAAGTAACGAAAACATATAAAGTTATCATCTCGCGTCTCTTCTAGTCCATCCTCTCAGCCCCCTCCCCCTCACAATCCCTCTTCCACCTATCCCCCTGCAACCCATCCGTCACACCCACGATCTCGTCCTCGCACCAGAGATGGGTCCTCGCGACGGCAAGCACGGAACCCCACCGCCTGAGGTGGTCCTTGTCGAACGTGCCGACTGCGACGGAGATTTGTCCTCCGTCTTGATCCGTGTTCTGGATCTGGTTCTGGGCCGGATCGGAGGGGGGGGCGGATGACGAAGAGCGTCGCCAGAAGAGGAAGCTTCCGCAGTCGGAGCAGAAGCCGCGCTCGCATTGGGGGGTTGCGCGGTAGGTCTTCAGGGTTGTGGTGGACGAGGAAGTGTAGGTTAGGGAGGAGGAGGGGATGCCGTGGAAGCGGGCGAGGAGGGAGCCGGTATTGCGGCGGCATTGGGAGCATTGGCATGTTACGCACTACAGAGGTATTAGATTTGGGGGAGGAAGGTGAGGAAGAGGTGAGGAAGAGGAAGAAGTCGTACTGCGGTTTCAAACAAGTGGTCGGGAGGAAAGGTGATTTTGTATCGGATGGCGCCGCAGAGACAGCCGCCTGTGATGGACTGTGGTGTTTCTGCCATGATGGTCTAGGTCTGAGAGTTGTAGGAATCTTAGATATGTAGACAATAGCAAGGGAATGCACATGAAACTGTATTATGTTCCAGTCAAGTCTTGTTCGATCGACAGTGTCGCCAAGCGAGGCTATATATACTCGTGCGAACGGGGTCATGTCAACGACGCCTTTCACCTCCTCACATGAGGTCAGTGCCGTCTTGGCCATCCTGACGTCGACCAGTCGAGCCGGTGATTACAGACAGTGCTAGATAGGTAGGTACCTACTATACTTGTCTTGGTGCCGTAGGTAAAGCCAAGCTGCCTATCTGGTTCCTATCTCCTCGGCCCAAAGACAAACCCTCTGCATAACGCCGTGATCCATCATAAGAAACCGCTCATATCGCCTCCCACTTTGCAATCCACCCTACATTCTCCCCCGCATTCCTCACCACGCACAACCTCCCCTCCTTGTCATCCGCCCTCACGTCTCCCACCACCTTGTCCACCGCCACACACCCCATGGCCACGCCGCGGCCCTCGGCGAGACAAAACGCCCCCGTCGTCACGAACCCGACCAGGTCCTCCGCGCCGGGAACAAGCGGATGCCCACCGATATCCAGCTGGTTGGCCTCCGCCGTCGAGTTTCCCTCGTCCGGCTCGGCGATGAGTTCCAGCGCGATCCGCCGCTTCAGGCTCTCGAGGTCAAACGCCTTGGTGCCCCGCCGAGACCTCTCCTTTTTGGCTAGGCCGTTAGCCGGGGGCACGCGGGCGAGCCACTGGGCGCGGAGGTCGCGCGGCAGCGAGCCGCCCTGCAGAGAGGCCTCCGGGGGGATCGTGGCGGGGACTTCTGCGCTGGAGGCCGGGGCTAGGACGGCCGGGTTTCGGGGGAGGCGGTAGATGCGTGCGCACGAGGTGACGATGCCGCGGCCGAGGACCGATATGCGGATGTTGAGGATGGCGTTGGGGGGGGGCGGCTGCTGCTCGGCTTGCGGGAGGAGCAGGTTGTGAAAGGCAGTTTTGGAGACGCGGTTGAGAGCCATGGACGGCGCGAGGCCCTTCCCGTCCCCCGTCGAGGCCGATTCGTCTTGATCAACGTCCATGGCCCCGCCGTCGCCCTCAGTCGGCTCGGGCGGCGTTTCCAACCGCGAAGGCTCCAGCCCAAACAAGAGCTGAAAGTCATTGGCATGCCCATCACCGACTTCGCCGCGTCTGCCGGCCCCGAGGTCGAGCGAATCCCACTCGACCCGTTTGCTCCTGGGCCGCCTTTCCCACGCCCTCCTCCGCATCTTCCTCTGCTCCACCTCCCAGTTCTCCCCGGCGTCCGTCCCGACAAAGTCGCCGGGGAACCAAGGCACCCCGCGCTCAAAGGCCACCTGGCGAGCCTGGTTCAGGCCCGCGAACCTGGGGTTGCCTCCTGATGTCAGGGGCACATGGACGAGGCTGTGCCAGATGGGCAAGATGCACTTCCACGGCGCCAGGAGAGTCCAGTTTCCTTGGATTTGCGTCCCGGATCCGGAGCGGGTGGCCGTTAGTATGATAGGGATGGGGGGGTCGGCCGAGGACCGTTTTAAAGGAGAGCCGGGGGTGTGTCCTGTTCTCCGTTTATTGATGGACTTTTGTGACGGCAGACAAGACGCCTTCCCCCTGGCATCTCGATCAAATAGGTCAAACGGCTCGAGCTTATCCTCTGCCGGCCATTCTGCAATGTTTTCCAAAAGACTTATCTGCGCATCTGCGTCATCGCTGATCTCGAGTCGCCTTGGAGGGTACCGCAGCCGGGCATCTTGAACGGAGAAGCCAAGAACAGCACCGGCAGGGAGTGAGGCCGAGTTAGTTAGACCCGACAGCGACTCGAATAGGTCTTCATGATTGGTTTTGGTAACGTCTTTGCCCGGGTACGGGCTCAAGACAGACAGCAGGGCTTCGGTCGATGCTGGACCTGTGAGTTCAATGCTTCCAATCTCGAAGCGCAAGTCTTCAATGTACAGCCGCGGTGTTTCCATCTTCACGAATCGAAGCAGCTCATTAAAGAGCTCGAGAAACGCCGAGGGGTGGATCCGAATAAAGGCCTGTCTTTGAGTCCTCTTCGGATCTCGACTCACATCCCTCGTGAACGGCTGAGGATTCCACTGCACCGTAGCTGGACCGATATCCCTTCTTCCTCCATCTCCTTCTCGACTCAAAAGACCTGTCCGAGATCGACTGCCCAGTCTCCACTTGCGGCCCTTTTCGTTCCAATATGAATCATCCACGAGACCGAGTTTCTTGAGCACGCGCTCAATACCGATTGGGTTGCCATATATCCCTATGGTGCTCATGTACGAGGTATCCCAAACAAGAGCGCCCCTGTCGCCCTGCGCACGGTGTGTCGGCCGGTAGAGCTTCTCGTTTGGCGTTAAAGGAATTGCGAACCGCCAAAGGGGATCACTGGGAGCCGTCATATGGGAACGTTTCGTGTGCCATACGTGAGTCGGGAGCCACGTTTTATTCAGTTGTCGCTTTCGGAATCTAGCCGTGGGTGTGGGTGGTTCGTTGAGTTCGTTTCGTCGAATCTTGGGCCTCGGTTTCCGTCTTACAACCGCAGCATCCTTTGGAACATCGCCTTTGGTCTCCTTTTCGGTCTCCTTTTCGTTCGCCTTTGCTTCTCTGACCTTGCGCTTTCTCGCCGCCAATATCTTCAACTTCTTTGCCGTCTCGGCCCGTATCCGACCCTTCGTCGTCCTCGGCTTCCGCTTCCTCGCCTCCACAATCGGCGTGTTGTCCTCCCCCATCTCCTTCCACGCCCGCGCCCTCAACCGACGCGGCACCCGCTTGGGGTTGTGGCTGGCGGTGCGACGGCGCAAACCGCGGGGCACCTTTTGAAAAGCGCGACTGCTGCCGACGGCCTTGGACGTGGCCATGCTCTGCTCCAGGGACCGGATCTCGAACTCGTGGGCGGCCAGGAAGGCCTGGAGATCCAGCTCGCCATCCTTGAGGGCGGCCTCGGCGGGCTGGGCGGGAATGGCGCGGGCGACGTGGACGAGCTTGGGGCGCTTCTGGAGGTTCGCGTCGTTGGCGGCTTTTCGCTTGTTGTCGCCTTGGCCGATTGAGGCTCCGGACCCAGACCTGGGAGCCATGGCGAGTTCGGAGGTTGAGGGGAAGTTGGCGGCGCGTTGCAAATGATGGAGTTTGCGAGCGGGCGTGAACAAAATGATGGAGAAAATGAAGCTTTATCGATAAGACGCAGGGTGGAGCTGGCATCTTGTCCGTCCGCTTATGGAGTCTGCCCCGCATTCAGGACATGTCGTGGATCACGGTTGCGACAACCTCAACAAAGGGGACAAGATGGCTGGTATATACTTGTATATGCTTATATTTAGGATATCCGTGTAAATCATCCGTCTTGCTAATGTGACGTTCTGGTGTCAATGCAGTGGCATCTGTCACACCCAGCCCGGCTGACATATCAGCCGTTGCCAAGTGTTATCCCCAACTTCCCCCCTACATTTGGGGTAATTCACCTCACACGGTATTGGAGTTGGACACATTGCCCGCTTTCAATTTTCCGTCAGCTTCCTTCAAATGACACGTTCCTACATGCCCTTGTGACCAGGGAGCAACAGCATTTTGTGCTCGCGACTACGAATACCTCCTCCCCAAGAACTGCGCCTCAAGACACCCCGGTTGAAAGACCACAGAGAGAAACACTTTGTTGATACACGTCCACAAACCTAGCTAGCAAACAATTGAAAGGGAACACGGCACTTGGCCTATGCTGAGCATGTCCATGCCCTAACGTTACCTATCCCCGAGTTTTCCTTGCCGTCCAGCCCAACTTCCCCCTGCGCCATGCAGTAGAGGAAACGAAAAAATTTCTCAACAAAAACAGACCCCGACTCCGAATGCCGCTTGCTTAATCGTAATACCGTAAACTCCTCCCTTCGTAAGTGGCCATTTTGAGAGGGGAAGCGGTGAGACCTTCCCCGAGTCACGAAAACGCACAAAAACACCCTTCGCGACAAGATTCAATGAAGGGCGACAGTCAACCATGACTCAACCGTCTACTCATCGTCTTCGTCGCCGATGGGCAGGTGGAAGTGCTGGCGCACCACCTCGGCCGACTTGCTCAGAGGTTGACACTTTCCGCAGAGTCTATGGCCCCTACGCAAGATCAGAATGTTTGTCCAATAACAAACAGCGTGCCGTAGCCGAAGCTAATGTGTCGGCGCAGAGGACTCACCAAGTCTCTGAGCGGTCGAGGTAGTTGGGCTTGCAGGGCTTTCGGTTGATCTCGTACAGCGGACACCATCTTCGGACCAGCCAGTTGTGGTGCTTGCACCGGAACTCGACCTGTTGGCAAGCACGCGTCTGGTTAGTCCTCGTCGCGACGAGCTCGACCTTGACATACGTAAAAGTAGTCACACATGGCAGCTCGGTGCCGGGGGAGAAGGTAAGTCTGGGAGTGAAGCGGACGGTAGCAGGGCGGAGAGAACAGATGTGAGGCTTGAAAAGTTGAAAAAGACGATGCCGAGGCCGAGAGAGCGAGGCGAGGGAGAGCAAAGGTATAAATCAACTCGACTCAGCGTTTGGGTTAGGGGATCACTGCCCTTTTACCACGTCGTAGGACTCGACCTCTCTGGGCTTGGTTTGCTGGTCCTCACAGGCAGCTCCAGGTCGTCTGTCTCACATACGGTGGAGAGAGGGGTAGGTTGGACGCGGTGAGAGACGGTTGGGTGCATTAGATCAGGCTGAGCCATCCGCGCGCGTTGGAATGCCGCCCCCCAAAGCATCAATCAAACGCCAGTCCAACCCTGTTTTCCCAACGGGCATCCAGTCAGAGATATTGAAATCGTGAGAGGCAAACGAGAACTGTGATTGAACAGATTGGCCGACGCGGGTGCTGGAAAGAAACAAATACTGGCTTATCGTGGCCCTGGCCGTGGGTGCAGCCTGGGCAAAGCCACACTCGGCGCAATATTCAGAGACAGACGTGAGATAATGGTGGCTAAATCGGGAGATGAAAAGGTCGATTACATGCGCCAAGTTTGGAGTGGCGGGCTCTTCTTCCGGCCTCTGCCACCACGAGGGAACCTTGGAGCAAACAACGAAGCCGTCTTTTCTCTTTTCTTTGTCGTTTGTCGTACTCGTACTCTCAATGAAGGCCCTCATCAATTCGGACTCTGTGCTACCTTATGCAGCCCCCCGCACGTTAGTCGGCGTGACAAATGCATGAGGCCGGCCATTCATTCCATCAGGTTTCACTTTGCAGCGTTTGTGATTCCATGCCTCAACCATCCCCTCTCGCTGGCTTGTGATTGTCACTCCTCCCTAGGTCTCCTCCCTTGGTCTCCTGGTGCGATGTGACCCTGAGGCGGCTCAAGCGAGGTGCCCGGGTTTGGCAGAGGCGGTTTGCTCTGTAGATTATCGACCCAGGGAAATCCGTATATGCCACAACCCGTGCGGACTTACTCATTGCCCTGCCGACGATGGATTGCAGGGACCATGCTGCGACGCAGAGCAGAACTTACTCGAGGTGCTGAAATGGCCTCTTTGGGCAAGACACGGGAGGGTACATGTGCGGAAAAGAGGACAGAAACAGTAAATAAAATGAGGCATTCCACGCTGACTTGGCCGTTTGCCTTGTTTGCCTTGTTCACTGGTGTGAAGGATGGAAGGTTGACTTTTCAACCCCATCATCATCGGATCGACCCTCGAGAGGACAAAAGAAGCATCAATTGGACCGCCAACAGGGAAGGTGCCATGATGATGGGCCGGGGCTGGTGATGATCCGGCGCCGTTCCGGCAGGTTAGCTCCTGCCTGGTCTGATCAGTCCCACCGTGGCCCCCCAACCACCAACTACCAACCTTCAGAGCCTCCTCGTTACAGCGCTCCTCGATCCAATCCGTCCCGTCGGTGAAGAAGCTGGGCTGAGACTCCCTCGTGAAAGTGACTTCCATGACATTTACCAGCCATGAATAGCCTGGAACTCCCGCCAAACTCTTTGTTCCGTTGCGAATCTCTATTGCATCACCTATAGACTATAAGCCCGTTTTTTATCCCACCTCATCCTGAAGGCTTCAAGTTTCAACATCCCCTCGGTCGCACTCAACCCACACCTACACCCACACCCACACCCACCAAAGCGACGCCTCTCGACGTCCTTGCGAAGATAGGGAAACGCAAGACTCGGAGCATCGCCGGTGGCCTCCTTTAGGATTGGCGCCGCCGGCCTGGCGAAGAGCGCCGTCACTTCAGCATGTCCTCATTGAGTAAGCCATCCCAATTCCCCACCACTTCTCCATCATCGATGACGCGAGTCATTTCTCTCGCGCCATCAGCCTTGTTTCTTCGTTCCAAACGTTCTTCTTCAGCCTCATGGGCTTGGGATGAAATGCCGTCTTGGCCGAGTACGCACACCTGGAGGCTCGAGTGAGCTTGGTTCTGGCTCTCAGATACTCAGATAGTACCTATTAGCCCTTCACATGTCTTCATCAGGGATATCGTTGCATTTGGCTAACATGGACTTTCTCAAACCCCAAGTTGGCAAGGCTCGAAAGGTGAGTTTCTGATCCCTGCGTCAATGTCATCAGAGCAGAACTGACAAGATATATCAGCCTAAATTTGAGCTTCACCTCAAGGTATGTCGTGGCTCTCAGCCTCTCACCTGGCTTCACATCTCACTCCCGCCAGATCTACGACCTCAACAACGTCCCTCTAGTCAGCGGCCACTCGCAGGTAAAATGGCACCTCACCGGCTCGATACACGCGGAGCATCGCGGGCGCACGACAAAGTGTCCCATCGCCAACCACCGGGTCGACTACAGCTTTGTGACACTGGTACCGTCGATCCGCATCTCCATTGACCGCAACAACAGCCTGGTCGAGTGCCCCTTTGAGCTCGAGATTGTCCAGGAGTTCGCCCTCACCGAGAAGATGAGCCTCGGCTTCGTCCGCCTCAACCTCAGCGAGTACGTCGAGGAGAGCGAGGCCTTCACCAAGGACGTAGCTTCCCCCGGTCGCAAGCGGAGCAACAGCGCGGGCGTGAGCCCGACCCGGCCCAACCGGGACGCCGACGTGGTCGAGGACGGCATCATCCGCCGCTACCTGCTGCAGGAGAGCAAGGTCAACAGCACCCTCAAGATCGGTATCCTAATGATCCAGGTCGACGGCGAGCGCAGCTACGTGGCGCCGGCCCTCAAGACGGCCCCCGTCTTTGGCGGCATCGGCGGCATCATGGCCGAGTCCATGTCCGTCGAGGATGACGTCGGCCGTAAGTCGCCCTCCGCCGCCTCCATCTTCCGCCTCTCCACTTACACGTCGCCGGCAGCCGCCGTCCCCAGCCTCTCCAAGCCGCGGGACGCCGCCGAGCTCCAGGACCTCTACCGCCGCACCCTGGCCGCCTCGTGGTGCCGCCAGCCCAGCGAGCTGCCCGCCGACGAGTGCGTCGAGGACATCTTCAACGGCGGCAACGGGTGGAAGACCAAGCCCGCCGAGTCCATCCCCCCCGAGTCCGACGCTGACGACGACGTCGACGACTTTGATGGCGCGTACGACTCGGACGCCCGGGACGGTGGCTCCTCCCTCCGGCCCCGCGACGGCCGCCGCATCGCCTTTGCGTCCACCACCACCGTCCTCAGCAACCACCTCCAGCCGGGCCACGTCGCCAGCAACCACACCCTCCCCTCGTCCTCATCGGCCGCCTCCATCCGCTCCCACCGCCGCACCCCCAGCAACTCGAGCGACAAGAGCGTCTCCACCGTCACCGTCACCCCCCACGGCCACCACTCGGGCGCCCATCACCACAACCTCCACCACCACCACCACCCGCCCGGCCGCAAGAGCGTCCGCATCCATGAGCTCGACCACGTCCGCAGCATGGCCAGCCTGACGTCGTCAATGACCATGGACAGCGACCAGATGCGCGACGTCGGCATGCGTCGCTCGCGCGAGGTGTCCGAGCTGGACATTCGGGGGGACCTCATCGCCTGGAAGATGCCCGGCGACGCCATGGGCTTGGATGTCGTTTAGAGAAGGCAAGGTCCGAGGGTTTGGTTGGGGGATGGTTGGCATGTTGCGCCGGGAAAAGAGCGGTTGACTGTTCTTGGGGCGATGTCAGCTTGAAAGCATACTACATAACAGAGCCAACAACACTACTCTCTTCACTATCCATCACAAGCACTCATACATTAAGCACTACACTTGACCCATAGATTCAAAGACCGCTCCTCTCTTGGTGTGTTAAAAAAAGTTTGAATATTGGATTCTATCATTCAAGTCATCCTAGGGCGTCCCTAAACATTTCGGAACCCCCGATCTATCGCGCCTCTACATGACCCGTTGACTTTTGTGCTTCCGCCTTTATAACATCACCAACGCAAAAATCCCGTTCGTTACTTTTCCTCCCTATTTCCAGATAAGGAATCAAATTCTTCCGTCCTCCCGCCCCTAGCCAAAGCTCTCGAACTCACTCCCCCTCGGCCAAGCCCCTTAAACTTACTGGCCCTTGAGGTTTCCTCGCACGCCTCCCTTGCCGCCCACTTCCCGGGCCGTAATGGTGACGCCCAGGTCGGCCTGGACGTTGATCACCACTTCGACCTTACCGCCGGCCTTGACGCCCTTGATGGCGGCCTCAGCGAGGGGGCTGCCGACCTTCCAGATTTTCTCGCGCGTCTCCTCCTCCTCCTCCTCGTCCGAATCAAAGTCCGAGTCATCCGAGTCGGCGGCGTCCTCGACGGTGGCATTCTTGGTCTTGGGCTCGGGCTTGGTCACCTTGATGTGGGTGCCGCCCTCGACCACCTTGATCAGCACGTCGCCGCCCTGCTTGGGGGCGGGGATCTGGATGGTGCGGCGGGCGGGCACGGCCGTCTCCGAGGGCATGACGGGGGTGAAGGTCTCCTCGCCGTCGAGGCCGGTGGTGATGACGCCCACGGCGTTGGAGATGTGCCTGAGCGTGGTGACGGCCGGGTGGGTCGACTGCTCCACGTCGGCCGTCTCATACTCCTGCACCAGGGACGCCTGGAGGGCGGCGCCGCGGACCTGGAGCTCCGACGGGTTGATGGCGGTGGTGCTGGTGGCGGGCGCCAGGATGGTGGTGGTCTCGGGGAAGATGCCGCGGAGGT
This sequence comes from Thelonectria discophora, assembly GCA_911649645.1. Taxonomy (NCBI): domain Eukaryota; kingdom Fungi; phylum Ascomycota; class Sordariomycetes; order Hypocreales; family Nectriaceae; genus Thelonectria; species Thelonectria discophora. The sequence goes on from CAJVRK010000012.1 coordinate 3,150,687, forward strand.
TGTTGGCGATGCGAGGGGTGTGGGCGGTGCCGCCGCACAGGATCACCTCGTCAATGTCGAGCACGTCGAGCTCGGCCTTCTTGACTACGCTCTCGACCAGGCGGTTGAAGCCCTCAAACACCTTGCGGCCCACCATCTCGTACCGCATCCGGTTGATGGTGGCGGAGAAGTCGAAGCCGTCCGCCAGGCTCTCGACGCTGAACTGGGCGTTGGTGCCCAGGCTGAGCGTGCGCTTGGTGGCCTCGGATTCGAGGCGGAGCTTGGCGAGGCTGCGGGCGTTGGCGCGGGGGTCGATGTTGTGCTTCTTCTGGAACTCCTTGGCAAAGTACTCGATCAGCGCCTGGTCGAGGTGGGTGCCGGCGAACTCGTAGTCGTGGGCCGTGGCGAGGATGGTGTACATGCCGCCTCGCGAGGCCACCACGGCCACGTCGGAGCGGGTGCCGCCCAGGTCGGCCACGACGATGATCTTGTCCTGGACCACGGCCTCGGGGCGGGCGTCGTAGGCGAGCACGGCGGCCACGGGGTCGGCGATGAGCTGGAGGACCTCGAGGTCGGCCGCGTTGGCCGCCTTGATGAGGGCCTCGCGCTGCTTCTCAGTGAAGTTTGTAGGCACCGTGATGACGGCCGAGGTGACCTTCTTGCCCAGGTAGTCCGAGGCGGAACCGATCAGGCGGCGGATGTATCGAGTGGCCACCTCGGAGACGGGCACGACCGAGTTGTCCTCCTCAGCCTTGTCTTTTACGGAGAAAGTGACGGCGCCGTCGACCTCCTGGGGGCGAGAGGAAGCGTGGTTGTGGGTAGGGTCGATGGACTTGAACCTGTGCCATCGTCAGTTAGCCTGGGTTCGTCGCATCTGCAGATATGGGCGTACTCTTGACCAAGGAAGTCCCGGAAGTTGGCGATGGTGTTGTCCGGGTTGCGGACGAGGAAGGCCTTGGCCTGGCCGCCGTAGTACTCGTCGCCATCGACGTAGGAGAGAACCGTGGGAATTTGACGGTCTAGTGGGAGGAAAAGAATTGTTAGCTCTGAGTACTTCGATTTATTCCACATTCTCCGGCAGAGGCCAGAGAAGAGCCACCTAAAGACTCGAAACCTACCGCCGTCCTCGTTGGCAATAACCTCGGCCTTGTCGTCAACGGTAAAGGCAATGGAACTGTTTGTGTTGCCAAAGGTGATGCCGATGGCGACTCGGTTGCCGGGCTCAGGCCCCGCGGCGCCGGCGTTGTCACTCATGGGGATCGGGTGTAAAGGGATGATGGGTGATGCGCAAGAGAAAGAAGAAGAAGAATTCAAGATATTAAGACGAGCGTCGTCGAGAAGAAGAGGACAGGATTTGCAGAGTGAAATTTTGGAAGGGGGAGGATTTGTTCAGAGAGGATGAGCGCCGTGGCAGTGGTGGGGTAGTTTTTTTAACTGGATCACCAAAAATTTGGACGATAGAGCCGTGGGCACAGTGAATTCGACAAATGCGGCTTAGTCGACCTGCCAGTCTTGGTAATCCTTGATACTGCACGAGGATCTGTTAGGCACGGCTGGCCAATTGAGGCAGAGTTTCTTGCAGCAAGTGAAATGTCCAATGATAAAGGCCAGTACTTGAGTAAAATCCAGGATACTTCACGGCTTGCGGCAACTATCGGTAGAATAGGTCCCCAAAACGCATCATCAGGAACTCATCGCAAACCCTCACTATCGCGGGCGCCCTGTGCAAAAAAGCGGCACTGTACTGGTACAAGTACGTACTCCTGCCCCACCATCCAAGCTCTGAGTGCTCCTCCACGCCGCCTAAACATTGCATTTTCCTCGAGCCTCACTCACATCGCATCGCATCTTATACCACCACCCACCACAACAACCCACCATGGCCTCTGATCCTGTCTTCGTCCTCCCCGGCGACAGCATCGACCCGTCTCTCGTTCCCTCCCATCCCAAGAAGCGCCTCCGTCTCGGTCCTGGCTTGCGACACGACCCGCCCAACCAACTGGTCGCTACCATCGCCGGGCAGCTGGTCGCCGAACATCGTAAGAATGCCATTCGCGTAGAGAATGCACGCGGTCGAGTAAGCGCACTTTCCTGCCCATTGCAAGCCGTCGCTCCCCGCTTTGTTCCCCCCAATTGACTTAACCCCCCCCAGTACCAACCCCGAGTCGGCGAACTTGTCATCGGCACCGTCCACCGCTCCGCCGCCGAAGTCTTCTTCGTCACCCTGTCCGACCACACCGCCCCCGCGCTCCTCCCGCAGCTCTCCTTCGAAGGCGCCACCAAGAAGACCCGCCCCCTGCTCGCCCGTGGCGCCCTCGTCTACGCCCGCGTCGTCGCCGCAAACAAGCACATGGACGTGGAGCTCGAGTGCGTCTCGTCCTCGACGGGCCGCTCCGAGGGGCTGGGCCCCCTAGTCGGCGGCATGCTCCTCGCCGTGTCGCTCGGAATGGCTCGGCGGTTGTTGATGCCTAAGAGCGTCGAGGAGGGGAAAGTCGTCGTGCTGGACGAGCTCGCCAAGGCCGGGTTGCAGTTCGAGACGGCCACGGGGAGGAATGGAAAGTTCTGGGTGAATAGCGAAAACGCCAGGACCGTCATCGCCGTGTGGCGCGCCGTGTCGGAGACGGATCAGAAGCTTCTGAGCGTCGAGGCTCAAGTGAAACTGGCCAGGAAACTTGTCCAGGAACTAAGTTGAGGACGGGGGACAAAGAAACAATGGACGTTTACGATCACTCGGCTAGGCAAAAGAAAAAGGGTACGGCATATGGTGTCTGGAGTCTTCTTTTTATTCCGTATTCATCTCGCTCAGTTATAGATGCTATTCAATAAGATACCCAGAGGATGAATACGCCATATTCATCCCAACGACGAGTCGCCCTCCTCAGAAAGCCCAAACGCCTAACAGTTCCTTCCCGTCCGTTGACGGACTTTTTTGAATGCCCATGCATAGTTGCCTTGTTTGTCCGCTGGTTGTGTTGCTAAAAAACGAGTGGTGCTTCGCTCAAAAACATAAAAAAGATATACGTCAGTAAATCCAATAAGTCGGCCGATCCGACCCTTCGATCCCAGCTTACGTTTGGCGAATTGCCCATCGCCCATTACCGTCGCAGACCTCCGGCTCAATGCCAAGTTTCTCCACGCTCCGCTCATGAATACAAGATCCCCTCAACACCAAGCCACAGACGAGCAATGGCTTCACTTCATCATGGGCACGAGCCCTGATGACCACTGTGACTGTCACACGCCCGTCATCTCCGAGTCGACCTCTTCAGGTTCAGGCAGATCCTGTTGATTCAAGTTGTGAATCTTGGTCATGTGGCGTTTCCAGTTGTCCTTGCGGGGGAAACCTTTCCCTCCTTGCCTCGAATAGTCACAATCGGGGTAAGCACAGTGGAATTTCTTCTTCTTTTCATGCCGGTCGTTGATATGGCGTTGGAGATGTGTTTTTGTTCCAAAACCTTTTCCACAATTGGGATAGGGGCACTTATGCTCCTTAGTATGGTAACGTTGGTGATGTCTGTAAGGCGTTAATATCTGTAAAGACCCTTCAATGCAAGCTGAACCTACTTGAGCTTGTGAGGCTGGTCAAACACCTGGCCGCAACCAGGCTCATTACAGGGGAAGCCTCCGGTCCGAGGGGACAGGTTGCTCCCTACGCTTGGTGATACACTGTGCGTATAGTCGGACGTTGCCTCAGAGTTAGGAGAAGGAGTATCTAGCTGGGTCGCGGGAGTGTTGAGAGTTGAGGCATTGGTGGAAGCCGGTCCTGGGAAGGGCGTCGACACATCCGATGGATAGCTGGGGTGTCGAGATTCGCGTTCAGGGGCAGGCGTCAGGTGTTTACGCGATGGGATGTCTAACATGACAATGTCTGCTTCGTCAAGTGGTTCTTGCTTAAAGGATCCATACTCTTGCGTCGGGGTAGGCGTCTGGATGATGGGAGTGGCTACGGGCAAGTTCGGAGGAAGGGTGAAGGGTGAAGGAGAGTCGGTTGGAACCTCTGGGGCCGGTTGATTAGAGGATGGAAGAGTGGTAGGAGAAGACTGGGTGTAAGACATGTAAAGCTGGTGTTCTGTCCGATGCGACATCTCAGTCTGCGTCATGGCCGGCATGATATCCATGGGATTAACGGTTCCAGGGGCGGGGTTTGTCGGTGGGGATGCGGAAGAGGTGATCCTGAACGGGGGAGGTGAGTCGGGAGGGGTCTGGGCATTTTGCGTCGTGCTGCCGTTTTGCTTGGCCGGGAGGTTTATCGGAGATCCTAGAGCTTGAGGCTGAGACGGGGGAAGCGTGTCAGACGCAGGGGGGTGCATCTCAGTCGGGGACTCGGTCGTCCTTTCAGCAGTAATGATGCGCTGAAGAGGCGCATCTTGCCCGGAAGAGAGGTTCCTGGCGTTGAAATCAAAGCTGTCGGCAGCAAAGGTCGGGGACGTGGGCGAAGTCTGGTCACGGGTGCTCTTCCTGCTGAACATTTGTTTGAGGTTGTAGCGTAGAGAGCTCCCACGGGACAGCGACCGTTTGGCATCGGGTTGCGCAGGGGGTTCATCCGGCATATCGAAGGCCGAGTCGGGAATGTGTGGGTTGTAGTAATCGGCGCTCGTGCCGTTCAAGGTGCCGTTTCGAGTGTCTACTGTGGACGCGGGCACAAACTCTTCCTCGTAACCGGTGAACGCCGTCAACTGCGATTCGGAGCGTGTGGGCTGGGTAAAGCGTGGCTGTACATTTGTGTCGATGGGGACAGAACGAGGCACTTCGGCGAGTCTCTGGCTCTCGGAGCGGACAAGTCCGTCGACGGGAGTCCATGCTATGTCTTTGATGGAGGAGGTATCGATGCCTCCTCTTGTAATCTCCTGGCTCGGCTTGAAGGAATCCTGTGAAGACACTCGGCGTTCGTGGTCTGTTCCCGCAGACTGGCCCGGAGAAGGGGCCTGTCCAGCCTCGGCGTCTGGCGTCTCCTTCTCGCGTCGCTGTTGGCGTCGTCGTCGGATGATTCGGCGGATAACTACGGGATAAAGGCAAAGGAGAAAGAGGCCAACAGCGACACAAACGCCCACAGCGACGCCGGCGATGCCGCCTTTGCTCAGTTGGCGCTTGGCCAAGTTGGCCCTGGGAGCGACGTCCATCACGCCGATTCTTCTCCTCCTTCGTAATCGAGAACCGGTGGGCGTTGGGGGTTCGTCGAGTCAATCCCACCAAACAAGAGCGAAAGGCGCGTGTCGCTCCAAGAGAGAGGGAGAGGCCGTGACCAGCGACGGCTGGTGGGAGGAAGATGGGTTGCGAGCGAATTGACGGTACGGTGCGGCTTCGATTTCGGGTGGTGTCCTTCCAAGTTTGAGAGGCGGGGCGGACGGGCGGGAGCGGCGCCGAGTGAGACAGCTGGAGGGCTTGGAATGCGAAGACGGCTTGGGAGGAAGGCTTGGAGCTGCTCGAATTTGCTCTGGTTTGGTTTGGTTGTTGGGAGGCCGCCGTCCGACTGGGATTGGGGAGGATGCGAATATGAATGGAGGCCCGTTCGCTACCAACGGCAGAGATGAGACGCGACCTTTGCTCGGAGAAATTGAACGGGAATGATGAAAACTGAAAACGGCTGGAAAGGGGGAGAAAAAAAGAAAACTAAAAAAGATGGGGATTGATTGATTCACAAAGGCATCGCATCATGGCAAATGGTGTGTGAGCTGAGAGCAGAAGGTGCATGGGACGACGAAGGGAAAGAGAGAAAACCCGGGGCTTGGTTGGGCTGACACACTTGGCTTCAGTTGGTAGATGGGGGGATTTGGAGGAATATAGAGGCTGGGTTTTGGTGGTAGGTGCGGGAGCGAGAACGAAATGGAGAGAGATGGGGTTGAAGAAGGAGGCGCAGACAGAGATACAGAGATTCAAGAGGTCGATGTGACATGCAAAGAGCCATCGTCTCCATCCGGAGCTTATTCAACAGGTCCAATCCATCGGCGTGCAACAGCAGCGCCAAATCAGTCCAGCGCACATGGACTCGCACAATGCTGCTACACCTTAACAGCCCAGCATCTATTGCCCCATGGTCTAAAAATGGCTGGCTCTCGCTCTCACTCTCACTCATGCTCCGCTTTGCCAGTCGAGTCCAGACCACCTCCAACCCGCCAATGCCTGCATCTTCAGCCTCACCGGCAAGGGACGATGATCCTTTTCTTGCGCTTCGCTCCAGCCATCCCGAGTCAGATCGATAGTGACCTGTGAGCTGCCCCCATCAGCACGACGGAACCGAATCGCATCTCCTCGCCGGAACAAGACATCAATGGGGAGCCCAAACGACGGTTCCCGTTGAAACATTGTCGCCAGCTCCAATTGGTGGTTAGCGGCAACGTCAGCTTTCTTCCCTGAATAACGATCCCCGCTTTTGCTGCCGACGACGGTCTAAAAGGTCTAAGCCACCGGGCTGCTGCACGAAGCTTGGACTCGTTGAAGATTTCCAAGGGATGGAGGAGCTTTGTTTCCATCCCAAGGATGAGTCCAAGGTTGAATTGGGGGCCAGGCATGTGATGGATAATGGCTTCGATACACCACCACCATGGCTTGTAGATTTCATCTACGGAGTTGCTAAGGTAGGAGTTGGTTTTGCTGATGCAGATAAGCCACTCTCCGCCCCTTCTCGTGTAACCAACCCATCCATCCGCCGCTCATCCCATCCCGCCACAGCTCCCGTTCTTCAACTACCATGGATCGACTGCCACCTGGCCGCCGTTGAAGCCGGACGTTCCGCACCTGTAGCCGCCAAGACGATGCAAAGGTGCCGTGCAGGTGATCCAGCGGGTAGGCACTTGTGAAAACAACAACACGCCGAATGGAAAGAAACATTCATCAGGTAGATGCCGCTTATCTGCCACCCGAGACATGCATCAGGAATCCTCCCACCATTCGACAGCCTTACAGTTAGTGGTGGGTGGCCAAGCCAAGAGAGCCAAGACGGGATAAACTCGCTCTGTACTTTGTCTGAGGGCAGGAAACACAAGCCCATGCGAGTAGTATTCGTATCGTCAGCATCTCCCCTAAAACAAGGAGCACTAGCCACGGATATTCGGTGTCATCTTGTTCCAACTACTGCACGCACACCACACACAGCACTAACTAGACCACCGACGAATTATCTGTCCCATCTTCCGTGCTTCCTCTCTCTCAACTCCCACTCGTCCTCCTGTCGTCACATCCCCCCAATACCTCCCTCGCATAACAAAAGGGCCTGTTCTCTGACGCGACATGCGACTACCACGAAGTGAAGCTATGGCCACCCCTTCCCCAGCCTCTAAATACCAAAGTCCCTTTTTTTGACCTTTCCCCCCGGGCCTTCGATTCGGAGTCGTAACGGACCCGTCGGGATTCCAACCTAGCCGTTGTTACTCGCTCGACTCCAACCTGGCGGCTCGTGTAGGAAACACGCTGCAACACGAAACAGTCGGCTCTCGCTCACTGTAATCTTCGACATAGGTAATTACGTATTCATCCGTAGAGTGACAGACAAGCATCCCCCCTTTGGTCCTCATCCGTCTCATCTCATCAGCATCCGTACCTTGGCCCCTCACGATACGAAGTACGAATATTCACAAGACAACGTTTCATTTCATTCTTCGGCTGCCCTTGGCGTAATTACTTCAAGGACAAATATCCGACAAGACTTGATACATGTGCTGTTCGTGCTTTCCTTCATGCCTTATTACCAGAAGGCCGGTATCTCTGAACTCATCAAATCTGTCCAAACCCAAAGCCTCGCCTGCCAACAATCGCCAGCCTCTGCCAGCCCACCGGCTACATGTCTGGTTGCCGCGCTGCTGACGACAATGCACTTCCCACTCTCTCCGTTCCCTCACAGCTCGAAGACCCGGTTGTTCCTCATCGCATCATCCCAGATTTGCGACGTGTATTCGGCTCGAACAAGTTGTCCACGACCGCGTCTCCAAGTCATCCCGTAATGCATCACAATCACCTCGGCTTGGCGCGCGCGAGTGATGGCCACGTTCAATCGTTGAGCCTCATTCATGAACCCAGCCTTAGTTGTTCGGACCATGTCCAAGAACACCACATCAGCTTGGTTGCCCTGCGCCTTGTCCACCGTCATGACTCGCACCCGCCTCTGCCAATCCTCGGGCCATTGCCGGACCTCAGTCAGGTAGAAGCGCTCTGACGTGCTATACGGTGTTTGGATCATTATGTTCCCTGGCTTCTGGTAGTCATCCACACTTCGGAACCAGTTGTCCGCCAAAAGCTTCTGCGTCTGTTCCAGAATCCATTTGTGATGGACCGGGTTCCAGAAACTGCTCAGATGTGATTCCTCGCAACTCGCCTTCAGTCGGACAACAGCTCGGTTCTCATTCATACTTGACACGCCACCGAGATCTTGTAGATAATTCTTCAAATGAAGAACACTAGGCGGATACCGCTGCGTTTCATTCCAACCAGAAGACATCTGTCCACCATAGAACATCATTGATGGGAGCTCGTGGAGGTTCCCGTGTGCGCGCTTGTTCACCAGCAACTTGCTGTTGATGGCACCGACAAGGGCGGCTCGCGCCATCATACTCATTCGAAGTTGATCAGCATGAGGATTGAAGACCAGCCCGAGCTTCTCCGTGTCTCGTTTGTCGCCGCCCTTGACAAATGGGCGAGTCTGGTTGACATCCCCAGTCAGGATCCAAGCAATCGGTTCGAAAAAGGCGAGTGGGATCAGCGTAGTCAGCTCGCGCGCGTGAGGTGCCTCGTCGATGAAAACAATGTCAGGGCGAAACAGCTTGGAGAAGCTTCCATAGGCCGCAACGGGAGTCGTGGCAATGAAATCAGTCTGGGCCAGGACTGCGCGATAGAGCAGGGACACCTGACTTCTGAGAGCTTTCTAATTCTCTGTAGTCAGAACCTCTCCAGCTTCCATGCTTGCCAATACCCGCTTCAGTGTGAAGAAGCAATCATGCTTGTGCTTCTCGTAGTATTCCCACGCGGCTTCGTCAAGAGTAGGCGCCTTGTCGGCATTCCTCTGGAGCCCGGTGTGCTTGGCAACGCTCCCAGTGGTCAAGAACTTCCTTGTAAAGTCGAGCTCGCCTTGGCTATTCTGGCAGCTCGCTTTGGACAAAGAGCCGTTCAACTTGGAGCTGTTTCTCATTTCGTACGGCCAGCCATGCATGCGCACAATTCGCAGCTTGAGGCCTGCCGCCTTGCAGAGGTTGAAGTACCGATCGGCAGCATCGTCCACGGTCTTGTTGAGGTCGACGACGAAAAGAATTGGGTTGTGTCGTTTCTTGCCCCCGGGGCGTCGCTTGCTTTGGATCAGAGCTGACAGGACCATGTTCCACTCGGTCTTGCCTGACCCAGGGCAGCCGTTGACAAAGTAAAGTCCGTTCGGGACGTTAGTCAAGCCATCGTAAGCGGCACGATGGTCGGCGTTGAAAGCCCCGAATTTCCGAAGTAGCAACTTTGGGATTCGGTGTGCCGGGTGTGTTGGATTCTTTAAATGGGGGAACTCGTTGTGAAGGTTGTAATACGTCTTCCAGCTGTTGTGGAAGTCCTGTAGCATCTCAAACACGCACTTCGACTTGAGGCTCAGTGCTCGCTCCTCAAGACGAGGTCCTTCCACGAAGCGACGCAGGGCCGCTAATTCGGCTTCATAGGTCATCGAAAATGTATCCCACACAATGATAATGTCTTGGGAGGTGGACTCATCCAGAGTCAAGCTTGTAAAGTCATCCAGACCCGACGCAGTCTGAAACTTGGACATCAGGTCCAGCTCGAGATTGGCGCCCTTGTCGTTCTTCCAAGATCGAGGCACGTCGACTTTGAAAGCAGCACATCTAGATACCAGAGGGCAGGAGATGTCGGTCATTTCTTCATATGGGTTCTGGATACGGGTGGCTGGCAAATTTTCGAGCGAGTAAGTGCCGTCGCGTCGTTGAATCCGAGATACAAGGTCGACACTAAATCGATCAGAAACCGAGGGGAAGACAACTTGTTCAGATTGCTTTGGGATCTTTATGAGCAGCAACCATGACTTGGCGAAAGAGGTTGTGAGTCCTGGAATGGGAGCGACAATCCAGGCCTTGAAGCGAACGCGGCGCTCATTGAACCGCTTCAGAAGCTCCTCTTCATTCTGCATTTCAATGAGCGTGCCTTGTTCATGCCTATGGACGTATATTTCTTGAGCAGGAAATGTATGGAGCGCTGGGACGGGCTATCGGGTTTAGGGAGTCAGTAGGGCACAAAGGAGAACGTTGGAGGAGGCTTAGGACTCACCCGCTCCATGGTAAAGAGCTGCGTCGAAACGACGGCCATGTCGGAGGCAGTCGGGGTTTTGGCGCAAAAGGCGCGTCGAGAAGAGCTTGAGAAAAGCGACGACGGAATCGACCGTGGAAATGGTGAGAAGGAGGTTCAAGGGCAAGCTCGGAACAAGATAGTTGGTGCGGTGCGGTACGCTGCGACTTCTGAGATAGAGAGGACGAATTTGTAACACTGGGATATGGTGGTAACCTCGTCAAGTTCGATGCTGGAAGTCAAAGATTGAAGGTGGAAGATTGAAGATTGGCTGTGGGAGAGAAATGGGGAAACAATCGAGAAAGGTGGTGAATTGGCACCTCAGGCTGCAGCTGGCAGAGGGAAGGCGCGGCCATTGGCAGCTCCCATGAATGAACCCCCGAATACAGACCGTTTGTTTCAGTCACCTGACTCTTTCCATGAAACTAAGGAATGGATTGGCGCTGGACAAATAGAGACAGGGCGAAAAACAAAATCCGGTCACGCTTCTCGCGCCGCCGAGTGAATCACTGCCTGCCTCAGTCACCACCACACGACGGCTGGTAATAGGAGCATCCATTTCTTCCTGGCCTTCACAGTAAGTAGGCTTCGGTTCAGAGCTGGATCTCCCAACGGCTTCATTTGAAATAGTGTTTGGTATATCAATCCGTGGTTCCCTTCCATCTCATCCAGTTCGATACTGACACACCACCTATCCGACCTCATCTCTCAGTCTCCTCACATGACACCAACCACCCCGCCATCATCAAACATTTCTTCTAACATACAGATCCAGGAGGTTTGTGCAGCCCCACCTCCCGCCCAAAATTGCTGTCCAAAACCAGGCGGCGTGATGCCCAGCCCGCCCTCATGTCAAGTCAATCATCCCGTCTTCGTCAAGTTGGATAGGGCAACTTTCATGTCCAGCAACAAGCTCCATGGGCTCTTCGTCCATTTCCGGGGATGTGTAGTATTCCGTGGGGTCATCGCTCGCATTAGGCTCATCCGATTCATCGTCGATAACGATGAGATCTCCCTTCGATATACGGGCCTGAATCTTGTCCTGCTTGAGGAGCCACTGCTCAATGTGCCGGTACAGCACGAGAACAGTGTTGGGTGGGAAGGCGTTTCCGATTTGCCGCCTGATCGAGGTCTTATTGCCATGAAAGACGTGGTTCTTTGGGAACCCCTGCAAGTTCGCCCATTCCCTCAACGTCAACTCTCGAGTTCCGTCAGGGAAGTAGATATCACCACCACCTGTTGTAATGGTTCCGGCGAGGCAATTTGTATCCAATCGCGCTCTCGGGGGGTCGAATCTCCGGGCGTTCGCGACATCATGTAGATTGTCTCCGGGTCGCAATCCACGAAGAGCGTTACCGATGGTATTCAGGGGCAACAGGCCGGCTGCGCTATCTGTCGAATGTGTCGCTGCCGGAAAGGATGGGAGCTTCTCTCCCGGCGCGGCGGCAATCATGATCAGTCGTTTTCGACCTTGAGCCGCTCCCCAAGTGTACAGCCGGACAACCTTCCAGCTGATTGAGTACCCATGCTGGGTAAAGTCTGCCAGGAATAAATGAAAGTACTCTCCGTGTCGCTCGTGAGTCAGGCCAAAGGTCTGTTCGACAGTCACGATGCGCGGCCGGACCTTTTTCAGAAGCTGGTTGCCGCTGAACAGAGCAAAGATGTTCTCGTCGTCATGTGGCGAAGCCCAAGTATGGGCTGGGGAGAAGTATTGACATGGCGGCGAGAAGTGCAGGACATCAGCACGCATGTGCCTCCCATCATACGAGGATATCATTTCATCCAGAGACATGCGAAACAACTCTGTGTCAGGAAAGTTGGCGGCGTACGTATCCCAGACTTCTGGTGCTTTGTCGACGCCATATGAGATTTTGTAGCCTGCCATCTGAGCGCCTCGCGAGACACCTCCAGCTCCAGAGCATGCATCGAACACCGTATATTTTTGGCCAGTGTTTCGAGTCAAACCGCTATCGTCTGCAGCATCATCTTGTCCCTCCAAGTCGATTATGTCCATCCTGTCGTGCCGCTCGGGATCCCAGGAGCCGCCTTTCGTAGTGGTTCCTCGCCATTGGTTTCTTAGGGCATCGTCGGGGATTCTGAAGCGCGGGCTTGATGTCTCCTCTGAGGATATCCTAACAAATGCTTCCTGTGTCTTCCTCTTGGAGTTGCCGCGCACAGTAACAGTAAAGTGAACCTGAAGCTTCTAGCGACAGACGATGTTCTCGTGCTGCGACCATGTTTTTGATCGGAATGTCGGCCACAAGGCATTGGTGTAGATCAGTTGCCGAGTTTGAATGATATCGGACGGGTCGATCTCGACGAGTTCCCCTCCATCTCCCGGGTCTCCGTCGTGGTCGTGGTAGTACTCAATCATGCATACCTCGCCAATCTTTTTCGGGAGCTTCCCCAGCATAGCTGAGTTCTTTGCGAAGGGAACACCGCGGATGTTGATTTGGGTAGTGGTCGTACTTCGTGTAATGATCCGAACTTGCACAAACTCAGCCTCGTACTCGCCGATGGAAAACGGCTGCACTCGTATAAAGGTTCCCGGCCGAATCACGCTGCCGGATACCACAAATGATGCCAAACTGAGCTCGTCTGTGCGGATCAAATGATTCCCTGCTGTGCCAAGGTCCTCCGTCAGATCAATGATTTGTCGGGTGAACCGCTCGGTGTCTGGTGAAGGCGAGGGGCCGCGGTCGAGGGTCGCCGTCGAGCTATGTCTTGCTCGTTTTCGTGGAGTTTCTCTCTCAGTCAGAAACTGAACTTCGTCGCACTGACGCTCTCTCTTCCGTTTCGACATAATTGATATTCGCTGGTAACTGTTGGTGCAAGAACTGACAGATGTGCGTTTCTCCTGTCGATGATGTGTCAATTCAAGTTGCTGAGCCCATGAGGTTCTGGACGAAGAGAAATAACACACCATGGGAATCTTCAAAACTTTACAATAATTTGGAACAAGCTGTAAGATCGACCAGTAATGTTTGCCCTTTCGTCAAATGAGCTGAAAGGTTGGTGTGGGAACTGAATGCAACCGGCGAGGGGATTAAACGATAGGTAGTCTTTGGAGGACGGAATATATGAGAGGAAACGGTAGAGATCTCTTTAAATATAAACGCACGGGCCATGCTGTAAAATAATGAGCATGCTGCTTGAACGGCGTAAGGAACTGTTTCACGAGACAGTTAGCCAGGCGAAGGTGAAGGTCAAGACGGGAGGTTCGTAGAAGGAACCTCGGCAACTCGTGTAACCCTAAGACTTCTCTGCCACTCCTCTAATGCGTACGGAGTAGATACCTTAGATAACGCCATTCCTCTATCTAGAGTTAGGATTCCATGGTTCCTTCGCTTCACCTTCTCCGGATGAGTGCATCTCGTGTGCCAAGGGGGCTCAGACTGGCGGCGGATACAGAACCAATTCATGGGATAAAATTGATTCCCCATCCACTTTATCTTGACTAATCCATAACTCAAGAGAAGCAAACTGGGCGATATTTCGAATGGGCAATCTATTCGTAGATGAAGGATCTTCCGACTGCAAGATATAGTTATCTAAGCGTTTGCATGAGACCAGCCCAATTGAACTTGTGCGCCACGAATATGTACATACCGCAGGTACTTACTAGGCACCTCAAACATTCCTCTCTCACAGCATGGAACCAATTAGCACAACTCAAACCACTAGCTCGGCGTATTTCCATTTGCCATATGGAAAGGCGTTTCCCCTTTATCTCAATGCATGTCGTCGCTCACAACAAATTTGGACCGAGGAACTTGGATACCCTGGACTCTCTCGAAGACCAATCGGCGGACCGTAAACGACTTTCGATACTCTTTCTTTCGACTCCATGATGGCCAAGGCACTTCAAATTTATCGTCTATACATTCTGTATGGCGTCATTCATTATTTGGTTTGTTGTATTGGCCGTCTCCCAATTCTCGACTGGGCTTGATCTGGTGAGACAACTTCTCGCCTCCGCGGTGGGGCACACTACTAATCTACTAATCCAACCAAGACTCAGTTGTGATGATTCATGAACCAAGAGCATGGAACTTATGACTTCCAAGTCCTTTGACTTATGGCGACGCGATATCTGCAACAAAACCTCCACCACAACAAACTTGTGCGCAGCAATCACGCGAACAAGCTTCTGCAAATTCCGCCACCAACTCTCCCTCCAGCAATTGCCATTTCTTGAGGGAATTGTCATGAGAACTCGATCAAACCGAAAAGGCCCAGGTGGCAGACACGTTACCGACGCTGCCATGGTAGAAATTGGCAATGGCGGTGATGGGTCTAAGGAAAAGGTCAAGCTCGAAAGGGAGCCATCATCAGAAGAGGCCATGTTCCAGCAAGGTCCTGAGGTGGCAGCTCTGCGAACTCTCCGCCCTCGACGAAACAAGGCTACGTTGTCCTATGCCGAATCTGAGGACGAGTTTGCAGATGCGAAGGTGTCACTACAGTCACCAGTGAAAAAAACGGTCATCGGCAGAAAGCGGTCGACCAAGAAAGAGGTGGATGAAGAGGAGACTGGTTTCGCAGGGGAGGGGACGCCGCCCCGGAAGAGAGTCAAGAAGTCAAAACGAAACCCATACGGGCTGAGCCCAGGCATCACTCCATTTCCAGAATGGGCAGCACCCTCAGCATCAGCTTGCGAAGAAGTATACCAACGACTCACGAAATTACATGGTCAAGTCAAGGCTCCAGACAAGATACCTGCGCCTTCATTGGAGGTATCTGGTTGCGGGGAAGTCCCGTCGGTTCTCGATGCCATGATTCGCACTCGTTTGAGCGCTCATACTTCGGCAGCCAACTCAAATGCGGCATTCAAAGGACTTGTCACCGAATTCGGGCTTGTCAGTTCTGGGATTGGAAAGGGCAGCGTCGATTGGGATAGGGTCCGGACAGCTCCAGTGGAACGTATCGCTGCTGCCATCAAACACGGCGGGTTGGCACAGGTCAAGAGCCGGGACATCAAAGCCATTTTGGAGCTGGTTCACCAAGAGAACGTCATGAGACGGGATGCTTTCCTCGCCGAGAAGACAACAGGAACCATGGCCGATGTGGTTGGCGCCAAGGAGAAGACCCAAGGACAGAAAGACTTGGAGGTGGTGAAGACGGAGCAAGGTCTTCTCTCGCTCGATCACATGCACGGAATGCACCCTGACGAGGCCATGCAGGCTCTGGTCAAGTTTCCGGGTATCGGAGTGAAGACGGCTTCGTGCGTGATTATGTTTTGTCTCCGACAGCCCAGCTTTGCCGTCGATACCCATGTTCATCGCCTCAGCGGGTGGCTGAAGTGGGTGCCGCCAAAGGCATCAAGGGATGAGACCTTCAGTCACCTCGAAGTGCGAATCCCCTCGGAGTTGAAGTATGGACTGCACAAGCTGTTTGTGAGTCACGGGAGAAGCTGCGTGAGGTGTCGTGCGAATACCACGGAGGGGACCGAGGAGTGGGATGAGGCGGAGTGTCCGATTGAAGATTTGGTCCATCGGGTTGGGAAGAGGAAGAAGGGGAAGGGGGGTTGAGAGCATGCGGATAGATGGATAGGTATGGATAGTATATGAATGAATAATTAGTCCAACATTTTAAATATCCGGTGTTGAAGACGGGGAGCAAATGGAGCCTGGAGGCAACGGGAAGAGGAGGAGACCCACTGTTTTCCATTACTGCAAGAACGCGGCGGTAGCGGCTACCGACTTTACCCACGCGTCTGATTGTGGCTCTGAACTCCATCCCGTCGTTACTTTTTGCACCGTTGCATGGACGGCACATTGCGCGCCTCATCGCTGAAGATTTCACCTCAGGCACCCGACGTTCGGCGTGCCCACTCCATATTCCCTCCGTCATCATTCGAGAGATTTCAAACCTTCTTTTCTCTCGTTTGTTGTTGGATCCCACTTCCCCTCGACTTCTGCGAAACTCGTCGCCTAGCAACCTGTCCACCAACAACCTTTCTGGACTCTCGACTTCCCTTGTTTTTCTCCCCCGCGCCATCGGAACTCGCCATCCTCGCACCTTCCTTGACCCTTTGCTGGGAAATTTCGATAGCGTGTCTTTCTTGGGCGCCTTCATATACCCCGCCTTTGACCCTCCATCGTTTCCGATCCTCGATAAAAACGCATCGAATCTGACACCGAGACACCCGACGCGGGACCGAAGCATGCGTGCTCAGCGCAATCCTTCCATATCATGAGCATCAACGAGGAACTAGAAAAGTGGTATGAGGAACTTCAGAAGTTTCCCGCAGAGAACCACCTGCTGTGTCCTCGAACTAGCGAAGACGATGAAGAGAATTATAAAATACTCGACGACCCCGACACCAAAATCTCCCTCGACGAGAAAAAGCTGCGCATAGAGCAAGGCCAGAGGCGAATCGAGGTCACGTATTGGAATAGCTTAATCTTTGGCTTCGAGAAATCAATAGCTGGTCGATGGCTGGAGGACTTCACCCAGAGGCTGGAGGAGTGCCTCAAGCATTGCTCTGACTGTGTCTTGAATTGGCACATGAAGCGCAGAGCAAGGCTTCAGAAATTTGCCGAGTATGTGTCCCGCTGTGCAACACGAAAAAGCTTGCCAACTAACCTTCGCAGGCGGTGGAATGAAGATGCTGTTACCCAGATCCAGGACATGCTGGACCGACTGGACATCTCTCGAATCGATCAAAGTCTACAATGGGCTAAGCGATTCATCGAGGGCATTGAATCTGGCGGCACTACCTTCAAGAAGTCCCAATTTGGCGAAAAGATTCCTGAGGTTCACATTACCGTATACGAGGCACTTTGCTGCATCCCCTACATGACGGATCCTGAGCGACGTGCCACCTTTCAATTTGTTTTCCGTCGCTTACAGGGCAAGTCGGTCCTCAAGCTCGGCACCAAGGATCCCCTCCCGGGAATGACTTTCTTCATCTTCGACCAGAAGAATGACGACCGCCGCAAATGGGCCATGGAGAACTGGAAGAACCTGGATAGCTCCGCCATGAACGAGGAGCAATTTGACTGGGCTGTGAGCGGAGGTCTCATCAGTGCCATGGACGATATCAATAGAAAGGACTTGTCCCAACCAACACCCGAGATTTACCTTGAGATTGAACGCTTCTGGCAAGGATTCGAGGAGGTTTTGAGGACCTTGGGCGGCGATCTTATTCTTCGTTGCCTACGGAGTCTTGAGGTTCGCCCAGGCTGTCCCAACATATACGAACTTCTCTTTCGACATATCCAGTTCTGCCACTCGGAGGGCATTTTGGTCGTCACCATCCGAGTCTTGATTGGCTTTCTCAAGAAGTCGCCTAAGGCGTTTTGGGATGTCATTGGTGACGCTCGACCAACCGTCATCACGGATATGATATTTAGCAGTCCGGTATACAAACCTCTGCTCCGCCAGTCACTCGAAGACTGCTGGGCTGGTTCCGACCCTGGAAATTCTTCAGTGCCGTTTCCAACTTCGTGGATTGATCCATGGCTACAGTCACTGAGCCGTGACCGCAGATACGACGCTTGCGATCATCTGATGCATACCCTCTTCGAGACTCTCGCCAGGGATGCTAGCATCGGCGAGGCTGGTCAAGCGGCCTGCGTTCGTGCAGGCTTTGATGCTCTGCATTTCACCATGCTTACCTTTCTGGATTCTGAAACGAAGATTGGATATGGCACGACTCATCTATACGCCAGCGCTGCATTCAACCTTGTCATGAAACACAAAGACCTTATTCTAAAGAACCTACGGCGTCCATCTGGTGATCGTGAGGGCTGGCAGACATTTCAAGTGGCCACTGCGGCCAAGCAGCTCATGCAAGCTGCCATGAAGCTGGACATGAAGATTTTCTCCGAGGAATACACCTATCTCCTCGACGGAAAGTCGCTGCAGTCCACCATCACTCGGGACTCCAAAACCTTTTGGCAAGGTGTTGTAGAGATGTTTGATCTCTCGGACGAGCAAGTCGAGTTGGCCAGGAGTATCTTGTTATCTCTTGAGCTTCTTATTGGCATCGAGCGAACTCGGCCACTCAAGAGTGGTCAATTGAGCGAGTCAAGCACACTCTTCAACAAGGCTCTCGACGATACAATCAGTGTCCTTAGCAGTCTCTTGGGTCGCGTGTCTGAACTCGATGCTACGGATCTCAACACCCTTTTCAACGACCGCCTTGCCTTCCAGGATACAATTGGCCTTTCCGTTCATGGAGAATCCGATCTTGCGGAAGCAGCTTCTGAACTCTTGAAGAGCTGGACTGGGGAGCTATCCCGAAGCAGCGCTTTCGAGCAAATGTGCCAACTCCATCCGGATCAGACGCTCTCTTCCATCGTGTGGGCTCTCGAGCGCATCCTTAGGCCACCAAATCCATGGGGTCCGATCCGGCCCGTCTTGAACATGAGTCTATACGTTCTTCGCGGATTGGCCGACCCCCTTACGGGTGTATTGCGAGTCAAGACCCTGGAACGCATGTCTGCTGCCAAAGTACTGCGTTGGTGGAGCGAGCAATGGCGATTTGTGTCCACATCTTGCAAGAACATTGAGAACTGGTCGCGGTACATCCCAAACCACGTCATGACAGAGTTCTGTCGCGAGATCATGGAGCTTGCAGAAGCACTCATTGCCGAGGATGGCTTGATAGCGTCAGTCCTTGCCAATTCACTCGCTAAGAGCGAACAGGACACCATGTCGCAAATCCTCATTCCCACCAAGCAGCACTTTGGTGGCATGGAGAATATGATCCGGCTCAAGGATAAATGGCTCGTCGATGTTACTGTACGGGTTTTGTGCAAGATCCTGACTCGACTCCGGGAAAACGGCCACGAGATCCACGCGGCGTCGAAGAAGCTCATCACAGATGCGTGTCTTCCGACGGCTACGCCTGGTAAGTATGTGCGGTCTACTAATCTGACGGACCAGCAGCGAGCCGAGCTGCTTCAAGCTCTGGGCCAGACGGATGAAGAAGTGCAAATCTACCAGCTGGGTATTGCCACCCAAGCTGCAGACCGGGCCGCCCAGAAGGCAAGCGACAAGGCCAAGAAACAAAGCAGGCTCGATGCTTGGTCCAAGTCAGCCACTTCATCTTCTACCGGAGCTGTCAGCAGATTAAGTAGGTCTAACCGGGAGGACGTGATCGAACTTAGCAAGTCTCTCGAGAACCCGGTCCTGAAGCAGATCGTGGCGCAAAAAGCCAAACCTAGGGCTGCCAAAGCCATGTTGCCGGACCCTAACAAAATCTCGGCCATCAAAGAGAGCAGACAGCGAGAAAAGGCCGAAAAGGCCAAGCGTGATGCTGAAGCCATTGCTCGGGCCAAACAGATCAGAGGAGAGACTGTACCCGGCGAAGGCTCCGGCCTTTCTGGGCTCAGTCTCCTCGGGAAAGATCATGGCCGAAGCGAGATCATGGTTAACAGCTCGGATGAAGAGTCTGAAGAGGATGACGATTCTGATGCTGACAACGAACTTGCGGCCCTTAGTACGGGAGGACTGAAGTCGCTTGACGAGACAGAAAGACGCCGACAGCAAGCTCTGCGTGATAAACTGAGGAAGCCAGTGAAGAAGGCGAGGGTGCAGCGTTCAGTGAAGGAGATGAGAGCCAGACTGATCCCTCCCATGGATCGTCTGCACAACACCATCCTTGCCTGGGACATCTTCCATCCTGGCAACGAGCCTCCAGTCGGTCCTACGGCGTCAGAGGTTGCGTCGAAATACCCGGATCCCAGCTCCTACCAGCAGACCTTCTTCCCCTTGCTGGCGTCAGAAGCTTGGCGGTCATTTGTTACTGCAAAGGATGAAGTGACGTCGCAAGCCTTTGGCATGAAGATTGCGAGCCGTGCAAGTGTTGATAGTTACCTGGAAGTGACATTCACCATGCCCATTGTCCAAAATAGGGACCGCGGCGTGTCGGAAGGCGACATTTTGCTCGTATCCGAAGCTGAGAACCCTCTCAATATGCCCTCGGCTCGCCATTGCCTTGCTCGGGTACACCGTATCACGTACAAGAAGGAGTTTGTCGAAATTACGTACCGTGTAGCCTCTCGGAGCAACCCATTAACTCAGACCCTGACGCCGGGTGTTTCTGTCTATGGTGTCAAGATTACGAACATGACCACCATCGAGAGAGAATACGCAGCCTTGGAGAGCTTGCAGTACTATGATCTCATGGATGAGATTCTCAAGGCCGAACCTTCACCCATTATCCGTTATGGCGACGAGAAGATCGCCGGCTGCATGGCGAACTATTCCCTCAACCGAGGTCAGGCCATGGCAGTGTTGGGTGCTCACGACAACGACGGATTCACTCTGATTCAGGGGTAAGCGATATCATATGGCGTTTGGGTTATGTGTTGCTAATCTTGGATGAATAGACCTCCAGGTACCGGAAAGACGAAGACAATCGTGGCCATGGTCGGCTCCTTGCTGTCTGAACAGCTGAGCCAAATGGGCAACGCCGGTGTCCCAATGGGTGTTCCTCTGCGGCCGATCAGTGCTGCTGCACAACAAAACCAACCTCGACCCAAGAAGCTTCTTGTTTGTGCTCCTAGCAACGCCGCTATAGACGAACTGGTTCTCCGACTCAAGAGTGGAATCAGGACAAGCAGTGGCAAGGTGCGGCAAATCAATGTGCTTCGACTGGGAAGAACCGACGCTATCAACGCCGCAGTCAAGGATGTTACACTTGATGAACTTGTGAAGGCAAAACTGGAAGGAGATACGACCAAGGAGAAAGCGAAGGCGGAGCGCGAAAAGTTGCACGAAGACGCCGGCAAGATCAAGGAGGAGCTGGCACTGCTGCGGCCTCGACTGGACGAAATGCGCGGTTCAGACGACCGAGTGCTGTACAACAACCTCTCGCGGCAGTTCAGTGAACTGAAGAGACGGCAGATGGAGATCGGAAAGCAGATTGATGCGCAAAAGGACAGCGGAAACTCCGTGGCACGCGAGATGGAACTGCGCCGTCGCCAAGTGCAGCAAGAGATTCTCAACTCTGCCCAGGTTCTCTGTGCCACGCTGAGCGGTAGCGGTCACGAAATGTTCCGAAACCTGGACGTTGAGTTCGAGACGGTCATCATCGACGAGGCGGCCCAGTGTGTGGAACTGAGCGCGCTGATCCCCCTCAAGTACGGATGCTGCAAGTGTATCCTCGTGGGAGATCCCAAACAGCTTCCTCCTACAGTGCTTTCGCAGTCGGCTGCCAAGTTTGGCTACGACCAGAGTCTGTTCGTGCGGATGCAGCAGAACTACCCAAAGTCGATTCACCTTCTCGACATGCAATACCGAATGCACCCCGAGATCAGCCTGTTTCCAAGCAGGGAGTTCTACGAGGGACAGCTCCAAGACGGCCAAAATATGGGCGCGTTACGACAACAGCCATGGCACAAGAGTCTCTTGCTTGGGCCATACCGCTTCTTCGATGTTAATGGTGTACAGGAGCGTGGCCACAAAGGCCAGTCTCTGGTCAATACGAAGGAATTGGAGGTGGCCATGCAGATATACGATCGGTTCAGCAGGGAGTATCACGAGTGCGACCTGACGGGCAAGATCGGCATCATTACGCCGTACAAAGCTCAGCTTTTCGCGCTGCGCAACCGATTCACGGCCCGGTACGGCGAGGCCATCACCAACATCATCGAATTCAACACGACAGATGCCTTCCAGGGTCGTGAATGCGAGATCATCATATTCTCGTGTGTACGAGCTAGCCCTACGGGTGGTATTGGTTTCATGAACGATATTCGACGAATGAACGTCGGTCTCACTCGAGCCAAGTCGTCACTCTGGATTCTTGGTGACTCGCGAGCTCTGTCCCAGGGTCCCTTCTGGCGGAAGCTGATCGAGGATGCGCGAGACCGAGATCGAATCACCCAGGGTGATATCTTGTCCATGTTCAAGAGGCCGCTCGAACAAGCCAAGCCCGGCATGTACCTGACGGCGTCTGCACGAATCGTTCCAGTCGTCAGACAGAGCCCAGATACCGATTCTGACATGGCAGATGCGCCGAGGATGGATTCGCCACAACCAGCAGCGTCACCTGGACCGACTGCAATTCCTGGTCTTGGTGGACTTGTGAAGCCTGAGGTGTTGCCACGCGCAAGCGGACCGCCCGTCATTCACACTGGCAAACCGATGGAGACGAAGAAACGGGCCATTGATGGACCGGATGGCAACCAGCCGGTGCCAAAGAGAGTAAGTTGAGGACATCATCTGCATGCAGGACTAGCCAAACGTGTCTAACAATGGACATTAGGTTATGAGTGACAAGTCACGAGGCGGGTTGCTAGGCAAGTTCGGCCAGCGTCCAAATCGCCTGCCAAAGCCGCCTCCAGCTCCCACTGATCCGTCAGCCATGTCTGTGCTGGGGATGACGCCTCCTGAAAGACCAGCAGGCATACCGGCAGGTCCTTTGAACCAGACGACACCAACAGGTCCTTTGAATCAAACGAAGCCACCGAGTGGACCGTCAAATGACAACAAGAAGGTACGATAGGCGCAGGATGAAGTCTTGAGTTGACATGGGCACCTCAGTTTGCTGACAACAGTTTCAGCCACCACCGAGGAGCATGGCACCTGGCCAACCTCGAAAGAAGGCAAAAGCCAGCCTCTTTGTCCCCAAGAGAAGGTGAGGCAGGGCGTTTAGTTGGAAAGGTTCACGTGGAGGAGGGACGAAAATATTGTACAGAAAATAGAGTGGCAGTCTTTGTAGCAGCATTCTTAGGCGTTGAAGGGGCAAATGGCGAGAAGACGCAGGCATCTAGATGGATGATGACACTGCGCATGCATTTCTTGTTATTAGCTCGCAAAGAGGAGTGGTTGTATTTGCCATTGGGATCATGGAACTGGCGACATATAGGGCTATCTCGTTCTTTGGAAGCTCCAAGGATGGAGCTCTTGGCACACAGCATATTCGTTCATTTTGGGTCGAGGCAGTCTCAAGCTAGCAGTATCCGTGCAGTAGGGTACCATTGAGATGACAACTCGACATGCCTACCTACGGATAGTACCATGGAGATGACAAGTCGGCTCTGCTTCGTACATATTCGTACAGCAAGGCCCCTCTTGCTCGGTTAAAGAGCAGACATGTCCCGTCTCTTAGTGCCCCCAGCCGCAGCCCGCAGCGTGGTCCCTGTTTTCGCCAAGCACTGCGCCTCGGTGGTGCAGGAGTCCTTTTTGCGCAGGGATAACGTCTACCGGAAGAAAGGTACGGAGTAAATGAAACAATTGCAGGAAACGGAATGATGTGATGTGTCTCCGACGTGGGCCGACTCTGGTGATGATTTGGGGCGAGCCAAACCGACAAGTCATACGGGAACCCGATGAGGAAAAAGAAAAGAAAAGCTCGGGTCCGTCAGTCGAAGGCGGGAACTTGGTCAGAGAAAAAAGAAAATAAAAATAACCAGAGGTGACATTGGAAGGAACGAGGGCAGGGGCAACGGACGAGCCACACCTGCCACCCCATCTCCCATCTCAGGGCAGTTCAGACGCGGAGGGAAAGTGCACGGGAGTGCACCTGCCAGCGACTAACTTTGTTGATGGTTAGTGCTGCGATGTGGCTTCGTCGGTCCTCCTTTAACGAATGCATCCCGTCTTTCTCATCATGCTTCCACTGGAACCAACCAACAAGTTCCCCCCATTCGTCAATCAAGCATCAGTCCGGAGCGCCCTCTTCCCGGTGCGCTATTCAACTTTGACGAGAGCAGGAGCAGAAGCCACAAGCGACATGCATGGGGGGGTAAACCTGGAAATGACGATCGCCTCGACCTGGTTCGTCAAAGGGCAAAGGGGATTGGGTCCACGCAGCCGCTCCGCGATAGCCAACTCACCACGGGGCTTGAGGGGGAAACCTGGTTTTGCGTCTTGGGATCAGCCTGTCGTGGCGGGCGGCCCTGGGAAAGGGAAACGAAACTTTCTCACCGGCTTTCCCTCGAGCAGCCCCAACCTTGTCGCCGCCAGAAACGGGTGTGGGAGACGACTACGGGCGGGAGCAACGGCGTGGCACGCGTCGGGGAATGCATAACTCGACGGATGATGGATCACGAGGTTTTTCTTGTGTCAAACCACCTGCACCCAGCGGCATTGAGCAGACACACACCAACTCACGTCTTTGGTGTGGCCTTCCAGTGCGAGCCGGTGGTCGCTTCCATTCCAGATCGAAACGCGCCGATCTTGATGTGATATCGTCGGGTCTCCCAAGTCTGCCAGCCTCCGTTTCAATTGGACCCATCGTGGCATCCGGAGATTTGGACGAGGGTGCGCTAACGTCTTTGCAGCTAGACAGCCACTTTCGTCCTGAAGGTCGAGCAAGCCAAACGGCATCCCGCGGCACGCACCGGGGGCACCATGGGCTCCAAGGGCTCTCTCGCTTTGCTTCTGGAGTCTGGACCAGAAGGAGAACCAACCGTCCAACCACCAGCCTGCCCAGGATCAGCTTCCTTCGGCATCCCTGCGAGCAATCACCTCTTTGCGTCCAGCTGGTCCAGCCTGCCAGACTGCCAAACTGCCTTCTCTAGCTCGACTTGCAAAAGCAAAACGGGCGCATCCAATGTCCCGCCGCGAAATGGGATCGACCAGCTCGACAATGACAGAGTTTGCCGGGTCATTCGACACCGGGAGAGGAGGCTGGGGCAAGTCTCAGTGATACAGGACTTGCATGCGGGCGAATGCAGGGAGGGAGGCCAACAATGCACGTCTTGCACTCGGCTGGCTGAACCCTTGAGAGGGAAGCTGTGATTCGCCTAGACCGGCAGGGCTCGGGGGTTTAATCTGATCAAGGCCCTCCTCGACCTGGGGACGCAATTCCAGACGAGTGTCCACTGGGCCCATCAGCGGCTGGGAGCTAATGTGCGGCTGGCTCAGCTTGTGGCGGCACTTGGCTTGAGTGACGGCATGGTTCTGATGCTTCGACGCAAGATTTGGTGAGAGAGAGCTTGGGGGTGGTGGGCGTGCGCAATGAGGCGCCGCCCTTTTTTCTCTTTCCTCCTCCTGGCTCCTCCTCATCTTGATATTTTCTTTTCCTTGGTTTCCGCCTCATCCTGCTCTCCAATCTCATTGGGGCTGGGCACGCCTTCAACGTCATCAAGCACCAATTGGTCGTCCTACCTCTCCCTTTGAACATCAAGGAGGCTGGCTGAGTACGGAGTTGTGTACGGATTGGCCCGGCGCAAAGGTCAGACATGGTGGAAGGGGCTGGATCGTCGACGACAGAAGCTGACTGAGACAGGTTTCATGGAGCCAAAGACACCATCCCCCAATTTTGCACTGGAGGTGGGCGGGCAGACACTAGGTACTGGGCGCCTCTATTAAAGACAGCTCGACATGGCGTCGATCGAGGCCGTTGAAGGCCAAGTTCCGGTTCCCTTGACGCGCCCAAGAGCATCCTCCAACTACTCCCTCTTCAACACCCAGCCAGAGCCCACAGCCGCCAACATTCCGCAACTTCGCCCGCGCGCAAAGTCGTCCTCGAACGTGGGCATCGTCCCCTTGGAACCCAAGTTCGAGTTCGAGGACCACACGCTGATCGATGAAGAGGGCAACTATAAGCGCCGTTATGGCGTGGCCGAGTTGATCGATTTCCTCAAGAACTACCCTCCGCCAGCCGATAACTACATGTCCATTCCCGACACCCGTAAGGCTCAGGACAAGGGCACCTGGGCAAAGATTCGAAAGCTTGCCAAACGACAGTCATTGTCCGAGCCTCCCGATCCGATCCGCCTCCCCGACTCGGCCATTTCAGGCATCACAACCGGCGGCCATCGACACATTGCAATTTCCATCCCTCTCGATGCGTCCCCCTTTGGGCGGACTCCTCGTTCTCAATATCCCGTTTATTCCATCAGAGGCGTCAAAGGATCCTCGTCTCGGTATGGGCCGACGCGCGCTGTTCTGAACGAGAAGGGGGTTGTCACCGTCCTGCGAACAGTCAATGAAGAAACCGAATCGCCCGTCGCAAAGAAATCGGCAGCCAGGGACCGGTCGTCAGCACCTGCTAGGACGAGGTCAAGGTCTCGTGGTTCTTCATTGAGCAAGAGTCATTCTCGAGCCAACTCTACCAACAGCAATGGCCGTGGAAAGGTGTCAGACTATTTCGGCGTCTCGTCAAGCCCTCCAAGACCAGGTCCGCTTGACCAGTTTAAACGAGCCAAGGAGGCTTCTCAAGAGCAAAGCAACAGTCGGTCTCCCGCGGGAGCTTCCACTGAATCCAAACAGGACGGCAGCTTCCCTGCTCGAGGTTCAAGTCTGGTCGCCAATCGATTCGTGTTTCCTTCAACCTCCATCGATGCAATGATGAAGGAAACATCTGTATCTGCTGCTCCGGCGGTACCGTCACAAGCTCAGAGCAACTCCGACACAGACCTCAAGGAGCCCTCGTCCAAGAACGTCACCAAGCCGACCGAGACGGAACCAATCTCGCCAAAGCCAACCGAGCCCAAACCTCCGGTATCTCTGGAGGAAGCGCCGGTAATAACATCAAGCACAATGACGGAGGAAACCGATGTCATGGTCATTACAAAGAGCCCAGTATCCCGAGGCGATGGACACATTTCACCGACACCTTCAGTAGCGTCGTCGCAAGATCAAACACGGCGCCAGAAGGTGCGGGATAAGAAGCGGAGGGACATGGAAGCTTTGCGCAGCTCGAAACGCCAAAGCCTGCAATCGGAGCCAGACACGACGTCTGCCAGAAATTCAAAGATTTCAGAGCCCGAGGTGGTCGAGGCGGAACCAAGATCACCAGGGAGAAAGGAGAAGCCTCCGCCACTGCCGCTGAAGTCGCCAGGTCGCCACTCTCTCAGTGCCATCGTGGTCATTACAGATGTTCAGCCATCGCCGCCTCAGTCTGAAGTACCACAGTCACCGGCCGACGAGTCTCAGCCTCCGCAATCCCCGGCTGACTCACAACCCGCCCCGTCACCTGCCGAGGAATCCTTGCCAGCCGAGTCACCCAGCACCCAGCTCCAAAACGAAGTGGCACAGCTAGGAATGACGCAGGTTGTCATGGCACCTCCCAGATCAGACATCGAGCGACCTCTGACATCTCCCCCCCTTGATCATGGCTTCCCGAAGCCGCCCAAGGTCAAGCCCCAATTCCGACCGAAGCCCATTCCTCGGGTCCCCTCGCAGCCGTCCGTCTCGAAGCCCATCATGACGTCTCCGGTGGTCTCTTTCAACAGCTCCAACAACCCAACGCCACCGGCTTCGGTCAAAGGATCACCAGCCCAGGGGTCGGTAGGCGACCGTACTTCAAAGGGCTCCGTCGATCGCACTTCCAAGCAGAGCACCGCCTCGGTAGACCGCTCCTCTAAGCAGAGCTCCATCGAGGTCGACCGAAGCTCACGACAAAGTTTCGTTGAGCCGGCCCCCGGAAAGCAAGGCTCGATTGACCGGTCTTCCATAGCTAGGCGACGCGAATGGAATGCCACACGCGAGCAGGATCGCAGGAACCGAGATTCTCGAATGGGGTCCCGCTCACTTCCGAAGCCCCTTGTTCTCCCCAGAGAAGACAAGGACACAGACGAGGTAAAAAGCGCCTTGTCCACCGAGAGGGATGTTATTCGACGATATGACGTATATCGAGAGTACCGCCTTCGAGAAATGGAGCGACGGGTGCGTCGACTCGAGCGCAACGGAGATATTTGGCTCCGGGCCCTCGTCCCTGTGCTGGAGAACCTCAACCGAACGCTCTCGGGCAACGCTGGACACAGCGAAGAGCGGTCGCGGGCTCGAGGATGGGTGTCGGACGAAGACTTTGTCGGATCTCTGAGCCCGCCCCGAGGCCGAAGTAGCTTTGGCCCCGGCAGTCGTCGAAGTCGGATGATGCCTCAGGCGGGGGCATCGGAGCGGGAGTTCCTGGAGCATCTCGTGCGCACGAAAGAAGAGCTCGAGGCCGGCAACATCAGTGATGATCTGAGCGGGTTCGACACCATCGAGCCTCTGATGAGGGAGCTGGCCGGTCGGTCGAGGCTGAGCTTTGAGGCTCGATCCATGGCCTTGGCCGAGGACGATGAAGCGATTTTCCGCGGATTCTGAAGACACTTTTTATCTGTTTTTCTATCTTCTTTCCATATTCAACTTTACAGAGGAGGAGGCCATTTACGAGAAGCGAAAAAGGTCTCGGCCTGGTGACGGAGCGTTGAAGCCGACTCTTAGTCTATGCACCCTGACACACAAGTCATATTCCCTATCTCTTGGTAACGCCTTTTATGATAGCTTTTTGAGGATTTATTTTGAATTGAGAATAATCAAGGTGTTGTTGCATCTGTGGTGAGGCTATTCTAAGATTGCACTACCAACGGCCCGGGACGGCTGCCACAATCCATGACCCTATAGTGATGGGAATTAATGAGATGTTGGGTTGTGTCGTTTGCTAGTTCGATCGGTCGGGTCCGGGACTCCGGGAGGGAGATTCGGGAGAGGCTCTAGCATCTGGCGTCGATTCGCGTCGGGGTCCATGACGTCGATGCGGGAGTTGGGCGTGTTGGGGGCTGGTGTTGATGACGGGGAGATGGGGTGAATAGCTTCACTGGAATGGATGAATATTATAGGTTCAGTTGATACATTTCATTCATTGTCTTGTCCTATCTTACTGAAACCCCCAATTCACATATCCAAACCACCAAGACTTGACATCATGTCCTCCCCCTGGATCCTCATCTCCCCTTCCTCCCGCGGCATCGGCCACGCCCTCACCCGCCACCTCCTCCGCACCACCTCCCTCCCCATCCTCGCCACCGCCAATCCACAGACTACCTCCCCCGGCGACCTTAAGACCTCCCTCCTGCAAGGCCTCGCCTCCCCCGGCATCAGCGACGACGACCTGCAAGCCCGTCTAATTGTCGTGCCCCTGGACTTCACCGACGAATCCACCCTCGAAGCCGCCGCTTGTACCGCAAGAGACCGCTTCCCCACGGATAAATACCACCTGCGGCTCGCGTGCGCCCTCCCTGGGGTCTTGCACCCAGAAAAGAGCCTGAAGCAAGTAACCTACGAGGACAGCCTGCAGACCTTCCGCGTCAACACCCTCGGGCCCCTGTTCCTCATGAAGCACTTCTCCTCTTTCCTCCCGCGCGGCGCAACCCCAACCCTATCCCCCAGCCTGTCCTCGGACACAATCCATCTCCCCGCGCACGCAACCTGGCTCAGCGTCGCCGCGCGCGTCGGGTCGACGACGCAAAACGGGCTAGGGGGGTGGTACACGTACCGGGCGAGCAAAGCGGGCGTGGTCAGCATCGCCAAGAGCTTCGACCTGCAGCTGAGAGCTGCCGGAGGGGAACGCGCGCTGTCGGTGGCGTACCACCCGGGGACGACCAAGACGGAGCTGAGCCGTGAGTTCTGGGCCAGCGTGGGCGAGGAGAACCTGCAGAGTCCCGAGACGGCGGCCGAGAAGCTCGTGAACGTGGTGACGAGGTTGCGGGTCGAGCAGAGGGGGAGGTTCTGGGACTGGAAGGGCGAGGAGGTTCCCCCATAGATGAAACCCCAGGGAACCTGCCTTATGTATAAGGAACCTGTAAGTATAAAAAGAAGAGAAATCGATTAAAGTATCTAGGTCCTGGCCCAAACTGATTCCCCGCCCACGCTTGACCAGCCAACTGACTTGTTGCGGAAAGAAAAATAAACAAAATCCATGGCGCGCCGTCGTCCAGTGTATTCTACCAACTCAACATTGAATCCCTACTAGTAGCCGTTTTCGCGTGCCCTTGTCGTTCGTTGCATGTATCCGTATAAGTCTATAGTTCAACCTCTTGGAACGAGGATCCGTCCGGCGTGCCCACTGGCTTCGCGCTCACGTCCTCGTCGTCGCCTTCCGACTTTCGCGCGTCGGCTTCGTTGCTCCCGCGGGGCGAGTCTGCTTCACCGCCGGGCCGGAGCGCCATCTTTTGCTCTTTCACGTCCTCGAACCGCACCTTTTGCTCCTCCTTGGGCGTGGCCTTCGCCTTTTGCTCTGGCTTGTCCGCGCCCTCTTTTGCCTCTGGCGCTTCCTCGCTCTTCTTTTCTTCTGCCTCGTCCTTCTTGTCCTCCGGCTTCTCAGCCTGAGGCGCGGCGGGGAGATCCTTTTCTGCGGCTGGTGTGACGGGCGTCTGCTCTTCCGGAGGGGGAGGACCAGGCTTCATTGCGTCGAGGTAGAATTTGGTCACGCCCAGAATCCGGCCACCCTTTTCGCAAGCGTCTACCCATTCGGGTCGAACCACAGGGATATTGCTGTCGACGGCCTTTTCCCATTGTTGGCCTCGGCCCTCGGTAGTCACAAAGTGCGTCGTGTCGATGCGAACATTCTCGACAATCTTGGCACCCATGCGCTCGACCGCCTTGAGAAGGTGGTCTCTTGTAGTCCCCGGGAGAATTCCCAGGGTGATGGTGATCCCGCTCAAGTTGGTCATCTTGTGAGTTCGGACGGGCACCCGCTCGCTGATACACGTGCCGGCTGTGGTGCGCAGGACGAGATGGAACGTGTATTCGGTGTCGACGGCCAGACCGCTGATCTTGGTGCTGTGCATCTGCAGTGGGCGGGGGATGTTGCCGGCCTTTTGGCCATTGCGGTAGAGGCTCAGGGAGATGAGGTCGGCCGTGGCCAGCTCGATGGGATCCCACTCGAGCACCACCGACGTCTGTGTGGCGTTGCGGCAGCGCAGAGCAGGGGTGACGGGTTCGGCGGCGCCAAAGGACTCGTAGATTTGGTCTTGGAGGGCGCGGAATGCCCGGTCGGCGTCGGCCTCCTTGGTTGCGTTCTGGGACACGTTGATGTCGACGATACTGCCGGAGGAGATGTTCGGAGGGAGCAGGATGGACGGGAACTCAATCTAGTTGCGGCGTCAGCAAGTGGCTAGGGAAGCTGCAATTCGCGAGCACAAGCATACCAAACGCTTATCGGGCGTCAGCAAGACAGTGACGCCGGCGTCGACCTTGCCGACGGTGAGGGAAACGAGCATGGCGAGGATGTCGCAAACAGTGCAAGATTGGCCCGAGGGATGAAACGGCCGAGGGGGAAAGAAAGGGAGGACGATGGAAGACGAAGACGAAGACGAAGAGACGGTGTTGATCAAGACGAATGTCTAAGCGTCGTCGCAGGGTAGAAAGGGGGTTCGTCGTAAAATCGGTTTGGTGGTTCGAGCTGATAGGAGCAAGGCAGAGAATTGGACAAGCTGTCGTCGTGGAGGTTTAGACAGGTATTAGTTCACCCAAGCTCGAGGTGCCGTTCCTTCCCTCTACTGCGCCGAGTTTTGGCTGTGGCTGGGACCAATCGATTTGCGCGCATGGGGCGCCGCTTTGTTTCTTTGGGGAAGCTCGGTACGTACCCCAAATGCTCCCCAACTTATGGGTGCTCGGGCCACTGAGCTGCCGTCAGCCTAGCCAGGCTATGGCAGCAGGAGGTCCCGTTGGTTTATTCACCGGACTATTCTTATCGGTGGTTGTATCTTTTACCTTATCTAGGTAGAACTAATGCAATGTGAAATTGGTTGAGCGAGATGAAATGCGTGAGGGCAGAATGGCTGAAGGAACTGGTGCTCATCCCTAACCGTCCACCTTGACGCAACCTTGAAGCACGCCAAGACGGGAACTAGATCGCTGCAAGTTGGCAGTTGCGGTCCGGCATTGGTGCTCATCCATCTTGAGTTGAGAATAATACTCTCAGTATTCTATTTGTGCCGTATAGATACGAGCTGGTATCAAGTAATATACAATATACAAGACGCGTTAATCGTGGACTCATCCTCAACCCACACAAGCCACCTCTAATCGTACACGACACGCTTCCTCTCCGCCATGACCGTCCTGGCCGCCGCCTCGCCAAACTGGACCGCCGGAGTCATGGCCGCCTTCCGGAGATCCCACAGCTCGACGAACACCGTGCCCTTCAGCCTGGACAGGCCGGGCGGCTCCTGCTGCCGCTCCAGCTCCTCCAGCGCCGACCAAAACGCCCGCAGCAGCCGCCGCTTGCACGTGCTGCGCACCGCCGCCGGCGGGTGGTCGTAGTAGAGGAAGTGCAGCCACAGCCGATCGTCCCTGATCCTCTCGCGGTACTGGTTCTGCATGGCCTCGGCCATGGGATGGCCCCACGGTCGCAGCATGACGATGTGGAACGGGTGGATGTGGTAGCTCTCGCTGAAGGACACCCTGCATCTGAGGCTGTTGAGGATGTGCTGATCGTTTGGCGTCATAGGCAGCACTCTGCTCTTGGACGTGTCCCACTCGAGCTTCGTCTCCTCAATGAACTCCCATCCGGCCCGGTTCATGATGATCCTGCTGCCTTGAAAGAAGTTCTTTGCCTGCGCGGGGACGTGCATAGGTATGAACGTGCCCTTCCTTGACCTTCCGCGTTGATTGCTTCTCCTCCATGGTGCCGGCGATGCTTGGAGCTGAGGACGGCGCCCGCCAGATGCGCCCTGCCGAGGCGCGTCCTGCCGTGGAGGTATCCGGTCGGTGTCGGATTGGGGTTTCGAAGAGGCCAGCGATGTCGAATAGACGCAGCGGAGGGAAGCTATGCCTCTCGACAGCAGTCTGCCGCTGAGGGCAGCCGGCGCTCGTGGCATATCGGTAGCGGCTCGTGAGAGCTTGTTGCGCCTTGACGCTTTCGAGGGGAGGTGAGGGAGTAATCGATTGCGTGGCTGGGTGCCTCCGCGAGTTTGGCGTGAAATTTCTGATCGTGCCCGGGGCAAACAGACCGTTACGTGGTTGAATTGGAAGTCTGTTCGATACGTTCAAGGTGCCTTTCGCGATATCCTCCAACATTCAAGGTTGTATCCACATCATGAAAGTGTCAGAACGAGGTTAGCCAATGGGGAACGCCGAGGAAAGCCGCCACATGTGGCCGTGCCAAAACGGCACAGGCAACTCACTTCGACTTATCGCTAGGATGGTACCCGCATTCTTGCAGCGGCTGCACCATATTCTAGGTACATGCATAGTGTCTTGCCCGAAAATCAGGCAACGCCTGCCAGCACCCTTTGTTCTGCAAACCTACACTCCAACTTTGCTTGGAGTCATTCCCACACACCCCATTGGAGTGTTTTGCCCGAGGCCACTATATATTGCCCGCGAATCCTTCCCACCCTCCGTATCCATATCAACCCAATCACTCCCCCCAAGAAAAATCCGCTTTCTCACCCAAACACAACAATATTTCGACCTCGCACCAAAACACCACGCTCCAGATAACTATTCAACATGCCTAAGAACAAGGGAAAGGTGAGTCCTTTTATCCCCTCACTTCTTCTCCCCCGCGCACTCATACACGTCCCCTTTCCTTTCGGCCACGGGACTTTAGCGAAAACTGCCCCGCCCCCACCATCAACCATCACCATCGCCTTCATCATTTCCCATCAGTCGAGGCCGTCACGACGATCTCTTACTCTTGTCGCCGCTTGTTGCTAACGTGTCTTGTGTAACAGGGTGGCAAGAACCGCAGACGCGGTACCAAGGAGAACGATGATCAGCGCCGCGAGCTGACCTTCAAGGAGGACGGCCAGGAGTACGCTCAGGTCGTGAAGATGCTCGGCAACGGACGTCTCGAGGCCATGTGCTTCGACGGCAACAAGCGCCTCGCCAACGTACGTGTCCTCAACAACAACAACAACAACAACAACCCCCCTCGCGACGAACCCCCCGATGGCTAACAGAAACTTCTAGATCCGCGGCAAGATGCGCAAGAAGGTATGGATCAACCAGGGCGATATCATCCTCCTCTCCCTCCGAGACTTCCAAGACGACAAGGGCGACGTCATCCTAAAGTACACGGCCGACGAGGCCCGAACCCTCAAGTCGTACG
Organism: Thelonectria discophora; assembly: GCA_911649645.1. NCBI lineage: Eukaryota > Fungi > Ascomycota > Sordariomycetes > Hypocreales > Nectriaceae > Thelonectria > Thelonectria discophora. Next base: position 3,184,657 of record CAJVRK010000012.1, read on the forward strand.
GCGAACTCCCCGAGCACGCCCGCATCAACGAGACCGACTCGTTCGGCCAGGGCGAGGACGGCGAGGCCTACGTCGAGTTCGGCGCCGATGACTCAGAGGAGGAGTCGGACGACGGCAAGAAGGAGGTTGACATTGACGACATCTAAAAAAAACACCTCTACGACCCCCGCACATCCCCCCCCTCAAATCAACCACCGAGCACCCCGACGTCCCAGCCAAAGCACGCACACCCATGCGCGTTCACTCTGGCTGGCGTCGTTGATACTGTCTTCTCTCTCAAACCTGTGGCCGTCGTGCCACGGGTCCCACGACAGTAGTTGCTCTGCGTGGACCTGGACGGCCGTGGTGGGAGGGACGTCACGGCCTGTCACCTTCATTTTCTTTCTCCTATCTGCCCTGTCTCAACACTTTTTGGCAACTCGCACTAGAAGAATTTGACACTCATTACTACATCTCTGGCTTGGCGCTCCTGTTACGTTCCCAAAAAGCACTGGTGTAGTAGGTAGACAGACTCAATAAATTCAGATGGTTTTTATCTTATTTTTTTTTTTTTTTTCGTTGTGATTTGTTACCTTTGTGAAAACTCAATCTTGCGGCGGGCACGCTGAGCACGAGAACTGCCGGTTGCTTGCTTTTTCCGTTCCATCTACAAGCATCCAGCTTCTCAGCCTGCCACGTATAACATCCGAATCGCCTCCCAACTCCCTGCGAGCTCGATTCCTGGGGGGACGTTGATTGCCCGGAGCGTGACCTCGTCTCCGTGCCAGACCCTTTTTTGAATGTCCACGTAGAAAAATAGGATATCAAAGAACAGCAACACAACCGTTGTCACCCCGTGGCACGAAAATCTGGAAAGGAATGCATGTCATACCCGCGAGCAACCCCCCAACTCCAACTAGGAAAATGATCATGTAGAGAGACGAGCCAGCTGCCCGTAGTCCTCCTCTTACGCTGTGAAAAGACTAATCTACCAATCATCATCGCTTTGCTCGTCATCTATTTCATAGTCAGCAACACGTCACTCCCAAATTGAAGGGAAACCGTCAGGTACTTACCACTCTTGCTAACCTTCTCCTTTCGCTTTTGCAGGGCAGCAGCCAAGGCGTCGGCCATACCACCACCTCCGGCCGCGCCCGCTCCAGCAGCAGCGGCGGCTCCGGCTCCAGAGCTGCTGCCGTCGACCTGAGCGGCGCTTCTGTCTCGGATTTGAGACCTGTCAACCTTCTTGAGGGAAGCGATGCCGCCTGCCTTCTGGATATCACCAAGCATAGCACTGCGTCCCGCGCTCGCACCGGGCGCTGAGGGAACGCCAGACGAATATCCAGAATCCCGGTTTGGCATGGGCGGCGGTGGAGGAGGGGCAGAAGGACCTCCAGTCGGCGGCAGAGGAGGTGGGGGAGGAGCACCGGATGTAGGAGGCAGAGGCGGTGGGGGAGGGGCGCCAGATGTAGGAGGCAGCGGTGGCGGAGGGGGGGCGCCGGACGTAGGCGGCAGAGGAGGTGGAGGAGGCGCCCCAGATGTCGGAGGCAGAGGAGGTCGAGGGGGGGCGTTGTTCGTGGGAGGCAACGGTGGTGGAGGCGGAGGCATCGAAGCAGCCGAAGTAGGGGGCAGCGGAGGTGGCAGCGGCGGGCCAGAGGATGTGGGCGGGAGGCGAGGCGGCGGAGGGGGTTGGCTGGCGGCCGGAGGAGGTGGCACCGGACGTGAGTTCGGGGGCGGAAGGGGTGGAGCCCCCGAGTTCGGTACTTTTGGTGGGAGAGGAGGTGGAAGGCCACCGGGGGCGGCATGGGAATCGTTCGAGCGCGGAGGAGGCGGCGGAGGGACTGACCCACGGCTCGGCGCAGGGGGAGGGATTCGGGCTCCTGCGAAAGGCGGGGGAACGCCGTGCTTCTGGCCCGACTCGTTCTCGATCGGCACCTTGCCTGGTCGAGGAGGAGGAGGAGGTCCCGGAGTGGGAGCCGCGGGCACGCGCCGAGGGGGCTCCACGTGTGCAAACTTGCCGGCGTCCGCCAAAGGAGGAGGAGCATTGAACCTAGGCCGGGGGGGTTGAGGAGGAGTCGGCGCTCGTTCAGGGGAATCGGTTGTAGGGGCATCGGCCTTGCCAGATCTCCTGGGAGCTGGCGGCGGTGGCGGGCCACCCCTTCTTGGGGCCGGGGGAGGAGGAGCGTCGGCGTGGCCCTTGGGTGCAGCACCGGGGGGGGCCAACGGGGGAGGAGGAGGAGCGCGCCCTCGGCCATTTGTCGCAGCCGGCGGAGCGTTCGGTGGAGGTGGCGGAAGGGGGGGAGTGTTCTCCTGATCCAAGTTCTTCTGCTCTTCCTTCAAGAAGTCGACAATGAACTCCTGGTTTTCCCTGATGAAGTCGTCCGTAAGACCCTTATCTTGAAGATCCTGGCCAAAGTGCTCGCGCCACAACGGGTCAAAGGCGTCCAGCATCGCAAACTCGGAGGGTGGCTTGCCATTGATGCTGCCCGAGGAGTTGACGACGTGGTGCTGAACCGAGTTGGGCACCTGGTTTCGGGGCGATTCCGGGGGCGTCGTGGCCGGTGCAGACGAGTGTCGGTGGCCGAAGAGACCTCCCAGAATGCCATGCTTGTGAGTCGGTTGGGCGCCGCCGCCAAAAGGAGTCCCTCGAGTGGCGCGGGTTGCGTTCTTCTCTCGTTCGTCCATCTTCTTCTTGAACTGCTTGGCCTCCTTCTCGTCAACAAAGCTTAGGCCGGCGAGGCATTCTTCGAGCTCAAACGAGTGGAAGAAGGTTCGGTCTTGGTTATAGGACCACGTATCGAATATCTCCTGGTCCCAGATGACACCGCGGTTTGTAGGCTGGTTGCAGTTAGAACAATGGCCGGCCAGCTCGGGGTGTGCTCGCGGTTAAGGGGCAGAAGCATACCGAGATATCGACCAGCTTAATCCAGTATGTATGGCCGACGAGATCGTTGGCGAGCACGATGGCTCCTTGCAGGCCGGTGTAAGTCCATTTCGAGCGATTGGGATAGGCGACGTATAGTTTCGCAACGGCCACAGCCTGGATCTTGTTTGACTGCTTTGGGACAAATCGCTTGACCGTGGCCTTGTCGTCGTCGTTGAGAATAGACGGCATGATGAGGTCAGAGGCCGAACGAAGGGGCAAAATGTAAATCGAGGTCGCGACGCCGGTCCGTTATTCGCGGGGGTTGGTGAAAGGGGGGGAGGAAGAACGTCGAGAGAGGTCGGAGAGTGAGGGCATACGGTGTGGTGATGCTTATCCAAACTCCTTGTTGCGCAGTCGTTAGTCCCGGGGGGAGGGCGGCGGAGGAGGGACGTCGCTCGTATGAGGCAGCCGAATTCTTTTGGTTGGGTGAAGAAAAGTGCCACGGAGCAGTCGAGGTCGAGCTCCGAGAAATGTACAGGCCGAGCTTCCGGGGTAGAGGGACCGTCTCAAATGGCGTGGGCCAACACGGGATGCCGTCGCATGTCAAGGCTGTCGGTCCGTTCAGAGAGAGAGACCTGCGCTTCCTTGGTCGGGCGGGACTTGGAAGTGAGGAGTCGGCGATGCACCAGCCACGAATTCTAGCGGCTCAGCCACACAAAGGAGAGCGATTAGAGTGATGCCTCAAAGCGGAGCAAGCAAACGCGCGTCAGTGGTCAGGCACCCGCGAATGATCAAACGAATGATTGATTGAATTGACGAACGGAGACTCGGTTCCAGGAGGCTCCCTCCTTTCTCGAAATTTCCACGGCGCTGGGTGTTGAGACACAGCCGGCCGGGTGGACAAAGTGGCTGCTCCTTGCAAAGTGGAGCGTCATCGTCAGTGTCAGACCCGGACTGGTCGGTTGCTTCGGGGGAATTGGGCACTGGTTCAGCGGATACGGCAATACGAAGTTGCGATAGAAACCGTGGATGAATCGCATGAAGACGTCAATCTCGGCACGGGTAGATTCATCCGAAGGTGGCTATGCCATTCATTGTCTACTAGGTAGTACCCGTAAGATCTTCCATGGCTATCATTATTCATACAGCAATCCATCAACATGAGCAGCTTATTTCTTCTTGAGCTCTTCCATGCGAGCTTTACGTTCCTCCTTGGATCCCTCCTCCGCGGGCATATTTTGGGGCACGGCAGGGCCAGGATGGGCGCTAAAGGCGTCGAACTTGGTGGATGTGTCCTTGATGGGCTGGATGGTGAACTCCTTCTCGCCCTGTGTCGAACGTGGTCAGCGCATTTGGTCGCCTGAAACTGATGCGTGGCTGGGTGACGAGAGCCAACGCAGCTGGCTGGGACGTACCTCATCCTTATTTTGCTTGGTATCTTTGTCAGCCATTGTGAAGATTGGTTATTGCAGTTGTAGTAAGTTTGGAGCGGCTCTCGTTTTTGTTCAATAATTGGTTGATTGATGGTTATTTGACTGTATCATTCGGAGGAGATGCGATTCTATTTGTACTTGAATGGTCACTAGACCCATCATAAGCGATGACGTCGTCACCCCTCCAAATCCAAAACAGCAGGAGGCACCCGAAGGGATTCACCCAACCAAGTGCAACAACTGATGGTGACCTCTCCAGGCACGCAAGAGCGGACGTAAACGTAAACGTATTCGGGCAATTTTTAGTGTGGTACTCCATCATCAGTGGCCAAGACGCATCTGCAAGTCATCGTCATGACGTCGGAGTTGAGAAGCGGAACGGCGCTCATGACATCGGCAACGAAACATGCAGGATTTTCTGAGGTACAATAACCATGGATCACAGTTTCACGAGTCATTTTTAGGACCCCTCGGGGGCTTCAAGACTTGACAAAGTCGGATGAAGAAGGTCACGCAGAGCATATGGCCTGCAGCCTGGTGACTACCTATGATGGAGCAGTCCAATTCAACCATGGTGAAGCTGCTCAATGCAATCTCAGAGCATCGCAATCTCAGAGGCCGGAAAGACGCATGGCAACCGACTTTCGGAGTCAGCCGGGTCGTCCCGTCCCCTCCTAGTTGCGAAGTGCAGTATCACCGCCAATGTGCCGTCGTGCACCAGAAGGATGAGGGGGTCGTGAGGAGTTGCAACCAGAAGCACTGTATTCTGTCAAACATGTTAGATAGGGGAGTCCATACGGTTACAAACTCTCCTACGCAGTTTGACAAGGCGCCTAATATTCACCAGCTTACTACTCGGCCAGCCACACTTATAAGAAACATTCAAGAACAGTCAATTTCACTACCAAGGTCCTATGTATATCGGTGACCATGCAAGCGCCGCTTGTCGAGAGCGGGCAACAAAGCGCTAACCGCTGATTGAAGATGAAAATGCTGAGCCATAGATGCAGTCCCTCCGCATTCCTCCCCCTCTTCTCTTCTTAAAGCAACCCCCCTAGACATTCCAGTACGGATACTCATACGACCCGAAGAATCGCTCCGTGGGCATCCATCGCTGAAAGCACTTGCGCGTCTGGCAGCAGTCTTTCCAGTGGTGCACGCCGTAGTCAATCTCCCCGGCCTCGCGGAGGTGCTCCATGAACTCCTCCATGGTGTACTCGATGTCGCAGTGGAACGGCCCGACTTGGTGCTCGTGGCATCCGAGGCAACGGAAGCCCCAGATGGCCTCGCCTTTGCGTTCCGGGTGCAGCCAGGGAGCTCGCACGATGACCGTGTATCGGGTCCGCGTTTGTCGGGCGCAGCTGGACCGCGCGTGCTCGCAGGGCGGGCGCCTGGTGCCGAGTTTGTGCCGGAGCTCCAAGTCGCGCTGCCGGACCTTTTTCATGCTGAGCCCCCGAAGAGCCTTGCCGTCCTCACTGTTGGCGTACTCCCTGATGCCCTCGTCGGAGTCGTGGAGCTTCCTGGCCAAGTCGCGGCAGGAGTAGCGGTCCACGACCCAAGTCCACAGCTCGTAACCCCAGTCCCCGTAGCAGCCCTGCTGGACTCGAAGCCGGGGTAGGGTTTCTAGCATCTCCAGTGTGAGGCCGTACTCCTTTACGGCCTCATACTCGCGCATCGGGGTGTACTCCTTTCCATTCTCCATACAGACGTTGCAGAGCCGCTCAAGGGTCAAGAGATATATGTAGCAGCCAAAGGCATCATGACATCTCTGGCACTTCTTGGTGTAGAGCAGGGAGATCAACTTGTCCATGGGGACGTTTCGACCAGACTTGGTGGCCCGGATGCTGACCAGGATTCCGTACACATGCTTCATCAAGAGCTTGTAAGAGCCGTGGTCCCAAACGGCGTGGAAAAGGCGCCTATTCATCAACATAAGGGCGTCGATCGAGGCGAGGTCGGTGTACTGGATAATGTTGGCCATTGTCTCATTGGGCAGGCGGTCCAATATCCCAGAGCTGCTCCTCGGAAGACCGACATTGGGCTTCACGAGCCACGGCTTGCGCGAGTCGTCGATGCGGTTCAGTTGTTTGTCGGTCAGGTTTCGAGTGGGCGATCCCCAGGATCGGGGCCCAAAGTACACCAGGCGCAGGAGCTCATCGTATCGTCTAGTCCGTATATACTGGGTCATCTCAGGGTCCTTGTCGTTCTCGTCATCGACATCCTTCAGCTTAGCCTGCTCCATGAGATAGTGGGCATTGATGTTCTGCCATTCGCCTCGCTGGAAGTGCCAATGTATGTTGGGGTCTCGGTTCTGTCGGCATTCTGGTTCATATCGGTTGGACCAGGGGAACTTGTCAATCTCTGTGGTTTGAACCATGGTGGCACGTTGCACTCGTGCAGGGACGACCTGGATCAAGAGAAGACTCGATCCGAGGGGCAGCCTCCGTGACTTTATGGTCGAGTTCTGGCTACCGAGGGGTAAGAAGGGAGGGATGGGCTGGAAGGGCTGGTGCTGCATTAGCTGTTGAGGCACAGTGCACTGGCACTGTGCGTCTTGATGGACACCTGCATTCCTGTCGTAAGTTGATGACAGGTACCCGATTATTGAACTGCCGGCGTGCATTGCTGAGGTTCGACTCGTACCGACCTTATTCTTGAGTTATCAATATCTCTCGACACGTATAATAGGCGGATTGGCGCAAACAACAGCATCTCTCACGACCCTTCATCTGTTTGTTCTGTTAACATCTCTGCACAGCTGCCAACTTATCCCCTTCCCCTCGCCCGATATGTGCCGTACAGTAAAGACACAGCTTTGTAATTGTCGGAGCAAACAGCCCTGATCGAGACCTCACAGCCCTCTCGACGAATCCTGTGCAGGCCTGAGGTCTCAATTGTGAAGCTTGAGCGGGGCGTGGCTCCTGCAGCTTATCCGCATCTCTGGAGCCATTAAAGCCAGGCTTCGTTCATTGGTCCCCCACGGCAGGCAGGACCCATCAAGCACTGCCGTTGAGGTTCCTGCCCGGTCTGCCAGGTGGTGGGCCGCGGCGGAAGGTACGATGGTGCGTGCCAGAAGGGCGGGCACGCGGCGGCAGGCACACCCCACTGCACTCGTCTTTTGACGTCCAAGGCCATTTCGCCGGTCGTACTACGCAGTGAATCCCACTCCACACTCCCTCTCCTCCCTTCAGCTCGAATGTCAGTCACCAATGCTCCCCAACCGGTGAAGCTCTCGCTGCCCCTCGTATGTGCTTTTGCTTTTTGAATTTGAACTTGCATTTCAGCCCCTCATGGCTTCCGGCTAATCCCTTCTAGGAATACCAGCAGTCCCTCTTCCAGGAGCTGCGTGCCGAAGATGAGCTCGTCGTGATTGCTCGTGGCCTCGGCCTGATGCGCCTGGTCACCAATCTCCTCCACGCCTACGATGCCGCCGGCAACAATCTCATCGTGATTGTCGGCGCCGAAGATCGTGAGAATGCTTGGATTGGTGAAGCGTTGGCCGAGCATGCCGCCATCAGCATGTCGCCCAAAGCACGCGGCTTGACGGTCGTGAACACCGACTTCCAAAGTGTCGGCGCAAGAGAAAAGATGTACGCAGGCGGCGGCATCTTTAGCATCACCTCGCGCATCTTAGTAGTTGATCTGTTGACGGGCTTGTTGGATCCCGACACCATCACTGGTCTTGTCGTTCTTCACGCCGATCGCTTTGTCGCTACCTCCCTCGAAGCCTTCATCCTTCGAGTATATCGACAGAAGAACAAGGTTGGCTTTCTCAAGGCCTTTTCCGACAACCCTGATCCGTTCGTTGCTGGCTTCAATCCTCTCGCAACCATGATGCGAAACCTCTTCCTCAGAAAGGCATCGCTGTGGCCTCGGTTTCATGTCACCGTCGCACAGTCTCTCGAAGGAAAGAAGAAGGCCGAAGTCATCGAACTCGAGGTCCCTATGACGGATTCGATGAGAGATATCCAAAACGCCATCATGGAGTGTGTTGAAGTGAGCATCCACGAGCTGAAAAAGGGCAACAGTGGCCTGGAAATGGACGACTGGAACCTCGACAGTGCCTTACTGAAGAACTTTGATGTCATGGTTCGACGCCAGTTGGATCCAAACTGGCATCGTGTGAGTTGGAAGACGAAGCAAATTGTCAATGACTTGACAGTCCTACGAACCATGCTCAACTCGATCCTGACTTACGATGCTGTGTCCTTCCTGCAACATCTAGACACCATCCACGCCGCTCACTCTCCTCCGCCAGGATCAACACGTCAAAATCAATCGCCATGGCTATTCCTGGATGCGGCTCAAACCATCTTCGACACAGCCCGTCGGCGGGTGTACTCGGCCAGTGCCAAGGCGGCCGCTCGTGAGAGCGACATTGACACTCTGCGGCCTGTTCTTGAGGAGCTACCCAAGTGGGCGCAGTTGGCTGAAGTCCTCGAGGAGATTGATAGGGATCTGTATTTTGAGCCTCCGGTCAAGGACGACTCTAATGGGACCATCATGATCATGTGTTCTAACGTCGATACGTGCAGGCAGCTCCGAGATTACCTGCAAACAATGTTCATCAAACCCAAGATGCAAAAGAAGGGAGACGAAGACGAGGAGGATGCCCACAAACCGACTGCGGCTTTCATGATGCGGAGGAAACTGCGAAACTATCTTAAATGGAAGAGACAGTTTGCGCAGGTCAGCGCCACGCTCTTCGCGGAGAACCAAAAGGCCATCAATGGAGCAGCAGACACGCGACCGGGTCAAGTTAGGAGCCGAGGCGGTAGGGTGCCAGCCAACAAAAGGCGACGGGTCCGAGGCGGCGGCAATGTCGGCGCGGCCATGGGTCGCGCAGAAAACGGGAGCATCATGCAGTACATTGAGAAGCCCACAGAGGTTGCCGATCTCATGGCTGAAGTCCAAATCACCGAGGAGGAGGCGGAGCAAAAGGCGGAACAGAAGGCAGAGGTGGTTCAAGATCCGCTGGACAACATGGAGGATTACTTTCAACTCTTTGAGATGCAAGATCTCATTGTCGTCCATGCCTACGACGGCGACCAGGACGAGCACGTCTTAGAAGAGGTTAAACCAAAGTACATCATCATGTACGAGCCCGACGCGGCCTTTATCCGGCGTGTCGAGGTGTATCGGTCATCACACAACGACAGGAACGTGAGAGTATACTTTATGTATTACAGCGGCTCGGTGGAGGAGCAAAAGTACCTGTCGACTGTCCGACGCGAAAAGGACGCCTTCACGAAGCTCATCAAGGAGAGGGCCAGCATGTCACTTGTGATGACGGTCGATGGTGGAAACGAAGATGCCGAAGAGGCGTTCCTTCGTACCGTCAACACGCGAATTGCTGGTGGTGGCAGGTTGACGGTGACTGTGCAGCCCCCACGAGTGGTTGTCGATGTGCGAGAGTTTCGGTCCTCTCTGCCGTCGCTTCTCCATGGCCGTTCGATGGTTATCGTGCCATGCATGCTCACAGTCGGTGACTATATCTTGTCTCCGAACATTTGTGTAGAACGAAAGTCAATCAGCGACTTGATCTCGTCTTTCAAGGATGGGCGTTTGTACAGCCAGGCGGAGGCCATGTTTCAACACTACAAGAACGCGATGCTGCTCATCGAATTTGACCAGAACAAGTCCTTCACTCTAGAACCGTTTGCCGACCTGTCGGGGCACATGAGCAGCATCGCGCCCAGCAACCTCTCGTCAGATCTGCAATCCAAGCTCGTCCTCCTAACGCTGGCATTTCCCAAGCTGCGCATTATTTGGTCATCATCGCCATACCAAACAGCAGAGATATTCGAGGTGCTCAAGTCGCAAGAGGAGGAGCCGGACCCCGTCGCGGCGGTACGGGCAGGCCTCGACAAGGACGCAAAGGCCGAGGACCAGGCATTCAACCAAGAGCCTCAAGACATGCTGGCCATTGTGCCGGGCGTGACGCCGCAGAACATGTCGACTCTGGTGATGAAGACGGAAAGTATCCGGGAGGTGGCCAACATGGAAGCGCAAGAGCTGGAGGTGCTGGTGGGCAAGACGGCGGGACGGCAGATATTTGGCTTCTTTAAGCGTAACGTGATGGAAGAGGATGATTAGTTGAACGATTCCTCCAAGTACATGACAGGATCCAGTTAACATAAAGCAGCTGTGTATTTGCGTAGCTACCATGCTGCGTACTAGTACAATTGAACAGGTATTATTGCGCCTGGCAAAAGACAAGGATTGGGTATCCCAGCGCAGAAGAGGTGAGAACAAAAAGAAAAAAGCCATTTCCGTCGTCCATCATGAGTCTTTCATCGATCCAACAACTCCCTTACACACGACTCCTCCGCCCGAAGCGACGACGTCGACCGCCGGCTCCTCCCCGGTGACCGCCGCCGCAGTAGCCGCACGTCAGGAAGCTGACGATGATGCCGCAGAAGCGCACCACGGCGCTGATGAGGGCCTGGAGGATCCCGCCGATGCCGCTGATGACGGCCATGATGGCGTCGCCGATGGTGCGCAGAGCGGCTTTGATCTATACATTCCATGTCAGTGGTGCTTGGGTTATAAATTGGTCGTAGGACATACGCAAGAGACGACTCCGCCCATTGTGAGGATGTTGTATCGATGGATGTGATGGGTTGTTTATTCGAGAGTGTTGGTTTTGTAGGGTGTGATGAAGACGAAGATGTTGTCTTTCGTTCGTTTACTGATGTTCATAACGAACTTCTTCTCAAGCGCTCCTTCATCGTTCCTTATATATCCCCCCAACACCAAATCACAGAACCGGATTGCCCCTGCGATGTCCCCCAACCTCCCTGACGTCAGGCCACCTTCCGTTCCTTGCCAAATTTCGCACCCGACTTTATTTCCCCCTCGTTACGGCCGGTATTCCCTAATAATTTCTAAATCCTTCTTAACCCGTTTCAGAACTTGGCAATTGGCTCTCCTCACTCCCCCCCCCCTTTCTTCCCCGGTTTCCCGTTCCTTCGTTGGGCCGTTCCTCTTCGACTCCAAAAAAGTCGATGACGTCTGCGGCTCGAATCGGCCCCCTGCTCAAGGAGTTCTCTACTTTAGGCGCAGGAAATCAAGGCCAACGCATCAAAACACGCTTTGATTGCCTTGCAGCAAAAACGACAAAGCAACCTCGTATTTTATTAGTCCCGTAGTGCAGTTTAGGCCGGAGTGCAGATTGCGTTCTCGTCACCCGCAGCCGAATTTACCGCTGCGCTACAGACACTGCTTGTCTCTTGTGTGGTGCGAAAACCAGCAACGGGCATGATGCTCCGAGCGTGCAACGAGAAAAGTCGTGACGTCACGCGCATGTATGTGGTCATGATGGACGGGATGTGCAACGACATGACCAGAAAAAAAAAACAATCACCAATATCCATCTTCCCGCGCCTAGACGGGACACTGCATGATGAGCTTTCCGTATGCGTGTCATCATGGCGGTGTTGTGTGGGATTCGCTCGACGGAAAATGTTGCATCGAGGCGAGACCATCTTGGCCAACACGAACGGGTGGTCATCAAACTGAACCATGACTACATGCAAACCTGTAGTTGCAGTCTCAACCATGACCAAGCTCTGAGATGGGTATCTTGTTTCTAGCGTTACGTGCTCCTAATCTACACGTGGGAGGTTCCGCCCTGGGGAACGCCTCCCATCTATCTTATCCCAACGTCGTACGAATAACTTACAAGCCGACATTAAAAACGTAAATCAGCCACAAGTTCCTTCGTCCGTTACAGCCAACGTCTCTTGGGTGGCTTGGGCATGTTGGACCGCCGTAGCATCTCCCGGTTCCTCATATCCAGGAGCCCTAACGCCGTCCGGTCCTCGGTTCCGTAGGCGTACCCTCGAGGGAGGTGAGGCCTCTCGTCGCTCATCATCTTGATGCGCTGCACCCGCCTGAGCTTGGTGAGTCCGTACCAGCACACCACCAGCGAGAAGACCACGGATGCTCCTGTGACTCCCGAGAACCCCCAGTGCGTCTCTTCAATGAAGTTCTCCAAGTTCATTCCGTAAAGGCCCGCGATGAAGGTGCCCATGGCCAGCCCCAGCGTCCCAACGCTAAACTTCAAGTCCAGAAGCATCAGCGCATTTCGATTCGCGTCAAGAATGGCTCGAACGCTGCATCTTGTCAGTATTGGGTCTAGCATTCACGTCGGGTACCTTACATATCCTCGGTGTTTCGGATACCTGACACCAGGTTTCCGGCTTCTTGAACAATTTCGTCTGCTAACTTGTGGTAAGACTCGAGCAGCATCTCCACTTCTGTGTGGTCGTCCATCCCTCTCATCAGATCATGTGCCTTTTCTGTGAGGTACATGGCCGCCAGATCGTCGTCTGCCTCGAGCAACTCTTCGATGGCGTCTCGTACCAACTTGACCTTTTGCTCAAACGTGCTGACTCGCTTCGACAAAATGAGCAACACGCGCAGCTTCTGTCGATCGATGTCGTCCTCGAGCTCACTTAGAATATTCATGACAGGTTCACGCACCGCCTCAAAGTCGGCTTCGAGCTCCGACGTCACCGACGTCAGGACCGCCTCGAGAGCACGGAACTCGTAGGGTAGCGAGCCCGAAGCTTGAGCGTTGGGAATCTTCTGCTGGAGCTTGCCTTGCAGGTCGTACATGAAGGCGGACTGCGGGTAAGACGTTTTCGAACCGTATATATCGAAGAGGAGTACACGGTCGTGTTTGATGAGAACCTTAAGATGCAGCAGGTTCAATAGGATTGCTGAGGGGCGGATGAGGATATGGGGAAGATTGGACGAGTCGATTTTTCGCAAATCTCGGGGTAAAAGGCCATACTAGAGAGCGCAGCATGTCAGAGCCGGAGCAGGCAGAGGAAGCGAACCGTGACATACCTTAGCAATAAGCTCCGTCTTCTTGAACTCTCCATCCACCAAGATGACCTTTCCATCCTCGTCAACCTCTGTGCAGCGCAGGCGCGGCTCAGAAGCAGCCTTGGCCGCCAAAGATCGAGAAATGCCGCCGAAATCATCGTGATTGGGCAGGTCATCGGGTTTCAAGCGCTTCGCGCCCTTTTTGGCAGAGCTTCCCCAGAGCCGTTCTTGCCAGGTAGGGGTATCTTCGTCGGAGTCGTCCCATTTATACCATTTTTGAGCAGAGCGTGTGGTGCTGAAAGAGCTCTTGGGTGCACCAATCTGGTCGCGGGGTCGCAATCGTCGCAGCAAGGGTTCGAGGTTGAGAAACGAGGCTTCGAGGGTCGCAGCTTGGCGGGTGCATGTCGAACCGATGTGTCTCGATTGCTTCCTTGGAGCGACGTTGGATCCTCGGGTCCTTCGGCAAGGAATTGGAGCGACGACGACGTCGGAGGCACGGGAACGGTTGCAGGTGAAGAAGGCCCGCCTCGATTGCGAGCGCAAATATCGGAGGAGGCTGCGCGAGGGGACGGGCGAGCGCAAGGCGGAGTGCATCACTGAGGATACGGCGCTTCACTAAGAGCGCGGGAAGGTGGTCGACATGGGGTTCGCAGCGGGAGTGGGAGGGTTCACGGGTATAATGTTATGACGTGAAGTTATTTTCTCAACGGTGACATGGTTGGCAGTCGTCGGAGTTGGAGGTTTGAACTGCATCTGGTTGGTCGATTGACAGCTGCTAGTTCCGTACTTGGCCGAGTCGCTGCGGCTGCACGGGCCAGTTGATCCGATGGAGGAATATGTAACTGTGAGAATTGGAGGGAATGGATTGATGAGTCTGTATGGCTGTAGGTATATATCATTTTGTGCTTCGGACGGTTCTAAAAATCTAAAAGTCCTGTGAAATTTTGGCAGCGTGACAGTTGGTAGAGGCTCAAACCACGGAAGGTGCGATGCGCACTGGTTGACTCCGTCCTGCCAAAAAAATTTGGTACCCAGGTATCTATATCCTGGGCAGTTTATTTTGATTTTCCTCATCCGCAATATAAAGCTCATTACACAAGTCAACAACACTCTCATCCCAACGCACCAAACTACGGATTAGAACTTATTGCTCTATACCATGGTGCCAATTCCTTCTTGGTTCGGTTTCATCGTTTCAAGTTTCGAATTCGGACAATTGGCTCATATCCAGCTTCCCCCATCCACGACACCCCCGAATCATTGAGAAGAAACGGAATTGTGCCAGCTGCCAACCAGCTGAAAGGATCGCGATTGGCTTGTTGTCTATCTTATCTATTTTTTGTTTGTTTAGTTCGACTCGCAAACCCTTTCGCGTTTTCTAGCATCTCCATCCTCTACCATCTACCTCTCTCATCCCTCTCCCCGTTTCTCATCATGGACCTCACTCCTGTTTCCATCCGAGGCAAGCGCAAGAATAGGCCCTCAACCGTGAGCAGTTCCTCTGCACCGCCCAAGAAGATATCCAAACGGTCACTCTCCAGCGTCCTCGCCGATCGCTCCGGTCGTCATCGACCATGCCTCGACGGTCTCCCTGGCGAGATCCTCGAGAAAATCTTCCTCTACAGCACAAACCTGTCACTACCTCAAGCATCGCCTCGTATCGGCGTCAAGCTTTCCGACCGGGCTACGCTTATTCGCTTCTTCATTTGGGCCTTTCATGATACTTGGGACCAGAACTTTGGTGTCCCGGTTCGTTTTGGCCCGATCATCGGTCCCGACCTGCCCGAAGACACTCCGCGATACTGGGCTGGTGATCCCGAGCTGCAGGTTCGCATCCTTTCAGTTGTAGCGTTGTTTCCTTACTAACCTCGACTCGAATAGACTGCCGTTTTGGGTCTTCCCTGGGTGGACATCGACTTCATCCTTCAAGCTCAGCAGACTTGGGCAGACAAGTACGCCAAGGGCCGATATTACCAACACGCCATGATAGGGAGCCCAGAGTGCAGCCTTCCCCCTCTTTCAGCCGAAGTCCGTTTGCATGGCTGCATGGGAGGCTTCAATCACTTCAATGCCCGCAAGTGTTTCGAAATTGACTATGGACTGGCCTGCGAATGGGCACACGTCTCGACTCGTGTGGGACACAGGGCTTGGGCCTTCCAAGAAGTCCATCCCATGGTCCGCGTCCCCATAGACATCGTCACCGGCCCCTGGGACGAAGAGATGCTCCGACGTCTGTTCTGGTTTGCCCGCGCTGGTGCTCTCTGTTTCGGAGCTGAAGGCTACCATCCGCCTCCCGTTTGGGAGGTTTGCGTCGAGCTCTTTCGCAACAGCATCTTGAATCCTCCAGAGCCTGTTGACCTGCCGTGTGTTTTCCTCCATACCGACTACTTCTTCGCAAACCTACCCGATGAGGTTGTCCTTCGTCTGATGAAACAGCTTGGAGATCGAATCGTGCTGGATGAGGACACGCTAGAGACAAGGCTTGCCATGAAAGTCTTCGCCGTCTCGCTCCGTTCAGCTAAGGGCTTTTCCAATTCCGCACACTAGTCATCGAGGCAACTACAGCGTCCAGCAAACACTCATGAGAGCTAGCAACGCCTGCCCAAGTATTGAATACTTGGGTTAGCCAGCAAGCTTCTGAAGAGACCTCAAGGCATATGTTGGCACCATCATGACAACAATACGTTTGTCCTTGTACAATAGAATGTGTGACATTCTGCACAGCCCCCCCCGACTATCAACCAACCAAGGCCCTTACGCCGGCGCTTTCGGACTTGTGTGAGTACCTATTTCATTTCTACAGCGTCAAACGAGGTCCTTGGTAGTCCAGGCAGAGACCTAAAACCGTTTTTAGAAGGCCATCAACAATGCCGAAGCTTCTGCAGCGCATCCCGGCGACTGACGAGCAACGAGTGTGGCGCATAGCCCGCACCAAGTCCCATGTCCATGACGCGAAGCACACGAACATGGCCGACTTTACCAAATGCAGCTCGCCGTACGACAGCAAAACATGACTAACCGGCCATGCGGGCGAAACACGAGTCCCGACGTCTGCATCTTACCAACTCTCCGTCTCCCCGGGGCTGCCTGCCTGCCTGCCCACACTGAAAGGGCCAGAAGACCTTGTTACGGTCGTTGCCAAATTCGACTCATCATGGATCATACTGCATCGGGGTGCCCCCTGCCTTCTGCCTTCTGCCTGGTCGTTTGCGGGGATGGCTACGCGCTCATCGATTCACGCAGAGTGGTGACGGAGCGTGAACGAGGCTAGGCATGGAACAGGACGAGACAAGGGGGATGGGTAATGGAGTGGGAGAGGTTGGTCCGAGACCATGTCATGATAATAGTTAATGGTAATCTTTGATCCTACACGATACATGTAAAATGGGAGGAGGAAGTGGCTGTGGAGGTTTTCGCCATGTTGGAGGTTGGGAGTTGGCATCACGACGGCGTGATGTGTCATGCATCCATTCCCCATGGCAAGGAGATGCCATGTCAGGTAGCAAACAACACAATGGAAAACACATGCAAACAAAGTCACGCACCCTACTACGATACTATCTAGACCAGAATGTTTTCGTGGCAGCAAAACATGACCTCACCTTTGGTTGTATTGGCGCAGGCATTTGCTTTCACGCCCTTCCATGATCCCCCACTCCCACCCCCCCCTCCCCATGATCCATGGGCATAAAAAAAACTCCATGGTTTGACAGCCCGACCAACT
Source organism: Thelonectria discophora (assembly GCA_911649645.1). Taxonomy (NCBI): domain Eukaryota; kingdom Fungi; phylum Ascomycota; class Sordariomycetes; order Hypocreales; family Nectriaceae; genus Thelonectria; species Thelonectria discophora. The sequence goes on from CAJVRK010000012.1 coordinate 3,201,494, forward strand.
CATCCGGCCAACTAGCATCAACCATTTCCCTCCTTCCTTCTTCTCCATGACAGCTGCGAGATGCCAGGTGTGATATCTAAGACCTGGTAAGTCGTCGGGCTGCCACGCCAAACCCCCCCCTCCTTGCCACCTTGGGCCCAGTTCCCGCGCCGCCGGATCAATAGAGAGAGAAAAAAAAAACGTGAGAATGATGCACGCCGCACGGGAATGACTCACACGCAGCAGCGCGTGCAACATCTACTTCAATTTTTTTCCCTCGCAGCGCACACCACAACCACTTGTCGCTCGTCTTCCCGGTTCTAGACCCTCGTCCGATCCCGGAAAGGAAATGGGACAAACCAGAAAGAAACGTTGGGAAAGCGTCCCGAGTGCTCCTGGCGGTTTTAGGCCTTTGGGCCACACACACCACCGACGGGAACACATCAAATTGCCGCTTTTGGGCATGAGAGATATCAGGACTTTCGAAACGGGCCTGAGACCTTAGGCCCTAATATCCCGCGTGTCCTTTCAGTAGGTAGTAGCCTTGCAGCCTTCGGGCCTTTCAAGAAACGGTGTCGTCGCCTCGACTCGGGCGACGAGTAATAATGATTGGCTTCACGGATAGAGGTTCGTCATGGGAGAGCGACCAGTAGTAAGAAGGTTGGAGGGCAGATAACGGATCCCAGCATAATGCTTTTGATTTCGTGCTTGTCTTGCTTTTCTCGCGCGTCCTCTTCCTCTTCCGAGGTTTTCGATTCCTAGAAAGATGAAATCCGCAAACGAGCCCACTATCGTGAGGACTGATTTCAAGCTAGCTATTAGATTTCGCCATAGCGTGTCGCTCTGTTCAACTCAGACCTTGCTTGCATGGGCCTCCCGCCAAGTCCGCTTCCGGTTCTTGGAGTCTTTAGCCATCCGGGAGGTCCCAAGAGTCTGCCACGTTGGCGTCGAGGTCGAATCCGAGTCGTTCAAGCCCTTGCCTGTCTTCTTGAACATTTGCGTGCTTGGTTGTAAAAGGGCAACGAACTCCGTTTGATGTGAAACCGAAAATAAGCCATGCAGTTCCGTGATTCAACGCCCGCCATCTTAGCCCTGAGGCCAGGCGTCGACCTTCACGTCTGCTCGGTTTCAATGCCGACCCAGAACCAATTACTCCTCCCCGTCCTCCGTCCGTATCCATCCTCCCTTTCCTCTCTGTTTCCCCCGTTTGGCTCGTTGCCTCGTTGTCCCCTCCAGATTCATCTTGAACCGTGGACCAAGGGACCGCAAATCGAGGCCAAATAACGAAAAAATAGAAAAATAGAAAAAAATCAACACGTAACAAACACGGCGTCTTAGTCGTACAAACCCCTTCGCTTCCTCCCCGCTGTCATGTCTGAAAAGACTTTGGCCGCCTTCTTCTCCCACCCATATCCCCATCCTGAAAATAAATGCAACACGCCTTTTGTGGTCCGCATCTCGGGATGCCCTCTCAGCTTCCGAGGAAGAAAGACGAGGTTTCCCAGGATGGTTGGTATCAAAGCCCCGTTGACACTAGACTCCTTTCTTTCCGGCCTTCCAGAAACGATAACAAAGGAAATGGCTTTAGTCTGACATTAAATTTCACCTGTAGTCATGGTGTGGGAGTGCATGATCGGCCAGCTTGGTAGGAATGATGCTTATCAACTCCAGCCAATCCGTGACGCTCAGTTCAAAATGCCCTCCCACATGCCAGGCCTTCGCATACGAGAACCTGCGCGCGCTGACGAAATCTCATAGCCCTGAGCCGCTTCGGCAGAGCAGCACATGCGCTTCTGAGATCCGGCGAACGTGGGACGGACAGGAATCCGGATATTAGCCTGCGGAAGAGCAGGTCGCGAACGAACCATGGCCGCGGGCCAAGCAGGACAGTCCGCGTTGTATTGACCGTTGAGCAGATCACTGACGTTGTCCTGGAGGGAGCCGTCCATCGAAGCTGTGCGGCAGCGCTTCGTTCCCGTCTTCACAGGAACATCAGCAGAGGCGCGATAGTTCTGCAGCTCTTGAAGGGCTCGGGCGGCATTTGATGCAGCATCATGGGCTAGCTCCTCAATCTCCCGTTCACGTCTTGCCAATGGCGTCTCTGTGTTCATATCCATGAGCTTACCAACCGGGCCGGTGTAGGACTCAGGAGATGACGTCAAGCAGTTCTCGTCGTAATCCTCGGGGACTGAAGGAATCGTCGGCTTCTGGCTCAACCTCTCGTTTCCCAGCTTCAAACCTCGGAATCGCGACGGCATGCCCAGCTTGTTGCTGAGGGTCGCGCTAGCGAGAGACGATGCAGAGGAGAAGGAGGATGAGCGCGAAGAATCCGAAATCATCGAGTCAGGGGACGAGGACGTGGAGACCGAGTTGGCGAGAGAAGATCGGCGAACAGGGCAGTAGCTCGACGGGGAGGTCGAGAGAAAACGGTCCATGAGGTTCGGAGCAGTACTGCTGTGGGGTTGGGCCATAGCCAAGCTCATGGCGGAAGATTTTCCCAGAAGGGAGGAAGCGGCACTCGCGGCAGGAGTGCTGAATCCACAGGTCTGGGGGCTTGGTCGAGGAGTTGGCAGCATGCCTTGTGCAATGGTGAACCGGCTGGGAGCATACTCGACAGTTCTCTCTGGGGCGATGTTGAAGGCCTTGGGTGTGGTGGAGAAGTCGCTCGAATCAAGGTTTTGGTTCAGGATGCTGCGAGGTGCCAGTGCGGGCAAATCGCACGAGCGAGGGCTGGCCGGAGCCGTGGACACTACCTCGGCGAGGTTGGTCAAGTCAGTGTTGAGGCCGAGGATGATATGCTTCCAGTTCATGACCTGCTGGGAAAGGGCGGGCGAAGCGCCACCTGCCGCAGGAGGCGAGGGAGGAGGCGTATACTTGAGCACAATGTCAGTCCATCGCTTGAAGACGTCGTCGACAATATGGAGTTTCCAGTTGACGGCAATCAGGAAGGCGATCTCGTTCTGGTTAATCTCTTGGGTGTGAAGCCCTGAGATCTTGCTCCAAGCCCGGGCAGTATAGTTTCGGTCCTGGAGATACTTGGAGGCCAAGATGAGGGCCGCGAGAAACATGCGGCGGCCGCATTGGAGCGAACGGTCCCCATCACGGTCGTCGGGCTGCTCCGTGGTGAAGTTGTGCTTTGGAACATGCGGCTTGATGAGAACCAAGTAATACAGAGCGACCTGAAGAGTAGAGTAGCTGGTGCGTGAGCGTCGGAGCGTCTCTTGAATGAAGGTACGCAGCGGCAAAACACCTCTGCCACTCAACTCGTTTCGGTAAATAACCGAAGAGAGCGGCCATATAGCTTCGACAATCTGGGCCGAAGAATCTAGAAGGGTGAAGGCTAAGCAGGTGTACATGGGTATAGTCAGTGGTTCAAAACATACCGACAAGGTTGTCGACAAAGTTGACCTTGCGATCCGACTGTCGAACGAGAGCGGGAGGGCGAGAGTGGGGGCCAGTCGTCGTTCGTCGGGGGTTCTGACGGAGCTGGGCGGGAACGGCCTCGGTGGGAGCAGGGCCGGCGGTAGGTTGGCGGAACTTGAGAGGGGCATCGCCGGAGCGTGTTCTCTTGGGGTGGCAGAAAGAGTCGCAAGAATCCGAGTCGGACGTGGAGGACAGGGAGCCGTCATCGGAGGTTTGAGAGCCCGCATCAGACCAAATCGAGGTGGAGGAAGAGGAGGCCGAGCTGGCCAGTGAAGTGTTGTATGGCGCATAATAGGTGGGGGGGAGAGATGCGGGCGATAGCTGCGCGTCGCAAGTCATTTTCGTGGTATTGGTCGGATGGAAGCTTGAGAGAAGTGTTCAAGCCAGGATGTCCAGTCGCCGTCTGTGGCTAAGTCGAACCAATCAAATCTTCGTTATACCGGTAAACTATTCGCAGGTGAAGAGTTAGCCTCGCAGAAGTTCAAAAAGGACTACTGCAAAGCGATTTCCGTTGGAGCAAAAAAGAGCGTTCTAGACGATGGTGTCAAGAGGCGACTTGATTGCAGCGTGGATAAGACCGGAAGACGAAGCGGAGACGGCGACTGGGAGAAGATCGTAGGTTGCAACAGGCATTGCGGCAATGCTTCGAAACTCGAAATGAGGTGGAAGCGATAGGTAACCTAGAACGAGGCTACCATCGAGGTGGAGAGGCGGATGCGAAAGGTGTTGTCGGGTTGGTCAAGAAGTTCAAGCCGTTGCGTTTGCGAATGATATGCAGGTACAAAGCGGCAGGACTCTTGGTGTGGCTGAAGAGGAAGACGAACCGGGAGATGAGTATTTATTAGAAAGGGCCAGGGTATGACTCTTTTAGGTGGCCTTAGGGGCGAGGCTCAGGTTCGAGACGTCAGTGGTGGTGACAGCCTGGAGTGGTGGGTTGTGACTCTTCCGCACGGTGGCGAAAGCGAGCAGTGACGGGCGGAGGTGGCAGGTGGCTACAGCTGGCGATCTCGGAGAAGAGCGTGCGCGGTAGGTGCGAAGTGGGAGCCTGGGCCTGGAGCTGGGGGAAGGAATTACCGCTGCGGGCGGGTGTGGCGAAGTGGGCGAAACGGAAAGAAGAGGGGCGGGAGCCTAGGGAGAGTGAAATGACACACTGGAATGGAAGGGAAGGCGCAAGGGAAGAAGCACAAAGAAAACCTCCCAAAACAGGAAAGGAAGAGAGAACGTGATGAGGAGATGATGAGATGACTGAGAGAAGGGGCAAGGAAGGAAGGAGACGATGAGAAACCTGATGAGGGTAATCGGCGAGGTGAGTAACACCCGAGAGGGAGAGAGGGAGGAACTGAGTGAGGAAGGGAGGATAGCGAGTCCGGAGGCGAACGGCTGGACTTTCTCAGTGACGGTGACGGCGACAGCGGGAGTCACAGTCACAGTTTGTCGAGGTCAGTTGGGCACTGAGTGAGTGGGCGGGTGAATGCAACGACTGCAATGCGTTGGACGTGTCGCGCGAAAGGTGCTAACGTTTTGGCGCGTGGCGCTGGAGCGAGCTTTTGGGCGGTAGCCTTGGGCTGGACGCTGGGGCTTGCTGGGCAGTGCTGGGAGGGGAGGGGCGTTGGGTTGCGTGGTTCGGGTGAGTGAGTAATGTGAGTGAGTGAGCGGGCGAGCGTTCACACACGAACAAAAAAGGTCGCAAGGTGCAAGTGAATGCCGCTGCGATTCCTGAGCAAGGGAGGATCTGTCGAGTCGAGACGAGATGGTGGTTGATGATTGGAGATTGAGGGGAGACGGGAGACGGGAGACGGAAGAATAAACAAACAGAGAAGTGAACAAGACGCCGTGGAGTGGAGAGAATACACACGATCCAGAGCAGACTTCGACGAGTCGCTGGGGACGGATTTAAAGCGTGGACTCGAACATGATGGCGACGGCGATGCTGTTCGATGGGGGAGAAAGGCAAGAAACTACAAGGGCGGGCCATGGCATAGTTTTGAAGGCCAGCAGGCCGACGTCGACGACGACCAGGAAAATGCGCCATGGACAAACCAGGACGCAGCGCCCACGGGCCAGCGCGAGCCAGCGCGAGCCATGGGAGACCAAAACCACTGTTGTCCCCGCTTCCCGATCATGAAGCGCCTGGTGAGTGGTGAATTGGAGCCCACTGAGACCCGTGGATAGATTTGGCCTTGGAGACATCGCTCCCCGCCAGCTGCACTCCCGAGAGCATCCACACCCCCTTGGCCAAGGTGCGGCGTGTAGCCATTTTGGCCTCTCCCCATTGGCTCTCTGAGCCTCCAGCGCGCGTTTGCCCAAGCCCACCCTCCCACTATCTCACCCCTACCTTCCCGAGCCTCTCCCATTGGACAGCCGCCTCATCTGCATCCACCAGCCGTCGTTGCCAGGCTTTCTCAGGCATTTCGCAATGACCCAGCCAGACTTACATCGGAACGTGGACTTTCAGAGCCAAAGTGGTTGGAACAGCTCCTCCCCAGCCAGTCACCGCCCGCCGTAGACCCCTCCCCCAGCAATGGCTGACTCCATTCTTTGCCAGAAAAATCAAACAAGAGATGTGGTCACTCACGGGCCCCTCTTTGCATCCCCGGCAGGGCCGCAGGGAGACGAACCAGCAACGAAACACCCGCTGTTCAATCCAGATACCCTTTTGGGCATTGTTGACAGCACAGCCAGCGATACCTGAGCTCCATTGTTGACGTCTCAGCCTGTGGTTCCCGTGGGGCTGGACGTAGTACTTCGTACACGGAGCAGAGGGTACAGAGTATTTCCTTTGTATCCGTCACATTGAAAATGGTTGATGCATCATACACGGCGACACACTGTATGTAACTTCCAGATGGGACTCGGAGAGCGGGGGATGGAGCAGACCTGCCTGGGAAGGAGGAGGAGGGGGAGGAGGGGAGGGAGGAAGGAGGAACGAGTCTGCCGATGGGACCTTCAGACCTCACTGGGAGCATCGGCGATGGAAAGTGCTTGGCCGCCTGCTGCCTTCCTCGTTATTACGAGGTTCACTCATGCAGGAAGGAAGGAAGAATGGAAGAGACGGATCTTTCCATCGCTTCAATCTCCAATTCTGTGACTTCTCCACCAAAACTCAACATTCACCTCACTCAAGCAACCCAATGCACGCAGCCACGCCAGTCAGTTCGTGCGCACGCATCCCTGCCGCCGCAGTCACCCCTGCCACCCACCCAGCTCTCGAATGCCTCTTGTCTCAGCTTCCAGCTGTTCCGAATTTGATTGCTTCCCGTCACGCATCGCAGAAGGGAGGGAAACGCCGTCAACCAGCCCTCTTCCCTTGGGTTGACTATTAATATGGTGTTTTCACAGTACATGCGGAGTACGAAGTGCGCCAATCGGGCTTGGCCTGGCTGAGTTGATGAGCTATGTATCATGGCTCTCTCTGATCAATCTGGCCCTTTCCGCCCTCATTCTCCACCTCCACCACATATCCCCCACCACCGCCTTTGACGTTTATGTGCCTAAGACGATAGCGCTTCGACCAGAAGCATCATTCCCCTCATCTATCCGTATGTATGCCTAAAATCGTGCTTATGGAGGGGGAGATGTGAAAATGCCGGCATCACGTCGTGCTGACATGAATGATTCAGCCTTGAAAGCCGCCAAAACATCAGATCGAAACACGCAGAGGAACTGGTTCATGAGACCCCCTAGCGAGGCACAGTTCGACGTTGCCATGGTCAAATGATAGACGTACACAATACCAAGCATGCAAACTTCCCAGGTCTTGGGTGTCTTCATCTAAGTTTACACGAATACATGGTTTGAAAGGCTTGGGCTTGTCCCGTCACTCAACCTGGCAGTGCGCCGTCGCCTCGCCGGTGTGTTGTTCTCTCAAACTCCCCACGGATACTTCGTACGAAGCAAACATGAACACATGGCACGTACGAAGTGCTACGACGAAGAACCATACGCTATCGCGGGAACCAACTTGATGAAAACTCTTTTCAGAGCGGCGTCTTGCCACAGTTCGCCGCCTTTCGGGACGAGGCGCAAGAAAGCACACCACATCTCTTGAAGCACCAAAGATTTTCGCTGTCCGTGACCAGGGTCTTCCGACGTCGTCGCAAATCCCCGAAGAGTCTCGCCATTCTCCCCGTCAGATTGTTAATCCAAGGTTACGGAGCAGCCGCAACCAATGTCTCGTAAACTCTTCCCTCTGCCAGCCCGTGCCAGGCGATACGCAATGGGCTTCGTCTACGACCATGATTGTGATCCAAATTTGGGATTCACTGCCACTGAAGCCCGAGGCTTCGGTAACGAGGCCGCGTGCTTCTGCCGACGAGACGCAGAATTGATTAATTCGATGTGACTCTGGGGATGAGGCTGTTCACCCTCTCCGCCGACCAAATCAACACAGCCATGAAGCTCGATCTGTCGTCTCTAAAAATGGACGCAAGGGCTCATTGACTGCCCTGCAGTCTTTGATCAGGATAACGTGGGGACCGCGCTTCGCCTGACAACGTTGGATGCGCAAAATCTCCCCAGGAAAGATTTGATTACGCATGGCCTCGTTGGGGTCTGCCGAGGCAGAGCCATGACGAGAGGGCTGAGGGAGGGATGAAGGTAGTGCGCAGCCCCTTTCTTGGACGGATGATACAGGAGATTGATCAAGTTTGACTGGAACACACAAATTCTCATCAAGATGCACACGCATCTAGTCTCTTCCACTTTCGCACGGCGCCTAGGCCGCGCCGTGCGCCCTCCTCGGGGGCTGCGCTACCAACCCCTTTAACGAGGCCCCAATCTCTTTCGCGTTACTTCGGTAGCCTGCTCCCAAACTGCATGTACTGGTCCCTAACGCCCGCCGGAGCGAAGCACCTCCAACGCGCTGCCACACGAGTTGAACGCGTCTCGAACTCCAAGAGGTACTTTGGTCGAGATCATTACCTCAGCCAGGCCACCGCCTCTCGGCGATTGGGGGCCGAGGAGGGGCTCCATTGTGTGCCCGGACCGCTACCAATTCCAAGAGAACAGGTTCGCTGGCCTAAGTCTTGCTAGGAGGCCAAATGCGCTCGGAGGCCAAAGGCCCATCCACTGCCGGGTGCCAAGGCCTCTGAGAAGTCGTCATTGCGAGTTGTTCAAGGTGTCGCCACCCGTGTACGGAGTACGAGGGTTGAACACCAGAGTTGGCGACGCCTAGGCGCGCCTACCTGAAGCTCGTCTATGTCTGTGGTGGCGGCGTTTACGCAAGATTGCTTCTGTATTCGTACATCATGCACCTCTTAATGTTGGCTCACAACATGGCGTCCGGGGTGTGCAGCAGGAAGCCGGTCATGGCAACAGCACGGCGATGTTTCCCGCTCTCATGGCAAGTTGGGGTGCGCTGATTGGACACGGGCCGCTGTAAGCATCCAATCTGTCTGGCCATGCCGCCCCAGCTTGCCGGTGTCTGCAGACAATGACCAGACGCAGCAGTTGCCATGATGGGGTTGCTACTATGCCCTCTGTCTCATACGGACCGGCGATGCATCACCCCATCATGAAGAAGATGCATCATAATGATGAATGGGAGCCGAGCCCTTCTCGGCAACCCTGTGTCTTAGCCCGACGGTGGGGAAGAAGCTGAAGCCTGCTCTGCTCACAGCTATGGGCCATGGCTCCCTCTTCCGTTGTCCCAAGAGATCCCGCTTCTGAGTCTCGTCAGGATGAGTCAAACACCCGTCAGCCAACCCTACCCTGGACCATTTTTATTGAATTCCTTGGAGTCGAGGAGCACCGATTCGTGCCAGCTGATGCTGCTGCTTCGGAGTTGCACCGCCGTCAAGCTTGGACTACCGGGAGGGAGACGTCCGGTAATGAATTCATGCTCGGAAAGGGTCATGGGATCTGGCTCGAGATGCCTAGACTTCAAGACTCGCGTTGTGGCTTTGCAGACGGCGTCTCGTCAGTAGCAAGTGTGCAAAGGCAAAGGCGAAGTCACTGCCGCGCGATTCTGGCCCACCGACTTCGTACGGATGTCCTCGTGGTGAGGCCCGTGAGGGACCATGAGGGAGACAAGGAGAGCGTGGCTGACTCACCGAGAACTCACGAGGTCCCCTTGTCTCTCCACATGTCCTCCGGGGTCCGGGTGGTTCGGAGGTGCTCACGGTCGCCTCATCCTGGCATTCTCTCCCTATCGAAGGATCTCTCGCAGCGTGGTCTCTCTCCGATGCGAGTAACGATGCCGTGACAGACAGGGAAAGGCAAGCCTTGGATTCCTCAGCCAGCCACATGCTCCGTATCCCGCAGCTCCGGTCTTATCTCAGATGTGAATCCATGGGCGATTATCCACTCCCGCTCTTTCTGTCTCGTTTAACAAGGGTTTGCACGCACAACCGATTTTGTTACCGGAACCGATACGGAGCACGCACGACGAGGGATATTAATATTGTCATGCCGGTATATCTGTCACTCAAAACAAGAGCCTTCCTTCCTGCCCAAGGAGATCTGATGCATTGAGCTGGGCTTCACCGTCAGATTGGCAAAGATGAAAAGCAAGAACGTGGTTGCCTACGTTGGCGGGGAGTGCAGGGTAGGGTGACTTCCTGTTTAGGAATGGCGCGGACCAGGGTGGAATTGGAGCTGAGAATCAAACGACGACGCCAACTCAGTCATCGACAACATCCTTCGCCATTGGGCACGCAGCAAATCGAATCCTTTCTCCAGGTGGTCATGTTTCATCCGGGTGCATGGCCAAGGCCAGGCGGACAGAAATCATCACCAGGGCCAGATCGGATCGGGCACCGTTCGAGAAGAAGAGAGATCATCAACCCTCGGACAGTTTCAATCCGCTCATGTCCTGTAGCATAGGGTTCAACATCGAACCATTCGCTGTTACCAAGTGCGCACAAGAAGAAACACAGCGGCTGCTGCAGCTTCCGCTAGCTCGACTGGCGGCTTGTGTGACGGCCTTGAACAGCATGTCTTGGATTGAATTGAGGCCTGCTGTGGCTGACTCCAAATGCGCCGCAACGACAACGAAGAGCGAACACGGCATTGTTGCCCAGTTTGGAAGATGCCTCGAATTTCTAATTGGCTCATTCTTGTTGTCTCATCCGAGAAAAAAAGGGGGAAACAACAGCTTCAATACCAACCATGCCGGCCCCAACCACAACGAGAACTTGTCACTCATCAAACACAGGTGCGTCACGTCGTGAAGCCTCCCTTTCAAGGCTGCGCGGAACAGGCAGTTACGAGCAGAGGCACACACACAACTCAACCTTTGCGAGCTGTGAAACGTCTACTTCTTGCATAGAAAACCGACCACGTCGCGTTACGGATACACAATCACAATATCCCAAGCTACGTGTTGCGAATCACTCTCACCTCACCTGGCCCGTCGGTGCGTCATTCTCAGCTCCGTGATTGTTGCTCGGGGGCGATTTCCAAGACGGAGATGTGTTTTTTCCCATTCCTTTCTGGCCATATGGCATCTTTGCTCTGGCGCTCTGCTTCTTCAGATGCGCATCGCAGATAGGTGGCGGCGTCTCGTTGTCCTTGGATTTCAATGGTCGCACGGCACAGATGACCCAGTCACCCGTTCAACATGTGCAGCAATGAAACCAGCCAGCTACAGCATCTAGCCAAGGAGCAGTCGTCGATACGGCTTCTTCTCTCTCGAAACAGTAATTCCGTGCCCCGGACGACAAACGAGGCGTTGCGCCGTCTCATCCCTAGTCCTTTGCAACCGTCGAGCCGCAGGAGTTTTTTTTTTTTTTCATCCTCTTCTTCTTCCGTCTCGGGCGCTGCACATGTCGGACGAAGCCTCCTTTCGTCCAATGTCATTACCCGTCAAAAGTGTGCAAGCGAGTGACACGGGTTGAATCAGGTGTTGGTGGTTGGGGACTCTATCGTTTCAACCCGACGACGACCGCCTTCCTTCCTTCCGACTTGCAAGCTCCTCGGGCGACAAGAACCAAATTGGTTGCTTGTTAGTGCTGCTAGTCATTGTCATCAGAGTTGAAAGGGCTACTAAGCATTGGAGTTGAAGAAAGGGCTTTACGCAATATGGTTGCGTTGCTACGAGTATAAGCCTCCAGGGGCAAAAATCTCACTCCTTTACGACGTCGTAGGCACCATCAGCAACAAACTTCTTTAAACAGCCACTTGCAACGAAAAGGTAAGCAGAGGCATCCGAGCCAACCCACTCACCGAGAATGTAATTTCCTTTGTTCTTTGGAATCAAAAAAAGCCCCCCAAAGGACTACGAAACCGCCATCGCGGCCTGCTCCGGGGCTGTGTACGCCCCCCATGCTTCCCGGGACGTCATCCTTTTTTGCGTGACATGGGCTTTCATCCAGCTCCAGGCAACACTCGCCCCCTTCCATCTCTTCGCCAGCCTCGCCCCTCCTGCGTTGCCAACGCTGAACTCGGAGGATGAAGAAAAAGCACGCCCAAGGCCGGGCTGCAGCCTTGTCTAACCCTCCCTTCCTTCTCTCTCATTCCCCTGTTCGGTTTCGGTCCGTCGGATGAGCTGGACATGTTCCCTCCCTCCCGATGATGCCGATGGACCATGGGGGGGGCAAGGCAAAATAGGCGGCAAAGGACCAGGCGTCAAGTTACACCTCGTAAAACGTAACAGCCGAATGGGGGAAACCAGAAAATTTTTCTTTTCGCACTCTTTGATTATCCCGTTCTTTGTTTGCTAAGCGTCACACCGAAGGCGGCATGACTGGGTTTTGCCGCTTCACCCCGGGGGAGGGGCCTTGTCCTCATGACATAGCAACGGGATTTCAGGTTGCTGAGCCGATCTCAGCCGCCGGATGAGACATTCTTTTCGTGTTGGTTACGACTTTATCACAAGGGGCGGTTGGGTTAGACTGATGGGCCCGTCTGACTACAGGCCTCTGACTGACTGAAAGGCAACCGTGACTGCGCCCCGAGGGAATCAGACAATCAGACAATATCCAAGGAGGCACACAATAGACAAACAAAAGGAGATACGAATAGTCCGTACAATGCACACAAACCGAGCACTAGATTTGAAAATGACAGCTTGCATCTGATAGCCTGCATCTGATCTCAACCCGTCACGCAAAAGGGTAGCCAGCTTTTCATGGGAAACGCACAAACACGATATCACACTTAAACTACTGAATACAAATCCGTCAATCTAGAGTTTCGCACCTTTTCCCCCCTTTCGCCTCGTCGATGCTAATGCCATTCTTTCCCATCCCAAAGCCAGCCGGGATCCTGGTCGCGAAGCATTTTGACCCCAGTTGTAGCAAAACTGTTCGCCCTAAAACACCCGCCGTCGCTTTAAGAAGCCATGTAAGTGCTGGCGTCAACACCCTCCTTGGGGAACTCACTGCAGAAAAGGTTAGCGACTGTTCAAAGAACACCAAGGGACAATGCATCACTCACGGAAGGGCAACCTCGAATCGCTTTTCAATCTCCCTGAGCACCTCCTGATCCTGGTCGGTGCTCACAAACGAGATGGCGAGACCCTTGGTACCGAATCGACCGGCACGACCGACCCGGTGAAGGTACGAGTTGGCGTCGTTGGAAAGATCGTAGTTGATAGCCAGGTTGATACGCTCGATATCGATACCACGACCGAACACATCCGTGGCAACGCAGATGCGCTTCTTGAACTCCTTGAACTCCTTGTAGCGGCGGATACTAATCGCGTATTAGACTCGGGAACATGACTCTGGCCTGTTGGGAAACGTACCGCTCCTCCTGGCTGACACCAGAGTGAACAGCGATGGAGGGGAAGTTGCACTCGCGGAGGAGCTTGTCAAGCTCAGTAGCCCTGACAGTGCTCCTGACGAAGATGATAACTTGGTTGAACTGGAGGTCGTCGAGAAGTTCGTTGAGTTTGCGGTTCTTCTCCTTCTCCTCCAGCTTGATGTAGTATTGCTGCAGACCGTGGAGGGTGAGCTTCGTGTCCTCGTCCACGTAGTGCTCCGTGGGGTTCTGCATGAACTTGCGGCAGATGGGCTTGACCTCTTCGGAGAGGGTGGCTGAGAACATCATCACCTGCTTCTGCTGGGGAGTGGCACGGAACACATCCTGGACATCGGTGCGCATGTCTGAACTGGTTAGCGACGGCTGAGTTCCTGTGCTGGGTCTGGACTTACCAGGCTGGTCGAGCATCTTGTCGCACTCGTCGAGAACGAAGATGCGGACGCTTCCGAGACGGAGAGCCTTGTCGCGGACAAGAGCCTTGAGACGTCCGGGAGTACCGACTATGATGTGTGGGCAGGTGTCCTTGTTCTTGAGCGTCTCGACATCTTGCTTGATGGGAGTGCCACCGTAGAAGACGCCAGTCTTGATGTCGGGCATATACTTGCTGAAGCGGTTGTACTCGTCGCGGATCTGGTAGGCGAGCTCGCGAGTGTGGCACATGACGACCACGGAAACCTCTCCGTTGACAGGCTCGACCTGCTGGAGGGTGGCGAGGACGAAGACGGCAGTCTTGCCCAGACCGGACTTGGCCTGGCAGATGATATCACCACCAAGAAGCGCTTGGGGAATGCAGGTTTGTTGGACTGTCGATCGAATCGATGTTAGAGATTGTTTCCAAGAAGCAACGAAAGACGGGTCGGGTTTAGCGTCAAGAGTCCGTCCATCGTCGCAGCTCAGCCATGTGTAACATTTCGCCTTCTTCCCATTGGAGACGCGCACCGTAGATATAGCGGAACGGCCCCCAAACCAGCGCCTCAAGAGGTGAGAGGGATTGCATCCGTCAACCCAGGCAGTCAACAAGACTCTTCTGTCTTGTCCGAAGGCGAATGTTCTGAATACTTGTCCGCAACCACCAATTCTGCTTCAATTCCGTTCGTGACAACCCGTTCGTGTCATGTGCGCGTCCGCGCCGACGCGATAGGCTGCAAGACGCGACCGCCTTTCACCGGCGATGGGAAATGCTTTGCCCGGAATGCGCGGATGATGGGCACCATTTCTCAGGCCCGCGTCGAAACCGCGTCCCGGCGGTGACAACGATAGATGGAGGGCAAGGTTTGGCCAATTTTTTCTTCTTTTTTTTTCTTCTTGCTTGCGAGATGGACGGACGCTTGAAGGGAGGGGATTTGATGACTTAGGGTATTAGAATTTCAAGACTGACCCTCCGAAGGATGTTCGAAACCGCAGTCGCCGATAGCGCGGAGAAGCTCTGGCTTCAGAAGGAAATCGCGGAAGCCCGTCGAGTGAATACCGACATAGCTGCCCTTCTTGTCGACGTTGTTCCCGGCGACGAGCTCGCCCTTCTTGCCGTTGGAAGTGGCGGGGGCAGTCTCGTTGCCGCCGATCTCCTCGTCGGAGTAGTCGATGAGATCCTCCTCATGAGACATGTTGATGATGACGCGGGAGGTTGTTAGAGATGGAAAGGTTGGAGGCTTGTCGCGAAAGTCGTTGAAAAAAAAAAAAATCAAAATCGAGGCTTTGCGCTTTGCGACTCCTGGGAGCTGGCCGCGTTTGGCTGGAGAAACAAGGTACCTCGCGTCTGCGTGCGATGAGTCGCGCGGAGGGGAGGGCGAAGAGAAGTTGACGATTTGAGCAGTCGAGGAGAGATCAAGGACCCAGGTGATGAGATCCAGGGATGGTTTCAAAGGGATTGATGGGGAGCTGACCTGGAGCAGGGAGGGAGAAGGAGAGATGCAAACAGAAGGCGAGCAGCAAGAGCCGCGCTGCGCCCTTGAGCAAGGGGGTCTGTGCGGGAGCGTCCTTTCACGTGATTCGTCTAGGTATCTGTGCGGCTCACAGTGTAAATCTTCTGCAACACAGTACAGCGGGAATCTTCGAGATGACTCTGCAAAGAAAGACTCCTGCTGTTCCCAGGACTGACATTACCAACCACCAGCCCGTCCTTCTCCTCAATGGCCAAGGGAAAGGCACCCTCGGGGGTCCAGAACAGGCACATTTACAACAGAGCCTCGTACATGTACCAAGCGGCCACATACCTCGCCAGCCAGCAGTCTCGTCCCTCGCCTAACACTGCCACCAACACCACCAACACCACCACCACTACCACCCCAACCCGCGGAGACGGCAGCTACAGTGCCCCAACGCCAAGCAAGGCACAGTACGAGACGCTGCAAAACATGTCCCGGCTGCTCCTCACCGGCATGCGCGCCGTGACGCTCAAGGCGCAGGTCCGGCAGAGCCCGGCGCTGAAGCGCACCGTCTGCAAGTTCTGCGACGCGCTCCTCATCGAGGGCCAGACGTGCACTTCTGTCGTGGAAAACGCGAGCAAGGGCGGGCGCAAGCCATGGGCCGACGTGCTCACGACAAAGTGCCACAGCTGCGGGAACTCGCGGAGGTATCCCGTCGGGGCCAAGAGGCAGCAGAGGCGGTCGTTGAGGCCACCGCGGGAACAAAGGCCCGAAGGAAGGTCAGAAGGCCAACTAGCCCGGCAAGCGGACGAGGGACGAGCGTCCGCGTCATGAAACTATGCTCTTCCTTTGACGAGAAGAAAATCCAATCACACCATCTGATAGCATGGCGCGGAAACCAGGCCGCTGCGATGCCCTGTCAAACACTCTTCGAGGCTCCCCAACTGCACCTCGAGTCCGAGCTTGGTTCCTTTGTTCGAGGCAAACAAAGAAACTAGGCCGTCGAATAAGTGGCGACGATCCCCTTGAAACTCCTTGGTCTTGCTGGGCTGGTCGGCGCCGTCTAGTTCGAAGCATCTCCGCTCGAGAAGTCAGCTTTCCGAGGTTACCTGTAGGGCACGAATAGGTCACTTCGCGGACTGAGTCGCAAAGACCCTGATTTCGACAAGTTCCGAGGCCGAATCCGTCATACAACGAAAGAAGCTTCCCAAAACAGGATGTGGAACAAGTCATCGTTGAGTTGACTGGCGAGCAGGATGGATGCTGGCCGTCTGCAGGTCATAGAATATGGTGCTCACCATACGCCAACATGCCCAATACTTGATAGACGACTCAATGAAACCATCCATTCATTCACCGTAATCCTTCACCGTGAACTTTTCCATGAAAAGCATATCGATTCGTTACCCCAAACACCTTTAAACTCGTTCCTGACATGCCCCCCCTACTTGCCCGGTTGTCCAGCTTCTTTCACACTCTCCTCCCCAAGCACTTTACTCGCCGCCATGAAACTTGGTCCGTCGTCAGCAATGTCCTTGCTGTCCCATTACAAACATAAACCACAAAATCTCGATAGAACTCGAAAGAAGAAGGAAAAGAAACAAGTTCACTCACAGTCCGCCATGCCAACTCCCCAACCCCTTCATCGCCTCGGCCTGCACGCTCGTCATACGCAGCAAATTCTCCGTATCGGACAGATTCGCTGATAACTGGGCCAGCTGCGAGTTGAGCTGAGCCTGTTTGCCCCCCAACCCCACCCCTTTCGTATTAGTTATGGGATATGGATGGGACAACAAAGGGAGGTTTCTCACCAACTGCCTCGACTTGACGGCGCTCCCACTGCTGGCCATGCTCTGCCGCACCTGCGAGCCGCCAATGTTGCGAGCCGACATGTTTTCGTGATACGCGCAAGGCACTCAAAGTATAACAAGGCTTGCTGAGGCCCCTGACTTGGAGTTTCTGGTTGAGAGACAGGCTCAAAGGGGGGGGGGCTTCCTTCGTTTTCGGTGGTGGAGGAGGGCGGGGTAAGCCAGCTGAACCAAGACCGAGCTCGTATCGACAAGTTGTTCGCTTGACGCTTGGTCTAAGAGAAGGCGCGTTGAAATGCGTGTGTGAATACTGGCACAACAACTTGTAGCGACTGAGTTGGACACTTGTTTGATTCTCCGGCGCGTCGCGACTTGTTGGGCCGACGTCAAGTTCAACATGCTTTGGTTAAGATCGTGACTTGGTCCGTGCATTCACGCATTCATACCCAGTTTGTCAACCAATATCACGAGCGAGTCTCAAGTTATGTCGTACTTTCAAACCATCTTCAACGTGGATTGTCTTAACCATCATTAATCTATGTATGCTAACACATTAGGTATGCCCAATACACCCTCCCAACCGAGACCATCCGGCCAAAGCCAAGTACCCAACTGCCCTCCCCATTTTCACCACCTTTCGACAGTCGCAATCTGGAAACTCTCCGGGCGTCGTCGTCCCTCCATTCTCACTATGATACCTTCATGCTGTCTATGTCTCGTCTCCTTTCATCTCCCCTCTTCTTCGTTTCCAGTTGCCCGCCGAACAACTCGCAAACAGACTTGTAACCAGAGAAAAAACAATTAAAAAAAAAAACAAAAAGAACCGTCCATAGTCTAATTTGCTGTTGCGTACCACCATAAAACAAAAACAATGCTTGTCATAGTCCCTCCTAGAAGCAAACGCCTCCGCCTCCTCCTCAGGGGCCGCCAGGTGAGCAAACAGGGAGGGATCTCAAACAACCTAGAACCAAGAACGCGACCAGTTTTATGCACCTCCTAGGATCTTCCCAATCTACCAACCCACGCGTTTGTCGCCAAGTTTTCGGTAACCTGTCCCCTAGTCTCTCAAACTCCCCATCTATACGCCTTTTGCAGGCCCAAACAAACGCAGGTTGATGCTGATCCCGTGCAGTTTGTCCACCCAACGTTTTAGAGAGAACACTGGTTCCAAGTTTGTGACGGCCCGTGATCGATTATATGCTAAATAGCGCAAGAACTTGAATTCCGGTCCCAATGCAATATTACCAGAAAAGGTTACTTCGGTTTGGTCGTTCCAGGGCGTATGTACGGGACTGTATCGTGTCCATGGGAATTATGAAGATGCCATCTTCCAAGAATAGTCCAAAAGTGACCCTGACCCGTGTCGTGTGTCGTTTCGTTTGCTGAATGCCGCTCAGGAGTATTAAAAGACAAAATGAAAAAAGAGGGGCTGCTTCCGTGTGATCATGCCAGGAAACAAGCCCCATACGTTTGATGTTGTACATCTCGGCCTCGTGAGGACATCTGAGAAGAACTGAACAGTGAGACTTCTGTCGTGCGCCTTGCCTCGTATCGATTGGCGAGCCTCGAGGGACGTCATGCTGTGCCGAGCAGGTCCGTCGGCGTCGATGGGTGAAATCCTCCTCATCCCTCCAAGGTAGCCCACGGCGTTTATTTCGGCATAGGCGACATGGCCTAGCTTATTGCACCCCGATGGGAGCGCGCTGTTGGAGGCTGCCCTGGCTGCTGTGTGCCGAGGGACCAGAATCGAACTCACCACTGTCCGCGCTAGCACTCGCACTGCCCGTCAGACTTGGAACATTTTTAGGCTTCATTTGAGGAAGGTTGCTCACCCCGATATGTTGCTCAACCTGCTGCGGTGCCACTTGGTTGCCTTGGCCTGGGGGGTATCGGGGAACGGGCTGGCGAACACCGTCGGGGGGCGATGGGCGTCCGTTCATTCCAGGTCCTCCGTAGCCGTTGGGTGGTGACGGTCGACGCCCGCCTCGCATTGACGGACTGTAAGGGTTTCCTGGGGAGTGACTGGTTCGTCGGGGGTAGGCGCCATTCATTCCAGGCGGTCCGCCAGGACCGGGACCGAACTGGAGGTCTTCCATCCTCGAGGCGGTGAGAGAGTTGGCACGCGAGCCAGCGTTCATCGTCCCCCGATCAACAGCACCGTAGCGATTTGAAGAGTAGTTCATTAAAGGATCATCGAGGATGTCGGCGGTGGTTGTTGGGGCATGGCCAAGCTGGCTCTGTCGGTTACGGCCGCCAAAGCTAGGTCGGAATCTACTTCCACGAGGGGGGTTATTGGCAAGTTCATCTGGGTTGCGGCGAATCTGTGCGGCGGACGGCCCGGGGACCTTTCGGTTCTTCTTCGACGTTACGCTCATCATATCAAAATTATCAGGATCGATCATCGGTGGCGCAGGGTGGGCAGTTGGGTCGAAATAGTCGTCGTCGTCGTCGTCGTCGTCGTCGAAGACCTGCTTACTGTTTCTCGAAGGGGGTGGAGGCCCGCGACGGTGAGGCCCAGACGGAGGTGGTCCACGGCGCATCCGCATCTCCTGTTCTCGGAGCGCCATTTCTCGTTGTCGAAGTTGCATTTCTCGCTCGCGGAGAGCAAGATCCGTATCCCCGTTGACACCCGACTCCGAACCTTCCGGAATATCATCGTACAACACAAGATGAGAGAACTCTTCCAAGTTGCTTTCATCCATGGACCCTCGTCTCGATGGCTGCCTGGAGCCACCACCGTTCACCATGTTCATATTCATGGCCGGTGGAATTCGCCCATAGCCGTTCGGGGCGGGCCCGCCATTCATGGGAGGAGGACCACGACGCATCCCCGCTTGGCTGAGGTTGGAAGAGTTTCTCGGTCTGGGCCCGCGTGGTGGCATCCCGTTTCCATTCATCAAGGGAGGCTGGCGATGGCCATTCTGAGAGGGCATTCTTGGAGGGAGAGGCGAAGGTGCGGTGGGTGAGGTTGGAGGGCCGAGGGCAGCAACGTCGCCTTTGGGCCTGTTTCGGTTGACCATGTTGAGGTTGTGCAGGATGGCATACAGGCTTTCGATCCGAGGGATCGCTACCTTGGAGTCCCGAGCCAATTTTATTGGAGAACCCAGGTAGATCTCGACTTCCATCGGCCTTCTGGAGATGTAGTCCTGCCACATGATGCTTTCGCCGGTAGATTTGCACATTTCGTCCATCGTCTTCTGCTTGAAGTCGGCATCAAATTTGCAGCCATTAGCCGCAGCCAAACTAAGGAGTTCGTCGATGACACCCGAAATAAGGTCCCTGACTCCGACCTTCTCCAAAAGGACGGCATGGTTCGGCGTCTCAAAGATGACGCTTGCAGGATGGAAAGCAATAGGACTAAACAGGATGTTAGCGAATAGGCCGTGAGGCGGGTCACGCAAACATACCCAATCACCCTTTCGTACTGTTGTTGCCGGATGTTCGGGGAAACCTTGCAGTCTACCTGTCCAGAGCTGAGCGTCACCGCCAATGCCTGGGCCATATCCTCCTGGATGCTGGCCGAGATGTTCGCGTTTGTGTTGGCGGGTCCAATCCAAATCTCAGTCGACCCCTTGTGCTCGAACTCGCTCTGGCCGAGCTGGTTCACCTCAGCCCCGGAGACGAGAGACAGTACTACGTTGGTAGGAAAGCGCTCTTCTATGGCGGCCTCGACGCCGAGGGTGTGTGTGGTGTTGACCAGAATGCATGTGTGATGAGGAGTGACCACAGAGTCGATAACTGCTGCGAGATCGTAGACATCGGGGAGGGCTTTCACGCAGAGGACAACGTAGTCGAAAGGGCCATCGCGGGCTTGTGCGGCGTCTTCGGGATTTCGTACAACTGTGGACGGTGCGTTAGTGTGATTGTGTTTAGGGTTGGTTGGTTATACGGCGTACCATGTCGCGGCTTGAATCGTTCATTGCCAAACACATTGGACCTAGAAATAGCTTGTCAGGGGATGATTGCTTTGGAAAAGAGGCTCCGGACGCACTTGAAAGAGATACCGTACTGAGCAACGTGCTCAAAACCCGATTTCCACACCAGCGTCACGTCACAAGCATTGGTGGCCTGCAATCGCCAGGATAGGAACGCTGATACGGGATTGCCTCCCACTGAACAAATTCTCATTAGCTCACTGTCGTCCATATCGAGCGGCGGTGGTGGGACGCTGCATCAGCAACGGTCCTCAGCGAAGTCGTCGTGGTGAAGGGCAATGGGCGTGGGAGGACGTGATTTTTTTTTTTATTTTTTTTTTGGCAGGTGACGGGAGGGGGGAAGTATGATGGAATTGATGGGGGATGACAACGAGGGACAAGGTGGTTGTAATGACGCGCCAGAGAACGACTGGGGGCGCAAAAGAGGAACAGGCTAAGATATGAAGGGAGGATTGCAGGAGAGGAGGGACGACGGACCTGATAGAGTCTTGAGCCTGGACATTGTCGGTGCCATGGTTCCTGATAGGCCCCAGTACAGATTAGTGGGCTAGGCCAAGTTTGAGTGAGGGTGTAGCGGAGCGGCCTCTGACGATGGACCCGTAGCCTCGGGGCTTGGTGGGTGCCACACGCAGCGAGGTCCGTAAGGAAGGGGGCGCCTTGCTGAGCCTAGAGATGGCTGGGCCGGGGATGTACAAGCCTTGTGGAGGCGATATATCGAATATTGCGAACCGTAGAGCAGACGCCTCGGGACGAGAAAACCGATGGCAGAGCAGGGTCAATGGTGCATGTATCGAAGCTATTCTCGGCGGGGGAAGGCCAGCGCAGACCGGTCGATGATACGTACAAGACCGGACGGCGGATGTTGGGCGGACGGCGGAAACAGGCGGGCCTCGGGTGATCAGAGGGACACGGCAGAATCGTGTACGTCGTAGCGGCAGGTTGGCGTGCCGGGGGTGGGCAAACGGGCGCGATGTTCGACGGCGGGAGGCCCGTAGCACTGGGCTGGACTGAACCGACCTGGATGCGATGAGCTGTTGGCCTAAAACGAAACGAGTGTGGTGGTGAGAAAGGGCGGGCAACGGTGAGTGGGACGAGAGCTGAAAGAACTGAGTGGGTTGGAGGGAGATTGTCTGGGGTTCATTGGACAAAAAGACTGTGGATTTGGAACTGGGACTGCAGTTTGAACGGCCGGTGCGGAATCAAACGCCTTGTACGGAGTGGAAGAAGAGAGAGTGCCACTGGGCATTGAAGGGGGGGGTGTGTGTGCTCGTGAGCGCCGCCGTGCTTTGGGCCATTCTCGAAGAGGGCAGCCAGCGTGCGTACCTTCAGGTGGTTGACGTCGGTGTACGGCGTCGTGTTCTCCTCCGAGCCTCGTACGCACGTACGCTGAAAGGGCTGGGCTAGGGGCGTGTTGGACGAGGGCTCGGCCGCTCGGGAGCCCTGGACGAGCTGGACTGGTGTGATGGACGGGGGCCCTGTGCTCCGTTCAGGCGAATCATCAGCTCGGGTCGACCAAAAGGTGCCCTGTTTTCTCCAACCAGGCCGGGGACGAGGATGGGATGGGATAGAGGGCTTGGATTTGCTTGTGATTGATTGGGAAAGGTGAGCAGTGCAAGGGCGAGAAGCCAGGGGTATAATCGCCGTGCCGTCCTTCTGCTGCCAGGTTCGGCAGGCATGCACGAAGCACAATAGTTACACGCCTTCTTGGACAAACAAGGAAAGCCAGACAATGGACAAATAGGATGCTGAGCGTGTGCAACAGGAAAACAAGGGGAGGGTTCGAAGTGGATTATTCGATGAATGGAAAACGGCAAGGGAAAACGCAAGAAGAAGAGGCAGGTCAAGGGGTACAAGGGACTGGGCAGTTCAGGAGGGGCTTAGTCTGCTCGGATAGATTGGGATGGATTGTCACGGACAAGGGAATGCCGTCAGAAGCCATTCCCGCCGTCCCGTGTTGAGCAGTAGAATACCAATGGGGGATGGGAGGGAGAGAAGGGGAAAGGGGAAATGAACGAGGGGGGAAGAATGATGAATGATGATATGAGAATGAATGAAAGGATCCCAATATCAATGTGCCTACCTTGTCGTTTGGTGATAGATAGAGTGTAAACTTCTGTTGTAGGATCGAGAAGCAGTCCCGTTGGCAAGACAGAGGCGGGACAGAGCTCTTGAGAAAACTCTGTCTGGTTTCTTTTCCTTTCTTTCCCGTCCGTATTGTTTCGATCTCCGTGTGTTTTCTTCCTTCAAAGCAAAAGGATCCGAACCCCAAGGTAAGCCAAGTGGGGTGTCGCAGACCAACAAGTCGCGACAAGAAAAGAAAAACCTTGGGTGGTGCTGGGCGAATGGAGCTCGGCCCTGAAGCTAACGCGGAGCGGGCGGATCGAGCGGAGCGAATGTGATGCCACGAGGGGAGCGAGCGATGCAATGCGATGTGATGCGGATGCGGATGCGATGTGATGCGATGTTAGTCCCTTGCTGCGCTACGGAGTACGTTGTTGTTGCTTGTTGCTGTGCGATCCTGTGAATCCTTGGCTCGGGTTGTTATTGCTAAAGCCAATCAAGGTGTCTGAATGAATGGAAAGCCCGCAGTGTTGCAGCTGCAGGGCGGGTGGTGATGGTCCCTGAATGTCTCTGATTTCGGCGACGAGGAAGAACGGAGGCCCATGTGAAGCCCTGAAGCGGTCTTTGCGAGGCGAGGTCGTCTCTCCGTCTGCTCGGATCGGCTCTCGACGGCCTTCTTTGTCGAAAGAGGGGGGATTTGAGCGTTGGGGGTTGGGCGTTGGGGCGCTCGTTGTTGACGGGTGTAATTAGGTAGGGTAGTTTTGGGAAGCCTCCGAGGTATGGGAATGATTAATCGCGTGGCATCGAAGCAGGCGGGTGCGACGGATTCGATATTGAAGTCGAAGCGAGGAGGGAGTGCGAGGAGCGTGAGGAGCGTGGGGCGCAGAAAGGCGTCCTTTCTGTTTGATGCGTTTCGATTCCCTTCCTCTCCTTCTGTTATTAGTCGATTATTATTTCCGTCTTGTCTCGTCTCTTCTCGTCTCGTCTTCTTCCGTCTCTGCCTGACTCCTTCTCTCTCAGCCTCTCTTCGCCGTGTGATCCAAAGTCGAAATCGGACGCGGCTCGCAGCAGCGCGGCTCGGTAACAAAAGGGA
Source organism: Thelonectria discophora (assembly GCA_911649645.1). Taxonomy (NCBI): domain Eukaryota; kingdom Fungi; phylum Ascomycota; class Sordariomycetes; order Hypocreales; family Nectriaceae; genus Thelonectria; species Thelonectria discophora. The sequence continues at coordinate 3,225,360 of CAJVRK010000012.1, forward strand.
AGAGCAAGAAAAAAGTAGCGAGCGACAGGTCGAAGACTAGGAAAGCAAAGCCGGCCTAAAGGAGGGAGGGAGAGACCTTGTCGGTTCGTTGCTCGTTGCAACCGAAACAGAGCAAAACAAAGACGACAAAACAACTCGGGGAAGGAAGCGAGGGAGGGAGGGAGGGAAAGGGGAGGAGGAGGATGAAGATGGGAAAAGAAAGGCAAGTTTGCATGGAGCGAGGGTCCGAGAGTAATGGCAAGAACAATGCAGTCCAGTAACGTCGTTCCTTCCCTCTCGAGTCCAAGGCAGTCTGCACCTGCCAGTCCTGCCTTACTTCGTACCTTGGGTATACCGATACCACCCAAAAACGTATTATCCGCGACCCCATCCCCAAGAAATCCACATCCCCATTCATCGAGTCGCGAGCCGACTTGTATCCCTACGTATCCCCTAACCATGGCTCCAAATCCCCGTCCGGCGACTTCAAGGTTGCTCTGCCACATGGACGTACATGTGCGTGCTACGTAAGTCGGTCGTCGTGCCCAGGCATTCGTCGTTGATGAGGGATGATGGATCCGGGCACCAACAGAGGAAAAGGAAGAGAGGTTGTGAATGGATCCTCATGGGCACAGCATCGGTGGATTAGTCGACACACGTATCACCATCATAACAGAAGTCCTGCACATTGTGAATTGGGCGTCGACGGCGATACTTTGCAGTACATTGGCAATTGGACCCTGCTCGTTGATTTGCCGCTTCTGATTGTCATCTGCTCGCATCCCCTGCGGATGGTGATAAAAGGGTCGTATTGAGAGATCAGCCAGTTCGACTTTTTTTTTTTTTTTTTTTTTTTTTTGGTTAGCCCAAGAAATTATCCCACCCCAACGAATGCAATGACCACCACGACCAACCAACCAAGTTCAAACCACCACACGCATGTACAAAGCAAACCTGACCGCCCAAGCTTTCGGGCTACTGTACCAATTCCTCGTGTAAAGTACCTCCCAAGAAAATCAACAAGATGCGCTCTCGTGACTCTTGCAAGGGCGACGACATGAGTGGATAGCCAGTGGATAGGGCAGATGGATCTTCCTTGGGTCTCCCCCCGGTAGGGAGTTGGGAGCTGCCAGGACCGGTTCAACTCCCAGTTGGCGGCCTGCGCGGGCCCTGCGCCTCACTGGAGACGCGTACGACAATTGAATGGCGAACACCTCGTAAAACAAGAGTGCAGCGTCGACCTGGTAGGGTTTAGGCTCAGGTACCGCACGGCAGATTCAAAGGTCGAGTCAATAGCTCCAAACCTACCGAGCCACCCTCAGAAACGCTGCTGCGCTTGTTGCAATACGAGCCTGAGATGAGGGCAGCCGGAGCCGGAAAGCCCGGGGAACGACGAGACTCGAACCTCCTCTGGACCGCCTCCCCCAAACATGTAATTCACAAATATCCATCCCAATCCCATTTGTCTCGCCTTGTGCCCATGTAAGCGGCGCTTGAAGCCATCCCAGTGGCCGACGCGGACAACATGTCTCAACCGACATTCCATGACCAGGTTGGCGGGAGTCGCAGCACGTCAAATACGGGAACATCAAATCAGAAATGCGCCCATATGATCTGAGCATCTGATTTCCAAAGAAAAATCCCCTATTCTCCCTGCGACAGATGCTATATTCGGGTCCAACCCCCACAACCCATCTACTTGGCACATTGCTGCCATCCACACCTCGGCTGAGGCGGAGAGAGAGAGAGTCAAGTCTGGGGATATGATGATATTCACGGAAGTCTGGACGAGGCCGACACCAGTTCCCTCCCGGGTGGCACAAGGTGCTCTGCATGGCATCACAACCGCACGGATACCGGCTCTCGGCCACCATAGTGTGAAGAATCCATGGATGGCTCTTGAGTGCCGCAGCCGTGTCATCCGTTGTCGATTTCCCAGCTCTCTGGGTACAAGTACGTGTTGGAGTGCGCGTCGACAGTCGCGGCTCACTCCACTGGTCGTCATTCTCACCGAAACGCGCCTCCCCCGCGAGGGATTCTGCGAGCTGCTCTCCACTGACGTGCTCAGTCTCGGTCTTTGGCGACGGTGAGTCGCTGGGAGGCAGGGTTTAGATACCATGTATTCGAGGGTACAGTACTTTGTACGGGTGCAGTGAGTGTCGTACAATTCGAGAAGGATTCGAGCCGAGTGAGGTCAAGGTCATTGTTCCCGGATACGACTCCACCAAACGCACCACCAAGTCCGCAGGCTCTCAGCTTTCCCTTTCGAATGGAATAAAGTTATACTTGGCTCTTGTTCGTCGAATGGCAATCCATGAATGCCCTCGAATATGGACATGTCTGTTCGTCTCCGGAGCAAGGGCATCGCCGGAAGGCTTGGTTTGGCCTTGTTCTCGTCCAACTGTGTCTATACGCGGACCGACAAACGGCCCAAAAAGGCTTGACGAGAGGTAGCGTGATGCTAGCCGAAAAGGGGGCCGACCAGCCGTTCTTTAGCTGTGTGAATTGAGGGCGTTGGGCGTTGCAAGGGGGAAAACCGGCTTCAACGTTGTGATTCCTTCCCGCAGCCACTGACGGAAGGTCGAAAGGAAATCACAGAGAGAAATCAAGGAAGAGGAAGAACCGTTGGATTTCTTGCATTGGTCTCGAGAAATGTTGAATCCATGTTTTGGTTGTGTCGAATCTGGATGATGTGGCTGACTACACGTCAGATCTCAATTGTGCAGTCACAGCCTCACTCTCAGGCACTGAACCACCAAATGACACTTTTATTTTTGCTTATTCTGCAATTTTCATCTTTTCTTTTCCCTCTTCTTTTTCCTCAGCTCTCGCCGCGCGCGTGCATCCACTTGAAATAATGCATCCATGGATGGCTCTTTCCTCAAGCAAATGGACCTAAACATCCCCATGTCACCTTCCGGCACCGCCGGGCTCGCAATCTCGATTGGCAAGCCCCAGGTCGATGACGTAATCTCCTTTTCTGGCCTGACAGGCTGACAGAAGAGAGGAAGAAAAAAAAAGTTTCAAGGCATCAACTTGCAAGGGCCTGCGATTGAGCCACGATTTCTTTCGTCCCATCTCCAGTTCCAGGCCAACACAACACAACGCTGCAGCCAAAAGGGGCATCGCTCCATCCTCCCGGGGTTTGCCGTTCAAGGCGTGCTTGGCTCTTTGCGCGACGCTTGATTCGCTGGCATCTCGAGGTCGAGGCCCCGAAATCAGCCAACAGACCAACCACGGCAGCTGAAGGCCTGGAGTTTGTCGACGCTAGAAGGCTCGCCTCCAGCGAAGACGAAGAAAAGGCTCATGGAGAGAGCCAGAGTTTGTCTCTGTCAGCCGAGTGTGTGCTGGCAGCGCTCGTCTCTCCTTGACCCGGCATGAGAAGCTTGTTGCTTGGCGAGGCCTGCATGCAGAGAAATGAAGGAAAACAAAAGCCCTTGTCTCGTGCCTCGTTGCCCTCGTTCGCTTGTATGGATACCCAGCAGCAACCAGTAAGTTGCAGCAAGCCAACGGCAGCCAGCAGCAGCCAGCAGCAGCCACACCTTGGTTGTTGCACTCCCGGCCGGGGGGCGTGGCCGAGTCTCGCAGTGACATTTCGCCAACCCCGACGGACCTGTTCGGATGCCGTCCCAATTCCCCATCCATGGACCATCTGCCGTCGCTCGCGAGACTAATTCGCACACTGTCCTCCATCCAGCCTTCGCCCCAGAGGATTACGCATCGTCTATGGCCGTCGCCGCAAGGATGATGGTTCTTCCTGATGTCCTCTCCCAACGCTACTGTGAGAGTTTCTCCAGTGCTGACGACAGTTGAGACTCTTCTGTGAGCCATGGAGCTTTTGCTCCCAAATTGCTTCCAACTCGCCGCACCTATCACCATGGCCGTCGGCCCGCTGCCTTGCCAAGGCTCCTTGCCCTGTGCTTTCGAGTGACAGATACCGCCGGCGTGGGGGAGGAACCTGCACACCATATTGGGAGTCTTCGTATGCGTGGCTGACTCTCATCTCCGGCCTCGCATTATCCCCGTCGACGTCCAACAAACCAACCTGTCGAGTATGGTATCTCCTTGTTCCGCAGTCCAATGATAGCACCACCAAATTTATGTATTGGTAAGGGGAACGAGGCTGAATGCAGCAATCCGGCATGCCGCCGTCCCCTGACCGCTCGAGAAGCGTGCCCCTGGTTGAGGTTTCATCGAAATGAACCCAGACGAAGGACGAGTCCCAAAGCCAAAACCTGGTTAGTGCCTTTGGGAACCGATGGGCTAAAATTGACATCACAAGGGGATCGACCTAAAATATCGGCGGGCCGAGCATACCCAGCGGCCTCTTACCCGTGCAGCTCCCCGTTGAATGGTCCAAGTGGTGCGTGCCTCCCTGGCTCGAGGTATCATGATCCTCGCTGGGAGATTTGACTAGATGGAGAAGAAGAGATCAGCCGTTTGCGTCGCCTTTTTCGTCCTCGATCATTCCTTCGGAGGCCTGATCATTGATGTCACTCTTCCCGGGTTGCAATTCCAGCTGTGTCCAAGTTCTTTCCCTTGCGCTACAGGGTAGGCAAGATTGGGTCTCGGGCTATCCTCCGAGATTATACAAGTGTTCGCAGCGTCGAGAACCTGTTTCAACGAGAATCCCTATCACTGGTCATATTAATTATCGTGCATGGCAGTCGACGGTAATGCGGCTGATAAGCCTTGTATCGTGGCCTCTGGTACAAACCCGTGGCCAACCCGCTCGGGTTACCACACTATTGCTTGTGGTGTTGCACCAAGCGGTTCGACTGTGTTCGAGTGGCTGCTTTCGATAGGTAATAGATGCGGCATATAACTGGCTGTTGTATTTCGATACGGAAGAGCTACATATTCAGAGGTCCACGAACAGTTCCCTATCTATACCAGTGTCTGCATCGGTAGGTCTGGAAGCGTTGTTGATCGACCCGGTATCTATCTAGCTCTCTCCCCAGATGTCGTCTTGCGGATAGGTCTAGGGTAACACCGTTTCAACATGGTATACCCCTCGACGTTGGAGATTATGCTTACTGACCTACTGGTAGATGTATTCATATTTGTCATGTATCCTGAAACAGCACCCAACGATAATGACCGCTGTGTCGAAAGAAACTAGTGCCTAACGCACAGTCTTAGGTGCCACGTCTGGGCATCAACTGCTCACCAGCTGGCAGCCACGCAAGCAAGCCTCGCGAGGTCCAACCCAGAAGATGAGGGACGTGGGAGCCAACACAACAAATTGCGGTTTCGCAGAAGATGATCCCCAAGGATGCCCATTTCTCGCATGTCCACCCCACGTCGGAGCTGACGGTTTCGTTGCGAGGGCAACAGAGGCACCGCAAGCCGGGTCCTCCTGCATGGCCACGTCTACGGGCCGCAGCGGGATGGAGGCCACACCCTTGAAGAACTGTGCTTTTTTTGTTTCGACTGGCGGGTATTGCTTGAAACATTCATGGAAAGTTCGAGACGGGGTGAGGGGAAGCCTGTTGCTTTTTGTGAGGGTTTCAGGATGTGACCAGCTTGCAGGTTTTGGCGATCCTGTTCGAGGGAAGTATATGGCTCGGCTTGGGGGGCGTCGGGTTCGTGGTTGCCGTGACCGGATGGGCACTTCGGGGAGATGTGCATGGGAGTTTCTGAAATGGAAGATGGCGAGGGTTGGTGGTTTGATATGGAGAGTGGTGATGTGCCGAGAGACGAGAAGTGTTGAAGTGTAGGGAACATGGGCTGGGAGCTTCGACGATGGCTTATCGACATGACATGGTATATCCTGGAGGTCATAGAACAGTAGACAGAAGTTGAGAACATGCCGAGTAGTCCTCTTGATAGAGTGCATCTTAATACCCAGGCCTCAAACCGGCAAAGCCTTTGAGCCGTGTGGTCAACTACCTATATAGGCTCGCATGTTAGTAACTGGCCGGACGAGAACACGAAGCTATACTTGGTTGATAAAGCATACCGTATCCTTCTCCCGGGAACACACCCAACGTATGCTCAACTATTTCTGCTCGGAGAGCCGCCGGCTGACCTGTATTCGTTACTTACGATTGTTGTGCAAGATGGCCTATGTGTCCTGGGGGTTACACGTGTTGGGCAGATATCTGCGTGAAGAGGGAAGAGGGTTCTGGAAGTTTCACGCGCGCTAGAAATCGTCAGAAATGGAGTCTAAGTGATAATGGCCTTGGACATAATGCTGGATAACCTGGACGTGACAATATATGCGTATCGAGATCATATTTAGGCACCGGAGCACCGTCTTGACTCTGGCCCCTTGTAGTAGATGGCTAGTTATTCATCATCCCATGTATTATCCAACTCCGCTTCCTTATCCAGTGTCTTGACAGCAGCCGCGCAAGGAACTTGTCTCAGTCGGTAGAAGAAAGGATTATGCCTGAGCCCTCACACCTGACCGGTTCAAAGGCAAATGCGGATAATCACATGAAGCACACGAGTAGAAAACGGTATTGATGGAGATTATGTCATGAATGAGCAGTCTTCTTCAAAACAAACTCGCCAAAGACCTGGGCGTTTTCTGCTCGCATGAAAGCCGTGTGGGAGTACACCTATTAGCGACGTAAATCTATGATGTCACCACTCGACTCGAGGACAACAAAGACGATGGGAAATTCAAACAAGCCTGGGATTTTCCCAAAGAAGAATGCCCAAAAGACATGAAGCATGAATTGCTTCTTTATCAGTCTTTGATCTACCTAAGAATTTTCTTGTAGAAAGGTAGTCTATTAGATTGCAGTCAAACTTGACGTTTGGGAGCTTCCTTTGCCGTGGTTTATCGAGAGATAACCACCCCCTTCTCCTCTCTCCCCCCTCTTCCCGGCAGTGATCGGCAATGTAGGCACTTCACTAGAGATTTAAAGTTAGATCTGATCCGTCAAGATGATGCCGCACACAGGTTCAACCTTCGTTTGGGTTGGAGAGAGAGGTGAGAATGATGGCGTCAGGGCTACCGGCTCGGAAGCGGCAACATATAACAACCACCGCCGCGACCGAACTAGACACACAAAATCGCATGTGATTCGGAACCGGTGCATTTCTAGACTTTTGGGTTGTTTATCCGTTTTTTCGTTTAACAAAATGGCACTTTGGTAGCGCGGGTCCTTGGACAAGGAGGGACCGGTTGGCTGGAGTTTGCTCTGGGCGAAATGCTGGATGAAACCGCGTCTCAGCTTAACAAGTCGAACTTGCTCCACTCTTTGGGACGTGTCGATCCGATGAAGTGTCATGGCGGTTTGCATTGCATACGTAATTGTCCGTCCCATTCATCAATTGCAAACTTATTTGTCGGTGCCGGCTTGGTGGGAGACGCTCATACTTCTGTGCCTCTCTTCTCGCCCTGGGACTTCATCTAAATAAGGATCCAACACACGAGACAACACGAGACAACTTTAAACGATACCGAACAAGACCGGAGCGCACTAGGAAACATCATACAGTACCAGACAAGCCAGGACAAGACTCACAAACATGTTGCTTGTCGATATGGATGCCAGACCGCTCTACACACTCCACTACTTCCCCTTCTCGCTCGATTCGCTGACGGTGCGCTTCGGCCTCGTTCTCGGAGAAACGCTGAATCCAATAATGGCGCCCAGGGTGAAGGTTAGGCTCGTCAATCTGCATCGCGACGAGCACCTTTCGGAACCTTACCTGACACTGGTCAACACCAAGGGCGAGGTCGATAACCCCCCCTCTCTAACACGTCTTTGAGTATTTGCGTGTGTGCTGCAGGCTAACTCGGAAACCAAAAACCAGGTCCCGGTCCTGACGTCCCCTGCCCTGCCCGCCTCGCTGAATGACAGCCGGAGCATCTCGTCGTGGCTTTGCAAGATGCAGCCGGAGCTGATTCCCGAGGAGTATGAAGAGGACGTGGCGCGGCTCATGGGCGACATATGCTCCCTGCAGGTCATTCCGCTGGTCTCGACGGCCGAAGATCGACAATGGGGCGTCCCGAACGGAGCGGCTGCGTTGCTCGAGAAGAGCGGGCTCTCGGCAAAGTACCGGCGAGCGCTCGAGATCAACAGCGTGTTGTAAGTGCCCACATCGTGACTTGGAAACGCGGTAAAGAGCAAGTTCCCGCCTGGCCCGTAGCTGAACTGACCAAAACCAAAAGCCACGACTTCGTCTTCAACGGCTCGCTGGACCCGGATAACGTTGCCGAGGCAGAAGAGCAGGCCCACGATTTCATGCAGGACCTGGTTGAGGTGCTCAACGACCCGGCTCACCGAGGGAAGAAGAAGCAGCCGTGGATATTTGGCGGGCGACCGACCATCCTCGACGCACACGTGACGGTGCTGGCGGCCCGGCTGATGGACGTGGACCGGACGGATCTGCTGCCGGACGAGGTGCAAGCGTACGCTCGAGGAGTCATGGCCACGCCCGAGTGGAAGAAGGCCACGGCCGGGAGACGGACCGTCTGGGACGAGAGTCTGGGCGAGGTGGCCGACTTTGACGTGTTGTGAACTGGCCACTTCAGGGTCGCAGCGAGGAAAGAGTTTTGCAAATGTCCTGGACGAGTCAAGTTACCAGTAGACAAGTGAAGATACCCACGAGAATAAGACTTGAAGAAAGACAGCACTGTATTCATCCCACGTGGGTCCAAGGATCTTTTGCTCGGGGCTCGCAGGGAACTTATGTTTGCCGCTGTACAGGTACATACGTACTGAGTAGGGGAGGAATAGACCGGGCCGTATTTGGGCCAACGAAAGATGAAGGGACTCGAATCGGTTGAGACATGAGAGATGGGTGACTAATGGGAAATGGGGTAAGCTTGAGGGACGAGATGTGAGGGATGAAAGGGAGAGGTTGAGGATGATTCTCAACGGGTGGTGTTGCCACCTGCAACGGTAGTGATTGGGGAAAGCTGAGGCCCGTCTCGAGACAAATCGATATAAACAGCATCTCTGTAAGCAAGTCTGCAATGCGCGTTCGTATTACTGATATTGAGGATATTATTGGGACATGAAACCTATATAGAAACAGCGTCCGTCTATTGCAGACATATTGCAGAATTAATTTGACGGAGAATTCATTCACCCACCTGCATGATGCATCGGCGCAATTGGCACCGGCCTCGGGGCAAATCAGGACGCGGTGGAACGCCGTGGCCACGGTCCGAGACTAACCCCGGGCGAGATGGAGATAAGGCTCTGGGGAGCAGCTGATTGGCTCTGAGGGGGTGGGTGGTGCGGCTGTGCGACCGGGAGAATACTTCGCCGTGCTGTATTTCTCGCGGCAGGGGAATTATGGTGAGAGAGATAGACTGTCAAAGCGGGTTGCTGAGAGGCGCTGAGAGGCGTTGAGAGGCGTCGAGAAGCGTCGAGTCCTCGAGCCCTCGAGTCCGGCTGCAGTGGTAAGGAGGTGGTGACTTTGCACTCGCGTTGGATGTGGCTGGCTGCTGCAACGTCGGTCGACTTCAGCTTCAATGCAGCTCGAACGTGCCGATTCATCTTGCATCCTCTTGACAAAAGGTCCGAATCTGAGTAAAAATTGGCCGCTTGCAAAACAAAAGGTCCCCCCCTTGTCGGGCTCGTGCCTTGTCCCTCCTTCGCCCATCCCGGATGACGGCTGTGCCCCTATGCCCAACGAGGAAGGTGTGCCCCAGCCCGCTCTTGCCGTTCCGTGATGCTGTACCACCTCTTGCCTCTTGTGCCTCTTGCGCCTCTTGTACCTCTCTTCAGCAGGTGCCTCTCCTGGTCGCCCCTTCTAATACCCCTTCTGTAGCGGCGAGAACCTCGTCTTTCTCCAACCAAAACAGCCGAGACACATCAGAACACCACCCATCGTCCCTCACTGCACCTCCCGGTCCCATCTCGCACGCCTCTCACAGACCCCTCGAGGCAAAAAAGGAAACCCTCCCTCCGCTTCGGTCCACTCGTTCCAGGCGCCTTCGCCTGGGCCTGGACGCCTGGTCCGTCTCGGCTCCCCCCGTTCAGTGCCCCCTCCCCTTGAGCGATTCGACGTCTTGGGTTCAGACAGCCCCGTGTCAATCTCTCGCCGCCCGTCTCCTCCCCCCTCTCTGGCTTTGGGTCGTGCTCTTTTCGCGGGGGAAGCCCTTCGATTTCCTCTGTTGCCCGTGCCCGCTTGGCTCCTCTAACCTTCTCCCTGGGTCAGCCCGGCCACTCTTCTGCGCCGTCCTCTTGTCTGAAGTGGTCTCTTGTATAACCACCATCGCCCGCTTTGGATTGTTCCCATCCGCTGGTCGGCTTCGACCCTGGACTTTTCTCTCCTTTCGCATCGCCCATCGCAAAATCTCGCCAAACACCATCGACTGCCGCTCCTTTTCCGTCCAAAACGCAGCCCCCGGGCGACAACACCATCACCATGGTCCCGTCCATTTTCCGCAAGCGCCACGAGGCCGAGGACGTTACGCCGTTGCCCGGCCCCCTGGAGGCTGCCGCGTCGGGGACCGACTATCTCGAGAACCTCAAGCAGTTTGAAAAGGCGCACAAGCTCGATCCCAACCTGCCCATCGACGACCTCACCGATGTCGATGCCGCCATCGCGACGGGAAATGCCGAGAAGGGCATCGAGATTGAGCACGCGCTCATGGAAGACAACAGCCCGTATCCAGAGGTATGCACCCCTCACGAGCTTGTCAATGCCTCATCGCGTTGCGCACCAGCCGCGACATCGCATGCTGCATTTTCCACATCGGATCGCGTTGGGATTGGACGCCGCTCTTGAGAGGCAGATTGACTAACAATGTACCAATAGGTGCGAGCCGTTGTCCGCAACTTCGACGTCGACCTACCAGCCAACACCATCCGCGCTTGGGTGATTGGTTTGCTGCTTTGTACCATTGGCTCCGGCGTCAACATGCTCTTTTCCTTGCGCAACCCGAGCGTCACCATCACAACCTATGTCGTCCAGCTCGTTTCCTACCCCATTGGTCTCGCTTGGGATCTCGTCATGCCCGATCGTGTGTGGAACGTGTTTGGTCTTCAATTCAATTTGAAGCCTGGCAAGTTCAACTATAAGGAGCACGTCGTGATTGTTGCCATGTCGAATGTGAGTGAACCGTCTCATCTCCTTGCTGCATGTGTTCCCCGCCTCGACCAATCTCTAATAACCTTTAGGCTGCCTATGGTGGTGGCGTCCTGTATGCTACCGACGTTTTGATTGCGCAGCAGCTATTCTACGGGCAAAGCTTCGGCTGGGCGTTCCAAATTCTGTTCGGAATCACCACTCTCTGTACGGGCTATGGCCTGGCAGGCCTTGCGCGCCGTTTCCTGGTTTGGCCCGCGGCCATGATCTGGCCCTCGGACCTTGTCAACTGCGCGCTGTTTTATACCCTCCATGATCACTCCGGTTCCGACCCGTCCAAGACCAATGGCTGGAAGATTGGCCGGTACAGGTGGTTCTTGATCGTTGGATGCGCCGGCTTCATCTGGTACTGGTTCCCTGGTTGGATCTTCAAAGGACTTTCGTACTTTACTTGGATTTGCTGGATCGCCCCCAAGAGCGTCACCATCAACAAGCTCTTCGGCGGTCAGTCCGGTTACGGCTTGATGCCCACCTCCTTCGACTGGACCGTCTACAGTGGCTACCTGCAGTCTCCCCTGATTCCTCCGTTCCACGCCATCGCCAACGTGCTCTTGGGAATCATCGTCTTCTTCGTTTGCATTTCCATGGGAATTCACTTCACGGGCACCTGGTACGCCGATTACTTCCCAGTTCAGTCCTCGGAGTCGTACGACAACACCGGCGCCATTTATAATGTTTCTCGAATTCTGGATAAGAACTTCCAGTTCAACGAGACGGCCTACAAGGAATACTCGCCACTATTTCTTCCTACCCAGTTCGCTCTGGCCTACGGTCTCTCCTTTGCCGCTGTCACTGCCGTCATCGTCCACGTTGCTCTGTATCATGGCCAGGAGATTTGGAAGCAGTTCAAGATGGCTCGCCACCAGGAAGACGATGTTCATATGCGACTCATGAAGAAGTATCGTGATGCAGAGGATTGGTGGTATGCTGGTAAGTTGCCCAAATGCGTAAACGTCTGTTCATCTCCTGACCGAAATAGCTCTCTTCATTGTCATGCTCGCCATCTCGTTTGGTGTAATCACAGGCTATCCCACCGGATTCCCGGCCTGGGCCTTTGTTATTTGCATGCTCATCCCCATCATTTGGGTCATCCCCATCGGTCTTGTCCAGGCCATTACCAACATCCAGCTTGGTCTCAACGTCCTAACCGAGTTCATCATCGGATACATGGTCCCTGGACGCCCCATGGCCATGATGATGTTCAAGAACTATGGCTATGTGTGCATGGGCCAGGCGCTCTACTTTGCCCAGGACCTGAAGCTTGGCCATTACATGAAGGTGCCACCTCGGGTCATGTTTTCCTCTCAACTGGTTGCGTCTATCTGGTCCGCCATTGTGCAGATCTGTGTGATGAACTGGGCGTTGGGACACATTCCCAATGTTTGCGAGTCCGACCAGGCGAATAACTATACATGCCCTGGAGGCCGGGTATTCTACACGGCATCCGTCATCTGGGGAGCCATTGGCCCTGCGCGCATCTTCAGCCACGGTGCCATTTACTCGTCACTACAGTGGTTCTGGCTCGTCGGTGCTGTTACACCCGTTCTGACTTGGATGCTCGCTCGCAAATGGCCTCGATCTCTCTGGCGATATGTGTGCACTCCCCTCATTTACGGTGGCTCCAACATGCTGCCCCCCGCCAGCGTGTACATCTACCTCTGCTGGGGCCTGGCTGGCACGGTATTCAACTACTTCATCAAGCGAAGATACACCGGATGGTGGCTCCAGTACAACTACATCACGTCGGCGGCGTTGGACTGCGGACTGATTATATCGACCCTCGTCATCTTCTTCACCTTGTACTTGACGAGCGCCCATGATCCCAACTGGTGGGGAAACCGGGGTGCGTTGGACACGCTGGATCTGAACACGGAGGCGATCAAGTCTTTTGTGAAAAGTGGTGAGACGATTGGGCCTTCTACATGGATTTGAGCGCGGATTTGGCGATTCTTTCGACGAAGGGTTCTTGGTGAAACTAAAGAAGTTGGATACTACTTGGGCATGTTTTGGAAAGAAAGCGGGTCTCTCTGTAAAGACTCACAAGAGTCGTGGCGTCTGGGATAAGGAAGTGAATTGGCTGGATTGGTCATATGAGATACCTCAATAATGAATGTTTATGTTCTGGCGTTGAATTTGGTGCTGAGCTTCGGAGTAGTGAAGTGAGAAATCAGAAGTGGCAATCAAGGGGGATGTCAGAAGAAATTTAGATAATTAGTAACAAAAGGGAAGTTGGAACTCTCGGGGTTTGTTTCAGTCATTAAAGATGTCCACGAAGACCTCCAACTTGATAAACTCTATCCAGCCGTGAGATCAGTCCTCAGTCGTGGATGCATTCGCTGCTCAACCTCCTCCAAAAGGTGAGTGTTGCACGAGCTGCACGGGCCTCACCGAGCTGGGTTAGCCGTGCCCCGAGTCACGTGGTGTTCACTCTTACAAGTCACATGACCCCAGCGGGACATCGCACACATCGAACCGAAGCCACCCCCGTATCCGAGATTAGGGCTAGAGGTGCAATTCGACACTCCACCAAAAATCGCCGCCCAATTTTGAGAATTTCTCGATTGCCAACCAACTAACCGTCCAAATACCACAGCCAAGATGAGTACGTTTCGCCAGCCCGTCCAGCTCGATCGGTTTGACAGCGAGGATGATGAATGCGCGCAGAATGCTGATATTTGACAACAGCGAAGGGTACCTCCAGCTTCGGTAAGCGTCACAACAAGACGCACACCCTGTGCCGACGATGCGGTTAGTTGTTCCTCAATTCCCAGCTTCAAGGTCAACCCTCCAGCAAATTATCCTCGATACGCTCGCGACGGCGCTCGACAATCACGGAATACTATGAAGAAAACGACGAGGATTCTGTGTTGGAGGGGTTGACTATGGGGGTTCTCCCCAGTCGAACGGAAGACTGACGGATATTGTCTAGGTCGCCGCTCGCTTCACGTCCAGAAGCATGAGTGCTCTTCTTGCGGCTACCCTTCCGCCAAGATCCGCAAGTGTACGTGAACAAACCTCACCATTGCCATCAGTTCCTCCACGACTGGGACAAATTGGCTCCCAACGAAAACCCAAGAACGTAACTGACTTGGCATTCTCACAGACAACTGGTCCGAGAAGGCCAAGCGAAGAAAGACCGTCGGCACCGGCCGCACCCGCTATCTCAAGGACGTCTCCCGGCGATTCAAGAACGGCTTCCAGACCGGCCACCCCAAGGGCGCGCGAGGCCCTGCCAAGATTGCTGCTTAAATCGGCGGGGGTCGTCGGTTCGAGGACCCGTCTGAAGCCCCCCTCTTTGTCGCTCCTCCCGTCCCCTCGGCTACTTTTTGCCTTGACCCCCTTTTCTCTTTCAATACGGACTGCCCTTTTGTGAACGGATTACGACTGTTGCGCACAATACTGCTGTGCGGACTCGCGGGACGGACATGGTGATTATGACAATTTCAACAGCCTGGACGTGGTCGCGTAACGGGTGAACATGATTGCATGGGAAGGATTACAGGGCTGGTGAAGTGGTTCATGATTTGAGGACTCGGGAGGTCGACTTGAGAGGGGGTTTCGCGGGCGGATGATGATGGGGAAACCAATCAAAGGAGCGGCTGGCGGCGGCATGGGCAACGGTGTTTTACATGTTTGAGCAAGGAACTAAAAAGAAAAAAAGGACCCTTTGCTTTTCTGAGATTCCGTAGGGATGATTCGGCGACGAAGGTTTCTGAAATGGCATCCTGATCTGCATGACAGTTTGGCGGTGGTTTGTGAAGTGTTGTTGGTCGTGGGTGGTGAAGCTTTGTGCTCTGGTTGACTCTGGACAAGTCACGATATTGTTCATTGTTGTTTGACGTTTGGCTGTTCCCAATCTCAATCACCTTTTACCCCTTGCATCCCATTTACATCTAACGACTCTTCACCCTCACCACGCATTCAACATCTCCTCAACTCCCCCTCTCAAAAACCCTCACTCCCCCATCAGCAGCAACATGATACAAAACCTCCACCGCCTCTCCTCCTCCCCCTTTAGCACTCGTAACCCTCACCACCCCGCTGACGTCCCTCGCCGTCCCCGTATCCAACATCCTCACCCCCATCACCACATCCGCCACGTGCGCCGTCGAAACCACCAGGCTCGCCTGCTCCCTCTCCAGCCTCGTCGCCTGCGCGCCCACCAGCGGCCCGTCGGCCGAGAGCGTGGCCACCGTGCTGTGTACCATCTGTTCCCAACACATTAGCATAAACCTCCATCTTTCCTGGACTTGATACAAACAAAAGAGAAGACTCACCCCGCGAAGCGAAAGCAGGAGATTCTGCACCGCCAAACTCGTCGTCTCCTCGTCCGAAATCGCCAGCAAGGCATCCAGCTGGTCCACCACCAGGACTCGTCGCCGCGTACCCAGCTCCGCCACCGCTGCTGCGACGTCTCGCTCCACGTCGGCCAGCTTCGTCGACCGGAGCATCTTGACACCCTGCGTTGCCGCCTTGGACGCTTCTTCACCCGTTAAGCCCGTCAACCCATCGACGAGAACGACACGGCCCGCCCTCCCAAGGGCATCCAAATCAAGGCCCTACACCACATCAGTCCCCATTTCCCCAAAGCACACAAAGCAAAAAACTCACCAGCTTGGCAGCCCCCTCGCTCCAAAACGCCGCGTCCCGCATAAAACTAACCAACACCACTCCCGTATCCTTGTGCGCTTCTTCCTCGTCACCACCTCCTCCGCCTGCAGCTGCAGGGCTCCTCCCGCGGAGATATGCGTACAAGTGGCGTAGGACCAGCCAGTTCGCGCTGGCGCCGAGCACGCTGGTGAGGAGCACCAGATACGACTCGGGCGGCAGCGCGAGGTAGTGCTCTAGGAGGGGCGGGATGCGCGCCGAGGAGGCCATGTTGTAAGTGAGGTGTTGTAAGTGAGATATTGGAAAAGAATTTCAGATTTAGGCTGTGTTGTGCTGTACTGTGCGGGTAAATGTTATGACGTTGGATCAAGGTGTTGTGGCGGGGGTGGGGACTGTGTCGATTGTGACGACTCAGCACTGTAAGCCGTCACCAACACCATACGAGACACTTGCCAATGGCTAATGCTGACAAGAGCTTACAGAGAAGAAAGAAATCCACGGCTAAGTAAAATTATACCGTTATCCTAAAATCTAGCCTCTATCAGGCAGGAATCTGTTCTAATCCAAACCGTCCAGCATTGCATGTGAATGCCAACTCTTATACTAAACTAGGCCTATGCATCCAGAACATCCTCCCATTGTCAATCTATCCCCAAAACAAAAACTCCCATTCCATGCTGAGTATGCCATCAGAACTTCTCCATCATGTTCATGCGTACAGTCCACATCCGAGCCCGTTTACCGAATATGTACATGGGAATCGAAGAAAGAAGCAGGATCAGCTGGATGATGCCGATCCAGATGTACACGTCCTTTGGTCCGTCGCTGTTGAGCCAATGCGTGACGAAGAGACTGAAAACAAGTCCATGAAGGATATTCTTGGAAAAGTTGAGCGTCACCAACGCCTCTCCGGCATATTGGCGATAGCTGTCGACGCAAAAGGTAATGGCCGTCGTTGAGCCTAGGGCGCACCCAAAAGAGAGAACGCCAAAGAATACCGTCGGAACGATCCAGTTGTCCCGCTCGTCGGCCGACCAGCCGAAGCCCATGAGTCCTACACACGTTGTGATTAGGATGGGAAAAGCCATGACGAGGCGGTATTCTGGTTCGTAGAGGCCGCCGTTTCGTCGTGCCATGGCCTTGACAATGATGTCGCTGATTTTTCCTGCCACGCCCGTGCCCAAAATACCCCCTACAAAAGGCGAGATATAGACCAAGCCGGTCTGGAGGGCGCTGAAGTTGTACGAGTCCGCATTACGGTAGATCATTGCAATCGATTCAGACACCACGATTAGCCACCCGACAGAGCAGGCATAAATCAATGAAGACCAAAGGACTGCAGGATACGCAAACAGGATAAAGGGCCTGACCATGACCTTGAGCCAAGAATCGCCGTTGAGGCGGCCGTGCCACGGCTTGAGCTGCTGGAGGAAGGATTTGGCTGGCTTGTGGCGGAGATTGTGTGTGTAAGCACGAATCTTGGGAGGGCCCTTGAGTTTGTCTGCAGTAATCTTTTCATCCAGGTTGAGATAGTTGCCAAGAGATTCGTTCTCGGATGCGTCGACGGCAGGCGTGCCGGAAGGGCTGGATCCCTGAGCGCGGGGGAGGGCGCTCGCGGGTATTGCTGGGTGATTGCTTCTGCTAGAAGACGACCTGCTCTCTTGATGCGAGCCCGTGACTTGTCGTTCCAAATCTACTCCAGGGGCGAATCCGACGTGAATATCCTTCTTCCTTGGCGATCCCGGGACAGTTGGGGAGGCGGGTGATGCCGGAACAATTGCGGAAGTAGGAGATGCCAGGGTGTGTGCTGCCGCAGGTTCTCGTGGGCTTGTAGCTTCCGGGACATCATGATGGCGAGACGAGAGTCGGCGGAGGAAACTGGGCCGCTTGGGCGTGTTGTGTTTCTTTGGAACTGGTCTTCTATCCCAGAACGTCTCGGGAACGAACAAAAAGAGCAATACAAAGCCAAGACCAGTAATCATGGCCACGATCCTACTCGAATTAGATGGGTTCTCCTGCAAATTGAGAGGGGTGCTTACCAAAACACCCAACGCCAGCCAAATCTACCAATAATGGCGGCGCTGACGAGAGGGACCAAGTTTTTGCCACCAAGAAGCAATAGAGTGTAGATTCCAATGCGGAATGCTCGCTCGTGCAGGAAGAAGATTTCAGCAATGGTTGCAGACGGGAGACACTCGACTGGACTGACGGCCATGCCCTGGAACACACGGGCAACGAGGAGGGAGTTGAAAGAAGGGGACCAAGCAGCCCAGAGCGAGGTTCCGATGAAGATGATGGCGCTGATTAAGTAGACGGGGCGTTTGCCGTAGAGGATGGCAGTGGGCGATGCAATAACAGAACCCACGCCCATCCCCATCATGTACAGCCCAGTGGTCATGGAGACGGTCTCAACCTCGATGTTGTAGGTTTTCGCGACGTCTGTGAAGCCGGCGGCGATGATTGGCGTCATTCCGCCGCCGAGCATGCAGTAGAATCCGAGACAAAGGAGGGCGATGTCTCGGCGCAAAGTCGACCAGTTCAGAGGATCGTTGGCCGAGTCCTCTGGCTGAGGTTCCAGGATGATGGTACCATCTCTCGTCTTCTTCATGGTGTCGCTCTCATCCTCGGCAGGGGCATGCTGAAGTGACGGCCTCGACGTGGTGGAAGGCCTTGGAGCACTCTCGACCGGGAAGCCGGCGGGGATGGAGGAATGGGAAGTCCTGGGATGGACGGTCCGTAGACCGAGGGGTTCATTGCGATTCTTGGCGAGAAGCAAGACAGATCCTGGTTCGCGTTAGTATTCGAAGGATCGCGTTCGATAAGCATACTGACCGGGAACCTCAATCGTCTTCTTGTCGTTTAGAATACCTAGACTCCATTTCGAAGGCTTCGACACGGGATCGGAGCCATCGCTCGCGGTGCTGTCGCTGAAGAAACGTCGCCAGAGGGATTGCTCGGGGTGACTGGGGGATCCGGTCATGACGGCACCTTGAAGCTGACGATGCAGGAAGAATCGCCGCCCAATTGGTTTTTGGCTGGGGGAAGAAGAAGTCCAAGTCGAGCCAAGGACAAAGAGTTCTCCCGCTATCAATGAATGAATGTCGGAGTCCGAGGATCCACCTCTGATGGCTGGGCTTGCAAGGGACAAGAGATTCGGTGCTTTTCGGTGAATTGAGAGAATGAGACGAGGCTGCTTCTTTAGGTCGAGTCCATGGGATTGGGATATTTGGGAGAGGGGGTCGGATCGGCAATAGTATCCGACAATGGATGGATGGGTGATTCTCTTTTGGATCGGTTTTAGGAGCACGTCTTAGGGGTGAGGATTGGACGCGAAGAGCACGAGTCGCAAGCAGTGGCGAGGACTCGAAAGAGATGGGATGGCTGTCTTTTAGGTACGATGAAAGAGGTATCGATTCTAGGATGCAGTGGCGATTGTTGGTGTAGCCGAGCTGATGAAAGACGTCGGAGGGTCAAAGGGGTGGTCGGGAAGGTACGACGGGAAGGTATGACGGAAAGGTTCGAGGGACGGGAGTTGGGAAGGTACTACGACAACGTCTTTTGCTTGGGTCCTTCCGCACCGCATCTTGGAACTACCTTAATATATCCACGCCGACGTAACTCTCACTGCTGTGCTTATCTGATGGGTGGAACAATGACTCGAAACGAACAACACCAAGGCGAGAAAAAGCATGGAGACGCCCACCCGTCCGCATGATGTTCTCAACGTCCCGTGAACGCCCACCTTCACCGCCGGCCACTGGCCACTGGCAGCCAGAGCCGCCCGTCTCCAAAAACAAAGGATCCAACCTTGTCGTCTCGTGCGGGGGACTTGCAGTCTTCCCACCAGCAAGTTCCCAGCAAGGTGCTAGCAAGTCCCCGTAAAAAAAAAAAAAAAAGGGAAACAACTGCTCCATGAGCTTCCCGCCCCCTGCAGAGCGCTGTAGCCGCCAGGCGAACCTGAGCTTCCCCGTCACGCGGGTGGTGACTGGGCAAGCTGAAGGGACCTCGTGGTCTTTTTTAGCGGGCGGTATTACATCATACCTCGAATCTCTTTGAGTCTTTCTTGTCAACAAAAGGAATTCGCCTTGAACCCCGTGTCTGATATCGGGACGGCACGGAGTGTTGTCGATAAAGAGTCCATGTTGCTTTGTTGGCTTTGCTGGCTTTTTGCTTTGTCCTCAGCGTTCAAGTCGCAGTCATGATGGAGTCGGTCTGTATGTCATACTTGCGTACGGACGTAGATAGGTATGTCGAGTTGCCCAATAACGAGGCCAAAGCACTGCAACCGCATCTATGCACGCGGTCCGAGGACGTCATTTCGTGCGAGCATCAGATCATGACAGATTCCATCATGGCCTCCGGCTCTCCTCCGAGTCACCGACTCTCCAGACGCCGTGATCCGCCCCCGAGTGCGGGCCGGTGCCGACCGGATTAAGGATAATTTAGCGGCCGCCCGGAATTGTCCAACGTCATTGCCCGTTTTTTCTCTTCCTACAAACCAAACCACACACACCTCAAGATGCCTCCTCCTTTCGGAGCCCTCCGCTCAGCGCTTCCGACGTTGACCACCAGGTTCACTCCCATGTCCTCTCCCGCCTCGTCAATTGGCTCTCGGGCCTTTCTCTCCACCACGCCACCGCGCCAGGCCAAGAACCAAATCTACACGCCGTGAGTCTTCCTAGTTCAAGACTTGGAGGAGGGTCATTAAGAAGGGACTGACAGCTACTCTCCCAGCATCCGCAACCCAGACTCCTTCACCACTTACCTCTCCCTCTCCTCCTCCTCGCGCGTCCCCCTCCTCACATTCTGGTCCGCCTCGTGGTGTTCCACCTGCCGCGTCGTCTCCCCCCTCCTGCGCTCCCTCGTCGAGTCGGGCGTCGGCGAGGACGAGGGTGGCGTCGCCCTGGCTACGGTCGAGTTTGACTCGCCCGACATCATGTCCGGGAGCCCCAACCTTGCCCTGGAGTACATGATCACGTCTATCCCCACCCTGCTCAGCTTCGACGCCGGCGAGGCCCAGATTGCTACAAAGGTCGCCGACGCGAGGGCGCTGGCCAATCGCGAGTTTCTGATCGAGTGGATTCGCGCCGAGGCCCGGAGGCATGGCGGACGCGGCGGCGGCGGAGGAGGAGCGTCGTCGTCTGTGTTTGGGGGGTTGTTTGGGAAATGAATGCCTCGTTGGTTTGACTGTACTATTACATGTGTATCATCACAGGGGCCACATCACGAAGAACGTGTGGGAAATAACATGTCCAGCCAACTGGAAAAGGAATAAACAGCTTCGCCTGGCAGAAATATGTCTCATTCCTACATACACCAAAGTAGAACACCATAACAGTAAATCAACCAACCAGCCGCTCTTCACCAAGTGTATCCTCCCGCCAATACGAGGAAACGATGCCCATCCTATGTTTTGCAAAGTACACCCATATTCCAACGCCTTTTCTCCTGCTTCGTGTAGTCCTTTTCGTGATACCCAAAAACATACAGGCCCTCTCCGGTGAGACGTAAATCATGCTGCTTGGGCCTACGTTTACATGACGACGCAGTCGCCGTCCTGCTGCTTCTCAATCTTGCTGCGCGAGATACGCTCTCGTTGTCGCTGGCCACGGCTGCCCGAGCGCTTCAGGTCCTCCAGCCTTTCGCGCGCCTTAGGGAAGTCCTGGGCTGTCATCTTGTCAGTATGTGTACTTCACCGTCCATTACATGTCTTCACTTACCAGCCGCCCGCCAGTACCAGCGCTTGGCGTCCTCCAAGTTTGCCGGGACGCCAATGCCCACCTCGGTAAAATATCCCATGGCGTACTCGGCCTTTGCGAGTCCAGCCATAGCAGCCTTGCGCGCCCAGAGATAGGCCTCGGTATCACTCTGGCTTAGCACGCCCTCGCTGCCCGTCAGGTACCAGCCGCTCAGGGCCAACTCCGACTGGTGCTCCTCCTGGGTGGCGGCGCGCGAGTACCACGCGATGGACTGCCGCGGGTCGATGGGGCAACCCATGAGGCCGTACTCGTACGAGCAGGCGAGCCGGTACTGTGAGAACTTGTAGCCCATCTCGGCAGCCTGTACGAACAGGCTGAAGGCGTACGTCTCGTCGCGTATCACCACGTCGTTGGGCTGCGCCGACTCGTACAGCAGGCCCAGCTCGTGCAGCGCATGCGGGTTCTCCGCGTCGGCCCGCTCGGCCGCCCGCTTGAGCCATCCGACGGCCTCGCGCGGGTTCTTGGGCTGTCCGAGGAGGCCCTTGAGGAGGATCATGCCGACCTTGTACATGGCGGGGGGGTCGCCGAGCGTCGCCGCCCGCTTGTACCACTGGATGGCTTTCAGGGGATCCCTCCGAGTGCCGCCACCCTCCTCGTGACCGATCTCGCAGCACACCGCCGTACGGTATGCGGCAGCGGGGTGGCCGAGCTTGGCCGCCGACTGGTACATGGTGAAGGCTTCCTTGAAGTCATGGTCCTGGCTGAAGAGGCCCTTGCCGAGGCAGTCTGCGTAGAGAAACATGGCGTCGGGGTTTTGAGCGTTGGAGAGCTTCTTGAGGATCTTTTGGCAGTCGAGGAGGTATCGTTCGCGGGCTCGCGACCGCTGCTTGGCGTCGGCGAGCTTGGGTGCGAGCACTTCGGTAGCCTCGAGCAGCTTCCTCGCCAACCTCAACGCCGAGTCTTGGTCGGCAGGGGTCGTTTTGATCACCATTCGCAGGTGCTCCAGTTCTTGCATTGAGACCGGAGTCTCGGTCTTGACGGGTTCCTGAGACGTACGGGCTTGCTGGGGAGGGGGTGCTTGCTGCTGCTGTGGAGGAGGTTGTTGCTGCACCTGCTGTTGGACTTGCTGGGGCGGTTGTTGAGGGGCTGGTGTCGCGACGCCGCCGTAGTTACGAACCGGAGGTGGCTTGTTGTTGAGATTGACAACAGAATTGGCCATCAGGCCAGCTCTTACGGGCGCAGGATGCGACGGGAGACCGTCTGCGCTTCCCCGCCCTCCAGGTCTCATCGATTGACTGCTGGCCGGCGCACTCGGTCGTCTTCCCTGGTCGTATCCCCCTTGTGCCGGATAGCCTTGGTCGTAGCCTTGCTGGTAGGCGTTCATGTTGGGCAGAGGCGGAACGGCAGGGGCGTCATTGGCCATTTCAAAGACGGCCGCCTGGGGCTGTCGAAGATCTGGTTGCGATTTCGCATGATAGAGCTGTGCCGTCTGATGGGCTCCGGGCTGAGTATGCTCCTGGGAAGACCGCATCGTTGGTTCCTGCGTCGGCCTCATGGTCTGCTCAAACGAGTTTCGCGCGCCATTGTTAGGTATGGCGTCAAAGTCGGGGAGGCTATTCCGATCTTGTGTTTGGTGGCTAGAACCGTACGTCTGGTTGCTATTGCGCTGTTCGTCAAAGTACGAACTGTACACATCGTCGTAAGACGCATTCGACTGGTTCCGGTATCGCTGCCCGTCGTCGTACAGGTCGCCATACGTCTCGGGCTGAGCAACCTGCGGCTCCTGGGGATACACGCGTTGCGGGGGAGGTCGATGTCCGCCAGCCGTTGTTGGACGCTGTGGCACGCCCCGACCAGCAGGGTTGACGGGCATCGTGGCCGTACGTTGGGGTGGTGGCATGTGGTTTCTCGAGTCTTCTACTGGCATCGTCCTACTCCGAGCGGGCGGTCCGAAGCCGTTTCTTGGTGGCTCCTGTCCACCAGCATTGTATCCATTGTCATACCCGCCGTATCCTCCCTGAGCCCCGTAGCCGGCATCTTGCTGGGGGTAACCCCGATGAGGCCCTCCTCGTCCACCATTCATCGGTCGTTGGCCGTCGAGGCTGGGCCTTCCGTCGGGCATTCTCCGCTGGTTCAGGTCCATATTACCCATCTGCTCCGTCATCTGATCCAGGCTGGGCCTTTGGTTCTGGTAGGGTGGGTAGTTTACGGCGAAACTACCATCTGGGGAGCTGACTGGAGCACGACCTGCCAGCCGTTAGTTAAAGCCAGGTAGCAAACCATGCGATTACACTTACCTGAGGGATCCGAGTGTGCGCCGTAAGGCCCGGGGCGCATTCCGCCTCGCTGGCCGCCGTTTGGCATGCCTCGCGCAGGACCAGGGCCGTGGTTTCTCTGCGGAGGAGGCCGTCCCCGGTGCGGATCGGCTGTGTGCGAGCGAGGCGGTCCTCCACGACCTCCGGGCATGCCGCGTCCAGGACCGGGACCATAGGGGTCCTTGGGAGGAGGGGCTCTGCCGTAGCCTTGGTCTTGGTAGTGACCGTTTTGTCCGTTGTAACTCTGATCGTAGCCTTGGTTGTACTCGTCGTATCCGTGGCCGTTCTGGTACTCGTTGTACTGTTGGGGCGCACCTTGCCCATAGTGTTGCGGTGGTGCGTTGCCATATTGTCGCGGGGCAGGTTGGCGCTGGCCGTGGCCTCCGTCGTAGGTCGCCATGATGGCTACGGCTTAAGAAAAAATAGCAAAAAAAGGTGGTCGAAAGCGGTTCGTCATGGAATTCGAAGGGAATAGGTATCCGGGGATCCGAACTCGGCGGTCGAGGAGACGGATGGTAGGCGCAGTTTCAAGTAGGGCTGAGCCGCCTACTGTCGCATTGCCGCCGCGCTGCTGCAGAATGCAGTCCAGGAACCACAGCGTCTCGGAAAGGAGGGGGGAAGGATCCGCGTTTGCGCTCGGGGTTGTCGCACGGTGCTACGGCAGCAGACGGTTGGCGGTGGCCACGCGCTGTGTGAAGCTGCTGTAGGTATTTCGAGTGTCGCAACGCGAAAGCGAGAGCGACAGGTTTGGGTTTGTTGTTCCGTGTCAGTCGAGCAGTGCAACAAGAGTCGGTCGGTGGGTAGGTAGGTGGAGAGTAGGTTGTTCGCAAGGTGGTAGTTGTATTGTGAGGAGACAAAAGGGACGTGGCACACAATAAAAAGAAGTAATAATAATAGAACAGAAAATGGGGTATAGCAGGAACGGGGAAAATTAACAGCAGCCAGATCGAGTCGAGTCGAGGTGCAGGAGGCAGTCGGCAGTCCTTGGTACTCCAAGTCGGTCAAGCTCGTTCCCGTCACAATGAATCGACAACAAAGCCAACAACCCTTTGATGAATACGAGCCGGAAATGGAACTGGAACAGGAACAAGGGAACGAGGGATCAAGGGGGAAAAGGGACGGAGGGAGTGGGAGCGGGCAGGAATTTCCCTTTATGTTGCACATCTCCAGACAAGGACTCAAGGGGACAGGACCCCCTCTTCTGTGCCTTCCATTTAGAGGCAGTCGAACTCATGGCTACAACCTTGCCATTATTAGTGTCACTGAAGGAAGAAGAAGCGTTGGCGTGTGAGTGTGTCAATGTGTGTGTGTGACCCTCCCCCGGCTGCCGCCAATTCAGTGGATGTGCGTCGTCCGTCTCGCTAAGGCAAGGTACGTATCAGCCGCCCCTGCCTCATGCGAGGACGAAGAAGTGCTCCTTCCGCGCCATCTTTAGCAGTCCTGAACCATATTCCAGCCCTTCCAGCAGCAGACCGAGAAACACACAACTCACCGTCAAGACTCCTAGGGCAACAGAACAGCTGCCCTTTTCCAGGGGTTGTTCCCCCTCCACTGCGGGACATTCCCCGCCACGACCCGACATTGAAGTGCTGGTCTGCTCTGGTCTGCTCTATCTGCTCTGCAGGTCAGGCGACGACCATGGAGGGAGCTGCACACGGAAACGGGATGGCCCAACCCGCAACCACCGGGACGGAGAGACACCATGTGAAGGCGATCGATGTTGGGAAATTGAACCTAATAATCCCATCTCTAGTTCAAGACGATATTCGCAACTCATCGGACCGAGTCTCGACTCCCCTCCAAGCCCTCTACCCCTCGAATGTGGCGGCACCTCCAGCGGACCAACACCCACGCCAGCACCAACACGCAACGCGCGCCCCACGAACAAACCACGCGCCGCTGGCAGTTCCAACTTTACTTCGCACTTAATACGACCCTCTCCCGCAGCAACAGCCTTAAGGCCAAGCCCGCCTGCCAACCACACACGCCACCGAGGAATTCCGTGGATGGAAAATTGATGTCCTTGCCCCCGGTCGCCGGGGCTGGGGTTCCATTCCAGCGCGTGTGGGTGGCCGGTCCCCAAATTCAAAATTGACAGGGCGTTACGCCGTTGCCGGCTTGGCCAGCTCCGTGCCCCCTTGACTGGGCGGGTGGGCGTATTGCTGCAAAGTCTCTCGCCAGTGTCTCGTCAGTCTCTAGACGCAGAGCGGTGGGGAGAAGGAGAGGCGTTAGAAGCTCGCAGCCAACGGCAGCTCTTGGAGGTACCTTACATCTGCGATGCTGCTGCGATGCTCCTGCGATTCTGCATGCACCGTCATCTCAATGCCTTAACAACCAGGATCACGCTCGGGATGCTTTTCCCCCGGTGCTACGTATCATCGTCTCCCGTCTGAGCCATGTCGGAGCTTGCTGTGCCAGACAAAGCATTGCCGTGTATCAGATCCAACCCTCCGTCCGAATTCGTCCCTCTCATTGGACCGCCCGTTCGCATCTGAATCATCCTTCAGGCATGGTCGATGCGAAACAAATACCACTCTTTCATTTGAAGGAGACGCCCGAAACGAAACAACGAATTCCCTTCCCATGCTCCGCTCCTCCTCGTCAAGGGATCTTTCAATTCCTTGGTTTTTCATGGCATAAGACATCGCCATCAATCCCTCGTCCAACGGTGGATACGGCCAAGACACGATCCTCCGGTAACATCGACGATGAACGGGCTCGACGGCGGCTCAAGACTCCGCGTACCGTAGCTGGTCCCAGTGAAGGGCCGCCGATCTCTCTCTGACACCCATTTATTCGGCGCGTCGCTAGAGACGGTCGTAGAGACGGTCGTAGGGACGGTCGTAGATGAGAGGCTCCAAAACAGCTCGAAAAACGTCATGGCGGCTGAAAGTTGAAACCGAGGCCTCCTCAGCTTCACCTCGCTCAAAAGTTCCCATTGGTTTGGGGTTCCTGCGTGAGAAATGACATCGAACAGCCGCCATCAAGCAAGACTCGTCTCGCGAAGCGTCCATCCCGGTCTTCCGCTTGAATCAAGGCGGCCTCTTGAGACGCCCTATGTCAAAGGTCATCTTACTAGTCTAGCCAGTCAGAAGTCGCGAAGCCACCCTTTCGGGACGGTGCTTATTCTCGCCACCAGCCTCCCCCAGACATCATCTGGTCGATTGGCATTTGCATTGAAACACGTGACGACGCCACGCTGAAGTGAAGTCATCTGTTGGCGTTTGGTTGGTTTGAGCTCGTCTCGTCTCCGGGACCTTTCATCCCATTGCCGGAAGGCGGCAGCGGCCGAAGAGTGGCCTTGGTTCATGTGTGCCATTCGATGGGGCCGTCTTCGGGCGGCAGTTGGGTTAATCACTGCCTATCGATCGATACTGTCCATATCGATATTCCTTGGCATGCTGACGGCTATTATACGCGGACAAGGCGAGATGCGCCTCGTCCCTCCGCTGGATCTAGGAAGGTCACCACAACCAATCACGAAACAGTCATCATCTCAACTTTTCCATGTCAGCTTGCCGATGGAGTGCTTAGAGCAGATGTGAGAAGTCTTTTGTTGTTCCTTTTCCAGAGTTTCCAAACTTTTAGACCAGCAGTTGAATGCTTCATTCAGGGGACAGAGTAATGCCTTGACCATGCATGACTGGTCTCCCTCAACCCGTGTTCGGAAGAAGCCAACTGCCGGGGACTCACCGCCTTCCAAAGTCGGCCTAGCCGCTTGCTAAATTCTGCCCAATCAATGACGGGTGCTGAATCGCGAAAATCGTCATTGGAAGTGATGCGGAGAAGCTTCATTCCCTGGGTGTCAACGAACGGGATCTTCGGGATATATTCTGCAACATGGCCGCAAAGAAGCCCACGAACTGGTGGTTATGGACCAAGATTCTCGCTGCGTAAGTCAATCGCCCGTCAATTGCCAAAGGCGAGCGCAGAGTTAACTCGGGTGCAGTGGCGCCCTCGTCGCCGTTGGCGGACCGGCCTTCACCTCCTGGTTGACTCCCAGCGAGGAGGAGCTGCGATCGAGATACAATCCAGAGCTCCTCAAGAAGAGTCTTGAAGGCAAGGAGGAGCGGGAACAAGAGTTCAACGACTTCGTCACGAGGTTGAAGGAATACTCCAAGTCGGACAAGCCAAGTAGGCGACATTCAAAGACCCTTTGAGAGGCTACTTACTGACAACCCATTAGTTTGGATTGTGGTCAAAGAAGAAGAGGAGAGAAAAAAGAAGAAGGAGCTGGCAGCTGCCAAGGCCTCAAAAATTGAGATGGATGCCCGACGAGAGGAGATGAGACGAGAGGCTGGTCTGGAGGCAAAGTAAGGCTTCCCCTGTATACGAAGACGCACTGGGGATTCTTGTAAGAGTATTCGGATGTCCTATCAGGGGCGCGCATGTACAGAAACGAGGGCAGGAATGAGTTGGTGTCCGTGATGGCCGGGAACCTGTATGGGAGTTAATTGGATCGCAATCGTCACCTGGCCCGGTTCGATCTGACGATATTCGAATGTGCTATAGCTACTAATGTTTTCAACTACTACTAGGTAGGTATGAATGCAAACGACCAGGATAGAAGACATCTCAACTTGGAGGATTGGTCATTGGACCACGAGATATTGATTGGCCGAGAATGTACGGCAAACCATTAGGGCTTTTCTCTCAGGTGCAAAGCCTTAGGACTGGCTATACCAATGCAAACGGAGAATTCCATGTAAGTGGTCAGTTGTTGAAGACTTCGGCGCCTGTAATTAAGCATCGCAAGTTTGCATCACCAGTCAAACACGATAAATCACAAATCACAGCAAAGTGAAGCCCAACACGACTCTAGCGACTCGGTGATGTGGGGTCCGTTTACCCCACGAGCAAGAGCACTGGGAGCTTTGGCTCGAATGGCGCAAAAGCAGCCCCTCCCGTCGGCGAAATGGTAGTTCCACACGCGAAAACTCTTGGCACGCACAAAATCTACTCGAAACCATCACCATTTGCTGCAAGCCGACGGCGACAACAGCTCGTTAACCTCGTCTAAATCACCGGTACGTCGTCTATCTCGCCTCACCTCGCCTTTGCGAACCTGTGCACACCGATTTCTCGATTTTCCTCCACCTGAGCCCTCGCCAGCTAACAAGCCCTACCTTCTCCCAAGTTTGCAGCCTAGGATTCGCCCTCCCCCCGCAACCGAAATACAGACAACATGTCCGACATTCAGGAGCGCCTCAAGAAGCTCGGCCAGGGTGCCCGAATCGGTACGGTCTTTTCTTTTTTTCCCCTGTCCTTCAATGCCTGAGCGAGAAAAGGCTTCTTTTACTGACCTTGAAATGCAGGGTATGTGTCTACTTATCGTTCCTCGCAGAGCCCGCGGACCTCAGCTAACCACGACTCCTGCTTAGTGGAAAGGGTACCCCTCGACGCAAGGTCAAGCGTGCTCCCGCTCGCTCCGGTGCCGATGACAAGAAGCTTCAACAGACGCTTAAGAAGCTGAACACGCAGCCCATCCAGGCCATTGAGGAGGTGAACATGTTCAAGTCTGACGGCAACGTCATCCATTTCGCCGCTCCCAAGGGTTAGTAATCCCCCCATCCGCATCGCCTGTCCCACCAAGAAGGGTCGTTTGGTGTTTTACTCAACCTCAATACTAACCACACAATTACAACAGTCCACGCCGCGGTCCCCTCCAACACCTTTGCCATCTACGGCAACGGCGAGGACAAGGAGCTCACCGAGCTCGTCCCCGGCATCCTCAACCAGCTTGGCCCCGACTCCCTCGCCTCGCTCCGCAAGCTCGCCGAGTCGTACCAGAATATGCAGAAGGGCGAGAAGGCCGACGATGAGGACGATATCCCCGACCTGGTCGAGGGCGAGAACTTTGAGAGCAAGGTCGAGTAGAATAAGTAAATGCTCGAGAAGATGGCAGGGCGGTGAAACACGTAGGCTCATGTTCAGCCCCAAGAAAAGCTGTTCTAGCATCCTATAGGCGGAGTTGTTCCCCCGGAATCTGAGAGATGAGTCGTGCTCATGATTCCCCGAGGTCTTTTTCCAACGGTGAAATGGGATTGGTACGCGAAAACGGTCACGGCTGGCGAGAATGTCGTGGTGAAACAGCGACACTGCTCGGACTGCTGCGGTTGATTGATCTGTACGAAAGAGAAAAATAACGACTTACATCAGGGAGAAAATACCAATCTCTAATGATGTCCATGATTGCCACGCTCATCTATCCTAAAGTCTGAACCTCCGTCATTCTTGACCCAACCAGCCAAGGCCGCTTCTCTCGTGTCGTCTTTGACCCGTCGCCTGTCTGCCAATAACAGGCCAGACTTGATGTCCGCGTACGTTCCAGATGTCAGATGCAGAGACGTGCGAGAGTGCTCCGAGCCCAGTTCATCCGCGAGCAATCTTGCCGTCTCCCACATGCCCCTCCTCGACATACGACTCGCACCTCGCGGGATAAACGGCTTCCTACCTTGCACTACGCCTCCGAGGATCGTCTCCTCAAAGCCCGACCGTGACCACGCAGCCGCGAGGTTGCTTGCCGAAATCTTACCCGACCGGAGCTGCGCCGATTTCTTCGAATACTCGAATTCCTGGTCCGTGGTTTCCATCACAAAGGCCTTGAAGGCGTACCCCCCCGGCCACCACCGTCCCGCCATGGGTTTCATCCGCCCTTCTCCCGAGAAGGCTCGCCGACACGCCGCCGCCGAGTACTGCGATTCCGGCAGGATGAGGCTGTGGATGTAAGCGTTCTCGGGGTCGACGAAGAGGGACGTGAGAGAGGAGAGGAGCGAGGTGCACTGCTTCAGGGCCAACTTGTCCGAGCACGACTTGGACATTGTCGGCGGCGCATCCGGTCGCGCGGGCTTTCGTCGTACGATGCCAAGCTGAGAGAAGTATGCTCTCCCCGGGAGCACACCCCTCCCCGGCTCGTCGTCGTCTGGATCGGGGGTTGGGGCTCGCCATGGAGAGGCGTCTTCTTGCGCAGCCATGGTCAGCTCCATGCTGGCATCGCCACCTGAACACACATCAGCCTCCACGGTCGCTTCCTTGCTTTTCACGCAATATTAACGTACAGGGAGCTTCGGAACAGTACATGTGAAGCTTCACGTCGTGTCTAATCTCAAAGGGCTTTTCTGCCCCCGAGGTCGACTCGGACTTTCTCAGGATATCGGACTCGGCTCCCTCGCCCAGCAACTTCCGACATTCGTCTAACAGAAACCTGTTAAAGGTCCTGATTGCCAGGATCTCGGCGTGCCAGTCATGGATCCCGACGCCGTTTGACTCGGCAATCTTGGAAGCAGGGAGGCACTTCATGCCCGTTCTATGAGTACCTTAGAATGAGAATCTCTCCCTAGATACATGCGGCGAGCATCAGGTGTCCTTTTCTTACGCCAGAGCCAGACAGGTCCAAGTCCCGTTCCGTTCGGCAACGATGCCGCTCAGGGGCACCCAGTCCTGGAGGCCATTGTCGCGGAGCAGCGGTTTTCGCTTTGCGGGCAGTTTTCGGAACTGTTCCAAGACCACCCTCGCGACGAGATTTGGGTGGGATGTCATTTAGTCATCGCCCTTACAACTGAAAGGCCTGTTCTTCCAAGAAATGAACGTCTCGTCAGCCAAAGCTGTCCCACCAGAAACCTGGCATCGATTGGGCGGAACAAACCCATCCGAGAATTCTCCGACAGCGGGAGACAAACGAGGGCGTTCACGCGAGACTGCACGTGATTTGACCCAATTCCCAATTTAGTGTGAATCGCGCTGCCCTAGGTCGCTTAGTCAGTTCCACACAGCCGCAAGCAATTCGAGAAATTGACCCCCGACCAGTATCACGACTCCCGACCCTCCAAACTTTCCGACACTTTCGCCCAATTCCCACCGGTCCACCACACACAACCACCTTGTCGCCTTGAACAGCACCCCAGCGACAAGATGCGAACCTACGACGACACGTTCTCCGGCCAGAGAATCTACCCTGGCAAGGTGCGCTTTCACCACTGCTCCCTCTTTCTCCCCTTGCCCTCTCTCTCTTTTTTGTGCGATCCCGGCCGACGAGGACGATGGGAATTCTGGGTGGCACCCGTGATGTCCTCGATTACCCATATGGCCCGCGCGTGTTCGTCGCGGGAGGAGGAAAAAGACGCACTCGAGGAGGAGGGCTGTGGGATCGAAAATCATGGTTTCGCAACGGAATGGCTAATGGATTTTCGTTCTTTTGCAGGGTAAGCTCTACGTCCGCGGCGACAGCAAGATCTTCCGATTCCAGAACGGCAAGTCGGAGTCGCTCTTCCTCCAACGAAAGAACCCCCGCCGCATCGCCTGGACCGTTCTGTACCGCCGCCAGCACCGCAAGGGTATCTCTGAGGTACGAATCCCCAACCCGATCGCCAGCCACGAGCTTGGAAGACGGAACGAGCGCCCCCTCGCTTCAGTTTTCGGCTCTATTAGGCGTTTCTATACATATCCCGTAAGGACTCAAGGGCAGGAACTGACAACTTTAAACAGGAGGTCGCCAAGAAGCGCACCCGCCGCACCGTCAAGGCCCAGCGAGCCATCGTCGGCGCCTCCCTCGACGTGATCAAGGAGAAGCGCAGCATCCGCCCCGAGGCCCGCTCCGCCGCCCGCGCCCAGGCCATCAAGGAGAGCAAGGAGAAGAAGCAGGCCTCGGCCGCCGCCAAGAAGGCCGAGAAGGCCAAGCTCGCCGCCTCGTCGGCCAAGGGCGCCCGGCAAGTCAGCAAGCAGGGCGCCAAGGGCGCCGCCCCCAAGGTGAAGCCTACCAGCCGCTAAACAAAACACAATGGTTCCGACGTCTCAAAGACAATGGGAGGGGAAAAAGTGAGGAAGAGAAGAGAGTGGGAGTCCGTGGTTCTTGTGTCTTTCTCCGGCCGGTTCTTCTACAATCTCGGGTGCATGGGATGCCATAGGGTGCATTGATAGTCGAGCAAATGCTATATCGGTGCAATGGTCAAAACAAGACATGACGACGTCTCATCGTGTTGAGTGAAGAGCAAAAGGCGCGAGATTCTCGTGAGGGGCAGCAAACTATAAGAGAAGGCGGAAGCATTGATCTTATCTAATGGTTAAAATGATCTGTATGCAACCTCAAATCTCGGATTCTAGACATGAAATTCGCTTTCAGTTTGCTGGTGCGGCTGCATACAAGCACCCGCTGAATGATAGAGAGTTGTCTAGCCAAATACGATCGTGAGGGGAACTCATCAATACAATGATGCAAAAAGTCTCAAGATGCAAGACACGTTTACTTCACAAACACAATGTAGATTTCTCCTTCGAGGGAGGTCGTTCATTCATTCAATGTCTATCGTCATCTATTTTAAGTCTAAGTGGTTTTGCGACTCGCAGCTGCGCTTACAGCTGCTTCAGGACACCCAGAGCGCCAGACGTCTCAATGCTCTGGGGGTGGTCGTCCTTGGAAGCGTAGGTGACCTTGCCGTGGTCGATGATGATGGCGAAGCGGCCGGTGCGCTCGTCAAAGTTCCAGCCGATGCTGCGGGAGAACTTGGCGTCCTTGTCGGACATGAAGAGCTGTTTTTGAGGTTGTGTCAGTATGGGGTTCGCTAGGTTGAGAGAGCAGTTAGGGAAAAGAACTCACAATCTTGTCGTCGGTGACACCATTGGCCTTGGCCCAGCCGGACATGACAAAGGGGTCGTTGAAGGCAACAACGATGACCTGGTCAACGCCCTTGGCCTTGATGGCGTCGATGTGCTCGGTGTAGGAGGGGATGTGGGAGCCGGAGCAGGTGGGGGTGAAGGCACCGGGGATAGAGACGAGGACGACCTTCTTGGTCTTGAACTCTTTCGGAGGGAAGTAATACGTTAGCAATGCTCACAACTCTAACTGTTCATATCGATACATAACGCGCAAAAGCGGTGAAGGCGAGGGGTCAATGGGAACTCAACTTACCCTCAGAAGCGTGGTAAGGCTTGGGGACACCGCACTGGGAGAACTTGGCGATCTCGGGGGTGGGAGGGATGTAGGAGAACCAGACACCCTCGGGGAAGTTGTCGCCGGCCTTGAGTTCGCTCATTTTGACTGAAGTGCTGGTGGTTTGAGTTTTGCGAGAGTGTGTGTTGTGGTTGAAAAAGGTGAAGGATGGCTGTTGAAAGCTGCGATAAGTGGAGGGGAAGGAGGGGCAGATCAATGCGTGCTCGCTCCCGTGGATTTCTTATAGGAAAAAAAGCCCAGGCGCCCGCCAGAACCGCGCAACTTCGGAACGGCAAAGGGGCAATCAGTGTCTGCGAACCCCCTGTCGGAAAGCAATCGGACCCAGCGGAGAGAAGTCCATGGAACAATTGGCATCATTGGCGCAAGAGGGGGTCGAGATGAGGTCACTGGATTCGAGTGGAACCGGCAACGGAGCGTCCTTCGGGCATGCTTTCTCATCATGGGTGGCGGCGTATTCGAGAAGGCGAATCAAGGCAGCTGGGATGGCGGCCAAAGCGGCGTTTGCGGCCCCGAACCGCGGAGGTGCGAGCATCGGATAGGGAGGCTCGGCTGCAGACTTCGGCGCCGACCGGTGCGGTGGAGAAGTTTGACCTGCCGCCATGTTCTTCTTTGAACTGTTTGGGACACATTTGTCATGCCTTGCAGGATCTGATTAGATTATCAGGCATCTCCTGCTCTGCGTGCTCGGTGCTGACTGCTCACTGGCTTGTTGCATGCAGTTAGACGCGGCGAAGACGCGAGATCGAAGGTGGTCCGGGGCGCCACGATCCGCATCTTGCTAGGGATGTTCCAGTTGGGGATGAGGCCTAGGAGCTCCGGATAGCACCACGGCTATTGCGAATATGGACAACCTGAGCGTATCGAAGCAATCGCCGACTGCGGTCCGAATATCACAAACCCCAACGTATGGCAACGGTGGAGTTGGTTGCGAAATTCACGTGTCGCCTCGTCGTTCACCTTGCTAGACCAAGCATCTGCCTTGCGACAATCCCGGACACCATTTGGAATCAAGCAGCATTTGGAATCAATCCCAGCGAAAACAGCGCATTGGCACCGCTCAATCGGCGTTGGTGGGGTGAGCTCGGAGAAGTGAGGGGTCAAGGCGATAAGAGGCGTTGGTGAACGCTCAGCGATGAAAGATAAAAGCCAACAGACCCCGACATTCTCAAGGTTGCACCTACAAAGAGTATTCGCTGCGGTACGCGTCAATTGCCCCTTCTCGAGCCATCGCCTCCGGGATTGAGTCGCATTGCGTCCCATTGCAACACCAGCAGTTCTAGGCGACCTTTGTCACAATTCGCATGCGTCCGGCAATATTAAACGGGGCTGCAAGACCGAGCTGCCGAAAAGTATCATCGCCAAGCTGCACTACTGTGTGGGAAGCCATCGTGTCCTCTTTCTTGTACACGACGTTCGGGTGCGAGCTCGTGAATACGACATGTCGGCACGTGAGGGCGAAGACACCTTGTCTTCGCATCGCAGGTATAGGCGCTTAGTGTCTTCGTGGCGTGGTGCATCCAACGAGGCTATCGAGGGCCCAAGATTTCTAAGCAGGATGGCACCGATGCCCGCCTCGTCGTCGCAGGGGTCAGAGGGGGATTGCATCATCCGGCTGGACGTTTCTCGGGACGGAGCCGGGGTTGGCGGCGATGTGGCCTGGATGACCTCGGATTCGTTGACCTCGACCTGGATATCATGGAGCCCATAACTTCCGAGGATTCGGATGTAGGAAGCCGCGGCATCATACCCTTCCTCGAGGACGTCGATTCCGTCTTGACAGATATTAAGACAGTCACAGGACTGCCCAAACGTTCGCCGGTCCAGTTGTCGTTATAATCGTACCCAATTCGGAGCACATCTATGGCAATCCACTCGATCTTCTCGACAGCCAGCAACGCCTGTCGTCGCAGAATGCTATTCGTGTTATTCCATATTTCCTCAATTGCATGCTCGCCGACGGTATGGAGCCGTTTACCGGTGGGCTAGCTTTCCCGTAGGAATGTCCAAGCATGGGTGCTGCTTCGGGCCACCAGCTTCGGGCAGCTGGGTAAGCCGTAGTAGTAATCTTACTGCTCTTCGGGGCTGGATAGAAGCGGACGAGTGTTTAGGCTCTGCGACTGTCGCACGTCAGTCGCGCAGCCGTAACAGGATTCTGCCTTTTCCCACCTATGTACCGAAGGTTTCTTTTGCATGCTTGTCATGGTTGACTATTTTTCCCGATATACATGGGTTTTATTGTGCCTTGGCACAACGACGGAGGAGGTGTGTCCGGGGGCGATAAATCGGATGGTCGGTGAAGCTCAACTCTTGGTGCGATGAGTTCTCAGAGGGTTTGATCTCAGCGCTAGGGCAGATTCTCATTTAGGCATAAGTTTATTCCCTAATAAGGCTCTTATCATAGAAAATTAAGCAGTAGTACTATGCCTGAAGTAGAATCTGCCTTAGCACTGCGAAATAGATGATGATTGTTGCTTTGTCGTCTGGCCGTTGCTCTGGGGCGTCTATAGATACAATTTCCATGTCTCGGAACCTGGGAAAGAAGGCCTGAGTGTTCTTGCTTCTAAATGCAAGATAGAACGAACCTCTCTCCTATGCATGCACAGTGCGGGTCTCGCCGTGCACATTCGTACGGTACCGATAGTTGAATATGTCGGCGTGCATGCAATGTCTTACGGCTTAGCTATCCGTCAGGAACCTGACTGTCGTACATGCATTGTCGCATTAGACCTTGCATATGACGTGGGATAGTAGCTTTGCTCGACAATCCCTTTTCCGTACCCTAGATATGTGACATGCGAAGCTCAGTGTTCACGGGACTGTTTGGTATGCGCGGACGGTTGCAGCTTCCTCAAACGAACGAGACTTCCACCATCCATGTGATGGCTTCCTCAAGCTTTCAACTTCGTGCCAGCTCAACATGCTGAACAAATTACAACCATACACCCATTCCTGGGCAACCTAGACCGCTGCCTTCAACCCTCTGTCATAAAAATGCGATATGCATGCAGGCTCATGATTGACACGTTTCGTTGCACCCAAACCCGAAAACAGGACGACATTCCCTCCAGGGTACGTAACCCCCAAAGTTCCAAGCCACCCAAATCACCGTCACCAACTCAGCCTTCACACTTGCACGGCGCCGGCCCAGTTCCCCTGAACTATCCCTGACCTTCCTCCCGCCCGCCACTATCGCCAACCATAAGTTTGCTCCGACTACAGAATCGGGCCAAATGCGATCCCATCTCCCTTCGCCCTAGGCTTGCCTTTAAGACATTGCCCTCCAGAGTCACCGTGACTCGTAAATTGAAAAAATGAAACCGAGACATTACCCAATTAGCGCCTTCGTCATATCGTGCTTTGTGGAGGAGACGGCTAGCGACTACGACAAGATAAGGTGGGGGGAGGAAGGCCTCGATGTTGATCCCGATGCTCCCTCGATGTCTCCGAAATGAGATGCTGCCCGCCGATCAGAAAAAGCCCTGGTCGGGCTGATTGGGCCGCCGTCTTGAAGCTAACAGACCTTAGCGACCCGCCTGGCATTCTGTTCACCATATCATTGGCGTTGACTGCCTTGCTTCACCTTGCTGTTGGGGCTAGCACACTCAGCTTGCCTTCTCTCGAGTCGTCCCGTCTGTCAATCTGTCCGGGAATCGCGTGCTCAGGGGTACAATTATTCCCACGGGGAACTCAATCGCCTACGTTTGGGATGATTGTTGGCGAGTCATTATTGAAACGTTGAGGGGGATCGGCATTGAGTCTCTGGCCGTTGATGAGCAGAGACACGACGTTGAAACTTGGCTTGGCTGATAGGCAGACCACCGAGCCACGAGGGCGTTACACGTCGAAGGAATGCCGATCTTCTCCAGACGCGGGAGCACGGCTGACCACCCGGATTGACGAAGAATGGGTACAGAATGGGTGATATTGTGAGTTCAAGCTGGCGGTAACAGAATGGCCAACAGGACTCGTATCTCAGCAGCATATCTGACATCACCTAGCATTACTGACAGAGCCCTGCACCGAATGCAGGCCTTGTCACTTCGGCCAACATGTCACCGCAGCCGGCCCTGCAGCCGATTCCAAGACACCCAAGACTGAATTATTGGATGAACCAACGCCGGGACAAGTCGACACGCATTAGCACAGCACAGACGTGGGCGTATTCATACCAACGTGGGACATTCGTATGCACACCAATTCGTTGGGGAGCTGGTGTCATCCCTACGCAGCGTGAATAAGATATTTTCTATTGAGAGAATGTTTGTGCAAACTCGATATTGGAGGTTATTGAGACGAGAACACCCACAGACACAATACCATGGACACGTTTGTGACGTCGCGGATGCGTCGAGGACGTTTGATATGCAAAGGCAAACACCACCGACGGCAAAGGCTTCGATCTCATCTCATCTTTGGCTGTGTCCTTTCCTGCATCGGTGAGAGCGAGCCAAGACGCAAGAGCCGAGCTGAAAAAGCCATCATTTGCTTTGACCAAGCTGGGAGCAATTTGCTTGGTCGACGGTGGTCGTGCGGGCAAGCCAATGTGCGCCACTTACACCATGGCCTCGTCCGCCTTTCCCGTTTGCCGACCAGTGCCCTCGGTGGATTTCAGCGGCCACTAAGATCTGGACGAAAACAAGACCAAAATCTTCCTGCGCGATCCCCCAGACAAGACGCCGACCAGGGTTGCGTAGACCCGCTGCGTCCGATCGACGGGGATGATGGGATATCCTGGCAGCCCATCATCTGAGCTGGGATGGCAATGACGGCAAGATGGCAATCAATATGGGCACCAAGAGGTCCTTCATGGGCATTGCCTCTCGCTTGCGTCTTGTTGTTTGCTTTTGGTGCTTGCTCTTGGGCCCCTGGTCGTGCACAAGTTCAGCGACTCGGTGCAAGCCACAAACGACGACCAACAACCTTCACGGCCAAGTTGCCGCCGGCGAGCAAAGCCCTGAAGCTTGGCCAACGACCACGGCCCCTACGGGCGTAGGCGGTCAATAGCCCATGACTCTTCCCACGTTCCTGAGGGACTTCTGGTGGCCTTTGCTGCTCTCGGCATCGTTAGCTGAGGAGCTAGGCATATCGCCAGAAGGTTCGTGACTAGTTGAGACATCGACCCTGAACTTCAGCAGGTCCACTCGTGCTAGTTTTTGTCCCTTGCAACCGGAGACGCTTCGCACAATGCCATCTGTATCTGCCATGTCTGGTTTCGGTAGATGGAGCATGGGGACTTGGGACTCGGGCGCTTTGGATTGGTTACGCCCCTGTTCTGGCTGTCCCGTACCGGAGGGGGCACATCCCACTCGACGGTCCAAAGTTTTCCTTGTCCTCCCAACCGGTTATTTAAGTGAATCGGTCTGCCCAGCTGCTGATCAGACCGTTTTCTCCTGGTGTTGTTTCCTGGCTCACCAGAATCTGTGTTTCACCTTGGGATATATCCACTTCCAATCCTCTTCTCTCCGCTCTCTTTACCCATTCTCGGCACCATGGGGCTCCTCAAGCTCACTTACACCCGCCCCAAGCACGTGGACCAGCAAACCTGGCGCAACAGCATCCACAGCGAGAACTCGACTGTTTCTGACACTGAAAAGAGCGATGGGTCTATTAGGTCGGGCCAGTCGGGCCAGTCGAGTGGTATCCCAGAGTCGCTCGCCTTTGACAAGATCATGAACGGGGGTACCTGCCCTGTGAGTTGCATTCCGAATTGCTTCATCAGGACAACACGCTAACACTCTCACGCTTAGCCTATGACTGTCCGTGACTTCATGACCTACCTTATCTACGTTGAGCACGCGGCAGAAAACCTGCAGTTCTGGCTGTGGTACAAGGACTACACCAAGCGATTCAACGAGGCTGATACGGCCGATGTCAAGCTTGCCCCCGAGTGGACCGAAGCACTGCAGCAAGAGACAGTTGCCAAGATTCGAAAGGAGAACGCCGACAAGGTTCGACCCGAGCCCAAGGCTGCTCATATATTCAAGGGCACCGACTTTGAGAAGCACGGAGCCGAGAGACCGATGGACGGCAACCCATTCCACACGCCGCCCTCGAGCAGCCGCGGAGAAGAGTCGACGTACACGGCGTCCAACGCTCCCACTTCGACCGGAACTTCGAGCTATCAGGTTCAGGCTTCAGAAGCTTTCCAAGCTGCCGGTGTCCGTCAGCCGTGTAAGTGTTTGAGACTGGTCTACTTTCGACCCGAGCTGACCATGAGCCCAGTCACTATCCAACCCTTCCGCGAAGAAGTCAACCGTGTCATTGTGTCTTATATCATGGATGGGGCACCTCGCCAGCTGAACTTGTCGGCTCCCGAGCAAAAGGCTGCGCTGACTGCCTTGTCTCACACTACGCACCCCAGCGCATTCCGAACCCTCTTTAAGACGGTGGACTCGACCCTGCGCCGACAGGCTCACCCCAACTTTGTGCGATGGTCGATTTGCAACGGCAACCCTGCGCGAGTCTTCTTTGCGCGAGCCTTGGGTGTTGGTCTCATCATCATCGGCATCATCCTGGGCATCCTCCTGGCGCTCAGCAAGGCCGGACGAGGATACCGAGCCGTGGCTGCAATTGCACTTGTCTTGGGCATCAGCACACTCGTGGCAGCTTACAAGGGAATGTGCGTCGTCTTGCACGGTATGCACCACCGGCACGTGCGGCCGTGGGAGCTCTTTGTCGACAGCGAGAGGTCGTTTAACATGGACAAGCGCAGCTTCGAGTCGTTTGGGTCGTCCAACAGCTACGAAGACGAGCCGTGGGTTGTCAAGTACGAGAAGCGCAACGTGGTGCGCAAGGTGTTTGATCGCGAGGTCTGGATTCAGGAGCCGGCGCTTCGACAGATTCAGGATACCATCTTCATCCAGGCGCTGCTGGCGTCGGTCATCTTTGGGGGGGTCTTGACGGCGATTTTCGTTGCTGTTCCTGGTGGGGGGTTGTTTTAAGCAGCCATGTCCCTTCTGGCCATACGCCCTTTTCTTTCTCTGGTCCGCATCTTGTCTTATTTCTTTTAATTCTTCATTGATCACGGTGCAATGATGGCGGAGGACACCCTTGGAGGATACCCTTGGAGGATACCTTTGGAGGATACCTTTGGCGGATCTCTTTTGTTTCGGGCGTACGGGAGGAGGAAAATGGCGACTATGGAGACGGATGTCTTGAGTGGAAGCGGTGGTGTCTTGTATGAGGATGATATCTGGAATCGATGACTTTTGTTCGCTGTCAAAACTTGCCGAGGAATTCATAGCATGTTTCGCATGTTGAGTGTTGGGTCCAAGCTTTGTAACTACCCACGGGCCGGATCATCGGGGTTCATGAGGGGAGGGGATGATGGGTGTTCCATCTCCGGACGGAGCGATACCGGCAGTTGGCGGCCCTCTTGGGATCTCTCCATATGCCTCGGAGAAATGGGCTCACTGCGAATAACCTCGTCACGGCTCAACTATTTTCTCGCCATGGAGCCTCGGGCTAGCGGTTGGGGATGGGGATGATTGATAAAGCCGATGGGACGTCTCGAGGCACGACTTGTCCCCAAAGAGAAGGCAAACCCACCGAATTTTAAGTCTTCCCTCCACCATGCCGCTCTCCAACATGGCTGCTCCCCCATCTCCATTTCCCCCTTTTGGTCGATATTCTCCGCACTATTATTCGAGCAATTGATCGCGCTCTTTGTTTTTTCTTCTTCTTCTTCTTCTTCTTCTTCTTCTTCGCATTCGTCTTCGTCTTCGGTGGGGGTTGCGTCTCTATCGTCCCTCTCCAGTTGTCCCTCTGTTCAACTCCTCCCTCCCTCTCGAATAAATACCACATCCAAAACACCATGACCCCCTCGTCGCACCACGAAGACACCGTGCTCCTCCCAGACACAACGACGACGATTCCAACAAAAGACCCACCGCCGCCCCCGACGCACAAATCACGACTCCGCGCCATGACGTCGACGGAGGAAATCGACAGCACAATCAACCGCCCCGGCAGCGTTAAGATCAATGTCCAGGGCGCCTTCATCGTCGATCCGGACACGGCCACGCCGGCCCAGACGACGTCTCCCAAAATAGGGAGTGTTGGTGGCGGCAGAGCCTCTCCGACGCACCCCGAGACAAGCGACATCCGGCTCCCCAACCACACGGCCGTGGTCAGCCACATCGCCATCGACATTGGCGGCTCGCTGGCCAAACTCGTCTACTTTTCGCGCGAGGTCGTCGTCGGCAGCGGTAGGTCGACCGACCCCCCCGGCGGCAGGCTCAACTTCCAGTCGTTCGAGACGGAGCGCATCGACGACTGCCTCGAGTTCGTGCGCCACCTGCGCGACAACCAGCTCGCCCTCAACGGGTCGCAGCCGGGCGAGCTGTGCGTCATGGCAACGGGGGGCGGCGCCTACAAGTTCTACGACAAGATCCGCGAGGCCTTGGGGGTCGAGGTGTTGAGGGAGGAGGAGATGGAGTGTCTGATCATTGGTGTGCCTTCTGGTCGCATTGGTGTATTCCCGTGCTAACTGTGTTTCCCAGGCCTCGACTTCTTCATCACCGAAATCCCCCGCGAAGTCTTCACCTACTCGGAAGCCGACCCCATGCAGTTTGTCGCCCCCACCGAACACATATACCCCTACCTCCTCGTCAACATCGGCTCCGGCGTGTCCTTCCTCAAGGTCACCGGCCCGCGATCCTACGAGCGCGTCGGCGGCACCTCTCTCGGCGGCGGCACCCTCTGGGGCCTGCTCTCCATGCTCACCGGCGCCCGCACCTTTGACGACATGCTCGAGATGGCCGCTCACGGCGACAACGCTAAGGTTGACATGCTCGTTGGCGACATCTACGGCACCGACTACGCCAAGATCGGACTCAAGAGCACCGCCATCGCCTCCTCCTTTGGGAAAGTCTTCCGCATGAAGCGCGCCGCCGAATCCGCCGCCGAGGACAGTCCCTTGCCCGACGAGGCCGCGTCTTTTAGCAGCGCCGACGTGTCCCGCTCGCTGCTGTACGCTGTGTCCAACAACATTGGCCAGATTGCCTACTTGCAGTCGCAGATCCACAACCTGCCCAACATTTACTTTGGGGGCTCCTTCATCCGGGGCCACCGCCAGACCATGAATACGCTGAGCTACGCCATCAAGTTTTGGAGCAAGGGCGAGAAGCAGGCCTACTTTTTGCGCCATGAGGGGTACCTGGGCGCCGTGGGCGCCTTTCTGAAGAGGCAGCCGAGGAATTGGGGGAGGAGGGGCAGCTTGGAGGGCATGGAGGACGTGGCCGAGTGGAGGAGGAATCAGGGGGAGGCGAGGGACCAAGGGGAGACGGGAAGAAGCTGAAAATAAAAGGAAGTGAAAGAAAAGGGACGGTGGACAGTACTCGCAATGTAACAGTAGGAGCAGAGGGGAATACCCATGTGACGGTAGGCGAACGGTCGCGGGCGCACTGCAGTTTATTGGCGTTTTTATACATTGTCTAGTATACATTTACGTACGCTTGGGTTTGCCATTGGGATCATTATATACAATCGACATTATTCACACAGTCTTAAAAGTTGAATGAAGGCAAGATAGTTAGATAAAGTTACATTATTATGTAAGTACGCTCAGGGAGGCATAATAATGTAGAGCAAAATGGAACCTCCCCAAAAAAAGAGGGTCTGGCCGGGGATTGAACCCGGGACCTCTCGCAAGCAATGCTGTAGGGTTTTCCCTAAGCGAGAATCATACCACTAGACCACCAGACCAGTGTCATCGAACAAGTTAATTGTCGGGTGCAAATTTGTTGGAGAACTGGAGTGGTAATGCGGTATATAAGGCTTTTGCTTCGGCCTGAGTCATTTTCGATTCTGTTTTGTGTGGTGGGTGCTTGCATGTGGGTGCGTGCAGGCGGTTTTCGTATATTTTGTGGGGATCGTTCGGGTCTTGGGAGCGGAGCGGGAGGACTGCCGTGTTTTGCGGGGCCGGGGAGAGGAAGCTGTGGAAGGGGGGGAAGGGTGTTGCGGGGCCGGTGATACATCGCTTCAAACCCCGACGTTCAAACTCTTTCATCGCTGAACCGTTTGGCGGTTGGAACTTGGGCGGTCACATTATAATTGACTTGAAATCGATCCTGAAAGGACGTGTTGACGGCCTTAACTCGTAGACTACATAATCAGCCGAGAAACAACCGCCAGGCCTCATTCACTTTATATCAACCACCACACCCTCAGTTTCCCTGCCCGATATTCTTCCCCTTCTTAATCCCCTGACTCTCCCCCCCGCTGGCATTAAACCCCGACAGGCCAGCGCCGTGCTCATCCTTTCCCTCGGGCAGGTCGGCCGTCTTGTCCGCTCGAGACACGCGGTCCGACTTTTAACATGGGTGGTCAGCAAACGAGATATAATCTTGGATCGTTCATCGTCTTGGGAAGAGACTTACTTCGAGCTTACCGGCACCATGAATAATGTCATGCGTAGACTTCTTCATGGGCCCACTGTCGGAAGAGCCGTCTCCTTGGCGAGGCATGATTGTGAGGGACAGGCTATGTCAAACAGTTGGGCGAGATGTATGTCAGCTGGACTTCGAGATGACAAGTTCATAAACAAAAAAACGTTTCCTTTCCTGACTGCCAACAAACAAACATATATACCCTCTCCCAATGCCAGCCCGAGTCGTCGACGTCATATCGCAACGTCATTTCTCCTGAATCCATCATGTCATGTCATGTCATGTGGGGAAGCGTCAACTCCAAGTCTTCGCTACCACGACGTCGTCGACTCGTCCGTTTCCATAGCTAATCCTCATCAAAGTGGCCTTCAAAGCAACCCAGTTCCATTCAACGAGCGTATGTCACTCCGTTTCCACTAATCACTGTTGTCCTTCGCTTCCCATGTCCTTCCATGCCCACCCTGATTTCTCATGAACCACAAACGACCCATCTGTGGCTCCGTTGAAGC
Organism: Thelonectria discophora; assembly: GCA_911649645.1. Lineage (NCBI taxonomy): Eukaryota > Fungi > Ascomycota > Sordariomycetes > Hypocreales > Nectriaceae > Thelonectria > Thelonectria discophora. Next base: position 3,269,868 of record CAJVRK010000012.1, read on the forward strand.
CCCCATAAAATGGTATCAAAAATAGCAGTCCAGTTGAAAATAAGAATCCTACTCCAGTACCGTCTCGCTCCGTAAGCAAATAAGCCTAGGTTCTCGAGGAACGTGTCCGACGAGACCTAGTCCTCGGAGTAGCCTTTTCCTCCACCGCCCGCTTCTCTTTCTCAGCAGCTGCCTCCCCAGCCTCAGGCTCTAGAGAGGACCCGTTCTTGGCAGAGACCTTTCGAGCTCGCTTCGTGGGGGGTGGCATCGTGTCCTCGGTCTCGTCCTTGGTGTTCTTCGGGGCCACTTGCCGAGCCCTCTTCAGAGAGGCAGATGCCTCCTCTTCCTCGAGCTTCTTCGCAGAGGGCCTGCGTCTTCTCTTAGTAGGAACAGGCTCCGCATCCTCCACACCAACCTCGGCTTTCTTGGGGGTCGTCTTGCGAACTCGTTCGGCTGGGGCTGGCTTTTCCTCCTCCACCACCTCCTCGACCTCGGCCTCGGCAGGTTGTGTTGGGGTAGCATTCTCCTCGGCCTCTTCTGGCTGCTGCTCCACCTCACTCACGTCAGGCTTGGCAGACGTCTTGCGACCACGGACAGATCTGGCTGGGGTTGGCTTTTCGTCCTTTGTCTCTTCTGTCTCTTGCTCCTCTTCGCTTTTGGCCATGAGTATGGATGCAGACCTGCGACTGCGACTGCGGATGTGCTTGGCTGGGGTCGACTTCTCCTCAGCTTGCTTCTCCTCTTCAACTGCCTTCTCCGCCTCACTCTTCACGCTGGCCTTGGCCGCAGAAGGCTTGCGACTGCGGACAGGTTTGGCCGGGGTGGGCTTCTCTGGCTCGTCTTGCTCCTGCACCTCACTTTTGGACTTGGCGGCAGATTTGCGACCACGGACGGGTATGGCAGGGGCAGGTTTCTCTTCTGCCTCCTCTTGTACTTGTTCCTCCTCAACCTTAGCCTTGGGCTTCGCGGCAGGTTTGCGGCTTCGAACAGGCTTGGCTGAGGTCGCCTCCTCCGTCGTTTCGGCCAGCTCATCTTCGCTCTTAGCTTTGGGCTTGCTGGCAGTCTTGCGGGCACGACCAGGTTTGGCCGGAACGGGCTTCTCTGCTTCCTCTGCGTCTTCGGCTTCAAGCCTGAGCTCGACCTTGGGCTTGGCAGAAGCCTTGCGAGAACGGGCAGGTTTGGCCGCAACGGGCTTCTCCGCCTCTTCCTCGGGCTGTTCAGCCTTGAGCTCAGTAGCATCGGCCTTGCGGGCTGGTTCTGCAATTTCCTCCTGCTCCTCTGCCTTTGGCTTGGCGGCAGTCTTGCGAGAACGAGCAGACTTGGCCGGAACGGGCTTTTCCTCGGTGGCCTCTTCTGTCTCGGCCTTGGGTTCGACCTTGGGCTTGGCAGCAGCCTTTCGAGAGCGGGCAGGCTTGGCTGGAGTGAGCTTCTCCTCTTCTTCATTCTCTGCTTCAGCCTTGAGCTCGACCTTGGGCTTGGCAGAAGCCTTGCGAGAACGGGTAGGTTTGGTCGCAACGGGTTTGTCTGCTTCTTCCTCAGGCTGCTCAGCCTCAAGCTCAGTAGCATCGGCCTCACGGGCTGGTTCTGCAATCTCCTCCTGCTCCTCTACCCTAGGCTTGGCAGCAGCCTTTCGAGAACGGGCAGGCTTGGCTGGAGTGGGCTTCTCTTCTTCGTCCTCCGCTTCAGCCTTAGGCTCGATCTTGGCCTTGGTGGCAGTCTTGCGAGAGTGAGCGGGCTTGGCCGGGATGGACTTCTCTGTTTCCTCCTCTGTTCCGGCCTTGGGTTCGACTTTGGGCTTGGCAGTAGCTTTTCGGGAACGACCAGGTTTGGCCGGGATGGGCTTCTCTGTGTCTTTCTCTGCGGCTTCAGCCTCAACCTTGGGCTCGACCTTGGGCTTGGGGGCAGCCTTGCGAGTGGAAGAGGGGGCGGAAATAGGTTCCTTCTTTACCGCACCTTCTTTATCCTCAACCTTGGGCTTGACAGCGGCAGACTTGCGACTTCGAGATGGCCCAGCAGGAAGCTCCTTTTCATCGTCGGCGTCGCTTGCGTCCTTAACCTTGACAGAGGTTCGACGACTCTTCTTTGCTGGTGTAGGCTTCTCTTCCTCTTCCTCATCTTCAACCTTGGGCTTGGCAGCGGCCTTGCGGCCGCGAGCAGGTTTGGCTGGAGTCGGTTTCTCCTCATCGCCATCGGCCTTGGCAGCCTTCTTTGCTTTCTTGGGCTTTGGCTCATCCTCTTCCTCTTCGTCCTCGGCAGCCTTCTTGCGACCACGCTTGGCTTTCTTGGGAGGGGCCTCATCTTCGTCGTCCTTCTAGAAAGTCAGCGAGAGGTCGGTAGATGAGTTAGAATCTGACTTACAGCTGCGGTTGCCTCCTTCTTCCTCTTTTGGGCGGCTGTCAGATGGATACCCTTCTCACCGGGGACGTTCTTCTCAGGATCCTAAAAGATGAGAAACTAGTCAAGTCAAGCTGGAAGCCAACACATACACCATTGAAGTCCTCGGGAGCAATGTGACCCTGTTCCACGGCGCGTCGAACCTTCGCCTGTAGCTCGGGAGTTTCACTTTGTCGCGTCAGCCTCGTTTCAAGTACAGTGCAACTCGAACAACATACCTCATCTCATCGTAGCCGTCCATCATGTCCCAGTCAAAGGTACCATCTTCCTGACCGGCGAGCTCATCTTGAATGTTTTGCATCTGTTGACCAGAGACGCAGCCCCTAAGAGGTTGGTTAGTCGTTGCGCACACGGGACACACGGCGCAAACCTACCAGTGCTTCCAGGACCAGCTGCCATGATCGCGGATAATGACCCAGCTGCCCAAGCGGAGTGTCCCTTTGACGATCTTGTCCGCGCGCTTCTTGCACTCCGTGTCCTTGCAGATGGCGCGGTTGTTGGGAGAGACCTCTGAAGGTGGTGGGTCGTTAGCGAGCATTCCCTCGCCCGGCGCCGCGCCGAGGAAAACGTTACCGAGAGAGGCGACAAGGCGAGAACGAGGAGCGAAAGCAAGAGAGCGAAGCAAACTCACCAATACGATACTGTCCCATGCTGGCGACGGCTGCTGCTGCACGGCTTTGCCACGTTTTGATCGAAAGAAAATGCGATGAGGGAGAAAATGAGATGATTTTGACAGGTCGGCTGCGACTGGGCGCGCGGCGCGACGGTTATTCGAGCTGGGTCCTTTGCGCCAGCCCTCGGCTTTCAGAAAAAAAAAAAAAAAAGAAAAAAAAGAGACGACTGCGTCTCCTCAAATATCTCAGCAGCCTTGCGAGAAAATAAAGGGGAGAAAGAAGACGTCGCTGCGATGTTGACTACTTTGTCTCGTCGAGATGGAGAGGCCAAAATCTAGGCAGGAACGAGGTTGGGAAAGCGAGATGGAAAATGCGAGGGAAAGGTGGGAAGGAGCCAACAATCCCTCCTGCTGTGAGGTGGGCGATTGCTTTTTTGGGGGGGGAGGGGGGGGGAAGAGGGAAAAAGGGAAAGAACAAGCCTGGTCCGCGCTTGCGTGCAGACGCGTCGACTTTAAGTCACCTCAGGGCACTTCAGGTAAGGGCTCAGGTGAGGTGGCGGCAGGTGCAACGGGTGTAACGGGTGGCAGCAGTGCTGCATGGTGGGCGCCCGTTTACGAAGTACAGGCCTATTAGAGGACTCCTAGAGGACTCGAGTCCTGGCCTGGCAAGATGCAGCAGGTGCAGCAGATGCCTGCTGGTTGCTCCTGCTGGCTGCGACGCTACTGCGCTACTGCTGCTATAACCCGCAATCCATCATCATGATGCCTCATCTTTCTAGAATGAATCAATTCTATTTGTCCACGATAATAACAAGAATAACATCCGAGGGCTGCTGTGATCTAACTATTGCCCGCCCCCGATTCGCCCAAAACAACAAAGACAATCAATCATATGCGATGCAGCCTCGCTGCCCCTCCTTTCCCAGCCATCCCTGATGTGACCCCCAATCTGAGCTGCATATTGCTGCCCTGCTGTTTTTCCCCAGCGCATGAATTCAACGCGACCAAGAAAATTTGATACCAAGAAAAATACAATCACAAAAACGGACACCATCCGATATACATTGCCGTCAAGTTGCGCGGGTCAACAGCCTGCTTGATCAGCTCCTCCACCTGTCCTTCGACTCCCAGCGGGATGCTCTCGTTGGGAAGCAGCCCATTCACCTTTCGCTTGATGCTGTCCACGACGCTCTGCGGCTGCAGTTTGATGCCCACGTTGTCTCGTCGCTGCGCCCGTTTCTCCTTTTGCAGATCCAGCGTCGGGTCGTAGATGAAGGCTTCCAAAATTGTCATCAGCGTCTCTTCTTGCTGTCGTAGGATGCTCAACGTGAGCTCGCATGATTTGCGGAACGGCCCTTCGTAGCCGTAGATTCCCATCGCAGCAACCATATTGTGCGTGAGTCGGAACGGCACTCGCTCAGGCTTGGCAAACGTCAGGCCCTTGTCGAATAGACAGTTGAAGTCCACGTGGAAGATGCCTCCGTTGCCTTCCTCCAGGTTGACGTTCTCTCCGTGTCTGTCACCCAGGCCGAGAATGGTGCCCACCATGGACATGACGGCACAGGAGCGCGTGTATCTCAGACGAGCAGCAAACCACGTAGACGGATTGGGATACTGCTGCGTGAACCACAGCTGGAGCATGGGTGGGAATCTTCCGAGCACATCCTCTGTGAAAATCCGCAGCTTGCTGTCTGACATGCACGCCTCGTCCATGAGCTGTTTCAAGGCCGCGTAGTCGGGATAAATTTTGCGAGACCCGTACAGCCCTATCAATATGTCTCGCATCGTCTTGATACCCGGAACCCATTCGATGATGCCGCATTCCTCATTGAGAGGCGTCACCGCGTATGTTCGGATATAGAGCTGCCTTCGCGTCGACTCTGCGTCCCGTTTCAGCGATCGGTTGATGATGCCATTGAACTCCATCAGACGCTGATCCGTCCGGAGATCGTCCTTTGGCTTAATCAAGAGCATGTAGCTCTTCCCGTTGGAACCTCGTGCTGTCAGCCGTCTTGGTTTTGCCAGGGAGCTCAAAACCAAAACATCGTCCAGGAAGCATTCAATCTGGACCACCTCTCTCGAAAAGGCCTTGTGCTTCTTGACATACTCCGAAACTGCCGGAAGAGTCGCCGTCAAGGATGCCTCGACGGGAACCACCAAGGGGCATGGTGTACACTTGTGGTTGAACCGAAGATCCCTGGTCAAGCTGGCGTGAACCGTTTTACTACTTTGGAAGTCGCTATTGGCACATACCATGAGCAACTGCTCCGCCAATTTCTCGCCCATGCGCAGGAGATACTTCATGTCAAATGTCATGCCTTCCACCTTTCGAGACGCACTCTTCAACACAGTAAGAATCTGCGAACCCCGCGTCTTTCGTTCCGACACCTGTCTGGTCGTCATGACGCCAATCAAGCTCCATAATGCCTGCCGGGGATGGGCCTCAACCACCTTGACAATGATGTGGTTGAGTCTCTGGAAGACGTGCTGGTTCGGATGGGCAATTCGCGCCACAATCTGCGGCAAGGCCGTGTAGAAGATGTATGCCGGGAGACGAGTTATGTACTTATCAAGAAAATCGTGTAGTAGGTTCAGCTGCTCGACTCGTCGTCGGTGCAACTCGCGTGAGAGCGACACTTTGCCCTCTGGGGCCTTGTCAACTTGCGCTCCGAGATCCAACCACAGCGTAAGGATCCTGGGAAGAGTCTGGTAGAGGTACTTGGTTCCCGAGTTCAACGATCGAACGTAGTTCTCGATGACCAGCCTTGCTATCTCGCCAGTCACGTAGTTGTCGCTCTGATCATCCGCCTTGAGCGGCTTCTCAGCCTCCAGGATTTTCTTGTAGTGGCGACCGAGATAGTAGTGCCCCTTCTCCCAGTTCCCGTACGTCTTTGGTGGTTGTTGATACTTCTCGCGCAACGCGCCTGTGTGTGTCTGCCCTGCGTTGTCGAGCCACTTGGCGAGAAGTAGTTGAGCTCTGGCTGTCAAGAGCTTCTGTTGCGAGTTTAGTTTGGACGACCGGGTGCTGGTTGCTGTTGCTGTTGCCGTGGCCGTGGCCGTTGCCGGTGCTATTGTTGTGCCGGCCTGCGTCATAAACTTGTTGCCCTGGATAGCACCTTGAAGCATCTGGATGGCTTTGCGGTGCTGATCTTCCCTCCAAAGAAGCTTGGCGTTTTCAATAGTTGCGGCGTCGTCGCCAAGCCGGGAGGCATGTAACACGGCATTGAAAGACTGACGAAGGTTGTTTGTCTTTCTCGCAAGGCGTGCGCTCGTCAACCATAGTCTAGATATGTCGACATCCGAGAAAGTTGGCCTACTGAGTTAGCATTTGATCTGGTCCTTTAGGTGGCTTACATACCGAGCGAGCTGCATGGCCGCGCGGCGAATCCCCAAGAGATATTGCTTGTCATCGACGTACGCTCCTATTACCTCAAGCCGACGGTCTAGAAGAGCTATGGTCTTGCGATGGGCTGCTTCGTCTGCATTCTTGCCTTGAAATATGATTTCCAAGTCGGTGAGAATATGGCACTTGAGCAAGTGATCATGGCAAGCCTGGAGCGAGGCTGTTGCCGACGTGTTCATCGCAGAGGAAATCTTCTCCCTCATCGTCCGTATCAAGCTGAGAGACTCGTTTGAGTCACGGTTGTTGTGTAGGTTGTCGAAAATGGTGGCCAGGGAAACGTTGAAATCCTGAATGATGTCTCCTCGAAACCGGGCTGTGAACTTGGAGAGGCTGGACCATCTCCCTGTTGTCCATGCAGCCTCCACAGCAAAGGGCACGATCTTGTTGTCCGAGGCGGGATCTGGTGGCATACCCTCAATGTTGTTCAGGAGTACATCTACCAAGAGTCAGTCTTGATCTTTAAAACGCAGGCATTAAACTTACCGTGTTGGCCGGCCTGCTTTAAGGCGTGTAATAGCTCGACCTTGACGTCGAGATTGAGGGGATCCTCTGCGAGCTTCATCTCGTACCAGCTTTGTACTGCCGTCCAGCGACCCGCCTTTCGTTGGCTCAGGATTTGTTGGTGGATGTTCAGAACTGGCAGTTGAGAGGATATGCCGTCCAACCCGTCAGGTTCGTCGATATTGGCGTAGATGTCTTGTAGTCTCTCGAGGAGACGTGTGCGATCTTCGGGCTCTCTCTTTCGTTGCTCCATTTCCTGCGCATGCTGCTCAAGGTGAAACAGTGCTCGTGCATACTCATTGCAATCAATAGCCCTCTGTGATATGAGCTCTGCCGGAATTGCATCGAAGGCCTTCTGAATGTATTTCAAGCGAGTCCTGTCGGGATCCTTAAGGCGACCAGCTGATCTCTTGGCCTGAATCCACCTCAGTGCGTAGTCGACTACCCGAAAGACGGCCTATGGGCGTTAGAATAGGAAGATAAAAAGGTGGCGGTGACTTACGTGACAGAACAGCTTCATCTCTTCCCGTTCCTGATATGAAGCGTTTTCCTTTGGTTGATGCTGGAGTATTGCGAGCATGTCACCGATGACATCGTTCCTCTCCTTTTCAGAACTGCGGTCTCCCAACAGAATGTGCAAGACGAGGTAGGGAAGAAGGAACTCAGCCGCCGAGAGGTCCTTGACGCGGATGACTCGTGTGAGCGGCTCAAAGATCATGTCACCACGAGGATTCTGCCCCTTGCGCAAAAGGTCCACCACAATCATTCTCAACCAGTTTCCGTATGTTCTGCCTGAACGGAAGACTGGGTATTCGATCTTTACTGGAGGCATAGGAGCGACCATGTACCGGGAGTTGAGGAAAGGAGCGATGACTTCGCGAATTGCTTCTGGAATGGCCATCCATTTCCGGTAGATGTCACCCGCCCCCATGATGCTAGTGCCCTGCATTGCGCACGCACTTTTGATGTCGGACCGTTCGAGAAGCTCTTGCATCGCGAAGGATAGGAAACCCTGTAGCTTGACGTCGGTGGCGGATAAGAATGACGGAACCAAGACTTCTTGGAGTAGAAAGATGGTGAAATCCGTCATTTCTTCCTCCTTTTCAAAGTTGTTGAGGATGATGATAGATCGTTGCTCCCTGACTGTCTCGACTTTGTTCGAATCCACACATCCGACTAAACCCATAGCCTCTGTGCATAGTCGAGCAATATCGGCCTGGATGCCATTGTACTTGCAGGCGCAGTTGAGAAGAGATCTCATGAGATCAGCAATGACCGTGTCTGGTTGTTGGCCCACAGAAGAAGTGTGCAATGCCCCTTGCTTGACCTGCAGGTATTCCACTAGTTCGGTCAAAGCCTGGAGAACAACACCCGAGTTTTCGTGACATATTCTTTCGGCAAAGACCTCCATAGCTTCATCCACAAGCATGGGCACTCGAATTGACTCCAACGTGGCCTCGACCTCTCTCAACCCGCTGATGTGGCGAAGCGAGGGTAGATTGCTGATGTGTTTGGTAATAAGAGCGTTGTGCTTGGAAAGAAGAAACTTGAGCATAGAACTTGCCGTGGACAAGGTCGCCGCGTTTAGTGAGTTCCAGTAGCGATCGATGATGAAGAAGGTTGTCTCAAGCAGCGCTTCTACGTCCTCCTCTTCGAGATGAGTGAGCATCGCTGACCAGCAAGAGAAGCTCACTTCCCGCAGCCCACTGTTCGAGAGAGCAGATAGGAGGCATGCAGAAATCTGCGTCTCTTAGCGTTGGTCCAACCGTAATAAACATAGAACGTACCTGAGGCCGTGCAATGCTTGCATAGTCTTTGCAGACTCTAATCATTTCTTCCATGGCGCGAATGCATCGACGCTGCTCCTGCGCCGGGGGCTGGGTAGCGAGGGAATCGTTGATCACATCTGTAAGACGAGCCATGAGCCCGAGGATGTGAGGCTGGATGAAACGACCAATCATGTTTCCCTTCTTCGATCTGGTCTCTCTGTTCGCAGCTAGGCTCATCGTTGCCATCGTGTGCAGAGCCCTTTGAATCTGGGACTGTTAATATTTTGTCTCGAATAGCTGGACCCGTTACTAACCAGCGCCTTTCTCATGTCGTCCGCCTCGCCCAGCGCCTTCAACAACTCCATCACAATCAGGACTGGTTCGGTCTGAACGAGATCCACGAGCTCCAGGGAGTCGAAATGTGGTGAGATTTCATGGAGACGCGACTTTGCAAATCCTTCAATGTCTTCTGTGTCCTGAGCCAGCAGCAAAGCCAGGGTGGCAGCCAAGTTTGAGCCGTCCGTAATTGGCTGCCAGATTTCCTCCTTGCGGGCCTCTGCAATCTTCTGGATGACATCGTTTTGCTTGTCCAACACTAGCCATGGCAGCGCATAGGTCTGAACGAGGAGGAGAAGTTCGTTGACTGTTATTTGCAACAACTCAGCGATCGCTCGACTCATCTGAGGACGGTGAACCATGTCCTTGGTCCCCATGTAGGCAAGGCTGGGCCAGAATGGTTCGAAGAGACGGCGTGGACTCGTCTGCCTGGCTTCGGCGAGATTGAGCAGTTCATTAAACGCGAATGCGGAAACAACATTGTTGCTGCTTCCAAGGTACTCCAAGAGTTTGATCAAGACAAGGTTGACCTCATCCTCCGAGACCACTCTACCCAGCTGCCCCCATGCCATTATGCACGTCTCGACCATATTGGCCTGGTTTTTCTCCGATATTGATCTCATGAAAGCAATCGAGTTTTTCCTATTCCGTTGGACCACATCCTGGCTCGACGGACGGAAGCGCCTGTCTAGTAGAAATGTCGCCAAGCATCTTCCAGCGGCGATTCGGAGCTCTCTGACAGAGCTATTCAGGGACTGTAGACACCATTGTCCCAGGCTGGACGTCTCCAAATCCAGTAGGTCAGGCCGATCCTGGCAGTGAAGAACCATTCTTCGCAAGGCAAGCATTGCCGCTACCCTCGGACGTCGGGATTCTGCTAGGGCGGGCAAGCGAACTAGTTTCTCGAAGAGTATGGTAACCTCGTCTCTTGGGGTCGTTTGTGATGGCGCTTGATCTGCCATAGTTCCCGTATCACAAACGTGACACTTCAATTCTCTCATTACTTTCATAGACGAGCCTTGGTTTCCTGGTTCGCTGGCTGCCAAGCAGCAAGTTCGAGAGAGAAGGTCGATGGCGAGACACTGGCTCGGTTCGTCGGATTCTTGGAAACGATCCCTGGAGTTATGACATGAGCAAGGGAACATAGGAATTACCGTTCGATACTCACAGAAACATCGACTCAGTGAACACACTGACCCCGCCGGCGTCGACTTGAATATCCAACGCCTCATTGACCAAGTTTATCACCATGTCTGTAGAGTCTACCGATATCCTCCGCCTCTTTATAGGCTCAGAGCCTACGCCTTGGGGGTCTTCATATGCAAGGGACAACGCTTCGACGGCTTGTTGAATCTGTTCATCATGGAATCTGGAGGGATGCGTCTTGGCTTCAAGAGATTCCGGTACAGACGGAGACGTCACTTGCCCGAGAATCTGTATGGACCTCTACTGCGTCGTTAGTGCATGAAACCCACAACTGAGGGATACTTACCCAGACGTCGGAGTCTTCTACTCGAGTCGGAAATAATACCAAGGGTTCTTCTACCAGCTTGGACGCCGCAAGCCGCGCAATAGATCGATCATGGATTGCAGCCTTTGAGACCATGATAAGGGCGAGACAGTACGTCCGCTGGGCTTCCAAGTCTGCGGTAGCGAGGAGCGGGGACTCTTCCAGGTGTGATGCCATTTCGCTACACAGCATTATGAGCAAGGTCGCGGCTTTGCTCAGCAGGGCGGATGGGGTAGTTTCGACCCTGAACAGGGAATCAAACACGCCCATTGCCATCTCAATGGCACGCAGAGGCGAAGTTGACGAGGCTACTCCCCCCTGCCATCGGAGTGCTCTGATGTCCACCAAAGTATCCAACAACCATATTGTATGTTCGGAAAACAGTGTTACAGTTCGAAACACTGGCTCCAAGGAGAGCAATGGGTAGAAGAGCACATTCGCCAAGCTCAAAACTTGTTGGAAGGCTTGGAAGGTTCGATCGATGCGATACGTCAGCTGGCTCGAGTCGGATCGATCGTGGAGCATTCGGTCCAGAGTGTATGTCGGAGGTAGGTATATGGAGATCGGTGCATCTTTCGAAGGCATGGAGGACGGAGCCTGAAGGTGGCTAATGATGCCTGAGTCGTTGATTAGCTACGCTCTAAGCAACTCAATCACACTCACAGTTCAGGGTTGTCTGAAGATAGAGCATCATATCGGGTGCCAGATCCCACAAAGAGGCTGTTTGCGCCATTACCAAGAGGAGATACTGTAGGAGAGCCTCGAGGCCTTCGGCAAGATCAAGGCAATGAGGATGCCCTAGAAGCCTGAGTAGTTGTGGTAGCAACCATAGCCACAGGGGTTCTCGCCCCCGAAACAAGAACTCATCTCTTTCTGGCTGGTATACAAGGACAGTGGGAGTCTCCTTGACTGCAAACCTTAGAAAGCTGATAGCCTTGATCCCCTCGGTCTGTACATGGTTTCGGTCGAGGAAGGGGTCGTCGAATTTGATGCCCTCGAGAACGACTCTCGAATAGACATAAATGAGCATGTGGTTGTGTTCGACACGCTCCGCGGGGGTTTTTAATAGTGTCGGATCATCTTTCACTCTTTGGATTACAGCAAAGAGACCCTTAAGCTCACTGTTTTCGTCCGACTTTGAAGACTTGGTTGAGGCAGAGATGTTCTCTACGAGTTGTGCGGCCAAGGTTGACGGAGGCGGCCGAGCAACGGGAGCGTCGGAGCTTGCATCCCTTGGGCCAAGCCCTGGGGCATTGCTGATGAAGGAATTGCCCACCATGGCGAATGCATCATTTCGTGTTCCGTCGCGGTTTGAAGATGAAGGCTTGAGGCACGAGACGCGAAGTGGTCTACGGGGCTTGCGCGAAGTCACGTGTTGCATTAAGTACCAAGTACCTTCCATCGACCTGAAGCAATCTTGACTTCCAATCTTAATCAGACTCCATCCAAGACAACCATCCTAACGCCTGGTTCAAAATCCAATCCTCCAGTTGCAACATTGATTTGTTTGGTTCCTGTTTCCCCTGTCATGCCTCGTCTTCTGTCTGGTCCCTATTCGTATCGGACGGTGATTGCATCATGCGTCACTCCTACACAAGCGTGTTAGCCTCCGTTGTCAGGGCAAACGACAATGTGTTTCGAGCATCTTACCTCCGAGTTTGATGGTGTATGTGATGTTGGCTGACCCATACTTGGCTTCGATTGCCCCCTTCAGGCAGTAATACCGATGCCAACCCATTCGCCTCTTCCTGGCCGACCGAAACACCGACATTGGGATCTTGTTCAAATTGAGCGAGAGTGTCCCGACGTGGCGAGTCGTGGAGTTGAGGTGGATGGGCGGCGCCCTGGTATCGTCATCGTTGCTGTATATGTCGATCTCGGTTTGCGGCGTGTGCCCTAGCATCACGGGGACATCACACTGGTACTCGATGGTGGACGGCTTCCCCTCGGGGCAGGATTCTCCCTGTGTTGTGTGAGAAAGGCTCGACTTGGGCACGGATCACGTACCTTTCTGATGAACCAACACATCTCGATCACCACGTTCTCCTGCTCCTTCTCAGACCAGAACCTGCTTTTGTTAGCTTGAACAAACAATGAGTCTTGATGACATACGCTTCCTTGGGATTGTGCCTCAGCATGTCGTACTTTGTTATCAGACATGTCCCATACGATCGCCTCGCAACCCGAGAAGCAACTTCGACCGGGGCCGAGGCCGGCGCATATTGGCTGAGCCCGTGAATGGCAGCGCCCTTGACCACGGCAGTCCATCCGCTTTCTGGTTGCAGCACCTGGGTGCTTGAACTGACGGCACTCTTTACCTGATCCTTCAGATATCGACTCTGTCCGAAACCACCGACGAGAACGACACCTGCGACCTTGTTTCCTGCCATAGATATTTGCTCCTTGATCAAACAAGTCACGTCCTTCATGATTGGATCAAAGATCTTGGCCTTCATGTCTGCCTGGGACATGGTGTATCGGTTGCGCCTTAGTCCTAGGCTCGAGTCGACCTTGATACTAAGGGGCTCGCCTTTTGGGGAGAAGGTCTTTTTGAACTGCAATGACATGAGCCGGGTCCAGCGCGACAAGATGGTTCATTCTCACCAATTCAAACTCGTTCAGGGCCACCACAAGTCGGTCGTCTGTCCAATACCTGTCTCCGTGCGCCTGTTTGAGGTGGCGGCGGAATCGCTGGTTGAGCAATGACGAACCGCACTTCCCGCCGGTTCCTTCTGTCACTTCCTTGAGCTTCAGCTTCTCAACCCGTTCGACCTCGTACGAAATCAAATCGACGGTGCCACCACCGGCATCGCATACGACGAATTTGCGGCCGACCTTCAGGGTGGAAGGACTCAGGTTCTTGAGCGTGTATAACGCTGCGGCTTCCTGGAGACCGATCAGTAACAGAGTCAACATTTCTCCTTCGGTCACGTACTGGCTCTGAGATGAGCTCTATCCTTTGGTTTCCGCAGAAGCCCGCTATGGCCGCGGCTCTTTCGGTCGCCGCCTTGGCTGCGTGTGACCAAATTGCTGGAACTGTCACAACGTAATCCATGGGCGTGGAATCGACGACACCCTTGCCGAGCTTCTTCTCCAGGACACTGACGAAGTGGGCGTGAAGGCACGTGAGGTATACTTTGGTGAGATAGTCAGCCGACTCGCCATCTTTGGTAGTGGCACTGCTTGCATCCTCGTCCAATTTCCTGTCAAGATGGAATTAGAAGGACGCTTCAAAGGTCAGACAGGTGCACGCACAGCTTGAAGAACTTGCTTCTCTTGGCAGTCTCTGGAATCTCGAAACCCCATTGCCATCCTGAAGCTACTTTGCGAAGCTCGGTAGGCACTTTGGGACTGCTCTTGGACGCGTCGGTCGAAGGCCAAGTCGAGATGACATGCTGAACATCGGGCTGTCCAAGTCAGTAGGTCACTGCCGAAATTGCAACGGGGGATGGCTTACTCGGGTGGTGTCGGCCCAGGCGACGCCTGAATAGGTCGTACCGAAGTCTATCGACACGACAATCCTCCGCTGGGTCATGGCCACGGCTAAGATGCTTGGGCTTTCCTTGCTAGGGCGGTGTCACAACCGAGCCAAGGTACAGTATATCAAAGGTCGTGGGACGTGGAAGGCGAGCCCAGCCGAATTCAAGTAGGTCAGGCCGGGGCGGGCGGCAGGTGTGTGGATGCTACGGGCCGCGATATCTGGGCCACTTGTTCACGAAGGAAGTGCGAATAGGTTGGCTGGATCGAAATTTTGACTAAAAGAGAGAAGAGGCACCCCGGATCAGCCTCATGGGTGCCCGATGAGCCGGCATCAACAACAACGAATCTGTCCTTTGGGGATGGCAAAGCTCAACAGTCTCAGTCTCGGTGTCACGAGGACCAGCTCAGCAGTCCACAGATTTGTCGAAGTGCGGTCTCGTCTATTTGGGCGTGCATAGGACGCCCTCGCCGAAGCCACTCAGCATGCCCGTGTGGAGCCGGCCGGTGATGCGGCCGACTTGGGTCGCATTGACTGGCGCCTAACGATACCGCCAGTTTCATCCAACAGGAAGACGAGGCTGGTGATTGGGCCTCTGCGAGGTGAACACGACACGGGGGAGAGAAATGGGCCCCAATGCAGAGTCCGACATGTGGCGGGCATGGCCTCAACTCGACCGGCAGTCCTATAGAGGCGAAATCACACGACTCGGGGGAGGCTCAAGGCGGTGCAACCATGGAAATCGAAACAAGTTCCCAGGACAAGGGCAGCAGCGAGGCCAGCGACGGGCATGACGAGGTCGGCTCGGAGACGCTCTGCTCTGAAAAGGCGGCGTTCAAGTCCCGGCTCGTCGACGAAGTGAAGCTCCGACGCTTCACCGAGACGGTGCTGGACCACCGACAGCAAGAATTGGAATCGCAGCACCGCCAGATGTCTTCCAAGCTAGACACCCTCAAGAACGAGCTCGCCAGAACGCAGCGCCAGCTCGCCGACGCCTGCAGCCAGAACAAGACGACGGGCAAACAGCTGCAAGAGGCCAAGGACCACATCTTCCGGCTCCAGCCCCAGCGGAGCGACGTTACCGAGGCCGAAGCCCGGGAGGGCTACAAGAACCTCTGCGGCAGCGTCCAGCGATGGGTTGAGAACCGAATGAGTGGCGTGCTGGACGACCTGGAGGAAGGCCGGCTGAGCACACGTGCGGCTCCCTCCCAGGCGAGCGCTCGCTTTGTTGGTCTCCTCAGGGAGGCTTCACGGCGGTGTATCGGCGTCGACCAGTCCGACGAGTACCACGTCATTGGCGTAATCATGAACTATCTCTGGCTCGCCGTCTTTTCCAAGTCGTTCTACGCCCCGCTGGACGACACACCGGCCGACGACACGTTGATGTGGATTGACGAGCTCGAGAAGCAAATGTCACGACTGTCAAGAGGTATACTTTTTATTGGTCAATGGGCCTACTGAAACTAATTCATGGCTAGATGTTTCTCATTGTCGCGAGTGGAGGTGCGAGACGCTCACTGCAGTGACGAGTCAACCCATCTTCAAGACGCGCCGCGCGCGACACTTGAGCCTCGTCACCGACGATCTCACGTCCATTCTCTCCACCCTCGCGCCCAAGACGCCCCCAGGAGAGCTCCGCGCGTCGGTCCGGCAGAGCATCGTTGATCCGGCGGCAGACCTGGCCCATCGGCTGCACCTCGCGCCGAGCATCTATTCGCTCAAGTGGCCGGCTCGCACCGCGCCATCCAGGGTCGAAGTGTACGAATGCCTCAACCTCGCCAGCGGGGGGCTGATTCTCGACCTCACTGGCACGAACAAGGACTCGGCGAGCCGGCGCAACGTGACGTACCTATTCGACGTTTCACCGGGTCTCTTTGTCGAGAGGGTCGAGATGGGGAAGAAGCACGCACCTCGGGCGATTGTGAAGCCGACGGTCCTCGTCAACAAGGCTGACGGAGAGGTGCCGCGGAAAGCAACGCTGGTCAAGTGGCTGTGGGACAGTGCAGGGCCTCCTCCGGGTACCGGGAGGGCGTCGACGAGAACAGCTGGTCCAAAGAGTAAGCCCGCACATTCCGGTCACCTTTTCAAGCTCTGATCATGTGTCATAGGGTCCCTGGGATCGACTGCGTCGACGGTGTCGGGGAGATCAACGAGATGAGGGGGCAAGTAGAAAGGGGCGGGACATGGGAATTATATGGAAAATCTATGGCGTTTGGACTTTGTGGGGGAAAAGGATGTAGGCAGTTGATATCTCAACCAAGCCGTGAAAGATGGGCAATCCGCTCTTCGACTACAATGACCGGGATGCTTTGCATGCGACGAGGTGGTCGAGGGGGAAGTGGAGGAGGAGTCGGCCCAACGTCAGAGTTGGCTCGTCTCCTTTCCGTAGGGACGGCGAGCGTGTTCCCTGTGGACTGACGTCGGGCATTGCTCGCCGAGGCACGTTGAGGGGGGTCTGCCTGGCGAGGAGGCCGAGACGGCGACGAAGACGGACGGGCCGGCGAGTGCGTGGTTGGTCTATGGGTGGAATTCCGTTTAGGTGCCGGGACAGAATGTCTCTTGTTCCCAGTGGCCGGATTCGCGCCCGTATTCACGCCCGTATTTGCACCCGCTCTCGCCGGTGCTGCTCCTGCTCCTGAAGCCTGTGGCCTGCTGGCGCTTACATTGTTTCGTCCGCCCCGTCCACCCGTTGTCGTCGTCTTGTTCTGCCTATTTTGGGACTTCTTGTTTGGCGGGACAAACGGACGGATGCAGTTGCTGATATAGTCATAGCCAATGCCAAGGGCCCTGGCGTCGGCCACGCCCGAGTTGATGCGACGGACGTACTCGTCCTTTGGTTTGCTGTCGACGACGTACTCGTAGCTGACGTAGACGAGCACGCACTGCTGCCACTGTCTTGGTCTCCCTTCCCCGGAGCCGCCGCCGCCTCCGCCTCCGTCTCCGTCTCCGTCTCCGGCCGCAGCCACCAACCGGAGCACCTCGGCCGGTCCGCCCCGATCGACGATCCACGCCGTCGGTCGGCGGTACAGCGGCGCGGGGGCCCGGCAGAGCATCACCGTCATGAGTTCCTTTGCGTAGGCGCCCTTGGCCACGCCCTCGTTGACGTCGAGGCGGGCCTCGTCGGCGCGGTCGATCTCGTAGACGAGCCCATCGACCCAGCGGCCCTCGGCGGCAACGACGTTTGCGTAGCCGCGCTCGTTGATCTGCCAGCGATGGTGCGGGAGGCGCGCGAGGCCGATGAGCCGGGAGTTGGGGCAGCGACGCTTCATCTGGGCGAGGTGGAGGTTGCTGCCGTAGGCGAAGTAGTAGGTGACTGTTGGGTATGTGGTGGTGGTGTTGTTAGGGTTATTGGTACCGCCAGTGGTGTTGGTGGTGGTGGTGCCCGGGGGTCCTGTTCCGTGGGATGCCATGTTGAAGAGCACTCGGAGACACGAAGTCATGAGAGGGCGAGGAGGAGGAGGAGGAGGAGAAGTGTGTGGTGTGGTGGCCTAGACCAGATGTGTGGATGGAGGCATGGACTAGAGAAGCGGAGGAAACAAGACGGGAAAGAGGAAACAAAGAAATAAGGCTCTGCTCTTGCCGTGTGAGGCCGCCACTGCCATGACGATGATTGTGGATAAAGATCGGGTTCCAGAATCCATGCGGTTTGAAGATGTGGTCAAGTGTGACCCCTGCACAGCGCCCAACTCGGCAGGAACCAATCGCTTCCATCCACGTCCGAGAAGGCCTCGAACACGCCCACCAAGGGACCTTTTATATACCCAGAGGTTGGGTGGTCACCGCCTAATGCCACAGCGCGAGCCAACGTCCGCCTCGTCTTTATTCTGTCAAGCCCGATTGGACTGCCCGTTGATCAATGAGCTTCTGCCGCCAGACGAGTGTGTGATGAGGGAGAGGCCATGTAATTGAGGACTGACTTGGTCTGGTCTCCCGTCCACGACCTCATTCTCATCTCCTCTCCATTCTCAACCTCATCCTCATCTTCATCGCCATCGTCATCCCAACTTCACCATGGTCAGGCACTACAACTTTGGCGTCGAAATCGAAGCCGTCGTCAAGCCCTACGGCGGCGGCCAGACCTTTGACAACGTCGACTGGTACCGCCAGCTCGCCCAGAAACTCCAGAACCGCGGCATCGACGCCGTCCACGACGACAACTCGCGCTACTCCAAGCACCCAGAGTACTACGGCGGCAAGTGGTTCGTCACTCGGGACGGATCGTTGAAGAGGCCGCGGCCGTTTGGTACACAGACAAGTCACCACCCTTCATCGAGATATGCATTGCTAACCCTCTTGGCCCAGTCTGCATGGAAGTAGTCTCCCCCCGCCTCGACACCACCCAAAACATCACCCAGATCCTCTCCGACTTTTGGGAAGCCATGCGCGTGCACTTCTCCCCCCAGCGCGACATCTCCTGCGGCGGCCACGTGCACGTCACCCCCGTCTCGCGCCACAACAAGTTCTCCCTGCGCACCCTCAAGAAGATCGCCTTCGCCTCCGTCGCCTGCGAAGATTTTGTGTCCGACGTGCTCCCGCCCGCCCGCCGCGAGAACCAGTACTGCACGCCCAACTCGCGGGGCGAGGGGTCCGGCCTGCGCGACGCCCTCACCTGGGGCAAGACCACGGCGGGGCTGCAGACCGTGGCGAGGCACCTCCGCGCCGTCAAGACCGAGGCCGAGCTGGTGGCGTACATGCAGGCGACGCGGTACGTCCTCTGGAACTTCCAGAACCTCGTGCCCAACCCTAAGACGGGCCGGTGCACGGGCACGGTTGAGTTCCGCGGCGGCAGCCAGTTCCTCAGCACGCGCGGGACTCTGGCCTGGGTAGCCTTTGTGCTGGGGTTCGTGACGCTGGCGGCCGACGAGGACCTGCTACACAGGCCGGGCGAGTACGTGCACCCGTCGAGCGCGGCCTACGAGGAGAAGATGTTGGCGTGGTGGAAGAGGCTAAGGGCGGCGGCCAAGAAGAGCAAGATGGGGAGGCATTTGCCCGAGGATTACAAGAAGATGCATACGCGATAGATGTGGACGGAGGTGAGACCAGATATGGATTTTCGTTAGGGAAACAATATACAGGAACATGCAGATATAGGACGACTGCAGAGAAACTACAAGGTTGGAACGATAGAAACACAAATATAGGACCACTGCAGAAATACTAAAGGCTCACCAGACGAGCCTAGACTTGGATTCATTTAAATACACTTCATTATATACAAGCATTCCCAGTTGCCTCAACGCCGAGTCTAACCCCCCTCCCCCCTTACTCCTCTACAGCTTCCGCCTCTTCAAACAAAACGAGAATAGTCCCGGCCTTGCAGATATCCTATAAAAGTCAGTACACAACCCAACCACAGCCCCTCCAGCAATTCAACTTACCCCTTCCTCATGCGCCAGCTTCTTGATAACACCATCCTGCGGCGACCGAATCACCGTCTCCATCTTCATCGACTCGATGCTAACATCACATCAGTAGCTGATCCAGAATGTTTCAACTCCAGACTTACACAACTAGCGCGTCTCCCTTCTTCACCTCTTGCCCCTCGATAACCTCATTCTTCAACACCTTGCACGGCATCGGCGCCGCCACCGAAGCCGCCACCTCCTTCAACCCCAGCGCTTTTTCGAACCAGCTCGGCGGCAGCAGCGCCAGGTCCGTCTTGACGCCGTGCTGAAAGACGCTGACCTTGGTCTCCGTCTCGGTCGCCTGCTGCGGAACCACCGAGGACGCGATGCGCTCGAGCGGGAAGTACGACACCAGCTTCATCACATCTCCCGCCGCCTCGGGCTGGCAGGCCACGTTAGTAAACACCTCTGGCGTCTGGCTACCCTTGCGCGCCACGCTCACGTTGAACAGGTTGTGACCCGTCTGCGTGACGCTCGCCTGCACCACCTCGCCGTCTTCCTCGCTGTACCCGTCGAGCACCCTGAAGGCCAGCCTGCGCTCGCCAACGGCGCCGGCCTCGCCGAACCCGAGCGTCAGCCCGTGAGGCGGCTCGCTCCTCAGCTGCTCGAGGTTGACCATGGCGAGCGCAGCCTGCGCAAACACCTCGTTCTTGATGTGCCTCGGCTCGAACAGCTCGGCCCGCCACTTGTCGATGAAGCCCGTCTCCACGTCGCCCGCGACAAAGGCGTCCGTCTGGCACAGCCGCTTGAGGAACTCGACGTTTGTGCTGACGCCCACAATCTCGTAGCTGCGGAG
This sequence comes from Thelonectria discophora, assembly GCA_911649645.1. NCBI lineage: Eukaryota > Fungi > Ascomycota > Sordariomycetes > Hypocreales > Nectriaceae > Thelonectria > Thelonectria discophora. The sequence continues at coordinate 3,290,052 of CAJVRK010000012.1, forward strand.
CACGCTCGCCATCTTGGCAATGGCCTGCTCGCGCGTGTCCCCCCGCACAATGAGCTTGGCAATCATGCCGTCGTACGCCTCCGAGATGGTGCTGCCCGAGCGGAAGCCCCAGTCGAGGCGGACATCCTCGCCGATGAGGTCCGGCGGCAGGAACGCGTGCACGAGCTTGCCCGAGTCCGGGAGGAAGCCCTTTTCGGGCGCCTCGGCGTAGATTCTCGTCTCGATGGCGGCGCCTCTCTGCTTCATCCGAACCTCGACCTCGTCCTGCGTCAGCGGCAGCTTCTCGCCGGCCGCGATGCGGAACTGCCACTCGACGAGGTCTAGGCCGGTGACCATCTCGGTGACGGGGTGCTCGACCTGCAGCCGCGTGTTCATCTCCATAAAGTAAAACTTGTTGGTGTCCTTGTCGAGGATAAACTCGACGGTGCCGGCGCCGACGTAGCCGACGGCCGAGGCAGCCTTCCGCGCCTTGGTCCAGAGATCTTGCCGCGTCACCTCGTCCAGGTCGGGCGCCGGAGATTCTTCGAGGATCTTTTGGTGCCGTCGTTGCACGCTGCAGTCTCGCTCGCCCAGAGCGACTGTGTTTCCCCATTTGTCGGCAAACACCTGCACCTCGACGTGTCTAGGGCGGACAATGTACTTTTCCACGAGCATGACCTCGCCGCCTTCGCCAAACGATGCCCTGGCTTCGGCTCTCGCGCTCTTGAGCTGCGACAGGAACTCGTCCTCGGTCAAGACGATGCGCATGCCCTTGCCGCCGCCGCCCCTCACGCTCTTGAGCAGCACGGGAAAAGTAATCGCCTTGGCGTGCTCGAGCAGCTCCTTCTCCCCCTGCTCAGCCCCGTGATACCCGGGAACGCAGGGGACGTTCGCCTCGGTCATGATCTCCTTGCTCCGCGCCTTGTGGCCCATGTCAGCCATGGCCGAGGCGGGCGGCCCGACGAAGACGATGCCCTCCTCCTCGCAGCGCTCGGCGAAGCGCGAGTTCTCCGACAGGAAGCCGTAGCCCGGGTGCAGGGCTTGGATGCCGTTCTGCTTGACCAGGGCGATGATCTTCTCGCCGTCGAGGTAGGCGTTGGCGGGCCCCAGCGCCAGCGACTGGAAGCCCGTCGAGGCGTGCCAGCTGCCGGCGTCGACGTCGGTGTAGACGGTGGTGGCGCGGATGCCGAGCCGCTCGGCCGTACTGTTGATGCGGATGGCGATTTCGCCGCGGTTGGCGATGAGGACGGAGGAGATGGGTGTGATTGTGGGCGTGGCAGCAGAGCCTGAAGCCGCCGTCGACAAGAGTCGAGGCATCGGCTTCAAGGGAAGACGACGGTTCGCGCGGAGGGAACGCATGGCCGCTTCAGGTGAATGAGGTCTTTGAGAAGTCGCAGGGTCGAATTGGAATGAGACGAAGCATCGACAAGCAGAAAGAAACTGGGCGAGTGCTTCCCTTTCGTTGTTCTCGCTACAGCTTATGCCGCTTCATCCCTATGCCGTTGCCGTTGCCGTCGGTTGAAGCTCCAGGGCGGCTGTTGCCCGTGGGGAACCGAATGTAGCCGGCACCTTCCCCGGACTTGCACTACGTCACTCCCCGTAGAAAAATGCCTGGGCAATAGAAAGGAACACGGCTCTCAATATTGACATGAAGTGACAGAATCAATTCCCCGCAATTGATTGATGTCCTTTTATTCCCTGTCGTGCAAAAAGACAAATGTCTCTCGCACAGGCATCTCCCGTTTCTTGAGCAATGTCAAGGCACATTCTAGGTAGGTACTTGACCTTGGTATAAGTACTACTACTACTACTACTACTACAGTACTCCCTAATTTTCTCTTGGCTAATGCTCTTAGTGTTGGGTATTTGCCGCAGGCGAGATCCGGCCGAGAGCGTCACCTGGCCACGATGGATTCGTTCAAGACCGAGAAGAAGCAATTAGAAATGCTGGGTGAGCGGAGAAAGACATATGACGGCCCAACAGCCCGGGCGGGGGTTTTGGGTATGATCGAATTACCTACACCCGGACAAGCACATCAAGCCCCTGGCATCATTAGAAAACTTGATCACGGTCGGGCCACTCGCTGAAGGTATTGTGAAACTGCGGATAAAGGGGTGGACAGACCTTATCTCCTTACCAACCTTCGAGGGACCCAATGTGCGAGTGGCAGGTATAATTCCTGAGAGCGAGCTACGACAACCCAAGTCACTTACCCCGGGTGATAATAGTGGTCTGTTTGTTGCTAAATATAGCCTTACATCTCTCTTTACAACTGGGGCTGCGAACCGGGTTAAATCTTTGGCTCGGCTACCCTACGCGATGACATATTCGAGTCTGAGGAGTGGTGTGTTATTGGGCATGGGCTTGCGTCCGAGTGAACCCCTTTCTCGAGTCCTGGCAATTCTGGATCATGCGTATTCGATCTTCAGGGTCGGGTTGGCGGCATGTTAACTCGGGGTACTGGAAGAAGTGACGATGGTGCTCACAATGTGTCTCATATTACACCAATAGAGTAGTCGCTTCAAGATATTGAGATGGATACACTATGGAGTTGGTCTAAAGAAGGTGCAGATAAATAGGTTCCCTAGATATTATTGGCGCAATCAAATCACTGAAGTGTAAGGGCTGAGTGCTGATGCCATCTTGATCTTAACCTTGAAGAACATGATATAAGGAGACTGCCTCGGCAACATTCTTCTGTTTTTTGGTGGCCCCTATCACCGAATGTCGAGAACGTACGTCCCAACATAATACCTTCATCCATATCAACTATTCCATCGACCTTCGCGAGATTGCCATCTCTGTGCCCGTCTGTGGCCCCCCCGAGCCTTCGGCTCTTCTCCCCGGATGACACACCCCTCTTAACCTCTCTGAAGACCGTATTCTTGCTGCCAGAGGGCCCTCTGAGCCTCGCATCAGATGATGAAGACCTCCCCTTGTGACCCCCAAGACAACGAACCTCTCGAGCTAATGCCTGGCCCCTCGAGCAGCCCGGGCACTCGGGGCCCTATACGACCCCTCGACCAACCTTTTCCAGTTGTGGCGGCTCCAGAAGGGAGCCTGCCTCTCGAGATGGGCAGGTTGCCCGCTCAAGCACGGGACCTACTGCTTGGCAGCTGGAAGGAATGGAAGACAGGACCCTGGCCTTAGATGCTGGTATTGGTCGGCAGGATACTAGGAGGTGCTAACAGTGCTATAGTGGGACCTGCCAACATTCTTCTGTTTTCTCTTTCTGGCGTGCAAATCGCCAAGCCGGGACGGTTTAAAGATGGGAGTACATAACTTGGAAAGAAATTATAATAAGAAGTCAGCAGTAAGCATCAGGATCTTGTCAACTCAGTCGTACTTGTTGCCAATTTATTTATTTTAGTAGATCAAAGTATGAAGTCAAGAAGTCACTGCCGCCCATTTTGACCCAAGAATCCCGGCCCAGGTGGGTACCTTATGTCATCATCTCGGCCGGGACTGGCGGCACCCAAGAAACTCCCCCGCCCAGAGCTGAAGGAAGCCGGGCTCCCTTCGAGCCTCATATCACAACGCTCTCGTGCTACACCAGCAAAACCCAGCTATGGAACAGCAAATACCCCTCAACTCCGAGGCTTCGGAGGGCGACACCCACAAGCAGACCACCACCACCCTGCCCCCGGATGTGGTCCAATGCCTCGAGAACGCTCGCTTCGTACGTCTTTCCGCGGAACCCCTCCCCCGCACTGTGCCCCTTGGCCGACTGTCCGATATCACCAGGCAATGGGGGGAACAGGAAATGGTGAAGCCATTGAAACTGACCAGATGTGCAAATTGCTATAGCTTCACTTGGCGACCTGCACTGATGACGTCCCCCATGTCTCCCTCATGAACTACACCTATCTCCCTTCGTCACCGTACTCTTCAAATCCCGTCATCGTCATGACCACGAACCCGGCTTCGAAAAAGATGACTAATCTCGTCACGAACCCCAACGTCTCCCTCCTCGTCCACGACTGTACGTTTCTCAGCTACCATCACGACGAACCAAAGCACATACATCTAAATATACCTATGCAAAAATACTAACCTCTCCCCAGGGGTATCCCACCGTCCACCCACCCAAGGCCGCCGCCCCTCTGGCGGCTCCCCCGGCCCGGAGCACCGCTCCAGCCTGGCCTCGCTCCTCCTCAACCTCAACACCTCGGCCCTCTCCAGCATCAGCGCCACCATCGGCGGCGCCGCCCGCCTGGTCCCCGCCGGCTCCGAGGAGGAGGCCTACTACCGTGAGCAGCACCTCGAGAACAACACATTTGACGAGGCCGCCACCGCCCAGCCCTTTGCTGCTGCTGCCGCTGCTCGCGAGACGGGCGGCGTCGACGACGGCGGCCGCGGGTGCTTCGTCGCTGGCGAGGAGGTCCGCGTCGTGCTCGTCGACATCAAGCACGTGCGCATCAGCGACTGGAAGGGCACCGTAAGGGATTGGGCCCTGGTTCCCGAAGGCGAGGAGGGCCTGGTGAACGGATCGCGGTAGTGCAATGGGGTTCGAGGGGGCCAATGGTGCAAACGGTCGTGATGAACAATATCATTTGTTTCAATAATTTAGTTTGGACTTGGAGCGCTGTTCGCTGTGAATCGGTCCTCAGGGATCGAGCCATATCTATTACTCAACCTGGCTGCAGAATATGTAAATCACCAAAAAAACGCCATTTTGTACCATATGGCAGGCGGCGCTCCAAGCCGCTCGCAATTCCAAGTCCACTATTCGGAACTGGTTCACGATCCTGAATACAAATCATAAACAACGTCTAACCAACGCCAACAACAGTAACCGAGAGGCACTGAAAACCCAAGTCGATGGTCCCGCCACTCGCAAAAGCAGCAAGACATGTTACGTGTGATATTCGTTAGGCAGAATGATGCCGTTTACTTGGCCCATTCGACCACCTCGAGAGCAAGCATTACGAGGACAAGAGTGGAGGGGAGAATCCTGGGAGCACGTGTTAGCGGTCAGGGTCGGGGTAATGTCTACCGAGGAGAGGGGGTGTGCAGGTGACTTACCAAATCACGTAACTCTGGAACAGGACTCTTCCCATCGTCTTCTCGAAAATGCTATTGATTTGGCAAATCTGCGCTAGCTGGAGAGCGCTCGGCGCCCCGGTGAGTAGGAAGCAGACGATGACGAAGATGGGATCGTCGAGGATGCTGATGGGCAGATACTTGGCAATCAAGGCCAGGATCGGGGCCATGATGACCGTCGGCAGAAACATCCGGGATACGAGCGACGCAATCAGAAGCTTGCTTCCGTATCGCTCCTCTTCGGGATCGTGAGTCTCATCGGTGGGCATGGTGTTGCGCGCCAGGTTGGCTCCAAGAACCACCAAGATCAACGGGACGGCTACGTTGCCGCTGGAGCGGATGGCGTTGGTCACACTGTTCTGCACGAAGGAACCTTCCTCGAAGAAGAGCCTCTGGAGAGCGGGAATCGACGCCACCATGATTGCGATGAGCATGGCCCAAAGAGGTGGGTTCATGAAATCCCAGATGAAGTTGTTGAACTTGACGCCGACCCTCTTCAGAAAACCAATCGATGATCGAACTGGCTGGGGCAGAGTCTCGTATAGGGCAGCCATGTTTTGCTTCAAAAGGCTGCACTTGGCCTTGATCGAACCGAAGAATCCGTCAGACTCTCCGTTGTCCACGTTACGGATGCGCGGGAACGAAAGGATATCGCCATCGTCGTCGCTATCGGTGGGGGTCGCGGTCGATGACGTACACTTCTTGAGCGAATTCTTCTTCAAACTACCGTTGCTGGAAACAGCCAAGGAAACCCGCGAGGCACTGGCCACAGGTGTGCGACCAGCGGGATCATAACCTCGGGAGTCGAGGCTGCGCTCGTCTGCTTCGGTATCCGAGTCATTGCTGGGCTCGCCAATAAGGGGCTCCGTTTCATGTTCGTCTCCCTCCTCGTGGCGAGACTGACCCTCCTCGGCGATTTCCTGCTGGTACTCGGCGTACTTCTCCTTGGGCGCCAACAAAACGTGGTATCCCCAGCTCCAGCGAACGAGCTGTCCGAGTTGCTGGAAAATGAGAAGGTACAAAATACCTCGAGCACCGACTTCGTCGTCGTTGTCTCCGGGAATTCTATCCCAGTGAAGGCCTTTGATGGTTTGCGACAGCGATAGGACCAACGAAATGGGGAGCGAGTTGGAATTGCCAAACACGCCCATGGCGGTTACGAAGTTGGAGGAGCGTCGACTGAAGCCGAACGCCTTGCCAACAACCTTAGAGACGCCCCATGATACGAGAGTTTGAATAACGAAAATGGCGGGGATGATGGCAAGCTCGGTAAGTTTCTCGGCGGTAAGTTGCGACGCGAGTTTCGTGAAGACTGAAGGGCGCCACGGTTAGCAACATTCCACGTCATGACAAGTGCGGCGCATTGACTCACTCAAGCACGGCGTAAACAGCATCACGTTCAGGTTGGCCAGGAACTTTTGCTTGTCGGCATCGAAGTGTCCCAGTCTTGCGACAATATATCCGGGTAGACTAACGCACACGACTTCAAGGACGGCTTCGAAAACGAGGAGACATAGATGCGGAAGCGACGGGTGAGAATCGTGGGTATTGGCGAGGGTCTGCATAGACGCATTGTCGTAGTAGGAATCCATGACGACAGACCGCGACAAACGCCAGGCCGTCGGCGTCGCGAGGCCGCGAATCGAGTCCATCAAAAGAATAAGCCGACGATGGTGGTGATGGGTTGGAATTGAAGGTGCAGAGTTTGGCCCAAGGGGAGCGAGAGCCCTGTTCTTTATCAGTGGCGGCACGATAATAAGGCACCGACCAAACGGTGAGGCGCACCAGAAACCGCGTCTAGATGGGCTGGAGGTGGAGCTTGCAGGTGATAAGCTTATCCAGCAGTACAGCCAGAACGTGGCAAAAGACTAATAGCAACGAGGACCGCTATCAGATACCAGCAGGAGCTGTGAGGGATAGGCAATGGACGACCTGAGATGTCGAAGGAAAAGGAAGAGCAAATGCAAAATGCAAAATGCAAAATGGGCATCGACTGACAAAAGACTATAGCGCAAACCCCAAGGGGAAGACAGTGTGGATTATCAAATGGGGCGAGACCGGGCGGTGCGAGTCTGAGAGTCTGAGTCTGAGAGCAAGCAGAGGGAGCCCAGGCAAGTACTCCGTAACTTCTTTGTCACTGCGGCCGTATCAAAGACGATAAACAAGCACCAAACGAGGCGCAATCGCGCTCAGGCAGGTCGCTACTTCTGGCACTGGACCGACCAATTCGGTTTGAAGAAAGTTGGGGTGCCTGCGAGGTTGGCCTTGGCATGACTCTGAGCAACTCGGTAGCTTGGCTATAGTCGAGATGATGGAATATCACCCCACGCTTTGTCAAAGATTTGTCGGTACCTTATCGGTACTCGCTACCTGCTCGTCGGCTGGAGTTGAAGGCGCACTGCAGGCCCCGGCGCAATCGAACAGGCACCCAGCAAAAGTCGTCGCACTGGGTGACTCTATCATGTCGCCATTGCGAGCCCCAAAAGCTCATCGGAAGCCCTGGAAGCCCTGGATCAACGCCTGCGCCAGGACATGGTTTCCGGATTCGTCACCCACTCAACCAGCTTTCTGAATCTTTTCCCTCGACGGGGACGAACCAGGATGGGCGGCAGCCAACGTGGGAGGCGCCTCTCTACTAGCGCACGCCGAGGCTTGTGGCCAGGTTTGTCGTCATCGCTTCGGCGAGGCACGTTGCTGAGCTCTGCGCGCTAAGAGGTCCAACGTTGGTCGTCGGAAGTCGTGCAGGAAAAGTGTTTCAGTCGTCAGGGATCGAGCGCATTTCAACCCGTCTCGATGACGGTGAGAGGAATGGAATGGTTAGGGAAGGAGGAGAAGTGTCACGAGACCTGTTTCCTCGGCCTGATGATTTGTGAGGAAACCCGGGTTGTGTTGTCCCCTCGATTTGAGATCCGACAGCATGGAAACTACTTGCATCTGCTTGCAGAAGGGTCTCGGCGAGGCTTCCAAGTGCCGTGCGAATGTGGCCAGGTGTGGCCACGTCTGTGGCTGGTGGGTGTGTGGCTGGTAGCGATGTGGCTGAGACATCGCCCGAGGCCGTCGGCTCGCTCGAAAAGATGGTGAAAATGCACCTGGACTCTCAAACAACACGGTTGATCGTCTACCAACTTCGGCAATCTGCCGTTTCGCGAGTGACATGGAGGCCATCTTGGTCTCACCGATCCTCGTCATCATTTTAGTGTTACTGTCGAATTCCCCGGAACAATAACTCCATGACGTCCGCGCGTGCTCCCGGACTTTGAACGCCTTGCGACGAGAGCGCTTCACAACCAAGCATCTTTGCACATCTGTCAGGCAACGTGTGCAACGAAGAGCCAAGATCGAAAAGGGCCCTGCATCGTGTTTGCCTCGTCCCACGTCGCACAAGAGCTCTGCCGGCGAGTTTTTCTGGTCAAGTCAAGTAACGTTCCGTGTACGACGGGCAAGCAAACATGCAACTCCTGGGAGGCATACCGCATCGCAGACGCCATGCAGTGAACGCTCAAGGGGCGCGCTGGCCAAGGAATGTTTGGCGTATCCTGATCCTGCGCAGGCCCTTGATGAAGGATGACGGAACATGTTTCAGCTGGGGTGAGCACCTGTATCACCTGGTGTCTCGGGACGTAGCTGTACCTATGGCAGAAATAGAGTGCGCCTTTGTTTGAACAGTAGCGAAAACGTATCGATTGTACAAAGTATGAATACCAATATTGGGTATAGCCGTGATGGAGAGTGCCGCGCTTCTGTGACTTCTCTGAGCGGGCAACTGGAGTTTCATCCCCGGACGGCCACGTCCTGCAAAAAGTACACAAAGCCACCCCAATAAGCAGGCAACCACATGAGCGTTTCATCGAGATGGAAGCGCTGTTGTTTCCTTAATCAAATCAAGCCACGCACTTGGGGACAGGCTGGCAGGGCATCCGGTTGGGGAGACGGACATTTGCAGCTATTGTTTCACTTTGAGTCGTCGCCTTGGTTTCGGCTTGTTGACCTGAAGGTACCCCGCGAAAAATGATGGACTGGCAGATTCAAGCTTGCGAAGATCTTTCCTTCAACGCCGTGACAATAACGTCACAGCCCACAAACCACATCAAGAATCGAGCATCGAGAAAGCAAGCAAAAGCGGTGGGCCCTGGAAGCTACTGCACCGCAGCGGGCAGATGCAAGGCCCAAGCAAGGCCCAAGGACGCCACAGATTATTCTGTGCAACTAGATTCATCAACGTCATCGATGCTGTTCATCGAGATGGCTGGCATTTCGGACCATGGGCCTCTCCCGTACCGGGCCAATGCTGATACGTGAGGTAGCTATCCGGACCAAGTACCTTTCTTGGACACATGAAGTACAGCACAGAGTCTCGTCAGTCCGAAGAATATGACTCTTTCCTTTGCACCCAACGGCCCACTCCTCGGCTGTCCTTTCATAGCTTCGAATAAACCTCTCCCAAGGCAACACAAGAACAGCAATCCGAAAGCATCCTGCTGGCATTCCCCTGCAAGCCGTGGCAGTGCAAGTTCAGCGCCTCCGACCGCCCCGAGGAAACGCCCCAGTTGTTTTCCAGCCCAACTGACGCCACTGAAGATTTCCCTCTGCCGCTGCCTTGCGTTAAGATGGTGCCCGCCTTAGGCCTCTCCCCTGACTGGTGTAGTTTTTTAGTCGCCGCGTAGTGCGCACGAACGTTTTGTGCCTTGATTGTTGGCACCCTGTATGGAGGAGTCGAGTGGTACGTACATGTGCGAATCTGTCAGTGCATCCCAGTCCCGCACGCATGGATGACAAGCAGCAGAGGAAGGAGCACTGCTTGCGCAAGACCACCGGACCTTCCATGCCACTGTTTGCGCGCACCACCAAAAAAATTCACATCCGACCTCCTCAAAATCATCCTTTCCATTCTTCCCATCACATCTCGACCGCCTCGCCACTCAAGACTCACTTTCACTGCGCGACATCCGCTGAATTCCTCCCATTGACGCCTCTTCTCGCTTGCCTCGCCCACGTCGAGCTGCCCGCCATCGAACCCCGCTCCCGCTGCCCGCACCCGCATCCGCATCCAGAAGATCCCAGACATTTCTTCCATACCCGACCAACTCGGAACACTTTCGCTACTGTACGGAGTCTGCATCGCATCGCACTGCACCGCACTGCATCCAAAAACAACCGCGCATGGATGGTTGAGTCAATTGCCTCGCGCGGTTTGCTGCTCCATCCCTGGCCGTAAACGAGGTACGATGCCATGGTACACTACCAAGCTGCACTGCTACGATGCTCCTGTTCCAATTGCTCCGTCCCGCATCCTGCGCGGTACCTAACTATTTTCTCCCAGTTTCGATTTGATCAGACAAGGACGCATCATCCGCCCCCCGGCCGACGACGACGCCCGTTGAGTCCTGCGAGCCACCCTCGAGCGACTTCTCACGCCATCGACTTGATTCCTCTTGTTCCCCGCGAATAATGACATTCAACTTGCTCTTCAAGTCCATCTAAGAAGTCGAGAAAAATCACAACGCCCATATATCCACGCGCCCCGCCGTTTCACCCTATCCACTCGACATCGAGAGCATCAGAATATCTGGTTGCGGCCCTCAATTGCCCAACGGCCCTGGTCGCTGGTAGTAGTCTAGACCGCTGCTGCGAGAGTCCATTTTAGCTCCAAAAATCGCACCATTCAACCCCCTCCATTGCTTTCGTCTTGCGCATCGCTGCGATCGCGTCCTATCCGCCGATCGACATCTGGGTCTGGTTCTGCTGGCTCTCCTGATTTTCCCCCTCGCTACCTCGCCGACGCTTTCATTTTACATGGCCTGAACGCTCGAAAAATCTGCGCAACCCATTTTCATCCTTCCCCTTCATCCTCAGTGAAAAGCGCAAGCCCAACACCATCCCGATGAGCTCCGAGACACTTCCGGCCACGCCGGGCGACGGCCCCGAATCCAACGACCTCATGCCCACGTCGCCCGGTTCTGACGAATCTTCCGAACCTAACACCCCTCTCGAGTCTCCGGAGAGTCCCGATGAAATCACGAAGCGAGTCCCCTCATTGAGATCCGTCTCCGACCCTCACAACATAAACCCAAATTCCACTGCAATGGGAGTTTTGGGCAAAGCCAGAAACCCATTGCATCCTTCATCCAGCTTTGCTGGTAGTGCCAGCGCATCCATGGACAACAGCATCATGGCCAAGGCAAGGGCGCTGCACCAGCAGCGGCTGCAGAAGGGAATGTCACCCGTCAGCCCCTCCTCGCCTTCGGGGCAATCACCCACCAACAGCCTGGCGAACGGCTTCCCAGCTAACTTGCGCATGCCCCCGAACATGCAACAACGACCAGGCCCAATACACCCTCGGTCGGCACCGGTAGTACCGAAGCCATCCCTAAGCGAGAGACGGGCAATGGGCATGGGCGGCATGGGCATGAAGCTGTCAGATATGTCCAGCCCCGGTCCCTCCACCGGAATGCGACGAGCGAATGCTCCCAAGATGAGCGATATGTCGGCCAGCAACCCACCTCTGGAACAGGCCAACGGAGCCAGTCACGGTTCGAAGATTGATGACTTCAAAAAGTACATTGACACGGACAAGGGCTGGGTCACGTTTGATGGCGCCGCCACCATCACCAGAACTGGTGTCAACTTTGCCAATGGCCAAACCTTTAGCATCTCCCTTGACGAGGTGGAAGTGTTATCGGTGCTCGGAAAGGGCAACTATGGTACCGTTTATAAGGTCAAGCACGCAAAGAGAAGGGTTCCTCGGTTCGGTCAAGGCTTGAGGGCAAAACCCCTACTGGTCCAGCAAACACAATCGGATCCATCATCCCTCACAAGCTCTGAAAAGGCAAGCGACAATGCGGAAGGCGAAGACGGAACGTCAGGGCGAATCATGGCAATGAAGGAGATGCGTTTGGAGCTTGACGATGCCAAGTTTACGACCATCTTGAAGGAACTTGTTATCCTGCATGAATGTGTCTCGCCTTACATCATCGACTTTTATGGAGCCTTTTTCCAAGAAGGGGCCGTGTACATATGTATCGAGCACATGGACGGCGGTTCCATCGACAAGCTGTATGCCGGTGGCATACCCGAGAGCGTGTTGCGCAAGATTACCTACTCAACAGTCATGGGGTTGAAGGCGCTGAAGGAGGATCATAACATTATCCACCGCGACGTCAAGCCGACGAATATTCTCATGAACACGCGCGGCCAAATCAAGATCTGCGATTTTGGTGTCAGTGGTAATCTCGTGGCCAGTAAGGCGAAGACGAACATTGGATGCCAGAGCTACATGGCGCCGGAGAGGATCTCCGGTGGTAGCTTTGCGCCGTCGGGCAACGGCGATGGCTCTTATAGTGTTCAAAGCGATGTCTGGAGCTTGGGATTGACCATCATAGAGTGTGCCAAGGGCGCTTACCCATATCCGCCCGAGGTGTCATCTACAATCTTCAGTCAGCTGAGCGTAAGTCTTTTGTCTTCGTCTGCTTGAGTGTTGCTGATCATTGTCCAGGCCATTGTCGAGGGAGAGCCTCCAGGCATGCCCGAGGAGGGCTACTCAGAATCCGCAAAAGACTTTGTTAAGGGGTGTCTGCACAAGATTCCGATGAAGCGGCCGACTTACGCCATGATGTTGAAGCACCCCTGGCTCAGCGAATTCAGCAAGCCGGAGACGATTGCCGAGGAAGCCGAAGAGGGCGAGGAAGCCGAAAAGGTGGCCGACGCGGTCGGCAAGATTGATCTCAACTCAACGACGGAAGACGCCGAAGTGGCCGCGTGGGTCAAAAAGGTGCTCAAGCTCAAGAGAGAAGGGCTGGCCAGTGACGGGCCTACGCTACCTGCCCTGCACGCGGCCCCTCTTGATAGCGTGAGTCCCATCGGTAGCCCGCTTCTCGGAGCGACTCCCATGCCCTTTTCTTGATTCTTTCTTGAACGAAAGCTGGGCGGAAGTAAGTGTCTTGGATATATGCCTACGGCACGGCACGGTTCGCCCAGAATGAAGCCAACAGAGCCGGCATCTGGTTGGCACCCCAAAGGTCACGGTTTTGTCACTATACGTTTGCATTGGGCAGCCGGGTTCTTGGTCTCCTATCGTCTTTCATCTACCGCTACAACTTTCTCGTCTCCTCTTGGAACTCGCCCCCCTCTCCCATTTCCCCTATCACATCTTCTATCTCTGAGCTAATTGCCCTCGTACACGAATGGGGTCGGCCTTTTTGCTTTTTCTTAGACCGGAAACGCAATACGAGATGATTTTCCCTTTTGTTTTATGATTTCCTTTTGTCATACACACACCTTGGGACACTGGGATGGGAAAGAATGGAAGGGAGGCATCCGTCTTTTTGCTGCTTTTGTTTGTCATTTTGAATAGTACCTACACACACAGACACACCTCTTTTCCTATCGTTTTTTTTTCCTTATTTTTTCGTGTAGTCTATCTACTATGTTGTATGATGACGAATTGGGAAAGACTGTTGGAAGAAACGGCTTTTTGTCGGGAGGCGGGAGGCGGGAGGCAAACTTTTTGTTGTTTGGGTTCTTCTTTTTTATCCTTGGATTTTGTTATGGATGTGAGAGAGAGGGAGCAGGCCGAAATTACATTTTGCATGGCGGGGGGGAGTTGTGTACATGTTCGGGTCGTTTCCGACGTGTCCATTTATTCACACACGAAAGGCTTTTGCTTCGGGGGGGGGAAGGATGAGGGATGAGATTGGCTTTAGGTTAAACTGTGCGGGCGTTCCGAGGTCCGTCGAGCTGTGTGAAGAAGGCAAAGAGGGGAGAAGCAGAAATAAAGATTGTATATCACGGGCTCTTTGTCGATATTGCATGTGCCGAGACATTGAACTTCAAATGCATTCCATAAGTAAGCTCGTTCACTCGTGGCATATATATTCACGTCTGTAACATCACAACCTTGCTCTTATTCTCAGACACATCGCACATGATATCAACATTTGACTCGCTAGAAACAGATGGTTCTTAATATCATGCAATCATCAAGCAAGCTATTAAACAATAGGAAACAAGGTTCCACGCTGTAACAACGCCATGTCCTGGACTATCCATGGAAAAAATCGCACAATCATGCCCTTGTCCAACCCACAAATGTACAAGTTATTAAGGGGTCTGAGAGGGCATGCTCGGTGACAGCTGTCGCTCAATTCGATCCGCTCCGGCCCCCGGGCGAGGAGGACTCGAGGCAGTACCAACAGCGACGTCGATGTGCTTATCACGGCCAGCGGTAAGCACAGTATCGCTCCTGTCATCCGATGCGGACTCGATCATAGCAAGAAATCGATCGTCTTCGTCAAACTCTACCCTTGGGAGAAGATGGGCGTCCTGGACAGGACGCAGGTCGTTGCTAGCTCCCATAACCTCAATGATACTGCTGCTGGCCCGCGTGGCAAGGCTACCGCTCCCCGAATCATCGTCGACACCTTGGCCAGCGCCATCCATCTGAACTTGTGGAGGTTGGTCGTCGCTCTGAACGTCAGATGGCAGAGCAGCGCGGGCGGTTGAGAATCTTAGCCCACACTACGAGTAGTCATCCTTAACCCGACGTCCCTCGTACGTGTGGCTCCTCACACTCCGGTTGCGACGAACGCCCCAGCCGTGGCCGCCACCGGGAGTCTTACTACTCTTGTCGCCACGCATACCGAGGCAATATAGCATTGTAGCGAGGAAGAGAGCAGCCCAGGAGGCCCAGGCGAAGCCAAAGGCATAGGGACCAAGCTTGGCGGAACGGTTGTCAGAGTGGAAAGCGTCGCGAGCGAGCACAAAGGTGGCCCTAGGAGGGTCAGTTCATGAGGTTCGAGTTATGGGCACAACTGGGGGAAAACATACGTCATGAGAGACATGGCAATAGAAGAGAAGAACAGAGCAACCAGAGAGGTGAGTCCCGAGATGGCAGAGCCCAGACGTCCACAACAGGCCAGGAAACCGGAGAAGAAGGCGAGAACCTCGAAGAAGAGGGTGATAAGGATGAAGACCCAGCCGAATCGCCACATGTAGAAGAACTTGGACGACGTGGTGTCGTGGCCGTGGCCACCGACGAGCTGGTGAGGAGCGTTGCTGGGATCAGAGCTCCAAGCACGACCAAAGGCGGGCGCGGGACGAGCCTTGCCGCAGTCCCTGTTACCTTCGCCGCAAAAGTAGAAGTAGGTCCATTGAGTAACGTCGCGAGCGCCAGTGATACCGCTTGTGTCGGCGCGCAAGAAGTAGGTTTGCTTGAGAGGAGACGTGTGGGAGACGCCAGGCAGGATAATGAAGAAGAGGAAGAGGATGGAGACGGCCGTCAGGATAATGCCGACGAGACTGAGGGGGGCGTCTGGTGAAAGTTAGCTTGGTGGTCTGTTGCGACGCGATGCGATTCGATGATATCATAACACAGGGAAGCTGGACGTACTCCTGGCCATGGCGGATGGTTGGTGGTGGTGATATTGAAAATGTTTGGAAACAAAACAATCAATTCATCAAAAGCCACCGCCGAAACGGACCGAGGCTTTGATGCACTAGTTGGGTCGGGCTGTTTGGATTCTCGTATTTTCGAGCGTGTGCGGTGAGGAGCGGGAAGGGAAGAAGTCGAGAGATGCAAGAGCACCCCTGTCGTTTATTTATATGCAGCGCAAGCTGGTCAAGGTCGCTGCGTTGGTGACGGGTGCGTGCTTCGTCACGCCAGAGCTGCTGCGGTCAGACAGAAGGAAAAGTGACTGCGTGGAGAGATAGAGGAAACATAAAGATGAGATGCAGCGAATAAAACCAACAGCAGGTGACAGTCATTTAAACCAAGGTTGGAAAATGAGGGAGCAGACAGATTCCTTGATTTTTACCTTTTTTTCTTCCCGCTCTTGCTCGTGGAGCTGTCGAGCGGAGTAAACTTGCCGTGGAGGGAGGAAGGAGCTACTAGGAAGCAATAGCGCGCCAAGCTTTGGGTGGTAAGATGGTGGATAAAAGAATAAAAGCCGATGATCAGGGAATATTCTATCGTCTGCAGGTAGGTCGAAACAACCACCAGTTCGTAATGCACCACGGGTAATCAGGCCGCATCAAGGGTCGGTTTCAAGCTTATGAGGGCCGAGGGAGAGGCCTGAGAGGGAGCCCTCTGTCAATCATCGACCGACTTTTGAACCTCTCCATCCCTGCTCTCCTCCTCGCACAGCTGAGATGAGACCTCCAGCCGACTGAGCCAAAACAAGGGCGCTGCGAATGCGTCGCACACAGTAACCACCTTTCTCGACTCAGACTCTGCGCATGGCTGATGGCGATGATTTACGCGTCGTCAACCTTTGCCCCTCCCCGCCGAGCGATGACGACACCCAAGCCCAAATGAAGATCAGCCGAGGCCCTAGATGGCCCAGATGGCCGATGCCCAGGATGCCTAGTCCGCAGAGGATGCCCGAGATGCACGGCGTTGATGTCATTTGGTTCTCCAAAAGTGCATGCATCTTGAAGTGGTGTGCCAAGGTGCGTGCTCTCACAGGCCGACATTGCTGACTCAGGCCCTCCCTCCCCAAGGCTGTTCTCAATGGCTTCTTGATTGCCGTTGCCTGGAGCACAATATTGAATTCTTCCCAAAATGAGAATTATTTATGAACCCCCTCCATACCTGTCAGCTCTCTCCTACTAGCCCTACCAACCACCTCCCTCGCGTGAAATGGAATTCATGGAGTGCCCATCAAATGAAGCATGCTCCTCTTCTCCGAGGATTCACTGACCCTCTCCGAGGGACACGACGTCTGCGTCAACACCACCCAACTGTCTCGGCCATCCTTCTGATGCATCTGATGCTCCGACTTGAACCAGCTGCGCCACCACGACGGTGCGTAAGAGTTGTACGTGGACGGCATTTGTGCAAATGCACAACCCCAACGAGCCAGAGAATGAATGACGACGGCCCTGCCTGAGGCGTTGCGACGTCATCGGCGCAATTTTCCCCGACGCCGCTGGATGCGCCCCACGCCCATTCGTTCATCTTAGCGACATTGCACACTCCCAGTCGCAACCTCGCTCTTGATCACAAGACACTGGAGAGAGACACTGGGAGGACGCCACCAGTCATGCCCCCGCGACTACGGCCCCCGAGGCCGATCTTCTCCGTCCCGGCCCCCGGCCTCCCTCTGGCTTCGCGCCCCGCCGGCACATTCTCTTTCCACACCCGCTTCAACTCCTCGACACGGCCCCTCTCGACTCGCCTCCGTCTGCTCGACCACCAACACCTCACCGATCCCGGCCGTGGCAGCTTCGTCCCCTATGACACCGCCCACGCTGCCCAGGACTCCCTCCGCTCCGCGCTCCTCGCCTGGAAAAGCCTCCCCGACATCCGACGCCCCGACCCTCCACGTCCTCACCTCCTTACCTTCGAGCCCACCCCGACCATCACACTCGGCCGTCGCCAGACATCCCTCACACCCGACCAGACAGCGCGCCTGCAAGCGCCCCTCGCCGTCGCACTCCCAAACCGCGCCGAGCCAGTCCCCGAAACGTCTTTCGTTCCCGATGTGCGCCAGACGGCCCGCGGCGGCCTAACGACGTACCACGGCCCCGGGCAGCTCGTCTTCTGGCCCGTCCTCGACATGCGCTCCCCCCAGCACCCGCACTTCTCGGTGCTCTCGTACGCCGCGCACCTCGAGGCCACGACGCGGCGTCTCCTCGCGGACCTATTCGGCCTCGAGTCGTACACAACGCGCGACGAGCCAGGCGTGTGGGTGCCGGCGCCCGACGGCCAGCCCGAGCGCAAGGTGGCCGCAATGGGCGTGCATCACCGCCGCCATGTCACGTCGCTAGGCATCGCCCTCAACGTCGATGTGCCCGTAGCGGGGCACGAGGGAGAGAACCCCTGGGCGCGCTTTGTGCCATGCGGTCTGGAGGGTAAGGAGGTCACGTCTGTGGCAGCCGAGCTGCAGCGGCGGGACGGTGATGTTAAGGCGTTGGCCGGTTGGAATATGGCGGCGCTGGCGGAGCGTTGGGCGACGCTGTTTGATGAGGGTTTGGTAGATGCGACGATGAGGGGTGTAGATGGCGAGGATGTGAGTCTGCGTAGGAGCAAGGACATTGATGGACAGACAAGAGTTAGGATATAGTTCTCTTTATTGGGCTCTTGGGTTTGGGGGGTAATGCCTTACGACTTTACTATAACTGTAATTCTAGATAGAATGTGGGAAGAATGAAGACGCCTAGAATATATCTATATAGGTTTACGAATAGTTAGATAGCATTAACGTCGAGTTGGAGTCTCGTCAATGTGGAACGGCCACAGGGAATCAGGCCCGTGTTTCACAAGCTGCCGGACATGACCGCCGCATACGTGACAAGCCTCTCTGATGAGGGCGATCAGCCGAGAGAGACGGAAGGAAATGGAAGGGACTGAATAGCCAGCATATTAGGCCCTTATTCCCGTCGCCTCTGCTAGCTGGAGCGAAAAACTGGTAATGCAACCGTTCTCTGAGGTACTCTACCTATGCATTCTGTCTCCGTTCCCGTAAACCGCACCCGCCGCGTTTAATAGTCAAAGTGACTTACCCTACATTCTCAAAGCAGCGTAAGCAACCAAGAAATAATTCCGCCCTAGGCCAAATCAATAACACCATCAAGACCCCTGCTTGCGCCAATGCATCTCCCATCCGTCCCCTTCTGCCGGTTCCCTGCTTATCAAGAATTCTTCGGCATTTGATCCCCCCCAATGACTTGACGGCCAATGGGCAGCTTGCCCACCACCGGAGCCATTCATCCCACCGGACTGAGATGCATTCGGGAGGGATTAATCTATGTTGATTGCTCGTAGGGGTAATGATGCATATGTCGAACCCGATTCTCTCCATCAATTGGCTTGGTTAAGATCAATAGGTATCGGTATCGATGTCCTTTCGTCTGTGCCCCTCCACTTCCCCTCCCCCTCTCCGAGCCGTGATCGCCTCTCGATTTATTACGTATCTTGTATTCAACACCCTCCTTAAAAGTCAATGGCATTTGAAATCACATAATTCCCAACTCACAATTCATTCGACTCTAGCCCTGCTCCAAGCAAAGCCTCGAACACAATTCGTCTCTCTCGCCCCCACTCCCGCCGGAGGCGCACAAATCTGACTAACGCCCACTTCGGAATCGAGTGAAGGAAAGAGCGGCTGCTTGCTTTGTAAACACTCCAACACCTTCTTCCACCTTTCTCGCAACCGCGGCTTTCCTCCTCGCTCACCATATCCTACTCACAAAGTCCGGTACAGACAACAATGCATCCCCTCGTGGCCGCCGAGGCCGCAAACCGCCAGGACGACGGCATCGCCTTCCGCGCCCGGCCCGACCACGTCCACCGCACGTGGGCTCGCACATTCTCCTCCCTTCCCGAACTCTACATCCAGCCCGAATCCCTCGCCGAGGTCGAAAAGACGGTCAACCTCGCCCGAGCCTGCCGCCGCCGCCTCGTCACCGCGGGCTGCGGCCACTCGCCCTCGGATATAACCTGCACGTCCAGCTGGCTCGTCAACCTCGACCGGTACAACCGGCTCCTGTCGGCCGACGCGCAGTCGGGCGTCGTCGTCGTCCAGAGCGGCATCCGCCTGTACGCCCTGTGCGAGGAGCTCGAGGCCCGCGGGCTCGCCATGCCCAACCTGGGCAGCATCAACCAACAGTCCATCGCCGGCGCCATCTCCACGGGCACCCACGGGAGCAGCCTCCGCCACGGGCTCATGTCCGAGGACGTGCTAGCCCTCAAGGTCACCCTCGCGAGCGGCGCCACCGTGGCCTGCTCCCCGACCGAGAGGCCGGAGCTCTTCCGCGCGGCGCTGCTCTCCCTCGGCGCCCTGGGCATCATCACCGAGGTGACGTTCCGCGCCGTGCCCGCCTTCACCCTCAAGTGGGAGCAGACCATCGACCGGGACCGCGTCATGTTCGACTCGTGGACGGGCGACCTCTGGACCCGGAGCGAGTTCGTCCGCGTCTGGTGGTTCCCCTACACGCGCCGCGCCGTCGTCTGGCAGGCCGACAAGACGACGGAGCCGGAGCGCGAGCCCCCGACCAGCTACTACGACGGCTGGCTGGGCTACTACGTCTACCATAACCTCCTGTACCTGGCCCAGTGGGCGCCCCGGATCCTCCCCTGGATCGAGTGGTTCGTCTTCGGCATGCAGTATGGCTTCCCCAACAGCTCTAGGACCAGCGCCGTCCAGCCCAGCCGCAAGGCCCTCCTGATGAACTGCCTCTACTCCCAGTTCGTCAACGAATGGGCCATCCCGCTGGAAAGGGGCCCCGAGGCCCTCCGCCGCCTCAGCTCGTGGCTCAACCACCTTACCCCCGACGACCCAGACTACGTGCCCCACGGCATCCCCTTCTCCGCCCGCGGGCTCTACGTCCACGCGCCCGTTGAGGTCCGCGTCAGCGATACCACTCTCACCTCCAACGCCCGGCCTTACCTGGACCCGACCCGCGCCGACGGGCCGACGCTGTACCTCAACGCCACGCTGTACCGCCCCTACTGGAACGACCCGCCGTGCCGGGACCGCTACTACCAGGCCTTCGAGTGGCTCATGAAGGACTTGGGGGGCCGCCCGCACTGGGCCAAGAACTTTAAGACGTACCGCCCCGAGATCGAGGCCCTGTACGGCGAGGACCTGGACGCGTTCCGTGCGGTTCGGCACGACGCCGACCCGGAGGGCATGTTCGTCGGGCCATGGCACCGGGAGAGGATCATGCCCGACGGGCCCAAGCTGGACCTCGAAGAGGTGGCGACGACGCGGACGAGGAGCCGAAAGCAGGGCGTGACCACGTTTGGGACCGTGTGACTGGACCATGAATGAAACGACTTGTAGAAGGAAAAAAACCTCACGGGCATACCGGCCTTGTTTAATCATGGGCATTTCATCACCTACGTGGTTTAGATTATTATGCGGCAACACTTGCTATATAGACACACAGCCCAAAAGGGTCGCCTCTCCAACGCACTCTGAAGACTCGCTTCGCAGAAAGAATCATGTCGTGCCGGCACACCTTTACCTGGAGAAGCTCTAAAAAACACTGCTCCGGGCAATGGAGCTACATCTCCAGGAAAGTACTACAATTGGTTTTGGGGGGAAAATACAGCGCGTACAACCACGAAACGAGGGCGCACGGTTGCACAGTCGTGGAAGTGAATGAAGATGCAACTCAACTCGTGCATGTGCCAGTCAATGGCAATGAGAGAGGTTCATAGCCTTAGATGGATCGGAAACCCGTCTTCTCGTCGATGTGTCGATATCGCTCTCGCTCCTTGCGGTCCTTGAGAAGACAGGCGATGCACAGAACAAAGATGGCATCGATGCCTGGTGTGATGTTAGTGCCAGGTTCGTCACAAGAAGAGCGTCAACTTACCGACGATACCAAAGACGACCGTAAAGATGTTGTCAATGTGAACATTGGCGAAGCTCGAGACCGCAGTGGCACAACCACGGAGGAGCGCAGCGGCAGCTGGGCTGGGGCAAGTCGAATCGGTGACAAAGGCGGGCATGGTGCTGCTGAGGTAGCCACAGCACTCAAACTATGCTCAACTATTTAGTGTCCATTCACGACAACTCAAGGCTTGAGAGGCTTGAGTGCACTTACCGAAGTCTGGATCAGGCTCTGCACCGAAGGATCCTGAGCCATGTAGACATCGAAAAAGTCGCCTCGGACCTTCAATGTCATGACCCAGAGGAAGACACCAACGCACAGAGTGAAGATTGCGCAAAAGGTCACCATGTATCCGCCAATCTTGAGAATGCCGCGAGCGGGCATGAAGAGGCCCGGCAGGGTGGCGACAAAAGTAAAGAGGATGAAGCTGGCGTTGACGATACCCGCCGTGAGAGGAAACCGCTGATAGAGCAGATTAAGCGTGGCCTCTTCTCCGTTGGTCGGCGTGTCGTTCATTTGGTTCCGAACGACGATCGAGAAGATTAACTCCATGAGGCCAGCCGCAAGGAAGAGGATGTCGGCAATGACCGCGGCGAGGAAGACCTTGTTTGCCATGTTGTGAATGTAATCCGTGTGGTTTAGGAGGCTCTATGTGTGAAGTCAACGCTTCGAACTTTCTACCTCAGAACTCGTTCGAGCGATAGGCTGGTTGATCAATTTTGCTGCTTCAGACGACCGGCGTCGATAGTAATGAATTGGACTAGCCAAGCCTCTCCAAGAGGCGAAAAGGAAGGGATGCGTCGGCGGCTTTGAAAGTCTCGATTCGCGAATGACAAAGTATCGGCTAGATAGTTGGGTGAAGGCGGGAAATAGAGAAAGCGAAAGGAGTGATGGGCGTTGGGCGGCCGAAACGAATGAGAGAGACTGCTCGCAACCCGCACGAGAAGTGAAAGAGAGAAGACAGGCAGGCAGATCAGGCAAGCAAGGAGAAGAGAATAGAATAGAAAGAAGAAATCTACGACGTCGACGACGGACCATGAAACTCACATCAGACCTCGACTCGCCTGATGTTGGCAACCGGAGTGGTTTCAGGGCATGGGCCATTGTCGCAGAGGTGACAACAGCACGGGCGCGAGTCGAGCCGGTGGCCAATGAAAAGGTCCCAAGCATGGCGAAAGCGCCTCTTTGGGACGTCGGCTCGGGAGCACTCTGGAGCCCCGGCGCCAAGAGAGGCCAAGTGAGCCAATTGTGCGAGTCGAGCGTGCGTCCTGGGTGCTTCTATGCGCCTTCCAATCACCCGACTTTGTTTCTCTTTCGTCTTGGACCTGTTGCCGTCAGTGTCTGGCACTGCAATCGAGTGCGACCGTCTGCGGCCCAGATCAACAGCAATCGGAGCCGAATGTCTGACTGACAGACTGACAGGCCCAAAGCCGTCAAACTAGACACTATGAGGTATAGGGGACGGTAAGCTGCCTAGGGGACGGGGGTTTCTTGGGTCCGTGGCTGCAACTGACAGACGTTGTGCGGCGGTGGGTGCAGACCCCAGTTTTGCCTGGGTTGGACAAGCTTAATCGTTGAGGTTGCCCATGGAATATGGAGATGCATGCCTCTTGAGGGATGGTGTTGAAGCTGTCTGTTCTCGGCAATATCGATGACATCTGTCAATCCTGACCCATCGTCAAAGGGGAAGAACTCAATCGCAATAGCCAAGACGGCATTTGAGTTGGGCATTGTGTCGGTTGTGTCCTGTATCGTCGATCGAAAACACACAAGGAAACGCGTCGACAAATCAAGTCCTGGCAAATAGTCAATCTCAGCACCAGATCTCGGGTATCGCGCAAGGTCTTTGAGAGGCATGAATACCTATAGGTAATATCAGCCATCTTGTGCATCCGCATTTGACAACGGAAGACAAGCAAACACCGAAGCCGAGTGCGCATGATCGAAGCCGTCATCCAATGCATGTCGCTTGGACACGAGCTACGTTCGACACGAGCCAACAGCCACCGGCAAACAACCGGTCTCGCCGATGGACGGCAATCGTCCGCATCGGAGGCGGCGACCAGAGATATCCAAGAGTACTCCGGGACGAGCCGCGCTGCACAGCGGATGATGGTGAGGCTGCAGGTCTGCTTGTCATCGGGCCTCACTTCTCACTTGTCGATCATCGATACCGAGCTCAGGCTCGTATGCAAAGCGAGACACGTACATTGGGCGAGCCAGGCATCATGGAAAGAAATGTCGAACCTGTCCGTGTCGTCGTGCGTCGCTCTTCGTCTTGGTCGTGACAGCTGGCACCGGCCGCAGCTGTTGTGCCACCTCCTCTTCCTTGCCTGCGAGCCCGTGCCAATTTGGATACCCAAGTGCTGAGGCGAGGCGCATGTCTCCTGCCCTTCCACCTACCGTCTCCCACTGCACTCTCGGCCAACTTGCACAAGCAAGCAAGGGCACCTGATCGCTTTCCTTTCTCCGAGGTTCGACTCTGATTGACCAGTCAGCAGTCCGGGCGCGATCCCCACATGGGCTATGCACATAGCGAGGAGGTCAAAGGACCCGCACCGATTCCTCCGTCTTGCATCCATCGCAGCCCCAGACAATTACCACAGGGCCACCATCACGGACCATCCATCACGGGCGCTGGCATGCACGCAACCGCCAAGCACGCTAGTCTCATTTGTGCTGTTTCCGTGGTGTTCCATAATTGCATCGTCTGCACCGTCTTCGTATGAAGTACGTACACCTTTCGTAAGGCAGCTTGAATCGATGAGACCTGGAATGGGTGATGGCCCTCCCAGGTTCGACGGCAATTGGGACTTGGGAGCGGGCAAGAGCGCCGAGAGCACCCACCGAGGCAGTGGCCTGCCTGGCACCTGCCCCCTCCTCTCTGCCCTCCGCCCTCCTTCCCCCCTCTTCTTCCCAGGCCTGACTCCTTCCCTCCTGCCTCCTGCCTCCTGCCTCTCCGCTGCGTCCTTGCTGGCTGTCTCCGTGCTCCCTCCCTCTCCTCCCTCTCCCCCCTCTCTCCCCTCCCCTCTCACGCCACCCAATCCCACCCCTTCACTGACCTTCGGTGCTCGTCCGGTCCATTTGAGTGATGGTTTTTGTAGCTTTGATCCACGCCGTCCATGGCTCTGCCGTCCTTTGACACTGTGCCGCGCCTCTAAACAGCTTCCTGTTCCGGCCAAGCCTGCACCGTCCCTTCGAAAAAATCACTTCCCTCCAAACCCTCGATCCTCGAGCTGCACTCGAAGTCAAGGCTTGGCAAGTTGGCTCTCGAGCAGAGACAATAAACCTAAGCCTTGTCTGACCCCCCAGGTATCCGTTCTCCATGCACCGTCCGCCACCAGCTGTTCCCACTGCAGTTTGCCCACCAGAACGATGCCGGGCTGGGATGGCTCAACTTCCCCGCTTCGGCGCGTGCAAGCATTTCCGGGCCGAGCGCCAACTTGACATGCCCTGATAGTACCCATCTGAGGCATCAGGTCTCTCTTCATTCGTGAGACACGTCGGGCACCATTCCCCCTGCGGAATGAAGCCTTTCTCCTTCAGTCTCTTTCTTGAGCCTCGACGGCAAGATGGAGTTGAATGATATCGAACCTTAGATCTGGGGGCTGCGAACCTCCAAGGCCATATCAAGAACACAGCAATTGCGTCGGTCCATGTTGGATGTTATTCCCTCTCGTTTCGCGGCCGACTCCGGCGTTCAACGTCTCAACTTGCGCCATCTGATCATGTCAAGGTGCTCGTACTTGTTCCGCCCTAAAATTCGCCCCTTCATCACAAAACAATGACCGACCCTGGACCTTCCCGCCACCCCTCCGACGGAGCCGAGGGCACCAAGCCCGTCGCCCACAGTCGCAAACACGGACGCATCACAATCCCCGCCTCTTGGTTCGACGAGCTATCAGGCCTTGGTTTGCACGGGAGACTCTACAGGGTTTGTCGACATGGACTCCGACTGAGGAGGGATGGGATGACATGACGGTGCGCTCTCTCTGTCTCCTCCCTCTGTCTCCTCCCTCTCTCCCTCCCCCTCTCCCCCTCTCCCTCTCTCGGCTGCATGGTCTACTGGTGCCGGCTCCACCTCGCTGACCATGGTTTCGCGCTTGGGCACGTCCAAGGTGCTCGCCGCCTCCGTGTAATTGAAATCGCCGACTCTAGATTGACGGTGCTGCTTTGACAGCCTTCCGCCAATCACCCCCAACGCGACGTGCGGTATTGTACCGCGTCGCCAACCAACTTCGCCAGGGTTTTTCGATCAGTGTAACCCAAGTGGTCGGTTGGGGGAACCGAGGAAACTAGGCCCGCCTCTTCTCCGATGCCCACTGCTAGCTATTGATTGCTATTTCACGAACACGGATATGAGCCTGGACTTTTGCTCTTGGACCGATACCCATCTTTCTGCACATGCCCCTGCCGCGCGCGATGTCGATGGCCCCCGCGGACGCGCCGCGCTAGGGTCACTATCACGAACTCCGTTTCTTAGACGGACGACGGATGTGGCTGGCAAAACCGCCTTCAAAGACGGACGGCATGTGTCAGCCAGACGGCGGAATTATCGAGTCGAAGCGAGCCACACCACCGGCCCCGGCTGCGCTGGAAACAGCTCGATGTCTCTCATGTCTCGTACGGGCAGCGTTGCACAAACAGGGATCGCTGCGGCGCTTGTTGATGGTCAATCAGCCATGTCGTCGCCATATCCTGCGCCTAACAGGAGTCCCCCACCTACCCAAGCAAATGATGCGACATGCGACAGGTCGAGGCCGTGGAAAGGCCAGCCGGCGCAGACGCAAACGGGGTCGATGCACGCGGCACACCATGTGCCAAATGCTATGGGGCCTGGGGGCCTTTTCGTGTTCAGTTCATCCGGCCCTGGTCGACCAGTCAAATCGCGAGGAACAAAGGAACTGGGTACGTACACGTCGCGCCTGGTGCTTCGCACCGTGGCTACCTACTGTGCAACAGATCTGCGCTAGTTAAGATTTGATTGCTCAGAAGCCTCACGGAGAGGGAGTGAGGTGACCTAGGCTTGGGCTGGCTTCGTCTTCACGGCCCGAGCTCGGTGAAAGACTTGGTCTAAACGCGTTGAGTTTGGACCCGTTGAGGTCGGGCTCGAGTCAAGCTTATGCTAACAACAAAGGGCTTTTTGGAGTGGAACGGCCACGACATGGTATGCCAACTGAGAGGTAGCTTGGACGACAGTCGATGCAAATTTGGTCCGAGGAGGGCAATTCTGTGGAAGGGCGAAATAGGGTACATGCGTGTGGTTCATCACGCGGCGGCCTGCATGCGGCACAGAAGCGACCCACACGAACAACGGCCTAGAGAGAGACCGGCCCAGGGCAACGCTGAGATTACCCATCAAGAGAAGCTCAAGGGTGCTGCTCTCTTGTGTGTCACTCAGGGTGGGCTGCGGGCGGAGATGGGAGATGGGAGACGACGGACATGGCTGATGGCCTGAGTCCTTTGGGGAGCTGGACAGTCCTCCGCTGGTCGGCTCCGTGGGCATGGTTGGCACCAATGTCAATGCCACAGGGCAGGGCAGACGCCGTGGGAATCACTCATGCAGGAGCTGGGGAGCTGATGGCGATGTGGGCTGGGGGACCGGGATTCAAACTAGGCACCGGCAGGATTGCTCACACAAGGAAGGGGACAGTGCACCGGGTACGAATATTTCCTCCTTGGTTGACACGTACTGATCAGACGCATGCGAGTGAGGCCTGAGGATGTCTGGTAAGGCTGTTGGAAGGCCTTGGCCGTGGCCGAGTTCTCTGATCCGTGGCCGTGGCATGGGCTCATGATGCAGGTTGCATCCGGCCATGGCCATGGGCCGTTTTGCCGGCTGGGTTCAACGGGCTCGTTGGATGCCATCAGAATCTGTGCGCAAACGGAGCAGAGAAGAAGGGAACAGGACAGCGGGCTGAGTTCCCCATCTCCATCTCCGTTCTCGTCGATTACTCCCCGCTTTCGAGGCTGTCGAGTGTCGCTGTTGGTGACTGGGTATTCTGGCCATGTCCGCTGAACAGTCCGTGTGAGACGGCTACCACGTCGCTATCCTCTTTTCATACAGGATGGCCACGAGCCTACGACTTGTCTGTTCCCCGTTCCCGCTCCCGCCTCGCCCCAAGATCAGGACCCTGACATGAACGAGGATCTGTCGACCAACCACCAGGACTTGAGTCGACTCGAAGGGAAAGGGCGAGAGAAGACTCAGTCTGGGGAAGTCTGCTTGCGGACCACGCCATGGAGGAATGGGTAACGTGTGGGAGAAGCGTTCATCATGGCATCGCACTCGTGGCTGGTGTGGTGTGCTTGCATCGCTTCCAGGTCAAGAACCAACGAGACAATTGGTTTATTCTCCGTCCGTGTGCTCCCAGACACAATCCCAGACATTTCCCTCTGGTTTCTCCTTTGTCGCCCGAAATGCCTCAAGGCATCTGTCGCGCAGTTTGCGGCGTGTGTATCAACTGGGGGCCAAGGTGAAATTAACAGCTGCAGGCTGGCGCTGGGCCGCAGAGATGTGCCCCTTCAATGACGATGGTTCATCCATCACGTCGTTGGGTCTTCCTGTTGATGCCCCTGCTGCTTCCCTCTTGTCTTATCCTCACCACCGCCGCCGCCACCACCAACACCGTCAGCCAACCCTCGACGGAGACAAGCCAACGCTGCCATTTGCATCGCGGCAGTTTGTTGCATTCTTGGCCGTCGGCTCCCCAAAGAAGTTTATTCGATTCCCTGTCTCGCCTGCGCCGATAGAGGTCCCACGGTTCAGCTCCAGGGCGATTACATCAATGACAGATTGCCTCTTCATTAAAAGTCGAGATTCGCACGCAGTCTCCGCAGGGACACACCGGTGGCACCCCCTAAATTGCCCACCGACCCACTTGACCACTTTCCCACACCACGCGTAATCCCGGTCGCTGCTGCAATCGCGCAGCACCGCTGACTCCCCAACTCAGCAACAGACGGACGAGAAACGGCTTCTGATTGGGCCGGTCAGGACCTTGCATCCTTCCCATCCATTCCACCCGCCCGCCGCCCACTGCACGTTGACCGGGGCCCCCGCCACCTTCCGCCTCCCATGGAAGCAAAAGTCAAAGCAAGCAAGCTTAGCACGCATCTCGACCAAGCTACCCCCGTCGCCTTGACTGGTGGTTTGCTCCCCTAGCAGGCTTAGGCTCGAATGTTTTTCGGCCAAGCAACCAACGGCATGAGAGGAAGAGTGAAGGGGAGACTGAGCCAGGCAAAACAAGAACAAAAAAAAAAAAAAAAAAAAAAGAGGACCTCCCCGCTCCATGTTCCCTCCTCCCTCCTCCTCGCTCGCCCTCGCGCCTTCCCAGGGCCCCCCAGCCCTCTTACCCAGTCAACCCCCATCGACCCCCATCACCCCCTCCCCCCTTTTCAGACAAGCGCCCCGACAATTGCATTTGCATGCCACTGGCCTGCAGAGTCGTGCAAGAGCAATAAGAGCAACCTGCTTAAGCCTGCCGTCTGCCTTGCCTTGCCTTTGCCTTGCCTCGCTTCCTTCCGCCGCGCCACCCAAGCCCGCACCTAGACCAGACTCGATACAGCAAGAGCGCGCCCAACCAGGTTTCTGCGACAAAAAAAAGGCAGCGCACCGCAGCTCCCTCTTCTCTCCGCTCCCACTCCAGATCCAGTATAGATCCATCGGCACCACGCTCAAAGCAGTATCTCCACCACCTTTTTTACATCCTTTGGTTGCTGTAATACAAGACGTTCTGAGTTCAGATTCCCATTTCGCAATGGCAGACATCGCCGACCAACACGACCAGACCTCGCCTACCGAGCTCGACGACGGCCACGCCGTTGGCAATGGCAGCGCTGTCCAAGAGTCCCGCGGCGTGAAGCGCCAGCGTCCGTCTGCCGCCGACGACGAAGACGATGACGACGAGAAGGGCAGCCGCGAGCGTCGGAAGATTGAGATCAAGTTCATCAGCGACAAGTCGCGAAGGCACATCACCTTCTCCAAGCGCAAAGCGGGCATCATGAAGAAGGTTCGTCCATCTCCACGTCGCGACAGCATCACACCCGTCAGCACACCAAATCCCATCACGGCCTCTGTCCCCAACCTCATGCATCCCCCGTTCCTCATCGAGACCCTCGCGGGCTGTGCACCGGCCGTGTCGCGTCGGACCGGATCCTCTGTGCTCTTCTCGCGAAACGAGACGAAAAGAAACCCATCAATAAGCCTGCGCTAACCAATGCATCCATTGATTTAGGCCTATGAACTTTCCGTCCTCACTGGCACCCAGGTGCTCCTGTTGGTCGTCTCCGAGACGGGCCTCGTTTACACCTTCACGACACCAAAACTTCAACCTCTGGTCACAAAGGCCGAGGGCAAGAACCTCATCCAGGTACGCAACGTCCCCGTTGCAAGCGGGAGATGCCTCGCGTCGCCCAAACGCGCCTTGACACGTCGGATACTAACGCGTTTTCACCCTCTAGGCTTGCCTGAACGCTCCCGAGCCGACACCCGGCAACGAAAACGGCGTCGACGGTGGCGACCAGGTCGAATCACCCGAGGAGCCGACCAACCAGCACATCCCTCAAGGTGCTCGACCTGGCATGCCTCAACAGCCTCACATGCCCGGAAACTACATGCCCAACATGCCCATGGACCCCCAACAGGCCCTCGCGTACCAGAGCTACGTGCAACGAAATCAGGGCTACGGCTCTGGCATCCCTCCCCAGCCGGGCATGCCTCCAAACAACCACCACCAATCGTGAAAAGATACAAGGCTAAAAACAACCCTTTAGTCTCGATACCCGATGCTCCGTGCTCTCTTGGGGCGCCGCCCTTGGTCTCGGGCGTCCGCTAGACATGGCTGTAATTTGCGCGGTCCTGGTGATTTGGCGTTGATGTGGCGTTGATTTGCCACCGGCATTGTTTTCTTTTTTGTTTCAGTTTTTTTTTTTTTCTTCACCAAATTTCGCATCGTCAGATCTGAACTTGCTGCTCAAACATGAACCTGACGAGTTCCTATAATATTGGCTTAGCTAGCCCTCGCCGGAGGACTTCTGTCCAACAGTCGTTCTGCCAATGTCAACTAGCTGGTCCGAGTCGAACGAAGCTATGGTTGACTGGGAGCTGGCAAGTCTTATATGTTTCATTCTTCTCTCTTGTACTGAGGCCATTGGCTGGGTGTTTCTCGTGCATTCGCGGCAGGTCTTCGGGCCCAGATGAGTGGTTTAGGGAGGAAACGTCGATGGGTTTTGCTCAAGGGTTTCGTGGTGGGATGGGATTGGGGGCAAAGGCGGGTATGAATGTTATCATGGATGGGATGGAAGTGGACTTGACGAATCATCATGGGCCAAGAGACAACGGACTTTTCCATTTTCAATCACCGGCAGGATCTGATATTTGAATTGTCCCTGGACCTCGACCACCGCTCACAGCGGTGGCGAGCGACAGATGTAGCGGGCTGTTGTGGGGAGGAAAGGATGGAGGCGGGAGCATGTATGATATACTATCTCGTGAATGGGAAGAAGGCTCCCTCAAGCAAAAGCACATGCGCAACTTTGCAAGTTTTCAATATATTCAAAGGGGGGCACATGTCGTGTAAGTGAACCGCCTTCCTAATGAGGCAATGAGCTGTGAGGTTGTCCATGCATCAGGGTCTTAGCGATGGTTTCGCGAGAAAGAGGAAAGGCCTCGGAAGCTTGAGCATTTTGGTCAAACGCGGGGGAGGGGGAAGATCGGGTAGTGGCATGGTGGCGGATGGATCATGGGCCGCGATTCTTTCTTCTTACCGGATTTAGAGGATGGACAAAAGGTGATTGGAAGGGGGTGTGGCATTTTTTTCCTTTTTCGTTTTTTTGGTGGCCGGGACCCAGATGGATTTTGGATGGGATTAAATGGGCATTAAATGGGGAGTGATGTGATTTCTATTGATAATTTTTTTTTATGGGTTTGGGATGACGCGGACGGAAGCGGTTTGGTGGTTGAGTGATCGAAAGAGGGAAAGGGGAAGGAAGGATGGATGATGGGCGAGGGATGAGAGCTTTTCCTTGTTTGGAGGGGTTTTGGTTGTGTTGTTTTTTGGTGGGGTTGGTGTTGATGGGATGACGTGAGGATGATGATGATGATGGAGAAGCCAGATGAGGCTGATGATAGAGGGAGGGAGGGAATGATTGCAAAAGATGAGGCGGGGGTGAGTGAGGATGTGGTGATGGTGATAGTCATGGTTGGGGGGGCTGTTGGTGATGACTGGGGTTGCTGCGTTGGATGTCAGGGGGCCTTGGGGATGTGAAGGGAAATGGGAAATAGATTAGATTGAGAAATGAGTTTGATTTGTGAATGTCAAGTTGAGAGAGCTGATGGAAGTTGACATGATGGCCTTTGCTAACGATAGCTCCTTAGCGACGTACGTACTCATGCATGGGATAGCACTCATCTACTATCTACACGCGAAGATGGATACAGTACAACAGTTTATTCAAATGGCCTCCAACGCACAACGAAGTCAACGACTAGGCAGTAACCGTCTTTGCTTGTCTGAGAGTCGGTCGTTAAGGCTATCGCCGTCGTCAACGAGGCTCTGCGAAAGCCCGGCCGGTAACAACGGCCTCGGCGGTGCCGTGTTCCGTGGAAGGCCCTGGAGGGTGGAAACGTCGAGGCCGGGGGGCTAAGCCGCATGAGGCTTAAGTGCTCCGTTGGGAGAGCAAGTTTGAGCGGGTTTTTAGTGCGCCTTGTTCTTTGAGGGAGGTACTGATACTTGAGGTACTTGGACGGATGGTCAAGTCGGTTGGTATCCGAGGTTATTGAAGGAACGTGTTGCTTATTGCAAGTCTTGCTGTCTAG
The DNA here is from genome assembly GCA_911649645.1 of Thelonectria discophora. Taxonomy (NCBI): domain Eukaryota; kingdom Fungi; phylum Ascomycota; class Sordariomycetes; order Hypocreales; family Nectriaceae; genus Thelonectria; species Thelonectria discophora. The sequence continues at coordinate 3,322,229 of CAJVRK010000012.1, forward strand.
ATGGAAAGCTGTCGGCTTGGAACCCTCCTCTGCAACGCCTGGGAAATACGCCTCTGAATAGCCCTGTACGCCCTGCGAAACAAAACGCTCAGTACCAAATGTCAAATATCGAAGCAACGCCAATTCTAGTGCTCAATATTCTGCATGTACCGGCCAACGGCGAGGCTCCCGATGAAGACGCCCGCCAGCACCGACATGAAGTAGCCGACGTTCATGGTCATGACTGCCAGCATGCTGCGACCAGTTAGCCATCTGTCAAACAAAGTGTTTTGGGATCGTTACCACATACAGCAGATATCCAATCCCAACAATCACCGTATCCAGCACCGCCCGCACCGGATCAACACTAAACCGCCACGGCCTCGCCGCCGGCCCCTTCCTCTCCACGACAACGACCTTTTCCTCGACGCCGTTGGCCGACAGGGCCATGACGCTGCTCGCGTCGTCGGCCGAGGCCACGCGCTCGGCGAGGGACGCCTTCCCCGCCACCGAGACGTAGCGCCGGCGCGCGTCGCGGTCCCGCCACCGAGCTTCCTGCACACCCTTGAGGGCGAGGAGGAGGCGGCCGAGGACGGCGAGGACGACGAGGAAGATGCAGGTGCCTGCGTAGGCGCCGGCGGAGGAGGGCGTCCATGTGGGGGAGTAGAGGGGGGTGGTGGTGGTGGTTGTGAAGACCATGTTCATCGAGGAGGAGGAGGAGTCCATGTCCGACATGTCGTGGCGGGGGAAGAGGCTCATGGTGAGGCTTGTTCGTCTGGTTGGTATTCGCTTGTCGTTGGAGGTTGGAGGTTGGAGGCTGGGAAGTCGGTTCTGCTCGTCACACGTCGGGCGCGTCAGGGGGTCTTTGTATCTCTGGAGGACGTCTCTGAATCAACTTTGAAACAAATACACAAAGATGGAAAAAAGAGCTCAAGAGGTTGTCTGGGAAGAAATGCGCTCGTTTTACTTGTTGATTGCTTTTTGCTTGATCGCAGCCTTGAGGTGTCGAGGGGTAAGCTGAGGGGCAGGTACCGGTACTTTGGGGAAGTACCATGCCTTTGAGATTTTGGGTCTGATGGGCGGTGGTGACTTTGTGCTATTGACACCTTGGACACACAAACGAAATAAATCGGCAATATAAGTACGACCGGGTTCGTGAGATTCCGACGCTTACTGCTGATTCGGTCGGGTGTGTGTCTCATTCTCATTTCTTTGCAAGTTACATACTTCATCTTCAAACCGTTCGCGGCTTGGCGGTTTGTACGCCAGACAGACACAACGCGCCTAAATGTCTGGGCATTTACTTCTGGGTGTAGTCCTTTGGTAACTTGGTAAATCGGGGGATGCTCTTGGTATTTCTGATGGATGGAAGAAGGGCTGAACCTCTACTTGTAGCATCTTTGTGGCGAGTCCCTCGAGGTTGACGCCCGAGATGCCATCGTTATCTAGCCCTTCTTCCACTTCAGCCGATCACTTCTTCTCCAAGAACAAATTGGCGAAGCAATGCCGTAGATTCTATCGTGCAAGTAAAAAGATTTATTTGTCCATGACTTTCTTGCGAAACAGCCTATTGCATTGCAGCACTCCCGCTGCTGGGAGCATCCCGTTGAGGCCAGACCAGCGCAGACCTATCGACATGTCGGTAGTTCGAGACTGTTCAACGCTTCTTGTCAAGCATAAGAGGGACTCACTTGGTCAAGAAATGCTACTGGGAGGCCGACATCTCTTTGAAGACCTGTTGAGGCTCCCGGGAGGTTTCCCCAACGTAAAGTGGCAGTGGACATTGCAGAACTGAAGCATGACATGTTGAGAAACTCGCCAGCGCCGAGCCATGTGCACGCAGAGCAGCCGATGAATCGGGAACGGAGCCAGGTCTATTTCTAGTATCTCTAGGCTCTCAAGAGTAGAAATTACTCGGTACATATCTCCATGTCAAACCTGGTGATAGAGGACGGGGGCGATGGAAGGCAGCTGGGATTGGAGGAAAGGGCAAGATCGGCTTATATGCCATTAGAATGAACATGAGTCTCTCGAATCTCAGAGAACTCTGAGCGTCTTGGGGCTCATTTCTCGCAACATCACATCTCCCTGTTGATGCCTGCTGCCCAGTAACAATGTCCCCTCTACGGTATGCCACGCAGTCTCTGCTTCGTCCATACACATGCTCCCGACCGGACTTCGGTTCAATTCAAAGATTCTCGTCAAATGACCGTCACCGACGTCTCACGAGCTCCTTTGACATCATCTTTATGCTCAGCACCTTTGTGTGCGTGGCTTCTCTGTGCGACGGCAACTGGAATAATGTCACCAAACTCCGTCCTCAACACGAAACATAGGATTCTGGGATATGTCAAGTGGGCGACTGCTATTCAGTCCGACCCGACCAATGTAATGTCAGTCCATCTTGTCGTCGGCGTGGGCCAATCTGTCGTGTCAATGGGCGGCATTGCAATGCTGACCGAGTGCACAGCCACGAAGGAGCCTCGATTCAGGTTAAGATGTCTTACTCATCCTTCTCGCACGGAGTTCCGTTTGAATGGGCTCTCTGGCCATCTCCGTTGGACTTGAACATGGGCAGCAAGCAAATGAACTTGCTGCCAGTCACGCAGGATGTCCCGTCCTGCATCTGTGGCGATCCGTCCATCGACATCAGTTATGCTTGTTTCAACCGCTCAACAGTCCTATGTAGGATCCAGGGTATGCTGTACGAGCACGATGCCTGTTCCGAATCCGACGGTCAACTCCTTGTGCTTCGCCAGGTCAATAATAGCAACAATGACACGAAGCTCTCAGGATCAAGAGTCCGAACATCAAAGCCGAGTCCGAGATGGATTAGGATGAGGATATTGTGGTTGAGCAGCAAGTATAAAGAGTCTTGTCCATCTCGTGTTGGAGCTGTCGCAGCATCACCATCCACAGCAACAACGTAACAACCACTTGACTCTCTCTTCCATCAAACCCAAGACACCTTCACTTCGCCCACGATGCATCTCCCCTCTCTCCTCCTCGCCCTCATCCCCCTCGCCTCGGCCGACTGCTTCGGCAGCGGCGAGTCGTGGCAGGGCTACCAAGGCGCCGTCCTCAACACCCTTCGTGACACGCTCTGCAAAGCCGACCAGATTGGCGGCCACTTTGAGCAGGACCAGACCAAGTCGGCCTGCGTGGTCCTGGGCGACGGCATCCACGCCAACCTCGAGATCCGCCGCAAGGGCGGGCCGCTGGACATTTCCGAGGGGGACTGCTACTTTTACTTTGATCGCGAGGTCTCGGCCTGTGGGAACGGGGGGTCGCGCGAGTATGAGAACTGGGCTTTTACGTGGGTTGCTCTTCTCCGGGCTGTGGCTGATAGAGGTATGCTGACTTGTACAGTGCTGATCCTAACGGCGGTCCTTGCTGAGGAGTGGACGTTGACATCGACTGAGGTGACTGGCAGTGTGCTTTCTCGCACTGGACTGTTGCCATTCGACTTCTACAGTGGTTTCACTTCTTTCGATGGGTTTAACAGACACTTGATACACTTGTGCTATGTTTGGTGTAGGTAGTTTGATAGTACGGAAAGAGCACTCAGGAATACATTCCTCAAGTTGTTGACTTGGTCCATGTCCCTTTGGAATAGTCACGGTGATATTTTGCCCTCGTCACATGCAGATCTAAGACTAGGCCTATATTCCGCAAAGACATTTCATCTCATCTCCCGATTGACTCCATACCAAAGCCATTGAAGCAATCGTAGCATGTCAGCATAGAGTTTTTTCCCTCAATAACTAAAGAAGAAGAAAGCACCGAACAGCCGAATTCAATACAACTAAAGTCAACAATGTCAATTCATGGCTCAATGCGCCACCCGTCTCTCTAAAGAAATGCCAACTTCTTCCGACATAGACAGTTCATAACTATGAGGCACATCGCGGAGAGTAAACAAAACCCAGCCTCTGAGTTTTGTTCAAGGAGCAACCAAGGTCGCTAAAAGATGTCGATGCAGCACTGTCCTCCAGCTCGTGAGCTCCCATTCCCTCTCGGTTAAATTCCAAGGATGCCAACCAACTGGAACTGACATGCTGAGCCCCATCAGTGCGACAGGGTTAATGTGTAGCTGTCTGCAGCTCTGCGCGGAATCGGAATCTCGCCATCGATGGCTCCGTCGCGTAGAAGAATCAATCTTCGCCGAGGCTCAACTGGTCAATTTACGAATGCTAGCGCTTTCCATCTGCCAGATGCAGGAACCCAGGAGAAAGTCCCGCATCGTTGCAACGAACGTGGCTGGTTCAATGGTTAATTCTTTGCGGTTGTTAGTCGCGCGGCTATGTGCGTCGACTTTAGTTGAACGAATAGGAAGCCGCTGACCCCGACCGCCCCAGAAGCTGCATCTTGCCTACTAGTACGTCTTATTACATTTATTGAGTAATGGAAACTCTTGAGAATAACACCCAATCCATCAAAGCAACAAGATCGAATGGCAGAGCGAGTGGTGCATCAGTTAGCCAGCTACAAGCTCAGCCTCATCTGCAAAGGCGCTTCGTCGAGGCTTCCAATAGGTCTGCATTGACGCAAAGAACCACTGCCATGTTTGTTTTCTTCCGGGCCCCGATGATCCGTCTAATCTTGGTCGCGTTTGAGACCGGCTCATCATTGAACTTATGCTTAAACAATGCTCTGTAGTAAGCAAAGGCGCTTATCCGTACTTGGAGAAACTCAGACCGTGTACATGGGGTTGCTGTTCAGGTGAGACTTGAAGGAGAGAAGGCCTAAGATATTTAAGTCAAGCAGTATTCGGACTCTTTTCTCAACATCAAGCTTTCTCATTCACTCGTTCACCCCTCCATTCTTTCAGACCACCAACTACTTCAAGTCCTTTCACTCCTTCACCATGCATTCCATACTAATCGCCACCCTCGCTTTCACACCTCTATCCCTCGCAATCCCCACCAAGCGCTCGCCCATCGACGAAGCAGCCCTGAGTAGCATCGTCGGCCGCTCCGGCAAAACCCTCGAGACGCTCTCCAAGCGAATCGACGCCAAAGTCTACCGCGACCAGATCCCCGACTGCGCGACCGAAGACCCCAGCTTCATGATCCCCAAGCAGACGGGCTACGCCGTCGAGCAGGGCGTCAAGCTGCCAAAGAACGGCTCCGACGACGCCTGCACCACCGGCCACCACGACGACCACTGCTGGACCGAGTACTGGCTCGTCGAGACGGCCATCGAGTACGGCGACTGGCAAAAGTCGGACAATGCCATCGACTGCGCGTCGACGTCCGAGTGTCACTCGGGCTCGGCCCAGTCCGAGGAGAGTTGCAGCTCGTACACGCACTCCGTCACCGAGGAGGTCAACTTCAACATCTTGGCCTTGGGGCTCGAGGCTGGCGGCGTGAGTCTCGGGACCGGCATGGACTACTCGTATAGCGAGACGAATAGCTGGACCGCCGAGTATTGCACCACCAAGTCCGAGTCAACGTATGTCGAGTCTTGACCGGTTTTATTTCTCTGCAACTGACGTTTCTTCAGAGACTGTGTCTGGGACGACCAGGAATGCCACCAGGTGTGGTATTCCCAGCACACGCGACGCATCTGGGGCCACATGGATCGCGTGTGTGTTGGACGAACTGATAAAGGTGAGTTGATATATCGTGACCATTTCCGAGTATGGGCATTAACGTGTATCCGTAAAGAGGTCCAGCAGCAAACTCCCACTTCCAATGGCTTCTGGGTTCGTGGCCAGGCCGAGTTCAGCATTGCTCTCCCGCTCTACAACCACGTCGGCTGCAATGCCTTGTGCTCCGACACTACCTACGGTTGGCCTGTTCCTAACGATGCCGCAGAGCGTGTACCTGTTTCTTAATTAATGACATGAGCGAATAAATGATGTGTCGAGGAATGCATGCTGGGACTTGTTGCTTTCTGTTTCCTTTTTCTTGTCTAACTATGGCCTTCTTTCTAATAATTATGTAGTTTGCTTTTCAGCTGGGTCTATAATCCATATTTGTAAAGGTATTTCCCATGTAGCTAGCCATGCTCCTTCCTCATGAGCTCCTTCCTCGTGAGCTCCTTCCTCGTGAGCTCCTTCCTCGTGAGCTCCTTCCTCGTGAGCTCCTTCCTCGTGAGCTCCTTCCTCGTGAGCTCCTTCCTCGTGAGCTCCTTCCTCGTGAGCTCCTTCCCTTTTGCAGGCAGTAATTAAGCGAACTTGGAACTGCATTTTCTCTGTGCCCGCCCGTTCCTCAAAACTCCCTACGAATGTCTCTTGTTTCTCCTCCATTTCGATCGATCAGACTCGTGGCTGTGCGTCGCATTTCTTGACTTCTCAGTCTATCAATATGAAGTTTTCTGACCTCCGCTACAGGCTTATGCCTCGACGCCTGAGGCCGCTAACCACTGCGAGATTTATCCCCATTCCACACGCTCAGTCTGACTACTATTCAACAGACACCTGCATCATCTTCAATATTATCCTCCATCAAATCACCCATCGCATCCCTCGACTCTACTTCCTGTTCGTCACAGCTACGAATACTAGCATCGACCATGCTTTGCGCCGTGTGCATGTCCATGTTCCAAAAGCCCGCAAGGAGTGGTTCTGGTCACAAAGACGTGCAGTCAGTCAGGGCTGCAGCAAGAAATGGATGCCACATATGCTATGGTCTGGTAGCCACTAAGAGGAGTGTGCTGTTCGTGGAGCCGCTCCAATATAAGCTGTCCTGGGAAACTCTTCCGACGCAACACTGGACAATCTCGTTTCGGTCTCGATATCCTTCAAGGAGAATCGGAACGTTCTGGTTTTCCTCTTCCTTCGTCTACACGGCCGAGGCTGCCAGTGTTCCGGAGGGATATCATCAATTCGTCCAGGCCGTCCTGGCCGACTTGGAAACAGATCCTAAGCGAGTCCGCCCCGAGTTCCCACGTGCGAGAGTCATCTCAGACAACACGGGACATGCAGATGTCGCTGCCTTGGCCAAAAGCTGGCTGCAGACTTGCAAGGAGAAGCATTGCTGCGAGGAGGCTTGTGGGACACGCGAGCCAGGTTGGTATCCGAAGCGTCTCCTCGACGTCGGCCACGAACACCAGTCCCCTCGTCTGCTTCTCCAGGATACCGACCATTTGGACGGCCCCTACGCGGCTCTAAGTCATTGCTGGGGCCCGAACCCGGAGTTCTTGATGCTGAGCTCGACCAACCTGGAGGAGCTCCGAAGAGAGATTCCGCTCCAGCACCTGCCCGCCAGCTTCCGCGACGCCATCGTCACCTGTCGGAGATTAACCATTCCCTATCTCTGGATTGACTCTCTTTGCATCTTGCAATCCGGTCCAGGCTCTCGGGAAGACTGGGTCTCTCAGAGTCTTGAAATGCATCGAGTCTATCTCTGCTGCGAGCTGAATATTTCCATTGATGCTGCCAGCAGCCCGCATGAGGGAGCGTTTCGGTCGAGGGATCCAAGGTCTCTGCAAGACTGTTTCGTCTGGACTCCTTCCTATCCCCCTCGAGCTGATCCCGTCGATTCCGACTCAAACGGTCAACATGACGAAGAGAACCCAACCGAAACTGAAACTTCTCGATGCGGCGAACCAGAAACCGGGTCAGAGTTGGTCTACCGATGTGCCGTATTCAACTGGTGTGACTTTGACTTTGCGCGGCAACATCTTCCCCTCAGCAAACGAGGGTGGGTGCTGCAGGAGAGGCTCATGTCCCCGAGGACGCTGCACTTTCAGCGAGATCGCATTGCATGGGAATGCGACATGAGGCGCTCGCTATCTGAATATATGCCTGACAGCGCGGCAAGCCAAGTTCCGCCTGGGTTTGAATGTCTGTCCCAGTCCGGGTATAATATTCCGTCCTTCAGACATGAATCGATGCCCGCATGCCTCCACTCGTATTACACGTACGTGATCCAGTACACAAGTCGCAAGCTGAGCCATCCCAAAGCCGACAAGCTCATCGCCTTTTCCACCATTGCCAGACGATACGCCGAGTGGATAGAGGGCGACTATTGTGCGGGAATCTTCCGCAATACGATGCCCTGGGGCTTGCTGTGGGAAGGCCACAATAGCGGCGCTGAGAGTCTGGCTACGTACCGGGCTCCGTCTTGGAGCTGGGCGAGCCTTGATCACGAGGTATATTTCAGACCCAAGATCCATGTGCATCAACCAACAACCTTCGTGGAGGTGCTTGACGTTTCGGTGGAACTGGAAGACCCCTCTAATGAATTCGGCCAAGTCTTGTCCGCTTCCCTGACATTGAAGGGGCCCCTCGTCCCATCCGAGTTTCTGACGGTCGCGAGCTCAACCAAACTGCGAAACGAGGATTTTCTGCTGATGCCTTGGGCTACCGTGATGACTCGGGTTGGCTCAGGAGTGACGGTGGTTCCCGATGAGGTGAAACTTATGCAAGGAGATGGTGAGGTCCAGGACCGGCTTTCGACATGGTTCTCGTCAACGCGCGATTTATTCTTTCTTGCCGTTGGGGAAGTCCCCAAACGTGATGCCGAAGACTTGTTTGGGGGAACATATGGGCTCCTAGTGCAAAGACAGGGCGATGGGATGTATCGCCGAGTAGCGCTTTGGAGGGGATGTACGGGCCTTGTCTCGGGGTGTGCCGGTACGGCTTGCGAGTTTCAGACTGAGACGATTACTATAGCTTGATGCTGAGATGGCGATGCGTTGGCAGGCGTTGAAAGAAGGAAAAGGAGCGACATTTTGGCTAGGAAATGGTCTTAGGAGATATTCTTAGGAGAAGTCTTACGAGAAGTCTCAGCTCAGTGCACGGTAAGGTAGATTTCATTCCTCCTGATACTGAGGTTCGTGTCCTATACTCTTCCCCAGCTCTAAGGCCGATATAGTTAATTACATACTTGCATTATCTTTTGAACTCGTTAGGCAGGTACGATTGGAAGAGTACAAGATAGACCAAATAAACCGAATTCAACCAAATAGGGCCTTGGGTAGGAAGGCAGTTGTGAGGTTTTGAACCGCTTGCATAGGACGAGGCACTTGCGTGTTGACCCAAGGTGACTAAGTCCAAATACCAAACGTTCAGATACACAAGCTTTCGCCACAAAGTCTAACTCGACACAACAACACATTTCGGGATGAAGCTGAATTGAAATATTATGATTATTGTGCATGGGGCAGAAGGATCGAAAGCAGTCACGATGAAGAAACACCTCCTACGCAAGTCCCGGCAAAGCCGAAAAACAACGGCCATTTTCCCTGGCCAACAAAACACACCAGTCACCACAAGCAGACATCAACCAAAACTCACCAGAACCCCACGAACAACCCTCAACACCCCCCCAAAAGCGAAGATCCCTTCAGGCATCGCCAGAAACCTTTGGCACTAGGACCAACGAGGTTTCGTTCCGCGAGCTGAAGACGGCCGCATCCAGACAGCGGAACGGATTCGCGGCTCCCCACGCCACCCCCAGGACAATATATCAAAAAAAAAAAAAAAAGATTCCAAAACCCCGGGCTCAACTCAAAGGGCCGACGAAGGGCAAAAACTCGAGGCAACACTTTTGAAGCTATCGATTTCCCGCATTGTTCGTCTCGTTTCCTTTGCTACGCCGGCGGTTAAGGAAGAAGGCGATCGACACGTCAAGTCTTGGCGACAACACGCCCCCTTTTTGGGCTGAATGATTCTTGCTCTGAAATTTTTTGAACAGGCTGCAAGGATTTTGGTTCGGCTCAGCTGGCCTCTCTCTGTTGGGCCTTGCTGGACAGGGGACCGCTGTCCTGCTTTGCTGCTGCAGGAATTCCCGCCGGGAAGGGCTTGGAGGTTCCGGGCGGCTGGTCTCACCTTTTTTGCTGGGAACCAATATTTTGCAAGCGGCTGAACCACCTCTTCGTCAGTGCACACATACACGCTGTCAGGATGACGGCAGCTTGCTCAGAGATGGGATGCGGTGTTACAGTGGACAGCTACAGATACAAACGCTGTCCTTGGAAATCTTGGGGACACGGGAGTCACTGAAGGCACATAGCCGAAGGACCCAAGGACGGAAATACCTACACACAGACACACACACACACACACACACACACCCCTGCCCGCTGCATCCCGCTAATTAGACTTGTCCTACTCGTTGGTAGATGGTTCTCTGTGTGCGTCTATGTGCCCGTTGTACAGGATAAACCCGCCCGTCAGGTCCAAGTCCCCCCCCCCTTTTTTTTACTGCTGCGTGGCACCCAACAAGCAGGGAGAATGCCTGGTCGAGAAGAAGTGGTGTTTGTAAAGATAGGGCGGAACGGGTAGGGCGTAAACAGGGAACATGCCTTTGCGTGCCCTCTTTTCCCCGTGTGCCTCCCGGACCGTTCGGTGATATTGACAACGGGGCTGGGGCGTGTGCACGGTTGGAGGAGAAGTAAGGCTTGGCTTTTTGAAAGAGCTGCAAGGGGGTAGGGGGATTCAGACGAGTTGCCTCATGAGTCGTGACTCGTTATCTGATTCTGTTGGCTTGATACAGATTGTGCTTGGCCACTTGGCGGTAGCATGAGACAAGGGAAATCAGGAATAGCAATGGAATGGGGGGCGACTCAGTAATACCGGACATGCCAACTCGTATTCCGAGCTGAAAGAAAAAGGGTGTTCTGTCAGCTTTGTCGCAGTGAGACGTGCATGAGAGCTAGGTCGAGTTTGGGGGTGCTCTGTCTGATTCCCTACACCGAAGCAATTCACTTCTGTTGCTGGACGAATATCTTGGGTGCTTACAGGCTGCTATTCTTCTGTGCAAGTCGCTGACTGACTGCCTTTTGCTCCGACTTTGCGTGAATTTTTTCCGAAGGGGAGACACCCCTCAACCCTTGTCATTTTATTCCTTCTTTCAGCCGCAAAGCTCAGCTCAAACCGGAGTATTCGAATTGTCCGTTACATATACTCCATTGCGGAATGAAAAGACGACAAGAAAGAGAAGAAGACCGGATGGTTCAAATATTGCAGCAAACACACTCTTGGGTGAGTGAAACGGGAATGGTTTCGAGGCCACCTCAGCCAGCCTCCAACGGGTTTGCGTGGCTGGGCTTGAGCATTCGTGGGAAGAGGGAAGAAGAAATTTTAGGGATTGTTTTAAACGGTTTGCAAAAAAGCAAACAAGAGTGGCATCGAACGGGAGGATGGTTGGTTAACCGGAGATGCATAGGTATCCGTACACACATATGTCGGTAGACGGAGACAAACAACAAGACATATTCGTGGTCCAATCGGGGAGCACTGGGACGAGGACAGCAAGTGCGGAGAGAAGGCAGAAAAGACTGCCGGTTGAATGGTTTGGATTGAATGCACATGTACAGTCTATTGTTTCGACTGCTGCAACCAACAGCAAGCTGAAGGCTCATGCACTGATAACAGATAACTGCCTACGGACTACTCCAGAAGGGGATCCGCCCAAAGCAAACACAACCAAAGAAAAACACCAAAATAACACCTCCACCAGTAGACCAGTGAAGCAGTGAACCAACACCAAAAACGACCCAAAGGCTCGGGAACGAGGAACGAGCCTCAACTCCTTCAACGACCCGAGGCGTTGGGACCCAATCGACTCCATCCGCACGCATCATCTCGTGGTTGTTTTGGATCCAATCCCAATTGCTTAACCTCGGAGACAAGAATCAGCAAGAAGAGAGATGGGACGACATGACATGATGCCATCTGCTACCCGAAGATTTCCTCCGAAGCCCCTGCCCAGCTGGGATTGCCCAAAGAGGGAAACGAGGATACGTACCTCATCCATCGATTGGCCGAGGCGAGGGCAATTCGCGCACACACATCTCCCCGTGCACCGTCCGTGATCGTATCATGGGCCTAGACCGCGAGGGGCTAAAAAAAAAAACCCGCACTAACATGGAGAAGAGAGAGCGCTGAAGATTGCTGTTGATCCCCGCTGGACTGGGCTGTCGACCCGCTGGAAACTAAGCATCTTCAGCGGGCAGACTGGGCACGCCCCTAGTGGAGAATTTGAGATGCCCGAGCTCTCGGGGACCCATAGCGATAGCGTCCCATCGTTTTTTTTTTTTCTGCTTTGTCCCGTTGACGACTTTTCAACTGGTTTCAATCGCATTCGTCTCAGCCTTCCGCCTCGGGGTAAGAGTGAGTTTCGTTGAATTGCCACAGTGGTCTTTCAAAAAAAAGCAAGCTTATTACAGATTTTCAACTGAAGAGAGGAGAAAACACCAAGCTCTATCTGTTCGAGGTAATCTTCCTAATCGCCCGAGCATCCAATCGCCTTTACTTGCCCAGGTACGTACCTTCTGAACCAACTCCCCTCTCATAATCCACCCCTCCCCCCCAAATCCATGCCATCCCCGTCGCGAATCTGATCTTCACTCAATTCTCTTCAGAAAGGAAGAAAAACCCACCTCCACACTCAACCCCATCCCCTTCCCGTCCCAACTCCAACAAACCAACCCCCCCCCCCCCCTGACCTAACCCAGTTGCCTAGTTTCCTGCCGTCACCACCCCTCGCTCGCTTCTCGCCCAATTCCAATTGCATCTCTCTTTTGCAACTGCCGTGCCCGCTTTCGTTCGCGCCGTCACCGGTCGCGCCGCCGCCACGCCCCGGCCGCACTCGAAGAGACAATTTGGCAACTGGATCAAGAATCGAAAGAAACCAAGTGCCAACCCAGTCCAGTCCAACCAAAACAGGTGGGACTCCTTCCTTTTTTCTCCCCTTTGCCGACTTGTCCGATGCATCTTCTCGGTCCGGCCACGTCAAAGTCGGCCCGGAGGTTGGCTCACCGTACACCTTGGCCTTACTGTCGTGTCCAGGTAGGTATACACGCTGTCATCAGTATCACCTCGCAAGAATAAATCATCAAAATACCAATCACCAACATCAGCCCTCACGATCAGTGCAAGGACTCAACTCCACATGCCGACGACCGCGTTGGCACAACTGGAGCAAAAAAATGGACGTGTGCCTAGTGCCGTAGATCATCCGCAAACCCTCCTCCTCTTCGTCAAACAACTCCTGCTCTTCAGCACGTCCGTCATTGACTTCGCTCACAAAAAAAAAACCGCCGAATATTCGCCTTTTTTCCTTGTTCTTTCCCGCTCGGTAGCTAATAAAACTCAACCTAAGCCTACATATCCACCTCAGCCGTGTGTCCATCCTCAGCTGCATCCCAGCTACATCTCAGCTGCGTCCGACCCAAAAGACCCTTCAGCAAAATCGGCATATCCCAGCCCTCTGGGTCGCCCTCGCCCTTGCATCAACCACCACCACCCCCTCGTACCCATGTCCATTTCGACCTGGTTCCTGGCCCTTTTTGCCCACATCGCGTCTTCCGCCAGCTCTTTTTTTTTCTGACCCGTCGAGACCTCCCCAAGAGCCTCGAACAGTCAAGCTTTAAGCCTTCAGCCTCAAGCTCAAGCCAAGCCTCGTGTCTTGGTCCATGTTCCGTTCCCGTCCATCTGTCACATCTCACAAACCCACAACTGTCATGGAGAAGAAAAAAAAGTCCAATAATATCAAAAGCCAGGCCAACAAACACCCATATCCGTCTAACCCATATGCCTTCCTAGGTATCACAATTAATCCCATACAAGCTCAAATCCCAGGCTTTACACAGCCTTCCCGACAAATGGCCATCCCGTCCCGTTCCCGCTCGCCTGCCAGTGCCAATGCCAATATGCCAAATGCCAATTCCGTCCCTGAATGTCCTTCCAATCCTATACAATGGTGGCGGTGGTCGTCGTTCCTTATATCCGTTGCACCGCTGTCCCCCTGATTCCTTGCCATCAAGTCCAATTCGAGAAACAGAAATGAAAAGTCCTCCCTGACGAGGGCCCTTTGCTGCTCATATCCAATCGAGTACCCAATGACGCCAATATTTCAAAATCTCCCTCCATGTTTGCGCCCTTTTCTCTTTAACACGTCCGATTCGTTGTTGCTTGCGATGGTGGTGGGGTTGTGTTAGACCCCTGACCGAGTCCTTCTCGCCCCTTACGGCTCCCGCTTCATCGGCTCGTTGCTGTCTTCTCTCTCTTGGTTTCGATTGTCGTTGTTGTCGTTGTTCCCTACGTCCGTAGGCTTTCCTTCACAACCCTTTACCAACCGATGCCTCTGCAGAACGTGTTAGTAAAGAATAATCAAGTCCAACGAGAGGGAGGAATACCTTCAACGCATCCTTCCTTGAAAAGCTCTTGCTACAGAACGTGCAAGGGAAGGGTTTGACGGCCAAGTGGATTCGCTTGTGACGCTTCAGGTCGTGGTTTCGGCTGAAAGACTGCACGCACTGGTCGCACTTGAAAGGCCGTTCGGATTGTGGAGGAGCAGGAGCGTGCCCGTAGACGATGGAGTGGCTGCTGTACGGGGGCATGCCGGGAATCATGGTCATCTGGGCTCCGGGTTGGTGCACGTTGGACAATATCGAGCCGCCCATGTTCGACAGCGGCTGATAGGAAGGGTACCTGTACGGAGCCGGGGGAGCCATGGCCGAGCCCGCTGGCCCCGAGATGGAAGACAGGGTCCTGGAGATTGGCCCGGTCGTGGTGGGCGAGTGCTGACTCGTCGAGGACTGGGGGGCGTAGGCTGGGAAGCTGTGTTGCTGAGAGGCAGTCGAGGTGGCATAGTAGCTGGAGTTGCTGGCGGGTCGAGTATGCGTGTACGAATCAACTTGGGCTGGCGCGCTGGAAGGCGTAGGGGGTTGCGTGCTCTGGGAGCTCAAGATGGCGCTCTGGGCAGACGGAGGAGCCGACGAAAGACCGGAGCTCGGGGGACCGCCGCTGGCGCCGCCGCCGCTCGAGATGGCCGTCTGGAAGGGCTGCTGGACGTCGCCGTAGGGGGGCGCCGGGAGGCCATCAGTTCCGGTAGCCGGGGACTGCGAGGTCCGCGGATCTCGAAAGTGCGAGGGCTGCTGCATGCCGCTGGTCGGGTTGAAGATGGAGGCTCTCCCAAAGGACTGGCCGAGCGATGATTGAGGAGCGGCTGCGGAGCTGACCGTGTAGGAGGAGCTGACGGGCGTGGGCCATGATCCATGGACGTGGCCGTACGAGGAGTACTGCATGCCGGCTGGCGCTTGGGAGCCTTGGGAGCTGCCCGTGTTGATGCTGGAGAGGCTAGGGCTCAGACCGTCGCTGGCTCCTGGCGAAGGGGTCAGAACACTGGGAGAAGGAGAACGGCGAGTATCGGGAAGGGAACCAGGAAGGGGGAGATACGATGGTGTATAAGTGGAATACCCAGTCGAAGCGGAATCGAGGGAGTTTTGGAAGATGCCGCCTGGGAGGGGAGGGTACAAGGGATATTTTGCCATACTTGGAACATCTGCGTTGGGGGGAGGCAGAGAAAAGGCAGGCAAGGCGCCTGCTGCAGGGCGACGGGACGTGAAACTGGTGGCCGCCTCCATGGCAATGGCAATGCGCGCCCCGAGATGTTGTGGTGACTTGGTGGTGTTACTTGGCGGCGGCTGGCACGGCTTTGTGGGCGTTGTGTGATGTGGTGCTGCTGCTCTATTGCTTTCCTCTTCCGGGAGGGTCGTTTTTGTTTTGTTCGAAACAATATTCCGCCGGAGCGACGTGTGTGATTGGTGCCCCCTGTGAAAGGCGGCGATGCCTGGTGGGAGGTTTGGCGATGCGCGGAAAGGACTGTCTGTGGGCGACGCAACTCGGGATATACTGTTATGAAGATTCGATTCTTTGCAGCCTCGGCTCTTTCTTTCTTTTCAGCTACGCGAT
This sequence comes from Thelonectria discophora, assembly GCA_911649645.1. Classification (NCBI taxonomy): domain Eukaryota; kingdom Fungi; phylum Ascomycota; class Sordariomycetes; order Hypocreales; family Nectriaceae; genus Thelonectria; species Thelonectria discophora. The sequence goes on from CAJVRK010000012.1 coordinate 3,337,860, forward strand.
GGCCGTCGAGGAGAGCAGGGACATTGGACAGAGAGGATTTGCGTGGCTTTTGGCGGGTTTGTTTGCGCGCGGGTTGGAGGGGGGCAGACGCAGAGGAGGCTTGGGGGAGGGGACGTCGAGGTTGAAGATGTTCCCGCGAGACAGAGAGATCAATGGCAGGCTTATGTTCGAAGGCTTTCTTTCTTGTTCCTGATCTTGGGGTCGTTTTCCTGGCGCACACTTCGGCAAATGGGATGGATGGATGGCGCTTGGTGCGGTGGCTTCCCAGGGTCGTCTGGAGGCGGTTCTTTGGTACAAGCGGGCTAGTGCAGAGCAAAAAATAATAAAAAATTAGAGGGATACGTTGGGCGTGGAAGCGATCGCAAAGCTTCGTTTAATATACACGTTCTTGGTTGGGACGGACGAGGACCTGGGAGGAGAGGTGATGTTGTTCTTCGAGGTTGGTTGGATGGCGGTTGTCTGCAAGGTTAAATGCAACAGCGTCGAGTGCGGCACAAGGGTCTGGAAACGGCAAGCTCAAACTCAAAAAAAATAACAACAATGAAGGTGTTAAGGACAGGCCGAGTGGGAAGTTGGATAGAGGCAAGAATAAAAACCAGAAAAGAGATCACGACTGAATGGGATCTTGAATGGGAATGGGAGTGTGGGATGGGATGAGGAGGGGGGGGGGGGGGGGTCCGTCTGGGAGGAAGGAGCACTTCAATAAGGTTTGATGTCCCAGAGTGGCACCCTCTGGGCGTCTTTGGCGCAATATGTGTATCTTTTTGGGAGCCGTTTCCAGGTACCTCGAGCAATTCAGCCCCGAGGCTCACACTGGTCTCCTCTGCTTAAACGGCAATGGGCAATGGGCTGGTCCAGCTGCTTTTTCCCCTTCACGTCTTCACTCCCATGCCTTCTTCGTCCTATCCACTCCCTGCCACTCCCCTACCACTCCACCAACACTCCACCAAGACCCTCTTTACCGCCCACCCCACTGCCCTAAGCGTTTGTGCACGCCCCCAATATTTCCCCACCCCTGCTCTGGCACTCACCATCTTCACTGAAGATGACCCACCCTCGACCACCGCACCCCTTCATCACCCTTCTCCTCCTATCTCCCTCTCTGCCTTTGGCTGGCTTCTTTTTTTTTTTTTTTTTTTTTTTTTTTTTTTCCCTCTCTCTCTCTTCATTAGCGCACCAGACTGGGGGGCCTTGCACTCTCGGACGGGATCTCGACACCAAAGAGCGCCCAGACGCCAAAGTCGAACTAGCTTGGGAGGGCTGAAGGATTTCCAATGGACCCAGCTGCTGGGGTGGAGAGGGGAAGAGAGGAGACTTCGCTGCGCTGGGTCTGGTAGAGAGGCCTGACGCAAGCTGAAAAACAGCACCTTTCGAGCATCATTAGCATATGCACTACGTAATTCATTTCGCGTCTTACCGAGGAGTGTGCAAATACATCCAGCTAATTAATCCAACAGAGAATCGAGACGGCCTGCGTGCGACCGAACAGCTAGACAGACGCCGGATACGTTGCGAGAAACACACTCACGCCTGAGCACAAATCCGTACACTGGTACCAATACCGTCAGCTCCTGCGGAGCATCCGACTTGGATATGGTTGCGCATGTGTTATCGAAATGCAAGTGGATATCTTCATGGACGGCGCAGAAGCAAAAAAAAAAAAAGAAAAGCAAAAGAGCAGCAAACCATGACCGGCCGCAGCAAGCACACAAAGTACGGAGCAGGCAGCCACCACGTCTTCACGAGATCCATCCACCAACCCGCCGGAGCTGGAACCGGAGAAGGCAGACTCGACTCCAGAAAAAAAAAAAAGAAGAGGGGGGGTCCGACCGGGGGGGGAGGAAGAGGAAGGGGAGGACGAGGGGAGGGGAGACCAAGACGAGACCAAGACGAGGCCTACCGAGAGGGGAATGGAGATGGATGGAAACATCCGGACGTGAAACTTCAATTCCGGAGGGGCGTGCATCTTGCTTACCACGCTTCAATGAAAGACATTTCTTCAGAGACAAAGCACTGCAGAGACAGGCCCACCAGAGGGGAGTCGTATAGTATTCGACGCCAGGTATGTTGCCTGGTGCATTGTCTCCCTCAGCAGAATCCATCATTCTGCTGCTGCTCGACCGAGATGCTCTCGACTTCCCTGTGCCTCTGCTGTCACAGCCTGACTAAAAGCGTTGAGTCGTCGACGAAATGACGAAGCAATCTGCTTCTATGCAGCCGTCCTCTCAACATCCTCTCTCGTCAAAGTCCATCTTATTCTAACTGGGGTGCCACACGGGAGAGTGACAACATCCCCCATCTTTTGCCTTGGTCCCCTGCGTGGCTGGATCAGATCGGGAGCTTGGGTGTGGTGGCAGGACGCCTTACAGCCAGTCTCTCGAGAGGCGGCCATCCAACGGGAAATCACCTTCTTTGCCCTATTCCTTGGGTCTGGCTGGGCCTGGGTCTGGGTCCGGCTGGTTCCCCATCAGTGTGGCCTCTGCTTTCGAGCCCGTCGTCATAGTCCGCCTCCGCAGTGCTTGTTTGGCCGTGGCTGACAGGGCTGGCTGTATCATGGGTTGCTCTGGCAGTTGAAGCTTGACGCGCTTCGGCGGACGACGCCCGGCGGTGGGCTGACAGTCAGAGGCTACTTCGTCGACGGCAAGGGTTCAACACTCTCTCTTTACATAATAATGCACATCAAGTCTGAGCCGAAACACCACACGTCCCGGTTCACGGGCTACCCAAACGGCTGGGCTCTTGTTTCTCCCCCAACTTCTCATCCCATAGACGGTGGGGGCGTGCTACCCGTGCAACGGCACGACGGGCGTAGTCGACAATTGGACGGGCAAGCCATTCATTGTCGCAGGTGGCGGGTGATGTCTGACTTGTTTGTTGGTTGGTACTCCTAGCCCTACGGCAAACGCCATCTCGAAAGACGCCCTCGGGCCAGATTCAGGCTACCTTGGCTAGCACTGGGTAAAGGGAAGAGTGAGGGAGAGACTTGGCCATGTCCTTCTTGATCGTGGTGAGGTCGAGGTCGGCGACCACTACTCAGTAAGCCCTTGCGCTTTCGCCTTCCGGGAACCGAGAAATTCGACATTGGTTTGAGTCCAGAACAGGGGGCTGGGTCTCGCCCAGAGGGATCGATAAGCTCGCACTGCCCGAGCGAGGCCAGGTCGGGCGTCGGCAGTTGCTTCGAGGAGAAAGGGACTCGCGTCCTTCAGAAATAGGCCGGTCGGGATGCAAGGCGGCAACTTCCTGCGGCCAATAGAGCACGCGGCACTGCGCCTTACTCGTACTGTACGTTCAGGTATTCGTACAGCCCAAGATGGCCCGTTGTCTTGGCCAGGCCCCTAGCAAATATGCCTCCCTGGGTAGCGAATGCTGGGGTAGCCAACATCATTGTGTATGTACTTTGTACGTACGGACTCGCACCTTACGGTACCAAAGGACCGAAAGGACAGGTCGCAACGTTGCAAGCCCGAGGAGGCGGATGGGCATTGATGACTGCTGGTCTGTCGCATCGGAACTCGAGCATCGAGGAGGACGAGAAGAAGGAAAGCGGGACAAGTTTGCAGAGACACGCGGTATCGGGAGTCATGCAGCAGCGGCAGGAGCGCAGGAGCGCAGCTTCCCAGAATAGCAGCTTCCCAAAGAAAAGGGCGCGGATGCTTCGTATGTCTCATCCCGGCAGTTGCGCTCCTCCCCCTTGCTTGCTCGCTCCTTCCCCCAGGCTCCAGCTGAGGCAACGATAAGATTGACTCGGTGGCTGGGACATGGTTATTTTTGTTCCTTGGCCATGAACCTAGAAGAGAGATGTGCGAAGTAATAAAAGAATATTGCGAGGAGGACCAGGGTAGCCAGCAACGCCCCCGAGAAAAGGCGGAAACGGTCTATGACGAGATGAATATGGATGGGAGAAAGAAAGGGAGAAGGGTGAAGAATGCTCAAAGACGGTTCCAGAACTGTCCAGGGCCCTTCAAGGCTTGCAACCTGGTGATTGTGATATTTGGTAATTCTCCCAGCCAGCTTCATCATCATGTTCCCTTCTCGTCGGCTCATGCAGGCACAAACTTCGATCGCATTCATGCCCAGATCCCAGGAAGCAATCCACTAGCTTCGTTTTTATTCCTGTCTCAGAACTCAGCCCCAAGGTCAAGGGTCTCTCCCGCCGGGTTCCCCCCATGTCGGGGACGCTCGTAGGATGGGTTCCATCGGGAACTTGGGTCGGTCAGATTCACAATTGATGACGCCCGAACGGAGATACGAAATTGTACCGACACTTCGAACACAGGGCAGAAAAGGAGTCAGTCGCGAGCATCAGGAATGGGGGCCAGCAGATCATAGCCTGATGACATGAAGGGTATTCGTAAACAAAATATGCTCGCCTTTGCGGCTGTACGAATGACAAAACGTTGAAGATTTTTCACGGCCTTCAACTTGGGCTTGGCCCCCATGTGCTCATCTCCTTTGGGTCCTACCCCTAGCATCCCGTTACCCAGACCGGACCTGGGGCTGCATGCGGCCAGGGACCTGGGACTCTCCTGCGAGGGATCAGGGGTTGAACGAGAAAGAACCTGCGGGAGAGTCAAGAGGCTGAAGCCTGCCGGTCCTAGGAAAAATCACCCGGTGGCAGTTGGGTTGAGAATATCGACAACCGAAGGTTTGAACTTACCTTGTTCGATCCCTGGACAACGACGCCCAGCGAGATATTCCAGGCAGGGAAAAAGCGCCGATCGCTGATGAGCGCTGATCCTCCAATCTTGCGACGACGGGCGGAAAAGCAACGCTTCGACATGACAGCCGGGACAATTGAATGCCCTCTTCTGACTGGCTTATTTCTCATCCCCCTTGCCAGTCCCGGTCCTGGTGCTAGTCTCACCTACTCCCCCAAAGACTAAAGTCCATCCATCCGCTTCAAAGAAGACGCACACCCCTTTACCCCTCCCTCCCCCTCCGCAAAGTCCTTCTGCACGGCCCCTCGCTGCAGCCTTTGTGAAGGATGGATGCAAAGACGCCCTTCCGCCGCGGATAGCCTCAAGCCATAGCCGACCCAGTACGCTGGGGAACGCGTCAAAACGCAGCAGAAATGAGGCGTGAGGCTTGGGGCTTGGGGCTCGGGGGCGATTCCCGCCTGGAGGTGACGCCTTGGCTGGCGGCGTGACAACCACAACTCGCCGGCCTGCAACCCTCCCGTTCGTTCATCGACAGGGCCAGAAGCGCCGCGTCCGAGAGCCCACTGGCACTGGACCCAACTCTGATCCGGCTGGTTGGAATGGAGATGGGGTTGCGACTTTGGAATGAGGCCCTAGCTGCGTCGTGAGTTCAGCCTTTGGCCACGGTCACTTTTCGTTTCTCGTCCCGCAACGAGCCAGCCAATTGCCCCCTCCTCGGCGAACCCGACCAGACTGCTGCCTTTTGCAGCCCGTATGAATGCATGCAGCTCTTCGTGACAACCTTCGACAGGCTCAATGCACCCAGACAAAGAAGGGGGTGTGGTCATCCGCGAGCATCCAGTAAGAGCAAATACCAATAAGCAGCTGCGTGGCATGAGTCTCTCGATCTGGCATAGCAGCGACTTCAGCTATTCCCCATTATCCCAATAGACTCGGCCCGGAATGATCTGCTCATGGAACACCCCGGCTCCTGGCCGCACACACTCAGACGCACCACCCGGATCGTCCATTTCGTCTCCACGCTTGCGCCAGCGCCCTCGCCAGTTGGTCCGGACGACATGATATTCGTACGGTATACTTCGTACTTCGTTTTTCTGGATGTATTCATCTTCTCCCAACCGTGATCGAGGCCTCTGGCCCAAAACTTCATTATCGCTGGCTTCGTGCCAATCCTGGAAGCCATGTTTCAGTCGGTGCAACTGACGATATTGCTCTGGCGAACCATTAATATTGCGAGCCCTGCAAGATATTGGTCGTTGACTCACCCTCGTCTACGCAGGTGTCAACGCGCAACTGCGCTCCTTGGACGAAGGCTGTGCCGTCGAAGCTGGGTGGCTGCCCTTGTCATCATCTTGTCTTGGCACGCCGTTGATGCAACTGGCCTTGGCCCGGTGTCAGAAGTTTGTCTGCCAGCCCAAAGCTGTCTGCCATCGCAGTAGCTTGGTGCGCTAGCCTCGAACTGCCGGCTTTCCTGAAGATTGGACAAGCCTCTTCATTCGCGTCGTAACCCACGAAACGACGGGACTTTCCCGCGGTTACCTATCGTCATTCTGCACTGGGTATGACGTGGAGGGAGATTCTACCATGACTGGTGAAGTGACTGCTGCAATCCCGCCCACTTCTGATGAGGCCAGCGCTCAAAGCTCACAAAGCCCGAGGCATCAATCATCAACCAACAGCACAGATGGACGAGGCTCCGCCCCTGCAAAATCGACGTCGACTGGGGGGTAAGACAAGCCCAGTTGCGAATGGCTTGCACCAGATCCAACACAGGGTACGCCGGACGTGGCATCCGCCCCCTTCCGAGCCCCTCCACCCCGGTCTACTGAGAAGTTGGGGCGTCCGGGAAGCAACCCGCAAGCCAACACGTCGGCCATGGCAGCCTCCCACAACGGTCGGTCTATCAATGAAGACGCCAGCTTCGAAAGGACTTGCAGCACCAGCATCGAGAGGGCGTTCTGAAACACGTCCACTAGGTAAGACATCGATATCGCTCCAACTGACGTGTTCAAACATTGAGCTGGAGAGAAACGTGCCGAGTACGAGACGTCCAAGGTGACGGGGCCTCCTCCAAGCGCTCACCTGAAATGGTGACATGGGTCAGCTTGGGACGTGCGATATCACGACTGCCGCCTTGAAATTATCCACCGGCATACGGATGCAAACATGTGTGTTGGATGGAATCAACATGATTGCCCGGTCGGCTGAATGCAACTCTGAGGTCATCTTTCTAGAGCGGGTCAAGCCAAGCCCACCCAGATAGGACAAACCTTCTCCAGCCTTTGTTTGGTGCCGCATCTTGTCATCACATTGCAGCGCTTTCCTTTCGCATTGCCTGCGCGCAGATCCGCAGTGACCGCACTTGCATCGCCATAGGCCTGGTCGAGACTCAGCTGAAGCGCATGGGCTAGGGGGTGACCGCTGGAAATGGCTCAGTGACATGTACGAAGCATGCAGCCGGGTATTGGTAGGCAACGAATGCGGTTCACCACAACCTCTGTGCGCAGGCCCTATCCTGGTTCCCTCTTCATGAATGACTTCGCTGTGGATGAGCTTCATTATGCTTTCGAAGTGAGCAAACACCGTTGGCCAGATGGCCTCGTCCCACAGATGGTCCACTGCCCAATGCCTGTCGCCTGCTCGTCGATAATTCGTCCAGCTCGGCGAGACCAGGCGCCACGGCCCTGACAGCGGCGTCAAATGACAATAAGACCTGTCGCAAAGGGACAATGATGGGTTACACAAGGCAGTGGCAACTCCCGAGGAGCGATGACAGCACCGAGACATAGGATACACCGTCATTCCATAGCTGCCGTCGCCTCCATGAAAATACGTACGTGCCTCGACGTCGCTGTCCGGAATAACGGATACAGAGCCCTGGTTTCCAGATGGTAGTTAGCTTGCGGTCCCGGTCTGTCCTCTGAAGTCCAGTTCCTCACCGAGAGACCCAGTGCGGGCGATTGATTCGAGACATTGTCACATGGCTCGATGGATTTCGTCTAACATTCCCTCATGGAGACAAAGAGAAAGGCGGAAAGTCTTTTCACCTTAATTTCATTACGCCTAGCACAGGTGTACGGCATTAGGCCATTTCAGAAGGTCCATCAGGTTTTCGAACGAGTCGCTATTCGAGATGGATTCGGCCGTCGGAATGGATGGAAGCTCCATACTTCGTAGTTCAGAGAGTGGCCCTCGAATTGCAGATGATACAGTGGCGACGCATCAGCGACAAATAACCTAAAACCTGCCATTCGAGAATGGTATTGGCTATCTTTCACAATTGGCGACATGGCTGAATTCGTTGTACAATGGCACTCGACTCCACCCGCCAGTAGACGGGGTCTAGGCGCCAGTTGGTATCCTCTTCGTCGCCGGTCTCGAGATGGATAGCGGCGAGGCTGTGGTTGTGGTGACGCGGGCCATCCCATTCACGGCTACCAGCACGCCGTGTCAGCGACCAACTGCGTGTTGGACCTATGTACCTAGGCCGCTGGCGTCGAGCTTTGTGCCACAATTTCCCTTCTTCTTGCCTAGCAGATTGGGAGGCGACGTTGCTGCCCCTGTTGGCGCATTGAGGCGTTGGTCGATCTGCGTCGCATCGTCCCATCTTCGCAAGCAACGACGTCGCCGAAAATGCATGCCACTGATGTGGGCTCTTTTCGCGGTGATGCCCGGCTCGACAACCCCAGGTTCGTAGAAATGATGTCCTTGTCACAATCGTCGTTGGTGATACACCAGGCCGGTAACAAAGGTACTCCGGCTGCCAAGCGACTGCCCCCGATGCCTCATGCAAGGGCAGCGACAGGCAGCCTCCATACACTAGACGTAGTATCCGTGCCAATGTAACGTCAATATTGCAGGATAGGGCCGCCGTGCGTGACGGCGGGAGCCGATAGCCTGGGTCGATGCTTCACGCATGAACTACTTGATCTTGAGAACCTGTTAGCCTGAACGAGTGTTTCCGGAACTGATGTGAGTTTGAGGGCGAGTGAGCAAGTTACTGGTCACATGCTGGACTGCTTCGCGGTAGATCAAGCGTCGGGTCGAGGTAAGAAGCCTCTCCCGTTGGAGAGAACGGCCCAGCTCACCGTCCATGTCGACGTACAAAGTGCAGTGGAGGTTGATCACCAGACAAATGTGACTCTGGTGAGGCGATGTAGTGCGTACAGAAGTTCGTGTCTTCAGATGAGGCGGACTTTAGACCTTCCTCGCTGTCTTCATGTCGCAGCAGGCGGGCACCTACATGTGATTGCCAATGTTCCCGAGGAAGGTGCAAAGGTGCTTCCCACACAGCCATGGGCATGGGCAGCTCTCGTGCAGCAGGAGCTACTCTGTAATGTTTACGTACAATGATTGTGAGACTTGTTGAGGTTCTTTCATCTCGTTGGTGGGTCGTAGTTGCCAAACCTCAGTTGCTCCTGCCTCAAGCTCTGATCACATGTACACGTACTGTATCTCGCGTAGGTTCAGCTGACTAAGGGCAATCATCCGAATGGAATCCGGAATCCTCAGGCAACATGTCAGGCATCTAAGCCCATTTGTAGAAACACACTGCGGTGCCGACAGGACGAACTCACAGACCACCACCACACATCTCCGCTGGGAGTGTGGTGCAGTGATCTCGACCCTCCCCTGTGAAGAGGCTGCGGAATGTTGCCGCCACAGTCAAGCCAAGAGGCACTCGGGAACCCCTTTCTGGGGTCGGGACGCCAGAGCAAGCCCGACTAACGAACGGGGCACGACCACCAAGAGAGTCGACCAGTCTCAGTATCAAACAAGCCCGTCTGCTTTGCGACTTTGCCTTGCTCCGCGCTCGCCGATCTTCCCGAAACGACAAAATGCCTGACGCCTTTGTCCTGGCTTGGCAATTGATGTCATCGGCCAGTCCGCCAACAACTCCACCGTCGACGACAGAGTGCGCCAGGGCTATCCAGCCTTTTCTTTGGTAGATACGGAGTACTTGCAATACTGCCTGGTCAGGACTTGTGAAGAGAGAGGTTCGTAACCAACAAAGATCAGCAGAACCACCCACCGCAAGGGCTAGCCAACAAAAGGGGCCCAGCAATGGCCGGTGAGGTGGGACAATCCATGCCTCCGCTGACTCTCTTCTGTGTGAATAGAACAGCCCAATACCAACCATCGAACCGATCGAATCAGCGCTCTGACTGATTTACCTCGCCGCACAGAGCAGTTTGGTCTCCCCTGACCAAAGGGGGAGAGGCCTCTCGCACGGAGCTCAGTTGCCACCCGCAATCTGAGCATGACTCTTGTGCCTGTTGTTGGGGTTGCATTATGCTGCTCCCGAGTCCCAAGCCCCAAGCTCAAAGGCTTCGCCCTGTCAATCAAATTGTGGCAAACATATCCCGTCCAGTCAAAGACGCGGTGCCATGTGCCAGTGCGAGATCCTCGAAAGCCAGGGGCGTCATGCAAGCTAACCGCAAGCCATCCGTGTGCCAAACTAAGCCCACAGGCTCCCACAGGCTCCCACAGGCTCCCACACTGACGGCCAGTGGATCATCCCCGTCTTCAGGAGAGCAGGCTAAGCGGCCAGACTAAGGCGGAAAAACGTCAAGCCTATGCAAACTCCATTCGTTAGCACTCAGGCTTGAGCTTCAAAGGGCGGGGGATCGTGCCATCAGGCGGAGCGCCGTGGGTCATGGCCAATGATCGAGACCATTCGACCCAGGCCATCCCAGGCGGATTCCCCTTCCAACCCGGGAGCATGGACGTGCGAGATCCAACACCCCACGTTGCATCGATGTGACGGTAGATTTCCTTCTCATCCGAGGTTATCATCCGTGATGACGACGAGTTGCTCGATTTGCGATGCCTCGATGGGATCAAGGGTCAACTCCTCGAGCATCGGCCCACCTGGTGGTTATGGTCTGGGTCTTGCGCGATATTGAGTGAGTCGACACGACGAGATATTTCGATGCCCGCCAAGATGGGACGGCATGAAATAACATCTGGTTGTGTGAGTCTAGTCGGTTGAAAGGTAGTCACCACTGGGAAGGACCTTGCTTGATGTGAATACAAGACCAACCTGTCACGCCCAGAGTTACCTTCAATGAGGGACAACGAAATGCAGGTGAAGTGTTACTCAGACCACTTCACCTCGCACAAGGAACCAGACTATGCTGCCACCAATGCATCGACGCGCCAAACTTGGAGCCGTCATCGTTGCTGCCATTCCATCCGATGTGGTACTATGAAAGCCTCGGATGACAAGAGAGAGGCTAGAAACAACTCTTGAGTCTCATTGTCCCGGGGGGGGCTTCGCTCTCAAGGACATTGCTTACCGCATGAAGCAAACCAAATCATGGGACCGACCAGTTTCACGATGACCGGAGTTCATTTCGAGCTTTCTCTGTGCAACGACCTAGGAGTTGCTGAGTCGAGGACAATTTTATCATTGTGGTCAAGGTTCTGTCACCTGGGCCAAATGAGGGTGTGCAACCTTCATGAGCCGCAGCATTGATGCCAACTTGCTTCTGGACGACAACAACTTCCTATGGACGTGTGAAAGTTGCCTTCTCACAAACGGGTAAACCGTTCAGCACGTGGGGATTCGCATTGGCTTCTGAGACGCGGGAACAAGCTGGGCGCTAGCAACGCCTTCTGTGCAGACCCTTGCTTCAAAACGTCGGCGATGTGACGGCGAGGCTTGCCCGAGTTGTAAGGGACTCTCCTCAGCAGCGCTTCCAAGTGACGAGATGCGAGTTACTGCCACACCAGACGAGGTCAGTCGTGACGGGCGCTAGGAGATGCCTTGAAGGAGTTCTTGCACCGGACACACAAATCCGGCCAGCATGAGGCCTGTCTCGATAGTGGAGAAATGGATTTGGTTGACGCGCGCGCAAAGGCGGACGATCGGCGCAGGGATATCAGGGCCGATCGGTCCTTGTGGCGCTTCTCCCCAGCCCGTGACAAGGCCTCTTCTTGAAGTTCAAGGCAGCCGACGGATACAGAGGCGCCAGTCCACTCAAAAGGAAGCCTGCATTGCATTGGCTTGCGACAATTGGCAATGAGAAAATGCGACATTCACAGCCGGGCCAAGCAGCAAGAAAGAAGACAGCAGGCCTCGAGGCTGGCGGCAAAACCCAAACGTGTCACCCTGTCAGCCAGACCCATTGAGCAAAGCACGAGACCCAAAGGTCCAGGGGGCATGTCTTGCTGATTGGACACGCAGGCCATGATACCCTGTCTTTGTTGAGCGTCGTGGGGACTGGAGTTGGGTTTCGTGCTTGTTTTTCCCGTTGTCTCTTCTCTCTCCCTGTTTGCAAATGGTGTCTTATGACAGACAGGCCGACATATGAGCGAATTGTGTCCGAGGTCCACGCAGGAGGAGCAGAAGCACCAGCATCTTCGCCACGGCCTTTGAAGATGGGATGTCAAAGCGAGGCAATGGAGGCAATGGGCGAGGTCACCGTACCCAATTGATGCTCATCCTTGACACCAAAAGACGCAACGCTTCCCCGGCTAGAATGACAGCCCGCGCGCCACAGGCGCCCGAAGGCCGTAATCTCCAAGCCCGCCGTGTCCGCCTCCCAATTGCCGGGACCGTCTCCCACGAATAAGACCTAAGCCCTTGGGGCGCAGCGCCAGCAACGACTCGACCAGGTTGCGACTTCTTTTCGCCAATTTCCTGCAATGCAGCAAGCCGGCGGAGCACAGCACCTACTTGCTGAAGTAGCTGCTTTTGTTCGCGACGCGGTCGGTTGGTTGGGAAATGGCGGCACCAGGAGGTCCGTGAGAAGCGAATGCACTGCTGAGACTCGGAGTGCTTCGAGAGAGTCAGACAGCGTCTCGGCCATCTTCTACCACGGAGGCGTGAATCCGAACCCCGCCCGGGGACACTCATTTTCCCCAGTCAGGAGATACACCACATCACATCACTCGTGCCGCTCTCCGTGAAGCTTGGAGCAAGCATGAAGCAAAGCGGCATGGGTGAGGAGGGCTCCTTGCTTCTCGTAATGTGCCGGGGCTCAGCTGGGCGGGCTAGTCCCTCGTTGCACTAGGCACGAATGACACCGGGCACCGGCTCCTCGGGGTGCAGCGACAAGAAGCAGCTATCGAGGCGGGCTGACGCAGGAGTGACCAACGGCTGATGATGGATCATGGGAAGTGCTTTTTCTATGGCTCATGGCACGGCTCATGGCGGCCATTGATTAGGCTGGGACTTGGGCCACAGTTAAAAAGCGCAGGGCGTCGTGGGGATGGCATCGCCATCAGATGGGAGATGCCGGGATGGTTGCCGGTCATCATGAGGAAATCGAGATTTTGTCGGAGGGGGGAGTTTTGCCCTTGTAAGTTTGTTGGTCATGGGGGGAAGCTGATCCTTGCGAGTTGAGCCCATCTCGACGAGGCGTTAAAGAGGGAGGGGCTTGGCCCGAGGGCACGTACCAGGATGAGATCTCGCGAGAGGTCACTGTCCGTGGCGGGCCGGCAGATGGAGGAGGAGTAGAAGTTATCAAGGTGAGAGTTTGTTGATGGTGATGGATAGTGTTTGGTGTTGCTAATGAAGCAAAAAGAAACGAGGCGTACTACCTTATGTAGGTACGTACACACCACAAACATTCCTCGGACCATTGACGAATGGAGGAGAAAGACCGTCATGGTGCTCAAACCCCAGACGCCTTGACACTCATCAACCCTGAAAATGATCGTCCCGGTCCGGCTCGAGGACGGAATTGCCGCACCTGATTCCGTGCCAGCACAAGACCAAGAAGCGCAGCAAAGCAAAGCAAAGCAATGGATAGGATGGCATGGAATTCGTCCTCCGCCGTCACGTGGCTCGGTCCCCGCACAAGGCCGAGCTGCTCGGCCTCTTGAGACAATGTTATGTATATGAGCCGACGGATGCATTCGACGGCCTCCTTCTCTTCCTCTGCCTCTCCCTCGTCCTCAACAAGAAGCGGGGTTGCTGCCAGTTGAATCAAGAACCATGGACCGCCTCCCGCAGGAAATCTACAACGAAATCGGTGCTTACTTTGCAGACACGGACGACAGCCACAGATATGTGCTCTCGTCGCCGCTAGCCGTCGAGCGGCCCGTCCTCGCCACCATCTCCCGCCCGTGGCAGCGGGCCTTTGAGAAGCAGACGTTTCGGAAGCTTCGTTTGAGGAGCACCGACCTCGACAAGTTTGAACGAGTCGTCACCGGCAACCGACGCCGCTTCCTCAGCAGCATCCGCTTCGTCATCATCCTCCCGGGCTACCCCGCCGAATCCCGTCGGAGTTTCGAGCGAGAGGCAGACCGAAGAGCCAACGACGAGGCCTTTACTGCCGCCGTCAAGCGCCTGTTTACCATCCTCAAGTCGTGGGATGCCTCCCGTCCCGACGGCGAGAGCAGGTACTCGATCCAGCTCGACCTCGAGGCCGTCTACTCCCCCACAGACGACTTCGACAATGATTGCCGCGGCGCACCGCGACGCATTGAGCGCCTCGAGGCCGTCGAGGCCGACAACGAGGACGAGGTCCGCCGCCGCGACCTGCAAGACCGCCGATTCCAGTATTCATACATCCAGCTGCTGGAGCCGCAAGAGCTCGCCGTGGTGCCGGCCATTACCGCCTTTGAGACGAGCGTCATGAAGCGGACCCTCGCCCACGCCACCGCCCTGGACATTGCCGCCAAGCTGCCCAACCTGCGCAGCGGCAACTGGTTCATGGACGATACGGAGCTGCGGTACCCGGCTCTTCGCCGAGAGGGCCGGCATCGGCTCGCCCAAGCCGCCCGGGCCGTGCTGCCCACTGCGGCCGCCCTGCAGACTCTCCACGTCTGCATGAGCCAGGACCTACTCTGGAACCACGCGTGGGTTCCGGCCGATCTGACCGTGGTAGGCGAATCGTCTGATTCCCTCGGCCGCGCCATCCGGGAGGGCACGGCCGTGCTGGAGCGCCTTAAAAGCCTCACCGTCACGGGATGTCTGGACGAGTCCCTCCTGTGGCCGAAGCCGGGCCCCGGTCTCCAGGAGGTGCCCTTGTTTTGGCAGAGGCTGGAACGCCTCGACATCCAGTTCACCATGACGACGCCGTCCGGAGGGTGGTACTTCCGGGCGCGCCGACCCGGAGACGACGTCGACCCGCCCATTGCCGCTCGTCCGCTCGGCCTCATGCCGCCCGGACACGGGTACAGCGACGCCGAGGACGCTGCGGCTGCCCTCCGCTACTCCGACTCGGAGAACCAGCGCCTCTCGGGCGCGTCCATGTGCCTGTTCCGCTGGGTGCCCGACGACGAGAAGATCAACCCCCTCGTCGAGGCCTTTGCCCGCGCCTGCGCCCAGATGCCCCGCCTCAAGGTGGCCTCGCTCATGACCATGATCCACGTCTCGCTCGAGATCGGCCTGGCCCGCCAGGTGCCGACGCGCTCCCCCTGGGGCATCTGGTACGCCGCCCCCGACGAGTCCTTCCCGCAGCAATTCCAGCTGGACCCGGCCTACCGCGACGACGCCAAGAAGCGGAGGGTGCTCTGGGACGTCAAGGACTGGCAGCCCAGCCCGGAGCTCCGGAGCATGATGCGCTCCATCGGCCGGGAGAGGCACGGAGACGACGTTGCCGACAAGCACGTCGACTTTTGGGCCGCCGTCATGAAACCCCGCGAGCTGGCGAGGTTCAGGTGCTCGTACTGGTGAGCATCTCCTTCACTGGAAATGTGTGAGAAAGAGATTGCGCGTGTATGAGAAATTTGGGTAAAAAACTCGGTGGGTTAAAGGGGCCACTGGGAAAGGTTTGAAGCTTTTATGCATGGCGAGCGTGCATATTCATGACTTTTCTGGGAATTTTGGGTTGTCTAACTATGGCCTGGACGCAAGGGGACTGATATGATGATGACTTTTTTTTTTTGGAATGGATTGCTTCTCTGTTGTGTTTTTTTTTTTTTTTTCTTTGGCATTGGGATCTCTGGATGGCTGCAGGCATCCCGGGGATATGGGAAATTTCGGGAAGGGGGCATTGGATTGAATAGGGTACATGATACGGTAGCGTGACAACTTATCGATTTTGGATAGCGGACAGCATCTCATCCTTTCCTTGAACATCTCTATCCTTTGGCTTGTGGATGCGAGGCTTTTTTTTTTTTTTTTTCTTTTTTTTTTTCGTTGAAGGGGTTTGAAAGTATTCCCTTGGGTAACGAGTGGGAGATTAGGGTAGGTAATTTTTAGCCTCGGAGCTCTCCGGTTGAGATGAATACGACAAAAGAGAGAAGATAGGGTTGTGCTGAACATTGCTGAGCACGAATCGTAACCTTACCCATATAGAAAAAGGAAAATTGAAATTGGAATTCTGCATGTCCCATCCTCTTCTACGATCCCGAACATCCTTTTGCAATTGGCCTCGAGAAACAAGGGGCCAATGTATACTTCAATAGTAACTGAAGCGACCAAAACAACCAAGAAGCCCCGTTGGCTAAGTGGTATAGCGTGTCACTAGTAATGACAAGATCACTGGTTCGATTCCAGTACGGGGCAAGCATATCATTGCGGTGCTTGCTTTTTTTGCCAAATTGTCAGACACTGGAGGATTTTTTGGTAAATGCGTGGAGTTTTTATTGTTGTCCCTCAGAGCGACCCGGACGGGACGCCTTGGAAATGGCGCTTGGAATACCGTCCGACCAACTGACTTGACTGCTAGTTGACACATTGATGCGATTAAGCATGGATGACTGATGACAGCTTCACTTATTGATAACACACATAGTTGCAGCTCTCATGCAAACTTTGAACAATAAAAAACTCCATTTTACGAGATTCAACTATGGTGATATATGGGAAAAATAAAAAAGTGATAACACCCTGCCCATGAAAAGTATAAAATATCCCCGTCATCCAGAACGTACATTCGTCAGAAAGGTGCATGTAATCTTTGTTGCCGTCCTCCTTTTGATAAACTCGCCTCGCCTTCAAATTGCTTACAACTTGGAAGCAGGGGCAGGGGGACCGGCGGCTGTAATTTCGTTGTACAGAAGCGTGGTCAAGAAATCGGCATAGTCCTCGCCAGTGACTTGTCCAGAGAAGTACTGGGCGGCCAGGTGAAACTTGTTGCCCTTGGGAGCCTGAGCAGCGAGCTTCTCGGCCTCCTCCTTGAGCAGCTTCAAGGCATAGGCCTTGTCGACACGCTTGCCCTCGGCCGTGGCGGCGCCGTGCTTGGCCCACTGCCAAAGCTGGCTTCGAGACACCTCGGCCGTGGCGGCGTCCTCCATGAGGAAGTTGATAGGGACACAGCCGACACCTCGGATCCAGGCCTCCATGTAGCCGAGCCCGATGTTGAGGTTCTTTCGGATGCCAGCCTCGGTGATGGTACCGGGCACGTTCATGTTGAGCAGGTCATTCTGGCCGATGACGACATCCTCCCGGCGCACAAAGTGCTGGTTGGGCGTGGGCATGTGCTTGTTGAAGATCTCCGTGGCAATGCCTGCGAGAGCAGGGTGGGCAACCCAGGTACCGTCGTGGCCGGCACGCACCTCGCGGAGCTTATCGGCGCGAACGCCCTCCATGGCAACCTCGTTGGCTTTGGGGTCATTCTTGATGGGAATCTGGGCAGCCATACCACCCATGGCGTGGACGCCGCGCTTGTGGCACGTCTGGATGAGAAGCTTGACATAGGCATCCATGAAAGGCACCGTCATGGTGACGGCAGATCGGTCAGGAAGAATAAAATTGGCGTTGTTGCGGAACTTCTTGATGACGCTGAAGATGTAGTCCCAGCGGCCACAGTTGAGACCAGAGCTGTGGTCGCGAAGCTCGTAGATGATCTCGTCCATCTCAAAGGCAGCGAGGATGGTCTCGATCAGGACGGTACCTCGGATGGTGCCACGGGGCATGCCAATGTAGTCCTGGGCGAGGTTGAAAACGTCATTCCAGAGGCGAGCCTCGAGGTGGCTCTCCATTTTGGGGAGGTAGAAGTAAGGACCGAAGCCACGGCGCTGGGTCTCAAAGGCATTGTGGAAGAAGTAGAGACCAAAGTCGAAGAGGGAACCGGAGATGGGCTCGCCATCAACGATGAAGTGCTTCTCCTCCAAATGCCAGCCACGAGGACGGACGATAAGAGTAGGGAGCTTCTTGTTGGTCTTGAGCTTGTATTCCTTAGGGCCCTGCTTGAAATCGATCTGGCGGCGGTTGGCGTCGTAGAGGTTGACCTGGCCGTTGATCATGTTCTCCCAGGTAGGGGCGCTGGAGTCTGAGGAAGCGAGTTAGTGGTATTTCTGATTGGAAGGAATAACTATAACTCACCCTCGAAATCGGCCATGTAAGTCCAGACATCGGCGTTCAGGGCATTGACTACCATCTTTCGGTCAGTGGGACCGGTGATCTCAACGCGGCGGTCCACCAGACCGGGCGCCGGCGGTGCGCCCCTCCAAGTTCCATTATCGCGGATGTGCTTGGTCTCGGGGAGAAAGTCGGGGAGGATGCCGCGGTCGAGCTCGGCCTGGCGCACCTTGCGGCGCTCGAGAAGCGCCTTGCGGGTGCCGTTGAAGGAGCGGTGGAGGAGAGCGAGGAATGCAAGAGCCTCGGGGGTCAGGATCTTGCGGTGCGAATCCTCGATCTTGCCGAGGATTGAGACACCCTGGAGGATGGAATCGGTAGAAGCCATTGTGATGTGATTTGTGAATTGAGGAGAGAGAGAGTGAAGGGCGTGGGTGCAAAGTCTATATCTGATCTGGACTTTCACGTGTCGAGAACTAGTCGGTGGAGGTGGAGTCGGAGTTGGGGTATCTCGGTGTAGATGGGAGGTATCAAGAAGCTGCCGTCAGCGTTCAGGTGAGTAGCTGTTCGGTGAAGATGAAGAACAAGAGATTGGGGAAAAGAGGAAAAAGCTGGACAACCTCGCGGGTTAATATACTTTGCCCATCTCCAGAGGCTGCTCGGAGACCCGAGGCTCTCTTTCACGGGGAGGCGCACTCATCTTCGGACAACAACCGAGCAACCGTTTCGCTCACGACACGGTCGGGCCTGGGGAAGAGCATCATCCATCCCACATCCACTTTTCGGCTTGAACAATTTCTAGTCGTCCGCATTCCGCACCTCATTTGCCGCTGTCAGCCGTAGACATGAGGGAGACTGTGTTGCATTGCATCTGCTTTCTCTGTCAATTGGATGCCATGGCCATGAAGACGCCGTTTGGGGTACATGGAGGGGACTCATGATGACGTTGGTCAAGTTCAATCGAGGGGGACGGTCAACTCCAACCGCCAGGCCAATCAGCAGCTGAGCCTCGGCCCAAGCTCTTCTTCTTTTCCTCTCTTTTTTTTTTTTCGCCTCCAGCTTCCCCGAGAGCGGTGGCTTACCGAAAATCAGTGCCTGGAAAAAGCCCCATTGCCTTCTCCAAGTTCACCGGCCGTGTTCATCCCAGATCCGTCTCTTGGAGGCTGGACAAGACCCCACAATCCACGGCCATCGTCCGTGTGCCCGGGGAGAGATGGTGGGGGACTACTAATGGCTCGGCCAGATGGAAATCAAAGAATTGGAGGTTGGCAGTCGCAGTGAGTGAGGACGTCGTTTGGACAACAGAAGAGAATATTTGGCAGAGGGAAAAGAGAAAGGAGAGAAGGAGAAGAATTGGGTCAGTGGTCAAGTGCTCCTATTTCCACTGCATAACCCGCTGCTCAGGCTCCTTCCATTCTTCGACTTGGTAACTTAATCGTACCTACCGTCAATCCTGACGTTCAACGATGAAGTCACTGTCCACAAGCATGTGCTCTTTCCCAAATTGACCCATGCCGTGCATGCAGGCGGAAGTGGTGGAAGGTGCCGGCCGCGGGCGTCACAGCCGTCCCCACTTTTCTGCTCCTTGAGAAATCCAAGCCGCAGCCTCCTTCCATCTTCCATGGGTGTCACGGTGACTGCTGCAGTCTTCGCGAATCGCCGCTGGGTCCGGGTGAAGGAGCCGCCACTGCGGAGCAAAGGGGACGTCTTCCGAGGCTGACTACTTATTTGCGCCGAGGATATCTACCTCGCTCTCCACCTGTATTGCTAGCATTTTGAGTGTACTTTCTCGGACTCGATTCAAGTATCATCCGAAGTTCACCTTCATACCCCCCGAGACAGACGCAGACCCCGACGCACTCACATCTGGCCTGCATAGACAATTTCTGGGGTTGGCCCTCTTGGAGGCGATTTGAGAGTCTGGAACTGGTCTTCTGGCTCACTTCTTGCGACGATACAGTTAAAACGCCCGGAAACCGACCGAGGGAAAAGGGTATTCCCGCGCGCCTCGGCTTTGCGTCAAGGCAGTTGCGAAACAACACTTACTATGTATGGTGCGCACGCACACTCTTATTCATCATAGCCCATCCTGTACAGTAGCACTTGGAGTTGTGCAGTGTGCCGCCTCGGTCGTTCCGACGCTGCCTCGGTTCCGAGCTTCTGATATAAATTATCAAGTGGTAAACTAAAGGTATCACTCTCCTCACATCAACCCACCTACTTATTATCCGTATTTGGTCGACATTGACATGCTCATTATGCTTGAGAAACTAATTGAATCTATTAACTGACATCACAATGTGATTCAAACCTTGTCCACCGTATTGGGACCAATACCCAGACCAGCTAATCGAACAAACTAACTAATATCAGTGACCAAGAGAAGAGAGCCCGCGATTGAACCCGTATGAATAATCCATCTGAGATATTCCTTTGAGCCGCGTCACGTGCTTCCAAGCGCACCAAGATAGTGCCAAATCTCTTCCGAATCATGATGCAAGCACCAACCAAAAAAACATCCACTGCAAGAAACGAATGAACCACAGTCTCGCCTCCAAACCTGCCCAACACCTGTGCAAAAAATAAGATACCGTACAAGAGACTTGGCTCGCCCAAACAACATTAGAAATTTGTCGAAACTGCAACGAGACGTGCGCTGCACTCGCAATCACCATCATCTCATCGACGAGTCCCGCCCATGACTGCCAAGGCGCTCACGAGTTGAGCGTCCTTATCATCATCTTCTCCTTGTTCTTGTCCGTCACCACGAGCCCTCGCGTGTCGAACACCATCTTGATCGTATCCACCACTCTATGGAAGCTGCTGGCCGCGCCTCGTTCTTGCGTGAATCGAATAATGCTGAGCTGCTGTCGCTTGCCGTGCTCAATCACCGTAATGATCTCGGCCGCAAATGACACCTCCTTGAGCTCGAGGACTGCGTCTTCGTTGTTAGCCCATGTCGCCCTGGTTCTCGGTGTGCAATACTCACAGTTCTTAGTTCCTACTCGTGCAAAGACAATGTTTCGCTGCTTGTCTACCTGGATGCCTCGTATTCCGTACTGGCGCCACTCCCGTAGTAGGATGGCAACTTCCTGGCGCGCACGTCGCCGCGACATGACCAGGCAAATGTGGCTCGTGGCTGGCTTCACACGGAAGAGCCGAGCAAGCCAGCTCTGCTTCACCTCAATATTCCGGATGCCACCGGACCCAGATTCGTCAAACTTGTTCGTGGCCTTGCTTTGGGCAGTTGGTTTGACCACCGGCTGTGCTTCGAAAGACGCTATTCTCTTCGATTCGCTCTCACCCACTTCCATCATGTTAGTTGGTATATCTCCTGAGGAGCATTGCTGGAGCGACTTACCAAGCGACATGGTCGAGTCTCTGGACTTATTGTTTTTCCAGAAGGAGAAGCTGAACGTCTTCCTCTTGGCTGGAACCTCACCCGAGTCGCTTCGTTTGTCTTCACTTTGCGCCGTGATCGAACTGCAGTCTTGCCAATCGGTAGAATCCCCCTTGCCCCCACTGTCAGACCAGTGAGACCGCTTGAACCACGAGGTCTTCTTCTTCTTGAGGGCAACCTGCACATCCTGAGAGTTCTCGACAGTCTTCACTTCTGCCTCTGGAGCGCCTTCTTGGTGGAATGAAGTATTGGGATGCAGTTGTGGGGTGCGCTCAGGCTCCGGTTCTGCGACCTTTTTGCGTACATTGAGCGGCTTGGGGATTTTGACTGGGCTCTCGGCAGTGGGAGAGGTGACAACGCGGATGCTGTTTTCGACTCTGGTCAGATACTCCATACCAGTGTCCTGACTGGCTCTGTTCTTGGACGGAGTGTGAGGAGGTGCTGACACAATCCGGGTTTTGTCATTCGCCGACGCAGTCTCCTTGATCGAGGGGAGCTCGGCAGCTTGTCTGTGCTTATTGGCGTACACCGGCGCCGACACGACACGCCTCTCAACATGCTTAGTGAGGAAGACTGGACGGGCCATCTCAACCTGACCCGGGCGCACGTCTTCGAAAGGATCATCTCGAGAAGCTGGGCGGGAGTTGGCAGGTGTTGGTGCCGAAGCCCGGACGTGATTTGGCTCGGGAGGAGGCAGCGGGGGCAGTGGTCGGCTTGTCAAGCTGTTGACACGAATGT
Organism: Thelonectria discophora; assembly: GCA_911649645.1. Taxonomy (NCBI): domain Eukaryota; kingdom Fungi; phylum Ascomycota; class Sordariomycetes; order Hypocreales; family Nectriaceae; genus Thelonectria; species Thelonectria discophora. The sequence continues at coordinate 3,359,854 of CAJVRK010000012.1, forward strand.
TGGCACGACTGTTGACACGGCTGTTGACACGGCTGTTGACGCCGCTCTTGAAACCGCCATTGACAGCGGGAGGTGAGTCTTCCACCAGAGTCTCGTCAGGTGTCTCGACTTTGAAAGCAAATGGCGTAGCATCACGAGACTTCTTTTCCCCCTCTGTTAGAGAGCCAGCGATGGAATCTTCTTCCATCAGTGAACTTCTGAAGGCATCGTCACAGTCCTTTGCAATGTTACTGCTGAAATGGCGTAACTCGTCTCCAAATATCTCGGCGACTTGTTCGGTATCGACTGTCACTCTCTGAGCCTGTGCCCGCTTCGGCGGTGACTTCTGAGACGGCTTGGGAAGAACGCCGCTTGGGAGAGTAGGCACTTCGGGAGTAGGGCTGCGATCCATGTCTATCTGATAAGTCGACCCGCGTTGAGAAGCAGTGCCACTCTGAGCACGAACGAGGGAGCCGGATTGCTTTCTAACGCCAGAAAAGTCCACTCCTCGCTTGTGTCTGAGGCTGCGGGTATGCGGTGTCGTCTGACGGCTGCTCTGAAGGGATGAGATTGAACCTCTTGACGAATGAAGCCGTCCCATCGTCGATGTTCGGGCGGCTGTCATCCGGCCACGGCGGGCGACTGATCCGCTTCGGATGCGGGAAACCTGTCCTTGGTATGAATTGCTGCCCGAGGGTTGGGAATAGCGCTTCAGGCTTGCCCGAGAATGGCTCTTGGGAGGACCAGTGTGAGATCGGTTACTGGGTCGTCGCTGGACGTACCCAGCCCCCGCATCCGTCTCGGCCGCATTGGAGATGACTGTAAATCGCGACACTGAGCGACCATGGCCGTTGGCACGGGGCTGCGAAAACTCTCGCGTCGAAACTCGCTTCTTCCATGCCCCAGGCCTGAGGTGATGGTAGTCGCTCATGGAGTGCGCGAGTTCGGGCTTGAAGTCCTCCAACTGCTTCTCGCGATAGTTATATAACAACCAGTAGAAAGCCTTCTGGTCATTGGGTCTGTATTTCGTTAGGGGGGCCTCTGTACCAAATGAGTTGGGGGGGCTTACTGTTCACAAGTCAACATGAGCTTCAGCTCCGACTCGCTGAACATGTGCCACATGGAGCGAAGTTGTCGGATCAGCTGGGGATCAACATCGTTAGCTGGCACTGGGGTAGACTGAAAGGCCTGTCGAGTGTCGGGGGGCTGCCCATCGCCATCGCCGAGATTGTCAAGGTAGGCGTACTTTGACACGAGTGGGTGACGCCAAATTTCCTTCAGGGTGATGCGGTCGTCAGGGTTGACTTGAAGCATTCGATGGATGAGATCTTTCGCCTCATGCGTCAGAAACTCCGGGATCGTATACAAGCCCCTCTTGGTCCTAGACATCATCACTCGAAGGTTGGGGTCGTCGAATGGTAGAGTTGCAGACAGCATCGCATATAGAATGACGCCCAAGCTCCAAATGTCTGCTCTGTCTCCGCGGTATTGTCTGTTCTTCAGGAGCTCGGGTGCTGCATAGTGAGGGCTGCCACAGGCGGTGGCCAACTGGTGCGTGGCAGTCTGGTGAAGGGCCGCCATGCCAAAATCAGCAATCTTGATCTGGAGATCTGCCGTGATGAGGATATTCTCGGGCTTCAGATCGCGATGGCAGATGTTGAAGGAATGGCAATATGCGATGGCACTGATGATTTGTCGGAAGAAGTAGACGGAGACCTCCTCACTAAGTCGACCCTTGGTATTGATGAATGTGAACAAGTCTCCTTGGTCAATGTACTCAAGAATGAGGTATCTGAACGATGTCAGTCGGTATCCGTGTTACTGGAGAATAAGCAACTTACACTTCGGACCGATTCTCCCAGATGTCATAAAGCTTCATAATGTTGGGATGCTCAATGAGCTTCAGGATTGCGACCTCACGCTCAATCGCCATGGGAACCCGCATCTCGCCCTCGATCTGTTCTGGAAGGCTATTGTCCCACTTGCTAAGGGCGGCCAAACTGCTATCATGGACAAGGTTCGCCATACGCCTGTTGACAATTTTAACAGCGGCCAGTTGGTTCGTCATGCTGTGGCGACAGAGTCGTACACGAGCCGACGAGCCTTTCCCCAGCGTCTTTCCCAGTTGCCACGGTCCAATATGTGTTTTGTATGCCTTTTTGTTCCGACCACTGGTCGAGGACTCGTGAGATGCGTGGGATGCTCGTATTGTTTCCTCCGACCCCCGAGGTGGTCTCATGACCGGAGCGCCATTGGCATGCGCGACGGGAGGAGATTGGGGGTTGGGAACTGGGATGCGACTGCTCGTTTGACCAGATGGGTGCCCGTAATGAGATCGATGGGCATTGTGGCCGTTTGGAACTCGAGACTGTTCGTAACGTGACTTTGGGCGTGGTCCCTCATGGCTGGGATAAGCTGCGTTGATGCGGTTGGAGGCTTCAGAAAGCGGCGGTCGAAGAGTGTTGGCAGCGTGCGTGTCCGCCATTCTGACTCTCGATTGACGTTTGATATCAGCGCATAATCCGTTGGGGCGAGAAAATCGACGTGAAAAACAAAAACAAGTAGAAGTAGACACCACTTGACTCTGGCAAGTAGTGGCAACGCAGAGAAAAAAGGTCAGCCTCACGAGAGAGATGAAAGACGTAGGACCACTGGCGAAAAACAGAACGAGGGAGACAGCAATGAGAAAAGAGACCAGAAATGGACAAAAGAGTGACACGGGCTGGGAGAGACGGAAGAAAAGGAAACGAGTGTCGAGGCGAGGCCGATGGAACGGGACTCGGAGGGTGGAATGTGGAATGCAATGGATGTTTATCGAGGGCAGCTTGGGCGGGACGTGTTGTTTGGAGGCTGGATAGCGACTGGCGGGTGGCGATTGGTTGTTGGCGATTGGAAGGAAGAGAAGGGAGAGAAACTGCCTAATGCTGGAACATGTTTGGGGCGGTAACTGGCATCCAACAAGCACCTGCCCCCTCAGTGCGATGCACCTGGCTTTATTGGTCCTGTCCCTGTGGTACTGAACTTGCTACCTGCAACGTACCTTCCTAAAGGAAAAATAAATTCACGAGAAAAAATAGATGCAGAAACCATGCGATGCGTGGCAGTCTCCTAACACAAGGTGTTGTTTATGTGTCCAAACCACCACGACTCAGGACCCAACTGGACCTCCAGCTGTCGGGATACATTCCAGCCCGTCAAGCAGTCTAGGATTCAGGAGAGACAGGTGCTTTAGTGTGGATCTCGGCACCTAGACGAGAGAAGATGACTGTTCGGTCGTGGAATAGCTCAGGGGTTTGGCGTCCATGGAGGAGAGGCGGCGAAGGCTAGCGGAGTGCTTTTCTCTACATGTCATCAAGCGCCCATCATCTGCTCCTATGGCCTCAGCTTTCTCGACTGGGAAGAACTCGAAGGCGAATGAAACACGGTCAGCTGGAATTCACTGCCAACCAGTATCGAGATTGTGGATAAGGGATCGGCCATCTTCCCGGCGCCGAACAGTGGTTTTGGGGAAGTCTCAGTACATATCAACGACACTTGGGCCGACGCGTACCTCTATACATAAGTAGGTGACTTTTGGAGAGAATTCCCAAGCACATGCCGTATATATCCCGTCTGATGAAGAGTCAGTCTTGGCCATGTGCAGTGATGTAGCAGGGAGCTTGGCTTACTTGGAACTTGATGGGAGGATATTTGGTCGCTTCGACCTCGCGAAGACATGCAATTGGAGAAGCCAAGTATGCGGAACCCCCAAAATCCCGGGTAGTGAAATTTCACAGGAAGGACGTGGATTCCATTCCAAGGGTGAAATTGATATTGGATGTCCCTGTGCGGCTGTGGCAGGTGGTTCATCTCGTGCCAGACCATGACTAAGCGAGCTCAACTGCTCCGAGATCTGGGCAAAGGACGGAGACGCCCTGTCAAAAAGTACGTACCTCTCCTAGTTCTCTGCTGTAACTGCTGCACCTGCCTTGGCCGCCCCACCACTTTAAAGTTGAAGCCCCATTCACCAGCCGCGCATAGGCGTGAAGGAACGCGTCTCAAAGAAGCCAATCCAGCTTCAGGTCCAAGACCTTGTCTTCCACTCAAGCCGTCTCTGGCACCCTCAGAGGTCGCACGGCACTTCGAACCCAACCCCTCTCGGTCGCATTTTGGTACACCTCGCGACAAATTCACCAACGAGAGGGCTGCCACGGGATGGCTCCCGCCTCTTCACGTCGCCGTAGGCGCTCTGCGAGCGACGATGAGGATAACGACGACCCATACGGCGACTCGCAAGGACCCGACTCTCCAAAACGACAAAGACTTGTCGCCTCGGATAGCGAAGACGAGACCACCCAACAAGATTTGAATCGAACCGTTACCAACAGCTTCTCCAGCGGCAACGATCCCAACGACTTCCAACCTGGCGCAATCATCCGCGTGAGCGTCCAAAATTTCGTCACCTACGAAAAGGCCGAGTTCTTACCTGGGCCACACCTGAACATGGTCGTTGGACCAAACGGTACTGGCAAAAGCTCTTTGGTCTGCGCCATCTGCTTGGGCCTGGGATACAGTCCAAAACACCTCGGTCGAGCTGGCAGTGTCAAGGAATTTGTCAAGCATGGAAAGGACACGGCCACAATCGAGATCGAGCTCTGCAAACGACCAAAGGACGCTCGAAACTTTGTCATCAAGGTCCAGATTCGACGAGAACAGAATTCGCAAAAGTGGTGGCTAAATGGCAAGGAGACAACCCACAAGCAAATACAGAATTTGATGCGCAAGTTCAAGATTCAGGTTGATAACCTCTGCCAATTTCTGCCGCAGGACCGAGTCGTCGAGTTTGCAGCTTGCACCCCCATTGATCTCCTCCGGGAGACGCTCCGTGCTGCAGCACCCGAAGAGATGCTCACGTGGCAGAAGGAGCTTCGTGAGCTTCACCAAAGCAAGAAGGAGATGGCTGAATCTACACAGACAGATGCTGACACTCTCAAGAACCTTGAGGGCCGGCAGCAGGGACTCCAGGCGGATGTCGATAGAATACGCGAGCGTGAAGAGATCATCGAAACTGCGGAGAACCTTAAATTAGCCCTCATCGTGGCCAGATACCAAGAAATCAGGCAGCAAAACGCTCATGCCAAGGCGCGCAAAAAAGAAGCCGAAAGGTCTCTGAGACGCCTCGAGGAAGAGAGCGGCCCGTCCTTGGTCGCCGTCAACGAGAAGCAGCAGTATGCTCTCGAGGTAGACAATGCTACCAGCGCAAGAAAGCGAGGGCTCAGAGAAGCCGAGGATGAGGCAAAGAAGTTGGCTATTCAAGTATCCAGGGCGGCCGACACCGTCAAGGAGTTTGATGCCAAGATTGAGGCGGAGCGGAAAGACCACGACGCAAAAAGGCGAGACCTTGGCCTCTCAAGACAAAGGATTACTGCACTACAAGGCGACCTGAAGAACCGCCCGGAGGAGTTCAATCCCGTCGACTTCAACCGCCGAGTTGTAGGTACCCACGCTGCGCTGTTGGACAATGCACTAACTTGGCCTACTTAGCGAGGAGAAGAGCACAAAATGCGCGAGTTGGAGGCTGAGTCCCGCGAGGTGACGACTGAAGGTGAAATGATGAGGAACAAGGGCAAAGAACTCAACATGAAAATCAAGAGGCTCAAAGATGATCTTGATTCCTTCAACACCCAACAAGGCCAACAGTTGAACTTCATGAAGAGGAACTTCCCCGAAATTGCGACGGGATGGGAGTGGGTGGCCAACCACCAGGACCAGTTCGAGAAGGAAGTCTTTGGGCCCCCGCTCATCAGCTGCTCGATCAAGGATGAGCAATACTCGGACCAAGTGCAATCCCTCCTCCAGTTCGATGACTTCACCTGCTTCACGGCCCAAACCAAGGGCGACTACAAGAAGCTGACTGAACAGCTCTACCGCGTCATGAGTCTGTCAGTTGTTATCCGAACCTGTGCTCAACCTCTGGAGAACTTTAAGCGGCCGGTGGGCGAGGCCGAGGCTCGGGACCTGGGACTGGAAGGCTTTGCTATCGACTTCCTAGAGGGACCTTCTCCGGTACTGGCCATGCTTTGCTCCGAAAAGAGGCTTCACCTGTCAGGCGTCTCGCTGAGGGAGCACAACGACGCGCAGTACGATCGACTGGTTAGAGGTGGCAGCGTCAGTCAGTGGGCCGCAGGAAAGCAGCTGTACATTGTGCGGCGGCGTAGGGAATACGGCCCCCAGGCTATGACGGCCATTACAAAGAGGATCCAACCTGGCCGGTTCTGGACTTCCCAGCCCGTCGATTACGGGGAAAAGAGAGCGATAGGCGACAACCTCAAGGAGATTGAAGCAGAGAGGGAGGCGCTGGGGGAGCGATATCAAGGGATCAAAGCAAAGCTGGCTGGCTTCCACGAGCAACGGGCCGAGATTGAGAGCACTATTGTATGCATAAGTATTCGAACCGATACTTGTTGTGTTGCTAACCAAGGCGTAGGAACGAATCAAACATGAAAAGAGCATCCTGCAAAGAGAGTATCAAAAGTGGCAATCTCTGCCCGTGAAGATCGGTAGGTTCCCGACATGTTGTGTCCCCGAGCCGCAGCTGACCGTACCGTACCTAGAATCCGAAGAACGCCTCAAGGCTGGCCACGAAGAGGCAATGCGCGCAGCTCGAAAGAACATGATCGAAATCGGGTACGAGTGGGATGCCGCAGTCATTCACAGGGCGGAAGTTACCCTTCGCTACAAGGCGGCCATCGAGCAGATTCGGGAAGCCCATGGCGATCTCCTCGAAGCCGAGGTTCGAAAGATTGAGGCCGCCTCGGATGTTCAAGGCCTCAAGCAGCGCAACGCCCACATCATGGAACGACTCGAGGCTGAAAGGCTGGCTCTCGCCCAGGCAGCGGCGGATCTCAGCAAGACAAAGGAAATCGGCCGCCAGCTGTCGACAGAAGTCAGCGTGGTCCTGGACGTGACACCCGACCGCCGAGACCTCCTCACGGGACTCGCGCATGAGAAGTCTCCGGCCGAAGTGCAGATGGAGATTGACGCTGAACTGGCCAAGCTGGATCTCATCCACGCGGCTAACCCCAACGTGATCCGCGAGTTCGAGCGGCGGGCGGAGGAGATTACGCGTCTGCAGCGCAAGATGGAGAGCTCAAATGAGAAGCTGGCGGCGCTGGACCGGACTATCAGCGGGCTCATGGCCAAGTGGGAGCCCCAGCTGGACCAGCTCGTGTCCAAGATCAACGACGCCTTCGCCTACAACTTTGAACAGATCAGCTGCGCCGGCGAGGTGCGCGTGCACAAGCCCGAGGACTTTGACGCCTGGGCCCTCGACATCATGGTCCGCTTCCGTGAGAACGAGACGCTCCAGCAGCTCACGGCCCACCGGCAGTCGGGCGGCGAGCGCGCCGTCTCGACCATCTTCTTCCTCATGGCGCTCCAGTCCATGGCCCAGTCGCCCTTCCGCGTCGTCGATGAGATCAACCAGGGCATGGACCCCCGCAACGAGCGCATGGTGCACGAGCGCATGGTCGAGATTGCCTGCCGCGAGCACACCAGCCAGTACTTCCTCATCACCCCCAAGCTGCTCACCGGCCTGCGCTACGACCCCAAGATGCGCGTGCTGTGCATCGCCAGCGGCGAGCACATGCCCCGCGAGGGGCGGAAGCTCGACTTTAGGCGTTGTTTGAAGATTCAAAAAGGGCTCATGGCGGCTGCTGGTGCGTGATGGGGCGAGGGGCGAGGGGCGAGGATGAATGTGAGGCTGGGATTCACGGTGCATATAACGGATATATTGACTACCTGGGTTATCATGATATTGGGCCATATTGCGCTGGAAAGGAGCTTGGCGATCAAGGCATACAAGGGAACAACAGAGACTAAAACGAGTATATAATGAACTGAAGCCTCGGATGCATCACCCTTTCTCCCCAAACATCACACATAATCTTGATATCCTCGCCTCCACAGCACTCACAAACAAATATCTTCCAGAGACATTAAGTAAATATCAATTATAAAGACAAGCAGAGAAAGCACCTCATTTCATCATTGACCCTCCCCTACAAGCCCTTTGTCTCCCATTTCAAGTGAAAGCTCTCCCAGCCCAGCACCAGGTTGGGGCTCCCATAGAAGAAAGAAAAAACCAAGCACCATCACCGCCACTGCTACCACCACCACCACTATTATCCGAGTATCCCTAGGTTACTCAAATCTCGTGGTTTGTTTTTTTTTAAGCTCCGACAGAAATCGAGAAGCAAAAAAGGATGTTGAAAAAAAAGGCAGAGGAAAAAAGTCCCCATATAATACATGACCAGAATGACGGAAGCTGCTAATAAGAATAAAAAAAGGAATAGGGGAATAGCTGAAGGAATCGGCCAACTGTCCCGTCCCGCCTGCACCGAGGAAACAGGAGGGCGTAAATGTAGAAAAAAGCACATGATAAAGTCGAATAGGTCAATATCAACTCAAAACGGGCAAAGAAAAAAAAAGGATCCATCAAGGTATAAGAATGGCTGTAAACAGAACCGAAACTCCATTTCGCTCTTGCGAAGATCAGGCAGGATGTACAGACGCGGAAATAACGTCGTGAAATGCGTGTCGACATCCAGCATCAGGCTTGGCTGGATCAAACGTGTCGGGATCTCTCCCCGTCGCTCTGGTGCTCCTCCGTATCTAGTCTCTTGCGCCAATCGGCCAGGCTCTCGCTGAGGCCAATGCCGCTGGCGGCTTCTTCGTCCTTCTTGGCGCTCGACGTGGATTCGAAGTCAAAGTTGGTGCTCAGTCGGTAGTTCTTGTTGGTGGCCTCCCACTGAGTCCTGAGCGTTTCCAGCTCATCTGCGAGGTTGTCGAGAGCTGCGCTGTTTCTGGCTTCCAGGCTGTTCCCGCCAGCTCCAGCTCCAGGGGCGTGGCCAGGGGCAACGCTCGTGTTCCCGTATATGCTCTCAGCCTCGGAGCTCTCGTGGCGGCCGTGGCCCAACCCAAGGCCGTTGGTGGCTCCATCCGAGTTCATCACTTGACGGCTGCGGCGACGGTAGTTGTCGACAGAGTGCTCAACCTGGTCGAGAAGGAGAGCAACCTTCTGCTCAGCATCCGTCGCCCGTTGCTCGAGAAGGGCGTTTTCGGCCTGTAGCTGGTCAAGATCCCTGCGGTGGAAATTGATCTTTTGCAGAGACTGCTCATTGTTCTTCACGGCTTCGTCGCGCTCCATTCCAGTTTCTTCCAGTTCGGCTCGGAGTGCTTCCAGCTTCCTCTCCAGTTCGATTCCAGAGTTGCGCAGCTCCGTCTCTAACTGGAGCATCTTGTTCTGGAGCGATGCTCTCTCAATTTCCCAATCGGCCGCTCCTGCGGACCTCTCCGTCGTCTGCAGGCGATTCTCGAGCTCGTCCACCTCCATCTTGAGACGTCCATTGTCCGCCTTATAGCGAGCGAGTTGATCCTTGAGCTGCTTCAGCATCTTCTCAGTGCCCTTGACATAGTGAACGGCCGACTGATAGTCGCTTTCGAGCTGTGCAAGCTTCTCCCGATACGCCGCGTCAGATTCCTGGACTTGAATGGCAAAGGCTTGCCTGGTTTCTTCGTGAGCAGCGTTGGCACTCGTCAGCTGCGCTTCCAATTCCCGTGTGCGGTTGAGATCCGGAGAATTCGTCGTGATGGGGCTGCTCAGGCCACGAGCTCGGATAGCACCCGTTGGACTGATGCCTCGTTCGCTGAGAATATCCTTGAGTGCGTTGTGCTGCACCGTCATGGCGTTCGTCTCGAGTTGCTGAGCGGCCAGTTGGTTCTTCAGGTCAGTGTTGGCGGCCTGCAAACTCTGGGTATCTCTCAGTGCGGACTGCAGCTGTCTCCTGATACCGACTCCTTCTCGGCTGGACTGCTCTTGGTACTGCTCAAGACCGGCAATGCGTTCCTCGGCGGCGCGGAGCTTGTCGGCCGCAGAGTCTGCCTCTTGTTGGTACTTCTTCACCAAGCCATTCGATGCTTCGACTTGGGATTGAAGGGCCGCAAGACGCTCATCGTTGACCTTGTTCGTGTCGGGAGCATCGCGGGCAGATATCTTGTCGAAACCAGCCAAGACTGCTTGACGGTGGGTTCGCGCTTCGGCAGCATGCTTCTCGGAAAGCTCCTCGGCATCACGAAGTCGTTGTGTGGCAGCCACAAGCTCTGCAGTTCGTGCCTCGTGCTCGATCTTGAGCTTGTTCAGTTGACTCTCCGTCTTTTCCCTCTGGCTACGCTCCTCCGCCAGCTTTGACTCGAAATGAGATTTCGCTTCTTCCGAGGCTACGATGGCAAGTTTGAGCGACTCGAACGTGGCCTGGTGGTCTTGGGAGCTGCCGGCGGCGTCTTCGTACTTCTTGACAACGTCGTCCTTCTCAATTCGCAACAACTCCAAAGCAGCAACTGCTTCAGAAGCTACAACCGATTGCTGGCGAGCTTCCTGCTGCGCCATGTGTAGTTCCGCTTTGAGACGCTCGACTTCTCCCGACGTCTGCTGCTTGTATGATTCGAGGTCGGCCATGCGTCGCTGAGCTGCATTAGTTGTGTCATCGGCCAGGAGGCGTGCCTTTTTCTCAGCCTCCAAGTCAGCCTTGGTAGTGTCGAGTCTCGTCTGGAGATCTTTCTGAACGTAGAGAGCTGAAGTCAACTTTCTGCTCATTTCGCTCGTCCTGATCTCAGCTTCGTCTCGCTCATTGTCAAGTTGGGGAGTGCTCGATGTGCTGCCTCCCATGCGGGCTGCTAGCTTCGCCTTGGCGTATACTGCCTCCTGGATTGCGGCATCACGTTGTCGTTCTGCTTCGGCAATTTGTTTGGCTGCAATGACAGCTTGCTTATCCACAGCACTCTGAACATTGGCGAGTTCCGCACGCATTGTTAGAAGAGCCTCGATGAGGGGTCGATCCTCATCGTCAAAAGTCTCCGTGGCCTTGTTCTCAAGAACGGGGCTATGGGATGTGTTGGGAACATAGCCGGCCTTCCGGGCAAGTTCGAGTTCTGAGGCGTACCAGGCATTTCGATTGCGAGCGGAGTCAAGCTCCTTAAGCAGGACCACGGTTTGAGAATTCCGAGCAGAGGACCGTCTAGAGAGCGGGTTGCTGGGTTGCCTGGTAGGTTGTGGCGGCGACGCGGGGCGCTGGACGGCTCGAACGTCTACGGGATTCTCAGCCGCGGCGGGAGGGCGATTTGGTCGTACGGGTTTGGTCTTGGGCGGTTCTCCATTAGTCTGCTCCGGCTTTACAGCCGCCGCCCTGGGTGCCTGCTGGGTAGGTGTCCTCCTGCCGTTGGTTACCGTAGCCTCGGGTTGGGTAGTGACCTCACGTGTAATCGGAGACTGATTGCTGCCGACCTTGGGTGAGACATTGCCTCGTTCGTTCGACTGAGCACGAACGCGACCCATCGCCGAGGTGTCAACGGTGGGCCTGGCTGGCGTAGGGCCCTGCGGAGGTGGTCCCGAGGGAGAAGTTGCTGCAGTCCTGGGGAGTTTCGAGCTGACGGGTGCAGCGTTGGGGCTGACCTGACCTTCTGGTCCGTTGGTGGGCGATTTGTGGCCATTCGGGGGAGCTGATGCCCCCCCGGTGATCCCTTTTCGGCCGTCAGGAGGTCCATTTGACCCATCACGCATTGGAGACGCGCGAGTTGCACCGCCCGTCTCGCCAGCACTTGGCCGTCGTGTCCCCTGAGGCACCCTTTGGGCGCTTTGCTGCTGCTGCTGCTGTTGTTGTTGCTGCGCATCGTTGGGATACCGAATCTTAGAGGTGTCCAAAGTGTAGAGAATGGCGAGGTCCGTACTGGATGCTGAAGCTGTACTGGGCTCTCCGCCGAGGACCACAATCGACTTACCGACTGTGGTCATGCTGTGCCCGGAACGAGGCGACGGAGAAGGCCCCATGTTCTGAAACGTGTACCATCGTCGAGAAGAGATCCTGAATGCTGCAAGATCGCCGAGATCTGTTCCTTCTTCGGTACGGCCTCCAAACACGTACATCACATCGTCGACAAGAGCAGCGGCGTGGCCCTCGCGAGGGGCTGGGATGTAGCCTATACAATCGAGCTGGGTCCATTTGTTGAAACCCGGATCATAGCACCAGACGTCGTTGAACCACTGGAAGCCATTGGTACCACCAAACCTGACAATCAGTCAGCGAGACACGCCAAGGACTCTTGTGTGTCGCTCGGAACTTACAGATACATCTTATCGTTGTACGTAACCATGGTGTGGTTCGTGCGCGCCGCAGGGATCTTAGGTGACGCCTCGCCCGCAACGAGAATCTCCCAACGGTTGTTAGGCATCTGCAATTGGTTGAGATCAAACGCCGAGAGGTCGTTCATAAAGAAACCTTCCACTTGTCCACCGAAAATGAAGATCTTGGAACCCAAGATGTTCAAGGTATGTCCATAGCGGCCCGAAGGCCGAGGACCTGCTGGCAAAGCTCGGGACCACTGCCTCGTTGCTGAACTGGATTAGCCTTGTCACAACTTGAAGCGCAAGCAAGCACTTACAAGTATTCAGCAAGTACAGAGTCTCGTCAAGAACATCCGCCTCGTCGATCTTGGTATCTCCACCGTACACAATGAACGCGTTGCCAACCAACAAACTAGAGTGACCGACTCTGGGCCCTGGACCCTCGGCCGTCGTGGCCAAGGGGTAGCAGGCCATGTTGCCACCCGCTTCTATCATCCATAGATCTCCCTTCACGGTCGAGCTGTTGATCAGACCTCCCATCATGTAAATGTCGCCTTCCTTAGAGGAGATGGAATTGACGGCGGCACCATAACGAGGGAACGGACTCGGGTGCGTCGAGGTGAAGGTTATTCGTCGTTGGGACCAAGGATATAGCGACGCATTCGCGCCGTTCATCTGAGCGCCGTTTCGAAACTGCAGCAATAGTCAGTAATAAGAACTGGTAACGACCGTGGCCCGGTAATGTCCGTAGGTTGACTGACCGGCAGGTCACTGTGCTGTTGATGTTGCTGCGAAGTCTGGTCGGCGCTTCCAGTACGGCGATTGTGTGCCTGATCAGGACTGCCACTGTTCCCATCGTTGTCGACCGAATTTACGCTGCCGGTCGGTGTTGCGCGGTGTTGCACTGCATTCTTCTCCGCGATGCGAGCGCTCGCGCTCTGGATGGAGCCCTGGGATCCTGCGTTGGAGTTGGCATCACGATTGGCCAAGGACCTCTCCGGGTGCCTTTTCGATTTGAATAAGAAGGCCATTGTGACGAAGAAGAAGCCGCTCGGCGGCGGAAGACGGGCGCGAACAGTAGCAAGTCTCTATGTCGCGACCAAAGGAAATGTGGCAATCGTAAATGGATGTCGCCGCGGGTACGAGACTATCACGGGAAAGGGGAGATGGCCAGAGCGATCGGTGGCAAGAGCGTAAACGCGGGTGTTGGCGTTGTCTCGATCGGGTGGGAAGTTCCGGCCGGGGACGCAGGAACGGGACAAATGGTGCTCGAGGCTCGAGATGGCTGGGCTAGCATCGGATGGAGGCGCAGGAGGGAACAGAGTTGTCGTAGTAAAAGTTTCTGGTTCAACCTCCCGAATTTTTGGGAAGCACGGGGCGAGGGGGTTGGAGAACGGAGTTGGATGGATGCGATCCAGCACACGTCCAGGAGCGCGGGCCCTGATTCGTGCTGGCGGCCAAGCAGTCGATCGGATTTATTTCAGGGAGTCGGGAGTCGGGAGCCGGATGGAGGAAGGGAGTTTCCCGGTCGCGCAGAACGATGAAAGCGCCGTGGGAAAGGCCGGGGCGATGAAAGGGAGTCGGACGATAGAAAGAAGGACAGTACGAAGTACGGATCGTAGTTGATGGGGACGGGGCGTGGAGGATTGGCGGAGGTTGGCAGCAAGTTAGAAAAAAGGCGACTGCCCTGGCCATTCCCCTGTTAGATGCAGTTTCCTAACCTGAGTTAACAATGTCCTCAGTCCTCGCTGCACCTTGCTGCACGCACCGCCGACGCCTTGCCATGCACCTACAGCGGCAACGCACCGGACGTGTCTCTCCTCACTGGCTGGCGCCTCCTGTAACCTCCCAAGCCCTCCGCCTTGACTGGACTTCAGGGCTTCTGTTCCTGGCGCAGTGGCACTCATGTGCAGGAAACTGGGCCACCGAATGCCCTGTTGTTCTTCGCTGTCGAGCCACGTCCCAGCCAATCGCGGATCCCGCCTACACGAGTGGATCGGCCTAAACGAACATTTTTTTAGGGGTTGCAGGGCTTGCGCGCACCAAGAGGACAGTGCCGCTCTGCAGCCGACATGGACACTTGGGCTTTGTGGAGATAGCTTTGGGGGGGGGGGGGTGGATACTAGTCAGGTACACGGCCACGCGTGACTCGACTCGCGCGGCATCAGGTCGACTCGGTGTACCCTGCAGGGGTTGTACAACGCCATCCCCTTTTGAAATCCAGGGGCTGGACATCTGATGGTGCTTTTGACACTGTACAGCAACCGCTGCCGACCACTCATCACTCCTTCCATGAGAAGATCTTCCAACTGTTTCTCCTCATCAGCACTGCAGGAACAAACGGCCAGGGCACGTCCTTGGTTTCGAGGTTTCTTGTCTCGAGAGGAATCCATTGTGTTCATTCTCCTGTCCTGTCCCGTCAAGTGACGTTCTCTAAAATCGGCCGAGAGTCCCCAGATCCGCACCTTCTAACAATTCGGCAATGACCTCCAGCTCCTTGCTAATATTATAAGTTAAGGGGTATTACGGCTTGCCATCACAGCCTCACCATGGGGTCGGTTTGCCTTGAGCGGGAAATGCTGTGACCAGGGTTTGCCAGCACTAAGTGAGCGAGGTGTTTGCGTCAAGCACGAAGCACACACGAATACGGACCCCATCCTGTGGCATGGCTGAGGTATTACGCATGCCCTGCTTCTTGACTTGAGGTGAGGTTATATGCGATGCATGAGAAGGACTTGATTCCCATCTGTTTCATGCCTTTGTTGGACGCAGCTGGTCGATACCAAGGGCTATAGGTTCCATCGAGACCAGGTATCCGTACCTGACTTGACGACGGGAGTCCACGCCTGCACGTCATTTCTTAAAGAGCCCAGCTCGCCTCCGTGCTGTACTCCGTACGTTTCCCAATTCCCACAGCCTGTCGAACGTTGAGACCCTAAAACGACCCGCCGCAATAACAAGTCACCCATGTTACGCTCGGTTCCGGTCGTTCAACCTGTTAAAACCGGGTTTATTCCTGACCGTAACCGTCACGACGTTGGCCCTTCCGGACATTAAATGAGTCTTGCCTCATGTCGCTGACGGAGCTCTTCGCCTTTCAATCATGGCCTCGCTTGTTTCAAGTTTCCCGCTAATTCTGAGTGGGTGCGGGTGAGGGCACGGGCCAGAAGAATTCAAGGCCCACCCCCTCAACCTTTGAGATTCTGCGGAAAGGGAAAAAGGGGAGAAGATAGAAAGAAACATTCTTGGCTTCGATGCGTCATGGTTGTCGACTTCAGAACCGAGAAACGCTTGAACTTTGGTTTCCCGCGCCCTGCCCTCGTAATTTCAGTTTCCTCACGGTTAGTACATGGATTCAATTGCACCAGAGGCCCAGCCCGACAAGGACCAGACAAGCCGTCCCGTGACATACTACACTACGTACTCTGTACTCTCCGTTCGACGTCCTCGCTTGAAATGTTAGTATGTACGGAACTCTATGCAAAGTACGGATACGTGCTCACCCGTCCTTCGAAATACTGATCGCCCTTTCTCACCGGCATCAACCTTCCTGCTGATGCGGCTTCATCCACCACCGCCGGTGAACGGAGAGGTGTATGTAAGAAACTTGACCGTTGGGCACCCCGGCTCCTATCTTTGTGCTCCATGTCAACATTCCGATTTTCCTTTCACACCTCAACTCGGGTCTGGCACTCTCCACTACCATCAAAAGCAAATGCAACCTCAGAGAAGCTCCTGCGCAGCCTGATTCCAAATCAGGACATTGGTCTTGGGAACACAGACTCCAGCCTGGCACCGACTCCGGAGATTGTCATGGCACCCGTCCATTGGGTGACGAGGGCTCCGTCCATGAATCCTAACTGCAAAGCAATCACAGCCCCTTGTGTGAACTGAATCCTGACTGAAGACGTCGAGGAGTGGATGAGAAAGTCTCTCAGCGATTCCGTACTACGTAGGAGGAATCATGCGCATGTACTTTAGGACCTTTGATGACCAACGCATCGCCTCCCAAGATCAAATCAACCGGCAATCCACACAATTGCATCCCGATTTAGCTGTTCGACGCTGGAAAACGAGAGACACACGTTGAGCCAACTGACGCGAACCCGAGATCCAGCAAGTCGGGACTGGACACACGGAGCATGGTTGGTAAGCCTACACGACACGGCACAGCGCAGCTTGTTGCATGACGAGCATGTGAATGGTGCATCCCTTGAAGTTGGGCCTTGGTTCGTCTGAGCTTCAATTGGGTGAGGCCACGGCGGCAGCCTCCAAAAGTTCTTAGCCGCGCTAAAAGCGCCACTAGCCCAAAAAAGGCAATATGATAATAGGAATGGTTGCTACGCAGTAAGAAGGTGTGCAAAATGAAGCTATTGCCGGCCTTCCTGATATTCATTTCCTCCTTCAAGCTCAATGATTTTCTGTACATGTATAGAAATTCTTTCTATCCAAGCCTGGATCTTATCCCGCGGAAGTTCTTTCCAAGCTGCCTTCCAAGCCCGTACGGCCTCGGCCCTAGTCTTCGGTGCGCCCTTCTTCGTGGTGGCCCTCTTCAAATACGACCAACACGGCTCTATCGCATTTAAATCTGGTGAATTACCGCACCAAAGAAGCCGCCGGACTGCATGAAGGTCATATAGGCGCTGTTGGGCGTGATGAGCGTTTGCGGGAGCCTTATCCTCTTGGACAACGGTATCAGGCCGGGTCTTTATGCATTCCTTTGCAAACGGAAGCATAAGAGGGACCAAAATGACTGCCTGATATCGCCACCAGTCAACCCCTTTCCTTGTTCCTCTCATCAGCTTACCAGTCGCTTTTTTCCATTTCCAAGTAGGCTTCTTGCCCGGAAGGTTGTGTAAGTTCAATCTTCGAAGGCTATTCTGAAGCTCCCACTCTTCCTGCATAATAGGCTCAAGCTCCTCGTTCAGTTTATCGATCTTCTCTTGAGCTTCTTTCCTCTCGCCAACAGTCTCAGGGCCCCAGCAATGACAAGGACCCTTTTTATCATAGGAAATTTATCATAGGAAAAACACCCCCAGAACATGAACTCAGATGCCCCTTTCCACCTCTCGCGAATACAGCTTCGCAAGAACCGCTCGTTGGCGCTCTCCACACACGATAGCCCCCTCGGCGGTGGAGCAAGATAATGGAAGTCTCGTCCGACCAAATGACGTTCTTCAAATCCTCGAGCGTCCAATCCTTATGGGCAATACACCAGTTAAGGCGTTCCTGCCTCATCCTCTTCGTCAATCCAGGCTTCCTCGTCGGCTTGGTCTTGCGGAAGCCAGCAGCCTTGAGAACCCTTCGGACCGTTGTGGCGGAGAGCTGGAAGCCCTCTGCGCTGAGCTCGCCAGCGATATCAGCACAGGTTTTTACCCTCCCGTATCGGTCGCGGCGTACCTTCGCGATCACGGCCCCTTTAGCCTCCTCTATACACTTGATCGGTCGGCCGCTTCGTGGGGCATCTTGGAGGCAGGAATTTCTAATAATCAGAGGTCGTTTATTGGGGTCGAACCCTCGGGATATTGCTCGCGCATAGATATCGTTGATAGTGCCTTTTTAGAGGCCTGTGATAGCGACTAACTCGGCTGTGGTCTTCCCGCTACAAGGAGCCTTCAGGGAAACCACAAAGGCCCGGGTCGCGATGTCTGTATTGGGAGCCATAGCTAGAAAGATACAAAATTGAAGGAAAAGCTGGAAATTCCTCCCTAGCTAATTTGGCAGTGCGGGGGTTCAGACCGACTCTGCTTGCTTTTTTGTGGCTGCTGCTAGCGTCTTGGCGGCCGAGAACTTTTGGAGGCTGCCTCCGTAGAGCATCAGACAAAAGCAAAACCACGTGAAGGGTCACGCGCTCTTCGTGCTCTTCCCAGTTGGGCATAGTGCTTGCGCTCGCACTCAGCGACGAAGGATAAAGGCGGCCGTGCGGCTGGAGGCATCGGAGCCACGTGAGTTAGAGAGGTACATGGACGGAGATAATGAGCCCTAACGTCCAAGATGCGACGTGAATGATGTAAAGCAGGGACTCAATGCGTGGTGAATCAAGGAGCGCGTTGATAGCCGAGCAACTAAGAACCCCGCCATTCACCGCTTTATGGATTAGGAATCCGAGAATTGGGAGTCGGCAAGGGAAGAATTAATGGCGTCCAGTAGCAGCTGCTTCCACCTGAGGTTTCGTGTTACCACAGCACCTTAGCACCTTCCACTGCTCGGCCACCCGCTGGAGCTCGCAGCAAAGTTGCCGGCAGGTGCTGCCCAGTTTGCCAGTGTCCCGTCAGCAGCGACCACCTGCCAGCGCCCAGAAGCTAAGGGAGGGCAAGCGCCTGCCAGCTGTTGCTTCTCTACCGGGAGTCTCATTGGGTTCCGGTCCATGGGTTCCTAATTTCTAGTTCCTAATTTCTCCAGCTGGTCATCCGCTTGGCCACCAACCTCAGTCCAAACTCTCGGATTATCAACCCTCAACATCCAACCCCCAGCTTTGATACCCTGCTGTCATACTTTTCCCGCTCCTCGGCTCGGCGACTCCCTCGCAGCTCCTCGCACGCGAGCTTCGTCGCCATGCTCGTTTGAACTCCCGAATACGTCATGACCGCGGCGTTGATCCCACAGACGTCACCCGCCGACCTGCTCCCAAGCCGCTCCTCCTCCACGAACTCCAAATTATCGCCGGCCCAGGACCGCCGCCACCACCACGAACACGCCCTTGCCCGCTCCCGCGTGGCCGCGACCGACGCCGCCATGGCTTTCAGATCCGATACAATCGGCTACTCTGCGCATATCGTCGAGACAAACGGAACCACGTCAAGAGCGCGGACAATCGCCAACGGCCGTTCCGCCTATGACTCGAGTGTCAATGGAGACGACGATGCGCGACCTTCAAGCGCCCCAGGTCGACGAAACGGGATCCCTTCCGCGCACACGAGAGACGACGTGAACCCGCCGAGAGCAAACCGACCCGTGAAGCCATTGCTTCTGCGTTCCAAGAGCGACTACGCGCACCGAGCCGTGGACGATGCAGAGCCGCTCGAAGACGAGATTGTCGAATGGGGAGCCAGACATGGATTCGAGGACCACTACCAGTCCGAAGATATCATCTCTCACCTTGCGAATGTAAGTTGACCTTCCCACTTTATTTGTTCGTCCGCACTCCTGCGAACCTCAAACCCCCCACCGCGGGCCAAGAGCTCGTTCATCTGGTTCGTCCTTGGAGTGCCCACTTGGATGCTTCATGTCTAGACAAGATTGACTTCATCGCTTCCGAGCTTTGAGTCTTCCAAGTCGCCAAGAAGTTGAAATTTCCTCCATAGGCAGCTGTGTTGCTGTATGCTCCAAAGGCTTCTCCGGTGGCTACTGCTTTCCACCTGGGTTGGGCAATTGTTCTTGACATTTCGTCTTAGCCTTGTCAGCTAACACCACTTAGAATTGGTACATGTACTATACAGATAAACGACACGAAACGACCGGCAAACCGAAACCCCTTCAGTACGAGCTCCAAGACTGGCGCCAGCGAGACCGACTCAAAACCGTTTCTGCTGCCCTCGCAGTTTGCCTAAATATCGGTGTTGAACCGCCGGATCAGTTGAAAACCAGTCCTGGCGCCAAGCTCGAGGCATGGACTGATCCAACGGTACCGCCAATCCAGAAAGCCCTGGAAAACATCGGTAAGGCGCTCCAGGCGCAGTACGAGACGCTGGCGATCAGGGCGCGGTATAAGCAGTATCTTGATCCGTCAGTGGAGGAGACTAAGAAGTTTTGCATTTCATTGCGACGAAACGCCAAGGATGAGCGAGTTCTAATGCACTACAACGGACATGGAGTACCAAAGCCCACCGCCTCCGGAGAGATTTGGGTCTTCAACAAGAACTACACCCAGTATATTCCTGTATCACTCTACGATTTGCAACATTGGCTTCAAGCGCCCACAATTTTTGTGTGGGACTGTTCGGAAGCTGGCAATATTCTCAACAACTACCACCGCTTTGTCGAGAAGCACGAGGAGGAAGAGGATGAAGCTATTGAGCGAGACCCCAACTATGCGAAGACGAACTTTCGACCATACATCCATCTGGCGGCCTGTGCCGTGAAAGAGAATCTGCCAACGAACCCCAAGTTGCCTGCTGATCTGTTTACGGCTTGCCTGACCACTCCTATCGAGATGGCTTTATGGTTTTTCGTCCTACAGAACCCATTGAAGACCACCCTGTCTCCGGAAAGGGCCAAGAAGCTTCCTGGCCGGCTTCAGGAACGACGTACTCCTTTGGGCGAACTGAACTGGATCTTCACCGCCATCACGGATAGCATCGCGTGGACAACGTTGCCCAGGGACCTCTTCCGCAAGTTCTTTCGCCAGGACCTCATGGTTGCTGCCTTGTTCAGGAATTTCCTCCTTGCCCAGCGTGTCATGACCGTCTATGGTTGCCACCCCCAGTCTTACCCCGAACTCCCGGACACGCACCAGCATCCTCTTTGGGCGACGTGGGATCTCGCCGTCGATACGGCCTTGTCTCAGCTTGCTATGCTGGAGAAGAAGGAGAACGAAGGCCTCGACTACGATTACCAAAACTCCAGCTTTTTCACGGAACAGCTGACCGCCTTTGACGTCTACCTCACTCGGGGTGATGCTATGGCGCAAAAGTCTCCAGACCAGTTGCCGGTTGTTCTTCAGGTGCTCCTCAGTCAACAGCATAGAGTGCGGGCACTGATCCTCTTGGGCAGGTTTCTTGACCTTGGGCCCTGGTCAGTACAACTTGCGCTCAGCATCGGGATATTCCCTTACGTTCTCAAGCTTCTGCAATCTGCAGCGGCTGAACTGAAGCCGGTCATGGTTTTCATCTGGGCACGACTCATTGCCGTGGACATTTCCTGCCAACAGGACCTTATCAAGGATAGTGGATACAGCTACTTTGCCCAGATTCTGAAGCCATCCGAGGGACTTCCGGTCGTTGACAGCGACGAGCACAAAGCCATGTGTGCTTTTATTCTCGCCATGCTCTGCAAGGGTTACAAGAACGGCCAGATGGTGTGCAATCAGACGGACATCATGTCGTACTGCTTGACTCATCTTCAGAACGAGGAGAACCCCCTTCTGCGCCAGTGGGCATGCCTCTGCATCAGCCAGCTTTGGCAAGATCTTCCCGAGGCGAAGTGGCGAGGCATTCGGGAAAATGCCTACGTGAAGCTGGCATGCTTAAACAAGGATCCATGCTGCGAGGTGCGGGCAGCCATGGTCCACGCCATGACAACGTTCCTCGGCATTCCTGATCTGACAGAAGAGGTTGCTCGCATCGAGGAGTCGATTGCGTGGACAATCCTTGAGATGGGCAATGATGGAAGTCCCCTGATTCGTAGGGAGTTCGTCGTCTTCCTATCCCGCTTCGTCGTTCGCTTCGAGAACAAGTTTCTGGTTGCCGCCTTCGAACAACTGTCTGAAGAGAAGGAATATCTGATGTTCCCACCCGACGATGATGGCTCGGAGCATAAGATGGGACTCCATTACGCGAGACCCGACCACCGAAACCAGGATGGAAGCATCAAGCCTACTGCCCACGGTCTTTCGCACAACACGGTGTACATGGCACTGTGGAAACTCGCCCTGGTTCTGAGCGTTGATCCTCATCCCGAAGTGCAACGAGAGGCCACCATTGTCGTCGATTATGTGCACCATGCTCTCCTCCACTCGAGCGCAGGCGCCGCGGCGCAGTTGGTGATGAGCGAGATTCAAAGGCGCGCAACCCGACTGGCGTATAAGAATGCGGCCAATGCCAACCAACGAAATGCCGTCGTCGGGGCACCCAGCGCACAAGCGCAGCCTTCTCCTGGTTTGCTGCGCAGGACGGCCAGTATCTTGTTCCAGTCGTTCATTAGCACCGAGGACAAGTCAAGACCGACGACGCCGACGTCTCCCGCCCTTCCCAGGTCCCCTTCGTTGAAGTTGACCCCAAGCCAGCTGTCCGCTCTCCCCGAGCAAAGCGACCATTCGACGTCGTCCTCCCCGTACCACGCCGCGCCAGAACCCATGTCAGGAGCATACGTGGAACGGGAGCTTAAGAAGGCACCGACACTTCCCTTAAAGAGTCGATTCCTTGAATGGTCCATCGAATACTTCCGCGAGCCGCAGATGAAACCCAGCGAGGCGGATGAACCCGGTAGCACCGAGTACAACGAGCGACTCTGGCGAAGGGCCCGGAACGAGAATATCCTGCGAGAGACGCAGCCGCTTAAGCAGCAAGCTGGTAGTCATAGGTGGAACAATCAGCTCGGTATTGTCAACAACGGTGCTCAGCCTGCCAAGATGACCTTCCACCAATTCGAGGATCATTTGGCTGTGGCTGACGATGCAAACACGGTCTACGTGTGGGATTGGAAGAAGCAGGGGCGCCTGAGCCAGTTCAGTAACGGCAACCCCGAGGGCTCGAGGATTAGCGACATGAAGTTCATCAACGAAGATGACCAGGCATTCTTGCTTACCGGATCATCCGACGGAGTGATCAGGGTCTATCGCAACTACGACTCGGAACAGCAAGTCGAGCTCGCATCAGCCTGGCGAGCTCTGACACATATGGTGCCCAGCAACATCAACTCGGGCATGGTGTTTGACTGGCAGCAAGTGACTGGACGGGTTCTCGTGGCGGGAGATGTCCGGGTCATTCGCGTGTGGTATGCGGCGTACGAAACGTGCATCATGGACATTCCAGCCCGGTCCGGATCGTGCGTGACATCGTTGACGTCGGATCAGATGACGGGCAACATCTTCGTGGCCGGCTTTGGAGACGGTGCCGTGCGAGTCTTTGACACTCGAAACCGACCACAGGATTCAATGGTGCGCAAGTGGAAGGAAGAATCAGATCGGCAATGGATCAAGAGCGTCCACATGCAGCGAGGCGGTCAGCGGGAACTTCTCACTGCCAGCCGCAACGGCAAAGTCAAGGTCTGGGACATCCGAATGGACAAGCCACTGCACTCTTTCCAGACAACCCGAGGCACGCTTCGTACGGCGAGTACACACGAGCATCTCCCGGTATTTGCAGTGTAGGTGACATCTAGGCCATTGGATTTCAGGATGCAGACAGGAGCTAACACGAGTAAACAGGGGCACGTCAAACCACAGCGTCAAAGTATTTAATCTGGATGGAAACGAGTTGTCAACAGTCGAACCGTACTCGAGCTTCTTGCAACAGAGTCGAAGCTCTCCCATTTCGGCAACGGCGTTCCATCCACACCGACCCATCCTTGGCTGCGCTGCACGAGGCGACTATCACATTAATCTATTTACCTGTGAGAAGTCGGAACCGCTGTCCCTTGGATAGGACCCTTTGCGCACCAGGTTCTTTTCCTCTTCCTAATGTCCGAAGAGAGAGTGGACGACGTGGGAGACGACGGCGAGAAGCGAAGTCCAGACGGAGATGAAAGGCCGGAAGTGCCGTGATAATGGTGACTCTGCTCGGGGAGCGAGTTCGGAGGAACTTTAATTCGAGCACTTGATTCCAGGGCAGGGGGCAATGATTTATGGGCGTTCGGGGGCAATGGCTAGGTGGTGAGACGAAGCGAGGGGGCAAGGTTAGGGGAGGCTTCGCATGCGGGCACGTTCGCCCAGGGCCGGAAGAAGGATTCCAGGTCGTATACGGGAGTCGGTCATATGAGGAAGTGTCACGTTGGAGAGACTTGAGACTTGAAGGATAAGAGACGTCTCTGCTTCAGCTACTGGTAGTATTGCACGATACAACTAATAAGCAACCACGACTAGTTTCAATCTTGAGAGTGCTCATTGGTGAGGCGGTGATTGATTTGCAAGTTGGGACGTACGACTCCAAAAGTCTCGAGATTTATCAGGCAAGCCGGCGGCTGGTTGCGCAAAGGTGGCGGAGGACGGACGGGAGACGGGAGGCTGGAGACGGTACCTGACGAATGATGGGCGGCACACGTCGTCGCAGGTACCTGCGCCATGGATCTTCTTCGGTGTTGGCCCCCCACCATGACGGAGGTTGTGGCGGGGCAGGTACGGCCACCCGCAACAAGCAAGTCAGCAACCCCGCCATTTTCAACCACAGAGACCACACAACCACACCACCGACCAAAAGGTACACACATTTTGTGACCTTACCACCCCCCCAACATCGACAAGAGTCACCGCCTCCTTGTTGCCTGATTCTGCTCCGGTCTCGTTGCTCGCCGGTGACTGGCCAATTCGACTCCATCCAAAGCAAAGGACTTGCTTTATAACCGAAGCTTCGATTTTCCCTTCCCCTCTCCGACCAACCCATCTTTTCTGCATCTTCGAGTTTTTTTCCCCTCCTCATCGATCCAACATGAGTGACGCTCCCACCGACGCCGCTCCTCCCGTCGAAAAGGCCCCCGAGGCCGCTGCTCCCGCCGAGGGCGCTCCCGCCGAAGGCGGCGAGCCGGGTCCTTCCAAGAAGGCGCTGAAAAAGGCCGAGGCCAAGGCGAAGAAGGAGGCCGAGAAGGCTCGCCGCGCTGCTGAGCACAAGGCCAACCAGGAGGCGGCCAAGAAGGCGGCCGGCAACGCCGAGGACCTGGCCAAGGACAACTACGGCGACGACCACCACACCATCAAGGTCGACGCCGAGAGGGTCGCCCTCAGGGCCGTTGGTGAGGAGCACCTGGGCAAGACCATCAAGCTCCGCGCCTGGATCCAGAATGCCCGCATGCAGGGCGCCAAGATGGCCTTTGTCGAGCTTCGCGAGGAGCGCAACTGGGCCATCCAGGCCGTCGTCGCTGCCAGCCCCGAGGGCACGCCCGTTTCCAAGCAGATGGTCAAGTGGATTGGCGCCCTGAGGCTCGAGAGCTACGTCCTGGTCGAGGCCACGGTCGAGAAGCCCCTGGAGCCCGTCAAGAGCGTTCGCGTGTCTGACTACGAGCTTCACATCAAAAAGTGCTACTGCATCGCTGCCGGGCCCGAAGTTCTGGGAATGGGTCTCGCCGTTGCCAACAAGGCCGTCACCAACCTCGACGACGAGGATACCAGCGATGCCAAGGACATCACCGAGGGCGTCGAGAACCTCGCCGTCGACAACGTGCCGGGCGCCAGCATGGCCACTCACCTCAACAACCCCGTCATGCACAAGCGTGCCCCCGTCCAGCAGGCCATTTCCGATGTTCGCATGACGGTTCGCAAGCTGTTTTCTGAGTATCTCGAGGCCAGGAACTTTGTCCAGTTCGAGGCTCCCTGCTTGATCAACGCTGCCTCGGAAGGTGGCTCCAACGTCTTCGGCCTGCCCTACTTTGAGAAGCAGGCGTACCTTGCGCAGTCTCCCCAGTTCTACAAGCAGATCGAGATTGCTGGTGGCCGAAAACGCGTCTTCTGCATCGGACCTGTGTTCCGTGCAGAGAACTCCAACACTCCCAGACATATGACCGAGGTATGTACAGTTTCCTTTCAAACTAGTCAGACGACAAGGCAGAATAAAACGTGGCTAATCTGCTCCAGTTCACCGGTCTCGATCTCGAGATGGAAATCGAGGACGACTACCACGAGGTTATGCACATGCTGGAGGGTGTTCTGGTGTACATCTTCCGGGGTCTCCAGGAGCGATGCGCGGAACAGATTGCTCTCATCCGCACCATCTATCCCTCAGAGGAGTTCCTCCTCCCCGAACCCGGCAAGGAAGTCCGCATGACCTTCGCCGAAGGCCAGGCCCTGCTCCGAGCTGAAGGACCCGAGGAGTACCGCAACGTGTCCGACGACGAGGACATGTCGACGCCCCAGGAGAAGGCCCTCGGCGCGCTGGTTCGGGAAAAGTTCAAGACCGACTTCTATGTCCTAGACAAGTTCCCCGAGAGCGCTCGGCCCTTCTACGCCATGGAAGACCCCGAAAACCCAAAGGTGACCAACGCATACGACTTCTTCATGCGGGGACAGGAGATTCTCTCTGGCGGTCAACGTATCCACGTGCCCGAGGCGCTGGAAGCGCGGATCCGCAAGAAGGAGGTCGACCCCGCCAGTCCCGGCATCAAGGACTACGTGGACATTTTCCGCAGCGCAGGTGTTCCTCCTCACGGCGGCGGCGGCATCGGCCTCGACCGTGTTGTGGCCTGGTACCTGAACCTGCCAAGCGTTCACTTGGCCAGCTACTACCCTCGCACGCCCAAGCGACTACTGCCTTAAGGTGGAAACCATCAAGGAGGGATATAAGAGGGTGCGTGAGTTGCGTTTGTTTGTGTGTGTGTGTGTGTGAAAGAGAGCGAGTGTCTGAGTGTGAGATATTGTGTGCGAGGGTGCGAGTGCATGCGTGTGTGCATGCATGCATGCATGCATGTATGTGGGCTCTTCGAATTCGGGATAAAAGAAGAAAGCAACAAGGGGGCATTGGAAGAGTCCACGCCCCCCAGAGGACTTTGGCGTGCCGGGTGGAAGGGTCATGTTCTGGAGCTTGTTCGTACGTTTGGGGGGCCTTGGGCAATAGAGTCGAAAGATCTACAGAGTACAGGAAGCATATGATTGTTACACTAGGGGGCCCCGGACGCTGGTGCATGTGCTATGACGATTCTGATGCTCTTAATGTCGTCGTGCTGAGATGGCCGCAGGTTGGCGGGCGTTGAGCCTCAGCTCGATGTCTGTTGGAGCCAGCCACGGTCAGCTAGGAAACCGGGGGGACCAGGGACATTGGGGGACTGATGTTGACGTATGGATTGATCTGCGACGCCGCTATGCGTGCTTTGTGGGATCCCGTTCCGCCAGGGGGCCCGTTGGGAGGGGATGGACAACCCCCCCATATGGAGGACCCTTGGGATATCCATGCCTGAGAAGCCCGTAAAGACCCATGAGAGTGAACCCTTGGTTAGTGTAGGAGCAGACCATCTGAGAAGGGGGGAGCAAAAGGCCCGGGAAGGAAGACAGGGTCGTCTCGAGGATGGTGAAGAAGGGTTTAGTTGCGTCTCTGTCAGCTTCGCCGGCAGTCGAGTGGGATGGGAGTGTGAGGCGTGTAAGATATGATATGTGAGTACCGAACGCCCCGGTTGGGAAGCTCCGGAGCGGCTTGTCTCGGCGGCGCAGCCCGACGTTTCGCTGGCGGGGGAGATTGAGCGACGATACCAGGGGTGTTTGGCGGGAAAAACAAATATGCCATCTTCCACGGCAAAGGAGCCTTTACGGCCCTGCCATAGGCGAAGTGCACAAGGGGCAAAAACAAGCGAATATACAGGATAGAGGAGCATCCGGCCCTGGTTTCATGATGTGCCTGCTGCGTCATTTCGCCGAGATGGACGCCATCTGTGCGTATGTACATATCGTACGGACCGCACACACGCCAAACCGGTGTGCATAAGTCGGTACGCATATCGAGTTGATGAGTTGTTTAATCAGTTGCTGCCTTTTGCGTCTCACTGCATTGCATTGCATTTGTTTGCTTTGTCTTGCCTCTCTTTGCTTTGTCTCCCCTCGCCTCGCTTGACCGAGCTGTAGTTTCTGTTGAGTAAAAGTGCCGCGTCGAGCTCGACACGAAACTGAGTGCAACTTCAGGTCGTCTTGGCGTTCCGACAGTGCATCTCATCATCGAGGTCCGGAGAACGGACCCGGACATAGGCACACGGTCGTCCGTTGACTCTTTCTAGTCCTCGAGTTCCCAGGGGGGTCAGGTCTCAGGGAGCACCGTTGGAGCTTGTGAGGAGTCGACTAGACACAACGCCTGATGAGACCCAGGTGGGTGCATAGAGCAGCGCGGATAGGCAGTCAGTCAAGGACCCTTCCTACATCCAATTCTTCATTACCGCTTCCGGTCGTGTGCCGTTGAAGAAGGTTGGTTGGGCCATCCAGGCCACCAAGCGATTTGACTTTGCCCAAGCTGCGTTGGGCATAGCCAGACAGGGAGTTCTCGTGTTCGTAGGGCCGTAGGGCCGCAGGGACCCTGAGGTTTGGGGGCCTGAGGCTTAGCAGGCGGCCGACTGAGCAGAAGCGCGGTTGGAGCCCTGGAGCCCTGGAGCCTTTCTGATATTTCTTCCCATTCCCAATAGCGGGCGGTGGGGAAATGAGGGGCGTGTGAGATGGGTGGAAGTCGGTTTTGAAGAGTGAGGAGGACATTAGGACACTTTGGGAAGTTGCTTGGAAGATCTTCTGTAAAAACTGATATCCGGTCTAGGGCGGAAGACGAAGTGCGAAAGAGACCAGAGACATGGAAGAAACGGCTCCTATTAGACCCTCATCACTGATTATCTTTGTCCGGAAGCCTGGCGATGTTTTTTCATGTGTTGAGTTGCCGTCGACCCGTGTAAGTGAGGTGTGGGGGAGTTGAGGGGAGAACGCCCGCTGAAGTTATCAACCACCCATTGCGCTGGAACCGGTGCCACACACCTGGGAACAAAGAAAATATCAGATCAGTGTCATCGTTGCACCGTATGTGGGAATTCCTCTCACTCAGGGAAACCCAGACCAAGCGGAATGCCGTGCGGAACGAACGGTCGGGATGCGGGAATGCCGGGCACACGAAGGATGCAGCCACGGTTGCCACGGCTTCGTGAAGCCAGAAGCTAATGCAGATACCGAGACATGTCGATGAAAAGTGACAGAGATGGAGGGAAATGGGATTTCAAAACTCCCAAGACGGAAGATGCCGTCATGGCAGTCCAGACTCGAGTCTATCAGGGGTTAGGCGGGTAGGGTCCTGCATGCTGCGAGACGATACCCTACGGGATGTGACGCGAGGATCCAGTGACCCCAACAATCCACCCGTTGGAGACGAAAGTCAGTCAAATGGCGGTGGCGTGTGCTTACCTGGTCAGTTGCTTTGCCGATGATTTTTTCACCCGTCTCGAGAATGTGAAAGCCGGCTGCCCTTTCCCATCTTCCCATGACGGAACTAGGATCCTGGATAAATGGATCTGACCTGTCAACAAGCGGGATGATGTGACTGGGGGAAATTTGGGATGCGTGCGTGGTTGGTGTCGAAAAGGCGATTGCCTAGGCGAAAAGGACAAGGGCCTTGATGGCTCCGTGTGTGCTTGGCATGGGGCCTAGACTCTGGGACCGCCTTGTCGACGAAGAAGCTGGAGCAAAGTTGGTCTGACAGGCGGGTGATGGGCGTGATAGGCGTGTAATGATCAGGACGGCGGTCTAGTTTTTTTTTTGGCGAAAAAGTATTAATTAGAGGGAAGAATGGGACGGGACAGCTGGGCACGTGGGTTATTCAAGGTTGGGGTAACCTTCATCCGTACCTTCCTTCTGCTGGCATGAAAAGAGCGGAAGGAGAGAAGCTGGAAGGGGCGAAGGAGCGGCAAGTGCAACCACGGCTCAAGCATAAAAACATAAGAACGGGAAAGGAAGGAACCATCAACAAGCATCTGGACTCTCGGGGGATGGAGCACCCGGTGAAGACCCTTGATGCATCTCGACGAGGATTGAAACACTGGAAGATTCCCATCCATCCATTCCAGGATTCCCAGGACCAGGGGCGGGGCGGCCGTTGGGAAAGCTTAGATGGGATTTCCGAGTGGGAGATTTCACTGATCATCCACTACTTTTGCACCGTCGAAGCAACCAAAACCCGCCTCGCCCGCCTCTCGTCACCATACGAATAGGGACGGGTGTCTTCTGGTTATGAAACAGCGGCTTTGTCTGTTTTCTTTTTCCTTTTGCTAAACAAGGATAGACCTTTGTCATCCATGGAGCCATGTTCCTGGCAAGCCAACTCGCCCTCCAACAAACCCGTCCAAGTTCGTCCAGCTGCCTTATGCTTTACCAAGCTGCTGGAAGCCTCTTCCGCCGCAGTTATCATGCCATGGTGACTAGCTTCATCCATATTATAGGTAAGCCAGCCGTTTCGTGCGGTATGTCTGCATGGCCCCCATCTCCCTAATGCGTCATTCTGCTTTTAATCTAGCCCGGATCTGAAAATGGAACGATGACGGAAAGGATTTGGAATTGTGACGAGTTGACCGGTGCCAATCATCCACACACTCACCATCAATCCCTGCCCAGTCTTTCAGTCCCTCTCAGTCCTCGACTCACCCCATTTCATCACTCCCATTTCAATACTTTTTTAAGGTTTCCGTCCGCTCCCCTGCCCGAGAGGCTCTAATGGCACCGAGTCCTCCTTGTGCACCCTTGTGCTCCCCATATCCCAGTCGTCACACCCTTTCACGCGGGTTGAGTGACATGTCTGGTCGGTGCTAGCAACCTGCTAGGCATCCTTCCCCGGTGCGGGACGAAGAAAGGGCCGAAAAGGCTGATCATCTGCTCGTCATCTCTATGGCTGCTTCTGCTCCCTCGCCGAAGTGGATTTCCTAGACCGATGCAGCCTCATCATCAGTCAACACGTCCTCAACTTTCTGCCCCCAAATGCGCTGTGTTGTCAGCGGTTTTTTCTTCTTCCGCCCAAGTAGCATCGTTTAGTCGCTTCTTTCAAATTTCACGGAGCAGGCCACGTCCCAAAAGTCTGTCATCCGGCAGTCTCGAGATTGATGGCCCTTTGGCCCGTCCAATATCCGCGTGTCGACGACAGAAGGTCTCGTTGGCGGCGGCGCAAAAAGCAAACCCTTGATCCCCAATCGTGGCTTCATTTCTCGACATATTGCGGATTATGACGAAGAGGCTGGGAGGGTGTGGTAGCCGCAACTGTGCATTCAGCTTGATCCTGGGCGCATTCCCTCGTCCACATGGCAGCGGCAGCGGCAGCGGCTCGGGAGCTTCATGGGAAAGTGAGGTCATGATCCATATGAGCTCTTTCGTTCGTTCCTTTTCTCTGCGGTTTCAAGACATGCCACTTGCCGAGTGGGTTTGTTTCAACCCAGCCGAGATGATATCCTCCACTTGACGCTGTTGCCCTTCTACTCGAGGTTGACTGCATGATTGGGGAAGCTCCCCTGGCAGCCAGCTCATCAGTCATGATGCCCACCCACCCCAGAGAAAAACGAGAGGAGGGTCCGTCAAGGTGCCACTGTGCCGTCCCCCACTCGAGCTCCATTGCCGGGAAAAGGAGGGGAAAGCCGAAGCAAGTTGGAGATGAGGGAGGAAGAAGGAGAAGAGGAGAAATACATGACGCCTCGTACGAGAACTGGACTACTACCTACTGGTCCGTTCCCGGTAGGGCTACCGGCTGGGACGCCATGCTTTGTTCTACATTAGGACATGTTTGACGGGATGAGCTAGGGTGGTGGGCTTGTCAAGTGCATCAAAACTCGAGTCAAGAAAAAGGCGGCATCTGAAAAAGGTTCCCAGTCCCCAGTCTCGGGGTCCTAAGACGCCCTGGGTGATGGATGGCTGAGTCGGAAAGTACGAGCTGGAATCTCGGTCAAGGAGCCTCCCCTTGCTTGTTCCAGGGGAACCAGACATGGATACGGGAAGTCTGAATCCGTACAAAGTACAGATGGAACCGATGGCTGAGTCGAGCCCGGGATGGATGCGGATGCGGATGCGGTGCTTCGGCTACGTCTGCGTGCATCCTCGGCATTTCCGTCCTTTTCGTTTTGTTCAGTCTGGTCTGGCTTTTGCACTCTTCGTCTTCGTCCCATGTCTTGACATGGACGTGGCTTTGTGGCTTGGGGCCTAGTATCGTATCTAGTCGATCACTAGGATGTTGAAGGGTAAAATGGATATGCCTCTTCGTTTTCCCAACCCCATGGGCCATGGGCAAGATGAAGGGGGGGCGTGTGAGAATACTGTTCCTTTTCCCTTGTTCCCTTTGCTGATTAAGACATTTCATGCTTCCATTGGTGGTTCAGGCGGACATTCTCTCCATCCGTCGACAAAACTGCCAGATGAGCTGGAGGATCAGAGGCCCCATTTTCGACACCATGCCCTTAGAGGTCACAACGCAATTAGTGCCTCGAGGCAAGAGGAATTGTTGCATCTAACAGCTACGAATATTTCGTCGAGTCTTGTCGGGGGTCTGGCCGACTGTCGCCGTTAAGTATCTGCGGTTTCCCCTCTGAAGTTGATAGGAGCGTCTCTCGTTTTGAAACTTGTCGTGTTCTACCCTCTTATTAGTTCTTGGGCCGTTGTCTCACATGTCCATCGTTTTGCCTGGTCGTGGACTCGAAACGGAGAATTAATTGCCTGGACATTCGTTGTTTGCCTCTGTCATATCGACATCTGATTCCGATCAAAACCTATTTCCTGCCTGGGAAATAAAACGGCCTCACAAAACACCATCGAGAGCTGCACTCTATCGCCACCAGCTTTCCTCTTACTTTGCCGACTGGACGGAGGCCATTGCATAAGCACGCAGCGGGCAAGAACGTGGAACGCACGCGCCTTCCTTTCCCCCCGGTCCCCGCTGTCGCCGCCTGTCACGCTCTTGCTCCTCTTTCTCTCTTGTCACTTTTACGGCTAGTAGGCACCTGCTGGAAGCATTGGAAGCTAGCACCGGCACTTCCTTCCCATCCCCATCCCCTTCCCCTTCCTATCTCACTCGGCTTGGCGCCTGCCTCACTTTGCCTCCTACTGCCGCTGGCTCCGAGAGCAAAACACACACACATTCACACACACTCACACGCTGCCGCCTTTCCCAGGTTGCTCGCACATAGAAGGAACCTGAGACTTCGGCTTGGCAAGTGCGACCCCAAAGTTCCACCTCTCCTCCCTGCAGGCGCCCTGGCTACCCAGCTCCTTCCTCTTCCCTTGCCTCCACTCACTTCCCTCACTTCCCTCCCGCTCCAAGTCGCTCTCACTCTCACGCACCTTCTCTCCTTTCCGTCCACTGCACCTTCCATCTTCTCGTCTCACCGTCTTCGCCAGGAGACCTTCTTCCTAATATCCACATCAATCGTCGCCCGACTTTCGTCGCTTCCATACCTACCACCTATCAATCAGCCCCTCCCATCACCACCCATTATCTCACCTGCTTCCCCTACCTAGCTCTTATTCCCGGGCGTGCACTGCGGATCAACCACCTTACAGTCACTACCCTCCTAGCTCTCTAGCTCTCCGCCTCCTCGGCCCGTCCATAAAGGCCCAGCTTCGCCCTCCACCTGCCTCACTCACCTCTCGCTCGTGCTGCTGCCTCCTCACCGTTTCCACCCTTCACCATGGACTTCACCGGCCAATACAACTTCCCTGGCTCTCAGCCCTACCAGTTCATGCCAATTCCTCCTCTGACGCCCTCTCACTCCCACTCCGCCGCCTCGGACGATTACAACACTTCCCCGCCGGTACGTTGATGTCAAAATTCCCAGATTTCCCCCACTCCCAGCGTGCAGCCCTGCCTTAGCGCTCCTTACCTGAGCATTACTCTATCAACCACCAGGCGCCTTCTGCCCCCCAAAGTCCGCACTTACTTCCGCCGTGCTTTATAACAATGGACTCTCCCCCGTGTGGTGTACTGACGTTTCCTGTTTGTTCCTTTAGGAGAATTTCGACGGCCTGCACCGAACCAACGACCAGTTCTCCGCCTTCGACTACGGCCAAGGCTTTAACACCAACCATCCCCAGCCCACCAACGGCTTTCCCGGACCTCCCACTCCTCCAGGCCAGAACGTCTTCGCCGTCCAACAGACTCAGCATCAACAACAGCAGGGCAATGGCAACGTCCCGAACCCGATGCAGCCCATGATGGGCTCCGATGGCAACTCCGAGGATGGCGCTGTCCCTCGTGGGACCAGCGAGGAGGACGACAACGCCAACCCTGCTCAATCTCGACGAAAGGCCCAGAACCGTGCCGCGTACGTTCACTCCCGCTTCTCAGACTCGTCGGACCTTGTCGGCCTACACTCTTTCTATGGAAACATGTGTTTCAGATGGTGTTGCCGGCCAGATCTTGACATCTGGTCTACCCACCCGACTTTAAGTATATCTTACTAACATGCTTGACAGTCAGCGAGCCTTCCGTGAGAGAAAGGAGAAACATGTCAAAGACCTCGAGAGCAAGCTTGCCGACTTGGAGGCTGCCCAGCAAGAGGCTTCAGTCGAGAACGAGCGCCTGAAGCGAGACCTTCAGAAGATGTCTACCGAAAACGAGATCTTGCGAGCCACCTCCCAGGTTGGCGGTATGCATAAGAACTCCATGTCCTCGGACCAAACCGGCGGCTTCATGCGCTTCAACTCGACCGAGTTCTACTCCAACGTCCTTCAGAACCACACGAACAAGAGTCCATCTCATCGAATTGTCACCGCCGACGATGGTGAG
The DNA here is from genome assembly GCA_911649645.1 of Thelonectria discophora. Taxonomy (NCBI): domain Eukaryota; kingdom Fungi; phylum Ascomycota; class Sordariomycetes; order Hypocreales; family Nectriaceae; genus Thelonectria; species Thelonectria discophora. Next base: position 3,394,057 of record CAJVRK010000012.1, read on the forward strand.
CGCCTCCTTGCAGCTGGCGCCACCTGGGACTTCATCATCAACCACGACCTCTTCAAAAAGGGTCTCGTCGATGTCGGAGATGTGAGCGAGCGGCTCAAGCACTGTGCCCGATGTGACGGTCAAGGCCCTGTCTTTTCAGAGCGTTCCATCGTCATGGCCATTGAGCAAAGTGTTGCGAGCGGCACCGATGACCTCCTGTAAAGGACAAGGTGGTTGGTGATGGAAAGAAAACTACACACAAGGCGCACACGGGGATATTATGAATGATGTTATCACGGCGAAGAGGACTGGATCGGATACCCCGCCCGTGGGGCTAAGGAGTGGCGTTGTTCTATGGTTTTTGGTTTAGTTGCACTTGGGAGCAATCAAAAGGAATCTGACAACTGGGCTCGAGAATCGGCTCCAAACTATCTCGGACAGAACAGGTATCTATCGAAAACAGACCGCCTTGGTCGAGGAGAATCGAGACGGGGATGGGGACCCCGCATCCAAGCTGGATATCGGGATAGCATGGCTGGCTGCATTCATTCATGCAAGCAGGGCTCACCGCTCCCACTACCGTCGGCCGATGGTGCATACCGAGGCCGTCCCATCATCGAGGCAGCAGCCATCGCGCGTCACCGGCTCCAGCTCCATGCACACAGTGAGGGAACTATCCAAAAAGGAGTCTCTCGGGAGCAATGTGGTCGCACGAGGCAAGCCCGGGGTTGCTCGGCTCCCCGGTTGCTGTGCCCTCGCCTCGACCAGGGATGGATATTGGATGGAGTTTTGACTGGATTTTTGTTATCACCCTGGAAATACAAATTTGTAAATGGTTATTTGATGCGGCTTTTGAGTACCCAGTGATTAGGATGGCTTTACAGAACAGGATTCTATTTGAAATGAATATATTCTCCTCTCAGTGTACTCATTTTCATCCGATGACTAGGTTATGATACTCATCTGTTCCAGACTCAAAACCCCAGGGATGGCTGACAATCCATCATCACGACTATTCGAACAAAAGCATCATCAACGAGAGCCATAAACAAGTTAACGCATAATGCATAACGCATGACACACAACAGCCAAACCAGGTGTTGCATTCAAAAACGAGTGTCATTATCCCACGCATCAACCCATTGTTTGCCTCATGGCTAATGCTAATGCTAATGCTATGCAAAAGTCTCAATTGCCCTTGACGGCTTCAAGTTCGTTTTCCAACGCATGAACTTAGTAGCTAAGATACATGTACAACATAACATTTGACAGTCAGATCTTTCGTATCAAAACCAATAAGAGAAGAAAAAAAAAACTCCCAAAGTATGCTTCCCAGAGTTGAGACCCTGCCAAAATCATCTAGTTTGACCTGACCTAAACCCTGAGCCTGAGCCTCAAGCTAAAGCTCGAATATGTCTCTTGATAACAACCGATTTACGCCCACAACTCCCCCAGACTATGCAGCGAATTCCCATCATTTTCCCTCCTTCTTTCCTCTTTCCGTTTCCCCTCTTTCTCTTCATACCTCATCTCCCGTCAGACGCACCAGAAATCGAAATCGAAAGCAAGCAAGCGATCCCGTCCCTACCCTCTCTATAGTGTATTAATTGGGTGACCTCTTTGTGACTCTTTTTTTTCCCGTTCTTTGCTCAGACAAACCAAACAACCCAAGATTTGAACAAGATCTAGACTCGTCGATACTGGCACTTTGCATTCTCATGTGTTGCGTTGTGCCGTCAGGGCTCATGCCCCCCATTATCGCCATCGCAGCGGATGGCTCTCTATACAAGCATTGACAGCAAAAAATTAAGGCCATGCAGTATGTTGCGTTGTATGTACTTTAGTCAGTCTTCCCAGAGGAGCTCTGGACGTAGTGGTGTTTGATGGTCAGGCACCAAATGTCGAGGTAGTCGCAAATGGTAACGATAACGTCAACGACGAAGCTGCCGTAGACGCCCAGGGCGACGCCGGACATGAGGAACATGTAGGCGACTTGGTAGACGTCGTTGCCGAGGGCGCTGGGCCAGCCGAAGCCCAAGTACATCTGGAAGACGGGGCCCATGGAGTCGGTGACGCCAAAGAAGAGCAGTAGTCCCAGGACGTTCCAGTAGGGAAAGCGCAGGTGGACGAGGTGGGCGGTGATGATCTGGCCGACGCTGTAGGCGTTGATGATGCCGGCGAACAGGGCAAAGGGCACGAGGTGGCACTCGCGGATCTTGGGCTGCAGGTACAGGTAGGCGACGATCATGGCCCAGATGGAGAAGAAGGGCGCCAAGCCGAGCAGGGCGCCGCGGGATCGGTCGCCGCGGGAGCGACGGGCGCGGATGACGTTCGCAGACGACTCGACCGTGTTGAAGACGAGGACGATTCCGCCCTGGATCATGTACCACTCGGTGAAGGAGAAGTTGTAGATGACGTCGGGGATGCCCCAGGTGGTGGGCACGCCCATGAAGCGCAGCATGCTCTGCTGCCAGAAGTGGGCACCGCCCATGTAGCCGGTGAGGAGGTAGACGCCAATGATGGCAATGACTCCCTCGACCGGTCCGTTAACGACGCCGAGCGTGAGCGTCTTCGTATGGTACGTCTCCCAAGTCTGGACGTAGAAGGTGCAGAGGGCTGTTTCGGAACAAGCGTTAGTGTTTGGCGCGTGAAACGGGGCTTATCTATGCCATCGTCAACTTACATGCGAACAGCGTGGCAACGGTCCACCAGCTCTGGCCCATGTTCTGCGAGGCGGCAAAGATGAGAACCTCGAGCGATGTGTTGAGGGCGTCGACGCCGTGGTCAAAGAGTTCGCCGAGAGGACCAGACTGCTTCGTTCGTCGCCTGTTTGCGCCAAAGGCACGTCAGTCTCGTCTTCTCTCTCGAGCCGGCTAATAGCCAGGGAGGGAGGGTGCAACTCACGCTTGAGTGCCGTCGACGGCGTCAAAGGTCTGGTACAAGAACAAGCCTAGGGCCCACGAGTAGTAGACCCATGACGGGCAGTCCTGGTCGAGCGTCGGGTTGTACCACAACAGGGTGAGGAAGTTTGCGACGACGAAGAGGAAGCCAGTCAGAGTGATGAGGTTAGGCGCCATGCTCAGGGGGAAGCACTTGATGACGACATTGGTGTAGAAGGGCTTGAGCACGTATTTGGACAGCAGCGAGCGGTCGACGCCCGAATACTTGTAGTCCTTGAGCGCGGGGAGCTCGCGTTGGCGCACGTAAACCATGATGGGCGGTTTGTAGAGGGATCGCGGAGACGGTTGTCGGCGTGCTCGGGGATCAATGGCCTTCTCGTTCGGGCCTTCGTGTCTTTTGTTTCGACTTTTCGTTTCGAGTTGGCGGTTTGCACTCGTGGGCTCTCGCTCCGGCGGTGGAGGGAGGGAGGGAAAAAAAAGTTGTCGTTCGATTCGCTTCTCTGGCAGCTGCTCCGCTTTGCCTCGATCCCGGAACAATCTCTTCGCTTGCAAGCTGGCAGACAAGAGAGGGACCCAGCAGACCAAAAAAAAAAAAAAAATGCAAGTTTGCTGGCAAATGATGACGGACGGAAAAGATGAAAAAGGAGCGACGAGGAAAGAAGAAAAAAACAGGATAAAGTTCAACCAGGATGGAGGAAAGGAATGGCAAAACGGCACATGTGCCCCTTGGAGACCTCCAGAGAACAATAAAAAGAACACGAAGGAGCCCAGGGAAGGAGGGAATAAAAATGTGGACCTCAACGGGAAAGAGTGGCAGACTGACAACCAAGCACCTTTCTTCCCTTCCCCTTCCCTTCCCCTTCCCTTTCCCCTTCCCCACACAATCGGAATCCGGCTCTGAGCCTGGACTCCCGTCTCCAGCTCTTATTCAACCTTTAATGTCCCCCCTCGTCACCAGCTTCCTCCTTTGGATTTGACCTGGTCATTCCAGTCACGTCCAGCCAACCCAAGTCGTCCCAGGTCATTCCCCCTTGAATAGGGCTGACACGCCATGAAAGGGGTCGGCCCAATCCCAAAGACGTCATGACCTCGACCCACATGACTCTGTCCCTTGATGCCATTGACTTCATGTCCCGTCAACCTGGTCGCGTGACCCCTTGCTCGTCAGAACTTCGAACCCCTTCACGCGACATTAGTATTGCCAAAAATTCATGTTACTATCGTTCCATCTGCCCAACCTGTAGGTAGTTTCCATACCCTATCCGTCACTGCCATCGACCAGTAAACAATCAAGCTACCTACGAACTACACCCCTAAACCACCAGAAGAACCCTGTAGTAGCCATGATTACTGACCTGCAGATGCAACTGCTACCTCCGAACTGGACACGCATCCAACCTCCCCTCCCAAGCATCAAATAAATGTAACACCACCACACAATTCCATCATCTCACTTCTTTCCAAACCACCCGTTGCCAACAGCCTCCTTTGTCTCAAGGCCTGCAATCCCTGCATACTAGGCTCTGGTTGATGCCGCCTTCATGTCATCAGCTTCATGCCATGTCTGCTTGAGGGTGCTGCCATTTGCACCACGCATGCTGCTTTGCCCACCCGCAGTCTGCTCCTTCTGGCCTTTTCCCTTCACGGGTCTGCCGTCGCCGACTGCTCCGTACTTGCTCGTCCGCCAAGCCGTCTTGTCCGCTGGCTCATACAGGATTTCCGTGCCAGCATACCAAAGGTTGTTGATCCTCTCATTGCGCACCCGAATCTCGTCTTCTGTAGCGCGCAAAGGGTATCGGGGCTTGCTGCACTGGAATGGCCGTCTGTATGGGGCATAATCGTTCCAGGGGGAAGAGCGGATTTGGTTTTCGGTATTCAAGGGAGAATCGATCGTCTGCTTTTCGGCATTCTGCAAACGTCCTGTCGAGAACACATCGCCGCCAACATTGGTCGAGATGGGGTCAGTTGCCCGAGAGCTTTTACATGGCCCGGCTTCCTCCACAGACACCGATCCCGCGTTGCGTCCTAGCGGCACTTGCATGAATGCCAGGAAGTTGTCGAACGCGGGCTTGCCGTGAGCTCTCGGGTCCTCGATGGGGAGCCCCCGGTCCCTTGAAGCGAAAGAAATGACTGGTTGTCGGTGTTGGCGCTGCCCAGGAGGGCCAGCCCTCAGGGGCTGAGGAGGCCCAGCCTTCAAGTACTGAGAGAGTCCATCATTCGAGAGTTGAGAAAGTCCAGTATTAGAGGATTGGGGAGGTCCAGCACTCGGCAGTTGAGGGATCCTAGCACCCAAGCCTGGGGGCTGTGAAGGTCTCTCATTCGAGCGCTGAGAAAGTTCGGCAACACATGCTCGAGGAGGTCCAGCATTCGAGGGCCGGGAAGTTGCTGGTTCGAAAGAAATCGCTGCTGACCGGAGAGTAGAACTTCCTTGACCAAGTCTCTCGTTGCGGTGCGGTGGGAAGATAGGATTTGGCGTCCGGCGGCTTTCAGGTAAGACAAAACGGGCACTCTCTACCACAGCACCGCGATACATGACTTCCTTGCCAGCTGGCGAAGCGGGCGACAACGAACGCCCTCGTCGCCTCTCAACCCACCGAGAGGCTCCAAGCGAGGGTGGAGAGGGAGCCTTTGTCATATTTGCAGTATCGTATCTGCTCAAGGGGGGTGGTCTGCAGGCAAGCACTCTCTGTGCCTTCTTCCGGCTCGGGTTGTCGTAGGATGCCAGGCTCTGGAGGCTTTTGATAGGCATATTCGCCAGCACACCCACGTCGGTGTCATCGTCGGTGTCGGTGTCAGTGTCGGATTCATCGCTGCCCAGGTAACTCGCCGCTTTCTCGACGGTCTGACTAATGTCTTGCGCCGCAACGGGCTGCCTGATTTCTGGTACTTCCATGGGCTGGTTGAGGTCGGAGACCGCCGCGGATGGCATAAGGCTCTGCGTCGCAAAAGATCGGCTGGAATCTGGAGCAGCAACAGGCTGGTGATCGTCCTCTGCGTCGGTAGATTGTTCGTCTTCTTGGGTCACAAAGGAGGGGACCGAGTCCAGAATAGTTTTCGAGGACATGGCGCTGGTAGAAGCAGCGGGAGTCCCGACGGGCGGGGTAGTGTTGTTGGCTTGTTCGGCTTCATCCGCAGGGCTCATGGCACGGTCGTTGTTTTGCTGAAGGGGGGCGTAGTCCTGAACGGTCTGATTACGGCCCAGGCCCGACCCCAACTGGACGCTTTCGACAAAGTTTCTTGGGAAAAGCTCAAGAGACGAAGCAGCGGGTTGCAGGTTCCACCTCATTCGACCTCTGCGGGCTGGCGGCTGCAGAGGTTGAGAGGAGCTGGGGTTGTAACGAGTCCCAGCGGTAGTATATGTGACTCGAGAAGAGTGGTGAGCCTCGGAAACCTCCGCGTCAGATGCCGGAGTGACGTTGCTCGGGGACTTGGGAGTCATGTTCAGTCCTTCGGTTCCGGTTGACTCCATCGGGGCTTGCCTGGTTAATTGTAAAGAGCCGACGAGATATCGCCAAAGATCTAGGGAAGGATCTGGTTAGATGGATAAGGTGCGAAAAAAGATCCAAGCAGTTCGGCGTGTATCACTGCCGTCGTCGCTGCCGGGGGATAAGGAGTGATTTGGAGTGAGGACGGGGTAGAAAAGAGGGAACGGAACGAACGAGGCTTTGGAAGGGGGCGGATGAGAGTTCAATCCCCGTCGACGTGAATGGGGGAAGGAAGTTTCACACAAATGCTGACGAAAGAGACAAGAGCGAGTTGTGTAAGAGAGAAGCGGGATCCTTGTCAAGGGAAGTGAGAGTGTAGAAGTGTTGGGGATGCAGGTGCGTGTGGTCGCGAATGAGGAGGGGGGGAAGAAACTGAGAGTTGGGATGCGAGGGAAGGAGCAGGAGCCATTTTCTAGGGAGGGCAGGCGCGACTTCTCGAGGTTCCCCTTGGACACTGCCACGATGGTGGAAAGTGGAAGGTTCGCCAGCTAGGATTGGCAGGTGCCAACGACGACCAGTGGATGATAGCAGTGAAGGATCAATGAGCAGCTTCAAACTTACTCGTGATGCTCCGTGAGGGTTTGGCTCGATATCAGCGGCAATGCGAAGTGAAATAGTTTCCGGTATTTAGATCAGAAAGGCGAGGTCAAATGCGAAGGAGAATCTGCGTCGGCCTGAGGACTGACGTATCAGTGACGGCTTCTCGAGTGACTTTCGCTCTTCCTTTGCGGTTGATTCGAGGAGTAAAGTCGTGCGCAAAGGGTTGTGGCTGTGGTTGTTGCTGCTGTTGTTGCTGTTCTTAGACGGTCGACATGGGCCGACGATGGCTTCACCTCAGATGGAAGGAGTGATGCCAACTCGTGAGGACTTGAGGTGCTGCATCAATGAAGAGCAAAGGTTTGGAAACAAGGTTGGGTTGATGCCAAAAGGGAAACCGGCGAGGGAAATGAGCAAGTGTTTGTGAATCAGGGCCGCACCCAGCCGTCAGCTGGTTGACAATAACAGAACCTCTGCCCCAGCCGGCGCTCTGATTGGACTCACTGGGTTGAGGCCATTCAGATCACGGCTTGGTTGAAGTACAAACGCTGCCAATTGTTCAATCCCCATCTCGAGTATTCATCTGCTCATTGGCTCCTTCTCGACGTCCCTGGTCACTCTCGGTGTATTGTTAAATCAATGCGGCTATTCATCCCGCCGCTTCCACTTGGTCACGAGAACAAGCTCGAGGTAAACTAAAGCCTCGGGCAAAGATGGCGAGGAACCTTTTGTTTGCGTTTCATCTTCTCAATTCTGTTCATCAGGTACTTAGTTTCTCAACCATCACTACCTCCGCCCCTGGTCGTGCCATGTCACACCGTCTTCAACTTGGGTCTCATTCACAGCTCCCGATCGTAGAACTTAGATTTGCAGAACGGGATAACTTGGGTTTTGGGATGATATTCTTCCCCTTCTCCCATCATCACTGTGCTATCCGTTCAACCCTATCCTAGAGTCAAACACCCAGCCGAGCTCCATCCCTCATCTGGCAACCCACGCCCACCGTCGTCCAGGAGAAAATGTATGTACATCGACAACTCTCGCATCCACCTTTCAGGAGCCAGCCTAATTCTACTGTACCACAAGCTCACCGCACCTATCCATCTCTCAATAGCAACAGCCCGTCCCCGAGGCAATGCCCGGTTGGTGAATCATCGGGCCCAGATACCGTGACGGCATGGTATCTTCTTCGCTGGCAAATGTATCGAAGACTAAGAAAGCCAGAAAAATAAAGCGTGCACGTTTATATGCTCAGATAACGCGGAAACTCCATAAACATAAGTCCAAAGTTCAGTGTGCAAGCCTTGCACCACGTGACCCAAACGAAGTGCATCCAGCCACCAAATCCAGAAGGTGGCGCTTTTCAGTTGTAACGGTGATGAAGGATCGTGTCGAAGGTAAAGATGGGGGTAAACAAATAAACATGGAGAAGTATGCCTTGGTCAATGGCAGGGTAATAGCTCGGCGAGTGAGCCAGACGTGTCGGAAACGTCCATTGCGATGAGAACAGGGAATTACTGTAATATGTACAAGGTCGTTGCGTGGATACTCACTGGGCCCAGCCCTACATGCGGCCAGTGGGATACGCACTGCCAGGAACCAGCCCAGGCCCCGTCTTGGAGCGAGAGCCAGGCAACTGGAAGTCGGGGTTGTCCAAGATCATGTCCTGCCGCTGCTGCTGCTGGTTTACTGGCCTTCGAGTTGGAGGGCCTTGTTGGTACGGCACCGGAGGAGGGTTCGGATTCCATCTAGGGTTCACGCCACGTTGGGAAATGGAGGTGAAGTTAGAACGCTCCGATTCCGCTGGGCTGCGAGCGCCCGGGTTGTTGGCATGGACATCCTCGTAAATGGGTTCGATCGGTGGCGGCTGAAGGTTGCCGCTGCTAGGGGGTGTGTCCGCAGCGAACCTAGGATCGACATCCTCATAGTAAGTACCGCCGTTGTTGACGTTGTTGCTACTATTGTTGTTGTTGTTGCTGTTATTGTTGCTGCTGCTGCTGCCCGGTGGCCCGGAGGGGGTCACGCTCACAGGCAGCTCGGCTGGGCGGTTCAAGACCAGTGGAGAGGGAGCTCGGGGCGAATTCCTCCCATCCGGGTTCCACGCCGCTCGGGGTGGTACGTATGTCCTGTTGACGTCAGTTACAGGTTCCGTGGTTGTGTATTCGATTTGGGCATCATACTCGTCCGTGCTATACTTGCTGCTCTGTGTCATGTATGTGTCATGACGATCTGGACCCAACCGACCTTGTTGGAGGCCAATCATACCAGCAACATCTGAGTCACTTTCGCGAATGTAGTTGCTCTGCCCTTGCTCTTCTCGTCGGTCGGGCGGGGCTGCATCCATCTCGATGGGCATTCCACCTACCGTAGCAGGCTGAGTGCCCGGTAGAGGTGGAGGAGACTCGGCCCTTGGCAGGGTCGACACCGTCGATTCGGGATGGTAGGACGTATATGTGTTGGGAGGTTGTGAGGGTTGATTATCGTAGGCGACATATGCTTCAGCAGGAGATGGATGCCGATCGTACGGTCCTGGATATCCGGGAGGAGGGCTTCGACCTTGTTGCATGGAACCGGGTCCTGGACCATAACCTCCTCTTGGGGGAGGCCCGTATCCCCCTCGGCCTCCACGAGGCCCATAGCCGCCACGGCCCGGTGGGCCACCATAGCCTCCTCGCCCTCGCATCGGGGGACCGTAATTATCGTAACCTCCTCGTCCATAACCACCGCCTCGTCCGCCTCGATAGCCTCCAGGGCCCATATCTCTCCCTCTCATGCGCTCGTTCGAAGGCCCTCTCCGCACACCATAACCGTCCATGCCCTCGTTGATTGGGTTTCCATACTGATCTCGGGATCCTTGACGCCGCGGGCCGTTGTTGAATGCTTCCCCAACACTGGGCTGCTCGACTGGCGGAACTGGCGATCGGTTTGAGGTGGTACGTCGGGTCAGTGGAATGTTCTCGTCACTGATTTGATCGCTCTTGACGTTCTGTTCATAAGAGTTGAAAGTGGGTTGGCTTCCATTGTTCACTCCGTTGGCGCCGCTCACGGGCGGAAGTGGGATCGCTGGTGGTCTCGGTACTTCCTCCTCCTTGACCTGAGCAACCGTCCGGTTGTAATAGTTTTCTCCACTCATCTCTGCATTTTCGGCGATTCTCTTCTGGCGGTCTTTCCTGCCGATCAGCGTGCGGCGCATGGCACAAGTGATGAGGCCGCTGAGTGCGACGAGGATAGTGGCCGCGAGGACAAGGTAAGAGCCCCATGCAAGATGCGGGACAAACAGGAGCACATCGATCAGGAAAGCTAGCAAGCAAATCAAGAAGTCGATGAAGAGGAAGATGAAGATGATGAGCAAAAAGCGCGAGGAGTGGGACGGAGCATGCATGTGAGTAATGACGGCCATGATAAACAATACCAGGGTTACCAGAGCCGCGACGGGATGCACCACGAGGATGGCTGAGAGGGTGTTTCTAACTCCAGATGGGAGGTCAAAGGTACTCTCGTCATCTTCAAATGGGGAACCTGCGCAATCGTCAGCAAGCTTGACACGGAACCACAAGACGGTGACGAGGACGGACCAGCATCATATCCAATTCCAATGTTGGTGCAGCCCTCGCCAGACTCGCAGTAGCCAAAGACGCCATAGGTGACGCCCTTGTATTCACCAAGAGGGATGGCCTCGATGATGGGAGTTGAGAGGACAGACAGGAGCAGCAGGGCGAAGGCTGCCCCAAGCAGGATCGCCAGAGGAGTCGCAGGCCGCAACATGGCTGCGGTGCGCTAGGCGATGGTTGTTTGCGAAGGACAGCACAACGGGAGGCAGATGCCGGCGTCGTCAAGACGCGGGGACGGAGAGTCGTGATCGCAGGAATGGGTTCGGTTCAGCAGTCCCGTTTCTCATGGGTCCTTGAAGATGGTTCGTCGATATCAAAGGCTGTGGTTCTTGGTGACATGAATGGCAAAGTGAAAAGAGCGTAGTAAACAGGGCGCAATAACAAACAATTAACGGATGGCTTCTCCTCGTCCCTCGGCTTTGGGGAGTTCAGCAACTGGTTGGACAATGGCGCGGGCAAGTTGCATGCACAGGAGCAGACTGAATTTCGCAAGTGGCAGGCGGGTATTCGTATCGGCGACGAGGCCAGCGCGCGTGCGGTTGTCGTCGAGAGAGTCGTCAATGTCGTCTTCGGAAGTCGTCGCAATCCTGGCTTCGTGACTCCAAGGGTCTGGATGGAGCGGGAAGGAGTTGCATCAACTCTGTTCTCTGGAAACGAAGAATGAGCAAGCAGGCAAGGTAAGGTACTATCCGATCCAAGGAGGAGTTCGAAGTACAGAGGGAGTGAGGAGGGTGTGTTGATTGGGGCGACTGTGGATGCGAGAGCGGGACGTAAGGTACATGTACAAGGTACCTGAGGGGATGTGCAGGGATGTTGGTTTGGGGGAAGCCCCGAAAGATTCCTGGAAGGGCAACTGCGAAGGATCAGGTTGGTGCTTGCCCTCTGGTGGCTTAGCTCCCATTTTGACGGAGACAGGTTTAAGGGCAGGCACTGGGCAGCAGCAGGAAAACAGTGGGGAAGGTGCGACTGGAACGCTTGCGATACACGCACTCAAAGCACCAAGCACTCTCTCCCATCCCATCTATCCATCTCCACTCAAATCAGGAACATGGTCGTCTGGAATGGACAAACCTGAATCTGTCATGCTGTCATACAGGTACGTACGTATTCTTTAATTTCATCCTCCCGCCATGCACCAACACATGCCGCGCAACAGATATGGGCTCTTGCCGGGAACTTACTTGCACAGAGTTTGCTCTCAGCGAACGAGCATCGCGAATATCCGAAAATGCGTCCACCAAGTCTGCATCCAATTTGCCTCTCTGATGCTATCTCCCAACGCCCATCGAGTCCACGCCGACCCTGGTCCCAAATTAACGCGCACCCTGTTCGACCGCATCGATCCAGTGGGCTCGCCCGTCTCTTGGGGAGAGCCACCAATCGCGGCCTCTTTGGGCGTCATCCGCATCGTACGAAAAGGGTGTCTTCGCCTAACGGCCTTTGTCGAATGCGCCCAGCTGCGCTCATTGCTATCGCTGTCCAATTTCTGGAGAATCGCTAGCCACGAGGCTTATCTTACACGCCCTTTTTCGCTACCAGAGCCGTCTCAACTAACGCTGCGAGACTGCTCGCGGGCAGATGAATGCAGCCACCCGCGCATAGCTACAACACGTTGAATCCATAGGCGGTCCGGAGACCTTTGACTCGGTGGTCGTGTCTCAGGACTCGCGCAGAAACAACTCCAACCAGCCAATCAAGCATCACACGCGCGGTTCAGCATGTCGGGTGGCTGAATGGGTCTCGATTCAACTAAAAACGGCCGGGTGCTCAAGCCAAGCCGAGAGAGCAGGCCCGCCAGGCCATGCTTCCAGGAACATGCCAGGCACCGTAGACGGAAATGAGCATCCCACTTGGACAAGGCTATGACGGCAAAGGACGCGACGACGACGACGATGGAGTACGACGACACGGACGAGTCTCGACTTGTGTGAACAACCACGACGACGATGAGGGCACGAAGAGCGTTAATAGGGGCGGTTTCGAAAGCAAGCATGATTAATAAGGAAGCTTATCCAAGTTGTCGGTCGAGGACAGTTTGCCGAGTCGGATGAACCCCTCAGCGACAACAGTCCAGATAGCGGACTCCACGATGCCCGGGTTGTATGCATATCACCTCATGATGCAGCTTCTCCTCAAATTCATGGGCACCCGTCGCTCAAACTTGACGACGAGGAGACAAGGGCGAGGGCTCCCTTCCCCTCGTCTCGCAGGGATCAGAGTCGACAGGGGATGGTGAATCAATCTGTGACGGCCCGATGTTCCTCACCTGCAAGTCCTCCGCCAATGCCACGCACCACTCGCAATCGCATTTCGCTAGCACCTCCCATTTTAGCCGCCGCCGGGTCTTGTCTGTGTCTTGAAATCTGCATGAAGATTCCAAGAAAAAGAACGAAAGAGTTGAAAAAAAAAAAAAAGAAAAAAAAAAGGAAAGCCACGTTTGATCTTCTTAAACGTGGCAGTGTCCAAGGGCTTGTTGTCACAGATGATCAGCGTCAGGACTCATCATCGGTTTCAGGTTTTCTTACCACACACAACGTCAAACAGGTATTTTTACTCAAGTCTATACACAACCTGGCCATATGGCACCCCTCCCCACCTGACCTATGGTAGGCCACGAACCATGCAGCGACTGTCACGACATTGTTCTGGCCCATGTTGTCACTCCTCGTACGTACACTCGCCTCGTACGCGAGGACGATAGCTCAGGAAACATGGAGGTGAATTGACTCACCGCAATCCTCTTGGGCTTGTTGGTCCTCCCTTGATTCTGGGGCATTCTTCCCCTCGTCGTATTCCAGGCCTTGCTGTCCCCCCACATTCGAGAGCGAGCCCTTCATCCTCACAATGTCTCCAGATAGATTAAATTCTATTCTCGGGCCAGGCTTTATTCACTGTCGAACCGGTATCAAGTGTGCTTCATCTTGGTTCGCCTAGAATCATGCCAGTTAGCAACCCGTGAGGCGATGCTCTCTTGAGAAAGCCATCTATCATGCGCAACCATCGACTGCATGGGTGCTGGGTGCGGGCTAGGAACGGAGGGCGACTTGCTTCGGAAGCATTCGAAGCCATGCATTTGGAATGAGATTCCAACCTCACGTCCCGAACCTAGCTTCCTCCGAATGATGGGCTCTATATCTTGTCGACCCTGAGCGGTTTCAAGTCCATGACTAGCCCGGAGCCCAGGTCCTCGTCTGCGATATACCGTCGATTCATGCAGCCCAAAACGCAAGGTGGGCTGGGCTTCCCGTTCTTCGGGTTTGAGATGTTCTGGTGCAGATGATTCCGATGGAGGTACCGGTTCCAGCTCCAGGTCGGGTCCGAGCTGCAGCTATCGCGATGGTTTCCGGGGGTGTTTCTATCATTTTGCGTAGAGTTGAGCCCAAGGGAGACGGGAGTTTTGCATGTATTTCTGTAGTGTCCGTTTGCGCTGCAGGGTGACAGGGAGATGAGGGACGGGCCATTGACAAATCACATGGAGGGATCAATGTTCATGGCAACCCTTCAAGCTGTCAAGTGCCAGAGATACGTAGTATGCATCCCGTGTACCGGGTAGGTACTAAGTTCATTTGATGTTGGAGTTGTGCTTAGCCATGGCGAAGCTAGGCGTGTCCGTCGAGAGTTACCTACCCTAGAGCCTGACCACAACTTTCTGCGGACTTTCCAGTCCCCCCTCGTCGTCCATGGGCTAAGTGTATGAACATGAGGGAGAGTGTTTGGTTCGCATGGAAATTCGCATCCTTCCCGATGTCCTTGTCTCGAATATTTGTTCGGCGTATATCAACTGGGCTATCTCCGTCTGAGTGTCGTCCTCGGCCTTTTCGTAGCTGGCATAACTCTTAAAAAAATGCTTCTCAGTAACTAACTCTGACTCGGCGACCGAATTGTTCCTAATACCTGCTGCGATAGGCCAAGGAACCGAAGCCGACTTCTGGCGCCGGAGAAGGGCGGGGTTTGTCGCGTGCCCACCTTCTATTTTCCGGACGAAGCCGGCGTTAAGCCACCGGCCATTTTTGCATGACGTCCGAGATCAAAACCGTCATTCATTCTGCTGCCTCCCGCACCTCACACTACAGCGACTTGTCTTTTGTCGTCTTCCTTTCGATACGTTCTACGTACCTAACTATCCCCCACGCGAGCCAATTCCACGTCCTCCCCATGCCATTCCCACCACGAATACGACACCGCCCTTGACCGAACGTCGCGTCGACAACGACCATGTTGCGCCACGGCATGCTGGGCGCTTCTAGAGCCGCCGCCGCTCTCGCCAGCCCAGTAGCAGCAGCGCCTCGACTGCGACTCGCCTCATCCCCCGCTAATAAACGATGGCGGTCCGGCGGCGGGCCCTACCAGCCAATGCGACCCCCCTCGCCCGCCGAGCTCGGCGCTCCCCGGGCCGTCCGGGAGTACCGTCACGGCCGCAGGTGGGCGCGCCGCCTGGTGCTCTTCTCGGCCGTCGGCGGCGCCGTCTACCTGGTCGACCAGCACGTCTCGGCCGGCGGGCTCGTGCGGTCCCTCCGGACCTTTGGCACCGGCCTCCTCGTGGCCATGGACTACAAGCTCAACTTCCGACCCGCGCCGCTCACGGGCGGCTCCGTGCAGGACCTGCATCTGCGCAACGCCGAGCGCCTGTTCGACCTGCTCCGCGCTAACGGCGGGCTGTACCTCAAGATCGGCCAGGCCGTGGCCATGCAGAGCGCCGTGCTGCCGCCCGAGTTCCAGAAGATGTTTGCCCGCATGTTCGACGACGCCCCGCAGAACGACTGGAAGGACGTCGAGGCCGTCATCCGCGAGGACTTTGGCGGCAGGAGCGTCGAGGAGGTGTTTGGCGTCAGCTTCACCGGGAAGGAGGGCATGGGCCTGATGGAGAGGAAGGCTCGCGCGAGTGCCAGTGTTGCTCAGGTTCACTGGGCCAAGCTGCCCGACGGGCGAGAGGTGGCCATCAAGATCCAGAAGCGGGAGATTGCCAAGCAGACGTCGTGGGATCTGTGGGCCTTCAAGTGAGCATTGCCTACCTTGCCTATCATGACCATGTTGGGATATCAGCGACTAACGGTGATTAGAACTGTGACCTGGATCTACTCGAGGTGGTTCGACCTGCCACTATACACGCTGGTCCCCTTCATCACGGAGCGGCTCGAACTCGAGACGGATTTCCTCAACGAAGCAAAGAACTCGGAGACGATGCGCAAACTGGTCAACTCGGAGAGGAGCCTCAAGGACCGCGTGTATGTGCCCACCGTGTACCCCGAGTTCACCACGCGGCGAGTGCTGGTGACAGAGTGGATCGAAGGCGTGCGGCTATGGGACAAGAAGGCCATGACGTCGCGGTGGCTCGGCGGCCACGGCAACGGCTCGCCCGGCGCCGGCGCCCCCTTGCCGCCCATCGACATGACTCGGGTCCGGCGGGAGCTCCGCACTCGGCCGTACCAGGAGAAGCTCAAGCCGGAGCGGCAGGAGTGGCGCGGCCGGCGCGGGCGCGGTGGCCTTGGGCTGTCCACGAGGGATGTGATGAAGACCATGGTCGACCTCTTCTCGATCCAGATCTACGAATGGGGCGTGGTGCACTGCGACCCGCACCCGGGCAACATCTTCATCCGGCGCATGCCCAACGGCCGCTCGCAGCTCGTGCTCATCGATCACGGGCTCTACGTGTACATGTCGCCGAAGTTCCGCCACGAGTACAGCACCTTCTGGAAGGCCCTCATCGCCTTCGACAACAAGACCATTGCCCGCGTCACCGAGGAATGGGGCATCCGCGCCCCGGACCTCTTTGCCAGCGCCACCCTCCTCCGCCCGTACGAGGGCGGCGACTCGTCCACCCGCGCGGCCTTTATGCGCGAGCTCGAGGGCAAGACGCCCGGCGAGCGCCACTACGCCATGCAGCAGCGCATGAAGCAGGGGATCCGCGAGGTCTTGACCGACGAGGACAAGTGGCCCAAGGAGCTCGTCTTCATCGGTCGTAACATGCGCATCGTCCAGGGCAACAACCAGTACCTGGGCTCGCCTGTTAACCGCGTCAAGATCATGGGCCAGTGGGCCAGCCGCAGCCTGTTCCAGGACCCCAACCTTCCCCTGGCGGAGCGCCTGCGGAACCGCTGGCGGCACCTGCTGTTCCGGACCGTCATGGCCGTCACCGACGTTGTTTTCTACGCCCTAAAGGTCAGGCAGTGGCTGGGCGTCGGCGGGGGGATGGAGGACGAGATGGAGAAGCGCATGAAGGATGTGGCGCAGGACTTTGGCATCGAGCTGCAGCACGAGGTGTTTGAGGGATGAAAGGTGGATGAAAACTCACGGAACGACGGGAGGTAAAAGCAAAGATATGGGTGGCGTTTTTGGACTCATGAGATATCCCCCCTTTTATTTTCTTTCGTGTCTGGATTTGTGTGTACAATATACGGTATAGATCATCTCGCTGCTCTGCAAGAAAGCTCTCAAAAATAGCTTGTCGGTTGGTTGGGCTGGGGTTGTATACGATAGAGGATAGATATACCTTCTGGCACAGCTGTTAGAGGTTGGGAAGTTAGAACTGCCTCGGTCATGAATGATAGAATCTCGCCCAAGTTGAAGTACATCCTAGTGTCACTGGATCGTAACCAGACGCCTTACCTCTCATCCCTCTTAATCCCATGTGCCATGGAAATGAGCCATGGGCAGTTGGGCCAGTCAAGTTGCTCACCCAATGACTGACTACCTCCCAGCCATCTACAGGAAACACGGGAGCTCCCCCCCGGACTTTCATAGCATGCAGGTTTCCCCCGGGGCTTGTATGGAATCAGAATTCTCGCCCTCAGCCCCATGCTATCACAGCCCTGAATGCTATTCGGTGCCCCTGACAATAGTTGCACTCATTCCGCCAATGATGCCCACATGGTTGGTGTTCAGCCTCTCCAAGGTATGTATTTAAACTCTACGCTTACTCTGTCCGTTC
This sequence comes from Thelonectria discophora, assembly GCA_911649645.1. NCBI lineage: Eukaryota > Fungi > Ascomycota > Sordariomycetes > Hypocreales > Nectriaceae > Thelonectria > Thelonectria discophora. Next base: position 3,411,497 of record CAJVRK010000012.1, read on the forward strand.
CCGAAGATCCCTTCTCATATCACATAGGAGCCCGGGGTTTCTACCCCTCCTGGCAAAAGACAACTGACTGCGCGTTGTGTAAGTAGCTGGACTGCCTACCTCATCTCTAGGGGCCTTTGGGAAAGGTAGGTTAGGCACGTTCGGCATTACACTGGTCTCACAACCATCATCGATGCCATTGTTGAGCTTTTTTGAGTAAAAGCCCGACAGATTATCGACTCAGTCAGACGCATCCCTCTTGCTTGAAGCCTCTAATGGCACCAATGGCTCAGATACATCGGGTCTTCGTGTATCCTATCGCCAGCATGTCGTACAAACGGAGATCCAGATGCGGCAAACTCGGGACCGGGAACTCCCATTCAGAGTTGAGAACCCTGCGGCCAGGTTCACGGCACCAAGCCCCCTAGCCCAAAACGCCGTCAACCAAATCGATCGATCCAAGTGAGAATATGAAACATCATCCTGGAATCTCTTGGCCTAGGCATGAAGCAAGCCACGCTGTATTGACGGACAGCTGAGGCCTGAGTTACTGTGGCAGATGTCCCTTGACCTATTATCGAACGGGCTGCTTCTTCTGAATCAGTAGTTAACCATGTTGTATCGAGATGAAGCCCCTTCTTGTCTTCCGGTTGATGTGATTCGCACCAACTTTGGGTTGACAGCTGCTCACGTGAATGAGGCGTCCAATATGGGGTTGAATGCATCGACTATACTCCGTACAGCTAATCATCCCTGTCATGAATGCGGGAGGACGACTCCTCTCCGAGTTTCACAGAACATGCTAATATCTGCAGTCGTGCACCTGCACTGTGCTGTGTTCAGAATGAAGTGACATGTGCCCAGCGCTCATACCTGCGAACACTGGACTGAAACTGGAACCCAGATAATGGACTCGCCGACGCAGATAGAAAGCTCGCCCGAGAGAAGCACAGTCACCCCTTTGCATTAGGATCGCGAACCGGGTTGACGAGGCCTCAACCAGAGTACCGGGACATCGGAGAGAGTTGTCCAGCTGAAGTGAAACCCCTGAGAGGATTGTACATCTGCAGAATCGGTAATTCTATTTCTGGATCTGAAAAAATAAAAAATAAAAATAAAATGGTTTCACTTGGAAAGGCAATTTCATGCTCTACCAAGCTGAAACACGACGAGATTGCTTGCTGACGGGACGCTGCATCTTGTCTGAGATAGAGTCGCACGGTGCTGCACATTGTCGGTGAGACAACAATAAGGCGAAATGTGCACAGAGCAAACCACACGAATGAAGCCACTTGTCAACGGACACGCTGGATCAAAGGACAATGAATTACAAGTCCACTGGCCACAGCGGTGATGTTGAAATCGGTGATTTGTGCATGGGGGTTCCGTTTCGTTTCATGTGTCGATCCAAGGAGTCGCTTCAGTGGCTCTGACAGGGTCTGTCCTGAGTTGTCATGGCTTGGAGATGGGGAACGAACAGCTGGCGGCCCAGGCAGATGGAACTCCTGTGCTCCAAGCAAGATGATTCATCGAGAACGAGAAGATGCGTGGTTTGCGAAGGAATGCACTCGCTGGTTCGCTGATGGCCTAATAAATTGGTTCTTGAGATGGTTGTCATTCATAGGCTCCGAATCAAAAGACAAAAGGCAAAAGGCAAACGGCGCCTAATATCCTTGGCCGTTGAGACGGGAGCTTGATGCGAGGCCCTAAAGTTGGAGCGGGGGAGGACTGGGACCTGGTTGGTAAATTGACTGGACGAGCAGGGGAGCCCGCAATTTCAATTTCTTCAAGTTGAGTGGCAGCACTGCAAGGCAGTGAAATCGTCGGGTCACGCCACGGTTGCACTGCGCGTGAAGAGGGAATACGAGGGACAGCAAGACATGTCGCGGCTGCCGAAGCACGACACACGTGGTGGTTGCCATCGTGAGATGAGGTGCATACTGCAGCTTGTTCCAGAGACCCGTGGAGAGTAGTGGAAAAACTTGAAATCAGAGTGTGCTGGTCTCAGCCTTGGTGCTGGCCGTGTTGATCGGACAAGGTCCAGGCCGCGAATCTTTCGAGGGCACCTGAGCTGGCCAACATGCGCTGGCTTGCAGCTCACCAGCGGCGGTGGAGGATGGAATTGTCCGAGGAGGAGGCAGGCCTAGCGCTACAACGCAGCTCCAGTGCATCGCTGGCACTGCGCTGAGCTGGAGTCACCAGATATGGCCCGGGATTCACTGCCGGCAGAGGAAACATCGAATCGTCGACGGCTGCATTAGTGAAGTATTAGTCCATGTTTCTCAGGCCATGCATGGGCCTTTGTGCTGGGTAACACGGGAAACGAATGGTACCTTGGTGGTGGTCGCGATAGTAGCCGCGATATAGGGTCTGCAACAGGCGCGGTCAGCGGCGTTGTCGTCTGTCGACATCAACTCGTCTCCTTCTTCAGACTTTCTTGCCTATCTCAGGCACCGAGTGCGCTCGCCCAAAGACCGAAGCTCGCGTCGTCCAGTTCCGGGCTAGCGGCCTGGAGCGGCGAGCTCCAGACTCCAGAAGATTGGAATTGTGGGAGCTGGGACGGAACACAGTGGAGTCAGAGAAGTCCCGTACCTGCAGAAGCGTGTCCCAGTCTGGTGGAGAGTAGGCCAAGCGATTCGAGAGGCGCCTTGATGGCCGATCGCTCTTTTATCCTTTGATGAGGGGACGGAAGCAGGACATGTCCTCATGCCACGGCCAAGGAGCTCCGTGTTATAGTATCGCTGCCCGAAGCAATTAGTTCCATTGCGCTGTTACATGGCACTCGAGAAGCGAGCTGGTCGACGTCCGTGGCTCAAATTGGCTGGGGACCGAGCACCCTGGCTTAGTGTGTTTTGACTGTCGAGTCTATCGTCTCCCGAGCTGGGGTTCAGTGTTGTCCCGACTCAGAGGCCGAATGACGGAAGCGGCCCGGGTTGGTTGCGGTGTTTACGAAGTTTGGTTGACAGTGTTCGTCTCGTGTCGAGAGTTGCGATGTGTGTGGGTGGTGGTGGTGGGTGGGTGGGCTCGTGTTAGTGGCGAGGCAGCGAGGGCGGTTCTTGAGTGTGTCCGCTTCGTCATCTTTGGAAGAGGTGGTGGTGATAATGCCGAAGGTGGCACGTCTGGTGTCTGCCCGTTGAAGCAGGTGGAGTGGGGGCTGGCACTTCCATGGAAGTTGGTGCCAAAGATACGTACCCCTTTCTTTAACATCGACTTTATGGAACGGAAGGTGCAAGTGGTGCCCGCTCCTGACCCTTTTCCAAGTTCAAGTTTTCCATTTGGTCTTGGACCCTGCGTCAATGGGGCCGTTTGCGCCGTTTCCCACTTGCCCACCCCTTCGAGAGCCCCGACGCCCCCCTTTTTAGTGCTTCAGTGTGCTCGCTCATCCAATGGCGCATCGAGTCTCCAAGTTCCCATCTTGTGGTTTGCTGTTCATCCCGCTGCTGAAGAACCGATTCCGCCAACTCTGGAACACGCCCCCCGCCGGCGCCGCGACGGCCAAGAGGAAGGAAGCGATGGACGAAGCGCATCGTGGCTGCTCCAACTTGAGCTGCACCACTCCTTCCGCATGAGGGGTCGCTGGGTCGGTTCGAGGGCTTGGGAAGGCGCGGCCAAGGTACGAATACCGGAGCAGAATAGCACCAGGACCAGGACTAACACCAACCAGCACCAGCAAAAAGGAAAAAGCATTGGACGCCGATGGCGATGGGACCATGTTCCGCATTCCCCGTATATGCTGCGAGATGTACAAAGTACACAGGTAGACAGACAATGCCATGCCATCCATCCAATGTATTATCAACCCGGCCAGGGGTCGGGAGAGGACCTCTTTTTCACGGCTCTCTCACCCCACGCCAACATTGCCCTGGGCCGTTCTCGCTCGCTCGCTCCTCTCGCTGTTTCTGTTTCCAGTCTCCCGTCCTCTTGCACCTTCTCCCCATCATCCAATAACATTGGCTGGCTGGCCACCCATCTTCCCTCACCTTCTTCTGTTTTGATTTCCTCTTGCGGAGACTTTACTGAGGACTACGCAACACTGTCTAATCGCCAACATCCCACACCTGGCGTCGCTGGTTGATGAGAGTCCAGTCATCACCGTTTTTGGAGATTTTGTTTCTCGTCCCTTTTCGGCCTGCCCCTCACCGTTCTTGTCGACGGCTACCCATCGGGCCCCCATTGAGCCAAACCGTCTTGCATGGCATTGCCTTCTCACTGCATTTGCATTTGAGGTGCATTCGACAACTGCCCGTCGAGACTCGTCCTCGTCGGCTCCCCCTCTGAGCCAATCAGTCTCGTCAGATCCGAAACCCACTTAGAACCTGGTTTCCCCTGCACACGCAAACGCGGCCGCCCTTCCTTCGTCTCTCCGAACCAGACCAGACCAGAGTCGCTGCAGACAAGACAGCGCAGAGATCAATAACAAGGTCACCCATCCTTTCATCCTCCATAATACCAATCCCATCCCCTGGAAGCCACCTTGCGCACCGAGCCGCAATAACTGCAACTGCAGCGCGCCTTCATCTGGGCCTAATTTATCCTCTCCTTCCCCACCACTCTCGAACAGAGCTCACACAGCTCAAACGCCTTGAAGCTCGACCGTTGGCACGCGCCGTCCAAACCGCTTCATCACATCCAGCGCAACCAGCCGCTTCCTCCTGACGGCTCCCGTGCCTCGTCCTCCTCGTCCCGTCGCGTCGACAGGTCGTCACCCAAAAGCTAACCGCCATCGCCCGTCCTTCTTCTCTCTCGCTATCATCGGCCCCCGTTTTCCCCGAACGCCTCGTGGCCCTTGGCTCCTCGACCATAGCATCCAAAATCAACATCCACACCCCCCTCTCGGCCTCTCAGTCCCATCTCGACCCGTCGCCGTCCCCTTTGCTGCGCTTGTTGCCTTCGCTCGTCCTTCTCTGGCTTCTCGACTGGTTCCTTCCCCATCAAACCACCCCCGTCGGCCCGTTCACGTCCCCACCAATCTCCCATTAATCCTTCCTCCACACCTGCTCCTGCCCGCTTTGTGCCTGTGCCCTTAGGCGTTCCCTCTCAACCCGTCGCCATTCTTTTCCCTTTCATGAATCTTCCTCCAAAGTATGAACGGTCAGCAGAATCGTCGTACAAGTTTTGGAATGTTGCTACGACGCAGTAAGAGCGGCGATCTGGGCAAGAATGGCCGCAAGACGCAGGCCCTTAGGGAGGCCGAGCTTGAGCGCCAGCGTCTGGCTGCCATTCCTCCCAAGCTGCCCGAGTTCGCAAACCACAGCGAGCAGTTGTCCAAGACGTTCGGAACCGACCTTCGCCCCGAATCTCCCGCAAACCTCCCGAGAACCTCTGGCTTTAGCAGCGTCCGCCCTTCGGTCGACCAACCGCGCAGCTATGGCGTCGCCGTTGCAACCCCCCCCGTCCCCGGCCACGACCACGATCCCTACGCCAGAACCGAGAGCATGACACACCGTGGCCGCTATAGCTATGCGAGCAGCGCTGTGAGTGCCTCTGCGAGCGCTCCCCGAAGAGTGCGCAGAAGAAAGGACCCTACTCCTCTCAAGTAAGTTTCTGTCGCGTCCTTCTCCTGATCATGCCACTTCGCTTTTCAGCCGTCAATTCCACATGGCTAACCAATTGCCTTTGAAACTTGTAGCATCCTCATCATCGGAACTCGCAATTCTGGCAAGACATCTTTCCTCGAGTTTCTCAAGACCGCCCTGGCTCTTCCTGCTAAGAAGCGAGCTAAGAGGACCGAAGACGAGTTCCCCCCCCAACGGACTCCGTCTGGGAACTTCATTCCCTCATACCTGGAGACGGAAATCGACGGCGAACGAGTTGGCCTGACCCTCTGGGACTCCGAGGGCTTGGAGAAGAACGTGGTTGATCTTCAACTTAGGGAGATGTCGGCCTTTCTGGAGAGCAAGTTTGAGGAGACTTTCGCCGAGGAGATGAAGGTCGTGCGATCGCCCGGTGTGCAAGATACCCACATCCATGCCACCTTCCTCGTGCTGGATCCTGCTCGTCTGGACCGTAACGTGGCATCTGCCAGAAACGTGGCCGTCAATGGCGCGAACGGTCATCACGACTTGCACCGTGTCGTCGGCAGTCTCGACGAGGACCTTGACCTCCAAGTCCTCCGCACGCTGCAGGGAAAGACGACCGTCATTCCGGTCATTGCTAAGGCCGATACTATCACGACCAAGCACATGAATGTTCTCAAGAGGAGTGTCTGGGATACCCTCAAGAAGTCGGGCCTTGATCCTCTGGAGGCCCTCGGCCTTGATGACGATGACGACACCAGCGATAGGATTGCTGAAGAGGACGAAGATGAGGCCTCGGACGACCGCTCTGGCGCGGAGACCCCAGACCATTCCGTTGAGGGCAGTCGGGAATCTCCAGCAGCTTCGCCTGGCTCGAAGCGATTGTCTAGTCACTCTCTTCGACGCCACAAGCAAGAGACCAAGGACGACGAAGTGCCTTTCCTACCCCTCTCGATTATAAGCCCCGACTTGTACGAGCCGGGCGTAGTTGGCCGACAATTCCCCTGGGGCTTCGCAGACCCGTACAACGAGGAGCATTGCGACTTCACTCGCCTCAAGGACTCCGTCTTCAGTGAGTGGCGCGCCGAATTGCGCGAGGCGAGCAGGGAGCAGTGGTACGAGGGATGGAGGACGAGCAGGCTCAAGCAAAGAGATCTCCCCCACCGTCGCCGATAGGGGAGTGCTTCGAAGGGAGGATCCAGTCCCATCCTGGAGTAGAGGATGCATTCTCTTGTTTAACCATTCCGCGCTTATGCTCTCTCGATTTCAACGGATACCCTCAACGACACGCAAGATCCGCAGCATCAGATGGCGGTTTACTTTTTCTTTCATGTCTCTTCAAACAGTTTCGGAAACTCTGCAGCATACCCCTTTTGTCTTTTTTTTCTCGGTTTTTTTTGTCCAGTTTTGATGTCCCATGAGGAGGAGACGGGATACTCCAAGGCGAGCGAGGGAAAAGATGCTATGCCCACTCATGCTCTCCCGAGCGAGAGTTTTGAGACTCCAGGTGAGGCGCAGGAGCAGCTGGGTCCCGAGTCTCTCGACTGGCTGGATACAGCGTCTCAGAACCTCGCCGGAACCTCGCTTTTTCACCTCACGATTCTTGTCACCTCGAGTACATTTTCTCTATCCGTTTCTTCAGTATTTCCCGACATTGGACCCGGATGGGTTGGCGTTTGTGTCATTGACCTTGAACCCAAAAGAAAGACCTGTTTCTCCTTCACCATTCGATCAATCCTGCACTTCTCGACGGTATTTTGTTCTTTTTCCTGTTACAGCCCCCCAATATATGGTCCCTTTGCAGGTCCCAAGAGTCCTGACGTCTCAACCTCGATAAATCCCTACGAAGGTGCCAACACAAAAAAAGAAGGGAGGGTGAGAAAAGGAAGCAGATGATAAAAAAGTCGTTGCAGTGAGGGAAAGGAGGCGTGCAGGGAATGTATAAGGATATGTGCAGGTCTCGCTGTAGATTAGTATCCGGGAGACGACTCTTTTTCTTTGTTGTTTTCTTATTCATAAGTTCAAATCTATTCTTTCGACGTCGTTCATCTTTACTTGTCGAAATATATTCCGAGGTTGTTTGGCGAGTCATTTTTATTTTTATGCGTAAGCGTGCGCATAGTTTGTGTTATGACGAGGATTAAGAAGATTGACGGGTTTAATTGAAATAGATATTTGAATCCAAGAATGAATGCACTTGAACGCCTGCACGCCTCTCCATCACAACTCCTAACATCTACGGCAAGATGCAAAAACCAATGTCCCTAGTCGTGTTGATTCCCATACTCCAAGTACACACGCAAGCCTATCATTACATGTTTGCCGCTCCTGAGCCCATTCATTTCTTCAGTCACGCACGTATTCCGTGTTGACGGCCTGACCATCCTGATCGACATCGTCCTCCTTGCGGTAAGGGTTCTTCCCCAGGCTGATGAGGCGATCGACCTCCTTCTTCCCAAGCGTGACGAGGTCGAAGCACGGCGGCAGGACGGCGTCGGTAATAAGGTAGTCGACCTTCATGTTGCGGGCCTTGTCGCGGTAGGCCTGCTGGTTGCGAGGGTGCTCGAACTTTTCGTTGTCGCAGCGCTCGATGGCGGCCCAGGCGGCGTGGCGATCACGGATGAGGCGCAGGAGGAGGAGCATGTCGTCGTGGGACCAGACGTGTCGCTGGCGGACGAGGGGGGAAAGGGTCATGCGGGCTTGGTGCGAGATGTGCTCCTTGGCTTGCCGGAGGGTGTCGAAATCGACACGGGAGGGCTGCGAGGTGGTGGGGATGCGGGAGCTGGCGGGGGATGAGGGGGTCGCGGAGGAGGAGGAGGGGAGGGCGGTTCGAGGGGGGGACGATTGGGGGACGACGCGGGAGCGGGCGCGTTTGGGGGGCGGCATGGACGAGGGGACGGCTTTCCGTTTGTTATGAGCTATTTGCCGCGTGTCTATTTCGAACTCGTCTTCCTCCTCGTCCTCCTCTTCGAGCTCTCCCGACTCCAGAGAGGGAGGAAGTTGGATCCTCCTCACCTTGGCCTCGGGCTGGGAAGGCCGGGCCAAGGCGTTATAGGAGGACCTGGGAGCCGGTGAGTCCAGCAGCTGGGAGTTGGTGTGCTCTTGGTAATCTCGGGGCGCATTCGGCGGAGGCATCATCTGCTGCTGATTGGATGGGGGAGACCTCGCATGGCCGTTTCGAGCTCTGCTGTTGACGTATTTGATAGATGTCCCGTCAACGAAGAGACTACAATAACACAGGAATTAGCAATGTAAGGTTGGGAGACGAGATGAAAAGGTGTAATTACCTGCGTTCGTTGCCTCCAAGGCGAGCAATGGGCTGGGACTCGGAGATGGAGGTTTGGCTGTCCTCGAACTCATCGCCGAGGTCATGGCCTGACCTCCCCTGAGTCTGGCTCTGACTTTCTTTCCCGAAAGCGCCAAACATGTCCATGAGCCAAGAGCCCATCTGTTCCAGCAGCGTTTCGAGCGGGAACGTCTTCTTGAGATCCGGGATGCCGTATGTGTCATTGGCTTCCTTGGCGATGCGGACAATGTCCTGTATCCTGTCCGACACGAGCTGCTCGAGGACTTCTTCTGAAGCTACGCCTAGGCTCTTGTAGGGGCCGCTCGCTAGCCGCTTGAAAATGTCCACGTCTTCGGCGGGCTCGCAGAAGACGGAGGCAATGAGCTGCTTGAGAATGTTGGGTTTCTCTGATAACTTGTCAAGGCTCTCTATCAGGTACCAAGTGCGAATGTCGAGCAACAGCTCAGGGAACTGAGGATGTAGGTGCATGTCGTCGTCGTGGAGAAAGAAGAGGTGGAAGAAGAAGTTGAGCCGATCCAGCAAGGGGAAGTGGTCCTGCTGGGCACTTATCTGCAGCATCGTGACTTCGTACAGTGCCGTGACGACGTTTGCGCGAACCATGGCGACTGCTGCTGCCTCTGCGTCCTCCGGGCTGTTCCACATGTCGTGGACCTGAGCCCAGTCGATGAAAGGCGCCGTGGTCTCTTCGGCGAAGCTCTCTCGGACGCTGTCAAAAGCCTTCTTCTTAATCTTGAGACGCCCCCGGAACACGGCGTCATCAAAATCTCCGCTCGTGAGGAAGTCCATCAGCTCTTGGGTAGAGGACGTAAGATCGTCGAGACTGAGCTCCATGATCTTGAACTTGGTGGTCCGCTCCTCCTCGTCGAATTCACCATCTTGCCCATGGTCGTCTGAGGGAGCGAAGCCATCGTCGGGAGGCATCTCGGAGACGCTCTCGCCGTCACCCAATACGGTTTCCTCGTCGGGTCTGTAAACGACAGTCGGGATGCTCGCGATGCTAGCCGCGCGGGACGTCGCTCGAGCACCCCGACGCGCAAAACCCGTTACACCGAGGCCATGATGCTTCTGCTGGCTTTGCGGGGGTTGAGATTGTTGAGATTGTTGAGATGGTTGAGATGGTTGAGATGGTATATACTGACTAGTCTCGGCTTGGGAGCTTCTATTCTGGTGAGCACGGTCGGGGGTTTCTCGGGACACCGTGTAGACAGGTTGTTGCTGTACACGCCTGCCTCTGGCTCTGGTCTCCATTTTCGAGGCCTGCCGGCGATGGATATTAGAACGAAGATGAAGCGACGATGACGGTATGCAGCAAAATGATGGCCAAGTCTCGTCTAGTCACGAAACATGCCTATTCTTGTTTTGAAGCGGCGCGTCGCGAGGATCATGACCCTAACCCTACAAATGGTCCAAGCGTCTATGCTGCCGCTCTGATTGGCCCACCAATCTTAATTAGCTGCTTCACGCATTCAGTCTCTCATGTCGTCTTCTTCATCGCGGACACTGCAGGCACTCGGTGAGGGCCAAAGATGCCCAGAAAGTAAGCCGAACGCATTGCGAACAACCACATCTAAGGTTTCACGTGTGAGACGATGACTCTTGTTTGGGAATTGTGCCACCACTCACCGTAAAGGCTACGTTTCCCCACGCCATGCCATTCCAGTCCCCAGGGCTCTTCAGCAGAGGCAAGCCGAGTCCAAGGGCGCTGATGAGGACATGACCAATATCCCCAAGCCAAAGAGCAAAGAGATAGGCACGCACCGCTCTGATATCGGCAGTTGCAAAGACAGCCAACCCGATAAATCCCAGCAACAGATACGCATTACCCAATTGCAGGGCTACAATCACACTGTTCTGGCTCAAGGCTGGGGTGCTGCTCGGTATTTGCTCGGCGACGAACCACGCGGGGTCCCGCACGGCACCGAGGAAGCCAGCAACTCTAATAAAGCTGGTCATCAGGTGTTTGCTCGATATCAGGCGAGTGCGGCAACGTACACTGAAATTGGCTCGATGATGGTGAAGACCACACGCGGGACCGTCGGAAGGGAGGACGCCATGGCTGAGCGAGAAGTAACGATGGCTGACGGAGAGGTAACGATGGCGAATGAAGGGCGGATTCACGAGCGGCTAGCAAAGGGAACTGATTGGGATTCTAGGCGACCCGAGATTTGCTACCATGTCCAGATTGTATTTCTCCGAGACACGGCATCAAATGATGTGATTCTCGGCCTAGGACGGAGCCGTTTTATACTGTACGGATATATGGATGGAGGGATAAAAGTAACGCCGTCACGGAAGACAAGTAGCACGCCCACCTTATCCATAGTACCTCTCTACTTCGTACACGGCACAAGTAAGCAACAACAAGTGTCGGCAGAAGAACAACCTGATTCCCCCAAAACGCCAAAAGACACCTCGGCCGCATCTAGCCGTTAGCGCGGGCCCCGGCAAAAGGCCGCTGACAGTTGCAGTGGCGGCCGAGCCAGCTTCTGAGCTTCACGGTGCAACCTTGTGGCGATTTCACGTGCTGCCAACCGCACACTCATCCAGTCCTTCCTTCCAGTTGGGGTGAGACCACCGGCATTAAACCAAAAGGCGCCGAAACTTGTCTTTGTTATTCGTTTCCTTTCCCATGGCCTGAAATAATGCCGTGATCTCTCCTTGTCTCTTTCTTCCCCCCGGCTTTCCGTTTTTCACCTCCCCCATTCTCTCACCAGCTTCTTCTTCCCCTTCCACCAAAACTCGCGTGCGCGCTTCGCCAATCTACCACTTATACCCAATGCGCCCCAATCCTCAGAGCCCAAGATGGCCACGATCGAGCCACGCTTGATTCACCTCCTCAACGAGTCCACGACGCCTCAACTCCCGCATACCGACCTTCCCCCCCTCCATTCTCTACCCCTCCCGAAATCTTCAGACCAACCTCTGCCCCCGCTTGACCCGGATGCAATCCACCGAGCCGAGAGATGCAACCTCGATGCGAGCTCCATTTCCAACCCGACAGCTCCGCGCTTCATCGCCGCCAATGACGATCCTTTGAATCGCCGAAAGGCTGCTGCTGCCGTTCCCGAGGGGAAGCCGGCTGGCGTCGCCGCCGTCGTTCCGCTGCGGTTGTTGCTGGGAGAGACGAAACCGACCGAATCATCCCACTCGCTGAGCAAGATCTTGGACGACGCTCCCGATACCATCGACGATGGCTCCAAGAAGAAACGGCACCGCAGCCTACACGTCAAGGATGACTTCATGCAGCTGCCCCAGCCGCTGAAGAAGCAGCGAGCCCTTCGGCCTGCCCCGGTCATGCCCCCGATCATCAATGGTCTTCATGAACCTCCGCCGCACGCCGCCTTGTTCCCACCTATCTCCTCTGAATCATTCGACGGAAAGGACGGGACCCCGATCAAGCTTCTGCAGGAAGCGAGGCAGCCGTCCCCCGAGCCCGACAAAGACAAGAACAACAAGCTGAGAAAGCGCGCCACCAAGCCGAGGAGGAAATGGTCCGAGGAGGAGACGAACCATCTCTTGCTGGGCGTCAACAAACATGGCGTTGGGAAGTGGACCAGCATTCTGGAAGATTCCGGCTTCAAATTCAACGAGCGCACCGCTGGCGACCTGAAAGACAGGTTCAGAACTTGCTGTCCCAACGAGCTGCGCAGGTCAAGCAAGGGGTCCATCGAGTCTCCATCAAGCACGCCACAGGAAAAGAAAAGGACCAAGGGCGACACTCACTTGGACAAGATCTTAATAGACGAAGACGTAGACGTCTCACCGACGAAGGAATCCCCAACGACCGGAAAGCAACCAACACTTGGACAAGAGACTGAGTCAGGCTCCAAACAGCAAAAGAAGAGTCGTGCACACCGCAAAAAGATGGAGGACTTGGTGGAACTCGGCATCCGCGGCCCATTTAAAAAGTCTCACCGACGTGAACGCCGACCCTTCACAGAACAGGACGATGAGGAAATCCTGGAAGGACTCAAGGTACATGGGCCGGCGTGGACCAAGATCCAACGTGATTCGCGCTTCCACCTCAGCAGCAGGCAGCCGACCGACCTGAGGGACCGCGTGCGCAACAAGTACCAAAACATTTATCAACAAATTGAAAAGGGAACATATCCAACAAAGGATGGTAACCGGGCCACGGATGTTATGGAGCCCTCCATCAACATGTCCTTGAGCAATACGTTGAAGCCGTCCAAGACAACCCTCGAGCCAGTCATGAGACATGCCCCTTCGCGAGAAGACTTGCCTCGCTGGCCCTTACAACGGGTTGACACGCTCGACAGTTCTCACTCCGGCTCGGGATTCGAGTTTGGAGATTCGTCTACAATGCCTGCGTTTTCGGGCGGTGAGATGGACATTTCGCGCTTGCTCCTCGACGATTCAACACGTTCGCAAGGGAGCTCACGGATGGCAGTAGACACCATCACGACATCGACAGCCAAGCATGGCGGGAAGAAGACGCACCGCAACGGACCTAGAAAAGCAACTGAGAGATCACAACGAGCTGCAAGATAGGCGGGTTCAGGTATTCTGATACGGTAGTCCGCTTTGGCTACCATTTTGGTGGGGGGGGGGGGGGTTATGAGCGTTCCTTCGGGACAGGAGTTGGGCAATTTGACTTGTAGAGGGAAACCATGGGGAAACTGCAGGCGCATGGACGAAGTAGATTATGGACATTGCGGCATGACGGCTCGCGCTGTTCGTCGGTTATCCCCGCTGGGTTTGAGAGGATACTTCTCGGCGCTAATGATTGGGAGGGAACACGGAAGTGCCTTCGCGGGCTAAAACGGACTTTGAGGTCTCTGGTAGGACATGTATGAACGTAAACGAAAGGGTTGGAAGAGGCTTACTTTGGTAGAAAGCTGGAGAGTACCACAGAATCGTACAGTTAAGGCCAACCCAATTGATACCATCCGAGCATCTAAAAGCGGTAGAAGGAAGTGGTTCACGTGCATTCTGACTGAAGCTCCAACAAAGAGCCGTTGGCTCCGTCTTATGCGAGCGGAGCAGTTCGCCCCGCGCCCACTTTCATACAGCTTGGAGATCCGTTTTTGGGTGTTGTTTGGTCCATCCCAGGTCGCGTGCAAGGCCACGTGACTCACCAAATTTGCTCTGCTCGCGTAGGGCACGAACCCCGCCGCCAGCTAGTGCTCACGAAAAAAAGTGTGGTTCAATACTTTTGCACTTCAACCCTGGAATTCCACGATCTCTGTCCATCCTCATCACCGGTCGACAACACACCCATTCGACACCATGGCCCGCGGAATGTGAGTACTGATCATGATGCAAGAACCCTCGCAATCGCCTCCTCCCTTTCGATTTGCGCAATGAGGCGGGTTCTTGCTTCCCTGTCACCCCCGACCTTGTCGTCACAAAACCTCAGAATTCTAACAACTTCTGCAGCAAGAAGCACCAGAAGCGCCTCAGCGCGCCCAGCCACTGGCTCCTCGACAAGCTCTCGGGCACGTACGCGCCCAAGCCCTCGGCCGGCCCCCACAAGCTCCGCGACTGCATGCCCCTCATCGTCTTCATCCGCAACCGCCTCAAGTACGCCCTCAACTACCGCGAGACGCGGTCCATCCTGATGCAGCGCCTGATCAAGGTGGACGGCAAGGTCCGCACCGACCAGACCTACCCCGCGGGCTTCATGGACGTCATCACCATCGAGAAGACGGGCGAGAACTTCCGCCTTGTCTACGACACCAAGGGCCGCTTCACCGTCCACCGGATCCAGGCCGAAGAGGCCGAGTACAAGCTGGGCAAGGTCAAGCGCGTCCAGCTCGGCCGCGGCGGAATCCCATTCTTGGTCACGCACGATGCACGAACGTGAGTTCCGTCAGACATCATTCAGCCGTTGGATCAAGCTTTGGTCGATTCGATTGCCCCCGTGATACGATTGGAAGCTTCATTTGACGGTTGTATGTTCTCCCTCCCCTACCTCATACTAATCATTTCCCAGCATCCGCTACCCCGACCCTCTGATCAAGGTTAACGACACTGTCAAGATTGACATTGCCACTGGCAAGATCACCGACTTCATCAAGTTCGACACCGGCGCCGTCGCCATGGTCACCGGTGGTCGTAACATGGGCCGTGTCGGCGTCATCACCCACCGTGAGCGCCACGACGGTGGCTTCAACATTGTCCACATCAAGGACGCCATCGACAACACCTTTGCCACCCGTGAGAGCAACGTCTTCGTCGTCGGCCAGGACAAGCCCTGGATCTCCCTGCCCAAGGGCAAGGGTGTCAAGCTCACCATCGCCGAGGAGCGTGACCGCCGTCGCGCCCTCGCTCACTAAAGCAGTAGGCCAACGGGAATGGGAAAAAAATTACGGGCATTGTGGACTTGGAGTCTCGGATCTTGACGTTTGCTTTTTGACGGCTTTTACCCTACCATAGCCAGCCCCCCCTTGGGCGTACGATAAAAGATGAATTTGAGTCAAACACAAACTGTCTATCCGACTTGTTTCCTCGCTTTGTAATATGAACGTTTGTATGGACAGGCATATGCTTTGAGTGTCATTAGTGTGATTTGACCAGTTTTCATCTAGCTCAATGCATCGAGTAACCATCTTGGCAAGGTTCATCCGCATAAGCTCGCATCATCACCTGCACGAATAGAGACCGGCAGACTTCCCTAGCAACAACGAAGCATGGAGCGTGGGACGCCATGTATCCGTCCCGATATGTACTGAATCGAGGTTTTCCCTTCTCGTTAGCCCATGGGATGCTCCCAGCTAAAGACGTCAAAACATCGTGGGGAACCATGTCTTTCCAAGGAACAAGGTCTTCGGCTCTATTGCATGTCGTACGTGTCTCTCTCGGTAGGAGCACCGGCATGACGCAGACGGGGTTTTGGTTTTACGGTTCCAGTTAGTTACAGTACCTGTACCTCCCAAGGTCGATGGCTTCATTCAGTTCCGTCGGTTGGGGTTGCGTCTTTGACTCCTTTCCGAGTGGGAGGTGGAGTACGCCGGCCTGCTGCTGCTGGGGCGCCGTGGGGGTTGAGGTCTCATCAGGTCTCGGGAAGATTTGTAATGGGCAAGAGAGGATAGGTAGAGGCAAGAGGAGGGGGGTTGACTGGCGGGTTTTAATTTGGGCTGAGAGAGGGGTTGTTGGTGAAGATGCTTTCTCGTGGTGGTTTTCTCGAGGTCTTCCGGCACGAGCTCCGTGACCTACCCGGGACTTTACTTTCGAATTCAGAACGCAAAAGCCGAGACGGGGGAGAGATGAACGACCCGATGCTAGGCGGCGGCGAGGTCGAAAGGGAGGGACCCGAGGGTTGCCCGTTGCTGACGACTGCATGTGTAAGATGTTGCTGTTTTGCCAAGTACCTACCAAGCTAAGAATAGAGGGGAATCAACCTGTAAGCCACCGCAGCCTCGGTCAGTCGGTCAGAGATGGAATCATGAGCTACTTCCTGCTAAGGATTTAATCAGATCAGGTACCAACCCCCCCTGGTCTACACGTAGATGAAAAATGACTGGGCATGTAGTTTCCAACATGGCCCATGCAATTGGAAGAGGGCATCTACTTAGGTTCCCCCCAATCTTCACCTGCAAGCAACCGACTTGGGAACACAAACAGGGCACCAAGCGTAGGCTGGGATCAAGGATGGGCTCCGAGGGGGGTGGAAGAGAAAGAAAAAAGAGGGCAGCAGCTGATATTCCAGAGGCTTCGAAATTTCGATAGTCCACGTGCGGCATTTTGAAGGGGGGGAGGGGAAAAGGGACATATGACATGGAGGTGATGTGGAATGGAGGGGGAAGAGAGAGGAGGCTGTAAGCAGGAAAAAAAAGAGTTGGGGGTGGTGGTGATGCGGCGGAGAATTGGACGAGGGAAAGACTATTTCCTTAGAACAAGAAAAATAGAAAACATGGAAAAATAAAATAAAAGCAAAATAACAATAATAATCAACAGATAAACAGATTGATAAGTTGACTCTGAAAGGACCAAGGGAAGCTGAGCCATACCTCAATTTTTCCACCCCCTCAGCTACGGCCGGCCTCTCCGTCTCGGCACTGGATGCAGGAGGACAGGTCATTTGACCAGGTCGAGTTGCATGTGGCGAGCATCGGGAAGAGACAGGAAATGAGAAAATGCAGTCTCTGTGTGTTGCATCAGGACAACACCGCCTTGGGGTTCCAACTCTGCTTCGCTGGTGCCATTGAATTGTCAACACCACAGACCACACGTCGTCGAGGCTCAAGCAAGCCATCACACCCCTCCCCCCAAAAAGCAAATCCGCTAGACACGCAAAACACCAAATCCACTCTGCTAAGAGCCCCCAGGGCGTGTATTCCTCCTTCCAGACGGAGCAGCGACAGAGCAGTACGACCAGAGACCCGCCCCCAAGTTCCCAATCTTTCCACTGGTCACGATGCTGTTTCCAAGCAGCTAGAATCACCTCGACGGCCATTCGTTAGGTCCCCCCCTCCCCTCACTTATGGAGACGAGACGCGGGCGACGATGCGTGCGACGTGGGAGGCTCGAGGGAGACGTCGGTTTTAGCTGCAGGAGGTTACGAGGTACAGTACAGTAGTCTTACCCAGTCGCTGGTTACCTTACGCAACGAGGCTGGGGAGCTGTGTGTACATGAGAATCTGCAAAGTGCATGGGCGAGCGGCATAGAAAAAAAAACCATGTTGCATATCCGTTCGGGCGACGGACATCCGCCCACCCATGAAGATGGCCTCAGCTGAGCGGGACTTGTCGTGTTTGACCAATGAGTTCAATAATGTGCAGCAGCAGCAGCAAACAAAACAAAACAAAACAAAACAAAAAAGACGGGAGGCAACATGCAAAGCCAAAGTACTGTGCAACTAAAGTCGGGGACGGCTTGGATAGGGACGCACATGCAAGGCATTGCTAGAAGGTGGAGAAATGGAAACGAAGCGGTGGATCGTGGGTGGGATGGATGGAAGGAGGACGGAAGAATGCCCAAGAACCTGTGCAGCCAAGTGCCGAGTGCTTTGTGCAGCCCGAGAGGCGTGTGAATACGACCGAAGACCAGCTTTGTGCCGTGCGAGGAAGCTCTCTGTTGATGTCGTGTGCCCCTCGCTTCTCAACCGAGGGGTGAAAACAGCCTCCTCCCATCATGGGAATCTTGTCCGCGGGCCGGAAAGATACTGTAGAAGCAAGCTTCTCAATCAACCACGACAGACCCCCATGATCCATCCCCAAACAAGAAAACTCCACTCTGAACGACCAGAAGAACTAGAGTCAGAGGCAACGGCCCCGCGTCTCATCATGATTCGGTCGTTGCTGTTGGAGGGGATCGAGGCACTTTTTTAGAGGCTTTGTGGCTAGTCCGCGAAACTAGGACCAGCCCAGTTTGAGTCGAGTGAGGAGGCATGGAGGGATGCATCATGGGCCATGGCCCATGGTCGACGCGGATGGTGGACGGCGGATGGATGCCCTCGAGGCAGGTAGGTATATAAGTACCCCCCATCGTGTCCTTGTTCCGAATCCCGCCTCCTAGACCCGAGCCGTCGCCCGCCCAGCTTGGTTTGTGGCTTGTTTCCTTCTCCTCGGACGACTCGTTTTCTACTCTCCTCCTCATCCCTTCCTCCTCCCTCTCCGAAAAGAGTGTCAGGGTGTGCGTTTGTCTTGCCTTGCCTTGCCTTGCCTTGCCTCGGCATCTCTTGCAAAAAACCCACCTCAACACCACGCTCAACATCGTCAGCCGCCTCTCCGTTTTGCGGAATACCCCCGGGGGATCCATCTGTTGGCTTCAGGCCCTGGCAAATCTCGTCGCGAGACACACACGCGACTAGTTCCTTCCAACCACGGCCGCATTCAGCATCCTTGTGAGGGGTGGCGCGCAAGAAAAAAAACTTCGACGACAACGTCGCAAAAGCCTCAAAGCGGAGCCCAACGATCAAAAGGTGAAGAGGCGCGGCCGTTGCCGGTTATCTGATCTAACCTCTGGTCCCACCAGACTGCCGATTGCGGGTCGTTGTTTTCCAAAGAATCGTTCCGGAGGTCATCGCAACTCGAAACATCAAAACATTGCCATTGACTTCTGGAAAACAGGCTTCCATAACCGACATGTTGGCTGGGTGCCGTCTTCGGTCGGTGTTGGGCGGTGGTGCCAGAAGGTCCAGCAATGTCCATCGAGCATTCGCAACTACTGCTCCGAGGCCGAGCCCGGACCTGTCTGCTTCCCGGCCGACGGTGTCGAACAAATCTTCGGCCTGGTCCGGTCCAAGGGTTTTCGCAGTGGCCGCCGGAGCTGCAGCGATCGGTTGGGGTCTTGCCTCTGCCTTGAACAAGAACGACGACAATGGCAAGTCTTCGTCTCGCTATGCCACTTTGCCTGAGATGGAGCATGTACGTCAATGAACAAGAAGCCAACCCATTGACGACTGGAACTGATGGAATTCAAAGGCGATCCAACAAATCAAACAGGAAATTGCCATCGAGGACATTATCTCAACAGATGCCGAAGACTTGCGCGTGCATGGCTACTCCGAGTGGTCGACGGTCAATTTGGATAGGCTGCCCGTGGCCGTGGCGTACCCGCGAACGACGGAGCAGGTGTCCATCATTGCGCGTATCTGCCATGAGCACCGCGTGCCCATTATCCCATATTCTGGTGGTTCCAGCCTCGAGGGGAACTTCTCTGCCCCTTACGGAGGAGTCAGCGTTGACTTTTCCTACATGAACAACATTGTTGAATTCAACAAGGAGGACATGGACGTTGTGGTGCAACCGAGCATTGGGTGGCAGGATCTGAACGCCAGGCTGGCTCAGATGGAGAGCGGACTCTTCTTTCCCATCGATCCTGGTCAGTTCAGCACACTTTTTATTAGCAAACATGTTCCTTTTCCGAGGAAAAAAACTTGCCTTGAGTCGACGCGACTAACACGGTTGACACAGGCCCAAGCGCAAAGATCGGAGGCATGATCGGCACCAATTGTTCTGGGACTAACGCCGTGAGGTACGGCACCATGAAGGACTGGGTCATTAACTTGACCATTGTTCTTGCGGATGGACGGATCATCAAGACCCGAAGGAGACCTAGGAAGTCTTCTGCTGGGTACAATCTGAATTCTCTGTTCGTTGGTTCTGAAGGCACCCTGGGCCTGGTAACCGAAGGTATGCAAAAGCCGACGGTCCAGTGTAAAGGCTACTGTTGAGCTAACTCGGAAATAGCGACTCTCAAACTTGCCGTGGTCCCAGAAGAGTACTCGGTAGCCGTCGTTACATTCCCGAGCATTCGCGATGCAGCTGCAGCGGCCGCGGGCGTCATGCAGACCGGTGTCCCCATCGCTGCCATGGAGATCATGGACGAAGTTCAGATGAAGGTTGTCAATTTGGGCGGCGCCACGGCCCCGCGTGTCTGGAAGGAACAGCCCACGCTCTTCTTCAAGTTTGGAGGCACAAAAGAGGGTGTTCGAGATGCCATCAACCGTGTCCAGAAGATCACGGCTGCCAACAAGGGCGGCAACTTCGAGTTTGCACGAGATGAGGTTGAGCAAAAGCTTCTGTGGTCTGCTAGAAAGGAGTCGCTCTGGTCGATGCTGGCTTTGAGGAAGAACGGAGAAGAGACTTGGAGCACTGATGTAGCCGTACCCTTCAGCCGCCTGGCCGATATTATCGAGGTGAGCAAGAAGGAAATGGACGACCTGGGCTTGTTCGCTAGCATCCTGGGACACATTGGCGATGGAAACTTCCACGAGAGCATCATGTACAGCAAGGACATCCCCGGCGAGCGCGAGAAGGTGGAGGCGTGCGTGAAGAACATGGTGAAGCGAGCGCTGGAAATGGAGGGCACATGCACCGGCGAGCACGGCATCGGCTGGGGGAAGAAGGAGAGTCTTTTGTGGGAAGTCGGACCGGAAACGCTTGCGGTAATGGGTGCCGTGAAGGGCTCGTTGGATCCACGATGGGTGATGAATCCTGGCAAGATTATGGATGTGCCGTGGATGGGTATCGAGTATCCCGGCTCTGACACGGCCGTGTCACCTGTGAGGAAGATCCGAGACGAGTTGGTAAAAGGACTTTGATAAAATAGAAAGGCACTGGATTAGATGCGGGCAATGGATAGAGAGCATAGATTGGACGGAATCATCAGGTTTGAAGGGCATACCTGGGAATGGGTCGGTCTTCTTCCAGACGAAAGGCCTCATACATGGCGCAACGAGGGAGTAACACAAGGGTGGTGCATTCGGCAAGTAAAATGGCTGTGTTGTGAAGCTGAGGCGTGGTTGGTGTTCCATCAATTGATGCCGCTAGTATTAAGACGAGATGCTGCGTGTTTGTCACAATGAGAGATGATAGGAGCCGTCGTGACACTGCTAGAGCCTAAAGGTACCTGGAAGGAGAGGAAAAAATTGGATGCCTTGAGGAAAATCCGAGGCAGGCACCGTCGAGAGAGTTGCTCCTGCCCTGCTTGGACTCAGAGAAACACACGGAAGCAACCTGAACTTCTCCGGGTAGGTGCAGCTTCATGCCGACTTCCGCACAGCAAACAGTCGCCTTCTCCTTTACCTCCCTGATTTCACCGCCTCGCCTCCTTTCCATTCTTGTTTATTTCCCTGCATCTTGCTTGCTCAGCAGCGCCATTCGATATTGTCACCTATTGGATGTACCGACAACAGTCCCAGGAACTTATTTGATAGTCCTGATTCACTGTTATGGGAGAATGTAAACAATCTGTACCCTTTGATCCCCCTCCATACCACTTCAATTCTTTCTCCTTCTCCTTGTACGTTCCTTATTCCCGCCTCACCTTCTCTTTCCCATTCCCCTACATCCTCCTCCATTGGAACTTCCTCACTCACATTAGATTGTCCGAGTTACTGACTGGCGTGTTGAATCCAATCTTGGCATTGGCTACTGTCTCCCTGCCACCACCTACATACGGCACTTGCTCAGTACTACCTCGGGATGGTGCATCCTTGAGCTTACAATAGCACCTTTCGCCACTGGGTTCAGTCGTCACCCCTCGTTCACCCAACGTCTTCTCAAAAGCGGCCTGATCCGTTACACACCTCACTCAAAGAACCGCCATTGAATCAAAATGCTTCGCCAGAGAGGCAATTATGTCGAACGAGGAGGGCCTACGGAATGGCAAAGATGGCCTGAACTGAGCATTCGGGTAGACAATCTCCCCGACGATGTCACCACAGAGCATCTCTACCATTGGTTCCGTTCCGAGGGCGAGATCGTCTTCTTGGACATATTTGACGACTCCAACAAGCCGGGGAGATTGTCGGCAAGAGTCAAATTCGACCCGCCCCCAAAGACAGCATTCTGGGAGACTGGCCTGTACAATGTGCCGCACAAGGATATCAAGTACCCAAATGGCATCAGAATATCCGTCTCGCTATGGAAGTGGATTCCACGATGTTCCATCACGAGTCCCGTGTCTGCAGACCGACTCTATCCGATCAAGCAGACCATTTACCCACTGGGCCTCCAATTTGGCACCTTGGTCGATTCCAAGATGACCATCATGAAGTCCATTCACGTTCCTATTGGCGACAGTTCCCTCAGAACAGAAGTCAACCTGCACCAGAAGACTCTGACTGTGCACTTTCCGGTCGAGATCAAGGGCCGCAGAGGCGAAGAAGTCCGAAACTACAGGATTCACATTGATTTCCCAAATGTCAGGCATGGTTTTCAATCGTCCGAGAAAGACCAGGTCAGCAGTCTTGTCCTGGCACTCAAGAACCCCCCACGATATTACTCGCGACGTCTGGCAATTGCTTCAACTTTCGAAGATGATCCCAGGAACTGGAACTCGTTCGAGGCTTTGTCCCGTGCAACGGACATTGTTCAACACGTAGGAGTCCCAATGCAGCACCCCATTTCATTGCATACCAAGAGCGACGACCCCGGTTTCATCAATATTGGCCGCTGGACTACATTTAGGTTGATACTAAGTACAAGAGATCAACTAGACAGAGATGGCTCAATCGAACAGCTTCTCAGTTCCCTGGACGATTTCGGTGTCATTGACGGCACCTGCGATGGCTTTTCAGCGGTCTACATGGAGACACCTCGGAAATGGAATCTCCTCGAGCACCCTCAGATGCAAGAAGAGGCGAATGCTTTGCATCTCCTTGCACTTTCGACGTCACCAGCATCGCAGGTGCCATTCGAAGTCCGCTACCAGTTGGACGTGTGTATCTCACGCGGCCTCCTCGAGGAACACACCATCACGGCTGATTTCCTTCAAGAACTCGCGAGCGCAAATGCTACAAGGGCCCGGCTTATGCTCGAATTCGTCGCGGACCAGAATGAACCGATAGCAGACCCAATGTCCATCTTCCGGGACTCGGATGCCTGTTCCTACTTCCCGCATGTTCGGGTCCCTTACTATTGCGCTCTTATGCGCAAGGTGGTCATCACTCCCACAACAATGCGCCTCAGCACTCCTACCGTGGAAATGTCCAACCGTGTCTTGCGACGGTACGACAATCACCACGACCGCTTCTTGAGAGTCCAATTCACCGAAGAGGGAGAGCAGGGCCGTGTGAGGGTGAACAAGGAACAGAACGATGAGGTCTGGAAGCGTCTGCTTCGGACCCTCTACCAAGGCATCAGGATTGGCGACAGAACGTTCGAGTTTCTCGCGTTTGGGAATTCCCAACTAAGGCAATGCGGCGCTTACTTCTTTTGCCCAACCGAGCATATCTCGTGCGACGATATCCGCAAGTGGATGGGCCACCTCGATCACATCAAGGTCATTGCCAAGTATTCTGCACGACTTGGCCAGTGTCTTTCAACGACTCGTGAGATCAGAGGAATAAGCGTGCCCAAAATCCGACCGATTCCCGACGTTGAGAGAAACGGTTTCTGTTTCACGGACGGGGTTGGCAAGATATCCCCATTTCTGGCTCAAATGATCATCGAGGACATGTACCTCGATGTCTTTGAGAAGCCGTCCGCGTTTCAATTTCGCATGGGAGGCTGCAAAGGGGTTTTGACTGTTTGCCTTGATGCAAAAGGGACCGAGGTCCACGTTCGGGAGTCCCAGGAGAAGTTCAAATCCGAATTCAACGGGCTCGAAATCATTCGCTGTGCAAGATTCGCGACGGCAGCGTTGAATCGACAGACGATTACCATCCTGGAGAGTCTCGGTGTGCCCGCCCAATCTTTCCATCGCTTGCTCGATCGACAATTGAAGGCATACGAATCAGCCATGTGCGACAACGGTGTTGCTATCGAGATGCTGAGGAAGCTCGTGGACGAGAACCAAACTACCTTGGCCATCGCCGAGCTGCTTGAAGCTGGGTTCAAGTCGGACGAGGCACCTGAACCATTCGTCTTCAACGTGCTCAATCTGTGGCGATCTTGGTCCCTGAAGCTGCTCAAAGAAAAGGCCAAAATCCACGTCGAGGCGAGTGCGTTTGTGCTCGGTTGCGTCGACGAAACGGGGTCGCTCAGGGGACATTCCCGCGATACAGAAGGTTCGACGGCAAAGGACGTCGGCCGGCTGCCCCAGATCTTCCTCCAGATCACCGATTGCAAAGAATACGACAGGACGACGGTCATCAAAGGCAAGTGCATCGTGGGCCGCAACCCATCGCTGCATCCAGGAGACATTCGTATCGTCGAGGCGGTGGATGAGCCAAAGCTTCACCATCTCAAAGACATGGTCGTCTTTCCATCCACGGGAGACCGCCCCGTCCCAAACATGTTGTCCGGGGGCGACCTTGACGGGGACGACTTCTTCGTCATCTGGGATCAGACGCTGATGCCCAGGATATGGAACTCTACTCCAATGGACTATACGCCCCCCAAGCCGAAACAATTAGATCGCGATGTCACCGTCGACGACCTCAGAAACTTCTTCGTCAAGTACATGAAAAACGACGTCCTGCCCTTGATTGCCATTGCTCATTTGGGCATGGCTGACGCGAAGGGTCCGCATTCACAGATCTGTAAGGCTTCACCAACCCCTCAACAGCTTGTCAACTCGGTTGACTTACACTCACTTCTAGGTCTCGACTTGGCACATCTCCACTCCAAAGCAGTCGACTACCCCAAGACTGGAGAGCCAGCCATACTAAGGCGAAATCAGCAGCCCCGGAAGTGGCCACACTTCATGGAGAAGCGAAGTTCGTATCACTCCAACAAGGCCCTCGGGCAAATCTACGACAAGGTGGTCCACAACACGGTCCAGTTCAAGCCCATCTGGGACAGTCCTTTTGACAAGCGAATCATCAATCATAGGACTATCCAACCAGACGTCAAGCTGCTCGAAGCGGCCAAGAAGATCAAGGCCCAGTACGACGTCTCGGTGCGGAGACTGCTCAGTCAACATGGGCTTCAGACCGAGTTTGAGCTGTGGACCGGATTCGCCATGTCCAAGCCTACCATTGGATCCGACTACAAGCGCCAGGAGGAGCTTGGCCACCAATTCGATGTGCTGCGGCAGCGGTTTCGGGACATTTGCTATGAAGCTGCAGGTGGCAGGCAAACCGACATGATTGACCGCTTCGTGGCGGCCATGTACATTGTGACAGAGGAGGAGACTAAAGCGGCACTTTGCACTGGCGACCAAGAACTGAGCGGTGACGAGGGCCACGTAATGCAGGCGCCACTGTTGAAGTCGGGTACAATTCCTATGATCTCTTTCCCTTGGATCTTTCACTGGGTCATGATACGACTTGCTGGCGGGAAAGACAAGTCTGGACGCTCGTTAATGATGCCGATTCGCCAAAGGACAGCAGGTTGCTTCGTGCCGCTCTTCAGCACCCAGCCTGAAGACGAGAGGCTCGAGGAGGCGACGGGAACTGTGCGGCCCGATTTGAGGGGTGACCTCGAAGCCCATCTACCAGACGGAACCGTCATCCACCAGGGTCAACCACTCATCTTGTTTAACGATCCGAAGGAGAGTTCACCTGGGACTTCCACTTCGGACACCAAGGAGACAGAAGTAAGCGGAAGCCAAGAGCCGGCTCTCAGCAGCAACGATGACCCTTGCATGGTTAGGGTCCAATGCGAGGACAACGAAATGGCCACCCGTGAGACGCTGGCGCAAGAAGAGAGCGCCATGGACCGACTAGCACACCTCATTGGCGAAGAGGAAGACTGATGGGAGTGAGAAAAGCGAGTTTGGTTGGGCGAGCTTGCTGCATGTGAGCTGACACGGGCAGTGAGTTGGGACGAGATGGGATGAGAGTTCTCGGGCGATGGGAGCTGCAAAGTGGATGGGGGATTTGACTGAAGGGTGAAGTTTCAAAGTGAGAAAACAAAGGACCTCAAAGTCCTGGATAGTCTAGCGTAGCACACCGTTTTCACGGCATCCATCGTGGGGTGCTTGGCGATCATTTAGCAACACACAAGTCAGTCCTCAGGATCCATTTTTCGCCAGCCGTGACTTCTCGTCCTTCGTGCTAGAAGAGGTCAGACAAGTTAGGATATGTAGTGCACCATGCAAGTTACACGGGGGAAGAGACAACATCTTGGAGGGCAGACGTACGAGGAGACAGTCGTCTCCGTGCTTATGCAGGAGGACCATGCCAGTTTCGAGGGGTACCGCGATCTCTTCCTTTGCTGACCTGCGGTCGTGGGGATAGAAGACGGTCTCGCCTCCCACACATCCTTCGGCAGCCGAGGTCAAGTACAGCAGCAATGTCCATGTGGTCTTGACGGGCGTCGGCTTGTCTAATGATAACACGAGGTGGTTGGAATCGTCATCTAAAGAGGTTTGAGAGAGGCACAGTCAGTCGAGCGGAGACATTGCTTGCAAAGAGGGCTCATCGAACTAAAGGGAGGGGTGGAAGAGGCTGTGAGGGGGAGACGAGGCAGGGGATGGGTGGTGTCCACGATGCAAAGGGAGAAGAACCCAGCCGATATGGGTGATAATTAGGGAGGGAAAGCGGGCCTAATCACTGGCCGGGAGCAAATAGACCGCGGTCTGCCTGCCCAGGAATCTCCGTCTAGTTACGGGAGGGATGAAACTGAAGACACCAGTATCGAGTGGAGGATGAGTTGAGCGGTAAAGTAATAGCTAGCAAACAACTGTAGCGAGGTGTAAACAAAATAGACTTACAGTGACAGTCAAAGTACTGGCCCTTGGAGTACCGGTATACTCGGATGTTGGGACTTAGTCCGACGAGTTCGCCGCCCCTAATGTATCGTCAGTTAGCAATTTCGGCACCACGAGACCCAAACTGTGTAACCGTCGGTTGCTTTTTTGAGACAATGGGCAAATGCAAAGTCCCACATCGGAGGTACCGGTACTTGATGAAATACGAATCACCCAAGTCTGCGGGACAAGGATGGTACATACGCAAGCCGCAGTCAAGCTGGAGTTGCTTTTGGGGCCCTAGTCCAGCTGAAAACCAGGTTCAGAGGACTTACCAGAGGTCCCGGGCATCCTCACCCTCCAACAAGGCGTCCTTGAGACCCGTCTCCTCCCACAGGCGGCGTGCGAAGTTGGCGTCTTCGACTTGAAAGCGGTCATTGACCCGGACGGCCTCGCCACGCTTGGGGCGAGCGGGAGTCGTCTGGAGTGGCAATGTTCTGAGAAATGTCACGTAGTCTCGACACAGATTGCGGGGAAAGAAAGACGGGATTAGGATGACATTCGAAGTTGCGGGATGCGGCTGGGGAGTGAGATCCACGACGGGCAAGGGAGGCTTGAAAGCTGGCCAGGACGGGATCGAAGGAGCTGGCTGAGGGGCCGTGGATGGCAGTGTCTTCTTGGACGTCTTGGATCCCTTGGGCTTGGGCATGATGCTGAGGGAGACGGGCTCGAGGGCAAGTGAGGGATTGGTGATGTGAAATTATAATTCTCCGACGCGTCCTGATCCGCGTTAGTTTGTGTGTGGTCTATCGCACAGTGCATAAAGCGTTATGCAAGCTGGTTGTCATTGTGGTCGCTGGACCTGTCTAACTCTGCTTGGTAGTCGGGGAAGACGACAACAGGGGGGTCCTTAGTCCCCGACTTTTTAGCTCATGTCTGGTGTTTCGTGTCGTCTCGTTGGGGAGGGGAAGGGAGTCATGTAAACTAGGGCACTGCATCGGCGTGAATAGAGTGTGCGGAAGGCCGGGGGGAGGACGGGAAGGAGGGAAACGCCTTGGTTTGCCTAGATTGGTAGGCCGGAATCGTGATCTGAGAGCGCTCGGGGAGCATCGGCCGCCGCGGGAGGAGTCAGAGAGAGGAGCAATACGCCAAGGCATGAATCTGAGCTTTGGGAATGGCGGCGACGACCCAACAGCTCTTCAAAGCTGTCCCTGCTGGGCCCCGAATGCCATTTGCTTATTGGAGGAACGGCGGGATGAAAATGTGCATGGGAAGGCGGAGCTGCGTGCTCGAGTACTCCAAACAGGGATGCAGCAAACGTGTTTCCAAATTGAAGCAAGGGACGCGAGGTTCGTAGGAACTTGGGAAGCAACACGCAGGTGAAGCGCTCACCAAGTCACCATCACAACAAAGAAACCGAAAGTACGTACCAAGTCGGTGGCTGAGTCAAGAGATCGGCAGCACTAATAAATTAGCAATCGAGGAGCGATTCTGAATTGGCGAGCAGGTTGGGCCTTCTCGTGATGTCAACGTTCGTGTGACGACGTCGCTAAGGATACGGCCACGAAGGAGTGAGTGAGTGACAAGATAGCTCCGGACGGGAGAATGTGGAGTTTGTGAGGAGGATCCAGAAAGCGGAGGTGGTGGGGGAGGAGGAGGGGCACTTTCTAGCTTCTGGACCCCGCGAATTGCATTGGATCGTCTGGTCTGGGGCTTGCTGCCTGAGTCTGAAGGGATCGTGGACGGGAAGGAAGGAGGGAGAAGGAGTTCACGTGGCCGGGTGCGACAGGAAGACAATGGCAGGAGCCAACAATGCTTACAACGTTTTGCCCCTTCCTTTCATTTGTAGGGCACGGTCAAGTTGTTTGGCATTGGATGCCATTGGAATGGAAGGAGCCAGTTGCACGAGGTAGGTTCATTTGACAGAGCCTCATTATTGAGTGAGCCCTACACCGGTTTTCAATTAGGTACTTTTGAGTTTGAGGCCAAGAACACCAAATTGATGAGATCCCATCGCCGGGCTTGTCTTGGGCGGGCCACGATTGACCCTGCATACACCTGAGATCGCAATTTGCTTCTTGCTTCTTTTCGCGAGATCGCCCGTAAAAACGCCTTCGTTCTTCGTCCCTCGTCCCTCGACTATTTGCCCAAACCGCCCAAATTAAAGGGTGGGTGGGTTTAAGATCCATATCATGTCTTGCTTGCTCCAATTCCATTGTGACAGTAAATCTAGCTCCGTAGTTAGTCCTTATATCCTCGGTGTGTACGGTGTTTGTTCATGTACCGAACATATTCGGACCAACTCTCTGCACCCAACCTCTCCTGTTGTTTTTGGTTGTCTCGAATCCCATGTTAAATTTTGCACTGTGCCCAACATGCCAATCTCTCGGGGCTGCCCAGGCTTCTCTTTGGGGTAAAGTCGGGGGGATGGACATCCGCTCTCAGATGAAAATGGCCGGCCTCAGCTAAATGGCTTCCTTTTCTAGCCCGATGCATCGTATCCAAGACCTCCCTTCCCCTGCTAGTGGCGCTGGTACTTGTTTCCATGAAGCCTCTGAGAGATACTAAGATGGAGAGGCGTGAGTTTGTCCAGAAGTACTTTGCGACGACCGCATTTCCAAACAGCACTATCCCTCTTGGTGGAGATAATTGCTTATGAGACATTCCGTAAAGGCGATCGCACGATTGAGAAGAAGAGAAAGGACTGTTTTCTGGCTTCTTGCCTGTGCGTTTCGAGATATAAAGCTTGAGGGCCGGCGCGTCCTTCGCTATGAGAGGGTAACATCGGTGCCTCCTTCGATCTCGTCAGACCCATCATTACCCTTGCCTTCTTACCTTGTCCTTCATCATGCACGTCACTTTGGCCCTTCAAATCATTGCAAGGGCATTGGGCGAGACGCCCCAGCAGCACAAGCCCACCAAGAAAGTCATCGTCACATCCACCCCTCGCCTGATGCAGGTTATCCGACGGTTCAGGTCACTCTTCCACAGCTGGAAGACAACGCATGCCGAACAGCTCCGGAACAATGCACACCCGGAGCGTGACACGCTCTTCAGCGCCTTGTACCAAGCCATGACCAGATCGTCCATCGTCCTCTCCAACCTCAAGATGAAAGCCGGTCATGGCCCAATGCAGATCGAAACTGAGGAATTGGTCGATATTCTGAGAGCCATACGGAGAGCCATTGTCGCCGCTCAAAGAATCACCCACACGAGCGCAATCGAGGGCTGGGCGCTTCCTCCGCGACCGCCTCCGGGACTCAACGCAGAAACAGCCCACGTCTACGAACGGATGGTGCGCCAGAACGGCAAGCGCAAGACGATAATTTATCGAAGGAAGAGGGCAATCCAGTGCTGTGTTCTTTTTCCAGCTTCTCTATCCCGGCGAAGATCACGACTTTGTGGCCGAGTATGAGGACGAGGTCGTCCGCGAGACGTTTGATCGAACCATCTCGATTGACGACGCCAAATCATATGAGAAACTTCAGATGAAAGGCCACTGCCGAGCTCGACTCACGGCCCCAACGGACAGGATCCAAAAGTGGAATTTGCCGATGGATCGAAGGGAATTTATCCTCCGCTTTGTTCGAAATCCCATGACGTGTGGCACACCTCTTGTCAGCAATCTGTACAATCGTACCGGTAAGTACCAGCCCAACATGTTCACCCTTGCTCCAGAATTTCCCTGACGAGTGGGTTCCAGGGGAGGAGCGGGAGTACATCAACCTCAACCGCAACAAACAGCCGCAGCACATTGGGAAGGCAAGGAAGGAGAAAACTCCCCCAACCCCAGAGTTGATGGGACATGTACACCGGCAAAGCCAGCTACCTTCTCTCGGTAGTGGCGACGGGGGTGACGGGGGTGACGGGGGTGACGGGGGCGACGGGGGCGATGCGGCGGGAGACGAGCCGATTCGAGAATAGCTCAACCTGTTTTCTTTGGTTAACCAACAAGACAGTCGATGAGATTTATTTCCCTCCCTGCATTGAGCGGGTGAGTGTCAGGCAAATTGGCCATCGAGACTCCAGCCATGTTTTACCATCCGACCCGCCCTAGCTGCATATCGTCCCTAGAACGACAACGGGTTCTGTTCTCGTTACTTAACGGGAATCGTGAGTGTGCAGCAATGCAGCTTGGTATTGCTGTGTGACGAGGCTGTGGGTGTAAATTGGGGGGAGTTATGTGCAAATTGCAAAGAAGCAGAAGCACATTGGAGGAGTGGGATGAAGCTGGTGCTTAGCTCAGATGCTCAGGACGTACTTCGATATCCCGTATGCCACTAGCGGGTCCCAGCTGCGTTGTCTCCGCAGTGGATATGTGTGTACCGGGGCCACCAATCGTGAGAGAATGGCATCTCAATTAAGCAATATTCGGTTGAGCCTCCCTCAACTACAAGAAATTTCACGAGAAGCCGGATTCGGCACGTCTCTCTCGCCACTGTTATCAATTGCTCGCCCATCAATGGCGGCTGCTTCGCCATGTCTGCAACCGCTAGCTCAGCCTCGTCTCAGACGCCCGCCCAAGCCCGGCAAGGGACACCACCCACACAATCATGGACGCGCCAATTCAAACAGCTGGGGTTCTTTTTTGCAGGTATGGGATGCATGGCTGCATCAGTAGCCGTCGCACGCCGCTCCGTCATACGACGACAAGTTGCCTCCTTTCCCACATTCTACGTCTCCAACCGCACCCCTGTCAAGTTCGACTCAACAGATCGGTCGCAGCTGGCAGCGCAAGCATTGGGCTTGGCGACGCTCAATGTCATGAGTTTTGGAATCATGCTGCTAGGAGGTCTCTCTTGGGCGTTTGACATCAACACAGTGGAGGAACTGCAGGCCAGAAGTCGAGCGGCAATTCGACGGCCAGGCGTGGTGAGCCCAGAGGACGAAGCACAAATGGAGGAAATGATGGCGGACCTGATGGGCCGACTGGGCATGAACAAGCCGGCAACGCCAGGAAGCAAGAACGACGAACTGAAGACGGACGAGCAGAAGAAGGACTGAGCGGACCGCGGGCTCGCGAGTGCTGGGTGACGGCATGTCCTCTCGGCTTGGAGGACTCGCGTACGGGCACGCATGTACACTACCTATGTCACTACTACCACGGCGCGTTTTGTTGGTTTGAGACATTGTTGGGGGCGACGGAATAACAGCGACCATCTCACCACCATTTTTAGCGCTCCATCATGATATTCAGTAGCAGGGCCTGGATTCGAAAGACAGGCTACTTCTGCCACCGCTGCATCCTTTTCACCATGTCACACACTCATCAACCATGGCAAATTCTCAGAGACAAACGGCGATAGAGCCCAGTTCCCTGACCGCCGGGACTCAGCCCTCCATGCGGCACGGCAGCCTAACGGAGGGCTTAGCTTGCATTCTGTCGCTTGCTCAACACGGCACGAAAGGGAACTCAGTGGAGAAGCTCACGGAAACTCGCAGCTCGAGGCTGGCACTGTGAACCGACAGGGGCTTCCGGGGGCTGAGGCCCCCCCTGACGCCCTCTTGCTTGACGCGTCTTGGGCGACAAGATCCCTGTCACGGCCACCTGCAAGCGACGGCATCGGGACTCGATTGTCAGTTCCTTGTAAGGGAATGCCGCCACGGGTCTGTTGTCGCCGCGATAACCACGCTCGCTCCCAGACAATGTGACATATCGACTTATCAAGTGCTCTCGAGTCTTCAAAGAAAAGAAAACAAAATACAGCCCACTCTCTGATTTTTTTGTTGGTCACATCATTGAGCCTGAACGAAGTGGGCAATTCTCACCCAGGGAAGCAAGAGGTGCATGACTAGTACAGGCTCTTGTACAGTTGCCACTCGCAGAACAATGTCCTCTGTCGTTTTCGAGTGTCAGGTACAGGACTCTTGCCATCACAGCCACTGGGGATGCCGCTGTTGTTGAGTGACAACACCTACCCGCTTGACGGCTCATGACTGCAGGACTAGCGGAACCGTTGGCCTTGATGGCCGGTGTACGTCTTATACCATTGAGCCGTCTGAGGGGAGCCGTCTGAGGGGGGGTATAATGCACACCGAATACTCCACGGTCGGGACAGCAGATCTTGGACACTTTCGAAGAGACGTGTGCATAGCGTAACACTGAGACTGGCACGAGGGCTGGCAGTATTCAGAATAAGACGCCTACCCCTCTTCTGGGCATCCCCAGACACCGACTTTTATCCCCTCCAACTCGATACTCTTCTCTTCCCCTCACATTGTATCTCTCCTCAGCTATTTGCTCACACCACGAGACCTTTTCAGCAACATGACTAAGTTGACACCACACTTCGGGACACATGCCTGGCCCCAAGACGGCACTGAGTCTCCCCCACTCGGAGCCTCGCCTGGTTCTTGGGGGACGTCTTCTCAACCCGCAACGTCCTCGGCTCAAGGCGATGCGTTGATGTCCTTTCATAGAACGGACCAAGCCTCTTACCAGGACCTCCTATACGAGGCCCACGCCGTCATTGTCCGTGACGGGGAAGCATTCAGCCTTCCGGATAAGGACGAAGACCCTGTCATTTTCAAGGACACCCGAGGAGACCGGGTTCGGGTCTCGGACGAGCTCAAACCTGGACGCCGCATCGATGACACGAGAAAGTTGATCCCCGTCATGAACGTCGACACGTGCGCGACGTTTGAGATAGCGTACGACTACCTCTGTTTCGTGCCTAAGCTTCGCACCAACGTCAGGGCTCTGAATGCGGTGTCCGTGTCTCCAGAGCACACCATCGAGTGCGGTTCGGTGACGACCAAGGCCAGCTTCTATGCCCAGTGGTCACCTGCCAAGCCGGAGCAGGTCGCCTTTCACTGGCTGAGTAAGAACAAGATGGCTCCGGGTCGACAAGAGAGCAAGTCGATGCACGAATGGATCGACAAGGAGAAGACGGCGAGGCGTTCCACAAGCAGTGGCGTCTGATGACCAAGTACCTGACCGACCGTGGCCTCTTGTTTGGCGACAGCATTGTCCAAGGCCCTAGAGTAAGCACCGAGTCGCTTGATGACTCCCGAGGAGATGATCTCGCCCTCCAATAGGGAACAAGTCCTCCTGCTGTATGTATTCCCCAACTGCCTACTACGAAATGAACAATGCTAACGCCGAACTTGACAGGGGAAGCCGAGGTGTAACTTGAACCCATGCCCGTCCTTCAAGAGCGCCGACGTCGACCTGGTTGCGTCCCTCATCGGCAGCTACAACTTCACCGAGCACTACCACGTGCAAGACATAGACACGCACGAGTGCCCCCTCGGTGCCGCGCACGAGAAGCACTGCATCCTGCGAGACAACGGGACTAGATGCGCCTACGTCACGGACCGAGTCAGACACACCTGCTGCCGGCTCCGCATGAATCCCATCCTCCCGGGTCCCCATGCCGACCCTCACGATCAGACGGTGCCTCTCTGGGAGACTTCGGCCGGAGATGAGCACTTTGTCGACGTCTCCAGCAGGGTCTGCACCAGGACCGAGCTGGCGAATCGGGATAGAGTCCCGCCGCAGCTCCAGCACGCGTTGCAGCAGATCCAGGCGGGCCAGATGGCCGATGCCGCTTGGATCACATGGACGTGGACGCCCAGCATGGTGCTTCTCGTCCGGTTTAGAGACTTCCACTGGGAACTCCCTTTTGCGTCTTTTGAAGCAAGTTTTTGGAGACTGTGTCCCGGCCACAGCGAAAGGTCTTTCCCCGTTTACGTCTGACATTTGACGACTTATGTTCTCTCTTATTTCTTCCACACACACAGACACGAAAAGCAAGGGGAAGAAAAAAAAAAAAAAAAAAAAAAAAGCACAAGCCTTTGGGATGGTTGCACTCTACTGCTTCATCTTCGAAATACACACCAAAAGGACAAGAAACTTGAGGGTTAATTCTACCCTCGCCCCAACACCACTACGGTCATCAAGATTGCCGACCCTTTACCCAAAGTATGTATCTATAAAAATAGCATTTGCCGGGGAGGACTTTGGAAGATACTGGGTTATTACCTCAATACAAGTCCTCGAAATGCGCATCATTTTCCTCTCTTGTGATGGCTTCATCTGTAGGGTAAGCTCGTGCCAAAACACCAACACGACACAAAACAAAACAAGACTCGTCCGTCACTCAATTCTTCATTATTGCTACGTATTCCCATATTAAAAAGGCCACGCAAAAATATACGTTTCCGTTCCCAGTTCCCTTCAACATTCCGACTCATGCCAACCAATACCCTACCCTTGCCTTGCCCTTCCCTTCCCTTCCCTGTCTGGTCGTACAACCCAAAAGACAAAAACTCCCCGAAACAGTATCAACAACAGCAAGGCTCCATGCTCACGTACGCCCCTTCCCTGATGATCCCCTTATATCCTTTACTTTAGTCCCTCTCTCCTCCTCTTCCTTCTTCTCTGCTCTTACAAAAACCCTTTGGTCAAGCTGGGCACCCGACTAAGGCTGCTCTTCCTCCTGGGCACGTCGATGAAGGAGTTGCTGTCGTCTCCCTCGCTGACCCTCCAGGGGCCCATGCGACTCCGGACGCTTCCCATGACGCTCCCCGACGCCTTCTCGTTGCGGAGGTTCTTCCAGCCTTGCAGCTCTCGCTCGAGGCGCATGCTCCGCTCCTTTTCTTCGCGCAGCTCCCTCTCGGCGCGACGGGCCGAGAGCTGGTTATCCGACTCGGACGACTGGAGCTCCTCGATGGTGGCCAGGAGCTTGTCGGCGCGGTCTCGCATGCGAGAAACATCTTCGGAGAGCTGCGTGTTCTGCTTGTCCTTGCGGTCGATCTGGCTCTGCAGATCCTTGACGATGCGATCCACGTTGCGGACTGACCGCTGCGACTTGCTATGCTCGTTCTCCTGATCCTCAAGCTGAGACTCGAGCTATTCTGGTTAGCCGGGGCTGAAATAGACGATGAGGTGTAGGGGCCACTCACTTCTTGGATTCTCTTGTGGAGGAATTTGATATCTTGGCTCGCACTCGAGTATCCCTTGGTCTCGAGGTCAATAAGCTTGAGCTGGGCCTCGTTCAGGCTCTTCTCGAGCGTGGCCTTTTGCTTCTGGAGCTGAGCGGTCGACTCCCGCTCGGTTGTCACATCTTTTTGAATCTCGACCACGAGAGCCTCGGCACGTCGCATCTTTTCCACGGCAGCGGCGGCAATGTCTTCTTGCTGGGCAAGGCTCGACTTGAGGTCGAGAATCTCTCGGTCAATGTTGGCAGCGTTGCGCAGAGACGGGCTGTCGCCCTTGACAAGGTCCTCTAGGCCGGCCTTGGCCTCCTCGAGACGGACCTCGACGTTTCGCTTCTCCCGGAGCAGGGCATCTCGCTCGTTGGTTACCTCGTCGACCGAAGACCGAAGCGTTCGGACCTGCGAGAGCAGAGATACGACCTTGCTCTGGGCTTCGTTGTGAGCGTTCACAGCCTCGTCTCGCGATGACGCAACATCGGCCAGCGTCGACTCGAGACGCGACTTCTCCTTGGACCAGGTCGAGCTGTTGAGGACTTCGTCGTCCCACTTGGACCTGAGATCGTCGAGTTCCTCGCGAAGACGGGTGATTTCGGCCTGCTTGAACAGCTTCTCCTCGCGGGCCAGGTCGAGCTCGTTTGTAAGCGTAGCAAACTCGGCCTGGTACTTCCGGCGAGTCTGCTCCATGCTCGACTCCTTATCCTCAATGTCCATAGCGCGTTGGTTTCGGTAGTCCTCGAGCTCGTGTTGGAGTCGCTTCTTGGCTTGGGTGACGGCTTGCAGGTCCGTCGAGATGTCCTCCACCTTCTCTTCAAGTCTTTGGTTCTGGCGCTGGACGTCTTCGAGATTGGCGTCCATCTTCTGGCGCTCCGACATGATGACTGCGTAGTTGTCTTCGGCTTCCTTGGCCTGCGATTTGGCGAACTGCTCGGCCCGGCTGGCCTTGAGCACCGCGATCTCGGCCTGCTCGAGCTTGCTGAAGTACTCGTCGGCACGGCTCTTGTACATTTCTAGGCTGGACGTTACATCGACGAGCTTGGACGTCTCGGCGTCGAGGCGGATCTGCAGATCGGCAAACTCCTGGAGGAGCTGGTTGCGGCTCTGGGCCTCCTGCTCTCGCGCGTAGTTCATCTCTTGGAGATCACCCTTGACATCTCGAAGCTCGACTTCAGCCTTGGCCCGGTCACGTCGAAGCTTCTCAAAGTGCACCTTGATGTCAGTCAGTTCCGACACGGCATCCTTGTGGCTGTGGATCAGCGCCCGGCGAGACTCCTCCTGGCTGTTCAGCACGTCTAAGATCTCTTCGTGGGATCTCGTCTGCACGTCGCGGAGAGAGAGCTCTCCAGATCGGATCGTCTTCTCCAAGGCAGAGACCTTCTTGGAGGAGTCGTCTAGCATCTCGTGAAGACGGCTGTTGACCATCTCCAGCTTGTGAATTCGCTGGAG
Organism: Thelonectria discophora; assembly: GCA_911649645.1. Lineage (NCBI taxonomy): Eukaryota > Fungi > Ascomycota > Sordariomycetes > Hypocreales > Nectriaceae > Thelonectria > Thelonectria discophora. The sequence goes on from CAJVRK010000012.1 coordinate 3,448,671, forward strand.
CGAGGGGCTCTGGTCATCGTACGAGTCGGGCGTGGGAGTGCTTCGATCGAGTTGGCTCTGCAGGTGGCGGTTCTGCATTTCCTTGAGCTGGAGTTGGTTCTGGAGCTCCTCGACCTCCGTCTTCAGATCCATCCTGTTGTTGAAGCTCGTAGTGTCAACAGTCCTATCGGATCGAATCGAGTCCTGAATGTGGTCGTTGTCTTGGAAGCGACGGGTGGGAGTCGTCGGGATCGAGTTGTTTCTAGCATGGAACTTGGCTGAGCGCTTCTGCGTAGGAGAAGACTGGAACGGCGCCTCATTATGGTGAATCTCGTCCAGCTTGGGACGGCCAGGCGTCTCATTGCGGGAGGCTCGCAACTCAGCAAGCTGGTGCTCGGCGTTTGTTCTCGCGGCCGTCTGCACGCGGAGGCTCTGCTGAAGCTCTTGGACCTTGCGAACGAGATCGAAGTTCTCCAGGAGAACCCGCTCGTCGTGGGCCTCAGATTGAGGAGGGATGTGCACTTCAGGATCGACCGTTTTGAGGATGTCGAGCATCTGGGAGCGCAGGTCGGCGAGTTCTCTATCTCGAGAGTCGACAGAGGCTTGGAGAGTGCGGGCCGTAGTCTGAGCCTGTGTTCGGAGCTGCTTCTCCGCCTCCGTGTTTCGGTTCGCTTCCGCAAGCTGCGCGGTGAAAGTCGACGAGGCTTTCTCCGCATTCCTACTGGACTTGACCTCGCGTGCAACTTCGTGGCTGAGATCCTCCAGGTTGAGCTGCAGCTTCTCGGCCCGCTTCTCGAGAGAGGCAATGGCTAGCTGGGAGTCGCCGAGTTGCTTGTGTAGCTTGGTGTTGTGCTCCTCGAGCCGAGCCTTCTCGCGCTGGAGCGTGATGATCTGGCCGCGGGATGCTTCGCTGGCTCGCGATGTTGATCGAGCAATCTCGAGGCCCTTTTGCTGGATCTTGTTCAACAGCGCGCGGTTGTCGTTCTCTGAAGCCACCAAGCGACCCTTGACGGTGACGAGCTCCCGCTCGAGTCTCTCCTTGGCCTGGTCGTTCTTGAGTCCAAACTCGCCCGACTCGAGAATCAACTTGTTGAGGTCCTCGATCTGGTGGTTGAGCTTGCCGCACTCGGCCTCGAACCACTGAAGGCGTTCTTGAGCTGCGTCGAGGTCCTTTCGGAGGCTGATCTCTCGCTCGCGAGCTTGCTTTGTTGCTTGTCGTTCGCCTGCACTCTCCGCCTGTGCTCGTGCTTCCTCTGCGGCAGTCTTGGCTGCTCGCAGTCTTCGAATCTCAAATCGGGCCTCGTCGCGTTCCTTCTCCGCCGTGCACCGAGCTTCCATGGTCCGCCTAAGAGTGTCCTGTTGCGCGTAAAGCTCCTTCTCGATGATGATCTTGGACTCGTTCAGATGGTCGTACTCGTCCTTGAGAGACTGGAACTTGTGCTCGCCGAGGAGGAGGACGTCGTCGCGAGATTGCCGCTCTCGGCTGAGATCCATCTGCGCCTTGTACAGCTCGTCCTTGAGGTCCTTGATCTGCAAATCAAGCACCTCGCGGTTCTTGTCGGCCTGAGCATCCTCCGAGAGTCGTTCCTCCAGTAGCTTTCTTGCGTCTTCCGCTTCGCGCTCGAGCTGCGTCTGCTTGGATCTCATCGCCTCTAGCTCGGCCTGCGCGTCGCGGAATTTCGCTACCGTCTTTTCTTTTTCCGACGTGAGCGATCTTCTCTGGTCTTCCAACGCTTGTCGCTCGCTCTCAAACTTCTTGTTGTCGTTTCGAAGGAGAGCGAGCTCGCTCTCCTTTTGTCGCACGAGGTCTTCGTAATCCGTAGATGTCTTGGAAAGTTGCGTGAGTTGTGACTGGATGTCTCGGTTCTCTCGAGAAAGCGTCGACTCGCGGAGCTTGGAAGACTGAAGCTCCTTCTGGGCTGTATGAAGCTTGATCTCGAGATCCTGATCAACCTGCAGGAGCTTGTCTTCCAGTTCTTGGACTTTTCGTTCCTTGACGGAAAGGTGGCTTTGAATCATGTTGATTTCATCTTCTAAAGCAGCCTCCTTCTCGCTCCTCTCCGACTGCTGCCGGGTCATCTCCTCGAGAGACTTCTCCAGCTCTGCAGACCTGGAAGCGAGACGCCCCTTCTCCTCCTCGAGCTTGGCAATGAGCGTGGCAGCTTGTTCGAGCGAGGAGCGATGGGCCTCAACGTCACGTTCTGCCCTGTTCTTGGCGTCCAATAGCTCGTCCAACTCGTCCTCTAGTCTCTCCTGGTCTTCAATGGCACCGGCTAGCTTCTCCTCGAGCTCGGCCTCTCGAAGCTGCAACCTCTTGAAGATCTCCTCCTTGTCCAGGGCCAGGGCTCGTTCACTCTCGAGAGTTTGCTGGATCCGCACCATCTCGGAGTGGCAGTTGCGACGCTCCTCTTCGAGCTTGGAGCGGTTTTCCGATTCGAGCCGCATCTGCTCGTTGAGCTGTTTGATCATGGCGTCTCGTTTCTTGACCTCGCCGGCGGTTCTGGTCGTACCCAACAGTGGCTTCATCTTGACAATGAGCTGCCACCAAGGGTTTTCGGCGAGGTCGAGGTAGACGTTGAAGTTTCGCTGGATGATGCGTGTTGCCTCGGCTCGGAAGAGCCTCTTGTTGGCGGCTCGTCGTTGGATGAAGCCTCTGGCGACGGACTGGAACCTGGCCATGATCTCCGTGATGAGGGCATCTCGCTGCTCTTCAAGCTCGGCCAGGACACCGGCTCGGAAGAAGACCTTCGTAAGACCAACCCGATACAGAGTCTTGTCGAGTCCCAGCTTCTCGAGCATGAGAGAGGCCGCAGCTTGGCCTTCGAGGTAGCCCTTTGGCATGTTCTGACAGAGAACCTCGTATCGTTGGCGGAACTCAGAGAATGGGAGCCGGTTGGGGAAGCCAGTCCGCGCGATTCGGATACCCTCCAGCACACCGTTGCACCGTAGCTGGTCAAGCACGAGGACGTTGTTGAACTGCTTGGGCTTCTTCTTGTGGTTGGGAAGAATGCATCGCACAAAGTGAGGGTGCGTTGAGTGAAGTTGTGACATCAAGCTGTGAAGCTGCTCCTTGTGTCGTTGAGCGACCGTTCGGAACAGGCCCTTCTTGACACGGTTTCTTCCACCTCCGTAATCATCCTCTGTCTCGGCGCAGTCGGAGAATAGAGAAGCAATGTGCTTGTCCGTGGAGGCAGCAAGAAGGCGTGTGATGTTATCGTTCAGGGGGTCCTTGTTCTTCTCCAGCCAACCTTCCGTCGAGTACTCGACTTCGGCGGCGTAATGAGTCAGGATAAAGCCCTGCTCAAGACGCGACGGGCGGTACTTTTCCGACTTCTTGTCCCACAGTGAGTTGAGCTTCTCGGTAAAGGACTTGTCGGTAGCCTTGGGCATCACACAGTCCTCGTCAAGACACGAGAAGATACCGATGGGGTTGGAGAGTTCAATCAGGTCAATCGTTGGCTGCAGGTCACGACCAAAGTCGATGAACTTCCACTCAATCTGTTCCTTGGCGTACTCCTCTTGCTCGAGCACAAACATGTGGTGGTTGAAGAATTGTTGAAGCCTCTCGTTGCTGTAGTTGATACAGAACTGCTCAAAGCTGTTGATGTCGAAAATCTCGAAACCAGCAATGTCGAGAACTCCGATAAAGTGCGAATCATCGAGTCCCATGCCGGTTCTGTCGAGCTGTCGGTTGATGCGCGTTACGAGATCACCAAATCCACGCTCGTAAATACCCTTTGAGAGGGCATCTAGACCAAGACGGACCTGTTCTGGAGTCTGAATCTTCTCGACCCATTCACGACCAGCCTTGACTTTGGGGTGAAGCAGGCCTTGCAAAAACGGCTCCAGGGGCACCCCAAGGAGCTTACACACCTTGGAAGCGATCTCCTTTGCGTCTGGAGCGAGACGAGCTTGGTCGGCAGCTCGGCTCTCCTTGACAACGCTGATGTTGCCAAGGTGGAGAACAGCTGCAATGGTACGAAGAATGGACATCTGTTCCTTATCCGCGAAGCCCATGATTTCAAATGCCTCCATGAGAGAGTCCCATTCATCACGGTCCGAGATGCCGACAATTGTGTCGTGACCGTCTCGAGTATAGGAGAAGTCTTCCACATCCAGACCCTCCAGGAGAAACTCCTTCTTCACGCGAGGGGTCGCACCCTTGAGCAATTGGTAGAAGATGTGGTAGTTTCGCTCATGCGGGTTGATTCGAACCACCCTTGACTTCTCCAGGAGGTACCAGTCGATGAAAGCGCCGGCAATCGCACCGTTTCGTGTAAACTCGATACGAATAAACTTGCCGAAACGGGACGAGTTGTTGTTCCTTACGGTCTGGGCGTTTCCAAAGGCTTCGAGGATCGGGTTGGCTCGTAGGATTTGTTGGGAGAGGTTCGAGTGCTGCGACTTGTTTTTGCTCGTTGTCTCGGGTTGGGCGACGGCGGCGAGATATTGAATCACCTTTTTCGTATTCTCCGTCTTTCCGGCACCAGATTCACCAGTGACAAGAATGCTCTGGTTTTTGCCTTCCTCGACGAGATTTCGAAAGGCTTCGTCGGCCATGGCAAAGATGTGAGGCTTGGTGTCCTCGCGGCTCTGCCCCTTGTACATGTTGATGTAGTCATTGTTGTATATCGGTAGTGGGCAGTAAGGATTCACTGTAACCAAGAAGAGACCCGAGTAGGTATAGATCAAGTCGGACTGGTATCTCATGTGTAGGTTGTGAACAACCGACGCCTCGTTCAGATGCGTCAGTTCGGCCATGTCGTTAGCCTTGTCGAACTTGGCGGGGTTGACCTTGTCGACGCTGTCGGAATCGACTTCTCGTTGCTAGACTCGTGTTAGTCTACAGCTTCACACCGGCGAGCGTCGTGCTTACCGATCCATCGTCGCACTGAACCAGCAGCCGGCTGCCTTCCAACTCTTCCACAACCCATCCTCGGACAAAGGCAGCTTGCGCATCTCTAACCCACACGTATCTCTTGCCGGAAAAGTCATTTTCACCTTCGATGCCCTTAACAGTGTCTTGGTTTCGGTTCATCTCCTCCGACTTGATGAATGAGGGTGCGAATGTGCCCGAGGACGGTCCTCGGCTCTTCGATTCGCTTCGATGTAGTCGTGTTATTGCGCTGGGAAGGACTGGGAAGCCCGGAAGGCCTGGTAGCGAGCCATTTGAGTGTGTGCGGGTGTGAGGAGGCGATGATGGAGCGGCGGGGACGGATGAAGTTGAGGGGAAGATGGAGGACTTTGGTCTCCCATTAAGAGTGACTGGAGCTGGCGATGCGGACGGTGTTCTCGCGAAAGGATTACTGCGCCGATGCGCCGAACTGTTGGAATTAAACGCCATAGTGAAGGAGAGTCGTCAACAACATCTGATGACGGTTTGTAGGAAATAGGTTGGCTTGCGGGTGTAAACAAAACCACGTCTAAGAAGATAGGAGGACGGTAGAAGTATTGATGTCCCAGAAACTGGAATATGGGAGGGACTCGCGCGCCGGTCGCATTCACGCCTTCATGAGAAATGTCATGGAGAATTCCGGTCTTGAAAACGGGTGCGGCAAGGTCGAGGGAGTTGGGTAATAACGTCGTTAAGAGGCACGGACAGGGATGCAGCCTTCGCGGTTGCTGGGGTCCCGGCCCGCCAAAGTAAACAAACGCCCCGCACGTGATTTGGCTCTTGTACGAATGTGCAGACATGTACAATTCTGGAGCCGGCAACCCGCGCTAGGCCGTATGCAGAATATTTGCCTGCGCTGCGAACTGGAGCTGCCAGCGAACTGATGGACGACATTTCCGTCCCACAAACTTCGCATCGCGCTGTCGCCTCAGCACATCCATCATCTGGATTGTGATACCGCCTCCATCCCTCGTCATCGAGCATCGAGCACTGCTGTCCGACGTTCGCTTTGTAATACTTTTGGTCTCAACTTTGCCCTCATCGCTTATTACGCGCATCTGGTGTCCTGCGAGCTGCATTGCGCGTTCACCCACCAATCTTTCGCCCCTTCTGTCACACCGAATCCACGCCCTTTTGGAAACTATATCTGTCGCGAAGCCTCCTCGTTACTGGAGGAACAATCATTGTCGCGTCATCTAGATCTTGTTCGCAAACTTGGTTGCTACACCTGATGCCTGATGGCATCGTAGCTCCGTCCGAACACAATTCTCACAGGTTACCCTTCTTGCCACGACCGCTCCGAGAGAATGAGTCAATCGGGCTATGGCCATGGGCCTCCCTCGGGTTGGCAGCCGCAGAATCCGTTCGGCATGCTGCCACAGACATATGGTGCTCCCTCATATCAACCCGCCGATGCTTCGCATCCTCAGTACCCTGGCCATAACAATGTGGCAGCGGATTCATACGAATACAACCGCAACGCGATTCCTGGACTCGCCCATTTTCAACAAAATATTACACCTTGGCAACAACAACCGTGGTTGAATGGGACAATTCCGTTGCCGCCGATCCCAATACCGGTTCCACTCGCACCAACAGGCGCGACACGAGACGATCGCCCTTCGATCCCTGATGCCAACGTGGCTGGACACGGTACAATCCCTCCAAGAGTCCAGGAGACATCGGAGGAAGGGGAAATCAGCGAAGGGGAGTTGGAGGATTTATATGAACCGAGGCAGGAAGGCCCTCGAGACAACCGTGGACCTGGCCCTGCTCCTTCTCGTTCTGGCCCGTTTCAATCTGGATCGAAGGAAGGCGTCAACCAACAGCTCGGAGAGGAGGCCAGAGTTCAAAGGGACAATGCGCCTTCCCAACGCTGGGAGCCTGGGTCCTCCACACGAGAGCGATCCCGTTCGTACTCGCCCTATCTTTCACCGCGAGAAATCCAGTCGAACGGCATTGAGCACCCAATATCAAAGACTACAAGTGAGTGCTATTGGTAGAGTTTGTATTGCTTTACTAACCATGTCACAGATACCCCGCGGACTGAAATCGATCGAGGCTATATGGAGGTGCCCGGCACAGGTGTCCTGAACCGTGGACAAGGTGCCAACCAGTTACCCGATGCCGGTAAAGCAGCATCTGCAGCAGCATCTGCAGCCGTAGCTGAAGCCAGGAAGAAAGCCAAGGACGCCATCCTTCGTCTCTGGCCCCTGAACATTCGGTATCAAAACTATCTCGACGAGGGGGTTGAGACGGAACTTCTGGATGGCTTGTTCACTGAATTGGGGCTTGATCGGACAGCCCCCAAACTCTTGCCCAAGCAGCCCGATGTCGCTCAACCCAAGAAAGCCCCAGAGCGACCAGTCCCATCGGCCGGTGCCATGGCTGAGACAAATAAACCAGAAAAGGCTCGGGATACCGCGGATGCGACCGAGAAACCCGCGCAAAAGGGCGAGGAGCGCAAAGACCGGATCGCTCGTTTATTGGCGGCAAAGTCGTCCAAAACAAACAAAGCCAACGCCGAAAAGGCTGCTGTCAATGCTGTCAATACTGCCAAGTCGGTTGCCTCGCCCAAGACGGCACCCAAGACTGTGCCACCGAGTGCGCCCAAGATTGTTGCTGCTCCCGGAGCCGCCACCCCCAAGACTGCGCCCGATACTGCCGTGCCACAGACGGCTGCCCGGGCCGCACCTCAGACTGTCGCGCCTCAGACGGTTGAGCCCCCAACGGTTGAGCCTGAGACGATGCTACCCAAAGTGCCCAGTTTGACTAAGAGTCAATCGGAGAAATCAAAGCTGATTCAGCAAAAGATGGAGGCCCTCAAAAGGCAGCGGGAAGCCAGCAAATCGGTGCAACCTCAAGCTTCCGCGACGCCTGCCACGGAGACCAGCGGACCACAAGCCTCGACACGACCGAGCTCGCCTGATGTCAACGAAAGGAGCTTGAGCTCTCCCCCCCCTGAACCAACGGTTGCGCTCGTTCAACCATCATCTGAGCAACCCCGGGAAGTCCATGAAGCATCCGACACGAATGGTGCTGCCACGATCCCTGGACTCTTTTTGTCTTCAACACCCCAGCCATCTCAATTTGTCAATGAACGTAAAAGGCCAATTGCTGCTGACTTCAACGAATTCTCAGATGTTGGGGCACAGAAGCGCCCATTTGGCCACAAGAAGCAATCGCGGCCCTTTCTCATTGATGTTAGTGACGATGAGGATGACGCCGAAATGGACATTGACTCTCCCGATGAGGATTTTACGCCTATTCGCCGACCGTCTACTCCTATGCGCACTGCTTCGTTTCGTGATCATCCCGCTCTGCCAGATCATGTATCCCATCGTCAATTGGCCAGCCCCCAAACCGTCGGAACACCGTCTGGATACGGCAGCGGCATTGACCTTGAAAACATGAACAAGCAGATTGAAGATATGAAGCGCAAGATTGCAGAGGCTGAAGCGCGTAAGAAATCAAAACAATCCAGCAACGGGTCGCCGTCCCTATCTCAGTCACAGAATCAGTCCAAGGAAGGAAGTGCAGAGGCGACAAGCCCTGCTCGGGCGATTTCTGGGGCTGCGACGGCCTTGAGAGCAGAGCTTAGGACTGCGTCTCAACCAGCTGCATCGGCTTCCGAACCGACGTCTCCTGCGCCGTCGAGATTGCCCAAGATACGGAATGAGAGGGGACGACCAAGACCATCAGCTCGGGCACGCGTTGCAAGCGAGCGACTGCCAGTCATCGAAGCCCATCGGAAGAACAAGATGCTGCAGCTGAAGCGTTTGCAAGACGAAGTCACCAGGATCGAACAGGAGATTCAAGAAAGTCTTGAGGAAGAAGAGCAGCTCCGAGAAGCGGCGAATTCAGAGTCATTTGAGTTGGTTCATGAGGGCTCGGAATCGGACGCCATGTCAAGTGAGTTTCAGCCTCAAGGCTGCTTGGCCAGCCTGGAATCTGGAAGCGACTTGACTAGCGATGGCGGAATTGGAGGACTAACTTTCGGTTCAGCTGAGCCTCCCGTGGAACCACCCTCGGCGAAGGCCCCCTCGGAGAAGCATGTCGGAACGGTATCGTCTACCGACCAACTTGCAATGACAACCGTCCAAGTCTCTGGCACCGAAGCAGCCGACCCATACCACGCCACGGAAAATGGCACGGCAGATTCAACAAAGGCTGTTGATAAGGAGGACGTGCCCGACATTGCTCAGGATGTCATCACTGTTCAGGCTGACGCTGTTACTCGAGCCGAAACCCCGGCAAACGAGGCTATCTCCTCTGTGAATGACGTACTGACTGCCGGAGGAGTCGTTGAGCAGCAGGTAAACCAAGCTGATGCTGATTCTGACGCTGACTCGGACGTCGCTATGGACGAGGCCGAAGATTCGAGCAGTGAAGGCCAAGAATCGTTGGATGAGTATGAACCAACAGAGGAAGGCGTGGCGCTCCCTAACCGTGGAACCGTCGCAGAGGCGACTCGGAACAGACACGTGTCAGACGAAGACGGGGTGCTGGGAACCGACGATACTGACTTGCAGGGTGTTTCAACAATATCGCCTGTGGTGCAAGCAATCTCAGGAGCCGAGGGAGAGCCGGAGTCGCCACGGGAACCGCGCAGAGAAGTAACTCAGTCGAATGCAAAGAGGTAATGCATACCTAACTCGACAATAGACGGAAGCGGCACCAAAGCCCTCGGAAGTGAGCAGGTCGACGTTTGTGCCGTACGAGACGCCGCTGCACTGCTTTCACGCATATCGATTCCATCCCGCGTTCAAAGACACGGTGGCAGGAGGACTCCGATCGGTCACGTACAGCAACACGATTGACTCGTCGAGGGAAGTATGCCCAGATGAACTTACAGGAGGGGGGTGCCCCAGAGGCGACCAGTGCGAGTTCCAGCACTTTGAGAAGATGAAGACGCCGGGTAGGTGCCCCGGACTCGTATCTGGAAGCAGATCGAGTGGCAAGGTCGGGACCGCTAACGTGGCGGTGGGCAACAGATGACCAGATCCTGCTGCAGCTCGGCAACTACAGTAACTTCGAAGGTGACCAGCAGCAGCAGTACATTGCGGGACTCCGGGCGCTGCTTACGGATTTCCGCAACCGCAAAGTCAAGGACTTCCAGACGATTGGCGACGGCATCATCGAATACCGGGCCAAGTTCCAAGGTGACAAGACGAAGATTCTTCCATTGGGGAACATTGCCCCTTGAGCGGTGTCGTCCAGGAGAGGCGATCTCCCACGACGGACGGCTCCTTTCGTAATTGTAGCCTTGGAGACTCCCACCGTCTACCGCCATTGCACTCATGGGCGTGGGACGTGAAGGGTTCGTCTCGTGGCTTACGAAGCTGGCGAATTGTTTGGTGTTTGTCGATGATTTCCAGTCCATTTCGTGGCGAAGGCGTTTGTTTTTTTCCACATACAATACCCGATTTTCTTTTCAAGTTGTCTCGGCAGTCCAAGAGTTTCCTGAAGTAGGTTTCGGGGGAATGGGTATTGTCGCTGCGTTGCAGCCAAAAGCAAGAGCATGGATGGGTGTTTCTGGGCTGGTCTATAATTGTAAACCATTAATATCACGAGCATTTACAAGGGTTGAGTCTTGTTGGTCTAAGTGATGGTGATGGTGATTTGTATTGTGTATCTTTCTAAGTGCAGTCTGAGTGACTGTAATCGTATTAATCCAGTTGATGCATTTGGGACGTATCCCATTAAAGCAGTGTGCAATATCGCTTGCAGGTATATCCCTTTCTGAAACACAACCACGGTTTTTCCTCGTTCAAGCCTATTCCCTGACTTGTCCAAACTCGCTTGTCCAAAATTCGAAGCAGTTCCTCCATGCATTCCCATCTACTGACTATCACCGCTAAAGCTCTCGTTCTTGGAACCCCTGTGGGCGCGTCGTCGTCGCAAGCACCACAAGCCCTTAAGCCCGCCGTCCTCCATGTCCATGAGCGGCCTCATGCACAAGGCCGGGTGAAAAACGAGCAGGACCCAGACGGCCACGACGATCAAGACGCCCTCGAAGCCGATAAACATGCCCTGGTCGCCCATGATGGCGCCCTCCCACCCTTCCGACAGCTCGGCGACGCGAAACGCCGACCGCCAGAGGATCAGCAGGGCGGCGAGGGCCAGGGCGGCGAGGAACAGCTTGAAGCGCGGGGAGTTGCGCACGGCGGCGACTTGGGGGTTCTGGTCGAGGGAGGCGGCGCCGAGCTGGCGGTAGCGGCGGAGGGTGCGTAACGCGAAGTCGAGGGAGCAGAGGATGAAGCCGAAGATGGTGGCGACTTGGAAGGCGAGCCCGGCTATCATGATGTTGGAGCCGGCGTCGGGGGATTCGCGGTTGTGGGAGGCGACGGACGCCATGCCGCCGCCGAGGGCTTGGAGGACGAGGGAGATGACGTCGCAGGGGATGAACTGACTGAATTAGCAACCTGTGGTGGTGAGGAGTGGTGATGGTGGCTTACAATCCGCGTGTAGTATTCAGGCGGCAGTCGCGAGTTCTCGGGCCCAAACGCCGACACGATCCTCCTCAAACACAGATACACTCCGGCGGCCATAAACGCCGGCCCGATGGTCAAGCAGCAAATCTGCATAAGGAACCCGTTCTCATCCCAGGGGTTGTCCGCGCTCATGATGCGGCCGGCGTACCCGATGACCTCGCAGAGCAAACCCAGCAAGAGAGCGACATTAAAGGCGGTCCCCGTGCGGGTGAGCACCCAGACGACGACGTATCCGACCAGGGCGGCGGCGTAGACGGCGAGGAAGGCGGCGTTGGGGGCGAGGGAGACGCGGTACTGGTAGAAGGACTCGACGTTGTCGCAGATGGTGGCGGATGGGTGGTTGTAGCAGTATTGGGAAGGCCCGCCGTCGTTGACCCAGGTTGCGTTGGAGAAGTCGGGGTAGTCGCCTTGGACTTCGACGACCATTTTGGCGGTGTTTTTGGGGAGTAGTTGCTAAGTGGTTGTGTTGTGTTGTGTTGTGTTGTGAGGTTGTGGTGATGGTGATGGTGGCAATGTCGTGGTGTTGTAAGGGGGTGTAACTCCCAAGCCAGTCAAGGAGGGGAGTGTGAAGAAAAGTTAAGCAAGAAGAAGAGGGGACGAGACGAAAAACGAGAAATAACCAAAAGGATCCAAGGCCAAATAAGAAGGATTACGAGAACAGACAACCGACGGGGTTCATGCAATCAACGAGTTTCTAAAGAAAGCCCAACACAGACAACACAAGCAACACACTCACACACACACACACACACACACACACGCACTAACAAACTCCACACCTCGCACTCCCTCCACCTCGGACTTTTTCAAGAAACGGAGGCGGGCGGAATCGAAGCGTCTCTGCGTCCGCTCCTGGAGTGGAGAAGCGGCGCATCTTTGCTGCGCCGAGCTGACGGGACCGCACGTTTTCTTCGGTGTTAGCGCCTGGACGAGAAATGGTTTATGGCGATTGGGTGTCTTACGATGGACTGAGGGAAGAAGCGAGGGAGGCGGATCCGGAGGATTGAGGGCGGGATTGAATTTGCGGCTTGTTTTGGGGTTGTTTGTTTCAGAGGAAGGGTTACGGCACATACGGCACTGCACCTGGACAGGAGAGTTAAGAGAGCAAAAAGGAGGAAAGCGTGCAAACAGAGCAGGTCAGTAACTGAAGCCATCTCAAGCACAACACAAGGGCACAAATGCATCGTCCCATTCCTTTCCTTCCTGCAGATACGACAAACACGACAGCCTCTCGTCAAGCGAAAAGTCCCCCGAACCCCCCGTCAAGTCAATGAATAAAAGACGTCGTCATCTTCAAACCACCCAAAACGGGATTAACGCGTCAGATTCAGAGATTTGATAAGCGAGCGGCGTAGAAGACAATTTTTTCTGGGAGAGGATATCCTTGGCAATGCATCATAACCCTCCGAACTCCGGTTGCGTTTTTCTTTTAAGACAGCATACACGGATGAATTAATTGTTGTTATTGTACGAATAGTTTGACCATTGCATTTGAAAATAAACCAGAATGTCGCCCGAGGCAGAATCAGTCAGCTCGAATCCATGAGTCAAGCGGCGTCCATTTAGCCACCACCCTCAACTCTCATCAACCAGGCGGACGCTAACAAGTTTGAAGCCCGAACGGTAGAAAAGGACTCACTCTTGCAGAATATTGCGGCAAGGCAGTCACCAAGACGCTACTCCGTAATTGCTTCGCAACTCGTGCATCAACGCTCTTTCTCCAGGCACCAACATAACGGAGTAAGGCCAATCCACGTAACCGGTACGAATTACGATGCCCTGACCGCTCAATCAATCTGCCGCAACTCCATGGTTACATCGTTTCCCCTGATCCTCAAAGCCAATTCGGACTCGCGGCAGCCCGGGACCAGCGTCTATAGGGCTGCGCATCATTTTTCTTCTCTCCAACGGAGACGCGGGATGATTCAATCTGGGAAGTGGTCCCACGTTCCGGAAGCCGTCGGGCTTGAACCAAGTCGACCCTCGCATTTGCCCCACAAAGGTACGTATTGCATGCGCTGATGGCCGTGGGAATTGACAAACACCGAGCTGCGCTCCACTGGCCTTAAACCGCGATGCCTTCAACTCGTATCCTGCTGTAATATTCGCTGTCACTTAGAGTGATGACGACGCGTCAATCCCCCGCCGTGCCCCGAACTCAATCACCGATTTAGGCACCAAGGATGGGATACGAAAAAAAAAGAAGGAACAGTAACTACGGGTAAGCCGATCAGTGTCAGCTGCGGTGCGAAAAAGAGGCGGTATTCGTACATGCGAGGCGCAGTAAATACTTCACGAACGACACCTGAACCCATGATCAAGTTCACTCCAAACAAACAACGCCATCTAGGCATACTCTCCCTTACTTTCGCCCGGCATTCCATCTGCCTCGCTCCCGCCCGGACACCCGCAAAATCGCCTCATGCCTCGCCGGCCGGGTTCCGAACGACTGCACGTGGGCACTTGCGAACCACTCCTAAACAAACAATCTCATTCAACGCCAGTCTTTGTAGGTACTCGAATCACAATGCCTCCCAACCTACCCCTACTTCCTCCTCCTCCTCCTCTGCGAAACCGGACTCCCCTCCTCGTAAATCGTAACGCCGCTCGCTCCGCTCTTAGTCACAACCCCCCCGGTGATCTTGCTCGCCCCGATGCTGATCCCCCTCCCCTCCCGCATACTATCCAGGCTGATATTGCTCCCCACGCTCCCGCGCCGGAGCCCGCTGCTCCGCGACTTGGTCGGCGATGGGGAAAAGTCCTGGATATCTGTCCCCCCATCCCCGGAATCAATGTCTGACACCGGTGCTGGTGGAAGCACTTGTGGCGTTGCCGGACGCGTCTCTTCGTCCTCGACCGCGGCGATGTACGGCCTCGCCCGAACCTGCTTCTTGGGCGACGGGTCCGGCGTCTCGCGTGCCCGGTGCGGCTTGAGAGGCGCGCCGTTGAGATTCTCGCTGGTCGCCAACGTCGACGACTCGCTCTCGCTGCCCCGCGAATACGCGTACGGATACCCAGATCCAATCAGGCTTTCTTGCCGACTCACGAAGTACTTGTCGTATTCCTCCTTGCTGTGCTCCGCGTCCGTGAAGCTGTTCAGCGCATCAAATACGTGCTGGAACACCTGCGTGTCGACGTCCCTGGCCCAGAGAAAGTCGAGGTGCTCGTAGTGAGGAATCTCTGTGGCTACCGTCTGCGGAGGCAGCTCCCTGAGCATCGTCTTGATGTCGACGAGCGAGTCAATCCCCCCGTAGACGAGAACAATAGGCGTCTTGATATTCCGTGTCGGATACTTAGCCACCTTGGAATACTTGTTGACCTTGCTGACGCTGACGTCGTCGTCGTACATCTGGAAGCACTTGTTTCGAATAATCTGGAACCAGTGTACCACGCTCTTTGTGCTCGTATACGAGTACAAGTGAGGATAGGCCGCCAGCTTCTGGCTTGTCGAAATGTGCTTGGTCTGCCACGCAAACAAAAACGAGAGCCCCATGTCGATGAGCCTGCTAAATATGGGGGGGTATAGCAGAGTCTCCCACATCGTTGCCGAGCTCAGGATGGACCGCCGACCAAAGAGCAGGTACAGAACCTGCGGAGATGCCTTGACCAGGGAGTCCACGATGCCGTTGGATAGACCTGCTGGGGACATGGCGGGGGCGAGCGCGATGAACACGTTGACCTGGTTGTTGAGCTTGGGATGAATGGCGAGCGTGGCAAAGGCCTGAGCCGTGCCCTGCGAGAAGCCAATGTACGACAAGCTCTCCTGCTGAGTGGTGTCGAGAATGTATTGGATGCTGTTAGGAATGTCGTAAAAGGCGAATTCGTCCATGGAAAAGTCCCAGAACTTGACCGAAGTCGGCGAGCAGTGAATCGACTTTTTCGAATACTTGTTTCCGCGATTGTTGCCAAACTAGCATCCCCTGTCAGCGTGATAACTATCAAGACCTCAAAGCACCAACTTACCCAAACGTCGAATCCCCTCTCCACCAATTCAAACGGTAGACACCTCCGCTCGTCGGTGAGAGCGACCCAGACCTCCGAGTTCATGAGCAGGCCATGGTGCAGGTACGCCACCTTCTTCTTGACGCTGTCGGGTCCAGAGTTGACCTTTTGCGACTCCTCGCCCTTTCTCCATTGCAGTCGGTGAAGCCCAAGCAAGTACCCGTCCTTGGTCTGCACGATGTGCTCCTCCGCTTCATATCCCCATATTCGGCACAGCTCGACAAAGTCGGCGGCGTCTCGCACAGAATCGGATATAGCTAATACAAGTCAACGGATGTCAACCGGGGAGATATCGAGGGGACCAACGCTTCCGTCTGTTTTCGGCGCGTTTCTGCGCATCCGTCGTAAACCTGTTGAATATGCGTCGCGAAGCTCGGTAGAATAACGAGACGAGGAACGGCGCTGCGACACGTCAAATGTCAGCCCACCTGCAGACCGCCACGACTAATAAATAGGAGGCAGTTTGAGCAAAGAACTTACGCAAAGCAAGAGTGAGAACGCGGATCAAGGCCTCAAACCCGACAAGACAAAATGATCCAAGGAGCGCAAAGTACTCGGTACTGCGCGCGTTTGTCGCATTAGCAACGGGATGAAAGCGACGGCATGTTGTCCAAGGCGGGAGGGCTGGACTCACGGACGTAACCTTCCGAGAAAAGGGACGGGCATGATGAAGGCGTCGCGACAAGACTTCTCACAGGCAATTCAAAAAAGACAGAGACTTGCCGAGTCGGCGCTTTGGCCGATCATGAAGGGCAAGACTCGGTTCAGGGATTCAAGGCTGGGGGTAGTTACTTTGTTGTAGGTGCTGTTGTCGAGTGGAGGTGATGTCACATGCAATCCATTAAGTCATGGACCTGTGGGTTTAGGCGAGATGGGCCCAATTCAAGGGCATCGATTGGTCGGGGAATGGTGCAGATGGCGCGTTCTAAGAAGACAAGTGAGGCTGTACACGTGGAATCAGAGACAAGACTCAATGGCGACCAGGAAAAAATTGGCAACTCGCATTCCTCAGACAACTCACTCTGCATGTCTCGAGCGCGACACACCGCCAACAATGGAGGGGATGGGTGCATTTGTGGCAGTGCACCTCCACATTTACGAGGCGGGACATTCCTGTGGCTTGAAAATCTCCACTTGCGCCGCACTCAACAAGCTAGGCCAATCACGCGACCAATCACATGCCGACCGCAAAAGCTCAGTCAAGCATCGCCTTTGGCTTTTGATTCGATCCTCACCTGAGGGAACACACCCGCCGCCAAAATGCCCAGCTCATGTAAAGAACTGCGTGAGTAGACAACACCGAGACGTTTCCTCCTACAGCTTAACCAATTGCTAACCATTGCTCATCTCTAGGCGAGGCCCTCGCGCAGTGCCTCCAGGAATCCGACTGCGTCATGGTCGACCGCAACCGGGCGGGCGACTGCCTCCGCGAGCCCCTCGTCGACACGCTTCCCCTCAAGTGCCGGCAGCTCAAGAAGGGCTTTGGCGACTGCAAGCGGGGCATGGTGGACATGCGCAAGCGGTTCCGCGGCAACATGCCGGTCCAGTACCGTACCATGCAGGAGGCCGAGGGCGGCAAGGGATACCAGCTGTACGCGGGCAAGCCGGCCTTTGCGGGCGGCGTGCGCGAGACGGACGGCAACGAGCCCGAGCCCAAGGACTGGAGGGAGGTGGAGAATGAAAAGTACAGGGCCGAGCAGGAGAGGTTGCGGCGGGAGAAGAAGTAGGGGACGCATGGAGGGTGACTGCGACCGACTTCAACCTTGACAACCGGATATCCCCTGCCGAACCGAACCGAACCGTGGAGCGAAACGACCGCTCCCGCCGACTTTAATTGGCGGCACGACGCAAGAGCCGGGCTGAGGATTATGGGAGATCAGATGGAGATCAGACACTGCAGATGTCAAGATTGATGGCCTCTATCATGAGAGACGGAGCCTGCTTATGGTTGTACGAATATTTCTGTATCCCGAACGTTTGCATGTACAATATCAATTCAAATTGAATGGGCAGACTTATCTGAAGCTGTCAATAACGACGTGAAAAAACTAAAGAAAATAGATATACACGTATCCGTATACTAGCAGCATCCTTTATATCGAGAGACGAAAAGAAAGTGCATCATCCCAAGCCACATGACCGCATGCCAGATCGTGGGGGCGTCCATCCGTTGCACCACACGACTGTAGCCCTTGCATGCAACGGACGACGATGCACTCGACCGTTTATGCCAATTTCTCGCACGGCATGTGCCATAGTTTCCATCCTCGCGAAACCAAACTGGCGAAACCGTCGACTTTGCGGCTGACGACGCTCAACAACCAACACGGCCTCGTCAGCTGCGTCACCGCAAATGAAGGAATCTCTCACAACGTTCCAGAACTTCCCCCCCCCCCCCCCCCCCCCTCCCCGCGAATTCATGGGCGTCTGTTCGGGCCACTCACAAGCGTCGGCTCGTTAATTAAAATCTGCAACTCCTGGAAATCGCCGACGGACCCCCAAGTTGGAAATTGCCCCCGTGCCCGGATCTGCGGGTTGCATATTCATACGCTCCGGATTCCAGATATACAATGGCATTGTTATTGCTCGAGTGCCTGGGTTGCTCGTTGAACACAACTCCAGGAGCACTTCTCTATCTAACCCATCCGTCCCAATCTCTACCACAGAAACCGAACCTCGGGCGTCACAAAGGTCACAAGACACAACCCTCACGCCAAACTCCTTTTTAATTACGCCGCATCTCCAATCGATCCAAGCTGACAGCACTTACGCAATCACCGCACCGAGAGTCCTCCCAAGTCCCATAATTAGCCTCATTCTGTCCTTGCCGCCGGCGGCCCCTTGTGCGTCCCCCATTGTTCCCAGTTTCTTCAATAAAATCATGAAGCTTTCCAGGGTCTGAATTTTAAACTCTTATTTTCTCTCGCTCTCGTCTCCATTCTCCCTAGAAAACCTACTTTGCCGTAATTGCTCGCCTGGCCTAGTTTTTTTTTTTTTTTCTACCTTATTTTCAAGATTATAATACATAAACAATCCTCCTCCCCGCACCCTCTTCTCTGTCCCTCCCTCCTCCCGCGTATCCGTCTCTCCCACTCTCCGCGTAACCGCCCTCCGAACGAAACCAACCGACCGACGAACCAGGTTCTCGAAGAGACATTCGAAGTCGTCATCCAATCCTACTGAGAGCCTTTCGAGGCGGCCCTCGTATCATTCAATGGTGCTCCTCATATCGACCGCCCAGCGGCGGTTCCTCACGCTCGCATCGACCTTCTTCTTCCTCTCGACCGTCTACTGGTGCGTCTCGCGCCTCGTCTCCGTCACCTACGCGCCCGTGAAGACGGTGCCCGCCCCGATCCTCGACGTCGACTTCTCCAAGGCCGACTACCCCATGTCGTACGGCAGCCACGCCCGCCCGGGCTACGACGATATCAAGCTCGTCGGCGCCCTGCCGGAGCGGTACGTGCCGACGCGGAAGAATGGTCGGCGGTTGATCGTCATCGGCGACATCCACGGCATGCTCAACCCGCTCGACCAGCTGCTCAAGCAGGTGCGCTTCGACCCGAGGACCGACCACGTCGTCTCCGTCGGCGACATGGTCAATAAAGGCCCCAAGTCGGCGGAGGTGGTGCAGCGCCTGATGCAGCTCAACGCCAGCGCCGTGCGCGGGAACCACGAGGACCGCGTGCTGGTGGCCTGGGACGGCCTGCGCGCCCAGGTCGGCGTCGAGGCCTACGTCGACAGCGCCCAAGCCGCCCTGAGCCGCGGGGAGGGCCAGGACGTCAAGACGGCTCGCCAGCTGTCCGCCCGGCAGGTCGAGTGGCTCCGGAGCCTGCCCGTCGTGCTCGCCGTCGAGCCCCTCTCCCTCTACGTCGTGCACGCGGGCCTCGTCCCCGGCGTGCCCATCCCCGAGCAGGACCCGTGGGCCATCATGAACATGCGCACCCTGCGCTTCCCCCGCGAGGAGTTTCGCGAAAAGGAGGAGGCCAAGCGCAAGAAAAAGCTCGAGGAGCAGCGCAAAAAGGACGAAGAAAAGATGGCCAAGTCGGCCGGCCACAAGCGATCCCCCGCCAGCGGCGAAGCCGCACTGGAGCTCAAGCCCGCGGACAAGCAGTCGTCCGCCAGCGTGTCCTCGCCCGCCCTCGCCAGCAAGTCAGCCGACTTTGACACGCGCGCCACGCCTCCGCCGGACCCTGTCGCCGAGATGCTCTCGCACCCGGACCGCGACGTGTGGGTGCCCGTCGACAACCGCGACGGCAAGCCCTGGTCGGACATTTGGAACCACTACCAAAAGACGCTCCCCGAGGCGGAGCGCCGCATCATCCTCTACGGCCACGACGCGAAGCGCGGGTACCAGGAGCACCCGTACACCCTCGGCCTGGACTCGGCGTGCGTAAAGGGCCACGCGCTGACGGCGCTGGTGGTGGGCGCGCCCGAAGACGACGGCAGCATGAACCGGACCACGATACAGGTTCTGTGCAAGGCGCCGAGCAAGAGCTGGTGGTGAGCCGAGAAGAGCGGTGATCAAGACACTGAGCAAGAACTGGTGCTCATGGAGAAACTCACGTCAACGTCACGACACCATACGACAAAGAATTGTTACGATTGTTATTTTTTTTTATTCCCTCTCCCCTGGTGAAAAGAGGGTTTACGGCAGATTCTGGCGTTTAGAAGTGCGAAATACCTGGTTTTTTTCGAAATTTCAAAGTTGCAAAACAAAGGGGGTCAAA
This sequence comes from Thelonectria discophora, assembly GCA_911649645.1. NCBI lineage: Eukaryota > Fungi > Ascomycota > Sordariomycetes > Hypocreales > Nectriaceae > Thelonectria > Thelonectria discophora. Next base: position 3,468,767 of record CAJVRK010000012.1, read on the forward strand.
GCAACGGCGGAAACGAAGGCGGAGGGGACAACTGGGCGAAAGCGGCTTGGTGTTTACTTGATGCAGCGTTTTTTTCGCTTCCATTGATGTGTGTAGAGATATTAATACTCGAATTGAATTGCCGCTCTCTTTAGAGCATGAGATATGCATTGGCTGGTCCTCTTAGATTTGCATGTGAGGAAGGAAGGACCGAACGAGTTAACTTAGTTCCTGCATCTCAAGTGGAAGGCGCGACTGAGTGGGACTCTTCTATCCATCATCCCCTCAACTTCTCTGAACACCACAGCTCACCGCAACCCCCTCATCGGCAACCAAACTCATCACCCCAACCATGGCAGACTCAACCCCCTCAGCCCCCTCCCCCGCTCAAACACCCAAAATCTGGCAACCCCTCCACCCCTCCATCCGCCCCAAGCTCGACCCGCAGTACGTGGCCTGGCACGACCGGTACCTGCAGTTCATCGAGCCCGAGGAGCTCTCGCCCTGGAGCCGCGCCAAGAAGAGCGCCGTGCCGCTCCCGCCCGGCGGCACCGTGCCCGTGCCCGTCGGCAGCATCCGCGAGCACGACGTTGGCCGGTTCCGCGTGAGGGTGTATACCCCGACGACCGCCGTCCAGCCGGAGGGGGATGGTAGTCCTGCTTGGCCGGTGCTTGTCTGGTTCCACGGCGGGGGATGGGTCAATGGGAACTTGAACAGCGGGACTGACTACTGCTCCATGTTCTGTGAAGGTATGTCAACAAATCCCGTGTCCCTTATATACTATATCCACGACTGACCCTAACAGGAGCCCGCTGCGTCGTCGTCTCCGTCGACTACGGCCTCGCCCCTGAGCACCCCTACCCCGTAGCCGTCGAAGACGCCATCGACTCGGTCCGCTGGGTGTACTCCTCCCCCCCCGAGCTGGGCCTCATTGACGTACACCGCATCTCCATCGGTGGCGCCTCCTCGGGCGCCAACCTGGCCATCGTCGCCTCCATCGCCGCCACCAACCCCTCGGCCGTCTTCCCGTCGGCGAAACCCTCCTTCCCCATCCCAGACTCCCACCCCCCGCCCGTGTCGCTCTTCGCCTTCATCCCCGTCGTCGACAACACCGCCACCGCTGACGACGTCTGGAAGTCCACCGCCGAGACGGCTCCCTGGCTCACCGCAGGTCGGCTCGTCTACTACCGGGACATGTACCTCTCTCGCAAAGGCGACCACGAGAAATGGGATGCCAGCCCCAACAAGGCCCCCGACTCTCTGCTTCGTAACCTGCCCAAGACTTGGGTGGCCGTCGCCGAGTTCGACTTGCTCGCGCCAGAAGCCTTGGCCTTTACCGAGCAGCTCAAAAAGTTGGGCGTCGACGCGGAATCCCTCGTCGTACCAGGCGCCACCCACGCTATCATGTCTCTCCACGGCAGGATTGATAGGGGTCTGCAGCTTCTCAAGGACGGAGTAAAACATCTCCAAAGCGTATTCGCTACATGAATGACCAATCGAGAGGCCGTGGCAAGTGCAAAATTTACTATAGAGGTGCTGTGAGTCCTGGGTGACTCCAACCGTCCCATAAGTCGTATTGAAAGTTTCCCTCCACAAAAGCGGCGAGTTCGGCATCGAAAAGCTCGCTTGGCGACACATTCATCTGCATGCTTCCCAATCGTAGCAGGTTCCCACTTCCTTGAGGCAGCACGTTGATCAGCTCCTCCAACATGCCCCCGGGCACCGTCGGTCTGCGCTCCATGCTTCGAGGGGTTTGGTACGCACTCGACATGCCAACCGGGTTTGGAGGCGGAAGAGTCGCCTCCAGAGTAATGTTGCCCATGGGCTGTTGCTGCTGTGGCTGTGGCAGCGTCGCTGCTCCGGGCGTCGGGGGGCTAACTCCCGTCAGGGGCGTAGCGATCTGCTGGAGTCCTTTCTGCCAATTGGAGCTCGTGGGCCAGGCATCGTGTAGGGCGCCGAGTACTTCGAGGCATCGCTGTGCCATCTTTTCCCCCTTCTCCCCAAATCGAGGGCACAGCGCGGGATAGCGCCACAGATACGATGACAAAGACCCGCACATGTAGACGCAGAAGACGAGAATCTCGGGGAAACCTTCGCCTGGGGACTTCATGTTGAAGTATGCGTCAATTTGCTGGTGCAACTCCCAGACGTTGTAGAAGAGTTCAAATGACGTCCGCTCCCAGAAGTCGGGAGGTGCGGCGCTGCTTGTCGTCGGCGCCGCCACGGGACTAGCTGCGTGTCCCATGGTTGCATCCAGTGTTTGGTCGGGCGGTTCATCCGTGAGATGGGCTAGCATCTCGCGGAGGTAGACGCGGCGGGCGACAATGTTACTCAGGCGAACCACCATGGTTGTGGTGAGGTAGGCGATGTGAAGACATTCCGACTTCCATCCTCGGAGGTTCCAGACTGAAAAGGTGTGCATGGGCGGGAGCTGGGCTTCCCAGTCGCGCATTTCAGCCAGCATTTTCTGAAACTCCCCTTCGACATCCCACGGTGAACGACCGTCGGCACCATGATTTCGTTGAGAAGCTGTTCTCGACACTCGGCCCCAGAGACCATGGGCTTGAATAAGCGTGGCAAAGAGGCATCTCTGCGGCGAGTTGACCAGGTCAGGGTTGGCCAGGGCTGGTGCAGTTCCGATTTCAGCCGCTCGCTCAGAGGGAATGACTGCAAAGGCAAAGTCTTCTTCGCTGCAGGGTAAAAGTGTTGTGACTTCCTTGAGGGGAAATGGAGCAGGCGTCCTGTATCCCGAATGCAAGTTTTCTTGACTTTGTATCATCCAAAACACCCTGCGTGCGCTCTCAGACTTGACCACTTGGTCCATGGAGCAGCCTTCCGAAGGCAAGGTGTAGCTATCTTCGCGGTCGAGTTTCAGCAATGCTGCCATCCTGACAGCCACGCCCATGTCCATGCTTGCCCTTTCTCTGTCGTCGTTCCCCCACTGAGAGATGGCCAAGAGAAAGAAAGCTTGGAGACGTTCAAGCGACGGCTTATACATCTCGGCAGGTACCATGGTGCGCGCGATCTGGAGGAAATACTCGGTAGCCTTCCTTGCATCCCCATATCTCGCAACTAGGCATGGCGTGAATCTTGCCGAGATGGCAAGAATGCAAGAGAGGAGAAATCTGCCTACTGAACCCGAGTTCGCCCTGAGGTTTTCGAGGAAGACTGCCTTTGGAATGAAGCCCAACTGAAAGTAACTGGTGACGAAGACTTGGCATCCTTCAACAAGCTCGTTGTTGGGAGGAAACGAGTCGTCTGGGAATACGAACCCTGGAAGGCCAATGAATCTGCCGGGACTCGCAAAGCTCGGGGTCAGGGAAGCCGGGGACCTTCGGCCGGGACTATGCGGTGGACTAGCCCACGAATTCCTCTCGCCTGCGAGTTGTCCTACTTGTATGGGAGGTATCGGAGGCAGACTCTGCTGGGTTTGAAGAGATGACGGCGAAGATAGTTGGGTGCCACTCCCCATCATGTTGACAGGCGGTGCGAGTTTCAAGTTCTTTTCTTGTCCCTCCACTGGGCGGCGACGAAACTGTCGATCAACATCCTTAGTGCCTCGGATAGGAAACTCGCATTCGGAGGCGACCACGGGGCCAGCTAGAACACAGGCATCACATGGTGGGACGCCGTTTCGGTGAATGCATTTCGTTCGATGCCGGCGGCAACGGCGACAGGCGATGGTACCTCGGCGCTTGATGACTGGCCCGCCTGGATCACCGGGGGGTTCTCTTGGGGGGTCACTTGGCAGTTGACTGGGAGCTTGTCCAGGAGGTTGGCCAGAGGTTTGATAGGGTGTCACCGGAGCCTCGGGGAAGGAGCCGAGCGCGTTGGGCGGGCCGATATCCATCATCAGGCAGTATACACAAGATGCGAATGGGAAGTACGGCCTGGACCAATCCGTTTGCTGATGAAGATAGTGAAGATGATGGAGAATGATTCGATGCCAGGGGCGTTGTTGAAGGAGGGGAAGTTGGGAGGGTCCAAGCTACCTTAGGACTGGATAATGGTTACTAAGGTAGGCAGGATCGAACATGCCTCGTTCCTGTCTGCTACTAAGGGATCGAGGTACATTACAATCCACTCTCGAGCATCAAGATGGAAGTACCTACCGAGGCTAGAACCTTCCTCCGAATCTACCTAGACAGTGTGAATAAGTCACCTCGAAACTACAGGTAGCCAAGTCGCCGCCGAGTCACTTCACCGACAGTCTTGATGAGAATCATCTATGATGACATTGTGAATTCATCGGATGATTTTCGATCTGTTGACCAGAGTTTACATATCTTGGGCCACACGTCATCGGGACTCCTCGATTGGTGGAGTACCTGCTAATATGCTTTCTATTGTGTACGCCAACCTCCATGGTATTATTAGTAGCCAGAAGAGTCCTTACCCATGAGCTCGTTTGATAATACTCTAATTGGAAATACATGGCCATTCTAACGACATGAATCATATAAACCTAACGAGACAGATGTCAAGGAGTACACGTACACACTAGCAGGTCGGTGATAATCCCACGTGTTATGTGAGAGTATATCCCTGAGGCCATACCTCGGTTTCAGGGGATGGCAATAGACGTTCCTTGCTTCTTCATATATTTGTTTTATATCCTGAAATCGTTCATGGTAAAGTACCCAGGACTCAGATTGTCAATCAGCGTGTACAAAACGAGTTTGCCTTGCCGTACTACAAAACAGCCGAAGCATGATGAACAGACCCTCCCCATTCTTACACATAGCTCACCAGTTCATAGAAGTCAGCATATCTCAATGTCGAGATGACTTCAAGAGCCTTGTCCTATTATGAGGGAATCGAATTATGATGCTGTCCCGTGATGGCTCGTGGCATCGAATAAAGACCAGACACCAATCTCAGCACAACGCAGTCCCATCTCTTCCACCATCAGCCGCACAACCCAGCTCACCGCTACCATGACATTCCCCTTCATTATCAGTCCTCGCCCAACTCTTGTGTGCCGACACGATTATCCCCCAATCCGCCGGTAATGCACAGTCTCGTGTCCAAAAATGAGACATATGCTGCACCCCGATAGGCCGAGCGATGCAGTAGTGAGCAGCAATCTCCAAGTCTTTGCATTCCGCTAATGCAAGCCTTCTCCAGGTCGGTGAGGCTCATTCAGCCCAAGGCTGTGAGGCACCAGAGTAGAGAGAGGGAACGTTCGATATAGTCGAAACGGTGGGTTGTAAGCACTGATGCAATGCGGGTGCGCGTGTGTGCGGTGCATTTGCCAGTTGTAACTTACAACCGGCAGATTACTCTTCGTGTTCAGCCCTTCCCGTGATGTTGCCTGCAGATCGTGATTACCCCAGATTCGCCGCTTTTGAAAAGGTAGTTCATGGTCCAATATTGCTTCTCTTCTCTCTCTCCCCGTTGAGTTCGCCGCATCTCTCACTCTCCAGACACGCAACCATGGCTCTCATCTCGATACTAGTAAGTCCTCAGGGACAAGCCCTGCTCACTCTCGCAGTCTTCGTCGCCGTCCTCAAGCTCGTCCTGTCTCGCCGAAGCCGAAAATCCCCTCCTCTTCCTCCTGGCCCCCCCAGCGAGCCCATCTTGGGCCACCTGCGCGTCATCCCGACCGACAACCCCGAACAAACCCTGAACACGCATTCATGCGGTGGTCTCGAGAGTGCGGGTCCGACATCCTCTCGTTCAACGTCCTCGGCCAGCCCATCGTCGTGCTCAACTCTGTCCGCGCAGCCGTGGACCTTTTGGACAAGCGAGGCGCCAACTATAGCGACAGGCCCCGGCTCGTGCTCTTCGAGGTCATGAGATGGAGGGACGCCATCGGATTCCTCTCGTGGGGGGCCGAGCATCGAAAACATCGCAGCATGTTGCAAAAGGCCTTCCAACACACAAACATTGTCCAGCACCGTCCGTTGCAGGATCCGGAGTCGGTCGTCATGCTCAGGGGACTCCTCGACAACCCGGGGGAATGGCGCATCGTCATCCGGAGGTTTACCACGGCCATCATTCTGGGTATCACGTACGGCATCGAGATCGAGTCGGATACGGATCCCTTTGTCCAGATCGCCGAGGACGCGAGTTACGCCCTTGGCCACGCAGGCGCCTGTGGACTTTTTCCCTTTTCTGAGAAGCCTTCCGCAGTGGGCTCAAGATCGATGCTCGAAGTTTGCCCACGACTGGAGATGGGCCGTCGACAAACTATACAAAATGCCGTACGAAGCTGCCTTGTCCTCCGGGTCGGGCGGAGAGGGCCAGCGTGGCTCCTTGGTTCACGAACTCCTCGGTCAGCATAGCTCCCAGCTCGGTGAAGGAAAGGCACCAAGTCTTTCGAAGGCGGACATTCAAGGCGCAGCTGCATCTGCATACGCCGCAGGTCAGGATACTACTTGGGCCACATTGACCGTGTTTGTGCTCAACATGGTGCTTCACCCGGAAGTACAGGAATAAGCACAGCGCATTATCGACGGAGTTGTGGGAAGAGATAGACTTCCTACCTTGGAAGATTGGCCTCGCCTTCGCTACATCGACTATGTTGTACAGGAGACGTTACGCTGGTGCCCTGTGACACCACTTGGGATCCCGCATCGATCTCTCCAGGAGGACGTCTACTAAGGCTACCAGATCCCAGCAGGGGCAATCATGATTGCGAACGGACGAGCAATGATGCACGACGAGACGACATATCGAGATCCGGACCTGTTCGATCCGAGCCGGTACACTCCCGCAGCAGAAGGCGGACGAGAAGAACCGTTCCCGCCTGCATTTGGGTTTGGACGGAGGGTATGCGTGGGCAGGCACCTTGCCAAAGCCAGCGTGTGGTTAGTCGTTGCGAGAATGATGAGCGTGCTGAAGTTCCAGAAGCCGCTGGATGCCAAAGGAAGAGAGATGTCGCCGGTGGTCGAGCTGACGAACGGCTTGACGAGCCATCCTAAGAAGTTTCCTTATCGAGTCGGACCTCGGGATGAAAAGGGGGAGGAAGTGATCTTAAAGGCCCAGGTATAAGGGTCGAGAGAATGTGAGAAAAGAAAGCATCGTCGTTCATCTGATGGTTCACCGGCAGTTGACCCTGCCCCCGCTTACTGTAAATCGAGATATTCGGATGAGCCTGGGTCGTCGTAGATTTGTATTTCCGGTCGGCTCAATGAGGAAACAAGTATTCCAAAGACCTCCCTCCGAGGATCGGCTCGGGCTTCCGCAGCTCGTCGACGGGCTCAACAATGATGCAATTTATTTGTCAGCGCCCAATCTGGGTCCCATCAGGTCTAGGGAGGCCTGGGTCAGGATGACGGCAGAGGCGGGAGCGGGGGCAAAGGAAGGTGCTGCTGCAACCCCACCTTCCCGCCGAGCTCAGCTTGGAATTGGCACCCATCAACCCAACCGAAGGAGAGGATTCGCACAGTTTTGGGAGAGCTCAATGTACTCGGTGACTCTGTCGTGGCCGTTCAGGAAAGGCCGTTCACGAGATATATCGCCGTAAACGAGGTAGAAACGAAGAAACCGTGGCTCAATTGCTGAGCGCAGTGGCGGGCGACACGAAGCACAAAGAGGGGTAACCCAAGCGTCCGCTGGAACAATCCCTCAACGTATCAAGTTCCGGGTACACGAAGCAAAAGGAGGGGCACACTTGGTACGTACTTGGCACCCAGTACTGGCAGCTCTCAGCGGAAAGCGCGAAAGAGCGAGGGAAAGCAGTCCAGGTTCAAGTTGGGTCCTCCGCTCCTCGGGTGTGGACGTCCTGTTCCAGCTTCTCCTTCAAAACTCTGCCTCTTCGCCCCCTCTCCACTTGCATCTTTGCATCTCGACAGCTTCATCGCAACTTCGGATTCCAAACAAGCCAAATAAAAACAAAACTAGAATCAGTCAAAATGGTCAAGGCTGGTAGGTCATTCTCCCGTCTCCATATTTCCCCCAGACTCCCGTCAGAACCCGAACATGGCGGCTGCCAGAGGGGAGGGGGGTTCGAGCTCGCTTTTGAGCAAGTTTCCCAATCTTTCGTCCAACGACAATGCACGCGCCAGACCCCGATGGCCATCAGCCCTACGACATGACGTCTCCTTCTCCGGGTCGGCAAGTCCCTTGATGGCTCGCGTGGTTTGAGAGTGATGTACACAGCCGCCGCTTCCATCTAGGCAGGGCTAACCCCTCGTGTTGAGCAATTGGCTGATCCGTTCGTCTTCTCCCGTGCAGTTGCTGTCCTCCGCGGTGACTCTACCGTCAAGGGTACCGTCACCTTCGAGCAGGAGTCCGAGGGCGCTCCCACCACCATCTCCTACGATCTCAGCGGCCAGGACGCCAACGCCAAGCGCGGTTTCCACATTCACACCTTTGGCGACAACACCAACGGCTGCACCTCGGCCGGTCCTCACTGTGAGTTGCTTCTGCAGTATCACGACGACAAAAACACACACTGACGACCCCCCTCTCTACAGTCAACCCCCACGGCAAGACCCACGGCGCTCCTACCGACGAGGCCCGTCACGTCGGTGATCTCGGAAACATCGACACCGATGCCCAGGGCAACTCCAAGGGCTCTGTCCAGGACTCTCTGGTCAAACTGATTGGTCCCCACTCCATTGTTGGCGTAAGTGTGGTTTTTGTTCGTGTATAGAGGATGCAAGACTAACGACTTACAGCGAACCGTTGTCGTTCACGCCGGCACTGATGACCTTGGCAAGGGTGGCAACGAGGAGTCCCTCAAGACTGGAAATGCCGGCCCCCGACCCGCCTGCGGTAAGCTCTTGTGGCTCAGATCCATGTCTTAGTTTGTTCTAATTCATCTCTATAGGTGTCATCGGTATCTCCAACTAGATTTGAAGTCTAGAATTGGCTGGTCGGTTGAAGCCGTGCAAATCTGTTAGTTACGTGTCAACTCGAGCCTATATCTCGAACAGGTCAAATAAAATTGAACAATAATAAGTAAAACTGCCAACCTGATATCATTCCTACATGCCTGTTCTTGGTGAAGGATGACACATTGCTGCCAATCAAGGTTGGTCCAGTGTGGAAGTGGCCAGGCGAATGGGCGTTCACCATGAACACTTAACCATGCACGCTCATTGCTCATGCCCTCTCCGTCTCAATGTACAACCTTGAAAGACCAGACACTTGCCCATGCAGCCAATTAAGCCGGTTGGTCAAATATCTCCAGTCCATCCGCCAGCAATGAAACACCACATGGCTTCGATGACGACGGGAGCCAGTCAACAATATGGATGGATAATGTCGCGAGATGTCGGGATTACTACGTACCTGGTAGCAGACGTGAATGGCTAGGAAAGGACAATAGCTCCTCAATTTGGGAAACACGTGGCCGGCACGCCTTTTCCCTGGGAACATCTTTTAGTCTAGATGGTTTTTTTGCTCCATGCAGTGGTTCAAACTTCTTGTTCCTGGTGCCTTCATAAGGTCCCACTGCAGAGAAAAGTCACCCATCATGAACCAGCCAAACATGACACCTCCGGGAGAGGCCACGAGGACAGAAAGGCTGTTGACCGGCAAGTACCTTCTCCTGCGTAATGGGGTTTCTTTAGGGGTAACTGTGTATTCCCGCAGTCGTCAGTCAAAGGTCCGGACGACAGTTAGATGATGTCAATTGAGCACCAGAACCCTTCCTGTCCTACCCAAGTTAAGAATTACTGGAGACCGCCTAGCTGTTAGCCACGCAGACGACAATGAGGGGTAGCCGAGTTGATCAGTTCATCCCAGCTCCAACACCACATGCCCTAAGAACCACACGGACTGATCACTGTGTTGTGATTAACGGTCCATGGTTGGAATTTACCTGATTGAAGCTTCCACAATGGATCATGCCGAGTAATGACAACTTCTCCTCAACAGCATCGAATATAAATTCACCTCCTCTCCCACCTCAGCTCACGTCTGCCCCGCGTTCCCCTTGCAAGCTCTCGCGTGAACCGGGTCCCATTTCACACACAAACCCCACACTTTTCACCTCACCACTGCACTGTCCAATCTACGCCTTCGGGCCACCTTTCCACAAAGCACGAAGCACACGATCTCCATCTTGGCCGCCCCCCAATTCAACTCCACCGCCGCCAGACCCAAGGACTGAAGCTCCTCTCTCCTCTCCTTTAACCTTTCCCTCTCCTCCCCTTTTCCTACCTTGACCCCAATCGAATTCATTCTTGTTTTGGAGCCTTCCCAAACTTGATTGTAAGGCTTCCCTCTCATCGAAGATTTGCTTCTTCCCTATTTCAGGTTCGTTTGCTTCTTTCCTTCTGTGTAGCAGTGTTAAGGCTTCACAATCAAGACGGAGCAACTGGGAGCTCAGTTGCCAAGTACGACATTGTCTTGTCGGGAAGAGACGCCATTCGCCCGCCGCTCGCTTGTCCCTCGGGTCGAATTGCTCTCTTTCTGCAGCTTTCCGCCTTGATTCCGACACCGAGTTATGCCTGTGTTACTCAACCTCTCCGAACATGCGACTGACATCATCCCCTTTTCTTCTAGATCTTCCTCCCCCCCCCCCCCCCCCCATCTCGCCCGCTTCGTTTATCCAAAATGTCCAAAGTTTTCGTCGGAAATGTCAAGAGTGTTCTTAGCGGTGACACTCTGATCCTAACCAGCCCTAACAACCCCGCGGCCGAGCGAACCTTCTCTCTTGCCTATGTCACGGCGCCACATCTGAAGCGCGAGGGCGACGAGCCTTTTGCCTTCCAGTCCCGCGAGTACCTGCGAAACCTCGTCGTCGGAAAACCTGTTCAGGCTACGGTTCACTATACGATTCCCACGACCGGCCGCGAGTTCGGCGCCGCCAAGCTCCAGGACGGCACGGAGCTGCCCGACGAGCTCGTCAAGGCCGGCTGGCTAAAGGTCCGCGAGGATGCCGGCCGCAAGGAGGAGTCGGAGGACATTCTCGACCGGCTCGAGAAGCTCCGCCAGCTCGAGGCGTCGGCCAAGGCCGACCTCAAGGGCGTCTGGGCCGGCTCCGGCGGCTACATCGAGGTGCAGAACGACTTGGGCGGCCCCGACTTCATGAAGCAGTGGAAGGGAAAGACGGTCGACGGCGTCGTCGAGAGGGTCCTGAGCGGAGACCGCCTCCTGGTGCGCCTCTTGCTCTCCGAGAAGAAGCACGTCCAGCCCATGACGCTCCTCGCCGGCATCCGAACCCCTTCCACTGAACGCACCCTCCCCTCGACCGGCACGACCCAGCCCGCCGAGGAGTACGGCAACGAGGCCCGCGCCTTTGTCGAGACGAGGCTGCTCCAGCGCGCAGTAAAGGTGGAAATCGTCGGCGCCAGCCCCCAGGGTCAGCTCGTCGCCACCATCCTCCACCCCCGCGGCAACATCGCCGAGTTTCTGCTGCAGGACGGCCTCGCGCGCTGCAACGACTTCCACTCCACCATGCTTGGCGAGAAGATGGCGCCCCTGCGCGCCGCTGAAAAGAAGGCCCAGTCGAAGAAGTTGCGCCTTCATAAGCACCATGTGGCAAAGGCTGACGCGAGCACGAACGACATGGTGGTGTCAAAGGTGATCGGCGCTGACACCATCATCGTCAAGAACAAGACGGGCGACACTGAGAAGCGCATCAGCTTCAGCAGCATCCGCGGCCCCCGCGGCGGCGAGCCCTCCGAGAGCCCCTTCCGCGACGAGGCAAAGGAGTTCCTGAGACAGAAGCTGATTGGCAAGCACGTCAAGATCAGCATCGACGGAACCAAGCCTCCCACCGAGGGCTTCGAGGCCCGTGACGTGGCTACTGTGACCGAGAAGAACACCAACATCGGCCTTCTGCTGGTCGAGTCTGGATGGGCCTCTGTCATCCGCCACCGAAAAGACGACACCGACCGCGCCCCCAACTATGATGAGCTCTTGGCCGCCCAGGAAAAGGCCAAGGAAGAGGGCAAGGGCATGTGGTCCGGCAAGCCTGGAAAGGCCCGACAGTACCTCGACCTTTCCGAGAACACTCAAAAGGCAAAGATCATGCTGGCCACCCTCCAGCGCCAAAAGAGGGTCCCCGCCATCGTCGACTTCTGCAAGGCTGGCTCCCGCTTCACCATCCTCATCCCCCGGGAGAACGTCAAGCTCACCATGGTCCTGGGCGGCATCCGCGCTCCTCGAGCCCCCCGCACCGACGGTGAGGGGGGCGAGCCTTTTGGCAAGGAGGCCCTCGACCTCGCCAACCGCCGGTGCAACCAGCGTGACTGCGAAGTGAATATCCACGACATGGACAAGGTTGGCGGCTTCATCGGTGAGCTGTACATTGGTCGTGAAAACTTCACAAAGGTGCTCGTCGAGGAGGGCCTCGCCACCGTGCATGCCTACTCTGCCGAGAAGTCGGGCAACGCCACGGAGCTCTTCGCCGCCGAACGCCGAGCCAAGGAGGGTCGCAAGGGCCTCTGGCACGACTGGGACCCCTCGCAGGAAGAAGGCGAGGAGGAGTCGGCCGCGCCCGTCGAGGCTACCGAGGAGGCCGACGTGTCGCTGGACAAGAAGCCCACCGACTACCGCGATGTGGTCATCACCAACGTCGACGGGAACGGCAGGCTCAAGATTCAGGAGATTGGTAAGGGCACCGCCGCGCTCGAGGGCCTCATGAGCGACTTCCGCAAGTTCCACCTCGACAGCAAAAACAACAAGCCGGTCCGCGAAGCCCCCAAGATTGGCGAGTTCGTGTCGGCAAAGTTCTCGGCCGACGGGCAGTGGTACCGCGCCAAGGTGCGCGGGAACGACCGGTCCACCAAGGTCTCTGACGTCCTGTACATTGACTACGGCAACACGGAGAAGGTGTCGTGGTCCAACCTCCGCCCCCTCGACGCTCCCCAGTTCGGCACACACAAGCTCAAGGCGCAGGCCGTCGACGCCTCTCTCTCGTTTGTGCAGCTGCCCACAGGCATTGACTACTTCCGTGACGCCATCGGCCTCATCGCCGAGCTGACCGAGGGCAAGCGGCTGGTCGGCAGCTTCGATTTTGTTGACGCCAAGGAGGGTGTCAACTACATCACCTTGTACGACCCCAAGGACAACCAGCTCCCGGGTCCAAATGACTCCCTGAACAAGGAGGTGGTGGCCAACGGCCTGGGCATGGTGCCCAAGAAGCTCAAGGCCTGGGAGCGCAGCAAGCCCTTTGAGGACACCCTCAAGCACCTCCGGGAGGTCGAGAGCCAGGCGAAGCAGGACCGCCTGGGTATGTGGGAGTACGGCGACATTACTGAGGATTAAACGGGCCATGAAGTGAGGTGACAGTTGAGCTTGAGAATTGTGCAAACCAGAAACAAAATACCCACGCTGTTGGCTAAAGGCATCTGGGAAAGGGCGGTAAATACAAAAGCGTATTTTTTAGCAAAATGAAATTTGCAATTTGAGCAACCAAATGTAAGCATAATTCCGCTTCAATGAAATATGAATGATGCGTCTGAAGCAGCTTCATTGCAACGAAATGCGACATGGACTGCTGGAGCTGAAGCTGTTCACCGCCAATGCAAGCTGTAGCCGCCCAGAGAAAGCGGTTGAAGCGCGCCACGATGCCCAGAAACTGCTGGCAGAAGACAGTCCCTATTCGCGCGGACTTGAACGTCTCGGGCTACGTCAAGGCGACGTCGGAATTATGGGCCCCGATGATATGACGGAAACAAGAAAAGTATCAAGGCATTGAAGCTTCTGGTTCGGTCGGCTCCATCTCGGGACATGGCAATCCTGCCAAGTTGCAACGATTCCCGAAGGTGGTGCGAATAGATGAGAAGGTAGTTGCGAATCGTGCCGGCTTCAGAGTCCAGTACGTTTGGAAATTGGCCCTGTTAGAAATCTGAAGCCCTCCACGTCGAGAGTAGATGTCATGCCCGGAAATGTCGGAGTTCTCTCCGCCGGAGCCCGGAGAAGCAGGTTTGGAGCACTTGCATTCATTGTCAATGGTGAGGGAATTGAAGCCATTGCTGGCTCAGAGAGCCTTCGAGAAAGCCGAGTCCGCGCCACCTAAGCTGAGTGTGAGGGCCACGTGCCATATAATCTCCGTGATGGTGGTTGAGTTGATGCAGGCCGATATCAATGCTGCTGACTGCGGCAATGCACCAATCTGGAAGTTCCATGCATTTTCCTTCAGGGTCTTATTCCATGGTACGAAAAAATAGTCAGCGGACACTGTTGTCCGTTAGACGGTTCTTCAATCCAGGTACGAGTCCTGAGAGGGGTTGCAAATCCGGTTGTCAGTTGATGCGTGAATTGAGATGGAGGGGTTTCCATGGCGAGCGAGTGGGGTCCGAGTTCGGTGTCTGTCGGTATGCACGGCGAGCAGGCGCTCCAGCCATCGTCGCCGACTGGATAATCAGGTCTGGGCTGGAGTGGGGGTGATGGCATTATCCAACGGAAGATGCCCCGAAGACTGCAATGTTCCTAGCGGCGGTTGACCGTTGTCCGGTGGCTGGTCTTCACCGTCTGGTGCTGGTGCTACGGCTTGCTGCTGTCGCTGGTGGGGGCGGATTGGGCGGTACAACTTTCCACGACGAGAGGCGAACATGACCAACGTGTCATCAGAAGTACATCCCCATAATTCTGTCTGTCCCAGGAATTGGTGTTGAGACGTGCTGGATTCGGCTGCCGAACGAGCCCTGTACGCCGAGCCGATGGCAAAAGGCCCGAGTTTCATAATCGAGAACCTGTAATCGAGAACCTGCATGGCTAAGTAATCAGCTGCTTTGATGAATGTTCGCTGAGCAAGGGATGACGGAAACGGAGGGCTGGCATGAGGAATGATAGGATAAGCCAATGCCTTTGGTGGATTGATGACTGAGCTGAGGTGAGTTGGTGAGGTGAAAGGAAGGGTATGACTTAATCGGGTGCCCCGCTCCGAACCGGGATTTGGTGGAGGCAAGGGCAATTGAAGGAGGGGGAAGGAGGTGGGAGGGAAAGGTGGGAAAGGAAGGAAAGGAGGGGTGAAAAGATTTATGGGACCATATTTTGTGGTGGGATTGGTGGGAAGCAGCGAACGAGGGGGAGGGGCAGGTCCGGCGAGATGAGGCGAGGGTACGAGGTAGGAACGCGCGCGAGTCGGTCGTCATCCCAACGAAAGACTTTTGATTGAGACTGTTCCCAGTCTTTTTTCTCCTCCTCTTCTTTCTTCTCTCTTCCTTTCCCTTCATCCCAACACTCCATTGCCTCTCGCTCTCATACTCTTTGAGAGCTTCCTATAACCAATCACCATTTCTCCTACAGCAACTATGGCTTCCTCCCTTGACCAGCTCAAGGCCACCGGCACTGTACGTCACCCCACCATTCATCGTCACTCCAAACATCGAGGGCTGCGACAGTAGAATATGTTCGCAAGCGGGCTTGACTTTAGGCACTGCTCGATACAGCTTCGCCAGAGGTTCTTGCTCGACCGGTCAATCTTCTAGTCGAGCTCACTTCCCTGACATCATTGCGATTACATCCCCGAGCTCTCCGATTCCAATCCGTTGAGAAATGAATTACTGACCGCTTGGCTTTGGTAACGAACAGGTCGTCGTGTCTGATTCTGGTAATTGCCTCACTTCCACGATTCCCAAGTTACATTGCTAACCACTGCAATAGGTGACTTTGCCTGTTTGTCTCCCTCGCCCCGTTACGCTCCATTCGACGGAAGCTATCCCCGCGGTCGCCGAATTTGCCTGACAATTCTTCTCAACACATCAATGCGACATGTTAGACTCGAGTTTGAAGCTTACAATTTATCACAGCCATTGGCAAGTACAAGCCCCAGGATGCCACCACCAACCCCTCCCTGATCCTTGCCGCCTCCAAGAAGGCCGAGTACGCCAAGTTGATCGACGTTGCCGTCGACTGGGCCAAGCAGCAGGGTGGTGAGATCGGTGAGCAGGTCGACGCCGCTCTCGACCGTCTCCTTGTCGAGTTTGGCAAGGAGATTCTCGCCATCATTCCCGGCAAGGTCTCGACCGAGGTCGATGCCCAGTTCTCTTTCGATACCGAGGCCTCCGTCAAGAAGGCTCTCCGTATCATCGAGGTATGTAATAAGTAACAACAAACAGCCAATATCATACTTACACATGCAATAGCTTTACAAGGAGCAAGGAATCGACAAGAGCCGCATTCTCATCAAGATTGCCTCCACTTGGGAGGGTATTAAGGCCGCCGAGATCCTCCAGCGCGACCACGGTGTCAACACCAACCTGACCCTCATGTTCTCTCTCGTCCAGGCCATTGCCGCCGCCGAGGCCGGTGCTTTCCTCATCTCCCCCTTTGTTGGCCGTATCCTTGACTGGTTCAAGGCTCACACCAAGAAGGAGTACGCCAAGGAGGAGGACCCCGGTGTCGCCTCAGTGCAGGCCATCTTCAACTACTACAAGAAGTACGGCTACAAGACCATTGTGATGGGCGCCTCTTTCCGCAACACTGGCGAGATCACTGAGCTTGCTGGCTGCGACTACCTGACCATCTCCGTGAGTTTCTTCCCATACACTTCATCTCAGCCATGAGGGCCGCGTTGAACATGGAAACTGACATCCTCTCCAGCCCGGTCTGCTCGAGGAGCTCCTCAACTCTACCGAAGCCGTCCCCCAGAAGCTCGACGCCGCCGGTGCCGCTAGCCTCGATATCGAAAAGAAGACTTACATCAACAGCGAGGCTATTTTCCGATTCGACTTCAACGAGGACCAGATGGCTGTCGAGAAGCTCCGTGAGGGCATCAGCAAGTTCGCCGCCGACGCCATCACGCTCAAGAACATCATCAAGGAGAAGCTCAACTAAATTGATACTTGGCGTTAATGTCTGACGAATTTGTACGAAAACAAAAACATAGTAAAATTAAGAGCATTTTGATGTCAAATATAGCGCAGTTTTGTTCGTTAGATCAAGGCGTGCCCTCCAGCTCGTACGTGGCACAATGATACAAGGGCAAGTAGTAGGTAGGTTGTATGACAGGATAATGGTATACGCTGTCAAGGGTGGGACTAAAGGACGAAGTCTTGTCCAATCAAACAAATGTCAGGGTCATGAATTAAACTCGGTGCATGTATGCAGGACGAGATTCGGTGATGCAACCGAGTGGTAGAACGGTTCCAATGCTCTGGGTTCAGCGGCGCCAATAGTACGTGCTGGTGATGTATTGAAAAGAAGCAAATGCTGGAAGAGTCGACGGGTACTTTTACTTGATTTCAAGTTATTTGAGGCCCTGTCGGAAAAGGTATCCATGAGAAGCAGGAACGAACGACTCCTCACTTGGCCTCATATGAATGGTCTTGACGGCAACCGCATCCGTGCCAGTTCAGCGCCGTGCCTTCCGTCTCAACGGCTTTCCAAAAGCGAAATAACAAGTCCACGTGTCCCAATTGTCGTGCACGAGTTCTCAACGAGGGGTCCAAATGTTTCCTTCGTCAACTACACCTTGCCCGGGCTTGCATCAGTACAATCAATCAAGAGCTGGCCCCTCACCTCCTCTCGAAGCTCATCCTTGGAGGCTTCTGTCGTTCTCCCTTCTCTCTACTTTTCGCCCCTCGAAACGACTTCTCCCCTCCGCCGCCAACTTATATTTTGGTTATCGCCTGATGCAAGTATTTTTACCTGCTCTCTCCCATACTACTCGACGTCTTTGTCCAGCTCATTGCCTCATCGCCTTGCTTGCCGCTCCTCGCCCGACTTGTTTGGCACCCCGGCTGCCATCTGAAACGTCGATCGACTGACAGGGAATAATCCAAGAAATCGGCTCAGCAAAGAACGACTCCGCGCTAGTTCATTCGCTCTCGTTGCAGCGCATCCTGCTGGCTATCGCCCGTTCCCTGGCTTCGGAATCCTGTGAACCAATCATTCTTCTCAACCCACAGACAGCTTCGCGACCTACATCAACCTCCTCGACCAACACGGCCCTCCCTTCTTAGAGTCCTTCGCACAATACGGGTTTCAACATCAGCGGCTCCTTGGATCACAGCTGTTCTTCAACCTCTTCCATTGGATTTCACACTTGCACACACCCACGTTTCTATCTTTTATTGAACACTGCTATTCTTCTTCTTTTGGTCGGGTATGCTGTTTCCTTCAAGTCGCAGGCGCTTGTCCAGCGCCTCGTCCGTTTCTCGGCTTCTGATCCTTGCCGCTGTTGGAATACTTCTTGATGGAGTAAGAGCAGACATCTTCCCAAGCCTACCACGTAATCCGCTGGCCGGAATCGCAAGCTATGGTCCCCGGATTAGGGTTCCCAGAAGAGACTTGGACGATTCCGACAACTGGGACGGCAAGAGGCCCCTCGTCATCACCAACAAGTGCAGCAGTACCATTTGGCCTGGAATTGCAACACAGAATGGTGAAGGCCCCGAACTGGGAGGTTTCGAACTCAGGCAAGGGAAAGCGAGGAGACTCTGGGTCAGCTCGGATTGGCAAGGCCGTGTTTGGGGCCGCACGAACTGCACTGTCAAGGGAAACTCTGCCAGTTGCAAGACAGGTGACTGTGTTGGCAAGCTAAATTGCGAATTCAGCGTGAGTGCAGCATCTCTGAGGGCTGGACAGGTAACTAACACTTACCAGGGAGATACTCCCGCGACACTGGCCGAGTTTAACCTTGCTGGCGGGATTGGCAACAAACAAACCTTTTACGACATCTCCCTTGTTGACGGCTACAACCTTCCAATAGGTATCAAGCACATTCCCTCCAAGAATACGTCCTATATCCCTCCAAATCTCACCAATTGCGCCTGTATCGCCACGCCCGGGTGGCTCTATACCCAGTCCGAGACAGGCACTTACTACGCCAACTCGACGTATCCCATTCCATTGGAGACCACGGTTGACAATAAGAGAGCCATGCAATGGTGTCCTTGGAGGTATCTCGCCTTTCCTCCCACTAAGCCTGGGGACGGCGTCTACCCCTACCCAGACGATAATATTCAGCGACCCAACTTCTCTCCGTGCAAGAGTGCTTGTGCCACATCGGGCTCAGACAAAGACTGCTGCATTGGTGATTACCACGATCCAGACATTTGCCACCCATCCGACTACAGTTACGCTGCGAAAAGGATCTGCCCAGATGCCTACAGTTACGCGTTTGACGACCAAAAGTCGACCTTTATCATTCCCAATGGGGGCGGTTGGGAGGTGACCATGTGCCCAAAGGGACGCTCAACTAACATCTTGCGTCAACTGGGAGACGAGATGTTCGAGCTGGGCGATTCGGGGACTCTGTCGGAGCTGTCCATCAGCCGGTTGAAGAATCTCACCTATATCGAGGAAGAGAAGTCGGCTGCAGGCGGGATCCGACCTTCAACGGCCACGTTTGTGTTGTCTGCGGTGGCGGGAGGCTGGTTGCTAATATGATGGAGGCCAGGACGGTTTTCCATTTTCATTTCTCTTGCTTCACAGGGGTTGGGTAGATCTTCTTTGGCGTTTCCCGGTGCTCGTCGTGGTTGGGACCTCGGGCGGCTGGTCTGCCCTTTAGACTCTTAGAACTCATATACCCCCTTCTTGTTTCTACACCTAGATAGCCCAAATTGAAAGTAATGCTTATTTCATGCGTGCCCTTGTAAGAGGCATCTAATATCTCCATGGTCGTGATTTCCATGTCCAGCCATTTCCACGGCTGAAGTACCAACGTTGCACTTGAACTGTCCAAACACTATGCCCGCATGCAATTACAGTAAAGCGCATGCGTACGCCCTACCCTTCTATAGTCGCTTCTCCCCGTTCTCCAAGCATATCTTCTACCTCTTCTTGTCGTTCCTCCTTCTCTCCCACTCAGCGCGCTCATCCTCGTCGCTCCCGCTAAACTCGGCATCGTCGTCGTCGTCGTCGTCGTTGGCGGCAGCATAGTGGTTATGGTTAACCCCCTTCGCAGCAGCGGGCGCCTCATCAGCGGAGATAAAGTCTCCCGCGTTCTGGCTCGCGTACTCGTGCTTCTGGATGATGTCGCGCAGCTCGGCGTTTGTTGGATCGACCAGGTGATACGGCGTCAAGCGGGCCTTGTTCCGCACGCGCGTGCTCGACCCAGCCTCGAGCATCATCTCCACGAGGGCGTTCCCAAAGGGTCTCTGGGCCGCCGGCTCCGAGTTGATCCAGCGGATGGCCGAGTGTAGCGGGGTGTCCCCTTCGAGGCGGTTGATGGGGTCGCACTCGAACTCGGGCTGGTCGAGGAGCAGGTCGATGACTTCGTAGTTGCCGCGCGAGGCGGCCTCGTGGTACAGGTGGTTGCCCATGACGGTCGTGGTGGCGTTGAGGAGGCGCGAGATCTCGGCGTCGGGCTTGCCGGCGAGGCACTCGGTCAGCAGGTCCGTGTTGTTGCGACGGCAGGCCTCGATGAGGAGCTCCTTGACCGAGGCGCCCTGTTATTCGCGGTAGAAGATGTCTTTAGTTTAGCCAAACGAGTTTCTTTCCCTGGATGGTTTCCCGGTGTGGGCGAATTACATCGTGCTCCTCGTCTGCGGCCATCTTTTGTTTTTTGTGGTTTCCCGGCGCCTTTGACGGGACTTGTTTATGTGGTATCGGTCGACTTCGTTGGGATCCCGGGGAGGAGGAGGAGGCGAGGAGGCGGGGTAATTTTCTACAATGGATGAACGGCGTTCGCGCACCGGGCAAAAAGGTGTCGTTTCGTTGGTGTCGTAAAACCAAATTCACAAGAAAAAGTTGCAGCGCGAGACCCCGACGCGTTTATCAGGAAGGAGAAAAAGGGGGGATGACGGAGGACGTCAAGTTGTTGTCGGGATAATAAGGGCTTAATTAAAAACAGGCAGTGGGAGGAGGTGGCAGTGAAGACCGATCCCCCGACGCTTCCAGTTTTAGGACGGTGCCATGCGGATTGGATTTGTTCTGTTTCGAGGTACTTTAGGGGTACTTGCAGTTGCACTGGTCATAGTATCACGCCAGCAAGTACTACCCCAGACACACAACCACCAACTCCGGCCCCCGGACCCCACCGCCGCCGAACTGACGCCCGCGACGCCCGGAATTTTTCCATTTGTCGAAACCGACCTCGAAACATTACTCACCACCTACAACGAACACGCTTAACACGCTTTCAAACGACGGCGGTGCTTGGTTACTTCACTCGATCCAAAACTACAAAGCCTATCAAGTCAACCGCGAAAATGTTGCTCTGTAAGTTCCCATCCCCCAAACACTGCAACCATCAACCACCCTCAGTCCTAACCCATCCAGTCTGCCCCCATTGCGCAAACATCCTCACCGTCTCCCAAATCAACGGCGCAGCCAACCGCCTCGAGTGCCGCACCTGCCCCTTCGAACACCACATCACCGAGCCCGTCTTCTCGCGCCGCGTCTACGAGCGCGTCGAGAGGGAGGACGTCTTTGGAGGACCCGGAGCCTGGGACAATGCCCAAAAGGGCCGCGTCCAGTGTCCCGCCGAGGGCTGCAACGGCGAGGAGGCCGCCTTCTTCCAGGTGCAGATCCGCAGCGCCGACGAGCCCATGACGAGCTTTTACAAGTGCATGACGTGTGGTGGGAGGTGGAGAGAGAATTGAGGTTGACGGAGGGAGGGGCCCTTGTTATTTTGCAAAGCATGGAGTTTTGGGTTTGTTTTGGGGCCGGAAAATCTTGTAGTCGAGTCTTTCGTGGTTCGTCTTGTGCTGTGTTTTCGGCAGCGTCGCATTGTTCATTTCGATCCAGCCGTGTGGTGTTGAAGATGCTGTGCGAGAAGAGTTGAATGTAGTTGTCCGTTTTCCTTCAATCAGCTCAGAATCCAACACACTCATACCTGTTCCCCCTATCATTCTTCAAGTGCAGAACAACCGTCTTCAATCACGATGCCAATCCACCGAGGCCTTCATGCCCTCCTCCATCAGCCGCTGCACTATATCGGGACTCATGATTTGGATGCGAAACGTTTCCTGCTGCAACAACTCCAGGTGTCGTAGCGTAGGGCCCGGGTAGGTCAGGTACTTGAGGTACGGCGGCCGGCTCCAGTACTGGAGGTAGGTGAGGTACGCAACGAAGGCAGGCTGCGTGAGGAGCTTCTGTGACGCGAGGTGGTTGAGGTAGTAAGGGTTGGCGAGGCACTGGACAAACTGCGCCCAAGAAGTGTCAGCGGAAGCAGTCTCATTTTGTTAGGAAGAGGGGGGGGGAGGGGGGGCTTGGCGCACCTCGAGCTCAATCTCGAATCGCGAGTAACCACCGTACAGAGCTTCGGTGTCGGTTGAAGCAGGCGCAGGCGGAGGAGAACCCATCGTAACGTCCTGTGAAGGCAGAGCGGCCATTTCGAAAGGGATGCGACGTGTCGTCAGTGTAAAGCAGGATTTGAGTAGATGTCGTTGATGGGGTTTAGCTGGTGTTGATTCAAAGACGCCGTCAATGCCAGGAGCTTGAGAGTTTGTCGAATTCTCATTGCAGCGGTACGTACCGATGTGACACCAAGATGGACCCACCGACGTCACTCCCGGCCCCGAACAGCTTCCATTGGAACAATAACAACCTTGGTCGACAGCTTCTTTCAACTTCGTTCATTTCACATTAGGAGACTCAAAGTAAGACGAAAGAAAGCCCTTCAGTCCAATCAAATCAAGCTCACTAATCGTCTCATAGCCATCATCTAGCATCAGCGTGTCAGTCTGTCAACTTTTACTTGCCGTCTCAGCAGGTGCGAAATCGTTATATTTGCCCTGTCAGATACTTGCGTCCGGTCATACCATAACCTGTTCTGTGGACCTATGATATTCCTAGCTGAACTTTTTACTTGTCCTTCTACCGTACACCAATCTTCGCAAACCTATTCGTATAGCTTCTCAACTCGTATCGTCGCATAACCAACTTCAACACAAACCCGGTCCAATTTATATGGGCAACAGCAACATGCGAGGAAATGCATGTCGCTCGCGTCTTCCGCGCCGCTCAGGCCTCATATCCAACAAAAGTCGCCGTGGGTGAGAAACAGTCCCAGTTTCCGGGCGCCTCTTCGGTTGGTGCCGAGTTGAGGCTTGGCCGTCAGGCTACATGGCCTCAACCCGCGGTCGGCTGAAAGTAAGACGTTCCCGTCTTACATGGCGTGGTCCTTCGTAACCCTCAGTCTGATCCTCCGCCGTCCACCCGCACTCCCTTCACTTCTGCACCCTCCTGCGTCGAATTCCATTCCCCGAATCGCCCCATCCGTCCCACTGCAGGTCAAAGGTCAGGATACGTTCCACCAGAACCCATCTCATCCGATTCTCGCAGGTGTGGTTCCCCTTGATCTTCTCTTCGTCGATTTGCCATCGAGAAATCCTCACCCACTCCTTGCCGTCTTTCGGCGACTCGTACTTTCCGTCCATGAAGCTGATCTTGGATACCATCTTGCTGCGGCCCCGGTTGAGTTCATGACAGTCCACCTTCCCACAGCGCCCCTCCTCCATCACAGCCCTGACTTCGGCATCGTCTAGGTCCAAAGGGGCCATCTCGATGATGTTCTCGTCGACCCAGTATCGGAACTGCTTGGCGAGTTTCTTCAGCCGCTCTTCGTACGTGGCCTTGGGGTCGACCTGGATCATCCATGCTGGGTCAATCTCCCCGACCTTGACGATCCACAAGTCCTGCAAGTTGGGGAACCAGAACCGGTCAAACTCGATCTTTCCAAAGTCTCGTTGGCGATAACACGCCGAGAGGTACACCGAGTAGTGGTTGGGTTCGTCGACACGTCCATCGTCGGGGAAGCAGTCCCAGTAGGCGAGCCTCTTGATTTGGGGAGCCAAGCCTTCCAGATAGGGGTTGGAGACTAAGTCGGATATTTTGTGGTCGCAGACGAGAATGTCTCTATCGAAGTCAAAGAAAGACCCGTGACCGATGGGCTCATACCCTTGCCTCGTTTCCGTTCGAGCCTCGATGTTGAGTTGGGTGACGCTAGGCAAGGGGTAGACTCGGTGGCCCTGAACCAGGTCGCCGTACAAGACGACCCGTGGCTCGACGGCGCGAGACCAGATCTTGAGGCGCAACTCGGCAGGGAGTGAGCCAAAGTCGGCTTTCGTGAGAAGACATGAAGGCGCTCGACCTTCATTGGCGCGGTCGAGGAAGGATTGTATAGACAGCATGGTCTTGGACTTGACAGATTGAGCAGACATGTCAGGTTACTCGACTAATGTTGAAAGGGGGGGATCTCGACAGGAGAGCATCGAGCAACTGGGTCGTAGCAGTCGTTTTATCCCACGGCAGCCATGCAAGTTCTTGAGCAGGGGGTCAGAGGACGGAAACGGATGTCATACATGTTGGGGGCGTACGACCCGGTTGCGGTAGAGTCGGGACGGGGAAAATAATGATCCCTTGAGGCCATCTTGAAAGGGAGGGTGTTGCTGATACAGTGTGCGCCCAGCCCGCCCAAACTGGGATGGTTCACCGACACCGCTTCTAGCGGCTCGATAGCGGCACGCTGCAAGGCCGGCCTTGTTGCCTCGGTCAGATGACCAATCAGACCGCTTTCCAAGTGACAGAGGCGTGATTAGACATGGGTGAGCCGCATGGAGTGGAAGAAGGCCAATGGACGATCACACGTATCGGGCATTTCGCGCTTGTAAGCCCGCGTGAAAAAAGCAAATCCTCAGACCCAGAACGCCACGACAGTGTCTAGTCCGAGAGGGAATCCCGAAGGCATTTGCCATGTTGTTTGTCTCGGCCGGGCCGCCCGGTGTAAGCCGTTCGAGGCTCGCATTCAGAATGACCAAGGCAGCTGAGCCCGTAGAAGGCCTCGAAGGCCTCGACGCTTTGTCTTTCCGGAAGCACACCGGTGCGGGATGTGAAGAAAAAACCTCGCCCCTGGTTATGGTCTGATGTGATTCGGTGTTAGCAGGCCATCCTGGCGGTGGCTGCATGAGGATAGGCGCCAACCGCCCCAGACGAAGGAAGCAATGCTGGAGACCAGAAATGCGAGGGGAAAGCCAGTATCGGGGCGGAGACTTGCACGGAGTACATGCCTCCTTGGCGCGAACAGCCCCGGCCGCGCTTGAAGGAGAAGCAGGGATGAATGAGAAGAGGTCCGAGAGGGCTGGGGAATGGACGCTCGTCCTGGGGATTCCTCGCGTGGGAAAATGCGTCCGAGGGTGGAATTCCGCCGGAATGCTCCAGTGGCGGCGTGGAGGCGAGGAGAGCGCGGAGACGTCTTTCGCACTTTGCCACAAAACTACATGATGGTCGTGGTGGCCATGTACGTCAGACGGGTTGCTTGTCAGGCACAGAACAAGTACCGGTATCTCTTGGTCTCCCGTCACGGTGATGAGCTCACGAGACCCCAACGGGACGGCTCGGGGATGGGAGGCCCTGTAGCGCGTGCGGACGAACTTCGAAGTGAGGCGAAATGGCTCCAAAAGGAACGCGGGTGGCCCCGCGAAGTGGAGAGGTGGTCAAGTCGAGGCGGGAGAAACGCGATTGGTGCCGCCTGACCGGTTCTGGGACCATGCCAAACGAACTGGCTTGCAACGAGACGAACGATTGGCGGACCGATCTGGCTCTGGCAGCCTTGGAATTTCGAGATCCGACCAAGGCTGAGCGACGACAGTGTCAGCGGAGCGGAAAGTCCGGGTCGTGAACCGGATCTTGGCTTTGATGCCCTGAGGGTCCGTGGAAAAGAGAGTTCCAATATGGAACAAATGTCTAATTAACGTGTCAGGATGTATCCCAGCATCACGAAAGGGCTCCAGCGCAGATTGCCGGTCCCGGGGGGGGCCAAGTTGAGGTCTGGCAAACCCAACAAGAGAAGTGGTCAGCATGGCCGGGTTGAGCAGAGCCGGGAGGGGTGTGGTGGTATCAGTGTGACGGCTGGAGAGGATGCGCATTCCTCAACAAAGCTCATCTGTCGTCTTTTCCACTGCCAAGGCGGGCTGGGCCAGCAAAAGTACCTCGTGGGCTTGGAAGTTGGGGCTGAGATGGAGAGTGACGGTTATGTTTCACCAGAGGGCTTCTCGGTGCTTGCCCGTGACAGCTGAAAGAATCTCGGGTGAAGATTTTGCGTGACCGAGGTGATGGATATATCTGGTGGACCATGCGAGGACGAGGACAAGTACGGAGTACTAAGATTCTGGTCAGTGAGGCACTGTACACTGTAACAGCCTGGTCAAAGTAAAAAGCGCAAGATGGCAGGCACGCCGGGCCGGGCTGCCTGCCTGCCAGAGACGGAGAACGAAAAGAAGGGAAAAGGAGAAGGGTTCTGCTCTCAGGAATCGGGCGTTTCCAAATGGCGCATGGATTAACATTGTGGCATGGGTATGGGGATGAAGCCATGACTTGGTCAAGTGCAGTTGTTGTGCAGTTGCAGAGCTTGCAGGATGCGTCCGATGAGTGATTGAGTGCGTTCTGTAGGGCAGCTACCGAGTTAGTCGAGGGTCGAGGGAATAAACGGTCGCCTCGAGGCCCTTGATGCGTGTGACAAGAAACAGAATGTGGAGGGGGGATGAAACCCTAGCTACAGTACCAAGTGCACTAAGTCGAGGAAGGAGCCAACCAACAGTCCAACATGCAGCCACGCTGGATGGAAGGAGGTCGGCTGCGTCTCTTTCCTCACACTTTGAAATCACGACGTCACGCTAATGAAGCAGGAAGGGGGGACTGGAGCAAACACGAGGGCACCTGCCATTGTCTGCAGCCTCAGGTGCAGCTTCAGGCCTCCCACATCTCTCACATCTGCTCACGCCTGCCTAGGCGTGAAATGCAGGAATGCAGGATGCAGGGGATGCATGGCGCAAGTACCTTCCGTTACTTACCTTACGTCAGGTTAGTAGTATGGATCTGTATGTTGACGGGCAGGAGAATCAGCTGCTAGTTCATGCGTCTCCATCCATCCGCGCAGCATCCGAGCAAACGAGCCGAGCAAACGAATAAACGGAAACGGGCAAAGCAGCAAAAACGGAGAGGCCGGCATTCACATTCCTCGGACGCTCTAACTTACAATGATAATCCCTCCACGACGGACCGCAACGGGCGGGAACGCGCCTCGCCCTGAGCGAAGGAGTTAGGGGACGGGCGCGCCTAATTAGTGCGATCGGATCCCCCAGGCCATTCAAGAATCCTGGGCCTTCGAGCCTACCACAGGCCGCGCCGCTCTTTTTCCGTTCGCTTTTTGTCCAAGTTGATCCATGCGAAGCCTAGACCAGTCAGAAACGGCCGAGCCCCACTCCAACTTGGCAACAGCAAACATCCACTCCTCAATCAACCGTCCCGGGTCTGAACGTTTCTCTCGCTGCGTCACCTCCTCCGAACCCGGCCGTTCATTCATCCGATTGCCGCTCTCCATCCAGGCAATCGCCGTCTCACACGCCGTCGTCGGCCAAGCCCCCGGAGGCCCAGCTGAGGATGCCTTCGCCTACCGATGACGAGACATCATTCCCGTCACTCAACCATACCTCGTTGCACGCCTTTGGTCGCTCACACCTCTCTCCCGACGATGCATTCGTTTCTCCCCCGCGTCGGAGCGAGCGCAGTAGGAGTCGAAGGCGCAAGCGGCCATGGAAGAAGTTGATGTGGGTGAAGCAATCATGTAGGACCCCTTTGTTTTGTCTTGTTTTGTTTTTTCCACAAGTCAAACATGACTGACAAGCCATTCAGACCCTGATAATTATACGGATCAAGCCACATTTCTCGAAAACCTCCAACGAAATCCACGATTGAAACCGTACGACTTTTGGCCCCTCGTGGCTGATTCGACCGTCATCCTGCAACATGTCTGCTCCGTTACCATATTCATCGTGTGCTTTGTCGGCATCTTCCAGGAGCGAGTCTCTCCCATGTCGGTCACGAGTTGGAGCAGCGGCGCCACCTGTGTCGGATGGATTCTCTGGGAGCGCTGGTTGTCTGTGGGAGAGGACCCGGACGAGTTGGGCGGCGCCGGTGCCATGGTGACTGGTAGATCTGGAAGCATGAGGCGGCCAGGTCGCGCCGGTAGCATACGGCGTCCTACTCCATTGCGCTTCGACTCCGTGCCGTCGACGGTTGCCAACTCGCTGGCTCCTTCAGCCGCTAGCTCCACGTCGAACCTGCTTGCCGTGACCAAGCGGCCTCCGTCTTTGTCGGCGACTTCTTTACTGTCGCATAGCGGTACCAGCGGGTTTCACACACCTCGGACGAGCCAGGAACATCTGCCCGAGCTTCCTTCCCCGTTTCCAGAGGAGAGTCGCCTTCATCAGAGGGTTGAAACTATCAAGTCAGCCCTTCTCATCTACTGCACGCTCCTTGGCTTGAGTCCGATTCTCAAGTCCCTGACGAGATCGACGTCGAGCGACAGCATCTGGGCAATGTCTTTTTGGCTACTTGCCATCAACATATTCTCGTTTGATTACTCGGGGGGCGTGGGGGCCAAGTTTCCGGCTTCTCTATCGACCAATGCGGCGCTCATGGCTTCGACGGTGCTCGCGAGTCGGCTGCCATCCACTAAGGAGGTATTTAGTCTGACGCTTTTCAGCATTGAGGTATTCGGGTTATTCCCGGTGTTTCGGCGGTACGTCCGGCACCGCAGCTGGACTTTTCACGTGCTGTCGTCCATCTTGTTGGTCCTCGGAGCAGGACTAGGGGTGGGCTTGATCTTGAGCGATGCAGGACCGGCGGGCGGATGGTCTTGGAAGAGCGGGTTGGTGGGCATGTTGGTGGGCTCTCTGATCGCGGTGTTGGTCATGGGAGGGTGCAGTTGGTGGCTGATTGGATTGCAAAAGTACAAGAATGAGATACGAGGACCGTGGGATCCAGCGCGGCCCATCATCATGAGCCGGCCTCGATGGGAAGACGATTCATAGCGTAATGTTTAATGCTTGGTTCGGTAGAGGGTATCAGCGTATAATAGACTCTTGATGCATCGCCGTGGTTGAGAATGAATGTACTGGACCTGTGGGTTGGACCAACTGAGGTTTGCATGGAGCGGCAAGTATTGCAACTTCTTGTACTTGTTGTATAGCTAGATCTGCAGTATTGCGACTCGGCCCTGGCGGTATTCTTTCCGAGTTGATCAACTAGATCGAAGCCATTAATCCGCACTTTAACCACTGTTCTCTCTTTCTATCAGTGGGCAGGAGAGTTTTGAACTGCTATTTATTATCCCCGTGGCCTGTAGGAATACTCGACAATTACGCGATAGTTATGCTTCAACAACGCCCAAATCTCCTAAGATGCCTTCAACAGACCATATGTAGGGTAAGTTGGGCTCATCCAGTTGCCGCGTCATGCCCGCTACCGATTCGACCAAGAACACGAGCTCTCATGCACGCCATGACATTGATGGAAAAGTCGCCTTCCAAAGGTTCCCTTTTGGTTAAAGAAACTGGATGCCTCTGAGCGGCCTCGAGTCAACGTCACGCCGTGTCTTGGCATGCAGATGCCATCACGCCCCTCCTCGTATTCTTGCAGCGGGACGCTGCTGACGGGATGGCTTCATTGGCCAATTCGGGTGAGAATATTGGCCTAGTTTTTGCTCGTATGTATCGGTACGGACTGGACTATCCGCAGTATGTGCCGATAATCTTTGCAACAGCTGAGGTTTCTTTATTCTTCTCAGGTTGATCATCACCCAGATCACACCCCAAAATTAGCAAGCTTGACGTGAAGCGGGAGCGAGATATAAAACGCCAGTCTAGCGATTCACTAATGTAGCTGGCGAGCTAACATGCTACTGCCGAGGGCACTGCCCTTTTCGATGGTAAGAACACACCAGCTGAGGCAGAAATCGAGCGAATGTAGCAACTGCCACGGCGAGTCCTCCACGTTGACTTGTTGCTCCGCTGCTAAGGGTCTGGCCCGTGGTTACTGACCGGGGTCTGATTTGCTGGAAGGTTGTTTATTCTTCATTTAGTTATGCTTTTTCCACGATTCCTACGAACGCCTCCAAAAGGAAGACAAAAAACATGTTGTTCCCTCTTGAGAAAATCTCGTGAGACGTGTAAATACACCACAGGCTAGTGTCCCTTCCCTGGCCCGTTGCTCTGCTGTTGTCGGGGGCGCTCACTGGATCAGCTACAATATTGCTTCGCTTCTTTTTCAACATTTTTCACTCAAACAGCTGGACTCCCCGGTCCCCGTTCGCCAGGTGGCATGCGCGGTGGCTGCTTGTTGCTGGGACACTGCCCGGTCGCCAAGCGGAGGCCGAGTTGAAAAAAAAAAAAAAAAAAAAAAAAAAACAATAGAGCTGGAGACCAAGCTGGAGACCCAAAGCTGGAGACCCAAAGCTGGAGACCATAGCTGGAGACCATAGCTGGTGACCAACAAGCTGCAGGTATCCGTTCAGCTTTTCAGCTTTCAGCTGCCGTGTCCGAAAAGCTGCATGCATGGGTAGTTCAGCTGGTTTTGTGAGAAGGCCTCTCGAATGACACTGGACATGAAGTCGAGTGAAGGCTACCCCCCTCTGAGAATCATATTCCGCCAAAGAAAAGCAGATGCAATTGCTTCCTCCTCGCTCAACAAACCACCTCTTCTTCGCCCCATAAACCAAACAAACCCAAAAGCTCCCTAGTCTCTCGGGCCGCACCAAAACCGACCGTCCCCCTTGACCCCTTGTTCCTAGTCCCACGTTTCTCTCTCTCAGGTCTCCTCCTCCCGCCCTGAAAGCACCGACCACGGCGACCAGCCGAGAATGACATGGGGAGACGAAGGCAGAGGCTTGCAGCCAGTCTGGTACATTGCAGCAAGCCATCAAATGGACAACGGATTCGTTGTTCGTTTTTACCCCCCTCCCGCGCGCGGTGGCAGCTAACCGAGTTGTTCGTTGTCGTGCGAGCCAAGCCATGCATGAGAGGTTGACTATAAAAGGGTGAAGCTGCATGCTCGGGGAAGAATGGTCCTGCTGTGCTACACTTCCCCTTCTTGTTGGAAATTCGAAACTCATACGGATCATCATTCTCAAGTCATTTTGATTGAAAGAGGGAAATACCCCGTGCAGACATGATGAAGACTGCGTTCCTCGCCCTCGCCGCTCTCGGCTTCGTCTCTGCCGGCTTTGACCTTGACGGACTCCCAGAGTGCGCTGTAAGTTGACTTTCGCATAAACCACCTGCATCATCACCAACAACAACACCACTCAAACTTGGCCCATCCACCTACATCCTCAACCTCAACACCATCACTTACACCCACACAGGTCCCCTGCATCAAAGCCGCCCTCCCATCCGTCGGCTGCTCCCTCACCGACACATCCTGCCTCTGCACCGCCGCCAACCAACAATCCCTCGCCTCCGAGGTTTCCCCCTGCCTGATCAAGGAGTGCTCCGTCGACGAGCAGAACCAGGTCCTGGACGCCGCGGGCGCCGCCTGCGCCGCCTACTCGGCCTCCCTCGTCGTCGAGGACCCTCCGCAACGCACCACCACCTCGACGGGCGGCAACACCCTCTGGCCTACAAAAAAAACGGCCGTGACCACGCCCACGACCACGCCCGACGCGGGTTACGTAGTGAGCACGCCGGCGGCCAACGGGACGGCTACGGGGACCAAGACGGCGGGTGGTGCCGAGGGGACGGAGACGGCCGGGTCTGGCTCCGGGGAGAGCGCGACGGATTCGGCGACGGTGCCAGCCACGACGGATAGTGCTGCTTCCGTGGCTGGGCCGGCTGTGGGTGCGCTGCTTGTTGTCGTTGCTGCTGCGCTTGCCATGTGAGGGGACGATATGAGGTGATGGAATGATATCTTGTTTATACTTGGAGGGATTCACTGGCCATGATGCATGTGTCACGAAAAGGAATGGAATTGGGAAATGACACTTGCGGTTGATGTGGCGTAATGGGTTCATTTGTAGTCTTGGCTATTCAATCGAAATCAAAATCATCATAGAAACGCCTGGTCGTCCTATATCCCTTGACCCCGTACATGTCCTCAACCCGTCATTCAATCACAGTCCATTTCCTCCGACTCCTCGGCCCGTGCCAAGTCGACATCTACCAACCACGCCGGCTGCTTCGCCCGATAGCGCACCGTCATGGTCGCCGCGTTCACGAACAGCGTCTGCTTGCCGTCGACGAGCTTGCCGGCTTCCTTTGTGAGGTCGACGGATATCGCCTTTGGCTGATAGGAGGTCTCGAGCCTCTCCATCCCGTAACCGAGGTCCCTCTCCTCGCAGAAGCGATAGGGCGGCCGCATGCCAATGTCTTCCAGGGTGTACCTCCGGGACGCCGCGGCATCGATGCAGTTCCCGTAGCAGACGGGCCCCTCGCTGACGTCCTTCCAGCTCGCCAACATGGCGCCCCACGCCTCGTGGATGTGACCGAAGCAGTGAATCTTGGGCCTAGCGCGACGCACGGCGCGGAACAGGTCGGGGCAGCCGGCGTTGATGCTGCGCAGTGTGTAGTCGCCCACGCCGAGCGGCGGACCATGCGTCATGGCCACGTCGACGCCCGGCGGAATCTGGAAGTCGTGACCTTGCGTGTACTGAAAGGCCCAGCCGCCGTACGCCGGCGTGTGCTGGCTGGCAAAGACGCTCAGCCGGGCGCCGTTCCCGAGCGTGAAGTGGTGGGTGCCCTCGGTCAGGTAGCGGACGCCGTCGGCCTCGGCTTCCCTGAGGATGCTCTGGGCGCTTGCCAGAGTGGCTAGGTCGTCGTTCCAGGGGCTGGGAGGATATTCGGCATCCAGAGAAGAGTCGTGGTTGCCGGCGATGACGAGCTTGAGGGGAGCGGGAATGGCGCGCAGCCAATTGAAGGTGGCCTCGTACTCTTTGAGGCGCGAGCGCAGCGTCAGGTCGCCGCAATGGAGAACGACATCGGCTTCGGGAAGTGGTTCTTGGAAGACAAAGTAGTCCTCGGAGGCCTGGCTGGGGATGAACTCGGTTGGGGGATTGACGGCTGGTTTTGGGCTTGGGCTCGCGCCGTGCGTGTCGGAGATGATGAGAATGCGCGTCTTGACTGTTGGTGTCGGTGTTGTGGTCGACATGGTGGCCAAGTTGGATGTGAAGGAGAAGTCGAGGTTGGGCTTACATGTTTTATATGGATGCTTAGGCAGACGTCGCAACCTCGAGAGGTCAATTTCGGGTGCCACGATTGGTCAATGTACTTACCGTTAGGGATGAGAGAGGGTGCCTAGAGAGGTGCGCAAGGCACACATGAGGCTTTGTAGAGGGGATGAAGATGGGGCAATTGGATAAAAAAGTTATTGTATGCCTGGTTTTAATTGTGCGAATCGGCCTGTGCAGGGAGAGGTAGGCAGGGCAGGAGGTAGGTGGTAGAACCGGTTGCGCCTGCCCTGGCTCACATCTTTCCTACCAGGAGGTACCTCAGTACTTATGCCATGAATATTTTCCTCATGATTAGGTAGGTAATTAAATTTGCGTCTTCTCTATGATTGATTCTGCATAACATCTTTACCTTTTGGAGCCCATGGAAAAATATTGGGCGCTCCCGTTTGTCTCCCATCGACTCGTTCTCTCCCAGGCCTCAAGACCACCACGATGCATGCAGAGAGTCATTTGATTGCTCATCAGGTAAGCATTGCGAGAACCTCTCAATGTTCACCAGGTGCATGTTTGCCTGCTCAGCCAAATGCCCTAATGGCAATGCCGCAGTGTTATGGACTTCCAGGGCCTCTACGGGGCCCCTCAGGCTGTTCACTTGCCTACCTAGGAACATAGGAACACTCATACATGTCCCAGAGAACATCTATGCCCTTTCCAAGAACAAACATGCATGTTCCGGGAACATCATGCATGTTCGTGTGTTCTGGCGTTTGTGGTCTCTGCTGTACAGTCAACCAGCCTAGGTATATATTAACACATAAATAGATGACTCAAACCACAAGAGC
Source organism: Thelonectria discophora (assembly GCA_911649645.1). Lineage (NCBI taxonomy): Eukaryota > Fungi > Ascomycota > Sordariomycetes > Hypocreales > Nectriaceae > Thelonectria > Thelonectria discophora. Next base: position 3,502,328 of record CAJVRK010000012.1, read on the forward strand.
TAGTCCTAACCACCTGTCTGTTTTGTCGCCATTGAGGAGCATACGACTCTTCTACTGGCATGGACATGTCGGCTCATCAAATCTCCATATAAGAGATGGTTACAACTACCATTACCTTTCATCGCCGCTTAGGAGCACAAAACTCTTCTACCGGCATGACCAATCTCGGCTCAGCCAGTCTCCATGTAACCGATGTATCACTCTCCACTACCACTACATTCAGAGAGATTTGATCGATACTCAGATTGTTTTCTTTTTCCTTTTTTACTTTTAATTCGTGGAGGAAATTGGTTTAGTGGTTGGGGTTGGGCTGGTTTTTTAACTTTTTTTTCCTTTTTATTCCTTGGCGGCGATAAATTGACAAAGTCAAGCAGATAAATCGTGTGCATTTGCCGTGATATGTGACTGTTTATGTGCCTGTGTGACTACTAATCGATCTAGTACTGCTCCAAAGGGATCAATTGACATGTCGTTGGGAGCTCAAAGGGCGCGCTTGATCAAGCTTAGCTTGTGGGTGGAAAAGACGTCACCGGGTTGGTTGATTCTAATCCGAGGCTCGGCTTCGGGTTTGTATAAGTTTTGCAAGCCGCCCTGGGTTGTAGATTGTTTCGTTTCTACAACTTGGGTCGGGTACTTGTAATTCTTTAACAACACCACGACTAACATCACCACCACAGTCTACACACCACCTCCGAACCTCATACCACCACCATGCCCCTCACCAAAGACGACATCCTCCTCATCTATCTCCCCACCCCCGCGCCCCCCTCCTTCCTCACCACTATCTCCGCCAAGTTCCCCTCCCTCACCGTCCGCTGGATCCAGACACCCGTCGTCCAAGGCCAGCTCACGCCGCCCGAGGACGTCGTCACCCCCGAGCAGTGGTCCGGCGCGACCCTCCTGTGCATCTACCACGTGCCCGACGCGGCGCTCATCCCGCGCGTGCGCTTCGTGCAGGCCGCGTCGGCGGGGATGGATGCTTGGATGGGACATGAGAAGTTTGGGGATGGGGAGTGTGTGTTTTCGAATGCGAGTGGGTGTCAGCCGTGAGTTTTTAAACATGAGCATGTTGGAGTGGGTTAAGGGATAAGGATTGACTGGCTATAGCCCCCAGATCGCAGAGTGGGTGATTGGTGCGTACCTGTCGCATAAACACCACTTTCGCGTGTACGCCGAGCAGCAAAAGGAGCAGGTGTGGCATCGGAGGTTGGACCTGCCGGTGGAGGTGTCTACGGGGAGGAGAGTGTACGTCGCCCCGAGTTGCTTCGTGTTTTACCCCTGAGTCACTCACTCACTCTCCCCTAACACTCACTCACCCTCCCCCTGAACCACTCACTCACCCACTCACTCTCCCCTAGCACTCACTCACCCTCCCCCTGAACCACTCACTCACCCACTCACTCACACACCCCTGCATCACCATCCAACTAACATCTCACCCAGTGGCATCCTAGGCTACGGCGGCATAGGCCGCCAAACCGCCCGCCTCGCCTCCGCCCTCGGCATGACCATCTCCGCCTACACCCTCCGCCCGCGCCCTTCGCCCTCCTCCCGCGCCTCCCCGCCCACGACCTACACCGTCCCCTCCACCGGCGACCCCTCCGGCGCCCTCCCCTCGTCCTGGTTCTCCGGCCTCGCCTCCCTCCCCGCCTTCCTGTCCCAGCCCCTCGACCTTCTCGTCGTGGCCCTGCCCCTCACGCCCGCGACGCGCAACCTCCTCGGCCCGGAAGAGTTCCGCCTGCTGGGGGAGAACAGCGGGGGACGCACGTTTGTGGCCAACGTGGCGAGGGGCGCGGTGATTGATTCGGACGCGTTGGTGCACGCGCTGGAGACGGGCTTGGTTGGCGGCGCGGCGCTGGACGTCACGGAGCCGGAGCCGTTGCCCGAGGGCCACGGGCTGTGGTCGGCGCCGAACCTGTTTGTCACGCCGCACGTGGCGTGGCAGTCGACGCAGTACTGGGACAACTTGGCCGATCTGCTGCTGCGGAACCTGGAGAGGTTGGACGCGGGGGAGACGGTCATGAACGAGGAGAAGAGGGGGTGATTAAATGAATATCTCGCTTGGTATTGTAACTACATTAGCTTCGCCATGCACAATTCTTACATGAGCCGTCATTATATGGGGAGCCATTCCTCACATCCTCCCCCTCTCCCCCTTTCTCAGACTCGACGTCCGCGACCACTCCCCCGCGTGCTTCTTCAACCTGCTCCCCAAGTTCATCCCCATCGTTGACAGCCCCTGCATGCGGCTCGGCACATTTGCTTCCACCCTCTCCCACCCGCCTGTCTTCTCGTCGTCGCTGCCCAGCGCCGCACCGGGCAACATGGTCAAACCCCGCTGTCCCTTGAGCACCGCCCCGTGGAGCGCCGCCCACGACTCGACCTGCCCGTCCGCCGCCTCTTGCACGCAGTTGCACTCGTCGCCCGCCGGACACTGCCTTTCTCCCGCCGCGTGCCACTCGGCGAGACACCCTTCGTGGCTGGCGCACCCGCACGCCAAGCACGGCGGGAAGAGCGCGTCGATTGGCTCCAGGCAGTAGACGCATCGGAGCTGGCTTTGCGTGCGGTGGCAACGATCGCATATTCCCACGGCCCCGCCGACTCGAGAGTCCGTCGACGTGTACCGGAGAGGCTCTAACTGCGTCTCGTGCCGACGACAAACTCCCGTGACATCGAGGCCGCGCCCCGAAGCCAAGATGGCTTGAAGGTGATCCCTCTTCCCCATGACAATCGGAGACGTGCTCGTGTGGTGGTTCAGCCCGTTGCCGCTCGCTCCATCGTGCACAGTCATGGAATCCTGAAAGCTGCCGTCCAGGTGATGGCCCGCCAAGTCCTCTTTGAGCACGTTAAACTTCATGATTTCCAGGCGGGCCAACGGCTGCCTCCACATCTGCAGCATCTCTGCGTAGGCGTATCGGTAGCTGGCATAGGCGTCTGTTCGGTGTGGCTGCAGCAGCGGCGTGCTCAGCCATCCGTCGTCGTCAAAGGCCGTCTGGTCCTCCATGACGACGGCAACGCTCACCGGCACCATGGATACCAGGCTGTCGTCTCTGCGGTTGTCGTCGTCCGAGAGCGAGTTCCGCCCGCCGCTCGAGTCCATCGCCGTAGAGCCACTGTAGTTGTTGTTCATGCTTGGGGCAAGGCTGCTCAGAATCGTCTCCGCGGGGCTGGGTTTCTTCCTGATGTGACTTGGCGGAGAGTTCGAGTTCGCTGCAGAGTTTACCGCAGAAGTCGCTGCGCTAAAGGACCGAGGCAGGTTGGCCGCAAAGGCCGAGGCGAGGCCAGGGTTCATGCGTGGCGCCGCCCGGGAATTGGGAGACGTGGACACGCTCGGAGGCGGCTCCAGCTCTCCGAGGTAGTTCTTGCTAAAACGGTTCGGGGGCGTCTCCCCGCAGGAGTACGAGTTCGACGCTGGGTCGCCGCCCCAAATCTCTTCGTCGGACCCTTGGGACCCCGCGTAGTGCACCGGCGTGTGCATCGTCATGGGCGTCGTCACCGCAGAGTTGCTATAGCTCCGGCTATACACGTTCCATAGCGAGGCGTCAGTGGGGAAATAGTCGAGTGAAAACGCCGGTGCCTTCATGGGAAGAGGCGTTTCCGGCTGCGTCAGGTGCGATTCAAAGTAGGCCACGTCGTCCTTGGCCGCGGAATCGCTAAAAATGCACGAAAGCATGGCCAGCATCTGAATGTCGGCAATGCTCTCAAAGTAGGTAAAAAGATCCATAATGAAGGACTTTGCGAGCGGGTGCTCTCCCCATTTGACCCTGCCCGAGAGACTGCCATTGCTCTCAATCATGTCCGCCAGCGAGGTTTCACCCTGACACCTAGATACGACATCGTGTGCAATGACCAAGATGGAGTCGCGCCTCTGATTGTGCGGGAGGAACTCGAGCGGGATGCCCCTCTTGAGCAAAAGGGCCAGATACGTCCAGATGTGAACCAGGTCGGTTGCCTCGTACTTTGCTGCAACCTTGGCGTTGTGCTCGCAGACTTCGGCCCCGTCACCAAAGATGGCATATTCTCGCGCAAACTCCTCCTTCGAGGGCAACATGACCCTCAAGTCGTGTATTGAGATGAGGTTTCGCGGTCGCCCCGGACGTCGACGGCTCGTGCCAGTGCCAGTGCCGGTGCCCGCTCCGGTTCCGCCGCCGCTTGACCGGATAGACCGATCTTCGCTCCAGGTTTTCCTAAACTGACGACTTGGTTGATACCATAGGCTAATCTTATGCATAGACGTCGACTCCGAATCACTCGAAGACGAAGACGAAGACCGTGACCCGTCCGAGTGAGAGTCGTCGTCAGAGCCCGAAGCATCGTCACCCATCAGTCTTTGCCTGGGCCCAAGCTCATGGGCAATCCTTCCAAAGCCGGCAAAGAACGGCTCCCCCTTAGGACGTTCCCTATAAGCATCCAGCGTCGTGGAGAACAGAACCCTTGCCTTTTCCTCCTTGGTGGGAAAGAAGCAGATCAGCCGCCCGCTGTGCGAGAATCTTGCTCCGCAAGTCCTGGGCGGCGGTGGAATAATGGTACGGTTGGGAGGTGCGAGAGTAGTGTCGGCGTCGTTGTGAGGCATGAGCTCCTGCGACATGGAGGCTGAGCCACCGGCGGGGATGTCCTCGTCGGATTCGCTCGAGCTCTCGTCGGCCAGTCCGTCCAGGTCGTCGTCTAGATCTCGGACATTCTTGAAAAAGGTGGTGCTCGTCTCCAAATCGATTTCCCCCAGAAGATACATGAAGGTGACTTCAAGGCAGTTTTGTTTCCTCGACACAAACTGACCAGCAAGTTCATGAATCTCACGCTCAATCTTCTTGTGCGTCTCGCTCGGCATGAAGGACGTCTTCTCGATGAAGAACTTGGGAGCCTTCCTCCCCTTAGGATAGCTCGTTGGGATGTCGATTCCCACCTTGACAAAGATGGTGTCGCCATCGGTCCCCCATGGCCCATTCAGCGATGCATTCAACCTGAGGTTTTCCATGTCAATGTTATCCCACTTGACCTTGGGGAGCTTGCTGCTGATACGAAGAAGCTCTTCTTGGATGGTTTCTGGCTCGCCCCATTCGTCATCAAGAAATGCGTGACTGAAGATTCCCGAGTCCTTGGATGGATGTCGCTTAGACGTGTCGGCCGAAGACTTCCTTTCCGTAATGATGATGCCCTTCATCCAGCCAATCTGCGACTGGTTCCGGTTGTCGGATTTGCCCCTGTTCACCTTGGCCTTCATGGCCGGACCTCGCCACGCGACGCCCATGCGACGATTAGAGCTCGCGGCCGATCTCATACCAATGGTAAGGGCGCTCTGTCGGGAGTTGTTGCCCTGGGCTCCCGGTCGATGGTCGCTCATGGTTGCTGCTTTTCGCCCACGGCCAGTACCGTCGTCCACGTTACGGAAGCTCTTGTATGTGGCACCTTTGCGAGTCAGGTTCAAGCACTGCGTGACATGCTTCCCTTTGGTATAGCCAACAGCACCGAGAACATGGGCATCGACACCCTGGAGTCTCAACTCGTTGTCGGTGCCCCAGGAGACAAGCTGAAAGTCCCGGTTATCGATGCCTTCATCGGTGACACCGCCACGACTCCTCCATAAGAACTCTTTAGCTTTGTGATGTCCATGGCCGGGAAACACAACCACTGGGCTAGTGGATGCTGTAATGTCAGTTCCTTTCTCTCTTCTCACGTCATAAAGGTACAGGTCGCCTGGTTCGTTTTGCGGCATGGCGAGGATGCCATCTCCGAAAGGAGTGTGTCGCGCTCTCCACACGGGAAAGCCCGTGTTGATGACATGCTCAGGTTCATCCTCAGGGTTGGTGTAGTCCCAGAACCTGATGCTCTTGTCGATGGAACAGGAAGCAATCGCCGTCGACCGGGTGCGGTTCCAGTCCAAGCCATAGATCTTGGACTCGTGGGCCTTGATGGTTCTCAGGGCCTCTGATGTGCGTCGGGCATCCCAGATGTGGAGGAACTGATCATGAGCCGAAGCAATGATGTGTGGGTTTTGACGGTTATACTTGACCTGCGATGCGCCAGATGACCAGTCGCAAAAGGTCAAGACGGGCTGGGGACGGCCTCGCAGATCCCATGCGTGAATGTAGCCATCCACGGAGCACGTCGCCAAGTGGTCTGGGTGATGGGCGGACCAGTTCACGTCGGTGATGGCTCGGGTGTGGCCCTGCAACGAATGCTCAATGGCGCCTGAGCTTGAGTCGTCTGCACGGTTGAGATTCCAGACGAGAGCACGATGATTGGCAGTCGAGACAATCCAATTGTCTCGGGTAGCAAAGGGAGACCACTGCACGTCGACCACCAACCACGGCATGCCATGACTCCGGAGACGCCTGGGCGGACTGTAAGGGGAGTCCAGGTCTATGATGGCCAATCCATCGGGTCTACACAATCATCAGCAAGGCGGCTCCAATCTGGACAAGACGAGGCCGTCACTCACGAAGCCAAGGCGACGTCTCTGCCTGACGGGGCGATGGTGGCTGAGCCGACAATGCCGTCGACGTGAATGGTTCCATCCACCTCGAAGCTCTCGCTATCCAAGGCAGATTTGATTTTGCCCTTTCGGGGCTGGTCGGAGAGTTGATCATAGGAAGAAGGCATTGCGAGCGTCAGCAGGGACTGACTACCTGCTAGTCATGTCGCCTAATAAATCCAGCGGTGGTGATTTTTCAGGGGCTTCCGTGGAAGGCGCGCGGCCGTGAAAACGAGGCTGGATCAGGCCGACATTTCAATTCAGGCCGGCGATGGGTTTGGCTCGATGCAGCGACGGCTCGCGTGTAACGAATCAACGATGCGACGATGGAGTGATGTCTCGTTCAAGTGGTGAAGTTGCAGTGTGACGCCCGAGCTGGGTAAAGTCAGGGACCATGATGCATGGACCCGGTTGGGTGTGGTACGACACGGGGTATCTTTTGGCTCAAAACTGGTGGACGAGTACCTCCCCCGCCATCACCGGACCAGCATGTATGCGTACCATGACTGTGATGATTGCTCATCCCGCGACATTGCTCGATTGTGCAGTTCCTTATCCCTTTCTCCTTTGATGTCATCTGATGTGTCTGATGTGCCTAATGGCGCCCTTTTCCTGTCTCACTTTTGTGGCCTAGCACCAAGTACCTGTAGACATCTGTACTTTCCATGTTATCGATTGATCTGTGCCTCCCGAAACAAGCAGGCGACCCAAAGAGTCCCAGTGTCCAGCCCCTCCACTCCTCCTGCGCTTGTTGCCCCGCCTATTCCATCCATACCTTACCACTGCTTGCCAAAGGGAGAGAGGGACGCTTTAGCTTCACCTCTGCACAACTCCAGTGCCTCCCGTGGCTCTCTCTCGTCGCGAACTCGCCCAGCCCAAACGCAGCCGCCCCTTGACCTAACCTCTTCCCTTCCTCCACCTCCTCCACCTCCTCCCGCCCTCGACCGACCCAACCATGGCCCTGCCCAAGCGCATCGTGAAAGAGACGGAGCGGCTCATGGCTGAGCCGTAAGTTCCCCGTCTCGTCTTCGTCTTCCTTTGTCCGGCCTCCCCTCCGCTGACCGATCCTCCGCCCGCAGCGTCCCTGGAATCAGTGCCGTCCCTCACGAGGACAACCTGCGCTATTTCGACGTCGAGATCCACGGCCCTGCTCAGTCGCCGTACGAAGGTTCGCACCGATACCCAACATTCCACGCCATGCACCGCCTTCATGACTGATATCATTCGTCCCCAGGCGGCATCTTCAAGCTCGAGCTCTTCCTCCCCGACGACTACCCCATGACGCCTCCCAAGATCCGTTTCCTCACCAAGATTTTCCACCCCAACGTCGACAAGCTCGGTCGCATCTGTCTCGACGTCCTGAAGAGTGCGTTATCCCGGCTCTCCCCCTCCCGGCTCGAACCACAAAATCTCCCGTTGCTAATCGCCCGCTTCCAGACAACTGGTCACCCGCCCTCCAGATCCGAACCATCCTCCTCTCCATCCAGGCCCTCCTCGGCGCCCCGAACCCCGACGATCCCCTCGCCGCCGACGTCGCCAAGAGCTGGAAGGAAGACGAGCAAGCCGCCATCGCTACCGCCAAGGAGTGGACTGCCAAGTATGCTCGGCAATGAGCAAAGTCATGATGTTATGCTAGGGGAAGACCCAAATTCAACAACCTCGAGACAAGAGATAACGAGCATGCCGTGGGAGTTGAGGACCGGTTTGTGTTTGCACGTCAGTAGATATGTTTCTTCTGGGTGGATTATTCGGTAGTTATTGGGCTTTGGCTTAGATTGGAGTGCATTGGTTGAAGAGAATCCGTCAAAACTATATGTCAAGATCTACTTGTTGTCCTTCTCTCCATCTCGGAACAACACAGCCCAGAGAAGAACATGTTTCCGCTCCAGGTTTGACATGGACATAGACTTGGGCAAGGCTTCATACACGTCAATGTAGAAGCCATCTCACTCCCTCAACCATTCTCCTCTCAGCTTCCAGAGCCTGCGGCAGCTCAGGTCCCTTCAGCCAAAACGTGTGCGGCCATCCCTTCTCCAACACGACTTGCACCTCCACGCCCGCCTCTCTCAAAGCCATGGCATAGCAAAGCCCGTCCGAGTAAATCGTGTCGTTGGTCGCCAGCTGGATCCAAGTGCGCGGAAGGCCTCGCAGTTCCTCTACGTCTGCTTCAAGCGGCAGCTTCTCGAGGCCGTCCCTAGGGAAATCCCTCTGCAAGTATCCGAGAAGATAGGTGACGAAGGAGGGAGACACGCTGGTGTGGTATTCTCGTAGCCGCTCCGGCACATATTCGACGCCGCTCGGGCGATCAGCCGTCACCGGACATCGCAGCAGCACGCCGTGGACGGAGCCTTTGGGTGCGATTTGCGACACCGCGGCCGCCAGCTGTCCGCCGCTCGAGCTCCCCGCGAGGATGGTCTTTCCCGACTCGCTCTTGAGTGCGTTGAAACCGTCCAGGGAGTCGGACAGGCAAATGCTCGCCGGGCACGCGGGCATGAGCCGGTATCCGATCGAGTACACACGCATCCGGCCCAGGCCCGACTTGACCAGGCGACGACACGACATCTCTTCGCTATCGGCCTGTCCCACACGCAGACCGCCGCCGTGGTAGTAAAAGACGACCACATCCGGGTCGCCGCCCTCGCACTCTTCCGAGTCCAGCTGAACAACCGGGATCGCAGCGCCGTCCACTGAAGACGCGATGGTGAAGTCCCTCCTCTCCACGCCCCGAGACAGCTCAAAGTCTCGAGCTCCAGGCGCCATCATCTTGGCGTGAGAGTCGCGGCATTGCTGAGCGTAGACGGGTTGTCTCTCCAGGGCGGAACTGAATACTTGTGGTGGTCCACGGCTCTTCAGCTCGGCCTCGAAGACCAGCCATGCGGGGTCTAACGGAGGGGCTTCTTTGAAGGCGTAGGCTTTGAGGTCGGGGTCGGGGAATGACATGATAAAAGTATGAAGAGACAGATGTGGTGAGGCGTAGAAGGTGTGTTCCCTCTCTTTATATCAAGTTAGCTTGTGTGTGAGTGGTGGAAATATATATTCCGCCTTGTTCCGCCTGTGTAAGTGGTTATAGTCCGACTTCTATGCCGACACGTTACTGTTAGTTCCGTCCGTGTAAGTGACGAAGATGAGGGCATGTAAAGAGATTGTGGACTGTTTCGTTTGTGATAAAATCCTTTGGACCTTGTTGGGTACTTAGCTGTAGTATGTCCTTGGGTGAAGTAGCACCAAAGCGTGCGCTCGTTTGGCGGTTGGAAGCGTCTTCGTGATCTGGTTTCTGTGGTTCTAATTTGAAGTATCCAAGCTCACTCATGATGAGACGCATAGTTACCGAACAAGACTCTTCAAGAGAAACGAAATGGACCACAATCCCCGGTCATGCCACCAAACAACCCCTCTAGATACCAGTTTCAAGGTAAAACACCACAAGAGTGGCGAGGATTGACCGTTTCTAAAATTCCATCTAATTGACTGGTGTAGGGTACTTTACTTGCCAGTGAACATGCCCCAACGAAGCCCACAAACCCGACGTCTAAACCAAATGAGTCCTAGACATAGCACTGGTGCAGTATTTCGTAGAACAAAGAGGTAAAATAGAGCGAGATGATATCAAGGGGATCATGAAAGATGGGAATGATGCATTGAACCCCCATCGGGATGTTCGGAAATAGATGCTAGGAGCTCGGCCGAGCGGATATGCCCCAAGACCAAGTACTTCTAATAAGAATTGAAGAATCGAAACTTGACAAATCGTGGTATGCTTCGTCCCATAGCCTTTAAAACTAGCCCCTACACTATTCATCCGGCTAGCGCAACACATCCTTCTTTTGCGTCGTCCATATTCTGTTCCACCGAGTCTGGTCTTCCGTATCCATGTAATAGTCTGGTGTGAAGAAAATAGAACCGTTAAATAATACGCTTGGTGTAGAGCATCTTGCTGAATAACGGGGGGGGGGGGGGGGGGATAACAAGCGTAGCCCCGATCGATGGGTCTGAACAATGTCACAACTGCCCTAATATCATCTCCCCCTGGCACACTTCTCGCATCGAGAATCATCGCAGATCGAAGCACAGAAGAAAAGTCGTAGATGATTGGGTATGAGGGAACCTGGGTTCTTCCTCGGGTTCTCGTATCTACAATACTAGAGTACACTGAGCCAAGCCGGGAAAAGCAAGTCGCCAACCGATTAAACCATAGCAAGATCGCCAAACTTCTCCTGTCGTGTGTGTTAGAGTTGTCCCCCGTTTCAGTCCGCGTGTGACGTACCTTGTAGCCTGGCACCATCCATCGGCCCTTGGACACGAGCTGGGCGGTCTTCTCGTCGATCGACTTCTCGGCGGCGGCAACCTCGTCCTGTACAGTGTGAAAACATGTCCATCCGGGTCACAATCGGCGATACGTACGACGGTGAGGTCCTCGAAGGGTCGGGCCTCCTCAATGTTCTTCAGGGTGGCGGCGAGGTCCTTGAGCTCCAGGTCGACGGCCTGCTTGGTAGCCTCGGCATTCTTGACGGCCTCGGCCTCGAAGGCCTCAATGGCCTTGAGCTGTCGGGACACGTCATAGGTGACGGGCTTGAAGGCGCTGAACCGCTTCTCGATCTCGTCGACGACGGCCTGGTTCTTGAGGATGGATCGGTAGGCGGAGAAGTCGACGGTGGTGGGCTGCTCGGAGAGGACCTGGAGCTTGCGGCGGGCGTCCTCGTTGCGCTTCTTGAAGGCCTGGAGGGAGGAGATGGTCTGGCCACGGAGGCCGAGCGAGCTGGTGACCTTGGTCCAGTCAAGCTTGAGAGCTGCGCTTCGCTGCCGGGGAGGAGAAAATTAGCTCAAGGGTTCGGGAGTCGATCGGAGGCGCGATTGGAGTCGGAGAATCAATTGGCGAGATCTGATATATATTACACGCGCCGATTGAGGAATTGAACTTACAGTCGCCATTTTGAAGGAGGATTACGGTGTCGAGGGAGCGGAGAGGTTGATCTTGATGGATGTTGAATGTCTTTGCCGAACTTCGCCAGGGAACAACCGGGCACTAGGATATCACGTGATGTAGTTTTTCAATCCGGTCGACGGCGCCCTCGGAGCGACACGCTAAAGCAGGAATGACGCTAGTCCAAAAGAGTCAATCACCACACCAGCTCGCGGGCACGGCTGGAACCCCTCATTACCGGCGGTCGCATCACGACTGCGGGGGATGTTGGGTGCGACGACAACATCACCAGATGCATCACAGAGGAGGGAAATAAATAAAAGTCCCGATAATCTTCCCGTGGAAGGACTCATATTATTAGGCAACGTAAATAATAAAATCCCTTCAATCAGATCAAGTCGTATCATTTGCATGCAGCTGTCGCCACGGACGGAGGGAGCTTTTCCTTCAATTGATTCCGTTAGCTGGCATCAACTCCTTTTCGGGCTTCGAGGAACGAATGGTCCAGGGCTGAATAGAGCCAAGTGCGTTTCTCGTACACATCTCCTCTTCAAGTCTTGTCCAGCCCCCGTGCCACGACTACTAGATACTCAAGGCCATGATGGAGTTGACGATGTCATTATCGTTCTCCTTGAGAGCCTTGACAGCCTTTTTGCGACTGACATTGGCTTGGGTCATGACCAACTCAATATCCTTATCCTCAAGGCCTTCGGCCTCGACCTCGTCGTCATCGTCGTCCTCATCTTCATCTTCCTCCTCCTCCTCTTTCTTGGTCTCGGGAGCCTCGACGGCCTTGCTGGGCTCGCCGTGGTTGTGGCCGGAGTGGTCCTCGGCACCCTGGGCGGCGAGCTGAGCAGCGGCGGCCTGCTGGGCGGCAGCGTTGACGTCCTCGATCTTGGCCTCACCGAAGACACTGCAGGTATGTCAGAGGTGCTCGTGGAACCGGGGGATTCGATGCAACTCACATGTAGGTGTTGCTGTTGGGGGACTTGTAGACCTCGGGGTTGTTGATGACGAAGAGGATCTGGACATGGGCTTAGCATCGCCTCCCGGTGGAAGAAGTTGTCTCCATCACTCACGTTCTTGGGGCGGCGGAGAGTGACACGAGTGATGCCAGGGACACGGGTCAGGCGCAGCTTCTCGAGGGCCTTGCGAGCCTTCTTCTCGTTGCGGTTGTGGATCACGGCGGTAGAGCCGGCAGGGAGGCTGCCCTCAACCTCCTCGACATCGGAATCGTCGCTGCTGTCGTCCTCGACCTCGACGACCTTCTTGGGCTCCTCGTCGGGGAGCTCTTCAATTCTAGGGTTGGCCATTTTTGCTGCTGGTGCGGGTGTAGATGTTAGCGACTGCCAAAAATCGTCGTCGATTCGTGGCCAAAAAGAAATCCTCCGCCACGGACACGGGCAGAGGCCGGCCGAGGGATCAAAATTTCGGCTTCCATACTCACAGTTTTTTTGGTCCCAAGTGATCTGATTGCTGCCGGGTATCGCTCGTCGTCTTCGTTTTGTGAGAGTCCGCACGGCGAAATTCTAGGGCTTGGTGGGAGGTGGAGCAAATCCGTATTAGGTAATCATCTCGTCTGGCCGCCCTGAATCTGGGGGAAAGTGCCGACGCAATTGGCAGCATATTGAACATCACTTTATTTGGGGCAATTCATGAGGCAATGCATTGGCGGGTATTTGTTTTTGATTTTTGGCTACACTTCACTGCGATCCGTAATTTTGATGCTCCTCATGCTTTGAATTCAACCTGATCTCAGAAATCCGTACTGATCCCCTTCGTCATGATAACGAATCGTGATATACAGCCTTCCAGAACCTGGAGCAAAAGAGAATCCAGCAGCTTCTATGCCGCCATGATGCGTATCCTTGTCCCGTTCCGTGCCTCTCGATCTAAACCGGCCTGCAAAGCACACCTCCCTGACTCCAGCGTTTAAGAAACCATTTATGCTGCTGCCTTGATCTTGGCGAGGGCCTTGCGTTCCTCGAATCGTCGCTGCTTCTTGAGGCGGAGAACCTTGAAACGGTCGAAGTCGGTGAGGTTCTTCCTTCGCTCGATCTGATCGCGCTTCTTGGCCCAGTTGGTCTGCTCCCACTTGGAGTCGATCTCGGACTTCTCCCACTGCTTTCGGACAGTGCCGGTTCGGGAGCCGCGGACGAGACCCTCGACGGAGAGAGAGGAGAGAAGGACCTTGCTCAGGGGAAGGGCTTGTCGGGGGACGGCGAGCTTGGCGTTCGAGGAAGGACCGTCGACGAGAACCTGATTCCTGATCAACACTTTGCGCCCACTAATTGGCGGTAAATCGTTCAACGTACTCGCTTGTGGTCGATGATTTCGACAATCGTGGCCAGGTGGCCAGCGAAGGGGTGGTCGCCGTTGATCACGACGACTCGGCCTACCTCAACGAGGCGCCAGTTGGAACCCTCAATAACAGCGTCGCCCATTGTGCCGGTTATCTAGCAGCAGTCGGTCAGTCGCGGGTTCTCAAATCGGACGCAGTGCTTGTTCAAATCATCTGCAATCGTGGGGATCGTTGCGTTCATACCCTGGTGTCGATATGCTGTCACGTTAGTTGATGTTGCTGGAGCCTCTTGAACCTTGAAAACACACCAGACTTTTTGATGGCTCGGCTGGCATGCGAATGCGTGTGTGGGCACAAAACTAGAGCCCTAAGACTAAAATTCCCGGAACCACATTTCGCCGAGTCCGTGATCGCGACGCGCGAACAAGCATGTGCCAGTGGACCCGCCTTCCGAGCTCGAGCTTCAAAAGAAAAATTTCGCGACAACAATCATCATCTTCTTTCATCATTACTCTTCCGCCTTGTTGATCGTGGACGGTCTGTCTCGACAACGCTGAGCGCATCAAGGTAAGCAGTTCTTTCATTTTCTTGTCTATTTATACTGGGATGAGTATAATTTGCGAATGATTTCGTCGGATGGCTCTCTTTCGCCGGAGTAGCTAAATCCGGCGAATACATGATCTTCAATTTCTTACATATTCTGAGATGTTTTGTCTTTACTTTTTTTATTTCTCTCATATGCTGAGAAGCAAATGGCTAACAGACCTTTCTAGTGGTGCTTGAAGCAATTGTCCATGGGTGTCAATTTGGATGGTGGTTGGGAGTAGCTCGACCTGGAGATTCTCGCCATCCGGGTTGAGAGGAGGTATTTCAGTAAATACATTCATGCTTCAATTTTATTCCTCATCCTCGATAACATCTTTCGTCATCTCGACTTTGTCATCTATGAGATGGTCATGCCTTTCCCTTCTTCAAGTACTGTTCTTCCTCACTCTGCAGAGTCGCATCAATCTTGGCTCCTTTCGACGGCTCGTTACCATGCATCCGCGCCTGTAAGCAATGAGATTGGTACCATCGCAAATGTGAGGGCTACCTACCGGCAAGGTTGGGTCTTTCTTGGACATCTTGACTTCCTCATCGTCCGTACTAGCTGGCTCCCGCTATTGACAGTCAGCACAATGCTCGAGGACCTTGTCAGTGTACAAACCTCGGCGGCAGCCAGTCGATTGGCAATTGATCGCTCATCCTCTGACCAATATTAGTGATTTGTCGTATTTCCTGATTATGTCAAACTGACTGGAATCGGTTCCAATGTGCGACCCTTCTTTACCCTCATGGAAACGCTCCTTGGTCGCCTTTTCCGAGTCCTTCACGTTTCGCTGATCGCCGGCCTCGTAAACGCTACGTTTGCCAACGTTGGAATATCCAGGCATGATTGAATTCGACGAGTAAAAAAGGATAAGGTAGTAGGTGGTGAACACGATGAAAGAAATGTTTGCATCCTACTCATGACCGTCGAGGAGGAACGGTTTTTGTACGTACGTCTCCTATCGCCATACTCCACAACCGCCGTTGGAAGACGTCATGCCGTTGATCAGAGATACAAGCCACTCAGTGTCAGTATACGTCATGGATTGGACATATTCTTGTCTGTTAATAGATGAGAATTCTAGTTTCACCGAGTCCAGGGAAAGCCTGCATCTAGCACGAGTTTATGCGGACCGCGTGTAAGTCGCTTCAACCGCCTTTTTCTCTCTCTGCAAATATTCCCTAAAGGTGCCCAAAGGCATCCCCAACTCCTTAACCTCCTCCAGATCAACGAATTGAGCCATGTCACGCATGGCAAGCTGGCCTCCGATGAATGGGTTGGTACCCTTCTGAGCATCCGCCTCCTCGTCAGTGAGGTGAACCACCTTGAGTTCCCGGCCCGTTGCCTGGGAAAGCTGCTCCACGATCTGAGCCGCTGTGAGCATTTCGTCTGCGTAGGTGACAATTTTTCCGTGGAAACGCTCTGGCTCGAGCACTACCTGGCAGCTGAACTTGCCAATCGTTTCCGTGTCCGTCATGGGGAGCACCGTCTCCGGAAGAAGGGCTGTTGTCCACACGCCCTGTTCAACCAGGCCGGGATACATGCGTACAAAAGGCTGGAGGAAGTTGGCCATGAAGTTTCCGGGGCGGAGGACGGACCAAGTTATGTAGCCAGAGGCTTGCACCTGGTTCTCGACTCCCAATTTGCTGCGTAGAATCGTGGCCACAAAGCCTTGCTGATCGAGATACTTCATCTTGTGCGTCTCGCTCACGCCGAAGCCGCTCGAGTAGACGACGTGGGTTGCCCCAGCCGCCTTGCCGGCGTCGAGGATATTCTTGGTCCATCGCTCCTCGGCGGTGAGATCGGTAAAGTCGGGCATGTGGTTGATGTAGATGGCATTGCAGCCGGAAGTGGCAGCTGCAAGAGCCTCGGTGTTGTCGTAGTCACCGGGCCAGAGCTTTACGCCGATGAGTTCGAGGGCTTTGGCCTTTTCCGAGGTGGCATCTCGGGCGAGAGCGTGGACTTCAATGTTCTTTGCGCGAAGGTGACGAGCGAGGACACCGCCTTGGGTTCCGGTTGCGCCGCAAACAAAGACGGTAGAGATGGACATTGTGGTTGGTGCAAGCGATGAGGCTATCGTGGGAGGTGAGGGCGTTGACGGAGCACATTGCGATTCTTGGAGATGGCCATGTTATATAGATGCTCGTATGTTACATCTTCTCCTAATGTCGTGTCCCCGATCAACACGTCTCTTACAACACGGCGGAACACCGACAAAGCACCCCACAGAACCGGCGGCAGGGACCAGGGGAGTCCGAGTCGACCGGGCGGAGTTCCGCTCTGGGCCCACATAATCGGCGCAGTTCTCCCACGATCTGGAAGGTGCGGACGAAGCAATGGAATGCTACCAAATTAAGGATTTAGCGGGTATTCTCCTCAGCAACGGCCAGGAACGAAAGCAAAATGCAGTGGTGCCGCAATGTCATCATCCGGCCACCGATCCGTCATCCCGTGCGAGAAGGAGCGAACCCGGACATTACGTATTTCTATGGAGCTAAATATAGCCAGAGCCTACCTTTTTGAGCAACAGCGACTCGCAACCGGCACTTGCTTGCACACGTGCCTCTCAATGCACCGAAACACCCAAGCTATCATTGAAACACCCTCATTCGATGGGAGAAGTTCAACAAGTCGTCGAGACTTCTCCTCGGATCCGATCCCGCTCCCGTTGGCATGTAGATCTACCTTATGGCAGATGAAGCCGGTCCCACTACTAAGGTACGTACCCGCAGGCGAGTTGGGGGAGTTTTCCGTTGGGGTGACTCACAAATGGAAATAAATGGAGGGGCACAAGGAAAAATCTTGCCCCTCCCTTTGCTAACCTTTCACTCAACAACATCACCAAACACACACACTGAACGACACGTTTGGATCAATTGACTTCAACAATCATGACTAAGGGCCGCGTCTGTCTGTGAGTGCTTCCCCAACGTCTCAATTCGCCTCGATCGAGAATATTTACTGACAATTACCCCTCCTCTAGCGCCTACTCTGGTGGCCTCGACACCTCCACCGTTAGCCAATTCTACCCTGGGCTTCCCCGTTTTGATGCTGACTTGTTCCTCTCAATAGATCTTGGTCTGGCTTCTTCAGCAAGGCTACCAAGTTGTGTGCTACCTCGGAGATGTCGGCCAAATCGAGGACTTTGCCGCCGTCGAGGCCAAGGCCCTGAAGGTCAGACTTGACACCATTCTCCCTACCAATGGGCAATTACTCACTCTCTTCTAGCTGGGTGCCGAGACCTTCGTCTGCGAGAACCTCCAGCGTGAGCTTGTCGACGAGGTTGTCAGCCGTGCCATCATGTGCAACGCCATCTTTGAGGATCAGTATCTCCTTGGCACTGCATTGGCCCGTCCTGTCATTGCCCGAAGCATGGTTCGAGTTGCCGAGAAGTACAACTGCACTTACTTGTCTCACGGCGCCACGGGCAAGGGAGTATGTCTCTCCCCCCTCAATCTTCGTCTTAGACTCGCTGCTAACTTTCTCACAGAACGAGTGAGCAATCCATTGAACAGCCCAGAATTAACCTACTAACAACCAGCGTAGCCAGGTCCGATTCGAGGTGAGTCACAATCCATTCGTTATGCATCTACACCCAAGCTAATATCTCCCAGCTCGCCTTCACCGCCCTGAACCCCTCCATTCAGATCCTTGCCCCTTGGCGAATCCCTGAGTTCATTGAGCGTTTCCAGTGAGTATACCCTTGCTTATTTCTGCCGAAATCGCACCGAACTGACTCCTGCTCTTAGGGGCCGCAATGACCTTCTCAAGTTCGCCTCCGAGAACAACATCCCCGTCTCATCGACCCCCAAGGCCCCTTGGTCCATGGATGACGTAAGGATATCTTATCTCTTCTGATGGTCCCTACTAATGTTTGATAGAACATTGTCCACTGTTCCTACGAGGCTGGTATTCTTGTGCGTTGGCTAGCATCCGGTTCACCCTAATATCCTATACTTACCAACACCTTGGCAGGAGGATCCCGATCACACCCCCCCTGAGAACCTTTGGACCAGGACGAAGTAATTTTCACCCCAGCCTTACGCCATCTCTCAACTAACACCACCTAGGGATCCCAAGGAAGCCCCCGACACGCCCACCGAGTTCTCCGTTCACTTCGAGAAGGGGTATGCCACGTTGTCTTGTTGATTGGAAACCATCCTGACGATGCCTCTAGTATCATCTCCAAGGTCGTTCTCGGTGACAAGGAGGTCACGGACTCCGTTGAGTCCTTCAAGCTTCTCAACCAGGCAAGTTTCGTGGTCAATCATATCAGTTGCATCGGATGGTCACCTAATAAGCGTCCAGATCGGCGATGAGAACGGTGTTGGACGAGTTGACATCGTTGAGAACCGTTTCATTGGTCTCAAGTCCCGAGGTAAGGTCATTACTTAGACAGTCAGCCATCATTTACTAATTCTGATTCATAGGCTGCTACGAGTATGTGATGTCCTAAGTTGAACGTGCTTCTCTTTATTGCGTGACTGGTAGCTGACACCGACTTCCACGTTATAGCACCCCCGGCCTCACCAGTATGTCACTCTCTGCTCAAAACCTGAAATGCAAATATACTGACCATTTACAGTCGCGCGTCTGGCCCATTTGTCCCTCGAGGGCCTCGTCATGGACGGCCGCGTCCGTGAACTCCGTGATCAGTTCGTCAGCCTGACCTGGTCTCGACTTTTGTACAACGGAATGTACTTCAGCCCCGAGCGCGAGTTTGTATGTATCCCAACTCCAATCCAGCGTTAGTGAGCTAACAAACCACCAGATTGACAACTCTGTCGTCTTCTGTCAGCACAACGTCACTGGTGTCGTCAGGCTGTCCGCTTACAAAGGCAACACGTACGTTCTGGGCCGATCCAGCAACGCCTCCAACCTGTACTCGGAGCAGGATGCTTCCATGGACTCCCTCGAGGGATTCTCTCCCATGGATACCACCGGTTTCATTGCCATCCAGGCCATCCGCCTCAAGAAATACGGAGAGCAGAAGATCAAGGACGGCCAGCCCCTCACCAAGTCCTAAACGACTTCTTAATGGGCTTCGCATGTCCGCGACGGACAACTTGATTCTGCGCATCGGGGGAGGCATGAGGGAAGGCACAACGGCATAGGCTCGACGCGCCTAGAAGTCAATAATGCACCAGGGCATGCCCCGATGATTTCTTTTGTCATATTCTAAAAGACTCCATAGTCAACTTGACCATTTTCCTCCCTATGCTAGCAATGGTTCCTCTCAAAGCCTCGATATGAAGTGATATAAGCAGCCCAAACTCCTCAAGTGTTGGAAACAAATCACAATAACAATACCCTCTGCCTCTGGTTCAAGTTTTGCATCACGTATTTCCTAGATGCCTCGCTTGCTCTTGGTTAAAGGAGGCGAGGAATCAGGGTCGTCCGAATTCCGCCCTAACGACCTGGAGCGTTCAGTGCCAAACTTGCCTATCTCAATTCGAATATTCGGTTGGGAATCTCACTTGTACGAGAGCGGATGTAAAAGACGCGACGATAAGCAACAAATTAATTAAAGAGCTTCGTTTCTACGTATCACGAAAAGTTATGAGGAGAGTTATCCTGCTGCATTCCATCCGTGTAAGCTGAAGGATCGACCCGAAGTTGTGCCGTACTTCATAAACTTCCTTGCAAACCTCCATTATTAACCACCCCCTGGCATCGGAGTTCCGCTGTCGATTATCAACTGTTGCATCTTGACACCATCTATCATTCCTATTTGTATTAGTAATTCCCGCCATCATGTCACTCACTGCACGCGAACGTCGAAACCCTCCTCCACGGCGCAAGTCCTGCGCTGCCTGCGTCAAGGCCAAGCGGCGCTGTGATATGGCACTCCCGGCCTGTCTCCGGTGTTCACAGAGATGCATCTCTTGTGTCTATCCAAGCCGACCCGCGCGCGAGAAGTCATTGGCGCCGTCACAACCAACGTCCATGCCCGGTGCCTTGATCGAGGATGTGTCTTCTTCGACGCTGTCAGATGCAGGGCAAATTCAAGGGAGCACCGATGACTTTGACTTGCTCCCAGCGCTCGATGCGGAATTTGGAGATTTTTCGTCTTTCGATCTTCCATTGAATGAACATACCCTTGAGCTCATCGAGCACTCGTCGACAGTATCTCCTCTGTCAAGCAAGGAGCTGGACTCAATCCCAGATGTCATTGCGAACCGGCTACAATGGTCAATCGACCAGATCAGAAAGGCTCCAACAAGCATGGTATTGGAGACACAGACGCCTTGGTGCCATCCGCTGTTGTATAGAGATGTCATGCCTCGTTCAATACAAGGTACGTACGTAGCCCCTCCGATCCGAGGACGACTTCCAACTCGAAAACAGACGTCCATGCTTGCTGCGCTCTGTACTTGGCCAAGAACCGGATGAATGCGCCCGTCATTCTTCGTTCCATCGAATCTCGCGTCGGCGACCTCCTGGGCTCACCCAACCCCAACACGCCTATCGAGTGTCTCGCCCATACGCAATCTCTCCTGCTCTATCAAATCATCCGTCTCTTCGACGGCGACATCGGAGCTCGATCCTCGGCAGAGCGAGACATTCCCGCCGTCGAATCGTCGGCCATTGCGCTCTTCGCGCAGGCAAAGTTCGAGACGGAACAGGCCGCGGATCTTCCCACGTTCCCAATCACCCCGACCAAGACGTTCTGGCAAGAATGGATCCTGAATGAGTCAATCCGACGGACCTTGATCCTCACCTTTTACTTCCTGCAGACGTACCGCATCATCTCCAACCAAAAGTTTTTGCAGTGCGATGGGAAGCTGGGGCTGTGCCATTCGTGGACGATTTCGCGCTATCTCTGGGAGGCCAGGACGCCAATGGCGTTTTCCGAGGCGTGGAGGAACAAGAAGCATTTCGTGGTGACGAATGCGAGTTTTAACGAGATGTTCCAGGAGGCCATGGCGGATGATATT
Organism: Thelonectria discophora; assembly: GCA_911649645.1. Lineage (NCBI taxonomy): Eukaryota > Fungi > Ascomycota > Sordariomycetes > Hypocreales > Nectriaceae > Thelonectria > Thelonectria discophora. Next base: position 3,523,550 of record CAJVRK010000012.1, read on the forward strand.
GATTCTTTCGGGAGGATATTCATCACGTCGCTGGTGGGGATTGATGAGGCCGAGGCATGGTTTGCGAATCGAGGAGGAAGTCTTTGAGTCGGCGGGATACATGATTGTCATATAATTACGGGAATCTGCTCTTTTGTGGGTGCGTACCTCATACTTGGAAAGGAAGTTATCTGGTTTCGAGCTGGCTCGTCTCTCTGATCCACCCATTAGGACTTGAATGAAGCTCTTTGCGTCAACCAACACATTGCGGGTTTAGCTCAGTTGGGGTACGTATTTGATCGTTCCTCTGCTCACAGCAAATTACTAACCTTCACTGGCAGAGAGCGTCAGACTGAAGATCTGAAGGTCATGTGTTCGATCCACATAAACCGCAAATCTTTCTTTTTGATATTTGTCCAACTTTTGGCGTCAAACTGCTCTCTGGTGTTGTCGATTCTTCTTGAGAATGTTCGGCATCCCTCCATTTTTAAGCACCATTCATTTTGACAGATAAGGTAGGTCAGGGTGAGGCATGATCAGTGGTACAATAGTGGTGTGACTTGAATCTTGAATCAAGCATATCGTTTACCTGCCGGGTGTCACTGGCCCCTGTAACTTGACGTCCAAATAACGGACGTAATTTGCGACAAAGGAATCCATTAATAAAGAGTTTCACCAGCTCGTTAAATCGCGATCCCACCAATAAAGTGCCATAAGCTGACAATTCAAAACCTTGTCACCTGGAGACTTCGTATCAAGGCTTGGAAGTGCATGACCGGAGCCCGGTGGATATTAACGCCGGTCTGTCGCGACCTCCCGCTTATCGAGCCCAATACTGTCTTCCCCTTTTGAAGCAGAGGGATGTAAACGATCCGCTCCCTGGACGTCGCAATTCGAAGGCACGCAATAGACGTTGCAAGTGGTCCTCAACATGCCTCTTCATCTGGACACCGGTCCCAGTGGGAATCGAGATAATGGCAGTCTCCTCTCCCCCATCGCATACGACGACGACGCCGCATCCCTCCACTCCCGAAGCGATCAAGACACCGACAGCGACGACGACCAGCTCATCTCCCGCGCGAGAAACAGCCGCGAGCTCCGCGCCCACGATCGCACGGTTTTACTGGAAGAAGAAGAAATGGACAAGCTCGTCACGGACACGCGGAAGAAGCAAGAACGGAACCGTCGAGGGTCCGGCTTGGCCGTTCCCAACCCACTCAAGATGTTTGGGCGGCGCCCGAGCCTGTCCCGAAATGTGGACTTCAATAGCTCCAGCGAAGACCTCGTGTTGGAGAAGCGGAACGCCCGGCGCGCGCGGAGGCAGAAGAAGAAGGAGAGGTTGATGGACAAGGCGCAACATGGCGAGGACGGCGAATTAATGTACGAGATGGAAGAGGGCGGGATGAAGGAGGGCAGCTCGACGGGCGAGAGTAGCGAGCGAGACGACAGCGACGAGATGGACCGCTTCCGTCTCAATATGATGGCCGAGGCCAAGGCCCAGCGCAAGAGGGGCTGGCGCCGCTGGATGTTCATCCATTCCCTCATCGCCATCGGCTTCGCCATTCTCGTCTTGGTGGCCTGGAAGCTCTCCAAGAACCGCAAGAGCGCCCATGTCAAGCCTGCCTTGGTGAGCAACGGAACGGCCCTCTTCGCGCCCACGACTCTCATCATCAGCTTGGATGGTTTCCGAGCCGACTTCCTCCAGCGCGGCCTCACCCCGAGATTGAACGCCTTTGTCAAGGAGGGCGTCTCGCCAAAGTGGATGCACCCGTCGTTTCCGTCCGTCACCTTTCCGAACCACTACACCATCGCGACGGGCATGTACCCCGAGAGCCACGGGGTTGTAGGGAACAGCTTCTGGGATCCCAAGCTCAAGGCCGAGTTCTACTATACCGATCCGGCACGCAGCTTGGATCCCAAGTGGTGGGGAGGAGAGCCTTTCTGGGTGACAGCCGAGAAGCAGGGAGTCCGAAGCGCCATCCACATGTGGCCTGGGAGCGAGGCCCATGTCCTGCACACGGAGCCGAGCATCATGGACAAGTTCAACGGCAAGGAGACGCTCGACAACAAAGTTGATAGGATCCTCTCGTTCTTGGACATGCCCGGCTACGAGGACGAGAGTGTGGCTTTTGAGAATATGCGGCCGCAGCTCATTGCCGCCTACGTGCCCAACGTCGACTCTGACGGGCACAAGTATGGGCCCAACAGCACCGAGATTCGCGACACCATCTCCAACGTGGACACGATGCTTGACAAGCTGTTTACCCGCCTGGAGGAGCGCAACCTGACGGACATTGTCAACGTCATCATTGTTTCGGACCATGGAATGGCGACTACAGATGTTACGAGATTGATCCAGCTGGAGGACCTCATCGACATTGACAAGATTGAGCACAACGACGGCTGGCCGTTGTATGGCCTGCGACCCAAGAACCCCGACGATCTGCAGGATCTGTACGATGGGCTCGCTGAAAAGGCCAAGACAAACCCGAACATTGAAGTCTACCTTCGAGACGTTAACATGCCGGAGCGATATCACTTTTCCAACAATGATCGAATTGCTCCCCTGTGGGTGATTCCCAAGACGGGATGGGCCATCACGACTAAGAAGGAGTTTGACGTCAAGGAAGGCCTGGAAAAGGGCCTCGTCTACCACCCTCGAGGCCTGCACGGCTACGATCACGAACACCCCCTGATGCGAGCCATCTTTATTGCGCGAGGCCCAGCATTTCCGCATCCCGCCAATAGCAAGGTGGATGTGTTCCGTGAGTTTGATAGGACCGAGGTGAGGATAAGTTGCTAATCTGAAGTAGAAAACATTGAAGTGTACAACTTGCTATGCGACTCGGTCGGAATCGAGCCCGTGCCCAACAACGGCACGCTCCGATTGCCGCTCAAGCCGGTCGGGCTGCATGATCCGGAGGATACGCCCGAGCAGCCAGAGGATCCGGCCCCGTCGGCGACGCTGCAGTCGACGAAGGAGGCGGCAAGGCCGACGGTGCCCGGGAAGGCGACGCCCGCGAAGCCCGAACGGCCGACGGTTCCGGCAAAGTCCTCGGCAGCTGCTGCTCGGCCTACGGCTCCTGGGAAGCCAGAGAAGCCGTCGCAACCGTCGCAACCGCCAAAACCATCGCAGCCTACCAACCCCACGGAGCCATCATCAAGCCCTGACGGCTCCGAGGGGGATGACAAGGACGAGGAGAACTGGTGGGATTGGTTCACTCACAAGGTTGAGGACGCGTGGCACAAGATGACAGGAGGCAAGGACAAGAGTGAAACCGATTCTGAATCATCGCGATGAGGATTGATTGATGTTTGCGTGGAGGATTGATTGACATTTGTTGCCTGGCGTTGTTGGCGTTGAGGGGCTCATTGAAGACTTGCCGAGGCGTTTCTGATTGATTGGATTGGGTATACATACTGGATAGAACATGGCTGCAAGAAAAGCCATGCGCGGATTCGGATCCAGAGAAGATATTATTCGTATATAAAGCACAAGCCTCGCGAACTGACCCGAGCAGTCCGCGTCTCGACGTTTTTGGACGGCATCTCCTGGGGCCATGCCGAAGTTGTTATCAGATGATGCAGGCGGCGGTATTCGCCTATTGCCGGCGAAGGACTGGCGGGCGTCGGCGTCCAATTCGTCAGCGGTAGCCTCACCGCGTTTGGGAGGACCGTTTTATCCGTTTGGCTGCATTGCCCCTGCAGGCGATGCATTGTGTATTCGTACTGTAGGAGGAGGAGTTGTACGAATACGTAACGGGGGGAAGATGGAGTATCCGTAGGTAGGTACGTAACACGAGGCTCGACTTGCATACTACATAGCTCAACGGATTGGTTTGATGGTTTCAGGAGGCAAACTACGTACGAATACTAAGGTACTGAGTATCATAAAGAGGTAAAGCTAGTACCTAGGTACCTTACCTCCTATAACCACCTCTGTCTCCTGTGCCGTCCGTTACCGCCCTCCAAGAAAGGACCCTTGCTTGGCGGTCAGTTGGCGGATTGGCGGGTATTATTCCATTGAGCTCCATTGACCATTGACCACTCGTGAAGCGGGTCGGTTCCATTGCGACGTTAGCTTCAAGGGTCCTAATTTAGAGGCAGATCTCGGTGGTTTGGCGTCCAACGGGGTGTGGTGGTTGAAAAAATCGTGTAAGGTGAATAAATAGGGGGTCCCCTACTTTCCCAAGGTACAGTCCCGGTACCTCCTTCCCCGAGCTGTGTTGTGTTGTGTTTCCTCGGACAAGGTGGACAAGAACGGCTCAAAAGGACCCGCGTCGTCCTTTCCCATTCCTCGTCTCTCCATCATCTCCCCCCGCCGCAGCCATGGATCGCCACATTGTCTTCGATGCGGCTCTTACGCGGGCTGACCGCGTGGTCTTGAGCTCCATGGCCGACGATGTGAGGGCCTCGACGAAGCCGGAGAACGGACAAGCAGTGAGGTCCTCCGGATCGGAGACGACCAATGGCTTCGCTACGGGCAAGGCCTCGGCAACGACGACGCTTCTCCGACGCGGTGGCCCAGACGGTGAAGACGACGAAAGCGACAAGGCCCGCGTGGCGGCGCTCAAGGCCATGAATGATCCGAAGCACGCCGACTTTGAGCCATCAATCATCTCCGCCGTCGACCTCTGCGACATGCAGCTCCCTCCCTGGATCGAGAAGAACCTCCTCCGGCCGTACGTCTCGCTCGGCCGCAAGCTGGTTCGCGTCGAGACAGACGTCATCATGCTCACGCACCTGCTCATCTACCTCTGCACGTCGGTGCCCAGCGTAGCCTACCTCTTCTACCGCTTCACCTACGCCCACGCCGCCCTTCACGTGGCCATGACCTTTTACTATACGGGCGCCTACACGCTGATGATGCACCAGCACATTCACATGCGCGGCGTGCTGGCCAAGCGGCTGTGGTTCATCGACCATGCCTTCCCCTACGTGTTGGATCCCATGATGGGCCACACGTGGAACACATACTTTTACCACCACGTCAAGCACCACCACGTCGAGGGCAACGGGCCCGACGATTTGTCATCGACGATGCGTTACCAGCGCGACGACTTGCTGCACTTCCTGCACTACGTCGGCCGCTTCTACTTCTTCGTGTGGCTGGACCTGCCGCTGTACTTTGTGCGCAAGAACCGTCCGGCCATGGCGGTCAAGGCGGCGGCTTCGGAGTTTGGGACGTACACCTTTTATTATCTCATGAGCCGCATCGATGGACGGGCTACCTTCTTTGCGTACCTGCTGCCGCTGTTTTTGTTGCGGTTTGGGTTGATGGTGGGCAACTGGGGACAGCACGCCTTTGTCGACCAGGAGCAGCCCGACTCGGACTTTCGGTCGAGCATCACCTTGATTGACGTGCCGGTGAGTACTATCCTTTACTTTGACGGACATGTCTAACCAAACCAGAGTAACCGCTACTGCTACAACGACGGCTACCACACGTCGCACCACCTCAACCCGCTGCGCCACTGGCGCGACCACCCCGTGTCGTTTCTGCAGCAGAAGCACATCTACGCCCGCGAGAGCGCCCTCGTCTTCCACAACATCGACTACCTGATGGTGACGGTGCGCCTGATGATGAAGGACTATGACACCCTGGCCAAGTGCCTGGTGCCCATGGGCGACCAGATCGAGCTGACCATGGAGGGGAGGGTCGCGCTGCTGAAGAAGCTGACGAGGAAGTTTTCGGAGGAGCAGATTTTGGAAAAGTATCCGCCCAAGAAGTGAGGGAGGTGAAGAGAGAGGGTCTTGAGTGAGGTGTTGGTTGAGGTATTTCCCTGTAGAAGGCAAGGGTTACAGCATGGGACTGTACATATTTCGGCATCATAGACGCATTGATCGGAGTCTGGAAAAGTCTACACTGCAATTGATGATTGGGCTACTCAATACATTTCAATTGGCCGTCGAGGATTATTGTGAGGGTAATTCTGCACCTATTCAATCACCTCGCAATACCTGATTCTCATGGTTCAAGTTCACGGTGGATCAAGCTCGTGGAATCTCGGAGATGCACGGACCATCCAATGTGCCGAGCATCAAGCTATTTCGGTACGTACCTGGTTTAAGTCATCACGGCGTGACGCACTTTCACGACGCAGCCCGAAGCTATCCCCAATCGGAGCATCCATCATCCAACGTCGAAGCCATATCAAGCAGCACATTGCACTCTCTCCAACCGCTACTCTTTATTCACAGGCGCCCAATTCATCACCATGTTCTTCGTGAGTTTCCCTTCTTCCTTCTCCCTAGGTCCAATCGCCCTCCCACTAACTCCATTACTCCCCCTCAAGCGCAAAACCCTCGACACCATCACCGTCTTCCACAAGGCTAGCTCGCCCGCGTCGGTGCGCGTCGCCAACCTCCTCAAGCAGCTCTCGGCCAACTCGACGGCCGGCGCCGACGCCAGCGCCGTCCCGCGCCGCGAGCCCTTCGAGCTCAACGTCTCCGAGGACCCTCCCACCGAGGACCAGCTGCGCACCATCTTGGGCTACGTCGGGCCCAAGGCCGTCGGGCAGGTGGTCAAGGACGCGGATACGGAGAAGGAGGCGCTCAGACTTTTCAAAGAGACCAGGAGCTCGTTTATTCGGCCAATGGTGAGCGGTTGGCTTGCAGTTGGGGGGTTGTTGGTGTTTTTGAGTTGAGAGACAAGGTGCTGACTGATTATTGATAGGTTGTCGACTGGAATGCCGGCACTGCTATCGCGGGTGATAACGAGTCGGAGATTCTGAAGCTGCTGAAAGCGCAGAAGTAGAGGGGTGGTGAGGGCTGTTTGGATGTACGACGATAAAAGACAAAATGTGCTAGATCCCCCCCCTCTGTATAATCGAAATGCCGCTGTATATTACCTCAATAGCATGCCGGACACGAATGAGAATTCACTGCCGTCTCTCGCATTGCCTATGCGTTGTATATCTTTCGGCAGAGCAGAGATATTCCGAAGACTTCGGACAAACCACCCGTGACGACATCGTGGATGGCGGCATGAGCAGCCAGTCTGGTGCATATTCCAACCTCCCGCCTCAGGCAACGAACGAAAACAATGAACCCCCGTTCGATTGGAATCGTCCATTGTTACCATGACCCGCTGCTGTTTGCCGATCAGTCAGAAGTCCGCCTCGGACGCTGAATCACAACTTCGTCCCTGTTTGTCGGGCGGTTTGGGCGAGAAACGTATTGTGAGCAAACGACAGTGAATCAGATATGGCTTGAATAGCTGCCAGGTGCCCGCAGGCGACGGCTCGCCCCCCCGCCGTTTTATCTCTTTTGTTTTCTTCTTCTCTCTCTTCTTCTTCTTTTCTTCCTTTTCTTCTCTCTTCATCCGCCAGCTTTCATCTTTCTCGTGCGTTGAGTGATTCGAGACATCGCTTCACTCTGCGCATATCTCACTTTCAGCGTTTCGATATTCAGCCCATTTCACATTCTTACCGCATCATTTTATCCTTCCAACTCCTGCTCATCCGGTCGTGAGCCACATGTCCAAAGGTAAGTTGTGTTTGTTGCTTCTCAACACCATCCATCCACCATCAACACAGCTAACCACGCCCAGAAACGGCCATGGACCAGCCGGCCATCTACCAGCCGGCCAACTTCCCGCGGGTCTACGCGAGTGACCGACCCCCAGGACAGCGCGTCGTCTTCAACCAGTTCTACCCCAGCGGCCTGCCCGTGGTGTACAAGATGCTCGAGACTACCGGCTCGCAGGGCGTCATCCAGACCTACGTCGAGGATCACCTCCCCGTGGGCTTCTACACGAACCCGCGAGCCGACGCCCGCGCCGTGTTTTCGACAAGCAACGGCTCTCGGCCGTTTAGCGAGGTCGACGAGATTGTCCCGCAGCGCCGTCTGCATCTCTGGTCCAGAGACGAGATCCAGACGGTCTGCAACTCGCTCCGAAAGATCTTCTGGGAGAACATGCGGGAGCTCAAGGTGCTCAAGTCGTGGGACGACTTGTGGACGTGGTTTGATGCAAGGGATATTTACTTGTACGGCGCGCTCAACTTGTGGAACGTGCTCAACACGCTGCTCGACGAGAACCGCATCCTCGAGACGGACTTTGAGAACGAGGCGGCTTACCACATTGGCCACTTTGCCGACACGTGGGTGGCTAAGGAAGGCAACGCCGAGAAGCTGGTCCGTTGGGATCCGTCTGACGGGCCGTTGTTGCCGCTGCTCACCGTGGAGGACTGGAAGGCCATGGGAAACGTCACCGACGATGCCATGCCCATCATTTCGAAGGCTCTCAGACGCCGACGGGAGCTCATCCTCGCGGGGGAGAGTACCGGTCAGCACGTGCCAAGAGACCTTGTGTCGTCGCTGCGCAAGAATGAGCTTCAGAACTGGCTTGGTATGTTCGACTCGGAGGAACTTGTCGATGCAGATACTAACCCTTCTACAGCTGGTGAAAAGATCTTCCTCCCCAACGGCCTCCCCTCGCCTCCAGAAGCCACATCGCATCACGCTTCTCCAGCCACGCGCAACGCACCGGCGCCCTTCTACGTGCACGAGGGGAATCACTACTACATGCCTCCGCAACCCGACCTGACTCCCGAGGCGACGACCAACAGCGCCGTCGAGGCGTTGCACGAGTCTTCTCAGGCTCCGTACCAGGGCATCCCCATTGCTAACGGCAGCAGCAGGCCGTTGCCCAAGCGACCCGTCAAGGAGGCTGCTTCTTCCACTTCTAGCGAGGAGTCTCTTGAGCCCTCGCCCGAGCAGAGTGACGCGAGAACTCGGTCTCGCACGCCTTCGCCCACGCAGTCTCTCCGGGCCGAGGCCGGTTCTCCGACCGAGTCTCACCAGCTGGTGACTCCCGACATTTCGCCTCCGGGACCGAGCAACAACGTCGGGCCCAACAATAGCTTCGGGGCCTGCAACAATGTCGGACCCACGGTGGTCATCTCGGAGGTGTACACTCCTACCAAGGACAAGAGCGGCCTGCCGCGAGCGCAGTCTACGCCGCCGTCGTCGTCGGGCCACAAGAGCTCCGACTCGGAAACTACGGGCGATGATGAGCAGGAGGAAGATTCCGAGGACTCTGTTTCGCCTCCGTTTATGCGTCCTTCGACGGCTCAACCGCGCGCTGAATAGAAATCAGCCGAGGCGCAAGGCCCTTTTGCTCCTGCTCAAAAGGAAGCTGTCGTTGCTCAGAAGCCAGTTGTTGTCGCCCAGTCGAAGCTGGAGCAACTCGCCGCCACCCAGTCGAAGCCTCTTGAGCAACTTGCGCAAGCTCCTCAACTCCAAAATATGCCACCTCCCTCCTTTCCCGTGCCCATGCCACTCCCTCAACACCCAATTATGCCACCTCCTCCCAAGCCCACGCCGGCATCGCTCCCTCTGCCTCCACCGCCTCCTCAGCATCGGCGCCAACCAAACAGGAAGAATCGCCGCGGCCAACACGAGCAGCGCAACGCGACCATGAACGCCTTTGGGACCCAGAACAACCCGGGCATGAACCACGCCAACAACAACGTCACCTGGCGTCCCCAGAGCGTCGGCTCGCGGATTCCTCCTCAGCAGCAGCAGCAGCATCAGCAGCAGAACCAACAGCAGAACCAACAACAGAAACATCAACAGACGCAACGCCAGAGCAGCAGCGAAACCTGCCCAAACCACGACTTCATCGGCGGCGTCGGCTACACTCTCTGCCCCTGCGTGACTTGCAATAGGAATAACCGCAGCGTCTTCGTCCGGGCCAACGACTTCCGCAGCGAGCACTTTACCGACCTTCGCACGCGCATCAAGTTTGGCATGCAGGACCGCTTCGGCCCGGTCGAAGAAGTCTTCCAGTCGCCGACGACCCTCATCACGGCCTTCATCGTGCGCTTCATGGACGAGGCGTCTGTCGGAGCCGCCTTGACTTTCGCCAACGGCACCATGCCCGAAAAGGCGCTCGGCGTCATCATTCGTCCGGCCATCAGGTCCAAGTGGATGAGCCTCGAGATGGGAGCGCTGGTGCCGCCGATCAGAGACGAGCAGAACATGGTGCCTCCTCAGTACGGATACAATGCCTCCACGGAGTCGCAGGTGCCCGCCTTTCAAGGCGGATATGCCCCGATGCCGCAGGGACAGCCCAACGTCCATCTTTCCGGTTTCAACGGCCAGCCCCTCGTCAACGCGAACATGAACGCGGCCCAGTATCCCTTCACTCGCACCTATTACCCTCCTCCTACCGGCTACGCCATGCAGCCGGCCTTCAACGGGCCCCAGCAGATGCAGACGCAGACGCAGCAGCAGCAGCGCAGGGAGTCACCTCCCAATCACCAGCAGCAAGCCCAGGCCGGTGTCCGAAACGGCTTCCAGAAGAAGGGTGCTGTCGCGCACGTCGACGCGGCTCAGGCCAATGGTGGCAAGAAATCGCGAGATGGTTCGCCTGAGAAGAAGAGACCGCGAGTTGCGCTGCCTGAGAGGCCCAAGGCTGGTGTTGAACAGGGGTCGAAGCAGACGGATTCTGCTCCTCGGCTTGAAGAAAAGTCAGATGACGTTTCTGATGCTCACGACGCCGTTGGCCAAACTCTGGAGATGAAGTCTGACAGCGCTCCTCAATCCCAGGAGAAGCAGCTCGACGATACTCTCCAGCTCCAAGGAACGAAGTCCGACGATGCGCTCCAACTTGAAGAGAAGGAGCTCGACGAGATTCACCAACCTCAAGAGAATAACGTCGCTCGCCAGTCTCAAGACAGGAACCTCGACAACGTTGACCAGCTCCAAGAGAAGAAGTCTGACGATGCTCCCCAACCCGAAGAGAACAAGTCTGAAGCCTCTCCAGTCAACAACAAAGTCAACCTCCCCGATCAAGAGACGAAGCTCGAGCCTCAACCAAAGACGAAGCCCCCCGAGTCGAAGCCTTGCAGGACTTCCCACGCCCGAACCGCAAGCATGTACACCAACAAGGAAATTGACGAGCGCAAAAGAGTCTGGGCGCGGATCCCCATGCCGCTGGACCCTCGCAAGACGCGAGCCGCTTCGATGGCGTGTCATTGCGAGATGGAGAGCAAGGTTGAGGACAGGATCGAGGACAAGATCGGAGCCAAGATCGAAGCCCAGATCGAGAACAAGTCCGAAAGCAAGTCGGAGGACAAGGTCCAAGAGAAGACTGGGGACAAGACCGAGGTCAAAATCGAGGCCAAGAACGAGACCAAGGCGGACACCAAGCCCGACGACGTGGTCATCGAAGATGCATCTAACGAGTCATGGTGCGGCGAGGGCATTCTGACGCCCAAGAGCGACAGCTCCATTGTTGCCGACGATAAGTTCGAAGCTGTTGGTTTGATGCGCTTGGTCGAGGGAGACGAGGCGACTGGAGATGCCCGAGAGGCGACCAAGCAGTTGACCCAGACCTCCAAGGAGGTTCAGTCTATCAACCAGGTTGTTCAGCCTATCGAGCAGACTACGCAGTCTATCGACCAGGTCACTCAGCCCATCGAACAAGTTACTCAGCCTACCGAACAGGTCACCCAGACTACCGAACAAGTTACTCAGTCTATCGAACAGGCTCCTCAGTCCGTCGAACAGGTCAACCAGCCCGTCGACCAACCCATCGAGCAGTCTAGCAAACCCCCTCGCCACAAACCCAACAAGAGCGTCAGCGGAAAGCGAGCCAAGGACAGCGTCCAGACATCCCGCGCTGCCACACCCGTCCCTGTCGATGACAAGGAAGTCAGCCAGCCCCAGGCCCAGGCCCAGACCGCAGCAGGCACCGTCCGAAAGAAGAAGAAGAACAACAATAAGAAAAAGGCCAAGAACACCATCGAGGGCCCCTCTACTTTTGCCGAAATGGAACAGGACATTCAGGCTTACATCGCCAGAGCCTCTTCGTTGTCTCGCCCATATCACACACGACAAGACACACGTCAAGACTCACGACAGGACTCGCGACAGGACCTGCGACACGATTCGGTCGGCCCATCGTTTGACCCCTACGCCACCATCCTCCGAAGCAAGCGTTCCCTTTCCATTTCTCCCACCAAGCGCGTCCACGTCGAAGACTTTCAGCAGTTCTGTCACCAGCAGCAGCAATTCACCTCCAACCCCCACTCCCAAGACGACGCCAACAACGTGAGCGGCTACCGTCAAACCGCTGGCGGCTCGCTGCGCTTGAAGAAGCACCGCAAGGGCCGGTCCTTTGCGACGCAGCCCCCGGTGGCCGAGGAGCGACCGGACATGCCATCTTCGAGCGCAGGCACCGACACGCGCTCGACGACAGAGGTCGACTGGACGCATTCTCCTCCCGACCACTCCTGCCCCAGCACGCAGTACACCATTCCCTCGGGACTCAGCCGTCTCAACCCCCGCGCCAAGGACTTTACCTCGCCCGACAGCTCGCCCGTCAAGCTCATCGGCATCTTCCGTCCTCTCCGGGGCAACAGCAACAACGAGCCGACCAAGCCAGAGGTTGCTTCTTCTTCGACCCCCGCGGGCAAGAAGGCCCAGACCCAGACCCAGACCAAGACGCCCAAGCGCAACAACAACAAGGCAGGCAAGGGAAAAGAACCCGAGGCAGCAGCACCCAAGGAGCCCAAGACGCCGGAGCGAGGCGGGGACAAGAAGGCGGCCAAAGTGAATATAGAGGATTGGCCGTCGCTGCCGACCCCGCGCGCCGTCAACAATGCTCGGTCGCCTCCGTCGCTGTGGGGGAAGAAGAGTCCCGAGAGCAAGGCGAGCTCGCCCATTAGCCAGTAGGCGGGGGAGTGGTTGTTTTCAGAGAGAAGATGCAAGGAAGTAGTATGTGAGCATCAGAGATGTGCCGGCATGGAAAAAGTGCTTGTTTTTAGTCGGTTTATCGTGTCCCGTTCGCCAGTGCTCTTAGCCAAGAAACAAGCATGATTTCAACTTTGTTCTTTTTTTGCTCTCCCGCAATGTGTGGATGTACATGGTAAATCGTAGCATATCTCTCTCTCGGCCGTCTCGTGGCCTAATCCCGTCCCGAGTTGTGATGTCCTCCCTCTGATGGTTCCTCTCCCTTTGCCTGATCTCGGCCCTCGCACATTGTACCGCTCCTTCTATTCTCTCTTTCGCCTAGAGCACCTCATCATCACGCAGCCTTGACCAGGTTGCTGACCGTGTCCTCAATCTCCTTGTCCGACAGACCCTCGAGGATCTGCGACTTTTCGGTCCCGCGCTCTATTATTCCCCTGTCAGTCACAAGTCGAAAAAGCCATTCTTGTGAAAACGAACCGTATCGGGCGTACACCTTGGGCTGGGTACCGGCGGCCTCGCGGATGAGGATGGGGACGTTGGGGTTGTTGCGCTTCATGGTCGGGTACGCTCGGGTGATGAAGGAGCTATGCCCTCGAGATGTCAGTCTTTGTCCGTTGGGTTCAATTGATCAGGGGTCAACTGGGCGTGTAGAGGGGTTGTCGAGTGAAGTGCCAATGGCTCAATATCCAATTGCTCGTCGTCGTTGTCGCTGGGCAGATGGGAATCAACGCATAAAACCTACCGGACAGCCGCGCTCTGCTCCGACGTCTGGCAGAAGAGGAAGCGGACCTCGCGGAGGGACTTTGTGAAGGCGTACTTGGCGGACATGTTGTCGAGGATATCGAGCGTTGAAGCGGTCGTGATTTCGGCGGACGATTCGACGGGCGGTTCGACGAGGGGGTGACGTTGTTCCTCAGGAAGCGGAAGACGGAAACAAAAAGGTGCTGGGTAATGCCGAGCTTGTGGTTGGCAAAGGAGTGGAGCGCTTTCCCGCAATTGGCGCGCGTGAGTGGGCAGAGGGAGTTGTGCAACTTTTGCATAAAACGGGAATGGAGCTAGCGGCGGATGCACTAATTGTTTGCACCTTGCCTAAAACTTATTCCAATTTGTTCATTTCTCAAGTTACGCTCCTTTACCTTTTGAAGTATCAACGTTTCATCTCACCTCCGTATAGTACATCGTTCGACGACCACATGACAGCCATCTCCTTGTGAAACGGCTCGAGAATCTTATCATTAGCCTTGCTCCGACTCCACGGCTCCTCCCACGCCGGTCGCAGCATGGCCTTGACGTACTCCCAGTAGGACGGATAGTAGCCCGCATACTCCCAATCCAAGATGGCTGTAGCTTATCTCCTTGGACCAAAATATTGCGAAGGTCAAATTCTCCATGTGTCAGGATGAATTCATCGTGGCCATTCATAACGCTCAGCCAGGCAGTACATCTCCACTCGGCAAATCCATAGACTTTATCCTACTTCATGGCTTTCACAATGCCGTGGTTGAACTCTTCCTCAGTTTTGTACGGTCCGTACGCTTCCGAATCCTCATCAAAGTACTGGTCGTTGCATTGCGAGCCGTCGATGCACCCAATGTAGCTGCCCTTGAACTGGCGCAGCTCGGCCATGTCGCGGAGTTGAGATGTGACGGGCTCGCGCTCGGCTTCCTGCATCTCACCCCGCGCACGCTCGAGCGTCTTCCCTTGCACGAAATCCATGACAATGACGACCTGTCTACTTTCATCGTCGCGGTAAGCGTTTTGAACCGCGGGAACCGGTATCGACGTGTTGTTGCGGATGAATCGCATGGTTTCGACCTCTGCCATGCGAGTGTGTGTTTTGACCACGGTGTTGGGATCGATCCTATACAATGGGGAGAATGCCAGCATTTCGCCTTTGGAAAGTTGCTCTGGGGTGATTCTTCGCGTCATGATTAGCTGCAATGACGGCCCGGTGCGCAACTGCGCCAAAGAGTTTCAAGTTTGGCTTGGAGCGGGAAAATCGACGTCGTGGAGGGTCAGACCGAAAAACTTCTGGATTGCACGTGACGACCAGGTACGTATATTGTAGACAAAAATACAGGTAGGCAAGTGTTCACCCCCTTCCAATCCTCAGAACTTCCACTGGAGCTGCCTTCCTGCAATGAGCGCGCGTGGGTGGGCAGAGATGTGGGAAGGAGCTTGGAAGTGAGGGAAGGAGGGGGCCCCTCGGGGTGTATTTAACCGGGGTTTTTTGGCCCCTAGAACTTCGATCAGACAAGCATCATTTTCTTCTTGGACCTTGGACATATTCATTTTTCTAGAGAGTTGTGCATCATAAAGACGGACATTACACATACCCTCTTCGCCTGAGCAGTAAAACCCCGCAACGCCCAACTAATGAATGGCTCACATGTGCCTCGTATTCTAACCTGGTAACTCTACCCGGATCCTGCTCAAATCAATCTGGAGCCGTCTCACTTGGCTGCTTGGAGGTTTAGTTCTTTGGCTTCTTAGACAAACGCTAAGATATGGCCAGACCTAAATCATACAACAGACTGGACTATGGGCGACAATTGCTAAATAGGACAGCAGATTTTGATAACTTTTTATCGCTATATTATATATATACCTTATGATTTAAGACTTCGAAATGCTCAAAGGGGGTGCATGCGGGGTCTCCTGCATCATTCCCCCATGTCACCTGACTTGACCAGTTCCTCAGACATGATTTGTGGTGTTTCTGCCTTAGGTAAATAAGCAGCAATGATCCGGCATCTTCAGCCGCATGAGGCGAGCTCACAACAAGCTTCAAGCTTTGGCATAAAGTTCGACTCTTAGAAACACCAAACAGGTGGATTCTAATATCGTTATGATACTCTCGCCTTCACCAAAAAGAAGGAAAACGGAGAGGGAAGGTAGGGCATCATTCGGTCCGATCGATGGACGAAATATCTTCGCCGGGATCAATGTCTCGGACAATGGAAACTTCAACGTTCAATTTCCCCAGCCACCTGGTCTGTCCCGATAGCCCTTCCTGCTATAATCTAGCTTAGCTAACTTGTCTTTCCTTCTACATTAAGACGACACGAACAAGCAATGCCTCAGAGACCTGCGCGAGACTGACCCTCGCCACGACAAGACGCGCATCCAAGAGACAAAGGGCGGCCTGCTCAGGGACTCGTACCGCTGGATCCTCGGCAACAACGACTTCCAGCGATGGCGTGACGATCCGCAGAACCAACTGCTCTGGATCAAAGGCGACCCTGGCAAGGGCAAGACGATGCTGCTATGTGGCATCATCGACGAGCTAGAGAAGGAACCCGATAATCGCCTGTCCTATTTCTTCTGCCAGGCCACCGAGGCACGACTGAGTAATGCGACGGCCGTGCTGCGCGGTTTGATCTACCATCTCGTCGTTCAAGAGCGGCGGCTCGTCTCGCACGTCCGAGGCAGGTACGACCATGCCGGCAAGTCTCTCTTCGAAGATGCGAATGCCTGGGTTGCCCTGTTGGAGATCTTTACCGCCATTCTGCAGGACCCCTCCCTGAAGAGTACCTTTATCATCATCGACGCACTCGACGAATGTGTGACTGACTTGCCGCAACTCCTCAACTTCATTACCCAGAAATCGTCTTTGACCTCCCGTGTCAAGTGGCTCATTTCAAGCCGCAACCATCTGGATATTGAGGATGAGCTGAATCATGCGGAGCGGAAAGTCAGAGTGCAACTCGAGTTGAACCAAGACTCAATCGCCGAGGCTATTAAAAGATACATTCAGTGCAAGGTGGATCAATTGGCACTCAAAAAGAATTACAATGATACGACAAAAAGCGATGTCTATCACCACCTGACTTCTAATGCTGACGGCACTTTCCTCTGGGTAGCCTTGGTTTGCGAGAGGCTCGCCCTTCGTAAGACCCGAGCAATGAACGCTTCGGCTGCTGTGAAGCAGTTTCCGCCAGGGCTGGATCCTCTCTACATGCGAATGATGGAATATATTCATGAGTTGGAAGAAAATGTCATGGACTATTGCAAGAAGATCTTGGCTATTGCCTCGCTCGTCTACCGCCCTATTAACTTGGAGGAACTGAAGGTTCTTGATAAGTCGGCTGAGGACTTAAACGACAATGACTTGGAAGAAATCATCGCGCTCTGCGGATCTTTCTTGACACTTCGGCAAGGTGTTATATATTTCGTGCATCAATCGGCTAAGGATTTCCTGCTCAAGAATGCGTCAGAGCAAATCCTACCCTCTGGCATTACGCACCAGCACCAAGCCCTCTTCTCAAGGTCGCTAAAGGCTCTCTCAACGACTATCAAACGCGACATTTGCGGACTGGACGACCCAGGATTCCCAATTGATAAGGTCTCGCTGCCTAAGCTAAAACCATTGTCTCCCATTCGATACTCTTGCATCTACTGGATTGACCATCTCCACGACTCGGATTCCACAGAGATCAAGGATGCTCTACAGGATAAGAGCGACATCCATAGATTCATCCAGAAGAGGTACCTGCATTGGTTGGAATCTCTTAGTCTCTTGCGCAGTATGTCAGATGGAATTAAGGCAATTCAAAAGCTTAAGGCTTTAGCGGTGAGTTAATCTAGGAGTATACTGGAAGCAGTCTAATACTTCTATAGCAAAACGTGGGAGCGCTACAACTAATAAAACTGCTCCAAGATGCGTGCCGTTTTATTCTACCTTGTGTTCAGGTTATTGAAACTGCTCCATTGCAGGTCTATACATCAGCACTCGTGTTCAGTCCTGAGCATAGCCTTATCAGGGAGCTCTTTAGGAGCGAGGAGCCAGATTGGATAATACTAAAACCTAGAATGGAACCGGAGTGGAACGCATGCGAGCAGACGCTCGAGGGCCACGGCGGCTCGGTGAGGTCGGTTGTCTTCTCAGCGGACGGCCAGCGGCTCGCATCCGCCGGCGACGGGACGGTCAAGATCTGGGATGCAGCGACGGGCGCATGCGAGCAGACGCTCGAGGGCCACGGCGGCTGGGTGACGTCGGTTGTCTTCTCAGCGGACGGCCAGCGGCTCGCATCCGCCGGCGACGGCACGGTCAAGATCTGGGATGCAGCGACGGGCGCATGCGAGCAGACGCTCGAGGGCCACGGCGGCTGGGTGACGTCGGTTGTCTTCTCAGCGGACGGCCAGCGGCTCGCATCCGCCTCCGGCGACGGGACGGTCAAGATCTGGGATGCAGCGACGGGCGCATGCGAGCAGACGCTCGAGGGCCACGGCAGCTCGGTGAGGTCGGTTGTCTTCTCAGCGGACGGCCAGCGGCTCGCATCCGCCGGCGACGGGACGGTCAAGATCTGGGATGCAGCGACGGGCGCATGCGAGCAGACGCTCGAGGGCCACGGCGGCTGGGTGACGTCGGTTGTCTTCTCAGCGGACGGCCAGCGGCTCGCATCCGCCGGCGACGGGACGGTCAAGATCTGGATGCAGCGACGGGCGCATGCGAGCAGACGCTCGAGGGCCACGGCGGCTGGGTGAGGTCGGTTGTCTTCTCAGCGGACGGCCAGCGGCTCGCATCCGCCTCCGGCGACGGGACGGTCAAGATCTGGGATGCAGCGACGGGCGCATGCGAGCAGACGCTCGAGGGCCACGGCAGCGCGGTGACGTCGGTTGTCTTCTCAGCGGACGGCCAGCGGCTCGCATCCGCCTCCCGCGACGGCACGGTCAAGATCTGGGATGCAGCGACGGGCGCATGCGAGCAGACGCTCGAGGGCCACGGCGGCTGGGTGTGGTCGGTTGTCTTCTCAGCGGACGGCCAGCGGCTCGCATCCGCCTCCGACGACGGGACGGTCAAGATCTGGGATGCAGCGACGGGCGCATGCGAGCAGACGCTCGAGGGCCACGGCGGCGCGGTGAGGTCGGTTGTCTTCTCAGCGGACGGCCAGCGGCTCGCATCCGCCTGCGACGGCACGGTCAAGATCTGGGATGCAGCGACGGGCGCATGCGAGCAGACGCTCGAGGGCCACGGCGGCTGGGTGACGTCGGTTGTCTTCTCAGCGGACGGCCAGCGGCTCGCATCCGCCGGCGACGACCGCACGGTCAAGATCTGGGATGCAGCGACGGGCGCATGCGAGCAGACGCTCGAGGGCCACGGCGGCGCGGTGTGGTCGGTTGTCTTCTCAGCGGACGGCCAGCGGCTCGCATCCGCCTCCGACGGCACGGTCAAGATCTGGGATGCAGCGACGGGCGCATGCGAGCAGACGCTCGAGGGCCACGGCGGCTCGGTGTGGTCGGTTGTCTTCTCAGCGGACGGCCAGCGGCTCGCATCCGCCTCCGGCGACGGCACGGTCAAGATCTGGGATGCAGCAACGGGCGCATGCGAGCAGACGCTCGAGGGCCACGGCGACTGGGTGTGGTCGGTTGTCTTCTCAGCGGACGGCCAGCGGCTCGCATCCGCCTCCGACGACCGCACGGTCAAGATCTGGGATGCAGCGACGGGCGCATGCGAGCAGACGCTCGAGGGCCACGGCGGCTGGGTGTGGTCGGTTGTCTTCTCAGCGGACGGCCAGCGGCTCGCATCCGCCTCCGACGACGGGACGGTCAAGATCTGGGATGCAGCGACGGGCGCATGCGAGCAGACGCTCGAGGGCCACGGCGGCGCGGTGACGTCGGTTGTCTTCTCAGCGGACGGCCAGCGGCTCGCATCCGCCTCCTACGACGGCACGGTCAAGATCTGGGATGCAGCGACGGGCGCATGCGAGCAGTCCCTCGAGGTTGGTCGGCAGTTGGCTAACCTTTCATTCCACACCAACTCTTTGCTCTCTACCGATATTGGACTTCTAAACCTAGATGCTCCACACCTCCTACCTGCGCCTAATGATCAGTTAGCTGATGCAACTTTGCGGCCTATAAACTGTGGTTGGGGTATAAGCACTACTGGTAAATGGATTCTGAAAGATGGAAAGAATTGGCTTTGGCTCCCTGTAGAGTACCGAGGGCCAGTATCGGCTGTGATGGAATCAGCGGTTGCCATTGGCTGTACTTCTGGTCGTGTATTAGTAATGAGGTTTTCTTAGCTCAATGTGTCTAATAGTGAGACGCTCAAATTGAATCTTTTGTCTCATCTTTTTATTTTTTTCTGCGCTTAAGGAGGGTTATAGGGGGCAAGATAAATATATATTAAGAAGTATTGCCACCACTTGATCTAATATTAAATAGTGGCAAAGAGAAGCCTATAGAATAGCTAGAAAGGCTAATGTAGACCTTTCCACAAGAGATGGCAGTTGCCACTCTTGCTACCAGTTTAGCAAGCAGCTTCCAGTTGATTCTCTTAAATATCACGAGATCTGTTGAATTGGATCATGTAATTAGTCCAGAAGTTGGTGCCTGAGGCATCATGATGAATGGTGTGGAAAGGTCATATGACTGATCAGCGACCGCGCGCGGTCGCTAGGGAAAAAAGGGGGCAGTGCGGACGATGAAGGAAGAGAGACAAGACAACACAGACGAATTGATCACACGATTGACGGTGCTCACGAAGCTATTCAACAAGATCCCCTTCAATCCACCAAAGCGCACGTTATATATATAGTTAAAAGGTGAGGATGATCAATTACATATAGAGCTCTATATCATATATCATCTATTAGCGACATATGCAAATCTACTTACGACCATAAAGAACGTACCTTATCACCATATTGAGATATAGATAAATCACTTTAATGCGTGCAATATATAAGGCAAGGCCCTTTCTCGTTGAAGAGGGCCTCTATTTTCACATCAAATACCATCGTAAAGATATATAACTAACCGCAGCTAAAGTCATCATCAAAGCCCTCGCGATATCCCTAATCGCATTTCCTATTACTCCTTCAAATGTTAATTGGGGGGGTTCCTGTCTCTATACAATCTCTCTTATACACCGATATCCCTCTCAGAGGCATCCCATATATCTCTTATGCCTCGCCGCCCTGAGACAGGCTCTGCCGCCATTTCAAACCCTACATCCTGTTCAGCCCGTTCGTTCTCAGCCTTATCCCAATCAAGATAACTCATCATCTCCTCCTTAGTCTATTCTCTAATGCCAGTCTCCCCTCTGCAATGCTTCCCCATCTGCTTATAGTCCAGGCACCAGTCATATTCCGCCTTGCTGTAGCGTATCAGCAGCTTCATGGCCTCGCGGTATAGCTGATTGGTCTTGGCCCTCCCCCCCCCCCCCGGGGCAATATTGCGTACCAGGCCGCTTGTGCATCTTTGTATCGCTGGAAGATGTCTCGGGGGTCATCGGCCCGTACGACAGGCGCCGCCGGGGGGGGTTGGTGGTAGGGACGGCCGCGGATTTGGGTGCCGAAGGAGAGACTACCGGGGTAATCGTATGCGTTGTGTGCGTTGTTGTAATGGTCTCGGATATGATAGGTGACCCCGATAGAGGTGGCGGCGAAAGTGAGCGAGTTACAGAGCGAGTGGATGTATGTATCGTCGTATGCGTTGCAGCGGAGGCTTGGGTCGGCATCGGCAAGATATCCTTATAGCGCAAAAGGCACGCTTTAGAGTTCATCTTATGGCTCTGGATATAATACCTTGAGCACGTTGGCGGTACCTTTGGGCATGCTGAATTCTCAATAGCTTGGAATGAGGAAGGTTCGCGCTGCGTACTTGATGGTGGCAGTGTCAAACTGGCTGCTAGGCGGTCGAACTGCTTGTGAGGCTCAGTTATAAGCTGGGGGGTCCCTGAACGTTGAAGATGCCAGTGAGAATGGAAATCGCGTAGTTGAAGGGGCTTCTCTTGTAACAATAGAGGCTGAAGGGTGTGGGCACGAGGGAGACCAAGAGTCTTGGTGAAGATGCCTGTACATAGAGGAACCTCTTCCAGTAGGCGTTCCCGCTGAGCTCCAACCTTCCGGAAGGCTTCGTGAGAGATCCAACCACGGATATTGCCGTATAATGCCTTAGATAACCCAAAAGGTATGCTGGTCTGCTGCCGGGCCTGATTTGCTTCGAGCTCGGTAACTTGATTTGCTATCACAAGCTTGATGATCCTCCAGGCCTCAAATAGGACAACTTAGGTGGTCTTCAGATGGCCTTTAATAAGCTGGTAAATGCCCTTGGCTCGTAACGTGACAAATTGATCAAAGTGAAGGTATTGATGAACCTAGGCCTTGACAAACCTCTCCTTATAGAGGTCCAACCAGGTCTGCAAATGTAGGCTACCTCGTTGACATGCTCAGGAAGGTATCGCTCCTTAAACTTCTCGAGCCGCTCGTTGTAGATATCCTCACTCGTTGAGGCGACGATTTCATGCCACGATCTATAGAAGTGCTTCCATTCCTCGTGTCCCTGGGGGTTGCCTTTATCTCGAGTGAAGGCGAGCATATAATAGCTCAGGACTGCCTTGTTGATATGCCATAAGCACAACAGCAAGGGTGACTCCGGAAAGCACATTGAAGAGGAAAGAGCATTCATACAGGCAAGACAGCGATCCGTATCACAGTTGGAAGGGCTATACTGTGAAGTTCATACAGATTCCGTAGCTGCCTAAGGGCCTAAATGAAGTCACCCTCTTCCTCGCCGCTAAGGAATATAAACGCGATACAGAAGAATCGATGGCAGGCATTAACCCCAACTATATCGAGAAGAGGCATCTTATACTTATTGGTTTTATATGTGCAATCTAATATAAGTACTTCAGGATATGATTTAAGGTATCCTAATGACTTCGGATGTGCAAAGAATACTGCCACAACCCTGCCGCTCTCGTCAAGGCGAATTTGGCTCCAGAAGCCCTCGCTTTGAAGCTGCTCAGTAAGGGCATGTATATTGCTTTGGCCTCTAGCAAGGTCACGCTTTGACCCATGCAATGCAATTATAAATGTCCTGCTGTATGGCGAGAGTATCTGATTCTATGTGTAAATAGGATCTGATCTCCTTTGGCGCAACACCAGCGTTAGCAAGTTGGCGGACTGTTGATTCGTCTGAGTGTGATAGTTGGCAATGAATTGGATGTGCCACTTAATGGAGGCTTGGTTCGTAGTTGTGCAACGCGAAATCAGCCCTAGGGCGATGCCTCAGGGTCCATATACCCTTACACAAGCTCTGCTTCGCCGTGATAGAGAAGGGGCATCCCGTACGTCGTGATGAAGTATCCCGCCGCCGTGCCTTCAAGGAGCTCAAAGGGGGCTTGGGGCCGGAAGGTGTACGCCCCGTTCCACGGTCACAGTTGTAGATGACTCCAATTCGGCCATTGGGGGTCTTCCAAGAGCTCTTTACGGCGAAGGCATACCCTCGCGGCGCTGCCCAGGCATTGATTGCGATGACTAGCTCCTCTCGTGATCGGTATTCGCCTTCGGGGGGAGCACATCGTCGGGGAAGGATCGTGAGGGGTCAATTGGCTCCATGATGACGGGGTAAAGGCACAGTAAGGCAAATTGATGTCATATAAGCCGTTTGCCGGTCAATTGTGTGAGGCAATTCGCGGTGGCTCTTACCTAACAGATCTTGTTTGCACAGCCAGCTGTGCGGGTCACGTGGTCTATTCGCACAGCCGGCGGTCAACTGTAGGGTAGGTCGCAGGAGACTGGAAAGTCGGAGAGAGGGATGCAAACGGAGGGATGAGGCACCTGAGGTCTAAACCAATAGAAACAAAGAAGGATCAGTTGATCAACCAATAAGAATTAATAATAATAATGATGATGATAATAAAAGCCAGTAAAAGATCAATAAAAACCAGGGGGAAAAGTGCATGCCCTCCTTCGCTGTTGGAAGGGAAAACGATCCCTCTTTATGCCTCCGGCAGCCACCGTTCCAAAGCTCAGACCATCACCTAATCTCAGCAACCAATTAAAATCCTCCACTAGCCACACCTCTAGCCACAGTGGCTCAAATCCTCCAACCCACGAAAATCCCTGCCACACTACGTCTAACCCGGCCTATACCAGCTGCTAATGAGCTTCCCCGTGGCGGGGTCGACTGGGGGATTGGGCCTGGCTCTCGGCGAGCATGGTTAGATACGATGACATTCTTGAAACCGTCTTATTGCCGAATGTCGTTGCACTGCGCCTAATGGTCAGCCGAACATTCGAATTCATCTTCCCTCTAAAATTGAGGTTTGGCAAATTGATTCCCAGAGCGATGATGCTAGAGCAGTACGCAAGACTATGAATGCTAGTAAAGTCGGGCGGCTCAAACAGATCCTTCTCGAACGGCCCCTTGCCGTCATTCTCGGCCGTCGCCCAGGGCAGCCTCCGGATGATTCTAAGACGAGCTTTTCTTCAGAGCAGCATCTTGAAGCCCCATGTCATCCCTATAGCGCGATGATGGTCCAACAAGCAACCTCCAGCACATCCACTGAGACTTCAAGGACCGTTTCCTAATCGCCCTGGGGTGGGTCTTCGACGGCTGAGGCAGGCGACAAACCGACTGATCAGGACCGGTTCGAGAGAGCTTCGGCGGCGGCGATGCTGAGTCGCTTGGTCCTGAAGTTGAGGAGGGCGGGCAGTTGGACCCGGGGAGCCAGGCATCTATGTGGCTCGTACGGAGCGCAATGGAACAGGTACTCTCCCTCAAAACTATCCTATAGGCTGTAGCCGCGCACATTCAAAACGCTACGTGCTTTACATATGGCGGTCAAGAATTTGTGCCGGCTGTCGCCTCTAAGGGAGGCTCCCCTGAGTCTATCCTGCATGTTGACGACGCAAGAACTGCAGCCACCATCGCGTACCACATACCAACTCAATTGTTCATCAAAACTGCGCCGCAGCAGAATCCAATATAGAGATTCCATTAATCGGTCATTGTGAAGAGCCGAGCTTGTAGTTTTGGCCGATCTTTTGGATTCCAAAAATGACGGTATAGTCTCGAGTATCTTGTCGGATAAGCTCGATTGGCGTCTCAAGGCCTCAACGGCGGCGCCTCTGACGTCCCAGTTCTCGTCCCCGAGCAGCGCCGCAATGGTCTCGACCGTCGTGTCGGACAAGCTCGATTGGCCTCCCAAGGCCTCAACGGCGGCGTCTCTGACGTCCCAGTTCTCGTCTCCGAGCAGCGCCGCAATGGCCTCGACCGTCGTGTCGGACAAGCTCGATTGGCCTCCCAAGACCCGAACGGCGGCGTCTCTGACGTCCCAATTCTCGTCCCCGAGCAGCGCCGCAATGGCCTCGACCGTCGTGTCGGATAAGCTCGATTGGCCTCCCAAGGCCTCAACGGCGGCGTCTTTGACGAAGCCGTGCTCATCCCCGAGCAGCGCCGCAATGGCCTCGACCGTCGTGTCGGACAAGCTCGATTGGCCTCCCAAGACCCGAACGGCGGCGCCTCTGACGTCCCCGTTCTCGTCCCCGAGCAGCGCCGCAATGGCCTCGACCGTCGTGTCGGATAAGCTCGATTGGCCTCCCAAGGCCTCAACGGCGGCGCCTCTGACGTAGCAGTCCTCGTCGCCGAGTAGCGCCGCGATGACCTCGACCGTCGTGTCGGAGAAGCTCGATTGGCCTCCCAAGGTCCGAACGGCGGCGTCTCTGACGAAGCCGTGCTCATCCCCAAGAAGCGCCGCAATGGCCTCGACCGTCGTGTCGGATAAGCTCGATTGGCCTCCCAAGGCCTGAACCGCGGCGCTTCTGACGTCCCCGTTCTCGTCCCCGAGCAGCGCCGCAATGGCCTCGACCGTCGTGTCGGACAAGCTCAATTGGCCTCCCAAGGCCCGAACCGCGGCGTGTCTGACGGCCAAGTTCTCATCGCCGAACAGCGCCGCAATGGCCTCGACCGTCGTGTCGGATAAGCTCGATTGGCCTCCCAAGGCCTCAACGGCGGCGTCTTTGACGAAGCCGTGCTCATCCCCGAGCAGCGCCGCAATGGCCTCGACCGTCGTGTCGGATAAGCTCGATTGGCCTCCCAAGGCCCGAACCGCGGCGTCTCTGACGAAGCAGTCCTCGTCACCGAGCAGCGCCGCAATGGCCTCGACCGTCGTGTCGGACAAGCTCGATTGGCCTCCCAAGGCCCGAACCGCGGCGTCTCTGACGAAGCCGTTCTCATCCCCGAGCAGCGCCGCAATGTCCTCGACCGTCGTGTCGGACAAGCTCGATTGACCACCCAAGGCCCGAACGGCGGCGTGTCTGACGTAGCAGTCCTCGCCGCCGAGCAGCGCCGCGATGGCCTCGACCGTCGTGTCGGACAAGCTCGATTGGCCTCCCAAGGCCCGAACCGCGGCGTCTCTGACGAAGCCGTTCTCATCCCCGAGCAGCGCCGCAATGGCCTCGACCGTCGTGTCGGACAAGCTCGATTGGCCTCCCAAGGCCTCAACAGCGGCGTCTCTGACGAAGCCATGCTCATCCCCGAGCAGCGTCGCAATGTCCTCGACCGTCGTGTCGGACAAACTCGATTGGCCACCCAAGGCCTCAACGGCGGCGCGTCTGACGTAGTCATGCTCGTCGCCGAGCAGCGCCGCGATGGCCTCGACCGTCGTGTCGGACAAGCTCGATTGGCCTCCCAAAGCCCGAACGGCGGCGTCTCTGACGCCCCAGTTCTCATCCCCGAGCAGCGTCGCAATGGCCTCGACCGTCGTGTCGGATAAGCTCGATTGGCCTCCCAAAACCCGAACGGCGGCGTCTCTGACGTCCCAGTTCTCGCCCCCGAGCAGCGCTGTAATGGCCTCGACCGTCGTGTCGGACAAGCTCGATTGGCCTCTTAAGGCCTCAACGGCGGCGTCTCTGACGTCCCAGTTCTCGCCCCCGAGCAGCGCCGCAATGGCCTCGACCGTCGTGTCGGACAAGCTCGATTGGCCTCCCAAGACCCGAACGGCGGCGTCTCTGACGGCCAAGTTCTCATCGCCGAACAACGCCGCGATGGCCTCGACCGTCGTATCGGACAAGCTCGATTGGCCTCCTAAAGCCCGAACGGCGGCGCCTCTGACGTCCCAGTTCTCATCCCTGAGCAGCGCCGCAATGGCCTCGACCGTCGTGTCGGACAAGCTCGACTGGCCTCCCAAGGCCTCAACGGCGGCGCGTCTGACGTAGCTGTCCTCGTCCCCGAGCAGCGCCGCGATGGCCTTAATGGTCTCGTCCGATAAGTATGCGCTCGAATGGCGTAGTGATTCTAGGATTTTCGACCTGTTGCGACTAGAACCGGCTTTCAGGGCGGTCTGTAGGGCTCGTCCTGGAAACTCCATTTCCCTTGCTAGCTGCGAGTGTCCTCTAAAGTCACATTCAAACAGCAGCCATTGTGATAGTGTTTTTTCCAGGCTCGTTCGAATTGGCAACTCCGTGAAAGAGGCTACTTCGCTCAAGCAATGCATAACCAACCGTTGGTGCGTAGGTCCCAAAAGGTCTAGTGGTTTTTCCTCAATTTTGTTGAGGAAGCAGTTTGCTTCCTCTTTGAGTAAGCCGGCAGCAAAGCGCCACACGACATCGTAGCGTGCTGTGTACTTGTGTTGCTGAAGGAAACTGCAAGGTCTGATCTTGATCGGTCCGGTCTTTCCCCTGTTGAAGTCTAGGTATTTGAGATCCTTTTTAGCTTCCCACTGCCGCACAAAATACTGTGCTGCAAAGTACTCTTGAAAGGTCAGGTGCAAGAAGTGATAGCTTCGGTTGTGAGTGTTCGCCGAGTCTGGCGTCCGCAGGAAAGAGAGCTTCTCGAGTCTCTCATTGAGTGATAAACCCGCCTGTCTGGGCATAAAATGCTTAGATATGGCGTTTTGATGTGCTGGCTGAAACTCGATCACATTGCTGCATAGTCCACTAAAGGCGAGGCATCCAAGAAGTTTCTCTTCAACCTCGACGCAGCGTTCAACCTCTGAGGGAAGAGCTTTCCGGATAGAAATCTCACTTTCTTTGCTGAGCCGCGGAATATCCTTGCGCCATAAGCGTTGCACGATGGCCTCGTATGCGGCGGTCATGGTCTCCGGTATACTGTCAACACTGAAGTCTTTGTCCCAGGTGAAGCAGAGCGCGTCCAGCTGGATCGGGATCCGGACAAGATCCTGAATGAGCCGGTGCTTTTGAAGGAACGACTGAATCTCGTCGATCTTTTCTGGTACGATCCTTTCGAGATAGACCTTGACCTGCTTGGGGGAAAATCCGATCGTTTCCAGTTCTAGGTCGGGGCTGTTGAAGCCAGTGGGGTATATGGCATGCGGTCGGGTCGTAATGATGACATCGGGCCGGTTCAAAAGATTTGTGAGAAAACCGGACGCTTGGTGGTCTCGATCCAGGAGCTCAGACACTTCATCCAGACCATCGAGGATAAACAGTGTACCGCGGCTGCCGATGGCCTTCGTGTCAACAGCTTTCCATAATACCTCGGCGAGACCGCGGCCATCATGTTCCATCCTGAAATAGATGTAGTAAAACAGGTCCCCAAGGTTGTAATCCCAGTGAGACCATTCCTTTAGCTCCCGTAACGGCACCCAAAGCACGCGGTCGAACAAGTCCCTCCACCTCCGTATCTTAGGGTCGACAAAGTCATGAACAATCTTCTTACACAGAGTAGTCTTTCCCACTCCCGCCCGTCCTCGGATGAGGATTCGTCTTGGTTTGATCTCGCGACCGTCGGGCCGCTTGCGTGAGTCGAATATTGACGGTAGCTCGATCTGGGCTTTCTCGTCCGGCGTCTCAACCTTCAGCCGCGCGCGGAGCGAAAACGGGGAGGATTGAAGCGCCATATCTCCTTCTGAACCTGTGTCCGGTCTCCCCTTCGAGCGAACTGCATGTCCGCCGGGCTGCACCACAATGGCAAGATTGATGTAGCACTGCTCCATCGGCAAAGACTTGCCCGAGATTCGTTCAATCTTGAGCTTCTCGGGGGTATAGTGTTTGTCGCGTATCCAAGCGTCGATCGTCCGCAGGTCTGCGAGGCAGCGGTCTTCCGTCCGAAAGTAGTTGTTTCCCACATGAATTGTTGCCTCGTTGCATGCATTTATTACTCCCACCGCGTTCAATGCTTCGGATTCCCCAACACGGCCGCGGGGATTGGTGGATCGCCAATCCTCCAGCGAGCGGCCGTCATTCCCGAATGGAACGTTTGCTTTGTCGTCGCCCATTGTTTTTTTTTTTTTTTTTGTTATCTCAATGGCGCTCCCAGCTCCGCTTGTTCCTGACGATGCCGTCTCATTAGCCCCTGCGACAACCAAACACCGAATACAAAATGGCCTTCTGAGAAACTCTCTGGTCCTTACATATGTACGTTTTTTTTTATCGCGATAGCCCGGCGTTCCAGCGCTTCGGAGGAACTGCGGACAGTTCACAGCAAAGGCTAAGATGAGGGAGTGGAGGGAAAGGTTGGATTCTCGTCGTATTGAAGATGATCGCTGAGCAAGTTCAATGATCAACCGCAGAGGTAGCTCGTCACTGGGAGAGGCGACAGCTTATGGCGACTCGAAGGTCGCTGCAAGGTGGATATGACGGCGCCTAATCACGTGCGACGAGAGAATTATGTATGTTTCTCGCTCGCTCCTATGGCCATGTTTGTTGGCTGGGGCCATCTTGTGCGGTTGCCTGACTGCCTGATGACAATAACCGATTTGCCGCTGTTAGGCACAAATATGCGCCACGCAAAAGAAAACAAAATGTGCTCTGCCATCGGTTGGAGGACAATGGCTGGATTGGCAGGTCGCCGAGTCTGCCTGCAAAGGCTACAGGGACGGCCTGATGGCGTGGCAAATCAGAGCGACATGATGGCGAAAGGACAGAGGTCTGCGCATTGGGACATCTGCGGCACCATGTTCGCAGTTCAGCGCGAGCGCGTCGCTGGAACGCGGCAGCCTTCCACGAGGACACGTCGGGGGGCGCTTCCGAAGTCGCAAACAAGAGTGCCCATATAGATCCGCGCGCTTGGCTGTGAATAGAGAATGTACCGGGAGAGAGGAAATGAAATAAATGCATCCGACCGCAGTCGCGTGAACGCCGATCTAGACAGCGGTCCACTGCGCCGTATCTCTTCGTTCTGGTCATTCACCTCGATACTGCATCCTTATAAGCCCGCTATGATTAGCTATCGCGGCCCATTTCCCAAAGTGCTTGCAGTACTCCGTATGGTTCATAAACTCCATTATAGCCTTTGAGACAACGAATGTGTTAGGTATGCTATGCAAATCTGCCTCCCACTGAAATGGTGCCGGCTCTGCGCATACTGGCAAGACCCTGATGGTCGAGAACTGCTCTCGAACCTGGTGTCCAATTTGTACCCCAGCTGTGCCTGTTGCGTCCACCCGTCCCCGCCGAATTGGAGGTTCAGTCCATGACGGCAATGCTCTCCCGTGCTGATCACCAACCTGGACAGCTATAGCGAGTGAGATGACTGCAGAATTAGTGAAATTGCTGGTGTTGGCTGTTGGTGGAGGCGCAGCGAGTTATATATAACTTGTATCAAATCAGGCACAGTTAGAGGCCCCCGAAGGTCTGAGGGGAACCACGTCAGCTTTTGTGAAGATAAAGGGGCTCTCACAATCTCGCCAAGAAATCAGGACAATTCCATCGAGAATCGTGACTGAACCTCAATTTAAACTGAAAGCACTTTACAATGGCGCGTATTGCTACCTTGTCCGATTCGGTAGGAAGCTCTACCGAAACTATCACAAAATTGTCCGTCAATCTCAATAGTAAGTAAAAGCCCGGAGAATCATCAATGTCCTCAAAGACTGACAGGTCTAAGCAGACGAGACCGCCAACGTAGTCAAGCTCGAGTACGACAGCGACACCACCGTGAAGGACTTGAAGCGTTTGCTTCGGGAAAGGCCCTACAGTTTTGATACTGAACGAGTGACTTTCCAAGTCGATACGCCCGGGGGGATGTCTGGTATGTTGGAGGAAGTGGGCGACACGAGACCAGTTCAAGACCTCGCCGAAAGAAGCGGCACGATCAACTTTGAAGGTAGGAAGTCTGCTCCATCAGGTACCCGCCCCGAGAGTACATCTTCTTTCAACGCACGGCTGACCTTACTGTCCTGTATAGGCACGGTAGCGGACGATGCTCCTGACGCAGCAGTCGGTCCATCCGACGCGGTCAGCAGGAATGAGGTTGGGGAAACGAAACTTCGAGGTCAGGCAACGCTCCATGTTGGAGACCGATACGCCGGCGGTGGTGACAGCATCCCCGCATGGTTGAAGAAAGGCGTTTTCAACACAATCAAGAAGCACGATGCAGCCGATAAGACAGAGAGTCACGTTGGAAACATCTCGGGTCTATGAGGAACAGAGGACTTGGAAAGTACCTAGTAAAGAGATATAATTATCGCTATAACACGCGCCCTTCATACCTTAACTACCATATGTATTCCCACTCTGCTGTGTAGATGAACCTTTTGTAGACACAGAACCTGCCTCATTGTGAGTGCGATCCTCCAGTCCTATCGCAGCGCTCAACGCGTCAGCACTCCATTTGTTTCCCAGCACCATATTGGCTTTCTCCTCAATGTTGATAATATTCACGTAGTTCCTAACGGCAATCACCTTGACCTTCTCCTTGACTGCATCGGCCAGAAGCTGGTCGGAACCAGCGGCAGTCTGTTGCAAGACCACCAAACTCTCCTCGTCGCTGATGTCTTCGATCTCCAACTGAACAAGACGACGCCGCTGGACCTCCTCGGCAGGGAACAGATTCTCCAAATCATCAACGAAGCCCGAGGCCTCTTCAATCAATTTCTTAAAGCTCTTAGCGTCGTAGAGCGCCCATGTCGCTTTCTTCACAAGGCTAGTCTCCTTCTGCTTAGGATGGACAACTTTGGCCCATCGAGCGTGGAGGCATCGGAATACGGGCTGGAGTTTCTCATCGCTGAGGCATTCGAGGTCTTCCTTGGGTGCCTTACGCTCGTAGCGCTTGGATGATCTTTGGATAGTTTCGAAAAGCTTTGCAATCTCTTGAAGTATTTCCTGGACCTCCTCTGGCTCGGTAGCGGTGAACTGAGGGTTCTCGTTGATGTTGACGGCCTCTCCCCACCTGTTCAATCGCCGTTTCGCGATGTCGAGCTTGAGGCGATACCGTCCAAAGTCTTGTGTGAAATGCCGACCCAGCTGGACGTACTCGAAGCATTCTATGCATTGCTGGAAGAGACTTGCGAGACCAATAGCACCGGCCACGATGCCGAAGGTTTCCGCCATTTTTGGGAAGAAACGATTAGTTGATACTATGTCGGTAACTAGGAGATGGTGGGAATGCGCGCTGTAGTTGTGCTCGGTTGTTGGTTGGGCTTTCCCGGTACTTATTGAACACCCTTAACTGCATCTCACACGAGGTTACGGGATAACTAGTCTGGCCTGACCTGCGACCACCACATTTGGTGAAGTGGGGGAGGGGAGGGGGGGGGAGGCCTTCACGGGCTTAGCCCGTGACATTACAGTTGGAACAAACGCCTCCAAAATTGGAGGTATAGTGACCCGATTTTGGAGGCATAGGAGTCCAGGAATGGAGGCTAATGTTCTAGTGATAAGAACTGGACGGGACCCAATGCCTCCTAAGAGCTATGGTTGTATGTGCCAGAGATTGAGGAGTTTGGTGTTATATTTGCATGCAGTGAGGATAAAGTCCTTGCGTGACGACGATTCTCTATCCGTCGCTCTTACTTACCAAGGTACGATAGAGATCTCATGTTAACTAGTAATCAAACACACCTCCTCCCGACACACAATGAGCAGCTCGCACGACGACTGGGCCCAAAGACGAAGTCAGACATGGCCGCGAACATGCGTGAGAGCGTTGACAACCGATAGATACCGACAACAGTTCATGTTGTTCATGTTGTTCTTAATCGGCCAACACTTGGACAACCTTGGTCAACCCAAGACATTAAACAGAGGTCGTCTATTCCCTAGGACGCTTCAACGATGATTCGTGCACAAGCAAGAGAAGAGAGGCATTAACACCAGCTTACGTAAGTTCCCTCCGCACGGCTCAACTCCGGCCTCCCGCGTTCCGCGTTCCGGGCCCCGAAAAAATTAACACGCACACCTCACACCTCCAAGCCCATGAAAAAAAGTAGCGGCTACCCGGGGCGTGGCTGCGGCGTAGAGGCGCATGGAGGTACCGAAGACAGGGAGTTTACCCCAGTACGGGACATCAAAGCACCGACCTCTCCGCGGGAATCGGAGGTGACTGTCCTCTTGTACCTACCCAGCTTCAGCTCGTGAGAGAGAGAGCCCAAACTTTCTCCAGAAGAGTGAGACTGCACCCATCCTACGTTTCTTCTTCCCTCTCTACTCCTTCTTCAACGGATATCTGTTGACGGTCAGCTCTACCCCCGGCAAAGGTACGCCTCGCCCACCTTCGTCTTTTTTCCCGGGCTGGGCTTTTTGCTCTTGTCTCAAGCTTTCCCTCCACGCCAGAAATTCTCCCCCCCTCAACAACTTACCCTCTGACGCATACCAACCTCTGACGCATCCAACTCAACAGCCACCTCCCACCGAACCTCTCTCCCCCCCTCCCCTCCCCCCTCCTCGTTCACGATGGCCTCCTCCTCCGCCGCCAGCATGCTCCTGCGCGCCTCCCGCCCAGCCTTCCGCCAGTCGTCCACCATGGCGCGCCAGGCGTTTCGCCAGCAGTCCCGTCGCTGGCAGAGCACCGACGGCGGCGCGCAGGCGCAGGCGCAGCAGGGATGGTTCAAGCGCATGTGGGAGAGTGAGATTGGTTTCAAGACGGTGCATTTCTGGTAAACACCTCTCTCCTTCTTGCGCATAGTTCGTCATCTAACGTTCTCTAGGGCTCCCGTCATGAAGGTTCGTTTTCCTCCCTCACCTCCTCTCCTCTCCTCCCTACCATAATACACCCCCCGCCTCCGCGACAACATGGCGAGATGCTCTGCCCATATCGATCGATAAACCCCGTGTTTTTCACCCTTCACGCGGAGACCGTGCTCTATCAACCCCCCGCAAATACCTCACAAACCAGGCGACTTGAGCAGTGGCAGAAACCTCATAGCTAACCGAGCTTCTCTTTCAGTGGGCTCTCGTCATCGCCGGCATCTCCGACTTTGCGCGCCCCGCCGAGAAGCTCTCCTTCACCCAGAACTTTGCCCTGACCTGCACCGGCTTCATCTGGACTCGGTGGTGCTTGATCATCAAGCCCAGGAACATTCTGTAGGTTTTTTCTTCTCCCTGTTTCATTTTTTTCTGTCTTGTACCGTCTGGAGTCCCGTTAGCTAACTGACACCCAGCCTCGCCGCCGTCAACTTCTTCCTCGGCATCGTCGGCCTCGTCCAAATCTCCCGCATCGCCATATACACCCAAAGCCACAAGGGTGTCGTCGAGGACGCCAAGGACAAGGTCGAGGAGGCCGTCAAGGCTTAGACCAGTTTTTTTACTCGGCAGGATTAAAAACGCCGGAATAAAACCTCAGTTTTCAACGAAATCGCCTTACTCCTCCGAAACCGCTGTCGACCGATAGCCGAAAACGAAAAGAAAGTCCCAACGCAAACGGCGAAAAATACACTCACTCGCGAGCAATTGAATCGGGGCTGTCGAATTGCCGTGTTTTATTCGTTGCAAAAAGAATCCATGTACGATGACGCATACGTGCATGCAAGTCCGCCTGAGGGGTTGTCCCGGAGCTACCTCGTCTTTTGGCTGGGAGTATCCGAGGGGGGAAGTCGACTTCTTTCTTATCCATCGTTATTCGGTGTTTTTCCATAAAGAGGATGCAGCCTCGAGGAGGAGGTTCTGGGTAGAGCAATACAAACACACAAAGTCTCTTGTTTTCGTCGTCACTCGCTGTGCAGTCAATCTCGAACTTGTAGGTCATCAGCATTCGTTTTTTTTATACCACGTCCTTTGATTCCAGAGTCTTTTGATTCCATCGTTGGATGCACGATTAAATGTCCCTCTTGTATCGTTAGCACATCCCATGCCATGCCATGTCCCTTCTCCAGCGCCCCCTCTCGGCCACCCAGCACCAACGCCCTGCATCTCGTTGAAACCCCAGTCATGAGAACCCCGGCACAAAAAAGAAAAAACCCTCCAATCATGTGGAAGACGAAAATGGCGAGCCTTGAAATATACAAAGCGCTGCCGGAAAGAGCATTTCGTCTCGTCCCAAATGCTCCATGGCGCACAGCGCAGAATGTTAAGATGAAAAAAAAAAAAGATCAAAAGGGAAACAGTATATATCCTTTCCCGGCCCGGCATATCCCATTCATAACGCAGTCTCCCATCTCGTGCACGTCGTGACTCATGAGTTGTCTTTAAGTGTGTGTCCTACTTCTCCATGTGCCCATCATTCAGGAGCATCTCCAGGACAATCTGCCTTCCCGGGATCTCAGGGTGGCTCATGGCGATCTTAACGGTTCCCTTGGAGCCCTCGCTGCCGCTCGACGTCCTCATGTGGCCGTTCTGCTGGGGGTTGCTCGAGATGCCTCCGGTCGGTCCCCGGACACCGTAGTCGAGCACGCGGACGTCCCTCCCGGCAATGATCTGCCTCAGCCGGCCGTTCTCAGCGTTGCGCACCTCGACGTAGTCTTCGTTAAAGAGGAGCAGGTACTGCCCGTACATGGTGGCGCCGCGCGCCTTCTTCTGCTTGCCCGTGTACTCCATGATGAGCGTCCTGCTGACGTCGCCGTGCTTGTCCACGTAAACGGCGCAGTCCTCGTACGTAAGGATGAACTCGTTCTCGTTTAGCCTGAACATGCCCAAAGGTCGCTGACTCTGGATGCGACTGGCAATGTTAGCGATGGCCGCCTCCTTGAGGTCTGGGATCGACACTGGTTGCTTCTTGTCCAGCGTGAGCAGCTCGATGCCCTTGGACGTCGCCACGGCAATGTACGTCTGGAAAAGGCTGAGCGAGTAGCACTCGGTCGGGAAGAAGAACTCATCAAAGTCGCGGAAGGTATCCGTGTTCCCGCCACCAGGCCTCCGCCCAAACAGACGAGACTTCTTCTCCGTCGACTTGTGCAGAATCGGCTCGAGCACCTTGAACGACGTGTGCAGGCCCTCCTTGCGCTTGTAAAAGAGGAGCATGCGGTCCTTCATCTTGGCCGTGGCAAAGTACGTGACGTCCTTGGCAAGTCTCTGGGGTGCTCTCTTGGGGCTGTCATTCATGGGGGCCGCAAAGTCCGTCACGGGAGCGATCACGTCCAGGGGGTACGAGATGAGGTTCTTGTCAGCGATGAGCAGGCAGACGGAAAACTCCTCCAGGACGGCGATTTGCGTTACTTTAGTGACTTGGACGGACTAGGGGGGGTTAGTCATAGCGAAAAAGGGACAATAGGGAAACTTACTCGTTGCCATCCACGAGGGTTCGAAGGGTCGGAAATGTAAACACCATAGTCGGTACCAATAGCAATGACAGACTTTCCAAAGGCCGTAAAGCCCGTGGCGCAGTTCACCTGAGCCCTGCACACGGCTGGAACGGCCTGGGCCGAGCCGAGCACGCTCTCCAGCTCCTGGATGGCCCGGTCGAGGGGCGTTCCCTTGACGGGCACCCCCGAGGACCTCGCGTACACCGACGTGGGATCGTAGTGGAACGAGGCATCGGCGAGCACGCGAAGGCGGAACGGCTCGGCATTCTGCGAGAAGAGAGCCTTGGCGTGTCTCGTCTTAGTCTCGATGATCCAGTTGCACCAGTCTGCGCGGTCGCGAGCCGACGACGCGTAGAGCATGTACACCTCGTGGCCGAGGTGCTTAACCTTGAACGGGTACAGAATCCTGGCGTCACCGTCGCTTTGGCCTGCCGAGCCCGTCGAGGAGCCTGTGGGGACATGCTCCAGCCCGGGTCGGCCACTGGCGTTGGTTGCCACCTTGGCGAGTTGGTTGCCAGTTTGAGCCGTCACTTGGGTCCTACCAAGGGGTGCTGCGATACGATTCTGCTTCACGATAGGTTCTTCGTTCATGCTCTCTAGGAAGAGGAGCGGCATTGGGATGGGCTAGTCGTATTAGCAATGTCATATACATGTACACACCACAAGTGGTCTTACCTCCTTCGAAACGTCAAACTTCTTCTCCCCCTTCCCGTCCCTCGACGTCACCGTCTTGGCCAGGATAAAGTAGTGGTCAAACAACAGAGCGTGCGTGTCGACCCATTTCACACCCCGGATGCCCATCCTCTGCAAATCGCCCTCGTGGATCAGCTCTCGGCCCAGGTGGTCCAGGTTAAGGACCGAATGGAAGCCTGGCCGGAGGACGAGCATCCGGTTGAGGTCCATCATTTGCACTCGCTTGTTCATCTCTGCCACCTTGGCGTCGCACTCGTGCGTCACCGTCTTGATCTCGCCAATGGCCTTGGCAAGGTTGCTCTTCTCCTCGCTGTCTCCAATCATCTTGTGCTCGACGCTCTCGAGGAGCAAGATGTATCGCTGGAGACGCTGCAGGGGCGTAATCAGGTAATGCGTCCAGTCGTGCTTGGACGCCACCTTGTTCTTCAGCATCTCCTCCAGGAATCCCTTGAACAGCATGTTCCGCTCCGACTCGCGTCGTACCATATACACGGCGCGCGGGTAGGCGGCAGCATATTCAACGTAGATGGACTTGGCCTTGCGGATCCATTCTCGGAACACGTCGCTGAATCCCGTGATCCAGGGCCCTTGCTCCTGTTGCCGGTACTTGAGCTGGGCAAGCAGATGGTCCTTGTTGATATCCTGGACCGTATCGAGCTTGCCAAACACGGCCTCGAGAAACTTTTCCCTCTTCTCGGGCCTCAGTATTGGCGGCTGGCTGACCCGCAGCCGGTCCCTGTAGTACACCCGGAAGATGTCGAGCTGCTTGATGTAGTTCTCCTCGCCCGTGACGATCTCGTGGAGGATGTTTTGGCGTTCCACCTCCTTCTTGGGCTTCGCCTCCCAGTCCTCCTTCTTGAGTCCGTAAAAGACGTGCCACTCGTCGGCCGGCCGGGAGTCTTGGGGCATGAGATCGTCCAAGTCCACCTTCTTGAGGGTCCTGGTGCAGTGGTACGAGTAACATCGGCCACTAATCTCAACCTCGTGCAACTTGGGCGCGTAACATCCCGAGCCCGTCAGCTGCCACAAGACCCCCGAGATGCGACCGCCTCCAAACTTGACCCATTCCTCCTCGCGCGAGAGGACGCCCTCGGTGAGCATGAGCGTCACCACCCGGTTGCTGAGCACCTCGGCGTCTGCCACGTTCATCGTCGGGATCTTGTCGGCGAACAGGTTGATCAGCGCTTCCTCGATTGTCTTAGTCTTCAGATCCTGCTCGCCTTCACCCATCTCGCGAACCCAGGCCTCGAGTCCGCTCAGCGCCCACGGTTCAGCGCATCTCCGGAAATCGGCGGCGTTGAGCTTGGAGGGCACAAACTTCTTCTTTCGGCCGCTGGGCAGGGTGATGCCGTCAAATCCAGCCAGCGACGTGTTGTCGGCCGTGTCGTATTCCGACATGGGACCACCATGTCCTTGAGTCGTCAGGTGTTGGCCGTGTCGGGCCTGCCTCCTGCGCTCGTCGGCATCCGTTCTGGAGCGGGCAGGGAGAGTCTGGACCATGGGCGAGTTGGGGTGCCCAGAAAGCGAGATGGATCTCTCGGGATGCTGGCTATATGGTGAAGAGGCGCCATAGTACGTCTCGGGGGTGTCGGGGTTGCTGCCCTGTCCGTGGATGTCCAGCCGGGAGCCGACGCTGTGCGAGTACGAGTGGTGGTAGCTCAGGCGGCTGCCAGTCTGGACGGAGAGCATGGAGCTGCTGTCGGAGCCAGGGGCGGGAGGGATGGCAGGAAGGGGTCTGTTGGAGAGACCGGGGTGGTAGAAGAGCTCGCCGTATTCGTCCTTTGAAGGAGACTCGGTGCCGCTAGGTTGCGAGTGCAGCGACACGTTTTCGTCCTCCTCGTCGAAGCTCTTCCGGTGCGAGGGAGCCTGCAGACCGCCAGTTCCGCCATAGTCCATCTCGACCTGGGCGACCTCGGTCTTGTTGCTCTGGTAGTTTGCGAAGTATCCGCCGCCAGGAGTGTTCGGCAGCGGCCTGGCCGCATCCTGGCCCGACGCCAGCGGAGACGTCACCTGGCCTCCGTATGTCAGGTTGCCGGCGTAGCCTCCACTGAGGGCTCCCAGATCCATTCCGTCCATTCCGGCAAAGTCGCTGTCGCTGCTCTGGGCCTGCTCTTCGGGATGAACGGGCAGCGGGTTCGGGGCGGCGGCTGGGGCAGGGGCAGCCATGGGCACCATGGGCACCGTCATGTCCGAGTATCCGAAGCCGCCGCTGCTGAAGCGTCGGTCCTCGAGCTCGGCCTGCTGCATGGCCAAGAGGCCGGCGGCGGCCTCGGCGTCATCCTCGTCCGACTCGAAGGCAGGCTCCGCCCGTCGACTAGGATCCGCAATGGCGGTGGCGCCGGAGTCGAAGCGCTGCAACTGGCGTATGTCCTCATCGGTATACTGGCCGTTGGCCGTCGGGTCGGGCAGTTGGCGGACGTATCGAGGGCTCGCGCTTCCGCCCAGCACGCCGTGGATATCATTTATGATACTTTCTTGGGTGTCGTGCTCGTCGCCGTACTCGTCGTGGTGGACGTAGCTGCTTGACGTGGGCGCGCGAGTGGGCGGGCGACTGGGCAGTGGCGCGTTGGTCGGGTGTCTCTGGAGCTCGGGCGACGCCGACGGACGGGTGCCAGGCGGCGTCATGGGCGACGTCTGCGAGTTGGACCGCGAGACTCGATTGTAGGGGTCGTTTGTGGCGTAGTAGGGCCCAACGGGCATCTGGGTCTCGGACGGATAGGGAGCATTTGTGTACGAGGCGGTGGTCCCAGACCCGTTGGAGGCGCCGGTGGTGTACTGGTTATACATGTCGTAGCCCAGAGACTGCTGCGACTGAGAAGCGAGGGGCGGGCTGCGGAGGGGCTGCTCAAAGCCGTGAGACAGGGCCGGGGAGGGCGAGGCGGAGGTCTGGGAATAAGTAGGCGAGAAGGTGGAGTTTTGATATGAGGGCGACTGCTGGGAAGCGGACACGGTCGAGGCAGTGTTGGCGTATCCATGACCGTAGGTGCTGTAGCCGGCGTGTGTCGAATGTCGCTGGGGAACGGCTGTCGTGCTCGCATAAGCGGCGGGATTGTAAGCCTGTGGGGTATATGCGGCCTGCGGCGAGGAAGCGCTGTAGGAGCTCGCGTTGGAGCCATAGCGACTCAGCGTCTGCTGCTGCTGCTGCTGCTGCTGCTGTTGATGGTAGGGCAGGGTCGAGGTGGATTGGGAGCGGCCGAAGTTGGAGCTTTGCGCAAAGGACTGGGGGTTGTAGGAGTGGGAGGGCGTCGGCGGGGAGGGATCCTGGAACTGGTGTTGATAGCCCGAGAGGGCGCTGGTGCTCACCGAGGTAGAGTAGACGGGACGGCCGCCGCCGCCGGCGCTGGTGAGGAACAACTCGTCTTCGCCGTTGCCGGCGTTGTTGGCGAAGGTGGGGGGACGTTGAGGAGGAGCAGCAGCAGCCTGTTGGTGGTGGTGTTGTTGATGCTGCTGCTGCTGCTGCTGCTGGTAGTAAGCAGCATCGTCCCCGCCGGTGAAGCTGGAGCGACGGCCAGTGTCGTAGAGGTGCTGCTGCTGCTCCTGCTGCTGCTGGTATTCCTGAGGCTGACCGGCCACAGGGTACTGCACGGGCGGGACGTGGCCGTAGCGGCGCTGGTCGTCGGCGCGGAAAGACATGATGGTGGTGATGGGCGACAACGAGGAGCGATGGCGATGGCGGAGGAGAGGGAAATGGTTCGGTGCGCCAGCAAAGAGCTGAGGCGTATGGAAGGGAAGGAAGAAGGCAGAGCCGCTTTGGGCTTCGGGCCTTGCGGGTCGGGCTGTTCACTCGTCTTCACCACCTGGAGAACAGCTTCGGCAGGCGGAGGGCATTGAGCGGCATTCGGCCAGTCACGAGAACAGGAGAACAGGATGAGTGGAAAAAAGAAGAAATAAGAAAAGACCAAAAAAAATATCGTGGGTCAAGGCTCCCGTCTCGACGAGGGAATGGGCGAGGTCGAGAACGAGTTTCTTTGGTTTGGACTGAGGGGGGGTCATCCAGTCGAGACCTGGACTGGACTGGACTGGGGGGGATTGGGGAGAGGATTGGGGAATGGGGATTGGGCTCCAGTGCTTCGCTGGCTGTTCGGTTGGTGCTCACGCAGCAAGAGCACTGGGGTACTACTCGGGATCTCTCCCCTCGTGTGGTGGACTCGATACGATGGTGGCCGAGTCGCAAGGATTGGATGGCGGCATGGGACTAAGAATGGGGGAGGGGGGCACCGTTTTTTTTGTTTGGCGCGGGACCCTTTCGCGATCAAAACGGGTTCAAAACGACGGGCATGCAA
Organism: Thelonectria discophora; assembly: GCA_911649645.1. Lineage (NCBI taxonomy): Eukaryota > Fungi > Ascomycota > Sordariomycetes > Hypocreales > Nectriaceae > Thelonectria > Thelonectria discophora. The sequence continues at coordinate 3,564,356 of CAJVRK010000012.1, forward strand.
AGAACGGTGAAACTGGGAAAGATGAAGCGGTAATGTGTCCGAGGAGAAAGATGGAGGTTGCCCGTGGCGGAGTCAGCAGGACGAACCTAGGGCTTCCAGAGGGGGATGTCCTGGGCTGGCCATAAACAACATCATGCTAGGTACGAAGCCCAGTGCTAATTATCTCGGCCAGCGCAGACCTGACCCAAGCCACATGGATGACGGGGCGTCTTGTGAGGCTTGGACTTGGGGAACTAAAGCTCCCTCCCTCTCTTCCATTTCGCCCATCCCTGAACGTTGCAAGTCCATCTCGCCCGTTCCCTTCCGGCGACGGAAACCATTCAAGTTGCTGGTGACCTCATTTGAATGACAGGTACCTGGGTACGGATATGGCCCTCATTGCCACTCCTGCAAGTCAGACGAAACAACAAATGAAGCAAGCGGAGAGGCCGAGGCGCGCACCCATGTCAGCCGCCCACCCAGCCCTACGAAGAATTGCCAACGCCCTGTAAAATCCGAAATCCATTCAGGTTCTCTCGTGGATGCTTCCCGTCTCTCTGGCTCAAACTCGTACAAATACCCAGTGACACCATGATTGAAACTCGCACCCACCTTACAAACCCAGAACCAACAGCCACGCAACCAACCACCTCTCGACAGTGTCTCAAGCCTTCCCCCGCACGTTGGAATCGTGTTTTTTTTTGCCCTGCAGTGCCTCGTTTCGCCCTGCCCTGCCTCTGCCCTGCCCAGCCCAGTTACGTACTGTCGATGGTTTCTTCCCCTTGGAGAAATTCACGCCGCTGGGAGGGAGAGCTTCTTCGCCCCTTCTCCCTCACCGAAACCCTCTGATGATCCAACAAAACAAAAACCCCGGAGTGTTCCATCGCATCGGCCCTCCAAGTCGCCTATTTCCGAGTTTCTGCTGTCAGCCTGCATGGTCTCATTGCCGCCCCTTACGCTCATCCCTGATCCTGGCAGCAGTCGAGAGGCACATTGCATTTGCCAAGTGGCCTACCCTAGACCTAGGACCTTGGCTACCTAAATTAACTAGTCTTAAAGGTCACAGGACTTGACTGTCTTCATGTAGGTACATCACCTCCTTTTTCACACAAAGTCAGACACAAGCCGAGTATAAAATGACAGCCCAACACTGTCTCGCTGCAAACATCTTCCATCACAACGCAATGCACAATACGTACCAACTTATCTCGGCCCGACTGCTCATCCTTGTCAGCCCTCGTCTCCAGATGCAGGTCATATTCCCAACTGGACTTGTTCATGCCGACAAGTGAAAAAAAAATAAAAAATAAATAAATAAATGTCTTATCGGATCGCCGGACTGTCCTTCCTTGCTTCTTTCCCGAGACGCGTCGTCGGTGTAATCGGTTGACACCCACCAAAACACCAAAGGTCCAAGATGGCTGACGAATCAAAGCAGATCGAGTCGACGTACCTCTGTCTTACTCGATAAAAGTTAATGCCCCGAATCTTTGTCGAGTTTTCTGCTTATTGTTTTTTGCTTGGCGATTCCTTGGGTGTAGAGTGCTCACATCGTAACTGAAAGCTTGCGTACAAAGAGACCAAGCATTGTCCCAGCTGTCAGGGAGCGATAGGTCAGTACCTATATATAGGTATGGACTGCGTATTACCTATATATGGATCTGTCTACTACCATTGGGGCCAAGATCACAACACTCGACACCTTTCAATATTCTTCTCTATCCAGCTAGCCCTCACAAACCCCAACGGCGACTGTCCACCTATTCCTTCCCTTCTCTCCCCTCCATGAGCCCATCTATCGGCCGAGTTGACGACACCTCCAACCCCTCGGCAAGGCCAATACGAAGCCCACCGCATCTACATAACATGCTACACTCCGGGGAGAGGCCAAAGCCTGCGTACCTCTCGTCCATCTCCGAAGCCCCGGTCGCTCCGGTAGAACTCCGTAGGACCCCAGTCGGATCGGCAGCCCGAACCTATTGGCAGAGCTCACCGGTCGCGGAGGAGCTGGTTGCTGCAGGTTGCGTAGGGTAGAGAGCTGGGCTGCAAGACTCGGTCGGGTCGAAGGATTAAAATACGAAGTTCGACTCATACATGAATATTTCCACGTTCTGAGCAAAAATATGTAAATAGACATCTTGGGGCATCAAGGCTCTTCCTAGCAGGAAAGTCATATAAATACGCGGGTTTGGCCCACCATGTGGTAAACCTCACTTACACCAACACCAGCATCAACAATCATCACCAAAGAGCCCTCCAGCTCACATCAGCCTCAACCATGCCCAACCTCACCACCACCCTCGCCCTAATGGCCTCATCCGCCGCCCTCCTCCTCACTACAACAACCTCCGCCACTCCCACTCCCACTCCCACCACCTGCAGCATCCCCTCCAAGGCCTGGTGCGCCGTCGAGGGCTCCCGAACCGGCGGCTTCTTCGGCCGCAAGCGCGCCCTCGCCTCCCCGTCCGACTGCCGCGCCTTCTGTGACCTCCCGCGCCGCTGGGGCACCTGCCGGTCCTTCTCCTTCTCCTCAGAAGACGGCACATGCTGGATCCACGACTCGTCGGCCGCCTCGGTCGCCAAGGCCAAGCCGGGAACGGGGGTGCGCTACTGGGACGAGTCGTGCTACGACTGCGACGATACTCCTACCAACACCGCGACCTCTACCGCAGCAGCAGCCACGTCTACCTGCCTCCCCTCCACGGCCCTCTGCCAAGTCGAAGCCAAGCTCGTCTCCGGCTCCGCGTGGGGGACCGCCGAGGGTGAGACGTATCCGTACGCCTGCTGGGAGGGCTGCACCGACCACGCGAGCAAGTGCAAGGCTTTTACCTGGGAGCCTAGCACCGAGACGTGTCGCTTCTACGACTCGGCCGGGATCGACGGCTTCGACCTCGTCGACGGGACGGGCGTGTGGCTCTGGGACTTGAGCTGCTGGACTTGCGGTGTCAGCGGCTACATGTGAGAGAGAGAGAACATCCATGGGGGATACCAAAGGCACAGGCAGTAAGTGTGCTTAACTATTTGGAATTCGTCTATGTACCAGTCAACCATCGTTCCATCGTTCATGTGTGGCTCCTCTCTCCCGCTCGCCCAGGCAAACTCCAAACAAAGCTCGCGGAAAAGGTGTGTGTGTGTGTGCGTCTGTCTACCATGCCCAGCTCATTTGCGACCCCTCCTCCTCGTCAACATCATCTAAGAAACAAGAACAATCAAGCATGTAAGAAACTCAGAATATTTCCCTGTGTCGTCGCCGTTCGCTCTGGAAAACCCCCCCCTTCCCTTCGGACATAGATTTTGCAAAGCCTCTCAAATTAATCGAATTCGGGCACAAACATATGCATCTCCGTCGGCCGAGGGGGTTCCCTCGCTCGCGGCTCTGTCTGTCTTTCCCGTTTCTCTTCCCCCGTCTTCTCCCAACCCCCGACAAGCCATCTTTTCTTGAGGTATCATGTGATTCATCATCCCTGTGCTCCTCCCTCTTTTCTATGACAAGCCCTCTATCGGAAGCGTGCTCGGCAGCGGCCCATAACCTCGCCCTGGCAAACAAGCTCGGCGCTGAATTCCGATCCGTCTAGCGTCAGATAAATATCAAAGTAGACACGGTAGAAGGTGCCTTGGGGCGTATCCATGCGTTCAAAGTCCTTCTCGAGATTCTTGCGGGACAGATCTGATGTGAGGGTAACAACCTCCTTGATACCTGTCGAGTTGTTAGTACGAATGACGTCCTCGATCACGTGGTCAATGCACTTACGGGGATCCTTAGTGTACTCGGGGCAGACATCGTCGTCGCAGGCGTACAACACGTCCTCGTACATGAGGGTGGCGCCCGGAGCGACCTGTCGGAAGAAGGAGACCTTGACGGGCTCCCCGCTCTTGACCTTCTGGCCCTTTTGGACGAAAATCTGTCGAGTGAACTTGCATCGATCCTTGCCGTCCAGGGAGGGCACGCGGTACGCCTCGGGGTGGTAGCCCTCCTTGAAGGGCTGGAGGGTGGCCATCAGATAGTGGCGACGGGCGACACGGTGAGTGATGACGCGCTCCGTGATGCCGGCAGTCACGGCACCCTTGACGATGGCGGCCACCGAGTCCATGGGGCGGACCACCTTGGACTGGAACTGGGGAGGGACGTGGAGCTTGATCTGCTGGAATAGGTACTCGGAGGCACCGAAACCACCCACGACCAAGATGTTCTGCAGCGTACGGTTCTGGGCCTGGATGGCGATGATCTGGTTGCGGACGAGCTCCAGGATGCGGTTCACGACGGGCTCGAAGCACTGGAGGATCTCCTCGTTGGTAAAGGTCATGTAACCTTCCTCGATGCCGGCCTCGGGGAACTCGGCCTCGATACCGACGTCGACGGCCCACTTCTGACCGTTATTCCGGAAATCAGCCTTGATTCGGTTCTCAAAGTCCATGATGCACTTGGCGTAGACGCGACCGGCCGTCTTGGATCCGTCAGGCAGCTTCATCTTACGGATCTTGGTGCGCAGGATGTTGCTGAAGTTGCGGTTCAGGGCCGTCGAACCGCAAGAGTCACCAGAACCGGCCGTACACTCAGCCACGGTGAAGGGGTTCTCTTCCTCGACTTCGTAGGCGATCAAATCGACGGTGCCGCCACCGCAATCTACAATGAGGACGGCGTCGTGGACCTTCAGGTTCAGCAGACCCGTCTTGGAGCAGAAGAGGGCGGCAGCCTCGGGCTCGGAAATGAGCGTCAGGCGGTTGTCGTTTTCGTCTCGGAGGAAACCCGCCTGGATGGCGGCGGATCGGGTGGCGGCTTTGCCGGCGTCGTTCCAGATGGCAGGCACGGTCAGGTAGTATCGGATGTTGCGCTCTTCTCGGTTGAACACCTCACCGAGAGTCTTTTGAAGGGCAGTTCGCATGGCCTGCCGGAGCTTAAAGAGGTAGTCGGCGGCGACGTCGATCTCGGACTTTCCGGGGGGCAGGGGCGGGAGGTTGATGGGGTCAATGTAGGTGTTGCCGCTGAGCATCAGCTGTAGCTTGAACCACTCAACCTTTTGCACGCCAGGCTTGGGGTAGCCGGTGGGAGCCAGGGCATCGGCAATATCGGGGCCCCATCCCACCACCTTCTGGTATTGATCATAGTAGAGGACCGTGGGGATCTTTTGCTTGGTCAAGTTACCAGCACCTGGCCACTCGGTGATGATGTCCTCCTTGGCCTCGTTGTTGGTCGCGAAGGCGAAGGCGACGCCGGAGAAGGTGGTACCCTAAGTCGAGATTAGAACCACAGATGGAGGGCATAGAAGAAGACGGAGACGTACAAAATCGATACCGACGATCAGCTGAGCCTTGCTCCTGCTGGCGCCCTCGACCTCGGCGGCGGGGTTGGCACCTGGGCGGTAAGGCTGGCCGATAGGACCGCCCTGAGGCGGGGGAGGACCGCCAGCGGGAGGATATCCCTGGATGGGAGGAGGTTGCTGTTGCTGGAAACCGGTAGGGACGCCCATCTGGGGAGGACCTTGGCCCATGGGAGCCATGCCGGGAGGGTATCCCACGGGGGCACCCGTGTTGATCGGGGGAGGACCGCCAACCATTTGGCTCGGCGGGGTGCGGTTCTGCTGGTTGACGAGAGGAGACGTACGGCCGACGGGAATCTGGCCGGGAGGGAAGTTTGCCGAGTAGCTGGGAGGGCGGTTGCCAGGGCCCGGGTGATTCATTGGGAGGCTGGCGGTGGACGACGAGGCACCGACAGAGGCACCAACGGAGGGTGCGGGAGTGTGCGAGGGAGGAGGCGGCTGCTGTTGCGGATGCGGATGTTGGTGAATATGCTGCTGATGCTGATGCTGGTGGTACGGCTGCTGCGGTATTTGGCCGGGAGGAGGAGTCGGGCTCGGGGTTAGACCCTCGGGGGTCTGGATGCTCGCGGCGGATTTGCGTTTTCCGAAGCCAAAGCTCTTGAAGCGGGAGTTCATAGAACTCATATGGAAAGAGGAGAGTCGGGGGGAGGACGACGGAGAAAAGGGTACCTGTAGGACAGAATTGAGAGGCGCCAGGACGGGGGGCGAAGACGGTCAGGACTGGGGAGGGGGGGGCTTTGCTGGCGTCCCCTGCTAGGATTGGCGGCGGATTGGGAGGGAGGGGGAGGGGAAAGAAGATGGAGTTCGGGTCAGAAATTAGCCCAGGCGCCTCACGTACCGGGGGGCGTGTGATTTCGGGGACAAGCAAGTGGGAGGAGTGTGGGAGTGGGGGAGGAGGAGGAGGCCTGAAGAGTGAGGTTGCAGGCGTTTCTCGATTCCCACGACTGAAGACAGCAGCGCTTCTACTGCGACGGTCGGTCGAGGGCGAGGTTGACGGATTGGATGTTTTCGTGGGTGCCTTGCCCTGCTGGTGTGCGCTTGGTGGTGGCTTGCCGATGGCCTCTTCTTGGCGGCTGCTTTTTGCTCTGTCTCTCTCTGTGTCTCGCTGGCCGCTTGTTTCGGACTGCTGCGGCCTTCTGATTGTGGATGCGCCTGGGCCTCTTAGCTGGGACGCCGGCTTGGTTGCTGCTGTTGCTCCTTTGTGCGTCGGGGGGCTGGCGGGCTTGGTGGTGGCGGTTGCAGTGCGGACGGTGATGGGATGATAAGAGGAGCTGGAGGACTCTGGCGATGTGCGATGGGCGATTGCTTGATGTGTGACGGGGGAATTTTGATTCGGGTGGTTGTTGGAAGTGCAAAAAAACTCGACAGGGTAAAATAAAGATTGCTGGACGGATTCGCTGGTCTGAGGTCCCGAGCGATTGCGTATGTGTCATGGAATCGTAAGGTCGGTCCTTGGAGTCCTATGGAATGAATTCCTTGGCTGGGGCAGGAACAAGAGGTGTACAGTACGTATTCGTAGGTTTGCTGGGAATTCCTCTCTCTGCGCACTTCTATTCCTCTCGGTCTGCTGGATCTGCCTACTACGTAGCAGTACTACAGCTACACCGACACGGCTCATCACCATGAGGCAGAACTCTTCCATTCCCTCGTCTTCACAAACTTCAGTTGGGCTCGGGCTCGCTTTTCTCCAGGCGTTGGGCTGCGCTGGGCCTGCACCTGGCCTACACCTGCTCCCTGCCATATGCCCGCCCGTCTCAGCGTCGCACCCACCTCCATCGCTGCACGTTGCAACGCAGCACACGAAAGCGAGCGAGAGCTGAGGGCGCTAACATGTTTCTGGCCCGCGTTGTAAGGCTGAGGGCAAGGTTGGGCCCCCTGGATCCCAATGGATCCTGGGCAATGAACCTGTCCCGATAGAAACCTGTCCGTCGCCAGGGAAGGAGTCTCACCAACCTGGCCCCCCTCAAAAGATTCTTCGTGTGCTGACAAGTCGTCCAAGGGGCCGCCCCAATTCATCTCTTCGAGCCCAAGACATTCCCTCTTCCTTGCGCGGAACGGTGCGTTACCGTTAAAAGAAACCTTACCGTTCCGGGACGCTGCCCGTTTGCCGCTGCGATTAAATGCATCCTGCAGCGCGAGCGGGGTTCCAAGCCCAGAGGTCAGCTTTGGCCCAGAGCTGCTGACGAGCTCTTTTGGAGGGGGAGGAGGAAATGGGGAACGAAAACTCAACAGCGTCTCCCGAGTCCTGGGACCCGGGTGCTAAGCTTTCGATGGCTTGATTCCACCGTGTTGGTTTGCTTCCGTGGTGTTATTTTGTGCGTGTCCAACCTGTTGAATCGAAGAGTCGACGTCGTCTGGTGAAGCAATCGCCTGCGACTTCTTTGTTTGCGTCGACGTGCTGTTCGGGTCCCTCCTGGTGGAGTTGGCTGGCGCCCAACATGGGGTGTGCGGATATGGGTGGGGGTGTGTGCGAGATTCGAAACAAGTCTTGTCCTTTTCCCTTCATCACGAATTGGAAAGAAGCGTCGGGGCGTTCCTGAGGAAACCAGCAAAGCTGAAGTTGATCACTCCTCCGGGTTTCAAGACGGAGAATCGTGCAACATGATCAGCCGACCTTCACTGATCTCATTTGGAAGGCGTCTTGAACGCCCAGTCTGCCTACTGCTGCTATCTGTTCTATCAAGGACTAACCTGTTATTATTGTCTTCTTCCTCAATCCAAGTCCTCTCTGGACTGTGGCGGGGTTCGTCCTGACATGGCGGGGGGGACCTGCCCTTGCTGCCACTACAACCGGCGGGTGACAAATCCAGGACTCTAGGACTTTTCCTCTCTCCTTCCTGGTTGTTTGTTGCTGTGGGGACGCTCGCTTCTTTTTCTTCCGCCTGGAGGGACGAGGGTTGGAGGGGTTGTTGGGCGTCACTTTCCAACTCTCAGTGGACTGATGATTGCTGACCTGCCTGGACACATCTGCCAGTTGGTGATGATGGCTTTCACCGACTGTTTGGATATCTCTCATTTCTAGACGGCAAAATTTTCTCTGCTGGACCTACCACAAGACTGTCGATCACCAAGTCTCGAACGGGCTGTGCATTCAGCTCAAACCTTGGGCTTTGTTCTCGACCGTCTAGCCTTAAAAACAAAACCCCAACCCTCGCCATCATTTGTTCTCTCAGTTCCTCACACTCGCTCGCTATCAATCTGCCACGACTGCCAAGTTTTTGAGGCGTCCTGATTATTGTCAATAATCAAACTCCGTCCGCGTATAATCTGTGCATGCGCCGTACTTCGTATGCTAAGGAACCCCCCCCCCCCCCCACCACTCCAGATTCTAGCTTCAACCCAATCCAACGAGGCTGAGCAGGCAGAGTCAAGATTGCAGTGCCTCCTTCGCCAAACGGCTTTCTGGTCGCCCGACCCGGCACTGCAACGTTTCCGATTCATGGCCCTCTGCTCAGCCTCGCTCTAAGCAGGAACCGAAACGAGACAAATGCTCGCTTGCATCATCGACTTTGATTCCATGCCACTTTGATCGTGTCAACGAATTCCCAGTCGTGCTCTAAATTAAGAACTTCACCTTCACCAGAAACTCCTTCTGGTGGGGTCACCGCCATCAAGCCCTCCAACTAAAGAGCCACCAATGCGGGGTCATTCTTCTTGGTGCCTCTCGACTCGATGAGAGCCGCCCTGTCGGTAAGTCAAGAAGACAGCACATTAAGCTTAACTTTGGAACGAAGTCCTGATCGCATCCAATTGTCCTGACTTGGCCGGTTCAGGGGCTTGCACATGGACTCATCTTCCATTGTATCCAGCCCAGCGTCTGCCATCGTTCGCTATCCCGCCTTGATCCATGTTTTCATTACCCATATCTTACACTGGCAGTCCAGTACCCCTCTCATCTTGTTGTTATCGCCTCTCTTACTCATCATCGTCATCCCTGACCCAGCCCCTGCTCATCTCAACGGCCCGTTCCCATCTCTTGCGCTTCTTCCTGCGCTCGTCGACCCCCAGCTCGGGCTTGAACACCTTGCGCCCCTTGCTGTTCACGTGTTTGAGCTCTTCGAGCTCGTTCCATACTCCTGTAGCAAGCCCAGCCGCGATAGCCGCTCCCAGTGCCGTAGTCTCACGCATCGCTGGCCGGTCGACTGGGATACCGCTGAGGTCTGCCTGGGTTTGCATACACAAGTCCGAGTTTGATAGCCCGCCGTCCACGGCCAACTTCTCGAGTGCATGCCCGGAATCGGAAGCCATTGCATCTAAAATGGCTGCCGTTTGGTGGCAAGACGCCTCAAGTGTCGCTCGAACAATGTGCCCCTTTTCTGTGTGTTGCGTGATGCCGACTGGGTGTGTTAGTAGTTGCTTGGGCATATGAGGAGTTGAGAGCAGAGTCGATACTCACAGATAGTTCCCTTGGCATCATCAATCCAGTACGGGGCAAAGAGACCGCTGAAGGCTGTTACAAACACTACGCCGCCGTTGTCCTTGACCGTGTTTGCGAGTGCGTCCACTTCCGAGGCTTGCTTGATGAGAGATAGCTTGTTTTGAAGGAACTTGATACCCGAGCCAGCCACGGCGATGCTGCCTTCGAGGGCATACACTGGTTTGCGCCCATTGCCAAAGTCGTAGGCTACAGTGGCGAGGAGGCCCGTCTTTGAGATGACGGGTTCATTGCCCACGTTGTAGAGGAGGAAACAGCCTGTGCCATATGTGTTCTTGGCCTGGCCGGGGCTGAATCCGCATTGGCCGACGAGGGCCGAAGACTGATCGCCCAAGCATCCAGCGATGGGTATGCCCTTGAGGCATCCTCGCGCCAAGGAACCAAAAGCGGTAGGGTGGGAAGATGGAACGATCTTGGGGAGGGCGAGCTTGGTTTGGTCGATGCCGAAGAAATCGAGGAGGCCATCGTCGTAGTCCAGAGTCTTCAAGTTCATGAACATGGTTCGGCTCGCGTTTGTTGAGTCCGTGACATAGATGGGTCCCCCTTCGCGCTCCTGGCCGCCATTAAGACGGTAGATGAGCCATGAATCGACCGTGCCGAAGGCGAGCCGTTGGTCTTCATATGCTTTGCGCACTGAATCGACGTTCTCTATCAACCAAAGCAGTTTGACACTTGAGGGATAGGTGGAAAGAGGCAGGCCACACTTCTCCTGGAGCTTGTCGGCCCCTGGGCGGCCCTTGAGATCTCGCACGAGAGCAGCCGTCCGGGTATCCGGCCAAACGACGGCGTTGTAAAGAGGCTCTCCGGTGTTCTTGTCCCAGAGCACTGTCGTCTCTCGTTGATTGGTAATGCCCACCGCTCGGATCTTGGAAACAGAATGCCCCTGAGAGAGAAACTTCTCGGTGGCCTTTTCAATGCAGACCTCAACAGACGCGAGGAGTTCTAGAGGATCATGCTCATGCCAACTGTAAAGAGAATTAGAAGAGGGGGAGTAAATTCAACATGGAAACGCACCCAGATTCAGGGTACTTGTTCTCAAACTCAATCTGATGGCTCGCGACGGGTTCGCCATGACCATTGAAGATGAGAAAGCGAGTTGACGTTGTGCCTTGATCAATGCTCCCAACGAACCAATGCTTCTGCTTCTCATCTTCTGTCTCAGTGATCCCGTCAGGAAGCTGTTCCTCGAGCAAGATTTCGGCAGTGCGAGGCGTCTTGGCCTCACGATGCTCCAGCTGGGGTTGATGATCAAGCTCCCGCTTGGCTCGCACCGGGGACACGCCGTTGGTGAGTGTAGAGTTCATTCTTGCGCACGACACGATTCGATGGGATCGTCTACGCTCTACAATATCGTGGCAAGGGAGTCGTCCCTAGCAGGAACACGGGGAGAGAAATGAGGGTGTGTGGAATTCGCGTCGTGGTCTCGGGATAGATGTGGCCGATTGAGGGGACGGCAAGTGTAGGGAATGCGGGAAAGGGGAGGGGGTAGGCAGAGTAGGAAAAGAGGAGTCTGAGAGTGAAGCGACAAAGGAAGATTGGGAGGAGGAAGAGGAGGAATGGGCACGGGATAAATGCCTGGAGACAGAGTGGGGGATCAATAGTCGCGGAAGCCGCCGTGAGACTCGAGTTGGTGTTGGCATCTGCATTGGCAGGAGCGTGGGAGCTGACATGTGCTTGCGGCGTCGGCCCGGACGAGGCAGGAGGGGCGGGAACGAGACCGGAGAAGTGACCAATGAGACGATGGCGTCAGGGGTGACCAATTGGCCCAGAGTTGCCGTCCACAGCGATTCAGTAGCACACACCGGAGACAGATCGGTCAATTGAACAATGAGGACTCGAATTTGCATCGGCGGTTGACTTTTGCCCGACGAAGCCATAAGGTGGGCCCGACCCCAACTGCAGGTCACACGGGGGATTGCGGAGCCCCGGTCGAGCGTCCAGATCCGCGACTCGTCACTGGTCCGTCACCGAGAAACGAAGCTGCCGATGGCCTCGCCGATCGGCAATTGGGGCCTGGTTGGTGGACAATATGTGGGGTTTCCGAGACAATGGGGGGAGAGCCCCCAAAGTCACCCCCAAAGACTGTGATTGCGAGCTTGAAGCCGAGTTTCTGTTATATTTGGGGGAGGAGTTGCGAGTTGCTGGCAGTCGTGCATCTGGAGCAAAGGTGCCTTGCTCGGCAGTTCGGATATCTCCTAGACGGAGCGAACCGTTGAATCGTCACGGCTAAACGCACCGTTAGACTGCAAACGTCGATATCACGAGCTCATCATTCCCATGGAACCCTAACACGAAGTACTTATAGTGCTCTCAATCTAGGTACAGGCAGGAGCTAGATGGTGTTCTTTCCTAAAACTCACACTCTCGCCCCCAGTGACTTCAAGATCCCTCCTTCCTTCCTTCCAGCTCCAGGTTCCTTCTTCCGCAAGTGCCCCAGATTACGCAAGCGCGAGGCATACCACGACAACGGAAGGAGTCACCCACAAGGAAGTTACTCTTGACTGTTGTTTTTCTCTACGCATTCGTTGAAATCTTCAACAGTTGTGCTCTCAACAAACCAACATCAGGCACGCCGCTTCAGCGCCACTCCAAGGCCTTTCCCTGGTCTTGAAAGACAGTTGCCAGTGCCAGTCTTGAGGCTTCTTCTATTCGTTCATCAATTTGTGGCATCTCTCGGGGTTCTACTCTGAGACGTTTTGCAGACCAACTTCATCCATGATGCCAACACCACTCTCTCAGGGAGACCAAGGACGGTTGACAAACTATTCTGGGGTTGGCAAAGAGTGAGTTCTGGCTTGGCTTTCTGCCTTATTGGCTACTAGACGAGGGTCTGACATGTTCATCTAGCACCTCGACTGGCTTTTCTTCCACCTTAACCATGAAGTCAGGGCAAGGCTGTCACACTCAGCATTCATCTGCGGTTGAGATGACCCCATCAAGCTCGAGACCTGCCAAGCGGCGAAGATCAGAAAGCCCCGATGCTGAGTCTCGTCTCAACAAACACAAGCATCGCCAAATTATAAAGGCAGTCCCACGGTTGGCTTCTCCACCACCGCCAGAGTTCGGCAATCTACCAATTCCAACGCCACCTACACATGCCGACGAGAGATCGGACGCAGTGATGGTGAAACCAGATCACGAAGGGGACATTACTCTCGTTGATGTTGATGCCGTGCGCCACGAGGAGTGGGATATGGGCGATGACCCTTTGAAGTACCCTTTCCAAGACCCTCTTGACCCTTTCGGAGACATGGCTCTCATGGGAGGAGACATCCCCGACGACGTTCTCGACAGTCTACCGACCCGAGGTCCCGAAGACAGCCTGGAAGATATCGATGACGAAACCTTCAGCATGATGCTAGACGATCTGCCTGATTGGAACGATCAAGAACCGCCTTCAAGTGTCATGCGGGCGTACGATCGCGACTCTAGGTCCGCCGAAGAGTTTGACCCCAAACTCCAGTTTTCTCCCCCGTCAAACAAATCAAGTGCACCGATGAAGAGCAGTGATGATACGATGCTGGACGAAGAGGTTGATTGGTCGGCGGTTCAAGATCCGACGCAAAAGCATCCAAATGCAGACGGTTCCTATTCCTCGCAAGACACCTTCACGTTTGAAACGGTCAAGTGTTCGCCCCCGCCTAGGGTAACTACAAACACCAAAATCCAACCAGAGAAGACACCTCTTGCTTCAATGCCGCCTCCGCCTCCGCCCCGGTCCTCTGTCAAGATGTCACTTAGGCCATTCAAAACCTTCTTCGACATTCAGGAGATGCTAGGTGCCAAGAGGGAGCTGTACAAGAACCAACCCAATGTGGTCTTTGAACTGGTTGCCCGAGTAGTCTACTCGAGCCGTGAGAACTTCCACCGGAAGCAGTACTTCCAGTTCGGGAGTCTCTTGAAAAACAGCCCACCATACATCAGTGGGACACTCCTCGGATAGGAAACGGGAAGCCCAGTGGATTGCGCAAGCCAGGAGTTTCTGAAACAAACTCCCCACGGAATCAAATGTGTTTGCCGCTGCAAGCTCAAGCAAGGCCCACGATCGGATGCGGGATGGTTCCTTGAGGTGCTGGAAATCAACTTACTTACATGGAAGGAGGTTCAGCACGCCATAGATACGATGGGAAGAAAGGACCTGGACAAACCAACCGAGTCCCGGGCGTGAAGCAACGAGAGTCGCCTCGACGAGTGAGACGTTGGTGGTGGAAATGTCAAGTGCCTGTTTCTTCATTATGTCGGGATGACGATTCTCTTCGACTAATGGGTCTAATCTGATAACGCTTCTGCCCTGCAAACCTGCCTGAGCTTATTGCTTGCAAGCTCATTCACAATTCTTTCTGACACCTCCAGGTACTCTCTAGTTCTTGACGTTGATCAAGTGAAGGTAAGGACCCATCTTCTGGATACCTTCGGGACGCAACTCGCGCTGCTCAGTCTCGGTGAGCTGAGTCATGGTCGGCTGGCGACGACGGAAGCTCTCATTTGTTTCCCGGAGAGCGGCCTCCTCATCCTTGCCCGTGGGGTCGATGAACTGGTAGGAGCGGTACTCGCAGTTTTTCCAACCGGTAGCTTTAAGAAACGATGACGATGGTCAGTTTTTGAGTGGGCTCTCTTTGGTCATTCCCCTTGAAAAGCAACGGTTTCCACTTTCGGGCCTTTCATGATCCTTGTTTTCTCTCTTTCGGCGTGGCGAATGGGGTGTGGTGGAGATTTTATAGGAACCATGACGAGACTGAAGAAAAAAACAAAACGTTACCTTGATCCTCGTCGACGCCGTGCCAGTCATCAGTCAGGAAGTGCAGAATACCTCCGTGAGTCACGACGACAATGTGGTCGTCTCCGTGACCGGCAATCTCGCGCAGGGCCAAGCGACCCTGCCTCCCGCGAGCCAGGAGCTTCTCGAGCGTGGGCTCGTAGGGGCTGGCTTCGTCCTTTTGCGTCCAGGCGGGCTCGACGTGCGAGACGTCGACCTTGGCGGCGAACTCGGCGGCCAGCTCGTCGACGGGCGAGCCGACGTCGCAGGGCTGCAGGGAGATTTCCTGGAAGACGGGGAGGGCGGTGATGGGGAGGAGGGAGGAGGATTTGTCAGCCTCGGTGGTTTCGTTGCGGCCAAAGGCGTGCAGGCACGTGTACAGCGTGCGGCGCATGGGCGAGGCCACCAGCTTTGTGAGGCTTTGGTGATGAGGGAAGTGGGCGGCCAGGTTGGCGCACTGCTCGAGGCCGAGGGGCGTCAGGTCCGGGTCGTGCAGCTGCTCGGCCTCGTGGGAGAGGTTGTGGAAGCCTTGGGCGTGGCGGACGAAGTGGATTGTGGGAGCCATGGTCTGTTGTTGTTTGAGATGATTGAACTGTTCAATGGGATGGGTGTAAGTGAGGATGAGGACGAGGTAGCAAAGAGGGGACGTCGAGGTTGATAGATACTGGTAAGGTATATATGTATCTAGGTAACGTGGGCAGGACTGAGGGATAATACACCGGAGCAATTCGGCAAAAGGTTGGTAATGCGAGACAGCTTTCAAAGCATGAATAGGCACAGAAAGCAAACGGCATGACGATGGGGGAGGAAGACAACCGTTCTTATCAACAAAAGTCTCTCGCCCATCGGAAAGCTCAAACCCCCACGAAAGCAAAAGGCCTCGTGGCCCAGGGGGGTCCTCAATGGGAAGGAACAGTTTTTAATGTGCATTAATAGCGGATCCCTAGACGACTAAACCACCTTGAGCCGAAAAACCATTGGAAAAAAGAAAAAAAAGAAAGGGACCAAGATACAACGGCAATGGAAGTTAGTGGTAACCTGGACCGTAAACCGAAGAGGCCCGGAGGCCGGTGCGGGGCGGGCAATCACGACTGCGTGTGCCGCCTCCGGGCCGTCATTGGTCCTGCTGCGGGTCGACGGGGTCGGGAGGAGCGGGCAAAACACTTCAACACACTTCCATGAGGCGCAACCTAAGCGGGACTTGCTGATTGGGGAATGGGAGACTTCAGCAAGGTTGCTCATTGGGGCCATGGGAGAGACTTGAGCAAGGTGCGTGTGGGAACCGTTGTGTGTGGTCGACGTGAGTAGCATGGAATAAACACTGTTGGTTTTCCTGGTTGAGAAGTTGACCACGACGTAGTCCGGCCGAAAGTGGAAAAGACGGGCTGTGTGTTTGGTAGCTTGGTCAAGCCAAGGGCGCGGGTGTTCCATGTCGTAGCTGGAAGCTTGGTCATCAAGACACGCAGTGAGTATCCGTAGAGTCGAGGTAATTCGAGACAGACGAGACAGACAACAGACAACGGACAAAACAAAGGAAACCCGGCCTTGGTAGCAAGTACCAGTACCCGTATGAGCAGGCCCCTCGCTTCTGGAACCGGGACCCAAAAATTGACAACTCTCACTTAATGATGCAAATGCCGGCAGTTCAGATCGATAGATACATCTCGTCGTCCTGTAAAACAATCTATTAGCGCCTGCTGCCGGCCAAGTTGACCACATTCGGCTTATCCAACCCATTGCTAATCAGTTCCCCCCGGTCACGACATGAAAAGAATCTGCAAAAAGCAAAGTGACCATGACAAAATCGCGACAATATTGATTGTGCCCGTCAGACAGCTACCTCGAGTACATTCTTCCCCCCTCCCCCAGTGTAAATCGGAAATCCACCAAACGCCGTTGGGTTACCACTGTAAACAAAAGATCCAGTCTCCAACACACACCCACTACAACTCGATCAATGCCTCCTCCTTCGCCGGCTGTTGCCTGACTGGTTCGTGCGTCGGCACCGCGGGGAAAGGATCTTGATTGTAACCCGCGTATGCCCAATTCTGGGGCGCCGCGGGGGGGCCCTGGTGCTGCTGGGGCATGGATGGCTGCCAGTACGCTTGTTGCAGAGGCGCCTGTTGCGCTGGTTGCGACGGCTGCGATGGTTGCGAAGGCTGCTGCGGGTGGCTCTGCGGGGGTTGTTGAGGGGGCTGCTGAGGGGGCAATTGTGCCTGCTGTGGTAGTTGTGGGAGCTGCTGAGACTGCTGAGGGGTTTGCTGGGGCGGTTGAGGCTGAGTCACTTGCGTAGGTTGGGCGGGCTGCGGTGACTGGACGGGCTGCTGCGCCATCACTGGCTGCGCAGCGGCTTGCACTGGCGTCGGTTGCGTTTGACCCGACACAGATGCCCTCGGGTACTGAAGCGGCTGCTGTAGGCTGGGGTACGGAGACTGTCCGGCCTCAGGAGCCGGCCCGGGTGCTGACGGTCCTTGGGGGAGCGTCTGAGGGGTCTGTTGTGGGGAGAGATAGTAAGAGGCATTGGGGTCTGCCGTCGGCTGGGGTGTCTGCATCGAGTCCAGGGGAGGCTGGTGTTGTTGGTATGGGTCCTGCAGTGCTGATGGAGCCGACGGCGCCTTATCCTGCCAGCTCTCGGTCCGCTGCAGCTGCTGGGGTGGGGGATATTGGCCAGCCTGAGGTGGTACAGATCCGTACGACGCGTATTGGGGTTGAGGCGTTGCTTGTGGTGGTGGTTGCTGATAGGGTTGCTGCTGAGGCGGACCCTGGTAACTCGCTCTTTGTTGACCCGTATAAAAGCTCTCGGCTGCCCCTGGGTTGCTGGCCATATTTGCGTGCATGGTAGGATAGGGTCCGGATGGTTGTCGGGGGGGCAGGTTGTAGCCGCCAAGGCTTTGTTGATGGTACGCCTTGGATAATCTGTCCTCGAGCATGCGGTCGTAGTACCTGACCACAGTTGAGAGCTTGGCGTGGAGATCCAGTAGGGTATCTGTCAAATAGATTAGTAGGTTGAAATCATACGCTTGCAGGTGCTCGCTTACCATGCTTGCTCATTGCCTCCCCATAAGTTCGGGCAAGCTTAGGCCGCAGCGTTCCAATACTATCGTATAATTCTTGGATCTGGGGTTCTCGGAGGATGGTGCCAGGTGGCTGCGTTTGAAGACGATCTACCAAGGTTGAAAAGAGATTGATGTTCTCAGCTTCCACAGGTGTCAACTCATAGTCGTTCTTGGGGAGGACAAAGTTGGTGGCGCCAGTTCCTGAGCTGCTAGAGGTTTGCTCCTTCAGAGCCGCTGCATGCATCTTCTTCTGCTCTTCCATGTCGGCCAGGGATGCCGCAATGGCGGCCTTCAGATCTTCGTCATCCTCTTCAGTTTGCTTCGAAGCCGAGCCATTGTCATGCGCCTCGGATGCGCTTGCCGCGGGTTGTGCGTATCCACGAGAGTGAGTCTTGACCTCCTCCAGACTCATGGCCAGCGCCTTCTTGAGATCGTCATCAAACCCATCATCAACTCGTGCCGCCCGAGGCTGCATGG
Organism: Thelonectria discophora; assembly: GCA_911649645.1. Classification (NCBI taxonomy): domain Eukaryota; kingdom Fungi; phylum Ascomycota; class Sordariomycetes; order Hypocreales; family Nectriaceae; genus Thelonectria; species Thelonectria discophora. Next base: position 3,582,377 of record CAJVRK010000012.1, read on the forward strand.
CCGAGGTGCTGCGGGTCTTGTGGGGGTATGTTGGGGATCGATCGAGGGAGGGATTGACGTCCTTGAAACCCTTGTTGGTGAGCTTGGCGTAGCAGCCATCGTCGACTCGGACGGGTGTAAGAAGGCCAAGGTGAGGCAAGGCGATGGTTTTGGCGGAGCATTGTTGGTCGAAGCAGTTTCCGCAATTTCGACAATGATGCTTTCGGCGGGTAACGGTGAAGGGCGTTCGGCACCGCATACAGACTTCAGAGTCTGTCCACTCCGGAGGCTGTTGAAAGAGCTGTCAGTCAACCGCCGATAACCATGCCATATTGGCTTTTCCTTACCGCACTGCTGTCAATCATGCTACTGGACACGGCAACTTTGGGGGCGAACTGATAACCATCTCGCTGCAACGTCCTGTACACTTCGCTGATGTAGGACAGCTCGTATCGACCTTCAGTGGCACCCGCCCAGGACTGTATCAGCTCGAGGATTTTGCTCTTGACTTCGGCGTTGACGGCGGCGGCGCCCACGGCCTGGAGAAGCGACACTAGGTTGTCTATGAACTCGCGGGAGGCAATCTCGGCGAGGAAATGCGATCCACCATTCTTTACGCAGGTGTCGGTAAGCTAGGACGGGTCAGCTTTGAGTCATGTTCCGTCGGCACAGTATATCGTACGCTTAGCGCGCTGAGTTGAGTGTTTGGGTTCTTGTTGCCGATGCGGCGCTTCAGGGAGCGCATGGCCTCCTTGGGTGCGACCGTCTTGGATCTGATGACATCGGAGATTTCGAGGTTCAAGGCAATATCCTCCCTAGGAAAGGCGTTGGTTAGCAAAGAGGATCGCGAATACACTGCAGTGGCGCGTACAGGCTGCTGCTCGTGGCTCTCTCGATCTGCTCGTCCAAAGCCGTGTTGGCCGAGGACGACCACCAGCTCATCATCTTGAGGGCGGTCGCGGCGGCGGTTGTGAAGTCAAAGGGCGGGGAAGAGGCGGACGGTCGCAAGGGAATATAGCAATAAAAAAGAAGTAGACAAAGCAAAGGAAACGGGAGAGGTAGCGGCAGAGGATGGTGGTGATGGAGAACTGTGGCTGGCTGTGGATGGTTGATGCCAAGTCCAGGTTCGCCAGGTGGTTGTCAGTCCCAGCCTCAGTCAGACAGAACTGGAAGCGGCAATGAAGTAGAGAAGTAACCACGACGTAAGGCGTCCAGACCGGGTTAGCTTCCTCATGCTGCTGTGGACCCCTCACCAGGCCCCAGCTATATCACGCATTCTATTGGCTGAGGGATGATAAGGTAAGCAGTCAAGGTACAGAGTACGCCTGCGGGACAGCCCAGGCTTCTGAAAATGTACCTTGATTCAATCGTCCTTCGCCAGCACCTGTTGTTTCCGGACGAACGAAGCCAATGGTGCTCACATAAGTCGCAAATGGCCCAATATGTCAGATGCTTCCGCCGTGGCAATACGAGCTCCAGCGAGTGACTTGATCATTGGGACAGGCGGTTTGAGTTAAGCTTAGGTTGTTTTCCGAAGAATGTCTGCCTTGCGTCACTGGGCGGGCAAAGGCTGGAGTCCTGGACTGGGCGCTAAGATGCCGAACTCCAGGCTGCCAGGTGCCCTGCAGGCGGCGAGTCGAAACTTCCAGGTTGCCCCAAGAGTTGCACAGCGCTGCTGCGCCTGACGTGTGGCGTACGTGGCTCGTGGCTTATGTCGGGCCCAATCTAATCGCTTCTCCAAACCGCAATGGTCGCACGGGGAAAAAGCTACCAGCGCCGGAGTTCGGGGTACTCGTCTCGCACCTGATGCAACCCCGTCCCGAAGGTACCCCCGACGCTGACCCAAGTACCCTCGTCCCCCGCGCGCTAAATAGCTTGTTCTGGCCGCCAACTCGAACGGCCCGCTTCCTTTGTCGGCATGACCTACGACGACCAACTTCCACCACGACGGTTCAGATCATGACTTTCATCTTCGATAACGGCGCTGTCGTTCTTTGTGCGATCCTTTGACATGGCTTCATCAATCCTTTGAGAGGATGCTGCGAACTCCCGCACAAACTCGACAAGCGCCATCTGCATTCTCCGTGTCCTCATATTCCTGTCCTATCGCATCGCCCATGCGCCGCACCCGTTTCCTCGAACAAACCCCAACCTGCTTCTCTCGACTCTCGTTCCGCACCACTCCGACCGTCAACTTGCCCTCCATCGTTCCGTTATATACTCCTCGCCTACAAGAAATGAACACTCGCCGACCATAGGATCCAACTCTGCTCCCATAATGCCGTCCCTAGCCCACACGCGATCGGGGAGCTCCATGGATTCCCGCATCAACTCCATGGCCTCCAAAGCCTTTTCCACTCCTTCGCCGCCCAATGGAGACGATCGCCGGCCCGGCGGCGCACCCATTCCGCACATCGACGATATCCTGAAGGCATCCGTCGACATCGACGCGAACCAGTCGATCCGAAAGTTATTGGATTTGGCCGAGACATCTCTTCGACATGCGGAAATCAATCGGAACCTCAACAGGCCAGCTGTGGCTCTGCAGGAGTTTGTCCGAGCATCAATCATAATGATCAAAGTCATTCAAGGCCATCGGGATTTCCCTTCCTTAAAGACGGATCATAAAGAGCTGCATCGGGCATGTGTACAATGTCTCGAGAGAATTCGCCAGCAAAATGACGTCTTCACCGAGCTCAAGAAGGACATCCTTGCGGACAACCTGAGGACGGGAGTGAGACCCGGTGGCCCTCGCATTTCCTCTTCGACTCTGGCCAGCGCGAACGCGGGCTCTCGGCCAGCTTCGCCGATGAAAGGGGCAGAGAGCGGTAGGCCACTGCACATGGCCGCTACTCAAGCGCGTAGCAATGGTTCACCGGCCAGGACCAAACCGGCCATACAGCCGAAGCCCCAGGCTCTCCATGGAAATGCAATCAAGGCTCAAAATCTCACGGAACGCTTCCGCAACCTGCGCGGCCCACAGACGTTACCAGGTCAAGACCCTCGAATCAAGACACACCCCATCGATGTTGGCTCCCCTCCAAAACCAGCAGGACCTCGGCCGATGCCACCGTCATCGTCAAGACCTAATAAAATCGACATCAGCGCGGGTATCCCGAGCCTACCAAAGGTTCCTGACCCCATCTACAGTCCTGCCCGTGGGAGTATCTCGGGAGACTCGTCGAGGCCGCCCTCTATCACGCCTCGCACCACATTCAGCAGGACCGGGTCTGTACCTGGTACACCGACGGCAACTTCCCAGACGCAGAATGACTATTTTGCTCCCAACCAGAGCTACTCCAACACGGCAATACCCCCTACAGCCCCGGCCAATACCATTCAAATACCCCAGGGAGATGCAATCACGCCCGAGGAACTCAAGCAAGCAATGGCGTGCAAGGGGTCGATGTTGATCATCGATGCCCGAACTCGTGACGATTTCAACGAAGGTCACATTATGGCCCAATCAGTCATCTGCATCGAACCCAGCATCCTATCAAGGGAGAACTTGTCGGCCAATGACATTGACGATAGCCTAGTTCTATCCCCAAACAAGGAAGATGCTGAATTCAAAGCGCGAGCTTCAAAGGATTTGGTTGTGTTCTACGACCAGGAGACTCGAGCCATGACAACGCCTGCTCGAAGTTCAGAGCAACTGATCCTGACTTCATTACGACGGGCCTTGGTCGATCTCAACTTTGGAAACGAACTCAAGAACCCACCAAAACTTCTAGAGGGAGGCATCGAGGCCTGGGTCGATTTGATGGGCCGGGGAGCACTCCAGTCGGTTTCTCAGGCAACTCTGAAGACGAAAGCGCCTACGAAGCCGCTGGGTCGCGGAACGATAGCCCGGAGGAAAACCGTGGTCAAGCCGCACCGGCCAGACATTGCAAAGGCTTGGGAGGAGACTATTAGGAACGAAGAGCTGGAAATCGCGTCGTCGCCCAGTTTTGTTCGCACCACCGAGGAGTTTATCAAGCGGTACCCGGCTGTGTCGCTCGAGAAGGAGTCCATGACCTCGCCAATGCAGTCAACGCCAAAGCCAGCGTATGGCTCATCTCATAAAGTGGACTTGGACACGGATCTACCATCTCCCCCAACGAGGCCGGCCCCGGCCTTGCCTCGACCAAGCTACAACGGGCTTCCGGTGGGAGCATCCGAAAGCGATGTGTACGGAAATGCCGCGGCACAAAACACCCCCCGTCCCTTGACGCGGGTTCCCACGAAGCCTCTTGAACAGCAGTCGACTGGTGACAGCAACGTGATCCCCACGGGTCTTAACAATCCCGCCAACTGGTGCTACGCCAACAGTCTGCTTCAATGTCTGCTCGCCGCTCCCGATTTCGGTGCAGAGCTTGCGAGCTCCAAGTGGATGGACAAGTACAAGGCTCCAAAGAAGGCGGAAGAAAAGATTGAGAACCCTCAGCTCATGACCAAGATCATATCCAATCTGTTCTACTGGATGAAGAGCGGCAAGTTTCCATATATGAAGGCTCAAATGTTGATGGTCAGTACACCCTTTTATCCCGATTTGGTAAAGGTAACGCTAACTTGTTGATAGGAATACGCTTTATATCAATCAAAGCAAGGCAATGGCGAGCTCTTTGGGTCCAATGCTCAACAAGATGCTCAAGAATTCATGACGTTCCTCCTAGACCACCTTCACGATGAGACCAACCGGAAGCGAGACTTCAAGAGCACGGAAACGGCAGACGAGCCCGACCTCAAGAACAAGACGCTTCTGCAGGCGTCGATGGAGTTTTGGGACAAGTACAGCCGGGCCAACCAGTCGATCGTCGACAACAGCTGGCGCAGCTTCAACGTGGAGATCAAGAGGTGTCTCACGTGCGACAAGCGTTCGTACAGGTTCGAGCCTTTTGAGGTGATCCTGGCGCCCGATATTGACCGCAACGGGACGCTCGACGAGGTGCTGGCCAAGTACACCGAGAGCGGCGTCGCTCACGGCTACAAGTGCGACACGTCGGGCTGCAAGGGCCGCACCATAGGCAACCCCCTGTTCTGCCGGGCGCCGCCTCTCCTCTGCGTGGCCCTCAAGCGATTCGTCCCGAAGCAGTCGGGCTACGTCAAGTCCAGCGCCCGCCTCACGTGGGATCTGGACGTGATGGACTTTACGCCCTACTTTGTGCAGCCGACCGACGGGGACAGGGTGACGGACCCGGCCTTTAAGGGGCCGTTCCGCTACGAGACCTACGCCATAATTGTGCACGACGGCACCAGCATCACGGCCGGCCACTACTACGCCTACATCCGCGACATGAACTCGCGCGATCCAAACGCCTGGTTCTGCTTCAACGACACCAACGTCAAGAGGGTGCGCATCGGCGGCGGAGGACCCAACGACCTAAAGAACACTATCTTCGGCCCTGGGAACTCGTCGAGCGGGAGGGCCGTGGCCGTGCCTTATCTAGTCTTCTTCCGCCGCAAGCCTTGATCATGGTTTCTCTGGTCATCCAAGGGGGCTGCTGACACATGATGCCAGTGACATGTCGACGGAGCCACGTCTTCCAATGCCTCGGGACAAAGTTGCTTTGCCCCTCCCTGCTCTCCCATCTCGTTGGATACCGGCATCCATGCAACGATAAATCCCCCCCTGACTCCCGCACCCAACCCACCACAACCTCCTCGGAACCGTCAGGGCACATGTCATTTTTTATATACTAGAATTCAAGGGATACCTCTACACACTTACCGGCCAGACAACGGCCGGAGAATTCCCCTTATGTCTCTCACCGCCCTTTTCTTCTTTTCTGACTTGTTGGGTCGGTTTTACCCCCCCTTGAACCTTTTTTTCGCTACGGAGTGAATCAGGCAGAGCGAACAAAGCTAGCATGGCACGGAGCTGGATGGGCGTTATTGTTATTTTTCCCTATGTGCTTTGATGTTTTTGCTTTTGTTTTTAGCTACTACTTACTACCTATGTCTTCCCATGGGCTCGAGAGCACGTAAACAGGATATACATGTCAAGCACCCTTTTTTCTCTCCACACGCGTGTTTACTTTACAGATACAATTGACGACTTCATGACCCCCTGTCTCTATTTTCTCTCTGGTAACGATGCTGCATGAAACGAAACATGCATAATGAAAAAACCTTCCCTTGAAAAAAGACAACATGACCATGGCTCGATACGGGTCGTCAACGTTGTCAAACCACCCCCCATCCCAGCCCATCCCAGCTCTTCTTGGCCTTGGCAGTTCATTCGTTGGGGCCCCCACCGCTTTTTATCAGGATGTCAATCTCATCATGCAGGCACTTTGACTCCATCGCCTGGTGCATGACTTTCACATGTGAAACCAACTAACCAAAAAAAAGAAAACGAAGAGACGCCATCAGCTGAGCAACATCGCATCACAATCAGATCACGCTACGCCGGGAGATTCGGGGCTCTTTATGGGCTAGATGAGCGTCTTTATAATATGGACCCCATGGCTTTAAAACTCGACGAGGAACCGCCGTGACGGTGCTTTGAGAGGTTTCTGACCTAGGTATCCATCCAAATTTAAAAAATCCCACATAATATCACGGAGCCAACGCCCTTCACAAGAGTTACAGTACAGTCCAAACACTCTCCAACAGAGACGACAGAGTCGACCATCGTGGTCTCTCCGACGCGCACATTATATCGCCCTCGCGCCTGGTATCCGTCCTTTCATCCGTCCGATAGTTCGTCCATACGTCGTCCAACCTCCAGTCACCCTTCGTGTCGTCGCTTAGATCTTCTTGAGGCAGTCATCAATGTCCTTCTTGAATCGCTCGCGGATCACTTTTCGGTTCAGCTTCTGGGTAGCTGTGACGAGGCCCTGTGAGGGAAATGTTAGCTGCGGTTCGGTCAGTTTCACGACGGTCAAGGGGTTTCTTACGCTTTCAGGAGTCCACTCCTCGTCCGTAATGACGACGCCGGCCACCACCTCCATTCCGGCCAATCCAGCCTTCTTAGCAGCCGTCTGCAGATCCTTGAGAACATAGCCGACCACCTTGGTGTTGTGGTGCATGGTGTGGATGTTATGCTCGTGCACGCCCAGCTCCATGGCCTTTTCCACCAATACCTTCTCGTTGGGCATGATGACGGCAATGGGACGCGAGAACTCGGGATCAGCATGGACCACAACGTTGGCCACCATTTGCGAGCCGCGGTACACGGCCTCGAGCTTTTCGAGCGCGATGTATTCACCACCCTGCATCTTGACGAGGTTCTTGACACGATCAATCACCTTCAGATGGCCGCTAGCGTCGAATTCGCCAATATCACCCGTCTTGAACCATCCGTCGGGAGTGAGAGCCTTCTCAGTCTCTTCAGGGTTGTCGTAGTACCTGGTCATGATGGGCTTGCCCTTGAGCCAGATCTCGCCCTGAGGTGGGGTAGCATCGGCATCGTATCCCAGGTCTGGAATCGAAACGAGCTTGGCGTCGACGGCAGGAGACACGGGGCCGATAGCCGTGGGCGAATACTCGAGAGGGCAGCCGAGAGTACCGTTGGCACACGTCTCAGTGAGACCGTATCCAGCCAACATGGGGGCAAGGACGAGAGACAAGAAGTTCTTGGTTCCGTCCGAGATGCCGCTTGCGCCATTCATAGTGAATCGAAGGCGGCCGCCCGTCATCTCACGAACCTTGCTGAAGACGATGTTGTCCAAGATGCTGGCACCGGGCAGCTTATTCTTGGTCATAAACGCCTTGAAGTTGAAGGCACCCCAGAAGAGGCTACGAAGGACAATGCTGGACGACTCCAACTTGCTGACAACGCCCTTCTTAACCGTCTCCCAAATCTGAGGCACACCAACCATGACGGTGGGACGGAACTCGTGCATATCACCATAACACTTCTTGACCATGGAGTCGGCAAGGGTTCGGTGGTTTCCGTATCCGAGGGTGCCTCCGATGAAGAGCACGAGGTTTTCGAGCGCCATTTCGAAAATGTGGGCGAGAGGCAGGTAGGCGAGGATGCGTTCCTTGTCGCTTACACATGGCTCGACGACATGGAAGAGACCAGTGACTGCATATCAGGGTTAGTTTGCGACTCCTTGCATCAAAACGGAACAAGACACAACCGGGACGGCGATGACAACATACCTCCAGCGACAAGAGCCTCGTGGGTAATGCAGGCGCCCTTGGGCAGGCCGGTAGAGCCAGAGGTGTACATGACACAGTAAAGGTCTTCTGGCTTGGCGGGGTTAGGCTCAACAGGGTTCTCTTCGCCGAGCTTGACAAGCTCATCATAAGTAACGACCTGGATGTCGGGGTGTTCGGTCTTAAACGGCTCGAGCTCGGTACCGTTTGCGAAGACGGAGGAGGTGTTGACGATGACGGTCTTGACATTTGACTTCTTGATGGGACCGGACGCAGTCTTGAGCAGGTGGGGATCAGTGTACATGACACTGCAGTTGGTCTGGATGAGCGAGTGCTCTACTCCCTGAGGGCCGAGGGTATCATAGGCTGTCACGATGGGGATGCCTTGCGAGGCGCATCCGTGGGAGAGGGAAATCCAGCCAACACTGCGCGGGGATAGGTCAGCACAAGAAGACGGAACGGGAAGATGATGGCAGGCAACACGCCGCCCCGCCGGGGGGGTTCTTCTCCAGCCTTACCTAGTGGTAGCAAAGAGATGGACTTTGTCCTCTGAGGTCAAGCCCAGTTTGCGCAAACCAGAACCAATCGTGTTGATGCGGGTTTCGTAGTCCTTGTAGGTGATGTATTCATAGGGAGTGAGCTCAAAATATTGCCACTCCTTCTCGACTTCCTGCACCTCGCCACCAATGTTCTTCTTAATCTTCTTGGTCTCCTTGTGCAGCTCGATGAGCTTGCGGTAGCCGACGGCCGTGTGGTTGGGGTAGATGCGCGCGCTGCGCTTGACGAGGTCATAGACGGTGTGAACACCCTCGGCAGGGATGCTGCGCAGGCCGTCCTTGGACATGGGATGGCGGCGAGGGATGGTTTCGCCAGGAACCTTTTCGTAGCCGGGAGCCTCGATGGTGAAGGGCGCCGTATGCACCTGGTGCAAGGGCATGATGCCCGTCGTGTAGTCGACCATGATGGCGGCGGGAAGCTCGGATCAGAGCTGGTCGGGTGCAGCGGAAAGCGGGAGAGAGGGGGGAGATGGTAGATGTCGACGGCGGGCTGGAGGAGCGGGCGAAGCGAATTGGAGAGAGGGGGGTTGGAGGAAGAGAGAAGCAAGCAATGAGGGTATCTTTGGAGTGATGGAGGAGGAAGAAGGAAGAAGGAAGGAAGGGGGAGAAAGGGTCTGAAGCAGGCAGGAGAAAACTAATGTACGCAGCAAAACGCCACGACGTCGGGATGAGATGGAGAAAAGGCGACGCGAGGAGGCGAGACAAGCAAAGGGCCAAAGGGTTAGGTTACCTGCAGTGCGCATGTCCGTAGGCACAAGGCAGGGAAGGTGCATCGAAGGCAAAGCAAGGTAAGGTCTTGGCCCAAAAGGATGCTAGAAGTGGAGAAGCCCGGGAGGTACCTTGCGCCCTGGCTGAGGTACCGAGGGGTACTTTGCGCCGCCTAATTTTCAACCCGCCTACCGCATGCCGGAGCCAGCAGCTCATTAAACAACTTGTCGCGCTGGTATTTTGGTGTTTTGTTACTTGTATTCGTGCATGATCCATCGGTGCATCCTCCGTGCGACCAGCCATATTATCTCACATACTTCAGTGATGCAGAGATCCGAGGCAGGCGTGGCACCAACAGAGATTCGACCTGTACCTGGACGCTGAGACCACCTGGAAGCCGAGCTCTTTGCGTTGCTGGGGTTGTGGAGAGGCAAAGCCAAACTTGAAGCTCAACCTTGGCGGGGCGGCGACGACGCCACAGGCAGAAGCCGTCCTCGCCAGCGGCACGAGACCACTCAACAAGAAAATGGGATACGAACCTACGGGTAGAGGTCAGATTCGTTGAGGCGGAATCTACGGAGGCATTCGTGGCCACCACCACGTGTGCTATCCGGAGTCCTCCAGCATGACATCCTATGTGTCGGATATCGTAGCCGTGGCGGTGGCTCAGGCCTTGGAAAAAACCTAGGCGGTGCTTCGCATGAGTGGTCGACCCCGGAGCTAAGGCATTGAATTCCGGACAAGTATCTCGCAGGGAACACGAGGTTCCTCGGCCTCTGCCAGCGTGAAGCTCGCCCGCCCGGCATGGAGTGGAAATCTGGACCTCCAAACCACAGTGGGACTGCCCTGGAGATCAGGCCGTCAGAACCTACCGCCAACGTCCCGCTCGCTGCTCCGTAGCGGACTCCGTAGGTCCCCACCCCCTGTAGAGGCCCGTTGAAGCACCTGAGGTGACCTGGGTGAGAACCCGCCGACTGACGCCAGTGTCGCTCCTGCTGCACCACTGCGGCACTAAAAGGAAGCAGAAGAGAGCTAAGAAGGGACAGCTCGGCCCCGCCAAAATGCTCTCCATTGCGTCACAGCCCGAAAGAGGACGCCCAAGATGTCCAGGCGAATTTGCAAGTTCTCACTCGCTCCTCATCCATCAGACCAATGAAGGCATCACAAAGACGCCGGCGAATCACCGACTTCGCCTGTTGGTGACGAGTTGCGACGTTGCACTCCGCAATCTGCGTTTCTGCTTGGTTCGATTTCGTTTGCTCTCCCTTGTCTCCATTCAGTTTCGGAGCGACATATGAGATATGGCTTTCTGTGTCAGGATTGGCATCACATCCCATCCCGTCCATCCCACCATGTCCATGCCCTTGGCTTGCCCGGCCCTTACCCTGCCTTCCCGGACTCTGCTGGCCTCTGCGCAAGCGATTCAACCTCTCATGGACCCCCGTTGTTAAACAGCGGCTTTTCGAAAAGGTTCCGTCAGCGAGCAAACGAGTGCTTGCATCTCGTCGCGTCATTGTGGATAGCTTCTGCCGAGTCTGCCATGTAGGACCCGCCAAATTCCCATGCCGACTACGGCAACGAGGTTGAACGGCCGACAATCACAAGCCAGTTTGTGTTGGAAAGAGTCCAAGGACCGAATGTAGCTCGGCAAGCAAAGTGGGATTGCATACGAGTTTGAAGCAAACAAAGACGAAAGGAGAAGGCGGTTCTGCAAAAGGTAGCCATTTCGTTCTCTGGTCAGAGACTTCAAGGTTGCCATGACAGATGCAAAATGACCGGCGCCGGGCTAAAAGTGCTCCCCAAATTAACATGCTTGCTGGAAAAGAAGAGGTACTTCACCCATCCGCTGAGGTACCGACAGCCCAAGGTAGCGCCCTATCCCTGCCCAGCACCTAGCAATGACGCCGGGACGCCACACCTACTTTTCTCTTTAGTCCCAATGACCCCTTGACTCTCCTTCCCCTCATCAACCAGCAACTCCGCCGTTGAGTCTTGTCCAATCTGGTGTTGAGCTCGACGCTGGTGGGTGACAGCTGCCTCCCCAAGGTACCTGAGAGGTAGCGGAAGTCGTGGCTCGTACCGTACCTGCCTCCTGCCCTCCCGTCGTCGCTGCCCTGGCTGCGCTGGGTGCTCCCTTCAATCCTTCCTGCCTCTCGTCTGTCAGCTTAGCTTTACCCCAACGCTTTTTCCTCCCCAAAGTCCAGCGCTTCCGGAGGCATCCAGGCTTCTTCATAGTCAACTCATGATTGCGTGTCCTCAGAGTGTCTGACCATGAGTCCATGACGGCGTCCCAACAACAACGCTGAACCGATGGAACAGGTACCTCCCGACCGTACGATGTCGTTACTCGCTTCATACACGCCGAGACTGCGGTGCCGCCGAGTTCCATGCCCAAGCCCACAGCCAGGAAGGGCTTGTTTTGGCCGATCAACCCCCAGGCTCCCGCCCCCTTGCCTTGCGACTTCTCGCGGCTGCTTCGCCCTACCTGGTCTCTGAAACGCGTCTCCAGCTGCTTCGGAGCATTGTCATCTTGCGAACCCTTTCACTCTCCTCGCAGGGCTCTATCACAGCTCCCGCGGCTGTCCCGCCAGCCGAGGCGATGCATGTCACTGACCGGATCGACATGTGTCCGTGTGAGGGCTGAGCTTCAGCCAAGAAATGGGCTGCGACGATGTGCGACTGCGACAACCAACTGCGTGTCGCGATTGACTGCCACGCCGCAAGGCCAAGCTTTCATCTTAAAGGTCCGACTTGCAGCCAAGACCTGGGGTTTGGTCCGGTGAGCACTGCGACCTTGGCCACAAACACCCAATGTTGGACTCATTTCCTCTGGTTTACAACCGTGACTCTTGGTTACCTTGGCATACAGCCTTGGAAGCTATGAGCACAGGTCGTTTTCAACTAGTCCAGCAACCACTCAGGCTATTATAGGCTAATGCAGTGGCTCGCCTGCATCAGGACCGAAAGAGTCAGCTTCGATATTGCGTGTTCCCCGCCCGCTCGCGTTCCCTCTCATTGGCACCATAGCTACGGATCCCAAGACTGACTCGAGCTTGCGCAGTCGATAGGGCTGTCGTTTGGCAAGGTAGGTCTAGAACCTCGCCGGCGCTGGACTCCATCTGAAGTGCCAGTCCCAGGTAGCTTAATGAAGCTGCCCTTATTCTGTTTGCCGGTAAGTTCCGTTAGCGCTCGTGGCAGGCACCAACGTGGATGTCAAAACGGCTTGTGGTGGCAGTGTAAGCCATCATTCCAGCTGGCTCTGACATGGTAGATGCGTCTTGAGGCCAAGCGTTAGGCGCCAGATGACTGGCCATGGCTACCCTGAAGCAAGCCACCTTCTTATCGCTAGCCTCCGGGCAGTGACGGAGGGATCGGTTTGCATGGCTAGGCTTGCGAAGGTCCCGGACTTCCGACCATGTTATTAGTTGACAGGTGCCTTGGAATGGTATCATGGTTCGTAGTGCTGATAGTCAAAGTGGGTTGAAGGGCGGAGGGATGTAAGATCCTAGTCGGCAGAAGGAAGCCTCGGGGTTGAGCCTCGTATCCGAGAAGGAGCTTCTGAGTGTCGATGAGTGAAAATGGGACACACGGCAAATAGAAAATGACCACCACAATTCGACGGTGGTGCATGGATTTCTGAGAAGACGATGCCTTCATTCGGAGCAGTCTCCGGATGCGATCTGGAACGTAGTGCGGGGCAGATGACGTTGCAGATTCGGGATGCTGATTGGCCATGAGAGAGACAGTGGCTCGGCTTCAGGGGAAGTCTGCTTTCAGACTCGATCATGAACTTTTGCCATTGACATTGTCGGCGGCCTCGGGGTGAAATTGGCATTTGAAGGGGTTTGCTCGCATTCTCTGTAGGGTTGTACCTGTTTCTTCATTTTCTTGTTGTTTCTGCTCTCGTCTCCCCTTAATTCCACCCATGGCGAGGCCGAGCTCTGAGCGAGCCGGCGATTGGCTCCGGCCGGTCGAGGACGACGAATCCGACGATGCCTTTCTTTCGGGCGTCGAGGACGCAGAGTCGAAAGGATGTCTCAACGACGGGGCCAGTTCGCAGCTGAATCTATCGCCCGAGGGGTTGCCCGTGTACATGACGATTCACCGGTAAGCTTCTCTTCTCAGGCTTGTTATTGGACCCTGTGCCCTTTGGTGAGAAGCATACTATGCACAGAGATGCCGACTAACACTTTTCATAGAGTGCGGCGTCTGGTTCTCGCCAGCATCGGTACGTATCTCCCTGTTCCATCTCGCTGACACATACTGACATGCATCTCCCCCAGACGATCCCTACACCCTGGAGCACTTCAGGGATCCCAAGATGAACGCCCTGGTTGTGCGGCCGCTGGTCGACCGGCTCTATGACCCCAACGACTACTCGGTCGTCTACTGCCTGCTGGCCAACCGCGTGTCGTTCCTCCGCGACCAGAGCAAGACGGTGCACCAGAGCGTCAACGTTGCGCGCGCCACGCTGTGCGAGCTGCTCGCCAGCCGCGTCCTCCGTCGGTTCCACGAGGAGAACCCCGGGCCGCAGGGCCTGTTACTGCTCGCCCATATCTTGATCGAGGGCTTCGATCCGTTCCAGGGCGCGCCTGCTCATGTCACGCGGCGTGGCCGTAATGGCGGCGGTAGCCAGTCTCAGCGGCCCGCGTCGGAGAAGAAAGGCGGCAACGAGAAGAAGATTACGGCCTTCGAGCTGGCCATCCTGTCCGAGAGCAAGACCTTCATCAGCTCGTCGGCGTGCCAGCGGGCCGTGGACGCGGTGCACGACGGGCAGATCATCTACACGCCGCAGTCCTTCATGGACATCCTCCCGGACCACTACAAGCGGCGGCCCATCTCGCTGTACGACCCTCGCAAGGCGCCGCTGCTGAACCACCACCGGCTCATCGTGCCGCGGACGCGCAACACCATCGAACTGTTCCAGTTCGTCATCCTGCTCGGGCTGTACGTCATGACCATGATCTCGCGCCACTCGGAGCTCAACGTGTGGGAGTTTGCCTTTGTGGTGTACTCGGCCGGCTGGCTGCTGGAGAAGTTTGCCGCCATCATCGAGCACGGGTGGGAGGTGCACGCGCAGAACCTCTGGGCCTTCCTGGACATGACGTTTGCGGCCATCTTTGGGGCGTACCTGGTGGCTCGGCTGTCGGATCTCCTGCTGGACCAGCTCCACGCCGGCTGGGGCCTCCCGATCCTCTGCATCGCGGCGCCCATCATGCTCACGCGCGTGGCCTTCAACCTGCTGCCCAACAACATCGTCTTCATCTCGCTGCACGCCATGATGAAGGACTTCACCATCCTGACGTTCCTGGCCACGTGGTGCTTCACGGGGTTTCTGCTGGCGCTGCAGTGGCTCGTGGCGGCGGGCAACGACGGGCGCGAGGAGTTCAGCTGGATCGTGGTGGGCAAGTGGATGCTCTGGATCTGGTTCGGGCTCGACGGCGAGGGCATCGAGGAGTCGGTGCGGTTTCACACGGTGCTGGGCCCGGCGCTGATGATTTCGTTTGCCTTCCTAGGCAACACGCTGTTCCTGACCATCCTCATCGCCATGCTGACCAACACCTTTTCCAAGATCATCGCCGATGAGACAGCCGAGATCCAGTTCCGGCGCGCCGTCCTGACCTTTGAGGGCGTCAAGAGCGACTCCATCTTCGCGTACCCGCCGCCCTTCAACATCCTCGCGCTGCTGCTGCTGCTGCCGCTCAAGCTGGTGACGTCGGCGCGCGTGTTCCACGTGGTCAACGTGGCGCTGATCCGCACGCTCAACCTGGCCACGCTTCTCTTCATCGGGTTGATGGAGCGGCGGCGGTTCGCGGCGCAGGACGCGCGGTCTTCGAAGATGGGAGGGAGTGGCGGGAAGAGGCCGTCCAAGTGGCAGTTCATGGGCTTCTCGCCGTACGGCGACGTGCAGGCCGTGTTCCGGGCGGCGCCGCCTCCGGACATTGCCGACGTCATCGAGCAGCTGGATCCCATCGCCGAGGTGCCGATCCTGGAGGACGACCTGATGCCGACCATGTCGGGGGATAACCCGCGGTCCAAGCTGAGGCGGTGGAGGATGTTGAATCAGGATGTTGATCGGGGCGGGATCGCTTCGGTGGGAGAGACGCCGGGGCAGAGTCGGTTGAACAGCGCGTGTCCCAGTCCTCTTCCTCGGTGAGAGTGTTGTGTTGTATTCAGACCGACTGCTGATGAGAGAGGAGGGCACCAGGCATCATCATGTCGTTTCATATGTGGCATTTTCCGTGGGTGGCGTATTGCAGGACCTTGATAGAGATGGACTAGATTATTGTAATAAATAGTGATTGTAATAAATTATACCCTTTGATGTGAGCTGTGCCTTGTATGCCTCGTCGGCCCAACCTAAATCCATGCTCCTTCGGCCCCGCCATTCCGAGTCCCAGCTTCCAACGTCACTCAACTCGGCTCAACCCACATTAACTCCTTGCATCTGTAGCTTTCATTAAAGGGATCGCACCCGCCACTCGTCACCCAAACACCATCCAAGTTGCATCAATACCCATTGCCACCGACCTCTACAGCTTCACGATTTCTCAATCCTCCGGCCTCACAATGACCCCCGCCGACGATCCCCCATTGTCCCTGCGGCCGCAGCCCGTCGACGACAAGAAGCCAAAGAACCTGGCCGAGTTCATCGTCCGCGTCAACGCCCGCCCGGACGGCTTCCGCGCCCTTTCCGAGAAGAAGCTCCGCGAAGAGATTGGGAAACGAAAC
The DNA here is from genome assembly GCA_911649645.1 of Thelonectria discophora. NCBI lineage: Eukaryota > Fungi > Ascomycota > Sordariomycetes > Hypocreales > Nectriaceae > Thelonectria > Thelonectria discophora. The sequence goes on from CAJVRK010000012.1 coordinate 3,598,441, forward strand.
AGCGAGCAGACGCGTGGGGATGATGTCACGGTGGTGGCTGGCAAGGACGTGGAAATGGCCGACGCGGACGCAGACGCGGGGGACGAAGACGATCAGACGGACGAACAGGGCGAGGAAGAGACTGCTGCCCAGGATCCCAACGAGGCTCGCATGGAGGTGTTGAAGAATATCGAGTACGTCCAGACCTCATCCTCACACTCACCTACGCGCAAAACGCTAACCTACCCACCCAGCATCGCAGGCAACACGGCCCTCCTCACGCTCGACTTCCTCTCCCTCCTCCTCTCCAAGCAGAACCCCACGCAAGCCAGCGCGACGCTGTCGCAAGGCCTGCGCGACCTGGTGGGCATCGGCACCATGGGCGCCGATCGCCTCGACGAGTCCAACATCACCGACTCCAAAGTCCGGGACCAGGAGGAGATCGCCATCGGCTGGACCCTCATGGAGACCAACAAGGCCTGCGAGGCCGCCGAGGCCGCCCGCGAGTTCCTGGACCGCGAGATGACGGCCGAGGGCAGGTTCTGGGAGGAGGTCGTGGCAGTGCAGAAGAGCGGGTGGTCCGTCTCGAGGGTGCCCCAGGAGAGACATTCTCTCGGCGTGCGATTTGGCTTTTCAGAGGGTAGGAGGTGTTCGTTATCCTACGGAACAACACATGCTAACGCGGCGTGCCAGCTTCTCCAGAATTTAGAAGCAACGGCCTCGCGCCCATGCGGAGAGGCGAAGACGGCGCGGTGCAGCTCGACTGCGGCCGTCTCGGCGGCGTCTCGGAACGCCTTGTGGTGACGTACGAACGCGACGGCGCCGTCACCGGCCGGTCGGTCCTCCCGGCGCACACCACCGACGACGCGCCCCTGGAGGCCCGCGTGCTCGAAGCCCGCAACACCATCTTCTCGCAGGAGCTCTGGCACGAGCTCCGCCGCGAAGCCCGCACGCTGGCCGCCTACGATGTCAAGCTCGTGGGATCGCGCCTCACGTGCGCCGTCGACGCCAGCTCCAGCGTTTGCGTCGAACTCGTGCCCCTCGGTCTCGAGGCCGAGGACCAGCCCCAGCTGCCCGACAACGCCGCCGCCGAGTCCGTCTCGCTGGCCCTGCACGTGCTGCTCAGCTACGCCCACCGTCGCAACGAGCACACCCGCACCCGTCCGCTGCCGCCTCACCTGGCTCGCAGCCGCGGGCCCCAGACTCACGCCCTCCTGAGACCCATCATCGCTCGCATCGTCCACACCCGCAGCACAGAGGCCTGCGTCCAGCACCTCGGCGCCCTCGTGCGCGCCCTCCAGAGAGCCCGTCTGCCCACCAGCTTCATCCTCAAGACCCCGCCCTCCATGGTCGTCGACCTCCTGGACCCGGCCCTCCGCGGTCCCAACCAGTCGTCCGTCTCCCCTTCGCTCATCCGCAACATGCTCCAGCCCATCGACTTCCATGTCAAGATCTCCCTCCTCCCGGACATCTTCTTCACCGTCCGCGGCCGCACTTTCCCCTTCCCCGTCACGGACACCTACTACCACGTCCTCCTCCCGCCCGGCTCCCCGCTCGCCTCCCTCTGCACCCCCTACAAGGACGGGTACCCGGACCTCAAGGCCCTCACCGACTTTGTCCACACCGCCGTCGCCCGCGCCCTCGCCCAGCACTTCCTCCCGCTGCTGACCCGGCATGCTGCTGCTGCTGCTACCGCTGCGTCGTCGTCCCCCGGAGACGAGCCCGTCAAGAGCGTTGGCGGCAACTCGATCCGATACCTCGACTCGGATGACTTTGAGCTCACCTTTGAAATCGTCGACCGCGACCGCGACGGCACCGGCCGTCATGACCCCTGCCTCGTCGCCAGGGGGGAGTCCGGCCCCGCCGGCAAGCCCATCGTCCAGGAGTGGCTCTGGTCCGGCCGCGACGACGTGGCCGATCCGGGCGTCGGGCTGGAAGAGGTCGTTCGTCGCGTCTCGGAGGCGCGCACAAGAGAAGGACCGGACAACTAAAGGGGGTGTGAGTGTGGCAAAGACGTGTCGAATTCCGGCGTTTGGCTTGGGGGAACACGGGGCGGTTAAAAGCATCAATCAGGTCCTAGGTTAGATATTGGAGTCAAGATAAATACCCTGTGATTTTCATCAAATCCTTCACTCTGCCTTTCACTCGTGAATCCCGACTTTGTGCAAAGTGTCTCAGCACCGCCTCGCCAACTTTTTCAGTTTCACTGCAAGCTTTCTTGAAAGAAATCTATCTGCAGTATCACTCTGTTGCTCCCATCTGAATAATGGCCCTTTTTCCCTTTAATTCCATCACAAAAAGAACCGAAATAAAGAACCTGTCATGTCTCGTTGGAATAAATGGTTTGTATCCCATGTGAAACTCCCAACCCGGAGTCAATCTGGGACCGTGAGGTGAAAACGACCTCTTTTTCCATCCGGCCTCATGCGATATCAAATCCTCAAGACTCCATTCCCCAAAATGGGACCATGATCCGTGGGAAATCCTTCGTCCTCCAAAAATAACCAAAGTAGAAATAAACATCCCCCCGGCGCCCCCGTGCCCCCCCCGCAGATTGCCCACTACTGTAAAACGAAAAGCGTAGAGTGCCCATCTATCTGCGCCCGCTGAAGAGGAACTTCAACTCGGTCGTCGTCAGGCGACCAATCTTGACGCCCTCAGCCTCGTCGAGGGCCGCTTCGACCATGTCCTTCTTCCTGTTTTGCAATTCCACGATTCGATCCTCCACCGTTTCCTTGGTCAGAATGCGATACACCTTGACCTCCTTCTGCTGACCGATGCGGTACGCTCGGTCGACTGCCTGCATCTCGATATACGGGTTCCAGAACGGATCCATGATGATGACCCGGGACGCCGCCGTCAAATTGAGGCCTGCATTTCCGGCTCGGAGGGAGACGAGCATCACTTTGACCTTCTTGTCCTCTCGGAAGCTGTGAGACGCCCGATCACGTTCCGTGGCTGACATGCTGCCGTCGTACCGTGCCATACCTGTCATGTCCTCCCTCTGCATGGCCACTTCGAGAAGATCGAGCAGAAGGGTCCACTGCGAAAAGATGATGGTCTTGTCCCCGGTTTCCGAGATCTGCTTCAGTAGTTCGATGCACTCAGTCACCTTGGCGGCAGGCAACCACGTCTTGCGCAAGTACTTCATGTACTTGTCGAACGCAACCCGGTTCTTGCTTGCCTCCTTGCGAAGCGTCTTGAGCATGGACGGCTTGATGTCATTAGCCTTCTTCTTCCCCTTGCCCTTGCCCTTGCTCCTCTTCTTCTTGGGTTTCTCGACCGCCTTCACTTTGGTGTCTTCCTCCGTGTCAGACTCAAAGCCATCGGCAACAACGAATCCTTTGAGGTTACCTCGCTTGTCGGCCTCTTCGCTGTCAGACAGGGCGTCTTCGGAATCCGACGCGTCGTCATCATCGTCATCCGACGCGTCAGCATCAGAAACCGTCGCCTCAACCTTCTCGGGCATGTAGACCTTTTTGAACGCTTCGTACGAGAAACACTTCGCGGGGTCGAATGCACTACGGCAAACGGGGCACTTAGCCTTATTGTCTTCGCTCCCTTCTTGGATGTTGACGGCTGAAGCATTCTCGGCAATGCGGCAGAGACACTCGCTGCAGCTGTCGTGACCGCAGGGGACAAAGAATGTAGGGCTCGGCACCACGTCGTAGCAGATGGGGCACTCAAAGTCGTCGATGCCCTTGATTCTCTCCACGATGGTCGCATCCAGAGCCTTCACTGCAGCTTGCATGTCGGCGTCCGTCATAGGGGCGGCGGCATCGTCCACGTCCAGGTTGAGGTGCGGATGGCAGCATGCTTGGCGCATTCGGAGAAGAAGGACCAAGATGTTGGAGTAATTCTTGCCGACGCTGCCCTCGCGAAGATACTTGCTGAATATCACCTGAGACTTCTCCTCGAGTTGTTTGTAAAAGCCCCGTTCGTCGGGAGACAGCTCGGCATAGACCACCTCCTCGGTCTTCTCCGGAAGCTTCAAGATGGGCTTTCCATTCAGCTGCGAGTTCTTCTTTCGCCGGAGCATGATGGCTTTGAGCAGCGCGCGGAGTCTGTTCATGGCAATGTTCTTGGGATCGCCGTTGCGGCCAAAGAGGACGCCGAATGCCTGCACGGAAATGGTTAGGACTCAACAAAAAAGAAATGTGTTTTGACATACCTGACGGAATTCTTCCCACTTGCAATAGGGCTTGATCTGGAGGAAGTTGAGCAAGGAATAGAGCTCAATCACGCCGTTCATCATAGGCGTTCCTGTGAGACACCACCTGTGTGTTGCCTTCAGTCTGGCGCAAGCCTTGGCAGTCTGTGTGTCCTTGTTCTTGATGCATTGTGCTTCATCCAAGATGACGCGATAGAACTTTGCCTTCTTGGGATGTAGCAGTGGACATCTCTCGGAGAGGTGCTTGTCGTTGTTCAAGTCAATGTTGCGATCCGCATTGTCCTTAATGTACTTGTCCAGTCGCTTCAGCTCCGATGCAACGGTGCCGTACGTTGTCAGGACCACATCGTAGCTGAGCAGTTCTTCCACTGTTGACTTTTTGTTGTGATGGATCAAAACGGATAGTCGATGCGAAAGTTTGGTCTTAGTCTGAATCTCATCTTTCCACTGCCTCATGAGCGCAACGGGCGCAACAATCAGGTTCGTCTATCCATGTGTTAGTCCAGGAGAGAAGAGGCTATGCAAACCAACGTACCTTTGTTCGACCAGTCGGTTGGCGAGCCAACATCAGTGCCAGAGTCGAAATGGTCTTTCCTAAGCCCATGTCATCCGCAAGAATACCGCCTTTATTCGTGCCCTCCTCCATCTTCTTCATCCAAGCAATGGCCAGCTCTTGATGGGGATACAAGGGTCTCTTTAACCCAGCAGGCGTTCCATCGCGATTCCTCTCTGGAATGTCCATGTCAGGTCGAATGTTCTGCAGCAAATCATCCAGTTCCTTGTCACTCATCCCAGGGTCGTGATACGCATCCTGGAGGTAATTTGCCAGATTTTCGGGGAGGGCGTTTCCAAGCCCATCTGTGCCGTTCACATAGTCATATGTGCCGGTCTTTGAGATGATCTCGTAGAGACTCGATGGACCGCCATATGCTGCTGGGAGGTTTGAAGGCACAGAGTTCGTGAGCGCGTTGTTGCCATATCCTCCATATGACGGTACCACTGGTCTCGGAGGAAAACCATGATTGCGGGAAGGGAATCCGTTCGGGATCGATGCCATCTGTGACCCTTGCGAATGGATAGGCAAATCGTACACTGGCGCTGCAGCCGATGGACGAGGGACCGCCATGTTGGAAAGGTGGTTGGACAAGGAATTTTCCATGGGATTGGCCAGGCCTGTGGCAGCACGGAGATTCGAATCCCATGCCGAGGGATATGCCCCTGGTACTTGAAGTACACCTGGCTCTGAGTCATTGTCCAGCGGCTCGAGCGACCTGTCATAGTCATCGCCAACCGGGCTCGCGTCGTTTGAGCTGGATAAGTCTCTGCCCATGAGACGATTGTAGGCACTCGGTTGGGTTGAAACGGTCGATGGGCCAGGAGCAGTAGAATCCTGACTCAGGGAAAGCATCTGAGCAAACTCACGATCTGCCTTTTCTTGCTCGCTTAGTCTCTCGGCCTTGAGCTGCTCATTGATGTAGTGGGAGTTGATTTCTTCGTCATCGTCCCTACAAAACGCGGGATTAGTGTCTCCAAGATGTCAGTTGTAAGCGGCGATAAGTCCAACTTACCCAGTAAGGTCGATAAACTCAGCTCCGTCAGCATCTGGCTGGGATGACGAGAACGGGTCGAAGGATGGAACAGGAGTCGTACGCCTGGACTTGCTCGGGCCCGCTGGCGCAAATAGGGTGGAAGATTCGAAGTCTCGCTTTCGATTAGGCGCCGAAAAGGAGCCTTCGGCTTGCATGTAGGGTCCGTTGCTTCTGATGGGGGGAGTCATGACTGTCGGAAAAGTCTGGTCTTCAAAGTCTTGCCAGAAGATATCAGTAGGAACTTCGAGATGGTTAATAAAATACGAAAAGTCATTCGCAAACGGAAAGGTAGGGTGTTCAGCCATTTTGTGTTCGGGAAAAAAACATGGGCGTTCGTAAAAGCTCGTTTGTTGCTGGGACACAGCAGACGGGAGGAGATCAGCGACAAACGGCCGACAAAGGCAACAAACGGCACCTTCAGGAACGAAACAAGGGACGTTGGTACATAAAGGGGATGGAGGTAGTGTCTTATAAACAAAAGGGGTAGGGTTGAAAAAAAAAAAAGGACAGTTGAAAAAGAGTAGGCAGGGAGCCGGAAAGCAGCCGGGTAGGACAGGACGACATGTGTAGATCTTACGGGGTTGCAAGCAAGCAGGGACCCAAGAAGCATGACTTCGCTGCAGGCGCAATAGCTTGACGGGTAATGATTGTGATACATACCGGCTGACGGTGTGACGCTAGAAGGGCATCCTCCCATCGGTGGAAGTGAGGCATCTATTTCGGTGGTCAGTTTCCTGATACATCGATGTGCAGTCGTGGACCGCATCAGAAGCCCTCTGCTTACCATCGTCTCCTCGGTTTCGTTGGGCCCGCCGCAGGAGCTTCTTAAGGGCCTGGATATCCTTGCGAGCTTGGGCGCGCTCTTGCTCGGCACCAGGAAACTGTTCGCCTTGGAGAGAGTCCAGAATGACCTGCTGGATGGTCAACTCCTCCGTGAGCTCCTCAACGCTCATCGACTCTAGGTGGGCGGCCATGGCGGTGGTGAGTTCGCGTGCAGAGCGGGGAGTTGGCGGGGCGAGCGGCGCACGATGTAGAGACCACAGCTGCAGGATGAGGCATCCGTGGACCGTGAGGACTGTGAGTCGGGTACGCTAAGAGAGCCTGAGTCTGAGCTGGGGAGCCTAAGGAAGAGCCGAAGAGCCTCGCGAGACAGCTCAGAGGGCAGTGATAGGCGGCAATTGCGAGGCGGCAAGGCGGCAAGGCGGCGCAGGCAGAAGTATGCAGGCAGTCGTTGGATGCGTTAGGGATGCAATGCAGAATGCAGTGCGAGAGACCTGAATGCACGGCGAGTGGATCAGAGCGTGTCGGCGAGACGGTGGTACTTGGGTCTCGTGTGCAGCCGATGTCCTCTTCATGCCGTGATAGAGAAGAGGGGGGGCGTGTGTGAAGTGTGAAATGCCTTCAGGTTGTGTTGTACCGCGATTATTCTGTTGCTCTGTCAGGTTGTTGCGTTGGGCCTTGTTTTGTTCATGTAGATACCCTTTTTGGGCAATTTGGTTGGTGGCACAAAGCACGGGTCGGCGAATCAACGAGAGGAAAGGATCCTTGGTGTTGAGATGACACGGTTTGGTTGGATGCGAAGACTGGGACTGAAGTTCTTGGGCTTTCGAATGCCAGGAGGTGGATGGAGGTGGACGGAGAAGGAAGGACCCGTCAATACCCACGCGGACCAGTGCAGGAAGGTTGAGTCGCGTCGCGCCTGACCACTGCCTACCACTGCTGATACTGCCACGGGTGAGGTTACGACTCCACGGCGCTGTCAGTTCGCGCAGCTGGACCTTCCCGTCAATTGAAGTTCCGGGAAAACCCGTCGCAGCCGTCCAATAATGAATGCCAACTTCAATTGTCAGATGATGACTTGCCCCATGCAATCATCGTGGCGCAGCGACTCCTAACATTCGCTCCCAATAGCTCTTTTACCTGGATGAGTACCAAGGAAAAGCAAACCGTAAACGCCACCGTGGAAGCCACCATAGCTGCAGCAATCCAGTCTTTCTTCAGATTCTCAGATCCTCCTGCTTAGGGCGTGCTGTCGATGGCAAGTTGCCTCTATTATTACGTACCGAAAACCCTGTTGGGGTGACCTCCGTCCATGGAAGTCGCCTCGTAGGTTGGGAGGAATGAATCGATGGTAAATAGGACACTTGTCAGCCTTGTGGCCCACCGAAACGTTCATTGGCCAGGGCACTCACAGTGTCACCAATGGCGATGCACCTGCCCCGCAAGGCTATGGTTTCCTTTCAACTTTTTGCCATCCACACCAAAACTTCAAGCTCCAGACCTCACCAAACAAAACACCGTCTGGAGCATCCAATCCTTTCCCACACACGCTTGATCCTGCACTTCGATACTTCATTACAAGCACTCGGCCATCGCAGCCACGATGGCTCCTCCCGCGGGTCTCACCCGCACTACCTTTGCGAAACTCTCACCCCACCCTTACCTCCTCGCCAACCTCGAACCCTCCTCCGACAAAGCTCCCTCGCGAAGTAACGGCCGGTCCCCGAACGAATCCCGGAGCCCCAGAGTCAACTCTTCCAGCTTATCACATGCCCATGGTAGTGCCCTCGTGCGAGTCGGAGACACCACAGTCATCTGCGGTGTCCGGGGCGAAACCATCCTCACTTCCAACATCCCGAGCTATCGAGCATCCAATAGCGAGACGGAACTCAAGGACTACGACCTTTTAGTTCCCAACATTGAGCTCGCTACCGGTTGTTCGCCCCAGTTCTTGCCCGGCGGCCCTCCGACAACGCTGGCCCAGACTCTCAGCACGAGACTATTCTCCCTCCTTCACAATTCCAAACTCATTGACCCCGAAGAGCTGCGTATATCGTATACTCGTCCTGCCGAGGAGGCGGCAGCGGTCGATGAAGATGAAATGGACGAGGATGACGCGGCAGACGCAGCCGCCGCAGCCGCTGGGGAGACGGTGGTGGCTGCATACTGGGTGCTGTACATCGACATTTTCTTCATCTCCTTCGATGGTAACCCGTTCGAGGCCGCCTGGGCTGCCACCCTGGCCGCCCTTCGACACACAAAACTGCCGAAGGCTTGGTACGACCCGGACCGAGAAATGGTCATCTGCACACGAAAGGAGTCCAATTCTCTCGCCATCACCAACATTCCCGTTGCCTTCACGGCCGCCATCTTCACCAGCAAGGAGGCGGACCGTGCCTCCACCGATGGCAAATTTTGGCTGCTTGTCGACCCTGACACGCTGGAGGGGACTCTCTGCGACGAGAGCGTAACGATAGTGGTGGACTGCACGGATGGCGATATGAAGATTTTGTCTATTTCGAAACATGGTGGCACAGTCTTGTCCCCTCAGCTTCTCACTTCGAAAGAGTTTTTGGGTTTGGCACGCAAACGGTGGGAGGAGTTTAATTTGGCAATTACAAAGGCGTAGATAAATGATACCCGTCAGAAGCAACAGGATAGTTCAACTCGGCTTGCTTCACAGCTTGGACTGAACTGAAAGCCTGCGACCTCGTCTCACGTAGCAACTTCAATTACGACATGTGTCAACCATTCGAACCGCCCTATCAGGCTTAATTCCAGGGCAGTAGATACCGGCAGACAAAAAAATCGCTCTGCCACTCAGAAAGTAAGTAGTAATGAAACTACCCACGCCACAACAATGTTCCGTCTAGAGCAAGAAGACACTGTACTACGGGCTGAGCGGATGGAGAGAAAAAAAAGAAGAGAAAATCTCGAGAAGCTCTGAAATTCGTGATATGGCGCGGACGCACGGACCATATATGGCCCCACCCCTCAAGGCTTCCAATTTCAAATCCGCAGCCAAAACATTTTTCTTTTTTCCTCTTCTTCTCTTCTTCATCTTCCACATTCTTTCCCTCTGCACCATGGAATCCCTCTCAGACACACAGTGGGATGTAGTGATCAGCGGCACTGGGCTCCATCAATCCCTCCTCGCCCTGTAAGCTTTGGATTCCATCGTCGAGATGTTTCGTTTCCCACGACACAGGCTGACAAGGCCTTCGTCCTCCCTCTGAAGAGCTCTCTCGCGTTCAGGCAAGAACATCCTTCACGTTGACCCCAACGAGTACTACGGCGGACCCGAGGCTTCATTCAGTCTACCGGAAGTCGAACAGTGGGCAGAGAAGCACAGCTCTGACGACAACGACTCGTTGTTCGCTGGAGCAGAAGTGAAGAGCAAGGCGGATGAATTAGGGCCGCCGCGACGATACACACTGGCCCTGGCGCCGCAGCTGATACACTCGAGGTCGAAGCTGGTATCACAGTTGGTCGACTCCAAGGCATTTCGCCAAATCGAGTTCCTCGCCGTCGGCTCCTTCTTCATCTACCAACCACCTTCAGAAGCCGCATCGACTCCCTCACTCAGCCGAATACCCTCGACTCGAGAAGATGTCTTTCTCAACACCTCCATTCCCACTCGGTCGAAGCGTTTTTTGATGAAGTTTCTTAAGTTCGTGCTCGACTACGACTCGAAACCGCACGCCGAGTTATGGCGCCCTCATGCCGACGAGCCACTTCAAGGATTCCTCGCCTCCGAATTCAAATTCGATCGTGCGCTGCAATCCTATGTCATCACACTCACTTTGAGCCACGGCAGAAATGTGTCAGTCAAAGATGGTCTTACAGCCATCAACCGGCATTTGACGTCAATGGGGGTCTTCGGTCGGGGCTTCGCGGCTGTGTATCCCAAATGGGGTGGCCTTTCAGAAGTCGCCCAAGTGGGCTGTCGCGCTGCTGCAGTGGGCGGTGCCATCTACATGCTCGGTTCTGGTATCGGAGAAGTGCGCAAGGCGTCATCTGAAGCCGAGCAGAGCGATGCTCTCCTGGAGCTGCAGCTAACCAATGATATGGTAGTGAAGACGAAGAAGCTGGTGCGAGGCTCAGCACGGTCAACGACCCAGAGTTCTCGCATCAGCAGACTGACGGCCGTCACAAAGCAAGATTTCTCTTCCCTCTTCGAGGCTCGAGCGGATGGCGCCCCCACGCCTGCTATAGCAATAGTTGCATTCCCCTCTGGATCTCTGTGTTCTGCTGAGGGAAACCCTTCCGAACATCCTGTCTACGCCATGGTTCATTCGAGCGATACTGGGGAATGCCCCCAAGGACAATGTGAGTTGAATACCTTTTCTACTTCCTTTGGTGTTAGGATGATTCTCCTTCGAATACTTATCTACATTGTCTGAAAACTAATGACGAACAAATCTCTGACAACCTGATGCACCTCCATCCTCTTTATGTTTACCTTTCATGTAAAGTGTTGGGACAATTGTGCTAACCGCAATCCTTATTAGATGTCCTTTATTTCAGCACCATCCACGATGCCTCTTCGAAGTCGATTCTTGAGAAAGCTGTTTCATCCGTTGTTTCTACCGTAGTTGGGAGCGATGAGACTTCCCCCTTCATTTATCAGCTATATTATACCCAGTGCGTAGGCGAGTCCTCGACCTTGGTATTGGATGGCCACACGGTCACCTTTCCCATACCTCCGGTCGATCTCGCATTCAACGACTCTGTCCTGGATTCGGTCCAGGAAGCCTGGGCCATAGTCAGGGCCGGGTCTGAGGAAGAAGAATATATGAAGTTTGTGGATCGAGAGGGAAATGGAGAGGATGAATACGATGATTAGCTATGATGAATATTAATTGAACTACCTCAAACGAAATCCTCTCAATGAGTCTTGTCACAGGAATCATAATGTGAAAGCGAGCCGCTTGAAGCCTTTTGTGTCTTCCCTCCCGTTGGCTGCCTGTGTTAGTGATAATGCCCAGGTAGTTGTCATTATGATCCTGACCTCTCCTGGTGAAGAACTGTTTCATCATCGTCCAACTCCCATCCCTTATTTCCCTGCCCATGAAGCAAACCTTTCTATCGGAACCTGCTTGCCCGTTGATTGTAAAACTAGCAACCTCGAAAACAAAGCCACCACCCGAAATTATATATCCCGCCCTGATGTTGTCGCAAATCAAAGTAGAACGCCGACACCAGATTGTCCGAAATGCCCCCAAACCCGTCCGTGAACTGTGTGCGCTAGATGCATGCCTGTAGCTGGCCCCCATGAAATCCGTAATGTCTGTCCGCCGAAATGTCTTGGAGAAAAAGAAGAAAGCGAAAAAAAAGAAAAAAAGGAACAAAAAAAAAGTGCGGGGTTTGAGAGAATGTTGATTCTACTCCGCCTCTGGATCACACATAATGCCAATGTTGATGGTGCCATATGGCCGGTGGTCTTTGATGCCGTCCTGCTGGACCTTGACCTGGTCTTTTGAGAGAAGCGAAAGAAGGTGCATGAAGGCGTGGGCCGCGAATCTCTTGTCGTGAGTGGGCGTGGCCGGGTTTGCAATCTCCTCAAAGTCAATCCAGCGACGGTGAGGATGATCACCAGTGTAAGATTGACCGTGAAGCTGTGCCTGCTCTTTCTAAGAGGCAAGATGCTGGATGCATGACCGTTCAAGAGTGTGGCCCGGTTCCTGGATTGAACCATGGGAATCAGGGATGTTGGCGGAGAAGTCGTAGCCTTCTTCCTCAACGGAGTAGCCCTGAGAATGTAGCTGGGGAAAGCCGTCAGATCCGGGGACGGAGCCAGGAAGGTCACTGTGTCGTTTGATGTGATCAATAGCCCGACCTCGCCCAAAGAGAGGGCTTGGTTCCGGGTGACCCTTCTGGGCGCTTTCAGGTCGGGTCATGGAGCCGAGGACCGAAGGAGGACGGCTCCCTTGTACCATGGAGGAAGAGTGATAATCCTCCATGGGGGGTGCGGCATCCATGCCAACCTCAGGAATAGGGTCATCACCTAGATTTCGTCCCAACTCCACATCGCCAGTTCTCTGTCGAACCCGGCGAGTGTCTTCTTCTTCGAATGCCTGGGCTGAGCTGCGGCGCTGACTACGCTGCTGCTCTTCATGTTCCTCAGCCTCATAATAGGTGCCGTTCAGCTGTGCCTCGAAAGCCGCACCGGAGAAATACTTCGCAAGAGGGTGAGCGACGCCCGACGTGATGTCGAAAGTGCCAATGCTGGCGATTCCTTGGCCAAAGAGAAGGGCAGCAGCGTTCTTGCGCGCCTGTCTAGGAGTGGTGGTTCGAGGTTCTTTGCGACGCACATCCATGTTCTCAAGGTAATTCGTGGACCAACTGCGGAACTCGGGGCGAGACACGCGGGTTTCCAAGTCGACCATTTGAGGAACTTTGCGAGGGCGCCCTTTTCGAAGATGTGTGACGACAGGCGGCTCGAGGGATGATTCGGTGCTCGAGCTGCCAAAAGAACTCGGCTTTTTAACTCGTTGGCGCTTGGGAAATGGCTCTGCGTCAGGAAGAGGATCTTCTCCGACAATAAGCACATTATCTCCGTCCAAGAGGTCAGTGGTCTTCCCAGGAGCAACGCCCGTCATCATGATGTCTTGAGTGTCCAGAACTGGCAGTGGTGGCAATTCGGGCTCGGCTTCAGCCATCTCCATGATATTGCCGTCAGCGTCGATTTCAAGACCGATACCAGTGAATGGGCCAAGATCTTCTTCTCCGAGAGGATTGAAGACTCCCAAGGGATTAGGAGAGTTCAGGCCGAGGTCAAGTCGCAGGCGGGGACTGCCAGCGGATATAGACGATTGAGCGAGATCGAAGGGCAGGAGAGTTGGGTCTCTTCCCGACGAAAGACTCCGTTGAGTGAATGGAGTCATCTGTGAAAGGCTTTGTGCAGAAGCCTGGCTGTGCATTGTGACTAATTCTTTGTTGAGGTTGAAGAGGTCAAAGTCTGGGAGAGCGTTTGATATATCGAAATCAGGGTCATCTTGCAGTGTGATTTGGTGACGCCTAATCCGGTGGTTAACGTGAGTCTTAGGGTGAAGGAAGAACACCATTTTGACTGAAAGACTAACTTTGCCTTTCCCGCCTGGGGGTCGAGATTGTTGGTTTTGATGAGGCGAAAGAACATCATCATGTCATTTTGTGTCTTTTCGCAATCAGAAAGCACATAGTGACACTGCTGAGCGAAGACTCGAGAGACACCGTAGAGCAAGCTTCCTTGGAGTCGAAGGGCCAGAGGAGCTCCTGGATCAATAATGGTCTCGCATACCTTGGGGACGTTGACATGTTGGATGGCCTTTCGAGTCAACCGACGATGGTTGGTCTTGTTGACGGTGGCCACCAACCTTTGAGGACGTTAGTGAATGATTCTAGTCAATTGAGATGGATCAATAGTGCATACCAGATGGTAGAAACGCCATACTGGCTGTTGCTGAGGACTGGGAGGGGGGTTAGCACATGGTTGAGATGCTGAGGGAGGGCGAATGTGCTTACTCTCGTGACTGTAGAACATGATGGCGTGTCAAAGCAGTTGACTCCCATATACGCGAGTATAAAGATAGATCAAGACGCCCTCAATGACATGTGTTCGAGAAGCGGGAGGCTGCTCGGAAACCAAGTTCTGCTGTGTTGGAGCTGAGCTTGGTAAAGATACCAGAGATGGAAGGTGCAGAGAGAAGAGGAAGAAACGCGAAAAGGAAGCGTGACTCGATTAGATGCGCGTTAATTGAAGAGACGGGAAAGGGAAAATCCGGTTATTGGCTTCGAGGAAGGAGCGGGTGACTGCAGCTGGAGTGCAAACGAGGACGCATCGTGTGGTGTGTGGCCAATGAAGTGAACCGAAAGGAGAAGGCACGACCTCGACTTTTGGCCAGTCAAGTCATGCAAACCGCGATGGCTTTTCTATGGAACTAGACCAATCAGGCCTCTATCATTCTTCTCGGATAGGCCATTGACACTCCCGAGTCCCCATTGTCTTGCCCAGAAGGTCCCGACGCCTTGTTGTCGCTTCATTTGCTCCATCTACACGACATGCAAACGGCACTTCTGGTCTCGCTCCTATCCTTCCCAGGCCATGGATTGTTTGTCTATCGATGCGTCGCCCGAAGACCCGTACCGCTCGCGACGAGAGCAGCGCAAATTCCTACACAAGCTACCGCAGTCGATGCCCCAAAAGCATATCGTAGCCCGTCGTAGTACACAAGACGGGCTTTGAGTTGAACGTCGGGCGGCAAATGGCGGAGGGCTTCGACTGAGTGGCGGATATCGTCGATGATCTATACAAGCGTGAATCAGCAAACTACTTCGGTCTCGCTCCAGTCAGGCGCCGTGCAGACGGAGCCAGAAATAGGGGCGTACTCTCCATTTATCGGATATCTCGCGCAGAGCGTCCGGAAGGCGAACGCTGAGCGTAGTTTGCACAATGGCCGACGTAACTGAGACGCCCCAGACAGTGCCTAGGGAACGGATGAGATAGACGGTAGAGGCCGTCACAGCATGGTCTGCGAGCATCGTCAGTATTCAAGGCTAAGTTTGTGTATTTCTTATGTCGCTTACCAGCATGATCAAACGAAGCCAGCGACGTAAATAGGATGCCCGGGTAGATGATGCCCTGTCCTAGGTTGGCCGGAAACACATAGACAAAGTACTTCCAAGCCGAGTCCTCGAATCCCAGCGATGTAACCAAAGCATTTCCGAAAGCCATGAGGATCGATCCGGCGCGCACGAGACCAATGAGTCTGCCCCAGCGAGACATGACGACTCCCGCCACGACACCTCCAATGGGGGTCGCCAGCGAGGGGATGACAAGACGTGCCCCGGCCGTTGTAGCCGAGTCAAGCAGCACCACTTGGAAGAATAGCGGGAGCGTGAAGAGATACTGCGAGGTAGTTAGCCCTCTGCAACGTGCCATGAGCTGCAAGCGCAACGGGACTTACCCCGTATGCAGCCATGCCCGCGCAAACGTTGACAACCTGCGTAGCGATGGGGAGCCGTCCGCGGAGCAACCGCAGGGGAATCACAGGAATGGCCGCCGTCCCTGCCTCGACGAGTACGAACAGAGCGAATAGCGCCACGCTACCCACCAATGCCCCGACGACCCAGGGACTCCCCCAGGGCAGCTCGTTGCCGCCTAGGCTCAGCCCGAGCAGCTGCACCGAGATGGCGAGGACCAGGAGCAGGGCGCCCACGAGATCGACTCGCTTCCACACGGCGCCGATGCCGCCCCCTCCTCGGAGGTGGGAGAGGCCGGGCTGATCGGCCACTACGAGAGCGCCGACGACTAGGGCAAAGACGGACACGGGGACCTGCAGCAGGAAGCACCACCGCCAGCCAATGCTGTCGGCAATGATGCCCCCGAACGAGGCGCCCGATATCGCACCGAAGCCGTAGATGCCATTTTGGAGGGCTTGGTACATGGCTCTCTGGCGAAAGGGGATCATGTCCGAGTTGACAATGGTAGCTTGCATCTGTTAGAGAATGGAAGGTCAAAGACACACAAAGAACAAAGAAGGAACATACCCATTGTCATCAACCCTCCCCCGCCAAAGCCCGTCAAAGCCCTCATGCAGTTCAACGCCACCACGTCCCTCGCCACGGCACAGCCAAGACACCCCGCGGCAAAAGTCACCGTCGAGATGAAGAAGCACAGGCGGCGGCCGAAAATGTCGGACACGCGGCCGTACAGCGGCTGGAAGGCGGTGCTGGTGACCAGGTACGACGTGGTCAGCCACGAGGCTGAGTTTGCCGCGCCAAAGTCGGAGCTGATGGTGGCGTAGGTCGAGGCCGTGATGGTACTGTCGAGGCCGTACAGGTAGACGTTGGACATGATGGCCAGCTCGATCCAGACGAAGCCGCGCGGGGGGTTCCAGGAGGCTGAGGGAGGAGGGGGGAGGAGAGGTTGCTGTTCCGATAGAGGCGGCGAGCTGCTCTCGGGAGATTCGGCGTCTTCGTGACGGGACATTGTGAAGTTGATGGAGCGAAGATGGGAATTGAGTGCATCCAATGCAATATCTATCTCGTTCACTCACCACAGCCAACAGAGTGGAATAAACCGTAATGGATCGGGTCGTCGGGAAAGCCAAGTTAAAACACACAAATCGGAAAATCCCAAAAGCGAGTTAAAAAAAGACCCAGCAATTGGCATCGTTGTGGGACGGCTTCAATGCGACTCTGATGTTGAAATACCGGTTCGGGATGGCGTCTTTGCACCCAAAGAGGGAATATACGGTGGCATCTCGATTCTGCTCAAAGTGCCGACATATGCCACACTAGAATACCATGGACGATAATTACAACCTAGACACAGCAGTCACTGGCCCGGAAAGAGTACGACTTAGCACATGAGAAACACCCGACGGATATCTTAATACACTTTGATAATTGATTAAAATCTATTTTGGAATTCAAACGGTCTTCAAGAGAATAGTTCGTTATATCTCTATGTAGCTGCGAAGCTAGTATCCCCTATACGTGCGTATACAATCCTCCACCCTCCCCTAGATGTAACCCCCTTTGTTACCAAATATGTACAAGTGAAGAAGTCCCAAGAAATTAAGCCCACTGCGAATGCATCCTGTGTCTGCAGATTACCACGTGAAGCTCTCCTCCACAAAGTCCACCACATTGCGCTTTTGCACCATTCTGACTGCCCCTCGCACATCGTCCGCGAGCGCTCCGGGGCCGCAGACTGTGACGCACATGGCTCCCATCTGCTCCTGTACCTCCTTTTGCAGAAGAAGCGGAATGTTAGGCCGCCCAGGAAACATACGGACCGTCGTGCTCGCACTGGTAATGTCGCGAGGGTTTTGTGGTCTGGTGACAAAGATTTGTACCCGGAGAATCGCCTTGCGGTTCGGAATTCGCAGCACAGTGTCCATGTATGGTCGTACCCATTCGAGCGATTCGTACTCGCGAATGATCCAGACCAATGTGACTCGGCGCGTGGCAACTGTCCCCTCATTGAATCCGTCGACAAGATGGCGCATGTACGAGATTTGATGCGTGATTCCAGTCGACCCGGCAAAGAGGACGGCATGGCCGTAAGAGTCGAGACTGTGGTGTCCGGCGTAGGGGCCTTCCATGGCCGCCTTTAAACGCAATGATCGGCGAGAGTTGGACACACGGTCGAACAACTTGCGCGTCATGCCCGTTTGCGCGCCGACGAGGAACGACACTGACGTAGACATGTTGGACTTGTCAATCTCCTCGAGCGAATCCTTTTCGAGACTGGGCAGCCTGTTGTCACGGAGGTGCTGCACCCAACAGATGGAGAAAGGATGACTCTCCCAAGCATTGATGCCACAGAAACGGAGATAGGCGTGCGTACCGGGCTTGATGTCCACGTATCGGGGGAGAGTGAGCGTGACTCGGGTGACCTCACCCGGCAAGGGTTCACAAACGGCATCGGTGAAGCCCTTGGAGGACCAGTTGTAGTAAAGCAGTCGGATCATGCGCGCAAGTCGGTCGAGAAACCACAGAGCCATAATGGCCATGATCCATGGAAGCTGAGGAAGACCGCCGGGAAGCGACGAAGACGCGCAGTGAGCCCAGGTTGAGACGAAGGCAATGAAGGCGAGGATGATGTGGACGTTGAGAAAGGTCTCGTAAAAGGCGTGTCGAAGGGGCGAAATGGAGAGGAGGAGCAAAAGGACCATAGCAAGTGTCCCGACGAATCCAGATCCGATGAAGAGCTTCTGGCCAATCTGATCACAAGCGCCCTTCCAGCCAATATCTGCAATACAGACAATGGCCCATGCGAGGGTATGGATGACGGCCTCGAGGACAACGATGCGGCCCATCCATCGATGCAGCAGGTTGTACGTGTCGAAGCTGATCTTTAGGAGGCCGATGAGTGGATTGTTGCGGCCGGCGAAGATGATTAGAGGAACCATGTTGACTAGGGACAGTGTTCCAGAGCGGCCTCGGAGTTCTGCGAGAAACTCGTAGCGGTTCTTTTGGTGCCAGTTAAGCACAAACATGTAAACAAAGTTACTGCCCAGGTAGAAGAAAAGGAGGATGAAATGGAGTCGGGAGGGAAGAGTGCCAATGTTGATGGCTGAAGAGATTCGGAGCTCTCGGTTGTGTCGCTTGTTCCACAAGGGCGCATAGATGAGATGCTTCTTCATTGATGGCATCCAACCCCACTGGGCAACTTTCCAGTAGCCTTGCTTCTGGCCAGAGACTGACAAGGTCGAGACTTGCCGTAGCTGTGCCCACATGATTTCGAAAATCCGGATGAGGAGGACGACCATGGCGGCGATACCTAGACACCACCATAGCATATCCTTAAACAGCAAGTTCATGGGCTGGTTGACGCCATTCAAAGAGTCGTGATAGGGTGAGATGGTGTTGGTCGTTGCGGCTTCTTCGGCGGCGGAAGCTCCGCGAGCTTCGAAGTGAGTTGGTGTCGGTGTATGAGAGAGTGCGTCGGCGAGCCCGCGCCGGACTAGGTCCATGGTAGGCATGGCTGCGATGAGGTTTCGGTGACGGCTTTAGATGTCGATCAGATGATGTATCCGTCTCTTACTTTTTCGCAAAACGGGAAATCAGAGGGAGAAATGGCAAGGGCACGTGGAGGTTAAGCGGTTTGTTTTTAACCTCAGGCAGCATGAACAAGAGATGCGAAGAACTGGCGGCGGTAAAGCGATCAAAGTGTTTGTTCCTCCTCTCGTGATTCTGTCCGTCAAAGCATGATTCTCGACCCGTAGTTCGTTGTGTGCTGATCGATGTTCGTAAAAGGCGAGGCGAAGAACTTTTGTCGTTGGTGGTGTTCGCGGTGTTGTTCGCGAAGGGACGTGTTTGGTGACGAGAACGAACGGTGGCAATGCGGCACGCAGAAAGGCGCAATTGCAAAAACGATGCCCCAGGCAAATAAAGAGAGTGATAAAGACGTCGGGCGAATACCTGATTCGCTCTGTTTCGGGAGATATGGTTGGCTCGTTTTTCGCGATGTGTGTACCACGACTAGAGCAGGCCAACCACGTTGTGGTTGATGAAGTGAATGTGAATGAATAGAGGTGTGCCTAGCACAAGAAGAGAAGAATCAACAAGGGCGACCGAGCTGCTTGTTTTGAATAATGTATTCAGACCGGGCAAACACTTGACGAATGAGGTGCGTTGCAGTTGGCGGTGACGAAATGGACGAGCGACTGGAATTGGTCGAGAGGCGATGGATGAATGGAGACGGGACGAATATGAAAAATGGCAGGGGAATGCCTTGAGTGTATGACCGGAACCACCTGCAGCCCCGGGCTGAAATGTCTCAAATAACGAAAAGAAAGGCAAATGCCACGAAAACACACGGAAGGGAGAGAATGGAGTTGAAGAAGGAGAGGGAAACGAGGGGGGGTTGTGATAATAAAAGTCGGGTGGACTCACGACACAGCAGAGGCAGGTGCAACCCAGCGACAAACATGGGAGGGAAGGTGCATACCAAACCCACCCACTCACTGCGGTGGCCAGTTTCGACCCGTGGAAAACGGAAAGTGCAGGGCACCGCAGCCTCCGTTCCTCCTTCCACGACTAACACCCGACAGCGACCCTGGTCCAGCTGCGAACATTTTTCCTTCTCTCTCTCTGAGTCGTTTCCCGCTCCTGTTCGGTTTTGCACCCCCTGTTCCACGGCCGAGAAACTCATCGTCTTGGCGCTTCCATGCCCGTCTGGCCTTCTCCTCTCTGACTCGTCTGACCGTCGCCGGTCGCCGAAGGACCCCTCGTCAGGTCGATAAGGCGGGGACGCCGGGTTCGCGTGGCGGTCACAGGAGAGGATCCCAAGGGAATGTCGCCTAAGGGATCTAAAGCCCTGGTTGGCTTGCTACAATGGCCAAAGAACGCTCCAAGACATTGTTGGGCCATTGTGTCAGCCGCGGCTTCAGCGCCAGCGAACCACAGCGTCCGCAGCGCTTGAGTCTGTTCGTCTTTGTTGCTCGTGGTCGCCTATTTTTACTCGCAGGCGGAGCTGGGCCGACGCCGGCTTGGACGCCACCAGAAAGGCCTCCCGGATGGCCCAGCCCATTGGACTCTTGATCTACGCCAGCGATCTCAGAAGCGAACCGCGCCGTTGCCAGCAGCCACTCATTCAGCGACAGCCCCCGGACATGGCAGCTCCTGAAACCCACCACGCCGGGCTTGGCCTGGTTCAGGGGTCCAGGGGCCACGCTCTGCTACCCTTCTGCACGAAAAGCCTGCAGGTCCTGATTCTGGCACTGGAGTCGCAATTCAGGGGTGTCCCGCTGACCGGGGGCCGTTGCGGCGCTTTGCTTTGGTTGGTCCATCGTGCCCAAGATCGTTGGCCTCCCGGTCCAAGCGGGCTCCTCTCAGCCACTGAATGCCCCGCGAGCCAGCCTCCCGCCGACATGCAACAGCTCACCATCGCATAACAGAGGCATCCAGGAATTCGATACTGTTTCTGACTTTATTTTGCCCGGCACATGTTTCCCGGCGATCAAGGTCGTTGTTTCTTTTGTGCCGGAATGCCGCGTACAGTCATATTCAGTCTTTTCACATAATCGGCTGACGTCGTCGTCAGACAATGATGGGCACAAAGCGACAAGGGAGCATGGAACACAAGCAGAGGGATGTCACCATCTGAACAACGGAGTACAGACACCAATCTGCACTTCGACCTGTTCCAGACCTTACACGCCGTATCGCCACCCTGGTCCTTCACCGTTCGTATCCATGGATTTGATCCAGAAGGCGGATATTCTCTTCTCGCCAAGGCCCCAGGGCAGAACTCAGCCAGCCAGCTTCGGTCAAGCAGTGCTGCGTGATGATATGTCATCGGTCTACGACAGGGGAATTCTCTCGGTTGGCCCCAGGAGAAACCCTGTCATCGATCAAGGGGCTCGTGGCCCGCTCACCGATCAGAATCTCGGCCTGTGGTTGATGGAATTGATTTCAACGCCAGTTGAATGCACTCCAGATTCCGGACAGCGAGATGACGGGCGCTCATTGAGCTCTCCACCTCCTTCATGTCAGAACGGAACGAGCCCGCATTCGAACATGAGCCGATATCTATCGAAATGCTTGTTCTTGCGCTGTAGAACGGCCAAGACCAGAGTTGAAGGACAAAGACTCTAGCACGTCGCAGGTAAAATGAACAGGTAACTGTCTGTTGGGCGCCTACTCGCTCTCACTCCATTGGGAACTCAATGGATCTCGGGAAAGCAGCCGCTGTCATGTTTCTCAATGGAAACGCAGCGGTCAAACATCAATTATTATTGCGGCGTCAGCATGGCTGTGATTCGTTCGACGCATTCCCGGCTCTTACACCTCCTCATCACCTCAATCGTGGCCTGGCCTCTGCACCATCCAGCAAGGAGGCGGCAAAGGCTTTCAAGACGCGAGAACAGCAGTCATCATCCTTCAGCGTGTCGCACCCGGGATTTGGCCGTCGTCGGACCATTTTTTCCAGGTTCTCGTCAGGTCGGATACCGGACCTGCCCGCAACCAGCTCACTTTCTTGAACACGTTCGCGGTTCGTAATGCGGGAGTTGGAAACCTAGTCTAAATCTGCCTATGCAAAACCAGCACAGAACAAGATCAACCCCCCCCCCTCTCCCCAATGAGATCCCATCTCTTTATTAGAACAAGCGAAAATGGCCTGATGTTAAGCGCTCGCGTGCTGTTGGCGAGTTGCTCGGTGAGGTTTCGGTAAGATTAAGGTATCGAGGTGTAGCGCCACACTGCAACGGACCATCAGCCACACACGTTGTGGAAAGTGTGGCGTTCCGCTCCCTCGGCCATACGGGCCTGAGGCTGCCACCACGGTCGCGGTTCCGTGATGCTCCCGAAAAAGCCCCGGAAATTTATCACGAGCCCGCACTGCACATCCATTGAACAGCCATTGCGCCCGACACAATGGGTTCTGCCGAGTCGAAACCAGTATCCGCGCACATGTGGAAAGCGTGAGTTACCTATTGATCCTTTGAATTGCCATGGTCGCCTGGATGGTCCACTGACGCAGCATTCAATAAACAGCTCAGGGCCTAGCGGCATCTCGCAAGAACTCGTCGACTCGCTCCAGTCCAGCCACGAGGTACACTTTACGCTCTCCTTTTCCCGAACATGTCGAACCCTTCGAGCCGTTATCAGCACCCCCAGAAGATGAATTGGCTAACTCTCAGCTCCTTCCCTCCCACCATCAGACCGATGCCTCCCGTGCCAAGATAGTCGAAGCCCGGATCCAGGCCCGCGTGGCCGAGGAGCTCAAGAAGCTGCAGCAGCAAGAGGCCGAGGCGCTCAAGACGGCGCAGGAGAAGCTCGCGGCGGCCGAGTACAAGGACGACGCCGGGCCGACGCACCACACGGTCAGCAAGGAGATCGAGGAGATGCGCAAGAAGCTCGAGGGCCGCAAGCAGGTGCGCCCCCTGCCCGACGCCGTCGAGGGCGCGCGCGGCGAGGTCATCCGGTGTCTGCGGGAGAACGACCGGCGGCCGCTGGACTGCTGGCAGGAGGTGGAGAACTTCAAGGCCGAGGTCAAGAAGCTCGAGAAGGGTTGGGTGGAGAAGGTGGTTGCGTAGGAGGGGAACGAACCAAGTGTACGCTTTCGGTGGTGGGCATGAGAGGGCTGTCCTCGGCTTCGGATGTATAGAATCCTGATAGATGGCGACGGGGTCGGGGCGTGCTACAATAAAATCAGCATTTGAATTTCGTAACACGGTTCCAAAGGGCTGTCGCGTGACTGTTCATATCGCTTGGGGGCTCTCCTATAGTGTGCTGACCAGGGGAGCCTGAGGCTCATGTCTCTCGGGTCCTCAATAAAAACTCTGGTTTTCATCGTGATACATGGAAGATCTCCTTCTACTATTTGCCGTGGCGGTAGGAGTCTTTACGTTATCCTCGGTAAGACGCTTCCTTGGAGTCGTTGGCGTTACTTCATCTTTACAACTTCTTCGTTTTGCCTTTCGGCTCACCTGGGTCTTGAGATTCTCGAGAAAATCGCAACGTCTATAAGGACATGAAACGCAGAAGCCTTCTGGGGACTAGCATACCCAAGATGGCAGCTTTATTACCCAGATCTAGCCTCTGGTCTGACAAGTACATCCTCGTCAAGAAATATCTAGGGTAAACGACGTAATTGATGGCCACGGCATGGAACAAGGCGAAACGGACTCACAGGCCTAATAGCGACCCAGTTTGGAATTCAGTCTCGGCTGTGGTATCAAAGTCTCTCCCGTCCACACCCGCAACTCTCTGCGCCTGCTTCTCGGCCTTCCTCCTCAAGCCCTCAGCCCGCTTCCGCTCCCTCCTCGCCGCCGCGTCCTCCCACTCCCCCCCCTCGGGATTCCGCCTCGGGGCCGACGCGCCTTCCACGGCATCCCGGAACGCGGCGCGGAACCGCTCGATGCGCTTGGCGTTCTCGACGAAGCGCTCGTTGGCGATGCGCACGACGGTCCGTAGGTACTCGGGACTGACGAGCCGCCGGCGCCGGCCGTCAACCTGCCGGCCGACGAGGGACTCGAAGGCGAGGCCCATGGTGCGGATGGCCACCATAGGCGTGGTGGCGGCGTCCTTGCCGCTCGGAAGCAGGTTGAGAGCGCCGGACTCGCGGAAGCCGGCTTGCAAGCCGCAACGGAGGAGCTGCTGGGCGTGGTCCGGGGACGCGGTGAGGACGTGGAGGATCTACGCGGGCGTCTCAGCAATCAAAATCTACAGGTAGAGAGAGTTCCTTTCTAGCTGCTTACCATGGCCTCGAATTTGAAGTGGATGAGTCTGCTCTCCTTCACCACTCCGATAGTACCCTGAGCATCCTGAGCACCCTGGCCGTCTTCCTCTTCCGACAAGCCGAAAATGCTAGTCCAGTCTCGTTGTCCATTCTCGTCCACCTCTGGCACGGGATCGTGAGAGACGAACAACCACGTCCCTCCGGCTCCCTTCCCCCCAACTCCGGCAACCTGGTCATTGTCCCCGGCATCGGCCTCGGCCACGCGACGTCCCTCAAGGAAGACGCTGACACGTCCGGCGCAGCTGCTGGTGGTAACGAAGCCGGCAGAACAGTTGATCTCGTCGATGAGATGGCGGATGCCCTCGTCTACGGATCCCTTGGGCGACGCATCGCTGTAATCGGCGCTGGGCACGGCGAGCTGATCGAGGATTCGCCTCTTCTTGTCGAGGAATGCGGGTGCGGCTGCCAGGTCAGAGGTTGATGCCATGGCCAAGTATCGTGTTAGTGCAGTTCGGCCTGTGCCATGAGGCTGAAGATTTTAGTGAGGGGCAAGGGTGCGGAAAAAAAGCCGAAGTGGCTTGCTATTGGGGTGTGCTGATAAATCGGTGGAGATTCGTTGAGCAACGAGATAGGGAGATACCAACGCGGGGTACCGGCAGCCCGACGGCCTCAATCCCGTGATCCAAAACTAAACGAACCTCGATCGGTCAAGCAAGCTCAGTTCACAGCCTCAATCCGCACCATAACGGACGGTGCATCGACTCTTGTTTGTTTTATCTTTGTGTATTCTCTATCTGAGTCGCTTTACTAACCAGACCGCAGCCGCGATTTTACCCAACGCCAAACTACCTATTTCCCGCGGGGCCAATCTGCGACCCAAATCCCAACTCGTCAACACGACCAGTTTTTATCATGCCGTAACGCCTTAGCAATGCTCCTTTCGTCAAATCGTCAAACCTCTCGTCTCCCGCGTGCAAGTGTGCACTATGACGAGACGGCCTGGGTCTGCGCCAGGGCCACCTTTTCCAGAGCGGCCGTCAGCTTCTCTTCCTTCTCTTTGCGCTCCATCTCGGCGAGGAACTCCGAGTATCGCGACTTCTTGTTGTGGATGCCGCACTCGGTTTTGTTCTGGCCCTTCCATCGGCCGGCACGCTCGTCCTCGCCCTCGCCGACGGGGACGGTCGAGTGCCAGTCGCCGACCGACTTGTAGCCCTGGTCGAGCAGGGCGTTGTAAGGCACGTTGTTCTCCTTGATGTAGTCGTTCACCTGCCTGAAGTTCCAAGTGGCCATAGGGTTGATCTTGACGACGCCCCGCTCGTCATCGAGTTCGATGATGGGGATGGATCCTCGGGCGGCGCCCTGGGAGCGGCGGCGACCGTTGAGGACGGCGGCGATCTTGAGCTCATCGTATGCTCGCTGGAGCGGCTCGACCTTGACCATCCAGTCGTACATCTCGGACGAATGCTTGTACATGTCCTGGCCGTACGTCTCCTCGAACTGCTCGACCGACTCCATGCCGTCGGGCTTGAAGATGTGCACGGGCACTTCGGGGTATCGCTCCCGTACCCGTCGGATGAGGTCGTGGGTTTCGTCAAAGTGATACAAGGTATCCAGGAAGACGAGCTCGACAGTCTGGGATTCGGGTTGCTCCTTTTGGATCTTGGACAGCATGTCCATGGTGGCGAGGCCCGTCAGGCCAAAAGCGGTCGACTGGTAGAGGTTGGGGAACATGATTTTGCAGAAGCGGAGGATGTCCATGGGGTGCATGGGTTCCAGCATGTTGTTGAGGTGGTCGATGTGAGCCTTGGTGAGGGTGATCTCAGGCAGGGTGGTCGACGATGAGGGCGAGGCGTACTCGGACGAGTGACCTGAGGCATATCCTGACTCGCATTCCAGCTTGATGTCCTGAAAGGACGACTTGGACGATGACTGGGAGATTGTGGCAGGCATGGTGACGGCTCCGAGAAGTTGTCACAAGAGAAGAGGAGGGGGTGTTGGGTGAGGCTTTTCGAGGGCTGGGACGAAAGAGAGGAGTTTTCCCAAGGGTATTTTGGGTGCTTGTGCCGGGGGAGCGGGTTTTGTTGTTCGAGGTGAGCAAGCTTGTCAATGACGCAAAGGCAGTGCTGACTAGGAGACAAATATACAGGCCGAAGCGAGTAAAGCAAAGCACGACACGGGGATGGGATTGACGTGATGACGGCAAAGCAAAGCAAAGCACGAGAAACGAGGGCAGTCGATTTCTTTAAGAGACGTCGCTGTGCTGATGAAGGGGGGCTCGAGTTGTCAAGCCCCGGGCGACCGCCCGCACTGCCCGCACGCCCCCGACTCCAGGCAACTTAGTAATTAACAATACAGATGCATGGAACCAACCGGACCCGACATTTACCTCCGTCTACAAGAGATTCGATGCGCTGGGCAAGAGAAAGAGGGGAGGTGCAAATTGCGCCATCGCCGCCATGAAGATTTGCTGTCTCCAGGTTGTGTCAACGACCGATCACATCATCGACGCTATCCCTTTCGCGATGGGTCGTCAGCCGCTGATTGGTCCAGCCGACGGGCCCTGAACTGCACCGGCTGGTCGCCAGGACCTGGAACTCTGTTGCGGTAACACTGTGAAGCCGCCGAGCCGGAGGTACCGAATACCTTACTTTGCGAGTTATTGACTGGTTGGGTAGGGTTTTTTTTTTTTTTTTCTTTCCGTCTCGCGTTCTCTTTCTCGCTACGGTTACTCTCTGCCTGGGTAAGCCGGGCAACCCCGTTTGGACGAGGCCTTGTTTACTTGGTCAGCGAGGGCTGGATGTGTGGGCTGGAGGCGTCGAATTTTCCCCCCATGCCTGGTCCATAGTCCATGGCTTCCGGTGAAGGCCTCGGGCAGCGGAGCGGACTTAGGTTGGGGATCGTTGGGGGCGTGTGTGGGTGAAGGGCGCAGGGGGAGTGTGAGAGGCACGAGGCATGCCGCACCGCCGCAACAACAAGAAGTCGAGAGAATGGCGTGGGATGGCTGGGGCCAGGATGGATTAGAAATTGGGGGCGCCAATTCATCAGCAGCGTTGGGATTGGAAATGGAATGAGGTGATGTGATCTCATCGAAGCCTCCCCAGATGCCCGTCGACTCGCTTACAAGATCCCGCGGGGTCACGGCATTGCAGTCGTGGAGCAGGGGGGCTCTTTGACATTTGTCGTGTTTTGCTTTATTGCTTCATGGAGAAAAGAGGCACGAGACGAGGGAGAGGAGGGCTTGGCTTGTTCAACCCCGCGAGCATGTCATCGCCGAGCCATGTTGCGACTTCGCTCTGGCGGTTAGAGACCCATGCAAGTTCTCGCTGGAAGTGTTTTCGGTTGGTGTCGCAAGAAAAGGCTCTGGTGTCGCCACCGTCTATCACGCTTGGCGTCTAGACCTGGTTGGCGTGCTCGCCTTGGCCCTCTCACCTCGCCTCTTTGGGCTTTGACACGGGAATCACGAGCGAGCTCTACAGCATAAACCACGGCATCCTGCAGTAACATGTAAACAACGCATTCTGGCTTCATTGTTGCATCAGGCCGACGAGAAAGCGTCCACCAACCCGTCCAAGGTGCTTTGCTTGGGCGCGCAGGCCTTGTCAACCCAAGGCGTCCGTCCCTCGTTTCTTTATAGACACGCCAAGCCCACCGAGGATTTCGTCACTAGGGCGGTAACCGGCCATTTCGGCAGCTCGCTCGGCTGCCGCCGACAGCCCGACCGACAATCCGACCCGAGTACCGAGTAACGGCGGATCAACGATGATCCAAAGAACGTTTCCATTTCCTCTCAGTCCTTGAAAATTTCCCTTGCAGATTTCTGGGCCGATTAAAAAGGCCCCCTCCTCCTTCGGCCAGCTACCGACACTGCCGAGCGCCTGTTGGTAGCTTATTCGCAACCCCAAAGAAACCGAACCGCCATGAGTCCTGGAGGGATTGGTGCCTTAAGTTGGTGCCTTAACTCCGGGGCTACCCGCGGCGCTTGCCGCTTCGCAGTTCCGAGTTTCGGTCGGCGGGCGTTTGGTTAGTAATCGGCGGCAACCGTGCTTCTGCAATATCATGGCACCCAAGGAAAATTCCAATCTTCAGCCACACGGCCGCCCAGCGATGACGATTAATTACCAGTTTCCATGGATTATGCATCATTACCGATGACAAAACCCCGTTCTTCTCAATGCTTCTCACAGCGTCACCGTTGGACCTTTTGGCAGTTGACGTAGCCGTTGCTTCGACGTTCTATCAGATCCAAACAACGGCTCGCATTTGTCCAATTGTAACACAGGCAAAAACAACACGATGTTTGAAAAGCTTCTGACAACGAGTCGAAGTTGTGTTGATGTTGATGTGCAACGTCATGGATGAGCAAGAAATCAACATCCACGTGCCTGCCATCTCAGTGGGACGCTTCCACCGAGCTGCTCACTTTCCTCCCTACTGTTCTCCACTTTGGCAGTCAATGGCCTGAGCATATCAAAAATCCAATTGCAAAGGAAGATGCAAACCTTGCCAAAATGCGGATGCACCCTGTTTGAAGAATGGCAACAGGGTAAAGATATGCGAGTGCTGTATAAAAAAACGGCCTGGAGTGTTCTGACTTCAGTCCCACTCCAACACTCCCCGCTCAGGCTGCGGTCAAGGTGCCATGCGAAACGCAAACTTGAATATGGCAGCTTTAGCCATGTCCTCGTTGCCTTTCGCTTATACCACAAAAGAGGATCGCGAAGCATGAGAAACGGTGCAGAGCCAGTCCGGGAATGGTGGAAGGTGTCAAATGTCATAATGTGTACGGATACATATGTGTAGGTTATTATTATCTACAGTGACCCGCATTAAATTTGTATCGACGGACTAATGGCGGGGCTTTGGAGAGACACAACCGGGACTCACTCTTGGATGCGAACTTTTTGATATTGACGTTTGGTTTCTTGGCTTCCTCAGCTTTAGGCCCGACGCGCATCTCTCCCTCCTGGCCATCTACCAAGGACCCAATTTGCCCCCTCTCTGTCCTGGACGATCCCGGCCAAGGCCCAAAGACTCCCTCGAACCAAGACAATTTTAACCCACGCTCTTGATCGCGCAATCATCATGGCCGACGAATCGATCCCGACCAGACAGCATGTTGGTCGTCCGCAATTGACGAGCAACATGAGGAGCAGCTCCTACTTGAGCGACAATCAGCAGTACCGCCCTCCGCGACAATCCGATCAATTCCAGGGAATCGACACCGTCGTGGAAGACTCTGGCATACTCGCCCCGACTTCAACCAAGCCTGTGCTGCCCTTCAATGGCATCCCGTCCGAGGAGAACCCCCCGACCATCGTGGACAGTGGGCTGAGCCACGACTACTCGCATCCCAACTGCGCGCCTCACCCCGGCGACAAGTCGGATCGTCTTATTGCCACTCTGTTCTACAAGGGACGCGCCACCGGGCAGAACTCGCCCGTCAAGGCCACCTTTGCCGACAGCAACGAGGAGGCTCTGCCGGCGAACCTCGCCCCGACCGACGACCCCAAGCAGTTCCCCCTCGAGCTGCCTACCCAAGAGTCGGAGCAGCTGGACCACATCTACGGTTCATACATTTCTCCTCTGTGCATCACCTCCTTCCTGCATCTCATGTCCACCTTTCCCCTCGAGCGGGACGGCGGCGAACCCCATTCTTCGCATCGATGTCTCGACAATCCCGAGCAGCCTCGCGTCGTGGAGCTCACTCTCTCTCCCTCGCCATCTCCCCAGTACTTGAGCCTGGACGATTTGCGGAAACACGAGATGATTTACCGGTTCGAGCAGGAGTGGAACGTCGACGTCGTTCTGCAAAAAGACACCCTCTGGAGACGACACCCCCGTCTGGTCGTCTTCGACATGGACAGCACGCTCATCACCCAGGAGGTGATTGACCTGTTGGCTGAGACGATCAAGGACCCCCCGGGCCTGCCCGAACGCGTCGCCGAGATCACGCACCGCGCCATGATGGGCGAGCTGGAGTTTGAGGGGTCGTTCCGCGAGCGCGTCAAGCTCCTCACGGGGCTCCCCGCGACCCTGTTTAACGACCTTCGGCCGGTCCTGGACGTGACCAAGGGCGTGCCCCAGCTGATCAGGGCGCTCAAGCGGCTGGGCGCCAAGACGGCCGTCCTCTCCGGCGGCTTCCAGCCCCTGACGGGCTGGCTCGCGGGCGAGCTCGGCATCGACCACGCCCACGCGAACCACGTCGTCGTCGAGGACGATAGGCTCACGGGCGAGGTGCGGGGCATCATCGTGGGCAGGGAGCGCAAACGCGAGCTCCTCCTGGAGATTGCGGCCAAGGAGGAGATCGACCTGACACAGGTGGTGGCCTGCGGCGACGGCGCAAACGACCTGCTCATGCTCGAGACGGCCGGCCTCTTGGGCGTGGCGTGGAATGCGAAGCCGAGGGTGCAGATGGAGGCGGATGCACGGCTCAACGGCGAGAGCCTGTTGGACATGCTGTACTTGTTTGGGTTCACGAGCGAGGAGATTGATCAATTGGTTGCATAAGGGAAGGGGGGGAGGGCGTGGCGTTGGATAAAGGAAGATCTGGGTTTGGCCGCAAGGGAAAGCTTGGCGCATAGGTAGGTATGTCTGTGGTTGGAGCGTGAGATGATACGAAAAGGGCAAGGTGTTGTTGAGTAATCGCGCCCTAGAAAACACGATACAAGCAAGGGTATTTGACCTTTTGAAGTGAAGGCTCTTGTTTGTGGTGTGATGTTGATACCAATGCCCGATGCCGTTGACTGAGGATTTGGATCTCAACATCTCCCCATATTCAGCTACAACACCAATTGGAGGCCATTGATTAAAAATACAGACACAAAGCTGGTAAATTTCTTACGGCAGGTGGACCGTAGACTGGATCAAACCTTACAGATATTCCAATACTCGACCCCCGTTCCATCCTTCATCTACAACATCAAACTCGGGACGAGACCAGCGGGTTCCTCGTGCCCTCCCGGATGGTTTCGCCATACGCAACACAACAACACTTTGTACGCTCGCGTGATGCCGCCAAATGCTCCCCTCTCCTCTTCTTCTTTTGTCCTTTCGCTTAAGGGTAGCCCTCCTTACCCCACTTGTTGTACTTGTCGTGCAGCTCGGCGGGAAGGGTGACGTTGGGGACGACGACGACGTTGAGGGCGCTGGGCGCGTCCTTTGGAGCCTTGCTGGGGTCGCCGCCTGGGTGGTACTTGTAGGCACCCTTGGTCTCCGAGTCCCAGGGGTGGCCCGAGATGGCGACGGGGGCCTCCGAGGTGGACTTGGTGGGGGAGGAGCCTACAGGGAGGGAAAAGAAAAGGGTCAGCGATTTTGTTCGAGATTCGTTCGGAGGGGAGGGGAGGGTTCGGCGTGATTGCTGTGTTGTCAGCCGGGTGGTGTTTGCGTACCAAAGTAGTAGCCAGCACCGCCGAGGGCGGTGACCATGACGGCACCGAGGATCTGCAAAGAGTCCGAGTCAGTTGGATGTTTCAATGCATTGGTTCAATTGACTGCCGTTTATGTTTCGTCTTCAAAAACAAACAATTGATTGACAAAAAATAGGACGGCCGGAGTGGACCGAGGCATTATGACGCACCAGAGTCTCGGGGTTACGCTTGGTCTCCTTCTTCAGCTCATTCTTCTGAGCGTCCTGAAGACGGCGGGCGGTGGTGGAGAGGAATCGACGGGTGACCTGGGAAGCCATTGTGACGGGTTGGTCAAGTGTTGAATGTGTGGTGTTGATGGTCGAGAGAGAGCTGACGGCGGGTGGTGGTGGAGGTTTGGCAGAGCAAGAGAGCTGGAAATCATGCCACACGCTCGGGCGGCGGGCAGTTTGGGGAGCACGCGATTGGCCAATCCGAATGAGAGCTCCATCACGTGCTAGGTCACGTTTTGTAGAAAGTGTTCTGATTCTGGGTGACGTCGTTCAATAAGCTCAGTTTTTTTGAGTTTTGTATACCTGAGGCGCAAGGCATCGAGGCTAGTACTTGAGGTACCCGACAGTTTGGGTCCATTTTCAGTCGGGGTCGGGTGTCAACTTGGCGGCTGGTCACTGCGTGCGATTTTTAATAACTGCTCCGGCTTGCTTCTGCGAAATGCCATTTGGAGGAATGAAACCTGCGCCCCTCTCGCTCACGTCACTGTCACACCTAAGATTGTGACTTTATCCTGCAAGCCTGCGTTGTATTGATGCACCGGACAGACGTTCCATTTTTTGCCTCGGCGGGAGTGACGTATCTCGTACGCTGGCACACAAACACACACCACTTTCGTTCTCACACACATACAGTCATTCGCCAAACGAGCACGGTTGACAGGCTGCAGAACAGATCCCGTTGCCGTGGGTGAGGGTGACGTTGACCGACATATCAGTGGTCGATCTCCCTTGGATTCTCATGCACGGAATATGCAGTCTGGCAAATCACGGGCATGAATCTCGCACAGAAAATAAAAGGCAAACTTACGTGTGCTTGGCGAGGGCTATGCATGAAGATTCCTGATGATTTGCCCAAGCCTCGAAAAAAAGAATGTCCCCAGGTTCCACGTGAAAGGCAAGATTTGACGATGGAGTCGAGGACG
Source organism: Thelonectria discophora (assembly GCA_911649645.1). Classification (NCBI taxonomy): domain Eukaryota; kingdom Fungi; phylum Ascomycota; class Sordariomycetes; order Hypocreales; family Nectriaceae; genus Thelonectria; species Thelonectria discophora. The sequence goes on from CAJVRK010000012.1 coordinate 3,631,199, forward strand.
CCGCCCTTTGATGTTAATGGGCAATGAGGCCAAATATTCAATTTAATACAGGAGTCGCAAAAAGCAAGGTGAAGCAGCAACGCAGGGGCCTTCAGGGACAAACAGGGACTCGCAGGGGAAAAGTCTGGACGGATGCTAAGCCCAAAGCAGTAACCGCAGCTTAAATGGCCTCTGCTAAAAAATAATTATCACATTCACCCTCACCAGGCCACTCCCACCACCATCACACATCTCCTTGCTTCTTTTCCCCCTTCCCCTCATTCCTTTCTTTTTGTACCATATCATCACGGCCTTCGTCCCTCTCCTTAGCCAGGACCTCATTCCTTCCCCTCAATTCTCCTTTTTTCCTTGTCTCTTCCTCTCCTCTCCTTTCTCCCCGCCTTCCGCTACCTCGCCCATCTCAGACTTCTGCCTCCTTCGCCCCTTTAGCACCCGCCACACGAGCCAACTACCGATCCTCCCGACCTCACTCATCAACGCGCCGCCAGCCTTCCCACGCCCGCGAGAAACGAACATATAAGCCTGGAAACCCGATGCGAGTGATTGACCGAGTCCGATTCTACATGCGATCCCGAGATTCCCGTTAAAAAACACGCGTTGTATCCGCAAAGGAAATCGACCACACCCTTCAGCCCGCGAATCCATCCATTAGTCAGTCGCCATGGCTTCAAATAACGACGAAGATGCCTTTCCGACGCCACAAGTCCCCCGTTCCGAAGTTCCCGGTCCTCCCAGCATCATATCCTCGCGTATGACAGACATTGCCAGCGACGACGGAGGCGACACCGAGGGCAGCGGGCAGCAGCGGATGAGCCTTCCGAGGAGCGTCGACGTCGCCTCGCGGCCCGGGACGGCTCGCACGGGTGTGTCGTCCAGAGGCGCATGGCAGAACCAGGCTTCCCGGAAGAACTACGTTGCCGGCGTCGCGGCCAAGCGAGGGAGCACTTCCAGCACGGCGGCGGCGGCGGCCGGGACCGCGAGCCAGACGCCGAGCTCCTCCAACCGCACGCATGCTCCTTCTCTGACATCACAAGCCTTCTTCCGACCTATGAGCTCGCAGAAACTGCAGGCGCAGCGGGGCGGTTCGCAGCGGCCGTCCACCATGGGCCAGCAGCAGCAGCAGCAGCAGCAGTCGACGAACCTCGACAACAACAGTCCGACCGAGATGGGGGGCGGCAGCGTCGCACGACAGAGCATCATCTCGAATCCGATTGCCCAGGTGCAGCGTAACTTGGGCGACGAGGACAACATGCGACCCCCGCCCTCCCGAGGCACCGAGATGACGGAACAGGAAACATTGGACCGGATCACGGCGAACACGAGCCCCAGCCACGGCCACTATCCCGCCGGCAGCTTGACGGACAGTGTGCGTCCACTGCAGGGCAGGTCGTCGGACCAGAGCCAGCCTGTGCAACACAGGATTAATGTCGACACGAGCTACCGAGACCTCGCCAACCTACCGAGTCCCATCAAGTCTCCACGATCGTTCCGCTCCAGCTTCCTCATGCCCGGCAGCAAGGGTGACGCCGCATCGAGCATCCCCAACCGGAGCACCGAGGGCGCCGAGAAGCTATCCTCGTCGGCATCGTCGCCGCAACTGCGTCCGATAGATTCGCAGCTACCACGTCCCGTTCGCGTTCCTCAGCCACGTACCAAGCAAGCCAACCTCGGCCGGGTTCACCAGTACTTTGACGGCAACACGTCGTTTTTCTTTGGCGGCCGGTGGCAGAACACGAGGCAACGGCCCATCAACATCGCCACAGGCTTTGCCATTGTTGTTCCTTGCGCCCTGTTTTTCGGTTTCGAGGCCCCGTGGTTGTGGAAGCACATCTCGCCTGCAGTCCCCATCACCTTTGCCTACATGGCCTACATCTGCTTCTCGTCCTTCATCCATGCCTCAGTTTCTGACCCCGGGGTACGTATTCCATACATGCCTCACAAATGTCTTCGGATGACTAACCATGGGTAGATTCTCCCTCGAAATCTCCATCGATTTCCTCCCGTGGACGACAACGACGATCCTCTCCGGCTCAGTCCGCCAACGACAGACTGGGCTCTCATCAAGTCGGCCGAGTCTAACACGGCCGCCATGGAAGTCCCTGTTAAGCACTGTCGGACTTGCAACATCTGGCGTCCACCACGCGCCCACCACTGTCGTCTCTGCGACAACTGCATCGAGACTCACGATCATCACTGCGTGTGGTTGAACAACTGCGTGGGCAAACGAAACTACCGATACTTCTTCACCTTTGTCAGCTCGGCCACGCTGCTCGCCGCCTATCTCATCGGCACCAGCCTGACCCAGCTCATCACCTACAAGAACCGCGAGGGCACCACATTCATCAAGGCCATGAAGCACTTCCCCGTTCCCTTTGCCCTCGTCATCCTCGGGTTCATCTTCTTCCTCTATCCCGCCGCACTCATGGGATACCACATCTTCCTCATGGCCCGGGGCGAAACCACGCGGGAGTACATGAACTCGCACAAGTTTATCAAGTCGGAGCGGTTCCGCGCCTTCACCCAGGCAAACTTGATCAAGAACTTCATCGTGGTGCTGTGTCGTCCCCGGCAGCCCACCTACTACCAGTTCAAGAGCAAATACCAGGAAGGCGATCAGCGGCTGGGCATCCGACGCGACCAGCGCCCGAAGACGAACGAGCTCGAGCTGGACAGCGTTAAGCCTTCGTCGTCGGGCTTCCAGGGGCCTGTATCCCTGAGGGCCGAAAACAATGCCTAGACGACGGGCGCCTACGAACGGGACGTTTTCCTTGTTTCTTTTATTCCCCATATCCTTCTCTTTTAACTTTACGAAAGCGGCGCCCCTGCTCGGAAGAATCGACGAATACTTGTCTTTTGTTTTTCTATTTCTTTTTTTCAACCACAACAGTAAGGAGGAAGTCGCCTCCTGTAATGTCTTGATATCTATTATACCCTTGACAGCTGACCTCATGTATTCTTTTTTTTATTCCCTTTTCTTTTTTTATTTCCTTCTCTTCTACGTGTATCATACTATTTTTCTTCATGGGATGCAGGCCTTGGCCGGCATAGAAAAGATGGCGTTTTCTCTTGTTTTTCCTTCCCGTGTTGAATAGGAAGGGGAAGGAGGGTGGACGATGGGGAGAGATATTGGGTAACCCAATGGGCTGGGTTTGCAAAGAGAACAGAAAAATTCCCTAGATTCCAATACAGACAGACATGTTGGGCTTAATGGCCCGGGTTCATGAGTACCCATGTTTTTGGTGTCTTTTTGTTGGTGACACATGTCCTTGGGAGTATAAGGGGATGTGAACTTTTAGGTAGTCCCAACTGTGTTCAAAATTCAAGTCTGGCAGACTACGATCCAATACCCAAGGAGTGGCTGAAAGTTGCGAGAATTGTTTCCTACTGTCACCCTACTCCCGATGCGATTCGAGCCCATGTTTGTGAAAGGATAGGCAAGTTGTCGACAGTGACTCGCAACTGCCCGTCCTTAACTTTGGTACGCTCCTTCCATCACTACCTATCGCACCTACTTCACATCTTCAACCCCCCTTTTCGTTTGCAACCTTGACTCTTTCAATCCTCTCCAAGAAGTCTCAGTCCTCACCACCGCGACGCACAAGACGCCTCACTATGGCGTCCCCTCCTTTTCACGATGTCGAGCAGTCTTTGGCTGAGGCGACCGAACGATATGCGTTCAAAAACGAACATGACCTTTATTCGTTACTCAAGAAGCTCCAATTCCTAATCCGACACCAACGTAGAGAGGTGAACCGCTTCACCTGGACAGATGATGAGTTTGGGTCAAGCCGCGAGAGACTCGCTCGTTAAGAGAAACATCACGTCGTGGTTGATTCTTGCTACGAGTTTCTGTGCTGGAAGTGCGATCACCCAGATGCTCCCGACGATGAGTGGGATAGGCAGGAGACCGCCGTGAGACTGCAAAGCCGATATATTGCTCTCATCCAAGGAGAACAAATTATCCGGGCCCAAACTTGTGAGCTTATACGACGACGCCTCGAAATCAGCGTTCGAGCCACTGTTGAGGAATGTCCAGATTTAAACAAAGGCCCCGACCCCGCCGAGACGACCGTTGCCAACCAACAATCCTTTCTTGAAGCCATGATGCGAGTCTACTGCCTACGCCCCCCGACCAATAACGCTAAATGAGGCCCGGTCTTGGTTGTTTGGAGAGAGGAGGGAGGTGCCACCGTCTTGTACCTCTTCCTGTGGCGACAGGCGGATTTGATGAATGCCATCTTCGGCCAAGGAGCAGACATGGAAGTCTTCAGCCCACTGAACGGGCTTTTCCTGCACAGGAAGGTCAAGCAAGCCCTGACTTGTGGCATCCTTGCCGTTGTTCCTAATGTCGACATGGAGCCCAACGACCAAGCCCAGCAGCGGGAACGAATCCGACGCTGGGAATCGGCAGAAATCAAAGAGTACAAGACTATTGTCATGGACCCCAACCACAGAGATATAGAGACGCCTGTTTTCCTTGGCGTGCCAAATGTCCACAGCTTAATGGACCTTCACGACAAGAAGTTGCACTTCTTGGACGACAACCGCCCCAGCGCCAAGTACATCTGGTGGGCATACCTCAACGCCATCATGTGCCTCCACTGGGCCGGGAAGGATATCGAGGAAATTCGATCTGCGGCTCGACATTGGCCTGTTCGTAGCCACTACGTCAAGGAGAGTCAGTTGCTCGGCTGTCTCGATGAGATTGGACATGATACCAGGAGCATCCTGGATCATGCCGTTGTCGAACGTGAACAAGAAGAGCCGGCCGTCGACGGAGTGGTTGTGTTGGTGAACGAGGCTCTTGGCCAGGCGAGGCGTGCTAAGAGACTTTTGCAACATGGGGGTGAAGCAGTTGACAATGATGACTGGATTGACGCGACAAAGAGAATCTCAGACTGGTAGCGTATATACCTCCTGTGGGAAGGAGAAAATATGGTGGTCATTTTGTTCCAGATGTTCGTTTCCTCGGATGAAAAGGCAGAGGTCTATTGTGGTCGGGCGAGAAACGTGCGAAATGTCAGTCAGATATCGCAGACGGGCAAGCGGCAGAACGAGGTACATATTTGTTGCCAACTTGAGCCATCCTCGACCGAAAAGTCCCTCATGTATTAATTACAGTCTACGCTATAGAATGCCCTATATATGCCAGCTGAAGAGAAGCCCTGCGCGCCCAGTCTCATGTCAGTCTCTACGACGTCTGCGAACCCCTTACGATAGTCATTTCTGCTGTGGCGATTATGGAATCGATGCCAAATACAAAATCCAATACAAACTCCACGTCTGATAAGACTATAACATATGCAAATAGACGGTGGCAGCTGACGTAGGAGTTGACATGGAACACACATGTTCTCTTAGTGAGTGATCTACTATCATATAATGAAGATACTTCATCCTCGTGTCTTTTCAATGTCCGAGCCGGTCCATCTAGATATGAAGAGTATCCCAAATTGGTAATCCTACAATTCCATTCCCGTGATTTTATGACAGCGCAAAGTCGTCAGCGCCACAAACGTTTTGTATCCATCCCCATGAGTTGATATAGTAACCAATCCTATGCCCACCCCAAACCAATGAATTCTCCTGGTCAACGCCTGTATGTCCCAAGCAATGCGTGTTACCCATAAACTTTCGTGAGATTCCAAATTTATCTGTGAATTTTCCAACCAAGGCACTTTCGTCTACCTTGTCGTTGATTGTTCGCCTGTGCCGACCACCTTGTCCTGCGGCAACGTGTCCGTCACTTCAGACACCGTTGCATCATTGAGAGACGTGACCACGTCGTTGGTATCCGTGTCCTCCTCTTTCACCAGCTTGTTCTCGACCGTCGGCCTGGACCTGTTGTGAGCAGCATTCTCCTGAGATAGGTTGTCCGAGGATTGTGTGGTGCTCTGTCCTCCTTCCTCGCGCACAACCATCTCTTGCATTGGCGCATCTCTCCTCGATTCTGGAGCGCTGTGCTCAACCTCATCGTGATTCGAAGTTCGGGTCTCCTCTTTGACCTCCCCAGCGGACGGAATGATCGCAGTGGCGTCTGTGGATACATCTTCCCTGTCGAGCTCCAGAATGTTGTGTCCCCAGGTGCTATGAGTCGAAGTCCGGATTTCTTCTCTAGTTTCATGGGTGGGAAGGTGGGTCGTACCATCATTGATTGTAAAATTGATTGCTTCGAATCCCTGAGCGCTGTGTTCAAAGGTGGCGAGGGTTGACACATAGATGTCTTCCTTGGCTTCTTGGGCGGAATGAAGCGTCGCGGCATCAGTTGTGATATTCTTCTCCACGAATTCATGAGGGCCGTGATCCACTGGTGCGTCATTCCGAGTTTGGGGTATGATTTCATCCACCATAATTTCCCTTCTGAGTCCAACTGCCTCGATAGACGGAAGAAGTGTAGTAGTGTTAGGTAGCACCTCACGATCTGCGGACTTCTGGGCCTCTCGTCCCACGATATCGTAGGTTGTAGTACCGGTAGCCTCTTTCGTCGAGATACCCATTGTAGCGATACCATTTCGCGAGCCGGGGGGCTGTGTGTCCTTTGCGAGTGCAGTTTGCAAAGGCGGCATGACCCTCTCGTTTGAGTCCATGCCGACGAAGGAAGTGATAGGTGTTGCGTTCAACACCTCCCGGTCCCTTGCAAGATCGGCTCGTGACTGGGCATCATACGCCGCGAAAATACCACCGGAACCAACACTCTGACTCCTCGAGCGGTTATGTGACCACCCGATAGGCATACTCGATACTCTGCGCGCTGGCGTTGGGTCCATATTGCGGATATTGGAGACCAACACGGCTGAGGGCACGGCGATTTCTTTCTCTGCGCTGTCGCGCGAGCTGTCGTCGCTGCTGTGGAGGACCGCCACAGCCTTCTCGTTGTCAAACTCCGACTCCTTTCTTCGATGGAGAATAGTGGCGAGCCCGCCTCCAGCAGTGAGGGCCATGGCCGCAGCAGTAGCCGCGCTGGAAAAGTCGCGGAATTGTTCCACAGTGTTCTTCTCAGAGGTCTCATCCGTAACGATCCAGATCATGCTCGCAACGAATAACCCTACAACCAAAGCAGTAAGAATAGCAGCTCCTGCCTTGTCACCGGCTGTGATGGGCCGCAGATTCGATTCGGGCTCTGTGCGTCCCATGTCTTCGGAGCCGGCATCGGGGTCGCCCTTGCTTGTGCCTCCGGTATGTGCTGTCAGGGGAGCAGCTCGTTGCTTAATCATGCAAGACAGAGTAATTTCCATGGAAGCCATTTGCTGCCCAACACCCGTCGTTCCGTCGTATTTGTCCTTGTTCCAGACCAGCCCGCACATCCGTCCATTGTCGCCCCCCTGACACTGCTTCGCAGCGGCAACAGCTGACGCCCGCAAGAGTGGAGTGATCGTGTCGTAGGTGTAGGGAGCCCATTGAGTCGTAACGGCGAGCCAGCGACTCAAGTACGCCTTGAAAGACTGCTGATCAAGATTGCAAAGATTGACAGGTTCGCAAGCGACTTCAGTCATGATGTCCTTGTTCGGTCCAGTGAAGAAAACTTTAACGCCATTTAGCAAGTTGTCGAGACGGTCCTTCCAGACCGAGCTCTCGGTGAGGTTGTACATGGCAGCGGCGCCGAGGATCATGCCCCCAACATTATACGAAAACTGGTAAGGAACAATGTTGGTGCAGCCCGTCTCGATGTGAGCGCCGTCGTAGACAGCCCAGCTCGTCGTGTTGATGAATTCGATCTCGACCATCCAATCCCAAGTCTTTTTTGCCCAATCGGCGTAGGTGTCGTTTCCGGTGTACAAGGCAAGACGAGCGCCCAAAGCAAAGAAGCAGGCCTGAGAAATGGAGTTCTTGTAGTTGTAACCGTTGTTCCATTGGAAAATCTGCCAACGCAAGCCGCCATTGCAGTGTGCGTCGTCCCAACGAGCAGCTTGGGTGTTGAAGACGGCCTGGGCCAAGGCGAGCCACTGAGGCTGGTCGTCGTCGGGATGGGGAAAGTTGTATTCGGCAGCGGACATGACAGCCAGGCCCCAAAAACCTTGGTCATCGTTTCCCTCGGTTCGGGTTTGGTTGATGGGCATGTAGTCGTTGTGTTCGCCAACCTGGAAAAGAAGAGCCTGTTTGGTGAGGTTGACAAAGGAATCGTCGCCCGTGTATTTCCAGTACTCTACACGGGAGTCAATACGGTGGTTGCGCAATAGATTTGTGATGCTACGTACCAATGAGCGATCCCATCATTGAACCAGCCTCCCACCCTATGTGCAGTTAGTAACAATGGCACAGCCGCATCGAGAACGAGGCTTGCGGTGCACATACAGTAGTACGGGTCGGGGAGTAAACCAGGAGTTCCACCCGGCTCGTCTCCGTGGTAGAACGAGAGCATGTCAGTGGCCATGTCTTTCGCAATTGACTTGATGGATTCTGACGGAATAAGGCATCAGCATGGACTAGGTATGCGGAAAGCATCTAGGGCGGAACAACACACGAGTCGAATTTGGATCGAGCGTGTAGGCGGTGGCGAAGCTGTTCAGGGCGAGTAAGCTCGCACTGAGAAGCCCACCAAAGCTACATGATGGTTGGAGCATGGCGGCGGCGTGTTAGTCGGAGCGAGCGGCGATGAGCTCAGCGACGACGAGGGGCATCGAGGCACATGGAGACAGGAACGAATAAAGGGATGAAGAGGAATCGAAAGATGTGTAAGGCAGTAAAGAAGATAATAGATATGGAGGAGGCGGCGACGAGGGAGGAAGAGGGATGGGACGACGGAGACTTGGAGGAGCGAGTGGAGCAGGAAGCCAAAGGGAGGAAGGAGGGGACTTGGGGAGGTAGGAGCTAACGAGGGTGACGGTGATGATCGGATTTGCCTCAGTAAGAGATGATTAATGTGCTGACAGGTGAGGAGGATGAATGAGAAGAAGAAAGAAATGGAAAAGTAGATGACGATGGAAAGATGGGGGCAGGGGTAATGGAGGGAGGGTTCGTGTTGGTGGTCAAGTGAGAATTCTGACAAGATGCTCCCGTCTGTCACTGATCAATGCCAATCCCTTGCATCGCATCGCAGCCATTCAACATGCCCACAGCTGCAAATTAATGGGGACAGGAGAAGGGAGGGATCAAAGGGTTAAGAAGGAAAAAGCAAGGAGAAGAGGAAAAGATGGCCCTCCCTTGCGCCAATGCTCGCAGCAAAGTTCTAGGCCGTTTTACGAGACAATTCGTACAAAGAAGTAACTATTGCATGCATGCCACAGTATCACGTCGTAAGGAGAGCATATTACTCGTCCGTACCCATCAGAGACATTTAAAACGAGCAAACGGCTGGCTTCTGGCATGGAGGCGATTCGGATCGAGTCAATCGGATCAGGGCGCAGAGCGCTTGGATGCAAACACTTGACACCTGAAGAAGAAATAAAGGCGCTCATGTCCTATCATTCCCGCGCATGTTCCTGGTACCTTTTTAGCCAAAAGCAGAAAATACGAGGTGATGCCAGCGCTCACTCCCAGCCCCATGCCCCTCACGGTACCGCTCCGTATACGGGGCCACAAACCTCACAAGGCTGCTTCTCTCAAGAGACTCCGAGAGCCGAAGCGGCCAATGCGAGCTGATGTCCATCATGACAAAGACGCATCAGCAGGAAAGAAGCAAGGACCGTCGCCCGATTTTGTGTCTTCAGGCTGCATACGAAAAACTGCTGCTCTCTGCTTACCCGCCCAGCTGAACAGCCTGTGACGTAGCTCAACCCTCCCCCAGCCCTTCCTTCCTTTCGAAAAGTAGCCGCCTGCCTCTTCGGCGCCGAGTCGCGTGGAACGTGGAACCCCGATCCACACAGCGCCTTGCCCTGGTCGGGCTCTGTCCTGCTCTGATGTTGCTCGGCACCGCCTATTTGCACCTCAACGAGCAAATATCACGGCATTCCCGTTCACGAGACATGAGACAAGAGTCGAAAGGGGGTCCGCAAATTCCAGGCGAGGCAGAATGTCGGGAGACGAAAGAAACAGGAATTCTCGCGCCCATTCTCCGAAACCGTCATCACGGGATAGCAGGGCATGCAGTCAGCTTCACGGTTCTGCACCCGAGGCGGGGAATCCAAGCTTATCCGACTTTGGCAACGGCCCGCCGTGTTGGCCGGATGCTCTATTTTCATCGATTTGCCCTCTCGTTTCGAACTCGTCGTCCAAGCATCCCTGGGGAGGCTGGGAGGACACAACCAGGTCATCCATGTTCGTCATGCAGTGGTCCCTTTGCACGGAAGAAAGCACAACATCCATCTTCATCTTGCTTGACGAGCTCCCTTTTTTCTCCCTCTCCTTCTCGTGACACGAACCCACCTCCTCGGCTGAATATTCGCATCCCGCGTGTCTCTGCCTCAAACCATGCCCTGACACTAGTCGCTTTCGAGGGACATGCCACGACAGCGGTTCCTGGAATCCAGACCCGCGCGAACCAGTCACAAAGCTCGCAAACTACAAGCCGCAGACACACGCAACACCCGTCCTCCTTTACGAGGTTTGAGGGTCAAGTCACCGGTACCCAGATCACCGTAGCACATGAAGCAACGCTCCCAAACTGGATGACGGTACGGATACTGATTGTTGAAGCGGACATGGTTGCATTGCGGGGAGGGAATGACAACATGACTTGACGTGCGTCCATGACAATCTGGACGGGTGTCATTGGACTGGAAAGTCACGTATTGACGAACTGCTAGCGGAGGCGTTCCTCAACATACGACTGCTCATCTTGGCCCTTTTTGGCAGAGATTGGGGGTTGGTTTTCAAATTGAAAGTCAACCATAGTCTCTGGTTAACTATTCTCACACTCGGTTTCCCTTGCAACCTCGTTCCTCCCGAAGACTGAACGGAGAGAGGGCGCAAACAAGAGTCTCTTTTCTTGGCCCCGAATTGTCTGCCTCTTACCTAAGCCAGAAGTTCTCCAGCCACAACTCCAGCCACAGCCGCATCCGTGAGTTACGCCCCATTCCAGTCTGTGAAGCCGAAAACGAGAAGCGGATCCTCATCACGTGCCGTCATCTTTGCCCGCCACCCTGCCCCTAGCAAGCCAAGCAACCAAGCCACTCGCCGACGCATCCAGATGGGAATTTGGAGGCTGGGGCAGGCGCGCAAGCTTCACTCCAGGCTGCCTTATTCGGCCTTGGTCTAAAACCCTGAGGCATCAGCTGGCCTAGAACCTGCGGGATGCTCGGTCGGGCAAACCACACAATCTTTCCAAGGTTCCTAAACCCGAAGCTCTGAGCAAGTTCCCCTCTGAGGCAAATGCCGTGTCGGATCAACTTAACTTTCATGCTTGCGTATGCCGTCTCGCTCTCTGACACGAGCACGGCCAAAAATAAACCCAAAGAGAAGTGGCCAGAATTTAGTGCTGGGCTGAACCGTGACAGCCGCCGTAGCTGGACCGCTAGTTTGCTTACAGCGGTCGTCTCGCTATAATCGCCGGTATCTCAGTACCCGTGGACCTGCTAGGTTCGAGGCAGTCACCTGGCAGTGCCCGGTCAGCGGGCGGGGGACTTGCATAGCCGGGACCCCCGTCGCCTCGTCATTCGCAGCGCCTCTCCCTCCTCCCTGACCTGCTTTGTTTCGTCTTGGCCAGCGCAACATCCACGGCAACTTCCCACCTTCACAACAAACTCCCCTTCACCACAGTTTCTCCCTTCGCAGTCTCTCCTCGACAACACCACGCAGCCTTCGTTCGCAATCAACCTTTTCGTCGCCTTCGACCCCTCCGAACCCCCCCTCCCCGAACCAAGAGCTAAAAACCATTCAAAATGCCTGAGCCCGAGCCCCGTTACGACCCCTACATCCAGCCCGGGCAGCAGCAGGGCGCCGGTGGTAACAACCGAACCCAGGCGTTGCAGGCTGTAAGTCGATTATCTTGACGTTGTCTTTGGCGCGCCGCGAGCCTTGGGCGAAATGTGTGTGGATTGCGAGACCCTACGAGCAAACGATAACGATGATATTGCCACCTGGCCGTCGACCCAACGTTTGCGGATCAAGTGGAACGACGACATCGTGTGGTCTTGGCTGTCGGCTTTTCATCAATGATGCGATGCGATGCGAATTGAAGGCCTTATCGAGACGGTTTTGGGTGGTGTTTTGGCCTGCTTGCGACGGCATACCTGACGACAGAGCTCAATTTTGCAACGAGCCAGCTCACAACCCTCTGACAATGCTTACCTGTGGGAAGCGCCGACCGCTCGGCCCCTGCATCGCTTCGTACATGACCTCGCAATCCATCCGCATTTCGTCGAGCGCTGTGCGACAAGTCTTTGTGGGAAATTCGCTAACACGCTGAAAGCAAATCGATGACACGGTCGGTGTTATGCGCGACAACATTAACAAGGTCTCTCAACGTGGCGAGCGGCTCGATGCCCTCCAGGACAAGACAGACAACCTGGCTGTCTCAGCCCAGGGCTTCCGTCGCGGAGCCAATCGTGTTCGCAAGCAGATGTGGTGGAAGGATATGAAGATGCGAATGTGCCTAATCGTCGGTATCATTATCCTGCTCGTCATCATTATTGTCCCAGCAGGTACGTTTCCTCGATTCTTGGCCAGCTTCTCAAAGGCAAGCTGGTGGAGTAAAAAAGGATACTGACCTTTATAGTTGTTGCTACTCGTTAAATCTGTCACGCCGGTTTTGGGTAACACGGTCCTCATGATTTTCACAATGGGACTTTGACGACGACATCGCATATCGAAAGCTACGACGATGGGAAATGGGACTTTGGCAACGGGCCATTATTGCAACGGATCTGGGTTTTGAGCAAGTGGAATTCGTTCACGTAGGGCCCGGTCATGATATGCAGGCCACTCAGCTCTCTGGACTCGCGAGCCTCGCAAGCCTCGCAGGGCCGAGAGGCCGACGCTGCGCTCTCGGGGTTGATCCAAGAGATGCCAGACCGGGCCATATGTATGATTGAGGTTAGGCGTTCCCCCGATTAATTGAGATGTATACCTTTTCACGGCCGAGTGTCTGTTCAGGACTAGGTGACGCGTTGTTGGGTGGGGGTTCAAGTTGCGATTTCAGTGCCAAAATCGTGGTGAACAGCATGGCGTGGACTTGGCCGTGGGATCGTGGGCCGCCACGAGGTCCCTTGGATGGCTTAACGGACTCGGCCGTGGGATGTTGAGTCGCGGACAGACGCAGGGCGATATATATGCCTCTTTCCCATGGCAATGCTTGGACCAGAAAGGGCATCGGGACTGATCACATGAGGCCAAGAGTCCACGTCGACTGGGAAAAGTGCGGTCAAGGTTCCACCAAGCTGCACCAGCCGGCTCTCGAGGGGCGAAAGAGAAGCCGTCGTGGACTGCGGCTGCGGCCTTGCCATGGGTCTCCTGCACTGGCGTCATTCGCAGGTGGATTCGTTGCGGGCTTGGGACCCGCGGTGAGAGATGAGATTGATAATGGGCAACTAATTGATAATGCCTCACGGCCGTCCCCCCGATCTGCACCTAGCTCGGTAGGGAACAGCCGGCTGTACCACCAGTCCCTCGATGGAGACTTGTGCATGACACTTGACCAAGGGGTGAACCGGAGGAATGGGATGGGATGGGGGTTCACCAAATCACCAATGCCCCAAATGCTGAGCCTCGTTCTCTGGAAGGAGGAATTGTTGGTTCATGGTGAAGGCGAACTGCCGAACGCCGCGTGGCTATGGACCTGCGGCCGCCAACACGATCAACCTAATCAGCATCCAGGAAGGAACGATTTTGCTAGCTTATATCATGGGCACGTTTACGGAGAAGGTGGTACAGCATGTGGTTGGAGCTGCGTACATGGCGAAGTGCACATTGTCCCGTCCGTCATGGCGTGAGTGGGATCATGCATGGGAGAGCCTCGGAAGTAAGAGGGAAAAAGACCGAGTAGAATCGTCAAGATGGACCGGAAGAGTTTGATTGAGGCATCCATGCCCGCACCAAGTCTTTGCACTGAGTCCATCTCCATCCGGGAGAGACAAGTCGAGGGAGGTGAGGAGACGAGAGGATGCTTCTTCCACCCGGAGTCCGGGTTTTGGATGTAGCATGTCTCTGTTTTCCAAGGCATCTTCTTTTGTGTAAGGTATCCGCACCAGATGTCCTTGACAGCTGAATGAGGTGATGTTCGAGGATACAATGACACTGTCTTGGAGGCTACAACTGCGTTGCTCGACAACCTCGCTCCTCCCTTGTCCAAGCCCAGGGCAAGGACCAAGAACCAAGCAGGGGAAGGAAAGCCCTAAAGAAAAAGCATCTGCTAGGCCATGTTAGTGACGCCACTCAGCCAACCGAGGGGGGGTTGGAGACGACCGGCAACGCGGTGTGGGTTGCAAGGAGTGGTATTTTTTTTTTCCCTAACGGTAGTCTAATAACTCTTGGACTTGTATGATTGTTGTAGGTGTACATATCAAAACTGCGAGAGATGTGTGAACAACAAAGTACCTCCTTCTAGGTATGACTCCCAAGCAGTTCCTGATGAGAGCGGTCTCGGGGGTCCACTTGTTTTTCTGCCCCTCCCCCACAGTCCACAGTCGACTGCATTTACTTGAGGCTCGACTCTCCCTCCATTTCTCCCTCCACCCAACATCCTCCCTTCTCACCGAACCGATTTCTTTCACGAGACCAGCACGCCCCTGAGCCAATTGGTCCCCGTAGCCCGCGAGGAACATGTTGTCCGCCACCGCCGTCGCCTTCCGGGCCGGTGCCCGACGAGCTGCTCCCCGAGCCGTCGCCCGTGCTGGTGCGATTGCGGGAGCTGTGCCGGCCGTGATCCGATGCCACGACCTCGCCCAAGCCCGCTCCCTCTCCTCGACCCGACCCGTCGCCGCGCCCCCGGCCCGCGATAGAACCCGCGAGATCGTGGCCCAGGCCGTCAGCAGCATAGGCAGCAAGCGCGAGGGACAGCAGTACCTCAAGCTCTTCACCTCGGTCTCGTCCAAGAAATTCGCCGTCATCAAAGTCGGCGGCGCCATCCTGACGGAGTACCTCGACGAGCTGTGCCGCAGCTTGCTGTTCCTTAACGAGCTGGGCCTCTACCCCGTCATCGTCCACGGTGCCGGCCCCCAGCTGAACCGCCTGCTCGAGGAGGCCGGCGTCGAGCCCCAGTTCGAGGAAGGTATCAGGGTCACTGACGCTAAGACGCTCGGCGTTGCTCGCAAGCTGTTCCTCGAGGAGAACCTCAAGCTCATTGACCGTCTCGATGAGCTCGGTGTCGCCACTCGATCCATCAGCGGCGCCTTCATAGCCGATTACCTCGACAAGGACAAGTGGCAATACGTCGGAAAGATTACTAAAGTCAACAAGGAGGCCATCGAGAACTCCATTGAAGCGGGGTATATCCCCATTCTGACTTCCATGGCCGAGTCGGCTGACGGACGCCTCCTTAATGTCAATGCCGACGTGGCCGCTGCCGAGCTCGCTCGTGCCCTTGAGCCCTTGAAGGTCGTCTATCTCTCTGAGAAGGGCGGATTGTTTGATGGCGACGGCGAGAAGATCTCCCAGATCAACCTCGATGCCGAGTTTGACCACCTCATGTCCCAGCCCTGGTGCCGATATGGCACCCGCCTCAAGATCAAGGAGATCAAGGAGCTGCTCGATACCCTCCCCCGAACCTCTTCCGTTGCCATCATCCACCCCAGCGATTTGCAAAAGGAATTGTTCACCGACTCGGGTGCTGGAACCTTGATCCGTCGCGGCGACAAGGTCCAAAAGGTCTCTTCGGTTGCCCAGTTCGAGGACCTCGAGAAGGTCAAGGCCGCCCTTGTTCGCGACCGCGAGGGACTCGATGCCGAGGCCACTGTTGATCGATTCGTCGAGTTCCTCAAGGAGAAGCCCTTCGATGCCTACTACGACGATGCCCTGCAGTGCTTGGCCATTGTCCTCCCCGCGGGCGAGGATGGGTCTGCCGCCACCCTGGCCACGCTGAGCATTACCAAGTCGGGTTGGCTGAGCAACATTGCCGAGAACGTCTTCGCCGCCATCAAGAAGGACCACCCTACCCTGATCTGGACTGTCAGTGAAGAGGACGAGAACCTCACGTGGTTCTTTGAAAAGGCCGACGGAACCTTCAACAAAAACGGCAATGTCCTCTTCTACTACGGCTGCGATCTCCGATCCGACGCCCTGCGCCCTGCCTGGGAGCACTTTGTCGCTCACGGCCGAGCCAATCTCGGCGACTCGACCCTTGAGGCTCGTCTCCGCAGCGCGGCCCAAGCTGCCAGCAAGACTCTCAACGCCTCTCAGGGTCGAACCTAGTCGCTGACCCCGACCCTCCTCCCGTACAGAAAAGGCCTTCAACGATGTTACAGAACGAAAGACTTAGAATGGTGTTGTGTATGGATGTTTTTTTTTTGTTTTTTTGGGAATTGTCGACAGCGATGCTTGACCCTCACTCACGTCTGGGTTGGGTGAGGCGCCACAACTTGTATATATGAAGTCAGTCTGTTGAGTAGCCCAGCTAGTGCGTGGTTGGCGCCGCGTTATATGACCTTGCGTTTTCGATGTCAACTCGATTTCTGTAACCTGCGCTGTACCTTTGCTGCCCTTCATCTTGGTAGATGCTTATTCAAAAAGTGCAGCGAATCACGTCTTCGAATCAAAGTCGGGTTGGGATAAGAATAGGGGTCTTGGATTGTTCGCGACGATTTGCCAATGCTCACTTTCCATGCTTGATTTCAAACAAGCAAACATGTCATCATTGGATAAACGCTTGGGTCTGGTTGGCCAATATATAATGGTTATCACGGTTTGTAAAAGCCCATCTCTTTGGGGCAGGCTGCCACCTTGTTAACAAACAACCATGTCTGCCCTCTATTTGGTGGCAAACAGATGACTAGTGATAGGCACTGGCCAAATCGAACGTCCGCAGTAGACTCTGGCGTGAATATGCTTTCATGGGTGTCTGACTTGGCCGTCAGACTGGCACAGAACTGACGTGCTACTACCGAGAGGGCTCTTGGTCAGTTCCTTTCTCTTTCTGTCCTCGTCGTCTCAAAGCAGCTCCGATATCCCGCTTCCAGACTCTGGCCTCATACTGCAACAGCCATCTAGGAAGAAGCCATTCACCATCGAAACCACCACCACCACCACCACCACCACAATGGCTCACCACCGCCGTGAATCACCATCCAGCACCACCCCTAGCGCCGCCCTCAGCCTAAACCAATCCCCAGGATCGTACGAGTGGAACACGGGAGCGACCGTGGCCGTGGTCTTCGTGGTGCTCTTCGTGGCGGCCATGCTCCTAGGCGTCTTCTCTCGGCGCAGTCGCAGCGGTCGACCCAAGCAGCCAGGATGGCCTGCTCCTCATCCCCGTCAGCCACGGGCAACAACAACAGCACCGCCACTGTCACCGCCAGTCGTCAATGGCGGGGTGGCGGCGGCGGCGGCGGCGTCGGCGACGGCCGGACGGACGGAGCGTCTCCCGCAGAGAGGAGGAGGCAGATGGGATCGCCGCGGCCATCGGCTATCGGCCACAGACGACGGCGTCGACCGACGTTCGTGGTGGGGGTTCGGGCCTTACCCCGAAGGTAATGTTACGATTTTGTTTTTCAGGCTGGGGAAAAAGGATGAAAGAGGGAGGGGGGGGGGGGTGTGAGGCTTAAAAAACGTTCCTCCGTATGGCTGCTAACGTATTTGTTGCACCTCGAATCATAGACCCCCATCCGGCCGTGGGCTTCGAGCTCGACGAGGCCTCTCGATACCGCTCGCACTTCTAAGACCGAGGGGGAAAGCAAAAAAAGGGCTTCTTCCCATCTGACGACTTTTCAACCCCGACGGAGATAGCCGGGGGAGTTCCCCCCTCGGGCAAGAGGGCTGAAAACCGAAAATGAGTGGACAGATGTATGTATGAGAGAGCCGTCGAAAGGTTCAGTCAAGCCAAGCGAAACCAATGCATTCCCCAACTTCGTGATAGCGGGTCGGCGCGGTGCGTTTTCTTCTTCGATATTGGGGGCCTTTTTTTTTTTTCATCAGGCCATCGAATGAAAGCATCTTTGACCTTGTCAGGCAAGAGAGAGGCTCAGCTCTTGTTTGCAAAGCCATGGGAGGGGGACATCGGATCTTCATCAACCATGGCGAGTACCTTTCCCTAAGCGGCAAGGGGACTATTGGAAAAGAAACCTGGCAGAAGTGGTCTCGGAGGAGTTACTAACAGGTATTTGGGAGGGATGGGAGAGGGGAAAGAACTGGGGGATTTTCCGCCGGGGTTGTTATGGGCACGGGCAAGATAGAGTAGCTGCGGGGAACTGTCACAGCTGCAACATCCCGAGATAGTCCGAAGAAGGCAAGGAACGAAGTTGCATCCCGTTGTCGACCCCCCATGAGATGGGGTGTCTCGAAAGTGCAGATGGACTTACCCTAGACCCTTGGGGGGGGGGGGGTTTTTGTAACTTTGGGGGGGAAGCAAACTCGGGAAGGAAGCTCCCAAGCTCCCAAAAGCTTGACACACCCACGTGACCGCCCGTCAAACGCTTCACGCGCGCGTTTACCAAACACCACCTCGAAGCTAAGGTACCTAACCTAACGACCTTTGGAGCTAAAGTTTCCCCCCTTCCCTTTATTCCCTTTAAGCTATCCATCCCTTCTTTCAACCTGCGACCTTGGCGAAATAAACGAAAACCTCTTTCCCGGAAACCACGCCCACCAAAAAGCAGCTCAATTCGAAAAAAAAAAAGAAGGAAAAAAGAAACGAAAGCAAGGGAAACATTCTGCAACAATGGCTGCGCGTTCGCCATCGGGCGTACGAAGCCGGTACCGATCTCGATCCCGCTCTCGCTCTCGCACGCCCACGCGCACCCGCTCGCTCAGCCCGCGATCGCGATCCGACATGTCGCGCTCGCGCTCGCGCTCCCCCGGCGGCGCAGGCCGTCGACGTCGATACAACTCGCGGTCGCCGCCGCCGCCGCCGCTGCCGGGCCGATCCCCGAGCCACCATTACCCCCCACGACGCAACAATGGGCGGCATCGAAGCCGTAGCCGGAGCCGGAGCAGAAGCAGGAGTATGAGCATGAGCAGGAGTAGAACCAGGAGCAGAGGGCGCGACCGCGATGGCAGCAGCCGGGACTCGTCGCCGGTGAGGAGTACTAAGGTATGTTGTTTTTCTTTTCTCCGCCTCCTCCCCCATTCTTCTCCCCCAATGTCGTGAACCTCGGGGCTGTGCGGGCAGGGTTAACTGGGTCTCGAATAGATTGTGGTGGAGCGTCTCTCCAAGAACATCAACGAGCAGCACCTACAGGAGATATTCGGCCAATTTGGCCGGATCAAGGACTTGGACCTCCCCATCAATAGAACCTGTGAGTTTGTTGGCCCAACCATCTATCCCCCCTGTCCCTGAGCAACATTGCTTACCGTTATCCAACATAACAGCTGGAACCAACCGAGGCACGGCGTACATCCTATACGACCACGAAGCGGACGCCGAGGAGGCGATTGCGCACATGCACGAGGCGCAGGTAGATGGCGCAACCATTAACGTCTCCATCGTGCTGCCCCGTCGGAGGCTCTCGCCCGCGCCCCCAACGGCCAGACGTGGCGCCAACATCGATCCCAGAGTGCCCTTCGCGGGGCCACGTGGGGGCGCCGCCGCTGCCGCTGCCGCTGCTGCTGCCGCTGCTGGAGGAGGAGGAGGAGGCCCTGGAGGAGGAATTGGAGCAGGAGGAATGGGGGCAGCCAGCATGGGAGGAGGCAGCGGCGGAGGCGGCCGTCGTCGTATGTCGCCAGGGAGTAGGTATGGCCCACGGTCGGACGTTTGGCGCCCTGGATCCCGTTCAGACTCGCGGTCGCCCGGGCCACCGCCGTCGCGCGGGGGCGGGAGCCGCTTCCGCAGCCAGTCAAACGACTCTTATTCCTCGAGGTCGCGGTCGCGGTCGCGGTCCAGGTCCAGGTCCCCCGCGGGGCCAAGACGTCGGGGTGGTTCTGGTGGCCACGGCCACGACAACACGAGGCGCCGTAGCGTCAGCCGAAGCAGCTACGACAGCTATGGCCACAGGAGCCGATCTCGCAGCCGGGGTCGAGGCCGTCGGTGAAAGGGTTTGATCGATTCAAGTGGCTTCTCACGGCTTGAGTCGGGAGAAGAAGCTGCATCGCAACCCGATGTGTTACTGTATATTGACTTAGTACTGCTACTACGGACACCCCGTTACGGAAGCGAGAGAGGGAATCTCATGGGGCATTCGACACAGGGACCAAAAAGTCCTACAAAAGCCAGGCCAGAAGAAGGAAAAACTTGTTCCTCCCTCTCAACGGATAGGTAGGGGATTAAAAAAAAAAAGAGAAATTTATTTTAGCTCACGAACAAGTCTGTGGTTCGTCGACCCGCCTCATCTGCGACTACCTGGCTAACGTATTTCCAGATGGAGATTGATGCAGCTTGAGGCCCTTCACATTTCAAAATGGCGGACGTTCCGCAAGATGGTTCCCGGAACCCTGGTCCTCGAAATCTAGCTCGGACCTATTTCCTCTTGTGACGCTGGGCAAACGGACCACGGGCCTTGCCTTTCATCCTCCTCGTGGTGGTGGTTCTAGGTTGTCGTTGTCGCCGTCTCCGTCTTGGTCCAAGATCAGCCCCCCCTCGACTTGCGTGAATTTCGGCTTGAAACAAGTAAACATGGATTCGCCATGGAGGAGATGATGCCCTTGCAAAGTGCTTGGCCCTCATCTTATCTCGCGTGGATCATCGACCGCATCCGACTGCCGTGCTCGGGGCTGCTTGCTGCTCGTAGTTTGTGCATGGCCACATCTCTTTTTCCCACGCCGCTCGGCCGCATTAGGCCCCCTCTTTTCAACATACGAACAAGATACAGGCCCTGCCCAGGATTTTCCCAGATCGCATCTGTTATTTGTCATTTTGTCCTCCACGGCCCGGCCAGCCTGTGGAGAGGTGGTACGTTTGGCGGGTCTGGACTGAGGGAAGCATCGCAGCCTGGTCGGCAGCATCTGGTTAAGGGCTTATATCACACAGACACACACCAAAACATTGTGGCGTTTCGATGGCACAAGACTAAGCCCGCCGTAGCGTGAGCCCAACGCATGCATTCATGCGAAAAGGCAGCATGACCTCAGCTCACCAACTCTCGGCGCCCTCCTCGACCTCCGAGGTTGTAGGGCTGAGTGATATCCGTCACCCGGCCCCGGCCACGGGCCATTGGCCAAAGGCCGTGCGGGCAAGGTTTCCGGGAGCAACTCGGCCGATAGCTTCTTGGCTCTGCGGGCGCCATCCTGCGATGGAGGTAACAACAATACGTAGGACCTTTTGAGACGGGGTCCCGTTTTCCTTCTTGGACCAGTGCCACTCATATGGTGACTATTCGTCATCGCCCCGCTGCCGCTGCCGGTGCTTTTAGCCACCGGTTCAAAGACGGGGAGAGGCCTCGCTGCTGTCGACTCGCAGACGACGCCCATCTTGGTGTCCTGAAGCACTCTGTATGCAGCAAGGGTGCCTCCAAGGAGACAGCAGCCCACAGGACCAGACTCGGGTTACCAGCTGAGGTCGAATTGGTCGAGAAAACACTCCCGAGGGTGGCGATTTGGTATCCCATCACAGGCGAGCATCGCCTGGGGGCCGATCTGCGACCATGGTTGCGAGGGAGCGAGCTACTGCAAGCTCCAGGCATGTGATCCATCTCCGCGGTAGCCAATGGCAGATACCGGAGGTCAGATATGAGCGGGCGGGAGCTCTGACAGGTCTCTTGTCGCGCTGGGGTCTTGCAGTTACATGACCTTACTCTTGGCGGCTGGATGGGTGCGAGTGTGCGAGCGTGACGGGGGGTGGAGCGATGGCGAGCTCTTGAGCGGCTGCTCGACCACCCCCTCACGCATCTTACGCCCGGGTCCAGCTCTTCAGGGATCGCTCTTCGTCTGTTTCTGCATGAAGCCTCAAAGGTTCGGAAAACGCACAGGCGAGCTCGGTCCATTTTCGGCTTGGGCCAACCGCTTCCCCGTACTGCCGCTTCAGGATTGCTGCATGGTACGACCGAGGCAGGCAAGTGGCGTATACTCTTCGGTTCCAGGTTCGGAGCGTGTGGGCAGACAAGCAGGTCCCCGGGTCTTGTAAGGAGCCAGCACTACTGTCCTCCTCTGGCAGCTCGGACGTCGCAGTGAGAGGGCGGGCCGCCTGGTAGATGTGGGAATGGGAGACTCAAGAGGGCGCGAATACTGCTCATCATGGCCCTGGCTCGCATCACTGAGCTCCACCTCGAGTTTCGAAGGGGAAGGGGGAAACTTATCACGGGGCGGCCTCAGCTCCGTGAGGAGATGGAGTGGGAGGCAGACAATGCTTGGCACATGCGCGGGTGGATGCACGTCACATCTCTTGCCCCCGGCACCAGTTTGCCCAGGCGGACTTGGGAGGGGGCGTTGTGGAAGCCGAACGAGGGGGGGAGAGGGAAGACGGGCACTCGGATTCGGGACAGACAGTTGGAGGTTGGCGTCGGGACTGAGGTATGATGGCGTCTCCCGAGAGGATGGATACACGATGGATTTTGAGCCTCAACGTGAGGAGCGGTTGGTGTGCTGGAGTGGTTTGGTTGGCTTCGTCTGACGACGTGCTTATTCTGGGGGGGACTTCTCACCGGGCATGTAGATGCTTGGAAAGCCAAAAGGGGAGGACCGAGTCGAGGGGAGAGGAGAGGAGAAGAGACGAGACGACAGGAGACGAAACGCGACAATGCCATCCTCCCGTCCCGTCCGTCCCCGTCATGGTCTTGGTCCTCGTCTTGATCCTCGCCCTGATCCTCGTTGCTCCCCCGGGCGTGCGTGTCTCTTCTGACCTCTGACCTACAGCGGCACGCCTACATAAGCAGCTCGGGCTATTTTGGAACCATGTCGTCGGGTTGTCAAAAGTCGGAAGTGCCTATTTCAATCGCCCCGTCGTCAAGGCCCCCCCGGAGCCCCCCCAGGAAGTTCCGTGGATCCGTCGTTCCGGGGTGAGGTCGCAGTCGTGGTCGCGGATGCGGATGCGGATGAAGCGGGATGGATTGATGGACTTTGTGTTCCAACAGGGGAGTGGACACATTCGGTGGACGTCGCATGTAACATTTCATTTTTTTTGCTTGTCCCAAGTTGTGAGTGTTGTTGAGGAAGGAGGGGAGGGGGGAGGTGTTTCCTTCCTTCTCGCAAGTACCTGTATCCCTGCGAATATGAGGGGTGTGGCTTTCTCCTTGGTTCTTTCCCGCTGAGTCGTTTTCTTTCATTTCGGGATTTTTTTTCCTTAGTTCCTGCCTTGGTGTCGTGCCATGCGCTGGTGTTGGTCGACCCAGGGCGAGAAGTGAGCCTCATTGGGAAGTCGGCATCTGCCAACAGCTGCAGGCTGCATCGAAGCTAGAAGCTAGAAGCTGCGACCTACCTGCTCCTTTCCACCTGCCACCACTCGAAAAGGTACAAGATACAAGACCATGACTAGAATGGAAATGCATCGGCGCCGCCCCCCCCTCTCCTCATGGTCCTCTCCTCCTTTTGCTCCTCCTGCCCCCGTCGCTCCTTCCCCCCTTGTCAATCATTTCCCCTGCTGCGTGTGTTTGCTCCGGGCTGGGCCTCGGCCCCTGTCTTCTCCTGCCTTCGTCTCTTGCCTTTCACTCTCTCGCGTCTCTCGCCGTCACCCCTCGGGCACCCGATATTCGTCGTCTCCATCTGCCTTGATCAGCATCAACCGTTTTATCGATTTATTGAATTTCTATTTTCTTGGGTCATCGGGCGGTGCAAAATGGATATAACTTCATCCGCCCGCCGAGCTTGAGGTGAACGGAGCCTTCCTTCTTCATCACCACTTCTCCTCCTCTCTCCGTCTCTCCGTCTTTCTCACCCACTCTCTCGCTCTCCTTCTCACGCACCGTTTCAACGTGTATTGATCGCATTGCATCCCCCAAAAATCACACAATACCTTGTCTTCGTTATTGTTTGCTCGCGCCCCCTCCCATCCATCATCATCCCCCCCTCCCCCTCCCCCTCCCCCAAATCTCACCCTCCATCTTCTTTGGACCAGGTGCTCTCTATTGGTCTTGGGCTTCCATCACATATCACACATCACACATGTGAGGCGGTGGCACGTTGGAGGCTGAGCCGTACTCGTTCTCACCTGGGAGTCATCTGCCGGGACGACTACTTATACCGCAGATCGTCCCTCTCCGAGGAGAAGGGGTTCGAGGCATCATCTCTTTCTTCCCTTTCGCGCCTCGTACCTCTTCTACGTGTATACACACAAGGGATATATATTCAGATACCTGCATATATCTGACACCTTTCATCCACCGCGCCCGTCGTTCATCATCGCCGCTCGCCACCAACAACAACCACTGCAAATACCGCCACCGCCCCCAGCAAGAGACAAAAAGATGCTGTTTCAAACGACTCCCCTCTTCCCACCTCCCATCCATGGACCCTCAGACCCTGATCCTCCACCAACACCCCCCGGAGGACCCCGCGTCCCTCCTCCTCAGCCCGATCCGCCGCCATCACCTCCGCACCATTACTTGCATTTCCATGGTGGTGCCCATGCACTCGCAGCTACATGGGCTCTATAAACTCTGCCTGCCCTTCTTCTCGTCCCTCTGCTTGGCGGGAAGGGGCCGCCACCCACCATGGGCCGCCGCCCGGCTACTCTTGGGTGGCATCGGCCAAGGGAAAAGGGGAGGCTGAAAGGAGCAAGCCTGTGGCCACAACTTGCGGCGTGTCTGTGTCCGTGTGTCCGTCTGTCACTCAGACGGACTGACGGGCGCTGCCATGGGCTTCCATTCGCCCTTCAAACGAAGGAAAGGCAAAAGCAGAACCATGACCATGACCATGTCCGGGATGATGGTCAGCCATGATTCCCGTGGGTCGATGACGCCAGGGTCTCGCCTGCATTATTGTTTTGTACAGTCCCCTTTCTTCCCTTTTTGTTTCCTCTCCGGGGCCAAGACCCGTTTCCTGTGAGCGTCTCCCCGGGGGCAACGGGGGAGGCACACAGACAGGGACAGGGCATGGCGGCGGATCGTAGGCCGTGATTGCGAGATCTGCGTGATTGGGGGGAATTCTCATATGCCAACCCGGGGGGGGGGGAGCAGCCGGGAGGGGAAACCCGGCTGGCCTAAGCCCTATTGGTTACTTCTTTACTGGTCTCTTTGCATATGTTTTGGTTGGTTTGATGATTAATGATCGAGAGTCACTGTACGAGGTTGGTTGGTTGAGCTGGCAACATGTCGTGACGGCCGCAAGGGGGAACTAGGGAGGGGAGGAGTAAATTGAAATCTTCACAGCATGTCATTAGGCGAATTGATTTGATTTTTGGTTCAGTGGTTTTAATGAAGCATCATGATTGTCTGGCAGGTGTCTGATGGGTCTTTCCCGATTTGGTAATGAGCTCCGATGGGGCTTTCCCGCGAGTGGGACACTTTGCGTCTTTAATTTTTTTTACTTTATTTCGTGTTATTCTCCGCGGCAGCCGTGAGTTTGTTTGTTGGTTTGTGTTATTCGCATCTCGACGTGACAAAAACGAGGAAGGGGACGACGGGACGAGGACGATGAGGAGAATGAGGAGAAGTCGCATTAACCTCGGGTATTGAATTGGCCTATTGAGGCACCCCTCGTCTGGGAGTCATCAAGCCATCAAGCCATCCAAGCCATCAAACCACTTCGCGCCGCAAAAAGTAACGTCATGTGAGTTTACTGGTTACCACCACCCTAACACAGGCCCAAGCTGACCAACACGGGGCTGGTCGACCACGTTTTGCGGATGCTCCAAACGGCAACTATTTCGCCAGGTTGAAACAGATTGGATGCAAAGTGGCAGAAAAAAAGACGTTTGGATTTTTATTTGCTTTTTTCCCTTCAACCTGCCATCCCTGCTGCTGCTGGGACCGTTGTCGGGTGCAGATGCACAGCTGCAAATGCATGCCCTTTTACAGCGTGCATATCACGGGTTCTCCTACACGCCCTATTCGCACCCTTTCTGCATGGCAAAATATGGGGTTTTTGGGGAACCAAGTTTGCCGCCTTGTTGCTTCATGTTTGCTGTCTTGCTTGTCTTGCCTTGTTTTGTTTGTTCAAGTTGTTGCCTTTGATAAGTATAACCCTTTTATTTTCTTGAATCATGAGGCATCTGCGTTGCTGCCATGCATCAGTCATGCTTTCCCGCATTTCTCTTCGCGCACACCCTTTTCTTCCATTCTCACCCCAAGGGTTTTTGATGTGATGGGTATGACACCCCCCTCGGTTCACGATGCATCAAACCCGTCGTCCGTGGTGATTCCAACGGCAGGCAACGGCTTCTTCTTCATCCACCTGCACCAACGTCCATTCTCCGGCGCCATGTTTCATCAAAGACGCAGTGTTTCTCCTCCTCCATCATCAAACTAGAAAAAAAGACTAACACATCATATCGCCGAAATAAAGCCATCTTTTTTTTCTGGGTTTCGTACCGTACCGTACCGTACTTTTTTTTTTTTTTTTTGCCCGCAACGCAAAACACGCCCTGCTGTCACATCTTCCCACGCCCAGCGCCCTGGACTGCGCGTGGAAGGCGACACCTCAGTCACTTGAATGGAATAAAAAAGTGGTGACATCAGTCGATAGAGTCCCATTTCGTATCGTATCGTACCTACCTACCTACCTTACCTACATACGTCGAACTGTCAATGCATCGAACACGGGCTGTGCTTGAGCCGGGCTGGAAGCTGGCTCTTGCTCCCCCTCTCTGCCTCCATACTAGGTACGTATCTGTAGTATGTCCTCGCTTCGAACTGGGGGTGTGTCGCGCCAGAAAAGATCGCCACGTAATCGCCCGTTGTTTTGTGCGTGTCTTCTACTAATGCCCCCTTTCCCGTCCGCTTATCGGCGAGAAAGCACCGAGCGAATGAGCGTAAAGGTAATGGCAAGAATGGGCAGTTGAGGCATGACATGGGGGGGGGTTCTCTTCTTCGTTTCCTCTATTCCCGAGTGCACGGGGCAAAAAGCCGTTGATTGCCCGGACTGTCTATCCGTGAGACACTCGGGTGCGTTTCCTCACAAGTAGATAGTATAGGTAGAGAAGTTCGTATTATTGCCCTACTTCTATGCATCCTATCAAAAAACGCTCGACACACAAAACCCGGAAAAGCCGACATCCCAAGAAACGCCCGCGCCTGTTCTTCCTTGCCCCTTCTTCCTTGCACGTTCGTTCCTCTCTCCTTCACAGCAAGGCCATGCCGGCTCCCATGATGCCCAGTGCTGCCCCGGCCCCGGCCAGGTGAACCGTGGCCTTTGCCGGCGCCCAGCCCTCGCTGCTGCTCGTCGAGTGCGCGCTCGTCGAAGTCCTCGAGGGCGTCGTGGCCGTGGGGGTCGAGCTCGGCGTGCGTGCCTTGCGCGTGGTCGTCACCGGGCAGTTGGTCGTGCAGGGGATGGCCGACGTGAAGGGGTTCAGCTCGACCTTGCTCTCGGGGAACACGGCCTCCTGCGACCAGAGCGTCGGCGTGGGCAGCGCCGACTCGTCCGACGGGTTGAGCACGTTGCCGATGATGTGCATGATGCCGTTGGCCAGCAAGATGTCCGTCTGCTGCACCTGCGCAGAGTTGATGTACAGGTTGTTGGTGAGTTGCCGCACCACGATGACCTCGGGGTTGCCCGACGAGTCCACCGCCATCGTCTCGAGCTTGGTGTTGTTGGTCAGGTCGCTCGACGATACTACTCGGTTGGGCACCACGTGGTAGCCCATGATGTTCTTGAGCTCCTCATCGTTGTACTTTTCCAGGCTGCCGCCCACGTAGCGCAGGGAGCCGTCTGTGGGTGCGAAGATGGTGATGTTCTTCTCGTTGGACAGCTTAGGCATGATCTTGGTCTCAAACAACCCGCCCAGGAACGAGTCCACCTGGAAGTTCAGGGCCGTCTCCCGGATCGGGCTCGGCGGCGTGAGGAGGTTGTCGACAATCTGGATCATGCCGCCTTGGAACGGAATGTCGTTGTCCACGAGGATGACGCGGTTGCCCATGCCCGACATGAAGACGATTTCGTCCGTCTGCTTGGCGATCAGGATGTTTTGACCGCTGGTGACGTTTGTGAACCTGGGGTCCGTCATCAATGTTGGCCGCATGTAAACGGGACCGGGTTGGAGGTCGCCCGTGTTGACCGTGTTTTGAAGAATGTGGTATTGAAGCAGAGCCACCGTGACGTCCTTGTCCTCGGGATTCCAGATCTCCTTGAGGGAAGTGTACGGGATCTGTTCAAATGCGTTGTTGTTGGGGGCAATGATCTATACGTGTCAGTTGAGTCTAACACATAGACAGCGCGACGGGGGACCTACCGTAACTCCCTTGTAGTTGGGTAGTTGGAGTAAAAGGTCAGGATATGACTATGACACGCGTGAGTCATCCGGCTATGCTTTTGGGGGTATTTCGGGCAAACCCACCTTGATCAACTTGGTAAAGGTAGTGAGCGTGGTGTATCCCTCCAAGACGGTTCCCAAGTCTTGGCTGGCTTGCTGGTTGGCTGGAGTGGCAAAAGCCATGCCAAGGAGGCCAGCAACGGCCGTAATGAGGAGCATGTTTGAAATGGAAACGACGGAAGACGAAGCAGATCCAACGAAACAGTTCCTTGACTATCTAGTGAGTGTAAGTCACGCTCTGCGAGTGGTGGACGTTCGTGCGATCAAGTGTAAGTGATGGTGGAGAACTGGAGACTCTGGAGGGTACAAATCAGGCTGAGCTATTGGGATACGGTGCTCTACCAGTTCAAGAGAAGGACGAAGAAGGATAAAGGCAAGCAAGGCCAAGGAGAAACTCGCATATGTAGTCGGACGTGAGACAAGGCTGGAAGCCAGTTCCAACAAGGAGAGGAAAGAGAAAGAAAGCCGACAATGCTCAAGGCGACAAGGCGCTGCTGGTGCTGTAGAAGCGGTTGGTGGGATCTTGCTTGTGTAAGATGGATGAGAGGCAACTCTTCGGGAGGAAATACTTTGGCTAATAAGTAATCAATCCTTTTGAACAAACGCCATGAAACGCTCAAGTCTAGAGACCGACGACGAGGCCATCGAATCCGGAAAGGCGAACGAAGCCTACAAGGCAAGCCCGGGTGGTACGACCGGGCCTCAAAGAGCCGTCACATCCCCAGACGGTCGAGCCATCGAGGCAACGACTTCTGGACTCGCCCAGGGCCATGCCAAGCCCGTCAGCAACGTCAAGATCTCTCTCTGTGTCTGGAGATCGGCGGAGACTCCGATCAGACAAAATCCCCTGAACCCTGCTAGTCGAACCGCTAGCCATGTGCGACTAGGGTTGCGTAAGTCCGGATTGGGCGTGAGCACGAGCCGCACGCAGCCTGTCTTGGACGACGTGCTGCTTCTTGGATCTCGTAGAGACCGTGGTCCAGAGCTGGAGCTGCAGGAAACCAACATGCCGCTTTGTCTGGAGCCGAGGAGACTATGGGGAAACCTTGGTGCCGGATGGCGTCTCCCGTCAACAGACAGACCTGATAAGTGGCCTGTGAGGCTGTGACGTCGAGCACCTAGACTCAGGCGACTCCAGACATGTCTCTCTTGCCAGCCAAGCACCCGTCGAGACTGGAATGCGAGCATCTATTGTAATCGCCCTCGGCTCAGATGCATGCGGTTGCTCGGCATTGTTGTATCAACCCTTTGAGTTTCGCCCTCGCCGAGACACCTGAGGATCTCATCTAGAAGTCTGGCACCGGTTACGCAGCTGGCCATGATCTCCTTCGTCGACTCAAGCTGGTCTTGTCCGATGCCGAGACGCCGAGCAACACGTGGGATAACTCTCACCTCGCAGTCGCCTTGGCCGTGTTGGGGACAAGATTTGCTCTTCGGCTGAGGATTGCCGGCGGCAGGGACTGGACGGCAACAAGATGTGGGTGGCGATTGTCGAGGTGCATCTTCGGGCCATGGATCATATCGAAGATATATTTTTCGCAGATTGGGTCCGCCTTGAAGTTATACTCGTCTTCTAGCTTCCATTGAGAGTGCAACTTGACACGACCAAATCAAGCTCGGAGCGCAAGCTGGCTGATTATGCTCCAAGGTGTAAGATGGCCTGTACATGATGTGGCGGTTGCGATGGGATCTAGGCCGGCCGTCTAATGGCCCGAGGGAGAGTGATCTCTTCGGAAGGGCATGAATGTCGGACGCTCGAGGCTGGAGAGGAAGTCGAAGTCTCCAGGTTCGGGCAGGAATGGAAGAATTCAGGTACACCCAGGGACATAACGGGGCGACGTATGGCGTGCTCGTATCAAGGATAGAGGAAGAACAGACTTTTGAGTGCCTGTTCAGCTGTCGTAGCCACCTCTGCGCCGCTTTTGCCAGGGCATCCGAGAGACAAAGTTTGCATCCGTTGATGACGGATAGCCATCTCGGCCTTAGGTATGTGGAGAAGGGGCGTGTGTGAATTGAAGAGGCGAGTCGTCCAGGATCAAAGTGTGGAGGGAAGAGAGGATGGAGGAAGAAGGAGTTTCGTTGGTGTTGGAAACTGGAATGCACGTCAAACCGCTCTGGTTTACAGTTTCGATCTCCAGTGGGGCACTGTACTCACGCCCCTGCGGCTTCCGTTGCGGGGCCGCACCCGCTGCTCCGGCGCCGCGCGAAGTGCCCAAAGTGCCCCCCAGATTGCGCTACGGGGGTGGAGTGCGTACCGTGCGGGGGTAGCCTCCACTCGACTGTACGGGACAGCCTCACTTCCGTCCCCGGCAAAGCTCGAGAAATATGTCGGAAAGCGAAGAATAGAGTTTCCGTTGATAGGACTCGGGTTCATCCCCCTTTCTTCCGATCCTGGAGTTGTTGGTGACTGTATTCTTCCTTCATATACCACAACCCAACATAACTATTCGTGTTAGTGCGTTGAACCTCACACTCTCTCACTCCTCTTACCTCACGTATTCACCATGGATAGACACGCTGAACCCGACGTCATTATGGAAGAGGCCAAATCTGCTGTGCGGCCTCGCTCGCCCCACTCGGTGGCTCCCGACGAGATGCCTCGGGAGGTGCCACGACCTGCGAGGGCCTCGAGCTCGAGAGCTCCGCCTCCACGGCCCGAGAGGCCTGACAGACCTGAGCGTCCTGAACGTCCTGAACGTCCTGAACGTCCTGAACGGCCTGAACGGCCACATCGACCCGACCGACCTGCGAGACCAGAGTCCATCGTCTGGCCCATGCCGGGCGATCCTTCAGTCGGAACGGCCGCACCCATCGGCACAGCCCTCCCCATGGGCACCGCCATAGCCTCTCCGGACGGAGACGTCTCCGGCGGCGGAGGCAGCAGCAACAGCAGCAGCGAGAAGCAGTACAACCCGGGCACGTGGCGGCCAAACTCCATCTTCGGCAACGAGTCGACCAACGAGCAGCAGTCGCAGACGGGCAGCTCGGGCACGCGCCTCGACACGCAGCGCTACTTCCACTCGCGCCGCGTCAAGCTCGGCGAGGTCGAGAAGCCGTGGCTGGAGAAAAGGGACCCCAAGGAGAAATGGGTCACCATTCTGCCGCTCATGGGCATCTCGCTGGGGCTGATCCTGTCTGGGTTCCTTGTGTGGGACGGGCTGAGGAGCGTGGTGCACCACAAGTACTGCCCCGTCATCGACGATGACTTTACCGTGGCGAGCAGCCTGGACGACACGGTTTGGACCAAGGAGGTTGAGCTGGGCGGGTTCGGGTGAGTCCTCTTCAACCCTCGTTCTCTCGATTCCAGCAGCTAACACCCCCCAGCTTCGGTCAGTTCCAGCAGACCACAGCCAGCGACAACAACATCTACTTCCAAAACGGCGCTCTCGTCATCAAGGCCGAGCCGCAGCAGGCCAAGCTCATGGAGACCAACAACGTCATCAACCTCCTCAAGGATGGCACCTGCACCAGTACCAAGTTCAGCAACTGTGTGGCCGCGACCAACGTGACCAGCGGCAACTCCAGCGTGGTCCCTCCAGCAACCTCTGGCCGCCTCAACACCAAAAAGGGCGCCAAGATCAAGTACGGCCGCGTCGAAGTCACGGCCAAGCTGCCCCAGGGCGACTGGCTCTGGCCCGCCATCATGATGTGGCCGACGGACAGCGTGTACGGCGCCTGGCCTCGCTCGGGATCCATGGACATTGCCCAGTCCCGCGGCAACAACCACTCGTACGCGCAGGGCGGCAACAACATTGTCAACTCAGCCATCCACTGGGGTCCCAACGTGGCCAACGACGCCTGGTGGCGCACCAACAACAAGCGGCAAGCCCTACACACCACCTACGCCAAGGGCTTCAACACGTTCGGCCTTGAGTGGTCACAAAAGTACATCTTCACCTACGTCAACAGCTACTTGCTGCAGGTCACCTACACAAACTTCAACAAGAACCTCTGGAAGCGCGGCGGCTTCCCCGACATGGAGTCCAACGGAACCAAGCTCACCGACCCGTGGGCCATCTCGCCCAACAAGAACGCCCCCTTTGACCAGTCGTTTTACCTCGTGCTCAGCCTCGCCGTCGGCAGCACCAACGGCTGGTTCCAGGATACCGCCTCGGGGAAGCCGTGGGCCGACAACTCGCCCAGTGCTCGCAAGGACTTTTGGGGTGCGCGCGATGCGTGGGAGCCGACTTGGACGTCGCCTACTCTGGAAGTTACCCGGGTCAAGATTCTGCAGCAGTGCGATGGGAATGAGGAGCTGTAAGCACATCCAACTACATAGACTAGTATACATGATTGCCAGATCAAACGGGGTGGGGAAATTTGGACATCAAGGGCTAAGAATGGGCAAGGAGTTTGTATTTCCTCTTCAATACAGTATTGCTATTCTCAACTTCTCCCTGAATGTGATGTGTGTTGCACGGAAGCCATGTCCATGCCAAGCATAACTTCTCCCCGACCCAGCTCTCCACCGACATATGTAGCAGGCTCACGTCCGGTACCTGAAAGTGCTACTCGTTCCTGAATACCAGGAAACTAGGTGTGGAATGATAACGGCCGATAAATGTCGGAGTGGATGATTTCTTGCTACTAATTTTGGTTCCGGTGAAGTTTGAAGTGGTGATGTAGCTGGACTGCCTACCCAGAGACCATTTCACAAACATGCAAATATCACCGGTTCTAGTGGTCGGTTAGGACAAGTTTGATCATTAATCAGAATTACCATCACCCTTGGCAACATTCAAGTCTCCCAATCACTAGTTATGCCCACCAATTCTGAAACTTCACTTGATTAATTCCCCTACCCTACAATGAACTACGATCAGCAACATAGTTATTCAGCCTTGCGGGGAATCACCCTTTCCACAGCTGAATGATCCTCCAAAGTTTTAATTCTTACAAGGGGGGTGTGCCATCTCTTGGTGGTACAATGGAGAGGCGTTGTGTCGGAAGAATACAAAGTTCCTCATCACCTTCATTCGATATATCATCCCGGCTTCCATCTCAGCAATATCGCCTCAACGGCCATCTATAGTTCAGATCTCCGTCTCACTGAACTCAAAAACTTAAATCTCCCACGTTTCATTCAATCGTCCGTGGAAAGCCTGCTGCTTGCATCCGAATAAGCCCCAACGCCTACGAACCTCAAACATCACCATGCTCAGAGTTTCCCAAGAAAACCATCCTCCAAAGGGCAAAAGCAAACGAGGTACATTTTCATCAGACCTAAAAGATGCGGAATATTATAGAGTCCGCGAGTACAACCGGCCGGTAGTCGGGAGTTAATGGCGACAGCAAGCCAAGCTGCGCGAATGGCTTCCAAGTGCCGCGGGTGCTCGGTCCCGTGGCAAGGCTCTGTTCCTCTTCTCTATCCACGCATGATTCATGCATCGAGGTTCCAGTGGAGGTTCATTGTGTAATCGACACATTAGCACGTCGCGGCTCCGTGTCCCGGGTTGCATTGTGACCGCATCAAAGTGCCCTCTGAGGCGCCTCAGTTTCGTTTCATCCGGCACGGCGCCGTCGTTCGACTTTTTGGGACAGCTATTTCTCAATGATTATCTAGCTCACCTAATATTTGCCCACGGCTAACTTCTCGACAATGATTGTTGGTGACACCCCGACAACTTGTGAGTTGAATCGCGGGGAGAACCGATGGAAGCGCGAGTCGCTTATCTCTTGACCACGTACATCCAATGACTGTCAAGACTGCTACCACGTGTGACCAGTCTCCCCGTATGACCGGAAACATAACTGATGTTCTTGATCCAAGGACAGCTTGGTATTGCCTAGGCGCTCTGGAGGCGAGCTTGGCAGATAGCGACACGGGCGGATCCAGAGTTGCTCAATGTAAGCACGCACATCTCGGGCATAACTCAAATGAAGAGCCCGATCATCCGAAGGTGACCAGGCTCGAAGTGATGATACTGCATCTCGCCGCTTCCGCCGCTTGCGTGTCCAAATTCGGAAGGGTCTGCCGTGTAAGTGGTTATTCTCCACTAACGAAAGCATCTGCAAGGGACGATGCTAGCGCGCGGGGAGGGAAGTGTTTGCATGAGGTGACTCGGCTCGGTGGACTCGGTAGACTGGTGGAGTGGTGGACGGTAGGCTGGCCGCTTTAACAGTTAGCCGTGGAGGCAATAAAGGTTTTGTCCCTACCCAGTCCGAGGCTGGCCAAGACATGACTCATGGAGTCCCCTTGTGCCTTGGGTCCTTCCCTCGGGAGAGGCCCGTTGATCCGTCGAGGGAGACGGCGCCGAATCTTCCGCCGTCATGGTGCAGCTGTCAGTGTCAAGAGGGTTGAAGACTCACGGATGAGGAATGCGTCACCGGCCCAGGCGTCAGCTATGTGAGGGAGGGAGTGAGAGACGCCAATTCCGTGAGAATAGGAAGGGATATCGGTTGGCGATGAATGGAGACGGGTTGCCATGAGTGAAAGAAGACCTCCGAGACAATGAATGGAGATAGAGTAATTGTCAAGAACAGAAGCGATAAGACTGACGTTGTCGGAAGCAGGAACAATGCAGGAACCCTCCGGTCAGGAATGAGGCAAGAGTGTCTTACTCCATCCATCCTTCCGTTCTTGGAATGGAACGATGGGGGCGCCAACCAAAGTGACTAAAATGGAAGGAGGCGGATGGCAATACGACAGCCTCGAATGGCGCCTTCCCCCAATTCATCCAAGTCACAAAGTCTGTTTCTGTCTCGTCCTCAACTTCACTCCTTCATCAGCCTCCTCCGGCCTCTATCCTCAACCCGGAGGTCCTCTTCAGTCAGCCATATTCATGTCTGATGGACTCATGCTTTGCTTGGCCCTTTTGGGTTTGGCTTGTCCTTGGCCAGGTTAATAGCCCGAAAATTGGATTCCTGGGAGGCAACCACGGTACTATCACGACATCTATTGTCCGCGAGCCTGTCTCTATCTCACTTTAGCCTCACTTTCTACACCATGTAGGCCCCTTCAGACTCAGCCTCTCTATGAAAAGGCTCGCAGCTGATGCTCACCTGAGGGCTCGAGTCCTCGATGAATACCAGCTACCGACAGAGGAGCATCACTCGA
The DNA here is from genome assembly GCA_911649645.1 of Thelonectria discophora. Lineage (NCBI taxonomy): Eukaryota > Fungi > Ascomycota > Sordariomycetes > Hypocreales > Nectriaceae > Thelonectria > Thelonectria discophora. Next base: position 3,666,550 of record CAJVRK010000012.1, read on the forward strand.
GATAGCTTCATGAACGGAGATAAAGCGCAACCCGTGTTGATCGGATGAACATATCAGTACCATACTTTCCCCGCACGGCTACGGCTTCCACGGATGTCTCGCCCACTCCCGTCCCAGACACCGTCTCTCTCGGCTTCAATCCAAGCCAGCCCTGTGGAACCGTCGCCTCGTACTCGCCGCAAGTTTGGCTCTAATCACCATCCACTCGGCATCCTCGTCCCCCGAAGTGTTCGGCGGGACGACTAAAGCACCGGCTTCCGACTGAGACATTGCGCTCACCCCAGGGCGCTGGAGACAGACTGCAACTACCTGCGATGGTCGTTCCGGGATGTCTTACCGGTTTACACTCCAACACCACGGAAAAGCCAAAGTACGCCTCCTGGTGGAACTATCCTCGCCCCTCTCCTGTACCTTGCGTCTAGGTTATTTCTGTGCCTTGTGCCTTGTGCCTTTCTGATCTAGGTACATGCTATGCAGGTACATGCATTGCTTGTCCACCTTGGGCTCGACTGCGGACTTTGAGCTGGTCTAGGTCCCGACAGCCCTCGGCTCCGGGCCACTCAGCTTTCCGATTCACTTTGACTTTGGGTTGCTTTGTCTGTCTGAGAATTGTCCTGCCCAGCCGCTAATGAATAGTCCTCTCATCGGATTGCTTCTTAACGCCCTCAAAACCTCGCCTTTCGACATCTCTTCCCGATCACTCTTTCATTCATCAGACCACTACGCCCTCACCTACTAGGGCATCTCTCATTCAAATAATTAATCGTTTTGTAAGACCACCACTTCTTCCACTTGACGTCTCGATCCCATTGTCATCTATTCAACTATAACCCAGGCTAACAGTAAAAGGTTTCTTTCACTCACAGTCATTTCTACATCTTCCAAGCCGAGGACTTGAACTCTCCCTTCCGCTTGATACTCTCTTTCATTCTCGTCTCGAACGAGACAGGCCTTCGACTTTACAACAGTTAGCCTTCAACGTCAACCTGATTCCATACGTTACTCCCAAGTATCCCCGTCACAGAATTCAAGATGGGGATCCGGGACTACCTCAGGAACCCCTCTGTATCCAAGATCGATGCCGAGGAGAACAAAAGGGCAAGCAGACGCATGTCACGTATGTCAGTTTCCGCGCCGCCGCCTGCCGCAGGCCTTCCACCAATAGACGAGAAGACGATTGCCGGCCCTGCCAATGTTGCCGAGATTTTGTCTTCAGCACCCCAATTCTCCAGGGGAACCCCTTCAGTCATGACAAAGTCTAGTGCTGTGACAGTCATCGACGAGATTAAGCACGAGGTTATGGTCAACTATCTTTATCAGCAACAGTGCTCTCAGCTCTGGGTTGGTGACGATTCAGGCATCGTTGAAGGAGTGCTTCTCCGCAAGGTCCGCGGTCAGTACATGGCGTGCCCTCCCCAGCTGGGCCTGTCGCCATTTGCCATTGCATGCGCCGCGCTCAACGTTCAGGTACGTCTCTGAAGCCTATTATTGCCAACAGTCGACTAACCAAATCGATTAGTGCGCCATGACGGTCAACTCTCGCGTTATCAAGACATTTCTTCAGTGGTCTCCTGATGCTGTGGATGTGCCTCTCATGAACGGTCTCCGTGTTCAGATTCTTCCTAGCGTCAACGATCTTCCTCGTGCGCGCAAGCATCAGTTTGCTGCCTTTATCGCTGATGTTGGTCTCCTAATCGTCTGGGACGATGATGCCCTCAATCTCATGGCTCGTGCCAAGATCATCGAGTCGGAACTCATGGAGCTGGTGTGGAACTCCGGCAACAAGGAGGAGGAAGAAGAAGGAGGCCAGACTGCTCCCGAGTATGAGATTGACGAAGAGAGCGGCGAGTACAAGCCCGAGTTCCGCCCTGTCCATCTCCAGAATGCCATCATGGTTTCCCTCACCCTCATCCTCGTCACGGCTTCTCTTGGTTCCGCTTGGCGACAGCTGGCTATCGAAGTATCGGTCGATGGAAACTTAACCCGTCTTGCGCTGGTCGCTCTGGCTCCGCTCCAAGTATTCTTCACTCTCTTCTTCGGTCAGGTCATTATCGGTTGTTTGGCTCAGATTTTCGGACCCGTCAGCCAGTTGACCGTCAACTCCAAGTTTTACTCGGCCCGCACCCCCCGTCGGCTTCAGACCTCTACCTTGCCTCACGTCACTATTCAATGCCCCGTGTACAAAGAAGGTCTCAGCGCTGTCATTCAGCCCACGGTAAAGTCTCTCAAGCAGGCCATGTCTACGTATGAGCTCCAGGGAGGTTCTGCCAACATGTTCATCAACGATGATGGTCTTCAGCTCATTGGAGAGGAAGAGCGCGATGCTCGCATTGAGTTCTACGCCGACAACAGCATCGGTTGGACCGCTCGACCCAAGCACGGCGAAGATGGATTCCAACGCAAGGGCAAATTCAAGAAGGCTTCCAACATGAACTTTGGTCTCATGCTGTCCTGCAACGTCGAGGAGAAGCTGCTTCAGATCAAGCGCCACGATGCCTGGGGCCAAGGCGATGAGGCCTTGGCTTACGAGCAGGCCCTCAAGGAGGTTCTCGAAGAGGACGGCCGCGCGTGGGCAGATGGCAACATTCGCGTTGGCGACTACATCCTTCTCATTGATTCCGATACTCGCGTTCCTACCGACTGCCTCCTCGATGCCGTTTCCGAGATGGAGCAATCCCCCGACGTCGGCATCATCCAGTTCTCTTCGGGTGTCATGCAGGTCGTGTGGACTTACTTTGAGAACGGAATCACCTTCTTCACCAACCTGATCTACTCGGCTATCCGATATGCCGTGTCCAACGGAGATGTCGCTCCCTTTGTCGGTCACAACGCCATTCTTCGCTGGTCCGCCATCCAACAGGTTTGCTACCAAGACGAGGATGGCTATGACAAGTTTTGGTCCGAGAGCCACGTGTCTGAAGATTTCGACATGTCCCTCCGTCTGCAGTGCAGTGGTTACATCATTCGCCTGGCTGGCTGGGCTGGTGATGGCTTCAAGGAAGGTGTGTCATTGACTGTCTACGATGAGCTTGCCCGGTGGGAGAAGTACGCTTACGGCTGCAACGAGCTTCTCTTCAACCCCATCCGCACTTGGCTCTGGCGTGGCCCCTTCACTGCCTTGTTCCGCCGCTTTCTCTTCTCCAACATTCGCTTCACTTCCAAGATCACCATCATCTCTTACATTGGCACCTACTACGCCATCGGCGCTGCCTGGATCATGACTTCTGCCAACTATTTCATCATGGGTTGGTACAATGGATACCTCGACAAGTATTACCTCGACTCTTGGCAGGTGTGGTTCTCCATCATCATCGTCTTCAACGGTCTCGGCAATCTCGCTTTGGCTGTGATGAGATATCGCGCCGGCGAGAAGGCTCTGGTGCCAGCCCTCATCGAGAACTTCAAGTGGACTTTTATGTTGGCCATCTTCCTGGGCGGTCTGTCGCTACACGTCAGCCAGGCTCTGCTTGCTCACATGTTCGAGATTGACATGAGCTGGGGTGCCACGTCCAAGGAGGCCGAGTTTTCCAACTTCTTCATCGAGGTCCCCAAGGTCTTGAAGAAGGTGAGCATCTATCTGTTTTATTTTCTACCACATCCGCTAACTCGGTTCGCAGTTTAAATTCTCCATGAGCATGTCCCTCCTCTTCATCGTCGCAGTCATCATCCTCGCCATCGCTCCTTTTGTTCCCTACGACTGGCAAATCACAGACTTTGTCGCCATCCTACCCATGGTCACCGTGGCCGCCAGTCACCTTCTTCTCCCACTAGCCCTGAACCCTGCTCTCATGACTTTCACCTTTTAAACGAGAAAAAACAGTACGCTGGCGATAAAAAAGCGCATTCCTTATGAAGGGCCTGATTTCTCATATATCTATATCCTGCTCGCTTGTTAGCTTTGTTTTGTTGAATTTGAAACACGTTCGCTACATATCCGTATAGAAAGAAGGGAGTTCACTCGTTTTTTTGGGTCATGGGAAAGTTGGGAATAAAAGACTGGAAGGGTTCCATGGTCTGTCGGTTTAATCAGTAGCATAAGATAGATGGTTGAGATTGAAGCGTTTGCAAATTCTGGTTCGATGACTTGTGAAGAGCATGTCACGCCACTCATCCACGCAAAACAAACGTCAAAGCAAAACAAACGTCACCAAGTCAGAGAGACCTATAGGTTTCAAGAATGTTGCTTCATCCCAGTCCGTCTATCCCAGAGAAACGCCTCTATATATGCCCGCTCTCCAGCGGGTGCAGTCTATCAGATGGTCTGGTTCATTCTATCTACATCTAGGTTAATCAAAACTCGCCGCAAGCAGGCAACAGAAACCGCACGCGGCCTTGTTGCCATGCTCTTTTTTTTCTTTCGCATGGAAAAACTCGCCAACTCAAACCGATTTTATGCATATTTTTATACACACATCATTCTCTGTCCAAATGCGCAACAAAACAAAGTGCTTCCAAGGCACTCCAATTCAGCCGCCTATGAAAAAAAAATAAAAAAAATAGATACCAACCTGAAAAGGACGCATAGATATGCAGAATGCAAAAGAAGAGGAAGAAATAAAGAACAAGCTTAGTTGTCCTCGTCGTCCGTGTCGGGAGGGTGAGGCGTGCCCTTGGGACTGCTGAGCCACTCAATGTGGCGCAGGCGACGCCGGACCTCGCGCTCCTTGAGCTCCTTCTTGGTCATCTTGCGCTTCTTGCGGGCGCGGAACTTCATGTCCGAGTTGTCCTCGACGCCCGAGTTGACGGCGCTGCTGACGACCGAGTTGGCGGCGGTGCTGACGGCGGTGCTGGTGACGCCGCTGGCCGGCCGGCTGTCCTCGAAGCGGTCGAGGCTGACGGCCGCGGTGCCCCGGAGGGCCACGCGGCCGTCGCGGACGTGCCACTGCTCCGAGCAGAGGGCGCCGACGAACTCTTCATTGTGCGAGATGAGGATCACGCCGCCCTTGAAGTCGCGGATGGCCACAGCCAGGCCGCCCAGCGAGTCGCGGTCCAAGAAGTTGGTCGGCTCGTCGAGCACCAGCAGATGCGGGTTGTTCCACATAGCGCCGGCGATGACCACCTTGACCTTTTGGCCGCCGGACAGGGACCCGATCTCGTTGTGGTTGGCGATTTCGGGGTCGAGGCCGAGATCCTCAAAGTGCTTGGAGATGACCGACGGTTGGAGCTCACGGTAACCGAGACCCTCACGCGAAGCCTCGTGGTCGTCGAACTCCTGGATGAGCTTGCTGAAACCAAGCTCGATAAGCGTCTCGCGTGAGATGTGCGTGTTGTGCTTGGGCATAAGGCCACGCCATTTACTATTGGGTGTTAGTTGATTGTGATCATCGTTAAAGTGAAGAGGCGCAACTTACACTTCGTATTGGAACGTCTTCTTGTACTTCTGTCGGCCAACAAGGGACTCGACTTGACGCGCGGATTTGCCGTCCTTGAGGTCGATAAACTTGTCCATCTGAACGCGCTCCTCGTCAGTCATGACGCGAGTCTGCTTCATGTGAACCTCCCGATCGTCACCGTGAGCGTATCGCCACTGGAGGTACTGGTTTGGCGTCTTCTCGAGATGCATCTCGACGTGCTCTAGGGCGTGCTGCTTGATGTAGCCGATACGGAGGTTGGGGTGCTTCTCGACCTTTCCGGTGGTCGGAATAGTCTCGCCCGTGAGCAGCTTGATGAGCGTCGACTTTCCAGCTCCGTTGGGGCCGATGATGGCCACACGGGACGAGAGGGACAGCTGGCAGGAGACATCGCTCAGAGACGGCTTGGGAGCGTTGGGGTAGGTGAAGGACACGTTGCTCATGCGGATGATGGCTCGGGTCTGGGACTTGACGCCGGTTAGGATGCCAGGGGGAGGGAACTTGAACTGGACGTTGGAGGCCGACAGAGTGTAGTAGCTCTTCGCCTCAGGACGGACCTTGACAAAGGCCGCCAGGTTGCCCTTGTAGCAGGCCAGCTTCTTGTTGGGCTCGTAGTGGTAGATGTCCGTGGTGACGTTGTCGAGAAAGCCAGAGTCGTGAGAAACAATCATGCTGGTGATGTCGGGGTGTGTCTTGAGGTAGTTTTCGAGCCAGGCAATGTTGGTCACATCGAGATGGTTGGTAGGTTCGTCCAGGAGGAGCACGTCGGCGCGCTGCAACATGGCTCGAGCAAGAGCGAGCTTCATCTTCCAACCACCGGAGAGAGAGCCAACATTCTGGGCCTGTCGGCCCTCGGGACCAGGAGTGAAGCCGAACTCGGTCAAAACCTCGGAGATGCGCTCAAGGCCCTGAGTGGCAATCTCGGGATCCTTGGCAACGAACTGGAGAATGCTGATGTCGGCATCCTCGCCCTGGTTGTGCTCGACGTAGCAGGTTCGGAGAACGTCCTGAGAGGGGAAGCCCTCAAGCTTGCCATTAGCAATGCTTCGCATGAGAGTCGACTTTCCTGCACCGTTGCGGCCGCAGAGACCATATCGGTGGCCCTTGAGCAGTCGCAAGTTGGTGTGAGAGAGGAGCAGCATGCCGCCGTAAGCCAATGAGAAATCGGCATTAACAATTTCAACCTCGCCATCGTCCTCCTTCTCGGGCTCGCCATACTTCTTGTGATCCTCGTCGACGTAGAACTTCTGGACAGCATCGGCAACCTTTTGGGGGCCTTCGGAGTCCTTCAACAGGCCGTGGAGATAAGGCGAAATTCGGGACGAAATCCGGTCGACAAAACGGTAGTGGGCGTCGATGGCAACCTGGTCACAAATATAAGGAGATACCGTCTTGTAAAACTCAAGAGACTGAGGGGCGAGGCCGCCGTTCAGCTTGATCTGTTCGTCCAGGACCTTGGAAACATCGGCTCCCGAGGTGAGAGCGACAATGTCCTTATCCTTGCCCATGGCCTTCTCCATGGTAGCCAGAGCGCGCTCGGCAAGCTCTCGAACCTCGGGGAGGGAAGCACGATCCGCAACGCCCTTGACACCGGGGGTCAGCTTGGGAAGGAAAGTTCTGGCCTCGATGGGGTCGTGGACCAGCTTGGTCAAATTCTCGACGATGACGACCGTCTGGCGCAGGACTTCTTGGGCCGTGGTGGGGGTATTGAGGGATCGCTCGAGGAAGGGAGTCAACAGAGCCAGAACCGGGGAGGTGACGACGGCGACGAAAGTGGTTTGGGACAGGGCGTGGATGGCCTTCTGGAGAGTCTGCACAGAGGGGTGCTGCATGGTGTCGATGAGTAGGGGAATTCGGGGGGCGACGTCGTCATTGGAAAGCAGGGTGGTGAGGGAGGTCATGGTGTGGACAGCCTGCTTCTCGACCTCAGACTTGAGATCGTGCATGCCGTTCTCGACAATGGGAATAAGGCCGGCGAGCTTGTCGCCCATGGCCTCGCGCAAGACGTCCTTATCGGCAGCCTCCTCCTTGGTCCCACCGACGGTCATCTTGGCCTTGTCGGCCATCTTCTGGAGCAGCTTGTATGCGCCGACGGTGCCCTGCCACTTGCCGGTCCTCTTAGACAAGTACTCGGTAAGGGCGGGGAGCAGGCCGGTGACGAGAGCCTCGGGCTTGAGAGCAGCAAAGAGGGCGTCGAGGCCATATTGAGCAGCGTCGCGCACAACGGCACCCTTGTCGGCAAGGGCGTCCAGAGCGCAAGCAACCATGCCTCCATCTTGAAGCAGGAGAAGGACTTCGCTGTAGGGCTGGCGGGGGAGGAAGCGCTCAAAGATGGCGCCGAGGAGGTTTTGGCTCGACTCGCGGCGGAGGCCAGACTTCTTATCGGCGGCGGCCTTCTTGACTTGGGCGAGAATACCGTAGTGGGTGAGGCCGACGCAGCCGACGGACGAGAGTAGGATCTCGCAGAGACCGTAGCAGGCGTCGATGGAGGCGGCCGACGTCTTTGCGGTGAAAATGGTATTCAGAAGGTCGTTGACTGTCTCTTGGGTCGGCGGGGGCGGGGCATCGTGGGAGACCATGATGGTCGGGTTACCCGACGGTGGTGAGACGGGGTGAGGCATTGTGAATGAGGTTGTCGTTGGTCGTCGTCGTTGAAGGTGCCAGGGCTTCAAAGAGACTTAAAAGGGGACGCGCTGGCTCGAGGAACGAAGACGAAGCACAGAAAGAAGAAGCCAACGAGGCACCGACGACGAGCGTGGAAAAGTTATGGGAGAGAGGAAAAGCTTGATAATTACGGGGAGGCGTTGGGCTGTGCTAGGCCGCCGCTTATCCAGTGAGGTCAGCAATTGAATCAACCCGCGACCTTTTTTCTTGTGGCAGCCGTCCGTGGCCTTGAATTTTTTTTTCCTTATCGGCAACCCCGCCATCGCTGGGTCCCCATTGGAGAAGGCTAATCGGACCCACTAATTCATCCAGCGAATCTTTTACCACGTGCATTCCCCTCTCGTCCAGAGCGAAGTTTGGGAGAGAAGGTTGCCGGATATGGTTGGGACTGTTCTGAACGTGCCTTGGAAGTTTGCAGTGTTGGATTTCGGTTGCCTATCCGTATATCACTCATGACTACCCGTGTTAAAATGGTTAGTTCGATACACTCGCATATTGTCAACCGAGGATATGGATGATGGTTATTGGAGTTTAGTAGGGGTATTGGAAGCTTGGATTAATAGTTCTACCATATCAAAAGCCATTTCTAATAAGACCAATGAGGAAGAGCGATCGATAGGAATTCGCATCGAGCGGGGTGCTTCGGTTTCTGAGAGCATATTTGCTCGAAGTCAGATAACTAGCCACGCTGGACGCTGTTGTGGCTGACTGTGGCTAATGTCCCCAACCCGAGTACGTTCCGCCAGCCCCGGATCAACAAGCCGACATCTGTCCGTATCGTCATGTCTCCATTGACTTTTTGGGAAAGCCGAGAGTCACGTTTTGTGGCTGGAGAGAGTGAGACATGGCTCCATGATGTCTTTCTCGGCGAGCAGCACCAATGTCTCACTCCCGTGTGCCCGTAAGAGGAGCAATACTTGCGAAAGCCTCGCTCGGGATTTTGCACATTCCCATCAATGCGTGAGGCAATTGTCACAGCTTGATGCGGGGTGGTGCGGCTATGCGGGCTGCGGGAATGGCCGACTCCGATTCGAATTTCTGGCCAACGAGCTTGAGTGCTTACATTACACGGCATAAAGGCAACCATTTTATGCAAACTCATGGCATGGCGTAAAACCTGTGTGCAACCTCTACGGATGTGATGTTGACTGCCAGTTCCCGTTCCGTTCTTGCGCGGCTGGGACTCCCATGGTGATCAAGCGAGAAGAAGCAAATGCCATCACCAACAGGTGGCGGGCAAACGGGGGGACCAAGAGTTGTCCAAGAGATCGAGAATAGTGCTCAGGGTCCCTGGTTTAATTGAGAGGTCCCCTGTATGTTTGCCCTGGCCTGGTTGTCACGGGCCGTGCTTCGGCATTGGGGCTGGGGGGCGCTGATGAGAAGTGGTGGGGGGAGGATACATGTATTTGTACTTGGTACGAAGTGTATCAATTCGAATGCAGGATACGGATACGTCAGTACTACTAATGAAGTCGGTGAAGGCTTCACAGGTGAGACTTGGAACCATGTCCTTTATCTGAGACGGGACAACTAGTCGGCGTCATCATGGATGGTTCCTCAGCAGAGCAAGGTGACGCAAAAAGCAAATCAGAAATGCGCCGAGAGCTAGAGGCGTGGATGCACATGAACAGATGGGCATCTAACGGTGACAAATAGATCTGCTCTGTGCTGTGATGAGATGGGATGGCATGTCTTTTGGAGGTGATCGAACCACGACGGGTTGAGATGTCGTTGGGCGTTTGCCGCATTTCAGGAACAAGAAAAGACGGTGCAGATGGTAGCAGCCAATGAGAAGGCGTCTGTTGCCGCCGCCTCTCTGGGAGAAGCGAATCACAGCTTGCAGGTCCCGCCCGAGTGTGATTCCCCGTGCTTCGGATGGCCTGGAAGAGGAAGAAGAACCCCGTGTCCGTGTGCAATGCGACCAATAATGCGGCGTTCCGCGATGCTTCGGCGCTGCGCTGCCATGGCTCGTGGCTTTATGCTCGAGCCAACGGGCGCCAAGGATCAGCTGGTTGCCGAGTCGAGGCCACGAACAATTCATTGAATGCGGCCCTCGTTGATGAAGATGGTCGTCGATCAAGCCGCCTGTCTCGGCCAACCTCAACGGACCTCAGCAGGCCTTCCCCGGCTCTGTGATCTATACTACGCATGCACATGCACCGTGACGACTCCAAGTCACAAACACCAACACCAACAGAAAGGCGGCATCCTTCTCCCCTGGTCACCCAAGCGGATTTCGGTCTCCCCCGCCCGCCGTGTGGATCTTGACAAGTCCCGTCACACTCACCAGGTTTGCCAGGGTCTCTTCTTCATCTTCTCTCCTAGCCAATATCGAAGCTCCGTCAGCCGCTCGCTCGTCCCGCCCCCGGTCCATCGTCTGCTTTTTTCTCTCTCGTCAATCAAGCTTCTTCGTCGACAAGTCTCGTTCATGGCAGCAATCTCCCACGGCACTATCACCTCGCCGCCACTTTTCGTCTCGCGAATAGACGCTCTTTTCCAATTGAACCCCCCCCCCTTCGTTAGGCCCTTCCCCTTTGCTGTGCCTGTTCTATTCCGTCCAGGGAAAGAGCCAGTCCGTTCCGTACCTGCTGATCCAGGGTTATGCTATATCCCGGTCGCGCCTGCTCATCCTCGCTCATCCTTCTTCTCCACCGTGAACTCGTTTTTAACTCTTCATAGCCCCCAACCTCACACATAATATCTTCTCACGTCACCCTACCTGCCCTCGTTCGCCATCCTTTTCTTTGCTTATTTCCTTGTCTGATATTCCTTGTCGTTCGCTGCCACAACCTGCTACAACTACACATCCACAGCTCGGGAGCGAAACATCTTAAGACGTCCCTTCCACACTAGAATAATCGTTGCGCCAGTCCGACTCATCAACCGTATTCGATCCATCATTCATGACGAATTGAAGAGCGCATTGCCCACGCGATTCGTCGCCCCCAAACCTCCAAAGTGCGGAAGCTTCAATCGCTGGTCGACAATGGCTTCTCATCTCCAACCCGCCATCGACGCCGTCTCGGGCGCCTCCCAGACCATACACGATCTCGTCAAGCGCATCAGCATTCCTCTAACTCCCACGAGTCCCGCCGGCCTCGTTCAAGCCCACGCAGTTGACCCTTGGGAGAAGTCGGGCAAGTATGGTAAAGGATGGACGTACTTTGCTGTGGCCCTCATGGGCATCGTCATTGCCATGAGGGTATGGCACTTCTGGCAGGACAAGATTCGCCAGGCGATATACAAGCACGAGGTGGAGGAATACTATCAACACGCCTACGCCCTGGAGCAAGAATACATGGCCATGGGAGGCTTGCCAACTGCTCGAACCGGCATGACGTCCCAGCAGTTCTTCCCTGACCACAACCTCAACGAGAAGAATTTCCGACCAAAACATCACTTCTCGTCCGTCACCACCGTCAACGACATCCTGGCCCTGTTCCGATGGATCTTCTACCGCCCCATTCCCGACCTCGTCTGGGGCAATTACCGCGTCACCTTCTCATCGCTCGCCGTGCTCACCAGCGTCTTCGTCGCCCTGTCTTACGTCACGCTGACATGCTTCCTCCAACAGCCTCTTTACTGGCAGAGCATCCAATATGGCTCACCTCCGCTTGCCATTAGAGCTGGTATGATAGCCGTGGCCTTGACGCCGTGGATCATCGCCACCAGCATGAAGGCCAACCTGATCACCTTCCTCATTGGCATTGGTCCTGAGCGTCTCAACGTATTCCACCGATGGGCCGCCTACTTGTGCCTTTTCCTCTCTCTCGTACACACCATCCCTTTTTATATCCAACCGGTGTGGGATGACGGCGGCATGCAAGTGTTCCAGCGCTTGTTCCCGGGCGGGAGCGGCATCATTTACGGCACTGGCATTGCGAGCCTGGTCCCTCTGATTTGGCTGTGTGTTGCCTCGCTCCCGTTTATTCGGAGACTGGCCTACGAGGCATTCGTCCTGCTCCATATTCCCGTGTCGATGATTTACATCGGACTGCTCTTCTGGCATACCAAAAACTTCCTCATGTCCTGGGGCTACCTTTGGGCCTCGATCGCGATTTGGGCGTTTTGCTACTTCCTGAGGCTTTTCAAGCTCAACTGGGTGAGGCCCTGGCGTCTGTCATTCCTCGTTGGCGACGAAGCTGCCATCACCCTCATGGCGGAGAATGCCATCAAAATCACCATCCCTACGCAGATGCGCTGGAAGCCTGGCCAATATGTCTACCTGCGCATGCCCGGCATCTCAGTATTTGAGAACCACCCATTTACCATTTCATCGCTCTGCAGCGAGGACTTCCCCTCAGAGTACGGAGAGCAGTACCGCGACTGCACCCTCGTTTTCCGGCCCTATGGAGGCTTCACCAGGAGGCTCCTCAAGACGGCCATCGACAAGGGCCCATTTCACACTTACCGCGCCTTCTTGGATGGTCCCTACGGCGGCATGCGACGAGATCTTGCTGCGTTTGACACGTGCATCCTGATTGCCGGCGGCAGCGGCATCACAGCGCTCATGTCTCAGCTGTTGGATCTCATCAAGCGAATGAGAGACGGCAAGGCGATTACGAAGAAGGTGGTGGTCGTTTGGGCCCTCAAGCGACTCGAGGCCATGGATTGGTTCCGTGAGGAGTTGCGCATCTGCCGGGAGTCAGCCCCGCCAGATAGTGTGACGTGTAAGTTCTTCGTCACCTCGGCAGTCAGACAACGACCTGGTGAAGATGGTATCCTGGGTGGTCAAATGGGCCCCAGCGGTCCTCGAGCCTTGAGCCACGCATTCCATGACAGACTCGATGGATTCGTTGCTGGCATCGCATCGAAGCGAAACTCGGCCTTGATTCAAGCCGAAGCGCAGGGCGACCCCGAACGCGAGCGAGAGCTCCGAGCCGAAAACGAGGACGTGATCACAGCGCTGCCTCAACAGAAGTATCTCCAACCCCATGCTTATCCGCCTGCTCCTCCTCACTCTGAAATCACCAAATTATCTCCCGTGGACGAGACTCTCAACGCATTGGAGGGACGCGGGCAGGACGACACCTCGGATAGCAAGCAAGGGCTGTCACTCGAAGTTCCCCAAGAGCAAGATTTCCGGTTTAGGCCAATAAGCCAGGACAAGGCTCCTCACTTCAACTACGCGCCGCCTCGACGACTCCCTTCTGAAGGGCCCGGCGCCGATACGAACACGCCCCTCAGCCCCCCCGAACTCGCCCACTTGCGACAAGCCAGCGAAGAAGCCGCCAAGCAGACGGGGCCACGGCCGACATCGACGTTCGGACCGCCGTCGGGCTTCGACTTTGGGTTCCCGCAGACACCAACAGAGTTCCAAAAGAACCTGATGCGGTTTGCCTTCCCCGTGCCTCACCAGATCGACGGCGGCTGGAGCGTCGAGTACGGGCGACCAGATCTTGGCTACATGCTCAAGGAATGGGCGACAGGCGGTCCCAACGGACGAGGCATCCTGGGCCGGAGGACGGCCGTGTTCGTGTGCGGACCGCCGGCCATGAGAGTCGGAGTCGCAAACACGGTGGCGCGACTCCAAGCGGAGATTTGGGGCGACGATGAGTTGGAAGAGATCTTCCTACACACGGAGAATTACGCTCTGTAGAGCGACGCGACCAAAGGGGCAGCAACTGTACTTGTACGGGGTGATTTATTGAATGATACCATGACGAGCGACGATTTTCCTTAGGTTGGATTTCTATTTGGTGTTATATAAATGAGGGTACCTATTTCCTGGACGGGCGACAGAGGCCTGGGCCATATGACTTGACAATACCAATTAATCTCTTTTAATGTCAGGCATGACCTGCTACGGAACAAGACTGCTATGGCATTCAAACGACAAGGTGACTGGCATTAAGAGGTGGGGTTGCATGATTCGGGTCGACTCTCGGTCGCCCGGGTAAGAGGTGGCCGCAGAGGTTCCTTTTCCCCTCGCCATGACACCAAAGTGACAACCCCACACGGCGTTGAAAGAGCCGCACTTTTGGCTCTCAGGGTCGTCGGTTTCCAGGTTGATTGGGGACTTGGCATGACAGTGTGGAGGGGGGAGGGGAAGAAACACCTTGATGGCCTCTGATGACCTCCGCAGATGTGCACACGCACATGGACACGCGCTGCGAGGAAGGAATACTTGAGTCGAGCGTGATCCTTGGAAGCCACCATATTCCCTCTCCCTCCTCTCTGTCCCTTCATCCTTGTCTTTTCATCTCTATCACCTCCAGCCTCTCTCTAGCTTCCCCGGCTTTGTAAAACATTTATATCCGTACGACCTTCGGATCGTCGCTTACACACCCCCCCCCCCCCCCCCCCCCCCCCCAAATCATCCACAATGAGCGAGTGCGCCTGTAGGGATCGTGATCTCGACAAAATGGCAAAGGGGTGGGCGATCGCCACCAAGTACTCCCGGGAGCGGCTGGAGCGCATCTACGACCTTGAATCCAACCAGCTCGAAGCCGCCGCCAACGCCGGCCGGGTGGTTCTCGAAACCGTGTGCCTGTTCGTTCACGCCTGCGTCAAGCGCGGCCAATACCAGTAAGCAAAGAGACAGGCAATGATTTGACCATGCAAGTACTAACTACGGCAAACAGGCTGCCGCTCGAGTTTTGGCGCGTGCTTCACTCAGAGTACGGCATCATCGTGTACCCGTCGGCCATGACGGAGCACATTGATATCCCGAACCTGGGCATGGATGTCACATTTACCGAAGCGTATCACGGCCACATTGGTGAGTCTTTTAATGACGGCTCTTCAAGACGTGGCTCGATGCTGACTACCCCAGTCATGTTCCCTCGCTGCTGCGGATCAAAGCGACCCCCTCGGTGTCCGTTCGAGTACCTGCAAGAGCCACCGCCGGTTTACCAGGAATGAATAAAGAGATGCGGTTTGGGTATGATAACGATGAGTAGTGCTATACGGTACGGGTTGTGGGTGGCAGGGTTCGCTGGACAAAAAGGGATTCGGTTGCTGGGCGGTTGGATGGTGGGAGAAGCGTCGTACGCGGTTATATGGAATCTCCATGTCCATTTTTTTTTTTTTTTGCGAGATAATGGATAGGAAGCGAGGGGAGATGCATCGGATAGGAGTCGGGGCTTTAGGCCAGCGAATATTGCCATTGACTTGTTTCTGCTTGTGCGACGAGGTCCAACAGGCCAATATCCAAACATGACATATCCAAAACGGCATCAAGGCTCCCTTTGCCCCTTGGCACCGTCGCGATTCGCCCTCCAAACACCCTCCTCCCCCTCGAACTCCTCGCGCTTCCACACCTCGACCGAGGCCTTACACTCTTCAAGAGCCTCCTCCCCCGCACGCCAAGCGGCCTGGCGATGCGGCGCCGACACGGCGATCAAGATGCTCTCCTCACCGATGGGAACGGTCCCCAGGCGGTGCACCATGGCGACGCCTTTGAGGCCGTGCCGGTCCCGGACGGCCTCGGCGATGGCCATCATGGACCGGAGGGCGCGCGGGTGATACGACGAGTACTGCAGTTCCTTGACGGGCTTGCCGTTGAAGTTGTCCCGCGTGGTGCCCGCGAAGAGGACGATGGCGCCGGCGCTGGGATGCCGCACTCGGTCCATGACGGACTTTGCGTCGAGGTCGGAGTGGGTGAGGCCGACGTAGCAGCCTAGGGTTGATGTCTCCCAGGTTTGGGAGGGTTCTGTGGCAGAGGGTGATGAGGCCATGGCGGGATGGACTTGAGGAGGCTTTTAAGATGCCTTTTGGGTGATGAAGTTGGGATATGATTGTGAAGGGAGTTTACCTACTAAGTTTGGTCATGGTGGGGGTTGATGAGGCAGATTGGTGGTGGTGTTGATGGAGGAATAGGCGTGCTACGGCTACGTTAAGGAGAGCCGGTCATTTTCTTGGGGTTTGAGGCAATGTAGAGATAATGTTGACGGCAGAAAATATTGATTGGGAATTTGATCCAGAAATGAAACCTGGTGGGTTGTTGCCCTTCATTCAAGACGTGACGAAAACGGTGGCCAAGAACCATGACTAAGCCGAGAGCCCTGCCCGCTCACCAACTCTGGCATTCCACCTCCTTCCCTCACCACGGCAAATGTGAATATCGGCCAGTCATTCCAATCAAAAACATCGATATTGCGCGAGATACCACCACCATGGCCGACGAATACAGTACGAGAGACGCAAGCTGGAACCAGGACCATATCAACCCCGACAGCTACCGATCACGGCAGGGTAAATGGCACACAGCCCGCGCCTCCCTCCTCTCCCGAGACACCTTGACCTGACTGGAGAGGCTTGCGAGATGCAAACACGTACCCGCGATGCATCCTTATTGAGCAGAGACGGCTAACTTCCCCACGGGACGGCGAGACCACTCTAGATCTCCGCCCAGGCAACCCTTTGTCGACGCGCAGAGGGGGAGAGATTCGCGCCATCACGACCACTACGCCGATGCAAACGCCATGCGCTACGAGAGGGATCACGACGGCCGCCACACCCAGTACGACGATTCCTACGGGAGGAGGGTTGCCGCGAGGACGAGGCATGGCGGAGACTACAAATACAAAGACTATACCGCTATGTACGACGATGATTATCGAGATGAGGGCGAGCGTGATCCGTCGCCGGAGCCATCGCGGCACGGAGACGGCCGTCGACCCTCGTCTCGCTCGCAATCCCCCAACTATCGCTACAGCCGGAGTCGCTCGCGCAGTCCGGTGCGGGACGCTGGGCGGCCGAGCGATACCATCATCCTCGAAGGCCTGCCATACGTCTCCTCGAACGAGGTTGGTACCAGCCATTGATACACCGTGGAGAGAGGGCTCCCCGGGCATCCGAGCTTGGGGAGTCGGTGTCGTGTCTCTAGGAAAACTGCCCTACATTATGGAACCGACGCAATACACTGGATCGCAATAACTAATGGACGGAACCGCAGCTGCGAGAAAGCCTCTTGACAAACACGGCCGCCGCCGACTTTCCCTCAATCGACGTCCGCGTTTCCGCTGCAAAGGGTGAGCAAACTGCACTCACCACCTCTCCCAATAACGAGACGGTCTAACGGTTTGCCCAGGTCATCGCCGCGCATTCGTGCAATTTGAACAAGTTGACCACGCCGTTTCCTTCATGCGAGAGCATTATCCCAAGCTCGTTCTCGACTTGACGCACTCCACTGATGACGTGCCAGAAGGGAAGCTTGATACGTACATACACTACGCCCGCAGTCGTGAGAGTCGAGACGACATGGATGCTCGAACTGGCGGCGAAGACTGGGCTTGCCCCATGGTGCGTATTGGTGGTTCGCTTCACAGTGCCTGGCTGACTCTTGCAGTGCGACTTTTTAAACTATTCGACGAGAAGCAAATGCAAGATTTGTGGCGCATCCCAACCTGGTGAGTTTGACTTGGCCGCGCCTTGGAGGTCTTGAGCTGACGATTGGCAAGCTCCAAACTGGCAACAGAACTTGACGGGTCTCACGGACGCCGCCAACGTCCCATCGCAGATACTCGTCGTTTATCCTCTTCCCGCGTTTGTCACCGAGGATATGCTCGCTAGTGACATGAAGCGGCTGGAGCTGGAGAAGCCGGACACCGCAAAGGACAACTCCAATGGGCCGAAGCTCAAGTCGACGGCGCCTACCGGGAACACGGATGGCCTTGGAGCACGACCTGGGTCGTTGCATCGCATCTTCATTGTGCGAGATGTCGTCACGGACGAGTCCTTCAAGTATGGGTTCGCAGAGTTTTGGACCTTGGAGGACGCGGCTGCGGCCATGACCAAGTTCCAAAAGTCACGGGTGTTTACCGTCTCGGCTTGCCCAGTCACCGTGTCGACGATCCATATGGGCGTTTTCGTGCCCGAAGAGCGGGAGGTTACGCCGCCGATTGAGCGAATGTCGTTTCATCCCCTATTCAACCCAACCATACGAGTCCGTTATCGGGATCTTCACGTCTACCCGAGACAGCACTTGGTGACGGCCTCGCCACCGTTTTCCGAGGACGATGGGAAACAGGCGACTGAGGCGGGTGATGGGAAGAAGTCCAAGAAGAGAAAGGCCGAGAGCGGGGCGCTCGGCTCGGTCAAGAAGCAGGTTCCCATGGCCGGGCAACTAGCTGTTTGGCAGCGGAAGAGCAACGAGCTCCGAGAAGCTGGGGGGACGAGCGAGGGCGTGGCGAGCGCCGCCAACTCTACGCCCATTCGAATATCTCTCTCGGGGAACAGCTCGGCGGCCAGTTCGAAGCCGCAGGCTATCAAGATTGCCATCTCTGGAATGACAACGCTGGGTGCTCCTCCAGATGCAAAAGCCGACGAGTCGATTGCGCGGCCGGCCGCGGCAGATGACAAGGCACAGGAAACGGCTTCCTACTGCGACCGAGATCGGCTCATGTGCCTAATTTGCATGCGGAAATACAAGTCGGTCGAAGAGGTTGACATTCACGAAAAGTCCCGTAATCACAAGAACGCCATGGAGAACGAGGAGCAGGTCAAGGCTGCGCTGCCACGGCTGGCGGCGCGGGACAAGAGACTCCAGAAGCAATCGCAGGACCAGACCGGCGGCCCGGCGGGATCCCAGTACCGGGATCGAGCCAAGGAGAGGCGAGACGCCCATGGACAACCCACCAAGCCGGCGTCGTCGAACCAGCAGAGCAGCGCCAAGAAGGCTCCGACGAAGCAAGACGAAGCCGAGAAGGCGGCCAAGCCGGCGCAGTCCAAAGGTGCGGGCATGTTGGCCAAGATGGGGTGGTCGGCCGGGTCGGGACTCGGGGCCAACAACGACGGACGCACAGAGGTCATCGCCACCAACGCGTATCAGGAGGGGGTCGGGTTGGGGGCCGAGGGCGGGAACCTTGGAGATGCGGCGCAGGTTGCCGAACGGAAGACGAAGAACAACTACGCGGATTACTTGAATACGGTGCAAGATAAGGCGAGGGAGCGGTACAACAAGATGAATTAAGCAGCCATGTCAGTTGTGAAAGCCAGGGCATTGTTATACGAATACAAGCCGTTGTTTCGAGGCACTTGACATTTGATTCTATGAACGACATGACATGGCATTACAACTCATATCTACGCCCTCCCCGTTGACCCCGTCACATCCATCTGCCACTCTAGCAACCTCCTCGTCTCCTCCACAGCCCCCTCAAACGCCGCCGTCACCGTCATACCCGCCGCTCTCTCCCTCGCAAACACTAAGTAGTCGTCTAGCACCAGCTTATTTACATTAATCTTTGTGTTTCCCCCCTGCACGCACCGCCGCATTATATCATCTGGAAACCCGTTCGTCCCGTGCAACACCAGCCGCACCCTCCCCGCCGCGGCCACCCGCACCGCCTCCAGCCTCTCGTAGTCGAGCGACGCCGCGGGCCCGCGCGGGCCGTACTCGCCGTGCACGTTGCCAAACGCCGGGGCCAAGAAGTCGATGCCCGTGGCGACGAAATCCTCGACCTGCTCGGGCGTCGTCAGCGCGCCTTCCAGGTCTGCCGTGTCGGCCAGGCCGTCCTCGCCGCCCTCGATGCGGCCCGGTTCGGCTTCCGTGGCGACGCCGCGCTCGTGGCAGTAGCGCACTAGCTCGGCCGTCTTGGCCAGGTTGGTCGGCATGTCGTGGTGCGACATGTCGATCATGATGGAGTCAAAGGGCAAGGCGTCGGCGGCGTGGCGGATCTGGTCCTCGTCTTGCGCGTGGTCGAGGTGCACGGCGATGGGGACGCTGGCTCTGGAGGCGGCGAGGGCGGCGGCGTGCACGAGGAGGCCGTCCGAGGCGGTGATGGCCCATGGGAAGAAGAGGATGATGAGGGGGGCGCGCTTGGATTCGGCGGCGCGGACGAGGGCGACGATGTGTTCCATGTTGTACCTATAAACATATTAGCGTACGGGTTGGTGTTGAAGGGGGAGAGAGACACTTACGCCACTGCTGCGACGACGCCGTATCCGCCCTCCTCGGCCGCCTTGAGCATCTGGCACGTCTTGTTGGTTTCTTTCCAGCTCATGTTTGTCGGGCTTGTTATGACTGAGTGGTAGAAAACAAATGCAAAAGCCAATGCCAAGTTTATGTGTTCCCATCACAGTCAAACACTCCATCTCCTCACAACAGGTGATCCCAGCGCCTAATACTACTTACTTCGTGATGCGTGCAGATGCAGCAAGCGGTTAGAGCTTCCCGGTGAGGCAGGTGCGATCTGTGTGGATCCTTCCCACGGCTTTGATTGTCGCGAGCCGCTTGGTTGAGAGGGGAGGAAGGGAAGGTGCAGCCCCGACTTGTGGCACAACCATTTCAACTCTTCGGGGCGTCTCTTCATGCTTACCTTGGTTCGTTATCCATCTCCCCAATCTCCGTCTCACCTCACTCGTCGATTCAAAGCGATGAAAGAACGCCATTGGAACCCAGCTGACGTTGACCAATGTTAACGACAATGATCTTGTCTTAGAATGGCGTGGGATAGATCAAGACGGAAGTGTTTCATGAGGTCTCCTTGACCTAAGAGCTCACTTTGGATCTTGGATTTTGTTTGCTTTTGTGTCGATGTTGTGCGCTCCTTTCTTGACTGAGAGCTAATAGATCCAGAGTCGACGACTTGTATGCTACTCCGGCAATGCACCGCTTGTTCAACCCATTACATTGCTACTCGACACGGCAACTGGTTCATCAATGGCTTCTCTGGCCGCCGTCAAGGCCCTCCTCACCACGCCCAACAAGTATCCCTCGCTCTCTACCCCCACGCTGATGCGCACCAGATGCTCGACCACGCCGTGCTCGGCCGCCCACTCCAGCTCCCCGTAGTGAGCAAACAGCGTGTACGCGCAGCACAGCGTAAAGCCGATCCCCAGGCTCGGCCCCTTGGCCACGGCCAGCCCGTCGTGGAAGGCCACAGCCGCCGCCGCCGTCCGGAACCGCATCGAAAGCAGGTAGCCGTAACCCCGCCCCGGCCGCCGGAACCGGTCGTACACAGCCTGGTCGGCGTTTCCCTCCGGGTAGAAGACGTGCGTGACGGCCTCATCGGACCGGAGCATACGCGCCACGGCTTGGGCGTTGCAGCTGGCGACGTCAACACGGTTGGCGAAGTCACGGCTGTTGGTCTCCATGACTACCACGTCCCGCGGGAAGTAGGCGTTGGGCTGGCGCGAGGCGGCGAGGACGGCAACCAAAGCGTTCCGGTGCGGCGAGTTCGGGTTGACGGTCACGCTGCCACCCATGACATTGCAGCCGCCGCTGAACATCTTAGTCAAGCTGGTGCAGGCCATATCGCACACATGGAGCAGCGCGACGTTGACCGACGTGGCGACAGTATCGTCGACGATCAGGAAGAAATCGTGCTTCACCGAGAGGGCGTGGAGCCGGTCCAAGTCGATGCAGCCGAGAAGAGGGTTTCCGGGAAACTCGGTGTACAGGGCGTCGAGACGTTGGCCTTGATCCAGGTCGGCCTCGAGCCGGTCGATGTTGGCATGGCCGTAGAGGACACAGTCACAACCGTGGACTTTACTGAGCACCTTGAGCGTGTCGACGTATAAGAAGCTGTGAACCAGGCGTCAGACTAGGGGTTTACGTTCAGAAGGAGGCGACTTGCCCAAACACTGCAACTCGACAAGTCCCTGACCTTGCCCCTCGCAATTTGGTTACAGCCGCGGCCGAGTGGCTGATGGCCGCCATTCCCGTCGGGTAGAGGAACACTGACTCCCTATCGACCTCACTCGAAAACAGGCTTCCAATCCGGTCTCGCAGCACCTCGGATGCCTTGTCCGCCTGTTCCACGGGTAGCTGCTCCCGCGTCCCCTGGCCGCCGCCCGCCTCGCCGGCTCGCAGCACGGCGCAGTTCTCGAGCCAGAACGACGCGCAGCGGCTGGAGATGCCAAAGCCCGTGTGCTGCCAGAAGGTCTTGGCTTCCTTGGCCAGCTGTGGAGGGTACACCACGGCGAAGATTGTATCATGGGGGATGCTGTGTGTGAGTGTCGGCCAACTATGGCCCTTGACGCATACTTCTCCGTCGAGCGTGATGCGCAGCACCACGGCGTCCCCGTTCCCATGGCTCTCCAGGTACGTCTGGCAGGACGTTGCATACGCCTCTCCTGCGACGAGGAGAGCCAGGCGGCCCGGGGCGGCCAACAGCGCCGTCTTGGCATCGTCTCGCGCGCTCGACCTTGTCGCCCTGACGGCCCAGTCCATCAACCGGCGAGAGAGCTGCTCGACAACGAGGGGCACAAAGAAGCGCGGGTATCCCACCTGCATGCGGCAGAGGACCTTGGGATCACGGGTGGCCCAGCCGACGGTGTCTTTCCATGTGGGAAGGTAGACGCTCACAGCCTGGAGGTCAGCACGGGGGAGTTGGAGGGAGGCCGAACCATCTTACATGTTGGTCGCCAGGTGGGAGAGGACTTCCCAGTTGGAGCAAAGTCGGGTCAAAAAGAGCCCCCGACGACTCGTCCAGGCGAGAATGTCCATTTCGTGTCATTTCTCAGAATGCTCTCCCCCCTCAAAAACACAGATGAGCAAGAAACGACTGCTCACCGAATGCGCGAAGAGGCAAAGCAGCCACCATGCCTTCCCCTCTGCCCTAGCCTAGTGTAACCCTAGAGGCGTTCAAAAGAAACACGTCAACTCCCCATGTTGGCGAAGCAGCGTGGTGTTATTGGTGACACAAGTATGCATCGAACCTTGGTAGGGACCTTGGCTTGAGGTGGCTTGGGGCCTAGACCGCGTGCTAGAGTGAGACATGCAGGTTGATTCGGTGTGGAAGGAGAATGAATACTGGACAAGAGCAGGACTCAAGTCAGCACTACGGGAGACTATGCAAGGAGAAGAAGTACTAGACGGTATGTATTCGTTATAATGGTCCATTCGTTTCAAGCCTCCCACGTCTTCCCGCCCAAGGCCGTAACACACTCTCGACTCCTAACAATCTACCCTTCCCCCACCATAAGGACATGGACTCGTTTTATTAATAATGCAAGAATAATAATAATAATAAGTTTCATCATCGTCAATCTATCGCAACGCTAAAGGGAACCCCGTCGTCCAAATTTCCATGTTTTCCATTGCCAGCTGTGATTGTAAAACTCCTTCAGTTGAGGTGTGATGTTAGAATCTCCGTTTCAGCCCCCCACCCCCAATTCTTTCACTCATTCTGCCTAGGTATTTCGAGTACTTATTCGCATTGCCTTGTTGGTCTGAGGTGCTCATTTCCATCGTTTACCCCCTAATTCGCAAACACCCTCACTTTTTGATCCACGCATCCCGTGGCGATGATGCAGCGGATCTGTACGTCGGCGGCGGCCTTTTCGGCGCCGTTGCGCTTCGGGGTCCCCGGCTCCCCTCCGTCCAGGCCGGCGGCGTTGTCTTTGACCAGGCTGGGAGCCCACCGCATGCAGGCGATGAAGCCTTCGTGCACGTCCTTGACCACCTTGACGCACTTGCCCTCCTGGCTCAGGTCCCAGCAACGTATCGTCTTGTCGTCCGAGGCGGACAGGAGGTACTTGCCGCCGGGGTGGAAGAGCACGGCGCGCACCCAGTTGTCGTGGCCCGAGAGGGTCAGGAGGCAGATGCCCCTGGCATCCCAGATGCGGACCGTCTTGTCGCGAGACCCGGAGGCCATGAACTCGGCGGAGCTGCTCGCGGGCGGGGGTTTCTTCAGGCCGGCGAGGGGGGCGAGGTGTTGGTATGAGGTGGCGGGGGCGAGCTCGCAGCACTCGACGACGTGGTCGTGGCCAAACATGATTTGCTTAGCCTCGGTCTCACCGGGCGAGGAGGACACGTCCCAGAGGCGGACAGAGCGGTCGTCGCCGGCCGACACGAGGAAGCGGCCGTCGGGCGAGGGCGCCACGTCGCGGACCCAGGCGGCGTGGCCCTCGATGGTGCGCACGCAGAAGCCCGTGGTGACGTCCCAGATGCGCAGGGTCCGATCCCGGCTGGCGCTTACGAGCAGCGTGGGCGACCCGGGAGCGGCAGTTGTGGGTGTAGGCACGAAGCGCACGGCGCTGACGCTATGGTCGTGGCCGGGCAGGGTGCGGATGTTCTTGTAGTCATCGGCGGGATCCCACAGCTTGATGGTCAGGTCGGAGGAGCACGAGGCCAGCAGGTAGGCGCCGCGGGGCCCGCCGTAGTCGACGTCCAGCACGGCGCGCGTGTGGCCCTTGATGGTCTTTTCCAGCTCGCCCAGGTCCCAGTCCCAGATCTTGATGGTGTAGTCGTCGGAGCCCGACGCGAGCGACGAGAAGACGGGGTGGAAGGCGATGCAGTTGATGGGGCTCTGGTGCGATTCGAGCGTGTGGCGGGGGGCCGAGCTGGGGAGCCACGAGGCGGGGTCGTTTCGTTTTGAGGAGGCCGTCGGTATTGCGTTTTGGACTTCGCTTTGCAAGGCCTGGTTGCGGTTCTCGAGGTCGATGATCTGCGGGGGTTGAGTAGAGCACACCAGGAGACGGGAGGGAGAAGTACCTTCTTCTTCAAGCGCATGACGCTGGTCCATTTCTTCTCCAACAGGGTGCCGTACTTCTTGACGGCGGCGGCGTCAAACGACTCCTCGCCGATGCTCGTCTCCTCGCGGAGGCAGGCGGCGGCATTGGGGAGGTTGTTGGAGGAGAGGTAGGCGATGATGGACTTGTGACTGCGGTTCGGGCGAGTTAAGAGGCTTGGTCTTGGTCTAAAAGGGTTTTGGGGGCTGGACGCACAGCTCTTCGGCCTGTCTCGACAGCAGGTTGGATGCCATGTTGACGACGGGGAGGAGGAGGCTTGGACGTCGGCGCGGGGATCAGTCATGGAAGGCGGGGGGAGGGCATGGCCATGTTAATTAGGTCGTAGGTTGAGGTGTGGTGGTGATGTTTGGCAGTGGTTATCGGCCTGTCGCAGTCTGTCGGCCAAAGTGGGTTCAGTCGGCGGAATATTTTCCCTGGTGATGCATTAAACCACGGGAATCCAGGAATTCATTAGTAGAACTCATCCAGCTTCGACCTACAGTCACCGCTCATCATCAAATCCAGGGGTTCCAGCCAATAACGTCTCCCTTGCCCGACGCCTTGGGCGCAACCGGACTTCCCCGCTTTCTTATTACGGGTGCGTCACCTGGACTTGACCTACAAGACTCCCTTTACCGTGACCGGCTTGAATGTTTCCTTTCTTTTCCCTTCGCTCTTCTTTGTCCCTCTTATTTAATCTCAACTTATACATCACACTTTATCATTTCTCGTCGTACGCATACCGTGACAGACACCCCATCCTACACCCGTTGATCCCATCGAGATAGCTTCATCCAAGCTCCTGCTGCCCCCACCATGACGACCCGTTATCGTGTCGAGTGTATGCAAGCTCTCAGCCTCGCCCAACACGATGCGGAACGCCACAAAACTTACAAGGAATATCAGATGCCCTCAAGACTCACCGTCGAGACCAGTTCATCGGTGCCGTCTCCCCTTTTGGCCCCCTCTTCCTCCCCGCTCATAACTTCGCCCTTGCGTCGGCATCCGCTGCCCTCCCTAGACATCTCCACCCGTTGTCAACTTCAAAGAGCTAACCTCCCTCCTCAGAATGGCTCAAAGGCTTGCTGGCAGTCCCTTTCGTGCTGTACTCGCAACCAAACGGCCTCTTCGGCGATGGACCCAGCGTCACCCAGATGGCAGAGGAGGCTCACCGCCGCTATGCTGAGATCATGCGTGACGTAGAGCTCATGATCGAGGACCACAGTAACGCCAACAAGATCAAAGACATGATAGACCCCCCTGCTAACTCCCCTCAGTCACTCGTCAGGCCGACCAGCACATGCTCCCCTCCAAGCTGAGGATGCTCGTGCCCACCGTCGGGCCCTTCTTCACTCGACTACCCCTCGAGGCCGCCTTCAAGTACCAGGACCGGAAGCGGTCCATCTCATCGCGTCGCTTTGTCGCGCCCTCGTTCAACGATGTTCGCCAGATCCTCAATTCGGCCCAGATCATGGCCGTCAACAACGGGACCCTGCAGCTGGCCACCTTTGACGGAGACGTCACGCTGTACGACGACGGCGAGAGCCTCCTCCCGACGAACCCCGTCATCCCTCGCCTCCTCGGTAAGACAGCGTGACGGTATGACGAGACCCGAGGCCTCCAAAACACTGACAACAATGGTAGACCTCCTCCGCAAGAACATCAAGATCGGCATCGTCACCGCCGCCGGCTACCTCACGGCCGACCGCTACTACGAGCGGCTCCACGGGCTCCTCGAGGCCATCGCCACGGCCGACGACCTGGACGCCATCCAGAAGCAGAACTTGGTCATCATGGGTGGCGAGGCAAACTACCTCTTCGAGTTCTCGCCCTCATCACCGCACCGACTCGCCCCCGTGCCGCGCGAGGAGTGGCTGACGCCCGAGATGGCGTCGTGGTCCGAGGCCGACATCACCAACCTTCTCGACGTGGCCGAGGGTGCCCTGCGCGACTGCGTCAAGACGATGAACCTGCCCGCCATCCTCGTGCGCAAGGACCGAGCCGTCGGCATCGTGCCCCGGACGCCCGACATTCGAATCGCCCGCGAGAGCCTCGAGGAGACGGTTCTCGTCGTCCAGCGCATCCTCGACTTGACCTACCTCGGCTCCTCACACGAGAAACCGGTCAATCGAGCGGTGGGCGTGACCAGCTCGGCGCCCCGGCCGGTGCCCTTTTGTGCCTTTAACGGTGGGCGCGACGTCTTTGTCGACATTGGCGACAAGAGCTGGGGCGTGACGGTGTGCCAGCAATGGTTCGCGAGCCGGAACGGAGGAGCCATCAACGGCGTCGGGGCCATCCGCGGCGAGAACACGCTGCACGTGGGAGATCAGTTCTTGAGCGCCGGGTCCAACGACTTCAAGGCGCGCAGCGTGGGCACCACGGCGTGGATCGCGAGCCCGGCCGAGACGGTCGAGCTGCTGGACGAGCTGGCGGACCTGATGCAGAAGAAGCTATCTTGATGTGCACCTAGCCGGGGGCATGGATTAAGGAGATTGATTTGTTGGGGCGGGGTATCGCGTCTGGGCTTCTCACGCTGTTATTGATATTGATTCCATCTTCAGTTTGAATAAGCAACCATTCTCTGCAAGGCATCAGTTAGCGTTCTGTCAATCATGGCCCCATGAATTGGTGCTTGACCGAGGCACCCTCCGCCAGGCGGATCTCCGTACAGTGCATTTGCCTCTTTAGCGATCCCCTCGCGAAGACGACTGCTACTGCACAAGTCATGCACGACATGCTCCCGCGTGCGTGCCGCGCCTCAAAGATTGCGCGGCTTCTTCATGTCAGTCTGTCACCTTCAAGCCGCCCACGTTTTCGAGAAACGCCATCGGTTACCGGCAACTGTCGCGGGCGAGAAGACAATTTTGACACGCGACAGCCAATGTCGAAGCGATGAAGTCATCATGTCATGGGAAAGGGGTGCCAAAAACAAAAGCAACTCTCCTTCCCCACAAGGGAAACCTGGAGCTCGGAAATCGGCAGTTGGTTGGTGTGCGGAGGCATCCCAATTCTCCGCAAGGGGGGTGTGAGTTAGTGAGGGACGGATCATCGACACGGAGAAAAATAAAGAGAGGCTTTTTGTTGGAGAAGAAAGTGGACGATGGGCTTCGAGTTGTTCAACGGCTGGACGGGAGAGGGTGGATGCGTGTAGGTGATCTGTTTTTGCTTATTATCAGAAGGGCAAAGAGGGAAGAAGATAGTGCCTTCCAGGTTGATTCCATCACCACATTCAGCTCCTTCCCCGGGCGGGCAAGGCTGAGTAATTGGCCCCCTCCCCGACGGGCACAGTATTAATAATGGATGGATGGTTAACAATGCCCGGATCAATTCCTAATCTAAGCCCTGCAATGTCGCTTCCTTCCATATTACCCACGACTAAAACGCGGAAAGATTCAAGAGCCCGAGCGTGCCGCCATCCGAGAAGGAAGAGGGCTGTGTACGGTGTGTCCCCAGCTGAGGCACAGGCGTGTCCCTCGTATGGTTCCTGTTCGGGATACGAACCCTCCGGCATGTTTGGGTGCCGGGTTGAGGGGGGAACGTGCATGTATGATGTCGAGTGTGTGAGAGGTGGCAGCAAGTTGTTAGAATGGAGTTGTCAGTGTATAGTGGATGGAAGCGAGACGTCAACTGATGGAGGAATTGAGACAGTCGAGTGTCTCACTCTTGGTGCACCACCCAACACAATCTCATCACCTCTCTGAAAGGGGCGAATGACCTCTTCTCGGCTCTTTTCTTGGCGCAGTTCGCGCAAGTGCTGACGCCGGCGCATGGATGAGACGTTCCTTGCAGGCGCCCTTTGCTGTATCCGTATCCGTACCGTATGATTTGTACTGTATCAATTAGCAGGGGTGCCGTCCAAGGCAGGCACCTTCCATGGCCGTTGCTTTAAATACAATTGAAAACAAAAAACGAAGAGCTCTCTCGTACTGTACGGACTACTGCAGTGACTGCATGTAATCCGGAACTTGACGAAGGAGATGCCTACTCGTATTTCCACCACTTGTCATCGATTTGTTTTTCCATCTTGACATTGCTTACGTCTTGGAAGTTGGGATTGCTTCCTTTTCTCTCTCTCTTTTTTCTCTTTTCTCTTTTTCGCCTCTTTTTCCCTTTCGATTCTTTGTCTACTATTTTTGGGGATTTCCTTGTGTCGTCGGGGGGAGGAGATTCAGTACCAGATTCCCAGATTCCCATCATTCGCATCGTCACACCCCGCCGAGAGAGAACAACAACAAGACCAACAAGCGAGAAGGAGAGAGGAACAAGACGACTTAAAGACAACAACACCCAATAGACCAGCATGCGCCCATCAATTCCCCTCGTCGCCCTCGCCGCGACGTGCGCCCAAGCCGGAACCGTCGCCGTCGGCTTCTCGCGCCAGAAGCTGCAACACCACATCACCATCACCAAGCGCGACACCACGCTCGACCTGACGGCCCTCAACAACGTCACGGGCGGCGGCTACTACGCCGAGTTTGGCATCGGCACCCCCGGTCAGAAGCTGAGCTTCCTGCTGGACACCGGGAGCAGCGATACCTGGGTCAACTCGGTCGACACGGACCTGTGTAACAGTGTCAGCCTGCAGGAGGAGAATGGATATTGCATGGAGCAATGTGAGTAGAGACGCTCAAGTTTAAGAAGAAAGGGCGCTAATTTTCTAGTCAACCCCAACGCTTCAACGTCGTACACGGCCCTCGACCGAAACGGCTTCGACATCACCTACCTCGACGGCCGCCGCATACGAGGCAACTACTTCAACGACACCGTCACCATCGACGGCAAGACCATCAAGAAACAGAAGCTCGGCCTGGCCGCCAAGTCGGTGCGCCCCACGGGCATCATGGGCCTCGGCTTCGACACCAACGTGGCCGCCGCCCAAAAGTACCCGACCATTCTCGACAACATGGTCTCGCAGGGCTTCATCGACGTGCCCGCCTTCAGCCTGTACCTCAACGACCTGGACGCCGGGTCCGGCACCGTGCTGTTCGGCGGCGTCGACGCCAAGAAGTTCGTCGGCGAGCTCGCCACCCTGCCACTCGTGCCCGACTTCCAGTCCTCCAGCGACAACATCACCAGCTTCACCGTCGAGATGAGCTCGTTCAGCGTCACCACGCCCGACGGCGCCGGCGACGTCAACCTCGAGAACCTCAACGCCGACGCCATCCTCGATTCGGGCTCGACCATCTGCCTGCTGCCCGACTCGCAGGTCCAGGACATTTACGACGCCTTCGACATCCGCAGCGTGCAGGGCGTGTCGGTGCCGTTTGTCGACTGCGCCTACGCCGGCAAGAAGGGCGACGGCATCACCTTTGACTTTTCCTTCAGCGGTAAGACCATCAAGGTGCCCATGGACCAGATGGTGGTCAACTCGTTCGCGTCGGTGCAGGACCAGATCATGAACGACCGGCAGCTCAGCCAAATCTTCTCCGGGTGGGAGGGCGCCTGCATGTTCGGCATGGGCTCCGCGTCCGACTACGGCGTCGACGACTCCTCCTTCGCCCTCCTCGGCGACACCTTCCTCCGCTCCGCGTACGTCGTGTACGACCTAGCCAACGAGCAGATCGGCCTCGCCGAGGCAAACGTCAACGCCACCGATAGCGACATTGTCGAGTTCAAGGCGGGCGACACGGAGCTGCCCAGCGTCACGGGCGTCAGCGCGAGTAGCAGTAATAACAATAGCGGCGACGACGGTAAGTCCTCCGCCACGGGAACGCGTCCCACGGTCACGGTGACGGGCTCCTCTGACGGATCCTCAGACAACGGCAGCGCTGCCGGCCGCCTGGCTGTAGGGCCCGCCGTGCTAGCTTCGGTCATGATGGCCGTAGGCGCCGCTTCCTTTGCTTTGTAGATAGGGTGGCAAGGGTTTGGATTGGATATGATTTCTGGATTAATTTTTTTTGGTTAGATATAAACAAAGGCGCCCGAGGGATCTCGCCTCACTGTATACATGAATACCCTCATTGGACATTTTGCAGGACAATTGCATCATAATCTCTTATACACTGCCTGCTCACTCGAACCTCACATCTTGGGGAGTTATATATTGTGGCTATTGAATCACTACCTACGTTATTTCTTGTTCGACAAACCCAACCGCTGCAACCCCTTTTCCCCCATCAAAGCTACCAGTCAGTCCGTAATGATTCCTTCGCTTTCTCATTTCAACACCTCGGCTCGTCGACATCAGGGTGTCCCGGACACAAAAATCGCCCATGGCTCCCTCCTGTTTCCTCGCCAAACATATTTGTGACAGAACGATTCCGACACGGGGCAGCTGCCAGCCGGCTGTCAACGCCCGCGGCACTGCCCCCCCAGGGGATACCCTCTCTCTCTCCAACAGCTACTCCTCCATCATGTGTTTGCACCTTCTAACGTCTCTTTCTTTTTCGTCTTTGTGTTCGGGCATCTCATCACTCGTCTCGTTCCCAGGGAATCTTCGACTCTTGCTTGCCCTGTCGTGAAGGAGGAAGGGGAAGGGGGATATAAAAGGGGGTAAAGGACTCCACCACGCATGCTCCAGTTGCCATCGCTTGCCGTCACAGTTAGCTGGCACCGCCGTTAGCAGCGCCGGGCATTCCGATCTGGGCTTGCTGCTGGGCGAGGAGCGCCTGTTGCTGGAGTGCCTGCGCAACCTCCTCGGCCTTGACCATGACGTTTTGGATCACCGCCTGGTCGTCGGCAGAGAGGTGGCCGGCAAGAGTGGCATAGTACTGGGGCTGTTCTTGTTGCATTTCTGTCACCCTATCAGCTTGCTGCAGACTCATCTCGCCTTGTAAACTTACTCATTAGGGTAGCGCGGAAGAGCTGATAGGGCTCAATCTTGTCCAATGGCGACTCCAGCAGGACGCTATCCTCGCCAAGGTCATCCTCCTCGTTGTCGTCAAGGGCGCGGCCAAACTTTTGAGCCTACTTTCGTCAGCAGGTATCCGGGGCAATCAGCAGCAATCCTCACCTCTTCGTTGAGGAACTCGAGATACGTCGTGCTCTCATCCTTGGCCTCCGTGGCCTCCGTCTCGTTGGTGTCATCATCGGCGTTCCAATTGGCTTCGTCGTCGTCCCACTCGTCATCCTCGCCATAGTCATAGGTAGACTCGAGATGGAAATCGTCTCGGAGAGCCTCCTCGCGGTCTAAAGCATGTCAGCTAAAGTTCCTTCACTCAAAAGACGCACCTACTCTTCAAGGCGTTTGGCAAGGATCGGAACAGCTCGGTAATCCCCTGAAGTAACCGTGGCCAACCCACGGAGACGCTGGCGGGAACCTGTTCGTGGTTGAGGCTGAGAAGGGCCGAGATGGCCACGATGCACAGTTTCTTGTCGTGCACACGACTGAAAGAAGTCATGCCGCCGAACCATAGGCTGAAGAAGCGATTGGTCCAGCCCTTGTTCTCGAGGACCTGGAGCGTGAGGAGGGGGTTGTAGTGGATGGAGTTGATGACCATCTCCATGAGATGAATGCGGTAGCTCTTGACCTTGATATCGTGATTCGCCAGGATGTTCATGGCCATGTTGATGAAGCCCTCGACACAGCTGTCGATCTGGCCACGCAAGCTCAGCATCATGGCCTCGGCCAGCTTGCACGCGCATATCCTCTCGACGCCTCCCTGGATGGACTCGCTGAACATGTCGGCCACCATGGAGAACAGCGCCTGGGTGTACTCGGGCTTCTGGGCAAGCTGGGGAGCACCAAACTGGACAAAGTTATCCAGCGCAGGGAGCATGTCCTCCAAGTAGTACTCGGCACCCGCCTTGAACGTGGTGTGGATGAGTTCAAAAGCCTGCCACATGGTAGGTGAAATGGCCTTGGCAGCGAAAGTGCAGCTGTCGATGATCTCAAACACTTCGTTGTACAGGTCTGAAGAGTCAGTTAGGAACCCACATTAATTAACAGGTGAGCTTACCATAGAGCTTGTTCTCTAGAGTGACTTTAATGACGGGCATGAGAACAGCCTCGATGTGAAGGAGGACATCGGGAGTGCTCTCCAGCGTAAGGATGAGCGTGCCTATCGTCTGCAACACGCCGAGAGCAGTGATGCTCTTGTCGTCGTACTCGTTGTACACCTCGCCATCGTCGCCAACCTTACTCTCCTTCTCGAGAAGCTCCCGGACAATTCGCATGTACGTATCTCGGAGCTGCTCGCTCAGTGCAACGGCGAAGGGAGTGAGTTCGGTGGCGAAGACCTCGACGAAATCCTCCATGACGTTGGCGAGGGCGTCAATGTCGGCCTCGTTGGCAAGCTTGAGGAGCTGCTGCATAATGGTGGGGATGCTCTGCTGCATGCTGGTGCGAATAACGTCATGTCGGATAAGAGGCTGCAGGGCCAGCGCGGCGGTGACGCGGACAGGAAGGGCCTGGTCAGCCATGCAGTCCAAGATGTGGCGGTAGATGGTGAGAAGGTTGTTCTGGTCCTGGAAGTTGAGCTGCTCAAACTTCTCAATCGTGTCGCACGCACGAGCTCGGAGATAGCCTTGAGGGCTGGTGAAGTCGGGGAAGACATATCGAACGAGGAAGTACTCGACCTGGTCAGCGATTGGGCTCTTCTTTCCGAGGATGACGGGAGCGAGGGTGGCGATCATTCGCAGGGCACCCTCCTTGGCAATGTGGTTCTTGTCCTCGTCGGACGCTTGCTCGTACTCGTTGACCACGGCGTTGACAAACGTCAGGATCTCGAACGTCTCCTTGCGGCGGTTCTTAGTCAGGTTGACGAGGAAGTTGGTAGCAGCCACATCGGGAGCCGAAGCCTCCTCGAAGAAATTCAGCTTGCGATGGAGATACTCTTCAGGCTCCTCCTCGAACTTCTCGACATCCTCCTCGGTCAGGCACAGCACGGGGAAGACGAAGTGGGTGACCAGGTTAGTCAAGTGCGGCTTGAGGTGCACCCACATCTCCTTAGGACGAACCGACTCATCCAGGAAGACCAGAGTGTAGGAGAGGCAGGGTCGGCTCAGCCAGGACGTCTTGGCAACCCACTTCTCAATCTCCTGCAGGTAGTGCTTCAGAATCTCGGGGGCGATGTTGGTGGTGAAGTCCTTGGCGAATCGGAGGGGCTCTTCACCCTTTCCCGGGCTCGCGGGGTTTCCGTGTCTGGGGAAGAAGGCAAGTCAGCACAAGCAAGCGAGGCACGTAACGATTCACGGGCGTACCGGATAAAGAGACGGTTCAGGTTGAAGTACGCCCACTTCTTGGCCTTCCACCAGTGATGCTTCTCGCGATCGTACTGGTCTCCTTGCATGGCATTGGCGGGGCAGGTCTTGGAGACGGTCCCGAGGAAGACGGTGCACCAGGCGATGTTGATGTCGCGTTCTCGCAGGAAGGGGGCTAGCTCCAGCTGTCAAACCAAACGTTAGCCCAGAGGCCAAGAAAAGACTCGGAATGCACATCGTACCCAGGTTGCGTGCTTGTACGCCTTAAGGGCAAGGTGCAGCATCTCGCCAGCCTCGTCACTCTCCTGATTCACCAGCTCGTTGCAGATGGCAAGCAGGCGGGGGAAGCTCGCCTCAACAATCTTATCAAAGTCTCGTCGATCGTCACTATCGGTCGACTTGTAGCGAAAGGCACGGCAGATGGCGAGGAGGCATTGCAGACCGGCGAGGGCGGAGCTGGGGGTGTTTGTGTTGAGCAGTTCAAGGGTGAAGTCCATGAATCGAGGCCATCGAGCGGGGAAGTCATATTGGAGGATGCGCTGCAGCACGGGGATGAGCTGCTGGCGGACGAGGGGCTCGGAGGCGGCGAGGATGGGTAGGAGTCGGTCTCGGACGCGGGCCTTTTCTTCTTCGGAGATGGGTTTGGCGGGGGGGTCGGTGGTGTATCCCTCGTTGGCATACCACGATCGATTGACGCGGTTCTTGACGTAGATGACGGCTGCGAGGATGGGTTAGAAGGCTAGAGACGACGATGACGATGACGACGACGACGACGACTGTGATGATGAAGAGGAGGAGGAGGAGGAACCTACTCGAGAGACGGACGCTGGGGTCCTGCTCGGCCTGGAGGACATCCAGGAGGCAGTCGAGGAAGCCGACATTTTCCTCGACCTGTGGGGGTGGAAAAATATACGTCAGTATGGATGCGTGCTTCGATGAGGACGGCGCAAGGGGGCCGAGAGTCGACCAAGCGCAGGTGACACAAGTTGAGGACGATGGGTATCTTGCAGCAGAAGCAGTAAACAGGTTCGACGCAGAGAGGGCACAGAGAGGGGAGAGACTCTCTCTCTCTCCCTCGCGGACCGTGGTCGCTTCACGGGCAAGGGCAGCAGCCTGCCTCACGAAGCGGGCGGCTCTCCGGTCGGGGCAAGAATCGAGACTCGGGAATCAGAGAAACTGGACTTCGCAAACGCACCTGTTTTAGCTGAAGCTCGGCGCGCCTTCTGTTGTCGGCATCGGGGTCCAAGCTGGCAGCGAGCAAGGACCTCACGGCAGCGGGATCCATGGTTTTTGATTATTCGAGCTGATGGCGGATGGGGGAGGAAGGAGGGGGGGAGGGGGGGAGAGGAGGAGGGAGGATTTCCGACGTCAAGAGGCGACGGACGACGACGAAGGAGAAGGGGGGGGGGGGGGGGGGGGGGGGGGGGGCGTCGTTGATAGAATGGTAATAGGCGGGAGGGCAGGATCTGTCAAGTCAGGTTTGAGTGGGAGTGGGCGGCGGTAGCGGATGCGGATGCGGATGGCGGGGCATCTAACAGCGGTACTTAATAGCTGTTATTGAGTGTCGGGGGTCGGTGTAAGCGTGGAAGCGTGAGGTGGGCGGGAATAGCTTTGATAGGCACAGTAACGAGGTAGCGAGGGATGGTCTGGACGTAGTTGTAGTAAGGCAACGTAGGTAAGGCAGGCAGGCTCGGAGGATGGAGGGGGAAAGGGTGCGGAAGGAGGGGGGCATGCGAAGTTTGGTTGGTAGGTACGTAACAAATGTATGGAGAGCTCCAGGCTGGAATTATTATTTTGTCCCTTCCCTTCCCTTCCCATGACGGCTCAGCCAGAGTCGCCATGCAAACCATGTTCAATCCGCCCGGCCAGTAGCAAGTCATGGAATCCAATCGACCGCCGCCCGAGGACAAGAGACGACATGGACTCGGTCCGGTCACAATGGGACTCTGACTACCGTACTGCTACCGCTACGACTTTTGTACTACATTGTCACCGAGGAAGAAATGAACCAAAGGGGAGCACACACAGCAGCCAGCAAGCCTTTTTCAGCCCTTCAGCCTAATTCACGACGACGACTCATTGAAGGGACGGAAGCGAGTCACGAGAAAATAAAAAAAAAATACGAGCCCCTTGCGTTGGGCTGCTACTGTGCCCGCTGGGCTCCAGCTACTGTTTTTTTTTTTTTTTTTCTAGTGGTCTTCCAGTTGCTTTTCAGTGGAGGCAAACACGTGAATTCCACGAACCGTCCTTGGGCCAGCTTCTCTCAGGCTCTGGTCTGGGTACCTTGGGAACGTACTTAGGTCCCCACTCACACACAAAAAATGCGAAAAAGGACAAATTGTTTGCCAGAAGGCGTCAATTCCGGTGCGAGCGGGTAATCCTCGGTTCTGATTCATCATTTTTCTCGCCCTGCCTGCTTGGCAGCTTACCAAAACATCATGTCACGGCCCTTGACTGGCTCTCGCTCACCGCCTTCGGGGAGCCTGGTTCACCTGGACGTGTGCTCTTTTCTTTCTAGCGGGGGGAGGGGCCAAGTGAGGCACGTGCCGTAAAATAATCGCGATAGGGCATGACGGGGCATGAAGTTGATCATGAGATGGGGGTTTAGCAATGTAAGGGAGGGAATAAGTCAATCTGCGTAGGGAAAACAAGGGAGGAAGACCAAAATGTCAAGGGAAACAAGGGATGAGGACCAAAGATCAAAGGGAAAACAAGGGAGACAAAAAAGGCACCCAAAGGTGACACAAGTCAACCCCCAGCAAGCAGATGTTTGCTTGTCTCAGATACCAGTGTCTCGGGGCCGTCGTCATACTCCGTACAATGCTCATGACTTTTTTTGCTTACCTTGCAGCCAAATGAAGTTGCTCTCTTTTTCCCTCGGCACGTAACCATTCCGGTAATTACACACACGCACGCACATCTCACCAGTGAAGAAAAGGGCGGATACTCGCAAACTCGGTCAGCTCTCTCCCTCCGTCTTCTCCGAGTCACAGTTACACGGAGAGGTTGCCTCGCGAGGATTCCGTCTGCGCCTATCCGAGGGGAGGGCCTCGAAAGACAGTCCGGTTTTTTGCTGTGATGATGCGGACGGGGGGAAGGGGGGGGAGGGGGTTTGGAACTCTCACCGGCTGCGTGTAGCCTTACGAATGGGTGATTCAGGTGTGGCATGATGCGGGATAAGAGGCGGGAACAGAATTCGGGATAGAACTCGGGATGAAAGAGGGGATATAAGAGCAGAGGAAAAAGCGTGCAGTTGGAAAGGCATCATGATGCCAAAAACACCAAACACAAACAGCACAAACCATCATAACCGCTTCACTCCTCCGTGACGGCTTCAAACCCCTCAAACAGCCTCGTCCAATAGCCAGATGAATCACCTCGCATCCCCTCCTCCCCAGCCCAAAGACCAAAGACGAGACAAGAATACACTCCCCTCCCCTCCGACGGGAGCCTACATTTGGTGTCGTCAGTCGAACGGGTCACTACATTGTCCGAAACCCACACCGGCCAAGGCAGGAGCTGAAGGCATCCATCCGTCGCCCGGTGCCGGTCTCGCCGGGTGAAGGGTTTGTTGAAGTCGTATTTTGGTGAGAGGTCGTCCAGGGGCCGGCTTGGTCTTGGTTGTATACGCAATGGAGTATATATATATATCCTCGAAGCCCATCATGAAAGAGAACAAGACAAGCTCATAACGACCACAACACAAGACCACAACAACCAGTTATTCACTCCCAACCATGCCTTACATGCTCTCCCCCTCTCCCCCGGCCACCACCGTGCCAGCCATGGCCACTTCTCCTCCCCCTCACCACCAAGTCTTCCTCGTCGAATCCTCTCTCAACCACCACAAACTCCTCGTCCAAGCCACGCCCCCCTCCCGCGCCAGCTTCTTCGCCCACGTCGTCTCGTCTTCCTCATCAACCCCCCCAACCTACTCCGAAGACGCCCTCCCCGCCGGCCCGCCCTCCCTCCTGGCCGCCAAGCACCTCGGGTCCGTATCCCCCGACGACCTGGACCGGCTGCGACACACCTGTCGGAGCGTGACTGCCTCCTCCTCGGACGATAACGACAATCACGCCCGCGACTGGGTGCACCGAGCCGTCGAGAAGCTCCTCGCCGACTCCATCCTCCAACCTCCGCCGGCCAAGGTCGTCTCGCCGACTGCAACTGCAACGGCAACGAATGCAACGACGACGACGATGACAACGATAACGACACATCAACTGCCTCGGCACCACCACACGCAGCACTGCACCCACCAGCGACTGCACTGCCACCACCCGTACCGCCGGCGGGGGCGCCAGCACCAGCACCAGCAGCACCAGCAGGGTTTCGACGAGGTTGAGTTGAGCCCGGCCGCCACAGTGCAAGAACGGTGAGGGGAAGTTCTAGATGAAGCCAAGTCAGGGTGAAGGAGGAGGTTGAGATGAGGTAAGTTAGGGTGAAGGGAGGGTTGAGATGAAACGGAAGGATCGGGGAGATTGAGATCAAGCAAAGTCGGGATGAATAGAGGCAATTGCGACAAGGCAGGTCGGGATGTAACAAGACACTTGAGATGAAGCAAGTTGGCATGTAACAAGACAATTGAGATTAGCAAGTCGGATGAATACAGGCAATTGACCCAAGGCAAGCCGGCATCAACAAGGCATCAGGATAAGCCAAGTCCGCATCAAAGGCATGGGGACGAAAACATCGGCATGAAATACGTCAGATGCAAGATGCAGCAATTCACGTGCATGAAAAAGCGCCAGATTCCTTTATTCAACAAGATATTTCAATCAAAAGTCCCAATTCGTAAAACGAAAAAAGCCTCCAAACATAAATGTCAAATAAACATGCCCAAGCTACCCAAGCCCAAGTTGGAATGAAAGAAAAAAAAAAAACCATAAATCCGCTTGTGTTCTCATCAATCAAAAGAAATCTCCCCTTTTCTATATCCAAACAACAGTATCCAGAGTCCAGTTCCCCACGGAAAGTATTCCCCGGAACAAATCCCAACCAGAAGGTGTGTGCCGCAAAGTAACCAAAAAAAAAACTAAGAGGCCGGCCAGGTGTTGCCCCACGAGGCCCATTTTGTCGCCCGGATCCAGGGAGTGAGAGAGGGAAGAGCCATTAAGAGGGTCGTTTTTGACCAAGAAGCATATTTGCAATGCTCAACCGAGATAATACGTCCCCAGGAGTGAGTGGCAAGTCGACAGGGGGAGATTCCACTAGTGGTTGAAGAGCCGAAGAGCCAAGAAGCCAAGAGCCAAGAACCTTTGCAAGGACGAACCATGGACAATTGCAGCCGAGCAAAGGGGCGGGATCCAAATAGGAGGCGAACCACTGTGCACCGAAATAGCAGGGGGGATCTTACCGAAGCGCTTCGCTCATAGCGAGTTGCGTGGCATCTTCTTGTTTTGTCTTGTCTTTTTTGGGGTTCCAAAAAGGCTATCGCTCAATAAAGAGTCGACCTTCGCCGCGAGGCCAGGCCAGGTAGGCGAAAACTCCAAGCAGGATTGCTGAGAAGCAGTTGCAAAAAGTCCGGACGGGCAGACGAGTCCACGAGAGTATCGTGTTCCTCAGCCATTCCTTGGTAGTCTTCAAGCGTCTGAATCCAGGACGGAGAGTGCGGAGTGAGCAGGGCGGACCACGCACACAAGCAAACCAGAAGTAGTACCATAAGGTGTACGCCTAACTGCGATGAGTGATTTTGCTTAGTCAAATCATGACGAGAAGCTCGACGCGTCCGCGGCTGAAAAAGATCCGTAAGAAAAAGAGGGGGGTATTGGAGGAGGTGGAAGGAGGGCAATGATCCGTTGAGAAAAAGTTGGCTAATATATACAAAGCTCTTTGAGACTCACCTTGCTGTCCGGGCCAATGAAGAAGACGCGTCGAATGGGAATATCGGGAGAGAGAGAGCACCAGCCAGATTATCCAGGACGGAAACAGAACTCCCCCAAGTGGCGGATCCGGACAGCAAGATCTGATTTGATTCGATAACAAAAACCACGTGAACGGGTGAGCCCGGGTCGGGTCACCATTCTTTTCCCACCCAGCAGCGCCTGTACCCAAGTGTAAAACGTATGCAGCATGTCTCATCCACGGTAAAAGAGAGAGAGGTTGGTCGTCGACGGGAGCGTCCTCATCCAAGGGAGGGGGGGGGAGGGGGGGGTCGGCAAGGCCCATCCACAAAACGCAGGTCGTCAAAAGAAAAAAGTCCTCCGGGGCGGCCTCCAAGGTCCGGGATCCAGTTCCAGGCAATAATCGGTAGTAGAATATGTTGGTGTGTAGTAGTAGTATGTGTGGTTGTAGTAGGTTCCAGGTCAGGGGTGGACGAGGCATGGGAGTGCCTTCCAGCGGGAAATGTTCCAGAGAGAGACTGCAAACTTGCAGCTCAGAGGGGGCGGCTCCAGCCGGGGAAAGAAAACGCGGGATCCATGTCCGTGGAACAAGAAAAGAAGCCGATCCAAGAAAATATGCCGTAGTACTCCATTTGACCTGGTCATTATGCAGAAATCATCACACACTCGCTCGAACGCTGTGCAGGCCTCGGCGAGCTCAGAGAAAGAGGGAAGGGGGGGAGGGGGAGGAGGAACAGGGAGTTCGAAAGCAGTGTGCCTTTATCGACGCGAAGACCGGTGGTGTCGGTCCGAGGTGTGTCGGTCGCTGTCACGTTCACTACGTCGGTTACTCGCGGCACTGGGATTTGTTTGAGTATTTGTTGGAGTCGCGGACGCACGCGAGCGGGGGGCCTCTTCATACTGTTGCTGCTGCTGTTGCTGCTGCTGCTGCTGTTGTCCCTGGCTGGCATAGCCTTGCTGTTGCGTCGACTGGCCTGCTGGACGGGTCAAGGTATCAGACTTGGTTCTCGAGACGGAGGTTGAGGTTGGCGTGACGCCGGCTGAATACGCACCGCGACCGTAGTAGGGATCCTGGGGCTGCATCGTGGCGTACGACGACTGCCCCGACGCGGGAGGCTGCGAGTACGACGAGTATCCGCCGGCAATGGCCGGGTAGCCAGATGAGGAAGGGCCGGTGGTGGCTGCCGAGGCGGCCTGGTTAGCATACTGGTCATTGGCGGCCGGATAGCTCCTCTGGTTGCGCCAGTTGGCGCCGGTAGGCACGTAAGTGTCCTGGGCCGGTGTGAAGGTCGGGTTCATGGAAGACGGGGCCTGGGGGGCCGAAGGGCCAAATCTGGAGTCCGTGGGAGGAGGAGATTGCTGGGTCGGGGGGTAGTTTCCATACACACCACCACTTGTGGCGGCATAGCCGGGCTGCGAGTAGGCCGAGCCGGCGGCGCCAGTGTATCCGGGAGCTCCTGTGCCTGGGTATATGGGGCGGTCATAGCTGTCGCGGGAGTAGGGATCCGACTGGTAGGGACCTTCGGTTGGGCCGTGGTGTTGACGCGACTGGTGAGTCTCGGAGTAGCGGTATTGCACTACAGGGGAGTTAGAAGACTGTCTCGTGGGAACGCCACTGGCAGCTCTCGAGGTCATTATACCTCCAGAGGTATTGTGGGACGTCTGAGCACGGCGCTCGCTATCCCACCGAGCAGAGTCGGCTTTGAGGTCGTCGATCATGGCCTTGGGGGGGTTAGACGGTAAAGACAACAAGACTATGGTGTTTGGACATACTGTCGTTAGGTTTCTGTAAGCCGTGATGAAGTAACCCTGGACGAGTTGGTGCGTGGCTGGGTTCTGTCAAACAAACAAAAAAAAAAATGAGTGAGCCATTTCTTCTCCGACAGTCGAGGGCAGTCAAGACACACCTCAAACTGGCCGGGTCGCACAAGAGCATCGTTGCCGAGGTAGCGGCAGATGTCGGCTGAGATGACTTCGCGGTCGATGCCATCGCGGGGCACAAAGTATTCGTTCTGTCGCGTGGTGCTCGCGGCGGCGGGGGGAGGGTTTCGGGACGATCTCGACATTGTGACGGGCGACGAAGCAGACAGAGGCGAGGGAGACGAGAGAGTATGGCGATGAGGGGTGGAGTGCGAGAGAATGGGCGAAGAAACGGGAGAAGGGGAGGGACAGGGTGAAGAGGAGGGCAGAGGGAAGGAAGAAGAATCAGAACCAGAACAGGCAGCGAGCGAAGAGGAGGAAGGAGCAGGTGGAGGAGGAGAAGGAAGAAAAGGCGACTGACGGCCCGGTGGGTCCATGCGTTGCTGCTGACGAGGGGGGAGACGCCTGGAGCGACTGCTGTGGGACAGGGTCTGGCGGCGGCTCGCCGTTGGCTGGAGCCGGCGTCTTGGAGGGGGGTTGAGTGGAGGGGGAGGGGGAGAATGTGGCGAGGATTGAAGAGCCAACGGGGAACCAGCCTCAGCAGTCTGAGCAGTCTGAGCAGCCTGCAGCTGCTGAGCCAAGAGCCGCTGGGCATCAAACATGCTGGGCGCCTCCTCCAT
Source organism: Thelonectria discophora (assembly GCA_911649645.1). Classification (NCBI taxonomy): domain Eukaryota; kingdom Fungi; phylum Ascomycota; class Sordariomycetes; order Hypocreales; family Nectriaceae; genus Thelonectria; species Thelonectria discophora. The sequence continues at coordinate 3,708,490 of CAJVRK010000012.1, forward strand.
GGTCGAATCAATGCTGCCGTAGCTCTGCGCGCGGCCGTGACCGAGCCGTGCTGCTTCGACGGTTGGGCTCTGGACCGATGATGTGTTCAGTGCTGCTTGACCGAGCCCAACTTGGGCCTGCGCGATCTGCGAGGGCTGGACCTGCACCCCCTGACCCCTGCTGGCGCTGCTGCTGCCCGCGCTGCTGCACGCCGTGATGGCCTCAGACTGCCCCGTCAACGTGGCTGGTCCTGGTTGACCTGAACTTGGTCGTCGGAACGGTCCTTGCTGTTGCTGTTGGGCTGCCGCCGGTCCCTGTTGGGCGGCCAAGCTGCTCCTCCTGCCCGTGGCGGTTTTGCTCCTCTGGTCTCTCTCCTCCCTCTGCTGACTCTGCTGACTCCCTCCCCCTCCCCTGCCTGACGCTAACCCCCCTGGACTCTCGCTCCTCTTCGTCCCGCCCCCGTCTCCTTTCAACCAAAACGGCGTCGACATTGCCATTGGTGCGGGCGACGCCCCTCGGTGCACCAGCCGGGTCCTTGCCGCCGACGATGATGCCGCCGCTGAGGCAGGCCGAGCTGGCTTTTGCGACTCCGGATGCTGTGATACCGCCGCCATGGCAGCCTAAACGTCGACGACACAAGTACCCGTCTATCTGTCGTGCTCGCTTGTACCGGTGGTGCGCTGTGCTTGCTTGCGCCGTGCCGTGCTGTGCTGTGCTGTGCTCTTGCAGTCGTGCTAAGCTGTGCTAACGGTCTTCGTGCGTGCTGTGTGACCGTTGCTGTGATGTCTCAGTCTCATTGGGGTATTTCCCGTCCTTGTCCGTGACGTGACGTGGTCCCAGTCGGAATCGATCGAGGGGGAGGAGGGAGGGGGGAAAGAGGGATATTTTTTGACCTGTACAAGAAACGATGTATAGATGTGATATGTGATTGCCAGCCCAAATGGAAATGCCAAAGCGGTTCAACGCGTCGTTTATTAGAAAACGAGACGACCGGATCCGATCCGCCGAGCACTAGAGAATCCCCTCAGAGTCGGTGCCAGGACCAACCCTTTTCTTTCTCGCGATGCGCTGGCTGATGAAACGGATTGCTTGCTACACCCAAAAATTGTCGTCTCCGGAATTGTATCGTCCAAGCAAGGCTGTTCCTTGCTCTGGCGATGCCCAACACCTAGCCTCGTGCCGTGCTGTACAGTCCAGCAGTAGCCGTCGAGAAGATTCCGAGGCTCTTGTTCAAGTTACGATCGTCGTCGCAAAGGAATCGTGTTGCATTGGTGGCGATGGTACGTCTTCGGCAGAGGAAGGAGTCGAATATCCCGCGTCGTCCCTTGTCCCGTCAACAAGGCAGAAACAAACTTGACGAGGAGGCGGGAATCGCTTATTTCGTATGATGATGCTCTAGTTCCCGGGACACATCCCGTGTGGACGTTTTATATCTCGATGCAGGTATCAGAGACTCGCAACTGCGTTCAACGCTGCGCCTATTCGCATCTCCAAGCGACACGTCTGTCCATGAGGGTCCGAGCCGACATCACCACCCTTGCCTCCTCCAGTCGTCTCGTCGAGAGAGCCCACCGCCTTCTCCTTCTCACCCGGTTGCACCGTCTCGTACCCAGTCGCCTTTATGTGTCGTCGACTCGTTGGGCATCCCTCGACATCTCTCCATCTCACCCGACCCGCGACGTGTTTCCGCCCATTCCATCAGCTGCACCTTCGTGGATGGCTTGGGCACCAATCCTGGCGCGATTGGGCACAAATGTCGCGCTACCCTCGCGCTCCATTTTGCTAGATGCCCAAGCCGGACCGGTCCAATCATCGAGTCCCAGGCCACCCAAACTGAAATGCCAGAGAATTCCCCGTGTGTCGAGCCCCGTCGAGTGCTTCACCACCTCTCAAGCTGCATGATCCCCTGATGCGCGGCTGCCCGCATCGCTTCATCTCTCCTGGGAGCCTTCGACATGAACTGCCCTGCCACGCGGGCGCGAATCCCGGTTTTTGTGTTTGTGTCATGTCCCATTTGCGCTGCATTCTTCCCGCTTCCAAACCCAATCCTTGTCGCCGCTTGTCAAATAATTTGATTTCCTGTGAGCCTGTCGCCCGTTCCCTTTTCTCACAACGAGGGCTTCCTCGCCAGCCAAACTCCGAATGTGCCCCTAAAAAAACCTGCACCCTCGGCGGGTTTATCTCGTCAAGCGTACGCATCCGGCGCTTGGTGGTGGCGGATCCAACCCTTCTGCATTAGCATATCCATAGTCGAGCCTCCTGCAGCCATGGTCCGATCCGCAAAAGCCCGCCCCCAGGAGTTCAGCGGAAACGACCCTTTCTCAGCGCCGCGAGGAGATGCAACTTCAGATCTCCCGTCGGTTCCACGATGACTGGACTGTATGCATTCGTGGAGAGTTCGTCTTATGCCTTGTATCGTCCACCATCCCCGGCCTCAACCAAACTTGAGACGGCTCTGACCTGGCTCTGGCTTCCCGCTTCTCCCGCGTCGAGACGGTGCCGCCTGCCCCTTTTGCAACGCGTTACGTGGAGCTGATTGTCTGTCGGCGAATGCAGGCTTGACACGTTCTGCTTCCTGAAGATCCATCGCCATGTGCCAATCCTCATGGCTCTGTAGTGCGTCTGGGTCGACAAAGGTGGCTCTGCAGCGAGAACATGGGAGATGATCAGCCGAGAGCTGTCCGTCCTCCGCTTGGGGGGTAGGGAACCCGCTCGTGCTTGGCTGACCAGCTGCCATGATAGAGTCTGACGCCGAGAGTGGTTGAACGGGCAAGGTGGTTTCACCGCCGGCCGTGTCCTCGCCACGGTCAGCCAAAGTCCTTGTTGTGAAGAAACGCTGTATCCCTCCGCCATCCGCTCGGCGTCTCTTGACTGGTCGGTCTGCACCAGTAGATGTTGGACGGCTTTCCGGTGTCACCGACCAGAGAGCTTCGGCTTCTTCGCCCTTCACGAGGAATGCGTCAATGCCCATGTTGCCTTTGACACCATCTTGGAAGCCCCCCACACTGAGACTCAGGTTCACGCAGGGCCAGACTCTCCCTTCGCTGATAATCTGCCCCAGGAGCTCCCTGGCCAGGTCGAAAAGAGTGGGCTCGTCCAGGAGCTTCCCTTGGGGGATCGGTGCTTGGCGAGACCGCATGTGGCCGCCGTGGCGATGGTGGAGGTTGATAGTCCGTGGTCGACGTTTGTTCTCCAAAACACCCTCCTCCACGAGTCGAGCGTAGATGTCGGCAACAAAGACCCTGAGCCATCTTTCAGCCTGTTCTCGTGTGCTAATGGTTGGTCGAAATGATTTTGCCGATAGCATGGACTTGATTTGTGTTCGCGAGTTGACCTCGCTATTGTCGATGCCCCTAATGGTGTTGAATACCCATTGGCCTGTCTCGTTTCCGAGCTTTGACTTCATGGTCGTCAACGAAACTTCCATCAAGTCCTTGACCATCTCGGTCTCGAATGCTTTGACGACCTGGTCACCAAGCTTCCCACCCAAGTGTCTCAACTTTGTGATCTTGAAACCAGTCATGAAGGACTGAACGGCACGGTTGCGCACCACAGTCTGTTGGTTTGGCTTCTTGTAGGCAGACCCCAACTTGCTAAGGAGTTTGTTGCTTGCTATGCCTCCAGAGCAAGTATAGTCCAGTTCGAATCGAATTCTGGCTCGCAGGTCACGAACGATTTCAGACCCAATCAGAATAGTCACATCGTCCCAGTCGGGATCGAGTGTTTCTTCCTCTTCGTCCAGGTCGATTAGAGCATCCGTCTGCCAGTCAAGGGCAGAAATGGGAGGAAGTAGGAGCTTCTCGGTTGGGTCATCGTATCGTGGCGGGCTCTTCAGTTCTGGAAATCTCTCAAGCATAATCGAGTGCACTTGGGCAGAGAGGTCCAGGAAGACTTCGTCTATACCTGCCTTCTCAACCTTTTGCAGGTCGGGGGGCAGAAACTCTTTGATGACGGCCAGGATCTTTCTTGACTCCAAACGATAAGGATCTAAGGAGACTTTATCCGTAGAGATGTTTTCTGCGGAATCAGGTCGATATGCCCACTTGTCGTCTCCTTCTCTCCAAGTGGCAACATGTTGAGCAATAAGATTGGGACACAGCTTCTTTGCTTCAGCAATATCGCAATGGCGCCCTATCCCTGATTCACGGGCAGGATAGTTGACGGCAATTAGTCCCTGCCTTTGAAGTGTTATTAAGAAATCCGAAGCACGGTTGGGTGTGAGTGCAGAAGATTAAAGAAACAAGATGGAATAGGACAGAGAACAGCTAGCCACAAACAGTAGAGGCAGCAACGGTAGGAAACATGAAAGGGTAGTACAGAGAAAGCTAGTCACAAACAACAGAAGCAGCAATGATAGGAAACATGCTTTGCAGACAGAGTATCAGCCTTGAGTAGAACAAGGATACAAAGTAGAAAGGGGATGGGAGGGCAGAGGCCGAGGCGGAAGATATAAGTCAGAAGGCGAGATAGAAGTGGGAGCCCATGACACCCCGATATTAGTAAATACCAACGTACCATTGCTGAACGGCCAGCGGTGTCTCCTTGGGCAAGCCAAGCCTCACCATCTCGCACTGGGCGTAGAAGGCATCGAGGTCAACGTGAGCGACAACACGCAGAGGATTTGCGGTGCCAAAGGACGCGAGCTGCGAGAGATGACGATAGGTGAACTGGGAGCGTCGATAGCCGTCGTGGCCGCCATGCGCAGGCGAGGAAGCTCCATGTTGGTAGAGCGGCGGAGACGAGGGCATCACGCGCGTTTTGTGTGATTGCGCGAGACTTCTGTCGTTTCTCTGCGCGTGGTTTTCTCTTCGGTCGATGCAGCAGACTGCAGTTTGTATCCGTCGTCTCGTGTAGTTTGTATGGGCGAGGTTCCACTCGAGGTATCTTGTCATCTGCCGAAAAAGTGGCTGGCTGAATGCGACGTCCCCAGGCAAAACGAGACCGGGCAAACGATGAGGTCGATTCGTTGAGTGGATCCCTCTCATGCAATTGTCGTGTGTGATTGGATGCGGTTGTGGGAAAGAGCTAATGGCTCGCCGAACGACCCGCACCTGCGGGAAGGTACGCAAGGGAAGGCAAGGGAAGGAACCGGGATCCACTGTCACACGCTCGTAGCTGCCCTGCCTTTGTTCATGTTGCGGCCCCCCGCGAAGATGAAGATGGCGGGAGAATGGACCCGACATCTGAGAAACCACGGCAGCTATAAAGACAATCGATTAAACCCGTCTCTTATCAATCGTCCCCCTTCTTTCTGCTCGACCTCATTCACCTCCGATCCGAATTTTCTCATACAAGAAGACCGCCCGTGGCCAAGTTGTTTGGGCGTCAACGGCCCACGCACCCAAGAACCCCCTGTCCTCGAAACCCGGGCCACGCCGCAGGGTAGAGTTCGACCTTGAGCGGCCGCCTCGTTGCCTTTGAGCGATTAAGATGGCGAGGCTCGCCATCTTACGCTTCCCGAAAGATTCATTGCCAGTCTTTTGATTGAAAATGGAGTCGACATTTTGAAAGTCACATCTGGGAGCTTGCGTGGTAGGTGTCGGCATTCAACCAGCAGACGTGACATTGGTCTACATTATTCCAGGAACAATCGCAAAGACGACGCCAAACAGTTACAAAGATGCAACCTTACCCCGGTAGATCCCTTCTACCCTCAGTGGTCAAGTCATTGCCTTACTCTTAGCTCCAGACGGCTCCGGCATACATGTCAAGGATGGAAGAAGACCCTCGACCATTGCTTCCGCTTATACTCTACGAAGCCGAGCATGAGAAACCAAACATCGTCAGCGCGGTCAAAGGGCTGACAAGGTGAGTGCACGCCTCCTCTGCTCAAGTAGCGCTATTTACTGGACGTCTTATTCACAATATCCATGATGAGCATCCGACTACCACAACATCCAACCAAACTCTTATATGTCGTGGGCATAGTCCACCCGTCGCACGGCTGGACAACCTCCCAAAGAATCACTCAACAGACTGCGCCATGTCCACTATAGGCTACCACACACGGGCTGACAGAACAGCCTCATAATATCTACACAAGTATACAGCAGCTGGTGTCTACCAGACTTGGAATCCACCACAGCTCCATCAGCCTCTCTCAAAATTACTGAGAGACGAACGCCTCCCACGACATCAGCTCTCAAAGATGAAAAAGCCATAGCAGAATGTCCTGCAACTACCCACGGAGATATACCCAAGTCCTTGGCATCCAAGCAAACGAGGCTCAAAACGCCTCCGTACAATGAGACAACCCTCAAAGCAGGCTTGAATTCGCCCAACACCAACCAACGATACCGAACCAGGCAAACATATCCAGATATGTACCCAAAAGAACTGGAAGGGAACCTGACTTTTAGATTCCTCAAAAGGGCACGAGATCGAAGCTTGGATCTGGACGTCAACTCGTGCTCGAGTCCACACATCATGATATATCAACTATGCAGTAATTGTGCACCCGCCTGGGTAAGAGGTAGGCAAAGGGTTTATTAACTATATGACTTCATATCAAAAAGCTCTAGGAATTCTAAGGCATATATGTACATGTCTAATATATGTATTCCCTCGTGTCCTATTCGTACATCAGGCCCCGAGATATTTTACCAAAGGCGCACGTTAGACCCGGAAAGACATATAAAGTCATCGCTCATCAAATTATTCTATAGGGGATAACTCTTGTTGCTCAAGAGCTGTATCAACTAATGAGCCGAGTCTGTCTCGGCAGTGTACAACGTTCCCGGTAACCATTCTTGCCGTCCATATTCACATGAACCGCTGACATCCGCTCTCACGCAAAGTCAATAACAATCTCCAAGGGGGTATCAATGCTCATCCTAAAACCTCGAAACATCAGCGCTGCGCATTTCTATTCCATCAGGCACTGCATTCCCGCCCTCGGCGATGCCGGAACGCCTCTTCATCGTCTCAATCAGGGGGCCAAATTCATAGTCACTCTTCATGCTGTCGTGGTTGCAACAAGGAGAATGCCAAATCGGGAGCAGCCACGTCAGCGGCGAGCTACCCATGACGGATTTGCAATTCTTCCACATGCCCAGATCCCATGGGTTTTCGCCGGCTTCGGTTGTGAGAATGGCAAATTTCCGTTTCGCCTGCGCGTCTCTAAGTGAGGCTGAGCTCACAGCACCGGCCGATAGTATGGGATTTGTCGAAGTGCTACTTTGTTCCGAAGGAGGGAGGGACAGCGGGTACGTGATGGTGTTGTACTTGGTGCTTGGTGGCGTATTCTGGGGTATCCGGATGGCCAATCGAAAAGTCTGGTCCTTCCTCAATAGGTCTATGTTTGTAGTATTCGTCGCGACAAATCGCACAGCAGTCATTGTCATGGCAGACGAAAATAGAGAGAAAAAAGATGCGAGGGCCAGAGCGGCAACGATTCGGCCATCCAGAGATCGATCTTCCTTTGACTGCAAGTGTAGGGCGTACGAGCTCGCCGCAATACAGGTGGCACAGTATAAGCAGCAGTAAAAGGTAAACTGGGCAAAAAAGTTGAAGGCTGGGGAGCAATTAGCGCCAGGAATGAGAGGGAAAAAACAAAATCCAAAATCCAAGAAGTGAAAAAATCTTTGGGTAGGTGATGAATGGTGGGCTCACAAGTCTCAGATACCGCACCGCCAACCCATGGGCATATGTGGTCCATCTTGCGGATGCATCGGTTTATTTCGCTCGAATGGCGAGCTCGATCAGGTTTCCATGAGCGGCAGTCAGAGCACCATTTGGGTCGACCGTCCAGCTCACACACAAATACATCCTTGCTGTAAAAGGCCTCGAGTCCGGGGCTATCGGGGTTCGAGTCTGGTGGATGCCATGGTGCCTGTTCGATGTCTCTCCCTCGGCCGCCTTTTGCCTTTTGTCGATATCTTTCCTCCGTCTTCCGCGCGGCCGATAGCGGTACCAGCCCGGGGCTGAATTTGCAAGCGAGATATGTGCGGAGGTAGGATGCGAGGGTGAGTAGGAAGAAGACGAGGTACAAGACGATCAGGGTGATTGCGACGCCCGACTTGTGCTTCTCTCGGTACAAATAGTCGACTGCGCACGAGCTGGAGTTCAGTGTCGTCCCTCGGGAAGGGCAGCCGGGGACTGTCGAGGCTACGTACCGCAAATATGAGGGATGACAGCATATGTCGCGAAACCGAAGGCTCCTGCAATGAAGAAGGGGATGATACGTATGGCCCACCTCGTGCTGGCTTCATTGCTCGTTATTGTACGCGGCATCGCGGCATTGCGGCTGACGGGGAGAGGGAGGGCGACGCTTGGGCGAGGGGAATACCGAGGTCAGGCCTAGTCGGCGGTTGAGGTCGTCGAATGGATCTCGGCTTTGTTGGAGTGAGGTTGCTGGATGGATGACGGATAATTCTTTGAGGTTGTAGTTGGAATGGGGCCGTGCGGGCTCAAGGTATAGATGCACAGTACCATGTACCAAGTACCTTTTAGCCTGAGTACTCAACTCAGCGATATGAAGCACAAGGTTTGCAGCATCTCCAATATCAGTCAGCTATGGGAAAACCGATAAAGGCTGTTCAACTTTCAAGCCTTTCTACAATATATTTCGCCAAGGCAACGGCAAATTTGGAGTCCATTGAAAAGCATTATCTCCCAGCACCCATATTGCAAGAGCTCTCCCCTGCACTAAAACCAGCCATTGGAGGGAGCGAGAACGGGGGGCTTCCTCGAAACAGCGCGCTTCAATGGATGCCCAACAGAATCCTCGAGGATTGATATGCTTGCATCCCACGTCAATGGGCTAAGTTTGATGGCTTGACTTGTATCATGATTCTCGGCCGTTTCGTCAGAGGGCCTTGGGGCGAAGGTGGTTTCCAGGAGGTACCGCCTTAATATGTCGTACTGAGATTAGTAGGTACGTACACTCGCCAGTACTGCCATGGCTCGGCATCATCGCATTGTGTCAGAACAAGGCAGATATGCTGGAGGCCCATTTCTAGCAGCATCCTGCATCTTGGACTCCAAACGCATGCCAGATCGAAGACCGGCCTGGGCTGGGTGCAATCTTCCATCTCATCTTGGTTCATCAAAGTATTCGAGCTCTCGTCCGAAATGGACCCCTATTGGCGTCCATGGAAACGAGATTAGCTCCTGCCCCGCGCTTCTCGAGGCCTTCCACTTGATAGGGGTCCTCTTCTCCTGAGGCTCAATATGCAATGCATCGCCCAACAGGGCACGACTATCAACAGCCAGCTGTTGAGGCCAGTCACTCGGGGTCCTTGGCAACTCTGCAACCAGTCTTTTCCCAAAAGATAGGGTCTGGAGAAGCTACGGGCTTACGATAACCGGTCACTGCGTGGTTCGCGTCCGTTGCTCTATCAAGGTTGTGGTGTGGTGAGGAAGGCATCGTTAGAAGTGTATAAACAATGTGAGAGTCCTACGCCCGACAGTGGGCGGTTTTTTCAATTTACACGCGACCCATTGCCAGAGCCTCATTGCCTCCGAATGCATATATAAAGGGGGGTCGCGGCTGGTCGTCGACATCAACAGCCCCTGCCTCTGCTCCGGCCGTTTGTTTTTCATTCCAAATTTTGGATGGCAGAGGTGCAGTTCTACTCGATCAAGGACCATTGCATCTTTCTACTGGACCAAGGAAGCAAGGATGATCCGAGTCCATCACAGTTCCGCGAAATGAAGCTTTCGATCGACGATACACTACGAGATGCAACCCATTTCTTCTTTCAATGCTGGAGTCCTACATCACATACAATAAGTGCCTCGATATCCTTGGTCAAATACATTTGAGCCAGTGGGCATAGGTACCTTGAGCTTCGCTTCCACACCCACTCGATGATCAGCTGATGAATAACAAGATAAGACCTGGCGAGCCTCGAGAATGGCTGGAAAATCAAGAGCCACCGACGAGACCACAAAGACTCAATACCGACCGACAAACGGAAATATTCTTAATTTGCATCCAAATGCTACTTGGGTGTTCGAACACTGGGCAGATTGCCTGGGGGCCTTGGGCCGACATTGTGTGGTTACATAATACGCAGCTTCAGTGCGGCGAGGTACTTCCCACTGAAGTCGCAGCGTTGTGCGGTACAAAGCGGGAAGTCACGGCTCGCATTGGGCGTCCCCCACCATCCGATGGCGCCCACCACCCAGACACCACCACTTAATCAATGTGCCAGCTTTTTCTACCTTCGACTTCCAGACATTACACTCAATCTCTATCGTCGTTTACACTGTTGCTAACTTGTCTCAGATTCATTATCCGAAGCCGTCGACTTTCTCCCTTCTCTCATGGCTTGACATTGAGGAAAATCGGATACTTCTGCCATTTGCGCCCACAAGCGTGGCCTATGAGCAGCGACCTTGGACCTTGGACTTGTCTTCCTCGATCGAAGTACCTTTGGCGTACACCCCTCATCGACTCTGGACTCCCTGGTCACCAAAAATCTGCCCGACAAGCCTCTTTCGCCTTGAAATGCCTCCTTCAACCAATATCGCCTATTTTGCACATTTACGTCGTTTTCAAGAAAGATCCCTGTCGGGAGTCGCGGACCTTGTCGGCATGCTGGCTTCACACCCCTCCGGCCTCCGTCATCTGCAACTTCACGTGCGCCAACGATCCTAACCTCAACTCGAGCTGCTCGTCGCTCAAGGCGCGTTACTCAAGAGCATCTTCTCGTCTTCATTTGCTCGCCAAAAGTACGCCTAGCTCCCAGTCCTTAGGTGCTCAGGCAACCCAGGCTGCTCTTTCAACTCCATTAGCTCGATGGGGCTTCGCCGTCGCCTGCAAGCCTTATGACGTCGGATCTTTATCACGAGTCTCGCCTGAGGCAATTGCTGGTCCTAAGGATTGATGGGCGTCGAGCAAAGATGCTAGGCCAACTGCAAGATCAACATACACTTTGCTTGAGAGCCTCACCCAGGCATGAACCAGAGACCACGTGCTCTCTTTCCCTCCAGCCTCAGCAAAAGTCCAAGACTGGCATCGGGAAAAAACATTACTTGACTACTGATCTATCCAGGCCAAGGCAGGGCTGTTCGTCGTAAGCCGCTACTCGACTCTAGCTTGACCGAGGTCCTTGAAGGGTCTAAGCCGCGACATGTTGCTCCGTTTCAACATGGTCACGCCCAATCTCGTCTGAAGGAGACGGAACATTCAGAGGCACCCCGAGCTGCCTGTAGGAATGCGACTAAAGATGACGAGGCGCCTTCATAAACCACCAATTACTGGCCACCCATCATGGTTCAAGGTCAGGTGTACGCCCTCACTAACATGCACAGGGTTCTCGGGAGGCAGTGCTCGACCATCGGAGCACGAATCTCATCTCACGCGGCGACTTCTATGGCTCAAATGTTTGAAGGAGTGTCCTTGAAGGCGCCTCCGAGCACAGGACGGTGCGCTTCAACTTCACAAGGCAGTCTGAAGATGCTGAGTTATCTCGTTGATGATGTTCTTCTATAAAGGCTTGAAGTCATCTCTTCAGGAATCATACCAGATCATCACTCAACATCTTTTCTCGACTCTTCACAGTCCTCATCTCTACGCCCTCAATTTTTCAGTACGACTGCCATCCCTCCAAGCGAGCTCTTGGGCAACTCGCACAGCAACGACCAAATATCTGTGCTCGGTCCCCTTTCACACACCCAACTCCCCCGTCCGCCCAGTTCGTCAGGATGGGCGAGCCAAAGAAGGTCTTCAGCCATTACCAGTGGAGGTGTTGTGGTTGCTTCGGCGTCCATAGGCTCGGGGGGGTGCCTCAGTGTATCGATTGCAACCACATCAAGTGTGATAAGTGCCGGGTAGAGAGGGTCATGGTTCCCGTCAATCACTAAATATCTGAATCGCGATCATACCCCAAATATCCCCCGTCTCGACCCCAGTGCGACGAGTTTATGATTCGAGACGTGGGGATACTCAGATTAGGGATGCCCCCAGGCGAGCAGGTCTCGACAAAAAGAAGCTTCTTGTTGGGGTGATGGGCACATGCGACTCGCCAGCAAAAGAAGCCCAGTGGAGAGACACGTTTTCCGTTCGGATGGAGTTGAGAAGGAGATATAGGCATGCTCGCGCGTGTAACTGCCAGATGAGGGTGGACTCTGGAGAGTCTACGGTCGCATGTTTGTCTGTTTGTCTGTTTGTTTTCTGTTTCTTTCTTTTTTCGTTTCGTGTGCTTGAATTCCCCTGGGTATACCATTTTGGCTTGTTGCAGTTTTTCGTTGGATTTTGTTGAGCTTGTCTCTGCTTCTTGTTATATTTTACTTTTCCCATTTGCATTTACTTCCGCCTACCTATGTCGATTGCCTCTTTCTTATTCTTATCTTTCTTACTTTCTTATATATCACCTTTCTCTCTCGCTTCGACCTTTCTCTTCTTCTAGTGATTGCAACATGGCGACATTGACTGAGGAATCGCTTCTATGGGTCTGACGTCAGAGTTATTGCGCCTCAACTCAGACTCCCGCCGACGTGACGACGTCGCCTTTCTCGAGGAACCTCGTTACCGCGGTGCGACCTGGAAGTGTTCAAGTTGCGTAGTCTAGTGTAACGGGGGTGTCACGGAAGGGTTGACGGGGATGAGACGCCGTGGCTGAGGTTGTCTCTGCCCACTTGAGCAAGCGAGCGAGCAAGAGGACGAAAACAAGGATTCTTCTGACCGAGTAGGCAGCTGCTCGACTTGAAGGATATAATTCGTACTTTTTGGTGATATCTGACATAAGGTTGCTTCGTTCATTGAGATTGTTCTTGTCATTGGCCATGGAAGTTGGAATTGCAAATGCACAGCCTCTGGAGGCTCTGCCCCAGCCAACCACCAACCACGTTCACGAGAGTAGGTATCAACGACAGCTTCAAGCAAAAAGGCCAAAAATAAAGTGAATAAAAAATAAAACAAAAACACATACAACACCGGGAATTCCCCAGTCGTCACCGACCTGGGTACTACTCCAGCGGTTGCTAGTTTGACAATGGGGGAGCGGACGGGACCCCGTATTCTCTGGCACCTGTGGTCGTATGTGAGAGGCGAGCGAGGTGAGACGGGGCTATGACGATGACCAAGCCCGAGTAGACATGCCAGGTATCAGCATGAATTAGTTTAATTTACTTTTTGTTTATTTATTTCCTTCATCGACAAAATGCCCTGCTTTGCAAGTGGTTGGACGATAAATATCCCGTGAGGACGAGGCGGGATGGCGGTGAGAGAATGTTCGCCTCGACTCGATCGACTCAACTCGACTCGACGACGACAACAACGACTTCCAAGACCAACCAAAACGTGGCGAAGCACGAGGCTCAAATCCAAAGCGCCGGTGAAGGGATAAAAATGCACCATCCAAGTCCAAATACGAGAGCGCCCGCAAAAATAAGGGCAAGAGAAAGGGCAGCACATTTGTTTCAACACATTCCCCTCCAACCCTTCCTCCATAGCTCCTTCTTCCCTCTTACCTCCCTTTCCTTTAACCCCAAGATAGAAACCTGCAAAAAGCCCTCCCCCAAAGCCTCGAAAACACCCGGTCCGCGCTTCAACGAGGCAACGAGGCAGCGCGGTCCCCCACATGTCCATCCATCCAACCCCATCAACACTTTCAGAACCGCGGCTCACCAAACCCGGAAAATCCAAGTTTTCACATTCAAGGAGGGCATGAAAAAAAATAAATGGTCTCGTGATATCAGAACGTAATCCTCGTCTTTCCATCTTGCCCCCCTTCGTATCCCATCAGCCGTGTCCTTTCGCCTTCCCCCCCCCCCCTCTTAGCTTGAAACTCTTCAGTCAAGACGCTCTAGTACGCCGTCAATTCCCTTCAAGCCCTCTAGGACTACCGACGCCTCGGTCTACCCGAAGCAGTCACAAGAGTCCGGGGCTGGAACCTGAGGGACGGGTGAAGGGGAGGGGGGGGGGTCGTCAAAAAGACACAGCTCATCGCATTTGCTCTAAAAACGAAAATCGGACTAAGAAATGACGAGAAGATAGACGCAAAACGATTCATCCACAAAAGAACCAGAAGACAAGAAACACACCCCAGCCAGCCACCCTGTTGTGTAATGTACAATGCCAGCCGGTCCTGCGCCAAAAACGCCTTGTAGGAGAAAGCAAGATTGCGTGACAAAAATGAGAAGCAAGCGTCGCAAAAATGGTAGCCAGATAGAGAGAGGACATGTTCCGCCCCCCCCCTGCCTCTAAGTTCCACCGGGCTTGCTGCTTCAAGCCTTCGCCCTCAACGGGCCGTCGAGTCTGGCAACTCGACAGTGGCCCCTTCGCCACGCTGCAACGAACGTCCGTCTCCGAATCCTTCAGTCGTCTTGAACCACGCGGATCTCGCCGGCCCGCGAAAGGTCGAGGCCTCTGCGAGGAGACGCCACCTTGGCCATGACATCACCTAGAGAGGCGCTCCTCGGCCTCACAATTACCTTTCTCGTCGACCCTCTCTTCGTCGTCGGAGATGGCTTGCCCTTGGGTGTCTTGGTGCCCGTGGCGACAGTCACGCTCGAGGAACCAGACGCGGCGCGTTGTCGAGGAGAAGTCGTCGCAGTCTTGCCGTACGTCTTGATGATGCGCGTCGCCGTCGTCGCCTTCTTCAGAACCACGCTGGCCGAGGCCCGTCGTCTCGCGGGGCTCTTGCCCTTGTTGGGCGACTTGGCCTTGCTGGTCGTCGACGTCTTGATCGTCACCTTCTTGAGAGCCGTGGCCGCCGTCTTGACAACCTTGGAACCCAGCGACCGCTTCGCGCCCGTTGCCGGCTGTATCTTGCGCTTCTTGGCCTTGGTCGCATCCGCGTCGCCCTCGTCCCCCACCAGCTCCTTGAGCTTGCGCTTGCCGGCCTTGACCTTGGCCTTGACGGCTGCCTTGAGGTCTGTCTTGTCCGTCTTGGGCGGCTTCACCTCGCGAGGCTTGGGTCCCAGCACACCGCGGCAGTTGGGCTCACCGCAGAGACACTTCTGAACGTTCTTGGCCGAGAAGGGGTCGAAATTGTAGTCGTACGTCAGCTCCTCTCCCGTCGTGATGGGCTTGTCGCCGGCGAAAAGGGCCATTCGTGGCTGTCCCGAGACGATCCACTTGATCATTCTGCAATTGGGATTACAGCTGTGATTGACAAATCGGGCGATGCTACCAGTCGTCGCATCGATAATCATGTTCTGGTCAAAGCTCATGAGGTAGTAGCACTGGTTGAATTAGTCTCTGTCTCTTCACTGAAAGGCAATCAGGAGTCTCACCTCGTTGTCTTTGTACACCTCCGTCATGCGACGCTCGCACTCGTCCTCGGTAATAATCTCGCCGGCGTATTCCATGATGATTTGGCCCGGCCTGAAGCATCGGTTGCTGCGCACTCCATGGCCGCGATCCGCAGTCTTGATCACCTCGACTCCGACTCTGTACTTGCCACCCCTGTTTCGGCGGGCCGTGAGCGTCGCGAATGCGCGATTTTGACAGTGCTCCTTGCCCACGTTGCAATTCAACTCGTCGCACTCGTACAACATTATCCGGTTCTGGCAGCTCTCGCCGCAACCGTCCTCGGGCTGACACACGCACTTGGACTGGTAGTCGTGGAAATGCGGCGACTTGCGCCAATAGTCCTTGGACTCGCCAATGAAGCGATCTGCAGCATTTTTGTTAGATTTCTCCGTTAATTCCTTCACGTTGGGGGCGCATACTCTTGGTCATCTTCTTCCACTCGTCGGGTTTGGGCTGGCCCGGCGGAAGTGGGTTGCACACGTTGTACGGCAATTTGAAGTCCCGGCCGGCAATTAGCGTGCGCAGGCCACTAAACATGGGCAGAGGCATGATTTTGTTGACGCGACCGCTGGGAATGAGCTCGGGAAGCTGGGCCAGAGCCTTCTTCTCGGCTGGGGTCAGGCCTTTGCTGATGTCGATAGGAGTCTCTTGGCCGGCATAGAGACCCTTGTCCTCGTACATCTTGACACGGCGCTTCCGCAAGGTGACGGCGGGCTCGGGCTCTGCTTCGACCTTTTCCTCCTCGGCGGCTTCCTTCTTGGCCTTGCTGCGCGTGGGGGGGTCCTCTACGGCATTGGGGTCGATGTATTTCCCGTTCGACCAGATGGTGTGGAGGACAGGCTTATCGTCAATGCCGGCGAATTCCTTGGTGTCTTGGAGACGGCGAAGCTCACGCGACATGCCGCTCAGGCTCTTCTCCGTCGACTTGCGACTGCGCTTGTTGGTAGGCTTCTGGGCCAGCGGCGCGACGGGAGGGGGTCCGGAAAGACGCGTCGTTCGGCGCGGGGTTGCTTCCTGTGTTTCCTGGACCTTCTTATGACGGGTACGGGGCGAATCGAGGCGGTTCAGCGACCGGTGGAGGTCCAACGCGTCTATGCCTTGGTGCACAGTCTTGCGGGTGTTGGGAGTCGCGGTCGGCTTGGGAGTCAGGGTAGGGCCGGAAATGGTGCGGCGCCTGCGGTCGGCCACAATGTCACCCTTGGCGCGTCTTTTTCCATGGCCGGCAGTGCCGCTCAATTGGACGAGATTGTAGCTCTTGACGGCGGTGCGGTTGCGGCGAGGGCGTGTCGACGAGGGAGAGGCGTTGGCGGGAGAAGCGGGAACGACGATGGAGTCGTTTGCGGGAGCAGGAGTGTCGAGAGTCGCGGGATCGATGGGGAGGACGTGGGCGATGGTGTCGATAGCCACGTGAACGACGTCGCGTTTGGGAGAGCCCGAGTGCAGGCTGGACGAGTCGGCGACGGTGGTCGGAGGCGTCGAGCTCATGGACGCGATATTGGAAGAGTCGTCAGTGACGCCGACGTCGAAGCCCATGTCAACGGGGAGGCAGGCCGCCATGACGGGGCTGGAGGGTGCTCGAATGGCACGCGGAGGAGATACTGGAGAGAAACGACGCGACGTGAGCGGCAAGTTATGCAAGGCAAGGAGGAGGTATGGGGAGAAGTAAGAGTGAGCCTGAGTGAGTGTGGGTGGGTATAGCAGTGCAGCGTGCAGCGCGTGGGAAACTGGACTCGTCTAGTGCCAAAACGAAAACGCGGGCGCGCGCCCAGTTAAAGTAAAGGTGAGGCAAGACAGGCCAGCCCAGGCCAGACCACCTAATAATAAATGGAAAGGAAGGAAAATGGATCCCAACTCACTCTCTTTTCGACGTGGTCGTGTGTTGAGTGACCTGTGCTTTTTTGGGTCCCGTCACCCCTTCTTTTAGGGTCGGGGGGGGGGGGGGGTTGAGTAGTGGGAGGGGGAGAGAGTGTGTGATAGAATGTGAGTAAGAAAGGCGAGTGGGCGAGTGTGTGAGCCAGTGATGAGGCAAAAGGGATGGATGTTGGAGCGAGAAGATGGAGCTGAGCAGAGAAGGAAGTTGGCTGGACCACAAAAGGTTCAAAGTCAGAAGAGCAACAAGTGGCTTCTTCTTTCCGTAGCGTCGGTTCGGCACGGATATCAACGTCAGTTTTCTTGTTCACTTTTCGCGAGTTGCCTTTTCGATGCGTTGCTTGTTGTTGAGCTGAAGCGGAATATGTCGAGGCAAGGTACCTGGAGAGGCTGGAGCCACTTCACGCACCACTTTCTCTCTTGGAGCGATGAATGAGGGAGAAAAAAGGTGTGACGATGATGAAGCGAAGCAGGAACGAGGAGGAGGGGAAAAGGGGGAAACAAACGGCGAAACGCGTTCGAGGTAAAAGCAAAGATTAGATGGAGCCTTATGAGCGAGGGACAAACGAAGAGAGGAAGAAGGGGCGGGATAGAGACAAAGTGGTAGTGGTATTGGATTCGTAGACGTCCCGCCCAATAATAAGCGCGCAAGAGGCAAGAAAGAGACGAGTCACCTCGTGGCTGTTGGAAAAGGTTGATGCAAAAGGGAAAAAAATAAGGTGACGGGCCGGGGGCGTTGTTTTCCTTGAGAAAAGCGATGGCTGGAACAAAGTTGGGTCCCTTTCCTGTCTACCTATTGTCTCTTCCATTTTCCCTCGGACAGTTTGTTGCTTGCTACCTACCTGTCAGGAACATGGACGGATGCTGCAACACGAAGACAAACGGCCGCGGAATTGTGCGAGAGGCGAAAGGGAACCATTCGACGGGTCATTACCATTCATGCCCCCCCCCCCCCCCCCGGAACCACCACTCTCACCACCACCTCCCCAAAGACACACCCCGGCAGCCGGCTACATCCATCCCCAAAATCGTCCCGAAGCTCGCCCACACCCCAAATTCTTCTGGGCTGGCCGACCGGGCAGTAGCTCTTAACCAGAATCTCAACGGGCCATCATGTCGTCTTATACGCTTTTCATCTGCCTCGTCTCCCCATATGAGCCATGTCGTATCGTCCCAACGCCACCCCCGACCTGCACCTCCAGAGTGACGACACCCAGCAGACAACAACTCCCACCCTCGAGCGGATCAATATCCCAAGCCGTAGACCGCAAGAACTCACCAAAGTGACACGTCTTTGTAAATGGCGTCTACTTTGGTTCGACCGATAAGCCCCAATCACGCGAGTCCATCTCACCTCAGCAACTCGTCCAAACGAGGCTTCGACACTGGACTTGCTGCCTGAGCTCCGCGGCATCACCAAATCACGGGCACCGCGGGGTTCAATTACCCGTAGACACTGGGAATGGCCCATCCGTTCCGATTCCTGGTCATCTGGTCCAGCAGAATAAAAAGGTCTTGCTTAGGTACTCATCATCTACCTACCTGGGGATGGCCACTTTGTCGGGTGCCATGATTTTGGGTACATGCCCGGACTCGGCTCTCCCCAAGCAGTTGAGAATGACGGCCGAGTCGTCGTATTCGAGAAGATGGAAGGAAATTTGCATTTCCCCGCCCGTATATGGATGCCTGACAGGATGGCCTCGATGGCGTAGTTCCCTGCCTCACCACCTCTGGGCCTGCATGAGACCGACGAGGGGGTCCAAACGCAACCACATTTTGCAGCATCTCGCAGCCGCTTCACCATCTTGTGGTCGAAGAGCAAATTGTCCGCCCCTTCGAGCCCGGGTCTTTTCGTCGACTGTAACAAGAATCGACGTGATTGGGGCTGTAAATGCTCCAACCCCCATCATGGTGCAAGTCGTAGATATATCCCTCTCCGATCCAAGGGGGGGTTTCACCTCCTTCCAGCCCCAGAAAAAAACCAATCCACGACGGCGAGCCATCACAGCCTCGCCGAAAAAAAAAATATTCATCCCCCCTTCTTCGAACTCGCCAGTTTCTCCCCCGGGTATCCCCTCTCGTGAGCCCATGTATCGCCGTGGCTTGTCGTAGACGGCATGTCAAGGCGAGAAAACCCTACCATGTTCAGGTGCCCCTGCCGTGTCTAGAATCATGCACCTCCAAGCCATCTCGAGAAGCATCCCGAGAAGCATCCCCAACTTCGGATGCCCATTCAATCATGTGACCACCCGAACTGCCTCTTACCCTGAAGAACAGAAGGCGGAACGAGGAACCCAGGCCTCAGGAGCACCACCGTTGACAACAGTGTTCCCAATGGCCCTCTCCCTGCTACCAGCAGAGAGCATATGCATCTCTTTGGTCTCCAAGATGCCCTTTCCGGGCTTGGCCAGTCTCTCGTCCAGCCTAGGAATAAACTCGAGACCGCCGCGAGGTCATCAGTTCCATACCCAAAACTATCACTCGCACCACTCTGACGCGTGGCCAAACAATAACAAGTCTCGTCTGCTTCACCATGCCCCCACGATAATTATGCATAGAAAAATCAGTGTAGTAGAAAAGACTATCTATTCTCACATCTAATTAGGCAACTGGTGCGTCCTGTCCCGAGTAGAGCATGGCTCTCCCCCTCCTTCCAGGCGCGCACGCGAAATCAAAATGGGGTATTTGTCTGGCAACATTATAAACACACACACACACAAACGCCCATGGCCTCTTTGTAGGCCGCCCGTCTTCAAGGGCCAGCTCCACTGGCCAAAGACGTTGGATCCATTCCCTGGCTGCGCGGCCTGCGACCATTTTTCTCCACCAACCTCCTTTTGATGGACGACGACATTGCCATCTCCCATCAGTCCGCGACTCGCCCTTAGGCCGTCTTGGTCTCCTCGGCAGGCTTGGTCTCCTCAGTCTTGGGTGCCTCGGTCTTAGGCGCCTCGGTCTCGGGCTCCTCAGCCTTGGACTCTTCCGACTTGGACTCCTGGATGGGCTTAAGCTCCTCGACAGGCTTTGACTCCTCCATGGTCTGGGGCTCCTCGGCGACCTTGGGCTGTTCGACAGGCTTGGCTTCCTCAGCAACCTTGGTGCGATCGACGAGCGTCGTCTCGGCAGGCTTGTCGGCCGACGCCTCGTCAGCCTTGGGCTCCTCGGGCGTCTCCTCAGCCTCGACTAGGGCAATGGAGAGACCCTCCTTGACGCCGGGTCCCTTGCCGCCGTACTCCTGGGGGAGGGTCGTGGCGATGCTCTTCAGCTCGTTGGCGAGCGAAGTGCCCGAGGTCATTGGGTGGAACTTGCGCAGGGTGGCGGGAGCCAGGAAGAGCTTCATGGCTCCAAACATCCAGCCCATGATGGCGGGCACGTTGACAAAGTACTTCTGGGAGAGGAGCTCGGGGTAGGCCATGGAGAGGACGGCAATGGTCTCCTTGGTGGCGGTCTTGACGGCCGGGTCCATGCGGAAGAAGCTGACGCCCATGTAGTCGTGAACCTGGACCATCTGGTAAGGATCCTCGCCAACCTCGGGGATGGGCTCAGTGACGGCGGCCAAGTTGAGCTTCTGGACGCTAAGCTCCATAATGGCAGCACGCCACTTGATGAACCTGAAGGATCGCGTTAGTTGTTGCTTTAGCGAAGACGGTTTGGTCACGGCAAGACTTACTCCTCGACATTGCCAAAGGTGGCCTTGTTGTCCTTGACGGCACCGTAGATGTTCCAGGTAATAATGGTTTCCTTGCCGTCGTCGACCTTGTGGATAGTGACGAAGCCCAGGTCGTTGAACTTCTTCTTGTCAAAGGACTGAGTCACCAGGGCGGCGGGGTTCATCTTCTTGCGCCACTGGAGAGCATCGGAGAGCTGCTTCTCGGCCAGAGCAACATCGTTATTGTTGGCACGCAGGAACTTCTGGAGGACGACATGGGTGGGGATGTGGTCGAGGTTGGACAGCTCGACCCCCCACATCTCGGTGTGGCCGGCCTTGGTGAGGATGTCTGCGAGACGAGCATTGAGCTTGGTGAGAGGCGTCTCGACGGGCGCTGGCTCGGCCTTATCTTTGGCCTTGTCTTCGGCCTCGCCTTCGGCCTTGTCTTCGGCGGTATTTTCGGCTTTCTCGACAGCCTTCTCGGCGGGGACCTCGTCCACAGCCTTGTCCTCGACGGGCTTGACGTCCAGCGCAGGTGCCGCGGGAGCTGTCGCGGGAGCTTCCGCGGGGGCTTCCGCAGGGACGGCGGCGACGGTCTTGTCCTGTTCGGCAGCCATTGCGACGGGAGCTTGGGGGGATATCGGGATGGTAAAAGGAAGTGTGGTGAAAAGGGTTGAGTTCAAGGCAACTTAGCACAATGGACTTGGTTCCGATTGCGGCGATGGGGGAAAAGGGGAGGGAGGAGCCAGATTGCAAAAAGGGCAGGAAGAAGGGGGAAAAACTGCAAAGGGGAAAACGCTGGTTCTTGTTCAACGTAGTGGCAGTTTGACTCGAGACCGGGAAAAAAAAAAAGAAAGAAATATCAATGCAATAAAGAAGACGGGACAGGAAAGTGTTTGCTGGGATGATGGTTGTTTGTTTGGTTTCCCGAAAGAAGGGAGCAACGGGAGATGGATCCCAACGTGAAGCGAGCACTGGCTCATGAGTGGCACACATGCCAGCTACGTACTAATGTACCTAATTGCTTAGACACCGCCCGCAACTTCTTGGGGTTCCAGCGGGTGCTCAGGGGCGTGCGGGGGGGTTCAATTGCGGGCGCGGGGGTTTCCGTCTTGCGTCCTTCAGGGTTCCTTCCCATCTTGCCATTGCCGCGTGTGCACGGATCACTTCGCGCCCCCCCATCGGCCTCCCAGCTCCTGCTTGGCACTTAACACGCTCCCAATGCGGCAGGGGCGCAACGGTGCAATTCTCACAAGCCTCACAATTCTCGCAATTCTCACGTCCCCCGTCCATTTCGTGCATCCAATGCACCCAATGCATTTCGCATCAAGATTCAAGGGGGTTATTGCGAGCGTTTCACTTTTGCATATCTCAAACCCTGCCCGACCGACAACCAATCTAAAGAAACTCGTCAATTCTTAATGCTTGATGCCGAAAGGCGAAGTTGAAAAACTACTACTTGATCCGCAACCTGCTAAGAAACTGACCCCATCTCCACGTCCACGTCTCAATACGAATATAACCGCCCTCTGTGGCCCAGCGAGCGCGCGACTCTTAATCACAATCATCGCTGTCAGATGTTGAATCCATGTCCCTCGAAAATCTTTATGAAAAGGCAAGATTTGATTGCGTAGTGAATGTAGACTTGGAATCGAAGAGGCAGTGTAAGCTTGCAATCGCGTGACGGATATAAACTCGAAGCCGAAAAGTGCAGAAAAAGATGTAGCGAACGTGAATGTGAATGCATTCGAAAAGTCAATGAAACTTGCAGCCGCATAGTGAATAAAAACTCGCAGTCGAAAGTGAAGGTAAATGCATTCGAAAAGTCAATAAAGGTTTGCAGTCACGTGGTAATTGTCAACTTGTCGAAAGCGAAAAAGTTGCATTCGGCTGCTCGTCATGATTTCAGCACGCCAATGGCCGTCCATCAAGACAAGGCACGACCGAGAATGGCCACGATGGCCTCGTGTTCCTTCTTCGCGCAGTACGACAGAGTCAATCGGTCGAAATCGGGGCCTTGGACATAGTCGAGTACATCCCAGAAGTATCCCTAATGCATCTGGGTGTTGCTTGCTTTCTTCTGTATCAAAGTTCGATCTTGGAGGGGTTTTTGCATCACGTCTCGCTCGGATTGGCGGCGAATCAGGAAAATATAATACTACCGTGCTATTAGTACAAAACCACAACGCGACACAGTCACGCGAAAACTTACCTCAACAAGGTCGAAAGGCATCCCCGGTTTTGGGGATAGGGCGTACAGGTGAGTCCATTTGCTGGCCGAGACAGGGACTCCAAACCGTTTGGCGACTTCCTCGGGATCCAGGCGGAGGGCGTCCGTGATGTTCGCCTTCATGAAGGGGCTGAAGCCCTTGCACTCAAAGACGCATCGGCACAGTCGACGGAGCAGTGTGACGTCGAGAAGCGAGCGGTTGATGGGGCTCGTGTTGTTGGGGTTCAATGCGACATTCTGGAGGATGACAATCAACTGATGGGTGGCCTCGAAGAGGGCTTGCCGGTCGTGGATGGTGATGTGATCCGTTTGGGACCAGGGAAACTTGGTGAGGATGCTGATCAGGTTCTCGTAAGGGCGCTGGGGGCACTCCTTGGAGTAGGCCGACTGCAAAAGTTAGCACGAACATGTGCTTGGCTGCAAACAAATACGTACACGGTTGGGGACTTCAACGAGCTTCGTCAACGTCACCATCTCCTCAGCAGTGACAAAACTCTTGAAGTTATTCCAGGGCCTGTCCTCATCGCGGGCGGCGAATAGGGGGTGAACCCCGTCCCAAGAAACTCCTCGGGCCTTGGGGAACAAGTCGGCCATCAGGCCGCCCATGCTGGAGAGTTCGACCTCGACAGGTCGATCGCCGAGACGATTGACGTGCCCGGCGATGGTGTGTTGGTGACATTTGTCGACAGCCTTGACGGCTTCGTAAGGGGTGCGGAACTCGGCGTACGCATCCAAGGTTTTACCAGTGGCTCGATCCATGATGATGTGAATAGGTTCCCGCGTGTCGTCCAGGATCCCACTGTGACGGCCGAAAAACGCGATCACCTCCGACCTAGTGGTGGAAAACGGAATCTTGGGAGTGTCAATAGTGACTACCAAAACGTACAGGCACAACCATGGACAACTCACATTCTTGAGCTTGATAACCCCCCTGTTTGCGAGATGCGCCTTTTCCATTCCATCTTGAAAAGGAAAAAGCGTGGGATCAAGGGCTGTCTGGAGCGATAGCCTCCTAAACTCTATGAGCTCCTTGAGCTTCGCTGAAGGCGGCCCCGTGAGCTCGAAACGCACCCTACCTTGGCGAGGCTGAAGGCCAAGAGGCCCAACAGGCTCTGTCGCGGCCGCAGGGGGGAAGGAACCCGAAGGCACTGTTAGCATGGTGCTTTTTCTGCCCTCAACTGCGTCCTCAATTGTGGGAGCCTCATAGCCAGTGGGCGAAGAGATGTTAGGCTCTCTGCGCTCCCTTAGCCTTAGAGTCGTGTCTTCGACCGGTTGACAGACGCTTGTTCCTGAGTACTTGAGGCGCTTGGATTGATTATCCTGCTCAGAATGGTCACCTTGAACACCAAAGGTCTCCTGGACAGCTCGCCCGGGACTGCGGGCAAGGCTATTCTTCTCCTCCGCAATGTAGCGAGGCGTCTCAACAGGCGGGTGCTCATCTCTTCGAGCAGGCAAACCCACCACGTGGGAGAGCCGCATCCCTAAGGGTGCCTCTATTATTTTCAAGGCTAGTTGGCCAACAAAAGGATCCGAGGCTTCGTTCTGCGGTTTGGTTTCTGCCTCTCGCAGGGGGGTTTCCCCGTTGGCAAATCGTACACGTTGAATTCTGTTCCCTTCACCAGGCCCTGAGGCCGGGTTGGCGATCTTGTGAACTTGGGTTCCCAACCCGCAAGCACCTTCCTGCCCGTCGGCAAATTCTCGAAGTTTTTTCGCCTCTTGTTCGAGCTCATTCGCCTGTTTCCGGGCGATCTCAATGAGGTCTCTGCGGAGCTTGGGGGGAGTGGGAATCCATCCCATGTCCCAGTTTGGCATGTCCGGCTGCTCGATGGAGTCATCGGGGAACTCGGGGCCCTTTGTGAATTCCTTCCAACAGGCAGAAAATGTCTCAAAGTAGTTGGGAGATCGCCTCCCCGAGGACCTGAGGCTTGCTGTTGCATCATCGTTCTTCTTGGCAGACTAGAAATTGTTAGTCATCGAGGCGAGTCACTCGCAAAGGACTTCGAAGTCTTACCGACAGTGCATTGTTTAGAGCGTCTTTTGCCCATGCGTCGTCGTCGAAGGATGCCCATTGTCCTGGAATAAACTCGGGCTCTGCCCCGGTGAAGGGCGAATGCCCTCTCGACGGAGCATGAATATCATCGGGACCTAGTGACATCGTAATAAGCTCCTATCTTGTCGGTCAGCTATTGCCCACATTTTCCTTAGGTGTGTGGCGCTCCATTCAGACAATAGATGGACCAAACTGAAAAAAAAAAAAAAAAAACACGCCGCAACGGATAGATTTTGCGGCGCAGGCGGGGATAGAACTTACTTGCTGCAAGACTATATGGACGATAGTTTACAGACAGATCACCAACTCTTGAAGAAGGGTAAAAGTGGTTCAGGACTCGCTCTGACGGTTTGATCTGGTCGTTCTGGTGCGTTGAGAGGTTCGATGTTTGGTTCGGTGGCGTTTGAAGAGGAGCAAACGGAATCAGCGGCAAACCTGTTGAAAAGCGTTAGCGATGACGACAGACCTATTGAAAAGCTTCAGACGGACACGAGGAGGCTTCGTGGCGCTCCAGGGCCGCGTTAGAAAGCTCGTTTGTGCAAAGGGAAAGAAGAGAAACAGAACGAAAGGCCTTCAAACCGGTGGGGACTTGCCAAATGGAACGGCGGCTGCGGATAGTTGGCAATCAGACACCGTTAGCCATAGATGCATAGAGAGGAAAGGAAAGGAAAGGAAAGGAAACGGGCGAGGGGAGACGGGTGTGGGCTTGTTTTGATGACCACCTGTCCGATGGCAGTGAATCGAGGTGAGCAGGTGCAGTGGCCTGGGCAAGGAGAACAGAAACAGATGGAACGGACGAATTACAGTGCAAACAAGGATGCTGGGACGTTCCTTCAACTTCAGACTGCAATGAGTATCTTACTTCTGAAGCGAACACGTAAGATGTGCTCAAAATGGAATAAACGGGAGTGCAGTCAGGGGTCGGGCTTGATAACTCCGACCTACGAGAGATCAAGAAGGGCCGGTTGCTCGATTTGGATGTCGGTGGAAGGAGGTATCGTAGAGAGAGCGGCGGTGGTGATTGTGAAGGAGGAGAAAACGAAACGAGAGCCTCAGGCCAGGTGAGATACCTCTAGTGCTAGGGCTACTGGGGGGGGCTCACACTGGGAAGCCTCGCAGAGCAACACTCCATGACCGAAGTGAATAGTAGATGGGAGAATATCAATACCTGTCAATTATTCGGAAAAATTGAAGCTTCAGATGTGCTGTTTTATTGTTCTTGCACGTAATTCTCCATGGGGAGCCAGGTGGCAGAGTGGTTGCGCGAGCCTCAGAAACGTTGAGCCTGCTCAGAAACGCCATTCAACCACTCAAGCACACTCACAGACCACACTCAATGCCATAAACTTTGAAAAGAACGAAGTACACCCGGAGACCCTCCCGAACAAAGCTGATTGCTCGCAAAGGGGAGCAGCAATCATCCTTCAGCACTGGAGCCTGCCATTCATAGGCACTCCTGCGGGCCCGACGCTGGATGTCTCTTCCCATTGATACCTCAATTCAGCCAAGCTTATGAGAGGCATCTGGGCGTGGCTTCCATGCTGGAAGCTTGCATTGGGAGGGACGGGGATCTAGGGAGGGGGGTGTTCCAATGAGGGGGAAACCCCCTGGTGGACCAGACAGCACGAATGGGCATTGTCAAGACCATTAGCACTTCAAAACATGCTCTTATATTCGAATCGAGATGCCTTCCACTCGTGCGTCTCAATAGAATCGTGTCTCCACGCCGAGTTAGCTGCTGTTCCATCCCGCTACCGACGGCGGGGGAGGTCATCACCTAATCACTGCCTTCTCCCATGTTACAGCAACATGTCTTTTCGAGCCTGGTTTTTTGTCAAATTTGGAGGATGGTAGGCCTACAAGTCGAGCAATTGATGCATCATTGCAGGCAGCGTCTTGGAGTTGTCTAACAGCCCAGTCCACACATTTCCCAAATATCCAAGTACCTTTGGCTCTTCACTCTCGGCTCCTCCGTCATGCCCAGTTAGAACGAACCTTATGATAGCTTTGTGAGATTCTTAGGAAATTATCTCGGTTTCACATCTGGCGAGGCACTTGTTTGATCAGATTCCAGAGGAAAGGAACATCCGCAATCATGCAGTTTTGACAGGACTCGATCCGACCCTCGGCGATTGAGCTCTTGGGTTTCTTAGCGGGCTGACTACCTTAGGTTCCATTGTGCATCAGTACCTAGGTAAGAACGAGAGGTCCAAATTCCAAGGTACTCGTCAATGCCTTGTCCCCCATAGCAAGCTAAAGTCGACAAGCCGCGTTCGATCGTTGAGATACGAGGAAGAACATGCAACACAACCCAAACGCAATGTCACTGAGAGCTACACATGTTGGCAGAAACAAGTTGAATTCAAGAAGAATGAATAGGTGGGCTTCGTTGTTCTCCCGCCGAGAAAAGAAATGGCTATAGGGAGGCGATATTTAGCCTGTCTGCTCCTATTCTGACGCTCAATAGGTGCAGTCGGAAAAGTGGGAGCGGCTGTCACTAATAGCAGGCACGTTTCTCAGGCGCCTTCCTCAACTGACTTGAAGTGGGCAGCTTCAAGCGGGAGTGAGCTGAAGACGGGACCCTGAAAAGCATCGATCAAGCCACATCACGTGCGCAGCCCGCCCAGCTCAGCCACTCTTCATCCACAGACACACACCGCTTCCCCACCAAGACTTTGATTTTGGCCCTTCTTGGCCCAGGCTTCTTGCTAGGTACCAGCCGATGACGCTGCCCTGTAGCTCAAGCAACAGCATCCATCTCAAAGCTCGCGCTTCTCCGTCCTCCACGTCAACCTTGCATCGCACAGCACCGCTCCAGCTTCCGATCCTGCAAGGGGCATCTTCACCTCTCGGATCCCCGCCAATCCCTCCATTGCATTCCCTCCCTTCCAGCCTCACCTCTAATCTCCCCGTCTCGTGCTACCGACCATGGCGACCGTACCAGGTACGTGACCCCTCCACCCGTCCACCCAAGAAGCATTGCTAACTATTTCGGCCGCACAGTCGTTGTCCGGCACCAGGGCAAAAAGTACGATGTTGACGTCGACCTGTCCTCGACCGGAGAAGACTTCAAGCTTCAAATGTTCAGCCTCACCAATGTCGAGCCCGAACGCCAGAAAATCCTGATCAAGGGCGGCCAGCTCAAGGACAATGCCGACATGAGCCAGCTCAACCTCAAGCCCAACCAGTCCATCATGATGATGGGCACCCCTTCCTCTGGCAACACCCTCGTTCGGCCCAAGGAGCAGGTCAAATTCGTCGAAGACATGACCGAAGCAGAGGCCGCTCAGCAGGTGGGCGCTACGCCCGCCGGCCTCGTCAATCTCGGCAACACGTGCTACCTCAACTCTACTCTGCAAACTCTAAAGGGAATCCCCGAGCTTCAGAGTGCTTTGACAAAGTACAGCCCCCCCTCGCCCTTTTCCGACATCATCAGTGGGCTCAGTGACGGCTCCAATGATTTGGCCGCCCAGCTCTCCTCCCTCTACCATAAGATGGGCACAACCCAGGACTCGTTTCCCCCCATGATGTTCCTCCAGGCCCTACGGACAGTGTACCCCCAGTTCGCCGAGAAGTCGAAAACGGGCAATGGCTACGCCCAGCAAGACGCTGAGGAAGCTTGGTCGCAGATCGTCTCGCAGCTGAACCAGAAGCTTCGTTCCAAGTCTTCCGATGACGCCCCTGAAGTCTCGTTTGTGGAGAAGTACATGTCAGGAGAGTTTACGTCGGTCCTAGAATGCGACGAGGAGGAGGCGCGCAACGGCGGAGAGAAGGCTGTTGTCAGTAGGGACGCCTTCAGCAAACTCAACTGCCACATCGACAGCTCGACAAACCACCTCAGAGATGGTATCCTGGCTGCTCTCAAGGAGAAGCTGGAGAAGAAGTCGGATGTTCTCGGCCGCGATGCCAAGTACACCAAGACGTCCAAGATTTCTCGCGCACCCAAGTACCTGACTGCTCACTTTGTCCGTTTCTTTTGGAAGCGAGAGACTCAAAAGAAGGCCAAGATCATGCGGAAGGTCACATTTCCTCAAGAACTAGATATTGTCGAGTTCTGTTCGGATGATTTGAAGAAGGCTCTCATCCCCGTGCGGGACAAGGTTCGCGAGATCCGCAAGGACGAAGAGGACATTGAGCGTTCGCGGAAGAAGCGAAAGCGAACCCACGACCAGGAGCTCGCCGATATTCCAGGCGGCGCTGGCCTCCCCAGTGAGAAGGAACGAAAGGAGAAGGAGAAGGAGGCTGAGAAGAGGGCCAACCAAGGAAAGCCGGAGAAATCGGCCGATGGCGACACTGTCATGGGTGAGACTTACAAGACCGATGCCGAGATTGAGGCCGAGCGAGACGCCGCCCTCTTGGCTGCGAAGAAGGAGCTCTTCGCTCTCATCAGCTCCGAGCTCCGAGACGACGACGGTGCTAACCAGTCTGGATTGTACGAGCTTCGAGGCGTCGTGACCCATCAGGGCGCCAGCGCCGACAGCGGCCACTACACTTCCTACGTCAAGAAGTCAGCTCCCGTGGACCCCAAGACCGGGAAGAAGGGGGAGGAAGATGGCAAGTGGTGGTGGTTCAACGACGACAAGGTCTCCGAGGTTGAGCAGGACAAGATTGCTGGCCTTGCCGGTGGCGGCGAGTCTCACTCGGCCCTGATCCTTTTGTACAAGGCCATTCCGCTGCCATCTGCCGATGGCACAACCGAGTAGTTGGCCAGGCTTGGACGAAGCATATCTTTTGGAGTGCGCGCATACAAAAATGGCCCACAGGCGTTTGTGATGATCTGACTGGAAAGGAAGGACTTAGAGAAATTTGAACGGAACCAGGCATGTTTGCACTAGAGCAACTAGGCGCACGCAGGCAGTGAAGCAATGAGGGAAGTCATTCTCGTAAATCGATTCCGTTATGGTACACTATGATACATGTCTGTCTATTGGGTATCCAACATTGTGTATGGTTGAATGGGGCCGGGACCAATGTTCAATGGCAGTCTTCTTCGCGCGGCAGGTTCCGTGTCATTGCTCTTTGCTCGCTCGTTCGGCTCTCCTAGCCATTTTCTCCTCCCTCCCCCTCACCGTCTCGTGGAAGGCGTCGAGTTTCCGCTGCAGGAGGTCCCGCTGGCCCAGCAAGACCTTCTTCTGGTCCTCGAGCGCGGCAATCTGTTCGGCCGGCGGGGTGGCGCGGAATTGGGAGATGACCTGGCATGTGCGTGGTGCCGTGTTAGTTCTACCGTTTTGGAACAAGAAGAGGAAGCCAAGGAGGGCCGGGGGGAGCTGGCTGACTTCTTTCTTTTCCGTGTCCGTCTTTAATTGGGCGCCGGTGAGGGTGCCGACGAAGACACAGGCTGCAAAAGCGGCGGCCCAGATGCCGCGCTGGATCTTCTGTTTCCTCGTCCACTGGAAGGCCATTGCGGTCCAGGGCTATAAGGACTCGGTGGCCTAGCCGAAGGGGGCGGGGGGCGGTTCGGGGTCGAGGAAGGTCGTCGTGGGCGTCATGCCCTGGGTCTGCTTTCGGCTTGCCCCAGTGGAAAAGCTAGGTTTAGACGGTTGGGGGGGGTTCGGATCAGATCAAGGGCAGGATGCAAATAGGCGCCGGCGTCGGGCTTGGGCAACCGGAGTTTGGCGTCGGAGTCGGAGTCGCAGTCGTCGAGGGCAAGAGTCGTCCGGGAATTTTTAATTCGGTCCGGCCGGCGATGGGCGGCAAAGTGGACTAGCCGTGATCTAACAGACGCTTAGTCAGCGACGAAGATGTAGTGCTGGTAGTGTTGCTGAGAGCGATGGGCAAGGTCAATAGGTACGCTGCCAATTAATTCAAATGACCAAGCTTACGACATCTCTCCCATGATTCAACTCTATTTTACATTGAATCCGCGCAATATCGTGCGGGCTATCAATTCAACGATTGTCGGACGAGATGCCCATTGATAGGCTCTCGAGTTGGAGCCCACCAATCAATGGACTGTTCCTCCATGCGTTACATATAATCCCGGTTATGCAGCTCCCGAGTCCTCACCCGACAAAGGGACCGTGGAATACGTAATTGAATTTTACAACACTCTCCCCTTGTATTCAGGTGCTCCTTCTCGTCGATTCTTGTCCATAAACAAGAGCGTCAATCACGTGAAGATGAACTCGATCCTTGGAGTCGCCCTGACCGCCGAGCGAAGCGGGGTATGGCGGGGGATAGGCATATGGGAGGCCAGCAAAGTGGAAAGAACGCCGGAGCCAGCGAGGAACAATGGAAGGCACTGGTTGAGCGGGAATGAACTGCCCTCATTACGAAGCAATCTCTAAGAAAATACACGGTTTCCATGTCGGGTCGCTTCTCTGCGTGTGGGAAAGTGCCGTCCGAGTTGGGCTCGCTGGGTCATATTCCCCGCCTTCCACTCGGCAGGTGCGATGGCACAGTAATTCGGGAGAGGGGCAACACTAAGACAGGAAGGAACACCTGCCACTTGACTTCATCATCGCCAGAATCTTTCCACGTCATCCTTCTCGTTCATCAGCTCCTTCCTCGTCTCGCATTCATTGACACCCCGTGTGCCAACTCCCCTCTCACGGCAGGCAGTCCATCGAAATACGTCGCCTCCATCTCCATCTTAATTCCGTCCAATCCCGAAGCATCCATCCCCTCCTGTTCGCGGGCATCATCCCACTTGCGTCATATCATCTTCCCACCCAAGAGCTTCGTCTGACCCGGTTACAGGCATCTTGCCTAAATCAATGCTCCTTCAGATACAGCAGGGGCGACTTCAACCGGAAACCCTATCTTCACAATCCGTCCACCCACAGCATCGTCCGCAGCCATCATGTCGACCCCTCGCGTCTTCATTGTCCGCCATGGAGAGACGGAATGGTCTCTCAGCGGCAGACACACGGGTCGCACTGATATTCCCCTGACAGCCAATGGTGAGAAGCGAGTAAGGGCAACCGGGAAGGCTCTTGTTGGACCCGATCGCCTCATTGCCCCCAAGAAGATCGCTCACATGTAAGTTCGTTGGGGTTTCATTCACCGTAATACTTCGAGGGCCATTAGCCAGAACGAGCCATTCCCCTTGACTCACGCATTCCCAGTTACGTCTCTCCTCGCAAGCGTGCTCAGCGCACCTTTGAACTCCTCAACCTCGGACTTGAGGATCCCCTCCCCTGGAAGCCCCACGGAGAGATCGAAAGTGAGGGTCTGCCTTGCCAGGCCAAGATCGAGGTGACAGAGGACATTCGGGAATGGGACTACGGTGATTACGAAGGAATCACCACTGCCGAGATCCGCAAGATCAGGGCTGAGCAGGGCTACAAAGGAACCTGGGACATCTGGAAGGATGGTTGCCCTGGAGGCGAGTACGTATAACCCACGGTGTCACTTTGGACCAAATCCTCCTTCTAAGACCCCAAAAACTGACTTGGGCACAGGAGCCCCAGGGATGTTACCGAACGCCTAGATAGGTTGATCAAGGAGATTCGCGATAACTTCCACAAGCCCGTCATCGGGAAGCCCGCCAGCAAATCCTCCAACGGAAACGTCGTCGTCGTCGCCCACGGCCATATCCTTCGCGCCTTTGCCATGAGATGGGCTGGATACGCTTTGGAGGATGGCCCTACCTTCTTGATGGAGGCAGGCGGCGTCGGAACTCTGAGGTACGCATTTCCCGATCGCATTCACATGTTTATCGAGCCATCTAACTCTTGCCAGCTACGAACACCACAGCATTGACGAACCGGCTCTTCTTCTCGGTGGTGCGTTTGTTGTTGATCTAAACGAGTAGATGATACAATTTCCGAACATCAAGTGCGTCGATTAGATGAAACGCGAGACGTCGAATCACTTGTTAGACTTAATATTTCGCAGATACAGTCTTGTTTAGAGTACTCAATCATTTGAACATGATGCTTCCTTATCCAACTCCCATGTCCCCATCTTTGCCCCGAGCATTTCGGAGACTTCATACGAATGCGCCGTTTTGCATACCAAGAACTTGATCCCGAATAACAATGAACAATGAAGAGAGGAGCTCCGAGTCCTGCCAGGCAAGTTCCAAACAAGTTGCTTCAACTCGGAGACGTTGCTGCTAAGGTGCAGGTGCTGAGCCTCTCGAACATCCGGCGACAACTACGAACAGTGCGATATATGATCCAAGAATGCCATGATGCAAGACTGTGCTTGACAAGGAGCCTTATCGGTTGACGACGATACTCTCTCAAGAGGACTCGACTGCTTCCCATCACATTCATTTCTCAGTGATTCATGCATCGTATCGCCTGTTCAGCGTTCGCCGCATGGCCTGAAAATCCCTTGACTACCTCCGCAACCCCACCAGTGTCCCGAGATATTTACATGCCTTTAGCTAAGAACTCGAGGGGCTAACAAACGAGATGTTGTTCTTGAAACGGAAGGGGCTGGTTCTGACATGGGTTTGCACACAATGGCTCCCCTGCCATGAACTCGACACGACTTTTCGGATATCTCGCGATATAACCACGCCGAAGAGCAAGTCTACGGCTGGTTTCACTTGCTCTCTAGCCATTGCGTTACCATTACGCTATCTGAATGGTTATCCATCATCAGGGGCCAGCAGCCATGACGGGGCATATCGTGAGGACGCGTACGAATGCAGACTATTGCCCGCCGGGCCTGGAGGTTCATGGTAAGTTCTTCGCTTTGCTTTCTTCATAGAATGTGCGGCGCGAACTGACGTATGCGGGCAGGTATACTTGCTTGAACCTACCCGCCATCCAGCTAGAAACCAGCACCAGCAATAGAATTCACAAACTCCGATGCTCACGGGAGTTAATCGACACGGCAAGGTCTAGTTCCGGGACTCCAGCTCAACAGGTTCTTCGCTGCATCCGGCACGTAACGGAAGACGGCGGGAAAGCCAACGGGACCCAGCAGGCGCCTACCTGACGCTCTGGAACGCAGGTGAATCCAGACGCGGCAGCAGCGCCAGCCCAGGCAGACAAGTTCTTTTTCCGGCTGGCCATGGCATGGAAGGGGCCGCACCCGGCCGGTCCCGTCTAATATCCAATATCCCCCATCCGGCTCTCCCTTTCAGTCGTCCCGTCCCTACTAAACCCCAACCCCAACCCCCCTCTTCTAAACCCCATGTCAACCCTTCCCCAAGCAAGACATGTAACATTCTTCTCTGGCACATCCGATGGCACCTCATTAGATGAGCTTGGGAGTGTCTTGGAATGCGGCCAATTATCCGGTTGTTCGGTTTCGTTGGCGGTGCGACGATGGGAACCCAGGGGGGCGGGTGAGACACTGCGGGTGGCCTAGGATAGGGAAAAGCCACGTCCACATTTCTTCAACGATAAATTACGTCGGGTGCATTCGTGGGATGTGAGACGTTCCGCCTCTGTTTAATGACATTCCATCGGCTTCGCGAGACATCGGCTGTGCGCGTTCTAGTGGTTCAAAGAATGTCGCCGTGGAATTCAAATCGTTTGTTGTTGTGGTTACCCTAGACCTGAAGAGGGGTGTCTCTGATGCTATGCGTGATGGCCATATTGATTTGATGCTTTGAAGAATTGAAAAGTAGTTGTCTTGATGCTAGCTGCCTAGAGAAAGAAGGCCCGATGTATTCTTCATATGGCCAACGCTGCCTCAACTGCCTCAAGAGACTCCATCTGTGGACGATATCGAATGGGCTCTATACCTTTGTTCCGCGGGCGATAAACATCCTGCGCTTGAGAGTTGGTTTCTCGCCATGGCCGTCTGCATGCCTGTGGCTGTGGCCGTGGTCATGACCATGCTCGTGACCACCCCCATGCAGAGTCTTGAATTCCACCGGCTCGGCCAACTCCTCAAAGGCAAAGTCACCCCCCACGCCCGCACCCTCGAACATGGCCCTGATCTGGGCCTGCGAGAAGCCGTGGTGCGTCACGCCGCGGTTCTGGCTCTTCTCGTTGTCCATCTCGTGCGAGGCAAAGTCCACGACGAAGAAGACGCCGCCGGGGGAGAGCCGCTCGGCCAACCGCTTGGCAGCCAAGTCGCAGTCCTCGAGGTGATGCCACCCAAGGCCCACGCCGACGAGGTCGAAGTTGAAGAAGTTTGCGTCAGAAAAGGCATCCGGAGACGGGTCGGACGGGTCGGCGAGGTTGCCGTGGTAGGCCGACCTTGGTGCGGAGGATGCCTACCTCAGAGGCACGCATGTCAGCCTATATGTTTTTTTTTTTTTCGTTTTTTTTTACATCAAAGGAAGGGGAAAGCCGCTCCTGACCTCTGCTTGAGCCTGCGCATTGTACAGCTCGACCATCTGCTCGGTGGCATCGATACCAATGCTCTCGGCTACATTCTTAGACAGGGCCTATATTCCGGTGGCCATCAGCAACCACACTTCACAAGCTCCCTTCTGATCGGTACTGACCCTTGAGAGCATGCCAGTGCCACAGGCGTAATCGAGAAAGCGTGAACCCGGTTTCACGCCAAGGAAGGGCGCTCTGTCTTGGACCTCGCGCTCGAGGCGCACAATAGTTGGGGCGTTGTGCTGGTCGTACTGGGCGGCGATCTTACTGCAAATGAATGCACCTGTAAGCGCGGGAAGATGCTAAACAGCCAGCAGAGGAGACACAAGCGGGCGGGCGGGTGTGACGTGTCGGACACGGCTGATGCAGCCAACCACTCGCCGCCACTGGCCACCGAAGTGTCCAAACATGCAGCGGCCTAGGCAAAGGGCCGGACGGGCAAATCTCGCGCTGTTTGAATGCTCACCTAAAGTGCGCCTGGTTCGTAGATAGGATGTCCGTCATGGTGGGCGACCGGGATGCGGATAATTGGAGGATGGCGGTCGCGGCAAATGCGAGTAGAATACCAGTGGCGACGATTGGTTTCTTGATCGAGTCCTTGCAAAACGTGATGGGGCCTCTCATTGTCTCGACTTTGCTCATTCTCTTATAACCATGGCGACGGAGACTTTTCGGACAGTACTCTGTATACTGCCTTCGGTCGGACACTTCAAGGAGGCATTCGCAAGTTTGCGGCTTTCGGAAACAAACATCACAGCTTCGTGCCGCCACCGGAGACATGCCTAACGGCCCCCAGTTGAGGCCAGCGGTGCGGATGCAGCCGCCCGGCCGACTTGTGTGTGTGGCATTTCAATTCCCCTCTTTTTGGTGGTAGTGGTGGTGGTGGTGGTGGTGGTGGGCGCAGCGGGCTTGCTTGCCTTGCAGGAAGCTCTTGCAGCTCTGCTTCGCAGACGTGGCCGTCTTCCATACGCACAACGGCCTCAGGTGTGCGCTCGGTGACTAGGTGCCTCCTCCTCTCCTCCTCTCAGTCAAGTACTCGAGTGGACGCGCACGCACCTCTGTCACCGTAACCGAGCCAGGGGCCGATCACGGGTGATTCTGCGCCTGCACGAGCGCACCGGTCCGCAAGCCGCGAGTTGTGCATGGTCGCAAGTCTCCAGTGGCCATGCCCGAGCCCGTGGCCCATGCAGACGCCCAACGGGGAGTGGTACGAGATGCCATCCTGACTGACTGCCACCTGCACAAATCCCAAACGGACGAAGGGTGCGGAGCACTGCCCACCAGCAAACACGCTGATCCCTTTGTTGTTGTTGTTTTTGTTGTTGGGCTGCAAGAAAATGTAGGGAAGCCAAAGGAAAGAAACCGCACACACACCACCACCACCACCAACAACCAACATTCGCCCTCGCACCTCTGAAACGGACGTTGCACTCGCACAACAGGACCGGCGCCGTCTTCCCAAAGAGAGCACCCAGCAGCCGAGACGCAACCTGGTGGGAAAATGCCACAGTCTGTGTGCAGGTAGGTATACCGATACTTCGTGCGAAGTAACCGCACACACAGCCAGAATGCCCGCCCCCGCTCACCGCTGATTGTCTGGTGCAACAACCAGACGCGCTGCCATCCTTGAGCCCAGCCTCCGCCGCCTTAGTACGCCGTAGCCTGGGCCATGGAGAACAGTAAACCCGTCGAGTCGCCTCATCACATGTCCGACGACGCGCCGTGGCGACACCGACTTCTCTCGAGAAATACCGTCCTCGAGACCGAACCCCGACGTGCCATCGTGTCTCTGCAGCGGAAGCAATTGACCGCCTCTCGGCAAAGACCCGCAACGCGGAGTCAGCCAAGCAGCGCCTCTCGACGGAGCCGGTGGAAGCCTCTCACGGAGTGGCGGTCGCTACCTGCTCGCTTGGCTGGGTGTAGCTTCTGTAGCATCGCTAGCCTCGTGCGGTTGTGTGTGCGGTTGTGTGTCGGCCCCCCCCAGAGTGACAGTGGGTGCCCTGTTGAAGGCAAGGCGGTTGATACAGGGGCCCCGGCCCTCAGAGGAAAACAACACGCCAGACCCGCCGTCGCACTATTCAGAGCGCAGGCCATCTTGCATGCGCGCTAAGTCTCGTGGGCCTGAAATTGCCTTCATGTGGTTCTCCCTTGACTCTCCTCTCATTACCTCTCTCGTCTACCTGCAGCTGGTGCCTGTCGTGTTCCCTTCCATTGGGGGAGGGGGATCTTCGTCATACAAGACCGTTGGGTTGCCAGCTGCTGACGCCGAGCACTGAGTTGCCGAGCCGCCCGTGCAACCACCAGTTTTGTGCTTGAGCCGTAGGGAGCCGCATCGGCCAACGGCCGCCCGAGCAGTAGCGAGGGGACAAAGAGCCGCACGATTCGAACTCGGATGCAAAACTGTCAAAGTTGGAGGGCGGCTGATCTCTGAGGGTCGGGGTCGGATCGAGACGACGACGTGCGCCGGGTGCGAGGGCCATGAGTCCGCACTGTACCGGTAAGTCACTCCGGTTCAACTGGTTTCGCGCCAACTGACCTGGGATGACATGCAGCCGGGCATGGCGCGAAGTGACGGCCGCCGCGCCCGTGAAATTGCGACGTGGCAGGCCATTGACGGGCTCGCCAACCGCGCACCCCTCCCTCCCCTTTGCCCAATTCCTCTTCTTTTCCCTTCCCTTCCCTGCGCCGACCGGCCTCCGTCCGTCCTATTCTCCAGCAACACAGGCACGGGAAGGGGTCTCCATGTGGGTTGAGCACAGAGGCATGGCTTCATCGGCCTCCCGACGGACGGAGCACTCCGTGCAAACATGCCAGCTCACCCTGACCCAATGAACATAGCTGGAGTCGGGAATTGAATGGCCAGGCGGTCCGTGATGGCGTTGGCGGCTTCGTCCAAAGGGCCCAAGGACCATGGCACCCGGGAAATACGGGCCCGTCGCGGGACAGATGCAGGCTACCCGGCCTAACATGGATCTTCCGCATGAGAATTTGTTCACGTGATCTAAAGCGGACGTGTGCGATTGGCGGACCGAGCCTTGTCTGGGGCCGCCCAATCAAACGTGGGTGGTCGAGACTGGGACGATTGCGCTTAGTGGGAGGTTCCGGTCCAGTCCACGGTGCCAAATTGGAGCCAACCCCTCGACGTCTTGGATGGGAAAGGCGCCAGGCGAGGAAAGTGTCGGTGTAAGCTGAACGAGAGACCAGTGGGCTTGCGAAAGGACCCCTCCACCTCCCACGACATCCCGTGTGGCGGCTGTTGAGCAAACACGGTGGAGAGAGAGCCTAGCGCCACAGCCCAAGTTGGCGGCGTTGGTCGACGGAACATACACGAAGGCGACCATTGTGCAGCAAGGCCAATAATCCTGGCACGACGTTGGTCGGTATTCATCTGAATGCCACGACCCCGGTTACCATATCATTGTGTGATGCCAAGCCCTTGTTGGTGGTCGGATCAAACCATGGGCTCGAATACATGGGTTGGCTGCCAAGGAATGCCCCATATTGAACATGATTACTTTTCGTTGCGCATTCGTGTGGTGTGTGCAGAGTAGCATCCAGCTCTTTGTCATGTCACATCGGTCCACTCGAAGAGCTCTGGCTTCGAACCTCGAACCAAAGAACGGCGCATCTCAGGCGAGCCTCCAAATCGCAAGCCTCCCTGGAATCCGTACAGTGCTTTGGCGACGAGGACCAACAGCATTGCACCGTACAGGTACCGTGTCTCTGATTCGGAGAACAGGGATAGGGCGGACTTCCATGGGCCGGGCCGTTTTCAATCTCTCGCTCCAAGCGGCGGCATGGGTGCTCTGAGTTAGTCGCTGACGATCAGTCAGATAGTCAGCCTATTTAAATTGCATGGGAGGCACGAAAAAGCAAGGAAAAGGACCAGAGGAAAAGGAAAGAAATAGCAACTGATTGCCGGAGATTGTTGACACCGGTGATTTTGCCGGTTCCTGAAGGACAGCGACAGTTGTGGCGGTGGTGTTGGGTCGAGGAAGTTGGGGACATCCGGATACGTACCTTGGTACCGCACAAATTTAGCCCTTGTGTTCCCGGGTTTGTGGAGAGATGCGTCGTTTCATTCTCGCAGGGGCCACTCTTACACCCTACTCGCACAAGCACCTCGTATTGAGAAATCATTTGCAAAGAGGAAAATCAAACACGGACAGGTGCGTACCTATCTGTACAACAGACGCTTCAGGCACCGTTCAGGCTACGACCAAGTGGAAGGGAAGCGCTGTGCTCTCTGCCTGCATGCACCTAACGCAGGCTCTTGCTGCGCAGTCACCACGCCCATCTCGTCTCCACAGGCAGGTGTGTGTCAATTTGGCCGTGGCCGGGTTCGCAGAACGACGGGCGCCAAGCGCGACAGGAAAAGAACCAGAAGCAAGGAAAACGGTGGAAAGAGGGGACAAAAACAGGAGAAAGGGGGAAAATAGAAGAGAAAAAAAAGGAAGAAAACAGAACAGAGCATAGGCGCATCCTGGAAGCTCCTTCCAAGCCAGCCAATGTCTTCCGTCACAGCTCTTGCCCAAAGTTTCAAGTGCACCGAAATGGTATCCACAGGAGGTCCAGCGTGGTTTCCCTGGCTTCCCGCCCGCATATCACCCACGAAATTGACAAAATTCCAACCCCGTCACGCTCTCGATTGCTTCTCCGTCGCACCGCTGTAATCATCTTTCGCTCAATGTCATGGCGCCACACCCTAGTCCACAATCCCCGTCTCACCCACCTTGTCCGCCTCGCGGCCCTCGCCAGAGACAAACACGGGTCACGCCTGATCAGGCCCGCCGCTTCTCCCCAGCTCGCGGCTCACCCACGTTGCTACTCCAGATCCGTCTCGGCCCTTCCCCTGCAGCAGCCAAAGGTCATGTGAATTTTCCGCTGGAATGGCAGTCAAACCACCAAGCTGCCCGTCCGACAGCATAGCAGCCTATCTTGCCTTGTCCCGAGCCGGAGACAGTTGCACAGGGAGTTGAAACCATGTCATATGCCGTCTTTCCAGGCGCACAACCGTTGTGACATGGCAACATTTCCGACTATCGTCCCGATGGCAATTATCCAAGACTGGCCGCCTCAATTCGCAAGGAAATTGGCTTCTCGTCACATTGACAGATCTGCTTGAAATCGGTCGGCCAACTAGTTTCAACCGGTGTCTCCAGTATGGCCAACTACCGTCCTGGGATCCCTTGTTTTCAACCTCACTTCTGCTGTCTCGTCCCTTCTCTCCGCCGCCACCAGTCAGGACTGTCCGGATCGAAGTCACTCCTTGTGAGTTGATTCGTCGTCAAGTTCAAGTACGTACTACCACGAAGCCTTTTGGTTCCATCCGTCAACGTACTAATTCTTCCAGCTCACGCCATGGATCCCACGCTGGCTTTGCAAGCACACGCGCTTCATGCGCCGCTTCTTTATTGAGGACCCTCTCCAAGGATCGCTACTCTCACCTCCCACATCCCAATTGGCATGTCAAGTTCTCGTCCGAAGCCAGGCAGATGCCCCCCACACCACCCGTCAGGTTCGATACATCTTGTACGGATACGCACAACAAAGTACGCAGTACAAGGGCAATGTTTGCGTAGTAGTCGGTTTCAACTTGGAGAGCCTTGCTTGCACTTTGTTTGGGTCCACCAAACGGACGCCAGCTCAACCAAGAATCAGGACCGTCTCTCACCTAGGAACAACCAAAAGACCTAGTATCCGAAAACAGCTATTTTTTCTCGGCCAGAAATCAATGCAGATATTGCTCCCATAATCTGCTTTATCAACCTCCGTACCAGCGCATCACTCGGATGGCAACTCTCGCACAGCCTAGAGCAAGGTAGCACCATCTCCTTGTGGCTTCGACCTTGAAAAAAGCAACGAGGCTCGAGCAAGGGATCACGGGGTTGTCCACCGTGGACTAGCCACGTCGATGACCAACATGCATCAGACCTGAAAATGGTTGCTGCGGATTGGCTATGCCGCCTCAGAAGTACGGGTCCATATGCAACCAAAGAAAGCCCGCAACCCAATGAAGGTTCGGTATCCATTCCCTGCCTTCAGGCCAAGTTGCGTGTTTTATCGACCAACGCTCAAACTCAATGACTTGAATATGTGCCGGTTCTGCAACAGAGTTGCGCCAGCTCATCCCCCCCTCGGAGAATGGAGAATACGGCAGGTCGCTGGGTTTTCACATCGCTCAGGAACACCCCGAGTGGTCAAATTATATCTTCCACGTGAAGTGGGCTTGACGCGGTCTCCTAGACCATCCGAGGGATCCCGTCCGAACGACGCACCACTTTCCCCAGTGCTCGGACGGATCAACCCTTGCGGCCCGATGCGCAGCTCGAGGAGGCGGGTCCCATCATGTCCAGTCTGCCGCCCTCAGGATGCTCTGAGAGAATTGTGGTGTAGGTTTCCGTTGTCGACGGGAGGGGGCACCAGAAGGGGTGCCGACATGGACCTCGGACCACTGTCTCGCTCGATTGGTGGCAGGGAAGGAAAGGCTTGGCCAGAGTGATGGTGTCTGGCCCAAGTCATGCCTCGATTTGAGAAGACAAGCGGCGCCTACCATTTGCTGGAGTTGCATCATCAGTTTGTGGACCAAATCTGGCGATCCGACATGCAGTGCGGCCCTGCTCAACCCTCCCAACATCAACCAAGCTTTACACACCCCTCAACTCCCATCTCGAAGGCGGTTGGAGCTGGAGCTGTCCCGGGTCATTGCGATTTGCCGAGATGCGACGTGTTTCAGCGTTGCATTGGGGACTTGTGTTGTCATGCAGGATTAGCGACTGCAGTCAAGACCACCAGTTACGCATCGCCAACATGCACGCAGGCATGATGCGACGCTGGGCTCGAGAAAGGCGTCTAGGCCCTCGGGGCTGTTACCCACTAACAAGATGCGCGGTTCGCAGAAGGCACCGGATGGAAAAGGGTGCGGGCATATTCTCGACAGATTGACTTTCGAAGCCGAGGCCAGCACACTAGAGCTGTCTTGACGATGTCGACACACCTTGGTCAATAACAATGTTTCGCAACCTGACCAGAGCATTGAATTTGCATGGGTCATTCACTGGCAAGCCGGCCTGGAGACGCGGACAGCAGGCACTGTGGAACGACTCGGTAG
The DNA here is from genome assembly GCA_911649645.1 of Thelonectria discophora. NCBI lineage: Eukaryota > Fungi > Ascomycota > Sordariomycetes > Hypocreales > Nectriaceae > Thelonectria > Thelonectria discophora. Next base: position 3,750,822 of record CAJVRK010000012.1, read on the forward strand.
GGACGGGAAGAGCCTTATTGCGGACGGCCCGGGCATCTTAACCCTTGTCCAACAACGCATGATCCTGGCTGCCCTGGCACAGTCCGGCCAAGTCAATTGGGCCTCGACCAAGATGGAGGTCATCCTGACGCAATCAGCCGCGTCGACTTGATGTCCTCTCGAACGTCAGGTGGAGGAAGAAACAACAGAGCAGAAAGATGGCTCGTTTCGGGGCTACGGCCGCGCCCTGCGTGTTCTGAACATCGGTCTCGTTTGGAGATGAGCGGTGACCATCTTCCTCTTTCAGCTGGGGGAGCGGTCACTGGACTCCGCCGGGCATGAGACACCCCCTCCTGGCTCCCCTGTTTCCCTCCCAGAACCAGCTCTGATTGCTCGACACACCCAACACCAAGGGCAGCCCCTCCCGCGCCATGGGGACTCAGCCAGGGGGGAACAAAGGACCTCTAGCAGATGATTGGCCTCTTGAAACTTGTTGGCAAGGCCATCGCTGGTTGTAGCCATGTTTTTTTTTTTGTTTTTTGTTTTTTTCGCTCGCGTTTCCAGAGACTCGGGAGTCCAAGCTCCACACGAAGGTTCGTGACACACAACGGGTTACGGCACGCACAACCATCCGGCATTCTCGGTGCATGATCATTTGGCCACGGCCAGCCCCGGACATCTCTGTCGCCGTGACCATCTGGTCCACCAGTGCTGACGAGCAGCATCTCGAGGCTCCGTGCTATTAGCCGAGCATACGGCCAGCTCCGCGATCGCAAGGCCACTCAGATGGCTCAAGGGGCGCAAACAAAAGGCCGTTCTGCATGAGGGCTGTTGAGGTGGCTGCGAGCAGGTCAAGGTCGCTTACTCCCTCGACACGCACGAAGCGCGCCGCTTTCTCTAGCCTGAGGATGCAACTTTGTCCCAGATTCCAGCCTCATTTCTTCATCGATATCGATCCTTCCGCATACCGCCGATCATCAGCATACCCTCTTTGTGCCTCGGCGAATTGGATGCCCACAGCATTTCCGTCTCAAGCCCATTCCAAACCGCCAATAAGTTCCTCGATGCTCCGATGCGGTGGATAATGATGGATTGCGGTGGCGGCTCGCTCGTGCGGGTCTGGTATGCAGAGATCTGGGAAGAGGAGTCAGGAAACTCCATCCACCCAGACTGACTGACAGGAAAAAAATAAAACGTTCACCAACCCAATCAAACGTCTCCATTCGCCACCTTGCTCTCGGAGGTGATGAAGAGAGCCCGGCACATGGAGGGTTGCATTTGCAACGGGCATTGGAGAAACTTGAAAGGCTTCTATCCCCGCCAGTCCCATACTGGAGAAGTGAGCGATGGAGGGCTGGCTCGGTGCGTCAATCGTCACGCACCAAAGCAATTCTTCCTTTACACGAGGGTGCATGGCTCGAGACAGCACAGCCCCATCTTAATGCGTGCGGCCTATCCATGCTGCTGGGTTTGCCTGGATGAAGTTGTGTGGGTGGTGCGGTGACTGGCAAGCATCCCAAGCCCCCAAGCCGGGGTGAAGCAAAGCGTCATGGGCTCGAAGACGGAACCGACCCGAACCAGATCTGCACTTTCACGAGTTGAGTGGACACGACGCAGCTCCGAAAGCAGTCGAAGCGGTGACGCCTTCAACCCAGAAGCTACGAACAAAGTGGTGGGATAAAATAAGGAGACTGGAAATGCCAATCCGATGCCAATCATGAGCTGGTCTTTATGCAGGCTCAAGAGGAGCAGCAATTGGCCTCGACTTTGTGGGTGACAGGGAGCATAGTTGGGGGTTTCACCATCCATTCTGGCCGCCAGACCCGGCGCTATCTGAGAGTTGCGGGTTGAACCGCGATGCAGGCGGGAGCCGGGAGATGCCACCAAGGGGGCCCGGCCTGTGGGGGTAGTCGACCTGGCTGAGCACCCTTCAGTCATTTCGTCCGCCGTGGTAACTAACGCTGGCCAAACACTGCTTCGTGGTACAGAGCGAAACGTCTTTCTTGCTGATCCTGCAGGCAGTCTGACGAACTCAACGGTGCACAGTGCGACGTGTTTCGAGAAAACAGGCAAAATTGGTTTATCGGAAGACGCCGCATTGCTATGCCCACCTTGCACCCCCCTACCACGGCCGCCCCAACCCGCAGACAAATTTGCTGCACCAACATCGCTTGGGTGGTCGTGCAGGGTAGGCGGATTTGTTAATGCAGCTTGCCTACAACAACCTGACGCCGCGGGGACAGCTGGCGCACCCGTTTGCAAGTCATTGCCCGTGACCCAACAGAGAGCATTGATGGAGATGGGGGACGGTCCCTTCGATCACAGGGTTCCCCCCTTCGCTTGGTGTATTGGATTGGGGTGGTGAACAGGGAGGAACAAGCTGGTCGGGCTCATCACGAGAACTTCTATTTCCAGCATGGGTCGAACGACGCAGGATGAGAGGCCCCCACAATGGTAGTTGGCCAAACCCACGAAGAGCGTTGACCTGTCAGATCCCAAGAATATTTGCATTAACAGCATGACCCTAGCGGATCAAAGCCATGAGAGCAGTGAGACATTCCTAGAAAAAGAGATGCTCAAAAAGAAGTCGCCAAGCGGCTGGAATGTGTAGGAGCGGGAGTAGTCACATCAATGTGATCAGGGGAGGAGCTTATCCTCTATGGCTAGCAATTTCTAAGGAGGTGTATCGTGTCGAGATGGCAATACGTTTCTGGCATTTGTCGGAAAGACGGAAGACGTGCGAGATGAAGAGGCGTGCGGGAAGTACATCCTACCCTTGGAGTACCTCGGTGCCGGCCACAAAAGCTGATACGAACAACGCTGTGGTATGTCGAGGCGATACCTCATTCATCCTCTCCTGCATATTCCTCACCCTTGGCGCCTACGCGGTTTGACCCTTCCCAGGACCGTGACAATTACAGTCTCTCGCGGGGCCGCGGGAAGTTGACGTCGTTTCCGAGCCCTCACCTTGCCATCGCAACATCTGAAACCCTCGCCAATGGTTTAGTGAGTCGGCTTCTTTGATCGCAGTTGCATTGGAATTCTCCTGGCTAGCTACCCTTCGTCCCGTCCTCCCGTGTGATGCCGCCGCGCACTACTGTACGAGAGCGGCACGTCACTTGGTCGCGGGGGTCCCGTTGGGTTAGGCGCCTTCCGGGTGCTTTGTACTGTATTCGTACATGCTTCGTATTTCATGCGATGTGCCACGGCCAGACGATGGGCGAGCCTTGAGGGACAGACGTCATGGCCTGGAAGTCCCCAGCGCCATTCCCACCGCGTCCAGGCCCTCGCCACAAGACGCCCTAAACCTGGCGTGCCGCCCCCGCTGATTGGTATCCCCTGACACCAGAAGGCCGAAAGAGGCTCTAGCGGTTCCCACGGCTTTGTTGCAGGACGGCAGTGGCTTTGAAGACTCGGAGTGTTCACAGTTCGTTTCGGCGACCGCTCGACTGGGGGACATGCTGTCTTACTTGCCAGACCGTGGTTCATTTCAGCACCGCGTCGGGACGACCAGCGCGGGACGGCCAGTCCCAGACGACTCTCCCGTGCACCATGACCTTAGCTGATAAGGCGCTGAGATCAGTCTGGAGTTGGGGAGAGACACGGGCAGCCCTTGGACGGGAGAAGACCCAAACAGGCGTCGATGTTTTCAACCCCGGAGCCGGAGGCATCCCCGTTTGGCATGCCATTGCCAGGGCAAACCGCGGGTTCCTTCATTTCAGTAGTTGTCGGAAGTCGGCCCCTAGCCTCAAGCGAGGCACTCGACTGAACAATGCGATTCAGGTTTGCTAGTGCTTGAATGCCGCCGAGGCCAACTCGGAGGAGGCGAATTTGGTGCTCCCAATGGCAACGGCCGTGGGTGCCTCTGGGAAGCGGGAGGGGTGGCCAGTGGCTTTTGCAGTACCGCCGCGAACTAGGCAATGCAGAGCAGAGCAAGCAAGCAGGCAAGCAAGCAAAAACGAGAGAGAACCAACGAGGAGCTGAAAATGGGAAACTGAGAAAACGGGAGAGGAAGCGGTCGAGAACGGTTGGCTGCATGAATGACAGCAGAGCAGCCGGGTCAGCAAAGACGCTAGCTGGTTCCGTCCTGTCCCAAACTCGACGACAACTCAGGCCACGGCCGAACCCTGGGCAAATGGCTCGCAAGAACTGGGTCCAGGGCTGGGAGCCTGCCTGTCTGGCTCACCAGCGGTGTCGACGACATACAAATTCATACAAAGGAGACCAAAGGACATCACGGCGGCTTCGAGGTGCGTGCGGCCCATGTTTGCATCGACTTCCATCCTCTCTGTCAAGGTCTAGCAGAAATGGCCAACGCATGCTGATGAGGCACAGAGAAGACGAGCTCTGTTGGACGCACGCCACATCCATGTCGGTCTCACGCCCACCCAGGCTCGTTTAGTTCCACCCCCCTTTCCTTGGAACAGGTCGCGCCTCTCCTCTCGCAGCCCTCGCACCTCGCACAGCAAATGGTCGTGCGTCCTGCGGCGCGTCTCTGCAACCCACCGTCGGGAACAAGCGCGGGAGACCCCAGACAAGAGCGAGAGCCCTCACGGCTTCGAAGCCCCAACCCCAAGACTCCCCTCGGCCTGACAGGGACCCAAGGAGAAAAAGAGACCCAGCATCAGGGCCCCGGCAGGGCCCCAGCAGCGCCCGACCAGGTGCTGATTGGGAATCTCCACTGGGAGCTCAACGGGCTCCAGCATTCGCTCACATCCATTCCCCCATCTCATGCTGCATCTGACTGCTCTAGCCTCTTACATTCTCCTTCCCCAGTGCAACACATGGCCGGGAGAAATTTCCTTGTCGTCATGTGATTGCATCAAGCCATCTCGCCGAGGGGAAAAGGGCCCCAAGGGGAGTGCTACCCCTACCTATCGAGTGCTAACTTTGGACTCAGCGGGCTTAAACCATGCTCGACCATGTGCTGGGTTCCTCTCTGTGGTGAATTCTCGATTCGTTCACCTGCATTTGCCCATGCAGCAGCCATTTGTCCATTCCCCTCCATCATCATCAATCCCTTACTGCGCGCACACGTACAAGCCTCGCACTGTACCGCCTCGAACCCTTTGGCTGGGGAAGAATTGATGCCCTCCTCGCTTCCTCGACCCTCCCTCACCTGGCGGATGTGGCGCGTGCTTGGGAGGCTCGTCTCCCCCCCCCTTTCGAGGCACCGATGCGATGCGCGAGACCGTCATGGCTGTTGACTTGGACTTCGGTCTCCGTCGGTTGAGCCCTTGTTCACCCCTCCTCTCGTGCCTTCTGTTTTCGGGCGCTGACGGGTCAGCATGCGTGCATGCCTCGTGAGAAGAAAGCCGTTACGATGGCATATCAGCACGGCGGGTTAGGCAAGTCAAGCGAAGCGAAGCGAAGAAAGCAAGCAGGCAAGCAAGCAAGCCAACAAACAAACAAGAGAGCAAACAACTGCTCAGCTCGAGATCCTCTCTGGGGCTCTGGAGGGTCAGAGTGCCCGGGCGGGCTGTAAGACCCGTGGACGGACGGCCAGGAACGACACCATGTGGTGGCACCTGACGGTACCCCGTAGCTGGTGAGCTTACTGTACCAGGAGTGGAGGGATTACCTCGATTTTCAAGCCTCTAGAATTGTTAGACACGGTGCCAGACAGGTATCGGTTGGTACTCCGGCGGTGTCCCGGACTCTTCCCACACGCACATACACACATTCGAGAAGAGTCTCCTCGGCGGCGCCCTCCGCCGCCGCCCGCTGCAGAGACCCAGTCGAAATCTGGTCCGCTATGACTGCAGAGGCTGGTGCGCGTCGGCTCGGGTGCATCTGAGGTGCTATCGACCACACCCGCTCTGGCACCGCCGCTACGCCCCAGAGCCACATGAAGCCGTGAATCCTTCCTCAGGCTGCTGCTGCGACTGGACCTTGTCGACGCAGTACCGGGCAGAGCCCATAACCCAGCAGGCAGAGCCCACATCGCAGCCACACAGCCAACCAAGGCTACCCACAACCCGCGACCGACAACCTGGCGAGTCTTTGCTTTTTCCTGGGCTGGCTGAGATTTCTGGCTTCTGGCTCGCGACTGGCTGTCACGGGTGCCGCCCATGCCCGACCTGGCCTGACCTTGACATAGGCTCTTCCATCCCGCTGGGACGGATACACGACAAGCCCCCCTCGATACAGTCAACCAACCAACCAACCAACCAACCAACCAACCAACCAACCAACCAGCGCAACGCACTCCAGTCACACTTTTCCCCTCCTCTCCTTTGCCGTCTGCATTCAGACCCGGTTTACTCTCTTTCATCCTCTCTCCCCTCGCACCCCTCCCATTCTGCCACCGGCGTCTCCATTATTTTTCCTTCTTCAGGCTCCTCCCGTCAACCCTCACCTCATCGCGAAGGCTAGGCCGACTGCGCTTTCTGCCATCTAGGGACGTTGTTTGCTCTCTTCTTTGATACTTTTGGCATTGCCCTGCAGATCGATTTCCCGTCCCCGAAAGCTTGACGCCAATTGATTGGGTGAGGGAGAGAGAGAGAAGGAGGAGAAAGAGGCGGCGCTCGGCGAGTGGCGGTGGTCTCACCGGAGGTGGACAATAGCCAGGTCGGCCGAGTTCCCCTCGAATGAGGTCCAAAGTCCCAACCAACAAGTTGTTGCTGTTGCTCGTCCTGCAAAACCGACCGGCTGGTTCTGTCTACTATCTGGCCGGTCCTTTTGACTTGGGGCCCGCTGTGTTATGCCTTGAGGACAAGGCGTGACCTCGCGCGTCGGGGTTGCAGGGCCGGCGAGGCTGGTTGTGGCAGTCGTGTCAGACGGAGAGCGAATTGGGTGAACCAACAGACCAAGGGAAGACAAGCACAGTGGACCGTCATATCCCTCCCCGCGTTGTTGGATCTTAGCATTACGATGAGGAAACGAGGCCTTCATGGACGGCCGTCTCTGGCGACAAGGCTTGGCGGCGTGACGCGGCCGGGCTAGGACGGGCAGACAGGCGGAAGGAGGCACAATGCGAATACAATGAGGGTGGTTGCTCATGGGGTTTTGGACGGCTCTTTGTGAGCAAAAGTGGCACAAGAGGTTGAGGTAGGTAGTTGCAAAGAAGTGTCTGGGAAACCAAGACGGGCTGGTTCTAGAATAGAGAGGGTACCTGATTGAACGGCAAGGGCTCAACCCGAGGCTGGAACGTGGTTGGACCGGCCAAGGAAGAGGCAACAGCCTCGAGCGCCATGGTGATTGAGCGCCTGGGTGTTTACTACTAATGTACCGATACAATTTGGTGCTCGTGTGCGACGCGAGTCGATTCCCGGAGCAGCCAATGGCCCGGGGTTAATTGGACCAAGCCTCGAAACAAGCCACTGGACCAAGGCGAAGAAAAGAAGCAAAGAAGGGAAAGAGAAAAAGGCGGTTCTTTCCTATTGATGGATGGATGGCTGGCTGGGATTTGGAGCGCATACCGGCCAAGGCCACGGGCAGGAGCGCGCCAGTGAGTGCCTGCTTATATTAGGATGCAGCAGTCGAATTGCCAGTCCGTCCAGCTCCAGCGCAGCTCCAGCGCACCTCGCTCCAGCGCAGCACTCCCATCCAGTGCTCAATTCAGCGGTGCAGTCAAGGAAATGTCTGGGCGCACACCCCCCCTCCCCTTTCCAGGTTCCTCTTGTTAGCACAAAGAGCCCCAGGCCCCTTGAACTGCGACCCCCCCTCCCCCAAGACAAGGGGACCCCCCTCCCCTCTTTCGCCGCCGCCAATTTTCACATCTCTTTCTTCCTTTTCTCTGTTTTGGCACTAAACTCGTCTGTGCTAGCTAAGCCGGCTCCCTGGGAACGGGACGACACACCGGGCCATCCGTCCCCATTTACATTCCCGCCTGCAGTCCCCGCCACTCGCTCTTTCCCAGGCTCCCCAAGGGCCAAACATGCCGCACCTGCCCAGTGCCCGCCAGTCTGCCTGCTGCTGCACCTGCTTCTGCTTCTGGAGCTGCTGCTGCTGCTGCTGCTTCCTTCCCACCTTGCACCGCGCGCGCACCACGCACACTACGTACCTGGCACATCCCTCTCCCATCTCTGGCACCTTCTCGCACATCTTTCGCACCCCCCCCCTTCTCCGCCTTCTCTCTCCCCTCTCGTCTCTCTTTCTCTCCTCTCCTCCTCCTTCCTCTGTGCTATTACTCTTAAACCTCGCAGCCCTCTCCTCACACACACTCTCACCTCTTCCCTTCTTCCTTCTGGCCGCAGTCTTCTCTTGTCCGTCTTGACTGACTTTGATGGGAAGGGGGAGAAGAAGATCCAAAACAATACCCAATTCCAGTGACTGACAGAAGAAGAAAGAATTTCGAGTAACTTTTGCCCGCCAGCTTCTGTAGGCTGCTGCGTCTCCCCAAAAGAACCGACGACAACCTTTTTTTTTTTTTTTTTCTCTTTTTTTTTTTTTCCCTTCCCTTTCTTAAGCTGTGCCTGCCAGCACACACCTCACTCACCACCACAACCCAACGCACCTTCCACCGAACTCTCAGCCCATCGTGGCCAACTCCCAAACGCGTCGCTCACCCACCACCAAAAAGAGTCTGTTCTCTTCCTCTGGAAGCCTTGTACTCGACCTTCCGGGTGCAATCACGCAAACTTGAATTTGCCCACCGAATCTCGGCATCTGCCACTGGACGGACCACCATCGACTCCCCATCCTCGTTTGGCAAACCTTGGTCTGCAAGTGCCGCGGCATCTTCACAACACTTTTAAGCGTGTTGGGAGCAAAACTTGTCGACGCTGCGTCCGTGTCTGACGCGAGAGGTCTAGTGGTCAGAGTTTGTTGCAGCTTCTCCCTCATCACGGATATATGCTGTCGGCCCCTTCCCTGCCGTCCGCATCTTCTTTCCGTCCGCTCCAACTATCGACCGCCAAGCTTGGAATCCGCCCTCATCTCGATCCGAGACATCAATTCTTGCCTGGCCGCCCTCCATCGCTCTGGCTAACAAGAGGCTATTCGCTAAGGGCACCATCTACTGAGTATTTCACGTTCTCTTATTGAACGTCGAATTACTTTAGTTCGGCTGCCCTCGCTCCTTCCTCTGACCCTCACTCTCACTCTCACCCTCACCCATTTCTTGTCTCCCGCAAATGCTATCTTGCAGGCCTGCCGAACCTCTTCCTCTGTCGCGCAGCAACTCAACTCGGTCACCGCTCAGCTCGCACCCAGTGTGGTTCGAAGACGAGCGTAGAATGGCCGACGACAGTTATCGAAAGGAGTATCCTCAGAACAGTCGTCCCGAGGATTCCCAGGCCAGACCGCCGCCGTCTCAGTACCCTCCGCCCCCTCAGGATAACCCTCAACAGCGGACAGCGGAAGCGCCTCCATCCAGCATGGCAGCCTCGGTCACTCTTCCGTCCATACATGGCGGCTATCCCTACAACCAAGGCCGTCCTCCTTATCACGACCCCCGCTATGCTTCTCCCGCCGCCGTGAACGGCTACCCATCTCCCAGCCAGCAGCAGCAGCAGCAGCACCCGCCGCCGCCGCTTCCTCAGCAGGCTCAACAGCAACAGCCGCCACCTCAGCAGCCTCCTCCCGGTCAGCCACAGCAACCTCCGTACCTCCCTCCTCTTCAGCCTCAGTCTGATCCTCGCTCCCCTTATCCCCCACCGCAGGAGCACCGCTACTATGATGACCGCCGTCCTTATCCCCACGATCCCTATGCGGCGGATTACTATGGTTACCGTGGCCAGCCGCCGCCGCCGCCGCCGCAGGGAGGTCACCCACCGGGTGGCGTCTATCGTGACTACCGCCCAAACTACCCCCCCGGAGTCTACGAGTATCCTCCTGTCGGACCTCCAGGCGCCGCCCCTCCCCTGGCACAGGCAGCCCCCAGGCAACGTACGTCTATTGCTTGTAGGTATTGCCGCAAAAGAAAGGTAAGTGAAGGATTCCAAGGGCTTCTTCCGCTTCGAGATTGGCTGACTGGCCCAGATCCGGTGTAGTGGTTATCAGAGCGCGCCAGGTGGCAAGTGCCAAAACTGCGCCCGGATGAATCAAGAGTGCATCTTCCAGCCCGTGTCTTCGTCGAGCTCCACCGCCTTCATCCCCGTTTCTGCTGTCCCGGGCGGCGTTCCACCGGGTACCCAGCTCTTCGGGGCGTACGGGCAGCCGCTCGCTCCCGGCACCGTTCCGCCGCACCCTTCTGCTCCCCCTCCACACGGCCCGTCCCCTTCTCATGGTGGTCCTCCTCACAGTGCCGGTCCTCATCCTCCGGCTCACCACGCTCCGGCTCACGGCGGTCCATCCCCTTACCAACAACATCCTACTTCGGCACCACCAACGGCAGGGCCGGCGCCGTACTATGGCGTCCCTGTTCAGTCGCCGACTGGATCCTATTCTTCGTATGGCGACGCTCCTCGACCGACCGATGACGGCCAAGTTACCGGAAGGCGTCGTCGCAGGACCTCGGAGGAACAGGAAGAAGGGTATCGACTGCCGCCGCCGCGGCCGAGCAACGAAGACGACCCGCGACGACGATCTCCAGCCGAGTTCTCGAACAACAGCAGTTCCGGCGGACTTCCCTACAACCCGTATCCCGGAGCCAAGCAAAGTCCCATCAGCTCTGCAGCCAACGTCCCGCCCGCGGGAGGAAACTTTCCAACAAGAGCTCCCGCCAGTCGATCTCCACCGGGACAGAACGGGTCCAGCGGAACTTCTACCCCAGCTCGAAGTCAACAGCCACAGAAGGGAAACTCTTCGGTCATGAGCCTGAGCAACCTTGTGACAGACATTGACAAGGGCATGATCGAGCGACTGAACCGAACGGGAGATCGAGTGCTTCCTTACCCCGAGCAAGCGAATCAAAGCCAAACTCCCAATAAGGACACGAACCCCAGCCAAAACGGATCCTCCTAGGCGACGATTCTTCACGAATGCTAGATGTATTGATGCTGCCGGACAGGTCAACTTATGACTCAGGGCTTCCTTGTATGGTTTAATCGCGACACCGCTCGTCTCGACGGCTGGCGACGGCTAAAACGACGATGCGATTCAGTTCTCTCTATATGATCAAAGCAAGAAACAAAGAAAAAAAACAGATTCGACATTTTTCACACCGACCGAGCTCTCTCTCTCTTTTCTTTGAAACAAGCAGCAGCACGTCAGCAGCGTTTTCGACAGTCGAAATGGCAACTGAGTGGTTTTCACGCAAATTGTCCTCGATGGACGCAACAACGAAGCAGGTTTCGGCGAGAAAAAAAAAGGAGAAAGACCAAAACAGAGACGGGAAAAAACGACGACTCCCGTGGCGATACAGGACAAGCGGGCAAGTTCTAGAGAAGACGCAGTTTGGCAACGAACACCATGAGCATGATGCCTTTTCCACTCCTCCAGGTTTGCTGTTTCCTGCTTTGTTTTGGGTCGCAGCTTGTCTTTTCGTGTTTTTGGTTTGGTTCGATTCTCCGTTTCTACTTTTCTCTTCTTTTCTTCTCTCTGTCGAGGATTCACGTCCTCAAAAAAAAAAAAAAAGGGCAGCAGCGTCTCGCGGTTGCCACGTTATAATGGGTCGGTCAGTTTGTTTCTAGGAAAGACGGATACGCCTCACGGCACCACGGTTTTTGATTTTACGCGCCCAGTCTAATGCCTTCGGATTGGATTTCGATTAGTGTTTATTTTGTTTCTCTCGAGGGCGACGGGATGGGGGAAGGGGTTCTCGGTGTGGCTCTTGATTTATTTCATGTCTATTGTTTTCTCTGCTGTTTCGACAAAGATTTCCCGTCTTCGCGTCTCGGACGAAGACTAGCGCAAGCGAACAGGAAAAGCGGCCTGCGGTGCTCGGGCAGGCGTCAGATGTTTTGACGATGGACTGGACTTGTGGCTGGCAGGGACGGAACGGACAAGGCAGGAAAGGGAAGGAAGGAAAGGAAGGGAAGGGAAGGGGGGGTAGGTCAGGGTAGGGCAAGCTTGGTAACGAAAGGGAGGGATGGCAGCGAATAGTGGCTGGTGGTGTTGGGTCAGGTTCTCTGGTTCTCGGGCTACGTAGCAGGTGGTGATTAGGGAGGTGAATTGATAGCATGCTCGCGAGATTGGATGTTCGTTTGGTCCAAGTCATTCCCCTCCTTGGGTGCTTGATGTCTCCGGCCAATCATGTTTTCAGGGTCCTTGGTCGGCCAAGGATCAAGGGAGACGGAGAGGAGGTGTGGAGGTGACATGTGTCACCCGAGGACTTCCGGACATTGGTAGGTAAGGTACAGTACTATAGGTATTCACAGAGGGAGAGAGAGCATTGGTTATGGAATTGGATGCACATGACGGGCGGGAGATGCAGGGCCACGGAATGAAAAAAGACCAGGCAGGCACCTTTTCGCCCCGAAGCCGAAGCCGGCGCTGGGGCCCTTCCCGCCCATCCACTGGGAAATGGCAGCGAGTGAGAGGAGACCAAGGAGAAAAAAAAGGAACGGTAGGCTAGTGAGAAGAAAAAAAAAAGGGCGCGACGAACGGGGACGCTCACAAGGGCGACGGGCGACGGGCGATGGCAGCCGGACGAGGGCGGAGGCGGGGTTTTGCTTGTTCTGGCCAACGGGGGGGAGTAGGGAGTGAATAATTACTGAGGAGAGAAGGGGTGGGGGGTGGTTGGAAAAGGAGGAGGAGGAGGAGCAGAGGAGCAGAGGAGAGGTGGAGAGGGAGACAGAGAAAGAGGGGAAAGGGAGCTTCTTTGGATGAGGCGGCAAGGTTTGCGATTATGGGATGGGCAATGAGGGCTACGTTACTGATGTTGAATAGGCCCGGGAGAAAAGAAGCCGGCGTTTGTTTTTGTTTTTAAGGGGGGGGAGGAGGGCAGATGTTGGAGGTTTGTTGTAGGATATGTCTGGTAGGCGAAAAAAAAAAAAAGGAGGGGGGGGGGGGGAGGAGATTGGTGGTGGCATCAAGACGACTTCAACCAAGTAGTTACGAATCACTCCATCTGAACATTGTAGGCGTATTCTCCCAAGTAAACAAACGACGACCGAGGAATTCAACCAACACGTACTGTGTGCCCTTGTCCAACTGAAAAGATGTGCAAAACAAATACCCAAAGCCATTCTCCGCATTCCTCTCGAGGTCCGTCCCGTGCCATGTCCCGACCCGGATACCTGGATGCGGATGGAATGCGGCACGAGGGAAGAAGCCGGTGGCGATGCTTTCCCTTCCTTTGCTTCTTTTCTTGTTCTGGTTTCTACGTTCTGTACTTCCCTTTACTCGATTTACGCCCTCCACCAAAAACGAGATAGACTTTGCCTCACGAACCAAAAACTCTCCTCTACGGTTTCTACGCTCACGCCGTATGGGCCGCTCCCGCAAAAGAACCAACGGACCAGTCGTCAACCTCGTTCTGGGCGCCTCTAAGCCATGCCAAACTCTAGGCCTGTTTCTTTCTTCTTGTTGTTTGGATCCTTATTGGGGGCTCTGGAATGCAAATGACGCCCGCGCTGCCTTTGCCCTTCGGGAGTCCGACGGAGGTTTGGAACCAGACCATCGGGATACGGGGCAAGGCGTTTTTGTGTTTTCACTCTTTCCCTCGTTTGTTTCTTGCTTTATTCATTCTTTTCGTTCTTCGCGTTCGGGGAGGCGGGCTGGCGAAACTGTTCGGCGACTAAACCTTGGGATCGTGGCTTGGGGGGTTTCGAAGGAGGCTTGCGAGGGCTTGGAGCTTGAGGCTTGAGGCGAGGCTTGAGGTTTGGAGGCTTGAGGCTTGGGGAGTTCCTTCGGGGCGGCCGTGGCCGACGAAGCGCCTGATGAGCAGGGCTTGGACGAACGACTTGGAAGAGGTCAGCCTCGTTTTCTTTCTTTCTTTCTTTCGTTGACGGAAGAGGCGACAAGTCACGAGACACGACACGACACGGCACGACACCACCCGACACGGGATATGGGGGCGTGTCGGTTCCTCTTCCTACCTCTCGCTTTGGCCGATCTGCTCCAAAGAAAGAGACACGTTGGGTATTCATGAGTCGGTTCGTGTTGATTTTCGTGGCGACAAGGCGGCCGAAAGAGAAGACCGGCGGTTTCGAAAAGGAGAAAGGGGCCCAACAAACACCTTGGCGCCACCGGGCTCTTGACTTCTTGGCCTTTGTCAGTGGTTCTGTTCGGTTCGAATGGTTCCCTTTTTTCTTTGCCTTTTGTTCTACTGCTTCGAGCCGAGAGGCCCGCGCCGCAAGGGAAAAGAAGACTGGCCCCTCCGGCTCTCCCATCTTTTGCCCAGCCGGCCGATGCCCAGAGGAAACCAAGAGACAAAAGTTTGGTTGACCAGCGGGAGTAGTCCCAACGTTATCGGAGCCGCTGCTCCCAGCGGTAGCCGAGTTGGTTTCTGAATGGTGCCCTTTTCGTAATGGAGGGTGGGAGAGATGAACTTGGGAGAAACTTGAAGAAAGGTGTGGGCGGCTGGAGATGAGGGAACGGTGAAGGGGGGAGGGGGGCTTTGGACTCATTGATTAAAGCCCCCCTTCCTGTTCCCTCTTCTCCCTCTTTCCCGATGGTTTTGCTTCTTGGTGACATTTGCAGGACCGAGTTCGTCCCGTTTGTCTTTGGAAAGTCTTGCGTGGTAAGGGAGTGAGTTTTTAAAGGATGATTCACAGACACACCCCCTTTCCAGCTTGTGGAGGGTTAGTACCTTAGTACAGATGGCTGACTTGGTTTCTAGTTTCTCTACTCAGTGACGAGCTGGCCTGGATGCCTGCTTACGCGTTCGTTCTGTCGTCGTCGAAACACGAATCCAAAATGCCATTACAAAATCGCGATTAGGAGAGCACGAATCCAATATGCCATCCCAAATCCACGATTTGGAGGGACGAGCGAAGCCGTCAGAGACAATACCAACCTACTTACCTTGCCTCATGTCTTTCAGGCGCGCTGGGACGGAGTTATCGACGCGATGGTTATCGACCAGACTCGACCATTATCGAACAGTTATACATCACACACACGATCTGAACAGTCGGACCCATTCCTCCCCTTTATCTCGACAAAGTCGACCATGTACAAGTGTACTCGTTGAGCCCCATCGACTAGATTTCCATCAATGGCAATCGGCCGACGTCGAACCAATCACATACACACATCAGAAAGCGATTTGGGTAGTTCGTACCAGTCCTCTCTTATCCAGACGAGGTGACGACTGTACAAGTGTCCTCGTTGAGCCTATCGACGCTGCTGTATTGCAACCGATGGCATCGGCCGATGTCGAACAGTTATATGAAAAAAAAAAAAAAGGTTCGAACAGTCGGACCATTCCTCCCCCTATCCCTGCGATGTGCAAGTGTTGTCGTCGAACCCATTTGTCCATCAACACTATCCCAATGAGTGCTGCGAATAGAACGAAAACAGCCTCTCGAACACGACCGTGTTGTTGCATGAACCTCGTTGTCATGTAGCTCAAGGCATGACACGTCATGTATCTGATACGCGTTCTACACGATACAACCGCGTTGTAACCCCCTCCAAGCAAATCCTATTCCTATCCCCATGCCTGTCAGGATAGGATCATCCCTGCTCCTTCCAGACGGTCGAATGCTAACCAACAAACATCAACAACAACACCACCACCAATACATGGCATCCCGTCCCTCCACGAGGCCCTTTCCGTCCCTTGCGTAAAGCCGTATCCCTCGACGCCTCGAATCAATCAAACAACGCCCAATCAATCCCCCATTTACGACCCCCGTCATCCCCCCCCTCACACAGTGTGGAGTGAACGCATACCCTCTCTCTTCTCCTCTCTCGGATCTCCGGCCCGAGACCGCATTAGTCCATTTCGAGTTGTCCTGTGACCTGAAGCGCGTGCGGGCGAAGTGGGTTCTCGCGGAAAAAAGAACGAGATTAGAAAAACCCTTGCGACATGGCGATGGCGGGATGGCAAGGCAAGGCTGGATTCTAGAGAGCCTCGCGGTAAGGAGGCTTCTCGTCTGATTGGAGTTGTGCGGAAGAGGGAGGTGGGCTGGTAGGGGTGCGGCGGCGCGAGGCGGGAGAGTGACCGAGGAAGAATCAAACGTAGAACGGGAGAGCTTGTGTGGCTTGCGGGAGTGGCCTAACTTGTTGGTCTCTTGTGACGTTCCATCTTATGCCTTGCATTGTTGTAAAGAATGCCAGTCCCATCTTGGCATCATGTCTTTTGCAATACTCATCTTCAGTTTCCCTAATACACATGACGGCTCCAGTCTCTTCATATCGCATCACCTACCTGACATGGGATATGTTGACCAAGAGACTAGCCCGAGTAGTATAGACAGGTGCTGCGTGTAGAGCACATATTGCATTCCATGTCACCAGATGATTAATTCTATCGCTGGAACGACCGGCTTACTGCTAACCGTTTGAGTCTGATCCAGCCAATGCCCCGCGAGAGTAGCCCCAACAAACATGAAGACTCTCTCACTAAACCACTATTCGTTCTCACAAAGCCTGATCGTGTATAAGAGACGCTGTAATTTAAAACCGGGATATGGAATAAGCAAGACCCCCGAGGCTAGCTGCCTGTTGGTTGGACTTCATGTCGAGATGACTTACCCTAGAGCTTCCCCGCATACCACCGAGCTCCCAACACACCCCTTTTCAGCATCGCAGAACATTCACATGCTTCTGGGCTGTAGAATTGAATGGTATCGATAATTGATTATCTCATGTCTCGATTTTGCAATCTAAGCCTCGAGAACCCCCCTCTACAACCCATCTATCGTCTTGGTCTACGTAACGTCGTTTCCTGTCATGTGCCCAATTTACCTGGCGCCTCATCTTTCATCCTACACCACTTCATCTTGTGATCCTCCCCCCTCCGATGTTTAGAGCCAAGCTCCGATCTTCCCTCAGGGGTCTGGACTCGCCCGCCGGCTCGAATTCTCTAGGCACATCTCCTCCCGTACCTCTAGCCGACCGTCATCGTCTCGCTCCATGACGAAGCACCGCTCTGCGTAAATGCCCATCTCGTTGAGTCGGTGCCACGCGCCGCCCAGCCGTCGCACCATGACTCGCTTCCACCCGCCCACGTTGATGGTGATGCGCCGCCAAGACATTGCGAGCAGCTGCTGTCGCGTCTGCACGAGGAGCCGGAACGTCTGCATGGCCGCCTCATAATCCTCGTCCACACCCGCGGCATCTTGGTCTTCGAGGGGCTGCACCACGGTTTGCACGTGCAACGTGAGAGTGTGAAGAGCCGGAAACGCGCACGCTGCCTGGAGAAAGTCTGTCGGATTGCATGTCCCCACGTCCATGTCCAGCTCCAGCGTGTGAACGCACGTCATGTTCCGCGACAGCAGCTCAACGTTGCTCGCGCTCAGCGTCGGGCACTGCCCGTCATCGTCTGCAAAGCCAACGTGGTCCCGCAATCGTAACACCTTTAGTGAGTCTCGGTGCTTCAGGATCCCGTCCAAAGGGAATAGTTTGGTGTGGCAGGTAATGTCTAACACCTCGAGCGCCCGAACGTGTTTCTTGACTAAAAGGTACAGGCCATTCGTTGCCTCTTGTCTTCGATCAGAGAGATGGCTGTAGTTCTCCACGTGCAAAGTATGAAGATTCGCGAGATCGGCAAAGGAAACGGATGAGAGAAAGTTGAAGACGGGAACCGAAATCAACTCGAGCGATTCAAGCTGCGAAACATCCCAATGCTCCTTCACGTCTTGACTCGAGTGTTTCCAATCGTAGGATCGTAGCAATAGATGCGTCAACGGGGGCATGCGCTCGCCGGGTTCAAAGTCGAAGCTCGTCCCCTGGCCACGGTCCTCGTAGTGTAGCGTCTGAAGCTGACATGACTGGAGGAGGAGGCGTTTCAATGACCCGAGCCGAGTGGAGAGGGTTGGTGAAGGGCTCGTCAGCTTGAGCGAAGTCAAGAGGCGTGGGGGGATTGCCCTGGTGTAACAATTGCGAGGGTTGTTATCGACCTCGCTCAGCGGTAGATTCTCAACGTAGAGTACCGTGTCTCTGGAGCTTTTGTGTCTGAGATTCAGGAAATCAGACGGCAGCCACATGTCAGAGGCATGAAAGTCTCTATCGGTATACTGCCACCTAAGCAGGTACACGTTAGCATCCCAGGGCCAAGCCGGCGACCTCACATACCTTATCGAATAAAGTCTTCGGATTCGAACAAGTATACGGTTCACACCCTCAGGGTCGAGATTGCCCGGAACGACAGCATGGCTTGTATAGGCAGCAATGTTGTCAAAGGCACCGAGATAGAGTTGCTCGGCATCTGGGGCAACGAGCCGCTCATTCAATGTCAAGACCCTATAGGCAATCGGCATTGCAATGGCATCGAACCTCCTCGATGCCAGGCGCACAGACTTGAGGGCAGGCAAGTCCACCTCTCGAAGCTAGGAGACATTGGTGTTAGTCGAGATGCGGCCGCGGACGGCATTGGGATATATGCAAGAGCTATGACCCACCTGCTCAAAGATGAGGGCTAAAAGTTCTGAGCTGAGGTGCCCAAACGATACGTTCGAAATAGGGATTGGTTTAACAGAGGCCATGCGGCGAGACGGGACGGGACAGCGCGAGGAGTACAAGGTGTTGACGTAGTCGGTCGAGGAGAGGGAGAGGGAGAGGGAGGGAGCAAGAGAGAAAAAGTCTGTTGACGAGCGCATGGCTAGAGACTACGCGAGGACAGTTGGGAAGAGAACATGCGAGGGAAGAGATAAGAGGCTCGAGGGGAAATTTGTCGAGACTGCGTGCTGGGTATGTATGGCTGGGTGTAAGTCTGCAGAAGGGAAAACTGGACAGGCCTGGCAGACGACACTAGGCTGGTTGGGGTGAAAGTAACGAAGGCACATCAGACGGTTGAGTTGGAGGCGGGAGGAATTGTGGTTCTTGGGTGGACGCAGATCCGAGGAAGCGGAACGGGCAAACAGGGGGGGATGTTAGCCAGAGCTGGGGGAGGGAGAATGAGACGGAGTAGTATTAAGGCGTTGGACTTGGAGCCAACAGCGGTGCCACTTGGTTGGGGCCATGCAAGCGCGCTTGGGACCGCCGAACGGGTATATATGTTTCTGGATGGAGCAGGACGAGGTTGCATATGAAGGCGAGGACGAGGACGAGGGGAACAGGGGTTGAGTGGGTTGGGCCGCTGTCAAGAGATCGGGGGGAGGACATGTATGTGATGGACGGCCATGACATGGCGAGTCGAAGTGGAGAGAAGCGTCAGAGGACGAGACAAGAGAGGGCGCGCAAGCAAGACGAGCAATGCCAACAAACAAACAGGGGGAAGGGTGGCTCATGGAGGATCTTTGGACGAGACACCGGAGGGGGAAGAGGCCCTATGCAAGAAGAAGCAAAAGAAGAAGAAGAAGCGGCAACGGTGGAGAAGGTCGACTTCTGATCCCTAGCCTGCTCGAGCCATGTCCGTGTGGAGAGAGGACGGCTTTGAGATGCACGCCGGCTCGTGGTAAGCCGCGGCTCTGAGTTGTCGTATGTGGAGAAGACGCAGGCTGCTTGTCGATTCAGCAAAGGTCAAGAAAGTCTCTAGCTTCGGAAGAATGACAGTAAAAGGTAAAGAAGCGAACCATCAGCTCCGCCATTTCGCGATAAAGGGGAGGCTGGTCACGGCGGGCGAATAGAGAGACGGCGGCAGAGACATGGTGGGTAAAACGACAGCATCTGAAAAGAGATGTGTGTGTGTGTGTGTGTGTGTGTGTGTGTGTGTGTGTGTATGTGCGCGTGTGCGCGTGTGCGCATACATGTATGTGCATGTTGTCTTGTGCGGTGTGAAGAGTGTGTCCCCAGAGAGAGCGAGGCAGAGGAACTATTCGTTGGGGGGGGGGGGGGGGCAATAGGAGGAAAAGTGCCGAGAGCATAAAAACTCAAATAAAAGCCAATATCACCATGCAAGAGGCCGGAGCAGCTTGCTATAGACGGCCATGCGTTGACCTGGCGCTGAAAAGGACCGGGATGTTGGCTGTTTTTGCCATAAACGGCGGGGTGGGATGGAAGATGACGATGGACATTCTTCGCAGCCTATCTGGTGTAAGCGAGGGTGAGACTGGGGGGGGCACCAAGTCGGCAGGAAAAGGGGCTGTCGGCAGTGCTCGACGTCAAACAGAGGTCGACTGGCAAACGGTCAGCGTACGAAGGCAGGAAAGGGAAAAGGGTACGCATAGGTCGCACGCCAATGTTGGTCGAGTCCCTCATCTCCCCCTCCGTCGGGAATCTGATATGTTCGCAAGAATGTCCCAAAGCGGGAAACTGGGTCCAGCCACGTTCGGGGGAACAGTGGCCAAGCCTCAAGGGTCTCCCATGCTCTTCCATGGATGATGGCGTGGCAGCGGGAACCAATCGCCCGCATGCGACGGCGCCGCATCTGGACTTTGTCTGCACATCTCCCGGCCGTCAATCCATGAGGCGGGCCTCTGCGTCTAAGCGACCCTTTCGTCGCGAGACAGCCACAACGGTCACGGTCTGGGGGGAGGTCCAGGCGGGCGGATGCGAGCATTGAAGGTGTTGTGTGTTGTGTGGCACAGAGGAGGTTGAATGTTAAATGTCGAATGGATGGATGCACCGCCGGGGTCTGCTTGCCTCGCATCTCATGCCGTTGTCAACTGCAGTCTGTCGCCGTTATTTTTAACGATGCAACTTTGCATCAATTATTTGGTGTTTTGCCATTTTTGTGGGCATGTTTGGGCCTCAGGCCGCGGACCTGAGCCCTGGTCAGAATGGAAGATTCCTTGAATGAGAGGGAAGGAAGGATGGATGACCACCACTGCAACCTCCTGCCCGGTCTAACAACCCTTGACGTTCATCCCAAGTTTTCTTTTTTTGGTCTTTTTGGTTGTGGCCTGTCAGCTCCTTTCATTGGAGGAACTCGACTTCGCAAGGGAGTCTCAACAAAGTCTAGACGAAAAAGACCATGATATCGTCATGACATCTCTCCATCCATCACCCGTCACGCTACCCAATTCCGACAAAGCGCAGCCACGACCATCCAGGCCACGCCTTTTTCACCTCCAGCTTCTTTACCAGGTACCGCGTACCGAATAGCTAGCCTTCCTCCTTTTTTTTTTTTTCTCTCTCACTCATTTTCCCACCTGAACTAACGTGAGCCTTATGACGCACATGCGGCACAATACCGACCCAGAAGCGGCCAGCCCCGAGAGCAAACGTCAACACCAAGTCACCAGCATGATCCAATCCGAGCATCATCTAGACCGTTCCAATTGCCTCTCTTCCCGTTCGAGCTGCCCGCAGCTTGGATTTCTGGCTCAGTTGTTTCTCAGCTCCCAAATTTGCACCCGGAGTTTACTCTACTCCTGACAGCTAATCTCTCTCTCCTTCTATCTCTCCCAGGTCCACCCCCCGATATTGCTCACTCCCCTGAGGATGCATCTATCTACGACGAACAACACACCGCCACAACTGCCCTTACTATTAGCAAGTCTCGACCTCCAAATATGTACCGAAAAACAACAGCCACACAACGCACGAAAGTCTCAAAACGTGTCTCTCTCTAACCATGGCGCCTCTGGCCGCAATCCCTAACCCATTGGCCGCCATGGCACGAATATAACCCCCAAAAGACACTCGCCGTAAGCCCCCCCCCCCCCCCCCCCCCCCCCCTCGTACAACACTGCCACCTGATGTAAGTAGATGCCGTGTCTCGACACCAACCCCGGATTTCGCACCATCCCTCCCCAGGGCGCCATATGCAGTGATTTCCCTCTGTAGCATGCTACCCAATCTCATGCACCCTCTGCCCTCGGCCGCTGCGAGCTTTTGGGAAGTGAGGATACACGACGGGGTAGTGAATTTGGGTTTGGGACTGCTCAATGAAATCGTGGGCCTGGTACTGCATATCCTCAACGAACACTCTGACGCTACTGTTTCCGTCGTGACCCTCTGGTTTCTGTCTCCCTGCCGAACTCGCGTGTCCGATCCAGTGCTCCTCATCACACGAACCGACCAATCTCTCTGATGTTCCGCCGGTCTCAGTGCGTTTCGTTTCCCCCGTCTGTCAGGCGAGACGACTCTCAGACACGGTTCCAGTACCCACGCCATCGTCAACCACCCTTGCCCCAACACTAAACACATCGCAAACACATATATCAGTGATGCGAATATTGCTTGAAAACCTGCTTCTGCTGAAACCCAAAGAGAAAAGGATATAACCCACACACCGACCCTTCGAGTCCCCTCGTGTCGTGTAACCCACCAAAAAGGACCCAAGGTCTCGAGGCCAGCTACCTCGGCCATGCCTCCTGGTCTTCTCTCAACAAGACACAAGCAGCACGCAAACACACACGCACGCAAGCAAGCACATACACGCAACAACCAGACCCCAAAACCCAACCCGCCGGATCAAGGACCACACACCCACATAACCGTCGTCGTCCCCAACACACAAAGCCCGCACACGACCTTGGAACTCGTTCGCTGCCCGTAAAGCCCCTCGCCTCGGCCGTGTGCCTATCTCTTCCGTAACACAGCATGTCCCACGAGCTCCCTCCTTCCCCTAACCCGCTTGCTTCCCCTCTCCTTGCTCTCGCATCAAGCAAAGACAATATAAGACAAGACAAGCCACGGCACGCGCCCAGAGAAACAGGCGGGCCAAGGCGACGCATTACCACGTCGACAGCGTTCGAGCGGTCAAGTCTGTCCAACCTTGCTTGCCGGTCGTACAAACCGTGTGTCCCGGATCAAACGCGTGGCATGGGACATCTGGCGTGGTTGCGGGAGGTGGGGGGAGGGAATAATACCGTTCCCGTTTCCCAAACCTCCTTGTGTATCGCGCATCACTTGCGAAAGAGGGAAAGGAGAGGAGAATAGAAGGGGAGGGGGCTGACCGTTGTCGTCTCCTTCGGTAGGTATTGGATAAGAAAAAGAAAAAGAAAGGGGAGGCCAGCCGTGCAGCTGGCCCGTTCTTCAAAATGCAGTTTACAAATACAGTACAACTGAAAAGAAGGAACGCTAGATATGAATCCCGTCCTTTCACCGTGCCAGCCACCGAAAACCAAAGCACCGAACATGTGCGACTCCTTGCTGACAAAACCATCTCGTCACATATCCTGCATCCCCTCTTCAGCGAACCCCTTGAACTTGGACGTAAATCGACGAAAGGTATATAAAAAAAAATGCATCCAACCTCGCAAAGCTCCCAACTATAGATCCATCCACGGCTTGTGCATTGCCGCCTTCCACGTTTTTCACCCGGCCCCATCGTGGCCCTCGGCTAGTACCTGTACATGGGTTCGGTGGTCTTGGGTTCGTTGGTCTTGGGCGGCGGTGCGCTGTAAAGATCCTCGTCATCCGAGACCTCGTCCCGCTGTCGCCCATGTGTCTTGAGGTCCAAGTTGGGCGTCGTACCGAAGCCGGGGTGAAACGGCTCGTAGGCCAGGCGGTTGCTATCCGAGAACTCGCCGTTGGCGCTGGGGCCTGCGTGGCTGGACGATCCGACGTGATGGGGGTCTGCGAGGTGGTCGTCTGAGGGAGAGTCAGGAAGGGGTTTGGACGAGTTGTAGCCAGAGCCACTGGCCAGCGCGGACGGTGGTGGGCCAACAGGCGAAGGGAAGTCTGTTTCTTTGCCCTTGCCCATGTGGCTGACGGGACTGCTCAAGTTGGACACGGGTACGTCGTGAGAGGGCGCGATTGACGTCTGATCATCACGGTGGTCTCCAGCTTCCGAGTGATTAAAGCTAACGGGGGTATCGGTGGAGGTCCGTTGACCAAGACCAAGGTGTTTGCGAGAGTTGAGAACGGCCCGCTTGTGCTGGTTGAGGGCCGTCTGCAACAGCTCGTTGGTATCAATGAGATGTTCCATTGTCTCGTTGTCTGGCGCGGGGTTCTCCGACGTCATGTAGCCCTGAATACTGCGCGATGCGCTCTGGCAGCGATCGGCAAACTCTTTGATGAGGTCGCTGCTAAGCATCTCTGTTGGGGTAGTGTTCATGACGACCTGCTCAAGCAGCTTGGCCGACGTCCTGGCCTCCTCGAGGCGGCTGGATAGCTCGACAGGGTCGGGCATCCGCTTATTGGAGTGGCTTCGAGCAAAATAGTTTTGCGAATGGGGGTTGTATACTGGCTGCTGAGGAGGCATCGGAGGGGGCATCATCTGTCCGGGCGGTGCTCGGCCCTGTAAGAGATTAGTTTTAGCAACGGGACATGGCTTGGCAGCATGAAGAGGTTGGGCACATACGCCATTTTCCATGGCCTTTTCCTTCTCCTTCTTCCACATGGAGATAATCAGCGTCAGGTTTTCGTCGTCGCCCTTGGTGCGTTCCATGTCATCGAGCGTCTCCATGAGGATCTGTCGCACGCTGGGGTCACGAGACGCCTTGAGTAGGCCGCGAGCAGTATCGACGAACTTTTGATCGAAATTCCTCGTGAAGGTGTCACCCGGGTTGTCGGTCAAGATGCGCATGAGCATAATGGCATTGTATTGCCATGACGGCCGGCCGAGGTAGTCCTTGGAAATGTATTTGCGAATAATGCGGGCGCACTCGGCGGCGGCGCTGGGAGACGATTCGGCGGCATCGACGATCGGGGGCAGGAAGAGAACCTCGTCGCTCTATCATGGGCGCGCAGGCCATGGTTAGCTGATGCGTGGGGAGATGTGTCGGACGAGGACGGCTTACCTGTGCTTTCCCTCCAGACTCGATAAAGGCTTTCTGGACATGGTGTCAGCTCTGCGCGACCGGCGAGACATGGGCCTTTTGCGGCCTTGGTGGCTGGCGCACGAAAAGGGGTGGATGGGACGGGACATACCACGCTGTTGTGAGCGGTGATCTCGGGGGTTGCGGCGGGAATGGTGCCGCTGGTACCATCGGAGCTGCCTACAAGGAGGGAGGTCAGTTATATCGGTCGTGGAGACGTTGGAATAGGCTTGCGGCGGGTTTGCGAGGGGCGCGTACGGTTCGAAACGTTGCTGGCCTTCTTCCTGATGCTGCCAAACACCCTATTCACGCTGAGGCTCTTCATGGACTTCATGGTTACTGCTCCAGAGGTTGCGCCACGGCGGGAGCGTGCGAGAAGACGCGAGCGAGCGAGCGGGGGGCGGAGAAGTACACGAGACAGAGTGACCACGGATCGGAGAGCAGCGCTAAGGATGGCGATGGGCGAGTCGCAGAAGGAACAAGAGAAGAGGTGAAAAATGGCAACAGGAAGAAATGGCGATGGTGTGGTGGTGAAACAAAAGATTTCCCCGGCCTGGGCTGTCTGGTAGATTTGTTGGTCGGGACCCTGATGCGCTTCCAGCCGCAGCGCCAACTGATTGGAGAACCGACGTCTGGGATAAGTAGAGTGCAAGGATCCCTGGGGGATCCCCGTGGTGATGAAGGGGAGACAGCCGAGTGAGTCTTCGAGTCTTCGAGTCTCGAAGGATTCGAGCAAAGGTCCGCCAAATCTCTTATACGGCTAGCTTTCACTGCAGCTCGTTTCGGCTGCTTCCGATTTCGTGCCTGCCTGCCTGAATCACTCCACGCAGTCGAGCGTGCGTTTCGATGTCGTGAAGTCCGGGGGTGGGTGTTTGCAGATGCCTCGAAAAAGCCCCGTGCGTCACAAGTCGTCGCCGCGGAACGAGGAGGAGGAGAAAGGGGAGTCGGCCGACAAGTTGGGCCGCAAGCGAGGCGGGAAAGTGATTAATAATTGTCGAAAAATTGATGGTTTAATGCCAATGCTGTAAAAGGCAGGAGAGACGGCACCTCCGTCGAATCGGTTCACCGGCCGCGAATCACCCAGACGAATATCGACTCTCGACAAGGCAGGAAAACCGCACTCACCAACCAACTGTTCTTTGGTAGCCCTCACTTTTTAAAACACGGCACAAATTCACAATGCCCTCGACCGACCGGCCGAGCCAGGCTGCCTCCCGTCGTCCAAGACTATCGGCAGCTTTATTGCCGTGCCCCTACGTTGTTGTCGTATACAAATTCGGGCATAGTCCCCTTGCACAGCCTCACCACAATACGCAAGCAACCCCTCTTTGAACCTCTTGGTATCTTTCCTCCATCTGACAAAGTCGCTGACAAGGGAGAATAACCCAACGTGCGTGCCGTTTTCGCCGCGACCCGAGAGTGCCACATGACGCCCGCCCGGTATGCCACCCAACTTTTTTGGAGACGAGAGGGCGGGAACGCGTAGGCAGGTCTTTGCCGTAAGAGTCATGCTTGATAATTAGCTACAGTATCCGTACATGACAGCCTCTCCATGAGCCAATTTGCACCTCGTCCGTCTTGACCATGTCTCGGGACCAAGGAGAAACTGTCGCCGTCAATAACATCCCGTTTCCTTCTCATCGCCCTCCCCCAAAACGTGAGCATGCAAGGACCTCGTCCCCGCATGCAACCGCCCGCATTTCCCTCGTAACACCGGCAGTCATTAAGGTATAAACAATTATGCGAAAAGTCCGACGAGTAGAGTTCTTCTTGCATGCTACCTTAGTACGTACGCCTTATGCACGAGCTTCGTCGTGCGCGTGCATGTCGAACCCCTCCTTCTCCCGCTCGTGGCTAACACGTCTAGTCATCCTCAGCCTCATCGTCCTCGTCATCATCGTCGACCTCCGACTCCGACTCGGGGGCAATATCCTCCACAATCAGATTACCCGACCTGCCAATCTTCTCGCCCATCGTCACTGTTTCGCTGGGCTCGTAAACCATGCGTGGCATGATGGACGCGATGCGAAACTTGAACTCATGCTCGTAATCGTCTGGCTTCCCTGAGCTGTATCCCTCACTCTCGCCTTGAATGATGTCGTAGCACTCCACAAATGCGTACACTTCTTCCAGAGGGGCGTCCTGTGGGAATCGTCGGATGATTCGCCCGATGCCAGATTCCTCGGGCATCTTCAAGGCGACTCGGACCACGTTCTTGTCCCCAGCCGGAGGTTCGGGAAGAATCTCTGATGCTCTCCAGCCTCTCCACTGTTGCCTCTTCTCCTCCAGTCTCATGGCAGCTTCGGCATCCTCCAGGGCCTTCTTCTCGGCCGCGGCGGCCGTGGCTGCAGCCTCCCTCTTCTGCCGGGCACGTTCTCGATCGATAGCCAGCGATCGCTCGTAAGCCGAGTCTTGTTCTGTCCGCAAGTTCCTTGTTACCTCTTGAGCCGTGCGCTCTGCTCGAACTCCGTCCAGGTCGGCTTTGTACTTATCCATGCCTGCCTGGATCTCCGAAAGGTAGGTTGCGGCAGGCATGGGCCCGACCAGACGCTTCACAATACCCATTCGAGTGCTGCCTTCCTTGGGTGTCAGGCAAACCAAAGCCGAAAAGGGAAATTTGGTGCAGTTATACTCCGAAGCGACCTGGTAGGCCTCCGAGTCCAGCACATTGCCGCCCCAGAGGATGATGTTGTTTGTAGGATCCTTGATAAAGTCGACGACTTCCTGGTGGAGAAGGGTGTCTTTGATAAACGACTCGGTGTCATCATGCTCGGGTGACATGAGCACCACGAGCATGAACTTGAGATCTTTCTTGGCCAGGTCGTGCGCCTGGGCGATGCCGCCCTCCAAAAATGGGAGCTCGTTCTCTCCGTACTCCTCATCAAACTCCCGCTTGAACCTAGCAGCTGTGTCTCGGGGCATCAGTGGCCGTCTCCCATTTGTTCCTCTAAAGCCAGTCGAGAATGTGCTGGTGACTGCACGCGGACGGATCGATGCGGGTAGGAAGGTGAAGGCATATAGTATTGTGCGTAGTAGCGTGGAAGCCGCTTTCCACCCCCAGCCAAATGGAGCGAGGAGCAGTCCGATGAGCCACGGCGTTCGTCCCGTCACTTGGCCCTGAGGCACGATTCTCGGGGCGGGGTCGGTTCGCTGTCGTTGAGAGCCTCTATGTGATCGTGCAGCTTCGGATAGTAGGCTTTCTTGGAGATTTTCATGGCGGGCAGATGCCCGAGGGATGTCTTGCGGTGGTAGAGACTGTGCTAATGGATCGGGACCTTCTCCATCGAAGAACTTGGCAATCGCGATCTAATCCGGTCAGGAGCAATGAAATACAATGAAGGCGAATCGCGAACGTACCTGAACATTCCATTCCGAGCGTCGCAAGAGGGGAATCGCCTCGTTGACGTCTTGGTTTGTGACCTGGGTGTATTGGTCCAAGGCCTCTTGTTGACTTGTGGACAGCTGTCCCAAGTCGAATTCAACCTCCGCCATTCTTCCCGGGCTGGAAACCGGCTTCCCCCTAGTTCTTCAAGAGAAAATACAGTCGCGTAGTATCTGAAAGTGAATGGCTTGTCTCGCGAGTCGCTTGGGCGTTTGTGTGGAAGAAATGGACCTTGATAACCGGTCGGGGATGGTGCACCAAAGCTGACTGATGGGCTGTATGCGCAAGCGCGCGAGGTTGGGTTTGCGAAAGGAAGAAAGGAGCTCAACAAAAGTCGTTCCAAGTCCAAAAACGCACGGGAGTCAGGCTGACCAACACTGAACAAGAATAACGGGTGCACAAAGGGAAGTTACTGCCAGTGTTGATCAGATGCCGGTTCCTGCGGATGGCAGCCTCGGAGGTTCAGTGACGTGGAGAGACAGCAGCCACTATCGTCGGATTGTCTCGATAAGAGGAATCCTGGTTGATGGATAAGGGACCCCAGACTATTCGTGTAGCCCGTGTCGAGGGGCTCGAGATGGCGAGCCCTCCGAAATATACAGCTGTTGACAAGCAGATGGAACGTGTCAGCAACAAAATTAAACAAGTTGTCCTGGAAACTGCCGGATCACTTTTGTGCCTTTCAGAAGTATGCCTAGGTTTGTATGTCAATTCAAGGCTCGCACCGAACATGTGGAAGCTGCCTGGCATAGCCCAGGCGCATGGGAGTCATGCAACAAAGAGAAAGCCGATGCAATTAAGCGGAGGCGCACATCAACACCGAAAGTCGGAAAGTTGGCGTCATTGGACGGCGGCGGGGGGAGGCGTGGGCCTCTGGAGGTACCATCCCACACAAAACAGGTGAGTGGGGTACCTGATTCACCCAAGCTTAATGGCCGGCGCGTCCGCACTCTGTTAGCACTGACAGTCTGGCTGCCCCCCATTTTCCTCGCGACGTTGTCAAGTCTTGCCTTGACTCTGCCAGCGACTCGCTCCCCACACGACAGGCCTGCATATCTACATCTCTCCGAGGCCTCGCCGCCTCGTACGAACTTGGACGCTCTGTGACCGAAGGCGACGTCGGCCACGTCTCAAGACTCGCCTGTGCCCTCAGATTTCTCCTCTCTGCTACCGTCCCAACGTCCCCCCACCTGCGCGTTTCTGGCTGTGTCGACCAGCCCGCCGATAAACCCCCGCTTCCCGTCATCCATGGGCGGCTCGTCGCCTCGATCAATTGAGCCATGGGAAATGCTTGCCAGAGTTAGGTACGTCCCAAGCACGCCGACCCTTGGAGTTGGAACGTCGGGCACCCTAAAGGCCAACTCTTTTCGCTGCCATCATAATCAGCTCTTTGTTTACTCGCCTTGCCCTTGCCCCGGCCACTTACAATGTATGCAGACGTCGTAAATTCGACCAAGGAGGTGGCTACTTTTCCAACATTTTCTACTGACCATGGCCACTTCACGATACCAGACGACCGACCTTCGTCGCCAGGTCGGTTCTCCGAGGCCTAAGGGGCGAGGTTCGTCTCCCGACTCACCCCATCGCCTCGCGCTGACTCTTGGCTACCAGAAAACAAAGACACCCTCTGTCGGAACATCCTCATCTACGGTCACTGTCGATACGAAGATCAGGGCTGCGCATACAGTCATGATCAGAACAAGACAAATTCAAATCAAGAACTGTAGGTCGCAACCCATTGTGTGCCCCTTCCAAGCCATCTTCCTCTGCCGCCATTCCCATACGAGGAGATGCCGCAAACCCCCCGAGCCTCGACGAATAGCGAGCCAAATTGTCGCGAGTCGTGGCCAATCAAATCCAAAGTCCGGAACGAAGTCGGCCTTGCCTGTCGGATTTCCCCGTCTCGACCACCTATAAGCATGTTAGATTCATTCGAGGGCGCAAATCGGCACCGTCGTCATGGCAAGGATCGAGGGGCATTCGCATTGTATCGCCTGATATCTTGTGCATGGGCCAATGGATAGATGCTTTCTCCCACTGGGAAAGCATCTTTAGCCTTGGGTTTTCACATACCTTCTGTTGACTTGATCCGCACGTGTCCTCGATTGGCCAGACGATCGCATTCTGTCGGGTTCCAGCCGGTTCTACTTGCCGTTCGCTCTTGACCCACGAACTCAGGATACGCACGCGACCTACATCGGCGACTGGCAGAGCAACGCCATCACCTAGGCCTAATTGCAGTTTTGACCAGGGAAATGGCTGACAACGTTATCGCGCTTAGATCCAAGAAGACTCTAAACGTTGAATCACCCTCGTTCACTCCTGCAAGCGTCCAATCCGCAGGGAAGAAGCCCACCTTCTCCTCCCAAGCAGCCAGCGCACCTGCCTTTACCCCACGCGGATTATCTGGTATGTTCCTTGTTCTTAACAGAATAAACCCTTCGCTAACCAGGCGAGCTTGTAGCTGGCAACTCCAGCATCTCTCAAGAGAGCGACTCGACTACCTTCAATCCTGGTGCTATCCGCGAATTCACCCCTACCTTTGATATAAATGCGGCAGTAGATGCGCCCATCCCCTCTGCTGGCCAATCCTCTCTAACATGGCCCCAGTCCAACACCAACGGCAGCAGCCATGATGGCGGCGTCTCCTTTGACCCATTCGCCATGTCATCTGTCAACCAGGCCCTACCTACACCCCAGTTTAACCCCTACGCCGAGGATCATGGCTCTCTCGGGGGCCATGGAGGCAACTACTTCCAGGCGCAAAGCGCTTTTCCAACGACCCTACAGCCCCTTCAACATCACCTATATGCCAATGTGGGACCCCGCCGCGAAGACTTGCTGCCATACCAGCGCATGACGCATGAATTCTTCATTCCTGAGAAATTGAGAGAGGAGTACGTCAGGAGGGCAGAAGCGGCCCTGCAAGTGATGCCCAACTCTCAACTCCCTCAACTAGACAACTACCACTCCCTCGTCGCGCTCGACACGACCCATAGAAAGAACGCGAACATCTTTGGGTACCCTAGTTGGGTATACAAAGCTACGTCGAGCAAGACGGGACATATATACTGCCTCCGGAGACTGGAAGGCTACCGGCTTACCAACGAGCACGCCATTCGCTTGGTCAAGGAATGGCGCCGTATCGACAACGGCAATGTGGTATCCATCTTGGATGCCTTTACGACTCGGGCGTTCGGCGACAGCTCTCTCATTTTTGTCCAAGATTACCACCCCCTCTCCAAAACCCTCACAGAACTCCATCTGTCACCAAGCCCGGCCCATGGGTCTCGATTCCACCAGAAGACGCCTATAGCTGAGGCTGTGCTCTGGAGTTACATCACACAAATTGCCAACGCACTCAAGGCGATCCATTCCCTCAACCTGGCGGCTCGATGCATTGACCCAAGCAAAATCATAGTCACCAACAAGACTCGAATTCGGCTCAGTGCGTGCTCGATCCTCGACGTCGTCAAGTTCGACTTGCGGCGACCGATCCAGGAGCTTCAACAAGACGACTTTATCCAATTCGGAAGGCTTCTGCTATGCCTGACCACAGGCACACTACCAATGCAGCTTTCCAACCTCAGCATATCGTTGGATCAGATGAGCCGAACATACTCTGTGGAGCTGAGGGATACGATCATTTGGCTCCTCACACCACAAGCTCCCCCAGCGGTGAAGGGAATAGATGAATTCATCCGAGGCATCTCGGGTCGTGTCATGGCATCGTTCGACCAATCTTTGCACTCCATTGACAAGCTGGACGACGTTCTCTTCAAGGAAGTGGAGAACGGGAGACTGGTCAGACTGATGATGAAGCTCGGCTGCGTCAACGAGCGACAAGAGTTCGATGGCGACCGCGCGTGGTCAGAAAACGGCGAACGTTACATGCTGAAGCTATTTCGGGACTACGTCTTCCACCAGGTGGACAGCAACGGGAATCCCGTCCTGGACATGGGACACATGCTGCGGTGCCTGAACAAATTGGACGCCGGGACCGAAGAGAAGGTTTGCCTCACGAGCCGAGACGAACAAACCAGCTTTCTCTTGAGCTATAAGGAGCTCAAAAAACAGTTGGGCCACTCGTTCGGCGAGCTCGTCAAAGGCGGCACGAAACAAGGGCGAAGATGGAGGAGCGGGAGACTGGGCTTGCATTGGCGCTGGACCCTCTCGGTTGTCATAATCGTGTCCAGAGTCTTGGTTGGACGAAGAGCAGAGCGAAGAAGCGGCGCGTCGATGGTATTATTTTGGCTTTTTTTATGATGTTTTTGTCTCGATTCAATAGACATCAATACGACAGGATTATGTTGATGTTAGATGGCAGGGTGTCTGCTCCTAGGACTGCGTGTCGCGGTTGGTTGGAGCCGCCATGAGTGTCCGGCCATGGGCCAAGCTGGCGTTTCCTTTAACCCCCCCTCCAGACCTTGCTGGCTGGTCAGGTTTTCCCGACGATAGGTATTGGTCTCGAGGATATAAAGTCTCGTGTCTGCTGCGCGCACAGCATTTGCCGCCTGCAGAAAGCAACCCCGACGCTCCCCCCATTTGGTCTATGTTTTCTCGTTTCGTTCTCACTCCCAAAACGGTTTATCCTTATTGCGCCAGCTCAATCGTCGTCGGCCTGAACGAAGGGGTTGGCGATTTCCTCGCTGCCGTCGACAGGGCTGACGAGGACGAGGAGGGTGCCGCGGACGACGACGAGGCCGAGGGAGCGGGTGGAATCGTTTCCTTGGTCATCTAGGGGTGTGGTGTGTATGTCAGCGCGAGGGGAGAGAAAGAGAGAGAGGGCGGGGGGAGGTTGGTGGTGGTGGTTTCTCTTACCTCGGACTACTTCGTGCACGTCGTCGAGGACGAGGTTCATGAGGGCATCGTATCCCTTCAGTGTTCCTTTGACTTCGCCGCATCGTTAGCTTGCCTGGTAAAGCTACAAAGGTTTCCGCTGAGAAACGCACCCTCTCGGCCGCCATTGAACTTGACCGTGATCTGCTTGTCCATGTACTTTGCCAGGTCCAAGATGTTCTCCTTCTTGGGCCTCTCGCGCTCGCCCGATTGGTTGTGCCCGCCGCCGCCCTCGCGGTGGCCGCCAGGACCTCCTCCTCCTCTGCCGCCGCCGCCGCCTCCCCTCCCGCCGCGAAAGTTTCCTCCCTGGTGGCCGGGGCCGCCGCGGCTGCCGCCTCGGTGTGAGGGTCTATCGGACATTTCTTTCGTTTCCGGTGCTGGTGTTTGTGTGGTTTGGAGGTGACGTGGTTAGAGGGCGCGTGGAGCAAGAAACAAAGCTTTGGGCTGGTGATGGAAACGTCGATGATGGGCGCGGGTGGGATTGGTGGGGTTGTGAGGTTCAGTGCAAATGGTTTTGGGTTAGAAGCATGTGGGAGGCGGGAGGCTCATGTTGGGATTTGGGAGCTTGGGTCGGTGTGTATTTGGGAAGGAGTTTTGCCTAATTGGGCAAGTTGATTCGAGAGAGCGCACTGAGACGAGAGAGAGTCTGAGAGTCTGAGTGTCGACATGTAAGTCGACACATATCATATTGCATCGACGCTTTTGTGCTCGGCCATGTCCTTTTCTGTAGTAGAGTAGGCCGATCTGAGGAGGCCTGCTTACGCAGAATTATGTACCTCGTCTTGGGACGTGAAACTACATACACGTCACTCACGGTCGAGTCGATCAGTCCGAGTTCTCATCTCATCTCATCCCTCCGTCCGTAGCAAAATACTCGTTTTTTCTTCTCCTGCACCCAAAGCCGTCCCGTCCCTCCAAGTCAAAGTCAACACCAAGTCACCCGCCCCCCCTTTCCACGCCCAAATCCGCAAGGAAATATCCCTCATATACCACCGAAACGATAAACCTGCTCTCCCTCACACACTCAAATCAGTCAATAACCTCCCAGAAAGAGGAAATCGCATCCGCCCGTTGCCGTTTGCCGACAACCGCGTTGCCCTTCCCGCTCCTGCATGAGGAGACTCCATCCGCCCACATGTAATCACAGTGATGAGATCGCCGCGTCGTGCATCAAAAAGTTGGCCACCATCCTGCTCCCTCGTCTGTGCTCTCTCTGCTCACTAATCGCGCTCTGGGGCTCGCTGGGTATTTTTGTTCTCGTCTTCCTTGTTGTCTTTGGACGAGGTTTGCCGTGTGGTGGTGTGTGGCTGTGCACATCTGGCCCTTGGCCCTGCGACCCCATGCCTTTGTACAGTTTCGAGCTGCTCCTCTGTTACAATTTCACTCGTGTGCGTTTTGGAGAGATCGAGTACAACTGTCCGTGTATCGTCTGGCCAAGTATACTTGTTTGCCATGTCTTACCTCCATCCTCCCCACATCAACGGCCAAGGCGGCCGGCACTTGATGCATGTCTCTCTCCCGTGTCCCGTTTATTCCTAGGATGCCCTCTGGCCCCCCAAGATTCTGTTTCCTCTCCCGTCCCCTTCGTTCTTTATCACTTGTGTACGCAAGCCAAGACTGCGCTCTCTCTCTCCCCAGGACTCCTCGTAGTCTAGCGGAAGGGAGAAACGGTAGCGTCTCGTCGTCACAACTCTCTTACCTCCAGAACACCATCTACTTCGAACCGACAGCATGATTCTGATGTGAATCCATCGTGCCATCTTCACTTCGTGCTCTTTTGTCCTTTGATGGTCTGCAGGTCCGAACCATCAACCTATACTTCCACAAAAACATTCCCAGGCCTCGAACATGGCCCATTCCATCGATTCTAAGTCTCAGAAGAGGAAGCGAGATGTGAACGATGCCGGCATGCAGCCAAGGCATCCACTTAATCAAGGTGCGTTTGTGGCACTCGCCAAGCATCTTGGCGAAGACGTCTGGGCTGTGAGGCTTCGATCCAAGCAGCCAGGAGGAGCATCTGATGGATCATACTAACCTAGAATCAAGACATGTCGCAATCCGTCCACTATCTGCCGAGATCGTCGTATCCTCGACTCCGCCTTCTTCAGAGTGACGACACTACCTTTTCGGACATGCTTGGCCTCATTGACGAGTACGAAAGTAAGCTCCAGCGTGGCTTCCTTGATGACCTGTTCACAATCGGCTAATTAGAGTAATCAGGCGCAATGGACCAGCACGAGAGTCTTGCGATATGTATGGGAGCCAAGCTGACAGGCCCCCGCCTTCTCAGGGGTATCGAGAGCTTTTTCGACGGGCCCATCAACACCTCACAACCTGTCCCCTTCTTGAACCCGATTAGCTGGCTCGATGTTGTGGGCTACACTCGATCAAACCCCAAGGACTATACCTTGGTTCACAAATCAGACGGCACTCGCTGGTGCCAGTTCATCATCAACGGGACCCAGGTCGAGATCACCGAGAACGACTGGCGACTCGTGTGGTCGGGTGCCCTCGATAGGTTTCCGCTTGAGCAGCCGCTCGAAGAGGACGAGGTCGCGGAGGTGACGACTCTGGAGATCCTTGAGCAAAGGACCGCCATGTTGTGTCAGAAGGCAGACGAGGTGGCAGCAAGAGCCCACAGCCTCAACCGCAGGCTCGGTCGACGGAAAGAAGAAATCCAACGCCATCGCGTTGGGCAGCGCGGCACGACGCCCCTGTTCCCATGTCTCAGCCAAACTCATGGAGGACCTGGGTGTGGCTCGTCGTACAATCTCCGTGCACATCTACTTCAGCAGTTCATGGC
This sequence comes from Thelonectria discophora, assembly GCA_911649645.1. NCBI lineage: Eukaryota > Fungi > Ascomycota > Sordariomycetes > Hypocreales > Nectriaceae > Thelonectria > Thelonectria discophora. The sequence goes on from CAJVRK010000012.1 coordinate 3,786,352, forward strand.
CGCATCTGAACCCCCGCCGCACACCCGTTCAATATCCAGGAGCGGACTGCTTTCAGGAAACGTGGGACAGCAATCACCACCGCACAGTAATGGCGACGGGCCCATCACTCCCGTGTCACACAGCAGGCACAACTCGAGCTTTGCTACGGAACCGGCCTTGGATAGCAGAGAGGATGTCGTTCGGTCTCTTGTTGCACAGAGGCTGAGCCGCCTACACAAGGGGGACGATATTGATCCCCCTTGCGACAGGTGCCGAAGACTGAAGATGCCATGCGTGAAGCACTTGACGGCGTGCGTCGGGTGCACCAAGAAACATGCCAAATGCGGTTGGAAGGCTGTGACGGAAGAAGAGATGGGAAAACTACAACAAGAAACAGATGTCAAGGGCACCGGACTTGGAGAAGATGAGGGTGGTTCCGACGTCTCCGACACGACACTTGTGCAGGACTGTCAATGTGGCAGTTCGGGGGAGAGATGTCCGGGCATTCGTAAAGCACTTGCCATGATCGAAGGGGTCGTTTCAAAGTGCCCGCCTCGAGATGGGCCTCAATTGTCAACCTTGGAGCCTCCGGTTTCCGCCTTGATGAACAGGTTTGACTTGGGATCAGAGAGACTGAGAAAAGTCTGACGAAAGGGCCAACTGAGAATTAGGCTGAGAGGGGGCTTTGAAGACATGGTGATATCTCGGTGCATCTAGAGAGTAGCAGTCAGTCACTCGACTGATTCGCCATAAGCCATTCCTAGTCCTTGTTATGATGTTCTGCCTGAGGTGTTGAGACTGTGTCAATTTGATCCATGCTCCATGACCCACTTCCCTTGCCCATGCACTTAGGGCGTAAAACGAAAAAACGCGTCTGGCCAATCCGGAGCTCGCGCCGCAAAAAAAGTCGATCCTTAATTGGCTTCTCGACCCAATCCGATCTTTTGAGGAGCCGTCACTCGTGCTTTCTTGATCCGTCCCCAGGCGTGAGGACTCCAGCTCAAGTCTTCACATAGGAACTTTTTTTTTTTCTCTCCGTTTACATCACCACCCTCCAATTTCACAAGCGGTCCAATATTAGTGTCCCTCCAACGATTCCCTCACCTTTTAATTAATGAATCAGTCCAGCTATTAGAAACTCTCCTCCACCCTCGATCTCTTCATCAGTCCCTCCCTCGGCGCCGGTCATCCCGAGCGCAAACTCTTTGCGACGGAGAGTATCTCACACGACCTCACACCAAAACACGGCTCAATCGACGTCGATTACAACCTCAGCCCAGCCATGACGATTGCCTCCCAGATGTCGATCCCACAACCTCCTTTCGGCGCCGGCCGCGACGAAAGGCCCTTCCACCACACACATTCCCCCAAAGAGCACGCCGCCCTCATCCAATCGAGGGAGACGGGCGATGTCATTCCCGACGATACACCTGTGCAAGGGAACGTGAAAGCGTTGCCGTTTGCCAAGTCATGGGTGCACATGTTCGCTGGAGCGTAAGTCAATACCCAAAATCTTCTCTTTCGTTGGTCGAGGCCAGCAGAAAAAAACTGGACACTAACGGCCAAGTCTAGAGTCGGTGGCATGACGGCCGCAACGCTGACGGCGCCCCTCGACGTGCTCAAAACTCGCCTACAGTCCGACTTCTACCAAGCTCAGATTCGTGCCGCGCGACAAGCCAAGGCGCAAGTTCTTGGCCACCTCAATCCCGCCCGCGCCGCCATCTACCACCTCACAGATACCCTCCAGATCCTGGGTTCAGTATACAGGACTGAAGGTGGGCGCGCCCTCTTCAAGGGCCTTGGTCCCAATCTTGTCGGCGTGGTTCCTGCCCGTGCCATCAACTTTTACGTCTACGGCAATGGCAAGCGCATCATCTCTGAATATGCAAACTACGGCGAGGAAGCTCCTTGGGTCCACCTTACCGCCGGTGTTGCCGCTGGCGTGGTCACTTCCACCGTTACGAATCCCATCTGGATGGTCAAGACTCGGTTGCAACTCGACAAGAACGTCTCGGAACGCAGCAGCGGCACCAAGCTGCGCCAATACCGCAACAGCTACGATTGCGTGCGCCAGGTCGTCCGAGACGAAGGCATTAAGAGTCTGTACCGTGGCATGAGTGCTAGCTACCTCGGAGTCGTCGAGTCGACCATGCAATGGATGCTCTACGAACAGATGAAGGTGTCCCTTGCCCGTAGGGAAGCCTCGATCATCCGAAGCGGTCGAGAGAAGACTGTATGGGACAAGACGGTCGACTGGCTGGGCAACTCGTGTGCAGCCGGTGGTGCAAAGCTAGTGGCCGCCGTCATTGCTTATCCCCATGAGGTATGGGCTCTCCCAATGGATATGTGAAATAGTGACGTTGATATTAACTGTATGAATAGGTGGCTCGAACCCGGCTACGACAAGCGCCTATGGAGAACGGCTTGCCCAAGTACACCGGGCTGGTCCAGTGCTTCAAGCTCGTCTGGGTCGAGGAGGGCTTGATGGGCCTCTACGGCGGCCTCACTCCCCATCTCATGCGAACCGTACCCAGCGCCGCCATCATGTTTGGCATGTACGAAGGCATCCTCCGTCTGTTCCACACTCCCGCATAAACGAGCCACGCGAACGATGCCGAAAGATCTGATACGAAAATAATCGAGCCCACGACGAAGACTCCAGATGTCGACCGCGGGGCTCCACACGGTAAACCACCACCATCAGAAGGGGACACACGACATTGAGAAGCATCTCATAGCCCCCCTGTGTACAATATTCAACACCAACGCCGCCTCTCATATACCATTTCTAAGGATCCGCCAGGGTCACTTGCAAAACGAAGAAAAATCCAGGACATGTACAACTCACGAGGTTTCGGGACTGTAAAATCAGGAAAGGCGGTGGAGTCTGGATTTTTTTTTTTTTTTTGAGGCGTTTTTGGGGTCGAGGGCAGACCTGTAGACGAGGAGATGCGGAAACAGATACACTCTCGCACATGCATGTATAATCAGGAGAGGGTAACATGTCTTGCCATGCATAGCTTTTGCATTCCTCTCCTCAGATATGATGACGATATGTATATACCAACACACTAGGACGATGTACATTGCATTTATACAACTTCTAACTCCCTCGAGAGTTTCGTGGGGTGATTAGAGAGGAGTTAAGCGCCAATATAAGGACTGTACTTCGTGTATTGATTCGCCTCTGCTTTGCATTTTTGAGGGTTTTGCTCGCTCGTCATGGGTGTTTTCTGAAAGGCAAACGACTGACAATTTCTAGATATGTAAAAAGGAGAAAGGGGTGCTCCAATTGCATCGAAAGTAATCGTACCTAAACAAGAAAAAAAAAAAGAAAAACACACATTTGCCCAAACGCCCCCCTCCGCATTTGAGAAGAATAAGAAAGTTTCCATCCTCTCTTTTTCTCCCGAGAGCAGCAATTCCTGTCCCTAGCAAAGCAAAAGTGATGGAAGAAGAGAGGGGAAGGGGAGAGAAAAGAGAATAAACCAACCGAAGCCCCAAAAAAAAAGGTGTCTGACTAGGATATCCGCAGCCGCGAGAGAAGGGAATGCTATGTACGTGCTGAAGTGAATGGCCCTTTTTTTTTTTTTTTTTTCTTCCAGCGCATCATCTTCCTCCTCTTGTGGTTTCAAGCTTCTACCAGTTTTTTTTTTTTCTCTTTGCTTTTTTTTCCCTTGCTGACTCTTACATTGGAGGGGGGAATCCGTTCCCGTTCACGCGTGGTACGGAGATGGCTAAGAGGATATATCGTTGGCTTGGGGGACGCTGTCGCTTGCGGAGCTTTCGGGGGGCTTGGAGAAGGGAAGAGGGTTGTTGCGTAGGGGTCGAAGATGACATGAAGAATAGAGACCAGACTATGCGATTTGGTCACCAGGCGTTGCGGTCCCAGTTGGGGTCTGTTGAGAGGGAGATTAGTTTATTTGATTGTGATTTGAGAGCCTGTTTCTTTCTTACCCTGGACAAAAGCAGCCAAGACCTTGCTACCGGTCTGCAGCAGCGGATGGCCCACGACAATCTTGAGGAATTTTTCCAGTCCGGCGCGCCGCCCCTCGATGACGTCGTCGCTGAAGCGGTTGGTGAAGACCTTGCCCGGCAAGGGCGGGATGGTGACGCGCGCGCTCTCGCGCTCGAGAATGTCGCGAAAGTACTCAAAGTCCGAGTACCTTCGGCGGACGCTGCTCTGGCGCAGCTTGAAGGCGGGGATGTTGGTGCGGCACAAGATCTCGTAGTCGGTGTACATGTGCCGGCCCATGCCGTGCGTGCGCGGGCTGCGCACCTCGATCTCGAGGAAGTTCTCGGGCGGGCCGTAGATCTCGTCGAAGCTCTGCTGGCGCGTGTCGGGCATGGCCTGGAGGATGGGCCGGTGGAAGAGCCCGCCGGCGCCGGTGGAGGAGGAGGGGGGGGATTCGGGAGACTTGGAGTCGCCGCCGGCACCGTGGCCGGGATCCTGATCGGGCGCCAGTTTTGCGGTGTTGGAGAGGTTTCGTCGGAGGGTGGTTATCGGGCGCTGGGGTTGCGCGTGGGTTGTTGGAGGTTAAGTTCAAGGTCAGCTCCAAGGTCCGAGGAGGCGCCTTTAGACATGGTCGTCGGTCGGTGGTGGGGGCTCTGGCTACCTGCCAAGAAGAGGGAGGAGGGCGGGGATGAGCCGAGTGAAGTGGGGGATGAGGAATCAATTAATTCCACAACAGCAATCCATAGAGATAGTAAGTAAAGACATCATCTGGTGTAAGCATATGTGTCTAGCTGCTGTCTGCTCTCGAGCTCGATACCAAGCATCCAAGGCGCTTTATCAACTCGGCTCATGCCGCTTCTTTATTGCGGTGATACGTCATCAGGGAGAGCTCCGGTGCTCGCGTGTCACCATCTCTACGGCTACAGGAGGAAGGTAACTTCTCTTGCAAAGGCTGGATCATAAGGTAGCTATCCAAAATTGAGGTATGGTGCATTCTTCTTCATACCTAAGTAGTGTACATAATCATGCCGTAGACTGAACCTCAAAATGTTGGGAGACGCTGAAACATGCCAATATGGGTTTTGAGAGGATGCCTCACCGAGTAACCCCAACAGATGCCCCTTCGACATTTCTGTCCATCGTCCACACATCTTCTCCAAGCCTGTGGACATACGAAAGGTTTGAGCTGAAACAAGACGCATGAGTCCCAAAATCACAACAGAACGCCAGATGTGCCTCACCTTGGGCCAGACCGAACAACGCCAAATGACTTACACCAGCCTGGGTTTGCTCCGGACTTCGATGGCGAGCATCGGGACACGTTCTCGCACCCCGTCGGATCCTTGCCGGGGCCTATTTCAGCCTGGGGCTACCCAGGCTCTTTATTAATGGAAACGGTTCTTGTCCATGCCAAGAACGCCGTGTCAGAGTTGCATGAGACATCACCATGCCATCAGACGCTGAACCCCTTCACTTCTTCTCGGCGAACTTCTGGTGGATGGCTCGGATTTGTTCTTCCACGTTGACGTTCTGCATGTGAGGCTGAGGATGGCTCTTGCTGTCCGGGTTGCCGTCAAAACTGTGGATAGCTGCCTTCTTTCTACGAGCCAACTCATCCTCAGAGAGAGCCTGTCCCGTGACCGGGTCAAAGACGTCGCTTCGCTGACTGGCAAGGCGCTTCAGATTGTTAGCCACGTCAACATGGGCAAGTGATGAGGAAGCATAGCGCGCGTCCGCCTTGGCCTTTTGCTCCTTCCAACTTGGGTCCAAGAGCTCGACTGGTTTCCTTGTTAGCCAATCATCTGGTGTATGAGAGACAAGAGTTGAGACGTACTTCGCATATGAGCTTCGAGCTCGTTCATAGGAATCTGCTGTTTGCAGTTGGGACACAGTGCCGTCTGGGTACCCTGCTTGTTGGCATTCTTTTGAGCAGCACGAGGCACATAATTTTCCCTGATCTTCATAGGAGCAGCGCCACCGCGAGCCTCCGTATGAGCCTGCTGCTTTCGGGCCTGTTGCTCCACGCGCTCCTGGATCCTGCGCTCCTCTTCTTCCTCTCGAGCTGATCGTTGAGGTTGTTGAGGAGCCGGCGCATGAGGTTGGACTGGTGGCGGCATCTGGGGCTGGTAAGTGGGTTGGTGTTGCGGAACAAACCCGGGGTGGACTGGGAGAGGGAAGGAAGGCTGAGGGAAGGCGGGGGAGGCGTTGTAGGCTGTCTCTTCCCCAGGCATGGCCTCTTCGATTCGTAGGTTGGAGCTGATGGAGGCCTTATTTCGGTCTTCGAGGGAGGCGTACTGCAATTCAGACAGGTTGGTCGGGGGCGGTAAATTAGCCTGATCATCGGACTCGCTAAAAGTGATGGTTTCGACCACAACGAAGTCGCCCCAGTCGATCTGCGCAAATTCGACCTTCTCCTTCTCTTCAGCCTCTTCCTTCTTCTGTCGTTCGGCTTCTTGATACTTGGTATACTCGGCTCGTTGCTTTGCTCGGTTCAGAATCCCAAACTTGTCCTTCGTGTTGCTCTCCAACTCGGTTGTTCGTTCAGTCTGAAGCTTTCCTCCTTCGCCCCCTAGCCCGCTCGCCCTCAAAAGAGTAGTATACTGATCGACAATGTGCTGGAAGAAGTTGTGGAAAGTGTGGTTGGGGATGAGGAACTGGAACTGGGGGTTGCCAGCTTCGCGTTGGGCAAGTTGAGTCATGAACTGACGACCGTTCTTGGCAACGAATAGAGCGGCGAGCCGGATGACGTCCAAGTCCTTCTGGTTGATTCGGGGCATGCGTGCGGAGAATTGGAAGTCGGGAGGTTTTGGGGGACCCTGAGCCTTTGCCGGAACACTGTGAGCCTCACCAGCGCGGCCAGCAGCGATGTCAGTGCCACGACCGGCCTTGATCTCGTTAAGTCGCCACTGGTAATACGGATGGTAGGCATCGGAAGGGTTCAGAAAGCTGAACTTTGGGTTCTGGCGTTCCTTTTCGCGAATGCGATCCTCAAAAACAAAGCCGTTTCGCGCGACGTAGCCGGCGGTTTTCTCGAGAACATTGCGAATCTCACGCGGGGGAAGAACAACTCCGGCAGGAGCTTTAAGCTCGTCGAGAGCGGCATCGCCGTTGGATGCGACGGCTGCCATGGTTGACAGGCGTGTCAGGGAGTGGGCGCGTTGCGAATGGTTTGGGCAAAAGGTTGCCTTAGCTCGAAGCTGGGGAAATTTCGTGATGGAAGGCTTAACGCGAAGCTCCAGCGGAGAAATGGTTGATCCGGCGCAAATCGTCGACAGGGGCGTTTGCGGGAGCCACTCAACACCATCCTTGTCGCCTTATTGCGGCTGAAGCAGGACGCTGAAATCTGCAGCAGACTGTGGCTTGCCCCTGGACGTTTGGTTTCGGTCTTGCAACGTCGCACGTTCATCTGTCATTTGTTTGCTAGCTGCAGGTTTGCACATGCATGGGTCCTCATCCGTCCCTTCATCGTATGAGATATACCGGTTGAGCCAGCGGTCCAGATACGAACAGGCTTGGTCACATCTTCATGAGAAATCTCAGAATGAAGAAGCTCTCACATTGGAACTCTGCCCATGACGATAAGCTGTTTTGTTTCGAGCATTCTTCGCTCACCCCCAGATAAGTTCCCGACAGATCCTTTGCAAGGGGTCAGTCGAAGGCACTCGGTGGAGAAGATAATTCCAGGCGAGCTAAAGTTAGGCGTTGTGTTTTAGTGGAGTGTTCTCGATGCTTATTGGTCAAACAGGTCGCGTCTGGGCTGGAAGGGACGAGAGGCTGACCTTAGCTGGTGTTCCTTCCCCGTAGTTGTGCAGGAGCTGGAACCGAAGAGGCCACTGTAGCTACAATTTTCTTCCTGCGCGAGACTCAGCCAGTCCGAACCCAGTCGCACGCGTGTTCCCTTTTGCGATGATCCCCTGACATTGTTCCCTTTCCCTCTTTTCCCTCGTGTTGTTTCCGAGAACTTTTTAGACTTTCTTCTCTGTCTCCTTCTTTTTCCCTCTTCATTGATCATCCTCGTCGAGAGCGATCCCCTCCCCACCCTCCGTCAAGTGTCTCTCCAGGCCTTTGCTGGCTGCGATTGACCTCCTTTTTCCCTTGTCTCGATCCATTCGAATCTGACGGCATCTTTCCTCAATCATCGATGAGGATTGTTTAATCACCTATCAACTTCCGCTTCGTACCCTCCTTTTACTACAACCCGCGAGCTTCCTCCATTGTCTGGTTCAGCCACGCCAAACCCGAGAGTGTTAGCGACCTCAGAATATTATCAGCCGGAGCTCCTCGCGAGTCGAATCCGATCGATCGAGTCGAAGGCTCTCACATTCATCATGGCTCGTACCAGGGGCAAGAGTCCCCAGCCGCCTATCAAGGCGCAACAACAGCAACAACCTGCTGTCCAGCAATCCCAACCGCAACAGCAACAGGCTGCCACCAAATCAAAGTCCAAGTCCGGCAAGAAGAAGGCCGTCCCTTCATACAAGTCCGATGGTGTCGACGACAATGACATCTTCCTACTCCCAGTTTCCGACTACTGGGTGGTCCTCGCCCTCACTGTCGTCTCGACCTTCGTCCGCGTCTTCAGGATCTTCCAGCCTACGAGTGTTGTCTTTGACGAAGTCCAGTAAGTTGCGCCGACAATCATGCGCCATCAACCTCGCTCCTGCTAACCCTCTTAACAGCTTCGGCGGCTTCGCTTCCAAGTACATCAAGGGCAAATTCTTCATGGACGTTCACCCTCCTCTCGCCAAGATGCTGATCGCCCTCGTCGGATGGGTGGCTGGCTTCAATGGCAACTTCGACTTCAAGGAGATCGGCAAGGATTACCTTGAGCCTGGCGTTCCCTACGTCGCGATGCGCCTGTTCCCTGCTATCTGCGGTATCCTCGTCGCTCCATGCATGTTCTTCACGCTCAAGGCTGTTGGCTGCCGAACCATGACGGCTGCCATGGGCGCTGGTCTCATCATCTTTGGTATGTCTCGTCACCAATTGTCCTTGTGCAAAACCCGATTGCTTCCAGGATGGCCCATGCTAACTTACATTGCAGAGAACGGTCTATTGACTCAAGCTCGCTTGATTCTCCTCGACTCGCCCCTCGTTGTCGCGACCGCTTTCACTGCTCTTGCCTTCTCCTGCTTTACCAACCAGCATGAGCTTGGTCCCGAGAAGGCTTTCTCGCTCACTTGGTGGTTCTGGCTCATTCTTACGGGTCTTGGTCTCGGTATCACCTTCAGCATCAAGTGGGTTGGTCTGTTCACCATCGCCTGGGTCGGTGCTCTGACCCTTGTCCAACTCTGGGTTCTCCTCGGTGACAACAAGAACGTTTCTATGGTAAGGCCTTTGCTGAGCGCTTTACTCTCCTTTCTAACACCTCTGTGTAGCGTCTTTGGCTTAAGCACTTCTGCGCGCGTACCTTCGCTCTCATTGTCATCCCCGCCACCTTCTACATGGCCATGTTCGCTATCCACTTCGCCATCCTTAGGAACCCTGGCGACGGTGATGGATTCATGAGCTCCGAGTTCCAGGCCACTCTTAACAACAAGGGCATGAAGGATGTCGCCGCCGATGTCTTGTTCGGCAGCCGTGTCACTATTCGCCATGTCAACACTCGTGGCGGTTACCTGCACTCCCACCCTCTCATGTATCCTACTGGGAGCAAGCAGCAGCAGATTACCCTCTACCCTCACAAGGACGACAACAACATCTGGCTTCTCGAGAACCAAACGCAGCCTCTCGGAATCGACGGCGAGCCTATTAACGGAACTGCTGCTTGGGACGCCCTTCCTGAGCCTCAGTACATCAAGCACGGCAGTGTCATTCGATTGTACCACCGCCCCACTCACCGCCGTCTCCACACCCATGATGTTCGAGCCCCAATCACCGAGGCTGATTGGCAAAACGAGGTTTCCGCTTACGGCTACGAGGGCTTCGATGGTGATGCCAACGACTTTTTCCGCGTTGAGATCGTCAAGAAGAAGTCTCACGGCTCTCTAGCCAAAGAGCGAGTTCGAACCATTGAGACAAAGTTCCGCCTTGTTCACCTCATGACTGGCTGTGTTCTCTTCTCACACAAGGTCAAACTCCCCGACTGGGCTTCTGAGCAGCAAGAGGTGACCTGTGCCCGCGGCGGCACTCTTCCCAACAGTTTGTGGTACGTTGAGTACAACGAGCACCCCCAACTTGGAGAGGACGTCGAGAAGGTCAACTACCGTAACCCCGGCTTCTTTGGCAAGTTCTTGGAGCTCAATAAGGTCATGTGGACCACCAACGCTGGCCTGACCGACTCTCACGCTTGGGACTCCCGCCCCGAGTCTTGGCCCATCCTCCGCCGTGGCATCAACTTCTGGGGACGACACCACACTCAGGTCTACCTCATTGGTAACCCCGTGATCTGGTGGTCCACCACGGTCGCCATTGCCGTCTGGGCCATCTTCAAGGGTGTCGCCATCCTCCGATGGCAGCGAAGCTGCAACGATTACTCGAACAATACCTTCAAGCGCTTCGACTATGAGATCGGCACCTACATTCTCGGTTGGGCTCTGCACTACTTCCCCTTCTACCTGATGCAACGCCAGCTCTTCCTTCATCACTACTTCCCCGCTCTCTACTTCGCCATCATCGCCCTCTGCCAGATCTTTGATTACCTCACCGCTCGAATCCCCGGTATTGGCGTCCGTGAGAACCCCATTATCAACCGCATCACCACGGTCTCATTCCTCGTCCTTTCCGCCGCCGTCTTTTCCCTGTTTGCTCCCCTGGCCTATGGCAGCCCCTGGACCAAGGCTGAATGCAAGCGTGTGAAGCTCTTCAACACGTGGGACTTTGATTGCAACACTTTCTTCGATAGCGTAAGTACTCCCGAGGCCGTCCCACAGAGAAAACTCCCACAACGAGGGTGAACGAGCGACTTGTTCAACATGATACTTTCATACCATGCTTGAACCTGGCGTCATGTATGCATTTACAGTATCGATCCGGACAGCGTCGAGGCTAACTTTATGGCTCACAGTATGACAAGTATACTCTAACGGAGGTTCCCTCTGTCAGTGAGAGTGCGGTTCCCACTACGGCACACAAGGAAGCCAAGAAGGCCGCCCCTCCTCAGCAGAACGAGGAGCCCCAGATCTCCGGGGCCCCTGTCCAGAGCGAGCAGCACCGCGTTCTTGCCAAGGAGGAGAAGATTGAATACCGTGACCAAGACGGCAACTTGCTGGATGAGGAGCAGGTCAAAGCTCTTGAGGGCAAGGTCGAGTTCAGGACCAAGTACGAAACTCAGACTCGTGTTGTTGACGAGGCTGGCAACGAGATTCAGGCCCCTGAAGGTGGCTGGAATGAGGAACAACTAGCCGGTGTTGCCCCCCCTCATCCCGATGTCGAGGGCGCCAACAGCGAGACTCTTAGGGTCCAGGCCGATGACGAAGCTGCCCCTCCCCAAGCCAGCAAAGACGGCGAGAAGGAGGCCGAGGAGTCCAAGCCCAAACCCGCCAGCGAGAAGAAGGACGCCACCTCGAGCCAAGAAGGGGAGAAGGAGGCCGAGGAGAAGCCTAAGCCTTCTGACGAGAAGGCAGAGGAGCCCGTTGTTCATCACGAGGAGCTGTAAATGCTCGTCGTGGCAACGCCCTCAACTTCATGACAGTCCCCATTCTCAGCGTGGCTATTCCAGCCTCGTGTAACATCATGTACTCATAATCTGACGATGAACTAAGGAGAGGCTAAATGGGAAAAAAAAAAAAAAAGATGCAGCAGTTCTTTTGTCACAGGGAGGACGGAGATTTCGGGTTATTGCAAGATATATAAAGTCGTTGGTCAAGATGCAAGATGAAAACGGTGATGTCGTCGGAAGATGAGGCGGTGATGCGGATCTTGGGACGTCAAGAACATGACTTTTTCTTTTTTCTTTGTACATGGTTGGCTAAGAGGTTATTGTGGTATATCGGGTTACCGTAGAGGTTCGACTACACACTGAATTAGTAATTGATATTTCAATCCAACTCACGATCCAAGGCGGTATATTTGATTGATGCATGGAGCATGATGAAGATGTGCAGTGAATGAAAGAGACATAGTTATGGTGAGAATAGACAGTGTGAAGATGAACATGGTGAATTGTCCGTATTTGGCTTCATTACGACTAAATTTATTGAGCAGCGCCCCTGTTGAATGACGGCTGCAGGTCTAAGAGTTATAACCCAATCGTAACGCTCTGCGATGATGAAAAGAAAAGCAGCAAAGTCAAGAACAAAAAAAAAAATAGGCAACCGTCATGCCATTTCCCAGAGCAGACGCCCAATCCAGCCGTGATGCAGTTAAAAACCCACCCCCAGAAACGCCCGTGTAAAACGACCCAATAAGCCTCAAAATCGTCCCGTCCATCCCAATCCCAATTGAAGCCATAAGAGTCGTTTAGTAAAATGATCGAAGTCCCACCAATCCTTTGCCTCCTTCTTTCCCCTTTTTGTGTCTCTTCCCTGATGAAAAACCCGAGCAAACGAAATCCAAGCCAGTGTCCATCTAAGTCTGCCAATGGAAAACCAAAGATTAATATACAAAATATGATACACGGCGACGCGGGGGTGCGGCCGATGGTAGTAGTAGTGGTGGTGGTCTCTTCTCGAAGATGTTTCGCCTTTCAGCACTCAGTGGAAGGAATTGTGAGTGACAGGCGTTTCGTGCCGTCGGATCCCGCGACACCCTTCACCTCCAGAGATTGTATGGAAGTACGGACGCTAACGGCGCCGTCTGTTTGGTTTGGAGGAGTATGTGGCTCTTCAATGGGCGCTTTCCTCGCCCTTTCGGCGATCCGGTCCAGGTCAACCGGAGAAGCCTCTCTTGATGGGGATTTGGATATGAGGCGCTCCTCCTCGCTAGGTCGTGGACTCTTCTCAAGATCCACGGATATCGTAAGCTGGGCGGCGGGTACAACTCCACCGCCAATTCGAGCCCAAAACATTTGGTCCCGTAGCTTGACACTCTCTTCCCAAGCAGCCTTTTCATGATCCTCGTCGTCAGCCCGCCAGTGACCATCCTTCACCATGCGCAAAAATCCCAAGAAGTCGCAGGTCGTGCGGACGCGGGTCAGGCAATATTTGCACAGGGGGTGTCGTTGGGCAGAGTCGGCCTCGCTAGTTCGGAATCGATGGTTTCGCAAGTACTTTGGGTCAGATCGAGTTTCGCCACACAGGGAGCATGGGTAGAATTGAGGCTTCATCATGGCGAGGAAAGACGACGAACGAGCGGGAACCGGTTCTACGACCAAAGTCCCATCTGTCATGGACGTGAGAACGCTTCGACGAGCCAACCAAGACAAACCAGGAGCCAGGTCAAGACGCAGAGTCGGCTCTACATCTTCGGCCAAAACCCGCTTGTAGAATTTAGTCTCCCTGAGATTGGGCAAAGGGGCAATCGAGGCGTTCGAGTTGGCGCTCACGGTGGAGGCGGGTGTATTAGGCGATTGAGGAGCGCTACCGTTATTTGGTGCAGAAGTATTCAGAGACGTTGTAGAAGCGTTGGAAGGGTGTGCACTCGAGGTCGATCCCCCCAACCCCAGTGTTGTCAAGGCATTGAGGGCGCTGATGGAACCCGAGGAAACTCGGCTACCAGCACGGTTGCGAGAAATTCGAGCCAGACTAGTGAAATCGTCGTAGGACGAGGTATCATTGCGCAAAACGGGCTGGATCAGGTGAGGGAAAGTCGTCGGAGGCGCTGGCTCGATGGAATGTGCCAAAGGAGTGGGTTCAGGGTCAGCAGTGGAAGGTTGGTGATCATGTCCAGATTCCATCTTGTTGAGCCCGGGGGACGAGGGTGCCGTCGGATTAGTCTGGTCGTCCTGTTCGGCGGCCATATGTTCCATGACGTGCTTGAGTTCGAAAAGCTGTTCCTGTTGAGACTTGAGAAGGCTCTCGGAATCGGCAAGCTGGGCCTTGAGCTGGTCGTTTTTTCGTTGCAAAACCTCATGATCTGCCTGGGCTTTTTCCTTGGCGGCAATGACCATCTTGTTTGCCTCTTCGAATAGGGCAGCGGTCAGATTCTCCAACTCTTGCTCGATTTTCTTCTTGGACTTTTCGGTATCGATTCGCTTCTGTCGCTCCTCAGATATCTTGACGTGCAGAAGCTTCTTCTCAGCCTCAACCGTGTGTTTCCGGATCCAGACATCGCCGGCAAGCATCTCACGCTGAGAGGCATTTTGGGCCTCGAGGGCTCGGATGCATTCACGGGCATTTTCGAGCTCGAGGCGAGCACTGGAGAGGGAGTCGTCGAGCATGGTCTGGTGGTTGATGGCGTTAATCAGCTTGTTGCTAAGCGTGGCCACCTCGTCGGTGAGGTCGGGGTGCTGGCTTGGACTCGAGGCGCCGACGTCATCGGCCGGGCTCATAGCTCGGCTTCGGGGATCTGGCAAAGTGCTCATCTCATCGTTAATGAGTGGTGAGGAGGCGGCAAGGGCGAGGTTGCTGGACGACGAGGATTTCACGGGGGTGTGAGTAGGCGTTAGGGAGGGAGTTCGAGGTCGGAAAGTCGGAGCCGAGGCGATGGAGGAAAGGGATCGAAAGTGGCCCAAGGAGCGACGTGAATGCTTCGGTGATGCACCGGCTAGTGGCTGGGTCCAGCCAGAGGCGGACATGGCCATGAAGCTGCTACGAGAGGGTTTTCGTTAGATCCGAGACAAGTCGAAGGAGAAGCAGGAGAAACATACGAGTCCATTAGGGCGGGCGCGTGGTGTGTGTGTCAGTCGTAAAAGTCGAGTGCTCTTGGCCCAGAGAGCGTGACGCGACCTGACGGGGGAGAGGAGAATTGGCAGGGCTGTTGAGGCGGGAGCCCAAAAAGATGTTGTAAAAAAGGTTGAAGCTCTTGGTCGACAGAGAGGGGAAAAGGATGATGACGGGGACGGGAAATGGAGATGGAAGAATGGCTGGATTGATCAGTTGAAAGCGAGAAGCGGATCCTCCGGGGAACGGCGTCGACGAGTGACGAGTGACGGCGGGTGACTATCGACCGACGGGGCCAGCTTGCCAAGGAGAAAGTGCTAGGCCAGATCCAGACCCAAGAAGACGGGCGGTTGAGCTGGTGGACTGAGCTGGGGCTGGGCGGGCTAGGGACCACTTGAGGCTAAGAACCTTGAGACCCCGAGTTAAAGAGGGAGGCAAGATGGCTGTGGCTGGATTAGCCCGTGAAGACTAGTTCAAATAATTGAATAAAAAAAAAAAAAAAAAAAAAAAAAAAAAAAAAAGGTATTAAAACATTATTTGTTTTGCTTATAGGTCGGTCGCTTTATTATCAGATAGAGGTATCTTAGGGTTACCTATTGAGGACCCTCTCCTTCCGAGCCACCGCGCGGTGCTACCATCAAGATGACGACCGTCCTCAATTGGAGGGTTACTCTCGTCTGCGTCTGCGGGGCTCTGCTGCTAATGTATGTACGATTCATGGAGCTCCCCTGATGCGCAGTCGAGACAAGGAGTTGTGCAGGTACGTATTTCCCTCCTCTCGGTCTCTTTCTCGTGTACGTGTACATGCTCGTATCCAGTCGCGCCAAAGGTACGAGCACAACGAAAACTGGGCCAGCCAGCACATTGAGAAGGCCCCTTGGCCCCTTGCGGGCTGCCGCCCTGGCGCCGAGTCGCTCTAGCCCCCTTTCAGCTCGCTGCTGCATTTCGGATCTTGAGCCTAGATTTCCCAGGAGCCAACGCGCTACCTGATCGCTTCGAGTCCCTCATTCAATTCCGTCTCAACATTGTCCGAGAGCAATGTTGGGGACATATCCAAGGGGCGTATCCATCTGCAGAGTACCTTTCGATTTAACCTCGATACAACCCCCCCTCCCCCAAAGACACGCGATGGGCAAGCATCTTTAAAGCACAGGGCACGGCTTCAGGCTTCACAATGAGTGTCTGACAGGGAAAAACGACGGACACGGGACGGGACTTGCCACTGACATGCGCTCGGGCCATGCTCCCGGAATTTAAATGGTTGAATTAAAGGGCTCCGAGATGGGACGACAAAGTCATCAAAGAGTCTTGTTCTACGGAATATAGGGTAATCAGTTTTTGAACAGTGACCTTATTGCACACATGACTCTTTGATGCCACACACAACCCGCACGACTCATTCGGAACTGCCGCGTCGCTCTCGCCCCCCTCAAACTGACCGTGGCTTGAACCTTGCCCTACACCCAATTCCCCAAAAACTTGCGCATGCCCCTGACTCTTCACAACGTCCTGCATTCCGAAGCAAAAAAACGTGGCTGGCGAGTTCGGGACTTGACGGTAGGTGTGCCCATTACATACCAAGCCGTGAGAGCCGAATCGCTTCTAGAAGGATTGCTAGGAGAAACAAAAAATGATAGTTGAGACCTATTTCCTTTGCTCCCCCTCGAAAGGTTTCGAGTATTGTTAAAAGAACAAGGGCCGACGAGACTGCGACTTTGTCTTTGTGACCCCTCGGGGGGGGCAGCATTCCCAAGCCATGTTCTGAGAACAGACTCCACGACCAAGAGGAGGCCTGGCCAAGTTGGAAACTTGGCTTGTCATGATGTCGCTCTCTGAATCCCTCGACATGAGACTATACTATCCAATGAGAGCATAGGTCCACGTGTATCCCGCAGCAGTGACTTGGGTGTGTCGGTCAATATATAATATTCACACCATACATCTTCCATAGTTGACTGTAGTCAATTAGATTGTATTATTAGCATATAATCAGTAATTCCTCGCTTTTGTTCAGAAGTGCCATGTCCTCGAGAATTACCTCTTTCGCTCCCAACTCACAAGGATATGAGCCACGGCGACACCGTGAGATATGGAACAACTAAGAGAGCAAGGAAAGAAATGTGTGAAATACAGAGTAGTGTCGTGTACAGATTTTTCTACCGAGATGGCACAAATCGGCAAACATATGTGCAAGCATATGTATCCAAGAAATATCCACCAAATATCCAATAAGAATTATTCAAGAGAGGGACTAGGAATACCAGACTGCACCCACTCTCGCCTGTGTATCCCGTCGAGCAGCTTCAGCATTTCCACACCTACTCGTTCCACTCCCCAAACTCGGGCATTCCGTAAGGATTCCATTCCTGGCCCGGATAGCTCGTAGCGCTCATCTGAGGCGCTGGTTCTCCATCGGAATCCGCATCCGGATCAAAGAAGATCTTTTCCTCCTGGCCCTCGAGCCGTATCTTGCGGGCATGAGCATCTTCCGTGTCCTCTAGTTCGGCAGGGGCGCCGCGGTTTCGTGTTTTGGCTCGTTGGAGAGCTCCTTTGCTCGCGGCTCGTTGTGGGACATCCTCTTGACTCTCGTTAGCCACGTTGCAGTCTCACGCCGTCATTGTGGTTGTTGACCAGCTCCTCGGTGCTGCTGGCTGGGGCCTTTTCGTTGGCGGGACGGACGACCGCGTTCGGCTCGTCGCTGACGGCAGAGGTCGAGTACGCATGAGAAACCGACTGACTGGGCTTGCCATCCGCTCCTATCGGGGGGCTCAGTGAAATCGGACGCGAGTATGCCTCCCTTGTACCGTTCTGTTCATTACCCACGGGGGATGCTGGTTCCATGGTTGGAATCGTCGACTCGGAAGTGAGACTCAGTGGCCTGGTGGCGTCCTGCGGTTTGAGGAACCCGTTCTCGCTCGATGGTTGTGGCGGCGACCTGGGGCCGTTTGACTGCGTTTCGCTCCCTAACGCGCTCACACTATTCATGTGAGCGACGTGCCCTGGCATGTCGTTGCCTGGAGTCTCGCTGCTGGTCCCGCTGTTGGTCCCGCTGCCATGACTGCTGCCGTGACTTGCGTTGGTGGCTGCTCGCTGCACTTGAAGGGGCACTTGACTGGCATTAGTAGCAGCTCGCTGTTCCTGTGGGGGTGCTTGCCACGAGTCACCGACAGACCCTTCCCCTGGAGCTTGTGGAGTGCGGACTTCTCCTCGAACCACTTGATGACCTGGCGAGACGCCAACAGGGCTATCGTTTTGAGGCGAGGTCGGTAGTGACAACGGCGTGTGCGATTGGGGGAGAGGCTCTCCTCGGATGACTGGTGGGCCGGTCATGGACGCTGGCGACTGCGGCTGAGGGCAGACCTGGGGAAACTGTTGCGGCGTTGCTTGCTGCTGTGGCGGATGCTGGAACGAGTCTTGGTGGTTTAGGGTTCGGCCTATATGATACGGTGACGGGATAACAATGCCCTCCCCGTGGACAGCACTATATCCCCGAGGGATCGGCACCTGATCGTACTGTGGTTCAACGAGCTGCTGTCCTGAGCGTTGCTGCTTGGGTTGCTGCTTGGGTTGGGGCTTAGGCTGGGGTTGAGGCTGGGACTGGGCTTGAAATGGACGGAACCCCTTGGGGGCCGCTTGACGGGGACCTACTACGGTCTGGCCTGCAGGTGCTGCTGCGTGTTGGGCTTGTTGCTGCTGCCCCGCGATGTGGCCGGGGAGTTGTGATGCATGTCGTCTCGCGTAGCTTTGAGGATGAGAGACCTGTCCGACGAACTGTTGTTGCTGCCCAGGCCTGACTTGCTGCCCATGAGGCGATTGGCCAGGAGGTGACTGTCCAGGAGGTGACTGTCCTTGCGGTAGCTGTCCAACGGGACTTGACTGTGCAAGGCGCTCTTGTGGGCCAGGAGAACTCTGCGGCCCGGAATGAGTTTGCTGTTGCACTGTTGGACTTTGTAGCACTGGATGAAGCAGCTGCTGCGGCGGAGGACTTTGCTGCTGTTCAGGACGAGGTGGCTGCTGCACGGGGGGGCTCTGCTGCTGCACGGGGGGACTCTGCTGCTGCACAGGAGGACTCTGCTGCCCAGGACGAACTTGCGGTTGTTGTCCTGGGGGGCTCTGCTGCTGCATAGGGGGATTCTGCTGCCCAGGACGAGCTTGCTGTTGTTGGCCTGGAGGGCTTTGTTGTCCTGGACGAACTTGTTGCCCTTGACCATTGGACTGAACCGGGCGCATTTGCTGCGGCTGCGGCTGAGGCATCTGGTACCCAGCAGGCATTGGCTGACCTGGTCGCATTTGTCCTGGAGGAACTTGTTGGCCGGGTATCATGGACTGGCCAGGAGGAAGCATCATGCGCTGCCCGAGGGCAGGGGGTACCTGTTGTCCGGGACGCAGGTTTCCGGGAGGCATTTGCTGGCCAGGATGCATCTGTTGCCGAAACATCATTTGTTGTCCTGGTGGCATCGGTTGTCCGGGTCGCATTTGCTGCCCTGGTGGATACATGGGCTGCTGCATCGGCACTCCCTGAGGATGGTGGCCTTGATGAGGATGGAAGAATCCATGGAGACCATGATGTCCCTGTGGTGCATGCTGTTGCTGTTGTGGTGGCGCAGTCTTCGAACTCCTCTTGAACGCGCTGAACAACTTGCTCGTCTTCCCTTCCGGCTTTGCCTGCTCATGTGGCTGGTTGGGCACCTGACCAGACATTCGATTCCTGAGTACCGTCCATTTGGACGATGTAGCTTGTCCAGCTTGATGATTCAACATGGCTGGAGGAGGCCCATGGGGCTTAGGCTGCATTTGAGAGCCTGACGGCCCTTGCATCTGCAAAGAAGGGCGCGACACAGGTATGGAACTCTGCGTTGACGGACTTGGAACTGTCTGGAAGCTTTCTCGGGTTTGGAGACTGGGGCTTTGGGTTCTAGACGGCCCGTTACTCTGTTGGGGACCAAGAGTCTGTTGCTGTAGTCGCTGCTGCTGCATGCTCGGAGCTGGAGGAGCTTGCTGCTTCTGTTGCTGTCCTTGATACTGGAAGGGAGAAGATGGGGGATGCTGTTGCTGTTGTTGCTGTGGCGGCTGCGGAGCAGCTGAGGAAAGGGCCTTCTGTTCCAACGGCTGGAAGGGAGAGGGGGGAGCCTTTTGCTGCTGCTGCTGGAAGGGAGAGGGTGGAGCCTTTTGCTGCTGCTGCTGGAAGGGAGAGGGTGGAGGCCGTTGACCTTGCTGCTGCTGGAAAGGAGACGATGGAGGCTGATGGCCTTGCTGCTGTCTTTGCTGCTGCTGGAGCTGCTGCTGCAGTGGCGCCATCTGAGGTGCAAACCCTGGACTCTGCACAGTTGGTGTGCTAGAGGCCAGGGGAAGTGATGGCGTGCCAGGCTGCGACCCTCGCGCCGTTGCAATGACCGCTCCAGAGGCCAGATGCGGGCTCTGGCCCAAGTTGGACGACGCAATCGATGGAGGCCCCGTCCTTGACATCTGGGAGACTGGTGACAGTGGCAGCTCATCACGACTGTGGCTGTCTGTGCGGGCATGACCAGGTATGGCACTGCGGAAAGATAGACTGGGTGAGTCCATGGTGGGTCGCTGCGGTTCTGTGGCGTCTGCAACGCTCGGTTGTTGGATAGCAATGTCTAGGGAAGGCTTCGGAGTGTGATTCGACACGCGCGAAATGGGCACTGAGCGGGTTGGGGACATATCCTGCGACCCGGACCGCATATGAGTGGAAGCCTTATCCCCAGGAGGCGGTATAGCAGTGCTGAGAGATGGTCGGGGAGAGTCGTGAGTGCTCGGCACAGAAGCAGTCACCTTGGACGTTAGGGGAGAGTCCTGTCCAAGCGATGAAGGCCGAATGGGGTTCAAAGAAACCTGGGACACATTCTGATCAGCATCGCCAAGCACCCGACCTAGGTCCGGAGGGTTGAAATCGCTGGAGTCCCGTCGTTCAGTATCCGGTTGGACCTGGGAGTCAAGAGAAGATGTCCCAGTCATTCGTCGGAGTCCCGGCGGAGGTGTGGACGACTGAGGCGGAGGAGAGGCTTGGCCTGGGGGCGCCGGACCCCACGACATTTGTTCCTGGAGATGAACCGGCGAAACTGTCCCAAGAGGGGGCAGCTGAGGAGCCACTCCGGGCGGTTGGCCATTGGAAACTTGCACCTGGGGATTCTGTCGAAGGCCGGGATGTCCTGGAGGAAGTTGTCCCGGAAACTGTCCCGGCGGAAGCTGTACCTGAGGCTGTCGAGGATCAAACTGTCCTGGAGACTGCATCATCGGAGACTTGGCAAGCGGAGACGGTCCTGGGGGATGTTGCCCAAGAGGGTTTTGACCTGGAGGCAGCTGCGGTAGAGCCGGATTCTGGCCCTGTGGTACCCCAGGAGGACCGCTCTGGGATTGGTCCTTCTTGCCGTGTCCCAAGATGCCTGATATAAAACCACTTGTAGAACCGCGTCGTCGGCGGCGATCCTGGTCCGTCTGGTCCTGGGCTTGCACCTTGGGCTGAGTGAATGGGCTGGGACCATCAGTATTACTCCGCATGAATCCGATGGGCAGAGGGGGCGCGAGAGGATCCGGAGTCGCATTCCCTGTCGAGGGACGCATGGAGCCTGGCGTGCCTGGCTTCGGGACGGCATCCATGCTTGAGCGATGGAAGATGCCTCCACGAGTACCGAACCCCGAGAAGCGCTTCTTTGGGGGCGTCATCTGCTCAGTGGAGCTGCTTGATTCGTTGATCATGCTTGAAGCCGACGTGGGCGGAATACCCGTGGGTTTGGCCTTGAGCCCACCTGCGATTGCCCCTAGACCAGAACCAAAGCGAGAGTGCTTGCGTTCAGACTGAGACTGAGATTGAGGTGTCTCGGGCCTGGATTGGTCTTGGCCAATTAGAGGAGGAGGCTGGATCGGGGGCTGCAACGGGGCTTGAGCTGGAGGCTGCATCGGGACCTGGCTCGGAGCCTGGCTCGGGGCCTGCTTCTGGGCGGGAGGCGGAACTGGCTGCTGGGGTAGCGGAGGAGGTTCCATTGAAGAGCGACTTTTGAGGCTGAAGAGGAAGCTTCCTCTGGGGGGCTTTCTTCGATCTGGGTGTCCCTCGCTGACTGAGATACGAGGCCCAGGCTGCTCACTGGCAGGGCCGATTGGCGCTGGAGGCTGCGGCATACTGGGCTCGGCCGACGAGCCGCGACGTTCCGACGAAGGTTTAGTGAATCGCTCGAATAGACCAGAGCCCTTCCGACGACCGGGTTCGTCACCAGTACCGTCAGGTTCGGGGTGAGGCAAGCCGATGTCGTGTGACAGACGACTATGGGCCACCAGAGGACCAGGCGGCGGCGGCGGGCCGACGTTGGAGTTGCTCCGGGCTCTCGACTCTCCAAAGAGATCCGGGTAGCGCCTGGTGGATGACGGGGGCACGTCGGACCCCTTGTGTCTCGGCCTGGGTGATGGCGCTGTCTCGGGCGGCACCACGGGAGGGGGAGGAGCTTGGTGAGGGAGGGTGACGCCAGTCTCCTTGTCGAAGCCAAAGTAAGGCGACTGCGAGGAGTCGCCAGTGCCTGCGCGATTTCTGCTGACGGAGTGAAGGGGCTCACTCAGGTGACTTTCCTCGAGCTTCCAGGGACCAGATGGGGGAGGAAACTTGTTGATTGGGTTGCCGGGCAAATTGGGTTGTATCGTAGGCGCGCCACTACTGCTGCCACTACTAGTACCAGTACCAGGGCCGGCATTGGAAGCGACATTTGGACCACCAAAGGGCGACGACACGCGCCGCTCCTGGAGCTGATGCTGGGCCGACGATGCGGGTGGTTGCGACTGCATTTGATTTCCGACTGGACGTGGCTGCCCCGGCGGACCCGGAGGCGACGACATGCCGTCGACAGGCTGGTCGGGCGGCATGCTGGTTGCTGGTGCCGGATGGACGGCGGCGCGTTGTTGTAGGGGCAGCAGCGGCAGCAGTGGGAGACCAGGCGCCTCGAAATTTGCTCCATCCGAGGTGGCTCCATTGCCCGCGACGGTGGCATTCCCCGAGAGTCGAGGAGGACCGGTAGCGGCGGCGGCAGCGGCAACGGCACCGGGAGCGGGCCCGGTAATGGCTGCGGGAGGAGGAGCCTGAGGAGGACCTCGTGTCTCGGGGACCTCGTCATCGTCGAGAGAGAAGCGCTCGGTGACCGGACGCGCGGCTTGGGACGTGGAGGCGATGGGTGAGGTCATGCCAAAAGTCGAGCCTCGCCTGATTGGTGGCAGGCCAATGAAGGAGGAATTACGTTTAGGAACGTCGTCAGCAGCCTCGTGCTTCTGGAGGTGAGGAGGCAGCGGCACAGGAGCCGGCTGCTGCTGCTGCTGAGCGCTGCTAAACGACATTTCCTTTGTCCGTCGTCGTGTCAGTATGTTTGTCCGGGAGCGATTGTGCTGGGCCAGCTGGGGCTGGGCCTGGACCTTTGGCGGCGGACTCTGAGTTTGGGGTGATGGGAGCTGGGACGTGTTGGAGTGCGTCGGCGACTGTTGTGTCGGGGGCTTGGGCTTGGTGGGCGCCTGGGCAACGGCCGAGGTGGCAGAGGCAGGAGCAGGCTGCCGGAGATTATTCTGGTTCTGGGCAGGAGCACCTGCAGCCTGCGTCGCCTGCGTCGCCTGTACCGACTGCACCGACTGCGCCGCCTGAGCAGCCTGAGAAGCCTGCGCCGCCTGGAAAACTGCTTGGAACGACGCCTGGGATCGGGAGGCAGGGGTCTGCGGAGTGAGACGCGTTTCCGCTCCAGCTCGCGCCAATGCTGCTGAGCCCGACGTTGTTAGGCTGAGACTTGGCCGCGCCTCCACAAGCGCTGGTTCTGCCAGCACCAGCCGAATCGACGCTGCGGTGCTGTGTGGGGTCACAATCTCCACCCACCCGTCATCAGAGAAGGAGACTTCATCTGATTCCCCTATAGACGCCGTTTCATCTTCATGAGTGTGGAGAGACCTGTGATCCTGCGGATGCGCGTGTAATTGCACTCCTGAGCATTCCGACGAGACGTCATCATCATCATCGTCCCTGTCCCTGATGGAGCTGGCTGCCGAGACCGTTGACGCGGGAGCTGCCGGGGGTGGTGTTGCTAGAGGCGAAGGTGGTGGTGGTGGTGTTGTTGGTGATGATGGCGAGGGAACCCGATCTGAAACCACGGCTGGAGCCGCTGCTGGAACTTGAACTGGGCCTGCGCTGGGAGTCGTTGCTGGAATGCTCAGCGACAGCACCGGCGCCGAGACGGAGCCTGGCGGTGGTGCCGATGCCCTGTGTTTCTGTCTCTGCTTAAATTTGAAGGGATCCCACCGGCTCCTTCGGCCCACGGGCGTGGTTACTCCAACGTCGTTATGCGCGGCTCTACTGTGCGATCCCGACGCTTCATGCGCATCGTCATTCAACGAAGCCTTGGACGACTCGGCCGAAGACACGGCCGACGACGCCGCCGAAGACCCCCGCGAGCCCGAGAGGCGGGAACTCAACGACCCGAGTGAAACACGCCGCCTACCTGTTTCGCCGCTGCTGCCCCAAGACGCGGGCCGAAACGCACGCATCCGCCTCGACTGGGATGACGATGGAGGATAGTAGCCAGAGAGCCACTTCTTTTCTTTGTCCGCACTCGAGGTGGGCTCCGTGCGGGACCTCGATCCAATACTTATGCTCCATGATGCTCGCCTCTGCTTCTCCTTCTTGGGCTTGGGAGGTGGGTGTACCACTGGAGGAGGGATGGGTTCGCCCTACAAACCACAAACAATTAATATCCTCTTCTCTCTTCACGGTGGAGTGGCCATATAAAATTGGTTGGACCAGTGGCATGGTGACGTTGGGCAGAAAAGGGGGAACAGCGTCGTAGAATTCCTATCTCATACACCCATCCCGTCATAAGGCCAACAGTGAACCACCACAAGCCCTGAAGGCGTGTGATGAAGAGAACCTCAAGTCCAACACAGTTCCCCGCCCAAGGGCAAAAGGAAAGAGAAAAAAATAAGCCCAGTTGCAGCAGGTTCTAAAGAAGAAAGAAGCGTCAGTGAAATACCTTGTCCCCTGTGCCGCGCAATTTGCTCCTCCCCTTGCTCAACAATCCCTTGCCCATCTTTCCGGCTGAGTGCATGAATTCCTTGCTCTTCGTTCCAATCTGGTTGCTGGAGTTTCCAAACGCGCTGGTCGCCTGCGTCGATAGCGACGAACTCCCCAGCCTTGTTCTAGTGGTCGGCGGTGGCCCCGTGGGCGCAGGAGAAGTGGCGTTGAGATATTGTTGGTAGTATGGCGCTTGAGCCGGCGCCGACGACGCGTTTGAAGCTGCGACGCTGGTCCCGGCAATCGACGCCTGGTAGCCACCGCCACCGTTGAAGGAGGAGGTAACATTGGCAAACTCGGGGTGCTGCTGCTTGATGGCCAGGATCCACGTCTCCAGCCCCAAGTCTGCCTCAGCGAACGCCTTTCGTGATTCTTCATACTCGTGAATCCTCTTTTCCGAGGTACCCATGGCCATGATCTCCTTGACACCCTTGACCTGTGGTATTGGCCTGGGTTGAGTGAGGAGAGCATTCGCCACTGCCGTCTGTGTCTCTGGAGGTGACGTCTCTAACACAACGTGAGAAAGAGATTCGCTGGGCACATTATCAGATAGAGCAGATGGCCGCCTTTCTTCAACATCCTGAGGCAACTCCTCAGGTCTGGCAGCCACAGGGGAGGGAGGATCGAGCATTGAAGGGAGCGGTTGCGCTGGAGGAGGCGCGTAGTTGATCTCCGGAGCTGATGGTATCACGATCTTGGGCGTCTCCGACCTCGGACTGGTGATGTCGGACACGACCTCTTTCGGGGGTTGAACGTCGGACTGTCCCAGAGAGGAAGCAGTATCGATCTTAGGGATACTAACTCCATCAGTGTTGGGAATGCCGGTCCCTGGGGGTTCATCGGCCGGAGCCTCGGTCATGAGAGCAGAGGCGTTGTGCTCGAAACCCGCCTCCCAGGAGAATCGCTTTCGAAGAGCTGGGGTTTCGTCGCTTAGCGGACTCATTATAGAGACACTGGCGGGTCCATCGACCTGGAGAACCGGTGGCTGAGGCTCTGGATTAGGTTCTTTTTGAGGTACAGATGCTGACGCAGGCGCTGGGAGAGAGTCTTTGCTTTCGGGGACTGGCTTGTCCGTTGAGTCTTCCCAATAGCTGTCATAGTCTTGCAGAGTGTAGCCACTGCTGTGAGTGTCTTGTCTGTTATCTGATACCAGCTGCTTAGAGCTGTCCGCTCCTGCGCCCAAGGGAGGAGGCGTAGCACCGATGGGGCTCAGAGTCCTCAAGATTTCATCACTTAGCATATCGCTCTCCTTAACAGGCGAAGTGCCAGTGCTAATGTGAAGTGACTCTGTTTGACCTGGTCGAGGGGCGTAATCGGATGGAGAATGGTCTGGACGGCGAGGCTGCAGAGGCTCGGTCGGGGTAATATCCGAATTCATTGTGCGGGCTGATGTGCTGGATATTGGCTCCGGAGGAACAGTTACTCTTGCATTGGGGCTTGGCGTGCGCAGAGGAGGGACCGATCGAGGATCTGGCACGGGGAGAACGGGAGCCTGACTAACAAGACCGCCGGTAGGTCCGGTTAGGGAAGATGCAGGTTCATTTCGGGCAACTTCGACGTTCTTTGCAGCCTCTTTCCCTGCTGGATCAGGTTGCTCGACATCGTTTGGCTTGTCATTTGGCGGTGCTGCCTTGGAAACTTGCGGCTCATTCGTGCTTGAAGATGAGAAGAAGTCTGAGTTGAAGAGTGACAAGCGCCGCATGTCGGGGAGCAGACCAGAGCCGCGCAATTCGATGGAGGGATCGACTGCCGGTGCGGTCGTTGGGGGAGGGTTTATCACCTGATGACTGGCTTCCTTAGAAAGCGGTGTCGGTCTCTCGGCCGGTTTGCTTGCGACATTATCTTGAATAGAAAGCGGCGAACCTGCTGACTTTTGATCGTCCTCTAGACGGTAGAGCTCGGCGGGGTGGGACAGAGGGGATGCTCGCGCAGGCGTCGAACTGGTAGTATGGCTCAGAGGGGTCGAAGAACGAGGCTCGATTTGTCCGATGGACTGCTGCCTCTGCTGAGAAGGAAGCGGAAACGGCGAGGCATTCCGGCTGGCGATGGGAGATGGAGTGCTTCGCGGCGAGTCCTGCATGTGCGCTGGGATCGAGGGGACGGCATGTTCAGGGGCGGCGGTAACGGACTGTCCTGTCTGAAGTTGAAGCGAAGGCGGTCCGTTGGGGCTACGGGTGCCAGAACCCGCGATCTCTTGGAGCCTCGGGGATGCCCTATGCGTTTCGGATGGGAGGCGCTGGCCGACAGGGCGAAGACCGGACGTAATGCGCGAGACGGGCGGGGGAGGTACGGGTTCGTCGTCTGAATATTCTTCGTCGCCCCAATCGTCGCCGTCATAGTTCTGGACCTTAGCCTCGACCCATTTTCGCGTCTTCGCTCTGTTGACGTTGACTTTGTACGCTCCGCCTGAGGGAGTATCCGGTGTCCTGTGTACAGACATTCGTTAGATTGTCGCGAAGCTTGACTGCGGCGGAGAGAGGCTGGGTTGTTACGTACAGCGGAGACTGCCCTTGTGCATAAGGATTGTTGTATGTCCCGTCCATGGCGGTTAGATAGAAGTTGGTGGAATTCGCCCAATTAAGGGAACATACTTCTCTCTCGGGGCAAAGGTTGGAAGGAGAGAAGATGATGGATGGGAGCAAATTGCGACTGCTCTTCGGGAGGAGTGATGCACAGAAGATGGAACTGCGACAACCTGGGTGGGCTCGATGGCGATCCCGAGTTGGATGGGCGAGGTGGACGTGTGTGTGGACAAGGAGCTACCTTTGGGACTGCCGCGGAGAGGAAAATGAAATGAAGGCGGTAGCTAAGGAATACAAGAAAGGCGCTGAGGAAGAATAAGTGATACAAAGGAAGATGAGGTCGGATACACAAGCTCACAAGCACGCTTGACAAGTGGGAGTTACACTGTGGAGGGGGGGTTGGAAGGGTAGGAAAAAAGTAAGGCGGTGGTGGTGATGGACGACGATGGTACGGTTGGGCAGGGTCTGGGAGAGGGACTTGAAGAGGGGGGCCAGAGACGTCGGCGGCGGCGCAAGTGGCAGCGGGCTCTTTCCCTAGCAAAGGAACGGCAACATGCAGTGAACAGACCAGAGACCCATGAGATGACTAGCGAAACTAGGGCGTTGATGTGGCAGGGCGACCGGACTTTGACGGGTGGACAAGGAAGAGGACAGGGGGCGGGAGAAGAAATGAGGCCCTCGAGAAGCGTCTTTGGTGGTGGTGGTGGAGGAGGCATCGGGTTGGCGTTTCGGGGAATGCATGCGCATCGATTGTAGCTGTTGCGCTCTTTCCTGCCTTCCACGTTGTGCTCCAACCGTCGGGTTCGTTGAGGAAGGCGCGAGTACCAGCCTCGTACCTGCCAGGTGCTGTAGAGGGGACATTCGCGTCCCCGCCACAGCATGGAAGTTACCGAATCGTTTTCAAGCACAGACGGCCAGCCAACGCATCAAACGTCACTCGTTGCCTATAGCCATAACTTGGCCCGCAACGAAGAAGGGGGTTTCAAACCAATCGACACAACATCACCACTATGCAAACTGCATCTGGGATCCCGACGCCCAAATGTCGAATCAGACGAATATTTTCGTGCCCCGATAAGCGCCTTTCAAGATCTCAGTCATGTGCCCCGCCTCATCAATTGAAGCATTAGTCGAATACGACGTCGTACCAGGTGAGCTGCTTCTGCGGGTACGCCCACGTATTGATCATGACCACATGGCTAACATCTCAATGTCCACCTTGGGAACTGAGGAACGTCAGCCGAATTGCATGCTGAGCCATGTACGAATACCCCAGTGCCGATAGCCAACTATTCTCTGCAGCATTTAAGGCCCCCAATATTCGTCGTATTTTCCAACGCTGTGTGACGGGCTACATTAGCTGCGAGGATGAGACGATGCAAGGTTCCCGAAGAACAGCCCGACGGAGACGGCCAACCGTCGTCACCGACGCCGCCATCAGTCATTCGTCGTTGTGGGGAACTGACAGCCATTCATGCAACGCGGGAACACGGGAAAAACGGCTGCAGCCTGTATTGATTGCGTAGCTGCTGATGGACCGTGTCGAAAAGCACTAGATGTCTATGACAGGGCCGTCAAAGACATTGCGAATGGCGACTTCAACCAGCCTCGGTCGTCCTACGCAAGCCCGCGCCTCTGGCGGTGACGTTGAGTCGGACGACAGGTTTCTGGCCCCCAATCCCGGGCCATCCACCCATGCTGCCAATTCTTCAAAGTTCAAGACTTGAAGCAAAGTCAGCCGCTCCCCTGCAGCAGCCCAACTTGGCATCAAAGCGAGGTACCCAGCTGAAGTACCCCAATTGCGGGAGCGGCAAAAGGGATCATGCCGTGTCGTCGACTCGCTCTTGAGTGGGGATGAGGCTTTGGGCGGTGTTCCAACCAGGTATCGACTCAATCGAACTGCCGAAGAACCACGAGAAATACGAAGCTCTATCCCTAGGTCAGTACATACGTACAGCATTCATGACATCATTGAAGACAAGGAACCAGGAGATAAGGGACCGGCCTTTTATTTTCTAGAATGTGACGAGAAACGAAGCAAGGGATCGCTCAGCACTTACAACAGACGGCACTCAGGTCTCGCTATATACTTCATTTCCCACTCTTGCCCTCAACTGAATTGTAGCCTTGAGTTTATTAGTGCATCGGAAGATTGGCTTGGAGCTCTGGACCCTGGAAACTTAGTAGCTCAACAAGTATGGCATCCAAGTTGCATGGGATGAAAACGATGAGGCTGATACGCAGCCGTACTCACGGCATTCTGCTTTCCAATTAACGTTGACTCTCTGACCCGATAAAAATCTGGAAAGAATAATAACTTGAAATGCATGAGTTGGGTGCCTAGAAATAGCCTGGATTCTTCTCTAAAACTTACTTTCATACGGACTTGCTTATTGCTTATACCACGAGTGTGGCGAGTGCTTAACACGGCTACGACGCCTCCTCAAGCCACACGGGCACTTCAGGCACGGGATTACCTCGGATGGCCGATTGAGCCAACGTGGCGGCACTGGCCATCCCTGGAAACTGGGAGATATGGGGAGTCCTGACAAGGCAAACACCACTCATCAACCCTCCTTTCAAACGGGTGCATCGACCAAGGCCTCGTTAGTCTCTGACATTTCCCACGTTACGAAGCTCTTCCTCCTCCTTACCCCCCCGCTCGAACCCTACCTAGGCACGTCGGCTCTTCGTCTCAGAATTTCCTTCTCTTTTGTACTTCTTCTATGCAAACTCCCTCGCGCCGTCTCATTGTTCTGTTCGACTTTTGAGTAATCTGTCTTAATCTCGCCCCCTCGCGCCCACGCCCATTTCACGCGCTTTTGACCTCGATCCATCGCGACGCATCCCGAATTTCGTACTTTTGCCGAGAACTCCCAATCACCGACGGACGCATCGACATCAATCAATCGAACTCTTCAACGAGGCGTGCTTGACGGATACGTCATCTGCCGTTCGGCATCGCCCTTTACTCCCTATCACTCGAGAATCGAAGCCGCGCTGGCCGCAGTCCGTCCTCGACCCCAATCTTAATTAATACATCATCATGGCTGTCGCATCCATCCAAGACCGAACCTCCGAGTTCAAGTCGGTGCTCGCCCAAGCCCAGCGTCGCCAAGCGAGCAGCAAGGTCGGAGCGCAACGGAGATCCCTTCTATCCGACTCTCAGAAGTCTGCTGCTCATGCCGATGTCCAACCCAGGAGATCCGACTTTGCCCGCAAGGCCGCCGAGATTGGACGAGGCATCTCAGCGACCATGGGAAAGCTGGAAAAGCTTGCACAACGTGAGTGCCAACCCATGCGTTGCTCTACCTGCTTTCTCCGTAACGACATTCGATGGTTGAACCTGTCCGCTGATCTTTCGTATAGTTGCCCGAAGGCGCACTCTTTTCGACGACCGGCCGGTCGAAATAAACGAGCTTACCTTCGTGATCAAGCAAGACTTGTCATCCTTGAACCAACAGATCGGGTCACTGCAGGCCATGTCGAAGCAGCAGCACCCCAAGGCCGACCAGGAGGGCGAGCACAACAAGAATGTCGTCTATCTTTTGCAAGGCAAGCTCACGGACGTTTCCGTCAACTTCAAGGACGTGCTGGAGGCGAGGACAAAGAACATCCAAGCCTCGAGGTCAAGGACGGAGAACTTCATTTCCAGTGTATCCCAACACACTCAACCATCATTGCAACAATCAGCGTCACCTCTTTACGGAACCCCCAACCGAAACTCGCCGGCCCCTGGAGCGGATACCTTGTCCTTGAACCCAGTGGGTGACCAGCAGCTATTGATGATGGAGGAGGCGCAACCGCAAAACACATACATCCAGCAACGTGGCGAGGCCATCGAGGCCATCGAGAAGACGATTGGCGAGTTGGGAAGCATCTTTGGCCAACTGGCAACGATGGTTTCTGAGCAGAGTGAAATGATTCAACGAATCGACGCTAACACGGAAGATGTCGTGGATAATGTCGAGGGTGCGCAACGGGAGCTTATCAAGTACTGGTCTCGAGTATCAAGTAACCGGTGGTTGATTGCCAAGATGTTTGGTGTCTTGATGATTTTCTTCTTGTAAGCGGCACCCCTTCACCCCTGGTCCCGGTTCGGGCATCTGCATGAGAGGATGCTTGGAATCACATGGCTACCCATGTTTGTGCTGGTCGAGACTAATGTGTAATGCAGGCTTTGGGTCTTGGTCTCAGGCTAGGCTCGTCATGGCAGAGGGGCCAGAACAGCATGGTATGGAGAGGCGAGCGGAGAGGGAGTTTTTGGCACATTTCGTCGTAATGGATATCGCCGACGGATGGCCGTGCGCGTTGTTTCTTTGGTATGTACGCTTAGTTTCCTTTGCTGTTCTCCTTGTTAGAGCCTAGGGAAGATAGAAGGGCCTGCAAAAAGGACGATAATATGGGAAATACGAGAAGGAGTTGGGCGGGCGTGTTGGCCTGATTGCTTGGGCCGAGCCGGGTGTTATGGGCTCGGCCAACGGGTGCTCATAGACAGTAGCTTCATGTGGTATGGAAAGGACGGTATCTTAGGTGGCTAGGGAAGGTCATTTCAATTTTTCTTCTCTTCTAGATGTCCATATTTAGGCACTCCTCTGATTTAGGGGATGATAGGTTATTACAACAGCTTTACCGTCTTGGATGCTTATAGCGGAATGGTTGTGAAAAGGTAAAACTTGAAGAGAACGAATACCGAGAGACCGAGACAGACAAAGCAGCCAATGCCGAGCCGAGTGAAAGTAAAGCGAGTCGGACGGTTTGTCAGCCTCAAGTCGGCCGGTGTCGCTTTAATGTCATGAAGTTTTGTACTTGTACATGAAGGATGTTGGGGGCAGCGACCGGGGTTCTCACCGACCTCCCCATGTCTACGCCTTTTCGGACCAACCCCACCCCGAGACGGGACTTGTCCGTTCAGTGAGGAACCGGGAAATTCACAGCGAAGGGCATCGAAGCCGGGCAGGCCAAGATTTTCAAACACGCCCCCAACGATGGAGTTGGAAGGGGTTCAACCCGCCATGGAAGATAATGATAAATCAGGCACCGCGAGACTTTGATGCTATGAGAGGAGGGGTTGGTGGGGTTTTGTCTGGTCTTGTTCGGCCTTGACCCCGCCGAACCGGAGGGCGGTGCGGGAATGGGAAGAGAGCTTGCCGTGGATGATGGGATGGGATGGGTTTTCCCGTTGGAGCTTATAACGGGCTCTACTCCCGGTTTCGCGCATGTAGTGGTGTTTTCCATTGTCTCCTTGTCTTCCCTTTCCTTACCTTACCCTTCAAACAAACGACAAAAACATACAATGGCTGCCACTTCCTTCAAGCTCAACAACGGCCAGGAGATCCCCGCCCTCGGCTACGGCACCTGGCAGGCGGCCCCCGGGCAGGTGCAGGCGGCCGTCGAGTTCGCCCTCAAGGACGGGTACAAGCTCGTCGACGGCGCCTACTGCTACGGCAACGAGGACGAGGTCGGCCAGGGCCTCAAGGCGGCCTTTGACGCGGGCGTGAAGCGCGAGGACGTCTTCGTCATGACAAAGGTCTGGGCCTCGTACAATACCCGTTGCGAGCTGGCTTTGGACAAAAGCCTGAAGAGCTTGGGGTTGGATTATGTGGATTTGTTCCTGGTCGTATGTTTTACCTCCTCTTCTCTTGTTGGGGTTGGTTTATCCGGATGGCTGATGGTTGAATAGCACTGGCCTGTTCTGCTCAACCCCGAGGGCAACCACGACAAGTTTCCGACAAAGCCTGACGGGTCGCGAGACATTATCCATCCGTACAACCACGTCGACACGTGGAAGCAGATGGAGAAGCTGGTCGCCACGGGTAAGACCAAGGGTGTTGGTGTCTGCAATGTTGGTGAACTCTCCCCATTCTTCAAGTCGCCACAAATAACACCACCCAGTACAGCGTCAAGTACCTCGAGGAGCTTCTCCCCCACGCCACCATCGTCCCCGCCATCAACCAAATCGAGAACCACCCTAGCCTGCCCCAGCAGGAGATTGTCGACCTGTGCAAGGAAAAGGGCATCCACGTCGTAGCCTACAGCCCCCTGGGGAGCACCGGCGGGCCCATGATGAGCTCCGAGCCCGTGGTCAAGGTTGCCGAGCGAAAGGGCGTCACGCCTGCCACCGTGCTGCTCAGCTACCACGGTAAGATTCCATCGACATAGAGGACGAAAAAAGAACAAGTCTAATGGTTTAAATAGTCGCTCGAGGCAGCACTGTGCTGGCCAAGTCGGTCACCCCCGAGCGCATCACGGCCAACAAGACGATTGTGCCCCTCGACGCCGAGGACATGAAGATCCTCAACGACTACTCGGACGACCTGGCCAAGAAGGGCGAGCTGCACCGATACGTGTACCCTCCGTTTGGCATCAACTTTGGGTTCCCTGACAAACAATGACTTGGGTTGGACGAGACGACGGGAGGAAGACGACAAAAATTATGAAAACTTCGGAAATGTGATGTAATACATAGACTAGCTTGGCGCCTTCTAGTCAGGGCCAAAGACATGAATGAAGAATAAACAGACAAACAAACCAAAACACTTTGTGTATCTACAAAAAACTGCAAAAAGATGCCCCCAAACTTTTGGGCCTCCTCGAGTCAGTGACAGTTTCCGTTGAGCAGTTGCCTCTTTCGGCCTGCTTTTCCGTTCTCATGAGTTCGGCGTCTTTTTTCCGTGGGGGTTCGATCAGGTCCAATGCGACGACAAATCTCGGCATGACATCACTTTTATTGACTTTATTCCATGTGCTTATTGTCCTTCACTTAGTGACATGGGGGAATACACTGGCAGGTGCGTTTATTGTCATATATGCTATTAGGACGACAAGAAGGCACATTTAGACACACGAGAAAAATATTACCTAGGTACTTTGAAATGATTTATTGCCAACACCCAAGACTATTCTCGTCCATAAAACCGCCAACCCCTTAACCCTTTCTAATCATGCCGTTACCAAAAAAACCCGCCCGCCTTTGTCGTTGTTCGTCGTCAGTTTTACTTCACTTGGTTCATCTACAATACACTGGTAGGTCCGCTGCCCGACATGTCGACGAGCACCTTGATGACGAGGTTGCCGCGGTCGTCCTTGACCTTGCCGGCCATCTTGAAGGCGTCCTCAATGCGGTCCATGCCCTTGAAGCGCTGGGTCAGCAGGCGGCTCAGGTCGGGCATGCCGGCGGGGCGGTCGGCCAGCAGCTCGATGACCTGGCGATACGTGTTGGCGTAGCGGAAGACGCCGACGAGGTCGACCTCGCGGAGGGCGGCGGCCGAGATGGGGATGGTCAGCACGGGGGTGCCCATGCCGATGATGAGCACCTTGCCGCCCGGCTTGGTCGAGTAGATGGCCGTCTGCACGCACGTCTCGACGCCGGTGCACTCGTACACGGCCATCACCTCGCCGACGGCCTGGCCGTGGATCTGCGTCTCCTTGACCGCGGTGGCCACCTTTTGCGCGTACGCGAGCTTGCCCTCGATGGTCTGGGGCCGCTCCATGGGCACGATGACGCCGGCGTCGGCGAAGCCGTTGGCCACGGCGAAGTCGACGCGCTCCTTGAGGATGTCGGCGATGACGACGGCCTTGACGCCGTCGGCCTTTGCCACGGCCGCGGCGAGGATGCCCACGGCCCCAGCGCCGAGCACCAGCACGGTGGCGTCCTTGGGGAGGTTTGCGCGCCCGCGGGCGTGCCAGGCGACCGAGAGGGGCTCGACGAGGGCGCCCAGCTCGTTGGAGACGGCCTCGGGGAGCTTGTGGCACCAGCGCGCCGGGTGGTTGATCTTCTCCTGGAGGGTGCCCTGGGCGTGCGGGTTGGCCTTTGCTGAGGACCGGAACTTCATGCCCCGGCAGATGTTGTAGCGGCCGGCGGCGCAGTACTCGCACGCCTCGCAGGGGAGGCCGACCTCGAGGGCCACGCGGTCGCCGGGGGCGAAGTCGGAGACGGCCGAGCCCACGGCCACGACGGTGCCGGCCGATTCGTGGCCGAGCGTGAGCGGCTCGCGCACGATGATGTCGCCGTTGCGGAAGTGGTTGAAGTAGTGCAGGTCGGAGCCGCAGAGGCCGGTGGCTTGCACGGCCACTTGGATCTCATCGCTGGCGGGGGAGGGGAGGTCGCGTTGTTCCTGGGCAGGGTGTTAGTAGAGGTTCAGTGGGTGAGGAGAAGGATGAAGAGGATGGACTAACCAGGCGGAGGTCCTTGGCGCCGTGCAGGACGGAAGCCGTGACGCTTTGAGTCGACATTGTGGGTGTGAGTGTGAGGGAGAGAGAGAGTGGGAGGTGGGTGGAAGCTGAGGTGAGGCAGGGTGAGGTGAGTGTCTAAGACTGGGTCAATTGAGGCCTCGATGAATAGTCCTTGTCGACGAGTAGTCTTTGGGGAGAAGAGAAAGAAATCTGAAGAAGCTGGAGGAGAAAAGGAATAAAAGAGGCACCAGTGAGCTTGTTTGATCGAGACGAGAACGGAATTGGAGAGTGGGCGGCGGGGTGCGGGTGTAGGAAGTAATAGCGAACAAGACTCGAATGAGAGTCTCTGCGTCTGGGAACACGAACAAGAGATTCCCGGGCTCCGATGTCGAACTGGATAGCATTTCCCACCGCTACAAGCAGATGCACCAAGAAGCGCGCGGGGAGAGAGCCGAGTCGCCATTGAGAGCGGCCCCACGATGATGGCCCCATGACAGCTTTACACACCATGACATGGAAGTTTTTTTCTTCTTTCCCCCAGTTATTGCTTCATGAGGATGGAGCTTCCAGTACCGGTACCGGTACCGGTACCTGGTAAAGATGGACAGCTGGGATGATGATTTGCGGACATGATGATTTGTTCGAGCAACTGTTTCGTCTGTTCATAACTAAGTGATGATGGACAGGATAGATATCTAAGGTAGGATTACCCCTCCCCCCACTTCTCTCGTCACGATATGCCGTGCCGGTCGAGATGATGTTGCATGCCATGTGTATGCACGCACGTTGTTGTTGACTGATGCCGGGTTTCGAGACCGGGAAGCTGGAACCGGAAGATAACAGCTTGTTCCTGCTGTTTTCGTGAAGGTCTTGTACAGACTCAGTTTCTGGGGAGAGCGTGTTCCCCGCACTCGAGTACACAGAGGGAAGGAAGCTTCAACGAGGTGTACATGAGCAGGTACCGTCCTTGCGAATACTCACTCTGAGAGAACACAAGACCAGAACAAAAGCTCACGACATAATGTATCAGTACACACCCCATTGGATCCGTCCCTGACCTGGCGGCTCGTCTGAGTCGTCCCCGTCCCAGCGGGTCCTCTTCTGTCCCAATTACACGGCGTCATGCCCGCCTTTCCACTCGGCATGGTCTCCGAGACTGAGTCGTCATGACGAAAAAACCGAGGGAATTCCCACGGATGAACGTTCAGCAGGTGTTTCGAGAATCGAAGCTCGACCACGCTTCGCGACGCCGAGTTAGTGCCACTCGAGGAACGAGGGAACGGGCTATTCACGAACAAGTTGAGAAGGCCATGTCTAGTTCTCGTTGGTCTGATTAAAAAGACTGGTCTTTTCATACCATAGTTCTTTCCATGTCGTGTCAACTTACACCCCCAAACAAATCAATCCCAGCCATTGAGCTTTTACCCCTCATCCCCCACTAACACGCCTCTCAATTGACCCAATACCCCTCGAGGCCCTCCATCGCCAGACTCTTCCTTCGGGACAGCACTTCCGATCCCGAAACACTCTTCACCAGCTTCCCTTCTCCTTTCCGATGTCTGCGTCTTTCTTCTCCCTCGAGGGCCAAACCGCCGTCGTCACGGGCGGCACCCGAGGCATTGGCCAGGCCGTCGCCATCGGTCTCGCTGAGGCCGGCGCCGACATTATTCTGGTCCAGGTACGTCATGACACCCGATGCCGGCTTTACCTTTGTCGCGCAATAAATACTAACTGCTTGGCTTCCAGCGAGACACCACTGCCACCGCCACAAAGGAAGCCGTCGAGAAGCTCGGCCGCAAGGCCTTCGTCTACACGGCCGACCTCTCCTCGACGGTGTCGGTCGGCAGGCTTATCCCCAAGATCCTCGCCGACGGCCACCAGATCCGCATCCTCGTCAACTGCGCCGGCATCCAGCGACGGCACCCCTGCGAAGAGTTCCCCGACAAGGACTTCAACGACGTGATCCAGGTCAACCTCAACTCCGTCTTCGCCCTCTGCCGCGACGCTGGCGCCCACATGCTCGGCCTCGACCCGTCCCCCGTCACCGGCCGCCGCGGCAGCATCATCAACTTCGCCTCCCTGCTCACCTTCCAGGGCGGGCTCACCGTGCCCGCCTACGCCGCCTCCAAGGGCGCCGTCGGCCAGCTGACAAAGAGTTTCGCCAACGAGTGGACCGCCCGCGGCGTCACCGTCAACGCCATCGCCCCCGGGTACATTGCCACCGACATGAACGAGGCCCTGCTGAACAACCCCGAACGCCTGGCGAGCATCACGGCCCGCATCCCCGCTGGCGTTTGGGGTTCGCCCGAGGATTTCAAGGGGACTGCTGTGTATCTCGCCAGCAAGGCGAGCGGCTACGTGAGTGGTCACGTCTTGGTTGTCGACGGTGGTTGGATGGGTCGATAGACGATGTATCGTGTATAGGATGGAGCACCCATTTCTAATGAAGATAAAAAAGAAATATAGATAGAGCCACCAACATCAAGTTCCCCTTCGTCCTTTGCCCTTGACCTCTAACAATTTTCAACACCGCGCGCGAACCAGCCGCCTCTTCTCCAGCCGAAGGGTCCCTCGTGGCCCGACTACCACCTTGGCGCGCCAGGATCGGACGTGGTGGTTCGGGACCGGCGTTCGAGCGAGGATCCTAAAAAGTTCTATGAGTTGGCCTTTTTTCGTGGCTTCCAAGTAAAAACGGATAGCTGCTTCTTTTCAAAACTCACGCCGACTGAAGGGCCGCGATGCGCACCCTGGCAAACGTGGCGTTCAAGTCCTCGTACATGCCGCCGAGGTCCATTGCGTCTTGGTGCGTTGCGCCGACCATTTCGAAAATATCGTCTCGTAGCTTTAGGATGTAAAGTTAGCGTGATTACTCTTGTTTCAGTCGGTAGAAATGTGTTTAATAAATTAACGAATGGTCAAGACCATGACATGACATGGCCGTGAGATCAACCCCCCGTCTTATATACCCTGCTTACCCTTCGCCCATCAACACTACCCCGGAACCCGAGCACCACATACCCTCCTCGGCCGTCGCACGACACACCATCTGACAAGAGCCAACTGTAAACTCGCCGTGACCGGGTGAACATCCTCCGCCCGTCAGCGGATGACATGCGCACACAAGAAGCTCGAGCACCGCTCCATCGTGCACCATGGCAAGGCTCCCTCTGAAGTTCCGAAAAGAAAGGGCCATCGTTTCGTATCAGAGCATCCTTACCAATACTCAACATGGCCCCTTCTTACAGGACAGCAGTCTGTCTCAGATGGTCACCGATCCCACGTCATCTTCCACCGAAGCGTGGACCTATAAGCTGACGAGAATCAAAACCAGAGACGGAATAGTATAAGGAGAGCATGGCAGGTCATCCAAACTTGAACGAAACAACATCGCCTTTATATCCGAGTCTATCATCTTCGTATCGTATTCTAACCTCTGTGCCTAGATTTTGCTTCCTGCGCCACGCAAACTCGCATCAGCCTCAGTGCGTCGCACAGGGATGGGCGTCGATAAATGACATGGTAGATGGGAAGTGCTGATGGACAAAAAAATTTAGTGGGACTTGCCCTTTGTTCCCTCGTAGTAGTGGGCCATCTGGAGGCCTGCTCTCCGGAAGCCGCACTTGACGTAGAAGCCCTCGTTGGCCTCGCTGCAGTCGAGAATGCTCTTGTAGCACCCGACCTTTTCGGCGATAAAGTCGAGGGCCTGGATCAGTCGAAGACCCAACTTCTTGCCCTGCTGATCCTTGGCGACTGCGATATCCTCAATGTGACCGACGGCGCCGAGGTTGTGGATGCTGAACGAGACAAGTCAGCGCCAATGGCTTCGAAGGGAGGAACGAATGGTAGGCAGCATTGACTTACAACTTGTGCTCGACAATCAAGGCGCCGGTTGCGACAACTGGGCGCTCCGTCTTGGTCGTGTCCTCAATGATTATGACATAGTAGCTGCCCACAGCGGCCATGTTGTCGTATTGCTTGACATAGTCGGCCTCGCTAAACTCCCCGACGGTGGTAAGGACGCGGAGGCAGTCGAGGAAACCGCTGTCGTAATCCGATTTCTGCAGGGCACGCAACTTGTAGCCCTCTGGGAGGGCAGCAATGACCTCGGAGGAGAGGAGGTCGGCGCTGAAGAGGCTTTTGGACATGGCGGTGTCGGGGTCGGTGTCGGTTTTTTGGCGGGGTTGGAGGGGTTGAGGATCGTGGGGTTAAAGGGGTTCGGATCGACGTTAGCGAGGGCAATTCGAGAGACGACAGAGTC
The DNA here is from genome assembly GCA_911649645.1 of Thelonectria discophora. Classification (NCBI taxonomy): domain Eukaryota; kingdom Fungi; phylum Ascomycota; class Sordariomycetes; order Hypocreales; family Nectriaceae; genus Thelonectria; species Thelonectria discophora. The sequence continues at coordinate 3,825,990 of CAJVRK010000012.1, forward strand.
GGGAATGGCTGGGGGCAAGATCAATTGCTGCAAATGTAGCGGTACCGAGACTGGGACGAGGGGTGTTTGGGCGACGAGACGGAGGGTTGAGGACTCGAGGATGGAAGTGTTTATTCACGACGGTCAGATTGCTCGGGCTCTCAAGTGGATTGGCTCCAGCTATAATTAGGACATCGGGTGGAAGCTCATGTCCTGGAGTTTCAGTGGGGGTTGGTTCAGGGACCGTCGGCGGCCATTAATTGACCCCACGCCAGAGGAGAAGTGGACGGCAGGAAAGTGCCCAGACTGCTGTGCACTTTATCCATTGCAGCTGCGCCTCGGGGCGAGTCCCGTTGGTGATGGTTCGTGAGGTGAGGCTGAGGTACACATCTCTGCAATCATGTCAGCCAATCGACGAGCTGTCGAGCCGTTCGCGACCACGGTGTCATCAAATTGCCGACAGGGATTGTGGTGCACTTCCGTTCGGACCGAAGAATCCTTACTGGTGAAGGTATCAGCCTCGTTCTTCATCGTGATTTGAGTGTGATTTAAGAAATCAAGAAACACGACACCAAACCACGACACTCATCTCTCGACCTCCGTCCCTGCCCATACCAGATAGGTGGAGCTTCGTGATAGGTTCATTCCAAGGATCGGAGGAGCATCTGGCAGGTACGCATTAACGCGTCGTGCCTGCCATTTCATCGTCACATGCAAATGTTTCAGCACACCATTGGGAGCCTATCCCTGAATGCCAATCCGCCCGGCCGTCTCTTCCCGTTCCCCATCAACATGCCATCCGCCCATCGCCACTCGTTATCACTCTTGCTGCCACATCATTGGCGTGTTCCTGTACCTCCTTCATGCTAAAGAGGGCGTGTGTGGCACTCCTTGATCCCAACCGCAATGTATCTCAACACCTTCAACCATTACCAGATGCTCATACACAACGATCCTCCTTGATATTTCGACACCATGGATAGTCGAAACATTCTACCTGTTCCCGATGTGACGCCTTCCCAGACGGGTCCCACGCTTTTACCAACGCCAGTCGCACAAGCCGTCAGTCTCGCAACGCGTTCTACGTGCTTAGCCATTCGCCTCGGCTCCGCGGCTGGCTACTATGGCTTAGGTGCCGCGAGATTCACCACTCTATCCAGTCTAGAGTTGGCTCGAAGCGTCGTCGAGTCCGTCTTGAGTCGCGCTGGAAGGGAAACTCTTTCGAGATCATCAAGTGACCTGGCCGCCCTTGATGCCGAATCTGTCATTGAACGAAGTCTCGAAAATCTTCACCATGCCATGACTCAGGTCGTGTTTTGGACCACTGCTGGCTTTCACTTCACCAACTCGACCATCTCCTTGGCTTCGGGCTTTTCTCAGTTGTTCCTATCGTCCCTCGACCAGCTACTGGGGTCAACGGACTCTTCGCGAGCCATTGCTAGCATCATCACTCTGATACGCCGCGAGTTCCGGGATTCTGCCACAGGAGCCAAGGCTGAATCTGTTGGAGTTGTTGATTTGACTCTTGGACTTTGCGCTTTGGCCTATCTACAGAGATCGTGTTGGAAGTCGCCTGCCGAGGAATCCAGCCGTCACGAATGGGAAGAGATGATATGGGATGTGGTGGTCCTCGATGATGGTGAAAGGATAGACGTCCACGAACATGTCCCCGAGGCCTCTGGAAACCCTCAATCAAAGCTCAGCCGTCGACGAAATAGTAGATCGGCCAATTCACATTTGGAATGCCCACCAGGAAGCTCCGTTACTTTGACGAACGACGAAGATGTGGTACTGCGCCGGCTGAAGGACCAGATTTCCGATACTCTCCCATCTGAGACGACACTGTCCATTTCAAACGCAATCTCTACGACCCAGACAATCACGATCGATATTGACGGGCCTAGACCCCGATCCCTGCCCACCGTTCCTGGAGCCGAAGTTGTCGAAACAAGAGTTGCACGATCCCCGCAGAGTGCCCGTGCTAGAGGACCTTCACTCAACCAAGGTCCATCTTATCGTGTGGTGTACAAGCTGGAAAGATCCAGGATCGGGACCACAACCTATCAAAACCGAGACCTTGCGTCAAATATCCCCAAGAATGATTTTCCAGATGCCAAGGAACGGAAAGGCAAAGTCTCGAAGGAGCCCTCTCGGATACCCAAGAAGACTACCCACAGCTTGCCTTCTTCGCAACTCAATAACCAAGGGACAATTCCCAAAGAGCCGAGCAGTCGTCAGCCTCGTGTCTCACCGCAAGAAAAAAACAAACTCACGACGACTCCTAGCCAGGACAGACCCAAGAAGCAAAAAGTATTGTCGCCAACCCAGTTAACTCTGCCTACAACCCAGCCAAAGCCAGAACGAGAAGCAAATCAAAAGAAGCCCAGAATCCCTTTGAACACTGGAATCTCTCGAACCAAATCTGACCTTTCCCGACATGGCTCGACCGGAGGGAAAAATATGCTGCCCAAACGAAAATCAGACCCGCCAACAAAAGCGACGGAGAAGAAGGGGACATTGAAGCAGGTTCTGCGGGAAGGGAGTCAGTCATTTTCCAATATTTGGCATAAGGACTCAACTCTCGGTGACGCAAAAAAGCCTGCAAAGTTGAAGGACCTAGGAAGCAAGCCCCCCTCTTCGTCCTCGAACCGTGGGACACCAACACCAACTACACCGACCAGTGAGCAACGGCCAATACTCTCCACGCCACCAGTCGATGACGATCAAAGCGCCGAGTTCATTCCACGGAGTTCGTCTCGGGCAAGCTATGTTTCTGTTTGCGAATATCGCCGTGACTCGATTGTATCCCAAACTGATACCTATTCTGTCAAATCTATGGTTAACTCAAGACCAAACTCTCCTGCCTTTCTCAAGTCTGACCAGCCTAGCGAATCTCCTTGGCCGAAAACTTGGAATGAGAATAATGCCTCGAATCCGGCCCAGCCAGTATCCGTCGTGAGCCACCGTCGTGCCAGGACCAACATTCCAAGCATTTACAGCCTAGCATCCAACGATTCGCAGTCATCTCTGGTCCTCGCCTCCTACTACCAGAAAAGCGCCTACACGGCGGACGATGCGTTGAGCGTTCTCAGACGTGAAGGTGAACTCGACGGGGTTTTCCCCAAAGCTCATGTACTCCGGAATATCACTCGATATATGCGATTCTCGTCGGCTTCCTATGGATCAAATTTTCTCAAGTTCATGGGCATCGGAAAGGAGATGCCGATCCTGAGGGCGTGGGATGGGGTTCACAGCGATGTGAGCCACTTCGTTCATCACACCGAGTCCGACTCAAACAATATTCTTTTGGCGTCATTCGTCGACCCCGAAGGAGGCACAGATTCCAGTGGCGCAACCGGAACCGGTGTCCCGTTGGTGCACTACATCTCCCTTGATCACGAAGCAAAGACTGTCGTCCTGGCTTGTCGAGGAACCCTGGGCTTTGAAGATGTCCTAGCTGACTTGACCTGCGATTACGACGTGCTGACATGGCGCGAACGAGGTTACAAGGTTCACAAAGGGGTTCACGCTTCTGCACGCCGACTCCTTTACGAAGGTGACGGGCGAGTGCTGGTGACCCTCAGGGAGGCCCTCCTAGAATTCCCAGACTACGGTCTCGTGCTTTGCGGCCATTCCCTGGGCGGTGCAGTCACCGCTCTCCTAGGGGTGATGCTATCGGAGCCGAATCCCGTTGGGACGGGGTTTGTTACTGCCGACGAGTCGCATGGTAATCTCAACGGTGGCAGTCAGCATGAGAGCTCTCAAGCTGATCATCCATGTCTGCCATCACGACGCCCAATCCATGTCTATGCTTATGGACCACCCGGGACCATGTCGACGTCGCTTCGCAAACGCACCAGAGGTCTCATCACGAGCATCATACACGGCCATGACATCGTGCCTTATTTGTCGCTTGGTACCCTGCGCGATGCTCAGGCTGTGGCCATGGCCTTCAAAAATGGCCAACATCAGGCCAAGTTGGAGATTCGCAAGAAGATCTGGCAGGTCTTTCAGAATGGAGTTGCGGAGAAGTGGTATCGTGGCTCGCCAATTACTGCCAGCGAAAATGATGTCGAATGGGAGTTGCCTTTGCTGCAAGTGTTAAGAAGTGGCATGACCAACGAGAAGCTGTCGCCCCCTGGAGAGGTCCTCACCGTGGAGATGCAACGAGTGCTGAGACGCGACGCATTCCTGCTTTCAAAGGAAGACCACATTGGCAGGCCAGCGCAGAGGATTGTACTAAAATATGTCAAGGACGTCGAGAAACGGTTCAGGGAGATGAGGTTTGGGTCGAGCATGCTGATGGACCACAGCCCGGCGAGGTACGAAGAGGCCTTGAACAAGCTTCGTCTTGGCGTCATTGATTGATGTTGGAAAAACGATTCCCGATGCGGTTCTCTTTTGTCTTCTATGGTAGATTGATATAGAACAACGAAATGGTTTACATTATAAGGACTAGAAATGGAAAGCGTTAGACACAACACATCTTGACCTCGATTGACATCAGTCGGCAGTTGTCGTAAGAATGCCCCCTTGCTCATCATAGAAAATCTCCTTCACCTTTACAGATCTCAGGTGGTCTACGCCTTTGCTCAGCTCGCAATCATGGTGGAACAAGTACGTCCTCCCCTCGAACTCAACAATGGAATGATGTGTCGTCCACCCGAGAACAGGCTCCAGGATCCTCCCGCCGTAGGTGAAGGGCCCGAGGGGGCTTGTGCCCGTGGCGTAGCAGAGGAAGTGCGTGTCTCCAGTCGAGTAGGAAAAGTAGTATTTGCCCCCGCGCTTGTGCATCCAGGCCGCCTCGAAGAACCGACGATCGTGGTCGTCTCCCAGGATAGGCTTGCACGTCTCCGGGGCCAAGATTGTGATTTCTTGCACCTCGTCAGCGAACTGGCGCATGTCGTCGGCGAGCCTGGCGACCCGCGGTCCTTGGGCGACGACGCCCTCGCCGGTGACCTCCTTGGGCCCCTGCCACGCCGGGTTGAAGACGTCGTTCCCGCCCTGGTAGCACTGCAGCTGGCCACCCCAGAGCCCGCCAAAGTACAGGTACGTCTGGCCGTCGTCGTCGACGAAGCTGGCCGGGTCGATGCTGTAGCTCGCGCGGATGGGCTCCGGGTCCGGGATGAAGGGGCCCTCGGGCCGGTCGGCGACGGCCACGCCGATGCGGAAGATGCCCTGCAGATCGCGGGCCGGGAAGTACAGGTAGTACCTGCCGTCCTTCTCGGCTGCGTCGGGGGCCCAGAGCTGCTTGGAAGCCCAGGGGACGTCCTCGGTCTTGAGGACGACGCCGTGGTCGATGACGGGGCCAGGGGGAGTGAGGGAGTCGGTGCTGAAGACGTGGTAGTCGGCCATGTCGTACTGGTCGCCGTTGTCGTTGAATTGGATGTCGGTCTCGCGGTCGTGGGATGGGTAGATGTAGACTCTGCCGTTGAAGACGTGAGCCGAGGGGTCGGCAGTGTAGGTGCTGGTGATGAAGGGAGGCATATTGGACGGTTGGTGGAAGTGCTGTGCAGAAATGTGCAGGATGAGATTCCCATCCATCAGGACGCGAGTAACTGGAGGTCCATGATATATAGAGCCGCATGCACCCATGGCGGCCCCGCGTCGACTCTATACGAAAGACATGCCATGGCGGATAGGAGCTTCATAAGCTCCCCACCCAAAGGTGAATTTATCCAGAGTCGCCCTGCTGAATTTACCCGGCTTCCCAAGATCGTTCCAGGTCAGTCGGCCTGGGCATATCGGCGAGGTCTTCTCCAATTCCGCAAGTGGCTCAGGTTGGCGGGATTGCGGCTGCGAGTTCCGGTTCAGTGGACCAACCTGGCAGGGGATGGTTGCGAGGTAAGCCAGCTCCAAGATGCTGCTCTTTGGAGGGCTCATGAGGCGTAAGTTAATACACTCGGATAATACCGGACTCCGTATCTTGGGTCGGCTGGACGATATCAAAACAGACTCATGGGTCGCTAAAAGTCCTGGACGCCCGTTTCTCCTTCTAGCTTTCGCTCCTCCATTGCAGCGTCTGGCGTCTGGCCGTCTTCGACCCAGCTCGGCTCCTCGTCGTCGAACCAGGCATCCTCGGCGTCCTTTCTAGACATGACGTCGAGGTCGTCATTGTTGTCGATTGCCTTGTAGTCGAACTCATCGTCTCTACCATGTACGAAACGATGCTCTAAGAAGGCTCGCCATTGCTCTTGGCCCTGCTCCTTGTTTTCCACTGGCTGGTCCCACGAATGATCCAGTTCCGAATTCGGTTCCTTGCCCTTGCCGTTGGGCTTGTCCTCGTGGTCTCCGTTCTCCTGGTGCAAGTGTGCGAGCTTGGACTCCCCGCGCTGGAGGGCAGCTTCAAGCGTGCGCCCGTAGCCTTTGGCCTTGCCTTCGGCTTCTCGTTCTGCCGCCGAGTGGTGGCGCCTGACGAGGCGTTCATACAGGACGGGATCTGGGGGTTGGCAGGATAAAGGTGAGCATGCGCGCCTATGGGGGAGCTACAGATGTGTCTTTCGTACCGGCCAGCTCTAGTTCTAGGCTGTCAAAGTAGGTTGGGTTCCGAGCGAGATACTCGCGGCGACGGTTCTGCGCCTGAATTTGGACTGTCCGGGTCGGGGATTTTGGCTCTCTTGGTACCGGCCGCTCGAAGGGGTCACTAGATGGATCACGGCAGTCTGGCATTCTGAAAGCGAGATTGGGGTAGATGGGCGCCATTATGTTGTTTGAAGAGTATTGTCCTGTTGGTTGACGAATCGACGATGCTCCAGCCGGAAGGAAGCCATAATGGAGGCGACGCGATACAGTGGGTACAGTGTTTGCTGTCACGCTCGCCGAAACAGCGACCTGGACTGCACCTTCCCATTCAACAACGGTCCTTCTTCACGCAGTACGCATTTGTCACCGTCTCTTGATAGCCTCACAAATCTGATCATGCTGCGGCCTTGTTCGTTAGTTATTGGATCTTAGAGCCGGAGTAAACACTGCACGGGTGACCGAGATTGGTGAGGGTGGCATGAGACACCAAGCATCAAGCATCGAGAAGCATCAAACGGACAGGATCTTAAATTGGCACGTGCAGGATAACAGCATTGAATCGATGGGAACGAACTTGTGCACCCAAGAATTATGCCAACTGGGGGAGGAAACGACGACATGGGAAGCAAAGGGAGAGATGCTCCGAGCCGACCAGGCAAGGGGTCGAGAACGGGCCTGTCAAGGTTCTCAGCGCATCTCGTAACCAGGCGGTAATCTACAAATTGTTGGCGGTCCAGCGCGAGTGTTTCCCAACGCGTGTGGGTGACCCCTGCTCGATGCAACGCCAGCTGGATGGGCGAACTGGGGGAGGACGAGGAATGAATCGACGTGCGCTGTGCTTTTTTACTGGGGATGCATGGATGCGACGTCTCCATCGATTCGTTCCCATCGGCCATGAAATTGGCTGGAATCCAAGAGGCCGACAGAACGAAGACGCGAGGGAGGAAAGAGGAGAAGAAGCATTGACGGCGAGCCCGTGTCATATTTCTTTACCTGACTACCGTAACTGAACGTTTTAATTGTCCGCTGTCGGAGAGGTTTGCAGTCAAATAACAAACCATCAGTGTCCGTACATTCCCTTCTTCCCGCCATCTACCGCTGCAACTTATCCCACGCTAGTCCCCGGGTCTCATCATCATCTCATTCTGATTCTGGTTCTGATTTCCCTTCTCTCCTCCTTCCCCATCTTCGCCCACCATTTGTCCTCTGTGCAACGGGCTCGCTCATGTCGCCAATCTGATGGGCACCAACGACTTCGCCTCGCGGCTGCGGGCAAAGTTCTCCAGGCGACGCCACTCGGCGGAGGCATCTTTCACCTCGTCCACCCAGAGCGCCGCCGAGGGCACTTCATCCTTGGGCAGCCGCCATTGGGATTGGCATCTGGCTCGCGGAAACAGTCGAGGTCACCAAGACGACCCCAACCGGAGATCTGCCAGCCAAGACCCTGCAGCACGAAGAGGGCGAAGCTCCCAACGACGAGGGCACAACAATACCCTCGACACGGACAGCCAACCAGAGCACAGAGAACACGGCCGTCATCGCCGCCGTCATCCAGAAGCCGACGAGGCTGATGCTGCCCCAAAAAATTCACGGTCTGCTCCTTCAGCATCAATAGAGGCAACCTCCACACCCGCGGTTCGACCCGCTACAACCTCCTCTCTCACAGCGGGCGATACAGCGCCCGACGGCCAAAACAACCAAAACAACCCGCTAAGCCGGCCTGGCCCCCGGCAGAGCCGCGCCGGCCTGGCCCCTAGCGACGAGCTGGGCAACGATCTACGCCGTTCCTGGCAAGCTCCGCAGCAGCCTCAACCTCAATCCGAATCTCAATCCAGACCCAACGAGCGCCCTTCACCACCTCACTCTCAGGACGTGTCTCCCAACTCTACCCCGACTCGACTTCGCCTACGTCCTTCGAACCCCAACCTCGACCGCATCCACGAGGATAGCTCTGCCGAGACGTCTGAATCGCCGGCGCCTCCATCCGACGCCGACGCCGACGCTGATGCTGATGCGGAAGCCCGCCGCCATGACGACTCTCTAAACTCTCATCACACTCCTTCGACACCATCCGCTGGCGTCGCAACCTCAAACGTCTTCGGTCCTTCTCCCGGTCAGCGCCCAACGCCCGATTTTTCTCCCACCTCTTCGCCGCGCCCTCCGGGCCCGCCTCGCCGACAGAGCCTGCTCTCGAACCGTCAGTCAACTCTGATCAAGACACTTCTTCACTCTCCCCCGTCGAACGATCTTGCTGCCGAGCACTCGCTTCTGCTACCCATAGATGCCGACATGGTGACTCGAAAGATCTGGGTCAGGCGCCCTCATGCCTCTCCGACACTCATCACCATCAACGAAGACGACCTCGTCGACGACGTCCGCGACCTCATCCTTCGAAAGTATGCCAACTCTCTCGGTCGCACTTTTGACTCCCCCGACCTCAACATCCGCGTCTGTCCGCGCGACCAGCACAAAGAGCGGCTTTTGGGTCCCGAGGAACCCATTGCCCGCACCTTGGATGCATATTTCCCTGGGGGTCAGACTGTCGAGGAGGCGCTCGTCATCGATATCCCTCGTCGCGCACCCAAAGCCTCCCCTCGCATCATCACGCATGGGGGCACTGTCTATTACGATGAGGGGCGACCTTCGGAAAATGGTGAGGGTTACTTTCCTCCTGTGAACGCTGCCGTCTCCTCGCCCCATCTCCCAGTTGCAGTTCCAGTCCACGCCAATCCGCAGGTGCCGCACTCCATCGCCATTATCGGCACCGGCCAAGTCGCTCCCATCCCATCACCGGGCGGTAATAGATCCACACGGTCATACCGCGACCGTGTCGAACGCGATCGTGTCGAACGCCCAAGACTCGGCCGAACTCATACCTCTTCGCCCACCATCATCGCCAACGGCGCAGCCAACCTGGCGACCACCCACGGCACGACACACGTCAACATCAGGCAGCCTCACCACCGCACACTCTCAAACTCGTCAGAAAAGGCCGGCATGCCACCAGCTGCTCCCGCTGTTGTCCCTGTCCCTCCCCTCCCAACTCCACCTGCACCCGAACAAACGCAAGCGCGAGTCAACACGCCCCCTCCCAGAATGGCTTCACCTCGACCCCCAGCTAATCGTGCGAAAAAGCCCAAAAAGAACCCAGAGCACCTAAACCTACCGCCAGGGATGCTCAATGGCACCATTCCTCCAATTAATGTCCTCATCGTCGAAGATAACCCCATCAACCTGAAGCTTCTCGAGGCCTTCGTGAAACGCTTAAAGGTTCGATGGCAGACGGCCATGAACGGCCTAGATGCGGTCAAGAAGTGGAGGACGGGTGGATTTCATTTGGTGCTGATGGACATTCAGCTTCCCGTCATGAACGGACTCGACGCCACGAGAGAGATTCGGCGATTGGAGAGGGTCAACACCATTGGTGTATTCTCGTCGACGCCCACCAACAGCGTCCCTGAGGAGAAACCTGGTGAGCTCAAGGATCAAGACCGGCTGGAGAATCTTGCCTTATTCATGAGCCCGGTTATTATCGTGGCCCTGACTGCCAGCTCACTACAGAGCGACAGACACGAAGCGTTAGCCGCCGGATGCAACGACTTTTTAACCAAGGTATGTGTCGTCTTATTCTATCAGCTTGGCATTACTTGGTGAGGTGTTAACAGAACTATAGCCCGTTAATTTCGTCTGGCTTGAGAGAAAAGTCATGGAATGGGGCTGCATGCAAGCCCTGATCGATTTCGACGGCTGGCGCAAGTGGAAAGTCATCTCCAAGGAAGCTGAAGAAGAAGAGGCTGCCAAGAAGGCTGCTTTGGCTGCTGCCAAGGCCAAGGCCAAGAAGAATAAACAAGCATTGATCAGCGGAACGTCATGAGGGCTTGCTCATCATGCTATACCCAGAAACAACATTTGCCGTTCATCAGAGACACCAAGCTAGGTCATCGGACCTTTATACACGACTAGATCTCGAATTTGGGGTCCAGGATTGGATCGAAGGCGACACGCACCATGTAGTCGCTTTTGGATTGACCCAGTAGTTTACTTGGCCAACTTGTCTCTTGACCAGCTGGCAATAATCGATGGCGTCTGTCTTGGGCTGTTCAGAGGCCCTATATCATCGATACTTGTAATGAAGCATGGATCCGATGTATGATGTGATTTTGAAGGCAGTTGGTACACGGAGAAACTGCAAAGGATGACAGTCAGTTCAGAGATACCAATTCAGAGTAATGTTTTGTCTCGAAAACTTGCAATACAGCTTCGATGTGCTCATTGAATATCCCTCATGAATATTCCACCACAATATCTCAACACACATATTTACTTAAGAATAATGGATGGCTAAATAAACTCCGGTTCTTGTAAGCTCCAATCTTCTTATGGATACACACATCACCAGTCTCCCGCTGACACCAAAGCGGGGCATCGGATTCCCACAACTCGGCTCCGGCTATTCCTTTTTCCGGGCAGGCTGAAAAATTGCTCCTACTCTGATGGAGCAACAGCTCACCTCCAACTACGAATTCACACATCGCGAGTCGACGCCGGACCGAGTCAAGCCAATTCTACTCAATTGGCTTCGAGTTGCATGTGATGCAACCCAAGGCTTGATCGGAGCTGCCATAACCATGCCCCCCCGATTCCCCAACCCGTCGGCGCCGCTGGCTGGCCTCGAGGCGGCCTGCGCCGTGTCAAGAAGCGCCGCGGCCGTCCCCTTCTCCCGGACTTTCTCGACCACTCAGTGCTGCGAGAAGATGACCAAGAACCGCCAGCGCATGTTCGAGTGGCTCAAGCTTCGGCATGGCGCTACCATGGCCGAAGCCCCCAACTCGCCGAACTACCTCGGCCCTTTCAAAGATCAGCCCTTTCCCCTCAACCCGCTGTTCCGAAGTCAACCTGTCCTGGACGAGACGACGCGGAACCTGATCTGGGAGAAGGTCACTTTGCGGGGAGAATCGTTGAAGTCTGTCTCGGCCGAGATGGGCGTCGACGTCAGGAGAGTTGCTGCTGTTGTGCGGTTGAAGGAAGTTGAGAAGCGTTGGGTTCAGGATGTGAGTATCCTCCCCCGCTGCTCCCCCAAAAACTTTGTTGTATGATGAGACTCTTTGAAAATTATTCGATTAGTCTTGAAGACATACCCAATGGTTAGAATATTCATTTTTACCTGATTGCAACAGCTTCACCATTTGTTCCTCCAAACTGCCATTTGACTTGGATGCAGCTGCTGACAGCTTGAACAGGGCAAGCAACTGGCCACTCCATACGCCAAGGCGGTGATGAAGATGCTTCCCAGGACCTCCTATCGCGAGGGTGCTGATGACAACGTTCCCCACGAGCCCATCAACGAAATCCACGTGCACAACTTGACACTGGCACAGCTGTTCGTACCCGTATCAGAATCCCGACACTTTACGCGAGAGGACGCCGCCAAGGCATTCCACGAGAGGGTACTCTCGGCCGACGTTCGATCGCCCCAGCCCCAACTCATCGAAATGGAAAAGCGTGTCATCAACGGAGCAAAGCGAGATGCCAGTTTTGCCGAGTTCAAGAAGGCTACCCAGGACGAAGAAGACAACATTGCGCAGAGGCTCGTGAAGAAGCAAAAGAAGGACTTCAAGGCGCGAAAGGTTTACAACTCGGATCGATATCAGTTCCGCTTCGACCCCATCAACGTCGACGATGCTGGTCGGGACGGCCGCTCGAGGAAGGCAACGGGTTGGCGGTACGGCGCGCCGCTCCAGGATCGCAAGCGCGGCATGGTCAAGATTCCTACGTCGGTTCCTTGAGGATCGTGTACTTTTTTTCCGTATCGGATGTCACGTCTCTCCCGCGGTGGGAGCTGGAGGGGTGGTGGGCGTTTTTGCGTCAACCAGCGGCGCAAACTTGTACAATAACAATACCAAAGCCATGTATGTACATTTTATGTAAGTGATGTACTAATCTGAACCCGTGCTATCTATTCTGCGTTGCCCATTAGGTCCGGTGTATTCAGTCAGACGTGTCGGGGACGATTAGGTTCTTGCGAATCTGTTCAATGTCCTCTTGAGAGAGCTTGCACACAGTCAAGACGTATTGCTCTACGGAGCCCTGGTCTTGTCGTAGTGCCTCGAGGGCCGCGAGCATGCTCTCGGGTCTGAGAATGGTCAGCGGTGTTCCACACGGGGAAAGGTGGTGCTGGGTCACTTGCCTCGATCCAAGGAGTCGTTGGGCGCCCTTGGGGTTGTCCCTGAGAGCTTCGTGCTGCATCAAGCTCGCCATGATCTCGGGTTTCCTCTCGGCCAGCCCCACCTCGGTGAGGCTGTACTCTTTGGCAATGGTCTCGTCGTCGACGCCGCACAGCGACAGGATGATGGCGCAGATGACCCCCGTGCGGTCCTTGCCGGCGGTGCAGTGGACGAGCAGCGGCGAAGCGTGCGGGGCGGCCAGGTGCGACAGGATGACCCGGAAGCTCCCCGCGCCGGCCTCCCAGATGGAGCGGTACGTGTCGACGAAGCCGGCGGTACCCTCCTGCGAGTAGCGCACGAAGCGCAGGGCGATGGCCTCCGGGCCGTAGTCCTCCGCAGCGAAGACGGGGGCGAAGACGCGCTGGGCGCCGGACCACTCGGCGACGCCGTGCGCGTGCCGGTCGACCTCGATGATGGAGCGGAGGTCGTAGACGTGCGAGATGGCCAGGTCCTGCAGGCGCGCGACGCCCTCCGGGGTCACGCGGGAGGGCTCGGCGGCGCGGAAGACGACGCCCGGTTTGATGCTGTGGCCGGGCCGGGCGGCGATCGGCGTGCGGCCGAGATCGCGGAAGTTGGGCACGCCGGGGACGGGGACGAAGGGGGGAGCGAGGTCGGACATGGCGGGAAATGAAAATTATGCTTGATCGGGGGGTTAAACCAAAGTAAGAAAGTGGCAAATCAAGAAACGGTTCAAAGTATCCGTAGTCAAGGTCTCGCGAGATTTAATGTCGGTGAGGAGTTACCAAACCCCGTTGTCGCATCTGCTCATCTCTCCATGGCCACCCCCCGGTGAGAGAGTGGAGACGGAAGAGGGAAGGAGGAAAGTGGAAGGGGTACCTCGGCAGACGGGGGGCTTCGATAGATATTGGAAAGAGCGATGACGGGGGGGAACATACACAAATGTGGCCGCCTTCTTTGGGAATAATTTCGGGGTGACGGTGAATGAGCTCGGTCCGATGCCGGGCGCGATAACATGTGTGAGGCTCGGGGGCTGTTATTGGGCATTAGCTTTCTTGCATGGGTTGGTTCGTTGAGTCAGGATTGGTCGAAGTGTAAGTCATCAAGCAGGTTTATGAGCCAACGAAACTTCATATTTTTTTTGTTCCCGTCTTCTAATCTCCCATCCGTCCATGAAATGCGCGCCAAAAGGTCCGATGCAGTTGAAGTGAGGATGGCCATACAAGAAAACTTATAGTAATACAACACTCCCCGTGCAACTCCTCGGGGCTAAGCGAAAGAAAGGTCTAAGAGTGGACAAAGAAAGATGCGGATACAAAAGGGAAAGGCTGGGAAAAGGAAAGACGGTAAATTGTGTGGTCAGGAAAAGACTGTGAATCAAGACAGGAAACCAACGCAGACAACATAGGAAACAAGAGAAAGGAGGGAGTGAATTGGGGACTATGTCCCCAGCTGCTCAAGACGTCGACTCGAAAGAGTACTAGCAGTTCTTGCAGCGAGGGTGGTCGCAATTGTTCGGACACGCCGCGTTGTTAGCCATGCCAAGCCATCCGTAATGATAGATGCACTATGTAAACAGAAGTGTTAGCTATATACGATCAGCCACAGAAAGCCAAAAAGGGAGAGACTTGCGCATCGCCAGATGTTGGGGCGCGCTGTCGGCCAGTAAGCTGCTCCTGGCGCTCGGTGTGGTTTCGGTTGCTGGAGGTTCTGTTAGTCTTCGGCTGGTGAGTGATATGCTAGTGAATGGGGACTTGCCAGTTGCCGCCAGCCATGATGACGAGGTTGAGGTGAGTCGGTTGGGAGAAGTATGACTAAGATGAACTACGAATCACTTGAGTGAGCTGAGCTGTGTCTGAAGGTGATGAGATGCTTTTTCCGATATCTACAACAGAAACATCGACTTCTTCTTATAAGACCCGAGGCATCCCAAATCCGTCACAATTTCAACACCACATGCCATCTTTTCCGCCTTGTCAACTTCAACACCACGGTGCCACCGACACTGCCATCCGGCGAGCGGAATGAAATAAACCTCTGAGCATCCAGAATAAGCTTGTCTTGTCCTTCAGCCGGCGAGGCGGAAGCACTAGAGGCGCTCGCTTCTCTCTCTCTCTCTGAAGGCTTCAAGTGGCCACGCTCGAGTTTCAACATCGGGAGTTATCGACTAGTGGGGCAGAGGGCAGAGGGTGTTCTCATCGAGGGAGCGTCGTCAAAAGGACCCCCCGTTGTTCAAGGCATCGAAAATGGAGTCACATGATGGATGCTAAAGATGCTCAGCCACTTGGCGACTCCTCCAAACAATAGAACGTTGTCTCGGTGAGCTCGAGGCTGGTTCGCTCTTGTTTGCGGAGCAAGCGAGTGGGTTCGGTGAGACGCTGACTGGATGGACAACCTTGCTGGCCCAGGTCGCCCCAAATACAACGGAAGGCACCGAAAACCAGGGCACGCAATTCGAACTCTCACAAAAGAGAAAAGAAACGAGTACGAATACACCCAGTGGCTCCCTCTTTCGCTCCTAATCCTGAGCCACAGGCAACGCATCAGCTAGTCCCTTGCTTCGTTTATCTGGGTCTCTTTGTTTGCCTTGCCTCTCCCGGCACCATCACGCCCAAACAGAAACCAGTAGCGGAGACCAGGGAAAAGGATGCCAATACCAATCAGCCGGGAATTCTTGCAGCTTCTCACACATTCAGGCACCCCGGGGGGCCACATGGGAAACAAAGATGCGCACACATTGGCAATTCTTCACGTGTTGTCGAAAGCGCCAAAAAATGTGAAGCAAAGTGCGCCTCAAGCCTCGCGAGACCCATTTTCGCCAATCACACCTGCAAGCGCGCTCTCCACTGAAACACAAGCAAGGAATCCTGCGAGCTCTTCGCTTCCTAGACGTCATCACTCGACAACCCTTTTTTCCAGCCATTAGGAATCCAGGCCAGATTTAAAGGTACACCGCAGGGCCCCCTCGGGAGGTGCGAGAAGAATTTTATGTTTGAGCAAGAGCTAGATATCTGACTTGAAATTCTTTAAAGGTAAGTTTGTCCGTTTGCGTTTGCATCTCGTGCATTTGCGCTTCCCCGCCTCATTCCCAACCTGCCTTCTCCGGCCGCTTCAACATCAACGTCAGAAGCGGGCCGAGACCAACAACCATCACGATCCCGACGGGACGGTTCAATCAGCCTGACAGCCTATTCAACCCTCCTCTCTTGCTTTTCCTCGCCCCTCCAACTAAGCTTTTGCACGGCCTCCGTCGTCCATTTGACAAGCAAGCTACAGAAGCTAATCAACAAGCCTCCCTGTCAGACTTAGACCACGTGCGAGCCCCAACGAACAAAAACATAACTATCCAAACGTCGTCGCTTCCAGCGCCCTCGCCGCCCTTTCAAACCCGCGCCTCTGTCGACCATTGCATAGCCCGAAGCCATGGCCTTCGCCAACCTCGCCTTCAGCTACTTGCTGTTCTCGGTGCTGCACCTCTTCTGCTTTGCCCTCGCCCTTTCAACCATCGGGCTGTACGGCGTCGACCTGAACCGCGCTCATAAGCATGGAGTTTATTCCGATTCGAAATGGGTGAGTCCCGAAGGAGTCGGTCAAACCGCGTACATGGTGTTCTGACGAAAAGTGTCGCTATAGGTGTATGCTGTCGTGGTAGGCAGCATGTCCGCCGTCACTTGCACCCTCTACTTTATCCCCTTTGTCTTGCGCGTCGCAGGAGTAGTCGCCGCCATCTGGGATTTGATCCTCTTCATCCTCTGGATCGCTCTCTTTGGCGTCTTTGGCAAGGTACGGCCCTTTCAACCCTTCCACTGGGAGGCCTGGTGACACCAGGACCAAGCAATCAGAACCGTCGGCTGACGCAGGTTTACGCAGATGTACATTGGCGAGGACCCCGAGGGCGTCAGCGGCGTCCAGCGCATGAAGAACGCCGTCTGGGTCGACCTGACGAGCGCCCTTCTATGGTTGATCGCCGCTCTCACCACTTTTATCTACTGGTGGAGGCATCGTGACACGAGAACCCGCTTCACCGGCCGCGCCCATGTATAGAAGACCGAGACGGTATCGCAATGGGAGAAGGCCAGTGGGCAGTCAACAGCACCGCCGAACCGGAGGGGTGCCCAGATGACCAATGAGTGTAAAGGCCTGGTGCCAGCACTCGGCCAAGATATGCCTGGTGCTTTCCTGGTTTAGATTTGACAGAGGGTTTGGGGATGATGGAGCTCAAAGAGGAGAGGGCCTGCTGGGCGGTCCCGGGGACTCCTTCATAGTATTCCCCTTAATATTAATTAGTCAAGTCAGTTCTGTGCCGCATGATGAGTTCCAGTCGAGCCAGCTCTGCGCCGCATGACGAGTCCCAACTTCAGACAGCCTACGCAAGAGGCCAACAATTTCGGCAGTTGCGTCTGTCGTCCACAAACGGCAACGTAGACTAGAGATCTGTGGCCGTCTGACTCGGGCGGCGTTGGCTTGATGATTGATAGTCGACACTGTGCTGTCGGTCGGCATACTCATGCACACATCAATGCCGCAACGAGCAAGGCCCGTCTCTCCTCCAACCAACCAAACCGCCCGCCCTCTGAGCCTGAAGAAATATCGCGCATTTCGCAGAGAGCAGCACAATGCCAGATGCACGCCGACGTCTTAATCGAACCACTTTCCCGTCCGTCACAAACGTGCAGTTTCATTTGCGAGCAACGAGGGGTTGAGAAGGGGTCGAGAAGTGGTCCTTTGACGATCAACAAGACCGACGGGCCAACGGTCGGGAAGGGGGCAAAAAGGAGGAAAACCCATGGGTCGCTGTTTTGGTGCAATCACACAAATGACGATAGTGTCACAGCCGTAGTGAAACCTTGGCGGAGGCACAAAGAAACTGGAACTTGACGGGGAAAAGAGTCGCGAGGCCAGGCTCCATTGTGGGGGTGGTAGGCGGCTAGATTTTGGCGCCATGACGTCGTTGATAAGATGAAGCTCAAAAAGATGCTACCTTTTGCGTGTCCTTTGAAGCCCACCAGCAGCATTCCACCAGGCTTCTTTTTGGCGCGAGCTAGCAAGTTCTCCCCTTGTGCCGCTAGTAAAGTATTTCACACTTATGCGGGCGAAATTCTTCGGATCGTCCTGGCCAGCAACTCGGACGGGCCCGAAACAAGCCAAGTTTTGGTGCGAAAGGACTCGAGGGCCACAAGAACGACGTCGACGTGGTTCCCATGGTGGCGATCACTGACGGGTCGTGTCCGACTCCCCGGATCAATCAATCAGTCGACGGGAGTCTCCCGGTGTCAATAAGCAATTTGGTCCACAGATTGCAAACACAACCACCTCCTGCATGTGCGTCTCAAACAGCAACGATTGTCGGCTTATTGACATCGGTGAGGACTTTTTCTCGGGATCGACGGGGAATACAGAACAAACATTCGCGCACGCTGCTCTGCGAGGGACGACGGGGGCGAATGGGGGACACACGAGGGGGAAGATCTTGCTGCCCGTCGACCTTGTTGCCCTTGTGCCATTGTTGCTCCTCTCCTGCAGCCAGCCGTGGTGCCCTAACACAACAGGCCTATCCGCAAAGCAGCCGGCTCGTCGAATGCCAAGTTGCAGACATCCACTTCTGGGGCGTTTCGGCCAAGGCAAGGTCGCAAAAAGTCGGCGTCGGAGGTGCTCATCTCTCGTGGCGTCATCCAGAACGGAGAGAAGCATCGAAGTCCAGCTTGCCCGCCTAGGAAAAGACTGGAGTAGCGGAACGGGAGCCTCGAGACTGGGGATTAACATTGCCATGGCTGGACATGACATTTGCCAACGAAACCAATGTTTGCTCCCAGGTGCAGACGAAGCCCGTATTTCCCATTCCGTCAATGTATCGCAGTGGGTATCTGAGACAAGAGCTGACGGTAAATTTCCCTAGAGTGCGGCTGAGCAAGAGGACCAAAGTGCTGAGGGGAGAAAAAGACTCAAACGTGTGCAATCGATTGATTGTGCAATGTCGTCGTCGCAGGAAGATGTTGTCGGTCGCACGCCCCACCAAGTTACAAGATGATGTGCTATAACGCCCGCCTGTAACAGTAGCCTCAGATCATTGTTTCTTGGGTTCGACTGTCGGCCCTTGCCCTGGCATTCCTCCATGATGGCGAGCAAAGAGAACTCGAAAAAGCTGGCGGGCGAGCACTCCAGGAGTCGTCCATTTCAAGCGGGGGGCTTGGCCCGCCTCCGAGGGTATCCACACCCACACTTTTGATGTCGCGGTCCTTGGGCCCCTAATTATTAGGTTGCCTATCCCAGGTTCGGAGGCGGAGAGTCTCAGAAAAGAGTGTGTCAAGACGGGCGTGAAAACGTCACTTTCTGGTGACGGGAGAAACTGTGAAAGTGGCAGTGTCCAGCAAAAAGCTAATAAGTTTCGTTACTAATACACCCCCTTGTGCTTTCCACTGTTACCGATAAACTCCATCGGGTCGGATCATCCTCTAGCTCCCTTCCATCCCTCCTTCCTCTGAACCCTTCACTGCGTTGGACTCTCCGGACTGACATTCTCGAACATTTCCTTTTCCTTCCCTACACGTACACGAAGATTCCCATCATTCGTCCTCTCCTTTCTTCCATTTAAGAACTTTTGGTCATTCTTGTATCCCGTTCAGGGGCACAAATTCCCAGTCTTCCGCCTTTCCTTGTCGCCAGAGCCTCCAGTTCGTTTCGACCTTGTTACTCCCGACGCCCGTTGTCGATCCGCCCGCCTTCCATAGCTTCCGAAAGAACTTTGCACTCAACATTCAGGGGCTCCTCATCGAAAAACCCAACGAAACTCACCTTGCCTCTCAGAGCCATTCGCCGTTCTTGCTCCGATCCCTCTCCCAGGCATCACAGCCTCAATGCAGCGGCGCTGGCGCCTGATAACGCAATCACGACTGTCCACCCAAAGTCCACATCCGCTCAGAGATTCCAGTACCGTCCAAGACCACGATAACGCGGACGGAATCATGGCCAACTTTGCTCGGTCTCTCAAATCTCCATATCTCTCCCCTCGGCTCCGTCCTTCGATGCCGGGCCGAACCCTGTCCAGTTCTTCAGACGTGTCCCTTCCTTCGGCCAACAGCCCCCTGCCTGAGGACTTTGGCGATCTGAGCATATCCGAACGAAACACACCGACCCTACCAAACGGGCGCAGCGTTGGGAGAGATGGCGCCTGGACCCCAGATGGCAATCGTCTTCGTGGTAAGTTGGTTTTCCATATGTATTGTGCAGCATTCCATTGGCCTAGTCCGACCATTCCTCTTGATACAAAGCTTATGCACTCCTTTACCTGCCCCTCAATTCTGCCTTCATCCTTCGAGGGTCTCGACCGAGGCTAGTTGAGATCAAATCAGAACATACCTATCTGGAAAACAACACCCACCAAGAGACTGTCAGGATAGCCGCCTGAGGACAAATCACAAGCCAAGCCGCCAGCTTGATCCAATTTGCTGAAAAGTCCCCGTCATTGAACGCCACAAAACGCACAGCAAACTCCATCTGCTCTCACTACGCCAGATCGAGAGAAGGGTCCAAGGGACATCTCCAATTCAAGACCACCACCACGCAACACACTGACATGTTGCGAAGTCCATCCATGTCCGCATCCAATGGCACCTCAACTGGCGCGTCCCGCGGGTGCACATGGCCCCTCTTACTCCCCCCTCTCCGACCCTCTCTAGCGTGCATCTTCCCTGTCCAGCCTTCATGCGCCCTTTCTTTGTTCTCAACCTTCAGACTCCCACTGGCTGTGTCCAATCTGTGAGACTCTTTGGCCCTGTCCGATGACCTGTTCAGGGCCCGGGGTGACTTGCTTGCTTGATTACCCCACACACGCTGCCAGCCATCGCGGGGTAGCGGCCCCGTCTTCCCGGCCCGGCGGGTTAGTGATGCCGCGACTTGCCCCTTGAGCCCTGGAAGTCTTGGGCTTTTCTCGTCTTCTGGACGAAGCACATAAGCTGGCCTTCTGCCCCGTTGCCGATTTCCTGCTTTCCGATCCTCCACAGGCCTACTGGGTTGACACTCTTTGCTTACACCTTCTCCCTATAGGTGACAATGAGTCCGCAGCCTCTCCCTCAACCTCACGTCCCACCACACCTCGCAGCCACAACAACAACAACAGTCGTCCTATAGCCATTGAGCTTCCCAGTCGAAAGCGATTCGCTGGTTCAAGTCGCACTCCCCCTGCGCCCCTGTCAGCACGCGGTGATCTTCCTGGGTAAGCTTGCTCCCTTGCCTTCGTCGCAACGTCTACTGACTTGGCTGTCCTACAGAGGTTACTTTCCCCTTCACGAAGACCCGAACACTCGAGTGCATCGTCCTCACCCATTCCAAAACCCCCACGACAGTATGATGGCTCGACACCAACAAGCCAGCCTTGTTGCTGACTCGAGGCCTGTTTATGCCGATCGCACATCCTCTTCAATCCAGAGCCTGTCCCTGGCACACTCCAATACGCCAGTGGCATCGTATCTCCCAGCGGGATTTCATGACAACCCTCAGCCAATGGGAAAATACTACCCTTCCAATTATGAGCAGCGTGACAACCAAGGCTCTCTCCGACCCTCATTTGTTGGCTCTCTATCGTCACACTTCCGTTCGGAGCCCAACATGATTCCCCGATCAACAGATATTCCTCAAGTATCGACCCCTGAGTCCGAAGTACAGCGCAGATTGCAACAGTACCAGCGCGACATGGTCGCGCAGGCCAGCATAGCAGCGAACGAACTTCTTGGCAGCTCGGCGGGTTCGGCGGCGACTTTGGGGACCAGCGCCCCGCTCAGGAGTGTTCGCATGCGCGAAGGCAGGCTTCGACCTCCGGCACCCCTCAAGCCTTTATCCCCTCGTCTATTGCCCTTGGGTAGCCCAGGTCCAGTGACTCCCATGAGTCTTGAATCGGGCGGCTGCTATATGACCTTGGGGGCAGCATCCATGGGAATGGATGACACTGACTCTCCGAGCCGCCTATGAGGCGATGTTCGGACCAGTGTAACCGCACGCCAAGTAACAGTGCACAAACAGGTTTTCTAGAGTGATAGCGGGAAATAAGGGATTGTCAGATTTGACCATGTCAAGCGGATGAGCATCTTAGGCGTTTTTGGAATCCAGCGTATCCAGCTGTGACATCACCATGTCAAGGAGCTAACGGTCGGGAAGATTGAGCATGACATAAGAGTCCTTTTTACAAGTAGTTAATATGAGCAATATGTTCCTTTTCTTTTCCAAGCATAGTAGATATGATACCCTAGAGATTACGAACACGATTCATGCAATATTTCCTTCAATTATAATGGCATTAGCCTCTGGACCTCCAAAAACTCCAGAAAACAGCTACGCTGGTATATCAAATTAGACGAAACCCCAAAAACCATTCCTTCCCGAGATTACTTTAATTAATTAGATGCAATTGGCCGGCAATAATTAGCAGGGAAGCTTCCCTGACAACCTCCCAGCTCGCCTTGCCACCAATCCTGGTCAGTGTTGGTCTTCTTGATGATCCGGATCTTGTCACCCGCTCTAAAGGAAAGGTCGCCGGCGCCCTCGCCCTCGAAGTCGAACTGAGCCTCGACAAATTCAGCCGGCCTCTTGATCTTGGGAACGGGCGGCGGGGGCGGTGGCTTCTTCTTGGCGATGGCGGCATGGTTGAGAGAACTACTGCTCTGGCGACTCTTCAACGACGGCATGCTCCGCTGGGCTCGCAAGACAGTAGCCGTAGTGAAGTCAGTGGGAATGCCAGAGGTGCCGGGGGTTGTGGCCTGCGAACGAATCTTAGGCGAGGGCTCGCGAGGCTCAAGTGCTGGGACTGGAGGTATGTCCTCCGAGGCTGGAGGAGCCGACGAGATGCGGCCAGGGGGACGATGAAAGGACGCGACACGGCGCACCGCTGGACGATCGGTCGTGGCTCTCTTCGTCATCGTCTTCGGGTGTTTACGGACAATGTGAAAAGATTCGACTTTGGTGACGACTGGTCGGAAGGACGCGTCCCAGTCGCCCATGACGGCATCCATGCCTGGCGCAGGTGAGGGGAACTGGTTGTCCAGGCAGAATTCGTGCATGATGGTGTAACACAGGCCCAGAAGACGATTCTGGATCAAGACAACGCTGGCGAGAAGGTAAGGGATAATGTTGGAGGCAGCTTGCACAAGTGGTAGGAGAGTTTCTCGGAGATGGCCGTCGGCCTCCTCAAACGCCTCCAGCATGACTTGGGTGTCGAACTGCGCCTTTTCGAGAAGCGACTCCTCCTTGGGGGTCTTGCCTGGCTTTCGCTGCATTTTGGTGGTTTTGGACAGGGCATTCTCGTAGTCAACTCTCGTCTTTTCTCTCCTTTTGATGTTCTTTCTGACGGGCTGAAGATAGATTTGGGTGTCAGTCGCGGGACGCAAAAGGAGCGTCTCAATGGCGGTGATTTCCTCTCTGATTTCCTGCTGAAGACCCGAGCAAGCATGTTGGAAATGAGACGTGCGTTGCGCCTGGGGGGTGGGAGCAATAGTGGGGATGATTCGTGGCTCCTCGGTCTCATCCATCTCTGCTGCTATCGGAGTGTAGAGATCCTTGAATGCCTCGGAAATTCCCAGCTGGGTGAAGGCCATGTCGTGCCAAGCGAGTTGGAGGCGTTTGGCATCATCAATGACCTGGAAAGGGAGGGGTTCGTGTCAATGACGAGTTCTCGGTACGGGTACGAAAATCCACCAGACGAAGCAGACGTGAGATTGATGGGATAGAGCATACCTTTTGGAGCACGACGTGGATATTCTCGTATTCCCTGACCATCAGGGAGACATTGTGGTCATCGTCGGCCGACCTCTTCTTGAACTTGAGTTTGTTCGAGACGGTCTGCACCGAGGCAGAAGACTTGCTTCGTAGGGAGCTGAGCATGGCGAGATATCAGATCAGAGCCAGGTGAGGGGAGTGTTGGGTGTAGAATGGCGAAAGGGGCCCGCGGCAGTTGACGGCTGTTTGTGCCTCCCGGGTAACGGCACGTGAAGGAGACAAAGCAAGAGTCGATGGAAGTTGATGCAAGCAAATGCATTTGGATGACGGGACGATGAGCTCAATCTATTAAATGTCGTTGGGAATGCCATCCCGGTAGGGGCAGGCGCCGTGGCCCGTGTCTCCTGACGTTTCACATAATACGTAAGGCAGCTCAGCCCTCTGGACCTGAAGACCAAGCCTTCAAGTTGGGTCAGTAAAAGGGAATGAGGGGGGGAGTGCTCCGATAATTACAACGGGTACGAGCATCTTCTCTGTGCCGAGAGCCCAGGCGCATCCAATCTCGGCCCGCTAATAATGTTGAGGAGGTGGGCTGTGGCTGCTCACGTTCCAGGGGGTCGTGAACGGCATGGGAATCGGACAGTGGCGTGGACGATGGCTGCTCTTGAATAACATGATGATTGGTGGGTACCGAGAGAGTTCGCACATGCGGTGAGTTGCAGGTCATCATCAGTTGAGTGTCGTCCATCGTCGCTACTGTTCTGGCATGGCCTCATCGTCGAATTCCCTCCTTCTGTCGAGGCGATATCCCGTTGAAACAGCCAATGTTTTCAAGCCGAAACACTTGGTCCAACACCCAGCGCACCCACCGCGCAAGTAATCATCAAAAAGCTTGTGTTGGGCCTGTATTTGCAACCAACAAGCCTCGATGCTCCCACTTTTTTCCCATCTGCCAGGCGAGAAATCCCCAGGGCTGACCGAGGACCAATCGTTGCTAAAATCCTTCGGTTTCGACTCCTCGAGTTGATGGGAAGGATGCCGGGATTGTGCTTCGAGAATGCCGATGGGGAAGTGAGCCACAGCATCAATGCGTATCGATAGCCCCGTGATTGAGATTGGCAAGGGCATATCTTTAATGACACCCGTCGGGACTGACTCACTGCTGCCTCACGGGTAGATCTAGCGAGTATCGTAGACCACTGTGTTCTTAGAAGGATTCAGCCTGGAATTTTACTCGATTTCGGCGCTTTCCTAACTCGTAATTGTGAAACCTGCTGGCATATTTGTGTTGACTCATGAGCTAACTTGATGTTTGCCTCTGAACTTCGATATCCTTCATCACGTGAAGACGAGACCAATTTGCTCGAGAGTGCTTGAGCGAAATCATGATAATGGAGTAGACTACGGGATTCTTAACTTATCATGTAAAATAGTCTAAGCATAAGGAGGTCACATCTCGATCAGAAACAAAAAATGTTCGAACGTGCTTACCCTAAGCAAGCGGATAATTGCCTGCCGGACTTTCACGTGACTTGGCGTTGTCTTCGGACCTGGTTCGTGTCATCCCACTTTATCTTAACGCGTCCCAACTTTCAATTCCTCTCATCGCCGTGACGTATCAGCAACATTGCAAGCATCGCCTCGGTTGGTTTCTTTGTCGACCGTTTCCATTGTCGCCGAAATGCGACTCCGGGTGCGCTGTTTCAGATCGCAGTCATGGCCAGCCTGTCTAGACAAGGTGTCAAAGGAGGCGAAACACCAACAGCCACCGTTGTCGACTTTATTTGTCTTTTCACCCATGATCTAAAACGAAAACAGAAGCGATGGCAAGATGGCGTGCTCAAATACCACACCTTCAACAAGCGCATCATGGTCCACGATGATCGCGGTCACTTCGTCGGAGATGCTCACTGGCAGGCAGAGGGCCATCTCGACACTGGGGATGAGTTTGAGCTGGACCGTGGAGGAGCGATCGTCCAAGTCTCAGACTGCACCGGCCAGAGGGAACAAGACCTGTCCGAACTCCTCGACAAACGATCAAAGGAAGTTGAAAAGCGTCGCGCAACGGCAATCTCGCGTACACCTAGGCCAAGCGCCCAAGTCGCTGGCTCTTCGACTACACAGGAGCAAAACACCCACTTCCAACTGCGCCATCGTCCGCTGAGCGAGATGCTGGGAACTCCTTCCAGGATAGGGAGGGCGGCGATTTCTCCCCACTCTCCATACGAGGCTCGCCAGATGGCACAAGGGACGCAACAAGAAGCAAAGCCCCGAACCGTAAAGAAGAGAAGGCATGAAGAATCGCCTCCGAGCACATCCTATCATGCTCGAGCTCTCTTTGGTGCAACGCTCACGCTTACGCCTCTTTCCCAAAACTCACGACCCTCACATGGTTCAATTCAGCAGAAATGGGCCAATACGGACCTGAAGTCCTTACTCAGCGTGGAGAATGATCAAACAACGCACTTCCCGAATGATAAGTCAGATCCCATCGTTTGCCAGTCAGATGAGATCGCGGAGATCATGGGATCGCATGCCTTGCCTACTCGCGTCTCACGCAAACCGCCCAAGTCCACCACCAGCAGGCCCAACGGTACGAACAAACCAGCTGCAAAACCTCTTGACCCAAGCCACCATACTCATCAAAAAGTGGTAACTTTGGATGACTTCGAAACAGAAACTGCGCCCCAGAAGCCTGCCATCCCTCGCATGGAGAGCAAGACTCGACCTAAACGTGTTCTTACTGGGAAAACGGCGCAGCCTGCAGTGCAAGAAATTCGGCGCGATGTCATCGTCATCGAGGATGGTCAAACCGAGGACTCAATAGCTCCGAATGCAGAATTACCCGAAAGGGCGGACCGGGGCGCAGCAATGCCCACAGACGAGCCTACCAGAGTGGTTGACGCTGTGAGGGAAGCGGCGGGAGTTTTGCCTAGTGGGCACGGCCTGCCTCAACCAATTGATAAACCAATGACCGAACTTCGAATTCGATCACGGCAACGGCGAGGCTTGCTCCTGATGTCGGAGAGGAAGGACAACGGGAAGCGCTCCAACAAGAAGACTCCGGTCAGTGGCGCTGATGCACAATCGAGTCCCAATTCGGATCACCCAAAACGGGGCGACCCAGCGTCGTCTGTCGAAGAGCCTGGTCTCAAGCCTCACCATTTCCCGTTAGGACTCGAATCCAACACAGAAAACGAACAAAGCGAGGCTGCCGAAACAGTCTCGCCTACACCTACCCCCATTACGAAAGATGGCGACTCTCCTCTCTCACATGTGCCGGAATCAAGCCCGCATCCGCAGCCCGTCTCCCCACGAAACAGAGCGCCCACGCCAGATGAAGTCAATGATACTGGCGACTCCGATGACGTTTCTGTAAAAACCAGAGCAAGCCGCAGACCACGGAAAAGGCCCACACTGGACTACTCGAGCGAGGATGGATCAGAGGACATGGAGCCCCCCCGGGCTTCCAAACGCGTGCACAAAGCTCAACCAACCAATGCTGGCTCCAACGCCTTCCGCATCACAAAAATGGCCCGGAAGAGCATCAAGAGCAAGGAGATCATTGGCTTTGTGATGCCAGATGAGGAGCCAGTCTTCAGATGCCCCCCGTTCGCGGCTCGTCCCACGTCAAATGTCGGGAATGCTTTCACGAAAACTACCAATGCTGATGAGGCGGACTTGAAGTCACACAAACACAAAGTGCAGCTCTCGGTCCCATCTACTGAGCCCGCCTCAGTGGCGCAGCCTGGACCACAGGATGGTTCAGATAGCAACTCAATATCAAGGCCTGCACCTCGACTCCGTAACCCGGCCAGTCGAGGCAAAAAGGCGGCCAAGAAGGAAGATGCGGCTGGTCAGCTGCCTCAGACTCTGGTCCAACTTGAACCGACTGCGCCTACTCGCGTCGGTGCGCCAAAAGCTCCGTCTTCCAGAAACCCGTCGATATCGTCCGGTTTTACAACGGCCAACGGAGGCGCCTGGAGTGTGCATGCCGAAGACTTGCTGGGTATGACAAGACCTGCAAATAAGCCATCTTGAGACGATGAGTTGAGATGATGCTCTTCTCCCCGCAACTGCCGCATTGCCATCCACCACCCCAGCACATGACCGGCCGAGCATTTGACACATTGGGAGCCAAGGCAAGTGGCTCTGCCACGTCTTTTTGTGACAGATCTCGGCGCAGCTTTTACTCTGTGGACTGATAGGAAAGACAGTCTAATGGGTCGCGGACTGCTCACTGAGACGGGTCACAGCCTCGATGAGGCTTCCACCGCCTTGGAGTGCCGTACTTTCTACAATGTCGATACCACTCATGAATGTCAGTACCGCCTTGGACCCGAGGATTAAAGAGCACTCGACGCCTCAATGTCCTTTCGTCCTCATCTTCTGAAGCTCGTTCCTCTTTCGTTGTTTTGAATGTGGAATTTCTTCGCCCTTGGATGGGGTTTTACTGCTTATACTAGACGCTTCTTTACTTTCGAGTTGGGAAACTCGGTCGCTATACTGCATAACCTCTTACCAACTGTGCCTGTCCAAGCCTTTGTTGGACTTTCGTTGAACCTTGCGATCAATGACTGCGGTTGATTGGAGTCAATACGCCGACCCGTTACCTCGGGACGACGGTCTTATCCAGCCAGAATGGTCGGATGAGCTGCAGCGTCTGTATAATCGATGGCGAAATACCGAAGAGTACGATAACCTCTTCCGCGTCAACAGAAGAGACGGTGCACTCTCGGTATCGTTGTTGCAACGGTCGTTATCTGCGAGAAGCGACGGGTCACCCTCTACACATGATGAAGACGATACGCTCGAGCAAAACCAGCAGCCACGACGTCGCGGCCCGCTCTCAAGATCAAAGAGAGAGCAAACGGCGTTTATCCGAAAACTCGGAGCATGCTTTTCTTGTCGCATCAGAAAAGTCAGGGTAGGTGATTGCCTCTGCCAGTTGAGATTTTCTCTAACCCTTGGATAGTGCACACATTGGGATCTGGGTGAATTTGAAAAGGAGTTTCTACGCTCAAGAAAACGGGAGAGGTCCATGACTATACGCGGACTCCCCCTGGAGAGTCCTTTCAACATGGGTACTTTCCCGCCTCAAGCCGAACCATTAGCTTGGGAGCAGCAGAACCTGGTGACACGATGGCAGTGCCAGATGGAAACCAAGCATACAGATATCCCTCAATCTTACCCCTTACCCATGGACGAGTCCGGTGTTGTCTATGCCGGGCTGGGATCTGCCGGGAACCATGGTTTCCCTATGACAGAAGGCGCGCGAGTTGAGAGGGCAAGACTCATGCGCACCGAACGGCTGATGGCGATTGGAAATGACATATCGGTCCGTTTTGGCGACGGTGCTGGTCGTTGGCACTGCCTCTACGAGAACACATCCCCGCCGCTTGCTCCTAGGCTTGGAAGGACTTGTTCCGGCCGATTCGACTCGGCCGAGGCGACAGTGGCCCATTTTCGGACGGCCCACCATCCCATCCGGCTCCATGAGCCTCCCATTTGGTACAAATGCAAGAAATGTGCCCAATGGAACAATGTGCAAGACTACTGTTTACAATGTGGAGTTGTGGAGAAGGAAGGTCAGGAACAATGGATACAGGCCTACACGTTCCTGTAATGCTCGGATGGACAGCGACCTGTTAACTTGGCTCCGTGGGGGTTTGAATCTGACTTGTAGAAAGACAGAATGAGGGGTTGCTCTGTGTCGAAGCAACGCAACTTACGTACGACGTTTGGCGTATTGTGCTTTCTCTGGATGGGCACTCCAGGTCAACATTCTAGACTTTGCTGGGTTGATGAAGAGAGGATGCAGATCATGGCGCAGAGCTCTGGGATAGAGGTTGTTCGTCTTGGCGAGTGGGTTTCGGCAACTTGGAGACGCAACTATAAGAAGAGGGCGACCCCCCGACGATTTGTTAACACCAACAACCTGACGGCATGGTCTCAAGACTGGCTCGGTGGTCTCCGGCCGGGATAAGAGCCTTCCTATTTTGGACACAGATGTGACCCTGCTCTCCATACAAATTGCAGCCCTGTGACGGCGATGAAGAAATGGATGGCATGAACTCAGCTCAGTGGATTAATTAATTACACTGTCTTCTCTATTCAAACTCGCCCCTCGAGATCCAGAAGCGAGGATGGTAACTTCCATTCACGAAATCTTGACTTCTTGAGATGACTCTTTGGAAAGCTGTGACGGTTCCGTAGTCCCGGCGGGAGGTCGACTCGAACGACGAACCTGAAAAGTTGGGGGGTTGCAGCTTGACGAGGTTGACTCATCCTCGCATGGAAGTGGGAATGCGGAGAGCGAGCTAGCCAACCACAAGGCACTTTCCTCGCCGAAGTCTGAGCTCGGATGGTGCAGGATGTGGGGGGATGCATCCAATAAGCGAGCAGAATTCGGCAGATCCTTGTTCCATGAGCGCATCTCATTGGATGGAGTGGGCTGAACTGCCTTGCGACGCTTTACCCGATCGAGCACGCCGAAAGACTCAATCTCCTCCATGCTGCGCCATCCTCCGTCGCCCATCAGCATCAAGTGAAATACCCTCATGAGCCCTCCCGCGGCCTCAGGCCTTTTCTTCCCACTCTCCTCCCTCTCGCTACCTCTCACATAATCACTTGAACACCCATTCTTGAGTGTGTTGAAGGGGAATCGACGCTTCTTCACCCACTTCTCCCTTCCACCTTTTCCCCTTCCCCCCCAAACGAGTTGTGAAAGCTGGCCCGGCTCATCCCGCCCACGGCTCCGCCTCACGCCCTCCAGCCAAGCCTGGTACTTTCGTGGCGCAGCTTGTCCCTCGCTCCCTCTTTCCTGACGTCTCACTTACACGCGTAACGCTGAGATATCAAAACCCGTGAAATCCCCAGTCTCGACCCCATCACCCTTCACGCTGCCTGGGTTTTCTCGCCTCTCGACACCTCCCCGACAAGGCTTCCACACTTTGCCTGTTCCCCAAGAGGATCCATCACCCTGAAAGCGCTTCATCCCATCCTCTGCGCTTCACCGTCCCCCAACCTGGATTCCCCACTCTAGTCACGTAACGTCTCATCGCATCAAATCATGGCCTACTCGTCACGAAACACCGCCTCCGCTCTCCCCCAGGGCTTCTCCATCTACCAGCCCAAACTCGGTGCCCAGCTTCAGTTTTTGCCTGCTATAGGGACTCCTGAGCTGGATGAGCTCATCAACGCCTATGTGGCCGGCGCCGGCACAACGCAGGAGAAGCGAGCTTCTGTTTCTCTCGACTTCCTCGAGTACTCTCACGTCACGGGCCAGAGCTTCAAGTTCTACCATGTCTACTCGATGACCTCGACGGTTGAGTCTCCCGCCACCGACTCTGGCTACGGCTCTTCTTTTAATGCCAGCCCGGCCACCTCCAATTGGGACTTCAGCCAGATCTCCACCTCGCGGTCTCCTCCCTCACAGCAGGTTCGCACGTCTCCCAAAGTTGCGTCTTCACGGCAACAGGCCACCGACTTCTCCAGCATCCCCGGCATGAAGATCATGACTCGGGACGGTCGCGACGTCACAAATTCGGCTTCACGAGGTTCCAAGACCAAGGAGCAGCGTGACCACGCTCACTTGATGCGCATCATAAAGGCATGCGACAGCTGTCGACGCAAGAAGATCAGGTGCGACCCTAGCCACAAGAAGCGTGTTGCCGCCCAGTCGCAGCCCCAGCCCGCAGCCAAATCCGCCAAGAAGGCCAAGGCCGTGGTTGAGGCTGTTCAGGCCGCTGCTGTTGCATTTCCAGCGAGCGTCCCTGTCCAGGCTCCAGATATGGTCGTCGATCAATCTGTTCCTCCTATAGACCTCGAGGGCTTCACTTCTTCACTTTCTACTGCGACTTGGGAAGAGTTCATTGACTATTCCCCTGCCGACGTCTCTGAGGAGTACGACTTCTTCAACGACCCTGCGGGCTACTTCTCCCCAGAGTCGGCTTCCTCCTCCGTATCCGCCTACTCTACGAAACCCGTCACCCCAACATCCCAGCAGGAGATTTCTGCTCCCTATGGCCTCCCTGGAGGCAATTCTGTGGCCTCGCCACACCTGCCGTTCGACCAGACAGAGCCGACATCCACCTATGTCGACTTCAACCTATTCTCTCCTGTTTCCAACTTCTCAGAAGATGAACACATGGTTCCGGTTGATTTGTCGGCATATCTGAGCCACCATCCAGGCCCACTGCAATCCGACCTGGATCGATCTGATCAGCAATCAGGCAGCTGGGACTTTGGCGGTACGCCATTCGGCTCCGTCGGCTCCGTCGACTCCGAAGTTCTCTCGTGGTATGCAGTTTCGCGCTTATCCGGAGAGGATAACAGTGGTGCCGAGTCTGGCACGGATTCTAAGCCTGGAGCAAGCGATGGAGGACGGGACTATTATAGTCCTTCATCGATCGTCTCTGACGAACTTGCTCAGTACTCGAGCGCGACTGGATCAGTTGCTGAGCTGTTTGGCTCAAGCCTCTCTTCAGGCGCAGCTGAACACGTCTTAACGCCTGGCTCTGTGTCTTCCGACATGGGTCAGTCATCCGTTAGGCGTGGCCTCGCCGCGACTGCAACCGTGATTGCGAATACGGAGACTTCTACCGACACCATTGGTGAGGCGAAGCAGTGTACCACTGTGAATACAGGGGACACGACGTCGACATCGCCTTCCGTGGCCGTTCACCGCCTGAAGACTATACGGTCTTTAGACTCATCCGCAGAGCAGCATTCCTCCAGGGGTGCAATCATTGCGCCCAGAACCGAGACATTGTCAGAAGAAGACGTATCTCGACACGTTGCGACTACGACCGAGACATTGTCAGAAGAAGACGCATCTCGACATGTTGCTATTGCGACTACGACTGAGACCAGGAACGCAGTCACTACCGTCATTGCGACCACGGCCGAGAGGTCGGCCAATCAACGAGATGAGTATCATGCTGAAGCAGAAGCTTCTCTCACACCGACCGTCCCACTCCCCCAGCCGAGTTACCATGCACCTTGTGCACCAGAGACTGGCTCAACGAGCTCGTTGATGCCACTGATCATTGTTGGAGAGGCCATCGCCTCTGTCGCAATCACGTCAACATTCGAGCAGTCCATTTCAAGGCTGATCTTGCTTCTGTTCACGCTTGCAACCATGGGGGCATGGCTCCAGCGACTTTCTCGACAGTGTCGTCAACGCGAAGTCATGACCAATATGGTGTGCGATTCACACGCCGGAGCTGGACAGAAGGGTTCCCTTCAGAGTGCCAAGAATGGGGGAATGTTCCAAGTTCATGGTGCGAACATTCGGAGCCAGTTATCACTCAGCACATTGTCAGTCCATCGAGAACTGACTAGTAGGTCACCCTTGGTGGTCCTCTAAAAGGAACAATTTTGCTGGGAGTTTGGAAGCAATGGAGGAGCCGGGAAGGAAGTTGGAAGAGGGTTGAGGTGTTCATTCGGGGACTTGTGGTCCAGACGCTATAAAACTTGCGGAGATATCAGGCGGCTTTCGTTCATTTTGTTCGCGGCGTATTAATAGGTCGGCTGACGCTTTCTCCCAGCCTCTATGAACTGGGAAAATGGACGATAACAACCTCGTCTAGCTATCATGGATTTTTCGAATTGACTGGCCTTCAATGCCGTGTAGAATCATCATATTCTGGCTTCCTTCTCCTGTGTCTATTTCCGTGATTGCTTGCTTCATTTCCTCTGCTATTCTCTCACAGGGTGATTTAATGCCGACGGACTTCTCTTGAGAGACTAGTCACGTGACCGTACCTTCGGCTGGCTGGCGTCGGAAGGTGAATTTTTTAGACGCAGACAAGCGTGGTGACAGGTCTTCATTATTAGTGGGTACCTTGGCGCAAACAGACCCAGCAGGCCGCCGAGACTTTTTTTCTTGACCTTGGGAGTAGGACATGGGTCGAACAACATTCTTTCTATCTTACCCTGACCTCATCTTGCAAGCGAGCTGAACTGGCTCGTCTTCGTCCTTTCTTCTCATTGTTTCCTTCCGGCCCGTCGGCGTTAGATGGCCTCTGTTGCCGGAGAACCCCCCCCAGGCTCATTGTTTTCCCTGCTTTTCGTGCTTGCTTGGTTTGCTCAGTGGCAATCTGTGACACCCGAAACGTGGTTCAATCGACGATAAGTTCCTCTGCCGACAGCGGAAGGTCCTTTCGTGGGAGGAAGGCTCAGGAAAGTGAGACCTGGAAGAAAGCTATTTGTTCTCATCCTACCAAACCCAACGCCGTTGGCTGCTTGATGACTCAGCTGGCACATCACAAGAAAGTTTGACGGGCACCTCTGAGTTTGTTGTCGTTGTTCGGCTTAAATTTCATGTACTTTGATACCTTGCATAGCCCAGCTTTACTTTTTCTGCCATTTTACTTCCATTTCTGAGCCGTCAAAAACGCAGACTGGGGAAAGCAAGGCATCCGTCTCCAAAGAGGGAAGGAAGCCCGACTTTCGTGGAGAGGACCAGAGCAAGCACCTCCCTTCCTAAAGTCCCCCTACCTTGCTTCTTAAAACCCGCCAGAACCTCAGTTGGAGGTGATAGCGACGGAGGACGGAAGGGAATACCAGGTACCGTCCAACGGGAAGGAAGGAAGGCGAGGACAGTTCAGAGCCGACCTCGAGTTATAGCCTATCCGACGCACCTGCCACTTGGCTTTCGTCCAATAAAGTCTTGGCAAAATGGGCATGTTCAAGTCCCTCGGGCTTTCGCCAGCCAAAAGGGCAGGAACAGCCACGTCCAAGGCGTTTCGTCGTCTCTTTGGCAGGGGCCCATCAGCTGGCGAGGGGGAAGGAGCAGCTCCCAGCGGACACCTGGGTCCCGATGACGAGCAAGCCGATTCCAACTCGAGCGAAAACACGCGCCACAATCACGTCGACAACCAGCACACAAAGGATAGAGGCAACAATCATCGAGACAACAACACCACCCCTGTAACCGATGATAACGCCCTCTCGTCCCGGAATTCCTCGTCCTTGCTCAACATCCAAGCCGCAGATTCTAAAGACAAGTCGGATCCTGACTTTACCTCTGAGACAATGGCCGCCGCTCAATCGACGCAGCAGAACCAGGGCAAGGAGAATCGCCCTCCTCCACAGGTCGACAACGTCACCCACCTGCTCTCCAGCTTGAGCCTCGGAAAGGATGAGGTTGCACCAGCCGCAAAGCCCGCGCCCGAGCTCGAGCCTGTGCCTGCTCCAGCTCCAGTTCCGGCCCCCATCTTCAGTGATCCAGCCGTCGTCGCTGAGAGGGCTATGCACATGAAGTTCACCGAGGATGCGCTTGATATGGTAAGTGGTGTGCGCATGCGACCATCGCTGCCGCCTTTGATTCATTAAAATGTGTTCGCGTTGGCCTTTGTCAACAACACTCTTCTTCCCTCGCCGACTCGGCCCCCTTGCAAGGTCCCGACAGACTGACTCACACACTCGCAGGCGCGACTCGCTCTGAAGACCAACGAAACCCCGGTCGGCTGTGTCATCGTTCACAAAGGCAAAGTCATCGCTAGAGGCATGAACGCCACCAATGTCACCCGCAACGGCACCAGGCATGCCGAATTCATGGCCCTGGCCGCCCTCTTATCTTACCCACCCCAGGATGGTCCTCGAACGACGTGTCTTAAGCCCAAGGTTGACAACAGCAACTCGTTTCCCGAGGCTTCGGATTCTTCCTCGAACAACTCGCACCCCCCAGATGAAGGCAATGAGGATGGAAGCAAGAGCCATCTCTATCCATACGGCCAGAAGTGGCATCCAGACGAGCGAGTTGATCGTTCCATCATCCGAGAGTGTATTCTCTACGTTACAGTTGAACCCTGCGTCATGTGCGCTTCTCTCCTACGGCAACTTGGCATCAAGAAGGTCTATTTTGGTGCCGTGAACGACAAATTCGGAGGCACCGGCGGCGTCTTCAGCATCCATGCCAACTCGATTCCCGTGAGCGCAGACGGTCAAACCGCCAGCGCCCATCCTACACCACCACCAACCCAGCTTCCAGATGGATCGGGAACCCTGGGCACGTCGTTCCCCCCGGGCGGTGGTGATGGTGGAAACATTGAGTCTGGATACGAAATTGAGGGTGGTTGGGGCCGCGACGATGCGGTTGCCTTACTGCGGCGATTCTACGTTCAAGAAAATGGACGAGGTGAGCTATCAGATGCTGCAAACACATTGTACATGAAAGCTAACATGATGTAGCTCCGGTTCCTCGCAAGAAGGAAGGACGTGCAGCTCGCTTGGCTGCCTTGATGGAGAAGGACAACGACAGCCAGCTGGATCTCACGACGGGCGAATCAGCCCAGGTTGGAGAGCAGGCTGATTTGCCCACCTCTACGGACATGCTGACAACACCTCCCGATGACGTCCTGACGGACAAGATCAACACCTTCAACGGGCAGCCCAACGTCCTACAAGACAAGAACGGGGAAACGGTGAACCTGCCAGCCGGAACGGAAGTCTGAGAATACCGCATACATCACCCAACAGTGCCTCTTACTCGCCGAGTCTATATGTGTGTTTTTGAGATCCTAAGTACGCCCGCAGTGCATCTGCAACAGCTACTGGATAATTACTTACGCCAGTCGATAGGTTTCCTAGTTTTGATGGACCGCCGCCGCCTCTTCCCCCACTGGGGACATCAAGCATTAATCAGACATTTTTAGCCATGTTTCACCTCCTTCCCGCACCCTCCCGAAGACTGTTTGTCAATATGCAGTCTTGAACACACACCTTTCTGGCATCTGCCCAGCATTTTGCCTGATTTTCCTTCAGTCTACTATTATTCATGGCCCTGGGTCAAGTCGGAGCCTGGTATTCTTACACTATTTTCAATGAGATAGGATGCGGGCGCTGAGAGGTAGCTGAAAGAGGTCGCATTGTATTATAGAGCGTTTTATAATTGGTAGATAAAATTTGAGGCCTATAAAGGAATAAAGTCGTATTGAGTGAACTGGATCACCTCCTCCCGGATGCTACCAATGGTTGATCTTCAAGGCGAAATATGACTCGACGTTACGAATGCGCATCGTGGATTATATAAGCGCAGATACTGAATTATTGATCAACACCTATTGGTAATTGGCTAGCATGTTACAACATGTATCTCCAAGTCAGTGCCTTGTCTCCTTTGGCGGAGAGCTCCTCAGCACTGTATCGGTCGATGTCGCCCTGGCCCATCCGGGCCTCGCGTCTCTTGTTGATTTGAGTGTATCCAAGTACGAGAACGAATGCAGCAGTGATGCCAACACTGATGAAGCCGAGCTCAAGGCCGTGGCCAAGAATGTATTGGGGACCATCCTTTTGGCGATAAAAGTTGGCTGCCATGGCCTGTCCTCTTAGTTAGTACCGTTGTCGTTCGTTACTCCCATGGAAGGATACATACCCCTCCGAGGTTTCCAATGCCGATCTGCACTGCCATACCGGCGCTCCTCTTGTAGCTGCCTGCCAGGTTGTTGGCAAGCCACGAGATGACGCCTGGAAAGGCTGGATAGATGGCGCAAGCCGCGATAAAAACGCCACCGTACACTACTTTGGGGTTGCTGGATGAGATACACCTAAGAGTTGGGTGGAGGGTTAGCCTAGGTCATGTCATGGGATCAGGGCGGAAGCTTACATGGAGAAGCCGACAATCATGACACAGAGGAAAGAGACGATGAATGGGCTGCGTTTTCCCACTCGATCTGAGAAATACGCCACTACTACAGCAAGAATAGCCGCCGTGATGTAGATAGGAACCGTCATAAGCTGGGATTTGCTTGAAGTATATCCCAGGTTGCGGATGATGGTGGGAAGGAATAGGCTGATTCCGTATAGAGGGCAGACAATCTGGGCAATTTCATCGTCAGTACACAGTGTAAGCAGGTGGAGACAAGATCATGACTTACACCCCAGTAGACAAAAATGTTCACCCAAATCTGCCAGTCTTTGAAGGCAGCCCACACGTAGCTCCATTTGAACTCGTCGGCCTCGGCGACTTGAACTTGATCCGCGTCAAGCTTACCAGCATGCGCCTGGTACTTTAGACGGAACACAACAAAGGCTCTCTCCTCCTCAGTAAGAAAGCTGGCCGTCTCTGGGAAGTCGTAGAGGATGAAAAAGGCGAGCACTGCAACCAGCACTGTTACAATGCCTTCCAGAATGAAGATCCAACGCCAGCCCTCGAGCCCCCCGACGCCATCCATTTTGGCTATGGCAAATGCCAGAAGGCCGCTGAAAGCGCCGGCAATAGATGCGGCCGAGAAGAATAGGGCTTGGCGGAACTGAATCTCGTGTCGGCAATACCACATGGTGAGATAGTACTAGGGCTGCTGTCAGCAATGGAACATCAAGGAGAAATCGGCTATACTCACAGCGACACCCGGGAACAAACCAGCCTCAGTGACGCCCAGGAAGATGCGTGCAATGAGAAGACCGTGGTAGTTTTGCACGATCCCCATCAGAGTCATGACAGTACCCCAAGCGACCATGATTGTGGGAAGCCAGACGCTGGGACGGAGCCTCTTGAGAAGGAGGTTCGAGGGCACCTCGAAGGCGGCATAGGTGAAGAAGAAGACTGTGAGACACCAGTTGTACTGATCAGGTACCATCCCGAGATCTTCTTGTAGGCCCTCAATCTTTGCGTTACCGATGTTTCCACCTATAAACCCGTACGTCAGTGAGATGCCACAGAAGCGATGAGCTGCAACGTACGGTCCAAAAAGGAGAGGAGGTAGAGGAGTGCGAGCATGGGAATTAAACGAATATCCATCTAATCCATCATGGTCAGTCATATGCCGTCTAATGCACTGGATGGCTTGCCTTTTGAAGAATCTTCTTCTCGTCAAGGTGAGAGAAAGAATCGAGAGTTGTGCCCGGAAGTTTTGCGGCGACTCCATGATCATGGAGGAGGCCCTCTTTTCCACTTCGGTCAGAAGGGCTCACTATTTCTGCCTCCATCACATCAACCTTCTCTCCTGGGGATGCGAAAGTTCCAGTCATGATGGCAGGCAACGAGGCGGAGGTCCTAGATGATTGTGTGATTGAGGT
Organism: Thelonectria discophora; assembly: GCA_911649645.1. Classification (NCBI taxonomy): domain Eukaryota; kingdom Fungi; phylum Ascomycota; class Sordariomycetes; order Hypocreales; family Nectriaceae; genus Thelonectria; species Thelonectria discophora. The sequence goes on from CAJVRK010000012.1 coordinate 3,864,401, forward strand.
AACTCGGCTGAGGCAGCGGATAGAAAGAAGAGGACCGGACAATGAAGGAGACCGGAGCAAAGTCCTCAAAACCTCGATCACTTGGAGAGCTGTTCGAGAGGGAGCAAAAAAGTATGGATCATCAGGTGTTTAAATAGGCCGACTTGCCTGTATTCACGTCCAGTCCCCATCTCCCCCGTCGCCGGCGAAGCACCTCGGTCTGCTGGAACTACTTCGGCCAGCATTATCAGTGGCTTGTCGAACTAACCGCCAATCAAGGGATGAAAATGCTGGGGAAACAAGGATGTGGTGGATGGGAGGATGGAATCTGGGGTTTTTGCTTCCCCGCACTTTGGGCGAGGAAGACTTGTCTTGATCCAGGCGTAATCTGGTGGGAAGAGATGTCGATCTGAGGTCAGGGTGGGCAACGGCAATGGGCATCGGATCCGAGATGTTGGTGGACTGTCGTGAGGAGATGAGACGGCGCTACTTCTGCTGCCGTCGAGAATGGGTCGGATCCGATGATGCCTGTCATGGTGATCTTGCCTTGGAGTGTGGGTGCTGCCACTTCTCATGACTCGGGAGGGATGATGATGGTCAGTTCGTCTGCCTCAATTACCTGGGGGTTCCAGGGTGGTGTTGCAGTAACTGCGGCAGGTTTTCGTCGTGCGTGGGAGCCACGTGTGGACATGAGAAGCGAGAAATGACCATTCACTCTACTCAGCTCCTTCCTTGATTGACGCCGTTCCTTCCCCGGATCTTCCCCATTTTCAGATGACGGTGGAAGTGAGACCGTCAAGTCGGTTAATTACCCCGCACTTTAAGATGCCCAGATTACCTGGGAAGGAGAAACGGTTCCGAGCACCTCCCTCATTATCAACTCGCATCCATTCGTGCAACCCTGTTTCCTTCATTTTCCTTTATATCCACTCGGATCCGATCCCGTCCCCAGATACTACTCAACACTCGGTGATACGGTGAGACCTTCGAATTCTGCCTTCATCATGCGAGATGGCCTCGTTACCCGCCGTACCCAATTTTCGAGTTGCGACAATTGTCGTAAGTCGCGCGTTGCTTGCGATGCACAGAGTCGCCGAAACGACCTTGGCAAGGACTCGGCTCCCTGCACGCGCTGCCTGAACCGGCACCGACCATGCACCTTCAAGGTACGATGCAACTCAAGACCAAAGCGCTTACACCAGCCATGAATCTGATCATCATGCGACAGTGGATTCAAGATGCCAAATCGGGGGCTCTCAGCAAACATACGCCAAGTCCATCCAAGAGAGCCAGTCGCCGACGAACTCCTCATAGCTTAAACGAACTATCAGTGGGAGATCTAGAGGAGACTGTCACGACAAGAAGTAGTGTGGATAGGGACACACGCCCCAATTACTTCCCATCACCACATCTGCCATCTGCCCCATCTACAGAAGCTGAACTCGTGGACCAAGATGCGCTTCTCCTGGGCTCCGCCATCTCGGCTCCTGTCACCCCAGTTCTACATGATCTCGACTTTGATTGGCTTCAAACATTGTATCGCCAGAATTTCGAAGTTGTATTTGGCTCTTGGATGGGTCGATATAGTTGTCCTTTCTTGTAAGCCTGATATGTACAACTACCCGACTCTAGAACTTAGTGGGCTGACCATGATAGATTTGGCCAAGACGGGTTGGCGGAAAAGTACGTGAGCATATCCGATTTGTGCTACCATCTCGATCGATACATGGTCAACTCATTAAACGGAAATCGAGGGTCATCCCAAGAACAGATATGCCCCAAGGCCCAGGAGAGAGACGTATTGATTGAAGAATCTCTACGGACTACCATTATTGCCTTTGCCTCGAGATGGCTGCCAACTACATCCCTAGACTTTTTGGGGGATCACGCGTCCCTAATCCAACGGCTTTGGCGACAGGCTCGAAGAGACATGCTGAGAATCATCAATCGGCCCTCCTACAGATCGATGCTCTCCCTATTTCTCTTTGCCTTGACACCAATCCCAGATGGTATATCGGAAGACGAAGAAATCGACGGCATCTCGGGGCAAGCTTGTGTCCATGCCGCATTGCAACAAATCCAGACTCTGCGTGCCCGACAGCGGAATCTGCAATTCAGCGGCTCAAAAGTGTCTCCATCGTCGACATCGCATTCAATATGCACGTCTCCCGAGTCGATTGACACATCTACTTTCATAAATGCAGAAAGTATCGCCTACTGGGCAGCCATCACGTTCGACACCTCGGCATCCCTCACCTTGAACTGTAGACCGTTGCTCTCATCAGGGCTCTTTGGATTCGAATCCGAGTTCACCTGGAGACTGGTTCGAACGTGCTCTAATGTGTTCAATGAGTCTTCAAATCGTTGGTCACATGGAAGCGCCGAAATGACGGATGAAAGAGCGAACCAGATCATTGCAGCGGCCGCCTGTTGGAAGTTATTGGGCTGGAAACTGGCGGCCACCTTCAAGGAAGCTTTGAGAGACGGTCACGACGAAGCTGAAGTTCGCAACGCTCTCTTGGCTGTTAGCAGTTCTGTTAAGGAATTTGATGCTACCTTTCGTCCACATCTCGACGAATGCCATAGACGCATGCATTTCCTCGGTCAACAGACCAAGCTCCGGTGGTGTAAGTATCCCGTTTTACTTGGATTGGGTGCTCCAACTAATACTACTCAGTTTCTCTGATGCTCCATTATCATCTAAGCATATTGATGGTGCTTGATGCTATTGCAGTGACTGATCGGCATGACTTGCTAGTTGACCTCAGACAAGTCAGCACAGAGACCGAGAATACGGTCATGAATGCGTTGGCCTTTGGCCTTCATAATACCATCACACTGAAGAGGGACTTCGATCCGACTTCGGCTGGCTTATCTCACGAATCTACAACGACAACAAGACGCTCTGCCACTTTCACCGTTCCGCTCGTAGCCATTGACCCTTATCCGCACCATGTCGTCGCCTCTGTACAGCTTATGCGCAAAGCCATTGATCGAGACTACAGGAGCAACAAAATCGCCCAGGAGTCGTATGATAGCTTGTTCTCGACTCTGGAGTCTGCCTTGAAACATCTTCCACAGAGCTCCAAGTCCGTGCAAGATGCAAGGGCGAAGTTCTCGGTTGCAGCCGCGGACGAGGATATGAGCGAGAGTCAATTCATGTTTCCCCAGTTGCATTTACACTCATATAGATGACATGCTCTATGGAGACCATTATATGCCGTAGTAATGAGAATCTTGAGCTTGTACGGGTGATCAACGAATCCCTACGAGTGGATAAATCTGTGGTAACCCCACGTTATTGAAATTGCCGAGTGTCGAGTCAAGATTCAGATTCATCGGATCCGAGACTTGAAGCGAGGGACGGCAAATTTCGAGTGGATCAACTCCTCATGACGATGGGATCAAAAATCGGATCCGAGACGACTTTAATCGAGATAAAATGGGTTGCTAATAACTTCCTCAATGTCTCTGTATCTTCTCTTGGCGTGGCGGTATTGGACTTGAACATACACCAACATCAACCAGTCTTACAACTCTGGACCATGCAGCTCAAGAATAGTCCACGAACTTCGGTGGCCCTGATTGGGGCGGGCACACAGGGAAGGCGTTTGGCGTACATGGTAAATCACACGGAAATGTATGAATCGCTAGTCACCCATGGCTGACTTGTTTCTACTTCTAGTGGTCTAGCAATGGACACGACGTTCATTTGGTTGATGCTCAGTCCTCCCAGCTCCAGGCGAGTCTCGAGGCGATCCATTCCTTTCGGTCGGCAGGTGTACTCAATCACGGCCGACCAGGAGACGTCGTAACGCACACACCGGAATCACTTGGGGAAGCCTTGGAGACTGCCTGGCTTGTCATCGAGGTAAGACGATGCGATGGTGGCATCGTGTGACAGATGCTGATTCGGCGATGTGGATAGTGTGTGCCCGAACAGCTTGCACTAAAGAGAGAGGTCATCTCCAAGCTGGAATCTTTAGCGCCCCGAGAAGTCATCATTGCCTCAAACTCGAGTAGCTACTCCTGTTCTGAGATAATTGAGGGGCTGGATCTGAGACACAAAGATCGAACTCTGAGTGTCCATTCGTGTAAGTCGCTCCCAGACTGTGGCATAGCTGTTGCTGATAGAGGCAATTTTCTCAGACTGGCCTCCCGAAACATGTGGTGAGAACCTCCTGTATGCAAACTACATCTCAGGCTAACGGTGGTAAATGGCAATAGAACTTGAAATCATGGGCCACGACCAGACAAACCCTGACTTGATGGCGTTGGTGATGCGGAGATCCAAAGATCACGGCTTCTCACCTTTCCAAGTCAAGACCCAATCAATGGGATACATATACAACAGGTGCGCGAACTGCGTCCAAACAGCTATGCATCGTCGCTGACTCACGCGATCACGGGAAAACAGAATATGGGCGGCCATCAAGAGGGAAGCTCTCCTTGCCGCCGCGGAGGGCGTTGCTGCACCCGAGGAGATAGACTCCATCTTTAAGGGGGTACTCAAAACCCCCAAGGGCCCCTTTGAACTGATGGACGTGGTCGGGTTGGACGTCGTGTTGGACATTGAGAAGCACTACGCAGAGACGAGACAAGACATCCCCGAGCAGCCACGCCAATATCTCCAGCAATATATTGAGAAAGGGAATCTTGGTGTCAAGAGCGGGAAGGGCTTCTACAACTATAACTGACCAGAGGGGCAATGTATGATATCATAGGATGGGCGGGAGATGATGGCCTGATTATCGTGGCTCAGCCCGTTTCTTTCTGATGGGCTACACAAGGCGTCCGCATATGGGCATATACGAAGGATCGTCCATCATAATCTCCCGATAGTGATTGAGTTTTCATCCTCGTGACATGGTCATATCGTATTTTTGCTTTTCTTCGCTCAGTCATTTGTTGTGGCTGCATCACCAGATCTCACCTGTAGGCCGGCAGGTCGGTAGGTCGGGTCATCATCACGACCGCCCGAAAGCGAAAATATCCCGCTGGAGGGCTATATAAAGGCCCAATATTGTTAATGTAGAGACGGAAGAATATCGCCGTCGTCTACATCAATATACCTGAACCCGAATCTGTCCGTCAACTCCAAACATGCGCTTCTCCCTCTCCCTTCTCTGCGTCGCCGCCGTCGCCCAAGCCGCCGCGAAGCCTCGTGGCGGTGTCCAAACCGTACACCTCACATTTCATGGGGGGCCGGCCTCGTACTCGATGAAATTCCCCGCTGACGGTGTTACTCGAAAGACAAGTACGTTAGGATCCTCATAATATAAACCCACACTCGGCAATCGACCTCACCTGACCGCAACTTCCCACTAGACAACGATATATCGGTGAACATCATCGACACACCAGACTACAACGCCTTCCAGCAGTGCACCTTCAAGACAGCAGGTAAAAAGACGCTGGTGCAAAGCCTCGGTGAGGGGGGACTGCAACAAATCGTAGTCGGTCCTCCTCAACCCATCCTCAGCGTCAGTTGCCACGGCATGTGTGTGCCCACATACGGTGAGCTTTCTTTACCTGCCTTCTCATGCAGCCATTTCCTGACTCTCTTTATAGGCGAGTGTTACAACAGCAACGGTCAATATGTCGGTCCTTGCTGCAACGGCTTCTGTGCGGCGGACCGTTGCCGTCCTTGGGATATCTCTACCTCCTAGGCATCATCGATGGGAGTAAAAGTATTGAGACTAAATACCATCTATTCGCCTATCGATGGGACGTGGCTTCTATGTACTGATTTGGGACAGCAGCAAATTGAAGTCTGGTTTCGGACCTTGTGTCGATTTTCATTGAATACTTTCATATACGAATTGTATCAGTAATATTCCGACTTTAAATTTCCAATGCTTTTTTGGTTTGTACACAAAACTCCAAACATAGTCTGCCTTATAAAAAATAAAACGCAGAGAAAAGAAACTAAATCCAGAGCAAACATGTGAAGAAAAGGGGAAGGCAAATAAGCAGAAAGAGGAGGAATTCTAGAGTTCGGATAACAGTCTCTCTCGTCACACCCCAAAAGAATCAGCGGTGATGACGGGAAACGCGCTCAGCACCCGTAGCCGCTTTGGACGAGGCCAAGTCAACGCCCTGTTTCGCGATGTTGTGCCTCGTGCTACCGGGGTGCTTCTGCCCGATGAACCCGTCCACCAAGGCAGCACCAAGAGCAGCCGTTGCGACCTTGGCACCTTTAGCACCGAGCCAAGCGCCTTGATCTCCCTTGGACTTCATAGCCGCCTGAGCACCGGCAGTCAAGGCAGTGCGAGCACTGGCTTGAATGAGAGGATTTTGCCACCAAGGAGTGCCTTCCTTGCCGGTCGCGGGCATTGAGCTGCGCCTCTTGGTGGGCTCACGGGCACGCGATGTAGGCGGAGGGCGGCCACGGGTTGGCGATGGGCTGGACGCAGCCCGATCTTGTCGACCTCGAGTCGGAGACTTCGGTCGCCGGCGGCTTGAAGTCGCATAGCCATCATCATCACCCATATCGGCATGTCGAGAGCTGCGACCGCGGGATCGAGGCTCTTGCGGGAAGTCCCGGGCTGCAGGGCGGGAACGATGCGATCGGTCTCGGCCCGCATCCCGGTCTCGGTCTCGTTCTCGGGGAGGTGCTGCACGAGGCTCGACAGGGTAGTAGCGGGGAGGTGACCCTCGAGTGTAGAAGTCGTCTTGTTCGTAGGAATCGGCGAAACGCGGTTCGCTTTTGCGTCGGCTATTTTGTTCATAGGGATTGACGTAACGAGGTTCGCTCTCGTGCCGACTTTCCCGCTCAGGACGAGAGGAGTAACCTTTCCGTCGGGGCGGATCAGGTTGGGCGACGATGGGAGGGGGGCTTAGGTTGCGCGCTCGACGGTCTGGTCCAGTACTTCGACCGCGACTATCTTCTTCGGGCCAGGGTTGGTATTGGCCATGTCGACGAGATGTTGATGGCTCGTCGGCGTAGTATATGGGGCTTGGTGCACGACGATGTCGTTCTGACTTGCGCCGCCGGGGCGGTGAACGAGGTTCCGCGGGAACTGAACTGCGAGGGACGTACTCCTCATAGGGATCGTACGCCTCATATGGCTGCTGTCGAGACTGATAGGGCTCATAGGCCATGAAATCGTCATCCAGACGATGCTGGTCTCGACGACGAGGGGGGTATCGGTGGCTCATGGTGGTCGGCGGTTTGAGATGGAAGTTGGATAAGAGTCTTTGGCGAAGCTGGTAAGCTATGAAGATTTTCGTAATGTCCGATGATCCTATATGCACTTTGCAAGAGCGCGGAGAAAAGAAGAAGTATTCAAGGATGACAAGCAAGATGCGATGGGAAAGGATCGGAGACTCAGAAGCTAGGGAACCTAGTCGAAGAGCTTGGCAGGATCAACGAAGCCGGGCTAGACAAAGAAGGGAGCAAGTGTAGGCGAAGACTTATATATGTGCAAGAAAAAGGGTTCGATCGGCGGTATGGGTTGCAAACTGTTGTGCGGGAGAAAGAGGGCTCCCAGTGAAGGCTGCCTCCTTCAAAGGCTCCCTCCCTTGTGTGGCGGGGCTGTGCACGCGGCCCATCAATTCATTGATCATGGTGCATAAGCGTTGGGCCATAATGATGGATGTTGGGGGAGGGAACCGGGAAAAAATAGCGTTATGGCGTCGAAGTGCAGCGCACATCAGCCACGGCACTGCTTCGAGGGTGCTGGAGGAGATGTCCGGCGAGGGGCTTCGAGGGGTTGTGAGGTGCTGCGATTTGGTCAAGGTCGTGATACAGGGTCCTTGTGGCTGACGTCATGCGGATCTCGACACTGGCTGGATCCACGATGCCATGGTCCCCTGACGTCAATCATGAAGACGCTTTCGCAGCTCGAGGGGGGGGGATCGTGAGTTGTCAAAGAAGGATGAAGAGAAATACGTAGAGTATCAAAACGCGAAATAATAACAGGGCCGTCGACGGGTAACGGCTTGTCTCTCCATCGCGGGTATTTCCTTTCCCCTTGTTAAGCTTGAACATTTGTGATGGGGAAGGCGCAGAGGTTCTCATGCCTGCCCGGCAGACAGAGCTCGCGGGCATCCCGATGAGGCACTTTTAATAACGGGTCAGGCAATAGGTCGTAAAAACGGGCACCCGTCGTTGAATTCACAATACCAAAGCATTCATGAGCACAGCCTCAATATTGCCTGGTCCTTTGGTCTTGCTTGGTCTGACTGGAGAGTTCAGTCACCTATGGGTGGGCGCTAGGTAAGTAAGTAAGGTACTGACCGATCAGTTCTCACAAGGTTGAGCGAAGTCTTCAGGATGGCGCCTTCCTTCAATTACCGTAACCGGCATTGCAACGTCGGCCGTTCGGAAACTTTTCTATAGCATCATCGTCGGACAAGGCCAACGGCACCAACGAAGGATGCGAAGAAGAAATTGTCGGTGAGGGACGACCTGTTTGAGCCTCGATTGACAATCCGGATTTCCGACGGGATCAGTATCCAAGTTGACCGATGGTTCCTTCCCACCAAGAGCCAAAGCACGATGGCCTCGGTCGTGATGGGCGAGTTGTCATGGGACTCCCCTAGAGCATTGCATGACTTCAATAAGTGCTTGATGACGGTCCTTGGTGTAACTTGCCCCCAACACTTCGTGTCCGGTCTGATGAGTAGCCGTGTGTCTGTCCCACGCGCCAAGCCCTCCCTCACCATGGATTAGAAGCTGCGCTTGGGGGAAAGAGGTCTTAGTATCTGAAAGGGAAGAAACCGAAGAAAAAAAAATCACCGCCCCCCTCTATTGATTGGTCAATGTTGAGCCACGCAACCAAGGAAGCAAACTTGGCTTTGATGAGAGAACGGGGAAGGGTGAGGGTGAGGCGACACTGCCTCAGGCAATGTCAAGGGAGAGCGGCATCGGGTGCCTTCTCTGTGCCGTCATTCTGTGCGCCCATTCAACAGCGGCCCGGTGATCTCCTGAGGTGTCCCTGCGGGAAAAGGAGGAGTGAGGTAGCGGCGCACCAGGGACCTCGTTGATTTGGGAATCAGAGAGGGAACCGCCGCAACTGTGCAGCCCCGTGTCTGCATCGCCTGCGACATTGCGGATTTTAGGTTGCTTTTTTGCCTGCCTGCATCCTTCTTTTGACGGGTGGACTGACTGACTTGAAGATTTTTCCCTTCTACTGCTGGGTCGCATTCACGCTGACCCCCGCGACAAGATCTAACCTGAGCGGGGCCGAGAAGTGGCCGCGGCCAGTCAGTGCTTCATCGAACCGACCCTCTTGATGCGCTCCGGTAATTTATTGATTGATTAATCAATCAGTCGTTGGCTTCATTTGTTTGTGCTTGTGATGAAGCCGTGAAACCTAGGGACTCGAGAGATATTGCGGATTACGAAGCCGCCGTTTGGTCGTGGAACTGGGCGAGGAGGCGCGTTGGGAGCGCGGGCGGGACCCGTAACTAAAATAACGGGACGGGAGCGGCTTGCTGCTGAAATAAGGTGCCTTGAGTTGAATTGTCGCACTGATTCGGTGAGTGAGTCGGTGATTCTAGAGCCTCGTTCAAGTCTTACACAAGGCTCGTTCGACAAAATGCAGCCACAGCGGATGCAAGATGATGCGATTGGGGCTTTGGTCTTGTGGCTGTCTCAGCTACCAAGTAACAACCACCTCAGGCAGTCAGTCGTCGCCTTGGTCAACTGATCAACTCCGAAGCAGCGACGTGCTTGTGCCCATATGAAATATGATTCGATTCCAGCCCTCTCTGATCCCCCACAATCGCCCTCCGCAATATGTAGGTATTGGATTGACAGGCAGCTTCATTTTTCATCACTAAAATCTGTTAGCACCCAAAACTGATCTCAGTTCTGCCGTTATCAAAGCTCGACCACAGCTTATCTCCTCCCTGCCTAGGCCTTTTGTTTTTTGCAACCACAACAGCTTCCTCATTGAGTTAATCGCGGGGTCTGCCCTTGTCCTGTCCGACTTATCTCAGCCAAATACGATCACTGCTCGTCCACACCGGAGAGTGGCTACTTATTGAGACAGGCTGACCACACCACCAGAGCGCGAGAGAAGATAGCGATAGCATTCGTGGCAGAGGGCGAATCGACCATGTCTCGGAGCTGGTGCATGCTGTCTTGGGTCGGAGCCGGCCACAGCTGACTGCGGCAACCACCGTGGTCCTTCAGCTCTTATCTCCGCGGTCCTCAGCTCTGCGATCAGGCTTCCCTCTTAGATCAAGCCAGCCGCCAGGTCCCTCGTCGATACCTACATACTGTCATTATGGACGGAGTTACACCGTTGTTCAACTTCAGCCGCGTTTCATCAAAGGACACATGGTGGATCTTTTTCCGCTTCTAGAAGCCTTCAAAGACGGAAGTCATGAACCAGCGTGCCCCACCAACGAACTGCGTGACAACTGACAACCCACCGGGAGTCGCAGCTTTTCTTTCTTCTTTTCTCCGCTGTTTCGTCAACCGGATGTTCTGACGGCTGAGCTATACTATGTAAGCGGATGGAGTTGCATGGTCTCACCTGGAACATATCAAGGGACACCGGGCGATGGAGAAGATCGATCGGGAACTACACAATTCCCCGCCTCGAGTGACTTGTGCCTGTTAGCTTTGGTGGCACGGGGTGCTGCATGGCTCTTTTGGGATGAGGATGGATACTGGAGCTGGGTGCGGCTGCGGCTATGGCACCATAACTCGTTGCCACGATACCAATCGAGCCACCTGAGACCTCACAATATGTTGTGCACCTGGTACGTTGCGGCAGATTCAGATGCATCAGCAGGTGTGGTATCCAAGTGGACAGGCCATGTTGGCTCTCGACGATCCCATCTCATCTTGACTCCTCCCTCGCCCAGGCGAAGGCGGCAGGCCGAGTGAACGAGCAGCAATCATCAACCCTACCAGCAGACGATAGAGGCTCGTAAGCCTCGGTCGGTGACCCGGCGCTACCTTGTGGCTGCCGCTCGGTGACTGCATCCCATCGCTCCGGGGTGGCGTCGAAATCCTTATCTTTGCCTCTCCACTAGGCTCGGCCTTGACCGTCGCAATTCCCGGCTCACAGTCGTGGGGATTTTGGATGGACCCCAGCCGGGATGGAGGTTCAATGAATCGCCGGCGGCCACACATTTCTGGTCAAGGTGACGGAACACATCTTGCCCAGGAAGGGCTGGATGGGGAAGGAAAAAATGGGGAGGACAAGAGAGAGAAAATTTTTGATCAGAGATGAAACGATGGGATTGACACGGGTAGGTACGCACTGGCTCCTACTTGCCTCCGCTGCACTCGAGGTTTTCTCGTGGCCCAAGGCCATAATTACTGGTCTCCTCCTCGATCCCATCCTGGCCTCTCAGAGTCAGCACAGTTGCAACTTGACCTGAAGGGCCTCGTTGTTTGTCTGGAGGTCTCATCATCTTCATAATTGACTTCCATCTCGCAGCAAAACAAAGACGACCCCCCAACGAACAACAACAGCCTCGAGCAAGGACTCGCCGCCGGCAGGATAGCTTCTGCAAACACGACAAATCAACCACAGCGCGTCAATTCATATCACCCCTTACCCCGACGGTCCGTCGTTCAAACGAACCTTTCACCCCCTCATTGATCGACCTGGGCTTGGCTTCATTGCCTAGTTTTGACTAGTTCTTCATCTGGAACTTGGGTCTAGGCTTGCTTGAGGACTTGGGTTGTTCACAATCACCCCAAACCCCAGCCGTGGTTTCGACTCGAGATATCTAGCCGATCTCCCCGATAGGTGCACCTGTACGTTGTCGCATTACGCCGCCTTGCGCCTGCATCTGCCACACGTTGCGCCGCCGCGTTCCGACTGGATTGCAATATCTGCACTCGCTCTGCAGTACAACCCCGGGAGCTCGAGGTTTCCCGATAGGTACGTGGACTGTCTGGTTTGGATCTCCAGATTCTTGGCCGCTATCTCTTATGATATCTCTACGCTTCGCCTATCCCTGACCTGCATCATATCCTGAAGGCTTTGTCTGCAGTATATAGGGTCATGTCCATGTCCCCGTCCAGCCCCAGCTCGAACCCCAGCTCGAACCCCAGCCCATTCTCGAGTTACCCATTCCACTGGTGTGCAGTCCTCTTCCCTCTTTGCGCGGTTGCCCCTGTTGCGTACTCTCTATCAGTACTGCACCTTGCCTGTCCTCGGATACTTTAACACACCGATCCTGCACTTGAGCCCGAACCTAACTCCTTCCAGACCGTATCGCGGTCATCCAACCACTTCTCTTATTAAAGATCGCGTCTGCCGCTCTCGTCAAAGTTACATTTATTCTCGCTTTTGGCCTTCACATTCGAATATCGAGCTCGAGATAGTTTGGTCACCCATTCATCCCGTCGAAAGTCGCCGTCATGAATTGGATAGAAACGATAAACGACAAAGTGGCCAGCAGCGTCGTCGGCCACTGGTTTCAGCTTGAAGGCTCTGGCCATGTAAGTGCTCTGTCGAATGTTAGCTTTGGCATTAAAGGTTTCTCGTTGCTAATCGGATGCTTCTTCTGATGGATAGCCTCGTGAACGAAAGGGCTCTCGGTTCTTGACTGAGATTCGAGCTGGTCTTGCCATTTTCTTCGCCATGGCATACATCATCGCCGTCAATGCCTCTATTGTCTCCGAAACTGGTGGCACCTGCGTCTGCAACCAGCCTGCCCCAAAGGCCGAGAATTGCGCAAATGACGAAGAATACATGCTTTGTGTTCAGGTTGTCAAGCGAGATGTCGTCACGGCCACTGCCGCTATTTCAGCTCTCGCTTCCTTTTGCATGGGTCTCTTCGCCAATCTGTAAGTCGATTTCGAGCTCCATGGCTCTGGCCAAGATATATTGTAGATGCTAATAAGATGACTTTAGTCCCATCGGCCTGGCCCCTGGAATGGGTATGTTCAATTCGCGATTTTCACCCTTGGTCGCTGTCTCTTTCTTCGAACTCCCGGAAATTGTCAACTGAGACTAATTGCTTTCGATTCTAGGACTGAACGCTTATTTCACTTATACCGTTGGTAAGATCCCAACCTCAACCTGCCCGGGAGCACGACTCTAACAGATGGTGCGTAGTCGGCGTCTACGGCAGTGGAAACATTTCCTATGGACTTGCCTGCACGGCCATCTTCATCGAGGGATTCGTCTTTTTGGGCCTGGCACTCCTGGGTATGCGCCAATGGCTCGCCCGCGCTATCCCTCGCTCTATCAAGGTCGCCACCGGCGTTGGTATCGGTCTTTTCCTCACCCTCATCGGCCTCACATACAGCGAGGGAATTGCTCTGATCGTGCCGGGCTCTTCCACCCCAACCGAACTCGCAGGTTGCGACCCCACGGACTTGGTGGACGGGGCGTGTCCCTCCTCGGTGAAGATGCGTTACCCTGCCATGTGGATCGGTATCTTCTGTGGTGGTATCTTCACCGTCATGCTCATGATGTACCGTGTTAAGGGCGCCGTTATTGCTGGCATTCTGCTGGTCAGCATCATTTCTTGGCCCCGCGACACCCCCGTTACTTATTTCCCCTACACCACCGCGGGCGACAGCTCCTTCGATTTCTTTAAGAAGGTTGTCGACTTCCATCAGATCAAGAAGACGCTCAATGTTCTCGAATTCGACATCACAGGTGCTGGCGGTCAGTTTGGCCTCGCTCTCATTACCTTCCTCTACGTGGATATCCTCGACTGCACTGGTACTCTCTACGGTATGGCTCGATTTGCCGACCTCGTGGACCCAGTAACTCAGGACTTTGAGGGCTCGGCAACAGCCTACATTGTCGATGCCATCAGCATCTCCATCGGCGCCGTCCTCGGTGTGCCCCCTGTCACCGCGTTTGTCGAGTCCGGTGCCGGTATCTCGGAAGGTGGAAAGACGGGTCTGAGCGCCATGTCCGCCGGCGTCTGCTTCTTCATCGCCGTCTTCTTCGCTCCGATCTTTGCCTCCATCCCCCCATGGGCCACTGGCTGTGTTCTTGTCCTCGTCGGCTCTATGATGGCCAAGGCTGTTGTTGATATTAACTGGCAGTATATGGGTGATGCCGTTCCCGCCTTCCTTACCATCGCACTCATGCCGTTCACTTACTCCATCGCCGATGGTCTCATTGCTGGAATCTGCACCTACATGCTCATCAACACCCTCGTCTGGTTGATCAAGGTTGCCACTGGGGGCCGAATCGTCCCCCCGAACTACGACGAGCGGGATGGTTGGACCTGGCACATTCCCGGTGGTGTGTTGCCCCCGTGGACTCGCCGCCTTATCAAGGGGAAGAAGGATTTCTGGCGCTCAGACGAGCCGGCCGTTCTCGAGACTGTTGTTCAAGGGGATACCTCGGCTGCTGAACGGGGTAGCAGTCTGGAGCACGAGGGATCCAATGAAAAGGTCACAGGCACCTCACCTGCTCCTCAGACCAAGGAGGCGACCAAGGAAGTTTGATCAGATCTATCTGTACGGTCGGTCTACGAGAAGTGGAATCACAGGCAGGACTATTAATAGTGTAAACATGTTCAGACGATACCCAACGCGCTGTTGATCTAAAGCGGGATCTTTGTTCCGTCGAGTGGCGGACCTTGCTGGTACATGAATAAGTTCAAAGATCTAGCGAGGGGCTTTTCGGCGTGAATCTTTCAAAATACAATATGTTCAAATAATAATGTATAAGGTGCGGCTCATCAATACTATCTTCGGATTCATCTCTGAGGTATCACGTACTCTCACTTATTGTTGTCACGGGCATTGAGGGTTGGGGGAAAACGCAGGGCAATAGGTACAAAGAGTATTCCAATTAGCTTGCCTGTGTAAAACCGGATTCTCTACCACTCATGTCATCAGAGCAATGTGTTTGAGTTCCCTAAAAGCGAGACCTCGGTCAGTATTACAAGTTGATTGAGGAAGAATGTGGATGCACGTACATTTGTACCTGATGCCCAACCATCATCGCGGGATACTCGAGCACTTGACCCTCGTCTCTACCAAGCTCGGCCTGAGCAGCCCGAAGTTTCTGAGCCTGCTCGGTGAGCTTGGGGATTGGTGTGAGGTCAAAGTCGGAGTTCAAATGCCAGAACAAGGTGCTGGAGATTCGGATGAGAGGGCGATCCGGGAGCTCTGTCTTCCGCCGCTGCATCGTTTCGAGCGTCTTCTCATTGACGACGACCTCATGGAAGCCAGCCTTGATCAAGCCGCCGGTTATGTGCTCGATTTGCTTGCCAGCCTGCACAAGGAGGTAGTTGCCCGGGGGGATCTTCACCGAAATGCGGTTGCCAGTGTTGCGCGCCCAGATGTGAAGACCTGGGAAGCGGGAACGGCCGTGAATGGTGAGGAAGTTGAGATCTGTATGGAACCCGGCAAGGATCGTGTCCTTTGCTCCATACTTGTTGAGATCCGACGCGGTAGGCGCAAGAAGGTGAGGTCTACAATAAGCTTGTCAGAATGTGTGCTGGGCATGGGCCGGGAGAAGGAAGGACTCGGACCCGTAACGGCCAGCATCGCTGAAGTGCTGAGCGGGAAGGCCGAGGCCAACCGCGACCATCTCGGCGACGTTGGAAACGCTGTGAAGGGAGGACAAGTTAGCCGAAGAGAGCCGAGACGGGCTCGAGAGTCGAGGGAAGAACCGACGCATTCATCATTGAACTCCCCCACCGATTCATGGCAGGCGTCCATCGGTGTTTGATCTGCTCATCCTCGGGGACCACGTTGGGCGCGTTGAGACCAGGAAACTTGGTCTCGTACGGCGGCGGCTCGGCCATGCGCCAGAAGAACCTGCACTTGGGATCAGGCGAATGAGCCGAGATGTCCAGAGGCCGCTGGGAGGGGTGAAGGCGCCGGATCACGTCTAGGCAAGGCTCGTCGACGGCGCACTTGGGCTTCTCGGTGTTTTCGAGGGTGACGCCGACTTGGTAGCTCAGTTCGGGCCGCTCGTCTTTACGGAGGAGCTCGTCGTCTTGCGCGAAGTAGTCCTCGAGGAGATCGAGAAAGGTGGCATTGTCTTGTTCCGAGACGCGAGAGTCGTGAAGGATAAGGGCACCGTAGGTGATAAGAGCATCAGCGGCTATCCGGCATTCGCTCTGGACGACTTCTGATTCTGGCGTATTCTGAAGATAGACGTCAAGGTCGACGATAGGCAAGTCCATGGAAAGTTGAGGTTGTGCCATTGTGAAATGCAGATGGGATATCGATGTCTATAATAAGTCCAGCTTAGTATTCATCCCTTAACAAGGGACTTAAATATTAGTTACTAACGTGAGTCACCCATAACCCGCCACCCCCCATCACCCGCCACCGCACAACACCATCACGCGATTTCCTTCGTAACAGCAAAACAACCTCAATTTTCAGGAGTATAATCAAAAAATAACTAGAATTCACCTTCAAGTTCCTTTTAACTTATCTTCCCATTTTCAACGTCATCTGCATACTCTTTTCCCAGCTTTCTGACCTGTTCACGTGTCTTCCAGATGGCTTCAATATTCGCAAATCGTTCATTTGGTCCTAGCTTCACTGTCTTCCGTTTCTTAGGCCGAAAATGCCCCAACTAGGCCTCCAAGATATATATTCTCCTATCGCGATCAGCAATAGTAGCGAGATGCTAATCCAGCCCCTTGGCTGCCTTCCGGAATAGCAGTCTTGCCGTATATCCAAGCTCCTCCTTATTTGCGATGAATTCGATACCCGTACGGACTTCGAGACTGCGACAAGGTGTCAAAATCGCCTCTTCCATGGAAATTGGCTGCTTCCTCTTTGCAGAAGGGGTTTGGAATGTATTATTTTCTCGCCGTTGCTGCCGTTCAATGAACCATGGGTTCAGAAGGGGCTTTGTCATAGGAACTGGCCACATTCCTAATGATTTCCAACCCGCTCGTATAGTCTCCGGCTTCATAGCTTGCATCCGTGCCCTAAGATAGCATTTCAGGAAGTATGCCTTGCCCAGGGCTGAATCATCCGTGATTTCGATGAGCCGCTGGACCTCCCGGCGATACGCCTTCTTCAATACTGAAAAGACTGTCAATCGAGCGGTTGAAGGAGATGAGAGCTATGTGCCGCCAAATATAGGATATGTATATCATTAATATAGCATTCCCACATAAAATCGATAGTTTCGTGACTCCCGTGACCGTCAACAATAAGCAACCGCGGCTGGTCCTCTGCTGGCTTCGTCAATAGAATAAATATCTTTTTCAACCATTCCAAGCCGATCTCATTGGAAGTCCAGCCCTTCTCTGACGATGTGAAGTACCAATCTTCATATCCTTCGAGTTCCTCGGGAAACCATTGGTGTTGAATAGTCATTCCCTTAAAAATGACAAGTGGTGGCAATGCGAAACCTAGCGCATTTATTGTCTCGAGGATTGAAGTCCACACACGCGACCCAGGGACTTTCTGAGGCGCAAAATCATCATCAGACCTTCCAAGAACCAATCCATTCTCTCCTTTTCCTTCCATAATGCCTGTCTCATCCATATTGTAACGATATTGGGGGGGGGGGGGTCTTCCTAGTCACAGGCAACGCAAGTCGTTTAAAGCATTCCTTGATTTTCTCAGCCGACGCTCCCTCTAGACGGTCAAAATCGATGATCTTGCCTTTCACAGTCTTAACGTTTGAATTTCTTCGTAAAAAACCCTCAATCCAGTTCTTCCCGATAGGTTGATGATCGCCGGAGACGGCAGCAATGCGCTGAGCGAATTCTCTGAGCTGGCTGTGTGTAGGAGCGAGGCCTAGGGCACGCTGGGCGACGACCCAGTCAGCGAGGTGTGCTTCCTGCACTGGAGTGAGGCGTTGACGATGTGCGTGTGCCTTGAATTTCGGATCCAGGCCCTTCAGACGGTCTCGGAGGGTTGAACGTGGTACATCCCAGTCTTTCGCAGCTTTCTTGACATTTCCCGTGGCGACCACTTGATCAATTGCCCGTTCGACTTGATATTCTGTATATTTCGGCATTTGCGATTCTGAATCTGGAAAAAGAATTAAAATTAGACCTGAAATGAGCGAGAAATCGCGTACTTACTGATTGACGCGTTGGTGATGTTTACGGGAAGATCGGGTGGTGCGGGGTGGCGGGTGATGGGGGGTGGCGGGTTATGGGTGACCCACGTTACTTGGTTAAAGCCCCTTTCAAGTTAATTATATGGCCTAATTAACCCTCTTTATTTTCCCTTCTCTCTCATTCTTTAGTCAGCAACTTATGCCGAGACACGACAAAATGCGACCAAAAAGGGCTTAGTTCCATCGGATCCGTTACCCCGTCGCAGGGCCCGACCGAAAAATACCCGGAAGGAACGGATATGGGCAGCGTCTCTGAGGGTCGCAGCTGCGCCGATGTACGGTCATAAATTCAGTAATTTCTTGAGTCGGCTCAACAAATCTGTTACTGAAATTCTTCGGCCGCCGACTTTGTGTTGTCTCGAAGCCAATTGACCTCGCCGGCATTGCTCCCCGTTCTCGCCATTCTCTCCGCAGCCAATCGAAACATTAGCCCATCATGTTCCGAACTGTAACGGCACGCGCCGCGACCTCGGGCCTGGCAAAGTCGCTGCCGAGGACGGCCAGGGCGCTCACATGCCACACTTCCCCGCAGCAGAGACTTCAACAAGCTTCGCCAGCTGGCCTAAGACTTGCCAGAGCCATCCACAGCACTTCCGTCAGAATGTCTTCTGCTACACGAACCGAGAGCGACGCCTTTGGCGAGATCCAGGTCCCTGCCGACCGATACTGGGGCGCCCAGACGGAGCGATCCCTCGAGAACTTCAAGATCAACCAGCCCCAGGACCGTATGCCCCCTCCCATTATCAAGGCCTTTGGTATTCTCAAGGGTGCTGCGGCCGCCGTCAATGTTCGATTTGGCCTGGGTAAGTTAGAACGGATGCCTCGGGAAATGCGCCCAGGACTCGTTGAGCTGACCCGTGCGCTGTAAACAGACCCCAAGATCTCCGAGGCTATCCAGCAGGCCGCCAAGGAGGTTGCTGATGGCAAGCTTCTCGACCACTTCCCCCTCGTCGTCTGGCAGACTGGCTCCGGCACTCAGTCCAACATGAACGCCAACGAAGTCATCTCCAACCGTGCTATTGAGATTCTTGGAGGCAAGATGGGCTCCAAGAAGCCTGTCCACCCCAACGACCACGTCAACCGCAGCGCCTCGTCTAACGACACCTTCCCTACCGTCATGCACATCGCCGCTGTTCTCGAGATCGAGGGCGAGCTCCTGCCCGCGCTGCACTCCCTCCGCGATGCTCTCCAGGTCAAGGTTGACGAGTTTGAGGCCAAGCAGATCATCAAGATCGGTCGCACCCATCTCCAGGATGCCACCCCTCTCACCCTCGCCCAGGAGTTCTCTGGCTATGTTGCGCAGCTCGATTTCGGCATCAAGCGCGTTGAGAGTTCTCTCCCCGACCTTCGCCTGCTTGCCCAGGGCGGTACCGCTGTCGGAACCGGAATTAACACCTTTGTTGGCTTCGCCGAGGCTATTGCCGAGGAGGTCACCAAGATGACCGGCACCGAGTTCAAGACTGCCCCTAACAAATTTGAGTCTCTCGCCGCCCACGACGCCATCGTCCAGGCCCACGGTTCTCTCAACACCCTCGCCGCCTCTCTCACCAAGATTGCACAGGATGTTCGATACCTCGGCAGCGGACCCCGGTGCGGCCTTGGCGAGCTAAACCTCCCCGAGAACGAGCCCGGTTCCAGCATCATGCCTGGCAAGGTCAACCCCACCCAATGCGAGGCTCTCACTATGGTCTGCGCTCAGGTTATGGGCAACCACGTGGCTACCACCATCGGTGGCATGAACGGACAGTTCGAGCTCAACGTCTACAAGCCTCTCGTGATCCGCAACCTCCTCCACAGCACCCGCCTGCTCGCCGACGGCATGCGCTCGTTTGAGAAGAACTTGGTGGTCGGCCTCCAGGCCAACGAGGAGAAGATTTCCAACATTATGAAGGAGTCGTAAGTTTTCTATTTCTGCATGATGAGTTTTGGCTAACATTTGGTGCAGTCTCATGCTGGTTACCTGCCTCAACCCCAAGATTGGCTACGACATGGCCAGCAAGGTTGCCAAGAATGCGCACAAGAAGGGTCTTACCCTGAAGGAGAGCGCCATGGAGCTTGAGGCACTAACCTCGGAGGAGTTTGACACTCTGGTCAAGCCCGAGCTCATGGTCGGTCCTTCGCCCTACAAGGGATAGAGAGGAGAGGATGTGCAGAGCTGATAAGATTTACGAACGAGACGTGTACGGGGTACGGATAGACAAGAATAAAAGGCGTAAGATGGAAGAGGGGAGGATGTATAACATGTCAACTTTCTGAACTAGCCTGCATTGCAGCATGTCAATACAACGAACATATGAATTTACATCGTGTTGCCACTGAGACTTTGGGACGCTTAAAGAGTTTACATATGGAATTCAGACAATAATAAAGAACGGGTATGTTGGAGTCGTTCGACACAACGGTCCGAGTTACGGGTTTCAAAGAGGGATAATTATTTTTAAGAATTCAAAAAGGTTATCCTTCTTGTGTATAGAAGCTGCAGATGTGCTCAATTGTTAAAGCTATTGACTGCATGTTTATCTCCATGTTCCAACTGTGTTCTCAGGGGCTTCCTTAAGTGAGGTATCCCCAGATGACCGGACCTCGGTGGCACATTAAGCAAGGTCCGCAGAACCGCAAAACCCCCTAGAACCTCAAAATAAAAGAGGGAAATATCGAAATGGCGAGACATAACTCCTGCAGTAGCCATTAGAGCCTAGATAATATAATAGCTTTTATAGTAACTCTTGCACTAACCCCCCTATCCCAGTGACCCTCACAATGAACCGCGCAGCACCTCTCGCAGCAGCCCTCGCGGCAACTCTCACGGGCTCTTACGGAGACCCTCGAAGCAGCTCTCGCAGTGACTCTTGCAGCGAACCTCGTTAAGAGCCTCTCAGTAACTCTCAGAATGGCTCTTAAAGCAGCTCTCGCAGCCTCGAATGGAGACCCTTATATAGCCACCGTAAGAGCCCTGCGAGGGTTACTGCGAGAGTTGTAACGGTCTGGATCAATTCCCAACGGGAATAACTCAGAGGTCGTCTGTGTTATTTGTTGGCAGAGAGGCGAGGGCGTTAATGGCTGAGCAATGTAAGGGGAAGAGGCGTGTTACGTCGCTTAATAGTCAATCGAGGCGGAGGCTAAAGGTGATTGAGGTAAGGCAGTTGTATTGAAAGCTGAAATAGCTTGGGTTCTATCTAGGTAATGAATGTATTTAAATACTAGCTACTTCCTTGAGTTGTTCGAGTCGAACCGTCCTTGTTCGAGTCGAACCGTCCTTGTTCGACGTGCAGGTACAGGGAAGCGCTGAGTGGCTAACCGAGTGGGGTTTTCTGGGATTCTGCCGTGGCTGACCGCCTGGTCCCCACGGGGTCCGGCCGAGGCCGTGACAAGAGTTACTTCAAGGCGTTTAGTTAAGCCAAGCTTCTTACTAAATAGAGATAAAAGGACTTAAGGAAACTATCCGTCCAAGGGGACTTTTAAAAACTATTAGAATAATTTTATAATAAATATTAAATAAAAATTAATGTGACGGGCGGGCCCCAAGGGGGGTCCAGGGAGAGCTAGCGCTGCGGCCGTCAGGGGGATATGTCACGGCCCATGCCGTGACCAGGCGGTCTAGACCGGCAGAACCCAAAACGGCTAGACGCGCACCGCCACGGACCCCCACTTGCCTGACCAATCAACGTCGGGAACGACGGAACGATAGGAACGACCGTAGCGACGAGCATCGCTCCTGCCGCTCCCTTCGCTCCTGTCGCTCCCAGGAAATAAGATAGTATTTAAATCACAGTCATTACCATAGGAAGTAGCTTCCGAGCCAGTTCAGCTTTCAGTACAACTGTTTTACCTCAATCACCTATCGCTACCCTCAGTGATTGATACATTAAGTGACGTAATGTGACGGGCTCTAATCATTTAAATAAATTTATTGTAATGGGATTATTATTAAATCCTACTTCAAAAAAACTCAATAGCTATCTGCTTTTAAGAGTTCGAATCTCTTGTCTCCTTGGCCCCAGGGGGGCTCCAGCGAGGGCTAGCGCTGCGGCCGCCAGGGCTCTTGCGAGCCCTTCCCAATTGAGGCGCGGAGGCTCTTGGCAAAAGGAAACGTATTGACTTAATCGCACACCGATTAGTCAACTAGCCCTATACAGCTTACGCAGGCGCCGCGCATACACGAATTAAGGCACGGGCAAAGCCCGAGACCATAACACTAGTTGCATATAAATGAAAGCTTAGTGCGTAGGGCGTTATATAGATCTTTAAGCTGGTCTAATGCAAGTATGGCTGCTAGTATAATAGGTCTATTGTCGGATATCTCGCGAGTTCGTCGTCGTGGTCCGAGTTAAAGGGAGGGAAAAGTCGCGAAACGAGGCTTTTGAATGGTCTATTATGATGATGTTGATGTGCTCAATGGAGTGAGGTCAAAAATGCGAATTGAGTGATGTGTATGTAGATGTGTGTATGTGTTCTTTTTTTTGCTTCTTGTGTTCTGTTGTGCGGGGATTCCTTCATGTGTTCAAAAGCACGTGACGGCCGGGCCGACCTCCCGGTCAGTCCGACATCTATTTCGTGATTCTCTATAGACATTAGGGGTGAATCTAAGGTTTGCATAGCTAGGTGTGGTCTTAATTGTTTTATTAAGGGCTATATTGTGCGCCAGTTGGGCCACAGGCAGCTTCTTAACCTAGTTGTTTTAAGTGTAGTTAATATAATAGTGAAGGTAGGTTTTAATGACCTAGTTTATTCGCTCTGTCTATCTATTGGCTTGGGGTCTTTATGCGGTAGTAAGCCTATAGTTTAGTCTGATCCTTACTATAAGGCATTATTAAAAGTTTGAGAAAAATAGTCGTCCTCTAAGATAATTTCAGATAATAAGCTACATATAACGTGGTTCACATGCGAACGTTCCAGACAACCGAACGTTCCACTTTCTCCAGTTCTACCTAACCTTCCCATTTATATATTCTTTTCTCAACTAAATTAACATGAAATCAAATTCCAAAGAAGCCAATCTTCTTCTTGCCATCCAGGCTATTAAACAAGACCCAACACTAAGCATCCGGAAAGCAGCCCAGATCTACTCTGTTACTCATACTATCCTACGCGCCAGAATGAACGGACGACGCGCCCGAGCAGCTCTTCCGGCTAATTCGAAGAGATTGACTATGCCCGAAGAGGAGACCCTTACTGCATTCATTCTCGACCTAGATTCGCGAGGATTTCCGCCCCGGCTCAGTGGTGTTGAAGATATGGCAAATCTCCTCCTCGCGGAGCGCGACGGAGGACGCGTCGGGCAGCACTGGGCTGCACACTTCGTCAAGCGACAACCAGAGCTCAAGACGTGTTTCAATCGCGCATACGACTTCCAAAGAGCCCTATGCGAAGATCCAACCGCGATTTCCGCGTGGTTTCGCCTTGTGGCCAACATGAGGGCCAAGTACGGCATCGCGGACGCTGACTTCTACAACTTCGACGAGACCGGGTTTATGATGGGCATGATCTCCGCCGCGATGGTAGTTACAGGTGCCGAACGACGTGGAAAGGCAAAGACAGTACAGCCTGGCAATCGAGAATGGGTTACTGCAATCCAGGGCATTAATGCGGAAGGTTGGGCGCTGCCGGCGTTTATCGTGTTCAAAGGGTCCTACCACCTTGCCGATTGGTACTCAGAGACCGACCTCCCGCACAATTGGGTCATCAAGCCTACGGAGAATGGATGGACGGATAATATTACTGGCCTTCAGTTGTTACAGCATTTCGAAAAACATACTGCTGCGGTCACAAAGGGCAAATATCGAATGTTAGTGATCGACGGCCATCAGAGTCACTTATCCGCCGATTTCATAACGTTCTGCAAAGAACACGATATTATCCTGCTGTGCATGCCAGCGCACTCCTCGCACCTTCTTCAGCCACTCGATGTTGGGTTATTTGGACCCTTGAAGCGGGCATACGGTCGCAAAATCGAGGAGCTGATGAAGTACCACGTTACCCACATCACCAAGGCCGACTTCCTTGTTGCGTTCCGGAGCGTCTTCTCAGAGGTTTTCTCGGAAAGCAACATCAAGGGAGGATTCAGAGGGGCCGGTTTAGTCCCTCACAACCCGGAGGCAGTCCTCTCGAAGCTGGATGTGAAGCTACGGACTCCAACACCGACTGGGCCCCCTCCGCCGGAGACCGACTCTTGGGTATCTTCAACACCACATACCCTTCCACAAGCTCTCTCCCAGTCCGCCTATATCAAAGATCGGATTGCCCGACATCAGAGCAGCTCCCCGACCCCGATTTTAGCCGCTGTCGACCATATCTCGAAAGGAACACAGGGATTCTTGCACCAGGTGGCCCTCCTCCGTGCTGAAGTTAAGTCACTTCGAGAGGCAAATGAGAGGCTCAGTAAGCGCCGGAGGGCCAAGAAGACACATGTGCGGCAAGGAGGCGCTCTTACTGTAGGGGAGGGACAGGATATTCTGGCTCAGAAGGAGGCAGATGAGCAGGTAGCCCAGGAAACACGACAATCTGGTGGTCAGTTGAGGCGGGCTGCGGCGACTGTTCGGCGATGTGGCACTTGCGGGAAACCAGGACATAATGCGCGGACTTGTATAATGGATGAAGAAACATTAGGGGATTCTAGTGATAGTAAAGAGGAATAGATTTCTATTGTGGTTATATTTTAATTATGTATTGAATATAGTAGGGGCATGGTTAGTGGAACGTTCGGTTGTCTGGAACGTTCGCATGTGAACCACGTTACTAATAATATATTATAAGAAGGTTGTAAGGAGGTCGCGCGACGGTCAGGCAGCGAGGCTGCCCTGAGCCCTCGTGGACCTATCGGCCTTATATACTGATGTGTGGTGCAGTTATCTCACTAAGTGAGATAACTGGTTGATCTTTTTGGCCGTACGGCTGAGAGGTCTATTGTTAGGTTGGTTACACCGCGCCATCCCTTTACAATTGTTATCTCACTTAGTGGGTCTACTGGCTGCGGAGGGGTCGCCGAGAGGTCGTGGGTTCGATCCCCAGGCCTGAGGCCTCTGTGACCGCGTTAGGCTTTCGTTGGGCTCACAAGGGGCGACGTCTAGAGGGATACGCCCGCTGGGCAATCGGACTAGCCGCACCTTGGGGGTCAACATCGGTTGTGTTACTTCAAGGGGCTCTGCAGCGGAGCCCGCCTTCTATCAACACCTAGGTCAGTGCCGGGGAGGCCTGACTGAAGTCCACTGTGCCCTGTGTCGTAGCTGATATCCAGCGGCAGGAAGCTACAGCTCGGGACGCGCTGTTTAGAAGGGGGGATAATTGTAAGGAGGTCGCGCGACGGTCAGGCAGCGAGGCTGCCCTGAGCCCTCGTGGACCTATCGGCCTTATATACTGATGTGTGGTGCAGTTATCTCACTAAGTGAGATAACTGGTTGATCTTTTTGGCCGTACGGCTGAGAGGTCTATTGTTAGGTTGGTTACACCGCGCCATCCCTTTACAAAGGTATAGGAAAATTCTTCTATATTAGTTGCTTCTGAATATGGAATAAAATAGGAAAATTTAGTGAGTCTATTGATAATGACTAGAAAGCTATTATTGGCTATGCCGGTGGTAGGGTCTAATGAAAGGGGTTAATTAGTAATAAAGTCCATTGTGATCGAGTCCTATGGTCGCGCTGCGACTGGTAGGGGTTGCAGATGTCCGTTTGGCTTGTAGCATTATGCCTTAGTTTGTTCGCAAGTGAGGCGAACCTGTCTCACTATTGCCTTAACTCTAGGAAATACATATATTATTTCAATGCGTTTGAGGGTTTTATTAACTCCTTAGTATCTGTGGAGCGGATGTTTATGGATTTTGCGTATGAGTTGCTCACGTAGCTGCTCTGGTACGTGCTACTTGTCTCTTTCCTTGAAAGCGGGATCCTGTAGATTGTGTTCTAGGATCTGCTGCAGAAGTGGATTGCCCTATTCCACTGTGTGTGTTCGTCTGTATCCGTTCTCGTCGGGTTCAACTGGAATCGCGTTCCCGTTGACTCGGCTCATCTCGTAGGTTGCTGCGAGGTGTTTTCTTTGTTGTATCCATGTTTTTCGGCATTCTTAGCATTAGCTCACGATTTCTTGGACGATGTTTTCGATGAAGTGGAAGTCGTAGTGATGGTGGATTTTGGGGATAGTGCTTCTAGCGTCTGCATCGTGCGGTATCGAGTTGTGGATATTAGTGGCGATTTGTTACTGTACTTTCTAGGGCATATAGATGTATGATCCCATCCTGGAGTATCCGCCTTTCCCTAGGGTGGTTTCGTCCTATAGGTAGTCTCTTTCGCTCTATCCGAAATGTCCCTTCTGGATAAGCTTGAGGTGTTGCGGATCTGGTCGTACTTTTCGTAGGGCTCTGAGGTACTTTTATTGTAGGTAACCTTCAGGCATGCAGTGCAAAAGTTACTCGTATGCCTTCATCTTGCCTATATCGAAGTCTAGGCGTCGGCTAATAGCATTAGCTCTGCCGTTTTCCATGCTTTTCTTATGCTTAATAATATAGTCGAATTTAGATAGGTATTTAGTATATCTAAGTTATTATCCGCTTAGTTCTTATATAATAAGTGTAAGATATTCTTACAGTTAGTATAGATAATAACCTGATGCTTGCTTTCTAGAAGGTAGTATTAAAATTCCTTAAATGAGTTAATAATTATAAGGAACTCTTTATTATAGATTAGGTAATTGAGTTCTATTTTATATATCTTATAGGAATAGAAGGCAATAGGGTGCAAGAGTCTATTATTATTACGTTATCCGATTTAAGCTGTAAGGGCAAAGTCTGAGGAGTCTGTCTCGAGTTCGATCGGTCGTTTAGGGTTAAATATCTTAAGTACGGGTTCGCTGAGGATAAGGTCCTTAATCTGGTCGAAGGCTTTCCGGATATTAGGTAGCCATTCAAATCGTTAGTCTTTGCGCGTAAGTGCTAAGAGAGGTGCAGCAATTTTGCTAAAGTGTCTAAGAAATTATTAATAGTAGTTTATAAATCTAAGAAATGCTTATACTTCCTTAACTGTGGTTAGTATAGACCAGTCCTTGACTGCTTGAATCTTCTTTCGGTCCATTTAGATCTTATTATATAAGATAATATATTCTAAAAATTTAACTTCTGAGGCGTAGAAATGACTTTTCTCTGGTTTAACTAGTAGTTTTGCATTCTATAGAGCCTATAGTACTATATAGATGTATTCTATATATTCTTACTCTATCTCAGAGAGGATAAGGATATTATTAAGGGAGCATACTATAAATACATTAAGGTGCTTATATAGAATATAGTTAATCATGCAGTAGAATGTGGCTAGTGCATTAGTAAGTCCAAAGGGCATAATAAGGTATTCGCATAGTCTATATTTCGTTCTGAAGGCGGTTTTCTATTTGTGTCTAGGTTTAATGCGGATCAGATTATAGCCTCCTTTTAGATCAGGTGCAGTACTTTATTCTATAGAGTCAGTCCCTCAGTTCACTAATCAAAAGCAAAGGTATACGCTCTTTCATAGTCGCATCATTAAGCATATAGTAGTCTATAATAAGTTAAAGTTTTCAGTTCTTTTTAGGAATAAATATAATTCGATAGCCTATAGAGAATTTTAATATCCTAATATATCCTTTCCTTAATATATTATTAAGGTAGGTCTTGAGCTTATATAGCTGTACTTCATTAAGGTTATAAATCTTATGGAACTTGGTCGAGGTTCTGTCTTTAAGCTATATCTTATGGTCCCATTCTGAGTTATACTGGCAGACCTATTTCCAGTTCTTTAGCAAATAGTTTCTTATAGATTTAGTATTACACTGGAATATTCTATAATCTATCGGCCAAGGGTTCCATCTATTATTTGAGGTCCTTATTTAGTTATGTGAATTATTGTCTAAGAGATATAAGTAGTTATTGCGTTTATTGTGCTTGGCCCTGTTTATATTGGTGTCTGGTTCCTTTGGGAGGCATTATTGCATCTATAGGTTAGCAAATATCTTCGTGTTAGCTCGTCCGGCTTCCTTCGCTCTTATCGATAGTTTGATGGGGAGAAATAAGCAGGAAGAAACCAACACAACAACCAAGAAAAACAGGGCCTCTAGAGGAGTCGCGAGGCAGGCAGGTCTGAATAGGTCTTCTAGGGAAGTCGGGCAGGCTTGAGAGGAAGGAAAGAGAAGGTCATGATGTAAAGGGATGGCGCGGTGTAACCAACCTAACAATAGACCTCTCAGCCGTACGGCCAAAAAGATCAACCAGTTATCTCACTTAGTGAGATGACTGCACCGCACATCAGTATATAAGGCCGATAGGTCCACGAGGGCTCAGGGCAGCCTCGCTGCCTGACCGTCGCGCGACCTCCTTACACATGATTCGTAAAAGACAGAACTGAGCTTTCATTCCCGGCCGACCTTCCGGCCGGGGAACAAGATAATAAAAACCAGAGGACAAAACAACGTGTTGAATCTATCTAGGTTGCAGAAAGGTTAGGCTTTTATAGGCGTTGCCTTCTCAGACGGTCACATGACTCGTCATGTGACAGGCTGCGAGACTAACCTAGACCATTTGATCAGACTGTCTGAAAGGTTGGGAAAGTCAGGAATATCCCCACTACCACAATAGGAAGTTAAGATCTCGTGTTATCCATATCGTCCAGATCTATCATGGAATTATTAATATTGCTGGCTGTTTTACTTTAAAAAGCTTATACCTAGCCAGTATGCCAGCTAATAAGGGGGTTATAACAGTAAAGCTATAGGTAATCTAGGAGTAGGTTATATCCTTAGAGTGGTATAATATTAAAGTTTACACTTTAGTTCCTTCTTTTAATAAATACCTTAAGTAATCAACTTCTTAGGTAATACTTCTATTATTATATTAGAATAATTCCCCTTTTAAATTGTAGATATTGAAGGGTTTATCCTCATCCTTGCATAATAGCTAGAATTAATTAATAATATAAGGGTTAATCCTATTTATTTTAGTTCCATTATCTACTAAAGCAATAAACTATATGCTCCTGATTTATACTTATAGTAGCATTTTTTATTATTATTATATACTTAGGCTTTATATAGCACCTAGAGTTCTTCTTAGAGGTTCTACAATTTCCTCCAGCTCTCGCCGGTCCTATGGCTCTTCTATAGACATCATCAGTTTTTTTTGCCTGACTTTAAGTGTTTCCATTATTTCCTCATGGTCCTATTATTATACGAGCTGCAAACCTTCTATTGCAGGTGCATTTAGCATTCTTCATGCTAATAGTGTATAATAGATCTATTACTACTTATATATTCTTAAGGGTATAGGTTATTTGTTTCTTTAGTATATATTATCATTTATAGCATTTATCTTTTATAGCATAGTTCTAGTAGGTATATTGCGAGAAGTTCTTTTGCATAGCGCTAATCTTTATAGGTCCGCTATACGTTCCTAATGCAGTACTAGGCTATTGGCATTTTGCTCCCTAGTTCGGGGCGTTATATGGTTATTAGTCGTGATTACTATTATTAGCATTCGGGCAGACCTTGCATCGCTAGGAGTATTATCTATCGTCGATCCTGACTGCCTAGGCGATATAGTCGACAAGGGTGCTAGGTCGGTCTGTCTTGTAGAGCTCTTCCTGGACTTACTGCTTAAGTTTATTGAAAAGAGTGTTATGGTCTCGGGCTTTGCCCGTGCCTTAATTTGTGTATGCGCGGCGCCTGCCTGCAGGCGCGCCTGCGTAAGCTGTATAGGGCTAGTTGACTAATCGGTGTGCGATTAAGTCAATACGTTTCCTTTTGCCTAGGGCCTCCGCGCCTCAATTGGAAAGGGCTCGCAAGAGCCCTGACGGCCGCAGCGCTAGCCCTCGCTGGAGCCCCCCTGGGGCCAGCCCGTCACAAAGAGTAATACAAGGACGTCTTAATCCTAAGGTAGTTTAATTATAATCTAAGTGAAAAACGTACTATAGTTAGAGGCGGATCCTGTCTGTTTAAGTCGGTTAATTTGATCCTTGGCCTTAGACTTTTTATTAATAGTTCTAAAGGCTTGCTGGAGTTCGCGTTCGAATTCGTTAAAGCTTCTATAGATATATTAAGTGTGGGCTCCTCTTTTAGAATCCATGTGCTTATTATAATTACATATAATAGGTTTAATCCACTTAGCAGTATTACTAGTAAGTTATCCTATAGTATAATAAACCTTAGAAGCTTTATTATAGAACTATATTGGATAGTAGGAGAAGAAAACCTTAATGCTAGTAATGAACATCTGAAGCTTGTGGGCATTGCTATCGAATTTTTCGGGTGCAGTTGGCTTAAGGATTTCTCCGGGGTCTCGGCCAGTAGTGGGCACAATAGCGAGGTTATCAAGGTCGTTAAACTAATCGCATTGCATACTTTATTGTTCCTATTGGATGCCCAAGCTGCGGTCGATTTCAGCGCGCAGGGCCTTAATCTCGAGGCGTAAAACTCGGGTTTCACCTTTGTGGGACTGCCTGTATTGCGGATGCGCTATTAAAATTTTTTCGCAGTCTTCGTCAGATATAGTGCTGACGTTGTCCATCTTGGCATTGGTAGGAGGTCGATCCTCAGGCGGAGTGTTATTTTGCTGCTAGAGCGCTATTATTGCGTTTGATAATGCTTAGAGTATTGCAGTATTTGTCTAAATAAGAGCTTTTAATGTATAACGGTCTGGATTAATTCCTAAGGGATAAATTAGGAAGGCCTGGTTTATATTGGCAGATGGAATAGGGCATTATGTTGTTCTAAGCAAAGAGAAGTATTATATCGCTTGATGTGTTAATCATAGGAGAAGGTACGCAAAAGTGATTGAGGTAAACCAGTGTTATTAAAAGCTAAAGTGCTTGGGGGCTACTTCCTATAGTAATAACTGTGGTTTAAGTACTAGGTGATACTATTGGGGACCGTTGGGACCGTTACTCGGTCCTACCTGGTCTAAGTGGGTCATCTTGCGGTTCTGCCGTGCCAGACCGCCTGTGGGGGTAATGACAGGTGTTGGGCTGTGACACTTTGGAACTATTGACGAAAAGTCTAAGGCTGACGATTAGATTAAACGACTTAAACAGATAGGATCCGCCTCTAACTATAGTACGCTATTCACTCAGCTCGCAATCAAAATACCTTAGGATTAAGACGTCCTTATATCACTCTTCTTTAATAGACTTAAGCAGTAAGTCCAGGAAGAGCTTTATAAGATAGACCGACCTAGCACCCTTATTGACTATATCGCCCAGGCAGTCAGGATCAACAATAGACAATACTCTTAATAACATAAGATTCGCCCGAACGCTAATAATAATAATCGCTACTAATAACCACACAATGCCCCAAACTAGGGAGCAAAATACTAATAGCCCCGCACTACATTTAGAACGCATAGAAGACCTATAGAGCTTAGCAGTACGCAAAAGAACTTCTTGCAATGTACCTACTAGAATTATAGAAAGAGAGGGCACACTAAACGCAAGTGCCGCAATCCAGTTAAGACTAACTAGAAATTCAAGCCTATCCCGAAAGGAAGGACTCTCGGAGCAACCACTATCGGACAGATGTAAGAGGTGTATAACCAGGGTGACTCAATAGATGCATGTGATGGTACGTATTCGTATGGTGTAAGACTTCAACTTGCCCCGTCATTATTGTGGGCTGGTTGCGTTGCCTTTTGTGTGTGCTAGGGCTAGGGTTTGTTTATATGGGATGCTGACTAAGGGGTTTGACTTGGCGTGCGTATGCTGAGCAGTCGCCGTGCGGACGCCGTGTTGAGCTCCTTACAACAGAACGCCCAGAAGCAAGCCGAACCCGAATAGACGAGCCACGCATCATATCAATGGATGGCATGCTATAATAATAACTGCCTCATCCACAAAGAAGGCAAGGACAATAGCTACTACCCTAGAAAGCCAAAAAATAAGATAGTCGCAATAATACGCAAGGGATATAATAACACAGGAGTAACTCCAGGATAAGTTATTCTCAGAAATACTACCCTCTATAAGGATCACTATAAAGCGCAAACCAATGACCTGCCTATATAAGAGCAGATCCACGCTCAGCACGCCTTATTATACGACACTACTAAATATCTCACCTGGAGACGAGTCCCAGAAGGACCCTCTAGACCTACTGCCGCTAATAGCAAGGTGCTCGCCGCGACCAGGCGCACCAGCTTAAGCGAATAGGAATTCCAATCGATATCCAGCCATAAGCAAGCCAGCAGCCTCGAAGAAGAAGCAAGGGAATAGAGACGGACCGTTAATAACATATGGCAGCCTCTGTATAGCCAGGTGCCTAGCGAACGCTAAGTCTAAACCTCCCGAATACTGCCGCAATTTAGACGCAAAAGCCAGATAATCGCATAAATAGAATTTAGCCCAGCCGATAAAGATCTTATAACCCTTGTACGAAGCTTTATAGTTAGTAACTCTGAAGATAGCCTATTTGCCTATCTTACTAGATAAGACTATACTTGAGCCAAAGAACTAGGACTCCTAGTGTAAAGGATTGGGCTTTTGCCCAATGGCTTATGTAAGGGCCCCAGAAGCCTGCTGCCTCAGGCAGAGACCTAGTGTAAAGGGGGCGACACGCACGCGAGTCGGACCCGACTCTCTCTTTCCTCAGCTTTTTCAATTCAACTATTTGACCCCAACACGCAGCAGCCTCTTGGGCGAGTCCATAACACCTAGTTCACTATTGGCAAATCTTTCCTGAAGAACTAGAAAGCACGAGCTATAGCTAAACGCTTAATGAGCCCGAAGACGACGATTAGAGCAGCAATAAGATCCTGCTTAACGCATAGGTTAGATAAAACGAAAGCGACACCCAGAATATGTGAACTAGCTATTGCAACTCCATAGACAAGACGTCGATGCTATAGAGTTCTATATCACTAGAATCACATAAGAAGATATATATAGAGCATAAAGGAACCCTATGCATAAAGAAAATGCAGCTAAACTTAAGCCTATATACTACCGATATAAGTAACTATTATAGGTTTCCCTGCTATAATAATAATTGCGCAATGCACCTAAATGGATAAGGTATTTAATGATTACTACCCCATATAATGGAACGCACCTATCATAATATGCTATAAAGCCCACGAGCTTGCAGATCAATATGCTACAAAAGATAAACGCTATAAACGCTAACATATGTAAGGAGGTCGCGCGACGGTCAGGCAGCGAGGCTGCCCTGAGCCCTCGTGGACCTATCGGCCTTATATACTGATGTGTGGTGCAGTTATCTCACTAAGTGAGATAACTGGTTGATCTTTTTGGCCGTACGGCTGAGAGGTCTATTGTTAGGTTGGTTACACCGCGCCATCCCTTTACAATTGTTATCTCACTTAGTGGGTCTACTGGCTGCGGAGGGGTCGCCGAGAGGTCGTGGGTTCGATCCCCAGGCCTGAGGCCTCTGTGACCGCGTTAGGCTTTCGTTGGGCTCACAAGGGGCGACGTCTAGAGGGATACGCCCGCTGGGCAATCGGACTAGCCGCACCTTGGGGGTCAACATCGGTTGTGTTACTTCAAGGGGCTCTGCAGCGGAGCCCGCCTTCTATCAACACCTAGGTCAGTGCCGGGGAGGCCTGACTGAAGTCCACTGTGCCCTGTGTCGTAGCTGATATCCAGCGGCAGGAAGCTACAGCTCGGGACGCGCTGTTTAGAAGGGGGATAATTGTAAGGAGGTCGCGCGACGGTCAGGCAGCGAGGCTGCCCTGAGCCCTCGTGGACCTATCGGCCTTATATACTGATGTGTGGTGCAGTTATCTCACTAAGTGAGATAACTGGTTGATCTTTTTGGCCGTACGGCTGAGAGGTCTATTGTTAGGTTGGTTACACCGCGCCATCCCTTTACAACATACACTAAAGAAATAAGCAAACCTATACCCTCGAGAATGCATAAGCGGTAATAGATCTATTACGCACGAATAGCATAAAGAATGCCAAATGCACCTGCTATAGAAGGTTCGCAGCTAGTATAGTAAGACTATGAAGAAATAATGCAACAATCGAAGTACCAGGCAAAAAACGACCAATGCTGCCTATAGAAGAGCCATAGGACTGGCGAGAGCTAGAGAAAATTGTAGAACCTCTAAAAAGAGCTCTAGGTGTTATATAGAGCCTAGATATATAGTAATAATAAAGATATTCCTATAAGTATAAATTAGGAGTATATAGTTTACTGCTTTAATAGATAATAAAGCTAAGATAAAGAGGATTGACTCTTATATTATTAATTAATTCTAGCTACTATAAAATGATAAGGATAAACTCTATAATATCTACAAATTTAAAGAGAAACTATTCTAATATAATAATAGAAGTATTACCTAAGAGATTGATTACCTGACGGTATTTATTAAAAGAAGGAACTAAAGTATAAACTTTAATATTATGCCACTTTAAAGATATAACCTACTCTTAGGGTACTTATAGCTTTATTATTATAACCCTCTTATTAGCTGGCATATTAGCCAGGTGTAAGCTTTTCGAAGTGATGCAGCTAGTAATATTAATAACAATTCCACGACCGATCCAGACGACATAGATAACACGAGATCTTAACTTGCTATTAATAAGAGCGAAGGACCCGGACGAGCCAATATAAAGACACTTGCTAACCTATGGACGCAATAACGCCTCCCAAAGGAACCAGAGACTAACATAAGAAGGGCTAAGCACAGCAAATATAACAGCTGCTCACATCTCTTAGACGATAATTCATATAACTTAATAAGGACCTTAAATAATAAATAGAACCCTTAGCCAATAGATTATAGAACATTCTAGTGTAACACTAAATCTATAAGAAACTATTTGCTAAAAAGATAGAAATAAGTCTACTAGGACACTTAGAATACCGGTTTCCAGGCTGCACTGAGTTTGGCTTTGAACGGCTTTCTGAGCCTGTGATGACCATTCCGCTTGAGATCGTGCCCATAAGAAAGCCAGTCTCATCAAAGTTGTAGATATCCCCTACATCGATGCCATACTTCGCGATTATATTCGCCACCAGCTGAAACCAATTTGGAACCAGAGTAGGATTTTCGTATTTAGCTCTCTGGTAATTGTATTTTCGAAAAAAGCGCGTCTTGAGGTCTTGGTGTCAGTTGACGAAGCTTGTAGCCTAATGCGTGATAATAAATGGCGCATTGCGGTCGGCGAGCAGACGATCAGCCATAGCTTTCACTCCATAAAGCTGAGGAAGGAATCCTCGGGAATCCAGGTCGAAGATGAACTGGATAATGATGTGTTCTTCTAGATCGGATAGCCGACGCGATTTAGTGATGGTATTGCGTCGAGATTGGATGCCTTGCTGTCGGCGATGTAAGGCACGGTAGTGGACCTCATAGATATCTGCGGCGCGTCGGATGCTTAGTTTAGGGTCATTTTGAAGCGCCTGAAACGCAAGAAGCATTCTGCCTTTATTATATTCCGATGATATAGTTGGTTGTTGGTATAATATGAAAAATAATGGGAAGATGTAAGGTGGGGGATTTTTGTGACACTTGCTTGTCTGTGACACTCGCTTATCACGTACGTTACTACCTTAATAATATCCTTATCTTCTCTAAGATAGAGTAAGAATATGTAAAATACATCTATATAGTACTGCAAGCTCTATAGAACACGAACCTACCAATTAAACCTAAGAAGAATCACTTGCACGCCTTAAAATTTGAATTTTTAGGACATATTATCTAATACAATAAGGTCTAAATAGACCTAAAGAAGAGTTAGGCAGTTAAGGACTAGCCTATACTAACTATAGTTAAGGAAGTATAAGCATTTCTTAGATTTATAAACTACTATTAATAATTTCTTAAACACCTTAGTAAAATCGCTACACCTCTCTTAGCACTTATACGCAAGAATTAATAATTTAAATAGCTAGCTAATATCCAGAAAGCCTTCAACTAGATCAAGGACCTTATCCTCAGTAAACCCATACTTAAAATGTTTAACTCCAAATAACCGATCGAACTTAAGACAGACTCCTCAGACTTCGCCCTCAGAGCTCAAATCGGATAACGCAATAACAATAAACTCTTGCACCCTATTGCCTTCTACTCCTATAAAATGCATAAGGCAGAACTTAACTACCTAATCTATAATAAAGAGTTCCGTACAATTATTAACTCCTTTAAGGAATTTTAATACTACCTCCTAAGAAGTAAGCATTAGGTCACTATCTATACTAACCATAAGAATATCTCACACTTTACTACCATATAAGAACTAAGCGGATAATAACTTAAATACGCTAAATACCTATCCGAATTCGACTATATTATTAAGCACAAGAAAGGCACAGAAAACGGCAGCGCTAACACTATCAGCCGACGCCCAGACTTCGATACAGGCAAGACGAGAGCACATGAACAACTCTTGCACCGCACGCCCGAAAGTCACCTATAACAAAAGAGCCTCAAAGCCCTACGCAAAACACAACCAGAAAAACACCTCACAACAGCCTATAAGATAAGCCGAATCATTAGGAACGCAATTCCAGTTGAACCTAATGAGAACGGATACAGATAAACACACATAGTAGAACAGGGCAATCCACATCTATACCATAATCTATGGGATTCCGCTTTTAAGGAAATAGATAAGCACCACATACTAGAGCAGCTACACAAGCAACTCATATGCAAAATCTGTAAACATCCGTTCCATAAATACTAAAGAGTTAATAAAACAGATTCTTAAGTAATGCCTTACTTGCAAATAAACCAAGGCATAATGCCATAAGCCATATAGATATCTGCAACCCCTACTAGTCGCAGCGCGACCATGGGACACGATCACGAAAGACTTTATCACTAAACTACCCCTTTCATTAGACCCTACTACCAGCACGGCATATAATAGCATTCTAGTGATTATTCATAGACTGACCAAATTCACCTATTTTATTCTATATAATGCAAAAGCATTTTCCTACATCTTCCTACAATATATTATCAATATATATAACTTACTGTCTCAATTCATCTTAAATAGAGGACCACTATTTTTCTCCAACTTTTAGCAATACCTTATAATAAGGATCGGACTGAACCATAAGCCCACCACCATATGAAGACCCTAAGCCGATAGACAGAAAGAGCGAATGAATTAGATCATTAAAACCCACCTTCGCTACTATATTAACTACACTTAAGATAACTGGGATAAGAAGCTACCTGTGGCCCAACTAGCGCATAATATAGCCCTTAATGAAACGATAAAAACCACGCCTAGCTACGCAGAATTTGGATTCACCCCTAATGCCTATAGAGAATTACGAAATGGACCTATTGCACTAGTAACCGTACCTGCATTAAACTAAATTAAAGATCTATATAATTCATTATACACTAAAATTTCATTTATATGCAACTAGCACACATAATACTATAACTAAAAGAGGTTAAAGGGACCAACCTTTTCGGAGGATATAGTGCTCCTCGCGATAAAAAAAAATCATAATAATACAACTAAATAAAAAGCTCGATTTTTAGTATATTAGCCCTTATAAGATCCTCAAAAAAAATCTCGGAAAATAACTATAAACCGGACCTGCCTCCGGAAGTCAGGACCCATCCGATCGTTCATATTTCCTTACCCTAACCAGCACATAGGACCGCCACGGTCAACACAGAAGGACAACCTAGCACAGAGGTTAAATCCCGCGAGGAATACAAAGTAAAACGAATCACTAATATAAAACGCAAGAATAGCAAAATAGAATAACGTACCTGATAAGTGTGTGAGCCAGACAAGCATGTGAGCCACTTTGTTAACCCTTATACTAGGAATCTCAATAAAAACACAACAAACCAATTAATCAATTCAAACTAATCGCTTTCCTCTTCTTCAGAGATCCTAACTACTATCTCATAGGTTCTTGAGTTATGACCAGGCTGCCGGCAGAGCCCACAGCGCCTTTCTCTCGCTAGTTCCCCCCATCTCTCGATAATCCGGCTTCTCCCTCCGCATCAGGGACCAATTGACCAACTGCATCTCTTCCTTGTTGTACAATCATCTTCCCTCCATCTTGCAGCCGGGTCCGCTTTGCCCTACGCCTTCTGCTAAGAGTCACATTTGCCTGTCGAAGGTCCCGTACCTCAGACTCCAATAGTGCCACCCGATGCATCATTGCTTCTGCTCCTTTAAAAAGAGATGATAGGGCGCCTAAAATTGAGGCCGGCGAGCTGCTTTGATGTCTGCTGATTCGTCTTCTTCTGAGGTATTCTGTTTGAGACCTTGCCTCAATAGCTGTTTTTGGTGTTGCTGAGACCCAAGGGTTAGGGAGGTCAGAGGCCCCCTCAGCAGGCGATGGAGTCCGTAGCTGCACATCAAGCCTTTGAACAACTGATTCTGGGTCAAAAGGAACAAGTCCAGCCCCTTTAAAACCCCCCTTGATGTTCTTCCCTGTAAGAGAGGCTTGGAAGGGAGCATAAAATGCTGGGAAGAACTCAGTCTTTGAGATGTGGGTTATCGAGCTCCGGATCAAACGCTCTATCTGCTTGCCGTACGCTTGCTTGAGCGGCCCCAAGCAGACTACATCAAGAGGCTGAAGGCAATTGTGATGAATGAGGGCGCATATAGAGCGTGATGATCTTGTGTTCCTTGCAGTAGTCCTCAAATTCGGTCGAATGGTGGCTCTCGTGCCCATCAAGGATCAGAAGACGATAGGCACCATTTGATCGAGTCTTTATGTGTTGATCAAAGTGCTTTAGCCACTCGAGGCCTATCTCATTGTTGGTCTAGCCATTGTGGGTTGTTGAGATAGCCCAATCTCCCGGAAGGTCGTGTCTCGGTACCAGGTTGCAAGATGATACTGGCCTGCAACCACGAAGAACGGCGGGATTGCCCACCCAGCCGCATTAGTAGCCTGGATGACTATAGCCCATTCGCGGCTTCCAGGCTGGATTGACTTTGGGTTTCCTCGCCTTTCTGCTCCTGTTATAACCATTCCGCTTCTAATGATGCCCATAAGGAAGCCAGACTCATCAAAGTTATACCAATCGTCTGTACTAATCCCATATTTGGTAGCTATGTTCTGTACGAGAGAGAACCACTGCTGGATAAGGGCTGGATCTTCGCATTGGGCTTCTCCTATAGTCATATTTGCGAAATGAATGTACTCGAAGCTGTGGTTGCCGTCTAATGAAGTTGTGAGCTCAGCGCTTGCCAACAGGTGGTGTGTCTCGTGCAGCAAGCAGTCGATTGGCCATTTTTTTAACAGCAAGGAGGCGTGGAGGAAACCCTCGAGAATCTAGGTCGAGAATATACTAAACAATCGCCTGTTCCTCTAGCTCTGATAGCTTGCGCTGCGTTGGGGTCCAATTGGCTCGAGGAGTATTGCCATGTTGTCGGCGAGCTAGGGTAGCTCTGGGGACTAGATATAGCTTTGCAGCTCGTCGAATGCTTAGCTTTGGGTCTTTTTGGAGAGCTTGAAGGGCAAGAATGATATTTGCTTCATTATTTGATTGAGGCATGATTTGTTGTTGAGAATGAATTGATTAAATGAAGAGGAGGAGATTTGAGGGATTTTTGGCTCACACGTTTGTCTGGCTCACACGCTTATTAGGTACGTTAAACTATTATACTATATTTCATAATACGAAACATACAACATATTTATACGTAAATTACTCATAATATAATTTTATTCAATGTCCCTAACTACTATACGCTATATCCAAGTATGCAACAGACTTTTATTTACTTTTATATATGACTTAAAAAACCACAAACCATTTATTTAATTAAGGCTAAGTTAAAGCATAGGCAAGTCGGCCACCCCAACTGTGACTGTGACAGGCAGCAAAATGCGTGCAGAAGCACAACATAACGAAATAAAAAGAAACAGATCACATTTCTACTTATTCAAGCTGCCATTCAAACACATATCTTCCCAATTTAATGCACTGACTTATTGTGACGTTCTGGGCTGGTCTCACGGCTGGAACATCCGCTCCCTTAGCTTAATAACTTCCTCAATCCGTACAAATGCTTCATTTGGATCTGGATGAACCTTTCCCCTCCTTTTCGGTCAGAGAGCTTCATATTCATCCTTCATTTATGATGTGGCGTTTCCCTGGTCCAAAGACTTCCCGATTTTCTGGAACAGCAGCCGGGCCGTCTTATCCAAGTTGACAGAGCTAGAAATCGCTGATAATGTACTACGAATTTTCCTTGATGCTTGGGGGGGCTCAAAGATACAGTCTGATGACTTTTTCTTGGTCTCAGCCGCGTTTTTCATCATGTTGGCTTTCTTGTTCATCATTGGGTTCATCAGGGGCTTTGACATCACAACTGGCCACAACCCTGAGCCTTTCCAGCCGGAAATGATATTTCTCTTGGTTATTCTGGCTATTCGAGCCGTGGAATAATATGATAGAAACGTCATCTTCCATAGAGGTGTTGCTTCGTTGGTGTTATTGAGTTTTCCGATCTCGTGATGATAGGCATTCTTGACCGGGCTGAAGATTGAGATATTAATTGGCTGAAGAATCAAATATATGTTCTTCTTGAAGCATTCGTACATGAAATTGTCGGTACAGTGACTGCCGTGGCCGTTAAGAATAAGGAGTCTTTTCTCGGTCGAATTCTTAGGCGTTGTGTGCTGAATGAAGATGTTTCTGAGCCACTTTAAGGCGATCTTAGTAAAAGTCCAGCCTCTTTGACTTGCTTCGAAGTGCTAAGTCTTCAGGAAGCCAAGGTCCAAAGGAAACCACTGCTGTTGAACGGTCCTGGCCTTGAAAATGACCAGCGGCGTCAGCGCCTGACCGTCCGCTGAGATACACTTGATGATTGTAGTCTAACAATGCGATCCGGGTTGCTTCATTATCGCAATCTTGCTCTCTGATTTCTCAAGCACAAGGCCATTGTGCCCTTGTCACTCTATGATGCCAGTTTTGTTGATGTAGCGATTTTCAGGGCGGATGCCTTTGACTGAGGGGCAGCTAGAGTGACCGAAAGAATATCTTTATAATATTAACTGTTGCCTGGTTGAAACGCAAGGTATAGATAGATAGTCTTGCCTTTAACTATATGAACCTTGGGATTTCGGGTCAAAAAAGCATGAACCTAGTGTTTTTAAAGTGGAAGAAGATCAACTCCTTCCCTAAAGATCCGGGTTGTGAACTCTCGCAGCTGCTAGTGCGTTGGGACAAAGCCCTGCTGCTGCTGCAATAAATTCCAGTCCCGAAGATATTTTTCCTTCTCATCAGAAAGCCTCTGCTGATCTTTATGAGCCTCTTGACCCGATGTGTGGCCGTGAACGCGTTCACTTATGGTCGTACGTGGTGTATTTTGCACTTGCACAGCTTTGCGGATAGAAATCCCATTTTCGAAAAGACTAAGAGCTAGAGAACTACTACCTTCCGCATATTAAGATATGAGAAATAAAATGAAATGACACCCATAAGTATGGCTAACATTGATCAAGATATCGCGTGTTTTGTGCATAAAGGCGGTGATGTTATAAGTGGGGAAATGTGGCCAACTTCCCCGGGTGGCCGACTAGCTCGTGCTTTAACTTACTTACTATACTCTTCCTTCAACGTCTTGATCACGACCTAACAGATCTTGATATTATAACCGGGCTTACGACAGATACTGTAATGCTAATCACCTAGCTGCACTCACCTTCCTTAACCACTACTCTTCAATAATTACATATTGGCTTAACGTACATGATAAGCGAGTGCACCAACCAGCGAGTGCACCAACAATATCGACCCTTAAGACAGAACATAGCATAGAAACACAACAACGCCTCAAATCAATTGAAACTAGCTACTATGCTCTTGCCTAGAGCTTTCAATTATGGCCTGACAGGTCCTTGTATTGTGACCGGTCTTTCCGCATCTTCCACAGCGCCTTTTCCTCGCCGGCCCTGACCTTCCCTGACCACCACTTCTCGATAATTCGGCCATTACCTGCGCATCAACGTCTTTCTGATCAATCTGATCCCTTCCCTCACCTACAGTCATCTTTCCTCCATTCTGTAGCCAGGCTTTTTTCGCCCTGCGCCGTCTGCTAAGAGTCTCATTTGCTTGTCGAAGGATCTGGTTCTCTGACTTCAATAGCGCCATCTGATGCATTACTGCATTCGTTCCCTTGGAAAATGACTTAAGCGCCTCTAGAATAGAGGACGGAGAGCTGCTTTGATGCCTTCTGATTCGTCTTTCAAGGTATTCAGACTGCGAGCTGGCCTCAAAGGCCGTCTTTGGCGTCTTCGAGACCCAAGGGTTAGGGAGACTGACCTCCTCGTCGACAGGTGTTGGAGTTCGTAGCTGCACATCAAGCTTCGATATAACACTTTCCGGGTCTAAAGGAATAAACCCAGCGCCTCTGAATCCCCCCCTGAAATTGCTTTCCGTCATAGCGCCTTGGTGGGCGGCATAAAAGGCCGGAAGGAAGTCGGTCTTGGAAACGTGGGTTATCGAGCATCTGATCAACTGCTCGATTTCTCGTCCGTATGCTTTTTTGAGAGGCCCAAAGCACCCCACATTAAGGGGCTGAAGTAGGTGAGATGAGTGAGGCGGCATATATAACGTGATGATATAGTTGTCTTCGCAATATTTCTCAAAGTCAATCGAGCGGTGACTTTCGTGCCCATCGAGGATCAGGAGACGATAGCGGCCAGTTGAGCGGGCCTTAGTGTGCCGATTAAAGTGCTTGAGCCACTCAAGACCTGTCTCATTGTCTGTCCAGCCATTTTGAGTCGTTGAAATAGCCCAATCGCCGGGGAGGTCGCTCTCTTGGTACCAGTTGGCGAGGTGATATTGGCCCGCAACCACAACGAACGGCGCGATCACCCAGCCTTCCGCATTGATAGCCTGGATGACTGTAACCCATTCTCGGTTTCCAGGCTGGACTGATTTCGCTTTCCCACGCCTTTCCGCGCCTGTGATAACCATTCCGCTCGCAATCAGGCCCATCATAAAGCCGGTCTCGTCAAAGTTGTAGATATCCGCTAGGTTGATACCGTATTTCGCGATTGTGTTCTCCACGAGCCTGAACCAATCGCGAATAATAGTCGGATCTTCGCATTTGGCCCTCTGATAGTCGTATTTGCGAAAAAAACGCGTCTTGAGATCTGGTTGTCGCCTGACGAAGTTGGAAGCCCAGCGCTTGCCGACAGGTGACGCGTCGCGGTCGGCGAGCAGTCGGTTGGTCATTTCTTCCACACCACGCAGCCGCGGGGGAAATCCTCGCGAATCCAGTTCGAGAATGAACTGAACAATAATCTTCTCCTCTAGATCAGATAGTCTCCGTGAGTTAGGGATGGTATTGCGTCGAGACTGTATGCCTTTCTGTCGACGACGAAGCGTATAATAATCCACCTGGTATAACCTTGCGGCGTGTCGGAGGCCCAGTTTTGGGTCATTTTGAAGGGCTTGAAGAGCGAGAAGCATGTTAGCCTCATTATTTGATTATAACATATTTATTTGTTGAGAAATAGTTAATTGGATGCAAAGAAGAGAGATGGGGAGATTTTTGGTGCACTCGCTTGGTTGGTGCACTCGCTTATCATGTACGTTATCTATTAATATCCATCTAATTAATCACTTTTCTTCTTTCCTCTACACTTAATAACCCCTCTTTTCTATAATTACGTTTTTTTCCACTTCAGTGCCAGCTTAACATCTCATTTGCTTCTTAAAGGTTATTCATTTAAACACTATTCATATATTAAGATCTATTTACTTACTTATTTTCCATCATTTCTTATTATTATGCCTTTTTCTATAATAATTATCTTCCTTTTGGCCTTTAGTACTATTAACTGAACATCTTATTTACCTATTCAAAGTTTTTAATTTCAATAAGCGAACTTTATAAAGATTTCCTTAATTCTTTTTATAAGAGGTCATAAAGCTTTTGAAATTAACTTTTAAGAGCGACTTTTAATTTCATCTTCTAAAGGATTTAAATTACAATATAACCTGAAGTATTATCTTTACGGTTTTTATGACCTAAAATATTAGAAAATAGCCCTTCTCCTTTATAGCCACCGAGTATATAGCTGTATGTTGAGCACTAGGATTATAAATCTTAGATTGAAAGGAAAATATTTACTTTTTCAAAAAACTA
The DNA here is from genome assembly GCA_911649645.1 of Thelonectria discophora. Classification (NCBI taxonomy): domain Eukaryota; kingdom Fungi; phylum Ascomycota; class Sordariomycetes; order Hypocreales; family Nectriaceae; genus Thelonectria; species Thelonectria discophora. The sequence continues at coordinate 3,908,451 of CAJVRK010000012.1, forward strand.
TTTCAATATTCAATTTTATTACAATACTTTAAAATATTATATAGAAACTATAAAAACTAAATTTAATATTTAAATTATCAATCGTATAATAATATACATAATACGCATACACTGCATTCAAGTTTGCGCCACACTTTTTCTTACCTTCATATTAAAAATCGAAAAAAGAAAACCCCTATAAAGCATTCAATTAATTAAAATTAAATCGCTATACTCTTCCTTAGACGTCTAAATTACCACCTAATAGGTCCTTGCATGATGGCCGGGCTTACAGCAGACACTATAATGTCGCACACCCAGCCTCGCCAAACTTAATCACCACTCCTTAACAATTCGCCTTCTGCTTACGCATTAATATCCATCTAATTAATCGCCTGCCTTCCTTCTTTTACTATTTTTACACTTCTTTTCTATAATTAGGTTCCTTTTGCCCTCCAGTGCTCGCTTAGTATTTTATTTGCCTCTTAAAGGTCTTTAATCTTAGCTCTTAATAAGGCAACTTTATGCATAACTGCCTTTATCACCTTTGCAAGAGACTGTAGAGCTTAAGACTCGACTCTAGGGAGCAACTCTAATGCCTTTCGATTTACCTTTTAAGTTATTTAGACTAAGACCTAGCCTTAAGCACTATATTTAAAGTCTTAGAAACCTAAAGAATAGAGGGGCAATCCTCCTCATTTACAAATATTACAGTCTATAGCTGTATAGTAGACCGTGCGGCCAAAAGGTTGGGCGCCCCTGATATTATTTGGCGCACGGCACTATTCGTCTTTTCCCCTTGAGACCCCCTCAATTCAACAGGTGTCTCCCGTAGCGGCCCCTATCGAACGTCTCCCAAAGCATTTAATTAAATAATATCTATAACTTTAAGGAGACTGGCTTTCTTATAGATATAATTACAAGCGGAATAGTTATTATAGGTTTAGAAAGGCATTTAAAGCTAAAATTACTGCAACTTAGAAACCAAGAATAGATTATAATCACAACCTAGGCTGAGACCCCGTGGGGACCGGTCGGTTAGCCACAGCAGAACCCCGAAAAACCAACTCGGCCCATGTAAGTCGAACAAGGACGGTTCGACACTGCTCCACTATGCAAGTCGAACGAGGACGGTCCGACTCGAACTGATCTCCCTCAAGGTAAGGAAGTAGCTAGTATTTAACCACACATTCATTACCTAGATAGAGCCTAAGCTACTTCAGCTTTCAATACAACTGCCTTACCTTTATCACCTTTAGCCTCCGCCTCGATTCAACGGTCCGGATCAATTCCCAAGGGATAAATCAGGAGGGCCTGGTTTATGTTGGAAGATAGAATAGGGCGTTACATTGTTCTAAGCAAAGAGAAGTGTTACGTCGCTTGATGTGTCAATCACTGGGGAGGTAGGCGGAGGTGATTGAGGTAAAGCAGTGTTATTGAAAGCTGAGGTAGCGCAGAGGCTTCCTCCTATCTAGAAGTGAAGGTCTTATATACTCGTGATGAGTGCTAAGGATCGTGTGAGGCATGGGATTGTTACGATCCAGGAGATGATCCACTGTTGATTGGAGGATTTTAGCTGGGACGGCCCCTCTTACGCACGTGACTTGAAGATGCGCGGCTCGTCACGGGCCGTGACAATTTTAAATCCTTTATTCATTTTCCTCTATCATCACTTACCACTTCAATATTCCTATCTGAAGTTCCTTACCTACTTTTCACTGCCACTCATACCTTTACATCTAATAATGATGTGTAGAAGAGTCTGATTAGCTGAGAACTGATTGTATGATCGATTGATGCTTGACTAGGCAGGAGAAACCCTTGTCTTTTATAGACGTTTTCTCTATAGCCATCGGTACGTATCTTATAGTACATATATTAGATGAAAATTTAAAAGTCTAGCTTGTTAGGAATGTAAAATTTTTACATTCCATCTAATGGTTGACTTAGAATTTAAACTGGAACTTATAGTGGGCTAAATGTGTAAGGGTCCGGATCAATTCCCAAGGGATAAATCAGGAAGGCCTGGTTTATGTTGGCAGATAGAATAGGGCGCTATGTTGTTCTAAGCAAAGAGAAGTGTGACGTCTCTTAGTGTGTCAATTACTGGAGAGGTAGGCGAAGGTGATTGAGGTAAAGTAGTGTTATTGAAAGCTGAATTGGCTTAGTAGCTACTTCCAATAGTAATGACTATAGTTTTAAATACTAGCTGTATGCTCGAATCGAAGAAGGTCGGTTTGAGTCGATCTGACTTGGTTCGATATGCATGGTCGAACAGAGTCGAATGGACGGGGTTCGATATGCATGTCTAGGGTAAGGCTTATTGGTGGATATAAATGGGCCTGTAGGGTTCTGCTGTGGCTGACCGCCTGGTATCCACGGGGTCGCGGCCTAGGCCGTAACATGATGTCTCCCCTCTGTTGGTTTTGTTCTCAAGACCGCTTTAAGTAGGTTGTCGTCCCTATTGGTTGTTTACTAACTAACTTATCCTTATCTTTTTATTTTCTTGGCTAATAGTATGTTACATTGTTTTATAAAAACTCTCTTATGCCTTAAGATTTCTGCTGAGAGGCGTGGCGACCATACTAGAGTAATTGAGAAGTTTGGTTTTGAAATGCTGTGCTATTCTGCTCTGCTTGTTTTAAGGCCAACTTTATCCTTGCGTAGTAGCTATAGGGAAATAGCAGTATATTTTTTATATGGAGAAGAAGTATATTAATTATGATTTTAGTAGTATTATTTCGTAAGCTTATAGGTATTTCATTATGCTTATTATACTTCTTACTGATTGTTGCTAGTTGTTTAGGTTTTGTAAGGAGGTCGCGCGACGGTCAGGCAGCAAGGCTGCCCTGAGCCCTCGTGGACCTGTCGGGCCTTATATACTGATGTGCGGTGCAGTCATCTCACTAAGTGAGATAACTGGTTGATCTTTTTGGCCGTACGGCTGAGAGGTCTATTGTTAGGTTGGTTACACCGCGCCATCCCTTTACAGGTTTTAAGAGGAAAAGATCGTTTAGATGCGCAAAAGGAGCAGGCAGAGGCGGACTTACTTAAGGCCTTCGCTCGGCTATAGCGTTTACGTCATCAGGAGAAGCATTTGCTGGAGAAGGCTATGGAGATAGTGCGTTATGGTTATAAGGATTTAGATAAGCTGGAGGAGTTAGAACGTCGTAATATGGAGGAGCATTGTTTAGCTGAGGCGGGTGCTCTTTCTGAGGTTTAACTGTTAGAGGATCACAGGGTCATCAACTGGAGCTCCCTTAAGGGTCTTGATTTTTCCGCTATTAGTTAGTAAAAGTTCTTCAGGAGGCACTGCGCGTGGGTGAGGTGCTTAGGTGGTTCTTATGTGTTTTTATTGTCCTTATAGCCTTTCTATTTGATGAGGTATTCTGTTTTGCTGGTTTTTCGTCTTATGTTGATGATTCGTTCGACTTTATATTCCTTAAGGGGTTTAACTTCTGTGCTAGATTGTCCTTCCGTATTAACCGTTGTGGTCTAGTGTGCTGGTTCGAGTCAGGAAACGTGAAAGATTGGATGGATCCTAAGTTCTGGAGACAGGTCCAGTTTGTAGTTATTTTCTGAGATTTCTTTCAGGATTTTATAAGGGCTAATATACTTAAAATCGAGCTTTTTATTTAGTCGTTTCATTATAATATTTTTTATTATAAGGAGTATTATGTCTCCCTCTGAAAAGGTTGGTCCCTTTAACCTTTTTTGGTTATAGTATTATACGAATTAGTTGCATATAAATAAAAGTTTAGTGCATAGAGCATTATATAGATCTTTAAGTTGGTCTAAGGCGAGTATGGCTGCTAGTGCAATAGGTCCGTTTTGTGATTCTCTATAGGCATTAGGTGTGAATCTAAAGTTTGCGTAGCTAGGCGTGATCTTTGTTGTTTTATTAAGGGCTGGTATTGTATGCCAGTTGGACTATAGGCAGCTTCTTAGCCCAGTTGTTTTGAGTGTACTTAATATAGTAGCGAAAGTGAGTTTTAACGACCTAGTTTATTCGCTCTGTCTATCCATCTGCTTAGGATCTTTATGCAATAGTGAGCTTATGGTTTAGTCCGATCCTTACTATAAGGTATTGCTAAAAGTTTGAGAAAAATGGTGGTCCCCTATTTAAGATAATGTTAGATAGTAAGCTATATATACTAATAATATATTATAAGAGGATATAGGAAACTCTTCTATATGAGTTGCTTCTTAATATGGAATAAAATAGCAAAATTTAGTAAGTCTATTAATAATAATTAGAATACTATTATAGGCTATACTGGCGGTAGGGTCTAATAAAAAGGGTAGTTTAGTAATAAAGTCCATTATGATCGAGTACTGGTAGGGTTATAGGTGTCTATATCGCTTATGGCGTTATGCCTTAGTTTATTCGTAAGTGAGGCATTATTTAAGAATTAGTCTTACTATTGCCTTAACTCTAGGAGTTATATATGTGGTTTTAATGTGTTTAAGGGTTTTATTAGCTCTTTTGTGTCCATGGAGCGAATATTTATGAATTTCGCATACGAGCTATTCGCGTAGCCGTTCTAGTACGTATTGCTTGTCTGTTTCCGTAAAAGCGGGATCCTGCTGATTGTGTTCTAGGATCTATTGCAGAAGTGGATTGCCCTGTTCCACTGTGCATGTTCGTCTGTATCCGTTCTCGTCGGGTTCAACTGGAATTGCATTCCCGTTGATCCGGCTTATCTTATAGGTTGCTATAAGGTATCTTCCTGGTTGTGTTTTTCGTTGCGATCTGAGGTATTTTTATTGCAGGTTGTAAAGGGATGGCGCGGTGTAACCAACCTAACAATAGACCTCTCAGCCGTACGGCCAAAAAGATCAACCAGTTATCTCACTTAGTGAGATGACTGCACCGCACATCAGTATTTAAGGCCGATAGGTCCACGAGGGCCCAGGGCAGCCTCGCTGCCTGACCGTCGCGCGACCTCCTTACACAGGTGACCTTCAGGCGTGCAGTGTAAGAGTTGTTTGTATGCTTTCGTCTTGCCTATATTGAAGTCTGGGCGTTGGCTGATGGCGTTAGCTCTGCCGTTTTCTGTGTCTGTTGTAAAGGTATGAGTGGCAGTGGAAAAGGTAGGTAGGGAACTTCGGATACGAATAACAAAGTAATAAGAGATAATAGGGGAAAATGAATAAAAGATTCAAAATCAATAAGAATAGAGAATCATAATGATGTGCAGAAGAGTCTGTTTGGCTGAGAACTGGTTATATGATTTGCTTTTCTGTTTCTAATTCATCTGATCAAGTGGTCTTTTATAGATAGAGATGATCCTGCGGCCTCTTCCTTCTTGCGAGCCCTTCGGATATTCGACCTCTTTCTCCGAGTCCTTCGGGTAGTCGGCATCATTGGTAACAAAGGAAGCTGGTCATGCCTTTTGATCATATGTCTTCCTGTTGGTCAGGGCTCTAGTCATCTGTGTAACTGTCCGGATTAATTCCCAAGGGATAAATCAGGAAGGCCTGGTTTATGTTAGCAGATAGAATAGGGCGTTACGTTGTTCTGAGCAAAGAGAAGTATCATGTCGCTTGATGTATCAATTACAGGAGGTAGTAAGCAGAGGTGATTAAGTTAAAGCAGTTATATTAAAAGCTGAAGTAGCGCAGAGGCTTCCTTCTATCTTGAAGTAAAGGCTCTATATACTTAGTAATACCAGTTAGGGGTAATTATAATCGCAGTTAATTAATAGCAATCATAAAGTGATCATAATATTGTTTTTATGATTATAGTTTTTAGTGGGTTAAGGAAGGTGATTATGTCCTCTAGGGTTATTCTATTCCGAAAAAGGTGGGGGCATATAGGCGGTTGCAGGTCGCGGCCCAGGCCATAATACGATGTCTCCCCTCTATTAGTCTTGTCCCCAAGGCCGCATTAGTTTTAACCCTTTTTCCCATCTCTATTTAGTAAGTATCCTAATTTGTTCTTATTTTCTTATAAAGGAAAAACTGATAGTATGTCTAGTCGTGCTTCTTACTGTCATCTTGCCCTCTCCTAAACTATTTGACGGACCGGTTATAACGTTATGCCTTATTTATTCTATTTGCAGCGAAACTTATTATATAAGATGGTTGAGAAATCGTCTCGTTATAGTAAATATACCCATCGGGGGCGTTTCTACGATAGCACGAATATGTCTATTAGGGCTTGTGAGTATTGTTTGTGATGGCGTGCGTTTCTGTTAGGGGTGGCTAACACGATAGTGAACCGCATTAACTCGGAGTCTGATCGGCTAGAGCGAGAGGAGGAAAAGGCGGAGGAGCAGATGTTGCAGCCGCAGGCGGCTTTGAATGAGGCTTTGAATAGCTTGTCTCGTCTTCGTCGAGAAAAGCGTTTGCTCAAGTCGCGCAGCGAGGAGATGGTCCGTCGCGGGCTACAGTCTTTGGATGAGCTGGAGGCCAGTGAGCGGGCTGAGTCGGAGGCGATGATTGCCGCTCAGTCCTTAGGTGCATTAGATGTTATTGACTAGAGCGCCATTAGTTCAGACGAGTTCGACTTCTCTTTTAGTGGAATTCCTTTAGAAGGCGTTACGCATAGGTAAAGGTATTCTAGTGGTTCCTATATATTCTTATTATCTTCATAGCCCTAACATTGGCAGCCCAAGATATCGCGATATCATAAATGAAGGATGAATATGAAGCTCTCTGACCGAAAAGGAGGGGAAAGGTTCATCCAGATCCAAATGAAGCATTTGTACGGATTGAGGAAGTTATTAAGCTAAGGGAGCGGATGTTCCAGCCGTGAGACCAGCCCAGAACGTCACAATAAGTCAGTGCATTAAATTGGGAAGATATGTGTTTGAATGGCAGCTTGAATAAGTAGAAATGTGATCTGTTTCTTTTTATTTCGTTATGTTGTGCTTCTGCACGCATTTTGCTGCCTGTCACAGTCACAGTTGGGGTGGCCGACTTGCCTATGCTTTAACTTAACGTACATGATAAGCTTGCGTGACAAACAAGCATGCGTGACAAAAATCCTAACCCCTAAGACAGATATTATAATAAAAATATAATAAACCACTTAATTAATTAAAACTAATTACTATACTCTTCCCCAGAAGTCTCAATAACTACCTGACAGGTCCTTGCATTATGACCAGGCTTGCCGCAGACACCACAGCGCTGAACCCCCGATCGCGCCGACCTTCCTCCACCACCACTCCTCGACGATTCGCCCGCCAGCTGCGCATTTACATCCATCTGATCAATTGCTTGCCTTCCTTCCTCTACTATCATTACCCCTCTTTTCTGTAGTCGGGTCCTTTTTGCCCTCCGGCGCCGGCTAAGTATCTCATTTGCCTCTCGAAGGTCTTTGTTCTCAGCAGTTAATAAGGCAACCTGATGCATAACTGCCTTTGTCCCTTTTGCAAGAGACTGTAATGCTTCTAGAATTGACTCTGGGGAGCTGCTTTGATGCCTTCTGATTCGTCTTTCGAGGTATTCAGACTGAGATCCAGCCTCAATCACAGTCTTTGGGGTCCTTGAGGCCCAAGGGGTCGATGGTTCAGCTGCCTCCTCAACAGGCGTTGGCGTACGTAGCTGCACATCAAGCTTTGAGACCACACATTCTGGGTCAAGAGGAACAAGCCCAGCTCCTCTAAAAGCTCCCTTGATATTTTTTTCTGTCATAGTGGCTTGAAATGCGGCGTGGAAGGCCGGAAAGAACTCGGTCTTCGAAACGTGGGTTATAGAGCATCTGATTAGATGCTCTATTTCTTGACCATAGGCCTTCTTGAGCGGCCCAAAGCACCCGACGTCAAGGGGCTGAAGTAGGTGAGACGAATGAGGTGGCATACAAAGCGTGATGATCTTGTTTTCCTCGCAATATCTCTCGAAATCAATAGACTGGTGACTTTCGTGGCCATCGAGGATCAAGAGACGATAGGAACCAATTGATCGATTGATTGTGCACCGGTTGAAGTGCTTGAGCCACTCGAGACCGGTCTCGTTATTGGTCCAGCCATTTTGGGTCGTTGCAATAGCCCAATCGCCCGGGAGGTTGCTTTCTTGATACCAGTTGGCGAGGTGATACTGGCCCGAACCGATGATGAATGGCTGGATCGCCCAGCCTTCTGCATTGATTGCCTGAATGACTGTAATCCATTCCCGGTTTCCAGGCTGCACTGATTTTGGCTTTCCACGCCTTTCTGAACCCATAACGACCATTCCGCTAGCAATCATGCCCATAAGAAAGCCAGTCTCATCAAAGTTATAGATATCATCTGATTGAATGCCGTACTTTGCGATTATGTTCGCCACAAGCTGAAACCAATTGCGGATAATAGTGGGATCTTCGCATCTGGCTCTCTGATAGTCATATCGGCGAAAAAAACGCGTCTTAAGCTCTGGGTGTCGCCTGATGAAGTTGGAAGCCCAGCGCTTGCCGACGGGTGGTGCATGGCGATCGGCGAGCAATCGGTTGGCCATTTCTTCAACACCACGCAGTCGGGGAGGAAATCCTCGTGAATCCAGGTCGAGAATGAATTGAACAATGATCTCTTCCTCCAGATCCGATAGTCGGCGTGATTGAGGGATCCAATTGCATCGGGATTGAATACCCTTCTGCCGGCGCCATAGCATCATGCGACCAACTTTATAGATCTCTGCAGCGCGTCGGAGCTTCAGTTTTGGGTTATTTTGAAGCGCCTGAAGGGCAAGAAGGATTCTACCCTCAATCTTTGGGTTAGACATGTTTCGTGGTTGAGAGTTAATTGATTAAAGAGAGATGATGTAGGTTGAGGGATTTTTGTCACGCATGCTTGTTTGTCACGCAAGCTTATCATGTACGTTAGCCTTAATTAAATAAATGGTTTGTGGTTTTTTAAGTCATATATAAAAGTAAATAAAAGTCTGTTGCATACTTGGATATAGCGTATAGTAGTTAGGGACATTGAATAAAATTATATTATGAGTAATTTACGTATAAATATGTTGTATGTTTCGTATTATGAAATATAGTATAATAGTTTAACGTACCTAATAAGCGTGTGAGCCAGACAAACGTGTGAGCCAAAAATCCCTCAAATCTCCTCCTCTTCATTTAATCAATTCATTCTCAACAACAAATCATGCCTCAATCAAATAATGAAGCAAATATCATTCTTGCCCTTCAAGCTCTCCAAAAAGACCCAAAGCTAAGCATTCGACGAGCTGCAAAGCTATATCTAGTCCCCAGAGCTACCCTAGCTCGCCGACAACATGGCAATACTCCTCGAGCCAATTGGACCCCAACGCAGCGCAAGCTATCAGAGCTAGAGGAACAGGCGATTGTTTAGTATATTCTCGACCTAGATTCTCGAGGGTTTCCTCCACGCCTCCTTGCTGTTAAAAAAATGGCCAATCGACTGCTTGCTGCACGAGACACACCACCTGTTGGCAAGCGCTGAGCTCACAACTTCATTAGACGGCAACCACAGCTTCGAGTACATTCATTTCGCAAATATGACTATAGGAGAAGCCCAATGCGAAGATCCAGCCCTTATCCAGCAGTGGTTCTCTCTCGTACAGAACATAGCTACCAAATATGGGATTAGTACAGACGATTGGTATAACTTTGATGAGTCTGGCTTCCTTATGGGCATCATTAGAAGCGGAATGGTTATAACAGGAGCAGAAAGGCGAGGAAACCCAAAGTCAATCCAGCCTGGAAGCCGCGAATGGGCTATAGTCATCCAGGCTACTAATGCGGCTGGGTGGGCAATCCCGCCGTTCTTCGTGGTTGCAGGCCAGTATCATCTTGCAACCTGGTACCGAGACACGACCTTCCGGGAGATTGGGCTATCTCAACAACCCACAATGGCTAGACCAACAATGAGATAGGCCTCGAGTGGCTAAAGCACTTTGATCAACACATAAAGACTCGATCAAATGGTGCCTATCGTCTTCTGATCCTTGATGGGCACGAGAGCCACCATTCGACCGAATTTGAGGACTACTGCAAGGAACACAAGATCATCACGCTCTATATGCGCCCTCATTCATCACAATTGCCTTCAGCCTCTTGATGTAGTCTGCTTGGGGCCGCTCAAGCAAGCGTACGGCAAGCAGATAGAGCGTTTGATCCGGAGCTCGATAACCCACATCTCAAAGACTGAGTTCTTCCCAGCATTTTATGCTCCCTTCCAAGCCTCTCTTACAGGGAAGAACATCAAGGGGGGTTTTAAAGGGGCTGGACTTGTTCCTTTTGACCCAGAATCAGTTGTTCAAAGGCTTGATGTGCAGCTACGGACTCCATCGCCTGCTGAGGGGGCCTCTGACCTCCCTAACCCTTGGGTCTCAGCAACACCAAAAACAGCTATTGAGGCAAGGTCTCAAACAGAATACCTCAGAAGAAGACGAATCAGCAGACATCAAAGCAGCTCGCCGGCCTCAATTTTAGGCGCCCTATCATCTCTTTTTAAAGGAGCAGAAGCAATGATGCATCGGGTGGCACTATTGGAGTCTGAGGTACGGGACCTTCGACAGGCAAATGTGACTCTTAGCAGAAGGCGTAGGGCAAAGCGGACCCGGCTGCAAGATGGAGGGAAGATGATTGTACAACAAGGAAGAGATGCAGTTGGTCAATTGGTCCCTGATGCGGAGGGAGAAGCCGGATTATCGAGAGATGGGGGGAACTAGCGAGAGAAAGGCGCTGTGGGCTCTGCCGGCAGCCTGGTCATAACTCAAGAACCTATGAGATAGTAGTTAGGATCTCTGAAGAAGAGGAAAGCGATTAGTTTGAATTGATTAATTGGTTTGTTGTGTTTTTATTGAGATTCCTAGTATAAGGGTTAACAAAGTGGCTCATATGCTTGTCTGGCTCACACGCTTATCAGGTACGCTAGGTCTTATAGTAAATAGCTAAAAGATGAAATTTCAGATATTTCAAGCTTAATATGGATTTCTAAAAAAGATTTAAAAATTGCAATTTAAGGTGTATTTCTGAGTGTGGCGCTCGCTTATGATGCACGTTAGTAAAAGTCAATAAAATTCTCCTATATTATTTCTTCCTCGCTTAGCATCATACCAAATATTTGGCTATTTTTCGCTTAGTTCCAACTTTTACATTATTTTTTTAATATCCCGATATAAAATGCAAATGGTCCACTTGCTTGTCCTGTCCACTCGCTTATCATCGACGTGAGATTTATTATTGAAACTATAATTACTTCATCATTTCTTTATATCTATAATTAGTATATATGATAAGCTAGTAAGCCCGATAACCAAGTAGGTCAGCAATATCGGCCGTCAATACTAGATCCAACATAAAATCATAAGAATGCATTCAATATATTGAATTTAATTGCTTTCCTCCTCATCAGGTATTCAAATATTAGTTTAATATATTCTTCTATTATAACCGGCCATACCACATTTTCCACAACAGCTTTTCGTCGGTCGCGCTAACCTGCCCTAACCATCACTTCTAGATAATCCTCTATTTATCTGTCTGTATATTAATCTCTGTTTAACTAATTGCCTCCCTTGCATCTACAGTCATCTTCCCTCTGTCTTATAGGTGGATTCTTTTTGCTCTTCGCCGCTCACTAAGGGCCTCATTTGACCATCGAAGGTCCTGGACCTTAGACTTCCGTAAGGCCATCTGATGCATTATTTTCTTTATTCCTTATTCCCTTACTCAGTGACCTGAGAGCCTTAAGAATAGATGCCAGCGAGCTGCCTTAATATTTTCTAATTCATCTTTCAAGGTATTGGCACTAAGAGATAGCCTTAATGACAATCTTTCTCGTTTTTAAACCCAATGGTTAGGAAGTCCAGCCTCCTGCTCAACGGGTGTTACTGTCCGTAGCTCATATCAAGCTTTGATATGAGCTTTCAGCATAGACAAGAGCAAGCCTAGCCCCTCGGAAACCCCCTCCGTCGATATTTCTTTCAATTACAATGTCTCGGTGGGCGGCATAACAGGCTGGAAAGAACTCGGTCTTCGAAATGTAGGGATGCTTAATCTCTCGACTGTATGCCTATTTAAGGGGCCTAAAGCACCCAAATCAAGACGTTAGAATAGGTGAGATGAATGAAGCGGCATATAAAGCGCGATATTCTAGTTTTCCTCACAATATGTCCCAGAGTCGATTGAGTGGTAACTTTCATGCCTATCGAGGAGTAGAAGACGATAGCGACTGTTTGATCGGATGCTATATGCTGGTTGAATTGCTTTAGCCACTTAAGACACGTCTTATTATTAGTCTAGCTATTATGAGTCTTGGCGGTGGCCTAATCGCTTGTGAGCTTGCTTTTGCGGCACAAGCTAGCAAGGTGATATTGGCCTGCAACCACAATAAACGGCGGGATCGCCCACCCTTCCGCATTAATCGTCTAAATGACTATAACCCATTCCCGATTTCCAGGCTGGACTGATTTCGGGTCTTTCACCCCTTTCTGCATTTGTTATAACCATTCCGCTCGCGATCATCCCCGCAAGAAATCCAGTCTTATCAAAGTTGTAAATATTGGTAACGTGCATGATAAGCGAGCGACGCACTAAAATATTCATCTTAAATCGCGATTTTTAAAAATTGCCTAAAGGTCTAAATTGAGCTGAAATTAGCTATGACTTATAATATATATCGATTAAATATATAATAATTAGTATAAGCTTTTCTTGATGATTTGAGAAATTTCTTATAGGATTATTTAAAAAAGTCTTATTCGCACCGTTTTCCTCTCTTCTTGTATTTAAAAAATTCAATAAATTAACTAAGAATCTAAGAAAATAACTATCTTATGACCTTTTTAGTAAGATAGTTATTTATAATCTATTTCCTAAATATCCTAGAGCTATATAGCCCGTTTTAGAAAACCTAAAGTTTATGATTTTGGGTATACGGTGCAGGTGCGTTGCTCGCTTGTCTGCGTCGCTCGCACGTTATAAGCTATATTAATTATAAGATTCAATTGAAAAGATAATTTCATAACAAAATTGATAATTATTGAATCTTATAGCTATAATGTAATTAATAGGGATTATGAGCATTTACATAATTTTAGTAATATATTTGAATTTATAGATCTAAAATACTATTGAGAAACTATTATTACTTTTTTCACACTTACAAAAAATGTATATTATTCAAATATATTTAAGACTTTCATTAATTCTTGAATATTTATATCCAATACATCTTTACATCTTATACATTAACTCTTTGCATAGTTACTCTAATATGTGGTGTTTATCCGGTTACTTTCATATGTATTATTCGTATCATCGCTTTAATATGTATTCTTTCTTACTTTCTTCTAAAATTTGGTTTCATTCCATATACTTCAAGATCTATTATCATAATATTTTCCCTCATCATCCAAATGAGCGCCGTACTTTTCCTAGCCTTCAAGATCAACACTTCAATGAAAACACAACAACGCCTCAAATTAATCAAACCTAGTTACCATGCTCTTATATAGAGGTCTCAATTATGACCTGACAGGTCCTCGTATAATGACCGGCCTTTCCGCATGTTCCACACCGCCTTTTCCTCGCCGGCGCTGACCTTACTTGACCACCACTTCACGACAATCCGGCTACCAACTGCACATCAATGTCTTTCTGACCCGTCTCATCCCTTCCTTCATCTACAGTCATCTTCCCTCTATTCCGTAGCCGGGTTTGTTTTGCTCTGTGCCGTTTGCTAATAGTCTCATTTGCCTGTCGAAGGATCGGTTCCCAGATTTCAAGAGTGCCATCTAATGCATTATTACCTTCGTTCCCTTAGAAAATATCTTTAGCGCCTCTAAAATAGGATTGGGAGCTGTTTTGATGCCTTATGATTCATCTTTCAAGATATTCAGACTGCGAGCTGGCCTTAAGGGTCGTCGTCGGGGTCTTTGAGACCCAGGGGTCAAGGAGACTGACCTCCTCGTCGATAGGTCGCTCTCTTAGTACCAGCCGGTGAGGTTATATTGGCCCATAACTACAATAAATGGCGTAATCACCCAGCCTTCGGTATTGATCGCCTGAATGGCTGCAACCCATTCTCGATGTCCAGGCTGAACTAATTTCGCTTCTCTATAAGTTTCTGCGCCTATAATAACGACTCTGCTCGCAATTAGGCCCATTATAAAGCCAGTCTCATCGAAGTGATAAATATCTGCTGGATTAATACCGTATTTTATAATTATGTTCTCCATAAGCTCAAACTAATCGCAAATAATAGTCGGATTTTCGCATTTGGCTCTCTGATAGTCGTATTTATGAAACAAACCCGTCTTAAGCTCTCGGTGTCGCCTAATGAAGTTGGAAGCCTAGCGCTTACCGGCGGGTGATGTGTCGGTCAGCCATTTCTTTAACACCGCGCAGTCGCGGGGGAAATCCTCGCAAATCCAGGTTGATAAGGAACTGAATGACAATATGTTCCTCTAGATCGGTCAGTCAATGCGATTTGGGGATAGTATCGAGTCGAGACTGAATGCCCTGCTGCCGACGACGCAGCCTTCGCTCATCAATATGATAGATCTTAGCGGCGCCTTAGATACTTAATTTTGGGTCATTTTGAAGGGTCCGAAGGGCAAGAAGGGTATTTGCTTCAATAGTGGCAGGCTAGGTGGTTGAGAATGAAAAGTGAGGTGGAAAATGAAAAGTGCGGCGCTCGCTTGGATGTCGCGCTCGCTTATCATGCACGTTCTTATTTGTATTAAAATAATAACTTGCTCATAATACATAAAATCTCTATAACTTTCTTTATTGTAACGTTTGTGATAAGCGAGTGTCAGAGACAAGCGAGTGTCACAAAAAATCCAACCTCTCTCATTTAGATCGAAATAAAAGCACCACAATGCATATAAATCAATTAAAACTAATCGCTAGACTCTTCTCCAGACGTCTCAATAACTACTTGACAGGTCCTTACATTATGTCCCGATCGCAATGACCTTCCTTGACCACTACTCCTCGATGATTCGGCCACTACCTGCGCGTCAACCTCTCGTTGGTCAATTACCTCCCTGCTTTCCTCTACAATCATAACCCCTCTTTTCTATAAGCGGGTTCTTTTTGCCCTCCGGCGCCGGCTTAGTATCTCATTTGCCTCTCAAAGGTCCTTAACCTCGGCCCTCAATAACGCATTCTCATGCATTATTTCCGTCATACCCTTAGCAAGAGACCTTAGAGCTCCTAGGATTGACTCTGGGGAGCTACTATAATGCCTCCTGATTCGTCTCTCTAGGTACTCGGACTGAGATCCGGCCTTGATCACGGTCTTTGGGGTCTTTGAAGCCCATGGCGTCGAGGGCGCAGAACACTCGGCGGCAGGCGTTAGAGTCCGTAGCTGCACATCAAGCTTCGAGACCACATTTTCCGCGTCAAGAGGGACAAGCCCGGCTCCCTTGAAGGCTGACCTGATATTTCGTTTATTCATGGTAGCCTTAAATGCGGCGTGGAAGGCCGGGAAGAACTCGGTGTTAGAAATGTGGGTAATTGAGCACCTAATTAGATGCTCTATTTCTCGACCGTAAGCCTTCTTTAAGAGCCCAAAGCACCCAACATCAAGGGCTGGAGTAGATGAGACGAATGAGGCGGCATACAAAGCGTGATGATCTTTTTATCCTGGCAATATCTCTCGAATTCGATGGAGTGGTGACTTTTGTGCCCATCGAGGATTAAGAGACAATAACGACCGATAGATCGATTGGCCGTGCATCGGTTAAAGTGCTTAAGCCACTCGAGACCAGTCTCATTATTGGCCAGCCATTTTGGGTCGTTGTGATAGCCCAATCGCCCGGGAGGGTGCTGTCTTGGTACCAGTTGGCGAGGTGATATTGGCCCCGCACTAATGATGAATGGCTGGACCGCCCAGCCTTCCGCATTGATCGCCTGAATCACCGTAATCCATTCTCGGTTTCCAGGCTGCACTGATTTCGGCTTTGAACGCCTTTCCGAGGCTGTGACGGCCATTCCGCTTAAGATCATGCCCATAAGAAAACCAGTCTCATCAAAGTTATAGGTATCCCCCACATCGATGCCATACTTCGCGATTTTGGTTCGCCACGAGCCGAAACCAATTGCGAATAATAATAAGATCTTCGCATTTAGCTCTCTAGTAGTCGTATTTCTGAAAAGAAAACGCGTTTTAAGCTCTTAGTGTAGCTTGACGAAGTTTATAGCCTAACGCGTGCCGACGGGTGGCGCGTCGCGGTCAGCAAGCAGACGATCACCCATAGCTTTCACTCCACGAAGCCGGGGAGGAAATCCTCGCGAATCCAGGTCGAGGATGAACTGGATAATGATCTGTTCCTCTAGATCGGATAGCCGACGCGATTTGGTGATGGTATCGCGTCGAGATTTGGATGCCTCGCTGTCGGCGATGTAAGGTACGATAGTAGACCTCATAGATATCTGCGGCGCGTCGGATGCTTAGTTTGAGGTCATTTTGAAGCGCCTGAAGCGCAAGTAGCATTCTGCTTTCATTGTATTGCGATGATATAGTTGGTCGTTGGTATAATACGAATAATAATGGGAAGATGTAAGGTGGGGGATTTTTGTGACATTCGCTTTGTCTGTGATACTCGCTTATCACATACGTTATTTCTAAAAGTATATAAGTATTCAATTTCATTATTCAGTATTCTTTGTTTCTTAATATAAGTTAATTCATATATTATATGTAAAGTAGAACTTAATTACTTAATACATTATAAGACATTCCTTTATACTTATTAATACTGTAACGGTCCGGATCAATTCCCAAGGGATAAATCAGGAGGGCCTGGTTTATGTTGGCAGATAGAATAGGGCGTTACGGTTGTTCTGAGCAAGGAGAGTGTTACGTCGCTTGATGTATCAATCACAGAGGTGAGAGGCGGAGGTGATTGAGGTAAAGCAGTGTTGTGTTGAAAGCTGAGGTAGCGCAGAGGCTTCCTCCTATCTAGAAGTAAAGGTTTTATATACCCTGTGGTGTGGGTAGCAGTGATCATGATCACGGTTGATCAAGAGTGATCACGGAGTGATCATGGTGATGTGTTTTCGTGATCACGATTTGTAGTAGGGCAGGAAAGGGTGATCACGTCCATGGGGTTATTCCGTTCCGAAAAGGTGGGGGCGCATGGGCGCTTACAGGTCGCGGCCCAGGCCGTGACACGATGTCTCCCCTCTGTTGGTCTTGTCCCCAAGGCCGCATTAGTTTTAACCACTCTTCCCATCCTCGTCTAGTGGGTGTTCCAACTTGTTCTTATTTTCTTACAAAGGAAATGCTGACAGTATGTCCAGTCGTACTTCACAACATCGTCTTGCCCTCTTCGAAACTATCCAATGGATCGGTTATAACGTCATGCCTTGTTCGTTCTGTTCGCGACGGAGCTTGTCGTGTAAGATGATCGAGAAGTCATCTCGTTGCGGTGAATGTACTCGCCGTGGGCGTTCTTGCGATGGTACCAATGTGTCCGTTGGGGCTTGTGAGTATTGGTGGCATGTTTTGTGTTTTTCTGCGGAGTGGCTGACATGGCAGTGAACCGTATTAACTCGGAGTCCGATCGGCTAGAGCGGGAGGAGGAGAAGGCGGAGGAGCAAATGTTGCAGGCGCAGGCGGCTTTGAATGAGGCTTTAAATCGGTTGTCCCGTCTTCGTCGACGAAGCGTTTGCTTAAGTCGCGGGGCGAGGAGATGGTTCGTCGTGGACTGCAGTCGTTGGACGAGCTGGAGGCTGATGAGCGGGCTGAGTCCGAGGCGGTGATTGCGGTTCAGTCCTTGGGCGCGTTGGATGTCATCGATTGGAACGCGGTTGGTTCTTGCGAGTTCGATTTTTCCCTTGTTAGCGCTGGTGAAAGTTCTTCAGCAGGCGTTGCGCATGGGTGAGGTGTTCCGGTGGTTCCCATGTATTTTCGTTGTCTCTGCAGCCTTTCCATTTGATGAGGTATTCTGTTTTGCCGTTTTTGCGTCTTATGTTGACGATTCGTTCGACTTTATATTCTTCAGGGGATTCAACCTCTGTGTTAGGTTGTCCTTCCGTGCTGACCGTGGTGGTCCCATGTGCTGGTTTAAGTAAGGAAATATGAAAGATCGGATGGATCCTGACTTTCGGAGGCAGGTCCAGTTTGTAGTTATTTTCTGAGATTTTTTCGAGGATTTCATAGGGTCCAATGAATTTGAAATCGAGTTTTTTATTTGGTCGTTTTATTGTAATATTTTTTATTGCGAGGAGCATTATGTCTCCCTCCGAAAAGGTTGGTCCCTTTAACCTCTTTTGGTTATAGTATTGTGCGTGTTGGTTGCATATAAATGAAAGTTCGGTGCGTAGAGCGTTGTGTAGATCTTTGAGCTGGTCTGATGCGAGTATGGCTGCGGGTGCGATAGGTCCGGTCGTGATTCTCTATAGGCGTCGGGGGTGAATCCAAAGTTTGCGTAGCTGGGCGTGGTCTTCGTTGTTTCGTTGAGGGCTGTGTTGTGCGCTAGCTGAGCGATAGGCAGCTTCTCAACCCAGTTGTCTTAAGTGTAGTTAATATAGCAGCGAAGGTAGGTTTCGATAACCTGGTTCATTCGCTCGGTCTGTCCATCAACTTGAGGTCTCCATGCGGTAGTGAGCTTGTAATTCAATCCGATCCTTGCTATGAGGCATTGCCAAAAGTTCGAGAAAAACGGTGGTCCTCTGTCTGAGATGATTTTAGACGGTAAGCCGTGTATACTGACAATATGTCGTAAGAAGAGGTAGGAAAATTCTTCTGCGTTGGTTGCTTCTTAGTATGGGATAAAATAGGAAAATTTGGTGAGTCTGTCGATAATGACTAGAATGCTATCGTAGGCCGTGCTGGTAGCAGGGTCTAACGAAAGGGGTAGTTTAGTGATGAAATCCATTATAATCGAGTCCCATGGTCGCGCTGCGACTGGTAGGGGTTATAGATGTCCGTATGGTTTGTGGCGTCGAGCCTTGGTTTGTTCGCAAAGGAGGCATTGCTTGAGAACCTGTCTCACTGTTGCCTTGACTCTAGGAAATGTGTATGTCGTTTGGACGCGTTCGAGGGTTTTATTGATTCCTTGGTATCCGTGAAGCAGATGTTCGTGGATCTCGCGTATGAGCTGTTCGCGTAGCTGCTCTGGTACGTGCTGTTTGTCTGTTTCCTTGAAAGCGGGATCCTGTTGATTGTGTTCTAGGATCTGCTGCAGAAGTGGATTGCCCTGTTCCACTGTGTGTATTTACGTAGGCGATGAGGATTGCCCTGGGGTCGGGTTCCCAGTGATTTAGCTCATCTCGTGTGCTCGGGTGTTCGCAAGTTTCTTGTGTGCTTGCGGTATGTATTTTCATGTGGTTCCGAGGTACTTTTGCTGCAAGTGTCCTTCGGGCGTAAGGTGCAAGAGTTGCTCATGGGCCTTCGTCTTGCCTGTGTCGAAGTCTGGGTGTCGGCTGATGGCATTAGCTCTGCCGTTTTCTGTGCCTTTTTTGTGCTTGATAATGTAGTCGAATTCGGATAGGTATTCGGCGTATTGGAGTTGTCGTCCGCTTAGTTCTTGCGTTGTAGCGAAATGTGAGATGTTCTTGTGGTCTGTGTAGACGGTGACCTGATGTTTGCTTCTTAGAAGGTAGTGTCGAAATTCCTTGAAGGAGTTAACGATCGCGAGGAATTCTTTGTCGTAGATCGGGTAGTTGAGTTCTGCTCCGTGCATCTTGTAGGAGTAGAAGGCGATAGGATGCAAAAGTCCTTCGTCATCGCGTTATCCGATTTGGGCTCCGAGAGCAAAGTCCGAGGAGTCCGTTTCGAGTTCGATCGGGCGTTCGGGGTCAAACATCTTGAGTACGGGTTCGCTGAGGATAAGGTCCTTGATCTGGTCGAAGGCGTTCTGACTGTCGGGTAGCCATTCGAATCGTTGGTCCTTGCGTGTGAGTGCTGAGAGAGGTGTAGCAGTTTTGCTGAAGTTCCTGAGAAATCGTCGGTAGTAGTTTGTAAATCCGAGGAATACTTGTACTTCCTTGACTGTCGTGGGCGTAGGCCAGTCCTTGACTGCCTGAACCTTCTTTGGGTCCATTCGGATCTCATTATGCGAGATAATGTGTCCCAAGAATTCAACTTCTGAGGCGTGGAAATGACTTTTCTCTGGTTTAACTAGCAGGTTTGCGTTCTGTAGAGCTTGCAGTACCGTATGGACGTGTTCCGTGTGTTCTTGTTCTGTTTCGGAGAAGATGAGGATATTGTCGAGGTAGCATACCACAAATACGTCAAGGTGCTCACGTAAAACATGGTTAATCATGCGTTGAAACGTGGTTGGCGCATTAGTGAGTCTAAAGGGCATAATGAGGTATTCGAATAGTCTGTATTTCGTTCTGAAGGCGGTTTTCCATTCGTGTCCGGGCTTGATGCGGATCAGGTTGTAGGCTCCTTTCAGATCGAGTGCGGTGAAGTACTTCATCCCATGGAGTCGGTCCTTCAGTTCACTAATCAAAGGCAGAGGCGTGCGATCCTTGATGGTCGCGTCGTTGAGCGTACGGTAGTCCACAATAAGTCAGAGCTTTCCGTTCTTTTTAGGAACGAACATAACTGGATAGCCTGCAGAGGATTTCGATGTCCTAATGTATCCTTTCCTTAATATATTAATGAGGTAGGTCTTAAGCTTATGCAGCTGTGCTTCATTGAGGTTATAAATCTTGTGGAACTTGGTTAAGGTTCCGTCCTTAAGCCATATTTTATGGTCCTATTCTGAGTGTGCTGGCAGACCTATTTCCGGTTCTTCGGCAAACAGTTTCTCGTAGATTCGGTATTACGCTGGGATGTTCCGTAATCTATCGGCTGAGGGTTCTGTCTATTGCTTAAGGTCCTCGTTGAGTCGTGTGAGTTGTTGTCTAAGAGATGCGAGCTGTCGTCGCGTTTGTTGTGCTTGGCCCTTCTTGTGTCGGTGTCTGGTTCCTTTTGGAGGCGTTATTGCATCCGTAGGTTAGCGAGTGTCGTTGTGTTGGCTCGTCCGGCTTCCTTTGCTCTTATCGATAGGAAGTTGAGATCTCGTGTTATCCATGTCGTCTGGATCTGTAGTGGAATCGTTATCAATATCGCTGGCTGTATCACTTCGAAAAGTTTGCACCTGGCCAGTACGCCAGTTAATAAGGGGGTTATAACAGTAAAGCCATAGGTAACCTAGGAGTAGGTCGTATTCTTAGAGTGGTATAATATTAAAGTTTACACCTTGGTTCCTTCCTTTAATAAATACCTTAAGGTGATCAACCTTTTGGGTTATAGCTCTATTGTCGTAATGGAATGGTTTCCCTTCCACGTCGTAGATATCGTAGGGTTCGTCCTTTTCCTTCCATGGTAGCTGGAATCGATTGACAATGCAAGGGTCAATCCCGTTCATCTCAGCTCCGCTGTCTACTAAAGCGGTAAACCATATGCCCTTGATTCGTACTTGCAGTAGCATTCTTCGTTGTTGCTGTACACCTGGGCTCTGCGTAGCACCTAGAGCTCTTCTGGGAGGTTCTGCAATTCCTCCTAGCTCTCGCCGATCCTATGGCTCTTCTACAGGCGGCGCTGGTCGTTTTTTGTCTGTGACTTCGAGTGTCTGCGTTGTTTCCTCGTAGCCTCATAGTGCCAGCTGCGAACCTTCTGTTGCAGGTGCATTTAGCATTCTTCATTCTGGCAGTGCGTAATGGATCTGTTACCGCTTATGCATTCTTGAGGGTATAGGTTTGTTCGTTTCTATAGCGTGTACTGGTGTTCATAGCGTTCGTCTTTTGTAGCGTACCGATCTGCAAGCTCGTGGGCTTAATAGCATACCATGGCGGGTGAGTTCTATCGAGTTGGGTAGCAGTTATTGAGTACCTTGTCGTTCAGGTGCGTTATACAGTCGTTCTCGTAGTAGGAAACCTATGATAGTTGCTTATGTCGGTAGTGCGTGGGCTTGAGTTCAGCCGCATCATCTTCGTGCGTGGGGTTCCTTCGTGCTCTGTACGCTTCCTCTTGCGTGATTCCGGTGACATAGAACTCTGTGGCCTCGACATCTTGTCGGCGTAGTTGCGATGGGTAGTTCACGTATTCCGGGGCGTTGTCTTCGTTTTGCTCGTCCCATTCATCAGGCAGGATCTCGTTGCTGCTCTGATCGTCTTCCTCGGACGTAGCTGGATAGACGTCTTCAGGCTTGATTCTCAGTCGGAGCTCGTGGGCTCGCCTGGCCTCATAGGGTGTAAGGTAGGGTTATGGTTCGTCTTCGAGGTCTTTCACAATCTCCCTCTTCCTGACCCTCTGGATGAGTGCTTCGTCTTGTGCGCTGATACTGTGTGGATTGTCGTATTGGCGTGGGTTCGTCGAGTGGCTGTGAGCCTTGACGTAGCGTTTGCGTTCGTCGTCGTAGACTAGGTCGCTGCCGCATGGGCTTGCGATACCGGTCCTGGTCATGGCGAGCGTCTTGCCGCTAGCGGTTGTGGGCATGGAGGGTCCTTCCGGGACTGGTCTCCAAGTGAGGTATTTGACGGTATCGTGTCGTGAGGCATGTTGGGCGCGGATCTGGTCTTGTGTAGGCAGGTCGCAGGTTTATGCCTTGTGCTGATCCTTGTAAAGGGCGTTGCTTCCGAGAAGCACTCGTCCTGGAGTTACTCCGGTGTTGTCGTATCCCTTGCGTGCCATCGCGACTGTCTTGTTCCTTGGCTCTCTGGGGTAGTAGCCGTTGTCTTTGCCGT
Organism: Thelonectria discophora; assembly: GCA_911649645.1. NCBI lineage: Eukaryota > Fungi > Ascomycota > Sordariomycetes > Hypocreales > Nectriaceae > Thelonectria > Thelonectria discophora. The sequence continues at coordinate 3,931,030 of CAJVRK010000012.1, forward strand.
CTTTGTGGATGAGGCAGTTGTCGTTATAGCATGCCGTCCAGTGGTACGATGCGTGATCGGTCTGCTGAGGCTCGGCTTGCTGCGGGGTGCTCTGTCGAATAGAGGCTGCTCCGAGGGTTCTTCCCTCTGGGACAGGCTTGAACTTCCTGTTGGTCTTAACTGGATTGCGGCACTTGCGTTCAGTGTGTCCTTTCTTTCCGCAGTTCCAGCAAGTGTATTGCGAGAAGTCCTTTTGCGTGGCGCCAAGCTCTATCGGTCTGCTGTGCGTTCCTGATGCAGTACTCGGCTGCTGGATTTTTACTCCTTGGTTTAGGGTATTTTGCGGTTATTAATTGCGATTGCTGTTATTGGCATTCGGGCGAATCTTGCGTCGCCAAGAGTATTGTCTGTCGTCAATCTTGACTGCCTGGGCGATATAGTCGACAAGAGTGCTGGGTCGATCGGTCTTGTAGAGTTCTTCCTGGACTGATTGTTTGAGTCCGTCGAAGAAGAATGACATGAGGACATCCTGATCCCAGGGTAGCTTGATTGCGAGCTGAGTGAAGAGTGTTCCATAGTCAGAGGCGGATCCTGTCTGCTTGAGTCGTTTGATCTGATCCTCGGCCTTAGACTTTTCATCAATGGTTCCAAAGGCTTGTCGGAGTTCGCGTTCGAATTGGTTGAAGCTTCCGTAGATGTAGCGAGTTCGGGCTGCTCTTTCCGTATCTGCGTGCTTGTTGTAGTCACGTACAACGGGTTCAATCCACTCGGCTGCATTGCCAGTGAGTCGTCCCACGGTGTAGTGAACCTTAGAGGCTTCGTTGCGGAATTGCATTGGGTAGTAGGAAAAGAAAACCTTGGTGCTGGTGATGAATATCTGAAGCTTGCGGGCGTTGCCATCGAATTTCTCGGGCGCGGATGGCTTGAGAACTTCTCCGGGGTCTCGGCCAGTGGATGCCGCAGTAGCGAGGGTATTGAGGTTATCGTACTGATTGCGTTGCATGTTTTGTTGTTCCCGTTGGAGATTCAAGATACGGTCGATCTCAGTGCGTAGGGCCGTAATCTCGAGGCGTAGGACGCGGACTTCACCTTCATGGTGACTGCCCATGTCGCGCATGCGTTGTCGAAGCTTTTCGCAGTCTTCGTCAGACATCGTGCTGACGTCGTCCATTTCGGCATCAGTAGGAGGTCGATCCTCAGGCGGAGTGTTGTTTCGCTGCTGGGTAGCCATTGCTGCGTTCGATATTGCTCAGAGTAACGCGGTATTCATCTGAACAAGAGCTTTCAACGTGTAACAGTCCGGATCAATTCCCAAGGGATAAATCAGGAGGGCCTGGTTTATGTTGGCAGATAGAATAGGGCGTTACGGTTGTTCTGAGCAAGGAGAGTGTTACGTCGCTTGATGTATCAATCACAGGAGGTGAGAGGCGGAGGTGATTGAGGTAAAGCAGTGTTGTGTTGAAAGCTGAGGTAGCGCAGAGGCTTCCTCCTATCTAGAAGTGAAGGTTTTATATACCCCGTGGTGTGGGTAGCAGTGATCATGATCACGGTTGATCAAGAGTGATCACGGAGTGATCATGGTGATGTGTTTTCGTGATCACGATTTGTAGTGGGGCAGGAAAGGGTGATCACGTCCATGGGGTTATTCCGTTCCGAAAAGGTGGGGGCGCATGGGCGCTTGCAGGTCGCGGCCCAGGCCGTGACAAATACCTTCAATGAATTTTAATAATTTCCTTAAAAATTAGTATTAGGTATAAATGATAAGAATATTGTATATTTTTATTATAATTTAACAATAAATAAATTAAATAGTAATGGTATTTATACGCTAACCTACCTAGTAAACTATGTCAATAGTACCTGTATATTCTCTCCATATGGAACAAACCTAAGGCCTAGGTGGAAAAACCCCATGCTGCTTGCGACTCGCCCGCGCCTCGCGGGGCGCCCCGGCCGTGATTCACTGACTTCGTCTCTTTGCACGCTGCCTTAGGCTACCCTAAGCATAAAATAATAAAACAGCCTCACTTTCCCTTCAGTTTCTTCTTCCTTCAACCTCACCTTTCTTCACTCCCACCAGCCGCAGCCGCCACTGCTGCAGCCTTATGCTCCCGCGCCGTGATTAAAAATACAAATATTTTAAAGCCATTTAGAAATTAATATTAAATTTATAGTATTTTGAATGCATTTAATGATATCATTGAGGGTAGATTAGAAGAAAACATATTCTATAAGAGTTGAATCAAATAAAGTATAAGAGTATATTATTATTATATTAATTATTGTAAGCTCATAAAGTAAAGTCTTAGAAATTCATTTTACATTTGATCCATTATTTATGGTTAAAATTATTAAATATTAATTCATTAAAGGTGAATTTTCTAATTTAAATAATTTTTAAAGTCAACGCACGGGGAGTTCGGCCACCCGAGGCTCTCGGCCACCCTGACTGTGACCGTGACGGTCAGGAAAATGCATGCAAAGCACCACACAACGTAATAAAATGAAATTGATCGCATTTCTAGTTATTCAAGCTGCCATTCAAAACAAATATCTTCCCAATTTAACTGACTTGACTTGTTGTGATGTTCTGGGCGGGTCTAAAAGTCGGAACATCCGGTCTCTGAGCTTTACGACTTCCTCGATACGTACGAACGCTTCATTTGGGTCTGGATGGACCCTTCGCCTATTTTTAGGTCGTAAAGCTTCAATTGTGTTATCGCAAGATCCTGGGCTTCTAATATGGTGTTTTTGCGGTCTCAAGACGTCCCGACTGTAACGGTCCGGATCAATTCCCAAGGGATAAATCAGGAAGGCCTGGTTTATGTTGGCAGATAGAATAGGGCGTTACGGTTGTTCTGAGCAAAGAGAAGTGTTACGTCGCTTGATGTGTCAATCACAGGAGGGGGGCCAGCCCGTCACACCTATATAGATCTAAAAACTGCATTATTTTAGCCCCGCCTTTCCTATCTACCTAGGTTCCTAAAAGGTAGAATTTTAGCGATTTTCTTTTTAGGTAGGCCTTATAGTAAGTAGCTAAAATATACAATCTTTGATGCGGGAAGACAGACCTGCAGCCTCGTGAACGAGGCCGGAGCGGTTTGTCACGTGAGGCCGCCAGTGGGGGATGCCCGCGCTTGGTCTTGTGACCCAGCGGCGCCCCACTTCAATGCCTACACCTCGCGTTTCCTTGCACATAGATGAAAAATGACAACCTTCTTCCTTTTGCTTCACTTTCCTATTGGAAAAACCTGCTTGTTGACCGTATCAATGTTAGATATTTTAAGCTTAATATGGATTTTTAAAAAAGATTAAAAATTGCAATTTAAGGTGTATTTCTGAGTGCGGCGCTCGCTTGGATGCGGCGCTCGCTTATCATGCACGTTAACTGTTTTAATCTATTTTAATTTTTTTTTAAAAAAATTCAAACTATTTAAAAATAATGTTTAATGTCTATAAGCTTTTTTATAACTTCTAAAATTAATTTAACAATAAATCTCTTTTAATTAATTGATTAATTAACCTACCTTTAATTAATAAGTACCCCCTTATCCCTTTTTTCCCCATTATATCCGTTTCCCTCTTATCTCCGCTCACACATACCATTTATATCACTCATCGATTTAGTAAGTCCGCGCACTCATCTGCAACTATAAGATAGCCCCGGAGAAAGCAGCCTGCCCCAACGACAAGACAAGCTTCCTCTCAGTTATGCCATGGCGATAAACGCCCAATCCCAGTCAGAGACACGGCTTGGAGGACTTGGCCAGTCCGAGACGCTTCAGGCCTCTGCCCAGCTTCAACCACGTCGACGTCGACGACCGGCCCTCTCATGCCGCGAATGCCGTCGGCGGAAGATCAAGTGTGACCAACAGAACCCATGTGCGCATTGTGCCCGCCACAATGCCAACTGTACTTACCAGCCCTTCCGTGATGGTTCTCAGCCTGCTCTCCCGGCGCCCCCCATTGTCCATTCTCGGACATCGACAGCAAGCCCGGCGCCATCGGGCAATTTGGACCTCTGTAGTCAAAATCGACTGGCTAGAGAGGCATCTCATGACGGCCATGCACCAACCGTCGATGGACACGGGGTTACGGCGTCTCATTCTGCCACGGCGACAGCGATCCAAGCACTTCCCACACTGGCGTTGAGTTCTAGTAAGCAAGGCCATGACAACGAAACGGCAAATACCAATGGCCATGACACTCAAGATCTCCTCCGGAGGATATTGCAAAAACTGGAAGAACCTACCATGTCTCGCGCGACAGGCGAGTATGGTGCCGGACCTCGCTCTCCCGACGCGCACCATGATTATGATGCGGGTGTGGTACGGGATTGGAAAGTCATACTGAACAAAATGAGAGACCTGGGAAGAGGTGGCTGGGCCGAATCAGCCCAAGAGTTTTCCGCCATCATTGCTTGCTGGGGCGAGATCATGGGAGCTCCTTGCGACACCACTTCGTTCCGCGACGTCGATGTGGCGGCACTGGTTACGCAAGCTGGAGACTTTCTCAAGAAGTGCAAGACTACTGCAAAGAGAATCAAGCTTGTTCGACCTACCAGAGGCCTTGCGTCGCCTCCTGACTTCTTCCTTGTCCCACCGCCTCGCGAAACCTCGGATGCTTTTGCCGGCCTTTACTTCGAATGTTTCGAATCAACACATCGCATTCTCCATGTGCCGACCTTTTGGGCAGATTACAAGACATTTTTCGGCTGTCCCGAATCGGCCACACCTGCGCTGCGGCTGACCATTCTCCTGGTCATCGCCATAGGCTCGAGTCTACACGACTATGCAACACCTGAGGATGTGCTTCGCAACATGGAGCTGGTTCACCATTGGATATATGCCGCCGAGACCTGGCTTGCTGGACCGTTGGAAAAAGATCGCGTCGACCTCACAGGGCTGCAAATATACTGCTTGACACTCTTAGCACGACAGATATTCTCAATCGGCGGGGACACAGTCTGGATGTCAGGGGGATCGCTGATTCACCGAGCCATGCAGATTGGTTTGCACCGCGACCCCAAACGTCTCCCGGGAAAGCCCATGTCCGTGTTGCAGGCTGAAGTTCGCCGCAGGCTTTGGGGCACCATCCTCGAACTGGTTGTCCAGGCATCTCTGGACTCTAGGATGCCGCCTAGGATATCCTTGGATGAGTTTGATACGCAACTGCCTTCCAACATTGACGACGTGGAAGTTGATGATTTAACCACCATGCTCGTGTCTCACCCTGAAAGCCGATTTACCACGACATCGGTTCAGCTGGCACTGCTACGCTCGCTCCCGGTCCGCCTTCGGATTCTCAAGGTGCTCAATAGTGTCAGTGCTGAAGTATCCTACCAGCAGATTCTCACCCTGAGCTTGGAACTTATAGATGCCCTACACGCAAACAGCCGCCTGATGAAGGAGAGCCAATCATCTACCCCGTTCCACCGGAATCTCCTCGACTACTTGGTTCGCCGGTTCATAATACCTCTGCACTACTTCTTCAGCAACCGAGCTCGCATAAACCCCGCCTACTACTACTCCCTCAAGCTCAGTGCAGACGCTGCCACCGCCATCATGTCACCCGAGCCAGATGCCAGCTTCTCCCGATTAATGACTTCGGGCGGAGGACTGTTCCGCGAAGGTCTGCGGGTTGCTTCGATGGCCACCGGCCTCGAGCTGCTCGTACACGTCCAGACGCAGCAGCTTGACGGCACGCTACACCGCACTGCCGGGCACCGCAATCTCCTCAAACAGGCAGTCCGTGACATGATCTCCCTTTCGGTGGACCGCATCCGCCAGGGCGAAACCAATGTGAAGAGCCACATGTTCCTGAACATGATCCTCGGCCAAGTCGAGGCCATAGAGACGGGTTCCCCGGTCGAGCTACAGATTGCGCGCAGCGCGCGGGACAGTCTAGAGTATTGTTATGGCCAACTGAGGGCAAGAGCAGACAAGATGCAGTTGGCGCCGACTCCTGAGAGTGTTGTGCCCGTGGAGGGTGGAACGGAGAGAGCCCAGGGGAGCGATGGTTACGCTATGGAGTTGGATTGGGAATCATTCTTCCCCGAACAGGCTTTCTTTGGTGGGATAACTACATGAGGTATTATGGGGACGGAACTGTTCTGGTCTTTAGAAGTTGTGCGATTGGAGTAATTGAGAGTGAATATGGCGACACGATGTGGATTTGTAAATAGTAAGGTTGTCAAACGGAGACTGGGAGGCGGTTAAATAAAAGATGAATGTGCTCATGAACCAAATTAACAGGGGGACCGCAACTCGTTCTTCATACGACAAACACAAAGGGATGGGATGTCAAATCCAGTGTCAACGCCTTTATTGAGATGAGATGCCGTTCCAGCTCCGTAATCTAGTCTGTCTTACATTTGGTTGCTCAAGAGTACGGTCCATCCATTGCCCAGCCTCCTCCGCTTACACCTTCTTCTTCCCCTTGGACATCCTCGCCGCCCAGTAGAGGACCATTGCCGCAGCAATGTTGAAAACGACGTACGCCCAAATGATGCCGAAATTTCGCCAACGAATGGCGTACTCAGAGTTGAGGGCCTGAAGGTACACGTTCGTCTCCTTGATCCTGCAGTACCGGCATTCAAGGGTTGTGTTGTCGGCCTCGAGGTATCCGCCGGCCACCGAAATGTGCTTCTCCATGTAATCAATGCAGGTCTGGCCATCTGGCGGGCTGAAGACGGTGAACTCGTTGCTCGCGCATGTCACATTAACATTGGCTAGGCCCGTTGCCAGCACCGCCGGGACAAAGTATGAGAGCGGCGAGACGCGGTAGAGGAAGACCCAGAAGCCCGGCATCTCATCCAGAAACGCCAACACGCCGCAGAAGAAGAAGGCCAAGAAGAACAGGAGGGTCGCGGTATTGCTGCCGTCTTCCGTCGATGGATTGAAGGAGATGCAGAGGTGTGCAAACGTCGAGACCCAGAGGAGGAAGACCCAGAAGAGCAGCAGCATTAAACCAGCCCTCTCACTGGCCTGGTCGGCAGCTTCGGCATTGGAGTAGAAGCCAACTGGGAAGTAGAACACCACCCACATGAGAACGGAAGCCAGTGTATACCAGGGGAGTTCAGCAATGATTTGGGCAAGCATGAAGACCTTCCAGCTATACATCTTAGCGGGCCTCTCTCGGACTTCGTACAGCGAGCGTTGCTTGATGAAGTGCGGCAGCTGCTGGTTGATCAGCTGCGTGACAATGCTCGTCAACTCAAAGATGGCAAACATCTGATTTTGCAGTCCCTGAATACTGAGCGGCGAGTGAATGAATACCAACCCAACGAAAAGACTCGAAGCAATGCAGAGACCCAGCTTTGAGTAGATGTACGAGGGTGTTCTCCACGTTTGCTGGAACACACGCTGCGTCACCACGACAAACTGGTACCAGAGAGGCGTCGAAAACTCCCGGTATGAGATCTGGTCGTCGTTGGCACGGGCGGAGGCTTGATCATCGCCGAGTGACCGGAGACGAGTTATTTCGTCCTGGACCTGGCGATATTCCGTACTCGATCGCCAGACATGGTGCCAATCAACCTCAGAATGGCTGCCAGGAGCAGCACCAATGGCTTCAAGCATCCACTCGGCTGGGTTGGCTCCCCAGGGACAAGAACTGGCTCCATTGTGCTCGAAATAGTCAATGAGACCTTGAGAGTTGTTGCCGACTTCGCCTGCATCACGGGTCAGGAGCTGATAAATGCAGACACGCCGGTTGGTTCTTACCGAAATAGACTGTCTTGCCCCCTTCAGCAAGCAGTAACAGGCGGTCAAAACGCTGGAACAACATGGCGGAAGGCTGGTGGATTGTGCAGAGGATGGACTGGCCCGCCTTTGATAGCTTGTCCAGCAAGTTGAGAATAGCCCAACTGGTCTGGGAATCGAGGCCAGACGTAGGCTCATCCACGAAGAGAAGGAGTGGTGGTTTGGCAGCCAGCTCAATACCAATCGTCAAGCGTTTGCGTTGTTCGACGTTTAAGCCTTCACCTGCTACGCCAACCACGACATCTGCCCATTCCTGCATATCGAGAAGCTCAACGACTTCGTCGACATGGGCAAGTTTTTCCGTCTTGGGAATGTGCTCAGGCTGGCGAAGGAGGGCGGAAAAGTTCAGAGCCTGGGTGTAATGTCAGCACAAGAACGTTGTCAAACGGTTGCCAGGCTTCAATCGAGCGAAACGAAATGAGGAAAGGAGCTGTTGTGATGGCCACATACTTCACGAACGGTGCTCGTCTCGAGGTGCAAGTCTTGCTGCTGCGCATAACCCGTTTTTCGCTGGAAACTTGCACCGCGAAGCTTTCCATCGATCAGCATATCTCCAGTGAGAATGCCTACCCCGTCGCGACGATCGGCCAAACAATCCAGAAGCGTTGTTTTCCCTGCCCCAGAGACACCCATCAAGGCCGTCAGAGTACCCGGCTTCACCCAGCCATCGACGTGGTCGAGGATGCGGCGATGTTCCCCCTTGACCTTGATGTCATAGCAAACATTGTTCCAGTGAAACACACTCGTGGAGCCCTGAAACCCCTTGCTCTTGTCGGAACTGTATTCCCGGGGCTTCTCCAGCGTCGTCGCGATACTGTCAGAGACTTGGCTTTCGATGTCGTGGGTCTTGGAAAGGACCTTCGGCACGTAGCCTCGGCGGAAAATCAAGACTTCGCCCTTGGACTTCTTGGCTGTGACATAGTCACTTGCCAGAAAGTACAAAACATGGTTGAAAACCATCATGGTGATGATGATACCCACGTTTCGCCACTTGTTGTCGGCGAAATAGTTATACGCCGAGTTGATATAGGCGTCGCCGTCCACATGAGACTGCCCGGAGACAGCACCGATCGCATCGCACGCCACATGAGTCGTGCCTAGCGTTCCGTAGCTGGGGATATACGAGGAACAGGCAAACTCGCGGCCGCTGAACTCATTGACCATGAGCGATTCGTAACCATATGCAACGGGGTTCAAGTAGTTGATCCATCTACACCACGATGGCATGTAGTGGATGGGGACAACAAACCCCGTGACGATGAGCAAAGCCAGCATCATGATCGAGGCAGGCACCATAGCTTGAGTCTCGGTACGGGATATGGCACCACTGGCGACAGTCAGCATCCCGGTAATTTGAGACGTATGTCGCACTGGTGTGGACTTACATGAACCTGAAGATGCCCGACATGGAAAAAATGACCAACAGAACCACGAGAAAGTAGAAGAAGAAATTTCCGGGATGACGGTTCAGATTAGTCATAAAGTAGAAGACCAGATTAAAGCCAAGAGCTCCCGTCACCTTCATAGGCAAATCAACCAAAACGGCAGCGTACGCTTCAGCTGACGGGCGATAGAACGCGTACCGCGCATGCTTCTCGACAATGGGCCGCTCGGCGTAGAGTGTCATGACTTCGAGGATGGATGCGAAGGCATTGAAGAGGATCGCCATGAAAAGGACCACGGCTCTGCCTCTGAAGGTGTCCGTAGTCTCGCCTTGATTGTAGTACAAGGACGAGGTGACGAGCGCCATGACGGCATTTCCGACCATGGTGAAAAGAGATGGGCCTGGGTCAGCCCAGAATCTTCTCCCGCCTCGCCACATGCAGAGCTGGACCTGCTGGGAGTAAGTTAGAATGAACGGGGAGCTAAGGCGTTGACCCTTGGCTTGGTGTGCTTTCTTCAGCTCGAGATAGGTTCTGGAATCCTCGCCACCAATGACATGGCGCGTGCAATACTCGTCCATCTCTGCACGCAAGGTCCTGTATTCAGAGCTCGACTTCCAGGCAGCGGCAAACTCATCAGGTGTACGCGGTGGATGGAATCCAGGGCGAGGGATACGCTCCGCGGGAAAGGTCATCGAGGTGAGGAAGTCGGGCGTCGTCTGTCGGGCGGGACACTCAAAGCCAAGGTTGACGAAGAAGGCTTTCGCCTGAGAAGCAGGCCCAAAGTAGATCTCGCGACCCTCGTAGAGGACCAAAGTTTTGTCGAACAGATCATATGCGCTCTGGGGTGCCTGATACATGGATACGGCGCACGCTTGGCCGAAGAGCTGGGACTGAAGCCTGAGTATCTTGCTGAACTCGACCGCATTGGAGGCATCCAGGCCACGAGTCGAGCTTCAACAGGAGCATGTTAGAATGGGATCTGTATTGGCCATGTCCGTTTATAGGTTTTACTCACTTGTCCCAACATTGGAAGGGGGCATTGGACAATGTTGCTTCGGCGATGCTTACACGCTTGCGTTCTCCGCCGGATACCCCTGGCACGAAGTCGTTCCCTACCTTGGTGTTGCTGGTATGGCTAATACCGTACATGGCCATGACAACATCGCGAAGGTGATCGCAGTATCTAGTACACTGACGTTAGAATTTGGACCGATTAATTGGTAACCATAGGGGGCAACTTACTCGTTGCGAGAGATTCCTTGCGGCATCTCCCTCTGGCAGCGTACCCGCGCAGCAAATGTCAGAGTCTCGTTGACCGTCAAACTTGGAAAGTGTACATCGTTTTCGGCAGTGTATATGACGTCTCCGCGGTGCGCAGAATGCATATCCTTGTCCGAAATGCCGTGGTAGTTGATGTAGGAGTGTTCGTCAATGTAGATGCCGTTTCGATCGCCCGAGATGGCCTTGAGGAAGGTCGAACAACCGCCGCCGGGACGGGAGAGGACTGCACACATCTCTCCAGGTCGGATGAGTCCGTCAATTTGTCGCAGAATGTCGACTCGTGTCTGCGCTGATGCTCCGGACTTGGTCAGGAGGCGCCGAGCAACCATCACAGGTGTGGCCAGCCAGACGCTGGCTACCGTCTTTTGGAAATCGGCAGGTTTAGAGTACCCGAAGACATCCAAATCCTGGAAGCAGAGGCCGACTTGACGGGAGCCCTGCCCTTGTTCTTCGGTGGCTCTGGCGACATTCTTGGCCCAAGAGTGAGCATTGAACTTGTTGCCAGTCGGATTCAGCGGCGAGTCTGGGTCATTGCTTCCAAACAGAGGCTTGCTCACAGCACACAATGAACTGGACCGAGAGAACTCGCGGGCGAGCTGTTGCACGATGGCATGGCGGTTGTCTGCGGATTTTGTCTTTGGATCGCTCCCCGTGGTGTTGGTGTTCTTGGCGAGGTTGGCTAATGGCGTTGCACCATCGTGAGGACTGTAGGTCTTGTCTGTACCACTACCTAAGCAGTCCGAAGCCGTCGATGAAGCCATATCTGATCGCTCTTAAATCTTTACCTTGTAGAAAGAATGGACGACACGCTGCCAAAGAGAGCATGCCAGTTGAATCGGCTTCTGACCTGGTGACAACCATCCTTGTTGCAAAGCATTTACGGACTAGGTACCTTATATACAAGACATGGAACGAAATGAGCGAGTCCAGATGCCTCCTCATTTTGATGATCAAATTTTCACCTTCCCCGTATTCGATGAGACTTCGGCCGAGAAACATGGTCGTCGGGCAGTGAGTGAGTGAACAGAGTCGTAGTTCGGGCATAAGGTCTTGCCAGCTTTGTGTGAGACGTCTCGGCCGAGCACTTCCAGCTGCACGCTTGCTGCGGAGATAACTTGCCTGGGTGGTGGCTGGGCCTCGGCCGTGATATGCACAGTGAGGGGTCCGCTTTGCTTATCCCCGACACACTGTGGGCTGCTCCAAGCGTGAGCACACGGAGATAAAGCCGCGCTTCCTCCAAGCGCCTCCACGCTTAGGCCAAACTGGAGTCCGCGTCTAACTCGAGCCCCACTGCAGTTAAGTGCATACATCCCTTAGACACCTACACGTCATGGCTTCTTCGACTTGCACCTAATGCATGCAATCATTCCCAAAACCAACATCCCATCAGGCATTTTCGCATTCATTCCCCCGAGCAGCTATCCAACATGGCTTCAGAACCACCCATTTCCACGTGCGTGTCATTGCACTCCCGACACGCGACGTGAGAACCCTCCACTAATACGCCTGTAGGGTTTACGTTCAAAACCTCGAAGAACGCGTCAAGCTCGAGAACGTCGTGGACACCTTGACGACAATCTTCTCCGAGTTCGGAAACGTCGTCGATGTAGTCGCCAAGAAGAACCTCAAGGCCAAGGGCCAGGCCTTTGTCGTCTTCGATAACCCGGAGAGCGCCCTGGCCGCTATCGAGGAAGCACAAGGATTTGAAATCTTCGATAAGCCCATGAGGTTGGCGCTAGCTCGTTCCAGGAGCGACAAGACTGTCCTCTCAAACTGCACCGAGGAGGAATTTGAGACGCATAAGCGACACAGACAGGCGGAGAAGGGTACGCGGCCTTCCCTCTCATTCATCTTTGTGGTGCTGACACTCGTGCGACGCAGACAAACGGAAAGCCCTCGAAGCTGCCGAAGCACAGAGGCAGCTCACCAAACGAAATGCCGGCCCAGCCCCTGACAGTAGGCCGTCCAAGGTTGCCAGACCTGCTGGTTTGAAATCGACCAGTGCCGCCACCTCTGCCGTCGTCCCCGACGAATACCTCCCACCGAACAAAATTCTGTTTGTGCAGAATCTTCCCGACGACTACGATATCGACTCCCTCACTGGAGTATTTGGCCGTTATGATGGATTCAAGGAGGTCCGAATGGTCCCAGGACGCAAAGGCATCGCCTTTGTGGAATACGATGCAGAGCAAGGAGCTATCACCGCCAAAGAGAATACTGCCGGGATGTCTCTGGGTGACAAGCCCATCAAAGTCACATACCAGCGACAGTAAATCTTGGGACATGGTTCCTAGATGTGGAAAAATGCTGATTTGTATTCATGCTTGCCCAATTCGTCTACAGTCCACCATTAATCTTGACAACTTGACTGACTCCGTCAACATAAAACCTCGATGCTCTAGTACTTTTATTCCCTGCCGGGGAGCACTCGGCTTCGTGACCTCACCGCTACCGACCTCCAAGCTTAGAAGATGACATCCTCTTCGTCTTCGGCGGCCAGCATGTCCGTAGGCCCAGAGTCGCCATCTCGAGATTGACCTCCTGCTGAGGTAGCCGCCTGCGCCTCACGTTTCGCCTTCATCTCAGCGTCGGCGGCTGCGTTGTCGCGTTGCTTCTTGTTTGCAACCTATGAATACGGTGTTAGTGCGTCATCTAAGTCGGAGGTTCACTCGACACGTGCCTTCTTCAACCGGTAGAATTCTTCTCGGTCAAGCTCATCTAATTCCGAGTTGATGTATTTGATCGTGTTTTCAGTTCGTGGAATAATGACGTGCTCAATCGCGTTGACTGGGATGAGGTTAGCACTTAACAGAACGAAAGCCGGACTTGGCTAAGAACTGACCTCGTCGATTCACGACTTTGATCACTTCATCGAGAATCACAAAGGCGGTTTGCAAGCTGGCCAGCTCCACCAGAGCTTCAACAGCTCGTGCATACGTCTCTCGGCACCGCTGAACCTGCTGACCTCCCTTCCCCAGGCCAGTCAAGCCAAAGTCATTGTTCCCTTCGGTGAGATAGCTATCGAATGCTGGCAGAAGAACACCGGAAACGTTGTCCTGCTTGGTACGAATTCGGAATCGTGCAGCCTTGGCCGACTCTTGGACTTGATATCCAATATCCCCGCCGACTGCGTATGTGACTTCGGCCAGCGAAAACGCAGCGATTTGCATCACACGTCCCATCTTGCGTTTCGCCTCATCGATTCGTCGGGTGATTTCTGCCAAAGGGTGTTATCAGCACGGGAGCGTAACTTGTTGGTTGGATCGAAGACGGACCTCGGAATCGCCTAAATACGGATCAGCACTCAGACAAGGGATGCGGAACCGATGGGACTGACTTGGTCAAGGCTTCGCTCTTCCTCTTCAACAAACTGTGGCCAGTCTCAGCTCCTTTGAGCTTCGCCTTCATGAGGCCCAGCGACTGCCGGGTGGGGAAGACGGCCTCGCGGTCCTATGTGTCAGGTTAGCTCATCTCCAACCCGATGCCTGCGTTTTGGGGGGCAGTACTGCGGCGCCTGACATGTCGGTAGCTGGTTAACAAAGTTGAAAATGGTACAGACCGACCCGGGTCTTCTGACAGACAGAATCGAATTGATCGAGTTTCGAGGGTGCGATGTCGAGTCGTCACGCTTCCCAAGGCTCCCCTACCTCCCTTGTCCGAATGAGCTATGTAATCGATATCGCTGTAAGGGGGCTCTCGGTCTGCGCTAATGTCACGGCCAAGCACGCCGGACGGACTACGGCGGCTACCTATAGTGGAGCCCTTGGCCGAGGGAAGTGCTTGTTGCGTCCAGCGCGAAACAAAAGATGGAAAAATACAACGCCCGACAAAACTTCCCGATCGGCAGTCGATTCGCGTGAACGCGCACCAGGCAACCCCAACAGCGACAGAGATTAACGACAGCAAAAAGCCACGGCGACGCCTGTGGATTTGAGGGCGTCCATTTCCCCTCTGAGCCGGATCACGACGATGCGTACTTCAGCCTGACCCTGAATCCGTGCCGCCGCTCCCTTGTCGGAGGCGATTGCTCAACATTCCCTCGTTTAAAACTACCGCGACTATCATGGTGCCCATCAACCTCTCCCTAAATGGGACACGGAGGCAACCCGAGCTTCATCTTGTTGTACGTCGCGCAATGCGCCTACTCTGTAGCCTTTGGCTAAGTGCTAACTCTGCGTCATCCAGGCCAACGAAGACTCCGTGTACGAACAAGATATCCTTCGCGACCCCGGCAGCGTCAAACCTTGGTTGACATATATCGACTTCAAGAGCCGTCATGGTACTTTGGTCGAGCGAGCCTTCGTCATGGAGCGGGCTTGTTCTCAGCTCCCTCGATCTTATAAACTGTGGAAGCTAGTACGTCTGTCCAATGCGGCCCATTCCCGATAATTATGCTAAGTTGATGTGCAGTATCTCGTCTTCCGAGTCGACCATGTGTCCAAACTAAATCCCGCCTTATTTTCCTCCGAGTACCGCAAGGTCAATACTCTCTTCGAGCGCGCCCTGATCCTCCTCAATAAGATGCCTCGAATTTGGGAGATGTATCTCAAGTTTTTGACTCAGCAACCGCTTGTCACTCTTACTCGCCGAACCTTCGATCGCGCTCTCAGAGCACTCCCCATCACACAGCACAACAGGATATGGGCCGTGTACCGACCCTTTGCCAACTCCGCCGCCGGAGAGACTGCCGTCAAGATCTGGAGGAGATACATACAGGTTCACCCCGAGGACACAGAGGACTTCATTGAGCTTCTGGTCCAAACAGGCCACTTCACAGAAGCAGCAATGAAATTCATCGACATTCTCAATAACACGCGGTTCAACAGCAAGCACGGCAAGGGTCACTTCGAACTCTGGAGCGAGATGGTCGATCTACTGGTTGAACACGCCGCCGAGATTGAGACTGGTCACGAGACTGGTATCGACGCAGATCTCATCATCAGAAGCGGTATCGCCCGATTTGCCGATCAGAGAGGAAAGCTATGGGCCGGTCTTGCTACCTACTGGATTCGCAGAGGTAGCTTCGAACGAGCCCGGGACGTTTTTGAAGAAGGGATCACAACGGTCATGACTGTTCGCGACTTTACACTCATTTTTGAATCTTACACCGAGTTTGAGGAATCGATTATAGGTGCTCTGATGGAGGTTGCGTCTTCTCGGGCGGAGAAGGGAATCGAAGACGAAGAGGCTGATTTCGAACTGGATATCAGAATGATGCGCTTTGAACAACTGATGGATCGCCGTCCTTTCCTTCTCAACGATGTTCTACTACGACAGAACCCGAACAGCGTCTCGGAGTGGGAGAAGAGGGTTGCGCTTTGGGGGGAAAACAAGCGGGAGATTGTCCAGACTTATACCGATGCGATTGCCGCGATCCAACCCAAACGAGCCGTGGGCGCTTTCCACCAACTATGGGCCAACTACGCCAAGTTTTACGAGCGTGGAGGTGATCTGCGCAACGCGCGAATCATCATGGAGAAAGCAGTCAAGGTGCCGTTCAAGTCTGTCGCAGAGCTGGCAGATATGTGGATTGAATGGGCAGAAATGGAACTTGCCAACGAGCACTTTGACGACGCTGTTCGGATCATGGCCAAGGCAGTGCAAGCTCCCAAACGATCTACTGTCGACTACTTTGACGAGACGCTCTCACCGCAACAAAGAGTGCACAAAAGCTGGAAGCTCTGGAGCTTCTATGTCGATCTGGTTGAAAGCGTCTCGACGTTGGAGGAGACGAAGAAGGTGTATGAACGCATCTTCGAGTTACGAATCGCAACCCCCCAGACAGTTGTCAACTACGCGAATCTCTTGGAGGAACACAAGTACTATGAAGAGTCGTTCAAGATTTACGAACGCGGCCTGGACCTCTTCAGCTACCCGGTCGCCTTTGAGTTGTGGAATCTATATCTGACCAAAGCGGTGGACCGAAAGATTGGGATCGAACGACTGCGGGATCTTTTTGAGCAGGCAGTGGAGGACTGTCCGCCAAAGTTTGCAAAGACCATCTATCTCATGTACGGCAACCTCGAAGAAGAACGCGGCCTCGCACGGCATGCTATGCGGATATACGAGCGCGCTACGCGAGCAGTTGGGGACGAAGATCGGGCCGATATGTTCAACTTTTACATTACAAAATCAGCGTCCAACTTTGGTCTACCCTCCACCAGGCCAATTTACGAGAGAGCAATTGCGGCTCTTCCGGACAACGAAGCCAAGGATATGTGCCTCAAGTTTGCGGACATGGAGAAGCGGTTGGGCGAAATCGACCGAGCCCGTGCCATTTACGGGCATGCATCGCAGTTCTGCGATCCGCGAACCAACCCCGAATTTTGGACCAAGTGGGAGCAGTTCGAAGTGCACCACGGCAACGAGGACACGTACAAGGAGATGCTACGGATCAAGCGCAGTGTCCAGGCTCAGTACAACACGGACGTCAATTTCATCGCTTCGCAGGCATTGGCGCGCAGTCAACGACGACCAGGATCGGATGATGCCGAAGTGTCAGACGCAATGGCAGCACTCGAAAGGCAATCTCGAGTACCGCAAGGATTCGTGGCGGCGAGCACTGGGCCTACAGGAGGTGCTCCCCCTTCGACCACCGTCATCGCGTCGAACCCAGATGCAATCGACATTGACGGTCTTGATGATTAACGCTATGCACACCAAGGGGCGGTCGGTTGGGTAGGTCGGGTTTCATATAGGTAGTACAGGTTATTCTCATTTGTATGTCGTTACTCCATCCAGCTTCTTCGCCAGCCAGCCAGCCAGGTCGTGCTCGGCTCTGCGCTCGCTCATCATTTCTTTCCGGTCATCTCAGCAATCTTAGCATGGTATTTCTCCTGATAATTCCGATCGATGTGGCCGTCTCGTGAGTTGGGTGTGGCATAGATGGAGCCTTTACGTTTCTGGAAACGACTCGGAGGAACCTTGGCAGCGTCTATGTCCCAGGTCAGTCTGGATCCCTGAACATGCCTGGAGGAACTACTCACCCCACTCATCGCTCAATCTGCGATCTTGCTTGACATTTTCAGCTACGGGGGACGAGTCGCCTGGGGTGATGGCGGAGTGATCCTCGACGGCCTGTTCGTGATTGCTGGGCTGCTCCATGGCGGATAGTACGCGAATAGAGAACAGGGAAGTTGTGGACAGACGAATGTGGGGTAATGGGTTAAAGAAAAGGTATAGGTCTGGGGAAATTAGGATGCAGAAACTTTGCGAGGAATTCACTGACGTTAGGGATGCCTCTATTTATGAGATGCTGTGCTACTGGCGTAGTAGGTCTGTTTGCATCTTGGTCGGGAACTGTAGCATTCAGAGTTTACCCCGCAAAGCTTCAACATGGCCTAAAGGACATCGGATTGGTCTTCATTCAGGCTAGCACACAAGGTGAGCAAGCGGTTCTCGATACTAAGGGCAATGGAGGTAATTGACTGGCTAATGGCGAGCTGGTGACCACGGGGTTACAAGCATGGCATGTCGAGGCACCTGCGTCGAAGAGCCGAGTCTTTGATCATCAGTGCCATTGACGTCATGGTGATGGTCACGAAGCACTCTTGACCAGCTGAACTTAAATGCCTATTGGTTGCTCACCTTCCAGCCATTGACTTGGTTGCACAGGGGTGCTAATCTGTCTCGGCATCGAGACTTCCATCGGGTTGAGAAAGGTTACGAGTTGGAGGAGGTCAACTATTCAGCCTTTATAGATAGATTTGTATCCATGCTCCGGCCGTCTACCATGCGCAGGTAGCTACCATTTGATACGACTGAGATATCAGGGTTTCTCGATTGCCTTCCAACCAGCGTCATCCGTCTCGTCTCAGCGATTGCACTGCCCAGTTGAGGCTGTACCGTGTTCAATGTACGTACCCAAGTACCGTTCTATTGAACTGAGATGAGGGTGTGCTCGAAAAGACAGGCTAATAAGTATTGGGTCGCCGAACCCGTGGGCGTATGACCACCTCCTTTGATGGCCCGTCCCATCCACCCCAATTGTGGCCGGTGTTGTCGCGTAAGGGAAACGACTTGGGAGGCGAAAACGTGTCGGTATCACGAAAGCTTCATCGGCCTGGTACGTACATAGATAAGCAATGACGTGCGTTTCAGCGGCGCAACAGCAGACGCCCGCACCGTCCGTGAGCTTCCAAGGCCAAATGGGACTGAGAAGATGCGGGAGCGGCATGAAGCTCCCGCTTCTTCCTAGTGGATTGGCTTGAGTTGGAAGCGATGCCATCTCTGCGACGTCCCATCAAGAATGTCGCTTTCTGGGTAAGCCAGGTACGTTGCATGAAACAACCACGAGAATAAACTAACGGTCCGGCGTCTTTCCATTCTACTGGAAGCCATGCTCTTCGTTTAGGCAACTCTTATGGTGACAATCAAGAGATTGTTCGAAAGGCTACTTCACACTGTGCTCCAGATGTCGAAGAATGAGATTATTCTGGCCCCATAATTCAATGCCCTACCCCACATCTCATTGGCCCTCGCCCTTCCAGGTCACTGCCGTGCTTCTTCGGGAGCTGACTCACACTGTGCATGCAACCCACGTCAAATCGAGTCTTTATGCAACGACCAACGAGCCAATACGGCAACATACTCGCCCCAACGATGCCCTTGGTAGGCAGCAAGGCGTGCATCCACTGAGTCACAGATATCCGAAGACTCATATTCACCCTGCGGCCTTCTTTCACGCCCTTTGCTTGATGTTCTCGCGCCCGGCTCGCCTAGGCTTTGTCATGAAAAGGAAGCTCAGCTCGTTTCTCAAGGACCCGCCAACGCAATCCGCCTTGCCCTCTGTCGCCGCAACGTCTCCCTCATTCAAGAAACACGCACCGACGGGATCGGTGGCTCCTCTCAACATGGTAACCGCCTCTATCCAACTCAATGCTCGTGAAGAGCAGCTTCGTCGGTTACTTCTCGACGTCGCTAAGTCGATTGACGAAGGCGGCCATGCCAAGGAGCCCATCGTTCTGCGTTGGGCTGGTGGTTGGGTCCGCGACAGGCTGCTCGACATCGAAAGCCACGATATTGACGTTGCCATCAACGCAATGACTGGAGTTCCCTTTGCCGAGCGCATGTGTGACTACTGTGAGACGCCCGAGGCCATCACGAAGCATGGCATCGGCCCCGACGACATTGGCAGCTTGCACAATGTTGCCCGCAACCCGGACAAGTCGAAGCATCTCGAGACGGCCATGGTCAAGATGTTTGGGCTGGACCTGGACTTTGTCAACCTTCGAAAGGAGACTTACACGGAGGATAGTCGCAACCCTCAGATGGAATTCGGTACCGCTGAGGAAGATGCCCTCCGCCGTGATGCCACTATCAATGCTCTTTTCTACAACCTGCATACAGACCGGGTCGAGGACCTCACTGGCGGTCTGGAGGATATGGCGTCCAAGGTTATCAGGACGCCCCTCGAACCTTATCAAACATTCATGGATGATCCTCTCAGGGTTTTGCGCTTGGTAAGATTCGCCAGTCGTCTGCAGTTCGACATTGATTCGACTACGCGCCGGTTCATGTCTAACGAGAGGGTTCTCGAGGCGCTCCGTGTCAAGATCAGCCGGGAACGAGTTGGTGTAGAGCTGGAAAAGATGCTCAGGGGTATGTTGAGAGGTCACCACCCAAGGCACGAGCGTGGAACTAACTCATCTTCAGGTGCCCATCCCCGCGATTCACTCAAGCTTATTGATGGACTGAAGCTGTACTCCGCAATTTTCACTGATCCGGCTCAAGAGACGATGACTATCCCCGATATTTCCAAGTGGGAGATTGCGTATGAATATCTCGAGAGCCTCATCCGGGACAAGACTCCGGGCTCTATCGGTGAAGTCCTCCTTCAAAACGAAGAAGCAACCTACTCAGCCTGGAACCTGGCGGCTCTCTCCCCTTGGATGACGATAGTTGACCCCCCAAACCCAAACAGAAAGCTCAATGCCCCTCCACCGGTCTCTGTAGTCGCTCGCGAAGGCTTCAGGGCCCCCAACAAATTGACGGATATAACCACTGCGTCTTACCGCCATCGATTAGAAATCATGCAGCTCAAGCAGGCCGTGTGCAACCGGGTGCCTTACATCAACGAACGAGACCGGTTTGGCATGGCGATCCGAGGGTGGGATACCCCAATGGGGTCCTGGCGTCTTCAGGTTCTGAACGCCATGCTTGTGGAGGCCTTGGAAGTTCTTCCAGGATGGTCAAAGAAGCATGAGAAAGGTAAGCCGTTCCTGACCAGGCATGTTGGTTCGAGAAATCACACATTAACGGCTTCTGTAGAACTGGAAGAATTCACTGCTGGGTGGCGAACCTTCCTGGACCACCTTGCCACGTTGGAGGTGATGGACGCGCCATCGCTGAAGCGTCTCCTTGATGGGCGACAGTTGGCAAAAGCATTGGGCATCAGGCCCGGAATATGGACTGGCAAGGCCTTGGATGTTTGTGTGGCATGGCAACTCCGAAACCCAGAGGAGAAGGACCCGGCAGGGGCAATCGAAGAACTTAGGCAGAGGAGTCGGGAGTTGGAAATTCCCTCGCCCTGAGAGGGAGAAGAGCAGTAGAATAACAGCTGGTCAGGTGCGGGTGTCCAAGAAAGGCTAAATCTATAGCTGCTCACCTCAATTCGTGGTGTCGCCCAGTGAGGGTAGTTTGCAATAATGTTCGAGGGTAGAACACATCAATATACTCAACATGAGAAAATTCTTTCCGTCTTTTCAAGTAGTCACCAGTTGAATCCCGTGGGATAGATTGTGGTGTTCGGTTCAACGTTCCGTACTACAGTGCATTTTGCCACTCTATCGGCACTGTATTTCCATCTCACCTCGCAGCGCTTCAACACCTCGTCACTGGTCGCTCCGTTTGACGTTCCTAATTTCGACTTGTCAACCTCATGCCCGACAGCTTTCTACCCCGACTGAAATTTGCATTCCAACTTCAGGTTTCACTTTACTCTTCTTCTCACGCCCATTTCTTCCCTCTCTCACGCAAATCAACAGTTTCGAATCGTTGGTGCATCAACCACCATGGAGTCGCTATTGGGTCCCGAGAACCTCAAGGCACTTCGGTCCCTCACAATCTGTAGGCCGCCGTTGCATACATACGTCATTTTAGGACTGAATGGCTAACTACGCGTTTCTCCAGACGTACCAGACCACCTCTCTCTCTCGGAGGTAGAGACTCTGCTACTCTCAGGGTCTAGTGGCCAAACGGCACGTTCATAACCCATCTCGACCACTCCGGTTCAAAAGCTAACACTACATGAATCAGAGTCGTCATAAGAGCGCTCTCACTCTGGCATCTCATCTCTCGGGTCCCGCATTCGTAGGTCAAGACAATAAGGATGCCTCTCGGATTGCAAAGGTCGTGGCAGAAAACCTGTTGTCCCCAGGTCCCGCTGCCTCAGGTACCACCACGGAGCCTTCAGCCGTGTCCCAAATGAAAACTAACCCGTGCCAGACGCAGAAATATCTGCTTTGACATCTGAAGCCGGCATCGCGTGTCTATATCTCCTCTCATCGCTGCCGTCATGCACCCTCGACGACTCGACCGTCCTCAAGCTCGTCGCCTTCACCGATACCCAGGACCCGTGGACGATAGAACAAGCCTACGGCGTAGCATGGAAGATCCTTTTGACGCACTTGAGCACGGAGAGACTACAAGACTTTGTTCTTGGCCCAGTGCTCCAGGACTTCCTCAAGCCGCTCTTCGCCAGGTCCTCCTCCAGAGTCACCGAGTCCGGCCGGCCCGATCGCTACTACGGGACGACGGACCCGCGCAACCAGCAGACCAAGACGGCTTCGTGGAAGACGAGTGCTCCTTGGGCCATCACTACGACCCGCTGGGCTGTGGAAAGATCCTGTGTTCGTTTCTTCCCCGCCCCCCTCTCTCCCGAAATGGTGCCCTGAATCACTGACAAACCCCTCTCTCACAGGAATCCATCTATCGGAACAATTGGCCACTCTTCACCCCGGTGATACTCGCATTAGCCGAAGACGAGTCCGACGAGGTCAGGTTCAGGGGTCTCCAGATCCTGACCTTCTTCATCTGCAAGTGTCCGCCTGCGGTCCTCCACACCACGGGCATCGGCTCCGTCTTTGAGGAAGTCTGCTTTTCTGCCCTCCTCCATCTCCCCAGCATCACCCCCGAGGATGAGTCCGTCAAGATACTCACGTGGGCCTTCCGAGCGCTCATCAAAATAGCACACGGTTACGGCCATGATCAAGGCAGCGCGCGTCGAGAGTTCCTGGACAAAATGCTGCGCGAGGGTGTTTTCGAAGCCTACTCCCACGCCTCTCAATATCCCCGCATCGTCGAGGTTCTGTTGGAAAACATGCAATTAATTATCGAAAGCCTGGGTATCCACGTAACGAAGCATCTCAAGGTACAGAACTGCGCCTTTTCCAAGAAAGTCACCAACATCGCTAACACGGCAAGTAGGCCATCATTTCAATCCTCTCGTCAGTCATGGAGGATCCCTTCGCCACTGCATACCCTCCAGCTGTTATCGCAGCGACAAAGGCCGCGCAGACTATCGTCACCACCTGCTGGCCTCGTTTGTTTGGAGGTGCCAACTTCGAGCAGATCATCCGCTCGCTTTCTCTTTGCTGGCTGAACCTCTGCGAAGACGCGGATGCCCCGAGGGCCGACGACGAGGCTTCCGTCGCCATATCCAAAGCCTTACTCGAGACATCCAGGAGGCTCGGAGCAATTTGGGACCGAACGCACAAGGCGTCCTCAGAGGGCATGAGTGAGGTATTTCGCAAAGACCTTCGTCTGGTCAAGTTGTTCCCAGCATTTCTGGGCTAGGATGGGATAGGTGCAAGCAGGATGCAGTGCTATCAAAGGACAATAATCAATCGAGGGGTTGCTGCTTAAAAAAAGACTTCCCACGCAACCATTTCCTATAGGCCTTGTACCTCTTCTTCGGCCCATCCTCTTCCGTCACCGTCAACGGATTCTCCCCTACCTTTAACAGTTCAGCGTAAACATTGATTTGGTCTTCGGTGCCCTTCACCATGAGGCCCTCGTCTTGCCACCCGCCATTGACATATTCCTGGTACTCCGAAGAGTCAATGTCCACTGGAGTGTCGCTCGAAACCACCAGCGGGAGGTTTTGGGGGTGCTTGATGTACCGCTCGTAATCTTCCGCTTCTTGCTCCTTGACAGATGGATTCAGCGAGTCGTGGACAGCCTTGGTAAAGGTCCACTGTGCGGCTTTGGACTTATCAAGCGCGCTCGGCTTTGTCTGGAAGGCTTCCTCGCTGTCCTTCAACGGCTGGCCTGGCTCCTTTCTGGCTGCTCCATCTTCGCCCGCACCTGTCTTCTCCTGCACTGGTTGTAGCCAACGGAGGCCCATTCCCCTTGTCGGGGGCCGGGCGAGAGGGTCATCTGGTTTCATAGCCGATCTGATCGGGACGGCTCCGTTAATGGGTTCGGATTTGGATCGCTTCTTCACACTTGAATCAATGTCGCCCTCAGTTCGAACGCGGAACGGGCTCAGATCGTATCGCCCGTCTTGAGTGGATTTGAGGGGAATGTACTTGATGGTCGAGTTCATCTTGTATGCAAACATCTTGGGGAATGATGACAATGTTGAGGGGCGGTAGTACTCCAGCCAGTAGTCGTCGAAGAACTCGATGGGATGAAAGCGTGCAATGTCCCGACCCGGCACGTATGGGGGAACCTTTCTTTCCTTTAGATGAGCGACCGTGAACCAGTTGATGTAATCCCGTTTCGGCTTCGTGGACCAGTTCCGCGGGTCGACGTGGTGAAGATAGTAGTCGGTGGAGAGGTCCCAGAGCATCGGCTGCCCTTGCGCGAAGATGTAGTTGCCCAGAAAGAGGTTGTATGCCTCCTGCCGCTGGTTGTCCAGAAACGAGTTGTTGTAGTAGCGCTTGAAGCTCTCAATCATGTCTCGGGAGTGACTGGTCCACTGGTTGATCTTCCGGTACGTCTCCATGGTGTTGACGAGCTGAGAGCCGCCGTACTGCACGGCAATGGTATCCCCGTGATCGTGCCACATGTGTGTGAATAGGTTAACGGCGTCTGTATCGTACTCGACCGACTTGTTCTCCAAAATGCCGAGAGCATGGAGCTGGTGACCCAATGCTCGCTTCCCAATGACAAACTGAGCTGCGTTGGTACGATCCAGGCAGTCGATACAGTTTGTTCGGGCGACGCCGTTCTGGGCAGTCATCGAGCTTCGGATCCCGTCTCCATTCTGGAAGAAGCCCGTGGTGTTGAGAACCGACTCGGCAATCAACTCCAGGTTGCCTATGACGTCGCCGCCGCGAACCTTGGATGCGCGACTCATGTCCCAGGCTTTGTGAATGATCTTCTTGTCTTCTGGAAGAAACTGGTTCAGGTAGTCTATGGCCCTGGTGTACTCTTCCAGTAGCTTCGATTCTCTTGGTTGGCGCTCCTTGGCCTTGATGAGGTTGACGACGTAAATAGGAGCCCCGTACCTCTCGAAGAGGTTATCGAAGTGCAGCGCGGCCGCACCATAGAACGGATCGACCAGGTTGAGCTCTATGGGAGGTTTTGGAGTGACCCCTGTGTTGTCTTGGGTCCAGTACAGAGGTATACTACCTCGATGTTGGACGTACGAAGTATATTGCGGACTACAGTAGAGCTGGGGGCCGGGGCTATGGAAGGAGGTGGTCAACGACTCGGCGACAATTTGCTCCGTCTCGACATCATTCGCAACGTATCCCTGGTAAAACACATGTGTCAGCTTTTCAATCGTTCGTTCTAGTCCAGCAGCGAGGATGCCATACCAAATCATTTGCTCCTCGTTTCAAAAATCGCGCCCCCGCGAAGTATCGCGAACGCCTCGCAATGACGGTGATGTGCGCAGTACGCCCGTAGATGGAAAGAGCTACACTATCTTAGTACACCTTCAGCAACGGGCTATCTTAGAGTCAGTCTAACCGGCCTGATCAATGTAGCCATGGATGATGGGCCGGCACCAGTCGTACGGGTCTCGTAGATTGGCAACGGCAGGCTGTAGTAGGTAGTCATTCCACACGAACATCGAGTTGAAGTTGTCGTCAGAAGTTGAAAGAATTCCTTGGGCAAGAGCTTCTCGCTCACGTATGACATTGTGTTGCAGGGTTCGAGTGATGTCGTACGAGTAGCTGTAGTAGAAGGATCTCGTCAGATCGAGGTTGTTGAGAATGCCAAGAAACCGCTGTTCCTCTGTGTTCTTCGCGTCGGGCTTGAATTTCCGCGGAGTCAAGGGAACAAGCTCGGTTCCCTCAATCTGATAAATGTAGTGTCCTCCCACCATGGCCACGGTGCTCTTCTTGGTGATCAGGAGCATATAGTATGGCCCCGTGAACTTGATGAAGCCAAGCAAACCCCACGTGGTACACCGTAGCTTGATCCCGCCGGTGCCGCGATTCCCATCATCGATGGTGTCCAGTAGCTGGTTCGTCTCCTTGAGGCTGTACACAATCTTGTCGTCCGTCATCTTGAGCTCGGCGCCCTCGGTGGTTCGGTCGATCTTGAGGATTCGATAGCGCTTCTCGCTGACGTCGACGCCTACAATGTAGTATCGACTAGCCGTTTCGTACAAGCTAAACTTGTGCATCTTGTATATGAGACGATCGGGGACTCGTTCGTCGAATGCATCCTTGGTCGCGCGCGACGTGGGATCTGGACTGGTGGTACGGACAAAAGGCTTGGCCACGGCTGGTTCGTCGTCGTTGTCATCCTCGCCAGCTCGGTTGTTGCCTCTCGCGGCTTCCGACGATAGAGGGCTCGCGGCTCCATTATTCTGTAGCAACGGGAAGACGGGCGCGTCGCTATCAACGTCGGGGGTGGTCGGTTCGGTGACTGTAGGCGCTGGGCTTCGCGAGTCTGCGACGCCGGACTCGGACATGCTGGCGATGCACGTCGGGAAGCGGGCTAGGCGATTGATTACATGTAAGATAAAGACTCGGAGAGGCGAATAGGGGAAATCAAATGAACAAGGAGCCTTGGTCTGTTGGCGCTGGGAAGTAAAGAGAATGCGATTGGTGTTTGGGGAAGTTGTTCGGGGCGTGCTCCCCACATCCACCTTCCACAGCAGCTGCGAACCAGACGTCACATGCAAAGAACGACGGTTGTGAACCTTAGTCTAGATGACGTCAATGTTTCAAACAAAGAATCCAACAATTCGAGCACTCTCCTGGTGTATGTATTCGTATTGCTAGTTAAGATTTGCTCTAATTTATACAGTAAACTCCTAATATGGTTGAAAATCAGCAATCGCCAGTCGTCCTTTTATAGCCCATCGGGAAAGTATCTCTTGGCTAGGTCTCTCATTAAGAGTCCTCCGCCGCCTCCTTTTTCTTCTCCTCCTTCTCCTCTTCCTCATGCTCTTCCCCCTCTTTCATCGATTTGTCGCCTCCGACCTCTTCTGCCGCCTCAGTCGGCGTTGAATCCACTGCTTGCTCACTTGACTTTTTCACTTCATCTGCTTGCGATTCCTCTTGGGGTTCCTCCAAAGCGAGGTCGCTTCGCAGATCCGGGAGGAAACGATCAACCCTCTTCCAAGTCTCTACCCAAAGTTCCTCCTTGGAAGAATCCTTTCTCGGTGACACAAGGTATCCGCTGCTCGCCATGAAGAGAATGACATTCTTCAAGTTTTCGCGGACTGCTTCCTCCTATATCGCAAACCATTAGCCATATTCCGGATAGACTCTGCAAACCAATTTAAACTTACCAGGCTGTCACCCTGACCACTATTCATGAGACGATCCATAATCTCGATGATCTTGACCCAGAGATCGAGCATCCCATCCCATTCGGACAAGAGTACCAGGTATTGCAGGAATACTTTGCACAGAAGCGATGCTGACTGGACTCTCATCTCACTCATTCCATCACGGTCCGACGAAAACACCTCTGGCTTGAGCAGCCTTAGAATCAATGGGAATAGGACTTTGCCGAAAATGGCGGTCCACTCTTTGGGGTCGCTACAGACGAGTTCTGGAGAGAGAAGAGATCGTTGCAACGCGGAAAAGGCCAGCTGCCGCACATCACGGCACGGGTTCGCGCATTGGTTGGTAAATGCCTGGAAAATGGGCAACCAGTAGGCGGACCAAGCTATGCAACCAAGTTAGCCATGTTCTTGCCCCATTGTGCGATGCACAGCAATGACAAACCTTCGCTGGTCTCAAGCTGAGACTGTTGCATGAGATGAGGGATCCGAGCGGTTAGATTGTACAAGATATCCACCGCCTTGCACCCTCTGGTGACGGCCTCGGAATTCCTACAGACGATTAGCTTCTATCCGCATTCCACGCGTCGTAGACGTGACATACCGCTTGACGGCCTTCTTTTGCGGCGGCCGTCTCTGCTGCTGTTGACGAGACCCGGTTCTCCGGATCGGGAGTTGGACAGGATTTGCAGCGGTAGCAAAATCATTCAACAGCAAGACAGCAGCCTCGTAGTTGTCCGCCAGGATCGCTTGCGGGTCACCAGTAATGCCTCTTTCCAATATACCAAACACCAACGCAGCCGACTCTGGCCTTGCAGCGAGAGTGCGGAGAATGGCCCAGAAGTCAGGAGACGTCATCATCTCGCGCCTCAGTGAGCCAGGCTCATCAATACAAGAGCCAAGGCCTGCCAGAGCGAGATCAGATGTCTTACCCAACGCATCTTGAGACAGGCTTGAGATAGTGTGAAGGAGGAAAGGGACGTTAACGAAGTCGTGATCCTTCTCGTCTACATTAGCACGTATATCGTCTCCAATCTCACATTGACTTACATAGCTGGCTTTCAGCATGGTCAGGGCATAGAAGGCTGCCCTGGAAATTGTGATTGGGTGGTGCTGGCTTGAATCCCGCAAAACATCCTGCAGTGTATCGAATACCTTCTTGCCGATCTTCTCGATCGTTTCCGCATCCCTAGTTGCCAGGATGGTGCAAAACTCCAGTATATATGTCACGGCCGGATCATACTTTGGGAGCCTTTCAGCCGGGTGTTGTCCGTTGATAGGAGGCATAGGCAGACTCTCGTGTTTGACGCTGATCACAGTCGTGCTGCTGTCCTCAGGTAGCTGATCAAGAAGGGATTCGACAATGGAGGCGGTAGCCGACGCATCAAGCTTACTAAACACACAAGACTGTTAGAAATGAACCGCAGATGGGATAGTGGTGGCGTACGCAATGTTGTCAAAGACGGCCGTCATGTTGCACGAATTTACACAGTCGATTGTGCAAAGAGTGCTCTCAAGCTCCTCGTCGGAAGGCTCCGGGGGGTCGTCTGCGGCATAGCTCGAGATGTACGATGTGAAGGCTGAGAAGAAGCCAGCGTCCGTGTTCCGAGCCACACGATCAATGACTTGTGATGGGGTTTGAAGCGGAATGGCTGGTACGGGCAGAGAGGGGATAGTGCTCGGAGAGAAGGAGGGAATGAGTGAGTTGGTGAACAGATTCAGCCAGATGCGGATAATCTGGGCGAGTTAGCAGGTATCATGACTTGGACGGACATAAACTCACATGCTTCCAACTCTGCTGGATCAGCTTCTCACTACCGGTAACAACTCGGAACAGCACGAGTGTTGCGAGCTGGGCACGAAAGTCCCTGCCCAGCTTCACAGCTAATTCGCTGACCATTACGCTACCATCACCCGCCTGTACTTCGGTGTTAAGTGCAGTGTTGAAGGGTGACTCGGTGGCCAGCGTGGTCATGTGGCTGAGGCAAAACACAATCTGGTCCAGAGCTTCTTTGTTCTGGTACTCGGTAGCGATGCGCGCGCATTCATCGAAGCCGGTGACAATTCTAGCAAACACGGCGTCATCAGAGGCCGACATGAAGACATACGACAAGGTCGACACGATGGGCTTCCAAGTAGTAGCAAACATGTCAGCATCGTAGATGTTGGTGTCGCTCATGATGAGACTACCCGCGGATTCCGTCTTGAGCAGAAGCTCCCTCCAGGCATAGTCAAAGGCATCCTTGTTGTCATGCTCCTCTGGCAAGATGATCTCGTTGGTCTTGATGGAGTCGAAGATTTTCTGGAGATATTCCGGCGTAAAGTTCTCGCCGTTGTTTTGGCCTCGCAAGTTCCTCGCAAAATCCTCCAGCTTCATTCGTTTCAACGTGGTCAAGTTTGGGTTGTGCTGGTCAGTGTTGAGTAGGATAATGGCATAGGTAAGAATGTATACAGCATCCGCGTTTGCAACCTCATCGAGGTAGTCACCTTCGCAGTACTTGTCGGCAAAACGTTCTACGATTGTAGAAATCAACTGCGCTTCGCCTGGCAGTCGGAAGGACTCGAGAAGCAGCCTCAATGCTTCATCGACTCGCTTTCCAGAAAAGTCAAAGCCGTCCACGAAAGCCACGAGGATCTCTTCGTTGCCTCTCTTGGAGAGATAGTCACCGAGAACCTTCTTCGACACCCGCGATGTGCCCTTGAGGAATTTGGCAACGGCAACAGGATCGCTGGCGCTTTCAATGATGCCCTGCTCTTCCAAGTACGCCAACCCGGCCTTGGGTTTCTCGTTAAACTTGCTTGCGCCTTGAATGATGATCTTCTTCTTCTGCCTCTGTTCCCTCAAAGCGGTCGCGTCAGAGTGATCGTCGCGGCCAGGACCATCATGCAGCCTCTCAGCAATGAACTGGATGTATCTCAACAGAGCATCAAGACACAGGGGAGGAACGCTGGTTGTGCTCCAAGTCGCCGAGTCAGGCAAAGCATTTCTTGACAGGAGCCCAATCATGTCCTCGCACAAATCAGCTCGGTCTGGGTCACAATCGTAGTTGACAAAGAGCTCGGCCATGAACGTGGGCATCCTTGAAAGAACGCCGATGCTCTCAACCATAGCCTGGCGAGCATCTGGCTTCCGAGCGCTCCCTTCTAGTCCCAGCTTTGGTGTTTGGGGAATGCCAGCATACAGTGCGGGCTCAATGCCAGGCTCTCGAGGAATCTCCACCTTGGGGTGTAAGCAACCCACCAGATACGAGAGAAACAGCTCCTGTTGCAGCTTGAGAACGCCTCGACACGTCGCCAGCAAAGTTCCGGCAACAATGAGAGATTCCTGTAACAGGGCCATGTTGTCAGACCTGACCAGTTGGAACAAGAAGCAGCAAAGGCGATCTTCGGCAATGACGGCCAACGCTGGGTGCCGTGAGATGAATGGGCCTGAAACCTCGAGAGCAACGTGGATTATTCGCAACGCCATGACCCTCATCGTGTCGGTATGATGTCGATCATTGGGATCCAAAAAGTTGACGAGAACTCGAAATAGTTCTCGCACGGAAGGTAAAGAATACGGCCGCAAGTCTAGTGACTCGGTCCCGTCACTGGGATCACTGACGGTGCCTGCACCAGTCTCTGTGTCGGTTGTAGTATCTCTGCTAGTACGCTCCGGGTCCGGGGTTTCGGGCTTGGGGACTTCGAGGGCCTTGGGTTCGATGGTGAGGTTGTCGTCGACAGAGGCAGGGTCCATCTTCACGCTGTCCAGATCGTCGTCTCCTTGGTGATCCAAAGTTTCGCCATCCTCTCCGGTCTCAATATCGAGGTGCTTGACGTCTTCGAATATGATTTGGCACATTCTAACCATGGAAGCCTCGGCCGTTCGGCGCAAGACGGGGGAGAAGCGCGGCTGGGAGCAAATGGCCAAGCCACGGCCCATCATGTCGCAGACGCTCTCGTCGCTGAGAATATCACCGCCAGGGCCGGACATCATGTCTTCCATAAGGTTGAGGATCATGAGAAGCACAACCTCGACCTGTCCCGAATCGCTGATATCGAACTGGCAATGTGTAACGGCAGCGGAGAGGGATTGCATCGCCAAGGCGAATCGCGGCGACTCGGGGCAGATGAAGCCGTAGGCGAGAAACTTGCGGAGGGCGCCCAGGGCGAGGATCGTGATGGGGGCAGCGGTACCTTTGGCTTGTATTACGTGGAGGAAGGGCGCAAGGATCGAGGGCGCATCGAAAGAATGGATTTCTAGCTCACGTTAGCGACGCTGTGAAGAGCAGAAGGGCACTGTGAGCGAACCTCTAATTCCAGCAAGTTCATGTCGAAGTTTCCCGAAGCCCGCAATCATCGGATTGTCCTGCATGCTCTTGCCCTTCTGACCTCGAAGACCCCAGCGATTAGCCAGGCCGGCATCCTGGGTGATGTCGCTACTGATGCTCCCTGCCGGGCTCGGGGCCCTGCCGCCCAAGGCGGGACTGGGAGGGCCCAGGTGAATGGGATTCGGGCTCCCGCCGAGGATGGCAGAGACAGACGAGTGCGGAGAGCGCGCATTCTTCTGAATGGCCGAGGTTATAGAGATACACTCGGAGATGACCAAAGACACGGGGTCGACAGCGACGGAGACGGGACGGCTTCGATACTGCATTCTTGGAGCGATGCTGCTGCGATTTTCGAACGCTGATACGCCAGAGGCCCGAGGGCTCCCCGTGGAAGCGGGAGTTTGCACATCACGACTCATGGTCTACGGTGTGCAGCGCCCGAGGGCAAAGGCTCGAGTTCTTGGTGTGAATCGGTCAAGTGTGGTCGGTCGGCTCAGGGGGACGGTGGTCGCGGGCGCAGCGACAAGAAGGGAATCGAACAGGAGGATGAGAGAAGATGGAACCAGCCAAAAGATGAATGATGGGCGGCAAGGGAACAGAACACGTCCAGGCAGCACGAACACTGTGTCCTCTTGACTGGTGCCAAAAACCAGCTGGGGGTTTTTGTTGATCGAGGTTGCTGGGATGGGAGGTCAAGGTAGCTATCGCGTGAAGGTCGGCGGGTTGTATAAGGTGTCGTCCGAGCCACGTTGTGATTGGCCGCCCGCCATCGGATCAGGGAGATGTGTTCGCCCCTGCTGGATTCGCCGTGGGGCTGCAATGGAGAACCTCAGGGAACCTCGATGATGCCTATCTCGAATTCGCCGCCAATACATGCAAGTGGTTAAGTGAACAGGTAAGAAGCTGATATCCAACCCTATTTTTATGATTGCCCAGGAAGGAGGATGGAATCGAAAATTGCTCATGTGATTGAGAGACCTTCGTTTAGCGCTTGTACGAATACCACCTGAGGTACCTTAGATACCTGCATCATACATTCCAACGTGACCCTGCATGAACACCCAGCCTTCCAAAGGCAGTATTCGCGCCTGAGTCCATTGAATCTATGGCAAATGGAAAATTCTCCAGCAAGCTTATATATCGCTTGCGGCAGCCACTCCGCCAAAAGAGGCTCTAAACACCATAGACCTGCTCGAATTGAGAGATCAGTGACAACAAAGGACCTCGAAGCGCCTCGTCGAGTAATTTATAACGTTCGTTTTTGGTGCATTTAACCAGTTTTCCTGAACCAGACGCCTTCTAAACTGCCAGAAAGCAATGACATCACCCGGCTTTCCACGCCCAGCCTACAGCCCAGCCAGCCACCCTCCCAAAATCTAGCTCCGAACCGCTCATGCCCTGTGTATTGTACAAGTGGACGCTGCAAGATGCAGGCAATCATATGCCTAGTCGGCTCCTCTTTGCCGGAACTCGTGATGCCTTCAAGCAATCACCTTTTCGACCTTCTTTGGCTTATCTTGCCCGTTTCCCTCGGGCACCTTCTCTCCACCACGTGCTGCTTGAGCCTCCTCGTCTTGAGGGGGTTTTCTCAACTCTTGGTCATTTTGAGGCGGTTTGACCGCGTTCCCTTCCTTGGGGGGTTTGCCAGAGTCTGCTTCCTCCTTCGCAGGATCCTCGGGTTTCTTATCTCCATTGGATGGGGCTTTGGCTGCGTCCTGGTCCGCTCCTTGCTTGCTCTTGTCCTTGAGATCCTTCATTTCCTGCTGGTCTTTTTCCCATTCGTTTCTGGTATCACTGAATTCCTCCTTGATCTTACTCTCCTTCTTTTTCTTCTCCTCTTCGTCTTTCTCGCGAGCAAGCCTTTCGCGCTCCATTTCCTATTATGTGTCAGTTATTACGACCACGTGGGGTAGTTTCGCAGTCCAGCACATACCTCCATATGACGAATGTCGTCCACACTGGGTTCGTAGAGATGCCAAATGGTGTAGTGTGGGAGACCAACAACCGAGTAGCGCATTCGTTTGGCCATCTGTGGTTCGTTTTGGTTAGCATCAATCGCATTCTTCCAACTTCGAAATGCTTACCTTGCCAAAGCCTTCAGTTTCGGCATGCTTCTCGAAGCTGAAGGCAGGGAAATGACAACCCGATCGGAATACCTTGGCCTTGGCCAAGATACTGACGCCTCCAACTCCATCAATTTCCATTTCCATGTCTGGATCACCAAAAGGATCGCGAAGATAAGCAAGATGGGGCCGCCAGGTAGCATATTCAGCGTAGCCTTCAACAATGACGGCATCTTCATCCAGAGTGTCAGCCAAAGCCAGGGCCGTCTCTGACTCCTGCCATGAGTTCAAATCGTACGGCTGTTCTCCGCCGAGCCAGTCAGGCAGCGGTCTCCAGACATCTATTTCGAACGTTAGTGACATTACAGAGCCTTGTAGCTGACCGCGCACATACTGGGAACAATCACATCCTTGTTATGGCGCATCAAGTCCTCGAGAATGGTGAACGGGGCTGTTTCCACATCCACGTCCCGCCAGTAGACCCAAGAGTGATAGGGCCGTAGAGCAGCACTTAGAAGCCAGTTGCGAGCCTGTGCCATCAGCTTTCTTCGGCTGGCCTGCGCGGCGAAGCCATGACGACTCTCAACATCTTGGTTAACCTTCTGGCCAAAGTCTTTTTCGATAATGGAAATTTCGCCGTAGGGCTGTTTCGGGTCGGGGTCGGCCTGTAGCGCCTCCAGATTGTCCGACAGCACCTCCAGGGTTCGGTCTTTCGAGTCGGAAACGAGGAATGCCAGGTCAATCAAGTGATGGGGATACGTGAAGTTGTGGAGGTGAGAAAAGAACATGGCCAGATGAGGTTCCGCATCACGGAGAGGAACACAGAGCAAGATGCGTTCTTCCCGCTCCCAGCCACGCGCAGTTCCCTGAACATTCGTCAGGTCGTAGTATCGGACCGTTTCGAGTTCGAGGCCGCTGCCGGTAGAGAGGAGACCGAATGAAACGAGCGATGCGACGGGGCTCGATGGCCAGAGCCACAGGCTGAAGACGAGAAGGATGATCAGGACAACCCCAAGACGGACCAGGAGCTTCTTTCGCCGTCGCTGGGCAGGTGTCATGGCGCGGGGATGGAACCTGCGGAAAAAAAGAGGATTAGCAAAAGGGAACAGGAAAGGGACTCGGCGGCGGCCTACTTGTGTGGAGAGATGTCGAACGTATTTCCTCGAGGGTAGCCATTAGAGAATGCGCCAGCATGGTGCCGGGGCATCATCTTGGAATCCGAGGGCAAAGCATAGGACGGCATTGAGCAACGGTTGCGCGGGGACGCCCCAGCGCCGTCGTTGGATCGCACTCGGCTTGAGTCGGACGAGGTCACGCAGATGTGGCCTGCGAGCCTTGGTGATCAGAGACCGAAGGCCAAAAGTTGGATTGGTGGTGGTGATTGGGACAGGCCACGACTCGACAGTCGCGCAGCAGGAGGCGAATGCGGATCGATCGACGGGGGAAGGCCGTGGCTTGTTCGTCGGTCCAGCTCTGCCGGTTCGTCGTAAATATCGCACCGCGTGTCGTCGTTGTTGTCGGAGGGCTCACGAGGCCTCAAAGGAGGTATGTAGGAGAAATGTGGCTCCAAATTGCCAGCATCGAGAAGAAGCGAGTGGCCTCTAGGAAGTGACGAAGTGATCCCTAAAGCCAAGTGCCACAATCCCAGCCCGGACGAGACGATGGACCCCTTGGCACGGACTGGGCCAGCAATTTAGCACTGCTCTCAGCGCTGATTTGATTGGATCTGTGTCAGATAGCTTATCCTAAAATGGCGTTTTCTGGTGACATCCATGGTCGACTCCTGATGGCACGGTGCATCCTTGGTACAACATCTAAGCACACGTTATGCGCAGTGATGCTCGTCTCAGATCTCGTATTACATCTCAAGGAACACGTCCCACATACGACCGACGGATGCCAAGCCCAGGCTTCGTCCTGTTTGGGGGGTGATTAAGGATTACAGACATCACAGTCGCCAGCATCGACAGCCAACTTTAGAGCCATGGACAAAGGGGGCGAACGTGTCATTGGCTTCCAAATAGAACCTTGAAATGGGTTCTACGTCAAAGGACGCAGAATTACAAGATGGCGGCTGCTCATTCATACTGCAAGAACACAGTCAATCAACTACGAGGCGCAAAGACTACTAATGCTTAACGATTATTCCTTCGCAAACTGTTAGCCAGTGTCTTAGTACATTGGCGACAGGTGAACGACATGGGGGAAGGCGGAAATCAGACAAGCCGTTTTACTCAGTCATCCGGACCGGCCCTGTCTGCCCACAACCCAAAACGGATCGCGAACATTCAAGGCACGAAAGACAGCATGACGCCATGACAGCAACTCCACAACCGGTCATTATCGCTCTGACGAGAGACTATGGTGCGGGAGGGTGACTCGGCCAAGATGGAAGTCGTTGAATGGATAGAACTTGTGTCATCATACAATAGCACCCCCATGAATCCCCATGAGCGTTCACGTAATTAATACTTACATGATAGTGAAGCGTAGCAACGAGAACGCCGAACAGCGGGAAGCAATTGAGACCTATAATGTCATTAGTTTCCAGTGACAAATAGGTGAGAGGCAAAAGACGACAAAATATATCGTATCAGAGATCTTGGTTTGGTAAATTGGGGTCATCACAAAGTTCAGTAGCAGAACTGAATGAAAAGGTTTCTCATCATCGACAGAGGGCAGGTGAAATTGAGAGGCAACACTTACAAGTTCGAGAACTTCGATCACGAGCATAAAAGAAATCCAATGTTTTGGGATACTAACCAGAGTGCACTGTTACAGGTCAGCACGCGATTCGCAACAAATCGCTCCGACAAAAAAGGTGGCCAACGAGAAAAGAAATCAGATGGTAGTGCATGTTGTTCAGGCGCTCAGGAATCGCGGGAACAGTGGTGTGAAAATTCATCATCTGGGGAGAGGAGGGAGAATGTCCGGGTCTCGCATACCTGAAATTGGAGACTGATGAGCGTGCTAATCAGTCAGCTTCATTGCCAGTCATCAGGTCGCCATGAAATAGCGACCTTCCACTTGGAGTCATTGCCAACACAAGATGTTCTCCAAAGGGCTGTGTTGTTGAAGTTGGGAAGAGATTAGAAAATATTTTCAGTTGAACGGAGAATTTGAAGGGTATATGAACGGGTCAGTGGATGACTAATCGATCCTGTTAAAGCGGTATTCCCGCATAATTGCATTTTATGAGAGCACACGGAGCTCCCCTGTTCATCTCCACTCCCATGGCAGGTAAGAAAGAATCTAAGAAAATCATTCCCAGAGACTTTGATACCTTCGTGAAGGACCAAAGTTTTCGACGATGACGGACCGTCGACGCATTAATGGCCCTGGAGGTGTCACTGTTCCCCCGATATACGAGGAAGATGATGGCTCTCTTTCCGGCCGCCGTCGTGGGCCGAATGAAATCCGCTCCCAC
Source organism: Thelonectria discophora (assembly GCA_911649645.1). Taxonomy (NCBI): domain Eukaryota; kingdom Fungi; phylum Ascomycota; class Sordariomycetes; order Hypocreales; family Nectriaceae; genus Thelonectria; species Thelonectria discophora. The sequence goes on from CAJVRK010000012.1 coordinate 3,967,931, forward strand.
TGTAAGAGGTTCCCAGCTGCAGCAGTACAGTTGAAAAGATGCTAAAAGGCTCCTCAGATCTCAAGACGGGAGTCACAACATCAGCATCCGGGTCAGCATATCTCGAAATTGAACCTCAAATCAGATCCGCGAGCAAAGGCATGAAACTTACGTGCACCGTTCATGGCCCAAGATCCCTACCTCGATCAGCTCCTTTCTCGCCGCACATGGTCCTTTCAACTCATGTGAAGTTCGCTCCGTTCGCAACGCGGCACCGAAGAGGCTATCTGAAAGATTCCAGTGAGCGGGATCTCAGCACTCACCTCGAAACGGCCCTCAGAGGTGCCCTCATCGCAGATCGATGGCCCAAGAGTGGAGTTGACGTTGTGGTCACCATTGTCGAAGGAGACCAAGCCAGACAAGCGGCGGCAGAACAAGGAAGTGAAGAATGGGACATGATGAATGTTCTGAGCGGCTGCGTCACAGTGGCGGCTGCGGCGCTCACCGATGCGGGCATCGACTGCGTGGACACCGTCGCTGGCGGAGTTGCTGCACTTGTGGCTGGAAAGAATGGCAAAGAGCCAATCATGGTGCTGGATCCCGTTCCGTCAGAACATGGAGCGATTCTGGCCGCTTGCTGTGTGGCATACCTCCCCTCACGAGACGAGATCACCAACTTGTGGCTCAAGGGCAGCCTACCCGCATCGGACGCCAACCTGCACCGGACACTTGTTTCTCATGCGGTACATGCCAGTAAAGCGGCCAGTGAAGCAATGGCAAAATCCCTTCTGGAGGAAACGTTGGCAGGTTGAAAAGGAAATCGCTCGCCACCTTTCGAGAAACGCGAGAAAGTTAGTCCCAAGGTCGCAAAGCGAATCGGAGGTACTCCTCGTGCCTTACCTCTTAATCTTCAGGCAAAGTACCCTTCAAGGGGGTAATGCTTATTCACGGCAAAGATAATAACCATCTAAGGAGCCGTTCATATTGCCAGGTCCTCCAAGCGTCAGGACCAAAACCAGCCCAGCCTACAGGTACCATGACGTAGGTAGTCACAACCTTTGGCCAGAGCGGAGGTGTCATGTTACTCCCCAGCTATAATGGCGGGACACGGTCGTTTGTGAAGCATAAATAATATCACAAATGAAATACCGAGGGCTTCAGAATGGTGACTGTGTGTGTACTCTGGCTGCCGAGTAGGTACGGAGTGCTTTCCCTCGCTCTCCCATAAGTGCCTGTCCGCTGCCAAATGCGCAATGACCAACCTGAAGCGACAAAGCGGTTCACTGTAGACTTAAACCTGCCAAATCCATACCACAGTCAAGCAGCTTGCTAGAGGGCCATCCATGTCCAGCTCCAAGATATGTCAGCTGGAGTCGGCATCCAGTCTAATCAATACTTGATTCTTGAAAGGCTTCAGGGAGGGGGTGCAGGACGCTTGGCTGAGCAAATGTACCTGCCCCAGGCGTAATGCCAGGAAGCGCACCTAACTTAGAAGGGACGCTACCTCATTTCTCCACTCACTCCCGTCGTCAACAACACGCCGACCTTCGTCCTTCCATCCCGCATTCGCAAGGGGCGGACACTTCGCAATGCCATATTCTGAATCCATCGAGTCCTGATACCCTTTTTTGATTTGGCCGAGTTGCATAGCTCCCCAAGTTCACGACCCGACCTGCCTCCCGAGGCACCGAGCCCTCTCCCCAGCCAACTTTCGCGCTCTCGGGGCGTTCCAGCAACCATCCATCTAGCTTCGTCGTCGCATTATTCCGAGATCCGAATCTTAGCCGTTCACAAAGGCCATGGCCATCGAGGTCTTCGAGTCAACGCCATCGTCGCCGAGCTTCGCCATCCCGTCTCTCAACTCCAGCACCTTTGCCGCCGGCTCGTGGTATAACCTCTCCGCCTGGTCCATCAATGTGACTCGCTATGCGCCACTCCTCGAGGACCTCGTCTGGGCTGGTCCCCGAATCGTGAAGAAGCTCGGCTGCTATCTTTCTGTCCCCGATACCTTCGATCCTCCTGTCCACCGGTACATCCCCGAGCCTGCCGACGCTGCCGCCCTCCATCCCGATCCCGCCGCACGGTTACAAGACGTAATGGAGCCCCTCGTCGCTCGCGGGGCTCTTGCCGAAGGTGCTCTCGACAGCTTGGTTACCAATTCGGTGCCTGTACCGCCAACACCGCGCATATCTGTCGATGGTGCCCGTGGTCTGGGAAGTATTTTCGGCTATGCCACGAGCAAGTGGGCATTGTGCTGCATTGCCATGGCCGTGATCCTAAACCGAACTCACATCTTTGCGGCAACTCGCAGACGTCTACGCCTCCGATGGCCCACGCGACTTGTCATTCGGTTCCTTCCCGTCGTCTTTCTGGTTATACAAGCTCGACACCTACTCCAATCCATTCAATGCCAAACATCGCCCGACTTCGCCGAACTACGATGGAGGAACGCAAGCAAGAGCTCGGATCTCATGTTTTCACAGACCAACGTCTTCCTGAATACTGTCAGCTCTGTCCTGTTGTTTTCACCCAGTGATGAACAGTCTTGCCTAGCGGTCCGTATGATTCCCAAGGATGGATCTGGATCAGCTCGTGAACTCTCTGGGTCCCTGCATCTCCTATGGCCCCTCTTCGGGACCTTCTGCATGAGCCAGTTTTTTGAAACCATCTCTTGTGCAGTGCACGGCAGACCGGTTGCTCCTGAGACTGGTATGACACTATTTGAGCAGTCTCTTGCCTTTGCTGAGGCTGAAGCTGCTATCAGCAATCAGCTCGGCTGGGGCGTTTTCTCCAAGCCTCGACCTACCGAAGAAGGCTCGACTGTTCTTGGGAGCGCCATTGCCCTAAGCCGTTCCATGATCATGAAACGAGTCAACACGCCCCCAGAAGTTCTTCTTGTTGCATTTCTCTCGGCCATGACGCATATTACTAGCCACGTGTTGGGCATACTTGATATGCAAGCCAAGTACCGACTCGTCAGTACAGGATTCTGGGGCCTCTGTTTCATGGGCAGCATCGTGTGGAGCGCCGTTACCTTTGACCTAGATAATCCTTCTTCTCAGGGCCTTCTGAGGTTTCCGACCGTCTGCATTGTCGGTTTCGTACCACATGTGCTCGTCTTGATGGGCATCGCCATGTGCGTTTCGATCTACGGTTTAGCATTGCTGCTTTCTGCCCTATCACCACCTAATAATCAGGACACGGCCGCCATGACCTTTCGTCAAAGGCTCTCCCATGCTCATGAAAACATGCAGGCAAACGTGTCGCTATCAGAAATTCGCATCACTCGAGAAATGGATTTCTACACGGCCCTACTACGGACCGGCTTCGGCGCCATTACCATGGCGAGTGAGGCCGTCTACCTCAACGAAGATTCCGGCCTCAGCATCAAATGGCGCACGTGGCTCGAGGAGGAGCGATTCAAAGAAGTCGAGGAACTGCAGAGGAAGTTCCTAGGTAGCGGGATGCCAGAGTCGCGGAATGATCAAATTGGTGTCATTGGTCTCATCCCTGTCAAAGGGGGTCCAGCTATTGCATCCAACGGGTTTGCTCGAGAGCGAGCTGCACAGAAGATCCCCAAAGGACGGGGCGAGAGAAGCCTGCGCGTCGGCATTGGAGCTTCAGAGAGGAGTTCGCGATGGCTCATGGCTTTTGAATTTCTTTTGAGCATCAATAAGCTCTTAGCAAGACTGGGTGCCAAGTGTGGGCTCTGGTGCCTCGGCGCATTGCGAATTCGATACCAACCTGCTTGGTTACTCTGGCTTGCTCGACATCCCAAGAGCATCAAAAACCAGAAATCCACCGATCGGAAGGAAAGGCGATCTCGAGGAAGCTCGCGCTTTCCCTTTAATGAGAATGGACGAATCCCACGAACCGATGGCATTGATGTGGAGGCTGAGTTCAGGCGAACCGCTCAAAACCAGGACGAAGAAGCTCTCGACAGAGACTTGTACTCGTACTGGGCGAAAGGTGGATGGTGGGGGTCAACCGACTCCAGCGGCGACTTCGAGCCACACCCAGATGATGATGACTTTGATACTACGAGTGTCATGTCCATGTCAACGACGGGCGGTGACTCGGAGGATGAAGACGGCTGGGAGTCTGAAGGCGATGGCCAGCGGACACCGACACAGCGCTCGCCACGACTGTCGGGTCGAAGCACACCGTTTGTCGACAGCCCAATGCAAATCTCGGACCTGGCCCGGTTGCTGCATCCCAGCAATCCGGATGAACGAGAGGAGGCCAAGAAACTGTCGGCTCATCTCCAGGACAGCGGTATTATGACGCGATCCAAATACCAGCGCATGGAGCAGATTCAGCGAACGAGAATCCTGACGACACCTGGGTCCGGCTTGCTTCACCAAACAGGACGCCCCTCGGCAGCGCCCACAAACCGCAACACCAAGCTGAGCCCAGACGAAGAGGAGCGGCTCTTGGAACAGCTGCTTCTCTCGCGACGGCAGGCGGGGACAGCTAGAAACAGAAGCTCCACATGGGAAGAGGGCGGCACTGGGTTCGGTAGCGATGGGCCTCAGTGTGTCGTGTGCCAGAGCTCTCCGCGGACAATCATAGTCTGGCCTTGCCGATGTCTGAGCCTCTGCGACGACTGCCGCGTGTCTTTGGCCATGAACAACTTTGACAAGTGCGTTTGTTGCCGCCGGGAAGTTATCAGCTTCAGTCGCATCTTCGTACCCTAGCCTTGGAGGCCAGATGGAGCACAGAAACATCCGCTCGAGGGAGTTTGGGGGGGTTCTGCGTGGAGCATGTCTGGACAAAGAGACGATGATAGAACGACGCGATGGTCTTTTGGTTTTATTACTACGTTTTTCATTGCTGGAGCTGATCACGGGGGTCATTGTCACATATTCGTACCGAGAACCCAGGAGCGGAGCCGCTATAATTCACTCAGACAAGCCCAAATTGACGCTTGTGGAATATTTATTCTATCTCTACATGGCAGCCCACTCAATGCAAAAGGTCCGCACTCCATCTCGTGGTGATGTGTCTATCTCGGGTTCCTGGCCCCCTATCAAGAAGGCCTTCTTCACAGCGGTTGCGAGACGGCCACCGGTCACGATGTCGAGAACCGGAATCTCCTCGTCCCACTCGTAATGACTTGCCATGAAGTGGGCGTGGAACCGAAGAGGGTCCCCAGGATAAACGCTGTACTTGGCGCCGAAGCGCAAGCCGGGAGTCATGTAGTACCCGGAGCTCAACAAGAATCGGCAGAGGGGGCCCTCGGCGGGTTGGGATGTCCCGGCACCCTCATAGACGGTTGACGAGATTAGTGCGCCACTGGACGTAGGTGTGACGCCGAGGGACTTGACCACGGCGTCGAGTTGAGGGGTGGGGGAGTGTGATGGATTACTAGAGAACAGTGATTCGTCATCATCGGCTTGGTCGGCATCTTTGAGCTTCTTGGGCCGCGGTGCAGAAGACGCCCCGCGGCGCTCGGCAACCTCTGCCATCTTCTTAGCATTCTTCTCGGCCAGGACCCTCTGGGCCGCCTGCTTCCGCGCCCGGAGGGAGTCGAGGTAGGCCCTCCTCGCCGCGGGGTCGGGGTTCCGCAGCACGAGCTGGTGAGCGGCTACGTCGTCTACGAGATAGGCCGCCCCGCGCCGGACGAGGGCCTCAGCCTCCTCGGGGCGGAGCTCCACGGGGAGGCCGAGGAAGATGTTCTGGGTGGGCTGCTGGGGTGCGGTGCCGACGAGCGTGCCGTTGACGTTTTCGGCGCGGCGGAGGAAGCCGACCGTCTCGGCGTCGAAGACGAGGTAGCGCCCGGCGATCTTGGAAATACGGACGGGGGGTGGAGCTGGTGGCGAGGAGGCAGCCATGGTGGTAGGTTCCTGTAATGAGCAGCTTGGTAAGCAAGGAGCTTCGTTTTTGGTTTGCAAGTGGGAATTGAGCAACGGTGAAGAGCAAGACAGCATCATAAGTCGTCTTCGTAATTTTATTATGTGTCGTCACAGAAGTTCAGTGGATTGACAGATAATAATGTCATAATCATTGTGTCTTTCGGTTGAGAGAAGGGGAAAAGGAGATGTTTAAGACCTACCATTGATCGCGAAGTTTGTTGGCCAGAAGGAAGGAAGAAGAGTTTGAAAGGAAGCTTGTTGAAATAGTAGAAAATTTCAGCTTGGTGGACCTTGGGCAGGTACCGAGGTACCGAAGTGGTCCCCCGATAAGATAAGAGGTTGCTCCAGGGTGACACTTAGAAGATGATCCTCGTAAGGAACCGACCAACGAGATACCGCGTCGCAAGAATGCCCGGATGTATTAGAGGTGTAGGATTCCTGCCGTTGATCAAGCTTTAGGTCGAAATCAAAATTCAAGACCCTCCTTCTTGGGCTCTTTGGCCTTGGGTGTCCTTTCCGACGGTTCTTCATCCCCAACGGGTGGAAGACTGAAAGGCGTAATCACAAGACCGTTGGAGCTACTGAGCTTGAAAGAAAGATCTTCCCGACTCCACGTGCCTTCCAACCCCCCTCCTTTCTCGTGAAAGATGGGCAGGCTGTGAGCTCGAAGCAGGCCCTGGCCCTTGTCTTCGTTGCCGGGCTCTCGAGCGATAGGGGCTTGATGTTGTAAAGGGATCAACTCGAGCACTCCGTCGGAAAGCAACTCCATCCACCTCGTCAATCCCGAAGACCTCGGGAAGAGAGTTATGGGCACGGTGAGGAAGGCGATGAGTTGCGTGGGGAACTGGCGTAAAAGCGCCCTGAGGGCATGCAGAAACCGGAGGATTTCGTGTGGCTGGCTGGCGACGGAGCTGTACAAGGTTGGCGAAAGAAGGCTGGGCACAACGATCCTATGGATGGTGGAAGGCGGCAAGTTCCTGATTCTCGAGGCGACGTCTGCTATGAACTTCTTGAAAGGCGCCTGAGAGGGCGATGCCAGTGGTCCATCGACGGGCGAGGCGTAGAGCTGGCCTTTGACGGCGCTTTGCTCGAGGCGCTTGGAGATGTCGAACGCATGGCAGAAAGGTGTCGCGCCCTGCCCGGGGCCCAGCGAACCTTGGGGTTCTGAGACGGGATTAGTCTTTGGCGTCAAGGTGAGCGGACATGAGGGGGGGCATACCTCTGTTTGGTACGTTCCGCTGTCCCAGGGTCTCGTAACGCCATGCAATCTTCATCTTTTCATCCGAAGACGAAGAAGGCTTGCTGCTGCTCTTGGAACCACTTAGGTTTCCCAGCCCAGGGAGCTCTCGTCGCCAAGCATCCCTGAACCCTAGAAGATGAACATGATGTCCCTGGACGAGCCCCTCGGCGGCGCAGTACCGTAAGAGTACACCTCCAAAATCGGTGGTTCCCGTTTCTTCTATGAGGAGAGACGTGCCTATGGGAATTCCCGCATGTCCGGCAAGCAACTGATCCAGGGATTGTGTGCCCGTTGAGGTGGTCAATCTTCCGTCGAGAGGCGATGGTCTGGTGCCTGGGGCAAGAGACTTCTCTTGCCGAGAGATGGGCGTCGAAGGCGGAGAGCCGGGTGTCCCAATGACAACGTTGCGCTTTCGAAAAGACATCTTCACGAGGAGAGAAGGATCGGAAGCTAGTGAGCAGTTGAGTGATTCTCTTGTTCTCTCTTCATTGAGACGACGTTTGTGTGTGTGGCCCCGCTAAACGGAGACATAACATTTTACGTAGTATGCAGCCAACCCCACCATTGGCCCAGAGGTACCTTGTACCTAGAGTTCCGTCACTCAAAATTGAAGCTCCATCTTTGCCATCCATGATTTTCTCGACCCTCATCAAGCCAGCCGATTCTTTCTTCTCACCCTTCAACCTCGCGCCAACCCAACTCCTCCGACCCAATCCCAAAACCACACCCACCCTCTCTCCCCCCGCGACTCTTTCACACGCCCAACATGTCCGGCGACGCAACCCTCTTTGAGGAGTCCTTCACGGTCACCGAGTACGACCAGTCAAAGTACGACCGGGTGGCCCGAATCTCGTGCACGTCGAGCGACTCGCAGACTATCATGACGCTCGACATCAACATCGAGCTCTTCCCCTGCGCCGTCTCCGACACGCTCCACGTGGTGCTCTCCACCACGCTCGCCCTCGACGGCACAAAGGACGACGACAAGGGCTGGCGCGACGTGGGCAAGAATGGCGATGCGCCCGCCACTATTGCCGACTTGTACGACTACGTCTGCTACGGAAAGGTCTACAAGTTTGAGGAGACTTATGACGGCAGCACCATGTGCGTTTTTTCTTCCTGTTTTCTTCGGAGAGTTGCCTCTTCCTATTCGAGTATGCTAACTTTGTCATGTGCAGCAATGCCTTTGTATCCTTTGGTGGCCTCCTCATGTCCCTACAAGGCCCCGTCAAGAAGCTCACCCCTCTTCGCGTGGACAATGCCTACCTGCTGGTGAAAAAATAAAAAGGAAAGGAAGCAAAAGACGCGTCATGGGAGAGGGGTGGCGGTTTTTCTACTTTGGACAGGAATGATACCCAACAAGCGAGCAAGAGCTCGAGCCAGACAAAAGAGACACTCTTTTCGCATTGGATGAACTTGCTACTCTTCATTGTGCCTCGGAAGCATCGACACCCTCTCTCCACGTCCTCTTCACGCAACCGCTCCAATGCGGACCGGGGAAGGGCAGATCCCGACGCATCCTCCTCTTGATCTGCTCCAGCTCGGGCTCGTCCTCGGACAGGATGCCGTGGCGGATGAAGAAGTCCAGCGTGACGAGGGCGCAGTTTGGCTTGAAGCGGTCGGCGGCTAAGTCCCTCTTGACGCGGTCGACGTCGCACAGCTCAAACTTCTCGGCCTCGCCGTCCTTGGGCTGCGGAACCGTGTCCTCGCTCAGCTCGAGATCATAGACCCATTGACACTCGGGGTAAATATAGTCGCTCTCGCCCATGTACCGCTCGTCGCTGATGTAGATGTACGTGACGTTGCCCACAAACTCGGTCCGGCTCCGGACCACGGCATCTGGTAAGCTGGCCTCCTCGTCTGCCTCGCGGATCACGCACTCGAAGGGGTCCTCGCCCGTCATGAGCCCGCCCGCCACCGTATTGTCCAGCATGCCCGGGAACGTTGACTTGTTGGCCGCCCGCGTCGGGACCCAGATCTTCACGCCGTGCGGTGCCGACTTGTCCCGTACGTAGGCCGTCATGTGCACACCATAGCGCATCACGCCGAACAGGCCGACGGCCCCGCGCTCGATGCTGAAGAGCAGCTCGCCGCGGCGGCCGTAGACGGGCCACAGCTCGTCCCGCCAGTCTCTCAGCAGCGGGAAGGCTCTCTCGGCGCGCCAGTGGGCCGCCAGCGCCGCCACTCGGGCGCTGCGTTGGGCTTCCGTGGGCAGCTGGAAGAGCGTCATGGTGCGGCGCTCGTCGTCGCACTTCATGTCGCCCCTGATGGCTGCGGGGGCTTTGCGGAGAGCCTCGACGACGCGGCGGAGCATGTAGCCGATGGGGTAGGATCCGTCTTGGTCCTCCCATAGGAGCGTGTAGAGCCCGTCGTGCATGGCCTTGTATGCGGCTGGGCTGGTGTCCTCATAGGGGAACCTAGACGGTGTAAGTTGAAGTGATGACGTTGTGAGTTTGGCGGTACATACACGTCGACTTCGTCGATGAGGTCAATGCTAGTCTTCAAAGACATGATGTGCAAAGAAGATTGTCGTCTGGAAGCCTTGCAAAGCGGCGATGTAAGTAGATAACTAGATCCGGCGTTGTGTGTGAAGAGAGATGGGAGCAAACACCGGGCTCTGAACTGATGGATGCGGCCTTTTATAGACAAAGGCTCTGAAAAGATTCCTCATGCACGACCAACACTTCTGGTAAGCAGTGTCAGGTGTGCGACCACAGTTGAATCAGCTTGCGCAATGATAGCGATGAGGTTCACTCTCTCGGTGAGGACGGATTTGGAGTGGTGGATGGAGCAATGATGGAAAAGGGAAGGTTGTATGGGCCAATGGTGTATGCTAGTTTTGTCGAAACATCGCGGCTCTTCCGTTGAATGCTCGGGCCCATGTCTGACAATGGGGGTATATTGAAAGAGTCTTGGATAAAACGATGTGCAACCTGCCGATTTATATTGACAAACAGGCGTTTCTTCTATCATATAGTAAAAAAGAAGTCTCTCATACCCCATTACAACAAAGGATTCCCCAAACTTCTTTCTACATGGGCCTACCTTTGTCTGAGCGGAAACTTAACTACCCTATAGCTACGCGAGAGAAATTCGGCGCAATATCCTCACATCAACACCTTCAATCTCCAATCGTCTCACAGCCACCAAGCCCATTACCAAGGACCACCTCAATTCGCATCTCAACCTACCACACTACCCATCTACCGCAATGGAATCAACGCCCCTCTTCGGCATCATCCCCGCCGGCCAACCCCTCATCACGCAACCGTCCTCGACTCCGTCCCCCACCTCCTTCGTCTACACGCTCCCGGCGTCCAAGCCCTTCTCGCACGTCGTCGTGCTCATGCTCCCCGGCGTCGCCGTGCCCCCCGGCACCGCGGCCGCAATCTACCTGGCCAGCAGCCCGGACCCGGCCGCCTTCAAGTTCCTCGGCGCCATCGGCCCGGGCAAGGAGAGCGCCGTCTTCAAGATCTCGGGCGGCGCAGGCGCATCCGGGGAAATGCTCGTCGGCGTGTCCGTCGAGCCCGAAGACGCCGTCGCCGCGCAGATGCAGCAAAAGGCCGGCGCTTTATCGACTGTGGGCGCCGCGGCGTCTTCATCAACTCAGCCCAGCACCGTCGTGCTCGCCCAGCGCATCATCCAGAACGCATTCAACTTCCTCTCCAGCTTCAGCGGCGCCGCCGGTCCCGGTGGCGTAGAGGTCGTGCCTCTAAAGGCCTTCGAAGAGTGGTGGCGCAAGTTTGAGTCTCGCGTGCGATCAGATCCGAGTTTCCTCGAGAGACGGTCGGATTGACCAGGCTTGTAGGCCAATGATTTCTATTTGCGTCGTGATTGGTGGTCGTTTGATTTGAGGATTTACGAGATAAACGGGTTGGATTGCATCACATGCATCTCACTGGAGGAAAGAGAGAATGTGAGAATAGTCATTTCAACAAGGTTTGTTTCCACCAGTATACATGTCTGAATAGTTGAATATTTCCATACTGCCTGGTTCCCACGAACCAAATCATTGCCTGCCTGCCTACTCTAGGCAATTGCCGCCAAAGCCCTCACAAGGGGAACCGTCCCGTAATAAAAAGTTCCAAAACAACACATGAACCCACGAGTTTCAAGGCACACACCTGTTGCAACTCAACTTCCACAAGTTTCCCCATAAACGCCAGCTTTCCCTTGTCCCCGTGAAACCGTTCTAACGCCAAGGTCAAAGACAATGAACCATCCTCATAACTTCCAACTCTTTGCTAATAAGATCACCGGCCAACCTCAACCTAGTCCTCCGCTAGCGGCGTCATGAATGGGCTCTTGGATCGATCCGGACTAACGTTTCGACTCCGCCGTCCAGCGTTGATGGGCTGCAGCGATGTTGACAACCTGTCGCGGCTCTCGGTACGAACCACGAGACCGGCCCGATCCATGGCCGATGGCGGTGGCCGCAACTCATCAACTCGTCCGCTAAACTTGGGAGTAGCCAATCCAGACGCGCGGCCTTGTCGAGAGCCCTCGCTGCTATCCGAGTGCTCCTCGTCCGTGTCCACGTCGCCGAGCTCAAAGTCTGACAGTTCTCCCTCTTCCATGACCCTCTCGTAACCAGTGTGTCGCCTGAACAGCTTGTTGGTGAGCGAGAAGCCGCGGCCAGGCTTGGGCCTGCCGCCACCACGACGACGTCTTCGGGCGAAACTCATCAGCCTCCTTCTCCGCTCGGGCTTGCGGAAGATGAAGGCTAGCACCAACAGGATGAAGATGAAAGCAAAAAAGCCCGACGTTGAGCTCGATGGCTTCTCCAACATGTCATCCCAGTCGTCATCGTCATCATCAGAGATAGCGGGAATGGGGACTGATCCTGCGGGCTCGAAATCGCTTGGCGTGCCAGACTCTACGTTGGCTCCGAAACCAACAGGCAGAGCGTCGCCCGACGGAGGCACTTGACCGGCGGCATACAGAACCATCTTGCCGAGGGTCCAGCTGAGTTCGACACCGTCAATCTTCTCCATGGGCCTGAACGGGTCCGAGAAGCCCTTTTCGTGGTCCGAGTCGTCCTTGGTCGAGTTTAGGCTGTGGCCACCTTCCAGGCCAATTCGGGGAATGCCAATTCCGTCATAGAGCATGTTGATGAGCCACGAGGCCTTGAAACACGCCTCGCGAGCTTCTTGGACCTTTTCCTCCGGCGACTTCTTGCGTCTCTCGAGGCTCAAGTCGTCTTCGATGTCGTCCCAGTCCTGACTGCAAAACTCCACCACGTGCTTCTGATACGTTGCGAGATCGTAAGCCTTGTGCTTGCTGCCAAAGAAACCGTGCGTCGTGTGCCAGTACTCGGAAACGCCCACAAAGTGATTGATGTCAAAGTCAATGGCTGGTACATGCTGGCCATTGATCAAACACGGGTCGTCTGCGCAAGGCATCTCCTTTCCTAGCAATGGGTACGTCTTTCGCAGACATTCGTCGAAAGTGCCCGTTCCGACCAACACAGGATCTTTGCTGGTGCCCACTACAGGTACACCTTCCAGGGTGGTCCGTAATTCCTTGGGCATGCATGGGTCGGGAAGTTCCTTTTCGTCCTTGTATTGCTCCTGCAGACTTTCGACATAGCGAGCTCGGGCCTGATTGGCGCCAAATCCAAGCCACGTCGACGTGAAAACTTTGTATTCGGTGGGAGAACCGTTCAGGGTGCGCATGCGGACCAGCTTCAAGTCGTCGGCGTGCTTTTTGGACTCGGTAGAATTGGGAGCGAATGCGATCTGGGCCGAGGCGCCGCCCATGTCGAGGAAGCCGTACGTGTGGTGGTCTTTGACTTGGTCTGCTGTTCGAGGCGAGTCAAATCCGCCTAGGAGATAGTTTGCGGCGATCCAGCCGTACAGGCCCTCCGTCTCGCCGGAGATGACTTGAATGTGGGCGTCGCAGTCGGGCAGGATGAATTTGGAGTTGGCGCGGAGGTAGGTGCACATGTTCTGGAGCAGGGCCTTTTGTTGAGTTTCGGGAAGCAGTCGCATGCCAGCCGTGGCCATGAGGTAGATGGGGGTCTCGGGGACCTTTTCGTGGGGGACTTCGTCGAGGGCGATTTCGATGAGCTCTTGGAGGTGATCGGGGCCGACGCTCGAGACACTCTCAGCGAAGGAAGAGACGCCGGGGTGGATCTTCTTGCTCTTCTCGAGCTTGATCTTGGGTAGATTGGTCAGTTCCTTGGAGTCGGCATCCTTGACGGCGGCGGCGTGGTTCTTCCACTTGTAGACGTAGAGACGGGTTCCAGAGGAACCGGCGTCGAGGATGACGCCATATTGTGCTGTGCGACGAAAGAGTTGTCAGTCAATGAACTGATGAGAGAGGACACGACAGGGCGACCGACATGTTTTTCCCATTGAGGGTTGAGCGATCAGTCAAGCAAATCGAGCTAGTTGCGTTGCGACAAGTCGATGTTTTGGTGCTGACGGTTGTCGACGGGGACAGTCAGAGTTATGAGCGAGAGAGGAATGCAGCCAAGCCACGAATTCGAGTCAGCTGGCGAAGGCAGAGGCAGAGCCACCAAAAAAAAAAAAGGTTTCAGAGTCGCCAGGTTCTGGTTCGAGACTGAAGACGCAACGACCGGAAAAGGGAGCTGGCGAGTTCCTGAGGCTTGTTTCGCAACGCGCAGCAAGGGGGTGGGTCGGTTCGTCCTCAGGAGTCGCGGCGCTGGGCGACGTGAAGCTAAAACGGCGGAACGTGCGTGAGACAGCGAGCGATTGATGATTTCGGCGACAGGAAGCGAGGGATTTGGAGTTGCAGGGGGAGGAAGGGGTCGACAGGAGAAATAAAATGGGATAAAATATAAATAAGATTAGTAGAAGATGAATTAAACGGCCGGGCAGAGACAATTGGGCCACGAAGGAGAAGAGGGAGTCTGAGGTGAAATGGAAGATGAAATGAAAAAAAAAAAAAAAAAAGCGAATGTGCGGCGATCAAGACAAGCCGAGAGGGAAGAGCGAGTGGAATTTCCGAGTTTTTGGAGAAGCTGCTCCGAAAACAACAAGCTGGAATTAGGAGGAATTATGAGGAGGAAGAAGGAACAGAGAGGGAAACAGAAGATATCGAGAGAGGAAAGGCCAACACGAGTTCAGCCCGCTCGCAAGTGGAATGGTGCAAGGGAAAAATAATGGATCGAACGAGGGCCGCATCTGCCATGATTTGACGGCCGGGAAGCGTGAGTGGGGGCGCTACGACCAAAGTACTTGCACTTGTTTCCTCTGATAAGGGAAATGTCCAGGCCCAGATCGGCGGGAAGTGGTTGTCGAGCTAGATTGGAAGGAGGAACATGAGGGAGTATCGTGTTCAAGGGACTGATTGCATTTATCTTTGAATGTGCAGCTATCGCGTTCACCAACTTATCGCATTCCCAAGTCCATTCTGCTTGCCGCCCGCTCGTAAAATCCAAAAGGACTAAAGCAAGGTACCTTGGCTGACAGCCAGTAGTATGAAGTCATTTCGGACGATCCGCGCGTTCCCAGTCAGCAGTAAAGGTGGGGGTCACACCATTCGCCAGCCAATCAAAGCACCCGCAGCGTATCTATTCTTGGAACCCGCTCGCGAAACCCAGAGAGCTTTCTTCGCCTTCCGCTTCGATGAGCAAGTCCTTAGAACACCGCCACGGCAGAACAGCCATGGCAGACAGCCGCCGCGATATGCGCCACCGAGGCAGAACACTTGTCGTCACGCTTTTGTTATCCCCTCAAGCTTAGGGGGACAGATGATCAAACAAAGTCACAAATGGATAACACTGCCTATACGCCCGCCAACGCCCGTTTTACTCCTCCCTCTCCCCGCATCAGTTATCACAGTACATTTTGTTCCACGCTTCAATCTTCCGCTTGTTCTCCTCCGAGAGCTTCCGCTTCCGAGCCGAGTTGGCCGGACCGCCGCTCCCCATCGCCACCGCCGATTCCTTGAACTTGACCTTCGACCTGGTCATCGTCTTGACCTTCTTTCGCGTTAGCGCGTCTAGGCGCGCGAGCCCCGCGTCGACCGACTCCCGCAGGCCCGGGAGATACTCCTCGTACCAGCAGCACCGCTTCCGCATGTCTTGGACCTGGAAGAGCGCCTGCTGGCCCGACATTGGTGGTCCGCCGAGATACTCCTCCGCCTCCCACCTGACGCCGTTTACGACCTTGCGCAGCTCCGAGTTCTCGCCGCGGAGGTGGTCGACCGTGCCCCGTAGCTCAGCCAACTGCCTCTGCTGGCTTGCCAAGTTGGAAAGCAGTTGGCTGTGGTTGTTGCACTTTGAGGCGTGGGCGGCATGTGGCGCATCGCTGTTGGCTTCAGCCGAGGTTGGCATCCAGCTGCAAGTGGCTTGGCTCGAGATGTCTGACATGTCTGATTGCAGAACTTTAACTGAAGAGTTTGCTTCGCAGAACGGGTCTGAGGTCTCCTCGCTCGGGCGAGGGCATAAGTCTCGGGTTGTCGTGTTTCCTCCGTCTCCATCCTTCGAGTCTCCTCCGTCTTGGTCTCCATCATGTCGGTTTGTGCATAAGTCTTTGTCTTGTGTCGTAAATTCCCCTTCCAATGGTGTAGTCGGATGTGACCCCAACGATTCTGTCTTGTGGCTCGCGAGCTTGTGTTTGTGTATCTGCACTTGGCGGTTCGCAAACGACAGATCGCTGTCTGGGAGGGCCGTGTATTTTAAGTCGGTCTGGTTGTGGACCTCTTCTGACGGCGCAGACACTTCGAGGCGTCGTCTGGCAGCCTTGCCATTGCCCAAAGCCGTCATCGAAGCCGTCTTCAAGATGCCTTGGACCTGTTGCGACTGGTTTTCTACCCAGAACCGCACGCATTTCCCCAAGTTCTTCCTCAACTTCGCCTTCGAAGCGCGGTGCTTTCGCTTCAGCCTCTTCTGAGTCGACCTGTTTTGCGATAAAGAACCCATAGCTCTTGTCGTAACCAGGGACTGGTAGGCTGGTGATGGTTGTAGTGGCTGCTTGCAGCGATTCGTGGCGGGTGGCGGGCGACAATTTGCGGGTCGCGGAGAAAAACAATATAGATTTATGTTGTGATTGAATCACGAGTACTTTGCCTCTCCCAGAGTCACACTTATATATGCATTAAAATCTAAGTCTAAGGTAGCTGGCTTGTGTGGCTTGCTGTGTCGAGAGGAAAAACCATCTTTGCTCCAAAATAGAAGATCCTCCTATATCCTCCTGAACAGGCCTGGCCGGGTTCCGAACAAAGACTGCACTCAAAGGAATCCGAGAAGCCGTTTTGAGCGAGGAGTAAGTCGCATTTATCTTGTCGTCTTGCTCGCCTATCCCTTTGTCCTTTTGCCCCCTTGTTCGCTTGTTCCGTTGCGCGATTAGAGATACTCGCTAAACACATTTGCGTTGGACACATCGGTTGGCCGGCTGACTTTGAGCCCGGACGTAAGTCCGACGTCTGTTCGGCCGACTCGACTGCGAGAATGAATCGAGACTTTGTTCCTCGAGCATTGTCGTGCTGTCCTCGAGTGTCGGCTCAACACTGAATTGCTAAGCGTATGGCGACCCGGTCCGCCCAACGAGGGATCTGACGTTCCAACTTATTACGTATACATTAGCTTCGTGAACAATGAAGTGCCTTGTCATGCTTACAATGTGAAATACCTGCCGCTCTCGGTGTTCCGCCAGCCTGGCTCGAATTCCTGCTGACCGTGTCGATCCTACGGTTCGGACCGAACAAAGGAATAGCGGCCTCCATTTCCACCGAGCCCAGGCGAGTAGGTTCGCCCACCCTCTGTCGCGGCTGTGTCGGTATCGCGAGTGTCTCGTCTACCGCGTCTGATGCCGCCTCTTCTATGCGTCCTAGTTCCGCTTTCCATTTGACTTTGGCATACAACTCCTCCACCTGAAGGAGTCGTTGCTGCTTTTCTTTGTACGCAGCTGAAACATCGTGGTGTGCGTGTCTTAGCTTTGCTCGATCCTCTTCCAGACCTGGCTTTGTTAGCTGATGAACCAAAGGTTAGCGGGCACAAGGAACCACAACTTTTGATGTGCTCCTTGAGCTGTTGAACCTCTGCTCTTAACACACCAATCTCCTTCTCATGCGAAGCCCGAAGCGCGGTGCACTTCTCGGACCACCTTTTGTTCGTGTATTCGAGGAAGCGATTTCGGTTTGTTATCTGGTATACCCAGAAGTCGGTTGATTTGGTTGCACATTCCATGATGAGGGATGGGTCAAGAGCGCTCATCTGCCTCACAAGGGATTCCACACTTATGTTGAGGTTCATAGCATAGAGATCCTCACCGTTATTGATATCCTGGCAGGCTGGGCATTCCTTGCTCCCTTGGGTCCCCTCGCCAATGAGGCGGAATCTTTGGGCGCACGAGACGCAAAAGATGTGTCTGAAAGCAATTAGATAACGCTCGAGTTGCAATGGGCCGAAGCTTCGCTACGAACCTGCATTTGGTCGCAATGATACGATCTCTCAGGGGTTGCCAGCACCCTCTGCCGTTGCAATTTAGGGAGGACTCCATGGCATCAAACAGTCGGCGTTGAATCGAGAGATAGGATCAAGGGCGCTGCCAAACAATTCTCGGTGTTGATTCAAGCAGGATGTGAACGTCAGAAGGAGATGAGGAGACAAGTTGGTTTGCTTTCGATGGGTGGTGAAGGAGGTGCAAGCAAGCGTAGCAGTGACCAAGGAGAGAACCACTTAGGCCTGTCGTACCTGCCAATGAAGACTCAAAGGGACCTAGCAAACGCTCCTTCCGTGGGAATGATTCACAAAGCATATTACCACCAACGGCGAAGGCATGCAAAAGGCAGGGAGCATGATTAAAAAATGCTTGAGTCTCGACTACTTGTCTTCTTTAGTCCTCAATTCGGCTTCCTATTATACAATCGCTTCCTTTTTGGTCCCATGTTCCCAATCCAGTCTCTCTGCCCTACCCAGCAGTAGTGCCCATCCAGCACCCCAATCATTGAACCAAGAATGCGTTATCCATGCTAGACCCGTCAAATGAAACCGACCCATGATTCATGTGCATCGCACTTCCGTCGTTGATAATGTACATCTCACTGTCTGTCGACAATGTTTCTGGTGCTTGTCCCCAGTACATGCCATCGGAGTCCCAGACGCCGTGTTGCCCAAACATGTCCATCATTTCGTCCGAGTCCATGTCTATGAACGATAGTTGCAAGTCAATATCACCCATAGACATGCCTGCGTTTGTCTCTTCCGAGGAGAGTGGACTCTGATCGCACCCGAGACGCCGTGCCTCATAAAGGCGTCTCACAACCTCTCGACTGCGTCGGGCCGCCAGGGACCAGTCCTTCATGGCGTCTAACAAGTCGAGTGCAGTTTCGATCTGCATTCGCCACCCTGGAACGAGAGGGCTACTCCATTGCCAGTGAAGGCTGACCAAAGGAACCATGACTGCCTGGTAGAGGAACCAGGCAGCGTTCCATCCAGACATCTGATTGCTGGCCCATTCTCGGGAGATGTCGTTGATGGTTGCCTTGGCCATTTCTCGACATGTGTCAACAGCGGCAATTTCCTGCCTATCTGCTCGGATACTGCCGTCGTTGGTTGCCATACTGAGGAGCACAGGCCGATGTAAGAGCATCCGGAGGTTCTGATATCGCCATTTCATGACACATCGAGAAAGGTAGAGCGGCTCAGCGCACGGGTCGGTATTTCGAAGTAGCCACGGGAGCTTGCTATACCAACTGACAAGCTGCCCATCCAGACTCCGACGATCTTCAGGCTTCAGAAGAGGGGCAACGGCAAGCATATCCTGCGCCTTGGAGGCGATGCGACAGAATTTGATGTTCTCCACTAATGGGAGGAAACCGACATGTTGTCCCGACTCATGTGTCTGGGTCGACATGGTCAATCCCGATGAGTTCCCAACTTCGGACATGAAGTAACTCACCTCGTCGGCTCCCGATTCAGGTGGTCGAACGTTGACCTCAGGACCGCATCTCCCTACGCTTGGTCGGCCTAACGTGGTAGTCGCCCATGTGTCCAGGCAGAATAGAGACCACCAGGTGCGCCGCCGAGCCTCGACGGCGCCTTCACCTGGTCCAGCTTGCGATTGACGATGCAAACCAAGAGCGCTGGCCATTCTGAGGGCAGCTCCTAGAACCGCGTTGCCCATGTTTGGTCGGTTCACATAATGCAAATAGTAGCCTCCAATAAGAGCAAGGGCCTGGACGGTTTCGATGTGACTGCTCCCCAGAGAATCGATCGAGAGGTGCTCCATTGCCTTCTGGTAGTATTCAATGTGACTAAAGTCGTCTGATTTCATGGCAGCGATGCAGCCCATGGCGAAGACCATGTTGAGAAGGCTGATCCAAGGCGAATCGAATCTCTTTCCCTCAAGATAGTCTGTGCGGAAAGCAGGCTCGTCAAGCATGGGAACAAAGACGTGCACACGCTTGAAATACGCATCGATAAGCGTTTGACCCTTCCAGGACCACGGAACTCGACAGTTTTCTTCTTGGGGGATGATCCGCTGCTGTTGCAACGAGGGGAGACTATGTGCCACTTCGAACCCGATGGATGACGGGGATATTGAATCCCGGAGATGAGGTTGGACCTTGAGCATGACGAGAAGTGCGGCTTTTATCGATGATGCTCCGAGGTACGAAGCCTGTCTGTCCATGCTGAGCGAAAAAGCGTTGACATCGACTACCTCGGTTGGAACAAGGCCCCTTCCGTGGCGTTCTTCATCCGATTCGGAGTTTTGGATAGGGATTTGCTCGAGGATAGATAGTCCCCCGTCGAGACGGAAAGATGGCTCTTTTTTAAGCGGGCTAGTGTTAAGAGGAGGCGATGGGAGTGCTGTTGATGGTTCTGTAGGAGCATATCCTAGTAGGTTGAGGAGCTCCTGACGGGTCAGGGGCAAAAGAGCGGATACATCTTGGTCAGGATATAGGCGTTTAAGAATGGAACGACATTCTTCGAGTGACTGAGACAAGGCCTCCAAGGTCCTAGGAACCGTTAGGGCTGCATTCACTAAAACTTAGGCCTATGCTTACTTTCTCGAGGGAATCACCCGCTGACGATGCTTGTCATAGAAGCATCGCTTGGGAGCGCGACTGGAGAGGCACTGCCCACAAGGTTGTTTGCCATCACACCGTATTTTGCGCCGCTTGCATTCGGCACAAGCATGAGGTGTAGTAATGCGCTTGTTGCCGGAACTACAAGCCTTCGGACTGTACGGGGAGGTGAGAGAGGGTTTCTTGGGAGTCACGCCTTGAACTGCGACCTACGTTAGTCTCGGTGGATTAGGGGACTAGGGATGGAGCATACAGGTGTGGAACATCCCATTGCCGTTGGGAATAGAAATTGAAGGAGGCATGGTTCCGAAATCGTGATGCTGATACAACGGCGTACTGAGAGAGTCGCTGCGTCTACAACAATAGGATCCATAGACTCGAGAGTAGAGAGCAAACAAAGATAAGATGGAGCATCTTCGGCATGGCCCAACAACACATAAATAAGCCTAGGGGTTCAAGAGCCGGGGCGGGTCAGAGCGGATAGGGCACGTAGGGGTGACGGGAGATATATAGAGGGGCTATTGGAGACGTCAAGGGGAGGAAGCATCGGCTTAGGGTCCAGCGAAAGCCGGGATGCGGAGTCACGGACGGGGTCGGGGCAAGGGCAACGGATGAATTGGAGAAGAGCGCTTATAGAAGCAAGACCTTTGTCTCCTGAACCTTGAGGTTGGCCGACAAGGGAGGTGTGATGAAGCGGAATGAGTAAAGGAGGGACGGGGTGCGTCAATAAGTGGATAGCCGAATGGATGGATGTAAGATGAAGCAGGTCGAGGAACAAGTCCTTGAAAGAGAAAGACGTGAGTGACAATAGGGTGGCAGACCCATACTTGCCGGTTCTCAGATCGGCTGCAGAAGGGCAGAGGAAGTGGTGCCATGTCCTTTAAAGTTAGACATGCCGGGTTTAGTGGTAGCTCCCGTCGTCGAGTTGGTGGAGGCGGGGAGAGCTCCAAGGGAGGTAACCAGGCGCGGCCGGCAATGTGGCGGGACGAGGGGATCGACGTAGCAGTGGTCGGAAATGTGGGAGGAAACAGGGAGGTGTCGAGCGAGGTCAGCGGATGGGGGGGCAAGAGACTTGGATATGCTTGCACAGCCAGGTGGCCACGCCGGATGCCCTGGAAGTTCAGATGAGCAATGCCTCTGCATCGACGGCCCGAAGAACGAGATCGAGCCATGGATATGTGGAAATGGCCTCCGCCGTGGCTTCGAGTGCGTGAGTGACGGTGCTGTCGGCTCGAGGTGTTGTCAACTGGTGACGGGCCCTGGATCACATAGACCAACAAGCTTGCCGGAAGGAGGATGGAGAGAAGCAGCCACTGCCGCTCACAGTCCGGGGTGACTAGGGCTAAGCCATGGCGAACCCTGGTCGAGTCGCTTCAGGGACCAACAGAGCTGGCCGCATCCGTACGTGGATAGGCCGTCTGCCTTTCGAGGAAACGGGGTATTTCCATGAGAGGCTCACCGCAGATCGGTGGGCAGTCGTCAGTGAAATTCGGACCTTTCGGCGGCGAAACGGGCTCCTGCGAGATGGGCTGAGAGGCAACACCGAACACGGGAGTTGACGGTGTCTCGAGGAGAGATCGGGTTCGGCTCTGCTGGAAGTCTAAGCTTAAGTTCGAGGAAACGGGAGTTGTGAGTGGATGGTGGGAGGGTGGAAGATGTCCGAGTGCTTTGACTCGATGGCGACTCAGATTTGGGAGAAGACGCCATTCCTCATATGAAAATTAATATGGAAGAACGGGAACTTCGATGAGGGGCCATAGGTCAATGTGCCTGTCCCAGGGTGTATGGAAGGCGGATTCATCAAGGTGGTAGGCGGTAGGCGGTAGGTGGTGACTTCATGGGAGGAGGTAAAGAAGGTGGTAGCCTCGGCACATGCCTACATCCTACAGCACGATGGTCCCTTCCCATCCAAACTTCGACAAGAGGGGAAGCCACGAGCACTCGGTGAATGCCACATGGCTTTGGGAAGGTACGGCCCCAGGATTTCGATACCCCGCGAGTGGCGTCACAGTTTCCCCAGGTTCCGGTCCAATGTGGAAGACGAAACAACCACACAAAGCGACCAAGCCCAACAGGCAAACTTGTTCATGCGCGTCTCACCGTAATTTGGTGCCGAGAGCTGCTACGGCTCGCCCCTTTCAGGAGAGCTCGAGAACGAAGCTCTCGGGAGAGATGCGTTGATTGGCTCGAGTTTAATAGCCGGAATCCCCTGAACAGCTTAGACCACGGACCTACCGCGGGGTCAATATCCCGCCAGTCGGCTTGCAGGTTGCGCATTGTCTGCAGAGGTTTCCTGGCCCTCGGCGAGTAATTGCCCGACCTTTCATCGACGAACGGCTCGTATACTTTTTGCTTCTCGTCGCCTTTAAGCTTCTAGGGTGATGAGACATATAGTTCGCCAAAACCATGTTCTGGTCCTTCGGCTAAAGTGAAGCCGAAAACGAAACCTCATGATCTATCAGGAAATGCCTCCACACCCAAACTACCTCCATGCCCGTCTCTACTCCTACATGTGATGATACAGAATCACTTGAGCCATCGGCCCATCGCCATGTTCCGACCGACTCCTCCTTGGCCCCCCATCCAGGATCTTCGGTCCGTCCCAAGCACACCAAGTCCGCCCCCCAGCTCTTATGCCGCCAATCACCATCCCTGCCCCTCCGGCTTCTCTCTCGGCCTTCCACCGTCGAGGGCCTGATGCCTTCTCCGCATTCTTCATGACTCTATTCTCTCGCCTCGAGCCCATTCGCCCGCGAGCCCTTATTTGTGCTTTTATCCAAAGGCCTCATGTCGGAATTACTCTCCGGCATAACGCCTAGTTCGTCCAGGATAAGTCAATATTGACCAGCCCATTGCCAGCGAGCGAGTGCATTCGACCGTTACTCCGGGCGACTTATGCAGCTGTTTTCAATTTGGTCAACTAGAAGGAATGAAACATACCGACGGCCCCTGCTTTCGGGGTACCTGATCCTTCATGTGGTAGTTATGAACCTCGTCTCTTTTCATATTAATCGGCGTACACTTCTTGGCTGCCAGATGCTCGCTGACGTTGACTCCATAATTGATCGGTTATCCGCCCAATGTCGCTTCCAGGTGCCGGTAAGGCATCTAGTCCACCCTTCAGACATGCGCCAACCTGGCCCGTCTCATAGATGGTACAAACTGCCAAACTAGCCAACGATCCGGATCGTCTGGCAGGTAACATCACAGAGTAATATCAAGTAATTTCAAGTACCCCTTTAAGGACCATTGCTCAAGCTAGACATGGAGCTTTATCTCCTTTTAGGCACATGGATCCCGGCTTGATAGGGTTCTTCTCGACTGGACCTATTGGCGAGCCAGGAGACTCTACCTCTCAAGTGACGCTCCGTGATCGGCTTAGGGGCTGGAAGACAATTTGTTTGATGTCGTTTTCTCTGGCACTGGATCGACGAGGCGGAACTGGTTCCATGCATGCCTATGTTTGCTTGTTGATATAGTCTAGGTAGCCTAGGAGCCCAATCGTTGCTCCGGCAAATCGGTACACTATTCCTACTAAACACACCTCGAGCTCATCCTTTTGCAAGTGGTCGAAATATGTCCCATGTCTAGGAAACCTGTCGGAATTCGTTGCCGTTCAGTCACGAAGAGCCTGGACCTCCTTGGATCATCGTCCCTCAGCATCGTCCCATCGCAAAGATCTTCATCTACGGAAGGAGGTCGACTTTCCTCCTCATGCCTGATCGTGGAGATGGCCCGACGTACCGGCCTCTCCCGATAAAAGGCGATTGGGAAGTTGCTGAAGGATGTCCGCTTCGAGACACGGCCTCCCCCAGAGCCGCGATCCTACTGCTAGTGAGACGCCTCACAACCGAAGGACCTGGCATCGGCTCTCAATTCCGTCGAAAATGCAGGTGTTATCGATCGGGACGTATTGCTTCGTGATGATTTTGATCATCTCCTGAGCCACCATGCCGCCCATGACTGCCGAGATATTGTGCAGTTCGCCACCAGCAGCCCGTGCCACTTCCTGGGCCGTCTTGATGACGCGCTCATTTTGCCCAATCTGCGGAACTTGTGCGTTGATAGACGCCATAATGTCTTTAGTCGATGAGGTCGTGACGTGGGATGTAGCTGCGAGGGCAAGGTAGATTGGAATCAACGAGAGAGGCATTTCGGGACCAGTCATGGCCGCAATTTCGTCGTTGGCGAGCTGCTCATCTGTCCCGCATAATACATTAGCCCCTATAATGCTTCGGAAAGTCGGGAGGGCGTCGACTCACCAACAACCTGACTTAGGTTCACCGCATTTTCGACGCTGCTGTTAATGAGCTTGATGAAGCGGGCGTTTTTGCAGAAGAGCTCAACCGCATCGGGGTCCACGTCCTCTCCGCCGGGCACGGCACGCACCGCGTTCAGGACTTGGAGAACATCCTGACGGGCCTTTTCTTTGTAAATGTTCTGGAGCTTGATGTACACACTAGACTGCGCCTTCATGTCCGGAAGCCCTCCGGGGACAGGTAGTCGCCCCTGTTCGGCATAAAACTGCTTCACGGCATGGGCAATGATCCAGAAGCTCGACTTGGCCTCGTTCTAGACAAGATGGAGTTTTTGAGTTAGGGAATGGTCCACTGTAGTGGCTTGAATGGGCTTGGCCAATCACTCACGAGGTTTTGATGTTCATAGTTAAACACTTGTTGCAGGGAGTCAGGGATGGAAGGCAGGGTGATGTGCTTCATGACAGCAGCCACGGCCTCTTCAAAATTCTCTTCCCCGCCTTCCGGGTTATCCCGTCTCATTGCGTCAAAAACTGTCTTGCGAAAGGCAGTCTTGTCGGCATATCTGACTGGATAAGCCCCTTCGTGGCTCTGTTTCCATTGATCGAGGTAGTGAAGCAGAATAACCACGAGGGGTAGGTGGCCGTGCTCGTGACTGTCGAGGTTGTCTATATCCTTGGTCATTTCTCGAGCAAAGTCAATTAGCTCAGGCCAAGGGGCAAGCAATCGAAGGTCTGTAGTGGCGGTCTCATCCGGGTGAGTGTCGACAACAGGGAACGTCCCGGGTAGTGTGGTCCTGAAATAGGAGTAGAAGCCGATAGAATGGACAGCAAGAACAGGAGTGTGGCGATGGCGGGCATAGTCGTGAATGAGCTGGACTTGATCATGGGGCAGCGGCAAGCTGTATAGAATCATGGTGTAGGGAAGGGAATCGTTGAGCAACTCCTCGAGGCTGGCCCCCTTGAAGGACGTTAGCAAAGAGCCATGTCGTTGAGATATCGGTCATGCCTGTGACTTGGGGAACCAGTCTCCTTGGACCTCGGGGTTGAGCTCCACGAGGAACTCAGTGCAGCACTCAGCCCTTGACCGGCCTAAGGAGGACTGGTCAAGGAAGAAGTTGACGCCAAGGTCTTCATCCCCAACTTTGGCTTGATCTGCGATAGTGAATCTGCCAATGCCTTGGAGCCAGGTAAGCAACGGAAAGAAATGGAGCTAAGTCGATCAACGAGTCCATGGAAGGGGGAAACCAACCGGGGAGGACGAGATTCTTGAGAGTCTCAATGCCCACAGTGCCACAGCCTGAGTTTACCAGTAATATATTGGCAGACTCCAAGGCAGCCTGGCCTTGGGCAGCCCATAGCCTCAGTTGACGGTCATATTTTCGTTCCTTCTCAGAAGGCCCGTGGAGGATCGGGGGAGTCTGGGCCATGACATCGGCCATGATAACGGCTCAGTCACGGATAGGCTCGGGCGTATGAGTGGGTGAGTTGAGGTGGACAGCGGACTGTTGACTTCCCAATGGCCGGGAGTCGGGGGTTTATTCACGCAGTCGACAAGGAACAAGAAAGAGAAAAGGCGCGTGAGAGACGTCTCAAATGGAAATAGCGGATTGTTTCAGGGCGCTCCGGCTCACGACGTCTTCTCTGATGCTTGATAGTATCCCACGTCAAAGGAGCTTGACTGAATCTCAGGCAGCGAGCTACTCCAAGCGAAGCGAAGCCAGCCAAAGCGAGGTGCGGGGACGTGCCACGACCTGTCTCGACATGATTGGTTGGTTGACCAAGCGGATGCGAGCTGGACTAGTCCTAAACGGGCAGGACTGGGATGAAGCCGGTTAGTCAGCCCGAAGTCTAGCCTTCGCTCCTTCTGTTTGTCCGGAGAGGAACAAGATGAGGCAAGCACGACGATGAAAGGTCCGTGTGAGCGAGTGCGAGAAAAATCCCCGACGAATGTCTGCTGGTTTGAGCAAGGCAAAAACACGCAACGTGGGTCCTTTCATCCTTCTTCACGAGTCGTTGCTCGCATCGTCAGCCCACTCAGCGGCTTCTCGTTACTATGTTCACTATTGCGCTTCAATTGCTCAAACGTTTGTTTGTGTCGAAAGCCCTTCATTCGAAGCAAACTACGGGCAGATAGATCGAAAGTTAGCACACGCTTGTGCCTTCGCTTAGGCCTAGACCACCTTCCCGCCTCGATTTCCGCTCATGGAATCTGGTCAAAAGGCAGGAATTGCCATTGGGCCTTCTCCGTCAACGGATCGCAACTACCTAACTCCCCGGGCCCCTCCGGAATGACCACAGGCTCTCCCCATCTCCCCAGAGGGATCCGCACTTGCAGCTCAGGCGAATGCGAGGCACCCTTATGGGGACGAGCATGTGCAAACCACGTTTCCAATACTTCGATAGATCGCATTCTGCCGTGGCTTCTGGCGATTGCTATCTCTTTGCATGTCATCGGGACAATCTCCTCTCTCCTTCCGGGCTCCGAGGGCCGAAGATGCACATGTTCAGGTGACAATCGCCCTGGGGTTTCGCGTTGGTCTATCTGCAACGATTCTGCCTCGTGTCGTCGTTGCTTGCCGTTTGACCCGGCTTCTGATGACTCCCTATTTATTGCCTGGTACCCAAATCTGGGTGTGAAGTTCACTTGGCGTTCTCCAACCACATGAGGGCTTCTCCGGACAACATCACCTTCCTTTGCCATTCGGCCGCTGCCATGAATGCGAAACTCGAAGACGGCCCTGCCGACCATGATGCAACATCTGTATCGACCCCAGACGAGGACGAGGTTCCTTCTCAACACGAGCAGGTCCGGGAAGCATCGATACCTCCGGTACGCTTCTGGCTGTTGTCCATCGGGTATCTATCCTCAGCCCCTGAGCCCCTCGATGCTTGAAGATGGATTCATGCTGACCTGACATGACACGTACAGAATATTACTTGGCTTATTTCTCTCCATGCTCGATACCTCCGTCGTTGCTACTTGCTTGTACTCCATCGGAGTTGATTTCAAATCTGTCGAGGATATCAACTGGGTCGCACTTGCATACACACTAGCATATCTTGGGTGCGCTGTGGTCTTTTCGCGCCTGTCCGATATTGTCGGGAGGCGAAATGCCTTCATAGCCGGATATGTCCTGTTTTTCGCCTTCTCTCTTGCTTGCGGGTTTTCTCAAAACCTGAACCAGCTGATTGCCTTTCGTGTTCTTCAAGGAGTTGGCGGATCTGGTAGGCTTTGGCACACGAGGCCCCTGGCGGTGATGTGCTGACGATAGATAGGCCTCTACTCCCTCACTATGATTATGCTTCCCGAAATGAGCCCAGCACACCTGAGACAACACATTGCTGCCCTGGTGGGCATGGTGATTGCTCTCGCCGGGGTCTTGGGCCCCGTGGTTGGCGGTCTCCTCACTCACTACGCGAGCTGGAGATGGGTTTTCTGGATCAAGTAAGTCTTGCGGGTTACACCGACTGTACCATATTGACTCGATGAAGCGGACCGGTAGGATTTGTATCACTGGCCATCTTCTTATTCACCTGGCCTCGTCAAGAACACCTCCCTTCGATTGAACGACGCCGCTGGAACGAACTCGACTATGGCGGCTCGATTCTCGCCATCGCTGCCGCAGTCTTGGTCGTATTTTCCTTTCAAAAGGCAGGATCCTCCATCGACAACGAATGGAACAAGGCCATCTTCCTTGCGCCTCTACTTTGCGGGCTGTTGGCCTGGGTGCTGCTCGTCAGCTGGCAGTATCTCATCTACCGTCGATTCCAGGGCAAGTTCGCACCCGCCTTTCCCATCGAGCTTTTCCGGATCCGAGTGTATACTGTGGCTTGCCTGAACACGATGCTCCTGGGATTTCCATATCTACTGCTCATCTACGCTGTCCCAGTGAGGATTCAAGTGGTGGGTGGGAAGTCATCTCTCATGGCGGGCGTCATGCTGTTGCCAATGTTGGTGAGTGCAGCAATAGGCAGCGCCCTTAGCGGGAGGTTCAATGCGACCAAAAACCACGTGTTCGAGTCTCTCTTTATGGGGTCGGCCTTGATGGTGCTTGGATGCGGGCTTCTGACGACGCTATCACATGAACTCGACGCGGGAAAGCTGCTCGGGTTCATGACGTTTTGTGGCATGGGGTTTGGACTCACAATTTCGGCGTCAACCATGCTTTCGGCGATTGAAGTGCCGATCCGAAACTATGGTATGCCCCCACGCAACCCCCCTGAGTTGACTGTGGCTGACTAAGCGTTAGCTCCTGCGCAGGGAATCCTCTCTCAAGTCCGGCTGCTGGGTGGCAGTCTGGGTATCGCGACCTCGACAGCCCTGCTGCATCGGAACGTGACGAAGTACTTGGTGGGGATATTAACGCCACAGCAGCTGCAGACTTTTGGTGGTGACTCGCAGCTGAGTCTGTCACAGCTCGAGGCGGTTCGGTACACGTACACCGAGTCATTCCGGACGGACATGAAGGTGGCGGTAGGAGTTGGGGCCGGAGGGCTCTTGGTGACTTTGGGCGCGTACCGCCGGCAGCGGTTGCTCATTCAGGACCAGCGAAATGCACTGGTCGCGGAGGAAGCAGCGAGGCGGCGAGCAAAGACGGAGCGGCCCATGCATTTGGAACAGGACGAGGACCATAAGCTGTGAGAGTGACGCGTGTGTAGCTAGATGATGATCTGGGTTTAGACTTGCAGTCCGGAGTATGCCTCAGTGGCAGGGTTCTCTGGCTGAACAAAACGACAGCGTCAATGCTTCAGTACCTATGTACTTTGGAATTAATGAAAGCGTCATGAATGATAACGTTCACCTCTGCAAGTGCCAACTCCTGGCTGCACCTTGGCTCATGCCGCAGTTGACGGACATGAGGACAGGTCACCTAAGTGCCTTCCTGTTGGGCAACAAGTACAAGAGTTGGTAATCTTTCCCGTCGGCTGCTTATCACAATTTGCTTCTTCATTATCATCAACCCCTTTATCATCACCTACTCCATCTACTTATCCACCATTATATAACACCCAACGATGTTTTTTCGACTCACGGCGGCTCTCGCGATGGCTCTCGCGGTGACTCTCGCAAATACTCTCGGAGCCAACGGAAGAATAATGCTGGCGAAGAAGAGGTCAGCCAGCTCGTTGACCCGAGTCATCATGCCTACCCCGACGATGCCGGCTATATACACGACGCCAACCCCATCGAAAATGGACGCAAAAGTCGTCACGGTCAAGAAGACGGAGACGATTGCGGTGCGAGGCGGGACCGAACTCGGAGTCGTCCCGACGACGATGGTGCAGTTCCACTATCCGGCGGGACCGGAGCCGGCGGAGGCAGGAAAGGACAGGGCATACGTGGTAAGAGTAGTTCAAGATGGGCGGTTTCGAGATAGGTGGTTTCGAGACGGGGAAGTGGTGTGTTCTAACGTGAGTCTTAGGGATATCCTTGGAGGCCCAAACTGCCAGTGGTCGGCTACGACAGGACCGAATACGGCAAGAATAATATTGACGGGTGGAGAGATGCGCCAAAGGCAGTTGAGGGTTCGGGAGGAGGGACAGGAGAAAGCTCGACTGGAGGAAATTCGACAGGAGGAGGTTCAACGGGAGGAGGTTCGACTGGAGGAAGCTCGGCAGGAGGAAGCTCGGCAGGGGGACAGAAGTCAGCGGTGGACGAAATGCTTACAGGAGCCCTGAGGGACGCTTTGAAAGAAGTCTTGGGAGAAAGCTTAGGGAGAGAGGACTCGAAGGATACTTCAGACTCCTCCTCGCCGGGCTCGAATAACATGGCGCCCTCTCCAGGCTCGACATCACCGACAGGCCAGGAAGAACCGATGGGACCAAGCCCAGCCGGACAACCCCAATTCTCAGCTGCGCAAAACGCCTCCGAACTGGACCGGGTATCGGACATTGCCAACGGGCTCTTCAACCGACCCCTCAACTACACCGAGTACTACAACCGCAACTGGATGTGGCTCCGGTGCCGGACCAGGCACTCGCAGATCTACGACGTGGGCGGCGGCTGGGTGCGCGACCACGGGCTGCGCTGGCTCGGCATCATGAAGAAGATCCCCCGGTGCAAGCCCATCAACTGGCATTTGGTCTACACCAACGGCTTGGGCTGGGGCGACGCAGAGGTGCAGTTCGACTGGTTCTATCCGTGGTGCGGCGTCGAGCAGACTGTGCGTGCCGCCATGGACGCGGCGAAGCGCGAAGGCGAGGAAACTCGGCGCGACTTTTACGTCTACAACTGCGAGGGTTTCAACGAATTCCCCTGGTCGCATTCCGAGCTCAACTTCATCAAGAGCGGAGGGTACAAGGCGACCAAGGAGGCCAACAAGCTGGCACAGGGGAAGCCTCCCTCGGAGGAGGACAAACCGAAGAAGAAGCTTGAGAAAGAAGTGACGCATCGCAAGGAGTTCCCGCCTGGATCGGGACAGTTCTGAGAGGTCGATGTGCGCTTTTCGACTACCGGTATCGGTATTCGGACTCTGGGGTCTTGGGTGGGATAAAATGTCGTCATTGCTTCCCGTCTGGCAGTATTAGGCACATTCTACTTTAGGCATAAGTACTACTCCCTAATAATACTACCATATACAGGGAGAACATTAGGAAAAGTACTTATGCATAAAGTAGAAGAGTAACGTTGTTATGGGCTCGGGCTTTGCCCGCGCCTTATGCCTTGTGTGTGAGCAAGCTGCATAGAGCTATTAACTGACCGGGCTTCCGATCAGATTAATACGTATCCTTTTGCCTTCAGCCTCCGTGGCTCAATTGGATAGGGGTAATTTTAGATATACTATTCATGAGATTTTTAATTAATTTTAAAAATAAAAATAGGGAAGAAAAAAAACAGTGCGAATAAGACTTTTCTAAATAATGTAGTAGGGATTTTCGTAGGTCAGTGAATTTGAACCACTGTGGCTAGTGCCGTGGTTAGTGGAAGATTTTAATTGGCTGCCCAGATTGGAAGATGGTCTAGACTTTGGAACTGTGGTTGCTGGAGGCATATCCGTATGCTGCTGAATAGATGGCACGTCAGTCCTGTCGGGGATAAGGTAAGATGCCGTGGATATGATAGGTCAACGGCGCAACGGCGACGCAGGCGGAGTATTGAAAGTGCGCGCCTTGAATCTCATGTATTTGTACTGAAGATTGTTTTTATCGGCCTTGGGGTCCTCAGTATGGTTATCAGTATAGTTATCTCTGAGAAGAAACCCCAAATAGATAGGTTAATCTTGATGCTTTTCGAAGTTTTGCCCGAGTTGTAGTTGGAGGGAGCTCCTCCAAGCCGAGATTCTCATCAACCCCGCGTTTCCCGCAGCCGGCCGCCCATCTCCCGGAGAGAACTGCCTTTCGATGTCTTCAAACTTGTGACTTCATCCGCCTCGAACTAATGCCTGTAGATAGAATCCGTTCGATCCCAATCCATCTCCACTTGTACCTCTTTTTCCCACCCAGCTAGAGGCTTTCCGCTTCGAGTTCAAATTCTGGTATGAGTCGGCGTCTTCTTCTCACCACCAACCCCACCTTGATCATCACCTCTACGCAGACTCTCCTCCGCCCTCACCTCTGCTCTCTCCGACCCCTCATTCCATCCCTCTCCTCTCCCTCACTCTCCTCGAATCTGTCACCCATCCGCACCATGGCCTCCGCCTCCGCCGCCAAGCGCCTCGCCGGCAAGACGGTGCTCGTCACGGGCGCCTCCTCCGGCATCGGCCGATCCACGGCCCTCGAGTTTGCCCGCACGGCGCCCGACCACGGCCTGCGCCTGATCCTGGCCGCGCGCCGCGTCGAGACGCTCGAGCAGATTGCGCGGGACATTCGCGCCGAGGTGGGCGAGGGCGTCAAGGTGTTGCCGTTCAAGCTGGACGTGAGCAACCCGGCAGAGGCAAAGGGCGTCGTGGACAACCTGCCCGAGGAGTGGCGGGACATTGACGTGCTGGTCAACAATGCGTGCGTCCCCCTTCACACTCTCTCGATAAGGGTACCTTAACTAACATCATCAGCGGCCTCGTCAAGGGCCTCGCCCGCGCCCCCGAAATCGCCGAGGCGGACATCAACGTCATGTTCCAGACCAACGTCACCGGCCTCATCCACATGACGCAGGCGGTGCTCCCCGTGTTCCTCACCCGCCCGGACGGCGGCCACGGCGATATCATCAACGTCGGGTCCATCGCCGGCCGCGAGCCCTATCCGGGCGGCTCCATCTACTGCGCCACGAAAGCCGCCGTCCGCAGCTTCTCCGAGAGCCTGCGCAAGGAGCTCATCTCGAGCCGCGTGCGCGTCATTGAGATTGATCCCGGTCAGGTCGAGACTGTGAGTTTGAAGACGTGAATTCCATAGATTTGGGGGAACCCCCAAGGCTGAATTTTGCTGGTAGGAATTCTCCATTGTGCGCTTCTACGGCGACAAGGCCAAGGCCGATGCCGTCTACGCGTAAGTTGCAGATTGCCCTCACTGGAAACACCCATCAGACTAAGCTTACACCTCCAGCGGCGTCGAACCTCTCACCCCAGACGACATTGCCGAAGTCATCGTCTTCAACGCGACTCGCCGAGAAAATGTCGTCGTGGCGGACACGCTCATCTTCCCCAACCACCAGGTAAGCTCCATGAGCATTGCCTTGTCTTGTTTGCCTAACCATGCCTCTTCTTTAGGCCGGCGCGGGAACTCTCTACAAAAAGCCCCAATAATGGACACAAATAGAATGCATGTACGTGTAAACATAATAGAAAAGAACGCTACATCTTCTGCAATTGTTACCCATAAATCATCATTCCTGTGCGTTGATCCATGTATAGCGAAAGGCACCTGGCAAGTGCTGGTATCAAATTGAGATGTATGCACAAGGTGACAATAAGCCAAGGTAATCATTGAATGAAAACAGATTTTTATTCTCCCCCAACAAGGGAACAAGGAATATCGAGGTCTTGGATGACTCCTATAAACCCAAACTCACATAACCTAACATCACGAGTGTTCGAAAATTTCTCTTGCGCCTGACTCACGCGTCCTCCGAAGAGAACATAGACCAAAGGTCAGAGTCAGGCGCCTTCTAAGGACGAAGATTTGTTCTACCAACGTTCCGTTAAGAACCCATTCTGAGATGAATCGGGCCCTTGCTGCCACAAGGACAGCACCGCTGGGTTGAGCTGGCTGGCCAAGCCGCCAAGCTCACTTGCCCGAGAGCAAGACAAAGAAGAGACCACATCATCCACGACCACTGGGACACTGCAACAGACCAGAGAATAATCGTCATTTCGCGACCTATGTTAACATCTTGTTAGTTCCCCGGGAGTAATGGTTCGGGCCTCCTAGCCCTGATTCCAACCTTTCCTCCACCAGACGCCTCGCTAAAAAGTGAAGAGCAAATTGATGACAGCCGTGATAAGAGTCATCGAGTAATAGCAACCTACGATGGCAACGTCCCCAAGCCATACTGGTAATGGCCTACAAGACTCGCTTCGTCCTCGCCTATTCGTAATGCTGGAACAGAGGAGAGATGGACTCGCCGTAGTGATTTCGTCGAATCGCCTCCGCTAGCAAGAAGGAAAGGTCCAGAATAACGAGCTTGGTAATATTGCGTGCCCTTTCCCTGTCGATGGGGAAGCTGTTCGTGACAACAATGGTGTGAATGCACTCGCATGCTTGCAACTGCTCCAGGCTGTCTCCACCAAAGACGCCATGGGTGGCCATGACGTACACCTTCTTCGCACCACCCTTCTTCACCACCGTTTCGGCCGCCGCAATCCAGGAACCGGCCTTGTCGATCATGTCGTCAACAATGAAGACGGTGCGGTTCTTGACATCGCCAACCAGAGTAATCATGTGCTCGGCCTTGGGATCCTCGAAAGCGTTGTCCTCTTCATCTGAACTGTCGGCGGCATCGCCTGACCCTCCCAAAGACTGGGGCTCTGGAGAGAAGAAAGAAGATGCGTGGGACATGACCATCGGGTCGTCTTCCGTCACGCTGGCATCGGCAGCCGACTGGGTAGGTGAA
Source organism: Thelonectria discophora (assembly GCA_911649645.1). Classification (NCBI taxonomy): domain Eukaryota; kingdom Fungi; phylum Ascomycota; class Sordariomycetes; order Hypocreales; family Nectriaceae; genus Thelonectria; species Thelonectria discophora. The sequence goes on from CAJVRK010000012.1 coordinate 4,002,247, forward strand.
GGAAAGTCGTCGTCAACAATACGGCCGTGAACCAGTCGGCCCGTGGTGACCTCTTGAGCCTTGTGGTCGTCGAAATCAGCTTCGCCGTTGATGGAAGGCTCAGGTGATTTTGTAGGGGGAGTGGCGTTGTCGTTATCCAGCACAGATTCGGCCAGGCTGAGGTTGGACGTGCGAGCCGAATTTCCGTTCACCCGCTTAGGCGAGCCCTGGGAATCAGTCACGATGCGGGAGGGTCTGGTCGGCGTCGGGGTGCTCGCAGAAGGGGCCTCATACTCAGCAGGGATCCTTCTTGGAATCGGCCGGTTGTTCTCCAACGCTGGTTGGCGCTCCGCATTATCGAAGTGATTCATAATCATGCTTGCCGTCATGTTTGTGCCACGCCTGCGATCAGTCGTGACGATGCCAAAGTTGAGCTTCAGAGCGTCGGCGAGCGAAGTGACTCGCTTTGTGCCGCCGGCATTCTTTGAAACAACAACGGCATCCCGCCAATTTGGAACATTGTGACGAATCCACCTCGCGAGAATGGGCTCGGCGTGAAGGTTATCGACGGGACATCTGAAGAAGCCCTGCATCTGGGAAGCGTGGAGGTCGACGGTAATGACGTGCTTAACGCCAGCGACGCCCATGAGATTCGCCAGCATGCGAGCAGTAATCGCACCGCGGTGCGACTTCTTCTTGGACTGACGGCTGTAAGGGAAGTATGGGAGAACGGCTAGCGAGGAATTAGTTAATGAATAAGTCCGTGGTAGCTTCTTGCTCGGAAAACGAAAGATGAGGGTACAAACCGGTAATTTTGTTAGCAGAACCGCCCTTGCAGGCCGAGATCATGATAAGAAGCTCCATGATGGAATCGTTGATGCGGGGGCTTCCGGACTGGACGACGAAGACATCCTTTTCTCGAACGCTGGTCATGATTCTGACACTCGTCTCGCCCTGAAGAGGAGGTCAGCACATCCTGGAATTGGCTTTTGCAGCTTTCTGGCAGGGACCCATCGAGAGGAAAGCGAAGCGGACGGCAGCAGGACGGTGGCGAAAGAAGGGAGCTTACATTTGAAAATTGAGTTAGCTCGGCTTTGGCAGGATTCATGCCCAGATTCTCACAGATTTGACCGGTGAGGACTGGGCACGAATTGCCGGCAAAGATGAGAGTGTTGCGCATCTTTACCGACTCAAAAATGGGAGAGCGGGTTGGAGACGAGTGAAAGAAGTGAAGAGAGGAGCGAAGAAAGGACGAAGAAAGGACGAAGAGGAGTGGAATGTCGAGGTTGAAGAGGAAGAAAAAAGTTGCTTGCTCAGGTGCCGGAAGCTATTTTTTCTTCCTTCCCTCTTCTGTAAACGGCATCGGTAAGGGGCGGGTCGCCGGAACAGTGCGCAGGCGTTTATTTGACATGGACCGTCCCGTGTCTATTTGCTTTTTCGCAAAGACTGAGCGGGCGCAAGTGGTCTGGGCCGTGCCTGAGTGGTCACTGAAGGGTGCAGAGGCATTGCAACACTCTCGACGGAATGCCCTGAGTCTTATCTGGGGGCGCTGATCAAGTCGCCTGTGAGAGCGCGCACAGTGTACAGACTGTGTCGTCAGGTCAAGAGTGTGTCACAGCGGGGTCTTTCACGAAGCGGGGCAAATCGGGTCGGAACTGGCTGCAACCAAAACAGCAAGAGCTTCTCGGGATGAAAGTAGCGACTGTTTGATGAGCACGTGATGCGTTTTGTTTCCAATTGCTGCAGCGATTCGTCTGGCTATGGCTCAAGACGACCTCGCATCACCATTGCCATCGTCCATCACAAACGTAACAGTTCACAAACACAACCCGCACACGCAATTTCAACAATGACACTCAAGTGCCAGTGTCCTGCGAGACTTTACAAATTGCTAATTGATCAATCATAAGCAACTCTCTGCTTCTCGTTATCTCATTTCTCACTAAACAAGAAGACATCATGGGCATTCCTTATCTCATTTCTACCTTGGAGCCATTTGCCGACCACGGTCTGCTCAATGGCCAATCCGTCGTCATTGACGGCCCTGCCTTGGCCTACTACGTGCTCTACATCTGCAACAGAAATGGCGTGGTGCTGCCGTCCTACCAACTTCTGGGAGACACGGCTGTGACATGGCTTGATGAGCTTGTGCATCGCCGTGTAAGTGTGTGAGTGGAGGCTCGATGTGATTGCCTTGGCCAATCTCCATGACTGACCACCCAATCTTGCAGTGAGGCCATCTACTTTGACGGCCACCTTCCACTAGCTAAACGCCCCGTGCGTATGGAGAGAATCGCAAAGAGCTTTCACCAGTTGAAGCTCGCCCACTCTATAGATCTCAGAGGACGGTCTCGGAATTATTTGTGCTCTCCAGAGGACAAATTCTCAACCTCTGACCTCTTCTCGACAAAGGCACCTCCAGAGAAACCCTTCCTCCCTCCAAGTTTCCACGTCCCTGCGATAATCGACGCTCTCCGACTCTCTCACCGGTATCAGCAACTTGTTCGCTTGGTACCCGGTGAGGCCGATGCCTACTGTGCACAGCATCTCCTCAAGTTGGGTGGTACAGTCCTCACCTCCGACTCGGATCTGCTCGTCCATGACCTGGGGCTGGGTCGTGTCGTCTTTCTTCGGGACATTTATCTTGATGGAGCTTCAAGCCTCGCCGGTGTCTTCTTTTCTCCAAGTCTGATATGCGAGAAACTTGGACTTCTATCTTCGGATCAGATCCGTCGGATAGGATACGAACGGAGACAAAACCCAAACCAGTCGTTTCCGCAGATTCTGCAAGAATGCCTGAAACCAATCAAGCACTTGGACCTTTACACGGAGTTTTGCCAGGAGTACACGCATCATGAAACTGCGCCTTTGCCAACTTCTGAAGCGGGAACCCCGATCCAAATCGGCGCACTGGATCCTCGACTATCGGAGCTGGTTCTCCAATTTCAAAACTCGGACGACATGGAAGATATTACGTCGTGTAAGATGTTCCTCCCCATACTCATCGAAGGCCCATTTCAGGGGAGTGCTTGGGAACAATCCACAACTGTCCGCCAGCTGGCGTATACGGTACTTCGGCAGCTCATTCCAGGTCACTGTTCCTCAGTACAAGAATATCGACGCGTAAACAATACGGCACAAAAGGGGCGGAGCTTGAATCTCCTGAATAAGGATTCGGCAGAAGAGTTTGTAGGTGTCTTGGTCGACTTGATGGATGGAATCCAAAACACGGGCGATAATGACTCAGAGTTGTCGTGGCTCCTATGTTGCTTGATTCTCGACATCCGCCACTGCCGCGCAGAAGACAAACAATCTCATTGTCTTCAGATGCTACAGAGCGCTGCGAGGACTCGGAGCTACGACAAGGTCTCATGGGACGTGATACACTTTGCCGCACAACTGCAAGCGGCTTACTACTCATTCCGGATGCTCAGCCAGATCACTTCGTTGGTACCTGCCACCGAGACCAAGCTTGGTCTCCATGACCTTCTGGTCTCGTTGCCGCCCTTGACTCAGTCTCCTGACATTGAGTGCGCAATCAAGTTGTTATCTGGGGAACATGCCAAAGTGTTGGCAATCGTCAAGCGGTTGGTTCCTGTACCCGAGGAGCTTCCGAAAGAACCAAAGCGAACGGGGCCAGGACGGCCGAAGACGTCGCGATCACAAGGTCGACGGGTGACAAAGAAGACACCGGCTCGCTCAGGTGCAAGCCAAAATCCCTTTGAGTTCCTTGCGCAACATGATTAAGACCGGACTTGAAAGTGGCTTGTGCCTAATATCTTCGTATTGTCATGTTCTCGTCTCAGTTTCGAAATCCACCGCATGTCAATAACCATCGTAAGAGTAACTACGTCGTCACTTAATACATGATATGGCACCAAGAAGCCCATCGCCAGTTTCCTTCATTGCCCACGCCCATGCCCTGATTTCCCAACCAAAACCTGCCTGCGCCACCAACCTGATTACATGCCCGCAACCTCGATCCAGACACCCCCTACCTGGGACCTCGCTTGCCCCTTGCCGACCCGAGTCCGTGGACATCGTCCAACAATCGCAAAAAGGGAGCCGCAACCTCATCCTCGTCGCTGGCGTCCCGCAACAAGTCCTCGGCCGAACCGCCGTTTCCTGCCGACTTGATGATTCTCCAAGCACGGCGGAATTCGTCGCGGATGGAAACTATGCCATTATGCGTGACGGTCCTCGCGACGTTATGGTCCACCTCGAAGGGATCCTCGATGGCGAAGAGATAGCGGTGTCGAATCTCCTTGACTTCGCCAGCCCTGTTTGCGGGGGCCTGTTTTGCAGGCGACGCGTTCATGCCGGGCTGGAGAGGAGCGGAGGGTGCCGATCCAGGGACAATGGCACCGCCAGAACCTCGAGGTTCAAGCACCGTCTTGGCACCGGTCCATCCCTTGAGTTGTTTGGTCAGCAGACCGCCGGGGCTTCGCAAGCTGAGGACGTCTCGGCCCCAGTCGAAACCCTTCACGTTGGAGTTGGTCATGTTCCCGCCGTAAGCGTAGTACTCGAAGAAGCCGCGGAGGAGGTGCCCGAGCGAGTCGGTGTTGTGGTTGAGCTGGTTCGCGTGGGCAAGGTCCATGATTTCCTGCTCATTTCGCCAGAACTGCACGTTGAAGCCCAACGATGCCAGGCGGCGTTCCATGATATCCGGTTGCACGTACGGAGAAGGCTGGGGAGCCAGCTGCTGGAGGTTGGGGCATACGAACGGCTGAACAATGTTGACAAGGTAGTGAAGCACCATCAGGACGTAGCCATAGCTGCTCAGCGTTCCACGGTAGCCCGAGTTTATTCCACGGGTCTTGGCCCAATGCTTGACGAATAGAATCATGGGTCGGACTCGGGGATCGGTGTGAGAATAGCATCTCAGGAGGAGGGTGTTCTGCAGCGCCAACTGGGCCGAGAAGTTGATATCGCACTGAACGCCCGTGCCAGTCTTGGGAAACTCGAGGCGATCCCGGTATCGGTCTTTCGGCTGGTTGGGCCCCATCTTGTGAGGATTGGGGATTGTGCGGATCATGTTGAGAAGAGCGGCTGTCTGGTCGTTGAGAGGAATGTAAAATGTCGCTCCTCCGTTCCCGGTTGCCGATTTCTGCAACGGCGAACGAAGAACGCCAATATACTCCTCGATATCCGCGACATAGGATACGTCGTACAGGTCCTTTTCCAATGCCCTCTCAAGCTCCCATGCGAGATGGAGACATTCGTGCTTCCGTGAGACGGCGGCCATGGGTACCTTTTCTTCCCAAGAAGCAACGTATTCCCTGACTGCGTTGCGGATCTCCTCCTGGTAGATACCAGCAACGTATTGCTGGACAATCGTTTCTTGCCAATCCAGAGATGGGTCGGCGGTCTTGCTTTCCACGTTGTCCGTAATGCCCCTGAAGCGACTGGAGTATTGGGTGGGAGTCTCGTGTTGTCCTTGTTCCAAGGTCACGAACTGAACTGACGGCGATTTCTTGAGCCTGTCCAGGATGATCTGGAGCTGCTTCGTGTGAAAGACGGGGTCTATGCCATACCCCTCGGCTTGCAAGTCTCGGAACATTCTAATCGTTTGCTCCATCAATGCTTGCTGGTTCGCTCTGAGGTCTGTAATGCCTCTCTTCAACCAGAGTTGGATCACCTGCTCACCCTCTGCCTGGATGAAGGCACCTAGCAGAGTTCGGCGGCTGGGCGTAGAGCTCGGCACCGGTGGTGAAAAGGAAGTGAGTCGGTCTCTGAGTTCTGGGTCAGCGAGACCGTTGATGAAAGTTCGGTAGACACGGTCCAGGAGATCCCAGTCTTGGTCGGTGAAGGCACGCCAATTCGACATTGTAGCATCGTGTCCGCCAGCTCTACGAAGGACACGTTTAGCTAGGCCGTAATAGGAAGAGAGAGAGTTTCTGAGCCCTTGCTTGAAGCTCAAATCTTGGGGTTCGCCTGGGGTCTCCAAGGGTACGGTGAACTCTGTCGCGCCGGGTGGGCCTTCTCCGTCGTTCTCGTTGGGCGTCGGGTTGTGTTCTTGATCGCCTTCTTCGTGGTTGTCATGATCTTCTTCATCGAGTCCGTTTTCCCATCTGAAGCGCTCGTCGAGGAGGTCTTGGTATAGCCTCTTGGGCGGGCGCTGACACAACTTGATGATTGGCACTCGGGTTCGGGTCAAAAGCCTCGCACCAAGACCCGCGTCCAGAAATGCCTTCTCGAGCAGACGAGGAATATTGGAGCCGGCGCCGTCTGGTGGGACGAGGGACATTGGGGAAAGAAGGCCGAGATCCATGTCAGACGCCTTGGTCGCAAAGCCAGAGGCCAGACTGCCAAAGCACTTGAGCTGGACCGATTTTGGATCAAACGCGCCCAATTGATTGGTTTCCTGCTCGTATCGGGTGATGGTCTCACGAGCAATGAGCTCAATGCGACAGCGGAAGGCCTCCTTTTCCTTGATCTCGGCGAGCTCGATTTCCGAGCTCGGGACAACTTGGAACCCGAGCTGATCGAGAAGGGCAGCTTGAGCAGCAATATCTTCAGGTCGTGTGTGGCGGGGGTTGAATAGCTGCCCACTACCGGCCCAGCGTGGGTCAACAAAGGATCCCTGGGGATGTTGGACTGGGAAGCTCGGGGGAGGGCCGTGATGGGTAGGGCTGTCCCAAGGGTTGGGGCCGTACGAGTGGTTTATGCGGCTATCCTGGTGCATGGCTCTAGGGACAGAGTTTGCATGCATATCGCGTTGGTAAGGCTGAGACGGCTGAGAGAGAGGAGCGTTTGGACTCTGAAAGGGCCGAGCTGACGGTGAGAGTTGAGGACGAGTGTCGATTGGGATGGAGTACTGCGAGTTCATCTGACGTCTCTGAGCTTGATTTGGGCGTTTGTTGCGGCTTGCCTTCGATGGCCGCGGCGAGGCCTTGAGAGGAGACCCTTCTTCAACGCCATTGCTTAATATGTCTTGACGAGTGTTGGTAGAAGACGGGAAAATTGGCGGCAGCGAGTGGCGGGCGGTTGACGCAGACTTTGGAGTAGAAGGTGCATCAGGTGAAGTATTTGACAAGATGAGATTCCGAACATGGTTCTCGAGCCCCAAGGGCGCGCTGCTAGGCGCAGCCGAGTCGTTTTGATGGTTAGACAGCATTGCTGGTTGAGTATGCGTACAGTAGAATGGAATGAATGCCAATGGTTGATGGCTTGTGAGTGATTTAGGTGGATTCGGTTGAAACAACAGAAAGGCGGCCGCGATGATGGCAATCTACCGTCTGCCGTTTCTCAGGGTGTATAGACGTTAATATGATGTCCTGGTACTAGAGAGGAAGCTCACGTGGAGCTGAGGGTGAATAAGGCCGAGAGCAGTCCTGGGGAAAACGAGCAGTCGGATAAGGGAGAAGAAGGCCCCTGCAAAGCAGCTCGCATTCGGTGTTTTTGCTATCGTGGTCTGTCTGCAGCTCCATATGAGGGGAAGAAACGGTGGTAGACTGAGACAACTTGATCTCGTCGGGGCACATGGGCCATGGCCTCACTTGGCGCAAGATGCTATTGGTAGATCGAGGCTCTCACCAACGGGCAAGGAAGGAGAAGGCAGATAGCGATACGGGAAAGAGGAAAAAGAAACGAAGTTTGGGGCTTAGGCATCGCATTTGCGGGGATTGAGTCGGAGACAAACTGATTGCGAGTGAGGCAGAGACGGATGTTTGCAGCTTCATCTCCACCTCGATGAATGAGGTCGATTGAGTGGATGCTTGGATGCACAGTGCCGATTGAAATGACGCAAACGGTTAATCGCGGGCTGGGAGTACCCCGCAGGCAGCGGACCACGCCTTGTGAGAGTGCTGAGTCGAAGGGGCAGCCTGTGCGAAGGAACAAGGATACACTGTGCCCTGTTCAACGCATGTTTGGGTGCATGCGGTGGGACGAGGCAGGATGGCCAGGCGAGCCAAACCAAATCAATTGACAAAGGACTTCAGTGGTTCACTGCTTCCAAGATATCCTCATTGCGTTGGCTGTCAAGCCCTTGCAAGTTCAACTTTATCCGGCCAGATTTCCGAGCGCAACCTTGTCAAGGCGTCCTGCCGAACAGACGACCTTTGCGCTTCACACGGATTGACCAAGTTGACAAAGCACCCCTGCCTCTCCACCAAAGGTCCTTTCGAGTTGTTTTGAGCCTTTGAGCCTTGAGGCCACTCGGGGTGCAGCCAGGTGGATGGCTCTCCTCTCAGAGCCGCAAGTACAAAGGACTTTGAGAGGCTCGTGAGCCCCGTTCAAACCCATGCAAGACAGCTCAGTTTGTTTGTACTCGGTACCCGACGCCGACCTGTTGACGTCCTGCCCACTCAGCACTTCGGTACTAAGCCACATGGGCTGTGGGCCAAATAACTGAGCCACACGTTCGAGGAACAGTGCGCGTCCTGAGCTACCTTAATTCTTTGTTGTCTCCGTCATTTCAGCCTAGAAAGCTGCACCTCTCCTCCTCTCTGCACTTCCCTTCAACGTCGCCTTCAATCACAGCATCTCCCCGCCGCCCCTCGACCAGTGTCTCGTTACGACCCGACATATATCGCGCGCCATCGCGATTTATCAATCTGTCAACAACCACCAAAGCCGCCATTCTCGCAATACCACGTCCCATCGAGCACGCCTTAGCCGAGCCAACCTTGAAGGCCTCGTGCGCAGGCCCAACCGCCTCTACACAAACTCTTTCCAGCCCTCAACAGGGTTGCCATCAAGATGAGCGCGCCGCCACCAGGAAAGCCGAATGGCGCTCCCAGGGCTCAAAAGGCCAATCCCCTGAGGCCGATGCGCAAGCCGCCGCGCGCGAACCCTCTTGTCGCCTCTCGCAGACCCGTACCCAAGTCCTCCGCGCCCAAGCCTGCTGCCCAGGCCAAGCCCAGTATGGAAGAGATTCGAAAGGCCAACGGCGGATGGTCTGAACCAGCACCTCCAAACACCAGCGACATCCCCATCATGACAACCAAGAAGGCTTTGATGGACGGCATAAAATATCACATGATGAAGTTTACTCAGTCCAAGATGGACGACAAACCCGTCGACCCCCTCGATCAAGACGAATTTGCCCGCCCAGTAACCCTCCACCGACGCGATGCACGACAGCCCCCACCCGGTAGAGCCCCCAAGGTGGACGCTCCTGAGCAGATGCCGGTCGACGAACAAGAGGCGGAGAGGCTCGCGCAGGCCAAGGCAGACCGTGAGGCACAGCGCGCCATAGATCAGGCCAAGATTGCCCCCGTTGCCAAAGATCTGAACGCCAAGCGACCGAAGAAACACAAGGAGGAAAAAACAAGTTTCAACCGAGCCCCAAAGACGGCGACCGCCAAGAAGGAGTCTAGCGTTCGCTACGCGGAGATGCTTCCATGGCATCTCGAAGATGCCGATGGGAAAAACGTCTGGGTCGGCAGCTACGTCGCCGCCCTCTCCGAGACGAACGTGGCATTCATGATTGACGGGGCAGTCTTCCGCATGGTGCCTCTCGAGAAGTGGTATCGATTCACCGCGAAACCTCCTTTTCAGCCTTTCACAATTGACGAAGCCGAGACTCTCATGAACAAGAAGACCGATCCCGCCCGTTGGATCATGAAAGACAACGAGAAGCGGGCGGGCCAAGAGGACCTCGAAGCCACACGACGAATGCTCAATGGCCGTGGGCAGATCAAGACCGAAAGCTCTACGTTTAGGGGTTCCTCAAGATTGGAGAAGCTGGATCATGACGAGATTGATATGTCTGGGGACGAGTTCCAAGACGATGATGACGCTCCTCTTTTCGAGCGCAACGACGATGAGGATACGAGGGAATCCAAGGATCGAATTCGCCGCGAGCAACTTGGAGCTAATCTTTTTGGTGAGGGTGATGAGCAGGAAGTCGACCGGGAGTTGCGCGAGCAATTGGATGAAGAGCTTTTACGTGAACGAGACGGCAAGGGGACTAAGAAGATTCTCATCAAACGAGATCGAGAAGAAATTTACGCAAGCGACGATTCCAGGGAGAAACCTTGGAGTAGCGACTCGGTATGGACTATCATTTTACAAAGTTTGGCTTGTGCTAACTCTACCTAGGACGATGACAACTCTTCTGACGAGGATGAGGAGGAGGATGAGAAGAAGGATGAGGAGGAGAAAAAAGAGGGTCTTACCAAGGACGGTGATGCGAAAGAAAAGGACACTGACAAGGCCAAGGGTTCCAAGGGCGCATCATCCTCCCAAGGTAAGGGCAAGTCGGATGGCACAAAGAAGGCCAAGTCACTGAAGCGATCCGGGTCCCCTACACTCTCCGAGTCCAGCGGCAACGAGTCTCTGAGGAAGAAGCTCAAGAAGACGGCTGCTCCTTCAACAGGATCTCGTTCTGGTACACCTTTGCCGCAGTCAACTGTGCGGCGACCCAAGGTTGGCGGTGCCGGGTCTGGAAGCGATGGTGAGGCCACTGGCGGCGAAATGTCTGACGGGGCTGGTAAGAAGAAGAAGAAGAAGCTCAAGCTTGTCAGCAATAGCGCCCGCGGCACACCATCGGCATCCAGGGCTGGTAGCCCTATCCCCAACCAAGGTGGTACGTATCCGTCCCGTGTCGTGCAATATATCGTCTCGGAAACGTTGCTAATGTCATCTGAACAGCCGCATCGACCGGTCCCGCCAGCGCTGTCATTGAAGGGAGGGAGATTCTCGAACAGATCCCTCCCGGAGGTATTTCCATCAGCGAACTAATCAAGCCATTCTCGGGACGTGTTGGTGAGAAGCCAGGGCAAATGCCCAGAAATGAATGGATCAAGCTTGTCAGGGAGTTTTGTGTCTTTGGACAGGATAAGCTGTTGCGCCGGAAGGCATGAGGGAAGGATGAGCGACCAATCTGCCATGGAGGGCCAGATGATGCCATGTTCTTTTCTTTCTCCGGCATTAATATAAGCCGTCGAGTGCTGCGTCGTCACATTCATTGTGTGGAGGAGATATCTAGATGTATCAGTACTTGGTCCGCTCGGCTTGCATCCTTGAGTCATAGCAATTAGGCATCGTAAAGAGAATACAATCAAGTTGAGGCATTGGAAGTATGTATAACTGACACACTCGAGTAAGTCAAATGTTGGGTATAGTAAGCAAGTCAATATGATGGGTCCTAAAAACATTCTACTCGTCCATTTGCCAGGAGTAGTCCAGTCCCTTGTTCCTCTCTCTCCTATTGAGGGCCTTGAATCGCTCCCCTTCGAACCCATTGCTTCGATCAACGCCATCCCATCGATATCCTGGCTTGATTCCGTAACGATTCGGTGGAGCAGCACCGGTGTAGACAGGCCGCCGCTTTGATTTCTTGCCTTTCCCTGCCCCGTCTTTGGCCTTTTTCTCGGCCATGAACTGTATCATGGGATCGTTCCACCGCTCCTTCTCCTTGAGCTCTTCGTTCATCTCCTCGTCGTCGGCCGTCCGCGCAAACTTCATGAGCTTGGCATCCTGCAGCCGCTCGCGCCGTTGCTGCGCCTCCTGGAGCTGGACGTCGCCCTTGAGAGCCTCCGCGGCTGCCCGCTCCTTCTCTTCGGCGGCGGCGGCCGCGCGGCGCGCTTCGGCGCGCTTCATGGAGATGTCGATGCGCCGGCCGGTGGCGTCTCGGTAGACGGTTTCTTCCTCCTTTGCCGATTTGCGATGGCGCTCAAAGTCGGCGAGCTCTTCCTGCTGGCGCCGCTTGAGCTGGGCCGACACAGCGGCCGCGCTCTGTAGGCCGGCGTGGGTGCCGTCGCTCATCTTGGCCACGGCGCTGTCCTCTTCGACGACGGGCATCTCGTCGTCGGCACCCATGGCAGCGTCGTTTTCGGCCGCCGCGGACGCGATGATGGCGTTGGCCGCCGCGACGTCGTCCTTTGGCGCGTCATTCTTCGGGTTGCCGACCGTCTTCCAGTTGTTCTTTGTCGCTTTCTGAAAGTCGGCCGACTTGCCCGACACGGTTACGGGTGCATCGTCTTCGTCGTCTTTATTCTTGGCGTTGGCCCATGTCGAGTCGTCGTCGTCGGTGATGAGCAGGCCGGCTGACTCTGCGCCGCGCTTGCGCTTGCGCTTCTTGGAGGGTTTTGGGTCAGCGACGAGATATCTCTCTGCGAGGTAGCTGTTGAGGTCCGAGGGCATCGTGGTTGGGGGCGAGGAGCTGGAGTGTTGAAATGATTTCCTCCGAGACTTTGTCGGTGTCATGAAGCTCGAACCTTGGGTTGGTTTATGTAGGTACCGGAATGCGACACTCGGGGCAGAGAAACAGGGACAGGGCGCTGACGATAATTGTCAGGCGCCTTAGACTTTTTATCAAGCTCAATGCGTGAGAATCGTTAAGGAAGCCTCTCATCCTGCCAAAGTTTCTTTTATACCATCTCTCTAAAGAACAGGACGGTGAACTTCATGGAAACTGAAGTGTCATGTCTTCAACGCCCCGCTACAGCGATGTGGGGACCCTGGTCGCCATGAGTAAATGAGGTACGTACCCACGCATCAGCGCCGGTCTTGAGTCACCTCGTCGCCCGACTCCTCATAGACGATACCTCAGCCAGCCTCACTCTCTATCTGTTTTCCCGACTTCCCGCCTCGTCCAAGCTACGAATCTCTCTACAATATCATGCTCAGTCGCATCTCGGCCGCGTCACTCGAATTTCCACCACCTTCCCCCTCGTGCGCCTCCTGAATCCAGCCCTAGCGCCAAGCCCGAATACCGCAATCCTCCCCAACAGCCGCATTCATGCCACAACCTCTCCAAGATGGATCCTCGCCTACGGAACCGATCCAGGCATTGCCCATGGCAGCCTCGACCGTGAAGATCAACAAGACTCGACACTCGGCGTCGGTCCTCGAGTCTTCCCCCATATCCATCTCCGACACATCTCTACCCTATCGCAGATCGAACCCCTCGGCTGCCTCTCTCTACGCTTCGACCCTCTCGCCCCCCGGCTCAAGATCCATCTCTCCCGCCGGTCGCGGGTCGCCCTCCCGAGTCCTATCAAACACCGTATTTGATTCCCGGCAACCCCGATCCCCCTCATCAACCGCCGGCGACAGCCAAACCGAGCCGCTGAATTTGGTTCTACGAGCCTACGTTCCACATATCGCGGTATACGCCTCGGGGGACACGGAATCCCTGATGGCCGAAAAGGGCTTCCAGAATGGCCTGTGGGAACTGCTGCGTCCTTTTGGCGAGGACATCCAGGGTAAAATCACTATTAGGGATAGTAATGGATTGAGCCGGGCGACGGAGGACTTTTCGATTCGGTTTACAAGATTTGGCGGCGACATCGAGCACCCGGACCCCAAAGTGTCTGGCCTCAAGAGCCTTCCGGCATCGGGTCAGAATGGGACTCAAGCAAGCACATCGAGAGACAAGCAACATCTGGTGAACGTCGAAGCTGTGGTAGATCAACATTTGTCCTACGCTGAGGAATCTTTTGGAGCTATGCCGGGAGGCGCCTTTGCAGGACTAGACTCTGGTACGGAGGAGACGTCACCATACTATGCGCTCTATCTACGACGATTGCTGTCGGGCCTACCGATTTCTCCACACGAAACATTCTCGCACCCAGTCGCATGCGTGATTGCAATCAGCTCACGAAACCCAAGTCCGATCGAGGAGCTAAGGAGGCTCTATACGGAAACTAGCCAGGGAGACAAGAAGCTCCCTGTGTGGGTTGATGGCGACTATCTAAGATACTATGTCCTGGTGCACGACGAAGAGAAGGACGACATTACACGGTCGATGGGACTTTTCGACCAAATGAAGCGACATCTCGGGCTTCACTGCCATCTCCTAAGGCTCCGGAGCAGTCAAAGCGCGGAGACTGATGACGACAGCATACAACTGCCTCGCAGTGATTGGATGTCGGCGGCGGAGGAGCTCGAGGACATACAGCGAAGTCAAGACGAGGACTTTGCGGACCCGGCAAGATACATCTTTGAATCAGATGTCACGTCCATCCGAACCTTTGTGCGGGAAATGGTGACACAGTCGATTGTTCCGACGATGGAAAGGCACGTCTCGATATGGAACGACCAGGTTGCGTCAAGGCGAAGAGGCATTGCGGGACGGTTCATGAATCTGTCAAGGAAATGGGCATTCGGCGGCAGTTCCCGATCATCGTCAAGCACCAGCAGCTCGAGGGACAACTACAATCCAGCGGGATACTTCCCCGCCGAATCACCAGAAGCCATCATGCGGAAGCTGGCCGACTATGCCTTCATGCTACGCGACTGGAAACTGGCGCAGTCGACGTACGAGCTGTTGCGGTCCGACTATAGCGACTCCAAAGCGTGGAAGCATCACGCGGCGGCAAACGAAATGGCGGCTGTGACTCTGCTCATCATGCCGCAACACCTGTCCTCCAAGAACCGCGCCGAGACCATCGATCAGATGCTCGAGGCGGCCTTTTATTCGTACAACACGCGGTGTTCCTCTCCATTTGGGGCCCTCCGCAGTCTCACTCTCGGTTTGGAGCTTCTGCGCCTGCGAGGCGGAACCAGTGTCGACGATGCGGGACGATGGGGGATTCGGCTCCTGGATTCCAAGATTTCCGGGAGGGTCGGGGACGCACTCATGAAGGAGCGGCTGGGCGTGTGTTATGCTTCGAAGCAAGGCGTTGGAAGCTGGCATTGGGGATCTCGTCGGCGGAAGGCGGCGGCATGGAGCGTCCTCGCGGCCGATGCCTGGCTTCAACAGTCCAAGCACATCCAAGCGCGGCAGTGCCTCGACGACGCAAGCCGACGATACGCACTGCTCCCGCACAAGGACGCAATCTACAAGTTTGACGCGGCGGGCGACTTCATGGCGTCGCTGCAGAACAGCCTAGCTGAGAGCCCGGAAACTTCGGACGTGGAAGACAGAGACGGGGACGAGAATGGCCTAGGAGTAGGGCATATTGACGAGGAAAGCGAGGCATTGACGGATTTGCGGTCACGGCGAGCGAGCACCGTGGGAAGCATGGCCGGCTTGGAGACGGCGCCCTTGCACGGGACGGCAGACGAGGCGTCCGAGGGAGGCGTTCAGAAGGATTTCGATTAACGGGGAAAGGATGGATGGGTAATGAATGAATGTTCAAGGAAGATGTAACGAGTCTACCTGGGCGACGTGATTCTGCCTCTGTGGGAGTTGGCTTTGACGTAGGGCCTGGGTATCCTAGGTGTAATTTACGAGGCATAGACATCCATGATATATACATTATTTACGGATACGGGTACACGAGATTTCCAGTCGAGGCCAAGGAGACTCGTGGTTGAAATTGAAGCCATCTCCATCCCTGCCTATCCCGCTGAGGACCCTGGCACCCACTGACAGGTGCTAAATCGCCCCCCCCCGGAACCCCACCACCCGACACATGTATTCGATTTAAAGATAAACACCATCATTCGTCATTCACGGTCTGTCGTCCAAACACAAAGACATCCTATACGTTGCACCCCTTTTCTAGGCCGATATCGATTCCAGCCTTCTCCAATCCAATAACCCACCCGACTTTCGCCCGCCGTATCTCCCCGGCGTGACACGATGGGAGAGCTCGCCGACTACCTCGTCAACAACGACCCCAGTTTCCGAAAGTAACATCCGCCCTCCCATTATCCAAACAAACATCCACGTCTTAACGCTTGCTCTCTCAGGTCACGCCTCCCCGCCCTCTACTCCGACTTCCGCCCGCAACGAACCCTCAATCCGGAAGGCTACGCTGCAAACGTGACGGCCTGGCGCCGCGCTCTCTCGCACCTCTCGTCGCGCGGCCTGCTCTCCCGCCGCGGCTCGACCCCGAACCTCTTCGTGCTCTCTCTCGATGGCTCACTGCTCTCAGAACTGGAGTGCAAGGAATTTGGCCAGCCGCTCGCCTTCGGCACCGTCGTCCGCGAAGCCGCCGCCGATCGCGCGTTTGTGCCTCTGGGGGAGTTTACGAGGGCGCAACAGAGTATATACGCGCGGACGTGGTCGGGACTGCCGTGGAGCGTCGTGAGCTGGACACTGAGGCAGCTGGGTGTTGTTGATCCGGCGAAGGGGGATGACAAGGTGCCGGTCGGGCAGTTTGTCGTGGTCGAGAACCTCGAGGCCGCGACGAAGGAGCTTGACAAGATCATGGCCGACAAGGCATCCCGCTTTGATCGGGTGTTCACAAAGGCCCAGTTCCAAAAGGCCTTCTCGGGTAGCCTGATCAAGGACCAGCGCATGTCAGACACGGACGTGGACGTGCTCCTGCAGTTCCTATCTCGCGACAAGGGCGTCATCGAGTACGATGGCCAAACCATCCGCATCAAGGGCTCCGGCGAACAAGGCCCCATCAGCGAAGAAGACACGGCCATCGCGTCCCTCAAGGAACTCACCTCGAGCCTCAAGCACCAAACCGACCTCCTAAACGCGCGCATCGACGAGCTCTCCCAGCAAGCCAAGTCCGCCGTCGCGCGCAAGAACCGCGTCGCGGCGCTCGCGGCCCTCAAGTCCAAGAAGACGGCGGAAGCGTCGCTGGCCACGCGCTACGCCACGCTCAATCAGCTTGAAGAGGTGGCCGCGCGCATCGAGGCGGTCGCCGACAACGTCCAGCTGGTCAAGGTGATGGAGTCGTCGGGCGCCGCACTGAAGAGCCTCAACGCGCAGATTGGCGGCGCGGACCGCGTCGACGCCGTCATGGAGCGCGTGCGCGAGCAGATGGGCGCCGCCGACGAGGTCGGCGCGATCCTGTCCGAGGCCGTCGGGGACGTCGTCGACGAGGGCGAGATCGACGACGAGCTCGAGGCCATGGAGGAGGTGGAGCGCGAAAAGGAGGCCGAGGCGCTGCGGGAGAAGCAGGCCGCCGAGGACAAGGCGCAGAAGGAGAAAGAATCCAAAGAGGCGGCCGAGCTGCGGCAGAAACTCGACGAGCTGCCCGATGTGCCCATGGAGGAGCCGGCAGTCAAGTCGCCCACGTCAGAGACGGGGATTGCGAACTTGGCCATTTGAGCTGACAAAGGTGACGGCGACGGTGACAGTGACGATACAACATTACATGACTTAGGATATATACGTCGGGGTTTAACGGGTTTGGTTCATTTCTTGGGTCGTTTTTGAGTTTGGACGTATCATATATAATGACCTCCCTCATGGTATCTCATTAAGCAACTCTATTCTATCATGCCCACCAACAAATGACTCCGAAACCACGAGCTTCACGGTCCGCCATGTCATGGTCCGCCTTGTCACGGTCCGCCTTGTGGCGGTCCAGCCAAAGCCCCTGGGCAGTGTGAAGGGACGCCTTCCTGGCTCGGGCGGGGTGCATGTTGAACATGTCTGTCATTTCTGCCAGGTTGTTCGTAGGGGTAGATAGCTAGAGGCACATCAGGCCGCGAAGCTGTTTGCCATGGTAACTCGGGGTAGTCTCTTGAGCCCTGGCCGCTCCAACTGGTAGGTGGTTGTTGTGGCACCGCACCGCCATCCACGTAGCCTTTGTGAGCGTTTGCCCCAGATGTGGTAGGCATTGAGGAGGAGTGAAGTGTTTGGAGTGCCGGGGATGGATCCTGTGTTGAAGTTGTTGTGGGTGGTAGTTGTGCGTGATAGCTCTGGGATGTTGGAGGCACATAAGGAGAAGGTCCTGTTGGGATTGCCGACGGTGTCTGATCAAGAATCGTCGGTGGTTCCGGGGGTGTCATGGGTATGGTAGGGTCTGCTTCTTCGGCTCGCGATGCCTCCTCTGCCGCCTCCTTCTTTGCTTCCTCGGCCTTCCTCTTCGCCTCCATTCTGCTCTGCTTCGCCATCGCAATCAAGTCTTGAAACGACGAGTCGTGCTTTGCCGCCCAAGCAGCCCCGTCAAACTCCTTATCCTTGACCATGGGCTCGCTCTGAACTGCTGCCATCGCAGGCGCGCGCCCACCTTGGGTCCTTTCCCAAGTATTCAGATCATGTTGCAGCTCGTGCCGCTTCCTCGGCCGTACCGAATCGCAATTCGCGTTCCATATCGTGATCCATTCCTTGTGGCGACGCTCCAGCAGCTTGCGAGAGCCCTGGTTGGAGATACCAAGGTCGGTCATCTTTTTCCGGAGGGCGACGTCTTTCATCATGGAATAGTTGAGCCCGGGGAGTCGTTCGAGAGGTTTCGCCTGGTGTGCTTGTAGTTGGCTGAAGGCAGGTGTTGAGGGCTTACGCTTAGGTTTTGGTGATGCTGCGCCTGTGCAGACTGATACATGGTCCCATACCTCTCCTTCTTTCATCCGGCTCTGGCAGAGCGGGCATGGGACGAGGCCGTCGTCATTTTCGTCTGGAACTTCAACGACTTCAGGTTGTTCCTCGGGATCAACGTAATTCGTATAGTCGGTTCGATGGTTCTTCAGTCGAGCTGATGTCCGTAGTCGCTTGCCCTCTGGCGCATCGTTCGTCTCGTCTGATTTGTCTTTTGCTTTTCTCTTTGGCACCGAACTTGCTTCATTCCGACTGCGCGCCAGATCCAGCGTCGCTGTTCTTGCCTTGACGAATGCCTCGACCGTCTCTTCCATGGCCCAATTACTGCGGAGTCTAGGCTGCTGATCCGTTGCGCGACAGAGAGGGCATTTTCCGTCGTTTGACAAGGCTCTTCGGATGCAGAGCGAGCAGAAAGTATGGAAACAGGATGTCATCATCGGGGTCTTGTAGAAATCTTTGCAGACTTCGCATCGCAGGGCGCTCTCCACGGCCGCAAGGCCAGGGAGGGGTGTGGAAAGCCAGTCGGTTGAGTCGGGGACATCGTGATTCGCCATTTGGTCGGAGTGAGGTTTCGTAGGAAGCAGAATAGGAATCGGTAATTAATGGGGGTCTTCGTTGTCGTCAATCAAAGGTGGTCGCTGATGTTGAAAGAAAGAAGATGATCTCTCCATACGGCATTCGAGCGCAGAAGTGTCGGTCGTTTCGATGTGATGTGAGTCCAATGCAAAGATTGTGAAAGTGCTGGTATCCGGTACCTCGACTCCAGCTCAAGCACGTCTCATGGAGTAGCTCCTACAGATGTAAGTCGCGCCTTGACGCGCTGCCTAAAAGTCCTAATCCTTCGATATAGCGATACTTTACGCTGCTCACGAGAAGTATGCATATATCCACTACAGCACCCGCCAGGCCAGAGAAATGCCACGTGAGAGCGCGTCCACTCTACGCGTTCCCAACATGACCTCTCGCTGTAGCCACTTTATTTCGTGTTTCTCTCATTGCTCCCTCGTTCCTTGACAGAACTCAGCAACACTCTCTTCAAAGACTTTCTTCCCTAGCTCGAAACTCATCATGGATGAACATAAGAAATACTTGGCAGACCGCCTATTGAGCGAGGAGCGCCCGGTAAGTATTGTCTTGGCTCCTCAAGCCCAAAACTCATGCATGCCAGATCACATATCGCCTCCTCAGCAGAGCATTGGATGTTCATGTCAACACCGCCAAGGAGTATGTTGCCAATCTTCGCCATATGAATTTCTAGGCAACCCTAACTTCTAATTCATCAGAATGTTATATGACTTCCATCAGTATCAAAACGGACTGCGTCCCGATTCTATCCATGCGACCTATCTCGTCTATGGCAACAAGCCTGTGGCTAATACCCAAGCCGACGGTGATGTCGAGATGACTAGCTCAATCCCTGGGGACGAGACATTCTCGGAAGACGTTCCAACCACGACCCTGACTTTGGCCAGAGAAGAAGACTTGAAAGGTAATTAATTGCCCTTGAAATCAACACGCACTCCGAGCTGACTCGAGCGACTTTAGACATTCTAGCAGATTACGAAAGTGTAACGTCTATTCACGTCTATAGCCTTGCACCCCATCCCCAGAGAGACTTGACTTTATTGTCTGATGTCTCCACGCAATTATCAGAGTACCCCAGGCTGGAAGACCTCGCAGTCGCCGCCAAGAAGTACGGAATCATTCCCAACCCTCAAGTCCGCCGGAGAGATCGAAAGTCTCGCCCCCAGCTCGCTGCCCCAGCTGCATCGAAGCCTGCTGTCAAGCAAGAACCAGCCGCATCCAAGTCCACCGCGACAATCAGGGTCAACCAGGAGCCTACCAGCTCAAAGTCAGCCGCCGACACCAAACCTGTCAAGCAGGAAAAGTCGGAACCCGCGCCAAAGAAAGAGACAGCCCCCTCGAGCGCTCCGAAGAGGCCCGTCGTCAAAAAGAACATGGCCGGAGGCATCATGCAGTCCTTCGCAAAGGCCGCCGCCAGGCCGTCCAAAACCAAGCCTGCTGCCAAGAAGGAGGAGGATACAGCCATGGCGCTTTCCGACGACGGCGAGGCGGACGATTCTGACGTACCCGCCAAGAAGCCAGGCCCGGATCCTGAAGCGTTGAAGCAGGCCAGAAAGGAACGTGAAGACGCCCTCAGACGCATGATGGAGGAGGAAGATGAAGACGAGTCCGAGGCGTCCGAGAAGGACGATGAGCCGGCTGACGAAGAGATGGAAGAGGCGCTCGAGCCAGAGCCGGTAGCTGAAGCCGAACCGCCCAAGAAGGAAGAGCCGGCAGAGGTTTTATCCAGCAGCGGAAACGGGCGTCGGAGAGGCAAGAGACGTGTCATGAAGAAGAAGCGCATTTTGGATGATCAAGGGTACATGGGTAGGTTATCCAGATTCGATCTCCTTGACCTCAAGCTAACCCCTTTTCCCCCAGTCACAATCCAAGAACCCGGCTGGGAATCATTCTCGGAAGACGAGGCGCCACCGCCAGCAAAGAAGCCCGCCGTGACGCGCACGCAATCGTCCTCGTCGACGCCGTCTTCGTCTGCGGGCAAGGCCAAAAAGGCCGCGCCCAAGGGACAGGGAAACATCATGTCCTTCTTCTCCAAGAAGTAGAA
This sequence comes from Thelonectria discophora, assembly GCA_911649645.1. NCBI lineage: Eukaryota > Fungi > Ascomycota > Sordariomycetes > Hypocreales > Nectriaceae > Thelonectria > Thelonectria discophora. Next base: position 4,022,976 of record CAJVRK010000012.1, read on the forward strand.
GAGCGTCTCGGCATAGAAGTTTACCAGTATAGTGTCCCGATGAATACCCCAATTTTTTTTTTCTTTTACTTGTTGATGCCTATCAAGGCCGCATTCGACACGTCGTTGGAGAATTCAGCATACTTGGCCGGGTCCGCCTTGATCCTCCGCATGACAGCGCCGAGGCGTCGCACGCCTTCCACCAAATCGTCTTCCTTGACCCAAGCAAAAGTGAGGCGGATAGCGTGGTCCAGGTCCACGACGTGCTCGTCGCCGTGGACCTGAAACATGTTGCCATTGCCCACGATGAGCTTCTCCTCGACCTGGGCCACGTCTGCGATATGCTTCGCTGAGGACCCCTCGGGCAACTCGGCCCAGACAAAGTAACCCCCGTAGACTTTCCCGTCGACTAGCCCCGCCTCGCGGATCTTCACGCCCAGCGGCGCCAGGTGCTCGTGGATGGCGCCCACCAGGATGGCGTGCCGGCGCTGCAGCCGCGGCCGCACCGTCTCGGCCAGGAAAGTCTTCAGCTCGCCAGACTCCACCAGGCCCGAGAGCACCGCGGCGGTGAACTGGCTCGGCGCGCCACCCGACTTTGACGAGCCCGTCTGCGCCATGCCGAACGCAAAGGCCCGCGAGGCCTCGATCCAGCCGGTGCGCACCCCTGGCCCGGTCATCTTGCTGAACGACCCGTTACTCACGGCGTGCCCGAAGCCCTTGGGGTCGTTCTCGTCTGGTTCCATAGCGATCTCGATGTCGCAGAGGCGCGGGAGCATCATCTCGGGCGTCTCGTTGGAGAGCAGGGGCGCGGCGCCCGCGGGCTTCTCGTCGGAGGCCAGGGGCCACTGCAGCAGGTCGTAGACGTCGTCGCAGATGATCAGGGCGTCGTACTTGCGCGCCAGGCGGACGAGGCCTTCGCGGCGGCGGACCGACATGGTCTTGCCCGAGGGGTTGGAGCACGTGGGCACGCAGTAGATGATGTGGCGGTAGAACTTGCGGTGCTCGCCGGAGTCTTTGAAGGGCTGTAAGTTCATCGTGTTAGTGCTCGGCGACTTCATCTGGAAACTGGTCTCCCACCTTGAGCTGTGGCTTCCCCCGCTCCTCCGCCTCCAACCTCTCAATTCTCTCCTCCAGTGCCTCCAAATCAACCCCCTCCTCATCCTCAGGAAACGCCCTCAACCTTCCCGCGAACCCCGCATCCGCAAAGATGTCGCACACGAGGTGATACGTCGGTGTGACCAGCCACACGGCCTTTGTCACCGTCGGCTCGCTGAAGCTCTGCATAATGGCCGCAACGTTCTGGCTCGCGCCGCCGCTAATGATGATGCGCTCGGCGTCGGGCGTCACGCCGTAGTGCGCCGCCAGCCACGTCGCCAAGCCCTCCCGCAGCGGTCGGTAGCCCGGGTCCGGCCCGTACTCCAGCGCGGGGACGTAGGCCTCCTCGTCGGCGAGGAGCCGTTGCGCCGACGCCGAGAGGAGCGAAGCCGGGAGGAGGTCCGGCGCCGGCCAGCCGCGGATGAGGTTGATGGGGTGTTTCGGGGAGGACGACATTGCAATTGGCGATGGCGGGAGTGGTTTACGGAATGAAGAGGAGGCGGATGAATGACGACACAGAGGACGGGCGGGACTTATGAAGCAATAAGACGCGATTCGTCGCCCTCCACAAACCGGCCAAACCTGAGACCAGCTGCGATGTCGGACCTGGGTAATTTTGCCATTCGACATGCTCACGATTCAGATCTCCGTTTAATGACAGGATGTTTTTCTCAACATGGAAGGCCTTCACTCGAACGAAGCGTCTCATTCGTTCGCGTCGAGCCTCATCGGTACATGGTGCCAAGGTTAATCGCGGATAAGTGTGGACCGCCTCGCTGAGAGCTTCCGTTAACTGATTCCGCTCCATAATGATTTTTTCACCGAGGAGGGACAAAACGAAACATTGCTGAGAAGCCAACGAGGTCGGCGTTGCACTGAATGTGTAATGTCTTAGACCATGGCTTGGCAATAAAGACGATGCTAATAAGAAACGCCTTAATGCCCTCTATATATAGTTATTATACTGTTATGGGCTCGGGCTACGCCCGAGCTTTGTGTGTGAATGCAAGCTGCATACGGATAGAGCTAACTAGTTGGCCGGCGGTCAACTATAGGGTAGGTTGCGAGAGAAGAGAGAGGGAGAGGGACGCAAATAGAGGAATAAAGCCCCAGAGGGAGGTCTGAACCAATAGAAACAAAGAGGGACCAATTGATCAACCAATAAGAGTCAAGGATAACAATATAATAAAAGCCAGTGAAATGTCAATAAAACCCAGGGGAAAAGTCTCTGCCTTCCTCTCTGTTTGGACGGGAAAACGATCCCTCTTTATGCCTCCGACAGTTCCAAAGCTCAGACCATCACCTAATTCCAGCAACCAATTAAAATCCTCCACTAGCCGCAGCTCTAGCCGCAGTGGCTCAAATCCTCCAACCCACGAAATTCCCTGCCACACTATGCACCCCTAAACAGTGTCCCATGAGAGAAATGTCCCATCCGCAACTTAAAATATGCATTCAACCCACCTACGTTGATCAGAGTACTGAAAGGTTGACCTCACTTTAAAGATTATGGCTCAACTATCTTCGAACTGGAAGAAGCTGCAGGCAAAACTAAAAGCGGAGGCGACCTCTAACCCATCTTTAAAGCGGAAACCCGAGGAGCCAAAAACAAACCCGCCAGCAAAGAAGACAAAAATCACCCAAAAATCAACAATTCAGCAGGTCCCAGCTCGAACACCGAAACCGAGATCCCAAATGGGAGCTGTCCATAGCACCAAAGTCGAGGATGGCCAAAGTAATGCCACATCGCCATCATTAGCCATCTGGGCCGAGGACAATGACATTTCTGCTGAAGCCTTGGCTGAGGCTTATGATCTGGGAACAAAGGATAATTCCATGATGCTGGCATCGGCAAAGGACAAAATCAACAGTGGGCTCATAGAGGGCATCGAAATTGGCAAATACGTCGCTATCGACTGCGAGATGGTTGGCGTCGGTCCTAGGGGCCACGAGTCTGTCCTGGCTCGTGTGAGCGTCGTCGACTTTCATGGACGGCAGACGTACGATTCATACGTCAAGCCGAAAGAGAGGGTCACGAACTGGAGGACCCCAGTAAGCGGCATCAGTCAGAAAAACATGAGATTTGCCCGAGAGTTTGAGGAAGTACAGCGAGACATCGACAACCTCCTCAAGGACCGCATTTTGATCGGCCACGACATCAAGCACGACCTCGAGGTCCTCAAGTTGAGCCACCCCGCACGAGACATCCGAGACACTTCGAAGCACCCTGCCTTCAGGAAACATGGGAATGGAAGGAAGCCAGCGTTGAGAGTGCTGGCTCAACTGCTGCTCGGGGTGGAGATTCAGGATGGCGCACACTCGAGCATTGAAGACGCTCGAGTGACCATGCTGTTATTTCGCAAGCATAAGCAGGGATTTGATGTCGACCATTCGAACCGATACCCGTCCAAGACAGCGCCAGGCGACCGAAAGCAGAGGGGGAAGAAGGCGAAGAGGAGATGAGTTGGAGTGGAGAGAGGAGATAGATACCTGTGTAATAGCTCTGTGTTGGATCCAGATACTCATAAGACTTAAATGGATTTCGTTTCGTCTCCTGTATTCGCAGACGAATATGAATTGAAAACGAAGTAGTTTCCCATCTCTTAGTCCTGGGGTTATGTGATTACGAGGCGTTGCCGCAAGTCATCTCAGTGAAAGTTCTTTCCGATTATCCCCAAATGCCCCGAGAATCGACTTTCAAAGACTGGTGGGGAGATGGATATTACTTTAAACACAAAGGATTAGATTTTAATAAAAGCGATACAGTTCTTAGAATGAAGTAATTGTTTCTTGGAATATTTCCCTTCTATTGACTCCATATAGGGTAGCCGGCTTGAAGTTGATTAGCTAAGCCTCGAAGTTGCGAAACTCACTCTTAACGCGTCTCAGCGCGTCGCTTTTCTAAACTAGAGGAATCATTCAGCACTGTACCCATTGAACTAGTGCAACACAATGTCTCAACCAATGCTTTCCGTCAAGACCGACGAAAAGACTCCCAAAGCGATCCCAAATATCCTGCCATGCCGCATTCACCACAATGGACCTATTGCGCCAGTCGCAGATTACTGGAACCCGACCTCAGCAGATGGTATCGACCTGCCTTCCCGGCTTCTCCCACCGAGTGTCCTTGCTAACGATTTGCTTGCAGACAAGTCCAAGGTATCCTACTTCCGAGGCCGGAAACTTCAAGGCAAATCGATCAAGCTCCCCGAACAATGCCGAGGCGTCGTGATGGAACGAACAACGGACGAGACCCCCCCGGCCGAGACGGTCGACCCGATCGAAGACGGAGACGACGCCTCTGAACGGGTCGGGACGATGAAAGTGACGGGAGAGTTTGACGAGGTGGTTGTCTGGGGGCACGAGGTTCTAGGCGACGCGGCTGGCGATCCATACATTCGAAGCATGGAGGAGTGGCTGCATGTGGCCGAACGGGTATGCAAAGCGTCTCTGACCTTGATACCAGGATGCTAATGTCGGTGCTAGATTCACTCGTATGAACAAGACGAGGGCGCAAAACAGAAGTAATAGTCGTTCCCAGCGATAAGAGAGACCGACAGGAATCATTGGCAGCAAAATAGCGGCTGGTAACTGCATACGTTGCCGCCTCTGGGTGTTTAGGGCGTTGGATATTGGGATATAGGTATTCTATCATTATTTGCATGTTTGGGCTATCCGACTCAGCGTGGAAAAGAGTCCCAGAACACTTTTGTCGTTTCGTTTTGCCTCTGACCGCTATCATGAATCAGAGAGAAGCTCTCCCAGAACTGTGCAAATCGCATTGCCCACTTCCCTCGTCCCAGCCTCTCCGCCCATATCCCGAGACCGAATACCCATGCCTCCATTCTCCGGGGAGTCGAAAACCCGCGCGACCGCCTTCTCGACTGCCGAGGCTTCGTCGACAAGCTGGCACGAGTAGTTGAGGAGCATGGCCAAGCTGAGGATTTGCGCGATAGGATTCACCCATCCCTTGCCGGCAATGTCGGGGGCGCTCCCGTGCACCGGCTCGTAAATCCCGTTGCACTTGCCCTCTCCAGGGATCCCAGATATGCTGGCGCTGGGCAGCGTTCCCAAGCTCCCGACAATGGCGCCAGAGATGTCAGAGAGGATGTCGCCGAATGTGTTGTCGGTGTGGATGACGCCGTTGAAGCCGCGGGGGTTCTTGACCATGAGCATGGCCATGCTGTCGGCGAGCTGATGGCGAAGCGGGACGTCGGGGAACTCCCTGTCAAACACGTCCTGCGTGACCCTCCTCCAGAGCCGACCGCTGGCGAGGACATTGGCCTTGTCGGCGCTCCAAACAACGGCCGGGCCGCCGCCGCCGTTCCCGTCCTTGCCGAGGATGCGTGCCACGGCGGCGCTCACACGAGCCAATCGCTGCACCTCGGGGGGCGTGTACACCCAGAGGTCGGACGCTTCGTTGGGCTCCTCGACCTTGTGGCCAAAGTACGCTCCACCGCAGTTCTCTCGTACGACGACAAACTTGGTGCCCCTGACGATGTCTGGCTTGATCGGCGATGCCTCAATCAGGGAAGGGACGAGCATGTCGCAGGGACGAAGGTTGGCAAAGGCGTCGAGCCTCTTGCGCAGCTGGAGGAGGCCCGTTTCCGGTCCCGGAGACGCGTCTGCCCATTCCGGACCGCCCACGCTGCCAAAGAGCACGGCGTCGCTGCGTTCGGCGATTTGCAGCACCTCTTCGGTGATGGGCACGCCGTGCTTGTCGATGCTGCAGCCGCCGGCGAGGTCAAAGGTCCTCTTGAACTTGACGGCCGGACGATGCTTCTCAATGACATCGAGGACTTTGACAGCCTCTGCCATGACCTCGGGGCCGACGTGGTCCCCGGGAAGGAGGAGGATGCGAAATGTTGTGCTGGCCATTGTGTGGGTGACTGGACCGTCAGAGTCGTCTCAGCGATGGATTGATAGCTGTCGGCTTATGATGACAACCACGTCGCCCATCTAGGGTCCGAGGAACGGCGCAGTGCATGTCGATCTGGTCATTCGGATCCATTTTCAGGCGAGCCAGCGCGGAGACAGAATCCAAGCCGGCGCCTCAACGGAGCGGAGCGTACCATCAACACCGCCTGCTCTTGGCCCCCCCGCCGGAGCGTGCCACCCGTGATGTCAGCCCAGGGGTTAGCTTAGCCCCCGCGGGAAGTCTCGGCGCTAATAAGGAGTTGGAGGCGGGAACTTCTCTCTAACCATGTATTAGAGCAGATGCCATCTGGAAGAGTCACTTAGACGTTCAAACTGACTCGACTGCTTGACCAGCTACTAACAACTCGCTTCGCCTACCCCAATTATACGCAAACATGTCCCCAGGACGTCTCGACGGCAAAGTGGCCATCGTCACTGGAGGCGCTTCCGGGTTCGGCAAGGGCATCGCGTCCAAGTTCGTCCAGGAAGGCTGCAAAGTCATGATTGGCGACCTGTCTGAAGAATCTGGCACGGCCGTCGCCCAAGAGCTCGGCTGCAGCTTCAAAAAGGTCGACGTGACCAAGAGGAACGAGTGGGAGGCTCTCCTGAAGAACACGACGGACAAGCTCGGCCGCCTCGACATTGTGGTGAACAACGCGGGGGCCACCTACACCAACAAGCCGACGGAAGATGTCACCGAGGCCGAGTTCGACTTGGTCATGAACGTCAATGTCAAGTCCATCTACTTGTCGACGGACGTCATCGTGCCCTACTTCCTCTCCCAGGAGAAGCCGGCGTGCTTCATCCAAGTGGCCTCGACGGCGGCGATTCGACCTCGGCCGCGCCTGACGTGGTATAACGCATCCAAGGCGGCCGTTGTCAATGCGACAAAGACATTGGCCGTGGAATACGGGCCGCGCCAGATTCGATTCAACGCAGTCTCTCCCGTTGTTGGAAGCACGGGCATGTGAGTTTTCCTCCAAGATGAAGATGTTCTTTCTCGCAGAGTGCTTGCTAATCTGGATTAGGACGCATCTGTTCCTGGGAATGGCAGACACGGCCGAGAACCGGGCGGGCTTTGTGTCGACGATTCCGCTGGGGAGACCGTCGACTCCAGCCGACGTAGCGAATGCTTGCTGCTACCTTGCGAGCGATGAGGCGGCGTTTATTACTGGAGCGAATATTGAGGTGGATGGGGGACGATGTGTGTAAGAGCGAGCTACTAGCATTGAATACGAGTCTAGTGATTGTTGTTCTGAAGTTCGTTCCTTCCTTTGACATTCGTGCATCTTCTCAGTTCCAGTCGATGCTCAGAGTGCCCGGACTCCCGTCCATCCCCCGCATCCAAGGTTGGCAAGTACGACCCCGGGCAGCTCCTTCCTCAGCGAGTCAGGCCCACCCACCCCTCTAAACCCCTCTTCACGATACCCGCCTCCGCACTCAAGCCCACACCACCCGCTTCCAGCTTCCATCCGGTCCAAGATCATTGTCCTCAGCCTCGCCATCATCATCTTGTTTCCCTCAAGTTGATGGTCGTTATTAATCGGATACTCATTGCCGAGGAGCCTCAACTACCCGACGGCCACCAGAAACCACCCCGATGCCCCATTCTCATGTCATCTCAAGACTACTCCGGCACTGTGCGTGTTCCCTACTGCACTCATCCGTCATTCCTAACCGCCGCAGTACCGCTCTCGCCCTCGCCCGGATCTGAGATGCGAGCTTTGCGATCGAGACTTCTCTCGCCCTAGTCATCTCAGGCGACACAATAAGATTCACCAGCCGTCGGAAACAAAGCAAAAGATTGCTTGTGACAAATGTCACTCTACCTTTTCCCGGCGCGACGTGCTCTTTCGCCATATGCGCACAGCCCACCAGCTCGACTACGTTATCCCGGCCAACCAACAGAGGTCTTGCGACCGTTGCGTCCGAAGGAAGCTCAAGTGCGATCGCGAATTGCCATGCTCTGCCTGCGCTCAATCCAAGACTGCCGGGCCCTGTACCTACCCAACAATTGAGGAATTGTACAATCCCGGATTCCAGCCAGAATTCCAGATTGTCGAGCCAGGCCAGCCTCGGACCATCCAGGATCCCCCCGTTGCCAAAAGGCCAAGGCGACGGAAAAAGAGGGACACCGAGGACGATGACCCGGCCCAAGACGGATATGCCGAATTGGCCATTACATCCGCCATGAATTACCAGTCGGACTGGTCGACAACCTCGCCTGAAACCTACTCAAGCTTCAGTCAACCGGTCGACCCTACTTTGCTTGGGACCGACAACTTCAGTCCCATTTTCTCGAGTGAGGCAACATTCGCCGAGGACAATTCCATCATGGGGTCGTCTTTGCATAGTGGCGTGCAGTTCGATTTTAGGTGCAGTGGCTTTAATTGGCTAGACTTTGATGCACCCGATGTCGAGCTTGCCGTCAGTCGTGTCGTCCACGAGCTTGAGAATCGTACGTCTACCTCCTTGCCTGAACCAACACTCGACAACCAAGCACCCCATATACCTGTATCTCAACAAGCAGAATCCATTTTGCCCTGGCCGTTTGAACATGGCCATGATGGCTCGACTAGATGCTACTTGCCTCCACTGCGCGAAGTCCTGCAGGAGTCCTACCAATCAAGCCCTGGGGCTCAAGCGTCAGCATTGGAAGGCCTGGTTCAAGTCTTGTCGGAGAAAAGGCTTCCCAAACCCGAAGATGTGGCCGACCCAACCATTCTGATGGGGATCAACCTTGTCAAGAAGCTTCTTGATGTCTACTTTGCCAACTTTCAGTTAATTCAGCCCATTTTCCACACTCCAACATGGACTGCGGACGACTGTCCAACCATGCTCTTGGCTGCCATGGCTTGCCTGGGCGCCGTCTTATCGAGCGATGCCGATGCTGCTAAGCTTTCATCCGCCATTAGCGACTTTTGCAGCCCAATCATTAGCTGGATGGTACGTTGTGAATTGTGACGATTGGACCCTGCTTACTGATACAGATAGGGCGCCTCGGATACTGCGAATTACTCGGATACTTCATATCTTGCATCGCTATGCCTCCACCAGATATACTCACTAGGGTCTGGCAACAGGCAACTGTACCAAAATGCCGACCGGACTCGCGGCGTGCTGTTTGGAAGCCTCCGGGGACTGGGATTGCTGAAAACACGCCCCAGCGTCCAAGAAGATGTTGATGTGAACTACCCCTACTCCATGCCTACCAACCAGGCGAGCTTGGATGAGGAATGGCACTCCTGGGCATCCAAAGAAAAGGAGACACGAATCGCATGGGCATCATTCGAGTACGACTGCAGCTTGTGCACCCTCACCAGTCGTCGTGGGGCTGTTGATGTGAGCGAGCTGCCGCCAAGACTGCCATGCATGGATGCTCTATGGGATGCGCCCTCGGCGTATGCGTGGGCTGCCTTGAGATCACGAATGATTCTGAATGCTCTCGGTGTCTCAGTATCGAGTGCGATTAGTGCTGCCATAGCAGGAACACCGATACCTGAGAACATCTCAATCTGGGGAAAGCGCCTCTGCGGGCAAGTCATCGGACGCCTGTTGTGGGATTTGAAGCAACTGGAACTTGTCTCGACCACCGAGTATTTTGGGCTGGCTTCTCTGTCCACTGGCCAAAAGAAGTCCAAGCAGTCACTTATCGATGGCTTGGACAGGCTGCTCGAGACGATGAACAATCCCATCCATACTGCTGACCTTGTGAGCTATAAGTAAGTTGCCCACCTCGGTCTGGTCTTCGGTGCTAACCGAAATAGCATATCGAGTCTGCTGTGTCACTACTCGCACCTGTACACGGCTGACGATATCATGGACATGATCATCTACATTGTCCACAGCGTCGTCTCACGGGGCCCTGGTCAGGACCAAGGCGTCGGTCTGGCCCGCCGTCGCCTGGTTTCGGCGTTTGAGAATGATCCCCGTCGAGCGCGGAAACTCGTATGGCATGCTGGTCAGATTGTAGCTGTGGCGAACGAATATCTCGTATCAGCGCCTTGCGAAATCATGCGTTTGTTCATGAGCTACATCTTCATTGTTGCATTTGCTCAGCACTACCCCCGACTGGAGCGTCCTGCGACTACGTTCAAAGCACGGCTGGATGTGCCAAATCATCAACCCGACCAGATGCAAGCAGTACAAGAGTGGATTCAATTCGGAGGCAGGGCTAGGATAGGGTCCGCCGAAGATATCCTGGCGGAGGGTGCGGTCAAGACGATTGTTCAAGACGCGCAGGTGATGCTGCAGAGGCTGCGGTCTTGGGGATTGGCCGAGAAATTTGCTAAAATCTTGCAGAGCTTCGAGAACAACGGCGGCTATTGATTTATTGTCTCATTTTACGACGGCACGTAGATATGAGGTACGAGTTAATGACACGTGTATAATAATGTATTGGTTGATGCAGCTAGAAAATGGCCAAACAGTTGGGAGGACTGCTGACACCGCCCGGCATGTTGAGGGGAGAACTGGCGACAAAGAAGTCCCATCTGCCGAGCTCCTCGCATTTACGACTCAGGTCCTCGAGATCAAACAGCTCACCAATTGGCAGACCCCAGCCGGCAATTAGATACTCGTGCATGAATAAACCCTGCACGTCGGCACCGTTGGATCCGGGATGGGTCTTCTTGGGAGGGTACACCTCGAAGGAGACAGCGTCCCCAGCCACGGCAGCGAATCCCTGATCCCAGATCCATCTCAGCATCTCCTCAGTGCCCTCGACGCCTGCATGCTGTGGGTTGGAGCTCTGGGCGTAAGCCAGGCGATCTGCAGGCGTCATGTCGTCGTCCCACTCCTTTGTCAAGCCGATGCGCACAAAGAGTATGTCGCCGCGACGGAACTGCACGCCCTGGCGCTCGGCGATTTCCTGAAGCACGCGGAGGGGCACGGCATGGTCAGACAGGGCGCGGTAGGCGATGTTCTCGCGGCGGGCGTAGGCCACGTAGTCGAGCAGCACGCCACGGCCGCAGATGCCCTCCCTTGCCCAGTGTTGCATGCCGATCCTGGTGCTGGACCGGTCCGATATCTCGGCGGCGGCGGTGCCTCCATAGAAGAGGCGCCTCGAAGGGTCCTCGGGCGTGGGGAAGGGCGCCGAGAAGTGTCGCAAACCGTCCCACTGCGACGACTGCTGCGGGTTGAAGATGTACACGTCGTCGAAACCCGCGCCGCCGAGCAGAGACGTGATGTGGTGCTGCGTGGGGGAGCGGTTGAAGTTGGCGACATCGAGCTTGGTCAGGTCCCAGTTGAGGGACACTCGGTGGCCGGTCCGGATGCAGCTCGCTGCCGCTGAGGATACCACGGCGGGCGTGAGGAGGGCGAGGCGGCCGAGGCCTTCTTCGCGGGAGTTGGGCTTGGCGGGCCACACTCTTCGCTTATCGGGGAGTTTGTCGTAGGGGAGATTGTGAGGGGACGCGGGGGATTCTGGGGTTTCTTGGATGGATCCCATTATGAGGTGTTTTGGTTTCGTGTAAGTGAAGAGGGAGGACAGAGAAGAGAAGGCGGAGATTGTTGACGAGAAGTAGACAAACAGCCAAGTTATTCCAACAGGTACGAATACACAACAATTAAACCAACCTCGTCCACCGCTGAGCCTGGCAAGTGAAGCTGATTCCCCACACGGAGTGTGCCATCGACGAGGGTCCCATGGTGGATTGAGCCGCGCGAAGCAGACCAGACGAGATAAAATCACGGGGAAGACATGTTGAGACACGTTACATGCGTGGTGTCATGATTACGCTTATACGAGGTTGAAGTTGAATGCATCAGGCTCAGACTGCTGGTTATGGAACAGGAACTAACATAAGAACCATGCTTATTTTGACGGCCGATGCTGAGAGCAATTGATGAGCTGGCCGTCCTTTGCAAACCCGGCCATTTCCTCCTTTGGCATCCTCCGGCAACCAACGTACCTACTCGCCCGACACCTCATCGGCCTTGACAATTGCAGTAACGTCCTGCCCCTTGAGGAAGTCGTCGAGCTCCCTCCGCTGCGCGTCGTCGACGTCGTTAACGTGGACGGCGACGTCGTCGCCGAAGCGGGCGGAGATCTCCTCGAGCGAGAGGCGGGCCGTCTCGGGGAAGAAGAGGTAGACGACGGGGATGAAGACGACGCACCAGGCGATGATGACGAGGTAGTACTTCCAGCCGACCTGCTCGATGCCGATGGGGGCCGTCTGCAGGAGGATGATTGTCGAGGCGAACTGGCCAAAGAGGGAGAAGCCCATACCAATGGGGCGGATCTCTGTTGGGAAGATTTCCGAGACGTAGGTGTACATTGTGGTGTCGCAAAAGGTGCTACAGGTGTGTTAGTACAATGTGTAACTTTAGGTATGACGGTAGGGAAGTTGAGGTCTCACCCTTGGAACGCGAGATAGAGAAACACAAAAAAGACTCCTGCGGCGTTGCCCGCCTTGTTAGTGGTCCCCGCGTACTCGGCGATGCACCCGACCAGGCCCGACGTAGTGAAGAGGCAGCCAAACAGGCCCGTGATGAACATGCCGCGGCGCGAGTTGACCCGGTCATGCAGCCAGGCGCCCAGCGGGTTGTAGATGACTCCGGCCGTGGTGAGCCAGAGGGCCGAGAGGAGGAGGGGCATGGAGCCTGTCTGACCGAGGTTAGTGTATAGGAGGACCGAGTAGTTGTTCTGTTGGAGTTAGCGATGCTTGAGTTCATGGATCAAGGAGGAGAGCTCACAATGACGAGAGGACCTGCAAACTCGGCTCCCCATTGTGTGAGGAAGCCGATCATCATCCTCTTGCGGTAGCTCTTCTTCTTGATGACGGCCGTCCACGGCGTGCACCCAATGGCCTCCAACTTTTGCGTATCCAGCGCAATCTGCATTTTCACCTGGTACAGCTCCTCCCTGGCCACCAGATCCTCCTTGTCCCCCTCGGACCTCCTCAACTTGCGCAGCACGTCCCACGCCTCGGCCGTCCTCCCCTTCTGCAGCAGCCACCTGGGCGAGCGGGGGATCCAGACGCTCGCGACGAGCAGGCACAGTGGGGAGAGGCACTGGACGCACAGGGGGAACCGCCAAGCGAATGAGGGGGACAAGTCGGTGGCGAAGTAGCAGGCGTAGCCGAGCCAGCCGGAGAGCATGTAGCCGAAGACGAGGAAGATTGCGTGGTGGCCGACGAGCCAGCCGCGCTTGGAGGGCGGGGAGAGCTCGGAGAGGTACATGGGGCAGGCGGTGACGAGGATGCCGATGCCGAGGCCTGAGATGACTCTTCCAGCTTGGAACATTCTGGGAAGAGTTAACAGATGAGAGCCCATCGATTGTTAGTAAAACAAGAGAACTCACCCGAGATTCGCGGCACCGCCCTGAAGAGCTCCTCCGAGGACGGCACAGGCGGCACCGATCTGGATCGAAGTCTTTCTCCCGAGGGCCGTGGCCGCCCACATGACGAAGAGACTGCCGACGGCTCCGCCGGAGCTGTAGAGGCCGTTTGCGGTGGCAATGGCCTGGGCGGTGCGGTCGCCGTAGCCGGGCTCGCCTTGCTGCGGGAGGTTGAAGAAGGCGTACCATCCCGGCTGGCCGATGGTGCTGCCGATGATGGCGGAGCAGTAGCCGTAGGTCTAAGTAGTCAAAAGACGTGAGTTGTTGGAAGAGGAGGGAAGGAATGGAGGAGTGTAGGCTTACAAAGGATCCAAAGGCTACTGCAATGGTGACGAGCCTGTTATACAGGGTTGTCCGCGCGCGCGGTTGCAGATTGGGCGACATGATGAGTTTTGATCATGGACGAGTAGATGTAAGAAGAGAAGAGGTTGTGGTGGTTGGGTGGTTGTCGGTCAGAGCAGCTTAGACGGCAATATATAGCACCTAGTTCCCACGCTTGGGCACAAGAGTTGTCACCGGCTAGCCAGGGCTTGACTCGACATCTGGCAAGGGCTTTATTAATAACATCCTTAACTCACCTAACCACTAAGCCTTGCCTCTCGCTTCACGTTGGAGGTCGAGAACAGCTCACGCAGCCCCGTAGAGATACAATTCCACCGCTCAAGTCACAGCGCACTACTGTCAGTAAGACGGGGGTGCAGAAGGTCTCGGCAGGTTTTGCCGTCTTGGATATGCCCCGTGGGGCCCCGAGAAAGAAGTTCTTTTCTAGTCGTTTTGAGGATAGGCTTCGGACAGCCAGGAGAACGGGTTCAAAAGCTTTACTTTTTCGGCTTCCATTTCCCATTTTCGTAAATACGTATCCGTACCTATGGTCGTAGTATCCGCTCCTGCTCAATAGCGCAATTGCATCGTGGCTCATGACTCCTTCCGCAGGTGGCTCCGTGGCTCCTTCCTCTTACACGGAGCGTACCACCCGCCATTTCACTGCCCCACTCCTTCTTCAATGCGCGTTTCCTTCCTCGCCTGATGATTAAACCATTCCATCACCGATGACGGAAATATTCCATTCGGCGCTGACGGGCTGCATACGAACCGAATGCTTCAAGCAACACTTCTCTCCTGACCATTTGCTTGGTCGAGTTAAGGCCGATTTGGACCTGATATATTGCCCGTCTTCACAAAGCCGCAAAGTGTTTAGCACGCTCATACCCTGCCTTATCGCGCAACATGTCTTCTGTCCCCTTTCGACTGTCCGACGAGACTCTCCTCCAGAGCGAGTGTCAAGTCAATGGCCAATCCGTCCCCGCAAAGTCTGGAAGGCGCTTTCATGTCATCGACCCGGGCTCGGATAAAGCCTGGATCTCATGTCCGGATTGCGGCGCCGAGGACGTTGACGAGGCAGTCCAATCGTCCTATCAAGCCTTCCAGACGTATTCCAAATGGACTCCGAGGCAGCGCGCCCAATGCCTGCTGAAGTGGCACCAGCTCATCATCGACAACCGCGACGACCTCGCCAAGATTCTCGTCTTTGAGACGGGGAAGCCGCTCGCCGAAGCCTATGGCGAGATTGATTACGCCACCACCTTTACCTGGTGGTTTGTCGGCGAAGCGGAACGGGTTCAGGGAACCACCATCACCTCATCAGTCCCAGGACGACGAGCCTTTACAATCAAGCAGCCCATCGGCGTCGTTGCAGCTTTGATTCCCTGGAACTTCCCCATCGCCCTCGTGCTGAGAAAGGCCAGCGCTGCTTTGGCGGCGGGCTGCACCATGGTCGTCAAGCCGTCACCGGAAACCCCAGTCTCAGCCCTCTCTCTCTCCCGTCTGGCTGTCAAGGCCGGGTTCCCGATCGGCGCACTGAACGTGCTGACGACGAGCCTCGAAAATACCCCCGCCGTCGCAGAGGCGTTGTGTGTGCACACGTTGGTGAAGAAGGTGACGTTTACGGGGAGCACGCGAGTGGGCAAGCTCATCTCTGGCTTGTGCTCGAGGAATTTGAAGAAGACTACGCTCGAACTTGGAGGGAATTGCCCCTTTATTGTGTTTGACGACGCCAACGTCGAACACGCCATGGACCAGCTGATGAACCTCAAATGGAGACATGCGGGCCAAGCCTGCGTTTCATCAAATAGGCTCTACATCCAGCGTGGCATTTACGACAAGTTTGTCCAAGACTTGGTCAAGAAGACGTCGGCCTTGAAGGTCGGACATGGCATGGCAGAGGGTACAACGCTTGGTCCCGTCACGACGCCGCGAGCCTTGGACAGAGCGGAAGAGCTTGTCAAGGATGCCACTTACAAGGGCGCCAAGATTGTTGTCGGAACCGGCTCCAGGTTGCAGCCGTCGGCTGAACTCAATGGATACTACATGAACCCAGTCATCCTCTCAGACGTCACCGACGAGATGCAGCTGAGCCAGGAAGAGATCTTTGCTCCCGTTTTGGGCGTGTCGGTGTTTGACACGGAAGAAGAAGTCATTGCCAGGGCGAACAACACGAGCATGGGGCTGACGAGCTATGCCTTTACCAAGAATGCGGATCGGCTTTGGAGGATGTTTGAGCAGTTGGAGGCCGGCATGGTCGGACTGGTGAGTTGTCTTGCTGTTTTCTGGGGACATGGGCTCATTTGACGTACAGAACACGGGCAACAATTCGTCGGCGGAAGCGCCGTTTGGTGGCATCAAGGAAAGCGGATGTGGCAAGGAGAGCGGCAAGGACGTTGCCATTGAGGAGTTTCTTATTACAAAGACCGGTACTCTGACATTGGAGGGAGTGTAGTTTGAACCGACGGTGGTGTCACGAATGAGTCATCCTGACTCTCGTGAGCGACTTGTTTATAGTTTATGAATACAATAAGTTAAGCTTATTGATCCAGAAAGAATTGGGTTCTACGTCGAGTTGTCTCGAAGAACTGCGTCTCGCTTATTCCCAACACCTATTCGTACCTTATGACTCATCTAGTAAACTCCAGGGATGATCCTCCACTTGACCACAGCCCTGTACTTTTCCCAATCCTCGCCATACTTTTCAAAGCAGTTGGCATCGTCCCTCCGCTCGCGATGAACAAGCAGAAAGGCAAACCAGGCCGAGTAAAAATAGGTGAAGAGCATGCCCCAGCCGGCGGCATCCCCCGAGACTACGTGGCGACCGTCGAGCATGGTCTGCAGCCCGGCTGCCGCAACGGCCGACCCGGCCGGGTAGACGACGTATCCGGCGAGTCCCGTGGGCAGGCAAAACGGTAGCGACTGGATCCAGTCGCCAAAGTAGTTGATGTGACGGGCCCTCCCCCACCAGCCGCCCGTCAGCAGCCGCGTTCCCCGCTTGGTCTGGATGAATGGCATGCCGGAGACGGACGGGTGCGTCGGGTCGGTGCGGAACCGGTTCTTTTGCGAGTTTGTCGCGCGGAAGATGTACAACCCCACGGAAAAGACGGCCGCCACGGAGGCTACCCCCCAGGGGCCCAGGTGGACAGGGTGGACGGCCAGGTAGCGGCACTGCGTCGAGTACAGGAACGGCACCCAGACGATGTCGCCGAAGCAGAGCATGAAGCCCAGTCCGTCGGTGACAATGTCCATCATGCCCAGCAGGCCCGGCTCGGCGAACTGGCCCTCGAGGACGTAGTACGACTGCACGAGGGCGACGGCGACGAGGCTGTCAGATAGAAAGCCGTGGGCGCGGAACTGCTTGGCCGCGAAGGCGAGGTCAAGGAGCGCCCAGCCGGTGAGGCCGGGGCGCATCTCGAGCCAGGCCTTGAGGTCGACCTCGCCGATGAGGGGGATGTGGACGCGGGGGTTGAGCTCGCGGCCGATGAAGAAATCGTAGATGACGGAGCCGGTGTTGCCGCCGCGGGCGAGTTCGCGGAGGTCGGGGTTGTGGGGGGCGACAGAGAAGCTGGCTAGGTAGACCCTGACGGAGAGGAGATAGGCGAGGAGGATGTTTGCGGTGAGGAGCTGGAGGTAGTTGTCCGTGATGAAGGTCCAGACAACAAAGTCTGCGCCGTGGAGGTATGTGCCCACGGCGCAGGCGGCGAGTTGCACGACGGTGGAAGAAAACGCGTTGAAGCGATACTTGAGCGGACGGCCCGACTCGCGCAGCTTGGTGCCGTAGACCTCTGTAGCGGGCAAGACGCGGTACAGCACCAGGCTGAGGAGGTAGTAGGCGGCCAGCCAGGCGGTGGCCTCCCAGCTGGCAAAGCCGTAGATGCCGTCTTCTGGCCAGGGGATCTGCTGCTTGAGGTTTGTCCAGGTGAGGGAGGACGGGTGGAGGAGGGCGGGCGCGGGGCAGCCGGACAGGTCGTTGCAGCCGAGGAAGAGGAATTGCATCAGCAGGGGGAGGCCGAAGACGATGCCGGCGGCTCCGAGGCTGAGCATGTTAGCTGCGACATGTTTTGGAGGATCGGGGGGGACTCACGGGCCGCCAAACTCGTAGCGAGGTTTTGAGGCTGTCATGATGGGTTTGGCTGAGGTGGTGACAGTGGAGTGTGGTTGAGAAATGGAGGGCCAATTGATGAGGCGGCAGGACACGAAGCGGCTTCCCAACGACAAAATTAGACCCGATTGCTTCACTTTCCCACGCCTGCCTTCTTCTCTACCAATTGATTGTCCATCTTCGGTCCTATGCTCCAAGCTCTTGACCTTTTGTACCTCCCACACGCATCGCCAACACAAAAATGAGCCCAGTTTGTCCCCTCCGGATGCTTGTGTTCCGCCCCACTCCTCCAACCCCCACTGACGGAAGGTGCAAGGGGGGTTGACAGGACGAAGCATCCTCGTTGGTCAAGGTTGTTTCTCGTTACGAGGGGGGAAGATGGCGATCGCGAGATGAACGACATGTCGGATCGAAAAGAGGGGGGTCCTTTGGTTTTACCGAGAAATTGAGGATGGACTTTGGGGGACTTGGCATTGCGGCGAGTTTTGTATACGTATCGGTTTGTTTAGGACTTTTGCTGCGCTATGGGTCTTTTGTATGGGTGTGGTCGGGTTCGTTTTCGTATTTGTCTGCCTGCGCTAGAGAGATGAGACTAAGATGAGACCTGGCTTGGTATTCCGTACATGGAGACTACGATCCAATTTTCAGTGCCTTATCGTCCGCCGTGGAAGATTCATGGAATAAGTTTAGATTTACAGATTGGTCTAATATAGGGCATGATGTAACTTTTTACCGTTCATTCAAGGGGTGTAAGCATGTAAGACCAAGGTAGCAACCAAATGCAAGCCACCGACTAACCCAACGACTAGACAAGAGCCTCACATATATACGACCGCACCGCATTCACGGCAAGGTAGAAACCAGCATGACTTATGGAATCGTCGTACTAAACAGCATGGTATACTGAATATGTTCAATTAGGACCTTATTTCCAGAGATTTGAATGGTTGGCTCGCCACTACCAACTAACGCCTCGGGACGTGGGCTAAGGAATGAGATGCAGAAAAATTGATAGGCAGCAAAAAGAACATACAACAGCAGGGATTCCCCGGTCGTCACCGACCCGAGTACTGATCTGCCGCTTCTCAGTTTGACGCGCGGAGAGCAGACGGGATCCAGTACTTTCTAAGAGCTATGGTCGTATGTGCTATGTGGAGGCCGTAGCACAACTCAAGGAGGAGGCAGGACCACAACACAGAAATAAGCCGGGCCCCCAAAAAAAGCATGAAAGCAAAAACATACAACAGCGAGGATTCCCCAGTCGTCACCGACCTGAGTACTAATTCGCCGCTTCTTAGCTTGACGTGCGGAGAGCAGACGGGATCCAGTATTCTCTAAGAGCTGTGGTCGTATGTGCTTGCATCGAGACAAGGAGAGAATATGAAGGGGATGTTTGATTGACGATGGGGCATTCGCCTTGGGTGGATGTATGCTCATGTCTTGCAGACTCTGCCTTCTCTTTACTTCCCGCTAGTTGGACGCTCGAGGAGAGCTTAATCCCCTGTCACCTGTCATTCAGCGTCAGTACAACTATTCGAACTGACACGCCAACACTCAAGAAACCGATATTATCTATTCTCCTGGATAGCCACGTGAGTGGAAACTAGTCTACTAAGCAGTGTGCCCCCTGAATTGAAAAATGAATGCACCAAACCAGGTCTGCCAAAATCCAGACAACTCCAAGCCCAACCAACCATTCGCATGTGCAACTGTTCATCCGAGCCGTGGCCTGCTACCCCTTGTGCAGCCGCACATGGTGAGAAGAGAAGTTGTGGCCGGACTCGCGGGATACTGCGTGACAGTTAGATGACTATACATCCGAGAAGACTGACAGCACTTACCTCTCGACAAAGAGTTACATGCCATGAGTGATGGGATCACCGAGAAAATCTCCTGAAACCAAAGTCATGGATGACCTCGGTCCCAGAGAAACCACCCTCAGTGACCCTCGAAGGCCCAGTAGGGCTACTTCTTGCCGGAGCTGCCTCCATCGTTGGAAGAGCTGCCGCCAGCAGCAGGCTTGGGAGCAGGCTGGGCAGGCTTGTGAATCTGGGGCTCCGAGATGGAGACGAAGATCAGGGGGACTGTAGGAGGCATGATTGTTTTAGCTTGCGTTTGTTGCGCGAGGATGAGGAGAAGGGGAAAACGATTCGTACAATTGCAATGCATCATTTATACTTCTTTTCCTCGGAGGTAGACTTGAGAGATTCGGGACCTCTTTTCGACTCGGTGACTTGACTCAGGGAACTTTCTTGGAACTCAGGAGGTAGTCAGAGATGATGCCCAGACAAAAAAATGAGAGTCACAAGGACGGCGCAAAAAGCTTGGGGACGAGTGGACGACGCGTTCGACGAAAGGTAGACCAGCCAATGTGATGCCAGGAGGGAAGAGTCGTCAGCGAATATCTCAGCATTAGTAGTTCCCGAAAGTCTGACTTGCCTTCTTAGCTAGCCCACTTCACACCTGGGGAGGGGGGGACTCTTTGATCTAAGGGGGGGGAGGGGGGTTATGAGGCTCGGGTGTTCCGCATCCGTCGCAGACGGGGCGGGCAACGACGAGCATAGATCGACTCACGGCGGAAGCTTCTTGGAAATGGAGTCGGATGGGTTGGGCTCGGCGGAGCGCTAGGCCGGGATCGGGCGGGATGCGCCGCGGGCATGAGGCCGGCAGGGCTGACGATGGAGGGGGAGGGGTGGTTTGTCTGCGCGTTGGATTGTCGACACGTGCGCATGATGGCATCAGAAAACATGGTGTTGTCATGGTGTCGGGGGCGTGAGGGGCGCGGCGATGAACCGAATAGGAAGTTTTACGAAGGTGTGTGCAGGCTTTGAGTGACTGAGGCAGTGAGGCCGAGATTCGTCGGGTGTGGAGCAGTGATATTCGGACTCTTCTCAATTTGGCGACACGCAGCGCTGGGCTGAAGGACAAGTCGGGAGGGGGTTTACGAAATATGACTTGGAGACGGCGACATGTTTGTGCAGTGATTGGTTGGCTTGGTTGAAAAATAAGAGGACGATTCATTTATGGTGTGTTGGTTGCGAGGGCTTTTGGTTATGACTGCGTTGAGGAGTCGCGCGCGGGGGCTGATGTGGCTCTGAGAGAGGTAGGGAGGGAGGAGGGAAGGAGGGAGGGCGTCAGAGAATGGGGTTTGTGGCAGTGCTGGTGATACGAATAACTGGGATGTCGTTCGTACAATAGTTCCGTTTGCGAGGCCAAGAGTATAAGAAGGGGAGCTGCTGTTTATTTTGGGGGTGTCGGTTTGTGCGTGTCAACTTGGGTATTCTTTTCTTCCTACCGGGTATTTTGGTTCAGTCTTGTCCTTGTCAGATTGACAGATTGACAGCTGGACTGGTCTATTTTTTTTGTGCAACAAAATTGCCTTTGTTCATCATCCTTTCGCATGCGGTTACCCTAATTGGGAGACAAGTTTCCCCAAGGTCAATCAATATGCCTTGATCCTCATCGCATCCCAGTCCCTCCCATCTATGCGTCGCCATGTGTTCCAGCACCGTTTACACCCACCGACGGTTGGAACTAACAACAGTAACCCCCAACGTTCAACCACCCAGCAGCCAAACACCCAGAGCCCTCCCTCCGTCCAATCGCCAAAAAATCACCCACCAGAGCATTCAATTCGCATGAACCAACGCCTGTCCCCTCCGAGCTAATGCTGATGCCTGTGACTAATTGAGGTTGACCTTTAATCAGTCACTCAGATTCACATGCAGAAGCGCATGTTGCGTGGCCAAGCAGGCAGCCAAGTAGTCGACCAAGCAGAGCGTCTCAATCGGCAGGCTCTTATCCGGTCTTGTGAAATGACGCAGATGCAACGTCAAGCAGAGCCCGAATTCACCCTACGAGAAGCCACATGAGAGGGCGGGGTAGCAGCCAACAGTCACAGAAGCAATTGTGCCAAAGGTGTGGCCAAAGGTTGCGTACTCAAGCACAGTTGGTACATTCTTATCAAGTACGTCCTACTCGAAGGAGGCCCGTCGAACACCACACCTGATATGCCATTACGGACCACAGAAAAGTCATCTTGCGCTGGGATAGTGATTGAGATGTACAGTGCGGCCATGCTTTGGTGGCCTCACCCACTATTGATACAAAGTGGCGGCCTAATCATCCTAGCTCTCCCGTAATCTGGTGGAGGCCTAAAAATAACCCAACACCGAGACGAATGCTGGATGAATTACCGGTATCATGGCTTTCACAGTTCTCGACGGGTAGATTCGAACTGCTGTTTGTCTCTGGTATGCCCTCTGGTATGCCCTCTATGCCCATACCAAATAGGGCAGCACAAACGACAACGGTTTGCCAAGAAATGAGAAATGTCGCCCGCTCCAAGCTTCCCCTCTCGCGCCCGGCCTGATCTCCCTTCAAACAGGGATCCCCTGCCAAGGAGAGGGCTGTGCGGACTGTGCCATTTCTGACTTGTGCCACTGTGCCCGCCAAGTCTCAATGTATCGCTCCCACCTCTCCCACCTGCTTCCATCAACCTGCATCCTACCTTGATTGTACACACACATTTTCTCCCTTCAATTCACTGAGTAAACTCAACAAAACACCATCCTCCCCAAGCAAACCATCGGGTACTGGCCTCCCTCGTCGTGTCAACTCCGCTGTGAACACGTAGCGCCTGTCACCTGACTTCAAGCGTCAGCTTAGCGCACGACTTTTCCCCAACCTGGAAATTTCATCTCTTTTCTCCCGACAAACATTTGCGTCATTTTGATTCTTGGTCAACCCTCCACGATCCGCCATTGCCGCCTATTTTCATTTCTCGGAGGGTTTACGACTCCTTCTTCATTGGCTTCGCTCGTCATTTTGGTCTGGCTGCTGTCGTCCCTGAGTTCGACGCACCCGGGGACTCCCTCTATTGAACGACTGGACCATCTCGCCCATGCCGCTCACTGGCACCCATCGGCACAATGCTACCCGATGAGGTTATCGAAAATGCCGCCGACCAGCTCGCCGAGTATCGCAAGAATGACACTCTCAAGGACATCCTGGAGCGCTATTCCAACCTCATCGTGGACTACAAGCGTCTGAAGAGCGACTACGAGGAGGAGCGAGAGGGCCGGGAACGCTACAAGCAGCTGGCCCGCGGTCAAGAACGCAACCCTTTCGCCCTCGTCGTTATTGACGGAGACGGCTACGTCTTTGACGAGACCTTTGTCCGCGCCGGTGAGGAGGGAGGGAGCAGGGCCGCCAAGGAGCTCAACGACTCCATCAAGGCGAGCCTTCGTCGCAAGGGCCTGGAGGGCTGTGAGGTCATGATACGTGTATATGCCGACCTCGTGGGCTTGTCCAAGTGCCTTTATAAGAACGGGCTCTGCGGCGCGGAGAAGCGGTCTCTCGCTCCCTTCACCTCGGGCTTCAACAGATCTTACGGCCTGACGGATTTCGTGGACGCTGGCGAGCTCAAGGAGAACGCCGACTTCAAACTGAAGGCTATGCTGCGACTCTACGCCGATAACACGCAGTGCAAGCACATTTATTTCGCCGCGTGCCACGACGTCGGCTACGTCTCCGACCTTACTCCTTATAGGGGTAACGCGGAGCGCTTTACCTTGGTCCGCACGTCAAGTGCTCGATTCCACATGGAGTTTAACAAACTTGGCATGAATGTTGAAGACTTTCCCGGCGTGTTCCGCACTACTCCTTTGACACCTCCCGTTTCTGCAACCAGTCAAACTAAGAAGAATGCCTTGATGGGCATGAGCAAATCTTCGATATCCTCAAATTCTGCGCAGCAACCACGGTCAACATCCCCGAATGGCAGCAAGATCTGCCAATTCAACATGATCGGTAAATGTAGATATGGCAGCTCCTGCAGGCTGACCCATATCGACGCCAAATCGTCGTCACAACTGAGCCGTAACGGCTCGCCGCCGTCCTATAAGAGCCAGAACTGGAGAGCAGACAACGACGGCTCGTCCATGAGCCGAACCGCCGGCTCCTACACCGCCCCGGGCAATGACATTGCCCTGCTACCAAGGCCGCACGATATCCCCGAGGACCACATCGCCCTCAACGAACACGAAGAACGCCTTGACGCCTACATCGTCCCTCCCACCCCGGATATCTTAAGACGAATTAAGCCGTCTCCCGGGCAGAGGAAGCTCTGCAACCAAAAGCAGCTGACGGGATACTGTCCCAACGAAGAATGTGAATTCGACCACGCCCCGATCGCCGACGAGCTTAAGCCGGCCCTCGAAGCACTCTCTCGTTCCGTCCCTTGCCCTAAGCGCGGCAACTGCCGAAAGCCAAACTGCGTATTTGGACACGTTTGCCAACGGCTGGACTGCAAGCGCCGTGGCGGGAAGGCTTATTGCCGGTTCCCTCCCACTATGTGCATGGCCGACTTTGCGGTGGCGGAATACGTCCCGTCCGAACCCTCGGTCCCGACGGATGGTGCCTCGACGGTAGGCTGGGGAGACGAAAACGACCACGACCAGGAGAATGACGGCGAGAACAACATGCTCTCGTTTGAAGGAGACGACGAGGGTGCGAGCATCTAGGGGGACTCGGCACGCGGTCGGAACTTGCCGGAGGCTGGGACCATTGTCGAGGCTTCCTTCTTCTCCAACGCTTGACGATACACTTGCAAACACTAAACATCGACCGTCACCCGGAAGGATGACTGCTAACCAGAAACGAGGTTAAACTGGAACCCAAAAGGAGCAAAAAGGGACCGGTACCATCAAGTTTGGGCGCAAAAATGCAGAAGGAACTTCACAACCTGTTTGAGAATCTGGGGTAGAAGCGAAAACTACGACTGAACTTGAACGAGATCCGAAAAACTTTATTGCCCGACAAGAAAACTAAACAACTTGGATCATTCCGCCGTATGCCCTCGATGACGATTCACCTAAAGATGATTTGGTCTGGAAGTTAGCCTGGGAGTGAGCGATGGATCATGGAGCAAAGAAGAGTGCAAGGAAGCGAGCGAGCGAGCGGATTGTGGACGAAAGGCCCCAACTTGGTTACAAGCGCTGATGAAATGGTGACTGAACGGCCGGGACACTTACGGAGGGAGCGACTTGATTCAAAGTTGTTCCCTCGTGGCCAGCCTACCAGATGGAACCGGTGTATGTGCGTGTGCTTGGAAGGAGCAGGAGGAAACAAAAACGACAAAAGAAAAATAGCGAAAAACGGGGCGAGGCTTGGATTCAAGGACTGGCCAGCAGGCAACAGGGCAACCATGACTGCGTATCAAATTGTGACTTGTAATTGAATTCGAGTTGTATCGACTTGGGAGTGAAGTTGCTGTCTGGCCGGAAATGAGTGACTTGCTGGTATACGGTCCAATTTATATATATTCCAATTCAACGGCTTTCCTCATGTCCTAGGTAACCAAGGCGGACCAGATGGAACTGTGCATTCCAATACCTCAAAGACTCGAGGCTTATCTTCTAAGTGGGTATGATATGAAAACATCAAGCAGATTTTTTCTTATAAAGATTGAAGCAGCTAGGCCGAGAAGCTGCCGGTTTTCTCTCGCGCGTCACGGCCGACTCACGGGACGCTTGGGGGATCGATCCCAGCTTGAGTTTGACATAGAGGCGTAATACGTTTGTTTAGGTGCGTTTTTGTACTAGGTCCGATTCTTTATATCGGCAGGCATACATTTCAACTCACTTGACATAGATATTCCAAAGACGCAACATGAGGGCAACGACGAATCAGCGAGGCCCCGGCGGTGAGAGACCTAAGACTCAGGAGCAGGGCCTGGACTATTTGGAAACAGAGCTGGGCCGAGAAGTTCGTGGGCCTAGGACTCCAATATGAAATGCTTTAGGCTGAGAGCTGGAACAGGTATGAAGAAAAGGGGGTGGGGGGAGGGGAGAGGAGCCAGCAGAAGAGGATTCATCTGAGAATGAATTTGAGTCTCTTTGACCCCCAGGTCATCACCGCTGCGTCCCAGCTACCATGCCTAGATAGATACCTACCTACTACCTGTTCAAATATCGTGTTGAACCTATCCACTCGTCCTTGATTTAACCATCTTGGAAGCATTTCGTATCCCCTCGTTACAGATCACAACCCTTCAATAAAGTCCATCTCCGAGGTTCTAGAGCCAATTTGTCAGATATGTCAGAGGCACATGCACAAAGACGAAGTCACAGGCACCCGAATACGAAGTCACGGACAAAGGCGCAAGCCATGCCAAGAAGTCACCCACACGGAAAATAGAAGATGCCGAGATCTCTTTGTCCCCAAGGCCAGATGACTAGAGCTCGGACCGACAGAGAGACACATGATCAGGAGGCATGACCAACTTCCTTTGTTACCAAGCATGCCGACTACCTGAAGAACCCGACGACAGAGGCCGGATACCCGAAGTGCTCAGAAGAAGGAGGAAGTCGAATAATCATTTTTGTCTATGAAAGACCATTTGATCAGACGAATAGAAGGGGAACAGAGCAGAAGCAGAACAGACAGAGACCAACTCACTCATGAATACAACACCTCAGTCTCACAACTACTTTTTCCCTCATCAATTATCTGATACAATTGTCTCTTGAAGAGGCTCACATTCATGAATAAAATTTCATAATGTCGTCAAGCTGATTCATTTTACACTTTAATCAATATGAGGCTGGAAGAAAATTAACGCTGAGAGAGAACTCAATGGCGACTAGACGTAGTCAGAGGCTTACCTTAGGGCCGTTGCCTGTCCCACCTTCATCCATGATCAGAGCCCAGACGGGCGTGCCGCGAAGAAGGGTTCGCTACGAATCACGACTATCGCTTCAATTGGTTCAATTCTCAAATGACTCGGGAATTACACGCCGAAAATCTGATGGGAATATTGGAAATGAGGGAAGCAAGGCATTGGGGTGATTCCAAGGTGAGCATGAGTCCGTTTGTCGGACATCCTCACAACGGGGTCCGCGATGTGGACAGCTCCTGCCCCTCTTCGCCAGTGAACTCACAATCGGGTAGCACCTGCCTCATCCACTCATAATGATGAATGAGCGATACGGACAACTCCTTCCTCAGCTGCGACAAATTACGAATCACATGACTAAACCCTTGGTGCAAAACAATTAAAGAGACTATATTCAAGGAAACTACTTTTTGGAGAATATTCGTCAATCTGTTCACTCCCGTTCAAATCATGATTCGTACCGTACTTCCGTTGATCCGTTTCGCATCCATCTCGAACAATTACCACCAAACACTACAGCCGAGCACTACAGCACAAACGATTCGACGTTGAGACCCTCAATCTCCCCCAAGGCGCTGATGACGGGCGTCTCGAGATTGTAGTCGGGCTCCCAGTCGTCCACGCCCGGCGACCTGGGCGCCTCGAGCCCCAGGATCACGCTCCCGAGGTGGAAGACGCTCGAGCGCCAAAAGGCCGCGTCGGGCTTGGATTTGGGGAGACCGTCATGCTGCATCTGCCTCAGGAGGGAGTCGTGGAGCTGCTTGGCTTCGACCGACTCGCCGGCCCCGAGGAGAGCCTCGGCGTCGTAGAGCGCGGTGAGGAGCTTCGTCACGTGTTCATTCCGCTTGTTCAGGATGGCATCTGAAACACCGGTCAACGTCGACTATGCGGTGGCGTCCTTGGAGGAGCTCAACTCACTCAGGACCTTCTCGGGCAGCGGGAGGCCCAAGGTGTCGAGAGGACCCTCAGAGTTCAGCACGGCCAACTCGCTCATCTTCTTGAAGAGCTCCGACGCCGAGAAGACCCACGAGACGTACAGGAACACCACAGCCTCCTTCCCAAACGACGTGGGCGCCGCCTCCTCGAGGTTAGACAGCCAGGTCTGGCCGGATGCCGCGAGGGCCTCTTCCAACTTGTAAGACTGCACAATGTAGGCAATGTCGACCAGCGTCTTGAGGCTGACAGTCTTGGGCACATCTTCAAGGCCGTGGACAACGTCCAAGACGATGAGGAGAGCGTCCGAGTTCAGTCCCTTGACGGTGAGGGCCGCTGGCGAGTCCTTGAGAAGCTCTTGGAACACGGCGGAGGCGGCACTGAGACGCTGGGAAGAGACGCGCACCCGCAGGAGCACGTTGTCTTCGGCCTCGTCTTCGGAGCCGGTGGGAGGGGTGGCCTCGCCAATGGACACGGGAGAAGACAGGGGCGTCTCCTGCTCCACACCGTTGGTCTCGGGCTCAGCTGGCGCCGCGGGTTCCTCGGCCTTCTCCTCAACCCCGTTTATAGGGGCCTCGACGGTGGGCTCGGGAACGGCCTCGGCCGCGGGAGTGGGCTCGACCTCCTTGGCAGTCTCAGCCTCAGGGGCGGCCTCCTCGACCACGGGTTCGGGCACTGGTGCCGGCGTGGGCTCGACTTCCTTAGCGGCTTCGGGCTCAGGCGCGGGCTCGACTTCCTTGGCAGCAACCTCAGGCTCAGGCTCGGGCACGGCCTCGGGAGCAGGCGTAGGCTCCTCGACGGGGGCCTCGACCTCCTTGGCAGCAACTTTGGGCTCAGGAACAGCTTCAGGAGAAGGCGTGGGCTCCTCGGCAGGGGTCTCGACCTCCTTGGCAGCGACCTCAGGTTCGGGAGCAGCCTCAACCTCCTTCACGGGCTCAGGGACGGCGGCGGGCTCAGGAGCAGCCTCGACCTCCTTCACTGGCTCGACCTCCTTCTCAGGCTCAGGGGTAGCTGCGGGCTCCTCTGCCGGGGCTTCAGGCTCCTTCGCAGCGACCTCAGGCTCAGGGACAGCCGTGGGCTCCTCAGCAGGGGCCTCGGATTCCTTCGCAGCAACCTCAGGCTCGGGAGCAGCTTCGGGCTCCTTGGCGGCCTCCTCCTTGGGAGCCTCCTCGACCTTGGGAGCTTCCACCTCCTTAGGAGTCTCCTCCTTGACAGCCTCGGGCTCGGGCACGGCCTCGGGAGCGGGCACAGGCTCCTCGACGGGGGCCTCGGGCTCCTTGGCGGCAACTTCGGGCTCAGGAACAACTTCAGGTTCCTTAGCAGCCTCGACCTCCTTCTCAGGCTCAGGAGCGGCGGCAGGCTCGGGAACGGCCGCGGGCTTCTCGGCGGGGGCCTCAGGCTCCTTGGCAGCCACCTCGGGTTCCTTGACAGCCTCAACCTCCTTTACGGGCTCAGGAGTGGCCTCAGGAGCAGCTTCAGGCTCCTTGGCGGGCTCAACCTCCGTGGGGGCTTCGGGCTCGGGCACGGCCTCAGGAGCAGGTGTAGGCTCCTCAGCGGGGGCCTCAACCTCCTTAGCCGCCTCAGGCTCGGGGACAACCTCGAGCTTTTTGGCAGCGACTTCGGGCTCGGGAACAGTCTCGGCTTCCTTCTCAGGCTCGGGAACGGCTTCGGGCTCCTTAGCAGCGACCTCAGGCTCCTTCGCGGCCTCAACCTCCTTCTCGGGTTCAGGAACGACTTCGGGCTCCTTAACAGGCTCGACCTCCTTGGCGGCTTCGGGCTCGGGCACGGCCTCGGGAGCGGGCGCAGGCTCCTCGACGGGGGCCTCGGGCTCCTTGGCAGCAACTTCGGGCTCAGGAACAACTTCAGGTTCCTTAGCAGCCTCAACCTCCTTCTCCGGCTCGACCTCCTTAATTGCCTCGGGCTCAGGAACAGCCTCGGGGGCAACCTCGGCACCAGCTTCCGGAGCAGCTTCGGGCTCCTTCGCAGGGGCCTCGGGCTCAGCGGCGGGCTCGGGAGCAGATTCGGGCTCCTTGGCAACCTCGACTTCTTTCGTGGCCTCAGGCTCAGGGGAAGCTTCGGGCTCCTTGGCAACCTCGACTTCCTTTATAGCCTCAGCCTCGGGAGCAGATTCGGGCTCCTTAGTAACCTCGACTTCCTTCGTGGCCTCAGACTCAGGGGCAGCTTCGGGCTCCTTAGCGGGGGCTTCAGGCTCAGGGACGGTCTCGACTTCCTTCTCAGGCTCAGGAGTGGCTTCGGAGGCGGCCTCGGGGGCGGCCTCGGGCTCCTTCACGGGCTCGACTTCCTTGACAGGCTCGACCTCCTTGGCAGCCTCAGGCTTCTTGACGGCCTCGACCTCCTTCTCGGGCTCCACGGCGGCGACCTCGGGTTCGGGAACAGCTTCGACCTCCTTGACGGCCTCAGGCCCAGCGACAGCTTCGGGTTCCTTGATGACCTCGACCTCCTTTTCGGGTTCGGGGACGGCTTCAGGCTCCTCAGCAGCTGGTGTGGGCTCAGGAACAACTTCGGGCTCCTTCGCGGCTTCGACCTCCTTCTCAGGCTCGGGGGCAGCCTCGGGCTCCTTAGCGGAAACCTCAGGCTCAGGAACGGTCTCGGGTTCCTTTGTAACCTCGACCTCTTTCACGGCCTCGGACTCGGGGACAACCTCAGCCTCCTTGACAGGTTCAGATTCCACCACGGGCTCCGCCTCCTTGACAAGCTCGGGAGCAACCTCGGGCTCCTTGGCAGGAGCTTCGGGCTCGGGAACTGCCCCAGGAACAACTTCTGCCTCCTTGACGGGCTCGGGAACTGCCTCAGGAACAACTTCAACCTCCTTGACGGGCTCGGCTTCCTTGACAGGCTCAACTTCCTTAGCAGCCTCGGGCTCAGGAACAGCCTCGGGGGCAACCTCTGCGGCAGCTTCCGGAGCAGATTCGGGCTCCTTGGCAACCTCGACTTCCTTCGTGGCCTCAGGCTCAGGAGCGGCTTCGGGCTCCTTCGCAGGGGCCTTGGACTCAGCAGCGGGCTCAGGAGCAGATTCGGGCTCCTTGACGGCCTCGACCTCCTTGACAGCTTCGGGCTCCTTGGGGGTTTCAACTTCCTTGGGAGCCTCAGGCTCAGGAGCAGCCTCAGGGGCAGCTTCGGGCTCAGGAGCGGCAGCGGGAGCAGCCTCGGGTTCCTTAACAGCTTCGACCTCCTTAGCAGTCTCAGGTTCAGGAGTAGCTTCGGGCTCCACGGTTTCGGGAGTAGCCTCGATGGGAGCTTCAGGCTCCTTGAGAGCCTCCTCGACCTTGGGAGCCTCGGGCTCCGGCACAGCCTCCTCCTTGGGCGTCTCCTCTACTTTGGGAGCCTCGGGCTCCTTGGCAGCTTCGGGGACAACCTCGGGCTCTTTCACGGGTTCGGGAGCAGCTTCAGGTTCAGGAGCAGCCTCGACGGCAGCCTCGGGCTCCTTGGCGGCTTCGACCTCCTTAGGGGCCTCCTCTTCCTTGGGGGCCTCTTCAACCTTGGGAGCCTCGGGCTCAGGGGCAGCTTCGGGCTCCTTGACAGCCTCAACCTCCTTGGGGGCCTCCTCTTCCTTGGGAGCCTCCTCAACCTTGGGAGTCTCCTCGACCTTAGGAGCTTCGGGTTCGGAAGTGGCTTCGGGAGCAGCTTCAGGCTCATTGGGGGTTTCGACCTCCTTGGGAGCCTCAGGCTCAGGGGCGGCGGCGGGAGCAGCCTCAGGCTCCTCGACAGCTTCGACCTCCTTGGCAGCCTCGGGCTCCTTCGCGGGCTCAACCTCTTTGGCGACTTCGGGCTCGGGAACGGCCTCAGGTACAGGCGCAGCCTCTTCGACGGGGGCCTCGGGCTCCTTGGCGGCGACCTTGGGCTCAGGAGTAGGCTCGGGAGCAACTTCGGGCTCCTTGGCTGCCTCGACCTCCTTGGGGGTCTCGGGCTCTGGCACAGCCTCCTCCTTGGGAGTCTCCTCAACCTTGGGAGCCTCAGGCTCAGGAGCAGCCTCAACAGCTTCGGGCTCCTTGACAGCCTCGAGTTCGGGAGCAGCCTCGGGAGCAGCTTCGGGCTCCTTGGCGGGCTCAACCTCTTTGGCGGCTTCGGGCTCGGGGGCGGCTTCGGGAGCGGCCTCTGGGGCAGGTGCAGCCTCCTCGACCGGGGGCTCGGGCTCCTTGGCGACAACCTCAGGCTCAGGAGTTGGCTCGGGAGCAGCCTCGGGCTCCTTAGCAACCTCGACCTCCTTGACAGCCTCGGGTTCTGGTGCAGCCTCCTTGGGGGCTTCCTCCTCTTTGGGAGCTTCCACAACCTTGGGAGTCTCGACCTCTTTGGGGACCTCGACTTCCTTCACGGCCTCGGGGGCAGCTTCGGGTGCAGCCTCGGGCTCTGGTGCAGCCTCCTCCTTGGGGGCTTCCTCCTCTTGAGGAGCCTCCTCAACCTTGGGAGCCTTGGGCTCTGGTGCAGATTCTTCCTTGGGGGCCTCCACTTCTTTGGGAGCCTCCTCAGCCTTGGGGGCTTCGACCTCCTTGACCTCGGGCTCTGGTACAATCTCCTTGGGAGCCTCCTCGACCTTGGGAGCCTCGGGTTCTGCTACAGCTTCCTCCTTGGGGGCCTCGACCTCCTTGGGAGCCTCAGGCTCTGGTACAGCTTCCTCCTTGGGGGCCTCGACCTCCTTAGCCTCGGGCTCGGGTACCACCTCGTCCAGCGCGGGGGTAGGCTCGGGCTCGACCGGGGCTTCGGGCTCGGTAGCGGTCAATTGAGGCTCGGGGGGGATCTCGGGCTCAGCAGCGACGGGCTCTGGCTCGGCAGCTGGGGTCTCGACGACTGGCTCTTCGGACTTAGCCTTGACGACGGGGGTCTCGGCGGGTTGGGGTTCGGCCTTGGCCTCCTCGACAGGGGCTTCAGGCTCGGGGGCGGCCACGGGCTCGGCCACGGGCTCGGCCTCGGGCACGGGGGCCGCGACGACAGGCTCAACAACAGGCTCGGCGGCAGGCTCAGCAGCGGACTCGACGACAGGTTCGGCGACGGGCTCGGGGGCGGGGGTCTCGGGTTCGACGGGGGCTTCCAACTTCCTCGTCTCGTCCTTCTTGACAACCTTGGTGAGCCATGCCAGTTGAGCGTCGTAGGGGAGTGTGTTCGGATCACGCTCGAGAACGAGCTCGAGATCAGCCTCGGGGTAACGCGCCGACGTCATGATGACCAATGGGCGTGTCCGAGGGTGCTTGAGAATGAATTGGTGAAGACGATTGGGTACAATCGGTGAGGGGCTCTTGTATCTCTCGAGCTTCGCAGGCGCGGGTCATATAAGCCGGCACACGGCGGGGGTCATGGAGCGGGTGGAAAAGGCGGGCAGAGCTCAGGCAACTCGGTTACGACTAGAACATGAGGGACATGAGGCAACGGCTGTTGCGGTAGTTTGATGGGAGGCAGACTGGCCATTCAATGGCGGTCACGTATACGCACGCCTTCTCAAAGGCCAAGGGTTGTCATGGTTTGTCTATTTTTCTTTTGGTTTTTCGTGAGCTAATATGCAGCGACCCCCGCCAATGGCATGTTGTTGGCAGGACAGGCCTCGTCAGACGTTGCCAACTGGCGGTTGGGGAGGATGTGATGGTTCCGGAGATGGCAGTCGTATGAGGCATAACGGGACGAACTAACAAGAGAGACGACTCGGAGCTCGGTGGTCGGCGAAGAGAGGCTAGAGCGGGCGAGGTCGTTCGGGCGGGGTGAAGGGTGAAAGGGTGAGTGAATGGGTTCGCTTCGCTGGTCATGGACCAAATGGTGCCACGAGTCGCGTGCCCATGGGACCAGGGACCGGGGATGGATGGGCAAGATGGACACCGCTACTGCGGGAGGAGGAGAGGGGATGGGATAGTCGAGGGATATGTGAGGACAACAACTCGATGCTGCACTGCACCATTCAGGCCTCACCGGATCTGGAGACTGGCGTCATGGCGAAGAGTGCAAGAACTGGATAGTGGCATGAGCTGTCAGGCGGAGTCGGTCAAGTCGGGTGGGCTGTCTTTTCTCCGCGGGCTGCTGTGATGGGCTGAGGAGAGGGAGAGGTTGGTTTTACCCCTCTTTGGCGTGCAGTCGGAAGACGAAAGCGGATGGAAAAAAGACGTCGTCGCATTTTACATGAAAACAAACCGGGGAAGCGGCCGTGGCGTGTTGTTATGTGCCGGGCTCAGATGTTGAAAGGCAGGGGCCTCAGATCAGACGCTGCAAGAGGAAAAAGCACCCATGATGGACCATGGTGAAAGTGTGGAGCGGATTTGTTAGCAACCTCCCCCCGCCTTGGAGATCACGTCGACCAGCACGTCGACCTCGCCGTCCTTGAGGAACGGGGAATGGCCGCAGGCGAGCTCAATCTTTCTCGCTCTCCCTTTCAGTGCAGCTAGTCTCTGCGCACTGGGCGGCACGACGTGGTCGTCGGCGCACACGACGTACGTCTTAGGGACCATGACTTCTTGCATGGTGTAGCGGATGGCTTCCTCAAACGGCCGGCGGGACTGGTGGCACAGCGCGGCAGCGGCTTGGGCCTTGACGGACTCGTCGAGGTCGCTGTAGAAGGCGTCTGCGGCGGGACCTCTGTTGAGGGGGAGCTTGAATTCCTACAATACGACAACGCATGAGTTAATCTCGAGTTGATGGTGGTTGTTTGTTTGTGTCTGAGCGTAGGTAGGATGAATGCTACCCCGGAAGCCCCCACGGGAGGGGCAGCAGTGCACCTTGCTGGACTTGTTTGTTTATACCGGGTAGGCGGGCATGTAGTCTTTTTGCACTCACATCAACATGGTCAAACCCCAACGTCAGCCACTCATTCCCGCCAGCCTCGCACAGCGACACGCCCTGCTCAACGACTGGCAGCGACGCAATGTACACAACAGAGACAATGCCGCCCTGCAGGCCACGTGCCGCGCGCTCAGCGACCGTGTGCCTCTCGACGGCGTGCGTGGCCGGCACGCCACCGTACGAGTGGGCCACGACGACGGCCTCGCGCCCGCGGGAGAGGTAAGGGAGGAGCACCTCGTGCAGCCGGAGGACGTCGTCTGGGTAGGACGCGAGGGATATCGAGGGGGAGTCGTGGCCGGACGTGGCGAGGGAGGGGACCAGCGTG
This sequence comes from Thelonectria discophora, assembly GCA_911649645.1. Lineage (NCBI taxonomy): Eukaryota > Fungi > Ascomycota > Sordariomycetes > Hypocreales > Nectriaceae > Thelonectria > Thelonectria discophora. The sequence goes on from CAJVRK010000012.1 coordinate 4,057,444, forward strand.
GTGTAGCCCTTGGCGCGGAGGCGGTGGATGAGGGGGGAGTAGTGCCAGGGACGGTGCCACGCGCCGTGGGCGATGAGGATGATTGGTTTTTCGGGCATGATATGAGTTGAGGGCTGAAGGTGTTGGTGTTGAGGATCGGCGGAGGAGGAGGCATGGGAGGAGCGGGAGGTCGTGGGATGTCGTGGGTGAGGGCACAGAGATATACACCATCATGACAACTCCCTCCGTCTGCAGACAAAGAATGCTCTCGCCGCTTGCGGTTGGCACAAAGTCGACTCCATCCCACTCGCCGTGTTCCAGCCCCCCGTGGCGGACAAAGGTTTGCATTGCATTCCACGGAAAGAAGAGGCATCTGTAGTTTGGCTCTAGACCGTGAAGCTCTGTGCAATTGGCAGCGGCACGCATCCCGAGCCACCCTAGACATGAGCGTCCATTTGCAGCCAGTTCCTTCCCAAAGCAAAGCGCCTCAAATGGTCACTTGACCACCGAAAGCTGCTTGGTTGACAAGCCATTTCTGCTATCGAGCCTATCGTGAAGTGACTGAAATGCAATAAGACCGAATTGAGCTGAATCAGCAAGCGTCGATTGACTTCTGCAACTCATCTGGTCTCAACATGGCCACTGCTTTACTCTCCATGACCTCATAGGCACGACACGATGGAGTCGTCACCAGACTCAATTGAGGGTTCAATCTCACTTGATGCTTTGAATGAGTGATGAGTTATTGATCTCACTCATCGACCAGAGTCAATTAATGACGTCCGACATTATACGTGATATAAGAGAAGATGCAAATCGCATCTTCAGTCTCATGATAACCAAACGGAAACATACCTGACATCGCACCTTCCACCATGCAATCCTCCCTCCCCTCCGTCATCGGCCCTCCCCCCCTCTCCCCACCCTCCCTCACCGGCCGCACCGCCCTCATCCTCGGCGGCGCCTCCGGCATCGGGCTCCAAGTCTCCCGGTCCCTCGCCGCCGCATCCTGCGCCGTCCACATCGTCTCCCGCTCCGAGTCGCACGGCCGCGCCGCCGTGTCCGCCATCAAAAATGAAACCCCCTCCGCGCAAGTCGAGTGGACCGGGTGCGACGCCGGAAACCTGAACCAAGTCCGGGAAGTGTTTTCGGCGCTGGGCGAGATGTTGGAGAGATTGAACTTTTTGGTGCTCTGCGCGGGCGTCAATGGCGAAAAGTATACGGCTGATGCGGACGGCATCGAGGAGGTGTTTGGGGTGAATTACCTGGCGCAGTTTTACGTCGCGAACTTGCTGTGGCCGGTGTTGAGGAGGACGAGCCTGTTGCCGGGCGTGTTGCCCCCGCGGGTCGTTGCCGTGTCGAGCGAGCTGCACCGCGCTGCGCCGTCGGATGTCAAGTTTGCGAGTCTCGACGAGATCAATGACGATGCAATCGACCCGGCGAGGCTCTACGGCCGGTCGAAGCTTGCGCAGATTTTGTTTGTCAAGTATGGTCTCGTCGAACGAGTCATCAAGCCTACTAGTGATGCCATCATCGCCGTCGCCGTGCACCCCGGAACCGCAAGTCCCCGGCCTCCTCCTCAGCTATTCTCTCGCTCGCTAATCTTACAGGTCACAACCGGCATGGAGGAGCAGTGGAAGACGGCCTACCCGGGCATCACGGGCCAGCTCATCGCGTGGGCCGTCAAGGCGGTCGGCCGCGACCCGGAGCAGGGCTCCTACGGGATTCATTGGGCCTTGACGGCGCCGGAGGTGGAGAGTGCGGGATACTTTGTCGATCCGGGGAAGCGCGGGGATGAGAGCACGCAGGCGTGCGATGGGGAGCTGGGGAGGGCGTTGTGGGAGTTGTCGGAGGGGTTGGTTAGGGAGAAGGTTGGGGAGGATGCTTTGGTGGATTGGAAATAATGAATTTCGATCAAAGATGGGCGGATGCGTCATTTTTCACTGGGTTTATTTACTGCACTAATGGTACATTCTTGGAAATCTTCATTATCCATCACCAACCAAGTTGAGACACGAAGGGAAACAAATTAAACGCATGATTCCAACCACTGCCGGAACATTGCTGGGCGACTTCTCCTTCGTACGAAGTGCCCCGGACATCTGGAGTACAATTGCAAGTGGAACACTTGCTGTCCACCGAAACCCCGCTGCAACCCCCTCCAAAACATGCAGCATCAACCGCCGTCACTGAGTAACCCGGCTTATTGACAAATGTAATTGAGAAAAATTGTTCCGACTTCAATTTATTTCCCCTCGAAAAGCACTTTCACCCATCCTGTTCGTCTCTGCTCAATGAGGCCACCAATAATCTTTGTCTAAGGTCAGGCAGCATGCGTTGACCTACTGACAAGCCGAGTGGTTGAAACTGGAAGAGGAGTGCCAGAATTTGTGGTCTGGTGCTTCAGTTGGCACCGTGCATCGATTAAATCCAGGCCCACCCATGTCCTCTATTGGTATGCGCACGTCAACGGTACATTCTTGGTTAAAAACGGGAACTGTAAAACGGAGTCTGAGCAAGGTCTGACGTTGGACGGCTATAGAGGGCCCCACAATGAGCCTAGCATGCTTATGGAATGCCGCATTGTTTGTCGTTGGTGTTGCATTGGTTACCTGTATGTAGTTTATGTTTGGGGACTTGATCATGACCGATTGCAACTCAACAGAAAGGGGGGAATTGAAAACAAGGTTGCCAATTGCCGCTCTCTGTCGGTCGGCGAGTTTGTCGGTGGTGTTGCTTGGTGCATCAGAAAAGAATAGTGGTTAGTTATGCATTATGAGAGGAGAAAGGTGGAATATTGAGTCAAGATGGCTTCATGGTGATAAAGGAGGAGAGAACTTTTAAAAGCGATAGATACTCTTTGTGAAACAGAGGCAGGTGTCGATGGCACTGCCTTCCCACACTAAAACGCTGAAATAAAAATGCATGAGAATCCATGATCCAGGGAAAGTTACCTTAAGAAGGTGCGATCAACTTACCGACCTACTTACCTTGAAAAGAGTGAGGTGCATGTCGAACAGCCATTGAGGAGATGTGTTACGCTCGTGATGCAACTCGAAATTGGTGATGGCTTCAATTGCGACTTGTCATTCAGTGTTTATTCTGGCATTTATTTCCTAGAGGTCAGGTCAAATTGCCTCAAATGGTTAGAGCCGGTGCATGATTCGCTCCGGAACGAGACAACATGGTTCCGAGGCGCCGGAGCTGATGCGGAGTGTCTCACCTCGGGTCATCTTGATAGACCATCTTTAATTCAACCGCCATGGCGACACTCGACTACCCGTGGCCAACTCTCTCCATCCGCGATGAAATGGCCGAGTTTTGGCACGGCTGGCCCGACGTCATTGCTCGGAGTCGCAGACGGGGCTTTATCAGATCGTCGCCTGATCTCACAATGGCCGCTCTCGCCACTGTTGGCATGATTTTATTTCTGACCATCGCCAAAGTCTACGGCATCGCGCACTTTTTCTGGCTGCGTGTTGTTCCGTGGGGTGCTTATCATAGAGCTCGCCGTGCGCGGAAGAGGCGCGATGATGGGTTTCGTCGCATGTTTTTGAGGAGGGAGACGAAGACTGACTCGAGGCATCCGCTCACGCGTCCTGCGTCCCGCGCTTCCAAGACTTCTCCGGAGAAGGCAACCGACCTCTTCTTTGGCAAGCTGCCGCCCGAACTTCGGAATTACATCCAGCTCATGGCCTTTGGCGATCGCACCCTGCACATGGACTTGCGGTTCGACCATCCGTTCAACCTGGTCGAGAAGCGGCCGTACCCTGCGTGGGCTATACACGCTAGGATACACTCGCAGACTATCGCCCTCAATTCCCACCTGAGGGACTCGCAGGAAATGGGGTGGCGATGGTTTGGATGTGTCTGCCATCGATTTCCTCCGAGAAGCACGCCTCTACCCTTCGGTCGAGGCCGCAACTATCCCTGGGGCCACTTCCGAGAACCGGACATTGACCTTTGTCTGAAGGGCTCTGGGTTGTGCAACGAATGGCCGGGTGAGTGGCCGCTGAAGTGCCAGATTGGCATAATGGGCTGGCTCTTGACTTGTCGGAATGCGTATGTCCTCTTCTCTTGAATTAAAGCCGAAACTGACAATGCATAGCTACATGGAGGGAACCGACATTTTGTATAGTACAAACACCATCCACATCGCCTCTCCCGTCCTCCTTCGCAGTATTCAAGACATCATCCCGCAACCCCGGCTCTCCGAGATGACTTCCCTCGAGCTTGTCTGGAAGCCAAAGGAGATTCCACTCAGCGAGGGCTTCGTTAGCGGGGACCAGCCAAGCCCGATACCCATATTTCCATCCCTCGTGTACCTGCGCATTTGCTTCAAGCGGTTGGTCTATGGCGCCGTCGACGAAGCAACCGGGCTCGTCTGGCCGTATGAGAGCAAGGCATTGCTTGCTGACACGCTATGTAACCATACTTTGCCCACGATAGATCGATTACTTGAGAGGATGGTGCCGCCAACGACGGATGTTACCGTGTCGTGCTCGAAGTGGGACTGGTACGAAGCCATGGACTTGAAGCTTGTTGAGAGTCAAGGAGTGGAGAAGACGAAGCCTCAGAGAGCGGATATTGAAGGATTGAAATGTTGGAGAGAGATGCCAAGAAAGGATGGCGAAGAGAGTGCAGAGGAAACGGATATCCCACGACGAGGGTATTGGCTCCACATGCCCATTGAGGATGTGCACCTCGATCAAGGCAGTAAGGTTTTTGCATGTTGTCGAAGAGATTTGAGCTGACTCAGAGTAGTGGAATATGACTGGCATAGGCACAAGTTGTACAATCTTGGAGAAAAACGGTATCGATACTGCTGAGCGTTCTTTACCCCCAAATCTCCCTAGATTCCCACCTTGGGTGTCACAGTCTTACTCGCTTGTTTAAAAGCCGACACACAAGCATCAAACAGCAGTTTTTAGCGATATGAATTTCTTACGTCACTCACCTATCACAATGAAGCCCTCACCTGTCGATGTAAGACTGCATCTCTTTGAAACCGGCTCCTTGCTAATTCTCGCTAAGTGGCTTGGTCAAGCTGCCACCGATATGAGCTGCCTTTCGATCAATTCCTGCATCGAATCAGCGTGGTCGCGTGGCCCAATGGCAAGGCGTCTGACTACGAATCAGGAGATTCTGGGTTCGATCCCCAGCGTGATCTAGAGGTTATCTTGCCATGTTGAATCTATATTTTTGCCGTGGCTGCTTTTCCTCTGGTTGAAATGCATGTTCGAAGTTGTAACGTGCATGATAAGCGAGCGACGCAGACAAGCGAGCGACGCACTTTTCCCACTTCCACCTACCTCTTCATTCAATCAATCAAATCTTAACCACCAAGCATGCCACAACTAAATACCGAAGCAAGAGTCCTTCTTGCCCTTCAAGCCCTTCAAAATGACCCAAAATTAAGTCTCCGACGCGCTGCAAGGACCTATGAGGTCTCTGAGCCGAGGCTTCGTCGCCGGCAGAACGGCATTCAATCTCGACGCAATACCATCCCTAACTCACGGAGACTATCTGATCTAGAGGAGCAGATTATTGTTCAGTTCATTCTCGACCTGGATTTGCGAGGATTTCCCCCGCGGCTGCGTGGTGTAGAAGAAATGGCCAACCGACTGCTCGCCGACCGCGACGCGTCACCAGTCGGCAAGAGCTGGGCTTCCAACTTCGTCAGGCGACAACCAGATCTCAAGACGCGTTTTTTTCGCAAATACGACTATCAGAGGGCCAAATGCGAAGATCCGACTATTATTTGCGATTGGTTTAGGCTCGTGGAGAACACAATCGCGAAATATGGTATCAACCTAGCGGATATCTACAACTTCGACGAGACCGGCTTTATGATGGGCCTGATTGCGAGCGGAATGGTTGTCACAGGCGCGGAAAGGCGTGAAAAGGCGAAATCAGTCCAGCCTGGAAACCGGGAATGGGTTACAGTCATCCAGGCTATCAATGCGGAAGGCTGGGTGATCGCGCCGTTCATTGTAGTTGCGGGCCAATATCACCTCACCAGCTGGTACCAGAGAGAGCGACCTCCCCGGCGATTGGGCTATTTTAACGACTCAAAATGGCTGGACCGACAACGAGACAGGTCTTGAGTGGCTTAAGCACTTTGATCAGCACACTAAGGCCCGCTCAACTGGTCGCTATCGTCTCCTGATCCTCGATGGGCACGAAAGTCACCACTCGGTCGACTTTGAGAAATATTGCGAAGACAACTATATTATTACGTTGTGTATGCCGCCTTATTCATCTCACCTACTTCAGCCTCTTGATGTTAGGTGCTTTGGGCCTCTTAAACAAGCATACGGTCGAGAAATCGAGCAGTTGATCAGATGCTCGATAACCCACGTTTCCAAGGCCGACTTCCTTCCGGCCTTTTATGCCGCCCACCAAGCCGCTATAACGGAGAGCAATATCAGGGGAGGTTTCAGAGGCGCTGGGCTTGCCCCTTTAGACCCAGAAAGTGTCATATCGAAGCTTGATATGCAGCTACGAACTCCAACACCCGTCGAGGAGGAGGCCAGTCTCCCTAACCCTTGGGTCTCGAAGACGCCAAAGACGGCCCTTGAGGCCAACTCGCAGTCTGAATACCTTGAGAGACGAATCAGAAGGCATCAAAGTAGCTCTCTGTCCTCTATTGTAGACGCACTTAAGTCATTTTCTAAGGGAACGAAGGCAATAATGCATCAGATGGCATTATTGAAGTCTGAGAACCAGATCCTTCGACAGGCAAATGAGACTCTTAGTAAACGGCGCAGAGCGAAAAGAACCGGCTACGGAATGGAGGGAAGATGACTGTAGATGAAGGAAGGGACTCAATTGATCAGAAAGACATTGATGCGCAGGTGGTAGCCGAATTGTCGAGAAGTGGTGGTCAAGGAAGGTCAGCGCCAGCTAGGGAAAGGCGCTGTGGAAGATGCGGAAAGACCGGTCATAATACAAGAACCTGTCAGGTCATAATTGAGAGCTTTAGGCAAGAGCAAGTAGCTAGTTTCAATTGATTTGAGGCGTTGTTGTGTTTTTATTGAAGTTCTTATATTGGAGGTTAGAAAAAGTGCGTCGCTCGCTTGTCTGCGTCGCTCGCTTATCATGCACGTTATCGAGTTTCAATTTTACTTAGTTACTACCCATGTAACTACGTTAATTGAAAAGATGTAAGAGGGAAGGATTTTGGCCCACTCGCTTGTCTGGCCCACTCGCTTATCGATGGTGCCTGTAATTGCGTCGTAATCTTCTCGGGCCACGTGACGACTTATCCCCCGCAAAGACGCGGCCCGTGAAATCCGTGAAATCGTGTGCGCGAACGCCTAATAAGTGGATTTAATAAGTCCTCCCCGACTTATCGGACCTCCTCGACTTATCATAGCCTCCAACCCAACCTACCCTAAGTCCAGAATATATACTGCGCAATAACAGAAAACCTTGATCGACCCGAGATGACCACCGACGACTCATACACGGCCGCCGATGAGCGCGCCCGTGCCGCCCGGAGGGCGGGCCTCCAGGCGAAGAAGGACGAACAGCCGGCGAATACGGCGCGGAGTTACGCAGCGAAGCAGCGGGAGTGGAAGGTGCGTCCTCCCGACCGCCCCCCCCCCCCCCCCCCCCCGAGATAAGCGGCTAACAGACGAATGCCTATAGGCTTGGTGCCATAAGCCCCGGGCTGCAGCAGACGGCTCGCTCTATAGCTGGCCCGACGGCGAGCTCGTCACGCCGGATAAGCTGGCGGCGTGGCTCAAGGAAGATATCCTCTTACGACGCGTAGCGCCGCCGCAGAAGAAGCTGCGGGCGCGGGGTCGGGGTAGGAGCAGGGGCAAAGGCGAGGCCGTACAGCTACAGCAACAGCTAGAGCGGGAGCAGCTCGAGGCCGCCGCCCTGGCCGAGGCCGAAAGCCTAGCCGAAGCCCTAAAGGTCCCCGTGGCCGAGGCCGCTGCGCTGCTCGCGGACGACCGCGAGGGCTATGTGCCACCCATGTCCCTTGCGCCGGCTGCGGTGGACCTTACGGAAGGGTCTCTGCTTACAAGGGGCACTGTCGATGCCTATATCGCGGCCGTTATCGAGCTCTGGCGACTCCAGGTGGCCCACGGCAATGCGAACACGGAGAACCCCCGAGGCGCCGCTGTACGAGGCTTCCTTGAGCAACGGGGCCGGCAGCGGGGAAGCACGACCGCGCCTCCTTAAAGACCGCGGAACCGACGGGATTCAGGCCGGCTATTCCCCCGACGAATGGCTCCGGATCCAGGATCTCCTTCTTAGCGGCGCCGCATATGCGCCGCAAAACCTCCGTATGCGAGTTGACCTCCTCTTAGGCCACTACTACCTCTTACGGGGGGAGAACCGCCGTAAGATGGAGCTTGCAGACCTATCCCTACTTGACTATCCGCCTTTAGAAGGCCCAACCACCTGTGGCTGCCTTATAAGCCTTTTGCAAGATGGCAAGCTAAATAAGACGGCGAGGAAGGAGTTTATGGGCGCTCTCCGGCATAAGGACCCCTTATTCTGTACGCAAGGGGCCCTAGCACAGCTCTTCTTCTGGCGCTGGCATATCGCCGGCGAGCAGCCCCCATCCTTCCGGCGCCGCCAGGACTGGTATCGGATTAAGGTCCTCGTTGGGCGGGACCGCGAACAAGAGCTCTCGTACCTAACGCAGCTACAAGAGACCTGGCGTATCTTCAGCGCTGCCGGCCTTATTGCCTTAAAGAAGATGCACCTCCCGCGCAGAGTAGGCGCCCAGGACGCGGAGACCCACGGCACATCGCTCGCCCAGATCTCGCAGGCTGGCCACTGGAACCAAAGCGTGCTCTGCCAGGCCTATCTTACGCACCTACCGCGCGAGTTTATGCGTATCGTCGCCGGCTTCTCGGCGTCCCCAGGGGACTACTTTCTCGCGCGTGCAGCCCATGAACCCCCATCCGTCTTACAAAAGCAGCTTTGGCCGTGGATAGAGGAGTGGGAGCCCCGCTTTGAGGCGCGCGCGCGCCGGCAAAGCTGGGCAGAAGGCGGCCTCGACGACGATGACCTAGCCGCTGACGGCTTCCTTAAGCTTATGCGGCGCCTGCGTATAGTACTCTTGCAGGACCTGGCCGTCTTACAGCCTCGCTACCCATCGCTGCCCTTCTTTGCCTATGCCCCTTTTAATGGGCCTGAGTGGGATGAGTTCGCCGTTACCATACGCTCTAATGCAGGAGGGGCTATAGAGCCGTTAAGCCTGCTCGTACGACAGGCGCTGCCGGAACTAAGCGGCGTTTTAGAGAGCACGCGCGAGGCCCTCTTACAGAACAGCCATCAGCTCGCCACCCGGCTAAAGGGGATTCAGAGCGGCCTCGATGCCCTCCTCCAGGGCAAGGTCCCTATCACGTTTACCGGCCACTTCGGAGCCGGGCCAGCAGTGGTGCTGGAGCCGGCGCCGGGGCCGTCGCCGTCAACAGCTCCTACCTTGGATCTCAATACCGCTCCGGCCTCGGCCCCAGAGCCTCTAGTATCAGGTCTGCCCATCATTACAGCCCTAGCTAGGGTCTTTACAGTGCGGGACGTCTGGAAGGAGTGGGAGGAAGGGATTGCAGGCCAGCCTGCCGTACGGATGCTAGAAGAGACGTGGGGAAGCCGTTGGCGCCCGGGGAATAAGGTTAGGGTGCAGTTCTGTCGCCGGAAGGTGATCTGGGACGAGCTATTAGCCCGTATAGCGTCCGGCAAGAGCGAGGAGGAGGCCGTCGCAGAGCTGGAGCTCTTACGCGCCAGCCGGAGCTTGAACCGGCTCGTTGAGGAGCTCAAACAGCGCCGCCGGCGGGGCCAGGGCCAGATACGGGTACAGGTAGGGACCCCCGTGCCCGATGACCCAGGCCCAGGCCCGGGACCAGGTCCGACCCGGGGCCAGGGCCATCGGGGGCGCTGGACCCGGCTAGGGAGGAGGCGGACTGCCCCTCGTCGACGGTGAGCTGGCCGTCTAGGAGGGTCTTTATATATATATATATATATATTTATTTAAAAGATATATTTTTAAAGATTAAAAAGCCATAGGATTAGTGCATTATTTTCTTGTAGTCCTTGCAGCAGAGCCCGGCCCCCCTTTATCCCTTCCTAGCACTGCGCATATGAATATCTCAACGGCAAGTAGCCTATATAGCGTCGCTCCTAGACCAAATGCATTACTATAGTATAGTAATCCCCCAGGCCCCGGAATAGCCTCGATTGGGCCGCTGGCCGTTGAGATATTCGCGTGCGCACCGCCGGGCACTTATCGGGCACTTATTAGATGGTAGTTGTGTAATCACATACGATTTCCCGAAATTACTCCGCAAAACGACCCCACGATAACTAAGTCCTGCTTATCACACACATTAGTTACCTAAAGATGGGACGAGACGGGTCAAGCAGCCGTCGCGCGGAGAACCGCTTGACAGAAGAGACATTCTGCCCCCCTTGCGTCGTACAACGAACGCTGGATTAGTAGTTGGATCGGCTAAAACTAACGAATACCCGTCATAGATTTCGCCTTTTGTAATACGATGAGGGCAAGCGTGTTGAAATATTCATTAAGTACCTGTACAGCGTGGTCTTATTCACCTTTTGGCTCCGTCTCAACCACCGTCTTCTCGGGATTATCAGATACCCGTCGAGGAACCTTTTCCCATAAAAGGAGGGAACACAGTAAAGAGACACCGGAAAAGGCTGCCAATAGGATGAATTGCTTGTGGTAACCCTCGGCGAACGCAGTTCTCACGGCTGTCTGTTGGCTAGGAGTGAGAAGCTTGATCGAGGAGAGTGACTCCGAAATGGCTTGTAGCTCGCTTGGTGATATGAGACCGGTAATTTGATCCTGAGCATGATTGTTCAAAACGGTGGCGCTGTCGGAAAAAGGTTATTGACGGAGTTCATAGCCATAACGGGTCCTCATGCAAGTACCTACCAGATGGCGAGTGAGATGGTTCCTCCAAGCGTCCGAAGTTGAGTAAGAGCACCCATGATGACGGCTGCATATCTACGTCAGTTATGGGAGCGAGTAAGGCATAGTCAAATTATACTTACGCGCGTCCTTCTCTTCAGTTACCAGTGGCACAAGCGTCAAGATGGTGCTCGCCGTCAAGCCGAAACCGACCCCCATGATGGCCTCAAACCCGTACTGGCGCGCCGGGAAGCCTCCCACAGGGTCAGTTGGCAGCGAACACGCCAGCCCGACCCCGACAGTCTGTATCATGGAGCCGGCGAGGATGATGTAGACGGGTGGGATGTCGAGGTTCGAAGTCAGGAATCCAGAGGTCGCGGTAGCGACGGGGGAGGAGAGGAGCAGGGGCAACAGGATTATGCCGGCTTTTTGGGGTGAGTAGGCGTAGACTGCTTGGGCGCTTTGGGGGATGTTGACGACGATGGCCATGAATGGGAAACCGATGAAGAAGGTGGAGACGAGCATGGCCGGAGTCATGCGGTTCTTCACCAGACGGAGCGGAAACACGGGATCCTTGGGCCACGGGGTAGCTTCCCAAACCATGAACGAGACGCCCGCCACCACGGCGACAACGACGATGGAGATGAAGGCCGCGCTGTCCCAGGCAAATCGAGTGCCGGCGGACTCGAAGGCGAAGATGATGAGCACGGAGGAGACGAGCAAAAGGAAAACGCCGACAATGTCTACCTTGCGGAGGTTCTTGAATGCGACTTTGGATCTCAAGTGGGTGAGTAAGGTCGAGTCCGGAGACTTTCTGGCTGAGTTTGGGAGGAGAAGGGCGAGGAGGGTGAAGGCGACTATGCCGACCGGGCCACTGGTTGCGTGTCAGCTTTCACTCTGCAAGATGACGACCTGGGCTTGGGCGTTTGTACTTGAGAAAAAAGACCCAGCGCCAACTGCTTTCATGGTTGCTGATGAGGCCACCCAAGATCGGACCCAGGACACTCGCTAGGGCGAAGACGGTCGAGATGATGGCAATGTACTTTCCAAACTCGGCTTTCGGGATGAGCGTCGGGCAGATGGCGAGGGTCATGGAGTAGATGCCAGAGGCCCCCATTCCTTGAAAAGCGCGAAAGACGATTCTAAGAAGCTGTGTTAGAAAATCGGACTTGGGGGTGTGGATGAGAGACTTGCAGCTCGACAACGTTGGTGGAACCTCCGCAGAGGAGGGAGAACAGCATGAACATGCAGAGTCCAAGGAGGTACATGGTCTTGCGACCGAAAATGTCGCCGATTTTGGCGTAGATGACCATGAAGCCCGTGTAGGTGACGAGGTACGCGGTTACGACCCAGTCGCGGAGGTGAAAGCCGTTCATGGCGTTGGTGATGGAGACCAGGGAGGTGCTGACGATGGTGGTTTCGAGCGTAGATAGGAATAAAGCGAGCCATATTCTGGAAGGCCGCATGTCAGCCGAGACTTGGGATTGATCAAAGGTTGGTGGTTGGCTGCGACTTGGAACCCTTTGACTTACCCTGCTGTGAGGAGATATTTCCTCCAGCCAGTCATAAACCCACCGGGCGGATCTGTCACTGGTTGAGGGTCGGTTCCCGTTTGGGGGTCGAGACCTGTCTGAGGGGACGAAGATTGTGGTTGTTGTGCATTGCTATTTTGCGTGGATTAGAAGTTGGTAAAATGAAGAGTTAGAGCGATAGAAGGCGAACTCAAACCGTTCGATTCCCTGAGCTTGTTTCTCAACCAGCACGGGCAGGCAATGAACAACTTACAGTCCGCCTTGGACCTTAGACTTACTGAATGGAAGGTTCCTTTTGTGCAAGGTCGGCCACCTCAGAAGCCATGGTGCAGAATGTGGCTACAGTCGCGATTTATAAATCATGATCAAATCCAAGGCGGAGATGGAGAGAGACTTCAATTGCTTCTTATTATTGGGGTCCCAGTGAATCCTTCAACGCAGATGCCAGGTGGTCTCAAGCGCTGAAGGCGACGCCGAAAGGGAAGCCTAGCAGGGGCTAGCAAAGAGCATCGTTCCCTGCAAGGACGTCTGAAGTTTTGGCTTGCACCCTCTCTTATAATCGAATTAGACAGGTAGAAAGTATCACGCATGGCTATCTTGAGGGCGTACTAGTAAAGACTATAGATTTACTCTTATGAGGGGCAGATTGAGTTTCCAAGGGCAGACAAAGTTAGGGCTGAGGCGTGAGCAAATGCCCGCAGCAACAGTTTCAAGCTGCGGGAGCCATTCGTTTAATTAAACCCGGAGTAAGACCAAAGAGAGACTGGCGCCGTTTCCGCGATGTGGCACATTTGAGAGAGGCTGGGGCGCAGGAATCCGCAGTTTGCTGTCATTTGCGCATTTTGTCAATTGGAGCCGAGCATCATGAGCTGACACTGAATTACCTGAGGTGGAAAATTGGGAAATCCCTGTCGTCCATCACTTCTAACTGTACCAATACGGCCATACTGGGCGCTGGAATGTACGTAGCCTGAGTGAAGGCCTGAAAACTTGAAAACCTGAACCTGAGCGACTGGGTCCAAGTGGAAATACCTCGCGGGTCGCAACTTCCTTTTCGCGACCATCAGCTTGCACGGACTTGGACCTCGTGCCTTGAAAGTTTTTTTCCTTTTCTTCTTTGCAACAATTCATCATTCCTCTCCTCGCCAACGCAATTGCAGCCGCCACTTTAGGGTCTATCGTCGCTCTCTCATTCCGTCCGGGATATGGATCCGAACAATGGCGCCGACGACACGAAACCCCAGCCAGCCGCCGGTTCTAGCCGCCGCTATGTGAGCTATGTGGAGGATGTGAGCGACGAGGATGATTATACCTCTCTACCCAAGGGTAAGGAGACCGACCACGACCATGGTGACAATGGATCGAGCCTGGCTGCCGTTGACGGTGATGATGCTTCGAGACGGAATACCGACGAGGGCAAGGTCGACTCGGACGACGAGTTCTACGACGATGATCAGGATCACGACACCTCCGAAGACGAAGGCCCACTATACGAGTCCTCCGATGCCGAATCTCACGAGAAATACGGTGTCCAGGATTCGGCAAGCGTAAAGTCGGACACTCCAGGCCGTTGGTCTTCTCGGAAGCGACAAGTCGCTGTGAATCTAGGAGAACCAACTCCCGCCGTCAATGCCGACCGGGAACACCTCAGGAGACGGACTGAGCGGCGCGGGCCATTTGTCCAAGACTCACGTCTCAAGCCGCCAGCGGAGGGTGCTCGCAGAGAGCGCATTGCACCTTCGCCGCCCCTCTCACGTCGGCAATCCGGCTATTTTCGAGCGTCAGATCCTTGGAACGATCCGCCTCCTTTCCCAAACGACACCAACCCGTCGTACGCTTCTCACGGCTACCGAAGGCCACCGGTAGCTTCGCAACACCCGCCTTCCGTCTACTACAGAGCACCGCCTCCTCCCCCGCAACCTCTGCCAGGAAGACCTTCACGTTACGGCTATGGACCGCCACCGCTGGCAATATTGTCCGAGCATTCAGATCTCGAGTCAGCCGGTGAGTACGGCTGGCAAGATCATGTGGATGGCAACAGATTCTTCGAACAGGTAGAGCAAGAAGATCTCTCTATCAGCTTGTCCGTCAAGAGAAACAAAGATACTCTCACAGTAAATACCGGAATGTCTCGCGAAGAATCGCTAGCGTGGAAACAACCGACAACGCGCCTCTCGAAAGGAGCCTCAACCGAGCTCCATATCATCCACGCTTCAGAGTATTCGGTCGACGAGACAGGGCGTGGCGTGCTCACTCTTGTCTGCCCGGATGGACCACGGAGAGACGACGCAGATTCATCCTCAGTGCAAATGAGATGGCTGTACGTGCCATGCCCGACTCTTGAACCTCGTTTGTCCTGCTGACACATTTCTGGCAGACACGTCCAAAGACCCTCGCTCGACTTGAGGATTCTTCAAGTAAGTTACAACAACTGACGTACGAGGCCGGAAGAGATGCTGAATTCCCAAGAATCTCATTCAGAACTGCCCTTTTATCCCCCAGGACCTCATGGCAGTTGCTCTGAATCTCCTGGAGAAGGTTAGCAGCAAATTCACGCGCCATTCTGGGGGTGACGAGTACGTCGAGCCTGGCTCAGTTCTACGATGCATTGGGAGGTATTCCAAGCCCCCCTACACGCAGGATGGAACACACCGTGGAGAAACGGAACCTGTCATCTTCTTGTCCTCGCCTCACTTGACGCTTCAGTCCCCCTCCAGAAACGCCAATTCGAAAGACGGTCATCGCCCTCGCTCCCTGCTCCACAGCCATTACGGATACGATGTCGGAACCGAGCGCGAGAGTCGTCAAGTTGTTCGAAAAATGTCAAACAAACGGTCCAAGGAGATTCTGCACATCAATCAACTATGGTGTCTCATGATTGGCACCGGCATACTCATCACCTTCTCGGACCAATCCGCAACGGACCACCGTGGAAATACTATTGCCATTGATTCTCGAACAATCGGCAACAGAGAGCCCTTGACGATTCGACTAGTGGACGAAGAATCGCGCCAGTACAATCTTGCTATCGAGCCTGACTACAACTATGCCGACTTTTTGAGACACGCAGTCAGTCTGGTGGTAGGTTCAACGATCGATGCCTCAGACTATCGTCTGTTCGAGCCAGACGGCGAGGCTCTCACACCCAAGCGATGGATCAAGATCCTGACATCATCCACGCCTCAGCTGCACATTTTCCACCTTAAGGCAGAGGTACGAGATGAGACAGAGGGGGAGCTAATCTATGCACCCATGCCCCCAGCCACCAGAAGACCAAGCTTTCTGGGAAGATCGAGAGCGAGGGCTCGACGAACCTTGTCCAAGGAGCTGATGCCATTCAAAAGACAGGTAGAGCAAGGCGCTACTGCTGTGAGGATGACAACCCGTCGCCACGGGTCCTATTCCCATGGCTTGGCCCAGCTCAAGCGGCTGCGGATGAACCCAATGTCTCTCCGCGATCCATCGGGAAAGGTTGCCGACTTTAAAACAACGAGCACTGGACAGCTGCAAAATTTAGCTCCACCAAGAGAGCCGGCTGATGAGAAGGCACCTCGAAGACACGCCTCAAGACCCGGAACATACGGGGGGGAGTCAATGGCGTTGGTGAAGTACAATCCCGGGGGAGTTGGTAAATATGGCAGAATGGATAAATTTTCCGGCCATTCTCCCGAGAGGGTGCCCAAATATCTACGGTCTGAATCCCGCCAAAGAGCTGATAGTTCATACGGATCTTCACCCCAGCCTCGGCAACCAAGAACCATTTCAATCTCACCCCCAGGCCGAACATCTGGCAGCGACCCCAACAAGAGTCTGGCTAGATATGGATGGGGCTCCGGGGACACAAAGAATTCACAGCTATACAATCCTGCGGTCGGTTCAGTATCATTGCCACCTCCAAGAGGTGAGCCAATGCCATTCAGCTTTGGGTCGACCTACCCCTACAACTCGCCATATCCTACTCTCAATACATTGTATCGAACTCATGCGCCTTTTGACCTGTCACCATTGCATCAATCAGTGTCGATTGGTGCTGAAGGCACTGAAAGCAACGAGAAACAGGAAAGACACCTTGCTGCCGAGCAGGCGATGGTCTTGGCGTGGCGAAACAGCACCATGATGGCCATTGATGGACCCGTCTCGGCCCGTCCCTCACAAAGCCCCGACAGAGAGCGCTCATCTCAGAGCCAGAATATTGCACGACTGACTGAGACGGGGACGGTGTTCAACGACGAAGATTATGCAAAGGAAGATCATGATCCCGAATTATTTGATGTCGGGGAGTTGTCTGATACAGAAGTGGGAGAGGCCGACAACGATGACGGCGACGCACAGGTAGGAGTAATGCCTGTGTTTTCATGCGTAGCTGACATGACGGACAGGACAGCGACTCAAGCCTATTCGAAGAACTAAAGGAGGATGCATTGAACTTGCCGCAGTTGAAACTTGGAGTGGATGAGGTCATAGCTCCCGAGCGCAATTCCCCGGAACCAGAGTCTCCCTCTCATGCATCTGTATCCTGGGATCATGTTCCGAACACCGCAGAAGATCAGCCCCAGGATGCAAACTCAGCAAAGGGTTCCCGTCTTGGGTCTGCTGCTGATTCAGGGTCCCGACCTCTCGGTCAAATCCCTGGTGTCAGTGATGCGAAAGGCAGTCGACGCTCTGCATCATCCCACTGGAGCACGCCTCGACCCAGTCTCGACCCAAGTACTTCGAGTCACCCGTTTGCGAAGGAACGACGAGAAGTGCGTTTCGTGAACATCGACAGACCGACTGGTCCTGGAGATGACGAGACTCGTGAGCTAGAATCAACGATGCCCGCGATGACCATGGTTCCATTTTTTGCCTGGGGACAAGAGAACGTGCCGAGCGGACCTTTATCAGGTGCAGTGGAAACGATGCTGGTCAAGATTCTGAGCTATCTGGACAAGTCGCTTACGCGCGATGTCATGGGGAAGCTGTATTTGAGGACCCCCAAGGTCACCATGCAGGATCTTCTCTTTAGACATGAAGCTTTCTCCGAGTTGTCGAGCTGCGATGGTCCAACGACGGCGCCGCCCAAACCGGCTGGCGATGAGTATGATGGCGGAACAGCAGAGGCTCCCCATGATGGAACATCCGCCAACCAGAAGGCCGAACAAGGCACTCGGGATGGGAATGGAGGCGAACCAGTGCTCGGCGAGCCTCTTGCAAGCCCAAGGTGGACGAGAATACCAGTTGGGAGGCCGAAGCTCTCAAATCTGAAGGATGTCGGAGCCCTCCCCATGGATAACGACGAGAAGCACGACATGGTAAGGTTTAAGCTACTTGACGTCAGCCAAGACATTGTCTGGGCCTTTACACCCAAGGAAGGAAGCCCTCTGATGCACAGTGTTTGCATTCGCTTCTGGGGGGCGGTCGACACCATGCTTCGGGTAGGTCAAGATTGCGCATTGCTTGTTGACTTTACTAATCTCAGACGTCAGCAAATGAAATGGGAGGAATGTGACCGTGGAGTGACTGAGAAGCGAGAGTACTTCATCCGAGACTTTAGTTCTCGGTCCAAGTTGAAGGACAAGGCGACGCCACATCTCGCAGCTGGAAAGAAGTCTTGGGCCGAATGCACAGATTGCCGCTCTCACAAGATATACTCCTCTGCAACCGAGGCATTGGAACATCTACACCAGCATCACTTTGAGTGCAACGGAAAGACGGCACGGCCGTACGCCGATCGATGCTTCGTGTGGCTCAGTCGGGACTGGAAGACGGGTCTTCCTATGATGGAGCCGAACCCAGGTGTGCTTTCAGCCGTGGGATCCTTTATCGAGAGGCTCGAACAAGTCAATAGCTCTGCCAAAGAGTTGCATAGCCTGGTCGCCAGTGCATGGCATCATCCATCCCGAGAAGCGGTTTCACGACCGCCCCTGTTTCAGAACCTTGTCAATGCCTTCAAGCAAATCATGTTGCTCTACATCATCCAAGCGCGGTACTTGTCGCTTTTGAACAGGGCTGCTAGCTTCCAACCGAGCGAGACACGCTGGAGACGTGTTGTTGAGAGGGCACTCGGTCAGCTTAGGAGGCAGGAAAATGTGGCAACGGACAGAGCTCACGACATGCTAGCAGATGCAAAAAGGGACGTTATTCTTTCGGGGAATACTTCGCGAAAAGTGGCCAGCCTCCGTGTCGAGGCGGTCGGGGTCGAGTTTCTTGCTCTCGCTCTTGTCTGCGTGGGACAAAACAAGCCAGTTGGATACGCCAACTCAACGGCAGCGAGAGGACCAGACTTTATCCAGCTCTATCATGACTACACTTCCAGGCTTGGATTTCAAGCTAACCGGCGCCCGCAAAGGCGAGTCTTTTTGGACATTCACTTCCTGGAAGAAGAGCTTGGCGCGTTGGACGGCTTGCTCAAGGGCCAAAAAGTATTCTTGGAGAAGGTCCTCAAGATCACGTCTCCCGAATCTTTCCGGATAACCAACACAACAAGAATCGGCCAGTACCGCACTGAAAAGACAAACGGGGAGTTTCAGCTATCGACGTTGACGGGGAGGGAGGACGACGTTGACATCCTCAAAATTAAGGCGAAATCGCTCAAGGAGCAGGTGAAGCAGACGATTGAGATTCTCGAAGAGGATCACGGGAAAGCTATTAGGGTTTTCACCATTGTCACTTTGTTCTTCCTGCCGTTGTCGTTTGTGTCAAGCTTCATGGGCATGAACACGACGGACATACGGGATACAGAGTTTAGCCAGCGCATTTTCTGGATCACTGCGATACCGGTGACGGTGGCGGTGTTGGGGTTGGCATTCATGTACGGATACAAGGGGGATGAGTTTGAAAACTGGCTCTCGCAGCAGCCGCGTTGGCCGACAAGCTGGCGCCCATGGGGGTTGCGAGAAGGCGACGACGATGGGCTAATGGGTGCTTCGAGGACTGGTTCATTCAATCTTGCCACAACAGGGACCTTTAACCTCACGACCGAGGGCCAGGCGACAGTCCCCGTTGACAGCGAAAAGACGAAACCTACCATGTCGGCGGATGGAGTGTGGGTGGCCAAACCGACGGGCTACGGGGATCATCTGGGCATGTTGGGTTGGATGCATGGCGTGAAGGCGAGGACAAGGTTGCCAACTAGGGAAAGAAAGCCAGGCCAGAGGGGTCTTCGAAGGAGTGCCACGGGCGATAGCATCGGGGTGTTTTAGGCGACACATAGACTCGCGGTGTCGCTCCGGTGGTTTCGGTTGGTTATAGTCCTGGTGAAGAGGAGAGCTGGTACATACGACCACAGCCGCCTGAGAAATCTGGATCCCGTCCGATCTCCGTTCGAGAAGCTGGCGAGCGCTGAATTAGTAGCTAGGTCGGTGACGACTAGCGAATCCTCAGTGTTGTATGTTCTTTTTTTGCTGTTGTGGAGTTGGGATAGCTTCAATTGGACGACTAAGTTACCTTCTCACTCTCCGGTATCAGGATTCTTAGTACATGATAACCCTCTTGTGATGAAAGTAGTACATCATCAAACATGCCAGAATCGAAACAACAGACCAGGCGTAAGCCACGACACCCTCACCCTCGACCGCCTCACGCCCTCATGCCTCCCCATCTCGCTCTCCGTCGCAAAGATCTTCCACGCCCTCAACAACCAGAGACTCGCCGTACCCGCCAAGAACATGCACCCCACAAAGACCTGCGTTTTCACATAACTCCCCTCCCCCGCGTCGCCGTCCGGATCCGACACGACGAGCTGCATGGCGGCCGACTCGGCAAACGTGGTCGGCAGCACCAGCGACAAGCAAATAACGCCAAAAGTACCCGCCAGCCGCTGTAGGCCCACAACTTCGACTAGGACGGGCGTGATGGTCGCCCAGAAGGTGCCGCAGAGGGGACCTGCGAGGAGGGAGAAGGCGGCCAGGGAAGGGAACGTCCGAGCGGGGATCCAGAGGCCGAAGCAGAGGATGGCGCAGAGGCACGTCATTGCCAGGGCCATGTTGATGCGGCCGAGCGAGTCACTCACATAGCCAACAAAAGGGCGCCCAACCCCCAGCCCGAGGTTGAGGAGCGCGTTGGCGAGCGAGCCCTGCGCGGGCGTCAGGCCGATGGAGGCCGCGTAGCTGGGGATGCAGTACAGGAGGGTGATGTACCCGAGGTCGGTGGCGACGCCCCAGAACATGACCATGAGGACTTCGGCGCGGGTGAAGTCGCGGAGGGTGAAGCTGGTGTGCTTGGGCTTGATGGCGGGGGAGGTTTGTTGTTGTTGTTGGGTTCGGGAGCCGGTTTCCTTGAGGAGGAGGGAGGCGACCGTGTTGGCGGCGAGGCTGGCCAAAGAGAGGATGCGGTACGCCCAGGAGACGCCGACGTGTTGGATGGCGCTGTTGGCGACGAGACTATACACCAGCCCACCAATACCGGCACCAGAGGTCGACAGCCCGACGGCGAGGCTCCGACGCGTGGAGAACCACGGCGGGAGGGCGGCCGACGCGGAAACGTAGGTGAGACCCATGCCCCAGCCGAAGCAGACGCCCTGGCTGAGGAACAGGTGCCAGGCCTGGGAGGCAAAGGACGCGGCGAGCAGGGCGGCGGCCATGAGGAGGGTTCCCGCGAGGAGGGTGTTGCGGGTGCTGACGAGGTGAGAGATGGCGGGGATCAAGGGGGATACGAGGAGGGCTTGGGAGATGGAGAGGCCGCCGACGAGGGAGTATTGCAGGTGGGAGGCCTGGATGGGGGAGGTGGGGAGGGAAAGGTGGGCCATTATGACGGCCCAGGACTGGGAGATGTGTTAGAATGGGTTGGGGGACAATAGGATGGATGGGGAGGAACACGGGATGAGAGGAGATAGGGGTAAGGGTTTTGCTGGGACTCACGCTGTTGATCCCCCATGTGTGGGCGTTGATGAGAAAGACGCTCAACGTACAGACCCAACCGTAGCCGCCGTTAGGCGGGACGGGTTCGATCGAGGTTAGGTTTGTCGGCACTATTTCGAGGGCCTCTTCGATGGGAAAGTCGGGAGTGGTCGAGGGACGGTGCTCGACGGCGGTTGCCATTATGAAGGTACGTATCGCAGATGATTGGTATCAGAAACGGTGAAAATGAAGACCAGCGGGGATGAGGTTGACGCTCTTTGATTTTCCTCTGGGGAGCAGCCGAAGATATACGTCGCGGGGGCCGCCGTCGGCAAGTCCCAGAGCCTCTCATTGGGAGAGATGCAGGTGACGAGTGTATTTCTCGACGCCGCATGCTCGCGTCTCAGTCTCACCGAGGTGTTATCTAGTACTCTCTTCGAACTATGAAGTTGGTGTGCAGGAGCAGAGCGGCAGTGACAGAACACACGTAGCTGACTAGCTGTCCTGCATGGACTCCATTTCGGATTTGAACTCGTGTGATGTAGCCATCGTGTCGAGAGCACAGTATTGTTTTTAGTAGATCTCTATTTAGATATTGACCTCTCGACTATATGCGACGCCTCAGTCACGGTAGGCGCCGAGATTGGCGAACGGCGGCTAACACGTCCAGATTCGGACAGGTTTTGACAAGTGGTGCATGAGGGAGGGAATGGTGACTTCAGAGATTGCGACTACATGTCATGGCCAAGCCCGTTGCGTACTAGCACGGAGATGTTAATACATCGACTACGGAGCAGATCCATTACAACGGGTGGACTGCTTGGGCAGAAAAGTGCATATCGGTGATTGTTTAGTTTCTAGCCAACCTGAATCCCTTGGTCGTTCCTTCCGCTCCGCTAAAGGCCTTTTGATAGCACTAAGATCTTATAACTAGGTTAAGTTGGTGTTCTTTGGTATTAAGCCCCCAGCAGTGATTTAGGCTAGATGATGAGCTATGGATGATTCCATTGTCTTTGTCAGCTGAAGAGCAGAGTCTTAATAATATGTGAGAAATGAGGAGCAAGTGCTGTATCGACACGTGATAAATACGAAATGATGCGAAAGTAACGGACCTAAATGCAAGTCGTTGCCTGCTACCTGCTGGGTGTGCCTTCATTGGTTCGTCTCTTCTGCAAACAGGGCGCACGAGAAAGTGTCTAGTTCAGAGGCTGTACAAATGTCCTCTTTCATCCCTTACTTGGGTACGTGACGTGCTTCTTGTATTTGATACTTAAAGGGATATTGAATAGCAATAACTACCTTAATCCACAAAGTAAATACATATGATATATCCCGGTTCCCCGAGACCCGAGTGAACGACCGTAACTCCGTGCAAGCCAAAGCACCAGTACAATAACAACTCCTAATCAATCCTCAATAATCACCCCGAACTCCCATCCAAGATCCCCCTCGGCCCAGCTAGCAACTCATACTCATACCGCACCCCCTCCCTCCTCCGCCTCCTCCATACAACCGCCGCCACAACCAACGTGGCCGAAAAGCCCAATATCGTCGCCACGAACGTCACGATCATCACAGCCAACGGCGTGATCCACTCCTCCTCAAAGATACACTCGACTTCTTCCGAAACGCCCAGCACGCGGCCTTCACCGTCTAGTGCCACCACTCGCAGGATCGAGTAATGATGTCTGCTGGGAGACTTCATCTCCGTTTCGAAGCCGTACTTGAACGTCTGCGAGATGATGTCGAACCCTTCGTCGTCAGAGGCTCCCTCGAGCTGCCACTTGACCACCTCCGTCGCCCCGTTCCAACTCGCATACACACTCCCATCCACAACCGCAACATCCGGCGGCGTAGCCGGCTCGCCGACCCAAGCGTGCCGGAACGCGCGGTACGACGTAATAGGTCCAAAGGAGAAGAACACCGACGCGCCGAACCGCGCATCGCACAACACCTCGCCGTCGATGCTAAACTCGGTAAATGCCGCGCTCCTGCCCCAGCCGATAAACACGTTTCCCGTGTCGTCTAGGATCTGCACGTCGCCTTGGGACAGGGACATCATCTCTTGGGGGTGGTAGTAGGACGCTCGGAGGGAGGCGGTGCGCAGCTTGAGGTCGAGGTCGATGAGCATGCCTCTGCTCTCGACTGAGCCGGCCATGGTAGACGCGCCGCCGTTGTCGAAGAGAGAAATGCTTCGGCCAAAATCGTACCAGCGCGCGTGGTGCTGCCACGTAAAGTTTGTCGCCGCACCGCCCGACAAGTCCCGAAACTCGCCGTCCTCCCCGCCGAGATTCCAGAGGACTTCTCCTGAGTGACCGTCGAGATAACTAACGGTATGCGTGTTTCTTGCCGAGATGAGATAGTTTCCCTTCCGGTCCTTCTCGATGCTGTTCAAGTGATAATAGTCAAACGCCGACTCCGGATGGTGTCCGCACCCGTTAAACGCCGAGTTTGGGTCTTCCCGGCAGTAGGCTAACGTCCAGAGGGTCTTGTTGACGGGCACGTGGGCCGACGAGGACCACTCGAAGAGGACTTCACCGCTGGCAATGGAGATTTCCTGGAAGATGCTGTTGAGGAGGTATCCCTCTGCCGGGCCGCCGATGGAACTGAGGTCTGCGGGGATGGGCTCGTATATCGTGATGAGGGCGGTGTTGTCACTCGTGATTTCAAACTCGTGCATGTCTCCTGTTTGATAGTCCCCGCCGGGAACGACCTCGTGTCGAATCGTGTACGTGTTGTCCATCTAAACAGTCAGTTACCATTCACGGGCATTAATCCCATCGACTCTTACCATGAACCACGAGCCTTGTTTCCGTCCGTCCTTCTCCGTCCCCGCCCAAAACGTCAAATACGTCTCTCCCAGATACTCCTGCGCCCTCAAGTCCTGAATCTCCCCCTGTTCCACCATCTGCCGCCAAACTAACTCCCCCTCCGCATCAAGAATCAACCCTCCCGGCTCCTTCACCAACGGACCCCTCGGCGCGAACAAGATGTACTCCTGACTACACCTCGCGTCCCTCCGCAAAAACTCCACGTCGGGCACCGGATGCGCAAAGGAGCGAAACTCGGTCGTCGGCGCGAGGCCGTACCATCCTATATCGTACCACGTCAAGTCGCTTCGCCAGTGCAGTCGAGACGCCAGGTCGAGCAGGATGAGGGCGAGGTAGATGGTGGTTGTTGCGATGCACGACGTGAGGCACGCGGCGAGGCACCAGCGCAGATGCGGCGCCGGGAAGCCGAATCGGGGGAGCCGGAGCCACGTGGGCTTGGAGATGGCGAGGAGAGCCGGGGGGGTGTATCGGCCATCTGACATTGCTGAAGGGTTGAATATGTTGTAATCATTTCAGCGTCTCTCCGACTGTAATCCCGTAGCAACTAGATTCATCCAGGGAAACTCTTTTTAAGTAAGGAGAGGGGAACTCGAGTCTTGGCTTCTCGGAGCCGCGTGGCCAGGCTCAGAGAGAAGCAAGTTATGCATATCTCATGCTCCAAACTTATGCTTTTCCCCGTTTGGACCCAAGGAAGCGAGGGGTATGCGAAGGGATGCGAGGGTATCCGAGGGGAAGACTCTAAGCCACCACGCAACAGCTGGACCCTTATGAACCAACAGGTCCATCACAATTGAGACTCTTCAACGGCCTCCATGCTGATGGCGCGGCACCAGTCTCTCCATCCTTTCCTTAAATGTGGAGGACCGTTACGTTGAGGTGCCGCTGGAGGATCCGAGGGCTCGCTTAGGTAGATGACCTTCTCCAGCTTGTAGACGCGGCGACGAGGGTTGATACGCGTTTAAATCTGGGTCTTTTCTTTACTTAGCCTGCATCGAACCATCAAGAGTTGCCTGTGCGAGCTGCAGGATGTTGTTTGTGGTTAGTGTTGGTGAGTCAGTGAGTCGGAGACAACATAGATACCTGACTTGATATCAAGAGACAACCACCCCAACATCTCGAACATTCATACGAACCATCTACATCAATCTCGAAATCTCTAATGGCGTGTACATCCCCCCAACATTCGACTCCCCCCCCAGGAGGCGACATAGACATTTGATGAGACTGGGCGATGACGCGTCTCAAGGTGGAAACCCAAACGTCATAGGATTCTGGAGCCCCGACGCCGGGAAGAACTGCAGCTTACGTGTGGGACGTGTAATTCAAGTATTTGCGCGCGGGGAGGCCTCGTTCAGGCTATACTGGGATTCCTAGAAGGGAAATGGAAGCCCTTGAGAACGTGCGATACCCTCCGCTTAGAAAGCCCGACGTTTCTTTGAGCCGGCCTAAACCTCTCTGACATTCATCCCATAATACGAAGTGAAGAAAGAAAGTGGCAACTGAAAGACCTCATTAGCATGCAACCGATGAAATCAAAAGACATAACGCACAGATACGATGGTCACGACGGTAAAAAGCATCAGGATTCGCGACTGGGCCGTCTCATTCGCCTATTCTCGCGCAGCATCAGCCTGTTGGTTCAAATATTGCGCCTCTCGAAGGCTCTCCTCCTTTTGCTGGAGATCGAGCAGATCCATAAGCTGGGACGGTCAGTTGTTGGGCTCACCAATGTTAGAGAAGAGCGTCACTCACGCCTTTCTTCGTTCGCCCCGCATCATCCATCATCCGCTTCAGTGCTTTCCTATACCCTTCCATGTCACTGTCAACCAGGCCCTGGACGGCCTTCTGGAGATCATTTCTAGATGCAGGACCAAAAAGTGCCTCGAGGCTACGGTCTATGCCGTCCAGTGCATCCCTTTGAGCGTCAAAGACACGGTTCAGGCTGTTTAGTTCGTCAATGATGTCGTTGAGCTCGAGCGTGAGCTTAATTTCGTCTCGCTTCATCGACGGATGCGCTTCAATTTCTGACGATGAAGATTGCAACTGTTCTTGGAACCTCCGGAAGTAAGTCGTCTGGTCCTCGGCCTGGGCATCATATTGTTAGCAACTCGCAATAATGGAAATTTGACAACCTCAACTTACCGCTTTTCCGATTGCTGCCCTAAAGACAATGAAAATATCGAGAGATTCCTCGTGTCTGACTTTGAGTATGACATTGATGGCTTGCTTGACAACAAGAGCCACAAATTCGGACTCCGAAATGGATAAAAGGCCCCTGCTATTCACCTCATCGAGAATCGCTCGGCGCAGGTCGGCCACCTCCACCAGATCTCCTTCGACATCTCCGTTCTCCCCGTCTTCGTGTTCATTGTCTTTGGGTTCCTCGTCTTTGCGTGGAAAATAAGTGAAGACGTAGGTGTCCCCGTTCTTACCTTCCAAGAACCAGAGCCAGAGCTGGTCGACCATAACCATTTTCTTGCCGCCGCGGCTGTCGTTGGTGTTTTTGGACACCACTTGGCCCTTGTCTCTGGACTTCGTCTCTGGAAGGCTGGAATAGTAAAACTGATCCAAGGTGCGTCTCGGATGCCACGGCGAATTCCGGCTGTTGGCTTTCATGGCCTCGTATGCAGCCTTTGTTTGTTCTGGCCAGCCATCTGGCATAACGCTTTTAGACTCGCCGAGGTACTTGGATCTTTTCTCAAAGTTGTTAAACGAATTCCCGTGCAGGTAGGGTAGCTGGAAGTTGTTAATCAAGAGCTTCCAAGAACCGCTGGTGCTGACATAGACCACAGCTTGCGTTTCAGCACTTTCCCTCCAAGAATAAAACCTAGACGGTTGGAAATTTCTGGAGTGTGGTGTGTCGTTTCGACTTCTGCGCTCATTCGATCTCCAATACTTGTGGTGATGTGAAGCTCCGTACGAAGATCTCTGGCAAGGTTTTGTAAGCAGGGCTGGTGGATCATAGTCAGCTCTTTCTCATTATACACATATACAAGGTAATACGGACATCTACCCAAGAAGTGTTGTTGAGCGGCATGTGTATCCAAATGAGGGAATCGTGGCCTTGGCTGAGCTTTGCTTGAAGCAATTCTCTCGGCGGCTTGGTCTGCAGATCTGAAAGTGGGCATAGCTACTCGTTAACCAGTCACCCAGCTTTAAACAGATGCACGTGTCCAATGAAATCAAAGTCTCGTACTTGTTCCGAGGCGCCCTTGCTTGGTTGTGGTATCGGTGTCCTGTCTACCGGTCTTATCTTTAGATGTTGAACAACTGTTTGATAGAAATGGCCGTCCTTGTCCCGAAATTGCACCATTTCTTGATGAGAGACATCTAGGGCCATTATCCTCTCGCTTGGAATGCCAAGGGTGGTGTCTTCCTTGAATATAATCTGAAGCTGCTAACAAAGGTATCTGGGATACAGCAATAGGAATCCTCGCCAAACGGCGACTGGAGCGCATCGGCCGAGTCTCGTAAAAGTTGACAATCTTGATGTCAGGCGTCGAGGAGAGCCATTCCTTGTCGACGCCTTACACAACATATGACTGTGACTCTATGGACCGAGTTCCCCATTGAGATTTCGACTATCCTGAAACTAGCTGAAGCCTCAACTCGATGTGTCTGAGTGACAGTTCGATGTTGAATGACGGTTTGATGGCGCGTTCCTAAAAGCGTCTCATTAGATCACGGCCTGATAGTCACGTCAGGGGTCAAAACTCATGCTGACCAAAGAAGAGGATTCTGACCGTGTGTCGGAGTACCAAAGACGGATACGCTCGGGAACTCATTTTGAGAAGCTATGATTAGGTAGCTGTCAGCGACTGACCTCTTAAATGTAGTTTTTGCTTATGGATTTGACAATCATGCCGCCCAGGCCGTGAGCAACGAAGATGATGCGACTGGCTTCCCGTTCGAGGTGCTATATAACTCATGCAGGTAGGTCAGTCAAACCAAATAGATATGGGTGGATTTGAGGAGTTCTGAGCTTTGCTTACACGCCTCAGCTCCTCATGAAGACTTTTGGCATAGTGATGAGGGCCGGGTTTGGTTTCATCGTAACCAAATGCGAAAACGCGGTAGTTTGGGAGATCCTGCGGCAACCTTTGTCCGAGCCAGAACCATTGGCTCTCGCGGTTTGTCCACGTCTCTTTGACATCTCCTGATCCATTGACTGCAACGATGCTAAAACCGAGTCAGCCTTCTCATTACTAGAGTAATCCCATCAATGCGAGAGGCTTACGTTGCTTCTGCAGGCTCGGACGGCTCGTGCAGCCGAATCGGCTCAAATTTGAGCGCAGCAAGTTCGAGGCCAGCCATTACGAAGGCCGCGAGCGAAAGATGTCGAGTAAATTTAAAAGGACTGTCTCCCTTGGCTGGGAAGAGCGACCAGCTGAACTGCCCATGCCCACCTAGGTAACTTGTGCGATTACCCCGTCTGACTGCATATGCCCTTGTCGAATATGAAGCTGGACAAGAGCGCTGCTCTATGATTGGCTCTCCGTTCCGTACTGCCCAGTTGTAGCTTAGAAATGACATCCAAAGCTGAAAGAAAATGTTGCACTTTTGTGACAGGCCATAACTGTTTGGCAGCTCGAGCCGGCCGAGATGAGTCAACTGTTGGTCCTTGGATAACAGCTTCATCAATCGTATTAGGCTAATAGGCGTTATAACCCTCCTTCCAGTTTCACGACTAATATTAATAACTTCAACCAAACTTTTCAAAGCGTGAATGGTCTTGGATACCGCACCTCAATTGCGCCCACGTCGAGTAGTTTGGGAACCCAGGTGACTTCACTGCTTCAGCATAACTTACTCCTTCCCTGAACAGCCTCAACTCAGCTGAGTCCTTCCTACTCGGTTTGCCATGATCTAAGAACATACAGGTTTGGACTTGAACTCGATTTTAAGACACGTCCAATCACTCTTGCTCGAGGCTGAAGGTAGCTGTCATGCCCAGTCAACATTCTTCGACTCAGTGACAGCCTATTGAACATTTCCTCGCATCTAGGTACATCCCTATCAATCTCAGCCATACAGTCTTCCTTTTCCATTACCTTTTCATCTTTCATGGAGTCTTGTATCAACTTGTTACTCATTTCCTCGTCGCCTGAGCTTCCCGGTCGACCGTCGAACAATTTAGTAACAGCTTCTCGAAACGAGGCCGGATCCAGCACACGGTACCACTCGGTCTTCAAATTGCCGTCGTAGTAGATGAGACACCGCGTGCGCAGAAACGGCTCAGTGAAGCCATCTGCGAACTTGTGAAGCCCCGAGCTGCCCCTTTCCAGCCCGTGGATATAGTCGGCCATGACCAAGATACGCTTCAGTAAAAACTGCAGGTCCACCTCGAACAAGAACCGGAAGCAAAAAGTGCCGTAGTGGAAGCGGTTCATCTCGGACCAGCCCGCCGGCGAGAAGCGTCTCTCCAATCTGTAGAAACCCAACGTTGTCATGACGAGCATTTTGGCGTGTCAGTCCAGGCACGTGGGTGCCGTGGCAGCAATGGCATCCAGAAACGGCTGAGCGGTGGTCATCCCGCCATGCCTAAGATAGTTCAGCGAGCCCAGGAGAATCAGTCCAAAGGCCGTCATTTTTTGTGTATACGTCCTCGTCCTCTCACCGGAGAAATACGTGAGAGGTACACCTATGGCATGCGGGTCTGCTCCTAACGAGATGATTCCTTGAATAAGGCTCGGCACTGAGTTGGGAAACGGCCTGAAGCTGTACGTCACGGCTGCGACGAGATCGCGGAGGACATTGGTGGCTCTGTTGGCCGACTCGGACTCTGCTCGTCGGAGGAGAGATAGGATAAGGTGATTAAACTCGGGGGATCCCAGGCTTAATCTCATCAGGGAGAGAAGCGGCGGCTGCGGACACTAGGCCGGTCGCCCTTGCGTGACGACCTCCTGCTTGTAGAGGCTCTCCAAGAGAGGCACCACGCTCATGGCAGCTTGATGGCCCCATTTAAGAGCCAGCTCGGCCAAACTCAATAGGCTCGACGATACTCGTCATTAAACCAAATCTCTCGAAGAGCATGTTTGCCATGCACAGGGAGCCCCTGAACAGCCTGATGCCCGTATCGGTAGACAGTGCCGCGTCGTGTTTGAAGTTCAAGATGCGCTGGCCGGCCTCGGTGTCGATCAAGAAGTCGTGAGCCGTTCGGTGAATAAAGGTGACTTGCTGCGAGTAGAACTCGAGGTCGTCGAAGTCTTTAATCCCTCTTAGAATGTACCGGAGACCAGCCGGCCGAATCTGCAGAAGCCCTGCGCATCGAGTGCGAATGTTTTTCTGCGCAACCTCGTACATTTGCTTCAGCTTTGCAGGGCTTGCATCCTCACCAACGAATCTGGCAGGCAGGATATCTCGAGAATCGACTCCCTCGAGTCTATCTGCCATGGCAACCTCCATGAGATTCGGGTTTCCAATAACAACATGCCCGTGCCGGCTGCCAATGCCTTTCGTCACCATAATGTACCCACTCCCCAAGATGACATAGCGAAAGTACTTGCCCGCAGACTCCCGGTAGACGGAATTGTTCGCGTTCAGCCTCGTCCACATGTCTGCGTACAGACTCTCGAGCTCGGTGGGCATCTGTTCTAGCCTCTAGAGAAGGGTCTCTTCGTCGTCGTGGATCTGCAGTCCGCTAACAAGACTCCTCGTCGCGATAAAAAGCCAGAGGAATACTCCTTCGGCCTTATCCAGGAGTGAAATGGTGAGGGTCTTGAGAACCGACGACGATATTTGTTCGTTTGCGTGGAATTCATTAAACTGCTGACCCACATACAGCCTCATCTCAGGTCGAGTGAGGTCTTCCAGACGGATCATCTGCGCCCCCGTGGCCTCGAATCGCTCCAAGAGTTGCGTTTCTGGTCGACTGGATACGCACACCTTAACATTTGTGCACCCATTAAGCTTCTAAACCTGGTCCATGAGCTTAGAAAACCCCTCCTCATTCGAGATCTCGTCGAGGCCATCGATAAAGATACAAAACGGCGAATCGTCCATCTGCAAGACGAAGAAAAGAACCTGTTCCACTTCTCGCTCCAACCAGTCATGGTACGAATCCTTTGATGAAAAGGCCCCAAAGTGGTCCAAGGCTGCGTCCAAGCCGTCACTCCCCAGAGCACCATAGAGCAAGGTGCACAAAAGACCCTTGATGCTATTTTGGGGCCGCGATCCAATCTTCCAGGAAAAATGGGATAGGATCTTGGTGCCGGGGCTAGACTGCTCGAGTAGACGCTTGGTATTGTCGTGATTAATGACAAATTTCATCAGGGTGCTTTTACCCGATGCTGGCTTTCCTCGGATCCAAAACATATCGTCGGTGCCAGAACGAAGCCACGATATGAAGTGGCCCCATTTCTCGTCGATCTCGTCGGCCTCTGGGTGGAAAAAAGCCTTGTGGGTGTGGCCGTCTTGGTCCGCCAAACGCTCGTACGAAGCAAAGACGCGCTCAAACGAGGCGTCGCTCGGGTCCATGACCATCTGATAGCGTTCGTTCATCTCAGGCACTTTGAGACTCTTGACGAGACGCTCCCGCTGCTTCTCCCTGTCTGCTCTGACTCTGAGGGCTTGAACTTCGGAGGCCACGAGGTTGACCTCTTGCCGAGTTGTCTTTGCCTCACTCGCGATAACGTTGCGTGTAGAATCTTGCTCCGTCTTGATGAGGTCTTCGATCTTTGTACAGCCCATTGAAATTCGGCAAATTAGGTCTTGCACATCCTTCTCGAGGCCATCAAAGTGCCCTTCTTGCTGACGTTGGAGGGCATCGTGTTGCGTGCTACAGACTCAGGTTAGTAATGAACGTGGATAAACTGACACTCCGTCCTCTCGTGAACTTGAGCTGTTGTGCAGCTTCCACTGTACTACTCAAGTTCGAGCGCAGTTTATCTAGGGACATGAGCTTTCCACAGTTTCAGCATCAACTGCGTTTCCATAACCTGCTTATACCCATCGAGTGTCTTCTCCAAGCGACCGATTTTGCTCTTATTCTTGCCAGACCGGAACGTGGCATGAAAAGCCTTTGAAAACTTCCCCTTGTGGCACAAGTTCGTCACGAGGCGAGTCTCTGCCTGCAGTTCCCCAGCCGCCTTGATGCACTTTTCCGCGATTTCGGACAGGTTCTTCTCGTCCTCGGTCTCGGGGTGCATTGCTCGATGACGAACCTTGGCACGCTGGGCTGCATCCATCATCTGGCACGTGTGTTCTTCGAGTTGGTCTTCGGACGTCGGCCTGCCCTCATAGATGCGATAGCATTGAGAGGCCGTGGCGCCGGCAAAGGAGATGACTTGCAGCACGGCGCTGGCCACTCCGAGGGCCTCGAAACCGGTGAGCATTGTGTTAGGTCCGCCGATCGCTTGAGTGTTGGGAATGAAGTGATGAGTGTTTGGTAGCAAAAAAACGTGCGTCGTGAGGCTCAGTAGAGTACCCCTCCACAAATGTGGTGGCGCAGGCTGCCTGACGTGGCGGCTTATCTACACCAGGCTAGGACCAACGGCGCTTGCCTATGCATGGCTGTGTGTTCACGGGAGCCCGAAAGATCTTCGTCTTCCCTTCGGATCCTACCATCATTGATCCCCAACGAAGCGGACGTCCATCCCGGGACATCATTAGAACTACCCTCTTTCTGAGCTGAGAGAGCCGAGCCGCATCAAGATGACAAAGTCCAAGAAAGCAACCGCAAGCTATCGTCCACATCTTTTTAGAACTGGACTTGAAGCTTCTAACCTCTCGTATTGCTCGATTCATCTCAAAGGATGAGAATGCTGACCGCCTTGTACAAACTTCTCAGGATCTGAGACTTGACTGAGTAAAGGCTTCATATCCAAGTCAACACGCAGATATACAGGCTGTGATTCTAACATTCATTCCATATACTTAAACCCACTTCCCGCCGAGCAGCAAAACAATCACAAAAACAATCCCAGAACTCTAAGTAACCTCACAAACCGCAGGAAGCATAACTGTATAAGCAAACTCCCCTACGTCTCATCGACATCTCTCACAATGTCTTCTACGGAGTACCCCGACCCTTATGTCGACTTTATCGGCACGTGTATACACCGTGTCCCCAGGGGCCAAATCTTACGTAGACACGGGCCGTTTTGATGCTCCAATTGCGGACATCTTTGACCGGGAGTTGTGATTGGCGTACTTCCTCGTTCACGGCTTTATGAGAAGGCTAAGGGAGAGGAGGGCTGTATGGTGAAGTATGAAGACGCGGGCTGTTTAGAATAATGTTGCCAATGGAGGTACGTAGGTAGTCGAACCTAATCCTTCGCTGAGCATAGTCTACTAGGCACCTTGGACAAGACTGAACTTTATGACGCCCGGTGTCTCTCAAATGTCAAATCTTCATTTGCACACATTTCCAACCAGTCGTTCAACGCCCTTGCCTGCGCAGAGTGTTCAGCTACTACTAAGCAGTCTGATATCAAGGAATCCTTCACTTCGACCCATTTCCTCTTCTCGCCTAGAATTTACAGCCGCTGATATTAATGTATTCTATTGGTCAACGTCTCATTCCTGTGGGCATTGATTCTGGTTGAGCCCATACAACTCTCAAATGCCACGTGATCTTGCCCATTGGATACTGGTTTAGGTTTTAAGTGCGTTTCTTATGGGCAATTCTTTATCAAGATACTTACCTAGTAGTTGATAGAAATACGCACCTTCATTAGGGCCCAAGCACCTCTGACTGAATTATATATCGTCTTGGTTCACCCAGACCCAAACTTGCGCACAGTATCCGCTAATAAACGCCGTCGAAAAGTCTACAACATTCGACTTATTAACCAAATCTCCGTTCTGGTTGATCGAATCAGAAAAAGAGATCAGTAGGGCCAAGTCGCAGTCCTGAAGATCTGAGTGAAAGACTGAGCAATAAAGGTCGCAGCACATCGCTACTCGTACCAAGCTAACATTTATATCCCCGTGGCCTGTACCACCGCCGTGACGTCGGCTTCTTGGCATCCCCCTTGAACGGAAACAAGACGGCGTGAGTGACGGTCATGGTGGTGACAGGGACAAACGTTAGAGAGGTCGGGAACTCGAAAAGGCCAGTGACGAACAAAAGAGTACGAATCATGATAAGAAAAGCCAGGATGGATCGACGTTCAATCATTGTGTCGAGGCGAAGAAAGAAGTAAAGAAATACGGGGGATTGAATGAGATTGGTCATCATCCCACATTCCCCAGCTCGCGTTACGTGTCGCGACTTATTACGAATATACTGGGCGTTTTCTGAGTTACCCTCATGGAGTTTTCGGCATTTCCGGCTGGAAATATTATAAAAATACCGCGTAGGTAGTCTAGGTATCATGGCTTTTGCGAGTGCACAGGGCTTCGTCACCATACGTATCATCTCCAACCCAATTTACTTGGACTCGAGGGGGAAGTAAGAACCATAATGATAATTCTATAAGAAATGAGAACTGAGAGAAAACCTCTTCATACTAATCGACGAAAAGATCACCTTCCATGCAAATGTTAAGATAGGTCGCATATTGTCAGATATGTCCAAGGCACATGCACAAAGACGAAGTCACAGGCACCCGGATACGAAGTCACAGACAAAGGAGCAAGCCATGCCAAGAAATCACCCACACGAAAATAGAAGATGCCAAGATCTCTTTGTCCCCAAGGCCAGATGATTAGAGCCCCGGACCGACAGAGAGACACATGATCAGGAGGCATGACCAACTTCCTTTGTTACCAAGCATGCCGACTACCCGAAGGACCCGACGAGAGAAGCCGGATACCCGAAGCGCTCAGAAGAAGAAGGAAGTCAAAGAATCATTTCTGTCTATAAATGACCATTTGATCAGACAGATAGAAGAGGGAGAGAAACAGCAGAAGCAACAGAGACAGACGAACTGATTCATGAGTACAACACCTCAGTCTCACAACTACTTTCCCCCCATCAATTATCTGACACATATATCCTGAGGTACACAGAACGACCTCAAAGAAGCCAGTCAAACTGCAAATATTAGATTTCCGAATCGTACATATATATGTCTTTCTTTTCCTCTACTTTATCCCTCATTTTTTCTACGTCAGTACGCCCTCAAAATATTACCCGTTGGTTGAAAGTGTTGCCTAATCAACCAAGGTACATGAATTCTCTCTTTCATATCTCTTTCCCCAACAAGTAACGATTTGCAACACTCATCCCTAACGATCCGATTTAGGGATGAAATGACCACGATCTGTCACGACTCACCGATCAATATCTCTTCTCCCATACCTGAGTAGTCGCCACACAGCCCGAGGCATGCTGCGCTAGCGGGATTGAATGGTGACAAGGGCGCTGAGTCAGAACTTGTCAACTCTTATTCTCGTCCGGGTTGTCTTAGCCCTCTAGCGTAGCCCGGCAGTTGGCCTGGTCCACACAGTGACCGGGCTAGCAGGTCATGAAGGTGTCTGCTCCTCACCACTCTTCCTCGCCGCCTTAGACCTTCGCTCAAACGGTCATCATCCACGTCCGTTTCCAGACCTTATTTCTGCGGGTACCGTTCTGGAGCCGTGTGCTCTGCAGATCATCGCATTATCGGCGTCCTCAACGCGCCATACGTACATCAGCCGGCGTACCCTAAAATCCGTCGTGGTAGGTAGCTAGAGCAAATTAGCAATGGTGGGCGTGAGATACGAGTCTTCGCATCTCGATGCCAGCTTGGGCAACGAACTTCGGAATGTCCGTAATGAGCTGAATGTAACTGTCCCCTGAATACGCCATCAACCGGATTCCAATTTCTAAAAACCAGCGTGTAACCAAAATGATGTCTCCCGAAGTAAGCTGAGAAACTCGTGAAACAGAACTTAAGCTAACGTAAATAATAAGCGAGTGGACTGGACAAGCGAGTAGACCAGTTATGTAACGGTCTGGATCAATTCCCAAGGGAAATAACTCAGAGGGTTCTGTGTTATTTTTTGGCAGAGGTCAGGGCGTTACTGAAGGTTGAGCAATGCGTGTTACGTCGCTTAATAGTCAATCGGTGGGTGGTTTGCGAAGGTGATTGAGGTAAAGCAGTTTTATTGAAAGCTGAGGTAGCTTAGAGGCTCCCTCCTATCTAGGTAATGAACGTGTTTAAATACTGGTTGTGTAATCTGGGAGCGACAGTTCACGAGGACCGTGTCGCTCCAGGACCGCGTCGGTCCTATAGTTGGTCGGTCCAGCCTGGGATTGGTCGGGGATAATCGTGGGGTTCCTTGTTCGTCCGAGGTTCTGCCACAGGACACCGCCTGGTTTCGGCATGGCTGACCGCCCGGTCCCCACGGGGTCGCGGCCCAGGCCGTGACATTTTGCTACACAGTGTATGTGATCCACTCACTTGGCCAGTCCACTCGCTTCTCATCTACAGATAACGGCAGTGGCCTGGTCGAAGGCAGCACTGGCGAGTTCAGTTATGGAGTCACCAGTTAGGGATGTCTCTTGTCAGCTATTTGTGAGATCAACCCAATGATTGATTGCTTATTCCCCAGATGATCCCAGAATTCCTCGCACACTAGTATTCATGTCTAACGTCCATGGCTCAAGTTTACTTAACTACATGAAGGCTTTTTTCTCTTGGCGTAATCAAGTCTCATGAAGCTTTGCGATACGAACCACATCAGCTTGCGTGCAACCCACAGAGCCACAACTTTCAAAACCCCCGAAGCATCTTGTGGTTATTATTCGAGCTTGTCAGTCAGCGTTTCTCAAGCATCATTACTCTCAAGTCGAGTACTTCCATGAAGCTCTGCAAACTTCGCCACAATCACGCCATGCGGTCGGCTTCAACGCGAGTCCAGAGATGCCATTAGGCCCTGCTATCCTTCCGCGTTCGGCGTTTCCACACTCACTGGTTCTTCAAATTCTGCATCACACATGGCCCTTTCTAGGACTTCCTTGAAACATGGGCACGGTTATTTTCACTTCACAAGAACGCGTGTCTGTGAAGGTTCCGTACATACTGCAGGAGTACGGTATGTATCTATACGTCTCCTTTTGTGCTTGCCCGGAGTCTCAGCCTGTATAATTTTGATTCAGTTGGGTATGTCGAGATTTGCTGATGGAAGTGTCGTGTTGGTCGTACTCCGTACAACGGCTTTGATGTCAACGACCAGGAGCCACCTCGGGAGAGATGAAAGAATATCGGCTTGGAATGCGTAAAACAGGAGCTCGTGTATCCTATGGAATGCAAGATGCCATGAAACTGACTGAAAATCCTTCACTCGACGCGACATTGAGGCGAGATGCGCCGGAACGAATAATATAACAGCCATCGTGATCATCGGAAACACCCTTCCTCAACCCCTTTGGTACCCCCTTTTTC
Organism: Thelonectria discophora; assembly: GCA_911649645.1. Taxonomy (NCBI): domain Eukaryota; kingdom Fungi; phylum Ascomycota; class Sordariomycetes; order Hypocreales; family Nectriaceae; genus Thelonectria; species Thelonectria discophora. The sequence continues at coordinate 4,094,809 of CAJVRK010000012.1, forward strand.
ACGCCAATGGACTATCCTGAATCCGTACTAAAAGCTCGTTTCGTCCGGGGTTTTCACCGCCTCATTGATGACCGGTGAAGCGAGTATCAGAAAAAGAGGCCGGTCTCCCTGGGGTCTAGAATTTGGGCGTTCAGACCAACCCTGTTGTTTCTGTCACCCGTGTGCCGGTCCGATCCATCCGGGAGCTACCTATCAGCCTCATGGTCTCCATAATCTCGCTTGTTTAAGCACGCGCGAACCTTGTTCCCTGTAGCCCAAATTCGCTCGATTCCCCAAAATCCCCCCCGGGTCTCTCATTTCCAGCAGTCAATACGAACTCGCCGCAAGTGTAGCCGCTATAGTTAGTTGTAGGCCTGCGTTGAGAACCGCCCGCGGAGGGCTCGAGGTTGAGTGTTTGCCATGTCGCCGCGACTTCACCGCCGGCAAGTTGAACGTCAACGCCATCACTACATACAATCTGCTGAGACGGGCTTACCCGTAATTACGACGTAGCGCGGAGTACGTATGTACATTTAGGTGCTCCGTAGGAGACCGGTGTGTTCCAGCCTTGACCTGGAATGGCAGTGATGCTGAGGATCTCACGGATACCTTTTTGCAAAAGTTCCCCATATGTCGGGCTTTCGGATCCGTACACCGTACGTGTCACCTAGGTCAGGTAGGTTAGATACCAGAGAAGAACCAGCAACTCACGACCTGAAACGTGGTGCCACCCAGGAGACCGTTTCCCACCCCCGGACCAAGAATCCCGGACCCCAACGCTCGCACCACATCAGTACAGATTCCTCAACAGATCAAAGCACTGCAACGTTCATCAACACGGACTATCAAGATTCAAGGCTGCCGCCTCAGATCTGTATCTATGAAGGGGTGGGCTGGCCAACACCTAATATGCACAGAATCTCCGAATCTCGGGTTCTTCTGATTTGCGCAACCAATGCTGCTAATCTCAGATGTACTCCGACGTAGAATTTGTTTTCGAGCTGGAAGGTATCTGTTGCACGACATATAGGTGCGTCTTTGCTCCTCCAGACTTTGTCTTTTGCGCCGTCAGAGGAGAGCTAGGACATCAAGTGCGGGCTGACCAGGTTCATGGTCCTGATGGGGACTCACCGCCCCAACAATAGTTACTCCACCCGCTCCGCCGAGTGAAGCATTTGAGCCCCGGCTGCCGACGCTGCAGGCTGGGTGTTTTTCTTCTGAAGCACCCCAGACCACACTTCTCCGTAGGGGCAAGTCAACCTGGGGCCGCGAGATCACCTCTCGCCCGGGGCCTGGTCAGTCCGCACGAGGGAATATATTTGCCCAAACTACGGGGTGTATTCTACGACATGGGTATAAGTGCGTCTTTTGCTACTGCGAGAGACATTCGTCATTGTATCAATATCCAAATTGTCGGGACGGAATGGGGCAAGCCGAATAGGTACCTTAGGTACTACATGGAGGACCGGCCGTGCACCACCAGATGACGTCTCAATGTTGTCGAGGCACAAGAAGGAGCTGAGGAGGCAAGGTGCCAATCTAATATCTCTCGCCTGTCGGTGCCATTTCGCTTGCAAGGAGGGAGCTTGATAAGGAGGACAGGCCACACATGTCTCTTTTGCAGCGTCAAGGCTCACAGTAATATGTAAGACCAGGAGTGAGAGCTTTATATAATGCTTGCATGGAACAGGGGGGGAGCGCGAACTTCGGTGAATAGACCATTGACTGGTGAAGCACTAATTATATGTATGTAGAAGCGTCTCGTCCTTACATCTCAGATGTGTCTTGCGAAGTCGAAGGCAAACATGCCGGACTTGTGGTCTCCTCCTACGCCTCATCTTCACCTCCAGCTAATAAAGGGAAGCCGGGGGAACACCGAGTAGCGCTGACTGGGGCCTCTCGTAACCCGGACAACGCTAGCGGTCTCCCGCTGGTCCACCTGGATTGCTTAGAGGCGCCATCTTGTCCGAGAGGCTATTCGTACAATAAGACAACGCTGTACTAATATGACGGATCAGTCTGGATAATTACGGATACATAGCATCGCAAAGAATGAAATACTGGAGAGAAGGCTGTGGAGCGAGGATGAGTCACTCATAAAATGACATGAGAAGCCCGGATACTCAATAATGTAAGAAGAGATGCGGCTCCTGAGATTTCTCCGATGGACAACGTAGGTATTACAGAGATGCACATCTGAACTCAGTCCGCAATGCAAAGCACGTTACACGGACGCAGTATTGAGGGCACAGGGCTGCCCTCTCATGTGACTGTCCTACGAAAATGACCATTCTGCGTATGATTATGGGAGGGAAGAGGTGGAACGGCTCTAACCTCCAGCTGATTACGTCCGTACTACTGCAGCTACCCGTCGACCGTCACGTCGTTCGTCAGGGGCGGTACATGCAACACAACCCATGTAGTCCATACAACTTCGAAAAAAAAAACAAAAAAAAGTACGTAGTGGTGGATAGATAGCTTGATCGCTAGTTTCGGGAAGGAACAGAAAAACACGAAGTATAAAGAACACGCCGCCAGCAGCGAAGCGAAAGAAAACCTGGGGTATTTCGGTAAAGAGTTACAATCGGGAGTGAAAACTTGGGCGCCCGAAATTGCGACAAATACCTCAACATCAGAGCAGCTTCGTATGAACGCACCAGCACAGTAAGCAAGGCTGCCCTCTCCGCTGCACTTCCCAAGAATCCATCGTCAAAGTAGCATCGAAGAATCGCGCCGCTTTTGCTTTGACTCCCTGGTCCAGTTGCTGATAAGATGCTCGCTTTTAGGGAAAACCTCCAAATTTGCTTTCGCCCTGCATACCCAAATCGTCGGCCAATCGCTCCAATCGCAAAAGATCCGACAGATCGAGACCCCATAACTGAGCGCTTGAAGAAAGCAACAACAACGACCAAGCCCCGGGACAAGGCGGAACGACGCTGCTGGTGGCAGGCCTCAAACGGGCCTCACGGCGAACCACAAAAGAAATACATATATGGTAGTGATATGGCGGGACTCGAGATGGGCCTGATTGGCGAGGTGGACAACGGGTCTGCTGCATGTTGCGAGGCCTCGGACGGAGGAGCCGTTGGGGCGGAGCGCCAGCGCAGCTTGAGGCAACCACCACGAATGTATGGATGGGGGGTGTCTCAAGCTTCATTTGGACAAGAAGCAACGCGTAGAGAAGGCGGACGAGCTGAAGGCCCGAACAGAGGCCCAGTTGGTAGCTCATACGACGCAGGCCAAAGCCAGGAGGGTGGCCAAGAAGACGACGACGCGGCACTTTGGGATGGGCTGCGGTTAAGCATGGACGCGATTGGTGCCCCCCGATCTCGTGAGCCAAGAAAACGCCCTCAAATCACGCTCTGGACTTGTGTAAGTTTGCCTTCTTTTTGAACCATCGATTCCTCTTGCGAAGCTTTCCATGCTGACCAAGCCGCTTGTCTAGTGCGTTTGTGGGCAGTCGGGCATGAGCATGAGGGCCGACCCTTGTCTGTACTGCAAAACTCCAAGGTGTGTATACTGTCCAGTGGAAAAGGTTAAATCCAGGCTTCCCATGGTACCTATCGAGTCCGATGATTCGGATCTCGATGCCGACACGCACTAGAAGCCCAATGCGTGACATCTCGAAGCTTGTTCTGGGGACAGGGGGCTGTCTATTGAAGGCCAGCTCGCAGCAAAGTCGGGTTAGACTTTCCTGTGAAGGCTAGATGGAGATGAAAGAACCAAGCCCTTTCTTGGTATCCCGCTGGGGTGGTGACGTGGGGGGTAATGGTGGTAATGGTGGTAACTGATGGTGTTAATGGTGTCAATAATGGTGTTAGTAACGGTCGTGGTGGTGTTAGTAATGGTGTTGGTAATGGTGGTGGTGGAAGGGCGTGGGAGTCTGGATGAGGCTGTGGGGGGCGGAAAAAAAAAATTCAAGGCGAAAACGGAAAAGGATGGGAAGGATACAAAAGGAAGCAGGACTCGGACTTGGGGGTTTCTGGATCGGTGCAGATTAACATGTTGGATGCTTCTTCATTCGTGTACGACAGAAGGCAACGAGGCCAGGTATGTAATAATAGCAAGACAAGCAACACATTCACCCAACAGCACGCAGCACCACGCTGAGCACCAGATGCAATCTAGGGGGGCGTGTTGGGCCTCGCTGCATGCTTGCCTTGCACCCAACATGCAGAAATACGGCACGAGACGGCATGCAAATCTGCTTTTTTGGCAGTCAGCCATCCAGGCTGTGTTGAAACATGAAGCATTCGTCTCTCAGTGGACGGAACTCGACGTTGCTTGACGACATGGTTCGCTACCAGCCCGGTCCATTGTCTTGTGGCTCGGGGCATAAATTACAGGCGTCCCGGCTGGAGATTTGACGCTCTCTCAGTCAGCCTTCGGCGCCAAACGACGACACGACCAAGTCTCCTCCCCTTATACACACCCGCATCATCAGATTCATGGTTGACTGACTGATGCGAACACTTCAACCACCTGCGGCCCACTCCCCTATCTGGGCGTGCGATCGCCACAGTCATCTCTTTGCCGGCCATCGCTCTTTCCCATTCCTATGATGGATATCGCGTCGCCTTCGGAATTTACCTGGGATCAACCAGACCGAACCCACGAGTCGCTCAACGAGACGTGGATAAAATTCTACGAACGCGGGGGATACGATCCCGGCTCCATCTTGGACGGCTTCCTGAACATCCCAACTCATTCTCAAAGAAGTCACCCTCAGCTCGACGAGCTCAAGGCCATCAACTTGAATGGCGCCCTTGACGACATACAGCAAGGCCGCTTCAAGGGTTCATTGCTCTGGCTTCACGATTTTGACGGTACAAAGGGTCGTGACTATAATGGTGTCATGAGTGCCGAGGCGGCCTGGAACAACCTGCAATACAATGTGCGTATCCATCACCCCCTCCAACGGTACCTCCAATCCTTCGGCATTTCATCACTGACAGTCAGCAGCGGATCGGTCAGGATAATATGCCAGATGCACGTGTCCGACGATTGTGAGTGCCAATGTATCAACACGGGCGATTGCAGAGGGCATAAACTAACCGCAATTGACAGCCACCTTCATCACCCAACCCCGGAATCAATCGGTGTCCTCGTCCACGCCGTCAGTTTGCACGAGATCAAACTTCTGAGAACATTTCTCGGAAAACATATCAGAGGCCAGAAAGCCACAATCCGATTTAATATCGAGGTTAGCCTTCTCTCAGACTTGTTCGTCCTCCTTGCTGACATGATGCATCCGTAAATAGGATGGCGGACTAACCTACTCTCTCACCTGCCACATTCCCTCATTTGTGCTATGCACAGTCGGCCCAGAAGACACTATTCTCAAGGATACTCGTGAAAAGACGGACGGGAAGCCATGGAGATTATCCAGAGAGCTGCCCTTCCTCAGCAAAGACGAGCGATACGTCTTGCACGAGACCCAACAGTCGCTGGCCGTTTTCGGCTCCAACCTGGACGCATGGAAGTCAATGATGCTACACGACACCTACTACTATCCACCTGACCCGAACAACTCGGATACGGTCAAGTTCTACCAAGACAGTGACGAGGATGCAGATGCCGGCTCTGGTTCCGACAGCGACTCCGACCTCGGCTTCGGAGGCGAATGGGATCCGTCAACCATTGGCGCGAAAGAAGCCAGCTTGGTGTCGGCTGACCCCTGGGTTGGCTTCTTTGCGCCTCTTCTCGAGCGAGCGAAGCAGCTGGATGACGATTGGACCTACACCTCTAGCGTGGTGGAAAAGGAAGTCTCGAATTCTGTGAGCCTGGAGGAACCCATCTTCTCATAGCAACATCAGTGGGGGTGCATATGTACGTGAGCTAACCTGGAGATCAGTTGAAGCATATTAAGACCATGATGGGCATGACCGCAGCCCGAGAATCAGTCCAGAAGCGCCAGGAATTCGACAAGCATAGCGAATGGATAAGAGATACTGAAGAACTCTTATCGCTTCTCACTCGAACGCTCGGTAGCATCGTTGAAACGTGGAAAGAATTCTATCGGGAGGACTGGCCTCACATCCCCGGGGCGTGCCGCACACGGATAGCCATCATACAAATCAACGATACCTTCCGAAAGCTGCACGACATTCTAGCCACATTTGAGAAACTAGACGCCCAATTGCGGGATTTCAAGGAGGTGGGTTTCTGATTATGGTCGGTTGCGACCTAGGATGCCTCATATTAACGCACCGACAGCTTGGGGGTTTGCAAGCTGGGCCCATTACTTTTGTAAGTTCTCAATTACTCATAACGGAGGTAATATTAACTTAGAATCTTGTGCTAACGTATTTCCTCGTGCAGCTGCAGCTCACATGCCCCATCGTTGTTTCAGCCGCCATTGTTCAGACCCAGATCCTCAGAGAACCGGAGCGTTATGGGTGGATGGTCTTCGCCGCCCTCGCAGCTGGGCTCTTTGGCCTGAATTGGTTTGTAGAGCCTCACTTGAGCCCCATACCCCGCCTAGAAAAGATGCTTGCGGGCGTTTTCAGCGGAATCTCGGACTTTTTTCAGCAGTCGGCTCACCCGAGGGCAGTAGGGGGGCAGCAGCCCGACCCGGACAACGGGCCGCGGAGGCTCTTGCACGAGCCTCGTGGCTTCTCGGGGCTGCAGCCGCCTTCTCGAGCGTTGGGGGCTAGGGCGTCGGCTGCGGAAGGACTCGAGTTGGGCGAGAATCCTCAGCACACATTGCCCAACGTTCCCATGCCCATCTCCACGGGGCAACGTCGAGGGACTGGCACAGACGAAGCGGGCGCAAACGACGACGCCATACTGCGGTATGCATAGTTTCCTAGGCCATCATGTACACCAAGATTGCTCGCTGCACGGACTCGTTCCACCCGATTGTGCCCAACTTCTGCCGTGACACCACCTCTTGGCATCACCCCAGCTAAGTAATGAATGAGGCCGTCTGCAGTCAGCCCCCCAGTTCCACCCCAGTAGGTGTGTGCATATATGGTTGTGTCGTAACTTGGCACGCACCTATTGGCCCAGCTGTCCTCGCAGGAGAAGACCCAACCGCTGAGCCCCTGACTCCCGTCAGCTTCTTCGCTTGAACTGGAGCCTGGGTGGCTTCGTGGCGAAGGATGGTTGGGACAATTTCAACGTACCTTTCTTCCAAAGGATTACCAGTATTCATACGAGCCTACCAGAGCCTACCATATATATACAATGATACGCTCATTTAGGCAGCAGTTCAAGTCTACCACTCCGTGTTACTCAGCAAAGCTAGAGCCTCTAGGCATCTCCCCTCCGTTTCTGTCTCCTTTACACATACATACACACACACACACAAACAACCTCTCACGCCATCCTTCACTCTTTAGAGAGATGCCTGCGGTGGGTTCCTTGCCTTAGGCTCCATCCGCGGGCTCAAGTTTAGCTATGCTTATTGCTTTTGCCCTGTTAACTGCGGCTATTGCTATTCGAACCGCAGACAGGCTGCTTCTCTGCCAGCCCCTCTACCTGTCTCCTCCGCCTGCCTCCTCTAACTTCTTCTAAAGCTCCTGTAACTGCCCTCATAACCCTCGACTGCTAGTGCGAATAGGTTCGATTCCCGGAAAGAGATTTGAGAAATCCCCCTCCGAGGGGCGGCAAACCTTGTGCTGGCTGCTGGCTTATTCTCACCTGCAGCGGGCAGCAGCTGTTTAAACGGGTAGGCGGTCAAACCGGTTTACGGTAAGAAGGACCAATTGCCGCGGGTACCTGTGACGTGATACGGAATGTAGGGAGCGATTACACTGGCTAGTGCTAGACAGTGAGCCCCGTCAGCCTCTCGACACCCATGACAAGACGGGAAGCAAAACTGGGAGGTCCAAGCGCACTGTGTTCTTAACCTTCGATTAGCTTTAGGTTAACTACCAAATGATCACAAACTGTCAGATATGTCAAAGGCACATGCACAAAGAAGTCACAGACAAAGGCGCAAGCCATGCCAAGGATTCACCCACACGGAAAATAGAAGATGCCGAGATCTCTTAGTCCCCAAGGCTAGATGACTACGGCTCGGACTGACAGGGAGACACATGATCAGGAGGCATGACCAACTTCCTTTGTTACCAAGCATGCCGACTACTTGAAGAACTCGACGAAAGAAACCGGATACCCGAAGTGCTCAGAAGAAGGAGGAAGTCGAATAATCATTTTTGTCTATAGAAGACTATTTGATCAGACCGATAGAAGGGGAACAGAGCAGAAGCAACAGACAGAGACCAACTCACTCATGAATACATCACCTCAATCTCACAACTACTTTTTCCACCATCACTTATCTGACACAAACCAGCACTTAGTCATTGCGAACGTTAATAAATAACAGGTTTAACTAGTTAGTTATAAATGAAACAATGAGAAGGACGAATAATAAGGCTTGACACTCTTATTTTAAGTTGATTTCTTGCCTAGAAGCCGCAGGCCCAATGTTCATTCGCAAATTACCCACCACATTGCACTCGTATTTCATCCTCTGCAGCTGATGCTATCTCATGTCCATTACCAAACTCTTGTGCAAATATCAAAAAGAAAAACGCCCTTGCTCACCTGACACAATGAAATACTGAACCCATCATCATTTCCAAGTTTCCCGGTCATAACTCATAACCCGTCCAGTTTCCTTGCGACGACGGAAACTTATCCGTCACGACTCACTCAAACAAACATCCCCTCCCTCAGCGACAGAAAACCCAAGTAACTTCATCCCATTCTCCACCACCTGTCGAGCGCAGCGATACAACTCCAACTGTGCCCGTCGTGTCTCCGGGGGATCCTCCGGCGGCGAGCTCGGTCCAGCTTGGCTGGATGAGCCACCTGCCTCTTCTTCATCGTCATCATCTCCGGGCTCAAGGCACGCCAAAGAGTCGGATAGCTGAGACAGGTACGAGAAGATGGTGTGCGGTTCGAGGGACTTGAAGGCCGACGCGGTGACCTCGGGATATCGCGCGAGAACCCCGAGGAGTTCAGCAGTGAGGTCGTCCACGAACACGGACGGGTCTGCTTCAGCCGACGTCACTTCGGGGGTCTCGAGTTTGCTTATCCTGTCGACAATATTGTTCAGAAGCTGCAGCGGGTTCAGTACTCCTCCTTCGTCGTCGACCACCATGTGGCTGGGGTTGAGGGAGTAGTTGTGCGATCGCTTCTTGGCGGCCACTTCCTTGGAGACGAGCGCCGCGATGGCTGTTGGGTTGAGTTGATTGGTTTCGACTTCGGAGTACGACGTCAGGATTGATGAGATGCTTTGGTCAATCATGTTGTCCAGCAGCAGCGAGCCGTTCATATGTCCCTCGAGACCTTGAAGTTCCCCGAAACTCACGTGGTGGATTTTCCCTTCTAGCTCGGTATACCCAAGCAACTTCAAGGAAACCGACAACATCTGGAAGTGAGACGTCTGTCTGGCAGACACGACGTAAACCATCTTGTCGAAGTTGTGCTGCTTGTACCGATCAATGGCGGCGCCGATGTCGCGGAGGAGGTACGTCGAAGACCCGTCGTGGTTGCGGAGGGCATGCGCTTGCAGACCCTTCCCGTGCTTGGAAAAGTCAAGAGACCAAGAGCCTTCTTCGGTCTTCTCCAAAAACCCATCGGCCTTGAGTTTCTCCTCGGCTTCGGCCATGGTCTCTTGCTTGACCTGAGACTCACCCGAGTACTCGTCGAAGCGGACACCCAAACGTTCATAGGAACCCTTCATGTTATCGATGGTGAGCTGTCGAAACTTGGTCCACAAGGCCATGGCGTCGTCGGTCTGCGCCTCCAAGTCCCGGAAGAAGGCATCTCGCTCCGCCACAAGGCCCTGGCTCTCCAACTCTGAGGTACTGCGGCCGTCCTCCTTGGCCTTCTTGATTTCGTCCTCTTCGGGCTTGATCAAGGCTTCGATGCGTAGGTAAACTTCGAGCATGTGCTCGAGAGGTCGGGTGTCGAGGTCCTCCTCGGAGCCGAAACGCTTGAAGCCGATAGCCAGCAGGGCGAGCTTCTTGCCCCAGTCGCCGAGCCAGTTGAGCCTGTAGACATCCCAGCCCATGCACTCGAAAATGTTCGCGACGAAGGCGCCAATGAGGGTGCTTCGGAGATGGAAGGCCTTGAATTCGCTGCCGACGTTTGGGGAAGAAAACTCGACAATGACCTTCTTGCGAGTTCCGGACGGATCCTTCAAGCCTCCTGCTGCATGTTGGCCGTACGAAGCCTTTCGATCTTCAACATATGGGAGGAGGAGCTTTGGAAGGGCTTGCGAAGCAAAGAAGAACCTGATTCGCGGACCATCAGGGATTGGTAGCGAAAAGAAGGGCGACTTGGGCAACTGCAGACAACACAACAACAGTCAGCCTCGGACTTACACGGAGACAGCAGCATGCATGGGGGTACGTTAACATGCCTTCTTGATCACGTCAACGGGATCTGCTTTTGACTTGTCCATCAGCCTTAGCTTCGGGGCGATGACATCGAAATCCCCCATGGATGAATCGGCGATGGCACCATAGGCTGAATCCAGGTCGCAATGGACCGCCGAGGCGATCAGATTCGCCAGATGGGACCGGAAGATGTCGAGTGGCTTGGCCAAGATGTCGGCGCCCGGGATATCCGGCACGTCGGACTCGAGTCCAATGCTGGAGAGCTGCGAGCTAAGCTCGCCCACGGTCATTGTGAGGCTGGCCATGACGAGGCAGACTGCGTAGCGGGCAGTGTGAGTGAGGGGTGCAGGATGACTTGCGAGTTGCAGATGAGGTGGTAGTGAATCAGTAGCCGGCTACTGACTCGAGGGCGACGGAAAAGGCGACGGTCTGGAATATCGATGATGTTCTTGTTGAAGAGAAGCGCGCGATCCAGCGTCGAGACCCCTCCCCCCTCTTCTGCACGTCGTCTTGATATTCCTGGGGCTTAGACACGGCCTTAGGCAGTAATCACTTCCTCCTATGACGCCACATGCGCAACGTAGCAAAGAAGGCAACCGCGCTACACTTCAAGGAGAGGAAGGTGATGTGGGTTGGGTTGGGCAACAAGCCAATCGAAACATGCCAACGAGACATGCATGCTCATGGCCCGACCAGACAGACGTCTCGCCAGCCTCACTAAATACTTCGCTGAGGCGGTGCCAGAGTGTCATAGCAGGAAAACAGACACAATTAACATCATTAGATGCAGTGAGCAATCTGTACGGTAATTAGCCTATGCAGGATGTATGTAGGATGACCGCGTCGTCTAAGCCTACTCCATTTCCGCCCGCCCTACCACTTGATCCAATCGTGATGGATATTCGCCAATATCGCTCCTCCGTTGGCCGACATTGTCCAGCTCCCATTCAACCACCGCCCGCCCTTCGACGCGATCCAATGGCGGCCGCCGCAAAGGGCTGTGTGGTAACGGACGAAAGTCGTCCCTCTGGTTGTCGTCGTCCTGCCATTGATCGGGACCCCGAGGAGCCGACCATATCCTGGACACTCTCCTCACAAATCTCTGAATACCCTCATCCCATGTTCCGGTTGGGAGAAGGCGCTCATCCAAGTCCCGGAGTTTGCTGAAAGCACCCCGTACTACGCCTACAATCTTCCTGACTAATGGAGGCAGCCAATTTGAGTGAGGCTCGATGACCCAGCTGAGACCGTAGAATACGAGACAGAAGAGGAAAAAGGAGGAAATCTGTTTTGTCGTGCTTATCTGGGCTTGCAGAATCGCTGCCGACGCAACGGCGGGCCCAATTAATTGCACCTACACCAAGCCAAAAGTTAGCACTCTGCTGGTTGTGGTAAGATCGCCGCGGTCGATAACTCACAAATGTGATGTTGAGATACTGTAGGGCAATGACAGGGCCGCTCTGAACATTGATGTCGAGTTCCAGCTTTGGCAAGCGCATCAGTATGGATTTTCCCTCGTGGTATGGTCATAATTCATAGGCGCGCAGAAACCAAGCGGGCCGAGCTAGGAGACTTACGTCTTTCCTCCGATGGCGGCAGCGATCATCGAGTCGCTTGAAGAGATCTACTATGTCTTGGAGCTGCCTGACCTTGTTGTCAATCTGCACGACTGAAGGGCCTATCTTCGGCGTCTCGGGGATTTGTTTGAGGTCACGACTCCTGAAGAATTGCCAGGCTTTTATGATAGCCTCAAGATTGGTAGTGAGGAGCCCCAGCAGGTCGATGGCTTCCTTGAGGCACTGACGGCTCTCTCCAAAGTCTTTGATGGCTTTCTGGGCGGATTCTCTCGACATTGGGGCAGTCACGACCGGCTCTTTCTGTGCTTCCTGAACAGGCAGGTCAGCCATGGGAACATTAAGAGATACGTACCGAAGCAGGGGATTTCTCACGTAGTTCGAATCCCATTTCTGCATGAGGTCCAAAGCAACCCGCGCATCCTCATGCCATTCACCGAGTCGCGCAAAAACAATCCCAAGAAAATAGTCGCCGGGGCCGAATTGTGATACCTTTTTAGCTTCGAGTGTGCCGAGTGTTGACGGGTCCATCTCGTAATATGGATAATATGGACCGGTTTCTTGGTTTGCATCTTCTTCTCTGTCGTATCTGTAGTACTCGAGGGTGTCTGGGTTCTCTCCATCGTTCGCATACATGTACGTGTCGTGGAGGGAGACAGATGTCCAGATGTCGTGGTTGTGGCCGTGGACCATCAATGAATGCTGGACCTCTTGAAGAACCGGCGAGGGCCCGGTATCGGACTCGGTAATCGCCGACAAGAACCGAACAATTTTGGTCTTTCTCCATGATTTTCCATCCTTCGGCCGATGATCTTTATGAATGACTTGGCCCAGGTAGAGCTTGAATGTTGGAATTTGGTAGGTGAGGGAAAAACTTCGTCCGCCTTCCTGTTTCGAGATGTTGCTTGTTAGTGCGACAGAAGAGGTTGGTGTGGGAAAGTACTGACCCCGATGTTAAAGCGAATAAAGGCCTGGCTGTTCTGGCCTCGGATGTGATCCCAAAAGAAGTCCCTGAGAGGTGGAAGCTCCGAATTTGTGGCGTTCAAAATGAGAATCCCGAGTGATTCCGCTGTCGGATTATGAATGTCGCTATTGCAAAGCAGGTATGTTTAATTTCCAGTCCCTCAATGAAGAGCGTGGGACTTACAATCGTCTAACGGACGCATCTGGATAGTTATCCTCGCGGAAGCGCTGTGGCTTGTCAGCGACGACCGAAACGGATGATCATTCGTTGGCATGCATCCATACCTTAAGTCGAAGACTCCTCTTGGCAGTGCGAATATCCATAACGCCGTTGTAGGGGCGGCCCGTTTCCCCGTTGAAATCGTAAAGCCACAATTCTGAGGGGCCAAAACGGTCATTCATGAGGTCTTCGAGGGCCTTGTCGAAGCCAATGGCCTTGAAGTCCTCGAGCTGATAGCGACTTCCTGGAGTATTGACCGGGATCCCCAAGAGGGTCTCCAAGAGCGGGGTGAGATCTGCTGCGGGATGCGGATCAAATTGCTCTCTCCATGGGACGCCTGGACGAGGTGGACGTTGGTTCCAGTTGAAGTTCTGCTCGAGGTAGGCAGATCCTTGACCTGACATTGTAGGTATGTCCAGTATTGGGAAGGAGCGACGAAGGATTGTCAACAAGAACGGGCAGGAAGCACCCTGGCTACCCAGGCAGTGGGATTGACGAGTGTACCTTCCCGATGGAGAGACGGGCCTGCTGGGTGGTCTGGGGTCTCAAAGCGTGGAGAGGGTGGAGGGAAGGAGCGATGAGCGTTGCATCTCCTTCAACTGTTTGCATGCAATGGGGAAAGTCGACAAGCATTCGAATGATAGGTACGAGTCAAAGTGGCGCTTTTGGAGCTGATCTTCATGCCTCTGCCCAGGAATATGACAACAACAAGTCACAGCGGGATGTTTGCCACTCTTTATGATGCAGTAGACAGACGCGGCGGATGGGTGGTGCCGCGAGCTCACATATGCTCAAATTTGATTCATTGGAGATTGATAAAAACACAGCCCAATGCTGCAGTCTAAAGAGTCACAAGTCCTGCGCAAGCTGCACATTGACGCCCAACAATTTTTGTCCAAGAAGCGAAACTGTCGGTGTAGAGGAATAAAGAGGGCATGTGCCACTTTGCCTGGATGCCTTTTTAAATAAACAAATAAGAATGCAACTCGCACCCGATCCTGCGTTTTTATGCCTCTGCTGGAGACCGGTAGCTCCGAAGCTGGTTTACGTTCTACTGTTTGTTTTCCTTGCCCGCCTCGCCCACCAGCGCCCAACCAAAATACGAAAGCACCTAGGAGCCTCATTCGATCACGGGTTTCGTGCCCAACCACGGCAACGCCTCTTGGCAAGTTGGCGACTTTGCGTCCAAGCGAGAAGCCAAATCGGCCCTGCAAAGGAGATATATGGTTAGCTCTCTCGCCCATGATGTCGAGACAGTAACTTGAAAGACGAATTGTGCCGAGCTGATGCACACCGCATCATTATCCCGCCGACTTGAGGCTCATAATCCCCGCTCCCATACTTGTCCATCCGACTCATCAGAGTCAGACTCCATCGGCCCTGTATGAGGCTTGGACCTGACTTTGGAGACGGGGCAATACATGCATCTGGGAGTCTTGCAATAACTGCATGGATCTACCCTCATGCTCATCCCAGACTGGCCACACACACACTAGAATGACAACGCCCTTGTTTAGCAACACTTCACCCCATAGGCAGGTATGTACCAAGACGACTTACACAAGCCCAAAGCATGATCTGCCTTCTCTTTGGCCCGTGGGTGCGAGGCGTCCCAGATGTCTCCACGGGCCGCTGCGCTGTCCCAGGAAGTCCATATGCAGGCGGAGTGGTGTTGGCGACTCGGCCTTCTCCCGTGCCGAGGTCGGTATTGCGACCAATGTAGTCCAAGGCTTCGCCGTGGCTGACGCAGGATTGAGGCCCTCCAAACGGAGGCCTTTTTACCCACCCTTGATCCACTCCCAAGGGTCTATCGCAGGGCTCAAGGCCATCAAGAAGGGACGCATGCGTTGCCTTGTGGTCTATCTCCCCGTGTTCGCGGACCATCAGTTTGTTTTGCTCGTGGCAGTCGTCACCGTTTCGAGCCCACCCATGGGCAATTGCCGCCTCGTCTCCGCTATTCGTGGTCGCATTGGTACGGAATATGTCGTTCATGGTGCTAGCTTCGAGTCTATTGGATCCTCTGGGGTGCTGGGGACGAGAGCGCTGCTTCGGGAGAGGCGAGGCGAGGGGCTGAGGCTAGATTATGCAAAACATTGTCAGTAACGCGACGTGACGCGCTTGGGAAGGCTGAGGATCGTGGCAGGGCTTGCATTGGTGTTCTGGAGGCGACGAGGGCCCGACTTACGGCGTTCAAGAGGATCCAATGGACAGTGATGACTCGGCAGCGGCTCGTCGTTGTCTGCATCGGCCATGTAGCACAGGCGAGCTTTGAATGAGTAAGCAAAAGAGGATAGAAATGACATGTTGGCGTCGAATTCTCAAGGGCGCGGTCAGATTTTTACATATGCCACAATTTAACCCGTGCTTCCCACGGCGGGGACCTTGCTCTCGCCATATTTGAGACTATGTACCCTACCAGGCGACACAAGTCTCCCCTCCATCTCGGGTTCGGAGGCGACACTCAGGGTGGGTTCCCTTATTAGAAATGATGCCCCATTTCGAATGACAGGGAGGGAATCAATCTTCAATGTCCGGGTACGGATAGGTACGTGTTCGTGCCGCCGTCGAGGTCCAACGGAGGAATTCAGTGAGCCGCCCCTGAAGTCCATGATTGACCTTAGTACGTTTTCAGCGCACAATCGCATGCTCTCATTGGAGATTGGTTTCCTCCCACGAGCCGTCGTCAATGGGCTCTTCCAACGTCCCAGGGTCATGGATGATGTGTGGGGCCTCAGAAGCTTTCTGAAGTTGAGGCTTGCAGTTCATCCAGTTCATACGACAAGAACCCCGGCCCCCACCCTTCCCATCGAACAGGACGGGATATTTTGCCACAAGCGAGTTGGGCAAGGCTGCACTCCGTACTAATTAGTTTAGTCTTGTCGTTCACTGGGGTTCAAGCTGGTTAGCCATGCCGGTGGATGAGCCCAGGGCGCGGGATTCTATCCGGATGGTTGCATCGTCGAGGAAAAGTTCCCCTGGCTGCTTCATCCGTGGTTCCGGCTGACAACTCACGACTTACTGGCGGTCCGATCCTAGTTCCCCTGTCAAAAGTGATCGCAGTCAGTCGAGTGTGATCTCTGTGCCCGCCTCCAGGAACCGGGCTCGAGGGTCGTTGCGAAGGCCCGTATCCTTTTGATAAACTTCACTCAACAGCACTGCGGATACTCACTCACACGTGGCTTGAGCCCCGAAGGATTGGACAAAGCTTCATCCTTGGTTTCCATCTCCAACGTAGGAATATCCTCGGGGATGTTGGAAAGGGAGTACCTGCATGTATCCACCATATGCAAGGGAACAAAAAAGGTGTACATACGTACCCGTACGGATAAACCATGCTGAATTGATGCAATGCATCAAAGAGGGATAAAGATGGATAATATTCTCTCACCGAATTATGCCTATGTATTACTACATCAATATATTTCGTATTAATAACCAAAATAATTAATTCAGTACCCCGGAGATACCGAAAGCCCGTGTTTGCACGTGCTTCTAGCTTGGTCCGTCCATGGTTGCCTCTTGCAACATCCGAGACCGCGATCACTTGTTGCCACACCGCACCGTCAATAGTTCGTCTTGCAACGATATCAAACCTTCAACATGACAATCCGCCGTCTCACTTCGCCTCCCTCCCGCCATCATCCCCGGCTTCGGAGCCCCGACGTTATGGCTGGGGGTGCATGGAAGGTGTCATCGTACCGCGGTACTGGTAGCATCGGGTGATTATAGACTACCGAGCTGCCTGGGTAGCCTGCTTATTGGTTGAGGAAAAATGTCATGGCACAGCCAGAGGAGATTTGTTGAGAGAAGTTCCATGGTTGAAAGCTCCCCACAAGCCAATCGAACATGCCAACACATCGGTCGAGATTAGAGAATATCACGCCGCCCAGTTTCTTGACTCAGACCTCGCCCCTTTTCCAGCTACGTATCACGCGAAATTATGTGGTACGTAATCCTAGGGTATGGACAATCCCATAGCCAATGGATGATCGTGGGTTGCTTCATTTCCTCCGGCCCGGGTGGACGAGGATGATTCACCGGCGCATCATGGCCCATCCTCGCTTTGTGAGGCACTCCTGGCCGCAGGCCGCAGCCATCGGGCTTGAGCTATTCGTAGTGCGATGCTACCTCCTCCATCTGATCACCGGTTAACCTACATACTCCCCGCTACTAACACGCAAAGCTGATTCGACAGTTCCCCCATTAAACTCCCGAAGCGCGTAGATGGAGACACCAACGAATATGAGGAACCAGTCGGGACGCTTCGGGTGCCTCATGTGGCCATAGGGACGGCCCGTGAAACAAGGCTTCTCATGAACCATGTTCCGGTGCCTCAGGTTGTTCTCTTAGGTTTCACGAAGCGACCAAGCGTTGTACTGCATCGGCTTGAGAACTGCTCGGTCGGCAGTACGACAACTTATCAAGCGACACTGACAGGTTTACATATCTGTGTGTTTCTCAAGACTCCATGAGAAGCCCCGTGTCCCAGCAGTAGAGTGTCTGCGCATGCACATCTAATCAAAGAGTGGTGGCACTGGTGGGCTCTGTGGCAGGTAAATGAAGTTGCAAGCCAACTAGATTGCAAGCTCAGAAAATTCTCTTCCTTCTTGCACCGGATCAGTCATTGATCAGAAGGAAGTGATGTGGACCGAGTAGACCAGAAACGTCGAAGCGCTCTTTCATGGCGGATTCATGATGCCACGGATAACCAACACGAGGTGGCAAGCATGCGTCATCTTAAACGATAATATGGTGCTGACGGAGAAAACGGGTGATGAAAAGGGTCACGAGGCAAGAAGAAACACACCGGCTCACAGGAGTGTAGCCACACGAGAATTTATTCTGGAGCCAAGGATCTGGCTTCAAGAGGGGGTTGCCATGAGAATGCTATCTACATGAGATTGAGTCATTCGTCGAGGCAGACAATGCGTCGGTTCGTCGTGAGGATTTCAGTGTACTTGAGGCGAGTTCGGGTGGGCTCTTGATCAGTCCAGAAGAGGGCTCTGACCTACGGAGAGAGGTGCTATGTATATAACATTTCGCGGTTTGGTGAGGCAGGCGATGTGCCGTGATGCTTCTGTGTCCCTACGACAAAATTCGATTGGGCTCGTGGTCGATGATTTGAGAGCGACAGTGGCGAACATGTCCGTTAGAGCTTAGGTGAGATAGATAGGGTACGACTAAGGTGTAGACACTGGGCCGGAGCCCAAGGTTCAAAGATACTAACCAGCTCCAGATCATGTCCTTTAACATTGTGTGACTTGCTCAAAAGTTCATATTCTAGGAGAGCGGTCTAACGAATAGTAAGTATCAACCAAAGAGCCATGCATTCGAAAGTCAATTAGGATGCGATTGATTGTTAAGGCACATATGAAAAGGCGTGTTCAAATGCCGCCAGTCAGCCAACGACTTCTGGCTTGCATCCGGCAGAATAGAGCTCTAACACGACAAACTTTTATCTATATATTCCACTAACCCCATGGCCCATAATGAAGTAGACAGCAACATGAGGTTTCCACGGACCACGATGAAGCCGTCGCCACCGGCCTGGCTAACGCTGCAAGAGGGATTGAGTGGAGGGGGCGCGGGGCATTCTGGCGGATCCAGTCTCCAGACGGGAAGCAAAGTTGCAACGGTGACGGTCTCGATTGGACGGAAAGAATGGAGCCAAAGTGATAAGGGACCGGACGGCAGCGAGAGGATGCGATCGATCAAGACGGCAAGAAAAAGCGAGAATCGGAGATAGGTTATCGGCTCTGAGATCTCAGAGCGGGAGGAGCGAGGTGTTTCTCGGGTTCGAGAGATTGAGATTGGTGGTGTTTTCAGACTGAAGACCTTTGTTCTCTGTACCCCGCACTCCATCATCGGCCATCTCGGCTTTGCTACTGGGACCCCGATGATATCCACGGCAGAGTAGCTTCTATCTCGGCTTCGGGTGGCCTCTTTTCCTCTCCAACATGTCAATTGAGCTCCCTAGTGGATTCACTCTTCATGTCAACTACGCCAGGGCTCGCTCATCAATCATTTATTCCATTCTCCACTTGCGCCTTCTTCACTTACGTCTTCCTCACTCGCGCCTTCTTAGATCACTTGCGCCTTCTTCACTTGCGTCTTCCTCACTCGCGCCTTCTTAGATCACTTGCGCCTTCTTCACTCGTGACACCGGCTTACATGCACTTGCCTCGAGTGTTTTTAAGACTTGTGCAAGGCAGGAGTGAATCATCTTTCCTTCCTCCAACATCATTAAACTCTCCCACATTTACCAATTGCTCAGCTCCCGTCCTCTTCCACCATGACCGTCGTCCAACAAGACAAAGCCGGGACTTGGCAAGATAAAGTCGCCTGGGCGAGAGACAAGCGTAATGCCTCGCTCGCCAAAGTCGAGCCGAAGCTGCAGGGCATCCCGGCGGCGGAGAGCCTACCCTTGAGCTCACGAGATCTGCCAAAATCCATCTTGATCCCGAAGGAGATTGAGATTACCGAGAGCTACAGCATTACAGAGCTTTTGACGGCTTTGCGGACGAGAAAGCTGTCCGTTGAGGAGGTTACTCGGGCGTTTTTGAGGAGAGCCGCTATTGCTCATGCCGCTGTGAGCACCACCTCCATTGTTCCATCCCCCTCAACAACACACCTCTGACAGATTATAGACAAATTGCCTCACAGAACTCCTCTGGGATGAAGCCATCACGCGCGCAAAGCACCTCGACTCCCTCCCGGAACCCGTAGGCGCGCTCTTCGGGCTTCCTATTTCGACCAAGGAGCACCACGGAATGGTGCCGATGGCGGGGCAGAGCGACTCCGTTACCACCAGCGCGTCCTTCGTCGGGTGGATCGGAAAGGAACACGGCTCCAATGTGCTATACGATCACCTCTGGGCCGAGGGGTGCGTCTTCTTTGCGAGGACCACCCAGCCGCAGACTATTATGCACCTGGAGACGAATAGCAATGTGTATGGTCGGACGGTGAACCCGTATAATCGGGACTTGACCCCTGGCGGGAGCAGTGGGGGAGAGTCGGCGCTATTGGGCATGCGCGGGAGCATTCTGGTGAGTAAGGTGTTGAATTGAATTGGTGGTTTGATGCTGATTGGTTTAGGGCGTTGGCGGTGACATTGGCGGCAGCGTTCGCTGTCCAGCCGCCCACGTTGGTCTATACGGCTTCAAGTGAGTTCCAAGGAGGACCAAACAAGTCCAATAACTAACATCATCGCAGGCCAAGTCTGAAACGCATTTCCGTCGCCGGCGGCCGAAGCGTCATGCTCGGCAAGGAAACCATCTCCTCCACGGCCGGTCCCATGGCCGTCGACCGCGAGGCCTTGGAGCTCTTCATGAAGGTCGCCCTCGCGAACAAGCCGTGGAACATGGACCCTACTCTAGACGTCAGGCCATGGGCGCCCTACACCTTTAACAAACCCCTCAAGATTGCCGTGCAGTGGTGGGATGGCGTCGTCAAGCCTCATCCGCCCATGATTCGCGCCCTGAAGGAGGTGGCCGAGGCGTGTCGCAAGGCTGGCATGGAAGTCGTCGATTGGGATTGCGCGGCGCTCGGTCTCGACCATGCCAAGGGATGGGAAATCATCTCGGAGCTGTATTGGCCCGATGGCGGTCAGGAAGCCCTCGACTTGCTCAACGAGGTTGGCGAGCCGATTCTGCCCTTGACCAAGTTCATCATCCAGGAGCAGCCGAGGGTCAAGGACCATACCCAACACGAGCTTTGGAAGGTGAGTCCAATCCAAGCCACAATTGATCATGCCATGCTAACTCTTCAGCTCTGCCTCGAGCGGGATACGTACCGTGCTACCTACTCCCGCGCCTGGGCCGGCACCGCAAAGGACGGAAGAGAAGTCGATGTGATCCTCTGCCCTCCTTCGTTTGGCGCCGCGACACCTCACGACCAGTCGCGATACTGGGGATACACGGCTATCTGGAACCTGCTCGACTATCCCGGCGCCGTGTTCCCCGTGACGACGGTCGACCCGACGAAGGATCTCAAGGACGTCAATTACGTGCCTGTCAGCGACCAGGACAAGTTTGTCTACGACATGTACAGCCCCGAGAAGTACGTCAATGCGCCTGTGAGTTTGCAGGTCATTGGAAGGAGACAGCAGGATGAGAAGACGCTTGCTGCCTTGGGAGAGATTGAGCGGGCCATGGGGAGGAAGTGATGAGGATAGATCAAGACATAGACATGATCTGTGAAGCCATTCTTGCTTCGAATTACCGAATCATTACATCAACTGCCATTGATCAAGATGTTTGTCTCATTTCATGGTACAAACTTGCCAAGTCCACTGTCGCAATCCCCGACAGCCAACACCCGCCACGATACGAAGCAAACATCTCTGCGCCCATCTCCCGACCAACAACTTTCCCGACCAACGACTCTTCCGGCCAATAACTCTCCCAACCAACAAGAATCCTCTCATATCTCTCGTCTCGCCATCATATTCCTCTTTCATTTCATCTCCCTCAATCACCCCGCCTCCCACGTTTATCATCAGTGCCATCACGCACGAAGCGGAGCTCTCCAGGAAACCCCCCGCTATTCCGCAGGGTTTCCGAGGGAATCGATTGGAGAAATTGATAAGATTGTGAAGGATGCGCGGGGAAGGTGTTTTCCGACGTGCAGACTGCAGTTGATGCCGACGCTGATTAGCTCTGCGACGTTACAAATGTTGCACACGATAGATTGCCTTCCTTTCTGGGCAATACTCGTCGCGTGTGCCCGATCAACCATGGATGTCGGGTTGATAACGATAAGTCGCTCGGTATGGGAGCCTGTAGGCCTCGGTGGTCAGTCAAGGAAATGGCCTGGACGTTTGTGCTGATCATTTCTGCTTGCGACGGGTTTCGACGTTTGTAGGGGCCATGCGACTATCGCGGATCCCTGCTGAGGTGGTACTCTGCGAAAAGAGTCGTAGACGGTCTTCCTGATGGAGGAAATATAGTCGTATGGCTATGAGTTGAATGATAAGAGTTGCTCGACAGGGCTTGTCGGTGGACTGTTTAAATGCGAGCAA
Source organism: Thelonectria discophora (assembly GCA_911649645.1). Lineage (NCBI taxonomy): Eukaryota > Fungi > Ascomycota > Sordariomycetes > Hypocreales > Nectriaceae > Thelonectria > Thelonectria discophora. The sequence continues at coordinate 4,116,922 of CAJVRK010000012.1, forward strand.
CTGACTGCGACTGGTTCGGATTTGGTCTTCTCTCGCCGGTTTTGTTGTCTTAGAGAATATTGAGGTCTTCTTCGAGACGCATAATGAATAGTGACAAAGAAGAACCGAGCAAGTCGCTGAGCGACGCTCAGGTTGAGCCTCGCGCCTCTTCGGACAATGCTACCTCGGCCATCTACATTGACCCGGAGAAGGAAAAGACCATTGTGAGGAAGTTTGACAAATTTGTTCTGCCTCAATTTGTCATTATCCAGATCCTGTCCAACTTGGATCGCACCAACATTGGTACCGCATCTTCCCCTATCCTGCCTACCCATAGTGTCACTAACACTTGAAAGGAAACGCCCGCATCTTCGGCTTCGAAGAAGACCTCAACCTCCAAGGCAACGATTTCGCCAACCTCACCTCCCTCTTCTTCGTCACCTACGTCATCTTCGAGATCCCCTGGGTGCTCGCCTCCAAGCGCCTCGGCGCAAACTTTGTCGTCGGCACTGCCGTCGTCATCTGGAGCGCTGTGGTTCTCGGCACGGGTTTCTGCCACAACTACGGGCAGGTCGTGGCCCTCCGGCTGGTGCTGGGCTTCGCTGAGGCGGGCATCTTTCCCGCTCTCGGGTTCTTGATAAGTACGATATACCCCCGCGAGAGCCAGGGCAAGCGCGTGGCTGTGCTCTATGGCTCGACGGCAATGGCGGGCGCGTTTGGCGGGCTGGTTGCGTATGGGATCCAGATGATGGGGAATAGGTTGGGGATCGCGGCGTGGCGGTGGCTGTTCATCATCGAGGGGGCCATTTCGATCGTCATTGGGATGTTGTGTTGGGCTTCGTTGCCGCGCTCGTCGGATGAGGCGTGGTTCTTGACAAAGGAGGAGAGGCAGTTGATGAAGGATCGACGGGTCAGGGACGTGGCGTACACGGGCGAAGACGCCTTCTCGTGGAGCTACATCTGGATGGCCTTTACAGATCCGCTCGTCTGGGTTGCGGGCGTGAGTCTATTTTGCGCGGGGATTCCTCTGTTTGGGTTCGGGACATTTCTGCCCACCATCATCAAGGGGCTGGGGTGAGTATACCGTACATCCTACGGAGGGGGAGACCTTGGCTAACAGCCTCAGTTTCGAGTCTCTTCAGGTCAACTATCTAACCATCCCCGTGTACCTCACTGGCGTCATCATCCTCGCCGTCATCACGTCCGTGTCAGACCACCTGAAGAAGCGAGCCGCCGTGGCTGTGTGCGTGCCGGTTGTGGTGGTGATTGGGTACCTCATCCCCGTCGGGACTGCGAACCCGGGCGCGGGCTTCTTTGGCATGTTTCTGTGCTCTGGTAGTAAGTCATCTTTCAAGGTTTTCAGCTGAGTTGCGTATTGAAATTTGCAGTCTACACGTACAACACGCTGCTTGTGGCGTGGGTGTCCAACAACATCAAGCCTGACCACAAGCGCAGCGCCGCGTTGCCCTTCTTCACGTCGATTGCGAACATTTCAGGAGTTGTTTCGGGACAGGTCTATCCTACGAGCAGTGCGCCTCGGTGAGTTCTTCACTCAACCGTGTCTGTGCTGCGTTTTAACCTTGAGTGTAGGTACATCATGGGCAACGCAGTCAGTTTGTCCACCGAGTTCATGGCGGGATGCGGCATCGTGGTCATCTACTTCATCTTGAGGAGACGCAACCAGATCAAAGCCAAGCAGAGGGCCGAGGGTGTGACGTATAATGGGGAGATGGGGGATAAGGCGTTGGATTTTGAGTATATCCTGTGAGCTTTGGGAGTATCTGGGGTGGTCTGCTTGTTGAGGTTTGTTAGTCGGAACTCGTTCCATAGTAGCTCGCATACAAGGTGAAGAACTGAGAATAAACTACAATATCAGAAATATAATTAGTTAAAGTTTGAAATTATATATAAAGCCTGCTCTCTTAGGTCCATACTTGCTACGTCGTGACCCGTGTGATCCGGATAGTAGTGGAGGTCGAGGGGAGACGACGGAACATTTGGATGCGCTAGAAGACCTAACGTCAGCGATTCACATGCCGTTTGGAAGGAATAGAGATTTCAAAAAGTGTCGTCTCGCTTGGTGTTACTTTCCCCGTCACATGGACATCGTTCTCGTTAAGTGTCCAGCTGGTGATCTTTCCTCGACTTCACCCCTCACATACCGCCAACTCTTGCATATTCCATCATAATCTCACAGTTCGCGACTTAATTCTTCACACTCCAGGCATTCAACAGTAACCAATATTACCCATCCACATTAACCGCCATGTCCTCGCCCACCCATCATTAACCCCAACCCCGCCCTCCAATCCTACTACCAACCCCTCGAATCCCGAGCCGGCTACCGCCTCCTCCTCGGCGACACCCGCCACTTCGGCTACTGGGACCGCAACACACACTGGCCCTTCCCGCTCTCGGCCTCGCTGCGCCGCAAGGAAGCTAAGTTGGCCGACCGGCTGGCTCTTCCGCCTGACTCGTGTGTCCTGGACGCGGGATGCAGCGTTGGCCACGTCGCCATCACCATGGCTCACGAGCATAAGCTGCGCGTGCAGGCTATTGATATGGTGCAGCACCATGTCGCAAAAGCGCAGAGAGACGTGGCTCGGTGCGGACTCGGGGGGCAGGTTCGGGTGCAGAGAATGGACTATCTTCACCTGGAGGGTCTAGAGGACGAGTCTTTGGATGGCGTGTATACCATGGCGACGTTGGTGCATGCGACGGATCCGAAGAAGGTGTTGGAGGGGTTCTTCCGCTTGCTTCGACCCGGTGGTCGGTTGGTCATGTTTGAGTACGATAACATCTTTACACCAGATACGACAGATCCCTTGGCCGGGCACATGCGATATGTCAACAAGGTCGCTGCTATGCCTACAAACGACATTTCGTACCCGGGCGTCTTCCGGGAGCTGCTTGAGGCGGGATTCGTCAACGTCGAGGTACAGGAATATTCAGACAACATTAGGCCGATGACGCGGTTGTTCTACATCCTGGCGTTTGCGCCGTACCTCGTCATCACGGCTCTAGGACTAAAGCGCTTCTCCATCAACACAGTAACCGGTGTGGGATCGTACAAGGGATACGGCAGCTGGCAGTGTGTTGCTATTTCAGCAGACAAGCCAGGGGATGCTATGAGGGGACCAAAGAGTGCTGAGGTGTGTTGAATGTGCGAATCTTAGTCTATTTGGGTAGACTCAATTGGTATAATAAATACACGGTCATCAAGAAGACATTAGATAATTCAAGCTTCATTATGATTGGCTCACCCGGGGCGTCCTTTCATGCAATCAATTAAAGTCGCGACGCGTAAATGGCTGCCCCTCGACGCGTCCTCAACGCGTCTCCTTGTCTGGCCAACTTCTCCACCCGATTCGCAAATCTCTGGTTTCCCCCACAACGACCACAATCACAGCCCTGTCCTGTCCTGTCCAGCCTCACCACCTCAAAGACGAACAATTCTCTACGAGCCGTCTATTCGAACAAACCCCACCGCACAATCCCTCACTCCGCCGCAGCCATGGCCACCCCTGGAAGCGACGCCGGCGGCTTCATGATGTCCGACGCCATCTCCCGAGCCGGCACCGCAACCCCCAGACACAACAACTACGGCTACCCCTCATCATCGGCCGGGAGGCCTAGGGGTCCTCCGTCCGAGGTTACGGGCGCTCCCAGCGACGACGAGGGCGATGGCTTCGCCGACGATCAGGTTCCTCGAAGCTCGAGGCTCCCGGATGCTAGTGACATTCCCCGAGTCGAGGACCGAATCGGCCTGCTGGTCCAGGAGCATTTCGAGTCCTTCATTCAAAAGTAGGCCAGGTCCGAGTCGCAGTTGTCTCCCCTCTAACCTCCCAAAAGCTTCATAGAAGATCCCCTCTCCTCGGGCGCCCCGACGTCCAGTGCCGTCACCACGGACAAATACTACGTGGCCCAGATCCGAGGCATGAAGACGTACGCCCTCTCGACCTTTTACGTCGACTACAAGCACCTAGCCTCGTTCGAGAACGGCAGCTTGGCCGACGGCATCATGCGCCAGTACTACCGCTTCCTCCCCTTCCTCACCGCCGCCTTACACAATATGATTGCGCGCTACGAGCCCCAATACTTCCGCGAGCACCGACAGCCGACCACCTCGAGCAACTTGACCACGTCGGCCGCCAGCCAGCTCGGCTCCGCGAGCCAGTCGGACGCCTCGCACCGCAAGAACGAGCACCAGCAGACGGACAAGCTCTTCTCCATTGCCTTTTACAACCTGCCACTCGTCTCGAGGGTGCGCGCCCTGCGAGCGACAAACATTGGCCAGCTGCTCTCGATATCCGGCACCGTCACGCGGACGTCCGAGGTGCGTCCCGAGTTGTCGCTGGCCACGTTTGTCTGCGAGGCCTGCCGCACCGTGGTCCCCAACGTCGAGCAGACGTTTCGCTACACCGAGCCGACGCAGTGTCCCAACCAGAACTGCCAGAACCGCATCGCCTGGCAACTGGACATTCGCCATAGCACCTTTGTCGATTGGCAAAAGGTGCGCATCCAGGAGAACAGCTCTGAGATCCCCACGGGAAGCATGCCTCGAACTATGGACGTGATTCTCCGCGGCGAGATTGTCGACCGAGCCAAGGCGGGCGAAAAGTGCATCTTTACCGGTGCTCTGATTGTCGTTCCCGATGTGAGTCAGCTGGGTCTTCCTGGTCTGCGACCTACGGCTGTACGCGATGACCGCAATGCACCCCGTGGTAACGACGCTGGTGGCACTGGAATCAGCGGTCTCAAGGCTCTCGGTGTGCGCGATCTGACGTACCGCCTGGCTTTCCTTGCCTGCATGGTGACGCCCGATATCTCGTCTTCCGGCCAATCCGCCGCTCAAGGAGCCGCCGATGTCGTCAACGCGCTGACGTCGAACACCGCAAACGAGGAGAACCAGTCCGCCGAGGACGCCCAGGCTGCAGTTTTGGCGTCTATGAACCCGTCCGAAATCGACGACCTGCGTAACATGGTGCACGGCGACCACATCTACTCCCGGCTCGTGCAGTCCATTGCCCCCATGGTGTACGGCCACGAAGTCGTCAAGAAGGGCTTGCTGCTACAGCTCATGTCAGGCGTGCACAAGTCGACGGCCGAAGGCATGCAGCTCCGAGGCGACATCAACATCTGCATCGTCGGCGACCCGTCCACATCCAAGTCGCAATTCCTCAAGTACGTGTGCTCGTTTGCGCCACGCGCCGTCTACACCAGCGGGAAAGCCTCTTCGGCCGCCGGTCTGACAGCCGCCGTGGTCAAGGACGAGGAGACGGGGGAGTTTACCATCGAGGCCGGAGCGCTGATGCTCGCCGACAACGGCATCTGCGCCATCGATGAGTTCGACAAGATGGACATTGCCGACCAGGTAGCCATCCACGAGGCCATGGAACAGCAGACAATCTCTATCGCGAAAGCCGGCATCCAGGCCACCCTCAACGCCCGCACGAGCATCCTCGCCGCCGCGAACCCCGTCGGAGGGAGGTACAACCGCAAGACGACGCTGCGCTCGAATATCAACATGTCGGCCCCCATCATGTCCCGCTTCGATCTCTTCTTCGTCGTCCTCGACGAGTGCAACGAGGCCGTTGACCGCCACCTCGCCGAACACATTGTCGGTATCCACCAGCTCCGCGACGAGGCCGTCGAGCCGGAATTCAGCACCGAGCAGCTCCAGCGGTACATTCGCTTCGCCAGGACGTTCCGCCCGGAGTTCACCGACGAGGCCAAGGAGGTGCTCGTGCAAAAGTACAAGGAGCTGCGGGCCGACGATGCGCAAGGTGGCGTGGGCAAGAACTCGTACCGCATCACGGTGCGTCAGCTCGAGAGCATGATTCGTCTGTCCGAGGCCATTGCCAAAGTCAATTGCACAGAGGACATTAGCGCGGACATGGTCGTCGAGGCGTACAACCTGCTCCGCCAGAGCATCATCTCGGTCGAGCACGACGACATTGAAATGGGCGACGACGAAGACGAAGAAACCCAAGAAGACGGCGAAACCCTCCTCCGCGCCGCTGACGCCGCTGCAGGTGTGACCCCCGAAGACGACACGCAAATGACCGAGGAAACCACCTCGCGTGCCGCCGAGGGATCTGCCGTGCCGGAACGGAGGAAGCAGACCATCACGTACGACAACTACATCAAAATGGTAAACATGTTCGTGCAGCGCGTCAACGACGACGAGAGCGGGTCCGGCGAGGGCGCAAACGGCGAGGCGCTGGTGAACTGGTACCTCGAGCAGAAGGAGTCTGAGCTGGCCGGCGAGGAGGACTATCACCGCGAAAAGGCCCTGGCCAACATGGTGCTCAGGAAGATGGTCAAGGTGAGATACATCCCAACAAATTTGCTCAGTGTATTGCGTGCTAACCCTATCAGGAACACATCCTCATGGCCCTCAGCGCCGACGGTGGCGACGATGCTGGTGCGAGCAGCTCGGCGTCGGCGGCGAATGTCGTTTACGTGCTGCATCCCAATTGCGCCGTGGAAGAGTACTAGTCTAAGTCTAGTATTACGACCGAGAAGAAGACATGTTAATGTTTGAAACGACAAATGGTAACGAAGACAATGTCATGAGCAGCTGATGGGGGGGGTTCCAGGGGAAGACAACCCTGGCAGGGAAGGGATGAAGTGGCGTTCAAGGAGTCTGGGAATATCAAACATTTTGGTCGGTTATGTCGATTACGCGAATAGATGTGGTCCATCATGTAGGAGTTACCAAGGAGAGGGGGCGGGGGGTCATGCTGAATGGATACCAAAGTTGTTCAAGTCGAAGTTGTCAAGTTGGAGTCGAGGTTTGTCATTTTCAGCCTCGCTAGTAAATAGTCAATAACACCAGGTCAAACACAAGCAAATATAACACATTCACGCTTATCCACGCTCCATCAATGGTTTAGAACGTTTTCGCATGCATTGTACTTCGTACATAAGTAACTTCTGCCAGCGCGTGTCGCTCCCTTTCCAGGAGCCACGCTGACGAGTCTTCTCTCCTCATCCATCCATCATCCAGTGTCCAGATCCGCTCTGCGTTGCGTTGCTTTCGAGTTCCAAAATAAAATAAGTAAATACTAAGAAAAGACATTTCCATTAAAAAGGCGTCTCGTCTCTTCGCTGGTGTCGTTCGCCGTCCGGGGGTACAAGTTCCGGAACGTCAACCGTCAAGTGGGCATCGTGTCAAACAATCCCTCACGCCGGTCGCAGCAAAGAAAAAAACCAAGACCGCCTCTCTATGATTCCGTCCTAGGTCCATTATCTTTTGGCTCCCAAGCAAAACTACCTCCTCCCGCAAGAAGGGGCTTTGCTCCGGGGCCGTTGAACAAGACCGTTTTCGTTCCTTCAAAATTTATTGATTAGGTCCTCAGGGGTATCCCGTTCCGTGTGGAAAAAAAGGTTGATCCTGATAATAAGTCCACTTACGCCACCAACTGCAAGGAGGAGACGCAGAATAGGTCGGTCGAAGCCGAAGAGACGCCTTCACGAAGACGTGGGGGTGGTAAAAAACAGCGGGCAGTAGAAATGACACATCGTATCGAGATCAAGATAGCCAAGTAGCGTGTAGGTGCATGATTCAGTCCAAGGGTTGGCCAGTGAGTCAGAGCTCCCAGGCGGATGCCTACGCCGACAGAGATGTGGCCGTCGCAGTGGATCGAGTCCAACTATCGGTTCCTCGGTTACGATAACCTCCACGTCCACCTCGACCAGAAGAGGAACCGTGTTCGCCACGTGAGCTAGAGACATCTCGCTTGGCGCCTCGGCGCTCATGTCCGGATCCTCGATGTCGTGGTGAAGCACGCGAATGCGAGCCTCGTCCGCCACGAGTCGCAGAGAACGGGACGGTGACGATTTTAGGCTCCGACATGCCAGGGAACTGGATTCTCATGGCATTTCCACCACCAACCACCTCAGCCGGGAAATAGTACGGCTCCATGATGGCTGGCTGGATCCAGAACCGCTTGGGCAACCCCTTAGGTTGCGCTGGTGCAGGCTGCCAGGCTGCCTCGGGCGCGTTGAGGGGAAGTCGAATTTGAGGAAGAGATCCCATCTCCTGTTCCTCGAAGCACTCTTCAGCCATGGGCTTGCTCACAAGCGTGATTTGATCAGACTGTACAGGCGGGATTCTTGGGGATCGCAGAGCAGGGCTAGACCCGGGGAGCGAAACAGTAGCTGAGTCCGGCTGAGTAGGATGGTCCAAGGCGCTCTTGCTAGAGGCATCAACGACTATCGACTTCTGCGGTGGGGACCTGGAGCCGTTGAGAAGGCTGTTGATCCTATTCTGCCATGTTTCTTGCGTCGCCTCGCCGGTATGCGTTGGTGCTCGGTGAGGGCTGAGGGGAGGGGCTCGGGCATCCTTGAAGGGGGGAGGATTGGCCCAAGCAAACTGGGGCCGAGACTGAGCGAGTTGCGGAGACGTCGTGGATGGGGGGAGTTTGACGATCGGCTGAGGCTTGGGGAGAGAAACGTGAGGCCGATGGGCGTTGCCTTCGTATGCGGGATGTCCCTCCATCGTAGGGGGTGGTGGGGTTGGTGACTTGGTTCGAGATGCATCTGCGGAGAGAGCGCCTTCGTTTCGCACATCCTTTGAGGGGAAGAATCGAGATGGGCGTCCTTGAGAGCTCGCGCTCTTACTGCCCTGGGGCAATACAGTCGAGTTACTTCCGCCAATGATTCCGGGGGCACCAGCTGGCACCTCCTCGTGAGAGGGCGCAATAACGCCATCTTGGGCGCCGGGAGCAAGGGGTCGGGAAGGCGGGCTTCTAGTACCATCTTCGCTAGGGCCTCTCCAGCCTCCAGGTCGATGAGACTGCGTTTCAGCCACCCCAGCAGAGCGTCGAGTGCCGTCTCCAGGAGCATGGACTGGGCGCCACGTTTCCTTGATGGTAGGCTGAGCATCTTCCAAGGTCAAACCTCGGTCCGCAAGTTGGCGTTCTCGGTCAGTCCTCTCATTCAATCTCGCAGCGGCCAGTTTCTTGTCGCCCTCTGATACCGGTGTCGCCCATTTACTCGCAAGGTCGGATCCGGCGCCAGAATATCGAGAACCGCGGGGTCCAATGGGGGCGGGAGCTTGTGATCGGCCTTGAGACGGCTGGCGCGAGGAACTCGGGGGTCCAATAGGCGCTTGGCCCTTGCCGCTCTGCGAAGCACTTCCGTCGGTCGGGACGCGGACGAGGTCAGTGTTGAAGGTCCCATTACCAAGTCCTCGGTCGTTATTAGGGGAACCCCAGACATTACGAGCACCAGTTTGAGGACCTCCGGTCCACGAGCTGAATCGTTCCTGTCGGGAAGCCGAAGCGGCTCCCCAGAGATCGGCAGGCTTGGGTTCTTGGCTATGCGAGACCCTTCGAGCAAGTGGACCACCGGAACCAATATGAGGGCTTGTCTTTGTTGCCGAGCCATCCTTGGATGCAACCGACTTGTCGTCTTGCGTTTGTTCGGCGGCGTGGGTCGATGGTGCACCCTCCCTTTGCTGAATCTGCGTCGGACGGGAGGCTTCCCCCTGTTTCGGAGCACTCTCTGCCTTCTCCTTGTCCGACTTCTTCTCCGGTGCAGGGCCTAGAGCGTCCAACTTCTTTTGAATTCGTTCTCGTCGCTCGGCCTCTTCACGAGCCTCTTCTTCGTGGCGGCGTTTCCGAGCAAGCTCGTTTCGTTCTCGCATGAGCTTCTTCTGATATTCGACTTCGCCGATCATGGGTTGGACCGGAGGGGGTGGTCCTGCGACATGCTCGGGGGGAGGACCAGGGTGGGGAGTTGCGAAAGCGGCACGAGGTGATACTCGGGGCATCCACCCCGATTGCCTTGGCACACCTCCATGAGCCGATACAGACAAGTTACCGGGAGAGACTGGACTGTCAACAGACCCCGCAAACGAGGTCCGACGAGCATTCAGATGGTCGGGTGGTGGCATAGATCCTTCATGGGGCTTGTTCATGCGTAGGAACGATCCACTACCACCACTAACGTTGGAGGAACCTCGTCGTCTGCCAAATGGTGGCTCTTGCGAAACTCTATTGGTCTGGAACGCACCAGACGGCTCGGGGTAGTCCGACTGTTGTGGTCGTTGCAGTAATGACGGGTGATGCCGAGGATGTTGCTCCATGCGCATGGAACCACGACGGTCGGGTCCAAATTCGTGGCGTCCAGAGGGGTTGTACAGTTCCCTATTGCCATGGGGCCCTTCTCTCCAACCAGCTCTACTAAAGTCGTCGGCCGCAATCTCCTTCGGAGGGGGGATCATGCCCTTGTAATGGGCGTTGAACGGTCCACGAGCAAGTTGAGCAGGCTCGGGTGCGCCCGGTGACGCCTTGGCAACCGGAGGCAGAGTAGCCCATGGGGACTTGACGGGAGCGGGCGGCGCAGGAGGCTTGGCCACTAGAGTTGGTTTGTCCTGAGAACCACTCTTCAAGATCAAGCCTTTGCCGGACGCTAGGCCACTGGGTTTCGGGAGGGGAGAGCTGACAGCGACTGGAGGTGCAGGGGACCTTGGCTTCTCGGGAAGTCTACCCTTGGAGGCAACGGATCCATTATCGGAGAGCGGCGCGGGTTCGGGGTGTTCTTCGTGGTGAGGCAGAGTCGTCTTGGTACCATCTCCCCAGGTGATGGCCTCGGGAGCCCAATCGTCGTCGTCGTCATCGATATCAGCCCATTTGTTTTGGCCCTGAGCATCTTCCTCGTTAAGTCGACTGGCCATGTGAATACCATATTTCTTCAACTCTTCGTCGGTAAACTTCTTCGGTTCAGGCGCAGGGGCAGCTGGGAGAATTGGTCAGCAAGTCCCGCAATCGGTGACACGAAACACAACGTACGGCGGTTCTTATTCCAGACGACGCTTGCATCAGGTGCAGAGCCAGGCTTCCCATTCACAGCCGACAGCCGTGGTGAGGAATCGCGAGTACCACTGCCCGTTTTTGCTACCAGTCGAGGTCGGGACGCAGAGAGCATAGCCTGGCCCAGCGGAGGTGTGCTAGACCCGGCCGCTGGTTTTTCCGACACCTTCGCGGCACCGTTTGGGGCATTTGCCTTTGCGGCCAGGAAGGTTTTGTTGACCGAGACAGCTTTGAAGGTGGCCGGTTTCTTGACGGAAGAGCCCGTGCGGCCATGACCTTTGTCGCCATCTTTACCCTTGGAGCCGTCGACTCTCGAAGCTTCAGTGTCGGAGCCGCCGCTGACAGAAACATCCGCAGAATGGTCGTCGACGCCGGTAATGTGTTTGTTCTCGATCTCTTCGAAGCTCGGGCTAGGGTTTAGGGACGAGCGGTCGAGGTCGACATTCTGGGCGTCGGGTGCCTGGGTGACATCGGAAAGACGAGTTGTTAGCCAAGGAAAGGTTGGTCAATAAACTCGGCTTGCCAAGAGCTGCAGAGCCTTTGTTCAGACCTAAACCGCTAGGAAGTGCACAAAGGTTTCCAAGGATACGCGGGACGAAGAGGGAAATGGCGCTCGAGGGGAGTCCGGCACACGCGGCGGCAAAGGAAAACAAGGCTGAGGCTGAGGCAAGACTCACAAGCTGTGATTCGGTAGTGGCATCGGCGGCTTTGTGCACGGCAGCCTCTGTTGCCATCATCCGTGGTAATTATGCGCCGTTTCGTAGGAGAGGGGGTTAAAAAAACAAAACCCTCGTAAACTGGTCACCGGGTTGGTCGCGTGAGGGCGTTTCTTGCGCTAAGAGGCTTCGGAGGCGATCCTCGGGGGGAGTTGCGGACGGGATGGAATCGTTTTGCGCCGCGGGGCGGGGAGAGGAGATTCGGCCTGGGGTAAGTCTCGAAAAGGTGAAAGGAGAGAAGAGGGCGGCGTCAGGCCTTCGTGATGCTCGGCGGCCGGGTCGCGAGGTAAAAAATGAGTATGCGTATGCGGGATGGAGGGAGGAGAACCGATCGATCGTCGGGCGGGGGAAGAAGGACGAGAGCCGTGTGTTTGGCTTGAGTTTGCGAGGGCGAAAGGATCGAGGTGTGATGTGGCTGTTGTTGTAGCGCTGAGGTACTCTCTAGCTTCGCTGCACCGTGCCTGCCCATCAACGTATTACAGGCCCCGGGGCCCACAATGACCACTGCCTGCCTCATGTGATAGGGGCCCTGCCCGTCAGAGCGTTTGGTAAACCGCAGGTATTATGTTATTGTATAGATTATGTCAGCACCTGCCGTTTCCAACCACACACAAACTACGCAGATGCGTTCGGTATGACTCTGCTGAGCAAACGAGCAGGTGTGCATTCGGTCCTTTCGGTTTCATCGTCGAGTCCGCATAGCTTCATAAGTCGCGCGTGCTGCACTCATCTGCATTTTGCATGGCGCCACCGTCCCAAGTTGCCGGCTCCATCCCAGAGCAAGAAGCAATTTACCTGTACGGATACCAGCAAGCACTTCAATTCCAATACGACCAGCCAACAGGGTGAAATAACACACGCCTGAAGAATTTTCATTATCTGGGTCTCGTTTGCTTCCGCCTTGTTTTCCAGTTCGTTTGCACTGAAAGAACAGGCTCCGACGTTTCGCCCACCTCGCCGAATGACTACATCGGCAAACGGCCATCGGAAACGGCGGCTATGCAAGAGCTATTCAAACAACAACAGAAAACGCTAGTTCATACATAAACCATTCCTTGGCAGCCAAAGTTCTGGAGCACCTTCAAATACAGCGTCTTTCAATGAATTGAAGTAAAGATTGGAGTTAGCGTCGTGAAACACCTGTCAAACATCCAGTTCGATGAGCTTCTCGTCCTTGTTCCGGGAGGTACCCCTCTTAGCACCAGTAATGGAACAGCTTAGAGCTTAACAGAACAACACTACTTCAACCGACATCCGTCGTCAGCCCAAAGGGCAAACATTAGAGCAATAAATGCGGCATCCAACACTCAATCCTTCGTCAAATGATTCCCTCCATGCAGTTCAAAGTCCCTGAAAAAAATAAGCTTCCCCGGTCTAGCCGGCTCAATGTCAGGCCATGCCCAAACACCCCCCCCGTTCGACTCCGAGCCAGCGGTTGTCAATGAACAAAAACGGTCCATACGCCATGACGACAGGCTGACGAAAAATGGTACATCGGAGCGACTTTTGGGTTAAAAGTGCCCGCACGGTTGTACTATATATAATGAATTTACGACGTACTGTAAACACTTTCTACCGCAGTCATCCCCTACGAGTTGACTCCCAAGACTTGACATTACGGCTCTGGCCGAATCGGAGCCTCGTGCTGAGCCGCATCGCAACCGTCAACCGTTGTATCCGCAACTCTCGATCGCATCTCCATGCCAATTTACGACGCAATCAAACAATACACCAAACATTAATGGCGGCCAAAAACAATGGGAGAAATCCCGCATCACTGTGTGTTGTTTAGAGATACATAGGGAAGCCAAGGCGTACGCGCTCGACCAGACGTCGTTTTAGAATAATATCTACACAGCCGCTTGCCCTCCCACTGAAACAACCATCCGATTATCCAGCTTCCACTGCAATTTAGTGGGCGTTGTTCTTGTGGTGTCCTAAAGAGTTGTTTCGGTTAGTCGGGTCGGTGCGGTTTCGGAGCTGGTTCGCAGATACGTACGGAGGTGGAAGTAGTAGTTCTGGGCGTAGCCGATGCTGACAAGGAAAACGATCAGGTGAATGATGGCTGCGCTCGTCCGTCAGTAAAAGCAACCATGGGGCCGAGAGGAGGGGTCTGTACGCTTCGCCGAGGGGTTCTTGCCAAAGTGCTTCTCCTGGTACTTGCCGAGGATGCCCTTGGCCTTGACCTCGGGGGCGGCACCTCGGGGGAGTTTCTCGTAGAAGCTGACGACACGCTGCATGCGGATAGCATCAGGGGCGGCGCCAATGGCCTATCATTGATTCATTCCGGTCAGTTTTCCAATATGATATCCCAAGCTCCGAGCGGCACCAATTCCATCGTCGGTCGACCGGCATCGCAGAAAAGTCTCGCATCGACTACAAGATCCTCCAAAAACGTCCAGAGCGCCGTCGTAATTCATCGCGGGAGGTGACTGCGTACCTTAGGGGAGGCGACCTGTTTTTTTGCACATCGTTAGCAACGGAAGCAATCGGGGATCCGAGGGTCCGCGCGGGCATAACCGAGCAACAAGAACAGCTCAAACTCACCTTGGGGGGAATGAGCGTCGAGAGCGCTCGACGAGTAACGAAGCTCATGATGGGCGGAAGGGGGAATTGCGATTTCGGAATGCTTCAATTGTCGCGTTCGGTCCGTCGAGGGTCTGCGTGACGCTCAATTGCAAATGGAGGGCGGGTTTTCTTGTTTTGTTAGTTCGCGAGGTTGAGCGCCGCTGGCCGAAAAGCACTCGCCTGGGTCTGCTCGGCAAAACGTCGCGCCGCACCGACCAATCAGCGCCGCTCCGTTCGAGCTTGCTCAACCGCTTCCCATTATCGCCGCAGCCCACCACGCAATTGTCGTCGACGTCGAACAACGCCCAGTCTCCCAATTGAGAGCCCATCACCCTCACAATGGCCTCACTCCGATCTCAGAGCGCGGCTCGCATGCTGCGAAGCGCTCCCTCGTCCCGCATCGCCCTCGCCGCCGCTCCTCGTCGCTTCGAGAGCTCCATCACCTCGGCACCTGGCACTGTCCCTGCTGCTCCCAGGACGACCAACGAGCCCGATTACAACATCAAGGCGGACAAGGCCACCTCGTATGCGAACTTTGTTGTCATCGACAGGCACATGACCAGGGGCTAATTTATTCATAGCACCTACACCCCCGTCCCCAAGAGCATCCAGAACGGCAGTGAGCAGATTCTCTCTGCTGCGACCATCTCCGGTGCTCCCATCGAACTTCAGGCTCGAACTGTCCGGTCGGTTTGATCCGTCACGACCTCAATGCCGACGTATATAAGTTGACACAAGACACAGCATCTACCAGGAGACCAAGCCCGCCACCCAATCCGGTGACTGGCGTGGTAAGCGATGGCGTATGGACTGGGACATTCTCCCCAAGGGTCACCGATGGGAGAACCCCTTGATGGGTTGGCAGTCCTCGGGTGATTTCATGCAAGGCACCCACGTCAACTTCAAGAGCAAGGAGGATGCCATTCACTTTGCCGAGAAGCAGGGCTACGAGTACTTCGTCCAGGAGCCTCAGTCGAGGAAGATCTCCCCCAAGGCCTACGCCAACAACTTCCTCTACTCTCCCAAGAAGCTCAAGATGGTTAGGACGAAATAGACGAAGAATGTCTCAGTTGGAACAGCATAGCATGTTGTAAATAAGCTCTTTTATCAAGCCTCAATGCCATCAGGATTCTTACAAGGAACGACCCAAACCGAATGATGAGGCCGGATTGGCTAAAAGGATGAAATACAAAGTTTGTTCGTCTTCGACAGATTGCTCTGATCAGCCAACATCACTCTCCAAGTTGTTCACCTCTTGGTTTCAATACCGCAAGGAGAGCAGCTCTCCTAGTCTGAGGTTGGAAATATATCCGTCGTACATCTATATCATTGCCTTCCTAAAACGCCTTCGGAGAATGCCTGTCAATCTCCGGGTATCCTGTCCTTCTTGGGACCCTGAACTCCAAACATGGAAAACAAACCAAGCAACGCTAACAAGATTAATGCCCCACACCTATCATAAAAGCCATGCGATCAGGTTTAAGTCGTGATCATAGGCTCGTGGTCGTTGTCTGATTGAGCAGATTGTGAGGGTGAGTCTGAGTCTTCAGAGTTGAGACCAATGTCTATGTGGTCGGGAATCGACTTGCCCTTGTCTCGCGCGGCATGCTCAGCCCACACACGCATCCGAACGAGCTGGCGAATGGCTGCTTCTCGTCTTTGAGATTGCCTCTCGAGGATGGCTCGGTTCACATCGTCTGCCACCTCCCGACGAAGATCGGGGTGCAGTAACGCAGCAAGGCGTGGCTCCAAGGAATCGGCAGGGAATAGCAGCAGAGCCATGGTCCTTTCAAGGTCCTCCAAGAACTTGGGGTTGGTCGGTGCCCTTGGCCCTAGCTGCTCCGTCGCAAACTTCAATGCAGGAGAGATATCTCCACCGCCAGAATTGCATACTCGAATGAGCTCCACGAGTTGAAGTCGTAGAAGGGCAAAGTGGAGGGACTTGTCCTCGTCCAGGATCTATGCAACATGTTAGAGATTGGGGAAGAGGGTGGAGAAATGAAGAGTATGCATGAAAGAATAATCATAGTATAGTGGTTGTTCCTCATCAAAGGCCCGAAGGCTCTATGAGTGGTGCATGTAAAACTCGTGTTTTAATCATATTGGGGTTGTGGGGTGGGAGTGGGAGAGTATGGCATACCTCAGGATCAAGATCATTCAAGGCCTCGATGGCAGTCTGAATGTTGCCGCCATGTATGGAGTTCTGAATCTCCTGTCGGGCCTGCACAGACGTTGCCTCCTGTTGTGGTTGAAGGTTGGCTTCCTTCGAAAAGTTCGCGGCGGCGTTGGGATAACCCTCCATCGTCAGGTAATCCAAGATCAGAGCATTGATGTCGCTGTTGATCTGTTAGTTTGTGGCATGACAATGACGACATAAACAGAGCAAGAATGAGACGTGGATCAGAAAAGAAGAAGATAGATATCGTGTTTTCCGCATTATATGCTAGGAGAGATTCCCATTGATATAGCGTTCATCATGTCACAGCAGTATTGTGAAAGATCGGAAGGTGGGGAAGCAGCTTACCTCTTCGGACAGTAAATTTCCCCTACTCGCCGGTTAAAGGCATGTTTGACAGGAGTCGTGGTGGAAGCAGAAGATGTCTAGGCGGATCGTTAGCGACTGGGATAAGGGGGCTTGCGGGTGTGATCTGATGGCACAACGTACCATGATGAATGTGAGATTGGGAAGGGCGGAGGAGTAGGTTATGAGGAAAGACGAAGCCGTGGCTGGGTAAGCAGGCTGTACCTAGGCGATCCAGCGCATCTGTATCTTTGCGAAGAGAGCCAGCCTCTTGTCGACGATAGCACGCGGTCAAATCAAGAAGGTTGCAAGAGCTGGCAGGAGGAAGGATTGAAAGAGAGGGATGTGAAGGAAGAAAAGTGATTGGGAGGTCAACAGCCGCGCCAGGTTTTCATGGTCCGGGCGGAAAGCTGCTAGACCGGGGAGCTAGCGAGCCAATCACGTGGTTGGGAGGCTGGTCGGGACTGAAGCTGCATGCCCTGAGAAGTGTTGCCTGAGGACACAACCACCTGGAAGATGCAGCGGGGTCCACTCAAGTTTCAGCGGGGTTCGGGATGGAATGCCGCCAGCTTCAAAAGAGACAGCATGAGAATTCAATTTGAACGTTCTCCAGGCCGGTGAAGCAGCCAGTTCCTATCGCTTTGAGGTTTTGATTATGTGGTATTCGAAGGAAACAGGGCGTCCTCGGATGCAGTTCCGATAAAAAAATTCGACCAATATCCATGGTCCAGCTCTCGCCGAGCAACGACATGGGACATACCCAGGCAGCGACTGCACGGCTCAGAGAAGTCCCCTACCATTCAACCTTCTTGGTTGAAAGCTACCTCAATGAGGATCAGTTCCATTTCAGCTTCATCATGGCTTGCATCCTCCATCTTTCGTCATGCTGGGCTGCCACTACCAGAGCTTATTAGAAGCTGGGGTTCCAGCCCACGCCACACACAACCACGCCGCGTGCTCACGAATCAGGGTAACTTCTAGGCTTGCTGTCATCGGTCTTTCAGCTGTCTTTCAACCACGGCACAGTGCTTATCTCTCTCGCAATGGAAGAATAGAGTCAAGCTCCGCGGCGTCTAGCTCCGTCCGGGTACCTTGAATCCCCCGTCTTTAGCCTTTGCTGCGCTGTACCCTGGTGGTTCCTCCGCCTACCGGGTGCCGCCACTTTGCGATTCAGCTGATGAGGTTTTGAGACAACCGCCATCCTTCGTCACGCATCATTCTCCTGCCCTTCTCCCTTTCTCCGTCAACCCTTCTCCCTCCTCTAGACATTCTACGCCAACCTCAACCTCCCCCGACGTCTCTCCCACCTCCTCTTTATCCCTCTCTCGCCATCTCTCGGCTCTTCTTGGTGGGGACTCGGCTCAACCCCAAACGGCAGCCCACTTCTCACAAGCGGTTGATTGACCTGGCTGTTCATTCGCACACAAGTTGCTCCTTGCAGCGTTATCACGGTGACAGGGACAAGGGCTCATCTGGCGACCTGGCCGCAAGAATGCAGTGGACGATTCACTGCTAACCAAAGTGCCCCCAATTCTCGCTCCCCGCCTCGTTGAGTGTTGAGTGCTTACTGCTCCACCTCGGGTCAAATCTTCAACGCCTCACCAAACAAACTCCTTCGCAACCGCCACGAGCCTCTGCTGTTGATCATGGCCGGCCTCGAAAGCCATGTCACGGTGCAGAAGCGAGCCTACTACTCGCCCCCGTGGGCAGATGTCAGCATCATTGGCGTCGCCGGCAGCTCAGGCTCGGGCAAGTCGACGCTGTCCCAAGCCATCGTCAAGAAGCTCAATCTACCATGGGTTGTCATTTTGTCCATGGTGCGATTTTCCATGTCCCGGCGGCTGGATTGATGCTCACTTCTCATTCGTTTAGGACTCGTTCTACAAGTCTTTGACGCCGGAGCAGTCCAAGCTGGCCTTTCGCAACGAGTATGACTTTGATTCGCCAGATGTACGTTGTCCGATGCGAGTTGGCATTAAGCGCTGACTCTCCCCTCCGTAGGCCATCGACTTCGATATCTTGGTCGAGAGACTACGAGATCTCAAGGCAGGGTACGTCCATCATGCTCGACCTCGTCTCGGCCTAAGCATAGAGCACTAATGTGCCGTAGAAAGCGTGCTGAGATCCCCGTATACTCCTTCTCGAAGCACCAGCGCCTAGATCAAACCACATCCATCTACTCGCCTCATGTCCTCGTGCTGGAAGGCATTTTCGCTCTCTACGACCCGCGGGTTCTCGAGTTGCTCGACATGGGAGTATGTGGAACGCGTCCAGTTCCCAGTTTGCGTATCCATGTTGTGCTCACACTTCATGCCAGATATACTGTGAAGCCGATGGAGACACATGTTTGTCACGACGAAGTGAGTACCCGTTCTCGTAGTCGTCCAATCATTGGCGTCTCATGCATCATGCTAAGACGTATTGAACCGCAGTTGTTCGCGATGTACGAGAGCGGAGTCGTGATATCGAAGGCGTGATCAAGCAGTGGTTCGCGTTTGTCAAGCCCAATTTCGAAAAGGTGAGCTTTGCGGTAGGACAAAGTGGGTTGGGCAACATGTATTAAAGCCTTTTCCAGTTCGTTGAGCCTCAACGAAAAGTGGCCGACCTCATTGTTCCCAGAGGAATTGAGAACCGCGTGGCTCTGGGTAAGCTTCCATTACCAAGAGTCTATTGGGGGAAGAAATTAATCCAGATGCAGAGATGATGGTCCAGTTCATTGAGAAGAAGCTCTTTGAAAAGTCACGACACCATCGCGAGGCCCTGTCTCGATTAGAAGCTGCTTGTAAGGAGTCGCCGCTGTCAGATCGGGTGGTGGTGCTTCATGACACAGCTCAACTCATGTTTATGATGACGATCCTACAGGACATTGACACGTCCGCAGAGGATTTCATCTTCTACTTTGACCGGTTGGCCAGCCTCATCTTAGAACAGTAAGTTCTCTCTCACTCAGTAATTCAGATGAGAGAATGGCTGACATGGACGTAGGGCCCTTAATAATGTCCAATTCAAGGAGGTAACCATAGAAACTCCACAGGGATACAACTACCGGGGATTGGAGCCCAAGGGCGAAGTGTGCGCTGTGATTGTGCTTCGGGGCGGCTCAGCGTTTGAGCCGGCACTGCGCAAGACGATTCCCGATTGTCGAACCGGTCGGCTGCTAATCCAGTCCGATTTCTCGACAGGAGAGCCGGAACTTCACTATCTGCGACTTCCGGACGACATTGACAAGCAAGAGAGCGTCCTCTTATTAGACACGCAGATGGCCAGCGGAGGAGCGGCTCTCATGGCGGTGCAGGTTCTCGTGGACCACGGAGTTGCTCAAGACCGCATCGTTTTGGCGACGTACTCGGCGGGCAAGGTTGGACTACACCGACTGACTTCTGTCTTTCCCGAGATCACTGTGGTGGTTTGCAGCATGTCAGACACGCAGGACGAGCGATGGGTTGAGCGAAGATATTTCCGATGCTAGATGAGCACTGCCTGCTTCCAGGCTCTGTAATGGATTTGTTTTGGTTCATTAGCATAAACTGAGATTCGCTAAAAATGCTTGGCTCGTTGGGTTTCATCAGGCGCCTCTTCAGATATACGCCCCGCGCCTCGGCTCGGTTTGCCCGAGCCAGGCGGTTAGCATGCATGCATCAATAACGAAAGCAGATAAATTTTCCGTGAATGGTCCTTTTGACCAAGAGCGCGTGCCAAAAAATTGGAGTCTTGAGGATCTAGCGAGTTTGCGGCATATCAAAACAGATCCGATCTGTCCGAAGACGCCGTCATCGCAGGATGCAGGGTATGTTACACATGCCGTGGTGACAAGAACGTTGGGGTGCACTTTTCTCATATGCAGCAAGGGTGCAATCGCCGGTGAGCGGCCGAACGCCCGGCTAGGCATCTCTGGAGAAGGTCAGTCCATTGAATCCGATCGTTTCGGAAACGTCTCGGTGATGATGAATTAGGACTTGAGACCGCGGCCAGAGAAAGGCGAATTAGGTGGGAATTAGGTAGAGGCATCAGTGTCCATTCGTCGTCGTCATCAATGGCAAGGGGACGGACGGTTACAGCATCAACTAAGACTTACACAATCAATTGTGACCAAGAAATGCAATCGATCCGCAAGGAGCCCAGCTCTCGCTGGATGCTCGGTGGGGTCGCCGATGCTCGGTGGAAGCCCTCCCTGTAACAAGCTGCAATGACGTAAAGTGTAGGCGCCGCATTCATAGCATTCGCGCATTGTGTGTTGTCAGTCTGGCCAAGGGAAGGTGCTGCTCGTATGGTTCCTGCCATACCTCACCTTACCCAGCCATTTTCTTCGGGCAGGAACAAACCACCATCTTGTAAACTTCGACTTCCTTTATTCCTCACCCAAGCTCCAATTCCTGAAGGTGATATCTCCTCTGCTCTCTTCACACCTCTTTCTTCGACTTGACATCTTCAACTCGCCATCGCGCCGAAACATCCCCCGCCACTTCCGCGTCGGTGCGACATGGTGAACTGGCGCTAGCTCGAAGCATCCCCTTCAGCTCGATCCTCCCATCTCCTCCGTAACCCCTCGTTCGCACCATCCGAAGTTCAATCGCGCGTTCTTGGAGCCAGAATCATGCCTGCTACGCCTCTGACCTCGATGCGCCTCTACCGGGCGGGCCACTCAAAGGCCTTCGCCAGCTCACGACACGCCACATCACTCCTCTCCCAGCAACACACACCTACTCAGGTGCGAACTTTCGTCAAGCTTCCCGCGACTCGCACTACTACCCTGAGCGTTGCCTTTCGTCGACTTCCCTCCAACTACTTCGTGCGAGCTCTCTCGGGAAAGCCACTCCCTCAGCGCAAGTCACGAATCCTCAACTTCTGCTATCGCGGCGCCGCATGGATTGGCACTACATTGACCGTCTTTGGTGTCGGAGTCTTTGCCTTCTTCATATATGATGCGAGCACCTACAAAGAGCACCCTACCCATAGCGACATTGACGTCTCGGGCCTCGCCCTCCAGCCGCGTCGAGGCGGTAAAAAGAACTTGCCTATCGCCCAAGTTTATATTGACGACGATGATTGCGTGGAGAAGCGTCAACTCAAGGAGAAGCCCCATCTTGTCATTCTTGGTGGTGGGTGGGGAGGCGTTGCCCTTCTGAAAGAGCTAAATCCCAATGACTACCATGTCACAGTCATATCCCCTACCAATTACTTCCTCTTCACTCCCATGCTGCCTTCGGCCACAGTCGGAACCCTCGAGATGCGATCTCTGGTTGAGCCGATCCGCCGTATCCTGAGTCGAGTTCGGGGTCATTTCATTCGCGCCCGTGCCGAGGACGTCGACTTCTCTAACAAGCTAGTCGAGGTTTCTCAGCTGAATGCTCTCGGAGAAGAGGTCAGGTTCTACGTTCCTTATGACAAGCTGGTGATCGCGACGGGATCTACGACAAACCCTCACGGCGTAAAGGGCCTCGAGAACGCACACTTCCTCAAGGATATCAACGATGCTCGCATGATTCGCAATAAGATCATCCAGAACCTTGAGCTTGCATGCTTGCCGACGACCCCAGATGAAGAGCGAAAGCGCCTCCTCTCGTTCGTCATCAGTGGTGGAGGGCCTACCGGCGTCGAGTTCGCCGCCGAACTCTTCGATCTTCTGAACGAAGATCTCACAAGACATTTCCCTCGACTCCTACGCAATGAAATATCAGTGCATCTGATCCAAAGCCGCAGCCACATCCTCAACACTTACGATGAGACCGTCTCCAAGTACGCCGAGGACCGCTTCGCTCGCGACCAGGTGAACATTCTTACCAACTCTCGGGTCAAGGAGGTCTTGCCCGATAAAATCATCTTCAGTCAAAAGATGGAAGATGGCAACGTTGTAACTAAAGAGCTTCCAATAGGGTTTTGTTTGTGGTCCACGGGCGTCTCTCAGACCAAGTTCGCCCAGAGACTTTCCGACCAGTTGGGGAAAACGCAGAATAACCGCCACGCTCTTGAAACAGACACACATCTTCGCCTGAATGGAACTCCCCTGGGTGATGTCTACGCCATCGGCGATTGCTCCACAGTTCAGAACAACGTTGCCGACCACATCATCACCTTCCTCCGCTCGGTGGCTTGGAAACGAGGCCATGACCCTGAAACCATCCAGCTGCACTTCAGCGACTGGCGCGATGTTGCCGAAGATGTCAAGAAGCGATTCCCTCAGGCCGTAGGCCATCTCAAGCGTCTCGACAAGCTCTTTAGGGAATTCGACAAGGACAATTCTGGCACCTTGGATTTTGGCGAATTGCACGAGCTCCTCAGCCAAATCGATAGCAAGTTGACCTCGTTGCCGGCCACAGCTCAACGCGCCCATCAGCAGGGTCAATACCTTGCGCGGAAGTTCAACAAGATGGCTCGCATCTCTGAGGGCCTCCGCGTGAACGATATCCATGAGGGAGACGTTGATGCCGCTGTCTACAAGGCGTTTGAGTATCGGCACCTCGGCAGCCTTGCCTACATCGGCAACTCGGCCGTCTTTGACCTCGGCGACGGTTATAACTTTGCCGGTGGTCTTTGGGCTGTTTACGCATGGCGATCCGTCTATTTTGCCCAGAGCGTGAGCCTCCGAACGCGAATCCTAATGGCCATGGACTGGGCCAAGCGTGGCCTGTTTGGTCGAGGTATGTCCAGTCTTATTTTTGGGCGTCGTATGCTAACTCTAGCCTAGATTTAATGAGCTTTTAAGGGGACAATAAAACCGCAAGAGAAGGGGAATTGTTTGGTTTGTTTCAGGGGCGTTGCAGGAAGCAGGGGACACGACTGGACGAATGCACCGTACCAGACTTTACAGATTTCTCATGATGTTCTTTTGTTTGGCCCCCCAGTCCTATAGGAATGGACTTGTGAGATTGTATCGCATCTATCTGTATCACATCTTACCTTTTCCATGTACATAACTGCGAGAACTGAGAATCTAGAAGGGTAGATGGGCATTGTACATGCATAACCGCATAAATAAATAGTATAGCAAGATAAGAAGAGCCGTAAAACATTTTTTGGTTCCGCTAAACTCCAACAACGTTGCCTTTTGTCTACTCGCCAGCCTATATCGTGAAATCCTTGTACGTCCACTTCTCCGTGTACTTTCCGCGAACCTGCCTCTTAAAGGGGAGATGCCGACGGCTCTCGACCTTGCCGCGTATGAGCATGCTGCGGTACCGGTCCTTGAGCAGGTTGCCTTCGGGTTTGAGCAGGCGCAGCGACTCCTGCAGCTCGTCGGGGAGGACGAGCTCGAGGTCGTTCTCGGGCAGCTTGTACTTGCCCAGGCGCTTGCGGCGGAGCTTGCGCTCCTTGAGCTCGGCCACGGCCTCGTCGTCCTCGGACTCGACGGCCAGGATGAGCTGGCGGTTGCGCTCGTCCTCTTCGACTTCTTGGGCGATCTCGCTGATGCGGTGCTCCTGGCGGCGCTGGGCCTTGATGGCGGCCTTTTGCTTCGCGAGGCGCTCGTCCTCCTTGCGGCGCTTGATGCGGTTGCGCTGGGCCTGGGTCTTGCGCTCCGGCCGCTTGGCAGCTGGCTTTTCGTCCTCGGCGTCGGTCTGGAAGCCTTCCCACTCGGAATCCTCCTCCCATTCGGACAGGTTTGCGCGGGCCTCGGCGGCCTCGGCCTCGGCGGCGGATCGGGCTACGGCTTCTTGCTTCTCCTGCTCCTTCTTCTCGTCCTCTAGGCGTTGGCGCTCCGCTTCGAGGGCCTTCTCGCTCTCCTCGGCCAGGCGCTCCTCGTAGTCGGTGAAGGCCGGGTTGTAGCTGTAGCCGCCGGCGGGCTTCTGCACGGCGGGCACGTGCTTGCCGTTCTCGAGGAGGGAGATGGGCTTCTGCTTCATCGACTTGGGGACTTTCGCTGTCTGCTTCTCGGCGATGAAGTCGTCGACGCCGGCCTCCTTGGGCTTGGGGGCCACGGCCCAGGGGTCGTACGAGGCGTCGCCGACCTCGACGGTGGCGGCGTGCTGGCCGTCGGCGACGCGTTTTAGGCGGGCGAGCTCCTTGTGCGAGACCCAGTCGGTTCGTTGGCGCTTCTTCGCGGGGATGACGCCGTTGGTGGTCTTCTCGCCAGGGCGCTTGCGCATGGGGACGGCGGGGACGGCGGATCGTTGGGCGATGATTTCGTCGGCCTTGAGGGTCTTCTTGGACCGTTTCGCAAGCGATTCGTCACCCTTGACGTCGAGAACGAAGAGGTCTTCAGAGGCCCTTTCTCTCACGACACCACTGTTCGCAATTGACTCGTCAGCATTTGTTCTTTTTGCTTCGCCGGTGCAAGGCGAGACGTTACCCTCGAATGATTTCCTCATTCAGCTGCTGGAGGCCTTGTTGCACTTCGGTGACATCGACATTCTTGCGCCATGCCTTCTTGCCCTTTCGCGAAGGCTGTTTGAATTGTTGAGGGGCCTCACCGCCCTCTACGACCTTGGACTTAATGACGGGCATGTTGACACTGAATCAATCTGTTTGCGAAGCCGAGATATCGTGTCGCATCCCAGGGAGTTGCTGGTGATCGATCTCAAACCAAAGATTAACTTATATGTGGTGGGGTGTCATGAATTTTTTAAGTGGATCATTCATGGGGACGGCCAATCATGGCAGAAAACGGCGTTCCCGCCATCTGTAATAAACAGCATCCGTAACAAACGGATTCAATATCTCTTATCAGCACGTGCCAAGGAAAAGAGGGAACGCCCAAGACGCTGGTGTCATAATTCGGAGCCAACACCCAAGCGCAATCTGGCCAGACTAAGCCTAAAAAGGCCGAGATTTCTGCGTACCTTCCTTATGACAACGAGTCCCACCGGAGCAAAGTACAAGTCCCTCTGCTCTGGGGATATAACGACAACCTCCTTTCCGATCTTTTGAATACTGGACACTCAACTCAACGACGCGAAACCATCACAACTCGGTCGCCTCTGCCAGATCCATTTCCTCGCCTCGCCTACGCCCCCAACGCCCCCAACGCCCGCTTCTCCGAACCATCCTATCCCGAATTCCCTTCGACGTGTCCCGCCTACGGCGACAGACAGCTGTCTCCATCCCGCAACTCGTTCCCCTCCCGTTCCGAATAACTCGACGCAACCGCGACAATGGCACAGGCCGGCGGATCCTACAATAACCCCTTGAAGAAGTTCAAGTGCGTGTCACTTCCCGCAAAACCGACAACGCCGTATCCCCATGGTCGCTAACAAACGATGGGCAGGCTGGTGTTTCTGGGAGAACAAAGTGGTACGTCAACATCGAGCTAACCGACGACCGAGTGCGGCCCTCGAGGCTCGACTAACAACAATCCTCTTCAGTGGGAAAGACGTCCTTGATTACGCGATTCATGTACGACTCCTTCGACAACATGTACCAAGCGACCATCGGCATCGATTTCCTGTCCAAGGTGAGCACCGTTTTGGATGGCGCGGTTGGGGCGAACGACGGGACCCGACTGACTCTCGATTCGTTTAGACCATGTATCTGGAGGACCGAACCGTACGACTGCAGTTGTGGGATACCGCCGGCCAAGAACGATTCCGAAGCTTGATTCCCTCATACATCCGCGACTCCAGCGTCGCTGTGGTCGTTTACGACATCTCCAGTATGTTTCCCCTGACTTGACCCCACCACCACTGCGCCCCCCATTCGACAACAGGCAGCCATATAACCGGTTTGCTTATACGATATGCCTTTTGCAGATGCCAAATCATTCCAAAATACCAAGAAGTGGATCGACGACGTCCGGGCCGAGCGAGGCAACGATGTTATCATTGTGTTGGTCGGCAACAAGACCGATCTGAACGACAAGCGAGAGGTCACCACGCAGCAGGGTGAGGAGGAGGCCAAGAAGAACAACCTAATGTTTGTCGAGACCAGCGCGAAGCTAGGCCACAACGTCAAGAACCTGTTCAAGAGGATAGCACAGGCTTTGCCTGGCATGGAGGGTACCGACGCCGCAGCGCAAGCCTCGAGCCAAAGTAAGTCATTCAGCACCGCCCCCGCCCTGATCATCTCTGTACTAATTGGATGGCAGTGATCGATGTCAAGACGAACACGTCTCAGCCCTCGCAAGAGGGGTGCGCATGTTAAATAGCCCTCCGCACAACCAAGTTCGGGATTGGAGTATAGGAGTATCCGGGAGGACAGGTCAAGCAGCGCCGCGAACGAGGCTGTTTTTGCGCTTCGATGCACAGGGAACAGGATATCAAGCATGGCGTGTGGATCTGAAGGGCGGGAGCTTGTATAATAACAACCAGGACTACGAGCCTACGATCGTTATATAAGAACACTATTAATGCCATGTCTTGTGGCTGTTTCCGGAGATGTTGAAATAGCATCGCCGTATTTTCCGGAAGGAATTGCTCGGCACTCGGAAGCAGGGAACAGGGTTATTAGCATGACAATCATTGTCTTCTCCTTGGTCTCGAGTCCTGATTATACTAGTAGGTATATTGAATTGTTCCGTGGCTTTGTACTTCTAAAGAATATGTCCAATGTGCAATGTCGACATCCATCATCGTCTATCTACCTAATAATATCGTTGCGCGGGCTTATCCTCGAGGACGTAAATCTTTGTTTGTTTAGGGTTGCTTTTTACTTTCATGACTTGCTCCGTTCTTCACTCTTTCATCCCTTCGTCTCTCAAGCGGCGTTTTGCACCTCGACCTCGCCGTTGGCCAAGCCAAAGTATGCGGCCACGGGCTTCTGGGCCTGGAGCTGCTTGCCCAGGGCGACGGCCTGGTCCCCGTTGAAGCCGTGGAAGAGGCCGATCTCAACGATGCCGGGCAGCTTGATCAGCTCGGCGGCCAGGGCATTGATCTCCCAGACGCCGTCCTTGCCGGCGCCGGTGACTTCGGAGGAGAGGTCCTTTTGCAGGAGCAAGGGTGGGAAGGGCGCATCGATGAGCCACATGCCGTTGTCGGTCACGCACTCGCCGGCTTTGCTGGGGAGGCCGGAGCGGACGGTCGGGGCCGGGGAGCCCATTTCGCGGAGGCGGATGAGCACATCGGGCGCGGCCATGGGGAGGACTTCGAGGGGGATGGTCTTCCAGGTTGTGCAGAGGCGAGGGGATTGTTTGCGGTAGTCTGTTTGTTGGGGTGGGCGTGTTAGTGTATCTTTTTCTTTACTGTTTTGGTGACGTCTTTTTTTTTTGTGTTGATGCGGGTGGGAGGTGTCATGATGTGATATCATGATATGACGCCCCGAGTAAAAAATTCCGGTCGACTCACCAGCAACAGCGACGAATTTCTTCGCAGCAACGGCAACCAGCTTCTCCTGGAACAGACACGCGCCGCCGCCCTTGATGAGGTTCAAGTCCTCGTCGACCTCGTCGGCGCCGTCAAAAGCGACGTCCAGCGCCACCGGCTTGCCGTCCACAACGGGCCGCTCGTCCAGGTTGGCCAGCGTCAACCCGGCTTTACGGATGAGGCCCTTGGACTGGCTCCCCGTGGGAATAAATGTCATGCCGCGGTAGAACTCGGGGCCCTTGCTGACGATGGCGTCGACGACGTAGACGACGGTGCTGCCGGAGCCAATGCCGACGTACTTGTACTCGGGGAGGAGGTGGTCGTTGACGGCCAGGTAGGCGGCCGACTTCTTGGCCGACTCGACGAGGGAGGGGGAGGAAGACATTGTTTCTTTTTGTGTGAAAGAATTTTGAGGAACCGGTGGGAAGGGAAGATGCTAGAGAAGGAATCGAATGAAGCTTTGGCACCACACGACGAGAGGTCTGGTGGTGAGGAGGGGTGACAGTGGCGGGGAGACGACTAACAACGGCGCAGGTGTAGGGTAGAGGAGCGACGAAGTCGTGTGATGGAAGGGAAGCGAGCGGCACTAGCAAAGAGGCAAAAGTTTCTGGAACTGATTCGGCAATATCGCCGAGAGGAGCGGTTTTGATGGTTTGGCGATTGGCACAACTGCGGTTGGGTCAGCAAGGAGAGAGAGAGAAAACAGTCAGACTTGTCGAAGAGGCTGTAGAAGGAACTCGAGCGAAATGACGCAGTTTGTAGTGGAGAGGGCTGACAGCCACTTTCATGTTGAATTTTTTTTTCTTTGCAAACCCGGTGACTATATGAGTGAAATAATGAGATAATAAATCAAAAACGGCCCGTGGCTATAGCTTCCCTAGCTGGGTTTCTGGAACTTGCTTGCGCGGTCGGGCAACCCCAAAAAACAAAGGACCGGAATTTGTAGAGCGAACCATGTGGTAGAGGGGCGATGCACGATAGGCGCGATCCGATTCTGTACCCGACGGATAGGGAAAACCTGATGTGACGGAAAACATGTGATTGAAGGGAGAGAAAAAAAATATGCACGCCATCAGCGAGGGAGGCATGCATGTCTCACAAAAAGGTTGGGTTGAAGTCCCAAGACGCGGGGAATTTGCGTTTTCCGTTTCTGTTCAAGCTTTAAAAAAAAAAAAAAAAAAAAAAAAAAAAGGATACAAATTCCGAGACGCTTTGCGAAAAGAAGGAACAAGCAAACAAACGACTGACCCTCGAAGAAACAACATGGAAAAAACCCTAAAATGCAGCTTCGTTGAGAAATCCGAAAATGGCGAAAAATGGCGGAAGGATTGGCTCCTGCTTAGTTGCTGCAGCTCCTCAGGTCGGAAGCATGCAGGAGGTCGGATCCCGGGAATAAAAGGGCTCGCATTGCCTGCGGCGATCGACATGGAAGTCTTTGCCGCGAGTTGCGACTGGCAAATGCCGAGAGCTTTTCGAGGGATTCCACCATCGAATCTCTGTCCACGTATTCTTACCTCGTATCGGGAACGAGGTTCTTGCTGGTGAACAATGTTGAGATTCTGTTATAGGTTTGACCTCGTCTGAATCTCGCTGATCCAAGGTCCTTTCTAAGCGAGTTCTGAGCAGAGGCACCACCTTGAGCTCAACCCGCGGGGCCGCCTTATTAAAGGTCACGACTTTCGCTGAGAGATTGGATTGACGAGGCCAATGCGGTCCTCTTATGGAGTTTTCTATCAAAGTTATCCCCCTCATGGTCCCATCACCGGTTCAGTACCTTATGGGGCTAACATATGAGCCTGTCTGGCGCAGTTGACGGCATTCCCCAACTAAGTGGCTTATGCGAATAGACTGACCAATCAGAGGAGGGGGCTATGTTAGGCCAGGAGGGCCTAGAAAGAATACATACCTCGCTTTTCAGACAAACCGAAAAATGAGCTCCCCTGAAGAGTTATCTCAACCAAAGCCTTTGATTCTCCAAAGCCCTCGAGGTCTTACCGAGAGGAGCCTGCTCTGCCTCACGTAGAGTGACGTGGGGGGCTGAATTCCTCCCTGGCACAGCCGCGCTAAGCCATTTTCGTCATGCGCCAGTAACGGTCGTGAAGAATCTAAGCCACGTGACCCGTTGCCTCGCTCGACCGCCCCCTCATTTGACTCGGTTGAGCCCGCGCCACTTTTCCTCGGGAGCAACGGATGTCCCGACATTGCGAAGTTGGATGGAAGAGGCGGAAATCATTCAGAGGGAGTCGGAAATGTGGGGGCTTACCTTCACCAAAGTTGATCAATTCGACAGAGACCCTGGCAGAGAACCTGGCTGCATCATTTCCGTCATCACCGCGTGTGTTGTTGGTTTCCTCTCATTCTCTCCCTCCTCGCAAACACCTCTTTTTCGCTCCTTTAATTTTCTAACTCTGCCTTGCCTTTCGCTGCTTCGAACCCAAACACCTCCGTCGCAACCGTTTGCGACCATCGCGTGACCGCCCTTTTTGTGCGACGAAACGAAGGGTGGGAGGATACCTAATATTAATTCACGTCACCCGCTCTGCGAATAGTCGGTTGAGTTCCCGCCGCCTCACCATGTCGAGATTCAGTAGACTGTACCTCCGGGTACCGAGGGTCAAGGTAAGCTGACAACAACGAACCCCGACGAGATGGGTGCAGTTCGACAACAATATGTCCACGGCGCGGAAGGGAGGTTGCTAACGCGCATCCTCAGAGCTTATTTGGCTTCATCAGCCTTCAGACCGGAACCGAAGTCATCTCCCTCGCCCTGATCCTCAACAAGGTCACTGGAGTATATGGCCTCCTCGCTATCCTGACCGGCTACCAGCTCTCGATGCTGCAGCTCACCACCTACGTCTACTCCATCGGCATCCTCGTCCTCCTGGTTTCCCTCATCCCCCACATCCGACGACAGAGCCCCTTCGAATGCCTAGCTTTGGCTTGGATCTACATCATCGACACCGGCATCAACATGGCGTACACTGTGGCGTTTGGCCTGGACTGGTATTTCGCGAGCCAAAGCAGTGACTCCCTGCAAACCCAGGCGACAAACCTGCCCAGCATCGTTGCCGAGGGTGTTCAGGGTCTCCGTCGCGAGACGGCCATCCACGGCAAGGTCGTGCCACAAGAAACAGCCACCAGCATGCTGCTGATCACCGCCTCCATGCTCATCCGGGTTTACTTCAGCTTTGTCATCATGGCTTACGCCAAGCAGGTCCTGCAAAAGTACATGCAGCTGATGATCCTGGAGGGCCCTGGAGTCGACGAGCAGGACGGCCCCTTCGCAGAGGATCTGCCCGACGGAGAAGGTCGCAAGGGCCGCCTTGGACGTCTGATGGTGTCTTGGGGCCACGGTTACTGGCTGGATCAACGGGATACCGACGAGTGGGCAGGCAACTTGGATCCCACCAAGCCAGGTGCTTTGGGTACGCTCTCTGGAGAGGTGTAATGCGAGGTAACGACAACGTGAAGCCCCCGGTTTCCGATGCGACGGCGGACGGGGATATAGTCTTGGCCGGGGGCTCGCAAGAAACGGCCCCCGAAGGCGTCATGGCCACTACATGGCGCCTCATGCATGACAACGCATTCACGTCCACGGCTACCCCGCTAGCACTGGGGATGGGTGTGCTTAATGATGGGTAATGGGATCTTGGTTATCGATGAGTGGCCCAGACCATTGTTTTTTTCTTTTCACGACAACCAACGATAGCAAAGCGGATGCGGGATCGTTTGATGCGGCAAAGGGGGCATTTTCACCACCAGCCGGAGTCCTTGGCCTGGAGTCAGCGCCACCAACCGGACACCAGTCCGGGGCGCGAGACGGAACACCAGATGAGGGCCGTACTTCGGCCGGCGGTCCCGGGGCAAATGCGGCGTGTGCGGCGAAAATGCGGCAATTGTACCACCGACGGCACCCTGCGGCCTGCGGCCTGCGACTTGCGGCTGCTGCCATGCACGTGGCCAGCGGTGAAAGTGGGAAATGGGCATTGCGTGATGCGGCGTGTGTGACTTGAGCGGGTAGAGGGGGGGGTGTCGGAGGGATCACTGACTATTTCTGGGAGGCACACAAGATCCATTGCGAGAGGCGTCTGGATGTCGATGCCTTTTTTGGTCTCTTTTGCTTTTGCATTCTGCTGGGCACGGCTGCCAGTTGGATTAATGGGAATGGGCGAGGGGGGTAATGAGAGGTGGTAATAGGAGACCGTAGCATATTGTACCTAACATGTCAGTACATATAGTAGCATTATTCACAACGGGCACCGCCTTGTT
Source organism: Thelonectria discophora (assembly GCA_911649645.1). Taxonomy (NCBI): domain Eukaryota; kingdom Fungi; phylum Ascomycota; class Sordariomycetes; order Hypocreales; family Nectriaceae; genus Thelonectria; species Thelonectria discophora. The sequence continues at coordinate 4,149,026 of CAJVRK010000012.1, forward strand.
ATCAATTACTGAGATCCAATGGGACTTGGACACCGAGAAATTTCCTCTTCAAGGCATTTTCTCGGGATTGAGTTGTGATGGCCCGGGTTCCGGAGATGCTAGCGGCGGCTGTTGATGGTTCAATTGAGATTTACGGCACTCACGCCTGGACAGTGCTTCGAGGGAGATTCAAACGAGAATTCCATAGAACAGCCAATGGCAATGATTCCTTTAATCAATCGTCATCCGGTTTGAAGTTGAAGTCCGTTGTCGGGAGCCCATGTTTGAGGGGTTGGATGGCGCAATTGTTACTTGTCCTCGGAGCGAGCATTTTCTCAACAGGACGATGAGCCGAGCTGTTCTCGGCCCAGGCATGTCTGACATGACAAATCGAGCATGCTGCAACGGATGATGCAAGCCCTGCAGCGGCACAAGACATCGTCAATGTCCTTCTCTTGTTCGTGTCTGCAACTGTCGATGGCACCATCGTTTTCAATGACCGGCGGACCGAGCGGTAGTCGGAGCAAGTCAAAATGGCCTTTGGAGGTGTGCGGGGAGTGGAAAGAAAAAAAGAGGCATTTCCTCGCGACCATTTGCGTGTGGACTGTTCCTTCTCGCGGGCCGTCGGTGGCCCAATGAGTGGTGCGGCCAGCAGGAAGTCGGGGTGGAGAAAAGGAAGGGCAAAAAAGGGCGTGGACTTTTTTTCGACCAAAAAGTCCCCAACCCAAAGGGCAAAAAGGTTGACCTGCCTGACCGGCACATTGAGGACGGCGTCGATTGGCTGGAGCTCTCTAGGCTGACCGGGGGCGGTCGCCAATCCCAGACAAATCCGAGAGACCCCATTTGTCATCGGTGGTCGCGGAGACGTGCGCCGAGGAGTTGGGGGATTTGCTTTGGCTTGTTCCAAGGAGCAGGTTGCGGTGTCGTTTTGCTGTGATGCCGCCTGCACTCCCAAGAAGGAAGCGCAGAGAAGAGCCCTAGGCTATTCAATGTGGGGTGGGTCCCGTCGCACCGTCCGGGGCATGTCATGTCCCGCTAATCGATCACGCAATCGTTGCCAAAGATTCATCAAGCGTCAGGTTTTTGGTGGTTTTGCTGTGTTGTTGATTCAATTTGGTGCCAGCGCGGGGGGAAAACTCGGCGCAATTGGTGACTCGTTACAGTCCCTCCAGAGGGTCAATTCTTCAACTGAGGCACTGTACCAAGTACCGTACCGTACCCCATGTCGAGGGGAAGGGGCGTGAAGGAAGACGGGCCCGAACAGTCCAGTCCATGCCGGGCAAGGCAAGAACTGCCTTGGGTCGTCCCTTTCCTTCGAAGCGATCCATTGAGAAGGTTGCCGTTAGAAACCAAACACCGAGAGCCCCGGAAGGGAAAGGAAAGGAAGAAAAAAAAATTGTTCTAAAGCAACACCCCCCCAACGAAGAGGTTCGCGTGAGCTTTGGGTCTCTCTACCCGTCTTGCTTTGGGGCCGGCTTCTCCTCATCAACCTCCTCCTTCGCACTCCCTTTCCCTTTTCTTCCTACTCCCTCCTTCTTTTATCCCTTCTCTCCCTCCCGAGTCCCCCTCACCTGTTCCCCCCAGACATCGAAACAGGTTGCTGTGCTGGAGAACCACGACCGGGTCACACCATGGACGCCGCTTCCCAGCACCAGATTCAGACGCCCGAAGAGGCTGGTGAGTGTCCCTCTGCACTGTTCCCGACTTTGTTTGCTTCCATTGAGCCCATTGAATTCTTGGGTAGTTGTGGAAGGTGCTCTGTGAGCTTACGGAATGGAGTGGGTGGTGATGGCCGCAGTCTCGGAACATCGTCCTCTCGGCTGCATCGTCAAAAAGTCTTGGACTTTGAAAGTGGCGGGAATGGCGACATCACCACGCCCAATTTCGAGATCAACACTTGCAAGCGAGGGCCCAGAATCACAAATTCGAAGAAGAAAACAAAAAAAAAAAAACAAATGCAGATTGGCTAACAGAACCTTCTTCACCCTGCAGTCGCAAGAATCGCCTACCTCTCTAGCGATGTCATCGTGTCCGTCCAGCCTGCCATCGGCACCGACTCCGAATTCTCGACACATCTGAAGCGATATTCCGGTCGCAAAGACCACGGACTCGTCGCGCAGAGCGCCGATTCAGTCCCGGAAGTAAGCCAAAATACCTGCCGACTTAAAAAATGAACCCCTCCCCCTCACTCCAATTGGTCTCCGGATGGTCCCCAAAAATGCAACAATTTCACTGGTTGGTGTTGCGTGCCTGCGTCGGCTCGTCGGCCCCTCCCACATTCCTGCTCCCTGAAGCTGGAGACGGCGAGGGCATGACGCACGAGCAACCGAACCAACAAGTCTTGTTCATATTGGGAGACATGGTGCGAGGGCATCGCGACGACAAAATTGAGGGGCGAGAAGCCAAAAAAATCGAGGTGCTGACAGCTAGTTTCTAGATCGTCCCAGTCCGACACAATGCCGACCCTCTGCTTTCCGTCTACACCCCCATCCGCTCCGGAAAGCTCGTCTCCGTCACCACCACGTCCAACATCCTCCTCCCCGCCGTCTCTCACCTCTACAAGTTGGCCAACCACCCAGTAGTCCTCCACGTCTCTCTCCAACCTAGGACATTCGCCGACTACTCCGTCATCACCGCCATTCGCAACTCAGGATGGACCTTTGTTCAGTCAGAGACCCTGCAAGAGGCTCAGGATATGGCTCTGACCGCCCATGCCCTGGCCATCCGCACCGGCAAGGGTGTCGTCCATTTCTTCGCCCCCTCTACCTCTGCCAATGACAAGCCAATTGCTGTTGAGGACGCAGCAGTCGTTCGCGACGTTATCGACATTGACAGCGTACGACGATTCCAGGCCGGCTCCATCTCTGGCTCGGGCATTTACGCCGATGATGGTCATATCGCCGTCTCATCCGACCACGATGTTGCCGCGAGCAGCAAGGTCGATACCCTGAACGGAACCAGTGTCAATGCCTCCAAGGCTGCTTCTGCTGGCACTTCGGTCAAGTCGAGCCAGGATAGCGAGGCCACCACGCCAACCGCCGCGAGCTCATCGGTTGCCACCACCGTCGAGACCGCCCCTCCTCAGGTTACGTCCGAAGACATTTACAAGTGTGCTTCCCGCATCTGGGCTCAGATCAAGTCGGCTCTCGGCCGATCGTACAATGCTTTTGAGTACTCTGGTGCTCCCAATGCGGAGAACTGCCTCTTCATCTTCGGCTCTGATGCCGGCACTTTCGCCGAGGCCATCGATAATGCTCGTCCCGACGAGGTGTTCGTGAACACCGCCATCCTCACACCCCGCCTCTACCGACCTTGGATTGGTTCCAGACTTGTTGAAGCCGTTCCCAGCTCTGTTAAGAGAATTGCCGTGCTTGAGCAGATTCAGCGCAAGACGACGAAGTGGGGTCCTCTCCTGATTGACGTCCTGACCTCGCTGAAGAGCGGTCCTGGCGGCATTCAGACCATTGTTGGCCACCAATTGGGATACATTGCCCCCGAAACCGTCACTCAGGCTCTCCGTGGAGTGCTCCAGAACCTCACTGCCGAGAAGCCCATCCAGAACCTCGAGGTTGGTAAGAAGAGTGCCTACAAGGAGCCTACTGGCTACGATCTTGCCGCACCAAAGCTTGAGACCGCCTACAACAAGATCCTTGATCAGCTCTTCGGCAAGCGAGTGTATGTCGCCAATGCTATTAAGTCGGCGACCACTGGTCTTTCCGCCACTGTCGCTGCCAGCCCTGAGTTCGGATTCGGATCTCTTTTGGCCCGTAAGGAGCGTCGTAGCCAGTTCGTTGCCGAGGTTAAGGCCGCTGCCACGAGTGGCGAATTCATCACGGATGCTCCCAAGAGCTGGCTGGCTCGATGGGCCATGAACGCCGAGGATGCCGCCAAGTCGACTGAGATTGCCGACGATGTTATCGCTCGTCTCGAGACTGACGGCTCTTCGGCCGCCGCCAAGCTCCTTACTGCCAAGGGCCTCTTCCGCAAGGAATCTCTCTGGCTCACTGGTTCTGACGCCTGGGCTTACGATATTGGCAACTCCGGTGTTCACCACGTCCTGGCTTCCGGCGAGAATGTCAATATGCTTATCATCGACTCGACTCCCTACTCCGAGCGAGCTGCGGCTGAGGCTAACCGACGGAAGAAGGATATTGGTCTGTACGCGATGAACTTTGGCAATGTCTACGTTGCCTCCACCGCCGTCTACAGCTCCTACACCCAGGTTCTGCAGGCTCTCCTCGAGGCCGACAAGTTTGACGGTCCCTCAGTTGTCCTTGCTTACCTCCCCTACTTTGGCGAGAGCGATTCTCCCTTGACTGTTCTTCAAGAGACCAAGAAGGCTGTGGATGCCGGCTACTGGCCCTTATACCGCTGGAACCCCGACAATGAGAAGAAGGGCCTGCCCAACTTCTCGCTCGACTCGGAGCTGATCAAATTGGAGCTCAAGAAGTTCTTGGCCCGCGACAACCAGCTCACCCAGCTCATGAACAAGGAGCCCAAGTTCGCCGCTGCTATTGCCCAGGACTTTGGATCTGAGGTCCGGGCTCAGCAGAAGCGCAAGGCCAAGGATGCCTATAACCAGCTTCTCGAAGGCCTTCTGGGCGCTCCTCTTACCATCCTCTTCGCCTCTGATAACGGAAACGCTGGCACCGTTGCCAAGCGCCTTGCCAACCGTGGCCGTGCCCGCGGCCTGAAGACGGCCGTCCTTGCCATGGAGGACTACCCTGTCGAGGATCTTCCTTCTGAGGAGAACATTGTCTTCATTTCCTCCACCGCTGGTCAGGGTGAGTTCCCCCAGAACGGTCTGCCTTTTTGGGATGCTATCAAGGACAACACCGATCTCGATCTGGCCACCGTGAACTACTCCGTCTTTGGTCTGGGCGATAGCCACTACTGGCCCCGTAAGGAGGACAAGATCTACTACAACAAGCCTGCCAAGGATCTTGACCGTGTCTTGACCAACTTGGGTGGTAAGCACCTGTGCGATGTTGGCCTTGGTGACGACCAGGACCCTGATGGATACCAGACTGGCTACAGCGAGTGGGAGCCTAAGCTCTGGAAGGCTCTTGGCGTCGACAATGTCGATGGCCTTCCTGAAGAGCCCGCGCCCATTACCAACGAGGACATCAAGTTGGCCTCCAACTTCCTCCGTGGTACCATCTTGGAGGATCTCAAGGACACCTCGACTGGCGCCATCTCTGCTTCCAACCAGCAGCTCACCAAGTTCCACGGCACCTACATGCAGGACGACCGAGATGTTCGAGATGAGCGCAAGGCCCAGGGTCTCGAGCCCGCCTACTCTTTCATGATCCGATGCCGTCTGCCCGGTGGTGTTTCGACCCCCAAGCAGTGGATTCAGATGGACGACATCGCCAACGATCTGGGCAACCAAACCATGAAGCTCACGACTCGCCAGACGTTCCAATTCCACGGCGTCATCAAGAGCAAGCTCAAGCCCGCCATGCAGGCCATCAACCGTTCCCTCATGGACACCCTTGCCGCTTGCGGTGACGTGAACCGTAACGTCATGTGCAGCTCTCTCCCCACCGAGTCCGCCTTCCAGAAGCAAGTTCACTCCTACTCGACAAAGATCAGCGAGCATCTTCTTCCTTCCACCTCAGCCTACCACGAGATTTGGTTGACCGATGATGACGACAAGAAGGTCCAGGTTGCCGGTGATGCTGTGCAGGACTTTGAGCCTCTGTACGGTGCCACCTACCTTCCCCGAAAGTTCAAGATCACCATCGCCATCCCTCCCCACAACGACACTGATGTCTACGCCCACGACATCGGCCTGATTGCCATCAAGGCCGAAGACGGCAGCCTGGCTGGCTTCAACGTCCTTGCTGGTGGTGGTATGGGTACTACTCACAACAACAAGAAGACGTACCCCCAGACTGGCCGCATGTTCGGTTTCTGTAAGCCTGAGGATGTCCACATCGTGTGCGAGAAGATCATGCTTGTCCAGCGCGACAACGGTGACCGCAAGAACCGAAAGCATGCTCGTCTCAAGTACACCATTGACGACATGACGGTTGAGGTTTTCAAGGCGACGGTCGAGGGACTTTGGGGCAAGAAGTTTGAGAAGGAGCGTCCTTTCCAGTTCAAGAGTAACGTCGATACCTTCGGCTGGGTCAAGGATGAGACTGGTCTCAACCACTTCACCCTCTTCATCGAGAACGGTCGTATCGAGGATACTGCTGACTTCCAGATGAAGACTGGCCTGCGTGAGGTCGCCAAGGCCCACAAGGGCGAGTTCCGTCTCACTGGCAACCAGCATCTGATCCTCAGCAACGTTGCCGACGAGGACCTCGACGCCATGAAGGAGCTGCTCAAGAAGTACAAGTTGGACAACATTCAGTTCTCTGGCCTCCGTCTCAGCTCATCTGCCTGTGTCGCCTTCCCCACCTGTGGTCTTGCCATGGCCGAGTCGGAGCGATACCTCCCCGTGCTCATCAGCAAGCTCGAGGGCTGCCTCGAAGAAGTCGGTCTGCGTCAGGACTCCATCGTCATGCGCATGACTGGCTGCCCCAACGGCTGTGCCCGACCCTGGCTCGCCGAGGTGGCCTTTGTCGGCAAGGCCTTTGGCGCCTACAACATGTACCTCGGCGGCGGGTACCACGGCCAGCGCCTGAACAAACTGTACCGCCAGAGCATCAAGGAGGATGAGATTCTCTCCATCATGAAGCCGCTGCTCAAGCGGTACGCCTCGGAGCGCGAGGAGGGCGAGCGCTTCGGCGACTTTTGCATCCGCGTTGGTGTCATTACTGCCACCACTGACGGACGCAACTTCCACGACAACGTGAGTTTTCATGACTGATTTTTTTATGTCCACTCGTGCTGACTTGACATGTAGATTCCCGAGGACGAGGAGGATGAGGAATAAATGATGACGTTTGGATAAAAATCAAGGGAAAAGTGGGCGTCTTGTTGTGAAGTTGGCACGTTTGTTTGTTTGTTTGGCATCATCTGTTTAGGCCAGGCGCATTGGTTGGCAATTTATTCCCGCGTAGGAATATCTTTTGACAGGATATCTATTTTCTGTTCATTTTGGATATACGACGTTTTTACCGCACATAGATTTACTTGCATCTCCTCTGCTTGGTGACTGTAGGCCAGAGTCACAAATTAATCAATAAGCAGGGGGTATAACATCCTCATATTGTAACTTTCCTGTATAAAAAAAAACCCAAAACGCTTCAAAACCCCGAACCCTCCTCTCAAACAAAATCCAGATACAGACGTGCCAATTTTCATCTCATGCAAGACATTAATAAACAACGTTTTTCCGAATGTCAGAATCCCATACACCGTGAGACATGAATGCAAGTTGCCAACCCCGTAACTCCAGTACCGTGATGTATCATACATAAGCCAAGCGTGGCCCCCCTTTAAACGCCGTGGAAAAACCGAAAAGATTATCGTAACAATAAGAGACAAGACACCCCAGTCAGCACCAGGCCTAGCTCTTGAGTTGGGTGCCGACGCTGCTCATCTTGTCGCTCACACGGTCGCTGACACTTCCCCACCACCTAGGCGCCTTGAGAGCGAAGCGCACACGGCCCTCGACTATCATGTTGATGAGGTTGAGGATGGCAAATGTCGTAGAACCGATGGCGCGGAAGACGGCTAGGGACGCCACGCTCCACAGGATGAAGCGCAGGTAAAAGTTGTCGCCGATCCCTTTGCTGCTGTAAATCTCCGAGACGGCCATGCCGAGGATGCCGTTGGCAATCATCCACGACAACACCATGTAAGTACGGACGCTCTTGTAGTAGTCTTCCTGCATCTGCGCCTCGCTGACCGGCTTCTCAGGAACCTCGAGGCGGTCACGGAGGTTGCGCAGCGCCTCGTCGTAGCCGCTGTCGATATCAAGCTGTTCGCTGGGCATCTCCAGCTCGACCGTCTCGCCCTTACCCACAGCACCACCCAGATCAGTCTTCATGACATTGTCACCCTTGGTACCCCAGGTGACGTCGTGCGTGTTGCAGAAGGCGTAGACCTGTAGGGTGCAAATGTAACTGGGCAAAAGGACGAAGTACTGGGCCGAGGACGTGACCATGTGCCAGGGATCGAGATACATGATGGACATGATGAAGTACATGCCGACAGTCGACAGGATAGAGACGATGAGGTTGGTAAAGACGTTGTTGCCGACTGATATATCGTCATCGTTTGCTGTGAGTTGTCGAACAATGATGTAAATGGTTGCAAAGGATGTGTAGATCATGATAACCGCGTAGACAATCATACTGATCAGGTACAACTTTTTCGCACCTTGGGGTCGATTGCCGAGCGATAAGATGAACTGCGTTGCTATCAGAAGCACACAGGCATAGCGCAAAATATGGAAGATGACGTTGCCGATGCCATGGCCGAACGGATCAATCTTCTTGTCCGTTAGACCGCCGGCGACGAAATAGAATGTGAGGTAGAAGTTGGCCAGAGAGAAGTAGGTGAACATGAGTTGAATGAACTGGTAGACGAATTCGATGTGCAGCAAGATTTTGCGAGCCAACGTGTGATCGGTTGCCCAGACTTGCTTGTAGTGAACCAGGGAGTAGACGGCGGCGAAGAAAGCTCCATTGAGCCATCTTCGTCGTTGAGAGATAAATTCGGGAACCGTGTCTGGCAGGTAGTTAGTAATTTATACACAGGCGTTGATAAGAGAGATTTGACTCACCAGGCACATCAGTCTCACCAGTACATCCTTTGACATACTTCAAGACCCATCTCTCGCCTCGTTTGGCAACCAGCTCCCAGCAGAGAATGCGATCCTCGGCGAGATACATGTTGGCCGTGAAAACGTCGGCATGTTGTCCATGTAGAGTCTCTCCTTTGAAGTACTGGCTCAAGGGTCCATGTCCAGTCTCATCGTTTTGGAGAGCGTGGAATCGATAGGCACTCAGGGCACCCGGGAGCACAGTGATGTAGCCAAACACAGACTCGAGGGGTTTATCGAGAATGTTTGACATCTTATACTCGAAGTTTTGAGACGCGACGAGGGGGTTGAGCAAATTGGCGCCCAATCGCCCCTTCATTGCTTTGATCTCGCCACAAGCTCCCGCAACATTAGAGTCGGTATCAAAGGCCTTCCAAAGGTGGTAGAGCGAGTTGTGGCCCGGTCGAGTGCCAACATCCAGCAAGATGCAGACGTTGGGGTTGAGGGCCTTCCCAAAGGCATTGAAGAACCATCGATGCGAGTTGAGTTTCCGCTGGTTCTTCTCCTTCAGGCAGAAAATCAGCTGGCAAGGCACGATGCCCTTTTCGGCACCCTTGAACTTGAGATCCGAGTCGAGAGAGACCTGGGTCGTGTATTCGTAGACGTGAGCCTGGACGGCGCGGTTGTTGACAAAGTTCTTGGCGATACCGTCCTGGTAGACTCCCATAGCAGCGAGGGCATCGAGCGTCCGGGGGTGAATCTTTTCACGGCCATCGGACACAATGCAGACGACAATCTTCTCCCAGCCCGAATCACCCCAAGTGCGGGATCGGGATCGAGAGCAGAAGTGAGAGATGTTCTTCATGACAGCGTGCATGGTGCGAGTGAAACCTATTTCGTCCTCGTTGTACATGGTGATGCAGATGAAGAGCTCTGTCTCGCGCATGGTCTTACCAATGCACTGGCGGAGCTTGTACCCTCTGTCCACGAAGTCGTCGGGGTCACAAGTGACAGCGGTATATCTCATGTGGGTGAACTCGACTTCGTTTCGTCGAGGCAAGAAACTGTAGAGAATGGTGGGAATTTTACACTCCAAGACCAGCTCACCGTTGATGAGTTGAACCTCCTTCCTTGACATCTGAGGAGCGCGAACGCCTCTCCGCTGTTGAGCGCCGTCGGGAGCTGGTCCGTAGTGTTCCACCTTGTCATAGTCACTCATGTCCTCGTTGAGTGTGTCCTGAGAATCCGAGGATAGGTATGAGTCACGATCCACATGGTGAGGTCGAGCATCGCTCAAATCCGATTCGGGACCGAAAACATCGTCGTCATCCAGGCTGCTGAGGGGGATGGAGACGGTGGCATCGTCTGCAAAAGCCTGCGAGTTGCGAGGACCGGTCGAAAAAAGCGGCGCGGGCGGAAGTGGTCGACGGGGGCTTCCACCGTATCTAGAGGCCGGAGTTCCTGGCCGAGGGCTGCCATTAAGATCCGAAGGCTCGTAGGTGCTTGCGGGAGGTGGCATAGCAAATTCTGATCTCGTAAAGTCTGACAGACGCGAAGAAGGCGTCCATAGTCGTATAGGAGAGCCTTCTCTGGGTATGTAAGGCATGTAAGACGAGTCGGGGGGTCCCATGGGAGGGGCATCGTCGACGATAGAAGTCGTTAATGGGGGCGAAGAACGGAAGCTGCTTTGGTAGTTGAGGTTCCTCCTGGGAGTGCGAAGACTGTCGGAAACACCTTGTGAGCTTACACTTTCGATTGGCGACAATGGTCGCCCATGCGGTACAGAGGGGCAGTTCAAGCCGCGCCTTCGGAAGACGTTGCGGCGTCGTTCGCTGGCGCCGTCAGGAATCTCCGGAAGCTCTCGAGCCATGTCTAGCAAGGGGAGCTTTCTTTCCGGATCCCGTCTTTGGCGATGCAACTTTGCAAAGAGAACGTTTGAGAGGCGCTTGCTGGGCGATCTGGATGGGGAAGCTGTGACGGGGAGGGCGAAGTCTGCTTTCTTTCTTTTCTTGTCTTCCAAGTTCTCGGTGTACTCGGAGGGTCGAGACGAGTCACCTTGGCCTGAAACTGGCTTTGATGACGGAGGCGTTGTAAAAGAAGGTGGCGGGATCGAGACAGACGGCCCAAGGAGAGAAGCGGATGTCTTGGGAGGGGCTGGGGATGGGCATTGTACATACGGTGAGGTGTCATAGGGCTCTTCGTTGGACGTCAACAACCGAGCGGCGGCGGCATTTTGGCCAGTGGGCGTGTGCTGGAGATCATCTTCGTCGTACGAAAGTAGACTATAGTCCGGTGGACGTGAGGGCATGTGTTGCCCGTCCATGTCGGATGACTCGGCGGTTGGAATGTTTGCGCGGGTAGATGCAAGCGACGGGAGATGAGACGTTTGGACGGTTGGAATGAGTGTCGAAGCACGGCTTGCGACAGGTTGATGGCGCGCTGGGGACGTGAGGTTGACTGCGCGACGAGAGCAGAGCACCTGGCAACGTGGGTGAAGAAGTCGAGATGGACTCGAATGTGAGCTCTCGATGGTTGGTTGGAGGTGATATAGAGGTTACGAGGTTGAGCAGCTAGAGGTGCAGGTAATTGCAGGTAATTGAGCTGTGGTTGGCACCTTCCCTGGGAGTCGGTGGGGGGTGGGACTTGGGTGAGAAGCTCGGGGAACCCAAACATTGAGATTACGTAGGACCGTTGTCGGGGCAACGGGCTCGATGTCACTATGGAACTCACACAGCCCTTCGGGACCCTCGCATTAGTTATTTCCAGGACAGGGGCAGAGGAGCCACGAAAGGTACCACCACGTTGGTTAGGCGACTATAAGTAGCCCAATCCGTTAATTGCCATGTTCGTTAAAGATATTTAGAGGGGAATTCGGGGGGACGTTAGATTTGCCCAAGCTCCAACGCAGCCAAGCTCCAGCACTGTCTTAGCAATGTCTTAGCAGTGTCTTAGGTCGTTGCGGACAGAGTACAAATACACTGAGGTGGTGACGTGGTGAATGGTCCACTGATGGCTGCATTTCTTGGCCACCTGGCCAGCTATTCTTTCGTTGATACACAACATCACTCAAGCAACAGCACTGCACATGCTTGTCGCGGTGCTTCTGCACAGGCTCCCCTCATCCGTCTGGTCCTTGCTTGTGGGAACATGCGGAGCACTGCAAATCGTCCCGAGTCGATTGGAACAAATGAAAAGATATCAAAAGAAGCAAGGTTCCTCCTGTAGGGTACCTAGCCGAGGCCGCATAGAACGACACCATGATCGCCTGCAAATGGCACACAGCCACGATGCAGGCAGCAAGAGCAGGCAGAATGGATGACCCGTCCTACAGCAAAGTCCCCCGGCTAGCTGCGTTCTTTACGACAAACCTGGGCTTCTTTAACGGCCTCTGTCCACCACCGTCTTGCAGAACCAAGAAGCCCATCACAGAGACGTGGACTCAATCGCATCACGCCAGAACACAAGCATCCCCGCACCGCTACGAAGTACACACACACGGCCCCCGTCTCGTACTCGCTCCAGCGCATCGACAGCACTGATGAGAGCCTGCTGGACCTGTATCCGTATCAACAAGGGCATCGGTGTCGTCGCCCCAACCGCAGTGTACAACCCGTCCGACAGGAACTACTACTGCACTCGCCATCGATGCTGTGTTGGATATTGTACCGAGCCCCGAGATGAACAACTCCTGTGGTGGTGCGTTGATCACACTGGAGTCATTCCGACTCCGTCCGCCGTCAGGTCTGATTCCAGGCCTTCTGCCACCTCCTCGGCCTTCTTGGGGCCACAGCCAGTCAAGCCCGGAATATCCGCACCTCCAATCAAACCTCAATCGGTTGCCTGCCTCGGCTGCGGTGGCCGGCCATTTATATACACCGAGCCCATACAGGTTGGGGACAATGTCCATTATTGTCGGCGGCATCGGTGTACGCATCCTGGATGCGCAAAACCTCGGGCGAATGCCAGGCACGATGCCATCACTTGGACCTGCGAAGATCATAGGCCATCACCATTCGTAGCTCATCAGCCGGGGTCGACCAGGACAGCCCTCGAAACTGCCTCCGAGCCTCCTGTCACCGAACCTCCTGTTACTGAGATCTCGCAAACTCCTCAGAGACATTCCCGCGTGAGGTCCTTGTTTAGCTGGAAGACTCTCCTTTCAGGCCGCAAGGGGAGCCTTTCCTCGCCACCAAAGCCCGATGAGCCACCGCCATCCGAAATACTGGCAAGAGCTGAAACAATACTCAAGGCGGCGGCGGAGATAGCCCTCCGCGACGAAGCCTCTCCTCACCCCGACCCGGGTTGGCATCAGTGCCATGTGCCTGCTTGCCAGGAGCGTGTCCTCAGTGAAGAAGTCTGGGTGTGTCAGAAGCACCTTGACCAAGGCTTCTTCGATATCGATGATCCGCCTGGATATGTTGATTGTCCAGTGCGGTGAGACTAAGAAGGTGGTTCTTTGCTGTAGTGAAAGCTGAGAACACGGTATTAGAGCCCCAACACATTTGTAGATCGAAGTCAGAATGATAAAGTAGCACCAACCCTCAACGAGGTAGATCTCTAGAATGTCGATGCTTGGATTACCTTAGTATTAGGTAGTAGTAATTTGAGAGCTTGGGCAGTCACGACCTGGGCAAATCCATCACCCCTTCCTCAAAATGCAACCACGTTTGAGCAAGGGAAGGAGCTGAGCAACATAAGACTTTTCGCCATGGGTACCGAAAAATGCGTCTTCTCATCACCAAACATCCCTTTCCATCATCTAACCAACCCACCGTTTTTTAATATTCCGTTGCAGTCCAATCGCGCACAGTATTCATCACCATGGATCATGTCTCGAGATGGTCGCTAGATAGTCTCGAGCGCTCTCGAGCCATCATGGCGACCCAGCAAAACCCCCTTGGACACATACCCCAGGACGAAATTATTGCCGATGCCGATGACTTCGTTAATAAGAAGAACTTAACCGATAAGCGCCATCTCTTTCGCCAAGGGGCACTTCTGGCTAGAGTTTACAACTCTTCCAGAGGATTTGAATTTATCGGCACGCTATCAGAGACCGACAAGCGACTCCTTCGGTACGAAAGAGACCACCGCTGGGGCACACAACCAAAGATTCTATACTGTCTTTGTGCAGTGAGTGCAGGTTGTGCCGTTGTCCTGGGAATGGATCAAACCATCGTCACCACCGCCATGGTAGGTTTGTCCCTGGTTGTCTTTGAACTGCAGCTTACTGAATCTGACCAAGGGAACCTTCGTTTTAGACCTCCAGATCGACCATCCGATGATACAAGCTTGCATCAATGGAGCCCCATGTGCCTCCGCCGCCTTGATTGGAGGCTGGCTCAATGCCCCTCTGAACAAGTACTTGGGTCGGCGTGGCACTATCGCCCTCTGCTGCCTTGTTACTTCTGCTGCCGCCGTTTGGCAAGCGACATCCCCTGGTTGGAAATCTCTCCTGAGCGCCCGAATTGTTCTCGGCCTGGCCGTTGCCGTCACCTCGAGTACTGGGCCTGTTTATGCCGCCGAATGCGCTCCAAAGGACATTCGTGGCGCCGTCACCATGATGTGGCAGATGTGGACAGCCTTTGGCACCATCTTTGGACTTTCGGTATGTATAATCTTTGAGAAAATGGATACTTTTGGCCGTTGTACCCAATGGCGTTGGATGTTTGGAGCAACTGCCATCCCTCCCATGTTTGTCGGGTCGTTGATCTACTCCTTTCCCGAGAGTCCCAGTTGGTTCATGGACAGGGGAGACTTCAAAAAGGCCTTTGAGTCAATGGCTATCCTGCGCGGTAGCGAGCTTCATGCCGCGCGGGATCTGTTTCTTGCTTGGAAACTTCAGCAAGCCGAGGAGAAGACGCATACTCGGAAGGGCCATGCAACCGGCAGAGGATTCCTGACCATTCGACGCAACTAGAGGGCTGCGCAATCTGCTTGGTTCTGCATGCTGATGCAACAATTTTGTAGGGGTAGGTTTTTTCGAAGCTGTATGAAGTCGCGACGAAGCTGACCTTTTCATCAAAGTTAGTATTGTTACCTCGTTCGGCACGGCGATCCTAGCAGGTGCTGGTTTCCCTCACTCACGGGCGCTTTTGGTCTCATTGGGTGGCGCCATCATCAGCTTGATATTCACTCTCCCGGCCGTTTGGACGATTGACACGTTCGGCCGCCGGAAGCTCTTGCTTCTGACGCTTCCCTTGATGGCCATGTGCCTCTTTTGGGCTGGCTCCAGCCTCCAGATGGAGTCCATGAATAGCCGCCTGATCATGCTGATGGTGAGTTTCTACTCCTTCTTGGCCGTCTACTCTCCTGGACTGGGCCCGGTGCCGTTCGTGTACAGCGCCGAAGCCTTCCCTCTTTGCATCCGGTCCCTGGGCATGGCTTCGGCTGTCTCAGTCATGTGGGCGCTGACCTTGGCGTTGAACATCTCGTGGGCATTCATGTTGGAGAAGCTTGGCGGCCCAAACATGTTCTACTGGTTTGGGACGTACAATCTGATGGGATGGGCCGTTACTTATTTCCTACTTCCAGAGACCAAAGCAAAGACTCTGGAAGAGTTGGATGTCGTCTTCAGTCAGCGCAATCGCGACCACTGTTTGTACTATGCGCAACGGCTGTACCTGAACACTCGGCGTCTTTTCTGTCGCCCTGTGCCGGCTCAGCTACCGCCGCATCGAGTGGAAGCAGCCGACAACACCGTGTGAGGCCTCGGTCGGGTCCAAAAGATGCTGGAGAGGACATTTCGTTTCTTTTACAAGGACAACTGATGTATGGACACGAATGAATGGCTGGGCTTTGCTGGGGTGGATCATCTGCCCTGACCATGTTGGGAAACGTGGAGTGAGTTGAGATGGTTGTGGCGTGTCAACCTGTCAACCACTTTGGTCTTGAGCTAAAACCGACGTCACACCACCGCCAGCCCGGAATAATTGCGCGTCAGGATTCCGTATGGCTGATTCCGCATCAGCATGTCCGGCTCCGGAGGGCTTCGGCCCTGCCTTCATTCTCGATGTCGTGCAGGGACACAAGCATAACCACACGGCGGTGATGCTGCACGGCAGAGGGAGCGGCGCCGAGGAGTTTGCCGAGGAGTTGATGGAGTCGCACACATCAGATGGCCAGAGCCTCCGAGAAGCGCTGCCGGGATGGCGTTGGGTGTTTCCGTCCTCGCCGGAGCTGTGGAGCGAGACGTTCCAAGAGTACATGCCGGCATGGTTCGAGGCGCGCTCACTGACTGACATCGCGGAGCGGCAGGACTTGCAGGTGGAGGGCATCGAGGCTTCAGTCGAGTACGTGAAGGCTGTGCTTCGGGAGGAGAGCGAGAGGGTTGGTAACAGGGCGGAGAGGCTTGTCCTGGGTGGCATCAGCCAAGGAGGAGCCATTGGCATATGGACGTTGCTGTCCATGCGAGACGCTCTCTCGAACGGACCAGGAGCCTATG
Source organism: Thelonectria discophora (assembly GCA_911649645.1). NCBI lineage: Eukaryota > Fungi > Ascomycota > Sordariomycetes > Hypocreales > Nectriaceae > Thelonectria > Thelonectria discophora. Next base: position 4,165,111 of record CAJVRK010000012.1, read on the forward strand.
TCGGTGCCAGCAGCTGGGTTCCGTTTGGGGCCGAAGCCGAGAGTTTCCTGGCCGAAGCTGAACGCTCCCTGGCCTTAGAGCACACGGCAGACGTCACCCGTTCTCAACTCGGCCATGACGCGCGCCGAGCCACGAAGACGGAAACCGATCCTTGCGGCGCTTTCATAAGCAAAATGCTAAAGGCCACGGACAAGAAGCCGCATCCCGGGATTCCCGTGCTATTGGGCCACGGCGTGGATGACGCATATGTGGACATAGCCCTGGGACGACAAGCGGCGCGTCTCTTGTCGGGGGTTGGGCACGAGGTTGATTGGAGAGAGTATTCGGGGGCTGAACAAGAAGGTCACTGGTTCGAGGTTCCTCATCAGATGGATCACGTATGTGAGTTTCTGAGATGCTTTGAGGAACGAGGGAGGAGGGAGCCCAAGGTGGTGATGGGTTGAGACTGCCTCTGAGGCCTTTGAGGAAAGATGAATAGACATTTTCGGACTATTAACTTGGGCATTAAGTTGAGCCTTGTGTCCTGCCTAGTAGAAACAAGGTCCTTGTGTTACCCGTGAAGCATTATTGCACTATGCTGGCCTTCAAAACAGTATTTTTCGTATACAAAATAGTGTTAGTTATACAAGAAGCTTAACTATTCTCGACGGTCGTCCCGCTTCGGCCGCAGCAAGTAGCAGTAGTAGTAGACATCGGGCTCCTCGGACTTGAGCTTGGGGGTGGGCACCTTTGCCAGCAGCTCGACGTCAAACGGCAAGCCCTCAACATCGAAGCGACAGGCCGAGTAGCTCAGCGACAGCCACACGGCGTCGGGGCCGGCGACGCATTCGCGCACGCGGGCGGCCATGCGACGCAGAGGGTCCTCGCCGGCGCACGAAACCGCATCGACGGCGCTCTTGTCCAGCACCAGGTCGAACACATCCTCCGCGGTGAAGTTCATCTGCGTGGCGTCGTGCACCTCGTAGCGCATTTGCACGTCGCCAAAGGCTTCCTTCTCCAGGTCGCGGCCGCGGGCGACGGCGAGCGGCTCGTAGTCGACGTTGAGGACGTGGGCGAACCCCCGGCGGCGCAGGTGGTTCTGTAGGTCGCTGGTGCCGAAGCCGAGGTGGAGGACGCGGGCCGAGGACGGGTCGAGGCGGGACAGGACCGGTTCGATGAGGGGGAGGAAGTCCTGCGAGGAGAGGAGCCACTCGAAGGAGGTCTCCGAGGCGAAGCGGTCGTGCCAGTAGGACTGCTTCTCAAAGTCGGAGGGCATGATGGCGGCGAGGGCCGAGTGGGCGCGGCCGAGGAAGTCGGAGGCCAGGGGGCTGAGGGGGGGGAGTTGGGGGGGAGTTTGGGAGACCATTTTAGAAGGGCTTAGTAGTTGAGTACTAGGTGAGGAGCGATATGATATGGGGGTTGGTTGGTTCGAATGGACACGTAAATGTCTGATGCCCTACTGATCATCAGTGCAGCGAGGAGAGTCAGAAACGACAAAACGCGCGACAAACCGCACTCTTCCTCCCCCCCTATTATTAATTAATTGTTATTGTTGTCTTGAACAACCCCCAAAACAAATTTCCCCACACGGGATACCGGGATCGTCTTTGATGTCGGGCCAACGTTGACAGTGTGCATCTTCGTATTTTCCATGGGTCAGGGCGTGAGCGTGCGTGAGGGGTTTGGGTGCGGGGAGGGTGAGGGCGAGAGAGTGAGAGAAAGGATGGAGACCCGACGGAGCGGATCAATTTGATGATGAATGAAAGGGTTTGTTGATCTCAGGCATGTTGACGTAAGGCTGAGGTGGTTGAAGGTGGCTTGCGAGGGAGAAGTGCCGTGAAGACGGTGGAGTGCCGCGCGGGTGGGAATGATGAGGTTTCCGTCAGCCAGCAATGTCGATGAGGAGAGGGACAACGGTTGCTGCTGGTAAGAGTCAATCTGGTAGCCACAAAGAGCATACCATCCAAACAATGAAACTTCAACCCTTCAATGACGTTTGGAATACCTCGGAATATATCCATTCGTTGGCCGCCAGTCCATCAACGGGCGTGAAAGAACCGCCAGCCAAAATGACGTCGAAGGCTCTAAACACAATGGGGACACGATTGGCAGGGGCCGCTCCACTGGCCCAAAATCCTATTAATACGCACCAATCACGGGCCTCCCCTCCACACCAGCCACACCCACTTGAGGCGCGGTTTCAAGGTTGCTCCGCCTCAATCGAGTGCCGCGTCAACCCAAACGCAAGCATTCCGAGGAATGTGAGAAATCACAAGGGCTGAGGGCATGACGAAGCACGAGGTGCCAAGCTTTGTTCGTGCTTTTTGCCTTTTCACCTATTTCCTGTGTTCTTGCGCCCTAGAATATTTATCCTTTTTGCATCCTTCTGCCTACGATACTTAACACCACCTGCACCTTCACCGTATTGTTACCTAGAGCCTACAACACCTCAGGCAGCCAACCACCGCAACACCATCACCAAGTACCGATCACCTTCAGCCCCTCCTCCCGAAACACAACAACAACAAGCCCACCCAAACCCCCCCCCCCCCCCGGCCATGGCTCCCACTGCGCTCGCAGACGCGCTCACCTCGATCCCCTTCCGCATCGGCGTCGTTCAGTTCGCCGACTCCAAACCCGATGCCGCTGCCGACGACGTGCACTCGGCGCTAATGCGCCGCAACCTCGAGCACCCGAACCACACGCAGCAGGTCACCTTGGGCATCATTGCCGCCTACGTCGTGATCATTGCCATCCTCTGGAACGTGCCCTACGTCAAGATGGTCCTATGGCCTTTCAAGGTGTGTAGCATGGCACAGTTTCACCTTTGTTCTCCCATCAGCCATGCGACTGCTGTTGCGCAACATGATCACTGCTAACATCCGCAGATGCTCGTCATCGCCTTCCACGAATTCGGCCACGCCATCACTGCCGTCCTTACCGGCGGCCGCGTCAAGTCCATCAGCCTTGACCCCAACGAAGGCGGCGTCACCCACATGGTCGGCGGCAAGAGCGCCATCACCCTGCCCGCCGGATACCTGGGCTCCTCGCTCATCGGCGCCCTCCTCATCTTCTGCGGCTTCAACATCGTCGCCAGCAAGGTCGCCAGCTTCGTCCTCGCGGCGTGCTTCCTCCTCACGCTCTGGTGGGGCAAGCGCGACTGGCTGACCATCCTCACGGTGCTGCTGGCCGTGGGCCTGCTGGTGGCGTGCTGGTTCATCTCGCACGCGCAGGCGCTGCGGTTCGTGGTGCTCTTCATTGGCGTCATGTCGTCGCTGTACAGCGTGTGGGACATTTGCGACGACCTGATCCTCCGCAAGGTCAACTCGTCCGACGCCAGCGTCTTCGCCAAGCGCTACGGAGGGTCTTCGCAGTGTTGGGGCGTGATTTGGTCCATTATTTCCGTGCTATTCATGGCGGCGGGCATTGTCGCTGGTCTCGCGGCGTTTTCCCAGTCGTTTTCTCAGCAGGAGAAGGATTCTCAAAAGTTCATTCCCACCTAGGGATGAAGCAAAAGATTGGATTTATTTGTTTTTGGCGACGGTTTTCTGCTTTTCTTGTTCTATTGACGACCTAATCTGGAGGATACTCTTACAACTGACGATAATGACGAGAGGCGGCTTGGATACGGCGGGAAAGGCCGGGCCTGTCGCACCGGGAGCGAGCATGGATGATACCCCGTGTAACTGTGTCTCACTTTGACAGGAGATGCTACGAGATACAATGCAATGGCTTTTACGATATGCACTCGCCACCTCATGCTGGTGCGTCCCCCTTGTGCCTGAGTTCCTGTTCCACCAAAGACGGCTGCACGCCAACGTCCCGTCTCTGATGGGAAACGAACGGATGTAACTGCTTGTTCTCTACCGCTTCCTTTTTCTCACCCGATCCCTTTTTCTCTCCCGTTCAACAAAGCGGCCCCCCCTGCTTCCCGAACGGGCGGCGTTGCTCGACCTGGTCGTCGTCCGACACGTTCGTCTCACCCGTCCGGACATGAGTGTGCCGCGTCCCGCCCGGGCTGAAGCGACAAACAAGAACTTTCTCGTGGGAAGGGGAGAAGGGGAGAGAAGGAGAGGGAAGGCTCGCCCCCGTGAACCGTCGTCCGAAGTTGTTGCGCCGTGGATGAGTTTAGAGGAAGTGTATATAAGGAGGACCGTTGGGAGTTGTGAACCGGCTTCTCTGCATCTTCGTCTTCTTCGTGGCTTTTGTGTCTATTGTCTACTTACTGTCTGCGTGCATTTCCTTTGAGCCTCATAATCCCATCAGAATCACCAACATGTCCACTCCCACAGAAGTCCAGCCCGGCGAGTATCCCACGCTCAGCCTCTCGGGCAGCTCATTCTTCTTCAGCGGTCCGCGATATAGCTGCGGGTGAGCAAATCATCTTCCCGTCTAAGCGTCAAGTATGCATTTTCAAGGACTAACACCTCAGAAACCGCTTCCAAACCCCCGACGGCCTCCCCCCCAGCGCCGCACACATCGACTCCAACGCTAACGTCTACGTCGTCCTCGGTCCTCGCGGCCAATACTTTCGCTGCGTGATGCCGCGCACCGGCCAAGTCTCATCCATGAGTATCGTCCCCCTTCTCACCCATCTTCCTCCCCCCTTCCCTCTCCTCACACTAACTCCTCTAGACGACACAGAACTCGGCGACTACGAAGGCCTAACCCCCTTCCTCGACGCCCAAGATGTCGCCCGCCCGCGCTTTCTCTCCCTCGGCGTCTCCGGCCACTTCTACATCCGAGCCGAGACGGGAGTCGAGAAGTGGGACGTCCCCGGAGCGGTGTCCTCTCGCCTGCTGCAAAAGTACACGGGGGGGGACGCGGCCATTGAAGGACTGTGGCTGGGCGCGCGGGACGCGTTTGTCGCGCAGAGATGGGATGGGGGGAAAGTAGTGGATTTGAGGGGGAGATATGCCGGGTTGGAGAGGGCGTTGGAGAGGAGGAAGGGAGAAGGGGAAGGGGGAGATGTTGCGGCCGTTGGGATGGATTTGGAGGGCGGGGAGGGGTTTGTAGTGTTGTGGAGGGATGGAAGGGCAGAGTATGATGAGGGGTTGATGGGCATGGAGAGCGGGAGGGCTTTTGAGAGGTGGTGTGCTGCCAACGGGTATAGGTTGGTTCGGCACGGGTGAGATGCTCCTGGCTTGTCGTGTAAGGATGCATCCTTCTATTTGACGCGATACGTAATCAACACAACCTGTTCTATCCCTTCTCAGCCAGCGCCTCCAGCGCCAGTAGCCGATTCTGGACCAACATCTCCAACGTCTCGATTTTGATCCTCTGCTTCTTCCTCTCCTTCTCCCCTTTCTCCACCTTATCCTCCTTCTTCTCTTCCTTCTCCTTCTTACCCTTCTCTTCCTTCTCGCCCTTTTCTTCTTTCTCTCCCTTATCCTCCTTCTTCTCCTTCTTTTCCTTAGCCTTCTCTTCCTTATCACCCTTCTCCCCCTTCTTTTCTTTCTCATCCTTCTGCTCCTCCTTCTCCTCTTTCTCCTTGTCTTCCCTCTCCTTCTCCTCCTTCTCCTTCTTCTCCTTCTTACTCTTCTCTTCCTCCTTCTGCTCCTCCTTCTGTCCCTCCTCCTCCTCCCCCTCCCCCTCCTTATCCTCCACACCCAACAAATACGCCGTCTTGACCAAATTCTTAATCTCCCGCCCATTGAGCTTATACTCGGCCAGACGGCCAAGCTCCTCGTCACTCACGTCAAAGCGGTCCCGACCAGCCTTGGCCAGGAAGTTGAGCCAGACCTGCGTCCTCGCCGGGGGAGTGAGGTCGGTGTAGCGCAGGAACAGGTCGACGCGGGACTGCATGGCGTGGTCAAGGTCGGCCATGCGGTTCGTGGTCATGAAACAGATGCCCTGGTAGTACTCGAGTTTCTGAAGGAAGACTGGGGGGAGTTAGTGCCATGGTGTCAGGGCGACAGAAGCATAGGAGAGCTCACCGGCTACCAGCTCATTTCGCGCCAGATCCGTACCCGACCGCGCGCCGAGAAACACGTCGGCCTCATCCAAGAGAAGCATGGCGTTCCACAGGCTGCACATGTCGAAGGCCCCGTTGAGGTTGTCTTCGACTTCGGACGGGTCGGTGCCCAGCCCAGCGGCGCTGATACTGATAAGGGGCACGTGGGCGCGTTCGGCGACTTGGGACATGTTAGTTGAAGACGCAAACTTGGGAAAGTGAATGACTGAGAACAACTAACCAGCTTCGGCCGTATAAGTCTTGCCGACTCCGGGGGGACCAAACATGAGGATGATGATGCCGCGGCCCTTGTCCTCGACAAAGTCGTCAAACGTGTTGCCGGCGACGGCCTTGTTCTTGACAAACGACCAAGCAAGATGCTTCTGGGCACCCGGCAGGATCAGCTTTTCAAATGAGGCTTCGTTCCACGCGATCTCGGACAGCTGATCAACGCGGAACTGGGCTGCAAACTCGTTAGCTCACGACATGTACCACCGCACCTCTTCGAACTCACCCCAATCCTGCGTCTTCAAGTCAAAACCAACCACCCACGGCGTCGCCAACAGACACTCCTCGTCCGACAGCGCGTCCAGCACCTCGCACCTCCCCGGCGTCTGGTCTGCGGGTCTCTTGGCTCTCATATTGGGCCCGTCACGCCTCTGCTTGGGCGAGCCGTCATCGTCGTCCATGTCGGGCATGGGGTTTGCCAGCGCCCACCCAGGGGGCGGCCTGGTGGCGCCCCTCGCGCCAATCGGAGGGGCCCTCACGCCAATCGGAGGAGGCATGTACGGAAGAGTGCCTGCGCGCTGGGGAGGTTCCGACCCCGAGTCGCTGTCTGAGTCGCTGTTCGAGCTGCTGTCCGAGTCTTCTTCCTTCTTCGATGCCTTCTCGCCGTGACTGTGCGGCTGCGAGCCTAGCGGCCGGAGGGACAGCCGCGTCTCGTGGCGATCGTAGTGGTAGGCATAGGCGTCGATGATGACTCGCCCAGATACCTATACTTCCATGTTAGCAAGAACATACCGCCGACCAAGACCTAACACGTACCGTGCGCTCCTCCTTCAGTCGAGGCAGAACCACCTTGCTCCCCTCGCACACGCGGAACCAATAGCCACGCAACGCCTCAAATATCCTCCCCCTCTTCACGAGCCTCTCCCTCAGCGCCGCCGCATCCGGGTGGAAGCTCAACGGGTACACAGGCAGCGAGTCAACACGCCTGTAGCCATCGAATTTGCCGACGTAGATCTTGGTGTCGTCGTAGCCGCAGCGCTCGCCGTTCCAGTTGACAAACTCGACGTGGATGGCCCACGCGTCAATCTTCTTGGGCTTCTCGTAGCGCGTCACGCGGGCGACGCTCTCGACGCCGAAGAAGGTGGTGACGACGAGGTCACCAGGCGCGAAGACCTGCCACAGGCCTGCCCAGGCAATCTTGCCCGAGTCCCGCGTGAAGGCGAGAGCCTGGATCAAGCCGGCGAGGATAGGCTGCAGGAACTCGACCAGGGACCGGATGGCCATGTCGGCGCCTTCGGCCTCGCTTGCCGCAACCAGGCGGTCCCATCGGTGCACCAGCGGCTTGTACGGCCAGCGAAAAGTCCAGTCTGTCGCCACAGAGTCGAGGTCTTGGTACCCCTCCAGCGCCGCCAACAAGTGCCTCTGCATGCCGCCGGCCTGTACCGTGAAAGACTCGGTCACCCATTGGCCGCGATTCTGTACGAGCCGGTGCACAATGCTATCCCAATAGAGGGACTCCTCGACAGCCGCCGCCTCCGACGCCAAGTCCGTAAACCCGCTCCATCTTTCGCCATGGCCGCAGTGGCGGCAGGTCAGTTGGTACAGCTTCTTAATGTTAAAGTCAGTCAGGCTGCTCGTCGAAGACGAAGCCCTGGAGCCGCTGTCGCTTGATGGAGAGCTCATGTTAGTCGTGGTCAAGTGGTGTTGTTCTGACGAGAAAAATACTCAACTGCCGGCTCACGTCTTATTTATCTGCGCCCTTGACATATCGTAAATGCTTCTTTGCTTCGCTTCTGCCTAATGTCTCCGTAATCGTGGAGATTGGGCGGCACGTCTTCACCAACCAACCGCCACCGACCAACAGATGTGAAATGCATCTACTCCTATCCAACCGATAACATCCGATACTATTGCGTTAGTCTAATCCGCAAGCCGAACCTTATTATTCATTGGACGAACCATTATCCCTCTCAACTCCTTCATGATTTCCTGGCTCCTCCTCGCGTACTCTATCGTCGATTCTCCTCGACTTTTCTGCCACTCCTACTTCATCGTGACCTGAACAGGAACAATTCCCGCCCAGCTCAAGGTATATTCATCTTCATCAAAGCTGCTCGTCTCTCTGCAGGTCAACTTGGGTTGCTCAGTGTGCCGAGCCACCAGGAGCCAATACGCAATCTGTCGCCATTCCCTTGTCTGCAGGCTCCCGTCCTTGATGAACCTCCCCATCCGGTAGGACAAAACGGCTCACCCCCGTACGAGATACTTGACTAATTCAAGCCTTTGGTTCGCAACCGCCGCCATCAAGAGCGTGCCGTGTTCGAGGTTCGCACCGAGCTCGCTGTAGTGGCGGATCGTGTCGTCCAACCCCCAACAAGCAGCCTGGCACAGCAAGTTGTGTTTTCCTGGAGTCGCGAGATCGGAAATTTGCCACAGTTCGTCTTGCAAGAGGCAGTGACGAAGCCACTTAAGACTTGGCTAATTCTCTCGAGGGCGCGCAATGGCAACGCAAAGGTGAGAAGCCAGGATACCGGCCATTGGACTGAGAAGGGCCGTAGAAGCTTAGGATCTCGGTTGAAGAGACGTGTGAGGTACCCATATGGGCGATGCGCAAGTAGCAAGTTCACAGCAGAAAGTCCATTGGTTTAAAGTTGATGGAGATCAGCCCCTTGGTCAAGGATGAGGCTGAACAACCCAGTGTTGCTTGGAGAAGCTCACTTGTAGAGCATCAAGGCCAGAGAACTCTCCCCAAGGGCATTTACGACCGCGGCCGATGCACCATTGTTGAGTAGAAGTTGAGTCAGCTCCCAGCGACCGTACTTGAGGGCTACTAGGAGAGGTGTGTTCCCATCAACCGCCTTGGTTTCCAAAGAGGCCCCATGGCGCAAGAGGAGCCTGGCGACTCTGTTCGATCCTGAATAGGCAGCATGATGCAACGCTGTGACGTTCATGATGTGGAATTCCTCCACGTCTGCTGAGCTGTCAATCAGAGCCTGGGCGGAATCAAGATCGTCCAGATCCGCTGCAATTCGAAGTGGTGTTCGCTGGGTTTCACGATCCAAGTAATTTCTCTGATTCAGCAGAGAGACCAGCATTGAACAGTGTGTACCGCTCGCTCCTTCATGACTTTGGTGTGGTCTGTTTTGTTTGAGCTGTCGCATTTTACCCGTTGATGAACTTACTCACCTCGACTGTTCTTGTCTCCCAAAGAATTCCTTCATAGCCCAGAGAAACACCTTGAAGCCGTCCACATTCCTATTCAAAACGGCGAAATGGAGAGGGCTGCATGGCAAGCCGGGAAAATCTCCATTGCCGCGAAAGTATCTTCTTGCAAGTCGGGGCAGAATGTGGTTATAAACTGGATTCGCGATGGCTGCGTGAAGAACGGTATAGAAACTACCTCGAATCGGGGGATCATACTTGATGGAGACATCCGCCCCTCTCTCCATGAGTAGCTGTACCACTTTGACGCTCGCCGAGACACAGACAGCTACCATAAGGGGAGTGACGCGCCATACGTGGTCTCCCTGAGAGAAATCGAGCTCAAGGTTGACGGGACATCCAAGAGCTAGTATGCGTTCGTAGGTTTTGACGTCTCCTTTTTGGATCATCTGCATTGCTTTTGCTATATGATCATACCCGCGAGACGGAGTCACTCTTTGTGATTCAATTCCCTGAGCCTGCTCCAAGACATGAACTATGTCAGCTCTGTTTGCCAAGTAAGCCTCTATGAGTAGCGAGTAGCCACCCTGAGTGCTGGCTACCTGGTGAGCGCCAAGCTTAAGCAACAGTTGGACCGCCTTAAAGAAACCTCGCGTCACCGCGAGGTGCAGCGGCGTGAAGCTTTTGGTGAAAGTGGCGTTGACCAACGCTTCTTGGTCATTCAGGATCTGGATCATGGCGGTGCGACCGAAAGCAGCTGCGTAGTGCATCACGGTCTGGCCATCATCGTCAACAGTCTCCAGGTCTTTGAAGAAACCCGTTGACAAGAGAAAGGCATGGGAGTAGTTAAATGACACACCCGTCCCTAATATGCATCGAGACTGCGGTTGTACTTACATTCCTTTCGCTCCATCAACTAAGCGACTCATAATCTGGCCCTTTAGCTCCAAGTTGCGTAATCGGAGCCTCTTGTTGTTGATACGCTCCTCCAATTCCGCTACAACGTACAGCTGAACGTCGTGAGTGTGAGCTGCGATCTCGACGCAGTCAAAGTATGGTTCCAGCTGTTCTCGGATCGGGAGCTCATCACGACTAAGAAATGCCATGTTGAGATGATGTCCATCATTCGTTTTGGTAGCGAGAGAACGCGGAGACTTCACCGTGGTACCGACTGCAGAACCACACTCATCAAGGCCATCAACGACCAAATAAACTTGGTGCAAGGAAGCCCGCATCGCAGTCACAATTCCAATCAAGGAATCAACTGTTGGCTCTCCGAGAAGAAGAGAGTCTTCGTGTAACTGGTCGTAGTAGGCTTGCAGAACCTCGTATGCTCCATCATCTTGTCGAAAGAGCTACACAGCAATGGACGAGAGAATATTCGAGGGCTCTTGGGCTTCCACGTCCCTGTGTGTGCAAATGAAGTATGCCACGGCCGGATTGGCTTTGCTCTTCTTCTCATGAAGGCACTCGGCGATGGTGGCGCCAGCAAGCACCGACTTTCCGGCTCCTGGAATGCCGGTCAGCCAGAGACTTGAGTTTGGAGTTGCTAGCCAGTCCTTGAAATCCGCCCCTTCTGTCAGCCAAAGACCTGTGAGAGGATGGCGCAGTTTCTTGGCCATTTCGAACTCTGAGCGGGGATTACTTCGATTGAAGAATCCGAGAACCTTTCGCTTCCTGTCAGTCATCTCGATCCTCGTCTTAATATCGACAAGGTGACTCGTCCTATTCTCGAGGTTCCGCAGTCGCTTCTTGGTGTCTTCTTAGTTGGCCAAACAAATTTGAAGTTGCGTAATGGAATCTGCAGCTAGGGCAGCGTTGATGGTTGACTTGTGACGCTGTATCGCCTGAAGCATGCCCTTCATCTCGGCCGATGTGAAGGGCCATTTCAAACGACCCCGAAGTCGCTGAAGTCCTGAAGATGAATCAATCATGTCTTTCTTCGGACTTTTAATCCTGGCCTTGAGCTGTCAAAGGATATTCTGGCAGCCATGTAGATGTTGCGGCGTAAAGGAAGGCTATCCTGTAACGGCATTGTCGCGGTTCTCGAGGTCAGAGGCCACGAGGCTCAAGCTGTGCAGGAGTAGAGAAAGGGTCTTCAATTCATCGAGTAGCTGATTCACCTCGGCGCGTGATTCCTTGACCTCCTTGTAGTATTTCACGGCGGTTCGAAAAACAACATCGGCAAGTGATACAAGGCCTGCGATCCTCGCAGCATCCGTCTACGGGACTGGCAAAATTTGCCCACTGGCGTCGGTAAGTACAAAACTTAAGACCTGGATCCGTTCTCGAGAAGTCGTGGATTGCACTTACCTATTGTGAGTGTGAGTATCTCGCCATACCTTGGGGGCCATGGAGCAATGGATTCTGAGCCGAGTTTAAGAGGTTCCGGTCTCACGATGATGTTTTGTGGGAGCCGCAAGATATCATAATGCCTTGGGAAGGAGCCCTCAACCTCAACCCCTCACAAGGTACTGCGGCAGGCACTTTTAGTTGCTCCGGGAAGGTGCAATCCAGGGTGGAGTTATTTCAACTCCCAAGGTGCAGAACGAGGTGAATCAACCACCAACACATGCACCAGTTTGGAACAAAGCCTCGACAAGGCAGACACGACTGCGCCTCCACAAACGGGATTGTTGCATCGCTGCTAAGGTATCTACCCAGTAACTACTGAAGTCGATCTTCTGAGACTGATCTGAACAGCCTGAGACATTGAGTGCCATGGAGCGAGATGGTGAGCTGAAGCGAAACACCCTCATCAAATATAACCCCTCTGTCTAGTAAACGTCCTTACATTCTCATCCAACTCCCTAAGCACCTTCTCTGCCGCCCTCCCGCCCTCGCCGTCCTCTCCAACATGTGTCTCACATGCTCCCTCACATCCCTCTGAGCAACACCATTCGACAACACCTGACACGCCATCACCCTCATCTCGGGCTCCAAAAACGCCTCCCAAACCATCTCCCGCACCTCCGACATGCGCAGCCACCTCTGCTCCCCCGCCGGATCGAACCCGTCACGCATGTAAGAATCGGTCCAGACGCGCTGCAGCCGCTGCATCTCCCGCCAGTCGGGCATGTCCGCTCCCGGCCGGTACTCCAGGAAAGCGACGGTCCAGTCGAAGCACGTCCAGGGCGGGAAGCGCAGCGTGCCCAAGCAACGCGGGAACCAGACGTTGTCGTCCCAGTCGATGACGCCCGTTACGCTGCCACGCGCGTCGATGTCCACGTCCTTCATGAAGATGTTCTCCTTGCGCAGCACGAACCCGCTGTCGTTTTGCCCCAGGGGCAGCATTTCCGCCAGGTGCTCGACGATGCAGTCGGCGCCCTGCTGCTCGGCCGTGAGCCGCGGCTCGGCGTGGTCGCTCCGCCGCGGCGGCAGCGCCAGTATCGACCGCGGATCCGAGGCGTCCTGCCCGGGCAGCACGCTGTCCATGAGGTCGCGGGTCCAGAGTGAGAGCTTCTTCATCTCGAGAGCCAGCGTCCTCACGGCCTCGAGCCGGCGCTCAAACAGCGGCACGGGCGACGGCGAGCGGAAACTCGCCGCCCGGAGGCACTGCCCTCCACGTGCGCCACGATGATGAAGGGGCACCGGATGGCGTTGTCCGAGTTGGCCGCGTAGTGTATCGCCGCGGGAAACAACATCTCCAGAGTCTGCCTCATGTACTTGAGCCGCTCGGCCGCGTCGTTGAGGCGCTGTCCCTGTTGGGGTCCAGTGCGGTCCCCAACCCGTGGCTGGCACGCGAATCAAGTACTTGGTGTCGGCGTGGCCTGGCTCTCAGGCGAGGATCATGTGGCAGATTATTGGAGCCGGCGTACCGGCCAGTAACGGAGACGATGGCCTCGGCTAGGGTATCTCGCTCGAAGTAGCAGCTTCGGATGTTGTGGGTGAGTCTGATGAGGTCAGCGTCGAGGATCCCCAAGAGGGGACCAAACTTGGCCCGATTTGGGGCTGAATGGTAGTCTGCCGGGCAAGTAATTCCTGGGTGGTATTGGTTAGGGCCTTCCATTTTGGAATCTACAATCTGAGAATCTCGGGGGGTTTGACACGTTAGTTGACAATGACACTCGTTGACAGACGAATAGTATATTAGCCTGCCTCTTTCAAACTTGAATACATTTTTCTCCATCCCATTTCCATTCACTCACGGAAAAGTAGTCATCTCATCATTACATAGTTGAGTTGATATGTTTCAGTGTATCAATGTTGAGGGCAGAGCTCGGAATGGCAACTTGTTAGGAAAGCCACGTAGCAATTGATGTGAATTAGCAACACTTCTATGAAAATATTCTTTTACTCGGCGAATAGGCTAATTGTCTATAATTATCAAGTCATCGAGGTTGTGAAACAGGTCGTCTCGATTGGATGGGGGCATCGTCCAGCTCGGATAGAAACGGGCAGGTCACCCAGGTGTAATATTTCCAATACACAAGTGTTGTGCTAATGTAACAGACTGAAAGACGGGAGTCAATAGAAATTGTATATATAAGATTTACTTAACGACCTATTGTAGAATGTTTCTAAAAAGGACTTCCAACGTTCTGCTACGTCTATCTTGGTCAGCATCAAACGTCCAAGGATATAAGCAAACGCCGACATCCAATTTCCCAGTTCAGTCTCACGGACCGATTTCGCGAGCGTGAAATATTCGCCGACGTCTCCTAAGAGTAGTTCACGATCGATTTCACACCAGACCTGCATCTATCTACAAGCGTCCGTCTGATCGGAGATAACCAGCGACCTTCGACTGGAGATGGCATCGTGCAGCAACTCCACCCGGAGTTAGGGGTGTTGGGAGGAAGTAAGCTTATTCACGAGCCGACTTGTACGAATATCCGTATGCGAATATTTCTTGTATAAATAGACGGTCCCTGAATGACGAGAAGATGACCAGAATCAGTAGACATCCACTGCTTGTCAGCTGTGCCTTCTAAGCCTCTACACCCTTTCACACCCTCCTCAACTCTCCTCCCCACAATGTCCCAAGTCTGGTTCATAACCGGCTCCTCCCGGGGCCTCGGCGTCGCCCTCGTCGAAATGGCTCTCCGCTCCGGCGCCGCCGTCATCGCCACGGCCCGCGACCCGTCCTCCTCCTCCCTCCAACCCCTCCTAACCAAATACGGCCCTTCCAAGCTCCTCCTCCTCCCCCTCGACGTGACCGACAACGCCCAAGTCCTCGCAGCCGTGTCCCTCGCCGTCAAAACCTTTGGCCGCATCGACGTGGTCGTCAACAACGCCGGCTCCGCGTCCTTCTCCGCCATCGAAGACACAAGCATGGACTCCTTCCGCGCGCAGCTCGACGTCAACTTCTTTGGCGTTGTGCACGTCACAAAGGCTCTCGTTCCTGTCATGCGCAACCAAGGCTTCGGACGCATCATCCAGATCTCCTCCATCGGCGGACGCATCACTGCCCCCGGCTATGCCGCCTACCAGAGCGCAAAGTGGGCGCTGGGCGGCTTCTCGACGTGTCTGGCCCAAGAGGTGTCCCCATTTGGGATCAAGGTCACGGTGCTGGAGCCTGGTGGAATGGACACGGAGTGGTCGGCGCCGTCGGTGGGAGGCGCGGCAGAGGTGAGCGAGCCGTATCAGCAGACGGTGGGGGCGTTTTGGGATCTGTTTTCGCAGTCGAGGGGGAGTTGGTCTTCGCCGGGAGACGTGGCTGGGTTGGTTTGGAGGGTTGCTGGGGAGGAGAAGCCGCCGCTGAGGTTGTTGGCTGGGAGGGCGACGGTTGAGCATGCGAGGATGGCGTTGGAGGGGTTGGCGAGGGAGGATGAGAAGTGGCGGTACCTTACCACGTCTGTTTAGGAAGGATCTCTCAGGGATTTCTGAGTGATGGGTACAAATTAATAAAAGTTAGACATGTTCTTCCTGAAGGGATGTCTTGTTGCGTGCAGAGTTCGGCCTGAGGTAGTCCATCCAGGTCAATCAGTCAACGAGGGGAAACGAGGAACCCTAATGTGCAATTATAAATACAACTCATATTTAGACAAAGGGATACATCTTACATCTCACAATACGGCTCCTATCGTATCTCACTCAACGCCGTGTCAATCGCCGTCGACACCATCCCACCCATCACCACCTTCTCGTCTTTACACCCAAGACATCCCAACTAACTCCTAACGCCAACAGCCACCGAGAACCCGAGTGTTCCATCGACACCCCGATCTTCGTCAAATTGAGTATCCCTCCAAACCGCCTCTCTCCAATCACAGCCCGGTTGATGTCATTCTGACCGTCCTGCCGTGAGGGGTCAACGCCCATCACGGGACCCAAACTTTTGGTGTGGCAGCAGACGGGTATTAAACAATGCCACATCCCCTTCCAGCTGAGAATGGAGGAGGGGAAGAAGAGGGGTAAAAAAAAACGATTAGGAATCAAACCACGTTCATCACCAACACCACCAGTAAACATCAGAAACAACTCACAATGCCCACCGCCGCTGAGAAAGCAAAGGCAAAGTACGACGCCATCATTAACCATCCTAATCGAAACGACGCCTCGAGTAAGTTTTCTTCTATACAATGCCACATGCGACTCGTTCTGATTTGTGGCAACTCCAGATTACAATCGCCGCATCCTCACCACGAAGGATCCCGTCGGAGGCGGCATGTGCAACTCGGTCACTCGTCGGCCGAGCAATGCCAGCGCAAGCTCCAGCGGGAGTCCTCCCGGTCGCTTCAAGACCATGTGGAATGGACTCATGAATACGAAGGCTTACTAGAGTTGGGGTTTGGACGCAATGTCGGTTGGGTATATGCAGAGGCAGGGTGACGGCGTAAAGGGGTGAAGCAACCATTGGGGATGTTCAATTGTAGTATTCACAGCTTGTAACTGTCGTTTATTTCCTCTTTTCACCAGACTGTCAGTTTAGCAAGTATCTTTGGTCCGCATATTATACAGTAATAGGTAATGTGGCGACGTGTCCTGCTTGATCGTCATCGGATATCTCCACTGTCCACCCTCAACCCCAGAGACCACTCAGGTCGCCATGAATATGAATGCCATTGTGCTCTATCGATAGTCCATTCGTGCGCATTCGGCACAGCCCCAACGCCAGGTTTTCCCAATCCATAGGTAATTCCACAAACCCATCACCAATTCCCCCTTCGTCCACGTCCGCCATACCCTGCACGACCCCTGCCGCCGCCTCCTCCTCCACCAGACATGTTTTGGTCGTATCCAAAGTTGCCCTGGTTTCCACCATAACCTCCACCAAAGTTGCCGCCTTGAGCTCCCTGTCCGCCTCCTCCAGCTCCGGCGGCACTCTGCATGCTCGCGAACATGGCGTTCATCTGGCTCGGGTCCATCTGACTGGGATCCATGCCTGAGGCCATCATTTGCTGCATCATGGCCTGCATGTCGGCGCCGGCTCCTTCCATGCCTGCCATGCCACCAGAACTGCTACCGCCGGCATTACCGGCGCCCGGCATGCCCATGCCGCCCATCATCATCATGCTGTTGAAGTCCTCCATCATCTTCTTATTGTTTTGAGCAAAGACGTCAGCCCCAAACTCGCCACGGACGGATTCCTGCTTTGCTGCGTATAGGGCCCATGTGAACTCGTCGAAACCGTAGTTGAAGAAATCACTAATATCAGTACCAGGTTTCCGCCATGGCTTGTCGCTATCCGGAAGATCTATTGGGTATTAGTCATATCCGACGCCGGGAAGATATGAGACGAACCGTCGTCAATGTTGATCTGCGTAATTGGCTTTCCGGAAGCCGGGTGGATTGGATTCCCATTGATGTTGATAGTGGATTTTGAAGCTGCCTCGGATGTCTTGTCTGCGCTCGGGGCGGCGACATTGAGTGTAGAGGGTTGCCGCGTATCGTCGTCCTTCTTCACTGGCGCTGACTTAACGGTAACATCGGTGGAAGCTGATCGTTGGGGAATGTTTCTGATATCGCTGTATTTCGTTTGACTGAATAGAACGCGTCAGATGCTGAATATCACTGTCGCAAAGAAACGTACGGTGGGGGGGCCGGTTTGCTGCCGTCTTTGCGCTCGGTAATGATGTCGATATCCTATGACCAAGTCAGCTATAGACCTATTCGCGCGATCGAGAAATTACTGAGTCGTCGTCGTCTTCGTCCATAGCTGCGCCCTCGTCTTCTTCTTCGCCCTCCTCGAGGTCGTCGGACTTTGCTGTCTTGGGCTCGACCGCTTCGACCTTGGGCTCATAAAGATCATCGTCTTCGTCGATATCCATGGTTTTGATTTGTGGGCGCTGGAGTTCGTTAAAAAAAATTGAAAAGGCCGCAAGAGACAAGCTCAGATTTCCGGTTTGATGTTGACGTCAAGCTATCGAATCTCATGGTTTCGCTGAACAAAGCACCTACAGCTCACGGGCGCCGATGTTTTTCCGGCCGACCTCACCGAATCTAGCAGTATTTGTCCGGCCTCACCTTCCACTCACCTCGCAATCACTCGCGCTCACCGAGACCCCAGCAACTGGCCCGAGCGCAAATGTTCTCCAGCTGCCTTAGCCTCTGGCGGCGCCTCGCAAAGTCGGTCCTTTGTTGAAATCAGTCGCAACCGTTTGCTCTTGCTCTGTTCGGCATCTGGTCATGTCCTTGACTCGATCAGTCAGCGGCCCAGCAGGCGGCCTTTCCATCAACACCGGTGCGGCCAACGCCTTGTAAGCAAGCTCCTTCAAGTCCTTCACCTGTAGCTTTCTGTCGTCAACAAACAAACATCCTCAACTGTCTGCTCGCCATCTCCTCCACAACACTACACCAAGGAGAGCCTTCAATCCATTGCTGACTGTGCCTTTTTCAGCGGCAAAACCACTCCCCAGGCTACTTCATCGGGTGGACTGTTTGGCTCAGGCTCAACTCCATCAACTACCGCGACGACAACCGCCGCGACAGGCGCGACCACGATGGCGACAACTGGCGGACTCTTTGGCGGCACGGCTAAGCCGGCCACGACGACCACGACGAGCCTCTTTGGTCAACCGGCTGCTGGGACCACTGCCACGGGGACGACCTCTAGCCTCTTCGGCGGTACCAACACCAATACCCAGCAGCAGCCAGCAACGGGAACGACGAGCCTTTTTGGCGCGACCACGACGAACACAAAACCCGCATTGACGGGAGGTCTCTTTGGCAGCAAACCATTTGGCACCGCGACCACTACCACTCAGCCCGCCACGACTCCTGCCACGACCAGCCTATTCGGCCAACCCGCGCAGAACCAGCAGACGCAACCTACCACCTCACTTTTTGGATCGTCGACAGTCACAAACACACAGACCAACACGGGCACTGGCCTGTTCGGCCAAACGCAACCAAAGCCAGCCACTGGGATGTTGTAAGTTCTTCGTCTTGTTATGTGACGCATCAGCTGATATGGGTTCAGTGGACAAACCCAGCCCCAGCAGAACACGACCCTCGGTCAGTCAACAAGTGCCGTCCAAATCAACTACGATAGCATCCGCCCCCGAACTCGCTTCGATGATCTCGCCAAGCCCGTTCAGGATGAAATCGCAACGCTCGACAAGGGCATTATGCGTGTCATGAAGATGAAGGACGAAATTGGCGAGTTCATGCCTCAACACGACAAAGACATTGAGCAGCTTGGCCGCGACGTCAAGTTTGTCGAGTCCAAGTTCCGCACCGTCCAGGTTGCGCTCAACAACGATATCCAGACAGTCAAGGCTCTGCAGGACCTCACAAAGAAGAACGCCGCCGATGCGAGACTCGCTTTTGCCGGCGCCGACAACCTCAAGCTGCCTACGCATTACCACCAAACCGGACTATTTGCCAGCACTCCGCCCGCGACCGAGTCCCCCAGCGGCAATGCGGCTTCGACACACGCCGATGCCCAAGATCTGATCACCTACTTTAACCGCATCTGTGACGATATTGAAAAGTACAAGAAGCGTTTAGACGAGTACCGCGGCGCTATCGAGCGTGACATGCCCGGTGTCGAAAACGGTCTCTACGAGCAGATTCGATCGCTACGCGACCGTAGCGCCGGCAACGCCGTTGTCCAGGACCAGTTGAGCGATGTGCTCGCCGCGCTACGCGAAACGGGCAACGCCATTGTCGGCCAGGCTGGACAAATTGCTGACACGCGCGAACGACTGTCACGGCTTCAGGCCGGCATCCTTGACAGCGGCGTTTACGGCATGGCCATGGTGGCGTAAGGGACACGGGTGTCGAGACTAATGAGTGGGATGAGCATTCTGGGTTATCTTTGTTAGACGGCGGATGTTGGCAACTAAGAGCAGTAGGGGAGGTATCATCAAGCATAAACCCTTACGACATGTACGAATATAAACAACCACACAGGTGTCGATGCCAAGCACGGGTGAAATTGGGGTGAGACGGAGAGGACATTGAAGGAACCAGCGAAATCTGGAGCGTGGAGATATACCCTCGAAGTATCTTTGGGCAAAAATTGGAAATTGAAAGCAATAAATGCGGTTGGTTTTTATTCATTAATCCGATTCGCGCCCAGATATCAGGGCGTGGGTATCAAGCCGAGTGCGACGGCGTCCTGAGATAATATACTGTAAAAAGCTTTTGATATGCTCGTTTTTTTCACGGTCTCCTTGACTCGGTGGAGAGCCTCGTCCCCCCCTCTTAAAAAGTTCCCTCGCCGTCGCCATCATCGCCATAATCTTCACCAAACTCTTCACCGCCGTCAAAGTAGTTTTCGGCATCGTAGTCGCCCGCATCCTCGTCGTCGTAGACCTCATCCTGGTCCTCCTCGTCCAAGCCCAAGTCCTCGTCCTCCAAGTCGCCCTCGGCCTCGTCGTCCCTCATCGCGTTCAGGCGATCGAGCAGATTCTGCCCGTTGACCACGTCCTCGCCGTTGGCTAGGCCAAAGGCCTCCTCGGCGCTCGGCAGCGCGCTAATGCTGGTGAGTTCGAGACGGCGACGCTTATACGTGCCGCTATCACCACCAGCAGCACCATTCGCATTCCCCGCGGAAGAAGAGGTCGACGCGTCAATGGTGTCCAGCAGCTCGGCGGGGAACAGCTCGCGACACACGGGCCGGCGCGACCAGTCGGGCAACGGCCGCTCCTCGCGGACGAATTTGTGCGAATAGGTCGGCACGGCGGTGAAGGGGTCGAGCGACGCCTTGGTCTTGACGTCGAAGCTCGCGTTCATCTGCTCCTGGCCGTAGAGCTTGCGCGGCGCCGTCGGGTCGTGCAGAGACGTGCGCTTCGACGTGTACAGGGGCGAGGCGTGTATCTGGTGCCGGAGGAGGAGGTGGTGTCGGATGGCGGCCGTTTCCTGCGCGGCGAGGCGTTTTGGCGTGGGGACTGCGTAGGGCTTTTGCAATGTCAGCTTTTCTTTCACGTTGTCTACACAGAAGAAAGACAGCTAGATAACTCACAGGAAACAGCTCGGATGGACGCGCATCGGGCTCGTCGCCAGTGTCCCAGGGCACGTTTGGCCGTCCGCCACGGCCGCCGCCTCTTCCGCCGCGGCCACCGCCGCGACCACCTCCGCGAGACATTTCGGACCGAAGACTCTAGAAGGGGGCGAGAAGGTAAGAACCAACACAAAGGGCTCAAAAACAACCTGCTTGGTGGTTTGCGGCTGGTTTCAAGTCTGACCAAGAAGCTCTCTGACTCTTTTTTTTTTGGAAGGCGCCCGTTTGGGGTTTGCGGGGCGGAATTGCCTCCGCTCTCATGACGACTCAGACGGCCCGGAAACCTTAAGTTGACCGGGCAGTTCAACCTCAAGTACAACAACTGCACCACTATCAGCGTCAACTCATCTTCGTCGTTTTATGTAGGTACTAATAATTGCATTGCGAATCAAGATGGGTACACAGTCGGCCATTATCGATGCAGGCGATATCGAAAAACTCTGCGACCATCTCATCAATGTGGCCTCGTCGACCGACGAAATCGACCTCGACAACGACTTAGTAGACCGGGTCACCGACTATATCAATGGTCAGCTTCGCACCGAACTTTTAAGAAAAATCTCCCACTTTGGCTAACGATACAGCGTTCCTTTGCGCCCCAAAACAGATGCCAATGCCAGAGACGTCACCCGAACCCTTCTGCCCCTAGTGGCCAACCTACTCTCCAAGAAACCCCACGACGCCTTCCATCTGCTCTCGCTCGCCAGGAAGCTCATCCGGCCTCTATCCTGGAAAGAGTGCAGCAGATTCACCACCCCGGGACACTTGTGCGATCTGCTCAAGTCTCCCCTGCCCGTGGCGAACCTGGTCGCCGTCGACATCCTGGCGAGCGAGGACCAGGACCGCGATAAGATGGTCCTTTTGCACGAACAACTAGACCTCGTCGACCTCATCGAGCAACTGCTGTTCACTAGTCCCGACATCGCCGTCAGCGAGGCAGCCGCGCGTGTGCTCGTGGACCTTCTCTACGTCGATTGTCCCGCCACCCCCGAGCGCGACGAGAAGGCGCCTCTCGCGGAACCTACCGGTCCCAACGTCCTCTGGAACCACGTCTTCAGGCAACGCACCAGCATAGCCCACATTGTCGACTACTGCAGCACCCTCGGCAAGACCAACTCCGCCATTGCCCAAGCCCGCCTCCTCGCCATCCTCCCAGACCTCGTCGCCCGAAACCCCTGGCCCCTCACCTCGACCGACTACCCGGACCTGTTCCCCGTCGACCGCGCCGTTTCCGACGTTGCCGGTATCGGCCTCTTGCAGTGGGCGGCCTTTTCCATGGTTGACGGCGAGGACGTGTTGATGAGTCGGTACATGAACGAGTTTTGGCCCGAATTGGTCGTCAAGTGCGCCTTGGCACCGAGGTCGGACTACAGGGATAGAGTGGTGCGAGACATTGTGAGAGTGGCAATTGATGGACAGAAATTTCCTGCCGACGAGCTGCGGAATATCCCATTGCATTTCTACCCCGAAGAGGAGGACGAAGGGGGCGTTGAGGCTCAGGGTCGGACCGCCAATCCAAACGGGCGAGCCGTGTTGACGAGTTACATCGAGTACCTTTTGCAACAATCGCCATAGTCGTAACCTCTGTGCCGTATTTGATTGCTGTTGGGCAGAAGCGCATGGCACATCAGGCGAGGAGATAAAAAGGCCAGTCAAGTCACTAAAGCGGCAATGAATTTACAGCATTACGACGTATTTGAACCACCCGACATAGGCAAACATCTTGAAACAAAACCACTATATATTGACACACGCGTTGTTGGGCTGAGAAGATGACATACTACACACTCCCAGTCAGCCCACAGCCGTGTCTGACCAACCCCGGGAGAGAAAAAATTCTAGATAAAGAACCGTGAAAAGAACCCAACAACACAATCTATTCCGTCCCCAACGCCATCGTCACACGATTCCCCCCTACGCCGAGAAGACCCCCTTTCCGGCCGGAATCGTCCTCCTACAACATCTTCCGGGCGTGCGCCTCGTGGTCGTCCTCGGCGGCCTGGCTGGCGACGCTGTAGCGCCTGCGATCGGGCACGCGGCTCATCCCCTCGATGCCCAGGCCGACCTCGCCGACGCGGCGGAAGACGAGGAGCAGGGCGTTCCGCAGGTCCGACGTGAGGTCCTTAGAGAGTAGCTCGACGGCGAGGGGGTAAAAGTCGGGAATATGCGCCAAGAAGGCCTCTTGGGGAAATGTAGAGAAGCCTTCGAGCACGTCGACGACGACGGGTCGCCACGCCATGATGTTGCGATGCTGGCTCTCCTCCTCGAGCGCCGAGTAGCCCGTGATGATGTCCTTGCACAGGGGCACGAGCGCGGCTTCGACGTCCGGCCGGCTCTCCAGCCGCTCGGGCGCGTTGTCGGCAAACATTCGGAAGAGGATGGAAATGTAAGTGGCCGCCGAGCCGCTCTCCTGCTTGAGCAAGTTAGGCGGCTGCTTCATGAAGCCCTCGCGCCAGAGCCTCATGCGGAGCTCCTTGTCCTCGTTGAACCGCCGGGCGAACTGGAACGAGCGCTTCAGGAGGGCCATAAGCCGGAGGAGTTCCGTCGAGGGAATGTGCGCGTAGACGGTGTCGTTGCCGAACAGCTCGTTGACAGTCTCAATCATCAAGAGCTGCAAGACACAGCGGGAGATGATTCTGTTGAAGAACCTGCGACGGGCCGCAGTCACCACGACGGGTTGCTGCTGCAGGTTGGACGACGGCTTGAACTCCTCCAATTGGGGAGCAGCACTAAGCGGCGTTCGCAGGTCTTCCTCGTGAGGAGACAGGGGCGGGATGACGTGTTCCCCGTCTTGAGAAACAGTTGCCTCCTCGACGCCGTTAATCTTTAGAGACTTCTCGTCAACTGGAGTATCCGCTTTCGTAGGACTCGTGGAACCTCCAAAGTCGAGGCCGTTTGGCGGAGGCTCCAGGGAAGCTGTTGAGTTGATGGTGGTGGCCGTGAACAGCTGATACGCCGTCGTCCTCTCAAACAGCTCGCAGAAGGCGCCCACCAGCTTTGCCCAGTGCTGTGGCTTGAACTTGGTGACATTCTTCAGAATCAATTGTTGCAGGCAGTTGCTGCCAATGCGAGAAATGGTGTCGTTCTCTTGACAGATGCACAGAGCCAGAAGCTCCAAGAATCTATCCAACATGTACTCGAGAGCCTCGAAATAATGCGTGAACAGGGTGATCATGTTGCGCAATGCCTGGATCATCGTCGTCGAGAGCCAGACAGAAAGCTCTTCGTGGTTGAGCACGTTGGACATTTCCGGTCGAGACCTCAGCACCATGAAGATGGGGTACAGCTGCTGACGCCAGAGAATATCCCAAAACTCCGAGGGGAAGTCGCCG
The DNA here is from genome assembly GCA_911649645.1 of Thelonectria discophora. NCBI lineage: Eukaryota > Fungi > Ascomycota > Sordariomycetes > Hypocreales > Nectriaceae > Thelonectria > Thelonectria discophora. The sequence goes on from CAJVRK010000012.1 coordinate 4,189,157, forward strand.
CCATACTTCAGGAGGGCTTCGAAAAAGTACTCTAGCGCGTTGGAGCGGACCTCCAGGTCTTCGCCAGTCATGAGAACGTCGTGGAAAGCAAAGAGAACCGGGAACCAATAGCCTTCCTCCACAGACGTGTTAGACTGCGACCGTTTCAGGGCGTTGGTTGCCTTCTCGTCGGCTTGCACGCCGTTCTTGTTGTACTTGTGATATAGGGGGCATTCGGGAGTCTTGAGCATCGTGGGGACGATGGACTTGAGAAGCTCCAGCGCTTGAAGGCTCTTTTTCTGGAACTTCAAGTTCTTGGAAAACTCTGTGAGACACACGATCAGGTCGGTGAATGCGCCTTGAGAAAGGACGACGCCAAACTTGGTCTTGTAGACCTGGTTAACGTTCTCGTACGCCAGGTTGACGATGCTCTCGTATGGCTCTCGGGCCGCAACGGTAAAGACGCCAAACATGGTCCTCCAGCCAGAGCGAATGTTGTCTCCCCGAGCCTGAATCATCTGGATGAGACATCGGAGAACCAGATCCTTGACGGTGACATTGTGAGAGTTGGCGAGGACGTGCTCAAAGGGCTTCAAGAAGTCCTTTTGGAATTTAAAACCCGCCAGCTCCTCAATCTCCATGAACCGCATCGACAGCTGTCGAAGCGAATCAAGCGCGAAGAAGACAATGTTCATGTTGTTGTGGCATCCGACTCTGTTGAAGTGCTCACCAAAAACATCCCAGATGTTGCTCCACTCAAACCTCACACGGTTCATGTTGTAGTAGCTGATCTCGACAATTTTTTGCAAACTGTAGGTTCGGGGAGAGTCGTTAGATCCAGAGACCTTGATCTCGTCCCAGCTGACCTCAACCAAGGCCTTGGCAAAGTGCAGCATGGCCTCTCCGGTGAGGTTCGCCGTGTTGGTGAAGATGCGATCGACACTTCGGATGACCTCGTCCGACCGGCTCTCGAGGGCGATCTCGGTCGAAAAGCCTCGGGGCCCTGTGCCAGCACGCTGCCGGGGTCGTCGAGACTGAGTTGATGAGCGAGAGTCCGACGTTTCCGATCTTTGAGGTGGCATGAAGCGTGCCTTGGACACATCTGGGATGGCGCTCTCATCCACTCCGCCGGAAATCAGCTGCAGCCGATCCAGCTGGCTGATGCACATGAGGACGTCTTTCCACGATTCTTGCATAATGTTGCCCTCGGTCTGGGCAAGCTCTAAGATGACCTTCAAAGCCTCAATGTTCTTGGCCTGGATCTCCTGAGGGTTGTTGAGGTTGGTCGTGTTCTTCAACGCAGAGATGAAAGCCTCTCGGGGCGTTGAAAGATCGAAAAGGCAAGCGATCCTAGTGGCGAGCTTCATGCCTTCAAGGCACAACTTGTTGACCTCGAGATTGTGAGACTTCTGGATTTGGCTTGAGAGTGTGGAGAAGAGGGACATCCAAGTCACGTCAAACATGGAACCAACATGCTTGAAAGACGTCGCCGGGATGTACCTGGCGCCAGTTTTGGCAGCATTGCGGCGCTGGCTCTTGAACAGGTTCTTGAACAGCTGTTCCGATCGCAAGGCAATCTCCTCGGATTGTTGCACGTAAGCCTCTCTCTGCAGATCACGACCAACATTGGAGAGCGCCTGGCCGAGACCAGCAGCAATACCAGTCGACGTTGGGGCCGGGGCGCCAGCTGCCGCAGCAGCATCGCGCTCACTCTTGAGAACAATCTCGTTGGCGGCAATCTCATCGTAGATTCCCAGGAGATAGTCGTCGGGCAAATCAGCGTTGTCGTTGATACCCCTGTTGTTCTTGATGAACTCCTCCTTGCTCATTCGCTTCGCCACCTTGACGCTGTGAAGATCGGTGTTGAGCAAGATGACCGAGTATGCGAGGACGTAGGCAGTATCCGCGTTGGCAAACGCATTCGGGTTGTCCATGACATATCGTTCGGCAAACTTCAACATGAAGCGATCAATCTTCTGGGCTTCGCCAGGTAGGCGGAATGACTGCAGAAACTGGCGAAGAGCATCTACAAAGCGTCTTTTGGCGAATTCCATCGTGTCCACGAAAGCGTGCATGATGTCGATGTTCTTTTGATCGCCTTCGCCAAGATACTCGCCAATCTGAGCCTTGTCCAACTTTTCCTCCTTAAGAAGAAATTCGGCAATGTCTTTGGGGCTATCGCTGGCAATGAATCCATCACGCAAGAACAGCTTGATGCCCTTCTTGGGCTTGAAGTTGAACTGGTTGATGGCATTCATCAAAGCCGTCTTCCGAGCCTTTTCCTTTTCGAACTGGTCTGGATCATCATCCACAACTGGCGTTGCGGGGGGTAGTGGCGTTTCGATTCTCGATGCGCTATCGCTGATGGTCGGGTCAATCGACGGCCGGAGGTCCAGAGACGCGTTGGTGTCGAGGTTTTCAGTCCGCGTGCCATCATTGTCGCTTCTGTTGTCGGTTCGAATTGGCGCAGACCAGTTGACCAAGGATCGCAAGGTCTCGACCAGGGCCTCCAGGGAAAGCCTCTTGATGGCGTATTCCTTTGGATAATCCGGCTCAGGCTCCTGGTGAGGCGCAATATGCGCGACGTTTAGGGGAGGGGGCAAAACTGGCTTCAGCTGCCACTCGCTTGCGGCCGACACCTTTAACCGGTGTTCTTCGTAGACTTGTTCGTGGATGGTGGTAATTACAATGGGGGATGTGGAGAATTTGGACAGGTCTTCGATTATCGTCTGGTAAATGTTGTCGACTGACTGGTCGCAGTCGTAGTTGAGGTAGAACTCCACGAGCGCTCGAGGGTCGGCGCAGAGTCGGTTCAGGATGGTGACAAACTGCAGCTTCTGGGAAGCTGGCGCTCCTCTCCGCGCCAACAGAGCCAGATAAATTTCGTTGAGAAAGACTTCGATTTCTTTCTATCCAGGAATTAGTGTTCCGCCCGTTTCTTACTCGCAACGGCAGGCCTACCTTGAAGGATGATCGCATATACTTGATCATCAACCAAAAGATCTCCGTCGAGATATTAAAGATCCTGTCTACCGAGCTTGCGCCATTGCGGGTGATGCTGAGGCAGAGGTAGAACTTGATGGCCTGGAGGAAACTAGTTGGTTCGTTCGATTTTGAATTCTTAATTGTACAGAGCGGAGAAGTGAAGACGCCAATGTTGTTGTTGAGAAGAGTATGAATGAGGTGAAGCGAAATTAGTTTGGAGCGCATGGGTTGGCCGCGCACGTCGTAGAGCTGGTCTTGGGGGAGGATCTTGGTCGACAGGTTGCAGAAGGAACGGAAAACGAGGTAGGCATCGCGGATGTAGACTTCGTCCTCGGCGTCCAGCGCATCGTAGTCGTCAGACGAGGATCCGGGGCCCGACTGCTCGTTCGCAGAGGCGGCGTCAGTCTCTTTTTTTGCAGGTTTCAGTTGGGTAACCATGGTTGGTCCATCGCCAAGGGTCGAGTCGTCGAAGCTCTTTCGGTGCTCCAGGTCCTTGAGGGTGAGCTTGGCGCCGCTCTCCGACGCCTCCGTTTCCCCAGACTCGGACCGGGGCGCGGGGGATTCATCCCGCCCGCCAATGTCTTGTGCGCCATTGGTACCGTCCTCCTGCTCGAAAGTGACGTTACTCGAGCCGTTCTTGAGATGGTCGAGGTTGAGGCGGGTCTCCTTCATGTGCAATCTCGTCTTGACACGCTCGAATACGGTACCGACCATTTGGGTCAACGTGCCCTGGGCGACTTGTTGGTTGGCGGTGCTCCGGGAGAGCAAGAAGACATTGTACACCTGGCGCACAGCCTTCAGGAGGCCGGCGCCATGAACGACAATCTTGTCATTGAGGACGGCCGCAAGCAGGGACTTGACGATCTGGAGTTGGATTTCCACAGCCGTCGTCTCGCCTTGGAAACAGTTGCAGATGGTATCGATAGCCCGTTCGATCAAGGGCGGAGGAGGTTCTGAAGGTTCCGCGCCTTCCTCGGTGGCTTCGGGGGGTGTGCTGGAAACGGAAAAGTATGAATAGGAAATCAGCTTTCCGATGCAATCGAGCGCAGTCGTGGTCAGTTGGACGTTATTCGATCTCGAGGCGAGTTGCAGAGGGGCGAAGACGATTTCGGGGTCGGGGAGCTCGTCATGCTCCTTGATGGCCTCTAGGGCCTTTGTAGCCGATTCATGAAGCTGCTTGTTGCGCTGGGCATCCTTTGACGAGGCAATGGCCTCGAGAGAGGACACGACAAACTTGAGGGAGCTCATGGGGGAGCGCAGCGACCACCAGCGGCCATTCGACGAGGTAGATGTTTAGTCGACGAAGGACAGGAGTCGACAAGTTTCCACGTAATTAATAAAGGGGACGGACGGCGATGGTGGCGGCGCGACGGATCGGGATGGAGCTCAGCTCATGAAAAGGAGCAACGGGCCTTTATTTCGTACACGAGGGGAACGCCGCAACTGCAACGTAAGTGCGAATCCGACCCTTTCTCCTGAGGGAACAAGCCGAAAGAACTAATGAGAGGCGTAAAATAGGAGGAAATATCGGTGCCTTGTCCAAAGACTTTTGGTCAGCTTTAGATGGCAGAAGTGGACAACGTTCCCAAAAATGAGCTTGGGACTGGGCCCGAGTGCGGGACTCTTGGCGGCCCTGGCCTCCTGGCCTCGTCTCTGGAGTTCTTGGCTTACTTTTTGGATATTGGCGAGACGGGGCTAGTTCGGATTGGGCAGCGTTCAATCTGCCATCTGCCAATTCAGGAACGAGGGTGAGATGTCCGTTTTGAACGGAGCATCTCGGTTTTGAATGTGGAGATGATGATTACGGTGGCCTGCGCTGACTAAGGGGGGGGCCGTTTCAGGGGTGAGAATGATTACGTAATGAAAGCCCGGAAAATGGAACATTAGATTCTCCGTCATCAGACGGCCGAACACTTCTTTCTCCGTCACGGAGCGGCCACCATGCCACCAACGCTCAATCCTGGTGGGGTGGTCCGAAGTCAAGCCACGACGAGGTACTTTTACTTTCGTCAACGAAAATCGTGGTGAGAGCCTGGACAGGGAGACAAAGTCAAACAGGATGATGGATCGGCAAGCACGCATTGCAGTGCGCCGTTTTCCCTAGGATTCCACCGCTGAGATATACGTTTCTCTCCTTTCAAACATTACATCTCTATCAATCTCAACTCTGACGACACATGCTTGAAATCAAACTCTCGTGTTGCTCCGGGGTTCGGCTCATGTCGCTCAAATGATCCCCCGAGGACCTTCTTTCTGTCCATGGACATGGTGCGCACTTTGACCTCCTTCGGCGGGTCTCGTCCCACGACCGTGGGCTGCCCTGATAGCGGCGTTCCAGCGGCCAACGGCCCCGAAGAACCCCCCGAAGACCACCAGAAGCGCCGGGAGGCGCTGTAAGAATGGCCCCTGGAAGTCGAGATAGCGGTTGACTCTGGCAGGGGTTCGGCCGCAGTCGCCCCACGCTAGCGACAGATACGGATTAGCACCCCCCAAAGCTTCCCAGCAGGAACAGAAGGCGCCGAAGCTCAACGCAACTGGACGCGAAAAACTCCACGTTCAACCCCAAGAATTTCCCATCCCCGAACCTCTTTCCGCCTCTCTCCTTGCAAGAGTCTCCTACTCACTCCTCTCTTCCTCTCTTCCCCTCTGGTTTGACGATATCGGCGAAATTTTTATCCTCCTCAATCGACGTCAATTGCAAGTTTCTTGGTGAGCACTCTCGGCTCGACTGCCCGAGCGCACTCACGCCACCGTTATCCCTCAATAGCTAACGACTTGTCCTCGATTGCAGAGACATTTATTCTCCCCCGACGCCCAAGATGCTCAGCGCCGCTCTCCGAAGGCGCGCTCTCGCCCCTGCCACCAAGGCCCTCCGATCCGGCTTCACGGCGCATGTGGTGCGATACTATGCCTCTTTCCCGAGCCACCAAGTCGTCAAGATGCCCGCCCTGTCTCCCACCATGACGGCGGGCAACATTGGCGCTTGGCAGAAGAAGCCCGGCGACAGCATCAGCGCCGGCGACGTTCTGGTAGAGATTGAGACCGACAAGGCTCAGATGGACTTTGAATTCCAGGAAGAGGGTGTTATCGCCAAGCTCCTGAAGGAGCCCGGTTCCAAGGACATTCCTGTTGGCACTGTAAGTGGTCCAATCTGTCCAAATCGCACTTCGGCGAACGACCTCCGCGACCGTCTGCCCGCCCTCTCCCGTTCACCTAGCTGACATGTAAACTCTTTAGCCCATTGCCGTGCTAGTAGAGGAAGGTACCGACATTGCTGCTTTCGAAAAGTTCACCATCGCCGACGCTGGCGGTGACGCCGCCCCTGCCAGCACCAAGGCGGAGGAAAAGCCCGAACCCGCCGAGGCCACCTCTACCCCTGCCGCTGAGCCCGAGCAATACACTTCCACCGAGGGTCGTCTCGAGACTGCTCTCGACCGCGAGCCCAACATTTCCGCCGGCGCCAAGCGCCTGGCCCTCGAGAGCGGCGTCAGCATCAAGGCCCTGAAGGGTACCGGCAAGGATGGCAAGATCACCGAGGAGGATGTCAAGAAGGCCGTCAGCGCTCCCGTCGCCGCCGCCCCCGGCGCTGCTTACGAGGACACCCCCATCTCGGGCATGCGCAAGGTGATTGCCAACCGTCTCCTCGAGTCTACCCAGACCAACCCCCACTTCTTCGTTACCAGCTCCATCTCCGTCAGCAAGCTCCTCAAGCTCCGCCAGGCGCTGAACAGCTCCGCCGATGGCAAGTACAAGCTGTCCGTCAACGACTTCCTCATCAAGGCCATTGCCATCGCCAGCCGCAAGGTTCCCCAGGTCAACTCCAGCTGGCGCGATGACAACATCCGCCAGTTCAGCTCGGTCGACGTCTCTGTCGCCGTGTCAACGCCTACCGGCCTCATCACCCCCATTGTGGCCGGTGTCGAGGGTCTCGGCCTCGAGGCCATCTCCAGCAAGGTCAAGGAGCTGGCCAAGAAGGCCCGCGATAACAAGCTGAAGCCCGAAGAGTACCAGGGCGGCACCATCTCCATCTCCAACATGGGCATGAACGCGGCCGTCGAGCACTTCACGGCCGTCATCAACCCTCCTCAGGCTGCCATCCTTGCCGTTGGCACCACCAGGAAGGTGGCCATTCCCGCCGACAACGAGTCGGGCATCGAGTTTGACGACCAGATCACCGTGACTGCCAGCTTCGACCACAAGGTCGTCGACGGCGCCGTTGGCGGTGAATGGATCCGCGAGCTCAAGAAGGTGCTCGAGAACCCCCTCGAGCTTCTGCTCTAAGGGTCCAGCGGCCATGGTCGTGGCTCGGAAGCGTCTCGGCGAGATGCTTCAGAGGCCAAAAGCTAAGAATAATACACATGCGATATCGAAGTGCTTCTCCCTTGGGTTATCGTATTCGTTTTACGTAAATAGATAGGGTCTTAATGGTTATGAGGAAGGTCGAATTGGTACTACCGTATTCTCACGCAGCCGCGGCGGTGTTTAGGTAGGAGTTACAGCTCCGTCACGAACCGATTCTAGCCATTTCCCAGTCCCGAGCAGCCTCCGCAATCGGCCTTGTCGTTTACAAGAGACGGACGTATATCAAGCGAGGGGACTGCACTTGTATGAAGAGGAGGAGAAGGAGGAGGTTGACCAACTGTTCTCCATGTACTATACCATCTTTGAGAGTTGTCAATTGAAAGCATCGTCGCGAGCATAGATCATTGCCAGCTTGGCAAGCAACGGAGAAATCATCATCTCGTCAGTCTTCAAGTTGTGACCGCAACTCGTCACGTTTCCACAAAATTTCGGTTTCTCAGTCCGACCGAAATGTCCACGTACGACGGCAAAACGTTCCGGTCAGCGTCCAACACGGCCAACGGAGAAGTCGGCGACGAGACTCGCTTCCACTACCACCAAGACGGCAACACGGTCTGGGCAGAGTACGTGGGCGGGTCCGTCGTCCGGGGCACGCTGATTGCGGTTGTGACAGAGGATGGCGGTCTGGACACGCGGTATCAGCACGTTAATGTTAAGAGAGAGTTGATGACAAGGCGGTGCCGGTCGAGGCTTGAGCTTTTAGAAGATGAAAGGTTAAGGATGCATGAGAGGTGGAAGTGGACAAGCGGGGATTTGTCGGAGGGTGAGTCGGTTGTTGAGGAGGTGAGGGAGTGAATGAGTTGCGACGTGAATACTGGGAGTGGTGAAGGTCTAGGGTATGAGGGTTTCGAGATTTCCCCTATTCGGCCTCTGCTGTTTTGTAATGTATCCAGACTCAAGCTATACTCGTACACTCATGATGACGGTTGTTATAATTCTTCAGACTGGATCCCTCTAGCTCGACATTGTGAAGCCACAGTCAAGTCTTCCTAAATAACACCTTGGGAGACTTGGACTTGGCAACCGCACCAACATCAGCCCCAAACAAAGCCATGGTCCCTCTAAAGTAACTCACCTCTTCAAACCCATGATACCGATTAATCATGCCACTACTCACACGACCCCACAAGCACCAACAACGAAACCAGCACCATACCCACACCCGTATACATCCCGATATTCTTGGCGTCGTCGGTACACTGCGTGATGGCCAACAAACCGCTCGAGATGATGGCACCCGACGAGAAACCAAACACGGCCGCGACGGCGATCATACTCGCGTTAGTATCGGCGAGCGGCCAGCAAAAGACGGTAGGCGGCGTTGATGACAGCCACGAGGTAATTGGCCAGACTCTCGCTCATGTCCCCTGCATGATGGCATACGTGGGGATTAGGAAGAACAGGACGACAAACATGCCGACCATGGCGAAAATAAGAGGGGCGATGAGCAGCACGGGGAAGACGACGGCGCCGAGCGAACGAGCCCGGCGAAACGGCAAGGCCCATGACGGCACCACGGCGGGACGAGAACCACTACGGGATGATACGGCGAGGGCCGGGAGCATGAAGGGCCGTTGGCGAGGCCGGTGAGGACACTCTGAGCGAGTCTAAAGTACCAGTAGGACTTGTAGATGCTGGTCGTCATGACGGCAAAGATGTAAAGGGCCGCTACAGGACGGACGAGCTACCATACTCGGTTAGATGAGACCGTCACAAGTTGTCAGTATAAGTGAAAGTAAAGTATAAGTGAAGACATGCCCAAGCACCAAACCGGTCAAACAGCAGCTCTCCTACAATCCCCATGACAAAAATAAGAAATTCCCACACGGAGCCGACCCAGGCAGTGTCGTCAGCGCTACACTCAGGCATCTGGTGGAACATATAGTAGGCCCGGAAGATACCAAAGACGTTTGTGTAGCCGAGCGTGCAGAAGAAGGTTCCCGAGACGCCGGCGACCACAAGCTCAGACCCTGGGGCCGCCGTCTGGGAAATCTTCTTCTTTGGGGGTCTCTGCTTCTTTTGGTAGCTCTTGAGTGCTGCTGATGTTGTAGTTGTCGGGGGTGGTGGCGGGGGAAGAGGTTAACAGGTTATGTGCCTTTTCGGGGTCTAGTGAGGATGAAGACATGATGGGAGTAGTTGATGTGTTTTTTATGGCTTGGAGTGCCCAGTTTGCGTTGGTCAAAGCCTTCCATTCATCCCGAGTCCATCCTCGAGGTCATGTCTCTTATATCTCATCTTCCTGCGAGGGAGGCTTGCACCGGCGGCTGGTACATGTACTTTCGTATATTCCTGCTCAGTGAGGCTTGCATTTGCATCGGCATTTTCGTATTCATCCTTCCAATTTCGGCATTTGAGGGCTTATTCTTAGGGCATGAAATGTGAGTCCCGTCTTGCTGCCATGTAAGTCGGGGTGTAGGATATCCATTTCAAACAGGACGTAGGTGTGTAGCCCGGAGAATGTAGGGAGATATGTTTCTGGATGAGGTCTACCACTCGATTCCTTCAGTTCCATACTACTGAGATAATAAGTAAAAACGAGCACTTGTCAATTGGGTTGCCTTTTAAAGACTCTGTCTGTATAAGTCCATCTCGGTGAATTGCCATGCAGCCAATCAGCATTCCCACATTCCCCGGCAAATTCAATTCCCCGACGGGACCAAAAGACCGACAGCATCTCAACGACGACGTCGAATGGATTACGACGATTACGAGCATCGGCATTTAACCACCAGAAACCCACGTCCCGAGCCGAATTCCCCGTTCGCTGTATTGTTCTTCTCCCCCTGGTTTGTCCGCAACCGAATGGTTCGTTTCGTTTTCAGCCATGTCTCATCCCCCACCCTTGATGCTGGACCATCCAAACTGGCTGCTCGGCGGCGCGGAGCTGCAAGAAGAAGGAGAGCATGAGAACCCAGACCCGGCCGCCGAAGCTCATCCGGTGATGGACCCGGAGGCGGTAGCTCCGGCGCCGGAAGGTGACACCGGCCAGGTATCAGCCCCCAAGACCAAGAAGCGGCGGCGTCCGGCCCTCTCGTGCGAGCAGTGTCGCCGGCGCAAGATCCGTTGCGATCGAGGGCTGCCGTGCGTCAACTGCATAAAGTCCAACATCTCGCCGTGCACCTACGCGCCGACGCACATCCCCGCGTCCCGGATGCGCAAGGCCGTCACAGCCCGGGGTCTCCCCCCGGCGTCCTCCGAGGTGCCGGCCCGGTCGGCCCCCGTGTTTGACACTTCGTCGTCGGACGTTTTGCAGCCCAAGCCTCCGGCGTCGAGCGTGCCGACGACGGCGAGTGCTTCGATGGGCGGCTCGACGCCGGAGAGCGTGGTCGATGCGCTGGCGCAGAGGGTGAGGGAGCTGGAGCAGAGGATAGCGGACGGGTTCCATATCGGGCCGAAGCCGGGGGATCGTCTCATCGAGGGACATGACCGCGAGGAGGACGAGGAGACGGCGCCGATGAAGGGGACCGTGTCCAAGACTCGCTTCTTTGGCCAGAGCCACTGGATGAACGGGGCAGATATGGTAACTATATTCTCTTTGTGCCGCTGCTTGACGCACTAACATCATCAGTTCCCAAATATCCTCAAGGTCCTCCGCCAAGCAGAAGCCAAAAAGATTGGCCCGCATCGCATCTTCATCAAGTGCAAGGCCCTCGCCCGCACCATCAAGGAGAGCCGGCTCAACCCCCTCTCGTCGGGCACCCTCGGCCAGCGCATCCCAACAAAGGACCTCGCCGACAAGCTCGTCGACGCCTACTTTGCCACCTTTGAGGGCGCCATCCGCATCCTCCACGCGCCCACCTTCCGCGCCGAGTACGCGCGGTACTGGCAGAACCCGGGCGCCGCAAACACCGTCTTCGTCATGCAGATGCAGCTGTGCATGGCCCTGGGCGCCACCGTGCACGACGACCGCTTCACGCTGCGGTCCAGCGCCATGCAGTGGGTGCACGAGGCCCAGCTGTGGCTGCTGCTGCCGCCCGAGAAGAGCCGCATGACCATTGCGGGAATCCAGATCATGTGCATGCTCACCATTGCAAAGGCCACCTCGGCCGTCGGCCAGGACCTCACCTGGGTCACCACGGGGGGGCTGGTCCGCCAGGCAATGTACATGGGCTTGCACCGCGACCCGAGCTGTCTGGCCGACATGTCCGTGTACCGCGCCGAGGTGCGCCGGAGGTTGTGGGCGACCATTCTCGAGCTGAACCTGCAGTCGGCCTATGATGCCGGAGGGCCGCCGCTCATATCGGCCAAGCACTACGACACGCGGCTGCCGGCCAACTTGGACGACAGCCAGCTCACCGACGAATCCGACGCCACCAAGGCGCCCGTCAACCCGCCAGACACCCTCACCGACATGTCGGTGCAGCTGGCCCTCCTCCGATCCCAGCCCCTCCGCCTCGCCATCCTCAAGCACGTCAACGAGTTCCGCTCCAAGGACTCGTACCCGGAAACCCTGCGGCTCAACTCGGAGCTCACAAAGGCCTGCCGGACGCTGACGGAAACCCTCGCCGCCCTCACCTACGCCCAGCAAGAGCGCGCCGCCTCCTCCTCCTCCTCCCGCCCCGTCGTCATCACCCAGTTCCACTGCGGCCTCGTCCAGCTCTTCATCTACCGCTGCTTCATCTCCCTGCACCAGCCCATGCTCCGCCGCGCCGCCGAGGACCCCACCGTCTACTACTCCCGCAAGGTCTCCCTCGACTCGTCCCTCAAGGTCGCCCAGATCTGCAACCTCTCCCGCCCCCGCTACCCGTCCGACTCCCCCGGATCCACCGACCCCGTCACCCTGTTCGACCGTCTCATCACCAACGCGGCGGGGCTCTTCCGCGTTGTCCCCGTGCAGGTCCTCTTCTCCATCGGTATGGAGCTCATCAAGAAGAAGGAAGAAGAGCGCGACTCCCTGGGCGACATGCCCTCCATGGGCAGCCGCGAGCTGCACGACGTCATGGAGGCCGCCATCCTGTGGTCGGAGCGGCGGATCCGCTCGGGAGAGACCAACATCAAGGGCTACTGCTTCATCACGGCGTGCCTGACGTTGGCCGACGGCATCGAGCAGCGCCTGTCGGAGGACCAGATCGACCAGGCCGTCGTCGAGTCAGGCGAGCGGACGAGCCTCAAGAGCTGGGAGCTGCTCAAGGAAGTGGCCGAGCGGGAGGGTGTGAGGATCAACGAGGAGGACGGGTCGCCGGCGGCTGCTGTCGAGGAACCGGCTGATCTGATGGAGAGCTTGGTGGATATGGACTTCAACTGGTTGCAGGACTATAACTGGGATGGCATGAACTGGCAGTAGAATATATGAAAAGGGGCAAGGGATAGAGGCTTTGCAGGTCAAGCGGGCGGTTTATTGGCTAATGAATTCGGATTAGTACCAGCGCAACTCAATGTATACCAAATAGTAATTATAAACATGTCCGTCTTGATTATCCCCCTCTATCAGTCTATTCTATCATGAACTCATCACTCATACCATCATTATTCCTCCCCCTCCCCACCGTCCAATTTCCTAAAGACGCCCGGCCGAGGATTGGCATTCTTGGCCAACAGATTCCTCGTAACGTTCAACTTCCAAATCATCGGCCCGGCCTCCGTCTCCTCCTTGCGGTTCGCCTCCACCCACGTCCGGAACTGCCCGACAACCTCCTTGTTGCTCGTCAACGTGACCACGCCCGTCGCCCACCCGTACACAAAGATGGACATCTTGGCGCTCTTGAAACCGCTAAATCTCGCCACGTCCAAGGCCACCCGGGGCAGGTCGCCCCTGGCCACGACCTGGGGGATGGAGGTCAGGTCCCAGCGGCCCGGGGCGATCTCGAGGGGGAGCTGCACGTCCGGCGGCAGAGCGTGGATGGAGAGTTGCTGGAAGCGAGCCCGGATGGCTTCCGTGGACATGGCTCGGGTGTGGTCGTCCCAGGGGATCATGAGCCTCCCCCTCTCGCGCTCCGTTTCCGTGCCCACGGCCTGGATGACGTTGTGGAAGTGCTCGGCTGCCTCGTTAGTGCAGACGAGCTTGCGCCCGGCGAGGAGGGGATACAGCTTGGCCGCCATGATGCCACCGGGGTTCTTGTTCTCTTCTTCGATTTGTGCGCGCGTCGTCGGGGCCTGCCAGGGCTGGGGCTGCAGGCGAGCGTGCGTCAGGTCGGATATCATGTCGATGAGGATGGTGTGATCCAGGTTGAGCGTCGGAGTAAGGTGGTCGTGCTCACTACCCGCCAAGTTATCCAGCGCTATCTCTAGAGTCGGAGGCGGAGTGGCCATGAAAGCGTCGTTTTGATACTCGATGGTGACCTGGACCAAGGGGTCCAAGGTCCCGAGTTGGTCGATGAAGATGTCCAAGTCTCGGTCTCCACGAGCTAGATTGGACAGGACAAGCCTGATTCTCGGGAAATGGTACTCGTAGCGGTTCAGCCGGGCAGCAGCTATCAGCCTCTGGACAAACTTGGCCAACGGCACCTCATTCCACTCGTCCGGATCAACAGCCTCGCCCGGTTCGTGATCTCCCCAAGCCCAGCCGCAGTCGCCCATCTCGCGAGCCAATCGGTTTCGCTGGACGGCCTTGGCCACGAGCCACTCCCTCCCTGAGTCGACCACGTCTACCTCGACGCGGCCCTTGTCCTTGAGGATCCGATGCGCCACCTGCTTGTCGTGACTCGGCGTGTTCCTCCTGTCCATCTCCTCCCTGCGCATGCTACGCGACGACCCCTGGAAGTTTTGGTTGACGGCGACGAGCCCGCGGCATCGCTTGAGGCGGTCCCATTGCGAGACGCTGCGGCTCACGACGTTAACGCGGGCTTCTAGCGCGTGGATGCGGTTGCGCGCCTTGCTGTCCGAGGGGTCTTCGGGGCCGACCTCTCGAACAAAGGCTTCGAGGGTTTCCCGCTCGCGCTGTAGGTTGTTGACAAAGGTTGGCAAGCCGGTAGACTGGAGGGGCAACAGCTTGGGTTTCACACGGGCAATCAGCGCTGAGACTTCTTGCATGCAAACCGAGGCGAGGCGTATGTTTTCCCTTGCGGCCTGAAGCATCTGAAGCTGTTGGTCGATCTCGTCATCGTCGTTTGTGGCCGCCATGGTAGTTGATGAAAGCCCAGGACAAGTTCCAGACCCGCCTGAGGGGTTTTAAGGCGCAAGACACAGCGACGTTGGGATCTAGCCACGTCTAGAAGGCTCTCTCTCTGGCGTCGGTTGACCTGCTACTTCTCGCGAGTGCTCCCATCCATCAGGCTGACACTGAGAAGCCGCAACTAGGCACACAGTCGACGTGGTTGGTCACGCAACCTAGTCTTGCAGCTCAAGCCTCTTTGATGTCGAAAGAAGGGCGCATCAAAGGCGTCGAGGCATAAATGGAAATGCAAGTCTGCCTTTGCTGAAGGATGATGGTTGTTGATATTTGCCAATGTGGATAATTCGTCGTCGAGTTTTAGTTTTTAGATGCAAGTCTGGTGAAGAACCTGGGCAAGTGCGTACAGTGCTTAGGACTGTTGTCCTCGTACTGTTGATTTCTGCTTAGTCATCCATCGCAATTGAAGCATCACAGCGCGACGACAAACGAGACAACTTCATTCATCAACTAACACAAACCAAAAAGCCAAACGAAAGTGGCTGCGAATCAACGATTGGAAAGACAAATTGTACTTCTTTCACAAACGCCATCTCTCCTCTCCTTCTCAGCCCCGATTCCTAATTCCTAATCCATCACTGCCTCACCATCCAAAATGACTGACTCCGTGCCATCACCAAAGTCGATTCTCCGTGGCCACAAAGCGCAAATCCATTCCGCAAAATTCATCAGAGAAAACAGCCGCTTACTCACCGGTGATTCCGAAGGCTACCTTGTGCTATGGGACTTGACTATTATGAGGCCTCGCGCTGTTTGGCGAGCCCATGAAAACGCCATTCTTGGAGTGCAAGGCTGGGGAAGCGACAAGATCATCTCGTGAGTACGGACACGTATGCTCATGATTCAACCGTGGCTAATCTATGCAGCCATGGACGTGACAATAAACTCATAGTTTGGAAACTCGGCCAGGACGACGAGGCCAACCTCAGCAAGGTTCTGCCCGTCGAGGACGTTGCAGAACCACGCACTCAGCCATGGATCCTTCACCTTCTCGAGGTCAATACCATGAACTTTTGCGCCTTTACAGCTTGCTCTAGCAGTCCCGGGACCATGGTAAACGCTTCGGAAATACTCGTTGCAGTGCCCAATACTCTCCAATCCGAGGCAGTATGAGTCCCCCCCAGACATAGGCCAGTCCCTCGGCTAACTCTCATAGATCGATATTTATTCACTCCCCGACCAAAAGCGTATTCACACTATCAAGCCAGGCACGCAAAATGGCATGGCCATGTGTCTAACCCTCTTCCACCACAAAGACGCCCTCACTCTCGTCGCTTCATTCGAAAACGGCTACGCCTCAGTTCACCGGCTTGGCCCAGATGGTGTCTGGTTTACCACGTATCGCTCCCAAGCTCACTCGCAGCCTATTCTATCTCTAGACCTCGACCCAGGCCGTAATTTCTTCATCACATCCTCGGCTGACTCTCTCATCGCCAAACATCCAATCCCCACTGATCGCCAAGAGATTATTTCCACACCAAACCCAAGGGTGGTCGAAGTCGAAGAAGTCCCGCCAAAGCCCCAATCGCTACTATCATCAGCACTGAAATCTTCTCCATCCACGAGCTCAGCCACGTCACCAATGTCGCAAGAGTGGAGGGAACCTCTGAAAGTAGTCAACACCAAGCACCATGGTCAGCAAAGCCTAAGGATCCGGTCTGATGGGCGGATATTTGCCACGGCAGGCTGGGACTCCAAGGTGAGGGTATACTCGGCCAAGACTATGAAGGAACTTGCGGTGCTCAAATGGCACCAGGTCGGGTGCTATGCCGTGGCCTTTTCGGACCTCACCGGTCCCTCTGAATCCGAACCCCGTTCGACGCAGGGCCAGGATCCTGCTCCCTCGAACGCGTCCCAGTCATCTGGGCAGCCAGAATCTCATCAATCAGAGATTTCGCCGAGCAACGCCAGAACATTGGTCAAGATGACGACGAGCGTCAGGGATCGGCGCATCGCGCAGGCAAAGTCAGCCCATTGGGTGGCGGCGGGAGCCAAAGACGGCAAGGTCAGCTTATGGGACATATATTGAGTCTACAGGGCCGCGAAGGCAACGATAAGCCACGCTGACGCGGGGAACCGGAAACGAGAACGGCGTCTTACATGGAGCTATCACGCGCTCTAATCCCCACAGATCGGACTTGGATGGTATCTCGGTGGTTCCTGGGTGTAAGATTCTGACGTTAGATGCATACGGCCACGAGACTATCACGTCTTCTCGGATCCGAAGGGAGAGACAGGCTAACGAGGACATTGGATGAACTCAGTGCTACGGACACTTTATTCTACAATGTTACACGGAAAGCATCATATCATCGGCCGTTACATCTCGTCGGGCCTCAAAACGAGTTGTTGCACTCGCCCTTTCCGGCTCTCGATAGTCCACCTGGGCCAGCTCAAACCACACCCTCAACATCCAGGCCGCCACCAAGGCATCCCGAGTTCCCACCTCCGTCTCCGCCGTCACCTCCAGGCTCATCAAGTCGTCCGTCTCGGCTTCACGCGCCAACTTCCTCCCTTCGCCATCGCTCCATTCAAACCCGACGCCCGCTTCCCGCGACGGCACCGCCGTAAACACGACTGGCTCGTCGTCGTCTCCCGACCCCCGCGTCCGCACCACCCGGTGCACCTGGTACCCTTTGTGCCGGGCGTTCCCCAGGCTCGCCAGCACGCCTTGTCGCGGGCTGAATGGTCGGAAGCCCAGGTCGCAGGGGGCGCAGCGCGAGACGGCGTCAGCGCGGAAGGCGAAGGGGTCCGGCTCGGCGGGCGGAGCGTGCGCGAGGTCGAAGAGGTGGCGCTTGCGGGCCGGGGCCTTGCGGCCGAGGACGGTGCGTTGGCCGTCGAGGCGGTGAAGGGAGACTTTGCGGTCCGCGTCGGAGAGGAAGCCGACCGAGTGGGAGAGCTCGTACAGCGGGGACGAGGAGGGTTCCGTTGCGTGGATGAAGCGGCCGGCGATGTAGAGCGTGGTTGGGCCGAGGAGTTGATTGTGTGTACTGTTGTCGGTGCTGCAGGACGGCACGTCTCCCCTGAAGTAGAAGATGGGGTCCATGTGAGAGGGATGGAGAGGGATGGTACTGTCGGGGTCGGGATGCCAGGTATAGCAGACGACCATGGGAGTATAACATGGGCTGATGGATTCCTGCATCAATTCTTGCATATTGAGACTGTTAGAGTATAACCAGTGTAGATGACGTTCAAGAAGCTCGTTGGTCGCTTGCTTTTGTATTGGTCTGGTACATATGTAACGTTGACACGGAGTATACCGTGCTCCCGAGGAAGAGCTTCAGCTCGATAACCCAGACTACACAACCACCACTCTGCCACTAGGTTAAATGCGCGTCCCTAAGTTCACGTGAACGGCCTTGACGTTACTGTACGCCTCCAGCCCGGCCTCGCCCAGCTCCCTCCCGATGCCGCTCTGCTTGACCCCCCCAAACGGCACGCCCGGCTCGCAGTCCTGGCTGCTGTTGATCCATACCATGCCGGCCTGTATGTCAGCCGCCACCCGGTGCGCCCGCTCCACGTCGCGCGTGAATACCGCCGCGCCCAGCCCGTACGCCGAGTCGTTGGCCAGCCGAACCGCGTCGGCTTCGGTCGCGAACCGCGAGATGACCACCACAGGACCGAAGATTTCTTCGCGAAACACCCGCATCGAGTCGGTCACGTCGCCGAAGACGGTCGGTTCCACGAAGAAGCCCCTCCCCCCGGAGTTGACATCGGCGGGCTTCCCCCCCGCGAGCAGCTTTGCGCCCTCGGCTCGTCCTATGGCGACGTACTCGAGCACCTTCTCGTACTGCAGCCGCGAGACCTGCGGGCCCTGGTAGGTGTCCTCGGCCCACTGATCGCCGACCTTGCTGACGGCGGCCGTGGTGGCCAGGAAGCGCGCGACAAAGTCGTCGTAGACGGCGTCCTGCACAAGGATGCGCGAGGTGGCGGTGCAGATCTGGCCCTGGTTGGACATGATGCCCATGTGAGACCAGCGCGCCGCCTGCTCGAGGTCGCTGTCGGCGAAGACCAGCAGGGGGGACTTGCCGCCGGTTTCGAGCGTGATGTTCTTGAGCGTCGGGGCCGCCATCTTCATGATCTGGGTTCCCGTGGCCGTAGACCCCGTAAACGCAATCTTGTCCACGAGGTCGTGCTGCACCAGCGCCGAGCCGGCGTCGCGCCCATACCCGTTAATAACGTTGAAGACGCCGGCAGGGAACCCCACGTCCTTGACGGCAGCCGCCAACAATAAGATGCTCAGGGGCGTCTGCTCGGCGGCCTTGAGGACGACCGTGTTCCCGCAGGCGAGCGCGGGGCCGATCTTCCAGCTGGCCATGGAGAGGGGGAAGTTCCAGGGGATGATCTGCCCGACGACGCCGATGGGTTGGCGGATGGTGTAGGCGAGCTTCTGGGGGTTGGCCGTCATGGTCTGGCCGTGGGTTTTGTCGGCCCAGCCGGCGTAGTAGCGGAGCACGTTGATGACCTCGGGGATGTCGAGGTTGATGGCGTCGGAATATGTCTTGCCTATGGAGCATGAGAACTAGCTTACACCCATGCGTTATAACCTGGGAGACAACATACCATTATCCCAAGCCTCGGACGTGGCAAAGACTTCTTTTTGCTGCTCAATGCGGTCGGCGAGCTTGTACATCAAATGTCCTCGTTGAGCAGCAGGCATCTGCTTCCACTCAGGACTGGAGAGGGCAGTATGGGCCGCGCAAACTGCCCTGTCGACATCCGAAGCATCGGCAGCTTGGACAGAAGCAATTTCCTTCTCAGTGCTTTAACGAGTCGTCAGTGTAAGCCGAGTTAGTCTTACGAAGAGGAGGAACAGGCAGCTCTGCACTCACGCTGGGTCGATGGAGACAATGGTCTGGCCCGAGGACGCCGGAACGAACTCGTTATCGATGAACAACCCCGTGGGCTGAACGTACTTGACGCCATTGGGCGCCTCGAGGCTTACAGAGCTGGCCATTTTGAAGTGTGGACGTTTGAGAACGAGGTTTCGACAGAGGGCCAGGGTTGGACGTAGCAAGGTCGACATGACGAGGAAGAAAAGAAAAGGGCTACAAATTGGCAAGAGGAGTTGTTAAATACAGCGAAAAATCAGTCCATTACTCAATGAGGGGATTGCGAGCAGCGATGGACGTATCTCGGGCCGTGTTCCAGGTGGTCAAGTTTGAGCTTTGGCCGGCGGCGGCTCGGAGACTCCTCCACATTTTCGCTGAGCGAAGCCGGGGAAGCTTCGGTGTGGAGGAGCCGGGTTTTGGTGAAGGGAAGGAGACGCCGAGAAGAGGTCGAGGCAGCAGAAGAAGGCTGCGTATGAGATGGAGAGATGCAGTTGGAAATAGGGTGAGGAGTTGATTCTATTCTATTTGTACCTATAGCATCTATGTATGTTTTTGTCAATCAATCTGAGAGATGGAGTCCAAGAAATGCGACTGGCAGATGAGTAGTCCAGGAGCATCAAATACACAGCTCCTTACGCCACGTAACGCAGGGCCCCAAAGTACAGTCTACTCTGTGAGGCTCTATTCGCATCATCCATCAACCCCATGCCTGGCCAAGCCAGTACTTATAGAAATTCCCATCTGATTCTTAAAGACGGACATATGAAGAGCTCAAGGACTGGCATGTTAGTCTCCACCACAACACCGTCATAAAGCTCCGAAAGTCTCCGGAGTATACGGCACCCTGGCCAATCCCTCACCAACAATCCACGGCCGGCGGCCCGACTATGCACCGTTGGTCAGTCTGTGACGTAAAGCAAAAAGGCGTTCAAATGCAATAAAAGGCAATCCTTCGGACAAGACGAATACGGGATGAGTAAGAATGAGTCGGACTGAGCAAACCACCATTGGCCGACTGAGCATTTTCCCTTTTCGTGCAAAACAGGACAATTAAACGAGTTAAACGAAAGGTGTGGCTGTGGGTTCCCGAGCGGGTTCGTGGCGAAGCTGTGAGTGGCTGAATCTCTCGGCCGCTTCTGCCTGGCGACTCAGGCACCATGCATCAGGATCAGGCATCGTGCAAGACATGGCGGTTCGCCAGCATTGTTTCAAGCAAAGTCTTCTGCCAACCGTTTGCCAGTTCTCAGCCATGCAGCCATCACCCTTCATCCTTCATTCTCGAAGCGAACCCCCAATCTTACATACGCGCACCACTTTCCCCTTTCGGCCGACATACCAATCATGACGCATCCCTTTCTCAATCCCTTGGGATTCAAGCTCGTTCTAGCGGCCTTGCCGTGAAGGAGCCAGCCAATTATCGCCCGCAACGGCCGCCTTCGACTCGGACTTCGGACAATCAATTAGGATCGTGCAGCGGAAGAGGCGTCGTTGGCCACATGTTTTCTTGGTCAGCATCGATGTTAGCTCGATTCACGTCTCTGACACCCCTCCAAAGTCGACTCACCCAAAACTCCACCACGTTCTCCGCACGCCAAGGCACAACTCTTCGTCCGTGGCGGACTTTCGACTTTCCCGACACCCCGCCGCCGGGTGACCAGACTTTTGGCTGGCAATTCTCTATGAAGCAGGAAAGGGCCTTTGCCGAGATCTGCATCCCTCCCCAAGATCTGCGGCTATTGGATCCCCGTCATCCCAGAACCATGTTATTGGTGTCGACTTTTTCTTGCGGTCTAGACTCTCGTCAGCCCTGAGAGAGGAGACTCGCTGCGTTGGGGATTCTTGGCTCTTTCAACAACGCATTCGTTGTTCGTTATTGACCAGGTTTCGCTCACGCCCCCGCCGCATTATGAGACGGGACAAACGTGCGCCACCAAACACAACCTGCTCAACTGTCTCGAATCAATTTATTAGTCCCTGGCGTTGGGCCTTAAGTCCGGGTCTCCGATTGCTGTCGGGTCTTCACCCACGCATGCTGATCTGCGGCTCAGCCAGCCGTATCTCCAGCTATCTCCATTGTGGCTTCATCTATTTTCCGCAGCTCTGCAGATGGATCAGCTCGACATTCCCTCGCGAATCTTTCCGCCTGGTGAGTCATGTCCGCGACGGTGCGACACTACGGAAGTTTGATCTGAATCAATTGAGCAAACGGTTATGCCAAGGCGTTATGCTCATTCAACCCAGAGTGCAAAGACACCCTCGAGGTGCCTTGGAGGAACTCTCAAGGAATGAGGCCTCGCGGTGTGCCAGTAGGCATCAGGCAGTGAGACTTGGCATGCCCAACACATCTGATATCGCACGTTGCAATCAAAGGTGCCAGGGAGGATGATGATGCAGCACCTGCTCCCCACCACCCATCATCATCGTAGCGTTTACTTCGTATCCTGACAAGGGACGAGGTCAACAAGGGAGTCAAAGTCAGAGTTTTCCTCCCTGGTCACCATCGTCTCTTTGGTCCGAAACGGCGGACAAGGGACAAAGGATGACGGAGTATTCGCCCAGTAGCGTCGAGCCACCACGCTTTTTCCTCGCGGCGATCCATCCCGTCACCTCCCGTCAGGATGGCTCATCCAATGTCCGCAGCAGTCAGAAGCTTGTTGCGAAAAGGGGCTTCCATCAGAGGTCAGTGTTGCCGTCCGCGTGCGGACTATGCTTACGAGATATTGCGTAGCCTTACGAATACGCTCATCCGATTCTGGCTCTGCACCTGCACAGCACCCGCAGGGTGCGGACTCTGTGTCAATATGGTGGAGTCTGGGATTTGAGTCCTTCCTTGTCCTTGCTCCGCTCCGTCTAGCGTTATGCCCCCATACACACATCCGTTCGCTTCACGGATCTAAACGTGCGGATTTTGCGTTATGTGACCGACCAAGTCCCCGAGCACAGTCAGATTGGCTGGCATCAGCCAGATTGGCACAGATTCCACAACGGGCGTTGCACCGGCCGCGTGTTTTATAAGATGCCCTTCATCGCCGTAGTTCCTCTTGGTGTTTTCGCCAGACAGGCTCTCAACTAGCACTCGCCACTCGAAGCATCTGCCTCTTAAGCTTAATTGCTTCAAACCTCCGAGCCATTGCTGTTCCTGACTTGAACGTCCCAAATCGACAAGCCACAACCATGAGCGAGAAACCGACGACTCTCGACGTCCCCCAGGGGACGGCGCGGCCCGAGTCCACAGCCTCAACCCTCCGAGGCGAAGATGCCATGATCGAGAAGAAGGAAGATGGCGGCATGACCGACGGCGGCGAGACTCTGGACGGAACTCTCGAGTCGCAGGAAGAAGTCGACCCCAACGAATACCCCTCGGGCATGAAGATGGTCTTCATCGTCATCGCCCTGGTTCTCAGCATATTCTTGGTTGCTCTCGATATGGTGGGTTGCCATCCACATCCCCTATCCAGCATGCGGCCATACGCTAACGAATCCTACAACAGACTATCGTTGCTACGGCCATCCCCAAGATTACCGACGAGTTCAAGGGTCTCGACAAGGTCGGCTGGTACGGTGCTGCCTTTTTCATGACTGTCGGAGCTTTCCAATCAACCTGTACGTTCTCTTGATATGTTTCCGTCAAGGACCCCAGCTAACCCACATCCCAGGGGGTAAAATCTACAAGTACTTTCCCCTCAAGATCTCCTTCCTGATCGCCATCTTAATCTTCGAGGTCGGCTCCACCCTGTGCGGCGCAGCCCCGAACGCCGAAGCCCTCATCACCGGTCGAGCCATTGCCGGAGTCGGCGCTGCCGGCATCGCGGCCGGCGCCTACACCATCATCGCCTTTGCTGCTCCTCCCAAGAACCGTCCTGCCTTTACCGGCATCATTGGTGCTTCATATGGTGTTGCCAGTGTCATCGGCCCTCTTTTGGGTGGTGCCTTTACTGACCACGTCTCGTGGCGATGGTGCTTCTACATCAACCTCCCCATCGGAGGTGTCTCTGCCTTTATCATCCTGCTGTTCTTCACGACTCCCCCCAGTGCCGTTCCTGTGAAGGCTACTCTTTTCGAGAAGTTCCTGCAGATGGACCCTCTCGGCATTGTCTTGGTCATGGGCGCCACCGTCTCTTACATCCTGGGTGTTCAGTACGGTGGACAGGCCGACCCCTGGGACTCGTCCAAGGTCATCGGTCTCCTGGTCGGCTTCGTGCTCATCGTCATTGCCTGGGCTCTTCTCCAGTACTTCCAGGGTGAGCGCGGCATGATCCCCCGACACATCATCAAGATGCGAACCGTCTACGTCATGTCCACCTTTGCCTTCATCTTTGCGGGTTCTTTCTTCGTCGCCATCTACTACCTGCCCATCTACTTCCAGTCCATCCACAACACCACGCCCACGCAGAGTGGTGTGCGAAACCTGCCCATGATCATCGCCGTCACCATTGCAACCATCATGAGCGGTGGTCTCGTCACCGCCACCGGTTACTACCAGCCCCTTCTCCTCGGCGGTTCTGCCCTTGCCTGCATCGGTTCCGGTCTTCTCTACATGCTCGAGGTCGACACTTCTACCGGCAAGTGGATCGGGTACCAGATCATCGCTGGTTTTGGCTGGGGTCTCGCATTCCAGATTCCCATGATCGCGGTCCAGGGTTCCGTCGATCCCAAGGATCTCGCCTCTGCCACGGGTGTCCTGCTCTGTAAGTCTCATCCTCCTCACCACTGCAAAACGCACCCGCTAACACCTCTTCTCCAGTCTTCCAGGGCATTGGCGGTGCTTTCCTCGTCTCGGGCGCCCAGGCCGCCTTCATCAACCAGATGATGTCCAAGGTCCTGAAGCACGCCTCCGACATCAGCAAGGCCGACCTGATCCTGACGGGCGCCACCGAGATCCGCAACACCTTCACCAAAGCGCAGCAGCCCATTGTCATTGACGGGTACATGTGGGGTATCAAGGTAGTCTTTGCCATTGCCATTGCCGCCACCGGCTTCACCACGCTGGTCGGTCTCGCGACTCGCTGGAAGAAGCTCAACCAGGCCAACCTGACTGGCGGTATGGGCTAAACAGCTTCGTGACGTGCAACGTAAAAAGAAAGAGATGGAATGTACAAAGGGAAAATAATAGATTTGGGAAGGCATTCGTTGGGACTGGGTTCCAGGATGTGGATTGAGGGGCAAAGGGCCCTGATATATAGATTGGGTCCATACACCGGCGTTGGTGGCAATCACTTGAGCGGCAGATACATCTCCCATAATTTCCTATCTAATAGTTCAAACTCTGATTCGATATATGATTTTGTTATGGTTTCTTTGAAAGGACGTTGACATTCAAAGAAGATCATCTCGTTCAGGTCTTCGGAGGTATGAAACATAGGGGATCATGGGATCTTTTCTCTTGCATATCTTCATCTTCCTATGACCTCTCGCTTAAATTCTCTTGGGTGTATCCATTTCCCCATCTTCTTTCGCTACTTTCCCTTGCTACCTTTTCGGTCTCCCTCCTCCTGTTTTTCCAACTCGCTATCATAAGAACGTTCATCTTTAGCTCTACGGGCCTACCTTCACGCCGGATCGCATTTCAGTCAGAGTTAAGGATCGAGGTGCAAATAGAAACAACCCGTAGGATAGAAAAGAATAAAAGTAAGGAAAAGAATGAGAGTTTTTGGTCTCAGATTTCTTGCCATAAAACTAAATAAAACCAGAAACACACTG
Organism: Thelonectria discophora; assembly: GCA_911649645.1. NCBI lineage: Eukaryota > Fungi > Ascomycota > Sordariomycetes > Hypocreales > Nectriaceae > Thelonectria > Thelonectria discophora. Next base: position 4,214,123 of record CAJVRK010000012.1, read on the forward strand.
GCTCTTCACTTCCTAAGTTCACTCTCGACCAAGGTCTAGGGTAAGTTCATATCATCTCATCTTATCGATTAAGCACATGCAAACTGCCCCACCGCAACTTGCATTCCCGCTCTCGGCCCTCCACCGGCTCCTTTCTCAACACCAGGAAAAACCCCATGTTCGCATCGTCCCCAAAACTGCACCGCAGAAACCAGCACGAAGGCAAGGAGAGAGAAAAACCTGCGCCCGCTGCGCCAATTGGGGCCAATGCTTAAATAGCACTCGTCTCCTTTCCCTTCTCTTCTATATTTCTTTCCTCCTCTCTTCCTTCTTTCACAATGGCGTTTCCCGTTCTTCGCAACCACCTCCGGCCTCGCTTCGGCCCCGTCTCCGGCTTCCGCTCCGTGTCCAGCTCCGGGCTTGGCCTCGTCCTGTTCCGCACCATGGCGTCTGCCTGCTCCTCCTCCTCCTCCTCTTCCAATAACAACAAAAAAAACCTCCCCAACTCACCCATCCGCGTCCTCCGCACCGTCGAAGCCGTCCGCCGCTGGCGCCAGCCGCACGTCGTCAACCACCGGTCCGTCGGCCTCGTGCCCACCATGGGCGCCCTGCACGAGGGCCACGTCTCGCTCATCCGCGCCGCTGCCCGCGAGAACCACCACGTCGTCGTCAGCGTCTACGTCAACCCGGCCCAGTTCGGCGTCAAGGAGGACCTGGCTTCCTACCCGACCACGTGGGACGCCGACGCCGCGCTGCTGGCGAAGCTGGACCGCGAACTCGCCGACGATGGCGGGAACCTCGGTCGGGTCTCGGCCGTGTTTGCGCCCACGACGGAGGAAATGTATCCGTCGGGGTTTCCGGGGCAAGAGGTCGATAGCAAGGGCAGTTTCGTGACTGTCACGCCCGTGGGGGAGGTGCTCGAGGGGGCAAGCCGGCCGACCTTTTTCCGCGGCGTGGCCACCGTCTGCATGAAGCTCTTCAACATTGTGCAGCCCGAGCGCGTCTACTTTGGCCAAAAGGACGTGCAGCAGACCGTCGTCATCCGCCGCATGGTGCGCGACTTCATCCTGCCCACCTCGGTCGTCGTCGGCCCCACGGAGCGCGAGGCCGACGGCCTGGCCCTGAGCTCGCGGAACGTGTACCTCGGCCCGCGCCGCCGCGCCGCCGCCACGGTGCTCCCGCGGTCGCTCAAGGCCGCAGAGGCCGTCTACCTGAAACGCGGGCTGCGCGACCGGGCGAGCGTGCTCGGTGCGGCGCACGACTTCTTTGCGGCGGCGGCCGCCGCGCAGGCGGCGCTGCCGCCGACGGATCGGAGCGTGTTCGAGCTGGACTACTTCTCGCTGGCGGACCCGGAGACGATGCAGGAGGTGGACGAGGTGGACGTGGCGCGCGGGGCGGTGCTCAGCGGCGCCGTCAAGATGTTGCCCGTCGAGGAGGCGCGCGAGGGGGAGGACCTGGGACACAGCGGGGGTCCGGCTGTGCGGTTGATAGACAATCTCATTCTGAAGCCACAGGAGGCTTGAGATGGGATGCGTTGCAAGGATGAGCAGAAAAAGAAAAAGAGCGAATACCCCGGAGGGCGTAGATTGGTTTCATCAAGACGATACAGATCACGCATGAGAAAAGAAAGGATGGATTTGGGTATGAGAGAACGCGTATATATTGGGAAACCACAGAACATGTACGTGTGATGAATGTATGACCATGGCGTTGCAGCACTAAAGCCCCCTCCCCTTGTGTCCTGGGAGCAAGCATAGAACCGCTGAAAAAGTGACATATGTGTACACATTAATCCACACCATTCAGAGATGTGGTCGTTCCCCCCTCCGCTCCCTCTTCCTCTTCGCCTCCCTCACGCTCTTCCCCAACGCCTCCCTCTCCTCCGCACTCAACCGACTCGACACTTTGCCCTTGCCGCTCCGTTCCACCTCGATGGTATCCTCGAACAACTTGGCGCCCAACTGGTCCGTCAGCCGAAGCACGCGACTGCTCACCGTGGCACCATCGCGACGATTCTTGCCCTCGCGGCGCGACCGGGCAATCTTCTCGGTAAAGTCCCAGAGCTTTCCCTCGGCCAGAAGGGCACCCGTCTCGGGGTCGCGCGACGGCCGCCACGACGGGTCGAGTTGGATGCGAGGGGGCACTTTTGCGTCCTTGGACTTGACCACGTGGATGAGCTGGTCTTGCTCGAAGCGGAAGTAGGAGTTTTTCAGCGTCTCCTTGTTGACCGCCTCAAAGTACGAGAGGTCGCCCTGGTGGTAGAGGGTTTTGCCGAGCTGCGAAGCGTCTGTTAGCTTGATCACTGCATCTTTACATCTTGACATACCAGTTGGGCGCTGCTGTGAGCCTTGCCCTGCTCGACCCAGATCTCTCCGTTCAACCCCTCCGGCGGCGTCAATCCCATGAGGGAGACGGCTGCCAGCCATGCCGCCTCAATGAACGGCCAGATGAGAAAACAGTAAAAGTCAAAGTTCTCTCGACCCGCCTTTCGTTCTACATCTGAGAGTCCAATCCTGATGATTTTGCCATCACCATCACGATCCAGGCGGACCACGTTGTCCGTTTCCAGCCCATGCAGCGTTCTGTCGAGATTGACATCTAGTCCCTCGCTCGAGAAGATGAACTCTCCCCGGAAGAGCGACGACAAGAACAGAACCTGATCCTTGAGCTCCTCAAACTCAATGTCCTGCATGTGAGGCGCACCCCCTTGTTTCACTTTGGTATACATGGCTGCGCTAACGAGCGCCTCGTATATGAAAAGATGGATCGTCATGTTGCGGTAAAAGGAGAGCTGAAACCGGTCGACGGCGTAGTACGTGGGCTCGGCCAGACCCTCGACGACGCCGACCAAGTCCTTCCCGAGAACCTCGAGACCTCGATCGATAATCTCCGAGAGAGGCGCACTGCCAAAATGAGCAACCCGGCCGCCCTTGGCGCGGACACGTTCCGTGAGCCACGAGACACGGTGGTTCAACTCCTGCTTACCAACGCCACGGCCACGCAGCGTTAGTAGAATGGTGCCAATCAGCGCAGTGGGCATGACGACGGACACGTCGTTGATGTTGCTCAGCACCTTGTATCCTAAGGTGCGCAAGATCTTCTCTCGAAGAGCTCGTACCTCGGGCCGATGGTGTTCTGTATCGAGCCCAACGGGGACGTCAGGCAACTTGGATAATTGCTCATCGATAAACCCCCTCAAGCTCCAGGGCTCGTGGAACCGGACATCAACCCGTCCCAGTCGCAGCGACAGGACAGATGAGCCCCCAGTCAAGAAATCGGCCAGATTTTCCTTCTTCTTCGGCATTCCCAGAAGCTCTGTCACATATCCTTCGGTCTCGATGACTTTGTCGTATTGTGTGCTCACGGGACAGATGATGGCATCTTCAACTCGACCCGACAGGATGCTGTCGAGTACGAAGCTCAGAATACCAAACTTGGGGGGAAGAAGCTTCCCCGTACGAGAGCGACCGCCCTCGATGAAGCACTCAAAGTTGTAGCCCTCCTGAAGTAAGGTGTCGATGTACGATTGGACGAGCGTCGTGTACAGGACATCGTCCCCAAAAGCTCTCCGAATCCACATGGCGCCTGCATGCTGAAGAAAGCTACCCAAGACGGGAATGTTCAGATTGTCTCCAGCGACAACTATGGGCAACGTCAGACCCAGCCTGTAACAGATGAGCTGCAGGGAGACGTAATCGACATGCGACCTGTGGCTGGGCAGGAAGATGATGCTTTGCTTCTTCTGAGCTGCGACCTCGGCTACCTTCCGCAGTCGAAGAACTTCCTCACTGGAGACGTGGATGCCCTGGTGGTAGGCCCGCGTCAACAATTGAGTGCATAGGTAGTAGGCACCGCGAATGAAAGCCTTGCTCTCCAGCTTGCAAATCATGTCGTCCGTCATCTTTTCGGCCAATTCTTGCAGACCTTCCTCGATGGCATTGAGGCGCTGCGTCCTCTTGGTGATATAATCTTTGCTGTCTCGAGGTATGAAACCCTCCCTCTCCTCAATGACGACGCGATGTTCAGCGAGCTGAGTTATTCGCTGTTGGAGTAGTGGCGCAGAAAGGACCAATGACTTGATATTTTCCGAGTAGCCCGAGTAGAAAACGGGTTGACCAATAACCCGATCATAGGCGCGCCATCCCTGACCAGAGACATAGAGAGACACTTCGCGGAGAAATCTGCCATTGAGTGTCATGTCAACACATGTGTTTCAATCCGGCAATTGCACATAGAGGGGCGGGAAGGAGACTGACTGGAGAGGCTCGGCGCGGAACGAGGCGAATTTATCCATCAAAGCCTCCTCTTTACCATCGACATCCCTGGCGGCAGGCACGACATAGCCGCTGGGTTGGAGAGTTACCTCATCGCCCAGGATCTGGAGATCAGGAGCCGAGGCGCTCGACGACGGGTCAACCGGGTCGTCCTTATTCGTTGGCGACATGACGGGAGGGCGAGACTCGTTGTGGAGAGGGCCAATGGGTCGACAGTCAGGCGTTTATCTCCTCGTCAGCAATATCATGACAGGGAGCGCATGGTAGAAAGAAAGAGTCAGGAGATATCACAAGCCGTCTTCCAGCCACTCGGCAGGGCAGAGGAATGACATGGGGATGGATGATGGTCGTGGAGGTGATGTGGAGAGTGGGGCCAATCATTTGCCGAATCTGCGCTCCCTCCTCAGGATTGGAAGAAGTCGGCACTGGCAAGACATGAACTGACAAGCTTTGACCACGTGCCAATTTCTGGGGAAGACTTCTGCGATGCGACAAAACATGACTCCGTCAAAGAAAAGACGACGGTAAAGCTACGGCTCCTTCGATCCCTACTATCGACTCACCTAACCGACTTCTACATCACAATGGCCAGCACGGTCCAAAAGACGACTCAGCATCTCCTGGCGAGGGCTCACTCCCCCGATAGCGCCAATCGCATCTACTCGGAAAAAATCCAACATCGCTCCCTCATCCTCCGTCCAACTTCACCCCCACCGGGGGCTTTGAATGCTCGATCCATCCGAAGAAAAGCTCGTCAAGAAAAGAAAGCCAAGCAAAAACAACGACCGAAACCGCTGTCTGCGCGCGAGCGCCGGAGTCTAGACCTCTACACGATTCGGAAAGAAGACCAAAAGTACGACATTTATCAGCCTCTGAACAAACTGTGGCTGGGTTATGCCCGGGAGCTTCTGGGGAATGACGTATACTCGGGCGGACCAAATGCCGCGGCCAAGTTGGCGAGCGCAGAGTTCCATGGTGCCCTCGTTGAGGTTGTGAGGAGCAGCTGTCCCAGCAGGGTTGGCCTTAGAGGCATCGTGGTGCGAGATCGAAAGTTCGTCGTTGAAGTCATTACGCAAAAACGGGGTCTGAAGGTAGTTCCAAAAGAGGGTACCATCTTTCGAATCGAGGTCCCGGTTGAGGACACGTTGACGGATGGATACAAGCAGGGCGAGAGGGAGCGGAAGTTCGCGTTTGACGTGCTGGGCGATCAGATGATGCTGCGAGCGGCAGATCGTGCCAACAGGAAGTTCAAACCACACTTTCTCCCCAGCCTGTGAGCTGCCTCTGGTTGAGAATACTACACGTGGCTGCAACTACCCATCCCCATGCGGAGATTCCCTTGTCCGACATCATCACTCACTCCGGTCACTAGTTGATATCGCCGGCCCCAGGCGCGGAGATTTCCTCGTCTTCCCCCTCACTCACCATCACTCACCAAGTGACCGCACTGTCCATCAGTTTGACTAACTGACTGGTTTGCCCAACATCCATCTTGCCAGTGGTCATGTCTTGTTTGGTCCATGGCACTGTCTGCGGGGTAGGAAGGGTGCAGGGCAGAGGTTGAATCAGAAGCTGATCTCGGCCGTGTTTCGTCGCAGAGGCACGTTCCGGCACCGTGATGGATGTCTTAGCCCACGGCAAAAAACACCTGGAAGGAAAGACTCGAAACATGTTTAGCCAACTTCTAGGAAGTGTTCCACCACTTTGTCGTACGTATAGAGCTCCAAGTGAGCATGGGTGTCTCGGACGACCCCTAGGGCGCAAGGAAAGAAACCCAGGCAGCCGGGGTAATAAGGTGCAACACAAGCACTGGTAGGCAACATATAGGGGCTCAGAAAGAAACCCAACAATGCCTGCCCCATCGCGATTAGGTTCAGCCCTCACAAAGCATTAAACACAAACGTCCCATCGAGAGATTCATGAAGCTGGATGACGGCAAAAGCCCGGCATCAGCCCATTCGGTTTAGCCGCCCGGCATGTGAGGCATAGCTGGCCACTCAGAGGCCTCAAGGTGCCTTCCCGCCACTCAGAGACACCCGTGGACGGACCAGATTGTTTCTGCAGTGGAATGAATGACGCTTCAGTGACATTGGCCGCTAACAACGAGGCCAGATGGCGCTTAGGCCACTGGACGATGGCCACGGTAGGGGGGTCGGGGTGGCATCAAGAACCAACCAAGGACCAACCCGGACTCTGTTGCGTGGGGACTCCTGATCGCGAGGTACATCACATGGCGCAAAAAATACGTGATCCCTCAGGTACCTTCTGATCTCGAGGTACCTGGGCGGCTGAGAGGCGCAAGTACCACCCCATCTTGTACCAATCTTCGCTCGCAGTCGATTTGAGTGCGGGTGGGCAGTCCAATCGAGGCAGAGACGAAAGACTCCAATTTTCCATTTGCCCAAATCCCTTTGAATTTTTCCACCTCAGGTCTAAAGTCACCACAAACGAACAACGTCAAAACATCATCACAACCCAAATCAGCTTTTTCCCACGCTCCTCCTCTGAGTCTCGTCTGTAAAGACACACGCTTCAGCGACGCAACCGACATCTTCGCGCTTCCAGCCCGATCGTTATATCTTTACCAACCAATACCCTTACACCTCGCGCTGCACTTTGGCGTCGAAAAAAAAAGAGTAACCCTACGCACGATCCGCCCCATTCTGTGCTGTGCTTTTGTGTCTCCGGGTTCCCGCACCTTCGAGTTCGTTCCCGCTCCCTCACATTGCCCTCGCGAGAACAACAAGCCAACCGCAGAAAAAGCCAAACAAATACACATCTCAGCCTACCTCGAGTACCTGTACCGCTTCGATTGACCACGCACCATCCCGCCCCTTTGCGACTCGACGATACGTACAACCGACGCCCCGCGTTATTCAGAAAGCAATAAACAACATCGACAATCGTTATTTTCAAGAGCGCTCGCCTGTCATGTCGTCCAATCTTCCTTCGAGCTTTGCCTCGGCTGCCGCAGGCCAAAACGCCAACCGCGATGCCAGAGGTGGGAGAACTGAAGGCAGGGGAACTGGGACCGGAGAATGGTGAGTCCTCGCCCTGTACCTGCTCGTTCATGTCGTGTGTCGTCTGTTACGTCCGCTGCTGCCATGTTCCATACCCGCGTCTCGTGTTGCCTCTGCCCGGGTTTCAGTGTACGAGGTGTGCTCTGTGTTGCCGATGGCTGGGTTTTTGGTGGCGCTGGCCTGCCCCCTCAAGGCCCCGTTGACCACCCAGGTGCCAGACTTGATCACCCTTGGTGTGCGGGTTCACGGATGGCTTTCGAAAGATTTTCTTCTTTTTGGGGGCATGCTGTGTTGTTTGTAGACGCCTGGCTTGTTTCCCCTTCACCTCCACTTGTTTTCGTCTTTGGTGCATTACTGACAACCTTTGGTCCAATAGGGTGAGACGAGATGGCCGCTCGATTAACGGCACTCTGACCTTCCGCCGATCCTCCACGACTCCTCTGGGACATCCTTCTTCACAGCCTCCCGCTTTGATGGATAGCGCCCTTCAACCCCCCGCCAACATTGAAAGCTCGATTGCGCCGCCTCTGACAACGCAAGAAAGAGGGCCTACACGCTACACAAGGGAGGACCTCCTCGAAATGTACCGCCCGCCAAACGGAAGCGAAGACGTAGCTCGACTGTTCAATCCTGGTTGGAATCCGGCCCAGGTGAATGGGCATGCCCCGAGAGGCTGGGGAAAGACAAACGACAACCACATTCCACAGGAACCAGGTGCCTGCTGGGACCAGATGGGGGAATCGACACCGTTGGGACTCCAGCAATTGTCCTTGGAGGAAAAAGAAGTACGCCGACTGCCACCCCCTCTGCTGCAGAAAGGACGCTGCTGATGACTAGAAGGCCTTTACCACGGAGATTAACTCGCCCCTCAAACCCCCCACCCAAAACAAGGAAGGCCACTCTGCTGGTGCCAACGGTCGAAAGGCATCTTTGTCTCAAGGAGTCAATGCTTCGTTCGGTGTGAGCTCACCTTCTTCTGCTACTAGGCCCGGTACCCGCCGCCGCGAGACAGTTGACTCGAACCCCTTCAACAGCGGGCCCATGGCTTCGCCTACCACCGCCGGTCGCTTCTCCAGAGACGACCCCTCCTATTGGTACCCCCGTAAAAACACTGACTTTAAGGAAAATGACCCAGATGATTCGGATGGCGAACAAGCGTCCCGCGACTCGGGTGGAAAGATGCCACCGTTTATGAGGTCCAACACTGGGGGAATGGGAAGCATGGGATCTATCTGGCCGCCTTCCAACCCCACCACGCCCATTGCTGGTGGATTTGGCAACTTTGCCATGCCTTCTTCGTCGACGATTGGCGAGAAGCGCGCCCCAGGCCCTGCTGGCGGAAGTCGCCTGGCCCACTTGATCCCAAAGGAAAGCCTGGATGCGAGCTCCAAGCCTGGCGAGAGCCCCAACCCCTTGAACCAGCAGTCCTGGAGGTCCCGGCCTCGCACGGATACGGACCCCTTTGGTGCCGATGAAGGCCTTTCTGGCAGTGCGGTCCTCGGTGGAGCACAGGATGACTCGAACGCAGCTCAGCAGGGCGCAATGGGTACTCCAGTGAAGGGCTCGACTGGCGACTTTGGCATGTCAGGGCTGAACCTAGGCGATGAGAACGGTCCCATCAGCCCATCCGAGACGAACCCCTATCGCAGCCCCCCAGCCGAGCGCCATGAGCAAGATGACGATGCCGGCGGTGGAGAGGGATCGCATGGCACCAACATGCAAGACCAGCCCCCCAACTTCGGATCCATCTCTCGTGGTTTTGGTGGCGTCCCCTTCGATGCCGGTGATCGTAGCCAGACATCAAGTGCTGGGGCCAAGGGCTACCCGACCTTGAGCACTCTTTCGGGATGGCCTGCCCCGGCCGGCGCTCCTCTCGGAACTCCGGATCGTGAACGACCCAGCCTTGGTCACGCCTTTGGCAACTCTCTCTTTAGCCCGACGGGCGAGCTCCAGTCCCCTGGATTATCCAACCTCAACAACGTCTTCGGTCCTGCGAGTGCTGGCGGAATCGGCGCTGGCGGAATTGGCTCAGGTAGCATCAGTCGCGGTAGTAAGCTCGGCTCGCTGTTCCCTGCTGCCATGCAGGCGCAGATGCAGGTTCATGGAGAGCCTGACGCCAGTCTTGCTGACTCGCTGCCGGATCTTCGACAAGCCAACCCTCTGGGTGCCATCGGTCGTGGCAACTATGCCATCCCCCCTCGTGAAACCGAGAGCCCGATGCGAGCCGGCCGTGGCGTGTTTGAGGAGCTGTTCCCCTCTAGCAGCGCTGGACAAGCCCACAACCTCTTCAGCACCGCCGAGCCTGGCCATCCCACCCCCACGACTACGGCTCCTCAATCTTACACCCCCGTTGGAGGAGGCGTGCCCTTTGGTGGCGGTCAACCTGGCTCTGAGCCCCCATCTGCCCAAGTTCGACAAATGGTGATGCCAGACCGCATGCGATGGGTCTATTTGGATCCTCAAGGACAGGTCCAGGGCCCATTTACCGGCCTCGAGATGAACGATTGGTACAAAGCCAACTTCTTCTCCCCCGATCTTAGAGTGAAAAAGGTCGAGGATCGTGAATTTGAGCCCCTCGGTCAGCTCATCCGACGCATAGGAAACTCGCGCGAGCCATTCCTGGTGCCTCAAATTGGCATTGCCCATGGTCCCCCAGCTCAGGCCGGCCCCTTTTCTCCCACGAGCTCCGGCATCATTCCTCCGCTTAGTGGCATGTTCCCAAGTTTTGGCCGCACCCTTACGGCTGAGGAACAGAATAACCTGGAGAGACGTAAGCAGGAGGAGCAGTTCTTGATGGTCCAACAACGCGAGTTTGTAATGCGTCAGCAGGCAATGAACACCAAGTTCGGGATGCCGGTTCCAGCTTTACAACACCATTCGAGCGCCCACAGCCTGCAGAGTCAGCCCAGCTTTGGCAGCATGACGTCGCCCAACCCCATTGGTATGCCTCATCAGGCTATTAGCGGTATTTCCGCGGCCGGGCCATTCTTTGATCGTGCCTCTGAGCCTCAAGGATCGGTTGGGACTGGTTCGGGAAACGGCGATGGTTTTCGAGAGGAGGATCTAGCCACCCTCACCCTGGATGAGCGCCAGGTACTTGCAACCCTCCAGGGAAGCGCCTCAGGGCCCGTAGTCCCACAGCCCATCGGCGCCCCCGTCGACGTTGGCCTTCGGACTGGTCTTCCCCAGACTGGAGAGCTCCAGCAAGACGAGGAGGGGTTCAAAGAGCGCCTCCAAGAGTTCGAAGGATTGCGGGCTGCTCATGAGGCTGAACAGGATACGCTCGCCCAGAACAAAGAATTCAACGAGGTTGAGTCTGACGAGTCTGAAGAGGCTGCTCCCACTCCTGAGCCCCTTGAGGCCGTCGAGGAGCCCGCCCCTCTCACCGGAAAGGCTGCCAAGGCTGCTGCTAGGAGGAAGCTCGCCGAAGAAGCTCTTTCGCTCACCCAGCAGGTCCAGAAGGCCCAAGCAGCCGCCGCCGCAGCCCAGATGGTTGAGCCTGGCATGCCAATGCCATTCCCCCCACCTCCCTCCACCGGAACTCCTCTGCCGGCCCCGACTGCCCAGCGGGCCCGATCCAATCTCCCCGACCAGTACAACCGATCGCAGACGGGAACCCCCGACACTGTGTCATCGCAGCCGCCCCCCCTTGCTCCTTGGGCGAAAGACCTTGGTGCCGAGGGCCGTAAGGGCCCCAGCCTGAAGGAAATTCAAGAGGCCGAGGCTCGTAAGGCCGCCAAGGCCGAAGAAGCCGCTGCCGCTGTACGCAAGGCTGCGCTCGAGCAAGAGGCCGCCGCTCTTCGAGAGCGTGAGAAGGCTGCCGCTGCCGCCAGCCTGCCTGCCACAAGCACTTGGGCTCATGGATCCCCTGCCCCAGCCGGAAGCCCGTGGGCGAAGCCTGGTCCCTCCAAGGGTCCCACGCCTACTGCGTCTGCTTCGTCGGGTAAGACCAAAACGCTGGCTGAAATCCAGCGTGAGGAGGAGGTCCGCAAGCAGAAGGCCAAGGATGCCATTGCCCAATCTGGCGGTGCTCCCCCGGGCATCTCTAAGAGCTATGCGAACCTCGCCGGCAAACCTGGCCAGCCCACCTTTACGAATGCCGCTGCGGCTGCTGCTAGTGCTGCCGCCGCTATCGCCCCCCCTCCCGGAGCCGGCTGGTCCACCGTCGGTGCTGGAGGAAAAGTGAAGATGCCAACCGGCCCAGCGGCCCAGGGTCGATCCGTTAGTGCCGCGAACCTGAAGCCCGTGACCTCGCCTATCAAGGCTGTGGCCAAGCCCGCGACTGCTGGCGCCAACGGCAAGGCGGACGCCATGGAGGAGTTTGACAAGTGGGTGCACCGGGAGCTTTCCCGTGGCATTACGGGTGTTACTGACAGTAAGTCGCCCGCCCGCACGCAAGGCAGGTAAGCTCAACGCTGACCACGATTTAGTCGCCGTTTTCCAATCTACCCTCGATGTCCTCCCTCTCGACCCCAGCATCATCGCCGACGCCGTCTACGCAAACTCGACCACCATGGACGGCCGCCACTTTGCCGAGGAGTTCATCCGTCGCAAGAAGCAGGCCGAGCGCGGCATCATCGAACGACAGCCGACTGCTGCCGAGGCCAAGCTCGGTGGTTCGACGGGCGGATGGAGCGAAGTTGCAAAGAAGAGCAACGCCGCCGCCAGCATGCAGGCGCGTGAAAGCGATGCCAGCATCTTGGCCTCCGGTTTCAAGGTTGTCCCTAGCCGCAAGAAGGGCAAGAAATAAATCTCGAGCTTGACTGGCAAGCCGGGCGTGCAAGTGTCGGTACCGATGCTGTTCTGCTAAAAGCGTTTGGTCGTCTTTTTTTTCTTTGACGGCTTGCTTGGAGAGTGTTGGAATGGAATTAGATCCAGCAGTATTTATTAGGCGGGAGAGAGACTTGGAGTCCTGGTTTTTGTAGCGGTATGATCGGATGCCTGACGCACTGATGAAGATGACGAGACATGTGAGGAACTGCAGCGATGGGGAAGAGTTATGTACGGGCACTTGATACCGCTTAAGAATAGAATCAGCACGTCAAGACAAATCTGAGTTATGTGCCATGAGATTGCGGGTGTTTGTAGACGGTGAAGGATGCAAGTTGTGAGCGAGAGTCGACATATCGACCATGGATAGGTTAGTTGTCCCAACTCGCGTAGCAGTCATGTTCTACCATGGTATATCCAAATTGTTCAGCCATTTAGTTTCAAGCTTTTATCTATCCCAACATCCCATCCGTCTCCCATAAAAAACCATTCAAACAGCCTCCCCACCACTCAGGACGAAATCTTCAAGTTCTCCATCAACCCCTCCAACACCACCCACCCGTCCGTCCCCTCCCACCTCTCCCTCCCCTTGCCCATGACGCTCCTCACCGCGCTGCGCGCTTTGCCCCTCCACTTGGATCCCACGCCCTCTGCGTCGGGCCCCCACGTCTCCAGCGCTGAGACGAGGGCGTCAGTGCGCTCGACGACGACGGCGAAGGCATCGGCGTCCTCGGTCCAGTTGGCGGACTCGCCTGCTCCCGGGAGGAGCCCGCCGCTGCCCGAGGACCCGATGGCGGCGCGCCAAGCGCGTTCGGCGGCGTCGATGGCGCCAACGCGGTCGTTGCGCCAGGCGCGGAGGCGGGACACGAGGGTCCAGAGCTCGGAGCGCTTGGTGATGAGGGGGAGGACCTCTTCCTCGAGGAGGCGGGTGACAAGGCGCTCGGGGGAGCCGCGCGGGGGCTCGTAGATGCCGGTGTTGTTGGAGGAGGGAGAAGGGTCCTTTGTTTTGGCGAGGACGGCGTCTTGGAGCAAGGCGGTGAGGACGTCCACGTCGAGGGCGTCCTCGGACTTGCGGATGCGGATGATGTTCTTGAGGGCCAGGACCATGTCCGCGACGGGCGGGGGCCGCACGCGCGAGGCGAGCGTCACCACGTTGTCCCAGATGCGCCAATTGTCGTGGGCGATGGAGGCGCCCTTTTTGTACGCGGCGAGGGACTGGGAGAGGAGGTTGGCAGGGTCTCGGGCGTGGTCCTTGTCCTTGACGGGCAGGGAGCCATCTTCTTCGTCGTTGTCGACTTCGACGTCGCCAACGGGCTCCTCTTCTACGTCGTTGCCTCCCGCTTGCTTGCTCGTCACCTCGACGTACAGGCTCCAGAGGGCACTGCCCAGGTTGCTCCACGTCCTGGCGTCCTCCCCACCAGCCGTGTCGGACGCACACCCAATGGACCGGTTGAAGGCCTCGGCAGCCTCGTCGAACAGGGCCAGGCGTAAGTTGATGTCCCCTAACCGGCTCCACATGTCGGGACTCAGACGGTTCACCTTGGTGGCCTTCCTGTAGGCATCGCGGGCCTTGTGCCAGTCCTTTGCCTTCAGGTAGTGCTCGGCCAGGGACTGCTGCGCGCGGGAGTAGCGGTGCTCGGATATCTCCCAGGCGCGCTCGTAGTGCGCGGGCTCGTCCTCGATGTCGCCCAGGATGCACCACAGGCGGGGGGCGTTGGGCGGGGGCGGCCGGCGCTCGGGGCCCGAGAAGTCGGCGCTCTTGAGGTACATGGCCTCGGCGGCGTCGATGCCCTCGTCGTCGGCGTCCACCGAGACGTCGTGGTCGGTCTGGCCGGTGCGCTGGAACAATCGCCAGCGGACGATGCCCTTTGCCTTTTCGTTGCCGCCGCTGCCGCGGCCTTCCTCGTCGTCGGCGGCCGCGCTGCTGGCGAGGCACAGGGCGACTTCGGCCCACAGGCGCAGGCGCTTGAAGATTTCCAGGGCCGAGGCCAGGGAGCCGACGCCGGCCCAGGCGTAGGCGAGTTCTGACTCGAGGTGCCACCGGGGAGGAGATGAGAGGGCGTGGATGTACTGCAGACGAACGTGAGCGGGGGCGGACTCGGAGGCCTTGGGCGCGGGGAGGAAGGTCGTTGGCTTGCTGGGCTCCGGAGCGACCGTCTCGCTCGGGGCGGTAACGCGGATAGAAGGAGCGTCGTCGTCCCCGTTGGTCTTTGCCTCGGGCGCCTGAGGTTCGGCCGTGGTATCGCTCAGGACCTGGTCTGCCACGGCCTGCATCTGCAGCACGCCACGCTCGAGCGTCTTGCTCCGGTGGACCTCGATTCGAGAGCGGACGAGCAGGGCTTGCGTGTAGATTTGCCAGTTGGTCGACTTGTCGGAGATGACGCGCGCGGCAAAGGGGAGGATCTCCTCCGACGTCAGCACGTCCAGGGGCGAGAAGGAATCCTTCAGCGTAGCCTCTGTCAGGAGGATGATTTGGTCCAGGGGGGATAGCTGAGGCTGGTCGTCGGGAGATAGGTCAGCCAGAGCGGCGGGGAGAGCCGTCTTGGGATCTTCGGGTGTCTCTTGTTGCTTGGTGAAATGGATCTCTTCGAGGAGGGTCTCGTTGTTGAGTGGTAGAGCCTCTGGCCTGACTTCTTCCTCATCGTCTTCATCGTCTGCGAAGTTGTCGACGCCGCTCTTGGCTAGCACGACCAACTGACTGATGTTCCTGTCTTGGAACTTTGTTCTCTTGCCTAGGGCGCCTGAAAGGGCGTATACCAAACCGCTAACTTGCGCAGCTTCTTTGAGGGCCTCCCTCGCCTTGTCATCCCGACCCAGCAAGATGTAGTTGTTGACGATTTCGACAAGCAACTGGGCCTTGTCATGCTGAGTCCACGCATCATCCTCAGCCGTCGACCAGACATCCTCGTCGAGGATGCGCGAGCGCACGTCGTCGATGCCCTTGAGGATCCTGGTGGCCAGCGAGGGCACATCGCTCCACTGGGAGCTCCGGGTGAAGTTGGAGCCGGGCCCGAGGCTAGGCTGGGTCAGGAGCTTGTAGTGCCAGATGGCGACGCGGAGGCGCACCCAGGCGAGGCTGAACCTGAGGGGACCCTCGTCGGACGGGATCTCGACCGCGTCCGACTCGGCGCCGGCGCCGGCCAAGACGTCGACGAGGACGAAGCGGGCGAGGGCGAAGAGCTCCAGGTGCGGGATGTAGGCGTAGGGCGAGACGCCGTCGACAGAGAGCGCGCGGAGGCACGTCTTGTGCAGGTCGCCGACGCCCGAGATGGACGACTCCGGGCGAGCGCGAGTCCAAGCCTCGGCCAGAGAAGCGCTGAGGACGTTTACGTCGGGGAGCACAGGGCCGGTGACGTTGATCTGGAGGAAGGCGTTGAAGGCGGCGAGGCCAACGGCCAGACTGGCGGCGGCATCGGCTGCTCCGACATGAGACGGCGCCGCGCCCTCAGCAAGGTTCCTGACAAAGGCGTCCATCAAGCTGCGGGCCAGGGTCGGACCCGGAGCCGGGGCCGGAGCATCGGCGACGACGGACGCCGAGGCCGAAGGTCCGAGGGAGAGGAGGACCGAGGCGTACTGCCCGGTGCGCAGGGCAGTGCCGCACCCCTCGGGAGTGGACATGGTTGTGGAAGAAATTATGCAGACGGGGACGCGTGTGTTGGAATGCTCAAGAGGCACAAACGGCCGCTTGTTTGCCGTCAACAAAACTCTTCTCGTTGCCCCAACGAATGCGGATCCTGTGCGACGCCTCTCTTTTTCGGGGTGTAACGTGGGAGGAGATATTGCCAGTGGGTGCGGGTACGGATACGTACGCAACGTCCTGGGCTGTTTGATTTGTTTGCCTTTTGTTTCGTTTTGTGTGCGCGCGGCCTTTTGGTTTGTGTGCGTGTGGGTAGAATTTTTCACGGGGCCGTCTCCGCCCTGAGGAAGGTGCTGTTGCGGCTGCTTGCTGTTGAAACTCGGCCGATGTGTCACCGGCGAAATGCACCTGTACCCATGGGCACCTTCAGGCCGCTAACCTATCCGTACTGAGGTTGTTTCGAATCACAGTCTTCAATACACTTGATATCTTAGCACCGAGTATCCGTATAGTAGGGTCTGCATGTTCAATACCATTTAGACCCAGCAAGATCACGTAATGCACCACCAATCCCCAGTTGACGATAGATCTTGCACCCAGGAATCAATCTTTGCTCCTTAGATCCGACTCCATCGTCCTTCGTTGGCCCGTTCACCGTCCCGTCCCCTGACGACGTCGTCTAAAACTGCACATCGTGGGACGAGCACCGTGATGTTTGCGTTTTCGGGACGGTTTCTGGCAGGCGGCAACTTTTTGTTGGCCACTGTGGAGAGCAGTTGTCGACGATGCAGAGGCGAGGCTGCGCGCCGGTTGCAAGCGTCCGCTTGCCTTGCGAGTCATTCATGTCGCCTGCGTGAGATGGGA
Source organism: Thelonectria discophora (assembly GCA_911649645.1). Taxonomy (NCBI): domain Eukaryota; kingdom Fungi; phylum Ascomycota; class Sordariomycetes; order Hypocreales; family Nectriaceae; genus Thelonectria; species Thelonectria discophora. Next base: position 4,230,607 of record CAJVRK010000012.1, read on the forward strand.
TTTCAAATTCTCTGGATCCGAAGCACCATGTAGCTACCAGTTTTGGATTTCAGAGTTTGCCCGACGACTCAGGAATCCCTCATGCCAAAGTCATGCTGACCACCTCTCCGCACTGTGCACTTTCGAGAGCCTCATCCCGTCTTTTCGACCGGTCGTTTCACTGACAGATGACGATCCCACCCTGAATACGAATACTTCCAACTTCCAAGACAACATGCTCCCTCGTCGGGTCCCGACCCAGCCGCCAAATCTCTGCTCGAGAAAAAATGCGACGTTTCCTTGTGGACCCTCGTCCGAACAAGCGTCTCCATCAGCCTCAGTCAAATCGCCTGATGGGCACCGTGTTCGCCTACGTGCGGACGATAGACCAGACGGAGATGCTGATCCGGCGAGGATTGGAGCCCCCGTCTTGGCAGTTTTGGACTGCCATTTTTTCCCTCTCTTTTCCTCGCTTTCGTCGAAACTGGTCACGGTGACTTGCTCCGTCGGAAACTGTCGGCTGCCTCAAGCAAGGCTCCCCCACCAAAGTCACATGTCCAACTTCTTCTTCTGCTCCCATCTCATGCCACACCCAGAATCCCCAAAAGCCTAGACCATCATCGGCCTCGATAGATTGCCCGACGGACAGGGTTTTTGCCTCTTCAGCTCGAGACTGCTCACGGGTCATCCTCCTGCGCAGTTACCCGAGTCAAAGTGGATATTACCTCTCTCCAAAGTAGACGGTACAAAGACGTGAAATTAGGGCAAACGGGCTACGGGTCCCCCAAAGAACCATCTCAAACGTACCAATGGCGGCGGCGGGACGGTTTCGGGGACTTAGTTTCGTGACAAATGCCAACGTCCTAGACTGCTTGCCGTCTGCTAACCTATTCCATGGCCATGTGGCATCATGGAGCAGCCTTGTCATGGTTACTGGTCACTCGCTGGTGGCGTTCGTATTTGTTGGTTTGTCAAATGTCTCCTGCTCAGCACTGCGGCAAAGTTGTCGGCTTCGAGTCAGCCACTCGAGCTTTGTCATGCTCCATGTCCAAGTTGGCATTCCGGGGCGCAAACTGCGGAACCTGGCTTGGTCTCACCTAGGCCATTAAACATCTCGGAAACTAGTTGTTGGACGCCATCTTGCATTAACTTGGACGACGTGTGGATTGATAAAGTGCCAGCTTGCAGCTCCCTTCTCTGCTTTCGTCAATCTCGTTCCTCAGACGATCCCTCTTCCGTCCAGCTGGATCCGGGTTGCCCTAATCGGGCGTGCCGTAGCAACGGGATCCGTCAGGGAGGTAACGCTGGAGGCGAGATTGCCAATTGCCGTTTCGACCTCACGTAAAGCCAGGCCATGTACTCATGCCGGCAGCCCAGCAGCCTCCTGAGAGTTGACGCCTCTTGACCGTCTTGGCCGCCGGCTTGGCCAGTCACACGGCGGCGGCGAGGCCGTAATGGACGGGGTGCGCGAACTGTGTTGCTGCAACGGGACGGCGTAAGACGGGGACTAATGCCAAGACGACGAGGCACCGGATTGGACCCTGACACCTTTCGAGCTCCACGAAGCGAAAAACAATCCGTCTAATGAGTGGAACCCCTCAGACGGAGTGTTGGATGCCTGTCCGTCGCATGGGGTAATGTGAGACCTGAGCTGACTGGCTCATTTGCAGATTCGTGATGGGTCGACAAACGATGGAATGGTGTCCACTAAACGGGCAAGGGTCGGCATGCAAGGGTGCGGCTGGGCCTTTGGTCACCTTTACCGCATATTGGCTATTGGTGCGAGAGGCTGAGAAGCTCAGACAATGAACAACACGGCTTCAATCCGAGCAAATGGCTTGACGCCATTCTTCGGTGTCTCTGTTTCTGAAGCACTTTCCTTCTTTGCAGGCGATAAAGGGATAACGCACGTGAGCGGTGAATTTGCCGGAGTGCCGGTGCATCTCGGTCAACACTGATATCAAGGTGTGTAGTGGTAGTCTCTGGAGAATAGAAGCTGATACTCCTCGGAGCTGAGGCCTTCGTTGTCATTAAGTCCGTACGAGCTTGAAGTCAATGACAAGCCACTATTATCAGTTGCCTGGCCAGACTAGAGTGTTAGCAAGTGAAGTGATGAGTTCGGTTTGACGGGTTCGACGCTGCACTAGACACTTCACAGGGATCTGCGGCGTGGCGAAACGTCGCCTGTCTTCGACATCTTGGGTCCTGAATCCCGACGTCACAACCCAAAGTTCTTCCATTTTCCAAGCCGAAGAGGGATAGGTGACGGATATCCAGCACTGGATCCCCGGATTCCCGTTGGTCACTCCATCTCACCCCACACAACTAGGAACAAGGGAGCGTCCTTGATGCCGTTTCCTGGACGTCGAGTTCACGAAGCTAACCGTAACTCAGTTGTGACAGCATCCCCCGTTAAGCGTGGTTGAAAGCTGCAGTCCTTGGGATGAGTCGAGGAAAAAAAGCAGATGCTGTGGCAACTTGGTGCCCGTCATGGAGATGAAAGCTCGAGTGTTTGAGATACATTGGCATATGCATGGTCGTCCAATCGAGACCGTTGTCACTGTGATTGTCGGGGAGCCCGTCACTAAGATGCAGGTTTGCGGGGGATCGGCAAGCCACTGCGCGTCGCGGTCCGCCATTGGCGATGGCGTCGTCGTCAAAGGCGGTGGCTGTTGGTGGCTTCGCAATTTGATGCACCCAGGACGCCCGAATGTGACTTATGACCACGAAGCCAGCATCAGCATGCATGAGCTGACGTGCCATAAAACTCTCGGGAGCGCAAGCGTGCATTTCGCCCGAGAGGGTTTCTGGAACCACACCTCGCCAGCTTGCTGCTGGATTCGTCTTTGGATAACAACGGGTCCATGCTCGACAAGGAAGCTGTGAGTGAATCTCACCGAGGAGATAGAGTGAACTCGCCGTAATTGGCGTCGACACTCTGACCGACGGGAATTGTGTGGTTTTGCCGATCACGTGAGCGGGGGCAAGTCCGCAGAGGTACAAGGCGTGACTTTGAAACGGTAGAGGAAGACGTGAAGGGACTCGTATCTCAAAGGCTGGGAGGGAATTCCATGTGGACATTCCTCATATGGCGTAGCGTCGGAAGAATAATGCCCAGGGACTGGGCGAAGGTGGTGTGCGTGGGCCTCGTTTTTGCTGACAAGATGGACGACCGTACCGACTATCACCGGCAGGTACCGTTCTAGATTGTCCCGAACCATGTCGAGGCTGGGTGAAATGGACTTAATCTCGAACAACAATGAGGCTTGAAGTGAATCGACAGGCTAATAGGACGACCATCCGGGGTCAAAGCGAGATAACTGATTGGCCAGGGTCCAAGTGAAATGCTGGGGAAAAAGAGGAGGAATCCGGTTGGTTCAAACTCCCGAGAAGATAGCATAGGACTTCCTCCTTGAGCAAAGGAAGGGGCATCAGATCCAAATCTCACCGAGGAAAGGAGCCGGGGCGAAAGTCTATTCATCTTTGGGAACGGCCGTGATTCGGGTTCTCGCAGTTCCAGAGTCTCGCCATGGTTGCATTGCGTGTTTCGTGGCTTCGTCCGACTTGCCATCATCCCCCAAGCCTTGTCTGCCCAGGCGGTGATGGTTTGGGGCCAAGAGCACGCGACCTTGTCTGACAGGTCGCTGCTTGGTAGCATGGAGAGCTTAATCGCATCGCTGGGACTGGCAGCGCGATCAACCTAGCCCGGGCCAAGCACTTGAGTGATCAAGAGATACCCGAATCAGCTCGCATTCTTTTACGTACTGAATGTATAATCCACACAGAAACCCTCGTCGATTGTTTCCTGTTGTTCGACGCTCCAAACGTTCCGCTTCCCCTAGCACCAGCGGACCTTGGTGTGGGTGGTTCTTTCCCCGGCTAGCGGCAGGACACATGCAGCTCACACAAATCGGGCAGGTGGTTGAAATGCTCGATAGTGACGTCAGACCACTGCCGCGTTCGTCACTCCCGGCCCAACGAACCAAACAGAGTCGTCCATTTTTCTCGGCCTCCGTCCAGGCCAACGAACGCATGGATGGAGCCACTAACGACAACTTGCAAGGCTTTCTTTGCCCAGGATAACTCCGACGCACAGAAGGAGGCTATTTTGTACCCGATACCTTGCCAGCTCCCAGGGCTACTGCGGCTATTTTACTGAGGAGATGAGGGGAAGGGGCAACTTTCGAGGGGTGGACGAACCTACGCTAGGGGATTACAGGGCCTGACAGTGACTGGGACCACTGGCGGCCCCTGGGGAGAAGCTCGTCCGCAGCGCCTCTCGGCCACTCTCCAGGGAGCTCCACGGCGAGTTTTCAGCAGCTCGTTGCGAGCAGAGAGTACGGGTACTTTGTGGTTCCCCTCTCAGCCAGATCCGCCAGCCCCTCACTCTCGCCCAGCCCTTTGTCAGCTACGTCATGAAGTTTCTGTTGAGCCTCACGAGAAGTCAGGGATTTCTTACGCCAATGATCCTCGAGAGAGGGAGTCATGGCAAGATTTGCTCTCCCGCAGGTTGTGGCGAGTTCTCTGCTGTCGCTTCCTGTGAGACCCAGGGATTGCTATCTGCTCACGAGTTCTCGCACAGAAACCCCAACAGATATTGGCAGGGGGGTTTATCGCCAGCCAACCAGCCACGAGCAATTGGGCCTAGCAGGGACAGAGGCGGCGGAGAGAAAGATGCCAAGAAGAAGAGGGCAACGAGAGTGAGAGGGGAAGACATGGGTCCACGCCGCTTCCATGTTCCATGGCATCTCAGCAAGGGTCGGACTCCATGGGGGCCCTCCATCCTGTCCCCCATTGCCATCCATGCTGCCATGGTGCTGGGGAGGTCATTGGGCGCTGTCTTGCGGCTTTGGGTCTCTAACAGCGCGTCTCGTCACGTTAAAACTCAGCAACCCACGCAAGGCCAAGCGTTGCGGTGCCGTGTCGAATAACTGTTTGTCAGATATACTGGAAGATTGGCTAATGGGAAGAGAAGAAACCAGCGTGGGCGGAATTGGGCTGAGCTGAGCTGAGGCGACGTGATTCGAGCCACCTGAAAGCAAATTGAGCTTAGGACAGACTGGATCTATTCAGGAGGGACGGACTGAGAATGAAACTGGACAGGAAAAGATGAATTGAGTTCGAGAGTGCTTGGCAAACACGGATATGGGTTGTCTACCTGGTTTGCTCCTTTCTGTGCCTATCCGAGAGTCTGGTTTCAGCCGCCTTCACATTTTCACCTTCAGAGTTTTCCATAAGGCTCGCCCCCGAAACAAGTTCTGCCCTGTATCTCTCCCAAACTGCGATCCATGTCCTCGGAGCCGTTGCACAAGACGATTGAGAAACAGGCATGGGTCCCTCACCCATCTGATCATCCCTCTCTTGCGTGCCTGAGGCGGTGGTCGGGCGTGGGCAACGCAACCACCAGAACAAAGAACAAGTCTTCGAAGAACGAAGAAACGAAAGGTCAACGGTACATGGCCGCGGAGCAAGGCTACATGCATCCATGGAGGCGCATGAGTCGAGTTCTCCCACTCCCACACTCGCGGCAACCTCCAAACTCGACAATGGCAGTGGGACTCATTCCCCACTCCCTCTTTCCCATCTTACCCCCGCTAGCAGCTCGGTCCCGTGGAGACTTGCAGTGGACGTGGGACCCGTCGGGGTCACTTGTAACTTGTACCGTAATTGCCCTGCATGTATCGTACCTGCCCATGTCGCCTCCAGATGATCAGGCAAAACACCCAAGACGAGGAAGGTGCGTGTCTGTGTGTCTCTTGCCCCGGGAATGTGTCTGTGTGTGGTCTGTGTTGGAGAAGGCAGGTCCCAGTAGCTCCTGCAGGGTGCAGTGCTCTTGCAGCTTTGGGGGAAGTCTATCCATGCGATACTTTGCTGCCGCCCCAGGTACTTAATATACTCGACGTCGCCCTCGTTTCCTCTCCCTCTTCTCTCTTGTTTCCCAACCACAGCATTTTTTTTCTTTCCCTTTTTTGCATACCTTCAATCCGGCCGTATCCTGCTTACTTCACTGTACGCAGGAAAGCTCGATTGAATTGGTGCTCGGCAGTCTCTTGGTTAAAAGCGGCCGTCCTCCCGACCTTCTTCCGACCTACATTCAGTTGCCCTCCCTCGGTCACAAAACACCAAGGAAACAAACCTCGCGCCCTCGACAAAATGATTTCGGACGAGGAGAAGGCGCCCAAGTTCGAGGGCTCCATTAGCCCCGAGCTTGCGCCAGACGGCAGAGACAATGTGGATGGCCTCCAACGTCGCCTCGATAACCGACAGATCCAGCTCGTCGCCATTGGTGGCTCCATCGGTACGGCTCTGTTCGTCAGTATCGGTGGTGGCCTCGCCAAGGGAGGCCCTGGAAGTCTGTTCATTGCCTATACCCTCTACTCGATTGTCCTCGCCCTCGTCAACAATGGTGTCGCCGAAATGAATACGTACATGCCCATTTCGGGTGGCTTTATCCGTCTCGCTGGCCATTGGGTCGACGATGCCCTCGGATTCGCTGCTGGCTGGAACTTCTTCTTCTACGAAGCCATTTTGATTCCCTTCGAAATCACAGCCCTCAACCTCGTTATTTCTTTCTGGAGCGACAAGGTGACAGACCCTGGTCCGACTGCCGGCATTTGCGCCGCCGTCATTGTCTGCTATGCGTAAGAACCCGAGCCCAAGAAACAGATCCCAATTTCTTTTGTAATGGCTGTGCCACTGCGCCCAGCGCTCACCTCGGCCGTTGTGTGGAATCTATTCCCATCCTAAAATCCGAACCGCATGCTGACTTCGGCTGAATGTAGGCTTCTCAATGTTTTAGCTGTCCGCGCTTACGGTGAGGCCGAATTCTGGCTCTCGGGTGGAAAGGTCATCTTGATCTTGATTCTTTTCAGCTTCACCTTTATCACCATGGTCGGCGGCAACCCCCAGCACGATGCCTACGGCTTTAGGTACTGGAAGTCGCCGGGTGCTTTCGCCGAGTGGAGTACGACTGGCGATTTGGGCCGATTCGAGGGCTTCCTCACCTGCCTTTGGTCCGCCGGTTTCTGTATCGTTGGACCCGAGTATATCTCCATGGTCGCCGCTGAAGCCAAGCGCCCCAGCATCTTCATCAAGTCTGCCTTCAAGACGGTCTACTACCGATTCTGCTTCTTCTTCATTGTTGGCGCCCTCGCCGTCGGCATTGTCGTCCCCTGGGATGACCCGACGCTGGAAAAGATCTACCGTCTGGGCACCCAGGCTGGTGGTACTGCCGCCGCCTCTCCCTATGTCATCGCCATGAGCAACATGAAGATCAAGGTGCTCCCTCACATCGTCAACGCACTGATGCTCACATCCATCTTCTCGGCTGGCAATACCTATACGTATTGCGCCACCCGATCTCTCTACGCTCTTGCCCTCGAGGGCCGCGCTCCCCGCTTCCTGCGAACGACGACCAAGTCTGGTGTTCCCATCTACTGCTTCTGTGTCGTCATGCTTTTCCCCATGCTGTCGTTCCTCCAGCTCAGCAACAGCTCGGCCAAGGTGCTGACGTGGCTCATCAACATCATGACTGGCGGTGGTCTTATTAACTACCTCATCATGGGCATCACCTTCTTCAATTATTACCTGGCGACCAAAGCTCAGGGTTTCGATCGATCCAAGCTGCCATACGTCGGGCGCTTCCAGCCCTACGGTGCCATCATCGCCTTTGTCTTCCAGTTCCTCATGGTCATCTTTTACGGTTATAGCTCCTTCACACCGTGGAGTGTTGAGAACTTCTTCACCAACTACACGATGCAAATCGTTACTCCTCTGCTGTTCCTTGGATGGAAGTTCATCAAGGGCACCCGATACATGCGCCCTCACGAGGTCGACCTGATCTGGGAGCGCCCCAACATCGACGCGTACGAGGATACTTTTGTCAACCCCCCTGTTAGTTTCTGGGTAGAAATGGCCCAATTGGTCGGTCTCTGCCGAAATAAGTAGGCAGAGAATGAGTGCGTTGTGGTTTGAGGAGGAAAGCATGTTTTCGGTTTACGTCCTCTTGTGTAATGCCGTTGGTAACACTTACATGGCGGAGGCTATTTAACGAATTATACCCAATATACCTACGAAGACGATGCTTCTTAAACATTGATACTTGGTGTGCAAATGGCCATTGCTCTTGATTCCTCTGACGACATGTCGTCCAGCATCGTGATAGCTTCAGTGGCCAACTGCTGCTATCACCTGTCGTCGGATTCTCATGATGCGATTCATAGCTAGCTCCGCAGCGGTCCCTTGCATAGGCTGACTGCCCGGCGGCTCTAAAATAGATCCATGCGATTGTGTGGCACTACGGTCTCGCCGAGCTGATGGGTGTAGGGAGAGAGATAACGCTCATGTTTGCGAGAACTGATAAGACGAAACGAAACATGTTCAAAGAACCGTGGGGTCCGGGCAGGGGTACTATGGTTCCTCATAGCATTGCTCGATCCAGCCTAGGTTCATCGCTGGCCGGTCCCGAAGGTGCGGTGTCTACGGATAGGCGGTAGCGGTATCCTGATGGACCTGATAAAGTCCTGATATGTTCCCGTCGGTGGTTTGCAGACCGCCGCTTTGCGAAAAGAAAGCCCACATGCCGCGCGGGGCGGTAGGGATAGGATGATCGGCAAAGGGATATCCTTGGCGTCTGCCTGGCAACCTGGCCGATGGATCGGCGAGTTGGTGTGAGGGCTTAGTTGGTTTCGTTGTTTGGGATCTTTGCTCGATGAGGGAGGTGGCTACGATGAAGGGGAGCAGGGGGGAGAGAGAGTGGCGGGAAGAAGATGTGTGTGTGTGGGGTGGGTGCATGTGCATGTTGCATGCTGCATAATTGCGCCCGGGCGACGCGTAGAAGGGCCAAGGACAGGATTCGACATGTTTCTGGAAGGATTAGCGAAGCGCGCTATGGATGTCATGGAGGATTTGTGTCCTGCAGGCTGGGCTGGAAGAAATGGGAGGGAAAGTCCACGGAGGAGGCCGCTGTGGGGCCGCTGGGGATGGAGAGGTCCGTGGTGGGGCCGGGGCGGGCGAAGATGGACGGGCCTGGACAAGTAATGAGTGCGATGCAACGACCGGTTTGGACGGTGTTGTCATGGACAAGAATACGTAGTGCCGTTTAGACGCAATGTACATATTCGTACGGATGTGCATTCATTCATACATGGCTCGGCGAACCCGTGGTGGCGCTGTTTGCCTCTGCGAGTAGAGAAGGGCGAACGACTTTGATCATTGAGACCTCGTATCAAGCAAACATGCCCAAGAGCCAAACACGCAGATAACCTATTGATACACACTACCTACCCAAGTACGCTTCTGTACGGATACGCCCCTCTCATGGCTTGCCATTCTCTCCTTCCCCACAAAAACCACGCACCACAGCACCAAAACTTCACAAAAAAAAACCCCCCACAGCATAAGCATCCCACCTACACATACCTTTATATCCCGCAATAATATCTTCTGCTTCCAACGAACCAGCAGGTGAGATGGCCGAGTTGGTTATGGCGTCAGGTTAAGGTTACCTTAATTGTACAATTCCTGATGGAGCAATCCTCCTGGGTTCGAGTCCCAGTCTCATCAGCCTTTTCTTTTTTTTGTTTTTTTTCGTCTTTCGGTGTTTTAAGGGGATGGAAGGAGAGGGGGGGTTGGTTGTTTATTGCGTGTAGAAAGTCTAGTGAAACGTCGATTTGCAGTTCGTTATCCTTTCTTTCCCCTGGCCTCCAAGTGCCTCCGGCCTTTATTATGTATCGAGAGTTTGGTCGGGTGAAGTCTCGAGGCCTCGGCGATTGTTCGTGACATTCAACGACTCCAGGCCCTTGGAACTGGCAGCGATCGACACCTCAAACAACTCTCCCTATTACTGACTTGCCCTTCCTAAGTTCTTGCTTGTTATTGATGCTTGTGATTGCCGAGCAACGCTTTGTTGATTCATTCTCGACATGTCAGAACTCTCAATGTTTGCCTTGTCACATCTGGACGCATCTTCACCCACACACAAGTGATCTTAATCAAAGTCTATTTTGGCTCTATCTATCGAAGCCTCCAAATTCCACCCAAAGGCAAAGAGTTTTAGCACATCTAGGATCCTCCAATCCTAAACACATCCTTGTCCCTAAATCCTCCAGGTGGCAGTCTAACAGAGCGCCCAAATCTACCGGGAGCCCCTAGGTGTGCTGTCCATCCATTACTAAAAGACGCACCCTGAACTTTTGATCATCGCAAACAAAGAAAACATGGTATGAAGTCATAAGAAGATGGGTTGTCGTTAAGCGTAGTCGTGTGCAGAGATCCAGATAGGATACTTCGTTTAGAAGTCCTCCTCATCGCTGAAAACCTCCTCACCACGCTTGCGGCGGGCCATACGCTCTGTGGAATGGTTAGCTTCTGTCTTGTGATTTTTGGAAAATGATTTGACTTACCCTTCTTCTTCTTACGCGCCTCGGAAGAGGTGAGCTTCTTCGCCTTCTTGGTAGAAACAATCTTGTTACCCATAGCGTCGAACTTGTCTTCCTCACCATCATCTTCGGCCTTGAGACGGGGGCCGCTGCCCTGGCCCTGGACCCAGTTGTGGCCGGAAGGAGTCATCTTGCCGTCCATGACGGCCCACACCTCCTCAGTCAAGTCCTTGGTGAACTCGGCGGAGTGGGTAATGATGATGACACCACCCTCGAACTTCTTGAGAGCCTTGGAAAGGGCACCAAGAGAGTCACGGTCCAGGTAGTTGGTGGGCTCGTCAAGAACGATCAAGTGAGGTCGCTGCCATGAGCAGGCGGCGAGTACAGTCTTGACACGCTGGCCACCAGACAGACCACGCATGCGGGAGTGAGAGACGAGCTCAGCATCGAGACCGAAGTTGGCGGCGTGAGCCTCAATCTCCTTTCGGACTAGAGGTCGGAACTGACCAGAGGCAAGAGCCTCCTTCATATCGACATCGGCAACCATCTTCTGGTGAGAGGCCAGAAGCTCGTTACGGGGCAACCAGGCGTTGTCGGCAGTCATCATGGGTACCCAGCGCTCGTTCTTCATGCCAATGTTCTCTCCCAGAGCGAACGAGCACTCGTACTCGTAGCTGTTCTTGAACTTTCTTCGGCTGTGGATGCCAATGACACGACGGGGAGTACCCTCAACCTTGAAGACCTTGTCCATGGCCTTCTCGTCGGCCTCGGTGATGATCTTGTTGGCGCGGTCCATGGTCTCGCGATCCTCACCAGTCTGGAATCGCCACTGGATGTACTCGGAAGGAGTCTTGTCCAAGTGGTTATCGATGTGGGCGAAAGCGTGCTGCTTGATGTAGGCAATACGAATGTTCTCGTGCTGGTAGATCTCACCGCCGGTGGGGATGAGCTCACCGCAGAGGACGTTGATCAGGGTAGACTTGCCGGCACCGTTGGGGCCAATGACGGCAATACGGGAGCCGAGAGAGCATTGGAAGCTGATGTCGGTGATCTGGGGCTTGGAGGTACCGGGGTACTGGAAGGACATCTTGGTGGCACGGAGGATGGCCTTGGCCTTGGTCTTGACGCCCTCGAGGAAACCGGGCTCGGGGAAAGAGAACTCAATCTCGGAGGCTCCGAGCTCGTAGTAGGATCGGGCAGACGGAACACGCTGGACAAAGGCAGCCAGGTTACCACGGTAGCGCTTGAGCTTGAAGCGCTCGTAGTGGACGATGTGCTGGCACACGTTGTCGAGGAAACCGGAGTCGTGGGAGACGATGATGGAAGTGCAAGGGGAGTTGATGAGGTACTCCTCGAGCCACTTGACGTTCTTCACATCCAAATGGTTGGTAGGCTCATCGAGCAACAGGATATCGGGAGCCTCGAAGACGGCACGGCACAGAGCCAGCTTCATCTTCCAACCACCGGAAAGAGCGGTGATCTCGCCCTTGACCATCTGCTCGGTGAAACCGAAGTCAACAAGCTGCTTCTCGACATCAGGACCGGTGACCTGGACACCAGCCTCGGTGAGCTTCTTCATGGTCCAGTCGATGGTGGTCATCTCAGTGTCAGCGGCATCGAGGTCGTGCTCGACGAAGACGGTCTTGACCTCGCTCTGCTTGGGGAAACCCTCAACCTGCTCGTTGTTGATGGCGCGCATGAGGGTGGACTTGCCGGAACCGTTGGGACCGCAAAGACCGTAGCGCTGACCACGCTTGAGGCGGAGGTGAGTCTGGTTGAGAAGGATCTTGGCACCGTAGGCGAGGGAGAAGGTGCAGTTGCACAGATCCTCACCCTCCTCATCGTCTTCCTCGGCCTCAGCCTCGGCGGCGGCGCTGGGGAGAGCGATCTTGCGGAAAGCCTCGACAATGGCCTCGGCGTTGTCGATGCCAGTGATGACAGCGACGTAGGGCTTGAGGTTGTCGACCCAGATGCTGAGCTCGCTCTCCTTCTCGTCAATCAGCTCACCAGCGATGGCGGCGATATACTCGGCGACGGGGCCCATCTTCTCAAGGTAGTTGCCGAACTTAGGCTTGATGGAGGCCTCGACCTTGGGGAGAAGGACGTTCAGAGCGCTGTCGTTCTTGGGCTCAGGGATAACACCGTTCTTGATGTCACCGACACGGGTGAGGGTGTCGAGAGCTTGCTTGGTCTTGTCACGAGCCTCGGGGTCAGCCAGGTTCTCGAAGTTCTTCTGGAGACCGGGCATCATCTTGGGCAAGAAAGGAGCAACGATGTTGGGGTCGTCGACGAGCTTGCACATGTTGTCGACGATGACGGCAGACTTTCGCTTGATACCAGTCTCGCGGTCGGCGAGACCACGGTCAAGAAGAGGGACCATGAGAGCGAGAGTGGGCTCCTGGACCTCAGTGACGAAAGTGGTGGCACCGAGCAAGTGAACCGTCTCGGCAACGTTCTCAGGCTTGGCGATACACTTGATGAGCTCAGGAATGAAGCGCTCGATATCCTTGTTGACAATGAGGCTGCAAAGCTTCTCCATAGTCTTGTAGGCACGCTCCTTGACCTCCTTCTTGGTATCCCACATGGAGTCGGAGATGACGGGAATCAGATCGGGAACACGGAAAGCGAGCTGAGCAGGGGCGCTGACGATGAGAGACTCAATGAAGTCGAGAGCAGCCATCTTTTCAGGCCACTTCTGGGCGTTGCGGATTGACTCCATGATGTGAGGAAGAGCAGCCTTGACGGCGTTGGCGTTGATGGCGCCAGCAATGGCAAGGACGGCAGCGGTGGCAGCATTCTTGACAGCAGTGATCTTGTCGCCAACGGCAGTAAGGATGTTGGGGAGGAGGACGACCAGATAGGGCTCGACGGTAGCGGAAACCTCGGCGTGCGAGGCAATGGCCTGGACAGCGATGGCGGCACGCTCACGGGCGAGAGCGTCCTTCTTGTTGGCGAGCTGCTTTTGGAGACCCTCGATGACCCTGCAAAAGCGATTGTTAGCGTCTCCGGTTGGCCACTAACATTTTTTGTGGGTGCGGCCGAGGACGACGAATTTAGTGCGAAACTTTGCCCAGCTTTCAGAAAAACCAGCCAGCGGGGCAAAATTTTTGCACCGAATGAGGGGGAGGGGTAAGCAAGAAAAAAAAAAAAAAGTGCGTGGGAGAGTTGTGGCCAGCAACTCGCTCGGCTCGGGAGCATGGCATCCCACGCACCCACGCAGGCAAGCATAGGGGCCTGCTGCTGAGTTTGCTGGGTTCCATCTTTGGGCCGCCGTGCTGCAGGCCGGGGGCAAAAGCCGAAGCAGTGACGGGGCAGGGTGTCACTGGGTGTGTGCGAGAGTTCGACATGTGAAGCCTGTGCAGCGAGATCCCAATGCCATGAACATGGTCGAATCTTGCTCCCAATCTGACGAGGCAGGGTCGCCGAGGGACTGGAGACTGAGACCGACCAGGGCCATTGCAGGGCAACTTCGCCAGCACCGACTCGCAGTCGAGTGAGGGCATTGTGAAACTTACTTCGTAGGGACAGCCTGGTCCTCAATGCGGCCGTTGATGAAGGAGGCGAGCTCGTTGGAGGACTCCTTGATAGCCTCTGACTCCTTGGAGACGGTGAGCTTCTTGAAGAGCTCGTCAAGCACCTTGATGCTCTCGGCGTTCTCGGTAGGCATCTTGGCGGATGATTGTGTAGTTTTTTATATATTTTTTTTGAAAGGTATAAAGGAGGAAGAGAAGGGAGATCGGGTCGAAGCGAAATCCACAAGAAAATCGATGGAGGGGTCGACTCTTAGCGGAGAGGGCGGGGTTCGTTCGGAGGATCCTAGAACAAACTGAACGCGCGAGCGTTTGTAAGAAATTGGATCGTCTGGAGGAGGACGCCCGTAGAAGGAGAAATGGGGGAGGATGTGAAGGGGAAGAAAGAAGAGAAGAGGGAGGGAGAGGAGAGGGAGGGAGAGGAGAGGGAGTTTTATGAATTTCTGTGCTTCGCCGTTTCGGAGACTGATTGCCAGTCCACAACTTTTTTTTTTTTTTTTTTTTAACTGGGGGGCACAGACAGCACCCTGCTGAATTGTTAGCCCCTCAGAGTTCAGCCACAGTGCTCATTGACAGTGTTGCCTTTTCGTCAAGCCCAGCTTGAAAAGCTTGAAAGCCACCACCAAATTTTTTTCCCTCTCCGTCCACGACCCCTCCATGAATGGACCCACACCCCTTCAACCCCTCCACAGCCCACCCCTCCTTCGTTTGACGGACAAACACTGGGCAAACCAGCACCCATGTCAATACCCAGTGCTCCTTCCATTGGGCACTGAGAAGAGGAAGTGAGACCCCCAGGACCCTTTTGCCGCCATGCAACCTAGCGCACTGTCCTACACTGTGCAGCGGCGGCGCCTGCAGGTGCGTCGCAGGAGCACGGCAACCGCGACTCAGGCTTATCGGGTTTATCAGCACTAGGAGCTAAGCCCAAACGAGACGCCGGGAGTGCGGCGATGAGGGCGACGAGGGCGGTGAAGGGCACTGATCAGTGAAGGGCCTTCCTTCCATGGCGATACGACCTTTCGCGGCTAGATCCATGCACAAACACGGCTGCAATTCATGCTCGATGATGCATTCTCCGACATATGACTGGGTGTCTAACGGTTGCTTGGGGGACTTGGGGACTCGCCGGGAGAGGAAAATGATCCGGCCGGGACTTGAGGCGATTCAGGCGAACCAGACCCTGTTGGACGGCCACGACTGCGACAAGGGAGCGAGATGCAGCCATGATGCAGGCATCATTGTTTGGCCAGGTCCCTTGCTTTTTCTCTGCCTCCCTGGTTTTGGAGATTACGACACGCACAATAATTTGTCTATTTTTTTATTTTTTTTTTCGTTCTCGTCAGTTTCTGAGACGGTACCAGCTGAAGCTGATAACGCCATCCATTACTCCGTGAGTCCAATCTCCTGCGGATATTGTCGGGTGGGCATGTCGAAGACGGGAGAACCGTCGATTCGACATATCCACTTCCTTCCCGTCTCCAGGACGACATTTTCTCAGTCGTCATATCATAGAAGCAACCCTGATGAATGCTAGCTCTACAAGACGACGTTGGGCACATGCAATGAGCGGAAGGGATTCGGGATCCAGACGTGTCAAGAGACGGCTGGCTTGTCAGATAGGTTTATTGGGCTGGGTCTATTTCCTAACGGCCGACATGAAGGCAAAAGCTTCGGTGTAAGGCACTGCTAACTTTATAGATGA
The DNA here is from genome assembly GCA_911649645.1 of Thelonectria discophora. NCBI lineage: Eukaryota > Fungi > Ascomycota > Sordariomycetes > Hypocreales > Nectriaceae > Thelonectria > Thelonectria discophora. The sequence goes on from CAJVRK010000012.1 coordinate 4,246,200, forward strand.
TACACAGGCAAACATTCAAATAACACAGCAGCGCTTACCCCCCAGGTTACACTCGGCCATGAGGCGCGTACGGAAAGTGCCCTCCCATTCTAAGCCTTGTGTCCGCGTGTGCAGCTGAGCTGACGGTGTGTAATTCCGTTTCGGCTCGGATATCCCTCAGCCTTGGTTGGTCACTCCCAGGCTGCTCCCTGGCCCTGGCCCTCGAAATTTTTCTCGCCTCCCTCGCCAGCGGTTCGCATAAAGGTAAGGGTGCCTGAGGCTTTTATTTCCGATGCCCTGCCTGATCTCGAAGCAATCGATCTCACAAAAGTCACCCGTCGCCAAGATGGGCTGGACCTCCCTGCTTAGGAGTTGGCCCGTTCGCCCACTGGCAGTCTCTCAACAGAGTCGAGGATAGCCCAACAAAAAGAAGGAAACATTCCGGAACAAGACCGACCAACCCAACCAAATCGCAGACCTAGCTTGCAGCGAATATCGCCCCAATCAGCAGGAGCCCGATTCGTTGCCCAATATGGTCCCACACCTTTGGGAGGCAATTGGCCTCTGTTCGTGTTATCCAGCGTTTCTGCCATACCCTGCTTGCCGCTACGCCACGTTGGTACGGCACATGTGTTTTAGTGGCTCAGCCTGAGGGTCTGCGAATACGATCCTCTTCGTAGGGATCTAAGGCTGCGAAGGTGATGGGAAGCACGGAATGCTTACTCCGTACTACGTGTTGACATTGTTCATGCCCCTGGCTCCTTGGTTCCATGACGGGCCTGGGTTGATGAACCACCACTTACCTTGGGTTCTACTGTGAACGACGGGTTAACCACCACCTGTCTGCATTGAGATCCGTCTCGCTTCGGACACGTCTCTTTATCGATGCTGATGCCAGCGCAAGACCAAGCTGACGAGAGCTCAGCCCCAACCCATGCCAGGATTCATGCGTATCGATAGGAGCACAGGAGACAACCACGGCACTGCCGACCACTGTCCCAATACTTCACCACGTTTGAGCCGTCGCTGCTTACAACAACACCCCCGGCTTGGACCGTGGGTTCTTCAATTCGCGGGGCCCCATGCTCCCCAGAACTTCCCCCGGATGCTCACCGACAGTTTGCGAGTCCCACCGGGCGCGATCCCAGCAGCGACCGAGATTTCGTGATTCTAGCGCCTGGGACAAACAGCTGGGTGCTAGTTATGATTGAGGTGGAGAGGTGCGGTTTGCAGATGTACGCGCCTGAGAGCTCAGCCAAAGGGTGGGCTTGGTGTAGTAAAGGTCCAGTTCGTCTTGAACTTGGCTCTCGCTCTTTTCAGACTCTCTCATCGGGAATCAATTTCCTACTAATTGGCACCTTGATAAATGCCAGGTGGTGATAACTCGACCCGTGAAAATGTCCTCTCGTGTTATCGATTCAATGATAAGATAAGAACACTTCAAACAAATGGGACTGTTTGCGTGTAAAGGGAGGGTTGAACCTAGGACAAGAGCGACAAGAGCGAAAACAAGATACGAGCACCCATGTAAATGAACAGTAATGACACGGTGCCTTTGGTATTAATATTGACGAATTGGATCCCTTAAACCCTGGAGTTGGTATAGAATCAGGGTCCTCCCGATCGTTTACACCATCGAATGGCTATAATTGGACGCCTCGTTTGAAAAAGATCTCCGGCAGGCGCTGAAATGTGGACGTCCCGTCGTTACCTCGCTACAACAACACATGCCGCCGGCTCGCTTGTATCAAGTCTTCCACGTCCGACCGAGTGACACAAGACGACTACTTTCCCCTCATCGCCGTATTTTCCAAGCCTCGCATCCACCAACCTCCACCATGGCCAGATCGCTCGCCCAGATCCCCATCCTCCCCGACCTGTACGCCTCGGGCGACCTGACTGCATCCTCCTCGGCGCTCTTCCCGCCCGACGCGGACATCAACCGCCGCATCGGCTTCCACCGCGGCGACATCACGCGGCTCCGGCTCGACGCCATCGTCAACGCGGCCAACAGCTCCCTCCTCGGCGGCGGCGGCGTCGACGGCGCCATCCACCGCGCCGCCGGCCCGGGTCTCGTCAACGAGTGCCGGAGCATCGACGGCGGCTGCCCGACAGGAGAGGCCCGCATCACCGCCGGCCACGACCTGCCCGCCCGCCGCGTCATCCACACCGTCGGCCCCAAGTACCACCTCGACCCGGACCCCGAGGCCCTGCTGCGGAGCTGCTACCGCGAGACGCTGGCGCTGGCCGTCAAGGAGCGGGTGACGACGCTGGCGTTTCCGGGGATTAGCACGGGCATCTACGGGTATCCGTCGGGAGAGGCGGCGAGGGTGGCGTGCGAGACGGTGCGCGAGTTCCTTGGTGGCAGTGAGGGGGGGGAGATCTTACGGGTGGTCTTTGTGACGTTTGAGCAGAAGGATGTCGATGCGTATCTGGAGACTCTGCCGTGAGTGAATCTGATGGAATGCCATTTTTGCATGTTACTGACGTTAGTAGGAAATACTTTCCCAAGTAAGCTCGACGTCAGCCAAGAACGAGGCTCACGTAAGGGCCGAGGAAGCGCAAACTCTCACCCTACAACTATCAGTTGGCAACTAAGCAAGAGTAACCAAGGACGAGAGTATGGTTATATTAGGCATGTATTAGGGTATACCCCATTTATTACCGAATTACGAGCATTGCCGTTCTTCGCTTCTCGTCCTGTTCCCAACCTAAGTGATAGCGAGCAAGGTCAAGAGGCCTTCACAAATCCAAGCATCTTACTTGTCCAGCATGGGCCATGAAGCAACGATCCATCGAATCCATCCCAGACGCAAACCGTGGTCAGACATGCTCCCCCATGGCCAAGAACTCACACCATCCAACTGATGACATCCACCCCGTGCCCTCACAACAGCCCTGCCCTTGGTCCAATGAAGACATTCCTGTTAGCAATTCCTTCGTCTCCCGTCCAGCCCTGTCGGAACCCTCAAAACCCCCTGTCAAACTTCTCGTCCATCTGCCGCGCCAAGCGATTCAAGTCAAGCCCGACCCGAGCATATTTACGCATATAAGCAACCATGTATTCAAAAACCGCACGAGGAACCGGTTCTCGATATCCCACGCTACCGAACCACCCACTCGGTTTGATCTCTCGAATCAAACCACGTTCCGTCGCATTGGTAGCGGGAAGTGGACAAGCGGGTGGGTTTTCGCCCGGGGGGGCAGGTTCGAAACTTGCTCAATCGTGCGCTTCGAGGGTTTTTCTCCCCAATGAAGGTGGCCGCGATTATCCATTGTGGCTTGTTGTAGCTTGCCGTAGAACGGGTTCGAGGCCGGAATGGACCCTGGAGATGGTGCGTGTAAGTCTGGGAAGAGGTTGTCGTGAGAGGTTTGAGATGTTGTCTGGCAGGGGGTGATTTGGGGTATAAAGGGAGGACATGGGAACGTGAAGAGTCGAGTCAAGTTCCCAGCAACAGCTCCCAAGACTTTCTTCTTTTCCCTTGAGTAAACAGCCTCGATTGTCGCTGCTTCTGCCTAAAATGAAGGTTCTGCTCTCCCTCCTCCTCGCCTTGGCCGCCCCCTCGGCCGGCGAGGACCGTCCCGGCCACGGCCTCATCGGCTACGGCATCACCATGTACGACCCTGCATGCGCCTACGCCTGTCAGTCCTCTATCCCCACGACGCTCGACTGCCTGGGCTCTTCGTCTGATGAGGACATGAGTGACATGAGCGACATGGACATGGACATGGACACGCCGTCCCCCGAGTGCCTCGCCACCTACCCCCCTTACCTACGCTCCCTGGCCTGGTGCATCCACTCCCACTGCCCGGCCGACACGGAGGTGTACCGCCTGGAGAGGTGGTGGGTCATGAACGTCGCCGGCACGCAGACGGTGCAGCCGGAGCCGAATGTCACGTACCAGGAGGCCTTGAGGCAGGTCAACACGGCGCCGACTGAGGTGCTGGGGGATGGGGACATGTTGAACCGGACCGTCAAGGTGAACGAAGAGACGTATCTGGCGAACTACAACATTGATGTCGTGTTTCCGGTTGTTGAGAAGAACCACGAGACGTACGGGTGAGTACCTACCTCGTCTGAATACCCTCTTACGAAATCTCACTGACAACCCGCAGCCTCGTCCTCTTCTTATCCGGCAGCCTCACCCCCATGTTCCTCTCCCTCCTCCTCCGCCTCTTCCCCCTCCCCGCCCGCCTAACCACCCTCCTCCTATCCCACCTAGAACCCCCCCTATTCGGCACCAAGCACGCCTCCCCATCCCTCCTCCAACTCGCCAACATCCCGACGCGCGGCCAGTCCCTCTTCCTCCTCTATCTCGTCGCCATCAACGTCGTCCTTTGCTGCGTCGGTTACCCCATCGCCGACCCCAACTCCTGGTACTCGAGCAACTGGTACCAGCTCGCCAGCTACGTCGCCGACCGCACCGGCGTGCTCTCCTTTGTCAACATTACCCTCTTGGTCCTCTACTCGGGCCGCAACTCCCTGCTTCTCTACCTGACCGACTGGTCGCGCTCCACGCTCCTCCTCGTGCACCGCTGGGTCGCCTGGCTGTGCACCCTGCAGGCGTGCGTGCACTCGGCCGTCTGGCTGGGCCTGTACGTCTACGATAAGGGTCATACGGCTGTTTCCAAGGAACCGTTTTGGTACTGGGGCATCATCGCGACGCTCTCCCTCGTCGTGCTCCTCCCGCTATCCATCCTCCCGATCCGCAAGGCCGTCTACGAAGCTTTCCTCGGCACGCACGTCTTCTTTGCCATCCTGGCCATCGCGGGCTCGTGGTACCACATCCTCTACCGGTACAGCCACCAATGGGGCTACGAGACCTGGCTGTACGTGGCCATGGCCGTGTGGGCGTTCGACCGCCTCGTCCGGCTCGTGCGGATGGCGAGGCTGGGAGTGCTCAGGGCGTACGTCTCGCGCGTCGACGACGACTACCTCCGTCTGGACGTGCCGGGCGTGGACTGCGCGGGCCATGTCTACGCCTACTTCCCCAGCCTGACGTGGCGCGTGTGGGAGAACCACCCCTTTTCCGTCGTCAACGCCGTGGCAACCTCGCCCGCCAGCTACTCGAGCAAGCACGGCGGCTCCTCGCCAGACAAGCTCGGCACGTCGACAACGACCAAGGAAACCGGCTCCGCGGCCTCGGAAACCCCATCGCTCTCCGCCACGAACCCCCGCGGAATCACCCTCTTGGTGCGCACGCACGCCGGCCTGACCGCCAAACTCATCTCCGCCATCGGGTGTCCCTCAGGCATCCCCATCCTCCTTGAGGGATCCTACGGCGACCCGTCAAGCACCCTCCTCAAAGCCGACCACGGCCCCTCGGTGGCCTACCCCAACACGCTCTGCATCGCTGGCGGCGTAGGCATCACCGCCATCCTGCCCTCTCTGCACTCCGCGCTCAGTCTGTACGCGCCGACGGGCACGACGAAGCTGTTCTGGGGCGTTCGGCAGGCGGGACTCGTGGCTGCCGTGGAGGGGCTGGTTAGGGAGGTGAGAGTGAGCGACGATGATCCCGATGTTAGGTTCTGGGGGCGGGTTGAGACCCATGTTGCCCTCGGGGAGAGGATGAATCTTCGTAGCATCTTGGAAAGGGAGGTCGGAGGGCCGGGAAGCCCGGGGACGACGGTGGTTGTGTGTGGTCCCGAGTCCATGGCTGACGAGGTGCGATGTATCGTTTCTGGCCTGGGTCGCCATGGTGCGGTCGTGAGACTGGTCGAGGAGAGCTTCACTTGGTAGGACATGGTCGCAGACCCAGACTTCGAGTAGCTATGTGGACGATAGGCCTCCATCAAAGACATTCCATATCAATTGCGCACTTGACCAACGTAATAGACATACACGAGCATTATACAATCCAAAACAAAAGTAGCCTAACCGAACCAAGAACCGAACCAAGACCAAACAATCCTCAACACTGACAAGTTTGCCACCAAACTTTTGACAGTTACAATCCTACGCGCCGGATCCTCCAGCACCTCCTGCACCACCACCGCCTGAACCTCCCTTGTTCTTCTTCTTGTTCTTCTTCTTTCTCTTGCTGATGCCCTCGGGTGTCTCCTGGACCCCCGACGTCTCAGGTGCCGAAGATTCTGGCGCGTCCGTAGCTGGGGTCTCAGGAACATCCTCCACCTCCGTCTCGGGGACATCTTCCGCCCCGGTCTCGGGATTATCCTCGTCCAGTGCCTTTCCAGTGTCTGCCGTCTTGGAATCCCCTTCCTCATTGTCGTCCCCCTTCAAGGTCAATCCGGTTTCCTCAGGGAAAAGATTCGGGACGCCCGACTTCGACTTTAGCGCTTCTTCCGTGTGCTCGGCCTGCAGAACCATGGCTTTGCTAATGTCGGCCAGCATAGATCTCAAGCTCTCCACCTCGGTCCGCAGCTTACGGACTTCAATGACAGCAGGCTCTTCTTCGACATTCGGTTTGACAATCGCGCACGTCTTGGTCCATCCCTCGGCTTCGAGGTCGATCTGGCCGGCCAGTTGCTCCCAGTCGTGAACCTGATCATCATCCTCTTCGCCTCGAGCCCGGTTGCTGCGGATCGAGTAGGCGGTGCGAGTCTCAAAGAAGGCGGCCACAAAGAGCAGGGGCGAGTAAATGACACCCATAACACAGTCGTTGACAAACTCGTACGTCTTCTTGGACATCCACCACTCGGTAAGCAACGAAACAACCATCTCAATCAGGTTAAGAGGCGCAATGTAGACGTTCTCGTCGGGGGCTCGCACGAACTGCATCGTCTTCTGAGCAAAGAGTGCCAGGTATTCATCATCTGCATTCTCGTAAATGTCGCTATAGGCCGAATTGTAAAGGGCGATCAGGATGTTTAGGAGAATAATCTGCCTGTGTCAGCTCCATCTCGACAAGAGGCACATGCCAACTCACCATGACAACGAAAGTAAAGCAGTAGTACAAGATTTGTCCCCAAGGGTACGCGAATCCCTCGATGCTGTCAAACTCGGGACTCCCCATAAGAGCTCTCAACATAGCCTCAGCCATGTACCAGACATCGCCAGCCACATTGTCGTCGGTAAGATCGAGGCCGATAAAGGCCTGCAGGAAGCCAACGCCCAGGATGATGAGCAAGGCGAAGAAAATGACCGATTCCTTCATCATAACCTTTAGCACGACGAGCATGGCGCCAAAGAAGCGGAAACTATCGAGGTAGAGCAGCAGTCGACCCCAAAACATGGGTGCAATGAAAGCCAGCATGCTGTAGCTGAGTTTCGTGTAGTGGTCATGGTGATACTTGTCGTGCGTATATGACAGTCCGATGAGGCGGAAGACGAGGGAGACGGTCAGGAAAGAGTACAGCGTGCCGTTAAATGCGTTCCAGAAGCCCAGGATGTGATAGCCAGCCTTGTAAAGCTTGATGAGCTCGTCGGCGACGTAGGCAAACGTGAAGACGTAAAGAGCAACCTCGGCACCGTCAAGATCACCGGAAGGGTTGACCGAGTTGATGGCTGCGGTGTAAAGACCAAGATAGATGAGCGAAAAGAGCATTTGAGCGGCATTCTGGTTCCTTGGAGCACGCATGCGGTCAGGATCCATGTGGACAATGAAACTACAATTGTCCTTATCATGGTAATCGACAAAGACAGACGGGTCGTCCTCGTCCTGAACAAGCCAACCCCGCCAAAGATAGGCAATGCACTTTTGGTAGCCCGAGGAACCAATGACACGAACTGCGTGTAGGTCGACGGCCTTTTCGATGACGTTGACCGGGGTCGTGGGCTCGTTGTCGAGGAGGACTGAATAGCGACGAAGGAGAATGGTATGAAGCAGATATTCCAAGTCTTCTTCGCCTTCAATACTTCAAGGGGTCAGAACGTGCATCAATGAAGGCTTTGCAGACTTACATCTGTTTAGCAATGACGGTACAAGCGATGGCACGAACATGGTGGAGCTCTGCATCCCACAGTTCGACAATGGCCTCGCGCTTGAACCATTGCATGTTCACGAGCAGCGCAAATACCTGGCAAGATTAGCCATCAGGAATCGAGACGCCGGAGACCAAACATACCACACATCCTTTGAACTCGGAGCCGCCGGCTTCCTTGGCGGCCTGGACGACCTTTCTCGTGATGACGGTGCTGTGGGAGCGGGTGATTTGTGCCTCCTCGAGCTCGCAAGGGATACACTCTCGGATGAGGTGGCGGAGGCGCAAGCAGACCTTGGTCACGTCGAGTGCAGGGACGGCCGAGTCGATATTCTGGTTGCGGTAGTGAGGAAGCACTGGATCGAAGGTCAAGAGCTGATGCTGCCATCACGATGACGTGAAACTCACGAGCGCGCTCTTCCTCATGGAGCCAGGCAAGACGGCTGCCGTTCGCACCGTTGGCGCCGTTGCTCCCGCCAAAAAGGCTGCTCAATCGATTCCAAGTAGGCATGATGGCGACGTATTGAGGGACGCGAAGATGTTCTCGGGCGCCTAGAGAGAAAAATGGCTGGCGTACAATGTCGATTGCGCGTGGGCAGACGAGAGAAGCACGGGGTATCCCCCTGAGACAGCACCGGGCCGATGTACAGACTTGCCTCGCCTCGAGAAGCCAAAACCAGCACGCAATTCGCGCCTTTGGAGCCGCTCTGAAGGATGTCAAAGGAGGAAAGGAAAAGATGAAGTCGCCCTGCGCCAAAAGCTCTTTGCTCGTGCGACTGTTCGAGGAAGGAAGCTACCTTGGGGCACCAGCTTCGTAGTTCGCCCACCGATGACGTTAGTCAAGGGACGTGATTGGCTGAGGGGAGCTGGAGGTGGCGGGTCAACGCTGCTAGCGAGCTCTCCAGCGAGCTTCCAGCGGACCCGGCGGGGGTTAGTGGGGGAGTTCCAGCGGGTCAGTGCGCCGTGGAGCGCTGTGGTCGACGTTTCTTGCAGGTGATTAGCGGCAAATCCCGGCTGAGATGGGTGCGTCATGCCATCACGGACGTCGCCTTTGTTTGAACGTCTCGAGTGAATGAGGATGAATGATTGTTACTGCTTGGCGATGGAGAGCGTCTAGCGTTGCACTGCTGCTTGTTTGCTTGCTCGTGTGAAATGTAAAGCCTGCCGGTTGGAGCGGAGCGGCCGAATGGGTTTGCACGGAATTCAGGGAATTCAGGGAATTCAGCTGAACCAGGTTCGTCTCTGCTTTGACCATTCCGAAAAGGGAATCGCAGCAAAGTTGCGACTTTGAGGCCTCGCCATTGGCTTCAATGACGTCGCCCGCATCAAGACAACAAATGTCCCTGTCGCTTCCTGCTAGACGAGCAGCAATGGAAACCAGTCCTGTTCGCCAGGCATACCAATCCATACATGCCAGCCGATTTGTGTCACTCTCCCTCTTCCTCCCATTGCCGATATTGCCTCGACAAGAATCAGGATTCCTGTGCTTCCATTCCATGATTTTCAGCGTCGCACCCTACGTCGAAGACAACCTGGACCCATTTCGAACGGTCATGTACCCATTCGTATCCGTTCATCGTCTGGGTAACTCGCAGTTCAGCGGTATAAGCCCTCGCGCTGTACTATATCTGTTACGCCTGTGCCTGGAATACGATGCTCGAGGGAGCTAAGGGACGGCCTTCTTCCCTCGTACAGGGCGTCCTTTTGTTCTGTCTCGATGTCTTTGAGTCGAAGAGGCTGTCACCGTGTATCGAACCCTCGTACCGGCCGACCTGTGTCGCTGGACATGTTACATGGCGGCGTCTGTAGGGTACGAGACTAGCTGGCCGTCGTCGCAGGGTTGGAGCTCGGCCTCTTATCAGCGCTTCCTTTAGGTTGCACTCGCGAGCAACGCTCACCGATGCTCACCCTCTGCTATTTTGAGATTAGCAAGTGTCTCCAAGTCGAGGTGTCACCAACGAGTGCATATCCAGACCTATTATTATCACCTCCCAAGAGTGTGCTCGAAGCAAGGCCTCGTCATCGATAGACGGCAATGGTCGATCATGGTGCAAATTCGCAACCAAGTCAAAGGTGATCAAAGATAAAGAAATATAACATGCTGACTGCGGGGTTGCGGGAATATGAAGCTGTCAGACTCGAATCTCAATTCCTAATTTGGAATCAATGCATGGATGCAGCGTTACACAACACATGCTCGATCAGGCATGGTAAGTATTCCGCTATGAATTAACTTAGTATGGGAGACAAATGCTTCTTCCTCCATCTCCTCGTACAACAGAATACCTTGCTGGTAGGCGCTGATGATCACTGAGGACTGATGGACGAACGATCCTCATCGTCAAGACAAGGCCCTCTGATGCTGCTTCCATTATGGCTCCATCGGCTCCAAAGTCCAGGGCTTAAACTCTTCGCATTTAAGCGTCCATCGCGAGCCACTCACGGTCCGCGTATACATCTTGCGTTCCCTTTCTGCCTCACTCCCAGTCCTTCCCATCGGTCCCGTCATGAAAGCATCAAAACTCGACTACGGCGTATAGAGCTTCAACACGAGAAGATCGGCCTTTATCCCTGGGGAGTACGCACGCCATGAACGTCTTAGATCTTCGCCCTAGTTGACCTCCATGTTATGCAGTCTATGCTTCACCGGTCGACAGAGGATAGAACAGATCAAGTCCTAGTAATGACCCATTCGCATGCCATCCGGGAACGTGCGAAAAGATAATTCGAAGGGACCATCATCGAATGACTCCGCCAAGACAACTTCTCGGTATTGGGTTTGCGATAGGAGCATGCGTCTCCAGCTCGCTCCCTTCCGAGTAAAGGCCTTGTGTATTTGGCGATGTCGTCCGATTTCGCAAGGGCCAACCCGCTCCTACACGATGTCGTGCATGGTCGACCTCGTAATATCGCCGTCCCTTTGGCTCAAGACTGGAGAAAAGTACGATTTAAGCAGAGGATTGATTGGGCATATCGAAGCCGCACCGGTGGCGGCGTGGGGTGGCTTCTCTGGTCGGAAGTAGAGCTGCCGTTGAAGAACCGGCGACGAGGTGACTACGTCGTGCTAATACGTGCACACTCTCTGTGCCGAGACGAGGAGTGTCCGCATGTCAAGAAACGACAGTATGTTTTCCAGCAATTCGAAGGGAATCAGGACGGTATCGGGTGCTTGCTGCGCTTTGGGTGTCGGTGCAGGTCGAAACGATGCGGTTTTGAGGGGGTTCCGCGTCTTGTATCCCCGTCTCCAGTTGCGCTGCGTGTGTCCCATTCTGACGGGGGTGTTAGGAATGATTCGTATGGACTTTTTATGATGGTGATGGTGATAGTATTGCGTGGTATTATGACTGTGTGTCGAGGTGGTTGCTGTCTGACACCCAGGTTGCGAGGATACCGACGTTACGTACGAGGCAGGTACCCTGAGTCGCCCGATGGGAAGGCAAGACCAACACATGACTCACGTGAGGGAAGGAGAAACGTACACATCAGCCAACGGAAGGCACAGCTCTCCTCCAAACCATCAAGATTCTAGATTCTCGCTCTCCGAACGAAAATGCGCGTGAGCTGACGGCAGCAGATGAGCTCAACTTGGATGTACGCATGTCTTGGCATTCTCAGCTCAAGATTCCAGGTCCCAACATCCGGCCATCGCAGGCAATCATTCTTGTTTCCGACTTTATTGGAGTTTCTTCGTTAACTGCCTAAGGCAAAGAACGTTTGGGGTTAAGCTCATGTCCGAAGTGAATCTGAAATCGGAAGGCTGATCAACTCCATCACCAACGACCATCTCGCTAGTCCACCTGCAAATCATAACCTCAAACACGTTTCTAAGCTGCTCGACGCTCCGTAACACACAGAAACACCAATATTGTAGCAAACCATGTCGAAATCGGCAGAATCGCCCACTCACGAACACTGCACCTCGCTGGAATCCAGATATTCGGAAATGACCGAGACATATCTCCAGAATCACAGCACCTCTCAACTCAGACGCGCCTCTCTCGCCAAGAAGAACCATATGGGATGAACTCTGCTGGCTTAGCAACCTCGAGCCTACCTGAACCGACTGCGAACCAGAGTATCTTGGCATCTCGCATCGCGGCCTTGAAACGACATCGGGTGGGCACGCCCGGCGAGGATTGTCGGTATTCGGGAGCCACGTGAACCATGCCAAGAGGGAGACCTCACCGGAATTGAGAAAGTGAAGAGTATAAAAGCGGCTGCGTACCAGCGCTGCCAAGACGATAGGGCCCCCCCCCCCCCCCCCCCCTCCCAAGGCCCCGAGCATGCGCTCACCACTGCCCGCTCTCGGCCGTCAGCTCGGTCTGGGCATTGCGGCCTCTTCACCGCAACGACCTAGTACGTTCCTCGGTGGCGAGACTCGGTTCTGTCTGTGCGGGAGTCTGGGACGGCTTGGACGGGTATAATCACGCACCTGGCAGGAATGACAAGGTCCCGCTCCAGAGCCAGCAGCTCCGCGTTCGAGCGCCGGCCGAATCCAGCGGCGGACGATCTCGAAGTGAAGGTCGATTTAGTTTTCCTCCGGCCGGCGTGCCCAGTTTCGATGGGTCTAATCGGGCTAGGGAGCTCGAGGGCGTGGGCGAAGGGGGGAAACCTACCACAAGCCACGATGGGCCGCGAATGTTTGTGGGTGGGAACTTATATAGATGTCTCGTAGCACCCGCGTGCTGCCCCGGGGGAGGAATGCGAGAGCCTCTACTTGGTGTTACTTCGTCGGTCGGGTCGCTCCATTTCCTGCTGCTTCATACTGTCAGGCTATCTGCCTGGAGACCAAATTTCACCACCACGACACTCTCATATCCTCAAAACAATCCCGCATCGCAAGGCTGTTTCTGTAGGCGGAGAGCCCCTATTGCCCAAAATGCCACTGGGCGGCTGTGGCCCGGTGCCTATCATGGTAAGATTGCTCGGTCGATGTCTACTTCACTCTTTGGCTTGACCGTATTGATCAAGTATAGGTCACGGGATGGCTTCTTCTTACCATTGCTCTTGCGCTTATCCTCGCACGAGTATATCTCCGGATTGCGATCCAAAGACGACGAATGGTTCTGGGCGATTACATGATGGTGCTTGGGTGGTTGGCAGCCCTGGCAGTGGTCGGTCTAGCAGTCGTCTTGATGAAGGACAATGCTCTGCAACCGAACCTTGGGAATACGTTGGCAGGGTTTAAGAGCAGCCCAGATGAAATCCAGGAGATCTACAAGGTAATCGGCTTTTGAGATGGGATGAGTGTTCAATGAGGCACAGTGACTGACGAGAGGATAGATCTTCTGGGTCTTCAACTTGCCTCTGTTCTCCGCCTTCTATCTCTGCAAGGGGGCGCTGCTCTCCATGTACCTAGAGATCTTCCCCAGGTTTATGGTGAAGCGGCGGATATTTTTGTGGACGGTTGTTGGCTTTATCGGGACGTGTTACTCAGTCAGTGTGCTTGCGCTGTTTCTGCTTTGCACGCCCATCGAGACTTATTGGTGAGTCGTCTGAGTCAAGCTGACGATGAAGTCGAAGGGCTGACACTAGACAGGGACCTCCGACCCGAGTCGACATGCCCACCAGTTAAGACGAAGACCATATTCATCATTGCTTGGGCACTTCACTTTGCAGGTGACCTTCTAGGTCCGTCAGATGGGCGAAAGGGATATGAAGGGTGTGAGACCTGACTAACAAGTCTCGAGCAGTCTTTGTCCTACCGTGGACGATTATCCCAGCGGTCAACGTTCGAAGAACCCTCAAGCTGGGGATATACTGCACGCTCCTCCTCGGCCTCATCACCATGACGTTTTCTCTCCTTCGATTTATCCTAGTGATCCGGTCGCAGGTTGGAGATGTCGGACCGATCAGCCTAGCGGGTAAGTAGCTTACCTATGGCAAGCAAGAACACATCAGGCACGCATGGCTGACTCTTGCCTAGTTCTCTGGAGTATCCTCGAATGCAACCTCGGGCTCACGATTACATGTCTCCCCTCGCTCCGGCCTTACTTCACGCGCGGCGAGAACTCACCAGGCAACTCTGGGCGCGGCCACCAGCAGCGAATCAAGGTGACGGATACGGTACGAACGATTGGACGCATCAGGTCAAGGAAACGGACGCTTTCTGTGACGAGAAGGGACTCGCTGGCGGGGACGGAGGAGGAGTTGACGTGGAGCGAGGGCAAGCAGAGCCACCGGAGCCATAGCAGCGATGCTGACATGGAGTTGGCGCAGTCGAAGCCGGTGGCGATAGAGGATATTGCGTAGGAGCGATTATGTAGGGGCGCTTTGTTTTGAAGATGGAAGTGACTAGAAAGGAAGGGGAGAGGAGGGCAGGGAAGGAGAGGCGAAGCGATGCTAAGGAAACAATATACCTCGGTGATAATTACGGCAACACAAGTTAACATGCATGAACATTTGGACAAAAGTGATGCCCTCGAGAGACGATGGCCTCCCGTGTTCCGATGGTGACGTGCGAGGGGGACTGCAGCCTGGCAGTCGACCTATGAATGCCAGGTATCTATGTCGATACAAAAGATCAAATAGCATCCAATCCCATCTTCGTTCTCCATCCGTTGCAGGCAGACAAATGTTCAGCTCCAGGGTTGGACGAGGCGGAGTCTGGCCGAGGCGAATCACAGCGCTGCCAACCCACTCCCCCCAAAAACAAAAAGGACGCGGGGGCAACGCCTGGCGCACTGTGCCACCGCCATGGATTCCATGGAGGAGTGTTCTGCTGGCAGCCTTGAAGACACGACGGTTCTAGCGCGGGGAGCGCCGAAAGTCGGGGGGGCTGGTGGGCACCATTGGCCGCCTCTGTCGGCTGAGGTGAGCACAGTGGGGGCGGGCACTGGGCTGCATTTGCACTGGGTTGGGATGGGGACTGGATTGGATTGGATTGGGGACATGGAGAAAGTGAGGCGGACTGGGCATCGATAGGCAGGACGAGGCAGAAAGAGAGAGAGAAAAAGATGAGAATGATGATGCACTGCGGCTGATGCCTGCTTATTCCGTGTGTCTGGGTAACCATGGATCCGTGGGTGCCTCGTGAATGGCCTCGCAAGATGGCCTCCAATCCATACAAACCACGGCCTCGCTCGTACTGTGCGTGTCCGTCATGTGCGTGCTTGCGTCGAGTTTGACTGCGCAGTTTGATAATGAATGAATGACTCCTCCGGCCGACCAACAGACGAAGCGAACAGCCTTCTCCTGTTTGTCGATTGCCTTTTTGTCGTTCGCAGTGTGTCTTCTTCGAGGACTTATTGTCGCACATGCAGCGGTCATCGCATCGGCCTGCTTGCTTCACCTTATTTAAACGTGACCCCGTCCAGCCCTCCATCACTGCATCACCTGTCTCGCACCTGCCCTGACCTTGACGTGCTGCTCCGTCTTTTGCGCCTCTTCTTTCTCCCGCTTCTCTCTCTATTATCCTCACCCTTCTCTTTTTCCTTCTTCTCCTCCTTCTCTTCCTCTCCTCCTCTCCTCGACCTCCTCAACCTCCTCCTCCTCTCCTCCCGCTCCACAACATCTCCTTGCACCACCAACCTCCCGTGCCTCTTCACTTTTCTCACGTCGCATCGCCGACGTGGACGTGCTTCACATCCTCATCCCGTGTGCCACGCCCAAACCCACGGCCACTTCCATTTAGGTATTCCGCCGGTTGCTTAAGCACCCGAGGACATTCCCTTACCCTAGGTACCTACTGCCTAAGGAACAAGTGACTCCACGTCCATTCCTCCAGGGAAGCAGAGCCTCAACTGCTTCCTTCTCCCGGGAGCGGTCAACTTGGACACGTACTTTTCCCACTTCTTCGACTGGCCTTCTTCATCCCGCATCTCAACCCCGACCCCTAACACCGCTGAGAGGTCGTGTACCGTCCAGCTGGCCTTCCGCCCACCGACATTACATTGCATTACATGATATTACCTTGCATCACGTCGCTAGCAAACGGCCACATTCCTTGCAGCTCTTGTCCAACAAACATTTGATCATTCGCCAAGTCTTGCCGATCCCGCCTTGTCCGGAATCTCCCACTTTCTCGTCAACTTCACACATCCGTTTCGCCATAAGCCACCATCGCCACCCCTTCACATACCGTCAAGATGCCGGGAGAAAACTGCGACGAGGCCGCTGTGGTCGCTACCAGCTCGACCTCGGCCACGGACGATAACGTCCAGACTCCGGCCGACTCGGCCAAGTCGTCGCCCAAGCAGCCCGAGGTTGCCCGGCTGGACGGTGCCAAGGAAACTACTAAGAAGAAGAAGCATGTTCACGCCAAGTCCAAGGCCAGCAAAGCAAAGGCCAAGGCCAAGGCGGCCACCAAGTCGAGTGACGCCGACGACTCCTCCGAATCGGATTCTGACTCTGACTCTGACGACTCGGACGCCGACACTCCCGTCAAGAAGGGCGTGAAGCCTCGCAAGTCCAAGTCTAGCAAGAGGGCAGCCAAGGACAAGAAGTCGGCCAAGAAGCAGCTCATCAAGTCCAAGAAGAAGAGCAAGCAAAAGAAAAAGTCCAAGGCCGCCGACTCTGATTCTGACACTTCCGACGACGCCACGTCGGATTCTTCAGAGTCCGAGGTCGAGGAAGAAGCTGAGCCTGATCAGGCAGAGGCCGACGACGACCTGCAAGCTTTGAAACTCCAGGTTTCGCAGCTCCAGGCCCAGCTTCAACTCAACTCTGGCCCGGGATATGGCTCGGGTACGTCGTTTTCCTATCCGGCCACCGGCACTGGAACCGTCAACATCGGCTTTCCGCCGGCCCCCTTTCTCCCTGGCAACCAAGTTCATCCCCCTTTGGTAAACCCTCCTGTCCATCCACCCCGAGGGGCTCCTAGCAATCAACCCGGTCTTCGCGCGAGAGGTAATAGGCGGCACAGCAATCCTTCCGAGGATAAGGCCTCTGTGGATGAAGACAAGCCGACCTCAAAAAAGACCAAGAAGCTCGAGTTCAAGCGTGTTGATTGGGTGTGGGACGATTCGAACCACCGATGGAAGCTGCAGGACTCGAGCAATAGCGAGGATGACCCTCGCTACGACGGATACGTCTTTCATGTCCGCAGATCTTTTGATTGGGAAGGAAGGTATCGGTCTACCTCGGTGGACATCAAGAGCAAACTGTTGCGCGAGTGCTTAAAGGATGTCATTGGAGAAGTCGCCGGCGTAAGCTTGGTCGAGGAAAAGCCCAAGCTGGAGCCCAACTTTCTCTTTTTGTGAGTATACCCGTTCATTCCTTGGTACCGTTCTAACCTTTCTTGATAGGTACTTGGAGGATCTCCGCGAGCACCGAAAGGCGCTTAAAGAGATGCTGCCCGCTGGCGACACCCGAAAGGAACGAAAGAAGAACCAGAAGCGACTCGATGAAAAGAGAGCACACCTCAAGGTCCTTCTCAAGTACCTCGACCATGACTACGCAAACGTCAAGAAGACTCTCTACCCGATGCTCGAGAGCGGCATCATCAGTTACGAGTACTTGTGGGCGCTGTGGAAGCCCAACACAATGGGCTACATGTCGACGTACGGAACGCCCAGTGAGCCTCGCGTATTCAAGGTGGAGATGGCTATTTCGACTTCCTCCATCCTTAAGGGGAACTACTATATCGTGGACGGGAAGTACTTCGAGTATGATGGTAAGAAGTTTGGCTACGGAAGCGTCGAAGCAGAGATCCCCGAGTTCACCGGAGCGCGAAAGATCACCAGCCTCCCATGCTACCCGCTCAAGTACCACCGGGACGAGGCAAAGCTTCGCACCGAGTTGATCGCGCGTGGTAAGAAGTTTGTGTCTCTGGCTGGAGTCCACTACAAGAGCTTCCAGGGTATTGCCTTTATGAAGCGTAAGAAGAACCAGATCATGAGGTTTCACGTACAGCAGAGCCGTGTCATGGTGGACTCGACCAACTTCCGGCGCATCAATCCAAACTACTATGTCTCCAACGTCAGGCCCAAGGACCACGATTTGATGTTCGATTCAGACGCTTCCGACTCGGAGGATGGTTGCTGCGACTGTTCCGACTCTGACAGCAGCAGCAGCGATGGCAAGAAGAGAAAATACGTTACCAAGGCCTACAAAAACAAGGACGGCGACATTGAGTTTGTCATGGTCCCCAAGGATGAGTTGGAGGACCTGGCGGAAGAGGCCCTCACGGCACTGCCGGAACGCAAGAAGCCTGCCGGGGAAGGGAATGGGGAAGAAAGCGACGACCTCGAAGAGCTCACATTTACCGACGAGGAATTCCTGATTGCATCTCCTGTGGTGCTTGGGTTTTCCTTTTCGGAAAAGGTGTGGCTCGAGTTCCCCGTGTCCAACATTGAGAACATTTCGTGGAGCGATAAGGCCTGGGACTCGCTCGTCCTCGATG
The DNA here is from genome assembly GCA_911649645.1 of Thelonectria discophora. Classification (NCBI taxonomy): domain Eukaryota; kingdom Fungi; phylum Ascomycota; class Sordariomycetes; order Hypocreales; family Nectriaceae; genus Thelonectria; species Thelonectria discophora. The sequence continues at coordinate 4,264,402 of CAJVRK010000012.1, forward strand.
AAGGGACAAAGGACTTGATCAAGGCTCTGGTCGAGTCTCGCAAGTTTCAAGCCTCGAAGACGATTGACGACGTGATTCAGGGCAAAGGCAAGGGGCTTGTCAGTAAGTTGAACCGCTTCTCGCAACCTTTTACGATGGTCGTGTGCTAACACTCTCAGCTGTTCTACATGGTCCTCCGGGGACAGGCAAGACGCTGACTGCTGAGGGAATCAGCGAGCTCCTCAAGTGCCCATTGTATATGGTATCGGCTGGAGAACTGGGAACAGACTCGAGGTACCTCGAGGCAGAGCTGCAAAAGATCCTCGACATTTGCCACGCCTGGGGAGCGATTCTGCTCCTCGACGAGGCCGACGTGTTTCTGGAGAAGCGGGACATGCACAACATTCACAGAAACGCCCTCGTGAGCATCTTCCTTCGTCAGTTGGAATACTTCCAGGGAATTCTGTTCTTGACGACGAACCGCGTCGAGGTAAGCGCCTCTTTTAGTCTGCCAAGTATTACTTACGAGATTGCTAATTACGACTCCAGACGTTTGACGAAGCCTTCCAGTCTCGCATCCACATAGCTCTGCGGTACGATCAGCTGGATGCCAAGGCCAAGCGTACAATCTTTGAGATGTTCCTGAATAAGGTCAAGGCTCTCGGCAAGCTCGAGGTGCAGCCCTTGACGGAGGACGATCTGCAGATGTTGTCCAAGCAGGATCTCAACGGGCGTGAGATCAAGAACGTCGTGGGCTCGGCACAGGATCTTGCGGTACACAAGAGCGAAGCGCTGTCCATGCGACACATCAAGCACGTGCTCAACGTGTATACCAAGTTTGGGAGAGACCTAAAGGGCGGTTCGGGTTATGAAGATGCCATGAGGAGCTATTTCTGATGAGGCATGGGTTAAGCGAAAGGCGTGGCTGAATGTGAAACGTTGGGGGAAGAGATGACGGTGACCAGACAGGCGGGACGGGCGATCCGACCGATGCAAGCGTGTTGAGCGAGAGAAAGGTCATTGGACAAGCGGAAAGTAAAGAACGCTGGGAAATCGGGGGCTTGGAGATTTCGGTGGATATGTATTCGTAGTCGCACGAAGCGATTTCTCTCGGATAGCGCCTCTTGCTTGCTTGCTTGGTTTCAAGGATGGGACGGACACACAAGGGGAGTTCCAAATGCATACGACCCTAAAGAACTCTTCTGGGAGACTGCCCTGAGACAAATGAAGATCGAGCTGGCGTCTATTAGCGAATGGAGCATGAATGACCATGATTTCCCAACCATGCCTGGCTTCTGTGTTCTGGGATGTCATTGACCAGTTTCTCCCCGTTTCTCCTTTCAAGTCCCCGGCATATTGTAATTAGCCCAATGCTTTCGACGGGGACCCGGACAATCAGGGACCATTTTGGGGGGGGGATTTCAGAGGCAGCCAGGTCTGGAGTGGACAGCCGCGAATCAAGCAGGCCAAGCAAGCATGGAAGCAAGCTTCCCCTTTACTGGGTCGAGGTCGTGGAGAAGTAAGAGGAGAGGGAGAGGAGGGTGGAATGTACGTGCCTCGACCGGGACCGGACATGAAGCACGTTCCTGGAGGCGGCCGGGACGGTGGAAGGATTCGAGGCTGGAGGAGGCCGAAGTGCGACGATCCGATGGAGGGCTGAGAGGGGAGGGAGATGGGCGGAGGTGGGAGGGAGGCGCTGGAGAGATGCAATGCACCATGGAGGGAGGGTGAGCGGGGACTTGTACGGATAACGCCTCTGCGTGCATTGCAACTGGGTCGATGGGTATTTTCTGGATACGGGGTGTTTGGAGGGGTGGCAACTTGTGACAAGCATTATAATAAACATTTTATGCCGTGGCGGGAATGAATTGATGAACGGGCGGGTGAGGTGGGAATGGGGAGTTGCTCCACGATGATGGGGACGAGCTTGGGTTTGAAACGAGGACGTGAGCTTGTTTATGGTGAAGAGGGAGGAGAATGTGATGAGGGTTGAGAAGGAAGCCGACCAGCCAATGTGCAGAGGAGGATGAATAGGGATAGCTTGGAGGGACAGGGAGACTGATGATTATGTATCAAGTCTTGTGTTGAATTGGACACAATGAACCCTCCACAGTCTTTTGATGAGTGCTCGTATTCCGACATCAGGGATTGCCCAAATAGGAAAGACGAAGTAACGAGCTATGAGTGAGAGAAACACAGCACGGTGTTTGTTTATGAACAAGCTGGATCAAGGCGATAAATTAAGAAACCGATGTCAGGCCATACAACGTTGCTCTGGGGAGGAAGAAACTATCAATAAATCATTATTAATGAATTAATATCAGAGTCTGATCTGATGTCCGAAAAGCAAAGCAAGGGGATGCGTACCAGATATCACGATGCACCAGGCGGTTTCCGTTCCGGGAAGGCGACAATCAGGCAGAATTGTACCACGAAGGGGTTTATTGCCTGAGGCATCAAGCCACAAGATTTTATGCCGACACAAGTCCATCAATCAGCACAAGCACAGCACGCACAGCACAACGAAAACAACCAGAGAAAATGGCTGGCTCTTGGCTCGTCAGCCAAATTTCCACTTCCCGGGATCCGACAGCCAGTCAATCCGGCCGCGCGCGCCTCGCCTGACAAAGGAGGCTTCACACTTGGGCCTGCGGCTGGTCATTCCAGCAGCCCGGTCTAGGCGCCTAAGCTAGTTGGCAAAACGAAGGGCTGGGACTTATTGTGATTTGCTTCGGTTGCCGTGCTCACGCGCGCGCACAAATCACAAAAGTGGTTGTTTCATCGATGGACGAACGAATGAACCCGGCGAGAGGGAACAGGCACACACACACATCAAAAGCAGGGAAGAGGTGGGCACAACTTTTGGCATTTGCGATCTTTTGGTTACGACGCTTCGCGCGAATCGACCGACGTGGGGAGGGACGCGACATGAGCCACGCACGCCTGCTCTCCCGGGGGGAACGAACAGCGCACCATGCCAAAAGTGAGGGCCTAGCCAAGATGCACGGTCGGGTGGAGAGGGCGGATTTGGACCTGACGATCACTTTTATGGAGGGCCGGAGAGGGAGGGCACATGGAGAGGAAGAAAGAGGACGACGACGCCTACGACAGCACCGAGATGGACTACGATATGCGTGATGAGTTGTCGTTCGTTATCACGCAGCCGGCTTAATGGGCGGTCAGCCGCGTGCGGCAATGAGGCGTGCGAGGGGAGAGCTGAGAGGGAAATGCCCTCATCATACCCTCATGATGACGAGTAGCATCGTCTGGATTGCAGCCCAAGCAGGTCCGGACCTGTTCAGCTGAGTCTACCGGTTTGATGCAGCATGCAAGTCTGGATTACACGTATCCTGCATTATCGCGAGTCTGCGTTGCGGGATGATGCAGCCATGAGAACATGTGCGAGGCCACCCAGCGGCATGTGAGGCACGAGAGAGACATCAAACATGTTTGGGAGCGGCAGGGCAAAGACGCTAGCCACGAGAAGGTAGGGCGCCAATTCAGTTCCGTCCATTTGCTTTCTTTTGCTCATCTTTGCTAGTGTTTCGTCCTGTCTCTCATCGAGTCCGATTTTTTCTGGCGCCCTTGGGAGGCGTCGCCACTAGGTTACGAAGCCCTCAGTGCAATTCCCCGAGGATGCATGCAGACAAGATGATTCTAGGCCCCGGACAAGACGTGCCCGGAATCTGTTCTAGAAACATAGCTTGCTGGTCTCGTTGAGGAATCTTTTGCCGCTGCCGGCCTTGCCCTTTTTTCCCTCGCTGACGCGGCGACTCATTCAGGAACCACAAAGAGAAAGTCGGTGCCGCGGATCCAGATGCAGACTGGCCAGCAAAAGCTTCCCACTGGCTCCGGCTTCCGGATGGGCAACGGCCAATCGGGCAGGCCTGGTACCTGAACGAACCCCGGGCAGTGCTGGCAGAGCTTTACCGTCTTTGGAGGTGTGGGTGGTGGAGCGACTGGCCTTGGCCCGTTCCTGAGGTTGCAAAGGGGGGGAGGGAGATGAAGGCTCTGAAAGCAGACTCTGGGCGAAAGAGCAAGCATTGTTCCATTCAGGGGCGTGTGTCTTGTTGGTTCCTTGGCTCCGCGTCCAGAAGGACCCCGGCATGTCGCCCACACGGATACCACACCACCACACCACCACGCCTCAAAGAGCCACGCCCCTGAACTCGCCCTTTAATAATGCTCAATCTCCCTCCTCTCGTCGACCTCTCCCCTCTCTCTTCTCTAACCATTACGGCCCATTTGCCTTCAAGTCATTCCTTACACAACGCCTGCAACGACGTTGACATCACTCTCTTAAACCCAGGCTCAGGTCTACTTTTCCCTCCTTTCACACAAGGCAATTCTGGTCTATTCTGGGAATAGCACCGCTTCAAGCAAGTTCCAAGCAACAAAACTCGATTCAAAACAAACGTCAAAATGAAGTTCTCCGCTTCCATCATCCTCGCCTCGGCCGCCCTCGGCGTCACGGCTCACCCTAGCGGCCACGCCCACCACCACAAGAAGGACTTTGTCGTCGCCCGCAAGCCCGATGTCGTCACCACCGCTGCCTCGGACGACTCCAGCTCCGGCTACGTCGACTTCTGCGCCAGCTCCGCCTCTAAGGCCAAGCGCGCCACGACCGAAGAGATTGCCTACAAGGGCAACACGGGCACCTCGTCCGACTACGGCTGCAACATCATGACCGTCTCCAGCAGCGTCGCCTCGCTCTACAACTACACGGCCACCTTTACCAACACGGTCGCTTCCTCCCAGGCGTGCGTCTGCTGGAACAAGATTGGTCCCGATGGCGGCATCAACGGCTTCTGGAAGGGCAACGAGGCCATCTCCTTCACGCTCCCCGCCTCGGGCTCCAAGGTGGTTGCCTTCGACTCCAACACCCAGGGCGGCTGCGCCTGCTCCGTCGGCTCCGAGGTGGCCACCACCTCGTACGGCCAGTACGCCTCCACCTGGCTCGAGGTCGACTTTGAGAACACGTCCAACGACGACTGGTCGGGCGCCGACGCCTCGGCCCTGGTCTCGGCCGCCAACAGCCTCGACATCCCCGCCCTCAAGGTCTGCTTCGACGGCACCTGCTCGACCATCAACACGGGCGGCACCGGCACCAACGCCTACGTGGGCGGCACCGAGAGCGCTGACGGCATTGGCCTGAACATTGCCCCCGGCAAGGTTGCCCTCAAGGTCACCGTCGGCCAGTAAGCGCGTTTGTAGTGCTTCTAGCAATGGGGTAGCTAGCCAGCTCCTTTTTTCATAAAGCTCTCTTTTTGATAATAGATTGGGTGTCTTCATTTTCAAATACCTGGTGTTCTTGGTGCGTGGATTCAAACACTTTTATATCTGGGGTGACGGATTCTCCAGATGAGAAGCCAAGAGGGCCTTGGGTGGCTCGGCATTTTTTACAACTTGTGTATATACATAGTCTTATGATATATAACATGCATTTTACTACGTTTGAGCGAGGTCTTGAAGTGAGGTCTGATGAACTGAGGAGTTGTGCAACTGAGCTTGTCGACTACTCATGCTGAACAAACACGGACAACAACAATCCTCCCGAGGAACTCGCAGACTGGAAGGAATGCAGTAGTCAGATTCCTATGCCACGTCCCAACGAACCGCCCCTACATATGACAATGACAGACATGAACTGTTGTCGTCCGTTAGATAGGTCAGACAAGTGTTACCCGGCAAGAAACACGAATGTTTCCTTCAACGCAGCCCTACAGGTATTGAAACGCATCCATGGCTTACATCACATTTGTTACTCGCGGGGGCGGTCGGCGACCAACACACGAGTCCCGATTCCTTCTCGGGTCCTGGTTCCTTCCCGGATCCTCCACGAGGGACCCGAGGGGGGAGGGGAATTATTGTCCTTGATGCAGCGTGCCGCTGTTGTGCGATGCCAGGTTTTGCTGAGTCACTCGCTTTGCGAATTACTAAGGTGTCTTTACTCTCAACGCCTAGGAAGATCTACAAACGCACACCCCCTCCATCAGAGTTTTCGTTTTTTGCGTCTTTTTTACTCAACTCCAGGTGAGCAATTCGTTCAGCTTCCATCCTGAAGAATCGACCGAGAGAGACCCGGTTTCCGCAAGCGAATCGCGATAGGCCGTGGTACTTCCACGAAAATTGAGTGGTCGGGACCTGGAGCTAATGCAGGTTGTTTTTTGGTGTCGTTTGGGCTTTTTGGTGCCTGGTTCTTCGAGTCGGTGAGCGACAAGTTGGGTGGATGGACTCCATGGAGGAGCTTATGCCGCGTGGCTTGAATTGGCTTCCCCCCGAGAATGGATACAATGCCTGGATAAATGTGCAGTTGTGCCATGGATAATGCGTAGCGAAGCAGGGCATGCATCATGGCATTAATCAATGAAAAGGCACAATTACGCTTTCTCCGGCTGCCCTTGTTTGTGGCATGTCACTCTTTGACAGCAATCCCTTTCTCCCTTTAGCAAAAAACTGGTACACACCTGTCAAAAGTTCCCGTCTGCCGTTTCAGCCAGCAACCACCACGACAGACAAAGCGAACCAAGTTTCTTCTTCCACCGGCAACAACGGTTCGACTCAACGGCTTAAAATAGTGCAACCGGTTTTTGGCTATGCACAAAGGAATTGTGAACGGACAAGAGTCGGAAACCGTGCCGCGACTCGTTAAGCCGAAGTTGTGCCAGCATAATGATCCCGAGGGGCCAATCACGTGGCTCAGGGCCCCGATTGACATGCCCCGCTCAGCGACTCCACTTTTGTGCCTGAGTTTTTGATTCACGTGGCTGAAGTGGCGACGGAGCTTACCCTGTAGGAAACCCGAGAACACCACGTTTTGATGTCGGACCGCCGCTTGACGGACTCGAACTTGACGTGCTTAGCGGCCCGGGTCTTTTAAAACTCTGCTTTCGGGCCCCGGCGCTAGGTCTAAGTGTCTGCCTATCCGATGTGCGGACTTCCGGGTGGGAGAGCCCACTCTCCGAAGGTGAGTGAATTCTAGACGACAGCTGTGTGAGTGGAACTTCGGAGGGGAGTGACAGAGAGAGAGAGAGGCGGGGTTTTGTTCGGCGGTCGACCGGACGGGGATAGAGCGGGGAGGAGACGCCGACTCGGAGGGGGAAGAGGAGGGTCTGGAAGCAGTTGCTTGTCACGAGGGAGAGTGATTAGTAACTGAGGAAGAGGGGGGAGAGGGCGTCGAGGGGTTGCCGAAGAACTCTCTTCCTACATGTTCAGATATAGGGAGTGTTATATGAAGCTGGCTCCTTGGTAGATGGCCCTATGTGATTCTATAAGTCGTGCTGTAAGAGAATACATATAGAATTACGGGTGAGTGAGTACTGCTCTCTGGGGTCAAGCGCATGGCAACACTTCTCGACAGAGACTTTGCTAACGAGGGGAGTTATAGAGCTCCGTGGACCAGAGACAACTCTACCCAAAAGACTTGTCAACGTGACAATGCTCTATGGCAGTCTTGAGGAGTGAAGAAGGCTGGTAACTTAAACGGCTCAGGTGCCCGCGGGAGACGGATATCTCTGGACAAAGTCAGATATCTCAGACCTCGTCTTGAGATATAGTATGCATGAATCCAACCAAACAGAATAAAATGTTGTATGGACGCGTCAGATTGTAAAGGCGATGTGTGAGGACTTCTGCTGTGTCCATAGGTAGGTACTCTGTTTCCTCCTAGTAGCAGCAGTATTGGCTGCATGACCAGGACGCAATAACGACTCGGTGCCCTCGGAACGCCTTCTGGCGTGGATTGGGATTCATCATCCTCAACCATGAAGACTGGTGAGCCAATTGAAGAAGTAGTCCTTACGTCTGGGCGAACTTGTATGCGTGGACTGGTTAGCCAGGTACGTCCGAGCTGGAGGTTTGTCTAAGAACTCATACAAAGCTCCAGCAAACGTTGCCTACTACATCCTGGCTCTGTGCAAGGCAAGCCATTGGGTAGAACCCAGGGCTTGGGGCAGAGCCTGGGCTCCATCCGCGAGTATGAAGATGGACACCAAAAACGATTTTCTGTCGGGTGCTATGAGTCCTGTGTCTGTATGGGTTGCATTCTCACCTGTCATTGAATCGAGGGCTGATGAACTACAAGACGGGGGGTCATCAAATGGAAGCTCATGGAACAGAAGGCTCTTTCCAAGTTTTGCTTCCTCCCAGACGTCAAGATGCCATCCCCTCCTTCACAGCCCCCTTGCGTGTCACCAGCATCCCAAGAAGCTCGGCCACATCGCGATAACCACGTAGCAAAGTCATAATGCAACAACACTTCCCCGCACCCGAGGCGGTGTACTTTGAAACTCATCCCAAGTCACACTCGTAGAGCAAAACGTGCTGTCAGTCGTGACTCGGACCTGGCTTGCGTAGGTACATACCTTTGGTCCATGTACCCAGTCTTCCCTCTCACGAGCTTCAACGCTGTCGCCCTCTTCTTTGCGTTGTCTCTCCTCCCACCCCTGTAAACTGTGGGGGAGAGCTCGAAGGAAGACCAAGCTTGTGCGCAACCGACAACAAGACGGCGACCGATTTGGTCGTCGACCTGCGGGGGCGCCCTGCCGGCCGTCAGCGAAGAAGGGCTCGGCTATCAAGAGCCTCTGTTTCATGATTAGGAGGGGTTCATGTTGTCCAACGAATTGAGCCCTTCCTGCTGAGGTGTTGCATGTGGGTGTGTGTGTGAGCTGGTTCAACGTCATGCAAGCTGCTCCCACTCGGCGAGAAAGGGAAACCCTGGGAATCCGTGAACAAGCGAGAAACACCTGGCTTTGCATTGTGATGAGTGAGCTGGCCTTGCTTGGGGGGGTATTTTTCTGGTCTAGGCACTGCAGAGGTGCGGTTGAACCCGGGAAGGGACATGGGTCGGGGGCGCTGTTGAGTGTAACGGTACGAGTTTAGTCACCGGAGATATAGGCAGGGGGTGGTTGAGGGCAGAAAATGCGAGATGACATGACGGGAGGGAGAGCGGGATATCACACGCAGGTTTTCTTTGCTGGCAGTTTACTGGGCTGTTCGAGGGAGACATGAATTTGCCACTGATAAATAGAGGCTCAATGATCACCAACGGAAGGGGATCAAAGGGGGGGGGGGGGAGGGGAGATGATCATGTGGAGGATTTTCATCGAGGATTCGGCGTATTTCATTTATTTAAAGGGGGTTCGTCAGGCCAATCATGCCTCCTCCCGGGTCCGTGGGACAAAGAGTTGGAGAGTTTGAAGCGAGGGAGACGCAGCGAGGGAGAATGTAAAAAAAGCTTTTCACTTCAAGACCTGAGGCCGAGGGAGAGAGGGGACGGGCTCTTCGACGAGCAAGGGTGGCCTGGTGGCACGAAGGGATATTCCTCCGGGACGGACACGGATGATGGAGATGAGATCCTGGCAAGGTCGTCGATCCGAGGGAGGGAAAACCGCCAGAGGTTGTGCCTGCTGGTGAATGTTTGGACGGGTCTTGGCGGGAGGGAGGACGAGGTTATTTTCCGATGGATGTCACTGTCAGTCACTGTCACTGTCGCTGTCAATGGTAGTGGTCTGGAAACAAGATGAAGCACATCTTGGACACGAGTCTCAGTCAGCGCTACTCATCCTTTCGGACAAACCGAGTTACGAGGTGATAACTGCTGTTGTTTCCCGGCCCAGGCATCGGACACGCTTCGGCGACGGAGGGAGTCGCGCACGGAACGGACACGGCCACGGCAGAAACTAGTGCTATACGCTGGGTGCTTTAGAAGGCAATTGCGCCTCGTACGTAGTAAGTACGGATAAAGGCCGCATGAAGGGGGGCGGCCGGCGGCGTGATGTAGATTAATGTGTAAATGAGGAGTTCTCTTGGTTGTGACGAGTTCATTTGTGTGTGCTTGTGCGACTTGGCAACGCATTGGAACGCATACTTGTCCGAATATTATGGCATCATTCTGCGATGCAACGTCGATTTTAGCCCAGCTGGACCAATTTAGTACCGTTGTTAGCGTCGGCAATGTTGGCAAGCAGCACTCAACTCGCTGAGGAGAAATGCCATGAGAACAACTCCCACAGAAACAAAAGGACTGCCTCGAGAAAACAATCAGACCCGACACAGCCAGTCAGATGTCGCCATGGCCCATGAGCATCGCGGAAGCTTCTGCTTCCTTCGCCTCCCATTGCCGATGTTCCTTCGTCCGGGGAGGGGACCACCCTGGCCCTTGGAGCCTCCTCTAATCAAATGGGCCCGGGGAGGGGGAGAGGGGGGGAGGGGAGGAGCTTGGACGATGCGGCCGTTGGAGAGGAGAGAGAGATAGAGAGAGAGACCTAGAGAGAGACCCAGAGAGACAGACAGAGAGACTTGGAGAATCAGGGGACCAGAGAATCGAGCCTAGGGGATCCTTACCGCGAGCCGGGATATGCGACGCGTCGTCAACGGCCGCCACCGTCGGCCAGAGTTTCATCTTTTGCAGCGAGAACGGACAAGTCGAGTCTCGACGTGTCTCTTGTAGAACTGAGGGACCGTCAGCTTCAACGGCGTCTGGGAGAGAGAGCTCCAGAGCCTCTGAGCTTCTGGGCCTCTGTTATGCAGCCCGTGGCCTCGCTGACAGCCGCAGACACAGACACAGACACAGACCAGACACATACTCATTCTCCTCCTCCAAGGCTACCCCGGTCTGGCACGTTTCAAACAGACAGCCCAGCTTATTCCGCATTCGGGCAAATCTCCATGCTTTTGCTTGCTCAGTGTTACTTTTCAATCTCCCGGCCTTTGGCCTTCAGGCTTTCGAGGTTCCCTCTTGCTTGCTCTCATCCCCCCCGGTTCCCCGACGTCCCGGTAACCTGCGTTGCGAATTCGTCTTTTCTCTCTCAGTGGAACTCTGGCTTCTGGCGGGCTGTGCGCTTGCGAAAAGAATTGACATGGGAAGACCTTGGTCGGGTTTTAGTGAATGCCTCTTCTTCTCGTCTTGCTCGTGTCCCATCCCCGCCCTCTTCTTCACTCTTGCATCACGTTTTTGCTGGTCTTCATTCTTTTTTACATCCAAAAGACGTGACTTTTTCACACTCGCTCTCTCTCTCCCATCAGCCGCTGGCCTTGGCTGGATTTCACTCGTTTGACACGACATCTCTCTCGTTTCACTTTTGTCCTTCTCCAGTCAGGTTTCCAGTCCACCTTCGATCCTTACGACCCAAGGCGACTAGACAAGCCACCTCCAGCATCAATCAGCAGCAGCCTCGCATTACGGCCGAAACTTGGTTGCAGCTTTGCCTCGAGAGATTTTTACTTCTCCCCGGTGACGGCTAAAAAAAGAAATCACCAAAAAAAATAGGACTAAAAACTTGTTTTTCTCAACTTTCGCTCGCTTTTTTTTCAACCGTCAACGAGCCCCCGCAAAATCGCAGAACCTCAGGAGCATAACCGGTTGTTCAGAAATAGTTGGAAACAAGGACAAGAACAAGAACAGACAAATCTCGAGAAACAAACGTGCACACGTAATGGCGGCGTAAAGTGCTCCCTGGAAAGCAAAACACCCAACAGACTTCGATTCACAATGGTCCCAAAGCGACACGACAAAACGACGAGTCCATGTCGACGATAGACGACCCTACCCACACGCCAACACCTTTCTCTCCTCCTCCTCCTCCTCCTCCTCCTCCCTCTCCATGGACGCGGCCGCGGGGAAGAGCCACATCCCGCCTCCCGGCATCAAGCGGCCCGTCGACTCCTACCACCGCCAGCTGCACGAGACACACGGTGTGCAGATTGTGCCGCCTTCTGACGAGAACAACAACACGGGCTCGGGCACCGGCGGCGACCGGTCCTCGAGCCTGCAACTACCGGGCCAGAATACGACCTCCCGGAGGGACTCGTGGCGCGACCGCCTCGCCTCGAGCAGCTATGGCGCCGGCTCGCCCTTTAGCCACGTCGCCTCCTTCTTCGACTCGGAGCGCCTGGCCCGGTCCGCCGTGCACTCCGAGGGGACGTACGACGCCCGCGCGCCGAACCGCATGCGATGGCCGTTCCTGGGGAGCATCCGGTCGCAGCGGTCTTCGCCCGGGAGCCCAACGTCGCCGACACCGCCGTCCCGGCCGGGACCGGGCGGAGGCGGAGGCGTAGGTCTCGGTCTGGGTCTGGGTCTGGGCTCCGAGGCCGGCGACCGCCCTAGCGAGATCGACCTCCCCTGGCGGCCGGCGTTCCTCCGACGGAGGGTCCTGGCCGCGTTTGCGGTGGTGTTTGCGGCGCTGGTCGGCGGCCTGGAAGCCGTGCTCGCCGTGTCGGATGCCAACGACGGGCTGAGGAACGCGGACGAAGTTGCGAGGTTCCTGTGGCAGTACGGCGTGGTGCTGGTGTTTGTCGTGCTGACCGGCGTCTGGACCAGAGTCGAGCACCAGGCGGCCACGGCGGCGCCCTGGATGCGCATGGCCGACAAGCCCACCGAGATTGACAAGTCGCTGCTGCTCGACTACGCGTCAAAGTTCCCGCCGTGGGCCATGGTCAAGGCCGCGCAGAATGGGGACTGGTTGGTGAGTTGCGTGCTGGCCGTGGGACTGCTGCTCAAGGTCGTGGTGGTTTTTTCGACGGCCTTGATCGCGCCGCTGGTCATCATGGCGGCGGATCGGGAGGCGGCGATTCAGCTGGGCGCCAACTTTTCGCAGAGCAACACGGGGCTACAGAACGTGGATTCTCTGCCGTACTTTGCCATGGCGGGCTTGCAGACGGATAACTTGGGTTTCCCCAACGGCGTGGCCGCGCGGGTTGCTTACTTGCCCTTCTCGAGCGACGATGCCGAGCTGGCGTCGCTGAATGCCACGGTGGATGGCTTCGCGGGCGGCATGGACTGCGAGACGGCCGCGTTGACGCTGAACAGGGTGCGCTATGTGCAGGGGAGCATACGCGTGAACGTGACGGCCGAGACGAGCAACTGCACCACCGACCAGGCGATTGTTAGTACCCGCTTTCTCACCGTTGCCAACACCACGCTGCCGCGAGTGTTTGCCGTGCTGCAGAACGGGAGCTGTGACGGCTCGACGAGCACCGCCGACCAGAGGATCGTCGTCATGGCTGGCACGCTGGACTTGGATATTGCGGCTATTCGAAAGGCCAAGCAGAAGAAGAAGGCGACGACGACGGCCATTGAAGCACAGCTCATGAATTCCACGGCCCTCATCTGCACGCCCAGATACGTCATGACCAGCCTCGACGTGTCCAAGGACCCCCAGGACCTGCTCTCGATCCGCGCCTCCGCCGACGCACAAAACTCGACCATGGCAGGGGTCACTCCGTGGGACATTGCGCAGGCGCACTTTGACTCATACGCCTCGACCGAGGCCGTCAGCGACACGTCGTTTGCGGGCATCGACGGCTTCTACCAGAACGGGACCGTGTTTCACGCCAACCGGCCCGTCGACGCCGCCTTGGCCATGCGGGCGACCGAGTCCGGGACGCCCCTGGAGCTGGGCCGGTTGGAGGATGCAGCGGTGTTGGGGCAGTTGGCCGAGGAGTACTTTGAGCAGTACTCGGCGTTGCTTGCTCGCTACGCCATGATGGACCCGACCTCTACCAACGCAACAGGTACTTCGACGTCGATGCGGCGTCGTCTCGTCGCCCGTCCGGCACCCACACACCTCCTCGCGGCCCTCCTCGCCACCAGCCTCCTCATCACCGTCCTCTCCCTCTTCAAGCTCTCCCCGACAAAGGGCTTCCTCCCGCGCTCCCCGGCCGCCATCGTCGACACGGCCGCCGTCATCGCCCACTCCCATCCCCTTGTCGAGTGTCTCGCGGGCATGGGCGCGGCCAGCACGTCGGCCATCCGGGTGCGTCTCGGCGGCTCGGCCTACGCCACGGGGGCCGAGGGCCACGAGAAGCTGGGCGACGCGAGCAGGGGGTACTTTCACATCTTTGGCGGCAAAGAGCCTCCGCGGAACGCTGCAGCGGGTAGGAGAGCGGCCACGACGCGCTGGAGGCAGCCGGTGGCGCTGCACGGGTTGATCCGCGTGCTGTACGCCTTGGTGTTGGCGAGCGTGGTGATTGGCTTCGAGGTCTCGCTGCGGGCGTCGGGGAGACATGATGGCTTGCGGGATGGAGATGATGATGGGCCGTTTGTGGCGTGGACGGCGGTCCCGGGCTTGTTGCTGCTGCTGGCGGGCTTGTACATGGCTGACGTCGACTGGTGGACGCGGACGGTCGCGCCGTTTGGGAGACTGCGAAGACTGGGCGAGTTTCGCGACACCATCGGGCTGAACCTGGTGGACGCGTCGACGCCGGTGGCTTTCTGGCGCGCCGTGAGCGTCGGCGAGCTGGCTTCCGCGTCGACGGTCGCAGCAGCCAGCTTGGCGGCCTTGTTCGTGGTCGCGTCCGCCGCGCTGTTCGAGCCCCTTTCTATGGCGACCGGCTCGGGCATCGTCCTCCGCACGCAAGACTTTTTCGCAAACAGCCTCGCCTCGTCGAGCGAAGACCCCGTGTGCGTCAGCTGTACAAACGATACGCGCGCCGCGTCGCTGATCCTCGCGGGCGACGCGCCGTTTCCGGCCTTTACGTTTGGGGACCTCAACGTGCCGAGCGTCGGCGTGGACGGACAGACGGTCGGGGAGGAGTCGAACATCTCGGTGACGCTGACGGCGGTGCGGCCGAGGATGCAGTGTCGCGTGTATCTTGCGGATGAGATTGAGACGAATATAACGCTGACGACAAGGAATGGCGTGGTGAATCCCATGCGGATCGATCTCGCGGGGGAGACGTGTCGGAAGAGTAGTAGTAATGCCGTCATCTCGACTTCGCAGACGACGGCGCTGCAAGACAGCAGCGACTCGGACGGCGGCGTGCTCTTCGGCGCGGCGCAGGGAAAGACGAACTCTTCGGCGCAGTGCTCCGACTGGCTGTACGTCTGGGGCCGTCTCTCCGGCTCCGGGAGTGACCTGTCTGTCGAGAGCATTAACGCCCTAGCGTGCAACGAGAGCGTAGAAGCCGTCGACACAGATCTTCACTTCTACGGCGCCAGTCTCCGCATCGACGCCTCGGACCCCCCCGTGCCGGACGAGTCCTCAGTCCGGGACACCTCGGTCGCCCTCCCGGACCTGGACTACGCGGACCTCGTCAACGTCACCCACACGGGCCTCCTGGACGCCTTCTTCGCGACGCTCAACGCCTCGCAGTTTGCGCCCTCGCCCGCGCTCCTCGCCGGCTCGACCTCCTCCGCCGCGGCCCAAGTCCAGTCGGCCATCCTTTCGCAGCACGGCATCATCCGCGCCCAATCCCTCAACCTCAAGGTCCGGCGCCACGTGTCCTCGACGGGCGCGTTCCCCAGCGTCAACGGCCGGGACATTGTCAGCGGCGTGGACCCCTCCGCGTCCGTCTCGGAAGCCGTGCCCCTCGTCAACGGCAGCTCCGTGTCCCGCCGGGTGCGCCTGCGCCAAAACGTCACGGCTACGCGGATTCTGCAGGGCATCGTGGGCGCGGTGCTGGTGCTGCACGTGTTCGCGTGGATGTGCACCCCGCGGAACAAGCTGCCGCGGCCGCCGACGACGATTGCGAGCGTGGCGGCGCTGCTGGTCGACGGGAACCTGTTGAGGATCTTGCCGCGGGAGGCGCAGTGGCAGACGAAGGGGGAGGTGGAGGGTGCGTTGGCGGAGAGCGAGCTGGCGGAGCGGTACGGCATGGACTGGGCTACTTCGCGGATTCGCAAGGGGAGGGATGGGAAGAGGACGAAGATTGAAGGTGGGACGTTTGGGATCCGGGCGTACGGGCCGGGGGAGTGGGGGACGCAGGAGGAGGTGGAGGTGGAGATGAAGCCGATGCGGCCGTCGAGACCTCCGGGCGGACCGTCCGAACGACCGCCGCAGAGATATCCGCCCGGACGATTGACGGGTCCCCCGCCGGTGCCGAAGCCCATGCCCGCCGCGCGTGCCCGGCCGAACAGCATGAAACCCGTGCCGAGCCTGCCGCTCCCGCAAATCACCGTCGACCGATCGGATGTGCCGCGCGAGTACCTCGACAGCCGGCCCGAACACCCCCTCCCGCCGCCACCACCAGCCAAAGAACAACGCCGACCGCCTTCACAGCAATCCTCCATGGAACGCATGGCCAACCTCTGGCGCCGGCCGCGCGAGCAACCGTCCCGCGAGAGCGGCCTCTTCGAGCGGCTGGGTATGGTGCGCAGAGGGACAGGAACGATTGGTTCGGACGGCGTGCAGAGGCGGTCTGTCTTGGTGAGCGAGGGTGCGAATGACAACCTGGATGCTGGAGTAGGGAGCAGTCAGCGGGAGTCGACGAGGACGTCGGGGACCAAGGAGATTGTCAAGGTGTGGTGGGCTGCTTGAGGATGAGAGCGTGAGAGGGGGAGAAGGTAATTACTTTGATTTGGATGCATCAACAGCACAGCGGCATATTATACCAGGCGGAGTTTTTGGATACCACTCACTGGTTTTCGTTTTGGGGGAACCAGGAACAAAGGACAAAACAAGGTGTCTCTAGTAGATGCGCATCTGGCCACGATCTTCTATGTACATACATGTCATGCAGCAATGTAGAGCGAGCGATAATAGCTATTGTTTTGACTGTCCTAGGGTGATTCAGTTGGAGAGATGACTGATCTGACATCGGATCCCGTACGAGGCGTCGTGGCTCATCTCACCTAGTTGAGGGCCGGGCTGATACGTAGGTGGTGGATTCCGGCAGTCTCACTCGAGGTCACCTTGGATATCTTCCAAGGAAGCACGACCTGCCTGAGGACAAGTCGACGGACGTGCACCCGAACCATCATCACGAGGCCTCCCGAGGTCTGAATCCTAGAATGTCGACGGACGAAACCGGAATAACATCAAGGCTCACATGATGCTATGAATAGATGGCCGAGGCATTATGGCGAGAAGCAACCTGGTGACATGCAAAAGATCTTCAAAGACGAAGACGAAATAAAAGAGACACGGCATTCCAGCCTGCTGCGTGGTAAATGTATAGCCCATGCGGCGTAACGACTCGGGGCGACATGAAGGCGTACATATATGCAGCAGCCCATATAGGAAAACGGCGCCACCTTGGGGGCTGCCAAGAAGTGCAAATCGAGTGCATGCATTTGGAGTGCATCCTGCAGACATACAGAGCTCGCAACAAGTCTGTACCCAAAACCGTTCCCTCTCACGAAGCATCATCGCCACGCCTCAGATCGCATGGGGCTGCGATTAAGTGCGACGCGACGGGTCGTGTGACCCCTCCGGTTTGGACTCATCTGCAACGAGACCTTTTTTGCCCAAAACGCCACAAGAGATTCATCACGGGTTATGAACAGGAGGAGAAGACGCAATTCCGAGGAGTGATGACTGGCAGGGGGCATCAGAGACATGGCGGTTCGGGTAAGCGGGCTTAAAGTTGGTCTTTTCTGGCATTTTCAAGTTTCGTGGCCCTGGTGGTACAGAGGAGAAGAAGCTAGGACGAGAGCACATGGCGTTTGAGGGCAAGAATATTGGCGTGACGATCTTCGGGATGAGGCCTAGCAATGGAGTTGCTAACTTGAGTCTTTCGTGCTCGACCCAAGACGTTTCTTCCCTTTCCCTGATTCTCTCTCTCTCTCTCCCCTTTCCCTCTCTCTGTCTCTACTCAGAGTTCTCATGTGCTCATGTAATAAGCCGCCACACATGTCGTGCCTCGCCTCGACCGACCGACAAACTCTCGTCCGTGGCTGTTTCCGTCCATCGAGATGGCTTCTGTCGTGTCTCTCGTGTATTACCCCCCCTGTTGACCATTTCCCCCCCCCCGGGGGGGGGGGGGGGGGGGAGGGGGCACATTTGTGTCTCTCTGCTTCCAGAGGGCCGACCGTCATTTATCGTGTCATGGAAAATGGGCTCTCTCTTCTTTTCTTGGGGCGTCTTAGATATTCGTTCGTCCCGGGGGTTGCCTGTTGCATCTGAGGAACCGTCGAGTAAAGAGGGCGCGCAGCACGGCAGGAGTTTCCAAATCATACACCACTCGAGGTCTTTTCTTCATTCGTTTACTCATTCGCTCATTCATTCCTTATTTTTTTTTTTTTCTCTCTCTTCTGATTTTCCTTCTTTGTGAAGACATTGTGGTCGAGATCGAAATACTCCCGCCCGTCTTGATACGACGGCTTCACATAGATTCCTCCGCTCGAGGGACCATCTGCATGAGCCTCGAGGTGGTGATGCATCATGAGGAGCCTCAAGCCAAACACGGACCGTCGTACTCGCAGGGCTGGAGCGCCTATGACGCGCAGTGTTTTCCGCAGGAGTCGAGAGGACTAGGGGCTCAACATCAGCAGCAGCAGCATGTCTTCGCACCGGTTTCGTCGTCGCCGTCGTGGGCCGGTGAGAGACCGGAGCTGAAGCAACCAGAAGCAAGCGCAACGGCATCTTCCGAACATGTAAAGACCGCTCCCGGAGAAGCCGCCCCGACGACTCTCAAACGGCACCGACCCGACACCCCAACCTCAACCCCGAAAGCCTCCCCGACAAAGGCTAAGCGAGTCCGGACCGGGTGTCTGACGTGTCGCGAGAGACACCTAAAGTGCGACGAGGCCGTGCCGGATTGCATGAACTGCCGGAAGCGCGGGCGCGAGTGCAAGCGGGGGATCCGGCTGAACTTTTTGGATATCAATGTTCATCGGCCGGTTTGCGTTGCGCCCTTGGAGGAGTGGACAGGTATGTTACTGGATATTGTTGCTTGTCTTGGTGTTCTGCTTCGTCCCCTGTTCTTGATCAAACTAACTCCTTAGTCCAATTCCTCGACGAGTCTCGCGACATTGCCTCCGAGTACTCGGGCGGTCTCGGTCGCTACGCCCCGTACGACTGCAAGCCCAAGTCCGAAGCCGAGTCTGCCCCAAAGAGTGCTCGGCTCGACAAGGGCAAAGAACCCTCCGGCCACGGCCCTTTCTTCTCTCCCGTCGACCACGGCCTGGAAAGCACCAGCCCACAAAGCCTCGGCGAGCTCTCCGTGGTGGCCGTCCCGCCGTCATCCCACCGATCCATCCACTCCGAAGCGCCCCCAGCAGCAGACTTCTTCGCCCGCCTGCCCCTGGACAGAGACACTTCTCCCCGCAGACAAGTCGATACCTCGTCTCCGGCCTCAACACGCACGCCAACCTCCCTAGCCCCCTTCTCCGAAGCCATCAAGCTGCCCCCGGCCCTCCCTCATTCACATGCCCCCATCCCCCCCCGCGACCGCCTCAACACCCCCGAAGAAATCCGCTACATGCAAGTCTTTGTCGAGGAAGTCGGCGTATGGCTCGACGCCTTCAACACGGAGCGCCAGTTCAGCCACCTGATCCCCTACCACGCCCTTCGCTCCACCATGGTCCTCAACGCCTTCCTGGCCTGCGGGGCCAAGCACATGTCGTTTGCGTCCCCCTCGGAAAACGACAAGGCCTTGTACTACCACAACACGGCCACCTCACAGCTGCTGCGGAGCCTGCAGAACCCGGACCGCAACATGGCCGACTGCGCGGCTACGGCGGTGGTGTTGAATGTGTACGAGTTCATGTCGGAGAAGCCGGCGCACCGGATGCGGCACATTGGCGGCGCGCGCGCCTTGATCCTCGAGTGCGGGTGGGATGCGAGGAGCTCGGGCGCGGGGGCCGCGTGTTTCTGGCAGAACATCACCATGGAGCTGCTGATTTGCCTGTCGACGACGCACTGGCAGACGACATGGGATCCCGAGGACTGGGGGTTGGATCTGGGCTTCTTTTGGGGGGATGCGAATACGGGCACCGGAGGGGATGAAGAGGTGTCGGACGAGGTGTTTGTGCATCGCATCCTGTACATTGTCGCCAAGGTGGTCAACTTTCGCGCCGCGGGGCTGAGGCCGCTTGAGGAGCAGGATGCGTTAGGGGAGAGGGTGCGGCAGTGGCAGGAGCTGCAGCGGCTGTGTGATGGATGGAACGAGGCGTGTCCGCGGACGATGCATTCGTACGGGTATATGAAGTCGAGCAACGCCAACGAGTCGACATTTCCTTGTATATGGTGAGCCTGACTGCTTGATACCTGACCCCTTGATCTCACAACTCCATGATACCCTGACATTTGACCCCTATACCCCCCCCTGAACCTCAACTAACCCCCGCCCCCCAGGCTCATCCGCAGAACCGCCATCCTCGGCCGCCTCTTCTACCACACGGCCCGGTGCATCCTCGCCCAGCACCACCCCGTCGAGCAGATTCGCGGCGCCCCCGACACGCACGCCCTCCGGCTGCACCATGCGCACCAAGTTTGCGGCATCGTTGCCCACACAAACGACGCCGGCATCGCCCCCGTCGCCATCCGCTGCCTGGCCATTGCCGCGGCGGCCCTGTGCGAGCGGCCCGAGCAGGCAGAGGTGCTGGACATGCTCAGGCGGATCAACGAGCAGGGCGGGTGGCACACGGCGGGCGTCGAGGCCGAGTTGAGGAGGGCTTGGGGGTGGGATAGGCATGAGACGGCGGTTCGCGTGGGGAATCATCACGGGATGCCACCGCCGCCGCCTCCGCCGAGGTTGTCGTTGGATGCGAGGATGTCCGGGTCGGTGCCGCCGTTGTTGACCGTGGCGAGGACCTTGACGCCGCCGGTGGCGAGCATGGCGCCGGTGAATCCGCTGAGCTTTGCAGACTTTAGCTTGCCGATTCATCCGTACCAGAACTGGTATGAGCCGCCGAGCAGGACGAGCGCCGAGATGAAGAGGCAGTAAGGGAGAATCGGAGGGGCCAGAGGGAAGAAGAGGTAGCTTGCATGAATAGCAGGCCTGGTAGATCACGGAGGCTGAAGAACGGAAGGCATTTGGTGTTTGGTTCATCAAGGGCGACAGACATTAAGGCAGGCCTCCATATGAACAGTACATGTGTTCGCCCTTGGATGTTCATGCTCATTCACATATATCCAACTAAGCACCATTCCCCTTAAAGTTCATGCTATACCCCCCCGTCTTCTCATCCTGCACCATCTGGAAGTTCTCCGTGCTCAGCCCAAACGGCTTCAAGATGCCGTTGCCCAAGTCCTTGAGCTTCCCCCACATCTCGCCCATCTCCTTGTCCTGCGCCGCCTTTGTGCGCGCGGGGAGGTCCCGCAGCTGCGTCCGGACGATGCGCGCATCCGCGGGCGACAACCCAGGGACCACGGACAGAGCCTTGTAGTCCTCCTCAGCGCCGGCCAGGTTCTGCCACCCGCCGGCCTCGGAGCGCGCCCGCGCCCGGCGCATGAGAGACTTGCACCGGATGCGCTGCACGTCGGCGAGGAGCGTCGCCCGGGCGGCTTCGGCCTCGGACGGGGGCGGGGGAGGCGCCGGGGCGGAGCGGGATGCGCCGGAGCTGACGATTTCCTCCTCGACGTCGTCGTCGGGTTTGCCGTCGGGCTTCTCGGCGTCCTCTTTCAACAGGGGGTCTTCCCGCTCCAGCTTGCCCAGGCCGTCGAGAGCTTCCGTCGCGGCCTTGATGGCGTCTTTCCACTGCTCGAGTTTCAGGTGGCACGCGGATATGTTGCTCTGGATGACGGCTCGCGGGTAGAGCAGGTACTTTGGACACGAGTTGATGGCGTCGTCGTACTTTTCCAGGGCATCTTGGTATTGCCTGGAGGAGAAGAGCGCATTGGCGGCGGCTTTAGTGGTATTGGATTCTTGGACGAGAGCCTGAAAGTGTTAGAGATGACCTGACAAACGTTGACATTGTCCTCGGCTTACCGCTTCCTCCTCTGGTGAGAATTTCAGCTGTTCGGCCTCGTCGGACTCGGCCTCTTCTGCTGTCGCCTGTTTCTTTCCGTTGTTCTCGACCTTTGGAGATGTTTCCGACCCATTACTTTTGCTCTCGCCCGGGGGTGCAACAGGTTGTGATGCCATTCCGACTGGTGACGTAGTTCTTTGGACTCGCTCTCGACTCTCCTGTTGCTTAGGTGGAGGGCCTCAGGACGGAGATTCGGCGTAATCGTGATCTCCTCTATGAGTATGCTCAATCTGACTTGACGGGAGTGAGTTGCGACGACGCCTCGCGAGAGTGAAGGAGGATGACCAATTTGTCACGTCAAGCTTGAAGCCCAGGCATTTTCGACGGCGGGGACGCATTCTTAGTGGACGTTGTTAATGCCCCTCTCGGCACAAGACGTGACGACCACGAGTCACCGTGGCTATTTGGTCAAAGTTGTATTGCATAGGAGACGGAGAATAAAGGAATATTTATTAAATCAACTCGTCGAATTTATTAAGCTTAACATGGTGGTTAAGGCAAAGACATGATACACTCACCGTATTCGTACATGCCGACGATAAGACTTCGCATGCCACCAGCCTCAACACCAACATCATTGGGCACCAACGTGATAAGGATGAAAACAACGAGACAAGCACCAGTGTAGTGTGACTCACCGAGAGAACCCTGAGGTCTCTGATAGGACAGCTCCCGAGATGTTGAGAGCGGCTGGACTCGACGGTCAAGTCTGGTCTGTTATCTTATCGCTATCTCCGATAAAGCACTTAATCACGGTACGTACCCCGCCATCGCGTCCTGGATGCTCGGATTCCTCCTCTTCGTCTCCTGTACATAAGTCTGCTGGCCGGGACCTTTCCCTCCGCTCCTCCTACAATTACCTATAGAACCTATATTGAATTACCTTACTCAACTCTATTCTTGGACAATCCATCCCTTCGCCCTCTCTCTGGTCTATTCGTCCGCTGCAATGGCTCCTCGAACCGAGTACGTCCAATCCTTCCACCTCCACCCGGACGAAGCTAACAGCTCACACCCAGCTTCCCCCCCGTTCGAGCCTGTCTCTTCGACATGGATGGCCTTCTCCTCGATACCGAAGACATCTACACCCTCTGCGTCAACCTGATCCTCGAAAAGTACGGCAAGGGCACGCTGCCCTGGTCCATCAAGGCGAAGCTCCAGGGCCGCCCCGGCCCGGCCGCGAACAAGCTCTTCCACGACTGGGCCCAGCTCCCCATCACCCAGGAGGAATACGTCGCCGAGAACACAGTGCTGCAGAAGAAGCTGTTTCCAAGCACGAAGCCCCTGCCCGGCGTGGAGGAGCTGCTCGGCCACCTGGGCCGCACGCGGTACTGGGACGTCAAGGAGGGCGCGGGCGGCGAGGGCCAGCCTCGTCGCGTGCACATCGCCCTGGCCACGAGCTCCCACTTGGGCAACTTCAAGGTCAAGACGAACCACCTCGAGGAGCTCTTCGCCGTGTTCCCCTCGCAGCGGCGCGTCCTCGGCGACGACGCGCGCCTCACGCCCGGCCGCGGGAAGCCCCTGCCCGACATCTTCCTGCTGGCGCTCAAGACCATCAACGACTCGCTGCCCCAGGGAGAGACGCCCATCACGCCCGAGGAGTGCCTCGTATTCGAGGACTCGGTGCCCGGGGTCGAGGCCGGACGCCGCGCCGGGATGCGGGTCATCTGGTGTCCTCACCCGATGCTCAAGAAGGAGTTTGCCGGGCGCGAGGAGGACGTCTTGGCGGGCCGCACGGGCGAAGCTGGCGACGTCGACCTGCACCAGGTCGGGGAGGTTGGCGACGGCTGGGCCGAGTACATGGTCAACCTGGTGGACTTTCCGTACGCCAGGTACGGCATGGAGATTCCGCCGGTCGAGGTCGAGCAGGAGGCGTGCATGAAGGAAGCGCCCGAGGAGGCGGTTGCCACGGCTTGAGTCGAGGCCGTGGTTATGCGTTGGCCGTGGTTGTGCGTTGACCGCGGCTATAGTTCCGCCAACAGGCCCAATACTGGTCAGTTGCCATGCAGGGGGCCGTCTTTAATCGACTCTGGGGTTTCGGGGAAAAGGAGTACGAATGAAACGAATTGATGAGGCGCAGGACATGACGGAGGAAGAAAAGGAACGACTCGGGCGATTCGGGAGAGATACAGCGGCCAAAGCCAACGAACCAATGGGATACTCAATGGGATAGATGTTGACGGCGATATGACTTATAGACTCGGGTGCATCAATAAAGACGTGCCTGGTAGGCCTGTACCCCCAACATCTCCCCATGTCCATCTCCGATCGATGCGAGTGTGGGGAGATGGTGAGATGATTGAAATGATACCATTTCGGGCCGCTCCCCTCATCTCGTCGAGTTGGGTGCATTGACCCTGTACACGTCGTCCCATCTCGCCTCACCCCATTTTGGGGAGGATGAGGAGGAGGAGGAGAGACGAGAAGAGGTGTGACGAGTATGTATATCGTGGGGTGTCCTGTTGTAGTGTTCTCTCCTCTCTCCTCACCAGGTCACTCAGACACTCATCACTCACAATGGCCACCATCACTTCCTTACCGTTACACCTCGTGGCCGACATCCTGGCCATGCTCGACAACGTCCAGCTCCTCCCCGACGTGCTCATAAGCCACCGCATCTTCTACAACGCCTACGTCGACAGCCCCTCCCTCATCATCGACATGCTGCGCACCCAAGTCCCCGAGCCTCTCCTCCCCCTCGCCGTCGCCACTTACACGTCGCGTAAGGCCTTTCGCGACCCGCGCGGCATCGACCCGGAGGCCTTTATGAGGGACTACTACGACGATCCGCTGCGCGCCTTTGGCGGCCGTCTGCACCTCACCCTCGACTCGGCGCTGTACGTGAGCCGGCTCGACGACGCGCTGGTGCGTCTGCGCAAGGGCTTCTGCGAGGATGCGCTGCGCAGGCTGCACGACAAGAGCAACCGGGATTTCCCGATGGCCGAGAGCAGCCTCGGAGTTGTGTCGTCGGGGGAGGAGTATCGCGTTTCCCGCGCGTTGTATCGGTTTCATATTTTTGGGAACTTGTTTTTGAGTCGGGAGAGTGAAGAGGAAGAGGAGTATGATGACGACGAGGAGGAGAGGTTGGAGGCGCACAAGGCCGTCTTCTTCAAGAGACATTCGCCGTGGGTGAATGAGCAGCTGGCGTGCGTGTTTGACTTTCTCGAGACGCGGCTTACGGGGGGTGAGTATTAGCTTGTTTGTGTTTTGGATCATGACTGACGTGTTGTAGTCATGTTGAATTTGCTGTCCTCGACGCCGGCGTGTCGAGACGTGGTCGTCAACGGCTTACACTGGGGAGGCAACCTGACCGAGTGGCTGACGTCGCGAAGCCAAGCCTTTGAAGAGCAGCGATGCGTGAGTCCTACTACACCCCTTTCTGATACAACTCCTGACAAATGTTGAAGCTCTCTCTCGGCCTCGTCGAACTCGACAAGCTGTTCCGCGCCGAAACCTGCGAAGCCTGGCACCTCTCCCAGACCACCGCCCAGTCCCTCCGCGAAAGCACCCTCGAAGCCGACCTCTTCGCCTTCAACCGCCACCAGAAACCCCCCCGCTCGGACGACGGCGTCTGGCGCGCCTCGGAGATGGACGAGCTCGCCGCTTCCTCTGGTGTTGACGCAGACGAGGCGCAGCGCAGCGACGTGGACGACCACCCGCGGCGCATCTGGAGCAAGATTCACTTTGACAGCGCGCGCGAGCGGTTCCGGTTCGGGGCGCAGGCCTTTGCGCCCATGAGGTTCATCTACGGGCTGAGGAGCGTGGGGTATGTCATGTGGGATGGGGGGAGGATGGAGGGGGAGGCGAGCAAGGCGACGATTGCGAGGGCGTTTCGAGGGGAGCCTGTTTAGGGGATTTTGGGGAGGGGATCGTATCATGGGGAGGGGATCGGGAATATTCGGAACGCGCGGGGGAGTGAAGTGGGATGAGGTGTCAAAGTGTGTTGTAAGATTATATCCGTCGCATGGTACAGGTGTTGGTCATTGCGGGAGGATTGGACGGCATTTCGCGGGAGGGATGTCTAGGAGTACTTTGTTTTGGTTGGGTGTCTCATTGGGAGGACTGTTCTGGTTGGAAGGGATTTGGGAATTGGGTATCAGCGGCTTACTCGGGGGCCAGGGACGCTGCATCGCCGGCTCAGCATTGTCATTGGAGTCTAGTACTTTTGATCTTCCGTTGATCTTTATTGATCCTCTGTCATTTAGTTTCATGCATATTGTTCACTCGTAATGTGTTTGCCTTGATGAGACGTCTTGGCCGTGGGACCACGGAGCCGTGTAAGACATGACGACTAGAGCAACACACTACACGTATCTCCCCTGGTAATCACACGTATCACAGCCATGGCCAAGACCGACACGACAACAACGGTCAAGATATGCATGTTTTAGACGCGCAGCCGGCCCCCGTAGCGTCATCAAACCCTCATCCTGAAGCATCCGTGGGTTATACAAGCCCACCTCACGGCCAATAACAACAGGTTGCGTCTGCTGCGGCTCGGTTTCCGATGCAGGTCATAGAGCTGGAGATGGAGTTTCTGTGACATAATGGTTAATATGATGTGCATGGCCACTCTGGTGTCTGAGTGTCGCTGCAAGCACTGGTACAGGTCGAACGGGGAACATGATGTGAGCATCTGAGCTACGATCGACAAACAGACGTGATATTGAGGCCCGAAAATACAAAAAGTCCTGTCCCGTGACTGGCATTGGCCTGTTCCCAATCCCTCGTCCAACACGAGCTATCATACACCCAACTCACCGCAGCTAGCCTACAGATTCCCCATGGGAGCCTGCGGCAGAGGATACGCGTCCCCTGTAAAGATCCAATCCAGATCGATGCCCATGTCCAAATCCACCGGCCCCAACCCAGCCTGCTGCTGTTGTTGTGGCTGCTGCTGCGGCTGCGGCCTCGCCGGCGAGACACCCAACTGCGAGTCTCCCCCGTCCACCGAAGACCTCGTCCTCTTCCTCGACAGCTGCAACCCCTCCAGGTCCTCCGTCTCAGATGCCCCCCTCCGACTGCCCCTCGCCGTCCGGCCCCTCAGCTCCCACTGCCGCTGCAGTAGCACCAAAAAGTCCTTTGCGCGCTTGGAGCTCTCCCACGTGGCACCAAACTCGTCGAGGGCGCGGAAACACGCGCTGAGGTACAGGCCGACGTCGTGGTCATGGGAGGGAGCTGTAGTGGTGGTGGTGGCGGTGGCAGTGGCGGTGGTAGCAGCAGCAGGGCGGTACCGCGTCACGTTTGCAAAGATGAGCAGCAGGGCGGCCGAGCAGGCGATGCCGACGCCCTGGATGTTCATGCGGCGGAGGGCGTAGCGCTTCTCGTAGAGCATGAGGAGCTTGGCGATGGCGTAGGCGGATTCGACGCACATCATGCGCGCGTGGGCCGAGCCGGGCCCCTTGGGGGGGCTGGGCTGCGTGTAGGTTCGGGACATCCAGGGGCGGTGGGCGTGGATGATGTTTTGGTGGTATTGCATGCTGGTCACTTAGTATAGGAACGGGAGACATAGGGGGGAGATGGGGGGGGTAGACAAGAGGGACGCACTGTAGGAGGATGACGTGTGGTAGGTATTGTGTCTCGTGGTCGTCGAGGTCGATCTGGAGCACAAAAGGCAACCCGACCTGCCAGTTGAGCAGGGCCTCGACCGTCACCACGTTCATCTCTTGCAGCGAATTCGGGGGTATCTTGAGGCTTCCGTATCTACACCGTGTCAGCCGAGGACATGTATAGTCTCGGAAACATGCATGACTTACAACGCATATCCCAACGGAGCCATAATCTCGCACAGCAAGACCCGCTGCCGGTGCAGCTCGCTGGTGTAGTCTGGCAACGGCGTCTCGTCGTTGAACGACCGCGGGGACACGTAGGGAATCCACCGGTCTTGGGCCCCGGGCGTCGTGCCGCCGTGCGGCTTGGAGACGGTCACGTCTTCCATGTTGATCCTGAAGGGGCGGCCCAGATAGAAACTCCACATGCTGTCAAGGTCAGCGTATGTCACTCGTCGAGACGAGGGAACTCACTGGTCAACCGTGTACGCCCCCCAGAACACGTCCCGCCTCAGGTTCGCTTCCGCCTCGCTGAGAGACTTCCTGGCCACGTGCCGGCTCACGTCGACGTGCAGGGCCAGATCAAAGGCGAGCCGCATCGCCATGCCTAAACAGTCAGCTCGGCGCATCCAGGCAACAAACTTCACCACTACGTACCACTGTAAAGCCATCCCCGGGCATCTCGCTTGCACCCAATGTCGTGGCTGCTCAGCACCACCATGGCCTGCACCGTGGCCACGCAGGGACAGTCCAGCTCAATCTCCAGCAGCGCCTTGGCGCGGTCGGCGAAGAAGTCGGAGAGGGACTTGGGGAAGGTGACAAACGTGGGATGGTGGCGAGACTCGAAGGCAGCGCCGAGACAACATCTACATGTGTTAGCCATATCATTTGAGACTGCGGTCCAGAAACTCACATGGCGTTCTGTAGGGCCTCCGAGTAAAACGGCGTGTCCTCGTCATTCTCCCGCCAGCTCACCTTTGCCGCCTCGAACATGGGCCGGTCGACGACGTGGAACGCCGGGTCCTGCCAGGTAAAGTACAGGTTGACGAGGTGCTCCTCCAGGGCCGGCGGCACCTGCTTGCCCATTCCCAGGCGGTCCAGGTACTCCTGGCCGTCATTGCGGATGGTTCGGTGCACCGTCAGGTTGTCCGGGGCCGGCATCTCGACGAGGTTGAAGTTGGACGTCGGGCCGTAGTAGCGCACGGCGCCGTCGGGCCCAATCTGCAGCGAGCCGATGCGTTCCGAGAGCTGGTCGACGAGGGCCTCGGTGCTCTCCGTGTCGCTGGGCTCGTCCGGGTCGGGCGGGCAGGTGGGCAGGCGGATGACGTCCTTAAGGTTCACGGCTGAGTCGTCGCCGCCCATCGTGGTGGCCGTCGGGAAGCAGAGCATGTCGCCGAGGGCGCCGGCGTCGACGGGGAAGGCCGGGTGGAACGTGAAGCCGGCGTCTTCGGGGTTGGACCACGTCCAGTTTGGCGGGGGGTTCGCGGCGGCCGACATGAGGTCTTCGGGCGTAGGTTGGCCGACTCCTGGGGCAGCGTCTTCGTCCATGGCCGCGACCGAGGGTCCCGTGGCGTGTTGGCTGAGGCTGGACGGCGGAGCCGGAGCCGGACCCGGCACGTCGCCGAGGCTGTCCCAGGTCACGGCCTGGGCGACCGGAGGTCGAACGGGTGCGGCAACGGGCTCGTTCTGGCCCTGAGTCCCCGGCGAGGTGGTCACGTCTGGCGACGCGGTGGCGTTGGAGGGTGGTTTGCCGAGGGCATCTTTGATGGCGTAGGTGTGAGTGAGCTTGAGATGGCCCAAGACCTTGACGAGAGCCGCCTGCTCATCTTCAGGCATGGGAGGAGGCTGCAGCGAGCTGTCGTTGATAAAGGTGACCAGCTGCTCAATGCGACCCGAGAGCAGCTCGATGGCCACTCGGAGCGAGAGTCTTGGTGGTTAGCAGATATACTACCTATAGGCAACAGGCATGTAGACGTACTTTCTCTTGTCGTCCCCCGCCTGATAGCGACACTCCTTGCCCTTGTTCTTACAGTTGGAACAAGTCGGCGACGCTCCATCGCACTGCGGCACCACTTAGAGACTGCATGAGCAGGCATTGGCAGGTAAAAAAAAAAACGGCCTCACCTTGACCTTGCTCTCCCGACATGACACGCAGGCCGTGGTGACATGTTTCCTGCGGGTGGTGCCCGTGGCAGCGGCCGAGGATGGCATGATGATGACGGAGGAGGGACGTCTCGGGTTTCCCGCTGGTTGTCAGCGCGTGTTTCTTCTCCGCATCCAGTCCAGGAGGGAAGGGGGAACTTGAGGAGAGGAGTGAAGTGGGCGTCTGCTCTCCACACTCCGAAGAGACCAGGTCCGGGGCGAGGATTTGTGTGGGGAACGAGGGTGCGGGGAAATTGGGGGGAGAAGCGAGGAGGCGAGGAGGCTCCTTGGAGGGGGAGAAGAGGGAGCGAGGTTGTGGTGATGGGGAGATTAGAGAGATAGGGGGGGTAAAGGGGTCGGAGGGGGAGAAACGGCCTAATACTTCTTGTTTCTCTCAACCTCTGAGACTCTTTGAGGCTTAACTGAGACTCATGAATGCAGACGCCAATGTCATGTGCGTCTAGAACTTGGCGCGACTAGCCGACACTGGCGAAATCTCGTGTCGTCAGCTGCCCCGGGTTCCAGGTCCAACACCATCGCCTCCGATATAGCTGACCAGTCAAAAGACTCACATCCGATGTCGCAATATCTATCGGGATGAATGGAAATGAATCGGAATGAATTAGAGGATGGGAGCGATCGAATTGATCAGTCACGGCATTGGACATACCGCATTACATTGAACCCTAACTGTGTCGACTGCATCTTGTACTAGCACCCTGTTCACCCTGAAGCAGTACTCGACGCCACTTAGTCACGTAGGACTCAGGAGTATCTCGAGTCATTGTGAACTCTGAGGCTTCATCTGCCACTACATTACATGCTCAGTTATATTTTACTGGTGACTACATTTGACGTTACATCCAAATCATAAGAGCCTGCCCGCGTGAATCCCCCCAGTAATCAAAATATCATCCGACGTGTGGTAGGCGCTCGCCTGCGACAGGAGATAGACGACGGGCACCTTGAGATCGGTACGGTCTCCCATCCTGCGCATTGGCGGCTCGTTTTGCATAATGTCGCCGAGCCAGGGGTACTTGTTGCAGAGGTCGAGAGTCATGTCGGTGGCCATGTACCTGACAAGTTAGCCAGACAACTCGATGAGTCACTCTCTTTAGTCCTGTACACTCACCCAGGAGAAATACTATTCACGCGGATCCCCTTGCCCGCCAGCTCGACGCCCAGCGCCTTGGCCAGCGACAAGACGGCGCCCTTGCTCGCGCAGTAGTCGCTCGTGGTCTGGCCCTTGCTGGCCACGTAGGCGGCAATCGAGGCAATCATGACGATGGAGCCGCCGCGCGGGTTGAAGTCGGTGGGAGCTTGCTTGTCCATCTGGGCCGCCGCCAGCTGGGCCGCGTAGTACGTGCCCAGCACGTTGATGTTCATGCACCGGGCGACGGATTCAGGGGCGCGCTCGAGGAACGGCTCGTCGGGGCAGATGCCCGCGGCGGTTATGCTGATGGTGTCAGCAAAACTCGTAGTCTTCAGGAGGAGGGGCATCTACAGGCCGTCGATGCGTCCAAAGTCGGCCACTACTTGGTCAAACGTCGCCTTGAGCCTGGCATAGTCTGTGACATCAGTGCTACCACCGTCAGCTATACACTGCAACATGCACACGGCAACAACTAAACCTACCGGTAAAACTCAAACTGGACGCTCGCAAACTCCTTTTGGATCTGGTAAAAGTGCTCGTGCGGTTTCTCGGCCGCGTCCAGAATAGCCACGCTGCCACCCACCTCGGCTACGGCCAGGGCAAAGGCCAGGCCGAGACCGCGGGCGCCTCCGGTGATGACGACGGTGCGTCCCTTGAGGGACAAGAGGTCGTGCACCGAGTGCTGCAGGTAGCGGTTGACGTCGAGCTGAGGGGTAGTCATTGTAACTGGGGGTTTGTTGAACTGGACGAGATGTGTAGGAAGATGCAAGGTTCTTTGATGGGATGCAATCTATCCCAGTCCTTGCTCTATTAACCTCCCTCGAGACCATGGGACTATCCGGCCGAGTCGGCTGGACCCCGCACGCCGGAGCGCCATACCCCGGATTTTGCTGTCCGATGCTAGTGCGAGCCATCGGAATTGAGGCCGTATTGAATGGAGGGGAATTGGAAGACTCATGACAACTTTTCGGAGCAACAATTCAGAGTCATGATGGGACAATTGCTTTCGGAAGTCATGATCCTCCTAAACAACGCAGAAACAGTCTGCGGAATAGACAGATCGGACTCGCCCTCCGTCTGACCAGGCGACACGCTGTTCAGCAACGAAACACGAAACAATAAAACAACCGCACGCCGTCTTCTCCATTGGGAAGTTTCCAAGCCCCCAGAATCCCCCGTCCAAACCATCACGATGCCTTCATTCACAGACTCGACGCCCAACGGCACCGTCGCCCAAAAGGGCCTCGCCGCAAAGGCCGACCCGGAGCCGCAGGGCTGGCGCAAGAACCTCGACGCCGACGACCACGCCGTGCTGGCGCTGAGGAACCTCGTCTTCGACCTCTGCACGCAAAACGGCGGCGGCCACGGGGGGTCGGCCGTGGGCATGGCAGCCATTGGCGTGGCGCTGTGGAAGTACGTGATGCGGTACAACCCCTCCAACCCGGAGTGGTTTGACCGGGATCGATTTGTGTTGTCGAATGGTGGGTTGATGTTGAATATCCATGCAGAGACGAGAGACTGATATATCTCTGTATAGGCCACACCTCCATGTTCCTCTACGCCCTCAACCACCTCGTCGGCCTCGACAACTGGACCATGGCCCAGCTCAAGGGCTACGGCAGCGCAAAGATCAACGGCTACACCACCATCTGCCACTCGCACCCGGAAATCGAAGACGCCGGCGTCGAGGTCTCCACGGGCCCCCTGGGCCAGGGCATCGCCAATGCCGTCGGCCTGGCCATCGCCTCCAAGAACCTCGCCGCCCGCTACAACCGTCCCGGCTTCGACGTGGTCCAGTCGCGCGTCTACTGCATGGCTGGCGACGGGTGCATGATGGAGGGCGTCGCCCTGGAAGCCATCTCGCTGGCGGGAAGTCTCCAGCTGGACAACCTGGTTCTGATTTACGACAACAACGCGGTGACGTGCGATGGCCCCCTCGACTGGATCAACACCGAAGACACCAACGCCAAGATGCGCGCGTCGGGCTGGCACGTTATTGATGTCCTGGACGGGTGCTACGACGTGCAGGCCATCGTGGCGGCGCTGAACCTCGCCAAGACGGTCAGGGGCCAGCCGACCTTTATCAACGTACGCACCGTCATCGGGCTGGGCACCAGCGTGGCAGGGACCTTCAAGGCGCACCACGGCGTGTTCGACGCCGAGAGCATCGCCAAGTCGAAGAAGCTCGCGGGTCAGGACCCGAGCGTCACCCACGTGGTACCGGATGCCTCGCTGGCCTACTTCCGGGAGCGCAAGGCCCAGGGGGAATTCCTCGAGGCGGTCTGGGACGGGCTGGTGGCCAAGTACTCTGCTGCTCACCCGGAGACGTCGGCTTCGCTCGAGAGGTGTCGGAGGGGAGATACCGGAAACGGGTGGCTGGAGATTCTCAACACCATCGACTCCTCCCAGTTCAAGGGCCTGGCCACGCGCGAGGTCAACGGCGAGCTCATCGCCAAGGTGTGGAAAGCCCACCCGGCGCTCTGCGGCGGCGGCGCCGACCTGGTCAACTCGAACAAGGTGGCCTACACCGACTCGGATGTGTTCCACCCGTCCGTCAGCTACGCCGGGCGGTACATCCGCTACGGCATCCGGGAGCACGCCATGGCGGCCGTGTCCAACGGCATTGCCGCCTACAACAAGGGTTCGTTCCTGCCCATCACGGCCACCTTCCTCATCTTCTACCTGTACGCCGCTCCTGGTGTGAGGATGGGTGCTATCAGCAACTTGCCAGTCGTCCACTTTGCGACGCACGATAGCTTCGCCGAGGGCCAGAACGGGCCGACGCACCAGGCCGTCGAGGTCGATTCGCTGTACCGGGCCATGCCGAACCTGACCTACATTCGTCCGTGTGATGCCGAAGAGACCATCGGAGCCTGGATCCTGGCCCTGACCAAGAGTGACGGTCCTACGTTGCTATCTCTCGGCCGAGACCCCGTCGGGCCCGTCCCCCAAACGAGCCGTCTCGGCGTAGCAAAGGGCGCATACGTCGTCCAGGACTCCAACCCCGCCAAGCTGACCCTCGCCAGCTGCGGCACAAACCTGCACTACGCCGTAGCCGCCGCCGACGTCCTCACAGCCTCGGGCGTGCCCACGCGCGTGGTCAGCTGCCCGAGCTTCGAGCACTTTGACCTGCAAGACAGGGCGTATCGCGACAGCGTGTTCCCCCGGGACGGCACGCCCATTGTGAGTGTCGAGGAGTACGTCGCCACAACGTGGGCGCGGTACGTGACGGCCAGCGTGGGCATGTCGACGTTTGGGTACTCGGCGAGCAACCCGAGCAACTACCAGCGGTTTGGGTTGGATACTGAGGGGATCGTGAGGAGGGTGAGGGTGTATTTGGAGGAGCTTGGGGGAGAAAATGCGAGGGTTGCTGGGTGGAGGCAGTTGTAGATGTCTAGATGTCTAGATGGTATGGGTTGGAATGCATTG
Source organism: Thelonectria discophora (assembly GCA_911649645.1). Taxonomy (NCBI): domain Eukaryota; kingdom Fungi; phylum Ascomycota; class Sordariomycetes; order Hypocreales; family Nectriaceae; genus Thelonectria; species Thelonectria discophora. The sequence continues at coordinate 4,298,285 of CAJVRK010000012.1, forward strand.
CTTTGAACATATGGTTTGGTGCTTGTGACTGTATGGTGTTCTGCTGTAAATGTCATAATGAATCCTCGGCGAGATGTAAGTGTTTACTAGACTTAGTGGACTCACTGGCTTCACATCACTACCTACCTCGACATCACTCAGTGAAATTGGTGATGACCTCCAACCACCGGGTAACAAGCTAGCAACACATCTCCCACCCCTATACAAGCCAACACGTCCCCCCAACTGGCATCGGCACCTCCAAGACAGACCCAGCATGGAACTACCAGTCCCAAGCGGCCCCCCCCCCCAAAACCGACGCTTGGGACAACAGTCCGTCGCCCGAGTGTCTGGAATCCGGGGTTTGTGGGGATAATCTGTCGGCGACGGATTTCCGGCATGGGTCCGACTGCCGGGGGGGTGTTTGCCTTGACGCACCCGGAAAAAAGGTCGAGTCGACAGTGCGGCAGTTCCATCGGGAAACGCGCAGGGTGGCGGTTGGATATTTGATGGTCATGTGGCGAACTGAGGACCATGGAGCCTGGAGGAGACTTCCAGGGGTAGTCCACGGAAACATGATGGACAGGTTGGAACTAATTCCATGACAAGGGCCCAAGCCTGCCCTCGAGGGCTATATCACCCTTCAGGAGAGGTCAACTCGAACCGAACCTCAAGCATCCTTCTCTCGACATCGTCGATCCTCAAACACAGTCGACAGCTCAGAAGACGTCAGAATGCCAGCAGACATGAACGTCATCATCGTGGGCGCGGGCCCCGCGGGCATCTCGCTCGCCTACCGCCTCAAGCACGAGCTGGGCTTTGACGACTTTACCATGTACGAGAAGCTCGACGGCGTGGGCGGGACGTGGAGGACCAATACGTATCCAGGATGGTGGGTGAACCCGAATTTTCTGGTAGAGACGAGCTGACAGTGAGTGGCATAGTGGTTGTGACTTGAAGTCGCACCTGTACTCGTTCAGCTTCAACCCCAACCCCGACTGGTCCAAGGAGCTGTGCGAGCAGCCCGAGATTCTTCAATGTGAGTTCTCCCTCCCCCCCTCATCCTATACCTCTCGCCCGCTGACCCCCCCAGACATGGAAGACACAGTCGACAAGTTCGACCTCCGCAAACACGTCCACCCCTCAGTCGAATGCCTCGGCGCCACCTGGCTCAACGACGAATCCAAGTGGCACGTCCACCTCAAGGACCTCGCCACAGACATCACCTACTCGCGCAAAGCCACCGTGCTCGTCTCGGCCGTCGGCGCCATCTCGTACCCGCGCGACGTCAAGTTCCCCGGCATGGACGACTTCGAGGGCGCCATGTTCCACACGGCCCGCTGGGATCACTCCGTCAGCTACAAGGGCAAGCGCGTGGCCGTCATCGGCAACGGGTGCAGCGCCGCCCAAGTGGTTCCCGCCGTGGCGAAAGAGGCCGCTTTCGTCAAGCAGTACGCCCGCAGCGGGCAGTGGTTCCACGCGCGGCCGAACCGCAAGTACACCGCGTTGGACAAGCTGCTGTTCCGCTGGCTGCCCCTGTATCAGCGGTGGACGAGGCTGCGCATCTTTCTCGACGCCGACGAGGAGACGACGACGTACTTTCCCACGGTCAAGGGGACCCAGATGCGGGCCGCGGTGGAAGAAGAGTCCAAGCGGTACATCCGGTCCAAGGTTCCCGAAAAGTACAGCGAGGCCATCATCCCCTCGTTCCCGCTGGGCTGCAAGCGCCGCATCTTCGACCCGGGCTACCTGGACAGCCTGAACCTGCCCAACGTGGAGCTGCTGGCTCAGGGCATCAAGGAGATTACTGACACGGGCATCATCAGCACGGGGGGCGTCGAGGACGACTTTGACATCATCGTGCTGGCCACGGGGTTCCAGGTGTCGCAGTTCCTCACGCCCATGCACATCATCGGCTCGACGGGTGTCTCACTGCACGACCAGTGGAAGCAGTGCCGCGGCGCGCAGGCCTACCTGGGCACCCACGTGCACAACTTCCCCAACCTGGCCATCCTTTTCGGGCCCAACACGTTTCCCGCAAACAACTCGGCGCTCTTCGCTTGCGAGACCCAGGCCGACTACGCCGTCAAGTCGCTGATCCAGCCGCTCGTCGACGGCCGCGCGGAGGTCATCGAAGTCAAGCAGTCGGCCGAGGACCGGGCCACCAACGCCATCCATCAGGAGCTCCGGAGCACCGTCTTCGCGGGCGACTGCTCCAACTGGTACATTGGCGACTACGGGCGCAACGCGGCGTCGTGGCCGGGCTTCGCGAGAGGGTTCTGGCTCGCGACGCTGGTGCCCGACTGGTCGGCCTTTTCCGTCTCGGGCGGGAGTCGTTGGTGGCCGGCCAGGGCGGCGGCGAGGCAGGTGAGGACCATGTCGGTGTGGTCGAAGCTGTTCGTGGCTGGGTGCGTTGTTGGGCTCGTTCGGGGGGGGGAGAGTTCGCTGGAGGGGGCTTGGGCGGTTGCTCAGGGGGTGAAGGATGTGGTTGTTGCTCGCTTGCAGTCGATGTGAGGGGGGGTAGCATTGTAGATGGTAGCATTCTTGTTTGGATAAAATTGATCTGTACTCAGTGTTTCGACTTTATGCTTGGCGTTTCGACTTCATGGTGAAGGCATGGCCATAAGCTCATCGACATGGTCAACGTCCGACTGGAGCCTGGAGGGGCATCGAGAGATTGGTAAGCGGTGGTGATGGAGCGACATTTACATGCCATCCCCTTCTCTCACAAGAACACGCAGACTTTTCCCTCAGCCGCACGTGGCCGAGTCGCACCGCCAGCCTCCCACGAAACATTGCCCGCCTCACATGAACAAACCAAAGCCCACATCTTGACCGGCTTCCGATAGATGCCGTGCCCGCAAATACTTGCTACCGTGAATGGAATCAGAATTAATTGCTACCCCATCACACGGATCCGATCCCCATCATGGGGGCGGGTTGCCACTGAGACGGTGCATTTTTTCTTAGCTCCCACTTGTTGAGCTTTTTTATCATGACTTGGTTGCGAGGGGATAACGGTTCAATTGGGAAGAGCATCTTTGTAGAGGAAGAGATGTGACAGACTTGGTGTATACGATGGCCATTCTTACCGAGAACGGTTCTGTAAGGAGACAAGGACAGTACAAACAAATGCTGCGTTGCACCAAGCATCCCATTCCCAACCCCTCGTCATGGAACCTCCAGGACATGACAATGAGGGGCATCTCACGGCCACCCACGACCACCTCACGGCCACTACTCCGACCGGCCCTCAGCCGGGATTCCAGAGCCTTCACCTGGACAAATGGAAACTCAACCACCACCCCTTTTGGCTCACATCCGTCGACAATTGGAGCGTAAGACGCCGCGTCCCCCCATTTCCGTGGCAATCATGACACACGGAAGTCGACGGGGTGGGGTTTCCAACGAGAAACGATTCCCGTTCGAAAGGCTACCTACGGGAAGCTTCCAGCAAAGCGCGGCAATGCGCCTCGAACCACTGGCTCACGGACATGAATGCGATCAAGACGGCAAGATTCTTTCTCCACAAACCCCAGATGCTGCAGTCCGAGGGGCCAATGGAAGGCGGTTGTCCGTCCGCAAGACGTTGAGATGGGCTGGGAGCTGTTTGTGCACGGCACGTCGCCATCTTGCAGAACTGACACTGGGCAATAAACTCCGAGCAGCAAGGTAAAGTTGTAAACATCCAGGCCAAGGACAAGGAACACATATTCCCGAAGGATGCCGGCCACCCATTGCGACCCTGACCGGCAGTTCTAGCGTCCACTACCGTAACCATCTTCCGCCTGGAACTCGCCTGTCGACCGTTTGGGGCATTTCTCGAAAAACACATGACCCCAATAAATACGTACATCGAGCAGAAAAAAAAAAAGGATTTTCTTTGCTGTGCAAGCTCGCTCACTCAGGAACCTCCTCCGGACAGAAACCCCCCGCACTTCCGGCCCGGTTCCGGTTCCGGTCCCGCGGGCTTCAAGTCCCGAAGATGGAGAAACTTTGGAGCGGCCGTCGCAGGCTGTCAAGCAGTTGCGTCTCTCATCTTTCTCACCAGAGATGGTCATTTCGCCTCCCGAAGTCGGGGGTTCTGGAGCTATTGAGGGGGTCAACTTATCCGTTGCAGCTCCAACCGCCAGAAGCAATTCGCGGCGGGGTGTCGTGGGCCATGTGACGTTATGGTGCCCTCCAGTTCTCTGCTGTGCTTCGTTCGGGCGAGAGCTCCGTAGCTTATTAGAAAGAGCTGCGATCGCTCTTTCGTAGCTTCCTTCGTTCTTTCCGTCCTCCTCTTCCACTCTTACTGTCTTACTCTCATCCCTCTCCTTCAGCCTGTTTGTACTTTGTAATTTCTTCCTCTCCCTTTCACACACCAGACACAATGGCTGCCGAGAACTACCACAAGGAGGCCCTGGCCGGTGTAAGCATAAGTTGACTCCCGAAACCTCGACCAAGTGCTAAACCCCCTAGCTCAAAGACTCCAGCCTCTTCATCCAGGATGCCTTCATCGACGGCAAGTGGGTGAGCAAGGAGAACAAGTTCGACGTCTTCGAGCCCTCGACCGCCACCGTCCTCGGAAAGGTGGCCAACTGCACCCTCGAGGACTTCAAGGCCGCCATCACGAGCGCCGACGCCGCCCAGACAAAGTTTTGGGAGAGCACGACGGGTACCAGCCGAGGAGCCCTCCTGCGCAAGTGGTTCGATCTGGTCATGGCCAACAAGGATGACTGTATGTGAAGGCCCTCTATCTTCATGTTGCTCAGGCTAACCCCTCCAGTGGCCAAGATTCTCTCGCTCGAAAACGGAAAGACGCTCCCCGAGGCCGCCGGCGAGGTCGTCTACGCCGCCAACTTTATCGCCTGGTTCGCCGAGGAGGCCACTCGCAGCTACGGAGTCACCATCCCCTCGTCCTCCCCTCACACCACGCTCATGACGGTCCGAGAACCCGTCGGCGTCTGCGGCATCATCACGCCCTGGAACTTCCCCGCCGCCATGATCACCCGCAAGATAGCCCCCGCCCTGGCGGCTGGCTGCTCCGTGGTCATCAAGCCCCCCTCGGAGACCCCCTACTCGTGCCTGGCCTTCACCAAGCTGGCCATCGAGGCCGGCCTCCCCCCCGCCACCATCCAGGTGCTCCCTACCCGCGATCGCCAGGCCGCCACCGAGCTGTGCACCAACCCTCTCGTGAAGAAGATCTCCTTCACCGGCTCCACGGGCGTCGGCAAGATGCTCGCCAAGCTGGCCACGGGAACGCTGAAGAAGGTCAGCCTGGAGCTTGGTGGCAACGCCCCTTTCATCGTCTTTGACGACGCCGACGTTGAGCTCGCTGCCGAGGGTGCCATGTTCTGCAAGTTCCGGTGCTCTGGACAGACTTGCGTGTGCGCCAACCGACTGTACGTGCAAAAGGGCATCGCGCCCGCCTTCACAGCCAAGCTGGTCGAAAAGGTCAACGCCCTCAAGATGGGCAGCGGTCTCGAGTCGGCCACGACGCAGGGTCCCCTTGTCAACAAGTCGGCCGTCGAGAAGGTGAAGCAGCACGTGGCCGACGCCGTCTCCAAGGGCGCCAAGGTCGAGACGGGTGGCAGCACCCCCGACTCTCCCGGTTTCTTCCACCAGCCCACGGTGCTGTCGGGAGTCACGCAGGAGATGGAGGTGGCCAAGGACGAGACCTTTGGACCCCTGGCGCCCATCTTCGTCTTCGAGACGGAAGAGGAGGTGCTCCGCATGGCCAACGACACCGAGTTCGGCCTGGCCGGCTACTTCTTCTCCAAGGACATTGGCCGGGTCATGCGCGTGGCCGGAAAGCTCCAGGTCGGAATGGTCGGAGCCAACACGGGCAAGATCAGCGCTGCCGAGGCGCCCTTTGGTGGCATCAAGGAGAGCGGATACGGAAAGGAGGGCAGTCTGTACGGTCTGCAGGAGTACCAGAACATCAAGAGCATCACCATTGGCAACATCAACGTTTAAGCGGGAGGGGGGAGCGCACGCGTGTATTGGGATATGATAATGACTAGGGACAAAAGTTTGCCCATGGCATCATGAATGGCTGCAAAAACTGTACAGCCCAGATTAACGAAATATAAATGTTCATCTCACTTGTGTTATAGAGTGTCTGGGTATAAACGGAGAATGCCTTGCTACCCTAGTTGATTCAGCATGGCTTTGCATTGGCTGGGTGAATCCTTCGCTGCGCCGCAATGGCCTCGTCTAATCGCTTGATGTAACGCGTGAGCAATTCTCTCGCCGAGCGCAAACTTGCCAACGTCAACAACCATGGCTCCTCGACGAGAAGACTCGACTATGTGGCGCCTCGTCGGCCTCCTTCTATCTGCCGTCCTCGTCCACGCCCAACAAGGCCAACAACAGCAACCTCTATCAGACGAGACATCATCCCGCTATCCCAGCCGCGATGCCCAACTGACCACGTACCTCGACCCAAAGTACCCCTGCGCGCGCGAGCGCGGCTCCGACTCCGTCGTCGAGCTCGACCTCCCCGTGAATACCTGCGCCTCGGCCAACTTTACCCTCGACGGGAACGTGCTGCTAGCGTACCCGGGGCTCTGCGAGGGGTGGACGAGGGCGCCGTACTTGGCGATTTATCCCAGTGGCGATTGCACGGGGGAACACGCGCATCCGACGTGGTATGATGGGTTTGCGAGCATGGGGCCTGGGTATTGTCTCTCGACGGCGGTTTGGGGCGACAAGGGGTTGGATGTGAGGGAGGGGCAGTGGTCTATTATGTTTCAGTGCGAGGAAGACGTCGCTGTACCGGAGGGAGATATCGTCCCGCTCCGGCTTCCGCAGCCCCCGCCGCCGCCAGAGGAGAAGCCCAAGCCGCCTCGGCCAACGACGGCGTCGGTGTCGGACTCGGCGTGCTACATTCCCGGCCTTGGGGCCGAGGGCCACCCGCGCTTCATCTTCCAGCGACCGGCGGCAGACGTCTGCGTCGACGTGAAGCCCCGGCGTAAGCTAAAGATCTACCGCAACGCGCTGTGCCCGGACGGGCGCGAGGCGCTCTTTGCGCGGTTCGCGGGTCCGGGGTGTCGCGAGCCGGTAGACGTGAGGCCGGTGGACGAGAGCATGATTGCGACCAACGGGCCGGAGACGTGTTTGGAGATGGGGGGCAAGGGGGACCGAGCGAGCAGTTATACGTTTTGGTGTATGGGGGAGATGAGAGGAGGGGAAGAGGTCGAGGAGAGTTTGTTTCCGGATGATGTAGGGGAAGGGGAGATTAGGGTGCACTACGAGTTTGGGAACGTGAGGGGGAAGACGGCGGCGGTCAAGTCGGAGGGGGATGTGAGGAGGGGGTTGGTAGTGTATGGTTCGTTGGCTGTATTTGGGGTTGTTCTGGGGGCTGTGTTGGGGTTTCTTTACTGAGAGATGGGATGGGATGGGATTGGGACTAGGAGTGTGCTGAGCAGGAGGTGACGATGGTTTTGAGGTTCTCGCTCGTAAACTTGAGTCAGCTCAGTCGACTCAGTCGAGAGCTTCATCGGTGCGGCTGGGTCTGAGAGTAGTTTCTGCGTGAGGGAACTAAGCGACGTGTCTATGGAATTACGAATAATGCACAAATTGAATACAACAAATTTTCCAATCTTCATCGAGACCCTCACCAAAACGTCGTCAACCAGCGGTGAAGCCTGGTGATATTTTCGTTTCTCGTATCCTCTGGACCTGCATCACACCGTTCTCGTGCCACTAGAGCACAACATCCAACCTCGACTCAGTGCGTCCCAGACTTACGCGTTCGGTACGCATCTCCTAAAGACTCTTGACTGCTCGGCACCTCGCCTCGGCGATCGAGCAGATGTGCCGATATGAGGTCATGACGGACTGGAGATATTCGCCCCCCCCAAAACACCAACACCCACACACAGCTCTGCGCGTCCTCGGAGACTTTTGTTTGCTGCACGTTTAACCGAACGGTCCAACGCCAAACTTACGAGGGACTTTGTTTCGTGCGTCGTGGGATTTGCCTCCAAAATGCACGTTTCTTGCCTTCGTATAGGTAGAGTCAAGTCATGCCCTCTGCAGAAGCGATGGCGGGGCCCAACGGACGGCTTAAGGTCAGCAGCGCGTTGCTCCGGCAAAGATGCAAGGTCTTGGCCCGTTGGGGACCGTTGGGAGGCCGGGCTACGGTGCGTCCCGATCGCGAAGGGTCTCGCTGCACGGGGATGGTCCCTGCAGGTTTTGGGGGTGCACAAGGGACCTTGGGGAGTTGGATCAGGTGCTGGGAGGAAGCACTGCAGCAGGTCCGTTGGGTTGGTCGTCGATGTGCGGCTGCGAGCATTGAGGTCATGTCTATGAATATCTCTGCCGTGCCAATACGCAAGGCATGTTGGTAAGTATCCGCATGTACGCGGTGCCGGTCTGTTGGCAAGTGTCTCTGGGTCGGCACCCCGCAATGCATCGTGGCAGCAAAAGCCATAAACATGGATGCCATGCCGACGACGAGGTTGGGAAACACTCCAGCGCGGCCGGTGCGCGGAATGACGCTGCGAGGTGCGGTCGATCATCGTGTTCGAACCGTGACAAGACTCCCTCTGCAATGGTTCGGTTTGCCTTTTGCTCGTTTATGCGGTCGGGTGGGCTTCCTGGCCGCGGCCGAAATAGATGAAACATGGGAACCACTGTTTGTTTCTCTCGGGAAAGAGGACGCAGTCAGATCTAGGAACCAGGGCGAGAAAAGAGGTTGGGGTGACTTGTCAAGGCGTGGCTGTGCTTCTTCCTCTGGGACCAACCAGGAATCAGGAACCGACCAACGGCTCTTGACACACTCCAAAAGGAACGTCATAATGGACAGTGCTGTGCCTGGAGGCTGTGTCGTGCTCCCAGTCCAACGGTTAGGCATTGGTTCATGTCAAGTTATGTGCATTGGTCAGAGGGAACCAAGAGCTGTGCGCTTCGAGGTCTCGTGAAGGACTTTTGAAGTCCCGGTGACAATAACCGACATGCGCGAAAAGGTGACATGCACGACAGCCATGTAACAGCTAGCTACCTAGGTGCAAGAGCCCCCCCGACCACCCGGATGACTCGCAGACGGCAGAAACGGCGTGCATTGCTCCTGATCCACCGTCGGGACGCCTTTTCGGCGAGATGCACCTCGCGAGGAATACCGATGGCAAGTCAGCGTGTTGTGTGCGGCCTGTTGGTCGTGAAGGCATCGACAAGGCATTGAGGAGGATGCGAGGCGAAGCTGGAGTTAACCGAGTCGAAGCCGCTCGATGCTCACGACGAGAGCAACTGATTCTCGCCCGAACAGTGCGTGGCGTAACCCCAGGTATCACCAAGCACTCAATCTAGGTATGCCACTTGGTTAACTAACTTATAACTAAAGTGATCACCCGTTCGGAGATTTTGTTCGGAGTCAAAGTTGCGAGCGAGAAGCCGGGTTACCACCTATTGGCTACACAGTGCGGCCCTTGCTTTTGCTATAGCCGGGTCGCACCAACAGAGACGCACTTGGCCCTGAAAGAGGCCGCATTCTGGTCTTCACAGTGCGGATCTTTCTCCGCCTCCAAGTCATGGCATGGACTCTTCCCAACCCAACTCCCGCTCAGCCATGCTGGACCAGGCTGTCCCAACTGCCCGCTCGGAATCCTCTTTCTCTTCTCACGGCTGGAAGAATTTCCCTCAACATTTCTATTTTCAACCTCCTTCCCATCATCAACCTTCTTCCCGCTTCCTTACCAAAATCCCAAGGTGGAGAAACATGGCGTCGTCGTCTGGCAGTTGGGAGGGGAGGGGGGAAATACGAGATGCGTGCTACGTCACTCGACCGGGGCTTCCATGTTTGCCTCTGTATACACGCATCAGGTTATGGGGAGATGTGAGATGGCTGAGGGAGAGGCTCAACAACATGCTTCTTAGATGGTCTCGAGAGAAGTACTTAAGGTCGGGGTTGTTCGCCTTGGCTGAAGATTCAACAGCACTCACACTCACACAACTACCACCACCACAACAACAACAACTACTACTACTACCACTGCTACTACTGCTACTTACTTTACTCCCCATCCACTCATAACCTTCCTAACACCTCAACATCTCATCATCTCATCTACTCCCTCTACAACCACCACAATGAAGTTCTTCGCCACCATCCTCCTCGCCTCGGCCGCCATGGCCGCCCCCACTAGCAACCTCTTCCGCAAGGCCAGCGCCTGCATGACCAGCAGCCAGCACGTCGGCGACTTCGTGGCCGAGGACTTCACCTTCTCCTACACCGTCACCGACGCGGACGGCAAGAAGACGTACAACGCCAAGGCGGCCTTCAGCCTCAAGAACACGGCACTGAGCTACGAGGCCAAGTGCACGGGTCGCTCGCACTCGAGCACCTTTTTCGACGGCGGACTCGTGTACGAGTGCAACTCGGGCGACGACACAGCCGACGAGGCCACCTTTTCCTACAATCACAGCTCGGGCAAGCTGGCCATCACCCAGACCTGGCACTGCCTCGCCGACGGGGCGAGGTTCACGGCCGAGGGCGATGCCACCTCGGGCTTGACTTGCACCGAGGTCACCGACGGGAACAAGAAGACGGTCGAGTGCACCCCGAAGAACATTGACGTGCCCATCACGTCCATTAGCGCCGTCGCCTAAGGGAGATGAACTATCGGGTCGAGGGTGCGTCTCCGTCCTTATTCTTCTCCATGCCCAAGGGCATCTTTTAGGGATTTGCATTTTACTTGCACGAGCAAGCTTGGGAGGCGTTTCTCAGCGGGCACATTAACGACTACACCGTGACAACGGCGGATCAATGATCATGACATTCTTTCAGCGACATGAGATACCAGGACGAGGGGAAGATGGATGAACAGGATACGGGGAGGAACCTCAGGGAGGACCTCACGGACTACGATTAGACTTTTGGTTATTTAATGTGCATTCCATTTAACTGAACCATGCCTTCCTTCTGCTTTCTGTGATGAACGAACTGGTGGGGTTCAGTGAGATGCCAGCCGTTCTGAGGGCTTCGCCGCAAGGGTGGGTAAAGTAATAAATTCGCGACGTGGAGTGGCAGATGTCAAGTCGACGTTGCAGTACATCAAATCCAAGGGATATTGTGAGGTGAAACCCAATCTTCGATTAGAGTAAACACTTGGGCATTCCAGCCTTACCAAAGATTACTTATGTCAGCAGATCCTTCTTGTGGATGTAACAATCCGTTCAGAGGGAAATAAACTTCTTGTTCTAGCCTCCACCCCCCTCATTCATCACCCACAATCATCATCATCAACTCACATCGCCGTCTTACAAACATCTCATCTCACCCCAACCAAATGTCATCCACCAAAGAACAAGAAGCCCAGGCTGAAAAGGCCCAGGCCGAAAAAGCCTCTGGCCCCCATGACGAGGCCCCTCCGGCCTACGACCCCGTCAGCGGCCCTCCAAGTGAAGCCCACCCGGACAAGTCCCCCCAACCAGCCCGCCCAACCGCCGACTCCCCCTTCAACTTCCCCTCGGACGCGCCTCTCCCGTCCTACACCGAGGCCTCGTCATCCGCCACCGGAAGCGGCACCGGCCACCCCATTGCCGTGCCCCAAACCACCCCGGACCCGACATCTCCCCTCCTCGCCGCCTACCCGCCCTCCCTCCTCCGCTACGGCATCCCCAAAGAAACCTGGCTCTCCCTGCTAAGCACCGTCTCCGCCTTCCTCGCCGCCAAGGTAACCGACCGGGCCCTCCGGCACGTCGCCAACGTCGGCCAGCGCGTCGGGGAAGGCCCCCGCGACCTGTTCAAGGGCGTGTACAACCACGCCAAGGAATCCGGCCGGAGCATCGGCGCCAACGCCAAGCGGGGGAACATCCTCGGCGCCGCGGCCGGCGTCGTCGGCGGAGCCATCGGCATCCCCCTGCACGCGGCCGTGGGCGCCGCCCGCACCGTCATCGGACTACCCGGGAGCGCGGTGGCGGCTGCGGTGAGGAGGCCCGAGACGCCGAGGGAGAGGGCAGAGGCGTACTTGGGTGTCGTCAACGGGGATTGGTTGCACCGGAGGGGGTTGCATGCCGCGGTGATGGATTCGCAGGAAGTATCGCGGTTGTTGGGGGTTAATGTGGTCGAGGAGACGGAGTTGCGCGGCGGGAAGGGCAAGGACAAGGAGGAGGCAGAGGACGCCGGGGCAAAGATGAAGAGCTTGGCGGCGCATGCGGCCGAGCTAGACCTTGAGACGCCGGCGTCGCCCTTGGCCGTGGGACCCAAGACGTTGTGGGTGGTGGTGACGCATGTTGCGTCTGCAGAGTGAGATTGTACCTATCCGTATGTACGGAGACGCCTTATTGGATATGTAATCATGCACCTTTCACTTTGCCGCGGGAATATGTTCCGTTGGCTAATACAAAGCGAGACCGCTCGCTACCTGCGTATCAAGACCGATGGCATCCAGTCTCGTTGCGGCCGATGGTGGTCTAGGAAAACCCTCGGAGTTCGGCCTCATTGGATTGGACATGCACACAACGGGTATCATTCTATTTGTCGGAAGCCCTTGGATACTCGTCATATATCATACTTCCTCTAGTCGGAGCCCATCATCCTAGATAAACGCAACACTTCACAGCTCACGCGGCCATGGGACGAAGGCCGATGCAACGAATACCCATATTTGATCAGTACCTCGAGACCTTTCCTCGACAATGGACGTTGCCCGAAGCAATGAGCATCAACAATTCCCCCACGCATCTTTCCCCTCCCCCATCCTCTTCCGTCATCCATCACCGACCACCCAGCGAATCAGCGGTCCCACGTGTTGGCGGTGCAACGACCACGTGGAGACGCTTCCGGAAGTGTATGAGGGGTATCTCGAGGTCATCATGGCTGGCGCGGCAAGTCGAGAGGGCGTCTCGATCAATTAGGTGGGACAAGTAGGTAGAAATAGACTCGATTGAGAGCGAGTTATAAATGATGGACTGTGCCATGGAATAACTCAACTCTCTGCTCGTAACCCATCTTCACATCTCATCATGGACAAGGCTTCCCTCCTCACAGCTCGTATGGAGCTCGGTGTTTCCGGCAAGCCTCACTCCGATCTCGTCAGGTTGCTCGGTCCCGTCTTAGAAATCGTCCTTCGTTTCCAGAGCCTCACCCTCTTTCTATCCCTACGAGCTTACTTCGTCGCGAGCGTTGCGTGCATCAGCATCATCCACGCGACAAACGTGTTGGCCTGGAACGCTCTCTACGTGGCCAAGTTGGGGGCTTTTCACGGCGCCACCCTTTCACGCAAAGCGACCCTCGGCATTTGGAGGTCTAGAAACGTCCAGGCTCTGCGGAAGAAGCTGTTCTATGAGTTTGCCGTCTTCATCCTCGGCGGAGGCAACCTTCTCTTCATATTAATCTTCTGGCCTGGTTGGTGGCTCGTCGCGGGAGCGTCATGGGGTCTTTGGTGGTTTTTCGGTTGAGGATGATATGGTTGAGCATTTAAGTAACATTCGCCGGCATTCGAGACGGCGGCGTCCTTTCTCGCGACGGCTATTTCGAGCAGCATCGACGCCTCTTGGTTTGATCAACCTCATCGGGAAAAGAAGAAAGTGTTTCCGCCCGCGTCCTTGCGCACCTCTGTGGAATAATCCTTCTCTGGATCGAACTCTTGCCACATGCTCGCCGGGTAGATATGCTTGTTCTTCTCGAACCATCTTCGATCTACGACTTTCGTCAAGGTCGGATCATCACCAGCACCTTCGAGCGTATTGATATCAGGAAGCGCTTGAGCCGCCGCGGCTTTGAGGGCAGCTTTCGATGTCGAGGTGACGAGAGGGTCGCTGGGTTGCTCAGGGACACCGACAGGTTCTGGTGTCGCTCGAGGTTCTGCGCTATAGTCGAAGAGTCGATGGCCGCCTGGACCACGGATGTTGTTCATGGCGAAGAAGTAAAAGTCAAAATGCTACAACCGTTAGAAGGCGAAATATCGGCAACTTGACAGTGCGACTTACGTGTGGGATGATGACGGTTCCTCGGACCAGCATCAGATCGTCGACTCCAACCCGAGCCCACTCCCGTCGGGCGTTGGCCTTTTCTCCCACGCCCAACTCGGCACCGACCTTCCTACTCTTGTCGAGAAAGACCCAGATGAAATCGCCCTTCTTGACCCGGACCATGCCGCCCGGAATGTTGCTGCCGTCGTAAAACACAAATGGTATCGCAATCTCGGCTGCCTTGACTGCCTCTTGGATGGCCAGGTATTCGCGTCGCAATGCGTCTCGTTCGGCGGCTTCCTTTCGCAACGCTGATTTGGTCATGGATCTGGGCACGATCCCCACGGACGTATTCGCCTTGAACTTTGCGCCGTCGCTGTCGGGGTCCTGGGCATCGATTTTCGGCTTCGGTCTGGACTTGGCAGGTCCACTCTCCGCTCCGTCCTCCTCCTCGTCGTCAAACGACAGCAGCTTCTTGCCCAGCTTCTTCTTCTTCTTCTTCTTCACGGGACCCGCTTCAGGGCCCGCATCGCTGCCAGCCATGTCAGGAGTGCCTGTGAGGGAGCGATCTGGTGTGGACGTGCCTGAGTGGGCGGCCTCGCGAGCTTCGCGCTCTTGCTGCTCGAGAACTTCGGCGCGGCGTTTGCGGTAGTCGGAGAGCGCGACGAGACCGACCGTGTTTGTCGAGAGTCGCTGCTGAGTTGTTTTGTTTTGCGGCGTGAACCGCGATGAGTCTGGGTTCGACATTGTGGCAATTGGGGTGATGATGTAGGGTTGAGATGATGGAGCGACAGCTGAAAATGTTGTGTGGATCTGGAGGACGGTGCCATGGCACAGTGTGTGTGTAACGACTTAATTCTCTGGACTGTATTGACCGCCCAAATTCCCGCATTCAGCACAGTATCAATTGACTCATCTCAACCACGTTGCAATTTTGGGATCATCTCGAAAGTCATCCTCAAGGCAGAGCTTTCCCATCTCTCGTCGCCTGACCAACCAGTGAATTCGTAGTATCTTCCGCATACCTCTTGTATGCCAAAATGTACCGCTCCTCCGAACTCCAAGTGTCCTTGACGCTCTGCCTCTCCGACGTCGCATCATACCATTTCCACCATCTTGCCCACGCCTCGGCATCCTCTCCATGGGCTTCACGCGGGATTCCGTGTCCACCGGTCTTGTAGTGGTTGATCAAAAACAGCCGCTTGGCCCAAGGCGCCAAGCTGACGTCGACGAGGCTAAAGGTGCTTCCGAGAAAGAAGGGCCCCTCGGGGTCCATCTGAGCCACGAGCGTCTTGATGTGTGCTTGAATCTCGCTGCGGGCCTGGTCCAGGCTGTATGCCTTTTCGGGCGTGTGCTGTATGAGCTTGTAAAAGGCTGGAATGATTCGTGTGCTGACATGATCGATCCAAAGTCGACAGCGCGCGCGTTCGTAGGCATCCTTAGGCAGCAATGCCGGCCCGTACTTTTGCTCATCGCTGTACTCTTCATCCAGATACTCGCAGATAATGTTGCTCTCAAACAGAGGCTTATGCGCGTTCCCCTCGTCATTCGCCGGGACAGCCAACGTCGGGACCAGGCCTCGCGGGTTCATGGCAACGAATTCCGCTTCCTTTTTGTAAGGGTTGATCTCTACGTACTGATGAGGGATGTTCTTCTCGCAGAGAGTGATCCAGGATCGTTGGACAAATGGGCAGAACCAGCCTCCATACAGCTGAAGCGGGTGGTCGCCCGAGAAGCGCGCGGCGAGCCTGGCGGCAGCACCTGTTGTCTCCGCGGGGAGGGACGTGTCGACGTTGGCCATGATCAAGGTGGTGTGTTTTTTGGGATGAGAATCGTGAGTGCGCAGAGAAGAAAGAGAGACTGTCTCTTCCAGGTGAGGCGGTAGTATCAAGATATGACGTGACTGACGCATGAGAGACTGGAGTGACGTGTTGGTAGTACGCGGAGTGCGGGGTCGCTTCTCCGTCCCTACCGGCACGGATACACCGAGAAAAGAAATGCTATTCTACGGGATTCGATAGGACTAGAGGTTTCACATCCTATGGAGGTATGAGAGATTTGTTAGCAAGGTTGATATGGTTCCAGGTGCAAGGGCCACACAGGGCCTTGAATCAGCTGTGTGCCCGTCTTCCTACCCAGGAGCCCCAACATTAAAGTGTCATCAAGTGTGTTAATCTTCGGGATCATAAATACTGTAGTCCAGCTAAAATTTGTTGGGCCTCTGATATTACAAAGGCAGATACGTTCATCTTCGAGTCAACTATCGATAGAGGCATGCTACGAGCCCGGGCTTGCCCAACTCAACCCCGGACATGATGACATTGACAGGCCTAGTGCACCTCGAATGATTCACTCACCACGACCAATCCAGCCTTTCCCTAGCCCACATAGATGCTGAACCACGCCTCTGCTCATAATCCAAAGCTCATGCTTCCTAAACGCAACACTCACCGCCAAGTTCTCCCCGCCTCCAATGCGAATCGTGTCCAAGATCAACGCTCCCGGGATTGATGACATCCTCCCCTTGACCAGCGCCGTCGTCAAAGTACGAATGGCCTTGTTCAGGAGTCTCAGATTGGCCAGCCGCCGTTCGGGGGTGCATAGTAGTTCCGTTAGCAAAGTATCTGGTAGGTTTTGCCGAAGCCCGAGGATGAAAGGGAATCAAATCTTAGCCCTCGGTCGGTAAGCAAGCCGGCCATATCAACCTAAACGTTTCATTTTCACATACATAAGCGGACTTAGAGCCTGTGAACTTACATGTAAGTTGCCCTCTGGTTCGATTACTAAGTTATTGAACCCTATAAACGGCCAATAGTGGTTTTTGGACCACATCTTTTCCAGAATCCCGAGTTGAATCTTGACGAAGAGTCCGGTTTCGTTTTAGTTACTATTCGTCACTACGTACGTGGCATCTCGATATATGACACCCGTATACGTTGACACTTAGCAGTAAGAGGTTTCTCGTGATATTTCGCAGCGACGGCTATTATTCATATTGGGCACCTACTGCCAAGAATGAGTCTCATCGCCATTACCCGGAGGTCCCCATACTATAAAGGTCCTGGGGTTGAAGCGCGGAGCTTCGTAGTTCTGGTACGCGTGATGCCGAACGTATTCCACCTTTGCGTCGGGGCTTATGAAGTCCAGACACTCGTCCTCGCATGCGATGAAGTCGATCGTGTTGAGCAACTCCAGTCATTCCTAGCGTCGGTCAACTCGCTTAAGTACGTAGGAAGCAGTTGAGACAATCAAGTAGAATGTGTCGAGATGAAAGTTGTATTGTGACTGTTTCTTGATATCTATTATCGTATCCTATATGTGTTTCGTCAACCAGAACTTCAAGTTTCCAGTCTAAACCCATCAATATATCCAGCTTAAATCAAGGGATCTAAGTATCTCCCAAGTTCCTCAAGGAAAGAACAACCACGGCAAGATTTGAAACATGACGCCCACGGCTGACGAGCACATCAGTTCTGGCATACTCAAAGCCCAAGTGCCGCTTCCTCAATTCATGTAGCCGCCTTCCTGGCGTCCTTCAACTCCCAGCGCTCCTTGACAAGACTGGACATGGCGTCCCCCTTTTCAGACCCCAACCTCGCAAACCCCTTCACTACGCCCTCCCTATCCCCCACGCCCATTTCCTGGCTCATCTTGAACTTGCCATCCATCCGCGTGATGGTAATCTCGACGCCGATGATGGCCTTCTTGAGCAAGTTGACGTAGTTGGCCGGCGCGTCCGACACCTTCCACTCCACAGGCGCATCGCCCCCCGTGTAGCCCATGATGCTCGTCTCGGCAAAGTGGCTCAGGTCCTCCATCTGGCGCTGCAGGAACGCCGCGTCCTCCTCGGAGCGCGCGTCGAAGTAGACCCTCGCCTTGCCCCAGACCTGCGCGGCGGCATAGTTCCACGTGGGCACCACCTTGCCGCTGCCGAGCTTGGTCTCGGTGTAGAACTTGCTCGTGACGTAGTGCTGCACGGGCGAGGTGAAGGTGACGCTGACGTCGTGCTCGAGCACGTTGTCGAGGGACGGGTTGCTCGTCAGGCTGTCCATCATGGCCTTGCATTGCGGGTTCTGACGCGCCATGTGGCACCGGAGCCGGCCGAGTTCCGTTTCGCTCGATTCATCGTCAATGTCTAGTACGAAGGGGACGTGGCTCGTCTGGAGGAAGGGGTGGGTTGGTGATTGAATGGCCGTGGTGACGAGCCCAAGGGGGTTTTCTCGGATTAATTTTCTGAGAATCTTAAAGTCGGTCTCGACATGGTTTGGTGGAAGATGCATTATGGCGAGCTAATGAGAAATCTGGAGGAGGCAGAGAGAGAAGGGAAAGAAGAATTGAGACGGTTGAACCAACGAGGACGGATTCTTGAGGATTTATCATGTCATTGCTCCATCCCGCCTGATAAGAACACGAACAAGCCAAGGTGGCCCGCCAATCAGAGCCATTCTAAAGTTAAACAATGACTGTCGTCGCACGTGTTCTCCCGTTGAAAACGTGAGTAACGGCTTGGTTTTGGACGGGAGCGGAACCGGACCCGGGTCTGACTGAGGACGAACAACGACTTGGTGCATTGGTGCATGCGGCCTCGATCGGGACATTTTGCAGTCTAACAGTGAAAGTGACTGTCTAAAGATGTGCCCTAGTCAATGTGGGCACGTATAGAACGTGCGGCATTACTAACAAGTCGGACTGAGATAACGACGAGGGGATGGTGTTTCGGACTTTCGGTCACTCAGATCATATCAGTTCAATGGGTCGTTTGCCCGGGGCACTTCCGAGACGAGTCGATGTGCATTGTCGAGTTTCTGCTGGCATCATTCTGGCTTCCTTTGTCCCCCAACCCCGCACTCATGTCTCAGTGGGCGCGCCCTCAGGTCGAACTTGACACAACGGAATCTCCACAGCCAAGTAGCTTCCTGCGTGTCGAGTCCGCAATCGGAATGGCGCATCATCTGAGGCTTTGGAATCATTCTGGAGTGCGCGGGGTCTCGGAAATGCATGGCTCGAGGTGGATCGGGCAAGGAACATGTCGTAATAATTGTCGTTGGAGACTTGGAGTCGCCTTGGCGTATCGTGAGTTTTTGAAGACACATGTACAACACTAGATAACTAGTCCGTAGTCTGTGTCGAATTGCTTCATGTTTATAGTTATGCCTTCTCGATCAGGGTACAATAATGGTGATATTCCCTTGTCTCGCATACGCACACATCTCAGCTAAAATATTCATATCGGTGCAACCAAAGCTTCGCATCAATCCCAACTCCGGTCGCGCAGTGCAGTTTCCACTTCCCTCAGGTCTTATACCCGACCACGGTTCCCATTAATCTGTTTTATTATCACGGTCCAACCCTTCGATCCGTGCTCATTCTTCAAACCGTGTACATCAAATACGCGAGAGGGCATTGATTCAAGAGACCTAGTGGTCTCACACACGCCATATCACTGCGATAGCATTCGCCTGATTTGACGGGAATAGTCAAACTTTTCCCACACCATGCCGCTGAAGTTGTTTCTGAGCATGTAATCCGACGCGTAGGAGTAATCTCTCAGCCCGTCGATACCGTGTTGTTTGTGAATATCCAAATTTCGAAGAGGCCATTCTCTGCGCAATTTATCGCTGAGGCTGAGGAAGCAGAAGAAAGGTGCATTCTGGACATCTCGGTTCGCACGATCGGTTCATGATTGAAACAGGGTTCCGTTAAGATAACCCTTTGTGACCTCGGCAACCATGCTTTGGGTAATGTCATGGTGAAGCTTGCGCGTATACTGCGAGGTAAAAGGCATAAAGAGCCGGTGCGCCTCAATGAGGATCTCGTCAAACAACTCCCACTCCTCGCCCACCACCATCACCGAGCTGTTAGTGCTCTCCGAGTTTGCCGGCGACGCGCCCTCCTGCCGCCGCGGCCGCACCGTCCACGTGGCCCAGACGGTGATGTTCATGTTGGAGTTGCGGGCCTTGGCCCGGATGCCGTCGGGCGTGCACTGGAAGATGACCGGCCACCAAGCCTGCCTCGAGATGCCCGGTGCGAGTTGGCTGACCGAATGGACTTGGTAGGCCTGGACCGTGGCGTCCCAGGGGCCGAAGTTCTCGTCGCCTTGCAGCTGGTCCGGATTCGTGGGGATCTCCTCGAAGCCCTTGACGCACGCGTTGTGCCTCAACGTGGGAACGTACGTCTGCACGTAGGCAAGGACGACGCTTGGCGGGATGTTAGACGGGATGGGGATGGGGAAGTTTGCGTAGTGCTTTATCCGCATCTTTGATGTGTTTAATGGCAAAGTTGCTTATCTTGGCGAGAGATGAGAAGAGGAGTTGATGGGACCCAGGGGCTCATAATCCGCTTCCGTGGAATTGGATGGCGATGTGGCAGTGAGACGCGGCAGTCGAGGCACACTGGGAAACAGCCGCGACGGACCACACCGGGATGACGGGACCGACGATCTGACGATGTCGGCCTAATTTGTGGCCGTATCGAGGTGTAGGGTTGGTTCGGAGGTGAGGGGTTGGGGAAGTCTGGGGACTCCGGGGCCAGCAATTCCGAGAGGCCTAATCCGTAGTAAAGTTGGCGAGGCGCCATTCACGTGGTTTCAATGATCGTGCCGGCCGAAGAGGAATGGTCGAGAATTCAACAAGACGATTGTGGCTTGGGAATATTTTGTCTCGCTCCAAGACTTGAAGGAGGCTAGCGAGTGCTGAGAAGGCCGTCCATGGCCCGAAGGGGCAAGGAGGGGGTACAAGTAGAGAGTAGGTGATCAGCCACCGAAACGACTTGTAAATTGCACGGGTGCCTCTAGACAAAATTACCGAGAGGTATTGGGTCTATTCATACTGAACCCAGAGACTTGACATGATAGAATGCAAGTGTGCACAAAGTCCGTAGGAATCAGGATGCCCCATATTCACAGTCAGCTTACGACCTTACGTCACTCTCAATGAGGCACAATGAGCGATAGCACCTGTCTCGGGTTTAGGCCCATGGCGCGTGCAAGTGCAGTTTCTTGCATTTGCCGAGGTAACTAGGAGTTAATTCAATGGCTTTTGTGTGGTAGGAATGTTCCTATAGGGGTGTAAATACGAGGGTGTACCTCAATAGGCTCAATAGGGGCTTCTATCTGAAGAACAATATCATTATTACTACGAAATCTGCCAAATATTCAGGACTAAGCTATTCCAACAATTTGAGTCCTAGCCATGCCGTGCGGCAATCTTCTAGGGAGCCTCGGCCAGCTTCCTCGAAGAATCTTTATCCGAATCCCCTTGGGTATGCGCAGGGTCCTTAACGTCCACGCCCTCTGTGACGGGGGTTTGGCCATGCATGGAGTGCTTAGTGTGTTAGCGATTGTATTTTGATGGCACTGACTTGGAAACTTGATTACCTGAATATTGATCTTGGGGCCCTTGAACCACTTGTGGGCATCGACAAAGAACCAGATGATGAAGAGCAACATGGGACCAAACTATGACACGTTAGTGAACATGAAGTCGGCACCAGAAACCCCAAGAGACTCACAAACACGACGCATGTCCAGTTCATGCCCTCAGCCGTCAAGTCGCTACCGCTGTAGGCGGGGAAGCAGAAGATGGGCATCATGACCAGCGCAAAGGTGCACGAGACGACACCAATAGGCACGCTGAGCTTGCCGAGGTTCCAGGGGCCCGGGCGGAAGTTGTTCCCGACAAACACAATCTTGATGAAGACGGGCAGCACGAAAGCAATGTAGGCGCCGACGGCACCGATGGAGAAGATGGCGGCGATGCTGGCGTCGCCCCCGAAGAGGAGGAGCATGCACAGCACGCCGATGAGCGTGTTGAACCACACGGCGTTGACGGGGGTCAGCGTGTACTTGTTGACCTGCTTCAGGATCGGGCTCAGGGCGCCGTAGCAGTCGTCGCGGGCGTAGGCGAAGCACACGCGGCTGGCGCTGACCATGCAGCCCTGGCCCATGCAGAAGGCGCACACGATGGTCATGGCTAGCACGGCGACGGCGGTGTTTTCGGGGAGGATCTGGAGGAGGTACGCCGCCCATGGTTGGCCCTGGATGTGTTAGTTGGAGGCTACATGTGTCTATTAGTTGTAGTTGTTGGCTTACCAAGTCGCTTTCGAAGATGGCTTCGACGTCTTGGATCGTGTATGCAATCAGCGTGTTGAGGATGAAGCCAAAGACGGATCCCGAGGCTGCCGTCATGACGATGGACCGAGGTGTGGCAACTGCTGCGTTTGAGCACTCTTCCGCTAAGTGGAACGAGGAGTCTAGATGTCTAATAAGCTCAACCGTCTTTAGAAACAACCTCAGCCTCAGGGACTGCAAGAGGCCGGGACAACCTACCATAACCAGACATGGTCCACGCAATGGCGAGAAACGACATCATGACAGCCACTCCATCAGGGAAGTCGGTGAGATTCTCAATGCCCCAAGCGAATTTGCTCGGCTGGAACTTGGGGGTGGCCTTCGTGGCCGTCGGGATGATGATGATGGTGATGAGCAGGCACGCAATGTTGAAAACGGTGCCCACAGAGTTGAAGTTTGCGATCCAGCGAGTGGGCATGCTGCTCAGGCAAGATTGGATAATCAGAATGAAGACGGTCAGAAGGAACGTCTGCCAGTCGGTTGGCACGTAATCAGGGTTCTTGATGGAGCCGACGGCCAATATCATGCCGGCTAGATGGGTCAGTCAGTTGCGGTTAAAGAGGAGGCTGATATGCTCGGGCAGATTGGCCGTATAGGAACTTCGACTTACCACAACCGTAGCTCACACTTGGGGCGCCGGTGACCTGGACGAGCCAGTTTGCCCAGCCGGTGATCCAGGCGGCGAGAGGGCCGTACTTGGGACCTGCGAGAACCGTGGCGGCGTAGTACAGTCCACCCGAAGTCGGCATGCTCGATGCCAACTCGGCCATGGACATGGCGACCTATCTGCGTTAGACGGTGATCAAATAAAAGGCAAGAAATAGCTTACACAAAGAATAAAGAACACAGAGAGGATCCAGCCCCAGGTATTGGCGGCCGGCCCGGCTGCGAAGCATGAATATCTCATCGACAACACGCTTCTCAATCAATAGACATACCATATCCGAGGCCGTACCACATGGTCGTCCCGATACTCGGCAAGAGGCCCATGACAGAGAAACTGACGGCAAACGTGGTCCAGCCCGAAAACTCTCTCTTGAACTCCTGCTTGTAACCCAGCGCCGCCAGCGCGGCCTCGTCTGCAGACATTTCGGCAAGATGATCCGGAACATCGCCAGAGGTGAGCATGGACGTCACCGGCGGCGGCGCGTTGGATTCCTCGTCGAGTGCCATTGTGGCTTGAATGGTTCAATGTTGTCACTGTTGCGTAACTTCAAGTTGAAGCTTGGTCGAGTCTTACAACGTGCGGGAGCTGAAAGGTGCAACGCCGACAATGCCGCATGGGATAGTAGGCGAGAGAGGCTGTCTTGAATTGAAAATAAGATGATGACGCCCCGACGAAACGAAAAAAAAAATATGGCCGAAGTGAGATCCTGGCAAGGTGAGATCCGATTGCAGACAAGTCGAGGGGGAGGAGCACGAGACTCGTTTTAATGCAGCCAAGCTTCAGAGCTGCCGGGGAGGGGGTGTCACACTCGGGCAAAGGGTTTGGGGGAATCGGGCAACGGGGGGATCCAGCTGAAGCTCAGCTTCGGTTACGCTGCAACATCTTATACGTCCACCGAGCAGAACACATGATGTCTTCCCAAGTTGCCCCTTGGAAGCTCATCGAGTGATGAACCCACGTTGAAGAGCTGTGATAAGGCGCCGCGGGAGATAAGCAGGGATGCCCGCACGTTTGGTACGTTTGGCACGTCTTATCTGTTCGGCCTGTAAGATGCCAGCCCCTATCCCTGTTGCCGTAACGGAAATTGGCAGAGGGACTCTGGAAGTGCAGCCCGCACGAGCTGTTCAAGCTGGCTCGGACCAGTCGGACACAGTGAACCCCAGCGATGCTTCCACGGCTTCCCCCACAAACTGGCCCCCTAGAAATAGCTTGGCTAGGAGACGGACTCTGATTCCCTTATCTGGTGGTTGAGTTTACCCCAGGTCGACACCCTTCAAAAGGCCGTGCAGAGGGCAAATGCACCATATTGCCCGGAAGAGGAAATGATATCGGCCATATGTGCGGAGATTGTTCCGCGACGATAAGACGCGTTTGGGAGAAAGTGAAGGCTTCCTAGGGCTGGAATTGGCAAGTGAATGCGAACCCGCCTTTTTGGTGTGACGGCTAGCAACGAACCGGTTTAGCAGTAATGTCACTGGCAGGTTATATCCGTAGACGATATCGCGAATTCCCGTGATGCTGTTTCATTATCTGTCGTTATGTACTACAATTTCTTCTTATTTAACATCTTTTTCCTTCTTATCCTTCTTATGCTGACTTGGCAGCAGCCTCCTCCCGCTCCTTGATACCAGCCCGCACGCCGGGGATGATGTATCGTCCATAATCGATGGAATCGTTGAGGTTGTCGTAGCCGCGGATGGAAATCAGCTCGGCGCCGAGATCGACGTAGTCGAGGATGGAGTCGACGACGGTCTGGTACGAGCCGACGAGGGCCGTTGACGCACCACGAGCATTGGTGGCGGTGACGGTGGGATACCACAAGGCACGATCCTGCACCTCGCCCTTCTTAGCAATGTCCAGCAAACGCTGCGAGCCGACGTTCTGAGGAGGGGGAGCGTTGGGAGGGACCTTGCCCTGGCCCTTTGCGCGGTTCTCGGTGAGCAGGTCCAGCGTGCGGTGTGCCTTAGCCCACGCCAGCTCCTCCGTCTCGGCGATGATGGGTCGGAACGTCACCCAGATCTTGGGGCGGTCGTCCTTTGCCCTGCCGGCCTTGTCGGCCTCGGCGTAGATGCGGTCGATCTGCTCCTTGGTCTCCTTGAGCGGCTCGCCCCAGAGCCCGAAAATGTCGGCCAGGGCGCCGCCGATGCGGTACGCGTCGTCCGAGGACCCACCCACCGACACGGGGATGGTGCCGTTGGTCGGCTGCACCTGGTTGCTGAAGTCCTTGAACTGGTAGTACTTGCCCTCCCAGTCGAAGGCCTCGGTCGACTTCCACGCGCGCCGCAGGATCTTGATGTACTCCTCCTGGCGCTCGTAGCGCTGCTCCTTGTTGAGGAAGTCGCCCTCGCGCTGCTGTTCGGCGTCGTTGCCGCCCGCGATGAAGTGCACCACCACGCGGCCCTTGCTGAGCTGGTCAAGCGTGGCGAGCGCCTTGGCCGCCACGGTGGGATAGAGCGTGTTGGGGCGGAGCGCGATGATGACCTTGATCTTCTTGGTCACGGCTGCGATGGTGGCGCCAATGGTGAAGGGGTCGAACGAGCCCGACCCGTAGGGGATCAGCGTGTAGTTGAAGTCGTAGTCGTCCAGGCCCCGGGCGTAGCGAACGAGGAACTCCGGGTCGAGGCCGGCGCCCGGGATGGGCTTGAGCTCCGTCGAGGCGTTGGGGAAGGTGACGCTGATGAATTCGGCAGGCATTTTGGATGATAATGAGTTAAATGCTTGGATGGCTCTTTGTTTGATGCTCCAACTCTCAACTCGTTTCTATCACGACGTCTTTATATCTCGACTCGAGTCCTGCACTATTCAGACAAGACGGTTACATATTATTAATCTCCACAATTGCGAAATATTGCGACAGCTCGTGGAGGATCACGCCTTACGCCCACCAGAGTTGCACTACCGATGTCGGCCGAAGGGGTTTAGATGTGGTGAATTGGCATTGAAGAGGAGGAATTGTTCGATTGAGTCCGATATTCTAGAATTGGACGTGGGAAATTGTTCTTCAGCTTCATCCAAGTCCATCCCCTTAGTTCTACGCTTTGGCGAAGCCATAGAGAAACACCAAAACATCTTCACAGCTCCCATTCATCCCACCTGGGAGCCCCTCCCTCGGATCCGGACCCCAAACCACTGGCACCCTCCCCAGTCCATCTGATTACCCCGCTCCAGGAACCATTGGTCCCGAATTGCGTCAGATGGCGAATCATCCGTTGTCTAGTTGGACCCGGCGAGCCCCGGCGCGGGTCGACTGCATCCAACGGCCCCCGAAGACCACCCTGAGGACTCATCATTGGACCAGAGTGCGCAATCGATCCGGGTTTAACACCATCTGCCGACGACGAGCCGGTGGGATGAAGTGATAGCAGTTCTCCGGGATCGCGACTCGTGGGGGACGATGGCGATGCTAAAGTCCGCCCGGAGCCTAATTATAACCTCACCGTCCACGTTATTGGGGCTCGATACCGAGTGGGAGGTGGGATGGGAGCTGTTCTGCCTATTTCGTGCCATGCTCGCACTCTGACTGGTTGGTAGTGATTGTTGGGCTTGTCTCAAGAAAGTAAGAGTGAAATTCCATTGTATGATGTGTAATACTAAATCATACTATTCGAGTGAGAAAACATCCCACCGACCTCATCCTTCGACGACTTGTCATTATCCAATTTGATTTTCCCCTTCTCGCCCTCGACCGGCCGCAATGCCTGAGCCTTTCCCCCGAGATGCCTAGATGACGAATCGACGAGCAAAGCTCACGAAACGTCAACCGCATCGAGCCCTAGTTGCTACGCCCATCCAAACTCGCTCCTCGCCCACACCCACTCTGGATCATCCTTGGGCACGTCAATGGAATCCAGCGTCACCGACGACTTCGTCTTCTTGAAGGCCTTTTCGATCTGTGCCTGCGTGGAGCTGGACTCCTCGCTGGAACTCCGCGGCAGCGGCGACAGGTACACACTCCGCAGCTTGGGGAACTCGGTCGTCGCGTGCTGGCCCAGGTGGATCAGCGGGCGGCTGGCCGAGATGGACGGGCGGTACACGATGAAGCTCTCGATGGATGCGGGCAGCATGTCCGTAAAGGCCAGCAGCGGCCAGCAGGCCAGCTCGGCCGGCTGCACCACGGACCGCCCGTCCACCCGGAGGTACCGGAGCTGCTCCATCTTCTTGAGGCTCACCATGCCGTAGCGCGTGCGCGGGCCCGTGTTGAACAGGTCGTCCGCGCCCGTAAAGTCCATGGACACGCGCTGCAGCGTGTCGGCCCGCATGAGGATCGCCTCGGACGCCTCCCGCGGGAACACCTGGTCAAAGTCGTCGTTGAGCGAGCCTCCCGGGTGGTACAGGAGGGTCTGGAGGTTCTTTGCGTTGCGCAGTAGGTGGAAGAGCGACTTGCGCCGGATGCGGATCGACTGCAGGTGCAGGGTGACGAGCTGCTCGTTGTTGGTCGGGTCGAGCTGGTAGTCGATGAAGAACCACGATATCTTCATGTACTGCAGGCGCGGGGCAGCCGCGAGCATCACGTTGGTCACGTCGGAGCCCGGGTCCAGCTGCTGGTCAAAGTTCTCAATGGTGAGCTCGGCGAGGTGTGGGAGCGAGCCCGGAGGGCAAAAGGGGTAGTCGAACTTGGTCTCCCACAGCGTGCACAGCGAGAGCCGGTGGACTTGGGTGATTTGCGCGAGGGAGATGGCCGACAGGGCGACCGAGGGGCAACACTCGAACAGCTGCTGCCGCTTGAGTATGTCCTCCTGCTTCCACCACCGATCGGCGACGCGAAAAGGCCGCCCGTTGGCGCTGGGATACTTCTTCATGACGGCGTTGAAGAACTCGACGTCGTCTTTTGGGAGCTCCCAGTCCTTCAAGAAGGACCAGCCGCCGCCGGCGTCAAAGATGCGGACCCGGCGGGCGAGGTCGGGCCGGCGGCAGAGGGTGCGTACCAGGGACATGAAGCCGCGGATGGAGGGCACGGGGTAGTGGAACATGACGGGTTGGGCGATGTCTCGCATCACGGAGCATGTCCGGCTGAAGCGCGAGAGCATCTTGCAGAAGTCGTGGTTTTCCGCATTGGGCTGGCAGTGCCGGCGCGTGTTGCGGACGCAGTGAGGGCACATGGTGCGGCAGATGTCCTGGAGGACTTCTACTGGGAGGTCGAGGAGCAGCATGGTTTTGGTTTGGATGGAGCTGAGCTGAAACTTGGAAGTGACGAAGTCGGTAGATGGATGGCAGGAGAAGCAATCTCTTGGAGAGAAGCATGTCCGGGTGGCCTCGCCCAGGAGGGAGCCGATTCACCAGACGCTCTACTCCCCAGTTAAAACCTCGGCGGAAGCTCGCTTAATGTGACGGTGTGACATGTAATTACCAGAGGCTGGTCTGGTTTCCGTGGTGAAACCAGAAGAATCGCGTCGTACAGAGTGCTGGCTTCGTGGCGATTCATCCGGATCGATCCGTAATGAGGACGTGCATATGCATGCAAAGGCTTGCGTGACGGCTCACAAGTACGCCCATGGCAGATTGGGGGCCAGATGAGAGTCACAGGGGGCCGTAGGGGAAAGAATTAAGACACGTCCATGGTCTAGATCTCCGGGATGACATCCAGCTCGGGTGGTTATATGCAGAAGTGTACTTCCATCGAGTCTGTGACAGCCGACAGAGACCGTCAGGCGACCAAGACTGTTCGGCTCGGCAAGTACTTCAAAGCGCCTCTTACTACACGACCGACACTCCTCGCTCGTCGACCAATGGCATTGGGATGTTGCAGACGGCTTGCACAAAGGTACCGCCGTGCCATCTGCTGTGTGTCAACACGAACACCACGGCATGCGCGGTTTGCTGGCTGACGAGGTGCGTAAACGGACTCATCGACCTGTAGATTGTCTTCATCATGTCTGACAGGCGTGGGTGTGCAACCGAGTTGCTGCTGGCTGTGCCGTGTCGAGACGTCTCTGCCAATCGTCATGTGTTGCAGCTTCAGGATGCGGTCCCGGCTGTTCTGATCGAAGGAGATGGGTACTCGGCTGGAATTGGCAGGTCCAAGGTGACTACGGATAGCTACCTGACCAAATGATTGTTGAGAAAGGACAGGAGGGACCTCTAGTATGGCTCATTACAATGGCCAGGCCAATACTGCATCGTTTCCAGTGGCTCCTTTCCCACTGGGGCTGTCAAGGTGAATGGATACGAATGCACGGCGAACTTGCTCTCTCCTTCCTCAATTAGCCTTTATAAATGGCAGCTTGCTTTGACCCAAACCCAACCCACTGACGATGTTTGATAATGGCAGCAACTTGAAGAGACGTTAAGTTGGAGCATACCAAGACCACGACCCGATTTTGGTGGACTTTCGTGTAGTTAATTCCATTGCATTCATTCCCCAACCGCTCGCCAAGTCAAAAGCCTAGACCCCTCAGAGCTCTGGCTCTCAGGTTCCCTCAGTCCGACCGTGAGCATACCTTGCAGCACGTGCATATATTCATGTACTAGAAGACCCCATCACTCCCGCTGGATGATAATCTTTACTTCTTAATCTTGTAGTGAGGAGTTACTCGACCGCAAATAACTAGCTAACATGACCAAGGTCCTAAATGCAGAAATCATCGATCGAAGTCCAACATGAAATTCGTCGAGCGCCTGAGAAGACAAGGCAACACAAGACTCCACTCTGATATTGTTCTTGTTATATAACAGAGATTTAGATACATAATTTTCCTCAGCAGTGGCATTTCGTTACGAGCCCACGGCAAGGCGTTTATACTGTCGATCTCGAGGCCTCCTGGTTGAACTTATAAACAGAGGTCGAGCTTCGATGTAGTTATTTATAATTCAACTTGCAAAAAAACGGGCATTTCAGCCAAGGAGAGCTACCCTCCCCATTTCTCTTAATTATTTGCTGTTGTATTTTCCCTTCCAGCAGGGAGAATCGGCTTGGCAAACTTGGCTTTGACACCCCGGATGAACTTGTCCGTCAGCAGCTTCTTGATGATGGGCTGGCTATTGTGATGTTCAAACGCCTCCCGCCCCTTGTAGTGCTCAAAGAAATGGAATACGTTTGGATCGTCCCCGTCTCGAGCGAGGCAGTAGTAGACAATTCCAGGTTCAAACGCTGAAAGCCGCGTCGTTTCGGCGTAAACAGCTTCGAGGGCATCGGCGTGCTCAGGGTATGCGTATACCTGAGCTCGTAGGCCAGGTTAGACTTCGGGATGGGCAAGATGAGAAAGCTGAGAGAAGTTATGCAGACGTACTGTGCCGTAGACGCAGAACTCGTCTTCTGGAATTGGGGGCATTTCGGCTAAGAAACCCTCTTCGTTGTCCTTGCTAAACATTTTGGGTCTTGGGGTTTAATTGGCTGAAGAATAGATACGATTGAATACCAAGGCTCGAATCTTGTATAGAGTACCTAGAAATTGAAATGATAGCGATGAGATGGTCAAGTGGTGTAACTAGGGGTTGCGACGTGGTTCACCGTGAATGGCGTCATTGCTCGATATTGGCCCACCAGAGACTAATGCACCTCAGTTTTCCTCCTCACAGGGGTATTCACCCAGGAGATATCGGCTTCAATGGATAAATACGGCGTGCTCCCTTGTACAATCTGGCTTTCAGCTTCAAAGAATAATACCGCAATGAGACCATATTTCATCCAACAAATTCTTCATGGCAGGTGATAAATGTCGTCGGTGTCGCCTTTCGCCATCAAGATGGCTGAGTGTTCTTGCCTCTTACACGCGTATCGTCCAGCTGCGATCGGACTTGGCAAAGGCTTGGCTCTTGTCGCTGCGAGTGCCTGGTGATCTGTTCGGTAAAGCCGCCCACTTGCTAATCCAAACAGGGCAAGTGCTACTGCTAAGCCACAGGGTAAGGCGCACTCAGCGCCACACGGGCCACTCCAGGCACATTTTCCAAGAGCGCTCACGTGACTCCCGCATCCGGATGCTCGGCTCAGTGTGGCTTGTGCCACTGCGCCTGATGCATGACGTGCGACCCATGCTGCTTTCGTATCAGCTGAGGAGGGGAAAGAGAAGAGCGAGGGACGAATCCTTTGGACGGCGTGTCGAGGAGGGGCTCCGGCTAACCAGCAAATCGTAAGCGCTATGGATGCTTCCGTTGCTTATTATAAGACGGCAGCTTGCTCCTCGGTCAGCTGCGGCCATATTTCCCCTCGACATCCAACCTCGAAACGGCCTTGCAAAACGCCCTGAGAATCGCCCAACAGTCTCTCCATCACACACACGCACATCGAAATGTCATCGCAAGACTACTACGGCGGAGGCGGCAGCGGGTACAATCCCCCGCAGCAGCCTAATTACGCCAATTACGGCCAGCAGGGTGGTGGCCAGCAGTCGTATTATCCCCCTCAGCAACAGCAGAACTACGGCCAGCAGCCGCCCTACGGTCAACAAGGAGGCTACGGGTACGGCCAGCAGAACCCCCACCAGGTATGTCCGCGATATCCGACCCTTGATGCACGTCGCTAACCCATCCGTCTCCAGCAGAACTACTCCCCCCAACCTCCCCAGAACCAAGGCTACAACGCCCCTCCCGGCGGCTACCAGGGGGGCCCTCCCCAGCAAAACTACGGCGGCCCCCAGCAGCCCAACTACTCGACACCTCCTCCCGGCCAGCAGGGCTACGGCGCTCCCCCCGGGGGCTACGACAACCGCGGGTACGCGCCCCAGCAGGGCCAGTACCAGGACCAGAACGCAAACTACGGTGGCGGGCAGCAGGGCTACGGCGGCGGCGCGCCCGGCGGCAACAATCAGGGCCAGCCGGGCCAGCCGGGCCAGGTCGGTCCTGACGGCGAGCGAGGCCTCGGCGCCACGTTGGTGGGAGGAGGCGCTGCGGCGTGGGCCGCGCACAAGGCTGGTGGTGGCATGCTGGCCGGTCTTGGTGCCGCTGCTGCCGGTGCGATTGGCGCCAATGTGCTGGAAAACAAGTTCAAGAAGTGAGTATCTACCATCAACGCGGCCTGTACAGGGCAGCTGCTAACACCCCTCCAGGCACAAGAAGCCCAAGCACCACAAGAAGTACAAGAGCAGAGGTGGTGATAGCTCCAGCAGCAGCAGCGACTCCGATTAATGATGTCACGATGACGGCTTAGGAACCTTTTTCGATGCTTTGGGAGGCAGATTGCGATTGTCTTGAATTATCCACGTAGTGTTGGTTCAACTGTCTATTCAATTTAGTAAAATGCACATTCAAACATTTCCTTGGTACATTAACAAACATACACTTTCGGTCCTCGGTTTACCAATACCTGCTAGTCCCCGTTCACATGATCACATCTCTAGTCACCGTCCCCCTCGCCCATCATGCTGAGGGCATTCATGATCATGCCGAAAATCTTCAAGTTTTTCTCCAGGTCATCACTTTCTGTCTTGACTAACTTGTTCTTGGTGGCCAAGTCATCCAGCTCCTTCATCTCCTTTGTGTTCGCGTCTTCACATGTCATACGCCCAGTCGATCCTCGTACACTCGTGACTCCGCCACAGTTCTCAACAACATGGACTATAATGGACAGTCCTTTGACTTAAGGCATCTCGTATCGGATCCGCACTGTCTATCTTCGGGCACACTCTCGTACACCTCGATATGGAGTCGAAGCGCGGCACGTCATCGATGCCCGAGCCGAAGCTCCAACCGATGTCGAGTTAATTGAAGAGGAAGCTAATCAAGGGATGAACCAAGAGGTCTCAAGTCTCCGGCATATTATGGATGGATGGCCATACTGTGGAAAGGGCAATGCCTATACGAAGGAAGGGGAAGTCAGACATACACAACACATACAAATTGATTGCGCGATTAACAGTGCACAAGAAGCTATTCAACAGGAACAGCCTCTCTTATTATGCCTCTTCGAGTGCCGTCTTAGCACATACGACCATAGCTCTTAGAAAGCACTGGGTCCCGTCCAGTTCTTGTCACTAAAACATTAGCCTCTAATAATATCTATAGTTAGAGAAAATAATTAAGGTAAAATAGTATTATTAAAAGCTAAAATAGTATAAAGGTTTCCTCCTATCTAGAAGCAAAGGTATATGTAACGGTCCGGATCAATTCCCAAGGGATAAATCAGGAGGGCCTGGTTTATGTTGGCAGATAGAATAGGGCGTTACGGTTGTTCTGAGCAATGAGAGTGTTACGTCGCTTGATGTGTCAATCACAGGAGGTGGAGGGCGGAGGTGATTGAGGTAAAGCAGTTTGAATTGAAAGCTGAAGTGGCTCGGGGGCTACTTCCTATGGTAATGACTGTGGTTTAAATACTATCTGGTTGGGGTAGGAGCGATGGGAGCGATGGGAGCGATGGGAGCGATGTCTACCGTTCCAATCGTTCGTTCCTGTCGGTCCTCCGTTGATTGGTCGGGTGATGTGGGGCCGATGGCTGTGCGCTTCTAACCCATCTGGGTTCTGCCGGCCTAGACCGCTTGGTCAGAACATGGGCCGTGACAGTATATATAGTTCCTTAGATTATAATAGCTTATAAGGGCAAGTTTATAATCCCTAGTAATCCTTCTATTGATTATAGTCGGATTATAACCCAGCGGTCACGATCCCTTATGATCTATCCTTATTAGTTGCTTGGAATTCGCACTGTTGTGGCGTAGTTGGATTCTGCCTGTCTAGACTGCCTGGTTTGGCTAAGTGGTGCATGGGTCGTGACATAGAGGGCAACGCTTATTGGTTAGTCAAGTGGGTCCTTCAGGGTTCTGCCGTGGTTGACCGCCCGGTCCCACGGGGTCTCGGCCTAGGCCGTGACAGGCTAGGAAGAGCTCACTAGCCTTACTACGTAAGGAGGGACATGCGGGTTCACAAATACCAGTCCTTACGAAGACGTGCAGGCCTCAGGACGTGCCTCCAGGACCCGGGCACATATATGTCAACGCGAGAAGACACCTAAAGATTTTCGAGGCAAATCGAGGGCTCTTGGTTTAGTTATATAAGCTTCACCGTTGATGGCAATATCTTGTCCCACGGTTCTACTTTTGGACCCGTCGTCTCTGTAGTGTGGAAAATTCCGATGCGTTGGAATGTTGCAACACCGCCATTGCACGTCGACTGGGGAGCAGGGGTGACTAGAATACCGGCAGGACACGCCGGTTCGGGCCATTTGCCAACTTCATCTTCCGGGTCGGGCGCGTATTCGCATATCAGGGCGACGAGGAGCGCTCGCACGTCGTTGAACTGAGCAATCTCCCCCACGGGCGGCGGTTTGTAGGATCCATCAATCCTTAATCCCGAGCAAGTGATGGAGTCGAGCGACGCGTGGGCAATGACTTTGTCATGCTCGTCCAGGGCGTCAGCATAGTACCAATCCTCCGGATCCCCCTCTCTCAGCTTTAGGCGCACGGGTTTCAAGCACGCAGAAAGAACGACCCATCCTCCGCGCACCATACCATACGGATCCCGCCCGTCCAGCTCGACATGAGCATCTCTCAGCAATATCCGAGACTTGACGGGCTCCTCCACCTTCGGCATCATGCCCACCAGGCCGTCCCACGACGCCCAGCTCCAGGTCGGCGCCCTCCA
Source organism: Thelonectria discophora (assembly GCA_911649645.1). NCBI lineage: Eukaryota > Fungi > Ascomycota > Sordariomycetes > Hypocreales > Nectriaceae > Thelonectria > Thelonectria discophora. The sequence goes on from CAJVRK010000012.1 coordinate 4,332,466, forward strand.
CGCGGGGGGCTTCGCGGCGTCGCTGTCGGTGAACCAGAGCATGCCACGGTGGAACTCCCGCCGCCAGATGCCGGCGAGGTACTCGTCGCGCAGCGCTTGTCCGAACATGCGGGCGAGGCCGGAGAGGGCGGGAAATTTATCACGGCCTTTGGTCAGGCCGCGTTCGGCGTACATGACTAAGAGGTTTTCCCACAGGTAGTACCGCTTCATCGTAGCGTCTGCCGTGGGAGAGGGGTCGAGAAACTTGTCCCATTGTCGAACGTTGGTGTATGTCACGGTGTCCTGCTCGAGACAGCGGTGCGTCTGACAGCGGTAGAAGGACGCAGTATCGGTGAAGTACAAGGCTCGGCGAGACATGATGTCCTCTTGATAGGTCCAGGCTCTCTTGTACCAAGCCGCCTTGAACATGTGATGAGGGGTATCGGCTTCCCAAGTTCGCGCGACGCCCAGCGAGGAAAGTAAGTAGTGACCATCTACGACGACGCCATTTTTACGCGACCGAAATGGTATTTCGGCGAAAAGATGATCGTTTTGGCGGGTGAGGAATCCAGAGTGACAGGACGGTCCCCCGGCGACGACGGTAAGGTGTGCGTTTCGATACACCAAGAACATGCGCGCGGCCTCGCCTTCCCAGTCCGCGTTGTCGTCCTGCACGATGCAGAGCGCATCGATCCAGAGATAGCGTACGCCAAGCTTTTTTGCGAGCGTGATTAGGTCTTGGAACGTCAGCGGCATCGAAGACAAGGCTATGCCGCTCTGGTGCGCCTGGAGTCTGGCCTTGGTCGTCGTAAGCTGCGGCTTCTGCTGCGAGGGGGGACCCCAGCAGTAGCTGAGAGCGATGTACTTGGTGGATGCCGGCATCGAGGCGGAGAGCACGAGGCGGGGTGGCACCTGAGGCGTGTTGGTGATGTCGATAAGTCGCGTTGGAAGTCCCTGTAGACGTGTAGATGCGTTGCTGGTCGGCTGGCATCGTGGATGGTTGGATTCGCAGTCAGAAAGCCAACCGCGGAGGAGGCTGAGACACGCAGGGTCGAGCGCATGCGCCGCCGGTCGTCGGAGAGAGATTCCAAGGTGCTGTGCCACCGAGTCTAATAGATGCACAATGAGCTGGATGTTCTTCGAGTGGATCGCACGTCGACTTACCATTTCCCCCGTAGATCCAAGCGACAGTCTCCCACGGCGTGCTCCAATCCTCATGATCAAAGAGGAGGTTCACTCGATACAAGCCATCGTCAGAAACCTCGTTCCGATAGTCCACCGATCCCAAACTTGACACCGCGAGATCATCCGCACGCCTGACCAAGGCATTCGACCCCAAGCGAACAGCGATGACGGAGCCCTTCCTTGCACGGCCGAGCTTGTTTTTGCGCACGAGAGGCATCTTTGTACGAATAGTCGACACCAGGTAACCGCAGAAGCTGCACCCGGAATTGGCCGACGAGGTGAAGTCGGGGAGGTCTGGGAGCGTGTCCCTTCTCTCCCATCGTGCGTCCGGGTTGTCGCGACTTAATGCTTCTGCTAGGAGCGTCCCTCTTGCGTCGTCGAAGGTGAGAGGTTCGCACTCGCTGCAGAGGATTGAATGCATCCTCATGTTTGACAGAGGTCGGTTGTTTGCTGGAGCGCGATATTGGAGGAATATGCGTGAGTGAAAATGGATGTCTGCATGTCGGCCTCACTTTGTAGGTCGTGAGAGGCAGCGTCAAGCGGAGGCCGAAAGTGGAGAAAACTCAAGTGCTCTGCTCTTCGAGTGCAGCAATTTTCAAGCTTGCACTTCTTACTTCGCGGCCGTTATTTTACACGTACCTACCTAGGTACGTGGAGTTTAATATTAGCGAGAGATGAGCATTACTAAACTCTCATAAATCATTATTTTCCATTTTATTGCGTTCTATCTTCCCTCACTAGCCGCCTCTAGCAGGTGTTCGTTCATGGAGCTGCTAAACTGAGCCCGCTTAGAACGGCTGTTAAGGCAGCTCAGAAGTTAGCCTGGACATAAAACAGAGGTTAAAGAATCGCAGCCGTTAGCATAAAAGGCAAGCCAGCAAACATGAGCAAATTCTGCAGTATCTAGAGCGGTAGTTACTATAATTCAGAATCGGGAGCACAAATAGGACTGCGTTAACTACAGATGTTCTCCCATTTCAATAGGTTGTCCATCCTGTCGCTGCAGCCCTAATTTTAGTCGGGCACCCAGGCACAAGATCCCCGTAATAGAAATCCAATCGCTGGGGCCTTTTTTTATACTGGACGGATCCCTGTTGTACATCGGACTTGGCAGTATCAAAACTTGGCCTTTGTGCTCCCATCTTACCCTTTTGTTCTGGCCTCTTGGGAAAGCTGTGACATTCCTCGCGAGAGTGGGCCTGTGTCTCAACTTTAAGCGAGAAAGTTGAATCCGATCTGATGAGATTTCCAACCCTAGAATACTAAGACATACTAGATGCAGAGTCAGCACCGCCGCAGTAGAGATTAAGCTTGTTCATAATACTAAAGTTGGGTTCAAGTTTCCAAACGTGGCAGTGAAGGGGATATAAGAGAATTGTTGATTTATCGTTGCGGCTGTAGCAGTAAGCTGACGTGTGAATCTGGCACTTCTTCGATAGGGATGTACTGTGACGTGGTCAAGCACCAGTTGATCGACAAGCGTATCATGTAGATGAAATGTGCAACGACAGTACAGCCCCAACAAGGCGTTTCAAAGCGACCATTAAATAGTAACACAAGACTCATAAATTAATGTGCCTGCCACTTGATCCCCCGATTGGCGGCTGCGGTTACGCAGAGATGCATCACTTGTGCGGATATCGAGCAGCTCGATGACGAATGGCTTGCATAGCCACCTCGCACATTGGGAGGCGGTTCACAAATGCGCAGAGCTGTCCGCTATTTGAAAATGAAGTTCTCTCCGCATACTTCTAAGCTCAACGCCATCATCCATCCATTCTAAATCTTGCGTCTTGGAGACCTATCATACAACGACATGGCTGAATCACATCCGAGAGTCTCCGAGTCGACCGATATCGACGACCAAGGGCAAGTTCCAGGCCAAGAAGACCTTACAGACACCACGACTCTGATGACGCCTGATGTTGAATCCAATGCTTCGACCAAGCAGGGGCAGCAGCATGAACTTCCCCCAAAGTTTCGGGCAGAGAGGCCGGGAGTGATTGGCACATTAACAGATTTCACCTGTGTTATTATCCCCCTTGGGACTCTCATCTTTGCCATAATTGTAATACGTCAAAATGGGAAAGACATTAATGCCGACTACACTACGTACATTAATATTATTACGATAGTAAGTGAGAATCGCTCTCATAGCATATTAAATAAGAACTAAAACACTAACATCAAGTAAGCTATCGACATTCTTCCCCGTTCTTTTTGCGGCAATCGTTGGACGCCTAATCTTCAAAGTATCCCGCTGGAAACTGGAACAAGGAGCAACAATGGGGACACTGGAGCAGTTAATGGGAAGCCGCACCCTTGGTGGGACCATTATTACGCTCGGCGAGCTTCGCATCGTCAACCTCGTCGGCGTCCTACTCCTTTTTGTTTGGGTCTGGTCGCCCCTCGGAGGTCAAGCCTGGCTCCGAATGCTCACTTCTCGACTCGAGACCATTCGAAACCCGTCTGTGATCATCCATTTCGACACCAACTCGGCACCGCAAATGTCAAGATGGGCCTTGGACTCGCCGCACAGCTACTCCGGGATATTGAACCGCATTGCCCTTCAAGATTCCATCTACAACGCCGCCCTTCTTTCGCCGAATTCGATTCAAGATGATACCCAAGATTTATGGGGAAACCTCAAGATTCCATACCTCCCCTCGTACGGCAAAACTGAGGTTCAGGCCTGGCAAGATGTCTCCTTTCGTCCTGATTTTCACTACTCTGCATTGGTTGGAATTCCCCTCACTAATGTATTGCCCGGCAATACAACCTTCACGATGGAATCCACCTACGTCTACCTCGATTGCTTCAATGTTACGAGAGACGATTGGGACGGGAAGGGGGGCCAAGGCCTGATTGACCTCAATGACACGGCAATCAGACAGCAGCAGTTTCCCTACGAAAGCATCTATTCAGTGCCCAACGGCACTTGGCAAGGGAATCCACTCAACAAAACCGATAGTGCTTTGACTGGCCTCTCGTCTTGGACCCTGGCCATCGATACACTCTCTGACCAGATATGGAGTGGTTATGAGCTACCAAACGAAAATGTTGACTACAGCGCCCAAGACGGACCATCCTTGTTCACGGACGAAACTGGTATAGAGGCCAGACCTACGACGCTTCTAATGCAGGTCACCGACGGCCGTAACGACATGCGGCCGTCAGATCACATCTATGCCTATTGCAGCGTGTTCCAACACTACGTCGAATCCAGGGTCAACTGTTCCTTGGTCGGTCCAACTGCCAGACCCAACTGCAGCGTTATTCGACAACGACCGTCACAAAAGCCCCATGCCCCAGAGGACATCTCGTTCCTGTCATTCCCAAGAGTCTTCAACAAACTGTCACTTCTACTACCCCAGGCCACTCACCATGCCACTTCATCTGCATCAGTGGACCCCACCTTGACCCATCTCCAGAACCTGGGCATTGGGCTCCCGGACATGCTTAATCTTCAAGACGTCCCGAGAGACATCTTCAGTTACCGTCTGGGGCAGGTGATCAATTCGTACTTGCTCATCAGCCAAGTCTTTCCTGGCACCCTGGGAGAGAGGGACTCCACGTTTGAACCAAATATTACTGTTCCGGTCCAGCGGGAGAGACTCGTCGAGGTCTACGATATTTCAACACCCTGGGCCTCGATATGCATCTTTTCTTGCCTGGTGTTTCTCTCGGGCGGAGTGTTGAGTGTCGTACTCACTCGATTGGCTTCCGGGCCGGATGTTTTGGGCTTTGTCTCTACGATAGTCCGAGACTCTAAGCATTTTGATTTGTCGCCAGAGGCGGCGCGGATGAATGGAGTGGACTTGACCATGACTATGAGGAAAATGAAAATAAGGTATGGGTTTATTAGACAAAGTCCAGAGGAGGAAGGCTTACTCGGGGTTGGCCGGGAGGAGACGGTTTATCCCCTCAAGAGTCGCATGTGATTTATCGAGTAGGGGTAGATGAATTTAGTTTTGGATCACGTAACAAAAAAAAGATGTTCGTTAGAGTTCTTGGCTGTCATGTTGCGATGCCAGCTTTGCGATTGTCGAGGGAATGGCTAAAGGCGTCGTCGTCGTAGAGGGTATCCCAGTTGAGGTATTCGTCCTCGTCTTCATCCTCGTTTTCGGGGTTGCTGTGACTGTGATCGCCGTGGCCGTTGTCGATCTCGTCCTTGACAAGCGTGAGGTCTCTCTTGCAAGTGTCGACATCTCTCTATTTTAAGCACGTCGTAACGATTCAACGAATTCATACTCATTCTTCGTGTTTTGTCAAATTCGGGTCCAAACCTGTTAGATCCCCCGTTGGTCATATGGAGCTGCTCTTACTTACGTAATATTGTAGCCGGCACACGAAATGTCCAACGACTTACCCTTTCCAGGAGAGAAACTAAACTTGGGCTCAGTCGTCGTGCCCAGATCCATCTTATACAAGTCAGCAACGCGCAGCACTCGGATGAAACGACCTGCTTTAGCAAGCGGCACCGTCCAACTACGTCCGATTCGCACTTCGAGTGAGAGATCCACGCCAAACGTAATGTCAGGTGCCCAGCTCGATCTTGCCCCCGACGGCCTGGCTGCACTGCAGTTCATCCGTCGACGACAACTGGATGACGTTCTAGACCCTGCGAGACTTCTCCGCGTCGACCTTCAAGTACCGGGTCGGTGACAACTGGGGAGTCCTCGTTGGTATATGCTTTTTGCCATTTTTCAGTCTTGAGCCGTTGGGACCTCTCCCTTTACTCCTCGGCGGAGAGCTCAACGGTATGATCGCCAGTTGGCGACCAACTGGCACATACGACCACAGCTCTCAGAAAGCACTGGGTCCCGTCCAGTTCTTGTCACTAGAACATTAGCCTCCATTTCTGGACTCCTATGCCTCCAAAATCGGGTCACCATACCTCCAATTTTGGAGGCGCTGGTTCTGTTGAATTGGGTCATGTAATTATTCTGGGAATTGGTGCCTGAGGCAGCAAAGTCACATGACTTGTTGGCGACCGGTTGCCGACCGGTCAGTAGGGAAAAAGGGGCTACAGGAGCCCAACAGGGAGAAGGAGAAGAAAGAGAACACAACACATACGAATTGGTCACATGATTGGCGGCGTACACGAAGCTATTCAACAAGATGACTGTAGATGAAGGAAGGGATTCAATTGATCAGAAAGATATTAATGCGCAGGTGGTAGCCGAATTGTCGAGAAGTGGTGGTCAAGGAAGGTCAGCGCAAACGAGGGAAAGGCGCTGTGGAAGATGCGGAAAGACCGGTCATAATACAAGGACCTGTCAGGCCATTATTGAGACCTCTAGACAAGAGCATGGTAGCTAGTTCTAATTGATTTGAGGCGTAATTGTGTTTTTATTGAAGTGTGTTGATCTTGAAGGCTAGGAAAAGTGCGCGCTCGCTTGTAGTGCGCGCTCGCGTATCATGCACATTACCTATACCTACCTGACTCGAAAGAGGCGTTATCAACGAACAATATACCTGACATCATCTCCGCATCCATCGAGGCCCACGAGTTCCATAACGACCGTGGCGGTGGCATCATCTTTGTGACTGTCTCCCTAAACTCTCTCCCTATCGAGGCCCCCCTAAGAAGCGTCCGCGGCGTGCCTTCATTCCTGCTCCGAGCATCGGGATCTGCCCCCCTGTTAAGAAGTATGGCGACAACGTCCGTTTGCTGCTCCCTGATAGCCCAGAACAGCGGTGTCTGCTTTTCTCGACCCCGAGACTCAATGTCAGCTTTCTCATCTAGCAGTAGCCTGACAAGATCTACATTCCCGAACTGTGAGGCGTAATGAAGAAGCGAGCCGTCTGAATACATTCTTGAGTTGATGTCGAACCCAGCTCTGAGAAACAACTGGAGGATGGCTGGGGTCCCCCACCTCCCCAAGTTGGCCAAGTTCCAATGGAGCCAGGAACCACGTCTTGATCGAAGGCGTGCCTTCCACTGGCCAAGCAGACTAATGACACTGCGATCCCACCCTGGAAGAAGTGCCCGTGACAATAGTGTTTCGGTGTCCACCTCCATAGACTTAAGGTCCTCGTCGTTCTGAGAAAGGAGGAGTTTCACGAGGGTCGTATAGTCTCTGTCCACGGCATGCTGGAGCAGGTCGAAGAGGGAACTATCAAGAAGACGAAGATCATCAAGATGCTGAAAATCATGAAGATGCTGACAGTCATTAAGACGCCAACAATCATCAAGATGCTGATAATGAATATCCTTCAAGTGAAAGCTCCACCTCGCAGCAAATGGTTGAAGGAATCGGCCGATGATGACAAAATGTCCGCCGCTTAGAGCATGAATAAGCGGCGTCTCGCCATTAGCATCCTCGAAATTGACATCAGCTCCCTTTTGAAGAAGAAGCTCGACGACACCTGGGTGTCCGTTCTCGACAGCAAGAGAGAGAGGTGACCGACGGTTTTCGTCTTGAAAATCGACTTCAAGGTGGGTTTTCGCTAGCAACAATTCAACCATCGCCACGTTGCCCCTTTCACTCGCGATGTGGAGGGCTGTCCGTTCAAGCCAGTCGATTTGAACCTGATTTGCGTTTTTCTCAATCAAAAGTGTTGCTATCTTGGTTGAGCCAGTGTAGGAAGCCATGTGAAGGGGAGATCGGCCCCAATAATCTTGGCCGGAAATCGGGTTCGGGTGCTTGAACAGGCACAGAGACTCCTCCGCGACACCAAGGTCAAACGCCAAGTGCAAAAGAGAACGCCCTAGCAAGTCTCTAGACTTGATGTCTTCAAGTTTCGCGTTGTTCAGAACCCAGACACTGAAGTTCCTCGATTGACTCAATAACAGGAGATTGTGCAACGGAGGCATTGGTGGGCCGCCGTATCCAGGAATAGTCGCCACGCGCTTGTTGAAGTCACTGTAGATATTGCAGTACTTCTGTATCTCGTTACCGAGCTCTTCGTCGCCGGGAAGCCAATCATTTTCTTTTCGTAGCCTGATGAGATGGCTCTCTTGTGATATGAGCGTCATGGCGAGATCATTCGGTGGTTGGGTCCTGTCGAATATCTGTGCCGTTCTGATGTGCTCATCCACTACACGCATATCAGGGTCGAAGTGCGATGGTTCAGAGCTTTTCGCCAATTCCAGGGCAAGAAAGGCGAGAGTCGGCTGGGCTGAACAATGATTGAGATCGGAAATAAACGACCTCGCGACCGCTTGAATGTTCCGTTCCAAATCACTCACAAACTTCGGTGGGAAAGAACATGCAGGGTCCTGGGTGACAATTTTGTGCACCTCCTCGATAGATCTTGCGTATAGCCGAAGTCGTCTTAGCAAGAAAGCTTTCAGGGTGCTTGCCTTTGTCAGCTCCAACCTACAGTAATAAACCAAGGATCAAAAGCCATACAGATTCTGAAACGGATCGAAACCTGAGGGCGGTGCTGCCATTCCCCCAGTCGTCTGCAACTGCGAACACGAAAAGGCTTTCAATATGCATCTTTCGCAGGCTCCATTGTGTTGGTTGTTTGTAAATTTGCACTTGAACGAGCCAGTCAGAATGCGAGCATAAAATTGGGGGACAAGGCGGGCATCTCACGGCTTGCTTGTCACGCCTGCATTGCTGGCACTTGGGTTTCGAAGGCGGCATCCTGAAAGCGATGCTGTGGTCTCGCGACCTCCTACGCTAGGTAAGAAAATGATCTTCGCACCTGGGTAGATGGTTGGGGTCGTAATGGGTTTGGCTCGATGGGTAACGTGAGGCGTATCGCAGGACTGATGAGAGTTGGTTGGCGGGGTTTATATAGGTAGCTGGGGATGAGCTTTGCTTGGGTAAGTCATATATTTGGGGCCGAGACTGGCAGGATGTTGCTCTGACTGACACCTGGTAAGTAAGAATGAGAAGTACTCGGTGGTTTGAACTACCCTGTCCCCACCTCTCCTTACGAGTTCAACCTAGGTAGCGGGTAGTCTCCTCCGTATCCGAGCATGCGTGCAGCGCTGCTGTCTGCCAATGCTGACTGAATCCCTCACTGAGCTCTGATGAACCAATAGCGCAATCGTCGCAATGAACGTAGCATCTCCACCCCCCGTTGTGCTAAGCCACCGGCTCCCAACAACCGCACTCCACCCACTGCCCTCCGCCCCCTTTATGGAGCATGGAACCGAGGGCGACCAATAGCGCAACTGTCGCGATGTGGGTGAAGATCTGCCGTCTCCTCCCTCCATCATGGAGTTGGGCTCATGAGAGCAACCAATAGCGCAACCATCGCGAGGAGTGTCAAACTCGTCGAGTGCACCGACTCAGGGGCTAGCTTGGCCAAGGTCTTTCCCAGCTCGAACCCAACCAAGCGCGCAATCACCGCAATGGTCCACCGTGGGTCAAGACCTGGGTGCCAGGCCATCTTTGTCGATGCTGAGCTGGGTTAGTTTACTGACAAGCATCGCAACCGTCGCAATATCGATGGTCTTACGTCGATGTTCAGTCTCTTGATGGTTTACGACTGAACCCCAATGATGCAGGGCATGGCCAACTGTTGGCGTCACACTTAAGAAGAACGTTCTGCTCCTCAATCTTGCGGTACCTCAACCTCTTCCTACTACGTGCTCAACCTTGAAAGGATTGATAGCCACTCCTGACTTCCATCATGGCACCGTTGGCTCCCGAAATTGTGGTGGCTTTGGCTACTAGCATTCCGTCTCTTTTTGTCGCTATCTTGTCGCTATGGATCGCCTACCTTAGCTATCGAATCACTCGGAACCGTCCGTCATGGGATGGTGCCTTAGTACTGCGTATTGACCGAGAGAGCGCAGCGTGTAAGTTCATGAACATCCTCTAGTTAGTGACAACTATAACTAACTTGATTTACCAAGTCGGACGGAATTGAGCTGCGACAACCGTAAAGTGGGCATGTCAGATTAGAATGGAGTTGGCAGCGGGGAATCGGGGTTAAACTAAGAAACAAGCTATCAAAGAAGAATCGTAGAATCGGAGGATAAAATTTCAATGTTTGTACCGATACCACACTGGCACACGTTTAGAATGCCATAGTTTACGAACCAATGAGTTCATGGGGAGCTTGTAGGGACGACCGGTGCGCGTGTCTTTTTGATCCAGGGACTGCTGAGGGGTCGTCGAGTCAGCAATGCCCAGCCAGCAGTCTGACTGATAAGCTTGGTATTTTTGCCCTCTCTGCACTGCAGACTTTCACATGGCGAGGATGGCGCTCAAGGGGGTAATCGACTTATGTCCGTGATTGCTTAAGTTCTGTTTTCGTTAGCTGCCGCTGCCGACTGATTGGTATCAAATGGCCAGTTCTTGGAAGCCCTGGCTGGTCGTCAATTAAGGATGACAGAATGGACGAGATTTCCCATGCCGAACTTCATGTATCTACCCACTCGGGCCAGGCCGAGAGTGCCGCTTTCACGACGCAATCGACTTAAAGGAGGCAGACGATATACTAATAGTGATTTAAATGTAGACTGTATTTATATTTAACGGCTGCGCAGAATAAAACGATGCTCACGACGGATTGGGTGACAATGTCGGAAGGAGATCTCAGAGACGTGAGTGAAGCCCCGGCGCGTACCGTACTCACTCGGGCTCGGTATTCAACGGACACGACAAGTGGTTGAACAGAGCGAATACGGTATATAACCGGGCATTTTGGTCCATTGCAACCCAGACCTATCAAGCATTAATTTACTCGTGATCTTTAGACCTATCCTCGCTTCTCTGACATCGATGACGAATAGTTTGGGGCGGCTGAGCCCTTAGGGGCATTGGATTCTAGAAGGTCGTCGCTTTCTAGGGGGGTAAAGCCAGGTACCGGCCGCACTGAAGAGAGAGGCTGGTAGTTATGACATCTATGAACATTAAAAAGTGTCCGCTGTTTAGAATATTACCCCGTCTAGTGTGATGATCAGCATCGTATTCACGAAGATTGTGATGCCTATTTGCCTACCTATGTTGTAATCTTTTGGGATAGACGGCCAGTCGAGACACAACGCAATTAAGTGCCTTATTGAGGATATAAGCCAGCCAAAATTGCACGACTCGCTTGCTCCTCGCGTCGTGGACTTCATTTGGGAAGCAGGCAGCACGAGTATAACCTATAGCGATACTGTTGCACAAAGAGGAAGCTCTTTGTGATGCACCCTAACCGACACCCCGGCTAAACCTCGGTTAGGCTGGGGACAAAAACCCCCTCTCGCCGACAGTATGTCCGGAGGGATTAAGGCACTTTCTTTCAATCTCTCGACCCCTATATCGGCTGCTCGATTGTGACTGTTTAGGCATTTCACTCCTATCGTAACTGTGCTATTCTGCGACAGATACATATTTCGCATGCCACGACATTTAGCTACCACGGCACAAATAGCATAGATGTTTCGATAGCACAACTCCCACCAAAGACGAGTGCCTCGAAATTCTCTTTCTTGGTAGCTGGCAAGCATGAACAGATTGAGATGCGTGAGCATCGTCTCGATATTGTCCTCGCACAAATCGTCATGTGCCTAGTTTCTAATGACAGCCTCTTTATCCCCAGTATGCATGGTTAAGGCTGTCTTCCCCTGCAGCAGCTAGAAGAGACTAGTGTTAAAACTCAAAAACGCGGCCTGTCTGAAGCCCTCAGTGGAAAGGCATATTTGCTGGCAGTTCTCGGTGAACTAGGTACTCACGCTTATGAAACCGCAGATAAGTGAAATACTGGCCCGGGGGTTCCTTCGTAAAATTAACTCTCCCGCATCGAAGGCCTTCCCCCCCAACCTTTACGGAGTATAGACCTAGTCTGAACATTGGTATACACAACAAGTTATAGTAGATTATACCCTAACATCCTCATCACGTCATCATGATTTTGCTCCGTTCCATTATAGGAGCTCCGCTAATCTGGCTCATCTAAGAGCAATTTGAATAGAATAACACCAGGGCTCTAACGCCGATTCCGGTTAACGATGCGAGCAACAAGCCAACGCACCACGAGATCCAAGTTAATCCCTTCCACTGCGCTCACTAAATAGCAAGCCACCTCTCTGTCCCGAATGCCTCCAAGTTGCAGCCTGTCTGTCAAGTCTCCGAGAGAGAGCCCTCCCAGATCACACTTGTTGCCCAGCACCAGCAATGGTGTCCCAGCCGTGGGAGGATAGCGAAGGAACGAGTGAAGCTCGTCACGGGCCTCGGATATCCGGTCAAGATCCTTGACATCCACCACGAAGACATAGCCGTCAATGTCTTCGCAATAGTGCCGCCATAAAAGCCGTACTTTGTCGGAACCTCCTACATCCCACATAGTGAGCGTGACGTTTCCCTTTTTGACGCTCTCCACGTTAAATCCTATAGTGGGGATCACGGTCGGGAGTTCTCCTCGTGTAAGCACACCCGTGATGGTTGTCTTTCCGGCGGCATCAAGTCCTATCATGGTGAATTTGAGAGACTGGTTCGCTGGTAGAAACTTTCGCAAGGCGTGTCTGAGGAGGGACGAGATGACCCGAGAAGGCGGCGAGGGCAGGGTGATGCGGCCAAGGTGACGCCTCGCATCGTCGAAGACCTGATACGCGGGGATCAGATAGGCCATGCCAGTGCCAGGACTTCCGGCAACGATGTGGCCATATAGCTCCCTGCTTTGTGCATCCACCACCCACATGCCGCAATCCCCGGCCTCGAGGATCCCATAGAGCTGCACCGTCCACAGCTCTTGTGCTGCGTGACCAGCTGTGCTGGTGATGAACGAGGAGTTTGCCATGAGGCGTCCGGCCAAGGGGGCACTCTTCGTGCTCAGTGCTAATACACTGGCTTCTCGCGGCTCACTCCAACCGTGGTCTGCGGGGGGCTTCACCAAGACGAATTTCTTGGCTTGGCCCCTCTCCTCTTTGGGGATTTCCAGTAGAGCATAGTCGAGGCCTGGAGCGCTCTCCGACCGTGATAGCAAGACTCTCTGGGAAGTGTTTTGGCCAGTAAGAGATAAATCGGGTGGGAAGGTCCCTGTTGTTGGTTCGGAAGCCGGCCTTGGGTTGGTGCTAGTCGATGCCTCTCCTTCTGGGCCCTCCACTATCTTACTGCAGGTTGAATCGAGCAGGCGACGTTGAGGGGTCGTGGAGATGGCGGAAGAGGGATTAGAAGACGAGGTTGCTTCCGAACCGGACGATGGAGCTGGACTGATGCTGGCCGCGCTCGTGATGGCTACAATATCGTCCCCCATCCGTCCGTCAGGGTTGTCTTCGTCTCGTTCTTCGTCCTCGTTCTCGTCCATATCGATGTCAAATCCATCGTCCTCTGCAACTGCCCCCTCCCAAGAGGAAAAGTCGGAAGCTTGAGTGAAAATGTGGCCGACGGTGAAGTAGTACTTGACATTCTCGATGCAGACAACGCCGCCTATCGTCGCTTGTCTCCATTCTCCGGCAGGCGTCCTTGCGTACACCATTCCGTTTGACAGAATATTGCTCATCAGTTGCTGATTCTGGGGTTCCTCGCCCTGCAACGCGACCAGTTTTCCAAAGTCGGGAGGACGCTCGCGCTCGGCGGTGATGAAGCCCGAGTATTTCTCGAGAAGCTGGCTCGTGCGAATCATCTCTCGTACTGCTCTTCGAGAAGCTGGATCCACGGAGCAAAAGATGGCCGTCGGCTTCGCTGCTTTCGTTGTTTTGCCGACCATGTACCCGCACCAAATGACGCTTCGAGGAACGGGGTCGCTTTGTTCGTCCAGGAAGCTCTTGATCTCGGCGGCTAATAAGAACCACTGGCCCCTTGCATCGCCATCCATCTCCCAGAAGTTGTATTTGCCCGACTTTGAGATCCAAGCGCCGACGGATGAGTTATCAGACGCCTTGGTGGAAGGTGGGATGCTGACCGCGCTGGAAGCGTGTCGTCGTCTCATTAGCCAATTCATAGTTGACACTGAAGGTTCTGTTGGACTCAAGACTATCGAGGTTGAATATCCGGTAATTCTGGCGGCTTGTCGAAGCCCAAGTAAGTCCCAGAGCGAAAGAGGATGGGCTGGAGAAGTGCGGAAGGAAAAGACCAAAACCTTGAGGTTGAGATCTTGAAGCTGAAAAAGTAGTGCAGTTCTAACCCTGCTTAGTGCTGACGGCTGAGGGGACCCTGGCCTGTCAGAAACGACTCGGCAATTTGAGAGGATTTATTCTCATCCTCAACCCCAACATCTCGAGGCACTTCCTCAGTCGTTGCTTAGCTCCGAGTCTTCCCAGGGCAAAGGCGACTTGACGCAATGGCCGTCTCAAAGACCCCTGAAGATGATTATCTGAATGACGACCTCAGATGCCCTCCTGTGGGCGTGACGCGCAGCCGGATATCGGTGGGCATATGGACTGAAAGCCACCTCCAATCCGATATCGAAACAGCCAGCGAAGCATACTTTCGATATTACACCGAACAGGGTGTGCAAGCCCTGAGCGATCGAGGACGGTACGCAACAGCACGAACGCATAACGATGTCGTTGCTGTGGTGGGATGGATCCTACAGGACCTCGAGCGACACGAAATTATTGCACGCCTCCGCGAGGACCTCCAAAATAGGCAAATTTTGCCAGATGACAAGGCACTTGAAGGAACTGTTGACTTGACCTCGCGCCTGGTGACTATGATGGAGGTGGGGAGTCTGGGGTGCAGCTTCACCGGAGGAACACGCCTCGACTGGGAGTATGGCTTGCTCCGGCAGTGCATCGAGCGTCACTTTGGGTCTGATCCGGTCCTGGAAGATAACGTCAGGCTCGAAAAGCTCTTTGTCGCCCGAAACCTGGGTCGGATAGCTGGGCTGGAGATATTGTGGACGGACAACTTGGCCGACCATTTACGCTTGACCGACGACAACCAGAAGGTCTCTATTTTCCACCACGTCACTTTTCTGCAGAATCATGCAACGTATGTATCTCTGGTCTTTGTTTCCTCCGCCCGTTGGCATTGATTGCTGACAGAATGCGCCTCTCAGATGTCTCATACCAGACCACATCGTCAAGGAGACGCTGCGTACCCTCGCCCTCCTCTTTCCACAATCGGACCAGCCAACCCGGAAATGGCTTCGTGGTGTCCAATTGCGAGAAGGGCTTGACCCTGCCATCCTCGCCTGCGGTAGTCTCCGAATAGACGCTCGTCACATCGGGGCCTTCCATTGCTGGCGGGACAGAATAGCTGTTCTAAAGCAAGTCTTTGACGACGCGGAGCCAAAGACAATCAGCCAATGGTGGAACGACAGAAGAAAGGGAGTCCAGTGGTATACGTTTTGGGTGGCAATCTTGGTGCTTATTCTGACTATTGTGTTTGGTGTGATACAGTGTGTTGAGGGCGGATTGCAGGTTTACCTCGCCTTTAAGTCAAGCTGAGAAGTGGCTGAAACCTTCTATCTTGGTCCTCTAGTTTCTCAAAGCATTATCAGCGGGAGATTTTAAGAGGGGGCAACAAGTCTGCGACATAGAAGTAGGTAAAGCCAAAGCCTTTATCTTTCACTCCCTCTCTATCCCTCCCCTCCACTCCCCTCCCTCTCTGTCCTTAACCCCCCTTCTCTCTTTCTAGTTATTTCTTAAACTCTCACCCTCTTTATTTCTTTTTATTTCCCCCCTTATTTTTCTCTTACTTATCATTTTACTGTTAACGTACCTGATAAGCGTGTGAGCCAGACAGGCGTGTGAGCTAAAAATCCGTTAAATCTCCTCCTCTTCATTTAATCAATTCATTCTCAACAACAAATCATGCCTCAATCAAATAATAAAGCAAATATCATTCTTGCCCTTCAAGCTCTCCAAAAAGACCCAAAGCTAAGCATCCGACGAGCTGCAAAGCTATATCTAGTCCCCAGAGCTACCCTAGCTCGCCGACAACATGGCAATACTCCTCGAGCCAATTGGACCCCAACGCAGCGCAAGCTATCAGAGCTAGAGGAACAGGCGATTGTTCAGTATATTCCCGACCTAGATTCCCGAGGGTTTCCTCCGCGCCTCCTTGCTGTTGAAGAAATGGCCAATCGACTGCTTGCTGCACGAGACACACCACCTGTTGGCAAGCGCTGGGCTCACAACTTCGTTAGACGGCAACCACAGCTTTGAGTACATTCATTTCGCAAATATGACTATAGGAGAGCCTAATGCGAAGATCCAGCCCTTATCCAGCAGTGGTTCTCTCTCATACAGAATATAGCTGCTAAATACGGGATTAGTATAGATGATTGGTATAACTTTGATAAGTTTGGCTTCCTTATGGGCATTATTAGAAGCGGAATGGTTATAATAGGAGCAGAAAGGCGAAGAAACCCAAAGTCAATCCGGCCTGGAAGCCGCGAATGGGCTACAGTCATCCAGGCTATTGATGCGGCTGGGTGGGCAATCCCGCCGTTCTTCGTGGTTGCAGGCCAGTATCATCTTGCAACCTGGTACCGAGATCACGACCTTCCGGGCGACTGGGCTATCTCAACAACCCACAATGGCTGGACCAACAATGAGATAGGCCTCGAGTGGCTAAAGCACTTTGATCAACACACAAAGACTCGAACAAATGGTGCCTATCGTCTTCTGATCCTTGATGGGCACGAGAGCCACCATTCGACCGAATTTGAGGACTACTGCAAGGAACACAAGATAATCACGCTCTGTATGCCTCCTAATTCATCACACTTGCTTCAGCATCTCGATGTAGCCTGCTTTGGGCCGCTCAAGCAAGCGTACGGCAAGCAGATAGAGCGTTTGATTTGGAGCTCGATAACCCACATCTCAAAGACTGAGTTCTTCCCAGCATTTTATGCTGCCTTCCAAGCCTCTCTACAGAGAAGAACATCAAGGGGGGTTTTAAAGGGGCTGTAATTGTTCCTTTTGACCCAGAATCAGTTGTTCAAAGGCTTGATGTGCAGCTACGGACTCCATCGCCTGCTGAGGGGGCCCCTGACCTCCCTAACCCTTGGGTCTCAGCAACACCAAAAACAGCTATTGAGGCAAGGTCTCAAACAGAATACCTCAGAAGACGAATCAGCAGACATCAAAGCAGCTCGCCGGCCTCAAATTTAGGCGCCCTATTATCTCTTTCTAAAGGAGCAGAAGCAATGATGCATCGGGTGGCACTATTGGAGTCTGAGGTACGGGATCTTCGACAGGCAAATGCGACTCTTAGCAGAAGGCGTAGGGCAAAGCGGACCCGGCTGCAAGATAGAGGGAAGATGACTGTACAAGAAGGAAGAGATGCAGTTGATCAATTGGTCCCTGATGCGGAGGGAGAAGCCGGATTATCGAGAGATGGGAGGCAAGAAAGGGGGGAACTAGCGAGAGAAAGGCGCTGTGGGCTCTGCCGGCAGCCTGTTCATAACTCAAGAACCTGTGAGATAGTAGTTAGGATCTCTGGAGAAGAGGAAAGCGATTAGTTTGAATTGATTAATTGGTTTGTTGTGTTTTTATTGAGATTCCTAGTATAAGGGTTAAAAAAAGTGGCTCACATGCTTGTCTGGCTCACACGCTTATCAGGTACGTTAAGTATTAATAAGTTAGCTTTATCATTATGAAGAAGAGTTTAATAATAAACTGTGCTTGCAAGTTAAGTAGAAAGAGGTTAAGCTGAATATATACTATATATTCCCTTATTTAGGTAACTAACTTACTATTATCAGACTAATATTATCCATGTGGCAACAGCAAGGAACCAAAAGTTTAGCCTACATCTCCATCAGCTCTCGTTACGGGCTAAGGGCCGAAAGGGCCCAGGCTGTGCCTTGGGCTGACTTCTTCCGTGCCTTGAGACTAGACCCTCAAAAGCCTTCCGCTGCCTTCCGTGGGCCGGGGCGGATGACACGTACAAGAGGGTTCCTCCGAGGATCCCGTGAGCGAGGCCGGCGGGCTCCGACCGGCGCAGCAACTACGCGTCATTCGGACCGATCTATGACGAACAAGCCTCCGAGCCCCATGGCATATAGGAAGGAGATTAGTCCAGAGACTCCTCTCTTCTTCCTTTTCACCCATGCTTAGATAGACCAATACAGGTTCCCCATTTGTTGCAACGATACAAGGGCCAAGCCCTTCACAGCTCTGGACTCTCCCTTCCCAAATCACCGGAGCGGCCAGACCGTCTTTGCTCTCCTGTTCCAAAAGGAAAGTACAACAAGTTATAAGTATTGTCATGTTATGTTTTGAATGGGCATCGACCAAAAGATGCAATTTCCCATAATAGTACGGAGTAAATGCAATATTAGACGTACTGTAAGTACTCGTTAAAATCGTCGGCTCTCGGCCGAAGATACCGACATCGCTCGAACGCTCTCCGCTCACACTCCACCACACTTTAAAATCGGTGATCCGATTTGACTTCCCAGTTAGTTAGTCTATTTCTGCAACTCCACACCGTTGTTTCTCACCGGCAACATCGGTCCTCTACTGAACAAGACACCAGCTTCACCACAGTACCCCGACTTCTCCAGCTGATATACATGGAAGAAACCCCGCAGCTGCGACTCCCCGCAGCCAACAACTCGGAGGAGTTGCCGGCGTCAGCATCTCGAAAACGGCCTGCTCCAGCCGGTGCCACGCCGTCTAACCGCAGCCGCCAGGCCCAAAAACGTGCGCCGACGGCCTGTCACACGTGCAAGAGTCGCAAGGTCAAGTGTTCCAATGAGAGGCCGCAATGTACTGGCTGTGTTCGGCTCAGGTGTGACTGTGTCTATCCTGAACAGAATCACGCAGCGACGTGAGTCTTCCACTACCTTACCTCCTCCCATGCAAGATATTAGCGTGCAATTTGCCTGACCTTCCTCGCAATTAGGGTTGATGCTGCGGTTCCGTTAATTCTGCGTTCTTTGAACGAGATCTTAGGCAGATTGCCGCCGAGAAACGACACCACAGAGTCTCAGCCGTCTGCTAGCTCGAGGGGAGATGGTGCTCTTCCTGTAATTCAGGCCCCAGAGAGCTCTGACGATGGCCAACTTCGCCGAGCCATAGCTTTTGATGAGCCATCTGAATACGCCGCGGCAGAATCGTTGTTTCGCTGGCCTATCCTCGCAAACACATCAGCGGCCAAATGGTCCCGTGACACTCTCTTCGTCGCCGACCAAGACACAACTCACAACGATGTGCTAGCGCAACGCGGGACTAGACCTCCCGCCGTTAACCATGTCGATGATGTTGTCTTTCTTGTCCAGCAATTCTTGAGACACGTGCACATCAAGAATCCCATCTTGGATGGCAAGAGCTTGCTTGCCAACGCGAGAACGGTGGCAGAAACGGGACCCCAGTGGGATACGACGTCGTGTCTGGTGGTATGTTGACAATATCTTCTATCATTGAGGTTTAGAACTAAACCTTTATTTGCCCCAGCTTCTTGCGGCCGCCCTTGGTGCCGTCGCAGCCCCTTTTGACTCTACCAACAGGTCAGCAGACGAATCCACGGGTTCTTCGTCCCACGATATAGAAGCCCGGCTACACGGCGAGACATTTTACCACTCTGCCCGCCGCCGATTTGGCCTGTTGGATCGAACTATTGCGTCGTGCCAGTGCCACCTTTTGTCGGGCATTTACTTGATGTACACGTTGCGTCCAATTCAAGCGTGGCAAGCCTTCAACCAAGCATCGACCGTCTATATCGTCTATCTTAAGGGTAGTGGGAGGCTGACTTCCGAGGGAAACCTGTGGAACGAGACCCAGACGCCGGATTTGAGAAGCTTGGAGCAGCGGCTCTACTGGAGCTGTCTCAAGTCTGAAATGTATCTTCGCCTGAGCAGAGGAAAGTTTATGCCGGTGCTAACTGAAGACAGTGAACTCATGGCCGAGATCCCTCTACCCATTTCGAGCCTATCTTCCATCAACTACCCTCACATGTTTCCCTCTCCGCCCTCCACAGACGTCCTCCAGTCTCTGCTTGGTGATTCTGCCGGGTTCAGTAGCAGCACTCTTATGGGCGTATCGCCGCAGTCCGTTTCGACAACGTCTTCAAACTCGACGGATCACACACTCCTCTACGAGCAGTCGTGGTTCTACTATCTCACCGAAATATCGCTCCTACGGCTATCACAACGTATTAACCGGAAGTTTTATACGGCCAATGATGCCTCGTGGCTCAAAGATGACGTCTTGGACATGATCAACGCCGCAATCGATTTCGAAAGACAGCTAGAAGCTTGGTAAGACCATCCCGAGCCCGCGCATTAGCATCGTTGACCATAAGCAGGAAGGAATCTCTGCCGGTGCCCATCCGATTCTGGGATCCTAGTCTAGCACCGGACCGCTACACAGAACTTCACATTGCAACATGGGGCCGGTACTCAAAGCTGAAGCGCCTCATGTACCGCCCGTTTCTGTACCGCTTCGCCCACGCTCGAGACCGAGACGTACCGACGGTATACGACCGCGTCGTGCTCTCGTTTGCGGAGAAATGCGTTGAAACGTGCCTGGACCCTATTTGGGCTGTTGGCTTCTCTCATCGACATCACGGGTCTTGGTTCAGATGCCGAGAAGCCATCATGGTGGCCCTGATATTGTTCGTTGCCATCAAGTGCGGGTTGGTCAAGAGCATGGATCGGAAGATGGAAGCCGAGTATTTTATTCAAGTTGCTCTCAAACACCTCAACTACTGGGAAAAGGAGAGTCCCGATCTTGAGCTGGCAAGACAGATCATTGAGATGATGTGTATTGAGGAGGGCATCTCGAACTCTCGCCCACGCTAGATCTAGTCCCCATCTTGGGGGTACCCCAAACCACACTGGGCTCGAATCTGGTCCATCAGTCGCATAATCCTCAACGTCTCCGACAAGGGCATGCGGGCGTCCTCCGTCCTACCGGCAAAGATATCCTGGGCCACCGCATCTGCCTCGTAAATAAAGCCGAAGGTACCCTCGGGATGATCAAACCGAAAGTCCTCCTCCTCGGCCTTGCCCTTCTTCACCCTGAACCCCGTCGGGCAGCTGGGTCCCAGCTCCGTATACAACGTGATGGACCCCTCCTTGCCCTGGATCCTTCCAAAGTCGTGCTGGCTATCAGCGAGGACTGTAGGCAGACAAACCGCCGTTTGGGGGTTCCCCTCAGCCGTCTTGTACTGCAGGACAACAGTGCTCGTCTCGTCAACGCCGTTCACAATATCCATCGCGGCCACGACCTTGACGTCTGGGTGTTTGTCGCCGTAGAGCCCGCGGCCCATGATGAGCGAAGAGTAGGTCAGCGTGTAGATGCCCAGATCGAGCAGCGCGCCGCCGCCGAGAGCCGGATCCTTGAGGCGGTGGGATGGGGGGATGCCGTCCCAGTCGGCGCCGAGGCCGATTTCCACGACGGAGCGCCAGACGCGGCCGATGGTGCCCGACTGGATCTTATTTTGCAGCTCAATGGCCAAGGGGAAGAATCTGGTCCAGACGGCTGCAGGTTGTTAGTTTGCGTCAGCCCGGAGTGTCGTCGTTCATACCTTCCATCAAGAAGACCCCTTTTGCCTTTGCCGCCGCCACAACCTCCTCGGCCTCCTTAGCGTTTATGGTAAACGGCTTCTCGCACAAGACATGCTTCCCCGCGGCAATGGCATCGAGGCAGTTCTGCCTGTGCAATGTATGCGGCGTGGCGATGTAGACAATGTCAAGATCGGGAGAGTCATAGACCTCCTGGTAGCTCCCAAAGGCCTTTGGGAGCTGGCCGTCGCCTTTCCAATGGTGTTCGATGAACTTTTCGCTCTTGGCGATGCTGCTGGACGTGCCAACGGCGGCGAGGACGTGTTTAGCTAGGCCGCTGGGGCGTGGGGCGAGGATGTCCTTGACGAACATGTCGGCGATCCAGCCTGTGCCAATTACGCCCCAGCGGAGTGTTGAGTTGGCCATGGTGGAAGTTGGGTGTGGGTATGAAGAGGGGGAGATGGTGGGCTTTGAGGTCTTGTGACAGTTGAGAGTCTACACCTTGCCTTGATCAACGTTCGAAAGTTAGGTGGCTCGGCCTTCTCGTATTATATGAATAGGATTTACCCGTCCCAATCCAACCCAGATCAGTTCATCGTTCATCTAGGCGGAAGATTACCCGGCAAAGTGCTACGGTTGATTTCTAATACTCCGCGGCGTATCGGTCGTGACTCGTCGGCATCTTCGGTGGGTCTACCGAGCTGATGGTCTGTTTCCCCTCTGATCAGCGTTATACTAGCATCTTGGCAGGTTACGGAATCATGGCCTTGGACGGGCTGACATTTTCTGACTCAAGTATAGGTTCCGGGGTAAGTACGGTATTCATGTTGACGATGTGATATTCTAGGTAGTTAAAAGGGATCAGGCAGGTTTGGTTGAATTTTGGATAGGAACATTGAAGTTCATGTTCACTTGCCGCAGTCACATATAGCCCTTAGGCCTGCACGAATAGAGGCTGACTTGGATCGTATCGTTATTTGCAGTAAATGAATAAATAACACTATATCACCTCTAAAAAGAGAGCGTAGTCCCCTTCTTCGAGCTCTTCATTGCCAATTCCACAATTCTGATCCCATCCCGAGCATCCTCAGGCTTGACCGGGACTTGCCCCTTCCCCTCAAGAGATGAAGCAAAGAGCTCGTAAAACCTGGCGTAGGTTTGCGGCGGCACGTTGGGATACACCGACTTTTCCAACCGGCCAGCCTCGAAGCGGGCCTGCGTGCGGTTTTCCTCGGGCTTCTCAGAAACGGTCAAGGTGCCTGGGAGCACTTGTCAATAGAAACTCTAACGCAGGGACGCGGGTTGGGCTCACCGTATTTGCTCTCGTCTTCGAATCCAAAACCGGGGTCGTCGACCTTCATCCCAGCATTGATTTGCGGTTCTTGAGGGTCGATGTGGTACTGGGAGTATTTAGTTGATACGCCACTTAGATGACTGTGCGTCCTGAAATGATATCACCTTCTTGAAGCTCCCTTTCTTTCCTCGAATCCAAAACCGAAGCTGATCTTCCTCCGCACTACAAAGTGTCGACTTGAGCGTAACGACAAGTCCTGTGGCGTACTGAAACATAACCGCGAAAGCGTCCTCCACGCCTTCCTCATGATGACACTGTAAGAACCCGGTTACTTTGGACGGCGGACCAAAGAGCACAAGCGTCTGGTCGATCAAATGCGTTCCAAGGCCATGCAACAGACTACCCCCGGGCTTTGTGAGCATCCCGGGCCAGAACGCGGGCAGTTCCTCCAGGAAGAGGTCATAGTGCGACGAGAACTCGACGATGCGGCCGAGATGCCCGTCTGCGATGACCTTTTGGAGCGTCAGGAACTCGACATCCCAGCGGCGGTTTTGGAAAACGGTCAGGAGTTTTCCTTTTTCTTGGGCTAGGTGGATAAGCTGGTCGCACTCTTCGCTCGTGGGGCAGAAGGGTTTCTCGACCACGACTGCGAATGAGTGAGCATTTCTGCGGTGGCAAGGAAAGTGTTCGTAACGTACCGTGTTTGCCAGCATTCAAGGCACGCGTGGCCATGTCAAAGTGCGTCTCGACGGGCGTGCAGACGACGACAAAGTCGATGGCCTCGTCTTGGAACAACTCATCTGCCGATCGATAGATGATGGCGTCTAGGTTAGCTTCCTTTGCTGCATCGCCAGTACGCTGTACGATGGCATGAACGGTGAAGGAGGGAGAAGCAGTGAGGAAGGGAATATGGAACACCTTTGCAGATGTTCCGTAACCAATAATACCAGCATTGAAGGAGGGAGCCATGATGAAAGAATGCTGTGGTAAAAAACTGATTGAAGATGAGAAGTTGGGAGCAACTTGCAAGTTCAAGGGTTCAAGTACATGGCCTGACGACGGGGAGTTGCGGCAGCAGAACCGACTGGACGTGAACATGGCTCTGCACCCGCATGCAGAGGATAAAGAACCGAACATATCCCGTTATTTATCCATGGAATAGCAAGCCAAGGCGCTTGAATCGACGTGATTCTGGGCCGAGATGCATGGGTCCTGGTGTTGAGTGATCTTGGGTGCGGTGAGGTGACGATGAGTCGGCAACTTCGGCGACGATGCCGTGCAATGAGGGGATCGCTCCTTGGCACTGGCGGAGTTAAGAATGAGGGAATCTCCAAGATTTGGCTTCAAGATCTCTTCATCTCTTGATCGCTCTGTTCCAAGCTCAGAGTTGAAGTGTCGTGAGTACAGCACTAGCCTAGCCCAGCCAAGACTCCTTTATTATGTCAGTTGGGTCCGGCTTGAATGCTTGCTCAGAATGGTCTTCCAACCTGTACAATAACACTAACCATCACCACTTCCCCGGAAACAAGCGTATGCACGCCCGTTGCATTGCCGGTAGAGTCTTCTTGGCGGCAGGCCACCCATGTCACTCCGCGCTTGGCGACCGGACAAGCGAACCCAAGCGAGAAGCTCATGCGTGCTGGAAAGCTTATGAGTAGTCAAAATGGACGTCTCTATATGTTCTCGCCTTGTTGAGAATGTTTATACTCTATTTCAACAGGGAGGCGATAATGTGTATGGCGGTTTTACACTTCCGCCGTGAGAATGGTTCATGTTAACAATCCGAGACCGAATTCCTAATGTCACAAATGAAGGATTGACACGTAACCACGAAACCAACCAACGAGAGCGAGATGGGGAAGGAAAATAGCTGAGATCTTCATGGTGCCTAATTAAGATAAACCTACTAAGCATGAGAGAAAGTCTGAAAAGAAGGAAAGTATTTTGCGTGTTGCCTCGCTATAGGGTACGTACTAGGTTGTACCTCGTCATGAGCCAACCCAACAACGTAGCTTTATCCCATCTTCTCAGTACCTAATCGAAGATGGCTTCCATTATCCTCAATTGGTTATGAATTGTCTTGCCCTACATGCACACGGACCTGACTTACCGCTCACTCCTTTTCAAGAGCCTACGTTGGTGGATAGTGACTGAAGAGCATTCATGTTGGTTGAACGGAGACAAACCATCATTTGACTCAACAACAAACGTAAACTCTCACGCGACCTTCAACATCGGAGGAAAACGGAACCAATCTTCCACTCATCACTTCATTTCCTTCAATTCCATCAGCCCATCCATGATTTGACTCTTCGTACTGTGTATTTGCACCTCCACGTCATTACCCAAACCACCCACGCGCATCCCCGTCTAAATCACGCAGTGGCACAACCGTGCCGAGCACAGGACGCTGATCAACAAGCTCCGAAACCCAACAACCACCTGGGGTCATTCACGAGTAACCCGATTCGGTGTCCCGTTCGTGGGGGGTCGAGACTAGCATCTGGGGGGGCTGAACTGATGGCGGCATGGAGAGGGACCGATGCCGGGGCGTCGGGGGCGATCAGACGCACATGGGTGACCTTGTCGGACTTTCGAGGACGGAGGAGTTAAGTTTGATGCGGACGAACATTGCGGGACTGTGGTTTATGTATTGATGGAGGTCGTAGTCGCGGTAGAGTAGTACAATGAAGCATGTTTCAAGTGGTTGATGTATTAGTGCCACTGTCCCAGCTGTCCTACTCTCCAGCCCCTTGCTGGTCTTGGCGACCCAGCCTGCGTTTTACTATCTGATAGGTTCCAATTACACACAGTCCCATTATCCGAAGCCATCCATCACAAGTCGTCGTAACAGTAACTACTCTAACTGGTATGAACCTGTGACAATCGCAACCCGAGCATAATCCCCTATAGAGCATGGTGAACGGTAGTCTGCTCCTGAGCCTGACGGAACACCTCATCGGCATCCTGGTTCGCAGCCTCGCGCTTGCGCTTGACATAGCCACGCATGCCAGGAACCTTCTCAAGAGTCTTCCAAACAGGCTCGCGGAAGGGCAAGGCACCAGTGCGCTCCTCGTACATGAGGCAGCAGATGGCAAGAACGAGAGCGATCCAGTAGACGTTGTACGAGATGACGGAGCCGTACGTGGCCGTGTTCTGCCAGCCCAGGATGGCGTTGAAGACGTCCCAGCCGTTGTCTGTCTCAGGGTTGCAGCAGTTGACGTGCCAGACCGTCTCCCGGATGTCGTAGGACCCGGGGCCGTTGCCGGCCTCGGCCACGTCGGAGCCGACCTTGGCCGCGAAGTGGTGGTACTGCAGGAACCAGACCGCCTTGGAGAACATGCCGGCCGCCATGAGGTAGAGGACGCTGGTGGAGGCGATGAGGAAGATTTGGATCGACATGACGTTTCCGCCGCGGTAGATGAGGAAGCCGACGATGAGACCCGCGAGCGCACCGCAGATGACGGGCAGAGGGAAGGACGTGGCGGGCAGACCGAGCGAGACGCCGCCGACGAAGACGACAGCCTCAACACCCTCACGGAGAGTGGTGATGAAGGGCAAGATGAACATGACGTGCCTCCGAGACCAGTTGCCCAGCCAGCCCTTCTTGCCGGCGGCGTGCTTGTCGGCCAGGGCCTGGGCAATCTTGACCTTCCACTTGTCCTGCATCTTGTTGACGCGCAGCAGCGCGAGGCCCATGACGGTGATGATGATGGTGGCGATGAGGTAGAAGATGCCCTCCCAGAGGTCCTCCGACTTTGCCCAAATGTCCTTGCCGAGGCCGTAAAAGGCGCCAATGAAGGCGCCGCCGATGACGAGGCAGATGAGGATGCCCGAGAGGGCGCCCGCCCAGACCTGCCTGCGCAGGCGTTTGTAGATGGCCTGGTCTTGGTCGGGGCCGCCCAGGGTTTGTTTGAGGAAGGAGAGGAGGACCGAGACGATGATGACGGCTTCGAGGCATTCTCGGAAGAGGATGAAGAAGACTTGGACGGCGAAGACGTTTTTGCCCATGGTGATGTTGTGTGCAGACGGCAGTCTGCGAGTGACTCGTGTGGCTCAGTGAGCCAATTGAGGGGGAAGAAGGAGGAGGAGGAAGGAGAGAAATGTCTCAGACTACGAAATTGGCATGCGGCAGATTATCTCGAGCCAGGATCTGGGTGGCAAGATCAAGAAAAAGATCAATTGATCTCAAAACTCGAAACAAATCGGCGCACAAGTCGGAGCGGCCTCATTCCGCCACAAACGATGGATGGAGGTTGGTCCAACTAAAAGAGAGAAAAAAAAAAGGCCAGCTTCAAAGTTATCAGATGATCAGATCAAGCCGTCAGAAGCTAAGAATTGGCGCCAAAGCCAATTCTACCGACGCCAGCGGTGCCTGAAGAGGGAAAGAAACCCCCATCGAACTCACATCTTGACTCGTATTGGCTCGTCGACATGTTGGAGATGCCGTTTTATCCGTCCTGCTTGGGTGCAGAACTCGGGAGCGAGATGCCGAGCACCTCCACTTAGATTATCAGATATAGATAAACCACGGGAATAAACCCACAGGCGCGCGGCAGAAGCGTGTGCCGGTCTCTCGGCCCACGGCTGTTCGGATGGTCTATCGACGGATTCGAGTCCTCCTGTGTCGGAGGCTGCTGGGAGAGAGCCTGGATGGGGAGTGGGATGACATTGGGAGATGGGGATGAGGGAAATAGTCGTGTTGCTTGCGCGTTAAGTTGGCGCAGATGTCGGCCGGTGGAGGTGGAGGGGCGAGGATAGAGGGAGGGGACCGTTATTAGAGGGTCCCAAGCTGACGAGGAAAATTTACACAAAATTCAAGCTTACCGGTGAGTGTGTTTGATCGACTTGGTGGGTATGAGAGGCTGCTCTGCATTCGTCTAGCGAGCTGTTCTCCCGCCACTGCGGCGGTTCATATTAGTTCTCCTGCCCTCCACTGCACTGCTTTCTTAACTTCCATTCCATCATCCACCCCCCTATAGACACGCAGAATGGCCAGGCTGCACCAGCTCGGCCATCTCTTCCTCGCCCTCGCGGCCACCCTTTGCACGGCAAAGACCGTCACCCACGACTTCCGCGTCTCCTGGGTCAAGGCCAACCCCGACGGCCTCCAGGAGCGCAAAGTCGTGGGCATCAACGGCCAATGGCCCCTCCCCGTCATCGAGGTCGACAAGGGCGACCGGCTGGTGGTGACCATGCACAACGACCTCGAGGACAAGTCGGCGTCGATCCACTGGCACGGCATGTTCCAGAACGGCACAAACGAGATGGACGGGCCGAGCATGGTGACGCAGTGTCCTGTTCCTCCGGGTCACTCGATTACCTACAACTTCACCATCAACCAGGCCGGCACATATTGGTACCATTGCCACACGGACTACTGCTATCCTGATGGCTATCGCCAGGCGCTGATCGTGCACGACGACGAGGCCTTCTTCCACGATGACTACGACGAGGAGCTGGTGCTGACCATGACGGACTGGTACCACGAGCTCGTCGAGGATCTGGCAGCCGAGTTCATGTCGCTGTACAACCCGTCGGGCGCCGAGCCGATTCCCGGTTCGTTCCTCTTGAACGACACGCAGAACTCAAACATCGCCGTCAAGCCCAATACGACGTACCTGCTGCGTCTGATCAACATTGGCGCCTTTGTCGGGCAGTACTTTTACATCGAGGACCACACCTTCAAGATTGTCGAGATTGACGGCGTCTACGTCGAGCCGCAGGAAGCCAGCATGGTGTACCTGAGTACGGCCCAGCGCTACGCCGTGCTGCTGACGACCAAGAACTCGACGTCCAAAAACTACCCCATCGTCACCGTGGCCGACTCGACGCTGCTCGACACCATCCCCGTGGAGCTCAAGCTCAACAACACAAACTGGCTCGAGTACGACAAGTCGGCCGACCACCCGCAGGCCGTCATCTCCGTCGCCGACAGCACGGGCTTGGATCCTTATGATGACTTCAACCTCGTGCCGTACGACAAACAGGAGCTGCTGCCGGAACCTGATGTTGAGATCAGCGTGACGCTGAGCATGCAGAACCTCATGACCGGCTACAACTATGCCTTCCTCGACAACATCACCTACACGTCCCCCAAGGTGCCGACCCTGTACACTGTCATGTCAGCGGGCGACTCTGCGGGCAACGCGTCCATCTACGGCGACTTTACGCACTCGCAGGTCCTCGAGCACAATCAAGTGGTCCAGATCGTCATCAACAACGCCGACAGCGGCACGCACCCGTTTCACCTCCACGGGCACAACTTCCAGATGATCGACCGGGCTCCCGGGTACGGCCCGGGCTTCTACGACTACCTCAACGGCGACCCGGTGCCCTACGACGCCAACAACCACACCGCCTTCCCCAAGCACCCGGCCCGCAGGGACACCTTTGTGCTGCCCGCCCAGGGCTACTTTGTCATCCGCTTCGTGGCCGACAACCCAGGCGTGTGGATCTTCCACTGCCATATCGACTGGCACCTGTCTTCCGGCCTAGCCATGCTGCTAATCGAGGCGCCCGACCAGATCCAGCAAAAGGTCAAGATCCCGCAGGAGCACTACGACATTTGCGAGGCGGCGGGCGTGCCGTACAAGGGCAACGCGGCGGGCAACACGGAGGACCTGTTTGATCTGAAGGGGCAGAACGCGCAGCCCGGTTGGATCCCGGACGGGTTCACGACGCGGGGGATCGTGGCCTTGGTGTTTTCGGTGGTTTCAGCTGTAGTGGGCATTGCGAGCATTGTGGTGTATGGCTTGTCGGGGGTCAAGGCCAAGAAGCATGTTGTTGCGTCGGTGAGGGAGAGCAGCTCGGAGCATAACTCGAATGAGGTTGTTGTCGAGGAGACCAAGGCTGGTGGCAAGACGACGCGGGGGTGTCATGACTAATGGTGGGGTTTATTTCGTTAGCTGAGCTATTTAATTGAGGACATTGGCAAGTTGCTTTCACGTAGATGTGCCGAGGCGTTAGAGGCTGCCTTCTCGCCGACTTGTTGAATGGACTTGGATCCACGAGTCTTCATATCCACCGTCTATCCGTATCGCATGACAAGCCAACCCTCCTCTACTGCCCGTTCCCCCAAGCCTGCCCCGAATTCGGTCTCCCAGAGAACCCCCCTTGCATCGACCCCTGCCCATTCCCCTGCCCCGAAGCCGCATACATGGCCTGGATGTTCTGGTTGAGCCACGCCGGACTAGCCTGTTGCTGCTGCTGCTGCTGTGGTTGCATCTGTGGCTGCATCATCTGCTGCTGAGGAGGCGGCGTACTCGGCGGCTGCGGCGAAACCGACTGCCCTTGTCCCTCTCCTTGGAACGGACGACTCGCCACCTGCACCCCCGGACTCCCCCAGACAGCCTGCCCGTTGCCATACTGCTGCTGCTGCTGCTGCGCCATACCATGACCCGGACTCGAGAAACTCGGCTGTGGTGTCGATAGGCTCTCCCGGTAGTACCCCTGACTCTGCTGTCCCTGCTGGAAGCCCTGCTGGAACCCTTGCTGCCCAAAACTCCCCTGCGGCGCGTGGTAGCTCTGCTGATATCCCCCGCCCTGCTGGGCCGCCTCTTGCGACGCCAGCGCGAAAGCAGCCTTCTTGTCCAGCCCGCCTACGCTCGACGACCTAACCACCCGATCATCTTCATCGACAATAAACGCCCGCAACCTCCCCTCCTTGGCCCTCCTCGCCTCGTCCGTCCCGTGCAGCTTGTTCATGTAGCTCGCAAACTCGAGGTACGCTCCGCGCACAATCTCAAAGTGGCCTACGCCTAGCTTCACCACCGCGTTGGGCCGCAGCACCGCCTCGTGGCTGTTGCCCTGCGCCTCAAACTCGGCCAGCGCGAGGGCCGTCTGGCACGCGTTGCGGATCTGTCTTCCGTTCCACCGCGCCCGCTTGTGCTTCTCAAAGTGGCCGGCCGCGAAGCTCCCGATGCCGACGCGGTCGACGTCGATGCGCCGGTCCTTCTTGGCGAAGCGCTCCTCAATCATGTCCATGTTGAGCTTGAAAATCTCAATCGTCTTGTCGCGGTTCAGCTCCGGGTAGTACAGGCTGATGTGGATGCGCGACGTGAAGGCCTCGTCGAAGTCGCCGATGCGGTTGGTGGTGAGGAATAGGATGCCGGCGTAGTACTCCATGACGCGCAGGAAGACGGCGACGAGGCCGTTGCGCTTGAAGTCTTCCTTTGTGCGCTGGGCGAGGAACACGTCGGCCTCGTCGAGGAGGAGGATGCAGTCCCATTTGTTGGCGAGGGCAAAGTTGCGCTCGAGGGCTTCTTCGACTTCTTTGGCGGTTGTGCCGAGGTCGCCTGTTACTCGTTAGTAGGTGTCGTAAAGTGTTGGACTTGACTGGACCTACCACAAGTAATTTGGAAAAGAGGCTTCCGGAATAGTTCAGCCACGCCCTCTGCAGTGTGTTAGCATTGACGTCAACCCAGTGTCGGAGACATACCCGCTGTTGAAGTCTTTCCAACTCCCGGAGCACCATGCAAAAGGATAATCAACCCCTTTCCTACTAACAGTCAGCCAGCCCCAATACCCCCCTCGATCCACTCACCCTTCCCCTTGACTATGTCAAACTCCTCCCTCTGCCTCGTCACCGACTTCTTGTCTCGAAAGTGCTGCGCAATCAGCGACTTGATCATGTCCTTGTGTCCCACCTCCAGCACCAGTCGGTCAAACGGCGACGTCTCGCTCTTGTCCAGGTCGGTCGCGACGCGCTTCAACGGGGCCGGCGCCTCGCTGGAGGGATGCACGTCGCTCAGGTAGGATATGTCCAGGGCGGCTGCAGATGTTAGTTTGGTTTGGAACAGACGGAAGTGGCTCACCCCATCGCCGGCTGCGAAGAACAAAGCCAAACACGCGGTACGACATGATGACTAGCTCCTCCTCCGTCACGTCGAAACCACCCCCCTCGCCCGTCTGCAACTCCTTCAACGGTCGCGAAATCAGCGCAATGCTCGGCTGTTCGTCCGACCCCCTCCCCCTCGGCAACAGCCCGTCGATGTACTCGGTGCGCAGCTTCGTATCGACGTACCGCGAATCGTCGTGCACAAAGTCGTCTTCACAGCAGGTCCCCGAGCATGAGTCGTCCGAGTCGCTGTCGTCGTCGTAGCTCCCAATCAGGTTCTCCAGTTCCGGTCGCCAGTCGCGGTGCAGCTCGTCTTCCATGGAGAAAGCCGTGTCAAAGTCGACGACGACCTGGCTCTCGACTTCTTCCTGGACTTCGACGGTGAGGCCGGAGTAGTACATGTGCTTGACCATGGCGACCTCGAGGAACTTTTTGCCGCGCCGGATGAGCTTTTCTCGGTATCGCTTCTCCACTGGGAGGTCGTTGATGTCCTTGAGATCGACGTCGGCAAAGTCGGATGCCCGGACGGGATGATGCTGGAGAGGGTACACCTCGAGCGAAGTAACATCCCGCTGGCCCTCAAACCTCCGAAAGCCAAACACCTTTGTCACGGGCCCAATGTGCTTCCCGTCAAAGTCAATGTACACGCACGTAATATGCAGCGGAAACTTCTTCGCCCGATCCTCATCATCCGAGTCGGAGCTGGCAGTCGTGTCCGACCCCCTCCGGACCCTCCTCACGATTCTCCTCTTCTTGGCCGGCGCCCACCACTCCTCGGCCGAGTCCACGCGGTGCCGCTCGCTGCGCACGCCGATGACGCGGTAGGCCTGCTTGCCGTCTGCGCCGATGACTTCCATCCCCGGCTTGAAGAGGTGCCACAGGTCGCTGAAGAAGACGCGGCGGGAGTGGTTGAGGTAGGTGGATTTGGTCAGGATGTCCGAGTCGATGAATCCGAGGAGGCACTTGAGGTGCTGCATGGCGGCGCGGGACTTTGTGTTGATGAGCTCGATGCTGTCGCCTCGTTTGACTGATGGAGGGATAATCCCGGGCGGGGATGGTCCGATCTTGATGGGAGCGTTGGGAGCGACGGGTGGGCTTGTGTTGGCGGCTTTTGCGTCGGGAGCTTTCGCTTCAGGGGATGTCGCGTCGGAGGCTTTCTGCTCTCCGTCAGGCATCTTCTCCCCCTTGAGCGTCTGTTCTCCCTCGGACGTCTTTCCCCCCTCGGGCGTCTTCTCTCCTGCCTCGTCCAACTTCTCGGTCGCCTCCTCGACTTTCTCAACCCCCTTGACCCCCTCAACCCCCTCAACCTCTCCAACCCCATCACGCCCCTCAAAACTCCTCTCCAGAGCAGCATACCAGTCATGTAGCTCCTGCTGGTAAAACACCAACGACTTGAACGGCCGAATCACCACCGCCCACGCATCCCGATCGACCCCCTTGTTCACGTTGTTGTTCCCCCCCGGCATCGGCACCCGCGGCCTCCTCCAGCTCTTGTTCCCCGAAATCTCGTTGAGAATCTCAATCAGGTAGTGCGACCTCAGACGGATCCTCTCGGGTAGCGGCGCCTCCCCGACCTCCATCGCATCTAACGTCTTCTTGTCCTGCGTCTTGTCCGCCTTGCGCGACGCGTGCCGTCGGCTCGAGTACCCCAACCACAGCCGGTACAGGTCCACGT
This sequence comes from Thelonectria discophora, assembly GCA_911649645.1. Lineage (NCBI taxonomy): Eukaryota > Fungi > Ascomycota > Sordariomycetes > Hypocreales > Nectriaceae > Thelonectria > Thelonectria discophora. Next base: position 4,365,736 of record CAJVRK010000012.1, read on the forward strand.
CGTCCTCCTGCTCGACCACGGGCTCCCCGACCAGCACGTCGATGACGCACCCGCCCTCGTCGGCGTCGTGCTTCCCGATGAAGCCCTCCCACTCGTCTCGGTTGAGCTTGATGTCGCCGTCCCGCAGCGGCGAGAGCTCCGGCTTCGGCTTGTCGTCTTCGGCCCGCGCCTGCTCCTGCGACTTCATCTGGGCGGCCTTTTCCCGCGTCATCTTGCGCCGCGCCGTCTCCTCAATCAGGTACAGCCGGTCCATCTCCCACTCGAACGTCTTGCGCACGCGGTCCCGCCGCGCGCCAAAGTCGACCGTCACGTCAAAGTCGTCGGGCAGGCCGACGTCGGCCGCCGTGTCGCCGGGGATGCCGGCCGTCTTGGAGGAGGAGTCGGGCACGCAGTCGTGCGGGAAGAAGGCGTTGGGCCGCATGTAAATCTTGCCCGGGTGATGAGGGGTAGGGAACCACGTCTGGTTCCACGGGCCGGGCCGCCTGAGCCCCGTGTCAGAGTAGAGGGCTCCCGGGGGGCCGGGGCCGCAGTAGCCGCTCGGGACGTAGGGACGCATCATGAGGGACCAGTCGTCCACGCCGTAGTTGGCTTCGTGTTCCTTGCGGTGGGCGTACAGGCAGGCTTCTCTGCGGGTGAACTCTGCGAGGTCGGGGTCTACCTGTTTTTCTTCTTGGGGGTTTTCTTGGGGTTTCTCCTCTCCCTCTGCTTGCTGGGGATCGCCGAGCGTGAGCTGTTCGAGCTGGAAAATCTTCATCTTGAGAGCTTGAATCTCATCAGCCAGCCCGGGTGCCTGCGCTGGCTTGGTTGGCTGTTGCCTGGGCATCTCACTTCCGGCTTGCTCGGCATTTTGGCCTGTAGCTGCTGTCTGAATTTGGGGAAGGAGTTCTAGCCCAGCGGCAGACTTAGAGTCGCTTGACTCCATGATGCGAAAATGCCGCGGGCCTGTGGAGTGGTGATGGCTTCAATCCGCGACGACAAGCGATGGAAAATACAAAACAAAACACAGAACCTAGGTGGGAAACAAGGCCATGATATGCAATTCCGTCAGCCCACATCCCCCCGGACGAGTGCCTAACTCGCTTCGAACAGATCCATTTGGGGGCTGAATCCCACCGAGCAACTTGCAGCCCCCAAGTGAATCCTACGGACCCCTGCGTGAGATGCATAAGGGCTGAGTCAGTATAGCCCAATCACAGTGGCACAGCAAGCGCTCAGTGCGACGCGCCTAGTCCCGCTGCTCAGCTCGACAAGAGCATCCTCAAGAGCCGATAATTCCTTACGACTCCTCTTCAGTCTTTATGATGGATCGTTTCGAATACATGCCTGCAGGGCAAGACGCTCAGCCCGCAGCCGTCGAGTTCATCGACGGCCGGCTCCCTGACTACCACGCGGCCTTTGTCCACCCGCCAGTGAGATACGATGCCGCGTCGGGCCAGTACATTCCCAAGGAGCAGTTTTCCGGAGCGCAGCCAGGCGATGCGCCAAGACAAACCATCATGGCCCCAGACTCCGACGGCATCCCGCCTCGCCCGGCCTGGACAACCACCAACGCGATGCAGTTCTGGACCGCCATCTTCCCCTCCGCCCGCGCCAAGTTCCTCTTGGAAACGGCCGAACCAAAGGGCCGGGCCAAGACGCCCTACGACCTGCGCGACAAGCAGGACTGGGACGCCGTCTACGAGACGCTCGGGGCCGCGAGGGAAAAGTACAAGCAGGACGGGGGAACGGTCGGGTGGCTGCGGAAAGTGCGGCGCAAGGTGGCCGACAATGTCGCGCCGGGCGTCGAGGCGGCCAAGATTGCGAACAAGGTGGTGCCTAATAATCCGTATTCGACGCCGGTGCTGGGTGCGGTGGAAGTTCTCCTGGATGTGAGTCGGGAAGAATGAGGGTGTACCTTGGAAGTTGACATTTGTCCAGGCGGTTCAAACAGCTACGACTGTGCGTCAGCAGGTCCTGGGTGCCTTTGACGGCCTTGTAGCAATCTTTTCAGACGTCGAGTTGTTCTTGAGCACGTTTCCGGAGGATGTCAACATTCGCAACGCAAGTGTCGACTTGACGGCTGCGACGCTCGAGGCGGTTGAGCGGGCGATTGGCTTCTTCATTAGCAATGAGTGTGCGTCTCACCTTCATCATATTGTTATCCACTAACGCCGTAGTAGTCAAAAGAGCCGGAAAGGCCGCGTTGTCTGGTGTTGACTACGAGAAGAAACTGGTCGAGAGTTTGAACTCCATCAATGCGAAGAGCAAGTGTCTCATGGAGGAAGCGACCAAGTCGCACATTCACAACTTTCACCTGTGTAAGTTCAACCAGGCTAGTAAAGACGCAAACTAACCGGTTAGACTCGAAAGAGACCAAGAAGCTTCATCAAGAGGTAGTCCAAATCGTCGGCAAGGGCGTCAACTCAATACACGACCTCCTCCAAGAGCACCTGCGAGCTAAAGACCGTTCGTCACTTCACGCTTCACCCCCATCACCCTCCAAAACTAACCCCCCCCCAGGTGAACTCGAAGCAGCCCGGCAAGAAAACATCTACCTGCGCGTCGAAAACGGTATCCTTCGCTCAACCTCGCCCGTTAACTCATCACTCTGGTCCCCCCCTCCTCCTCAACAATCTCCCCAACGCTCCGCGTCCTGGTTCAGCCAAGACGTGCTCCGGCGGATGCTTGACTGCGCCGACCTCGCATCCTCCGACGCCGCGTCCGTCTCCGACGTCAAGCTGCGGCTCCCGGACCACCAGCGCGCCCGCGCCGAACAGCTCGTCCAGATGGGCCTATTCCGGGAATGGATCGTGTCGCCCCGGTCGGCCAAGCTTCTCGTGCACTGGGACTCGGCGACCGTCTTGGCCGGCGTCTCGCCCCTTTCAGCGCTGTGCCTCGGCATGGCGACGGCTCTGCAGCCAAACGAGCGCTTCATAGCCGCCGTGTGGTTCTGCGGACGCCATCTCCAAGCCGACGACGACGAAGAGAACCAGGTAGAAGAACGTCACGTAGGCGGCCGGGCCATGCTCGCCAGCCTCATCGACCAACTCCTCTCGCAACACGCCTTCGACACGCGGCCCCTCCACCACGCCGTCAACCTCGCCGGCCTACACGCCGCACCCGCCCCCGTGCTGACCACGCTCCTCGCATGCCTGGTGCGCCAGCTGCCGCCCATGATGACGCTCTTCGTGCTGGTAGACGGTGTGGCCGGCTTCGAGCGGCCCGAGCACGAGGACGAGGCTCTCCCAGCGCTGTTGGGGCTGCTTGCGTTGGTGGGCGATGGGCAGGTCGGGGCTGCGGTGAAGTTGTTGTTTGCGAGCGCGCCGGCGACGGATGTGGTCAGGGGCGCGTTTGAGGAGGAGCAGCTGATTTTAGATGTTAGTGCGTTGCCGGGGATGAGTCGGCCGATGAGCGATGAGAGGTTTGGGAGGGAGTTGATGTATGTGGAGGACTAGACGAACCCCTATTCAGTCCTCCCTTTACTACAACACCCATCTCCAACATCCCCTCTCACATCCCCCCCAATATTCCTACAATAACACGAACTCTCAATCGGCACATCCACAAACGCCATGGCCGTCTTCAACGCCTGCCCCACGATCCTCGCCTCTCCCTCCAGCCCCAACCTCTCCGCGCACTCGCGATACCCGTGCAGCGCCCACACGTTATTCGGATGGTGCCTCGCGCGGTACAGCTCGTCATTCAACCCCAAATCAGTCCGATACACGTCCGCCGCCTCCTCGATCCGCCCCTGCTCCATCAACAGCGCCGCGTAGGCGTGTCGCGCCGGCTGCATCCACGCCCACGGCTCGGCATAAACAAGAGCGTCGTCGCGGGCGATGGAGGTGCGCAGGTGCGAAAAGGCGAGCTCGATGTTGCCCCGGCGGTACTCGAGTTCGCCGTCGAGCATGGCTTCGGCCACGGCGAGGACGTCGGAGCACTTGTTGGGGTAGTCGATGCGCGTGGGGGGGACTCGTTTCTTGGCCGCCAGAAACAACTCCCTTTCCCGCTCCGCATTCTCTACGTCCCCCGTGGCAGCCCACGCAACACCCTTTGCATAGTGAATCGTAGCCGTCGTCACGCAGTACAGCTCCTGGTCCTCAGGCAGCGCCAAGTCTACGATATCCTTCCACCTGCCGAACCGGATCAACACGTGCGGCCTCACCGACCGAAACGTCTCCAGCCAGTCGGCCATGGGTGGCGACTTCACGCGCAGCTGCTCCTCGGGCAACGCCGCCTCCATGCGCTCGACTGCATCCAGCGCCACGCCGAACCGGCCCGCAAACATGGCCGCGTACACCAGCGAGTGGTAGTCGTGCATGCGGTATATCGTGTAAAAGTCGGTCGCCCCGCGCAGCCTCACAAACTTCTCGTCCGCGCTGACCGCCGCGGCGTTGGCTGCAATCGCCCCGCGGTAATCCCCCACGAGAATGTCCAGATGCGACGGCATGTGCGCCAGGTGTCCGACCTCGCCGCCCAGCCCGCGCAGCTTCTCCGCCGCTGGGAGGCCGCGCTCGGGCTCGCCCGACATTTCTGTAAGGTGGATGTACATGTGCAGCAGGCCGACGTGCGCTTCGCCCCCGGGACTCTTCAGGGCTCGCTCGAGGATTCGCTGCGTCTCGGGGGCGCGGGAGCCGGGGCCGGGCTTGCCGGTGCGGACGTCCCAGAGGCCCCAGGGGGTGAGGTTCATGAGGGCGTCGGCGTACAGCACCGCCACATCGAGGTCGTCGCCAAAGGCCTCGTACACAGGCTTCATGGCGTCGGCGTAGTCCCTGTTCCAAGACCGGTAGTTGAATTTACTCCCGCCGTCCTTGGGGAAGCGATGCAGCAGAGCTTCGATGAGGGCGCGCTCGACCGGCTCCGCGGGGAGCAACAAGCCCTCGGCCAAGACTTTATGACACCTCGCTATCGTCTTCTTCAGGTCGTCCCTATCAAAGTGATTCCACGGCTTGTTGTAGTTTGGCCCAAGGGCAAAGGCGAGCCCCCAGTGGGCCAGCGGACACCTTGGGTCGATGGCGAGGGCCTTTTCGAAGCAGCGCGCCGACTCAGCGTGGTTGAAGCCGTAGCTCCAGATGAAGCCGTGCTCGGTCCATTTCCTGGCCTCGGGGCTTGTGGTGGTGAGGTGTCGCGAGAAGGGAGGGAGGACAAAGTCAGCGTGGGTGGCTTTTTGGGGGATGGTCCGGGTCATTTTGGGGAATTGAGTTTGTTTCCCTGGCAAATCGGTTCTCTCTGGCTTGGGTTTCTCTTATCCAACCAGCCCAGTGACAGTTGAAGAATGCGGAGAGGACGAATGGTCAAGGTCGAGCTGGAACTTTGGAACTCGCTATCTCAACCTGCGGAGACGTCTCGCCGGCCCACCGTAACATCAAATCAACGTCCAATGACGTGCTACCAGTGGGCCGAAGACGGAGCATCGGAAACATGTCCGCTGTGAGACTCTTGGTGGTGAGCTGGCGAAGATGGTTACATGTACACAGCGTGATAAGGATTCAATGTCAAACAAGACATTAAGAATAAGTAAATATTCAGTCAGTGTAACATATTACATTCCTACGCGAGAGTAACCCCCTACATAGTCTCATTCTGCGCCGCCCCCTCCACAGCCCCCAAGTATTCCACGCGGTCCTTGACATACAGCTCGACCATGATCTTGTTCCCCAGGCTCGCACCGCCGTCGTCCAGCCCGCCCGCCTTGATGCACACCTTGCCCTCCATGATGTCAAGACGCGTGAACAGGCTGGAGCCGCAGTCGCCGCAGAAGAAGTGGTGGTTGACCTTGCCCGAACCGCCGACAATGTCGTACTGCTTGGGGGTTCCTATTAAGTCAGCGGGGTTTCTGAAGGTGGATATATGCAGTGTGGTAATCACCCTTGGTCACGCTGAATCCGTCAGAGGCCACCACGGCGTTGGACGTATACGGCCCGCCAGTCCACTACCGGCTGTCAATATCTGTCTCAACAGGGACACTCAGGAACAAGAAAAACCTTTTGGCAATCGGTGCAATGGCAAAGAGCAGTCAACTCGGCATCGCCTACACCCGTCAGTGAATTCCCACATCTCATTCCCCATGAAACCCACCAGAGCTCTTGTACGCAACAGCGCCACACATGCAGCTTCCGGAAAGAGGCATCTTGTCAAATCGTCAAAGGAATAAACCTAGTATGCGTTGGTATAAGCGGGTGCAATATAGTCCTCAAGGTCGATGAACAAAAAGTCTATCAAGGTGCTCACCCGTCCGTCTATATATACCCCAACACCTCTTCACCCATCCTCGCACCTCCTCACTTGCGACGATCCGCTGCGCCGTCTTGGCCCTCTCAGGCGTTCGGATCATCGGCCTCCACCGCATTCTCTAGCACAAAACAACCTCCCCCCCTCACCAAGTACACGGAACCGCACCTCCAGCGAATAACAAACCCGCCTGAACTCCTGCGACCTGCCCTCCCCCTCCCAGGAATACGCCGTCGAGCATAACGAAAACCCCTCCGGGAACGCACGTCAGCTTCCCGCGCGAGCTACCCCAGAATTCGTCGCCCGTTTGAGCATGGCTTCCGACCAGGCTGCTGCGGCGAGCGAGGCGATTGGCCGGGCTTGAGGGCGGAAGACTCGGAGGTGTTATGTCACGACGCCGGACGCGGATCCGCTCTCGGAAGGGCGCGGTGGTCGTCGTGGGATCGAGTTGGAATGTAGCCAGCCAGTCACGATTCGAGAGAACGGCCGTCACCCCGCACTTTGCGATTCGAGGGGTTCGGGAGTGCTAAAGCCGATTTCTTGAGTGCGGGGGTGGGGCATGGGCGTGGTGAGAATGACTGGTTGGGTAAGACTGGCATTGTGAGAAAGGGACTGACTGGTAAGCATCACAGAGGACACGAGAAAGCAAGTTAAACTGTACATGTTCAAGGTCATAACTGCTAATTCCGCCGAATATGAACTATCATGATATCTTGTGCTATTTCAACTCCCATGTCTAAGACAACACCTACTCAGCCCTAGTCACCTCTGGCTTCTCAGCATCGCTCAATCTCGGCTCACTCTCGACATCCCCCCGTCCGTGGCCCATCGTGGCATGCTCAACCGCCGCATCGCCAACCACCTCGCGGGCATCCGAATCGTGCGCCACGTCAAACTTGCCGCGCAGGTTCTCGGGCCCGATGAAGGTCAACACGATGACATAGACGTACACGCAGGCCATGAAGATGCAAATGACCTTTCCGTAGTTGTACCTCGCCTCGCCCTCGTCGTTGGGCGGCAGCGGAAACTTCTCGCCCAGGCGGGCCTCAATGGTCGACGAGGCCGACGACACGAGGTTGCCCAGCTGGTAGGCGGTGCCGACGACGAAAGTGCGGAAGGCTCCGGGCGACAGCTCCATCAGGTGAATTGGGATGACGCCCCAGGCGCCTTGCACACAAAACTGCGAGAAGAAGGCGGCCGCCATGACCGAGTCGTCGCGGACAAACGTGTACGGGTACAACAGGGCGCCTCCGACGACGCAGCAGCAGATGATGCTCAGGCGACGACCGACCGACTGGCTGCAGAAGCCGACGACGCTGCCGCCCAGCATGGCGCCCAAGTTGGCCACGACCTGCGTGACGGTGACTTTTGACTTGCTAAAGTTGAGCTGGTTGGACAGCATGGTCGGGTACAGGTCTTGGCTGCCGTGGCTCATAAAGTTGAAGCCAGCCATGAGGAGCACCAGGTACGAGAGCAGCAGCCAGTGGTGCTTGAGCGCCACCTTGCCCTCTTTGACGAAGACCTTTCCGACGCCGTCGTGGGACGCCTCCTGGCGGGCGACTTGGCGCTCGCGGTAGGCCTGCGTCTCGGGGAGCCAGAGACGCCAGATGATGAAGATGACGGGCGGGCAGGCGCCGAACCAGAAGAGGGGGCGCCAGCCGTGGGATGTGGTGTCGACGAGGCCTCGGGCAAAAGCGGCGGCGAGGAGATAGCCAAAGGCGTACTGCACAGATTAGTATAGACTGACATATTCTGTAGGGTTGGACTTACGCCTTGTTGGAGGATACCACTCATAAGACCACGGGCTTCCTCGGGGCAGTCCTCGAGGGCCGTGGCAGCTGCGTTACCATACAGACCTCCCATGGCCACTCCAAAGAGGGCTCGGCAGGCAAGGAACTGCTGGTAGGTCTGACAGAAGCCGGTGCCCTATATCCAGTCAGTCATGTTCATTCCTCTTCATAGGCAAGCGGCTTACCAGCTCCAGAGCAATGAAGAGCAAGTTGTTCACGATAAACGGCCACTTGCGGCCGTATCGATCAGCAGCGATACCGAACGCGATGGAGCCGACCGATCGAAACATGAGCACCAGCGTGATGCCCCAGGTGATGTCCGTTTTGGACTTGCCAAAGTCCTCGCTCAAGTCGGTGACGGTCAGCGAAACGGTGAAGAAGTCGAAAGCGTCCCAAGTCTAACAAGTCAGCATCCAAGATCGAGAACAAACCGAAGTGAATAGTCAGAACCTACCCAGGCCGCAAAGGCGACGAAGAAGAAAGCCCACTGCTGCGAGTTCAACATGCGCAGGAGCTTGATGGGGTTGGGGACGTGCAGCATGGGCGGCTTGAGGCTGGAGATGCGCGTTGCAACGTATTGCCCGGGCGACATTCCCTCGTGGGGAGCCCGGGAGTCGTACTCATGATGACCCATGGTGGGCAGAGTTCTATTGAGTCTTGTGGATGTTGTTGTTGTGAGATGTTGCTTGGTCGGTTGGTGGGTGAATGAGGTTGATGGTTGGTGGTGGAGGGACGGATCGAGGAGTTGCGACTCGTCTCCTTCCAAAGATGGATTGAGGTGTAAGACAAGACAATACAAGGCAAGAAAGCTTGAAGACAAGCCAGGCTGTCTGCAATGATGATGACCAAAACACAATCCTCCCAAACCAGAGGGCGGCCGCAGGTACATATATACTCTCTCAACAATCCCCACTTACACCACGACCGACGATCCCATCACCAACCACACCAACTCAACGCGAACCCAAACCATCCTCCCGCCGCGCCCAAGACAAGGGTCAAGGCCGTCCCCATGAAGCAGGCCAAAGTTCGTGTTTTCCCATGACTTGACAAGGGGCCTGCCTACCTCGCCCCCCGTTGGTGCTTCCCCCATCCCATCCCCCTCACGAGTGTGTGCACCACGGCGTTGCCCGTTTCTCCCTCTTCCCTTTTTCGTTCCCTTGCCCGTCCCCTCTAGCTCAGATCCCTGCTTTATCTGTATCACGCACCGAAACAGCTAGACGTAGAAACGAGCCTAGAACCCGCCCGCATACAGACGCGGTACGACAGCCCCCCCTCCCCCCAGCAAGCACGTACAACGCGGCGGGGAATGCTGATGCGGACCTTTTGCGTTGCAGGTTGGCGGCAACCTGTAGGCCGCGGTAGCTTACATGCAGGGTTAGAGCATTGTCTGGCGGGTAAAACAAGAAGAAGAGAGAAATGGCAAAAGGTAGCCTTCCCTCTTTGCTCTGTGCCGTAGGCGGAAGAGGCGATTCGTTGACGGCTCCGGTCCAGTGCCGATCTCCACTGCACGACTCGTCACATGGCTTGCAGAAGGCATTTGCCGTCCTTGCTTTCCTTGGTTTTTCTTTTCCTTCAGCGGGCTTTGGTGAGAGTTGGGTAAGCAGGAAAAGAGAGCATGTGCCGGGGTCGGTTGAGAGCGTGTTATTCCCGTTTTGCGCCGCCTCTTCAAATTTGTGTGTCATGCCCGCCAAGAGCCAAGACGAGCAGCGATCTGGACGGCCCGTGTAGCTGGAAGTCTTGGCGATGGAGGCTTTCAACCGCGGAGGACCTGTGGGATACCTGCACTGAACTGAGGAATAACTCGATGCTCGGCTGGATAATATCACTTCTTGCCTCTCCCAGGCAAGCATCCAGACCACCACTTCGCATAATGCTCCATTAACGAACCACTTCCTCCATGATCCTCCTCATCCTCCTCCTCCCCATCCCCCCTCACCACCACCACTAAGCCTTCACCAACATCAACTACACCCAAACAGACAATGCCGTCGTCTCATCCTCTCCACAGACTCGACCCATCCCCCAGCATCCCCCCTTCTTTTCTTTTCTTTTCTTCTCCTCTCCCCACACACTCAAACAAAAACTCTCTTACTGCTGCTTAATCTACCTACCCAAAATCGACCAGCGTCGAATCTGACTCTTCTCCATCTCAGAGGAGAGGCAGCTCAGACCCTGATACCTCCGGGGCCTATCCTTGTCTTGGTTGCGGGAGGGCCACAACGTCTCCACTCGGAGCTGGCATGTATCGGCAATTCGGCACACGAGAAGGACGGGAAGAAGAGTTCGTGTTGCAAGGCTGGCTGACATCACCGACACACACCCGTTTTTGGTTGCCCATGGGGAAACGCAAATTTGCCACGGACTGGCCGTCACAAGGTTTGGTCTTGGTCGTGTCAAGTAAGAGTCCCAACAAGTGAAGAAATGATTCAGGTAGGTTTTGTCTAGGTTATCTCCAAGACATGTCAAGACTCAAACTCCTCCTCAACACCAACACTGACTGCCCCATACCATCTCCCACCCCGAGATCCCTCTGCGGTTGGGTCCTCTCCTCAATCTCTCCAATCTTGCCATCTCCGAATCCTCGTCATCTCCACGCACCACACCTCGACCCACGAAGGAAAAAGTGAGCCCGTCACACCACTTTACCGCCGTGACAGCGAGTAAGACAACCTTGACCGACTCCTCCCCCCCAGAATCTCCGCACTGGCAGTCAGGCAGACCAGTTTTACCACGCAAGCGAGTTCTCCCTGACGGTCAGACTCCGAGATTGAGAATTTGAGGAGACCTGGGGAAATCTCTGTTTCTCTCATGATTTTTCCCCAGCTTGCCTCGTGCCATCCCTCACTTCCCCAGGCTCCCCTCTTTCTCTCCTGGGCTGTTCAATAGGTAACCTGCTTGGGTATCCTGTACTCGATACCGCGCGTATTCTGTGACAGCTAGTGTACCAAAATCTGACCGCCCCGTCATTTCTCCAAGGCGTCTCCTCACGCCGGCCTCTCCCATCAGCACCCTAACCCAAACGCTTCCAAGTTCCTTAACTCGCATCTTTCCACCAGCCTTCTAGAATACCACTTTCCTGCATACTAAAACGCCAAGTGCAATTGGAGAAGCCAAGCGGCAAGCCTCATCATGTGAACCAGGAACGTACTCCAACAGTCCCCGCCTTGCGGCTCCGACCATCGCAACGTCCCAGCCTTGTATCTTGAACACCGAACCCCCGAAAACCTCCACAAATTCCTCCTCCCCCTTCCCCTGTGATATCGTATGCTCCACGAATTATTCTTTTCCCCCATCTTGGTAATCCAGATCACTTGATCTATTGACTGACTCCCCTTGTTAAAAAACCCTTCCCATATCCTCGGTAAATGTCCACCTGCCTCGCTCTGAACCCTCGCCCCCTTCTGTCCGAAACCTGACAGGTCGCCTCGCATCGCCACTTACACCCCAAGCGGCGAGCAAGAGAAGCCTCTTCTTCCCCTCATGACACCTCGAGTTCTCCGAACCTGACTTTTCCAACCACGTATATCCGAGTGTTCCCCACCGTGGTCCGTGGCGTGCGTAGGCGACCTGTGAACTATTGCTGATAGATCATGCGGCTCTGTCTAGCTTCTAATTGGCAGGCTTGATGCTATTCCAGAATCGCACGACTCTGCTGATCCATCCTCGTCACCAAGTAACAACCTGCAGCTTGGCTAAAGTCACAATGCACCATGCAACGCTACAGCACACTGCATGCTGCATCACGAACAGGCCAGGGAGCCATATAAAGGACTCAACATATTACATGCCCCTCCCAAGGAGGAATACCAAACATCGTTCTTATCTCGTACCGGCTGCCTGCATTGGGCAACAACCTTATCATAAATCCCCAGTCCAAACGCCCAACCCAGGGTATTACGGGTGTCCCCGTTGAAATAATCCTACACTGCCACCTTCTCATATTCCTCATCTTCGTCATCAATCACCTCTGAGAGCTTCACCGCCATCCAATCGCTCCATGGCATGTCTACATGGGCAGTCAGACAATACAGAAGACGTCGAGGACCATTCGATCGGCCCTCGCGAGTCTGTGCAATGGCTTTGTCTCGCTGCCAGACTTGACACATCTTCCTTCTGTCCAATTGCCACACCTAGCGTCAAACACCACCTCCCATAAAAGCAGCCAGGTCGTCGAGATCAAGGAGCTGTCGCTCAAAGGCTTGGCACAATTCGGGGGCAGTCATGTCCTGGCTCGTAGCCTGACCCTCTTGCCCGGGCACCATGCTGTTAGAGGACATGTCGGGGCTGTCCTGCTTCGATGCATGAGGGAGCCCCGAGATGTGAGGCGCGCCGGCAGGAGGAGGTGACACAGTAGGGGTTGACATGCCACCCGATCCGCCGTTAATGGTAGTAACGCCAGGTCGTCGGGGAAGCGCCGTCGCAGGGGGTTCGCTATCCTCTCGAACCGACTCGGAGACGGATCTAGGCTGTTGAGCCTGTCCCGAAACACTACCTCCAGTGTTGGTTTGCTGGTCGTAATCCATCGCATCGGGGTTCGTATCGGCGTTGGAGGAAATCTCGTCCTTGGATCCTGGGTGGGAGCGCGCCGCGTCGTTGTTCAAGACCCGCTGCATGACGGTCAGGTGTCGTAGCCAACTGGCCATCAGTGGCCAATTCTCAGTCCCGTCACTCATGAAGCGTAGCCCGTCCTTAACAATGTGGGCAGCCGTCTCGACAGCGTTGGGGGGCGTCAAGCCCTTGAGAGACAGGTAAGCGACGGTAGCGCTCGCCGTAAAGGACGAAAACAGCATGAAGATGGGGAAGCAAGGAATGTGATCCTTCTCTGAACCAGCCTCGACCGCGGTCAACAATGAGATGATGCCGTGGCAAGAGGTGAAGAGACGATCGACAATGTCGTGACATCGCGGGCTCATGCGGAAAGTTTCGAGGTTGAAGCTCGACGCGGTGACCTCCTGGAGGAGACGTCGACGATGGACAAAGACGCCAGCGCAATGGAAGAGGCAGTGGAGCATGGCAAAGGTGTAGCCCGATCCCATCGTCATGTGAAGGTTGATCTGGCCCGGCTTATCAACGAATTGCATGGGCAGCTGGGCGCGAAGGGATTCGATCTTGGCTATGAGATCGGAGCAATCCTCCTCGCGGAAGCTCACCAAGTTGGTCGATGTAAGCATGCCCACCACGTCGCGCCAGATGGCAGAGGCCAACACGATGTAACCAAATTCGCCAATCTCAGCCGACTGCGTCTGGCTCGAAGTCATAATGGTCGGATCGAGTTGCTGTCGGAGCGTCTTGACAAAGACGGCGTTGCCAAAGGCAAAGTTGATGTCAGAGCATGGCAGCGACACATCCGCCGTGTCATGGTGGCTGAGGGCAGGATATCGTCCAGGGGTGCTCGTCAAGAGACAGTCGAGTATGTATATCAGCCAGATGGTCCGTCGGAAGGACTCGTCTCGAAGAAATTGGTCGCTATCGGGACTCGCGTGGTGACTGTTGAGAATTCGGTACATCTGGACCATGCGGGCAGCCTGACCCAAGTAGATGTAAGCCCGGACGGCATTTCGTGAACCCCATTCGTGAATGATGATCAAGCATAGAGCCTGGATGTCGACGAGGTTGGGGTGGTCGAGGTTCTGGTTGATCAAGGCCATGGCCTTGGCAGCGAAGGTCTCGGCGGCCTGGGTCGGACCGCCATAACGTCGGATCAGACTCGGCGAGCTTCTGCAAGACGGATCAGCTAACGGTCTTGGCCAAAAGATGTCACGTGGCTCCGTTCAGGAATAACTGCGACCGGAGCGGGAATCGGAAAGAGCGAATTCAGGAATGTTCGGCTTAATCCCGGGAAACGGCTGCGGGCTCTGCTGCGTCGCCTCGAGCACCACGAGGACTCCGCCGTCGGTGACGGTGGCACCGATCGGTGTGGACCCCACAAGCCGGGCGGAGGGGTGAGATGACAAAAGCGCAGGAAATGAGCGCACAGCACACAGGCCGCGCCGGCAGAGGGAAATGAAGACGAGACGTGTGGGGGCAACGCCAGCTCCGTGTGGCAAATGAATGATGCAACGAAAACGTACCGAGCGGCGCAGGTCAATAGGCCGTAAACGAGAGCGGCGTCGAGGGACGCACTCTTGAGCTGCTGAACGAAGGACGGCTTGTGAAACGCGACACAGGCAGGGAAAGTCTTGGAGACGACACGCTCACATTCGGCGATGAGCTCTGGGGTGAGTCTGAGGAGAGACGACAGGGTTAGCACAGGTATTTCCGCAATCGGCAGAACAAGTCCGGCACAGCAGACATCGCGGCGGCAGACGAGAAGAGGGGAGTGGACGACGCGAGGGAACGTGGGTGGCTCGACGACCCGGCCGGGGCGCTCGGGCTCACGCGCTCACTCTCGCGCAACGAGAGGAGCGAAACACGCCGCGCCATGGCAAGGCAGGTCAGACGCCGGAGCCTAGGAGACGCTGTCGCTTTGCTTGCCAGCCAACAGCCAAGACCAGTCTCGGTTTCAGTCCCCTTCGCCAGCTGAGAGCGGATGCCCAACACCAGGCGACTCGGACATGCTCGGCGGGTACGACGGGCTGGGGCTGGGGCTGAGAGGGAACGAGGCCACCAAAAAGTCGGAGCGTCGCCCGTAAGCCGAGGGGAGGACGGCGACGAGAGCGGGCTGGAACTGTCCCCCCAGCTCAAAACGTCTTGGGCTCGGGGCAGAAGCGGACAACGGGTGTGTGGCCAGCGAGTCCAGGGTTTGGGGCATGGGGGTGTGGGAGCAAACAGGGTGGAGGAAGGCGATCCGGACACTCGGACGGAAAGCCTTGGGCGAGGGAAACGGAGTCGAAGACTGCTGGAAGGACGAACGAAGGCGACGAGGACGAGGGATCGCGTGCCGTCAATCCACTCCCCCCAGAAACCCGGCTTCACGCGCCAAAAGTGGGCATGTCCGGCGAGGGAATGTCGTGATGTTTGTGTCGTCCCAGCATGGGGAAAAGGTCGCAACGGACACGGGAAGGGGATCGGAAATAATTGGACATGAGGAGAGAGCATGGGGTGATGAGGCAGACAGGGAGAAGCAACTGAGAAAGGAGGTCACATACTTGTCCGAGTTGGCTTGAACATGGCGGGCGGCGCCAGAACCCACGACGGCCTGTCGCGCATCAGTAGCACCGCCGGGCCCGGAGGCCGGCAGGCTGTCGCGAGTAGGGCGATGGGGGTTGGCGTGGCGTGCAGGGCTCTGGCCGTGGTGGTGGGCCATGCTCTCCGAAGGAAGATAGCAGTCGTGCATTCCCTTGGCGCAATTTTTGCACGGAGCTCGGCCGTTCTCGTAAACACATTTGGTCTTGCCTTTGCGGCATCGTACACAGGCACCTCCAGCCCGGAGCGCTGTCGAGCGCACGACGCCAGACGACATGGTGAAAAGGCGCGAGGGATGCGCGGCGGGGATATCAGGTGAGGACTGAGGCGGTTGGGTCGATTGCTGTTGCGCGCGCGTCAGAAGAGACGGCGCAAATTGATGGGGAAGTGATGACGGAGCCGGATGAAATGGCGGCGGAGAAGCGGCGACGACCTCGAGCAATCAGGACGCGCTTCCAAGCGCCTCGAGGCCGGAATGTGAGAAGCAAAGATGCTGGTGGTGATGAAGCGTAGCGGCGCACAGCAACGGGAGACGTACCGGAGCTGTCGGTGGGAGACGACGCCAACAGTCGAAACGCGGCGCGCAAAGTGGAAGGTACGGTGCGGGCCGGAGGCTGTCGCAGTTGAAGGCGGCAGGCGCAAAGCGAAAGAAGCAAACCTTTGAAGAAAGCGTGGCACTCTTTGCGTCTGTCGCGTTGCGGAAAGGTCGAGGAAGGTTGAAGGAGGGAAAGTCCAGAAATGACGGGGGCGGAGGTTGAGCCGGGAGGATGCTGGCCACGCAACGGGCGGCGACAAAAGCCCGGGAAGGGGGAAAGGGAAAACCGGGCGCCGCGCTCGGGGTCACAAGGCAAGCGCGCCCAAGGGCAAATAGAGATGAATGGTATCGGATGGGCCTGGATCCCCTCTCACCAGTAAAAAAAATGGAAAAACTATGTGCGCGTGAGTGCGACCGAGAGGATGATGGGAGAGAATGGGATTGTGTTGGTGGAAGAGCAAGACGAGGATGGAAGAGAAGGACGGGGAAGGCGAGGCGGGCGAGGCGGGCGGGAGATGGGACAGGTCCTGGGATCCAAATGGGCACCAGGCAGGAAGACGGCCGAAGAAGCCCCCAAAACTCCGTGGCCCACCCCACTCGCAGACTCAAAAACTGCCACTGACGGTGACGGACCAGAGCAGGACCCCAGAAAAAAACCAGACGGAGGTCACAGGCGCCCAGACACACCCAAGACGACGAGACGCCTGACGCCCCCCTTCCCTTTTCTTTCCTTTCCTTCCCTTCCCTCCCCTTCTCTCACGGGGAAAACGGAAGCCCACGGGGTGTGGACCCGTTGCCCGTGGACGACCTGGCCGTGTGGCCGTGTTTGGCGGGGCGGGCACCGCTGAGCCGCTGAGCGAAGACTTGAGGAGACGCCCACACCGGCCTGGGACCTCCATTCTTGAAGCGCGCCGTAGTGGCCGTGGCTCCCTGGAACCCGATTGCAGGGCCCTGAAGCGCGTCGGGCGTTGTACAGATACCTCCCGCCAAGCACGGGCAGATCGGGGCGGGCAAATCGGATGACGGTTACGAGATGTATCAGCCTGGGCTCTTCTCGCGAGTCATTGATGAAGAGGACAAATATTCATTCAAAGCAACATGCCACTGCAGGTAAGGTACCTAGCTGACAATTACTATAGTCAGGTAAGGTGCTATGGGCACAGAGGTGGAAGGTGCGGAGGGCTCAGAAAGCAGAATTGGCAGGAACCACCAGCTCGGCTCAAGCAGGTGCGTGAGCTGCCCCTTCCTCCTCGGGGTCGCGCGGTTGCGGTACTTGTCAGGCTACTTCGACGTGACGCGGACGGGCCCGAGAACGCGGCGGTGGACAAGGAGCGCCAGGACTCAAAAATGTCGCTTCAGCTCTGTGCTCATCCAACTTGCAAGGCACCTCTCTGCTACTATTTTCACTCTACGCCCTCGACCTTCCATGTATCACCCCTCCGCGTCTCCGTCTTCTCCGGAGGCATCGCCCCCTCCTCGGGGCACTGTCAGGGCGCGGCACATCCAAAAGGCCATGCATGCGGTGCGAGTGCCCCAGAACTCAAGAGTGCGCCGCCGCGAAGGACGAGTGCGACGTGAGATGTAGGTACCTCGACACACTCCTTCTCCTGGGTCCCGCCGACCAACAGAGTGCCAGTCGAAATATCAGGGACGGGACCGTGGTCGCTCGGCACATCCGGGGAGGCCCATCCGGACCAGTCGTCTGGACGGGGAATGACCCCAACCCCGTCGCAACCGACCATTTACCATCTCGACAGACGGGGTCTTTTTGCTCAGTGCTGCCTCGTGTGCGACATTTTCCATTTATCCAAGGAAGGGTGGTGAGCCTCAAAAAGAGCACGCGCAGCATCTCCCAGAAAAACCCATCTGCCGAGTGCGCCGGCAGCGGGCGCCTTCTTTTTCGCTTCCCCAGCTCCCAGTGCGAAGTCCGAGGTTCCCAGTGGCCAGCCCACCTTCTCTCCACGGCACGTTACCAAGCAAATCATGTCCGTCGCCGGAGCGCTGCCCCTTCACCGCCCGCCGTATTTGGGACCACTTGCAGCTCCCCCTCATCATTTGGGCCAAGACTCGGACTGGCCAAGACGCAACTCGGAAGTCGACGGCGCCGAACAGCTCTCAGGCCTTCCCTCTCCCTTCATTTCATCTTTACCATGCACCAAGCAAACAAGCTTCTGAAAATGAGGGGAAAGATTCCTCGCCCTGTGGCAACAGACTCTCTCCGGGCATGTCGCGACGGGTGACGGCCCCCCGTCCTCCGGATCCTACGAAGACTGTCCTGCGACCACGCGATGCCCCCGAGTGTGCTACATAGGCGACTAATCTTGTGCCCCGGCCCCACGGGGTGGATGCTCCCCTTTCTGTCGCAGCCAGGCCATGGCTCTGCGCCGTTCCCTTGCTCGTCCATTCCGTCAGCCTTGACGGCAAGGAGAGGGGAAGCACTTTGGCGCCCATCATCTGAACTCACAATGTGAGTCGTTTCCCCCGATGCGGCCCCGTTTGCGCCCTTTAATCCATACCTCACCCCGCGGGTGTGAGCTATCACCCGGCGCCGAAGGGCATCGATCAAAACCGCGGCCGGCCTCCTTAATACGGAACGAAAAGGATTTGCCAGCAACAGCAGAAATCTCGTGTCATTAATTAGAGTAATTAATCACCATCTGCACTCATCCTCGGCCACGACAACATCCGGACCGGCGCAGAGACCAAAGCCAGCCACGACGTCCGGAATTGTCGGCCTTCCCCGCCCTACGTCGCCCGCCCCCCAGAAAAACCACGACATTTCTTGTGCGTGCGGGCGAAAAGGACGGAGGTGGTACAAAGTGTACGGTGCATGTTGCTGCTGCTGCATCTTGATTAAACCGCGTCTTGCATTCGAACTCTCTTCTACCCGACGGGCTCAAGTTTTGACGTGGCAACGAAAGGGCAAACCAACAGTCGAGAAGCTGCTGCAGACAAGCAGCCCCCTCCTCCCGCCGTCGTCGCGCCGTCTCTCCAGGTCCGGACGGGGAGACTATTCTGGCCCCAAGGACGGGAGCAAACAAATTTGCTGCACAGTAGGAGTATCTGCAGGTACCTTCGTATTTGCGCGCGCCCAAGCCGTCAGCCACCAACAACGAAACTGGCAAACGCAAATGAAACCTTGCAGCCCTCGAAGCAGCTGAACAAAGTGCTTGTGCGTTGTGGCTGCTTCTTTGCAAATTTTCGAGGGATTTGTCAGGGCATGTCCAGCGCAGCTCGGCAACTTGAGCCCAGGGAGAAAGGGAGGGCAGGGCGCCGCTTCCCGCTCCGCATGGCACACGGCATGAAACCTATCGACTGGTGCGAAAATCCAAGAATAAGTCCAGCCCCGGATACTAAATCAGGGCACACAGAAGACAAAATCCCCTCTCAGATTGTTGGCTGGTTGGGTGCAGCGAGCCAAGTCTCATTCGGAGCTTCTGAACCTCGTCGGCAGGCCGTCTCCGAAGCCCGAGAGAGCTGTCTCTTCGGAGCTCCCCAATTGGGCGCTTGCTCACAGCGTCGTCACCAATGCATCCGCACAAAACTGCCGACCACGTTTCGTTTTGGTTGTGTGCGGCGTGCCTTTGCATTGCTTTTTCTTCTTCTCTTTATGTGCCGCCAGCACCGCCCCCATTGTCAACCAATGTAAATTCCCCAGCAGCAAAATGCAAACCGGGTTGCGTGCGGCTGTGCAGAACAAGCGACAAAAACGGATGATTTGAGATTCTGGAGAATGTGTCGGCAGAGGGATATTCCCCTGGTGGGGCCGTCGCCCCGAGTCGCAGTATCGTGCACCCACCGCGGCATGCACACGGTGCGGTAAGACCTGGCTCCGAGAAATGAGATTGAGCCGAGGGAGCAAGAACCAAATGGCTGCGACGAGCTCCCTATTCGCAACTCAAGAACAACCAGCCCCATCATGACCTCAGCAAGGCTTGACTCCTTTCTAAACACTCAGGATTCTTTGAATCTCAGGCCGCACCTTCACGGCGCTCCTACCCACCCGCCACAGCACGACGGCACCGTGCGCCACCCTCGCGACTCCGCATCTCCGCGTCATGACCCAAACGCGAAGCGACCGCAGTCCACAGAACGTTCGCTGCCCAGGAAACGGAACCCAGCACGTTAAACGGTGTGCAAATCCGTAACGATCCAGGCCCGCACCGTCACGGAGGCAGCCGGGAAAAAGAAGTCGCAACTCTGACGCCCGAGGAGGGCGGCTAAGCGACCAGGACATGGGGTCCCGGGGAACCTCGTTGACGCTTCCAATTTGTCCAGAGGCCCTCGCCGCTTTTAGGCGCCCGTCGGGAAAGCTTCTCGCGTGCCACCGCCGTGTCACGTGCCCCGATCCGGAGCGGCTTCTCCGGCCCGGCGTGCGCGTTTGTCCGTGGTGAGACTGTATCATCCCCATACCCAGTGTGGTTGAGTCGCCAAGCAACAACGCCTTTTCTCTGCAAATCTTTTCTCTATTGCCACAGTGCTAAACCAGGCTCGTCATGACAACTCAAATATCTCATCAATGCCGTTTCCTTTTGTCTTCGTCTATCCGACCATAACTTCATCAACCTTACGCTTTCGTCTCCCGGACGGGCAGGGTCTTCTTGTCCGTCTTCTCCGAGCTGGCGGGGGCTTCCTTGACGAAAGGAAGGAACTCGGGCTGGCCAGGAATGTACTTTCGGAGCACCTCGGGAACGATGAGACCTTCCTCGGTCTGGTAGTTCTCCAACACGCAGCACAAGGTGCGCTCCGTGGCACAGAGGGTCTGTGATGGCGAGTCAGCGCTCCGTCTCCCATATTCGAGTCCAACCTGTGACTTACCGCGTTGAGAGCATGCACGTATTCCTTTCGGCCTCCTCCGACGACAGTCTTGCCCTTCTTTGAGCCGTGGCGGATCTCCAGCTCTCGGGTCTGGTAATCGGTACAGTTAGAGCATGAGACCAGCTCCTTGTACTCGGACTGGAAGGGGAACCAGGCCTCCAGGTCGTACTTCTTGGACGCCGCATTGTTGAGCGCTCCCGAGACGATGCCGACCACCTGGTAGGGCAGCTTGAGAGACTGGTAGAACTCTTCCGAGTTGGCCATCATCTCGTCAAAGGCCTCCCAGCTGTGATCGGGGCCGCAGAGCACGAACTGCTCCACCTTTTCGAACTGGTGCACGCGAAACACGCCCCAGGCGTCACGTCCGTGGCTGCCGGCCTCCTTTCGGAAGCAGGTGCTGTATCCGCAGTATTTGATCGGGAGTTCGCTGGGCTGGAGCCACTCGTCGGAGTGAAGGCAGGAGAGGGGCTGTTCGCTGGTGGCAATCAGGTATCGATCGGAATCCGAGTCCTTGCCGCCTTCGGAGACACGGTAGAGCTCCTCGTCGAACTGAGAGAGCTGGGCAGTCTTGGCCATCTGCTCGCGGTCGAGCATGAAAGGAGGCTGGTTAGGGGTGAATCCTACAAGGCGGTTAGCAGACTACGCTATTCAAGGAGTCAAGAGTGCCATACCCTTGTTGAAGAGATACTCGGTGGCATAGTTGATCAGGGCCATGTTCCTGCTCGCAATCAGCGTCTCTCCTTCGTCCACACCGGTATAAGTCGCCCTACAGGAACATGCCGTAGCCAGTCAAGCAGTAGCCTCGGTGGCCGACAAGCTTGACACCGCGAACGGGGTCGTATCCGCCCAATCTCCAAAGCACTTCGTGGTGGGAGAGGGCGGCCTTCTTGGTCTCGTCGAAGCCGTCGGGCTTGAAGTTCCTAACGATGGTGTTGTTGTCTTCGTTGTCGCTAATGGGGACCGAGTCGTGGACGTAGTTTCCGACGGTACGGGCCTTGGCCCTAAGCTCGGCGTTCTTGGCCGCCGCGACCTCCTCCTGGGCCTTCTTCTGCTTGGTCAGGTCCTCCTTCCTCTGGAGGAGCTCGGTTGCGTCCTCCTTGGCCCGCTTCTTGAGGCCAATCTCCTTTTGGATGCCGTTGATCTGGGTGCCGATTTGCATGACCTCGTACTGCGCTTTGGAGATGTCAGTCGAATGCGACACAGGTTGAAATTCACCGTGACTCACCCTTGCGGGCATCCTGCCACATAGCAATCACCACATCGACGAGCTCAACCGACTCATGGCGGCGGCGTTGGCTCTCTCTGATCTTCTCGGGGTTGCCTCCGCGCTCCTCAATAAAGTCTTCGATGTCCAACATGTTTGCGAGTCTGCGGTGGTACGATTTGTGTTGATGTTCGAGGTGAGTCGTGTTTTTTATCCACCAGTCAATTGCCCCATGAAGGAGGGGGAGGGGCATTGAGTCCCATCACGTGACTCAGGTTTTGTCGGCGTGCAGAGTCATGAACACTCGAATGCCCAGTCATGCGCCTTGTGCTTGATGGTGGGTTTTAATACAGTTGGTCTTTATCCAGTTAAAACTAGCTTAATTTGCTGTCTAGAAAGTGACTCATGCATCATGGCACTGCTTGCCCTATTGGCGACGTTTTTTTGGCCAGGCCGTCTACCCTTCCAACTCTGTCGCTTGTGTTGTCTCAGATGCAAAGTTAAGCCATATGCCGCAAGAAGTGTGATGAGTCGACATGGCTACGGGGACTCGGGGAGAGTACTCAAGTTGGTCAGTTGACAAACAGACTTGGTCATCCAGTTTCGTTGATTAGGCGTCTTTGAGTCGTGACGAGCCTCGACCGACTCCCGCGCGGGCCGGACTTACACTCCGTGATGCACCAGATAGCTCTTCCTCGGTTTCGCCAGCAGCATTGACGGAGAGTTATACCAACAGCATTCACGGAAATGTTGAATTTGATGCGATTGGTAGGTGTCTACTAATTTAACGCGAGCTCCATCCCAGGGCCTGGGACTTGCTCCGTATCCTTCCATCAATCCTCAATGATCATTTAATCGCTTCCTTTCTCGCTAACCTATCCTCAACTCAGCCGACAATGACTTCCTCTCCCTCCCAAGAGGCGATCCAGGTCATCGTACCGAATAACCCGACATTACCAACCGAAATCGAGCTTCAGATTGTCGAGAGCTTAATCGAACTGCATGAAAATCCAAATGGCCCCAAGATCGGCCTCTCTACCTACGCTTGCTTATGTTGACAATATAACGACTGCGAGTGGTCTGCAAAAGAAGAACTTGGGAACCTCTCAGGGTTTCTCTTCGGATCCAGCGCGATTGCCTTGGTTGGATTTTGAAGCTGGCCGGAGCGGACGTTTTTGACAGCAGCGCCGCTTGACACTCCATTTGATCGAGCTGAACCTGCGGAACATCTTGCCGCAGTAGAAGTTATCTCCTGCATCCTCATTCGTCGCCGATACTTGGGGATTATCGGGGCAATGACCCTGTCCCAGATCTTCAAAGCCGCACCTCCTGTTGAAGCTATTCACATTGAGCTATGGTGTTCCGTCTGGGAGGCAGCTGACAGAGACTGGAAAGGTAAGAATGGCTCCCCACGACGCGAAAGAACTTGTACACACTAACATCCTGCAGACTCGGAATTGATTGAATACGAGTTACCGCCATCAGTGAAGCGATTCGGCTTCTTTGAAGAGTTCGGTACCAGATACCACAAGGACTAGAGAGGATGACATTGCCGCGACCCAATACCAAACTGCTCAAAACCTTGGTTGAAACCAGCCGCCACATTGAACATCTCGCCATCTCATTCACCATTGATACCTGGGACTTCTTTTCCAACCCACAACTCGACTTGGAGTTTTAACCAGCATGGCACTAACATCGGATATCATGGTATCCCAATCCTCTGCCAAGGATAACGAACTGCTGGGACTCGCAGCCAAATCTGCTAAGAATATGCCCAAGCTTCAGATATCGGAAATTTGGTGCTATTGGGTCAAGGAGGCAGGTATATTACAATATAATATATGAAATTGGACCGCTCGAGCAGAACTACTTGGCAGGGTAGTTGGCACTTTGACATGTCCAGCGAGGTTGAACAGGCATGGCATGAGGTATGCGTTGATCCAATCGGTGGGCTGAATACCCTTGCCATGAATATCGTCAATCTCCCACTCGAGAAACTACAGAGTATTGAATCTATCGGTCCGCACCTGAAACTTCAGAAGCATGTTTTTCACGAGGTGACATGGACGCAGCTTAAGAGTTAGGCAACACCCGAGCGGTGAAAATGTACGATGAAGACTAAGGTACTTTGATGCTAGAGATTGGAATATAACAAAGGGACCTCCTAGTTAAAAAGTCGACGACTTCAATCGTGAGTCAATTGCCTAAAAGGGCATTAGGAGGGCATCGCCCATTGAGGACAAGGTGGCATGTGGCACTGTGCTGTGAATGAACACCTGGGCTTCCCGCGAGCCTGCGATATATCGAAGACTCGAAGAGCGACTCGAGAAAAGCTTAGGTGCTCGCCGGAAGACATGCCCAAAACTTGTCGAAAAATGTAACGATCTGACCTGCGCACATACCCTAAACCACGACGCCATCCTGGGGCGACAACAGATCAACGGCTCACGAATCTTGGACAAGGTGGAGAGGCAAAGCGACAAATTCATACCAAAATAGTCAAATTAATATCCAACTCAGATTCCACAATCCACATAGACTAAGGATTAAAATAAACGGACAGACGAGGCAAAAATTGACGGCACCACCAATAGATTCGTTTTGTTGCGTAGCACATTAAATCCCAGCCCAAAACCTGCACAAAAGAAATACAAGATACCACCAAATTTCGTCAATGAGAAACATAAAAAAAGAACCAGGCGAAAATGTCGTCTCTTGTTAAGTCTGCTTGCCGCACTCCTCGGCAGTTTCGCCAACGGGCATGGCGACGGTGTACTCTAGCCCCAACTTGACAATCTTGCCCGGGTTCAGGCTGACTTCCCAGCTGACCATGCCGAGCTTCCTGAGAGCCACGGTGCCGGTACCCCAGTCCTGGCCCGCAGGGGTATCTCGACCGGGAGCGCCGGCGGGCAGACGCGGGCCGTTGAGGGTCAGGCCGCGGGGCGATGTGAGCTCGACGCGCAGGCGCTCGTCCTCAGAGATGGGGACCTGGTCGAAGACGAAGAGCTTGATGGGCTTGCTCGACGTGGCGCGCGTGTTGTGGACGGTGATGCTGCGGGCAAACTCGGAGCTGTCGCCCTTACTGAACATGCCCGTGGTGGACCGCTTGACCTCGGCCTTGGGGTACATGATGCGCAGGGCCGGGTCGACACCCAGGCTGAGCGTGAAGCCGTCGCCGGCGCTGCACCGGGGGATAGTGACGCGGCCCATAAAGCTGCCGTCAAGAGTGAGGCTGCCAGGGCCCTTGAGGAGCGCCCACTTGCTGAGGTTCTTGAGCGTGGCCTTGAGATAGGCGGCGGCGTGGTACTTGGCCAGGACGATGTGGTTGAAGGTGACGTTTGTGAAGTTGATGCGGGCGACGCGCTGCTTGGTGGCCGTGGTCTTGGGACGCAGAGTCTTGTGGCCGGGAAGGTCGTAGGTGGTGGTGAGGCCCGTCTCCTCGATAAGAGACTCCTGGAAGTCCAGCGCGGGCTGCACATCCAAGTCGCTGTCGAGGGTGGGCATGTCCAGGTCCATCGGGTTGACAGTACCTTGAGGAGATGGCTGCATGGGGTTCTGAGCTATCTGCGCACCCATGGACGGCAACACAGACCGAGGCGGCGGCGGCGGCGGAGGCATCCTCTGCATTTGTTGCTGCATCTGCTGCTGCATCTGCCCCTGCTGCTGGAACTGTTGTTGTTGTTGCTGCTGCTGTAGCTGTTGCTGCATTTGCAGCTGTCGTCGCATTTGCATATTCTGCATGGACCCTTGGGGCGGGGGACTATTGCTGAAGTTCTGGAACTGCACTGGGGCCTGCGGATTGTGTGCCTGCGAATTTGGTGCGACGTCCTGCTCCTGCCTCGCCATCATCAGGCGCTTCTTGTTCTGCTGCTCGAGGAGCATGAGCTGCATTTGGTAATCTTGAAGAGCGTGGTTGCTGCCGCCCTGGTTCACAGGCTGGCCGAACAACAACTCCCTGGGTGGAGGCGGGATGCCGCGCTTCTGGTCTCGCATGACGGCTCGTTCGATGAGCTCACGAGCACTGTCGGTGATGGTGGGCAAGTTGGGATCGGAGCCAGTCAGATTTCCCTTTGATGCAATCTTGATGCGCCAAGGTTGGAGGATGGGCACTTCATCGTTGGTCCCGGAAAAGGCCGTCTGAGAAGTGGAAAGCGTGATCTTGCAGTTCTCCCAGCTCTCCGACGTCATGTTCTTGAGGCAAGCATCGAAGCACAGCGAACCCGTTGCCGTTGTCGTGGACAGCTGAAGATCATAGCTGGGTGTCCAGTATGCAAAGCTTGTCACGTAGGACAGGACCAAGTCGCAAGGAACGGGTTCATCAACGTCCATGGTCTTGCTTGGGGATCGATGAAGAAGGACATCAGCCTCGCTGGAGACGGAGCCACGGCGCGACGACGCGGGGGTAAAGGCGGCGTTGACCTCGAGCTGGATGGTGATCTTGTAGACCTCTTTTGGCCAGACGCTGAGGCGTTCCTGACGAATGCGCTCTTTTTCTTGAGCAATTTGGTGCTTGCGCCTCTGGATCTGCTGCGACCGCTTGTTTTTAAGCCGTCGGATCTTGTCCTTGGCCTTGTTGGCCTTCTTCTGAAGCTTCTTCTGCATGTTGAGCAGCTTTGTATGCTCCAGGCCCGTTTTCTTCAGAGCGTCGTTGATGGTACGCTCCTGTTCCCGAGCATACATGCGGTCGCGGCTGGCATTCTCGCGCTCCTCTTTGTAGGTAGCGAGGATGGAAGCGATGTTGATATCGTCCCGCTTGTTCAAGGTGGTGCAGTACCCATCAAGGATCTTGATGCGCTGATCGGCACTGGTGATGGCCTCCTTGGCCTGCTGGAGCTTGTCGCTAAGCTCAACAAGCTCCAACTTGACTTGAACCAGGCCGGGCTGGTCGGGGACTTCGGCATCACCCGCATCATCATCGCTCTCAGAGGAACTTTCCGGCTCAGAGTCTGGGTAGATGTCCTCAAAGGAGTCTTGGTTGGCAATGTACTCAACCATGATGCCGACAATGGTAGCAGCGCCACTGCCTTCAACTTTGATCGACTGTTGATTGACAGTAGGACTCAGACCGACGATGGTGAGTTCGTTGACACCGGGCTGGGGTATGTTAGCATAAGATAGCTACGTTGGAAGAGACATGTTTACCTTTAGGGACACATCCTTGATGTCGCGCTGGACCTGGGCTTGGTCCGGGAACAAAGTGATGGCGCGAGTGGGAAGATCACGGATCTTGTACTCGATCCTGTTGGAGGGGTCCATAGCGGTTGGAGTGGAGGGGTAGACGGGAGAAGGATTCGAGGACAGGACAGACAGGAATATGTGAACAGAATGACGAGAGGATAAGAGGACTAATGAGACAGGAGAGAAGTGAGAACTGGGCAAGCCGGAGGCACTCTTGAGAGGATGAGGTTGGAACGCGTGGCGTTGGAGGGCGACAGGATGATAGAATGGTAGGACGACGATGGCATCAAGGATGATGGTTCAAATGTGTGTGTGGAAGAGAAGAAGGCTGGTCAAGTAAAGAGAAGTAGGATGGATCAATGCGATTATCGCAGCGATGAGAATGAAGAGAGAGTTGAGCGAGTTGATGAAGGTCAGAAGTGAGGGGGGAGGCCGAGATACTTATACTCGGCGACCAAGAAGCAAAGCAGTCAGACAGAGGATGGAACGCAGAGAGAGAGAAAAACGTGACCGTAACACTCCAGACCTACCTTGCCCTGGGGAACACTTGGTGCCAGAATGACTTCACACCACCTGGTGCTGGGGGCCATGACGCCTCAGACGAGACTCATCTGGAGCGCGGCCCATTAGGCACCTGGTGTAGATGAAAATGGAAAATCAACAATAGTGTCCATTGTGGGCTGCGACTGATTGAGCACGTCGTGAATTGAAGGAAATTGCATAGAAAAGCCGGAAGAAATGTAGAGGGCATCATTTGATGACTTGGCCTTGGAACAAAGCAAAGAAGAGAGAGACAACGAGAACGGGCGAAACATGGAGGATTGGGGGGTTGCTCCAGGCAGTATCCAACATGGTGTCTTTGTGGGCTGAGGCAGCCTCCATCGCAAGGCAGAAATCATTGCTGAGTCATGAATTCTGAGCGTATGATTGGCTAAACTGACGCAGACTTCGTATTCTAAAATGGGACGTTATTGATGTCTGTACACTACACCAATCTATCGACGTTTTTAAGCTGTGTGAAACTTGTCATACGGTCAAAACTGAGCTCAAACGGCTTTTTGAGTATAAACCGGCAATATTGCGAGCTGACTAGATTTAAATGTGGTAATTCTGACGCTGCAATTATCCAGAGACCGCTGCAGAGTACCTTGATCGCTACCATGAATAATCTCCGTCGCCAACACACCAATCAGAACTCTCTCTTACCTAGCGAACATCCAGCAGGACTGCTAGGACAATTTTTTCACCACGAATTGAAAATGACAACATCTTCGGCTTCACTTGATGAAGGAAGACTTTGAATGGCGTTTGATTCTCTATCGAGAAGCCACGGGCCAGCTTGCTCTCCACGGTGCTGCCGTTTCCTCCCGCTCAGGAAATCTCGCATAAGTGACAATTGATGGAATGCCGCGTGCCTCCGTACTTTATATACAGACATGGTGGCATGAAAATGCAATTCTACAAACTGAATAGCTTCAATAAATTCATCGGCAGCACTTTGAGGGCTTTCGAAAACGTCCATTGGACTCCGAGTTTCTCCTCTTCCAATCAACTTGGCCACACCGTCAGTCGCAGGCTCGGAACACATCTGGATTTACCTGTCAAACACCTCTTGATCATCTGTAGCGAAAAAGCGAAATCCCAACATCATGGGCGCTGGATACGAAAGCGAACCTCTGCGCTCAGAGCTTTTCTCTTCACAGATACTGCGCTAGTCCTCCGTCGAGTTTCAGTCGAGGAAGTCCATCGTCCAACCCACAGCCGCCCCGACAATGGCAACTTCCTCACCTCACGACTGATTTGAAACCTCTCCGGCTTGATTTTCGGTATTTTACGCAGGGATCGGTAGCGGTTTTCATGTCTCGTGATCCAGCCAGCAGTGGTACCGTGAATTACGACATTCGAGGTTTCGTTCTCGCGACCTTTCACTTTCGAATATCTCGACCAATCGCGAACGAGAAGCACCTACATAGTTGGAATTTAAGGACTCTTGATCGAGAAGATCCGGAAGACAATGTCTTTGGAGTGTATCCAAATGAATGGATCGGATGACAACTTCCAGAAGGACTGCTTGAGCGAAAACAAAGACGAGATACGGATAAGTAAATAATAGGACTTTAGTCGGCCCCGAAGTATTGCATAAGCACCCACGTTCCCAGCCCCCCGAATTCTGAAGCTCCACCTTTTGCCGAGCGACGGCGTCTTTCCCTGTTCCTCCAGCCTCCGTCTCCATCTGCTCATCGTTGCGACTCTATCCGTATTATCCGTACCATCGTTGACGTTACGGTAAGGCTTATCGACATGATGATCCGGATTGTTTAATATCGAACATATCAACAGTCCATATTTTACCATTTCTTGCATTGCCTATCAACGCCCCATATCCCCCATTTTTTTTTTTTGAACCGTCACCGCCCTCCCTAGCATTGGGCCGCCATCACCATGTCCTCCAAACCTTCCAAATCCTCAAAGTCCAAGGACAAGTCCAAGGAGTCGATGCGGGCCGTGGATCCTCGTCCTATCCGCAGCCCGTCTCCTACCAGAGGGGATTCGTATCCCCCTCCTCCGCCCCGATCTCCTGGACAGTCTCAATCTCAACCGCCGCCCGACCAGCCGCGGTACAATCCTCAGGAATACCCGGCAGGTGCCAACGACGGTCCAACTTACGGCCCTCAAGAGTACAGTACCCAGCAAAATTACACCACCTCGCAGAGTTACCAATCCCAGAGCTTTGGGCCACAGACTTCCCAGCCCTACAATCCTCAGGATTTCCCTCCCGTCTCGGCGGCGACTGGCCCGCCTCCCGGGCCTGGAGTCTTGGCCACGGGCCTCCCGCTCCGTCCCGCATCGGATCCCCAGCTTCCCGCGGACAAGACTAAGGTGGCCGGTAACGCGCCTGGCTACGCGCCTGGTGGGATGACGGACGTCATGAGGCCTGGGCCTGCCACGCAGATTGCCCCGACCGTCGCCCCGAATACGCTTCGGGAGCTGAAGAGTCTTAAGACAAACTGCCAATTCGGCTTGCGCGAGTTCCTGAGTCTTCAACGGCAACGGAAGAGCGGTGAACCGACCATGTCTTCTTACGAGCTGGACATGCGCCTTCAAGACACCGCTTTTATGCTCCTTAACGATCTCAGGGTCCTTCAAGGCGAAGTGCGCGGCATTGCCAAGGAGGCCGAGAGCCATCGTTGGCGTCGATGGATCATCGGTGGTGCCATGTGAGTAGTCTCAATTGGTGACTTTTTCCAGTGACTGACCGCCGTAAAGCGCGACCTTTATCCCAATCATTCGCCGATTCTTCAAGCGGGACAATGATGAAGAATCGCAGACATCTGCCAACGACACAGAGTACGCATTCCGCAAGTCCAAGGGGCTTCTCGACCACATCAAGGACAGTGTTCTCGGCGGCAGCGGCTACCTTGCAAAGCTCTCCTTCTTCGTGTTTGCCGTGCTTTATGTCTTCTCCAACGAAGTTTCCCTCCGCGTCGCCAGGACGGTGAACAAGCGCATCAAGAAACTAGTCGCCCGCATTGAACAGGGCGATCCCGACATTGACGAAAAGGATATGAAGGTGCTGGAGGGCTGGCGATGGCGAGTCTTGCTCTGGTAGAGGCCGGATCGATGGCGTCACACACACGATATTATCGTAATATGAGGATATGAACATAACGAAGGATGGCCACTGCATATGAGTCCCGATTTAAGGTTACGTATTTACAAAGTCACATTTGATCTCCTCTCATTTAAAGTACCCTATAGCAACATAAATTGTCAGTTTTCTGAGAATTTGAAAGCCGTGGTACGCGTTGAGCATCGTAACGATATTTGATTGTGGGATCTTCCTGACAACTATTGAATTCACCCAAAGATAACCGTCTTCCGATGAGTTCTTGTGTCAGTATGGTTTGGTGAGGTAGCGCGCCTACCGGTTTGACTTGAGGACTCTTGGCAAGAGACCACCTGGTTATTCTCACACAGACAGATCACGTCTGACACAACTTCGACATTGATCCATGAAAACGTCGCGTTCTGTCCCCAAATTTCCTTCAAGATGGGAGAGAAACGCAAGGCGGAAAACCTTCCTCTATCTGGGCGGACCAAGTCGGCTAAAGACAGCCCAATTCAAATGGACACTTCGGAGACACGACTTGAAATCCCCAAGGATCAGATGGCACGGGACCGACATTTTTCTCAGCTGTACTCTAAGAAACCGGACTTCAAAGAACTCGCGCAGTTCGATCCCGACTTTGCCGAATTGTTAGTCGCATTTGAATGGTCTCGACCGGGTTGACTGATATTGGGGCAGATGGAACCTTCACAAAACCGACTACTTTGATAACCCAAAGTGTGTCATGCAGTTGACCAAGACTCTGCTTAGGCGGGATTTCGATTTGAAGATTGATCTCCCCGAGGATCGTCTTTGTCCTCCTGTAAGTTGATGAAGTATTCGTACAAGGACGGAAACTTGCTCACCCCCCAAGGTCACAAACAGATATAACTACGTGCTCTGGATCAAATCCTTGCTGGACACGACCTCGTACGCACAGCCAGGCCGTGAAGCCGTTGGGCTAGATATTGGAACTGGTGCGAGCTGCATATATCCCCTGTTGGGTTGCGCTCAGCGACCTTGGAAATTTATTGCCACGGGTACGATACTCGCTGCTCGATAACCAACGATCTAATGAGATGGCAGACATCGATGAGAAGAATTTAGAATACGCAAGCAAGAACGTCACCATCAACAATCTCCAGCATTACATCGACGTTGTATCTCGCAAGACCACGGATCCGCTCATCCCAATCGACGACCTCGGCATCAAAACCATCGATTTCGTCATGAACAACCCCCCATTCTACAGCTCCGAGGAAGAAATGGCCAAGACCGCCTCCCAAAAATCTCGCCCCCCCTTCAGCGCCTGCACAGGTGCCTCGGTCGAGATGGTCACGGACGGCGGCGAGGTCGCCTTCGTAGACCGCATCTTCCGAGAGTCGCTGGTGCTGCGCGAGAGGGTGCAGTGGTACACGGCCATGTTTGGCTTTCTGACAAGCTTGGTGGCATTCGTCGAGAAGATTCGTGGGCACGGCATCGACAACTACGCGGTGACGGAGTTTGTCCAGGGATCCAAGACGAGACGGTGGGCGGTTGCGTGGAGCTTTGGGGGCATGCGACCGAGTCTGGAAGTGGCGCGAGGCATAAAGCCGGCCGTGGCGAAGAAAATGCTGCCGGACATGACAGAGGCAACTGTTGTTGCTTTTCCCGGGCCTGAAAGTGTGGGAGAACTCGCAGAGGCCTTGGCTGCGGCGGTGAGCAAGCTGGAGCTGATCTCTTGGGAATGGGATGCGGCGCTTCGTGAAGGCGTGGGACGTGCAGGGGATAAGGTGTGGTCACGGCCATGGAGAAGGCAGAGACAGAAGGAGCTGAGAAGCGGAGAGCGGACAGCGGCCCCAATCGACGCCTCGGAAACGAAGTGCGTGTTTGCCTTCAAGGTGTCTATCAGCATGGACAAGGATCAAGGTTCAGTTAAATGCAGATGGATTGAGGGTCACGACGCGTTGGCATTCGAGGGTTTTCGGGGGTATTTGAAGACGACTGCACAGTCACTATTGAAGGAGAGAGCATGATTGGACCGGAGCAAGCAATTTAGTTCCTTCAATACCTAACTAGTACAACCAATCCCACGATTTCTCTTTTATCCGTTTCCCGGAAGCTCAATTAGGGCCTGGCATCAGCTCGGAACTTGGCCAGGTCCTTAAGAACGTCCGCCTTGGTCTTGCCGGCCAAGAGGGCGTTGAGAATGACATTCTGCTCCGAGTCTGGCGCCATATTGTCTGACTTGGGGGCGTTGTTGTCTAGGTTGGTAGGGAACGGATACCCCTCGCCAACCACGGACACAAACGTCTTGATCTCGTCAGTCAGCCCGCTCGCCTTGTACGCAGATGTCAACTGGTCCCACATCTTCTCGACCAGCGGATACGCATCAATCGTCTCCATGGGCTTGCCAAACGCGCTGCTGATCTGCAGCAGGTTCACCAGGCGGTTGATGTCGGACGAGACGTTCTCGCCGGCGGCGTGCGACAGCGCCGGGTTGAAGAAGACGCCGTCGCCCTTTTGCAGCGGCAGGGTCACGTAGTTTTGCAAAAAGTGCTCGTCAAACTCGGCCAGCCGGTACGACATGTACCCCTCGGAAAAGGCCTGGCTGAAGGGCAGGAGGCGCGTCGGCCCGCTCTCGAGCGGCACGTCGACGTGGGCCACGGCGCCCTGGAGCGTCAGGCACTGGCTGGCGACCTGCATGGCCCGCGGATAGCCTCCGCAGCGGGCGGCCGACATGAAGCCCAGGTGGTAGTCGCGGTGCGAGACCTGCGGGCCGGAGCCGGGCTTCACGTTGTTGACCTGCGCGGTGAGGCGGTAGCCCGGTCCCAGCCAGGCGTCCGAGATGAGGTCCAGGTACGGGTTGGAGTAGTAGGCGAGGAACGAGGCCGGGTTGGCCAGCGCGTGCTTGCTGAAGGAGTTCCAGATGCGGTCGTTTTTGCCCGCGCCGGCGAAGTGGTCGCCCTGGGTCTTGGACGTGAGCTTCTCCTGGCGGATGATGTCGTGGAAGGTGGACGTAGCCTCGTCAATGATGGAGTGGTCGGTGTAAAGGCCTGCCACGACGAAGACCCCGGGGCCGTGGAGGAGCACGCGGTACCACTCGTCCTGCAGGGCGAGCTTCTGGGCGTCGGAGAGGCTGGAGAAGGGGGCTAGCGCGTAGACGGGCACGTTCTTCTGGATGGACGCGGCCAGCGGGTACTGTTCCTCGGTGGCGGTCTGGCTGCAGATGGCCTTGAACTGTTCGATGGAGGGAGGGGGGGATAGGGTGTAGAGGCGGGATTGGCCCTGGTCCGAGAGGATGCCATCGGTGCTGGTGGCAGTGGTAATGGCAGTGCCGTTTGTGCCGTTGGAGGTAGATTTCTTAGAGGCCATTTTGTTTCACAGCGCTGATTCAGTGCAGAGCATTTGTAAAGTTGAGAAATCTTGGTTGTCGTCGGGACGCGAATTCCGAAGCTTCCCAAGATATATATTCTTTCATGTGGGGCTGCGAAACGGAATTCTGTCCGACAGGAGGGCAAAATGAAGACGGCACATGATGGTTTTGAGGCTTAAATGGGAGGGAATGGCCATCGTGAAGGAACTGATTGGAGAGTTGCTTCGGTCATCTCTGCGAGTATCTGAGTGGTGTTGTGCTGATCGGAGTTGAGGTCGAGTCTGACTTACATGCCACACCAGGATCCGGACGTCATATGATGTGGATGCCAGGTTGATGACTAAGAGGCATGATGCAGACCTTCCTGGACCGAGGAGTCATGATGGAAATGACTGACCTCAGCTGCTGCCGTCCTCTTACGGTGCGTCGTGTAAGTAGTGTCGTCACGACCACGACAGACATGAATTACACCAGTCACCACTCCCACCAATCCCCTTCCTCCAACCAGGGTAACAGCCGTGATCCAATACGGACACAAGCTCTGCTCAAGAACCGAGCTATTGCGGGGCACAAACGACCGAGGCCAACACTAAGGTATTAAAGGACCTGGAGGATGACGACGACTTTTGCAGAGTGGAGGGGGGCAAATACACCAAATATGCCCAAAAAGACCTCAAACCCCGGGCATCAATAACCGAGCGAGGCCAGCATTTAGAGCCTCGATGAGTCGAAATCCTTGTCTGTTGAGCAATAATCGGGTGGTCCACACTTTGAGTACGCTTTTCGGCCGACTACCCCCCCGCAAACAAGGTGCTTTCTCCGCATAACCCCAGGAAATTGGAGCGTTGCAGTGTGTTTGCGTAAAGCTTCTCGGATGGAGGAGGGTTCATCCGAACTACCTTGCTCTACTCCACGGGAGGGCACGGCTTTGAAGAGGGGGGACGGGAGGTTGCAACTTGCCGCCTGGTGCTAAATCAAAGGGATTCAATCCGAACTAATGATCTTGCTTCTTGCCACCCTGTGGTGCCGCTATTCATTGAGCTTTAGGCCAATGGACGCTTGGGATCTGGCTTACTTGCTTTTACGGTGTGGCAGCGTTTGAAACAAGTTGGGTGGCGGAGACGAACTCGTTCGTGTGGTGCATATAGGAACACACCGATTTAAGCATGTATTGTATTCCCATCGAATACACGTATACACCTAGTACCCCCAGAGTAGTTCTTCGCCATCACAAGCTTTCAAATCCACCAGTCTCTCAAGTCGATCTCAAAGACCCATCACACCTCGGCCACGACGTTTCCCTCGAGCGGACCCGAACCGAAAAGAAAAAAAAAGTCCGGGGTAAAGTCTGGAGCTCCAAAGAGTCCAAGTGCCCTTAAGCTACGGCAACGCGGGGAAATCGACGACCTGACTAGCCGTCTGCTGGGCCTGTTTGCCCTGATATTTGCAGCATTGTGGTCTATAAGTCTGAAGACGACTCCGCTTTGTCGGACGATCCTTGAGCTTGCGGGGGAGTCGGGGGGGGGGAACGAGTCCTGTGGACGAGTCGTGTGGAGCCGAGCATACATGGCAGACCACATCCCGACGATTCATCCCTGCCTCGTTTGTGATTGGGTAGTTTGTTGTGTGTGTGTGTGCTGTGGCTAGTAGGGGAAGGGACGAGGATATAGATTCATCGATGGAGGAAACGACTATATAATGGAGGCCATGGGATGCCCTCAAAAGGTTGATTCAGGACTCAAGCAGGCAACTCAGCTCCAGCTCCAGCTCCAGAAACTCCTCTCCTCTCCCGGCTCTTCAACTCTTCTTTGAGATCTTCTCTCTCGCAATTCGAAATGGCTACCTACCTCGTCTTGGCTGCGCTCCTGCGCGCCGTTGCCGCCACCGTGACGGTCAACGACCCCTCGGACATTATCCCTCCCAGTGCCTGGGCTGCGGATGACGCGCTCAAGGCGGATTACGACATTCCGTTTATTAGCTCTCAACCTCGAGACAGTGAGTTGAACGCCTGACAACTCCGAGGGTCAAAGACTGACTCTTCACCATAGTCCCCGCCGCCTACACCATCAGCGGCAAGCACCGGACCGTCTCTCACAAGACGTACAAGACCAACAAGAACGACACCAGCGTCATTCTCGTCAGGAAGGGAGGTAGCTTCTCGGCTTCTCACGTCAACATTGTCAAATCGGGATACTCGACCAACCTCAACGAGGCGAGTTTCTACGGCTTCAATGCTGCTGTCAATGTGGTAGGTTCCAACTCACCCCTTTTGCTATAAAGAAAATAGGAGACTCACCGTCTAGGCCAACGCTTCCACCGCCACCCTGGAGCACGTCAACATCACCGTCCACAACGGCGCCGCCAACATCTACTCGTACGGCACCGACTCGGTCGTCAAGGTCAACAACGCCTGGCTCTACTCGAGCGGCCCCGTCTCGCACGGCCTGTACGGCTCCGGCAACGGCACCCTCATCGCCCGCAACATCCAGCACTTCTCGGGCGGCACCCGCTCCTCGGCCTTTTCGGGCGACTCCCCCGCGGGATACATCTACGTCTACGACTCGGTCTCGCACGTGGCGGGAATCGGCTCCGCCACCTACTACGCCCTGGGCGAGATTTACGCCGAAAACGTCATCTCGCACTCAGACAAGGGCCCCGTGGTCTTCATGGACGGCAAGCAAAACGCTACCCTGGTCAACTGCGATGCTACCGCCGGTCTTCTCGGTGGTGTGGCCATCTTTAGCTCTGCGGTGCGCACGGCAGGTGCCAAGCTCAACCTCAAGGACTCCAAGATCACGACACTCGGCGAGACCATGCCCGGTCTCTGGTTCGGCAACATCATCATCGACGTGGTCATCGACAACACGCAGTTCAACCACACCTCGGGCGTGCTCGTCTCGGCAAACTACTCGCAGATCACGCAAGAGTTCGACCACTACGCCGGCTACGAGGAGAACAGCAGCCTGAAGCCGGCACTCGTCTCCGTCAAGGTCAAGGAGTCCAAGCTCGAGGGCGACCTGGTGGCCTACAACGGTAGCTTCATCAGCTGGGCTCTGGGTTCGTACAGCTCGTGGACGGGCCGCGCCTACTCGGGCTACGGAAAGGCCAAGTTCGACGTTGCCCTCGACTCGACCAGCAAGTGGACACTCACGGGCTCGACCACGGTCCAGAACTTTACCAACGCCGACAAGACGCTCTCCAACATTCGAGGCAACGGCCACAACTTGTACTACAATTCGAACGCGCTCAAGAACCGCTGGCTCAAGGGACGCACCATTAAGCTTCAGGGCGGCGGCCATGCCAAGCCCATTTCCAACTAGGTTCTAGCTTAGATAGTGTTGTATAGACAATACATTCTAGACCCTAACTGATTCTTCATTGATTGTGATGTGCTCTTACCTTAACATGGATATAAAACCCGTTCCTCTCAGGGCTTTCCCAACATGGAACGTAAACTTAGCTTTGTAAGTAGCCGAAATGCCGGTATAAACTAGGGGAGCATAAAGTACACATGGATCAGGGAGTTCCATCTTTGAACCTATTATCTTTGTATTGGCGCTTAAGTAAATAGGAAGAGAAACTAAGTAACTATATGAGACAAAGAAAGTATAACTCCATCAGAGGAGGGACGAGAGAACAGGGGGACCAAAAAGGATGAAGCAATTACGAATTGTGCTTAGCATCTCCATTCTATAGCAAAACTGTCGAACCGTCGAACTGCTAGCAAAAATCAATAGACTCCCCGAGATGGGCTCGAACCATCAACCTCCTGATTAACAGTCAGACGCGCTAGCCAATTGCGCCATCGGGGATATCGTATGCTTCGATGATGAATTGGAGCTTATTGGAATCTATACTCGCTTGCTGATTCGGAAGGCTCAACGTGAGAGGAAGGAGTAGTGAGGTTTCGAGCGTGGGACGGAAGCATGGCGTAAGGCTCGTTGTACGAAATGTACATATAGTCAGCTACTTCGCCAAAATTCCCCGCATTGTGATTGGCAAGCTAAAGTAACCGGGACGTTTAGCTATTGAGGACTATCTGGCGGAAGAAACGGTGGTTTAAAGTTATCAAGGACGAAGAAGTTGAGCAGACTTGAGAGAAGGAACAGCAGAAATTTGGTTCTGTTGCAGCCTGGCTGTCCTAGCTACTTCTAATTATAAGTAGCAAACTCTCTGGAATATTCTCACAGATCAACCTACCATATAGGAATAGACGTGTAGCAAAGCCCATAGATTTCAAAGGCAAGATGGCCCAGTCACCGATCCTCCCCAAAATGTATGAGAAATGGCCATAGTATTGAAAAAGATATCAGTCAGATTACATATCATAAGTAAAACCCCCGGGGACCCCATCCCTAAAGACCATTCGTCATGTACGGATTCGCCAACTCCTCATACCCCCCCTCAAGATCTCCCTCCCCCCCGTCCGTCGTCCCGTCGTCCTGCCCGGGAATCTGGCCGAACTGGAGGCTGTACAGTGGCACCACGGGCATCATGATCACTGGCACGTTCTTGAAGGCCGCCATGGCCGACGCCTGGTCCAGTGGCAGGTACTGGATGAGCTGCGGGGTGCTCTGCGACGCTGCCTCGGAGGCTGGTGCTGTCGACGGCGGCGGCGGGAAGCCCTCGAAGCTGGGGCGGGCCGACTCGGAGAAGCGGCGGCCGCCGCTGCTGCTGGCCGCCGGCGTGGCTTGTGAGGACTGGCCTCGGCGCGGCGCGTGCGGAGGGGTTTCGGTAGGGGGGGTCGGCACCGGGGGAGGATCAACGGCGCCGTTGGCGGCGTGCGTCTTGCGGGGGCGCGGCGTGGCAGCTGCTCGTCCGTCGACGTGGTGGCGGTACTGGCTCACCCGGAACCCGCTCTTCGCCTCAGCATCCGACACGTACCCCTTTGTGAGATACTGTCCCGCGGCGCCCATGCTGTACCCTTCGGCACCGCCGCCGCCGACGTAGGCGCTCGCCGGCCGGACATCGGCCTGCGACCCCGCGGGGTTCGACTGCCCCGTGCCGTCGGACCGCGCCCGGCGTCCGACGCCGCCCTGGTGCCACGGGTTCTGCGAGTCCGACTCGGGAGCCGCCTCGTCGCCCTCGTATACCGAGTCGACCTCGTCGCGGTACACGCTAGCCCTCAGAGGCACGGGCGTGCTCGCGCTGGACCGGAACCGGGGCGTCTGCTGGCCGACGGGCGCTCCGGCGTAGGACGGCGCGCGGGCGGGTTGGTTGTACGTCCAGTGCGACGAGGACGAGTGCCGTTCGGCGTCGCCAAACGGGTCGTCTTCTGCCGCGAGGCTCGGGGACCGCACGCTCGGGGAACGGACCGCGTCTTCTATGAAGCGCGGTTCCGGCTGCTGGTGGTGCTGGTGGTGGTGATGGCCGTGAAGCGCGCGCCGACGGCTCCGTGACGAAAACGGGTTCGACGGCGGAAACTTCCACGTCGGATCCCAGTCCAGCTGCTCCTGATGGCCAAACGACGCCTCGGACCGCGCCTGCTGCGTGAGGGCTCTCCCGCTGGTCAGGTCCGGCCGGGCCCCCTGAGTGTGCCGTCTCAGATCCGACTGCAGCCTCTCGATCTCGGCCTTGAGCCGCTCCGAGAGGTTCCGCTGCACCTCTTCGTCGATCTCCCTCCTGGCCTTCTCCTCGGCGGCCGTCCTCTTTTGCTCCTCTTCGCGTTTCCTCTCTTCTTCCCGCTTCTGCTCCTCCTTTTCCAACCGGAGCGTTTCCATGAGCCGTTCCATCTCTTCTCGCGCCGCTCGATCCTTGGCCTCTTGTTCTTGCCGTAGCCGCTCGCTCTCTGCTCGTTTTTCTGCCTCTTGGGCTTGTTGCTGCGCCCATTCTTCCCGTAGTCGCTGTAGGGCCTCCTGGGCCATTTGTTGTATCCTCTCTTCCGACTGCAGCTTTTCTTCCCTCTCTCGTTCTTCGGTCTGCCTTTTCCTCTCCTCCTCGCGTCGTTCGGCCTCTAAGCGTTCCTGTTCTTGCCTCTCCTCTTCCTCCGCTATTCTCTGCTGCTCTTCTCTCTCGAGCTGCTTTTGCGTTGCCCTCCTCACCTCTTCCAGTTCCTTTTCCCTTCTCTCCGCTTCCTCCTCTTCCTGTTTTCGCTTCTCCTCGGCGCGCCGCTCTTCCTCCTTTTGCTCCATCATGGCCACGTGCTGCCCGAATTTCGTAATGGCCAGCTGCAGCTTTTCGAACTGTTCTCTTTGCTGCTGTTCCTGGAGCTGCTTGTCGTCGTGCATCCTCGCCAAAGCATCTTTTTGCGATTCCTTTTGTCCATCCATCTCTTGCTGCAGACGCTCGTTTTTCGCTTCAATCTGCGCCAGTCTCTGGTTGTGTTCGGCTTCGAGCTCCCGCTTGGACTGCAGCTCCATTTCCAATCTGCTGGATCTGTCCTTCTCCGCCTTGAGAGCTTCTAGCAGGACCTGGACCTCGCGCATCTTGGCATCCGCGTCGGATTCTTCGTCGGTCTTTCCCTTGGCAACAACTTCGGCTACGGAAACGTCTGCCACCTTAGTCTCCTCGCTGGGCGTGTCCTCCTGCTTGACCTCCGACTCCTTCTTTGCGCCGAGATAGTCGGGTTTGGATTCTGGCCTGTCCACGTCGCTCCTGGTGGTCGGGACATCTCTGGAGAGACGACCAAAATCATACAGGCTGGGGAAAGGGTGTCGGGGATGCGACGAGGAGCGCGAAGGCACGGGGTGGACGGGGAGGGGATAGACGGGGCGAAAATGATTCATTGGGTTGTAGGGCACCGACTGGGCGGTCGGGAAGCCATACGAAGGGTCGCTGTAGTAACCAAAGTCGTGATAGCCTCTGCTGGAGAAGGGATCGGCCCAATCTCGATCGCTCGGGTGTTCGTGCCGAGGCATGAAACGGAACCGGAGCAAATCGTCCTCGCGATTGGCGTCGGCGACTGTGGAATTGCTGGGTTTGGGGTCGGAAGGCGACGACGCCTCCCCTTCCGCGGCGATGACGAGGAGCTTCTCTCGGTCCTGCGGTTGGTGGTGGTGATGATCAAGGCTGGCGTCGGAAAGGACGGGGCGGAGAGGCGGCAGTTGAGCCTGAAGGCCCTGAGGAGGCCCCTGCGAGCACGCCTTGTCGATTTCTGCGACTGTGAGGTCCTGGTTCTGGGGCTGGTGCTTCTCGAGGGCTTTGGACAGGTCCTCGTTCTCTGACGGAGGAGAGACTTGGGAGGGGCGTTGCTCGTCAGAGGTGTTGTCGGCCATGTGTGGTGGAAGCGAGAGCAGAGCGAGGGCTGGCTAGCGATCCGCTGGGGAGAAAGAGAGGTGTGCGCAAGCTGGCTCGAAATATATCTCTTTGGCAGAAGAGGGACAAATTGATTGTGGAGTGCCACAGGCTGGTCAGATGCCTCAGACTCCAGAGGGGACCCCCCAGAGGGCACCTAGAAGCTGGAGCGTGCCATTGGATGCTCGGGGGGAAATTGGGGGGGCGCTTACACTGGGTCGTGTCCCTTCTTCAGGCCTATCCCTTCCCTGCCTCGTCCTCATGCTCAACACCAATGCATGCGGAGGCATCACACCACATGCAGCCAGACGGAGACGGCAGAGGGTCGATGCCCAACCAGATGCTTCTGGCGATCCACACGCACGCGGGAGGGTGGGAGGGCGGGAGGGCGGAAGAGGGCTGCGAGAGGAGGGCTGTGAGGGGAGGGCTTGGACTGACGAAGCTCGACGTGACAGGTCTAGGGGTGGTTGAGGCCTGGAAACAGATGCACTCTTCGTACGTGAATCATGCCCCTTTACTGATCATCCTGTAGACCTGTCGTGCTGGGATGGCTGCGATAATAACTCCCACCTGGCACCCACACGGACGTCGCTTAAATGAGTTGCAGCCCAACGTTGCAGCACGGTTGTGCGGTGGGCGAAGAGGGAAAAAACCCCTCCATCCTAATCGTGGCTGTCACCACCGTCACGAATGTGATTCCTGCAATTATCAGCATTTGGCCTTTTGCAGTGTGGTGTGTAGGGATGACTGTGCTTCAGGCAGCCGTGTCATCTTGATCATTTCGCTTCCGTTGCCACTGCACATTCAATATTCGCACATACTTCTTTCAATAAACTCATGCCCGCCGCAGCAAACGGTCAAATGCAGCTCCGTTTTGCTTTTCGTCGAAACGGTTGGGCTGATAATGTGCACTCCGCCCACTATTCTGGAACGATATCCGAGAGGGGTACTTTGGGGACATGTAGCTATTCACAGGAACATGCGCTGTAGGTACACGAGGTAATAGATGAGTTATGATGCATTTGTTTGGTGCTAATAGCTTGTTGCCGTTATGTAGAGGTCACTCTCTAGTTCTTCAACCCGTCAATATCATCTCCTCTGCGCATATTCACCATCCCTCCCCAACACACCATTCTCTCCAACACAATATTCGTCGACCCCATTCTGCCGCATGCATCCCCACGCTACGTACCCAGCAGCAGAGCTGTTCCCGGCTGCTGCCTCCATCTCCAGCGCCACAACCTTCTGCAACTTTCCTCCAGAACATCATCACCAGCGTCACATCATACCGCCGCCACCATCGTCGGCACCGTCACGCTATGGAATGGTGCCGCGTGGAGCTGAAAACCTGCACCGCAAGTACGCCCAGTTCCGGAGCGTTGTTTGTTTCTTTTTTCTTTCCCGCTTTCTTCCTCTATTCCTCTTCGCCAGCTTCTCACTTCATTTCTCAGCTCTCACCTGTTTTTCCCTCTCAAGAACATATCATGGATTGATCACCTTTGCTGCCCTGCCACGTCATGCAAGCCTCACTCGTCAAAATGATCCGGTGGCTGATCAGTAGAGACGCCTTAGGTTACGCTCTCAACTAGGCCCGTCCCATCCCATCCCATCCCATCACCACCATTCCGCCCTTTCGCTGCTTGATTGCTCGAACCCCGCCGAAGAAGCGTTGACCGTTATTCGCACCCTCGCCGACTCCGTTCTTCGCTCACCGTCCATGCCGCCGCAATGGAACCGCTTGCGGCATTCGGCATCGTCTGCAACGTCATGCAAGTCATAGACTTTTCCCACAACCTCTTCCTCCAGTGCAAGGAGCTGTACGACACGGGCCAGGACAACCCCAGCCTGGAGCTCAACGCCAAGAGCTTGGCCGCCCTCTCGGATAAGCTGGTGGACTCTCTCGAGGCGGAGTCGACGGATGAGCTGACGAAGACGAACGAGGCCAAGACGATTGAGACGCCCAAGACAACCGAGGCGAATAAGACGGCCAAGACGACGACGACGACAAAAAACGAGGCCCAGATCGAGCTCGAACAAGTCGCAACGAGATGCATCAAGGCCACCGACGCCTTTGCCGCCGAGTTGGAGAAGCTCGCCGCGGCCAAGCCAAAGGGCCACGTCGGAAGGGCCATGCGTGGTGTTTTCAAGCGTTGGCGGTGGACTCCTGCTCGTCAGCTGCAGCGTCACGAGGATGAGATGCGCGAACTGCAAAACGTCTTGGACAATGGTCTGCTGTCGCGTGTTTGGTAAGCTGGCTGCTGGCATGGTTTTGGGAATGATCGTCTAACGAGTGCAGCCCCGTCAGCGATGCTCTCGCTCTCCAGAACGGCCCGGGCTTCGAAAAGCTGGATAGGAGACTCCAGCGGCTTATCGCTTCGGTTGCTACGCAGAAGGAGGAGGTGCAGCAGGCAGACAAGCAGGAGGAGACGCAGAAGGCAGATGTGAAGCAGGACGCGAAGCCCAAAGACACTCAGCAGAATGACGTGAAGCAGAAGGACTCTCAAAAAGAGACAGCACAGAAAGAAACACCACCAAAAGCGATATTGCAGAAATCCACACCGCAGAAAACGACATTGCAGAAATTGACACCGCAGAAATTGGCGTCGCAGAAATCAACACCGCAGAAAACGACGCCCCAGAAAGCGACACCCCAGAAGGCAACACCTCAGAAAGCAGCGCCTCCAAAACCGATACTGAAAGCGACTCAGAAAGCTACGCCACAGAAAGAGGCGCCCAAGGTTGTGCCAAAGTCGGAAAAGGAAGTCAAGAAAGAAGCCTTTGCATCCCGGGACGAATCAGTTCGTTCAAGACTGCAAGGCAGCTTTGAATATCGCGA
Organism: Thelonectria discophora; assembly: GCA_911649645.1. NCBI lineage: Eukaryota > Fungi > Ascomycota > Sordariomycetes > Hypocreales > Nectriaceae > Thelonectria > Thelonectria discophora. The sequence goes on from CAJVRK010000012.1 coordinate 4,409,633, forward strand.
CATGTACCAGAGACGACAGGAGATCGACCCCAAGCGGGAAAATACCTTTCAATGCATCTACGAGGACCTCATAACGAGCCACCGAAGCACTCAGGGCTACATGGACGGATGGGATGGATTGTCCGAGAGAAGTATCAGCCCTCTGGGCTATGAGCTCTCGCTCACGACGAGCCACGGCTCAGGATCGATTCGGACGCCGACACGCCGACTACCCGAGGCGCCGCTGGCGTTGAGAAACGACTTCCCAGACTGGCTCCAGTCACCGGCCGAGATCTTTTGGATCTCTGGCAAACCCGGGACTGGGAAGAGCTCCTTGATGCACTTCCTCACCCGAGAGCAGCGGACGAGGGACATATTAAACGGTTGGCATGCGAAACCACAGATTTTGCATCACTTTGTATGCATCTCTGGCAGTCCCATGCAACGAAACCTCAGAGGCCTGCTCTGCTCCCTACTCAATCAACTGCTGGACGACGATCGCCATCTCATGGCCGCCTTGGTCCGAAAGCATCCCTCGTCACTGGCCAAGGACAACCCTAACGACTGGGCTCTTCCAGAGCTCAAGGCCTTCTTCTTTGACGCCTTTGAAATCAAAAAGAGGGCGACTTGCGTGTTCCTCGACGGCCTCGACGAGATGGACCCCTCAGAAGACATGGAGGAAATCCTCACCATCCTCCAGAAACTCGCCAGCTTCCCAAGAGTCAAGCTATGCGTCTCGAGTCGCCCCGAACCCGTCATTTCCAAACGTCTCCTGCAGTGCCCCAAGCTGACGCTCGAGGCCTTGACCGACATTGATATTCGCCGTTTCGTGAGGGAGTTCCTCCAGCCCTACTTTTCCCCCGGTGCGAACCAGCGAAACGAGGCGCAGATCCGGGAGGGCAGCATTTTTATCGAAAAAATTTGCGAAAAGGCCGACGGCGTGTTTCTTTGGGTGCACCTGGTGCTTCGGAGCCTGCGGAGAGGTCTGAACAACAAGGACAGCATCAGTCTACTGAACCAGCGTCTAGATCAGTTGCCAAGGAGGCTCTTTGACCTCTTCGAGGAGCTATGGGGCAACCTTGCGCAAGACGTGCACATGCTGACAGCGGCTCGATACTTTAAGCTCTTCCTTGCCGTGGAGGAGTATGGGGTTGCTGCGAACCTGTCCGTGGCAGATGTCATGTTTGCTACGAGCGACGAGGCCGTCAAGACGTGTATATGGGACCGCGATGGCGTGACCCCATCCATCATTACTGAAAAGTGCGAATCCGTCGTCAACTTTATCGACACTCGATGCGCAGGCCTGCTAGAGTACACCCAAGAACCCCCTCGACATGACCACATCGACTCTCCGTATCGAGACTGTTCACGCTTCGCCACGCTCAGAGTTCACTTTGTCCATCGGACCGCGAGAGACTATCTGCTTCACACGGAACAGGGCAAACACATCCTAAACCGCGACTCGTCCACCTCGGAGGACGGCATATGCCGCATCTTCCGTGCTTGGCTGGCCGTGGGCAGCTTGTGGGACAACTACCACTCCGTGAACCCCTGGACAATCTATCGAACCGGCCTGGAGCACCTGCGGCGGCTCGCCCAGCTCCGGAAGCTGCTCTCCCCGGACCGCACCATGTTGCTGCTGTTCTTGATCGGCTACTTCTTCACCAAGAACACCACCGGCCGTCTCCCGTACTACCCCAACGCCGAACCCCCAGCTCACCTCCCGCCGGCGGCGCGCAAGTGTCCCGACTTCATCACGCTCCTCGCCCATTCCGGCCTGTGGGACTTGATGCCGCGCTTCTTGGAATTTATCAGCGGGTCCGTCACGCGCGCCTACGTCGGACACGTCGTCATGTGCAGCACCAGCAGGCTTGTGAGGAGGAGCATGACGCAGGAGAACTCGGCGCTGCTGGACGCCACGGTGCGAGCAGCCGCGAACCACAAGGCCGACTTCAACATCCGGGGCCTCTCCTACATTGACGTGCAGCAGGCGTTTGACCCCGACTCGACCCCTGACGAAATTGTGAAGAGTCTAAAGGGCTTGTACGGGGAGCGTCGGTCGTCGATGGCGCGGCTAGTCTCTCGTCTCCTGAACCCCAAGCTCGAGTTCGGCCAGGGGAGAAACGAAGGGCCTACGATTCTGCGAATGGTGTCGACCCTGTTGGATCAGCGCGTTTTTCTCGACGAGGCCAACGTCTTTTCGATATACGAACGCGACGACAAGATCCAACTCGACCCGCTCAAACCCGCGTTTCCGATATCGACGGACAACGGCTGGACCATCATCTTTTCGACCACGGCCCTGAACATCCTTAAAATGGCCCTCAACATCACCAAGAAGCTCGATGGTACGGCACCCAAAGAAGAGCCCGCCAGTGACGTGGTCGTCAAGCTCCGTAAGCGCCTCGACTCTTCGGCAGAGAACAACCCGCCGACCATCCTGGCTTTCAGCCCGCGGGCGCTCAAGTGCCCAGGCAGCTGGGCCGAGACGGAGCTCTACCGGCCCATCAAGACGTGGCACAAAATGACGATGCAGAAGCTCCTGGTGGACCTGCTGGAGCACTTTACGCGGGGGGCACCGACGAGGGACGTCGAGCGATGCGCCCGCCCGCTCTGGACCTACTTTGATTCCATCGTCGACGAGTGCGAGCCTACCTCCGAGGAGGAGATGCAGGCCGAGCTGGTCCGCAAGGGGTCGCTCGTGTCCGTGGCGGACTACCTGGGCGCGGTGCCGAGGTTGTCGGACGCGCAGGAGGCGGTGCTGAGTAAAGGGTTGGGCGAGGAGGCGTTGAGGATCTGGGGCAAGGATGGGAGCGACGAGACTTGAGAGAGAAAGCGAAGCCTTTATCTGATTCTGCTACAGCCTAAGTGAATGCGTTCCAGTGAGATATTGATCTGTGTGAGACTCGCACATGTATCATGTAGCACCCGTCATCACGCCACCATGAAACCGAGTGCAACGCTCTCCTCCGGAGATGTGCGATGGTTCGATTTCTCCCCGTCAGCCACCCCCGAGCCACGTCTGCTTCTCCGACGAGATGCGTGAGTGCACACATGTGCGTCTCATACGATGCGTATAGACACTTTGATTCGTTGGTTCAACCCAGGCGGCATCCACCTCTGGGCGACAATGTCGTGATGCGAGACGTCGTTCCTGTCCATCAGGTCATGTTTGCCTCGTTTTGACGTCGGGCGTGGACGACCTGAGCACAAAGTTGCATAAATGCGTCGCACTTTGTCGCCGTGCAGGGCTTCACTGCCTCATTCTTTTGGGTCTTCTGTCGCTGGTCATAAAGATGAGCAGGGACGAGAGTCATGATGCATTCGACGTCGTCTGTATTACCACATATTGATAACTTATTCGTCATACCCTAACCTGCACGTATGCCTCTCGAGAAATCCGACCGAGCTCCGAGGAAGCTGCAGATGTGGAACTGCACCTTTTGCAGGAACGATAAGAAGAAGGTTGATTTGTCGTGTCTGTACTGTTCTCATGGGTTCAATTTCTGTTGACAGATGCGCAGTGTAACCCCCAACCGAGGACATGGCCACAAAAGTGCGAACGGTGCGAGAAGCTGGGCCTATCTTGCACCGAGCCCCTGAGGAAGAATCGACGACGAGGCGCGAAGGGGGTTCGTGGAGACAAGGCGGAAGCGAGGAATGCTCCGCAGACACCTCCGTCGACGTCGGATGAGCTGGTGTCGAGCTACGCGGGCAACGAATGGGACATGACGGATTTGTGAGTAGGACCTGGAAAATATTCACCATGATAGAGATCTGACACAAACAGGAGCAACGCCGTAGCCATGCTGCAGCTTACAGCAGCAGAGTTTGTCGAGCTCGAAAAGGCCTGCCACGCAGCAACGCAGCTCCTACCAAAACCCTATACGGAACCCACCGGCTCCCTCCGCACCAGGCTCGACCGTCTGGCCTCCCTCGTCGACGAGCTGTGCTCCGCGCTGCGGTCCCAGATCGCGGCCCGGCTGGAGACGGAAGCCGACGGGGAAGCCAGGGCAGGGTTGAAGGCGGCCGCCACGACGCTGCTGGATCCGACGAGCGGGATAGGTGTGGTCGAGGGCTCAAAATATCCGATTGCGTGTCGGAGGCCGGCAATGTTGCGGCCGAGCATCGTGGCGGAGGGGTTACTGGAACGGGCTGGGGGGTTGGCGGCGCAGGGGAAGAGGGTTGAGGCGTTGATTGCGTATAGCAAGAGCCTCGCGTCTGCGCGGCAAAGACCGAATCTCAACGTCTTGCGGGCCATCAAGACGCACGAAATGCCCGAGCTGATGGCCTCAACCGCAACCAAGTTCGGCCTGCTCGGCGCCTACGCCCGGCCCGAAACATGGGCGCATCCGTCCATGCTGCACCCCGCCTTTCCCCAAGCAACAGAAGCAGACTGCTTGAGGGTAGTGCTCATCAAGGACTGGCTCGGCCACTCGGGCGCCCTCGCCCTGTGCTGCAACTCGCTCCCCCGCGGGTCTGCCTCCTTATCCGCGTGGAAAGACGTCTTCCGCACCATCTGCCGGAAATCCCCGCGGCCGATCGCCGGGCTGGACGGGTACACCAGCTTGCACCTCGCGACAATACTAGACATGCCGGACGAAGTGCGCTTCTACGCGAAACCCATCGACGCGGATCTGGGCGGTGTAGACCGCTACGGCCACACGGCGCTGCACCTGGCGGCCATGTCGGGCAAGCCGGACCTCTGCGCGGCGCTGGTTCAAGGGCAAGCTGGAGCGGGTGTTTTGGCGAGGGACTGGCAGGGCCGGACGCCGGTGTGGCACGCGGCCGAGAGGGGGAAAGAGGTGGTGTTTCGACGGCTGCTGGACGCGACACTGCGGTTTAGGAACATGGTGGATGTGTGCGCGCAGAGGGACGGGGAGGGGCAGACGCTGGCGCAGTATGCGGCCGGAAGGGGGTTGGAAGCTGGGTTAGTGGATGAGTTGTGGGCGTGGACGGCGTGGTCGTGGGTTGACTTTGAGGGGGAGGTGAAGTTGGGATGCGGTGATGGGGACGGGGTGTTGGGTCTGGGGGGTGATGGGGATGCGGTGCTGGATCTGGGAGGGAATGGGTTGTCGCCCTGGGCTGTTAGGGAGGCGACTCAGTGACGTGACCAAGATGGTGTTTTGGAGCGCCCGGCGTGATGCAGAGCGAAGCGATATGCAGCTTATGCGGGGTGTGCTGATGCATGGCATGAGGGGATACGAAGGATTGACATGTTGCAACTTAGGGTACGGATGTATGGTTCTGATCTGTCCGCAGATACTGTACGGACCAAGGTATAGAAACAGAAGAGGCATATGACACAAGGCATGGCTAATTCCGATGCATCCAACCCGTCAACTCAACGCCCCCTTGAGTCCTTGACCCAATACCGGATCGGCCCGGTGCTAACAGATCGTAGGGCAGTCTTCGATCCAGGACCATCATTGCGGGGTAAGACAGGGCGAGCTGCAGCAATTGGACTCGCGATCTGAATTCGCACTCATCACTTCTCAACCTCCAGCAACAGCACCGAAATGGCGCCCGCAAAGATGATTTACAACGAAGGGAACATTGTCTCGATCCCAAATCTGGATCTCCTCAGCCTCTTGTTCGGTAAGCCCCCTTTACCATTGCCCACCACATCCATTGCTAACACGGCGCGTCCAGACTCCAAACACTGCCGCGCCCAAGAAGACACCCCCCTCCACGCCTCCGCCTCCGACCCAGCCAACCCCATCACCAAATCCCAAGCCCGCGTCCTCGCCGAGCAGTTCGCCCACTTCCTCCGCCACACCTACGCCATTGGCGTGTCCGGCCCGGGGACGGACATCGTTATGGCCATCTCCAGCGGCCAGCCCGTCCTGCCCTGCTTCTTTTTCGGGGTGCTGGCCGCCGAGGGCGTGTACTCGGCCGCGTCGCCGACGAGCACTGTGGCTGACGTGGTGAGGCAGATGCGCGATGGGCCGGTGAGGTTGGTTGTTTGTAGTAAGGATGCGAGGGGGTTGGCGGTCGAGGCGGCAAAGGTGGCGGGGTTGCCTGAGAGGAATGTACTCGTGTTGAGCAGTCGGCCGCGGTTCAGGCTGGAGAGTGCCAATGGGGAGGTTGCTTGTGATTTTTCGAGTAGGCTGACGTGGAGGAGGATTACAGACGCGGAGGAGTTGCGGACGAGCAAGATTTGCATACTGTACTCTTCCGGCACGACGGGTCTTCCCAAGGGTGAGCCCCCATCACCTCGAACCTAAACGACATGGCTGATATCCCAGGTGTCCTCGTCTCCCACACCAACATCGTCTCCGAAGCCTACCTCCTCGCCTCGGGAACCCGCCCCCATCGCGACGCCGAAGCCCTCCTCGGCTGCCCCTGGACCCAACGAACCCTCGGCCACCTGCCCACCGCCCACATCGCCGGCATCCAGCTCTATTTCGTCAACCTCTTCTTCGACGGCGGTACGGTCTACTGGATGCCCCGGTTCGCGTTTGACGACTTCCTCCGGCACTGCGACGCCCTGCAGATCACCTCCTTCTTTACAGTGCCGCCCGTCTGGGCCGCCATCGCGAAGCACCCGGCGGTGACGGACCAGCTGCGGTTTGTGCGGCTGGCGACCAGCGGGGCCGCGTCGTTGACCGGGGATTTGCAGAGGGTGGCGAAGGGGAAGATGGGTGCCGAGGGGGCGAGTTTGTCGCAGGTTTGGGGGTTGAGCGAGACGACGGGTTCGGCAACGCTGTGTCGCTTGGATAGGGAGGTTGTCATGGGGAGTTTGGGGAGTCTGTTGCCGAATGTGGTTATGAGGTATTGATCTCGCAAGCACTGAGTATACAGGCGCAGTGGTGCTGATGCTGGCCGGTAGGTTGGTCGACGACGACGAAAACGACGTCCCGCCTGGCGAACCGGGAGAAGCCCTCATCAAAGGACCCATCGTCACGCAGGGATACCACAACAACCCCGAAGCGAACCGCATCGCCTTTACGACCGACGGCTTCTTCCGCACCGGCGACATTCTCCGCATGCAAGGCGAAGACCTCTTCCTCGTCGACAGAAAAAAGGCATATCCCCAGAGCCGCCACTTGTCGATCTTGCTAACACCATCCAGGAACTGATCAAGTACAAAGGCCTGCAAATCGCCCCCGCCGAACTCGAAGGCGTGCTCGTCTCGCACCCGTCCATCCTCGACGCTGCTGTTATAGGGATCGCCCAGGACGGCAACGAGGTGCCTCGCGCGTACGTGGTGCTCGCGCCGGCGGCCATGGGGAGCGTATCCGAGGACGAGCTGGTCGAGTACGTGCGGGATAGGGTGGCTGGGCACAAGCGGTTGAGGGGCGGGGTGAGGTTTGTGGAGAGTGTGCCGCGGAGCTTGTCGGGGAAGGTGCTGAGGAAGGATGTGAGGGAGATGAGGAGGCAGGAGGAGAGGGAGTTGAAATTGTGAGATGTTATTTGGAGGAAGATGTGTGCCATTCGTGGTATGTTGGGTGAAATAAAGGAGGAGGATGCTCAAGAACAGAGTCCGTTCTTTATTGTGATGTTTCTCGTTTGCAGGCCACTCTACCATGCTATTATTTGTCGGTCAACTATTGTCTCGTCTGAACCATAATTCATCCTCGGAAACGACTGCGCCATGCCCAAACATGCCTTGATCCAATCCCGCCATGTGTAACTGTCCATGCAGTAGATAACGCAGAGCTACTCTAACGGGCACATGTCCCGCTGCCTTGGCATCTAGTTCCCCGCACTAGTCTCACCACCTTCAACATCTCCTCGCCGACGCATGATCTCACCAACAACTCACCCAACCCAACGCAACATGACGAAAATGAACCTACCACCCGAATCCGAGTCGTGGCAAGCCAAGGCTGCGGCCAAACGAGCCGATACCCTCTCAAAGATCCCGCCCCAATGGCGGCTGTCCCAGGCAGACCTCGAAAAGGCTGCCAAGCAAAGGGATCTCACGGGTTCATTTGCGCAGCAGTTTCTTGACCCAGATGAAGTTTCTATCATTTCCATGGATAGCCTGCAGATTGTAGATGCCGTAAGCAAGAGCCGTCTATCAGCCATGCGAGTAACGACCGCGTTTTGCAGAGCTGCCGCCGTGGCTCATCAGATCGTGAGCCTTCCCAGAAGCGGGTGAGTTGATCAAAATTCTCGATACTAACTAATGTGTGATGCAAAAGAACAACTGCCTCCACGAAATCTTCTTCGACCAGGCCCTCGAGCGAGCCAAGTTTCTCGATGACCACCTCACCACCCACAACAGCCCCCTCGGCCCCCTCCACGGCCTCCCCATCAGCCTCAAGGACCAGTTCCACGTCCACAACGTTGACACCACCATGGGCTACGTCGGCTACATTGGCACCAACCTCGGCATCTCCCACCCTTCCCAAACCCACGCCGTCGAGAGCCAGGTCGTCGCCGAACTCGTCTCCCTCGGCGCCGTGCTCTTCTGCAAGACCAGCCTCCCGCAAACCCTCCTCTTTGGCGAAACAAAAAACAACCTCATCGGAGAAACGCTCAATCCGCACAACACCAACTTGTCGTGTGGAGGGTCCTCTGGCGGAGAAGGTGCGCTGATGGCCCTGAGAGGGAGCTGTCTCGGCGTGGGCACCGACATTGGCGGCTCAGTGCGCATCCCCGCCGGCTTCAACGGCGTGTACGCGCTGAAACCCACTCCCGAGAGGCTGTCGTACCGAGACGTGGCGAACGCGAACCCCGGGCAGAACACGTACCGGTCTGCCGTCGGGTTCATGGGCACGTCGATCGACGGGCTGGGGCTGCTGCTGCGGAGCGTTTTGTCGACGCGGCCGTGGGTGAGGGATCCGGCGGTCGTGCCGCTTCCGTTTCGGCAGGACGTGGTTGATGCGTACTTGGCTAGGGCGAACGAGGATGGGACGGCGAGGGGGGAGAAGCCGCTGAAGTTGGGCGTGTTGTGGTCGGACGGCGTGGTTGGCGTGCATCCGCCTGTTCGTCGGGGTCTGGAGATGGTTGCCGATGCGGTGGTAAGAAGTGGCCACCAGGTACGGCAGGTTATTCTCACTTTGCTGGCTCAGACTGATCTCGGCGTGCAGATTGTGGATTGGAACCCGCCGAGCCAGTCCATTGCCAAGCGCCTTCACATATCGTTCCTGATGGCGGACGGCGCACACGACATCCACACCCACCTGGATCGTTCAGGGGAGCCCCTGATTCCCGACCTCGAACGCGTTTTCCGGCTCCGAGAGCCGTTGGGCCTCTTGGAGTACCAGAGCAACACGCTTCAGGGGCTGGAGTACGAGCGTCGGTACAGCGACTACTGGAACAAGACGGCAGATGAAGACGGTACAGGTGTCGGTTAATAATTGGGAGTTGTAATGACTAACGTTGCCATTAAACAGGCCAAGTTGTCGATGCTGTGATTATGCCGGTTGCTCCGCATGCGGCGGTTATCCCAGGGAAATACTACCACACGGGTTTGTTCCATCAACTGAAGCTCATACACCAGCTCATAATTATTATAGCATACACCGAAGCCATCAACCTGCTCAACTACAGCGTTGTGACAATCCCCGTTACAAAGGCCGACAAGACGCTCGATCCGTTTGACCACTCGTACGAGCCGCTAAACGAGGTCGACCGGAAGAACTGGAAGGCTTGTAAGTGTGTGTCTCAATCGCCTGTTCAAGGTCTTAACCCAGTGTAGACGATGCGGACATCTATCATGGAGGCCCGGTGGGAGTGCAGATCATGGCGAGAAAGTTTGAAGAAGAAAAGGCCTGGGCAATTGCCAAGATTGTATGCGCCATGTTACAAACTCAAGAATAGATAAACATCTTCGGAGTCTCAATCCTACACTACATCCTACAAGAAACCAGATACATGCCATCCGAACTCAATCCTGTTGTTCATTCAGCCCAATGCCTCCATGCACCCCGTTCAAGTGCGCATAACAAGCCTCCGCCTCCTCAAACGTCTCCAAGCACCTCCAACATATGTGCACGCGACAACTCCCGCTCTCCACGTGGTTGCACCCCTCCGTCTTCTCCATCTCCGTCCTGCACCGCGGACACCTCTTGAACTCATACTCGTCCCTCGTCCTCTCCATCCCCCGATGCCCCCCCGTCCCCGCATCCTCAGCCTCCTCGCAGCTTATCTCTCCGTGCTGCCTCCCCCCGCACGTCGCACACACACACTCGAAGCACTGCGGACAGCTGCGTATCATCCCCGCGGGTCCGACGCGGTATATCTGCGGGCAGTCGGGCGTGGAGCAGTGTCTGAACACTTCCGGGTTCCGTCGCACATAGTGCCTGAGCGACGCCTCAAACACCTTCTCCAGCGCCGCGGGGGACACGTTGCGCTGGATCTCGGCCATGCCCAGCACTTTGCCGCAGTCGCCGCCGTTGGCGCAGAGGCTCTCAAAACACTCAGCGCAATACGTGTGCGGACACTGCGTGAACACGGGGTTTTCGGCCTCGCAGAGGCAGACGACGCACTCGGCTCCTGGCCTCTCCATTGTCGTCTTCCCCTCCGTGACGGCGGCCAGAGCTCCTTGTCGTCGTCCATGGCGATCTCGCCGCTGACCAGCGCCGAAAGCTCGTCCTTTGCCCGCGCGAGGCTAACCGTATCGGTGCCCTCGAGCATGATGACTACGTATCCGTTCTGCGGGCCGAATTTCAGGCAGTCGATGTGCTGAGCCCTCTAGGTCTTTTGGGCTTCTCTGATGGAGGCGTGGCTGGCCTGGAAGATGTCGCTCGAGACATTGCGCTTGATCGAGGAGATCAGCTTGACGGTCAGGGTCCTGTCGTCGTCGAACGTGAGTGGCGTCTGGTCGAGGGCTTCCGCGGCGCAGCACGCTGCTTCTTCGTCGAGGAAGCGAGCCTTTGCCGTCATGAAGGTGGATTCGCCTCGAGAGTGGCCTTCCCACCAGTGAAGTTCGCCGAACACCGTGAGGGCCGACTTGACGAAGACACTCTCTATTTCCGAGTCAAAGTCCTCCTCGTCGACATCTCCCGCCTTGTCCCTCGAGCAGTATACCTTGTTCCGATCCACCTTAACCGCATTCTGCGCTCGCGCCATGGCTACAGGAATAGGTTGCGCGACGATTCCCGCCGAATCATCCCGCCGTTGCAAGAAAGTGCACAGCCGCGTGGTAAAGCTCCCGTCTTCGATCTGCACGTTGAACTTGCAGCCGTCCGGGCCGTCGTTTCGTTGGATCTTGATGGATTCGTGCTCGACGTCGAAGTCGATATCAAACAGCCACCCCAGGAGCCGGTCGGTCGAGGTGGCGGGCGGGAAGCCGGTGATGCTGACGGCGGAAAAGTCAGACCGGAGAGAGACTTTAGCGATGCTGGCGCCGTCTTGGAACTGGACGAAGACGCCGCTGACTTCACGAGCCCAGTTGTCTTTTTCTTTTTCAGTCTGCACTGGTTAGAACGTCGTGGAGCCTGAACGCATTTGGGGAGATGTGATCTGGCTTACCGTCGGTCCTGGGACATGTCCAAACTCGCAATATGTTCCGTACCTGCAGCGGCCCTGGGCAAAGAATTTGCAGGGAATATTCAATTTCCAATGCTTGTTCGATGTTGTTGTGAGTGGACATATGCTGGGCACTTGGGTGAAGAGTCGAAGTCTTGTTTCAGAAGGATGTGACAGGTCATTCAAGTGCCACGGAGCAAGGTGAAGTTTCTATCTACCATGACTTCAACTTCAACTTTGCCAAAGTGCGCAGAGTCCGGCGGCCGTTTGATCACTGGAGAGTTGAGTCGTTATCGTTTGAGACTGGACTATTCTTGTCAGAACAACCAACAAACTGTCAGACAGAGGTGGCTGCGTCACGTGACGGGGCCGCAACAGAGGGGGCCGGAAGACCAGTCCCGGCAGGAACAAGCAAGAATCATCATCCTGTTTAAGGGGTCTTCTGATTAATTAAAAGAGCCTTACATTGGCATCCAAATTATCCCTCTATCTTGATTCCTTTAATGCATTAACTTGAGCCACAACTCAACATCCTGTGTGTTCAACACAAACGCCCTAAAGTTGGGTATTTGCAGTGTCTTTGTTGGAATTAGATCGTCCTCATCGGTCACTATCGAGACAACTGCATAGTTACACGGCAGTAAATACGAAACAGCCGTACCTACAAACAAGAGTTGATGGCCAAGGAGATATAAGATAAAGCGACAAACTAGAGCAAACTCCGATGTAAAAATCGCCAAACAGCGGGAACGAGGAGAAAGGGGTCAACCTACGCCCCGTGTCTATTCCCTGGACCCTTAGTTTAAATGGTTCCGAAGCGAAACGAGTCCCGTCGGTGCATCCCGCTGAGAGGCCTTTATCCTATCATCTTCATTCCTTTCCAAAGCGGCGACCACGCCCCGAGGACGGCCGTCACACCCGTGCAGAGAATCATCGGACCATACTTGGTCGCATATCCCAGAGCATCTCCGGAAACAGAGCCTCCCGCTGACACAAGAGCGCCGCTGAGCGGTCCGGCCACGATGAACCCGACGCCTCGTCCTCCGAGAAGCATCCCGAAAACCAGGGACGTGTCGATGGATGCGTTATCGCCCTTGATCTCTTGCAGAGCAGCAGACCAGGTCGCACTGAACCCCCCGGCAAAGAAGCCATACAGAATGACAAATATGACCATGGTGCTGATGTGTCGGCTGAGGCCCCAGAGGAGGAACACCGGGAGAGCGCTGCCCAGGGAGGACGCGACGATGATTTTAGACGCCGAGACCTTGTCGCCGAGCATGCCGTGGATGAGCGATCCCGGCACCGAAGCCAGGGAAAACAGCGCAAGGAGGATCGGGCCCGTGACGCTCGATAGGCCGATTGCCGTGGCGTAGCTGGCCAGGTAGGTGCTGGGCATGAGATATCCCAGCGACTGGATGACGATGCCGACCTGGAGCATCCAAAACGACATGAACCCGAGGAACGAAAAGCAGATGGGCTTCGGCCTCGCGTCCCGACCGACATCGACACGCGGCTTGAGAAAAAGCAGCGACGGCAACGTCAACACCGTAGAAGCACCCGCCCACCCAAGCAGCGTGCTCCTCAAACCGAACCTCTTCAACGCCACGCTGAACAAGAACGGCATGGCGACGCCCACGGTCGACTTTCCCGCCCACATGACGCCGTACGCGAGGCCCTTGCGCGCGACGAACCACTCGTCCATGTACACCGAAATGGGACTGAAGAGCAGGCTGCAGCCCAGCGCGTAGAGGACGCCCTGCGTGGCGATGAGGGCGCCGACGTCGCGGGAAAAGGCCGATGCGGCGAGGCTGGCGACGGTGATGAGGAGGCCGAGGGGGCCGCAATAGGGCCGGAGGAGGGGGTACTTGGCCAGGGCGACGAAGGCGAGGGGCATCATGAGGTACATGATTCCCGTTTGGGAGGCGCCGATGGAGGCGATGGCGCTGGGGGATGCGGAGAGGGTAGTTTGGGAGGTGTAGTATTCTTGGAAGATGCCAAAGGCGACGGAGTAACCTGGGTTTGTAAGTGACTAAGACCTTGAGTTCATCCTGCTCGTGTCGACATACCCCAGATTGGTGCTTGGGCAATGGTGCAGCAAGCCAACGCCGTATAGGCACCTCGACCGTGATCAGTCGGTGGGAGAGCGTCGATGCCGGTCGCTGGATCAATTGGTGGTTGTTCAGGCCCCTCAGCGGCGGGAAGCTCCTCGAGCTGTACTTCTGAAGTGGACATTTTGACATTTACTAAGAGGTTTGTGGTAGTGAAGAAGAAGAAGGGTTTCAGCAATATCTACCGATCCATCTGCTTTTATGTCAAATAATGACTACCACTTGAAATTTCTTCACTTTCGTGATGCATCTCATTGGTGTCGTCGGATCTCGGCCAAGGCCGGTAAGGAGGCGATACCGTTTCCCCTCCATCTTATCCGTAGCTTGGCCAATCAGACGCATCACGATTCCGACATCGCCAGACTAAAAGTTTTGGTTCGGTGAGTCCAGAAATGGGAGTAAAACAATGCAGGATGACCTCATGTTCAATTTTGTTCTTTTAGGGTGTGGACTTTGAGGCTTGCGTAACCACACAAGAAGACTATCGTCCCGACCGACAATATGGAGTGCCGGACTGAGTCGCTATGCGACTGGAATGGATCGGGTGACGTTCGAGTGTCGCATGGCTTTCATAGTCGGTGACTCGAGGGCGAGCACGGGTAATTTGCGAATTCGCGATACTCCAAGTTGCATGGGGAGAGCACAACAATGGAACCATTCAAGTCACAACTCGTCTCATATGAGGTACGCACTTTTTTTATCACGTACCTTACTCAATATCCCTCATCGCCTGTGCCAACGAGCTGATGTGCAAGTGAACTCGGCACAGTCTCCAAGTGGGTATTAAATACTTCGTCGAGACCCAAGCTGCCAACATGACTCCTGCATCGTACTGACTTAATAAGGAAGCTCCAGAACAGAGCTAAGGGGAAGCATACCTAGACTTGTTTGGCTTCGATCCCTGGCCTCGCAATGGAGACTCCCCATACCGGGGTTTAAGCTGTGAAATATGCTTACATATTGCCTTTGCGATTCCCGCCCTCCCGTCACTCGCCTTGTACTCGTCAAAATAAGGCAAGTTTCATTATGTGGGGGACAAAACAGGGATTCACTCCCGGCACATACATCTCGATCCAGCCATGGCCGCTGACGCGATCTCGCTCGATGATGATGTGCGCCTGCAACCTCTGCGCACTCAAATGTGACCCAATTGCGCCATAGCCTATCAGGGCCTTTATCATGAGACGGAATACTACTCAAAAGTCTTGGCCAAGCCAAAATCTTATCACTTTTTCACTCGGGTCAGACATAACGGAGACCTCTCACGAACCTGGGGTGCGTGGATATGAGACGGTGAGGACGACGCTGCAACCCAAGTGGGCGCATGGAAAGGTCGATCGCTGTTCATCGTGTCATGAACCTGGCTCGAGGTCCGTCGAGAATCCCTTGGCCTCGGTTTGTTATCTTGTTTGATCCTCGGGAAGCAACATGTTCCAGCATCAGGGTGGTAATTTTTATCCCACCGGCTTCTTCGTCTTCAACGAGTGCGAGACAACGTACGCATCGTCATCACGCAATGCGGTGGGATGTGAACGATGTTTAGAAAATCACATGGATGCAAATCCTGCGGATGAGATGGTTCACGAGAGGTTACCTCGAGAGAAACTCATAAATGCTCGGTGGCTGTCGGTCTTTCTCAAATCTGACTGGTCGTCAGCGGTGTCTCTGACGTCCGTCTATCTCACTTGAATATTGCACTCTAGAATTCTTGTCAATATCATTACCGTTCAGCATGACAATCATAGGCCGCAAGAGGGCCCATGACTCCGACCATGGATCGGATAGTCCCAACGACGCGGTCCTCTCAAAGTCTCCCGCCCAAGGAACCGTCGTCGCCCAGGAAGAAGACCTCGTCATCCAAAAGACGCCCCAGAAGACGTGGAGATCTTACATCTGGGATACACTCGACAAGTCGCCAGAGGAGCGAAGGTTCCTGTTCAAACTCGACGCCATCATCCTGACCTTTGCCAGCCTGGGCTATTTCAGCAAGAACTTGAACCAAATCAACATCAACAACGCCTTTGCGTCGGGAATGAAGGAGGACCTGGGCATGTATGGCAATCAGCTCAACTACATGCAGACCTGCTGGACTGTTGGATACGTGCTCGGAGAAATCCCAAGGCAAGTCCGTTTTCTATACAGCCCCAACTATAACTAACCTCTCTAGCAACCTGATGCTAACCCGTGTACGCCCGTCCATCTGGATCCCCTGCTGTGAAGTCACATGGTCCGTCCTGACAATCGTCCTGGCTAAATGCACCAGTTACCGCCAGATGTACGCCCTCCGCTTCTTCATCGGCCTCGCCGAGAGCGCATTTTACCCCGGCATGCAGTACGTCATCGGCTCGTGGTACCGCAAGGACGAGCTCGCGAAGCGCTCCTGCATCTTCCACGCCAGCGGAGGCGTGGGCGGCATGTTCTCCGGGTACCTGATGGCATCGGTCTACAAGCTCGGCGGCAGACACGGCTTTCACGGCTGGCAATGGCTGTTCATCATCGACACGGTGATTTCCCTGCCCCTCGCGCTGCTGAGCTTCTTTTTCCTGCCCGACGTGCCCGAGATTGACAAGTCGTGGTGGCTTTCCGAAAAGGAGGTTGAGTTTGCCAAGAAGCGCATGGAGTTTGAGGGGAGGGCGCAGAGAGCGCCCTTTACAAAGGCCAAGATCAAGAGGATCTTTTCCAGCTGGCACATATATGCCCTTCCCGTGCTGTATATCTTCTTCAATAATGGGTGCGGCACAGGATCCCAACCGGCCTTCCAACTGTGGCTCAAAGCCGAAGGCCGCAGCGTGCACGACATCAACGTCTACCCGACCATTACCTCAGCAGTGGACATTGTCGTCACCTTGATATACGCGTGGACATCCGACACGATATTCCGCGGCGAGCGCTGGCCGCCCATTGTGTTCTCCGGCTGCGTCAACCTCTTCGTCAACATCAGCCTGTCCATCTGGAACATCCCCAACGGACTGAAATGGGCGTCGTACATCATGGCGGGCTTTGCGGGGGGAATATCGGGCCTGACGTTTGCGTGGGCGCACGACATTTGCAAGGACGACAACGAGGAGAGGGCGCTGGTGACGGGGACCATGAACGAAATGGCCTACGTGTTTCAGGCCTGGCTGCCCCTGTTGATCTGGCAGCAGGTCGAGGCGCCTCGGTATCTGAAGGGGTATGTTACCATGGCGTGCATTGCGTTTAGTCTGATTGTCACGGCGTTTACGATTCGCTATCTTCACGGGCGGGAGCTGGCGCAGAAGAAGAAGGCGAATGAGTCTGAGGCAGAAGGATGATTGATGTTAGTTGGAACTCATGCACTATTGGTTGCTCGCATGTCTCGTTTTCTCGGCCGAGAACCGTCAATATATGACTTATGCTAGGCCAGCCAACAAAAGTCCATACGAACTCCGCCACTGATGTGCTAGCTCAAAATCGTAGCTTCGTCTTGACAAGCATAGGCAAGTCAACTCCGTTCATCATTAATCGGACGTGTCTACAACTCAAGTCGACTCGGCGCTTTTATGCCTACGCGTGCGAACAACTGTCGCGCCGCCAAATCATCGCTTGTCTTCTCGATAGCTTAAGTTGAACCCGTCGCACTTAGCTTCCAAACATGAAAGGACAATGATGTAGTGACAAAACCTGAAATCAATTCTTCCCTTCGGCTCAACCAAACTCCTAAGGAAGCCGCGGCCGCCCCGACATGGCCCAGTTAGTCTTTTCCGGATGACTTCTACCTGGACAAAGCTGGCCAACTCTTTAGGCCGGCTCACACAGTGGTTAAAGCCGCCCGAGGAGCCGCTATCGTACCCGAAGGCAGGTTACGACCTCATCGATGACGATGAAGAAGTAAAAGAAGAAGTGCGCGGTTACTTCTATGATCGGTTCTACCCTGTTCGTCTGGGCGAAGTGTTTCAGGGCCGATACTAAACCGTTGCTAAGCTGAGGTTTGGAGTCTCATCAACGATATGGCTTGCTCGATATCTGAGGTATGTCGAAACATGTTGATATTCTAAGCCATGCCGCTGACGATCCGCAGTCACTATCAATATGTCACCCTTAAGTTTACGTAAATACCTCTGGCGTCCATCGAGAACTGAAACTGTACGAAGAGATGGGCCGAAAGCTTGCAACGACAAAGAACCCCTGTCGGTGGAACATCGACGAGTCGACGACTACTGGGCTCTTTTGAGATGGACCACACGGTCGACATGTCACACTGATCCTCCAGCCTGCCCAGATGACCTTTCGGGATTTTAAGCGTGTTTTCATGAAAGATGGTGGTTTCAACGAGGCGCTTGTCAGGGGAACTGTAGAAGAGCTACTAAAGGCTCTTGACTTCCTCCATAGCGAGACCCATGTGGTTCATACAGGTAAGTATCATTACCAATTGTTTAGATATTTAAGTTGACTTTGAATCGACATTCGCCCGGGAAATCTACTCCTGCGGGTTTACGATGATTCACTGCTTCGCCCACTGGAAGACCTGCAGATTCCATCCCCTAATGCCCGGAAGGTGGTTCACCCGACAAAGCCCATCTACTTGTCACACATTCTCAAACCCAAGGTCGGTCCAATACTGCTCTTAGACTTTGGGGAAGCAAGGTCTGGCCCAGGACCTCACGCCGGTGACATAATGCCTATCCAATACCGGGCTCCAGAAGTAATCATGTCCATCACTTGGAGCTATCCAGTCGACATCTGGAGTGTTGGACTTACGGTAAGGCCCTGGCTCTTACAAACGTCGCTTTGCTCTAACGTTTTCAGGCATGGGACTTGCTTGGGCCAACACGTCTCTTCACTACGCGAGAAAAGGACGGCGAGGTGCATGACGCCACAAATCTTGCCCAACTAATTGCAACTCTAGGACCGCCTCCCTTGGAATTCTTACGACGAAACCCCGAGAAGTGTGCTGACTATTGGAACAAAGATGATACGTTTTGGCCCTTTTAATTGACTCATGCTTGGAGCTAATTGGCTGTATTCAGGGAACTGGCTAGACATATCACCGATTCCCCCTAATGGGACGTTGGAGGAGCTTGAGATGCGGCTCAAAGATCCCTCTCGTTTCATTACGTTTCTTTGAAGAGTGCTGACCTGGGATCCCAAGGAGAGGCCAACGGCGAATGAATTGCTTCAAGATCCATGGATAAGAGGGACCAGTGAAGGGAGCTGAGAAAAGTGTATCAGAGCTATCTATAGTTTATAAGCGGACCAAACTCGAGAGCATGATTTTCAGCATCCATTCAGTCTTTGCGGCAGGTCATATCATGACTGGACGCCGAGGCGCCAGGATCAATTCAAAGTCCTTACTCCTAGTCAATTTCGACATCCAGCTCTCTGTGACTAGCAAGATGTACGCTGGCTAGGTTAGTAGCCACCAGTCGGGTAAATAAAGTCGAAACTGTTTGACGGCAGACAACTCGGGCGCCAATTGAGTGCATCATAGACGAGTCCAGGGCAGCCAATGCAATTTCTCAACATGTCAGCGCTTCAACTCAGGAATTGTGAATTGGAATGTCTGGGCGATAACTTTGGGAATTAATCTTCCCATTTCCTAGAGAAATTAGCTAGCCATTCACTTAAGTTGTTCCTTTGAAACATGACCAATACCCTACTGACATCCCCTTTATTCTCTCGTTTGAGTCATCTCACAATCCCCCTTCATACTTCATAATCTTTATTTCTGATCCCATTATTGTGTCTTCGTTCAGGCCGCCTTCTTAATGGCAAACTTGGTAAAACTATAGTGGACGAGCTGCCTGGTAGAGCTGCCAGAAGCGTCGCTAAAGTCGATCTCAAAGACATCCTCTGTGACCTTGGAGCGTTCAATGATTTCGCCCTCCTTATACTCGCCCGAGGTCAAGTAGAAAACAGGCTTGGGCTTGATCTGGTATCTTTCATTGGGCTGGGCAACAAAGACAGCCTCAGGGCCGGTGTAGGCAGTGCCGGACATCGAGCCACCAAAGCCGATGACGCAGTTTTCTGCAAGTAACGTCAGAAGAAAAGGCGGCGAGACGCTGTGGTAGGGAGGTCTTACGATCACCGCGGAAGCTTGAGTCAGTGAGGAATTGGAAGGCGCTGGGGTGGCCGTGGTTCGGGTGACCGACGGGATCAAAGTCGGGAATGCCCGACTTGGTAATCATCCTAACCGTGCTGCCTGGGTTTATGGAGTCGTCCTTCGCAATAGAACCGACATCGACGTGCTCCGAAGCTGAGACCTTGATATTCACTCCGTGACCGGGGGTGCCCATGGAGCGGCCGACAATGGCGTAGTACCGGTGGTAGATGTCGAATTCTGCTGTCTGGTCTGGGCCAACGTCGGCCGTGGCGAACACGCAGGACCAGGCCTTGGGTGTGACTTTGCCGGTGAACTCTGGGGGAGCGGTAAAGAGGGCGTAGTGATGGAAGCTACCGGTCTTGTTTTCAACTTGGATAGTGTACTTGTTTGCCATTTTGTCGGTTGGTGGAATGTGCGAAATTGTGGGTTCCGGGATGTGTCAATTACATAGACGCAAGTAGGAGCTGCTAAGTGTAGTGGTTGACAGTTAGGTGAGAGATGCAGGGTCTCTTATGGAAGATCGATACGATGCGCCATTTCTACGCAAGAATAAGTCATTGCGAATTTTGACAGATGAACGTATCCGCTGCGCTCAGACATAATCACTTGACCACGAATAAGTGCTGCAAGACTTCAATAGCCCTGAATGAACATGCTACTTTACGGAGTTGACTAACCTGAAAGAGACAGAACGATCTCCTTCAGCTGGCATCCTAACCACAGTAGTTTTGCCGTTCTGAGCTTATCACTGATAATAACTGTAACTATCGATTTTGAACGCTTAGAGTGTGAGTTACGTGTGCCTAAGGCCCACCCGAGAGGTACGTATAAAATCTTGACAAAGATTAACTATTAGTTAGTTACCTAACTTAGTTACTATTACGTAGCTATTTAACACAAAATCTGTCGAACACACAGGAAGTTCAGTTGTGGCCCGAGTTGATAAGTCAAAGGGATCAAAATAGAGGGATAATTTGGGTGCCAACGTAAGGCTCTTTCTGATTGATCAGAAGATCCCTTCAACAGGATGATGATTCTTGCTTGTTCTTGCCGGGACTGTTCTTCCGGCCCCTTCCCCTCTTTTAAGACCGCGTCACGTGACGCGGCCAGCTCCGTCTGACAAAATCAATAAGGGACGTAAATATATATAACGTGGTTCACAACCGAGTGGGCCACCTCCTCGATTCTCCCAGCCTTCCTTCTTACATCTTAGCTTTCTTAACACACACAACATGTCTTCTCAATCAAAAGAAGCCAATCTCCTCCTTGCTATCACAGCTATCAAACAAAACCCAAAACTCACCATTCGAAAGGCATCTAGGTCATATCAAAGCTAGATGTCAGGTTACAGACTCCGACACCGACTGGGCCGCCTCCAGAAAAGGCCGACCCTTAGGTCTCTTTAACACCACGCAACCCAACACAAGCTGTCTCACAGTCTGTTTATGTAAAGGATCGGATTGCCCGTCACCAGAGCAGCTCTCCGACCCCAATTTATCAAGCTCTTGATCAGATCTCAAAGGGGGGCACAGCTTCTAGCGCATGAGGTTGTGCTCTTACGCGAAGAGAATCGGTCACTTCGGAAGGCAAATGAGGTGCTCAGCAAGCGCCGAAGAGCTAAGAATACCCGAGTGCGGCAAGGATGCGCCCTTACTGTAGGCGATGCTCAGGATATTCTGACTCAGAAGGACGTGAATGGGCATGTTGCTCAAGAAATGCGACAAAATAGTGGTCGGTCGAGGTGGGGCTGCAACGGGCGTTCGGCGATGCGGTATTTGTGGGAAGCTAGAACTGCAAAAACCTGCTCAGGAGAGACAGAAACATCTGGAGAATCTAGTGATAGTAATATTGAATAGATTATCTGCGTTGTGGGATGGCAATCGAGCGATAAAGGCAGCAGAGTAGGGGGAGGTGGCCCACTCGGTTGGGTGGCCCATTCGGTTGTGAACCACGTTACATGCTTAGGGGACTAATAGACATCCCATCCTTTTGGGTAAATATACCAAGGTCGGTATAATATACTGGAAGCTAAATTTCTCTTTGTCTTTTAGCCATATAAAATAAGAGATGAGAAAGAAGGGGTGCCTTTAGTAAAATATCTGTAGTACCAGGCTACCAGGAAGTCACCAGGCTGAGTCACCAGTATAATCCTCATCGAGCAGCTTACTTTAATCGCATTTATACCATACAACCCTGTCGGTCGGACTAAGCACTTACACCTAAATTCCAAATTCTCTGGCTACGCCTCCTTAAATCCAACACAGATACAACGCTCATCGCCATCAGGAACCTCCAGAGCTTTAACGGAGTCGTCCTCGCTCTGTTAGCTGCTAGCAATATCCCCGGCTCTTGCAGCCTTTGGAGCTTCAGGGGTTATAGAAGCCATCGCCTGGAGACTGAGATAGAGCTTTGTATCCCGAGGTAACTGACAGCGTGTAAGGGCGTGGCGTTCTTGGCTTGAGACAAAACTTTTGAAGGCGATCTCGGTGATACTCCATTTACGTCCGTATCATCTTTCAAGTTGGCTTAGTTACCCCGCTTTGAAACAAAGACACCACCCAGGCATTCTGTGAGCCCAGCTTGGCGATTTGCGAATCGATGGCATGCTTCTGCAGATATATAACCACCCTCTCTTTCTCTCCATCGCCTTCATTTTGTTGTCCCGATTTGAGTCGTATGCACCACCGCCAACATGAATGACATGCCTGCCTCCGGAGCTTATGTCATCTTCGAAGCCACTACGGCGACACGAGATACCTTAGAGAAATGCACTTCGATCGAGGCCTGATGATTGATGAGTCGCCCGACAATCGCTTACTGGACTTCAATCTTTGGGCAGCAGGAGTCGGGGCTTCATCGACCCGCCTTGACGAGCGTCTTATCTCCTAGCAAATTGTTCAGTCAGTGGTTCCGGGTTTTCTGACCTGCCTGGATGCATCGGCTCAAGATTGTATCCATTGTGCTGAGATTTGTATGGCAAATATCCTTGATGGAGGGGGTTCATCGTCGCGTACTGATCGTGTGGTAGCATCTGCATCACCAACATGCACCGCCCCAAACGTCGTTAAAGCCGATGACCATCTGGATCACAGCCACTCACCAACTGATGAGCCCGACCTGTTTGAACTTTTTGACCATGGGCTGATGCAGATATTTATGAGATAATTGATGAGGGAAAAAGTAGTTGTGAGACTGAGGTGTTGCATTTATGAGTGAGTTGGTCTGTCTGTTGCTTCTGCTCTGTTGCCCTTTTATCCGTCTGATCAAATGGTCTTTCATAGACAAAAAATGATTGTTCGATTTCTTCCTTCTTCTGAGCACTTCGGGTATCCGGCCTCTTTCGTCGGGTACTTCGGGTAGTCGGCATGCTTGGTAACAAAGGAAGTTGGTCATGCCTCCTGATCATGTGTCTCTCTGTCGGTCCGGGCTCTAGTCATCTGGCCTTGGGGATAAAGAGATCTCGGCATATTCTATTTTCTGTGTGGGTGACTTCTTGGCATGGCTTGCGCCTTTGTCCGTGACTTCGTATTCGGGTGCCTGTGACTTCGTCTTGGTGCATGTGACTCTGACATATCTGACAATATTGATGATGCACACCACAATCACCACCAAAGGAGCCCATAAAAGAAGCAATGGCAGACAAGAACAATGCCCCCCGCTATCACATCGTGCCTTCCGTGCATCATGGAGCATCCTGATGATGATATTGACCAAGAGGCTGTACTGGATCACATAACGGACCACATTCACGAATTCTCCCTGCTGTCTCTTCCATAGCCACCCGAGAAGATGGATTCTGAGGAGGAGGGCCGCAATACGGAGGCAAGCGCCATCTTGCGCAGCTATTGTGTCGAGGATCCCAATGGCTCTTCGCGCGCACCCTCCGGCCTCTAGGGCGTCGTCCCCAGCTTGAAAGGTCACGAAGTCCGTTTCCTCGGGAGGCAGTGAGAAGCGAACAGAAAAGAATGGTTCGGACGAGCTCCGCAATCTTTCGAACCTCGCAAGTGCAAATCACAGCTCTTGTACCGGACAAGTACCTGCAGGGATTGATCGTGTACGAGCATAGTACGTGTCACACCACGTTCACAAGTCGGAAGACAGGCGATACTTTATGACGAGGACTATCCGTATCACTTCTCCGTTGGGGCAAGCATTGGGGCTTTGGGTTGGCCTTGGCCGGCTGAAAACAAGGCGACCAGAGAGTACAAGACGGCCGAGGGCGTCGGGGCGTGTCCGGCGAATATTGACAGGCAAATGTCCTTGGCGGGAAGTTTCGTCACCCAGATCGAAGGCTTTGGGCTCATGTTCAGGAACTAAAGCGTCTTATATGAGTAAGTAAGGTATGTACTGTTGCTGCTAGGGCGACATGAGATCCGCTATGAATATTATTATGTTCTTGATAATTCCAGTAACCACGGGGAAAGGAGGCGATGCATGCCTAATCCATGTTAAGACAAGAATCATCCTCTCCAGTTGTAGGGTATCCTTTCAAAAACCGATGAAACGCCAGCCAAGGTCAACCTGTTGCTGGGTGACACCGGCCCTCATAACCCTCGCCCGTTCCTCCGGCGTGCCGGCAAGGTATGCGTTCATGCGTCGAACATGGAATCGATAGAGGGTAATGGCTGTGAAGAAGGCAGCGGTGCATGCAAGAACTAGCGGCAAACAAAGTCAGTATCAAATCCAGAAGTAGAAGCATTTAGGAGAGTGTTTAGACGTACCGCCGCCGAATGCAGCATAGTAGTGAGGACCGTCGTAGTAGAGGTAGCTGGCCCAAATGTTGGAAAGTCCGCCGATGGAGTTGATCATAGCTACGCCGGCGGCACGCTTGGGGTATGGCCGCGCCATGTGGAGGTTCATGGTCTTGTAGATCATGATTTGCGGGATAGCTGGAGAAGATTGCATTGTCAGCAAGGCCTGATCATCTTTTAAGTAAATTTGGGGCTCACTGTTGACTGAAGGCATGAGCATCATGGCAAAGTAGCGAGCAGCCGTCTTCAGTGTGCACAAAGGAATGGTGTATGCGACAACGCCACAAGCAAGGCTTGTGACAATGAACGGGTACATGGCATTTTTGCGCTGTGCCTTCAAGTTAGCAAGGCATTCACCGTACCAAGGTGATTGATAGACTTACGTCGCTATAGAAAGAGACGCAGTAGGACAAAATGGCGGCCAAAATCGCCGGCGGAGCCGTAAGAAGCATAGTGTTGATCTTGTTGTATCCCAACGTTTGCACAATGGACGGGAAGAAGTTGTTGGTGCTCCCCATAGCCTGGCACATGGCCATGCAAAACACGAGGGTCCAAATCTTGGGATCCAACAACGCCTTCTTGAAGCCGCCCAGCGTCGACGTCTCGTGGGCCTCTCCCTCGCCTGCCTCCATCTCGAGGCGCCACACGGCAAACTTGCGCTCGATGGGCTTGAGCAGGCGCGCATTGTGCGGGTATTCAGGCATGATCGTCGCAAAGATGAGGCCGCAGCCGATAGTGGTAACTCCCTCAACGATAAACAACCAGCGCCATCCCGCGATGCCGTAGCGGCCGTCAAGGGTCAGGCACGCGGCGCCGATGAAGCCGCCAAAGGCGGTGCCGATCATCTGGAAGACGAAGAGTACGGCGAGACGCTTGCCGAGCTCGTTCTTGGGGTACCAGGCGCTTAGGTAATAGACGACGCCCGGGAAGAAGACGGCTTCGGTGACGCCGAGGAAGACGCGGACGGCGAGGAGGGTCGAGAAGGATTTGGCGGCGGCGGTGCAGGTGCTGACGACGCCCCAAACGACGGAAGCGAGGCAGATGTCTAAGTGACTGTTAGGAGCGGGTTTTAGAATATGTCTTTGAGTGGTGCGGGGAACTTACATAGACCGGGGCGCGGGACTATGGTCATGATCAAGTTGGATGGGATCTGGAAGGGGAGATAACCGACTATGAGGAAGTATAGTTAGCAGAATGACTGTTGTCTGGCGAAAATGGATAAGTACCGAAAAGGATGGAAATGGCCGTGGCAAATTGGGTGGCATTCATGTTCAGGTCGTCCATGATGCCGTAGACCTTGGTGGCGGCCAGAGCCTGTCTATCGACATAGTTGAGAATATAGAGGACTCCCATAATGGGCCTAGGCCACAGCCATCAGCACAAGCAGAGGCAGCTTGCAGTTCCATCTTGATCTTACATGATGACAGAGTCCAGCTTACGAACCATCTTCTTCCGCAGGGCCTCAAGCTCCGCATCGCTCATGTTTCGAAGCTCCTCCGGCATGGGGACCGTCTCCTCGAACTGGGCCGGCTTGGTGAACTCTTCATGCTCCTGGGCCGCCTGAATGGCGGTGCCTTCAGGATCGCCATTCTTGTCGTTGGCAGACATGGTGTTGCTCGTATTGGATGCGAATATTGATAAGCGCGGGTCCGAGACTGATCGGGATACCGAGACTCAGATCTGAAGCGCTCAATGGGGACTCTGGGGAAACTCAGATAGATGCACACGATAAAGAGTGGCTCAAGCCAACTTGGAGAGAAGTGAGGAGGTTTTAAAGAACAACGCCATCGCGTCGATCACTCAATGCGACTAGGTTGGAGTAGTATTGAACTCAAGCGAGGACAACGCCTGACAATTTGATCCGCAACCTTCTCCAACTTGACAGGCAAAGGCCCCCCCAGCCCGGGGCCCCGCGTGGGGTTATCCTCGTGGCCCATGGGGTCGAATCAAGGTAAATCGCATGTTTAAAGAGCGGTTCGCCGTGAACATGACTCAAACTCTCCAAGATGGCGGATAGTCTGACTCGTTCACGTTCATGTTCCCCAGGTTTTACCCATAGTTTCTCACCTAGTCGTCCCCGACTGTGGCGTAATACACGAGTTCCGACTGCCGACGAGTTGTTGCTTGCTGCACCTCGGGTCGGCTCCCCCTCTTGCGCAGGCATAATTGTGAGGGGAACCCTGGGAGACCAAATGCCAAGCCACGTAGTCTTGGAAAAAGCCAATCGCGTGCTGTTGCGAGCATAGTCGGATATAAGGGGTCGTCGGTCTCCCCCCGCAGTGCCCCGGGAAACCCCAACCTCGCCTACTCCTGCCAAGTTGGTGGGCTTTGTATTGGTTGAGACTTTCCCGTTCGCGGTCGTTGGTCGACTTGGTGCTTGTTGGTGCTCGTCAGTGGTTTTAGTGCAAACGACTTCATGGCGAGCCGACGAGATGAGATGCATGCAGGAGAGGTGCATGACGAGTGACGACACGGCTTGAAAAGGCCTCTCCCAAAAGTCTTTGGCCTCGGAGTTCGAAAGACTACGAAACTCGGAGCTGACATTGCATCACCATAGAATGAGCACTTTTGAAATCCTCAATTCCTCATCCGTCAAGCTTCAAACCACTCCGCCACGACCGCATCAAAATGACCACCAAAACAACCAAGCCCATCATTCTCCATCTCGGAGACGACATTGAATTCAATCCCGACATATACAAGCAGCTCCAAGATGCCTTCACCATCATCCAACCTGCCCTCCAAGAGCGACAGCGCGACGCCTGGCTTCAGGCCCTCCGCGATGGCAAATGGGGCGACTTCCAAGCCGTCTTCCGCCCCTTTTGGAACTCCGGAGGCGAAATGGGCCGCTGGGACGCCGAGATGATCCCCCTTCTCCCAGCGTCCCTCAAGCTCTTCGCCTCGGCGGGCGCGGGCTACGACTGGGCTGACGTGGACCTACTCGCCGGAGCGGGCATTCTCTATTGCAACGGCGCCGCGGCCAGCTCCGAGGCTGTGGCTGACATGGCCATTTACCACATCATCTCCGTCTTCCGCAACTTGCAGTTTAGCAACATGGCGGCCCGGTCCGGCGACAGGGAAGTGTTTCTCGAGGCGCACCGGAACCAGCCCGTCGGAGCACACAACCCGGCCGGACACACGCTCGGTGTCATCGGCCTGGGAAACATTGGGTACCGCATCGCGGCAAAGGCGTATCGCTGCTTCGGTATGCGTATCATTTACAACGACTTGTTCGCCAAGACTCCCGAACAGGAGGCCGCCCTGGGCAGTGCCCGTCGTATCCCAGAGTTGGATGACATGCTTGCCCAGTCGGACTGCGTCGTCGTCGCCACACCGGGCGGAGCAGGCAAGCTCATCGACGCGGCACGCATCGCCAAGATGAAGAAGGGTTCCCGGCTGGTCAACATCGCAAGGGGCAGCCTGGTGGACGAGGAGGCCGTGGCGGACGCTTTGGAGAGCGGGCATCTGTATGCTGTCGGACTGGACGTATTCGAAGACGAGCCGAATGTCAACCCACGGTTGAGAAAGTGCCGGAATGCGACTTTGACGGCGCACAATGCCGGCGGAGCGTTTGAGACGACGAGCGGGTTCGAGGCTTTGTCGATGCAGAATGTTTTGGCCGTCTTGTCGGGCAAAGATGCGTTGACGCCTGTGAATAAGCACATGATGAAGTCTTAGTTGAATGAGGATAGAAGAAAAAACTCGTCTTGTTTAAGAGAGTTAAACTCTGTATAGTTACCTAGATAGATAAGTAGATAACTACGTATTATGGGTAACAACATAAAATGAATTCTGTCGAGTAGTTATTTCAAAGGAGCCTTTTGGGTTTAACTATACTAGGATGGTCTCGATTCTGGCAATACCACTTTCATCTCGACATTCGTTCCGCCAATTCTTTGTCCTGCGTCCGCTGCGTTATCAAATTGAGACAGCAAGGCAAAGTTTATCGCACTCATAGTCTTGCGATAGGTTCGTCATCACTGGTGTCTGGTTGCAGTTACATATTGACAAACTCACCGGTAGCGATTCTGTGTCTCTTGTCGAAACTCGTACTGTCCTTTGAAATGCCGGTTCTCTATTCTGATTTATATGTGATGACCGAGAGCCCCCTGAGGTTAGCGATGGTCCCAAGGAGGCCCGCCTAGTCTCAAGGAGCACCTACCCAGTGATCAGCCAACCCGAAATGCCACCTTGCGCACGGAGATGGGCGAAGCTTCGCTATAAAAGTGCCTTGTTAGTATGTTAAGTGATGATCGAACAGCGGACGGACGGAAGAAGGTTCAAGTATTGTCACAATGAAACAAGCACCTATCAACAGGCCATCAGGGCGACTAATACCGGTCCGACGGCTACCCCTTGGACATATCAGCAGAAACTACAAGAGTAATTCCCACATACGACCATAGGTGCCAGGAAGCTCGGGGTCTCGTCCGCTCCCCCATCGATAAGCTGGCAACCGGCGGAGTAGTAGTTAGGTCGGTGATGACTAGCGAATTCCCGCTGTTGTATGTATATTTTTGCTCCCCTTTCCTATGTCTTTTTGGTTCTAGCTTATATGCATCAGATGTATATTGCCGTACACTCTTTATATTGGAC
Organism: Thelonectria discophora; assembly: GCA_911649645.1. Lineage (NCBI taxonomy): Eukaryota > Fungi > Ascomycota > Sordariomycetes > Hypocreales > Nectriaceae > Thelonectria > Thelonectria discophora. The sequence continues at coordinate 4,438,552 of CAJVRK010000012.1, forward strand.
AGGGACAGTTGATGTCCAGATACTCGAACTAAATGAAGACGTGATTCTGAACTTCTGAACAACAATGAAGGCTGGATATCACAGCCTCTGCTTTGGTCATCTACTTCTTATTCACCAACACTTCGCCGTTCATGATTCCCAATGTAGCCTCACCGGTCTTGCTCCACTCACCCCACGCCTTAATCATATCCTCTATCTCGTCTTCACTCGCAAAGCCACACTCGATGGCTTTGTTTCGCATCTGGCCGTCTCGAAGCCTCTGTGACATGGCATCGGCTACTCTCCCATTAGTACGCAAACGTAACTCCCAACACAACAGAAGCAAAACACTCACCCCAAACAGCCTTGTCGTCCGGCTGGCTATAACACCACGTCCCAAAGCTGGCACTGATATCCTCCCTCGCAACACCAGCCCTCAGCACCCACGACAGGAGTTCTCGTCCCCCGCGACTCTGCCCCCCGTTGGCCACTATGACCTTAGCCGCCATGTTCACAAAATGTAGCAGCGGCGGTAGCTCCGGCCAGACCGCCCACATGCTCATCTCGCTCTCGCGGAGTGAAATCAGCCCGCCCGGCTTCGTCACCCGGAGCATCTCGCGGATCGCGTCGGTGGGAGCGTCCAGGTGGCAAAGCACCTGGTGCGCGTGCACCACGTCAAACGTCTCGTCAGCAAATGGGAGCCCGAAGACGCTGGCCTTTTGAAACTTGATGTTGGTCACGCCGCGTGAGTCTGCGTGCTCCTTTGCGCGTGTTAGGATCTCGTCGGAGAGGTCGGTGGCGAGGACCTCGCCCTCGGGTATGTACTTTGCGAGCCCGGCTGAGATGGTCCCGGAACCGGCGCCGACATCGAGGAGCTTTAGATGAGGCTTCTCTTTGGCTAAGGCTTGGAGACGTGGGACGAGGTGAGGGGCGCTATTCTCGGCGGTTCGCCACTCGTGGTGCCTAACTTGGGAGGCGCGATAGCCAGGACCGTATTTGTTGTGTTCTGTAGTTGCCATTTTTGTTGGATGATTTGTTCGCGATTCAATGAGAATTCTACTGTTGAGGGAGGTGAAGGACCAGCCGTGATGGAGTCCATATAGCTGGAGTTAAGCGGAGTTAAGACATGACGTTGTATTGACCCAATTCGCCATGTCCATGACGGAACTCCAAAATATTCCACGAGGTCCTCATGAACTTCCACATATATTCTCCTAGTCTCTAAACCACTGGAGTCACTTATTTGCTCTTCTCTCTAGTTATTATGAATCTGCGGATCCTTGCATATACCTCGTGTGCGAAGAAGCAAGAGATTGTGAGCCTCCCATCAAACAGGATTGTGAACATCCACAATGGCATTTAATCAATCAACGGCAGATTCGATTTGAAGACGTGAGTAGATTAAAATGCCTGGATATTGACCTGATAGGTAGAAATGGGACGCCGCCCCTATGGGGAGATCGATCGTTTCGCTTAACTACACCTAACCTAACATTTATCGTTGCCGGTCATAGGCGCCAACACCTATGACATTTTTAGCACAACCTAGCACTATAATCTCTTGAGCCTTCAAGAAAATGATCCTTTCGTCCGCACAGCTTGCAATCCTGGCGTTGAATTGCCCAACGACCTTCCCCATGTGGTGAAAGTGGTGCAATTCGTTCGCCGGGTTCCCACTGTTCTGCTCAGAGGTCCTGGACTTGGCGGGGTAACCACCGCAATGTCGAGCACTCGCAATGATCAGAATCAGATGAAGGCACCTCGGAAGAAGACAATATCGACGTATGAGCTAGGTCGTAACGGATTGATGACAGTGCTTAGTTCCGTGCTTTTTTGCATGTCGAAAGACTTACTTGTGAAAATACGGCCAAACCATCCATCGGAGCCGAAACCATGAATGCCACAGAGTCATCGTGCAGCGGAAGTAGCCGGCAGTTTTAGCGAGACGCCGTCACGTTTTGTCTCCGAACACCTCACAGAAACTTGGCGCTTCTCAGAAAGCAGATCTCGAGGTTGGCTTCCAGTTCTCTCTCAATCGAGTAGCCACCATGAAAAGAACGTTCACTCAAAGAGCGCAAAAGACTACAACAAAAGACTTCTCTTCCGAGGTCGGTGCCCTGGTCCAGGATGAACCCCAGGCTTTCCCCTCTATAAACCCACCAGCCCTACTTCTACCGGGAACAATGGCACAATGTCGAAGGACTTGTCCTCCCCCGCAGGAAAGTTCCTTGAAGAAACACGTCCGTCGAATTCGCCGAGGCCGAGAAACCAGCCACCTCAAGTCTAGCGCGGACCCCATCTCGCATCTTGCGGGGTTGGCCGTAATCCGAAAGTGTAAGTGATCAGAGGAACTTTGTGAGCGCCTCCAGAAAATGTATTCCTCGTCTGCCGACGTCGGCTCCGCGGAACGATCCACTGGGCAATGGAACATTACCAACGGAGGGATGAGCGACGGAGGAGGTGCATGAAGAGAGTCAGTCGTCTGTGTGACTGTCGGGATTGATCCTTGTGCGACTTCTTCGAGAGGTTGCTCAATCTTTGGCTGATCTTTTCCTCTTCATCATTCTCTCTGTCTCGCCGCCAGCCCGCCACCACAAAGTAAACGCAGCAAGGCCAATTGGGACACACATTCACAACGATGAAGTTTGGATTTGGCGACGACAAGGCCTCGGGCGACTCACGCTCGCCGTCGGTCGACCCAGAACGCCCCAATCGCAATCGCGACGTGCTCTACGCCGAAGGAGTCGAGGTGCAATGTCCCCCTCACACGACAGAGCGCAAGCTGGTCACCAAGATCGACTTCCATGTGCTACCTTTCCTATGCATCATGTACCTCCTCGCATTCCTAGGTAAGCCGCAGCAAGCGTCTCCCAATTTACACTCGCCATGCTAATTAATTCTCCCAGACCGCGTCAACATTGCAAACGCCAACGTTTTCGGCCTCTCGGAAGAGCTCGAGCTCAACGGCACGCGCTACAATAACGCCCTCGTCGTCTTCTTCGTCCCCTACATCCTCTTCGAGATCCCTTCCAACATGCTCCTCAAGCGCTTCCGCCCGCACGTGTGGCTCAGCATCAACATGTTCCTCTTCGGCTTCACCACCATGATGCAGGGCCTGGTGCAAAACTATAGCGGCCTGGTGGCCACGCGCTTCTTCCTAGGCCTGTTCGAGACGGGCATGTTCCCCGGTGCATTCTACCTCATTGGCATGTGGTACCGCCGCCACGAGGCCCAGCGACGATACTCATTCTTCTTTAACAGCACGACGCTCGCCGGCGCGTTTGGAGGGCTGCTCGCGGCCGCCATTGGCAAGATGGACGGGCTGAGGGGATACCAGGGCTGGCGCTGGATCTTCATCCTCGAGGGCGCCCTGACCGTCTTCGTCAGCGCCTTCTTCTTCTTCCTACTACCCGACTTCCCCGAGGACTCCAAGTGGCTCACGCAAGAGGAGAAGGACTTCGTGGCAGCGCGACTACAAATCGACCAGGGCCGCGCCAGCGCCGACCGCAAGATCACGCTCCGGGACGTCGCAAACATCTTCAAGGACTACAAGATCATCCTCGGCGGCTTCATGTACTTTGGGCTGATCGTGCCGGCCTACGGATACGCCTACTTCGCGCCCGGCATTCTCCAGACGTACGGGTACGGCACCATCCAGACGCAGCTGCACAGCGTGCCGCCGTGGGCCGTGTCGTTTGTGTTTTCCATGACGGTCGCCTTTTTTTCCGACCGGCTGCGCCATCGATTCGCCTTTGCTGTTTTTGCCATTTGCGTGGCCATTGCCGGCTTTGCCATCCTCATTCGCGTGCACGACAACACGAAGCTGCAGTACGCGGCGCTTTTCCTCGTGGCTAGCGGTGCCTATACAGCTATGCCCATCATAGTGTGCTGGTTTAACATGAACCTCGGCGGCCATCATCGACGCTCCGTGGGCAGTGCGTGGCAGGTGGGCTTTGGCAATATCGGCGGCATCATTGCCGTGTTTGCCTTTCTCAAGAAGAATGCCCCCAAGTACATCCCAGGATATTCCATCTGCATTGCCTTTACTATTTTGTCGATTATTGCCTGCATCTTGTACGGATTTGCGTGCATGAGGGAGAACAAGAAGCGGGATGAGAACCCGCCGGATCTGAATCTGACCGAGGAGGACAAGGCCGACATGGGAGACCTATCGCCTTCGTACAGATACTTGCTATAGTAATCCAGAGGGCAAACCGAATGCGAAAATAGAAGAAGATTATACCCGCCCCGTCATATTCCGTTACACCCGTCTTCCCTCTCGTCTCGTGACGTTGGATTTTTTAGGTCGCCAAAATCTTAGGAACTCGGGTTCTAAAAACTTGGTCAACCCGCCTTGGTCGAATCGACACAGAAGAGACGGCTCCGTTGAAAGTGGACTTTTAGAATTCCGAGGAATGATATCGTAAGGTACGTTATGGAAAACTCGCGGGTGGGAGAGGGATACTCGACGAATAGAGGAAATAAGAAGAGGGGTAAATCGATTACGTCCGCTCGGACATCTAAGAACGGATTACCAAGCATGAGTCTTCAACCACTTATTACGTACCTGAGGCTCGTCTCTAAGATTCATATTAAAGTAGATCGCATTTCGATTCGATCCAAGCTCTTCAGTGGAGATTTAAAAACGATCTACCGACTATCCAATTCAGAGTAATAGCTCCGTTCTGTTGCAGTGCGAGGAGAGTAAAGAGCCCTAAAAACGTAACTAGCACCTTTATTTCAAAATTCTCTTTCCGATTCTTCAAGACTTAGAATACACAATTTAGAGACTTATATCCTTGAAGAGGTAATGCTCTATTCATACTACCTTTGTGATCTGATGGGAATTTTTCTGCATGCAGCAAGTTAGGTTTGCCAGACCACAGTCGCCTTCCCAGCAGAAATAGCTTTCCAAACACCAAAGTACCTACGCAGCACCCACACCCTCCGAAGAAGCATCCATTCGTGATGAGTTGGACAGTCCTTTCTTGCATCGCGGACGCGATCCTGCGCAGACTCCCACTCGGGTGGCATAACACAGAACGTGAAACTAGAACGTGAGAGGCATTCCGGAACGCATGAAGCATCCCCTTCCTCTACAGTATCACGATATTTACCTCGTGGTTCACTAAGAAGCGATGCAGAAATTTTTTGAGAAGTCGTCGGAACATGGTCGAGTCTGGCCTAGAAGGGGCATCTATTCGGACCGACATATGCATCGAGGAATAAAACGACCGAAGAATCAAACCAAAATCAAGAATTTGCATATACAACAGACTATAGATGAGCTATATAGAGTTGCGGCTAACCATATTCACCCCGACGGATAGACCCTTTCCGCTGCTGCTGCACTAATTCCGTCGTGTCATCTGACAGTCTCTCCGCGGCCCTCCCGCTTTATATCCATCCGAGGAAAGAGTCCTTCATTTCGGTCACCCTTTTTCTCATCAGCACGCGACGTTTGCATGTGACGACTGGTCGCCTGGAAGGAGCCTCATGCGACAAGGTCAAGCCCGAGACAGGCACTCCTCATATTCCGAAAGGGGATGTCGCTCTTGGTCCAATGAGCACCTCGAAACCATTTATCCGGGACGAAATCACCACCTAGCTTCACTGGAGTAGCGCGTTTCTTCCTTCCTAATCGCACCGACTCTCGGTGAAACCTGCAACGCCCAGGCCCCCCCTGGTAGTGATCCCGTTATTCCCAAAAAGGAGGATTCACGGGAGCCCCGCGATAATCTCAGTTGGTGAAACAATTTGGGATGAACAGCCCTTTGAGAATTATATATGTTTCGCCATCGCTCCGTGGCATCCGTTGCTGATGGCATTGACACTCGGTCAGCAATACACGGCACTCTCAAAAATGAAGCTCTCCTTGCTCAGCCTCCTCGCTGTGGCCTCGTCCGTGGCCGGATTGTCGGCAGACGAATGGGCTAAACAGAGCGTTTACCAAGTCATGACGGATCGGTTCGCTCGAACCGATGGTAGCACCACGGTAGCTTGCGATTCGTCCGCGGCCCAGTACTGCGGCGGCTCGTTCCAAGGTCTGATTAAGAAGCTTGATTATATCCAGGGCATGGGCTTCACAGCAATCTGGATCTCACCTATCGTTGCGAATATCGAAGTATCAAGTTCGGGCGACGGGTAAGTAGATGTCAACGTATTGCAGAAGTTATGACTATGACTTACATAGACGAACAGACAAGCATACCATGGATATTGGGCTCAGAAGATCTGGTCCATCAACAGTCATTTCGGAACTGCAGATGATTTGAAAGCACTCTCGACTGCCCTGCATGCGAGGGGGATGGTATGACTCTTGAATTCAAAATGACGATTGCTTACTGACCCAAATAATGTAGTACCTCATGGTAGACATTGTCACAAACCATATGGGCTACAATGGATGCGGTTCTTGCGTCGACTATAGCATCTATGATGCTTTCCCGAGTGTCGGTTGCCCCCCGAGCTCTCATTTCTCATCGTCCACTAACATTCCCAGTCCTCTTACTTCCACGACTTCTGTCTCATTGACTACAGCGACGAGTACTCAACCAACATCCAAACCTGCTGGGAAGGCGACAACACCATCAGCCTCCCCGATCTACGCACCGAAAACGACAACGTCCGCACCATTTGGTTCGACTGGATCAAGCAGATCGTCGCCAACTACACCATCGACGGCCTCCGAATCGACAGCGCCAAGCACATTGAGAAATCATTCCACACTCCGTTTGAACAAGCTGCCGGAGTGTACACCATGGGAGAAGTCTACAACGGCGACCCTGACTACACGTTCCCCTTTCAAGAGGTGATGAGCGGCGTGCTCAACTATCCCATGTACTACTGGCTCATCCGAGCCTTCGGGAGCACCTCTGGGGACTTCACCGAGCTCAACACTGGTCTTGACACGGTCAAGAACGACGCCGTGAACTCGAGCCTCCTGGGCACTTTTATGGAGAACCATGATCAGAACCGCTTCCCGACAATCACCACAGACAACGCGCTCAACAAGAATGCCATCGCCTTCACCATCCTCCAAGACGGCATCCCCATAATCTTCCAGGGCCAAGAGCAGTTCTACAAGGGCGACGACCAGACCGGCCGAGCGGCCATCTGGCTCTCGGGGTTCAGCACGACGACAGAGTGGTACACGCACATCGCGGCGCTCAACCAGGTGCGCAACCAGGCCATCTACAAGAGCAGCACGTACCTCAACTACCACGCGTGGGTGCCGTACAAGGACGCGTCGACGCTCGTCATGCGCAAGGGCTTCGACGGCAACCAGATCATCTCGGTGCTGAGCAAGCTGGGCGCGTCGGCCGCGGACAAGAGCCTCACGTTGAGCTCGTCGGTCACGGGCTTCACGGCCAACCAGGTCGTCTACGACATCTTGACGTGCGTGAGCTCGACGGTGAGCAGCAGCGGGTCGTTGAGCGTGACGATCAAGAAGGGCCAGCCTTTGGTGTTTTATCCGAAGAGTCAGATTACCGGCAGCGGCATCTGCTCGCAGTGATGGAAATGTGAAGGAGACTTGGTGTAAGCGAGGAGAGAGTAGCGGGCGAGTGAGAAATTTGTGAACTATCTCAGTTGTGTTTGGTATCAATGACTAGCCCCCGCCCTGGGGTAGAAGATAGGTGCGTCCCACAGAGATCGTCATGTCCGCAGTGCATAACCATCTTTACATTGGACCTAGGTAGGCAGATCATTGATAAACGGTTCATTTTACGTCACGCCGTCGTAATTCAAGCCGTTTACAGGATTTGAAAGGTCCACGTAATTAACTGGTGCAGGCAGCGACAGGTACCTAGGTAGATTTAGGAATGCGGCCAATAGGTACACTACATGTACATTCAATCCTGGGTAGCCGCCTCGCGGCTTTGAGTGCCTTTGCAGCCTTGGGCTGAACTTGTATTTTCAACATTATTTGATTGTGACATGAATTTACTAGCTTATATCAACCCAGGTACATGTATTGGTGCTGGGATAGAGCGAATAAAACCTGGGGGGTACATGAAAGTTAGACTCCATGTACAAGTTGCGTGATTTCAGGATGCAGACAGGGAGAAAGTACCTACGTCAGTGAGGTTTATAGTTAACCACCTAAGATCTATAGAATTCGTGTTTCAAGCACCGAAATTCATGTCTGGACAAGAGGCGACGAGAAACAACATAAACGAATATGGCACCTCTTGATAGTCCACATGGGAAGTCTAGTAATTCATGCAGTACTCAGGGCCCAGGGAGCACTGCTGCCCAGTGCCCGCAGAACTCTTCTTCGCGACTTGTGAAGTCGTGAGTCACACAATGAGGCCAGACCGGTCAGACTGAAAGTTCTCTCGCAGATATTGACGACGTGTATGCCAATGGTTGGCTTTGAATGCCGTAGCTGCATTTCAAGTTCACAATCAACCGAGGCCAACTGCGTCGAGGTCATGTATGATGGCGGACCAAAGGATGGGGTCCGTTGCAAAAATTCTCTTGAGTTCATGCACCTCTCTCTCTTCCCAGAGGACTGTCATGTCAGGATCTCAAGCCAGCTTATTACACCACAAGATTGACCATTACGATCCACAAAGTGCGGGTCAAAGCGATAAGTTGACAGCGGTGCACAGGACTCCAACAACCATCCATCCTTATTATTAGCGATCGAATCAAGTGACGCCCATTCCGCCTTCATGTCATCCTGCCACATGAACCTCGCCATTTCCTGTGTCCCTTGTCCTACTACCTACTCTACCAGTGAGTTGCGATAAAGGCTCCCTCAAAATGTCACGAGCTTACATGTATGGGGGAAAGGCCAACAAGTGTGGCATGATTGGTGCAAGCTCGGATTGGTTAGAGAATGCTTGAAACTCCAAAAGCACCCACAGGTAAGCTGCGCGCAATGCGACGATAGGTAATGCCATTGATAATGGTGGCGCAATGGGTCACGGGGGCTAAACGGAGCACACTGCAGAGCTGACACAGAAGTGGAACACGGCATCATTTGCCTCCTGCGTAGATTACGGAACACACAAATGCGCGACTCACCCCCCTTTCGTCATGATCGTCAAGCAGTCTCCAAGTCGGCTAAGGACATGCCTGCGCAGCCATACAATCCTGTTAAATCTTGCGAGTTGGGCCAAGAATAGCCTCAGCATGTACGGATACCCTACTTCACCCTGAATACGCACCTGGCTCCATCGCACCAATTTAGGGTACCCCTCCAGCACAATTGTGCCCAACAGCGGCGCCAAAATCCGACGAAAAAAGAATTACATTCCTTTACGGCCTATTTATATAGAGTCGACACCAAATTGGTGAAAAATCTACCCTATCCCATCGTACAAGACCCTCGTCGGAACCCTAAACGGGCAATTCTAAATAATGCGGTTCCGCTGCCCCCGAGCTAGTACAACTAGCTACCAAACAGTAACACACCCTGCCGCCGCTCCCCGGTACGCTTTCATCACCAGTTCGTTGGGTACAGATCCCCCCTCCTTATATTGTGCAAAAATTTTAACACTCAAAGGCGCCAACGGCATCGGCTATGAGGAGCCGCTGAAAAACACCGTCACTCTCAAGGCCTTCTCTCTCGCAATTGCCTTCGATGTGGTAAATATCTGGGCCGATTTTCTTTGTGTTGATCCGTCTTCGAGCGCGGAGCTATCAGAGGCGGTCAACTCAAGGTTCCAAATTCTACAACATTGTGAAGTGTGCTTTGTCTATCTTGACGACGTCGATTCCGGCGACGGAGTCGACTGTCTTACACAGACCAGATGGCGGAGACAATGTTGGGCCCTTCAGGAGCTCATTGCCCCTAAAGAAATTCACTTCTACAATAAGACTTGGAGCGAAGTCGGAACCAAACGATCCCTGCTCCCGCATCTCTCATCTCTCTTTGGTATCGACAAGGAGGTTTTGCAAGATTCCAACTGCCTGGCCGACTTCTCAATTGGAATGAGAATGTCGTGGGCTTCGCGACTTTCTTCGGAGCGGCCAGAGGACTCAGCATACTCTCTGCTGGGAATCTTCAAAGTCAGCATGATGGCCATTTACGGAGAAGGGCAACGAGCCTTTCTCAGGCTACAAGAAGAAATCTTAAAGGACACCAACGACGCGACGATATTTGCTTGGCAATCTACCGGTGACGAACAATACCGGGGCCTTCTTGCTCGATCTCCGTCTGAATTCGCCCATTTCGGGCTTTACTCGCAACGAACGCCGTTTCAAATCCATGGGTGCATACAAGCTATCTCAGCAGGGATTCTCATTGATTCTGTGTTTGGGGAGAGTGACGCAAGCTCAGACTTCATCCTGTGTCTCGCCGAGATAAACACTGTTGACGGTCAAGCGCGCCATCTCGGCGTCACCCTCAAGGCATGGAGAAACACGTATGTACGATCAAAACCTTCTTCAATATGTCGCCTCAGTAAGTTCCCGACGGGCCTGCTTAGAAGGATTTGCGCGAGACGGGACTTGAGTTCGAGGGACTCAAGTCTGATCGCGAATGAGTCTTCCTCAAGTCTCGACCTCATCCATAGAGCTTCAATTGGGAGAAAGAAAAAATACCAGGACGAAACCCACCCACAGGGCATCAATCCGGCAGATACTATCAAGCCAGGATCATACACTTTTGTTCGAGATGGGGCTGGTGGGTTCTCGGTCCTCTTGGAGAACGGGCAAGCATCGGTGCCCCTAGGAAAAATGATCCCCATTCGACCACACGACCATGGCCGATCTGAAGGACGGGAGATACTTCAACAAATCGTGAGGAACCACTGGCCGGAGAGCTGGGAAGGACAACCTGTGAGCCCAGGGACTGAATCTTTGACGGATTCCAGTTCTGAGAGGGACGTGTCGACCTTCTCGGAGTCATCAGATGAAGCCGTTTCGATCCTTAGTGATCAAGATCCCTTGGCCGTACATACAAGTGCATTGGCGAAAAAGGGACTGGAAATCTTTTCTGCCTCGCTGTTGATTGCCGACGAAATGGGAACAGCGACTGAGGAGGAAATGGGCGTCTCCTTCACTGCGAATAAACGACAGAAGCTGGAGGATGAAGACTGGGTCAAGGTCGAGCCGATCAATAATCACGAAGACAACGAGGATAAAGAGGGCACACAGGCTGTGACCCGTGGCAGATGTGGCAGCGCAGAAGTCGATACGGGCTACTTGGCCTGTCCATTTGGACGCCAGAACTCGACAAAACACCGAACATGTCTTAAATACGGCGGGTTTTCCACCGTCCAGCACCTCAGAGATCACCTATGGAAGGACCACTACAGCCCACACTGGTGCCCCGTCTGTTGTCAGACGTTCGATTCTCTTGGGGCATGTGACACGCATATACGGCAATGGAGCTGCACTCGGAGGACATCCAGAGAGACAGTTTTACTGTCAAGTAAACAATGGAGGCAAATTTCTCGCAATAAGCTTGGAAGGTCGAAGGAGGAGCAATGGTACTCGATTTGGTGCATCATCTTCCCTCAGGTCGAGAAGCCGCCAACGGCTTATGTGTCAACAACGAATCCTACGGAATGGCGGGTGCGGTTGTTGAGACAATTCTGGGCGCGCCGTGGGTTAGGTATTGTATCCGATTTCGTGAGCGAGAAGCTTCTTCGATTCGACGGCCAAGTGCATCACAGGAGCGAAAAGAAGGGCATTCCCGCGTTGAAAGAACGAGTTTTAGCATCTATGGTCGACCAAACAATGAACAGTGACCGAATGGACGGCTCGGGCACGATGAGTAGAACTGAGTGGTACTAGCCTACTGATATTAATGTATTTACTATGTTTCTTGCAGGAGATTGAGAAGATTTTAGCCTTTCGGTTTGTTAGCAGCTATCGAGCGTTTGAATATGTGATGTAATTTCCCGTCGGCTCTGCCTGTAGCCTATTCCAGAACTTAGCAACTATCCAGGTTAGCCTCGTTATCTTAGAGCGCGGAAGTAGCATTTCTAATATTCTATGGAGATGGCTAGCTATGGTTACTCGCCACGGCTACAGCCGTGTTTGTCGTTATAACTATCACAATGTGGGAACATGATTGAAGACTAACTATGATGATTGAGAGGATTCAGTGAGGGTTTATAGTTTCTACTTATGTGAAGTATGAACGTAAGCAACATCCATGCTACATATAAAAAGCAATATATAGAAATTTCTGGACGCCTGTTGTTCTATATTAAGTGTTTGTCGGCCCCTTTCACCCCTTAAAAAGATCTCGGCCGACAATTCCGTGACCGGCAGCATTTAGATCAAATATCCGAGAACAGATTGTTCTCAGCTCTCTCTACGGGCAAGTTGGGGCGTCTAAGGGACATAAAGAAACTAGATATGCCAGTCGGGGGAGAAAGGGTATACTGCTGCAACATGGTTCGGCAGCTTGTTGATTTGTCAACCTGGTTTTCTGAATAATCATGATGAGTTCAGAACTCTCGAGTCTGTTCAGATCTATTAGTTTGTCTACTGGTCGACGAGATGAGACATGACCCGCCTCCAGTTTCCTGAGCGAGCTTTAGAATTTCGTTTCACGTCATCTAGCCTCAGACGACATTTGTACTCTACTCTCACTAAAGCGCGTTCGACAACTTCATAACAACTTGGCCGACATCTGGGAAATAGGAAAACGCAGCAAATTTATTGCCTCATGGAATAGCGGCAAGCTTGGCTTCCGCGTCGATGACTGGTAACACTAAAGTAAGATGGCTCTTAATATATGGCATTCGCCAGTGGGCAAGGAAGTCCAGATTCGCAGTCTCTGTCCGCTCTAAACCGATGGGTGGCAAAAGTTCAAATACTTTACGCAGAAGCGCGGTTCATACTTCGAAGCTGTGGTCCGGCCGATAAAGGAGTGAAAAGACGGGACACAAGAAGGGCTGAGGAAAGACCATTGGGCAGGCTCCAATTGCTGAAAAATGAAGCATTTGGTGTGGTTTGCATTGTCGAAAGCACGAATCACATCTGCCTCTACCTGGCTGAGTCTCTCGTCCTGAAGACCAACACAGGAAATCATAGGATAGATTTTGCGGGTCTCCAACGCGGATAGCAAAAGACCTTCGTCCACAGTCCTGGTAATCAACCAAGAGGGTTGTCACCTGCTCGGCCGAGGCAGGAGGCTGCTGGGGACTTTTAATGCACGGAGTCAGGAGAGCATCTTAGGGCTCTCGCCATTATCGCCGATTTCTGCATCTGTTCCAACCTACTGCGAAATAACTACAGAAATTCTAATCCTCGTCCTCGTGTCCGGTAGTACTAAACAGCCGTTACTCCTCAGCGAGTTGTCTTGGTATCGTGTTGTTCCACCAACCTGTGATCTATTTTTTCGCTAGTTATTAGATTCCAGATTATTCAGTTTTAAAAAGCTTCCACCTTAACTTAATGAGTATTTGTGTCAACCGCTTCAGTTTACTGAGCTCCATAATGAGTAACAAATATTTGTACACGGTAGGTACCACGTAAGGAGGGCAGACACCATGGCAAAGCTTCTGAATCTCATCAAGTTTATAAACACTTTCACTAATCTCAAATCACGTGTACCGGATCATAAAGTTTAAGTAGTGGAACTTAGCATTAGGACGTGTATACATCTGTCTACATATTACAAACTTCGAGGGCGGTGATAAGACGACGAACATTGCACCCAATGTCTGGTATGGGATGCGTAGAGACTAGAAGATACAAATATGAAAGAGGAAACATAATCATAATATCATATAAGCAGGTAAATGCAATAAATTGAACCCCTTGCTCGATGGCAATGGCCGCCAGGTCGCGCGGCTTAGACAAGGGTTGCCGGGTCGTGGACACTGAACAGGCCGAGCCATCGCATGGGCAAGTGGTGTGTTTTGGTTTTGTCAAATACTAAACTATTTCAGCTAACTGATATAGATTTGGCGCGAGGAAAATACAGCGTAAGAACAAAAGAGAGGACAGAGTGCAAACCCTTGGGGCAGGTAGAGCACATTTCGAAGCCAGGATGCGAAGGCGGAGACATCGAGATGATTTCCAGAGATGATCCCCCGAAAATCATATAAATTCGATATTAACGACAAACCATCACGGCTTTACCCATTGAAAGGTGACATCCGCGTCAGCATCAAGCTGGGTGGGATTCCAACGGTCCCGATCCCGAATGGCTGAGTTGAACTGATCGGGCAATGAAGGATTGATCAGTAACCACTCTCGACCGTTGTTAAGCCAGCATTTGATGGCCCTTTTGTTCAACCAGGGCGTCTTCTGACATAGGCTTCGACTTTAGCTCGACTACCGAGTTCAGGTGCAGCTCCTCTTCCGCCCCCTTTTTCTTCTTGGTGTCGGAGTTTGACCCGTCCTGTTCAAATTGTTTAAAGGTCTCCTCCATAATACCATCGGCAAGCTCGGCCTGGCTCTCGAACTTGATGTCCGACAGGTTGGACAAAATGCCAGCCCGGTTGCGATTCCAAAAGACCCTTAGCTGGACTACAACCTCCTCTGAGTAGCTTCCGAGGTAACATGATTGAGGCGGCGCCGCGTCTTGGAACAGAACCTTCCAGATGCGACGCCATTGCTCTAGGAACGACTCGCCTGGAAAACTCCCGGAATTTTGGGACAGCTCTCTATGCTGAGACTCAGAGATGCCTTTAAACCCGGGGCCTTGACTGCGCGAACAGCCGGCGTCCAACAAATGACTATCTTTGGCTTCCAACGTTTCAAAGGTCTTAAAGCAGCGCGGGCAGTGAAACGGCGGCTTGCTATGGTGGCGGTAGATGTGCTGCTTGACGTCTTTGATTCGCTTCAACTTGTACTTGACACAGCCGCTGTGCTCCAGGGGGTCTCGCTTGTAGAAAGGGCACGCCAAACTGAGGGGCTCTGCCTCCGTCACAACTTTGCGGAGCTTGTGGCTTTGTTTCTTGGCGTCTCCCGTGTCGTTCTCAGTTGAGGCACCTCTTGGTCTCTTCCCTGGTGGCGATGACGGGTTTGCTCGAAGGGGAGTTGCTGAAGGCGTGGGTTCAGACACGACGTTCGGCTCCGCTTGTCTGGACGGTAAGGCACCGGAGGGGTGTTGCGGTTCGGGGAGAGAAAGAGTACTCGGGTAAGGGTACTCGCGCAAAGATACGTTTCCCATATGCTGTAAGACATTTTCGTCCCAGAAGCAGTCCTGGGGGGGCGCTGACACATTCGAGGGACAAAGAAATTGTGGGTCAAGGTTACGTTCCGTCTCTTGCCATGCATCGCTTGGAAATTCGCGGAGGTATCCTCCAACTGTCGACGCCTTAGATGTTAGAAAAGAGCAATTAGTGAGCAGCTGTGCCTACTCATTCGGCCAGAGGATGAAAGATAGAACTAACGTGGATCGTGGCGGTTTGGAATCGAACCAATGCCAAGACCAGGTGGGCTCCGATCACCATCAGGAAGCGACAGGACAGTGCCAGCCGCATTGGATGTATTAAACCACTCCATGAATGGCGAAACCGGGTTCGCCCAAGTCGATTCATTGCGGTCATCTTCTTCGTGACTCCAGTCCTGGGTGGATAACGAGTGGCCCAAAGTTTTTGACGAGCTGCTCATGACAGGCGGGCAAAACCACAAGCACCACAGCAAAGCCAATATGAATGTGTGCGTTTTGATCTGTTCCCCGTCAGACTCTGAGGAGCGCTGTGAAGTAAGGGAGCATACCGAATACTCGAATAACGGTGCGAGTATCTCATCCATCCTATACGAGCCAGGCAATTCGAGTGTTTCGACAGATGCCACTTGAGAATGTGAGAAACGCAAGCTCAAATGGGTAGACGCATGAAATCAGCGGATGTGGTGAACAAAAGACTCTGCCTTGGGCATCGATTTCTTTCTGATCCATTGATTGGTTGGAATTGCGTCATTGTTGAGATACGCAATGCGGACCTAGGTAGCTCAGCCCATGTGCAGTGCAGTTACGCCCTCAGCCCAAGACTCGTTGAAAAAGCAAAGGAGGCGCAGGCGCTCCGCGCTGCGTACGAGGAATCCAACTCTACGCTAGGTCATTAAGGGCTGCAGCCCGCAGCATGGTGGACACCCCTTGGCTCCGGTGACGGTCTCGCGAGGGAGCAAAGAGAGACTTGGCTACGGCAACCCACAATGCCTCCGTCGTGACATGTCTCGTTTTAACGACTGGGGAGAGAAGAAGTTCATACTATTGGTACTTATCGGTCATTCTCTTTTAATACACCGTATATGTGCATACTCAACGACCTTCGACTTTCGACTTCCTCTTCTCCCTCAGCAAAACCTGCATGACACTTTACCCTCCAAGTGCCGCCCCCAACAGCAGCCGCCCACTCTCTTACTCACACCCCCCCTTTTCGATATCACACTGCCGCTGAATGCCTCGTTGAATTGCGCCACAACTTCCCTACCCTTCGCTTCTCCTTCCCCTTTCGTCCGTGGTGGACTCCCCGTCACCTGCTGCACGACCAAGGCGTCTTGCACTGGTGCGTTAGGATCCTGCAACCAAGCCTGAAGACTGACCGCGCCGGTGCGCATGCTGGGGGAGAAAAATCAGTGAGCCGTTGGTTTGGCATAGGTATGTCGCAATGTTGGAAAGCCTAGCCAAACAGAAAAGGCTGCAGGCCTCCAACGGTGCTTGAGTCTTAGTCTTACCCTGTGCCTGATGCGGAACTCGCAGTAGATGGTGTGCCGAAACCCATGGCTGTTGAAGGAGACCTGAAGATGTTGAGTTTTTGGAGACCCTCGATACTCACCAGACAGATTGAACTTTTATACTCTCTCGCCATCAGTCCTGCGTACCTCTCACCTCATGGGTACCAGTCCGCGGCCGCGAGGTGCTCAGAGACTCAATAAACGCACCAGGAACTTCAACATAGCCGTTCAGTGGTAAACATCGGTTCTCGCCTCATCGAACAATTGACGCCGCTAGGTGGACATAGATCGGCAGAAGTGAGTAGCGTCCGCCTTGCGACTGGCGACTCGCGCCTTGCATAGGTAGGGGCCATGCGACTCCGGAGTCCAAGTCGTAGGTGGCCCTGTGGGGGATGGGCAGTGAATTGCCACACTTGCTTGCAGCGGCAGGCTGACTGACCTTGCCGCCACTTAATGGACGTCTGGGTCCGCGGTTGCGGACGTACTGGGTTCTGACGTGGTCCCCTCGTGCCCTGAGGCTCTGCTACATTCAATTGACATTGGATCCCGACTATGTTACAATTCTTGTCCCTTCTGTTTTCTCAATTCCTGTCAAGGCTCGATCTTCGGTCGCTTCTTTTCTCAACCCTTATTTTTGCTGCGTTCCGACAGTCGTAGCACAGCCGAAATTCGCTCTACCACTACCCAATGTTGTTCACGCCCGCTACATATCTATGTTTGAAGATTGATCTTAGTCCTTTGTGGCGCCTATCAACTTTACCCCCAAACACGGATATGTCGACTCCCGATATAGAGACAAATCCGGGCCAGCAGCCAAGCAATTTTCTGCAACCAGGAGAGAAGATTTACTGTAGCACAAGTCTTCTAATCCTAAACAGAATGGCGGGTCAACTGGAGGTAAGTCACGCCAACGCAGCCACTTGATATTGAATTGAACATATTAGGCTCTCTGAGCCTAATAATAACTAGGGCCTCCTCTTATCTATTGTTTGTCCCTTCTCACCTGCCATTATGCCTAGCTAACATGGATTGTGTCCCTAAATCAGCGCGATCACCCCAAAGTCCGGACGACCACCTTCCTTGGCCTTCGAACCTCAATCCTCAGTTTCCAGCCCATAACCTGTCGATCGCTACAACAACAGGCACCCGCTGGTGTTCTTCATCATATCCCGGGATGGCCGTACATGCGCGGGCTTCGCGCCTATCTCAAAGCCGAAGGGTGGGCTTCCCCTGCATGGTTCAGGTTCACCACCCTCCCGCCTGACCATGGATATTTTTTCGTCCTACATATGCCCGATCTACTAAATGGTGATTGCTGGTCTGTTGCCTTCACCAAGTGCCCCTATGGCGACGGCCACGACTCGAAGTCCTATCCTACATCACGCGGCGACATTGGCACATCTTCTTTCCAAGCCGGAGATGGGCATCACGGCAAGCGTCGCATCGGTGCCAGCGACAATGACGCCGCCCAAGGCTCCGATCACAAACGCCGGAAATCTCACTCTGACCCGGTCAAGGAAAAAACGGAAAATCACAAAGAGTCTCTCCTGGCATGCCCATTTTATCGTGTCAGACCTGAGCAGTTTAGGCATTGCCACGACTGCAAATATAAATCTGTCAGCGATGTCCGTCGACATATCATGAGAACTCATACGGTCCATTGCGCTCGTTGCTACACGTCTTTCTTCGGGTCCAACGCAGAGGCTCAACGTGTCGCACACGTAAGGTCCCAGGCCTGCGCATCAACCACAGGCCCGCCGCCAGATGGCTATGTGACCGACGAAATGGTGACTCAACTCAAGGCTCAGAGGCGGGGGATACCCTCACACCATACCAACACACCAGGCGGGGCCTGTGCGGTCGAGGACTGTTCCGTTCACCATATGCCCGGGTCAGTTCGAGAGGGAAAGTGGTACGAAGCGTTCGATACCGTACTCCCTGGAACAAATCGCCCCAACTCCCCTTACTGGGTACACGAAACGGTGGTATATCTGCAATCACTAGGAGAAGGTCCGCACACTCGTGCTCAGCTCTTGGAGGATTTTCAGCAACGTCTTGATGCACCGGCAGACCCAGGCACGAGGGCCCCGTCAACCGTGACATCAAATTCACCGACGACACTCACACCAAGCTCTTCAGGATTCACAACCGATTCATACTCTGGAACCTTACATCCAACCCCTATTTCCTTACATCCAGCCTCTAATCCATTACACTCAGCCTCTGGTCTCTTACACCTAGAGTCTGGTCCCTTACGCTTAGTCTCTAGCCCCTCGCAGGGCAATGCTCCGCATTCTATTCCAGCCAATGGACCACACCATAGCTATGTTGCTCAGACGTATGAATTTCACCATTTCCCTTTGGATCCCCAGTTGGACAGTCGACAACACGAACAAGGCGCAGCCGATCCACCAACTGAGCCGGCATATACGACAAATCAAACATTGACGGCAACCATGCCGTTCACGGACATTTTGCGATCCCTTGACAGTACTCCTTCCGATTTTCTTGAATGAAAATTTGGCCTCGGGGGGAGGCGAAAGTTGAGGCGTCCGCCTTAGATATGCCGGGTTTCGTCGAGCTCGCTCTTTGCTTGCCAACCTAGCTTCCCCCTCCGTTTCCTTCACTATCAACCACGCTTACGCTCTTGCCACCAAGGCTCTCCTTTTCTCACCTTCGCTACTCTGGGATTAAATGGAAGCCGTGGCGAGCATATTCCGATGACAATATCCCAGGTAAGTTTATCCTAATTGTCGCTGAGGGATTAGAGCTTCGCTAACTAAGCATCAAGATAATGAAGACCAGCATACGACAATCCTTTCTTTCGTGTTCTGGTTTATAATAGAGTGCCAGATTAAATATCTTACTGTGCGAAAATAAATTCTTTTAAGTCTTAATAACTGGAAGTCTCTTGCGTGTATGCCTTTCTCTCGAAACACCTGAGGCGTGGAACTAAGGAATAACAAGTGCTTTAATCACTGGCACTAACATTCCATAAGTAAAAGCACCTAAGTGAAGGAAATTATTTAGTTCATAACTGTTTAATGTAACCTACCTATCGTGTTTGATAAGTTATGCAAAGAAAAAAATTTTACTGTTAGACGAGGCTACAGCAGTTACCAACGCGAAATAACTCTAAATGGAAGTTATGTCAGTTAGTGCACAGTCTCAAGCAGAGGCAGGAGCGTAACCAGGGAGTGAACATTTTGTCTTTGAAATCTTGCTAATTATCAGAACTTTTATCCTCCTGTTAATAATCTTCTCTCCTTTAAACAGGTAGCAGTGCTTCTTAGGCTTCTTTATTGATAACGAAAGACAAGATGGAACAAAACCTTTCTAGTATTGAGACAAAGCAACAAGGTTGCATACGAAATCTAGGAGGCATAAAAGAAAGGCTAACCGTCCACCTTGAGGGTTTCTCCCAGTTAAGAAGAGAGCCAAATGTGACTTTTCTTGACGTCAGAACAGTCGTACTTGCCTCAACTGCCTCAGGCAGGCAGTTAGGTATCTTTCGAATAGAATTTATCGTAAAACTAATCGAAACCTTATTCATAATGCTTCACCTTCATTATTGGAGCTTATTGTGCGTTGTCTAGTTCGGGGCCTAAATATTCTCTCAATGACTCAAGCAATGGCTTATGGCCAGTTTCGGTTGGGTAACGATAGCACGGCACGGTGAAATAGTATCTTAGTCTTTGCGACTCGTGTCCTCTCATTATTCCTCACAACCTTACCTACCACTCCCGTTGACTGAGTCGCAGCAGCCTTCAACACCAAACCTCACCAACACAAGAGACTCGGCGGTCCCCAGTTTAACGACTCCGCAAGATGGACCCTCAAACCATATCACGCACGATAGCACCAGGAACCAAACGACCAGGGCGAGACCACGGACGCTTTGCCATTTGTCCTTATCGGACCGATCGTCCCATCTCCCCCGTGGACGTGAAGCAGAGCAGCAATCCCCGGCCCCCGAACTGTCAGGGGTTTCCTGGTTCTTGTCTCAAGTTTCCCCGGCTATCTTGTGGTGACTTTTGCTGTGACGTCTCGTTTCAGCGTCATTGACAGCTTTTGTTGTTTTGCCTTATTCTTCAGATTGTTGTTTTCTCCCAACCTCCATCTCTTTGCGAGTTGTCGACTCCTCAACAATGAGACGATCCCTCGCCGTCCCCGTGCTGCTCGCAGCCAGCACGCGAGCCTCAGCCCACCATCCCACGGCGCGCGCCTCAGACTGCAAGGACGTCCACATCTTCCTTGCCCGGGGCAACAACGAACCCTACCCAGGCCGGCAGGGCAAGCTCGCGACGGCCATCTGTGACGGCCTCAGCAGCTGCGATTACGAGAACTTAAAGTACTACAACCCGCTCGAGTCGGTCTACTGCGACTCGGTCTTCGAGGGCGCCAAAAACGGCATCGACCAGATCACGGCGTACAACGAGGCCTGCCCGGACTCGATGCTCGTCGTCAGCGGCTACTCGCAAGGCGCGCACGTCGTGGGCGATGTGCTGGGCGGGGGAGGGGGCACGTTTTTTCAGGGCTGTGTGCAGGGGAGCAACGAGGGGCTGAACTTCAGTTCGCGGCCGGCTAATAAGAGTGAGTGATGCGGTGCTTTGAGCGAGGAAGTCGTGTTAATGGGAAATCTCTAGTTGTGGCCGCCATGCTCTTCGGGGACACGCGGCATACGGCCAGCCAGCCGTACAACGTGCTCAGCGGCGCTGGCAAGGACGGTTTGTTCCCAAGGACCGCGGAGATGTTGGGCAACTTGTCCGAGTACAGCAGCGTGCTGCACTCGTACTGCGTCGAGACGGATCCGATCTGTGCGCAGGGCGACGTGGTGAAGACGCATCTCAACTACTTTGACGTCTACACGGACGAAGTCGCCGCGTGGGTGCACAATCAGATTGAGGCTGCTGGCGGTGATGTTTCAGCGTCTTCTACCGCGACAACGACGAGGGCAACCGGGACGGTTGACGAGACGGCAACAGAGACCTTGGTAAGCACATCTGCGGCCGATTCAACGACGACGACTCCATTGACGACAAAGACTTCCACCAGTAAAGCCTACAATTCTTCCAAGAGTCCCGCGACAAGCCATAGTTTCAGTTCTGACTCCTCCACGGCCGAGACGAGCAGTGTCAGCGCTACTTCGGCACCCATGAACGACGCCGACAATGGCGCCCCTCCATGGAACTCACAGCTGGGGGGGGTTCTTTTCTTCATTGGCGTACTCTTGGCTATTTGATACAGAATGCGTGGACGACTTGGATAGTAATGATAAATGAACGAGCAATGTAGATACCCTCTGGCTGGGGATTGCGCATTAGATGCAGATAGTATTAGCCATGTACATGTGTAAAAACCTTGTCAATAAGAATCTTATTGTATTTATCCGTAGAAGATTCCCTCCTCTTGACTACGACGCTGGATGAGCCTTTCGAGAGAGCCCTTAAGACACGAGTGGTTGCTTGCACTTAATTCCGTGGAGCCAATGCTGTGGTGAGAGAGCATTCATCCTCTTAACTATTCTCAACACATAATCCTTCCTTATTATATGAATTAACCTGAGCTCATCTTTTCTTCAACGACAGCCCCTTCCCAAAATCCTCAGGTTACGTAGACCTTCGTGGAATCCAGCCGTCACGAAGCTATTGAAAAGCAGCTTACCCGGGAGCAAGATTCGTCGCCCGAATCTCATCTTCAACCCCGTCATCCCCCACCTTTGGTCGCAGGAAGGCGCGCCCTTGACACCTCAATTGCAAAAGCTGCTCCACCAAGAATCTGAACAGTTCATACAAAAGATCAATTGGACCCTGTTTCCGTTGTCTTGTACTCATTCGAACACTGTCTGTCTCTATCCAGATTTGCGTTCTATATCAATACATCTATACTACAAGGGGGACATTACAACTGCATATACGTACAATGGCGACAATCCGACATGCGCGCCGGGAGGGTAAGCACCCTAATAATCTCCAAGAACCAAACTGACATGTCCTTCAGACGCTCCCGTGATCCTGCAGCTCATCCAGGAACTCGCCGACTACGAAAAGGAGCCCGACGCCGTCAAGGCCACCGTCTCGTCCCTCGAGGACACCATCGCATTTGCGCCCTCAGACGCAGTCAACGACGATCCCTCAGTCCCCAACACGGAGCCCACCTCACCAACCCGTCCGGCCCGCTGCCTCCTCGTCATCTCGCCCGAGGGCGAAGCCGTGGCCATGGCGCTGTACTTTTACAACTACAGCACGTGGCGGTCGCGCCCGGGCATCTACCTTGAGGACCTGTTCGTGCGGTCGACGGAGCGCGGCCGGGGGTACGGCAAGAAGTTGCTGAGCACGCTGGCGAAACAGGTCGTGGCCATGGACGGCGGACGGCTCGAGTGGGTGGTGCTCAAGTGGAACGAACCCAGCATCAAGTTTTACAAGAGCATTGGGGCTCAAGAAATGGACGAGTGGGTGGGAATGCGCGTTGATGGCGAAGGGCTGAAGAAGTTGGCCAGTTTGGAGCATTAGATTTGTGTGTATGCATGTCATTCTTGTGCATCCGTCTTCCAGGTGTCGGTCTGGTGTTTCTTGCGAGCCCTCTTCTTATCGATCTGGCTTAACGAAAAGCTCTCTCCCTCAAACATATCGAGTTGTGACTTGATCGCCGGGACCGCTCTGGCTGCTATCTGGCCCCAAGTGATGACATGCTTCAACGAGTGGGCGTCCTGCTCAATCATGGGCGTGATCTTCCCAATTCTTTCGTATGCGCGCCTGTACCACCGAGGCTTGATTTCGCGCGCATTAATGGGTTTCGCGTACGGTCCGGGACCCTTCTGTCCTACCCGTCGCGACCTCTTTTCCGCCCTTCGGCTCTCGACCTCGTTAGCCCCGTATCTTGCGTAGCCCTCCCAATCCCAGCCCAGACCTCCGGCATCTGGATCATCACGGATAAGTTTCGCAGGCGTTCGACGATGAGCAACCACGTAGTCCTTGTCATACTCCTGGGCGCCGTTACCCAGGCGACCGATGAGTTCCCACTCGTCCTTCTCAAGGGGTGGCATCATCCTGCTTGACTGTTGCTGCCAGAATTTTCCTTGTCTCTTGACGATATTGCTCTGGGGCACGGGAGTACCCCAGATAGTTGTTAGGCGAACGTATCGATCTTCATTGTTGGATTTGATCGGATTGGTGACCCAATAATCGCTGCATTTTCGCGCCTCGTTTCCCTGAGAATCAAAGAATTTGTGTAGCTTTTCTTTGTCCCATTTTAAATGGAAGGCAGCCTTGGTTGCTTTTCGGGAGGGTTTGGATGTTGGTTCGAAGTCGGATGTAGTCGAGGTCGGCTCGGCGATGCTCTCACTGACGAGAGCTTCTAGAGCATCTGAGTCGCTTGGACCCTGTTGAAGAACAAACTTGCTCACGATGGCTCGGCGACGGGGGCCCTTTCGACCAAATCCTTTGCGCATGAGCCGTTGCATCACGGCTTTGTCGCCCGCGTTTGCCGCCCTGAGGGAATTGAGGAGCTGGAATGCCTGAGCGCGATGCTTTTCTTGCCGAGGGTCATGTTTTCGGTTTTGGTGGAATCGTTCGCGAATGAGGGAGACGATGGGATTGCTCCAAGCAGGTGGTAGATAGGTGCATTCGCGGAGGAGGTGGCGATAGATGTGAAGCGGCGGGAGGAAGGTGGGCAGGGGAGCAGTTGGACTAGGCATGGCGGCGATGACTCGGGACGAGGCAATTGATCTCGCAGGCGAATAGAGAAGGATGAGGCAAAGCCTCGGGTCTCTGTAGGGATTTGCACGTGAGGGAGTGAGTTGGTTTGAGTCGTGGAGTTCGCTGATCGTAGATTTCGTAGATCTGAGCTTGAAGATTTTACGGAACTACTGCAGTGACCGGGACCGATTGCACAAATCGGGGGTTAAACCTCGGGTGCTGCACATGTTATGCGCTGCACACCAGAGTTTCTGGAGCGGATCATGGAAGTCTCTGGTTCTATCATTTAGACTTAAGTAATTTCGACCTAGACTAGTTAACTATCTGTTTTACATATATCTTGCATACTAGGCCCTCGTGGGGAAGAGTGAAGTAGGGATATTGTGGCGGGAACCCAGTGTCCGGCTCGACGTCATGCTGACTGAAGCACGGCGAGGGCAGGGACTCTGGCGACGGGAAGTATCCGTACTTTGACCCAGATGCTCTCGTTAACGCAGCAACGCCGCGGCTCTGGTCAGAAAAAAGCATCTTGTGAGTCACAAATGGATGGTCGCCGTTTCGATGCAGTGAATGACATGACCCCACCCAATCGTCTGGTCGGACTTGGTCTCGACGAACTCGGCCACAGAGGCCAACGCAAGCAGTGGCTGCAGGACGGGCCTCAACAATGCGCGGGTGCCTAAGCAATCAGTGGTCATGGGTGATTGATGCTGCGACAACAAGGGATCATTGCTAGATGTACGGATTATTGGTTTTCTGTTGATTTGCCAACACTCCCCGGCCACAGCTTGACAATGGAAACCGAAGACACTCATCACGTGGGCGGGGTGGATTGCGTCACGTCCGCTGGAGAATTAACGCGAAAGCGCGCCAGCCATGACACGGTCGAGACTTTGAACACGAAATCACGAAACAGACACGTCTGGATTAATTGAACGCATTCCCACTTAAACATGCGTGTCAGATGCTGCAAATCATCGACTAAGAATATCCCATTGTGAAAGGAATCTTGCACACCCGAATTCTTTCCTCCCACCGGCTTTCACATCTCGTCCATCAGTCCTTCTCTTTCGTATTCCTGCTCCTCGCCCATCCACCGCCAAGGCAAACCCCCGCTTCAATTGGCTTCCAGGTTTTCTATTAGTTACAGCGCATCTCTCAGTGGACCAGCCCGCTGGAGGAGCCATCTCGCAGCCCGCAGACGCCTCGACACCCGCTCCCCGCTCGTGCACTGGTATCGACCTCGTACCCTGCCGCCCCGGAACCGCTGCGAGTTACTTTGGAGGTACCTGCACCCGAGCAGTAGTTCGTCAAACGCACATCCTGGAAACACCCGGGAGCTCATTTCGCCTCGACGCCATAGAAACCGTCGAACCTCCAACTCCATTAGTCCACCCCCGACTCTCACTTCCGCAACAAGTTTTTGCGCAAATCCACCCCGGAATCTCTCTTCGTCTCCCACCTTGTTCCCGCTCTCTCGACGACTTGACCCGACTCGATCTGACCCCGGCACATGGCCGGTTTTCCCTTTTCGACACGCCTCCCATGAGAGCCGTCCTTGACTTCTAAACAACACCTTCTCTCCTGAGCCCACATCCGTCTCTCATTGGACCCTTCATGCATATCACATCCTCAACTTGGAGCACCATTATACCCTTCTCAAACCGGCTTTGACTTGTATTTCGAATCTTTCAACCAAGGCGACAGAGATAAACAAACCTTGATCTCGCCACGCCAACAAATCCGCTCTCTCCCCCCAAAGATGCCATCGGCGTCGCAAACCTCGCAACAGTCCTTCTCCATGAGTCAGCAATCTCAAAACGGCCTGTCTGCCTCCTTCCAGCGCGAATACAATGGAGGAACGGATGCCCCTAAAGTAATTTACTCGGTACGTCTCCCCTCTCCTCTGCCCTTCCCGAGCCATCGCTTCACATGGACGCACAACGCTGACTTCCTGCTTTCGGGTGCAGGCTTCGTACTCGAATGTCGACGTATACGAAATGGAGGTCAACGGCGTGGCCGTCATGCGCCGTCGCAACGACTCCTGGCTCAATGCCACGCAAATTCTCAAGGTCGCCGGCGTCGACAAAGGCAAACGCACAAAAATTCTCGAAAAAGAAATTCAAACTGGCGAACATGAAAAGGTCCAGGGCGGTTACGGAAAATATCAAGGAACTTGGATCAAGTTTGAGCGCGGCGTCCAGGTCTGCCGAGAATATGGCGTTGAAGAGTTGCTGAGGCCTCTTATGACATACGATATGGGTCAGGATGGAGGTGTAGCAGGCCGAGGCAACTTCAATACTCCCACCAAAGAGCAGGCAATGGCCGCTCAGAGGAAGCGCATGTACAACTCAAGCACCGACGGCAAGCCCAATGGCCTCTCGGGCACCTTCTTCAAAAACATCTCCAGTACCGCTTCGCACGCGGTTGCCGCAATCAGCAAAGCCCGGTTCGACTCGCCCGGACCTCGAAACCGCAACGGACCTACAAGAGTACCCAGCTTCAGTCGCCAGCCCTCGATTCAAAATACGCAAAACGGGGACGACTTTCCAGGCAACTCGCAGCAAAGCTTTACCTCGGATTTTGGCCAGGGGGTAGACTCGGCCTACTCGACTCAACAGCAAAACACTATGCAGGTCGCCGAAGTCGAACCTCCTCGAAAGCGCCAGCGAGTAACCATGACGCCAGCTGATAGTTTTGGGGGATATGGACAGAACATGGACTTGTATGCCACGGCATTTCCAGGATCGCCCACCGAGCCTAACGAGTCTTTCATTTACACTCAAAACTCGCTCCAGGACAGGACACCCGAGGATGGCAACGGCCCTTTACAACCTTTACCTTACGAGATGTCTCCCGATGTTGAGATGAAGCGCGGCATGTTGATGGGCTTATTCCTCGACTCTGCCTCTGCCGACACGTCAAAACACGACATGCTCCGGACCTTTACACCCCTAGAACTCGATATGCCCATCGACTTCCAGTGCCACACCGCTCTTCACTGGGCTGCCACCCTCGCCCGGATGCCTCTCCTCCGTGCCCTCATTGCCGCAGGCGCCTCTCCCTATCGTGTGAATGCGTCTGGAGAGACGGCGCTCATGCGTGCGTGTTTGGTGACCAACTCAATGGACCAGGGTTCATTTCCCGATCTCCTAGAAGTCCTCGGAGGCACCGTCGAAACGCGAGACCAAAAGGGTAGAACTGTCCTCCATCATATCGCTGTGACGAGCGCTGTAAAGGGACGCAATGCTGCGAGCCGATACTATCTCGAGAGCCTCCTCGAGTGGGTTGTAAGGCAAGGCAGTGTCCCCAATAGCCAGAACACGCAAACCAACGGAAATGGCACCAACAGTTCGCAACCGAACCTTCCCAAAATGGGCATCGCTCGTTTCATGACGGAGATTGTCAACGCCCAAGATAGCTCAGGTGATACTGCGCTCAACATCGCCGCTCGGATAGGAAATCGGAGCATCATCTCACAACTACTCGAGGTCGGCGCCGACCCTAATATCGCGAACCGCGTCGGCTTAAGGCCCATGGATTTTGGCATCGGGGGAGAGAACGCCGAGGAGCGAACAAACGGCGACCCGGCGGTGGAGAAGAACGGAGTGATGGGCTCGAGCCAACGCACCCGGGAGAGCAGTGACGAGATCATTGCTTGTAAGTTTGCCCATAATCGCACCGTATTGTACTGCGCTAACCCTCAACAGCCATCACTCACCTTCTCAGCGAGACTGGCTCTGCCTTCCAACAAGAGATGAAGGCTAAGCAAGTATCGCTGGATACCCTCCACAGTACCCTGCGCACTACATCCTCCCAACTCGGCGACGCTCGACGCACGCTCGAGCACCTCTCAGCAACTCTCAAGAAGCAGCAGCTCGCCCGGCAAAAGGTGGCTAACCTCTCACACGCGCGCGAGGAGGAGCAGATTCGTCTCATGAAGGACCAATCCAACAGCTCGCAGCCCAACCCCTCGACGTCATGGCAGACGGAGCTCGCGGCAATGCTCGAAGCCGCCGAAGACTCGCCCACGGCCGGAGGAGAGAGCCTGCTCCCGCCGGCCGCCGTGCTCAAGGCGAGGGTCCGCGCCCTCGAGGGCCGTCGCGACATGACGCGCAAAATGGTGCACGCTCTCAAGGGCCGCAGCCGTGATGTCGAGGTCAAGTACCGCCGCGTCGTTGCGCTGTGCACAGGCGTTCAGGAGGCAGAGGTTGACGCCGTCGTTGACGGTCTCCTCAAGGCCGTCGAGAGCGAGCGGGAAGAACTCGAGATTGGTCGTGTAAGGCGCTTCCTCGGCGGCGTCGAGGGCGTCGTGCGCTAGTAGTGCGATCCTGTCGGCGGCCATTCCCTCTCACCTTCTCTCTCTGCACAGCATTCTTTACACTATATAATGACCCCCTCGGATGTCCTTCGTCTTCGGTTTACATATTTTGACCAAGGCTGGCCTCTTTTACGTTTCGGTCGTGGCATGATTATCTTTTTCTCGGCATTTGGTCGGTCTTCCGGTTCGGTTCGGTTTGGTCTCCTCCTTTTTGATACCCTCGCGAGCAGACCCTCGTCCTCGCGGCGGAACACTGGATATTGGCGTTGTTCCGCTCGGTCTGCTACATGTCTTTCTTTTTTCTTTGTTCACGGGGACGACTATTACTCCCTGACGTCTGTGGCGTGGTTTGCTACGAATAGGGATTGGCCGCTTTGTATTGTGCGTCACAGCAGTTTTTTTTTCTTGCCCTTTTCTCTCGGTATGATGATCTTGGTCGAGTATTGGGCGAAACCGCATATGCAGAGTAGGGGGGGAAAGGGGGCGTGTATGATTCAGTCATGAGAAGCTATCATCTTAGAAGTACTTCAACCCAAGTTATTACGTCTCATTTGGCTCCTGGCTTTTGAAGATTCACCTGTTGGTTCATGAAATGCCCTCTCGCTTGGCAAGGGCTTGCCCAAGAAAAATTACCTATGCAAAGAACTCATTCCCAGCCTCAAAAGACTATCCAGCGCATGTCTTCAAACTTAAGCGTTCCAACTTGGTATGATATAAACAAGGGCCAGAAACATTTCAGGTCAGCATAGGAGACTGTCAACTCCAGCCTGTGCGAATATGTCAGGCAAAACAAAGAAACCCGCCCACCCAAAGAAAACGCCATCCAACGCAGCGCCGCCATATGATATAATCAGAAAAAAAGCCCCCATCCTAGCGCCGTGCTCAAGCTGAAACCCATATGCTCTTCTCCGGCACCGTCATCGCAGAGTAACCAGTCACGACTTCACGCCAGACCACTCCTATAGACGCCCTCCCAGCGCTGTTCCACGCCCCCAATCTTGCCCTTCAAAACCTTAATCTCGACCTCTAACTCGTCCACGTTGCGCGACAAGGCGCTGACCTCCTCGAACCTCCTGGCCCCGTGCGCCGACTTGACCATCTCGTGCACCATGAAGCGCTGCTCCTCGAGCACGACCAACCTCTCACGGAGGTCCTTTTCTTCCGTCTCGAGCTGGCTGACGACAGTGCTTCCCTCGCTAGGGGCTTGCGATGCCGTTTCCGACTCTGACGCGAGCTCCGAATGACGTAGACTAGACGCCGAGTGTGTATTTGAAGCCAGAATACGAGATGCGGTAGGAGTGGAGATAGATGAAGAGACCGAGGAGCGAGAACGGAGGAGCTGAGGGAGGCTTTTGAGCGGCAGCATGTTTGTGTGCAGGAAATTGCTCGCCTGCGTGTAAATGGCCATCTGAAGTCGTTTCTGCGCCGGATTGTCCGATTTCAAATCGCGCAGCCGTTTCGCCGCAGCACCGTACTTTGCGAAGCTGTCAATGAGCCTCTTCCGAATCTTGGCCGCCTCTTGAATCTGCGCGTGAGTGGGAGGAGGCTTGTCCAAATCAACCTCTCCGCTCTCTTGCTTCTCCGGTTGCAAGGCAAGGAGGGCCCGATGGAATGATGGGAGGAGCTGTTTGATGCCGCGCTCAAACTGCCTGAGGGTCTCGTAGGCGCGTTGATCGGCGGGCTTGTGTTGCAATGATGCCTCAAAGTCGCGGGCCGAGAAGATGGTATGCTTGCAGGCTCTGCACATCCTGACATCTATGCTGACTTGGCCAGGCGAGGCGGCTGATGGCGGCTTCTCAGACGCTGGGTCAGAGGCTGTTCATGAATTAGAAACACGGGAACCGAGACGAGACGATCCGGGACTCACCACTGGCCACGCTGAGGCCGACCTCAGAGGAACATGCAGTTTGAGGATCTGCACAGACGACCCGACCGCATATCCGACAGTGGTGCCTCCTAAACGTCCAAGAGCCAAACTCCTGCTGGCAATAGGGGCATTTTGACACCGTCGAGTCCTCCTCCCAAGTCACTATGGACTGTTCAATCAACTTTCGAGGATTCTTTTGCCCTGATAGTGATGTAACCGGAGCCAATATCGAGCCGTTAGAATGCGTGAGCTTTTCCGGGGATTGTGCCAATAGTTTCGTTAGTTTCGTTAATCGCTTCTCCAATCTCGAAATCTCGAGGTTCTGCCGCTCGACCTTTTTCCTTCTCGTTTGCGCAAATAGATTCGTGTGGTCGACTAAAACTCCATTGTGATCGTTGTATCCTTCTCTTGACTTGTAGCACGTCTCGCATACTCTCGCCCAATAACCTCGGACTGGTTCGTGGTTTGCGCTCCTGCTAAGCTTCATTTGGTACATGGTGTGTTCTTCGCAAAACAGCCTGCCGCATTTTCGACAATTGATGCTTCCATTCATCTGTCCCAGACTTCTACCACACGCCGGTTCCGTACATAAATCATAACTCGTAGGTCGTTGCCAGTGTTGGCGAGTAATGAGTTCGTCTGGATCGGGGGGGCTTTCGAGGGGCAGCTTTCCAATGGCGACGGCAACCGGAGGTACGGGATTCGACTCGTTGGATTCGAACACGTCGAGGCCTCGGAGTTTTTGGTTTATTAATGAAAGAGGTTGGAATCGCTTGGCTTTAAGCACCTGTTTGTCGAACCAGGTCTTGACTTCGTCTTGTTGGTTTTCTGGAAGTTCTTGGTGATTATCGTCGATGTGCCGGTTGAGTTGGAGAAGGGTCATCTGTAAGCGTTAGCACCTAAACCACCATAAAGATTGTAAAATCTTACCATCTCCTCGTTGCAGATGGGACAGACCAGCCCCCCGGCATCCACGGGACCACCCTTGCCCGAGGCGCCGACGGTGATGCTGACGCCAATAGTCTGGTCGAGATCAGGCATTTCAGAGCTGGCTGGCGGCGACATGGAGGAAGAACCGATGGACACGGTGCTTTCTGACGGCGCAAGAGGGCTCCCGACGCGCAGGGCAGACGAGGGTGGCGTCGGGGGAGCGAGGCCTTTGCCGTTGCCCAGAATGCGCCCACCTCCGAGTTTCCGGCCTGACATGATGGGCGGGTGATGTCAGTTTGTCGCTTGTTCGAGGTGAGTTGGTGGTGTTGAAGGCAACTCAAGAAGAGAGAAGGACCAAGGAGTGGTCGAACTCCGCCTCGAGCGGCAAAGCCTTCAGGTCGTCTTGCGTTTTCCTGGGGGAGTGAATCCGTCCGTGGGAGCTGGTTGGTTGGATCGAGTTCTGGCTGGAGGCGCAGGCGGGAGAGGAGGATGACGGACTGGGATGGGGGCTTGTTCTGGAAGGACGGGACGGACGGGGAGCCCTTGGAGACTTGAGAGCCAGTGGAGTTGGGAGACGACGACGTGAGATGGGGAGGTACTTTGGCGGTTCGCCGCTTGGCGGATAAAAAAACGTCACTCCCTAACAATCCGCGTCTCCCTCATCTCCTGCAACAGGCATAGCGTCACTCCCCTAACCCACCTTCGACTCGGGCACGGCTCTAGGGTTAGCGATAAGATAAGGAACGGCGCCAAAAGCCAAAGGCCCAACCCAACTCGCTGGCTCCCTCGTTCCCGCGGAGATCTTGAGGGCTGTCATGCGCATAGTTGTTCAGCTGGCTTTTGGTTTGGCTCTGGGCATTTCTGTCAATCTTTCATACAACTTTGGCTCTCGCATATCGCCACGCAAACTAATCATGGCCAAGGCTTTTCCCGTTGTTCAGCCCGGAGGCAGTCTGATCCTGGCATGGCAGATCAAGGGAAAAAAGGTGCTTGTCGTTGGAGGCGGTGATGTAAGATTCCCATGATGCCTGTTCCTATCATAGG
Organism: Thelonectria discophora; assembly: GCA_911649645.1. Taxonomy (NCBI): domain Eukaryota; kingdom Fungi; phylum Ascomycota; class Sordariomycetes; order Hypocreales; family Nectriaceae; genus Thelonectria; species Thelonectria discophora. The sequence goes on from CAJVRK010000012.1 coordinate 4,470,992, forward strand.
ATGCAGAGTGATCAGATCCTAGCCAGCGGATGATCCCGTCGCCCCAAAGCTAACACCAGTCTTCTCTCCAGGTCGCCGCTGGTCGAATCCTCAACTGCCTGAACGCAGATGCCCGCGTCGTCGTCGTCTGCCCCAAGTCTGGCCTCAACCCCGAAGTCGCCTTCCGCATCGCTGAGAAACAAGTCACACACATCGACCGCGTCTTCGAACCGCACGATCTCGACGGCGCCGAGATGGTCCTCGTGGCCATCGACGACCCGGCAGCTTCCTCCGTCGTCTGGCGTCTCTGCAAGGAGCGTCGCATCCCCGCCAACATCGCCGACGTGCCACCCGAGTGCGACTTCTACTTTGGCAGCATCCATCGCGACGGTCCCTTGCAAATAATGGTCAGCACCAACGGGAAGGGCCCGAGGCTCGCCGCCGCCATCCGGCAGTTCATCGCGAGACAGCTGCCGAAGAACGCCGGCAACGCAATCGAGATTATCGGCCAGCTCCGTGTGAAGCTGAGAAAGGTGGCACCTAGACCCGAGGATGGCCCCAAGCGAATGCTTTGGTGGGTTTTGTAAGACATGCGCGTTGTGATGCTGGGCTAACCATTGTGTAGGATGTCCAAGGTCAGTGACACCTACTCCTGGGAGGAAATGTGCAGCCTCTCCGACGAGGACATGGATAACCTCCTCCTCTTCTACCCTCCCAATAAAGTCCCCGCCATGGACGTGCTGATGGCCCTGCGCGGCGGCAACGACGTCAAGAAGCTCGACATTTTCGACGGATCCTTTGGCTTCAGCGTCGGAGCTTAAGCACGTCACCTCGAACGAACGCACGAATGAAACAAACAAAAGGAGAATTATCAGCCTCAAGGCACGACCTGGGCATCGGTCCTACAGCGTCGATGCAGGCACATTGTACAAATGGTGATTTGTTTGGGGTTATCAGGAACATTTAGCGGAAACCGAGGTGTGTTTTGCCAACTTGTCTTCAGCGAAGACATGGGACATATATCATTGAGCTGTACCTTTATATGCGAAAAATAGTTGCTGGGCTTGGAGACGAGCGCGTTCAATATTTCGAGAGGATGGGAACTTGGGATAGGCGTCATGCAGATTGCAACATTTAATGTACACTTGACTTGTCCAATCTTTCTCACTGGTCCAGGGAAGTAATGGGAAGCGATTCGTCAATTTGATGCTGAAGTCATCGTGCATGAGGCTTCGCTATTTCTGTCAGCCCATGGCTGCATGTTGTCCCTGGAAGCCGCTGATCTGCATTGTGTTGACAGACATGTCATGTCGCATCTCGCTTCGACCGAAGATGGAATCTTGGCAGGGTATTTCTTTTTATTTATTTCCACCTCGTCTAGGCAAGTCTATTCGCTCATTCTACCGTGGAGTGCCCGGCATCGTCTATGCATCCTTTAAGAGCTTATTGAATGAGAACCTGGTGCGTAGCAGGCTTCTCCTTCTCGTCGCCAAAGACGTCAATATCCCACTTGGGGTTATCTATTGGAAGTGTCAGTCCTCGATGTTCGCAAGCCCTACCTGGGCGGGCAACTTACATGTCAAGGGAATGTTGAAGCGAGCAGGCGTCTCGCCCAGCTTATCCAACGCGGCGACGGCCTCGGCGTCCAGCTCGACCTCCTGGAAGTTCTCGCGGATGCGTGAGGGCGTGACGCTCTTGGGGATAACGGCATGGCCGCCCAGCTGCGACCAGGCGAGAATGACCTGGGCGGGGGTGACCGTCTTGCCCTGGGCGGCCGAGAGGCGCTCGGCGACGGCCTTGACCTCGGGGGTGTTGACGAGGAGGGGGATGCCCCAAGAGTTGTTGCCAAAGGCCGAGTAGGCCGTGATGAGGATGTTGTGCTTCTTGAGGTACTCGGCGAGCTCGGGGTTGGGGAGGCGCGGGTGGCGCTCGATCTGGTTGACGGCGGGGGTGATGCCCGTGGCTTTGATGATGGCTTCGAGCTGGGAGGTTGTTAGAGGGGCTTGGATTAAGGAGTCAAGGTATTCATTCATGACTTACATGGGCAATGGAAAAGTTGGAGACACCAACAGATCGGACCTTGGTCTTGGGCAACTCAGTCACAGCTGGAAAAGTTAGTCGGTTAGAACACCGAGTTTATGCGGCATCCATTGGAGGGGACTTACCCTTCCACGTCTGAACAATGTTGACATCTCGGCTGATTTCGACCTCGTCCTTGTTCGAGGCCAGTCGGGGGAAAAGCTCCTGGAGGTCGGTGTACTTGAAGGCAACGGGCCAGTGAATGAGGTACAGCTACTCAACACTCAGCATTCATTCCACACGGCACCACCACCACTAAAAACTCACATCAAGGTAATCCAGACCGAGCTCCTGGAGGGTATCGTCCAGGGCGGCCTCGACCTTTGAGGGGTCGTGGGCGTTGTTCCACAGCTTGGAGGTGATGAAGATGTCCTCGCGCTTGAGGCCGGGCACGTCGGCCAGGGCCTTCTTGATGCCCTCGCCCACCTCGGCCTGGTTTTGGTACACCTTTGCCAGGTCCAGGTGGCGGTATCCGGCCTTGAGGGCCTCGTACACGCCCGCGCCGACTTCGCCGGGGGCGGCCTGCCAGGTGCCGTATCCCAGCGTCGGGATCTTGTGGCCCGAGTTGAGGGTTGCGGTCTTGCCAAAGGACATGTTGGGGGGGATTGGGGTTGAAGAAACGGGGTGGGTAGGGTGATTGGGAATGTGGGAGAGGAGGGGCAATGTGTAGATAGAGAAAGATTGTTACCTTGCGGAGGAGGACCGAGTTAATATATCTCTCGGACGCACCCAGCTCATTACGACAACGACACGGAACAACAACTTTCCACAATGGCACGGCAATAATTTATCCACGACGTTCGAAACCCGAAGCTTCTCCTTCCCTCTGCTTCCACAAGAAACACCTAACGCTCATGCCTAGCTGCAACTAACCGTCTAACAGTCTAACAGCAACCTTGCTGTCTGTTCCACACTTCAGCGTCTCGTGGCGAGTTGGTGCCCCTCCCCCCACTCGGAGGAGGGGTAAAATGAGAGAGATAAAACGGGGTCTGAACGGTCTGAAGAGGAGAGGTCGAAAGGAGTAAGGATTCCGAGAATTGGTTGTGTCGACGAACTCTTTTTAGGAGGCAACTGAGCCGAATCTTTAACTATAGCATAATAGAATCATGTTCAAATGAAGACCAATTCATCATTGAAGCTTGAGACCATGATCCAATTTCAACATCCCACATCTTGTTCCCCCCCTCCTCGTATGCAAGCCGTCCCACCCCACGCATCCCTCCTCAATGGCATCACAGCAAAAGCTGGATGAGATCATTGCCCCATCGGATGAGCTAAAGATGCTGCCAATTAGCGAATCTAGCGCTCTGTTTGGAACATGGCAATCTTTCCATTTCCCGATTGCTCACCTTCCAAGACGAGCAAAGAGCGTCTGCTGTCGCCATGATTACTCCAAGTGATTGAGCACGAGGATACCATCTTGGTCATTGATTTCGTATTCGACGCCATTCTACAGAATCTCTCAACACCGGAGCACACTGCAGTCACGAACAGGCGTGGAAGGCCCGATTGGCCGATGTGCGCTATCTCGCACAACTCAGTTCAGATCTGGCACGTTTCCTGACTGGTTTTCTTCTCCCAATCAACTTCTCGCCGAACCTGGCGGTTTCCAATTGGGGCAGTTCCGCAGCCTCGAACGAGTACACTTGGCGACTCCGCCCAAGGTGAATGAGGAGCTCCTCACCGAATGACTCGGCTCAACTGCCGGTCCAGTTGCTTTGTAATCCAGCCGTAGCTTACAGCAGAGCTCGCGATTACGAACTCACGATTACCAATTCTGAGATGTATAGAATGCGAGTCCAAGAGAATTGGTGATGATTAGCCAAGTCGAAGAGCCGGCAGCCAAGCGCCGGATTACGATGCTTACCTGGGTACCTTAGGTCGGGTACCTGTCAACACCCACTGGGATCGTAGCTCCCGAGTCGGCGGGCTCGACCAAGCTACCCCTCCACTTCAAATTCCAAGACCACCTGCAGACATTTGCGACAGTAGACCACCGCGTGCCACCCCAAAGGAATACGAATTCTCCGTCCCATTTCTCGCGATATCACATCATCTCTCGGACCTGGTCGGCATTGACGTCGTTCGCCATTCCCCGCGTCTGCGCGACGCGTCGCAGCATCCTCCGCCATCGCGCGGCTTCGCGACCAAGCTCTCAGCATTCGATCCCACGAAACCTCACATCACAATACCAAACCAATTGCCTTCATATCCACCGCAAAATGGCGCGTTTGAGCGGAGTTGGCCCGGAAGAGTCGTTCGAGAAGGCCGATTCCGACCATGGCGAGAGCTCCGAAGACTCCCCTCCCTTTTTCAACACAACCTTTTCGATGCATCGCGTGTCGCCATTACATGTCGGCCCCGAAGGCCTGTCTGAACAACGACTTGAAGTCTTAGCGAAGCGGTTACGAGATACTCTGGTTGGGGACGTTGTCCGCGGTGTTCAGGTCGGACTCCAGGCAACGGAGACGCCATCGGGCCAAGTTGGACCTCTAGAGGCTGTCCGTATGCAATGGTTCCAAGCAACGACGCTCCTGGGCGACATTGACGAAGAGTCAACTTCGAACCATCGAGGTCTCTGGATTGATATTCGGCACGAGAACGCTGCTTATGCTGGTCTCCTCCTTCCAGGTCTGTCCACCGATGGCACAAAGTCGAGCGCGTCGCAAGGAAGCTTCCTCCATTTACCGCTTCTCTTACTACGAATGCCTCTTCCGCTCAAGAACGTCATCACGGATTGGCTCGCTACCACGTTCGACTGCCGCGTCAGCCGGTTGACTCTGGGGACGAAAACAATAATGGGAGTTTGGGAGAGCTGGATCGAGGCGGTAGGATTCCGCAACAATGGCCCCGATTTCACCGTATCCTTCGCCTTCAACATCCCGCTCCGGCCAGTCTCCAGTGTCGACAAGAGCGACGACGAGCTAGCCGCGGAAGAATCCATGCCTGGGATCAAGTCGCTCGACATCAGCATCCCACCCTCGGACCTACGACGCTTCGCGCGCGCGGGATCACACCTCAAGCCCCCGCGGAACAAGGCCTCAGCCCCGTGGGCGGAGGATGCATCAGAGCGACGACGGCTCGCAGGCGGGAACTCGGATGACGGCTGGGGATGGCGGTCCGACGAAATGGACACGCATCCCTTTACCGAAGCGCTGGGAGCGTACCTTCATGACCAGCTGGCCTTGGACCTTTTCCATCCTAGCACGCGCGTCACCCAGATATCTTGTGGCGGGTTTGTGCTTGGCCAGAACCGTTGCAAGATTTTGAAAGTTGGGGAGATGAACGAGAGCCTGTCGCGGGCTGCGTGGGCGTTTGTGGAACATCTCGGCGACAGGGTCAAAGGCGAGCTACCACAGCATTTTCCACCCGTTTTCCGTCCAGCTGGATAGGTCAGGGTTTAATATGAGGTTTGTGGAAGCCAATCGCTCTTGCAGCATGTCAAAAGGAGACGCTCAAAGCAGATTCGGTGCAAGGCCTCCCCAGCACCCAGCTCGTCTCAGTCCTCGGTTGACTCGTTCATGCTATTAGTACCAAGCTAAGAATGAGCCCCGGGCATCTCTTTCTGTTCCTGACGGGCAAAACTTTGGGCGCCTCCAGGGGCTTTTCGAGGGGAGTCTGCGGCGGGCTCCTCGCGTTCAACTCGATTCGGGTGCTCTCTTGCTGCCAGCTGACTCCTCTCAACTACCCAACTACTCCATACTGGAACAGCTGCCAACAGCTTCAATCTCCACAAGTATTCGTCCTTGATCAATTAAACATCATTAATTGTGTTGGAAAGCACCGATCATATACCTATTCCCGCCATGTCAAATGGCAGGCAGTGTACTCCGTCCAAGGCCGCAGGGCATACTGGTACGTACCTTACTATTACTATTATTATTTTAAAGTAAATAAATAACATAGAATTGCAATGCGAAGTGAAAAGAGCGAGAACGATCTCAATAACCTAAAGGCGTCATTACCCCGTCTCCCGTTCTTGAAGCAGCATTCGGTGCCATGTGGTGTTGCCACAGATTGCACTAATGCCGGCGTACGCATGCCAACACAGGCCGCATGGCAGCAGCAGGATATCGGTCCGGCGGATGACCATTCTTGTCGTCCCCGTGAAAAAGATTGTCCAGTTTCATCCCTTTCGAAAAGGCACGCCTACTTCGTACACGACACAACGAAGAAGGAAGAATGGCCGGCGTCGCCAAGAAGCAGAACAAATGAGCCGAAAGCCACCAATTTCACCCCTCGCTCAGTTGATCTGATGGGGCTCCGAGTCCCTTCAGGATCAAAGTCGCATCGCACCAAGTGGGCTCTCCAGCTGAGGGGAGATGAGCGAGATTCTGGCAATCTGCCTGATCTTGGCCGGATGGTCGACCAGGGTCGCCAAAAAGGGCTGAACCAGGCAGGATCTACGGACGGATACGGTGTGCTAGCGCTGGCTTTATTTCATCCTGATATCTGGGAATAGTCAAGAAAGAGGTTGTCTGACCAAACTCGCCATTCTCCCATGCATGCACAAGTCTTCTGGATGATTGGCCATTGTGCAGATCATGACGACCAGTCCCACGGCATGTCGCCAGCTTGTCGTGGCTTGGACGCGTTTGCATGCAGGCGACAGAGGGCCAGGGCCAGGGCCGGCTGTTCCCAGTCTTCATTTACTTGCACCGGAGTCCAGGTAAGGCAATATGTGTTCATCCTTCGATCGAACAGGAAATGAAGGCTAATGCGGTGCTTGGGATGAAAAGAAAGAAACACGCTAACTTTGGTGATTAATGCAAGGGACGATGGCGCATCCTTGTGATGGAAGGAGTGAACCAGACAATTCATTCTTGGGATGTGGTTTGAGCGGCTGATTGAGAGCTCATTGAGAGCTAAACTGAGAGCTGATTGAAAGGCAGTTGATTCAAACCACACAGTTGGCCCTCCTCAGCTATGGCAAGAGAATGCCATTCAGTCTTTGTCCATGGCATTGTCATGACTTATCCCTTTGCACAAAAGAGGGATAAAAAGCCATGCATGGGAAAAACAAGAACAATTGGATTGGGGGCCAAACTCAACCTACCTTCACCGGCAACGTATGAAGGTGCCAGCTGCGGCGCAGTCAAGTCTTGGCGTAAGCGAGTGGATGATGCCAAGAAGTCGGAGAAGAGGGATAGATCCGAGGCAAGGGAGAGCGTCCACGCCAATCTTGCATCGAAAATCGAGGAATATACCGGATATGTCGTTGCATCAAAAGTCAGCTTACCCAGGGAGGGACGTTTGGTTTGGGGCGGTTGCGAAACGTCAACAGGTAAACACACAAAACAAGAAGGCCCGAGCCGAGGAGGCCAGAAAGATGGCAGCTGCAAAGTGCGTAACCCTCCTGCAAGCTGCAGGTTGAGGCTGATGGTTGATTGGGAGTGGATCGCGGTGTTGGTGGCTTTCAAGACGGACGCCGGTGAGACCAGGGCGGAACGCAGCCTGTTTTTACAACGAGGAAGAAGGACTGCGTATCGGAGCTTTGTTGAAGGGGGAGAGAGTACTCTGTTGCTGTTTCTCTTATTCGGCCTGGTGTTGTCCGTCACTCTGCCGTGTACAGAGACTTGCACGAAACGCACCCATCACAACACTCCTCATCATCACGACAATTCTGCCTCACAGGTCACCACAGCCAAGAGTCCATATCTCCACTTCCCCCGTTCAAGAGAAAACTAGTCGGGCCCCGAGTGGATAAAACTTGATCATCCGTCCGGGGTGGCTATGCCTGACGGGACCCAGCCAGCCTCGCCCTGCTCCGGAAACTTGACGCTTCTGCAGCGTCGCACATCGCAACCACACACTTCGACGGCCAGTCCGCCCAATCACGAAGCACACAATCAACACTTGCGTATCCACGCCCACGGCTTCCACTGGGAGAGGTCATGGGGGCGAGGGGCGGAGAAAGCCAGACGGGCTTGCTGGGATGGGGGGTTCAAAAGTGGTTGAGCCGCACTCCCTCTGAGATTGGGTTGCCCCCCAGGACTTGTCCCTCTTTCTTGGAGTCTTGTCATCTGTTCTTGTGTCCGGGTGGTTTTCTGGCATCCCACTCGTTTGACCCTCTAACAACCCGCTCGTTCATTGGTACAGAGCAACACATTCAGATATCCAACATGTCCGACACGGCAACGTTTGAGTACTTCAACATCACCTGCCCGCAGGGCGGCCGGCGCTACCTCTGCCAGGGCCAGGAGACGGAGTTTGTCGGCTGCTGCAACATCAACCCGTGCGCCAACAGCGGCATATGCCCGGACGACGCCCTGCGGTACACCAGCTTCAACGGCAGCAGGTACTCCGACCTGCCCAAGCTGTCTTGCGGCTCCAGCGGCGATACCGGTACCGACAACAGCAACTCGTCGGCCCTATGGGACACGTGCGCCTTCACCTCGCCGGCCTTTATGGGCTGCTGCGGCGTCAACCCGTGTGCCCTCGACCAAGGGTGTCCTGAGGACGAGCTCGCGCCGGCGAGGTTGACCACGTCGACGGCCAACCGCGACAAGTTTTTGAACCCGGACGGGACGGACTCGTCGGCCACGGAGACGGCGAGCAGCAGCCCGGACGACGGGCACGCCTTGTCCACGGGGGCCATTGTGGGTATTGCGGTGGGTGGTGCCGTCGCCGTGACCATCATCTTTTGTCTCCTCGGTTGGATCCTGGTCTTCAAGCCGCGGAAGCAGAAGCGCGAGAGGGAGCTGCAGAAGCAACGGGAGGGTGAGCAGCGAATGCAAATGCAACAGGCCCAGATGCACCACCACTCGACGTCTCCGGCCCCCGGGTACCCGTCCACGCCACTGACTCAAAACTGTACGTCTTCCCAAACTCGTCAATTACATCCAAGCTAACAAGTACATCACAGCACCGTACGGCTCGCCCATCCCCGTGTACCCCAGCGGCGTCTCGTCCGACGGCTTCAACAAGCTCTCCCCCTACCAGCAGTCGTCGTCGGACCGGCCCGTGTCGACAAACTACTCCGACGTGAGCTCCGTGTACGGCCGGCCGCAGTACCATCACCAGCAGCAGGGATACGCGCCGGCGCCCATGGTGCCCGTGCAGGAGATGGACGCGTCGGCCGTCGCGCCGCCCCCGCCGCCGCAGGAGCTGGGCACGGGGCAGGAGCACGGCGTGGTACAGGTGCAGGTGCAGGTGCAGGATCAGGTCGAGGGGGAGACTCCGTCGCCGTTGAGCCGGGGGAATACGGGGTATGCTCAGTAGGAGTGGGATATGCATGTTTGTTCGGGGCTTATTGTATTGGGAATGAATTGGGAAGGGCAGTCACGAGTATAAGGAGATGAGGGACGGGGTTCACGGCATAGACTGTCCAGTGACGTTGCATGCTCAACTACGGTATTTGGCCTTGAATGTGCCATTGATGGAGGCCAAGGTTAGACCGAGATGTATATCGGACGCTGAAACGACAGGCGTAGGAGGCATTTCTTTCCGGGGGATATTGTATACACTTAATAAGACCATAACTCGAGATAGATATGACCATTGGAACAAAGTGCTCCTTTGTCAGGACCGCGTTTTCGAAGCAAGCCACTTTACGTCCACAATCATGTTCGAGGCAGCACCTTCACTGATCAGCACACGGCAAGCTCATGCAAGCATCTCCAATCGATGATGCCTCTGGAGACGGCAGCTGAACGGCGTCGCTCGCCAACGCACGAAACTAATTCACCCAATAGCACCGCCCGGATTCATTAGACGCACATCCACCATGGATAGAAACAAGAAGAAAAAGGCAAAAAGGGCGGGAAAAACGCTCGAAAGGAAGAAATCTACGAGTCAGGCAAGGTGCATGCATGTATGTCCCAGACATCAGATACTAGAACCGCGGCAGGCTCGTCAAGGGCGTCTACACCGCTTTTCCCGCCCTTGATCCGCCGTATGCCAGGCCTCGGCCTGGGTTTTATGTCTAAATGTCATGCTTAAATATCACTAGCGGTTTGCGTTTTTGCTCGAGGGAGACCTCGACGGCCGGCAGCTGAGAACTTGCGGGAAAAAGAAAATGGGCGCATGTTTTGGGCAAGTTGGTGGCTGAGGCCGTGTTGAGGTGGGTTCAGGATTGAGTCCCGTCCGGTGGAAAGGGTGGGGAGATGGGAGGTCCGAAGGGAAGAGGCCAGTGGGAGGCCAGCGGGAAGAGTCGAGGCCTGGCGAGAAAAGACCGGCGGGACGGGGGAGCAAAAAATACCATTGGGGACCAAAGCCATGGGCTGAGGCTTTGCGAGAGTCTCGTGTTTCGTCGAGCTGAGCGGTAGCGTTCGCGCGGACGGTTCAGCTGGGCGTAGGGCTGAGAGGATGCGAGCGGGCGTGAGTTTTGGGATCATGGCCGGATCCGGGGAGGGTTTCCAGATATAGGTACATAGGTCTTATTCATATCGTCATGGGGACGATGAACAAGTTGGTGTTGTCGAAGAGTTGAATCATGTGAGTACGTACGGCTTGTCTGAGTGACTGACTGACACCCCCAGAAACAAATGTCGTCCATTGTTCGGTCTGTCACGTCATGAATAAAGGGCGGCACAACTTCTCTGGCATCCAGCACGAGCGATACTTCAAGATGGTTTCCAGTCATACTAACCGAAGTGTTAATGATTGTTAGAAACCTAAATATAGATGGGACTGTAATCGTACTTCCAAGCCTGTCAGCAACAGCACAACCGGTTCATCGATCTCTCCGATTGCTACAGACGCGCTGCGCTCACATGACCAACAGCGCGTCAATCCTCAACAGGCCCTCAAACATTGGGCACACATCTGTTTAGGCATCACCGAAAAAAGAGATAAAAAGCGGGAAGGTAGCATCTTTGCGTCCATAGGGCTGGGGGAAATGGAATGGCGCCTGCGCATCATGGGACACTTTGTGCGGATAACCGGATAATCGGCATCTGGCAAGCGAGCGTTTTGCGCGGGAAATGCACACAATTGAAGAGGGCCATGGGCGGTTTTGGAGAAGCCGAATTAGCCGTTTTAATGTTGCATTGGGGATGTAGGTAATTAGGGCGGGGGATGGGAGGGCGTTGCCCGTCGAGGATGGATTGGGCATCAAAGATAAATCTCGAGATGGGAGGTACAAATGGTTACGGATGGGAGGTATCGGCATCGGCATCGGCATCAGCATCGGCATCTGCATATCGTAAAACACCATGGAGATGGCGTCCGGCTTGGCACACCGGAGAGTTTCCAGCTTCACGGATCGGAAAAAGTCCCGACGCTGGAAGCAAGAAAACCACGGGTCCAGCTCATCCACTGTCCACATGGCCCCAGGCAAGATCCACTGTAGCAACCTCGCTTTCATTACGGATGGAGAGGCATGTCACTCCTCCTTGGTCCATCTCCCGGACGCAGCCCCTTTCTGGCCAATGAAGCCGACCCGGCAGGTCACTGGGGGTTAAATTGGGTGAAGCTTGGCAGAATGCCCAGAGAGAGGGATGAGGAGTCGTCACTCACAAGGAGTCTTGTGAAGATGAGGAGTGTGTGTGGGAGAGAGAGATGCAGGTGGGCGCTCTCTTTTTTTTTTTATCTCCGCACCATAACCGGCGCCAAGTTGCCGGATCCCGAGATGTCAGTTCTTGTCTCTGTTGTCTCGAAGCGTTTCTCCAGACTTGATCGTTTCCGTTTTGTGTTCCTGGACAAGTCATGGTTCTTGGTGAATTCGTACAAGGAGGCTGCGTCTGAGAGAACTTGATCAACCAAAGAAAACCCAACGCAGAGAACGCAGCAAGACGTCACATCCATCTTCACATCTTCCTGCTGCGGCCAAATGCCAAGCCTCGTGGAGCAGGGATCCGTAGTGGCGGGCTCGAACCACGACCAAGAAACCAGAGCACTCCAGCTGCGAAATAACCTTGTACCTACCCAGATTCGCCTCCTTCAATTTCTCTTCTTTTTCTTTTCTCCCTTCCCTCTTTTCTTTCTTAATCACCATTATACTCTCACACTCTCCTTCAATGAACACCCGAGAGTCTCTGCGTGGCCGTCTCATCTGCCACAGACTACGACCCTGAAAAACGGCCGTTTCCGTCAGCGCGTGCCAGCCACCGTCTTTTTTTTTCTTCCTTCATTTTTGGGGTACTTGAGGAGGGGCGAAAACACATTTGAGCTACGGACTACGGATACAAACACACCTGAACGAAACGCAGTCCATCAAAAATGAAAGTCATCGTCACGGGCGCAACAGGCGTCGTGGGCAAGGAAATCGTGCGCAACTGCCTCCAGGACGCCCGCATCACAAAAGTCGTCATCCTCACGCGGAGGGCCGTGTCCATGGACGTAGAGAGCCACCCCAAGACCGAGGTGGTGATGCACCAGGATTTTTCGCGCTACTCGGACGAGCTGCTGACGAGGCTGGAGGGAGCCTCGGCTTGTTTGTGGTAGGGACTTTCTTTTATCCTCTCTCTGACGGTGAAGGCTGATAAGTCAGGGCCATTGGAGGAAGATCGGAAATCGAGGCCGACAAGGAAGCCCAGCACCGCGTAACGGTAGACTTCCCCCTCGCCGCCGCCCGCGCCATGAGCGCCTCCATCGCGGCCAAGGCCCCCCCCGGCACAAAGTTCAGCTTCGTCGTGTGCACCAGCAAGTCCTCGTCTTCCTCGTCGGACAGACACAAGCTGCTCTTCCTGGGCGATCCCCGACGATCAAGGGGCGAGACGGAAAAGGGCCTCTGCGACATTGCCGACGCCAACCCCCTCGCCTTTTCCGCCTGGATCCTCAAGCCCAGCGCCGTCGTGGCCGCCGGAGAGGCTGTGCCTCGGAAGAAGCGCCTCATGGGCGGGAGGTCCGGCGGCGGCGTCGAGGTGACGCACTTGGGGAGGGCCTTTGTCAAGGTGGCCGTCGAGGGCTGGAAGGATCGAGTCGTCGATAACGACGCGATACTCAAGATGTAGACACGAGAGACACCAACGAGATGCCAACGAGACGAGAGGGAGAGAGGCAGACGCGCTGGATTTGACGACGTTTATGAATTTTCGCTTCTCACGTATAGATTGACCCTTTTTGCGGCCTTGGACGGAACCGCTTCATTCTCTGTCACTTATTCTTCACCGGCCCAATGGCGGCCACTACTTTTAATACCCGACATTTGCTTCTCCCATTGACGCGTGCATTTAATCACAGCTCTATTGGCCTCTTGGGCAGAATCCTCAGCATGGGACGCAGCCTTGCGTTCAGCCACCGCGTTCCTCCACCATTGGGCTCTTCTTCCACTCGCTCCCTGCGAGACATCTCCACCGAGATGGATGCGAAACTGACCGTCGGCCCCTCTCGCAGCTTAATCACCGCGTACTGACCATTCCCGAGCGGGACTTGGACGCGCCGTTGACCTACAAGGTCCAGCGAGAAGAGCTGGTAGTCGAACATCGAGAGCGCTGCAGTGCCAGGCCTGTAGATGCCGACATAGATTTCATACAAGCCCTCGGACCGCCCATCCTGGCTATCCAAGCTATACTCGGGAAAGGTGACGAAAAAGGTCGGATGCGCAGTGTCGTCGCCCGACTCGTGGCAGAAGACCATCAGTGGCGTGAACTTTTCCTCTTCAAGTTCGAACATGAACGTTGATGCCTTCGGCTGCTGCAAAACGCGGTCCAATTCCAAGGTCCAACCGTGGCCGCAGTCTTCCAGGCAAATGTAGCCCGCCGCGAGGGTGCCGGCGATGCGAATCTCATTGGGCCACGAGTAGCGCCGCTCGTATGCCGACTTGTCGTCGGGCTTTATGGCCTGGGTCGTGCTGGTTGCCATTGCTGCATAAGCCGTTGTCAAAGGTGTAAGCAAGGAGGCTTCCATCATGTTCGTGGCGACGAGCGAGGGATTATGCAGTCGCGAAAGCGCCTTGGGTCCAGTGCCTTGAATGACACTCCTCGAAAGGAGGATCGCCAAGGGGCGACCTTGGACACGGCATCGCAACGGGGCCACGATGACAGGCTCATAAATATACCAAACCCAAGAAGGGTGTCTTTTGGTTTTGATGCCATATTCTGAAATATCCGTGGCTTGGATTCGTGTCGAGGAAGCTGACAATTCGGACAATTCCCTCTCCCGAGTCCCATTCTGACGAATCTGAACAACCTCACAGAGATATGGCTCAGTCATGCATGTCCGTAACTCCATGGCCATAATTCCATCAAACAGCCGCAGTTGAATGCGCACCAGCCGATTGACAATCTCGAACGGGTTTTGGTCCTCTTGGGCGTCCTCGGAAACCTCGATTCGGGACGCTTCGCGAAAACACTCGGGGGACGACGCCAGCAGGCCCGAGAACTCGGCACGCGAATGTTGCTCCTTGGGGTACGACCACGCAAAGATGGACTGGTCCTCTGATGTCTTTAATATCTCTTGCTGCAGACGTGAAAAGGCCTTGCGTCCCTCGCCGTAGAGAAGCGGCAGGTTAACGTCGAATAGTCCCATCAAGCAGTAGGCCTCGTCCTCGAGTCTGGTTGTCTTCCGCCCGGCCGCCCAGGACATCTTTTGCGCAACGCTATACCCAGACCAACTGCCCTTGAGCGCTCCATGGTCAATTCCCGTCGCGGCCGAGACGGCGTCGCGCAGCGACTTCTTGGTGCCGATCTCGACCCAGTCACCGCCCAGAAACACCACTTCGACGGGGGCGAGGAGCTCCTGCAGCGTCCAGCCGCGGGTGAACCAGCGACTCGATGCAAAGCTCGAATCCTTCGCGGCGGCATCCTCGGCGCTGTCCACATCGGCCAGGTAGGCGTAGCACACAGTTGCGTCGCGGTACCACTGGAACATGGAGTTGATGGCCTCGGACAGCTCTGCGCTCGATGTTTTGTCGATGCAACAAGTGTCGACCCATCCGTACCTGAACCCTTCGGTCCGGGCGAGTCGACAGAAGGCCTTGACCTTTTCGTAGCCCTTTTTGTTCTGGCAGTTTTGAGCTGTGTACTCGGCCAAGGAAACCTCCTCGGCCTCCCATGTGTGCGATAATATCGCATAATCAGGGACGGCTTCGCCCACGAATTCTTCGAGCGCCAACGTTGACACGTTGATCAGCCGCATTTCTTATGTTGACAACGGAGCAGATGAGGGAAGGAAGATAGGTTATGGTTCGACCTCAATGCAACGCAACCCCACTACCAGTTACTGACCCCGGTTGGTGTTGGTGCTGGTGTTGGTTGCGGTGATGGAGATCGATGTCACAAGACAAGTATGTGCCTTGCATCGCGAGCAGGCCGATAGGGTGTGTGGAAAGAGGCGATTCTTAGCCCTTTATTCGTGTAGTTTGTAAGTTCCAAGTTCTTCGGGTCACTGGCATGGTCCTTGAGATCTGCCTCTGTGACATTCTTCCTTCACTCCCTCCATAGGTCCTTCACACAACTACTCCCGGATACGTAACTGCCCACCTACGGGGAGGGGTCGGATCCTAAACATGGCAGAGCACCTCATCTGAACACTTTGGATAGGTATCTCATCATTCTAAGCCTACAGGTACCGATGCAGCATCACGCCTAATTCAATTAAATCATTGACTTCATGTCGAGGCCAGTCTGAGGCCTCTAACATGATCCAGAATCTCCTCCCTCGCGGAGGCATCGAATCCAACAGTGAAATATTTTAATCAAGACTTCCTTTGCCACGGTCCCCAGGCAAGCTCCTAAAATAGTATTCATGTGCTCACTCCCTCTATCCCATATAATCGGCAATTCAGGCTCTATAAACATTTACACCAATGCGACGCCATATTCCAAAGCTCAAATGACGCTCATTTTTTTCAGACCATCCAAGATGGCCGACGGTCCGACAAACTCCAGCTCCTTCAGCGTCCCCTGCCACAAGGTCTCCTGCAACGTCCGCCCGGATTCCTCGTACATTACGACGGGGAATCTTTTCAATCGTTAGTACCTTCAACTCTTCACAACATGGCCAAACAGTACTCACGGCTTCACTCGTCCCTCACTGACAAATCCCCCGTGGCTCTCGACGCCCTTGACCGTCACGGCATCCACATACTGCCGCGCACCAACGGCAACGGGTCGACCGATGATGTGTCCCAGGAAACGAAACATGAAGCGCTGGAACTTGCTCGGGTTATCGGACCCAAACTCGGTGCCCCTGCATGCGCCCGGGTTCGGCACGTTGACAATGACTTGGCTCGCGGGCACCACCTCGCTGAGCCTCTCCACGAACATGAGCAGCAGCAGTTTGGACACCTTGTAGGCGTTCATCGTGTCGAACCCGGCCGCGCTGTCGACCACGTCAAACGCAGACTTGCACTTGTAGTCTTCCCAGCCGGCCCAGTACGCCGCATCGGACCCGACGAGGGCCAAGTGTCCCGGGGACGGTCCCACGCGCTTCGCCTTGAGGATGGGCAGGAGGAGGAGGGCTAGGAGGGCTGTGGAGAGGTAGTTGATCTGGAACGTCATCTCGTGCTTGGTCTCCTCGGCGCGCTCGAAGCGAGGACGGCTGAGGCCAGCGTTCAGGATGACAATGTCCAGCCTCTCCAGGTCCTCGCAGCGCTTGGCAAAGGCGACTATAGACCGGTACGAGGTCATGTCGACGAGGGAGATGTCGATGCGCGCCTCGGGGAACCGCTTGCGGAGCTGTTCGGCGGCGGCGTCGCCCCGGGTTTGGGAACGCACAGCGAGGATCAGGTGCGAGAGGTTCAGGGCGAGCAGCTGGCCGGCGCACTCGAGGCCGAGGCCGGCGTTGGACCCGGTGACGAGGGCGGTTTGGCCGGCGAGGGAGACGGACGGGGGGATGGGGGGGACGGTTTGGAGGAATTGGCGGGAGAAGAAGGCCAGGGGAGAGGCTTCCCGGGCGGCTTGGGATTGGAGTTTGGAAGACATGGTGGGTGTGAGCGGGCTCTGGGGCTGGCTATTGATGGCATCTACTGTTCATCTCGCTCTTCTTTTATAGCAGTCTTGTCGACCATGTTCGGTCGAGTTCGGACATTTGACATGTCTTGTTACTATTTCCATGACGTTTACTCGACCGAAGGTTGGATATTTCTTGGTATGAAAGAGGTGATGGGGAGACGCTATCGCCGCCATGGAAGGATGGGCTTGGGGCGAAGGCCGCGACGGAGACCGAGCCGGACGAAGAGGTTAGTCAGCCACTGGATACTGGTAGGACATTGAATTGTAGGTATTTAATCGATAAGACGTGAGAACACCCTGAGCATTACAAATCACTCAATTGATTCTTTTTGAAACGTCTTCTAACTCTTGTTGATATTGCGATAGCTTCAGGGCAGGTGAGCATCGAAGTCGGATTCACAACTCAAGTCTTAATTCAAAAGTTTTGCAGGCAAGCGCAATCTCATATCTATCTATCAACTTTCACTTGGTCATTATTCTCCTGGTTCTCGAGTCAGAACTCATGATTCATGACTAATGGCCATATATAGTCTGCTATGAGAACTTTTGTAGACTCAGGGGAGGAGTGCCCTCATCACCCTATAAGCTGGCATCATGAATCGAGCAATTCGTGACCTCGGCGGGATTGGCTTACAACAGCCCATAGACTTGCACATAAAGCTCTACACGAGCCAAATTTCCCCAGGAGACAACAACGCGCATTGTACATCTCCCGCGGATTTTCCATCCCTTGTTCTCTCTCCAGGCCCCGGAAGGATCCAAGCCAATCAACCCGTCACACACCTGAGGGGCAAGCCATGCACCACCGCTGAACCTCGCATGATGTTGCTTATTATTTTCATGTAGAGTACTATATCCTTATTTCCCGACCCATGGCATTGGGACCAACGTTTTCTGTCTTCCTCGGAATCCGGCAGCACTTTTGACGACGGTGCGACGTTATTTCGGCATGGTCCGACAGGTGCTGGGCGGCGCGTGAAACGAAGCCATCCGGGATTAGGCAGCTTGTTTCATCCCGTTGTGATAGGTGGCAGGGCGTGTTTTGTGGTTTCTAGGGCTGGTCTTTATGCTTATTCGCGTGGGGAAAGCCCTCGAGAAAAGGGGACTTCAGAACAGACTCGAGTCGACTCGACCAAGGGAGACTCGCAGTAGTTTCTTGGCTCTCGGCCCAGCTTCAGTTGACCAACGACCAGGCAGCCAGTGACAGACTGACAACACGTCTATTCTCGTCAAATGCCTCGACTCCTCGTCAAGCCGCATAGCACTAACACATGGGGCACATTCCCCAACTCTCCCCCAACATGGACTCCCGGTTCGTCGGCGTCCCTTGTGTGGCACTTCTGTGGCTTCACCAACCAGCTGCGCCCCCCCTAGGCCTCGAGGGCGATCCATTTCCCCCCCATGCTGGCTCCTTCAGCCCCATCGAGCTGAGGTGCTAGCACGGCGGGTAATGGCGGCCGCCTTCTTCTGATCCCTGAGATGGAGAGAAACAAAGCTTGACTTTCATTCCCTTCAACCAACTCCCCCCATCGACGTGCTCCGTATAAAACCCCCAGACGCAGGCCGTCCTAGTTCGAAATATGCTGTCTGGCTCATTGTAGATTGTTTTTAGCTTCCTCTTAGTTTGGAACCTCTCATTTTTTGTGCTGCTATTTTCGGTCATTTTTTTCTCAATCTTTTTCCAGAATGCCCTCTCTCAAGACTCCTCTCGTCGCGGCTACGCTGTTGCTGGCTGCTCTTGCCAACGCCCGCGACGTGCCGACCAACGTCAAGAACTTCAAGGCGAGCATCGTTTCCCAAGCCAAGTGCAACAAGCCCCTGGCCACGGGCTTCTACAGCAAAGACGAAGATGGTCCCAGTAAGTAACTTGAAGATATCAACAGTTTCCCCCACGCTGAAATCATGTTTCTTGTAGAAACCTCGTACTGCGGCGATCACATCTCCGACTACAACGTCATCTACCTCCAAGGTCCCAACGGCCAGCTCGCAAACATGGACATTGACTGCGACGGCATCCAGGGCTCGTCGGCCGACGACGGCCGCTGCGGCTCCTCGGGCGACACGCAGTCGCAGACGTCCTTCATGGACACGGTCGCGTCCTACGGCCAGGGGCAGAAGGACCTCGACGCAAACGTCCACCCGTACGTCGTCTTTGGCAACGTCGGCACCCGCAAGGGATACAAAAACTTCGACCCGCAGGCCTACGGCGTGCGGCCCCTGAGCCTCATGGCCATCGTTTGCGGCAACAAGCTCATCTACGGGGTTTGGGGAGACGAGAACGGCGATGATGGTGACCACCCTATGGTCGGCGAGGCGTCTATTTCGTTGGCCACGGCTTGCTTCGGCAAGGGCATGAACGGGAACAACGGCCACGACGCAAACGACGTTCTGTACATTGCCTTTCCCGGTGCGGACGCTGTGCCGGGCAAGACGGCAAAGTGGAACGCCAAGACGTACGACGCCTTTGAGGCGAGCATCGCGGCGCTCGGCGACAAGCTGATCAAGCGGATCGGTGCTTCGACCAGCAGCAACTGCTCGTGGGCCGGCCATTGCAAAGGTGATGATGATTCCCTGGGTGTGCGAAGTGTGCAAAGTGTGCGGTTGCTTATAGGCGGACAGGTGCTACTTGCTCTACCAATGATGATTGCTCTGATGATCTGATCTGCACAAACAAGAAGTGCGCTTCCCCGTGAAGTAGGCAGACGTGATGCATTGTCGATGAGAGCCATGCCATCAAATGCAATCCCGGCCGGATTAGGTCGTAGTCGTCGACGAGAGGACATGCGAGAGGTAGGTATTTCCGATTTCGTATACTGACCTGGGAGGAAGCAGCATGGACATCCTTTCACGAAGGACTATCTAGACGGGTACATTCTTTTCGACATGGTCATTCTCTTGTACAATGACAGCCGGTCTGTCACAGCCACTCGCATAGCCACTCAGCATATTTACGAATAAGACGGCCTGTTCTGGGGGCCACACACAGATATATACGCACGTGTATACATGTATCTTGCCTGCGTATTAAGTCGACTCTGACCAAACTTGTCGAGCCTGCACTATCCGATCAATTCATGGTCTTCATATCTCGTCCACGTCCCTAATCCTCCACCATGATAATCCGTCCATCCGTAACAGGCGCAATGCACCTCGTCCAGTCGACAGTGACCTCGCTCTCCTGGAGCGCATCGCAAACACTCGAAACCACGCCCGCCTTCTTGGCCCAGAGCGAAAAGAACTTGCGCATGAGCAGAATCTCAAAGTCGAGCCTCGCCCCGCCGTCCTTGGAATCATCATCATCCTCCTCCTCACCACCCTCCTCGTCCGTCTCCTCGCCCGTCTCCTCGCTCCCCACCGCTTCTTCATCCTCCCCCTCGAAATCACTATCGTAATTCTCCCGATGCGGCCGCACATTCACGCTGAACCGCCTCCTCAGGAACTTGGCCCACGGGTCGCTCGCGTCCTCAATCATCTTCTCGCGGTCCTGATCGGCCGGCAGCTGTGCCGCCACGGCGTCCAGGCTCGGGAACTCGGGGTTCCCGCGCGAGCTCACGGGCGACACGGGCGACTCGCAGCGCTCGGCCACCTCGACCCAGTGCTGCGAGAGGTGCTTCCACTTGCCGACGGTGCGCAGGCCCATGAAGTACTGGCGCAGCATGGCCGAGATGAGGATGCCGTTTTCTTCCTCGATGATTTCCTCGGCGGTGCCGCCCTCGGACTTGACGAGGAGGCTGGTGAAGCCGTCTACGAGGTGTCAGTGATGTGAAGCGAGCGTGGATTGTCCGTACTCACCCTTTCCTCGTCCCATGTACCCTCGCGTGGCCAGCACGTACAGCTTCTCCGGCTCGTACGGCACGTTTCCAATCTCCATGAACAAGACCCTCTCGCCCCTAGGCTTCCTGGGATCAAACGCGAAGCGAATGTTGCTCACCTGCGGGAACCGGCCCTCCAAGGCCGGATACATGGCCACGCTGTTCTCGATGGCGTCAAAGATGGCCTGTCCCGTCACCCGCAGCACCACGCACGGGTCCTCAAAGGGAAAACAAGTGGTAATGTCCTTGATACGAATCACCCCCGGGGGGTAGATCTGGTCTCCCCGAATCGTCCCCGACGCCATGATGGTACAGTCGGCGCCGTGGTGCTGGCGCATCACGTCGCACACAAAGTTGCCAATGTTGGACTCGCGCGTGCGGACGGTGCTGAAGCGGGCGTCGAGCGGCGTGGCCGTCCATCCGACCGGCTTGGCCAGCGACTGCTGCAGCTTCGACGTCAGCTGCGAGACCAGCTCGACCGTCGGCTGGTGCTCCTTGACCGACGACGTCACGTCTCGTCGCCAGATATCAAAGTCCCACTTGCCCGAGCCGTCCGTCTTCCGGCGCGCCTCGATGTAGCTGAGGTTCTTGAAGTCGGTGCCGGACCGCAGCACGTGAGTCCCGTTGACAAAGTTGTGCGCGTAGTAGTGGTCGTGGCCTCCGAGAATAATATCGATGAGACCCTCAGTCTGCAACGCCAGCTTGTCGTCATTAGGCTCGCGCTGGTGGCTCAGACAAACGATAATCTCGGCGCCCTGCTCGCGCAGCAGAGGCACAATCTCCTTTGCCGTCTCCGTGGCCGACTTGTAGATGAGGTTAGGCGGCAGCGTGTTGATGGTCTCGAGCCACTCGCGCTCGCCCAGGCCGATGAAGCCGACCTTGACCCCGTTGGACGAGGTCATCATGTGCGTCTTCTGGGCGTTGCCCATGGGCACGTCCTCGCCCAGGTCCGGGTCGAGCACGTTGGCCAGCAGCCAGGGGAAGTTGCACTGACCCGAGAGGTGCTGGTACTGCTGGATGCCAAAGTCGAAGTCATGGTTCTGGAGCGAGTCTGTCAGTTGTCTGGATCGGGCCGGGGTGGCTCGACTTACCCACCCCTACGCATGCGCAGTCGGTGCCAATCAGGTTGAGCACCGGCACCATGTGTTGACCTGGGTTGTTAGGGCATATCCGTATATAGGAAGGTATCCCCATGGGGATCAGGGTAGCTCACCCTTGGTCACCGTACTCTCCAAGCTCGGGTTGAAGACGTCCCCGGAGAACAGGGTCAAGGCTTTGGGCTGGCCCGCGTACTCCTCGCCCTCCTGGTACTCGCGGACCAGGCTAATGAAGCGCGGGAGTCCGCCGATGGGCTCGGCACTGGACGGGTCGAGATGGTAGACGTCGTTATAGTGGATGATGCGCAGGTCGGGCGGCGAGTCGGCCGTCCCTTCGGCGTCGACTCGCCCGGAGGCAAAGGTGACCTGGGGGGCTGATGTGACGTCTGCGCCTTTTGCCATTGTGGATGATTTCTTGGTCAATTGCTTGCTTTGACCGACTTGCTCTTCACCGAAAAGTCAATAGAAGATCCCGTCAATAGGACGAGGGGCAGTTCAGCTCAGTTCAGTTCACAACGCTAACGACAGCGCAGAATCCAACGTCAGACGGCCACGTGATGGTTGTCAAGAGCAAGAAGGACGAGGAAAAATGGGCGGCAATTGCTTATGAAGGTGAAGAAACATCAGACGGTTTCGAAGAGGGGTTCCAAGGGTCCCTCCCATAATTAAGCACTGCAACGTGTTGAAAGTTTCGTAACTGCCGCCGCCGCAGCTAATCAATCAGAAGCCCGAGATTTCAAGCTGTGGAACAGAAGAGGGTGAGAATACCCCGCGGCTGACTGGTGGCACGTCCGGGAGTCCACTAGGCTAAGGAGTGGTGAGCCACTCACCGCGCCCTGAAGGAGTGAGATGCGGAGTAGGCGAAGGGAGGGAATCTGACGCCAGCGATGCGTTGGCGCGCTATCCTTGGGAAACCCGGAATGTCGTCGTGCTGTGCAGAAGGTATGCATACATGGCGAGGTGTCTGGGCAAAGATTAATACGACTGGCCGAGACAGGAGGGGAGACAGGGGAGACAGGGGAGACAGAGGTAAGACATTACTATTGTTGTACACATTAACATTAAACGTCTCCGTAGACTTCTCGTCAGGCATAACACATCCGTCCATCCTACTCCAATATCTCCATCCCCTCCGGCAACTCCCTCCCCTCGATCCAGGCCACGACACTTTCGGCGAACAGGACGGGCTTCTGCAGGTTCCACGTGTGCACCGCCCCCCTCACGACGGCTCCCCGGGACCCCTCGACGGGCATCTCCCTCCCCATCCTCCTCACCGCCTCGACGTCGTCTATGCCTCCTCCTCCGCCGGCCGCCACCGAAAGCGTCCTCACGGGCAGCTCCCGCACGTCGTCCCAGGTCAGCTCCCGCAGCCCCGCGTCGACGTCGCAGATGACGTCCCACCGGCGGTTGCGCCGCATCTCGCCCATGAGCTCCTCGTGCGGCAGCATGCCCCATCCGGACGCCACAGCCGCGTACAGCCACGAAGGGACCACTTCGAGCAAGAACCACGAAAGGTACCAGGTCACGCTCGGGTGGTCGACGACCCACGCCCACCGGCGCTCCATCGGGTGTCCGGCCGTGACAAAGGCGGACCGCACCAGGTCCGGGTGGCGCTGGCTCAGGCGGAGGGCCACAAAGGCGCCCATGGACAGGCCGACGACGTGGGCGCGGCCGTCCTTTGCGTGGCGCCGGATCAGGCGGGCCACGCGCTCGGCCGACGAGGAGAGGTCGGCGGGGAGCACGTCGCGCGAGTTGGAGTGGCCGCTGAGGTCGGGCGCGAGGATGTGGTAGTCGGCTAGGTGAATCATGACGTACGCCCACTCGAGGTGCGAGTTGAGCAGGCCGTGGAGCAGCACGATGGTGACGGGCTTGTCGTCGTTGAGGCTGACGAAGAAGAGGTCTTCCTCGGGCTGGGGTTCGAGCGTGGAAGTCATGGTAGTGGACATGCTGACCGAGGAAGTGTCGATATCATGATACGAGATACCCAAGTTGAAATGTTCGAAACCGAGAAAACCAAAAACATTTACGAACCCGCCAAGAGCCGGACTCATGCAGTAATTAAGACGGCGAACACGTTGCTGCATTCGCATCATGACACCACCCATGGCCAGTTCGTGCCCGTTTTGGCACGCCACCTCATCAGCCCAACTGGTGCCGACATCAGAGCATTCGATCGTAGATGTCGAGATGCAAGATTAGGCTCGCCGTTTAGTGCTTCCACGGGACAAGGTATGCTTGTAGAGATCTACCGAGCGAGATGAGAAGAGAAGCATTGGTCATAAAGAGATGATGCCTCACCGCGAGTCTTAAGTAATGCCAGTTGTCACTCACACCGCATCTCCCTCGGCCTCTCTGCCTCTACCTCTTACACCAATCTCCATCTCGCCTCACGGCCGAAATTGGATGCAAGCTGTCCGAGCACCTATCCCAAACTGTCCCTTCTCCGGCCTTGCGATGCCCTTCTCGCTTACAGATGACTTACACATGTTGACAAGGCAATACTTTTTGACTTTCTCAAGCAGCCCAAGCCCAACCCAGGCCAGACCGCCCTCCAGACACTCATGAAGCTTGGCAGAGACTAGCAAAACCGGCATCCCAAGCAGCCGGGACTTACTCTTAAGGAGTTTTCGGATTTCATCCGCGTATCGTAGACGGACGATCACACGAGAGTAGTTTGTGGCGCTGCAGCGCAGAAGCCGGGAGTTCAACGAGCGTCGCAGGGATGGTTTCAGGGATGTTGGAATACCGCGGTTGCCACACAGACTAGCCAGTTTTACTAATTATTTACACTCCGTGAATGGTTTTTTTTCTTTAGGTTGCAGATTTTGATGCGTTTGAAGACGGCATCGCGAACGGATGTCGCAAATGCCGTGGCATGGCGAGTATCACAAATTCTACGACGTCCAGGCGAAAAAGGCAACCTGGAATGGAAAATGCTATGCCATGCCAGCGCAATGAACAAGGCCGTGTTTCGCTTCCAGGCACGAAGTACCTCTTCTCTCGGTGAATTTCGAGAGCGCCGTAGCCAAGTCCTCTGCAAAATCGCCAAAGAGCGGTGGACATAAAAAAGCCAACACTCGCCAAAAACAAAAAACATGCAACTCTGCGCGAGAATGAAGCCATCACCAAGAGACGGTGGGCTGACTGGGCCTGGGGCCAATCGAGGGGGAGGCTCCGTTAGTGGACGGGAGAGGATTTGAAGGGGGGAGGGGACCCCTGAAGGGGCCGCTGAGAGGGCCCGAGGAGGGGGAGGGATGGATGCCTGTGTTTGGTTTATGCCCGCGCGGGAAGCTGGAAGTGCCGCTGTGGCTGTGAGGGACTTTGTCACAGGTCAACTGTAACCTATCGCCTGTGACTCAATTCAGTCAGTTGAGGGCATCGTGTCTTCTACCTTACTCAGTCACCAGTACCACTCAGCCATCAACCATCAACTCACCTTTAATACAGCAACATCAACAACACCAGCAACGCCAACAACATTAGCAATAACCTCCAGCACTAACAATCAAGCTTCTCTCCCTCGCAGTAGCCTCTTGACGCTTGGCCTCCTTCTTCCATCACCTCCTCCCCCATGTCCCAACCTGAAACCCCTCCTCCACTCAGCACCACCCACCACCACCACAAGACCTCCCCGCTCAACCTCTCTCTCACCAACAACCAATCCCCTTTCCCTCCGCGCGTCGGCTTCCACGAACCGATCTGATACACCAAGTCTTGGCTTTTGCTAGTCGTTGCCCCTTACATTGCCGTATTCCGGTGCCTTAGTGCCAGCCTTGGCTGTTCGTGATCACCAAAAGCCATAGGGCCGAGACACCATCCGTCTGAACTCTCCAAACCGCCATCGACTGCACCTCTTCGGCGCCTCTGCCTTCCGGAGACTGCGCGAGTGTCATCGCCGTGTTCCCAGTGTTTGAGGGAATGACATCAGACTCGATTCTGCTACGCGCCTAAACGCTTCCGTGACATGTCCTCGGACCAACCAGATTCCTCGAAAGTGCCTCCAGAACAACTTTTGCATCAAAGCTCTGCTTTTTGCCTCCCTCCTCACTCACAAGTCCCACCCCAGCGCTTGTTTGACGTCCATTACGGCCCCTTCCATGCACTCTCTTCCTGTCCCTGAAAGCTCACAAGCCTCACATGCCTCCTCCCGACCTGCCCCTGGGGCCCTGGTCCCTTGCACCAGGCCACTTTGGCCTCTTTCTTCCGTCACATCGCCAGTTCCGATTCCCACCTATGCCTAGGAACCCTTCCAAGCCCTTCCCACCGTCAACATCCCTGGTCCTCTTGAAGAACCCCTTGCCCGCCCATTCTTCTTCACCACCACAACCGCAGTGTTTAATCTCGCCTGGACCATAAGTGAAGGCTGTGTGCTGCCTGCTTGATTTTGTCTGTCTGGCTTCGCCTCTGGTACGATCTCGGTACGATACCCACAAGTTTTCGCTGCACATCGTCTTTGAGTGGGCTGGTTCCCTCTGTTTCGCTTCTTTCGCAAACCGATTTTCCCGTATATCCATTTTCCACGAGGCTTTTGCTTGTCGAGGCTCGACGTCTTTTAATATCTTTCATCTCCCCCCCAGTCTTTTTTGAAGTTTCCATTTTTTGGTCGACTCTTCTTTTGTTGGTCTATTCACAAATCTTTTGATACCCCGGACGACAAAGTGAGCGGCAAACAGATGACGAGCTGATCTCGACAACCTCACTTTACGGCCTTTTTCGATTCACAAGTACAAAGTACAATTCAATTATTATACCGCCGGACGGAAATTTTCTCTTTTTTTTTTATTTCGTGTTAGTCAACTAGAAGTTGAACGTTGGGAGGATATCCGAGTTCCGACAAAGCCTAGCTACGCCGCTTTATACGACATCACCACCACCACCACCGGAACCTGACACGGGTGGAAGAAACGGGCAATTCCTGGGATATATACACCAAAAATCTCTCCTTCAAGGAGCAATCAACCCTCCCTCTCAACCATGGCTCCGGCCTCCATCTTGGCCCTCGCGGTCTCCCTCCTCCTCCCCCTCTCCGCATCTGCCTCCTCCCTCTCCTCGGGCGCCATCATCCTCCGCGCCGAAGATGTCCTCGCTCGTCCTTATGCATCCCTCACCGTCTCCTCTTCGATAATCCATGCCCGCGCCGACGCCGCAAACGCAACCTACGGCGTCTCCGCCACGGCCGACGGCTCGCTCAACATCACCACCTGGAACGCCGCCACGGATTCCGCCTGCGCCCAGGCCCTCAGCCTCCTCAGCCAGAGCACCAACCCGTCGGGCGCGTGCGTGTGCTACAACCTGCCGTCGCTCGACGTCGACACGGGCGCCTTCGAGGCCGACCTGCGCCTGTACAAGATCTCCGAGCCGAGGGGCACTTTCGCCGGCATCGCGCCTGAAGATGTGGCTGTGGCGCTGTCGTACAACGGCGCGAGCGTCATGCCCGTCAACGCGAGCAAGTTATCCGGCTCGGGCATGGTGGGTTCGTTTGCGAGCATTGTCAAGAGGGGGACGCCCGAGGCGCTGCAGACGTACTTGTTTATTGGGCAGATTGACAAGGACCGCTTGGAGAAGAACATGTCCATGTAAGTCCTCACTGACCCTCCCCACTCAACACCACAACTAACCTGGTAAGGGCCGCCTTCGAATCCATCCTCCTCCCAACCCTCACCCTCACCGGCCGCAACAGCAGCGGCTCCCAAGTGCAAACCAACGTATCCATCAACGAAGCCTCCTTCCTGACCGGCGTCTTCTCGCAAGAAGTCGTCATGTCCGACTTTGGCGCCGCGCAGCAGGCCGTCGACGACCAAACCGCGGGTCTCAAGAACGGCACCGTGGCCTTTGTCCTGCCGGGCGTGCAGCTCATGGTGTACCCCGTGGGGCTCATCATCACGGGCGTGTGGCTGCTCGTCGGCGTGGCGGTGTACGGCTTTGGGACCTACGAGCGGTTTCGGTACGCGGAGATGTATCGACGGAGACAGGCTGTTTCTGTGCCGCGAGGGAATACGATATGAACAAGGGTAACTTTGTTTTGAGGCTGAAGGGGTTAATTGAGGGGGAGTGAGTGCCCTGGTAATGGAGAAGATTTAGATTCATTATTTTCCCAGCGAAGCGTTGATACCTTACTATTCTTTATTCTATCCCTACCATATCTTCTCTAGTACGCCACTTTTCTTACGGCACTCCATTCATTAGACATGGCCCTTAGGGTTCATATACTGCTACGGCGCACTTCCATAGGTTCAATAAACTCAACACGAATCAGAGAATTCACTGTCTTCAATTTGTAAAGTTCGTTTGATTGCCAATGAGAAAGCTGCACTGAATTATATGAGCCTGACAAATAGGATGTGGCATGTTCTCAACAGCCCTGAAACACCAATCGCATGTTATACGAGAACCCCGCCACTCGTATATGTATCTACGCCCAGGAACATCCTCCAGTCAAGTTCCAGTCATAAGAAATCGCAATTCAAGTCCGTAATGCGAGAAGCCTAGTCAGCCATATATCCGGACACCCTTAAGTCCCGGTTTATTCAGGTAATCGTAATCCAAGTCTGTTATCCACAACGTCCAGTCACTCACAGACCAGACTGCCTCCAGTCAAGTTTCAGTCATATGCAATCATAATTTAAGTCTGGTATCATAAAGTGTCTAGTCTAAGGAAAGAAACAAAGAAACGATGAGATGTAATCCGCAGCAAGATATAACACATCCTCACAGCTGGATCCCAAGCTGTCATGAAGTATACGCCAAACACCCTCTTCCAACTCCATCCTCGAAAATGCGACCACTCTAGTCGAGCCCTCCCCATGCCAGGTTGCAACCCCCCACGTTCATCCTCACACAGCCTTCTTCACCCGTTCAGCCTCCCTCCATCGGCCCTTGGCCCAGAGGAGACACTCGGTAAACACCATGTACCACCCCGTCACCATCCAGAACGAGACAATGACGCCCAGCCCGCCCATGAGCCGAGCGTCTACTACACGTCGCATGAGCGTCTCGCGCATGGCATCGTTCATCATCAACCACCCGTAGATGGGAATCAGCTGCTGCGAGTCCAGCCCGACCTTGCTCAACTGCCGGTTTCGAGGGCCATCCCTCTCGCGCCTGCTCTCGGCAATCGTGTCGGCCATGCGCCAGGCCACCTTGTTATTGATCTTCTCCCACGTGGCCTCCAGCGCCGCAGCCCTGGCCGACTCGCCCATGCGGGCGCGCGCCGCGTGGTCCCGTCCTAGCTTCATGGCCTTCTCGACAAAGCCGTCCAAGTCGTCGGGCGGCACGAGGAACCCGTTGTCGCCGTGCTTGACGATATCCGACGGCCCCCCCTCGTCGCGGGCCACGACGGGCACGCCGCTGGCCATGGACTCGAGAACAACGAGACCAAACGTTTCCGTGATGGAGCAGTGCAGGAAGACGTCGCCGCTCGCGTACGCCGTGGCCAGGTCCTCGCCGACTTTGAAGCCCGCAAAGACGACCTTGCCCTTGGCCCGGAGCGGGTCGAACATCTCCTGCACCTCCCGCTCGACGTCGGCGTTGCGGTTACCGCCCACAATGTACAGCTTGAACTTGAGGCCGCGCGCGTCGAGCTCTTTAGCCGCCTTGGCGAGGAAGTCGAAGCCCTTCTCGCCCGCGATGCGCGAGACGGTGACAAAGATGATCTCTCCATCAGGGGCTAGCTCTTTCCGTAGGTCGTCGCTCCGCCGAGTCGGGTTGAACATTTCCGTGTTTACGCCGCGGGTCAAAACCTCGAGTTTCTCCTCCTGCACCTTTTGGCCAATCAGGTATCGCTTGACAAATGTCGATGGGTAGAAGATGGTCTTGATGGAGGAGTGTCGGAACAGATAGCTCTGGACGGCGGCAAATGCAAAGACGGCGACGTTGCTCAACGGAGCCGGGAACAAGATGTTGCAGTAGCCGGCCAGATCCGTCTGGAAGTTGCAAATGACGGGAATCTGGTTCTCCTTGGGCTGCTGTCGCAACTGAAGCATGACCTGGAACCCCAGGCTCGCGGGGGAGGCGAGGTAGATCAGATCCGGTGGGCAGTCGTCTCCAAAGGTTCGTGCGTAGATGGTCGAGTTCCGCACGGGGTACACGATGGACAACTCGGGGTTGAAGGGGAGCGGGTAGCCGGTGACGCGGACTTCGGGCTGCTTGTCTGCGGGAGACATGAGCGGTGACGGAGGAGGCGTAAAGGTGTTGTGCTCGGTATGGTTGTGAGGAGCCACCACGGCCACTTGGGCGCCGTTTGCGCGGAGATGGTTGACGAGCATCAGCGTCGTGCGGCTGACGCCGTTGACCGGGCCAAAGGACTCGGTGCACAGGAGAATCCGCTTGCCCTTGAGGGTGACGGGGAACTGCGACAAGTCATGGCCTGCAGGCGAGCTCTGAGCCGGTTCGGCAGCCATGATGGCGATAGTAGGTCAGGAATAGAGGGAAGAAGTCGTCTACCAAATGCAGGTACTCGTTCAGAGCAGCCCGAGACGAGGAAAAGGCCTCTCTTCTCTGTTTAAGCACCGCCATGACATATCCGGAGGCGAAAAAAGCCTCCCACGTGGATGGATGCAAGGGCTGGGGAATGGACGACAGCCCATTGCGGGACGGCACATGGACACAACAGTCTCCCGCAACGAGGCTGCAATAGACGCAGGCGTAACCACCACGAGGAGGGGGGGGAGAACGCAGTTCGTTCGATCTCGGCAGCTGTGCTGGTGGGGGAGGGGCAGATATGGAGGGGTCCAGGCCGATGCTGCCTCTTCTCGACGTCACGGGAGCTAGAAGAGACTATGGGGAACCCATATTGGGGAACCATGGCGGTGTATGAGCAGGGGACATTCCGGTCATCAAGTCACGGCGTCGAGGTGGCCGCGTCGCTGATAACTAGGAGTGGTGATAGAGTCATGCGCAACATGGAGTCGATAGGTTGATAAGCCACCGCCATGTTTGCTTCATCTTTCCTGGCATCTTCGCCAACATCTTCACCAGCATCATCCAACTCGCTTGAGCTGCATGAACCTCAAAAGGCAACTTTCTTCAAGGATCATGTCGTACATTTCGGCGAGACAACCGTCTCAGCCATGCCTGGTGACATAGTCTCGGTCGAACCCATGTCTTGGGAGAGGCGGATGACGGACCAATCAGAAGCCGCGTCAAAATCACATTGCGCTGCCCAGCCAATCGCTCCGTCGCGCATCCCGTCGCGAAGCCTCGCGAATGAATATCAATGTCTCAGCCCTCGTGGTCGCAAAGCCATCGTCCATTGGAGTTGAGGTTTAATCTTCGCACAAAGGGGAAAAGAAAAAGAGCAAAACAAAAAAGTCAAGTCCCTTGCTTCCTTCAGTCAGCCTTTCGTGACCGAGATCCGAAAATCGCAAAGGCAGATTGGCAGATTGGCAACGACCGGGACCAAACGGAGAGGATAGAAGCCGTCGGAAAGACACGGAGCGCGAGTGTCTCACTTGTCGTTTTGGCGCCGGCCAGGAGAGCTCCGAGTCGGAGCTGAAATCGGCCGGTTTGATTGCTTCTGACGCAGCTTACTTCAGAAGTTTACCGGCTCGCTTCTGGGCCCGGACAAGGCCGTCTCGCGCCGAAGAGCGGATTGCCACTATGGCATGGACCTTGCGAAGAAAGGGAACGCGTTCGATAAAGTTGAAATTGGCTGGTTTGTTCAGAGATCGACGCCCTGCCCTCAGCTTCAGCTTGGAAGGAGATTTGCATGAGGCATCTCCGGTACGTACCCCCTCGTCACGTGCCACCATATCACCATAACAACCTGGGCTCTCAATCCTCAACACCATCACCAGAAAAAGTCCCAAACCCCGGTATCTCTCTCGTTTCTACCAATTGCACTGCACGGAGTTCCTACGGCGCCGGCCGAATCTCGCATAATACCCCCGACTCCTGTCAATAAGCCCATCCCTCCTCCCGTCATCAACTCATTTCGCAAAACCTCAATCGCCCGCCCAAACTCAGCGAATCTCTGTCCTACTCGATGGCGTCATCGCTCTGCTTGCGCGTCTTCATACAAGACACCCTACAACGCTCTGGCATTCTAGTTTCAGGTTCTTCATCCTCCACGTAAAACCCTCCGAACACTGGTTCGTGATGACGAGGCAAACTCACCTCGGTTCGTCCCGTTGGGACGTTGCAAGTCCTCCATCAGGCTAAAGGGAATCACGTCAACCGCAACCCTCACAGTTAGTCGTCACCGATCGATGGCGTATCCGTACGGTAGCACCCGTGCCTCGACGGAGTCGACGCTCCCGCCGCCCGGGGTCTCTGAAGCTGGGACTCCGACTCTGGGAGAACGACCGATCCACCGCAGTCTCAACCCGCCGTCAATGGATCGTGATATGCCGCGTAGTGGCTCTTCGGCCTGGTCGCGAGACTTGTCCCTTCCCTGTTGGCGTACGCTTAGCGATATTCGTATTCCCCCCAGGGAGCAGCGCAGGACGACATTACGGATACACCCCTTGGAGTCACCCCCAATATGTAGATGTCGGGAAGAGCAGAGGCCAGCGTCTCGATCGGTCACTGACAGGCGAGAAAGGGTCGAAGCTGCTCATTAGCGCATGATCCATGTTGTTGGTTGGTGATATTAGTGTGGCTGGTGTTGATGACAAGAGGCTGGAGATATCAAAGTCCAGATTGTGCCGTGCCCTGACGTGGGATCGCGCCCGGCATCAGCTTGGGCCAGATTGATACTGACAGGGCTGGGAGCATTGTACCGTTGTCGCCCAATGTGCTCTGTGTCGCGCTGGGTGCATCCGTATTTGCCTCGGCTTGACAAAGACTGTATTGCATTGCTGAGTCGAGAGTCGAAATGTGAAACCCATCTCGAGACATGTCGAATACCAGAACCCTGGTCTTTGGTATTCTCAACCCCGAGACAACACGCTCTCCCAAAGTCCTCTTTTCTCAACATGCGTCTATGAAAGATCTGCAGGTGTACGTACCTGGACGAAATAGTCTTAGCTTCAGGGGTTCATCCAAAGTGGAAAAACGGATCAAATGCCAGAGGCTCCCAGTCACATCACCACCAGCCGTTGACTTACCAAAGTCTTATTTCCAGCGTGTAAGATAATCGGCTGTCAATAGTCTGGTCCCCGATTATTATCATCTGCGGTTGTTAAAAACTCATCCTCAATCTGTACATGTATGTATACAGTACCTCAAGTTGCTGGTCCAATGCCTCCAAAACTAGACGCCGCAGTAGTGAGAAACGAGGCGACGATCCAATGCGGAGGCCAAATAAGCATATCGCTGGGTGTAGCGGCATCGTCCTCTCCCAGCGCTCTTGGCCCTTCTGCGCGTGCTCACTCAGCCCAGCGCAGAGCTGGCCCAAAGTATTCGGTACCAAATCTTCACTTTAGCCACAGCTCAGCACTTGGGGCTGAGGCAGGGGTTCCGTGGGTGCTCATGGGCCATCCATGACCCAGCCATTCTGCGGATCCGGCCGAATAAGCAAACTCGCTTTCATTCGGATGAATACCGTGGCTTTCTGGTCCCTGTCATGTCTCTTGATTCCTCTCGTTCGCTTCCGTATTTCGGGCATTTGCCGTTGGAAGGCTGACGGGCAGACGATAGGCGTGGCTGTCCCCCTGACCTAGCCCGCCACCCGGGGCGTCAAGGCTGTGAAGGAACAGACTTTTGCGTGGCAGGTTTGAGTGACAATTGAGTGGCGACTGTTGCTAAATAAAACCCGAAGCGCCATCCAACAATTCTTTGTGGCCCGATTCGACCTTTGGAGGCGTTGGGGTTTGATAATGCCCCGAAACCATCGTGTCAAAATGTTGGCAATGGTCATGTAGGGTACGCGTACGAATACAAGACGGAACATTTCGAAATCGAGACCAAGGTGACCAACCCGCGTATCGCTTCGTCCGAGCTCGTTGAGTTTCTGCTCGTGAGTATCGTGACCATTCGTAGGGCTCTATCCATGTATGGATGACGGCACCCGTAACCTCTGACCGCTTCTGCGAACCAAACTTCGTCCCATCTCTTACTTGGAGTTGTTAGTCCACGTGTTGAAAATGCCGTTGGCCCTGGTCGTTGGTTCATGTAGAGTTCTCGGCACTCAACCTACCGCATCCCCATCCCACAACCGCCTCGGGAATGAAAGGTGACAAATTGATCGAGTGGCGGCACTCAACTCCCTTGGAGGCGGACTTGGCCCTCCTCCTCGTGTTTTCCCCTTACCTGTTCATATTTTTGGGTACCACATGAACATACGAGCCCACCACCAACACTTACCGCCTCATCAATCGCCGCGTGAAGGCCGAGATCTAGCAACTCGCTGGAGCATCAACGCCGAGATATCAACGTGACACCCAGTGATGAGTATCATGAAATGCGCCGCAGAAGCAATTCGACCATGCTCCCGTCCCAGCCGGCCCTTGCGCAATAAAGGTGAAGAAAATTGGACACCCTGGCGTCCTTGCGGCAGCTTCCACTGGCCATTTCCCCGTGGAGGCCGTGGCCCGTGGTTCCATCGAGTTGGCAGATGAAGGAGTCTAGGGTTCTGGACGACGCTGGTGGGATACAGTGTGCGCGTACAGTATGTCTCGTGTACATTGCTTTGTGCCGTTTCCACAACCTCATTTACCTCGCCGGAAGGCGGCAAGGACCCAGAGAACACAGTTGCAACTCCCCGTCGCAAATGAAGTCAGCCTTGAAGTCGTCGTAACCAACGACGACCAAAACGATCAGATGCAACCTGCCCATCGTACTTAAGCTGCGTGCCTAGTAGACAAGGCTGCAGTGCCGGCATATATTAGCTGGCGGGAGGGCCCAGGCCGGGCCATGGGTCAGTTTGATGATTCCATCGAGAGCTGGAAACTATTCACACAGAGGTCGACCATTTTGGTTAGCATCTCGACATCGTTAGTTATTGCCATGTCTCATTTAGAGCGTGGGACCATCCGATCCGTAGCCCCTCAACCCAGAGGCTACTGCCTCGAAATCGCCTCTGCAGTCGTCAGCGATTCAGTGGGCAGTCGGGTTTGATAAGGAGAATTTATCGGCTGATGCAGCTTCAACCATCAATCTTCCTCTTGACCTCTGCCACTAGGAAGTTCTGGCACGCGCTAGGAACTTGTCCTCCCCTGGAGCCGCAGGAACTGCTCGCCGCAGCCCGCAGTGAAGAAAAAACAGCCCCTTCAAGAGCCCCTCCTTTGCCTGCGAGTCGGGGCAGGCGCCGCCGCTACTGTGAACCCCTGGCCGCCATTTGCTGGGCTGCTGGGGCCCCCTGCCCCTTTTGCAGCTCCAGCCCAGTAAGCGCAGGAAATGTAAGTGATGGTGGAGAACTGGACATGTCCGCAGGTGAAGTTGGTTAAGGTATCCGTACGCGGAAGCGGGTAGGAATTGGTGCATGCACTGTGAGCCTTGGTTGAACAGACTTGAAGGAATCACTGCAGATGAGATGGCGATTGGATATGTTTCACGGCAGAGAGATTCGGCGCGAGGAAGAGTTATAGAACGTTTCAGGAAATGTTTGGGGCAAGAACAATGAAGCACCGCGAGAGATGGTCATGTCGTACTAACTGCCTCAGGCATCAATTGCGCAGGACCAAAGTTCTTCCCTGCCACCACATTCAACGTCTCCAAGACGACCTTCCAGCGGCACCAGATCGGAGGTCCCATGCGATCCTGTCGACGTCCGCCCCACGCGTGGGTTGTTCAACTCCTGCAGAATGATGCAAAGTCTGGTGTTGACATGGAAGCTTCAGTGTTCCGTGAATCAACTTATGGACAGCGGGATGTCCAAAGTACACGGCGGTTTGCACTGTCTGCAAAACCCCCACCGACACTTCAACGCCATCCCGCCATTGCATCGCCATGCCTTGGCGTCGATGGCGGACACAAGGCCAGACGGCAACAACCTCACCGCCTTAATTTCTTTCCACCCCTTCTTCCTTTACTTCCTTTCGGGTTGATAGGTACGTACTAAGAAACAGTGGATATGGCCTCTGACTGGCTGGTGGCGTCACAGTGCGAATCAACTAAACCGGGCCCCTCCTTCCTTTCCCGCCCTCCCCCTCCACTAGCCCCCCTTTTTTTTTTCTCAGGGCTCATGCGCAAGCTGGGCTGTCCAGTTCTCTCTGGTGCAACGTCCTTCGCCAGGTACCTTGTGCGCTAAACGTACACCTACGGGTACAACCTAATTTATCTTATCCTCTCTCGACAAGCCTCGTCTCGTTCGGTCTCTCATAATCTCTCGTCCTTGCGCAACTGTCGCTCCTCCTTTTTTCCTATTACTACCTCGCCATCCCCTCGCTTCCTCCCGTCTCTCGCTCAACCTTTCGTTGTTGTGATTTCACACGCGTGCTTGCTCCGAGACTCTGGTTTGCGCCGTCGCCTGTCGCTTGTCTACCCCACTACTCAACAATCATCATGTCGGCCATTATTTCCAACGGTTCTGTCGGCGCCGCCAATGGCTTTCAGGGAGACGTCAAGGTCGAGAAGATCTGCTGTGTTGGTGCTGGTTACGTCGGTATGTTGTTTTCTGCAACCTGGCCAGTCTGGCCTCCCCACCATAGCTTGCGTCGTGGGAAAATATTTCCAGCCTTCGACTTCAACACTCCCATCCAGCGGTGAACTGGTCAATTGAGGCGTTCCAAGGCTAACTCTGTCTTCTTAGGTGGTCCCACCGCCGCCGTCATCGCCTTCCAGAACCCTCACATCCAGGTGACCGTCGTCGACCTAAACACCACCCGAATCCGCCGATGGAACTCGCAGCACCCTCCCATCTACGAGCCCGGTCTGCACGACATTGTCCGCGTTGCTCGTGATGGCGCTCGTCCCACGACCGTCGCCAACGAGGACGGTTCCTCTGACGAGGTTACTCTTGAGACCCGCCAGCCCAACCTTTTCTTCTCTACCGACATCGCCAAGCACATTGGTGAGGCCGACGTTGTCCTCGTCGCCGTCAACACCCCCACCAAGTACCGTGGTGTCGGTGCCGGCAGCGCCACTGACATGACCTCTTTCGAGGCTGTCACCGCTGTTGTTGCCCAGCACGCCCGTGAGGGTGCCATCATTGTCGAGAAGAGCACCGTTCCTTGCCGAACCGCTCAGCTCGTCGCTGATACCGTAAGTACACTTGCACAGGAGGCATTCCATCCTCCTGAGGCCACCCCAAAAGCAATGCACTTCTAACAGCACTCCAGCTTGCCATGCACCGCCCCGGAGTTCACTTCGAGATTCTCTCCAACCCCGAGTTCTTGGCCGCCGGTACCGCCGTCAACGATCTCCTGTACCCCGACCGCATCCTGATCGGTTCCAACCCCACTCCCTCTGGCAAGAAGGCCGCCGAGGCCCTGGTCGAGGTGTATGCTGCCTGGGTTCCTCGCGAGCGCATTCTGACCACCAACGTTTGGTCTTCTGAGCTCGCCAAGCTTGTCGCCAACTCGATGCTCGCTCAGCGTATTTCCAGCATCAATTCCATCTCCGCCGTCTGCGAGCAGACTGGTGCCGACGTCGACGAGGTCGCTCGCGCCGTTGGTGTCGATCCCCGTATCGGCAACAAGTTCTTGATGGCCGGTATCGGTTTCGGTGGCAGCTGCTTCAAGAAGGATGTCTTGAACCTTGTCTACCTCGCTGAGACTATGGGCCTTCCCGAGGTCGCCGAGTACTGGCGCCAGGTTGTCAAGATGAATGAGTACGCCCGTGACCGTTTCTCCAACCGTGTCATCAAGTGCCTCAACAACACTCTTGTTGGCAAGAAGGTCACCATCCTTGGTTTCGCCTTCAAGAAGAACACCTCCGATACCCGTGAGGCTCCTGCCCTTGAGATGATCAAGACTCTTCTCGAGGAGCGTCCTCGTGAGGTTGCCGTCTTCGACCCCTGCTGCAACCCCTACGTCATCAAGCAGGAGATTAGCGAGCTGCTCGGACCCCTGGTTGACGGCCAAAACGTGTCGGTTCACGGCAACGCCTACGATGCCTGCAACGGCAGCACTGCCATCATCATCGCTACCGAGTTCGATGAGTTCCGCAACCAGCCTCCTCCCCCCAAGCCCGCTGCCGCTCCCGCTACGGCCGCCGCCAGCCGCAAGCCCAACCCCAAGGCCGACCCCCGCCCCTTCAAGGAGGCGACGCCCAGCGAGAACGAGCTCTTGGCTCTTCACAAGTTCCTCGTCCAGCGCGAGAACAACACCGAGGCGGATCCTCTCAACCGCTTCAAC
Source organism: Thelonectria discophora (assembly GCA_911649645.1). NCBI lineage: Eukaryota > Fungi > Ascomycota > Sordariomycetes > Hypocreales > Nectriaceae > Thelonectria > Thelonectria discophora. Next base: position 4,508,971 of record CAJVRK010000012.1, read on the forward strand.
GTCGAGCCCGATTGCGAGGACGACTGCCCCGACTGCATCCAGCAGCGCGAGTCCAAGGAGAGCGGCTTCGCTACGGGCATGGGCAGCGCCGAGGAGTACAAGCCCAAGGAGCGCGTCGACTGGGTGCGCATCTCGGAGAGCATGGCCAAGCCCCGCTGGGTATTTGACGGCCGTGGAGTGATTGACTCTCGCGAGATGGTCAAGCTTGGCGTGCGCGTCGAGAGTGTCGGCCGCCAACATCGCTTCTGAGCAGGGGCAGCTGAATGATTTTCGAATTCTTGGGTGTATGAATGTGTCTTGTTTGGCAGAGATTATATATGTTTTAATAAGGCATGAGATAAAGATTGGACGTGGCTGATGAGACGCGTTTGGATGCACGTGGCGTGAAGCGTGCGGTTGGGGGTCTCTGGATATAGAGCTAGATCTCCAAGCTAAAGAGGTTTACAAAATAGATCAATTGAGTTAAACGTATATTGTGTTTCTGTCGTGTGTTTGTATGCGAGATGCCACAAGTGGTGGATGATACTTCATCTAGCTGTGAAGTGTCACCAATCAGCGAGGTATGTCGCCCAGCATAATGCATAACGTTACTAATGTGCCATGTACGACTAGGAAGCTGTCAAGCTCATGCGCTCTCGGCTAGCGATAGCTGTTGTCATGGTTGAGCCTATGAGGAGAAGCCGGGAGGTGCCTGTTTCAGATGATCATCAGGTCCGTCTCAAGGTCAGCCTGCGACCTCTTTGGCCCGAGACTTCAGACGGCAACGAGTTACAGGCTTTCGTCCTAAAACGCCAGGTCGATCAGTCTTTTCTTGGTCTAGTGCCTGTCAACTGCGAGCTGCCAGTCGCATCCGCCCCCGCTTAATGTCCTCGATGCCCAACTTCGACTTTCACGGGGCTTCGAATGCGACGGCTACTGCTTGGGGATGGCTTCCCCGTCGACCCCTTCTGATGTTTCATGGAGCTGCCACGTTCCGGTTGACGTTGGGCGGGCTGGCAGCTTGCCGAGACTAGGAATGATTTCGATAGATGATGGGAGTCGCGGTTGGAACCTTTTTTCCTCCTCTCACACACACACACACACTTTGTTCTACGCGCCCGACCGGTTCAGCGTGTGCATCAGGATAGTGAGTTTGTTTGCCACACCGACTCCTCCATCTCTGTTCTGTTTGCTTCGGCTTCGAGGTCTTGTCTTTCTCTGAGGCTTCGGGTTCCCGGTGTTTCAACGACTTGTGTTGCTCGAACGGCCCAGGTGCAGAAAGCTGCACATGCGCATGCGTCCGACCGAGCGACGGGACAAGGCGCTTCGGTATTGACAGAGCCGAGCAGCTTGGGAAGGGTTCTAGGATTCACCACCGAACCGGTAGCCATTGCTCGACTCAACGACGAACGAGTCGACCTCTCCCTCGGCGCTTTTCGATTCCCAACGAAACCTCTTTATGAAGACGGGCTTGGCGCAGCGCTTGGCCTTGCTTTCGGGCCTCGCCGTGTTTATTAAACTCGCCCTCGCCGGCGACTCCCTGTCGCCAAACGACATCCCGCTGCGATGCGTCGCCATCTGCGCGCCCGTCGTGGAGCTCACGGCCGACTGCAGCGCAAACTACGGGCGGCTAAAGAAGCGCGGGTCGTCGTCTCCCGGAGCGGCAAATCTAGCTGGTGTGAAGCTGCCGCGCGGAGACAACCGGGCGAGGTACATCCTGCTCGAGGTGGACGGGGTTGCCGAGAGGGAGTTTTCCGTCATTGTCGCGGCGCCGACGACGTTTCCCGTGCAGGCCGAGGCGAGTACAGAGGGACAGCTTGATTTGAGGCCGACGACGACGGCGACGAGGATTGTGCCGGTTGTTGTCCAGGAGTCTTCTTCGTCTTTGTCGACGACTTCTGGGAGAGGCAGCTTGCTCTCGGCATCAACAAGCGCAGGGGAGTCTACGAGCACCAGCACCATCACCACGTACATCACTTTTACCAACTCGGCCACGACGCCCAGTCCCCTGTCCGACGACTCGGAGAGCACGGTGGTATCAACGAGGACTACGTCTACGACCACGAGCACGCCTACCAGCACGAGCACGTGGAACTTGCACGACGGCATCCAGGAGCCGCAGGGCCAGCTGTACACACAGGACAGCACCGAGCAGGACTGCGTGTGTCTCAACGAGAGCTTCGACGTGGCCAAGGTGACGGCCCTGTGCGCTAGTTGCGTTGCGCAGGCGGGGTTTCCTGATAATAGTGAGTTTCTTTGTGTTTCCCGTGATTTTGGGCAGGATATTGACGTGTCTTGCTTAGACGTTGATGTTATTGTCGATACGTGCAACTTCACGGCCCTGACGTATACACGGAGCCAAGATAGCGCTGCGGAAAATGTTCGTGTCAAGGCCACTGAGCCGTCGAGCGGTTCTTCGAGAGCTCGATCGAGCAACGTCAGCGGGCTCGTTCTCGTTGGGGTGATGGTGTTGATGCTTGTTGATGCGATGTGGTGAGTTAGAGCCACGACAAGATCCGAGTTGTAGATATTTGTGTATTGGCACGATGGAAAGCCCCTTTGTGCGGTCCATATTCAGGTACGATTTCTTTTTCTTTTGTATAGTATGAGTCGATGCGGAATGATGGGTTTTGTTTTGTTCGATGGACTTAGACGGAGTTTATTTCCTTTGGACGATGAGATCAACCTATAGTACTAGCAATGGATTGGATTGAGATGTCAAATTAAGTCTTATTACAATGTTCATCTACCAATATGATTCCTTCCCTTATCATTTCTTCCATCAGCAATTGCAAGCGTCGCAAAAGGAGGAGTCGACGACATGTGTAGGGTAGGCCACTTCAATGTGGGTGATGTTTTACTCTTGCCCCATCAACTCGACCACCCATAACTCGCATCAAAACAGGCACCAAAACATGTCGTGCGCAGCGGAGTTGCGGAGGTAATTGCGCACTGGAAATCCTTTCAAACTCCTGCAAGAATGACATTATCAGCGTCGGTGGAGTCATTAAATCCGCTTCCCGCGATAGCTCCGGCTCCGTGGCCCCCTTGGCTGACGCCAGCCAGCGCAAGACCATCAGCCATCATCACCAATGCCGCATTCCATTGGATTGATTGTCTGCAAGGGTCTGCTTTTGGAGGGTGAGATGAGTATATATATATCGACTACGGCGTCTTATTTTCGTATTCAACTTTTCACCATCAACCAATTTCCCCTCTGTCCATATCTATAGACCCTCCACCATGCACATCATCCTCACCGGCGCAACCGGCCTCGTCGGCTCAGCAGCCCTCGAAGCCATGATCAAGACCAAAGACATCACCAAAATCTCCATACTCTCGCGCCGCCCCGTGCCCCAAGCCGACGCCGCAAACGACCCCCGCATCAACGTCATCCTGCACAACGACTTTGAAAAGTACGACTCGTCCGTCCTGCAACAACTCCAGGGCGCAAAGGGCTGCGTCTGGGCCCTGGGCATCAGCCAGAACAAGGTCGACAAGGAATCCTACGTGAAAATCACAAAGGACTACGCCGTCGAGGCCGCAAAGGCCTTTTCGGGCCTGGCCGACGGCTCTTCCGCCGAGCCGTTCCGCTTCGTGTACGTTTCGGGCGCGGGCGCCACGCAGACTCCCGGGAGGTTCTCGCCCATCTTCGCTAGAGTCAAGGGCGAGACGGAGACGCTGCTGAGCGAGATGGACGCCGCTACGCCCTCGCTGCGCGTCGATGCGCCGCGGCCGGCGGCCGTCGATGCGACGCACCACGCGAGCATCCAGCCGTACATTCCTGACCCGGGTGCGATGTACAAGGTTATGATGGGGGTGTTGGGGCCGCCGATCCGGACATTTTACAAGTCGGCGCACTCGCCTACGCCCATGCTGGGCGAGTTTTTGACAAAGTTGGCCATGAACCGGTTTGATGATGAGAGGGTTGCCAAGGCGCCGGGGGCGTCGAGGTTGGGGCCTTCGTGGGTGTTGGAGAATACTGCCATTCGGAACTTGATGGGGTTGTAGGGAAGACTTGAGAATATGAGAAGGGAGTAATTAATGAGGAGGCATGATTTAGGAGTTAGGATAATGTGGAAGCCCGTGGACTGTCTTGAACATGCACAACACTGAGTACTTCCTCTCAAGTATGGGCTGGTTATGTGAGCGTATCTACTATTGAAGTATTGGGCTGAAGTACCTACTCTACTGGGTGATCTTCACATTGGATGCCTTAAGGATAAACTGTTAAGAGGGAATGAAGATTCTTGCTTTAAGACACAGTTGGAAGATGGCACATGGTGTTCAAAATGATTACCGACTTATGCCTAATTAATTCGTTCGGAGACGATGAAATATATATAACTATGAGAAAATATACAAATCGTAAATGACAAGAGCGCCCGTTTTTTACAGCAGACATGAATGTACCATCATTCCTTTCGTGACCAATCCAATGCGGTTTCCCTTCCGTTCCAAGTGATAGAGTGACCCAAAACACCTTTCTATATGCCCAATATACACCGCGAGATGAACCTATATAACCTGTACCTGCTCGTCCATTCATACCAGTTTTGTCCGTATCCTGCCCTCAGGCCCGAAGGGCAGCTTGAAGTGTCGTCACGTCAATCAACCTTAGCGTTAAAAGGGTTGGCCTCATCAAACCTGTGAGAGTATTGGCTGTGGTCGTACGGGGAGGTCACCTCGTAGTTTGGGGTCTTTCTCGAGGTATAAACCGGGTGGTAGGCGTTGCTAAACGTGGCATCAATAAGGGAACATGGGCTTGGGGAAGAACCGTTCACTCACCGAACCTCACTAGTCGGGGTGTGTCTCGAACCGACAGGAGGGAATCTGGCCCAAGGATCTTGCATTTCACTCCGATGGCGGGCTGGTGGAGATTGCCGGCCGACGCGATAACCTGGCTCTGGTCATCCATACATGGGAACATAATTCTCTGGCGGGCACGGAGGCTCGTCATGTGATGTCATGCTCAAGGTGACAACCAGGATAACCGCAGACAGCAAGAGGAGAAAAAATGCAACGATGGACGAGGAGTGAGAAGATGATGTATCACCTGACGTTGTTGAGACCAGGTCTCTGGGATGAACGCGCGGATTGAGCTTGCGGGAGGGGGACGAGCCCAGCGTGGAGCGAGGCGGTTCTGGGAGCGGGAGGCCTTTGATGCTCTCGCACTCCGGGGGAAGAGACACCGGCTTGCTAAGGTGCATGGTCAGCTACAGCGTAACCGCCGAAGAGCCAGGCTCGAAAACGAGAGGAGGACTTGCTGTCTCGGCTTCACGATAATCCCAAAAGTCTTTCTAGGCCGTCCAGTCTGTCACTTCGAGGCCCATTCTGGGAAGCTCCTGGCCGTCGAACGCCGGTAGGAGGGCGAGGATTGCGATGATCATGCCCGCGAGAAGGCAGATGGAGGCGAGGATGCTCATGGCATGGCGGACGGCTGACAGCAAAGTGAGTTTGGTTTTGGCTGTGGTTGTGGGCGCGGGGTCGCCGGAAGGAGGCATGAGGCCTCAAGGTGACGACAGAGGACGATGTGAATTTGGAAGGGCGAATTAGGAGGCCGTGTCTAATACCGACCTGGAAGTCGCAGACGGAATAAAGAGAAGAACAAAGTGAAAATGTAATGGGAGATGAGATCCCAGGAAGAGTATTATTGGGATTGAGCGAGTCACAAAACCTCCAGTTAAAGGTAAGGAATTATCGTCTCGGTATCCGTTGGCATGGGGCCTTTAAATAATGCTGCCAGGCACATGGGGATGAGGGGTAGCATCATGATAGAGGGGTAAGTCATGATGGCTTGCCGACGATTGGGACTTTGCGTGGCGCAGTTCCTCTCTCAGTGAAAGGTATTTTGCATAGCCATGCTGACAGACCTTGCTTCTTGTTTGAAAACCAGGTCGACCTCAATTAGGGATTTCAGTTGTTAGCTCGAAACTTGATGAACGCTCTTTGACAGGGCGAGTTCTGATTAAAGCATCTGCTGTAAGGCTCTTTCCTATTTGATCCAGAACCGACAGGTCAGCGTGGTCAGCGGCGTGACGTCGCAGTACCAAAAGAAAGACCTGTCCAACTGGCATCAAGAGGTTACAGTACTAGCCGCTTGTACCCGGCTACTATTTGAACGATTAGTATTGCTAACTTAGTTAACTAGTTATACAGAGTATGTTTCGTCATTTTGGAACAGCCTGGTTAACTGTCGAAGAACGCTAAGACCTCCTCAACGCAGAAACCCGACGGCCCGAGATCCACAAAGAGTCGGTCAGGTCAGCCCTGGAGCAAGAAAAACACCAACAGCTTTAAAGGCTGCGTGCAAATAGACCTCTTACAATAGCCTCCTTCTCTTCCCTTATCTTTTCCTTGGCAACCTCCAGCAGCCTCTGCAGATGGAGTAGCCTCTATTATAGGCAGCTTCGACAGGTAGCACCTTGTATAGTACCTTTTGCAGCACCTTCTTTGAAACCAGCCACTCCCATCCTGCCAGGTCGATGATTAAGGACGGGATGTGGTCAAATTTAAGCTGTCCCTTAAATATCTGGATTCGTAGCCCAGAGATAAATATTTTGGGTCTTTCATGAGCCTTCTGGTGCAGTTGGGCACTCGGCTCCAAATGCGCAAGAGGTCCTCCTCTACATGTTGTACTGTATGTTAAGTTGCTCTTAATCGAAAAGGATGGCCGGTTGCCTCTTCGTGGATGGATTGTGTGGTGGGGAAATCTGTTTGTGGCTTGCTGCGGGCTTCTTGGGCGCGAGAAACAAGTTTTAGCAGCCCCTTGGTGAGGTGGACGGAGAGTGGCGGATTGCTCCATTTGTCAAGTTTTTGGGATGGGCATGCATCACCAAGTAGGTACTTAGTAAAGGTCGCATCTTTGGGAGCCCTCACAGTTTTGAACGTGTCTGAGTGGACAATGTACCAATGGTTCGTTCAGAAATGATGACATATCTCCGTAACTAGACATTAGGAAATAAATAGACTACAAGTACATAGAGACTGGTTCTAGACCAAGTATCGGCGCACTGCACCGTCCTCTCGCTACAAACTCAAAAACTAAGAAACATCCCCATATCAATCAGTCGACCTAAAAGCAAACAAGGTGGAACCCGTCCAGCTATTCGTACCTGTTGAAGAGTGGGCTGCGGCTGTCCGTATAGTATTGGGAGGCTACCTCGCGGTTTGTGCCTAACATTGAAGAACAGTTGTGGCAGCGACAGACTTTGCTGGACGTGACGTTCGTTACTAAAGAAGCAGGGGTTTGGGGAGAGAATCTATCCACCACTCACCAAGCACCGACAGTCGGGGTGTGTCTCGGACCCATAGAAGAGAATCGAGCCCGAGGCACGTACTTCCCATTCGACGGGCGGGTTGATCGAGAACGCTCGCGGATGCGATCGCCCACAGTTGGTCGACGACCAGCGATATGAGTCGTAGTTCGGGTGCGAGACCGCCGGGGGTTTATTTCTTTCTCCTCTGTTTGGGGAGACTTGCCATCCGACGTCACTCTCAGGAGGATGGCCAACACGACCATAGATAGCAAGAGGAGATTTGTTCTGGAGATTCGCGGGAAACGAGAAGGCGACGATGGCTCATATGGGGGTTTTGGGGCAAAATCTCTTTGATGGGTGCGCGGGCTGACGTGATGGGAGCCGGAAGAGCCTAGTCCCAAGTGAGGTGGCGGCGGGAACGGGATGTCTTGAATGCTTTCGCACTCCTTGGAAGAGAAGCCGGCGTCCTAACCGTATGGTTAGTGAGGGGAGCCCACAAGAGGCCAGATTAAATACCCTTCGGGTTTGGCAGTGATCCAAGTAGTCCTTGTGAGCGGTCCAATAAGTGACCTCCAGTCCCTTTCTGGAAACATCCTGCCCATCAAACGCCGGGAAGAGAGCGACGGTCGCGACAACGACGCCGGCAAGGGTGCAGAAGAAGACAAGCAGAGCCATGCCGTGGCGGAAAGAACCCCCCCGGGCTAGTCTGGCCTCGGCCTCATTTGTAGGTCTCGGTTCTTCTTCGAAACGAGGCTGGCGCGAGGGGGACAGGATAAGATCCATGTTGTAGATCTGGATCACGAATGATGGGGGTGGACGGCCGTCTCTTAGGTCCAAGATGTATCTGAGATCTTGATAGAATTGGTTTATAAATGAAACAAGACGGCGAAAACGTGATGCAAGTAGGATAAGGAGCGGGAGAAAGGGGCGTTGGGGTGAAGAATGGAAGAGAGTGATGTCGAGATTGGACGCACCACCGCGACTACTTATGCTATATCCAATAATGTAGATGTGTGTAGGTTGTTCCAAAAGAAGGCGAGCAGCCCGGGAAGGCTACAAAAGAATATATCCGACGTCCGTACCAAAATAGAAGATTCGTCAGCCACATCAGTGTGCTCAGTTTTGGATCCAGGAGTGTTTCAACATGAACTCCGGTGACCTTTTTGATGGTTGATCTAAAGTTCCCCTCGGCCCGTTCGCCCTTTTCCCTCTTCCAGTCAAACCAAGATACCTCTCTTGGCATTTTCTCTGCCTACGGAAACGATGTACTGCAAGTACTACCACGGTAAGAGCGAGTGCACCCGTCCTACTTGGGTGATGGTGGGGATCGGGGCCGCGCAGCGAATATGCAGGTCATATCCCCTCGCCAGCCTAAAGATTCTCCGGCGGCTTGGAAACAAGTGGGCGCTAATAAGAATTACCGGGATTTATCTCTGACCCCAAAATCTCATGCTTAACACATCCATGTCGCGTGCATGATAGGCCATGTACCCCCAAGCGCTTCTGTTGCCCTCGTCGCGCTCTTGCCAGGACGTCAAGGATCAGCCCCTGGAAGAGTCGGCTTCCGAAGGGAATACAGGATCAAAACAATGGAACCAGGCCACTCGTATCCCAACTGTCGTCACTATTGAAGTCGGTTGAGTGTGAGTTCCATGCTTCATAGAGCCCTAAGAAGCCATGCCAGGTGCGAGCTGTCCCCCCCGCGGCTGTTGTTCTCTCGGGTTTTGATCGTTGCGGGCGCTTAATCGCACCGTAACGTCTCAGAGACAGTGAGCTATCGCCTGATGATAGGCTACAAGGGGAGAGTAGAGAATCTGATTCTTTTGACGTGAGAGTGGTAGTTGGGGGCGGCTGGAGTGGCGCATTGGGCCCAGCCGCTTTGGTGGTGGTGGTGGACTGGACGTGGTGAAAGCCGTCGCCGGGAAGATGTCCTGTGCCAGGCGCTGGTGACAAGTCAATAAGTTCCATTGGGATGACAAGCAGCCTGCATATATCACGGGGGCTGAAAGGACGGCTTAAGGGGGCAGTGCTTGCCAAAGCCGCGAGCGGAGGGTTTCTGCCAGATCATCCCGTAGCGCAGCATCGCAGCTGTCAAACCGCGAGGACCAGCCGCGGGTCATTTTGAATCTGGTATTCTTGGGTGACATGCCCGCCGGCATCTTGCCGCCGAAGTCTACAACACCAAACTCACGATCATGTACATTTTGGAACGGAGACAGACGGTCGGAATTGGGATTCGCCCAGGAGTTCACATTGTTTCATGCCGTCTCGTGAGCATCTAGATAAAACAAAACAAAGGGATAATGCAGCCCATGTGCCCATTTGTCACATTGATTCCATTCCCTACCCTACCCAGATATCCCACCTACCCACCAATGGCTATCTGCTGTCGTGCCGCCGTGTCGTGCCGGAACCAATCGGGTCGTTGTCAAGCGGGAAGTCACTCCGCGGGAAGGCCGACTATTCGCACGAAAATGCGGCAAGTCTTCGGCGAGCCTGCGAGGTCTTCGCGACGCTATTGTGATACATAAAGGCTAGACAAGAGCACAAAAAAAAAAAAAAAAAAAAAAAAGGAGCGCGAAGTAAAGGACATGATCGTCAAGATATGAGGCTCCCGTCATCCCCGCTTCTCTGACAGGTCCCGCGGGATGGCGCCGATTTGGCGTGTAAGGGTCCAGGTGGAGCAGTGGAGTGACGTGCCGTCCCCTGCTCGCAAGAACTCGCCCGAGGTTACCTATTATCACTTTGGTACACACGTTTGTTCGAGAGAGTGCACGCACAACGACGAGTTCGACCAGTAGGAGTACTATACGAGAAAAACCGATTGGATGGGCTTACCAGCTCAGACACGTTATGCGCGGCTGTCACCAAAGCCCATTTGTCCTGGACTTGTTGAGCGCTATGAAGGGTAGCAGCAGGCAGAGCGGCGAGTCCGGCTGTCAGCAGCACGTCAGCGAGAGTGAACAATTCTGCACGAGCAACCTATGAGGGCAAACGCGTGCTAGCGCCCACTGGCTATGGGTGGGCGATTCGTGGAAGACGGGAACGGAACCAGGGATGCGTTGGGTCTCGGTTCAGGGACATATGAAACCATGCAACTCACTCTCCTCCTCTGCGATATAGAGACGACCCCTGTCTACGAGAAAGTCAGGGCCTTTTTTGGTTTCTTGCTGTTTTTGTGATGGGGCATTAATGAAAGGGGGGAGAAATATTAATAGAGAATAAGTAAGGTATAGTTACGTAGTTATTGTGTAAATTTAAATACAATTCTGCTGTAACTCCTCATTACCCAAGGTAGACAGGGCTGGCTGCTCCAGCCTCTAACGTTTATACGTATCCCGTCATTCCCGGCGCTTCCAGACGTGCTATGAGCTGGAGTGCGTCTTAAGTTGAGGCCGTCTGTATCAACTCTCCAGTTCAGGCCCCTTTGCCCTCTTCATGTTTCTGTCACAAAGAATCATGTACCAACGGAGAGTCGTACTTCTGCTAACGTACGTATTTCGTTTCTCAGATTCCAATGCATCCGATTTACCGACGTGGGCAGTGGCGTATGCCGCTTGTCTGACATTTTGGAAGGCAGGGAAGCACTATATCGTCAGATTACTCACGACTCATCCATTTTTGTATTCTCTATAAACGACTGTGGATACACGAGCCACTGCTGCCAGTATTTCCCAACATATCCAGCGATGCCGCGGATCAGAAACTCGCCGGCATCGCGAAATATCCAAAAGTCGCGACACCAATGAATCAGCACGGCGTAGTGCGCCACGATGACGAGGGCCTCGGGCTGTCGCTGCTCGGCCAGGTCCATGAACAGAGGATTTACCCGGGCGGCAAAGGACATGGGCGCCGACGACTTGTGGCGCGTCGTGGCCGCGACGTGGTGATAGATGGCAAAGGCGGTGCGGAGGATGTGGATGGTCTTGCGACAGGCATCCGCCGCCGTCGCGCTCAGGTCGCTCTTGTCGAGCATGTCGTCGAGGCCGTCGCATTCCGTGCCCTTTTGGATGAGAGCCTCCAGGTCCTCCCCGCGGGGAAGGTGCTTCTGCGCGGCCGTGACGGTGGAAGCTTGGAGGATGGACCACGACCGGTTGGTGATGACGCTGACGCCGCTGTGCAGCCGGAGATAGGCTACGAAGCGGTCCAAGAAGGCGGTAAAGTTGTCGCGGTGGCTGCGCAGGACATCGTACATGACGGTCGTGCCGATTATCGAGGAGAATAGAAACATGGGGAGACAGGTTTCTGGGAGAACCTCCTCCTTGGCCTCGTTGAAGAGCATCAGGCCGCGCGTCTGCAGTTGCATGGCCTGTTGGCGACAAGACGCCGCCTGCTCTGGGTTGAGCTCGGAGAGATGGAGGGCGGCCAGGGAGAGAACCACGTCCATCAGGTACGGGGCGGTCCAGGCGGTGTCGATGACTTCCTTGACGACGGGTTGGAAGAGGGGTTCCGGCTCTCCAAAGGGGAGATATGATTCCTCGGCGTGGTGGAGCAGGGCCATCTGCTCGCGGGTGATGGGCCAGCCGCTGATCAACAGAGGTTCTCCGTCAGTGGCATCGTGCATGATGAAGTCGTTGAGGGCCTCCGCGATGGCAGGTACCGGTTCCGAGGTGTCGTCGGTGACCTCACTGGCTCCGGCCGGAGTAGACGCGTGGTCCTTGTCGGCATCGGGGAGCGGTAGAATGGAGGCATTCTGGGAGGCATTCTGGGAGGCATTCGGGGCGACGGCGTCCTTATAGACGCAAGCGCGACTCGTCTTGGCGCATCGCAGACAGGTTGGGCGGGCCTCGTCGCACTTTACATGGCGGCGCTTGCATTCGTGGCATCCCCCCCGCGATTTGCGGTGGGCTCGTCGCAGGCGGGCGCGGTCGTCGTCTGGTGATGGAGCTACTGCTGAGCGATGGCGCCGCCGACCTGGCATCTTAGGGGCGTGAGTGCGGGGTTCTCATGGGAGCGATGATGCATCGTATCGCGAATCTGGAGATGGAGAGAGCTTGGTGAATGTTGCCTTGCGAAGGAGACGGGCCGATCATGGGAGCGTTGGGTGGTGACGGCCGGCAGATGGATTGGACCCACAAATGGATAAAGATGACGCAAGCGTTTGAATTGGCTTCCAATCTGTAGTCTATTTCGTTGCTTCCGCTGCCTAAACACCTGTCTGATATCTAAATTTGTAATGACAACCGTGGTTGATATGTTGAGGCCGCGAACATGAGAGCTTAGGAGGTGTTCACAAAGATAACGCCAAGAATAGAGCCCGAAGCACTAAGAACCCAACTGGTAGCAAGTTAAGGCGGCAGTTACATACTCTGGAGCATTCGGCACTTGGCACGGAAAGGGTATGCTCGGCAACTGAGCTGGTCGGCCATCATTAGAGGAAGGACGATTCGTTCAGCTTGTATGTCAAGTTGATCAATCGAAAACAGGGCACGTATCGTAGGACCTTGACGTGTGGCCTAGACTTCACCATAGACTCGTCAATGTTCCTGTCATAGGCGAATGTTGAGTCTATCTGAAACGAGGGAGGCGGAAGAAAGCCCAATATTCGGTGAAGGGATGCTGTAGTTAGCTCTTGCTGTCTATCTGATCGCCAAGAAGACAAAGATCGAAGTGCAGAGCAAGCCCCCAGTCGGTGCCATTCTCGCCTCGTCGTCTTACTCCGGACCGTCGGTACATGTAGGCAACTACATTACTGCAGATCGATCCAGACGGCTGTTCGACATATTACACAGTTTTGGTATCACGTATAACCAACTTAGTTTCGGTAGGGCTGGAAACGAGAATTGTTGGGAATTGTCGCAAGAGGCGAGGTCTGCATGGTCCAGACATATAGCGCGTGAGGTCGACCGAACAGCTGGTAAATCAGCTCGAGCACCTGGTAACTCAGCTTGAACACAAAGGGTTCTGGATCGTCCTATTGTAGTCAATTGGTGGATAGATTACAAATGTTACTGGGTGAGGTCTGTTGTACGTATGTATGCAAAACGTTGTGCATGTGTGTTGTGTCTTGGCTGTGATGCATGACCGAGCTGGGCCGCACTCGCACGCTTGAATGTCGACTGAGGAGACATCATGATCGAGATGGTGGAGGCCAAATGGGAAACTGCGAGTTGAAGATGCAACTTGAACATGCATGGAGTAGAATATTTAAACAGTCCAATATCCTCAACCAACAAACTCACCAACACCTCAAACCACTCTCTCAGTCCACCATCTTACTCACCCATCCACAATGCTCCCCTCAACCTGTCTCATCCCCCTCCTCCTCCATCTAACCAACGCCGCCCTCAAAGAACCCTGCTTCGGCACAAACGACGTCGCCGGCGTCTGCCTCCCCCTCGCAAACTGCACCGACGCCGAGGGAACCCTCTCGTACAACCCCCTCTGTAGCACCCCCGACGACCAAACTTCCGACATCAGGTGCTGTACCCAACCCCAATGCAGTCTCGATATCGGCGGGCCCTTCTTCTCCCCCCACCGACGCCGCTCCTCCTCCTCCCCTGGCCAACCCAACTGTCGCTGGACGTCCGACTGCACCGGCACCTCTGTCGAGGGCGCGTGCGAGGGCCCCGTGCAGATGCAGTGCTGCAGCGTCGGCGGCTCCGGCTTCGGCGGGTACGCGGCGCCGACCGTCCCGGGGCGTCCGTGTTCGGCGACGGCGGTCGCGGGGGTGAAGAGGATCGTGAGGGCGTTTCCCGGACGAGTGAGGGAGGTTTTGTGTGCGAGGAACTGTGCGTGTCCGGGGACGTCGGATCACTGCTGTGGGTTGGCGACGGATCTGATGATTTCCGACCAGACTGGTGTAAGTTCTCTGTTCCTCGCATGGGGGTAGGGCGTCTAACGGTGACAGCTTGCTACTCTTTCTGGTCGGGACATTGCGGAATGGATCATGAGAAACCGCAACGCGCTCGGCCTCAAGTACGTCGTCTACGGGCAGAAGATCTGGAGCCCGTGGCAGGACGAGGTGACGCGCTGGGCCAACTGGCGCGTCATGGATGACCGTGGCTCTATAACTGCGAACTACTGGTGAGTCCACATCAACATGAAGGCGTTCAATGGAAAAGTTGACCGTCTTATAGGGATCAAGTTCACGTCTCTTACACAGGATGAAGAGGAACGCAGAGTTGACTCTAACGAATCATGTAAACGTCGTGGCAGAAGACCGGCTGCTGGGATAAATAGTTTTGCATGTCTTTTCACCTTGTTCCTTTCTAAAATACAAGATGAATGGCTTCTTCCGGGTATTCAAGCCCATTATCCTGATATCTCCATGAACTCCAAGACGATGCCTCTCATAATGCCCGACCGATATTTGAGCTCCTAAATCCACAGACCTCCTAAACCATGGAGCTCCCAGCATACCATGATGTGCAAATTATGCCGCAAACGCCTCGCTCACAATCTCGCCCTCGTCCGGCGTCACTACTAGCTCTAGCAGCTCGTGCGCAGCCTCGACTGTATCCTCCCCAATGCCAGACTCCATGACGAGGTCCTCCTCAGCAAATGTGAGTCGCCCGAGCGCGAGGAGATATCGCTGGCTCCCGCCGTGAGACATGGAGAGTTTTTGGTTGATGTTTGCTAGGTTGGACGTATAAGGCCCCGTCACGAGCGTGTGGATCAGTAGAACGCAAGACGAAATGATGCGACAGAGTTCGCTGGAAGCATCGGACGCTGGGCTTTTTGCTGGACCGCACTTTTTGGATAGGTCGGGGAGAATGTTGGACGGGATAGGTTGGTCGTAGAGATCGTCAATCGACGTGCCGAGGCAATTGACTAGGCGTGGAAGAGTCGTGTTGTGGGTTGCCAGTTGCATCGCACCGAATGGATATCGCGCAAACGCGACGAGAGTGCGAAGGACTGCGAGTTGCAGAGTGCGCTTCTCTGTCGGCGTTTTCGCTGAAGGAGAACATTCCGTCAATTTCATCGCAACCTTGTCAATGAAAAGCTGGGCAACAAAAGGGGGATCCTTCTCGTCCGTGATGGGGCCGATTGAGTCTGGGAGCGAGGACGTGGCCAACAAGTCTAGTGTACTGAGAATATCCGACAGTTCC
The DNA here is from genome assembly GCA_911649645.1 of Thelonectria discophora. Taxonomy (NCBI): domain Eukaryota; kingdom Fungi; phylum Ascomycota; class Sordariomycetes; order Hypocreales; family Nectriaceae; genus Thelonectria; species Thelonectria discophora. The sequence goes on from CAJVRK010000012.1 coordinate 4,524,260, forward strand.
TGCTTTGGTGTGAGGAGGATAGAGGGTGTGTCGAGAGTGATGTGTCTCCAGAAGTAGGCTGCCTTATTTTCGATTCCAGCCTCGGCCTCCGATATTGACGTTGAACAGGTCAACGAGGCAACGTACAAGAGAGACAGTATATCAGGTATGTTGATGTGCGTAGTCAATGCCTTGAACTGTGCATTCTTGGCTTGTTCCGCTGCTGGAAGACGGTGTCGATGTTCTGCGAGATTATATATCGTGGCCTGCGCAACAGGTGCGAGATCCGTGACAATCAACGGTGCCACCTCAGTCGCTTGCAGCTGAAAGGTAAAGGCAACCAAAGCTACGAGGTACTTGATGGGCTCCCAATACTGCTCCTCTAGACTCCGCGCCCAAAGATCTATGACAAGATGCGAAAAGTCCACCAGTAGCTGAATAGGGCGCCGCGAGTCTCCAATCACAGGGAGTCTTTTGAAGATGTACGCGACCAGCGACGTGCTTGGGTCGGACGGAAAGGAGAACCGGGACAAAACCTCAAAGGTTGGAGGATGTCCTGGGACCGGCGTGTGATCCAGCACCAATTGCAAGAACTGGAGCCGTTAGCTTGGAAACTCATGTGTATGGTCATGATGCGAACCTCAAAAGGAAGACCCGGCGTTGGAGCAACGATAATAGGGGGAGGCGCGGGTTGGGGCTCGGGATCCTGATCCATAGCGTCAAAGTCGCCCATGTGCGTTTCCAGTTTGGAGATGGGACTGTCGACGATGGGTCGCTTCCGTTTGCCCTTGCTCGGTGTTCGCTCTCCCACGTTCACAGCCACCGAAGCACCATTTCTGCTTCGTCCTTGGCCTTTGCTAGGACTCAAGACGATCTCCATTTCGTCAAACCCGTCGGCGACTCGCCATGACTTGGTTGACTTTCGGGGCGTTGTCGTCCCAGCTGCACCAGCATCTTTCCTGCGAGCGCGGTCATTAACCTCTTTTATGTCTCTCTGCAGGAATTGAAGCTCGGTGTTGGCGTTCTTTTCCGCGGCTTTCGCAGCCTCGGCGATCCGCTCTTGCTTGCTGAGCTGTTCAGCGTTGATCTTCTTCAGGCGGGCGACCTCGCTGTCGTGCTGCTGCTGGGCTTTGGTGGAATTTGTTCGGATAATGGAAGCCTCGCCTCGGGCAGCATTGAGGTCCTTTTCGAGGACCCGCACTCTCTGTTGAAGAGCAAAGATGACATCGCCAGGCTTGCCTTGAGCCTGAGAGGGCGTGAATTGGTTCTGAGGGATCGGTGGGCGAATGAACTGGCTTCCCTGGGGCCGATGAAAATTCGACGATTGAGTCTGGAATTGTTGGGATGTGTATAAAGGTTGCGCTGCGTTTGCATTTTGGTGTTGAGTGAGTGGCTGTCCAGCGGGACGCCTTTTGGATGGGTCGATGGTGGGATTCCATCGAGGGTTCGGAGGGGGAATAGATCGTCGAGATTCTTGGTATTGGTTCTGTTGGGATAGTTGCTGGAGAGTGTTGTCGACGACTGGTCGGCCTATCGGCTCTCTAGCATTATTGGTCACTTCGGTGGTGTCGAGGTCATCGTCTTCGATCCAGATGGCGTCTGGATAATTCGAGTCGGGCTGTTGTGATGACTTTCGCGGGGCTTGAGTGAGTTGGATGGCATTGTTTTCGAGGGCCTGGAGAGCGTTGTCGGGGAGGTCGTCGAGGCCATCATCGGAAAATTCATCGAGATCCATATTCTGTATCCATGGAGGGGTGGAAGAGCAGCTCCATCGACCACAGCGACATCAAGTAATTGTTGCGGCTGGCTCATGACACTGAATCGCGAAGACCAAGCAGGGGTTGAGAAACGCGTCGCGAGGTCACGTGCTTCATCAGTACCTGTCTGAGTGATGTGGCTCGAGTCTGTTTGATGACTGCGCCACATGAGGATGCTAAGAAGTCTCAGTCTCTTTGAGACAAACTTTATTGAAACTTCTGTTCATTCAAGACGGTCATTTGTAATAGTAAAGCTGGTTTTTTTGACCAATCTATGCGTAGGACTTTGAAAACTCGGGACTTACTTGGCTTCCTTGGAGCCGTTAGGTTAGGAACGGTCTGAGCTGGAACTGTCGACGGATATCAATCGCCACTATGCACCAATGACTCCTTACACGTCTATCTTTGCCTCGTCGCCGCGTATCCGTTCTCCCGGCCCTACGCTTGCTTTTCTCGATAAAGTCAGCCTTCCGTCGATAGAGCTCGAGATCAGCTTCGAGTCTAGAACGTTTGGCGTTGAGCAGTTAAATGTGGCTCAGCAGTTTAAGTGGGTCACCCACATTTTCGCATTGTTCATGTCCAAGCATGTGAAAGCAGCCAGTGCGTCATCGATGGAAGCATTATCGAGCTCAAGCTTGATTTGGGGCCATGATGCAAGGTCCCGTTTGGCTTTTGGCATTAGTTGGCAGGAGATGAGAAACTTAGATGCCGTAACCGATTCTGGTGTTTTTCGTCCATGGCCGTCTTTGACGACATGTCACAAGAAGAGCACAACAGCGAGACATTGTTAGTGGGGGGATTTCTCAGTCCGGGGCATTGAGACTTGAGAGTGCCGGGATCCGCGGATGGGCAAATTACCCGTTTAGCTTGGCGTCGATGCCCACCAGCCGGGCGACCGCCTCAGACAGGACAAGATGGACACGCGACGTCACCGGTGAAGCCTGCTGGACGGTATTTTGAGAGTTGAGGGGGAGAGATATGCTCGGCGGAGTGTGGTTGGTGGCAACAACTAGAAACTCGGCGAGATATCACGATGCTTCGACTTTGCGAACCGTATCCGCTCGTTTTCCGTATCCAAGATCTCTCAACAGATCTTCGGTTTCGGTCTGGTTCCACATGGTGCTTCACAGAGAGACGCCCAACGGCGACGGGGATCTGACTTGTCCGAGTCCCACATGTAATCAGCCCCTGCGTCGATGGGAGAGTTGAAGAGAGTTGCTTGGAGTGTCTCTGAGTGATGGAGTGCCTTGAGAGGGATGAAATAAAAAGAAATGCCGGACATTCAGCCTTGTCGTTACCGGCGGCAAAGAGAAAAGAGCCCGAAATGTCATCAATGAAACATGCATCAACTCCAGGGTCCTCCTTCCACCCACAGAAGGTCCCTTCCCAAAGACACGCTATACGAATAGGTACCTAGCCACCAGTGGACAGCCCAAAAAAGAAGAATGCCGCAAGTTCAGTGGACTCCGCTCCGCTCAGGCCTGAGTGCTTCAGCCAACCGCAAGCGTCAGCACCGGCGTCAGCTTCAACGAGAAATCCACCTCGTCGTGCAGCACAGAAATCCTTCGACTTTTCACCGTCACCCAAACTGCCGCCGCACCACCCGGAAGCCGGCCTCTCTTCTGCTTCAAGCCTCTCCTTAATCCTTTTGCCAGCACCCTGTGGCCTCAAAGCGACCGCTCGAGTCGACGCCGCATCGCATCGTCGCCCGCACCGCTTCGCGTCGTCCAGCTTCTCTTTCTCCCCTAAATAATCTTCCGACGCTGCCGCAGTCGCGCGACCGCCTCCGACAAGGCTATAACCCGTGTCGCACACTCATACGACTGCGATTCCGAGCGTGCCGCAACTTTTCGCCCGAGACGAAGTGCATAAACCTCCCAAACGCGACCCGACGGCCGCATACTCCGAACACCCATCTTCACCCTCACCCACAGCCTCAGAAATGGCCAGGTCAAAGAGAGGGGTCAAGTTCCCCAACCGCAGCGCTGGCAGCCAGAACGGCTCCGATGGACGACGATCGAGCTTTAGCGACCTCAGCGACGAGGGCCAGTCCCCGAAGAAGGCCAAGGCCCAGCCTCAGCCGCCCGCCAGTCCGGTATGTTGGCGACAGCTTCACTTCACCTTCAAGTCCCGTACTGACATGGTGGCCTAGAAACCCCCAACCGCCGACGAGAAAAAGGCCGAGTACGAGAAGAAAAAGGCAAACTTTGTCACCCGCACCTTCTGGACATTTGTCATGTTCGCCCTGTTCTTCTCGGCTCTCTTCATGGGCCACATCTACATCATCTGCATCATCACCGCCGTCCAGATCATCTCCTTCAAGGAAGTCATCGCCATTGCGAACGTGCCCAGCCGTGCCCGCTCCTTGCGATCGACCAAGAGTCTCAACTGGTACTGGCTGGCGACCACCATGTACTTTCTCTACGGAGAGACTGTGATTTACTATTTCAAGCACATTGTGCTCGTGGACAAGGTCCTTTTGCCGCTTGCGACTCATCACCGATTCATCAGCTTCATTCTCTATGTTTTTGGTACGTCCCAACGTCTCCGACCATTTACTCGTTACTAATCGGCTAGGCTTCGTCTGTTTCGTTGCCTCCCTGCAGGCCGGCAACTACAAGTTCCAGTTCACCAACTTCGCCTGGACTCATATGGCGCTCTATCTGATTGTGGTACAAGCACACTTTATTATGAACAACGTCTTTGAGGGCATGATCTGGTTCTTCTTGCCCGCCTCTCTGGTCATTACGAATGATATCTTTGCTTACATCTGCGGCATTGCTTTTGGCCGCACCCAGCTCATTAAGCTCTCGCCCAAGAAGACGGTGGAGGGTTTCATTGGGGCTTGGATTACGACGGTCCTTTTTGGTGTTCTTCTTGTCAACATCATGACGCGATCCAAATACTTCATCTGCCCGGTCAACGTGAGTCTTGCATTGCAGTTTCAAAGGCTCTACTGACCACTTCAGGACCTCGGTGCCAACATTTTTACTGGCCTTCAGTGTGACCCCAACCCCGTTTTCCTCCCCAAAACCTACCACTTCCCCGAGTTGTTCTTCCTCCCTCAGAAGACCAACTGGTCCGTCACCTTTGCTCCCATGCAGCTCCATGCTCTCGTCCTGGCCACGTTTGCGTCCTTGATTGCCCCATTCGGTGGTTTCTTTGCCTCTGGTCTCAAGCGCACCTTCAAGATCAAGGACTTTGGCGACTCGATCCCCGGCCACGGCGGCATCACCGACCGCATGGATTGCCAGTTCATCATGGGCTTCTTCGCCTACATGTATTACCACACCTTCATTGCGATCCACAAGGTCAACCTGGGGACTGTTCTCGAGACGGCCATTACCAGCTTGACTCCCGATGAGCAGGTTGAGCTTGTCAAGAGCATGGGCCACTATCTTACCAACCAGGGCATTATGCCCACAGATGTAAGTAGAAGGGTGTCGTTTCTAACGTCTGCTAATTATTCCTTCAGTTTGCCGAGTGCGTTGATAAGTTCTTGCCTGTGAGGCGGTAGAAAGATAACTCATCTTGACCATTTTCTACACCGTTAATACACGTCCGGGCTCACCTGGTGGGCACTCACTCGGTCTGGCTCGGCTTGGCTCGCGTCACATCTTGGCGTTTTCATTTTCTTGTGGTTATTCTCGGACAAAAGACGACGGTATCTGAAACGAAGCCAGATATTCAGTGGGTGGGGGGGGGGGGGGGGGGGAATGTAGGAGTAGGGATGAGCGAATGACTGATTGACGTCTCAGCGAGTAATGGAGCAGCATCGAGTATTTGTACGGGCACGGCATGATTCGACCGGGCTGAGGAGGTGGTTTATGTCTCCGAGAAGAGGAGAAAATGCACAATAAACGAAGCGAAAGATCTTGAGCCAAACTTGTTTGTGGTCTAATGAATGTTCTAATGTCAAGTGTCTCGACTGGATATTCTTTCCGCCCTTTTCCGTCCAATTATGTATCCAACACCTTCACCGCACTCATCAGAGACAGATTCTTCGGCTCAAGCCACGAATGCTCCCAGGTTGAAGACCTCAAGAGCTATCCTCTCGCTTCCACCCCCCCTCAGCCTCGAAAATGTCCCCAACAGCCTTGCCAACCTTGAGTAGGTGCCGATCCCGATAGCGCGGCGCAACCAGCGACAACCCGATGGGCATGTCGTTTGTGCCCCGGAAGCCCGGCACGTTTAGCACGGGGTTGTGCAGGGCCGTCCACATGCTGCAGAAGGCGTGGCTCCCCGTGCTCGTGAGTCCCACGGGCGCCTCGTCGGGCACCGACGGCGTCACGAGCGCGGCGTACCGGCCGGCCACGGCGTCCATGCGCGGGCGCAGTGAGGAGATGCCGTCCACGGCGGCAAGGTGTTGCTTGCGCGTCGGCGGGGAGGGGTTCTCAACGTGCGAGACCAAAAGGGGGTGCATGGCGGTTTTGTCGACGCGGTATTCCGGGAGGAAGGTCGTGCGGCCTTCGGCGAGGAGGACCACGTGGTGCCATTCTTCCAGCTTGGAAAACTCGGCGTCGAGGTCGACGTCTTCGACGATGGCGCCGTGGGCTCGGAGCAGGGACGCTGCATGGGCGAGGGCGGCTTGGGTTCCCGCGCCGGCTTGCGGCCACACGCTGGTCTTGCATATCCCGAAGAGTGCGCCCGCGATGCCCCCGAACGGGACTACCTCGTCATCTTGCTGCTCGTCCTGCTCAAAGGCGAAGACGTCGGCGAGCAGCTGCAGGTCGTCGACGCACCGCGCGTACAGGCCCAGCGTGTCCAGCGTCAACGCGTACACCTTTGCGCCCTCGCGCGAGACGGCGTTCCACGTGGGCTTGAAGCCGTACACGCCGTTGAAGCTGGCCGGCCGGATCGTCGACCCGCCCGTCTGCGTGCCCAGCGCGAGCGGGACCTGGAAGTCGGCCACGGCGGCCCCGGACCCGGCCGACGAGCCCCCCGGGGTTCGGGTGTCGTCGTGCGGGTTGCGCGTCTTGGTGCCCACGTGGATGGCCGCGAACTCGGTCGTCGTGGTCTTGCCGAATATGAGCGCCCCAGCCTGCCGGAGGATGCGCACGGCCGCGGCGTCGACGACGGGAAAACTGTCCTTGTACAGGGGGGAGGAGTGCTGCGTGGGCATGTCGCGCGTGTAGATGACGTCCTTAACGGCGATGGGGAGGCCGTGGAGGGGGCCGCGAAGGGAGGAAGGGAGGGAGTCGAGGTGGTGGGCTTGGGAGGCGATGGTGGAGGTGTCGAGGTGTGCCCAGGCTTGCACGGAGGAGTCGCGGGCGTGGATGCGGGAGAGGAGGGATTGGGTGTAGGTGGTGACGGTGAGGGCGTCGGAGCGCATCAGGGCGAGGGCTTCCGAGGCGGTGAGGCGCCAGAGGGGGGTTTTGGTAGGTTCCATGGTGGTTGGTGATGAGTCTTGTGAGATGGGTTTTGTGAGATGAGTCTTGTGAGTTGAGTCGTTGGTGAGAGCTGGTCATGGAACTGAGCGAGACTTGAACCATTTATACCGGCGGACACCCATCGACGAGAGCAAATTCCCTTCACTTGTGGCACATCGCGATCGGGAAAGAAGCCATCTCTCCCTCTCATCGAGACTCAACTCCCGTCCCCGTGGCGAGGTGGCCAAAAGGCGGTGATGGCCCAGATCCCAGCCATAGAGGTCAAACCGATCTGAGAGGGCGAGCCCTCAAGGTCGCCTATACAGGAGGGTATATCAAGAACAGCTAAAGTAGGCGAGCCATCCGGCGGGTGAGCGCAGCAGTCCCCCTCTGTGGCAGCGGCGTGGGTAAACGAGTATGTCGGTTCTGTGGGAACCCGTCGGGAAACTGACGTGGACTGCTGGTTTACCTCTGGGAGAGGACTAGGATCCGGTAGGAGTGAGGACTAATGCACCCATCCGAGCCAGGCGAGAGGTTGTTCGGAGTTGTTGATAGAGACTGACGCTTTGTGGAGGGGCCAGACAAGCATTGCGGCGGTGAGGGCGGGTCGGTTGAGTCAGAAGAGGTGAGAGGAGATGCAAGACAAGATGCAGGGAGTCATTGAAGAGATGTGTGATAGGGTTGCGATATAAGGGGGCGAGTATGACGAGGCGACTCTAGCAACGCCAATGGAAGAGATGCAGAATGCACAACATTCGTCCCGTTATCTGGCGAGGTCACCATCTCCGATTGGAGATGGAACGACATTCCCTAGTCGACTTGATACACTGGTACCGAGATGTCCACATGGCTAATGGGGTGTGGTGTGGCTATTCCCATGCAAAGATGTGATGAGTTTCGGCCCGTTCCAAGCGAGGAGGGTCTTTAACGTACAAGAGGGGCCGAATAAAAGCAGTTAGATGGAATGAAGTCCGACAGGCATCTCATACACGTGTGCAAGGGCAAGTGAACAGTGGCAGAGAAAAATATGAAGGTTCTAGCCGAGATGAAGTAGATGCAGCTGTTCGTTGTCTGTGTGCAGGTGTGCCATGTCACGGGATGCCTCACACCCGATTTCAGTCAGGCAACATCGTATTGCCCTAATATGTTCACATTTCTTCTCTCATTCGTTCAGAGAGTCTGGTGTTGGTTCGTTCAGAACAACTGAGCACCACCCACCGGGAAGCCGGTCTCGGATCATTGCGGCGTGGTGTTGACATTAAGATGCATGCAGGGCATTTATTGCTGCGACCTCGGTGACAGACGAGCTGAACAAGGAGCAAGACACATCCCTGCCCACCGACCGACGATTGACGACTGGGAGACGAGAGCCTCATCGTTGCCATTTCATTTGTGCACGTCAACGCCGAATGGTGACACAAAACGGTACTCTCCCCCTGCCACTGCTTGATAACGAATATTTTGAGGCCAGCGACTTGTTGCCTCTTTTGTTGATTTTTGATGTAATGAGGGTCTTGCCACGACGGAGGGGGTGAGTCGACGCGTGCATGTGCAGATATTTGTATGGGAAGCTCTTTGGAGGCATACGAGGAGTCTGTCGTGTCCATCGGCGATGCCATGGGTTTCGCTTGGTGGTAATGAAGTATTTGCCGGAGGCCGCCTGCACATGGGATTCATCATATCTCAAGTGTTCATTTTTCATACATGTCGTTACAAGGACGCGTTTCTCAAGACTTCTGCCACGCAGTGACTGCTCGTGGGATGGACGGTGATGAGGAATGTGTAGCACGGGTCAAGGTATAAAATGAGCTTGACTAAATCGAAGAGGGCTGCTTATAAGTTAAAGAAACCAGGAAATGGCTATAGAAGCAGGTTCATTGCTTTTCCAGTACAAGAGGACCGCAACGGATAGGATTGTAGATGCAAGGACATGTGCTGACCTGGAAATATGGTCCTTCTAAACGCCTGACCCTCGACACAGGGGGGCTCTACAACGAAGAATATGACGACTGAGAGTGATATGGCATTTTCAGTGTCGTGACGGATCATATTGAGCCGACTTTCACGATGCTTAATTCCCCTACAAATTCAGGCCACTTGGTCGGATAAAGTGTCGCGCCCTTGCTGCCTGCATTCCGGCGCGGGGTCATTGTCGTATCGAGGGCATAAATACGGGCTACAAGTCATTCCTCTTTCATTCTCACAAAACACTTCACTTACAACGAGCAAACAGTGCAGTCTGACAGTAAATGAAATCACAAACATGCTCTCCAAAACAACCGAAATCTACGCCACCCACGGCCTCCCCCTCCCCTGCGACATCTACGCCGCCGCCGACTACCCCCCGGACACGCCCGTCTTTCTCTACTTCCACCCGGGAGGCCTCGTCGACTGGGGACGGGACTGCATTGCCCCTTGGCTCGTTCAGGTAGCTGCCTTCAAACCCATTGATTACAATCGAATAAGAGAATAACTCAACGGCAATAGGCCTGCTGGAAGAGAAAGTGGCCGCTCATCAGTGCCGACTTTCGCCAGATGCCGCAAGTTGGCCAGCGGGGACTGGTCAAGGATGCTAAAGCGGCGTATTTGTTTGCGCGGAGATGGGGGACGAAGGAAGGAGAAGAGAGGCATGTTATTGTTGGAGGGGCCAGCGGCGGTATGCATCTTCCTCCTCCTCTGTCTTCAACAGTACCAAGATATCATCATTCGCTCACTCACTCATTCACTCACTCACTCATTCACTCATTCACCCACTCACTCACTCTCCCAGGCTTCTTCGTAGCTTCCCTCATCGCCCACCACGCCCACCCGCCACCCTCTGCCCTCTTCTCCATCTCCGGCATTGCCACCTTCCGCCATCCCTTCTTCAACTCGTCAACCCTAAACTACGCCCCCGGCTTCGACGACGTTGACATGGACCAGTTCATCTCCATGCCACTATGGCTGGGTCAAACCCCGACCAACAGCCCAACGTTGTTCGAGCTCGCCCGCCTCCTGCCCAACGGCCTCAAGAACCCAGGCTACGTGCAGCGCGAGGAAGTCGTGCGCGCCAAGCCGCACCGGGGCACCCTGTACGAGTACTACACGTACAAGAACGCCTGGCTGGATCTCGTCGGGGAGGTGGACTTGGGGTACGAGTGGGCTAGGCAGCCGGAGGAGGGGGCTGCGCGGGCAGAGGCGTGGCCGAAGACGGTGGTTTTTCACGGGGACTATGATTCGGATGTGCCGTTGGGGGTGAGTCGGTTGATGGAGGAGGCGTTGGGGGTGGACAAGGTGAAGATTGTGGTGGCGAGGGGGATGGGGCATTTGTTCGAGTTGATGTGGTACTTGGAGGAGGATGCGCCGGGGATGGAGGCCGTGAGGGAGGCCATGGGGTGTTTGGATGAGGTTGTGATGGCGAAATAGAGTTGAGAGTGTCTTCGCGGGGGCTGGTAGATGATGAATGGTATGTGCGAACTGATACTTTTCCATCTGGACAAACCTGAGCCGTCTCCTGGAACTCCCATCAAGTCAGCCTCGAGCTCGACTGGCTATAGAGGTGAGAGGGAAGGACGCAGTCATCAGTTCAGCCATGACTGCAATTAGAGAAGAGTTCAACAAGACGAACGAGACTCGAAGGGGCGAAAAGATAAGGGAGGACTTGATCGCGAGGAGCTACTCGGCCGTCATTCATCCAGAGTGCGGGAACAGGACAAACACCCGCAGATGCAACCATGCAATGAGGTGAAATGCTTGTCCATCGGTCTCCCACCGTGAAAATGGCATTCACCTGTACCACCCAGAAACAAGTTCAAGACACATCAAGTCTCTGTCCATTCTTATATCCCATCAAATTCCCCCCCACCCTCCGTAGCGGCACCCTTTGACTCCATCCCCAACTTCACGCAACCACAAGTCAATCCAACGCTACCGCTCCTCAGCCTGTTGACACGAACTGCATGGAAGCTTTCCCGTCCGCCAATGAACCAACAGGCCATGCGCTTGTGCGTGCATTAGTTTAAAGGTCCGGGAAAAATCTCAGTGCTGCCCTCGTCCCTCGTTAGCTTCAATAGGTTACTTCAGCTTTCAGCCACGTCTCGTTAGTTATCAATCTTCTATCATCTAGAGATAAGACAACCTCACCAGCTGAAAGAGCGTCGCGCGAGCCGTGAACCAATGCACTCAATAATCGCTATCTCCTTGTATGCAAGTGTCTTGGCAATGCGTTATCGCCCAGCCGCTACGTCCTTGATAATGAATGCGGTCGCCCTTGTCTTTTGCCGTGCGAACCCCAAAATGCTGCCTCCCTCTATTATATCCCAATTATCCAATTTTATGTATTGCCCCCATGTACAGTCCCCAAGGTTTGACCGACCCAGGCTTTCTAAGCTTCGCGATAGCGACTGGGCTCTCCGCTGATACTCTCCTCGTACTCCGTCAGCCGCAGCGCCTCTTCGACGTCGTTCACAAAGTGAGACGGCCCTCCCGCGAGCTCCACGATGCCGCTGCTGACCATCAGGCGCCAGACGGGGTGGTCTCGACGAGTCGGCCCCCTCGAGAAGAAAACACGCACCCCGCGATCGTGGTAGTTGCGCACAATCTCCTCCAGCACCTGCGTGCCCGAGCCGTCCATGGATATCACGCCGTGAATGTCAAAGATGACGTTGCGATTCGAATCGTGGGGACGAAGACGTGGCAGCGCTGGGTGCGCCTTTGACGTGCCGTACAGCTCCAGACGGCGCAGACGCGACTTCAGTTCACCCGTGTTGGCAAAGGTAAGAGGCTCGGGAATCTTGACGATAAGACACCCCTCGACAAACTCGAGGCTGCTGTGGTCCGACTCGGCGTTTTCGAACCGATTCGTCCCTGGGATGCGACCTAGAATCTGAATTCTCGGCCGAGTGCTGTGCTTGATGACTTGCAAGATCGAAAGACCTACGCCCAACGCCATTCCGAGGGTCAACGAGTAGAACATGGTGGCCAAGAAAATCATGGCCATGAGGCCCAGCTCGCTCCAGCCGCGAATGCGTAGGAAGAAGCCAATGTCGTGAGGTGCCTCCTCTATCAGCGACCAAGCCACGACGGAAATCATGGCAGACAGAACGGGTTTCTACAAGGTCAGTGGGCACTCCTAAACTTGAAGGACTAGACTCACCGGAAGATAGTAAAAGTATGGCAACAGAAATAGGATGGAAAATAGGGCGATGAGGCTGAGGAAAATGGAACTCATCGGACTTTTCCCTCCCGTGCTCTTATTGACCTTGCTTCTGCCATAACCGCCAAAAGCAGGAACGCTCATGAAGCATCCTCCAACCAGGTTCGCGACTCCCAGCGCAATCAGCTCACGGTTAGCGCTCAGCTGGATGCCCTGTATCGTGTCGCTGCTCCCGAGACTCTTCGCGGCAACAGATGACTCGAAGAAGCCCAGCATGGCAATCAGGAACGACGTTGACATGGCAGTTCGAATATGCGGCATGTCGTGAAGATTGAACGGCCAATGCACGGTGAAAAGGCCCCCATTGGCAGCCTTGACCTCACCGAGGATCTCGACTCCCTGGCTTTCCCAATCCAGACGCCAGCAAAGAATGGCCGAGATGACAACTACGAGGAACCGATCAGGCACATAGGCCACTCCTGGAAACCTTGGTTGCAGTTGCTTCTTCAGTTCACTGCGGCTGTCAGCTTCAACCCCAGCTTAGTTCCGAAGGGTAATTACCGGCAAATCATGATGACTGAAAAGCTGATCCCAGCAATAGCGAATGTCAGGCCGTGGACGTTGCTCAGGTTCCGAATCATAAACTCAATCTTCTCAATGGGGCTGGCATGGCTGGCACCCGTCTCACTTGCTAGGTCACTGAGACCAAACTCGGGAATCAGCTGGTCGACGGCAATGACAAAACCAATGGCACTAATGAAGCCACGCAAGAACGGTCGGCTGAGCACGCTATCCAAGAACCCCAACCTCGAAAGCCCGGCGACAAAAACCGTCGCTCCCGCCAGGCCCGTGATGACGCCGCACAGCTGCGCATGCATCAAGTCGTTCGTTTCCTTGTCCTTACCAGAATCTACGCTTCCCTTGATGACCGTACCGACGAGCAGCGAGCCGGCAGCCTCTGGGCCAACTACCATCTGCGGACACGAACCGAGTAGGGCATACACCAGAGGATTGAAGGCAAAGGCGTAGAGGCCATGGATTGCGGGGACGTGGGCGAGGTTGGAAGCTAGCGAGAGTGCCATTGGGAGGTAAAAGGAAGCCATCGTGATGGCAGCTACAATATCGCCCCGTAGGTACGACATCTTGTACTGGCGCATCCAGTTCAGGGCTGGGATATAGTATGCCAAGTACCTAGACCATGGTCAGCGAGTGGTTGAGGACGGTCGAATAATACGCACATGGACGTGGTATCCTCAAAACCAGCCTGTTCAGCCAACACTCTGCTGTGGCCCATCTTCTTCGTTCTGATCCTGTGCTTCAGCCACCTTTTCCAGTCGTCGTGTCCCACGATGGTGGTGATGGCATCGTCGAGCACTGGTATGTGTGTACCGGAACCGGCCGTGTCGCTACCGTCGTCGTCAATGCTATGCGCGGTGATGGTCGGGCTTGATGGACGCGGGCTAAAGGTGCCATGGCTACAGACACCTGGGTGAGCAGGGTGGATGCCATTTCGGCGAGAGTTCGAAGAGTCTGGTTGCCCTTGTATCAACGGCGTCGATTCGCTTGCGAAGGCGTACGAGATGGCAGCTCGAGAGGCTGGTCCGGGAGAGGTGGGCGGCGAAGGGACGGTTCCCTGATCTTCGCGATTGTCGGAGCTATCGTGTCGAGCAGAGAAAGCTTGTCGAAGGGCGCTCGGTTGGGCTGGACGGTGATCGTTGGACGAGCTGTTTCGGCTGTGAGAAGAAGCCATGATGTCGGTCAGTTGGTGGTCGAGGCTGACAATGACGTCGCGTCTCGCGTCTCGTCGTACAGATGAGACGGAGGAGAGCAGAGAGGTTATTGAACTGTCGAAGGATGCATGAATGGACGACGAGAAGAGTTTGAAGTTCGGTCGAGTTCAGGACCGAAACGCGAATAAACAAACAGATGAAACCTTGGTCAAGGCAATGGCTTTTGCCACTTTGGGCCTGTCCAACAGAGCTGCAGCCGCCACTCACTAAGCCAAGACAATCTCGGAAAAGAAAGAAATTGTTTTTGCGCAAAAGTGGCAGATATTTAGTGATTGTCAGGCATAACTGCGATGTTCCTAGCAAGCTGATGAATAACGGCCCCTCCACGTCGGAAATTTGGGGGTCCTCTAGCTCCCCGCGTGACATCAGCTTGGCCAGCCGCCCTTTGCGCTTGGAAGGAGCGTTGCAACGCTGCAGGTTAGGGGACCTTCAGGCAGTGACAGCACCTTGGCACCTTCTCTCACACACACTCGGACTTAAACCTGTGGAACGAGCGAATAACGAATAACGACCCCTAGGTTTCTCAGCGCCCGACTGCATCTCCACCCGACATCGGCCGACTGCCACACGAGAATTTCCAGCCAACGGCGTTGCAAGGCCGCATCACACGTGCGACCTTGTGTGCCACGATGACGTTCGAGCCCTGTTTCTGCACGACACTCCGGGTTTTTGTATGTGCCCATACATTACTCGTCCCGTTTGGGATCGTCGCAACCAAGTCACCGCTCTTTGGAGGTCCTTGTGGTTGATTCTCAAGTTATCCGAGGCACATGCGGTCTATCCACGCAGTTGTGCTCACATGGGAGCAAACATTTTGCCAAGATGGAGTTGCAAAGGACCAGCCTATGGAATCACAGAAGTCAAAGGCCACCAGATCACTGGTTTGTGCATCGTTCCGGACTTCGTACTTGGTCCAGGGTTGCACCAAAGCGGCCATGGTGCGGCCGTAGTGAGAAACGACAACATGGGGCACCTGCGGATAGATGAAGGATAAAAGAACTGCCACCGGACCTTGATACGTCGAGAGTGAATGGAACAGACGGTGTATCGAATAACCGCACCATGCCACATTCTTCAACCTTGGTATCTTGCTAGTTCTCTCCCGACTGATACCTAGTCCGCATGGCCGTCGAGATGATTGGAGATATCGGTGGCAAGTCTAAGCTGGAGATGTCTACCTACTATACCAATCAGCCTCGTAACTCGACGACCAAGTGTTGATGAATTACTGGCATCAACAGGCATCCAATTTGTTCTTCTATTATCCGACTATGCCGGTTGAACCCCTGATGAGTCCTTCCCGTGAATGCTCCTGGTGCATGCGGGGTTGTTTGTGCAACGCTGCAGGCAGGAGCAAACGCGCATGGGCACACGCTCCTTCCAGGTATGTAAGTTGAACAGCCGAGTCGTATCTGTTTCTCCTTTCTTCCCGCATCCTGACTTGTTTTCTTTCTTCCATTCAATCCCGTTGCAGCTATAGCCAACACCCTGTGGCCACAACCCCATCGACATGGTCAATCGCATGGGCCTCGCGTTTATCCTCTGCGGCGACGATGACGATGACGACGGCGGCTACGATAGCCGCAGCGGAAGCCGCGGCGATCGAGGCGGTCCACATGGAGAAGACACGCCTATTTGTCACGACGAGCCACGGCCCGATCCTTCCAAGTACAATGGTGGAATCATCCTGACCCAGTTGCCCATCGAGGTTCTATATCACATCTTTAAGTGGTTGTCCTTGATCGACGTGCTCGAAATCCCTCGGGTGTCTTCATTTCTGCGTGCTGCTTTCAAGAATAACCCGACTTTCTACCGTGATGTCTACCTACACAATCTGGTCAGTCTTCTGGGGTACGAGATTGCTGGCATATGTGCTCATCGACACAAGGATGTCCCCAGAGAGTTCAACCTGGACTGGGAAACCGAGGTGAAAAACCTCGCCCGTTTCGAGATTGCCTGCCTTCGACGCAACTCTGCTCAAGATGTAAGCACATGCCGCATCCTTTAGTCGTCGGTGTTAACTTGAAAGCTCGACCTTCTTTTCGTATACAATCACATCACTAGCCTGCTCCGAAATGCCAGGTCCGATGATCCGGACGACGTTAACCCCCCCCCGGCCCAACGAGAAGCTGCATCTCGCAATTTGAACTTCTTGAGGCGTCTCCTCGAGTTGGATCCTTCTATTACCAGCTTCATGCAGCAGTCTTCCCTCTTTGAACGAGTCCACGATAAATCTGTTTTGTCATTTCTCGACACAGCCACCCGAGACCTCGATCCTACCCATATCACGAAGCAACAAAGCGCCAAGTTGCACGTGCTGTGCGGGAGGCCGATATTCCACTGGCGGGATATGAGATGGGCGCGGACTTATCCCTTTGCATGCTCAAAGGTTTATGACATGCGTCATTATAACGCGGCAACCAAGTTTGGCCCATTTCTGCTCGACGGGTCGGGGTTCATCGACTGGGAGATGCTTGAGGCTATACTTGTTAGCCTTGGTTCATCTTGCCCGGAAGAATGGCGAGAAATACCCCGCTGTTCGTGGGAAACACCTTTCCACGGTGCGTGGTCGAATAGCATCCGGCTCGTCCCAACATATTTCGACTGCTTGTCCCTTGAGGCAAGGGACCCTTATGGAGTGGCCGGTAGATGGCAGCGGGTCTGTAACCAACAATTTCCTTCGTCATTCAGATTCTTGTAGCACAGGCTAACTGTGGAAGTGCGTAGACATTTTGCTTTGTGGATCTCTGGGACTATGGTGAGTTCAATCACATAAGGGAAATGCACCTAGATGATCTTGAGATGGCATCATTCTACCCCGTGGAAGTACCAATGCCTCGTATGGCTCTCGACTTGCCAGGCTTCTTCCGCCACTGCTTCATGGTGCTAAAAATCACATCCATCGATCCACCGGGAGAAGAAGACGGGCAGGACCTCCCGGTTGTCTCTTTTGATGGTCGCATCGAAAAGGGCAACGCGATCCACTCGGCCGAGCCCTTTTCCGATGTCTTCTTTCGAGGTACGACGCTCTTTTGCGCCATTGGTTTCGGAATGCTTGTGCTGATCGAAACCGCGGTTAGGCACCGTCCGCTTGACGCGGGAAAACGAAGTTCGCTGGACCACGGGCATTGTTCCCGGCGGGCAGACACGCTGGGGAAGCGAAGGTGTCCAGATTGGCGGGGTTCGGTCTGCACGAGGTGTGGTAGGAACCTGGTTTCCTAGGTAAGCTGAGTGTCTGGATGGTGCTGTGTGCTCACTGACTGACTGTTCTTTCCTCTAGTAACAAGGTCTTGCGTGATCCATGCGGGCCAATGTGTTATTGGAAGATATCCGATTCTACAGATTAGGACTGGGTTCTTGTTGAAATGTTGGAGGGATTTGACATAGATGTAAGTTTCCTACATCCAGCCGTCCTCGGGCGGTTCTTACAAGAATAGGTGACGGTTTGATGTACGATGGGGCCCGGACTGGGTAAAACGTATAGAATTGTAACTTCTTTTGATGGATCAAGATGCGAGAGGGAATTTGGTATGGAAAAGTGTTTTGCGTCAGGGCTGCTCAATAATACAAGATTGTTCTATTTTATCCTACACCTGCTCATTCACGAACAAGCCCGCCATGCCCTGTCCAGTACCAATGCACATGCTCGTCAACAGGATCTTCTTCTTGGTCCGTCTCAGCTCGCTCAAGCCCGTGACGATCTGCCTCACACCCGTGGCACCAAGCGGGTGACCCAGGGCGATGGCTCCGCCGCGGGGGTTCATCTTGAGCGAGTCGAGGCCCAGCTTGTCCTTACAGTAGACGGCCATGGAGGCAAAGGCCTCGTTGATCTCGACCACGTCGACGTCGTCGAGGGAGATGTTGTACGTGGCCAGCAACTTGGGGATGGCGATGCTGGGGCCGATGCCCATGATGCGCGGGGCCAGGCCCGAGACGGTCGAGCCGACATACTTTGCCACGACGGGCTGGCCTAGCTTGAGAGCCGTGGAACGCTTCATGAGGAGCACGGCGGCGGCGCCGTCGGTGATTTGGCTGGCGTTGCCGCCCGTGGTGCAGCCGTTGCCCCATTGCGGGAAGGCGGCGCGGATCTTGGAGAGAGATTCGAAGGTCGTCCCCGGGCGGATGCCGTCGTCCTCGGTGAGGGTCACGTCCTTCCACTCGCCGTCGGGGCCCTGGACTCGCGTGGCGATGGGGACGATCTCGTCGGCGGTCCAGCCGGCCTTCTTGGCCGCCTCGGCCTTTTGAAAGCTCTCGGCGGCGTAGCGGTCCATGGCCTCGCGGCCGATGCCAAAGTCGGCGCTAACGTTTTCGCTGGTCCACCCCATGGGCTGCATGCAGTCGACGGCCTCCTGGCTGTGCGAGGTGACGGCTTCGTCAAAGGGCTTGTCGAGCTTGTCGCCGCCGACCGTCATCTGCTCGGCGCCGATGGCGATGCCGATCTGGATCGAGTCGTTGAGGATGGAGTGGGCAATGTCGGCCGTGGCCTTGAGGCCCGACGAGCAGAACCGGTTGACCGAGGACGCGCCGGCCGTGTTGGGGAAGCCGGCGGCGAGGGCGGAGGCGCGGACTTTGTAGGCTGCTTTGCCGTCCGAGACCTGGGGGTGTTAGCTATGCGAAGAAGCAATTGTAGGTTGGCAAAGCGGTACATTTCCAAGGCAAATGTCGTCGACGAGAGTGGGATCGAGGTTGGATCGTTCTCGGACTTCCTTGAGCAGGGCATACACCATGTACTCGAGGCTCGAGTCCTTGAAGCCGCCCTTCTTGGCCTTTGTGAGGGGCGTTCGAATCGCGAGGGTGATGACAATGTCGTCGGGGTTCTTGGATTGACTGGCGACATCATGATCAGTCTAAGTCTCAGATCTGAGTCCAGCGTCGCTCACATGTTGTTCAGCGACGACCCGGGGGCCAGATGCTTTATGATGGAGCCAATGCGTTCGACGGCCATTGCGAGGACTGGTTACTGGGCGGTGACTGGGAGAAGTGGTTGCCGATTCAGTCGTGGGACGAACAAGAAAACGAATGAAAAGAAAAAAGAGGAAGCGTGTCGCAGGTCAAGGGTCGTTCAAACCATGCGAAATGAGCCGAGGCATCGTCATGACAAGAAGAAGGGGGGTTCGGGAGCTTTGCCGCGAACACTGGCACTCCGTCATACGGCGGCAGACTCGACGGTACTTGCAGCCATTGGCGGGCTTTCACCGCAAACCTGGGGCTATTCTTTGTGTGGGGTTATGCCGAGGCATGGAGAAGGTGGTGGTGGTGGTTGGAGATCCCTCGGAAATCGGGTGTGGTGAGTCGCCGAGGTTTGGACCTGTTTGGGAAGTGGGTTAGGTAAGCAGGCCGGAGACCGGGACGGGAGGTTCCGATGGGGATGACTTGATGACACACTCTTGGCTGCTGCGATGAAGTGACGAGCAACAGACGCAGGTACGAAATGGCTTTTGGTCCTGGAGCTTATTCGGGTGGAATTTAAATCCGTACCTTGGTTGGCCATATTGATCGTGTTCGGCCATTTTCTCTGGAATGCTGCTTAAACTTAGATGTTGCTGGTCACTGTGGCAAGTTGGCCATTGAGACGCTTCGGGTTGTCAAGTCAGGGACCACGGAACGAGGTCTCTGTGAGTGAGCAGTTCAGGGTCAACAAGAGCCGCATCGTCGAGTCCGCAAACAGCGCCTTTATGACCAGGATAAGTGACATGTCTCACCTCCCACGTCCAAGCACGACTCAGACAGCTCCCAACCAGTCGAGCTCAGCTCGTCCCAGGCACCGCTAACATGCAAACCACTGTACGCCACAGCGGACGACGACCCCTTGCAGCTCCCCTAGATGGCTCGCGCCACTGAAGCACGACAGCCCCGACAGCCCTGCAAGGCCGACGCTCTGGGCGATAGCGTGCATCCCGTCCGCCGGCGTCCAGTCCCGGGAGCCAATTAGAGCCGATGGTTGCTTCGATAAGGCGATGGCACTCTCTCCCATCCGGATCTCGACCGCCTCTACGCAGGGACCAAAATTGATGGAGACTATCGATTGATGGCTCTGCTTTGGGTTTTCTCGTGGTGAGTAGGAGGAGATGATGGTTTCTTGGCGGTGGATGGTGTCGTAGCTATTTCTTGCTGTGTCTTGTCTTCTTTTACATCTGTTAGATTCTCTCCCTCCCTTGTGTTCTGTGTGTGGTTCTCGTTCTTTTGTTCTCACTTACACGCTGGCACCACGCCTGCAAGGCATCATCACAACTACCCGTCAACGAGACATTGGGTAAGACGAGCTCAAGGCAGCTCTGATTCTACGAGAGTAGACATCTACACTCACAGAAGTCGAGCCCAAGCAAAGACTCAACCTACCTACTCAAACTCACCACTCCTTAGTCGACATCCAACTTCACATCCTCACCATGTCTTCACTCCTCCATACCCTCTCCATCACGGCCCTCCTCACCCTAACCTCCGCCTCCAGCAGCTCCAAGCGCGGCCTCTGCTACACCCCCAACGACGATCACCCAGGCGACAACAAGATCTGGACCCAAAAGGGCAGCGACCTGACCTGGTACTACAACTACGGCGCCTCCCCCTCCCCCATCTTCTCCTCCCTCTCCCAGTCCGAGTTCGAGTTTATCCCCATGATGTGGGGGGTCGGCTCCTCCCCCTCCACCGATACGGCCTTCCTGTCCACCGTCAAGTCGCTCATCAGCGACGGCACCAATATCACCCACGTGCTGGGCTTCAACGAGCCCGACGCGCCCAACAGCTGGGGCGGCAGCGACGTGGAGCCCGACCGCGCCGCCCAGGCGTGGGTGGCCAACTTTGAGCCGCTGGGGAGGATGGGCGTGAAGCTGGGCTTGCCGGCGGTTACGGCCAGGGAGGTGGGCATCACCTGGTTGAAGGAGTTTCTGGGGAACTGCTCGGAGTTGGTGACTAAGGCGGCGGGGAGCGAGAGGAACTGCACATGGGACTTTATGCCGATGCACTGTTATGACAGTTTCGAAGGGACGGCTGGTCAAATGGGCGAACGACGCAGCTAGTAAGTCTCTCTCCCCCCTTCAAACTTCTTTGACTCTGATATGGCTTACACGACCTAGCTGGCCCGACGCCGAAATCTGGATGACCGAATGGGCCTACGCGGACCAAGACCTGGAAGCCACCGAGAGCAGCTTCAACATGTCGGTCGAGTACTTCGACCGCCTCGACTACGTGGGCCGCTACAGCTACTTTGGCGCCTTCAGGTCTTACACGTCCAACATCGGCCCCAATGCGGCCATGTTGAACAACCAGGGCAAGCTGACGACCATTGGCGTCGAGTACCTGGGCGTTAGCGGGACGGGGGCCGATGTCGATAGTGCTGCCGCGTGGGGAGGAGGAGGGTGTGGTCGGGCGTGGTCGTCGGTGTTGGGAGCCTTGGGGGCTTTTGCTTGGGCGGCGCTTTGAGAGGATGTGATGTGGGAGGTTGGGTTGCTGGCGTTGCATGATGGAGTACTTAATTGGGAGGAATAACCATCGTTAATAAGAGAACCTAGATAAAAGAGTGCCTTCGTTAGGATAATAAATCCAGAATCTACAGGACCGGGCATCCTTCAAGACTCGGTCATCCACCACTCGGACGAGCCCTATATCTCGAACGTGACTAAACGAAATGCAATTCATGCCAGCTCATAATAGCCGGTCATGGGGATATCAAAGCCAAAATTGTGACATCAAGACGACGCAAACTCTGAGTCAAAACGTCCTCCTCCTCTTCACCATGTCCTCGAGTCCTGCCTTATTTCTGCTCCTTCCATAAGACCAGCTTACGAGGATGAACACACTACACTTCACTCAACTGACACCTCCCAACTCACTCCCAACTAACCCCCAACTCACGCCTCGGTAGCCGCCAAACCCTGCGGCACGACAACACCGCTCGTCCGGCTTGCGCTGTTCTTCCCCAGCGTCTCCCCCGTCTCCCTCCTCGGAAACGACGCCCACGTCTTGAAGCTCGACAGCGACAGTGTGCGCCCCAGCTTCTTCCCCTCGTCGTCGGAGCCGCCCTGTCCCCAGGTCCCGCGCTTGATGGGTGCGTCCTCGAGCCAGTGGAAGTGGCGCTTGGCCATCTTCCACATCTCGATGCCGGCCACGAACACAAAGGTGAAGCCCACCGACAGCGCCCACTCCCAGGTGATGCCCGTGTGCTTGAAGAACTTGTGGTTGAGGAAGGGGATGTACACCACGGGGAACACGGACAGGCCGCCGCCAATGACGGACCAAAACAGGAACCGGTTGCTGTAAATGTCCTTGAAGAAGGGGAAGCGGCTGTCGTCGTCCGGGTTGAGGCGGAACATGGACCGGCGGAGCGACTTGAACTCCCACGCCGAGATGAGGATCAGCCAGGTGAGCTCGGCAAAGGTAGCGGCGCGGGCCTTGAAGACGGGCACGCACGCCTCCGAGTAGCGCTGGTTGCACTCGATGCCGAGGTTCCCGTCGTTTGCGCCGTAGATGATGATGCAAAACGTGGCCATGGTGCAGGCGCCCATGATGCACCCGTACACGATCATGTCTACGATGATTTGGTTGGTGAAGACGCCGCGCTTCTTGTCCTGCGGTGGCTTGCGCATCACGTCCTGAGCCGCAGCTTCGCGACCGAGACCGAAGGCGGGAAACGAAGAAGTGGCCATGTTAATCCAGATGATTTGCAGCGGCGACACGGGGAACACGGAGAAGCCCGAGTGGTCGACGAAGCCGAGACCGGCCACCAGGAGGATCACCTCGCCGACGTTGGAAGTGAGCAGATGCAGCACAAACTTCTGGATGTTGTCAAACATGCGCCGACCTTCGCGGATGGCGGCGACGATGGAGTTGAATTTGTCGTCGGTGAGCACAATCTTGGCAGCAGACTTCGCCACATCGGAGCCAGAACCCATGGCAATGCCGACATCGGCTCTTGACAGAGAGGGAGCATCGTTGACGCCGTCACCAGTCATGGCCATGAAGGCACCGCGGCGACGCAGCGCGTCAATCATTCGAGTCTTAGTATCCGGGGCGCAACGGGCAATGACGAGGGGAAGCTCTTCCATGGCGTCAATATCGACATCCGTCATGCGGTCAAAGTCGGTCGCCTTTTGGACGATGGACTGGGCGACGTGATCAGGCAGGATCCCGAGGTTGCGCGGGATGATGCCCACCTCCTTGGCAATGGCCTTGGCCGTCTCGGGATGGTCGCCAGTCAACATGTGCACGCGGATACCAGCTTGGGAACACTCGGCGATGGACGGCTTGGTCTCACGACGGGGAGGATCGTAGATGCCCGTGAGTCCGAGCAGCGTCAGGCCGCTCTCGACTTCGGACCGGAGCTTGAGGTCTTCTTGGGCGGAAGAACCCTGCTTGGCAGTGAAGCGGCCATCCCAGGGGCGATAGGCAATGGCCAGAACACGTTGGCCCTGGGAGGCGAGAGCATTCATCTGGTCGAGAACGGCCTCCTTGAGCTCGTCGTTGACTTCTTGCTGGTCTTCGCCGGTGCCAATGTAGGAGCACAGATCGAGAACACGCTCGACAGCACCCTTGGTGAAGATCATGCTCTTGTCCGTCTCGATGATAGAGCCGCTAGCATCACTGGGTGCGTCGTAAATAACCGACATGCGCTTGATGGAGCTGTCAAAGGGGAATTCGGCAAGCTGCTTCCAGCCCTTGCCCTCGAGAGTCTTCTTGCCGTAGTTGAAGCGGTGGGCAAAGACCTGAAGGGCAATCTCAGTGGGCTCGCCCGTTGTCTGCCACTTCTCCTCTTCCTCGTCGTATCGGACGGTAGCCAAGTTGCAGAGGGCAGTGGGGAGGAGGAACGCATGGAGCTCGTCCGTCATTTCCACATCGTGTTCAGGCAGGGGAGCCTCCTGGGGCTTGGAGGGGTTGAGCTTCTCATCGGGCACGTCAAAAGTGAGAACGGCAGCAGAGCGTTCACGGTCGTAGTCGCGAGGAGCCTCTTCCTTCTCGGGCTCCTGGGGATTGGCCTTGGAGTAGGTGACCCGGCCCTTGGTAGGGTCGTTGGGGCTCTGCGACTCACGGACCGTGTAGAGATGGGAAGAGGGGATCCATGCCTTGCGAACAATCATGGCACCTTCGGTCAGAGTACCGGTCTTGTCAGAGCAAATGTTAGTCACGCCGCCGAGTGCTTCGAGAGCCGAGAGATCTCGCACGACCACGTTAGCCTTGCGCATGACAGTGACGGCGACGACCATGGTGATGGTCAGGACACTGTTGCCGTTAGTTATGAGACAGTTTACTGCTCAGGGAGTACTTACGCGACCAGTGACTCGGGAATAATGGCAATGCCAAGTGAAGTAGCATAGATGATGACCTCGTTTCGCATGTCGAAGTGGTTTACAGCAAACACAACAATGGCAAGAATGATAGCGCAGCCAAAGAGGACGTATGCCAACGCAGACAGCTTTCGCTGCAAGGGTGTTCCTTCAGTAAGACCAAGGAACTTGCCCACGACATCATAAGTACGCCGGGCTAGGCCAACAACGGGCTGACGCTTGCCGTACTTGCGCCAGTTCATGGAGCGGCCGGCCTTGCGCTGCTTCTTGGACGTCGATGCCGCAATCTTGCCGACTTCGGTGACCATGCCAGTAGCCGTGACGATGCCGCGACCGCGACCCTTTCGGACGACGGTGGTGGCGTAGGCCATGTTGACGCGGTCACCGATGCCGATTTCGCCTTCATCGGTGACAACCTTTTCAGTTCCGGGGGCGGTGATGTTGTTGTCGGTAATCTTCTCCACGGGGATAGATTCGCCAGTCAGCTGGCCTTCCTCGCAGGCAAGGTTCATGGCCTCAAAGAGGCGCAGGTCCGCAGGCACCGTGTCACCCATCTTCAGAAGGACAATGTCACCGGGAACCACTTCGGGGCTGCAGAATATTAGCAATTTCCCTTGAGACTTCGGTAGAGGACATACTTGGAAATAACCTGAGTCTTTCCATCGCGAAGAACCATGGCACTGGGAGAGGAGAGAGCTCGCAGGGCATCCATGCGCTTCTCGGCGCGATACTCCTGCCAGAAACCAATAGTCACATTGAGGCCAATGACGAATGCCAGCACACCACCTTCGATATAATCCTTGATCCCGAAGCTGAGCGCCATGGCAAACGCAAGCACCTTGGATTCGTTAGTAATGACAAATTATACAGATATGCGAGGGAACTCACAATGATCATGGCATTGAGAAGCTGCTTAGTCAAGATTTTGTACCAAGGTACAGTGCCGCCAACGTCGAGCTCATTCTTGGGATACTTTTCCTGCAGTTGCGTGACTTGGAGCGTTGTCAAACCTCTGTCGACGTCGGTTTCCAGCGCCTGGGCAGTCTCCTGGACGGTGAGGAGAAACGGATGTCTGGAAAATTCAGCCATATTTACACGAGCATACCCAAGCTTAGACTCAAGGTGGGGGGGATGGCGACGTTAATGTAGGCAGTCGATCGGTTCAACTTGTAAATTCGAATGTATGAGAGACCGTCAAAAATGGACCTAAGGTGTCTAGCCAGGCGCCATTGATGTTGAGGAGATACCAAAGAATGGAGTATCGAGGTACTCTAGAAGCATGTGGTCAGAAGTGTCGCAAAGTTCCGTGAAGGCGGAAGAAGCCTTATTCTGATGCGGGGTTGGTGGTATATATAGGTACCTCGAAGACACTATCCCTCTGTCTCTCCTTTGCCCTCATGGCTCCCAAGTAAGTGAAGGAGCCGTCCCTTCGGCGTGGCCATGATCAAGGAGCCTTGGCAAACTGCTCCATTCCGAGCGCGATGGCGAGTCAGAAAGCCCAATGGACGATACTATGGACCCGAATTGATAGGTTTTTCGGAGCGCCTCTTGGCTTTCTTGGCTTCTGCGGGTGGCGGTGGTTGGAAACACAGGGGCGTGGTGTTGCTTGATGGAAGGAGAAAGCCGTCGGGGGATCCCGTGACGTCAAGCGGCCTCCTTGTTTCTGGGTCCGAGCATCGTGGTGGCGTACATTTCGCCGGGACCGGTGTGTGCGTGTTGGATAGACTTTTTGCTTCCTGCGTAGGAGTATAAGTGGTGTGCCTGCGGTGGAAAGGCGCTCGCATGGCGGCGCTTGGCGCTTGGCATTCTTCTCGGCGAAGGACAAGCGAGGAGTTCTCGCGTTGGTGCAGGACGGCTGGTGTTCGGTAAAAGAGCGAGCAGGAAGTAAAGCCAAGACCAAGCTGTGAGGTCATTGGTCATCACGAGGGCATCTTGATAACTCCTCGACTAGATTTGAAGATGCAACTCCCAGGCTGGTCCCTGTCGTGATGGCCCCTGCCTCTAACAGGCCTGAGGATTGGCATTCATCATCGGGCATGCCTTGATGTCGGCTTTTTCTGGGCCGGTCGTTCACTTGCGAGGCCCATGTCTATCCCAGTCCGGCTGACGTCGTTTGTCTCTATCCTTGCAAGGTAGAGATCTGGATGCCGATTTTTGAGAGCAATGCATACCAGCCGTCGAGAGGTTGTGCCTTCATCTTGAGGCGCACAAGTCGGTAATTGTATCGATCAAAGAGCCCTGCTCCAGCCTCAACAAACCAACTCGTCCTGTCATTGTCGTGGCTCACAGGGAGCTAGGCGATCAAGGTTCCCTCAACCGAACCCACTTGAGCCGCCAAGAGCCGCATTATCAATGGCGAGCTCGCTCTCGGGATTCGCTCTTTGCAAGCTCTCACGTAACGAGTTGACGCAAGGTAGAGCATGAACGTTGGACTTCTCCGACCAAGCTGCCGGGAAAAAAAAAAAATAAGCAACGCAACCCCTCTCTCGAGGGCCTCAACAACGTCGTCCACGGTTGGACCTTGCTCTCGGTCGCTTGGCGGCTGCTTGGCCGCGTCTCTTGGCGACACGCGTCCAATAGACGAGGGCGGTTTGAAGTGTCGGCCGCGTGCGGAACTCCACCAGCGTCAAGCAAGCAAGGAGGGGTGAAGGAAACGGCGGCCCTCGACTGAACCAAGTTTTCCTGAAGAAGTCAAGCAACGAAAAGACGCCATTCCTCGGCAGTTCTTGGCAGCGTCTTGGCCGGTTGGGCTGCGTATTTACGTACTGTACACGTCGCCTCCATGTGGTTTAGAGCAGTTCTTGGTCATGATGGCGTCGGTTCATCTCGTGGTGGTTGCACTCTTCAAGGTAAGCTTATCTTGCTCTCTGGGACTTCAATACGAGAGGTCGATTGGCCAATCATGGGAAGCAGTTGGGTGTGAGGGGCACACTGAGGGGCGCAATGAGGGGCATTGGACGCATGGCGTCTTGGCTCTGTATCGAAGAGAAGTTCGGATTTGTTGGAAGAGGAGGGAGGTCGGGAAGCCAAATCGAAGTTCGTAGAAGAGGTCATGACGGTGATGACGACTCGAAAAATGATAAGGGAAGCCTTGGGCGATAGAGTGCCGCTGCTTGTTGGAATGCACGTGGCATGGCTCTCTCAAACCTCTCGAATGGGGATCGTTGTAAACTTGCCGTCTCACAGATTTCCGCCGTTCCGTCTCGGTGCTCCGTCTCGGTCGACCGTGGCCGTCGCGGTCCGTCTTCTGGTCGTCCTTGTCTGCATCTCGATCGGATTCGAGAAGAGAATTGGTGGTGGCGAGCTGGAACAAGGATTCGATCTTCCCCCCACCCACCTTCCGCAAACCCCGCACCCCGCCCCCGAAATGAGTCACGTGCTCCGCCCGGACCCGCAAGCGTGTCTTGGCCGTCCAGGGATGATCAGACCTGTCCGGCTTTGTGCTCGGGTCTCCGATGTCCGAACCTGCCCCGGCTCTCTGTACATGCGTCCGGCCTGCACTGTTACGGTGTGATTCCTAGTGGCAAATTAATCGGAATTAGGCTTGCTGCATCCTACGCACTCGTCTAATCTTCGAAGCTTACAATTAGCCTTCTTTCCGCCTTCTTGAAAACGGCCAGTCTCTCGCATGTCACGTTGCTCCCCTGTATCCTCACCTATTGCCATTTAAGTCTTCCTACAGAAGACCACTTACCCGCTAACTATGTTAAACTAGGTAACCTATATGCCCCCGCTCTCCCTATAAGAAAGCTAGTAATAAAACCTGTAACCGTAACGGTCCAACTGAGTATTTTGACAACTAGCTGGGCGACTGCAACGAGCATCCTAAAACTAAGGAAGGAAGGAAAAGTACAAGAAAGAGGGGGTGCAAGATGAGCTCTTTGGTTGGGAGCTATGTGGCTCACGAGGCGTTAGTCGAGAGTGGAAGCCGAGTGTCACGGCCTAGGCCGCGACCCCGCGGGGACCAGGCGGTCAACCACGGCAGAACCCCTGCAGGCCCACTTATGTCCACCAATAGGCCTTACCCTAGACATGCATGTCGAACGCCGTCCATTCGACTCTGTTCGACCATGCATGTCGAACCAAGTCGGATCGACTCGAGTAGACAGCTAGTATTTAAAACCACAGCCATTACCATAGGAAGTAGCCACCGAGCCAGTTCAGCTTTTAATACAACTGCTTTACCTCAATCACCTCCGCCTACCACCTCCTGTGATTGGACACATCAAGCGACGTAACACTTCTCTTTGCTCAGAACAACGTAACGCCCTATTCTATCTGCCAACATAAACCAGGCCTTCCTGATTTATCCCTTGGGAATTGATCCGGACCGTTACACCGAGGCCATTCACAGGTTCAGCCCGTTACAATACTCTTATATATAAAAAGGTAACGAGTTAGGCAATTTACACAAAAAAATTAATATTAACTACTAACCTAGCAGCTATAAGATTATTTAATTATATGTGGTTAGGTATAATAACAATCTTGCCATTCCCCTATTGCTACGGCACTAATTTTCGTAGGAATATGACGAGTTAATACGGTAGTGCTATGGACTCGCCCAAGAGGCTGCTGCATATTGCGGTCAAAAAGGTTGAATTGAGAAAGCTGAAGAGAAAAGAGGAAGAGTCGGGCTCGCCTCGCGTGCATGTCGCCCCCTTTATCCTAGGTCCCTGCCTAAGGCAGCCAACTTCCCAAGTCCTTGCATAAGCCATTGGGCAAAAGCCCATTCCTTCACAGGTAGAATCCTTCCAGTATCACCCAAAGACCAACATCCATGTCACCAACAACAACCACAGTCGTTTTTCCCCAGACCCAACCCCCATCTTATCGGAACGTGGAGTGCATCGGCAACGCACCCTGCTCAAAGAAGCAATCCCGACACACAAGTCTGGGGAGCACCGCGACTCCCTATTGGAGAGCCTCAAGTCGGTTATCCCACACTTCACTCGGCGTCGGCTTACTGAGGAACCCAACTGCATATCGGTAATGGATATGTCATCATTGGGCGACGGCAGCCTTTGCATTTTCAAATGCCGGCCAAGAACCCGGCCACACCCTCTAGATCAGCAAGGTTTCTGATTGGGAGTGACCCCTCACTGAAACTAGGATGCCGAGGGCAACAAAATTCAGGTTGCTAGCCCATCTGGGCGATTGCTCCGGCTCTACTCTCCCATCATCAAGGTGTTCCTGAGGTTCGAGCCAAGCTTTCAGTGCATCAACTGGGCGTCTTGTGCTACGTGCCGAGGGTTATATCGAAACCCTATTCAACGTCGGAGAGAGGGAGATGAGGAACTGGTTGGTGTTGACATGGATATTCGGAACTGTTCACTTCAGCTGTAATATGCGTCGGCATCTCCTCGTGCGGGGGATTGGCATCGTTGACAGGGTATGCTTGCCGTACTGCCGTCCAGATATGTACTCTCTGCAGTCAGCAAGCAATATCGCAAAATTCTTATATGAAGAGACCAGGCCGCTACATCTACTCTCTAGCAAATTTCATATTCATCAGAAAAGAAATCACTTCAAGTCTGCAGACTCCCTCACCTACAAAACCGCCCTTGCAATGGATGAAAACCTCGACGAAGCAGCCATCCACGACATCGAAGATGAGCTTCACACCAAGATCTACCCGGGGACCGAGATCATGCGAGATGTAGGAAACCACCACTTCGTCAAGGCCGGTGACACCGTCGGCGAAGCTCGCGTCCTCGTCCCGCAACCATCAGACGACCCCCAAGACCCGTTGAACTGGAACGCGACGTGGAAGACCGTCACTGTCTTTTGCAGCTGCCTCTTGTCCTTTAGCTTGAACCTGGGGCCCTTGGCTAATGCGCCACTATTTGGTTCGTTGTGCTTTCTTCTCTTGTTGGTTGGTTTTCAATCTTGCTAATGGTTGCAGAGGCCTACATCCAAGAATGGGGATGCTCTCTCGCCGAGGCTATCCAGTTTACTGGTGAGGAGCAGTTCTCTAATTTCGTCGAAACCGATACCTAACATACGCTCCAGGCGTTGCGATTCTCGTCCTTGGGTTCAGCAACTTCATCTGGGTTCCCATGTCCACCTGCTTCGGCCGAAGACCCGTCATGATTCTGACTCCCCTCATCTGCGCCGTATCATCCATATGGAGAGCTCGCGCGCAAAGTTACGGCTCTTTCATGGGGGCATCTGTGTAACGCTCTTTTTTTTTGCACCTCGTTCATACATGGCTAACTTTGTTAGTTTGAATGGCATCGGCGCTGGGCCATGCGAAACAATCATGCCGCAGATCATCGCCGACCTGATCTTCCTCCATAACCGGGGCAAATATCAGACTTTATACTTTACTGCTTACTTCAGTTCCCTCATGGTAAGCCTACCACTTACTCCCTCCTCGGCTCGGACTAATATCATCGCATAGATTGGGCCCATCATCGCCGGTTCCATGGCAGAGCACCACGGGTGGCGCAGCTTCTGGTGGTTCAACACCGGCCTCCTATTCCTCGCGTTTGCAGTGAACGTCTTGTTATTCCCAGAGACGAGGTACACGCGAGAGATGCCCTCTGCGTCTCACCAAAATCAACGGACCAGCTCCGAAGTCGAAAAAACCCAGAGCCACGACGGCACCGTCAGCATCCAGGAAGCCGCACCCGAAACACCACAACCGCCCGCCATCTCCAGCCTCCCCGCCGAGCACGCATGGCTCTCCCGAGGAAAGCCCTCCAAGCAACAGTTCCGGCCCTGGGCTTCGTATCAGGGCAACATCCTCCGCGAGCTGTGGCTGCCCTGGTACCTGCATCTCTTCCCCATCGTCGAGTTCGCCTCCTTTGTCGTGTCCTTCTCCGCCAGCGGCTTCCTCATGGCCAACCTGACGCAGCAGCAGGCCCTCGCCCCGCCGCCGTACGGCTTCTCCTCGCAGTCGGTCGGCTTCACAAACTTTGCCATACTGGTCGGCGGGCTGATCGGGCTCTTCACTTCGGGCCCCGTGTCGGACTGGGTGGCTGACTACCTGACCAAGCGGAACAATGGCGTTCGCGAGCCCGAGATGAGGCTGGTCACTATGGTGCCGTACGTCTTCGTCATGATTCTCGGGGCCGTCGTCGTCGCTATCGGGTACGACCGCCGTTGGCCGTGGCAAGCCATCGTGGTGGTCGGGTACACGTGCCTGGGGATCCAAGTCACGAGTCTGCCGAGCATCGCGTCGACGTACGCCATTGACAGTTATAAGCCCATCACGGGATCCATGTTTGTGACCATCACCATGTAAGTCAAAGTGCACTGTCGAGTATACGAATATCACACAAGCTAACCATTGCAGAAACAAGAATGTTTGGGGATATGGATTGAGCAAGTTCATCACTCCCTGGGCGGAGAAAGCTGGCTTTATTCCCCCGATCATGACAAACATGGCTCTCATCACATTGTTTTGTAGCTTTGGAATTGTCTTCTGGTACTGCGGGAAATACTTCCGGGGTTTGACAAAGGACTCCTTTGTTCATAGGCTGTGACGGCATGGGCAGTGACTCTACTCGTACCATATGGGTCTGTTACTTCCAAGGAGGTTGAGGTTTTCAACTCTAGTTTGGACCACGGTTTAGAATACCTCATCTTTATTCAATGTTGATGAAGGCCAAGTTGCAACTTCTACCTGGGCCTGTAGACTACCTGAAAGGATCAATGACAACACAAGCAGCTCGCTGGCTGTGATCCATGACCTATGGGCATCTACATCATTAAAGCAAACACCATAAGCTCTTAAAAGGCATCTCGCACGCTCATCACTATGTAGCGTATCCTACATAGAAGAGCCAGTTCTAGCGGGGAATGCAATGCCCCATCCCACAGTCAAGTCCCATCATATTGCAGCTCAAAACGAATTCCCCATCCCTCAACAATGCCGTTCCCTTCTCACCCTCCTCAGCAAAACCAGACCGGCCAGACCGACAAGTCGAACATGGCGGTGACTAGATCAGCAATTGGCGGAGCATGGTTAAAAAGTTTCACCCAGTCAGCGTCGACTGTCGAGCCCGTCTGAGACAAACAACAGAGCTATGGCTGAGACATCAAGCGCTTGAGCCTGCATGATGCATCTATTCACGTCCATGATTGGCGAAAATTTCCCTCACCGACACAAAAGACGGAACACTTGTACAATCTGCACAAATGCCCAACCGGACGGGATACATGGTCCCGTCTGGTTGGATGCTGCGGGCATCGCGGCCGCTCCGAGCCACGGCAAAAACGCAGGGCGGCCCATCGCAATCCTATGATGGATGCGATAGATTGCATGTGCCGCAAAGGAAGCCGGTCTAGTGCCTGCAAAAGGCACTCTCACCGCTCCCGTTTGGAATGCTGGAGAATGAGGGTGGGTGAGCAAGCAATTGTCCGTCATTCGTGCCGTGAAAACCGGAGCACCCAGCGATCCATCTTGTCTTGGCCCATTGTTGATAACAAGCCGAGAGATGAATGTAAACAAGAATCTCCGCAGGGCAAGAGAGACGTGGTCCAGGCTGCAAGACATGATAATATCACATCCAAAACATCTCAGGTCAGGAGGGCACAATTCTCAATAGGACTGTGTCACTTCGTTAGGTACTGCGGGCCTCCGCATAAGTCGAGCCCACCGGCATGTCCTGAGTTGTGATGCGCTGTGATGGCCGACAGTAGCGGCGGCTCCTTCGGTCTCGACCTCGTCTCCAGTTAGGAGTGCATATGTAGTATGCTGCAGGCTGCGGGAAGCCCACAGTCTCGGCGGGCGTATGCCTCGACTGCCGAGCACCCAGCTCTCTGGCCTGGATTAAGCCCGACTACTCTATCCGATGCTCTGGCTATGTCTCACGGATAGTGCGTCCGGAGAGCCGGGCCCACTGAGGGAACAGTGGGAGACGACTGTCATCTACTGCCCATGACCGTTCCTTGAACAGTTTTCACCTTTCAAAACCAGTCGTTACATCCATCTGCGCCGTCAACAGCGATGAACCATCGAGCCATGGTTGCAGCCATCGCCGTCCCATCCCCAGGGGCCATGGCTAGCGGGCGATTAGTGGTGAATGGCCTAAGCCATTCTCGACGCTGGGCTTGGATTCACACCCTAGTTGACACTCCCGTGTCTCACCCAGAACATCCGCTCCACGATAGGGCAAGACAAAGATGCCTCGCAGCTGCAACGGCCCCCAACAAACGACAAGACCGGTACCTCGGCGTCTCCCCCACGGAGTAAGATTCTTATTATTTTTCGGCCTTTGCTTCGTATCTCACTTCATCCGCACACCCCGAATGCCTGCGGTCCAGGAACCCGCCTCACCGGAACCCAGCCTCTCTTGTGGTTTGACATGTCAACTTTTGTCCTTGCCTTCGAGCGTTAGTGTCCGGTGAGACCCGCTTCGTTCCTCTGTATTCGCGCACAGTGAGAGGCCCATGTGTTGAGATTCGATTGAGCGACAGGGGGTAACTTTTGACAGCTGGACTGGGTCAATCTGCCAGGTGAGTGATCCGAATTCTTGGCTAGGGTCCCCACAGATCATGGGCTGATGGCTGCGAGCTGGACCCCTCGACGGTCGGCTGTGCGAGTCTTAGTACGGATATGCAAGCAATAAAAGAGACGGAAGTCTTTCCTCGCGAAGAGCTTCGAGGCAGGGAACGTTAGCACATGAAGAGCGCCAGTCGTGCCATCACACGCTCTAGTTATCCTCATGATACGAGTCACAGTGGGGGAGAGGGAATCTCGACACTAACTTGGCATTTGATCCTTTCATTCATCCCTTACATGTCAAGTCACGCACGGAGTGCTGTATGCCAATGACGACGCAAGGGATACAGGGGCATGGCCTATTACGCAGTTAGCAAGACAAGAGTAATGTTGATCGTCCTTGGGTCACCTCCACATTCGCATCCATATTTTGCTATTCATCCTCATTGTCCGTTTCAGCTCAGTTGTTGGTGATGTGATGGAGACTGTACCCACGGCAGCCGTGGCACTTTCGGGGCTAACTCGATTCATGCCACCTTGACGAAGGAATCAGTGCCTATGTGTTGATTTTGACGACATTTAATCCACCTCAGGCCATCAATCATGGTCTCTTGTCGTTCGGGATCCGAGCCATCATGATGGCAAGCAATCGGTCCCTTCTGTGGGGTCGGCTTGGTCAGGCTGCTTGTTGGAAACAACACACCCCGCAATGTTTATACAGGAGTGTGCGAGTCTGGAGAACAATTTTCGCCGTTGTGATCGACGTGCTGGCGTCCTTCGATATTGCTCAACAGTCGACAGCTGTCGACCGTGCTGTGCGCCGAGGTCGTGTCTGACGTGAGAAGCAAGGCGATGTACCGGTCCTGGTTCAGCATCATGAAGACTCCTGACCGCAGAGTACATAGCTTCGACCTGCCAGAGATGACCCAGCCGACCTTTTTTTGGTTCTCTACAACGTAATTAGACCTCAATCCGGGAATTCCGCAGGGTGACAAGAAAGAGAGACGCGGTAAGGATGAACGACCTACGTAGTATACCGCACTCATGGAATGCGACGAGGCCGCATAAAAATAAGGACTTTCCAGTATTTCACAACGTCGCCTTCGGGCACAATGCAATTGTTCGCATATAAACAGGCTATGCAACAGGATGATAGTTCGAGGGGACGAATCTAGTCCGGATATAGGGTAACGGTCATTTCTGTCGCTGTTTGGTCCAAGATCAATTGAACGAGGGCAATTCGCCATGCTATCCTTACGTTTCGTTCTTGGTTAGAAGGGCTACGCACTCACTGAAGCGCGATTGCTGATCATATGTTCAAAGCTGTCGACTTGTGTCGCTCTTCTCAATCTCCTTGCAAAGACTTGTCGCTTGAGTTTCGTCTCGTCAATTATTGCCGGTGCGGGAAGATTGACAAGTCTCCCCTCGTTCTTTGCGGCTTGGTGAGATGCAAAAGTTCCGCGGGTCCAAGGGATAACGAAGGCTGGCTGCTCGTCAATAAGCCTTCACAAGGGAGGGAGATGGCCCTTGGACTATCGAGCACTGGAGTTGAACTTACTGTACCTAGACCAAATTACAAGTGGACTCGGGCAGTACGGTTCCTGCTTCTTCCGCCACAAGGTTCAGCGACAAGGGTTCGGATCGTTGATGAGGTTGGAAACAGTTGTGGCTTCTCTTCCAAGTTTCGTGTCTCCGCTGCCCAAGTTTCTGGTCGTTCGCCAGTCTGCTTGCAGCAAATTGATCAAGGGGAAGATGAGTTACTCACTTGTGCTGCTCTCGGAGCCGCTTCCCCCTCGGCTTGGTTTATCTTAGGCATGGGAGACTGCAGATCTGGCGGACAGGGTTCAGGGGACAGGGTGGGTGGCTTTGATCACTCCCAGATCTGTGGATGTGAGGGCCAAGCCTTTGCATTTGTCCTGTGGCGAGGAGAGAAGAGATTGGACCGTCGATGCCATTACTTGCAGATCAACTTGAATTGAACAGTACAGATAATTTACCGACTTTGATGCGTGATTTGGAATACATTGAAAAAGGGCCGCAATTAGTGCCACCGATTTGAAAATATCGTTGAGAATTGTACCGTCGCCCACGTGGTTGAGGATGTGAGAAGAGGATTGACCAAGTGATGGATTTCAATCGCCGAACTGGGACCACGCCCCTCATCATATCACCGCCCTACCCCCCATTGCCGAGTGCTAAGAGAAATCGGTGCAACACGAGTTTGGTTGGATGGGCTGTGCATTTGAAGAGGGCGAGGTGTATCTACCCTTGGTCTAGAGCAAAGGGAGAGATGTACGAATGCATTGGCGCGAGTGCGCTCGGATTTCAGGAACCTGCCGTTGTGCAGAGGCCCAAAGCCACAAGATGGTGGCACTGGACGACCCCCCCAAGGAGGGTCGGGATGGCCGAGTGTCCAAGGCCCCTCGAGAATTAGGCGAGATGGACTTTGTACGCCGTATTCAGCTGCAATGTCGAGGCGTGGGCAAAGGGTGGCGTGTTCCCAACTTCCCCGACGACTAACGGGTCTTGAATTTGGCAATATCCTTGCCGCTGAGGACAGCGCCATCGTGATGTGAATTCGTTGAATGTCGAGGCAATATCATGCATATTGCATTCATTGGACTTGAATGAACTTTATCGGGCTCGTGGTTGCTTAAGCGGTGGTTGCACCACGTGCTCGCTGCCGCAGGATCGAGCGACTGCGGCCAAGGTTGCCTGGAGCAAGATGAGGTATGTCGAGGCACGTCGAGGTTGTCGGCGATTGAGGCGAAGGGCTTGAAATGAGTATATCTTGGGTTCTTGCTACATTTGACATGTCGCGATGCATTCGTATCATTGTCGTATTCCATTGAAGAGCATCAAGAGGGAAGCATGGAGAATTTGTGTTGATACCTACTTAGGGTTCGCTGTCCGAAATGTCGGAGTCGGCACGAGATTTGGTACCTGCCTCATCCGACGAATGTTGGCAACAACTCTAAATCGGGAAGCCGCAACTCCAAAAGCATGGCCCCTTCCCTCTTGGCTCTTACCGTCTACCCACGCGGTTTCTTCCTCAGGAATCAAGTTTCCCCCATCTCAATTGAACCCATCCTTGCAGTGATGCCTCACCTCCATGCCCTACTTCTTGGTCACGAACACGAAAATGCAGATGCACCTCCACTTACGGAAGTAGACGCGGGAGACGCATCTGAACCCCCCCATTAGATCCTGCAAGCAGCCGGATACGGGACTCGTTAGCGAAGTCTCGACTCGCCAATGACGAGGTCGCAGGCGTCCTCGCAGGCCGCTCTCAAGGGCACAAGGTACGCTCCTGATACTCGATGCATCATTGGGCTTACCTCTCATCACAGTCACACCCGCAGAGAGCCAACCCCAGAACCGAAGGGAAGCAGCGGCTCAGACGTGCCCAAGGCGTGGACTCCCGACCCAACAAGCAGTCCGTCCCATTGGAACCCTCGTCGACTCGCACGCACGACCGGGTGTCACCACAACAGTACTCGAGCTGAGATGTCTATGAAGAGGGCCGACACCCGCAAGGGTGTTGGTCGAGGAAGGCGGCAGACGCGCAGGTTCAAAGCCTGTGCCACCTGAAGTGCATCATCTCAAGATATGAACAGCCTCATCACGACCAGTCGTTGTTCGCTTGTATCACTCGGCCATGAGGACACCTCTGTTGGTGGCAATTCATGGAACTGCGAAGTCTTGCGTCAACTTGGTGGAGCTCACGACTGCCTGCTTGGGGAATACGAGAGGAGCAACCTACCCATTACAGAATGCTGATCCCTAGAGCGCACACTTCATTGCCCAAACGCTTCATGAAACCTCCAGACATGGATTGATATGGCACCGATGGATCGAAAACAGGGTATTGAGTGGCCAAGAACCCCAGCCATCGGCTTGATCCTGATATGCTGCAACTGTGGCTGCAGAATCTGCACCACCTTCGCCATACCCTCCCTCGTGCCGTCTGATTTCGGTTTCAGCATCCGACACAAGAAAGGAAAAATACAACACCAATCTAACCGCTTCGCAGAAAGGGTGAGGACCTCATCCTGACTCGGCCTCCTTCCCATGGCATGCATCAGTAGCAGGCCGCCAGCTGCGGGTGGGACACACGTAAGGCTTAGCGTTCAAGGATTCTGGTCTTTCTGACCACCGACGGAGAGGGGTGCTGAAACCACAGACATTCGAGGCAGACATTTTCATCCCATCGGCCTCAAAGATTGAGACACCCACGTGTTGTGCCGTACATGACGCACGCGATAAGCATCAATGGTTCAATCTCGCTGGGAAGACGATGTTGGGGGTTTCGTCCATGTTGAAACCGAAACTTTTCCTTCTCCCGACCCGTGCTCCAGGGGAGGGTCAAAGACAAACAAAGTGACGGAACCTGTGCGTTGGGATGGCGTTTCGCATGCCTAATGGAGAGTACAACCTGATCAACGGACGTCCGCATGCAGCGTGTTGCAACGAGAAGAAGCCGTACAACGAACGATGTGGTGTCACGGTCGCCAAGCGAGATTATTGGAAACGGATCGCGCGGTAATGTCTGGTCTCGCAGGGCGTTCGTGAGGTAAACCAGACTTCGGATGACAGGCGTACACGGTTGAGAGGTTGATGGCCGCCTGGCCCGTCGACCATCTGTCAAGGTCACACGGGCCTCGACAAGTGGAAGCCCATGCTTGAGCCTGAAATGCTTCCAGCCTTCTCCGGGATCCCGAACACCGGCGAGAGCATATAGTCGAGAGTAAGACATTGGCCAGTGTTGAGAACTTGGAGTTTCTCGGCGGCTGCAGCGGGCGAACGGCACACGGCACCCAACTTGCATTGCGGATTCTTCGCCTCAGCGCGGGTCGCGGGAGCGAGGTCACACCCAGCGACAAAGCCGGACTGTGCGAGAATCTCGAGGCAAAGATGACCATGTTGGTGCAGACGTTCCCCACGCAAACCGCCCTCGATCTGACAGAACACCGGTACTGCGTGGTGCAGCAAGTGCCGACGCATACCAGCCCAAGTTCGACAACTCGGCGTGATAGCCGTAGCGGCATCCCCCATAAGTGCGAATGCGGCCCGCGCGCACATCATCCACGGGCCTCCTTGCTGCTTTCCGTCACTGGCTATCCCAGCCGAGCTAGTCCCGACGCCGGGGCATTGCAGGCGATCCGGTCAAGCAGCGAGTCCGGCGACGGGGACGGACAGCCCTGCTGACAGACGACCCCGGTCCCCTGCGCAGATCGCCCCCCTTCGGAGCTCCTCTCTTCCTGCTCCCTGCCCCCCCCCCCCAAGCATTCTGTCTGCCACCGGCCCTGAGCGATATGCAAATCAGGCGAGAGATGCGATACGATGGCCATGCCCTGACTCTCAGAATCGACATGTCCCTCAGGAGCCGAGGTGGCGCGGTCGCAGAGGCTTTGTTCAACCGTATGCACAGTTGCATCCCACACGCACCCTGGAAGCAGACGTAATTTGCCTTGGTGGGCGCAAACACTTCACGAGCTTCAGAGGCCACGCAGCTGGATCGAGCCGCGTCGCTTGCTCAATCGGGCAGCAGGGGACATGTGGCCAGGTCCAGACGAAGTCACTTCCATCTCCCGCACAGCGCGTCCTTGGTCGCCTGGGTACTTGGCCTATACGAAGCCTCCCCTGGCTGCACTCCTTCGGCATCACGGCCACAAGCCGATTATGGGACGGATATCCAAGAAGGGACGAAGACCCTGGCAGAGCCACTGCTGATCTGTCTTTGTCCATGGCGGACGTTTTATAAGATGAATCTGGTTCCCCGTGCTCAAAGTCGCCATCTCTCTTGAAGACGAGTATCAACTCCCCCGTCGGACACCCGACTCCAGACCGACAGCGACGCACCTATAGCTTCTACTCAGTGACGCCGACTACGACATTACGGCAAAGAAACGCTACTCGAATTCACGCCGTCACGACATCAACGTTTCTTTTGCAAGTGTCTGAGTGGGTACTGGTACCGAATCAGAGGGATTTGCAGTGCAAGCGAGATCTGAGAAGAGTGAAGGGTGAGACATTGAACCATGGATCGCGTGTGAAATTGCTGACAGGAATCACTCAAGGTACGAACGCAACTGTCGCGACAGGAAATCGAAGATTTCCCAATAAAATCACAGGACTAAGACGACAACAACTCCGAGAGCAACCAAGACGACGAACAGCAACGTGAGTATGAGATCTCTCCCCTCCCCTCTCCATCCCCTCTTCTGCCTTCTCGACGTCCTTGCTATTTCACTCGCATACATCTTCTTCCTTCCCACCACATTCCCACCCTGGCAAGCCACCAGTGAAGGGCGTGACTTGCAAATGCTTTCTCCTTCAACGAGCCATAGACATGCTCGTCGGCTTCTTCCCTTTCCTCCGCCAAGAGCTTGTCACGACTCTAGACAACTCATCATCATATGGAAAGCCCCACTTGCCTCTCGGCCAACTGACAATCCGTCGAAGAGAGTCCCCGAGATTGCGGCCTCTCGTCGGTCGT
Source organism: Thelonectria discophora (assembly GCA_911649645.1). Taxonomy (NCBI): domain Eukaryota; kingdom Fungi; phylum Ascomycota; class Sordariomycetes; order Hypocreales; family Nectriaceae; genus Thelonectria; species Thelonectria discophora. The sequence goes on from CAJVRK010000012.1 coordinate 4,564,516, forward strand.
GGCGGCGCATCGGGGTCCAGCAGACGTGCAGCACTTGCAATCAAGCGGGTAATCTAAGCTGGGCACAGGTAGGCGCGGTGACGCCAGTGCTGCACTGCCCGAAGATCCGCTCCCTTTATTCGTCGCTCGTTCCTTTTCCCCTCCACGACTTTCCTTTTGATCCTCTTCCTCATGCACTTGGTTGCTTCTCGATCGGAAGTAACTGCAGGCGGCATGACGCAGTTTGCAGCCCTTTCGTTAGGCGTCCAGAGGCAATGCACAAGAGGGAACCCAATTGATCCGAGATGGCTTCTCTGGGAGAACGGGTCTCACACAAGTCCATGAGTGACCGAGATGTTCCGTGCATATGGCTTGGAAAAAAGCAACGAGTGGCTGATTTGGAAGGGATTTGACAGGTTTGACTCAGAATCCCCGGCCAGCGATCATCGATCGGGCGTTCCCTGCTCTGCCACTCTTGGCCCTTCACGACCACAGAAACCCCCTGGTTCAGGCCTGATCCCTGTTGAGTGACGGCGGAACCCCCAACTCAGTCGACGTAGGCAAACCTTGTTAAGCTGACGGACGCCCAAAACGTCAGTTTGCCTGCCCTCGAGTCCTATTTCAGGAGGAGGTGACGGTAGTTGTACATCCCGACCAACTGGTGGTGGTGGTTGATAGAGTCGAAGCCAACGCGGCTGCATTCAAAGTGGTCTGGTGGCTGTGAGCCGGAACAAACATCGTGAGAGTGCTCGTCTAGCTGGGGCAACTTGATCGCTATTTCACCCGACGGCTATCTGGAGTTCCGGGTTGATAAGCCTCCGCGGCTGTCATTTTCCAAAGGTACGGCCTCCATCTTCCCTCCCTCTCCACAAGCCTGAACAACTCCACCACAACCATGGCTTCTTCCTGTCTCGCAGAGGCATCTCCGTGCCGTGACAGAAGCTCCGACTTTTGTAGGCGCCCGGTCCGATGTCAGTGCTGGACACGGGAAGGCGGATGGATGACGGGACGGAGGACGCGGTTACTGGCGTGGAAGTCCGCCTTCCTTTCACCCTCGACCCTCCCCGAGGAGTCTCTGGCCGTATTAGGCCCCTCCTGGTTCCACTGGGAGGCCTTGTCCCTCCCTCGCATCCCTCCAAGCTGGCCCCCCGGTCCATCCAGCTGATCCCGTCCTGCGCCGTCCGTCATGCCTCCTGGACTCTAATGCATCCCTGCACACCACTATCGGGACCCGTCCTTGCAGCTCTCCAATCAGCGCTTACCTGAATACAGACACGCCCCCTCCAACTCTCCGATCGACTTACACACGCATTACGCACCTACATTTGCTCAGGCACGTTGAACAAACCGTTCTTGTTTTTCTTCCCCCTCGTTCCCTTGGTGCTTTTGTTTTTGTTTACTGTCACTTGTTGGGCTATGCTGGACTCCCTTGGCTTCTTTGTTTACCTTTCCGCCTGCTCCCCCTCTTGCCTTCGTCATTTGTCCCCTTGGGCTGCCTGCCCGACATTGTCCCAGCTTCACAGAGCAATGGGGTGTGTGGCAGGCCTGGGTGTCTCGCAGCCGCCAACTTCATCGTGTGCCGTGATCACACTGGTTCTTAGGATAGCGGGTGGGATGCTGTCTACCCCACGAGCTCCAGCATCCGTCTCGCTGCCATTGTACCCAACACTGGCGAAGCTACCTTTGTGACCAGCAGACCACTGCCGAAACGGACGCGCCCTTCCATCGTCCTCGACTGTCGCAAGTTGCCTGCTCCACCACGCCTAAGTCGATGCCCGCGACCATCGCTTGACTCTGTCGTCACCATTGCAGTCGGGTTTGAGACACTCTGAAATCTGGCATCTCAACGGCTAAGCTGGTCATCCTAATCCATGTCCCCCTCCCCGGCCCTGCATCCAGAGTCTCTCCCCAGATTGACCAGAGAAAGTCCCCTGTGGCTATGAGGAACGGTCGATGCGCCCATTTTCGGGACCGCTCTCTGTCGGCTTTCGCCTGCCAGTGTGGGTGGGCTCAGAGGGCAAGGATCCCACAGGCTGGACAATATCATGGTCCAAAAGCAACTAAACCGAGCCCTTCTCTTGCCCTTTCCTTCTCCCTCGCCCTGACACTATTTCCTTCTCACTGCCCTTTTTCTGTTGAAGGGAGGCTGCATTTCTCAACTTCCCCACCCATCCCCACGACTGCTCATCTTGTTCCTCCCTCTCCGCTGCCCATCTGAATCACGACTATCGCCGCCTCTTCATGCAGGGCAGAGTTTCTTGCATACGCCCCCTCAGACCCAAAAGAAATCCCCCTTGATGTCTCTCATGCTTCAGCTAGTCTCGACACACTCTTCAGCTTTCCACAGCCAAATTCGGAGTTTCCAGAACCTCACCAGATTGGACCAGCTTCCACTGCATGCTTCAAACACTCCCCAAGTGGACCTCTACTCTGTCTGTTCGTCCTCCCATCCCGGAGCTCAGACGTACAGAAGCGCCCTTGGTGCTCCCTGATTACTTATTGAGATGCAATGAGCTGACCCTTCTTCCCAACAATCAGGTTTAGGTCCAGGCGTCATCAAACGAAGGTTTGGATGTCTCTATGCGCAATATCATCTGGACAGTAGCCTAGCTTCGTCCCGTCTGGGGTGATCCAATCTCAACGATCGAGCTTCAGGAGCCATGTACGTCGTTGGCCGGTCGCTAGCCCTCCCTTGCAGTTGATGCTCAGATCTCATTCGAACTGGTCCCCATTCTGGAGTGATTCAGTCTCGCTTGCGAGTATCATTGTACATTCACAACCCGCGGCGCTGACGCATTTCACAGAACTCTTCGGCCTGTATTGCTCTTCTTTGGGACACAATCTCGCACGTCTCCATTCGGATTCCTCTTGCCGGAACTTGACCACCCACTTGATTGCCGTTCGTGATTCCTCCCCAACAAGACTCGACCAATTAGCCCACGAGCGCCCCATCGTCTCTGAACCAAGCTCGCCGCGTCAGAGTCTCCGGTACCCTTTAAGCAGGGCCTACCCACTGGCAAAAGCAAGCCGTTCTAGAAGGAGTAATCTGTCTCTCCCTTCTTGGAATGCGAGTGTCTCTGCTCTGGATCGGAACCACCGCGCGCCCCTCTCAGAACTCGCCCTTCACCAGTAAGAAACCCGCAGTGCTCTCGGCTGTTTCAAATCGCCACCTCTACAGGAACAAAAGCAATTTCGAGGGAGACACTGACGGGCAGAATCTAGCATAGCAAGCCATCGGCCAGCACATTAGTGCATGCGCCTTTCCAGGATCAAATCTCCGAGCAACCAGGTCCCAGCCCAAGGGATCCTCTGTCGTCTGTTGTGCGTCGACTGATCCTCGCCGAACGAGACGACGTCGAGACCTTGTTTTAAGTGCGACCCGCGACCACTTTTTGTCTGTCCAAGACAAGTGCTTGCATTCTTCACCTCCCCTCCCTAATAAACAACAGTTCCCATCACTCCCTCTTTTACGAAAGACTGAATGTCTGCTGTCAAGTTTCAGTATCCCCCCTACAAGCTGTTCGAGGTGAGTCCCAACTCAGACCTTGATCCAGCACTCCCGTGACGAGACCAAACGTCCTCCCCTCTTTATCTGCCCACAAGGCTGTATAGCGTTTGCTCTCGTCTTGATCTCTTCCCTCCAACCCTTCTTTTCGTGGACTTGCCGTCTTCCTCTGCTTCAAGACATCCAAGGAACTGACACATTGACCCTGGCAGCCTGACTACCACCCTCAGAAGCCAATAATTGTTGGCCTAGACGAGAGACTCGAGTCACCAGAAACCCTCACGCTTCACTACGAAGAAGCTGCTCGAGCAGCCAACGGGGGAGGCCCACGAGGGGACTCTCCTCCTAGGCTTCTGGAGATGGCCACCTACGGCAAGGCCCCGCTGCCTGCAATGCCAAGTGAGTGATCCAATGAAGTGGCGATGCGCAAGACTGACCAGTCATAGCCACGAGCTCGGCGTACGACTCGACGAGGTACCAAGATGCTTCCTACGAACAATATCCGGCGCAGTCCTTCCCTGCGCAGCAACAGACGGACAAGTTTGCACAGCTCAACCAGCAGTCATTTGCCTCGAACAATGCCTCAGTCGCCCAGTACTTGCCCACGGGACCTTCCATCATATCCTTTCAGCCTCAGTCAGGCGTCTTCGGCACGAAGCTCTACGTCAAGGCATCGTCGCAATATGACCTGTTTGCGCTCACATCACACATGCCGTACTTCTTCATCCTGTTTGGATCGGAGAGGTGTCCCGCCGAGGTGACTCGAGATGGGCAGGACGGTTCTGGCTTCGCGTATACGTGCAGCGTGGACGTTCCTCAGCTATTGATCACGGGCTGCACCGGCAGCAGCGTGCCAATGTCACTACTCCTCGAAGGGCCGTCGGGCGAGGAGATTTCGCGGACAGCGGTAGGCAACTTTCAGTACCTCGAAGGGTCTGGGGATGACATCACGAGGCCAGGCAAGATGCCTAAGCAGGAGGACGGGGCACCTGCCTCTGCGGCTGATCAGCCGAGTGCCTCACCCAAGTCTGAATCTCAACTGTCTTCAGAGGGCCCTACAAATAACTACGAGTACCCAGCGCCACAACAGGGTCAATATGCCAACCAGTTCCAGCAAGGAAACAACGAAATGATCAGCGCATACAGGAGCTCCAACTTCAACGACACTCACTACCGCCGGACAGGGCCGGGATGGGGTCCCTTTCCGGGCACGCTGGGGAGCACAGGCCGAAGCCCCTCGAGCGCAGAACCACCAGTTGCAGGCCGAGGAGGCTTGATGCCGCTGCCGATGCCCCCGGGTAGTAGCGGCTATCCACAGCTTGTGCGGACGAGCACCATCAACACGCCGCCGGCGGGCAATTTCCACCCCGTCTCCCTTTATTCTAACAAGGCGGTGCTGAAGATTCAGGGCAAGCTGGACTCCATGGCGGAGAATTGGACACAAGAGGAGTGGGAGAACCGTCGACGCATCGTCCGCTTCCAAAAGTCCCAGCGCGGGTCGACATTGACGACCAGCTTCCACGCAGTGTCGGTGAACGAGAGGCCGCCGAACAGCATCTGCATCTCGTGCATCTGGTGGGCGGAAAAGGCGGAATGCTTTGTGACTTCGGTTGACACAATCCATCTCTTGGAGCAGCTCGTGGCCACGCCCAGCAGGTTCAGCGTCGAGGAGAAGAACAGGATCCGACGCAACCTGGAGGGATTCCACCCGCTGACCGTGTCCAAGGCCAAGCCCGATAGCGAGGAGTTTTTCAAGATCATCATGGCCTTTCCCAATCCCAAGCCCCGCAACATCGAGAAGGACGTCAAGGTGTTTCCGTGGAAGATACTCGAGCCGGCCCTCAAGAAGATTATCGGCAAGTACAGCGCAAACGTCAACGGTGTCATGCCTCCGGGCAACATGATTGCGCCGACCAACGCTCCCTATCCGCCTCTTCCGACGCCCCCTGGTCAGGCAGTCAGCTCTTCTCAGGGTGACAGCCACGCCCAATACCCCCTCCCTCAGCATCACGACTCGATTCCGTCGCCCCGGTCGCTCTCTGGATCCCAGGCCAGCTGGACTCCGTACGCAACGGCGCCGCCGGGATATTCTTCGTCTCGCACGCTCAGCCCTAGCCTTCGGCACGCCAGCCCATCGCAAAGTCAGCCGCCACTGCGCATCAATACGCCTCTGCCGTCGGTAAGCACCTACGACACGCGGACGGCTCCCGCGGGAACATATGGTGCAACGGGGCTGCATGCGCCCATGGGACATCACCAGACGTCGACGACACCCCCGCGATGGGAGCCGGCGCCTGCAACATACCCAGAGACGTATCCCAGCCTGACGTCGCAGATTGCGCACCCCGTTTACAACGCGACGGCATACAGCGAGAGCGGAGGAGGCTCCAGGCCTTGAGGCGGGCAAACATGTCCGCCTCGTGTTTGCAGCCTTGACTCACTCGTCCAGGGTGACCCATTGGATAGCCTCGTGAAGGCGTGGTGGAGGGTCGCGGGGGCGAGTCAGGTGTTGTGGCGCACGCCAATCAAGGGCCAACCCAGTACACCACGTTATGCAGAGGCAACCATCACGACGGCGTCTCTGCACGAATGGTGCCATCTCATGCAGTTGGTGGTTTTGAGAGATGGTCGGAGAATCTGATCATCTTGTTTCTATCAGTCTTCTTTGCAGTACCCGGCTCTGCTTCTTTTTCCGCCGCGCTCACCTTGGTTCCTTTAGCCCGGTGAAGCGCGGTCATGAGGTCTCGGCAGTTGGACACGCCAGGGCGTCTCCCGATATTCATACCCCGGAACATTTTACATTTCACTCGCCGACTTGCACCTTCGCCCAACCGGGCTGTCGCGGGTAGATCCGTGCTGCAGGTGAAGTCTTGCATATCGCCGCGAGAACCTGCCGAGTCTCGTCCTGTTATCGTCATTTCCTTGGCGGGGTTTGCATCCCCTTTTCTTGTCTTGTTTTCCTTTACTGCTACTGGGTTTTCTTGGGCAACGGATTATTTTTGTCTTGGCCATAGACGTTGTTTGTTTTCATTACACGGCCCCTTCTTCTTGATTCGCTCGGGCATGCTATATAGCATAGACGGATGGGACTGCCACCATATAGAAGTTACTGCGGTGGTTGGATACGGGATTGATGGGACGGTATCTGGGCAGATGGGATCAGGTTTGGACAAGGCGAGACACTCGTTGCCTGCGGGTGTCTCGGAGCTAGGATCGGGCGTGTTCTTTCTTTTTCTACAATAGGCATTATACCCTTCGTGCACATTCTTATGGCTGCTTTTCTTGGTCTCTTTACTGGGGTTAGACGGGGATGGTAACAGGGTGTTGTGGGGGGGAGAGAATGGGCCAAAACAAAAACGAGGGAATGGATAGACGCGTACGGGATGCTCAGGCCATGGAATGGACGGTGGTACCTCTAGTGTTAGCACGGTAATGGTAATTTCTTTGATTCAGACGGAAATGTCTAGAACAGCCGGACATCAAATGTCTCAGAAGCGAAAAAGGACGTGACGAAGGGGAATGCAGAATTGTTGGGGGACGCGTTCCAGATGACGAGCCCACGAGTGACACAAACTGATAACGGGGAGGCGGGGAGCATGACGAATGTTTCAGCGGTGGATGGAATTGAACTGCCTGGAGTTGGCACCAGAGAAGGGGGGGGGGGTTTCGTCGGATGTCACGACTTGGCGGAGGAAGGGTGGTGGAAGGATGCAATGGTGACAATCAAGCGAAGGCTTGGAAACTGAGTTTTGGTGCTCATGTGGTTTGTCAGGTGTTCCCGGGAAGAGAGGGATGGTGACTTGAGGAGGGGGGGGCATGGTGTGGATGAATAGTCGAGGGTTGGGGATGTTTAGGCAGAGATGTAACACTAGCGAGGCTGTGGGAGTAGTAGTTTGGGTGGATAGGGTTCGAGGATAGAAACACTTCAAAGGATCCTTTCGCCTTTCTATCTGGTCTAGCATGCATGTAACGCTGGTGTTCTGATATGGCACGGGGTGCTTGTCCCTGGTACACCATCACGACTAAAGTCAGTTTTGTGACTGTAGATCTGGGAATGTATGCACTTATTGGGAATATTCCAGATGTACGGATAATTCCTGAACTTGTCCGTCGTTCTCCGTATCGCAGTCGTTAACCGCGCCCAAGAAATCACTCCCAGCAGTCATTCTCGGGCTGCGCAGAGTCTAGCTCGCCGACAAAGTTACCATCGGGTCTTGTCCATGAAGATAGCCACTACTTGCAAAAGCTGTAGGACCACTGAGTCACAGACGTGGATATTTCTTGACGGGTTGAGCGGGAGGGGTGGAGGGTGAGTGAGTGAGCGCAGTGGCTGTAGTGGCTGCAATTGAAGTCGGACATGGCGTTCGTTGCTTACGTACCTTGGTGAGAGTGAAGTTCCGTAATGATTATTGCGTTTATAGTGGCTTACGCATCGCAGTAGGCGACGGTAACACGAGCTTCGGTCGTAATTTTCTGGACTGTAGTCGTATTTATACCATCCTCCTTGGAAGCATAGCGTTGTTCGCAAGTCGATCTGAATGCAGTTCTTGGCTTGAGATTCGTTGCAGCCCTCTTTGATGGATTTTCTTTGTAGCAGACGGGTCGTCTGTCTGCGTGGGCTTCTTGTCCTTCTTCAGTTACGAGGCAACGTCCTTTGAGAGGGTTGTTGTCGGTAAATGTGACGACGACAAACCACAGGGATATCCGCAGCTTGAAGTGGTCAACCAAGTTTCTCACGACCTTTTTCCGTGCAGTCGATGGAGCAATCATGTCGAGGAAGACAATGAGGCCCGAGATAAGACTTTTGTTTGTTGGGGGTCATCTGGCTAGACTCGCCCGTCAACGTCGGGCGAGATGACGAAGTTCGTCCAGAGCGCGATCGTATCCTCAGTGTCTTATTTGTTCCGTCTCCCTCAATTATCACTCTTTTATTGTTGTCGCTGTTGATCACGTCTTGGTTGTTCTAGAGTAGCCAGAGCAGAGGCGCCATCTCGACAGCCCCGGACATGGCTGCCGGGCCGGTGACAGTGGCGGTTGAGGCGTCGTAGCTTGTGATGCCGGTGGTTGACGGGCTGGGCTCTTTATACGTTGGAGGTATTATTAAAGCTAGTTGCGGTGCATTCAATAGAAGAAGCTGCGGGTTCATCTGCGGTCATAGTCTCGTCAACCTGACTCTCGACATGGGTGGCCTCGGTGGTCGTAGCATCAAGATTAGTCGTGGCCTTGCCAGCGGTTTCCGTCACGTCGACACGGAAAGCATCAGCACTGAGAGGGTACCTGGGAAGATCTTATCTGCTCAAAGACGGTTGTAGAATCCCCTTCCAGTGGTTTGGTCGGAGATGGGAGAGGTGGCTGCATACTTCGGTCGCGAATTCATAAGTTAGAGTCTTAGTTTGTCAATTACCAGTAGCATTTGAACTCAAGAGTAAGCTTAAATTCACTATCAAGATCAACTCGGACTCCTTCCCGGGGAAACTGGTTTGTATCTAGCTAGGTGGATTGTCTGTCCAGAGGACTCCCTTGTGTCCTCATTCTGATTTTCGCCGCACCCCCTCCCTCGGAGTTTCAGGTGCTTTCTTGTACCTGACTCAACAAACGTTGTTGTGCGAGGGGCCGTCTATAATACGGTAGTCGGTGCAGAGAACCCGAGGCCAATACTTGGGTCCTCAGTTGGGTCATCAGTGGCAATTGTGCGAGTAGAAGAAGGCCCGACGTTGACAGACGTGGGAGTAATGGTTGCGACGGAGCCTTTAGGACGGCAAATTCCCTTTGAAGCTTTCGTGTTGGCGGGGGTGTTGGAAGGTGTAGCGTTGCAAAGGGTCGCTGATGCGCCGTCCGGGAGAGGATATGGAAGGTCGGTGGTCGGGAGCGCGGGAACCTCGAAAGGCCCAGGGGTTCCCGAGAGAGCCCAGACATAGCCGAAAGGATATATGGTCTCTACAGTCGTGGCATCGTCTATAGTGGTCGCGGGTGTTTGAAGCGTCCACTGACCGACGTCTGAGACGCGTGAAGGAGTGAATGTGTAGATGGCGTCTCCAACGCCCGTAAGCACCAGGCTAGCAGCAGTCGTGACGTCGGGATTGTTGCAGAGCTCTTCGGAGCGAGGTACAATTCCCGAAAGAGGATGTGCCTGAGATGAGGCAGCGAGCGATAGAATAAGGAAAGCAAGGGGAGTCATTGTGAGACCGAGGCAATACTCTGGACAGCTTATCAGAGCTCGACAAAACTGCATGCTGTGTTGAAGGATATGGAGGTTAAATAGGAGACGTCACAGCATGTATGTCGATGTCGGTTTATGCAGGATTCAATCTGCAGTATTTCTTGATTCCTTTAATCTCCTCCTGTCAGCACGATTTTTCAGATAAGTTATATCTCGGGCGAGTTCAGAGGAACCGGACTCGAGAGCTGAAGGATGCGAGCCCTGCGAGGCTTTGTTTGTTTCAAACAGCGCATCTTTGGGGTGACAGTCAACCACTTTTCCATCTACCCGCGACGAGAATAATAACAAGCTTGAATCCCTCTGTCAATTCTCGAGCCGAAGGATTTGTTGTTTATTAACTGGCTACCTGACAATTGCGCCGCCGCCAGCGTCTCCATCATCCCCACCCCCATCATGACGGTGATAATGGTGTGACTTTTGATGGACAAACAAGATTGGAGGTAGGTTGCTTCTTGGAAAAGAGGAGAGAAAGTTTGACCAAATAGAGGCTGGACATGAGTTTGTTGTTCATAATTGATCAAGAAAGTGTGCATAGGCGCGTGACGGATAGGGCCATCTCCTCCGCCACCTTGAAGACGGCCCCTGTAATATTCCCCCTGTCAGCCCTAGGGACACATGGACGTGACTGCTGTTCCGTGGAAGCCTGGAGGAGTGGGATCGTCAAAGGCGGACACAATCGCCGCCTCGAGTGACTCGATAGTCACAGTTCTTGCCAGATGGTCAATAACCTCGGCCACCCACATCTCGGCCGCTCAACAAGAAGACCGCGATTTTCGCGATCACGAAATAGCCTCGATTTCACTCTCATACTCTAGGATTAATTAAAATTCGTCGCATAGATCCTCAAACCGTATCTTCTGGGTTTTAATATCATCTGTCATTTGTCTCCCTAACTTCCCGACCTGCTCCCGTGTGTTCCTGAGCGCCTTGATATTAACAAACCTCTAGTTATTGCTTGGCTTCACCTTCTTCCTCTTTTTTGGCCAAAATGGTCAACTTGGCCCCTCAGGAGCAGTATTTCCTGCTCCTGCTCTGCAATCTTATCCAAGGCCTTGCCGACCTTCCGGAAGGCAGTCTTGCTGCAGATCCAATTTCCTCTTCATTCCCTACCAATTCAATCGCTGTGCGGACATAGAAGGCGCGGAAAGGCGTCATGATCATGTTTTCGATGGCCCCCGGCTGCTTCCTTTTGGCAGAAGGCGTGTTAAACACCCTGCTTTCTCGCAGTCGTTGCCGCTCAATGAACCATGGGTTATTTAGTGACTTTGACATAACAACTGACCACATTCCGGCTGCTTTCCAACCCGCCCGAATAGTCTCAGGCTTCATAGCCTCCTTTCGTGCTTTGAGATAGCATTTTTGGAAGTATGCCTTGCCCAGGGCTGAATCATCCGTGATTCTGACGAGCCTCTGCACCTCCTTGCGGTATGCCCTCTTAAGCACCGAAAAGACGGTTAAATCGAGTGGCTGAAGAAGATGAGAGCAGTGGGTAGGTAAATATAGGATATATATATCATTGATATAGCATTCCCACATAAAATCGAGGCTCTCATGACTCCCGTGGCCATCAACAATGAGGAGACGGGTCTGCGGCTCTGCCGGCTGCGTGAGGGGAATGAAGATCTGTTTTAGCCAGTATAGACCGATTTTCTCAGAGGTCCAGCCGTTAGGGGAGGAAGTGAAGCTTCAGGACTCGAAATCGTCAAGTTCTTCTGGAAACCATTGGTGTTGTATGGTCATTCCCTTGAAAATAACGAGTGGGGGTAAGGAGAAACCGAGGGCATTCACAGCTTCGAGGATTGACGACCATATACGGCCCCCAGGGACTTTAAAAAGGCGCAAAAAGGTCATCTGACGAACCAAGAACAAGGCCATTATCCCCTCTTCCTTCCATGATGCCTGTCTCATCCATATTATATCGATATTGAGGAGGGGGGGGGGGGGGATCCTCTTGACGATCAGCAAGGCAAGTCGGGCGAAGCATTCCTGGATTTTCTTAGCCGAGGCACCATTGAGACGGTTGAAATCAATGCTCTTGCCTCTCACGGTCTTCACTTCCGGATTTCTTCGTAAAAAGCCTTCAACCCAGTTCTTACCGATCGGTCTGGTATCGCCCTGGAGCTTGACAATACACTGAGCGAATTCTTTGACCTGGTTGTGCGTCGGGGCGAGCCCTAGGGCTAGCTGAGCCATAACCCAGTCGGCGAGGTGCTTCTTCTGAGTCGGCGAGAGGCGTTGTGTATGCCAATGTGCTGTTTTCTTAAGCTCGAGGCCGTTCAGACGGCCTTGGTGGGTTGAACGTGGTATATCCCAATCAATGGCGGCTCTCGTGATGTTTCCTGTTGTAATCGCTTGGTCGACAGCTTTTTCAAACTAATATTCTGTATATTTCGGCATCTCTGATTCGGAATCTGCGATCAGATTTTAATTTGGTGTGTTGGATCACGAGAAATTAGGTAGTGTTGGAAATGGTGTGTGGTGGTGTTCACGGGAAAATTCTGCTGTGGAGGTGTGCCGAGATGTAGGTGGCTGACGTTACAGCGTCTTTTATGTCTGACGGAACTGGATGATCCCGTCTGGGAAACCACGCTGACAAGCTCATCCCAAGACGAACCAACACCGCCCTCGGCAGCACAAACCTGTTCTTGATTCATCCTCACTCCCACCTTGAACCAACATCAACATCCAAATCAACACCAAATCAATATCACCTCATCTAAATCAAAATGGGCCGTACCATGTCCCGCGCCCGCCAACTCCTCAGCAATTCCATGCACCAAAACTCCATCCCCCTCCTCGTCGAAGCCATCCAAGCCAGCCAAACGCCAGACCCCACGCACCCCTCCCAATCCCCCTCAGGCTTCCTCAAAACGGCCCTGACCATGACGGTCCGCTGCGGCAACCTCGACTTGACGCGGCACCTGCTCGAGCACGAGGGTGCTCCCATCGCCTGCGTCACGCCGCGGGACGTTGAGTACAACTTTTCGCAGCCGCTGCTAGAGCTGCTCGTTGATCGCGGGTGGGACGTCAATGCAGAGGAGAAGTCTGAGTCGGATGGGGGACGGCAGCGGCTCGTGGATCTTGTGTGCGATCGGGGGGAGACGGTGCGGTGGCTTGTCGAAAAGGGCGCGAGAGTCGACCACGGGCAGAGTTACTACGAGATTGCCCCGCAGCCGGCACCTCTACTCGAGACATGTGCCGCGCTGGGCAGCGTTTCCACCTTCAAGTTCCTACGGGATCGGGGTGCTCCGATGGGCGTCCGGACACTCCACCGCGCAGCCGGCTCAGCAGCCTCCATCGGCGCGGACCCGGCTTTAGAAGACGGGGGCTCCGGCGGCGAGTCGGGGGACGAGGGGGAAGATGAAGAAGAAGCGGCAGACTCGGCACAGCGGAGACGGCAAAGGGCCGACATGTTGCGGTATTTGGTCGACGAGCTGGGGCTGGAGGTTAATACGATGGACACGGATGTGCAGGGCCACGCGGAGTATTGGGGACCGCCGGTTTCGTACGCGGCGGCGAGGAGGAGGGGGGAGAGGGTGGTGGCTTGGTTGTTGGAGAGGGGGGCAGATCCAAGGGTGAGGAATGTGTTGAGCGGTGCGGATGCTGAGGGGGTTGCTCGAGAGGAGGGTTGTGAGGGGACGGCCGAGGTTATCTCGAGGTGGAAGGACGAGCATGCCAAGGAGTACCAACTCGGCTAAGGGATGGTTGCGCTGAGTCTGCTGGATGTGATGATATACAGTTGACACCCTCACATCTATTCCACCAATTGTACATCTGATGAATACAACTGCTCCAACTTTCCTCCCTCAAACTTCAAAAGTTCACAACCCATCTTCAACTCGCCCTCTCTCCAACCAGCTGTGACACTCGAAGATGGCTCCCACACCCCCCAAATCATACCAATACCACATCCCCTCGCTCTCCGTACGTCCAATTTTTCACTAACAATTACCTTCCAACCATCAATCGAGTCAGTCGGAAATCCTCGCCGAGAGGGCCCATCGAAGGAGTTATGACGTTACGCCGAGAGCGTTACCCCTCACCTGCGGGATATTCTGTCTGGGCTATTTCAACGGCTTCTGCTGCTGCCGCTTGTTAATTTCTTTCTTTTCTTCTTCACCATCGAAAATCAAGCAATAGGTTCGCAAGAATAAACACAAGTACTTCCCATCATCCAGGTTTGTCCCTCGTGGCTCGCCCGCTCAGCGCTGACACGTGCAGCACGTCCAGACCATCCAGTATGGCCCTCCCCCCCGAGGAACCACGCGCATGGCGCCTTTGCTATTATTATCCAACCATGATTTCGATCATTCAGGTAATGTACTTTGCATGAGCCGGTGCCCGGTGTTTAGACCTGTACTTTTCCTTTTCAAGGGGTTGTAAATGTCTGAAGCCGTGGCTGAGAATATACGGCCCTGAACTTGATCTGGATAATACCAGCGAAAGGATCATGCTCTCCTCTCCCCTGACGACAACTCCTAACGCCCGTAGGACTAACATCAAATCAACAATGGCCCCTCCCGCTGCCATCTCCCCTCCCGCCCGCTCCGCCGAGCTGGCCACCCCCTCCAAGCTGGCCGTCAGCCTCCCTTCCAAGGAAGCTACCTCGGTCCAAGACCTCATGGGCCAATGGGACTCCTTCCGCTTTGCGCCCATCCGCGAGTCCCAGGTCTCCCGCGCCATGACGCGCCGCTACTTTGCCGACCTCGATTCCCACGCCGAGTCGGACGTGGTCATCATCGGCGCCGGGTCCTGCGGCCTCAGCACCGCCTACGTCCTTGCCCGCGAGCGGCCCGACCTCAAGATTGCCATCGTTGAAGCGTCTGTCTCTCCTGGTGGCGGTGCTTGGCTCGGCGGGCAGCTCTTCTCAGCCATGGTCATGCGCAAGCCCGCCGACGTCTTCCTGCGCGACGTGGGGGTTCCCTACGAAGACGAGGGCAACTACGTCGTGGTCAAGCACGCGGCGCTCTTCACCTCGACCATCATGTCCAAGGTGCTGCAGCTGCCCAACGTGAAGCTCTTCAACGCCACGTGCGTCGAGGACCTCATCACTCGACCTGGTGAAGACGGTGAGGGTGTGCGCATTGCCGGCGTGGTCACCAACTGGACGCTCGTGTCCATGCACCACGACGACCAGAGCTGCATGGACCCAAACACCATCAACGCGCCCGTCGTCGTCTCGACCACGGGCCACGACGGGCCCATGGGCGCCTTTTGCGTCAAGCGGCTCGTGAGCATGCAGCGTATCGAGAAGCTGGGCGGCATGCGTGGGCTGGACATGAATGCTGCTGAAGATGCTATTGTTAAGAACACGCGCGAGGTCGTGCCGGGGCTGGTTGTTGGTGGTATGGAACTCTCTGAAGTTGACGGAGCCAACCGCATGGGTGAGTTGATTGTGTCTGGTCAGAAGTGCTTTGCTAATCAGAATAGGCCCGACCTTTGGTGCCATGGCTCTCAGCGGTGTCAAGGCCGCCGAGGAGGTCCTCAAGGTCTTTGAGCTGCGCAAGAAGCAAAACTCCATCTAGGCGCAGATGGACCGGCAGTGAAGTCGGGGGCTCGGGGGGTGATTTCTCGTCACTCTTTCAAGCAACGGTTTCTTATCGCTCATTTGAAGACTAAAACACTGCTGGTATCGAGCAACCCGGAGCAAGAAAACATGCAAGCGTTGCCAACTATCGTCAGCTCGTTCAATACACGCTTGCACACACCTCGTCCACTAGAGTCTACTCAATCTGAACCCTCGTAGTCTGTGCCAAGTGATCAAACCGGCCCAAGAAGCAATCTGTCTGTGCTGCTTCCTGTCTTTTCACATTGGCCGTCAACAGCCCAATTCTTCTCAGGCACCCCGTCCCGCCCTGCAACACCAAGTACACGCCAATCCTCTGCCTGCCCCTTAACGTCTGCATCATCTTGATCAGCCGAACATCTGTACTCCTTGGATCCCTCCAAAAGCTCTTCCGGTCTGGATGAAAGAACCAGCCGCTGCGGAACACCTCCTGCTCCTCGCCATGACCGATAACGAGGAGATGATCCATCCACGGAGGCGGCCCATCATGAGCTTCATCCTTCATCGTAGCAACCACCGCCTTTCCCTCCAACGTAATAACTCCGCTCGTCAACGCCCCAATAAATGACGGCGGATCCGGCTCGCACTCGGTATGCACCACCCTCGCACATAGCTCAACATCTCCATCGACATCTCTCTTGCACCACATGGCCGCAAAGTCCCCCGTCACCGACGCCCACGACCAAGACGGCACCTTTTCCAGCTCCTTTGGCCGCTCGCCGTTATCGCTGAGAACCCAGCATAGATCTGCCAGGAGCGAGTCTTCCCACAAGCCAGCTAGATACCGTCCCTTGTACCCTTTACCCATCAACGTCGCCACGCCTGCGGTTGCCGCGAGTCGATCCGTCACGTAGGTAAAGTCCAGTCCCATCATGGCCTCAACATTTTCGTACCACAACCTACGTCTTTCATTCACATCTCCCGTCTGGCTACCCGTCTTGGCCGCGCTGAGGACTTGGTTTGTCGCCCGATCGGGCCGCGCCGGCTCGGGACTCGAACTACACTGACAGCGCGTGCTGGCATGGCACTCCCAGACAACTTCCCTGGTCCCAAAGTGCAAGAAGCGTCGAGACAGCATGTGTTCCTGATAGACCCATCCTCTTTTAGCCAACGGGAACAAGTCAAACTCATCTTCTTCCACATCAAACGGGTGATCAATAGCCGTCCGGACGACCAGTTCATACGGCCGACCCGCCGCGTCTTTACCAACAAGATCCAACGCTTCGTCTGTAGCTGCCCTCTGCGGAAACAGCCCGATAGTGCCGTCTTTGGCAGCCGACGCGGCAATGGTCAAGTCGGCGTTGGAGTAGTACGACGCCATCTTGACGGCCTCGGCTTCCCAGTCGGGGTTGGAGTCTTGGATGATGCAGAGCGAGTCTATCCAGATGAACTCGATGCCGAGACGGCACGAGAAGGTGATGGCGTCTTGGAATGTCGTGGAGAGGGCGTCCCACGGGATTTCTGTCCGGTGGCGGGAGAAGTTGTTTTTGTTTGTTACGATGATTTGGTGTTTTCCCCAACAGTGGCTGAGACAGATATACTGTCCTCGCTGGGATGCCGATGTTTCATATAACCGAACCTTGCAGTTTCCTGGTTTCGAGCCAGGTAGGATCTGCACGACTCTTTTAGGTAATACACCCTGATCTAAAGGCCGGCACTCGTCGTGGCTCGCTTCACACTCCGCCATCCACAACTTGACCTGCACAGCCAGCTCATCAGGATCAGAACAAGGAACAACGCCAGGTTCAAACACCTCCCACGGACAAGGCTTCCCTATCCCAAGTTAGCCAGACCCAGTAAACCTCCCGCAAAAACATCTTACCCGGCACCGAAAACACATGAAGCAACCGCTTCTTCCACCCATCCACCACCCCCTCCAACGGATCCTCCTCCGTATCCGGAAACTCTTTCGGCGAGACCGACAGCCCAAACCCTTCGAACCCTCTCGGGTCCGTCCCTTCTCTAAACAGGAAGAAGAAGGCGCGGTAGGACGAGGCGGCCGGCCAGATCTCTGGGTAGCAGTGCTGCATGGCCCGGACGAGCATGGCGCATACGAGGCAAGTGTTTGCGGATTGGGACATGGCTGGGAGGCTTGGGGAGTAGCCGCCTGTGGTGCTGGAGGCGAGTTTGATCTTAAGGGGGGAGAGGTCGAGACATGTTGGGCAGGGGGGGGCTGGATTGGGGTTGGATGTCATGGTGAAGGGTGATGTATGAATATGTTACAGGCGTAGCAGAACAAGGTAATTAATTATGCGTGATTTATGTACAGACCGCTGACCGGGGTTACTCAACATAAGACTCAACACAATCAACCCAAACATCCCCTCCCTCAAGCCTTACCCAACTCCTCCCCCTTAACATCTCTCCCCGGCGGAAACTTCAACCCCCGATCCCTCCCACCCCCCGGCTCGGCCCCGAACCCCCATCCGCCGTACCCCTCCGCGGCGGCCACCCCGCCCAGGCCCGACGTCTCGCCCACGTTGATCTTGCCGGCCAGCTGGTTCTTGCCGACTCCCGGCGTCTTGTCGGCCCAGTCGTTGAGCTCGGCGCGGGTCATGCCCGTGGCCTTGAGGATGTCGGCGTCGCTGAGGGGCTTGCTGCGCTTCTTGTCGCGCATGCGCTCGAGGAGGTTCTTTTGGGGGGGGGATTCTGGGGACGAGGATTCGGAGGAAGGTTGGTTGCCCATTGTGGGTTGTTGTTGAGGTGAGTTGTGAGAGGGTTGTTGTTTGGTGAGTTGTGAAACGTGTTGTTTGAGTGAGTTGTGTAGGAAAGCGGCTTGAGGCCTATAGATATATTGATGGATATAGACACTGAAGCCCATCAGCAGACCCTTCTATTTATCTTCCAGAACTCGCCCTTCCCACGACACGTCCTATCCATCAGCTACCCCTCCCCCGCCATGTCGTGACCCGGTGGCGGTGCAACCAACGCCTCCCCCAAGCCCAACAAAGGAAACCCATTCGATGCATCCCCATGGAGTCCATTCCCTGCCGAGATCCGAAAATATTCTCCGTCTCCCCTCACAAGGCAGACCCCGTTTCTCCATGTTATGCGGGCGAAAGCAGACCACACTCTAGATGCGGCCCAACCTCGGCCGCTAAGAAGTTTGATGTTCAGCTGTCGCGGAAGCAGGGCGGAATGGAAAAGAGGAAAAAGGCACGAGATCAGCTGGGATCGCGGCTATGCATGTGGCTAACTGGACTGAGAAGTTGTTGGACAAGATGTTGTTCTTGGTTACTAATTGGAATGCGCATCGGGGCATCAACATCTCATCCACCGACTTACAGGCCTGCTGTGACTCATCCTCCTCCATCTCCTCCTCCCTCCTCCCATCTCTTTTCCCCTACTTCAGATACTCCTTCTTCCCAACCCTCTCGCAAATCTCCTTCAACATGCCCGCCGCCCACTCATAATCCTCCAACTCCAAATACACCTGCGCGCTAAACCTCACCCAGAACCTCCCCGCGTGCACAAACAGCGACAGGAACGTCTTGTAGTCGTCAATCATGGCCCTCAGAATCCACTGAAACGCTTTGCCCTCTTCCTCCAGCGACACCACCACATCCCCCTCCTTTCCTCCCGCTCCCTTAAACCCCGTCCACACCGGTAAGGCCACATTCCCCATGGCGCAGTTCCTCAACGTCCCCGTCCCGTTCTCCATGACCTCCGTCCCCAGCGCCGCGGCCACGGCGTCGGTCCCGGCCTTGTTCAGCGCCCAGAGGTACTCCAGCACCGCGTCCTCGCCGCCGAGCCTCTCCCGCCGCCACCGCACCGCGTCCTTGACGCACAGGTACGGCGCGTTGTCCAGCGTGCCGACAAACTCGAAATTTGTCACGTACGGCGGCTTGGAGCTCGGCGGCAGCGGCGAGATGCGCTTTGCCGACTGGGGCACGTACCCGTGGCTGGTGGCCAGCGTCGTCGGCAGCAGGTGCTGCGTCCGCTTGGGCGCGTAGAAGACGGCGCACCCGCGCGGCACGTGGAGCCATTTATGGCAGTTGGACACGAAAAAGTCCGGGTCGGTAGCTGTGAGGTCCAGCTTGACCATGCCGATGCCCTGCGCGCCGTCCACCATGCTGAGCACCCCGAGCTGCTTGCACGTCTTGACCATGACCTCCCAGGGGAACACGACGCCGGGGCGAGAAGAAACCACGTCAAACATGGCCACGCGGGCGCGCTTGCCCTCGGCTTCGATGGCCGAGACTGTGTCGCGAAACTTTTGCAGGATGGCCTCGTCGTCGATGGGGTACGTAATCACAATCTCGCGGCTCGACACGAGGCCATCATAATAATCAACGAGGTAGTCGGCCACCTTGCCGCAGGCCTCGTACACCGTCGAGAACGTAACAATGACGTCCTTGCCGTCCGGGTTCCACGTGAGGTTGCGAAATACCGTGTTGACGCCCACCGTCGCGTTTCCCACAAACACCACGGTATCCTCGGGCGCGTTGACAATCTTAGCCACGGCCGCCCGCGACTCGTCGAGCAGCTTGGGGTACTCGTAGCGGATGAAGACGTCGGGACGAGCCTCGCACGCGTCTTGGTACCCGCGGAACTTGTCCCGGATGGCGATTGGGAAGCTTCCAAAGGAACCTTGGATTGTGAGCCGTGAGCGCCAACGGTTTTCTTCCAACGCTACTCACCGTGATTAAGGTTCCTCCATTCGGGGTCAAAGGGAAACTCCTCCTTCATGGCTTTTCCAAACCCGGATGGAGTCTTTGGCTTCCCGCGAAGGGGAAGTTCCTGTGAGTCGTGATGGATGCCCATTGTCGATTGATGCAATGTGTTGAAGGAATAAAGAATACACGAAGAGAAGACAAAGTATAAGTAGGCGCCTCCTGATACAATTCTCCGCTGTCATCTGTGAGTCAATTCATTAGTATTATCCTCTACCCCACCTCCAGAAGTCAACGGCGCCCTTAAACTGGGCATGCGAGCTTCAATCGAGCCGAAGGGGGCCGTCCTTAGCCGGCTTGCACCGAAGATAAGAATCCTTTCAAGACTTGCATGGAGATGCGACGTCGGAGACCTTGTGACACATTCCCCTGTGTGAGTCTGGCCTGTTGCCAAGATCTTCTCTCAGTCGACATGTCATTGTCGGACGCTCTGCCAAACGAAGTAATACCGGGTCGTATATATGCAATGCCATGATCAACTCGCTGATCTAATCCTAAACGCCTCGTCAAATGTAGTCGTAGCTCTCGAGCTGGTTTCTCCATACTCCGTGCGCCGTCTTACGCGCTCTCCATGTCTCCCGAAGCATCCTCTACCATAATAATAGATCAAAGCCTGTATAATTGCCGTGGCTCATCCCTTGCATGACCACCTCGTGCCCCATCTCCTGAGGTCCGAGTCGAATGCGCCCGCGTGTGGAGAAGCTTCGTGAACCATCGGCGTGCCCTTTCTCATACCCGTCAAAGCCAAGATGGCATCCGTCTCCTCTGGCCTGCTCTCCCGCTTAATCACGATGGTCGTGTCTCCTCTGGTGATTTGGCCCCAGCTCGGCGGCTGACTCAATTGTCTAACCAACGGGTCGTCGAGGTAAAACGGGTTCCACAGCCGGTGGCCACTGTCGGATCGCATGTTAACCGAAATCGAAGCCAGCGGCGGCCCGGGTGGAGGGCTACGCGGCTCGAGAGCCACTGGTTTCCCGTACAGTGACACCGCGCTCGGGGGCTGGGGCTTCAAGGGCGGCAGCCGCAGTCCTGGCTCCATCTTGGCATCATCCGCGACTGTCCGGCGTCTCCCTACTACCGGCATAACCACTTCTTCACCGTCAATCTTCTTCCGCTTCCTACGGCGGGGGTTCGATTTGACCGAGTCGATGATGGAGCTCTGGATAGGCTCGGGTTTCTCTGGCACAGCCATTTCTTTCGCGGCCAGAGCTGTCGTTGGCTCGGCACCCGCCTTTTGACGAGAACGACCATGGTTCGGGTTGAGCGTTGAGGATGGTTTCTTCGGCCTTTCGAGCGCGCCAGGAGCCGACTTACGAGGCCTCCTTAACCTCGGCTTGGTGACCTTCTTGTCCGAATTTGTCGATACGTTGGACTGTGCTGCTAGTGCCGATATTGAGGCCCGTCGGTCGGATGTTTTGTTTCCTGTAATGCGGTGAAGCTCGCCCAAAATCTTGAGCGTCCAGTAAGCACCTGTGGCCTTTGTATCGCGAAGAGCTACTGGATAGGCCGCAGGCGGTTTCTCCGGCTTTTCCACCTTCTCTCCGTCTCCAATCGACTCCCGCTTCTTCTTTGGCTTTGGTGGCTCGGGTTCTTGCCACAGCTTGGGTATCTTGTCCTGCAAGTCGGCAACCCAGGCGTCGCAATCCCACTCAATCCAATAATCTATAATATCTCCCCAGGAGCTCTCGGGTGGTTTCGTAAAGTTGACAAAGACAACTTTGCCGCCCTTGGTGTGGACCGCCTTGGCAAACTCGCGGACCATGACCTTGAGTCCATGTACCCGTAGACTGGTGCCCAGGATGAGGAGCAGATCCGGGTTGAGTGCCAGGTCGTGCGTGACGATGGGGCTGATGAGATGCGAGTTTGGGTGCTCCTCGCCATACAGCACAATATCCGGCCTGAGTTTACCCACGCCAAGGGCCCGTTTTCCCTTTTCCTCTCGAGCAGTAGTTGCGCCGACACAGTGAGGGCACTCGGGCTGCCGTCCAGACATTGTCTCGAGCTCTTTTCCTTCGTCCCAGGAACAGACGCGCCCACACAAGAAACATCGAAGGAGCTCCAACGATCCGTGAAGGAATACGCACTCAACACCTGACCGCGGCGGCTCCCGACGGGGGTTCTTTGCCAGTGGCTTCGGTGCATCTGAGGACTGCTCGGTCTCCAGGACTGGGGGGGGTTCGGTTCCTTCCGACTGCGTTGATTGAGACAGTTGGCTGGGTTCCGAGTCTGAGTTTTGCGTGGACCTCTCGGCTGGGCTCTGGTCGGCGCCAGAGCTCGAAGCTTCCTCTACCATCTTATGAAGTTGACTTGTGGTGGCCGTCGACCGGCGTGAAAACCGACCGCGACTACCAGGACCATCCTTCAGTGAAGTTGAAAGACCGACCTTTTCTTCAATCTGGTCAATGTTTTGTGTGTAACATCGGACCAGCTTGCCGCGATCTCTCAGATGACTGATGAAACGGTGCGAACTGGTGGGCTCGATATCCTTCACCTTCTGGCGCAACGTGGTGGCAAACGTATAAAAAACGGATGTTCGTAGAGGATCCGACCAGATGGCAGCATCAAACAAGTCTTTTCCCTTCATATTCGGAAGCGTCGTCTTGCCAGGATTGGAAGTCTGGGAGCTGATGGGGTTTGTGAGGGGCGAGTCGTCCACTTCCGATGGTGACGTACTGCGACGACTGCAATCATCTTCGGATGTTGAACTCTGATCGAAGGGGTCGAAGAGGACGCAAGGCGGACTTGAAAGAGGGGAAGAACTAGGAGGTACTGCGGTTTCGGAAAGGTGACTATGACGGTGCGTTTGAAGGCCGGTGGGCGGGACCAGATCTTCCGGGGGTGGTGAGGACAGAGGAGATGTCATGGGTTGCGCGAGTGCTGCGGAACGGCGGGTTGACCTCCGCGGAATGGTTGGTAACGTGTTGGCATTTTCGCTTGCCGTGGTTGGTAGTTGGTCGTCCTCGTCAGCGTGTGCAGATGTACCTTCATTGAGGTGGGCGGACTCGAGTTCAAGCTGCACTTGAATCTGAGTCTGGGCATCCTCCGACGTGTGTCTCGAGTCGGAAGGGTTGTCGCACGAAAGTCTCGGTCGTTTGCTTTCCCGGCCATTCTCGAAGTCGCTCGTTGTGCTACCCTTGCCCGACTCTTTATCCTTCCTGTTGGAACATTCAAGCTCTGCGAGACGCGCCTGGCGAGCGGCGGCGTCGAATTGGGCCTGAATCAATGAATAGAGGCCATTCTCGGAGCGAAAGTCCTGTCGAAGGGTCAGTGAGTGCGCGTCTCGCAGCGTTGCACCAAATAGCGATCCGGATCGGTGGAAGCGGGGAACGAAAGCGTGACTGGCGATGCAACATACAGGAATGCCCGAGTTGGTGCTGATGCCGGCGCCCGTGACGACGACAACCTTGCGCGCCTTGAGCAAGGAATTGGCGATCTGCTGAAGATCCTCGCTCGAGTTTGGCTGGACGTGCGTGGTCGGCATCGTTGAGACGGCTGCGAAACAGCTCGCCGCGTCGCGCGTGCGTGATGTAGACGCAGGGCGTCAAACAAGTGCAGAGAACGATATCGGTTGGATCGCGCGACAACCAACGGTCGAGAGGTTGGATCTCGGCTTCTAAAAATGTTGACAGGAGAGTGACGGGGTCGACATGGTTGTGCGTGTGTTAGGAGAATTCGTGCGCGCAGAGAGGCGAGGTGAGCGGGAAGTGCCAACGACGTGCCGACTGTTTTGTGGTTCGACCTTTAAAGAGAGCACGGCAGCTCCCCAGCGAGATGGAAGCGCGACCTTGGAGTGGAGCGGACCGGGAGTCGATTTCGGCTGATTCGATGGGCGGGAGAATGCCGTCTCGTGTGAGGGGATAAATGGCGTGAGATTGCGGATATCTGAAAAGCTGTTGTTTCCCGCCGGAGTCTCTGTCGAAAAGAACGAGGCTCGAGGTTCAACCAAGTCCAAGACGCGATAGGCCAGTCGGTGAACTGGGGCAGCTTCCTTGTTGTGAAGTTCCTGCCTCGGCGCGGTTGGCGATGCGCACTGACTGGCTCCAACCCTGAACGACTTAGTGGTTCGTTATCGTTATCGATAAGAGTTATAGCACCCTGGACCCCCAAAACCCACTGTGGCAGTTGACCTGGCAGGGGCTGGCAGTGCCGTTGAGGTTCTAGCGCATCCAATGTTCCGCGGCAAGCACGGGCGGCCAAGGCCAGGGAAGGAGGGGGCTGGGGATTTGGCCTGAAAGGGAAGCAGCGAACCAGTGGCGTGCTTGCTTTAAAATATCCATGGATCCGTGAGGAACTTAAGATCGATTTGCGCACAAAGAGCCTCGTCGCGAATGAAGCAAAAGAAACGTGAACCTACCATCTTCGGCTCCATTTCCATTCTTGAGTATCCCCTCACAATGCGGCGATATCTCTCAAGTCCCAGCGAGTCCCAGACATCAGAAGCCAATCGAGGCCCAGCCAGCGACACCTTAGACAATGTTAACAATAAGATCCCTCGGGCTTGGTGCGACATCCAACTCTGCGGGCATGCTGATCTGCTCTAGTTGTAATAGGTATTAATCCATATTCAAAATTCAAGAAGGAGAGCATTGGTCAATTTGGCATGAAAATGCGCATTGCTTCGCCTCCAGGTGTAGCACACTTGGAGTGTCTTCCTCGTCTCGGCGATAGCTTTAGTTACCCTGAGTATGGGTGAGATGGTGCAACAACTTGAACTTCTCATATTCACATCGCATTTCAAATAGTCTGGAATGGCTTGGTCTTTGGGGTGGCTTTTGGTAATTTTGTCCCTGTCTTCGTCTGGCTGCAACCGTAAATGCCTACACATTCGATCCGCAGGTCGTTAGCATGACCCGAGGGCCACCGTGAGATTGACCTACATATAATACTTAGGTCATTTTTTCCAAGTCGGCCTTTGTGTCCTCTTCATCTCGTGGTACTACTCAAGGACCCAGACGGAGAATCGTCAAATTGGATGCTCAGCCCGCGCGACCACCTCATGCACCACCAGCGGTGCCAGAGCGGAAGTATGTCGGGTTCGGTTGCATAAGCAACACAAAGAATAATCCTTTTATTACTCCAGGTAGTTTCCGGACGACTGCTGGCCTGCTTCTGAATGCGGGTTGATGGAATTCGCATTTCTTACCTCGACGGAGACTCCCCGTGTGTCCATGTACACAAACAAACAGGCAGATGCCACTATAACACAGGACAACCAAATCGGAGTCATCTCCGTTTAAGTAGTGAGCAAATTCCTATTACGGGTCTCCGCATCGTAGATCAACCTCCGTCCCCAGGTGGTGGGAGACGAAGTATCTGTAGTCAGACCCAACGCAGTGAGAGAAGAGACAACATGCGAGTTCCGCCCTCCCAAGTCGGTCTTAAGTTGGCTCCAGTCTAATAACGCTTAGACGTCTGCAGGTTGCAACTTTGCCAGAAGCCCGGCCAAGTTTCGACAGCTCGTGACATGAGACTTGGGCCGTGAGCGTGGGATTTGATTCAAGCGAGCTTCCTATTCAAGAGACTTGCATCTGCTATCAATCATGTTCTTCAATCAGCTTCGAATGTTTTGGCCTCTCCCCGCTGACGTGAAAGCGAGATCTGATGATGTGACTGCACCCAGGTCAGCAGGTTCATCTCAAGATCGGCCGCTCTTCAACCCTGAGTACAGCTCACCCGCCAAGACAACATGAGCTGCAATGCTGGGCCAATCAATGCAGCTAGATTTCTCTTTGCTCCTCAGCGCAGCCGAGACCTTGCGTGTCATCTCATTTCTGTGTGTCTTGAACGGTCCAAACCCCCACCAAGTCGCCTGGTGGGTTTGGCTTCGTCATGGCGGCGACGGCCCGGACCCATCTTAAGGACCAATCATAGTCCCGCAAACTGACCCTCGCCCCGTTCTTTGCATCTCTCACACCGATTTTGCATGGGTGAGCCGCCGCGGTATGCGTCTAAGCGAGGTCCCTCACCTGGTGGCGCACAAGACTTTTCAACTCCCCGAAGTGCTTCTCGTGAACTCCCCGATTTCGAGGGGCAAGTCATCACTCCATTTACAGGTATGAACGGCATCAGCAGCAGCAACGACACCACTTCATCCTTGCTATGTATCTATATACAAAACAAAAATGAAGAATGAACAATACTTCTCATCCCGAGTAAGGCAGCACACAAAGAAGGCAGACCATCCCTGCAACCTGGCCCCAAGAACAACTTCTTCGGTCTTACGGCGCCATTAAGTCCTGGCATCGTTTCTCCGCCTTTTTCTTCGACTGACCAGTCCCTGGGCGCACATGTTCCTGTCCTGACATGCTACGCCCCCGCTCCCTCAGCAAGAATTAGAACGCGGCCTTTCCAAGGAGGCTTTGGCGGCTAGAAGCCTCCAGCTTGACCCATCTCTGGACCAACAAAGGCCGTGATTTGTTCTCCGGGATCCTCGTTGTTCCTACGGGTCCCAAGGGGCTCTGCCGTTCATGGCTTGCATCAAATCCCTCTTCATCTGGCCACTCAGACGTCGCGGTGCCCTCACCCATCCCACCTTTGGCCCACCCCCTTCAAGTTTCTCCCTCCCCACCACCGATGGTCCGAAGAGACACGACGACGACCCGAAGCCGCGCTAAGCCTGGTTTTGTGGTCGACCCCTCGACTTCTCCACAGCATTGGTCCGGCATGTACCCCGTTGGTCAGTGAAATGACTGTCCCACGGTGCTACAGCCCATCGAGCCGAATCCGCGTGGTTTCTCGAGCATTGTTACGCCAATTATAGACGTTGCCGTCCCACGGTGGATGTCGGGAGAGGTACGAGGGATGAGGGGCTCCATCAGAACACCCGAGGAGGTGAGTGATCGTGTCTTGTTTTGGTCGGCTGAAAAAATCAGCATACGCCACTTGCCTACGAGGGAGTTGCTCTCGCATGGGGGTGATGAGTGAGGGTTAAAAGGCGGCACTGTTCCTTCGGTTTGTCGTCTGTTTGTCTTGCTATATCATCTTCCTCTCATTCCCAGAGCGTTTACTTCGTACGTCATCATTAGTACACTTCTCATATTCATTCTCATACAACATTCCTGTGCCGGTGACTTGTGATTCACCTCCTCAGTCAACATGGTGGGCTCAGAGCATCTCAATATCTTCACCGGGCCGAACTCGGTCCGAAACTACTTTGACCCTGATCACTCTCCTCCTCTTCCCCTCGTCGAGATCCCCGAATGTCTCAACCCGTACCGAGACGATGGTGTTCGCATCTACGCCAAGATGATGTCGATGCACCCGGCAACCAATGTCAAGGTCATGCCAGGTCCGTATTCTTTCCATGAGTGGGAGTTCGAGTCACTGATCTTGGGCCAGCCATGAACCTCTTGGACAAGGGCATCGAGCCTGGCGTCACCAAGACAGTTGTCGAGAGCAGCTCGGGCTCGACCGTCATCTCCATGGCCATGGTTGCTCGTGCATTCCATGGTATTGACGATGTCCATGCCTATCTCAGCAACAAGACCAGCGAGACGAAGCTGCGTCTCATGCAGTTCTTTGGCCTTGACGTGTAAGCATCAACATATACTGTTTCCGGAGTTTACTAAGTTTTGGTGCATAGCACTCTTTTTGGAGGACCTTCACAACCTACACCAGTAGATGAGAGAGGTGGCATCCGCGCAGCTGCTCGCAAGGCGACTGAGTCGGACTCTGTCTGCAGTCCTAACCAATACGTCAATGACGATGTAAGTCATGCGCATTCCACAGCATCGAGACGCTGACAATTCCCTCATAGAACTGGAAATCCCATGTCCGCTGGACGGGCCCTCAGATTCACCGACAGCTACCAGAGATCAATGTGATTGTTGCCTCCATGGGAACCGCCGGTTTGTCATTCCCCTCGCAGGTACTGTTCTATTCTAACCACTCAACAGGCACCATGACTGGCCTGGGTACCTACTTCAAAGAGGCCAAGCCATCCGTCTACCGCATCGCGTAAGTACCTCCAATGCTGTGACTGGCCAGTACCTAACTCGTTTCAGTGTCTGCACCAATGCTGGAGAGCGAGTCCCTGGTCCTCGAGAGTATTCGCTCATGGAAGAGGTCAAGTTCCCGTACAAGGCGGCCCACGATGCGCTTGAGGAGGTCTCTGCACCGGATTCCTTTTCACTTTCGCTCGAGCTTTCCCGACAGGGAATCGTCTGTGGTCCCTCCTCGGGAATCACTCTGAAGGGATTGTTTCAACGGATCGAGAAGATGAAGCAAGAGGGTACTCTTTCTCAGATTGCCGGACCTGATGGTGAGGTGCACTGCGTCTTCATGTGCAGCGACCTGCCATACCAGTACTTGAATGAGTACTTTGCCACGTTGGGGCCAGAAAAGTTCCGCCCTCTTCGCAATGAGGTACGTATTCTTCAATGGACGTGTTGCATAATCTGATAACGATCAGAAATTGAGATATGTCGACCTCTACCGCTACGACGACAGCTGGGAGCTGCAGGCACTTCCAGCTCTGTTAAGCTACTTTAACATTCACCCCTTGGGCTCTCACGACACAGTCCTCTCCTTGGCCGATCAGCTTGACAAGGCCCTTACCGCTCGACCCAACACTCAAGTGCTAGACTTTCGCCGCTCGTCCGACTACGACGCTTTCCATCTGCCCAACTCTGTTAACATCCCATTGGATGCTCTTCGAGACGGGTCAGCCCGCGGCAGTCCATTCGCAAACATTGCCGATGAATGCGACATGCTAGAAGAGGTCTGGCTCGAACTCGAGGAGCTCTTCACCGTCAAAGACAAGAACGGCAAGCGAAACGCCAGCGCCGAGGCGCTCATGGCGCTGCTTCGCGGGAAGAAGGTCCTAACTCTGTGCTATGACGGCGACACGGCCAGGGTTGCCAACAGCGTTCTTCGTGCCAAGGGCGTTGAGGCGGAATGCATTCACGGGGGCTACGCTGCCCTGTCCAGGTTGCAAATGCCGTGCAATGACACATGCAAGGTCACGACCGTGCCAGTTTCATTAGAGGTGTAAGTCACGCATGCCTCGTGAGGGCTCTAACTCTACACCTTTCTTCTTTCCTCCTTCCATTGTTCGAGGGCGTCTTTAGCATGATGGGGAGGTGCAGTGGGCGTCCGGCATCTCGCATTTCCTGTCATTTTCGCCTGTTCGGGGACCAACTTCGAGTCCAGAAGTGCAGTGGGCTTCTGGGACTGCGACTTGAATCATGCATCAGATGCGCGGCTTTTGGATTCTTTTTTTGGCTCTGTTTCTTTTTGTTTGCAACAATGTTGGGTCTAGAAGAGCAGTGGGCTTCTGAGACACCATGGGCTTTCAACCAGCCCAGTCAGGCGGTTTATCTCGGGTTCAGAAGTGCAGTGGGTTTCTGAGACTCGAGAAGCAATTTCAACAATTGGAAAAGTTGACATGGACATGATGACGAACACCAATTACCATTCTCCAGTGCCGAGGTGCTGCGATCCCCAGATGACTTACTCGTCACTGGGCTGAGAGATTATTCGAGGAAATTAAACTATTTTGGTATCAATTTGCGGTCTCTATGGCATCCAGGGGCTTCTATGACATTGGACACGCCGATATCTTTGAGTGACGTCCAGCCAGATGATTGCATTAGACCATCAGATCTTTAAGCGTTCAGATCCAATTCTCCGACGATTTCTTGATCCCGGGGATATTTCTTGATCCTTCAATACCAATGCCGTCTCCCCCCTCGACGTTTGTCGTTTCTTCTCATCTCCCCAGACTCACTCTTCTTCGCACCCCAACTCTGATGCCCAAACCTCCTTCCTCCCGCAAACCTACTAACAGTGGCTTCAGACTTCAAGCGAGCTCACATGCCCCGTGCCTCGACTCATAGATGCTCCCGTAACAATCGGCCGCCTGGGTGCTACTACGTTTCATATATTCGCCGTACCATTTCCCTCCCTCTCCTGTATGTCTTCTCATGTTCGATACCCGGTCGGGTCTAACCCGGCACGACTTTTGGCTTGTGAGAGATTACATCATGACTTTATACTGGCTTCCATCTCGGCATGCAACCACGCAGCACACATGCCTCGCCTCGACGGTTGACTTTCGCGGTGCTATCAGCATTCAAACTCTGCATCGCTACCGCATTTCTCGTGCCATTCGCTGCGGGCGTTTCGATCCGAGACCATGGAGATGCTCTAAAAATCACCAGACGTCTCGTCGAACAGAAACGGCAGTTGCAATGCCTCCAGCCAAGATCCCTATCACACATGATTCCCCCATGCATCTCGTCAGAGAAGATTAATCTTCGGCTAGAGCCACAATGCCCAACGTTCCATAACCCAACAAGCCCATGGTGTCAGTCCACCTCGAAATCGTCCAACAGGGGCGTCAATCTTTCCCCAGCACTTCTTTCCTCCCTCTTACCCTTCACCCACCAACACTCTTCCGTCTCCGGATAACATATTTCCCATCTAAAGTCAAATCCCCGTGCCGTGCCCACAACAACGAAGTGAATTCCCAAAGAAGCGGGGGGAGTGTTTCCGGTCGGGATAGGTCTAGCGAGCATTTAACTCCTTCTAGGGCCTGCAGGAGAAAAAGGTGCTAGATCCGGTGCACCGCGGGGTTCTGGACCCGGGGGAGGGAGGAATTCTAGACGGCCGTCTGGGCTGGGTTTGTCTGTGGTTTTGCATTCTTTGGAAGGCGGGTTCTCTTTGTTGAGAAAGGGGACTCGGGGGGATGACAATGAACAAAGGGACAGGCATCAAAGACATTGTCTCACAGTTGATTCAGGAACCCGTTCAACCCGCCGGTACTTCCCGTCTAGCGCTTTTTTTTTTTATTCAAATTACGTAGGTGTCCGTGATATCTTCACATGTGATGGTTGCCCTCTTTGGTCTTTCCTGGTAAGATACCAAGATGTCCCAGGCACAGAGGGAGCCAAGACTCGACCGGTCCCCAACTCTCTTCAGGGGTGTGCCATGAATCGCTCTCCAGCATGGGAATTGACAAACATGCACAAAATGACTTCTCTCCTCCTCTATACGTACTCCTCCCTCCCCGCCGACCAACCACTGTAAGCGCCCCAGCCTCCACCGACAAACACGGCGTCAACCTTTGGAGCGTCTTGGAGCGCTTCCAGTAAACGCCCAGGAATCTCTACCATGCTCCGCTGATCAACGCCCTCTTGTCTCGTCCCGCCAAAACACATCTCGTCTCGTGAAGTCTCCGCGTTAGAGAAGAGTCGTCACATTCCAGCATTTCCCGTTCCCATGACGATGGTGTCGAGTTTACACGCCCCAACCCCCCTCGTTTACCATGTTGGCTTCCATTCTTGCCTCTTTGTTTGCCTTGCTAGCCCTCCGAAGCTCAGAGCAAGCTCAGAGCATCCGGTCATCCAAACTCAGGCTCAGACCACCCACCACTGGTGCCCATCACGAGGCCCCAACTCGCCGACGACTAAATCCGGAACCAAATGGTGGAAGTGGTGTGGCTAGCGGGCAGGCGGGGTTTCGCCCTGTTGGCCCTCTCAGTATGTACATAACTAAGTTAGGCAGTGATTTTGACGTGAGCAGCCAAGGGCCCGAGGCAATCTCGCGGTTCATGATTAACCCCTGCTTGATTCAGCTGTCAAGTTTCGTTGGATATGTCATTAACCCCGGATCGAAACGGGCGCTTTGCTTATTATTACTCCGAGGGGCAGGTTATCTCGTGGTACCCTTGCGCATGTCTCTGATGTCACAAGGGCCTTTACTCGACTGTCTTTAATATGTCTCTCTGCCATGTTCACATGAGACAAGACTATGTTGTACCTGCATCTGATTACGCCGTAAACCTGCATCCCCACTGTCTCGGATAGACTTCCCGCCCCAAGAGTACCAGAATTCCAGAACGGCATCTCTCAGGGTCTCACCTAACGACACGCCCCCAGCCCCAAGATCATCTGTCTCCCAAGTCACGGCTCAAGTCACGGCTTCTTTTCTGTGGCGCGCAATTAATTTGTTAGTCCTCCTCGACCTGGCCTAACCCTCTCGCGCCGTCCGAGCCAAGAGCCATCTACTCATTGCCACCGTTCCGCGGAGGGCTCGAGGCTGGGAAAAAGTCGCCGGCCGGATTGGGACTTATAATCAACCCCCTGTTCCTCCGTTCTTGTGACGTCCGAGAGGGTTGTGCGTATTCGTGCCGTATCGTGGATCATTTACGGTATATCCCCATCCCCGTCGCTCGTTAGGTTTGCTGAATACTCGCCATGGATGTTGGTTGCGAGTCTTGTCTACTCGTACGACTGTAGTCGTTCTCTCCTTAACAACATTTGAGAAACACCATCCCCAAGCAAACCCTCGTTGAGTGTCAAGACGAGCCTCGACACTTCAACATGCCCAAGGCCTTCCTCGCCAGACTCGGCGACCGGCTCTCCAGGGCCCTCGGTCGAAGGAAACCGTCGTCCAGACACGACACCCTCCCCCAAGATGGCTTCCCTTCCCCCCCGCCGGCCGACCGCATCGAGGTCATCACCAACTTCATCCAGCGAGACCACGCCCAAGACGACACTCCTACCATCAACCGCCGCCAAGCCCACACGCCCGACTACATCGACCACCACCACGACTCCGTCTCGTCCACCCGGCCCCTAACCATGACCACCACCCCCTCCTCGGCCCGTCAATCCCGCCGCGCGTCCTTCCGCCAACGCTTCTGGAGCATCTCGTCGGCCAACTATTTCCGCGAGCTAGACGAGGACCTCCGCCGGCGGCCCCCGGTCACGTCCCCGTCCCCGGACCCGAACCGGCGGAGCGCCTACGTGCCGCGCCACGCCGCCTCCGACTTCCACAAGACGTCCAACAACAACCGCCGGCAGACCATCATGAGCGTGCACGCCGCGGCAAACGAGCGCATCGCCGCGCGGTTCGATAGCTCGGAACCAAATGATGACATTGACAACGACGACGACGATGCCACTCTCTGCTCTGTAAACCTCAGGGAAGACGACCCAGAGGAAAACATCCGCGACCTGGATATGTGGCTCGCGACCCTCCACCGGCAACAAGCCCTTCAAGCCCTCAACACCCCCGCCGAACCCTCCTCCCACCGCGGCCCGGCCCTCTCCCCTCTGCACGTATCCCCTCACAACCGCAACAGCCAGACCTACCACTCGTGGTACCCCGTCGTCGACCCTTCAGCTACTGCAGGCAGCGACGACGAGTACGGCGTCTACACGCGAGACGAGCACGACGCCCGCCGCCGCCGCACCACGCGCTACTCGGCCGTCTTCTGGTCCGAGATTGACCGCGCCGCCCTCCCGCGCCGGGTCTCGCAGGACGCCGTGCTGCACCGCAACAGCACCTACCAGGTCGAGGTGCAGCAAGCAGAGCCCGTGTCTCCGGCCGTGAGCTCCCGTCCCGTGAGCTTCTTTGGTGGCGGCACGAGCTTGTCCGAGTGGACGCAGCCGCAGCAGCAGCAGCAGAGGCCAGTTACGGTTTCCAGGACCGTGAGCGAGAAGCGCCGGGCGTCGTGTGCGAGGTTGCCGGGCGTCATGACTGTGGCTGAGAGGTAGACCAGCCAAACCATGACCGATCTTACGTATCCGTATTTCATCTTTGGCGGCATTTTGTTTCCTGAGCGTTTGATCCTTCGACTTGGATGAGTTGGATTTGACATGTATGAAGAATGACCGAGAATGAGACTGCAATAATTAGATGCACATCCTGCAGAGAATATGACCGGCAGATGCCCAATTTGCCATCCTCACATCAATGATGCCCACCTAATAATATCACACGTACCTGATGGTTGAATTATGACACTTTAACATTGTCTTTGCTATCCGCTCCCCCCTGATCCATGGTAGGTGGATTGGATAGTATATACAAAAACTAAACATCAAAAAACGCCAACAACCACCTGAAAATCCAAATACACAGCTCGAGAGCAGATCCTCCCTGCCTGCTGGAAGTGTAACAAAGACCAGCCCCAGATCAACACCCCATGGAAATGCACCTGACAATAGACCACCGGAGTACCAATGTTCCAAGAAAAAGCCTCCGTATCCAACATTCCCGCTGGGAACAAATGAATGACTGGAAATGCCAAAAGTCATCAGTGTCATGAATCACCCACGTGGCTGCATCATGTCTTCAACCAAGTCGACAAAATGAGCCCTTGCAAAAAAACTACATTTTCAAAACTGGCTGAGGCCAGTGCAACTTGCATTCCTCAAAAGGCCGTGATTGGACGGCCAGAAGCCGCCCCCCGACGGTAAAGCCGGATGTGCAAAGAAGCAAACAAGCTCTGCACTTATGCATGCATAATGCTTGCGACACCGCTTCTTGCTGGGCCCAATTGGATTTCCTCGTCATCAGAGCTGTCCGCCGACTCAGCCACCGCCCGGTCAAGCATTCGCTCGATATCTTCGTCTCGGAGAATCTTTCGAGCAGATCGACCTCCGCTGCCCAGCCCGCTTGGTAACGATAACCCTCGCAGGTGACTGCTGCCATTGACCCGCCGCGGGGTACCCCGATTTGGAGTATAGTGAGGTTGACGCGGTGAGTCCAGGTCCATTGGCGACCCAGGAGGCGGAGGCATTACCGGTGACTTCTCGAATCCCAGTCGCTTGTTTGGATACTGCTGTCGTTGAGAAGTTGGCAGTGGTTTTCGAGGACCCGATGGCAGAGCATGCCGTGTCTGGACAGCCCGGACAACGTGCGGCCCCGGAGACCCTGTTGGCGAAAAGGCATGCTTCAGACTGGCCGAGTTGCCTGGACTGCTCATGAACAGCAAAGACTCGATTGCGTCCTGTTCCCTGACATTGGGCTGTGGTGAGAACAAGATGGGGTCTACCAGGCTTTTCGTCCTCGATCCACCATGCATCGCTGCGTGGCCTGGGGTGTGCGGCGAGGTGGCGGAATGGGAATGTGAAAGAAGAGTAGGTGTGTAGTGAGGAGTGGAATTACGGCGTGGGTTTGAACGAGGAGCAGGCATGGTGGTGGAGGGCTGGATAGACGCTGGAGGGGCAAGCGTAGGTTTATCTGAAGGTATCCTTGGAGGGGAGTTGGACTTTCGGCGTCGAGTCACGGGCTCGTATGTGGAGGGTGCTGAGGAACTAGGGATAGGATTGAGGCCCATTCGTGGGCTGGCTGAGGAGCCTTGACGACGATGGACCGTCGAAGTGCTCGAGGTAGGTGAAGCGGCGTGCGAGGCAAGTGACTCGACCTCTTTGAGAGAATTATCTTGCCAACCCTTGTTGACCTTGACCATAGCATACGAGAGGCGCGTCCGCAACTCAGCAGAAAGCTGCATCGTGTTAGTCGGTTGTCAACACTTGGACGAGGATCCAGAGCAGCGAACGAACGCTGAGCCATATCCAACATGGCATCCCCCCAGAAGAACTGGGTGCCTTACCTCTCCAAGATAACCCCCCGTGGAGGCCTTGCCGGCTGCACTGAGCCCCCTGGTGTGTCCTTTTACGGGACTCCAACTCTCGGATCGCGTCTTGACCTCTCCGTCCGCCATCCGCTTCCTTGAAGAAGAGCCGTCTGTTGCGATCCTGTCCTGGGCGGCAGCAATTTGCGAGAGCTGGTGCAGTTGGCTATCTTGGCTGGATTGGCCAATAGGACATGTCCCTGGGTCGCTTCCTGGGGGCGTAAATGCCTGGTCCGTCGACACCGTCATGGTTGTATCCTGGGAATCAGCAGTCGACTGAGGATGGCTCTGGGAAGAGAGGTCTTCGCCGTCGGTCGAAGGTTGTCGCTGCAGCGCGACGGGGAACGCGGCGGCAGCCGGGACAGCATTCGTGGGCGCCGTAGTGACCACCGTGGTAGCTGCCGATGAGGGCGCCGAGGCGTCTGAGGAAGACATGGTTGGAGCAGTCGGGTCGAGGGAGATTCGCGGTCGGTCGCGTCGGTCGGGGGCCGTACCGCGCAATCCCCACCAACTGGGGGAGTGTGGGAGTGTGCGGTGTTGTCGGCGGCGTGCAAGCCGGAGGACCGTCTTCAAACGCCTGCGACGCGGATACTGGCAGATGGTTGTAATTGAAGCTGAGCCCTGGTGTTGCGCCGGAGAGCAACCATGAAGTCGGAGAGGCGGCCTGTCCAGAGTCGGGGCGGAGTGTGTGTCGGGGCGATAACCGCGTTTCAAAATGGAGCCCTCAGTGGTGCGAAGTAGTTGTCGTCGCAGCCAAAATGAGGAACAAAACAATAAACAAAACAGCCAAAATGTGTGATGCGCTCCTTATCCCGGTCGAGATATTGGATACGCGCCTTGCTGGTCTGGCGATGCGTTGATGTTGGAGTTGATTTAATGTGGAAGCCTGGAAGTCGCAAGTCAAAGTCTCAAGTCCTCGTCAAAGTCGACCTGGCAAGAGCGAGTGACCCAGGTCATGGCAGGCACTGCGGTGAATTTAGAGAATGGCAGGTGCGTCTCTGTGGGATGGTGGTTGACGCGGTCTAGTCGCGCTTGCCCCATCATTGCCGAAGCCCAGGCCAATGGCGCCCTTGTGGAAGCTGGAGGGCTTCAGCGACCCGACCCGCTGGAGATCACTAAAAAGGCTCGATTGTTTAGGGGCTCGTAGCGGTTGTCTCAGCGGGCAGGCTCGGTCACAAGGACCGGACGAGTTCAGTCGAGCCCAGATGGCCTTTTCCCACCCACCGACATTCCCCAACCTCGCATTTCGACGCGGTGCTTTTCGCTTTTTCCAGCAGGCGTCACGATGGGAGTCATTGCCCACCAATATGGGGCTTATTTCGGCATGTCGGTTGAATATTGGATCTAATTCCATCGCACGCCGACACGGCCACCGAGACACCTGGAAACCCTTGGGGCCTCAGGGGAAGACTCAACATTGGGGAATCCCTCCCTCGAGGTTCCACTGTCCAAAATCGACTCTCTTCCCCTTTCCCCGTCGGAATCTCCCTCCCAAATTATCATGCCTCTCAAGGTGGCGTTGCAGAGTTTTGGACGAGGCTTTTCCGTCGGCGACGGCGAGCGTGATGCAACACGACGGGGACGCAGCAGGATGGACCGGAACCACCAGGCTAGACAAGTATGGAATAGGCAGGTCAGTGAGGATTTTTCGGGACAATGTCGCCGCGCACAACTCTGGCTCTCACGCAACTGTTCTTTCCTTTAGAAAGTCAATGTGAGG
Organism: Thelonectria discophora; assembly: GCA_911649645.1. Taxonomy (NCBI): domain Eukaryota; kingdom Fungi; phylum Ascomycota; class Sordariomycetes; order Hypocreales; family Nectriaceae; genus Thelonectria; species Thelonectria discophora. The sequence continues at coordinate 4,601,546 of CAJVRK010000012.1, forward strand.
TTTGGAATCGAAATGTTCCAGAAAGCCATCTCTTGAAACATTTCGCCCTGATTCCACGGAGGGCATCCGCGGGAAGGTGGGATCTGCACTCCTGCCGCGCCATGTCCCACATGACACTCCACCGCTGCACGACTTCGCTAAATCGCGCTCGGACCCCTCTTGTCCATGACACGAAATCACGTGCCGTGTCGCGATGCTTGAATCCACTTAGTCGATCTGAGCTTAGGGTAGGCCACTTGCCAAGACCAGCTCTTGATCAAAGCAGGTCATTTCTACATGCATAGGTAAGTCGCAGTAGGAGACTTTAATATGAAGAAGAGTCTTTTAAGTTTCAAGATTAAGCCGGCATTCATACATGACCTGAAGGAAAATGGGGGAAAAAGGTGTAGACAAGTCTCCAATAGGATCAATGTGTGGTTGGGTTCTCAAGTGTGTGAGACTCGAGCGCAGCTGTGAAAGCAGGATGCTACCAGTAGGTCAGCCCTCTACTAGGTATTCGTGTAGTAGGGAAATGGCCATCACCAAACGCCCTCCTTATCCACGCCAAGTCAACCATATCTACAAGTCTGAATTCGCTTCCCCATCGCTTAGATCTATAAAACCCATCTCTTATCCACACGTTGGCTCGTCGCTCCCATGTCCTCGCACTCCGCCGTCCAGTATTACATTCTCGTTATCGTTCAGATCATGCTGAACCCTCTGCCACCCCTTCTTCCTCCTCGACTCTCGTCCTTCCACCTCGGCCCCTTTGCCCTTGGCATCAAACACAGGTCTGATCAGTGAACCCAACAGAGGGTTTCCGCTGAAGGCTCCTCCACCCCTGCTTGATGGTTCTCTGAGAGCGGGATGATCCGTAAGTGCTCCGTCGTATTCAACTTCTTCGTCTGATGGAGTTGCCGGACGCTCCACTGCGGCCATCTTGCGAACGACCTTTCCACCCACCACATCGATGCTCATCACCTGTCTCCTCTTCTCGTAGTCCGGCCGAGCGTTCCACTCAATCTCGCGCATAATCTTCTGCTGTCTCTTGAGCTCGCGCGCACGCTCCTCTGGAGTTGCCCACATGCTCCCAGTACCGCTCATGGCCCCGCCGACGTCAAAGTCGGCTGCCTCATCACGGACTGTAGTTCGACGGGCGTTTTGCGCCTGAAAACCGAGGAGCTTGTCGCGATGTGCTCTCGCCTTGGCCTCTGCCTCGCTCAGCGACGTGTCCTCATTGCCGCGAGACTTGGTGAAGGGCGCGGGGGTCTTGGATACGTCGGCTCGCTTATTGGCTTCTCGATCTGCGGCCATGCGCTCACGTCCTCGCTCATCCCTCAGTTCCCGCATCATGGCTTGAACATCGTCCGGACTAAGCAAGGGAGTGCCGCAGAAAGTACACGGCCCCAGTCCCTCCTTCATGCAAATGACTTTGCCGCATGAGAGGCAGTTGGGGGCAGCGCCTTGGAGAGGGTGTCTCGTAGCAACGCAGTTGCACTTCCTCGCTTGTGTATTATCCAATGTGGGGTTTGTCGTGATCTCGAGGGCCCGAATTGCAGCATCCAGATCGGCGATTGCGGTAGATGCGCCGGCCATGGGCACGCCGCCAGCAATTGACACCTTGGCGGTGTTTTGAGGTTTGGGTGTCGAGCTTCGGGATGTCGGGTTCGACTTGGGCTTTGGTTTGGAGGGGCCATCTCCGATGAGATAACCAGAAGATACATGCTGTTTGAGCGGTGGCTTGGCAACGGGCTTCGTGGCGGGCTTCGGCGTGTTGGATCTCGACACATCGGCGCTACCGGGGGCGCTGGGCCGTTGGGCAATATAGTCTAGGTCATTGTCCTTTTTATTGTAGGATGAGCCGGCGGGAGCGGCGTACTCGCCAACCTTTCTCGCTTCAGGCGTGTGAATGGCGGGCTTCTTCTTTTTGGGAGCTCGTTTCGCTTTGGGGGCAGGCTCAATTGGCGCGGAGTCGGCCGCGCCGGAAGAGGAGGTGGCGGCAGGCGTATTTTTGGGAGCTTGCCTCCGAGAGTTGAAGGAAGAAATGAATTCGACGGCTCGGGGTGAGTTTCCGAGGAGATTGGAGAAGTGTTCGACGGCGTCCGCCTTGGAGAGAGTGGCTGCATAATCGAGGACCTGTTTGAGCTCGTCGTCGGGCAAGGGCAGCAGCACCGATAGCTGCGACAGCAACATGATTACAGTGACGGCGGAGAGAGGTCAGAAACGTATCGCTTCGGAGTTGGAGAGGGTCGTAGGTATGGGTTGTTTGTGAATTGTGACTTGCGATGTGAAGCTTTGGGAGTTTGATGGAACAAGGAACAATGAAGCCGTTGCAGTCATGAGCTTTGATTCCCCACCAAGAAGGAATGCCCCGCCCCCTCATGAGTGGAGTCAGCTGAGTCATTCGCCGAGGCTAAGTACAGTGTGTCGTCAGATTCACCCGACTTCCCTGCACTGTACTGTGTTTTCGACACGATGCCTTCTGATTTGACGAGCGTGGAAACATTTCCAATATCAAGGTCAAAACCATCAAAGAATGCCTTGCAACCATGCTAATGAAAATTTGCGCACGCTGACCTTCTGAGGTCTTCTAGGATTACGACGTTTCTTGACCCTGCTGACCATGATGGCGAAGCCACCCAAGATCTAAGCCGTTAAAAGAGTCACAATATCAGGTTTCTCACGTTCCACATATCTGCTTGTTGATGGCACTGCATTTATGGTTCTCTTATGGCTATCTCAGTCCTATTAAGAGAATCTATGCTGACTCAGGACATCCCAGAGTGCGACGTACGATAGTCTGGTACCCCTGAATCTAACATCTCAACAAGAAGAATCTCAACTATAGCTCGCAACCGCCTCCCCCAAGACATCCAACCTCGGCGTAACCCCCAACCCCGGCAACCTGGGCGCCACAATCCTCCCACCGTGCAGCTCAAACGGCCCATCCGCCGTCCTGACCGTCACCATGGCCCTGCTCTCCAAGACGCAGCGCAGGTTCCGCCTCGGCACCGTCTGCCCGAGGTGCACAATGGCCGCAAAGGCAATGTCCGACCCGCTGCAGTCCTGCACCGAAATGGTGTAGCCTGCCGCCAGGCAAATGTCCCGCACGCGCCGGCTGCGCGTCAGGCCGCCCGCCTTGGAGATCTTCAGTCCGATGCTCTCGACGGCGTCGTCGGCCACGAGCTGCGCGATGGAGTGCTCGTCAGTCGCGAGCTCATCGAGCATGATGGGGACGTTTGTGCGGTGCCGGAGGGAGAGCGTTTCTCGGTATGTCGCGCAGGGGGCTTCGAGGACAAAGTCGAGCCCGGCGGGGAGCAGTCTCAGCATCCTGAGCCCGGCCTCGACTGTCAGTCCGCAGTTGGCGTCGACGAGGAAGAACTCGTCCCTTTGTTTGTCGGCGAGGGCGGCTTCGATACGAGCAGCGCTCTCCGCGGGGTCGCCCCCGATCTTGACCGAGAAGCCCGCGAAGCCCGCGGCGCGAAACTCGGCCACCTGTCTGCGCGTGCCCTCGGCGTCGGCAACAGGGATGGACGAGATGACGGGCATTTCGTCCCCAGTCCGGCCGCCGAGGAGCTCGCAGACGGGCATCCCGACGGTCTTGCCAAAGACGTCCCAGCAGGCAATGTCCAGCGCCGACTTTGCGTCCTCGTGGCCGAGGAGGGCGGCGTCCATGGCGTCGTTGATGCGGTCGACCCTGCGCGGATCGAGGCCAATCAGAGCCGGAGCAATCTCGGCAATGGCGGCCCGGACGCCGCGGGCGTGGGAGGCGATGTAGTTGTCAAAGGGGGAGCTCTCGCCCCAGCCCTCGAGGCCGGTGTCGGTGGTGATGCGGACGATGGTGGCGTCGAAGCGCGTGAGGGCTCGGCCGCCCGAGAGCCGGTAGACGCCGCCTACGTAGGGGAGGTCGACTTGGAAGACGTCGATGCGGGCGATTTTGAGGTCTGACATGTTTCGATGTTGCTCTATGGAGAGGATGTGCAGCAGGACTGGTTGAAATGGGTATGCCCACAGAGGTATGAAGCCAGCACTTATATGGACGTCAATGAGCAGGGCCTGTGGCTCCTATACTTCTAGGCGGATCAAACACAGGGGTTGGACGGGTTGAAGCCCCTATGGCAATCATACTCCGGGTGATCTCAGGGTTGTTGGGTTTCTTTGCATTGTGACCCTCACATACTTACCACGACACACGCCCTTCGCTGCAAGCCCCAGTTCCTGACGTGGTAAAAGCAAAAGAGGACTTGCCGATAACTTCTGTACGTCGGATCTGCTCCCGTCCTGCGATCTATCAGGTAGCGTATCTGTATGCGGGTCGTCCGCCCTAAAGGGGTAAATGCAGAGAGAGCACTGGGCTAGTAGTTTCCTTGCATGACATATCCCGAACGAGGGAAACTCCTATTCGTAGCCTGCATTTCTGCTTGCCAGCGACGACGCAACGTGTATGCTTCATGAACAAGTTAACCATACCTCATGACCTACCCCGCAGCAATCATGATAACAAAGGTACCGGCAGACATCCCTCAACTTCGGATGCGAGTGCCGGTAATGCAGGCCATCGGCTTTTCCGAATCATCTTCGCACCTGAATCCGGGGAACCTAATAGCTATCGGCAACTCACCTGATCATCAATGGATGACGACCGTCGGCACACTCGTGCGTCGAGCCTCACCACCATCTTGGCAATCTGTGGATTGTATTTATAAGCTGAGCTGTATTTCTAAGCTACGTGAGCCAAGTTATCAGTATAATAGCGACATTAATCGCAGCGTATGCATCAGAACGCAAAGCCCTTTGACACAATACTCTTGACCCAGAGGCAAACCGGATCGAAACAACACCATGGCCGACATCACCACCCGCCAGGCCTTCCGCCGAACAGACGACTACACCCCCGGCGCACCAAAAGTAAAGCTCGTCACCGAGAGCCTCCCTCTTCCCCTGCACCCAACCGCAGTCCTCATCAAAGTCCACGCCGTGTCGCTCAACTACCGCGACGCCAACATCGCCAACGGTGGTAATCCCTGGCCGGTGATCCCGCACGGCGTGCCCGGCAACGACGCGGCGGGCGAGATCTTAGCTGTGGGCGATCGCGTGTCGACCTTGGCCGTGGGTGATCGGGTGTGCCCTGTTACAGACACCGAGTATCTCACCTCGCGCTCGACGGGGCGGTCGTGGCTCGCGGCCAACGAGGACGGCGTGTTGGCTTCGCATCTCGTGTTTGACGAGAAGTTGGTGTGCAAGCTGCCAGAGCACCTGGACTACGCGCACTCGAGCATCATCCCCTGCGCCGGGACGACGGCGTGGTCGGCGCTGAAGGGCGCGAGCATTGGGCAGACGGTCCTAATCCAAGGTAGGCACGTACCCGAGGTATGACGATACACTCGCTGACTGGAAGCTGCTGCTCAAAGGCACCGGCGGGGTCAGCACATTCGCCCTCAAGCTCGCCCGCGCATCTGGTCTCAAGGTGATCCTGACGTCTTCGAGCGACGCCAAGCTCGAGAAGATGAAGCAACTCTTCGGGCCGCCCTACATCTCCACGGTCAATTACCGGACGCACCCAGAGTGGCACGAAGAGGTACTGAAGCTGACCAACGGCATCGGCGTCGACCTCGTGGTGGAAAACGGCGGCAGCAGCTCACTCGTCAAGAGCATCAAGGCCACGCGCCGCGGCGGCACCGTCAGCCAGGTCGGCTACCTCGGCGGGCAGGATGTGTCGGAGCTGAAGGAGTTTGTGTCGACCCTCATCGATCGGAGAGTCAACGTCCGGGGCATCAACGATGGGTCCAAAGAGGACCAGGACGATCTGATTGCGGCCATTTCGGCGACGCAGATGAGATTTGATGATATTGTCGACTCGGTTTGGCCGTTTGAGAAGGCGGATGAGGCGATTGAGTTTATCTGGCAGGGGAAGCAGGTCGGGAAGTTGGTGATTGAGTTGGAGAAGTAGCTGAAATGCGTTTGTAAATACTCCCAGTCATCCATCCGTTTCTTTGATGTGTTCTTTGATGTGCTCTCACAATATGCACCCTGGCATTCGGTTGCCCGGGAGCGATAAATCACTCCCGGGAGCCGCAATCGGCGACTCAGACCAATCTCGCATATGCACACTGTAAGTACCGTACATTAATTAGTGTACGTACGGATACATGCAGCATCTTGACAAACCGTGGGAATAACAAGAATAAAACTGCCGCGTGGTCATGAGGTGCGATTTCATTCCGTCTCCATCCGATGGCGCCGCCCACCAACAATGGCGCGAGTCTCCAACGAGGGTGGAACCCCGTGGGGAAAGTAAACAGGGGAAGAGTTGTGTTTGGGGCGGATGATGGGATACGTAGAAAAGATGCAGAGAGGATGGGCGCCGGCGACTTGTGTGCATAGCTTGGTGGTAGCTGTGTTGTTAGAGGTGACGGGTGAAGGGATGGAATGGTGGAGGGGGAGCAAGGGAACTAGCTCGAAGCGTGGATGGACATTGAAGCCACCAAGAATAAAAGGACGGGTGTGGGATATGTACGAATACATTGGTAGGTACCTTAGTACCTGGGCAGTCGACGAGACACAAGATGCTTGAGCATTCGCCGAGTCAACGTGTCCGTACCTCAGGTACCAAGTATGATGCATTCAACCACTCGCTAAATAATTATGTCTTCGCCTTCGACTCTCGCCTAGCTTCTCCTAGGAGATCGGTGCCTCATCGGAGCAAGCGCCTCACCGGCACGAGTGGAGGTGGAGGTGGCGGTTGGAGAAGCCATGCAGCACCAAGAATTGTGCTATCAATGGGAATCCATCCATTGAGGACGAAGTGGTGGTAATTTTCTCAAGACTTTTGTGAAGGAAGACACTTTGCAGTCATGTGCAGCTCAATCCAATGCATTGCCTTGATCCATGCCCATCATGGTACCTGCCGGCTTCCATCTTCCCACCCACCCGGACAATGCGTCTTCTTCACCGAGAATCTTCCGATGAGTTGATTTTCGTAGTCCGGGCGTGTTTCGCATTATTCAAATGTCCTCAAATTCCCAAATCATACAGCATGAATATTGAATGACTCTGCAACATACCGTCTTTCCCTCAGACATCTTCACGATTCATTATTGCTCCCGAGCCCTCACCGATCCGATGCTCCATTCCCTCCCGTTGCTCCGTGTCCTCTGCCCTCCAAATTCCGAACCAGCTCCGCTCGCCTCAGCCCAAACCACGCTAACCCCTTTTGGGAAACGAAAAAGTTGCTCTTTCCCCTCCCAAGCAAGAATGCGTCTCAAGTTTGCTTGACAGAGGAAGGAACTGTGTGCCAGTGTGTGCCCCCATTGCAGTTGCCCCCATTGCCGTGGCTCCGGACCTTTTTTTTGTTGTTTCCTCAGGTTGGACGCTATTTAAAGTGCCTCACCACCAGCCTTGCTTTCGTTCCCTTTTTCTTCCCCCCTCCAATTGACCTCACCCTCACCAATTCATATCCTTCATCTACACCGTCACAATGTTCGCCGCTTCCAAGCTTCAGCGACGCGCCTTCTCCGCCTCGGCCCGCCAGGTCAGTCCTCTCCTCACCGAAGCACCTCGCCGTCCCTATGTCGCTTGCTTTCGGCCCGTCAACGCTCGCTTTCCATCGTCCCGATCACCGCTAAACGCCGACCCAATTCGTCGAGACGAGCTCCCCCAGATCTTGAAGTCCACATGCTAACTTCTTCCAACACAGCTCTCCAAGGTTGCCGTCCTTGGTGCTGGTGGTGGCATCGGCCAGCCCCTCTCTCTCCTCCTTAAGCTCAACCCCCTCGTCACTGAGCTTGCTCTCTACGATATCCGTGGAGGTCCCGGTACGTTTCCTCTCGTCGACATAATTCCCTCGCCGTGCCATTGCGTCGTGCGCTCTTTCTCGGTGGCGCTATGAAGCGAAAAATATGCTCCGACCGCAAACCTCCAAGACCGCTCCCTGGCCAATTCCTACCCCTAATCTCAAACCATCATGCCACCTCCCCAGAAATCTGAAGATTCGCTTACTGACTCCGCCTTCTCAACAGGTGTCGCCGCCGATATCTCTCACGTCAACACCCAGTCCTCGGTCAAGGGCTATGACCCCACCCCCACCGGCCTCGCTGAGGCCCTCAAGGGCTCCGAGGTTGTCCTCATCCCCGCTGGTGTCCCCCGCAAGCCTGGCATGACCCGTGACGACCTCTTCAACACTAACGCCTCCATCGTCCGCGACCTCGCCAAGGCCGCCGCCGAGTCGGCTCCCAACGCCAAGCTCCTCATCATCGCCAACCCCGTCAACTCCACCGTCCCCATTTGCCGTGAAGTTTACAAGAAGGCCGGTGTCTACAACCCCAAGACCCTCTTCGGTGTCACCACCCTCGATGTCGTCCGTGCCAGCCGCTTCGTCTCCGAGATCAAGGGCTCCGACCCTAAGGACGAGAACATCACCGTCATTGGCGGCCACTCCGGTGTCACCATTGTCCCCCTCTTCTCCCAGAGCAACCACCCCGACCTGAGCTCCAACGCTGAGCTCGTCAACCGTGTCCAGTTCGGTGGTGACGAGGTCGTCAAGGCCAAGGATGGTGCTGGCTCTGCCACCCTCTCCATGGCCTTCGCCGGTGCCCGCATGGCCGATGCCGTTCTCCGCGCCGCCAAGGGCGAGAAGGGCGTTGTGGAGCCTTCCTTCGTCGAGTCCCCTCTCTACAAGGACCAGGGTATCGACTTCTTCTCCAGCAGCGTCGAGCTCGGCCCCGAGGGTGTTGAGAAGATCCACCCCATCGGCAAGGTCGATGCCAACGAGGAGAAGCTCATCGAGGCCTGCCTGGGCGACCTCAAGAAGAACATCGAGAAGGGTGTCAAGTTCGTCGAGCAGAACCCCGGCAAATAAATCATATCCTGAAGCGAGCCACCAAAACTTGGGGTAGACGAAGGGATGTGGTGAGGGAAGACGGAGTAGACACACGGCTGGCTGCTGTGCTTGGCTCGGCCGGCTGCCGTGCCCTCCGTGAGGATAGGAAAATGGTGTCGAGAAGCGATACCTGCTTCCGTTGTTCTGCCACTGCCATAGACTTGAATTGGGTCTCTGTACCATAGTATGAGAAAATGAATGAAATCTACCCACGTATACATGACATGATACTGGTGCCGTCTGAAGTGATGATCAGTGAACCGTTGTTGAACAGCTATTGGATGGGTCCTTGTTCGTCGCTTACCTATTTATAGGTGTTGAGAAGGCATCAAATAGTGAACTCAGATAACCGCCGCAAAGACGGATAAAACAACACTGCACATCAATTGTCTTTTGCTTGCCGCAGCGGTCAATCGAAAAGCAGGCTTGCATTCGTAAATGTTGGTATACATGGGCACCATGGACGCTTATTCCTCACTCATATTCACGGAGAAGAGAAGGTATTGATGAATATCTACCTGTAAGATGCCATATCCCCACACCTAAAATGTAAAGCATGGTGCTTTGCTATCATACAGAAAAACCCGGTTTCTCCATTCGACTCCTTGGAAAAGACCAAATTTATACAGATCCTAGATGCCATCCCATCTAATACAGATTCCCCCGATTCTAGCCGTCCCAAAGCAAAGCAACAGCTTTCCCTCGCGCCAAAAAAAAGAGCGCGTGTATTATGTATTTCTTAATCATCATCGCCACCGGGGGGTAGCAGCTTCTGGGCAACGTTGCGGCTTACGCTCGCTGCTGGTAGCTCTTCTTCCAGTCCTCAATCTTTTTCCTCCGCTCCTCGACCTTGCGCTCGAATTCGGCCACCTTCTCGAGACGCTTGCGATCTTCCTCGGCGTCACGCGCGGCCTGCGCGGCCTTGCGTCGCACCTCCTCGCGCTTGAGCTGCTCGGGACGACGCTCGGCAATGTCGCGGGGGCGGTAGTCGCTGAAGAACTTCTTGAGGAGGACCTCGATGAGCCAGCAGACGGCATAGTCCAGGACCATGACGGATACCATGTTGTACTTGAACTCGTCGCTGAAAGGGACGAGCTTCATGCCCACGTTGATCTCGGGCACGAGCTCCATGGCGCACGCAAAGGCGAGGCCGGTAACACCGACAATACCGTAGTACATTCCCTTGTTCTCCGAAAGAGACTCGCGGAAGGGACGCCCTTGGTAGTTGATGGCGAAGGTGGAGATTTGCTGGATGAGCTGGAGCAGGTAAACGGCCGAGTTGAGGAGTGATGGAGAGAATTCAGCCTCGAGGTCAACGTCATCAGAACGACTTGAAAATGTTAGTAAACTATTCGGTAGGTGGGGAACGCTGTACTCACGGATCGAGTCTGTCACAAAGTCTGGCAATGTAGATCAGAGTGACAATGTGGACGGCGAACTGGCCGAGGATGGAACCGATGATGTAAACGTTAAAGATGTTGGGCTGAGGACGCTCCTTGCTCAGGCCCTCGACGACACGAGCCCGAGAGATGCTCAGGAAGCAGACGGACATGAGCATACCACTAATGGTGTACTGTGCGTCGCCAAACTTGATACCCTCGAGGTATAACACGGACAACGAGTAGGCGCTGATGAGACAGTTGAGTGCGAGAATCTTGTACATCTGGATGGTCGCGACGAGAGTGCATCGACCTTGTCGAATAATGTTGGGCACGGCAATGACGTTTCGCAGCTTCGAGGTGAAGGGCGCAGCAACCGAGGCATCGCCCAACTTGAGCGTAGGGGGCTCGTCGTCTCCAAGTTCAGATTCCATCATGCCGGAGGCCAGCTTGTCGGCGAAACCAGCGGCCTTCTTATTGACCTCTTGCTGGCGAGCGTCCTTGGCGTTGAGAAGCGCTTGGGCACCGGCTGATGTAACCGTCTCAACCGGGAAGCCTTGCTGAATAACCCACTCCTCGGGTGTAATGTTCTTGTTCTTCGCCTCGCGCTCAGCGGCCTTGAAGAAGTGAGGGTTGGTGGGACCAGGAGGGTAGAGGTGTGCAATCATGGCGGGAATAGGGGGAGTGGGCTGGTTGAAGCGTGCCATGAGGTCGCACTGCTTCTGATACATCTCCTTCAACTTGGTGTTGCGGGCGTGCTCGGCAATGCGAGTCAGGTCTTCCTTGGTACCGTTGAGAAGCGCAATGCCAATGTGAGCCTGCTTGAGAGCACCAACATCGTTGGTGCCATCACCAGCCATCAAAGTGTAGTAGCCCATATCCTTGAGACCGAGGAGAATGTCTTCCTTCTGCTTTGGTGACACACGAGCGTAGACCCAGGTGTGACGGAGAATCGAGTTCCACGCGCTCTGGCCTTGGAACTTGGCGAGGGCGTGACCGGTAACACAAATATCCTTGGTTCGTAGAATCTCGGGGTCGATTGGCTTGGTTGGGTCGACATCGATGCTGATCTTGTCGTCAACGCTCTTCCATACGAGCCTTCGACCCTTGTTATCCTCAGGGGCATCCAGAATAAGAACCTCGCGGTCGACAATCTCGACCTCACGAGCAACATGGACAGCGGTAAGAGGGTTGTCACCGGTAATCATGACGACACGGTGGCTGCTCTCGTTCAACATCTGAACGGCCTCCTTGGCATCCTCCTTCAAGGGGCAGTGCAGGACAAGGAAACCGGCAAACGTCAAATCGCTCTCAACCTTTTCGCGCTTCAGGTCGTTAATTCTAGAGGAACCAAGCTCGGAGTCGACAGTAAGCTGCTTGTAGGCGAGAGCGAGAACACGAGAGCCTTTTCGGGTGAAGTACTTGTACGTCTCCTCGTAGTCATCGGGAACAACGGAAAGCATCTTCATGATAGTCTCGGGCGCACCCTTGACACCGGCAAATGTACCCTTGATCTTGTGGCCAGTCGCGAGATCAACACCATGAACCATGGCGACGGAGCTTTGACGCTTGAGGGCAGAAGAGAACTGGAATCGACGCTTTATCTGAACGGTGCCTTGTGTGCTGCCAGCCTTGTTGGTGCTCTGAAGAAGATCGTTTTTGCCCAGATTCCAGCCAAGAGAGCTAAGAGTAGCCTTTTCCATGGGGTCACCGACAATCTCACCCTCATCAAGCTTGACTAGGGCATGGGCAGTGGCCAGAACTAACTTGGTCTCCATGCTGGCCTCCATAACAGGGATCATGGTGGAATGGGCACCGTCGGATTCTTTCTTGTCATGAATCTCAGCATGGCCCAGGGCTAGACCGGCTATACCCTCGACGACAAGGTCCTCGCCAGTGAGAGTGCCAGTCTTGTCAAAGCAGGCGACGTCAACGCGACCAGCATAGGGAATTCGGAAAGGCTCAGTGCAGAAAATGGCGAGTTTGGCCAGGGCAGCCAAACTGGTGTTGACGGCGAGACTCAACTCCATGGGAAGCTCGGGAGGGACGACGCTGGTGACAATCAAGACACAGTCAAGCAACAGCTTGGAGCGCTTGCGGTCCTTTCGAACACCTTCATCCCAGACATACCAAGAAGCGGCGATTGCGAAGACCAAAAGGAAGAGAATGAAGAAGAGAGCCTCGGCGTTGTTTGCCGAAACACGCTCAGTAGAGTAGATCATGGTGCGGACCAAGTTACCCTGAGAGGTCTCAAAACCTGTCTTTGTCACGATGGCCATGGCGCCGTTGTCCGGAGGAGCGGGAACGCCAGACGCGAGCTTGGGTTTCTCTTGATCAGCGTTGCCGTGAGTGACCTGAAGGACCTTGGTGCCACCCCAGAGGAACGAGTTCTTGTCGAGACCTTCGGGGTCGAAGCGGGCATCGGCGGGGCGAAGCTGGATCGAATCCTTGAGCAAGGGAGTACTCTCGCCAGAGAGCATGGCCTCGTTGACAATGGCAGTGCCCTCAACAAGAAGCATGTCGCATGCGACGCCGCTGTCCTCCTTGGTTCGGCCAACAGAAACCAGGTCGCCGGGGAGGAGGTGGTCGCTGGGAATCTCGGTCCACTTGCCCAAACGGTACACCCACATGTCGTAAGGCTTGATACTCATGCCTCGGAACTCGTTGAGGGTGCGCTGACGCTGCCAAACGACGGTGCTCTCGAATGCGACAAGCATGAAGAGAGTAAAGAGCGAGTAGTACCAGTATTCGTCGAGCATCCACAAGCCGACGCAGAAGACCTGGAAGACGAAGAAGGGGGCGACGGCGTGCTCCTTGAAGAGCTCGGTAAAGGTCGGGACGGGGATATCGAACGTATTGTTGCCATAGTGCTGCTCGATGCGGGTGAGCTCAGTCTGTTTGGCGATTCCGCGGGAGGTCTGGAAGTCTCCAAGAGCGGGCTTCGGCTCGGCGTCGATGGCGAACTGGAGGGTACGGAAGGACTTGGCTTCGGGATCGTAGAGGAAGCGACGCTTCTGGAAGAGGAACGAGAGGTCGGATTTTCCGCCGACCTGCGAAAGCCGAGTTAGCGAATAGCGCCGAGTCAAGCAGCGAGTGTCTCACCTTGTCGCGAACTAGTTTGCAAATCTCTGAAGAGCCAGCGTTGGCAACGGGAATGACCTTGATAAGCTCGGCATCTTCGACGCTCTTGGCCTTGGAGGCCGTGAACTTTCCCTGGAGGTTGACGCTCCAGTGCGTGCTCAGCCAGACGAGCGACTGAACCGTGATGATGGCGCCGGTCCAGACGATGGTCCATTCCTGGGCGCCAATGTGTTTCTCGTAGAGCTCGGGGGTCAGGTAGTAGCGGAAGAAGATGGGCCAGATGACGATGAAAGGCCAAACGTATAGATGGAAGTGCAGCGGCAGCGGGCGCAACAGTTCCGCCTGCTTGATCTGCGCGTGGTCGACGAGGGGGGCCATCTTGGGTGAGGCTGGCCGTCGGCGGACGCGGAGTTGGGAGGGGAGAGATGAGGTTGGCTACGGGTGCACAATCATCGACAAGGAGATATAGACAAAAGGGGGGGTCACAAAAAGGAAGAAGAACAGGCGGCGATGACCGTTGGGACTCGAATTCGCCCGTTGGTTTGTCGAGATGGAAAAGCAAATGGAGTCGGGGCCAAATGCAAAAGTCGTGATCTGTACTTTTCGGGTGGCACCCACCAAACTGGTTCGCACGCCGATTGGGGCAGGTGGCGCGCCTCCGACCGCTGGTGGCCTTGGGGGTTACGTTGGTGGGATGGCGCCTAAAATTGGGGCTCTTCGGGGGAAACGTCCCCTAATCCGTGTCGTCACCCGCTGTAATTTGGGCGTCGGCCGGTGTGGGCCGACCGCTTCGGAGCACTTTTCACCCCGTAATGTGGGCGCCACGTGATTATTCGGTCATTTTCGCAGTTTCTAACCCGGTCCATGGAATTCCATTGCCTCATCGACACGATATCGCAGCATGACACCACTGAGACGAGCATGGGGTATCCCCAACATTTTGGATTTGATAGGAAGGTGCAAATGTTTGACGTCTAGCCTTCTAGGCACCCGAATATCTGCCGCTCAACTGCTCGGGCAGTATCCATCGTCGACGGACTCGCTCACAAACTGAACCCACTCATTGTCCTCAGCAAACACAGCCAACGTATCCTTTCCCGGTTGATACTTGAGCCATTTTGTGCCCTGTCCGTCGGTAGGATTCTTCTTCGGGTTTGATGCGAACGAAAGCCACAGAGCTGAGAAGTTGGTCAATATCATTCACAAATCACATGAAAAGGTCCGAACATACCTTCCATTCCATAACTCACTTCCCATTCAAACTCGGTCGAGTTACCGCGGTACTCGTAGTGCGTGCCAAAGAGAAGGGGGAGTTCCGCTGTTGAAGTCAGATGTTGCTCGGCTACTCTTCCAGTCAGACATACCGCTGTGTGTTGCCCCGATCCATGGCAGAGGCGAAATGTTGGAAAAGTTGCCCGCATAGTGGTATCGGTACGTGTCGTAGCCGTACTTGAGTCGGTTGCTGACTTTGTTAGCACGAGCTCCTCCACGAAACGGAACCTACTGACTAGATCTCCTTGACAACTGGGCACACAATGGCGTTGAGCCCGATAGCCCATTGCGTCGCCGTCACTCCGGTCGGGTTAAATGTTCCGAACCCGGCGCCTTCGTTGGCGTTGACTCCCATGATCCATGCCTTTGGCTGTCAGCGATGCGATGCCAACCCCTCAGGGAGGAGCTTACCTCTTTCTTGGAGACCAACCCCCTGGAGATTCGATCGGTGGTGTTGCTAAACGAGGTCACATTGTCACCGACCGGCGTAAAGCCCAAGCCGCTGGTGGAATACGCATCCTGGATCGCGGTGCCGTCTACCTTTTGCATGCAAGCGAGTTCCTTGGCCGCGCTCAAACCACCGCATCCCACTGCCTTGGCAAGAGTGTGAAAGTTGGTATAGTTGCCGGCTGCAACGACCAGCGTGCTGGGCGCCCCGGAATCGAGGATGAGGCCCTTGACGATGAGATCGTTGGGATACGCATACCCGTACATGCCCACCGACGCCGACCCAGCAGACTGCCCCCAGAGAACCATCTGCTCGGGGTTGCCCCCGAAGCCGGCAATGTTATCGCGCACCCACTCGACCACCATGCGCTGATCCAACAGGCCGACGTTCTGGCGAGCGCCCTCGGCATTGGGGAAGCCAAACACGTTGACGCGGTAGTTCATGGTCACCACGATGTGCGACTGCGTCCTCTGAATCCACTTGTCGGGGATTTTGTACAGCGAGTCTGCGCCGCCGCCGGTAAAGCCCCCTCCCGGAATGTAGATGAAGACGGGCAGCTGCTTCGCCGTGGGGTTGGACGGCGCGTAGACGTTGAGGTACAGGCAGTCCTCCGACTGGCCGCCGTTGATGAGGAACTCGGGCATGTATTCTGTGTAGACGGTGGAAGCGTTGCTGAGCTGCTGCATGCAAGAGGGGGAAAACGCTGTGGCCTTGACGGCCTTTGACGAGCGCTTCGCCTGGGGTGGTTTGAAGCGCAGCGACTCGAGGGGCGGCTCTGCGTACGGAACGCCGAGGAACTGGCGCACGGCGGGGGCCGTCGAGTTGACGAAGCCCGTGAGCTTACCGCTGGTCGTCTTGACCGTCAAGGGGGCGTTGCCGCTGGATGTTGAAGCGTCGGCGCCAACAGCGAGAGAGGCGGCCACGCCGAGGAGTTGAGTCCAGGAGAGATGCATTGTTTCAGCGGACCTGCATGTACTATGCAAGATGAAGTGCCAAGAAATCGATAGGTCGGAATGAAACCGATGCACCGGTACCCATTGTCGCATCCATTGGTCGGTTTAAGTAGCTGCAGCCACGGCGGAAAGGAGTGTTCCATGTTGACGACTCGCAATCAACACAAGACCGAATGCGAACGGCCATGTCTAGCTGTGGAAGAACATTTATCAGTTAGCTTTTATACTCCTAGCATAGAAATGCCGTGGTTCGAGTTGGTGGTTCGACGTGAAGATCCCGAGGCATAATGCACCGAGTCGCGGCAGGGAGAAGTGGCCCGCGGGAAACTCGGCCGGGGCATGGAGCTTTATAGAGGCGATTCCCCCGCGATCAGGCCGTTGGGCGGGGAAGGGAGAACAGGGGAGGGAAAAGGTTTATGCATGTAGCTTGGGGAAGAGATGCGGGGTTGGATGGACGTGAAAGGGTGAATTCATGGGGAAAAGAAGGGGCCGTTTTTGTCTTCAACTCTTAGACCGTTTACCGTTCCATATGCGCCACTGTTGCTTTATCGCGGCAAATGGATAGACTTCCCACGACCACGCTGGTGGGAAGATAAAACCTTTGTTTATTATCTAGCGTTTCGGTGTCGGTAGAGTTTCGGTTACTGTACCGAATAACTGCAGCATAATACCACCTACGTATTGCAGGGGTTCTCACGAGACCAAGCTAAGCTATTTAACTAACAGACTCTGGTTCCGCAGCTTTCGCTTCAGGGTCCTTTATCTTGACCGAGACGGAGAAGAGTATAAGATAATCGAAACAGCTACGGAAATTTCGTGATGAGGATCGAGGAAACCTTCTCCTGACATACCTAACATGAAACCGATACCGAGCTGAAGGAGGGAAGATGTCGCCCTGCATGACGGCGCCTTGCAGGTTAGTTTGGAGAGACTTGATTTGCTTTCACCTAACTACCACAATGGGATACATATCTTTTTTTGTTTTTTTCACTTGCGACGGGAAGACAACATGGTGGAGATTTCTGTCACCCGGGCAGCTGAGTTGACGCTCTGGGACACGGGGGAAATCCTCACTGTAGTATTTTTTTTTTAATCCCATTTCATACCTAGACTAGATCCCTTATACATGCCATTATTTCCTCACTTTGTCCACATACGACCATAGCTCTCAGAAAATACGGGATCCCGTCCGCTCTCCCATCGTCAAGCTGAGAAGCGGCGAATTAGTACTCAAGTCGGTGACGATTGGGGAATCCTCGCTGTTGTATGTTTTCTTTTTTGTCTTACCGTTATTATGCGAGAACAGAAAGGTTGCCGACAAAGACCGAGATGCCCGTCTGGTTGAGTCGAGACTTATGCCGAGTGTTGATACTCACTCCCTTGGTTGCACCAAATCGGAGCTGCCTTTGAGATCCCCTGGAGTGTATTGCTGTGTTCCAAAGTCCAAATGCATTACTGTCTCCATCGAGTTCTCTCTGTTCGTATTCCAGTAGGATCCTCGGGAACGACTATTGCTTGATAAGGTAACTTAACTACCTTAGTTTCGATAACTTTAATTACCGAGGTAGCTCTGAAATGGCACAGGTCAATCTTTCCAATAGTTCCCTTGGCTTTCGTGAAGCTGAACATAGCGATAGTCCCTCTGGATTGTCGTCAATGAATTTGAGACAGTCTGCAGACAAGACATCTTCTCTAAACCCGGAGATCCGTGAACAAAGGGACATGTAGACTTGTCGAGAGAGCTGAAACTGAGAATTGTCCTGCCGCCATTGCTCAAGGACACCCTGTGGCTTCCTTAAGTGCGTTTTGCAAATGATTGTTAATTGAGAGCTTTTGTTCTGGTCTGCTTTGATTTTCGCCATATGGCATGCAACAACTTGAGAGACCTCAAGCAGGTAACCACGAAACAGATATGTCTTTGACCTATAGAAAAACCAGTCGCAAAGATAGTTAATTTATTGAATGTTATTTCTTTCTCTTCGGCTTAATTTCAACTTGCACATAGTTATTCTTAATTCCATGTCAAGTTCAACATCTAGGAGGGACTAGGCACGGTTGGTGATGGTGAACTTGAGAGTGGAGTTCGAAGCATTCGTGCTGAGGAAAATCACATTGGATTGGCGTCCTTCATCAGCCCAGCCACGTTCGCATGCGCTGAAATTGACCCGTATGACCGAGCTTATTCCGCCATGGGCGATTTTGCGAGGTCCGGCACGAAATCCGCGGTCTTTAGAGTGCATCATCGGGAATCCCGCAACCAACACCGCAACTCCTGAGATTAATATGAGACTATTGAGACGCCATTGCCGACGTGACTCACGCCGTGCATGCGGGAACGTGTTGGATCAACAGCTTGATCCATGTTTACCTGTCAAGGAACATGTACCGTCGTGAATTTGGACCTGGCATCCTTCAGCTTGATACGGCTGTTTGAACTAACAGATGGGTCGCAACTCAGCGATGGCGGCATCAGGAACAGCGCTATTTAATTGCAGGAATCACCGCGATACTTTGACTGCCTCGCCAGCGGGATTGACAAGTTGAACCGTGGAATCCGACCAACTCCGTCGACTGAGACATCAAGGCTGATCAATTGACCAAGATAAAAGACGTCCATCTTTAACGAAAAGATCCCATCACTTGCCAATTCTCACAACCACAACCATGTCTGGCCTCACTTACGACCCCGAATATGCCAAGGCCATCGAGCCCCTCAAAAACGCCCCTCGATCAACTCCCACCACGGCCCTGGAGCTGCAAAAGTCCACACACGCCTTTCTCGGAGCCTTCCTCCCCAAACCTACCCCCGGCCACAAGACCCAAACGACCAACTTCTCGGTCCGCAGCTATGACGGCGCCACCATCCAGCTCCGCCGCTTTGCTGCCCCAGAGCACATTTCCGCCGCGACGCCCCAACCTGCCATCCTCGCCCTGCATGGCGGCGGCCTTGTCGCCGGCAGCGTCGACATATGCGCTGGCCGGTCTGTCAGAGATGCGCTGACGGCGGACCGTCCCGTCTTTGCGGTCGAGTACCGCGTTGCGCCGCAAAACGCCTCCCCCGCGGCCGTGGAGGATGCCTTTGCCTCGTTCAAGTACCTGCTGGACCACGCAGCAGAACTCAACATTGACCCGAAGCGCATCGCCATCAAGGGCGAGAGCGCTGGCGCATGCGTGGCCGCTGGCGCTGTGCTCCTGGCCCGGGATCGCAACCTAAGCCACCAGCCCGCGAAGCAAGTCTTGATATACCCCATGCTGGACGACCGAACGACGTACCCCCCGGAAACCAACTTCCTCAAGCTTACGACTTGGAGCTTGGCGCAGAACAAGCTCGCTTGGGGAGCGTACCTCGGCGAGGATAAGGCCGGTGACCCCAAGGCCGACGTGTCGCCCTATGCGGTGCCGGCGAGAGCAAAGTCGCTCAAGGGGTCGCCCCCGGCGTACATCGACGTTGGGACGTTGGACCTATTCCGTGACGAAGCGCTCGAGTTTGCGAGGAGGTTGTTGGCGGATGATGTCGAGGTCGAGCTGCACGTGTGGCCGGGGGTTCCGCATGCCTTTGACATTGTGGCCGTTGGGTCAAAGTGGGAGATTAAGGCAGCTGAGGCTAGAGTTGCTGCGTTGAAATCGTTTTAGGCATTTGCGACAAGGAGACGTTTATATCCATCTAGAGATATGGCTTATATGCGTTTGTGTACTCTGGGAGGGCGTGGCTCACTACCTATGTAGCTATGGATATTATTCTCGCATTTTTGGGGACATTTTTCAAATATTGAAGGTTATGAAAGCAAATGTTGCCTAAGGATCCTCAAACCGATGTATAGACAAGACTTTTCCCCCGAACTGTGCCAGGTTGTGGATGGGCATCTCGCCGTTATCAAATAACTTAGATAATGATGGTGCATGTGGTCTACTCGCCGGCTCGAAGCACTGCAGTCCTCACAAGCTGCATGGAAAAGTTTGTCATAGCCTCTTGTTCTTTTCCCATCTCCAAGGCGTCGCCTTTATTATGCCAGCTTAGTTTCTCCATTGTGCCACATTGGCACTACTAGATCATCCTTTGTACATAGTTCATCGCCAGTACATGTAAGTTCGTCGCGGCCATATTATTAAAATTCCCATTTATGATCAAAGAACGGCGTATCACAACTCGTAAGAATCATAAGGATACATGAAGACGTTTAACGGACCCCAAGTAGTTCTGGTCGATGAAGCGGTTGTTGAAAGAGACCTGTCTCGATTCCTCGTCTGGCGTGACTGTGCTCGCCTCCAATGACTTCCCCGGTGTCTTCCGGGCGAGAACCAATCTACCATCGCGCCTGCGTCCATCTTCCCGTCGGCGGGCCGCGTATGTAGTCGTATCGGCCGAATATCGCGTCGTCTGCTCTGAACTGCGGACCATCGGTGTCCGCCGGATCAAAGTCGTCACCTCGTCCTCGGCAAGAAGCAGAGGTCAAGTGCCCCTTCGCGTTGCGTAGCAAACCCGTGTTTGAATGAAATCCTCTTCAAAGTCTGATGCTTGGCGATCTGTTTCTCCACGTGGGTTGAGGAATTACTCAGATGCCTCATCACATTGCCCCCCAACGTATTCAACCGCTACATCATCTCTTCTTTCCTACCTGAGGGCTAGATCAAGTTAATGTTGAGCTATAGTCCCAGTCTCATCACCATGAAAAGAGTGGTTTAGAAAGGTTGCTTCCCCCAACGGGAAATCGTTTGTGGGTGAAACGGATTCCCTGCTGCAAACATCTGAATTGCGTCGATCCTGCAGAGCAGGTACTGCGACGGGGTGAGGCCGATTGATTGCAGAACATCGTCGATTATCTGCGCGTACTTGAGCTCGACCAGGCGCTTTCATTCCCTAGTCTACTCTCTCTCGGTCCACTAGATATCCATTACTTACACGCCCCCGGCTATACCTTCCCGTCGACGCCCCAGGCGCTGATGAAATATTCCGACCAAATCCGCGAAGTCCTATCCAAATCGCTAGCTGATATGAAGTTGGACACGTACCCGGATCACATTGAAGAAAAGAAAAGGTCAGATCTCTGACCCTACTGGATTACATTCCATTATTTTACCAGGTGTCTCTCGTCTCCTCCTACCTTGGGGAAACACGGTATGCGGCTCAGGCATGGCCCAACTTCCCATCCAAATTCCACAGTCATCTTTTAATCTCTTTCTTTCGCTTTTCGTCCTACGCGGCGACACAAATCATTGACATGGCAGACAACGAGCGGCTGTCGGGTATCGCTATAAACGCGGGCCCAACAGATCACCACCCGACAAATGGACATTATCGTCCCCAATCCCGACGAGGCGGACAAGATCGGCATAATTGAACACATCTTGGCAATGCTAAACTCCCGCTACGTGGTCCGCTTGGACACGTCTCCGGCGATGGCCCTGATGGGCTTCGAACCATTTTCCCGACACCAAGGAGTCCACCTGGTCGCTGAGTTGGGGAACGAAGCAGCCTGATTGCTTTGTTCGAACCGTGCGACTTGTCGGACCTATGACGCGACTTACACGGATAGGGACCTTGTTATCGCTCTGCCGTAAATAATCACGGTCCTCTGTTTCATATTCTTCATGAAAGAATATTAATTGTTTGTTTTGGTTCAACTTATATGTACGGTCTACAAAGATGTCGGATCTAGACTCCCTTCCACCAACCATCCACCCTAAGCAACTTGGTACAGTACGCCGAAGTAGCAATCTGCAAGAAATAGTTGACGGCCACACTGTTGTAATTACTCAAAGACTGGGGCGTGTTTATGCCAATCATCTCGTAGCTGCACCGGCCATAGCCGTACTGCTGCCTCGCGTCGAACCTCTCGCCAATCCACTCCATCCACGTCTGCAGCGCGGCATACAAAACCGGGAAGTATCCGACCCCCTTGACCTGCAGGTAGTGAAGCCCTTTGGACGCATACCGGCTGCACGTTTTGCCGACGTACTCGGTCGTCACCTACGGAATAACCGTGGTAATTATCTGCCGTGCCCTGGATGACCAGTATCGGGCCCTTGAAGTCCTTGCCACCCGAGACGGTCAGGTCGGCAAACTGCTTGGCCGCGGCCGTGTCGACGAAGCTGTCCTTGAAGAGGGAGATGGTCGGGTCGGCGGTGAAGAGCTCGGTGATGAGCTGCAGGAGCGCAGAGTTGCACCCGGAGACCTGCTCCATCAGTGTCACGAGCTTGATGCCGTCGGCGGTGAGGATGTCGGAAAGGGACACGCTCGTGTAGATGGACTTGATACTTGGCTACGTGCAGAAGCGCGAGGTACGACCCGGTGAGCTTGGCCTGTTCTAGCGCGTTGGTCGTGGGCGCTGCGGCCACGGTGCCGAGATATTCAGGGACTTTGGCCTTGACTTGGTTCTGGCAGCGCCGCCTCCTTGAGAGTGGCCGAAGACGACGAATTCTTTGGTGACCTTACTGGGAAAGGTGGCGCGGGCGGCCTGCGCGGCGTGCAGGAGATCGAAGCCGATGGACGGCTAGGCGATGAACTGGTGCACAATGTTGTTCCCGTTGGCGTCCTTGGCCACGCCGAGACCTGCATATTCGGAGGCCACGACGGCGTAACCGGCCAGAGCCAGCTGCACGGGTCCTCCGAACTATGCGTAAACATCACGGAGGTGCGAGGGTGCACACCTGGCGTAGATGCCCGAAGTGCCATGCCTCCACGAAACCAAGGGCGCGAGCAGCGCGCCGTTCCGGATGCGGTACGGCCACAAGACGTACGTCGAGACGGGCACGAGCGTGTTGTTGAGAGTCGTGGACTGGTAGACGATGCGGAACATGGCCACCGCCGGAGGCAGCGTGTACTTTGAGGTATCGGTGATTTCCTCCACGTTGAGGACGGTGCCGACGGGGCCGGTGCGGGTGTTGGACGGGAGGGACGTGTAGAAGGAGTCTTGGAGGACGGACCTGGTGGCCCAGTTGGTTTGTTCGTAGCGCACAGCAATGTTGACCTTGTTGGCGGCTGTGTCGGACCAGGGAGAACTTTTGGGAGGAGGTGAGTTAGAAGTTAGAGTTGAATGTGTTAGTTTGTGGTTGGAGCGCGCTTTGGCCGGAGGACGTGCAGGCGTAGGCGATGAGGGCGAGTGAGGGCTTCATTGTGAGGATGTCGACGGATGGGCCGTGTAGAGGAAAGATGAGAAGAGGTTGAGCTGTGTTATTATCGCTACGTGTGCTTAAGGCCTGAGACCCTTATATCCCATTTCTCGTCAGTGAATTACAGTGAGGAGGTCTATTCAAGACCACTTCTCAATTCGGTCCAATACCATTACGTCTCAAATCATCTAAACGAAATACCCCGGCGACGCCACACTGTTGGTCCATCCCTGTTCGTGAAGAGGTTTTGGACTGAGACTATTCGCGCACTGACGGCTGTGAATAAGAGCCACCACTTCTCATATAGACTATTGCCTCACCCCCGCCACTAACGATGCTTTTCCAGCGGTTCATAGGCTATTGGGCTTTCCAGGGGCGTAGCTAGCTGTCTCAGGGCTGATGATGGCCGGGATAATTGTGATCAATACCTGGGCTAGAAGCCACCTGTCGTGCTTTAGAAGGTTCGGAAGCGAACCTTGGACTAAAGACGGGATTACGAACGAAGCAAGACGAGGTCGTTAAGATGAACATTCCAAATCTCCTTCTAGCTTACCGTTTCGTTGGGACGGAGCGGTGGTGCGGTTGGCTGAACCGCCTCGGATCAAAGCTATTGACGGCTGAATGGAGTTAGGCTGGGCTTTATTCAGCACTTGAAAGGGACGACACCGTCCTTGTTCGTTTTGCCTGCCGCCCTTTGAGTTGTATTTTGCATTTACTAACCCCTTCCTCAGGATGACACATGGAGCTCAGCTGAAAAGTCATTCCTTTGTGCATGTTTGGGGGGCTCGGCAAGGGGGGGTTGAAGCCGGGGGGAGTTAGATTGAACCACCCCCAAGGATGATGTTCGGATGGAACGGTTCTGGACAAAACGAGATATGCGAAGATTGAGAATGACATAACATGACATATTTCCCGATGAGGAGGCGAGTCTCCTTGATTCATATATGCTCTTATTATCAGCTTTTGATAAGGTTGGGATGTAGTAGGATGGGCTAAAAGTTTGGAAGCGCCCGCGAGTCAACCAGGCTGGGTACGTCGGCATCTTGCAACTTCACTCATACGTATTTTTCTCGATTTTATGTCTATTTCCGGAGTCTACAGAATTAAATAGCCGTACATTTGCGCAAGGATGAAACGCAAGCGGAGCGAGATCGCGTCTCCAATTTCGCCAAGCCGCTGCTCTATACATCCTCTCAGCTCATCCATCTCAAGTATTCGTCGGCGCACCCTCAGGATATCTCCCCCCAGCAACCTCAAACCCATCCACAATCTCCCCAATGACCTTCAAATCCTCCTCCCCCAGCTCGACAACCCTCGCATTCTCCTCCACGCGCGCCGAAGTCGTCGCTCCCGGGATGGGGATAACCGTCGGCATCCCCTCGCGCCCGCTCTGCGCCTTGACCCAGCCGATGGCGAACTGCGCGGGGCTGCACTTTTTCTCCTTGGCGAGGGCTCGGACTTGCTCGACGAGGCTGAGGTTGTGCTCGAAGGCGCCGGGCTGGAAGCGTGGGAAGTGGGAGATGATGCCAAAGTCTTTGAAGTGCGCGACTTCGGTGAATCGTCCGGTGAGCATCTGAGAGAAAGTCAGCCGTGTTAAATAAGGATGTTGTAGGATCGTGAGCAGGGTTACTTACTCCCCTTCCAATAGGAGAATACGCCAAGATGGGAATTCCATACTCTGCGCAAGCCGCAGCAACGCCGTTCTTGATAATGTCGGGCGTAAACATGCTCAGTTCCACCTCGGCAGCCAAAATCTTCGCATACTTGGTCGCTTCGTGAACCGTCTCCGCGCTGCACTCGGACAAATAAACACCCCCAATCTTTCCCGTGTCAATATACTCCTTTTGAATCACACTAAGAGTCGTCTCAAACGACGTCTTCGCGTCTCGCCTGGCATACGCAAACGCATCCAACTTCTTAACCCCCCCCAGCTGCGCGAGGATATTGTCGAGCGATCTCCGCACGCCTTCGGGAGAGCCATCAGGGGCCATGACGCGAACGTCCTGTCCGCCCTTAATGAACAGGGTGACCTTGTCGGCATCTTCGGGGTGTTTGGTGAAGTAATGCTTGAGCAGCGTCATGCTGTTGTACTCGGGGGTTCCGTAAAACTCGGCGCCGTTCCAGAGGGTGCAGCCGTTGAGGACGGCTGTGCGCATGGCCTCGAGGGCTTGGTCGAGGGGAGGCGGGTTTGGGCGCCATGTGAAGCCTGTTTTGCGTGTTAGTGAGTTGATTGAAGGTGGTAAACTGGTGAGTGGTAAGTGCGAACCCATGAGGCCGTAGCCGATTGGTCCAACTTGCTTTCCAAGGATTTGAGTCATTGTGATGCAGAGTTGAGTAGTTATCTGATTGGTGTGTACAATATAATTCTATTCATCTGAAAGCGCCCAACTCCTTTATATTATTCTAATCCCCCAGCCGTCTTCATCAATCCGTCATAACATCGGAGCACCGTAACCTCCAGATCTCAACCCCGCCATGTCGGATTTACGACACCCACAATCTTGAGATAAACCCGACCGTATCGACGCCAACGGCACTTAACCCCGAGCCACTAAATCCGCTGCAAGTGCATTTTGGCAGGCGTAAAATCCGGAGGCGTATTCGGGCCAATGCTGTAAACGACGGCCGCTCAATGTAGTCGGATCTGAGATGCAAGCAAAGCTTTGGAGCCGAGAATAATGGTAGATTTGTCATCTGAGTCTCAATATTTCCAACACAAAGCATAGGCCAACTATGTGACCTTGCCAAAGTGCCTCACCCACCTCGTTTGATGCACCCTGAACGTCGCTTGGAGTTTCAAATTTCCCAAGTCGCCGCTCACAAAAACCACCAGCACAGCGGCGTACCTATGAAGCACTAGTCAGCCTACGTATTCCTTAACGACTCGATGCATGACCGATAACTTACGCAGCAGTCGCCCCAAAGACCTCTGCCCTTTTTGCATTCGTCAGCACCCAACGCTGGCTGCAAACATGGTCGTGAAGAGGCCGATCAAGCCCAGCTTGAGGCTGTCCGATCGGACGTTGTAGAGAATAGCGATGGCGCCCACCAAGAGCAGCGCTGCTAAAGTATGCGACGAAGTTGGATATCTTCTTGCCCGAAGCGTATCCCACTGAGGATATTGCGCGGGTTGAGTGGGTGGTTTTATTCTCCATCTGTTCAGTTGAAATACTTTTCTAATGCCTAATTTGAAGGATAATATTACCTTGAACAAGTATCCCATATTATTCTGAACAAACCTGGTAAATCTGTCTGGAGGCTCAGACGTATGTAGGACCACCAAGTCGTCTGCATTATCATTCAAGCTTGTACTCCCCCAGCATCGCAAAGCCATCGTCTCCCGGCTTCCTGTGGAAATTTTTTTTTCGGAAGGCCTTCAGGGTCTTGTCTTCTGGAGGCGGTATAGAAGCGAGCGTGCTCTCAAACAGGAGCGCTTCTCCTGGGCGTGGCTATTAGGCCTAATGGGCTGCGCCGGGTCGACTGACATACTGTACTCTTTCATTGTCGACCGCATTTGTCCTATCAATATCATGCGGTCCGAATCTGGGCCGTGGCTCGATTTGTAGTCCGTCCAATTCCGCATGGATTGAAGGTTTTCCATGTCGTCTCGATCTTCGGAGTCAAAGGCATCAAGCTTGGCCTGGAGCTCGGCCAATTCACTCTGCAGCAAGAGCAAGTTTCTTGCGGCAAGGCGGTTGAACCTTGTAAAAATGGCAGACGTGCCGTCTCTGTCGCTGGCAATGAACGCCGAAAGGGAAGGGAAACCGTCGACGTAGAATGGCCGGTTTGACGTGTCCATGTTCGTGCCTGGTAAAATGGTGTTGGTCAGATCGGAATTTTGATCCCCCCAAGAGGGCATAAGTCGGTAGGTTCAATATGAAGCTTACGATTACTGCCTTAACATCCACAAGCGTCTCAATTAAATTGGGAAGGGCAGCCTTTCAAGCCTCAGCTGGCTGTGTAACTCTAGGGACATTGCACTGCCGCAATGCAGAAAGCCTCGCAAATGCCTGGCCATGTGGCCATGCATTATTGGCGTGAACTGGCTAGAAGGCCCCTAAATCTACCCTTACACATCCGAATATGGTTCGCAAATTGCGAGTGAGGCGCCCAAAACCTGATCAAAGACTTGGGGTTCATTCCCTCTTCATCCAATGATCAGGCTCAGCTTACTCAGAGACTCGAGGAACACAGAGACTCGAGGACCTTATTATATTCATCACCTATCGTCGCACCCGGACAGTCAACTTCATCATTGTCAAGGTATGAGTGGCAGTGGAAAAGGTAGGTAGGGAACTTCAGATAGGAATATTGAAGTGGCGAGAGATGATAGAGGAAAATGAATAGTTAAAACATTCAAAATCAAGAAGAATGGAGAATCACAATAATGTGCAGAAGAGTCTGTTTGGCTGAGAACTAGTTGTATGATTGATTGATATTTGACTAGTTACGTATAGTTAGTTAACTAACTATTAGATGAAAGTTTGGAAGTCCAGCTTTTTAGGAATGTAAAATTTTACATTCCATCTGATGGTTGACGTGGAATTTGGACTGGAACTTATAGTGGGCCAAATGCCTGTCCTGCGTTCCGGATTTGGATGTAAGTATTCCAGCCAAGATGCCAGCCATCGTAGGTTTTTCAGTGGCTGAAAAGGATCTTTGCTGAACGCATGGACCCTTGGGTCTGTGAGTATAGGGTAGTTATCAACCCTTCATGGTAAAATGTATGTTATTTCCTTATAACTTAGTTATAACTAGTTAACTTAGTTAGGGTATTTACAATCATTATATTGAACGAAGTTGAGGTCATGAGCTGGTATTTTCATGATCCGTGGAAAGACTGGCAAAGGCGAGATTTCAAACCGCTTGCTGGTTGGGACGCCAGTTCTGTGAGTCTCAACCATACTCGAAGCTTGTGGGCGACCTCTTGCTAACAATCTTTGTCTTATTTAGAATTGTAAACCTCTCGAATGGTATGAAGTTTTGACGACTCGGCTAGCTGTATGAATTTTTGGACTTCACTGATACCGGTTCCGCCCTTTCCCTTGACAAGTCGCATCCAAGGGAGAAGCATTGAAAGCGCACTGTCCTACCCATCGAAGTTCATGCTGGATCGAGAAGAGCTGTCATCGAGACTTGCCCCGACACTGGTTCCGACGAAAACATCATGTCCCAAGCAACCGTTGAACAACTTCAGCTGGAAATGGAGAAACCCGACGGCGAGCAGCGAAAGTTTTCCCTTGCCAACGGAAAGATTGTTCAGGCACTTGGCCAAGTGTCAGTACGTTTCTTGTTTGTTGCAGGGTCTTCGACGGAATTCTTTAACCATTGCGCGTTCCAGGTCTTCGCTTCGCTTGTTGTGCCTGCTATTATTGGCATGGAGTTTCTGCAGGCAACAGATATCCTTAGCAAGCACACGGATCGTTTGCTTAAACAGGAGGTTGCCATGATGCAGTCTCTTTGGATGAGTAGCATCGGCACTCCTAAGCGAAGCGTCGTGTGTCGGTTAGGCACGAACATCGGCTACGCCACGGCAGACACGGGTTCTGATTTGGATCTTGTTAGCCCGGGTTTTGCAAATCTTTGCGGCTACATTGTTGAACTTGGATGGGAGGAGCTCGAGTTTGTAAACGGCAGTGTTGGCTGGACCTCTGGCACAGTTTATTCGTCGCTCGAAATTGGACATCTCGACCCTGTCGAGGGCTTCCTGCCGTAATAGCGGCCGGTTTTCCGAAAGCCACACGTTTTGGAGGATCTGAATACAGACCTCATCTTGGGCGAGGACACTTTGGAAGAGCTCGACGTGTTTCGGCGGCACTCGGAATCGTTCGTTCCCAGTCTCCCGAAGCTCGGGAGATCCGACGGCACGATAGTCGCCACGTCTGGACGGCGGAACGTGTTGTCTCAAGCACATGGAACACATTGAAGAGAAATTTTTGAAGAGAGGAGCAGGAGGAGGAGGAACGCCAAACGCAAGACGCGAGACCCAAGGGATGCTCGGGATTTGCTCCTTGAGGCCCAACGCGAGAATTCGTGCCGGGAATCCGCGAGGGACATCATTGCGAAGATGGAGGGCGCCGAGAAACAAAATGCCCAAAAAGAGGAGGATAAGCGAATCGAAGCATTGGAAAAACGGCGGACGCGATGGGTGAGTATCGACTCATACGACTCGTGCGCGTTATAATGACCCTTTGGCCAATTAGCCAGTCAGACTTATAGCGAATATATCAGTGGCCTTGGTCTTAGTTATGCTTCTCCAATTGACAGAAATTTAGGCTTCTTCACTCTGCGTTCGATTTGCGCCTTGGCACCGTACAACCGCACGATGGAGTTGGCCGCAGCTGACACAAACCGACCAACAAAGGACATTGCCTTCCCACTTCAAGGTCAACGGGCTTCAGCCAACTGGAGACTTGGAACTTTGGAAGTGGTTTGTCTGCAATTGGTCCCGATGCGCTTCATCTTCTTGGCGCTTATTTCCGGCTGCGCCAAGGTTTCGGATAGATATTACAAATGCTGCACGAGCCTGTCAGACCGTGGTAGTTATCCATCTGTCTCGGATCCAGTCATCTTAAAAGGGAGATCGAGAAGCCCTTTCATTGGTTGGGCTGATCGGGGCCCCAGGGGCAACGGCCCCCCGAATTCAACTCCCGAGAGAAATGCGTACTTACCAGACCAAAGTTCCAACCGGAAGCCAACAGATACTTGTCGTTTGTCAAGTTGAAGCCCTTTGGGATCCCCTTTCCTTCTTATCTACACCCCCTGGAATCTTGAACATTCATGTTGGATGGTCTTTGGTTGCCGACTTGCCACCCTGCAAACCCTGCCAAGCTTCCATGGTGCTTCACACGCCTTAGAATCCTCCTCGAGGAAGGACATATCCCTGGCGGGCTTGGCACTCTCCCTTGCTTCTGGAAGTTCTGTATAAGAAGTCGTCCCCCAGGGCATCCCGGTTCATGGTGTAAACAGCTCCTGCTGCCGACAGTGAGACACGACTTTCACCATGATAGGCAACAAAAACTCCGTGGCGAAATCCCGGATGGCATCGTGTGTAGCGGCGTGCTTCCTCGCCTTCCTCGCTCTCGGACTCCTCATGTTCGCGACGGGCATCGGAGAGCTCCCGGCCTTTCAATACATCTATCCTACTCCAACCGAAGAGCCAATCCCAAGCTTCTCACCACCAACTACCATACCAAACAAGCGCTTCATCATCAACTTGTCCGCACCCAAAGCCAACCCCATTCGAACGTAGCTAACAAGCAAACAGCGGCGATTCGTACTCCCGAACCGGCTTCGACCACCACCTCGTCGGCCCCGATTCCTCCACGAACCCGCGACCCGAAAACCCCATCGGCAACCCATCCTGGCCGGGCAAGACGTCCACGGGCGGCCTGAACTGGCTCGTGTACATGGCGAGCGAGTTCAACAAAACAACAACGCTGGTCTATAACTTTGCCGCGTCGGGCGCCGTGACGGACAAGAAGACGTGTCCGACGCGGCTGCACCAGTACACCGACTTGGCGATTCAGGTCCAGCGCTTCAAACATACCATTGGAAGTCAGCCCGAGTATGCGAATTGGACTGCCGAGAACTCGGTCGCTAGTATTTGGATGGGGATCAATGATCTAGGTGTTTCGTGGCAGTGGCAGAACTTGAGTACTGTTGTGCCTCAGCTGACGAAGCGCTTAGTCGGCCAGGCCCAGGTTCTGCAAGATATGGGACTGAGAAACTTTCTCTTCGTCGAGATGCCGGGTGAGCGAACGCGATTTTGCGATGCATAAGGAACCATCTGAGCTGACTTTTTTCCCAGAGCTGGACTTGTTGCCCATGTACTTCAAAGCCAAGAAAGATCCCACCCAACGACGCCCCGTCGTCGCCCGCTTCTTCTGCAACTTCTTCAACGTCAGCCTCCGCCGCGAGGTGCAGCGATTCCAAAAGACCAACTCCGACTCACGCGTATCTCTCATCTCGACGGGGGACATCTTCACAGACGCCGTCATGAACCCCAAGGCCTACGGAGCCAAGGACAACGAGTGCATCGACAAGGGCGGGGACGAATGTGTAGGTAGGCCAAGGCCTCGATACGACACAGAGCTGACATTTGGAACCAGTTGTGGTGGGACGGGTCTCATCCGGCAATGGCTATACACAAGGCCATCGCCAAAAGGGCTTCGAAGGCTGCTTGGGGATGGAGTGAGTATTTGTTTTAGGGATAGATAGGCCTTAACATCTGGGCTTCTCGCAAGACTACATGCAATAGAATACGTCAATTCTTCCTGCTCCGTGAGAAGCCCCGTGCCATTTGCGGCTTTTGGTTCGGTGCCGTCGACTTTAGGCCCTCAAATGACCTATCTGGCCCATACCAGCCACTGCCAGGAATGATGCCATATCCATTTCGGACCTGGGTGCCGAATGTCTCACCCTCCTCTCCCCAGCGTGCCCTCAATTTTAGGGGTTGGGCCGATGAGATGGCTAGAAAAAGATAAGTATCGGTTTAAGCATAAAAAATTGGCTACTTGGCTCGGAAAGGGGTGCCGACCCAATGTGTACAAGTTGCTTCAATGTTGCCAACCTGCCTACGAGCTATATGTACGGGGTGGTATTGCGTTCACGTGTTCACATCCGCTTCCCATTAAATGACAAAGAGCACAGTGTAGTAAATTCTCTTGACCCTGGCTCACACGATCTTCTCCCTTGAATTTCGCTGCAGCTCGACAGCCACCGCCGCTTTTCTCTTTGTGGTGCACTGTGCTCATTGTGCTGTCTCGACGGGTTCACGAGGCCTGGCTGTAATCGATAAGAACACTAAAACCTCACGGCGATACCCCTGATCCCCAAGAACTGGCCTCAAGTAGTGAGATTCTCTAAGCCCCTTATGCAACCGGCCACTTGGTGCTTGTGAACAAACCAAAATCGAGTTAGACAACTGGTGTCAGAGTTGACCTAACTTCAACTTGAGAGAACGTTATTCAGGCCTCATTATGATATCGTAAGACTATTTTTAAAATTCCAACACTCACTATATATCTCTCAATTGTCCTCCCGAGCCATTCCCCCGTCGGCTTTCAGCTGGTAGTACGTACCGTGCTCTGGAACCGAAACACCCCGAGGAGCCCTTTGATTGCTTGGAATGCGCGTCAGAAGTCAGCCGTAGGGATCGATATCATGTTCAAGAGAAAACAGTGCTCCAAATCTCCCTCTCGGCGCATAATGAATCCAATCAACATATAACCCCGACAGACAACCCTTCAGACAGCCATCACAGACCACGCCTCCCACTACCCACTGTCAAAATGCCTACGTTCTTTTTAACCGACGATCAATTCCTCGCCGTATTGGCCCTCCTCAGTCTTGGATCGGTCTCATTGTGCTTCTTCCTCGCAATGGTGGCCTTCACCCTCTAGATTCTGTTTTGTGTGACGCCATTCATCAGGTAGTTCCTGATGAGGCTCATTACGGACATTGAGAATCTCGACCTCTTTTGGGCCTAAATAGGTGTTGACCATCCATTGGAATAGACTTCCCGTCTGGTAGAATGCCCCTGATCCCTTCCTGGGTTGGCATGAGGACGGGGTGATATTTAGAATAGAAAGAAATAGTCTACACTTACATGATGTATCTACTGTGTGCGAATTCTATCTTCAATTAACCGTCAAACGTCCGGCCCAGCTAGCAGCTACTGTGATTTAAATATGCAGCGGGTTACGCCGTGTGCCAGGGCGTGCCTGCAGGCATGCCCTGAGGTAGATAGCCCTTGCTAAGCATGAGTCGCTGAGAGAGACAAGCTTTTCCTTTCCCATCATCTGTCTGCTTGGTCGCTGGCCTTGCAATTGGTAGAAATTGAGTTTGCATCAGGTTTCTCACTAAGAAACGCACATGGCATCGTAGAAACGACTTATATTCTTACAAAATAAAAACTATCCAGATCGATGCCGCTTATACTATTGCTACCTCAATATTTGGCCAATGAACATCACTAAAAGTCCAATTTACAACCTAATACTCGTTGGACATTGCCATTCGGAGAAAATCGGCAAGGTATTGAGAGTACGGTTCGCGCTGGCGACAACTGGTTAGCAAGAGACTCGCGACAGATTTCCACGAATTTCAAATTTGAACAACAAACGCCAAACCAGGCAGATAACAAAACTCACCATCATGGAAAAGTGATGACCGCCCTCAACCCGAGAAATAACAACCTCCCGCTCCCTGCCAGGAAACAAGACGTCCCAGCCGTTTGGCCCGAAATCCGTCCTCCGCTCCAGCAGAAACTTCATGCCCTTCGTGTCTCCCGGACGCGACGGCAGCCGGGGCAGCTGCTGGTTATCGGCGATGCAAGACGCCGCCCACACAATGTTCACCTTGAGAGCATCGAGCAACGGGCCACGAGGCATCGGGGCGGCGTGGTACTCATGCAGCAAGTCGATCGTGGCGTTGAAGTGCGGGATTAGCCATAGGGGAGTCGATTTATTGTGGCCGAACAGGTGTAGGCTCTCGCAGTACTCGTAAAAGTGCGGCGGGAGGCGGTCCAGGCCGTTCAGGGGGCACGGCGAGTCGATGAGGCTGAGGCTGAGGACCTTTTGTCCGCTGGCCATGAGAATCTGTGCGGCGCGGTAGGCGAGGATGCCACCGGCCGACCATCCGCCGAGGTGGTAGGGCCCTTCGGGCTGTCGGCGACGAATCTCGGCGAGGTAGCCGTTGGAGATGACGTCGTCCAGGCGGACGGCACGCAAGCAATTAGCATGCCAGAGGAAAGGGCAGTTGAGGGCCACGACGCACGTGTCATGGGCGACTTTGGGGACGGCGGCATAGGAACAGGCAGTGCCGCCGCCGTCGGGGAAGAGGAAGAGGGTTTTGGTTGCGGTTCTGGAGCTGCCTTGCAGGACGAGAGACGTACTTCTCGGGACGACGATGGTCTGGAGAGACCTGCATTCTTCGGGTGTTGCTGTGTCTGAGGAGGCTTCGGATGATGAAGGGGTGGCGGCAGATGTGCTGGAATCGCTAGATGACATGGGTGATTCCTCTGGGACGACGTGCGTCTCTGCAGACACTCCCCGAGTGGGAGATGATAAAACATCACCCAAGCACCGCTTCAGGTCACCGACCCTTGGACAATCCACGAACAGAGAGTCTATAGGCATATCAAGTTCCAGCTCCTCGCGGAAGCGGCTGGCGATGACAAGCGACAGGAGCGAATCAACGCCAATGTCGGCAAAAAGGGCGTCGTCGGTCAGCTCGTGCAATGCGACGCCACTCTCCTCTGAGATGATGCCGAGGACGCGGCTGAAGTCGGATGTCTCGCCGGGGTTTGGGTCACCCCTCTTGAGACTCTCAGCTGTTGTTGGAGGCTCTTTAGTGTTGCAAGAAATTCCTGCGGGTTCTATGAAACCAATCAAGTCGCCAATAGTCGGATAAGCAACGAAAAAACCCTCAAAGTCCAAGTCAAGTTCATCCCTAAACCGCGCTGAGATGGTTAGTCCAAGCAAGGAGTCGACGCCCAGGTCGGCAAAGGCGCACTCGTCGGTCAACTCGGCCAAGGCCACTCCGCTTTCTTCCGAGATGATCTGCAAGGCGGTTGAGACTCTGGAAGATGAAGGGGCTGGTGAAATCGCTGCGGGCACAGCTGGCGTCTCCTGAAAGGGCTTGCCGGGAGGAACAGCAGGTGCAGGCTTCTTGGACTTGATGCCGCTTTCTAAGGAGAGGACGGCACGGAGCACTCGCCGTGGGACGCACTGAAGGGCAATCTGCTCAATGGCGGCCACAATGATCTCACCATCATAGATGACCACATCCCCATGCCACAAGTCATCCTTGCCCTCCGCCATGCGTGTGTATGACGTATACGGGCGGTCGAAGTGCACCTTTCGAAACACCTGGAACCGCCCCCAGCCGTGATTCATGAAAACATCCTTGTCCACGTCGCTATTGTCGTTGCAGTTCATGGCAAATGCGGAAGACTGCGAAAACGCATCGATGATGGCCGGGTGCAGTGCGAAGTTTCCTGCCCTCTTAATGCTCCCGAAGCTCACTATCGCCGAGGCCTCGAGCGTGGTGCTGTCCAGAATCACCTCGTCGATAGCGCGGTAATCTTCGTGGAACTGGGCCAGCGGTCGGATCATGCGGTACACCATCGGCCGGGTGAAGCGCGCCGTCTTCTCAGCGGCGATGCCACGGCGGAGTGCCTGCATGCGCCTCTTGGTGGCACCCAAGTTACGTTGGAGCTTGGTCAACATGAGGGAGTGGTCTGTGAATCGGAGGGTGCACGTTGCGTGCTCTTGTGGATTGCCCTTGGCGTCAAAGCTGACAAACTTCATGGCCGCTTCGTTCTTGGCCCAGTCGACGTCGGCGCGAGCTTGGAGAAGCTGCGGGCCTTGAGGCTTGGCGATGAGCGCCTTGAGAATAGTCATGTTCGAGACGTCGACTTGGTTGTTGGCATCGGAGTTGCCACGGCGGTCAACGAGGTGTCTACCAAGAGTAAGGGCCATTTCCGCATAAACAGATGGTGTGCATAGAGGAAAGTCGTCAACCCTGTGACCCTGAACTAGCGGGCTCATGTCTGGCCGTGAAATGTCCGCCTCGACTACCAAATGTTCCTTAACACCACCATCTGATGATGAATCCTTGACGACGCGGTGAATCGTGGTGCTCTCCAGCTCGGTCTTTGCATCGGCAACGAGTGGCGGATCCCCCTTCCGCAAGGACCAGTCGTTGACGTACTGGATCCAATACGGTTTCAGGTCCCAGCTGTAAGCCGGTAGCCCAACAACGACCCTTTGAGAAGCCTTGAAATCGCTGTGATAAGCGGCCCAGTCGACGTCTACACCGGCCTGGTAGATTTCCTTCAACGCATCAGCGAGCACGTCTCGGGCCGATGTGCGGTTCAGAGTCGAGACGACGGTTGTCTGGGGGCCGAGAGTGGCCTTGACCATGGTCGAGACGGCGGGATGGGGGCCAATTTCAAGAAAGATGGATTGATCCGTGATAATCTCTTGGTGGCGAGCCGACTGAAGGGCTTTGAGGAGGTTGACGGGTTCGCGGCAGTGACGGGCGAGGTATGCTGGCCCGAATGTTCCTTCGTCAGTGACGATACTTCCGTTTAGGGGGCATATGACGGGACACTTTGGAGCGAGGTATCGGGCGGACGCGGCGGCCATTTTGAACGGAGGGAGAATAGGGTCAACCTGGTAGGAGTGGTAGGCATAGGGCAC
Organism: Thelonectria discophora; assembly: GCA_911649645.1. NCBI lineage: Eukaryota > Fungi > Ascomycota > Sordariomycetes > Hypocreales > Nectriaceae > Thelonectria > Thelonectria discophora. The sequence goes on from CAJVRK010000012.1 coordinate 4,637,854, forward strand.
ATTGAGTCTGGTTGTCTTGATGCCAGCGTGTTCGAGGGATGCATTTCCCGCCGAGACACACTCGTCTGAACCTGCCATGACCGTCTCGGTGGGCGAGTTCAGGCAAGCAACCTCCATGGTTGTGTCCTCGGCTCTGAAAGCAGCGGCGATGTCCTTGATTGGTGCGCGAACAACTAGCATCGCGTGCGTCCCCCGCTTGCATCGCTCCTGTAGAAGCTTCGCCCGCGTGCCTATGAGATGAATAACATCCGAGTCAGACAAGACGCCCGCCACGTTAAGCGCCGCATATTCGCCCAAGCTATGCCCAACGACTGCCTGGGGGAAAATTCCCCACGACGCCCATAGCCGGGCAATGGCTATCTGCATGCACACACTCGCGAGCTGCACCTGCAGCGGAGTAAAGTCGTCGAGTGAGCGCCCTTGCGTTGGAGCCGCGTACATTAGCATGATGGATGGGAAGCCCTGGCTACAAGCGATTCGGTCGAGCTGTTGTATCTCTGTGCGGAAGACGGAGAAGGTCTGCAGGAGTTGGTAGCCCATGCCGGGGAACTGGGCGCCCTGGCCGGTAAAGGCGAATACAATCTTTGGCGTCTTGGGACGTGATGTGACGGGTTGGTTTTGAACGACCGTGTGAATTTGAGTGACGAGGTCATTGACGGAGGATCCGATGAGCATGACGCGGTGTGGATGGTGGATGCGGCGGGCCGTTGTCGTGTAGGAGAGCTGGCCTATCGAGAGATACCTGTTGCCCGCTAGGAACGTTTTGAGAGACAAGAGGTTGCCTTGCAGAGAAGAGGCTGTCTTGGCGGAAACAGCGATGAGGTTTGGCTGGGCAGTCTCACCTTTCTCATCTTCATCAATCTCCAGCGTCGGGGCTTCTTCCAACAACAGGGCCGAGTTCCCCCCTGCCGCTGAAAAGTTGTTCACAAAGGCTCGTCTGGGCTGAGAGTCCCCTGCAACCCACGACACAGGTTCGTTGGCAATATGGACGTTTCTCTCGGCCAGATCAGTCGGAAACTTGCGGTTGATGCGCGTCTTGATGCCCACGTGCGGCGGGATCTCGCAGTGCTTCATCATCAACAACACCTTGATCAAGCTCGACACACCCGAAGCCGCCTCTCCGTGTCCGATGCACGCCTTGGTCGACCCAAGGAACACAGGCTGTTCGCGGACCCGGCCCTCCGGCGCAAACACGCTCAGCACGCTGGACATCTCGGTGGCGTCGCCCGCTTGTGTGCCAGTGCCGTGCATCTCGACGTATCCCACGCTCTGCGGATCAACAGCGCTCGAGTTGAGAATTTTGGAGAAGATTGCTCTCTGCGCGCCAGTGTGCGGCCGCGTGATGCTCTCCGCTTGTGCCGAGTGGTTGGTGTATGCCCCAAGAATGATGCCTAAAACGGGATCCTTTTCGGCGAGAGCATCATCCAGCCGCTTGAGAACCACAGTACCGACGCCCTCGCCGCGACAGTAGCCGTCGGCCGTGTCGTCGAATGCCCTGCAGTTTCCCGTGTGTGAGAGGAAGTGCCCACGGTCAAGTCCGGCTGTGTGGTCCGGGTTCGTCATGACGTTTGTGCCACCAGCCACAGCCATGTCGACGTCGCCTTGCCACAGCGAGTTGACGGCCGCATGAACAGCAGCGAGGCTCGACGAGCAGGCCGCGTCTACCGCAAAACTCGGCCCGGTGAACTTGAAGAAGTAGTTGATGCGCCCGGGGATAAAGGCCCGGTTGCCGCCCGAGACGAAGTAGGTGTCGATGTCCTGAGAGCTGTTGGTCTCCATCCAATCGTTGCTCGTGACGCCGTAGAAGACGCCCACGCGGTCTCTTCTTGTCGACGGCGTGGCATCTGGGACAACTCCAGCCTGCTCGAGCGCCTCGTATGCCGTCATGAGGGCGAGTCTCTGGGCGGGATCGACCTGTGGCGCTTCCCGTGGTGACATGTTGAAGAAGCGGGCATCAAACGAAGCCGGATCGCTCAGCCAGCAGCCGTATGGCGTCGCACTCGTGTTCTTGCGACGTCTCGAGGCGTCTACGTGTGCCTTGGACCAGTGTAGCGGGGGGACCTCCTCATGCACGTCGAGTCCACGGTGGAGGAGCTCCCAGAAGGCCTCATTGCTGTTGGCGCTGCCGGGAAACCTCCCGGACATGCCGATGATGGCAATCTTGGGCCTGCTCTGAGTTGGCTGGGGGTTTGATTGCTGTTTGAGTGACACCGGCCCCTTTAGGGAGGAGTCACAGCCGGGGCGCTGCCCCATCGCAGCATAGATGACCTGCTGGGCCCCAGAGCCAAATACATGGGCCTGCAGAGTCTTTCGTTCTCCAAGGCGAGTCCGTAGTGTCCGAAAAATACCGTCCCAGAGAATAGGCCACAGGAGAACATGCTCGACGGCCGCGGCGATACGGTCTCTGAAGGTCGACCCCTGGACGTCGTTGCCAGTGCTCATCAGGACATACATGCCATCCATACACAGCCTTGCGGTGCTTAGACGAAGTGGCGCCAATATATCCTTTACATCCTCCCTGGTGTACAAATGAGGCGCGTGATATGGAGCATACACGGGCCTGACTTTGTGCTTTACCCCTCGGAAGTGTACCGACGACACCAGCGCATCCAGCGATCTCGGCGGGCCGCTAATTGCCACACCATTAGGCGTGCAAGCGGTGATGAATGGCAGGGCCGTCACCGGGAGGTCGCTTTCCTCGCGGAACTTTTCCACCGCGGTGGCAGCAGACACCTCGGTCGCCATGATGAGCCAAGCCCGAGACATGTCTTCCACGGGAGCGAGACGCATCTTCATTCTGGAGACGCACACGCCGGTGTTAAAGGCCACGCTGATGGCCTGTACTGCTCGGGGTACCAGGTCTTCAAGACTCTCGCTGCTGCCAACCGTCGCAGCGGCGAGGGCGCCAGTGCAGAGGCCAAGGATGCACCCGCTGCCATTTTTGGGGTACTGCCGTCCCGTTTGGCTAGCATCTCGTTAGTCTCATTAATGTCCAGTGCTCCCAGGATAGCTTACTGCATGATGAAGGACCCGAGCTGGTACAGGCAGGTCAGAGCCATGTCCAATGGCACGCAACAAGTGCTATCCTCGGACGGCTTCCAGAGAAGCAAATCTTCGATGTCTGTGAAGCTCGGCAGCTCATGGCGGACATCTTTCGGTAGGTGGAAGATCTGTGAGCGGATGGTGTCGTACGCCTTGTCGAGGAAGTCTCTCAGCACCGCATTGGTGTTCCTAGCGGCGAGGAGCTTGTGAAGATGTGGCTCTACGTCAAACGTCTGGTCGCCAAACAGATACAAGCCATAATAGTCTCGAGTTTCCATGTTGAAGGAGTGTGTCTGTGGATGCCGAGTCATTGATGCTAGCTGTAATATCCGTGTGGTCGCAAACGAAGTTTTATATCGATGTTTCGAGTCGCAACTGAAGTGGCAGTTCTGATTGTGATGAATTACCCCGGCGCCGTCCGAGGTCTGGTTCGTTCGTCGCGTGTTCCGTTCCCATCCCATCCGATCGCATCGATTCTGTAATTCGCCCATTAGGCGTCGCTAATAAGCGAGCTCGGGGCCACTGCGAGCTGCCGATGCTTGAGAGCTGCCCTCAATACACGGCTTTGCAAGCAATGTTGGTGCAAGGCCAGAATCACACCTCTGTTTCGCATTGGTGTACCCATCTTAGAGATTGGAAATCGTCTCAGTGGCACAGCTAAACTGCCCATTGGAAAAGCCATGGGAACGCGATGATTCATTGATGGTCTAGGCGAGATTCGCCAGTGCGATCCTACTTTGCGAGTGGCTCATCTCGACGAACAAGCGACTGGGTCGCAATACCGAGGGCCTAGAGTCATGACGTATGACTTTGTTGGCTTGCAACAGTGCAATGAGTGCAGGTAAGTGGCCAGTGTTGAACGACGTTTTAATGTGTTTTCGAGCGCACTAGACTCAGAGTACGAAGGTCTGTTAGGCATGAGATGGCGAGCCATTACCTGGTTGTTGGTTGATGGCCTTATTGGCGAGGGTGAAGTGTTGGTCGATGGTGAGAATATTTCAGAGCTGACTAAGGTCGTTCCTGCCTCTTTGCATGCTCGGATAAACGGCACGCGATAAAAATCCCAGGCAGGCACCTTCCACGTAGAGAATCTGCCCGAATGGTATCACGGGAAATTCGACGGCATACCTAACTGAGGAGTTGCCGCTCCCAGCAATCGACATGTCGCTCACGCCTCACTCTCACACCACGCAATTGAAGTTCCGGTCGAGCTGCAACGCCTGCGGGCAAGCAAAGGTGAGAAGGAAGAAGCCTTGACTCCACAGAGACGGAGAAACTAACCTCCTCAGACCAGATGCGATCGCGGCCAGCCCGCCTGCACGCGATGCCTCGCCCAAGGCTTGGTTTGCATCTACGGCATCTCCCGGAAAGCCGGCAAGCCACCACGAAGACGTCCGGCGGGTGCCACACCATCGCCGCTTCCCTCACGTCCCACCGTATCCGAAACCACCTCGCTCGGCGGCAACATGCTTGACCTGCCCGTCCCTAGGGCCGACGGCGTAGACCTCATGCTAGGCTTGCCCAGCGCAATGGCCGTCGACTCTCCCTTTCCTGCTTCTGATTGGTTCACCTTTGACAGTCTCGGCAGCGCGTCCGATGGCGGACAGAGCTCAACAACGGCCACAACGGCGTCCTCGACGGCGGCAGCAGAGGTAGTGGCTGGGCGGCCACACTGTACGAGTGAGGCTAAAGATGTGATGCGAAGATTATATTGTGCGAACCCTGCGGCAGCTGTCAGCGACGGCGTGCCAGCTCAAACGCTGGATCTTGGGTCCGTCTTGACGAGGAATCGCGACGTGGTGGCGCGCCTGGCACGTCTTCTTAAGTGTCCCTGTGCGCTGTCGCCTCACACTGCCATGCTCTACTCGTCTATTGTGTCGCGTGTGCTGCTATGGTATCAACAGGCAGTCTCCCAAGAGAATTCGTCATTGCCAGGGAACAACCCTGCGGTCGGCGTCAAGGTTGACAACAATGTCTCGGTACTTCCGACCCCAGTGACTGTCGGGACATTCCAGAGCGATGACGATAATCTTCAGACTGCGCTCTCTCACTGCCTCATTCTGGCCGAGCTGAGGCGGGTAGGCGATCTCATCGATGCCTTCATTGCGCTTGCCACGCTCGGCGCACACCCAAGCGATGCGTGTCCGGCCGCGGGAGAGTTCAGCTCCGCCGTCGATGCCAGCTTGTTTGCGAGTCTTGGCGCCTGGCTTCGGACCGAACATGGACGCATCGTTGGAACTGCGAGGTCCGGCTTATCGGCGCTGGACAAGAATCTCGGAAGTATCTGAGGCTGGTATAATAGTTCTCTAAGGTGACGTATTGCCCCGGCGGTGTCTACCCGCGGGTGCTACCATGTTCCAGCTGCGATGGGATTCCATGGGCAGTTAGATTCGGACGGCCCGAAAGTTGGAGACTACATATGTATTGAACCCGCAAGCCCGCCGCCTCTTTGCCAGGTTGCTTAGCTCTCCTCGGTGCCATCTAGTCACATATCTACCGGACCACTTCTGCCGCTCGGCTACGTCAGAATCGCTAGCCTTTGACGAGAACGTGCGGTCGCGAGCTTCATTCCTCTCCACGCCTCGACGACGACGACGGCGGCCCTGGCTATGAAGAGGTCCACAACCACCTCACGCCTGCCAGCGAGTCCAAGCACGAGACGGCCCACGGCTTCACCCAATCGAGCCGTTCTTGCTCATGGTTCTACATGACTAGCCCTTGGAAAGGCAGATGACGGGAACATCAGCCAGGAGAGAGGTGAAGTCAAGCTTCACTGATGAAAACCTTTACCTCAAGCCCGTTATATACCATCATCACATCAGGTCAATGAGGGAGATACAGATGACTTTGAAAGACTTCCACTTCATTCTAGAATGGGATGAGACAAGAGAATTCTCTGTCATACAAAAAAGCCCGGGATGATCGAATGGCCAAAACCCTGCAACTCTACATACATGCTCTGTACAGATGGTGAGCGGTTCATCCTGAAGCGCCATAACCAGAGCTCTTCTCTACATCTCCACTAGCAAGAGAATCTTCCTTTGCAACCATCTTAGGTCCAGAAACGGGACCCTTCTTGACACTCTTCCACTCCAGCAAGACGGCCGGAAGAGCACTCAAGCATGCCATGATCACCGCAATTTGAAATGCCTTGCGCAGAGCCCGGTTATAAACATTGATCACCTCACCGACATGGCCAGCGGGAACAACATCACGAAAGCCCGTTGCGCCGGCGTTGATGATGTCCATGCCACTCACCCCAGGGATGCCGAGGGCGTCGACGTACGTGAACAGCTTCGCGTTGAGCACGTTGTTTGCAGCACTGATGAGCACGGCGCCGCCCAGGCCCTGGAACAGCATGGACACGGAGATGCCCATGGGGATATCGCGTGGCGGGAGCACCACTTGGGCAGCCACCTGCGGCAGCTGGAAGCCACAGCCAGAACCAAACCCGAAGAGAATCTGGTAGCCGATCCATTTAGCTGTAGTCGTATCCGGCTTGAGCGTGGTCAAGAGGCCGGCGCCTACGGGAGCGATGAGCACGGCGAGGTAGATGAAGGGCACGTAGTAGCCAATCTTTGCGGTGCCGAAGCCGGCGAAGAGGATGCCGATGACGTTGGGGAGGATCAGCGGGATGGTGTCGATGCCCGAGGCGAGGGCCGACTTGCCCTTGACGGCTTGGAAGTAGATGGGGATGAAGTAGCTGAGGAGGAAGAAGGTTCCGGCAAGGCAAAAGGTGAAGAGGGAAGAGGCGAAGATGGTTCGCTGCTTGGCGATGCGAGGAGGAACTAGGATGTTAGGTGGGGTGAGATATTGTGGAATAGCAATAGGGACATACCGGTTCCAGACTCGCCAAGCCAGACTTGGCTGATGATAAAGGCGACGAGAGTTATGCCGAATACCACAAAGAGGGCGATGATCTGGCCGCTGTTCCAGGCATAGGTAGTACCTCCCCACTTCATATGTCAGATAAGAACGAAAGCAGGTCATCGAATCATACGCACCTGAAGAGTAAAGAGAAGGCAAATAATACTCGGCACAAACAATACAAACCCAACCGGATCCAAGTTCCAAAACAGTCCCAACACCCCCTGCTCCTTGAGCGCGTTCGGCTTGGGCGGCAACCTCAGCGCAAAGACGATGAAGAGGGCCGAGACGGCGCCCAGCGGGAGGTTGATGTAGAAGCACCAGCGCCACGAGGCCTTGTCGGTAAAGGCGCCGCCGACGAGGGGTCCCACAACCGAGGCGATGCCGAAGATGCCGCCGTACAGGCTCTGGTATACGGGGCGCTTCTCTAGAGGCGTGATGTTGGCGATGATGATGAGGCCGCCGCTGGAGATGCCGGCGCAGCCTATGCCAGCGATTGTGCGCTAGAAGGGTCTAGTTAGTTATGTTGTGGTGCTCGGAGTGGTCTTCGAAGATGGTCTAGTCACGGGTCACATGGAGAGACTTACACCGACGATGAGCATGGCCGAGGACGTGGCCGCCGCACAGAGTACTGAACCGACTTCGAAGATGAACAAGGCAGTTAGAAACGTCCACTTCAGACTAAAGAAGCGAAATGCTTTCCCAAACGGAAGTTGAAAGGCTGTCAAACACTTCACGTCAGCTCCCGCAACAACGCACGCGTGAACACCAAGTCTCGAGGCAGGAGAACTCACCACACTTGGTTAGCAGGTACGACGATCCATACCACCCGACATCTTGCAGAGCATGAAACTTGTCCGTGATGCGCGGGATGGCCGTCGCGATGATGGTGCTGTCCAGGGCGACGCAGAAGAGCGAGATGAACAGGGCGAAGAGTGTCAGGCCAAAGGTGATGCCCGTGGGGTAGTCGGGGGTCGGGGGCGCGGGAGGTTGGGCTTGTGAGGGTTTGTTATTGTCGGTTTGGGGCATTTCGATGCCCTTTTGGTTGGTTTCTGCACTTGTGCTTGACATGTTGGGTGGTGATTCGGCTGATGCAGGCTCGAGGAGATTCGGGTTGACTTGAGAAGCTACGCAGGAAGCGATAGGCAAAGGGATTTCGATTCCAAGCAGCTTGGAGGAAGTAGGTGAATACCAGTTGGAATAAGGCTGAGAAGTCCTTCTATCCGACTTTCAAGGGCCACGATCAATCTTTTATCCCTTGATTTTTTTCACTTCTTCGATAACACGCCGCCAGCGGAGTCCATTTCGCACACCGAAGATTCACCCCCATTGGCTGGGACGTATTTCACCCCGGGATCCACCCCGAGAAGGCCGCAGCCGATGAGTCCGGGGAAAGGCCCAATTTCCGGGTTGCCTCTGGCGTCGATTTTGCCGTGCAGAACTTGCTCCAATCTTTGTCTATATTTTGTCACCGGGAGTCATCCCTAGCCATCGACGACCCGGAGCCAATCTCTCACCTTCGTCTCATCACTCCCCCCAACCGCCCGCCTGGTGCGCGAGAACTGACACTCTTACTCAGACACCGTCATGGCGGATCATATCGGCTCGACCGCACGGTTATTGCTACCGGACAAGCTCGCAGCGTCATGTAAATTCGAATGGTAATCAAGTTCAGCTCGTCTACCTTTTCGGCGGTCCGAAACCCGCTACCCATCTGACCGCTCAGGTTCTCCGAATTTTCAGACAAGACCTCAATGGTCGAGAAGAGAAATGCGTGAGATGACATTATATTTAAATGGAGCGCCATCTCGTAGTACCCTCACTTATTTCCTTCCGTCTTTAATAGATCAGAGATCAATATTCTCGCGCTATCCCGCCATCCATTCCCAAGAAGCTGGGCTAGCTATGCCAAGTACTTGAAAAACAAACCGAAACGAGTCTCAAAATGTGACATATCATAAAATGCAGGAATAAAAAATGAAATAAGCATCGCAAAATCTGAAATGTCACAAAAGGCAAGAAGAAAAATAAGCTAACTAAGCCTTGCAAAATGTGGCATGTCATAAAACGCAGGAAGCGTCGCAAAATGTGATAACTTAACTATGTTAACTATAAAATACAAGGAGAAAAAACAAGCCAAGCCTTGCAAAATGTGACATGTCACAAAAAGCAAGAAAAAACAAACCAAGCCTCCCAAAATGTGATAACTTAACTAACTATATCTTAAACACCAAACCATCCACACCGCAAAAAATGTCTGTCTCAATCCGGCACGCCACTTGCATTGAACCCTTGGGATTGACATCCGAGCTGAATGAAACTCAACGCCATCCTCCTTGTTCTTCGTATCCAGGAATGTTGAACATGCTCGAAACAGGCAGCTGAAGCAGTGAAGAATTCATAGTCGATCTGCCGTGGCACATTGTTTCGTTTCCCGTTAGATAAATAGAGCTGAGAACCCGCCAACTTTCATACTCCCGTCCTGTCATCCCGATAACTACATCGACAGAAGTGCCATCATGAAGGTTCAATTGCCGAGACTCATCCCAGTGCCCTATACCTGCAGACTAACCACGCCCAGTTCTCTACCCTACTCGTCGCCATCGTCTCCGCCGCCGCCATCAACGCGCTCACCCAACAGGAAGCCCAATCCCGTCTCGAAAATGCCGGCATCAACTCCCGATCCAGCGGCAACTGCACTGACAAGAACAAATCGACGTGCACCTCGTACGACGGCCTCCGCGATGCCACGGTCGACGGCGCCATCGCGCTGAAGAATGCGTGCGGGTGCAATCTAACAATCACTGGCGGCACCGAGACGGGCCATGCCAACGGCACCTACTCGCACCGGAATGGATACAAGCTGGACTTTGCAAAGAACTCGGGTCTAGACTCGTACGTGACCAATACCTTCACAAAAATTGGGAATCGGGCGGATGGCTACCCTCAGTGGAAGTCTCCGTCCGGAAATATCTACTGTGTAAGTGACTGGGTGCTTGCTTAGGAGTGTCTGACATGTTGTTTAGGACGAGGGGAACCATTGGGATGTAACGTTCCACTAGCGACGCCAGTTTGGTTATTATCATCTAAGTAGCTGGAACTGTATTGAATTTTGATTGAATTTTGATACTTTTGTTGCGAGAACAGAGCAAGAAACTCATTCTGAAAGTTGTGATCCTCTACCCCAGCAAACCCTTGACCACACAGGTTGATTGCGAAACCCCATCAAAGAACGCTGGATCAGTTCCACCAGGCCAGCACGAGTTAAAACAAAGAAGGCCAAAAGTATTTAGTTATTGATTTTACTAATATTCCTCACATTAAATTTACTCTGAATATTTATAAATTTCCTAGCCCTTTTACCATTATAGCCTCTCTAAAATGCGGCTGTTATTTCCCTCGCGAGTCCAACAGTACACGTCTTTATGCTTCCTACCTTACCTATATCCACATACGGTCTACTATCTGGAACTCCCGGCCTGCCCCTCTGGCTTTCACTTCACGCCATTCATTTCAGGACACAAGATGGTCTCCTACTCATCACAACGACTTCTCGACCCCGTCCACACGATAGGTAAACGACGAACAATACCCACCTGGGTTCATGATCCCTGTCTTTTTCGCTTGTCAATCGGCGCATCCAATCGAAGACCTTGTCATGAATGTATCGCTGATTGCGTGCCGCTGAGTAATCTACGTCAAGTCGTAACTATATGTGTTTCCTCGCCTATCGGGTCACCGTGTACAGTGGGAACGATACTTGGTCAGCACCGAACGACTCCACGATCGACACTGTGAGCCTCCATGTAATCGCGCAAGGGGTTGACTGATTCAGATGAATGCGATTGCTCCGTTGCTTCGCGAGACAGACACAATATGGGGTTTAGGCTAGCCATCTTGCTATCATCTCTGGCTTTGACTCGAACGTTCTTAATCAGCCATCAGATGAAATCTCTCGACCAGAGGTTCTAGTTATCAGCAATGAATAACTACGGTTCTCCCAGTAATCTCGCCTGATAGGAAGAATCCATACCCGCGTCAAACCTTGCCTCTTTCTCGCAGACCACCCCAGCACTACCCTCCGCGGTAACCCATCCCAGCGCGGACCGTCGGCCACTCCTTGTGCATGTTCTTTCGACCCCTGTCGGTAGGATTAGAACATCATTTGCATGAGGCATAATAAACGACCCGTGACAGGCAGGCCCCTCGCTAAGCCCGCTCGGCAGGTCCAAAAGGAGCAGCTGGGGCCGGTAGTTCTCACGAGCGGACCCCTGTCTCGGCCATGGATTCTCCGTTTCTTGAAAGATACGGCGACGTCATTCCACGCGGTTTCAGTGGGGGATACACGGGGACTGTAACGCTGCTTTGGGGAACAGTTCGCGGCAGGCGCTGAGACATTCGATTGTGAGCGTGTCTAAGTTGCCAAGTCGTCCTTCTGAGTGGAGGTGACCCCCTGTGTTTCCGTCACGAGGAGGGTTCACGGTGATGCCCAACCTCGTCTTCAAAATGTCTCGCAGGAGGTCTTTCATTCAGCTTCACACCGAATCAGTTCCTCGTTATGCTTTGCCCCTAACGGACTAGCATCGAAGCCTATCGTGAAAATGAGACCCCGCTGCGAAGGGTTACGGACGTTCGGGGTCCCTGGTGATGGTGTTCATACGAGGAGGATCATTACTGCTTTGGAACGATAGGTCCAGGAACGCGGATACAAATAGCTGAGCCGAGGAGAAGAGCTTGCGATCTGGTTCCTTCAGCTCCTTTAGGTCATGATGAGGAGTCATTGTCGCCTGCTGACTGCCACAACTCTTCTCTCAGCTGTGTTCGCTCCGTCTAAGATCGCTAAGCCCATCACCCAACTCAATTGACGACAGCCGCCAATATGAAGGCAATCAGCATCACCACAGTCTTATTCCTCTTCGCCTCCTTCGATGGCTCCAACGCGGCCGCCACCAAGAAGCTCGCCGGCCCAGAACTCACCCACTGGCCGGCCAAGGCAGCCAAGGCCCTCAACGAGATGATCCTCCGCAACGCCCACAGCAACCGGTACGCGTGCTTCGACATGGACAACACCAGCTACCGCTTCGACCTCGAAGAGTCCCTGATCCCCTTCCTCGAGAACAAGGGCGTCCTGACCCGCGACACCATGGACCCGACGCTCAAGATCATCCCCTTCAAGGACACGGCCACTTACACGGAGTCCCTGTACTCGTACTACAGCCGGATGTGCGAGATTGACGACCTGCTGTGCTACCCCTGGGCGGCGCAGATCTTCAGCGGGTTCCCCCTCAGCGAGCTGAAGACGTACGTCGACGAGCTCATGGCGCTCAACGCGACCGTCCCGACGACGTACTACGACGGCGACGTCGTGACCGACACCGAGGTCAGCCCGCCGACCATCTTCACGGGCCAAGTCGAGCTGTACAACCGGCTCATGAACAACGGCATCGCCGTGTATGTCGTCACCGCCGCGTCCGAGGAGCTCGTGCGCATGGTGGCCTCGGACCCCCAGTACGGATACAACGTCAAGCCGGAAAACGTCATTGGCGTGAGCCTGTTCATGAAGAACGCGAGTGGCACGCTCACCACGTCGCGCAAGCAAATCACCGACGGCGAGTATGACGAGCAGGCCAACCTCGACATGGTCATGACGCCGTTGCTCTGGACGCCCGCTACGTGGATGTCGGGCAAGTGGGCGGCCATCCTCACGTACATTGACATGTGGAACAAGCCGGTTCTGGTTGGGGGAGACACGCCGGATAGCGATGGGTACATGCTTTTTCAGGGCGTGGATGTTTCTCGGGGGGGCATCCATCTGTGGATCAACCGCAAGGATGCTTACCTGACGCAGATCAAGGCCATGATGGCGTCGAATGCTAAGGGGCAGAAGAAGGAAGGTCTCCCTGTAACGGCCGACAAGAACTGGGTTATAGTCAAGCCTGCGGACATTCTCTGATGTGAGCACGACTGTGTGGAGTAAACTAGAGTCAAGGCCATCTGTCGGATATCTCGCGAGTTCGTCGTCGCGGTCCGAGTTAAAGGGAGGGAAAAGTCGCGAACTGAAGCTTTCAAATAGGCTATTATGATGATGTTGATGTGTTCAATAGAGTGAGATCAAAAGTGCGAATTGATTTATTTGTATGTGTAGGTGTGTGTGTTCTAGAGCGCGAGATTTCCTTCATAGTGTTCTAAGTCAGGTGACTGTCTGACCCAACAGGCCGAGTCAGTCCGACACCGTCGATTAGTCTGTCTTGTTTTGCTTCAAGCATCCGGCGCCCATGCTCTATCCTACATCCGCAACTCTATCCTTGAAGCTGGCCGGTCTCCAAAGTCCGTCTAAACATCCGTCATTTAACCTTTCCGACCCTCGATAGAACCCAAGTGGATGACAGTATTGAGGTCCTATTTCTTTTAGGTCGGCGAAATAAGAAGCAATAAGCAATACACACCTCTAGCCTCTCATTGACGTTGTTGTCCTTGTCGGTGTCGAACGTGAACCTTGCTAGGTTTCTCTTCTTCTTTTGTAAACTGACAATGTTCTGTTATCTCTCAGTTCAGTCATCACGAAGTCCTTTCTATTCACGTTAGAATTGCCGCCTTACCTGCTCAACGGTGTCTTTCATTGTATGCCGGAAAATCGTAACCTCCCTCTTCTGGCCTATGCGGAGAGCCCGAACAATGACCTGCTCCTCGACGGAAGGGTTCCACTGAGGTTCGACGACGTGGACTCGGTTGGCGACTGTCAGGTTTAGCCTGGTCGAAGCGATTTTGCTCTGTCGTTGAGCCCGAGGAAGCTCCAGTTACCCCAAGGCCCCCGTTTCAATAGACATGAGAAGAACAGAGAGATGCTCCCTCTCTTTGAAGTCCTTAAGGCTCTTGGATCACTCGGCGTAGGTTGTTCGTCCGTCAATCTGGACGTATTCAATCCTCGCCTGTCTGAACAAGTTAGCGAACAAGTCAAGGCTTGAGGTCTAGTAGGAAAAGACAACGCTGTCATAATTAGTTATGTTACCAAGTCTCTAGTTGGCAAACTTACTGTTTCGCATCAATTGTGCTTCCTAGCACATTTCTGACAACTGCGGAAAATTTCGTTAATGAGCCGTTTGGTTGTGGACTCAAGCGCTTCTGTGGCAAAACATGAGACGCGCTCTCCAACGTCCTTGAGACACTCCTCCCCGAGCTGTTTGGTCCGGGACTGGGGCTGAGTTCCGCCTTCGGACTCGCGAGATGAAGTGGCCGGCGACAATCGGGGCAAAAGTTGGAAGAAGCCAAGAGCATGGACGTGTCGCTGTCACGAGAAGAGCAACGTTCGCATTCGGTGTCGCCCGGTTATTGCCTTAAAATATTCTGTGCCGGCGTCTTTAGGGTCCCAAAGTTGCAAAGCCTCCTCATGTGCAAAATAGCAGTGAACAGAACGTTGTACTTCTGCAGAGTCTTGCCTTGGCTCACCAAGTCATCCATCTTTGCCCTCGTCTGCTCCAAGACCTGGTCATGAAGAGTTCGCTCCTCCGCAGTGAGTTCTAGAGTCACCACTTCTTATGTGGACTTGAGTAGTCTGAGGCGTTGCTCAGTTCTTCGTAAACAATCAACTGTGGGAAACGCACAAAGAGGCTTCGAAAATTTGGGTCCGCCCTCCGAAAGCGGTCTTAAGATGTGCTTCTGGAAGTCAGTCTTGGTGGGTAACGACGGTAATTCGAGAAACACGGCAAGAGAAGCTAAGTCCTTGAGGCTGTTATGGATTGGGGTCCCTGTGAGAGGCTTTCGATTTCTTGCGGCCAGGCAAAAAACTGCGCGGAATTGTTTCGACGTTGAGTTTCGGGTTCAATGGGCTATGCCTAGCCGTTAGCGCGCATTCAAACCGTACGACAACTCTCACACTGGAAGGTTGAGTGGACTGCATTCCCTCGTCCAAGACGACCCGGTACCATTCGATTTCGTTCAAGACATTCCGCCTTCCTTTCTCGGACGAAACCGTCGCATAGGTGGTCAACACCAAGTTGGATGACATGTGAAGGGTCTTATATCGGGGTCTATTCTGGCCGTGACAGGTGATGACCTTCAAGGCGCCTGCAGTGAAGTGTCTGGTCCCGTTAGCGGATATTCTAGATAGCAATCTCATATCCTCACGTTTCGATCTCTGGGGATCAGCTATCCAGCAGCTCTTAAATCAGTCAGCTCTGGCCATTGGCATTGCACTGTTGGCCTTGGAACGCACGTGCAGACGAAACCATTATCAAGATCGAACTCGTGGGTATTCTGTTGCTCCCTTGGATAACAGAGGGATCGTAGACTTTCTCGAATGCCTCCTAACGCGCATGAGTTTGTGTGCTTTAATTGGGTGAGCCCGTAATGACTTTGATCTTTCTTTATCAGCAATTGCTAAGTATTATTAGGGGCCGATGAAGTTCGTTTTAAATGTTGTTATAACCATGACCAAGTTTGGTTCACAACTGACCGGTTCGCTACAGATCGCAAGAGCCCATATCGATACGTTTGGAAAGCTTCTCGGCTCTTTCGCTCAAATCGGAGGTGCCATCCCCAGTCTCATGGCATACCGAGCAACCTTTAAGAAGCATCCCACATTAGCTACAGTGCTGGAAGACTACTACTCAGATATTCTTCGATTCCACCATGAGGCTCTCGAAGTGTTCAATCGAGGCAGTGAGTTAAAATTTGAAACCCAACTGATAGCTTCGTGAGTTTAGCCGCATAACATTAGTTAGGGTGGAAGAACTTGTTTCACGCCACATGGAAGACATTCGACACTAGGTTCAGCCCAATTCTTCAAAGTCTCACGAGTCGCAGACAGCTCCTGGAGAGCGAGAAGACTTCAGCCTCTCTCTACGAGATCCAATCGGTTCGCGATGATATCCAGAAAATCTATGAGGAACAAACCCGCCAAGCGACAGAGATGGCTCTTCATACGCACGAGTCGAATCTGACCAGGGAAAAACAATGGCTGCGCTTTGCAGACTACCAGATAGATTAATCATCTCTACCAATGTCAGACACCGGTATGGAGACTGCTCAGGTCAATGGATCTTCAAAAACCCCGAGTTCTTGTCATGGTCTGACAAAACTTCTCATGAGCACGCGGTGCTCTATGTGAACGATATACCAGGGGCGCGTGAGCAGTCCTACATGTACTAAATGAACGTCTTTAACTCAAGCTTTAGGGAAAACAACTTTGATGTCAACCATCGTCGAAAAGCTCCTCGATGACGTGAACGGCCGGGGGTGTCTTCCGCGACATAGCACAGCCAAGAGGGCAAGCAGAACCACAACGAGCTTTTACGCGCTCTCTTAGCGCAATTAATTGCCCAGGGAGCTGCTATATAAGAACCGTTGTATAAGAACAGTATGCGCCCAAATTATCACCGCGGTGTGTGGGCGCTTTCATACACACCGATGTAGAGTCTGATTTGTCCTCCAATCCAATATAATCGTTCGTGATATGCATTCTCACGTTTCCAGGTCATACACTGAACCTACTTTTCAAGAACCATAAGATGTCCAAGTTGGTACATGTCTTGCCAGTCCTCATTGAGTCATTATCCCCAAACGACATCGAGCAACCATTCCTCGGCATCATTCGCAATCAACATCCAACACCCAAGTATTACCATCAATTCACCCACTACCCATCATCCATTCCGGTCATGACAGCCGAGCGACCCGCCAGCAGCTATTGGGCCTGGGAACGGCAACCGGCCGACCGCCGCGACTTCAAGGTGGCCATCGTCTGCAACTTCAAGGACCAATTCGAGGCCGTCCTATGCTCTTTGGACGAAGTGTGGGCCGACCGCTCATCGGGATACGGAAAGCAGATTGCCAAAATTTGTGCAAAGTATCATTTATGGTCCCATGAACGGCTGTAGGGACTTCTTTCTACTGAGGACAAGATTGACAATAACTCTTATGTCAACGGCCGCATCGGACGGCACAATGTCGTGGTGGTGCTCTTGGATGGGTCCAACTGGCATCGACGCGGCGGAGGATTGATATCCTCTCTCCTTTGCTTTGCAGCTACGAGCGTCTGCAGCTCATCATGTTGGTTGGGGTGTGCGCCGGTGTGCCGACGTCGTCATCGATACCAGCATGGTTTATGGCAGGCACGAGACGGACAAGAATCGATATGGCCACTGGTACTCATTGGACCAGTTGAAGCCGCTAGCCAAGCTGATCGAGGACGGAGAGCACAGCGGCGAGTTCCAGGGGAAGACTGTGCATTTCCTCCGACAGCTGCAGGGCAAGGCTGCCGAGGGCGACAGCGACGAGACGGATTATGATACCGATGACGAGTATGAGAGCCGCAAGCACGAGACCGAAGACAAGGACGAGGAGACCGGGCATAAGGGTTTCAAGACCAAGGAGACCGGGCACATGGGTTGCAAGGCCAAGCAGGGCGAGCACAGAGCACAAGAAGATCAAGTGCAAAAAATATAAGGGTCCCGAGGACAAGCCGGACCAGGGCCGCTTCGGGTATCCCGGAGGGCATACCGACGTCGTGTTCGAATGCGGCTACCATCACAACAAACATGAGCTCACCCACAGCTTTAACTGCAAAGCGAACTTCTACCCTTGCGAAAAAGCCAGCCATGACACGTGCGAGGAGCGGGGATGCGACATGGGCAAGGCCCTGGCTCGGAAGAGACTCTAGCCGCTGTCGGGATCGGCATTCAGCCCGCGGCGGCACCTCGGACTGTGGCTTCCGACTCTGAATTCAGGCGCCATCATTGGCACGTGGGATCGCATCAGCTCTAGGTCGATGGCGAGGTGGTGGCGCTCGAGAACGAGGAGCACGAGTTTTGGTCGAACTGGAGGACCGCGCCCCAGTCCATCCTCGTTAAGGGGGTGTGCAAGTACCTCGACAACCACAAGTCGCCTTGGAAGGCGGATCACAAGCGGTACGCCGCGGCGGCGACAAAGGCTATCTTGATGGAGTATGAGACTCCTAAAAAGGGCCCGGCTGTGAAGGGTAAGTTCTTTGCCTTGTTGATGGGAACGGGATGAATGCTAACGGTGTTACAGAAGTCAAGCAGAGCTTTATTCCTTGGTGAAGAACAAGTCTGTGACGAGTGTCGACGACACTACCGTTTGATGGCGAGACACATACTGAGCGGAGGGGCGGATTGAGGTACTAGCAGGAAGCGGTGGACTTTAGAGAATGAGAATGTCGTGGGATACTCGAGTAAGTGCGTTATTGTTGGCAACTCCTCGACGACGGAGTGTTGGAGACTGTCGGTGTCAGAATGAGTTTAAAGGAGTCATCTTGGTTAGGTACGCAAGCAATAAGATGTTTTTTCATGCAGAACCACGGCCATGTGGCGCAAGTTTCTTCGAAGACGACTCGACGAATAGTTGTCGTGATTTACCATGTCAATTACCAACTTTTCTAAGGCGAAGTTTGACAAGTGCGCCTGTTTGGCGGAATGGAAAAGGAAAAGTTAGATGGCATTGATGGGCTATGATCCTCGGTGCTGAGAAAGTCCTATCTACATACATCACTTTACGGCCCTTCGAAGGCGATTAACTGCCTGTAAGAAATCTAGTATATAAAATTGCAATAGAAACAGAATGCAATGGTATCTCTGTCTACCCCAAACTCCCAAACACGTCTAAGAGTGCTCCTTCTCGGGCGTCATATGATCCGTCGCTTCATCGGCGCTGTTGACCGTCATGCCCACGGTCACATCGTCTCCCCGATTCACGGGAGGTCCGGTAAAGTTCTTGCGAGCATACGCAAAGTACCAAACAATCGCAATAAACGCAAAGCCAGCGAACACGACCGACGCGTAGTTCATGGTGCTCGGGTCAACGGGGAGCGACACGGGCATGCAGAAGAGCACCGTGGCCAGGACGATCCACACGATGCAGATGACATTAACGACGACGCCCAGCTTTCCGAGCGGGTAGGGCGAGTTCTTGACGGCTTCGCGGCGACGCACCAGGTTGACCAGCACGGGGACGCCGTACGAGGTGGACAGGCAGATGGTGGCCACGCCTGTGAAGGAGTTGAAGGCGGCCGAGGACCCAAAGTAGATGCAGCCCAGGACGCAGTCGACGGCCGTGGAGAGGAACAGGGCCCAGAGCGGCATGTCCCAGCGGTGATTGACGCGGCTCCAGAGGCGGTAGCCCGGGATGGCTTTATCGCGGGCGAAGGCGTAGGTGCATCGCGACGCGGCCGTTAAGGCGCCGATTCCCGCGAACATGAGGATTCCGAGGATGAGGAAGAGCAGGCCGAAGCCCCCCGCGGCGGATCCGGTGACGGTCTTGAAGAGGGTGCCGATGGGCTGCGAATTGGCGACGCTGAGGAGCATCTGCACGTCGGGGAGGACGAAGAGGAGGGGGATTAGGTAGATGACGCCGGTGATGCCGGCGGCGAGCACGGAGAGCACGATGGCGCGGGGGACTTCGCGCTCGGGGTTCTGGACTTCTTCGCACATGGCGGCCACCATGCCGTAGCCGGTGAGAGTGTAGGCGGCTGATATGTATTAGCGAAAGCATAGAAGATAGGGGCGGGTTGGTCTTACGCTGTAGCAACCCAACAAAAAAGGACCATCCACTGGGCCAGCCGCTGGCGGACGCGTCGTAATGCGAAAAGACAAACTCGCCCGAGCGACGGTGATCGGCCATGGTGAGAAGCGTGACGAGGATAATGATAACGCTCGCGCCCGTCCAGTAAATGCACACCTTGTTGATGAGATCGAGGTACCGAGAGCCAAAGGCGTTCACGAGCGCACACACAAGCATGACGGCCCAAAAACACAAAATAGTCTGCCACTCATTCGCGACAAAGTCCTCGTTGAAGATAGTAATAGCGCTGAGGATAAGCTGCGCGCCGGAAAAGTTGATGGACAAGGTAACGGTCCAGTTACCGACGAGGGTCAGCCAGCCGTCGACGAAGCTCACGACGGGGGCATAGCGCGGGGTGCTCAACATGGCGGACCAGTAATAGACGCCTCCGGCGGTCGGGAAGACGGCGCAAATCTCGGCGAGCGAGGCGGCGATGCACAGCGAGATGATGGACACGAGGACCCAGCCCCAGAGGATGGTGACGGACTGGCCGTTGGTGAGGGTAATGTACATGGTGGTGGACAGGCCGAAGGGGACCGCCATGATGGCAAAGGAGAGGCCAAGGATGCTCATCATGCTGAGGTTTCGCGGGAGTTCGCCCTTGTAACCCAGCCGGGCGAGGGCCTGGTCGGCCGAGTCGGAGGGACCGTGTTCGACCGTCATGGCTGCTGGTGTTGAGTCGGGGGGAAGAACTTGGTAAGAAGGAGAGGAAAAAGGGGTTGAGAGACGGGCGAAAGGCTTCAATATCAGGACCAATCGTGATAGACAAGGGGTCCAACAGACAAGGGACGTCAGACAAGGGAGACGGCAGTCGCCAGCTCCAGCGCACACACCACTAGACCGAGAGATAAAGAGGAGGAGAAATGAAGGCTGCTCAATCTGATCTCGGAGTCATGACTGATCTGAGCTGAGGAGGGTCTTGCGGTGCACAGGCGGCGAATGCGGAGGCCGGCGTTCCCCAGGATCTGTTCACTCGAAGGGGCTAGACCATCCGAGGGCCCGCGAACGGAGGAGTCTGTAGATGGAGGATTTTGGAGGAGACGATCTGGTGTTGCGTGGCGGTGCTGTCACTCAGAGTGAGACAGACTCTCGAGGCGAGACTCGCGAGTCATTATATCCGCAAACAACTCTCGCCGCCATCGCACAAAGGTGATGCTCGCCTTCAGCTCAAACCTTCCGAGTCATTCTCCAGGTTTCCGCACTCTCCAATTCAACCACCCCACAATCCCGAGCCGAACGATAAGCATGGGGCGTTGTTGGATCCTTGTGTCCCTCGCCGTCGCGTGTTCCTTTACACAGCAAACAAGAATCGATTGGTCATTGGCTCCACTAAGATACGCTTCCGGTGAGGGCTGATGCTGACGGGTGGTGTTTCGTTGGGAGCTGCCTAAACGGGCTTGGATCTGCCTCGAGCATTGGCAGTGGAAGGTTTGCCGATAACCTCACAACGCCGCGGCTATAACGGCTGTCGATAACGTACGGACTGCTCCAGGTACTGTACCCTTCTCAATCTTTGTCTCCCATGTCTCCCCGAGTCTTGGGGAAGTGCACAAGTGGCTCTTCTCCGCTCGCTCGCGTGCCTACCCGCCTTGGCAGGGACGAACACATCGTTCGCGG
Organism: Thelonectria discophora; assembly: GCA_911649645.1. NCBI lineage: Eukaryota > Fungi > Ascomycota > Sordariomycetes > Hypocreales > Nectriaceae > Thelonectria > Thelonectria discophora. The sequence goes on from CAJVRK010000012.1 coordinate 4,658,953, forward strand.
TCAAGTCTAACCATGCACGGTGACCTATGCCGAGTCGGTAGATGATAAAAGGGAACGGCAATCGATTTAGACCTGGGCTGCAGCCTCACGTGAGCTGTCAAACGTTTGGTTCGGCCGTCTTGAAGCAGGGGGGATGGCCGGGATGGGAATGAGCGCGAGAACAGGAGGGGACTGGAGATAACTCAGATAAGGACAAGGAGGAGGCGTGGTACGAGGCTGGAAATGGTATAGCAGTTCTAGTTGCGAGCTCTGCAGTCTATCGGTACGTATTCTGAGCGCGGCTATCTTCATCATTGGACACGGAAATGCTACCCTTGTTTAAGGGCAGTGTCTGCAGAGCTGGCTTGATTTCAGAAAAGATACCTAATTTGACGCGGACATGGTAATTCTCGAAACATTTCGACATGGCGCTTAGCATATTTAGGAAGCAGCTTTATAGCGCATCCTGATTTCGCTGAGTACAGTTATACATGTAGCGCACCTATTGAACTTTGCATTGAAAAAAATGGCAATATCTTGTCGCTTGCTTGATTGCCAACATATATCTTCTCAAGGGGTATCTCGAGAAATAAGTGCAAGGCTTAGTCTTTTTGAATGATATGTGCACTTCAATACCTCTGTGGAAGGGTGAAAAGAATCAAGATAATCCCACCAATCTTGTAAAATATCGACAGTGTATTCATGAGGAATTGGCAACTTGGAATCTCAAACATTTCATCCATATTTATCTGTATCATCTCCTAAGACCTCGCTGTCTCATATCCTTCAATCGTGCTGCTACACTCAATGGCCGCGTCTTGTCACGGTAGTGTCGTCGGCGCTTGTCTACAACAACCTGGGCCCCGAAGGCTGCCACTCCAGGGGGAAGGCTTTGCCCTAGTTTGTATCCCTATTAGCATCTATTATTCTCGCAGAAAAGGTGAAGCATTTTGCAATTTACTAAGACTCGTACACGTCACCTTCCTCACAAGCTCGTACTGCTCCAAGATGGCCTTTGTCGCGGCCGCCGCCATGGCCATCACGTAGTTCCCCCACTCGTGTTCTCCCAGGTGGTGGTAGTCGAGGTACTTGAACACCCCCTTGACGAGGATCGAGGGCACCTGCGACCACGCCTCGGCGCCCTCCGAGTCGAGACCCACGACGAGGCCCTCGCCCCGGAGCCGGTCCCAGGATTCCTTGAGCGCGAGCCCAAACATCCGTTCCGAGTATTGCGAGACTACGGGCGCCACGTGCCACTCCGGCTTTGGTCCTCCCAGCGGCAGCTGCACCGCGAGCCTCCGTCGGGCCACGACCCCTCTCGGGTCGCACCCCAGCTCCCCGCAGTTGAAAAAAATGGCCTCGTTGCAGAGCGTGTAGGAGTCCGGGAAGGCGTCCCACCGGCAGACGCACCTAATCCGCGGGCCGCGGTGCTTATGGCGGTAGCGGTGGTGGAATAGGACGTCGGGCTCGTCGCTGGGATACGCCAAGTCGACCTCCTCCTCGACGGCGGTGTCCTGTAGCTGCTTGAGGAAGTGCGCGGTCCTATCCTTGAAGACGCCGCGGTACCGCTGGTCGTGGACGAGCTTTGCCAGGGCTTCGACGTCGGCAGTCGGCCGTTGGGTGTTGTCGCGGATCGTGTCAAACGTGCGTCCGGCTTCGGTCTCGGGCTTGACGAAGACTTCTTGCCCGGCCGGCGACGTCGGAAAAGCGCAGCAGGTGCCCGTATGCATGACGAGCCTCAGCTTGGTGTAGCTCAGCAACAAGCCGTCGCGGAAGTCGGCCGCGGCCCTTTGACCTCCCGAGCCGTGCAGGCCGACTAGGACATTGTGCCGTCCGATGCGGCCGTGGGTGTAGCCGTTGACGTCGTGGGGTGGCGTCCTATGTTGATGGATATACCTCCTGTGGAATTGGGTGAATTGCTCTGAGGTGACACAGACGATGGCGATCTGGAAGTCGTCGCGCGAGGATGGCCGAAGCCATAGCTTGAGGTTGTTGCTCGGATGTCTTGGCGATTAGCGGTTTGTCTTCAGGCAGAATGCAAACAATGATAAGTGACTCCGGTGTCAGTTGAGAACGACGAGGCTTGCCGAGAGAATGTCGACCTGGGCGTCACATTGATATTAAAGTACGTTGAAGAAATATGGGAATGTATATCTTGAAGAACTGTTCGGCTTGGATAGAATATAGTCATTCTATCCAACTAATAGAGGCATTGGATGAAAGGCGCTGTTCTATTAATATCAAGCAGTCCGTTCCGTTCAATTTCCATGTCCAATCGTCCGTAGACGAACAGCATAATTCTATATGCACTGCATAACCGCACAATCCTATGTGAGAACAAAGAATAAACCAACAGCCGGGTAGCCCTATGGCGAGGTCCTCGTCGCTCCGCGATGAGCGGGCGGTCGTGTTCCGACGGCTGTGGACAACCCGACCGAAAAAGCATGTCTGCAACTGGTGATGACTTGGGCGAAGAGTCCCGAGACTGGGTGGTTTCCTTTGAGACGTCCCGACGCAAGACTACAAAGATGCCATTATTTTTACTAAGAGCGGTGACTTTGTTCGCTATGGATTATATTGAGCTTGCAACATACCTGAGCCAATGAGTAGAGCCCGTTTTTTAAATGTCTGAGACCGTCTTACAATCCTGAAGGAGGGGGGATGTGCGAAGGCCACAGCGACCTCGCCGAACCTTGATACATTGCAGGGTTCCTGAAAATAGTCAGTTCCATTTATTCTTGAGGCACATGCTGATCTGCTTCAACCCCGTGTGGTTGTCCTCTGTCTTCAGCCTTTAGGAATAGGCCGCTTCTCAGCGTCGAGTTCGAATAGATTATGAACCGACGTCTTCACCCAAGATGGTTACTTTACCCATTCAATGTGTCGGCTTTGTACATCCCAAGATGCGATCTTCGATCAACTAGAACAGGCCCACGCAAACAAAAACTTGAAGAATGCCTTTGTTCAGAGTCGCAGATCTCGGACGGGTCCGCCTATGTGTTCGTGCCTTTGCATACCTCGGATGATTCATCTACAGACGCGCAAGATGCGAGTGCCACGAGAAGTCCCATAGTCATATGAAGGTAGCACCAGCAGAGCTGCCCAATGAGAAGATGGTATGGGACTATCTTGCACGGTGGATATCCAGGCTTCAACTCCCAGATATCTAACGAGAAAACGACGACGGCGTCTGATCAGCTAGGGTTATTCTCGAGTCATGTAATATGGCAACGAAATCAATTAAATCTCTTACCATCGTTTGACAACAGAATCCAGATCCGGGCGAAAGCCCCAAGGACCAAAGCTAATCGTCACCAACGAGCCCATTCCTCGACCACCTACACTTTTCCCTCCACGGCCTAAATCCTAATAGAAACGTACGACAGCCGGCCAGTTAAACCCACCTAGTCTCCAAGGCATCCACGATTCCAAAAGCAAGGATGGTTCTTGGCACTGACGATTCGCTGCGAGAGTGGCGTGTTAAGTGCCCGTGCCAGCAACGGCAGTCACCAGTGAGTCGATCCACGTCGACGGGAGTCCCAGTTGTGTCGTTATCATGTTTATTTACTTCGTGGAGGGTTCTATATATAGCTCGTAAAAAAAGGTTGATTAAAAAAACAGAGGCCAACACGGCCGAAGAAGAAAAAGCGTTCCACGTGCGACTGCGATTCCGTTTCCGCATGCACGATCCCATCCATAATCCATGATCATAACCCATGATTTACGTTTCCCGTCCGTTGTCCCAACAACCCTTTTCAGCTCCGGCAGTGCAATGCAATGCACCCTTACTCGTCGTAGGTGATGTGCAGAATAGCCGGGTTCCCATTCCCCGAGTCCTTGGACCACACCGCAAAGCTCCCGGACTGCGCGCCCAAGAAGATGGAGAAGCGACGATCCTTGGCTGCCTTCTTGCACGCAAACGTGACGTCAATAGCAGGCAGGTTGCTCTCGGCCTCCACCTCGACCGAGTTGAACACCACGCCCATGATGGGCGCGTTCTCGCCGTTGACCGTGTCCTCGTCCCAGTTTGACGACATGGCGCGCGAGACGGTGACGTTGATGTTCTTTTGGGGAAGAGTGACGAAGCCCGGGAACTGCACGGTGCATTTTGTTACAGAGGTGGCGGGCACGGGCAGGCGGAAGCCGATCAGGCTGCGGATGTAGGCAACGCCGCCCGTCTGCACGCGGAGGGTCTCGTTGTGGCCGAGGGTGCACTCGTAGCAGCTCTTATTGGGGCAGGATTCGCAGACCTCGGTGGAGCGGAAGATGGTTGAGTCTTTGAGGGCCGGGCGGGCGGTTTGGGTTGCGGACGTGAGGGAGATGAGGCTGAGGGCGGAGAAGAGGAGGGTGGAGAAGTGCATCTTGGTGGTGTTGAGGGGTGTTTGAGGTGGTGGTGGTGGTGGTCACTGGTTGTTGAGTGGGTGCGGTGGTGTGGGAGTGTTGACGATGTGAGTGTGACTTGAGATGCTGTGTCTTGATGTGACTGTAGAACAAACCTCAACAAAGCAGAAGACGCTTCTTATATACACCATTCTCAACGGTAAACAACCCGGAAATGGCTCACTGCCACGAACAAGACGGCTTACTTGGACACGACCGACCGCCCAGCCCAGCTGAACAACCGTCATCAAAGCCAAGCCTAATAATATCATGAATCACACGTTTGACCGCTCACAATGACCCCCATGGCACCAATCACGTCTCTCAGCAGGCACTTTACCAACCGTCGAATCAAGTCACAACGTTGCCTTGTCAGGTCCCCCTCGTGGAGGCTGGAGCGAGGCCCCGGAGCTCGGCCTCTGTGGAGACCCAGGCCTCGTGTTGGTCCTTGTAAAAGGGCTGAACTGGCATGTGCGGCTTATGCACAGGCTTTATGCTGGCTGGGGGAGGGCCTCGGGAGTCGGGAATTGGGTGAGGGAATAGACTCGAAAGAGAGGGCGGCCCTCAGATCGACCTCCGCGGAGGGAGATCCGCAGTGCGGTGTAGAGCGCATTGGGACGGGAGCTACGGGGGGCTTAAGAGCGATCATATGATGTCGAGGCGTTGCCGTGTTGGGAGAGCGTGTGTGTGCGTGTGCACAAGAGAAAAACGGGCGAGAAGAGGCGGGGGATGCGGGTTGGCCGTGGTTACGTGGTGTCGCTATTTGTGTTTGTATGCTGTGGCTTGGCTGTCTAGGGATGCTTGTTCATCGAGATGGTTTGTTTACTTGGAAGAGGTGAGGGTTTACAGACTGCATCGTCAGCTTATAGACAGCATACCTACGAAAAGACACCACATACAACACCACATAGACCATAGGTAGACACCACATACAGCACACAACTCACATCTCACTCAAATGTAGTAAATTTACAAGACTCCTATCCCATGCTAATGTGAATCTGATCAACCCGCATCATACAAAACACCAAATCGTCTACACTCATTACCCATCTTCTCTCGTCTCCTACATCACCTCCATCTATTCCCTTTCTACCTTGTCAACCTGACTGAGATACTGCCGCTGTCCTTGCGAGTGCTGCCCCTCTCCCCTCGCCACCAGCAGCGACTCCAACAAGGCTCCAATCTCGGGGTATATCCGTTCGACGCCCGCCAATCCCTCCGGCCCCAGCTGCACCACCACGCCAAACAAACCCGCCAGTCTCGCCGCGTCGGTGCTCCTCGTCACCTTGTCCTGCAACCTCCGCAGGTCCGCCTCGATCCCGCCGCAGCGCTTCTCCGCCTCGTCGACCTCCTTCCGCATCCGCTCCAGGGCCTCCGCTTTCGCCGCGATGAGCCCCTCCTGCCTCCGCACCTCGTCCAGCTTGGTCGCCCGCCGCGAGTCGTAGCTGCGGATGGCCTGCGCGATCTCGGGCGGCAGCGACATGTTGTTCTCCTGGAGCGCCTGCAGCTGCGGCGCCAGCGCCTCCTGCTCGGCCGTCTCCTCGTGCAGCCGCAGGAGCTGCGCGCGGAGGTCGTCCACCTCGTCCTGGATCAGCCGCAGGCCCCCCTGCGAGGTCCGCAGCTTGCCCATGGCTTCTTGGTGTATCGTTCGGTGGGGGAGCATGTCTTTTTGCGTCGCGACGAGCGTCTCGGTGAGGGATCGGACGTGGGAATCGATGGCGGTGGCCAGGGCGGCGGCGGCGGGTTGGAGGGGTTCGTGGATGGTGCCGGCGTAGAAGGAACGGGTTGGGTTATTGTACTAGGAAAGTTAGACAGATCGTAACGGGAGCTTAAATCGCATACCGTCGCGCTTGGAGCCGACGGCGCCATGTGAAAGGCCGACATGGGCGAGCTGAAGAGCATCAGGCTTTGCGCCGCGCTCAGACGCGACCCCTCTGGCGAGCTGGGCCGCGCCCTCTTGTCGTCGGGCGCAGGTATTTCTGACCCGGATCGCTTCAGGGCATTTACGGCGCGAGGCTGCGGTTGGGGTTGCTGCGGCGGCGGCGGCGAAGGAGGCGGATCAGGCAAGACCGCGACGGGCGAATCGAGCACCGGCGGACACACGACCGGCAGATGGGAGTACAGCGGGTAGTCGGCGTCGCTCTCGTCGGGGGACTTGCACCGGGGAGCGCTACTCGGCGCGACAGCCGGCGGCGGCGACTCGGGCGACTCGTTACTCGTGCTCGCGGCGCGTCTCCTCCTCCCGGACCGCCTCTCCGACGGCATCGCCGCCTCGTCCGCGTCCTCCGCCTTGCGCTCCGGGCCCGGCGACGTTTGCGACACACGCACGAAGCGCTTCTTGGCCGCGTGCACGTCCTGGGCCATCAGTTTCCCCGTGTACGAGGGTTTGCGGTCGCGTGACAGCGACCGCCTCAATTCGACGCGCAGATCCTCCAGCGTGGCGGCCGGGTCCTTTGCGACGTGCTCGACCACGAGGGCCAGGTCCTCAAGCAGGTTGATGGCCCAGATCTTGGGCGGCGACTCGGGCACAATGTCCCACGGCCACACGCCCATTGCGCGGTAGATGCGCCGGGCCGCCCGCGCGCCGCGCACTTGGAGGGACGACCCGAACGGTTCGGGGATGCGGAGCGTGTCCGAGGCGGCGCCGTCGAGGTCGGTTGAAGGCATCGCGTCGGGGCGAGGGGAGCCAACGAAACTGCGGTCGGCCGGTGATGCAGCAATTCTCGCCAATTCCGTTCGAATGTTCGGTAGTGCGAGATGTTTCTTCGTTCTCCGTGGTCGAGTTGCGGCCACGGCCCGTCGAGGCGGGCGTGGACTGATGATTGTTTGCCAGCTGCTGCTGCCAGTCACGCATGATGCGACCGAGATTGCAGCTGCAAGTCATCTCATGTATGATCACGTGATGCTGAGTCCTGCTAACGAGCCACTCCCCGCAGTCATGATACCTCGACTTTTGCGCCAAGGGGCGTTAATATCGCCATGTTGTTTTCTCGGGTGTGTTGACTGTCTTTTTCTCCTCCTCTTCGTCTAGTTTTTGTCGGATTAAAGGTTGTGTGGTGGCGTTTTTTTGCGGCTGCAATTCCATCTCTCCTAGCATGCGCTGCCATGGCCGTGGAACCATGAAGACTTGGCCGATGTGAGAAGTGAGAAATCTTTTCGACATGATTGGGTTGCTCATTAATTTAATTCTCATTGGTCTACATGTGCTTGGCGGAGTTATTTCGGTACTTCATTGCTGGTTGATTTTACTTATTAACCATCAGCCCATCCCGGGGAATCATTTTATCAATTCTTGTTTATTGTCATGTCAGTCCTCGCCGTTGTTCATCGAAAATCCATGTTCCATTAATGAGCATCCTCACTTGTTCACCCGGTCATAAAATACCTGCACCGCCTCCCCAATCATACCCTTCACCTTGGCCGAGTTCAGCTTCTCCTTTCGGTCAAACGAGTACACACCGTTGACCTCTTGTTCGATATCGCTCCTGTGAAAGGTCAGTCTACCAATCTCTTCAAAGTGACGCATATCGGTTCAGGCGAACGGTGCAGGAAACATGAACGTACAGTTGCGTGTAGACAAAGGCGCAGCAGATGCCTCCCTCCGTCACGCCCCTGACCAACTTCTCGATCCTCTTGAGCAAATCGTCGGGATCCGACGCCGTCGTGTATCCCCAATCACGGCTCTCCTCTCCCGTCTCAGGCTTCTTGGCCGGCGCAATGTTGACGCCGCCAAACTCCGTGTTCATGACGGGAGCTCCCGGAACGTGTGCGGCGCCGGCATCGACGCCTTCAATGGCCGGCACAAAGACGCTTCGGTCGGCCTTCTTGTCCAGGATCTTGTCGAGGCTGGCGCACGTCTTTTCCAGGTCCGGCCCGTCGCTGTAGTCGTGGAAGGTGGTGAGGTCTGTCACCACGTGCTCCCAGCCGCAGTTGTCGTTGATGGGGCGGGAGTCGTCGAGGGATCTGTTCAGTCAGCAAAGATTTCCAGAAACGGTTTGGGTAGAGCCTACTTGGTCAGGTAGTATAGCTGGCGGATGTGGTTGCGCTGGTCAACGTTGTCCTTGAGCGAAGTGTACGCCCAGCTCTCGTTGACTGGCGTCCAAGTAACAATGGACGGGCGGTTGATGACCAGCTTGACGGCCTCGGTCCACTCGGCATTGAACCGATCGACATACTCGGAGCTGAACTGATACGCGTTGGCCATCTCCCCCCACACCAGGTAGCCCAGCTTGTCGGCCCAGTAGTAGAACAGAGGATCCTCGACCTTTTGGTGCTTCCGGCATCCGTTGAAGCCCATCTTCTTGGCCAGCTCAATGTCCGTCCTGAGGCTCTCGGGCGTCGGGGGCGTCATGAACGTCTCGGGCCAGTACCCCTGGTCCAAGCAGAGCGCCTGGAAGTAGGGCTTGTCGTTGAGCCGCCAGAGCCCGTCGCCCTTGGTCCAGTTGATGGAGCGCATTCCCGTCGTGGTGGTGACTTGGTCGAGGACGGCGCCAGACTCGTCCAGCAGCCGGATCGTCAGGTCGTAGAGCTGGGGGTGCTCGGGGGACCACAGGGCGAGGCCGTCGCGCCAGCAAAAGGGGTCGTCTTTGGAGGCATCCTCGAAGACGGCCGCCGGGAGACTGGCTCGCTGCTCCTCAGAGAGACGCAGGTCGACTTCTACGCCGACGGAATTGCTCTCCCGCGCGACTGTCTGCTTCTCCGACTTGGCGACGGGGACACCAGCGAAGCTCGCCTCAATCTCGACGCTGACGGTTTGAGCAGCTCGTCGACCCTTGACAAAGATCTCGCTCTTCAGCTTACCAGAGTAAATGTCGTTGGACTTGATGACGGTGCCGGAACTGCTGTCGGCGATGCGCGCCGCGGGCACAACCTCGAGCCAAACCGACTGCCAGATGCCGCCAGAAGGAGTATAAAAAATGCTCTCGGGCTTGGCGGCCCAGTATTGCTTCCCTCGAGGCTGCGTGAGGTCGTAGGCCGAGTCGTACGCACGAACGGTCAAGCGGTGTGAAGTTCCCTTGTGGGCGTCCACCGCGTCAGTGATGTCGAGCTCAAAAGGAACGTGGCCGCCTCGATGGCCTCCGACGAATTGGCCATTGACCCAGACTTTTGCAAGGTAGTCGACAGCTCCGAACCGGACCGCTAGCCGGTGACCCTTTTGCTTCTCGTCGGCGGAACGTAGGTCGCTCACGGCGCGCTCGTACCAGAGAACCTCGTGAACACCACGGTCATTGATGCCCGAGGCGGGCGACTGAAAAACAAACGGAACGACAATCTTCCTCTTTTCGTGCGTCGTCTGGGCGCCCGAGTCGAACGTATTGTCCTTGATCAGGTCGAGCATGTCACCGACGATGCCCTTGGTGATGGCCTCGCTAGCCGCCGATGCCTTGTCGCGAGAGACTGCGTTGGCGACGGCGACTTTTTCGGGCAGGCCGACGTGCTGCCATTGCGCCGAGAGGCCGGCGTCGTCGTCGTCGAAGAGAAAGTCCCAGGGGCCGTTGAGGGATTCCCATCGCAGCGGGTTGCGCTGGAAATCGGGACGAGGGTACGAGGTTGGAGATGTCATGATGGGGGAATGGGGCTTCGTAGCTGTTTCCGGTGGATTTTTCGTATGGCTTTGCTGTCGAGTCTGCACCGGAGCGTCAATTCGTCATGTAACGAGTGTTGTCGAGACGAGGGAGGAGTGAAGGGGAGAAAAGGACACTCACCGATATTAGTACTCAGACATGCGGAACAACCCAAAACAACCAATCCCTCCCTCGAGCCAGCCAAACAACAGCTCGCCGACCCAGAGAAACAGCTCCGACTCGGCTCTCCCTCGTGTTTGGACTTTGGAGGTGAGGGGTCGAAGCAGCTGCGTCTCTAGTCCCACGCACTCCGTCATCACGGTGGGTCTGTGGCATCCCATGAGAGGGAGGATTCGAGGTAATAAGGGGGATCATCCGGCGATTCTCCACTGGCGGTTGACGCCGTTGGATTGTGTCGCTTGGAGCGGGAGGGAGAGGGGAGAGGGGAGCAGAGGAGAAGGTGTTTTATTTCAGGGAGTGAGAGCTGATGACGGTCCACTTATGAAAGAGGAACACGAGGGGCTTTTGTGTTGCATTGAAAGATTTTTCATTGCTGATGATGAGTCCTGATAGAGGTGGTGGTCGAGGGAAGCGAAGTGGTGTTGAGTGGATGGGAGACATGATGCAATCTAGACAACACAATTGTCGCTCAATGAGAGAAAACAATCGACGGGATAATTATCATGAGACTAAACATTCCCGCCGAACCAACCCATCCAATCGTTATATTGTTTGCGTGAGCATTTATGTCGTCTTGATAAAGGTTGCTGTAATGAAACCTACCCTACACACACGGCCATCCAAAATCGATCATCAAGATACCCAACTCATCTCAGTATTTACAGTTAAAAATTACTCTATGGAATCTACTGCGCCTGCCCTGAGGTATCTAATTATAGAGAAAACGAATGAATGCTCTTTTGTGCGTGAACCCGCCTTTTTCGCTCCCAAAACATGTACATCTCAACAAGTCCCATCAAATCGAGGACATTTCAACCAAATAAAACAAGAAAAATCAGATAAAGACCGTTAACGTTCTGTTCCTCCTTTAATCCCCAAGCCCCTCACCCTCGTAACGTATCCGAGCCTCCCGAAGACGACGCGCTCACCCTTCGGATCGTCTTGATGGTCTTATCCGCCATCAACCCCGACGCGTCGAGGAACGAGTTGCGGCTGAAGCTCAAGGTCCCCAAGCTGGGCGCGCTCGTCGTGGGACTCGGGTTGCTGGCCTCGATCTTGGTGTGCACGCCAAGCATCTGCCCGTCAAAGGGGTGCTTGCGGCTCTCGTTGCTGTCGCGGGACTCGCCTCGGCCGCCGCCGCTCAGGGGCGTAAGGGCTGATTGGGCGCGGCGGCGGCGCCAGAGGAAGAAGGCCGCGAGGAAGAGCAGGGCCACGCCGACGACCACGCCCACGGCGATGCCGGCTTTGGCTCCCGTGGATAGGCCCTTCTTGCCGGACCCGGAGCTTCCACTGTCGGATCCGTCGCTGTCCGAGTCTCCGTCGCTACCGTCGCTGCCGTTGCTGCCGTCGCTGCTGCTATCGTTGCCGCTTGAGAGATAGTAGTCCTTCGGGTTTCCTTCGGTGTTCTCGATGCCCCCCGTGCTCGACTTGCGCGTCTTCTTGTCGTGGTTCCCCACGCACGAGTAGCTCCCCTGCACGATGCTCTTGACGTTCTCATCAAACCAGTAGCAGTCCATCGAGTCGTCCCCGGACACCTTGAAGTCCCCCGTCACCTCCTTGAGCGCGAAGAACTCGACGTTCGTCATGGACCCCTTGATGGTGATGCTGCGCGCCGTCTTGAGCGCGTTGGCCGTCACGTTGAGCAGCGCGTCGTTGCTCGTAATGGACACGTCGCCCACCGACGTCACGCGCGGCAGGGCAAACGTCGTGAGGGCCGAGTTGTCCTCGACCGTCAGGCTGGACCCGATTGTCTTGACCAGGGGAACCACGAGCGTTTTCGACGACGTGGACGAAAATGCCACGGCGCCAGTAATGTTGCTCAGCGAGGAAAACATGATGGTCTTGGCGTCGGAAATGGTCGTCGACGAGTTGCTGCTGGTGCCGAGGTTCTCCAGCAGCGGAAAGTACACGGTGGCGTCGTCGCCGTTGGAGGAGAACGAAATTGTCTCGGCGTCGGTCAGGGCCGAGAGCGAAAAGTAGGTCAGCGCCGCGTTGGAATAGACGGTCATGTCGCCCTTGACCGTCTTGAGCTTGGAAAGGGAAACCGACGTCAGGGCCGCGTTCTCCTGGATGCTGAAGGCCTTGTAGGCCGTGGTGAAGTCGTCGACCGTCAGCTCCGTCAGGTCGTCGTTGCCGTCGACGGAAAAATCCCCCTTTACGCTCTGCAGGCCCCCAAAGTCCAGCGTCTTGAGGTCGGTGCTGTAGATCCTCATCATGGCGCCCACCTCGAGGTCGCCGTGCGTCACGGAGAAGCTCTCAAACTTGCCCGTGATAGAATATCCCTCCCCGACGGACTGCAGCACCGGCAGCTTCAATTGGAAGTCGTTGACGTCGTCGGACGTGTTAGGGTTCCAGATGGTGAAGGCGCCCTCGATGGTCTTCAGCTTGGATGCCGAGATGACCGTCTTCTTGGGCTCTGTGGCCGGGTAGATGATGAGGTCTCCCTCGATAGACGAGACGGACCCGAGGTCGACGTCTGCGCCGCTGGACGGCCATGACGATCCGTCGGCGTTGAGGAGGATGCTGAGGGCGCCGTCGATGGAGGTGCACGATGAGATGTTGTCGGGGTCGTCGGGAGATTCGATTTGTGTTTGGTTAGAGGAGACGTTGCAGTCTACGGGATCAGCTCTTACTCGACGAGTATTGAAGTTCTTGACTCACCAGCTGCGACTAGACTTCTCATTGAGAGCAGCGACGCCGCCACAAAGGCGACGCGGGTTGTGAAGGCCATGGATGAGTCGTCGAACCCATCTGGCGTCTAGAAACACACCAAAGGAAGGCTGGTCTCAGATTGAGAGTAACCAACAAATGCAATACGGGGACTCACTCGAGCGCGAGGGGGGAACAGGAACAGGCGGCCAGCGTCGTTTTATTCAATCTCGCTAATATCGACGTCTTCCCTGCTCGCCCGGCGAAATTGGCCCATGGCGAGCACCGCCGTTTGGACCCTTTTGGGGTTAAAAAGGAGACGGTAGCTCACACCACGGAAATGCGCTAAAGGGGTTCGCTCACCGGCCGAGGGCGACATGGCGCCAGGGGTACGGTCCGGGAGACGGCGGGCTTAAGCTGCTTTGGGAGGAGGATTCGTTTGCTAGAGGGGTTTGGGCATAGTTGTCTCGGGGCGTCACGAGGAGAGCTCGAGAGAAGCTTTGGAAGTGCACACGGCGCGGCGCTGTCGGCTTTGAGACTGGAGCTTTGGGCCCCGAGGGCTTCGAGGCTTCATGCAGAGGCGTGTTTGCCTCATTAAACGTGCATAAATGCGTGGAGCGCGCGGTTTGGGAACAAATGTTAGTTCAATGGGGCATTGGGGCATGTTTGCTTTTCTTTCAGGTCGCGTGAAGACTTGAAGAGTCTGAAGCTGCCAGTGAGGCTTTTCGACAGCAAAACAAACATGTTTCAGCTGCTCAACGTGTTATCTATGAACTTGCCAAGAGAGACGAGACAATCACCTTGATGTCGATCGTCCTCGATATTTTGAGACACGTGCAGATCGCTGCTATTCATAATCTCACCTTGGACTCCGTCATCCTTTTCCCCGGCGCATAAAGGAGTCAGTGGCCCGTGTGTCGGGACAATTTATCTTCATCTCTGACATCTTTTGAGCTTCTTCACATCCACGGCACCCAGGCAAGACCCGACCTGGCTAGCAGGGAATACAAGAGCTGAAGAACGGGAACCCAAGGAAAGATTCCGAAACCTGTCGGGTCCAGACCACCTCCATGGGCCTCTGGCGTGGTTTCGGTTCCCTCAAGCGACGAGGCGTCAATGGCGTCTCTTCAAACACGGCCTTTGGCGCGTCTCATGCGGAGCACCGGCTGTTTGCCCTCGAGATTAAATTGCTCCGTATTTGGGACTCGCCCATCGTCGCTATGACGAAAGAGCTTCGTCCTCCGGCCGTTGCTTGATCGCCGTGCCTCGATCTCGGAGAACTAGCTGAGATGTTTGCATCTGGTCGACCGGCTGTATGGCTTGTGTAGCCGAGGAATTTACCTGAGCTATTGGACATTGACTCTGCGCGGTTTGGCGCCCAGAGTGACAGTGACAGTGACGGTCAAATTTTTCCACATTTGAACTGTGGCAAAGACCTGTCAACCACATTCCGGCGAAAACAATGCCATTATCAGCTGCCCTGTTTTGGACAATGAGGCGAAGTCTAATGGCATCGTCATTCCTCTGCCACGCGGCCTGAAGATTTCAAGTCAGTAATTGACAGCATCACGTATCATGACCCAGATACAGGTGGACGAACGTCATGACAAGACCTTGGTCCTGCTTTCATCTCAGAGGTCCGTAGTCTCTACAAAACTGTTCATGGCGTCCTGTTCAGAACTTGGCTCTTCTATTTCACCATCTCAAGTGCTAGTTCTATTCTATGCATTCCAATGCATTTTAAACTCCGGCTCGAGAACTTACCGCCAAAAGCATCAGAAAGGACGCGCAATCTCTGAGCTGAGAGACTCGAAGCTCCATTCGTCGGCTGGGCTATAAATCAGAGCTGCGGACCTGATGGAAGCGAAGAACCATCATCAACAACGCTCCAACTCATAAGCTCATCTTTACAAACACGAACAACACTCTCAAAATGAAGCCCATCTTCATCGCCCTGCCCCTCTTCCTCACCACGGCTCTCTCCGCCAACGACCAGCCCGCCAACGGCCCCATTGCCGTCCGCGAAGCCAGCATCAACAGCGAGCCCGTCATGGCCCGAGGCGAAGAAGGCGGCGTCTGCGACAGCTGCGACCTCACCAAGCGGGTGTTCCGACGCGCGAGGGAGCACCATCACGGCGGCGACAAGAAGTCGGGCAAGACGGAGACGAGCAAGACCAGGACGGCTACTAGAACACCTCACGCGACCAGGACCAGGACCAGGACCAAGACCAAGACCAAGACCAAGGAGTCGAAACCGAGCAGGACGAGGACTTGGACGGAGTCGAGGACTGCAAAGTCGAAAACTACACGTACAAGGACGGAAACTGAGAAGCCTGAGAGGACAGAAACTGAGGAGCCTGAGAGGACAGAAACTGAGAAGCCTGAGAAGACTGAGACGGGCAAAAAGGATGATGGCAAACATAAGGGAGGGAAGGGACATAAGCTGTAGGAGTGCTGTCATGGGATTTTCGACAGGTCTAACCGGATCAACATTGAATATGTATGGAGTCGAATTAAACTCCGTGTTGCTTGTTCTGATATGCACTTGTGTTGCACAAGGAAATAGCTGGGTCTGACCTCTGTGAAGGACTTGTCCCTGTCGCTCAGCCAAAGTTGTTGTCTGACTTATGTACTTATTATTGACATGGCGTTCCTTTACAAGTTCTTGACTACATCATTGAGTTTCTTGTCTCAGTCAGCCCAGTGAGAAATGTGCGTTCATTGGGCCACCGTCTTAGACCCTTCACTGCGCCACCCCCTCACCACATCTGCATCCCAAGTGTCGATTGCATCTTTTTCTTTCAACTTGTCGTATATTCCATCTCAACCCATTAGCTGAGTAGGCCACTTCATCCGATGGCCCTCTACACACAGCTAGACCCCCTCCAAAAGCAAATCAGGCTTCTCGTGCTGCACCCTGGCGTCGGCCTCGATCCTCCGCGATGCCAACTGCAGCTCGCCGAGCTCCTCGCAGCGCCGCGATACGAGGTAATAGAATATCTACCCACATCAACTCGAGCTGACGGTTTACTCCCAAGGCCCTCTCCTACGTATGGGGCTCGCGAGACGACATGCCGTACGTCTACGTCGACAGTCAAAAAGTCGAGGTGACCAAAAACCTGTACGGCGTCTTGAAGCGTCTTCGCTACAGCGATCGGCCGCGGACGCTCTGGGTAGACGCGCTGTGCATTAATCAAGCCGACACGACGGAGAAGTCGAGCCAGGTGCTGTTGATGAGTGAGATATACAGCTCGACTTGGCGGTGCCTGATATGGCTGGGTGACGAGCCTGAAACCCCTGTATCGACCGTCACGCAGGCCCAGAGCCAGAAGGTTGAGCGGATTATCGCGGAGACGGATCTGTTCCTCCAGAACCTCATGGCTTCGTTGTCGACTCTCGATACCTCGAGTTCTTTAATGGGAGACCTCCAGGCAATTTCGGGTTCGCCAGCAACGAAACCAAAGGAGGATACCTTCAAGATTGGCAAGACACGGCCGACTATATGGCACGGAGATCAGCGTGACCAACAAACCCTAGAAATGCGAACCCTTCCCTCTACGCAAGACGACAGCATCTTCCAAGCCAGCTGCATGTTCCGCCTCCTCGCCGAGGACTTGCACCCCTGCGAAATCCCTTATTTCCGACTCGAACCAGACGACAAGCACACGTACCTCACCAACGCCAGGCGAGCGGCGCATTGGCTCGTCTCGCGGGACTGGTGGACTCGGGTCTGGACGGTACAAGAGTGCGTCCTCCCCCAAGAGAGCATTGTCATATACGGCCCTGTTGAAATGCCGTGGTCAACGTTGCTGGCGGCCGTTTCCAACTTTCAGCGCCATCGCGCCGGATGCTGTTCTTCGTCAGAGGGGGTTCACGACATGTTGAACCTGCACCTCGACCTCTTGCCCGTGCTGCAGGACTTGAGAGCGAGGCGAAGTACCGGCCAGGCGATACTTCTGGAAGAGCTGGTTCGCGAGTTTCGGTACAGAGCGGCAACGAACCCGAGGGATAAGGTATTCGCCCTGTTGCCGCTGGTCACCGATTGGGGTGGCAATACGCCGCTCGCCCCGGACTATTCTCAGGGGATTTCTCTTTCACAGGTGTACGGACAGGCAATTCTGAAAATGGTGGAGGCCAGCGGCTCGTTGGCTCCTCTCTGCCAGCAAACGGGACCAAGTCGAACGGCTTCGGTCGCGATGCCGTCTTGGGTTCCCGACTTGTCCGAGGCGTATTCGCACGGGGGGACCTTGGATCACTTCGTGCATCAGCTTCCGCTCTACGATTCCAGCAATGGATCCAAGGCTAGCGCGAGGGTTGTAGATGCAACTGTGTTGGTGTTGGAAGGCGTGAGGGCTGATTCTATTCGGAGAGCTTCGACGCATGTTCTGGATCGTCGACATGAGGGACAAGTGTCCATTTTTGAGCATTGGCACGACGTCGCCGAGGAAGAGTGCGGGCAAACTGATGGAAATTGGGGAGACTCGTTTTGGCGCACGCTTTGTGGCGATACTGTCGGATTGGTGACTGGTTCACACGTCTCAGCACAAGGAAAGGCCTTGCGAAGGGCAGTGGAAGACGACAAGATCGTATTCAACGCTTGGTGCGAAGCCCATGGTCACTCCAAGCTACGGCAGCACAATGCCACAAGAGGAAACGCACTCGACGTCGGTCTAGAAGAAACGGGCGGCATGAACCAGGCCATCACAGCGACGACGCGGGACCGGCGGTTCATCATCAGCAAGTCGGGACGCATGGGCATCGCTCCCAAGATGGCACTGCTCACATCACCCGCGGCAGACCAAATCTTTGTCGTGCTTGGCAGCAACGCGCCACTCGTGCTGAGACCCGTAGGATCTAGGAGCATATCTGGCGTGGGAGAGCGGCTTTGCTATGAACTCATTGGCGACTGTTACCTGCACGGCATCATGGACGGGGAAGCCATGCATGACTTTGAAACGAAAAAAGAGACCTTGTACATTGTTTAATAAACATCGTTTAGCACCGAACATCAATCTAGTCCCACTCCTCCGGGATATACGGGCCCGGCTTCCCCGCAGCGCAATACATGTTCCACCTCCTCGTCTTCTCAATCAGCATGTCACTCGCGCACCTCGCCTTCTCAACCTCGTCGTCCTCCCTCTTGGGAAAGATGCGCCCCTGCCGGCGATACTCATCAATCAGCTCCAGCACGTGGTGGCAGTCCCGCCAGATGCGTTGCCGGTTGCGCAGCCCCGGCAGGACGCCACGGTGCCTGGCGAGGAGGCACAGGAGGATGTACCAGTCCGTGTCCCGTTTCAAGAGCGTCACGGGTCGCGGAGGATGGGGCACGTCGACGGCGTAGGGCATGGTTGCAGTCTTTCTGTTGATGGCTTCCATGGCGCCCTCGTGAAGACTCGGGTCGTCGGATTCGCGGACTTCTTCTTGGAGGAGGCGGAGGGCTTCCCGGAGACGGGCTCTCTCGACAGCGACTTTCCTGGCATTGGTCGTTAGCTCTGTCGCCGTGGTGGTCGCCCAGAAGGATAGGGGCAGGGACGACCACGCCTCGTATATCCACGGTGACTCGCGCAGGATCAGGTTGCGGAAGACGGCCTGCGGCACCGCTCGAAACGTGCGAGACGCGAGCCTCAGGTTGGCCAAGTCCTGCGAGTCCAGCAACAGCATCATCATCAGCCGCATCTCGGCCGGCAAACGCGAAAAGACGTCGTCGGAAGGCGGTGCCTCCCTCCACCTGATCACATAGTCCAGCTGGATGCCCTCCTGGTCCTGCGCCGCGGCGAAGATCTCCTCCAACCCAGGCACCAGGCACGGGTTCGCGGCCAGCCACTCGTCGCCCGGGTTGTGATCCCACTGCTGGTGCTTCTCGACGGCCGGATCCCTTGGAAACGTGCGGAACTCGTCGTACCGGCCCTCGAGGCACCACCACTGCACCAGGCAGTCGACGTCGACCTCCCCGTAGCGGTCCAGCGTGGCGCGCTTGAAGATCTCCAGGCAGGTCGGGTGGAACGGCATCGAGTACGTCTTTGCGTCCTCGGGGTTGTAGACGCGGTTGGCCGCGTTGGCCTCCTCGGTGCCGTGGCGCGCGGGGAAGACGATGGGACACGCCATGTCGATGCGGGGGGCGCAGTCGCTGAGGCCGCTGAGGAAGAAGTTGTTCTTGCGCTCAAAGTCGGCTGAGTCGTGGAGGGGTTTCCAGCTGGGTTTCTTGCGGACGAGGCATTGCAACGTGGTGCAGCCGCGCATAGCGTCGGCGGAGATGTAGTGCCCGTTGAAGGCGTGGATCGAGATGCAGCCCGGGCCGGCAATGTGTTCGGCATCGTCGGTGAGTTGGCCGGTTTGGTCATCCGAGTCGACAAGGATGGGCGGCGGTACTGTTCGGGGGTCGAAAAAGGACTTGAACTTGGTGTAGAGAGCGGTGGCCTCGGCATCCATGTTGAAATCGATGGACTCTTCCTCCGTAGCCTCGACGTCTTGATCGTTTCCCTCCTCATCCCGCCCCTCCTCAGGCTGATAGTCGTCGTCGCTCTCAGAGTCATCCGTCGTACCGAGAACCTGACCGGGCTGAGCCTTCACCGCGAACAAGCAACCCTGCGACTTTGGACACACGCCGCTCATGGCCCTGACATCAACAAAGTCCCAAACACCATTCGCCGTGTTCCGCCACGCCGCGCTGGGAGGTTCTCTGGCGGTGCGGCATCGACTGATGTTGAAGCCGACCCCGCATATCTGGCACTGGAGTTCTGCGTAGCCCATTTCGAGTCGAGGCGCGGTTTGTGGAAGTGTGTGGTTTTTAAGCGACGAGGCAGAGAGATGACAAGGGGGAAAACTGGTTCACACGAGAAGCGAAGGGATGCGAAAGATATACCCGCTGGCTGTCGCCCTCGCAGGTGGGACAAATCCATGTTTTTCAGCAGTCAGGCATCAATGCAGGCGCATGTCGTGTGACGGGCTGGAACTTGGCTGTTGTACTGTAAGCCGAGTTGGGGGACGTTGCAGTGCATGCAGGATTTGTGCGGAGGAGGCGGCTGGAAAGTAATGTGAGGGAGGGTATGTCCATTCTTGCATATCTGCAGCATAAAAGGGGGAGTAGCTAACAAGCCTTGGTGGGATGCATCATTGGCTCGACGAGTTGTCCGAGAAGGGTATTGTATTGAGGAGGTACATATGCACCAAGGCTCGATGATATCATGCTTGGCCTCATTTCAGGCCAGTGTAGCCGCTTTCGTACCATGGGAGATGGCGGTCGGGAGGAAGGCCGGTAGTCTTTTACCCTTTTGTTTCGTGATTGTCGACAAATATGACACTTGAATTTGAATTATTGCTGATTCGCGGTACTTTGAGAGACTTGGCTGTAGCCGAGGCTATCGCCTCCTCGGTACCTGGGATCACCATCACTCTTCCAGGCCCGCCTTGGGGCCCAATTTGCCATGGAGAAAGCCTCATCAAGACGTCCCCGTTGCTGTTCCACCAGTCTGCGGCTAAGATTAGTGACTGCGGGTGGAGTGAACGTCTGCGCGAGACAAGCCAAGAACATGAAGCTACTCTGACTCTAAGCGCCAGCCTGACGCAGATAATCAGTGTATAGCCGCTGGAAGATGCTTAAACCATGGATCACAGCTTACATAGCTGTGAGCTGGGATTTTAAACATGTTCTTAGATTCACATCTATCTTTGCCCTTGGTTCCTATCTATCGACTGCTGTTCCGTTGAGGCGTTGAAGTCCATCCATCCGATTCTACGCGTCGATTTGAAGCTTTTGAGCCTTAAAACTTGACAATTAAAATTTTTGGTCACATTTCGAATGCCAGAATTGATCCGCATATGGCAACACTGGACGGTTAAGGGTGTATTGTTGGCAGAATACGTTGAGGAGTTCTGGGAGCGATACACATCCCCGAGACTGAACAGCACTCAGACAAGATCAATCCAAGACCTTGCCAGTCGTGCCCTGGCTCAATATGGAGGGAAATTATTTCATTTTTTTGATGAAATGACTAAGAAGTAGAACCTAAGCTCAAAAGACTGAAATGTCTGACTGCTGCTCGATCGTGCACGTAACATTTAACCCAACAGCTCGGGATAGGATCTTCAGATGATTCAGATACTAACAAGTCTATTTTGACTCCAGAAACCAACCATTCAACCCGACCCGTAAATCGACAGCGCATCCGTGCTGTTGTCGTAATCAACACCACACTTTTCCGAGAAACCAGTAAACATATCCGCCCTCTCCCGCACATACTCTTCAAAACCCTCCCTCGAGCACGTCGTCCCCGGCCCATCCGCACATCCCGGAAGAGGCTGCGGCGCGCTATTCACCAGCACCCGATAGTACTCCCCGTCATCGTACCCATAACTCCCCGTGCAGTTGAAGCGCTCAACAGCAATGTTGCTCAGGAACGGTAGCACGCTGGAGCTCCGCCACGCCCGCCGGTAGTTGATGCGGTCCAGCGGCATCGTCTCGTTGACACGCGCCTCGCTCCCGCCAAACTCGGAGTTGTTGAATAGGCCCATGGCCACCAGGACCATGGGCGGCAGCTCGCGGTGCGTGAAGCTGACGTACAGGTCCTGCTTGGATCCTTGGTCGAGCAACAGGCTCGCCATCGCGTTGAACCACGGGAGACCGACGTAGCCCGCCACGTCGTTGCCGTAGCCCACGTTGTAGTGGTACCGCACGTCTTCCGCGTACTCCCATCCGAGCCAGTCGTCGGGCGTGAACAGCTCGAGGTCGCAGAAGGGCGACTTGCCCCGGATGACCGTCTCGTAGCCGCACAGCTGCTGCATGCCAAAGATATCGTCGACGGAAAAGTTGAACCTGGGCGCCAGGTTGTTGAAGCGCGCGACGATGGGCTTCGCGTACTTTTCCTGGTACACGGCCGATTCGTCGCTGCCAGAAGACGAAGAGTAGGCGGGACAGCTCGAGTAAGGGGTGAGGCTATCTGCGCCGGATTCTTCCGACTCGTAGACACTGACGACCTCGATGGTTTGGTTTTCCGTCTGGAGCCCGCGCACAAGGGCCTGCGCAGACTTGACGGTCCTCTCGGCCGACGACGTCCACACCTTTTTTGGTAGTCGCAGGTCGGGATACCTAAAGTTCAAGTCCACGCCCAGCTGCGTGGCCTCCAGCCTGCCCACGCGCGTGAGCAGCTCGGCTTCTGCGTCGGAGACGGGCGCGGACCAGTCGCTGAGAAAGTTGAGGTAGAGGATCTTGCTCCAGTCGATAGAGGAGTGGTTCTGCAGCTTTTTGATAAAAGGCTCGATGTACTCTTCGTAGTCAAAGTCGTTGGCGTAGATGGCCGCGTGGCGGACGAGGTAGGCGGCTCGTTCGGCGGTGCATCCTTGGGGGGCGTCGGGGGATGCTGAGGGGTCTTGGGATTCGAAATAGGGAGCGATGCCGCCGAGGTGTTGGAGGGGGTTGAAAGTGTATGTGGAATAGAGAGACGAAGCTGAGGAGGATGCCATGAAAGATAGCTGGAGGAGCCGGCGGGTTGACGGGAACCGAGCCATGATCTTTGTCACTGAGATGTGATGGTTAATCCGGGGAATGTGAACTAAAGCCGACTTGATGTGAAGCAGTCGTCTTGGATTACAAGCCCGGTTCAACTTATAATGAACGCATGTAGTATGTACATAGCTGTGATATTCTTGTTCTAACCCTGCAATGAGATCATTTACCTGCCGCTTCCTTGACGTCACAAGCATAAACGCTCTCCACGATAAATCAAGATCTGGGCATCCATTTCCCCACATCAATGCAAAGAAGAATCGGGATGGCCTGGTCTTGTTCCTGGCGGCTTTGGAGAATGTCATCGTCACTGAGAATAATAATCGAAATATGATTCGGACGGACATTTTCTTGCGTTATCGATCCCAGTAATGCCAATTTGCCTGCGCCGCGCCATCCGAGTCGGTGCTGGGCATTTTCGGGCCTTGTTGGACAAAAATCATCGGCCGGGACCCTTCATCGTGAATTGCTTGGCTGCATGTTGAGAGATCTGTCAATTCGTCTGATGTCAAGTCGTCATCTGGGAAGAATGATGTCTCTCCCAATTCCATCAATCAAATCTCGTCAAGAGCTCTTCAACAGGGGTTCAAATAGCCTATAGTTATACGTAGCTTACTTTTTGCCTTCTTTTTGAGTTGCCCCCTTGCTACTAACTGTTTCATGATGGATTTATACTTTGTCATTGGGGCGCAAGGCGATGCCCCTTGTCTATGAGAACATGGAGCATCACTTCGGACTTTCCGTAGCTCAGCAGACGATTCGCAAGAGGTCTCCTCTAGGCCCCTGAAATATCCGCTTGTGCCGCCCGGGTTATATGAAATGGTTGTGAAGAAGCGAGAAAATACATATATAGTCTTCTTACCTGTACTTGGAGAGGCTCCTCAAGGACTTGATTTGAGAGGGTTTTTGTTTCACTTGACCCAATACCTCCCAATACTCCCTCGCAAGAGCAAAGGACCATGCGTTATCCCAGTCTAGAGCTTCTCCTCGGGTCGGCATGCATCGCGACCTGTACCGCCACAACCCTCTTCGCAGCCGACTCGGGCGGCAACGTGACGACACTGGCCCTCACCGGCTCCAGGGACAACCACATTCTTGCCGTCACCTCCACGACGGCCGACTGCGAAGTGAATCCTTCGTGGCTCACCCTTGACAGCGCCTCCCGCGTGCTGTACTGCCTCGACCGCGGCGGCAGCTCTTCCACGTCGGGATCGCTCAACTCCTTCTCGATAGATGCGGACGGTGTTCTGAGTCGCATTGCGCGGGTGAATGCGCCGTTGAGCGGCGTTGCCGGCGAGATTGTAACTTCCCACTCGGGAGCACGTGGTTACGTGAGCGCCTCATAGTAAGTCAACAACGACGAAACCTTCTCAAATCAGCAGCTAACCAGCGAACAGCAACCGAAGCGCCATTGGAGTCTACGACCTCGGTGAGAGCGGAGCCCTCCCGGGAACCGACCTGTTGCAGCTGATCCTCCCAAACATCACCACAACGGGCCCAGTCACGGCTCGCCAGGACAGGAGCTATCTGCACCACGTAATCCTCGATCCCAAGAACAAATTCCTCGTCATTCCAGACCTCGGCGGCGATCGCTGTAGGGTATTTATCTACGACAAGCACACCATTGCGCCTATCGCAGAGGTGGACGGCCTGACGACTAATCCTGGCACTGGACCGCGCCACGGCTTCTTCCGGATCATGGCCAGCGGCGAGACGTTTTTCTTCTTTAATGGCGAGTTGAGCCAAAAGGTGTACTCGTATCGCGTCAAGTATAAGAAGACGGGTTTGGCCTTTACCAAGGTCTTTGAGATTCCCGCCATCGACGGCGATCTCCCCGCGACAAAAGCACCTACTAGCGAGATTGCCATGAGCGTAAGTTTTTTCGTCCCCATCAACAAGAAACCAATGTCTCACACCTCCCAGCCCGACAAGCGCTTCCTCGTCGTCTCGAACCGGGAGAAATCGTTCCCCGACTCGCCCCTTCTCGGCACCGGCCCCTCGGATACCCTGTCCACCTTTGCCATCCATGAGGACGGCACCCTGGAGCTCGTGCAGCTGGCACCTTCAGGCGGTTGGATGCCCCGTCAGTTTTCTTTCAACAAGGTCGGAGATAAAATTGCGGTTGGGCACCAGCGGAACAAGACTGTCGTCATCTGGAAGCGGGATCTGAAGTCGGGCAGGATTGTTCTTGAAGATGAAGGGGGGAAGGTTGGGGAAGTTACGTTGACTGGGGCGGTGGTGTCGACCATCTGGGATGAATAGATGATTTCGTCAAGTGGTGGTGTTGGCACTTGGATCATCTCAATAAGGATTTAACCACGGCCTCTCAACAATTACTGTTTGAAGGAAGTATGAATTTCGCGAATCAACTCTAGTTAATTTGAGATTAATAACAGCATGCAAAATAGTCTGTACCAATTTCTGGTTTCGTCTCTCTGTTCTTTGTCCTTGTTGGCACGTACTGGTTGGAGGTGGGCTGGCCGCTGTGCACTACCAACAGGTCGTCGTCCGATGGTCTGAGAGGCTGCATCCTTCGCTTGAAGAACAACCCAGAAACTCCGCACTATCAAGATGACTCCTGATCAATGCATTCAAGCCCTCCGACATACTCCATCGGCCCGTCGGCTCATCACCATCGTTCACTCCCTCACACCACCGTCCGCCGGAGCCATCTGATCCCACGCCGGTGGAGAAGCCGGTACCAGGTAAGCCCCGAGCGCCGGAATCCCTGCAGCTCCGATCGGAACTCCCTTGTATATGAGATGATCTGCGCCGGATATCGTATCTCGAAAAATGCCTGCTCAAGTTGCATCTATGAATAATTGATAAGATCGCCTGGCTTGTTTTGCCGGCTTTGAACCCGAGAATGTCTTCGACTTCGACTTCAAATTCGCCGCCTCCGTTGGACGCCATGGCTGGAGACAACAAGGAGATGCGCGGCGTCCTTGAAAAAGACGAAGAGTCCAATACCCAAGCCAATGAAGAAAGAACCGGGATGCAGACTGGCTCGTTGATGGGGGCCCTCTGTGTAAGTGAACCAACCACCTCCCTCCTCAAGCCTCAAGACAATCCCCAACTAACCCAATCAACACCTCAGATGTCCGTCTTCCTCGCGGCCCTCGACGTCACAATCGTAACCACCGCCCTCCCCACTATATCCGACCACTTCCACTCCGCCTCGGGCTACGTCTGGGTCGGATCCGCCTTCCTCCTCTCCGCCGCGAGCCTCATCCCCAGCTGGGGCAAGTTCAGCGATATCTGGGGCCGCAAGGCCATCCTGCTGCTCGCCGCCGCCGTCTTCTTCCTCGGCAGCGCGCTCTGCGGCGCCGCGGTGTCTATATCCATGTTGGTTGTAGGGAGGGCGGTGCAGGGCGCGGGAGCTGGTGGGTTGCTTTCGTTGACGGGGATTATTATCGGGGACTTGTTTTCTCCGAGGTATGTTGTCTTCTTAAACACTGTCAAGGCTTTCCTCACGTGGTGGCAGAGAGCGTGGGAAATACTATGGCATGATTGGCATGGTCTGGGCTGCGGCTTCGTCGCTCGGCCCCGTCATTGGAGGCGCCCTCGCCAAGAAGGCTTCTTGGCGTTGGTGCTTCTACATCAACCGTACGATCCTAGTGCTCCCTCATTGTGCTGCCATGCATGCTAACCCAGCTTGCCATGTAGTTCCCACAACCGGCTTGGCCATGCTCATCATCGTCTTGACCCTAAAGATCCATACCCCCCACACGCCAGTCCTCGCCGGCATCAAGGCCGTCGACTGGCTCGGCAGCGTATTAATCACCGGCGGCACCGTCATGCTCCTGCTTGGTCTCCAGTTTGGCGGCGTCGCTCACCCCTGGGACTCGGCCGTCGTGATTGGTCTCATCGTTGCTGGTCCCTTGGCTTTCGTCTTGTTCATGTTGGTTGAGCGGTACTTTGCAAAGTATCCCATAATCCCCACGCACTTGTTTGGTAACGTCTCCAACACGGCCATCATCCTGGTCGACTTCTTCCACGGCGTCGTCTTCACCCAAGGCGCCTACTTCCTCCCCGTCTACTTCCAAGCCGTGCTGGGTAAGAGCCCGCTCATGTCGGGCGTACTGGTCCTCCCCTTTGCCCTGACCCTATCTCTCGTCGCCGCCGTCGCCGGGATATACATGAAGATCACCGGCTCCTACATTGGTCTTCTGCGCATCGGCTTCGCCATCTCGCTCATCGGCTGCGGCCTCCTCTACAACCTCCCCAGCTCCGAGACGTGGAGCAAGATCGTCATCTACCAGATCATCCTGGGCATCGGATCCGGCGCCAACTTCCAGCCGCCCCTCATCGCGCTGCAGAGCAACGTCCCTGCGCAGGACAATGCCGCCGTGACGGCTACGTTTAGCCTCGTGCGCAACATGGCGTCGGCCATTGCTGTCGTCATCAGCTCGGCGGCGTTTGCGAACAAGATGACGGCTCAGCAGGGAGAGATTGCTGCCAAGTTGGGCAACGAGGCGTTGGCTGCTGCGTTCTCGGGGACGCATGCAGAAGCCAACGTTTTTCTCATCGGCTCGCTGGATGCAGGGCAGCAGGCGGTTGTACGCGGGGCATATCGGCGCGCGATTCGGGATATCTGGATCGAGAGCATGTGTATTACCGCGTGTGGGTTGTTGGCGTCTTTCTTGGTGAAGAATAAGAAGCTCGAGGAGGAGCATACCGAGGTTGTGACAGGGTTGGAGGGAGAGAAGAAGAGGCGGAAGATTGCGATGCAGTTGCGAGGCGAGAGTGAAGAGTGAGTGGCTACTGCTGGGTTGGTCGATGAAGGATTGGAGAGTCGGGAGTGCAGGGGTTTCGTTCTTAAGCTGACGGTAGCTGGTAACGGCTGAAGGACTTCGATTAATTGGAGTTAGTTGTATCTTTATTTACTATACACCTAGTTATAACTAGTTAGTTGTAGAAAATATTCTCTTCACCACAAAAAACCATGGTGTTTGTCATGCATTGTCATTAAGTTCGCACCCTAATCCCGTCCAGCTCGTGGTCTCATGATGCGTGTCAAAATCGGTCTCGCCAAGTGGCATTGGAAGAGAGATGAACTGGAGGTCATCTTGCTCGACAAATGGCACAACGCCGTCACCCAAGTTTATAGTCACCGGACTCATTTTCTCAAACTGCGTCGCCAACCCCTCATCCAAGGCGTATTCAGCTCGCGGGCTTGCACTGGGACCTTGAACTGGTTGGGTGGACTGGCCCTGGGCAGGGTTGGCCGTCCCAACGTTGACGTTGAGGTACTTGAGCGGCTCGAGGATACCCAGGTCGACGCCCTCACATCCGGTGGAAACCGCCTCGCGTAACCGCCAAAACCAGACGGCCATGCTATCAATAATTTCGAGCCACTTCGCTGCCACTCGACAGCTATTCTCAGCAACCGCCCTCAGCTTCCACGTCACCTTTGCGAAACAATCTCCCACGCGCGTCATCTCCGGAGCCATGACGCCGCAAAGAGCCCCGTTCGGCGAGAGGATGGACACGGAGACCTTGACGAGGACGACGAGCACGTAGCCGAGGCGGGCGTAGGCGGCGACGGGGAAGCACTGGATGTAGTCGGTCGACAGGGACGCGAAGATGTCGCAGAGGGACTGCGCTGCCGAGACGCAGTTGATGATGCACCCGAGGTGAGCGGGTGTGAGCGGCGGGCGGGTGTGTTTCTCGGGCTGGTAAATGGTGTACGGGGGTTTGAAGTCGTCGGGACTGTATTCAACATGCAGACCGACTTCGTTGACGAGGCAGGTGATGGCGTGGTACTGGATGAGAAGGGGGGCTCAGGTGTATTAGCACGGTGAAGCAAGCATCGGAGATGGGGGGTATACAAGTCATGGTTTCGACCGGGACGCTCATCTTCCACATTTGCAGCTTGTTTTTGCACTCTTGAAGACTCTCCTGGACCTCCGATGTCGACAAATCTACCGTATTGAGATTATCTCTCAGTCCAAGAGCACGCGCGGAATCCTCATCGACAATCTTCTGGAGCCTCGTCCAGGCAGCCACTTGGGCGTCAACGGCGGACTTGGCTGGAGACGATTCAAGAGCTTTCAGACACTCGGATACGCTATGACCGAGAGGAAACATGTTTTGGCGATGAAAATAGAGCGAAATGCTTTCCAGAGTCAGTCAACGTTCGAGTCAAGTATTGGCAAGACAGACCTGGAGCAGCAGATGTAACAGGCCAGCACAGTCCGACAACAGTCGAGACGCCCTCCCGGCGCATCATCAGGTACACTCTTGTCAAGAACATCGCCCAGGCCAATGTCAATGCACATGGTAGCCGCAATATGCACAAACTGGTAAAACTTGAGGCGGTCGTACGTGTTGAGCGGACAGTACCAATTCGCCGTGATCAAGATGGCCTGGACAATCTCGAGGGACTTTTCGCCCTGCAGCATGATCTTGTCGGCGTAGATGGAAAAGATGGTTTCGTTGAGGCGCATCCCGAGGGCTTCGTCTCGGGTGCCTGCCGCGGCTGCTAACACGGCGAGGAAGAGGGTTGGTTGGGTTAAGCGGACGTGTTTGGGGGTTGTGCCGGGTGAGAAGACGACGAAAGGTCGTTGGGAAGCCAGGTGCTCCGTGTACCATTGGAAGAGGACGGCTGCTCCTTGGTCAGAGATGAGGCCAAGAGCGATGGGGTCGCTTTGCGAAGAAGGGAAGCTTGGTGCTGCAGACGTGATGGACAGAGTATAAGAAGCGTGTTGATGCGGTACAGATGCAACCAACTCATCTCGAGGTAACGAGTCGCCGTTCCGCTGCGCTCGCAAAAGCCCATTCAAGACGGCCATTTCCTGTTCAAGCTCCCTGACTCTCACGTCGGTTCGCTTCCTGCGCGTCCGCCGCGGCGCCGAGTAGAGACATTCCCTTCCGGAGGCGGCGCACCGCAAACACGTCGAAGTTGAAGTCGACGTCGAAGCGTCGAGGTCGCCTCCGGAAACGAGACGGCAGCGGACCTTGAGGAGGCGGCAGGATTCGCACGCTCTGGGAGTCGCTGGAGAGGCCATTTCGCGGTGTGGTTCTGATGCGTCTCATTCTCTTGTGGATGATGCAGCCTGGAGTTGGAACATGGAGGAAGAAGAGGAGCTGTAAGCCTAATCGGGATTCCAGCTCTCAGTTAGCCCGTCGCCGTGGAAGCTGTCCCGATGCCCGGTGGCGCTGAGACTGCGGGCGAAGTCGGGGCTACAGCTGGACCTGCAGCGCCTGGAGCACGAGCTGAAGAGAACCAACAGTCAGTTTGTTACGGCGTTTCAGCTGGCTAAGCCCTGGCCATTGGCCAGCTCGTCTACTACGAACAAACGAGAGCAGTCCCCCAAGAGTCGTGACCGTCAACAACGAACCATTCTCGCGACAAGTGCATGGCCGGGTGGATTATTTACTTGATATTTCATCTAGAAATCATCCGTCGTGATGCCAACGTCCTTCTCCCGCCCGAGCTGCAGCAGCGCCTTTCCAATCGCCAAGTCCATGATGCCGATGCCCACGCTCTTGTAAATCACCAGACCCGTCTCGAGCCACTTCTTCAGTTCGTCTGCATTCGCAGTGCTCTCGGGATCGAGCAGCCGTCCAATCTCGACGAGCTTGGTGGTGGGGATCTCGGCCTTGACGAGTTCGCCTGCTTCCGCAAGACACCCCTCGAGGCTGTCGACGGTAATCACGCCGCCCTTGTACGCCGCACCAGCCAGATCGCTGGCCGGATCGGCCACTAACTTCAGATACTCGGGGTCAATCTCCTGCATGTTGAGCTTGTACGAGCCAATCGCCGAAATGAAGCGCGTCTTGGCCCTCGCCGTCTCGGACGTCAAGTACGACGCCGGGAACAGCGGCTCGGTACTAGGCGTGGTGCAAAAGATGACGTCCGCGTCGGCCACGAGCTTCTCCAGCTTCGCGTCGCGATCGTCGCCCCCGTCAAACACGTCGATGGAAATGTGCGCCGGCCACTCCGACCTCGGATCCTTGGTCAGCGAGTCAATGAGCGCCTGCGTGCGCGCTGCCGACCGGTTCACAACGGTGACGCTGCGAATGTCCCTCCCCCGCAGGAGCGACGCCAGCTGGAGATGCCACACGGCCTGCTTGCCGGCACCAAACACGACAATCCTCTCCGTGACGCTGCGGAACCGATACAGCAGCATGGACCCCAGCGCGGTGCGAAACGCCGTCAGGGCGGCGGCGTTTAGCACGCCAATGGCCTGGCCCGTCTCGTCGCACAGCGTCAGCACGCTCTTGAGGCCCGGCTCGGGCACGCCCGAGGGGAGCAGCCGAGCGGGCACGTGAGTCGGGCGGATGCCGACAATCTTGGTGCCGACGAGATCCGGCGTCGAGGCCGGCATGAAGAGCGTCGACTGCCCGTCCGGGCGCGCCATGACGGCCCGGTGAGGTTGGTACTTGGCCTCGTCGCCGCACGAGTAGGCTACGAGGGCCGATTCGAGGGAGGTGACGAGCGAGGTGACATCTTGGGGAGCGAGGGTGCTGAGGATGTGGCGCACGTTGGCGTCGGAAAGGACGGTAAACGGCATGATGGCGGAGGCGATTTGGCTGCGGAGGAAGTGGTTTGCAACTATCCGTGTCTTGGTGTTTCTATCGTCTCACATCTCCTCTCTTTTGTAGAGGCCGATGATCGGCATCGCCAGCCGGCCTCGCACAGCGACCGTTTTCGCTCTTTTTGATTTGGCAGGGCATTCCGATCCCGCACGGACCACGTCGGCTTTTGTAACCGTGATTGTCATGATTTGACACGGAAGAGTAGACATGAGTTGCCCGTGGGGAGAGTTGATATGAGGATTGGAGAAGATATGGATGGTAGGTGGGTATGGTATGCAAAACCTCGAGGTTGTATTTGTTTGAACTTCACTATTCGTCCAACGAGAGTTGATCGCTCCCGTTTTCCTCATTGTGCTCGCCGTCGTTTACTCTCGCATCATGACTTCATGGTCCACTAAACCATCATCATGACTTGCAGCTCTTCGCGGTGGCTTTCCTCGTCTAACGGTGGGTCATTATCATCTACGGCTCAGAATAAATTGAATGTGTAGTCTTCATTGGAGCAGCCGAACGAACCATGATATGATAGATAAAGCCATTCCCGTCCCAGCCCTGTGAAGCACCCCAACGACAATTTAGTAGTCTACCCGATCGGGATCTTGCTGTCAGTCGCGGGCGCCATCCCACCAACCTCGTGATGCTGTCAATGAGTCGTTGGGAAACGGCGAGTGGCCGTAGCTTCGAGTTTGAAGGTCAATCGAATTTTATTCAGGCTCCCCGAGCCACGCATTATCCCCCTGACAGCCTGTGATTGTCACATTATCAAATCACGTACAATAGAGAACAATTTAACCATCCAAACCACTATTCTCATACTTGACGACTACTTCTGGTATTTTCACACTGTACTCTGTCAATAAAGCCACGAGATCTGGCCTATTCCGGACACATTCTTCAAGAATATTCCAATCCAACCTGCTCTACTCAGCTCCTCATATCAGAAGAAACACCACGTAACCCCGTCTTTCGTATCTGACGGAATAGGCCAAAGGACCATTTTCAAAGTCGGTCTGAGCTCTGCCATGAGACAGAAGAGCCTGGTGAGTGCTCGACTCCTCATGTCGTCTTCGAGTTCGGCGGCGACGTGCAACGCCGTAACTCCTCGCTTTTCTCTTGCTTCAAGCCGCTCCCCGCTGCTCAGCAATGCGGAAATCACAAAATCCGGAGCTCCGAGTTGCGCGGCGAGGTGAAGGGGTCGATAGCCTGCTGTGTAGCATCTCGAGCGCTTTCCGCTTTCTTCAAGCTCGTCGTCGTTGAGTTTGTTGTAGCACGGCCAACCCTCCGCGGCTCGGTAGGAGTCGACTGGCTCTCTTTGAGCTAAAAAATGACACAAGTCTGGCAATGATTCTGAGAAATCTGAGAAACCCTTGGAAAGGTAAGATAATGTTTTGGTGCGTGCGAGAGGTACCCGTGCACTTGGAACCGGCGCTTCAGATCTACAGAGGATGAACAAGCGCCCCCGGCAGAGTCCGAATGGGATAAGTAACGAATGGATGCGATGATGCTTCTTTCGTTTTCCGATGTTGAGAGTGCTTCCCGGGCTGCGTATTTTTCGAGCAGAGGGGACCTGGCGCGAATGATTCGACTGTCGCCGTCGAAATCAAAGAGGGCTCCGCAGGCTTGGACGATTTCTAACTCTAAATACCTCCTGTTGGCGTATTCTATACACCAGGCATGAACCGCTTCATACGCCATGGGCAACGTGAAGAAATGGCCGTCACGAAGAACATCGACGACATGGTAGAGGACGCACATCAGGACTTCCCCATCGACGTTGGAATTGATCTGAGAGATGATTTGGCCGCACAAGGTTTCAACTTGGATTGAAAACATGAAGGGGGCGACCTTCGAGCTGGTAGTTGTCTTGAGGACATCAAGAATCTCGGAGGTGGACATGGATGGAACTTCCTCCCGTACTCTAGGACTAAGAGATAATCTCAAGGCAGTAGATTTGTCCAAGCTAGAGGTCAGCAGAGTCTACAAGAGTGCGAAAATAAGACAGGACGGTTTCAAGAACAGACTTAGATTGAGAGTTCTTAATCTAGGTAGTTACTTACTTACAAGGATACAATTAAAAAACCCACTAGTTATCTCATCCTCAATTACATCCAAACCCATTAAGACACTCGTCTAGCCGCAAAACAATGTTCTGCATCGCTTGTGCTCGCCATTCGGTTCGTCCCATGGCAATGGAAACGCCAGGACTGACACCACTCTACGGTAGAAGCATAGATATTGCCTACTTCTTCCGCCAGCTCTCCGACTTTTTCATGGGCCGCCAGGAACTCGAACTTTAACCTGTCCTATGGGTTCAGATCTCCAGCCAGCAGCGACTCCCACTTCGACACATCGACTGGTCGACCAGAACCAATCTCCCAAAGGACAAATCCAAGCGTGTTAAGAGCGCTTTGTAGCGGGGTTTTGACGTCACTGTCAGCCTCAAAGTCTCTCCGGATGTGTGGCTTGTCTAGCTGATAAGCGCCCGGGTTAACCGGGTCGGGGTAGAGGATGATGTCCTTCTTGGCCCAGCTCCTCGGAAGCTACGAGGAGTCGGCGAGTTGCACAAATGAAGAAGCCAGCTTCCGCGCTAGAACCAGGCGTTTCATCAGTCGCTGTCGGGGTTCATTGTGGATTAGCTGCTCTAGGGATATCGAGCCCATGACCGTTGGCGCGGTGCTGGAATCTGGGCTGACGTAGTACCGCCCGCTACTCTCATCACATATGTATCCGCAGCATGGCGCTGATAAGTTGGCGAATGCGGTGCAAAAACTCGTGATGGCGTTTGCGGTGGCGATCACTTCCCGTGTATCGGGGCAATTCGCGGCGACGGGGTGAAGATTGCAGTCCTGGAAGCCGACAGCACGTTTTTTTCGTGGCTTCGTCCGGGATGGTCCTTGAGAAGGGATCTGGAGATCCTGGTTTGCTGGGGGTACAGAGGATATGACCATTTCATGGCTCCGATTCTCCAGTATTTGCGTGAAGCGGAGTGCCATGGGGTGGACGTTCGAGTGAGAAACACCACCCGATACATGTACTCGCTCGTACTCGCAGTCTGGTCAGAGGCCAGATACGTAAGCAGAAGGTTGGCAGTGTGTTCCTGCCAGCAGCCGCACCCCCATGCGTCTCGGAGGGCACTGAATAGGTACTCGGCCCTTTTCCAGAAGCCGCATATGGCCTTGTTGAATCTTGTTTGGCGGAGCTGGTCCGTCATAGCAACATCCTTGTCGCAGTCGCTTAGCAGTCTCGCAAGTCGGGAATCACAAGTATCCAGCTCGCCGAGGATTTCCTTGCGTTCACTCGCTCTGTTGGCAAAGGAGAGCCTGAAGGTTGCAACCTCCGCATTTTCTCGTGTTTGTTTCCAGGCACGTTGCTTAAACTGCCGGCTAAAAATCTTGATAGGCTTAGATTCTGCCGTCTTCTGGATGTGAACGAACGTCAGCTGAAGCCAGATTTTGAAAGTAAGGGCAGAGAACGAACGGTCTTGGTGAGGTATGTCTCAATGGTGACAATATTCACCCCTAGTTGGTCCTTCAGTCGGCTCATCAGCTCGTGATATCGTGCCAGGGTGTCCATGTACGGTTCGCATGACCCGCAACCTGTCTTGTACTCTCATCAAGGTATCTGAGCTAGTCAACTCGCGTCTTCTGGGTCCTTGGTAAGTCTCTCAGAGTCTCAACTTGTTCGTCATCGTAAAATATTGGTCGTAGCAGTTATTTCAAGTTCTGCTTGAACATGCAATCGTAATAGCCCACATCCTGCCGGCATTTCTTGATTTCCTCTCTAAATTCCAGGAGAAAGGCTGCTGCGAGATTAGATCATCGCTCAAATAAGGGATCACTGAAATTACTTACAAAATCGCCTCGATATTTCTTTCCACCGATCTGCCAGCTCATCAACAAGGGGAAGTACTTCCAAGACGACACCTGCTACCTCGAAGCCAGACATGCTCACAATACTACAACTAGCAAGAAATAGCGCATCTTTCAAGCAGAAAAATAAATTCTGACCAAGTTGTCAGATAAAACTGCGGGGTAGAGCATGCGGATGGGCATTGGGCACCAATGCTGCAGGACATGACGATCCAACAATAAAATAGATAAGTTACTGCTTGTTAAAGCCGGATATTTGAAACGTTTGGGACAATTTAAATTATCTCATAATCAGGGTTTACGGAAATACTTATTCTGTGTCAAACACCTACACTATAATCCTCCCCATGGCAGGACAGTTTCAGGGAGATGGCTGCAAGAACTCCGTCTTTCATCTGGGGGCACTAGCTTTCCCTATGGCTCTTGCATAAATGGCAAATGCACGTGATATTGTTCAACCTTCACCTCGTTGTTCCATTCCTCTTTTGTTAGCTGTTCGAACCTCTTCCACGTACGGTATCGACCTCCCTCCTTAACGGCTTTCCACTTCGCTCTGTTCATCATGTCAGTCACAACGTGAAGCGGCATCGGCTTCAAGGCAAGAAGAGCAAAGTCAACTTTGGCTACAGTCGCAGACTTCGTCAGAGGCCAAACCAAAAGCCCTCACTATCCCCAAGCAGATACTTCGTCTCTTATAGACGATGCCCTGGATCGATTTACGCTCTGGGCTGGGAACATGGGAGCACTGCATCCATCCGTATCACCATATTCGCTCGAAAAGGGACTTGCAGGCGCGCCGGAGATTCAAGACCATATTAGTGACCTTCTGGGCGATCTCCTTGAGACCTTGGAAGATTGTAAGTGCCCCTTTGAGGATCCAAGCAGCATATCCCTACTATTTGAATTCTTCATTTTCCTCGAAATGCATTGGGTCAAGCATCCATATTAACAACAGAATAGCCAAGGCCATCATGGAAGCCGCGGAAGCATTCGAGAGCCCGGAATTGAGCGACGAGGCCGACAGTCAGACCAGCGACTTCTCCAACGTTCCAGACGAATTCGATTCTATCAAGTCCCTTCTTCGAGAAATATCGCAGACCCTAAAGTCCTTATTCCGAGTTGCGATCCTGGTACGAAACACGAAACCAAAGGACCGATTTCAGCGCGCCTTGCAGCTTTCTCACCCTGCCCAGCACCTGGGATATTGAGTACGTCGAATACAAACCTCCGAAGCTCTGAGACAGGGATGATGGACGGAACCTAGTGACTCGCCTCGGAACTGCAATTGCTCAACGACGTCAATTTCTAGGCTACTGCAACGATCACAAGGAGCGACTGGTCGAGCAGGACAACCAGGACCACGATGACGCAAAGACTGTGATCAGCGGGACTACGACACTGGCCTTAACGAAGGAGTTAGAGGACAGCATCATGAATCTCACAGAGCCGAGCAACGAGGATGACAACATATCCATGACCAGTGCGGTGACGACGTTTGAGAAGGAGGACGCGCTATCTCTTCCCAGGCTTCACGAACTGCAGAAATCCAGGCCTGAATTCGAATGTCTTCTTTGTTGCGTCCTCCAAACGTTCTCGAACGAAAAAGCTTGGCGAATACATGCATACCGAGATCTCAAGGCTTACGTGAGTACTCTTGGCTCAGACGAATGCGAAAACCTGCTCTTTCCCGACCGAACGACCTGGTTCAAGCACGAGTTGGCTGAGCACAGATCTCGATATTTTTGTCCCCTATGCAAGACCGGTCCGTTCGGGGACAAGAAGTTCCGAGGACATATACCCAATGCCCACATCACCAATATCAGCGATGAAGACTTTTCTGTCCTGGCAGATAGTGGCCGCCGTACCCACTGACTTCAAGGCATCGGACTGCCCATTTTGCCACGATTGGGACATCGCACGCCGGAAACGGATCAAGGGGCTACGGGACGTCACAGTATCTTCTGTCCAGTTCAAGCGCCATATTGCCACTCTCCAAGAACTGCTCGTACTGCTCGCAATACCTGGAAGCGGAGAAAATGAGGCTGGAGACTCCGATTCCAGGGGTTTTTCTTCTAAAAGTGGCTCAGAGTCATCTTCCAACGAGGCTAGCCATGACCTAAAGGCTGCATTCGATGGCACCGATATTCCCACACATGCACATAACCAAACCGAGAGGCACGAACAGCCCTTCCGATGTGATGTCCTAAGTTGCAAAAGAAGGGGCTTCAGTAACCGCAACGATCTCGACAGGCACAAGAGGAGCGTCCATCAAGACCTCAAAATTTCGGTCTCTTGTTATGTTTGCCCCTTTGACCAGTGCGCCAGCCGAGTGCCAGCCAAGCTATGGCCCGGGGCAGACAACTTTCGATCACACCTCCGTCGCATTCACAACAAGTACCTTGATGCCGATGCTGATCTGGAAGAATTTGGCTACCGCGATGTCCAGGACTCCAGCCAACCTACCTTGCGGGCCAATCTACATGGTGTTAGTCGAAGGGAAAGTACAGTGTCGGACCCCCGACCACGTTATGTTTGCCCCTTTAACCCGTGTGGCAGCCGGGAGCCAGCCAAGATATGGCCCGGGGCAGACAACTTTCGAGCACACCTCCGTCGCATCCACAACAAGTACCTTGATGCCGATGCTGATCTGAGAGAGTTCATCTACCGCGATGTTCGGGTCCCCAGCCAACCTACCTTGCGGGCCGATCTCCAAGGCGTTGGGCGAAATGAAGGTGTCGCAAGATCGTCAGTAGAATCTCAGGGTGCTAAGGAAGCCGACAGTGAAGCTGTGCGAGGCCAGAACGAAGTCAGTTGCCCAGACTGTTCTCAGCCATTCCCCAGCATCAACGATCTCGATAGACACCTGAGGCATGGTTCTTGGAGTTAGGTAACGAAGAAATGGTGGGTATAAATTCCAGAACGGACAATACCAGAAGATATTCAAAACAAGGCGATTTCGAGAAAAGCATGAGTGAGAGCGCTGCCGGTTTGAAGAAGGGAGACGGGCCAAGGAACAGACAAAGGGATCGGGCGATGGAGAGACAAAGAAATTTGCTTTCTTGGATTCCTTCTTTTTTTTTTTAGATTTTCTACGTATGGATAGTGAAAGGTCTTTGAATACATGATTAACTATATCAGCTTCGTATGTAGCCACATAACAGGGAGGCCACTCAGACAAGCCCAGCAAAGAGCCCATCCAGGTGGGATCGCAGAGTATATGTAAAATTTGTATGATCTAGGAGTGTAACTGAGGACAACTCCTAGGGAGAACATATGAGATTAAGGTTGACAGCTACATGTGGTTGTTGGTGGGCGTCGCCAATCATGAGCCTCGATGGAATAGGTGTCGAAGTAGGGGCTCGGATTTTCAGTCAAAGCGTGCGTCATCCGAGAGAACTGTTGCGATTAAATGTTATAGAAGATTGCGAGAGGTTGTATTTGCGAAGACAAGAAGACGTCTCTCTCCCTCAATGTCTCGTTCTATCTAAAATCTATCTACATGAATGCCGGGCCCAAGGCCTCTTCCCCCAATCTATACGAATCCAATGGCTGATGCTATTCAAAGTTGAAAACTCTCAAACACCGCCCATCCACCATCCCTGCACAAGAGAATCCACGGCATCCTTAGACGGATCGCTTCTTCTTCCCACACTTGGCCAGGCACGAATCAACCTTGCTGGTAATACCCTGGGGAAGAGCGTGTCGGATCTTGTCGATATCCTCGCCGGCAATGGCCTTGCCAAACATGTTGGAAACAATGTCGTTCTCAAGGGCAAAGGCGCTGTTGGCAATAATGGTGGCTCCCATGTCCTCGGAGGCAAAGGCCGTGGCAATGACGGCCGGCTCGCAGTCCGGGTTGACCTGGGTGTGGTAGGCACCCTGGTAGAAGACGGTCAGCTGGCCGGGGCCGAGCTCGTTCTTGATGACGCGCTGTTTGCCGTTGCTGTCGAGGACTCCCGACTCGGGAACCATCTCGGTATAGATGCGACCCGAGATGACGGCCTGCAGCTCGGCACCTCGGGGGTGGAGGTGCACGACAACCATGTTGCAAGCTTTCTGGGTTAGTTTTTTCTTCATTATAGAGCATAAAGATTCAGAATCTCACCATCGATCTTGCCAATGTTCAGACTGGCTCCAGTGCCCACGAGAGCGGGGAACGTCTTGGCGTTGGCAACGCTAGTCGCGTTGTTGAAGTCGTAGACGAAATCCTTGTCGTTGGGAAGAAGCTTGTAGTAGTCGATGGAGCTTTGGACTGTTAGAAAATATCACTCGCCATACTGGATTTGTGAAACCTACGTGTCGGCAAGTCTCAGCTGAGCAGTCAAGCTGAGGTCCGAGGCGGAGCGTCCAACGTGAGGAGCTGCCGCTCCGAGAGAAGGGAAAGCCAAAACGGCAGCGGCAGCAGCAGCGGTCAGAATGGTGTTGGAAAACATATTGATGGATTTCGAGGTTGAGATGCGAGTCTGGGTAGGCAGAAGGAGGTTGGTGATGGTTGAGTTGCTTGAGAGTGCGATGAGTGAATCGATAGGCCACGGGATCGATCTCTTATATAGCCAGATGGGTTACCTTGGAGTCTCAAAGAATCCTTTGAGATGACTTCCAATATGTGACCTCCCTACTCAGCCCCGAATCCTACGCCAGAGTCTCGTACATGCTGGAAGTATGATCATCATCAAAGGGGGCTCATTTTCGGTGTCATTACGTACTCATAGCACCCTCTCGGCTTGGCTCGATCAAGCTTAATCCTTCCCCAGCATACGCTTGCAATTAAAGTGCGGCTCGTCTAAAGCCCTACTTCGGCGAATAGTTTTGCGCCACGGGAGAAGGGAGGGACGGGATCAACATCGCGGGGAAGCTTAGTCGGCATGCAGATCCAAGTGCGAAGGCCTCCAACGCGAGTTTCGATATAGATACGGAGTCCGCAAGATGGGGCGTCATTCAACACGTTGAGAATACGCACTCCGGTGATAACTCCGATGAGTCGTTGGCGTATTATCGGCCCCGATCAGCGTATTCTCGAGTCTCGTGTGCCTTCGCGTATTGGCGTATTCGTTCCCTTGGATATTGCCTAAATCAACCACCTTAGTGAGCAGGACTTTTTCATCGAGGTGGAACTCTGTGAGGATTAAATCCATGTTACGCCGAGTTATTCCCAGGTAGATTTTACGTTCACCGGAGAACCAGCGTTTGGCCGTGATGACCGTGATGCGAGATGCAACTTGAGGAATTTGGAATTATCTGACATCATGAACATACCACAAAGTCATTGCTGACGGTAATTTGACGAAAAGACGAAGTAATTTGTCAATTTGTTGCTCTTGATATTGACCTATTTCTCATGAGTGAGTTCAACTTCTATAAAGTCGACAGAGCTGCCAACGATAGAAACACTCTACACCAACCATTCAGAGACAACATCAGCCACAAGCATCATGATCTCCGCGACTCTCGGCCGAGCTGCCATCTTGGTGGCCGCCGCTACTTCCCGAGTCTTTGCGCAATACACCTTCCCCAACACCACCACCTGCAAAGAAGAATGTCAGAACCGTACCGTTGAGGTCGCCACCTGGATCACGGAGCAGCAGTCGGACCCCGAGTTCATCTTCTACGAGGTCCCCTCCAAGTTCTCGAGCAAGCTTGCTCCCGGTACCATCCTCACCGTCGAAGTCGACACCAACCTGACCAACTACGTCGTCCCCAGCGGCCTGACCATGTCCCGCATCATCTACACCACCGAGGACCTCAACGGCACCATCTTCCCGGCCTCGGCTTACGTGCTCTGGCCTTACAACCCGCTGAACTCGCAGTCCAGCAACATCCCCATGGTGGCGTGGGCACACGGAACCACGGGCACCTTCAAGCCCTGCACGCCCAGCAGCTACCGCGCCCTCCA
Organism: Thelonectria discophora; assembly: GCA_911649645.1. Classification (NCBI taxonomy): domain Eukaryota; kingdom Fungi; phylum Ascomycota; class Sordariomycetes; order Hypocreales; family Nectriaceae; genus Thelonectria; species Thelonectria discophora. The sequence continues at coordinate 4,699,516 of CAJVRK010000012.1, forward strand.
GTACCACTTCCAGGTTCCATTCGCCATCGCCCTCCAGGGCATCGCCGTCGTGGCTCCCGATTACGCCGGACTTGGCGTGTCTGAGCTGCCGTCCGGGGAAACCATTCCTCACCCATGGATTACGGCCCCGGCCCACGCCAAGGACCTGGCGCATGCCATCACGGCGGCCCGATCGGCGTTTCCCGACATGTTGAAGCATGACGGAGCATTTGTTGCCATGGGCCATTCCCAAGGTGGCGGTGCATCTGTGAGTGCCTAGAATGGATATTAACTCTCCCGTACTGACTCTCTGTAGTGGGCGTTTGCCGAGCGCCAAGCCGAGAAGCCCTTGAAGGGTTACAAAGGAACTGTCACCCTTGCCCCCGTCACTAGAATCCTGGACGACCTTTCCTACTTCTTGAGCCAGGGCATTCCGGCAGCTATCTTGTATGCTCAAGGTGCCGTCATTGATTCAATCTCCAAGACGTATCCGAGCTACAACTATTCTGGCCTAACCGACGAGTCCTACGACCGCTGGCACAATGTCCTCGCTAGGGTTGAAGGTTGCTTCCCCGTCCTTTTCAAAGTCTTCCAGGACATTGTCCCAACAGAGATCTCCAAACCGAACTGGTACAACGCTTCGCTGGTCCAGGCCTGGGCCGACCGAGTTCAGGCCGGACGCAAGCCCTTGGCCGGACCTCTTCTTGTCCTCAACGGCGACGACGACAATGTTGTCCGCCCCCAGGGAGTTGATTCCGCCGTCAATGACACTTGCAGCTTGATTCAGAAGTCGGGATCCAAGACCAGCATCGAGCACGTCACATACACGGCGATGGATCACTTTTCCGTGATTCAAGCGAGTCAGACGAAGTGGATGGGATGGATCAAGGATAGACTAGCGGGGAAGACTGTCAACAGTAAGGGATGTACTTCTTCGGTCACGACCGGGATGAGGACGGACTTTACTGTCAAGTCGTCTGCGCCTAACTTCTTCTTGTCCTTCTTTGATGCCGACGAGAACTGGAAGTACGGTCTGTAGTGCTAACCTATAGGCATACACTCGGGATTGTCTGAAGAATTTGTCATCTGGTACACCTCTCCCCTCGGTCTATAGATTACTTATTTCGTAAATACTAAGCATTTAATTCCCTGTAATGAGCGTTCCTGTACCGACATGCTGGCCAGTGGCTAGGGTACCAATTTGAATCCAGGCAGCAAATAGACAAACACCAGACCACAAAAGGCGCAAGATTCACTAACGTCAGAAAGACAACTTCTGGGTTACAGTGGAGATCAGTTACGCCACTAATATGCCTCTCTCTTCCAGTTCATATGTTTCAATCCACTATCATGCATATTCTCGTACCGAGGTGCTTTGGTGGCTACGTTGCTAACCCAAGCGGCAAAAAGAGACACCACAACCACCAAAATTCACAACCGTCAAAAGACGACTTTTAGGTCACAGTGAGAATCGATTAGGTCACTAGTAACTATATTTAGTAAACAATAGGCATTTCATCCCAATCATGCCTTTCTGGTACTGAGGTGGTGGCTGGTGGCTGTAATGCCAATATGACCAGCAAAAGAGAAACACCACAAGAACTAACATCCACAATCATCAAAAAGACAACTGATAGGTCACAGTGGGGATCGAACCCACAATCTCCTGATTCGTAGTCAGACGCCTTGCCATTGGGCCATGCGACCTTGGATGCTTGTAGGTGTCTTAATGATCCCTATTCCGGGAGAGAGCGTGATGGCTTCATTATCCTATTTTGCCCCTCGTGAACTCAAAGTGATCTGAATGCGATGCTGCGCCCCTAAGTGCGCACGCACCACAGGGATGAACTTCTCCGCAAACATACCTCCTCCGTACGGCACAGTCAACTGAATCAAGTTGCTCTTGGCGAAAACCGTCTCACTCCCTGCAGGGCGGTTAAATACCCGTGTTTGATTGGCTGTTCGTGAGGAATTGTTTCCGCCCCCTCCTCCGAGCCTTCCGCCAAGGGATTCCTACGCAGGGGGTTTGATAAGGGAGGCTTGGGGGATTGTGTGATAGATCCTTCGATGTGAGCTGCCATGAACCTGTCCTTATTCACTAGCGAGACTCTTCTGAAGAACGGTGTCTTTGAAGTATTTGCATAGGTAGGAGATAGAGTCCAAATATTATTCATGTTAGTACATATGTATAGGGCTATAGAATAGACTCACACTCTAGACGACCCTCGCCTTTGACGGGACGGATCTGCCTCAGCTGAGCTTGGCTTCGTTTCACCATCTGCAGCTTGCCGAACGGCCGCCCGCCTTGTCGCATCTCTTCATTTGACCAGCAGGGGTATCACATCATTCCTGACACTGACAGGGCTTCCTCGTCGAGTCTTGTGATGGCCGAGTTTATCCAGAGTTGTCGACAGGGAAAAACCCCTCATCGCGCCCACGACTGGAATCTGGATTGATCCCAACCTTCACCAGTCCACCGCTGGCGAACCCACCAGCGTCCTCCAGCCATGTCGCAGTCCTATTGGGATCCCGCGAACCTGTTGCAGGTCACCTTCAACCAAGATGATTCCTACGGCGAGATCCAATGCGTCGGCCTCGCCCGCAGCCAGCGCAACAACCGCTGCCGATGGACCATTGAAGACCCCGACCGCGCCAAGATCCGCCCGCTGCTCATCCAAATGTCCAAGATGAAGCCCTCGATCATCACGCGCGAGACGTTGCGCCGACTCGCCGTTCTTTGCCTCTGTCCGGATTACCACGCGCGACAAGTCGACGAGGTCGTCACTCGCTGGGCTGGTGTCGTCGATAGAGCAGCGGAGCATCACAAGAACGTCATCGGCAATACCCCAGTCCCTGCAGCGAACGACCATCTTAACTTGAAGGAATCTCTCGAGGACGCCAGAGTGAATCTGGCGCTCGCCCGGGCCGATCTGGAGCTGCAGAAAGCTTCTGCAGCCCAATTTGCGGCGCGGACAATGGAGAGCACGAATAGATTGAGGAGCGAGGCGACTAGCTGGAAGGAGCAATGCGAAAAGATTGAGGGTGAAAAAGCAGTTCAGGCAAGGACCATTGTCCAGCTTCAAAGGTCTCTTCGCGAGCTCGAGCAAGGTCTCAATGAAGCCAGGTCTGCCGCCACCGGAAACGCGGATCAGGTGCAGGTCCCCGGCACGTCTTGGGAGGAAAAGTATAACAAGAGCGAAGCCGAAAGAGCCGAGATAGCTGCTGCCATTGCTAGTGTCGAGGAGCAGATCAAATCCCTGGAAGAGTCGCTCCAAGACGAAAAGGCGGCAGCGGCCCGTCTCGCCAAGACCCACGAAGAACTTCAGATGGAAGCCAACACTCTCGCTTACGACTTTGAGAAGTCGGAGGAGGAACGAGATGTTCTCAAGATGCTGCTGGAGGATAGCAAGGAAGAACTGGGAGCACAACTGGGGGCACTTCAAATTGAGCTCGATGAGACGACGGTTCAGTTGTCAGCATCGCAAAGTGAGACGGCGGTAGCTGAAAAGAGGGTGCATGAGCTGGAGAAGTCCCTGGAGGCCAACTTGGAGAAGGCCCAGTTCCTCAGAGGCGAGCTTGACGAAGCAGCTTCCCGATTGAGCACGTATCAAGAGGAAAGAGAGCAGCAGGAAGCAGTGATTGCCGAGTTGAGGGAATCCACCCAAGCGGCTCATCGTGAAGAGATCGAGTCCCTCCAGATGAGACTCGACGAAGCGTATGCGGAGCAGGAACACCATCAAAACACCATTTTGGAGCTGGAGGAGATGAGCCGTTACTTGCGTGAGAGCAATGAGAAGAGTGTATCCGAGGGCAACAACCACAAAGAGGAACTCGAAGTTCTGCACAAGACGGAGAGGGAGTTGAACGCGGCGTTGCTGGCTCTGCAATCTCAGCGAGACGAAGTGCGCAAGCACCTCGAAGATGCCAGGTTCGACGGAGAGGAGCTGGACGCTCTGCGGAAGAAGGAGGCGGAAGCGGACACTGTGCGCCTGGCTCTCCAAACCGAACGGGACGAAGCGCGCAAGGAGAGCCGAGAGCTCAGGGCCAAGGTGGAACACTCGGACAAGAACATGGTGGCTGCGGATGAAGCCCTCGGCAAACTCAAGCTTGAATTTGCAAAGTCGGAAAAGACGGCCGCGACGCTGACGGCCGAGGTGGACTCGCGAGATCGCGCCCTCGGCGAAGCCCAGACGGAGCTACAGCGGGAGCGCGTCCGCGTCGAGCAGCTCGAGGCGAGTGTTTCCGAGCTCAAGGGCCGACGATCCTCGGCCAGCGAGTCCAGGACGACGAGTTCAGAGTCGAAGGCAGAGCTCGAGGTCAAGGATCGGGCGCTGCGTCAGCACCAATCGGACCTGGAGAACCAACAACTGCGCGTCGCGGAGCTGGAGAAGCAGGTGGCGGATCTGAAGGCTTCCGAGGCGAGTCTGAGGGGGAGCATCGCGGGTTGTTTTCTGCACGGCGTCGGGACAGCGTTTAGTCGTCGGGGGAAGCGGGCGCGGGAGAAGAAGGCTGAAGGGATTGCTGTCAGTCTCGCCGCGGCTTGAGGATTGGATGATGGGATGGATTTTGTATACTAGGATTGTTACGCATTTGGGTTATAGTGCTTTGATATCAACTTGGCTCTGTTGTTGCATTTTCTGAGTGGTCAAAACTGAGTTAGGGCTCAGGTGTGCAAGTTGAGAAGAACAACGCGCAGTTTGCAAGCCTAGGAACCAACAATGAGGCTCAAAACGCCATCGGCCGACCCCAGCGTGTCCCCAGAAGATCCATGATAGTTTTTCCTGCATCGATACGAAGTGGCATTCGTCATCCTAAATGCCTTATGCCTCGCTGCCTCTTGAAGCCCGCCGCCTCCTGCATAACAGAGGGCCACTAACTTCTCGAAGGAATTAAGCACTCAGCTACGTGGAGAATACATGGGGTTACAGTTGGAGCCTCGTCTATTGAATTGGCCCGTGAGTCATTCTTGGTAACCATTTGTCACTCTCCCCGCCTTCTTGTCATCCACTGGTCTCGCAAATACTTGCCTGCCATCGGGGCTCTATCCGAATTCGACCGAGTCGATTCCGGGGATTACTGGAGAGCTAAGCCCAAACCAGCCAATTGAAAGCGGGAGTATCTAGTCGCTCCAGAGTTTTCATTGCGGCTGATATCTGACATGCTTTGTTTCCTTGCCTCGTCTCAACCCAGAGATAGTGAAACCTTGCTCAATGCAACACAGTCCGAACCATCTCGCCCCTCCAATAAGGCATCAACGCTTTTGTCGCCAGCCTGATCATGTACCACGACGACCATTGTACATACATAGGACTATTTTGGGACCGGCAGGCAAGCCTCCCGCCGCTGAATGTCACCGCAGTGCTGCACCCGGCGTATAACTGGCCGGAAGGAGGACGAGGCAGGGCGCTAAACCAACTCCGCCCGCATGCTCTCGCCGCAATTGCGGCTGGAGCAAGCACATCCCTTCCCTATCCCGGACGACTCACACACACGTCCCCCAGCCGCAGCAGGCCTCGGAGAACGGGGGCTTTGAAGTTTGGCCCCCAACTCTCGCTGACCGAAACAGAAGGATGCCCGCTCACGCACTCATGCACGCCTCAACTGAGACAAGTGGTTCGCGGGAAGGCGCTGTTGGCCCTAATTTGTCTAGGCACTGCCGCCTGCGGGGAAAAGAAAAGAAAGCTTGTCACACAGCGACAGGCATTTGATGCAGGCGTTGATAATGCTGGCGGAGTGGCTTGGGGGCTGTTTATCAGCCGGGATGAGGGACTTGGTTATATATACTGAATGGTACTGGCTAATATGGCCGTAATACGAATAACTTTTTTCTCATTCAAGATTTGCTACTCAATTGCAAAGGCACTGCATACCCCGGCCCGAAAAGGCTTTCCTCTTGGTCGACTCTGCCGTTGGAATCGTTCTCCAACTCGACCTCCTCGCCACCTACTTATATTCACTCCCTCTGGAATCTCGCAGCAGAAAACCCCCCTTTGGACCCTCCTCTGTTAAGACTTATTGCCAACACAAGACAGCACAATGCCGACCAACAAGAAACCGACCGTCCACCCTGCAGGTCACGCCCAACACCCCCATCGCCCACCGCACGCCGTCACCCGTCCCGGCGTGGTCGCCCATCCGCCCGGTCGAAACCAAGGGATGCAAATGGCCAACCTCCAACGCGCGCAACAGGCGGCGTTCGCCCAGGGCCAGAGGCAAGGACAGAGGCAGGGGCAGAGGCAGGGTCAAGCCCAAGGATACAAAGCTGGCCAGAGGGCGGGACAGAAGGCCGGCGTGAGCCAGGGACTTCGTCAGGGCCAGCACCAGGGATACAAGACGGGTCATCAGGCTGGGCACAAGCAGGGCTACCAGAGTGGCTTTGCTGGTGGACAGCGAGCCGGCGGTGGCCATCGTGGCGGTGGTCACGGCGGCGGTCATGGTGGAGGTCACGGTGGAGGTCACGGGGGTCACGGGGGGAGCCACGGCGGTGGGCACGGGGCTACCCACGGGGGGAGTCACGGCGGTGGCCACGGGGCTACCCACGGGGCCAGTCACGGCGGTAGTCATGGCGGCAGCCACGGTGGCGGCCACAGCGGTGCAAAGATTGGAGCGGCTGCGGCGGCGGGAGCTGTCGTGGGTGGTGGTGCTGCTGTCCTAATCTCCAACACAAACATCAACGAGTACACCACTGAGTACTCCAGCAACGAGTACAACAACACCGAGTACACCAACAACGAATACACTAGCAACGAATACACCAACAATGAGTACAACTTCAACCAGGGGAGCGACAACGGCAGCGACGACGGCAACTACTACTACGACGACAATGACAACGGCAACTACAGTGACCACTACGACGACAACGACAACGGAGATCAGTACGGAGGCTGGGGCGATAATGGGCCGGGTCAAGACAACTGGAACGACAATCAGGGGGGATATGTCCCCCAGGCTCCCATGGATTCGGGCGGGGGTGGTGATGAGGGCTGCTGCGACGACTGTGGCTGTGATTGCTGCTGTGACGGTTGTTGCGACGATTGCAATTGCGACTGTAGCTGCTGCAGCGATTGTGGCTGTGATGATTGCTGTGGTGGTGATGGGGGTTGTTGCTGCTGTGGCGACGACGAGGATAAGGATGGGGGATGGTGTTGTTAGGAGGAGCGTTAATGGGTGAGCTGATATGAGAATCATGGGGTGCGGACGTGTGTTGGATATAAATGGTTTTTTTTTTCTTTAGAGAGATATGTACGAATATGACCAAGAACATTAAAGATTTTAAGAACTTGTGGACTTACGGAGGGATTAGCTTGGAGGGAATAATTTGGCAGTTATGCTTTGAGGGTCTCAAGTTAAGCACAAGCATGCCCGGGTGTTAGCCGTGTATGATCATTTCTGCCAAAACAATGAGGGAGTCCGGATAGTGAGACGGAGGTTGGTAAAATGCTTCGTGAGACCGCCAGTCGCCGACTGTGAAAACCTGCGTACTTTAGATAAGTAGGTGCCTATGTAGGATGAGATGAATAAAGCATCCATTCCATTACGGATTAACATCCACGGGATGTCAGTGGTGTTTGCAACCTTAAATCTAACGTTGTATTCGAATTGTGAGATGCAGATCCACGTCTTCTCATTGCCCTGCGAGATGCCAGCAAGAGCAAGTGAAGCTTGAATATTAATTTTTTTCAAAAAGAAAACCACGGCTTCTCACGACAAAGCTGAGCCGCAGCCATCACGTGTAGAGTGCATCATTCCCCGCATTCCAGCTCTGCCGCCTTTGCCGCCTCCAGCTGACTAGACGTGCGAGTTGCGGCCGTTATCTCACCCACCTCCCAAACCCGCCAGTCCATCAAATCCAAGTCACAAAAGCGAGCCGACGGGAGTCTACGTCCTCCAGCGATGGACGAAGTCATCTCCCACCTGGTGCGAGACTGGAAACTCGACGGCACCGTCGTCGGCGACGGCTTCACCACGCAGACCAAGCACGTCTCCGACCCTTCGGCCGGACAGTGGAGGACGCCCGTCGAGGAGCGGTGGGAGCGCACTAAGAAACTGGGCCGCGGCACCTTTGGCGTCGTTTGGCTGGAGAACTGCACCGCGGGGCCGCTTGTTGGCCGGGCTCGAGCAGTCAAGGAGATTCAGACGAGGTATGGGAGTTCTGCTGTAGAGCCTGCCGTGCTGTCGAGAGAGCTTCTCGCCATTATCAAATTTTCTCATGAACGGGTATGGTAGTGGGATTTCTGCAATTGTTTTCCACTGACCCATGTGTTTCACATAGTATCAAGGCTCCTTTGTTCAGTCTTTCGGCTGGTACGATGCGCAGGACTCGATCTTCATCACCATGGAGTATCTGCCCTTGGGCGACTTGGAGTCTTTTCTCAAAAAGCCTCTCCCAGAGTCTCAATCAAGGTCAATCGTGCTGCAGATTCTGCAGGGGCTAGAATTCATGCACGAAAGCCAATTTGCCCATCGCGATATGAAGCCTGGCGTAAGTCTTCCTGTTCTTTTTGTCATCATTCACCCGGCCTGACCTTTTTTGCTCACATGAAATCACACAGAATATCCTCGTCAAACACAGAGGACCCAACTGGTGGGTAAAGATCTCCGATTTTGGCGCCACCAAGCAGATCGAATCGACGGCTCTACGCACGCAAATCGGCACCGAACCGTATCTCGCCCCCGAGGTTCGAGGCCTCTACGCCCCGTCCGATCTTGACCTCGAGCCCAGCCAGACCTACTCTCTCGCGGTCGACATCTGGTCCGTCGGCGCCATCGCTTTCAGAATCGCCGCCGGCCGGGTCCCGTTCCCGCCCAACTCGCGAGAACTCTACCGCTACGTCGTCGTCGGCGGCCCGTTTCCGAGCGACGACTCGCTGAGTGCCGAGTGCGTCGCCTTCATCACTTCGGCCATGAGCCCTTCGCCGAGCCGCCGTCCAACAGCGAAGGAGGCCATGGAGCGTCCCTGGGTCAGGGCAGCCTTGGTCAAGGCTTTTTACTCCGATGTTCCTGAAACAGACTCAAGCACGATACGCTCGAAATCCACGGCCACCGCGAAAGTCTCCGAGATGAGTGAGGAGGCATCTGGGCGCTGGTCAACGTTTAGCAGCCCACCACCCGTCGAGGCGGAGAAATTCAGTAGCCCGCCGCCTGTCGATGAGAATCCACGGGATACAGTAACTCGCTTACTGTCAATGTCACCCTTCATAGACGAGTCGACCCAGGCCGAAGAGGAACCAGTTTGGGTGCTACCAGTCCGATATCTCACAGCTGGAAGCACTGGTGCAGGGAAACGTCCCCCGAAAGACAACTTTGTCCTTAGATTGCACACGAATTCATTTCAGTTTAACGACACATGCGGGTACCTGACGGCGATGTTGACCGCGCCCGCTGGCGGGCTCGCGTTTTCGCCCGACGGGAGAAGATTCGCCGTGACTTCGGTCAACGGGGCCTACATCTGGAACACTGCCACATCACGAGAGGGCTTCGAATTGAGCAGTGGCCGGAGCCTCGGGCTTGTGGAAACGCCTATACGCCAACTCGTCTTCATGGACAACGGCAGACAGATCATCACGAACGACGCCTACGGAGGCCTGACCACCTGGGAACTGGACCATGCAAACCGCTTCAAGCGCACCTTGGACCATGTTTACGTGCTTCCCAGAAGCCGCCCGTCCCAGTTTTTTTCCTCTCTCTCCCCCAACGGGAGCTGTCTCATCACATTTTCCCCCGACCACAAGGGCCACGGACTGGAAATGGACATCTGGAAAATCAACGCCGAAGGCCGCTTCCAGCACGAGCAGTCGGAGTATACAACGAGAATGAACCATGAGGTCTCAGTTGTGCATTCGCCTGGTGGCAAGGACTTTGTCGTCTGCGGATTGCATGGCCTACGCTTTTATAGATGGGCTCGGAAGGGCCTAGATGATAGGTTTCGGTTCATACTCGACCCGCGCAACTCATGGATAGACGGGGCTACATTCGGAGACCTGCGCGGAAGGTTTTCGTCCAACGGTCGATGGTTTATCCATCCGATGGTGTCCTTGTTCTGGCGAAATAGCAAGGGGCAGTGGACACCAGTCGGCCTTGACCTGTCCCATAGGGATCAGATGGTGGCGGCTGCTTTCTCGCTCGACAACCAATGGCTCGCCGTAGGGCTACGGAGCAACACAATCACCATCTGGAAACTGGGCGAAGGGAATAAGTTTCTCCGGGTACAGAATTTGAGGTTTCAGCCTCAGGTGGTAATGGTCGACCAAATTCTGAACCTCGAGTTTTCTCCGAGTGGTTTAGTATTGGCATCAGCCTTTGCCGTTAGGCAGGAGGCTGAGGATGATGTAGACAGTGCTTCGATGCGAAAAATGGTCGTAATTTGGGAGAAGAGTTAACCTGTGGGCGAGGATGAGTAGTATTAAGTAAGTAAGAATATAAGAAAAAGTCCAATCTAACCAATCAAAGCTGATAAGTCGCAAGCCACAAGCTCGCGGCTGCCATTACACTGCGGTATTCTCAAAAGAGGAACTCGATTCCGTTTGAGTCGCGCACTAGAAGCCCTCGTCATACTGGACGAATCGTGTCGATTGGGAAATATAAAAACACATAGGCTAGTTATTGACTAGTGGACGCATTCTTGGAATGGGATGGAGAGGAGGAACGGCACGAAATCGCGCGATTAGCGACATTTGGGGTCCTATGAAACTCAAGAGGTGTGACTCCGGGGAACAATAGTTGACTTTAGTAATATTTCCTATAACAGGTAGTTATACAGATATGGCTATATAAATCGTTTCAAGATTGATGTCAATGGTCAGAGTGCCCAGTTCTAAGCCAGCCCAGCGCTCTTAAAGCGATATCTCATTCAGACGAGAAAGAACCTGTTAATGGAGAGTTAGCGGTGTCAAGACGAACGCGGAACAGGGGTCACATACCTTTTCAATATACCTCACACCAACCAGTATCCCATCATCGTCCTTGAACTCTCGCTCATCACCAAAATCGATATTATCGGGATCCAGGCACGTAAGACACGTCTTCACCACCTTGTAGTACGTATGCCCCATGTTCTGCGGTAGCCGATCTTCGCAAAGACGCACTAGGTATTCCTTCGAAGCGGCGAGGCTGGTCCTCCCAGACTGGCAATCCCTCGCAAAGTCGGTCAGCATGGGCGCCGTCACGGGCCGACCCTCGACGTCGTAGTGCACAAAGGAGTCCCAGAGCCCAATCTCCAGTAGGCATACGCCCAAGCTGTAAATGTCGTGCTGCATCACGTAGTCCTCGCGCGGGTTGAGGCCCTGTCGCTGGGGGTGCTGGTACAGGTTCTTCTCCCACTCGAAGAGCCCCTGGTGGTACGTCTTGCCCTCTTCCTTGCGGAAGTTGTCGAAACCGGCGAGGTATGACGTGGGTGACGTTCCGGGGAATACTAGGACGTTCTCCGGGCGGACGCTCTTGTGCACGAAGCCGAAGGTGTGGATGTAGGCAATCGACTTGGCCAGTTGGCGGGCAAAGACGAACCTGTCTCCCAGGGTGACTGACGAGTCCCTCGAGAGGAGTTTGCTTCTCAGGCTGGACATCTCCGACTCGTTGTCAGGAGAGCGGAACACCATTGTGAACGAAGTCGTCTGCTGTCCCTCGGCATTCATTGTGACGCGTCGAACTACTCCCTTGCACGATAGCAGCCCAAACGTCTTGTGGTCGTCGACGGACAACTTGCTGGCAAGCTCCCTGACCTCCTTGGCCACGTGGTTGACATTTGCCTTGGCGGGACACTCGAGCGTCGTGAGGATCAGGTTCTGCGGCCCGGCACGGGAGCTCATCCGCTGCGCCATCTTTGCGCTGCAGAGCGGCGTCTCGTATATGACCATGCTGTCCAGCTCGCGAGGGGGCAGAAACACGCCCGAGTCGGCGCGCTCGCTGCCGTGCCTCCTCCGGACGTCGCGGATCTTGAGCGCCGAGGAAAACGGTGACGGGCCGGAGCTCCCGCCGCCGTGCATGGTGACGCTGAGGACCTGGTCGACCTTAGTGTTGGACATTCGGAGCAAGAGGTACCAGCTCGGGTCCGCCGTCGATTGCCACGTCTCGAGCTCCTTCATGAGGTCGTCGATGCTGTCCTTGAAGAGGGCGTATTTCCAGCGCATGGATTTCTTGCGAAAGGCCCGGAACATGCCGGCGTCGTGTTCTTCTCTCATCTCAGACACGCTGATGAAATCTTATGTTAGGGAGTTTGTTTCAATCATGTCGGGTAGGAAGACTCACCTGTTGAGCTTGCTCCAAGCGATCCTGAGGTGGCTTTGCAGCTGTTCCGTCGTCCGGAGATTGATGCTGCGGTGGTACTCATCCATCTCGCCGCTGATTTGTTTCATGAAATCGAGTTGCTTCTGCGTCTTAATCCAGCCCATCTCCAGGCGGATGGACCTCGCCTCGATCTCCTCGTCGGCATTGCGATAGCTGTTGCAGAGGGCGATGAGCTTCGAACCCCACCTAAGAAGGTCAGTTGAGTCTTTATCTGACAACGGGCGAATGGCTCTGCATCACTCACTGGAAGCACAGGTCCACGGTCCCGACAATGGCAAGGCCCAGTTCTGCCATGTTGAGAAACCGCCCCGAGAGAGAAAGAAGCCTTGTGTGGTCCAACGAGGTGGAGGCGTTGCACTGCACTTTTATCGACAAAATGCACAAACGCCCTCTTCACATTTGCGGCGAGGCGTTCTGGTGGGCTTCATGCTGGTCTAGAGCTTCAAAGCCACCGCCACCGGCGCTTTTCTCCTCTTGGCGGAGGCTGGGGACTGGATGCAGATACGGGAATAGAGCAAGCATTTGGTTGGGGGACTCAAGACACAGCCAGTGGGGGCCGCGCCGGAGAACGCCCTGGAATGCCTCGAGAAGCGCTTAAGACATCAATCAGCTGGGCTGTGTTGGTGAGCGGTAAGTGAGAGGTGGCTGTGTAGTTGGTGTTTTGGCCTTTTTGAAGACTGATGCACTCATTATAGTTACCTCAACCAGGTAGTTATAACTACTGAGTAAGTAACCGCTTAAAAACCTGCCTCTTCTTCGTTGATGGTTAATTATTGAAGAAATAGCACCGGATTGTGTCGCTGTGGGATTTGGATTCCAGTCGTGAGCCACATCTGGATGACTGACTGCGGGGGATCATTCCATTGACCGTGTTATTCCCAGAAAGGCTTGATCGAGACTCCCAACTTTGACTCCAGCATGGGGTCAACGTGGGAATCGTGATTTAGTAAAAGCATGAGTGCCGAGAGGAAATTTCATGTTCCCCTTTTCAATATGGGAGGCTTCGCAAAAACCATCGCTTTAGAGGTTTGCATGTGAGAGTAGATACAAATGCAAACACGTAAGCAGTCAACATATTATACATCCATCCACAACGTCAAGCAGTTCGCAGCTCCTTGGAAATGGCCAGACGGGACTTGGCAGCACTGCTTTTCCACCATTTAGACGTCTCCATCCCCACGTTCATCAAAAGAATACGCAGTGCCGCTCCGAGCCGAACTACCAACAACCAGAAGAGCTGACGTCGTTCCCATCGTTCTATCACTCATACAAACCACATTGACTCCATCCAGACCATCACCTTTATGTGGCCTGCTTGGCCTCCCCAGTAGTTAATCTGGTAGCTCGGCAGGAACCAATCTTCCACCAGTCAAGTCGTGAGGATTTCACGATTGGGTTCAGCCTGTATTCAGCTTGTTTTGCGGGATGTGCAATCGAAAGGCCAAGCATTCATCGCATTGGTGCTAATTAGTGTCGCCGGCAGGGTTCTCCGCATGGCGGAGCAGGACGCAGAGATCAAGACCACGTCGAGGAACTGTACACTTGGTTTGTTGAAGGTTTTGGTAGGAAGTGCGTGATGAGTATATAAGTCGAGGAAGTTCTGCTGAATGAGGGTTATTTCAGGGCTGGGAACCCATCGACTGGTGACTGCATCTTGTCTGGCCATTATTCATACCGAGTACCTGATCACTGTTTTGTCAAAATGAAGCTCAACATCGCTCTCCTTTCATATGTCTTTGTCGGCTTTAGCTGCGCGTTCCCTTCGAGCTATCGAAAGGTTGCCACCTGGGGTCTCGAAGGCTATGCCAAAGACAACCCCCTCGGCACCACAACCGGCGGCAAGGGCGGTCAAACCGTCGTGGTAACGACTGCCGATGAGCTCAAGAGTGCCGTTTCAGGCACCGAGCCCAAGATTGTCAAGGTGAAGGGCGAGATTGTCCTCTCTGCTCGAGTTAGCGTCGGCTCCAACACGTCCATCATTGGAGTTGGATCCTCTGCGCACATCACTGGTGCCGGGTTGAACATTTACAACGGTGAAAATGTCATTGTGCAGAACTTGAAGATTAGCTACATTGTCGACAATGACTGCATCACTATCCGCAACAGCACGCGAGTCTGGATCGACCACAATGAGTTTGCCTCGGACATTTCTTACGGGCCGGACTACTACGTAAGTTTCCCCCTGATATCTCGGGTTAGATGTTGACCGTTTCTCAGGACGGGCAAGTCGACATCATTCGCGCCTCGGACTGGATCACAGTCTCGTGGAACTACTTCCACGACCACTGGAAATCCTCCCTCATCGGAAACGACGACAGTTTCCGCGACATTGACTCCGGACACCTCCACGTCTCGTACCACCACAACTACTGGCGCAACGAGGGGACCCGAGGGCCGGCAGGGCGATTCGGCCACCAACACATCTACAACAACCTCTACGAAGACTTCCTGTACCAGGCCATCCACAGCCGGTCCGACAACCAAGTCCTCGTCGAGGGAAACGTCTTTCGCGGCAACACGAGTGAGGCCCTGAGCACGTACGGCCTCGTGATTCCCATGGACTCGCCAAACACCTGCACGTGCGGCGATGAAGAGCTGGATGGATATGCGAATCTGGGAGCGAGTATGTACCTACATGAGTTGAGACATATCGAACCCGAGACTGACATTATGTGTAGAAAACGACTGGGGCCCGGCCACTGTCAACATTACTCAAAAGGGAACCTTTTACAAGGCCGCCTACAAGTTCCAGTTGACGCCGTTGAAGCTTGTGGCTCAGGTTTGCAAGGCGGGTGCTGGAGTGGGAAAGATTTAGGGAAACAGGTACTAGTTATAGCTTTCAAGGGGACTTGGATGCAATGGAGATGTTCAGAGATGATGGTCAATATCCCTGCTCCCCTTTCTCTCATTAGGCCTGCCCAATTTCCCCGGCTGACCCGACTAGATTGCCAAGATCCTCTCAATCAGACCTGCCTTCCAGAGCCTACTTATATCGCGAACACGCTGGTGGCCTTTTTCCCACAATCATGTTGGTTTTACCCAGTCTCTGTTTTTTTTTTTTTCAATTCTTTTATTGCATGGCCTCGTTAAACTCTTATTGTACCCCATTACCTGACCTCCGCGTTCAATAATTCCACTGCCCACCTACACAAGCCGTATGGTCCTCATCTCACAGCTGTCAAAGAAGCTTAACCCCCCGAATTCCTTACACTCTGATCGGAAGGTGCCGATACGATGGAACTCCCCCGGTTTCCCCGCAGGGTGTATCAGAAGTCCATAAGCCAGCCGATTAGGACCACCACCAGTCTTCTCGCCGCCACCACCTTGACCCAATTCTTCCGCGTCTCGCTCGGTCGATCCGGAACCTGATCTTCCATCCATGGAGTTGCTAGAACCGCCATCTGGGCCGCCGCTACCATCTTGACCTGATCCTTCCGCGCCTCTTTCGGGTGATGTGGAACCTCTTCCATCCCAGGAGCTTCCAGAATGAGAATCGCCTTCTGAGTCGCCGCTACCATCTTGACCGAGGTCTTCCCTTTCTCGATCATGAGACTTGAAACTTCTTCCGTCCCACGAGCTTCCAGAATCCGAATCGCCATCTCGCTCCGGCCACATGGGAAGTCTTCCACCCCAGGAGCTTGCAGAAATGGAATTGTCGTCCCGTAGACCGGCTTCGTCTCTCTCGTTTTCAACTGAGCTGGATCCTTCAGAATGATCTTCCTGCCCCTCCCTTTCATCAATCGACGTCTCCTGCTGCACGGTTGTCCGCTCACTAAATTCCACCGACTTACTTCCGATCACCAAGAAGCTAACTGGGGCGCACAACTCGTCCTTCTCGCCATGTCTCTCAAAGAAGCCTTGATATCCGCAATCTGCGAAGACGTATAGCAGGTACCGGCCGTCCACTTGAACGACCTGCTGAGCTTGGATCCAATGTTCGAGCCGTGGGCCACGCGTTAGGTGCCGCGATCCTGGGTAGACTCTGGCTGATATATCCAGATAGCCTCCCGTCAGAGCGCCAAACGGGCTTGTCCCTCTGAGTGTTATGGCGGTATCCAAGATAGTACATTCAGAGCGGATGCCTTGTTCTCGGCCCTCCCCAATAACTTCAAAACTGACCAGGTCAGTCTGACTGGCCCAGCTCCATGACGGAGATATATACTGAGCAGGGCTCTTCAACCTGTCCACTAGGGATCTGTAAGTGATAGATCTCGGGTCGGATGGTCGCCAGTAAAGACCGCGGTGAAGGTCATTCACCCATAGGCCCGCCACGTATCTATCTTGTAGTTTATCCGCGAACTGGGCGGCAAAACCTGCGATGGAAGGGAAGACATCGGTTGCTCGAGTGAATTCAAAATGGTAGAGAGTGAACTCGGCTACAACATCGTCATACCACTGAAGGTATACCTGTTCGCGGTGCCAAATACTTCGATCGAGCAGACCGAATTCGTATGGCTCATGATCCCCTGTCATTGAGCACTCCATTTCGAGGCAGCGAAAGTGAACATTGGAAAGCCCAAAGAGAATCATGCGATTCGACGCCAGGCGTTCCTGGAATGTCCAGCCTCTTGTAGTCCAGTCTGAATTAATAATTTCACTCATGACGGTTCGTTGACGGGACGGACGGTAGACGGCAAATTCTCCTTGTGCCAAGGGCGCATCCCGGGAGGAGTAGGTAAGCACGGTCTTATCCCTCCTATCCACGAACCCTTCCTCACAATTTTTGGAGGCGAGTGCGCAGATGGTGAAGTGGGCGCTCCCATAGATCTTCTCCATTTGCGCGCACTGATGGTCCCAGTCCGGACCCAGGTCTTGGATGATGCAGAGCGCATCTACCCAAAGGTAAGGAATAGACAGCGCGCGAGTGACCCTCACGGCATCTCTGACCGCCTGGGGTAGCTCATCGAATGGTATCTCATTCTGGTATTGCAAGAGACTGCCCTTCGTCGTTTTTAACTGGCTTTCGGGGTGTGGCGACGGCCCCCAGCAATATGTCAGTGCCGTGTACAAAGGCAAATCGTCACCGAGAGTTGGACGAAACTGTGTGTTGGCGGCGTCCTTGGTGAGGACAAGAGAGAGTTTGTCCTGATCAACTCTGATAAGCCGATCAGGGAAGAAGCCACCTAGCCCCCTGTTATGACGATGACGGAAAAAACATGAATCGATCTTTGATTTCATCCAATCGATGCAGTCAGGGCCAAGGTGAGTGAGGGGACTTGCTAGGGCCAGTGCGGAAGACCAGGTAGCTTCGGTGGTTGAGGCAATGCTGCAGTCGACTTGGACAGGGACGGGGCTTATTGCATCTTGAGAGGCATGAGTTAGTTTCGTTGGTTCGGATCGAGTGCCTTTCGGTCACATACCAGCATAGACTTTGAGCCGAAGGCTTCTTAGTCGGCAATCGTCATTGCCATCTGAACAAAGCACATAACATGGCGACAGCCGTATATCAGCACGAGTCGAGGGACCCCTTCTTAGTCCGAAAGAGTTCACAAGGTCTTGCTCCATTGCCCATGACCCCATGGACCAGTAGACAATGCTACAGGTGGAACAGCTGGAGTGGTTGAGGTTGTAGCACTGGGGCAGGCCCGGCCACTGATCAAGCAGCTCCCAGCCAAGGTTGACCTCCCACTCGGCTACCGATGGATCTAGCGGGCGGGATTCTAGGAGTAGTTCCACATCCACTTCGAAGGCTTTGCACTGAGTGCAGAGCGATGGGGGTGATGAAAAGTCCATGTTCGTCGTGCGGTTGGACCGTCAGCTGAGGATGGAAAAGTTGGCTTAGGCTGTGCGGCCCGAATATGCAGGCTGCTACAGCCTACAGGTCATAAGCTACGCACGTGACAGACCCTCGAATCCTTGCCAGTGGCTTCGGTGAAGGGGTGAGGCAAGTAGCGGACCTCTTTATTTTAGGAATGAAAAGATATATACCTATTTGTGAAGCAGCCTACGCAGATAGGGTGTGGGATTTAAGCGGAGCAAATAACATAACTTGAAATTACCTAGGACCTAGTTACACGAATAAGCTTCATTAATATAACTACAGGTTCCTGCAGATCTTTATACGGACAACTTGATTTATATAGGGCGTCTAGACCACCTCGAGGGCTTATTCTCACGTCACCCAGCCACCTGTACTATGTCGGCCGGCGTCTTCCACTCGACATAGGTCGTAGATTCGCGCCCAACCTTGTAGGCGCGGCGTTGCCATCTTTAAGTCCCAGTGAATCACAGATTCCAACAAATCGTGCCCATCCTCGGCCCGATCTCCGGGGAGGAGCCCGCGCAGTCTTGACCAATATCCCCCTCAATATTAATAACGAGGGGTAGCTGGTTGCCACCTGGACAGAAGGTACAGACCGACAATCAACGCAGTAAGCAGCTTTGATGGACTTGACCTATCCTTCTCGCCCTGCTTAAAGAAGAAACTCCCACCGAGGTTCCAGAATTCGACCAACTGGTTGGCGACAGTGCGAGAGATGGTCGACTTCCCGGTGCCAGTCATTCCGTTTAGCCAGGATAGGGTGGTTGAGGTGTGATCACTTGCACGGTCGTGAATGTCGCGGAGGATGTTAACTCGAGTATTTTCGAGATATGTCGAATTCAGCTAATTTTCGGAGGACCTAAGAGTAAGACTATAAATAGGATGAGACATTAGGACAGAGAGGCATGTTCTTTTGTTTGCAAATATAAACCCCCGCAATCTGTTAAATATGACATTTCCTCATAACGATTGTCAAAGATAACGCTTTAACTGAAAATCCGGGCCTCAACTTCGAAACCTCTCCCATTGAGGTGCATGATCAATTTTTTTTTCAAACATAAGGTCCCGACTCTGCTCTAGCCCTGTTCCCATGCCCTATCCTACCTTACGTAGTAGAGTTCCAGACCGATCCTCTTACTGTTTGAAACCTCAGGGACTCCAGGCCCCTGAGGTCCAATTTCTAGTGAAGTTTTGCCCTGCCATCTGGATTATCTACGACGCCGCTTGACTGGATACGCTTGCGTGGCCCACGATTGCAACAGCTTTTGAGCACCCTTGTGCTGCACAGGCGTAAGGGCCAGGATCACCGGCACAACGAGAGTGACAATGGTGATTAAGCCGTTGAGGCTATTATCCGACCCTTGGCGCGCAATCCAGAGCCATCCAACGGCGCCCAGCCAAGCGATGCAAAGGACTTTAATCGTCACCACATATTCGGCAAACAAGCAGACCAATACCAAGAGGTAGCTCCGCGTCGGGATCGGTTGGTCATACAGCACGACGCGGAGTATCCAGAGGAAGCTCTTTGCCTCATGATGGATTTAAGTTGATAGGAAAGAGACAGCATGCATAAATTGCTCATCTTTATGCTCGACGATGAGCAGCTAGCAAGGACAATGGCCGGATTCAAGGTCAACTTCACGAACAGTATTATTTGGAACCAACATTCTTCGACCAGCATGTCAAATAACATGTGCTCTGAAAAGCGAGAGAGGGGGTTTCTTACGCAGTATAATGGTCGAAATCGCCGAAACCACCATTAAGTTGTGATGCATGCCATCTTGATTGAATCTCCTTGTCAGGCTTACTGAACCAACATGTTCCCTGAAGTTTCTTAAGCTTACGGAAAAGTACATAGAAAAGAAACTCCGCAGCCACAGCGGCAGCGGCCTTCGTATCCGGCCGACCATGTCAAGAGGAGGATTTTTTTGCCGAAGAGGATGTTAGGAAATGCGCGAGGTTCGAAAGATGCGAGTTTCAAATCAAGGAGTTAGAATGAGGAGAGGAGAGTTTCAAAATGAGTTATTTCTTATAGGTTTATTTTGAGGAGCTGAATGCATTGATGTCTGAGGTGACTTATCACTGAGCCAACAACCCTTGTTACAACCAACATGAAGTTAATCGCTCTTGAGTTATCGAACGCGCGTCAATCAAGAAGCCGTTGTCCGAACCATCCTATAACTAGTTAAACAATTATCTCACGCATGAGCTTCTCTGTAAAGTAAGCTCAACCCCAACCATTAACATGTCCGAACAGACCGGTACACGTACATGTAGCGGAAGTCGGGACGACACATGTACATGCAGCGAATGTCGAGACGACGCTTCTCCCGGATGCGCGAAACCCGACTTCTTACTTAGACGCGATTGCGGCAACTCCGCACATGCCTTCGTCTGTGGCACTCTCTCTCCTAGTAGGCGAGGACAGGTGGCCAGACCTCGGAAGCGTGCCTGCTACGAAGTCACGGCCGCGGGCGACCGCCTTCAGCTCGTATGCGAAATGGGCCTGGGACCTCGAGAAGCGCACTAGAGGACTCTAAGGGGCTTTTAGTATCCTCAACAGACGACTACGTGTCGCTTAAGACTGTTGGTGGTCGAAGACATTTAGAGTTAGATCCCCCGTCGTCTTCATCCGGCACCTTGAGGATTCAGGAAATTAGCCAATTAAACAAGACGACAAGGTGAGATGGACGCCGAACCCGCAGAAGGAAGAGACGGCAGATCCCTATATCGACCCCTTCCTGGACAATCGGAACTTCTCTGCCAAGTGGTAACATCCTGTGCGAAGAATCGTCAAGGACCATTACTACAAGAAATACAAGAGCTTCACGAATAAGCCCGAGGCGACTACGCGGGATATGTTGCGCCTACTTAGGACACAGGTCAAGCACAGGAGAGCAACCAATATATTTCGAGACGTGTGGAACATGGGAACACCCTCTGGCCCGGGCCGCGATGATGATTCCGTCAGCCTTCTGGGGGAGTGGGACGAGAAGGAGACCATCTATCGAGACCGCCGGGATGGGGTAGAGTACGGTAAGTCCTCTACGATGACTATTCAGACTTGAAGCCGATCCAGAGCTGACCTCGACTCCAAGTCCTCATCTTGACAGACCTGCTGCCCCGAATATCGAAAGCCAAACCGCCAGACCCATCGCCAACCCATTTTGCATTCGCGTCCGTATCTGCGAGGTGGAAGTACATGGAGAGGTGGTCGTTTTCGATGCTTGGACGGCCGTGCCCGGAGGGACCCCGACCTGCCCGCATCGACATGCTCAGCTGGATGAAGAACCACTGCGACAACGAGTGGGATCAAAACGGCGAGACGTGGGAGTTTAGACTCGCCACGGCGAACCCCTCGGCGCATTGGTCATGGTCATATTCCTAGACACCATGACGCTCTGCGAATCGCTGGACAACGCGCTTCAAGAAATCATGCTCGCAACGACGGACGATTTCCAGCTCCGGACCTTCCTCGACGACTGGAAGACCATCTTGATCAAGGCCCAAGCCCGACTGCCCAGCCTACTCGCCACCGTGAGCAGCTTCCCGCACCCAACCTCCCCTGGAGCTTTGAGGACGCACTGGCGTCTCGGGTCCGGGCCCGGCTCACGGCCACCATGACCAAGACGGACGACTACTCGCGACGCTCCGGGCCGAGGTGGCCAACGCCGAGTCGCGCAGGCAGCTCCTCGAGTCGGAAAACGTGACCAAGATCACCGAGCTCTCCCTCATCTTCGTGCCCCTGTCCTTTGTCGCCAGCGTCTTCAGCATGCAGATCAAGGAGCTGCAAACCCCAGCCTCGCTCAAGTCGTTTGTATTGGCGGTCATCGTGGCCGTCTCGCTGGCCTACGGCGTGCGTCTCTTTGCCGACAGCAAGATCGTGGGCCGCGTCACCTACAGCTCTGTCTACCATGGACAGTGCAGCAACCAACATCTCTAGCTTCATCTCATTGGCCGTTCAAAACACTTCCAGCTTCGAAGTCCGGGCCGGCTATTTCGGCCTGTGTGCGAACGCGGATGGACTTGCTATTTCAACAAATATGAATTTACCTCTTCCCTACAAGAAACCAAACTATCACCAGTCATCTTCCTATATATTTCCAAGCATCATAGCCTGAAGAGCTAGTCTCCGAGTAACTTGCAGCTTCCGCCTGCATTTGTATTTTATGTCAGAACCACCCCAACGCACGACAGATGATGAGTTGATGACAGCTCAATTCTCGGTGACGATACCTTATTCACTTGAAATGGGATAGGAGCGAGTATGTACTATAAGATATTGGCTCAAGGGCGGATATTTGCGCAGCATTATCTGCACTCAGTACAGGGTAGGTAGGTTTGAAGGCTACGCATACCAGTAACCTTCAGGGCTATCTGACGGCAGGAGCTTGGTGACAGAACATGAACGCTCCTGAGCTTGCGATTGAAGTAAGTACTCGGCTTGGTAAAACTAAGAAATGCTACGGTTTTTAGATCCAAGCCAACCTTCGAGAAGCCCAGGCTATCCTTTTCTCCGCTTCCCGGAGGCGTGGGATGCCAAGCAGGAGATTAATATGCGCCATTTCACCACAACACCGGGTCTCATTTTCTCGTGGCAGCGCAAATGCAGTGTCAGCCGGGGTCAACGGTTCATCTGGCTTCCGACTGGACAGAGATTATGCCGGGTGTTTGTGAGGGGTGGTGGGTCGGGAGATGGTGTAAGACCGTGGGGGAGAAGACGCCATCGCGGGCCTCATCGGAGCTACGCCGAGTTGCTCGAGTACGAATGGCTTGGGGGACAAGACTTGGCGCTAGCATGATGTCACTCGGGAGCGTCGTAACGTGCTCGGTACATTGATCGGGCAGTGATGGGAGAGGGCGTTGGAAGGATGAATAAAGGACTGGCTTGGCTCGAGGAGTGTCTCTTGAGTTGTATTTTGCTGCTAGACCCTCGAGTCCGAAACCTCTCTCCCAGCAGCAATGACACTCACCAAGAAACCCAACGGCACAGTGCCCGTCGTCGGCGATGCCAAGAACTCCAAGGCTGGCTCCCAAGTCGAGTTCGGATCCGTCGAGGTGATCCAAGCTCCGGGGTCCAAGAAGGGCATTCCGGTGGCTAACGGCACCAACGGCAAAGCCGAATCCCCATACGACAACCCTCACCTCTCCCTGGTGGACAGATTCATTGACGAGCCGCGATCCCTGAGGGTGGCCGTCATTGGAGGTGGTCTCTCTGGCATCCTGGCTGGCGTGTTGCTGCCCAAGAAGGTGCCTGGGATCCAACTGACCATTTTCGAGAAGAATGCCGACCTTGTGTGTACATACAACTTTCCCAGATGTTGGCTAAGTGCTAATTTCTAGGCCGGCACGTGGTTCGAAAACATCTACCCCGGCGTAAGGTGTGACATCCCCTCGCATGTCTATCAGTCGACGTTCGAGCCCAAGACGGACTGGACAGACCAGTTCTCCCCCGGGGGCGAGATTCGCGACTATTGGCAGGCCGTGGCCCGCAAGTACGACGTCTACCGGTACGCCAAGCTGCGTCGCAAGGTCGAGGGGACGACGTGGGAGAAGGACGAGGGCGTGTGGACGATTACGGTGCGAAACCTCGAGACGGGCGAGGTGACCGAGACAAAGGCAGAGTTCGTCCTGTCGTCGATTGGCCGCTTCAATGCCTGGAAGCTGCCCGACTACCCCGGCATCTCCGAGTATAAGGGCCTCGTTCGCCATGCGTCCAACTGGGATCCCGAGTTCGACCCCAAGGGGAAGAAGGTGGCCGTCATTGGCAACGGCGCGAGCGGCATCCAAGTTGTCGCGAACCTGCAGCCCATCGTCGAGAGACTTGACCACTACGCGCGAAACAAGACGTGGATCGCCGCGTCCTGGGCCGGCGACGACCGAACCTTTGAGCCGCAGCCCTACTCGGAGGAGCAGAAGCGACAATGGGCCGAAGACCCCAAGGCCTACTTGCAGTTCCGCAAGACTCTCGAGGACAAGTACTGGCGGCGGTTCGGCACTTTTTTCCGGCACAACGAGGAGAATGCGGCGCTGCGCGAGAAGTTTGTCGACATCATGAAGGAGCGGCTGGCCAAGAAGCCGGAGCTGCTCGAGCACATTGTGCCCGACTTTTCGCCCAACTGCCGTCGTCTCACGCCGGGGCCGGGATATCTGGAGGCCATCTCGGAGGACAACGTGGACTATGTGCGCACGCGGATCAGGAGGTTCACCGAGACGGGCATCGAGACCGAGGACGGCGTGCAGCGAGATGTCGACGCGGTGATTTGCGCGACGGGAGCAAACGTCGACATGATTCCTCGGTTCCCGATCCACGCAAACGGGACAGATCTTGAGACGGTCTGGGACAAAGAGTCTGGCCACGGATTCCCATACACCTACTTTGGCCTCGCGACGCCGGGCTTCCCCAACTTCCTCTTCGTCCACGGGCCCCAGGCCACGGGCGCATCAGGGACCGTCCCGCAGAGCGTCGAGACGCAGCTGACATACTACGCCAAGCTCCTGCGCAAGGCCTCCCGCGAAGGCATCAAGGCCATCGTGCCCTCGCAAAAGTCGGCCGACGACTTCACCGAGTTCTCGGACGCCTTCTTCGCCAAGACGGTGCTCACCGACAACTGCAGCTCGTGGTACAACGGCGGACAACCCGGCGGGAGGATCCACGGCCTCTGGCCCGGCAGCGCGGCTCACCTCACGGTGACGAGGCGAGATCCCAGGTGGGAGGACTGGGAGTACGAGTACCTCGACGACTCGGGCAACCGGTTCGCGTGGTACTTTGGCAACGGGTGGACGAGGCTCGAGTCAGAGCCCGAGTCGGACATGACTCCGTATCTCAAACTTCCCGAGGAAGTCGATCTGAGGAACTTGCACGAAGAGTGGTGGGTCGTTCCGTAGGGGGGGTAGAAAGTAGCCTAAATTCCAACCATGATTGCAGACTCGAACATGTCTGAAAAATAGTACGAGAACCACTTTGTGTCATAGTGTTTAGGTGATCCCTGCTGAATTGGCAAGGGATGTTCATCTTTTGCCTCGACAATTTGCACGTCATCTGCGTCCAGTCTCGCGACACTGCCGTTGTGACGGCTGCTACCCACGTTGCGGCAGGGATTTTGCATGCGTCTCATCGGCTCCGGATGCGGATCCTTGCCTTGGCGGGACACTAAGCCTCGTGCTTTTCTACGCGAGCCACGCGCTGGACAAAGTGAGAGGAGTCTTCAGCTGGTTATCTGTGCTGTTCCGGTTCGCATGGTGCGCCAACAGAGTTGAGCTTCGCATGAGCTACGGACTAGACGGACAACATGATCTCTGGATCGAAACAGAGACCGTGCTTTGTGGTTCTAGATTGCAAACGCAATTGTCCAACGGCAGTGCGTTTGCGCTACAGGAACGGTGTGCCGGGGGTATAGACTGTTCGGTGTAAGAGCCTCCCGGCCTGCCATTGCGTGCTCGCTGCCACTTTGAAGGAGACGTCGCAGGGACCAGACTCAACATGTGTGTGAAGCAGTGACCAGGCGACGGTATATAAAGGTATAAACGCCCTTCTGCATGCGACCTGCAGATGCCAAGCACCTTGTGATCTCAGATCTGAAGCTGTCGACCATTGTTCTAAACCAGACCTTGGGAATTTTTCTTTGCGCATCCCTCAAAGAACATTGAAGCAAAATTTGCAATGGCGGTCTCATCTCGACACAACGAGAGCGAGGTCGAGCCTCCCAAGGATCAGCAGCATCCTGGTAAGCCGGTTCGGGGACGTTGTGATTCAACCCAAACTAACACCTCGCAGTGAGATGGTACCGCTCGACCTTTTACAACATCACCATCCTTGGCCTGTGCAACTTTTCCGCCCCGGGCATCTGGGTCGCCATGAACTCGCTGGGCGCGGGCGGTGCAGAGTCTCCCCATCTAGTCAACGCCGCCAACGCACTCACCTTTTGTCTCATGGTTCTGTCCTGCTGGTTCGGTAGTGTCATGGTCCATTACATTGGCATCAAGGGAACCCTGGTTTTTGGAACGTAAGCCACCTCCCGCTCATGAAATCCCCCTTGCAGAAATCTCACAAGCGACAGAATCGGATATGCCCCTTTCGCCGCTGGTCTCTACACAAACAACCGCTACGGAACCGAGTGGCTCGTCCTCTTCGGCGCCGCCCTCTGCGGCATCTCCGCTGGCGTCTTTTGGATGGCCGAGGCCGCCATCGCCATTGCCTACCCCGAGCCGTGGAACCGAGGTCGATCTCTCGGCTATTGGCTGACCTATCGTCTCGGTGGCCAGATCCTCGGAGGTGCCATCAACCTGGCCCTCAATGTCGACGACAACAAGGCCGGAAAGGTCTCATACACCGTCTTTGAGATCTTCATCGCCATCCAAGCTGCCGGTCCCTTGGTGGCTCTGCTGCTGAACAAGCCCGAGGACGTTGAGCGCAAGGATGGCAAGAAGGTTGAGCTTGCCATTGCTCATAACCCCTGGTATGAGATCAAGAAGACGACATCGTTGTTCTTTACGAAGAAGTTCCTTCTCGTGCTCTTCTTCATCGGACAAGCTGTCTTTGCTGAGGCTGTCTTCTTTACCTATCTGTCGGGTGAGTACTTTGACCGACATTGACTGTTCTTTGCTAATGACGTTCAGAGTGGTTTACTGTCCGTTCTCGCGCTCTGGGATCCTTCTTGTCTGGTGTTATTGCCGTCTCTTGCGGCAACATTCTGGGTGTAAGCACTCATGAATCAGTAGCCCCTTTTCCGTTCATCATACTAATCATCATTTAGGCCTGGCTTGATCGAACCAAAATTGACCTAAAGACCCGAGCCCGAGGCGCATTCTGGACCATTGTCACTCTCCAGGGAGCTTGGTGGACTTGGGCAACCGTCAACGTCTCCAAGTACCACAAGTCCAACCCCACCTACGACTGGACCGACTCTGGCTTTGGCTCTGCTTTCGGCGTCTTCATCTTCCTCAACATTGGCTTCCAGCTTAACTACCTCTTCCTGTAAGTTGCACCCATCCACCCACCCAAGAAATCCCAACCTAACCAATGATAGCTACTTCATCATCCACAACCTCGCCCAGAACCAGGACGAAGTCATCCGCTACTCCGCCCTCCTTCGTGCCGCCGAGTCTGGCTGGCAAGCCATCAGCTACGGCCTGACCTCGGTCACCGTCTTCGCCACTATTGGTGGCGTCTACCTCAACTTTGCGCTGTACGCCGTCGCCATCATCCCGGCCTGGTTGGTCATTCGCCAGTTTGGCACCTCGGCTGTCGCGGGCGAGGAGGCTGGCAGCCAGAACGATGTGTCCAACTCGGGCGAGGAGACGGAGCAGGTGCAGGTTACTGAGATTACAAAGTCGTAAATCGGTCAACTGGTTCAATAGAGAGTATAGTATATAGTATAGACTGTGTCCTGGTCAGGCCTCTGGGCTTGGCTTGGTCGCCAATAGATAAACTTGGGATGAACAACAGGAACCACTTTCGTCACTTGAACTTATGCAATTGCCCAGGCGGAGAATTAGATTAATAGCTAGTTACATACCTAGCCTAAGATTCACGCACCCATTTAGTCTTGGTATCGCACGTGGGAGCTTCTTTATTTCCCCGGGACGAGGCTATTCCACGATCCGGCCTCTCGGAGACCTCACGTCAACCTTGACAAGCCTACCGACGCAAGCTCGCGCCGCATTACCCAGATAGAGAAAGGATTCCGAGCCTTATCAGTGACTAAGATCGAGGCTAAACACTAGCTCACCTTTGTCAGAACATGTCGCGGGCTTCGACACGCGTGTTTGCGCATTTTGCAACTCACGTCAAGTATTGCGCAATCCGTCCTCCCCAACGCACATGGCACAACATCTCCAACGCCCTATCGCTTGCGATGCCGGTTGCGCACTTGAAATGCCGAGATCCACCGGAGAAACGTGCTACAGAACGTTTCCCCTCACTTGATCCCACTTGGGGAATCAAATGAGATGGGAGGGAGAGTGTATCATCAGCACGAGAATCACGCAATCTTCCAGAGCCGGTCCAGTGCCGACATCGCGGCTTAGTCAGGGGATTGAGTTCATAAAGATTACAATATCACATCAACCTCATTGCGAAATCTACATACTCAATTGAATTTAGCAGCATACTGACAAGTCCAACCATGGCGTCAAACGATAAGAGCCCCCGGGCCAAGAAGAACCTGATTGTCAATGCCTTTGTCATGATGAGTAAGATGCGCTGATACTGAGACTCAAAGAGCATACTGATCGGTCTCTGTACGATAGCAAGCGGGCATCAGTCCCCGGGCTTGTGGCGACATCCTGACGACGAATCCCACCGTTTCAAGGACATTGAACACTGGGTTGAGCTCGCGAAGCTCCTTGAAGATGCCAAGTTCCATGGAATCTTCATTGCCGACGTTCTTGGTGAGCGAAACCCGGCACCGTCTTGGGTATGCCAAGTCTGACTTGCTTCTAGGGGGCTATGATGTGTATAGGAAGTCACTCGACCCTGCCGTCATCTCGGGCGCCCAATGGCCCCTGACCGAGCCTCTGGTTGCTGTGCCTGCCATGGCCGCGGCAACCAAGAACATTGGCTTTGGAGTGACTGTCTCGACGACTTACGAGCAGCCGTATCACTTGGCCAGACGACTTTCGACCGTTGACCATTTGACCAAGGGGAGGTATGTTGAAAACCAGCCCCATGAGACACATGCTAATCGTGTGATAGATTTGCTTGGAATGTAGGCATCTCATGCCGTCAAAGTCTACGAGAAAGCTAACTGACTCGGTGCGTAGATCGTCACCGGTTACCTGAACTCAGCAGCCAAGAACCTCGGGCACACCGAGCAACTCAACGTAAGAAACCCACCGGCCGTCACTTCGCTCCCTAACACCCCATAGCACGACGACCGCTACGCCCAGGCGGAAGAGTACCTAAAGGTCATCTACAAGCTCCTCCAATCCTCCTGGCGCGACGACGCCGTCCAACTCGACCGCGAAAAGGGAATCTACACCTCCCCCGACCTGGTCCGCCAAATCAACCACCAAGGAAAATACTTCACCGTCCCCGGCCCCCACGTCGTCGACCCCAGTCCCCAGCGCACTCCCCTCCTCTTCCAAGCGGGAGCCTCGCGAGCCGGAAAGGCGTTTGCGGCTCAGCACGCCGAAGCCATCTTCACGTCGGCCCACGCGCCGTCCGTGTGCAAGAAGAACATTTCCGAGATTCGCCAGCTTGCCAAGGATAGCTTCGGTAGGGATCCCGCCAACATCAAGGTGCTCGCGTTGGTTACGCCTATTTTGGGCAAGACCGAGGAGGAGGCGTTGGCCAAGTACAACGACTACAAGCAGTATGCGTCGCTGGAGGGTGCGCTGGCTTTGTTTGGTGGGTGGACGGGTATTGATCTTGATCAATACGGTGATGATGAGGAGCTGAGACAAGTCGAGAGCAACGCCGTTCGGTGAGTCCAACACGGAGAACTTTAAAGTCGCCGTTCAACCGATTAACCAGCCGCAGATCAACTGTAGAGGGCTACGCCAAGTTCTCTCCCGCCAACTCCAAATGGACCAAGCACACTGTCGCCGAGCACGTCAGCCTAGGCGGCAACGGGCCCTTGTTGGTCGGCACGCCAGCCCAAGTAGCCGACGGCCTCGAAGAATGGATTCGTGAGGCCGACGTCGATGGCTTCAACTTTGTACGAAACATGTTCCCACCCACATGTAGCACTCTCGCTGACAAGTCTAGGCATACGCGCTGTGGCCCCAGTCCTTCAAGGACATCATCGACCTCTTACTTCCCGAGCTTCGCAAGAGGGGCTTATTCTGGGACGACTACGCTGTTCCTGGCGGGACATACCGGGAGAACTTTTACGGCAAGGAGGGAGTCAAGTACCCTCTCGAGGAGCACATCGCTGCAAAGTACAGGTGGGCTGCTGGTGTCGATGCGAAGGATGCCTCTATTCCGGAGTAGATGGTCATATCCAAGCAAGAGCAAATCAAACCCAGTGCTATTCATGTGACATGAGAATTTCATATTTTTTTTATGTTCTTAACATCTCTCATATAATGTCTCAATACTTTTCCTTGTACATATTATAATCCTCGTAAAACCCCGTCCACATCATCCGATCAGCGCACCTCGGCTTATCCTCCGTCTCAACATCATCATCCGGACACGCCGGCATGACACTCTCCCGCTTCTTCTGCGAATGCTTCTTCCACGGCTTCGGCAACGGCCAATCGCTAAAGCGGCGCACCAGCACCGCCCGCGATGTTTCCTCCACGGGGCTCCACTCGGCATCAACAATCGGATCCAGATACTTGGAGTGGTTGGTCGCGCGGAACTCCCCCGTCAAGAGCGCGAGTCTACGCTGCGGAAGGACCATGGCCGAGTCGCGGAGCATGTGGTTGATGACCGTCATGTCAAAGTGGCCTGACAAGATGACCTCGTTGATGATTTTTTGGTAACCCGTCTCGTCGGGCTCGGGGAGCATTACCTGCGAGCCTAGGACTTGCTTCGCGATTTCCGTGTCAGCTTCCTTGAGCCTGTATACACGCGGCACGGCAATGAGCAATCAAGGGCTGAGGAAGTAGTGGCCCATACTATTTAGGCCGAGGGCGTCCGAGTCAAAAGTCATCACGCACGTCCATTCCGTGAGGGTAAAGGCGTGTGGAACTTGGTGAGGCTGGCTTTCCAAGTTGAGTCGCCCTCGTTTGTAGAGATGGCGTCGAAAGGGCGTAAGTTGAGCTCTGGGCCGTTTTTTTTTTTTCTTTTTTTTTTTCACGGATTTAGCAATTGCCTTTGCTTCTTTGGATAGGTATGTTTCTATGAATCGATGTCAGCCGTCTGAGACAAGTCGATGAGCTGGAAATAGCTGGAACATACCTTTCGACCATTCGGTCGGATGAATCAGCACCTGATCATAATCGTTTCAAAAGGTCGGAATTAATTATCTGGGGAGTATCAGCCCTCTCCTCGCTTTCTCCTGCTCGAGGTAGTCCCGACTTGTCGCATATTGCGCGCATGCGAATCTCGGTTTGAGCTGCTCCGTCGTCCAATAAGGCTCCTATTCGAGAGGAAAGATTTCCGTCTTATGCTTACGATTCGACGATGAAGAAAATGGCGTCGCGTGATCTCGTCGCGTCACAAATAGCTGTGCAGAGATGAGCAGCACCGCAATCACGCCACATCCGACAATGACACGAAAGAGGCGCGAGGGAGTTTTGAGCTGCATCTTGATGGATGTCTTTGTTCACCGATGATGGGTTCTCGAATCCAGGGCGTCTTGGTAAATAGCGTAAACTGTGGTGTTGTTTCGTCTCATGGTCATGATTTCATCTGGCCAAGAAAATAAGAAATAACAAAGACGGTGAGGACTGAGCAGGATCGTATCTGAATATTTAGCCCAAAGTCACCCTTTTCGGTTACGGATTTGAAACGACTCATGAGCTCGTATTCATTGGAGGCCAATCGTCGTAAGAAGCTAGGTCGGGGCTTCAGAATAAGCTTGGCTGCGAGATGTTCTTCTTCCCTTTTTGTCTTGGTTGGGTTTGAGGAACGCATCAGTAACGTAGCCATACACTAATTAGGTACCTATTTGTAACCGGCTCTTCAAAATAACCCGCAGAGAAAGGAGAGTTCGCCAAGGAACGACGAGGGTGTGCTGTAGACTCTCTTCGGCCTCCGCTACAAGGAGGCGCTGCGATGGCCTCCATCTTTGCGGAATAGACAGCGAGGGCCCGAGGAGTTTCACGGCGTGGAAAAAGCGTCTCAAATATTGGTTTCCAGAGGCTGAATTTATGCCCAAAGGCAATCGATGAAGTGGTAATGCAAAATATAAGGGTGCTACTTGATGCAGCCTCATTACCACCAAATATGTCTCAAACATCGTAACATCCATTGCGTCCGTTATTCCAGGCTAGAATTTGTCTATAGATGGAGGAAAGTTTTGCTAATGATTCCAGATAGCCTACTCGTTCATTCAAACTGTCGAGCAAATGGCGACGTCGGCGTGAACAGCTTCATGCCTGCCTCAGCGGCAGCCAACGTCTCTGCGTCATAAGGCTTGCCCCAAGCTCTCAACTGATTCTGATGTACCCAAGTCATTTCATCGCCCACTTCAGGCCAGTCACTAGCCTTGATGCTCGTACAACCTTGCCTTTGAGGTTGGACCGGTGGGCTAAGTAGATCCTTTTCCCGAAAGATGTGGAACATGCTCTGAGCTTCGTACGGGTCCCAGCGCGGACGATTCTGCCGTGTCCCTCTGATGGGCAAAGGGCAGGGTGGTCTCTCGTCCGAGGTGGAAAGGAGGAATGAGAATAGAGAATCCACTTGTTCCTCTGTGGGTGGATAGAGGGTGCGAGGGCCATCAAAGTATGCTCCGTGAATCCAAACACAATTACACTAGAGGCGCAGCGGTCAGTGTGCAGGCAGATACGTACGGGGTGAGTTAACATACCTCGCGGTCAGTTTCCCCTCGTTCAAACCAAACCACGCCGCCAAATATTCGACCCTCAGCCCAGTAACCAGCAACGTCGGCAGCACCCCTGGGATACCGGTCGAAAGCGCGATACCGATGATGCACAAATATTGTAGCTGGTGGCTTGTAATGCCTTCGCGGGGTCTGATCTTTGGGCTCCCGACTGACCATGTCCAGCCAGGCTTGGTGTACTTCATGCTTGTGGGCGCCGTCGTCCAGCTCATAGAGGTAAGAGGCTATTTGGTGGCAGGCGATCACGACTAACTCGACAAGCCGTACATTGCATTCTCTTGAACCTGGTGCTGTCTGTTGAAACGCCTGTAAAAGCTTGGGAGTGTTAGTTAGAGGGAGCTAAAAGCTAGTGAGATAAGCAGTGAGGCACCATTCTTACTTGCAGTTCGTAACGAAGCTCCAAAGGATCGAAGCGAGCTCTGAACCCACGAGCTTTCTCCAGAAAGCCATCGCAGATGCTCTGGTGGCCAAGCACAAAGACGGGATGGTCGCGCATGTAATGGAAACCGTCTCTCGCGACTTCTTCGGTTGGTAAGCCATCAAGAATCTGCGCGAACGTGGACTCTGCAACGTCTGTGGATAAAATGTTGCCGAGGGCGTTGATGAGAATAGACCTGTGCTCTCCATCCAGCTCATTGATGTTCGATACGCTCGGTGGAGAGTTCGCAGACGCCATTGTGGAGGGTAAGGTAGGTAGATCGAAGTTGGATGAGGCAAAGACGGATGCTGGACGAAGTCCTGGGCGAGCATCAGCTCATGCCTAGAAGAGTAGGTCGAGGAATCTCGGAACGACGACATATTGACGAGTCGCCGCTAACCTAACCGCGCGCATGCTCGAAGGAATACATACCCAGGTGCCTAAGGTAGGTATACGCAAGCCTCGGCCTGGCCCTGTTTCTGGCCTGAAACATCAGGTTGGTTGCGTTATGAAAGTCACAAGGTGGCTATTATTGTACCCCTAGCCATCACTCGAAACAGGGCTGCTCTTATAACGTACAAGTAGCGGATAACAAGCCAGTCTGATTGGAAACATTGATGTCTATATAAGTAGCCAATTTCTTTTCAACTTCAGATAAATCAAAACATCATTCCCAGAGTTCATCGCCCCTCACAAGTTACCATCTGACCATTACGGTCCACGGATTACGGCCTCGAGTCCTCCGTTATTCGACTGCTTTGATTTTCCATCTCATTTAGTGTTCCTATCTCCAGACTTCTGTCGATCGACAATCCTAGTTTTGGCAAAATGGTCTTCCGACTTCCCCTTTTCACCACGGCAAATGGTCTTTCTCTGCTCTCTGTGAGCGAAGAAAACCCAGAACCGAGGACAGCGTCACAGGTTGTTTGACAGCGCTGCCTGAAAACACCTGGACTTTCACAAACGTGAGCTTCAAATAGAAAAATATGTCCTACGATGATAGTAGCTTGCTAATGTGACTCATAGTTGGCCTCTGCTGCCAACATCGGTATTGAAATTCTAGAGTCGGAGAGTGGGAAAGCAACTCTAATAAGTTTGGGGTGCTCCGTCGTACGAGACTGGCACAATCTTGGCAGACATCGTTTTAGAGGAGATGTCAACCGGATGTCCGAATACGTTGATCACTTCCTAGCGTCTCTGAGGGCCGACTTCCCACACATTGTTGTGAGAAGGATTGACAACCCTGATATCATGGCTCAAACCAGGCGATCGGACTCATCGAATGGGAACGGATGGGACGGAGATTTATTCAACTATCGACTCAAGTTGGCTACTGGCATCTATTATAATCGATCCGTGAGTTTCAAAGCACATATCCAGACAAGAAGTCATATTAACAATCTCTGCTACCTAGCGAGTGGCCGACATGGTCCACGCTACTACAACTATGTGGAATTTCAAAGATGCCACAACTCGCGATGATCGGAAGGCATATGCCAAATGGCTATAACGGCACAAGCATTTCCAATTTCTTGTTCGCCGTCGGCACTGCGCATGAGCTGTGCCATTCCTTTGTTGGCTATCTTGCCAAAAACATTCAAGAATTGTAGTCTTTTACTCCTCCGGATGTCACTCACCTCAACCATGGCACAGTAGATGCAGAAGGCGAAGCCCTCCATGGCGAATCCGGACGCTGGTTTGAGAACAGGCTTTTTGGTGGATCCTTCGAGTGTTACCACGACAGAGAGGACGATATTGGGCAGGTATGTTTCACTATCGGTGTTAATACCTGGAATGCAGGATGTCTTACTATTTGAGTAGGTTGGGATGCCGCATGTCCTTGACTCAAACGGGGTCGCCTGGTTGATCGATCCCAAAGTCATTGATGGTTTTGTAAAACGCCCACGAGGTAAGAACAAGCCTGAACCCCAAGAGTAGGAATTACACTGACATTGGTTCGATCTAGAGTTTAGGTTCCCATTGAGGCGAAAGGGTGGCGGAATCGACCGTCATGAAACAGCCCGGCGTGGGCTTGTCAGTCTGGGGCGTACCGATGCCGCCCGGACAGCGCCACCTGAGACCCGACCAAACTACATGAGGGCACACCGTGAAGGGCCTGCATTGATTTACAATATCAGCAGGCGAGACCTTGAGGATATCCCAACTACGCCGAGACTCCTTCGAAGTTCTCCAGTTCGCGTTCGCTGAGGCTTTACCGATGGAATATGATTGATAGGTCGCTGGATTCGATCAGGATTGTCCTTTCATTGCATTTCTTTTGTGCTCAGTTAACTATCTGTTTGATTTGTGCTCGGAATTTCACTTGCAATTTATCTACCTATTTATAACGAACCAAGCATTAGGGTAACCGTCCCAACAGCCCGAACGCAAAACAACAATAGACCTGAAGAGGCTGGCCGTTATCCCCGTAGTACATATACCATCAGACCTGGGATCCTTTCAACCTGGGCCGCTTGATTCTCCATGAGTCCGACAAAACCACGCTGCAAAAAAAAAAAAACTAAGGTGACATGCTATACTTGCTCTTCATGCGCCACGTCGGGCCAAACTTGTAGAGAATGAACGGAAAGAGAGCCATGACCGCGGAGATGATGCCAAAAATGCTAAACGTCCACTTTCCGTTGAGGTCAGTAATCATGTCGAGAATGAAGATGGGGACGATGCCAGCGCAAACAAGGCGGAAACATGCTGCGGCAGTAAGGGCCGAGAGCGTCCCGGCAGGAGGGTAGGCGTCGAAGAGGTAAGAGATGAACGAAATGAGCACCATTGAATTCCCCCAGACGTACACGGCCGTGCCAAAGATGGGGGCCAAGTAGTGAATTTTGGGGTCGGCCGTGAAGCCGACCCAGAAGAGGGAGGCGGCAGCCAAGACGGACCCAAACATGGCAGGGATGAGGCGGTTCTCGATGAAGCCCATACTGTTGTTCCCCTTCTTGGAGGAGAGCGCCTCGATCAAGCAAGATGACACCACGGCCAACACGACTCCGCCAAAGGCAGAAAAGAAGGCGAGACCGGCCTGCTTGACGTTGAAGCCGTATGCTGCGCCCAATGCAGCCGGCACGGAGATGAACCACTGGAACACCACGGCAAAGTTGAGTCCGAGGTAGAGGGAGATGATGATGACCAGAGGCTCGGTGACGAGCATCTTGAGGGGGGTGAAGAAAGTGATGTGGGCCATTTCGGGGAAGGTGACTCCGCTTTGTGCGCAAGCCAACTTGATGTCGCTCTTGTTATATCGAATTCGGGTCCTCAAGATCTCTCGGTTGTATGTTTCGGGCATGGCAGAACCGAACGCCATGGCAACAGTCGCAAAGAAGAGTGTCACCCAGGACAACCAAGCTGGACCTTTGGCTGAGAAGACGAATCCGCCAATGATAGGGCCTATACCGCATATGTCAGCGTTGTTTTGATAGAATAATTCCCCAGAAAAACGTACCGAAAGCCGCTCCCCAGAACGATGCCACCGTCAGGAAGGAGTAATAAGTCACCGTCTTGTGAGCGGACCAAACGTCGGCGAAGGTTCCTTCGATCAAGACCAGACACGGGCCACCGAAAAAACCAGCGAGAAAGCGAAAAGCAAGCAACGTCGAAATGTTAGGGGCCACGCCAATGACAACCACGCAGAGACTAAAGAGCGGGAGACTGGCAAGATAGACTGGCCGCCTTCCATATCTTTCCGAGAGGTGCGGCGTGTAGATGGGGGCGAAGGCGACGCCGAAGAAGGGAATTGTGAATCCGAGGAGAGCAGTGTGCATTGAAACGCCATAGGCGTCTGGGATGGCTGTGATGGCGGCCGTGTATGTGGTCGTTCCGTATACGCTGCATGTGTAAGTCGTTCGCGTTTGTCGTGCTGATGACGAGATGGGACTTACACAACGAATGCAAAGGAAAACGCAACGGCTGATACGTAGAGTTTCTTGAGGAACGACCAACTCATAGGACTATCCGGATCGGTGGGCGACAAGTTGTGTCCCGAGGACCCGGGCTCGGCCTTGAGGCATGGTGCGGTTTCGTCTTGGCTGTTTGTGGTATGCATGGTGTTTATTGAGAAGATGAAGAGAAAGTGAAGGAAGAAGTGATAGAGGAGTTTGTATAGCGAAGTCTTTGTTATGGCAACAATATGAGATGGGGGCAACTGCTTGAGCTTTATATCGTCGAGTTTGCATGTCGGCCGCCTGGTATTCTCGTATAATTTCCCCTGGACGCGACAACTTCATGGGGCAGTGTAGTGAAACCGGGCGGTGATCAAGGGGATCGCCAATGTTTCCATCGTTATTACCTCGCAGCTAATGCAAAGTGACGAGAGAGGTCAAGATGGCAGTGTTCCTAACTCGCGTCAATTCGCACTAATTCAGCCACAGCATGTGTGAGGTATTCAAATGTGTGTGGAATCACGAGTTAAATGAGCGGTGCGATCGTCCTTGGTTTCAGCTACGGCATGTCAGCACCAAACTAAGCAGCCATTGGATGGATGATTCCACACCAGGAGGCATTGCGCCCGTTAACAAAATGGCATCGTTAATTGGCCGCAGGGCTTGATTCCAAATGACTAGCCCTGTTCGGACCAGCGGCACGCCCCTGTTCGAATACATCTCCGGGGCCTCACTACCGGTGCCTCACTCCCGTCGGAAGGCTTTCCGGCCGACTCTGGGCGGGCAATGGCTCTGCCGTACCTATTCTAAGACGGCCCTCGGGCGGCTTCTTACTATTAGGTGGTTAGAATACCCTCCCTCCATTCAATGCCCATTCACTCCCGTTGACGCTCAACTCATCACTCCACCACCACCGAGGCTCTGAGCGACCACGTGAAATTCAAAGGACGGCCCAAGACCCCCATGCAAAGCGTGCCAGTCAAGACGAAAGCCATTCAAAACTCTTCGCTGCTCCCAAGCATGATCGAGTATCGATTCATTATAGCCATGTTCGGAGTAGTAAGCGTTACTATGAACTCATCTATTCACCAAAAAAACTGCAGGGGCATGCCGTTGTCTAGGCCGCCATACGCTCAACACGACGTTGTAAGACCTTTACCAAATCTATCCCAACCTCAGTAGCCTCATCCAAG
The DNA here is from genome assembly GCA_911649645.1 of Thelonectria discophora. Lineage (NCBI taxonomy): Eukaryota > Fungi > Ascomycota > Sordariomycetes > Hypocreales > Nectriaceae > Thelonectria > Thelonectria discophora. The sequence continues at coordinate 4,737,501 of CAJVRK010000012.1, forward strand.
TTCTCTTCCGGCAAGCCCAGCAGATCATTCTGCGCCTTTGCCGAAAGATCATTCGGATCTTCCCGGTAGAATGCCCTCGCGTACAGCAGCTTTCCAAATCCAGCCATATTACCGCCTTTAACCTGTGCCAGCCCATCCTCGTACCGCTTCTTGGTCGACTCGTGCGTGACGGTCCAGTCGGCGTCAGAGGTGCCCGTGACGCGCTTGACGCTCTCGAAGATGTCGTTTTGGCTAACCACGAAGCTCTTAAGGTACACGCCCTTGTTGAGGAAGCTTGAAAGGGTGAGGCTCTTGTCGTTTTCGTCGTCGGGGAGCTCCTTGAGGCTCAGAACTTTGGCCACGGCTCGGCCAACCTGGGACAAGGTGGACGTCGAGTTCTTGGTGTTGCCGTCGTCGTAGATTGTGAGGGAACGCTTGTCAAAGTCGAACCCAAAGCGCGCCTCGCCACCCGCCAGGCTGTAATCGTACCAAAACCCGCAACACACCGTGATCCACTGCATGCCGAGCCTCTCGATCTCGTCCCTGTTGGCCTTGGCGACCGGCCCCAGCAGCGTGTCCTCGCCAATCGCAGTGTTGTCAATGTCGCCGGCGTAGCCGTTGGGCATGACGTAGGGAACGCCAGCCTTGGCAGCCGCCTGGACGAGCTTGCTGTGCGTGTCCCGGGGTGCGGTGGGAGCCATGGTGATGATGAAGAACTGCTGGTCCTTGAGGGCGGCTACGATGCTGGCCTGGTCGTTGTAGTCGACTGGGGCGACCAGTACGCCCGCGGGGAGTTTGTTGCTGCTGTCTTTGCGGGTGAGGGCCTTGACGGAGTGTTTGCCGGTTTGGAGGAGGGCAGCCGTGATGTGCGATCCGATGGTGCCTCCGGCCTGCGGATGAGGTGTTATTGACTTGGACCTTGAGTACATCATGCGATGTTGGTAGAAATATGCTTACCCCGACAATGGCGACTCTCTCGATGGCGTTTTTGAAGCCGGCGGGCTGGTTTCTGGCGTATCTCAGCATTTTGGCTCTTGATGATGGTCGAAAGGGTCTGTCAAGTTTGTTCCTCTATGGTAGGAAATCTGTCCCTTTATACATTTCAGTCTCGGTCTCGATTTTCTCTCCATCTCGGCTTATTCGCGTCTGAGCAGGGTTAGAAATTCCGACCCATCATTCCCCATCCCGTGTATCATCTGGCCAGATCCTCATTTTCGATTCGCCCAGTGAGAGTTGACTGCCAATATCGTGGGAGGCGGGTCGCGCTCTCGGCCGCAGCAGCCGCAGCAGCCGCAATAGCCGCAATAGCCAAGCTCAGCCTAAGTCCCCAAACAATAAGGCAAACACTAAGACAGACACTGTCTGATGGGCGCTGGCCAAGTCCGCAGCTGCCGCAACAGCCGCGGTTGCCGTACCGCACCACTAATGATTATTCAGCGACAGACCAAGGGAAGAGCGAGCTCCGAGCATGTCTCCCACCACGTCCGAAATGAGGAAGATGGAAACCCCGAGTACAACTTAAATCGCCGCCAAGTAGAGTCAATCAATGTCCAGCCCCCGTGCACTGCAACTAGATATCAGGACCAAACATGGATAGATATGGCTCAACGAGGAACTGCCTCCAGTCCACCCCCCAGTCCATGTCCAGTACAGCGGCATCAGCCTCCGGATCCGCCTGTGTCTGGGAAGACTGATATCCCGCCTCGACAGCTTCCAGCTGGGTAAGCTCCCTCCTCTTCTTCGCTGTGTGCATGCTGAGCAGACGGCGCGCCATGGAAAATGCCTCGCGCGTCGGTCCCGTGTCGGCAGCTTTCACGAGATTCGCCAAGCCCTCAAAGGCAGAGGCCACGTGAGCCGAGGCGGCCGGCGTGTCCATGGCTAACAGCACGCAGGTATACTGAAAGACGCTGCCGATGACGTTCCAGAACAGGCGGCCTTGGTTGGCCAGCTGCTGGGCCGCGTCCACGGCCGCATTGCCAAGGTCGATGACGAGCTGGATGATGTCGTCGGATATGCCCAACTTGAGCTGGTAGATGCGTCGATAGAAGCAAAACGCGAGGTCCGCCTTGGTCACCACCAGGAACGGATGGGTGACTTGGAGCTTCTCCAATGCTTTGAGACGCTCAAATAGCTCTTCTCGAGGAGTCAGAGGCTGACATTCGAGATGGAACGGGGAGTTGGGCGTCGGGATGATCTGGACTATCCGCAAAAACTGGTCGGCAACGGACCCCGACGTCCGCATGATGGCCTGGCAAGTCACGGCCCGGAACCGTACGGCCGAACGATCGTACTCGTAGGATAGCAAGTTATGCCCGGCCCACGAGATCCAGAATATCCGCCTCAGCCGGTCTGCATCGTGTCCCACGGCAGGGGCGCCGACGGATGCCATCTTCTTAATGTTCTCTTCCTCGTGTAGCCCTACCGCTTCGCACAAGTGCATTATGGTGCACGACGCGATCCAGGCGTTGTTGGGGCGGCTCGTGGCTCGTAGGTAAAACACTCGCATGGCCCACGCAACGATGTGGTCGATGCCCAGCATGCTCATGGAAGCCGGATCGTCAAGGATGGCTTTTGCATACTGCACCAGGTCAGACTCGCGTGGGTGTCTGTTTGGGGATAGAAACGATCCAAGAGCGGCCACGCCAGCGGCCACGGCGCCAAAGGTGATATTGGTCCTGTTGGAGCCGTGGTAGTAGTCCCGGCATCGCTCAGCGTAGAGTCTCGGATCCAGCAAGTCGCCGATGGGTGCCAGTGCCGAAAAGTACACGTCCGATAAGAAGGCAAGGTCGTCCTCGGAGATGAGCGTGTCCAGCAAAACGTGGGTGTTGGAAGCCTCCTCGGGGCGGATGCCAAAGTTGTAGGCGAGAGAGTGCATCTTGGAAGGGCTGTCGGAGCCGAGAACGCTCCCAAGGATGTGCGGGAATGCCATGGCCGCCGACGCCCCGGCGTATCTAGACTTGTGCTCGTCGAAGATGCCGGCGGGCGTGGTGGGAGCCGTAGATGAGCCATTGGCTTCGCGGGTACTTTGCTCTACTTGAGACGGATTGCTGGGACTCTGTGATGTAGCGGCAGCCCGGCTTGTCATGATACTTCCATGGCTGTCCTCCTCGAGGCCGACGCGCTTGGCCGGGGGAGCATCTCCACCGCTGCCAGTAGTGCTATTGGTGTCGTAGCTGCAGTTGTATTCATACGTGGTACAAGGGCCGCAAGGGTACTCGGCATCGCATTTCCGCTTGCGATGGTGGCAAGGGATGCATGCCTTTCTCACACGCCTGCGCTTGAGCATTGTTGTCGAAATGTCTGGTGGACATGTAATTTTTGGCAGAGCCATGCCAGACGGAATAAGAGCTTTTCCGAGCTCAGTCGGAACGAATCGCTGCTTTAGCCTGAGCTGGACTGAGTTGGCCTTAGCCCCAGCTGGCGCAGAATGTAGACCATGTCAATGGATAGGTACCTGAACCTGGAGCCTCTGGATCTCTCTCTCCAATGAGCTCTCTTCAGTCAGGGCTCTCTCCAGTCAGTTCGCTCAAAACCTGACAGGAAGCTGCCCACCCTGAACGCTTTAACAGCTCGACTAGCATTGGATTCCAATGTTCGCACGTCGGTCTTCATTGGTGGCTGGGTGGTATACGTTCGAAAAAGGGAAATAAATTGGGCTTTTGATGGTGAAGCATACCTAGAAGGGCCCATAAATAGTAAAGCGGCACAAGTGTACGAGAAAGGTTTTCTGAAGGAGTTGCGTAGTTACTAGAGCATTCAATGAGCACCTCGGGGCTTTAGCGCGCTGATGAGCTACGGCTAACATCTGTTAGAAGGAAAATAGAAAGTACCTAGTTACCCGAGAGTGGAATAAAAAAAGTCGGGTTGCAAAATATATAGGGTAGGCGGCTTCCATGAGCCTGGTCGTGGGCCTGCCTACCTTTTCTCTCTTACATGCAACAAACACAATCATAATTCATTACCATAGCCACTCCTATGCCTAAACCACCCAAGCTAAAAAATGGCGATTTCAATGCCCTTAATCTTGGCCGCATGATCAATGTCATAGTTGGACGACCCCGAAGCCCACACCTCATCCAGCAGGTTAAACGTCACCTTGACGAGCTTGAACGAGTCGCGCCGCAGAAACGCCTGGCGCACCTCGATAAGAGTCCTCCGCCAATACGGATGCCGCTTCAACAGCTCGACCTCGAGGCTCGCCGTCACCAGGGGGTACATCATGCCGTTGTGGCACAGCAGATGCTCGTTTTGCGGCAGCTCGAACGACCGGTTGAGGGCGTCCATGGAAGCGATCAGCCGGCAGAGGACCAGCTCGCTCGCGGGCGCAGCTGCCTGTGCCGGAGTACTCGGGACGGCTTGTCCGCTTTGCCTCATCCGCGTGCGCCGTCGGACGTCGAGGATGCCGCTGTACCTCCAGCAGTCCCAGAGGTGACACTGCAGATACTCGCCAATCTCTCCAGGCCACGCCCACAGCCGGCTCTCGGTGAACTCGACATCGTTCTCGAGGATGCTCGCGAAGATGTCCAGCAGCGACCGCGGCAGGCCCGACACGACTTCGATGCCGTCGACGCGGCCGCCCTTTTGGCCGTCTTGCAGGTTTCGCATCAGCTTCCAGATGCCGACCGGAGGGCCTACGCGGCCGATGACCATGGACGGAATATCCATGACGCCCATGACTTCGAGGGAGTGCCGAATGGCCATGTTGTTGACGGGCGACGGGTCTGGAGAGATCAGGCGAGTGCGCAGGTGGTACGTATCGGCGATGAGGTCGATGTACTTTGACCACGGCTGTGCTTGTAGAAGCTGCGACGCCAGTCATTGTTGGTCATTGTGTCAAGTAAATGAACTTGTTGGTCCAGGGATGTAGTTATGCATGGATGAAACACCAAAAGGAAAAAAAGAAGATAACGTACACGTAACGTACACAGCAACAAGCCCGCACACAAAGTTGCGGCGTGCATGGACTCTTGCCGACTGGCTAGCTCGCGCCGAAACGTCTGCAGAGCCAAGTCGACGTGCTCCATGGAAGCCACCGACGGGACCTCTTCGCAGTCGTCGAAGTAGGCCTGGATGGCAGCCGAGACGGTGACGAGGGCGGGACTCTCGAGGGACATTTCCTGGAAGAAGGGCTGGATCCAACACTGCGTCTCCGTCGTGTAGAGACGGCGGAGGCCAGAGTTGAGGACTTGCAGCGGGGAAGAGTTCAAAGCGTTAACCAACGAGCAGAGACACAGCATGCGGGAGGCTGAGGCGCTCACATTTCGCAAAGAGCTGCCTTTCGACGCTGACGGCATCTCCCGGTGACGCCGACGACAGACCCGACTGGCTGGCCGAGTCGGAGCCGGCATAAGGGGACGACGAGGAGGCGACGGAGGCATCGGCGGCATCTTCCAGCGGGGCTACCGGCTTCGTGCGCCGGGAGGAGAGAGAGCTGTTCTCGCCAGCCGCAGCAGCCGCGAGGACGGCCACATCAGGCACTGACGCACCGGCGAAGCGTCCCCTGACGGCGATGCCATTCGTCCAGCGGAGCGGCGTAGCGTAGCCCTGGCACTGGATGCCTCGGCGTTCGCAAGCTGAGCAGCCGGGACGTGTCTCGTCGCACTTTCGCTTGCGTCTCTTGCAGTTGAGACACCCGCCTCGTGACCGGACCATGTCTCTTCTGCTCTCTCTCTCTCTCTCCTCTCCCGAAGCGGGGACGCCGAGAGGAGACGGGATCTGGTTCCTATCGTATCGGTATCGTCCCTGTGGTGATCGCTGCTGCCCGCTATGGGGATGGGTTCCTCTCTGGGGCCCTGGCTGGGGGGGGGAGAACTGGGAGTGGTTGGGACTGTTCGGGTGGAGATGGGTGAGGCGCGATCGAGGGATGGGAGATGGAGAAATGAGAAGTTGGGTTTGCGCGAACGGTGTACCGGGTCCCTATTATAACAGAATAGGAAGATAGAGCCGGGGCGCATCCAGGTGCTCCTTTGGGCATGGCGTCGACGGTGCTTATCACCACTAGAACTGCGCGGGAGGATTGCAGCAAGGGTTTTTTTCCCGCTCGACGGCCCAGGGGACCTTGGATTTTCGGGCGCAGGGGCTCGGGAGTAGGGGGTTTGACGAAAGCTTGAGCTTGAGAATGCGGGGGTTTTCAAGGAGGACGGCGATCCGAGTTTCGACCCTGCGAAGCCTGAAGCACCTTGCTTCACGCCCAAACCTCATTGGAGAGCCATCGAGGTGCCCCCGTTGAAGCCAAGCCTAGAATCGGGATAGTTGCCGACGATAGGTTGCTTGGCCTGCATCGTCAGTCGTCACCTTCAGGACTCAGGAGAGCGACGACTCGTGGGCTTTGACTTTCCGCACCACTCGCTTTCCCGTTGATCGATGCGACTTTATCCTTTCGTTTCTTCCTCTTCTTTTGCCCTTCCTGGAACGACCAGGGCAACACCCCCGACCAGCCGGAAGTCTGACCTCTCGCCCCGACCTTATCGCCCGTACTATGTGCGTGCTGCTTGGTCCAGTCGTCTCGGCAATTCACCTGCATCAACTCATGCCACCAGAGTACCAGACTTTAGTCGAGCCGTCGACGCATCGCAAGGAAGTCCATGGGACTAAAGGCCTGCGAGTATAATTATAGTCCGACGTCCCCTGTCTCTTCGCACTCCTCTCAGGGCAAAAAGTCAAAGTGTCGCCGCATCTAGGCCGAGACGCGTTTCTTTGCTGCATCTACCGGACATCCAATTTATTTAATCAACAAGCCCCCGCCAGTTCTTCAACCACCCCAGGGACTTTCTGAAAGCATCACCATCCTTCATCCTTCCTGCATAGTCCAAACGCAATCATGAAGGACGACATCACCATGGTTCCGGGAGAGGTCCGTATGATGGAACGCAAGTATCAGAAGCACTTATGGTTTACTGGGATGCATGACTGACGTTACTTGACAGATGATGATTCCACAGACGGAACCGCATTTGTCCTCTCCCCGACTCCCTCCTCAGACCCCAACGAGCCACTGGTGAGATTGAATGTATCGTCTTGAACCACCGCCGCAGAAACTAACCACGAAAATCAGAACTGGAAGCCATGGCGCAAATATCTCAATTTTGGCCTCACCCTGGCCGTGTCCATCGCTGCCTTCACCAACCTGTCCATCCAGACCATCTTCTGGCAGCAGATGACGACCGACCTTAACGTCTCTATCAACCAGCTGAGCAACGCCCAGTCCGCTCAGCTGGCCGGTCTGGCCATGGGCTGCATCTTCTTCATCCCGTTCACCGTCAAGTACGGTCGTCGATCGACCTACATCCTGTCCACTGCTCTCATGGCTGGCGTATCTTGGTGGACTTCGCGGATGACAGGATACGGCGAGTTGATTGCTACTGCGGTTATTACTGGGCTTTCCGGGGCTGTGAACGAGACTTCGGTCCAGATGACTGTGAGTGCCTCTATCAAAACCTCAGACATCGTTAGCTAAGAAGCTAGATTGCCGACCTCTTCTTCGTCCACCAACGCGCCACCGCAAACGCCTTCTACTTCACCGCCGTCATGATCGGATCCTTCCTCACCCCCATGGCTGCCGGATCTCAAGCCGCGGGCCAGGGCTGGCGCTGGTCCCAGTACACGCTCTCCATCTTCCTCAGCATCCTCAGCGTCCTGATGGTCTTCATCTTCGAGGAGACAAAGTACGTGCCCATGACCGTCAGCCGCGAGGAACCCACCGCCGCGCCCTCGGCCCCTGATGGGGATGATGATGAGAAGAAGACGAACGGCACGCAGGCCGTCACCGTCACCACCACCACCAGCCTCGAGCAGCCCCTGAACACGTGGCGCGAGAGACTCCGCTTCACCACCCCGACGCCCGAGTCGTTGTTCAAGCTGTTCATGATGCCTCTCCGCGTCATCACCCTCCCGCACGTCTTCTTCACGGCCCTGCAGTTCGCGTCGGGCGTGTGCTGGCTCGTCCTCTTCATGACCGTCATCTCCATCGTCTTCTCCATCCCGCCCTACAGCTTCGACACGGCCGGCATCGGGTACATGGCTCTGGGACCCTTTGTCGGCAACATCCTCGGCAGCATCTACGGCGGGCCCTTTTCTGATTGGCTGATTGTGAGGTTGACGAAGCGTAACGGTGGTGTTTACGAGCCCGAGATGCGACTGCATCCGCTTTTCCTTTGTGTTTTGACAATGACTGGCGGTCTTATCATGTTTGGAGCGACGGCTGATCGAGTGAGTGGCTCTTTATCTGGTTTGGGCCGAGTGAAGCTGACATTGATAGGGAATGCACTGGATCTATCCTTCCATCGGAGGCGCCTTCTTCGCCTTTGGTCTCGGTGCCAATGGTGACATTACTTTTACCCTGATTATCGACACTTATCGTGAGGTGAGCACAGCTTTAATATCACTTGAACGTTAGAAAGACATACTAACAAAAACAGCTCACGGCCGAAGCCTTTGTCGGCGTCGCCTTTCTCCGAAACGCCGTGTCCGTGGCTGTGCCCTTTTCTCTCACCTCTTGGATGAACACCATGAGCCTGACAAACATGTACATCACCAGCGCCTTCATCGCCTTTGCCATTGGCCTGCTGTACATTCCCATGATCATCTACGGCAAGCGGATCCGCACTGCTCTGGCTCCGCGGTACTGGCACCTGGTTGAGATGCGCGCTCAAATTTAATTCTTTACGTATTGTGGAAGCGTCAAGTGTAATGGGAGACGCAGCATACTGTATGGGGTAGCAATATTAGTGTTAATGGCAATGCAAGCTCTATTTGTCCATCTTTGGAACTTGATTTATTCGTCTTACACCCCTAAAGCCGGCTCTCCCGGGAAATTGGTCAGACGGTAGCAGTCGATGACGGGTTTTCCCTCCCACATGCTCATGACCCCCAACGCAACAATGCCGTTCATCCAGTCGTAGGGGCTCTTTCCCGGAGCTTCAAACTTGAGATGCGTAAAATATTCCACCTCGTCTTGAGAAACCGTCTGCTTGTCTGCGACCTCTTTTGACACGCCAAGTCCATTACGGTAGATTCCCGTAGCGTGCACGAGGATGAAGAAGCCGTTGCTCGTTCGTAACGTGTATTTGGCATCCAGTTTCCAAAAGGCCTATCATCTCCTTGGCTACACGTAATGTTACAGTATCCCAAGGTATTCACAATCTCACCTTGTCCGTACCAAACACCTCGGCCCAATCTGCACCGCTCCTCTCGACAATGACGCCCTGAATCCGAGGGCCGCTGACTTTGCCACGTAGAATCGGGAGCACCACGCGCGTGGCGCTCGTCCCGTTGACGCCCCGAATTTTCGAGATGCCCTCGGCGTCCATCTCGGCCACTATGCGATAGACAAAGTCCAAATGAGGCATCCGCATCGAGGGGACTGCGGACCCCGAGCCCGACGGACAATAAGCGTTCCCCGGGGAGGCGACGTGATGAGGATGGTGCGACGCCATGTGATAGCTCTCGTAGCTCGTTTACAAGGTTTCTTGGTATGCTGGCTGTGCATCTCAAATATTTATCTCTATTGGGACAGAAAAGCCTCTTACCCAACATCGCCGAGATTTCGAGTCTATCGAATGCCGAGAGGCAAGGGTATAATGGTCTAAAACGAGTCTCCCCACAAACCTCCACCGCCGATAAGCTCGTCGAGTTCGCAAGAGCGCGCCTCCACCTTCTTCTTTGGGGTATTATTTGCGCCTGGAGATCGCTTCAAGCGGTCTATCGCGTCACTCATGTAACATGTTTGATAGCTGACGCTCTAATGCAGGGTCGACGATAGCGATTCGTGGCGTTGCGGGGAAGACGGTTAGCAAACAGCTGACGTTTCCGACGTGTCGGATTTATAGTCCATATAATACCTAGTTCCGAACATGTCTGTTTGTCTCTTGCATCTTAATATCCTCCTCAAACTCCTCTCGTGGACCCTGCCTATCACATTGCACATCGTTGTTCACACCCTCTATTTTTTGATCTCGTGACTTTATTCTCTACCCCTCAATAATGACCGAGGTTACAAACTGGGAAACATCTCAGGCACTTGCCGCCGCCCACATCGATGTGCAGAAGAGTGCCATCCCGGCCAATTGGACGCTCGACGCTGATCGTCTTGTCGAACTGAGTGGTGACGGGAAGCTCATTGAGAACGACGTTGTTCGCAAGTCGGGTTTTCTGTCAGATGCAGAACTTACCGTCACAGAGAAGTATACCGCGACTGAGATTCTTGCGAAGTTGTCGACTGGGGAGCTTAGTTCCGAACAAGTCACTGAAGCCTTTTGCAAACGAGCCGCTTTGGCTCAGCAGTTGGTGAGTTGACACAGAAGTTGAGACGAAGTTGAGACGAAACATTCAAGCTGATACCCAATTCTACAGACGTCATGTTTGACTGAAATCTTCTTTGAAGACGGCCTGGAACGTGCTCGATGGCTGGATCAGCAGCTCAAGGAGACGGGGAAGCCTGTCGGGCCCCTTCACGGATTGCCCATCAGTCTCAAGGTAGATGCCCTGGAAGTAATTCGAGCTCTAGCTGATGAAACCAGGACTCGTATGTCGTTTCAGGGAAGCATGCGACTGTGGGATACATCGAGTTTCTCAAGCGCCCAGTCCCAACCACTAACTCACCGCTGGTCGACATGCTGCTCGAGGCGGGAGCTGTCTTGTACTGCAAGACCAACCTCCCGCAAACCATGATGGTAAGCAATCCATACAAATACAAATATCAGAGGCTAACGTGCCAGACTGCGGACTCTGAAAACAACATCTTTGGCCGCGCTCTCAACCCTCACAACACCAAACTCACCGCCGGTGGCTCTACCGGCGGCGAAGGCGCCCTGATCGCCTTTCGCGGCTCCGTCCTCGGTGTCGGCAGCGACATTGCTGGATCGATCCGCATCCCCTCTCTGTGCTGCGGCATCTACGGCTTCAAGCCTACGGCCGACCGCGTCCCCTTTGCTGGCCAGTCCGATTATCCCTTCCCCGTGCCGCACATCCCAGGCGTGATTCCCGCGGGCGGTCCGATGGCTGCTTCGGTGGAGGATCTGTCTATGTTTATGAAGACGGTGATTGATAAGCGGCCTTGGAAGTACGACGTCACGGCCATGGACATTCCCTGGAGGAGCGTGGAGGTCGGCGGGAGCGAGAAATTGGTTATTGGCGTTCTGGCTGAAGATCCCGAGTATCCCTTGCACCCACCAGTCAAGCGAGCTCTAGACAGCGCAGCAGACGCACTCCAGAAAGCTGGCCACAAAGTTATTCATCTGCCAGCCGACGAAGCCCGCGGCCCAGGATATGGCTCGCGAATCGGCTTCCAATACTTTGGGATGGTCGGCCCAGACCCAATCGTCATTGGCAAAGAAGTCAATGAGCCGCTCGTGGCGTCGGTGGCCAGGCTGGTTCACCCGTTCACAAAGGCTCCCTTCCCCGTCTCGCCCGAGTTGGATATTGGCCATCAGCTCTCGGCGCTAGACGATGCCCGCGAAGCTTATGCTGATGCGTGGAGGAAAGCATGGATCGATAACGACTTGGATGTTGTTCTGGCTCCTGGAGCAGCGCATACGGCTGTTCCCCATGACACGTACGGAAACCCGGTCTACACTTTGATGTGGAATGTCCTCAACGTATGAACTCTTGTGTACAATCACTGGGAAGTTGTTAACACGATCCAGTTCCCCGCCGGAATTATTCCATATGGGAGCTCTTCCAAGGAGAAGGACCCCGAGCCCGAAAAGGCCACGGGCGAGTTTGAACCAGACTGTAAGTTTCAGCCTTCCTTGGTCGTCCACATGGCTAAAGGGCACTAGATGAACCAGAGGTCCTTGATGGCGCACCCTGCGCTCTTCAAGTCATTGCGCCCAAGTTCCGAGACGAGGAGTGTCTCCGGGCCATGCGAATCATTGATAGAGACATTAGACTTGACTCACTGGACAAGGTTGTTCCTCATATTTAGAGGACGGTTAGAGGGAATGGAAACTCAACTCATGTTTTATGCCTAAATAGAATATATATTTGGACAATTGACTGAATATTTTCTTATGGGTGACTAACCTCCGTCCCGTCAACCGTGACCTGAAGTGGCTTGTGAGTTGAAGATTCGGAACATCGCCTTCTCAGCCTTATGACTTAAATCACTCTCCTAGCTTAATGAAGAATAGTGAAAAAGGCCACTTAGGAGAGCTCAAGTCCAGACCGTCGAGTCTTCGGTCATGATGATGTATTCCTGCATCTGGTGAAAGGGCTTTCGAATCAGAAACTGAGCAGACTGCAGCCACAAACGCCCATCCACCACTAACTTGTAAACCCAGAGGACGAACGATTTGAATTTATGTTTAAGAAGGTGCTTCAATGGGCTTCGCTTGCTGACCGTGAGATTCTCCGTGTTAAGAAGGAGCCACACGCTGACCGTTGAGCCCCCTCCAGTCCAACTCAAAGTTCCGAAGGGCTATTTCCCCACGAGAGCTTAACGACACTCGGTACTCGAAACCGCCTCAACGGTCGAGTTTTTAGGAGTTGGTTGTTGCCTTTATTTGTTCTCAATGGTTCGTATTGTTCCGATCAAATGCCGTCGAGTGGCCAACCTGGGCTGCATGATGAGGAGGTGATGCCTTGAGCTAGTATCATGACATCGCCGAGCATCCGAAATGACAGCTTGAAGCTGCCTGAATTTTTTAGCTATTTATAATGGTTTCTGCCGACTTGAAGTTCCCCCATGATAGCTTCTGTATTGAATGTTGGAACGTAAGATTCTCAACTGCAGGAATGTTTCTACCCTTTCCTCAACTTCCAACTTGACCTAGTCGCCTGACCTCGTCGACCCCGGATTACCGGTGGCAAGCCTCCAGGGGTAAACAGTTCGAGAAGGGCACCCTCGTCTCACACGGCCAATGGTCACGTTGAGTTTCATGTTCCTGACCTATCCAGCAAGCCCTGGCGCCTTATATCGATCGTGAAGTCGGCGATTACAGAGTGCTAGCCGTTTCCGGTGATTTTGTGTGGCTCTTCACCTTCTCAACCCACATGCAACGTTCTTTGTTCAGCCCGGCGCGACTCCGTTACTCACTGCGCATCTATCGAATCCTTATTCCGATAGAAGACGACCTCAGCTAAGACCCATAATCTGAAAGTCGGCCGCTTCGAATTGCATCGCCTGACCGTTGCATGTGGCGGTGGTGAATGCCATCTGCTAATTATCGCCCTGTGGCATTTTGCTCTCTTTGAAAACCGTTGGGAGAACGTGGTTCGGGCGGCGTACAATAGCCAGCCACATGTGCAGTTTACATCAAGCTCAGCTGAGATATTTTCGATGTACGACTGTGAAGCTTCCAAGCAGCGAGAGTCGAAACTCGAGTATGGAGGCATGAAGGCCGTCCCATGTCTGATAGATCTCGACTATAAAGATAGCCAGATCCTCTAACTTAGCTAAACAACATTCATCAACCACTGCAAAGCATCAGCTCAACAGCCAACTAAACAACCACTCCAATCTCCTCGCATAACAGCAACCCGTCAAAATGAAGTTCACCATCGCACTAACCGCTCTCGCCACCCCGGCCGCTGCCAATCCCGGCTTCTCGCTCAACTTCAAGCGCACCTACAAGTTCAACTGCGAAAACGACTGCGGCCGCGCCATCAAGGCCGGCTCCCAGGGCGAAGTCATTGCTGTCCAGCACGTTGCCGACTGCAACTCTTACCTGACCGTGACTTCCACTCGTCCCGCCTCGTGGGTTTCCTGAATCTCAACTTGAGGAGCTTGGAGTATGACTGAGAAGTATAGGACCGTCACCATCACTCGCACCCCGCTTACATACGCCAGTGCCTGCCCTTCTCAGACCGATTACGTCTCTGCTTGCGGCTGTGTCTCAGCTACTCCTAACACCGTCTGGGTCGACGGTTGCACTACTACTATCATCAATTATGCTTGAGGGCGGCCCGGTCCCTGCAAAGGTTAGATGTTGAGGGGGATGCTGGGCCAGCTTGGATGGAACATGTATCTACTCTTGGTAGCTCTTTATAAGAGGACCAGCCGATACTATAGCAATGAGATTGCCTTGTACTTGATTTGAGTGCTATTGTGACTGTCCTGAACTGATGACACCGAGAACATCATGATCTGATCGCCTCTCTCAACCTTGATTGCCCAATGCGAGCATCTCCCGATCCTATTTCACCATAGCAAACAGCGTCGTAGTGTAGGATCTGGCGCGGGATCGTGGCGCGAGCTGGCCCGGTTCATCCTCCGAAGGAAGATTATAGGGCTGGACAGATGTTTCACCATGCAACATATCGCTTCTTTGACCAATGCTATTTCATCGGCCTTTTCGGCGTAATAGAGCTGATGTGAGGTTCATGTTACAACTTGTGGCATTCATTCAAGACGGCGAGTCACCGAGGGAACCCAAGTGTCTCATTTGAACTTTGAAGTCTTCTCCCGGGAATCGTCGTACCTTTAAACAATAAAGCTTATTCAATCTGCTTGATTTCACCATTTCGTCTTCATGCCCATTTCATCACTGTTTGGGTGTAGAATCGCTGATCTGCTCAGTCATCATTTTCCCATTCATCACTTCCCCGCTTGATCGCCATCATGCCACCTCCAAAAGTCATCACCACCCTCACTCTCACCCTCGCCCTCGTCCATGCAATGGACAACACGCAACCCGTCGGCACAAACCCAATCGAAAACTTCACCGTCGAGTTCCTCGGAAACCAAGTCGCCGACAACAGCGCCAGCCACCGCGACCTCGGCTTTGCGGGCCAGCTGCAGGGGAAATGGTACGCAGTCTACGGCGATACCCTGTGGTGCGCGCCGGGCGTGACGGATCCGAGCAACGACACCGAGGGGTTTCATGGCATGGTGCGCGATTCGCTGTCGGCGCTGACAGATGATGCGTTGATGGTGCATGACTTGCATCTGAATGATGACGAACCGGTGGCGCATCAGAAGCAGTTCATTCCGTTTAACGAGACGTGGGGGGAGACGAATGTGTTTGGGTTTGGGGGGACGAGTATTGTTGAGGTGGACGAGGAGGCTGGTATTGGTGCTGTTTATTACCTGGTGGTATGTTCTTCCCGTCTTCAAGTTCAAGTTTCCACAGCACCTCCTAACGCGTTGCAGAACGACGCCGAGAATTACAAAGGTGCTGGAATCGCCAAGGTCGAACTCATCGACGGAGAGCCCACTGTCACCCACCGCTTCGGCGACAACGGCTGGTGGTGGCCCGGCGATACGGTCGCTCACTACGGAGACGTGGCCGCGTATCGAGACGTTCGCAGCGACTACGTCTACTTGCTGGGCAACCCGCCAAACAGCCAGTCGGGGTTCCCCGCGAGCAGCTACGTGTATCAAGCACGCGTTGTAGCCGGGGATGCCTTTGACTGGGACAAGTACGAGTACTGGTGGGGTCGAGATCAGGGCTGGAAGTCTGAGGTCCTCACGACTTTTAACGCTGAGACGGCTGTCATGTGGGGGGTTGGGCAGGGGCAGATTGTGTACAGCGAGTACTTTGGGACGTATATTTATGTTCACCTTGGTGAGTTGCAAGAAGCCTCTCCAACGGAGTCGGTACTGATACATAACAGACCTGGGAGGAAATGCCGTCCATCTTCGCACCGCACCGAGTCCCGAAGGACCCTGGACGGCCGACAAGAAGATATTTACTGCCACACCAATTAATGGTGGTCTTGTGTATGCGGGATTGGCGTATCCGCACTTGGATGCGACTGGGAAGACGTTGACTGTCGGCTTTACCAACAACAACCACGTTCAGATCATCAAGATCACTTTTGCATGAGCAATCCGACGACTTTGTTCTGGGAAGACGTTGACTGTCGGCTTTACCAACAACAAACACGTTCAGATCATCAAGATCACTTTTGCATGAGCAATCCGACGACTTTGTTGTTGAGAGAAGAATCAATTTCGCAATAAAAGGAAAGTGATTGTGTAATATTGAGTGATGCAGCTTACCTACCGATTGATGACGGTTGGTCCAGAAATGAATTTTGTCGGCGTGTTGAATTGATGCCTGGTAAGTCTGTGTTGAACAGCTGGAGAAAAGAATGCGCCAGATCCCAGACCACGAGAGTAGAAAGACAACAAAGAAAACAATGAACAGAAAATAAGATGATGATATGATAATATGATGATAAAAATAATTGACACGCTTGGGTATTGACTCCTGAGCTCACCTCATGCCTTCACACTCACAGCCGCCCTCCCCAAATCCTGCAACAACTGCCTCAAATTCTCCAACAAGGGCGGCGCCGTCTCAACCGGGAGACTGCACGGGAAGTTCCCCTGCAGTATATCCAACACGGCACCGATGACCGCCTCCTGATTCGACAGCGGCACCACCGTCGCAGCAGCACCCGCACTCGCATCAGTGACATGCGGAAACGAAATGCTCGGCACACCCTTGCCCAGCGTGATGAAGCGCTGCACGCCCGCCGAGTCCGGCCCGTCGAGACACACGGCTTGTTGCAAAGAAGCATCGGGCGTGGCCCCGTTGGCCAGCGACATGATGCTGTACGCCCACAGTGCCAGGCTGGCGTGGTACACGGCGATGGCGAAGAAGCCCCGGATCTGCCGGAGGCGGAACTTGCGCGCCCACCGGATCACCTGCCCGGCGTACCAGATGGCCTGCCGGGACTCGGGGCCCTCGACCCAGGCCTGCAGCGAGGGGAGCACGCGCCGCGCGTCTTCCATGTCACCCTTGCCGGCGAAGAACTCAATCTCCTCGAGGGACATGTGTAGGTACATGTGTAGGAGCTCGAGGGTGAGCATGGTTTCCGGTAGGGGGGCGTCGGGCCCGCCCGAGATGTTCATGCGGAAGTGGTGCAGCGTGCGGAGGATGTCCTGATAGCGAAGAGCGGCGGCCGGGTCCGAGTATCCCGGCCGCTTGACCGTCGAGACCATCTGCGAGTGCTGCCAGATGATGCCCCAGATGCCGTGCAGGACCACCTGGCGAAACAAGTGCACGTCGCAGTCGTCGGGGATCTCGATTGGATCCCGCAGGAAATCTACCATGCTGAGCGGCCGGTCTGAAGCTCTGGATCGGCTCAGGTAGATGGCCCTCCACTGCTCCGCGTCCTCGGCCTGCCACAGGTCTTGCGAGTCGGGCAGGGGCGTGGCCAGCTCGGCAAAGGAGATGACGGGGTTGGTGAGCAGCGCCATGCTCGTCTGCGCGTCGACGATGAAGGCGTGGAAGGCGAGGCGCTTGTAGCTCTCGTGCTCGATCCAGTCGAGCCACTTGTTGTGGAGGACTTTGCCCGAGTCTTGCGGGTGCGGGACGAGGGGAGGGACGCTCTGTTTGCGAAACTTGCCTCCACGTCGGAGCATCTGCTGGGTGTTAGTCGTGGCCGTACGAGGTTAACACAGGACATACCGTGTACAGCGTCTGCGTGTGACTTTCAGCAATCTCCGTCTTGCGCTTGATCCCGCTCCAGAGCCCAATCTCAATCTCGCACATAAACGACTGCACGATCCACAACTGCCTCGTCCGCGCATTGCTCTCCTCACACCTCGTCGGAATCGTCGTCCTCACCGTCTCCTGTATGGCAAACCCCAATTTCTGCACCGAAACGATATCCGTCAACACGGCACCCCACGCGACGATGCCGCCCAGCAACTCCGGGCGCAGCTCGTTGGGACGGAACGACGGCGTGTGCATGTACGAGTCGATCTGGCGGCGGTGGTGGAAGAAGAAGCCCTGGACCAGGTCGTCGAGCACCTCGGGCGTGGGGAAGGCCTTGATGGCGAAGTGGGAGCGCTCGAGCCGGCAGTGGTTGAGGATCATGCCGAGGAACTTGTCCCGCGCGGGGCGGCTGAGGCGCTCGCGGACGCAGTACTCGTTGAGGGTGGTGACGGTGGTCGCTTGGGTTGTCGTTGGTGCTGTTGTTGGACTTGTTTCGGGCGAGCCGTGGTCGGTGCCGAGAGCCGAGAGGTCTTCGAGCTCGACGGCGATGGAGTCTTCCTGACGGGGCTCCCACACGCTCAGCGACGACCGTTTGTAGGCTTCGGCGCCGAGCGCGACGTGTTTCCGCGGGTTGTCCATCCCGAGAGCATCCAAAGCCTGGGCGAGCATGGGCTGAACATGCGGTTCCATGGAATTGGGATCGCTGCACAGCTGGTCGATGAAACCAAAGTCGGCATCATTAAAGTCGAAGCCGCCCTCCATAGTAAAGTCGAGCAGGCCACGCGTGTTGAAGCCCGCGTTGACGTCTGCCCACGCCGGCGACGAGTAGCACGCTCCCTCAGGCACGTGAGGGGTCATGACGCCCTTGAGGAAGCCCGAGATGTGGTGCTCCTGGAAGTCGAAGGACGGGACGTGGTGCATGGCTGCTGGGTAGAGGGTTGGCGAGTGGCCTCGGTACGGAGAGTAGACGATGGACTCACTGCGCATCATCGAGTTGGGCGTTGGGATAGTGGCGACTTGTTCGACGGCGTCGACGGCGACGGGCATGACGGGTGGTTCATTTGGGGCGGAAGGGGAAAGAGCGTCTTGAGATGTTAGCCGGTTGTTTGTGAAGCTCTCCAGGAAGATAGTATATACCAGACTGCGAAGTATCGCTCCGAGACACCTTGATGGTATCGCGCGCCTCGTACGTGCAGCTAATACCCCTCTGCAGACACCGTCCACAAGGCTTCTCGTCGTCGCACTTGAGCTTGGCCGTCGCGCACGCCTTGCACGCCTGAGAAACCCTTAGCGACTGGTGGTGATGTCGCTTCTGTCGCTTGCCCGACTTTTCCTCGCCCTCGTGGCAAGCCGAGTGCCTCTTGAGCAAATCTCTAACAAAAAAGTCAGAACGGCTCTTGTCACATCATACATTTGTTGTTGTTGTCAACTGGTCAATTGACTCGCGGTGACACATACGGACGTCCAAACGTCTTGTTGCACGTCTGGCACTGAAACGGACGTTCTTGGAGATCTGCACGCCATCATCTTTTAGACAAACGGTGGTTGCTTTTTTGGGCGTCACCTCGCGGGAAAAGTATGACACTCACGGCTTCGGACGTGTCGAGCCAGGTGGTCGACGCGGGTAAAGGTGCGCTGACAGGCCGAGCACTGGAATAGGCCCTGGCCAGGTGATTTTTGGGGCTGCTGAGCGGCGGGTGTTTCCATTGTTTCCGTCATTTTGGAAGGAGACTTGTTAAGAGGAAGTGAAGAGAAGAGAGAGAGGCAAAGGTGTTTGATACAACGACCACGGAGTGAATAATATCCTCTAGCGTTCAAAAGTCCATGTCCCCCTTGCCTCCTTAAAACGGGGTCCCCTCTGCAACCCCATTTTCCCTCTTGCGCCTTTCCCCGCGTTCCGTCTTCGGCTAACATGGTGCAGATTTTCCTTCCTTCTTCCCCCGGCTCCCCGTGGCCATCCTGTGCGGGGTTTTAGCACCTCGTTCTGCTGCGAGGCGTCCAACCAGGCCAACAGACGGACGGACTATTCCCAAGTCATCTTGGCCTCGTCTTTGGCGTCCACCCTGTTCCCCGGTCGTGCTGCGAAGGGCTCAAAAGACGTGTGCCAACCAACTGGCGGCAATAGGCGACGAAATCGTGGCACTTGCAGCTCAGACCAAGATTCAGCTCAGACTTAGACGAGGGACATGGACGAGACATGGTCTTCTGATGCGCGTGCTACGTGTCGATGGGACCATCCTGAACTCCGTGCTCAACAGGCTATCCGGAGAGATCTGTGTTCTGGCCCAACGGGCAACGGCTATCTCAAGATGACCTCGCCAAATTGTTCGGGGTCCTTTGGGCGTCTGGTGTTGCGAGGGTCCGGACCTACAGGGGGGTTTCTCTGGTCGACAGCAAACATTGGCGGGTCTCTAATCCCTCTGCCCTGCCTTGTTGGACTGTCCACGCGTCCCTCTCTACCCCATGGGGGCATCAATGAAGCACTGTGGGGACGTGGTTCGGAGACTGGTCGACTTGTGCCCTTTTGAGCCTCTTGCGTTGAGGATGGAGGTGGTGACTCTGGGGAGTGCGCATGTACAGGCTTGGCGTGCCTTGCTTGCGTTGTGTTACCTTGAGAACGACGTTCATGTAGACGCCAGCAGTCGGGACTTGTAGGAGCGGCGTCGCCGTCACGGTAGTATTGCACGAGAACCATCACGTCTCCAACTCTTGCAAGCGTTACAAGTCTTCACCAGCGGCCTCTGTCCGACGTCGTCGTCCGATGCCCCATGTGTCGCCTCGACTCAGGGGAGTCCCGGGAGCCCACAAGCATCGACAGATTCTGTCAGATCAACCATCCTCATCCTTCTGCCTGAGATTCTGGGGAAATGGACAGGGCCCGGAGATGTGATGAGATTCTCTCCGTCATAGACGGCTGTTTTTGAGATATTTCCAACAGATGCACCATGGGTCCTGGTAGGAGCATTGGCCACAAGCCATCACATGGTCACTCTCTAGTCTACTCTCCTCTTGGCATCGTTTCCTCGTCTCTATACTGTGTAGTGACTATATGATGGTAGTTTTTCGCATTCAGTCGTACATGCGCTTCCCCTTCCCCAAAAGAAACTGCCTCCCTCCGTTCCCCAGACCGACCTCCTCACGACTGTAAGTTCGCATCAACTCCTGCGTTACAACCACATCAACCCCAATGCCGACTCAAATGGACTGCCACTAACCTAGCGTCCTCCCCTCCCCCTCACCAGAGAAAAAAAAAACGGTCAAAGGTGGTTTGGAAATCCCAGCATGCAAGTGACCTACGGAATGTGGGGGAGGTCCCGAGACCACCGCCTTCCCGGATGTGGCTGAAGCCGTCCGTCTCTGTCCCAACTGCACGTCCATGGCTCAGCAAGTGTCTGGGGTTGCGTATTGAAACGGCCCAAGTAAAAAAAGAACATGAAGCGGAATGAAAATGAGGCAAAATCGAGACGCAACACGGGCGAATGGGCTGGTGCGTGGCGTCCTTGCTTTGGTTCGGTATCACACTTCGGCATGCAGTGCAATCACACCTAAACTTTTGAAGTTGCAGTGGACATGGGAAGGCGGACGGACGAGATGTCTTGTTCCAGCTTTGTCGCCACCGTCTACGTAGTCGACGCCACCCTGGACCGATGGAGATGAGGGAATAGGGGTGGTCTGCCGCGTCCAATTACAGGACTAAGACTGCACACTCGGGCGGCAAGGTGTCTGAGGGGATTCAGTGAGGAGAATCATGTCATGCAGGGCTACGACCGGCTTGGGGCGTTTAGCGGTAAAGACTGTGATGTTGAAGCTGCTGGTCAAGGAGTGAAGGGCTCATCGAGCACACAAGACAAGGAGAAAAGAGACAAAAGTAGGGAGACAATGAGCGTGTGACAAAATGACGCGTATCATGGCTTTTCTATCCAGACAAAAGCATCCCTCAAATAAATCAAATCTTCAACTTGGCATGCCACTCGTTCTGGTTGCTCAACCCCTCAACACCGCTCTTGTCGTCCCTGTCCAAGTACCCGGCCACGACGCCCCTCGGGTCGTACTTCTTCCGGATGGCCATGAGCCGCTGTCCATGCTCGTCGTGCCAAAACTTGGCCCCGCGGACCTGGAAGTCGGCATCACCTAGATAAGCCCCCGCCAGGTGCGGCTGGGCGTGCGAGAAGATGTCCTTGACCCACGACTGGCACCTACGGTCCTCGCTCTCGTGCTCCCAGACGGAGTAGGTGGCAAAGTAGTGGTCTGTCTGCATGGAGAGGGCCATGTCTTTCATGGTGCCGTCGGCGACGGAGAAGCGCGAGGCCGGGTTCATGGCGTACCAGAGGGTAAAGGACTTTTCCGAGGGCAGGGTCGTGAAAGCTCGTTCCAGCACGGAGACGACGTCGGCGTCGTTGTTGACGTAGCCATTGTCCACCGTGTACCGGTGGCCGTTGGGGTTGGCCGCGTGCTGGTCGTCGTACTGCTCGGCCAACGACGTCTCCTTGCAGAACCAGTGGATGACGTGCCCGGGGGGAGCCGAGTCCTCTGCGGATTGCAGGGCGGCTCGGGCTTCGGCGTCGGTGTCCTTCATTGTCAGCAGCAGTACGGTGATGTGGCCTCCTGGGCGGCCAGGGATGTTGCTGCCGACGCAGACGATTTCAGTGCTGTTGTCGTACGAAGGGGTGATCTGTATTGTGAGCTTGTGCTGTTGCTACTAGAGGGAGCGACCTACATCGAGAATCCACTGGAACGCCTTTCGGTAGTCCTTCTTCTCGTAAATGTACGCTGAGGAGCGCATGGCATTGAACTTGGGGATGGTCTGCAGATAGAAGCGCGTCACAATGGCGGGGAAGCCTGTTCATGTTAGCTACAATGCCACGCCGACACTCGTGGATAACCCACCAGGTCCGGCTCCGCGGCAGGCCCAGAACAGGTCGCTGTTCTCCTTTTCGTCGCAGTGCAGCTTCTCGCCATCGGCTGTAACCACATCGACGGCCAGCACGCGTTGGCAGGCAAAGCCCCAGTTCTAGATGCATTAGCCCAAGATTCAAACATCAAGTATAGTTTACTCACCCTGCAGTTCCATCCCATGCCACCCTGGAGGAGGAACCCTCCCAGCGCAACGTCAGGGCAGTGTCCACCAGGGAACAGTCGTCCATGAGGCTCCAACAGCCGGTTGACCATGCGGCCAGTCATGCTAGGCGACGCCTCGAGCACGCCCGTCTCGGCATCGAGATGAAAGTGGAAAAGCTTGCCAAAGTCGATCAAGACGGCGTCGTCTCGCACGCTCCAGGCGGCCCAGCTGTGGCCGCCGGAACGAACCGAGACGCGACATCCAAGCTGGTTGGCAAGCTTCACGGCCTCGACGACGTGGGCTTCAGTGGTGGCCTCGACGACGGCGATGGGGAAGCGCGAGGGGCGGCGGTAGTTGAAGACGCGGCCGACGCGGGCTCGCTCGTAGGCGACGTTGTCCTTCCAGATGATTGGGAACGAGGGGGACACTGCCGGCTTGGAGAGGAGGCGCTTGTCGGAGGACATGGCTGCGGGAGGTGAAGGGGTTTGTTTGGGAGGCTTGGGGTGCTTGTAGAATAGCTTGCAGAATGACTTGCAGACTCCAAACTGGAGAGTGAGGAGAAAGCTTCCTGGGAAGTGGGAGATAAACTCGGCTAGAACAAGAACGATGCTTGGCTGAATGCAGAAACACAGAGACGCAAAGCGACGAATCAGACTGCTCAATGCGTGCGGTTGTGCCCTCGACTCCAAGTCCGGTCCTCAGCTCCCTTTAAGCATTCTTGACCGGAAGCAGCAACGGAATCACGGAGACATGTCCAGAAGAACATCGTACCATGCGCCGACAAGAAAACGGCATCCTTCAAACCCCGTGGGGTAAAATGCGCCGGGCCCGCTGCTCCGCATCCTCCTCTTTTGCCCCTCGCCGGAGTCCTCCGGTCTCACTTAGACTACCTCTGGCAGAACCTATTACTAGCCAAGCCCTCCACTTGAGCCGTCCCTCACTTCGGCTGCGTCGGGCGACCACATGGCGTCCAATCTTGCCGGCCACGCTCGCTGAGTCTCACACCGAAGATTATCCCCTCACCCCCGGTCAGGTTAATGCAAAAGGGGACAAAACAAGGTGGTCTCCCGAGAGGCGAACCAGAATTGAGATGGGGCCAAGCGCTGGGGTAACGATGGAAACTTGCAAGGGGTGTCAATGGGTTGAATTGAGAGGCACAAGTCAAGGGCTCTCGCGTTTGGTGAAGGCCTCGAGCCGCTTGCAATTCCCATATCAATCGCGCACCCCCCAGAAATCCAGCCTTTTTCAAATCATCGGCTCGGTTTCTCATTTCATTCAAGAGAAGCAAATCAATTCAGTCAGCTCATTGCGGGTTTCAATTGGGCTCTGGCTACTTGGTCGGCTTCGCAACCATGTCTTCCCCGTCCATCAGCAGTGAAAAGATTTCCAAAAAGGAGACGTTGGGAAATGTCCAGCTTCGACACCATGAGACCAACGACATTATCCTCGTCCCGACGCCGACCAACGATCCGAATGATCCATTGAACTGGTAAGCCTCGTTAGCAAGACTGACTTCAAGTGTCTAGGAACAACGTGAACATGCTAATATCTATTGTCTATGTAGGTCCAAGGCCTACCGCCTCTACATTGCCGGCCTCGTCTCCGTCACCATCTTCCTCAGCAACTTTCTTGCCGCCGGCCCGACCGTGGCCATTGTGCAAATCGCCCAGGACTTCTTTGGCGACTCCAATCTCGACCTCAGCGGCAGTATCGCAAAGGTGGCCTACTTTTTCACCACCACGGCCCTCCTGCAGGGCATGGGCAACCTGTTCTGGATGCCCATCATGATCAAGTTCGGACGACGACCCCTATACATCTTCACCTTTGCTTTGTATACTGCCACGGCTGGCTGGGCTGGTGCCCCCACGTCGTATGGGAGTGTGTTGGCTGCGAGGATCTTGATGGGCTTTGCCAACGGTGCGGCTGAGTGCTTGGCCCCGTTGACCATTTCCGATATCTTCTTCCTCCACGAGCGAGGCACCATCATGGCGTGAGTCTTGACGTTACACTTTAAAGAATCAAGCGGTACTAACTCTTCAGCCTCTACACTGCCTCCCTCTCCGCTGGCGTCGGTGGCGGCATCCTCATCGCCGGTCTCATCACCATGCACCTCCACTGGCGATACATCTACTACATCTCGACAGCCCTCATCGGCTGCTGCACCGTCCTCATCTTCTTCACCCTCCCCGAGACCGAGTACCGCCGATCCCGCGCTGCCGAGGCCGAAGAAGAAGAAGAACCAGTTGAGGCCGAAACCAAGGACGAAGGTGATGCCGAGATTGCCCACTCTGAAGTGGCTTCCGTCCCGCGTCCCAAGAGACGCACCTGGGTACAGGAGCTGCGCATCTTTACGGGTTCGTACACGGACGAGAGCCTGTTCAAGCTCTTCATCCGACCCATTGTGCTGCTCGCTCTCCCTCCTGTTCTCTGGGCCACATGCGTCATGTCTGTTACGATTGGGTTTCTCGTGGCCATCACGTCCAACTTTGCGAGCGCGTTTAGCACCGTCTACGGCTTCGAGACGTACCAGACGGGTCTCTGCTTCATCTCGTCGCTGGTTGCGTCACTCATTGGTGTCTTCTTTGGCGGGCATTTGAGTGACATGATTGCGGACTACTTTACCCGCAGGAACAATGGCATCCGTGAGCCAGAGATGCGACTTCCCGCCATGGTTGTGTCGATGATTACTGGGCCTCTGGCTCTTGTCTTGTATGGTGTTGGCATTGGAAAGGAGCTGCACTGGATGGTTCCCACAATTGGGCTTGGTCTTTGTGAGTTGTCTGCATGATATGATACCCATCGGGTTCTAACGAGAGCAGTGAACTTTTCCATCGTGCAAGCCACCAACATCAGTCTCGTCTACACCATTGACGCCTACCGCCCAGTCGCCGGTGAAATCACCGTGTCCCAATTCGCCTTCAAGTGTAAGTCCCCAACTTTACAGATCAAGCCGAAAGTCACTAACACGCACAGCCGCCTTTGGCTTCCTCCTCTCCTTCTACACCAACCCGTGGATCGCCAAGGCCGGGTACGAAAACGCGTTTGGGGCAATGGCGGGCATTTCCGCGGGAGTCATCGTGCTGTGGGTTGTGTTTTACATGTTTGGCAAGAGGATTCGACATGTTACGTGGGAATGGGGGTTTGTTGAGCGTTTGGTACACTGGCATGAGGACCGCGAGGTCGGAGAGTAGATACATCCACGCAATCATACATAGATCTCTGGGAATATCTTGATCACTCAATATCATCTCGCCTGAACGTGCAGTCATGGCCATGGCCTACTCATCATCGCCAATTGGAATACGTCGACACATCGCTCAGTGCAGTTATGACCATGAATCCTCCGTACACCACTTAGTCTCATCGATGAGCATCATACATACTCCCGTCAATGCCGCAGACGTGAAACTGAGCAATTGACAACACAGACGTACATTCCCAATTCACCCGATGTATCAATTCACTGATGCATTAATCCACTACACCTCCTGTCTCATCTGACATGTGAAGGTGAGGAGAATCTCCAAGTCCCCGCCGAGACCCAATCCAATACCTGACACCACAAATTAGGTCATGATCGCCAACACCACATCAACAACGTCTCCTCAGGGTCCATCCTGACTCACTCAATCCCGCACCCCATTGCCGTGATTCTCCCGACAAGTCTCCTGCAATGCACCCCAGACTCGAAGCGGACCGGCCAATTCCCCCCATTCCCATTGGCCGTCGGTTCGTGGTCCGCCATCCGCAGCAAATGCGGGGGAATCCTCTTGATCACGGGTCATCTCTCCCACATCCCGTAGCCTCCTCCTCCTCCCCGCGATGATCCGTGTTAGTGTCGAGAACGGGTAACGGGGGCGGAGAGGAGGAGAAGGAGCGAAGCCGGCTCGAGCAGCTAGGGTCTGGTACTTCTCCAACTCGATGGGTTGGGTGTTGTCCGCGTCAACATTGTTCGATGGATCGCTTCGCTGGGACTTGAGGACATGGCTGGACCGAGTCGGAAACGGCCTATAAAGCGTGGATATTTACACTGAAAAAAAGAACAAGACACCATCGAAACATCATCGACTCGGGACCCCGACCCCCACAAGCCATTGCCCCTCCCAGCCAACCTCACCACCCCTAGAGCGCCGTTACCTATTGCCCATCACCCATCACCCATCACATTACCAATCCCATACTCACAATGGACTCCACCGTTCTCTCTCCCGCAGTCTCGCAAACCCTAGCCGGAAAGGTGGCTATCGTGTCGGGTAGCAACAGCGGCATCGGCCTGGCCATTGCCCAGGAGCTCGCCGCCCGCGGGGCCTCGACGGTGCTCAACTACCCGTTTGCATCCCTGGCCGCCGAGGGAGACAAGGCGGCGGCGGACATGCCCGTCAAGAGCATCGCCGTGCTGGCCGACATGAGCACCGTGGAAGGCCCCAGGACGCTCGTGGCGGCAGCCGTCGAGGAGTTTGGCCGCGTCGACATCCTCGTCAACTCAGCCGCCATCGCCGTCAACCTGCCCCTGGAGGAACAAACGCTCGACCACTGGGACGCCCTCGTCAACCTCAACGCCCGGGGGCCCTTCCTCCTCACTAAGGAAGTGCTCCCCCACCTCCCCAAGGGCTCCGGCCGCATCGTCAACATCTGCTCCATCAGCGCTCGAGGGCCCCCGCCCCTGCAGACCATCTACGCGGGCACCAAGGGCATGATCGACTCCTTCACGCGCTGCTGGGCGAAAGAGCTGCCGCCAAAGTACGGCTGCACCGTCAACGCCGTGTCGCCCGGGCCGACCATGACGGAGGGCTTCCTGGCGGCCGGGGAGGAGGCCATGAAGGTGCTGCAGCCGACGATCGACGCCACGCCGGCCGGAAAGCGCATGGGGAGGCCCGAGGAGGTGGCCTACGCGGTGGCTTTTCTGTGCGAGGAGCGGGCCGGGTGGGTGAATGGGACGCACATTTTTGTCAACGGGGGTTTGTATGTGGACTAGCAGGCAGTTGTTAGTTGGTATGGCAGTTGTGAATTGTTAATCTTGGTCCCTCCACTCTCCGCGATGGCTTCCCAAGTCCCCCACACGACCCGGTATGCAACCCGACCGGCTCTGCTGCCGGCAGTCGACGTGACCACGTGAAGATTCGTGACGTCTTTGTGCAGCGATTTCGGGCACGCGTATGCCGTGCAGGAGAAGGAAGCCGATAATTAACGAGTGGCCGAGTATATAGCTCATGGTCACTCTCATCCATGGCGTCCAGCAACCAACAGTCACCTTCAGACTTACACAGTTCAGCAAACACCACAATGCCTCGCACCTACCTCAAGAAAGCCACCCCCGTCCCTCAGCCCGCCAGCGGCTCGGGGGCAGATGTGCCGAGCATCGTCAAGGGCGTCATTGACACGATCCGCAGCGAGGGCGACGCCGCGGTGCGGCGGTATAGCGAAAAGTTTGACAAGTGGTCACGTCCGTCGTACAAGCTGACGCCCGAGGAGATCAAGGACATCATCGCCCAGGTGCCCGAGCAGATCATCATCGACATCAAGCAGGTGCAGGCCAACGTGCGCAAGTTTGCCGAGGCACAAAAGGCGTCGCTGGGCGAGTTTGAGCTGGAGATGGCGCCGGGGGTGGTGCTGGGGCAGAAGAACAACCCGATTGACAGTGTTGGAGCGTGAGTCTTTGCCTCGTCTGTTGGGTTACTGATTGTTAACAATATAGGTACATCCCCGGTGGTCGATATCCCCTCCTCGCCTCGGCACACATGACCATCCTCACAGCCAAGGTCGCCGGCTGCCGAAACGTCATCGCCTGCACCCCTCCCGCAGCCGGCAAGATGCCCCACGCCACCGTCGCGGCCATGCACCTCGCCGGCGCCGACTCCATCTACATCCTCGGCGGGATCCAGGCCGTGGCCGCCATGGCCGTCGGCACCGAGACCATCCCCAAGGTGGACTTCATCGCCGGGCCCGGAAACGCCTTTGTCGCCGAGGCCAAGCGCCAGCTGTACGGCGAGATCGGCATCGACCTGTTTGCGGGACCGACCGAGGTGCTGCTGGTGGCCGACGAGACGGCTGATCCGTTCATGTGCGCGACGGATCTGCTCTCGCAGGCCGAACACGGCCCGGACAGCCCGGCGGTGCTCATCACCACCTCGGAGGAGGTCGGTCGGAAGACGATTGACATTTGCGGACGGCTCCTCAAGGGTCTCGTCACGGCGCCCATTGCCAGCGTGTCGTGGGGCAACCTAGGAGAAGTCATCCTCGCAAAGGACATTGACGAGGCGTACAAGATTGCCGACGAGTTCGCGTCGGAACACGTGCAGATCCTGACCAAGCACCCGCGTGAGGCCTTGACCAAGATGCAGCACTACGGCGCGCTCTTCCTGGGGCCGATGACGTGCGTGTCGTACGGCGACAAGGTGACATATATCCCTGATTCCCTATCAATGTTCCACGGCATATGTGGACTGTGGCCTACATGATTTACTGACCACCTCCGCAGTGCATCGGCACTAACCACGTCCTCCCCACGCGCGGCGCTGGTCGCTACACGGGCGGTCTCTGGGTGGGCAAGTTCCTCCGCACCGTCACGTACCAGGAGGTGACCAACGCGGAGGAGAGCGGCAAGCTGGGTCGGTTGTGTGGACGGGCCGCTCGCGTCGAGCTGTTTGAGGGACACGCCAGGTCGGGAGACTTGCGGGCGAGCAACTATCTCCAGGACGACATTGACTGGATACGCGAGGGGAGGGCGGAGAGCAAGGCGGCGGCCAGGATTTAATGGGTGCGGAGTGATGGCAGGGAGGGCAGTATCTACAGCGTCTACAGTGGTCAGCTTATAGATTGTTAATTGTGGTTTCTTGCTAGAAGTGTTGCCTACCGTGATGTTATCGCATCGGATTAGCCAGATACCGTCATAATTCTGAACCCGACTCCTCTCCGCACCTTCACCTCCCATGTCATCAAGACAAATGCAAAGGCCTTGAACACCGTCGGCCAAGAATACGACACCGGACTGCAAGTCTGACTGCATGCCTCCCTCCCCGCAGCTCATCCCCTCTTGGGGATGTTATGGCGTGCGAATGCCCAAGCACCTTTCTTTTTCTTTGTTCTTCCCCCGTCTCTGCAGTACTCCCCGACCACACCCTCCCGACCCGATGCGTCGGAGCGTAGGATTCGGTGAGAAGCCGCCGTTGGAACCAAGACGCCTCTCGACGTATGCGTCTGTTACGGTGAGACATTGGGCCAATCGAGACAAAGAAATCTTCATCGTGTCTTGGCCGTCTTCATCCTCGATGACCAACAAGTCGCTGATGTGGTCTTAGCCAGAGTCGACTCCCCGCGTGAGCACTTTGCTCGCAGCGCCTGACGCACCCTTGGTCGGCGAGAGCAGCCAATTCTGCGTCATCCGACCCCAGCTTCCCCCACCAAGAAATGCGGGCTGGGCCGTCACATCATCAGTTGGCCCAGTCCGTTCTCGAACTGTGCACCCCTCCTTTGCATCGATCCAACCAGAGACCAGCCGCAGCAACGCAAGCTTGACGGAGATGGATGGCTTGCTCTGGGAATTCACGTGTTCAGGGGCCGGGTCCTTGTCAGACGTGCAATAAACTCCCCGTCCCAGCCTCTTTTCTGATCATCACATCGATCAACAGTCTCCCTTCTCATCCAAGTCAGCCCTGATCCTCTTCCTCTAATCCTCAAGCCAGTGGCCCAGTCAGCATCATGTCTTCGACATCTGCTGCATCCGCCACGGCCACGGCCAACTCGACGTCCCGCGTCGCCTCGCAAGGCGGCATCATCGAGGGCGCCAACCCGTCCGTCTACAACCCCAAAGACCCCATCACCATCTTCATCATCCAGGCCGGCCTCATCATCATCGTCTGCCACCTCCTCCACTGGCCGCTCTCCAAGATCCGCCAGCCCCGCGTCATCGCTGAAGTCGTCGGCGGCATTCTCCTAGGCCCGTCTGTCATGGGCCACGTGCCCGGCTTCACCGATGCCATCTTCCCCAAGGCGTCCATCCCGAACCTAACGCTCGTCGCCAACTTGGGCCTGGTGCTGTACCTGTTCCTGATTGGGCTCGAGACCGATGTCGGCTTCCTGATGCGCAATTGGCGCGTCGCCGTGACGGTGGCCTTTGGCGGCATCGCGTTTCCGTTTGCTCTGGGATGCGCCGTGGCTTGGGGGCTCTATCACGAGTTTGCGGGCGATGAGGGCATCGTGCACATTGAGTTTAGCACCTACATGCTGTTTATTGGTGTTGCGATCGCCATTACTGTGAGCACTCTTTTCTACATGCTCAATCCTTGCTGACCAGGCAGGCCTTCCCCGTGCTTTGCAGAATCTTGACCGAGCTGAAACTGCTCGACACTTCAGTCGGCGTCATCACCCTGGCTGCGGGAGTCGCCAACGATGTCGTGGGTGAGTGCATCCCAGGGGATTACATCGACTACAACTAACATCTCAGGCTGGATTCTCCTCGCCCTCTGCGTCGCCCTCGCTAACGCAGGCAGCGGCCTCACGGCCCTCTGGATCCTCCTCACCGCCGTCGGCTTCCTCCTCTTCCTCCTCTTCCTCGTCAAGCCCTCCCTAAAATGGTTCCTCAACCGCACCGACAGCGTGGACAACGGCCCCTCGCAGAGCATCATCTCCCTCATCCTGCTCATGGCCCTGACCTCGGGCTTCTTCACGGGCATCATCGGCATCCACCCCATCTTTGGTAGCTTCATGTTTGGCCTCATCATCCCGCGCGAGAACAGCTTCGCCATCCGCGTCACCGAAAAGCTCGAGGACTTCATCGGCGCGCTCTTCCTGCCGCTGTACTTTACCCTCTCCGGGCTCAACACCAACTTGGGCCTGCTCAACTCGGCCATGACCTGGGCGTACGTCTTCGCCGTCACGTTTGTCGCATTCTTTACGAAATTATCCGGCGCGACGCTGGCTGCGAGGCTCAACGGCCTGGTCTGGAGGGAGTCGTTTACCATTGGGACCTTGATGAGCTGCAAGGGCTTGGTGGAGCTGATTGTGCTCAACATTGGCCTCCAAGCAAAGATCCTCAGCACGAGGACCTTTACCATCTTTGTCGTCATGGCCCTCGTCACCACCTTCATCACCACACCCCTCGCCTCGGCCCTGTATCCCCCCTCGTACCAGAAGAAGCTCGAGGCCTGGAAGCGCGGCGAGATCGACTGGGACACGGGCGAGCCTGTTGTGAGCGATGCTTCGTCTGGAGCCCCGCCGGCTTCCCACGACAAGATGCATCGCCTGCTGGTCTACTTCCGCTTCGACAACATGCCGGCCACGCTCCGACTCATCCTCCTCTTTGGCAAGCCCGGCTCCTCCGACGACGAACAGAGCTCGTCATCGCACGAAAAGGAGGTTGACCGCACCCGAGCCGTCAGGGTGTACGGCATCCGCCTCGCGCAGCTCACAGATCGTGACTCGTCCGTCATGACGGTGGCACAGGTCAAGGAGGTTAGCTCGTACGATCCCCTCATCAACACGTTCCGCACCGCCGGCCAGCTCAACAACGTGGCCGTCTCGGGCGAGGTGGCCGTGGTACCCGAGAACCGCTTCGCCGAGGCCCTCGTCTCCAAATCCGAAAACATGTCGGCCGACTTGCTCCTTATCCCCTGGAGCAAAACCGGCAGTCTGGGTGACTCCCCTATCAGCTACCCGGGCGACGGCCGCGACCGAGTGGCTTCCCCCTACGCCGGGTTCGTCCGGTCCATCATCGAGTCGACCGAGCACAACGTGGCCGTGTTCCTGCCCAAGCACGGCGACACGGCGAGGCCCGGCGCGACCGTGTACGGTGAGGCTAAGGACCGCATCAAGCTGTCGCGCCAGTACTCCGTCACCAAGTCGTTCAACGAGTTCCCGCCCGCGTCACCAGTGCACAAGAAGCACCACATCTTCCTGCCCTACTTTGGGGGCGCCGACGACGACCTGGCCCTGAACCTTGTGCTGCAGCTGTGCGAGCGGCGGGACGTTACCTGCACTATTTCCCACGTGGGCGACAGTGCGGGTGAGACGGCGGATGCATTCTTTGATGGTGTTATTCCTCCTCATCTGGCCTCGCGTGTGAGGGCTACCGCGGCGCACGTCAACAACGACGCCGACGCCGTGATGCATCTTATTGCTGATGGACTGGAGCGTCACGAGGACGACTCGACCGTCTACAACCTCGTCGTTCTAGGCCGCCGTGCTAATAAGCGCGTAGACGAAGGCAAAGCGGCGGGCAAGCTCGCCGGCGAGGTGAGGCAGTGTCTGGGCGTGCTGGCGGGCCATTACGCGACGAGCGACCTACAGGCCGACTTGCTAGTGGTGCAGGCCAAGACTACGCAGTCATGATTACGAGATGTAAGGTAGAATGCTTTGGGTAGAATGCTTTAGGAGGTTTGGGTTGGGTAACTTGGATGGGCCGGATTACCGGGTCGTTGGATACATGTGCGGCCTTGGCCGGTAGAGATGAGCCGAAATTTGAGTTGACACACGAAAATTAAATGAAGATGGAACTGAGACCCGAGAATGGACGTATTCACTATTCTCCGAGTAACATTGACGTTCCTCTCCCATGGGACTAGAGTGGACGATACGGAATACTGTGTGCACACAATGACACACACTAAGCCGGTACCTTTCTCGAGGCTAGTCTAGACCAAGAACTATTACATTGTTTCTCAACTTGAAACAAGCCACAATCAAAGACAAGAATTCCCCAAAAACGACCTCAATGTGTACGAATCATAATCTACCCTACAACTGACAGTTCCCTACACGTTGTGCCACGCCACGTGTGCGACACACCTCCTCAGGTGCTCTTGGCTCTTGCAAGGAGGAGCCCGATAACAATTTCCGCATCACGAAAGTGATATGGGCCTTGCACGAATCATGATAAACTGCATCCTGAGTGTGTCGCACCGCAGGACCTATCATGACTTTAGCTGCCATGGTCAATCCCCGCACGCTG
This sequence comes from Thelonectria discophora, assembly GCA_911649645.1. Classification (NCBI taxonomy): domain Eukaryota; kingdom Fungi; phylum Ascomycota; class Sordariomycetes; order Hypocreales; family Nectriaceae; genus Thelonectria; species Thelonectria discophora. Next base: position 4,770,871 of record CAJVRK010000012.1, read on the forward strand.
ACGTGAGACGTGTGTGCTTCAGCTCCTCACCGAGTCGCGTGGTGGAGGGGCTTGGCATCCGGTTTGGTGGTATGCTGTAAGCTGCAGCGACGGGTAGACGCAAGGTGCGGCTGGATGGGCCTATCAGATGGAGAGGTAGATAAGCAGACCTGATACTACCCATTGTGGTCAACTCTTTATCTTGATTTCTTCATCGGTATGGGACGGAATGTTCTGATTATGCATGCACCTGTCAACACTGCAGATGGTGGTGGGAATTGAAATCCACACATCTGTCCTATCCTTTAAACGAGCATGTCGTAACGGAAAGAAATTGTAACCCACGCGATGACGAGTCGTGAAGACGCAATCCCAGTTTTCAAAATCTCCTAGGCGTAATCTTGGCCTCTTGAGTCATACCGTTCTGGATTCAACCGGCTCCTCGCCCTTCGGATCGATCAAGGACAGGAACTAACTCAAACACGTCGGGCTGGTAACGGACAGATATACCGACCGCGAGCCCCGGGGTCCATTCAAGGCACCGAAATCTATAAGGAGAAGCCGTGGGCTTGAGACATTTTTATGCTTGAGTCCTCGAGGAGTGGGCTGATGTTCGTGATCGTAACGTCCAAGTTGGGAGTACTCCACACGCACATGGCAGAGGAGGGCATGAACATGAATCATGGATGAAAGGGTTCCCGGTTCATAGTGACTCATTTTTGCCACAAGAGTCTCGGATAAATCTCGTAAGAGAAGGCTGTATTGTGCTGTACGAATACTGTCGCGCGTTGACGCTGCCAAAACTCCCCCTGCCCTCAAGCCAAGCAAGTAGCAACAACAAGAATTGACCTCCCTTATCCCTTTCTTGATTATCTCTTGCCTCCAGGCTCCCTTATTCATCTTTTTCCCTCGCAAACTATTTAAAACCCACGATAAATTGATAACGTGCTTTTTCGGGTCCAACCCCAAGCGTAATCGTATTTCGGACCCTAATTCTCGGCCGACGGATCCTTCTTCTGGCCCGAGTTTGACACGGACGGACTGCGGATTCTCGCGGGGGCATGAAGACGGGCAAATGATATCACGGGAAATAGCTGGACCTTGGGAACGATCCACTTGGGGTGTGCTTTGCTGAACGAAGACCCTGCCATGCCCAGTTTTGGAGGCGGCTGAGTGTTCTCTGGGCTTTTGGGTCTACTCTATGTGATCCGTGACTTGATCCGCGGCGGACAAAGATTCTTCATATCGGACTTGGGTGTTGGATGAGATTCACATGTACATGTATGAAGCTTTCTCATTAGCGTCTCTCTAGTATCATAGAGGACATTCTTCATATCCTAGAATATTGTGACGCAATAAGAAGAAGAGTTGTTTAATGTTGATGTTATTAAGCTGATCTTCTGAGGCGTCTGGGCTACATACGCGTAAACTGTAACAACAAGTCTACATGTACAACAGTCAAGACGACACCAACTTCACCCTTCCAGAGTCCCAACATGGGAACATGGAACTATTCGTTGGAACCGTTACGGCTCCCTCGGATCAAATCCACCGGTCTCGCGTTACAAAGCTGACCAAGGACAGATATAGATCCCGGGGAACCAACTCGCCCCGACAAATCCAACCCGTCCCTGACCTCGCCAACTCCCTTCGGGATGCTAAAGCAGCCCGAGACAACGACGTCGACCAGAGTCTTCGTCTAAGCTCCGCATTTCACTGCCAGCGCATGGATACTTGGATAGCAATTGCGTAGATATCCCCAAAAGGGTCCACAATGGCGATGACGGTGTTACGGAGGGAGCATGTTTTTCTGAGACTGGAGCCATTGGGTTTTATACTTAAACCAGAGGGGGCCTTCGATACGCTATTCGAGACTTCTCAACCAACTTCAATCACTCCCTGACCTAATCTTCTTCAATTCTTCAATTGCTCGGCTGACCTCCAAGTCGGAAGAGCCAAGAGGTAATCGAAGCAGGCGGCATCAGCCCGCAGGTGCCTCGAGCACGCTCTAGACTTCAGCATCACGACCGCTTCACTCGACCATTGCCACCATGGCCCAGCAAATCCCAACCATGTCTTCCACTGGGAGCTTCAACACCTTCGTCGAGAACGCCGCCCCGGCAACCCTCGACAACGACGGCTCCGAGAAACCCAAGCACGCCCGCGAACCGTCCAACGGCAGCGGCAGCGACGATCCCGAATCGACCGACGGCGCAGACAAGTCCGAGATGAACCGCCGCCACTCCATCGTCCAAGAACTCGCCAGACAATACACGACGCACTCGGTCGCCCGCGTCCCGACAAACGGCCAGGCCCTCTTTGCGAGCGAGGACCCGGACTCGCCCATCAACCCCCTGAGCGACAAGTTTGACGCACGCATCTGGGCCAAGACGCTTGCGCAGATGATGAACGAGCGCGGGTCGGGCTTTCGACGTACGGGTCTCTGCTTCCAGGACATGAACGTGTTTGGGTACGGTGCCGAGACGGACTACCAAAAGGACGTGGCCAACATCTGGCTGGAGGTGCCTAACCTGGTGCGCAAGATGACGGGCAACGCGCACAAGCGTCGCATCGACATCCTGCGCAGCTTTGACGGCGTCGTTCGTTCGGGCGAGATGCTCGTGGTTCTCGGTCCTCCCGGCGCCGGATGCAGCACCTTTCTCAAGACCATTTCTGGAGAAACCAACGGCATCTATGTCGACGAGGCGACCTACTTCAACTACCAGGGCGTGTCGGCCGAGGAGATGCACTCGCACCACAAGGGCGAAGCTATCTACACGGCCGAGGTGGACGTGCACTTCCCCATGCTGCCCGTGGGCGAGACTCTCACCTTTGCCTCCCGAGCGAGATGCCCGCGGACTCTGCCTCCGGGAGTCACCTCGAAGCAGTTCTGTGACCACATGCGCGATGTGGTCATGGCCATGTACGGCATCAGCCACACGGTCAACACGCGCGTGGGCAACGAGTACGTTCGCGGCGTGTCTGGTGGTGAGAGGAAGCGTGTTACTATCGCCGAAGCCACCCTCTCGACGGCCCCGTTCCAGTGCTGGGACAATTCGACGCGCGGGCTCGACTCGGCCAACGCGATCGAGTTTTGCAAGACGTTGCGGCTGCAGTCGGAGCTCTTTGGCCAGACGTGCGCCGTGTCCATCTACCAGGCGCCACAGAGCGCGTACGACCTGTTTGACAAGGCCCTCGTGCTGTACGAGGGACGCCAGATCTTCTTTGGCCGCGCCGACAAGGCCCGCGACTACTTTGTCAACCTGGGCTTCGAGTGTCCGGCCCGTCAAACGACGCCCGACTTCCTCACGTCCATGACCGCTCCGAGCGAACGCGTCGTGCGTCCCGGCTGGGAAGGCCGCGCTCCGAGAACCCCCGACGACTTTGCCGCGTGCTGGAAAGCCAGCGCCGAGTACAAGGCGCTCAAGGAGGAAATCGAAGCCTACAAGGCCGAGCACGAGCTCAACGGCGTCGACGCCCAAAACTTCCGCAACCACAAGGCCTCCACGCAGGCGGCCGGTCAGCGCATCAAGTCGCCCTACACGCTCTCGTACGCCCAGCAGGTCAAGCTTTGTCTGTGGCGTGGGTTCAAGCGCCTCAGGGGGGACCCGAGCCTGACCGTCTTCCAGCTGCTGGCCAACTCGAGCACGGCGCTCATCATCTCATCGCTCTTTTACAACATGCAGCCGACGACGAGCTCGTTTTACAGCCGCGCGGCGGTGCTGTTTGTGGCGATTCTCGCGAATGCGTTTTCGAGCGCCCTGGAAATTCTGACGCAGTATGCGCAGCGCCCGATTGTCGAGAAGCACTCGCGTTATGCGTTTTACCACCCGTCTGCCGAGGCGGTTTCGTCGTCGCTGGTTGATATGCCCTATAAGATTGTCAACAGCGTGTTTTACAATTTGATTTTGTATTTCATGACAAACTTGAATCGCGAGCCGGGTAATTATTTCTTCTTCTGGCTGATTTCGTTCCTCATGGTCTTGGCCATGTCTGGTATTTTCCGAACCATGTGAGTAGATTCCCTCAATCAGGTGTCTGAACATGACTAACCCTGTTCCCTCAGTGCCTCCCTGTCTCGCACCCTCTCTCAAGCCATGGTTCCCGCTTCGATCCTCATCTTGGCTCTCGTCATCTTTACCGGCTTCGTCATCCCCGTCGACTACATGCTCGACTGGTGTCGATGGATCAACTACTTGGATCCAGTAGCATACGGGGTACGCACATCCTCATCCCTTACTCGATTCTGCTCATGTACTGACAACCCACAGTTCGAAGCCCTCATGATCAACGAATTCCACGACCGCAACTTCACCTGCACCGCCTTCGTCCCCAGCAGCCTCTCGGGCCTGGCCAGCGACTACACAAACGTCACCGGCCTCAACCGCGCCTGCAACGCCGTCGGCTCCAAGCCCGGCTTGGACTTTGTCAACGGCGACGACTACATCAACCTGGCTTACAAGTACTCGCACGGCCACAAGTGGCGCAACGTCGGCATCCTCATTGCCTTTGTCATCTTCTTCCATGTCGTCTACATCGTTGCTACTGAGTTCATCTCGGCCAAGAAGTCAAAGGGCGAGGTGCTCATCTTCCGCCGGGGCAACAAGACCGCGACACGGGCCAAGAATGACGCCGAGTCTTCTCTTTCGGGACCCGTGGCAGTCGCGGAAAAGACTTCCAATGGGGGATCCGATGACGGTGTTATCCAGGGTTCGACGAGTGTTTTCCACTGGAGCAACGTGTGCTACGACATCAAGATCAAGAACGAGCCGCGCCGCATCCTCGACAATGTCGACGGCTGGGTTAAACCCGGAACTCTGACTGCTCTCATGGGCGTATCTGGTGCCGGAAAGACGACGCTCCTCGACTGTCTCGCCGACCGTGTTTCCATGGGCGTTATCACGGGCGAGATGCTCGTCGACGGCAAAATGCGCGACGACTCGTTCCAACGCAAGACGGGCTACGTGCAGCAACAGGACCTCCATCTCGAAACTAGCACCGTCCGCGAAGCCCTCCAGTTCAGCGCTCTCCTCCGCCAGCCGGCCTCGACCCCCCGCGCCGAGAAAATCGCCTATGTCGACGAAGTCATCAAGCTGCTGGACATGCAGGAATATGCCGATGCCGTTGTCGGAATCCTCGGCGAAGGTCTCAACGTCGAGCAACGCAAGCGCCTGACAATTGGCGTCGAGCTCGCTGCCAAGCCGCCCCTGCTGCTCTTCGTTGACGAACCCACCTCTGGTCTCGACTCGCAAACATCGTGGGCCATTCTCGATCTCCTCGAAAAGCTCTCCAAGGCGGGACAGTCCATCCTCTGCACCATCCACCAACCCTCTGCCATGCTCTTCCAGCGCTTCGACCGTCTGCTCTTCCTCGCAAAGGGCGGCCGCACCGTGTATTTTGGCGACATTGGCGAAAACTCGGAAACCCTGGTGTCCTACTTTGAGAAGCACGGCGCGGCTCCCTGCCCCAAAGAAGAAAACCCGGCCGAATGGATGCTTAGTGCTATTGGAGCTGCTCCCGGCTCTCACTCCGATGTCGACTGGCACCAGGCTTGGAGAGACAGCTCCGAGTACCAGAGTGTTCAAGCCGAGCTGCAGCGTCTCAAGACCGAAGGGGCTGCTCAGGCTCCCCTGGATCACCATAACCATCTCGAGCATTTCCGCGAATTCGCGTCGCCGCTCTGGGACCAGCTGCTTGTCGTTACTCGTCGCGTGTTCCAGCAGTACTGGCGCACTCCGTCGTATCTGTATTCCAAGTTTGTCCTCTGCTGCTCCGTCGCGCTCTTCATCGGTCTCGTGTTCCTCAACGCCCCTCTGAGTATCCAAGGCCTGCAGAACCAGATGTTTGCCATTTTCAACATCCTGACCATTTTCGGTCAGCTGGTGCAGCAGCAGATGCCGCACTTTGTCACCCAACGTTCCCTCTACGAAGTCCGCGAGCGACCCTCCAAGACGTACAGCTGGAAGGTCTTTATGCTCTCGCAGATCCTCACCGAGATACCCTGGAACTCGCTCATGTCGGTCTTCATGTTTGTCTGCGTCTACTACCCAGTCGGCTTCGACAAGAACGCCTCGGCGGCCGGCCAGACGGTCGAGCGCGGTGGGCTCATGTGGCTGCTGTTCTGGCAGTTCCTCATCTTCACGTGCACTTTTGCGCACGCCTGCATCGCCATTACAGATACCGCCGAGGCAGGCGGGAACCTGGCCAACGTGCTCTTCATGCTCTGCCTGCTCTTCTGCGGAACCCTCGCGTCGCCCGATAACATGCCCGGGTTCTGGATCTTCATGTATCGCGTATCGCCGTTTACGTATCTGGTGTCTTCGATGATGTCGACGGGCCTCGCCAATGCCGACGTGACGTGTTCCAGCAACGAGTACATCAACTTTGAACCACCCAGCGGCCAGACGTGCGGCGACTACATGGCGTCGTACTCGAAGCTCGCTGGAGGCTACCTTTTGGATCCTGATAACACGTCTAGCTGCGACTACTGCACTCTCTCGAGCACCAACACGTTCCTTTCGAGCATCAGCGCCAGCTACGAGCACCGCTGGCGCGACTTTGGCGTCGGCATGGTTTATATCGGCGTCAACATCATTGCCTCTTTGGCGCTGTACTGGCTTGTTCGCATGCCAAAGGGGAAGAAGAAGCAATAGGGGTAGATCAACATGGTAGTTTCGACATTTGGAACTTTTCTTTGTTCGGAAATTGGGGGGATTTGGAGGAGGATGGGAGACGCAGTTGCATACCTATAGAACATGATTTTGGGCCTAGACATTTCAATTTTATCCATCTCATTTAATCAACACTATACAATATACACTTCACTAGGTCACCAAGTAATGTCTCGGGAGATGAATGCGACCTTGTGTTGTTAAGTGGCCGGCGCTCGGGTACGAAATGATATTGAACATTTGATGTTACCGTCAATCACCTCAACTGTCCGCAAATATGGCCTGACTCAATGCCTACCGAACCAATTGATCAGTTAACCATTCAGATAATTCATCATCTTAAGTGAGATTCGTATTTCTAAAGCCGGCCAATTTGCCTGGACTGTAATCACCTCCGAGACTTAGGGTAGTCCCTTCCTGCGAATGGGTAACCACTCTCATCCCGGTTGACTTTTGCGCAGTTGAACGAACATCAATTTGAAACTAGCTCTTCTACGGACGGGAAGAACCTCTAATGACGCCTTGTGAAGACCAATTGGCATTCATCCTGTATCGAGATTAGCATCGGGATCAAATGGTGAGCCAACGAAACGGAGGACTTACCATCGGAAACAGCGTTGCAAACACCTTAATTTCCTCCGACCTCTCAGTCGCATGATGTTTCCAATCCACTTCCAATGCCGCCTTACCAATCATGCCAGCCATCGACAGCGGCACATACTTCCTCGCGAGACAATCATGCGCCCCCGCCCCGAAAACCAGCCAATTCTTCGTCTTGGACTCGGCGTCACCCGTGATCCAGCGATCCGGGTTGAAGGCGTTGGGATCGGGGTACACTTCTGGGTCGTGCAGGGCCGGGTAGCAAGACGGAATGATCATGGAGCCCTTGGGGACGGTGTAGTCTTTTGTGACGGGGAAGCTCTTGGTCGCGAGGTAGGGGACGAAGATGACGGGGGGGCGGTGGCGGAGGAGTTCCTTGATGACGGCGTTGGTGTAGGTGAGGGACTCGAGCATGGGAAGGTCGAAGGGCTTGTTTCGATCGCCGCCGCGAGCGGCCAGGTTTTCTTCTCGCAAGCGATCGAGCACGTCGGGACGCTGAGCGAGGACCTGGAACAGCCATGTGGTGGCACTACTGGACGCATCTTGCGAAGCAAAGAGAAAAGTAAAAAGCGTCTCACCAATCTCCTCATTCGTAAACTCGCGAATCAGATTCCTCGGCTTCTCCACGTCCGTCTCCCCAGCAGCGACCCTCTCGCGATATCGGCTCGACTCCATCATATGAAGCACCCAATGGTCCACAATGGACGAAGGCGCCGCTCCGGTAGCCATGTTGGCCTTGCACGCAGCCGCGGCTTTCGCAAACTCGACGTGCACGGCGTCGGCCGTTCGCTTTCCGAGCCAGACCTTGGTGAAGGGGATATACATGGAAAAGGGAACGTTGACCAACTCCAGGGCAGCAGTGACGAGATAAAAGTCGTCGGCAATCTTCTTGACGGCATCCTGGGAGATGTAATCGCCGAAAAAGGTGCGGCAGGAGAGGGCGCAGTTAATCTCCCGGAACAGGGCCATAAACGCCATTGGTTTGCCCTTGTTGGCTTCGCTGGCGGCGACAAACTTGTCAAAGTAGTCTGCCAGCACCCTTTCTTGGACGGGGAGGTAGGTCGCCATGGCCTTGTTGGTGAAGAGGGGGGTCAGGCCCCTTCGGTATTCGGCGTGGGCTTTGCCTTGAAGGAAGACCCATGCTTTGTGGCCGATGATGTCTTTGGCGACGGGGACGATGCAGGGTTCGGTATAGGTGGGGGACTTGAAGACTTTGTGGGCAATGTCTCGATCGGAGGCTAGGACGACGAATCTGATTTAATAACAAGTCAGTGATGAGTCTGTTATTAGGAGGATGTAGGATCGATGTGAGAGCATACTTGTGAAAGACTGATACACAGCTGAGAGGACCACTCGCCCATTGTGCGAGATATCCTTCAAACTTGGGATCGAGGGCTTGGAGGAACGGCCCCATGAAGGGAATCTTGAACGAGGGGCCGGCGATGGAGCCTTTTCGGACAATGTACATGACTAGCTGTGTTAGTGGGCTCAACCAATATTGAAGACGGGAATACCTTGATCATAGACCACAAGACTAAGCACCAAAGTCACGACGTATTGCCAGGTAGCCCATCCTCCCAGGAGAGACAGGAGGGTGCCCAACTTGGAAGTGATGAGAGGGCTTGAGGGCGTCCATGCCTGTGACAGCTCTGGCTGAACATTGGAAGAATTGTCCATGACTGCAGCCAACATGTTGAAGTTATCGAGGTGTGAGCGCCTCGATACCGACACCTAGAACCGGGCACTCAAGTCATCTTATACGCCACCGTCTCCCGGCCGCCTCCGACTGTCAAATGTCAGCGATTAACTATAACAATAGACAACAACGCCCCCTGAAGTAAGGAAGAAGAGGGGGGCTCTCGATCCACTCTAGACGCTTACAGACCGACATCAATGACAAGATTGTCTCCCAAGAGTCCCATCATGATATGTAATCAGATCGTATCGTTGGCTCATCTTGGTGTGCAACCATGACGCATCTTGTATGATTGCCGGATTAGGACTAGACTCCGAAAGTGGTTTCAGATGCTGGGACCCACAAAACATCACACCGGCGGGGTCTAGTCCTAATTCGGCCAGGGCTCGATGAGCATCGATACGAATACGTATTCTCACTCTTTCACCTTGGCTCTCCGACCTCAGGCCATCTTCAATCTTTGTCTAGCCCAAACACTCGAGACTTTTACTCTCCCAAAATGCGCCAAACTCTTCGCCGGTCATGTGCCGCGTGCGCCAAGTCAAAACACAGCTGCGACCTGCGAACCCCTCGCTGCTCCCGCTGCGTCAAGCGAAAAGTCCTCTGCGTCTACGCCAACGAGCCCTTGACGGCCGCCCCGGCTGTTCCGGGATGTCGAGGTGGTGCTTCCGAGGCTGTGGCTTTGGCCGATTACTACAGGTTCGCCTCGCTCGACCCCTTCGAGTCGTATCCGCACACTCGACTCCCGCGAGACCACGTCCAACGCCTCATCCATAGCTGTACGTGCGTCTTCCTTGTTGTTGAGAAGCTTCCAAGTTGGAGCCGAGCTTACCAAATGCAGTTCTTCACAAGATCGCCTTCCAGTACTACCCTCTTGACCTCAACGCAACCTCCAACCCGTTCCTCATCTCGTGGTGGCCGCTTGCTCTGGGTGATCCGGCTCTTTTCCACGTTTCGTTGCAAACAGCATGCCTCGACGAAGAATTGATTGCCCAAAAGGGGTTTCAAACATCGGAGCTTCTCATGGCCGACTCGGTGGCTCTGCTACGACGCAAGGTTGAGGATGCATCGCTGGCCGTGCAAGATGGAACGATGAACTCGGTCATTACCTTGGCGGCTATCGAGGTGAGTTAGATCTTCGTTATCATGGAATTCAGTCGCTAATCCTTGACCCAGTTTGGTAAAGGCAATATCAAGATCAGCCAAATGCATGTTAACGGAGCGAAAAGGTTGGTGAATATGCGAGGCGGCATCAACTCGGTGAGGCAGACCAGTCCACTCACTGCGAGGATGGTCAGCTGGTGAGTCAATTCCTTCCTCCAATGACTGGCTATTCACCTACCCAGGGTATCGATGCTCATCATGGGCCATCCTCAATTCGAGACCCAGGACGACGTCGGCATTGGAGATGGTCTCCCTCCCATTCCAGAATGGCAATTCGACTCGACGGCTCTCCAGGGCGACTTGTCCGACTTTGCGTATATCGATGACGACGCTGTTCGAAACGTCTTTCTCCGTCTTCGTCGAGCATTCCGACGGGCCCAAGGCATGCCCTTTCCAAACACACGCATTCACGACCTCGCATGCTTCGTCGTCCATCGAATATTGCCTCCCGCAAACAGGGCAGTCACGTCTTCGCCAATGACCGAATCAATGCGCTACGCAATCATTCTCTACATGTTCATCATCCAGGGGCCGACATATTACTCGCATGCGGTGATATTAAACACCATCATCAAGCAGTCTATGGGCCATCTCCAAGACCTTGGATCGACACCTCGCGCTTGTGATTCGCTCGATGTCTGGCTTATTTCAATTGGAATGGTGGCTTCGACTGGCACGGCACATTACCACTGGTTTGCCGAAAGGGCACAGGCGGTAGCGGCTTCTTTGCACCTACGCGATTCGAACGATGCACTTGCCCTCACCAAGAGCGTCCTGTGGCTGGAGACTCTACAGGGCGAAGACGTTTTCCGGTCTCACTGGGACGCCATCCTCAACGTCGAGAATCAACCTAGATCGCAAGACTTCCTCGGTCTTGTCTCACCAAACAGCATGTCTTCAGGATAACTGTATTGAATGCTTCATGATGCGTTTCTCATCACGTCCCAGGCCCACTCATCGCTTCTCCTCTAGAAACTGTCGAATAACGTCTGCCGCCTGAGCATTGCAATCGCCTGCCTCAATAGGTGCCTCGACAAACGCATGGGGAGCCCCCGGGATAAACCTGACAACGGCAGGTCCTCCCGCAATCTGCCAATGCGTAGACATCAAGATGGTGTCGTCCACCAGTGGATCAGCCGTTCCGCACAGAAACAGTGCCGGTGGGAGCGGCTTCGCAAGTTGATCCAGCCGACGATACAACGGCGACATGGCAGGGTGCTTGTACTGGTGGTCGTAGCTCGTGCCGTTGAATCGAATGGCGAGTCTGCCAAACTCTTCTTCAAAGAGGTCACATGCCAACGAGAGCTGGGCCGGGTCTCGCTTGAAGCAGGCGTCGCCAAACTTGGCAATCTTTCCCACATCTAGCATCACCGTGTCGACAATGGTGTGTGTCGAGGGCAGCAGAGACCACGAGTAGAGTCCGTACGTGAGGATTAGCCCCTTGAGAGAATCGAAGTCGGGCTTCGTGCCTCGGATGTGCAAGAAGGTCTGCATCGTCAAATAGGCCCCCGCAGACTTTTTTCACAAGCAGAATCAGCAATGGTTCGACGAGGGTGGTGGGAATGGGATTACCTCTCCTCCGATAAAGTGCAGCGGCTCTCCAAAGTCTTTCTGGGCGTTTTCAATCAGGTAGTCGGCCACGTCGAAGCAATCCTGGATGGGAGCCGGAAACGGGTTCTCGGGGGCATGGCGGTAGGCGGCAGACAAGGTCACGCAGCCAGAGGCGTCAGCGAAGCGCTGCAGTAGAGGGGGATTCCTGTTGCTATGAGAAATCTTTTTCTTCGACTTTGTCCCTTGCAGCCTACCTGTCGTGTGAACCAATCACCATGCCGCCGCCGTGGAAATGGAGAAGAACGCCGGCGGCTTGTCCGCTCTGTGGCCTCGCAACTCGACACGAGATGGAGCGGCCGGGGTCTCTCGAGGGGATTTGCACGTATTCACCACCCGGGGGTACGGGGGGAGAAACGAGGGGCCTCAGTCTGTCGACGTCAATCACATCTCCCTGATGGATATGTTAGTCCTCGCTTAGAAGGGCGTAAAAGCTTCACCAACATATAGATGATCTGTTGCCTTGTCGTTGAGTCGCACTTGCTCGCAAAACTGGTGCGTGCTCTCAGTCACGCTGCCAGAAGCAAAGAGGGCAGGATCGAAGGCGAGATCGGATTGCATTTTGATGAAAATGCCTCACGAGTTGAGGGGTTCTTGTCCGAGAATGACGAAGATTTTGGGTGTTTGTAGCGAGAGGATGGGCGCCGTTGAACCAACTGTATGGAACTCGGAACCCGAATGCCTCGATAGATACTCGAGGTGGTAGAATGAGAGACTTTACTGTAGGTACTCGTGTTCACCGCCGTTGGCGATGGTAGTTGTGGGGTAGAAAGGTGGTGCATAACTACATGCATCTTCATGCTCGGCTATCGAATTCCGAGGGCAGGCGAGTCGGAATTCCGAGGAGACATGCATCTTTTGTTTCATGATGAAACTGGTGTTGGTAAGGTGTAGCCACGGAGAATGAACCCCATTGTTTCGTGCTTGCTTCACGCTATCCCCCGGATCTTTATATGACTGGGTGTCTCTAGGTAGCAACGACAATTGGGAAAAGGCATATTTGTGAATATCAAAGCGAGATCGATGTGCATTGGGCGAAATGGAATACTCATTGGATAAATAATGGCTTGTTGGAGATACCTATCGAGATGTGTAAAGTCTAGACCTGAATTGAAGAATATCCTAAAATCTAGGACTTCTTCCAACTTCTAGCAGGGGCCATCAAGCATGACCTCGACTTCTATCTAGGAGACCAGGCGATATAACTCTGTACACCTATCTTCTCAGTTGCACCCGTTATTCATCACTTGCTTCGCCCTGCTAGCCATTTGGAGGGCGTGGCTTTGAGCTAGGGCTATCTTGCTTCGGCGGTGTCTGCGTCGGCTTTTGTTTGTTCGGCGACTTCTGCTCCACAGTGGTCTCTCCAGCGAGAGCCGACCCTCAGTCGGCGCGGTTATGATTAGATTGCTTGTAGCTGGCTGAGGCGAAGCAAGCTGAGATGTTGTAGCTTCGGGCACAACAGGCTGAGGAGACGTGGGCCGGATTGTAGCCGGCTGAGTGGTACTTGGTTGCGTTATGCTCGGGTGAGCTACAGCTAGAGCAGCAGTATTAGTCACAGTTGTCCCCAGCTGAACTGCAGCTAAGGGGGCCGTATTCGACAGAGCTGTAGCCGGTGTTGTCCCTAATTCACCAGGCGCCGGCCAAGTCACTCCCAGCGGAGGCTTCTTAGGCGTCAGCGGCGAGGAAAAGTCAACCGGCTCGACCCCGACCGGCACATGTGCCTGGACCGGAGAAAAGTAGCCCGAGATCACAGACGGTCGTCCATTCGGCGAGACAACAGTTTCCTCCTCGGACGGGCGGCTGGGTGGTGGTGTTGGCATCATGGTGTTCGGCTCCGGGGAGTACGGCAGCGTGTCTGGATCGTGTAGGGGGGGATGCTGGCTCTCTTCGTCCCTTTTCTATTGTTCCATAGCGTCTCTGCGGCGACTGAGGAAGGCTGCGATGGAGATGTGATCAGTGAACGGGTTTTCGATAGGAAATGAGGCACGAATTACTGCTAAACATCTCCAAAAAAGTAAATAGGACAAGGCCCGAGGTGAAGATGGGCAGGAGCTGCCCAAACGAAGTCGCGTCGTTCTCTGGGTTAAGCCCCTTGTCATTGAACTGAAGCCATCCAGAATGCCGCACCCATTTCTTCAGCCTGTCCACGTAGTGGCCCGACTCGGCAACAGTCCATATGCAGATGGCAATGCCGGAGAGGTAGTAGACGGACAGGACGTAGTGGCCAAACCACTTGACGTAGCGCTTAGTCCTCTGCTCCCTGGTCTCGCCCTCGTATGTATACGCCCTGTCGGCAGGCATGATCCGCGTCGGTCCGTGTCCTTTAGGGGCCTCATGGGTCCATGTCCCATGAGCCTGTATCTCTTGGGCTGTGGTTGGGTCCGGTTTGTTGCTCTTCGGGATGCGTTCCACAATGCCCCTTGTGAGCCGGACCATGACACGCCAAAACGCCTGGACCATCCTCCTGCGGAGGCCGTTGCGGTGGTTCCCTTTGCGGATGAACATGGCAATCTCCATGACCACGGCTACAGTACAGTGGTGACCGGTTTCAAGGGCTGCCTTGCTTTCAAGGGAAATTCTCTGAGTACAGACCATGTTATGGCTGACTGTGGCTTGTACAATGTGCAGAGTCACTCGATCGGGGCCATAGTCACGTGCTGTCTTGCTATTGTCATAAAAACATCATAATATCTATCATCATCCATTATAACTGTAAGGGGAGCGGTCCTTGGTCTTTGCAGCGAAAGGAGGCCCTGCAATTGAGTATCTAAGACTAAGGAGAAAGGGGGGAGTTTTCCCTGTGGGGGGCAGCCTAGCGGCGAGATCTTCGAGGGCTCGCTGCTAGGTGTCGGGACCGGCTTAACGATAGTCCGGTTCCTGCCGAGACAGCCCAACGGGCCTCGCCCGCGACAATAACGCGTCCAAAATAAACCTTATACCTTAAGCCACTAAGCACCCCTATCTCTCTAATGCTAATAATAAAATGGCTAAAGCTATAACTTAATTAGAAGCAATATCGGCTTCCTCTTTTAGAAATCACTTTAGAGATGAAGGGCGCATAGACCATTACTGCAGGATGACGTTTCTGCCTTAGGAAATCAGGCAGCAATAATGTCAGGCCGTCAGCTTCAGCCGCATGAGGCGAGCGGTTATAACACCTTTCAAGCTTCAGCATAGACTTCGACTCTGTCACAACCCATTAGAAATACCGACTAGGTGGATTCTAATATCTTTATTATCCTTCTGTCTGCATTAAACAGAAGGACAAAGGAGAGAAGCGCAACCCCCCTAAGATGAGTGGGGTATCGTTTCATGGTCCGATCGATGGACAGAATATCTTTGCTGGGAACAGCGTCTCCGGCGGAACCGTCAACATTCAACTGCCACCTGGTTTGTCCCGATAGCCCTTCCTGCTATAATCTAGCCTAACTAACTTGCATTTCCTTGCACTAAGAACGACCCGAGACACCACCGAATCCGTCATCGACCAGCATCCCCTTCTGCCGCGACCCCATCTTCGTCCCACGCGGCGACGTTCTCGAAAGAATTCATCAGCGATGCTCCGAGCCTGCAGGACGTGTGGCCCTCGTAGGTCTTGGCGGAGTCGGGTAAGCCTTACGACATTATATGCAAGGGTCCTGCTAATAGGAGCACAGAAAGTCACAGCTTGCGATCGAATTTGCCCATCAGCTGAAAGACCGAAATGCGACTGGAGGAGACCAGATGTGGGTTTTCTGGGTCCACGCTGGCACGACAACACGAATCGAAGAAGCCTTCAAGGCCATCGCAGATGCTACAAAGATCCCTGATCGGAACCAGCCGAACGCCGATATTATGCAGCTTGTCTACCGCCGGCTCAGCAATGAGACATGGGGAAGGTGGTGTTTGATACTGGATAGCGCTGATGAACCTGACGTATTGTTCGGGGTGAGCGGGAACAGCCGTGAAGGGCGATCATTGGCGACATATCTCCCACAGAGTCGAAATGGATCCATCCTTCTCACCACGCGGAGCAAGGATCTGGCCTACAGATGACTGACGACTATCAAGCCATGATTGAAATCGGCCCAATGGCGGAGCCAGACGCCCTAAAGCTCCTAGAGAACAGACTGGGATCGCTATACGATGCAAGTGCAGGAACGGATCTAGCGCAGGCTCTCGACTTTGTCCCACTCGCCATCAGCCAAGCGGCAGCTTACATACGATCGCGGGCGCCGCGGACATCGCTCGAGAAGTACCTAACTGAGTTTCAAGAGAGCGAGAGCAAGAGAATAAGGCTTCTTGGACATGATTCTGGCGACCTACGACGAGATGGGGGCGCATCAAATGCTATTCTTACAACCTGGCAGTTATCATTCAACTACATCCGCTCCAAGAGGCCTCCTGCGGCAGACCTGCTCTCGCTTATGAGCTTCTTCAATCGACAGGGCATCCCTGAGTGGCTCCTTAAGTCCTCTAGAAGCGCTATCGGCAATGCACCTGCAAGTGTAGATGAGGGAACAGATTCGGAATCCAACAGCGATTATAGTAAGACAGACGGCGAATTTGAAGATGATGTGGCGATACTTAGAGACTATTGCCTGGTTACTATTAGCGAAGGAGGAGATATGTTTGAGATGCATAGGCTTGTGCAACTATCGACGAGGAAGTGGCTTAAAGCTAGTCATCTTCAGGAGACTTTTAAGGATCAGTATATTGCACTAATGGCGGAATGGTTTCCAACTGGAGATTATAAGAACTGGGGAACTTGCCAGACACTCTTTCCACATGCGGAAGCAGCAGCTAAACTTCGTCTAGAGAACGGTAGTGCGAAAGAAGTCTGGGCAGGCCTTCTATATCGTGCGGGATGGTATGCCTTGGAGCAGGGGAGTTATAGCACTGCGGAGAACATGCTATATAAAGCGAAGAAGACGCATGAGAAGACGCTAGGAAGAGAGGATAAGGCCACCCTTAACAGTGTTTCAATCCTTGCGTCAACATTTTGGAACCAGGGCCGATGGGAGGAGGCAGAGAAACTGTTTATGCAAGTGATAGAGACTCGCAAGAGCAAGCTGGGGGTAGATCATCCTTCTACGCTGACCAGCATGGCCAATCTTGCGTCAACATACAGGAACCAGGGCCGATGGGAGAAGGCAGAGAAGCTGTTTGTGCAAGTGATGGAGACGAGCAAGAGCAAGCTGGGGGCAGATCATCCTTCTACGCTGACCAGTATGGCCAATCTTGCGTCAACATATAGGAACCAGGGCCGATGGGAGGAGGCAGAGAAGCTGTTTGTGCAAGTGATAGAGACGAGCAAGAGCAAGCTAGGGGCAGATCATCCTTCTACGCTGACCAGCATGGCCAATCTTGCGTCAACATTTTGGAACCAGGGCCGATGGGAGGAGGCAGAGAAGCTGGAGGCGCAAGTGATGGAGACTCGCAAGAGCAAGCTGGGGGCAGATCATCCTTCTACGCTGACCAGCATGGCCAATCTTGCGTCAACATACAGGAACCAGGGCCGATGGGAGGAGGCAGAGAAGCTGTTTGTGCAAGTGATAGAGACTCGCAAGAGTAGTAGTAGTAGTAGTAGTATATTTAACGCCGAGGGGGGCGCGGGGCGCCCCAGACCTCCCGTGGGGTATGCGGCGCGCTGGAGACTATCTATAGACTATCTAGAAGAGTATCCGGCGAATCTGCCTTTAGGAAGGAAAGTAAGGGTGTTAGCCGTGTCCGTTGGCTCCTCCATTTGAGCTCGTGTCCGGTCTGTCTGTCAGTCTGTATGATCCACGGGCTGAGCCCTAGGTTCTATGTTGTCTGGGATGAATTAAGGAGAGGGTAGGCTGCTAGCCTAGGTCGCCCTGGTGGGCTGTCTGTGTGCCTTGGAGGGCCGTCTGTGCGTGTTTGGGCAGATGTCTGTGAAGAAGCCTGTCGTCTTGGCAAAGTCTGCGAAGTCCTTCGGGCTGGTCACCAGGCGGCGCCAGTATTCCTTGGGGCTTCGAGGCTGGGGTTTAAAGGTTGGCCATTGTGCTTGGTGCAGTTTGGCTTTTGGGCAGAAGATGAGATGTTCCGGGGTCCGGAGTCCTTGGCAGGAGCATGGGTCATTATGTTCGTGGTTGAATCTGCGATGGTACCAGTCGAAATCTCCATGGCCTGACCTTGCGGCCAGTAGATTGTGTAGGGTTGGGCGTGGGAGGTTGAGTTCCTTTGGGTTGGCTAGTGAGGCGGTTGTTAGGCCTAGCTCCCTATATCTCTTGATGTTTGGCAGCTGTGCCTGCCACCACTCTGCGTGTTGTTCTCTGGTTTTTGCCCTCCGGAGTCCGTTCACACCGGCTAAGGTGGGTTGTCTCGTTGGGTCTGCTGGGAGCTTGGCGCCGGCCTTTGCCAGCTGGTCAGCTTGCTCGTTTCCGATGATCTCTTGATGTCCGGGGGCCCAGCGGACCTGGACTTGCGCTGTGGCTATGATCTTATGTGCGTCTAAGAAGGCTTCCTGGGAGCTGCTCGGCGCATCTCCGAGGAGTCCTTGGATGACTGCCGTGTTGTCTATGCAGACGTGAGTTTGGGCTGATGGGTCGATGCGGCAGGCATGCCGGAGGCCCTGACGGGCGCCCTCTGCCTCTCCGTCGAAGACTTCTGCGAGGCCTAGGCGGCTTTGCCTTCGGCGATCTTCGTGCCGGCCCTATGGATGACGTAGCCCCAGCCGGTAGCGCCAGTAGGGCTCTTCGATCCGTCAGAGTATACGATCAGATGGTCGTCCGGTATTGTTGCTAGCCAGCGTTGGAAGGCCTTGGCGGATTCTTTCTTAGAGCCCTTGTCTATCAGCGTGGCTGGGGGGGGTTGATGTCTCTTGGGCAGGAGCTGTGGTCGAGGGAAGGTCGGGAGTAGCCTTGCTGCCCTCTGTATCCTAGTCCGAGTTGGCTGCAGGCCACCGTAGCCTCTCCCGGGTGGGAAGGGCCGTCTCGCTATTCGGGGTACGAGTGGGTGGTCTGCATCTACGGATCTGAGCCGCTGGCTCAGTCTCATGTAAACCCCTTCGAGGATGACTCGGATCGTCGGGATCGCGGTTTCCTTATATAGTAATGCGGTCGGTGTCGTTCGCCAGACCGGGAGGATAGCTTTCAGGGCCGCCTGGAGCACCTGGGCCATTTCATCGAGGAGATGTTCCTGTCTCGTCTTGATTGTTGGGTCGAGTGTTAGGCTGGAGTTCCTTCGCGTTTTTGTTGTTCCCTCGTACCAGGCCTCAGCCCCATAGGTAAGGCATGGGATGGCAACGGTCCGGACTGCTTTTCTGAGCGATCCGGAGGGGGGTCCGCGCTGTGTGTTCGCGAGGCTCTGGATGTGCGCTATTACAGCTTGGGTGCGTGCGATCCGCTTCCGTACGTGTTGTGCGAATTTAAGCTTCCTATCAAACCAGATCCCTAGCCACCGTATGGCTGGCTCCTTGGTCTGTCGAATTTGGAAGCCATATTCGGGTGCTGAGATTTCGATTGTTGGGAGGGGCGTCCGGGCTCGTGTGAAATGCATCAGCTCCGCCTTGTCCGGGTCAAAGGTGACCTTGTTGTTAGCTCCCCATTTGAGGATGCTATGTAGGTCCTCAGCCAGCAGCTCGGTGTTCCTTTCCTGTGTCTTCTCTGTCCGTAGAACGCAGATGTCGTCCGCGTAGCCGAACCGGTGGATTGTATCTTCGAGGAAGATGTCTGCAATATAGAGCATGAAGAGGATCGGCGAGAGTGGTGATCCTTGCGGCAGCCCGCATCTGATGATGCTGGGCTCTGTAGTTATGTCTTCTAGCCGCGTGCTAGCCTGTCTGTCCTGCATGAATGTGCCGGCGAATCTGGCTATGTTACGCGGCCACCCCTGCTGGATTAGGCGTAGCACCAGGCGTCGCTGGAGTGTAGCGTCATAGGCGCCTTTGACGTCCAGGGTCATCATCGTTGCTGTGCCTCTGAGCTCCAGTGCATGCTCAATTTCATGGGTGACGCAGGCTGCTAAGTCTGTTGCTGACCGGCCTGGCAGGGCCCCAACCTGCTGGGGGCTTAAAACCTTGTGTGTGAGGGCTATTGTTGCCATCCGCCGGGCTACGAGCCTCTCGAGCCCCTTGCCAAGGCAGGATAGCAGAGCGATTGGCCTCCAGGATCGGACGTTTGTGTAGTCCTTCTTTCCCTGCTTCTTCAGCATTGTTACCTCGGCTGTCCGGAACGGTTCCGGGAAGTAGCCAAGTCCGATGGACGCCTGGAATAGGTTCCGTACCCGTTCCCGGATGCAGGGCCAGCAGGCTCGCAGCAGCCGGACAGAGATACCGTCTGTACCTGGCGAGGTGCTCTTGACGTGGATTGTAGCTGCAGCCAGCTCCTCGTGGGATATTTCTGCCTGCCACGGTAGGCATCTTCGGGCGATTGTTGGTATCTGTAGGGGGTCCTCTGTGAGGTCCTCACAGCTGTCTCTTCGCTCTAGGAGAGATCGCCGGAGTGTATGTGCCTTCTCAGTGGTATTGGCAATGACCCTTCCATCTACGACTAGCGGCGGCGAGCTGATGTCTGGCATCAGCTTGTGCCACTGGATGACCTTGTATAGCTCTTCGTCGGACTGGATCTCATCAATCCTCCTCTTCCAATAGTGCTCTTTCTCCTCCCGCACCACCTTGTGGAAGAGCTTTCGTTCTGCGGACGCCGTGCTGGTCCGTCGGGCCTGGTGATAGGTCTTTCGGGCTTTGTGGCATCGGTCCGTCCACCATGGCGCATTATGACTCCTCTGGCTGGGCCTGTTCTGGATGGCCTTGGCTGCCTCTACTAGGGCTGCTAGGAGGGCTTCCGTGGATGCGTTCAGGTCGGCAGCTGTTAGGGCTATTGGTAGGGCCGGTAGGTTGTAGGTGCTCAGCATTGCGAGCTTGCTAAAGGTTTCTAGCTTGTCGTCTGGGATTGTCGGGCGCCGTTGCTCCAGTGTAGCTCTCCGGCCCCTGGGGATTGAGGTTATGATTGCTTGGTGGTCTGCCCCCGGATGTAGCTTGTCGATGACTCTTGCTGTTGCAAAGGGTATGTTTGAGAAGGTTAGGTCGATCGTGTGGCCGTCGTTATGTGTTGGCTGTCCAACCTCGCCGATGAAGTTGAGGTTTGTGTTGGCGGCCCAATCCGCGATCTGTTGTCCGTTGTTCCGGGTCTGCGGTGCCTCTGGGTCCCAGAGTCTATGCCATGCATTAAAGTCTCCTGCTATTAGGGTGTTCGATGGGGGTTGAATGCTTAGGAGGTGCGGGATAACAGGGTTTGGGTTCCCTGCTGTTGGCTGGTAGATGTTGATGATGGCATATTGATTGATATTAAGCCATAGGATGTCTCGGCAGTTGCCCCAGGGCCTTATTTGTTCGACTTTGAGGTTGCTCGTCTTTCGTACGTATGTGATGACTCGTGGTTGTGCTCGCTTGCCGTCCCAGTCGTCAATCGGGATGTGGGCTTTATAGCTTGGGTGGGAGTTATGGAACTTCCGTTGTCCTGTCTTGAACCAGGGCTCCTGTATTAGGATAATATCGATTTGTTCCTCTGCGCAGAGCTGGAGGAAGGCTGTATGTGCTGGGTTTCCTTTTGCGACATTGCATTGGGCGATTTGCATTGGTGGTTGTTGTCGGGCTGGGCCTTTCCTACTGGCTTGGTGGTGTTGCATTTGATGGGATATTCCAGTAGTTCTTCTCGTTGTAATCGATCCTCTTTATGTTGCGGGTTCGGCGTTGTTTAATGAGGTCTCGCTTCGCCTGTGTAGCCTGTATGCCTCGCGGCCTGGGTTGCCTTAGCTGCTGGGCGGTAGTACATTGCGTGTTGCTTTCTTCTGGCTCGTCGGGTCGGTCCTCCATCCGTTCGTCGGGTTGGCTCTCGGACTGATCATCAAGTTGGTCGTCGGGCTGTTCGTTGTCGGCGATAGGTTCCGCAGCTGAGTCTTTGTTGTGTGTTGCAGACCCCTGGGGGCCCTGTTGGCGGCTGGGGCTTTCAGCTGGGTCTTCTGTAGGGCTGTTTTGGCTGTCCCTAGGGTTCGCCCTGAGGTAGCTCTTGTGACCGATCCGTCGGACTGCCTTGAGCTCCTTCGCAGTTAGCCGTATTGCTATGCCGTCCTTAAGAACCGGTTTTGCGGGGCATCCGTCATGCTCGGCTGGATGTGGTCCGTAGCAGTTGGCGCATTTCGGTGGGTGGGTGCAGGGTTTTGGGTGCTGCTGGCCTTCTTCAATGACAGCACTGCAGTTCTCGCACCGTTCTCGTCGGGGGCAGAAGCGGCTGCTGTGGTAGGCTTGGCAGCCTGGGTTGTGTCGCTGGATCGTGGTCTTCTTCTCAATACGCCTTGCCGTGGCGCTCGCATTGAAGAGTCGGAACGGCTCCACTGGCTCTAGGAAGGAGGCGATCCATGTCTTCCGTCGGAGGCCGGGGTTCTCGGCGCTGTGCCTTGTCAGCTTGAGCCGTACCGGCCGGCAGCCTGTCCGGGCGGTGATTTCGTCTTCGATGCATTCCTCCGTGTTGATCATTTCGTTGAGGATGTTTGGCAGCTCCGCTGGGCAGTTTGGGATGATATAGTTGTACCATATGACCGGGAGCTCAATGCTTGAAGCCTTGAGGCATTGTTTGAGTTCCTCCTCCTTGTCTAGTAGCTTCGTACGAGCTAGCTTATCGCGGGGTCTGATTGCGAAGCCTGTTGCTGTGTGGTGGATGTCTGGTATCTCGGCTAATGTGAGGCCGGTAGCCTTGCTGGCTGCATCTCGGAGCGCGAAGTTTTTGAGGCTCCGGGCCCATTGTTGGTGGGGTTCTGAGACCCTGGCTAAGATCCGTAGGTCTTCGGTCTCTATTGGGGCCGCTATCGAGGTCGCTGTCGGAGTTCTTGTCAGGATTTGCGTGGTTGTCTGGGGCGGCTTGCTGGCTGCTGCGGCCCAGCTCTGGGGTGGCTCGCCGGCTGCCGTAGCTGGGATGCTCGAATGCTCCGGCTTGTCGCTGCGGATGGCCGCTGAAAGGTATGTTGGGATCTTCTGGAATAGTTGTCTTAGGGTCTCTTTCTGGCTCTGTTCTGTGTCTTCGATGATGTCATCAATGGCCTTGGCTAGGCTCGTCAATCCTTTGGTTATTGCTCTGAACTCGGAGATGAGAGGTTCCAGGGAGCCCTGCCTAGCGTGGTAGGAGCTGGAGAGCCCCTTTTCCTGTTGCTGAGACCTTCCCGTTGCTGTCTCTGCGATGTCTGGCAGTTTAGCCGGTTCTCGTCTTCGTTGTCGGTGGGTGGAGGGTGTTATTTCTTCGAGGTAGGTATGCGGGCTGCTATCTAGTAGCAGCTGGTATGCGGGATTGTTCCTGTGCGGTGTGTTTGCAGGAGCCGCCCCCGGCGCGCCCGTCAGGGCTGCCGGCGCGGCCATGGCAGCGCCGGAAGGGTCTCTCAGGGGCTTGTTAAGGGAATTGCGGTAAGTTATGTGGCGGCACTAACACTAGGTGCTAAGGAAAAATAAATCAAGGGGAGGTGAGAGACTCGCAAGAGCAAGCTGGGGGCAGATCATCCTTCTACGCTGACCAGCATGGCCAATCTTGCGTCAACATATAGGAACCAGGGCCGATGGGAGGAGGCAGAGAAGCTGTTTGTGCAAGTGATGGAGACTCGCAAGAGCAAGCTGGGGGCAGATCATTCTTCTACGCTGACCAGCATGGCCAATCTTGCATCAACATATAGGAACCAGGGCCGATGGGAGGAGGAGGCAGAGAAGCTGTTTGTGCAAGTGATGGAGACTAGCAAGAGCAAGCTGGGGGCAGATCATCCTTCTGCGCTCTAGAGGCATGGAGGAGTTTATAATGCTACTTTTGCTATTAGATATTGGGGTAGATTGCATGCTGTTAATATTGTTCTTGCTTAAGTGTTCAAGGCAGCCCTAATATGCTTTTTCTCTGCTTATGAAAATTTGGATTCTCTTTCTATTAGACGGAGAAGAAGGTTCCGCCGCGACGACTGAAGGAAAAGGGAGTCCGGGGCGGTAACTCCCGCACCAAGAGGCACTTGAACATAAGCAACATAAAACCAGCTTGAACACAGCAGATTTGACAATTGGAATAGCCTCTTCTCTCCCCCTTGCTATCTATTCAATATATCAACTCAGGCCGTTATTAGCCCGCTCACGTGCCTTAACACTTTCACGCCAATCCCTGCTTTTTGTGTGGATCTTATGGAATATTGTAGATACCCTTACTTCCAGCATATCAACACGTGTTATTGCCTGCTCGCAAGCCACGTCTCGTTGCATCACCCTTCATGTTCTGAATGTCCCAAACTCGCCACTATGGACAGCCAGTTGCTTGATTTGACCGAGTGGAATTACAACGATCTCGACTTTCGCACGCCCCAACTATCAGCATTCGGCAGCCGCAGCACGAGCCCAATCAGCCTAAGCTCGCCACAGAGCGATCACAGATCTGAACTCCTGTTGCTCCAGCTGACCGACTGGGACCTTGAACTCACATATGATGAATCTCCACCCACGTGTATTCACTACTCAATCGAGTGGACGCTACAGTTGCACAAGTGAAGGCTTTCTAAACTTATAAATGACAGAAAAAGGCCTTGTCTTGGCGCCTGGCGCCTTTTGGGGCAGGACGATGAAGTCCAAGGTTGAGGAGCTGTTGAGGAAGAAAACCCCGCAAAGTAAATGCTACATTCCCGTAGAGACGAGCATCATTGTATCTGTCACCGATCGCAGCGAGCGAGATCTCACAAAACGGTTCGACGAATCCAATATTGATTGTGGTGGAAGATCAGCTGAGCGCCTGGAGTGGTCTCTTCAGCTTGGGGAAGAAACTGAGGGTTGACATTTCCTTCATCTGTAAGGAGGAGACCCAACAGAGCTCTGCAATAACGCAGCAGGGCACCAGAGGTAGTGCGACAGCCCGACAGCTTGCTCAGAGAGACGAGTTACTGGAGACACAAGGAGCTCTGGGTCAGCCTCGCGTCTGGGAGGACGTCTATGATCTCATGCGGTGCAATGTGAATTTATGCCAAGGCACTTATTGCTACCGCGACGAGCTCAGAAAGCATTTTAAGCTAGACATGAGCATTCTAACCAAGCTGGTTGAGTATGCTGAGGAGGGTCACGAGCTGAGAACCCACAAGGATGTGCCACCTTATATTTTGGACATGATCTTTGAGAAGGACAGGCTGGATTCGGAGCGAAGACTCAAACAGAAAGCGCCTGGCTCGGAGGGTGAGCGCCCAATCAAGATTGTGAATGCTCTGCCTTCACCATACGGTCAACCCACCATAGAAGGGCGTATTCCACCAGAGTCAAACTCTCTGGTTGATCCGACATTTGGCAGAACCTTGATCGACCTAATTATCCCAAGGCCACTAGACAAGTCTGTGGATATTTACACCCAATGGCATTGTGATCAAGTCGATGACGCAGAATGGAGGGCTGGCTTCCGCAAGGCAGGCTGCATCACGAAGCAGGATTGCCTCGACTTAAGGCACGTCTACTAAGATCAGGACGTTGCCTATTACATTGATAAAGGTGTCAGGCCTGGCATTGCCAGATCCTTTGTTGAAGACATCAAGATTTGGGTGGACGGATTATAATACTATAGATCACAGGCAGTTTCTTTCTTCCATTTATTACTTTTTATAGCATTATCTCCGCGCATTCATCGATAAAAAAACCAGCATGGCGAAAGTGACCTCTGGCGCTCGTCTTCCGTCCTCCAACAGTATCCACACAAAAGACTTTAAGAACGCCTTAAAGTCCTTCTTAAAGAGTTCGAAGAGTTCGGGCCCGGGATTCTTAATGAAGTTCTTCAGTTCCGCAAAGAACTCAATAGGATTGAAGTCTGGCGAATATGGAGGCAAGTAAAGCAGTTTGACTCCGGCATCGGCACACATTTGCTCGATCTCGTCCAAGTGATAAAAGGAAGCGTTATCCATAACGAGAACAGATTTTAGCTGAGGCCATTTATTGCAGTAATGCAATAGTTGCCCAATAAAGTACATGAATATAGTGGCATCAGTAGACCCAGGATAGACGCGAGCTAACTTAATACCTTCCTGTATATAGGCCGCAAGAATCTGATACCTTTGTTCGCGGTTAAACCTCTTGATCTCTATGGGCGTTACTCCACTTGGAGCCCATCCCTTGTCTCGGTAGCCGCTCCGTCTATCGGCACCCGACTCATCGATGAAGATCATCTGGTACGACTTGTAGTCTGTGAGCTTATAGAGGTATAGATCTCGAAGTTGAGCGTTCCGTTGCTTGGCGACACGATGGCTGCTCTTCCGGGTCCATCCTGCAGCCTTTAATAGCCGGGTGATGGCGGATCGGGAGACATCTATGTCGAATCGATCGCGGAGGGACGCCACCATCTCGCTACGAAACATAGTAGGTCGTCTAGTAAGCTCTTCAAGCAAAGCATTTTGCATGAAAGGCGTCACTTTTGTATAGCGTCCGACAGGGTTTGGAGGCACCTTCGTCGATCCGGATAGCCGATATTTCACTCGAGCTTTGCGAAAGGTTCAGGGGTGGCACGGGATAGACGCGGCTATTTGTTTAGTCGACTTGATTCGCCGGAACATAGCTTCAATCATTCATGGTCAGCATCAGAAAGATGGGGGGCCATGATAGCTCAGGGTATGAGGGTTATTCTAGACGTGTTGTATTGGATGGAAGATGACAGATGGCATAATGTTTTCACGGCCACAATCAGCCTCGCGTAATCGTGACAGCAAAAAACATGTGACTATAGTTCACGTCTCGGCCTCCCAAAGGTCACATTTCTGACGGTTGACACTGTACAAGCCACATCAGCCATAACGTGGCCTGTGCTCAGAGAATTGGCTTTGAAAGCAAGGCGGCCCTTGAAACCGGTCACCACTGTATACCACAGCTGGATAATGAGAAACTTGTTCCATCCCTCGATGTGGTGCCCCGATGTACTGAACAAGAAGACCTTCCTCACGCCATCACCATGTAGCGAACCCCGCAGCGTATCCCCAAGAGCCGTCTCATTGGACTGGAAACACGCGGCGGCGAGGAACATGGGCGTCGTGGTATCGAGCGGCGGAGGAACCTTTGTCGGAAACGTATTCGGCAAGTCGGCGTTTTGGTTGGACAGCAGCAGACCTGTGCTTAAGAAGACGCCCATCTTGCAAATGACGCGCAGAACAGCCAACCAGGCGTACTCCCAGTAATTGCGAACAACAGTAATAGCCATGAGATGCGTTGCGCACGTCAGCAGCATCAAGTTGGCCACGACGTCGTAGTGATACGCAGTAATGGTGCAACCCCGAAAGTACCTCAGCGTCAGAGCGTAGGCGGCGCCCGTGAAGATTTGCGCGTCGCTACACGAAAGGACCATGGCCTGGAAGATCTCCGAGACTCCGGGCTTGACCTTGCCGCCGTTGGGACTGTTGCGTTCGGTTCGTCGGGTGGGCATGTAGCCGTTGCTGCAGCGCTGGAAGGGGAAGACGCGGTGCTTGGCCATGCCTAGGAAGACGACGAGGCCGGAGAGGACGAGGGCGAAGCTCGTAACGGCGAAGAAGTTTCCGAAGATCTGGGCGTATCAGAAATGCGTTAGCAGAGTGCTATGCTTGAAGAAGCTGTGGCTTGGGCTGAGGAGAGCTTACGCCTACACCGGCAATGTCGCCGTCGCCTTCGAATTCGTGCTTGCGGATGTCGCCGAGTGAGTAGATGGTTCCATTACTGTACTTTCCAATAGTACAGTTGAGGATCACTCCATAATGACTAGATACTTGGGGTTAACTGCTGCCATGGGCAAGTTTCGTTGGATGACTAACTCCTTACATTCTTGCCTGGAGACATAGGCACCCATAGTGCCTTGGGTTACCAAAGGGCGATAGCTTCAGATCAGGCGGTATAATAACAGCAAAATAAATAGTAGTGAAAGCGGTCCTTCAGCGCGTGAACAGAATAAGGAACCATAACTAGATACTGACAGTTCACCTGGGGCTCGTGGGCGATATGTATTAAATACCCAGCTAAACCGTTCTCCGGACTGGACGCCCTGAGGGCCCCCAGGTCTAACCACTCACAGGAGGCTGGAAGCACAATCTCAACCCTTCGACGGAGCTTCAGCTCCTCAGCCATTGAGGCAGATCACCGACACCGCTTCTCTCAATGGAGGGCCCCTTTTTCTTGGCACTTACGGATACCCTGACTGGCTGCAATTATGATTTGGAAATGTGAAAAAGAGCCAAGAACGGCTTCATGCATCGCCCCAATACGAGTTTGACCTTAGTCGGGGTAGGGCTGTTGGAGTCCTCTCGCGGCAACAGGCACGCAGCTTCCTCCTTTGCAGCAAGCCGGTGAGTTCTGGGAGAGTTGGTGGCAGTGCATCCAGCGATACCCAGCCTCCAGGTTTAAGCATACATACAACGTGCGCGTAGAGCAAGCATCCTGGCATTGCATTGCGGACCGATTTGCTTCCATGGTCCAGTAAGTAGTCGGTTGCTATCATGGAACTCGGGGGCGTGAAGTGTTCTGGGGCTAGAGCTTGGGGTCAAGGTCAGCTGTCAGGGATTCGGTTTCAGCCCTTCAGCCATTTCCAGCCCTGTGTTACATTCGTTTCCACAATTTTCGCTCTCCCTTGGCACTTAGGGTGATTACGGAGTATTCTTATCCGTAGGTGCCATTGCCAAGCATAATGGGAGGGAGAGGAGGCGTTCCTAGACCAGCTAAATGAAGTCTGTCTTGATTGGTTTGCCTTAACTGATGGGTCGGATGCAAACAATCAACAATATCCAATCCCTTCACAATAAGAGGTTGGTATTGGCACGTTAGAACGCGTTCAAAGAGCTAAACTGCTCTGCATGTAAGACGGACTAACATCCGTCAAATGCATCCGTCTTCTTCCTTCAGCTTTGGGTCCCAAGATACAGCCACATATGCAGGCGGCCTGAAGGATTCTTTTAGAATCTTCTTTGTTATCGCGCTGTTTGCTTCAAGTGAGGCTGGTACGGCACAGCATTCGCCGATCGTCTTTGATCCATCTCCGTCATCCCCAGGCAGACTCGAGTCGCTCTCCAAGCCATCGCGAAGAAAATCGTGAACATTCTGCGAGGAGCAGCAATTCATATGGCTCGCTCACGACATGTCGTTTGGAGCATTTCTCTTCATCCATGAAAGGTACAGGGCTGAAGCCCTCCCCTGGTCACCTTGTCGGACTCCGAAACGTCCACCTCGTGATAGACCCCACGACACTACATAGCCGCCGTGATTGTGATAGCTGGGGTTCGTGCATGAGCTGAATAAAAGAAAGTGAGAAGAGGCACACTTGTGCGCGGTGCAACCATGCAAGAGCCGCAAGGGCTTAACCGCGTAAGAAGGTGCCCAAAGTGCCTTGTGACGAGCGTATCTTCAAACTTGTCATGGTACCCTAGTCGAGACTAGGGATAGTTAAGGAAGCGTAGCAATTGCAATCTCCACAGGTCCAATCTGGAGGTAGCCAGAGGGCAGTCAGTGCAGTGGAAAGGCGGGGAGACTTGTCCTCGGACTTGGGTTGACAAGATGATGGTTAAATTGAGGCTTGTTTTGACGGCTTTTTGCATTGTGGTTCCGGGTGTTTACGGAGTCATCTGATGGGATAAGAGTTGTCACGCTTGGGAGGAATTCTCAGACAATCCGTACTCTCCGCACCTAGCGAGATACCAATCCTGCAAAAGAATTTGATCCTAAGTGGACTACCCTACATGCCTACAATATAGTCCAAACGATGCGAATGAAGTTACAAATGAGAGGCCGTGATAATGATAAGTACGCCGTATTTTCCATGCTGTGTCCCCCCATCTTTTCCCATTACTGCCATTTCCTCGTTCACCATTGAATCCGATAGCCACTCGGTATTCGTACTCTCCTGAGTCTCCTCTACGCCAAGGCCAGCATCTAGTTACGGGGTTGATCAAATTGCAAATTGTATTCCAGCCAACCCCGCCGGCGAGGAGTCTCTACAAGAATCGAAGATAAATAATAACTCTTCACAACGCAATGGCTTGGAACCCTTTGGTACTTGGTTATCCAAATACCAGCCCTATTCCTGTTTTTGGAAGCCAGCCATGCGCACTCAGCTCGAGGTACTATCGTCACGCTGGAGAGATTGGCGCCACAGAAGGGAGTACGCAAGCGGAAAGTTGGCGGCCAGTATCTCTATAGGTGCTATCCCAATAATTAGGTGTTTAGCTTTGTCTTATAAGGTACTTTGGTTTACATAAGTATCTACGGATATATGACCATTGACCAACACACGTCGACGTACCTGAGAAGTTGTGCCGCCCTGGTCCACCTGTGAAGGCGAGGTGCCTTGGCAAAGGATGGAATGGTGGAGCGTTTTATACATTGAGAGTTTTCTTGTTTCTTGTTTTTCTTTCCTCTTCTTTCCTCGTTTCATTTTCCCTGCTTCCCATCTAAAATTTCCGGGAGGCATTCGAGCTGGGACTTGACGAGCCATGTCTCATCATGTGTCTACCTACTAGGTACTCAACAACTCCCCAACAGCCTCCTGCGCCATGAAACCTCGAATATAAGAAAAAACTCATGGACGGCAGGCAATTCGCCAAGCGGCCATTCTCCCGTCTCCTTCAGCCGTGTGAGGGCCTCCTCAGGCTCCCCATGATGCACGGCAAAGTCCGAGTCTGCCCCGCACAAGTCCACCGTCGTCCTGTGAAGCAAAAAGGCTTCCACGTAGTTTCGGGTCCTTGATATATGAAATTGGAGATTCCCTCATGATCCTTTCAGCATGCTCCTGGGCGAAAGCTAACTGAGCGTGGGGAAGTGCGAAATCGGGAGCCATCAACATCGAGCCCAACTACATCAGCATAACTGTCCAACTTACCTCCGAATGCTTTGACAAGAGTCTTGCAAGCAGCCGGGCGAAAACTCATGATCCCAAATATATTATCCCCACTGTCACACAGGGCGAGAAGAAGCGTGGTTGCAAGACGACGTTCGCGATAGTCACTATGGACGACCAGTTGGGTGACCCAGTACACCTAACGATGTCCGTATTTCCGACGGCAGGCAAAGACGTGGCCGGCCAGAACTCCATCGACGATGATTCTCACATAGGAGATTCGTGAGCGCTCGGAAAGACATTGGTTTCGTAGACGATTTGCGCTCATCTTGACGCGACTACCTGCGTTTGGCCCAACTACAGTTCGTAAACTAGGCGCCTGGATTTCAAAGGGAGACACTCATTCGTTTTGTCCCAGATGCCCATAATGCTCGCTGAAGAACTGGACTGCTTCATGAAGCATGGCCGGTGTGACCTGGTCACGGTCGAAGCGTTCGGTCTTCCGTATCATATTGGTCAACCTGGTCTACTGTACGTTTTGGGATATTAATGATGCGGCATTCAACACCATCAGAGAATGTATCTATTCGATGGTAATTCCAACTTTCCAGTTGTCAGACACGTGTTCAAACTGGCAGGTACGGTACTCGTATACTTCATACAGTGCGAGTAAAGACTACCTTGACGGAGTATTGTGTAACAGTCATCCCTTTGGCAGTCACCAATGGATGGTTCGCCACATAACATGCTTTGACGAGGCTAGCAAGGTAGCGGAAGGAGTCGTCTACGGGGATGCCACCTGTCTGGAAGAGCAACTTTCTCGCATATGACCTCCCTCATATATAAGGCACCTGCCCATCCTGCCGTGTAACTCCGTGTTCAACTGAACACCAAAGCGACGAACATTCCTAAGTTAACTCTACCTACCTGACCTACTTACAGTCGAGAAACTCCTCAAAGTACGCCGCCATGGACAAGACATACCCCGATCACCCCAATTACCCCGTTTATATGCACCAACACATCACCGACCATACTCTAGACGATGCCCAGCTAGAGACGCAGTGTCCCCTTGACAATGGGCGACACACCGACGTGTCCATTCCCCCGCGTTACTCGGTCGGCCAACTCGACCAGCCCCTGGCAGAACTTCTCATCCAGGTCCTGTTATACACCGACGTCTATCTCTAACTCGTTTCCGCTCCGTTGATCACCGTGCTATGGAGTTGGTCGACTCGGTCCCCCAGTACGCCGCCATCTTCAAGCATTGTCCCAACATCATCCGCGCCATTGTCAGCATCCAGGCAAACGCATTTAATCTCGACGTACTCTACAGAAGCCTCAGCGCAAGTCGATGCTCTTCGTGCAAAAGCATTGGCGACCATCTCTACCTCATCGGCTGCAGCCGAGTCTGCTTCCTCTGCTTTCTGCTTCACATGGGAGCCGGAATACTTTCCCTTCACCATCAACGGCGCATTGATATACTTCAAGCCCGGCCATCCCTGGTCAGCGCAGTACTCTGATCCAACGGCCAGCCGCCAACGCTTACTCGCGGCGAATCCACCAAGTGATCTGACAACCCCGGGCGGTACTGTGCCGCTGCGGATGAGGGGGGCCTAGAGTCGCCGAGCGGCTTCGACTCTTCGACCGCCAGGCGGTAATGGATGATCTGCCGCTCCCTACGTTTAATAGTCATTGGAATACCATTGGTCAACCTCTGCGTTTCATGGCTATCATCACCGCGCCGTATCTGTTCGATTCTGGCCGGCAAGCTGACTGGGGATGCTTCTGCCTTGGATGTAAGGATGATTGGAACACATGGGGTGAACTGAGGTATTTTAGCATCAAGTACACAAGAGAAATGGTATTGGTGCACATCGCGAGGTTTGGACCGGTGGCGAGGGTACCACACGCGCCTGCATTGTTCCCACATGCTAGGAGGCCATTCAATCCTCACAGATAAGTCAAACTCTTTCTCTCCCCATGGGCCGGTTTAATCTCGCGAGAATATTTCGAATTTAGATGGCAACTCTGCATTTGCGCAAATTACTTGTGAAATGGATCTTGAGGTAAGATTTGGTGTTGGATAGCTTGTTGCATGTTGAGTAGTAGAATGCTCGAGATTGCCTGCTTAGCTCCCACCCTGTAAGGCTGTGACTAATGGCAATCTTTTGAGAGAGGTGTCAGCTTTCCATCCGCTGCGATCCGGGCTGCTTTTGCGTGCCGTTTAGTCTTGACACACAGTCCCCAGGTTGCGGTTGCAAATCTTGCACTCAAATCTCCTAGCTGCAATCCCAGACTTTGTTGATATTCTGCCTGTTTCTGCGCTGAAACGCAATGGGGTCAGTATGTAGAACTCTGTTTTTCTCTCTCGATCCAGGTGTACTCGATTCTGTACTCTTTCAGGGTTTTCTTGTCCTCTAAGTCGAAAGCTCCGTACACGTCTTTCGGTAGGTATGTCGTATTCACCATAGGATGTTCCGTATGGTCTTTCTAGCTATACAGCGGTTGGTTCCTGGTCGACATGGTACCTCGTGGTTCTTGTCCACGGGGGCCCATTATATCTGTCAAGTACTCTGCCCAAGAAAGTTTCTTCTGATATTATACCGCAACATATACAAAGCACCTACCCGACTATCCCTAAGTACCTATAGTTCTTCTGTCGGCTCGAACACGTGCAATGTGTCGACGTCCTCGCCCAACTACCAAAGTCCCCAAACAGACCATTGGTCTACCACGTGGCCATCATATATCCTCAGCGGTGCACCTCCTCCTTCCCTGGGTTTACCATGTGCCGAATACACATATGCGACGAGTTGGGCAGATCCTCCTTTGTTATCGGGCTGCAGCACACGTTTGTGCCCAGACGCGCCTCGCACTGCTTGTATTCCTCCAGTTTCTTGCATCCGCAGGTATAAGTCCGATAAGTCTGGATGCACATAGTTTCTGAGAAGGCTCACGGGCGTAGCGACAACGAAATCTGAGTTGAGACGTGATGATCAGTTCTATACTCAACTGCGAGACTATGGAGGTCGGAATCCGATCAGCAATGAAGAACTCCAGCTTACTTGTAAACTGCGCAGAGACACTGGAAGAAAGCTTGAAAGTAGGGTAGGGCCGATCTCTGGGGGGATATCGACCGACGCCTTGAGTGCTCGCTTGGCAACGTTGCAGTGGCTCCGTCGTACGATGTGACTCGAAGGGAGCAATTCTAATCGGTAGTGAATTATTAGAGTGGTAATGATCGATGGTATTAACCAGAGATGATGGGTTAAAAAGGCGAAGTGGAAGATTTCCCCATAAACGAAAGCCGTGAGAGTTGCGAGGTTGTAGTTTGTTTCTGCCTTGGTTAAAAACACTCCGGTGACCGTGACGAGCGTGGACACTTAAATCCATTTGTTTAGTTTACCGTCGGAAATACTATTTTCCCGGCGTGTAATAGCGACTTCTGGGGTCTAAACCGCCATGTCGGATCACAACGTCGCTGACCCCGGCGACAATCTATTGTCTTTGGCTGCTCACGATCTCGCCCCCTTAAGGTTCCTTCTCCCAGCTCAATTCGCCCTTCAGTTCGCGACTACTCCTATCCCCTCATGCCTTCTCATTGCTGTTTGCATTCTGACCGCCTACTTACATACCCATCTCCAGCGTAGTCTCATACTCTTGCTGTAGGATAGGTACTCTCGGCACATGTACATCAAAGTCCGGCTTCTAGCCCATCCCGTCAACGAAGAGAACACAGACATCAGCGCGTGCCGTTTCCTCCTCGATAAGCAACATTTCAAGTACGTAACCACAGCGACAGGCACGTTTCGCAGGGCCGAGGACCACGGAACCTCTAAGCTAGATGGAAGAGTCAAGAAGAAAGATGGAAAGACAAAAAGGGTTGGATGGGCCTTTCTCACGCTGTCGAGCTTCCCTTGCGGATGGATTGTCTCTGCAAAATCTTCATATTAACTGATGGGAGTGATGCCTTTCTTATCTTGTTCATGACTTCCAGGTTTGCAGAGTTGCGGCCACCAGCCGTAATCAAAATGTGCTGAATTCAAAAGGCCGAGCTGGGTGCGTCCAAGATCAAAACGACAAGGATGCGCCTCACTTGCATACACGCTTTCGTATCCCTGTGGACTTTCATTGTGGCAATTTCATTAGAAAAAGATGTGCCGTCCAGCGCTGTTCCATTCGTCACTCGCGTCAGAACCTCTCCACCAAGCATTGCCCTGATGGATGCATTAACCCGCGTGTTCGTTAGTTATTCGTTTCGCATCTTCTCTAGTTATCCCTGTTTTACGTATGGTTGCCTGAACCCCGTTTGATGACGCAAGGCCACCCTTTACCAAGTGTCAAGCAGTCCACTCAAGCTTTTGTCTAGTTGCCAGATGCAGCGCTTAGCGTGTTGTTTTATGACAAGCCTCCTGGTGTCGTAGCCCGTAAATTCCCATGTTCAGTCCTCTCTAGTCCACGCTACTCAAGGATAACATGCCTCCCTCTTTGTCCGGTCGGCCCGTCGAACGGCTTCTCGGTGCATATCCAACTCCGACCATCTGTGAGGTATGGAGCGAAGAAATGTCCCGTCATCTTCTCTGGTCTAATTATAGTATATATCCTGTGAAGAACAACGTCACGGGCTCAATAACGGCTTAAACATTGAATAAGGACATTTCTTGTTGAGAAATTGGTTCATTGCGTGTTGATCCCAATTCCTACCTACCCATCCAACGCAAGTCTAAAAACCCGTTTCGAGCTGCTCAGGCTTCGCTGATACAGGCGCCAATGTAGTCTTCATGCACTCTTCCCTTTTACAGATCCTAAGAAAATATGTCTCTAATGTATATATAACTTGAATGCTCGGTCCTTTGGCCACTGCATCATTCTCAATAACCTGGGGTGGTCTCTCAGGTGCACCTCAATCGCCACAAGCATTCGCTTCGACCAACCTCGTAAGAACCAATATTGTGACTCAAAAACACTCAACAGTATAGCGAAATAAGAAAGTAGCAACATGGCGTATGGATTCGCATCCCGAATATCAGCCATGATAGTTTCCGGGATCATATAGGGCAGAAACATGAGCATGCCAAGTTGCGCTCGTTTCCACCCTTGGGCCCAACATAACACCCTAGCCAGTTTCAAAGAGCTCAATTCCCAGAATGCTCTCGGCTTTGAGCAAGCCTCCTAGACGGTGACCTAAACTTAGTCAAGAACGTCATCAGGCAGCGCTGCTCAATCCGCCAGGCTCTACCCAGTTGTGGCAGATGTACTCCGATATTCGCTGCAATTCGTGCTAACCGGCCAGAAGTGGATAAGTGGCTGCTGGAGGAGGGTGTCGGCACGGCATCTGTTTGGTGTGACCACGAGCATGCCCATTATCACCACATTGCCCAACATGCAGCCTACCATTTATCGTCATGGGAATGTTTGAAAATGGTTCTCTCAGCTGCATTGAAAGACGATGTGTCTTTGCTCCCTGGGTTGATCAGTCCAATTTACATCGCCGTAGGGAGAGCCGTTTCGAAGTGATCCAGCAGCGACGCTAGAGAACTTCATGTTCTCAGGACCATGCTTTCCCACATCCAAGACAACGTGAAGAATTATCGGTGAGTACCAGAGTGTCTTTTCACGATCACCCACGTTAATGAGAACTTGAGTAGCATTTCCTAACATTCCTCCTAGAAAGAAGCTACTACAAGTACACCACCGGACAATCACCCCGGATCAATGTCTGACCAGCAAGTGGTGGCGATGTTGGTCATTGGGAGACTGCATTACATCTTGCCACAAAAAGAGGACATTTCGGCGCTTTGAGATTGCTCCTTGATAGTGGCGCTGATTTAAACGTAGTGGATGAGCATCAGAAGACTCCCTTGATATCCGCCGCTTGGTATGGTAATGTCGATGTTGCAAGGGAGCTGATGGCTCAAGGTGCCGCGATTGAGTCAACGGACGATTTCGGCATGACCGACATGGCGTATGTTGTTTCAGGGGGAACCTTGAACTTGTCAAGCTCATCGAGGGAAAGAGCCGGGCCGCACTAGACTTTTTGGACCCAACGGGGGATAACTTGGCAATGAGAGCTGCGAAACTCAAGCACCAGCCGCGAAGCATGTTTGAATACCTCGTCGCCCGTGGCGTTGGCCCTCTACATCGAAACCGATTCAACTCCTGTGCCGTCGAAGCGGCCATGGTCGGCCCCGATCCTGAACTCAGAGACTACGTTGTCAAGTCAGGTTTATTGTCTCAGCTGAGTCCAGGGACGACCAACCCTCTCGCGGGAGTTCATGTGTTGAGGAACCCCGGCCTTCTGAAGCGAGTATACAATAGTCTACCTCCGACAACG
The DNA here is from genome assembly GCA_911649645.1 of Thelonectria discophora. Classification (NCBI taxonomy): domain Eukaryota; kingdom Fungi; phylum Ascomycota; class Sordariomycetes; order Hypocreales; family Nectriaceae; genus Thelonectria; species Thelonectria discophora. Next base: position 4,807,690 of record CAJVRK010000012.1, read on the forward strand.
GCGCAAGTCTTGTTGGACTTGGAAACGGCGGATGGACCAAGCCCGCTCTGTATCGCTGCCCGCTCAAATTTTCCTCGAACCACATCTTTGCTTCCCGACCTCCAGGCCAACATCGAGCACGAAGGCTCCTCATTCGGCACGCCACTGATGTGCGCCGCTACCTGTGGGAGGCTTTACATTGTCAAACTATTGGTCAGAAGGGGCGCCAAGCTCGAGTACACCGACGAGGAAGGCACTTACAAGAGCGCGCTTCTTGCAGGTCTTCAGCATCCTAAGGTCAGGGAGTGGCTGCTCGTGGGAAGATTTCAAGACCAAAAGAAGCTGACCAGCTCTTCGGCTTGGTGAGAGGCTGTTGTCGTGCCTTGGAATGGGCCTTGGATGATGGAGGTCAAGTTGGAACCTCAGCACCAGCGGTTGTGGAGGGAGTCCACGGTGGACTACCGTGTCCGGTTCGGGCGGTATCGAAAGAAATTGCAGGGCAAAAGGGTTTGGGGGAATTTAGTGTGATTCAAGCCTCGGTTTAGTTGGAGGTCTGGCTAAGGGCCGGCGTAAATGTTCTCTTTTCTGGTGGACACTAAATGCATAACTAACATGTTTCAATATCTTCTTCAACATTTGGAGTTATCGACTAGATGATGGAGGATTCATGGATTCATGGAGGACCGTAGACAGCTGTGACGTCCCTGTGACCCTGTATGTCTTACGTGTTTATGTATAGAGCTCTTCCAGAAAGACATGGACCTTTATTGCGAAAACTAGGTCTATAAACATTGTGGTATCTTTGACAGTTGAGGGACCTGGACACGAAGCCAGCCATCCCTTCCCAAACCGAACGCTTCCTATTCCCACACACAAACTTGGAAGATGACTTGAACACGAAAGCAGTAATGACCCCCTCCCAAAGAGCTTAAAACCACGATATCTTTCTGACGCCTTACGTCCTGTTTGCGAAAATGCTCAAGAATATGCTCCAGCCGAATCCTACGCACACGGCCACAAGCACACGCGACCGTACGGGAACCCAAAGGAAATTGCAAATGGCGACCAGAGGCCAGATATGCCAGCCGGCCTTCATGAGGGGAAAGATCCTGGCCCGCAAGACGAGACCGAGGCCCGAGAGGTGCTGCACGCGCATAATGTTTGTGCAGACGAGGAAGATGCAGCCGCTGATGAGAAGGCCGAGGGTCTGATCGAGGAGCAGCTTGAGAAAGATGTTGCGGTAGCTGACGTCGGGCCCCAGCTTGAGATAGCCTCGCCACCGCGTTTCCCGCGAGGGCACCTGGTCCGTCTTCTGCTTCCTCTTCTCGTCGTCGAGCTGGCGGGCATGGCCGAGCGTGTCGGGGAGGAGCTCGCCGACGGGGGCGTTGCGCGTGGGGAACCAGTCCTCGAGGAGGAACTGCACCACGTTGCCGACTTGCGATCCGAGGAGGCCGTACAGGGCAAATTCAGCTACTTGCTGCCAGTCGATCGAGGTGCGGCTGGGGTCGCTCCACATATTCAGGGCCTGGACGACGAGGTTGGCCGACACCTTGAGGGACATTGCTTGGCCGGCCAGCCTGAGGTTGATGGCCCGGCGTAGCATGGTGAGTGGGCGAGAGGGAGACGGCTAGGAGACAGAGAGAGAGAGCGTTTTTGTACTCCTTGGGTTACGTCATGACACCTGACATCTAACGAGGGCACCCGGAAGCACCTGCAGGCGATGGGTCGCGAGAATTGGCCTGGTTGGGGTTTGTGCTTTGGGCGTGTGAAAGAGGGAAGATGGGATAGCTGTCCTTTGCCGGATTGAGGCCCAAGGTGAGAAATGGAGCATACGTAAGCAGAAAAGGGAGAGTGGAGCTCACCGAGAAAGGAAGCGATTGGCCAATGAGAGGATGGTTTGGGTGACACAGCTACCCTATAGAAGGTGAATTCATGCAAAGTCAGGAACGTCTATGGTGCCTGGTGCAAACACTATTGCTTTGGTAGACGCAAAGGAATTGTAAAACTGAGAACTTCAAGTTGAGACACTGCTTATAAAAGCACAATGAGGCGTTATTGCCTTCCTATCGTGTCTCGTCTCACTTCACGTGACCCACTACACGAAATAGCGCCATCGCGGATCTCTCTCCCCCTCCCTCAATTCACTCGTATCGACATCCTCAGCCTTCACCACAGCCCCCTGCGCCTTATCACGTCGCTTATTCTCCCTCCGCATCCACATGCCAAGCCACAGCGTGAAGCAGATGCACGTCAAGTTGCACGCCGCCGTCGCAATCAGCGTCGGCGCGTACCGTGGCGCATACGTGGTCCGAAACGTTGCAGAGCAGAGGACGCCTCCAAGATTGCCCAGCCCGACGAGAAGTCCCGTCGTGGCCGCCCGAGAGTTCTCGTTGACGTTGTTGTTGTTGTGCCACGAGTGCACGAGGCAGCTGGGGATGTATGCGCCTGCTGCTACGAGGAATGTCGCAAAGTAGGCTACGCCTCGGTTCGCTTCGGCGTCGATGGCGGCGAGGATGATGAGGCCCGTCATGGAGAGGCTCAAGGATCCGACGATGTGAAAGGTCCGCTCGCGTTTCCGGTCCGAGTGGAAGGTCACGCAAAGAAGGACCAGGAACCCGACGAAATTGGGCGGCACCGTCAGCAGGTTTGTCACCACGGTGCTGTACTCGAGACGCCGCAGCACGAGCGGGAGGAAGTTGGCGCATGTGGCAAAGGCAACGGGGTATGTGAAGGAAATCACACACCACGGGAAGAACTTCCACGTGTTCCACGACGCGAAGCATTCCTTGATGCTGAACTCGACTCCTAACTCCTGAGACCCGTCGCGAAGCAGGCGCACCTTGGCAGCCTGCTTCTCGTCTTCGTTGAGGAACCAGGCCGAGTGAGGAGTCTCGGGGAGCCACCAAAACGCACCCACGGCGAAGACGACGGTCAGCCCGCCCTCGATGAGGAAGAGGTACTGCCACCCCTTGATGCTCGTGCCCTCGATCTGAAAGACTCCAAACGAGATGAGGCCCGAAAAGGCGGCGGCGAGCAGCGCACTACCAAAGAAGATTGCGATGCGAAAGCCCAGCTCCCCACGCGTGTAGAAGAGGGTGAGGTAGAAGACGGTGCCGGCGAAGAAGCCCGCCTCCAGGGCGCCGATGAGCAGACGCACCGCGAGCATGCCGCCAAAGTTTTTGCAGGCCACCTGGATCATGGAGAGGGCGCCCCAGGCAAGCATGAGGCTCGGCAGCATGATGCGGCCGGAGAAGCGTTTGGTGAGCATGTTGAGGGGGAGGTCGCAGAGGCCATTGGGGATATAGAAGAGGAGGATGAGGAGGGAGTATTGCTCGCCCACGAAGTTGAGGTCTTCGCTCATGCCGTCCGTCTCGGCGTTTCCTAGGTTACTCTTGGATGTGTTGGAGATGGGCCGAGTATGGGGATCGAGGGCTACTTACACGATCGACAGAGTTAAAAAAGTACATGATGGAAAGGTATGGGAGAAGATACAGGTCCATCTTCCTGACTGGAAGTTATTAGCTGGTGAGACTCTTTGATGAAGCTGGTTCGCACTTACCAGACGCCCGGTCCTGGGTCTTGTTGATCATGACGTTGGTGTAATAGCCAACTTCTGCGCCCTCTGCAAGGGCGTCAGACTGGACCTGAGACTTTGACGTATTTTCTTTGAGATCCATTGTTTAAGATTTAGGAGTGGTACCGATTTGATGCATTCGAACGAGTCTTCTTACGCGTAGGATGCTGGGAGGTGTCTCTTAAGTAGTCCGAGGGCATCTGCATGATGTAACGCTGCGCACAGGATGCTGCTGTGCAACCGGCGCGAGACTACTTGAGTCATCATAGTAGCATAACAAAAGCTGAATGGCAGACATTGGGATCAGCCCATCGTCTTTGTACAACGGGCGCATACGCTGCTAACGAAAAGATATGGCATCGAGTAGATCAAGAGTGGGAGTGTTATCACCAACTTGGCGATATCGAGAGTGGGGGACGGGGATCATTCAACGGATATACGAACAATTGCACGGTTGAAACTTCTTAATTCCAGAGAGGAGGGCAGGAAACTCTTCCGATTCGCAAGAGAACGAGTGTGAGGGACTTCCACATGTGTTAGTAGCGATCGCGTATCGGCTGATGGTTCATTCACAAGGCGCCACAGATTTTAGAGTGCGGGGAGAGTGGGATGGAGGAACAAGGATGCGGGAATTGGAAGTGATTATAATAAAAGTTGAATGGTCCGTAGTTAGACTAACGAATGCAAGAGTTGGAAGGCAATGAAACCCAACAGAGAGCGATATTGGAAGGCCGTGCCGACTAGGCGAGAACGCACATGTCAGTTGGCGAAGTTGGGCGCTGGGCACTACTTTTGAGCCTTCTTTGGCTTTGGGAGCTTGGTATCTCCGAGGCATAGAGCAAACGCGAGCATGGGCATGACCAAGCAAATTCCCGTAATGGTCAACAAACGCTGGATATACCGATAACTCTCGATAATGGCGGCACGCTCAGCCGTGCTGATGGGGTAATAAGGAACGATATACAGCGGCGAGGCATACACCTGCTGGGTGAGCTGCGAATTGGGTGCCAAATCTTTCTGCAGTCGCTCGTAGAGAGTCTGCGTCCAGGTGGCTCCCGATACCGCGTTTCCGAGCGTCTGCCGACGTTGTTCATGGTCAGCATAATGCTCGTGATGACGGCAATGTCCTCGTGCTTGGTGAGCGCCTGGGCGGCCGCGAGGTTGGGATACGGAAAGAAACCACCCGCCAGACCGGGAAGGATTTGGCCCGCGATGAGTCCCGACCTGGCGTTGGAGGCCGCACCTCCGCGATAGTGCACGAGGAGTCCGTAAGCGAGAAGCCAGAGACCAATGCTGCCTACGACGAAGGGCTTGAGACGACGGACCTTTTTGATCACCTGGCCGAGAGACACGCCCCCGACGACGGCGCAGAAGCTATACACGGAAGCGATGCGCGTGGCATCAGCGACGCTGAAATTGAACGCAACGAAGAGCACCGTATACAAGAAATCGGCCTGTTTGTACCACGAAACGTCATAAAGACTGCCACGCCGAGGGCCGCCCAGATGCCCCGGTCGCGCAAGAGGTACGTGGGCATCATGGGATGCGCGGCCTTGCGCTCCCAGAGGGCGAAGAGGGGGACGGTGAGAAAGCCGAGGACCTAGGGGGTGATGATGCCGGGCGTCTTCCATTTTCTGGTTTCGCCGCCGGCGAGGGTCAGGGGGATGAGGGTGAGGGATAGGGCAGTCGTAAGGAGGAAGATGCCGAGTATGTCGAGTTTATAGAAGAGGTCTATTAGGGTTTCGAGTGTGTTGGTGCCAGAAAAGACGGATTTTGCGGTGGGAGGAAGTTTCTTGGCGGCTCGACGGCTGACGAGGAACATGAGTGTGATGACGGGGATGGTGCGGACGGGATAAATGATGCACCACATCCCGATGCCCCATTGCCAGGTCGTGGCTCCCAGGACGGCAGAGGTAACGTTTCCGCTGATCCACGTGCTGACCAGGTATGGCAAGTTGGGGACGAAGACGAAGAAGATTCAGCTGCAGATGGACGTAATGTCGGCAATGATGATCTCAAACACAAACGGCGCGCAAGTATATCCAATCTAGTATAGCAAAGCACCAGCAGCAAAGATTTGTACATTCGTCGCACACGTCTCGACCACTGTCCCAACAACGTAAAATAGCGTCACGACAAGGAACAGCTCCAGCCTCCCCAGCAAGTCTGATAATTTTGCGACCAGCGGCTGTACAACAGCGACGACGACACCACGGATAACGTTCACGGTAGACAGCAGCGAGTGCTGTGCGTAACTCGAGGTGGCGTAGCTCTGGTAGGTGGACCGTACGAGGAGGTCGAGGCTAAACGCGTAGCCGACGAGGAAGACGCTGGACAAGAGGATGCAGCACTCGGAAAAGGTGATTTCGTCGGCAAAGGCTTCCATGCGGAGGATGCCGGGGAGCTTTTCATGGTCGGGGGAGGAGTTGTGGGATAGAGTCTCGGATGGAGGTGTCTTTTGGTTAGGGGCGGCCGTTACGGCTTCTTCTCTTGGGTCGTTTTGGTCCATGGTGCAGTTGTCGTGGGTGTGTACACCAGGTATGTAGCAAAGAGATCACAAAGATGTATGAAAGACTTCTGGCATAGAAGACTGCATAATCTCGAAGTCTCCTAGACTGGAACCTCCCTCCTATATACTCATCATCTGACGATGGTTGCAATGAATTTATCCGTCTAAGCGCCGTCCCCCGAGTCCGACATCGGGACACCGACAGCCCGACAGTCCGCCACGGCGAGGCACTCTTCTAAGCAAGCCGTCTTAACCGTGGAAGAATATGAAAAACCTAATCCGACCTGGCGTCTCTTGTTCTCTTTACCTGGAGTGGCTAGACTCCCTCTACGGAACAGAACCGCGCGCCTTTTTCGACGTCCAACTGGGGAAGCCCCCCACGCGGGTTGTGCAGTCTGCGAGACATGGAGAGCAGTGGAGGTGAGGATAATCTTATCAATCTGATCAGTGAGACTGGGGTTATGGCATGGAATAGAGTTTGGGCGAGTTGAGTGTTTGGTCGTGAGAAAATTTTATCAGCAAGGGTTATCGAGGAGGACATATGGAGTGACCAGACTTGATCTGGTTGTCGTCTTTTGTGTGCACCTGACTCTGTTCCCTTCTTGCCACCGGAAGCATCTATTATCTATGATGCAAGAAATATTAGAACGACTTCCAAGGGCAGCCATGGAAAAGTTCTCGCACCGTTCAGCTGCTGTCCCGTACCCCCGCGATCCATCAAGGTCCTTGTTCATGCAGTGAAGCGTGACCGAACAGAGCGTGACCGAACAGAAAATTAGAATTATGACCATAGTGCGGAATTCTCCAGACCCTTTTTTCAAGTCCATGTTTTCGCTTTGGACTCGGGGCAAGTTCCCGTTCAAGCTCTTGGCGAGCTCTTCTCTTGGCAACCTTTGGACTAGGCCGCATCAAGCGAATCAAGCACATGTCAAACCACATGGATGGGCATGTTTTGGCAGGTGGAGGGAAGCTTTATTCCACATGTTTAAATGTGGAAGGGAGAAGTGATATTACATACCAAACTAAGACCAAGTAGAAGTTACAGCTTAAACTGCCTTGAGTTGAGGTATGATTCATTTTGCGATATTACTATTGCTCATGTATGGGCGGCCAATAGAATGGCTGTAGTCAACTCTTCTAATTTCTAAACAGGTGCATTGAGAAGCCTGTTGAGGGCTGGTTGAAGTAACGACTCGGGCCAATGCTCGAGGAACCTTTTCATATCCCCACTTGACAGAACCCCTATCGACTTCTAAGATGCGGAAGGCCATTAAGCAACCAAGAGACATTTGAGAATCTCTCTTAACGAAAGAGGTGCAACTGTCTCTTTTCGTGTACCTGCATATTTGGGAGCACCAGCCTCAATTCTCGGACATTCCCGCATCACACGACCAAACTCGACGAGTCACTGCGGAAAAGTTTGCGTATACTTGCTGCCAAGGTAAGTTCCGGAGGCACCAGAATCTCTGCAAAATCTATTCAGCAAAGAAATGGACACGCGCACAAGGCAAATGGTCGGAATGAGAGTTTCCATGGTAATGACCTGTCACGCACTTTTGCGTCTTTGATCTCCTCTGGGCTCAAAACATGGGTCGAACGGCACCCTAATGAGCATCTTGAATGTGACCAGCTAAGATTCCGTCACTTACCCCTCAAAGGTTCCTTCCGTCTCAAATCTAGATGTTTCCAGGCCACTTAATTAAGCATGAGATCAATCGTCTAGGCTATATAATCCTGTCGTTGTCCCCGAGACGCTTCCCAGTTTCTTCCCCCATATATCATCCAACTTGCTGAACGCAACCACACACCGCGACACTTAACCAATTCTACTCTACCTATCCGCACATCGCTTAAAATGACTTACTTAAGCAAGAATACAGAGGACTCAACTCAGCTGTCCCCGCCCGTCTACGAGCTTAAGGATGTCTCGTCCTGCTCCAACGCTCCACTCCCTCCCTCTCCGCCACAGCTACCTCTCTATCGGCCTCGTTCCGCCACTGCCCCTCCTGCTCTGAGGGATCCGATAGACGAGACGCCCGTCCACAAGCGCCGAGACTTGAACCCTCTGGCTGGATGGAGACTCCTTCTTGGCACCTTTCTCGCCGGCCTGCCTTACTTCATCGGCCTCCTTTTGTCCTTGTATCCCGTCATCGCGCTCCGCCTTAAGGACGTGCCAATTGATTTTTGGGGAGAGGATCGCGTTTACATGTAAGTGTGATCCGTCCAGGAGCTTGCTACAAAACCTTCATTATCTGACAAATATTTCTCTAGAGCCAAGCCGATAATCGTCGCCACCTGCGAGACTTGCTCCATGTACTCCCTCTTCCCGTACTGGTACAACAAACAGAGACGGTATTGGCGAGGCCAAACCAACGGGAAATGGTCCAGCTTTGATTTAACGCATGCCTTCCTCAGCTGTACCTTCTCGTTCGTGTTTGTGCCCCTGTACTGCACTTTCTGGCTAGCGAAGGGCGTGGAGTATCTCGGTGACAGTTGCTACATCTTGGATAACAACGGCGGCTGCGTAGTCGGCGGAGGGTACATGACGACCTTTGCGGTGTATCAGTGTCCTGCAGTGTGAGTTGATGGTGCCACCTTGGTTTCTGGACGTGATCTTGCTGACATGTTGTACAGGATCATGCTCGGGTTCTTGGTTGGTTGGGCTACGGCGCACTACATCGTCCCGGACAGGGAGGTCATGATTCCGTACGTTGAAAGTGAACACTAGAAAGGACGGGGAGCAACATCGGAAGGTTGGAATGGGCGGTTTTGAAAGGACAATAGACTTGTTGATGGGGTCGTCTTTCGCTCCATCGAGACACATTCATGTTTTGTGTTAATTATGAGCCTAAATAGTTGAGTAAACAACAAGAACCCCTTAGACATATAAATTCCGCTAGACTACCAGGTCTAGTTTCTTATTCTTTCTGTGCAGGAGAGATGCTCTTCCCTGGCGAGGTTATATGTTCAAGCCCCAGCTGCCATTACTACGGATACATGCGGGGGTTTTTGAAGCACCCGGCCCCAGACGACAACTCGCAAGTGCGAGCTATAGCCTACCGGAACTACCTCTAGCCCCGTACTGTAATACTGCGAAGGGGCCTTGGTTTAAAACCCTAACTGCTCGGCCTGGTCAGTCCCCGTGAGAGAATATCTTCGCCCGAACTGGGGGGTGTGATGCACCTGATGGACGTTTGTCTTTCGTTACTCCGTACTGCGAGGAACATTTGGGGACCGGCTAACTAATGACCACCAGGTTGGTTATTTGACACACCAACTGTGGGCCCCCAGCCACATTCCATGTGGCTGCACCTGAAAACTGCGATGTCTCCCTCGCTATACCTATATGTAAGAGCAAATAGGATCCAGAGGCTCAAATAGCTGCTTTCTGGTCTGAATTGGTAGCAGTCTTTATAGTAGGCTTTTTTGAAGTCTCTGGAGCAGTCTTTATAGTAGTTTCTGCAGTGGGCGGGCAGGCAGGCAGTCCTCTGTACCTTCGCAGCAGTCTTCGCAGCGGTCTCAACAGAAGCCTAGGAGCTGGGTCTTTAAGGTAGGGAGTTTTGCTTCCTCCTGAATTGGCCGGAAAGTGCAGTTGAACGCCAAGGTGTTGGTGTGCAAGAGGGGCTGTGCCACAGTTGGTGTGTCAAATAGCCAACCTGGTGTCTCAGAAAGCTGGTCTCAACATTTGACCTTTGTGTCACCTAGTTACGCTTAGCTTGCTCCTTGATGCATTAGACGGAAGGAGGGCTTTTCCGAGCCCGGGTGGACGGAACAACGTTATTTCTTTTGATCAATTGAGCCCTATCAGTCAAGGGGCAACATTTTCATCATACTTGACCCGGCCCTCACCCTCTAACCTACGTTAAACTCGGGCCGTTGCCCCGAATGAGTAGTTAGATTCCGAAATTATCTATCTGACTCAGGTGTTAATCGATCAACCCATCGCCAATGGACCCGATAAGCGTCCTAGGCCTCGCGGCAAGCGTCGGCGGCCTCATAGATATTGGCTCAAAAGTCGCGATTGAGTTACAGAAGACCATTCATGCCTTTCGCAATGCGCCCGCGGACCTAGAGACAATCAGCGCCGAGATTTACACCCTCTGTGGCCTCTTGTAGGGGACCTCTCTACGTTCCACGTCGGCCTTCGAATTGGACCGGGTACTAGCAAGGCGTCATTTCCAGCGAGCAGATCAAGCACGTCTCAGTCGAGGCGCAGACGATCCCTGGCGGCAAGAAATTCAGCCTCAAAGGCGGACCCGTGGCCAGGGCAGTGGACAACTGCAAAATTATTTTCACCGAGATTCACGACAATCTCCAAACTCTCAACGACGGGATTATCGTAACGGACAAGATCAAGATTCCGCGACGTTTTGTCTTGCGTGCCAAGTGGCCATTCGAAGGAACAGCTGGAACAAATGAGACAGGACCTCGAGAATGCCGCAGCCCAACCCTCTGCAGGGAGCTCTGGGCAGTCCGAACCTAGGCATGGTAGCGACGTAACATACCTCGAAGCCTGGTTCACGACCGTGCAGGGTCTCGACAACCAGGTCAATATGGGCTACAATGGAGGGTCCAGCGCTACGTCCATCAAGTGCCGCGTTATGCCAGCAATGCTCGCCCTGCCTGAAATCCATTCCATCCTGGACAAGCAGACCTCCGGGGGCGAAGCATCAGCCCTGCAAGCCCTCCAAAGGCTCAATCTTGAGCAACGCGCCCTCGTTACTCAACACGTTTCCGAGATCCAGGCTCGGCTTCTCTCTGTCGATTTGTGGGAGCAGCGGCAATACCCGACCATATTTGGTGACTTGAATCTGAGCACGCTGTTTTGGATAACTCGTCGGCCTATATTCGCAGAGTTGCTATCACCACGATTCCCACCACTTGGACAATTCCGTATCCCCCCCTCCACTCGGACAAGTCTCCCCGCAGCCGCAATCTCACCTCGACCACCAGCACAAGGCCTGCCACCACCAGCACAGCGCCCACAGCCACCGCCCTCAATAGAGAAAAGCCTGTATCGATGCCGTTCCGGCCAGAAATTCAGATGGAGCGAGGACCAGGGGTGACCTCAGTCGAGAGCTCAGAGTGGTGCGAGGACGAGGAGGACCTTGACGATACCGGCTCCGAGCAGTCGCCCGTTTTGGATGGTGATCAAAATATAGTAGCGTAGCAGTTTATTACTGAGTTGTTTGATATATATGACGATGAGGACGCTGGGTCTACCTGTATATCTTCTAGCGAGGAATGAGTCATATAGCCCTTCGGTATTGGAGGTCGTTCAGTACGAAACCCAGCGTGCAACCGACAAGTTACTAATGATGGCAGAGGTACAGAGAGATAGACAAATCAAACGAGGTAATCGAATCAGGATGTCTAAGTTGCTCCCACGATCCGAATCTCTGGGCAGGATCGACGTAGCACAGTGTGTAAATTGAAAAGCTAGTTTACACTGCACCATCAACTCGGAGGTCCAAACGCCAACTTCTACATCCGATTTCCAGCATTCCATCATCTGCCATCTCTTTCATCTCTGATCCCGCTTCGACTGCAATTCCCGAAAGCACCCCTCATCTTTCCCATCAAACCCTGCGTGTATCATCATGGCTTCAACGTGTCTGATTCGCCCGCCTTCCCCCAGCGACCCGCACACTCAGCCTCAGCCGCAGCAGCAGCCTAGGCAGTCAGCCAAGACAGCTGGCCAGCTGGACTGCAGCTTCTTCCAAAACCTCACAAACATCCGACGGGCATACACGCCCACTCCTGCAAGCCATGAGTCTCCCAGTGCCGGAAGCCCCATCGTCCTCGAGCACCGTGCGATGGCGCTCAAAGACAGCCCAGAGTTCGACAGGCGCCGCGAGAGAGTTGGAGACCAGCGTTGTGCGATTTCAAGCGATGCTCAGCGATGATGACTGCGTCAATTTTCAGCAATTAAAAGGGCGCGCACACGAGGCTCAGTCCATTATTACCTTTACCGCCGAGCTCGATCGTCTCGACTCCAACCGGCGAGGGAAGAGCGTCGCATCACGACTCGCCACATTCCTACAAGCCATCCAACAGTTCACGCCCGTCGTCGACACCTACATCCAATCGAATCCCGACTTGTCTTCCCTCATATGGGGTTCCTTGAAACTTACTTTCATTGTATGAACTCTTGACCTCCCTCGCAACTGCCTCTCTGTTCATGTCCAGCCACTAACGGCCTTGATCCATCCAGCTGCTCGCCAACTTCACCTCATATTTCCAATCCTTTGTCGAACTCCTTGGCGGATTTGGAGCTCTTTGCTCGCGATTCAACTATGTTCAACTTCTTTTCACAAAATCGGAGTGCCTCAAGGATGTCATTTTCGTATTTCAGTCTGCCGCGGTTGTTTACTGTGAGAAGATTGTCGTGGCAATGCGCCGTCCAGGTGATTTCATCCTCATCCACACGTTCATTGCCTAATCTCTAATCGGGCATCTAGTGAGGTCACAGGCTTAGAGAGCACTGACGCAATCGTTTCAAACTGAAATCCGTGGCTTCGTCGACGACATCAAGTCAAAGGTCGAAAATGTCAGTCAGGAAATTCAGCTCGCCAAAGCCCAGGCCGACCATCAGGAACAACAACTTCAGCAGCAAGAACGCAAGGATGCAGCCGAAGGGCGCGCACATATTTCTTCCTTGATCGTGAAATCCAGGCAAGAGATAAGTCGTGCCTGGAGGAGTCAGGAGAAGAAGCGAGAAACAGGTATCCCACAACCATTCATTTCATGAGCTTGGGGGCCTTTAACTAAAACTCCCCTATAGAACAACAGCAAGAACGACTACTGAAAACCTTGTCCTCATACGACCATACCACGGCTTTCAATAATACGCGAAACAAACGTCACCTTGGCACGGCGGAATGGATCTTGAAAGACGAGAAGTTCTTGGCTTGACAAGAAAGTGCTGAGTCAGCCGTCTTGCACGTGGTGGGAAAAAGTATGTGTCGGACTCTGCCGATCTCCGAGGCACGTGACTGCCGGATAGCCAGTATGATTGATCAACATGCAGACAAAGACCCCTTTGTCTCTAAGGTCAAGATGACTAGAGCTCTGACCAGCAGGAAGTCATATGATCAAGAGGCGTGATCAACTTCCTTTGTTACCACCAATGCCGACTACCCGAAAGACTCGGAGGAAGAGGCCGGATACCGGAAGGGCTCGGAAGAAGGAAGAAGCCACAGGATCATTTCTGTCTATAAAAGACCACTTGATCAGATGAATTAGAACAGAGAGACAGACTTCATCAATATACCAATAGCATAAACTGGTCCCTTCTATCGTAGCCGAACATCTCTGTCAGACCCGAAAAGTCTGACAGTATGTCTTTGCAACTCGCTTTCCATTTTCCATACGCTGATAACGTGTTCTAGTTGGCTCTGGGAAAACAGTTCTATATTATGATCCGATTGAGCTTCAATGAACATGTCCCTGACTAACAATAGCTCACACGTCATCGAACGTCTCGTCAAGAGAAAGCAGAAAAGCCAATTCGTGTCATTCTTCCTATTTCGTTTTGACGACGCCGACAGCCTCAAGGCGGGTTTCCTCATCCGATCTCTCGTTCGACAGCTGCTCTCGGCTGTCGTAGAAACAAACGAGTCACCGTTGGCTCCTGAGTTTTCTGAAAGACTGCAAGAAGCCAGAAGCAGTTTTTTCTCGGTTGAATCATTGATGCGGCTCTATACCGGTACTTCAAGCCTCTTCAGTGAATGGTTCATCGTCTTGGATGGGGTCGACGAGTGTCACCTAGACGAACAAGGGAAGCTTTACGACTTCTTCCAGTCGTTGATTGAGAACTGGTCAGAGTCACAACCGATAAAGATCATGATTTCAAGCCGAGAGACGGCCGAAGTGGCCATCGACCGCCATTTCTCGGTCTCGCGGGTGACCACTGGATATGACAGCACGAGCGCAGACATTAAAGCATATGTGCAAGATATCCTGCAATCGAAACTCGACAGCGCCACAAACCCTCTGATTGTGGAAGACCGAGGGATAATAGACGAGATTGTAACTACGATTCTCTCCAAAGAGGAAGGAATGTAAGTTCCAGGTCTCGCTCATCGACATGTGGTGCTCGTTGGGCTGATGTATGCTCTTGCTACAGGTTCTTGTGGGCATTTCTCACCATCGAGGACCTGTGTTCGCGAACGAACGACAAAGAGATTCGCCAAGCACTTTAGGATATACCGACAGATCTGCCGTCCACTTTGAACAGAGCCTTGGGTCGCATCATGCAGCATCGCCATCAAGATTTCGCCAAGGGTGTCTTCACGGTAACGGCAGGAGTTCGCCAGCCATTGACTCTAGCCGAGCTTCGTGAAGCGCTATCAGTGCGTCTTGGTCAGAAGAATTTGACCGTCCAGGACATGGTCAATGAAAGCGTCATGGAGCGCGTGACTATGTGGTGCGAGAATCTGGTTCACGTCGAAGAAGCAGATGACAGCGTTCACTTTTGTCATCATTCTATTCGAGAATTCTTCTTGGCGCCCATGAAAGGCCACCTCGCCGGGTTCCACGTAAACCTGGAAGACGCCAAGACGCATATTGCCCACCTCTCCCTCACCTATCTGAACCTTGAGAACTTCATGAGGACGCTTGACAAGATCCCGGCTGGTCGAGGCGATGTCCAAGTTTCAATGGTTGGGATAGCAGGACAGACTATTCAAATGGCCGTGAAAGGCAGCCTCGGTACTCGAATAGGGCAATGGGCGCGACACAAGGCGAAGACGACTGCTCCCTTGAGTGTCCGTCAGCTAGCGCCTGGCGCTGTGCCCGAAAAGACACCCTTCGGATCATTCTGGAACTACGCGGCAGAGAATTGGTATCTTCATGATTTCGGCCACGACGCTGCTCAAGCCAGAGCCCGATATCTTATCGAGTGTATTCTCAGGGACTCGCATCCGAGGCTGAGAAACCCGTGGGCAGAGCACGGTTGGCAATTTTCGCCCTTCTTAATTGACTGTCACTTCTCTGCCCTGGATGGTGACACAAAGAGCCAGTCCAGCTTTACATTGAACCTTCTCAACAAACTATGGCTGGATTCTATTATCAAGGTTGCTGAGCTTCGGCTTGAGCCTCGGCCTGCACGTGAGCTCCAGACCTTGATGTTGGCCACAGCATATGCTTATCGCGAGCGTTTGAGCATATTTTGCCATTTCTTTATATCGTTGATAAGCTTTCTTCAGGCACACGGAGATACTCAGACAATCGAAGTTCTTATCTAGGAGTTAGCACGGGATGGGTCGCATCTAGATTGCCCCAGTCGATGTCTTCCAACATCACTAGGATTCTTAGACCATAAGGTCCAAGTGAAGGTCGTGGCGACTTGCCTCGCCCCAGGAGTTCAGTCATGGCCTGCCTCATCTGGCGACTTGGGCCCAAAGGGCTCATGTGACTGCCCGAGCAGAACCGCTGGAATTCATGGAGATATCTCAATGATAATTGCAACGGGGTACGCATCATAGCTGAGCCCCAAGTTGAGGGTATTCGCTATGGCTGCACGCGCCGATATCTCCCTTCCATTGGCTAACCCAGATTTCTGCATCTCCCGCAGTGGTTACCATGAGCTCTGTGAGGTATCGGGTGACGATCCCGGTGAAATATGGCGGCGGAAGACTGGATCCGGTAAATCCCTTGTCCAAGTCTTCATTGAAGAGCACGGGGACCAATGTCTGGCCATGATTAACTCGATTTTCGCGCATCTTCTTCACAAACCTAGAGGTTCACTGCTTGAACAAATAACGCAAGCTACCCGATATCCAACCGAGTATCAATTGTTGATCATCGGGGGAGTCTCATCAGCGGTGGCGGGCGGTCACAGAGAAGCTGCCGGGAGGCTCTTGGACAAACACAACTGGATTCCGCAGGTTGATCGGATGGGACAGTCACGATTACTACGAAACTTTCTGCCAAGCCGTTCGGTTCGCATGGCCAACTCGAATTTCCTACCAGATGGTGGCGACATTCCAAAAATTGATTGGCGAAGTTGAGTGGGACCAGACGTGCTGCGCAGACTTTTATGAAGTCGCGACAAAGCACGGTAACTGGCCCATGGCGGGTGTCTTGATGGACACCAGCGGTCAATTCGCCAATTACTGCTATCCTGCCAGACGTCAGCTTTCCGAGCCGCCCAATGCTTCGACGCGGGCCTTTCCGACCTCTCGCTGGTACCAAGACGCATTGGGCTTCATTGTGGATGCATTCGATTGTTCGTCATATTAGGAACAGATCTTGGGAGAGGAGAAGGGGCCGTGTTTTATTGCAGCTCTAACGTTTCGCCAATGCTCGACACACCGCGGCAGTTGGTTTACTCGTACATCGAAGGGTTTGCACAACGAGAAGTCGGAATTGGAGTCGGCGGTTTGGCAATTTTTTGGGAGAATCAAAGGCTCGGTGGAGGGGAGGGAGGTGAAGTGATGGAATGTTTCCCCATTTTGGAGTTTGTTCTAACTAGTCGTTTCCATAATCACAGGTAAGTTATACAACGGAGAACCAAATAGTTAGGTAACCAAGAATTGTAGCTTGTTCCCATCTCCAACCGGGAACGGGCAGGGCAGTGGGGTCGAATGACTAGCCGCCGACGTCATCGTTTCCTCAGGCCCGTCATATGAAAAAAACAGCATAAAACCGACGTCGTGATCTCGTGCTACCCTCCCCAATCACCTCACATCACTTCTCCTTCTCCCGCAATCGAATCACCTGATTCACCCGCCATCACACCACTTTCTCCCCCTTGTCTGATCTTCCGTTGCCCCGTCTGAGCTTTTTTTTTTTCGCTGTTCGCATCCGTCCGGGAATTTACGCATCTCTGGTCCACGTACCTTTTCGTAGCCGTACTCTTCTCCGCTCTCACCACCCGAGCTTCGCTTTTCCTCATCTTTCTCCCTACGTCACACACATCAATTCATCAGTGAGTCAATCTACTCTACGAACACACTCATCGTTCCATCCATACTGACAATTTCTCTCGCAGTGTCGTACGCTGAAGCCGCCGCCAGTGGTCCCAAGCAGTCTCCCGAGGAGGTACCTGCCCCCCCTCATGACCCCTCACTTCTCTCTCCCCGTGCAGCCATTGACTTTTCCCTTCCTAGGCCGCCGCCCCCCAACCCGTCGAGGTCATTACCAACGAATCCGCCTCGACCGCCTCCCTCGTCGACGTCGACCTCCCCAGTGTGCACACGGTCCCCTCCGACTTCCTCGAGCAGGACGTACAGACGGAGACGCAGGCCGACCGCATCGCCCGCGAAGACGCCGCAAAGGCCCGCGAAAAGGCCACGCGCGACAAGGCCGCCGCCAAGGCCGCAAAGACGGACTCGTGGCTGACCGACTACTTTGCCGACCTGTCCGACAACGCCGCCACGGCCGTCGTCGCTGCCAACGGGGCGGCAGTCGTGGGCTTGAGCGGGTTCTTGGGGTACAAGGCCTGGGGGCTGTACGAGAAGGGCCGATTGAGCTGGCAGGCGGTTGGGTTAGGCGTCGGTATTCTTGCTGGTGTCGCGGCCATCGAGGGCACCATCGGTCGGTACTTGTACAAGGCCAAGAAGGGCGAGTAACCAGTCCAAAGCTCAGTGCCAATCTCTTACCTGTTGCGGCGTCTCGGTGTGGTGGTTGGCTTGTGATTCTGGCATGTAACACTATGAGAGCATGATGGATGACGGGCTTTTTGGGCATCTCCCCTTTTCTAGTTTTGATGATTGATACCGCCATATTACTTGATAACCACGCGATGCGAACTTGTGCCAATCTTGTTCTGATGGACGTTGAACAGTGAACCTGACAGCCATCAACACACCACAATGGTTCGTGGATATAAATGAGATGTGATGCCTTTATTATGACCCATACATGTCTTTTCCTCTAAGTTCATTATACAACGTTGGTACAGATGAGCTCTCACAGCTCCCGCCAGACTCCATATATTGTACACGTTGGCCGTCATACACGGCTCACTGCGTTGGCGTTTTCTTTTGTTTTGATCCGTGGCTTATTCCTTTGTCGGCTGCGGAGGTGCATCATTCTTCTTCTCGGCAATTTCCTGCAAGTCTTCCTTGGCTTGCACGGGCGCGGGCGCAGGTGTATCCGCCTGGCCGCTCACAGCGTCGTCGGTAGGCTTAACTGTCGTCTTTGGGGCGTCGGTCATGGGTTGCTCGTCGCCAAAGTCGGGGGTAGGAGCACCGTCCTCGTCGTCGGCCAGCTCGGCGCCGTAGATTTCGGGATACTTTTTGAAGCATTCTTGCATGCCCCTAAACCCTCGTTAGCACATATAATCCCAACTCCTCGCTTGATCCGGCAGGCGTACTGGAACTTCTCGATGCAGTCCATGCCCTTAGGCTCCTCGGTCGAGTACACAAAGCAGCTAAACGCCGTCTTGAACTCCTCGCCGCAGGGCCCGTCGGCCATGCCGCCCAGGCAGGGGCAGTCCCAGTTGATCTCGCCGGTCTCGGGGTTGAAGGCGCCCTGCTGGCCGGATTCCTCGTCGAGCCCGGCTGACGACGAGCCTTCGACGGCGACGGCGCTTTGGGCCGAATCGGACGTGGCGGGGGCGGGAGTCTTTTCAGCGGGCTTGTTGGACTTGGACCGGCGGCGGTCGTCGAGCACGGAGTCGACGGTGGGGAGGTCGTTGTCCGAAAAGGCCGCGGGAGCAGGGACGGTTTTTGCTACAAAGCACAGAAAGTCAGTCTGGAGGGTTCAGGTTTGCGTCAGCGACCAATTGGCGGAAACGTACAGGCCACCTCGTCAGCAAAGACGGGGCTGGTGTTGTAATAATACACTGCGCCAAAGGCCAGACCCCAGCGCACGGCAGTGCCCTTCCATGATCGAGAACTTGGGGCGGACGCTGAAGAGGACGCGAATCGTCTGGGGGCGACACGAATTGTAGGAGTGCGAAGGGTGGCGATGACGGGCCTCGAGGCCGAGCGCAAGGCTGTGCGGTACATTATGGAAGGAGTATGTGAAGTCGGGTTTATTGTACAAAGAAGAGAAATGAGGGAGTGAACGGAGGCGAGGGGGGAGGAGAGTGAGGCCGTTGGAGATGGGATCGAGAAGAGTGGAATTGGTCAGCAAAGTGTTGGAGCTTCGGGAGCATCGTCAATTGACTCTGGAGTATGTCAGTTCCGAATGTCCGCGAAAAAAAAAAAAAAAAAAAAAAAAAAACGGGTTGAGCCGGTGATTTACCGATAGTGGGGCCACCCTGGCGATAAGGATAAGCATTCTATCTGACCTCATTCGGTCATCGGACGACTGCACGTCGCTGGCGGGGTGAAGGTCCAACATGAGAGCTGCTGAGCTGCCAGTGAGAGAGCTCCCAGTTTCAAGTTGAGAAACACGCCGGTACGTACCCATCCCATCTCATCTTGTCGTCCTCATCGCATGAACCGTACAGCAAGCTCTGCATTCCCTCCCCCTCACGTGCATCCTTTGTTTACGTACCCGGCCCTTTCCCCGTCGCTCTCCCGCTTTCCGGGGAGGAGCCAAGTTTCAGCCCCAAAGTCACGACCCCTCCTTGCCAAAGCTTAGCGACGCCGCCCTTTCATCCCAAAATCACCCTGCCAAAGAGGTGGCATATTTTTGCCTTTGACACTACGATAGAAGAGGGAAAAGAGGCTGACGCCTGGATTCCCCAGAGGGTAGGGCGAAGCAAGAAAGCCCGGGAACAATAGGGAAACGCGGTCCGGGGGGAGATTTGCACGCCAAGCTTGCCATTCCCACGCTTGGAGTTCTCTGTCTTGTTGATTTCAATCTTGACACACGAATGCTGCATGCAGGTGACGAATGAGTTTCTGAGCGCTGGCCTATCGTGTCTCCTTCAAAGGTTCCAGCTTGAGTAGCCAGACGACTAACTTTGCGCTGCAGCTTGTCCGACAAAGGGAGAACAAAGACGTCGCAGATCGGGCTTCTGGGCTCATCTCTTCATTTCCTTCTCCTCCACAAAACCATCGTCATCCCCGCGGTTTCACAGTTCCCTCACCACCTTTCCACCTCTCTCCTCTTCATCAACCCCACTCGCAAACAAAACGTCGCCCTCACATCGCCCTCACATCACCTTCAACCTTTCACCACCCGAAATGACTACGGCAACCTTCGAATGGCGTCCGGCCAAGCTGCTGCAGGACTACAACGCGGCCCAGGACTTTGCGCTTCTGATTCTCAACCAGCCGATTCGGCACAACAACCACTTGCGCAAGCTGTGGAAGAACTGTACGCAGCTTCCGTCGCCACGTTGAGCAATGCTAATCGGTTCACCAGCGGCGTTGAGAATCGCCGCAGACGGAGGAGCCAATCGCCTGCACACGCTTTCGTCTTTTCACGGCAAATTCGTACGCGTTCCCTGACCAGCTCGTGTTTCTGTCTAACGCTATCATAGTCCAATCTCCAGGTCATCATCGGCGACCTCGATTCCCTGACGCCAACCGTCCGCGACTTTTACTCGTCTCAACCGTCCCCCGCCACCATCATCCACGACCCCGACCAATACTCGACCGACTTTGGCAAGGCCATCACGTGGATCCGAAAGGAGTACGCCCCGGGCATCGACATTGTTGCCCTCGGCGGCATCGGCGGCCGTGTCGACCAGGGCCTCGGCCAGCTCCACCACCTGTACCGCTTCCAGACGGACCCGGGCTACAGCACCGGCCGCATCTACCTCCTCTCGGGCGCCAGCCTGACCTTCCTGCTCAAGGCGGGCACCCACCACATCCAGGTGCGCGAGGATGCCGAGGAGGACGTCTTTGGCAAGCACGTCGGCATCATCCCGCTCAAAGAACGGAGCATCATCTCGACGAAGGGCCTCGAGTGGGACGTGACGGACTGGGCCACCGAGATTGGCGGCGAGCTGAGCACCAGCAACCACGTGTTACCTGATACGCAGGTCGTCACCGTCGAGACGGACAAGGACGTGTTGTTCACGATAGCCCTGAAGCCGCTTGACGAGGAGAGTGAGTAGCGCTTGTGACTGAGTCGGGGGCGGCAGCAGCAGGGTATGAGTGCCAATTTGGACAAGAATGACCAAGAAACAAAGAACAGGAAAAAAAACAGAATAATGAAGAGAAACTCCCAAACACCGCGCTGATGCTCCCGACGCTGTTGTCATGGTGACGTAGCCATCCAGCTATTCATTCTCGCCGCTTTTCCTTTGTTCAAAAACCCAACCTCCATGCAATATTGGCAACATTCTCATCGCAGGTAGTGCAGCACCAGCCAGCAGAACAGGAAGAAGACGATGACTCCGGCGAAGAAGATCCACTTGTCCTCGCGCGCCCTCCGCTCAACCATGCGGATGGTGTCGCCGCTGATGCCCAGCGTGTTGGCCACGCTGTAAAGCCTCTTCTGCGTGCTCTTGAGCATGTCGCGCTGCTGGCCCAGGTCGCCCAGAACCGCCTGCCCGCGGGCAATGTACTCGTCGAGGGCGTTATTCGTGTTTGCGAAGAAGTTTTGCTCGCGAAAGGCGTGCGCCTCGCGGGCCTCGTCGCCAGACCCCAAGTTCAGGGGCCCGCCGCTCTGACTGCCCCCATGCCGCGGCTGAAAGGTCGAGTTTGTCGTCGTCGTCGTCGCGTTTGCGTAGGGGTTCTCGGGCGTGGCGTTGTAAGGGCGTCGACCGAGCAGCTCGGTGCGGTTGTTCTGATGCTGGGCCTCCTCGCGCGTCTTCTTGAGCGAGTCGACCTGGGAGCGAAAGTCGGAGAGGTCGTCACGGAAGCGCTTGGCGCGCTCAAAGGCTTCCTCCTGCTTCTTGGGGACGATTTCTTGGCGCGCGAGGCTCTGGTACTCGTCGATGGTCTTGGTGAAGGAGGCGAGGGAGGCGGACACGTTGCCAATTTCGGCGGGCGAGGCTTGCGGCTTGGAGTTGAGGGTTGCGAATTCGGCGCGGAGGGACTTGCTCTGCCGGAGGGCAGAATTGTAGGAGATGTTCTGTTTCGACAGGTTAGGGTCTGGCTGTTGAAGATTAGTTTCGTTTTTGGGCTTACCATGATTGCTGGTGTCTGATACGACCTGCTTAAGACGATGGCGAGCTCATGTCATGATGCTTTCTTGATTGACATAGGCTTCACATGCCTGCAGAGGCCAGATTTCCCGGGAGTGGAATGATCCGCTCCGATGTACTTTGTACCCTGTCTGGCTGGGTTGCCTGTTGAACTCTTCAACTCAACCTCGATTTGAGATCAACTCGCGACTGGGCAAATTAAGTCAACATCATCCTCCAGTGATTTCCCACTATTTATCCATTATCAATTCCAATCCCTCCATTAGCCTCCCCAGCGAAACCGTGATCAAATACCCAGACCCATCCCCAAACGCCCATCATCGGCACACCCTCGCAGTATCAATGCACGTTGACACAATCTCTACAAATGCCCAAAGCCGGGATTAATCCAACTTATCTCCAGATCCCCACAGCTCTCACTGGTCGTGTGCCAATCTGCGTGCAAAATGCCTTCATCATGCCTAGTTACCCCCTCCAACATGCGAGCATGTTTGCCGAGCTCGGCACCGATGTGGGCACCCATGACACTCCTTGGGAAACGGACTTTTGCATGTCCTGTTGGAACCCGGTTGGTATATATATGAAGCTTTTGTTCGTTCTTTCTATTCTCCCGTGACTACTCGGCAGGACCCGGTGGTTTGAGAGTCAACGTGATTGTGCTTCGTTGCTACCGCCACCATGAGTGAACCGACACTATCAACACCTCAGCCAAGCGACGAAGACTCAGGCGAGAAGAGCAACCTGGGAGATGTCGAAAAACAGCCCGAAGGAGTCGACCCAGCCCTCCCCCCAATCTACTCCATCTTCACAACATGGCAGAAACGCTTCATCGTGCTGGCGGCCGCCACGACAGCCTTCTTCTCGCCCCTGTCGGCGCAGATCTACTTCCCGGCCCTGACCACCATCTCCAAGGACCTGCACGTCACCAGCTCGCAGGTCAACTTGACCGTGACGACTTACATGATCTTCCAGGGCATCACGCCCATGTTCATCGGCTCGCTAGCCGACAGCGGCGGGAGGAGGCCCGCCTACGTGGTGTGCTTCCTCATCTACATTGCCGCCAACATTGGTCTAGCCGTGGCTCCTGATTACGGCGCGCTGTTGGGGTTGCGGTGTGTGCAGTCTGCGGGATCGAGCAGCACGGTTGCTCTGTGCGTGGCCGTCGTGGCAGATGTCATCACCACGGCCGAGCGAGGGCAGTACGTCGGCTTGACGACCGTCCCCGTCGTGCTCGCCCCGGCGCTTGGGCCCGTCATCGGCGGCCTGCTCTCCGAGTACCTCGGGTGGCGCTCCATCTTCTGGTTCCTGGCCATCCTGTCAGGCGTCACCATTGTGCTCGTCGTCGTCTTCTTCCCCGAGACGTGCCGCCACATTGTCGGCGACGGCTCCCTGACCCCGCCGCCGCTGTATCGGTCTTTGTGGCAAATCGCCAAAGGCCGACGGAGACGGGCCCACGGCGATAAAGACCGGGATGAGGCTGGGGCCAAGTCGACGTTCAAGTTTAAGCCGCCAAACGTGCTGGAGCCGCTGCTCATGTTGCTCGAGAAGGGGACCGGCCTGCTGCTGCTCATGAGCGGTATCGTGTTTGCGGGCTTCTACTGCATTGCCACGGCCATGCCGAGCTTGTTCGCGGATGTGTACGGGTTCAACGAAGTGGAAGTGGGATTGATGTACTTGCCTCTCGCCCTGGGATCCATCCTCGCGGCTCTCATCGTCGGCCCAGCCATCAACAGAAACTACCGACGCCACTGCGACAAACTCGGCATCCCCTGCGATAGCAAGCGCCAGCAAGACCTCTCGGGCTTCCCCATCGAGCGCGCCCGTCTCGAAGTCGGCCTGCCGCTGCTCTGCCTCACGGCGATATGCCTCATCGCCTGGGGCTGGGCCATCGACGCAAAAGCCCACGTGGCCGTCCCCAGCGTCATCAGCGCCGTCTTGGGCGTAGGCATGATTGGGTTCAACAACACGACCAACGCCTTGCTGGTCGACATGCATCCGGGCAAGGCGGGGACGGCCACAGCGGCGAACAACTTGACGCGGTGCCTGATCGGAGCGGGGGCCACGGCGGCCATTGTGCCCATGATTGAGGCCATGGGCGTGGGTTGGGCGTTTACGCTGGTCGGGGGGTTGTATTTTGTTACGGCGCCTGGATTAGTGGTATTGATGGTGTGTGGGGTGAAGTGGAGGACAAGGAGGGATGAGAAGGTGGCGAGGAGGAGGGCGAAGAAGGAGGGGAATGAGACATGAGCATGGTTGCGTATTGGAGTATGTTGAAGGTAGATAACATGTCTTGCGTTCATGTACTGAGACGTAGGGTAGTAGTTGAGAGGAAAAGTGCTTATCCCATCCAACTATAGGCTGGAGCATCATGGCGGGGACTTTATAGAAACATATTATTTTATTACTATAAGTTTATTGGGAATGACTAAGTTGTCAATAAAACTGCCCGAAGAATAGTACAACGAGTGTCATCAGTCGGAAGATGCCATGGTGAGTCGAGGCATGGTGTGAAGTGGGTCGCTGCAAGATTTTTATCACGACGTCAAAACTCACCACCACCATCAACATGAACTCACGCCGCAGCACAACTGAAGCATGTGCACAAACGTCTCTGAGTTCCCAGCGCAATTAAACTACCTACACTCCCGCCATCGGCTCATAAAACCCCTCGCCGGTCTATACAAGCTCTCCCTATGCGTCGTCCCGCACCACCATGGCTCTTCAACTTTACGCCGGGATAACATTCGCGGCCACTCTCGTCCTCCGCCTCTTCACTACCATTTTTCTCGCCGCAATCATCCTTTTCATTGCTACAGCCACATACCGTCTCACTGCGCACCCACTAGCGTCCATCCCAGGCCCGAAACTCGCTGCCGTCTCCAGCTTTTGGCACGCATATCAGGCCCGCAATGGACGCATGGCACATCTGGGACGTACCCTTCATCGGCGGTACGGGCCTATTGTTCGCTTTGGGCCGAATGAAGTATGGTTTAATACAAAGGAGGCTTTTCAGGCCATCTATAGTAAGATTCCAAACTCATATGATGATCTTATGACACCTCTAATAGCCTCAAGCCATGGGCAGCGGCTTCCAAAAGTCCGACTTTTACTGTAAGTCCCCTCTACTCTCATAGGTATATGACACCCAAAAACTAACCCCAGATAGTGGCAACCGCCTTGAGCAAACCAGAGCTCAACTGGCAACTCGACCCTCACTTCCCCGACACGCTCGACCTCCTCTCAGAGCGAGACGTCCAGCGCTACCGCCTCCAACGCCGCCTCATCGGCCCCGTGTACCAAACCTCCAACCTCATCCAATACGAACCCGCCATCAACGCTGTCATCTCACGCGCCATCGCCAAACTCAAGACGCTCAACGGTGCCCAGGTTGAGCTGAGCGAGTGGATGCACATCATCGCCGTCGAGTGCCTCGGTGCCGTGGTTCTCTCGTGGTCGCCGGGCATGCTCAGGCACGGCACCGACTGGGGAACCGGTCCGCACGCGTATCACGGGTGGAGGAGGAAGAGCGTGTTCGGGCTGTTCCCGGCGCTGGCCAAGTTGAGCTTTTGGAGTAGATCGGCGGGGAGGTTGTTTAGCACGGTTTGGGGAGTTAACTTTGAGACGCCAAAGAAGTTTAAGCCCTTTTTTCCGGTAAGTCGTCAACAATCTCACCTCCTGAATTGGACTGTGTCGGTAACTCTATATTAGGAAGTCAGCAAAAAAGTCAACCGTCGTGTCAACGCTGCCAAGAGACCCAACCCGCCCGAGGATCCCAGGAAAGACCTCCTCGCCGACCTGATCCAGCTCCACAAGACCAAACCGAGCTTCACAGTTGACTACCTCCGCCGCATGGCCATTACCAACTTTGGCGCCGGCCACGAAACTATGGCGTCTACACTGACCTCTATCATCGCCGTGCTAGGCTCCCGCGAAGACGTTCGCGAGAGAGTCACACACGAGATCCTTCATACGGCCACATCAACCGAGTACGCAACCGCTTCGCGCCTCCCGCTGACCCAAGCACTCATCAAAGAGTCCAAACGTCTGCACCCAGTGATATCCATGTCTCTCCCTCGCCGAGTCCCCCCCTCCGGCCTCAGCCTCCACGGGCACTTCTTCCCCGCGGACACGACCGTGGGTTGCAATCCCGTCAGCCTACACCGCAACAGCGAAATCTTTGGCGCAGATGTCGACGAGTTCCGGTTAGACCGCTGGACAGATGCAGACGAGGACCAAGTGCGCGGCATGGAGCGTTTCGGGCTGGGCTGGGGCGGTGGCGCGAGGACGTGTCCTGGGAGACACTTGGCCGAGTTGGTCGTCTTCAAGGTGGTGCCGGCGCTGGTGAGGGAGTTTGAGATTGAGGCGGTGGTGCCGGATGAGGAGCGTGTGCCGTCGTATTTCTTGTCCATGTTGACGGGTGTAAAGGTTCGATTTCTTGAGAGATCAGGAGCATAAACCGGGGCTGGAGGCTTGCGAATGTTCCGGCAGTATCGAAACCTAGGCGTTCATTATTATCACAAGTATACTTCAGCAAGCATCTTCACGTTGAAAGTCGGCGAGTAAATACCTTACAAGCCGTTGGTTCCATATATCTCCTATTTTCCTTTGATGGGAAGGAAATCCCTAAGGATGGTGCACGTAGTCCTATTGGTATTCTTCTCCGACTAGGTAGTCCACAGCTGACAATGGTTCCGCGTCCCAGCCTTCAACATCTACCCTTAGCGTGTTTTGCGTCCTCCCGAGAAACTCCTTGAATTCAATCTGCACTTTGAAACTGACGTCTGGGTCCCGGTGTTCCGTCTCCGGGGCGTGCAACTGACCCCTTGATGTCTAATCGTGCGCAGTGCAGGACTTCTTGGAGTGATTCCTTCGTAGTAGGACTCCTCGTGCCCCCGTCTTGTCTTGTCTCTAGTCGCCTGGAATCCCCTATTATGGCCTATGAGAGATACGTGTGCTCGTAGTTGATCATGGCACCCGCCTTCGCAGTCGGCGGAGAAGCTTTAGGTCTTCTGAATGTCCATGTGACAAAGAAGCTCTTCACGCGGTTTCTGAGAAGCACTACGCCGCCGACACCGGCGCGATGGCACTGGACCTGATGAATAGTTTCTCGTAGGTTTATGCCTCCAAGGTTCATGCATCCATCGAGCAGGGCTTGGGATTTGACTCTGGACTTCCAATGGTCACCACACCCGTGGATTGCGAGTATGAGTGTCGGGGGGGGAATTGATGCCGAAGGGATTGGGGGCATTATTGCCGGGAAAAAAAAAGGTGGTTGGCTTGAAATCCTCTGCGATCGTGGTGCTACAGAAGAAATGAACTGGGACGATTGTTGTTTTCCGAGATACCCACATATTGGGACTTCATAGGACGGTGAAATAATTTCTAGTTCGGCGTCTGGCCGCATGATGAGGCACTCGGATGGTTGTATTTTGTATAACCCTTTGCTGGGACATCCTGGCTCAAAGGCCTCACCAATATGGCAAGTCATGCCAGTTGGTCGTTCTCCAAATCGCAGCTTAGCACGGCGAGATCGTCGTTGTACGAGCGGCCGAGGAAGTCTACCCGGTGGCAAGACCCAAGAAGCACCTTGGCCTTGATACCCTTCGCAGTTGCGAATATATCTCCCCTCTCCAGGCGCTCCTGTGGACCGAACAAGTCCAAGCTGAAGTTGCGAGGAGAGGGGCACAGGTACCACTTGCTCCCCCAGTGTTCGCGGTTACTCATCCAGGCCAAGATGCTCTGGTCTGGAACTCCAACAGCGCATCCTGAAGCCTCGTGAAGGCATTTGCACCTTCCCCGTAGAGCAGGGGCATGTTGATGCCGAACAATCCCATCAGGCAATAGGCCGTACCTTCGATGCGAGTTGTCTCTCTGTGCGCCGCCCAACGCATCTTGCCCGCAATGGGGATTCGATTCAAGATGTTCGGCAATTTGTCGATCTTGCCACAGCCGCGGCAATTTGTCGGAATCAAAGTGATGACGTGGGAATATATTGGCTTCGAACAGTGCCGTCGGATGAGATTCTTTCGCCTTATACCTGTGATGGCCGTGATATCATCGGCGAGTTGGTATTTGCTTGCCAGGCGCGTCCAGCCGCAATCGAAGAAATCGACATCGTGAGGGGCGATGAGCTCTTGCAACGTCCATCCGCGAGTGAACCATTTGCTCTCTGGGAACCCCCGCATCGTCTGATCCAGTTCGAGTTTAACATCTTCAAGGTACACATAACAAATGGAGGATCTGGCATACCACTTGAACATGGTGTTGATGGCTTCTGACAGCTCAGCACTGCTGGACTTGTCGATGCAGCACGTGTCGACCCAGATATAATCCAAACTATCGTGTCTGGCTCGTTCGCAAGCCTTGAGAATCTTGCGGAGGCCCCTCGTGGGATTTTTCGAATGCTCAAGGACGTTTGGGACGTCTTGGAATAAGAACTCATCTTCACCCCATGTATGGGAGAGAATGGCGTATCTGGGGAATTCGCCTTCGATCTCCCCGATGTGTGTTTCGAGTTTCAACGTGGTAGTGTGAAGAAGACGCATCTTGATGGTTTGGATATTGAGTTGGCAGAAGTCGTGATGGATTGAAGTTGAAGTTGAAGGAGGAAAAGTTTCAGCTCCGGCCTGCTTCCGGTTGATGAAGACGTTGGAAGCCTTGTGGCTGAGGTTGATAATGCCTCATAGGCTACAGCTGGGGCTTGGTCCCGCCAAGGCGGACTGACGCGAGATGTGAGTGAGAGGTCTCTTATTCGTATATGCAGGACGCAATTGGTCCCTTTGCCGCCCTGTGTGTCTTGTTTGGGGGCGGTTTTGAGATTGGTCTCCTGCCTATTTGATGGGCACTGCGTGCGCGATTGAGTGAGTGCTAGATTGGTTCCAATTTTCTGATGTGATATAAAGACTGAAGGAACCGCTGATGTGCGTGTTGATTTTTTCGGATTTGCTTGATGTTCACCTGGCACCTTAGATAACTGCCCCCAAAGATGCACCAAATAATAGATCATTCATCTTTTGGCTGATCGAGAGGTAAATTTCACACTCGAAGACGACTTCAGCGTCGCCTGGAAGATAGAAGGACACGAGGTACCTACAGAGTCCAAGTAGAAGAATGCGTTTTATCGTCTTTACGAAGCCGCTTCGAACTTATTCGATACAAAGGTGTAGTTAACACAATTCTAACTAGTTAACTAAACTAGGTAGCTAGTTATAGTCTTATGAGACATGTGACGGCGAAGCATATCACTGACATGAACGTCGCTGAGTTCCGAGTCCAGCCCGTCGCCCAAACATGTGCTACCATTGTATCTAGGTAGATCATCTCTCTATTTTCCTCCCTCAAGACCACTTATACTGAATCTTCTGCACTTCCAAAGTCTGTTTCCACCTCTTGAGTTTCTCCAAAATATACTCCCGCGTCTTCACCGCACTCTCGGGCACCTGCTCCAACCACTGCTCCGTCTCGGCAATCTGTTTCTCCATCACCTGCAGCTTGTACGCATCCGCCTCCTTCTGAACACTCTTCATCCTGGCCAGCACGTCCTTCCACTCCTCCGAATCCTGCCCTTCCTCCAGCTTGTCCGCCTCGGCCTTGGACGCCTCGTACGCGTTCTGGTACGCTGTCGCCCTCCGCTGTTGACGTCTGTAGGCGCTCTCCAGCCGGTCCGTCTCTTCGGGCGACTGGTTCTGGTTCAGGGCTTTGAACTTGTCCCGGAGGTCCTGTTGTTCCTGCGCGGCCAGTATCTGGACCGTCTCCAGCTCCCAAAGTGGGAGGTGCTTCTCCTGCTGGCACACGTTCAGGGGGCATAGCTTCAACACGGCCTGGTGATGCATCTCGGTGAACTTTTCGTGGTACTTTTTGTAGGTTATCCTGTTCGATAGTTCAAACTCGGCCATCCACTTGTCGTCCTCGGTTTCTGCCTTTTCCACGTTGGCGGCGAGGGTCTCGATTTGGTGGTTCCAGTTTTTGAGCAATCTCTTGTCCATCTCGAGGATCCTCAACGGCTCTTCGATAAGATATTTCGCCCTGACCGCCGCGTACCTGCGAATCTGGTCGCTCTGGAATGCGTCGCCGTCAAAGTTGTCCGGCCAGCCGTTCTTGCGATACAGACCCTCCAGGCCAATGTCCTCGTTGTACCATTCCGGGCCGGCCTCTTCGCCTCCGCCGGGGAGGAGATGAAGGGTGCGATACCACTTGTTGATGTCGCGCAGGACTTCGCCGGCCGGTCGGCTGGGGAAATGGTGAAACGCCATGCGGTTCCGGCTTGACTGACGCGCTTCCGGGACGCCTTTGAGCGCTGGATCCGTGCTCTCCCAGCCGATCTGGTCGATGATCCAGATCCTGTGGTCGAGGGAATCGTAAATGATGACGCTATTGTGGTTGCCCAGTCTCGACAGCGGCGTCACCCAAGGAAGCATGTACGGCCCGTCCTCGTCGGAAAAGTTGTCGTCCTCGGGGCTGGCGTAGAACGGATCGCGGCCTTGTTCGACCTCTTCGGGATCGCGAAAGTCGGCAAATTGGCCGCCCAGGATGAAGTCGCCTTGGCCGGCCTTCTTCGTGTCAATGTACGGGAGGATGCTGTACAGATACTTGACCGACGGGCTCAGGCCGTGCTCGTCCCAAGTCTTTTCCAACTCTTCGCTGACGAGGTGAGGTCCGGGCTGGATGCCTTCCGGGTCGAGGTAGCGCATCTCCACGAGGGTTTTGTAGATGGTGAGCAACTCGTCGGCGACCTCTTGGAGTTGGGCCTTGTGAGCGGTAGAGAGGTTCGGGGTCATGGGATCCCGTATGAACGATTTGAGGTAAGAAAACAACCCATTCTGATCCGTGTAAAGGAGAAATGTGGCGAGCGCGAAGAGAGCCAGCGTCACGATGGTGCGAAAGTTGCAACGGAGACGGAATGTTTGCGGCGGCGGCTGAGGCGGCCTGGGCGCTGGAAGGCGCTTTTCAGAGTCGCCGGCAACCATGATGCCGGATGCTTGAGAAGTTGAGGCAGCAATGTCGAAGTGGTAGAAGTGTAGAAGTATATGCAAAGAGACTTCCAGGAGAAGAACTGGATCAACCAACAGCAGTCAGAACAGGCTGCTGTGAAATTATGGGAACATGTATGTGATGTGGTCCCGCACGATCCGACATGCGATTACGGCAGTCCATACGGATTAGTTAGCTGACAGTTGTGTCAATTCGATTTTTGGGGCAAATTTTACTAGGCCAACGCCGAGGCGTACCAACACATAGAATCGCGTAATTGAATTGAGGAGAAATCAATTGCCTATCCACATAGGGGCGCTCGATTAAATGCATGTTCGTGATAACTTCGAACGCTCGTACGAGAGAGATTAATTAACTTATACGGATTAGAGGAATGTCGCAATGCGTTATGAATCACTATCAATTCCATATGTAATATGACCCCAATCCCGACTTTGGGGAGCCATCAAGCTTACGTAAGGCATCGCCGCCTTTAATCAGGACAAATTCAGGGCTGCTCAGTCTCAGCTCAGTCCCGGCTCAGTCTGGCTCAGTCTGGCTCAGTTTGGCTCAGTCTGGCTCAATCTCGGCTCACTTTGTTCACTTGCGCTTCCCCTCGCCCCACACCCAAAGGCTGCCTCACAAAGGTTCGTCAATTTCTGAGAGAGGTCCAAAACTGGTCCCTCTGACACAGTTTATACTTACCACCTAGACTTCATAGTGTATAGTTTGTCTCTTCATTTCATATAACCTTCCATGGACTTGTCTGTCACATGATTGTTACTAATCGTGATATAGTGGAATGAGCGGAGGCCAGGAGTATTGACTCGCCCGGCACGGCCGAGTACTAAATTGAAGGTGCATTATATAGCTTGAAGGATTCGGGGCGATTTTTCCATTTGGCTATCCTCGTATAATGCCCGAGCGTCTCAAGGCGTCTATAAATCAGCTCGGCTCGCCGCTTCGCCTGCCCTTACTCCAGTCTTCTCCCTTGCCACATTAAATCCTACTATATCCATAAATCCATCGCGCAGGAAAGGCGGCCCACGGGGTATTGACCCAGGCAAACTTATTGAGACGGCCATCCAGGACGGCCTCTCTAAAGACAAATCAGGAATCGATCACACGCCCATCTATAAAAAACTTGCTCCCATCACCGAGCCGCAATATGCTAAGATGATAAGATTGTGGTTTGCGTAAGTTTGCAATACAGTGGACTATCAAGCTTCAACTGATAAGCACTAGGTATCTCGAAAAGTATCCAGCCTCAGACCCACGCGATATGGTAACAATGAAGCATTTCGCGGAGGTGGTCGCACGTTCAACCGGGGCGAGGCTGGACCAGAAGCTCAAAAGACCAACTATCAAGTCAATACGAGTGAAAATTCGATCATTCATGTCTGCATGGGAACGGGAGACCCAGAAACCCATCCCTAAGCACGTTCACGACTCGATGGCTCCAGTACGCATAGCCAGAGACTATTCTTATTGAGCATCCCCCTAATGTTTCACTAATATTGAATACTGGATAGTATATATTGAATGTGCTTAGGCATAGTATTCCTCTATCTATAGAGGAAAAAGAGCCGATGTTCTTAACTATTGAAAACTTTGTGCACTTGCAAGAGCATTTTTAGCAGAATGACCACTACAATTATGTTCACAAAGGGGTTTAAGTTTATCTCTTATGCCTTCTGAATATGCACTGCTATATAAGTGTAAGGTTATAAAAGACCTAGCTTGATTTACAGTGCAGCCAATGGCTTGCTCTGGGGATGCATTTTTCCTCAACTCCTCAAGAAAAGGCACTGCCTTATTCAATCCAATCGTGTATTTTGCAATACTTTGCTTAAGGCAATCGATTGAAGCTGAGTAGTCTTTGATGTAACGGTCCGGATTAATTCCCAAGGGATAAATTAGGAAGGCCTGGTTTATGTTGGCAGATAGAATAGGGCGTTACGTTGTTCTGAGCAAAGAGAAGTGTTACGTCGCTTGATGTGTCAATCACAGGAGGTGGTAGGCGGAGGTGATTGAGGTAAGCAGTTGTATGGAAAGCTGAAGTGCTCGGTGGCTACTTCCTATGGTAATGACTGTCTTATATATTGAAGTCCTTCCGTTGGGAGCGTGAGGCTTCCGGGAGCGCTTCGCTCCATGCGGTCTGTCGCTCCTCCTCTTATTGGTGAGGTTGTCTGGTGGGTCATGTCACGTGCGTTCGGGGTTCTGCCGACGCAGACCGCCTTACTCGTCATGGGCCGCGACACACAACACCAAAAAAATGCATTATAGCCACATATCGCAACACCTTCATTACCGCCACAACAATAACACTACTTTTTCAATCAATTAGTATAATACCAATTTAAGGCCAATTGCATCATAACTTCGCCTACTTATCATTATGATCCAAATACTCCCTCAGTCCAAACATGGATTAATCCCGACACCGGGAAACACAATTTTTCGCGAATAACTCCTGAGAACCTCGAGGAGCATACAGTGGTAGCGGCCTGCCTCCTCCACATCGGCTTTTTTCACTCAGTACAGCAAGCAGCTAAAGAGCTATAGGTCCATATAAGAGACTTTAGGAGAGACGTAATGGAACAAATCCTGTGTCAAATAACGGCGGCAACCGATGTCTTTTGACCCCAGATGAAAAGGATTCGATCATCATTTGGGCACATCGCCGGATAACTCAGGGGCACCACATTAAGCTCAAAGCCGTTCAACACCACGCAAATGCGATACATAGGGCAACCGGCCGCCCAGCTGATGTCTCACAGAAATGGGCTAGCCGCTTCATGAAGCGGCATAAGAAGCTATATCACTCGAAGAAGTCAGTCACCCGGGATGTCAAGCGAAAGGCGATGCAGGACCGCGTTCACGTTCGAAGATTCTTCAGGAGCTGGAGTAGACTATTCAGGAGCATGATATCAAGCTGGAAAACTCTTGGAATGTCGACGAGACCGGCTTCATGATCGGGTATTTGGAAAAGGGGACATTGGTCTTCACATTCAATCAGATTCAACAGCCTATTTTAACGGATTCTCATGAGAAGGTCTCCGTCACATCCGTGGAGTCGATTTCAGCCGCTGGAAAGACAATTCCCCCTTTTCTGATCCTCCCAGGAGTCCAAATTCCCTCCCGTTGGATCAATGATGCCCTCCACGGCGGGACAAGTCTCGCGACGAACGAAAAAGGCTATATAAACGATATCGTCGCTATCGAATTCATCGAACACTTCGAGAAGCACATCCGGCCCGCTGATCCAGCCGAAATGCAGCTTCTTTTGACCGACGGCTGCGACAGTCACTTTACCTTAGAGATCTTCCACTTCTGCGAGCAACACAATATCCTTCTTTTCCCTTTGCCGCCTCATCTCACGCGTCAGCTTCAGCCTCTTGATGTAGGCGTGTTCAGCCCCTATAAGCATTGGCATCAGGAAATCCTCTATCGCGAAGTCGCTGACGGCATTACCAGCTTCAATAAGGCAGATTTCCTCCATCACTTTCAGGAAATGCGCGACCGAACCTTCAAGGAATCAACGATCATTCATGCCTGGGAAAAGTGCGGCCTGTTTCCGTACGACCCAGAGCTAGTTCTATCGCAAATGCCGGATACTATGTCATCCCTGGCTCAGGAGGTCGCTCAGGAGACCCTTCCTGGCTTCGTGGCGGTCGGAACGTCTCCTCCAGAGGAAATTCCGTCAGGTTCGTCAGAATCAGCTCCCCGGACTGAAGGGATGATTCTGCCTTCAACACCAAGAGCCCGGATCACGCCCTTCTCCTGGTCTGACGCCCCAACGCCGCCGTTTCGCGTCAGCACCCTACGGAAATACCAGACCTATGTTGAGCTGCGAATAGCTTCAAATCTCGAGCATGACGAGCCCCCGACTCCCTCTGTGGCCCGCGTCTTCAAGTCAGCTAATAAGACGGCCATTTCCCTCGCTTTAAACGGCATCACCGCAACAGCCGAGATGGAGCGTCTTAAATCCAAGGCCGTAAGACAAGAAGCCCTCCAAGGAAGGACGTCAATTGTAAGCAATTACGGCCCAATTACTGTCGAAGATGCGAGACGCCGAGTCGCTAAGGACGATCACAATAGACGCGCAGCCAAGGAGGCCGAGACTTGTCGGATTTTGAAGAAAACAACGCAGAACGAGGGCGCCTTCTATAGCCGCTGGTTATCAGATATTCGGCCTCGTCTGCGACGAAGCCTCGACCTCATCAAGCTAGGGGAATTTATAGCAACCCGATGACCGCTTGGAGGCCATTTCTTGGCTTTCTAGCCCGTGATCGATGCAGGAAGGAAGACGGGAAGCTCGCGATAGCTTCACATGAGTGTATGGGGTGGAAATACGCCGCCCACCGCGAGCTCGAAGCTCGGAATAAGCTGCACGCAGGCTGGAGGCCTCGAGTCACAATGCCATTTGACTGGGACGCGGAGACGGTACGACTTGCAATTCAGCATGCGATTTTGGAGGCATTAGAGCGAAAAGCATCGCGAAAAAAGCTATCGCTAGAAGCAGATAGGATTAAAGTTATTTGTAAGGAAATTTTATATGATATAGAGGAGTTTATAGTGCCTAAGATTAAATTTCATAGATAGTCATTACCTGTAAGTTGTCGCAAAGTGAAGCTTTTCGCTATCCTTGACCCCTTAGTTGCATAGCGCTGCTCCACTATGACTTTATCCTGGATAGCCAGTGAAAAAAAAAGTGACTTTATTTAATATGGAAACATCACGTTAATTGAGGTATTTAAATTTTCCCTGTCAATGTCCGTTTCCTTAGTCAATGTCCCCCCCGTGAGTCATTCTTCCTCACGGGGGATTTTAGGCCCCGCAAGTAGACATCTTGACACGTATCGTCGCTATTATTGAGCCGCTTATCTCTGCACGAACAGAACTAGAGGGTTAAACTCGCTGAAGAAGATTAGATGTTATTGGGTAACCGTTAACTGTCTGTGTCGGACTCGTTGGGGGCAACGGCCCGAGTTTATGCGTTCAAAAGGTGTAAATAGAGTCAGGGACTAGAAATCGAGTGCCCATGATGAAGAGGGCTAGATTAATCAATTAAATAATGAATCTAGCTGCTTGTCTCTCTCCCTCCGAGGTATCTCGAGCAGGGTTTTCTTTAAGGATCCGTTATTCCTTCCACCGGGGCCCGGAAAAGCTCCCTTCCGTCCGACAGTCTGCAATAAGTGTTGCCAGCTAGCACATTAGGTTTCACCTGAATTGGGAAAAGCACGAGATATTCATGCGCGTGGACAGGCGGTGAGTATACATGCGGTTTGATTGGATCAAGCTGATGTTGCACCCACCTGACATCGACGCAACCGTGGTTTCTCCTCTTTCTCACCTTTAAAGCAGATTCGCCCAGATCCCCAAACTAATGCATCTACCATCAATTCCCAGTATTATATTCATCAATCATTTTAAATAAAGAGAATCCCATCTCCGTACGTATTCATACCATCTCCCAATTGATTGATAACTGAATGAATTCGTTTAGGTCCGTGTCGATTTACCTTAATGATGCCGCTGATGTCCTACCGACTAGACCCAGAGGCGGATTTGGAGTTGATTCTTCATAAGCCCAATACACAGGTCCTTCTACCTGCATTGGCTTCGATCAGGCTGAATGCTGCGGCAACCAACCAGATGTTGAGGACGTTTATAAAACCCTCGCAGCAGCCTCTTCCGAACCCTTTCCAAACTCCTTCAACCGCCACAGGCGCGAATGATATGCCAGTCAGCTTCACTAGAGAGCTTACGCAACACTCCAACCCTACCATTGGCCGGCCGGAGGATCCCCAACAAGCTGATGTTCGATTTCAAGTTTCTTCAAACCACTTAAGGCTTGCTTCGCCTGTTTTTCGGGCAATGCTGAATGGGCCATGGAGCGAGGGGACTCCATCTGATGGTTCTTGTCGTTCGATATCGACGACCGATTGGGATCAAGGCGCTCTTCTGATCTTGTTCAATATTATTCATGGCCATCATGGAGAAGTGCCAAGGTCTCTTGATCTGGAGACACTTTGCAAATTTGCTACTATTGTTGACTACTACGAATGCCACGAAATAGTCGACATTTTTGCCGACCGATGGCTCAATGCAATGGAAAGGAGCCTTCCAACCACCTATGGCCCACAGTCCACGCTCTTTCTGTGCGTGACGTGGGTCTTTAAACGACCAAAACAGTTCGAGAGCATGACAGAACTAGCTCTAAGACACGGTGAAGGCCCCATCGAAACGACTAATCTCCCAATCGCGGATATACTAGGTCAGTAATCTGAGCCTAAGTCTACTATAACTAATGCAATTCCTAGAGAGAATCGATGAAAAGAGGCAGCATCTTATTGGTCGACTGTTTAACGCGATCAATAATCTTCGTGGTTCCCTCTGCGAAGATAAAGATGTTTGCTCGTTTGAATGTTCATCTATACTTCTCGGTTCCCTAATGAAAGAGATGCGCAAGATCAATCACCTCAACCGTAAATCAGCAAAGCCGTACAATGGCTACAGCGTGGCGGGTCTTCTGCAGAGCATATCTAATTTCAAATCCCCCCACTGGTATGATATTTCTTCTCATCAAAGCCGAAGGAGGCACCCTTGTAATCTTATGCAAGAGATACAACCAATTTTGGATGATATCAAGGAGAGCCTGCAAGGCTTTAAACTGAGTGACTTTTGATTATTTAATAGGCTTGTTCTTATGTATACGAAGGTACTATATATATAGACTCACTTTAAATATATGCGATATTAATATTAAATGGATCATAACTCAAGGTGTTACATAGATTAAGCAACTGTCAGACCGGAAGGAAGGATTTCCTATTGAATCAGAATGAATGTCAGACCGGCAGCCCGTGGGACTGAACTTCCTGTCAGGAATTGGTCTCAGCTGTTATGGGCTCGGGCTACGCCCGAGCATTGTGTGTGTGAGCGCAAGCTGCATAGAGCTAGTTGGCTGATCCGTCTTCCGATTAGTTCAATACGTATCCTTTTGGCTCAATTGGATAGGGCATTCTTTTGCCCTGATGGTCGCAGCGCTAGCTCTCGCTGGAGCCTCCCTGGGGCCAGCCCATCACATCAGCTATGTCTCCTGAAAGCAAGTTCAGCACCGAAATGGCCCGGAGGCCCTATTGATCTTAGGTATTAGAGACCGATCTCTATACAATCGTTTAGCCAGAAATCAAGAGCTTCCATAACCTCAGTTCTGCATCCTTAAGATTGACAAGGTCACTCGAAACCGCTTGAAGTCGTAGCAAAGGCCCATCTGCTCATAGAGTTGGAGGCAGCGGCTAAGATTTGCTCGGTGTAACGGGCTAAGCCTGTGAAGGCCTCGTCAAACACTCTCGGCCACGCTCAGAGTAACCTTCGAAGGCGGCCCCTACGAAGGCCTCCTCAAACACTCTCTGCCACGCTCACAGCAACCCCCGAATGCGGCCCCCACTTTTGCAAGCATGAACCCGCGGATGGATCGGCATCACCTTGAACTCAGTTCTCATTCGGAGCTTAGGCTTTCGACTAAGCAATTGTGTCAGATATTGGAGGGTAGAAGATGTAGTGGTGAGACTAATATGTTGTATTCATGAGTGAGTTATCTGTGTCTGTTCCTTCTGCTTTGTTTCATCTGATCAAGTGGTTTTTTATAGACAGAAATGATCCTGCGGCCTCTTCCTTCTTCCGAGCCCTTCGGGTATCCGACCTCTTTCTCCGAGTCCTTCGGGTGTCGGCATCATTGGTAACAAAGGAAGCTGGTCATACCTCTTGATCATATGTATTCCTGTTGGCCAGGGCTCCAGTCATCTGACCTTAAAGACAAAGGGATCTTTGTCTCCTATGTGATTTGTGTGGGCGACTTCTTGGTACGGCTTGCGCCTCGGTTCGTGACGTCGTATTCGTCCGCATGTGACTTTATGTTCATGCCTATGTCTTTGAAATATCTGACAAATTGACTAAAAGGCATCGGTGGTGAGGGACAGGTGGCGAGAGAGACTAGAATGATAAGAAGCCCTTTTAGCTGTGGCTATTAGCGGCTTGTCCTCTCTCTTGTTCCGCAGCTTAGGATCTTTGTTCAAAGCCTTCTAGCTAGTTGTCAATACACTCGTTGGACTGTTACCATATGCCACAATACAGGCAGAATCGAGCATTATTGCTCAACTGAGCGGCAATAGTGGTATAAAGGTCTCAGCTCTCAGAGCAGAACTTCCCAATACTGCCAGGGAAATCCCCTACAGCTTGGGGGGCGGCTGGAGGCATATTGAGCGAGAGGTAAGCAAGATGAACAGGAAAGAGAACTCATACTGAAAAGTACAAATACGTGCGCCCGTGAAAACTCTTCCACAATAGCTTAACTATATGCAAAAGTATTATAACTATAACTTATAATATCGGGCTTATGATTATTGAACTTGTGAGTCGCTAGAGGGCGCCACGCGCCTGTGGTGTATGCGTAGTAGCGAAAAGAGGGGGAAAATTGAATTGACACAACTGTCTGCTACGGACTGCCGTAGCGATCCCGATTGGAAGCGTCGTAGATCCTTTGAGCCAGGGATGTAGCTCCTTTGAGGCGTTATAGCCGATAAGACCCACGATCTATAGTATGGTGTTTGTTGTGATGAGAGGTGAGATGTGATTTTTGTCTTTATTTGAACGGCGACTTGTTTACAAGTGATTCGTCTAAGACTGAATTCCTTGGAAATTCATGAAAATGGCGAGGGGAATCGTTGTGTTTGGGTTGGACGGGCTAAACGGTGTGACTATCTGAGACTCAAGGGGATTAGAGCTGAAGGATGGAGCCAACATTAGAGATCGTGGCTCGTCTATGATCGGCCATAGATGTTTTAGTATCTGCATATCAACTTGTGCCACGATGCAACCTCCCTTCCGTTGAAGATGTTACCTCTCACAAATGTGATCCGCTGGGCATTTCCAAGACGACCTTATTCGCCAGATCCGCAACTGCTCGTCCAAGACCAAAACTGTAGACATAACCCCCCGCGTTCTGTCCATATGCATGTATCACATGCTGACCTCCAATCTTTTCCCTCTCGCACCGAACGCCGGCAACCTTGTTGTCCATTACAGGAAAGACGCCGACGTGGTCGTACAGGATCGGCCAGTCTTGGGCGTCTGGTGAGGGGAACACGTCTGGCTGGTTCTCGTGGGCTCGTCGACAGATCTGGATATA
Organism: Thelonectria discophora; assembly: GCA_911649645.1. NCBI lineage: Eukaryota > Fungi > Ascomycota > Sordariomycetes > Hypocreales > Nectriaceae > Thelonectria > Thelonectria discophora. The sequence continues at coordinate 4,847,918 of CAJVRK010000012.1, forward strand.
TTAGTGGTTGACTTTCATCCCTAGACGTGATGTCTCACTGTGGCTCTGTCTTCTTCGGATATGGTCTCGCCGTCGGTATCTTCAGTCAGGACGCCACCGCAATACACTGTTCCGTCGAGGCGCGAGAAGGCAGTGGAGTAATACCCATTTGGACCTCGCCGGATGAAGAGTCGATTGTAGGTATCGTTATTGGCCACGACGCACTGCAATCTCCACGACTTGAGATTCTTCTCCCGCACGTCCTGCAGCGTTTGGGCCCCGAAGCCCGCTGCGTTGACGAGTACGTCGTGGCCAAGACCTTGTAGCTCTGAGAGAGCGCTGACCCTCGTCCGGAGGAACTTGACGCCCCTTGCTTTCAACCTCTCGTACATCCAGGGAAGAAACTTTTGCGGCGTAAGCACGACGGTCCAGTACTTCATACCGTAGATGGCGCCCTCGGGAAGCGCATCTTTCGACAAGAACCGAAAACCAGGCAGCTTCCCGGCGTACCAAACGTCTCCCTTCTCGCCCCGGTCCATAATCTCCGTCATCTCGATGCGCCGGGCGCTCGACTCCGGGTGCGTCCCCGCCAGCCTCCACAGGCCGGCGAAGCCCTCGAGCTGCATCTTTTGCTCGGCCGGGTGCGAGGCGTGGACGCCAACCCAGATGGCGCCGGCCCACGGGCTGGACCATTCTTTGGTGTTGGGGTCGCCGGGGAGGTGTTGGGCGATGATGGTAACTTCGTAGTCGAGGGGGAGGCTGGCTGCTACCGTCATGCCGGTGATGCTGGGCACGCGTGTGTTAGCAAGGAGTTGGGAACTTGAGCAGGGGACGAACCCGGATCCTAGGATTGTGACTTTTGGTGCCATTTCGAGTGACTTGGAGTTGGGACTTGGAACTGATCAGGAGACGTAAACACCGACATGCAATGGAGGGCCGTGTTGACTGTTGAGGACGACGCTGATGAGTCCTATTGAGAGGCAGCTCTAGACCTTGGTACATGTACATCGATAGCGCCTGCAGCTTATCGTCGGCTTTTGACCAGCACAATGAACACTATTCGCTTCAGGATCAATTCCAGATCCCTCGGTCCCTGTCCCGATCTTGAACCCTTCCTTGCTGGGATACTTGGCGAGTTGCTCCCATTTTCTGCCCAGACTTGAGCTGCTGCAGTCCCTCAATTACTTCATCAGGACAATATCCGCTGCCGTGCCTTGCTGAGGACGGTCTCATGACAGAGCCCAATTGAAGCTAGTATATCTGGGTGCGTAGTCGCTATCGCGCCGAGTTATCCGACTTCGCCAATTCGCCCGAATAGGCAAGTCGGCACTTGTACCGGATCACCGCCCGAAAGCTTGAGCAAGACGCCAAGTGCTGAGCAAGTACGTGATGCTGTATATCAGATGCTGGCTAACACTGAATAAACATATCCTCCAAGTAAAGAACCAGAAGCCAGTGTTGACTACAGAGATCGTCAAACTGCCATCATGGTCAACATCACCATCCTCGGCGCCGGGTAAGTCCTTGGTCCCCCTCCGCAAGAACTCCTTTAACCTCCGCAGCGTCACCGGCATGACAATCGCCAGCCAACTGCCCACCGACCACAAAATCATTATCGTCGCAAAGCACCTCCCCGGTGACCAAGACACGTTCGACTATGCCAGCCCCTGGGCCGGCGCCTGCTGGGTCGGAGTGCCAGACTCGAGCCCGCGGGACCAGCAGCTGCAGCTGGATGCGTATGTCGGGCTCTGGAGGATTGCCTCTGAGCATCCCGACTCGGGATTGCGGATCAGCGAAGTGACCGAGGTCATGGAGTATGGCTCGCCTGATGCTATTTGGTTCAAGGGTCGGATCCCGGGGTTTCGGTTCCTGACGGCGGGGGAGTTGCCGCCTGCTGCGACTTGGGGAATGAAATATACGTCAATTATCATTTCCCCCCCGGCATTCTTGAGGTGGATGAGGGCTCGACTGGAGGCTCGAGGCGTCGAGTTTAAGCGCATGACTGTCCAAAGCCTGGACGATCTGAAGGGTTTTGGGCACGACGTGCTGGTTAATGCGTCCGGAGCAAGTTCGAAGCAGTTGCCGGGAGTGGCCGACAAGTCCCTCGTCCCAGTCCGGTTGCAGTCGATTGTCATGGAGAAGGACTGGGAAAAGGGGTTCATCTACCGCGGTCGCGACGGATACTACTTCAACATGTTTGGTAGGCCTGACGGGACATGCTACGTTGGAGGCTTCAAAGATGTCGGCGTCGAGGATCGGACGATATACGACCACCAGAGACAGACAGTAAGTTCATCCACGAGTTTTCGCTCCTTATACTGACGACGCTAGATCCTCACTCGTGGCCACGCCGTGCTGCCAGAGGTGCTCCCTTCGGACAAGCCCGAAGACTACAAGCTCCTCTACGACATTGCGACGACGTACATGTTTAGGCCTCGAGACGACGGAGGAACGAGGGTGGAGAAGGAGCTGGTTAACGGACAAAAGGTTGTGCACGCCTACGGCCAAGAGGCGGGAGGGTATTCGTTGAGCTTTGGAGTCGCGCGTGCGGCGAGTGCTTTGGTGACCGAGTATGCGTACGAGCTGCCACTTTCGAGCCATTTGTAGACTAAGACAGTTGAAAACTTTTCCATTGAATGATTTGGCTTTTAGTAGAGAATCTAGTTACGAGCATGCTGGTTCAAGAAGAACTGGCTGCTTGAAGTCACCAGACCAAGATGGACCTCATAGCGGTGGACGATGAAGAGAGACCACATTACCTACATAGGTACTCCCAATCAATTCTCTAATGAAGGGAACTACATTGCCATACTGAAGATGAAGTAAATCTTCCCTAGTTAATAAGCACCACTATGAGCCAATGAATAATCGCAAAGTACAAGACTCTTATCCTTCGAATTGAAGCCTCCGCTACAACTTACACACATCCCTCTGCCAACCCGCCTCCATCGCGACCAGCTCAGCACATCTCTCCCCAACCGCTAACACGGTCAACATGGGATTCACCGACAACATGGTCGGAAACACGCCCGCATCAGCGATGCGCAGCATCTTTATCCCACGAACCTTTAAATCAGGTGTCACAACCGCCATGGTATCTCTCACGTCGCCCATTTTTGTCGTGCTCGTCGGGTGGTAAACCGTCCCCGAAGCCGCTCGCGCATATTCGTCCAACTGCTCGTCCGTCGTGACATCCGGCCCCGGGGCAATTTCCCTCGCGAGCCAGTCTTTGAAGGGTCCCTGCTGGGCCACCTTGCGACATGCTTTGATGCCTTCGACTAGGATGGACGCGTCGTACCCGTCTTTATCCGTAAAGTATCGAAAGTCCAGCGCCGGCTTCTCTCGCGGGTCGCTAGACTTGAGATACAGCCTACCTACAGACTTGGGTCGCGGAACCAACGGCATGAAGTGGAAGCAGCGTTCTGCATCCGGGATCTCGTAGCCCAGACGTTTAATGTCGTCGACGAATGGGATAGTAAAGATGTGCACCATTGCATCAGGGATATGCCCGTCGTCGCCATCGTGATTAAATGGCTTGGACCGCAGGAAGATGCAAGTGTCCGAGTTGGCGACGGTAGCTTTGGGCGCGGGGGCCTTGAGTTCGTAGAGCATTGTTGTCAGGGGGTGGTCCATGAGGTTCTCACCCACACCGGGGAGGTCATGGACTACGGGGATGCCGACTTGTTCAAGGTGCGAGCGCGGCCCAATGCCTGAGAGGAGGAGTAGTCGCGGCGTGTCGATGGCACCGGCGCAGAGGATGATTTCCCGCGCGGCGTGCAGAGTATGCGTGCGTCCTGACTTGAGAGTCACATCCACACCCGTCGCAGCGTCTTCCTCAACATGGATTTTCGAAACCCACGCGTCCGTCAAGACGGTTAAATTTGGCCGTTTCTCATCCTCACGAAATATGGGATGCAAATACGCCATGCTCGCACTGCTCCGATGTCCCGTATCCGGATCATACGAAACATTGCACCAACCTACCCCCTCTTGCAGTCCAGCCTTGGACGAAATGGCGTGGTTGAAATCGTGCACCTTTTCGATACCCAGGGCGCCCCTGGCCGACTGGATCCAGTCCTTGCACATCTGGCTCTGGTCGCGCGGGTGCGGGAGGCGCACCCCGGTCCGGAGGTTGTCGAGCAGCCGGTTGAACAGGCCAAAAGTCCAGCCGTGGCAGCCTAGCTTCTGCCAGAGGTAGGCGTCGTACTCGGTGGTGCGGAACGAGATCATGTCGTTGTGGCTGGAGCAGCCGCCGAGGACCTTGGCGCGGGAGTGGAGGATGTGGCTGTTTCCTGAGGGTGTTAGCTGGAAGTACGTGACAGTTTGTTTAAAGTTGTGCTTTACCATTGGGCTGGGGCACGCTCGTGTAGCCGTAGTCGAGGTCGGTTCCGATGGTTTGGATGCGGTCTTTGAGGACTAAGACACGATCATCGCCGACATCGGTTGGGCCGCCTTCGATGAGAAGGATGCGTTTCTTAGGGAGGTACTCGGCGAGGCGGCTGGCGACGACGCATCCGGCTGTTCCGCCACCGACGATGATGTAGTCGTAGGCGTTGGAGTCGGGGAGCTGTTGAGTTGTCATTATGATGGCGATGAATACTTGCTGATAATAAATTGATGTTTGATGAGATATCCCGGGCAAGGCGAGAGAACAGGCATAGTTAAATATGCATGCCGAGCCTTGGGTGAGGTGGTCGCTGCATCACTGTCACTTACATCGCCAGCGCCCTAATTATCAGCAAGCCAGGGGATTCTTTCCTGTCTGGGAATGCTACCGAAGCAGGCGCTAGGTTAAGGAACACGCTATTTGAGGCATGCGAAGACTTGAACTCGCGTCGGAGCGAGCCGATGTGTCGATGCCATTGATGTGATGGCCGCCGAAGCAACGGCGGCCGCACTGCGCAAGCTCGCTCGATACCTATACCTTGGGGACTGAGTGACACTTTATGACGCGGTGAAGCCGACTGGAGTTGGTAAATAAGACGTACAGGACAAGGAAGGGGGGTTGAGCAGCCGTTGATGATGAATAACATTGTAATTCCTGTATCAGCACTCAACTACCAAATCTTTTCATTCTTTTCATCTCTATGACTGCCTATACCAATCCAATCCTCACCGTTTTTGAGGCCTCGTGACTCAAAACAAGCACTCGCCATATCGACGGTCTACCCCTCGATGCGCTTAAACTTGAGCTCCAACCGATGTTCCTTAGGCCCAGCAAGATAGGCATCCTCCAGCTCCATGCTTCCATGATCGTAAATCTCCGTCGTAAAATTTGTATAGACGCTCCCCACGACATTCTTCATGGCTACAATGAGTCAGCAAAGGCACATCTCAAACACAACGTCACTCACAGAAATATGCAAAGTTACTCCCAATGCACATCCTCCCACCGCTCCCAAACGCCCAAAACCAGCGCCTCATAACCCGCAGCTGCTCAGGCGACGAATCGATCCACCGCTCTGGCCGCCACACATGCGGCTCGGGAAACACCTCGGGCGTACGATGCAGCGCGTACGCATAGCACTGCACTGTTGTCCCAGCAGGCACCCCCTCGTATCCCCCCAGGGAACACGTCTTGGGCACGCGTCGCGGTTGTCCGCCCGCAACGGACGGGTACAGACGAAGCGTTTCGAGGATGGCGGCTTCGAGCAGCGGGAGCTTGTCCGTGGCCTTAGCAGGAGGCAGAACAAGGTCGCCCGGGGGAGGAAACCGCAAGGGCGGATCGAGCGTGAGGAGTTCCTCGCGCAGCTTGGCCTGCAGCGCGGGTCGACGCGATAATTCCAGGAAGCAAAAAGCCAGAGTGTTGCCGCTGGTTTCGTGGGCGGCCGAGTTGTGCGCAAACATGTCGCTCGCAATATCCAGGCGATAGGGGTATTCGCCTGGCTTGGCACGGGGATCGCTCATGGCTTTGAGGGCCAGGGACATGACGACGGGTTTGTCTTGGTCTGGAATGGTCTCTTCACCTTGGGCGATGAGTTTCTGCGCGGCGTCGCACTTTGCCAAGTTCCACTGCTCAATGTCGTGGAAGCCGCTGTCAACTTTGCTGGGGATGATGCCGATTGTCTTTAGCCATCGGTTGACGCGCGGGAACTCGTACTGCCAAAACGTGTACGGCGCGGCAGCGAAGAACCCATCTAGATAAAGCCTTCGTTCTTTTTCATCCTCGATCAGGTTGCTGGCTAGGGAGCTGCCAAACTGCCAGGCAACAAACGAGTCCATCGAGTACGAGTAGAACAACTCGAGCACCTCGACGGGCTGATTACCGTCAGCAGCCCGGGCGAGCAGCGGGAGGAGTCTTCCGAAGAGAACAGTTCTCATCGAAGCTTGGCTGGTGGCATCGGCGAGGATGAAGGATTTGGAAAATGTGCCCGAGATGATGCGCTTGCGGGCCGAGTGCGTCGCGTTGTCTTCAAATGTGAAGATGTTGTGCGTGCTGTCGATGGACGATTAGCATCAGAGTTTCGAAACAGGCGAGGCTTCTTACCCGTAGTTTGCGAATCCCCTCCAGTAAAACTCCGTCTTGGGGAATCCCCCGAGATACACTTCCTTCAGCCCTCCGTCGAAGCAGTTGAGGCTCACTAAGCCAGGCGAAAGCCGCAACGCCTTGCCTTTGGCCATATGACCATCATAAACCAACCTGTTCTCCCGATGCGTGAGCTTTGCCCACCAGAGCCAAAAGGGCGCCACATGGCAGCTCCAGTGCGGCGCGGGAATCTTTGCAAGAGGCGAGAGGAAAGCCGGTTTGACGATGGTTTCGTAGAGGGCGGCGACCAGCACCAGGACTGCGGCCACCAAGGGGATGTTTAGGAGGGACATGGTGGTGCTGGCTCCGAGAGAGGGAGCAACTTTGAAGGGAAGAATGGAAGTGAAAGCGACGGTGTCAGATCGACAGCGAAATGCAGGCGTGCACAATCCGGAACCGAGAATAAGTAAGTGCTTCTCTAAGCGATGCACGCCTCGCGTGGTGGCCCAAATAGGAAAGTGTCGGTAGGTTGCGACGCTCGATATCCAAGTCAACAAGTTGACCATTATTACCTCTGCAAATGTCGTCTCGAGTCCCAAACTGTCGCTCGGCTCGGGTTACCGGAAAGGATTAAACACATGCAAGTGAGATGATTAATAACATCCACATTGTTGTCGCCGATCGTCCTCTTCCCGCGCTGACAAATTGAGACAGGTTGGATGGCTCTACTCTCCTCTCGGGGTCCGATGGGTGCGAAGGCTGACGGTCTGGCCAAGAATTGGATTGGACATGATGGTTCCATTGCAAAATCTGTGACGCGAAAGAGTGAAGGGTCTTTCATGCTGGCGGGGGTTTAATATTTGTCGACTCGGGCGCTCGTGAGAAGTCCTCAGATCAGATCTGAGGGGTCTGAGATCACGCGTGAGGCATCGTAATTGAGAGGCATTCAATTGCACATGGTGTAGACTATTCAATTCTTCTAGGGTCACGATCATTCTCATGCTAGATAGAGTGTCGTCCCATCTCGGCTAGTGTCCAATTGCACCGAGACACAACGTCTCCTCCGGAACGCCTTTACTGCCTCTCCATCTACAATCGAGTCTCCATATTCACATGAACAGCCTTGACGCTGGTATATGCCAAGATACCCGCCTCGCCCAGCTCCCTCCCGATTCCAGACTGCTTCACCCCGCCAAACGGAACGCGAAAGTCCGAGTCGTTGCTGCTGTTGATCCAGACCACTACTCTCGTTAGCACAGCTCACCAACGGCCGGGGGAAACCTACTTCCTGCCTCGATCCTCTTGGCCACGGCGTGCGCTCGCGTAATGTTTTCGGTGAAAACGGCAGCGCCAAGCCCGTAAAAGGTGTCGTTTGCCCGCTCAATCGCCTCGTCCTCGGTCGAGAAGGAGCTGATGGCTGCCACGGGGCCAAATATCTCTTCGCGGTAAATCTTCATGTGGTCCTTGACATCAGTAAAGACAGTCGGCTCAATGAAGAAACCCTTCCCGTTGACGCGCTGGTGCGACTTCCCGCCGAGACGCAAAGTCGCGCCTTCTTGTCGTCCCTGCTCGATATACGACAGGACCCTTTCGTACTGAGCCTTGTTGACCTGCGGACCTTGAAAAGTCCCCGGAACAAAGGGATCGCCGACCACGGACGACTTCTCAACCTCCTTCAGGTACATGTCGACAAACTTGCCGTAGACGCTCTCATGGACCAACAACCTGCTCGTCGCCGTGCAAATCTGCCCCTGGTTCGCCATGATGCCGTAGTGAGCCCACTTGACAGCATTCTCCAACCCCGCGTCTTCAAAAACAATGAGCGGCGACTTGCCCCCGGTTTCGAGCGTGATTTCCTTGAGGTTAGCAGCCGCCAACTTCATGACCTCGCGGCCTGTGGCGGTCGACCCGGTGAAAGCAATCTTGTCGACGTCGGTGTGCGCAGCGAGACTGGCTCCGGCCGTGCGACCGAACCCGTTGACGATGTTGATTACGCCGGGAGGGAAGCCAGCCTGGTCAATGAGCGTGGCGAGGACTAGGACGGATAGAGGGGTTTGTTCGGCTGGTTTGAGGACAATGGTGTTGCCGGCTGCTAGGGCGGGAGCCATCTTCCAGGCAGCCATGCCGAGGGGGTAGTTCCACGGGATGATTTGGCCGCACACGCCGATGGGGCCTCGGGATGTGTAGGCAAACTTGTTTTCGTGGTTTCAATCACTGAAGGGTGAGCAAAGGATTGAAGATTGGGTGTCTGGGGACGCACCTTGACCGAATAGTTTGTCGGCGAAACCGGCGTAGTAGCGAAGCACGCTGGTCAATTCGCTGACATCGCCGGCTGCCGAGGAGAATCGCTTTCCTGTAGGAGTTAGCTGGCACGCTGTAGTCCAAGGACATATGATCCAAACATACCGTTGTTCCAAGTGTCGATCGATGCAAACGTCTTGGTCTTCTCCTCGACGAGATCGGCCAACCTCCTCATAAGCTCCCCGCGCTCGGTGCCGCTGACTTTGGACCAAGGGCCGCGAAAGGCAGCGCGGGCAGCTTTGACTGCGTCGTCAATGTCTTGCTCGCCGGCGGCATGGACTTTTGTTATTTCCTGCTCGTCGCTGAGGGTGTAAGTGCTGTGTTGAAATGAGGTGCATGGCACTTACATGGGGCTCACGACTGTAATGGTCTCGCCCGATTTGGCGGGGCGCCACTCGTTGTTGATGAAGAGGCCGAGGGGCTGCTCGAACGAGTGGCCGTTGGGGGCAGTGAGGTTTTGGGAGAGGGAGGTCATGTTGGGAGTGGTATTTCGTGTGCTTGCAAATATTTGCTGCAGCTCCAAGAAGGAACCTTGTGCCAGGATAATAAGTATCCATGTCTCCCGACACCGGCACGACTTGGGCGTGTCGATTCGCGATATGATCCAAAGGGGCAAGTCTCGTTTATTCCACTCGGCTGTGGTCTCTCTAGATTACAAATGACGGCAATACGACGTAGATATCCGCAGCTTGGGAACAGACAGCGACAATCGGTAAATACAATGTAAACCCATCCGATGTCTCATTATCGGCTCAGATCAGAGTAACCCGCTCATCATCAATAAAAACTGCCACATTCGCAAACCCCGGCCCAAACTCAAAGTCCACCGTCGTCCCCTTCTTCAAATACACAAACTGTCCCTCCCCCAAGGTAAACGTCTCCCCTCCATGCACAGCCAGCTTGACCCAGCCGGCGGTGACGTAAAAGAACTCGTCGCAGGGATACTCGAGCGTGGCCGTGCCGGATTCCTTGGCGGCGCCGGCGACGACCCGGCCGTCGGAGGACCGGTAGAGCACCGACTTGGAGCCGGCATACTCGGGGAACGGCTGCCAAGGGAAGGAGTTCCAGGGGCCGTGGGGGACGGCGGCGGGGGAGGAGGAGCCCTCTGTGTTGGGGATTGAGGGGGCCATTTTGGGGTTTGGTGGCTTGTGGATGTGTGTTGGTTGATAAGACTGAGGTTGTTTGAGTGCTGGGCGCCTCTATTCCGGTTGGACGCCTTTTGTAGAGCGACGAAGCCCGGAGCCAACCGAGTGAACGCTTCAAGGCATTCGAAACGACACCGCATGGGGAAGTTCTGCAGCAAAGCGTCATTTGTCATCTGTCAAAGTGCGTCTTCGCGAATCTTCCTAATGCGGTAGGCGACGCTAATGCGTGAGGTTCGGCGCCGTCGAAGGGGTTACAGAGTGTCACCGTTGTCAGCGGCACCTGCAGATCACTAACTGTCTGTCTACAGGTTTGAAATGCGGAAGCTCAGGACTGAAGGTATCGTGGTTTCGAAGGCTCGCTCTTCAGTTCCGGTCCGTAAAGGTCTTTCCAATGCCTTCTCACCGGGACGCTCTTTTGGCCTGTCAGCCCCTATAGCTACCGTGGGAATAGGTACATGTAACTTATCACAAATCGACACCACGCTCAAAACTGCATCCGTAATCTCTACCAAGTGTAAATCCATTGCCTGCAGAACCTATCGCCCCCTACACAAACCCCGGGAACCCCCCCGCAACCTCCCCCCTCACCCAATCCCGGTACCGATTCAACCCCCCAAAGTAAAACCTCGTGCTCGACCTCCTGCCCTCGACATTCGCCCCAAAGATCCAACTCGCCGTCGTCTTGAACAGCGACCCCTCCACCAACTCGTCACACGTCTCGCTCCACCGCCGCTCCGCCTCGTCCGTCACTTCCACCGGACGACCCAGCTTCTCCGCATGCGCGACGACGCTCGCGATGAAGTCGATCTCGGTCTCAATAACGACGGGAAAGTTGGCAAACGCGCCTTGCGGGCCAGAGACCAGAAACATGTTGGGGAAGCCCGCGCAGGCCACCGCGCCGTAGGCCGTCGGGCCAGAGTCCCAGTGCTGCCGCATGGTCTTGCCGTCGCGGCCGGTGATGTTGACGCGGAGGTAGCTCCCTTCGATGGAGTCGAAGCCCGTGGCGAAGATCAAGACATCGAGCTTGTGCACCGCTCCGTCGCTCGTCTTGACGCCCTCGGGCACAATCTCGGTGATGGGCGTCTCCCGCAAGTCGATAATGTCCACGTTGTCCCGATTGAAGATTTGGTAATACCCTGAGTCGCAGAGCGGTCGTCGCGCATACAGGTCGCGAGGCTTCAGCGCCTTGGCCTTGCGCGCGTCTTTGACGATTTCGTCAATCTTGCCGCGGATAAAGTCACACGCCGCCTCGTTGGCCGCGCGGTCCGTCGTGATGTCGCCAAACGCGCTGAACATGAAGCGGAACCCGTTGCCCTTGTCCCAGACGTCCTGGAAGGCCTGCTGTCGCTCCTCGGGCGTGGCGTCCATGGTCTTTCGGGTCGATTCCGGCACGCCAAAGGCTGTGGACGAAGACCACACGTCTTGCCAGATCTTGTCGTAGTTTTCGTTGATCTTCTCGCGGTACCCATCTTCAATTTGACCTTGTCCACTGGGCACCGAGTACTGCGGATGGCGCTGGAAAGAAACCAGGCGACCGACCTCGGAGGCAATGGCCGTCATAACTTGCACGCCCGTCGAGCCGTTTCCAATGATGCCGACCGTCTTGCCCGTGAGGCGCACCTTGTCGTCCCATTTGGCCGTGTGCACGACTTGTCTGGCAAAAGAGGAGATGCCCGGAATGTCGGGGTAGTTGGGCTTGGAGAGGATGCCTAGGCAGTTGATCAAGTAGCGAGCGTGGATGACCAGGCCTCCGCAAGAAACCTCCCACGTCTTTGTGGCGTCCCTCCAAGTCGCAGATTCCATCTCCGTCTTAAAGCGCATGTACTTGCGAAGGTCGTGCCTCTCAACAACGTGACGCAAGTACTCGAGAATCTCGGGCTGGTAGACGTAGTGGCGCGACCACGGATAGGTCCGCAGGTCCTCCTTGTCCCACGAGTAGCGGTACAGGTACGTCTCGGTGTCGCTCATGGCGCCCGGGTACGTGTTCCAGTACCAAGTGCCGCCGATGTCGGCGGCCGTGTCGATGCACTGGACCTTAAGGCCGGCGCGGGCGAGCTTGTAGGTCGAGTAGATGCCTGCCACGCCGGCGCCGACCACGAGGGCATCGACGTGTAGGATTTCAGGCGCGGAACCCATTGAGGCGACGGAAGGGGGCGTAGAAGTGGCTGGCTTGGGGGTTGGTTTGCTTCGCCTGGGGAAACGGGGAGTTGCAAAGGGGTAGAAGGGGATGCGACTGATCATTGTTGATGTGAGAGGGCAGGAGGATCACGGAGTGCTTAATACGTGGCTGTGGAAGATGCGAGGGAATGACCCTGTTTGAGCCCCAATATCTCCTTTGGAGCAATCACGCATAGCAGCCAGATGCGGCATTATCGCGATGCTGCAAGTGCCTCGAATCAGAGTTGCTGCTTTGGTGAAGGATCCGACGCACCTCGACACATGCTTCTCGCTACATGGCCGAATCGGGCAACTTGTTGACCTGCGTGACCATGCATCCCGCCAGGTATCCGATTTCTATGTTGACAGTTCTTAGTTTGTCAGTGGCGGCATTCCAACTTTGCACTATTACCTGATAAGATCGGGGGTAGGGGGGGTTTAACGCGATAATGTGAATAAACATTCGGGAATGATGAACTGATGCTGTCTCTTTTCGCTCGGTAGTGACATTCCCAGCTCCACCGCATTCGAAGAGACCATCGTAGCCGTAAAGTGTACTGGCAGTAGCAACCCACCACCAAATGCACCCAACATGGGCTTACCGTAACAATTCAATTCTTAATTCTCTAGACTATTATACGTAGACCAATAAAGACCACCAAATTGGCCATCATCCAATAGGAAATCCACCTCTGAAAGGCTCTGCTCACTCTGCAAGAAGGCCTCCAGAGAAGGCTCTGCCAGCGCCATCTCCGACGTCATGAGCTGAGCCGGCGGAACCGCGACATCAGGTTGACCAGGCCGCTCCGCAACGACTATACAGTCAGACTCTGTAGCATTGTCTCGCGATGACGAAAAGCTGTGAATATCCGCCCTCATCGCCTCAATGTGTCGGCAGAACTCCGCCCCCGCAGAACTGCCCGAGTCGCGAACCTTTTCCAGAAGCTGCCCGGCGAAATCGAAAGCTTCTCGGTCGTTGAGACTCTCGGGGCCGCCCAGGAGACTCGAGATGGCTAGGATAGTTGCCGCGGAGAAGAGGTGTTGTGTGTTGAAGTAGTCGAATGTTCTAAAGGAACCCTCGATCCAGGATTCGACTATAGTGCCGTACGAGTGTCGAGCACATCTGATGCATGCTTCTGCGAGGGTTTGTACGTCGTTGGATACCGATCCGTTTGCCATGCCTGGTGTGGTGCCCTTAGACTCTTTGTGCATGCGCAACATGTGCAATAGCACAGGCCGAGTCGCCAGGACCATGGACTGAAGCGGTCAGCGTAAAACACTCGATTTGAAGATGACCTACTTGATTGAATACAAGATGGAGGGATTGCGCTGCTGCCGACTTTGGATGCGATCCCGGGTCCATCTGAATATCCCTTGGCAGACCCTCCAGCCACCCCTTCAGTTCTCGCAACGCATGTTGCACGCGTTGTAAAAAAAATTCCTTCTCCTGCGTCCTTCCATACACAGACTTGATCATCCGCCTAGTCATCTTTGCCAGATTAATCCTCGCGGTTAGGAATCCCGTATGCTGGAAGTCTCCTTGCCGCGAGCCAACAACCCTCGTCTTCGACGGCATGTCGACAAAGATGTCGTCATCCTGTATAGAAACCATCTGGCTGCTGATGGATGCACTCGCGTGGTCAAGGATATAAGCCGTCCACCAGACTCGAGCTACGTGTTCCTTCATTTCCAGGTCGTGTAGCCGGGCGTCGGGGAAGTTGAAGTGCAGGCCCATTACGACGCAGTGTCGGATAGCAGAGCTGGCTAGGAAATAGGCCGAGTGGCGCCTGTTGATGCAGAGGGCGTAGAGACACTGCTGTGGTCAGCACTGTCCACGTAGACGGCCGAAGACTTACTAGAAGGAGTGAAACTTCGACGCCATCAACACAGGGTCGTTCCTGGAGCAGTCCATACGCCCTGCTCGCGTGGCTAAAGTAGGCCAGACCCGGGGTCCTCGTCTCTTGGGCCTGGCAGCGGCTGGAGTACAGCTCCCCCAGAGCAAAGAGGGCAGTAAGCTTGCATTCGGAGAGTGAATCGATAGGTTGAGGAGCCTGGAAAGACCGTTCTAGTAATTCCCAGACATGGCTATTCCGAACGATGTGGAAGCACCCGTCAAGGGCCATCAACGCGACCCGAACAAGGAATTTGGCATGAGTATGATTTGGTCGGAGACACTCCGCCTTGGCAAGATCAGATATCTGGTCGTTCCCGGGATAGCTAACGCGGGGGGATATGGTTCAGAGTGTCGTTTGTGAGTACTTGGCGAAACCGCGTCGCAAATGCCGCGTCTGCAACTTCTCCGATGAGAATAGGGAGAGTCGATGATTGGATTGGGAGAAACCACGGCTTCTCGTCAAGCAACGGGTTGTGGCTAGGTTCGCTTGGGGATTGCGTGTCTTGTTGAGGCTTGTCCCCGGCAACACCGCCTATGATTTCAGCATCTCGTGCCGTCATTCCTCTCAGATTCTCGGGGCTTGCGTTTCTCAATTCCTGGTTTTCGCGCAATAGACTTTCCAGATAGCTTTCAACTCTTTAGCCAAACGAAACCATCGAGGGATAGATGACTCCAACCTTTGGCTGATCCTGATCTGCCTATCGCGTTTCGGATAGGTGCATTCGTCTTCGCAGCTCAATTGCACGCAACTTCGGCATGGTTGACCGCCTGGGCATTTGACTTTTCTTCTGTGACATTTCCGGCATCTGCATTCACCAGAGGTTAAGTTTGACAGCTGTCGGGTGGTAACAATCGAATACGAACGCGATCGACTTCATCTTTGACAACATCAACTCGGATGCCCGGCTCGCGCCGCTGACCGTCAAAGTATCGCCCATTGACATCTTGTGTCCGGGTCTGGTTGCAAGGATCGTGAGAAATAAAGTCGAGGGAAGAATTGCAGAGGCCGGTGGAAGCGGGGGAATTAGTGAGGGGAAGAGTTAGCCCAAACCTGACTCATCTGATCATGGACTGAATAATTCGAGTGTGATTGTCGTACAAAATCATTGATGCATAGACCCAAGCTGCCAAAGATGTTGATAGAGTCTTTCTATAGTTATTCTTTACATTTAGTTAGACGTAGTTATTGATTCGGTCGTGATCTATCTAATACAGGGTAACATCGTTTCGCTACACGGCTGAGATAGCAAGGGAGGACTAGAATTAGGCTCGATCGCCGCACTTTAGACATATTTATTGTAATTTCGATGGATAAAAAACGACAAGCTGCCATCTCCATGGCAAATACATCAACTTTACATCGATGCCGCCCGTAAATCCAGGTCCTGGACGAGATATCGACAGTTACGGCGTCCTTACGGCGTAATGGAAATTCCCCGACCTGTGTTTCGGCAACCTATTCAGCGGCCGTCATCCGACTGGGATCAACTGGGTCGCCTAATTTTGCGCCGGCCACTTTACATCAGCCCGAGAAAGGAATCGGAAACCACAAAGACCGACGGCTAATCTCGAGAACTAGGGACTCACATCATTAAATTCCCCAGGAATGCCTCATCGGTACTCGAGTGATGGAGGGCCAACTGCCGATTTTATGGCTTCTGAAATGGCGAGTTCCTTCAAAGGGGTTTGGCTGATATGGGTGTCTTGGGCTGTCGTCGTCGACGGCAGATTCAATTTTTGATAAGCTGGTGAGCACCTATGGATTACTTCGCTATATGATCCTGTTCTCTTCATATATGTAGATTCTGTCTATGCACTTACGACGTTACCCTTGAGAACTGCTCCTGTGCCTCAAAAACCTGCTCCGGGGACTTGCCAACAAGTTCTTTGTAGGTGGCAGAATCCGTGGCCCCCTCCAATCCAAACAAAACAACCTGACTCGCAGCATCCAACCCCAATTTCCCCCTCAGCTCTTCATTCGTGGCAGCCCGAAGCATCACGCCCATGTTGGCCGCCGAACTCTCTCCACAGACGACTGGGATATCGACATGCCCGCTTGCCAACGCCTTCATGCCCTCGACTGCGACCTCATCCGGAACCGTAACAAAGTCGCTTGCAAGCCAGTTCAACATCTTCCAAGCGGCCGGCGAGGGACTGCGACAGGCTAAGCCGGCCATCAGCGTGCGAAGACTTCCGTTGGACAGACACATTTCTCCCTTCTTGGCGCTCTGGTATAGGCAATCTGCCTCGGTGGGCTCGACCACGACAAATCTCGGAGGGTTCGCGGCCTCGTCTCCGCGCGACTTTTGGACTTGCGAGTGGCGAGTGAAGAAACCGAGGAACACAGCTGCGGCGATGCTACCGACCCCGCCGCACACGAAGACGTGCGTGATCTTTTCCACGTCAGGAACCATGTCAAGCGCCTCCTCCACAACGACCATGTAGGCATTCATGACGTTTTGGGGGATCCCGTTGTCAAAGTCGCTCCAGGAGGTGCTGCTGACGAAGTGCCATCCGTTCATCTGCGCATCCTCCCTTGCTCTCTCGACAGAGGTTTCGTACTCGCCGTCGATGCGAACGACAATGGCGCCCAAGTCTCTCATCATGTCTGCCCGCCTAGGGCTAACATGGTTGTGGATGTAGTCCACGCAGCGACATCCAAAGACTTTGGCGCCATAGGCGAGTCCTCGGCCTTGGTTCCCATCCGTGGCCACGCAGACGGTGACTTTCTGGGTAATGTCCTTGAACTTGCCGCTCCGAAGCTCGACTGATGTAGGCCGGATGCCCGTCTTGGAGAAGACCTCGTCGGCCAGGATCTTGTAGACGGCGTACGGAGCACCAAGCGCTTTGAAGGATCCGAGGGAGGTACCGAACCGCTTGCTCTCGTCCTTGAAGAAGAGGTTTCCGATTCCCATTTGCTTTGCCCGGTTGGGCAGCGAGTGCAGCGGTTGTGGTTGGTACTCGGGCCATGTCTTGATTTCTTGCACGGCCTCGGCCCATCGGGAGAGGTTCTCTACACAGACGGCTGCGGCGGTCTCGCTGGCCTCGTCGAGGCGGGAGTTGCGGTAGTGGGAGTATTCGGGCATGTTGAGACAGCGATTCGAGAAACGACTTTGTGTAGACGAAGCAAGGAGTGATTATCTGGAATTCAAAACGTCCATATGATGGGTTTTGTACTGTTTCTATGGTCCACGGGCAACTTTGACTCTCGCCATCCACGTGAGGGCATCGCAAGTTGAACCGCCGGTGGCCTATTTTTCTTCCACCGATGTTAGCTACGACGGCCAGATTTCTAGGGACCGTATGAAACGAGAGAATGAGTTGGATTCGGATATCTCCTTTCTGGGTAGAAGATGTGATTGGGCGTCGGGCGTCGGTGCCTTTCCTCCCTGCCGGTACCACTCCGGCATTCCGGAGGGTTCCCGGAGCAGTCATAATCTTGCCAAGAGAGGGCATGACACAGGCGATTGAGGTTTGTAACATGGTTTTTTTTATGGTTAATGGCGATACCCATGGGGTTATCGAATGAATATGGTGGGCGCCCCTTGGAGTTCCATACCTCGCCACTGGGCTCTACTTCAACCTCTGGGCGACTTGGGAATCAACGGTCGGTAATGTGGTGCTAGGTCCACTGTCAAGGACTCAATGAACAAATCACCCTAAACCTTCTATACTATAGACAGGCTTTCTTACAGTCCTCGCACGAATAGATGCATCTTAACTTGGACGGTTACGGATTGGTAAGTTTCCCTCAATCCGCCATATGACGACGGCCCGTAACTCCATTCTTGCCTAATTGGGACAATACCCGAGCCAAACCAACCCACTCAACTCCGAGCCTCCGGCTTGACACCCACTCGGCTTGTCGGCCGGATTTGTCTCGGAGGGAGGTAATCGGAGTGCGTTGCGATTCGACCATGTACAGTAATAGGCTAGAAGACTTGTGATACCTTCTGCATTGGATCAAATCCCGTAGTGACGTTGACGCTCTGGTGTGACGATGCCCTATAATTCCCTGTACTTGGCTGGTTGAACTTCACGAAGAGCTGTGAACGGCACCAAACCTCAACCATGTCGCAGCTTCACCAAAAAACAATCATCGTTATCGGCGGATCCGGCAACATTGGCCGCTCCGTCGTCGCCTCTCTCCGCGAGAACCCAGACTTCCACGTCCGCGTCACCTCCCGCGACCCAAGCACCGGCTACGCCAAAGAACTCGCCAGCAGCGGCATCGAAGTCGTCAAGGCCGACTCGTGGCTTCCAGAACAGCTCGACGCTGCCTTGAAGGGCGGTTGGGGCTTATTCGTCAACACCAACTCGGATGACCCCAACTTCAAGAACGGCATCGGACCTCCCGAGTCGGACATGGGCCGCATCATCATCGACGCCGCTGTCCGCCAGGGCATCAGGCACTTCGTCTTCCAATCGCTGCCGCCAGCCTCCAAGATCACCAAGGGCGAGGTGCCCATCCTGTCCTTTGACAACAAGGAAGCTATCTCCGAGTACGCCAAGACGGCCGGCTTCCAGACCGCCACAAACGTCAACCTCGGCTGGGCCCTTGAGATCTTCTGGCTCGACACCTACGTCAAGGCCTTTGGCGGCCTAGCCCGACAGCCCGACGACGAGGGCTTCCTCACCCTCAAGCTCCCTCCCATGGGAAATGATCCCGAGCTGGTGCCGTGGACGGCCGTCGAGCACGACTACGGCGATGCCGTGCACGGCGTCTTTGTCGACCCAGCCCCCTGGGCGGGAAAGACGGTCTGGGCCGTGTCGGATCCCCGTAGTTTTCAAGACCTCATCGACGCGTACAACAAAGTCAGCGGCTCGACGCGGGCCCGCTACGTGTCGCTTCATGGGCGGCTGGTGGCGGCCACGGAGGGGAAGACGAAGGAGGTCAACGGGCTGTCGGATTACTGTCGCTGGGTCAAGGGAAACTTTTGCGGCGGCGAGCCGGTTGATTTGGCCGACATGAGGGTGCTCAAGGCGCTGGGGGCCGAGGCGAGAGGGAGGTCAGGCAAGGATGCCGAGTTGCAGACGGTTGAGGGGTTTTGGGCAATGACTATACCCAGGTATAGTTGATTTTGATATAACTAGTTAAATAGTTAATTGTTTTATGAAGGTATAAGCATCTTGACATGGCCCGTAAAAGCACACGCCCTCTTATCTAGAGCCATCTACTTAACCAAGTTCTCTTCCACTCCGCAGTTCGTCGATATGAGGCTAATAGTCTGGAAAATGTAGTTCTAGCATAAAATAGTTACACTCTTGCAATAGTAAAACAAGGCTCAAGCCTAGAGAGGTATGCTCACATGTGTGCGAAACGGGCCAACAACCTTTGAGCCGGTCGGGCGAATCGTCGTCCACTTCTCCCTCATTGAAAAAGGATGTGGTGGCGTGGTCATTTCTCGACCAAAGTTGGTACGCAGCTGGAAAGCAGATTTAGCAATAACCAGCATGTCAGGGATTTTTGTACACCTGAGCCCTGCTATACCACGGTTCTCCTGCACCTCAATAGATTCCAATTCCTCGCCTTTTGCACCATCAATCGACATGGTAATACAATGATCCTGAGAGTCGTCAGAGTCCCTGGCTGTGGAGTAGTCCTCACCAAAGGGCCCGACGCATCCAAGACGACGGTTTTGAGAAGCGTCCGAATAGATGAATTCTATGCCGGCGACATAGGCTTCGTCGAAGACCCAAATGACCATATCCATTGGGCTTGACATATGTCGGCCATCCGGGGTACCGAAAAAGAGGGTTGCGATCGGACAGTCAAAAGACTTCGGCGGCTGGTCTCCAAGGCGTCCGTTGAAGAGCAATCCTTCCGGCGGCACAGTAGGATACCAAAGAGCCTTATTTCACCATTCTTTTGGGGAAGTCTCACACGAGTTGTTGTGGCTTAATGAAACCAACTTCGAGGCCTTGAGGAAGGGGTTAGCATAATGCCCTGTCAGATACGGTACTTGGATGGGGGAAGAGGAGCGCACATCAAACTCTGCCTTGACAGCAGAAATAGCCTCAGGCTCGGCCAAATGCCATCTTGGGAAGTCTCCTGGTCTGCCAGCCCAGGACGACATTAAGCCGTCCTCCATAACGGCCGCAATAGCTCTGAGACCTGATAAATCGACGATAAGGTCTCTCTGCCGTGCAAGTACAGAGTGCTAGATATCACCATCTCAATTAAACAACCAAGACTTTCCAAATTCGGTGCATCTCCAGCTACTTCGTCAAATAGTGCCTTGTGCTCCCGTGTTATCAAGATAACGACACGAAAGACTTGCCGCAGTCGCATTTGTGCGAGTCCCATGACACCCTCTCCGATACGATCCCACTCTCTCGACTCGGCCCAGGAGCCGCCCGGAAACAAGACTAAACAGGCAAGTCCATCGATAGCCGACCAACTGAACCAGAGTGCGGGGTGGCGACATGGAGCTTAAGACACCCGATGGATCTCGGACGCGTCTTGCGCCCCTGCTTCTCAGAACAACCTGCTGATTTCTTCGACTCGAGCATCAAAATGGCAAAATTCAGAGTTCGCTTCGCGCCCCAGCCCTTGAAAGCCCCTCTCGAATCCCAACTCACTTCCTCCACCTCCTCCACTTCTCCCCGTCGACACACAAAGAGCCGCTACGGCTGCCGCGAGTGCAAGCAGAGCCGCCTAAAGTGCGACGAGACCTTCCCCGCGTGTCAGCGCTGCACGCGCCGCGGAATCCCCTGCCACGCCGCTGCTAGGGAACACCGCTGGCAGATGCAGGTGCCCGGGTTGACGCTTTTCCCGAGCAGCAATGGGTTGGACGCATTGTTGCACGCAGGAGGTCATCTGGTGCGGTACTGGGTCGAGAAGGCCAGCCGCATCCTGGTTACGTCTGAAGACGAGAATCCGTTTGCATATCCCATCATGGAGCACCTCCTGTCGAGCCAAAGCTTGTTGCACGTTGTGAGGAGCATCGCCTCGGCGCATCAGCACTTCTTCCAGGAGTCGAGGCTGCGGCAGGGGCTCGAAGAGAGGATCAAGGGGATTGGGTCATTGAGGAACGAGCTGAGTCGTACGTCTCAATCGCTGCACACACTGTTTCTTTCCGTCTACCTGCTGGGCGTCTCGTCGTCGTATTTCGACAGCGACCTCAGCGATTTCGGACAGGAACACCTGAGCGCGGCGGAGGAGATTGTGCGTCGGATGCTGGCGGACGAGGAATGTCGTCGAAACCACCTTACACGGTTTGTGGTCGGTGTCTACGTCTACTGGGACATGTCGTGCTCGTTTCTGGCATCTCCGCGTGAGGAGTTTGCTGATCCATTCTCTGGAGACGTCTACGCCTTCATCACAACCGACATGGTCGGGCTTCAACACCCAGTCACTGGGCCCTGCATCGAGCTCTTCTTTGTGCTTGCCGCCTTGGGGCGCTACATTCGATACACCATGGCAGGGGGGACCCGGGATCATGCGCTTGAGCTAAGGCTTGAGGAAGAGTTGCTAAGCTGGGAATGTGCCGACTCTGAGCCCAGCTCGACCTGGCAGCTGACGGCTGAGGCGTTTCGCAAGCACGGCCTCATCATGTTTTGCCGCCACTGCTGTTCAACGAGCGACGAAGATGCTCTCGACACATTCCCAGCCATCAAACATTTGACTCAGCAATACGCCATCGACATCGTAACTTCGCTCTCTGGCATCCCCGTCACATCGACGCACCTGGCCCTCCAGCCGATCCCTCTAGTAACGGCCGGGGCTGAGCTGACACTTGCCCAAGGAGAGCTCCGGATCGAGACCAAGGCGAGGTTGCTTGCTATATATAGCTGCAGCAGGATTCCTTCTAATTTGGTGGCGGCGAATCTGCTCGACAGGATTTGGCAGATTGCGGCCGACGGAGGGAGTGTGGGTTGGCTGGAGCTGCTGGATCAGAATAACATGAAGTTGAGAGTTGGATGATGGAGTAACTAGATGGCTATACTTCCTCCATGTACTGCAGATTGTGTGCAATATATTGCCAGGCCTATTCTGCTCTCATATGTCAGTTGGAACTTTGCAGCCATACTTGAACCAGAAGGATTAAAGCAACAAGAAACGTCTTTCCTGCTCAAGCTCTCAATTGTCATGGAGATGTTAGAGTGCCTATAGAAACAGCTTCCTCTTTCGACCAACCTGCGATAGTCTGCCCCGCAGGGTTAATCGCTGGCGCCGCATTCACTCTCGATTTAGCAACCCAGGTGATTCCTTAATCATGATGCGTACCATGACCATTCTAAAGCTCTTTCAGTCTCAATCCGATAGCTTCCAGCTTTACATACCGCCGAACTAATAACCACAAGCCATGCCCGTCCATTACAAAAGGAGGGAAACATCGTGAGGATATCATGTTCACTGTCGACTTCAGCCTCCAACACTTCACCCGATACACTGCACATTTTCTACAATGACTTATCAGAACCCCCTAGAGGACCTCCCCATCGACCACGACCGGCCCATCAAAGTCATCTGTATCGGCGCGGGCTTCTCGGGCATCCTGACGGCAATTCGGTTCCCGCAGCGAATTCCAAACCTGGAGCTGGTCATTTACGAAAAGAATGACGATATTGGAGGAACGTGGTACGAGAATACGTAAGTGATGAGTCTTGATGTACTTGAGTTTGGCTGACTATCAATTAGATATGCTGGAGTCGGTTGTGGTATGTAACGGGCTCTGCCTCCGACATTTCTAATGATGCCTAGATGTTCCCTCCCACGTGTACCAATATTCCTTCGTCGGCAACCCAAATTGGTCCAAATTCTACGCCGGAGGCGCAGAGATCCAGCAGTACTTGAAAGACGTGGCCTGGCGTTACGACGTGGAGAAGTATGTTCGCTTGCGGCACCTCTTTCAGCGCGCCGACTGGAACGAGACAGCTCAGAAGTGGACGGTGATGGTTCAAGATCTAAAGACTGGCAAAGTAAGTGAGGTCTGGAAATATATGATGACTTATTGACCTCTTTAGACTGTGACCGACACGGCCGACATCCTCATCAGAGGCACCGGCATCCTCAACAAGTGGAAGTGGCCCGACATGGTGGGTCTGCACTCCTTCAAGGGACCTCTCATGCACACGGCCGGCTGGGACCCCAAGTTTGACTGGACAGACAAGACGGTCGCTTTGATCGGAGCCGGTTCAAGCGGTATCCAGGTCCTGCCTCATATCCAGCCCAAGGCGCGCCGCGTGGTCCATTTCATGCGAGGCAAGACGTGGATCAGTCCTGTGGGATACGCTGCCGAGGTTGGGGGAGGGTCTAACCAAGGTCTGTCGTATAATCCCATCGACGGCTTTTACTAACGCGAGCAGACTACACGCCGGAGGAACGAAAGCGATTCGCCGAAAACCCGCAAGAGTACCTCGAGTACCGCCATCGAGTGGAGGGCGTCATGAACAAGAGCCAGCTGTCGACGTTTCTGGGATCCGACGTGCAAAAGGAGTTCTGGGTAGAGGCAGACGCCTTTATGAAGCGTAAGCTCAGGAAGAAGCCCGAAATCTACGACTCACTCATCCCCAGCTTTCCTCCGGGCTGTCGCCGCCTGACTCCCGGGCCTGGCTATTTGGAGGCCTTGGTTGAGGAGAATGTCACTTTTGTCGGTGCGGGCGTGCGTAATGTCACGGAGACTGGCATTGTAGACACTAATGGGGAGTTTCATCAAGTCGATGCTATTATTTGTGCCACTGGATTCGACCAGTGAGTTGGCCCAGGGCAACCATACTCATCTACTGACCTTTACAGTTCCTGGAGCACCACAGACACGCCAATTACAGGTCGTGACGGCATCACGCTCGAACAGATGTGGACTCCCTGCCCGGAAGCCTACATGGGCGTCGCTGTGCCCAACATTCCTAACTTCTTCATGTACCTCGGTCCTGCTGGTGCGCCTGGCTCGGGGAGTTTCATCACCATGCTCGAATTTGTCGTCGAGTACATCTTAAAGTGCATCAAGAAGCTTCAGAGAGAGCATATAGGTTCTCTCGAACCTAGGTGAGTCCCTTCAATTGAGGGAGTGTTGGTGCTGATAGAAGTAGCATGGACGCCCACTTGGAGTTTTGTGCACACACGGAAAAATACTTTGAGAAGACCATCTTTACATATCCGGTACCTTCCACTATCCCAATCTCTATATCTATACTAAATCTTCTAGTGCAAATCCTGGTTCAAGCGCAACGACGAAACCGGCCGCATCGTCGGCATCTGGCCCGGCTCGTCGGTGCACGCCCAGCGCGCTATGGAGAATCCGCGCTGGGAGGACTTTCGCTACGTGCGCAAGTCTAATGGCGAGAGCAACAGGTTCAACTGGTTTGGTAACGGTCTCACCATTGCGCAGGAGAGGCGGGAGAAGACGACGCAGTACCTGGATGATGTCGATGTTCCTCTTGTGATTAATCATGGGCCGCGGCCGGAGGTCAACGGGTCGAATGGGGCAGATTCTGCAGAGGTTGGTAATGGAGTGTTGGATGAGAGAGCGGCGCATGCAACTGAAGATATGTCGACAATGCCTTCCTGAGGCTACGATGATTGGGTATGAACTTGTAGCAAGAGGATTGATTCGATCAAATCCAACTGGCCTGCTTCCAAGTCTGTTCCCAGTTCAGGTCTCATCGAGATTATCTCAACCAAGGTCGAGTGATAGCTTAATGTGAGAATAGCTAATGTCAGCCTGTTTAGAAATGACAAAGTTGACTTAGAACTGACCCTTTGTGACAGAACATAGCAAAGTTGGGGTCTTTTGTAAAACGTTCGTTTTCTGTGTCAAAAAGTCAGCGCACTCGATGGTGAGATCAATCTTGAATGCCACAGGCATTCGAGGAAGTGAACAGGCAATATATATTGACATTGAATGGGGTGAGGTCAGTCTAGATAGTATGCACGACACATCGACTCGAGCCCAGCTCCGGAAACGAAAACCTCTTTCGAGCATACCCAAACCAAAGAGAAACAATCAATACCGTGAAAATAGCCAGCACCACCGAAACGTAGTTCATTTCACCCACTTCAACCGGCAGGACATAGGGAAAGCTGTAAAACACCAATGCCACGGGCGCCCAGCAGAGAAACACAATGTTGGCCAACAGTCCCAGCCGAGGGTACCAAAACGGACCATTCTCGAACCCATCGCGCCCGCGCAGCAAAAGCAACACGACGGGAATGGCGTAGCTCGCATACTGCAGCAGGATCCCCGCCGAGACGAGCGAGTTGAAGGCCGTCTCCGATGCCACGTAGACAAAACTCAGCAACCCGGTAAAGGCAGCCGACCAGACCAGAGCTCCCAGGGGCGTGTGAAACGGCGCGCCGTAGACCTTGCCGAGCTGCTTGGAAAACGGAAACCCGTTGTTGAGGCCAATGGTCCAGGCCAGGCGAGACTGCCACACGTGGATCCCCCACATGGCGCCCACGGCCGAGACGAAGAGGGCGACCTGGAAGCTGATGGCGGCAGCTTCGCTCTGGTTGAAGACCCCGTACATGATGGTCATGGTGGAGTACTGCGTCTCGAAGTCTGTGATTTTGAAGCACAGGGCCAGGATGATGGGGATGCCCGTGGCGAACCCGACGGCGACGGTGAGCATCAGCGCTTTGGGGACGTTGGTGCTCGGTTGTGGGATCTCCTCGGCAATGTGCACGATGGCGTCGAGGCAGGAGAAGGCCCAGTTCAGGCCGTTAAGGCCGATGAAGAAGGCTACGCCGTTAGGCCAACCGGTGGAGTTGTAGAAGTCGGAGAAGACGTCCTTGCCGGAACGTGTGTCGCTGGGGGACGCCCATAATGCGATGAAGATGGCGAGCAGCATGGCCATTGTGAATGACAGGATGCCCTTGGTGAACCTCGGCAAGAGGTGCTCAAAGGCACTGAGTCCGAGGGTGATGAGGTTGGTAGCATGATACGCCGCGAAACCAACCCATCGGTTCGGCTGAAAGTCCGGGTTCAAGAGCGTCCCCAAGCTAAAGAGCAGGGCCGGCCCAACAACACAAACCGAAGCACCAGTGCACACGGCTCCAGCCCAGCTCAGCAGCGCGGCGGCATACGAGAGGAACCTCCTCGGCCCGGCCGGAGCAAGAGCAGCGGTCCAAACATACTGGCCGCCGGCGTCGGGCATGGCCGAAGCCAGCTCGGCGAGACTGCAAGCGGTGGCGAGGCCGACGAGAGCCATGAGGAGGAAGCCCCAGAACATGGTGATGCAGCCTCCCGCAGCGGTGATGCCACCGACGGTGAGAAGGACCCCCACGGCGCTGTTGGTTGTTGAGGCGCCGATGGCCATGGCGGACCAGACGGTGAAGGGCTTTTGCATGAGGACGACGCCGCCTATGACTGACTCGGGCTTGTGCGAGGGGGTTGGGCCCTCGCTGGAGGAGTGTTTCTCTTTGGAGTCCATGATTGATGTCGAGTCGAGGAGTAGTTGAGATGCGAGAAATTCTTGGCATAGTTTGTTGAGGATGCTCTCCTTTTGTATATTCCCAGGCACCAGGAGTCAGGGGCAATCACCAGCCTGACAAACGACTTGATTTCAGCTTGTCAGTTAAGGCCTCTGCTCTTTCGGTCAGCAACGATTAATGCGACGATAGGCCGACAAGGTCAGAACCCGGTGTTGGTTGAGCAGGGAAGCAGGAAACAAGCCGGACATGATTCGTTGCTCAACAAGCCGCGGAGGACCGGACTCCTATCCCGACCCTAGTCGAAGTGGAGGCGAACCGATAGCAACGCGGGGATGACTGGCTCGTCTCGTGAGAGGTCGAAACGTTTGGATTGTTTCCTCTTTGGGACAATACCCGAGTTGAAGACTTATCGACTCCTCAAAACCGCGACGGGCTCTGAGCACGGATGACTTTGTCCGGGTCATGGCTTCCACGGTGAAGCAGAAGGTCCGGCGCTGACCATTTCGTAGTTGGCTCACTTCACTTGGTCAGGCTGGTCGTCGTAATCTTCATGGGCTGGGACATGGATATATATAATATCCCAATGGAGAGTCGATGCGAAGTTCCTCAAGGGGCAAGATTGGTTGCCGCCCTATTCTAACTAAGCTTGGTGGCTTCGCGAGACTCGGTTAGGTGGTTATCTAGCGCAGAAAGCATCACACGTGCTGCTATTGACTCTAATCTTTGTTTTCCATTTTGTATGATTGAAGCACCGAATCATGCATGGGTATACCATACCGTCTCTTGTCTAGTTGTGATGAGTGAGTTTACTTCCAGGTACCGAAGGGGCGACATGACCAGATCTCGAGCCACAGCTGCACGGATCTAAGCCGCATTTGTTTGTTAGTGCAACTAAAGAAAAAGAATATTCTCAAGTCATCAAATATTCTTCGAATCAGGGGACGGATGCTTTTCGGACTCTAGCGAAGAATTTCATAAGAGACAAGACGTCAGCTGCTACATGAGGGTACTCACCACCCTCAATCCAGTGACTTCGGAACGCAACGAGCAATATTTCGGTTGCCATTATTAAAATCACAAACTGAAGCAAATATTTTGATCAGTTTTACTCCAGAAAACGATCTAATCCAACGTGATAAACACCGTCTTGACCTGAGTATACGCCTCAATCCCCGCCTGCCCGCACTCACGCCCGATGCCCGACTGCTTATAACCGCCAAATGGCGCGCGGATATCCGAGTCGTTGCTACTGTTAACCCAAACCGCTAACTAATATCAGCGGGAAGTCGAAATCAGGTGTGGGAAAAGACTTACTTCCGCTCTGTATCTTGCGGGTGAGTCGGTGGATGCGAGAAACGTCCTTTGTGAATAAGGCGGCTCCGAGTCCAAATGAAGTGTCGTTTGCTCGCAAAATCACTTCGTCCTCCGTCTTGAACGGCATGATCGCCGCCACAGGTCCGAAAATCTCCTCGCGATAGATGGTCATGTCGTCCTTGACATTAGTAAAGACGGTCGGCTGGATAAAGTACCCCTCGCCAACCCCCCTCACCGTCCCTCCTGCAGCCAGCATCGCCCCCTCGGCCTTGCCCAACTCGATGTACTCCATCACTCTGTCGCGCTGCACTTTACTAACTTGGGGGCCCTGAAACGTGCCTTCGTCGAAGGGATCGCCAATACTGGCAGACTCAACTTGCTGCAGGAACCGCTCAACGAAGGCATCGTAGATGTTTTCGTGCACAAAGATGCGACTATTGGCCGTGCAAACTTGGCCGGCGTTGGACATGATACCGATGTGTCCCCAGTAGACGGCCTTGTCGAGGTCGGCGTCTTCGAAGACGAGGAGGGGAGACTTTCCACCTTCAAAATGTCAGCTTTACCAAGAGTAGCCGATTATGCAGCTCACCCGTCTCCAAAGTAATGCTCTTGAGGTTCCCCGCCGCCAATTTCATAATCTGCCGGCCCGTCTCCGTCGAGCCCGTAAACGCAACCTTGTCCACGTCCATGTGCGAAGCCAGCGCGGCACCCGCATCTCTCCCGTATCCGTTGATGATGTTGATGACACCCTTTGGATAGCCGGCTTCCTTGACAAGCGTCGCCAGAAACAGGATCGACAGCGGCGTCTGCTCGGCCGCCTTGATGACGACGCAGTTCCCGGCGGCCACGGCAGGTCCCAGCTTCCAGGCCGCCATGCTGAGGGGGTAATTCCACGGGATGATCTGGCCACAAACGCCGAGGGGTTCGCGGGTCGTGTAGACGTGCTGGTTCTTTTCTGTCTCGATGACTAGACAGTGACAAAGGTTAGCTAGGTGGCTACAGGTGAGTTTGTGGCTTACCTTGGCCGTGCAACTTGTCGGCGTACCCGGCGTAGTACCTAAAGACGGAGATGACTTCCTGCACGTCTCCCTCGAGACAACCTTTGAAGGGCTTGCCTTATGGCGATAAGTTAGTAGTCGAGGATACCAAACATGGATTTGAACTTACCACTATCCCAGGCCTCAACTGTAGCGAGAGTCTCCGCGTTTGCCTCGACAACATCAGCCATACGACCGAGGAGCCGACCTCTCTGCGTCGCCGTCAGGTCTCCCCACGGTCCGTTGAAGGCATCCCGGGCGGCCTTCACCGCCACATCGACGTCTTCAGGGCCGGCGGCGTGGACAAGTGCGATCTCGGTTTCATCTCTACGAGCACGCAGCAAGCGTCAGTTGGGGTTTCATGGGGGATGGTGAAAGGAGGAACAAACGTGGGATTGACCGTTGAGAGAAGCTGGCCCGACTTGGCCGGGACGAACTCGTTGTTGATGAACAAGCCGAGCGGCTGGACGTACTTGACACCGTTGGGTGCAGTGAGTTCGGTAGACAGAGACGAGGATGCCATGGTGAAGGATGGTAGACTGGGAATGCTCCGTGATTGGAGTTAATACTGGAAGCAGCAGGGGCTACGTGGAAATAAATAGCGCCAGAGTCTATTAATCGGATTGTTGCCATGTAAGCATCGGATTCCTCCCAGGTCCATCGCCTTCGTTCGGTAAATATCCTACTTTAGCAGTCAAGATTGATAATCGGACCGCAGACGGCGCCGATGAAGACAACTGCGGCCTCGATGCAATCATGCAGCAGGTGAAACTCATTTGCAGTAGGGGCAACGCTTTGGCTGCATTTTCGCATTATTGATTAATATGCATCAATTGGATGCCCAAGTCCAATCCCAGATGAGCTTGGTGATGAGAAGCCGTTACCCCGAGTTCTCCTGATCTTCTACGGCCGGCGCCGAAACTAACACCCTCAAAACTTCGTTTGATTTCCTAATTAGGCAGGAATGCAGTCTTCCCAATCATCATACCTTGTCATAGACAATTCCAGTGTCTATCTGCGTACATCTCAAACACGTCACGCCATGTCAAAGCCCGAGGTGGAATTGCTCGCCTCGGGTTATTCCTGATTTTGGAAGGAATCCTGTGAATGCGTTCCAACTGCCGCTCGACGTGGGATCTACCCTGGACCAGTTCACTCGGAGCCCGGCGGTTCCTATCCTTAGCATCACCCGTCGACGACCATAATAGTAGTTTACAAGTAACCTCATATCTCCTTTGCTCGAATATTTGTCTGCAACACATTGCTCAAGATTTGATATATATTTCTCACTTCCTTCAAACTCATCGTGGCCCTCTACCCAAGCACCACAAGCTCAAACCCTCCCTCAACTGAGACTGCCAACAATGTCCACCATCACAGACCTCAACAACACCGCCTTCGACTATATAATTGTCGGAGGAGGAACAGCTGGCTGCGTCATCGCTAGTCGTCTCGCCGAATCCCTCCCTTCCCACAAAATCCTCATGATCGAGGCCGGACCCAGCGACCTCAACGACACCCAGATCCTCGACCTGCGAAACATGTACAACCTTATGGGCAGCGAATTCGACTACGGGTACAAAGCAGTCGAGCAACCAAACGGTACGTACCCCTCCCCAGTCAGAAGAACATCGAACTGAAGAATACAGGCAACAGCAACATCCTCCACTCCCGCGCCAAGGTCCTCGGCGGCTGCTCCAGTCACAACGGCAGCCTGGCGGTGCACCCCTTCGAGTACGACTGCAAGAAGTGGGAGGAGGCCGGCGCCGAGGGATGGGGCTGGGATACGATGAAGCGGCTCATCAGGAAGCTACGCACTCCCATCGTGCCCATCCACGACCGCCACCGAAACCCCATCGTCTACGACTTCATGAGCGCGACGAACAAGGCCCTCGACATCCCCGTCGTAGACAGCGTCAACCACGAGATCACCTCGGCTGGCGGACTGTCCGGTGGCGGCGTGTCTTTTTGCTCTCTGACGTACGACCAAAGCACGGGGTATCGCGTGAGCGCCAGTGTCGCCTACATCCATCCCATCCTGAGGGGCGAGGAGAAGCGACCCAACCTCACCATCCTCACCAACGCCTGGGTCGACCGCATCAACGTCGTCAATGGCGCGGCCACGGGTGTGAGCCTGACACTCCAATCTGGAAGAAAGGTCGCTCTCAGCGCCAAAAAGGAGACGGTACTCTGCGCCGGCACCTTTGACACACCGCGACTCATGCTTCTCTCCGGAATCGGCCCTCGTGCGGAGCTAGAAGCCTTGAAGATCCCTGTTGTGAATGACTTGCCTGGCGTCGGCGAGAACCTCATGGATCATCCCGAGGCCATCATCACCTGGGAGCTCCATGAGCCCCTCGAAGACAAGACGGTCATGTGGGCGGATGCCGCCCTCCTTGCGCGCCGAGAGCCCGTCAACATCAACGGCGATGATGGCAACGTCCCCGACGCAATGATGCACATTTACACCATGCCGTTCGATGTCCATCAGGCAGCCCTGGGCTACGATATGCCCAAGAATGTCTTTTCCTTAACCCCCAATGTGCCGCGTTCCCGCTCGAGGGGAAAGGTGTCCCTCAAGTCGGCCGATCCAAAAGAGCACCCTGCCATTGACTTTCGCTACTACACGGACCCGGACCGCTATGATGAAAAGACAATCGTTTGGTCTTTCCGAGCCGCTCGTGCAATTGTCAGCCAGCACCCGCTGAAGAAATGGATCAAGCGCGAGGTGGCTCCCGGGCCTGGATGTCAGACCGATCAGGAGCTGTCCGAGTATGGGCGCAAGACGGGGAACACAGTCTATCATCCCTGCGGCACCGCCAAGATGGGCGACGTCATCCACGATCCCATGGCCGTTGTCGACCCGCAGCTCAAGGTCAAAGGTGTCAAGAAGCTTCGCATTGCTGATGCCAGCGTGTTTCCCCTGATTCCCACTGTCAACCTCATGCTCACCGTCTTGGCTGTGGGAGAGCGCGCGGCCGAGTTGATCATTGCCGATGCGGACAAGGTCATGGCGAATTTGTAGATGTGATAGCAGACTCCTACTTTGGTGGCAGGGAATAGAGGTTCCATTGCATTTCTGGCTCGTGAATCCGTTATCGGTGCGTGAAGAAATCGTGCAGTCTGACAACAACACCTCTTGTTGTCCACTGAGGTTGGATTGGAGCACGAGAACCAGCTCGGATGCCACCGTCCTAGTTCTTCCATTGTGCTCAGGCAAGCGGAAATACTTGCCCCTTTTCCAACAAAATGACGAGCCAAGGCGATGTAATCCCCAACTGCCGAAGTTCCCACATCTCCTCGAGCACACCAATAGCATCCAGCATAACTGGGAGGCTACTCACCGAGTAGACTGCTCTGAACCGATTTTTAACTTCCTCTCGCTTTATGAGGTTGTCGGCGGGTATCTCTGAAGCCGCAGAGAGGAGCGGGATCGGCTGAAAGATCAAGTATGGGGAGCTTGTCGGTATCTGCAGCAGATTATCCAAGGCCTCAGCAGCCCATCGCTGTACAAGACCCTCATTCTCCTGCTCTGATTCTCCCCCTCTGGGACCACAAATTCGACGAAGCTGAATAAGCCCATGCTTGCGGTAGGCGTCGCTGAGCTTGTGTAAAAGTTCGTCTTCTCGATTGGGCTCCCAACTAAGCAGCCAGTCGTCCAGTGTAACCTCGAGAGAAATATCGCGATCTCCCCCATCGACGATGTTTCGGCAGTAGCGATTGAGATTGGCGACGGTGTAGAACATCTCGAGCGAGTATCCTGCCAAGGGGTGGTAGCTTAAGCGGTTGGCGAAGACGGCCTTGCGGGTGAAGTCTGTATTCAGCGGTCCGTGGTTCGAGCCATCCAGGTTAAAGGATGCAGCCATTTCCCACCAGATGTAAATACCCAGTATCAATTGTGTCGATGGGTCGCAAGGGTCGGTAGCAGGGTCGCCTAGAATGAGGTCAATGATGGCCCTGGCACCCAACAGGTGTTCCAAGCCCATGGTTCCCTCGATCCAGGGTGACGAGATGCCGAGAAGAAAGATGGCCAGGAAGGCCGCCACAGGGTGTTTGCGAGCATCGGGCAGCTCCTTTTGCATGGCTGACAAGGTCCGTTGTCTCTCAACCAAACACTCGGCCTCGTTGTCTTGGCCGAGCTTGAAACCGGTCCTATGAGCGGCAGCGATGCTTTGAACGACGTGCAGGAGAGCAGAAGACTCCTCAAACAGGCCGAGAAGGGGCAAAGCTAGCGGATTTGCGTCGGGGTCGAGCACCATGATGTGACAAACGCGCTCGAAGTAGTATTGCAGAAGTGTCGACGAAGCGTTTCCGTCTCTGCACGCTTGTTTGACGAGCAATGGCAGCTCGAGCTGCCATACCGTCTTGCGAGGCGCAGGGGTACAAACGCTACCTCGACGAGCGCAATGCCCGCAAACAGGATATGACTCGTCGCATTTCACTCGACGAAGCTTGCATTCTCGGCAGGCCGTTTTACTTCGCGGCGGGCGGCGGTTCAAGCTGACGGTTTCGGGCTTGGAGCGGGTGTGTTCGAGAGTCGCGGGGATGGACGAGGGTGCAAAGCGTACGCGCCAGGCGGCTGAAACCATGATGCTGGTGGCGATAGTGAGAATGAGGAAGGTGAAGGGTTGGAGGAGATGAGTTTCCAGACCACGAGCTGTCTCAGTCGCACCTGCCCCGACAGGAAGCAATTGAGTTCCGAGCACTGCGGCAGGTGCCCCCGGGGTCCGCTATCGTCACTATCGCGCTATCGCTGGGGAACTGGAGATACCGCTAGTCCAATAGGGGAAAGGGCGCGGGGAATCCTGGCCTCCACTCACATGGTGCGCCCCACACTGATCCACAGATAAAGCTGCAGGAAGGAGCGCCCTGAATGGCAGTCGATCATCTCATGTTCATCTCGTCTTGCATTCATCCGTCAACCTCACTCTTCTTCTCGTCCCAGGCGGAATTCATAAACCCGCCGCAATGCCTCGAAAATCTTCTCAGATCAGATTTCGCCTCTGGCCAGGATGCCACCAGCGTCCGTCACACCCTGACCCCGAGTCCCACACCTCCGAGTCCCGCCCCGGTCCGACAAACGGCGACACCAAACCGAAAGATGCCCGAAGAAGTCGCTCTGGTTGCACCGAATGTAAACAAAGACGCGTCAAATGCGACGAAACATTCCCCGTGTGCATCCGTTGCCAGAAACGAGGCTCATTCTGCCAATCGGCCCCTCGTCTGACGAAATGGCAGCATGAAGCTCCGTGGACCGCCGTCCAGCCTTCGGGGAAGGTTGGTTCAGATGACAAGGTACTCCTTCGATACTGGCTCGAGCGTGCCAGCCAGATCATGGTCATCGATCCCGACGAGAATCCGCTTTCGTTTCCCATCCTCGAGCACGTCCAACGCTCGCCCGGTCTCAAGCATGCCCTACAAAGTGTTGGCGCTGGTCACAGAAACTTCTTCCACCCCGAAAAGCTCACCAAATGCCTTGAAGAACGCAACTCTGCGGTCCGCTCAATCATAGACGAGTTGTCTTGCCCCGGCGACAATCTCTTTCCGCTGTTCCTGAGCGTGCTGCTAGTCGGCCTCTCGACGGCCTGGACCAACCCGCCAACAGCAGATTTCGGCCAACAGCATCTCGGTGGCGCTCGCGGCCTGGTAAACATTCTCACCTCCAGTCAGGAGGCGCGGCCGCCATACTTCAACTTTGTCATCGGCGCATATCTCTACTGGGACATGGCCACGGCTTTTCTCATCCCGGCAGACCAGCAGGTGCCCATAAATACCGACGAAGTCTACTCGGCCGTCTTGGAAGTTGGCCAGGAATATCACCCAATCGGAGGGTACTCGACAGAAATCTTCTACCTCATCGGAAGCGTCGGTCGATATTGCAGGTCGGTGGTCGAAACGGGTATTCAGGACGAGTCGTTGGAGGTTACGTTGGAGGAGGAGTTGGAGAAATGGGAGCCGAATCGCGACAATGCTCAGCTTGGTGTCATGAGCGACGCCTTTAGATCTCACGGTCTGATCAACTTGGCTGCAATATGTTATCGCCGTAAGCACGATGTGACCCAGGACCCAATCTTCATACTCAGTGCAGACGCGGAGGACCTCGACTGGTGGCAAAAGGACACATCTGACGAGCTCGAGGCCAGTATCCGCAGCCGGGCTGTCGCCGTCATTCGCGATCTGACCTCGATACCTTCGAGCCACGCGTGTACCAATCTTCAAGCGATACCGCTCTTTACTGCCGCATCGGAGCTGACAAAAGAGGACAAGGACGAGAGGAATCTGGCCTTGCAGCGATTCAGAGAGCTATACTCACTGAACCACTTGCGGGCCAATCTGACGGCGCTGGAGATACTTCCGGAAATCTGGGAGCGACGGGATGCAGGTGAGGTTGTAACTTGGCTGGATGTTATGATTGAAAAGGACTGGAATATTATGCTTGGTTAGTGGTTCGCGGATGAGACTGGTCAGTCATTTAATTACACGTCAAATCTACGTCGTATGTATCGTAAAGCACGGAATTATCATGGGTCGACCCTCAAAGACAACATGGGCTCAGACGATGCCTGCATCTTTCGATTTCCATGCAGATGATGCAGAGGCCGATGACGGACCCTTCCCGGCCGCTATCGACGATTCAAGCGGATGTTCGGCCGGAAGACCCTGAATAGTTTCCTTTTTGGGACAGGATGCGAGATGCTGCGGCCAGCCACGCGGCTCATTCTCTCCACCTTTTCCATGATCCGTTTTGGGCATCTTTGCGAATGTCATCTTCGAACGAGTCGATTGGTTCCTGTCGCTGAGCTGTTCAAGGTGCCTAACTTGAGTCTTCTTTATGTCCATATCAGCCGACTCTTGATGTGGCAACTCAACTACACAACTTCAGCTCTCAATCCTTCGCCAACATGTCCAACGACGCATTTCCTTCGCCAAACGGCATGACGTCGTTTTGGAGAAATCAGACGGGAGACTTGGATAACCATCGCTCTACAACGGAGCTCCCAGCTCACAGCGACATTGTCATTGTCGGGGCCGGATACTCTGCAGCCGCTCTAGTCACGCACATTTTGTCAAAATGCGGCGACAAGACGCCCTCGATTTTGGTTTTGGAGGCGAGACAGCTGTGTTCCGGAGCAACAGGACGGAATGGTGCGCGTTTTATCCCGATAGACCTCGTACATGTGAGCTAATCTCTCGCCAGGAGGACATCTCAAGCCGGATTTGTACTATTCGATAGCAAGACTGGCAAAGGAATACGGCGTCGAAGCTGCGGCCGAGGTGGCTGACTTTGAGGCCGCGAATGTGGAAGCTGTTGCCGATTTTGTCCGGGACGAAAAGGTGGACTGCGACTTTGTGCTCACGAGAGCTATAGACGTGCAACTCTCGGAGGAACATCAGCGCAGGGTCCAGGCCGGGTATCAGGAGCTGCTGGATCAGGGAGTTAAGGCGACGAAGCAGGCGTACTGCGCGCCGCCAGAAATTGCCGAGACGGTAGATATCCCCGAGTGTGCATCTTGTTCCTGCTGACCTCATGAAGCTCTCCGGCGTCAAAGGAGCCAAGGGCTGCTTCAGCTACACGGCCGGCCATCTCTGGCCCTTCAAGCTCATACACCACATGTTCCGCTACGCCCTCGCCAGGGGAGTCAACCTCCAGACCAATACACCCGTGCGGACCGTCTCTCCGGATCGCGACACGGACGGCTTCTGGACTATAACCACGCCCCGAGGCACCATCACGACGAAGAAGATCATCATGGCGACCAACGCGTACACGGCGGCCTTGTTGCCCGAGTACCACGGCAAAATCATCCCCTACCGCGCCATCTGCAGCCGCATCACCGTGCCGAGGCGGGCGCCGCTGCTGACGAATTCGTATGCGCTGCGGTTCAATGATTGGAATTTCGATTATTTGATCCCGCGGCCGGACGGGAGCGTCATTGTCGGAGGTGCCCGCGAGGCATATGTTAGACACTTGGAAGACTGGTATGGCAACGCCAACGACGGTGAGCTGATCGAGCGAGCCCGCGGGTATTTTGACGGGTACATGCAGAGACATTTCCACGGCTGGGATGACAGCGGTGCAGTCGTCGATCAAATCTGGACAGGCAGTGCGTATTCCCTCAACTCTTCTCACCTCGGTTTGAATGCATCTAACTCGGCCAGTCATGGGGTACTCCTCGGATCGGCTTCCCCGCGTCGGCCCCATCCCGGATCGTCCCGGCATGTTCATCATAGG
This sequence comes from Thelonectria discophora, assembly GCA_911649645.1. Classification (NCBI taxonomy): domain Eukaryota; kingdom Fungi; phylum Ascomycota; class Sordariomycetes; order Hypocreales; family Nectriaceae; genus Thelonectria; species Thelonectria discophora. The sequence goes on from CAJVRK010000012.1 coordinate 4,884,820, forward strand.
CGGCTTCACGGGCCACGGGATGCCACAGGTGTTTCTGTGCGCGCGGGGCCTGGCCGACATGGTGCTTGATGGGGCAAGGTTTGGGGAGTCGGGGGTTCCGAGGTTGTTCGAGGAGTCGAGGGAGAGGCTGGAGGATGGGAGGGATAGGGTTTTGGAGATGTATCGGGAGCCGTTGGGAGAGTTTGGTTCGAAGCTTTAGGTGTACTTCCGGGGGGGGAAGGCGCAGAAATCAACGAATCAATGATGTTCAACGCGGTCTTTCTTGTATCGAAACAATTCATACATCGCCTATGCCCACACGGTCACCACGATGGCCGCATATGCATGCACCTACTGCATCTTGAACAAAGCACACTGATACGCATATAATGCCAGGGGTTGTCTACCAGTACTGTCACTTACTTGTAACCATCTTGATGAATAGACGTGACAAAACAAGCTCCAAGCCCGATATCGAAACCAACACCGTAGTCGCCGCCAACACGTTAGTCCACGCACACCTCAATAACAATAGTAACAAGGAGTCAAATCAACATGATCGACCTGCAACGCACCAAACGAATACATCATCTGCTGCGGCTGCACCTCCTGGCTCGCCACGACCCAAGCCTGCGTCACCGTCTCCGGCGTCACCCGCTGCTCCAAACAGGGCGGTTCTTCATATATGACCGGCGCATGTCGCCTACTCTTCTCCCGCGGCGCAACCGCCCCCGTCGGTTTCAGAGGATACACGGCCATGAGAAACCTCCTATCCCCGTCCGACAGCCCCGTCGCCTGCGGCACGTACATGACCATGCTCATGGTATCCCCTTGGTCAACCGGGTAATGCATGATGCTCTCTGGATCATACTCTGCCAGCTTGACCCCCTGCGCCAGCCTCCCAAAATTATCCCGCACCGCCTCGGCGCTCCACCCCATGCGCTGCTGCAGCACGCGGTAGTTCCAGTTGGCTTTGCACTCCGGGTGCTGGTGCTCGTGCTGCATGCCCAGCGCGTGCCCAAACTCGTGCAGCACGTTGTACCTGCGTTTGGACCGGCGCTCCGAGGCGGGCATGCCGCCCCCGCGGCACATGTCGATCCACATGGTCGGCTGGCCCGGGTGCTTGGCCGCATTGCGCCCGACGTATGATTCCGAGCGGTCCGAGAAGGCGACGCGGATGTCCGAGGGGGAAGGGTCGCTAGGCTGGAGGAACTGGAACCGGAGGCGCATGGGGATGGAGTTGTAGTGTTCGGTTACCAGCTGGTTGACGATGCGGCGGTCGTAGGCGTCGCCGTTGAGGAACTGCACGCGGAGGTGGCGGCGCTCGCGCGGCCAGAGGATGTTGCTCGCGAGGACGCCCGGCGCTGGCCGATCCGGGGCCGGTCGGGCCGGTGATGGCCGGTCTAGTGCGTGTTGCCGTCGGCTTGCGGAGGTAAGATGCCGTCGGGGAGGGGCTGTCAGTCGGGTCTCCGAGGTTCGACGTCGTCGGGGATCTGTTCGGGTCGTGGGTTGGTGGCGGCGCCGTTTGATACAGACTTCGTCAAAGGTGTCCGAGTCTAAGCTTGCGGGGGACTCGAGGCTGTTGAATGAATTAAAACTATCAAAGTCGACGTCAACAATGTCGACGATGCCAAAGTCGTTGCTAAAGCCGGCACCAAAGTCGACAGAAGGTAAAGACGTCTCATATCGGTAGCCGCAATTGAACCCGCCGTCTTGGCCCTGATAAACATGGCTGTAGTTGTAGACGGCCATGGCGGGAAGAATGAATGCAGATGATCGTCGCAGAACCGAGGCCAGCGGCAGAATCAAGGCCCAAGGAGATAAATAGCATCTCGACAAGTGCAACATTGTCGCCCAAAGTGGACCTTGCAGGCTTACCGCATTAACACGCATCAAGAGCTTCGTATAGAACCATCCGATTGGTCATCGTGTTGAAACCGTCAGCCACGATACCGTCGGGTCGGGGGAACGAGGCGAATCGGTCCAATGATGGGCATGGGACTCGGTCAGGACACGTCAGGAGCTCTCCCTCCGGGCCTTGCCAACAGGGGACCGGCGCTGTGAGGTTGTTCAGGCGAGGCTAAATGGTAAGTGAGGCAAGGCGGCGCAGGGTGGTTTCGGCTGACATGGAGGGTTGCTGACGCCTTGTCGGGCGAATGTTAGTTCGTGAGGCGAGCAGGCGAGGGTTGGCGCTGACGGATCGGGCCGTTCATGTTGGAGCTGTTCATGCGAGACAATTCAAATAAAGCCAGGCAGAAGTCGAGGAGACGTCTACAAATACGTTTTTATAATATGAACCATCTTCTTATTACTTTTACTATGGGCTAAATGTACCAGTCTACACGATGCAGTCACTGCACCAGGCTTGTCATGTTTACGCCTTCCGCCGCAATAAGCACGTCCGAAGCGTGTGCCAGACCGGGAAATCGCAAGAGATCTTTGTGAGTAGGCTTCGCGCTCGACTTCTAACCAAGCCCCGTCTCTGAATCCGTTCTCTACCCATAGGTATATGTATGATAGGATCTTTCTACCTCCCCGTCACTTACAAGACTTTGGCTTTTGATAATTATATTTTATTTGAGAGGAAACAATGAACCGAGTGAGAAGAGTATGGCCACGATTTATCCACAAATCGCTTCACAACCCCTGATGCCGCAGCGCCCTCAATGCCGACCTCTCCCTCGCGAGCAATTCACTTGGCTCACCAACTTCAACAACCCTTCCTTCACCCATCACCACGACAAAATCAAAGTCCACAACATGATCCAACCGATGCGTAACCTCTATAACAGTCCTACCATCCATAATCTCTTTCAAGATCCTGCGGACCTCGTCATCCGTAGCATTATCAACGCTACTCGTGGGCTCGTCGAGAAGAAGCACTTTGGAGTGCGAGAGCAAGGCGCGCGCGAGGCAGAATAATTGACGCTGGCCGACGGAAAAGCCCAGATCGGCCAGATCGGCGTCGAGACCTCCACGGGCCTCGATTGCGGGCCAGAGAGTCGTCTTCTGGAGTGCTTGGATGAGAATTTCGTCGGCTTGGATGAGTCCTTCTGGGTCCAGGTTGTGTCTGGCTGTTCCGGACAGGTTGATGGGGTCTTGTGGGATGGTGGTTATGCATGAACGAATGTGCTGGCGAGGTATTGATGCGAGGTCTCTACCGTCAATTCGGATACTTCCAGTCCGCAGCTCAAGGAGCCGTAGGATGGTGAGCACGAGGGATGATTTGCCGCTGGTGATGTTAGGACGCATCCATAACGCTGGTGAAATAATCTTACCTTCCCGAGCGGCCACAGATGCAGACTTTTTGTCCCGGTTTGATCGCGAGAGACACTTCATGCAAAACTGCTGGCTTGTCGTTGCTAATGCTGTTAGTTGTGTCTTGTCTAGGCAACTTCACTCACCTATATGCTGCCGTTACATTCTCAATCTCAATCCTACCCACCGCTGGCCAATCCTGCGGAATCTCCTTTTCGGTCACCCTATTCTCGTTCGGTGTATTGTTAATAAAAGACTTGAGCCTGGCAATGGCGCCAAGGGACGTCTCCAGCTGCGTCCATTGGTTAATGACCGTCGTGAGAGTCTGATTGAAACCCAATAAGTTGACCATTGCCAACCCGATGGCTCCCTCGCTCGTCGACCCCGAGATGCGAAGCCCGAGGGTCACTAGCAATAAAGCCATGCCGGCAACGAACAAGTCCAACACAAGTTCTAGCCACCGTTGAATGCAAAGCATCAGATAGAATGGCTGTTGCGATTGGCTCAGCAGCTGGAGACTCTCGTCGAGGAACGGCTTTGACCATCCGAAAGACCGGACTGTCGATAGTCCGCCGACAGTCTCGGTGAATTGGGTGTAGAGTGGTGACTTGGCCTCGAGGTCTAGATATCGCATCTGGCGTGAGGTCCGGAGGTAGTATTTCTGGATGAGATACAAGGCCAAGAAGGACAAGGGAAGGAATGCTCCAAAGTAGCTGGCACCGGATGCCACCACTCCGGTTTGAACCAAACCTCGCAGAGTAACTGGAAATGTCAGATTGTGCCAATCGGGCTTCAGCACAGGGGTGCATACGGTCCAAGGTTAAGAAGAATGCCAACGGAAGAGTCATGTCGATGAGCGTCATGTCTTGGCTGAATCTGCACGGGCTTAGTCGAGTCGCTTCACGTGGAAGCCACATACCGGTTCAGAATACTACCGCTTTCCGTACTCGTGAAGAAGTACAAAGGTGCCCTAGACGGTTAGTTGTGTCCAGTAAAAGGAAAGATTACTTACCGACAGACAGAGTCTAACAGCTGCTGGTGAAGGTTGTTGGATGATTTCGGGACGGCCACAATAAGAAAATAACTACCAAGTTAGCAACGCTTCAACTGCGAGCTGTAACATACTCAAGATTAAAAGCCCCGGTCAACATTGCAGCCACGGCAAAGCCAACGTAGCCAGCCGTATAGTGAGCGTCCTTTGACCCTTGGCCGTGTTCCGTCCACAGTCGTAACCAGATTTCTGGCATGTCAGTATCGCGAAAAAGCAGGTAACTGAAAACTCACGAGGCATAATTTCAAGTGCCGTGCTAATCATGGCGATTGGAAACACGACGCCAATGACCTTCCAACCCATAGAACGGAGATAGATCTTGTAGCAGTCCGTGTCGCCAGTTTGACGAGCCAAGTCAATCTCGCTCTTGGCCAAAGGCGCATCGGAGGCTTGAGCCTGCGAGGTCTTTTTCGGCGCCCCCTCTTTTCGCTGGGACATATCTTCCAATTCCCCTGCCAAAGGCTCAAGCTCGTCATAGCTGACCTGGTTACGGGTGATGCAGCCGTCTTCAAGAAGGGTGATGTGATCCGCAGCACGGAGAAAGTGAACTAAACAGGTTAAAGATGAAAATGAGTGTTATCAATCGGCTTACCATTGCTCGTCGCCAAAATAACTGTCGTGTTATTTCTCCGGAGCAGCCCGTTTAGTCCCATTAATCGCTGAAAGACCTTTTCGGCAGTGGTGTTGTCAAGGCTACTGAAGACGTCGTCGAGGATAAGAAGCTTCCTTTGAGTATACACGGCTCTAGCCAGGGCCTGAAGTCATTAGACATATCTCGGTACATTTGTCTTGTACTCACCACTCGTTGCTTCTGCCCTCCACTCAGCGCTATTCCACCAGATCCAACAATAGTCCTGTCGCCCTGTGGAAGATGAGACAGGTCCTCGTCCAAGGCACAGGATTGAATGACAGTCACAAGCCATTTCTCGTCAAGTGGTGAATGTCCGGCAATGTTGTCTCTGATTGTGGTGTTGCGCAGCCACGCAATCTGGTCGCAGTAAGCGAGGGAGTCTTCGGCCATGACTGTTCCTTGTAGGGCGACAATCTCGCCGATTATCGCCTTGAGTAGTGATGACTTGCCACATCCTACCTTTCCGATGATCATGTTGAGGGTTCCTCGGGCCACAGTTAGGTCAACATTTTTGAGGAGCGCAACTCCGTCGTCAGTTTGGAATGATGCGTCCTTGATGGCAACAGTAGGTGAGGACTCGGGTTCCGGTTGATGCATTTCATGTATCTCAAGCGTAGGGTTCGCTTCCTTATCGGATAGGGCCCTCGTTGGTCGGCCCGCGATAGGAGATGAAACCTCTCGCGTAGACTGTACGCTCGACCGACCGTCGCTGTGTTCATCGAGCAGTAGAAAGGCTTGTATTCGCCCACAGCCTCCAGTCACACCTGCAATCTGCATCAATGACACGAGAATCATGACCAGAGGCTGGGTAACGAGGGAAACAATAGACAATGAAGTAAAGGCCTCGGCGACACTGAGTCCTTCGCCGCCTTTTGTCCAGTAAATGGCGGAAAGAATGATGACGATGGGCGTTACCTGAGCCGAAATCATGGCTACAGTTGTTAGACGATGGTCTAGAATGCTTGGGCCACGTACCAAGTGTGTTGAAGTGCACGAGAAGCCATCGGAATTTGGCGGAAACATTGAGCTCAATGACTCGAAGACCCTGCACGAGTCCGTGAAAGAAAGGGCCAAGTCCCATCATTCTGATGCTTTTGATTTGGCTCAGCATGTTGGAAGTCTCCCCCACTCGCTTCTGCACAGCTGCATTCCACTCGACCGTCGCTGGCTCCATGGCTGGCGATATGATGCCGCTCAAAATGGTTGTGACTATGCTGTCAATATCGGCGTAGGCGGGGATGGATGTAGAACTCACCAACCGTGGGAACAAGAACCAGCAGGCTAGGCTTCCCAACTTGGCGATACAGCAAATAGATGCCAACCGGAAGTTCCAAAATATTCGCCCACATGTCATGAACGGAAGCTCCTGCCGCAACAATGGTGTCGACATCCGCAGTCATGAGCGTAACAGGCGCAGAGTCCTTAATCGACTTGGCCCTGAGTCTCAGCGTTTTTTTGAAGATGAGCGACACGAGTCCGCCTCTGTACATGGTGACCAGCTGCGCCGACATGTGCTTGTACCAGGCGCCCGAGATGGCGAGTCCAAGATAGATGAGGAGGGTGGCTCCGATGAGGCCGCTGGAAATCTGGGGAGACGTTTCTTGGGTGCCGACGAAGACGACGACTGATTGGATGAGAAACGGCTGGGCAAAGTTGAAGCCGCTGTGAAGTAGGCGCGGGATGACTCCTGCGGCGAATTGCCATTTGTAAGCGAGGAAGACGCATTTTAACAGACTGGGCTGTCCTTTCTTTGCGTCTAAAGGGCGTCAGATCCTGCTGAGACATGAAGCTTCCTACTCACCTTGAATCCATTTCTTTTCCAATTTTTCCGATAAGTTGTGCGTTTCAAACTTCTCGTTGATCATCTGCAAAGAGCCTATGTCGAGAATGCTGCGAGACCCGTCGAGTAACATGCGGTTGAGCCACCAAAAGAACCCTCGACTTATGACACCCGCGGAAGTCTCCTTGACGGGCTGCTTCTTGCCCGCGATAGAACGCTTCGGCGTCTCTTCTAACACCAGGAGGACGGCCTTGAGTGCCAATGATGAGGTGAAGACTGAGGCAACAGAGGTCATCCCAGGTCTGATCCAAAAAGTCCTAGCCAGGGCAATGTCGAGAATGATAGTGAGAACAAGGTAGCCATTGAGCAGAGTAGAGGGCTTCTTTGCGTTTCGGTGTTCGATATACGACAAGGCCGCGATAGTCAAAGATTCAACCAGGCCAATGACAGGCTCGGCGACAGAGGTTCTCGATACGGACTCATAATCGGCGGCGAATAAGGCGACCAGAGCTATTTGGAGACTGGCGAGAGATGCAGTGGTTGCCTTTTTCGTTAGTATTGGAATTAAGAACTCGAAACGACTCACCATTTTAAGCCATAAATGACGGCCACATCTCCCGACTCTTTCATGGTTCCAAAGGGCAGCAACTCGAAAGGGTACGAGGAATACGAAGACGACAGTCGGGAGAAACGACAAGATGCTTTGTTCAAACAAAATTGTAAAGTCAAACACGCCCGGATAACGGGGCCCAAAGTGATTGTCTTCAGTCATTGCTACACAACCGCATTGATAGAACCGAGGCAAGCAGAAGGGGCAAGGAGCAGATCGAAGCCATCTTGTATCAAGAGATGTTGCCTGAACTGATTTCCGCCTTTGGTATCAAAGCGCCGCATGGCACCCGAATGGGAATGGTTGATGATGGGATCGCGAGTGTTACAGCTGAAGTGGACCAGATACGGAATACGACAGGGGCATGTCATCATTGAAGCGGATGAAACGGAGTGACGAAGTCCGAGTCGTATTGTTCTATCAACCTGGCGGACGGAGATCTCTGCGGTTTATTAGCATGACGCCCGTACGAGATAGACAGTAAAAGATAATATACCCAATCATTTTCCTAATGAGCACTACATTGGGCTGTTTGTCATTTTGGTATAAATGGGGTCAAAGGTTGCGCAGTAAATCGCTTAAAGGGGCAAAAAATAGATGGAGATGAGGGACAAGAGATTCGAACTCTTAACCTTCAGGAGATTCCAGTGCACTGGAATCTGACGCGCTACCGTTGCGCCAGCCCCCCCTTTGGATGAAAGATTAGGAACGAAGAGTGTCACTATCAAGAGATCCCGACAATCGAGAGCAGACGCTTTGTGTGTAGACCTACTAACTCTTGGATAACTAAAGCGCGGAAACACTTTTAACACATTGGCTCGATTGATGTCCTATCCTTATGGCTAGCTGCGGATTTAACGGCTCTGAGCCAGGAGATTGTTGATTGGTTTCGTGAGCGACTCAAGCAACGACACCTTGTTTATTCTTCGCACGAATACCTAACTACCTACACAACGTAAAGTAAGTAGCCCATCACTTTGTCACTTGCAGAGCCGAAATGGCGACGCATAACACACACGTTCAAGTCTGAATTAAAAGCGAGGTACTTATTGGCACATTGTTCATTTGGTTAGTTATAACTATAAAGAATTAAATACTGCACTTCCACACGTACCCTATAGCTCGGGCAGTCAGGTTTTTAACAACGAATTAGTTATGGGGGCTTATCTAGGACATCCATTGCCTCTAAATATCCTCACTACTCTCACTCAGTTTCGGCAATGCCTTCGAATAGTTCATTATTAAGTATAGATATAAACAGGAGAAGAAAATCAGCGGTGCAAGTAAAAGATTACAAGCGCCGCTGCAAAAAGATGGGAGCGCTTGTCAGCAACCTGATCCATGCTAACCGCCCTGTACAGCTTGAGTCGTAGACGTGCTGAAAGAGTAGGGTTTGCATGGGCGTCGAGACGAGGTGGTCGATGTGGTTGTCGTGGAAGACGACGAGGGTGTGGACGAGGGAGTTGTAGATGAGGGCGTTGTTGAAGGCGTGGTAGTAGTTGACAGCGTCGTCGAAGGCGTGGTAGTCGTCGTTGAAGGCGTGGTTGAAGGCGTAGTCGAAGGCGTGGTCGAAGGCGTGGTTGTAGGCGTGGTTGTAGGCGTGGTTGTAGGCGTGGTTGTAGGCGTGGTTGTAGGCGTGGTTGTAGGCGTGGTTGTAGGCGTGGTTGTAGGCGTGGTTGAAGGCGTTGTTGAAGGCGTTGTTGAAGGCGTCGTCGAAGGCGTCGTCGTAGGGGTTACCGTAGGAGTTGCAGGCGTTGTGGTAGGAGTTCTCGTCGGCGTGGGAGTGGGCGTGGGCGTATTCGTAGGAGTTGGCAACACACCGATAAACACGGTGCCCGACTCCGTCCCAGAAGCCTTCTGTGTCGAGGTGAACGTCTTCGACCCCGCGTGAACAGTCGTAGTGGATGTCACATAGTTGATTTCCACCTCGGGGTCACACTTGACACAACCAGCTCCCTTCAAAAACAAGGCCGAGTCGTAGTGACCGTCAACGGCATCGCAGACGGCAAATATCATCTTGTGGGCGCCGGGAGACGCGGGGATGCCCATGATGAGCGGAGGAGAGGTTCCATCGTAGGAGAGGACGCTGTCCGACGGCGGCATGGCAATCTCGGGAGACAGGTAAACAGACTGTGCAGTGATCCTGTCGCCAAGGTCGTCCAAAGCGTACTGACGACCATCCATATATATGCCAATCGCGTCCGGTCGACCACTGGTTTCTACAGTTAGCATACGCCGCAACCGAGAGAAAGACTGCTCCTTACTATGTGAACTCCTCGGAAGCAAGGATGAACTGCATCTCGACACCGTGGTATCCGGGCTCGACGGTGATGTCCACGGACAAGACGGCCGCGTCGAAGCTGTTGGGACCGCAGTAGACGGGCGAGCTCCCCGCGTCGTCCACAATGTCGTTCCAGCCGAGCCATTCTAGGGCTCCAATGGCGAACCCGGTGGTGAGCATGCCTCCGTCGCCGATGCCAAACGGCCCGTCCCCAAAGGTGGCCGCGCTTTCGGCTGCATGCTTTATCCACGACGCGTCCACGACGCTGACTCCGGGGCTGGCAAAGATGCCCTCTGCGATGGCTTTGGGGTCCTCAGTAACATAGAGGGAGAGGTAGCCGCCCATAATGACCGTGGTAGGCTGTACGAGCCCAAGTTTTAAACGAATGTGTAGTGTTTGGGAATGAAGGTGGAATTGACGGTTGAGATGCCCATTATCAACAATATGGGCATTGCCTTCCCCCTGGAAAAACTTCCGTGCGAATACCTCATGTCATTTCCCGCCAAACACGCTACCTCGTGCTGACGGTTCTAGCCAGGAACCGGATAACCGTTGAGGGCACTTGAGCCGGATTCCGACATGTCGGGGAGGCCAAGAGCTTTTCTGATAGGATCATCAGTCTCTGGCCCGTTGAAATTGGGTAGCGCCAAGACTAGCAATTCGATAGACTGGGCGAACTATTAGAGGGCTGAGTGTTTAAAAAGGCGCTTCGCCCGCATCAGGTCTAGCGACAAGGGGAGTGGCACCGAGATTGCCGTGATCCGACGATTTTTTGTGAAGTGAATGGCGATTCGACTTCGCTCTGCCGGTCGAGAATGGACATGCCGATGCCTCCACGCTCCACGCACTCGTCTCAGCCGTCCGTCCCACCTTGGCATTGACGAGTGGTTGCAACGCTTTGGATGATCTGCTGTTACAAATGCAAGCCGTCATTTGCTATTCGTACATACCTGCAAGTTTATTACTCTACGCATTGGGAAGCTCAGCTTTGAAGCACTGTCTTCCAGTCTTAGAACATGTCCGAAGAAATTCCCAAGCTGGCCAAATAAGGAATTGTGCTACTGCTTGCTGTTAGCTACCTACCTATTCCAGGAGTTGTCTTGGTCTAATTATATTGACTTTTGAACCCCATTAAGGGGGCTTGCGCCGTGGCATTCTCTCAAGATATTTCTAAGAACCTACAGACATCACAATTTGTAGCTAGTGCATGTTTGGTCTCCATCTTGGGTTCTGGGGCTGGGAGAAGAAGTATGATATGGGATGGTATTGCGAGTGTCCCCAGAAGACCACTTTACTCACAGTTCTCAGCCCGGTTCAAAAAAATGAAGTTGACATCGAACGCCGCCCTCAAAGACTTCCAGGCCAATGGCATATCCCGCTCGCCTCCAACATATCAAATAATCCCAGCTACCCTTGTTTCATCTCATGCTTACAACGAACCATCCTTGGCAAATTCAAAAAGCAAAACCCGTCCCGATCCACATCCTATCCAAATCTTCGACCCTGTTACGATGGAATGCCTGGGTCGATACTCCCCCGGTAGCCATAGCACGTTGGACCCATTCCATGTGATCCATGAGTTCCCGATGCCGTAGCCTATGGGACGAGGTGGGAGCCCTTCTCTGGATAGTTTGAGCCTGCCATCCTGTGTGGAGAGATGAGAGTCATTCTGACCAAAGCGAAGATGGAGATCCCTCCTTCCTCCCAAGCTGAAATCTGCGAACAGCTTGTTGTCACTATCGCGGGTGACTGACCTGACACAACAGTTTCCAAAGGGATCCCCGACCGCAACGAGTGAGTTGTTCCAGGATAGTGCAATTGACCAACTTATCATCGCGTCACAGTCTTCAAGCAGAGATGTGGCGATGGTTGCGATGGTTGTGACACAGGAGCCTAATCTCGGATCCCAGACTCTCACTGTCAGGTCTCTCGAAACTGAGGCGATGGTCTTTCCGTCGCGCGAGAACACTAGAGCTTGGATTACATGTAGCCCATGCCCCTTCAAGGATACGACACGGGAATTCCATTGGACGTCCCAAATCTCGGCGACTTGGCTTCGACTCGCAAACGCAGCCATATCGCCACGATGAGCCAAGGCAACCGCCACTTGTGCAGGAAAATTGCGGTTTCTTTGAGTGGCAAGTGTAGGTTCATCAAGGTTGATCTCTGTGGCCAAACTACCCGTGTTAATCTCCCAGATGCAAACATAGTGCCGTGAGATGGATGCAAGCATCTCGTTGTTGCCTGAGATAGCGATTTTCTTAGAGTAGAGGTAGGAAAGGGACCTCAAATGGCGACCAATGGTTGCATCCCAAACGTTGATCGTTGCATTAGAGATTCGTGATACAGATACTGGTGATCTAGAGACTATTGCAACGATGGCTTCGTCAGGCGACACTGTCATCTCACGGATAGAATCATCGACTTGAGCTGGAGGGTTCTCGATTGGATCCATGTTTCGACCGAATCCAGCAGTCCAGATCCGCACCGTAGAGTCTTGCGAGGCAGATGCCAGAAGGCGATCATCTGGGGAAAATGTCGTTGACGTAATGGAAGAATGGTGACCATCGAAGATTGCGACACGCTCAGAGCTCTCCAGGTTCAAGACCTCGACTCTGCTGTTTGATGGCAATGCGATGAGCAGATGGTCGCTTGAAAAACTCCCACCATCCTGAGGACCAAGTACACCAATTTCTGGGATTTGTCGGCCTGTCATTAACTCTTGAACTTGGACTGTCCCCCTGACGGTGTAGCCTGCGATGAGCTGCGTGTCGCCTCGAGAAAAAAACGGGTAAGAACAAGTTTTCAATGATCGGACACATTCTCCCGTGTTGACATTCCAAACTTTGGCACCGTCCAAGAAAGCCGCTGAAAGAATCTGGCTGTTCTGCGAAAGGTGATTTGTGTCAAGTTGTCGGCTTCAGATTCGCGTCCAATCACATTGAAACATTTTGGTGATTTTCGATCAAAGTGAGGACCTGATGCGATGAGTTTGCTGTCGTGTGAGAAAGCCACACAGCTGTCTCCAAACGATTCCTCGGAGCCCCAAAGTTCCCTGTCACATTGCCAAGTCGTCGTGTCCCAGAAATTTCGTTTCACCTACCACCAGAAGTTCCAGTTCGGCGCTGTCTCGAATACCCTTGGACATGTTTGAAAGAAGACTAAGGGCTTCAACCCAATGGAAGAACTTGGATTCAACAAACGACCATAGCGTCTCCATAAGAAATGCGTTCTCGGCCACAGGTGCTATTCCGCCGGCGTCTGCCGCCTGCAAGTGATCGACCCAGGAGGACAGGCATAGCATGCAGGTGCCAGAGGGTCCGGATTTGGTCGGACGACTTCGCGAGCCAGGAAGCCAGGATGGCGTAGGCTATATATGTCGTGGCTCAAAGTCTGAGTCATTATCTCTAGGGACCTCAAGAACAAATCGCCATGCATGCTTGGGAGATTGGTTTCGAAGAACTCTGATGTGGGCACCTTGGTCGAGAGGTAATCTTTCACAGACTGGTGAACGAGATAGACATGGTTGTCTCTGACGGTGAGAAATGAGCCGCATTTGTTTGCCATTCTCTCAATGGACCCATCATCGCCTGAGATGGTGTCTGGTAGGTGTGCTAGAACGCCCAACTCGGCCAAGGTCAGAGGTTGGCATGCAACCAGGGCAGTTGAAAGAATACGACGACAGATGTCAATATTGTCAGGGAAGTTGGCGCATCATTCGGTCGTAAAGCGGTTCCAAACCCGGGGGTGTCTTGTCGATCATGTCCAAAAGCTCCCAACTTTCTCTGATTTGAAGTTGCTGCGCAGTGAGGGCTACCCACAAGACCGCCCCGTCGGCTTTTCCTCTCAGCCTGTCCTAGACTTGCTACCGGAGAGATGTTTTGTCCCGGATCGATGTTTCGTCTTGAAAAGATAGAAATCGAGACACCTGGGATTCGATGTAGGCGTTGATGGCGCGATCGACATGTTGACCATTGACCTCGAGACTTAACATGTTCTCCGAACCCAACCGGTGCTCAATCTCAGATCGGTAGCGGCTGGATACAACCCATTTCACCGCGGCGGAATCTGAAGCGCTCATAGAGATGAAATCCAGCAGCTGATTAAGCCCTCTCGTACATTCGTCAAGGGCATCGACGATCAAGTAAGAGCTCTCCAACCGATCATCGCGGAGCGTGTCGGACGGACTGCTCGCCAAAACGTGGCTTCCGTCGGCGCCGTCCAATAAGGTTGCTCCGGCATGCTGGTATCGCTCGGTGACATGTAAGATCAATGAGGGTTGTTGTTTCAGCAAGAGGTACATCAAGCCCCGGAGTACCGCGGTGAATGAGTTGAGTCGTGGATCGATATCTTGCAAGAAGAAGAACAATGCCGGATGGCTGCCCTGACGGTTTTCTTCCCTTGCTGAGTAATCAGCCCATCAATGATGCCACAGAATAACATGTCTTCCCCTTCCCTGCATCACCTTTGATCCACAGGATCTTACGTTCGGCGTCCACTTCCCACTCTCTGAAGGCTTCGTGCTCCAAGACCCATTTGTAAGCATCTCTGAGAGGGCCCCCTTTCATCCGTTGAAGTCGGTTCTTTTCGTCTCGGGGATCAGTAATGCGTGGGGCTGTCATCAAAAGATCACTCAAACGGTCGTCCAGTGTACGGGAGTCTATTCACCGCATTAGTTGGGCTTCTAATTTCGTTCCATTGCTAGCTAATCTGGCCAAGACATGTACGAGGCACAAGGAGAATGAGGCGTTGGCCGAAATCATGAGTCTTTCCTACCTTGCTGTGTAACTGGACCATTGTACACCGGTCCTGCGTAACGGTGCTCATTGTGAGTTCCCTTGTAAACATTGCCATGGACACTATGAAGTACATCACCCGAACTGGAATGATTGATAGTTGTGGAAGAGTTGTCGCCGTCCAGCGAGTTTGGCAGCTCAGCGAGCTGATCAATGGCCTTGGTCAGGCCTTCCAGTTCCTCCTTTCCCACTGCCTTGGTGATATAGTTTTGCACGAGGATTGTGACATCCTCGAACAGGCCCTTCGTCAGCGTCTCGACGCGGCTGCCTTGGCCCAAGGTACGTGCCACAGCCCGATACCGCCTGAGCCTCGAGGCCTTGGGTCCTGCAGCTACCTCTTGGAAGATGCTTTGTAGCTTCTCCATCCTTTCTTTGCAATTTTCCAGGATAGGTTGGATTGCTTCGCACGCCTCCGAGGTTGGAGCCTCCACGTCCTTTACGTAACCTTCGACCGTTAGGAGAGTGTCTTGGACAATGGGGAGTTTATCGGCGGCTTCCCGAAACGACTTTGAGAGGTGTGCATCATCGCTGATCTCCTTGTATATCTTCTCAGAAGACTTGAGGAGGGCGACGACGCCAGAGATCAAGCCGATGATGAGCCAGCCTCGGCGCCAGACATCTCGTTGAGGATTGGGGGATCCGGGGGATCTGGGGGTCGATGCGGTGCTTAATGGAGCTGGGGACCAAAGCTTGTTAGTCAATAACTTGTGGAAGGATGGAATACTTCTTGGACTTACGAGAGACACTGCGCTTTGGAAAAAGATTTGAAGTGCGAGAATCGAGAGAAGAGGGGGAAAATAAGTGCGTCGTAAGCCACATGAGGGTGAAATGCCTACACTGCCTACCAGTGCCTAAGGCACAGAACGGGCATCATAAGGCTGGGCGCTTAATTACCTAGTCCTATTGGTTCACCTTCATGTTATATCTACGTGTATTCATAACACTCACAGGAACACATCTTTCTTGCATTGGGTTGTGTTATTGCGTTAGCCACTTAACTACCTACCTCAAATGGCTGGGCTGGCTCAAGTCTCGTGGGACGATCGTAGCAAATCCCTTCTACGGTTTCCGGCTTCTTGGGGGTTTCTCAAATCAAAGGTTTACCATAGGTCCGAGTGGTTTTTGTTGTCGCACTAAGTACCAGGTGTATGAGGAAATCAGGCTGCGTACAGGGGATCGGGCAAGAACCTCCCATTGAGCAGATATATCTCAACGTACCTATTTACATCGTTTCGATCTACAACTGTGCTTTCACTCCGGGACCAATTACCATACGTGTACTGTTGTGTGGACGACATTCGGGACTTGCATTTATTCTCTTGTCTGGAGTCCAGACTGTGACAGATTCATCCTCAAAACACTTGTGATGACATGAAGAGAAGGTTCAGGTAGATTTGGATATTTTTAAGTCATTTGAAAGCAAAAGAAGCTGTCAAGAGGAGACAGATATTGCGAACAGGAGCAGGTTTGCTTCGTAGAAGGCGGACACGATCAGCAGAGAGCAAAGCTTTATTATGTTGAGTCGAGAAGAAAGTCCAACATCAAAAATCGGGCAAAACTGTGCATTCGAAGGAGAATAAGCAATCGGTCGTTGCATAATTGGGACCAAGTGCTTCGTTTTCGAGAAGCCAAAGCTGAAGAACAATATGTTTTGGCCATAACCAAAGGAGCCCATCTCATTATACCCAGGTACCGACATATAAATAAATCACAATACGCAACCAAACTTAATGCACGATTCCATTATCCTATAACCAATCATAACGCAGGCCCTTTGCCGTTTTAGCCTTCCACCTACCATCGCTTCTGGTGGTATTCAGTTTCTCCCTCGGCGTTGCCGCCGATCTTTGTCTTCCAGTCACGACTCACCAACTATTTCGCCCCTGCAATGGCTTCGCGTCCAATTTACCTCGGGGTAGCAGCATCACCTCAACAGTCTCGGGAGTAGAAAGCACACCTATAACGTCACAGCTCCAGGACAAAGGTCGACGGATCCGCCCTCGTCGCCCTCCAGCCTCGCAAACTGCCGCCGTCGTCCTTAACAACTTCAAAGAAGCGCACTCACACTCGTTGAAGACACTCCAGCAGACCCATATCAAAAAACGCCATTAGTCGGCGCAACCTTTGGCGTCCGAGTCCGCCCGCGGCTGACCGATCGCTGGTGCGTCCGAGGTTGAAACGGCTTGTTCTCGGACACCGCCGTCGCGAACCGGCTCTTGCTCTGGCCGTGGACACTAGGATTCGCCGCGCGGCTCACGGAACCGCTTCGCGTGCGCGTGCGGCCGTGGCGTCGGCTTGAGAGGGACTGGTTGACCTTGCCGTGGTGGTTTCGGCTTTGGCCGCGGCGGTTCGACTTGGCGATGCGGTCGGGGTGCCGGCTATGCGAAGGACCAGTGGCGGATGAGGAGCGCACGCGGCTTACAGGGCGGGTTTTGGAAGAGCCCAAAAGATCCAAGTACTGTAAGGTGGCTTCACTGGTGTCGTATTTTCTGGTGGATGTGGTGCGGCTGGGTTTTCGTGACTTGGCAGAGGGCGGTCTCAAGTGCATACAGCTTTCACCGTCGGCGCGGTTCTGAATAATGCCTTCGACATGACGTGACGTGACCGGGGGGTTGGAAGACGCAGGCTCACGGGCATCTTCTGTCCGGTCCAATGAGGGGGGGGATCTTAGAGGCTGGGGGATGGCTTGTGGTGCTTCGGTTCCGGCTTCCGGAGCAGCAGCGTGCGCATTCGGCGTTTTAGCACCGTTTGCCACGGTCGGCCACGGGAACCACCCGGATCTTCTCTCTATCGGCGTCCGCGAAGACCAGCCCGCCAATCTCTCGGTCGGCGTGACGGCAGTAACGGCACTGCAGACCGTGTTCGGAGTGTGCGGCGTGCTGTCGGGTTGTCTCCAGAACCGACGCACTGATGCCGCCGACATGGGAGACATGCCGCCGAAGCCGTCGCGGGGAGACATGGTCGAATGGGCATTGTACCTCCCCCGTTCGCCAAATAAGTGATACGGGTATCCGCTGAGAGGTGTGTCCGGATACGGGGTGCTCTCCTTGGGCGGCCGGATGTTGTTGCTGCGGACGGTCGAGACGGATGTCATTGAGTCGTCAGAGAAGACCGAGTGAAACGATTTCTCGGAGTTTAGCGATAGCATAGACACGGCGCTGTTGGGAAGGGATGGGTTCCTGAAGGATGGTGACTCTGGGATGACCAAGCGTAGGCGAACGGCTTGAGGAGTGGGAGCCGGAGATTGGGGTAGGAGTGGGATCGATGGAGCGGGAACCACTGGGGTATAGATGTTGACCTCACCATCACGAATCCCAATAACCGTGGGTGGGCTAGAAGCTACTCCCTTGTCCACACTTCCAGCACGATTGCAGAAAATGAAGACAATCTCGTCCTTAGTATTAGGTCGGAAAATTGGCTCGAGACGGGTGGCCCAGTAACTCAAGGCCTTGATGTCGGGTTCGGTGGACATGCGGCTGTAGCGGCGGCGGCGATCGTCTCGTTCTATACAAGCCATGGACACGATGAACAGGTTCGGGGATAAGTCGAGGATGTGGAACGGGACTTCGAAAGCCTGTGACGGTGCTTGGAGGTTGCAGGGACTGGAGGCGACACATGTTAGCGAACGACGAGAAGGATATACGCAGTGTGCCAAGGATCAATTAACGTACTCGCTGTCCATGCCTGAAACAAGAAGAACGGGTTAGTTATTCGTCAGTGGCCGGGGATTGGGAGCAGCAAAACGTACAGATGCCCATTGAAATGCTTCCTAAGCCAGGGATATGGCCGTCGAAGAAGCCGCCCTCTCCCCTTTTATCCCACAGCTCGTCGGTGTGGAAGAGGAAGCTATTTCGATAGTTGGCGACAGTCTGGCCTCCTCCGTTGATAACAATGGCCAAGTTGTGGTGTTTCGGATGGGAACCGCCAGAAGTCTCCGAAGGGTCGAGTCCGTTGGGATAGCCTACGGCGACGACGCAGTTGTACTTGAGGGCTATTTTTCTGGCCCAAGTCGATACAATTCCTCCGTCTACATTGTTAATTGAGGTCTCAATATATGGCGAGCTCTTGAAGTCGCATCCTACAATTGAACTCAGCATACGTGTGCATCAGGGTCGCCGTCTGGTGCTGGTAGCCTTGGGCGGCGTGGGATCATGGATGTTCTAGAGACATACCAGGAAGCGCTAATTCGGGCAGCACAATGAGATGCAAGTCCACCGTCTGCCCTCTGCAAAGAACTGCACCGGCGCGGTTGATATCGTGGTCGGCATGGCCCAGCCGGGGCGCGAATTGCATACAGGCAGTACGCATGTGTACACACGGGGCACTGCAAGGTGCGACACGGAACGAGGAGGGAATACACAGGGTGGAATCACCAGTCGAGATGGGAAGAGACGAAGGGAGAGAGAGAGAAGCTTAGCGGTTGGCGCGGGAGCCGGGACGAAGACGCGCTTGAATCTGGGGGTGAGAGATGGCCGGGACCAACGTTTGAACGAAGAGGAAAGGGCCATTTTTACGAAAGAGGGGAAAACAGCCCGGTTTTGTTTCTTTTCATTTTCTGCTTCACTCTTGCCCACCACCGCAACTGCATGTAAGCCTCGCCGTACAGCTTCTGTGGGCCAGACTCGAAGTCGCTGTTGGCTGAACGATTTGGGCTGTTGAGTTACGGGGCACCGGAGGATGAGCGACTCCAATGGCGACCCCCGATGGTCCCCGTAAAGGGTCGGCCACAACTGCCCTGCTAACTGCAAGAGGAAAGCGACAACATGCTTGGGATTCAAGGGTCCCGGCGGACTTGCGGTGGGCGAAGATGGGTGGAGGGAGGTTGGGGGAGGATGGGACCGGAGGAAGCAGGGCTGCAGCTTGCCCGCGCGTATGCAAGCTTTTTGGTTCTTGGATCGGCATGGACATGATGGAGCTGCTGGCGCCGGCTGGCGTCTACTTTGGAGTTAGGTCGATGAGTGTTGGTCGTCTCTTGAAATAGCATCGAAATACTCCGTAGCGTCATAGACGGCGCTTAGATGAGGGCACGCGTCGGGTGCTTCACGAGCAAACTTACCTCTTGCTCAACGCTGGAATACGATAGCGATGCTGACAGATGATACCAATTCACGACCATTTGGTCGTTGTGATCGTGCGTTTACAGATGAGTGGCTTGGTGACACATGAATACCTCGTTCACTCGCCCTACGAACCAACCTTGTTGCTCGACTCAACTCTGTGCACACCGCCATCCCGCGCAATGTCGATATAACTAGGGCTGCACAAACAACCAACGCCGTTCATCGACAGGTTTGTGCACTCACGTGAGCCATCGGAGACTGGGGGTTGAAGACGACTGGGAATCTGGGATCCATCATCCGAGGGCCACCAGAGGGAAGAGAAGATCAAAAGGAGCGCTATCCGCAAAAAGGAGAGAATGGCTGACGGCTGAGTGAAATGCCCCCACGACACCATGGCCAAACTCTTCCTCGACAATCCGCCGCTTTGCCCTGGAATGGTTTAGAGCTGCCAACCAGCAGCTCAGACCCTTGTTGGGTGAGCAAGCTTGGCGAGCACCAGGCAGAGTCAACCGCGAATTGCTTTGGAGCAGTTGCTGGCTGGCTCTAAATAACGCAATCGTATTACAAACAAGTGAACCCTCCCTCAACGCCTTCGTGCATAACTCATTCATGCTTCAGTCTCGGGCTACTACACTCAAGTAATTCTCCTCGATCCACATTCCCAAGGTGGGTCCGGCTGACATTCCTTGCACCTAACAGAAGTGATCCGAGGCCTATTCAATGTCTATAACCCACCAAATTCACAGCTGAGCCCGGTTAGCTCAATTGGCAGAGCGTGAGACTTTTAATCTCAAGGTTACGGGTTCGACCCCCGTATTGGGCGAAACATTTACCTTTTGTTGTCATACAGCGAAGTGTTTCTGTCGGTTTCGAGTGTCGTAATGTCACTTGGTGCTAGTTGATTTTTTGTTTTTGTTACCGAGGAAGGAACCTAGCTCATTGATGCCCGAACCGTGTATTCCCTCTCGCGCCTATCGTCTCCAGATGCCCATCTATGTGGCTACGTTGCAGCGATGGAGTAATTTTAGAGTCTTGTTTAGTTCCGCCGAACTCGTTCTCTTTTTGCTTCCTGAAATGCTGGTCAACTCCAAGCGATAGGGTAGCAATCAATTCTGCGAAAAATCTCATCAACTCCTCGGCGCCAAATCTACCAAATAATTCACCATGGTTATGTTGATCTTCATCTCACCTTGCATCGACTCCAGCTATACCGGCCAGAAAACCGTTGGAATTCCCGCATCGCCAATCGGGGGTTCTCAACCACCGTGCCATGCATTGCATGTTGATTGTCCTCGACCAACATGAGGTGGGGCAGACCGGAGAGATGCACAACATGGCCAACAATACAAACACTCGTTCAATGGCAAGGAGATTTGGTCCTCCTTTGAGCTCTTTGGCTCAATCGCTTCTCTTTGCCGCGCGGGGTTTTCGCGTCGAGACAGTGCCGATGAGTGTTCGTCGCCCAACGTGTTGAGCGGACAGCCGAAACGGATGCCGCAAACTTGAAGGGTTTTGTAGATGCGTCTTGAAAACCGAGACAAGCAAGTGCAATTGACGAGCGAAGAGCCTTGCCCCAAGTCTCTGCCCAACAGTTTGTTGCTGGGCACACGACACCTCTCCAATATGTCACTATGTACCTGGAAATCCTGTCCCAGACATTGGGTCCAATTCCATTTCCTCTTTCCCCTCCCCACCATTTCCACGGCATCGTGTCAGATAGCAAACAAACATCAGCACGCTCTAAACCACCCGCCAACACAGCTTCCGCATCATGCCATCGTACCACTCTTTCGTCGCCAAGAAGTCGTCGCAGACCCAGAATTGGTCGACTACGCGCTTGCTGCTATTTCTAGGCTTACCGTCTGCGCTTGGAGGAGCTCTTGAAAGGAAAGCCGGTAGCCGACCCCTGTTTGTTTGCGGAGTTTTTCCTCGACACGTGCCACGAGTTGACTGCAGTCTGCTGGTGCCAGCTCGGGCATCGCTCGGCGGTTCTGCTTTAAACCGACCCAGCCCTACGGTAACTGCAATGATTGACTGATGAGGTGGATCTGAGCGGTTAACCTTGTCTGGATGTGGCGAGGTGGTGGCAGGGGAGTTCCTGTTACGAAATCAGCCCCGATGCCTGTCGGTCGACGAGTTTGCCAACATATGCATCTGGCCATGACACCAAAGCGCTGTGTAGAATTGGCCGACCGAGTATATGGTACTGCTCCTTGAAGCTGCTGGGCATTGACGAGCGATGTCAATCAACGCCTTGAAGACTCTACCTTTGACCTATCCGTGATCCAACTGTGATTTCCCACCAATTGAAGATTCGCTATCAGTGATCGCTACCAAAACCCGATGTACCTCGAACCCCATTACGCTCAACAAGAAGTGATTCCAAGCCATGGCCCACATGCACTCTTAAGAGCCTAGTGCAAACCCAAGAATGTAATAACCCCAAAATATGAGATCAAAATGGTATCATGAAAGGCAGATAGGGCAATGGTAGTAAGGTTGTGGTCAACAGGAGACACGGCTTTTTGGAGGAGGATGGTCGATGAAGTCACTGTTGGTGTTGGGTCAATAGCTGGCGCCATTAGATGTCGATGGACCCCATCTACCTACGTACAGGAGAACAATAGCATGCTGCATTGCAATATGGACGACTTGCCATGATATTCAAAAGGCTGTGTTCAAGAAATATCGAGCGCTAATCTCAAGAAATTGCAGAGCTGGTTCTCAAAAATCTAGTGATGGCTCTGTGAGCTTGGGAGGCATGGACAACGTTTGGTGGAAAGCAAAAAGAGGAGGAGAGGGGACATAAATGGACGAGCATGAGCTAAAATACCCTAGCAGTCGTTCAGCAGTATATTATGACTTGTATTCTGGCTTATGAGATAGAGGGAAGTATGATTCCAACAAACGTTGAAGCGGCGAAACTGGTTGGAGTCCTCCGACCTAAACACCTATCTACGCCCCTCTACATTAAAATAGTGACTTTCCTAAGATGCTAAACATATTAAACAGAGAAATAACTAGAATAAATTGTGTGTTCAGTCTATTCTATGTAATATAAGTTGATGATATTCACTGATAAGTCCGTCGAACGACACGCACAACGTCGTAGGTAGTGAGAGGCCGGGGACATCTCATGTGCAAAGTACGGCAGGGATGAGCTGTGAAAGGTGTGGGACATTGAAAAGACGGAAGTCTGATCGATCAAATGCATATGACTTCCTCTTCGCATCATTGCTCATGTTTATCTACCTGGGAAGCGATGGTTACTGCGGTTACGAATAGACTTCATCGTGATGATTACTCCGGCGCACGAAGCCCTTGCGTCAAGGGACATGCCGAGGATTGACACATGGAAACTCACAGAACGACAACGTATCCTGTTTGGTGACCATATCGTGCTCAGAGCTCTCAAGACAATGTAAACAAATAAAAGCTCCCCCCCACTCGGCAGCAAGGTGTTCTACACATTCACCTTTCCGCATCTCAATTTCCAAACACTAAGACCACAATTTGAAGTTTCCCGCAAATCGAACAGAATGGCTTCATTTCTAGGACTTCTGTCCACGATGACATCAATACTCATCCACGTCCCATTCGGCCTGGTGTCACTTGTCGTATCCGTATGCATACTCAGCACGAAAAGAGACGATGCAGCCCCATAACCTCCGTCGACATCCACCATCGCCCGTACGTGGTACTATTTGTCTCACCGGCGTTGCTGGTAGTACGCCAGTGGCTATTTCGTCGGCTCCATGGTCGTGGCTGGGCTCGATGCACTTGTTGCCAAACACCAGAGTCAATTCGTGCCGACTAGCATCCGCGAATGCGCGTTGGAGCTCGTCATGCTGTGGCTCATCGGAGGCTTCGAGACGAGGCGGGAAACTGAGTGGGTTCTGCAATAGCAGCTGAGGAAGGTTGGAATTCCCGAGAGTCCCAACTCATGGTGGGGTTCCATCATTGATCAAAAGAGCCGGTCCAACGTTGGAACAGGAGATTCCCGTCAGTATTTGTTCGGTTGATCGTCGTTTGTTCGGAGTTGGAAGGGTCGGCGCAGGACTTGTTTATTCGGCGGGTTGAAAGGGAAGGTTGTTTCGTTTGACTTTTCGGTACGAATCGATCATTTTCAAGCTCCGTGGTTCACCATCGAACTGTTCTGTTGCCAGGTCTCTGTCAAGCCGTTGCGAAGTCGTTGTTATTGTGATGCTGCATCTTGACACGAGAGTCGAGGTTGAAGAACGTCAACAGCCCAAGCGGGGAGGCCCCTCTGGATTTCTACCAAGAAGGGTCTCGTAGAGTGCGTGACTCACTTACGTTGGGTAATACTCGTCGTAGCTTCCTAGTGCGAGGACATTATTATCGTCATTTCAGCGTGCCCTGATGGAATGGTACATACAACGGTACGTTGGGACTGCAGAAAGAAGAGAAGAAGGGAAGAGGCTTGGAATCGGAGATTGCTCTGGGACGGTAAGATTTTATTGATTTGTAATTTTTTTTTTTGGAAATGCCTTCTACATTGCTCGCATCTGTCCTCCCGGCCATCCACATGCTGATTTGCCGGAGCTCAGGCACGTTTCGGGAAAAACGAACGGCCCTTGAATAACAAGCACTTCAGGTATACCATAACCGAGTGTCTGGGCCTCGATCGATGGGATCCATCGTGCTCTGGGGACGTTTTGGCGTGCCTCATTGATCCATGTTCTTGCAACCAAGGTACAGGCCCCTGAAGGAGGAAATGGAAAGCGGACGAGCCACGTCCTGCCCATTTAGAGACTGTTCCCTAACAAAGAGAAGTGTCTAGCAAGTTGTTATTAGATCAGAGTGGCTCAACACTAAGCCTGGAAGTTCGTGTTGTTCGGCGAAATGATGCCAGGTGCCATCGCCACTCGCGCGTTGCCTTTGAACAATGAGTTGGAAACACATCTCCGAAAGGCTCTTTCATCGAAGAGGAAGGTTGCCCGTAATTTCAATGCTGGCACACATTCCGAAACAGGCAGCTCGAGGTAAGTTTTGCCCTTTTGGCCAGAGATCTGGATAACCCATTCCACCAACGTCATCGGGAACTTGGGCGACAACAGCCGAGGCAAACACGGCGGCTTTGCCGATGAGTCCGCTCTTGGAAAGTAGCATGGATGCGACCATGTTTTTCTCTGCAAAAGGGGCGTGGATCAGCGGGCCATGGCGCTGAGCCCCCAAGACGCAGTTAGGGGTGATGTCAAGATCTCAACTACCCAAATAGGAAATACCCAAGATAGCTCAACCCAGATGCCTCTCCCGGTGCTCTTGCTAAGAATCATAGGTAAGTAAGTCTCCAAAGTACCTAGACAAGGGATCATCTACTTAAGTAAGGCATAGGGCATCGTACATTCTCATTCCCACAACTCAAGTCAGATTCATCAGCCTCATCCAACTCCCTCATCTTTTCCCATCTACTTCGCTCACAAACAACACCAACCACTCAACAAGCCAGCCATAATCACCAGAAATGGCCACTATGCAGAGCGACAGGCCGTTCTCGAGGCTAGCAAGAACCCACTCGCCAAGGGAGTCGCTTGGATCCAGGATGAGCTCGTGCCCTTGCATGAAGCCCGCATTCCTCTGCTCAACCAGGGTTTTATGCACAGCGATTTGACATAAGATATGCCCTCGGTCTGGGATGGCCGATTCTTCCGTCTTGAGGATCATCTCAACCGTCTCGAGGCCAGCTGCAAAAAGATGCGCCTCAGGATGCGCCTCCCCCGGGAGGTCATCAAGATCTTGGTCTACATGGTTGCCGAGAGTGGGATCCGGGATGCCTTTGTTGAGTTGATCGTTACCCGAGGCCTGACTGGTGTGCGAGGTGCCAAGCCTGAGGAACTCTTGAACAACAACCTGTACATGTTCATCCAACCATATGTCTGGGTCATGGACCCTGATGTTCAATACACTGGCGGTCGTGCTATTGTTGCCCGAACTGTCCGCCGTGTCCCTCCTGGCTCCATCGATCCTACCATCAAGAACCTTCAGTGGGGTGACTTGGTTCGTGGCCTGTTCGAGGCTAATGGCCGAGGAGATACCTACCCCTTCCTTACAGATGGAGATGCCAACCTCACCGAGGGCTCGGGATTTAACATTGTTCTCATCAAGGATGGTGTTCTGTATACCCCTGACCGCGGAGTCCTTTAGGGAATTACCCGAAAGAGCGTGATTGACGCTGCTCGGTCGTGTGGCTACGTGATCCGAGTCGAGCACGTTCCCATTGAGGCGACCTACCAGACCGACGAGATCATGATGTGCACAACTGCGGTAGGCATCATGCCTATTACCACTCTCAACGATAAGCCACTTAAGAACGGAAAGGTCGGCCCCATCACCAAGGCTATCTGGACCGATACTGGGCCATGCACTGGGACGATGAGTTTAGCTTCAAGATCAACTATTAGGCGGTTCACATGATTGTATCAAAAATAGAATAACTACATGTTCCAAGTATCCTTGACTAGCTACAAAATTTCTACAGGTGTGATACTTCTCTCGGTCTGAATGACATCGATGTGTATATAGCTAGGCATCTTGCGCGAGTCGGGCAAGCCCCCCTCACACTAACTTCCTCAAGAGTCCAGCCAGGAGCTTTCCTCTTCCTTCAAACTTCATGCTGTTCTTGATACTTGATTCTATGAAATTCACGTTTGTTTAATCGGAGGAATGGAAGGGCGGTCTGATTTGGAAATAACTACCTAAGCGACATCTCGGTTGGTTGAGAAACTCCCTCTGTGATCTATCAGGATACATGCCATAGTCGCGCAAGGTTCTCTTGGTGTTTCTTAAAACGGATTAACTAACTGTGGAGGGAAATAACCCTTGCTATGGAATAAGAAGGTATCTAAGCTAAGAGAATAGAGCAAGTGTCCAGTGGATGGTGGTTGTGGGTAGGCTTCTCCGAATGCTGACTTCCCCGTTCAGGAAATAGGACCCCAAGTGTTGCCCAACAAGGGGGCAGGTACTCTTGACACTTGCTCCGAAGTGCAGACAAATATCATGAGACACGGCAAGGACTACGAGACTTATGTCATCCCCCGTCCCTATTCGAAAGGACATGTGATCCTTGGCGGATACATGCACAACGGGAATGGGTATGCTACTCAACATGTTGAATCCGATCAAAGGCTAAAAAGCTTCTAGCGACGATGCTATTTACTCATACGAGACTGAGGAAATCCTGGATCGCACAAAGAAGCTTAGTACCGAGGTCCAAGAAAGTGACATCGAGGTCATCACTGCCTTTTCTGGCCTGCGACCTTCTCGCGAGGGTGGTGCTCGAGTGGAACGGGAGGACCTGTCTATTGCAGGCCAGAAGCGTACCGTCGTGCACAATTATGGAGCAGGCGGTACTGGATTCCAAGCTGGTTATGGAATGGCAGTCGATGCTGCCAGCGCTGCTGAGCCCTTGCTCTCTGAGATTCGAACCCAGTTGCGATCCAAGTTGTAATGTTGAGCGAACAAGAATTGCTATTATCCCTAGATATGATGCTTGTCTCCCAAAATCGAATTCTTCTTTCGTCCAACTTTCTATAATATTGTAAATATCTCACTCATACCCCATCTGAAGACAAGTCCTGGCACAACTCTGAACGGCATCGCAGATAATGCGAGACCGTTGGAGGCCCCCTTCAAGGAACCCCTCATGGAGAGTAGGGAGGCGGATGGTTTCTGTCGAACTCGAAAGATGCCTCAACTTCCGTAGCAGTATACTGTGGAGGAGCAGAGAGACCTGGTGACACCATAGGTTGATCGTCACTCCCAGCGCTGTGACTCGATTCAACGAGTCGCTCGCATCCGTCAATTAGCATCTCAGAGGAGATGAAAAGTCTCACGGTTAGTGAAGCGCAATGCTATTCTCAAAGTCAGTTCACTGTGCTCATCTTGGCCAAGTGACTTGCCTCTGAAGTCAAGCCATGAGAGTGCTGGAGAGTGACAGTGACCTACAGTGTATGCTTCATGACTATCCCCTGGGTATTACAATTAGGGGCGCATTTCCTGAGGACTCTTGGAAGGGAAAGCTGGAGTTGTACATGGTACGTCTGGTTTTCTTCCATTACCACTGGTAACTCCCACCTGATTGTCTCACCCTGACCTTTGAAGGCGGAGATTGTAGGGAATGCACCTTCTCTAACTTCGTGGATCTCTACCAGAGCGCATTGAAACTTGGATACTTTCGTATTATGGCCCAAATTGTTGATTGTAAGCTCAACTAGAACGAATATCCCAAGGGCAATAGCCTGGTTGTTACAGCCCGGTTCACCGTACAGTGCTTAAAAGAGTTCTCGTGTACCACAATGATTGCAACTAATGCGATTATTGACCAATCTTTTGCCCCATGGTATAGCGGTCGTTGGCACAACCATTACACTGGTGTCAGGGTGGATAAAAATACTAGTAGTATTTAGTATAAATAGTTACTATTTTAAATCTCTAGACTTCTTGACTTCAAATCACCAGTTCGGGCTCTTAAAGCCCGGCACCTCCCCCCCTTGCACCGACGAAGAGTGCATCGGCAACATAAACGACACGCTCGGCCTCGGCCCGCTCGTGTTTCTCGGAAACTGATCCCCCCCAAAGTTGGGGCTGTGAAAAGCCGGACTATTGGGAATACTCCCCGTAGGCACGATGCTCATGTTGCGCGAGGTGCCCACCGTGTATATGTTCTGCCCGCGAGCCTTGCCAGTGTTGATGCTCGTCCGGGCGCTGACGGCCGTGACAGTCATCCTGCGACCCGAAAGGCGAGCGTCGGCGAGACGCTTCTCGGTTGCGGCAACTTCGTCTTCTTCTTCCTCGAGGCGGAGGATGACCTCGACGGCCTTTTCGTCCTCGACGACTTTGAGGTGGCGCTTGGCAAAGTAGCGGGCGTACTTGAAGATGGACCAGTAGCAGCTGCCGACGTTGACAAAGGCGAGGATCATCTTGTATGGCATCTGGGAGTGTTAGTGGAGTCGTGCTTTTGAGTATGTGGTTGGACATACGTAGTACAGGAGGAGGACCTTCCACCCCACGCGCTCGTTCTTGCGGCGGAGGTGAACCTCGTTGAAAATGATGACATTGACCAGGTAGATGGCCAGAGTGACGGCAGTCAGAATGCCTAAGAACTGTGCCCGGATGAGGGCCGAGACAGGCAGCACAAAGGGAGCCAAAAGATACAGAAGCGTCTCATATGCCTGTGCATGTTAGTAAAACTCTCAATTGTAAAGTCGACGCAACTCACCTCTTGAAACACAAACAGCTTCGCACCAATCTCCCACCACCCCAATTTCCAGCTCCTGAAAATGTAGGCCATGTTGTAGTACATGCCGTTGACGAAGAAAAAGTTCCACCTCATGAAACGCTGCTTGAAGACGGTCATCTCCCCAAACCCGCCGCGCTCCGAACCCGAGCTCTTGAAGATGGCATCGGGCGTCTCCGTCTCGACAAACACAGACGAGCACATCTTGATGCGCCCGCCCAGTTTGCGACAACTATCGCCAAAGAACCAATCCTCGGACACGTTGAAGCCCGGGTGGTCGTAAAAGACGCTCACCAGAAACTCCCGATCCCACAGCGAGATGGCGCCATGCGGAAAAGTCGCGCTGCCCAAGAACCCGGCCATGAGGCGCTGCAAGCCCGAGATCTTGTACTCGAGATCCTGGGCCTGCTGGCACAGCGTGCCCTTCGACGAGTTGGGCCCCGTGCTCTTGATGGTGTACCCGATGGACTTTACGCTGTCGTTGAGCCGGTCCGACACGACAGGGAAGTTTGCCGGCAGCTTGCAGTCGTCGTCAATCATGAGCACGTTCTTGAAGTCCTTGGCGGCGTAGCACCCGACAAATTGGGCCACGAGCTTGCACCCGATGGGCGACCAGATGTGGTTGACGCCGTAGGGCTCACAGACTTCCTCCGTGTTGTCCAGGGGCGTGGGGGAGTTTCCGTTGGCGATGACGAAGATGTGCGAGGCGGGGAAGATTTTGAGCGAGGCTTCGAGGGTGGCGCCGATGAGTAGGGCGGATTTGTAGCAGGGGATCAGGAGGGCGGTGTTCTTGATCGCTTCGTCGTCCATGTCACGTGGAGCCTCTGGGTCGTAAGGGGGAGGGTCATCTTCAAAGAGGATGAATAAGGGGAGGTAGGCGTAGCTGAGGCGGTTAGCGACGAATGGATTGAAGTTGTATACTTGAGACACTTACAAGGCCGCCACGCCAATAGGAATGGTAAACCCCGCCGTCAACCCAAACTTGTGCTGCATCAACCAGTACAACCACCAAACCGACCCCCTCCACAGCGGCATCCCAATGATGAGCAGGTACACAAAAGCGAGCAAGAAAATGTAGAAGCCGTACTCAAACACCACCTGCGCCCACTTCTTGCGCTGGATCTCGGCGCCCCTCGTCTTGGCCTTTTCGTACACGTCCCACATGCTGCTCCTCCTCACCGCCTGGCTCAACCTCCGAGCCCTGCCCCCCACGGCGTGCGCGAAGCTCTTGCTCCGCGGCTTCTTCTCCCGCTCGGGCGCGTAGCTGATGGACGGACGCACGGGGGCGGTCGGCGTCTTGGCTCCGTCTGTGGCTGAGTCGCTCGACGACGAGCTGCCGGCTTGGCCGCTAGACGAGGAGTCGGACCCGGACATGGAGTAGCCGCTGAGGGCTTGGAAGAGGCTCTGCGGGGCAATGGAGTGCTTGCGGGCGTCGTCGCGGAAGGTCGGTGACGGGAGGGCCGGCTCTCCTTGCGCGGACTGGCGCTGGGCCGAACCCCGGGGATGCGGGCGATCCTCGTCGGGCTCGAAGTGCACCGGCGCAAAGTGGACGTGTTCGGCCGTGGCCGGGAGGTGGCTCCCCTGGCGCGGCCGGTGGTGGTCGAACTGGGGGTTCGTAGGAGAGTGCATCACCGACATGACGGAGCCCACACGGGCCCGTCCGAGGTCGAACTGCCGGACATTTTGGAGATGGGCCCGGATGGCATCCTGGACCGGTCCATTGTCTTCTCCTCGGTCGTGGATCTCGGGAGGGACGATGGAGTATGTTCTTCTGCTCTGGAGGAGGCAGTCGGGCACCACAATGTCCGCCACAACGGAGCTCCTCCGTCGACCGGGATTCATGATGTGATTTGGGTGGGATGTCGAGGAGTATGTAAGTTGTATTCACACGGCTGGAGCCAAGTTGGTGAAGCTTCAAGTCGGTTGTCGACTGGAGCCGAGCAGACCTCTCCCACTCAGCCGCCCGCGACGCCGTAATGAGATATATACTTGGACACACACAAAGCCCCGGACCTGGACCTGAATTTCCAATTACTCAACCTCCGCCGCCGATTCTGTAGGAAACTTCCATCTCATGCCCCTTCAGTGCCTAGATCGTACGCCCACCGACGATTGCGTGTGAAGCTACGCGACCTGACGGACCTCCGTCCGATGGCAGGTCAAAGCCTATTCCGTCGCCGATGCCCACTTGCAGATCTAGATTCGAGCCACTGGCACCTTAACTTCGCATCCGACAGGAGATCGGTCCGTTCGCGCGTGCTTCTCGAGTTCCGTCGACTACTCACGGCAAGCGCTAGGGCGTGCCA
The DNA here is from genome assembly GCA_911649645.1 of Thelonectria discophora. NCBI lineage: Eukaryota > Fungi > Ascomycota > Sordariomycetes > Hypocreales > Nectriaceae > Thelonectria > Thelonectria discophora. The sequence continues at coordinate 4,915,828 of CAJVRK010000012.1, forward strand.
CGATGGAACCGAAAGGGGGAGATCGTGGAGTTCGGCTGCGGCTAGGCGAATGTTTAATTCCAGAATGCGGACAGGATAAGTCCTCGAGTCCTCCCTCGCTTCCTCGGAGTCCCGGCTGCGGCGCTGGAATGCAACTTCTCCTCGTCTAGCCGCATGGCGCAGGGGGAGGAATGGAGAGACGGTCGATGGCCGGGTTCGCTGGAAAAGGTGAAAATACGCTTGTCATCGAATGTGTTGGTCTGGAGCAAGGTTTTGTCTGTCACGGAGTAGTCGAAGCTGGCAAGCTGATTTGTAAGATGGACGCAGCCCAATGTTGTGTGTTTGTCACTCAACGCGGAAGGCCGCAAAGGTTTCTAGAACGCGATGAGGCGGACTTTATTCAGATCTATTTATATGGATACGTAGTGCGCGACGTAACCAATCTCCATCATGCTATCAGTGCCGTCCATTGTCTCGTTGGTAGGGTTTCCGGGCTGCAAGTTGAGGTTGTTAGTTTCGAGCGTATTATGCAGTCACTGCCGATCTCGAGAACATACCCACGTTCCACCAACGGCAACGTTAAAGATGATGTAGAGCGGGCTCTGGCATATCGTCGCCCAAACCTTGGAGCTCCCGATCTGCGAGCCAGCGACGCGGGCGTATTGGCCTCCGTCCTTGTACCAGGTGATGCTCTGGCTCTTAAAGTTGGCGTCCCGGCGGTCAAACTGCACCCTCCAGACGTGGAACTCGTCGTCGCTCAGGTCCGTCGTCGATCCCAGTCCGGTATCCTCGTTGCACAGTCCCCCGGAGGCGACGTCGCAGTGCACCACGCTGTGCACCGTCCTCTGCCCGTTGACGTTCTCCATGACATCAATCTCGCCGCACTCGGGCGTGGGCGTCCCATGGCGGTACGCGTCCCCGTGCAGCCAAAAGGCCGGCCAGATGCCCTTCTTGCGCGCTGTGCCCGGGTGGCCCGCCAGCCGGAGACTGGCCTCGACGCGGGTCGTCTTCCCGGCGTCCGGCGTCAGCGTGTACTTGCTCTCGATGCGGCCCGAGGACCAACCCTGGGGAGCTGCGTCGTCGCGCGTGGGGATCAGCTGGAGGGTTCCTGCGTCGCCGAAGCGGATGTTGTCGCTGCTGTTGGTGTACCGCTCCAGCTCGTAGTTCCAATTTTGCTCGTTGACGATCGTGTTCCACTTTGTCGCGTCCGGCAGGCTGAGGCTGGTGTCGTTGAATGTGTCGTCCCAGACGAGAGTGTAGCCGGGGTACATGGGGGCATTCCAGGCCATGGCGTGGGTACAAAGAGTAAAGGCTTGGAGGATGTTGAGTTTCACCATGTTGAGCCGATCGACAGGGTATATATATCCATAGAGACGGGAATTGAAATGAACCCAAAGGCTCAAACAAGAAGGGCAGGGAGATTATAACCATCTCTTCACTCTTCGCCCGACTACATACATTGCGATGCCCGGTTATATTGCAGGGGGAAACACTCAATCCTCTGTCTGGGGCATTACGCGTCCTATGCGTGGACGACTCCTACGGCGCTTAGATTTATGCACACACTGAATCGATCACACAGCAAAACCGTGAGAACATCCATTGCCTCGCTCGTCTCCGTTCTTGCCTCACGCCGGAGCGATTTCCTTGGTCCATTGCAAATCCATCTCGTGATGCTTCTGGCATGCCGCAAGCGCAAACCACACACCGATATCGACTAGCGGCTGCACATAGCTCGCTGCCACATTCCAGCCGCGATGAAAGTGGCGCGCCTGTATTCATTGGGCCTGAAGCATCGAGCTTGAAGCTCGGGGACATGCACGCGCTTGCGGCCGCATCGACGGCCATGACCAGGAGTTGGGCTTTCTGGCCGCACCGGCTTGTTCCCCGCGGCGCAACAGAGAAGACGGCATGTTTAACTGGTCGCAGGGGTTGAGTGCGGCGGCAGCGGTCGTCTGATGGCTATGGCGGCCTGCCTAGCTTCTACTTGATCCATGAGTGAGAGTCGAGCCACGTTTTTTGGCCCAGGACTCGAGTGAGAGATGCTTCGGAGCTTCCACTAGAAGACTCGTCGCCACATGGCCGTGGTTTCTGGAAATGAGACTTGGACGCCTGCATTCTTGGGCCTGACTCTTGGCGAGAAATCGTACCATGGAGGCTCTCGGAAATAATGAGGCCATGTCAAGTGCCATGGACATGGACGGTAGATTTTCCGCAAAACAGTTCTAGGAAAATTACCTAAGGATGTCGATATCGGGGCAATGCCGTCGGTTTAAGTAGAGCTATGTTGGTACATAATCATTCGTCTGGGGTAATTAATCAGGTGGGTGCCAAGTCTTCTGAATATGAAGTCAGCACGGAGATGAGGCATAACGCAGCCAACCCTAGACCGACGACAAGATATCAACGGGGGCCCTGGAAACGGCTGAGGAAATGGTTACATAAAATTCGAAAAGCGGTAATTAACATTGCAGAGGCAGACACTTCAAAATCAACGCCATCCCATCAAATTATCACCCGCTGTGAACCTTTCGCCATCGTCTCTAACTCTCCATGTCTACTAAACTGTTGCTAATGGGCTCCCAATCTGCACACTCAGCGTCGACGACCCAGAACATTACACGCTCCTTTGCCGCGTCAGTTCTGGTCTAACACACGCTGGAGCAAGTGCATGCACACCGCCAACTGGGTACGCGGGTTTGAAAGCTGGGCGAACGATGCAATTCGACAACCCTTCAGCTGGTCAAGATCTCGGATGACCGTGTGAGGCTATCTCGCGAACGGGTCAGCGGCGGGGATTGAGGGCCTCGGAGAGTCATAGTTTAGAGGAACTTAAGTAACCATCACCAACCATTAGCCGCCCAAACGGAGGCGATGATGACGGACAATGGGGCTGCCGATTAGAATCAAAGAATAGAAGATCAGCCGCAAAGAATTCTGCTTAGTGCGGATTTCGAACATGAGCTTCATGTCGTGGGTTTTCACTTGGCCGTGGCCTTAGCTACAGCGGGTAACGATGAGAAAGATGATTTCTTTCATTCGAGGTACCAAAGAGCGTTGGGCTTATTATTTGATGGATGTGAATGTTTGTGTTCCAACGTTTCTGATTTGATTTTCCATGAAAACGACTAGTTATAGAGACATAATCCGTGCTGTTCTCACTTTGGTTTCCGCAAAATGCCTCGGGACGATTCAAACCCACATACGAGTCTACCGAGAGACCATCTCGACTCCCGAAGGGCCAACAATCGCTCTACTCCCCTTACTAACACAGACAGTACTTTAGTTGACACCACGAGCAATCAAGACTGCGGTTCTGTATTTTCCTGCCACGAAAAGAGCACCACGCAGCCCGGGGAACGGAAGCTTCACTTAAAGTCCCCTCTATCCATGGCGCTCATGTTCATCAGCGCCACATGTTGCGCCTCCGACCACCACATTACTACCCCCAGCTCGACGGAACAGTCGTCGTGAACATGCCCGCCGGATCGAGATGGGACATGGACGCCATCAGGAACAGCCAAGAGTGGAAGATCCGCTTCGGGACGGCCCTGGCCGTTTCGGTGCAGACTTTGTTCGCGGGAGCGCTGGGCATCGCTTTTCAGCAACGCCTCTGGGTCACAACTCGACGCAAAGCTGTTAAGATTGATGGCTTGAATGCCATTTTCTCTGCAGTTGGAAACTTCTTTAGCCGTTTCACCTGGAGCTTCTGAGGAAGGCCAAGCTTGGCTCTCTGCTGGCGCTTTTGGTATGGTAAGCCAGCAACGCTCACCGTCATCCCATCCACCACCTCATACACTGAGATGATGCACGTTCCTGCCACCAACTTTTCCAATTCCAAACCCGTCTTTGACTCGGGGTCGACGGTGGCAGAGAACGAGGGTCTATCAGAAAACAATGGCAAAACCCCGTACATGTCTCGCCTGGTGCTGTCCCTCGCGTCATCTGCAAAGATCATCCCCATGAGTAGAGCCACCGCTAACCCAAGCTATAATCTCACATTCCACGGCCCTTCCTTGAGATGCCACGAGGCCTCTGCCTCGGTCAAACGGCGCATCCAATTAACCAATAATGCCACCACCTTTATCTGGGCGGGTGGCTTCCTGGATGATACCAATGTCGTCGATATGGCCAAGTGGACGCCATGGCTTGTCTTCGCGCCGACCCAGGATCTTCTCAACGCTGTTCTCAAACCCGACGTGGTGCCAAACACCAAAAGCTCCATGTGGATGATGTACTTGAAATTTACGCGATCCTGTCTTGTCAGCCCCTCTATGTCTGACGACTTTCTGCCCAAGTTCCAGGACTTTCCACTGTGCACAGGAATAGTTGCCGAGTATGACACGAAGGTTGCCTTCAACAACATATCTGATCCCGTTTGGGGATCACGGAACTACGGTCAGCTCTGGGTCCTTTCGCAGGGCTCAGCCTACAACTGCATGCTCACAGACACGGAATACAGAGTCGGGTTTTCCTACTCGGCCTCTGAAAAGGTGCAGCTCATCGACCTGGACTACGATTTTCGATGGACCGAGAACGATTTATGTGGCAGTTACTTTGCAGTCGCCTCCGCCTTGGCCAATCTATTGACTGGTACACTTGATGCCTACAATTCGGCCATCATGTCGTCCAAGACTAGGGTGGCGGATACGGCTCATTGTTAGATTCATATCTTGCCTCAGAAACGGAGTGAGCTATGAAAACACCTTTTCGACATTCATGTTGACGAGAAACCATCGATTGGACGCGTTGGCTGTTCGGAATTCTCTAGGAGCCATGCCCTTGGATCGAAAGGTACAGAAAGAGGAACTGAGGTTTGGGATACTTCGAGATGACAAGATGGAGAGTGTTGGATTCGGCATGCCGGACCAAGTCAAGTCACTGAGTAACGGGGATGTGTATTATTGACACTCACGCTGTGGTCGAAAAAAAGTACGTATTACTTGAATACACGGAAAGTAATACATTATTACCATCGTTCACTGGTTCAAGTCTGCTTGCCACGTTGTTTCAAATAAAGATATCTTTATCATTAGGATGTTTTGGTGCTGGTTGTGCTAAATCAAGCGCGCATCAGCCGACTCTCCGTCACGACATCGCAGACGCGTGGCATTTAATTTACTTCTTTCTTTTGACTTTACACAATATTTCTACGCATTCAATATATTAAAATCATGTTTCAGATACAATAGGTTTACGTGGGTAATCCTTCCATTCGTGAACATCGCGAAGGCAGCCCATGACACATTGCCACCACGCGGGAGGTGGCATCATCTCATCACGGCTCACCTGAGAAACAAACATTTGACTTCTTATCGCCTTCCTTTATTAGATAGCCACAAACTGTCCAGTGTATAGCCTTGAACATTTCTTCCAATGGGCCTAGAGGGTGGCCGTCATTGCACATGGCAAGAGCAGCTGATTGAAGAAATGAAACATCGAATGTGAAGCCTGGCTAAATTTCTGTCTTGTAGGGTATACCATTAGCCACGACCAACTCAAATAATTGTGATTTGATAAAAAACTTCTATGAGTTCTGATTCGTCATTCTGGAGTCTTGGCGATGTGAGCAATCGGACCTTGCTCGGGGACTTGGCAACTCCCCTTTTTGCAGCTCCCTTCACAGGTTTATCTGCCCGGATGACGCTAGGCTTAAGTCTAAGAGAGACGTTGCATCAAGTCTCTATAGGCTTCAAGACCGAGGCTGATACGTGCAGGTCACAGGCCCAATGAACAGCCGGACACTCTTGTTCCAGTCCATCCGCTGTACCACTCTCATCCTGCTCCATCTTCCGCCACGTGTCCAAATTGAATGCCCGTGCCATTCAGAGGTCGAGGCGGGACCTCTTTCGTCACTGTCCGATAGTGGCGCCAACACCCGGACCGGAACTTGCCAAGTTGAGGGCTCGGCATTCTCCATAATACCGTACCCCCTCCGGGTCCCGGCCCGGAAGATTCAGGCCTCTCCAGCCAGTCATCAAGGCAGTCATATCATGGCGCACTAATATGGACACATGTAAGCACGAGTAGCAGCCACTGAAATTACCTCCCCGGGGAGGCTTGCGGAGGGGTATTTTCTTGCTGAATGGTCTGGACTCTGGAGTCAGGGCTCGAAACATTGTTCTGGAGAGTTGGGACGAGGTATTGAATTAGCGGTCGGGATCTCGGGATGCGGTGATTTTGAAAGGTGGCAGTTGTTCTGGACACATCTTCCAGTCACGTACCTACCTTGAGAGTCATACTAGGCACTTGGCATGTAGTAAGTCATCAAGTTCAACGTTGCAACTTGCAAGTGGGATAACCCCAACGTCGCATCTTGTGTGTCTCCACCATGTCCATCACTTTCTCGTCATCTTCCGCCCTCTCTGTCAGTGGCTGGGTCATCTGTTGTTGAGAGTTTTTGCGTTATCAGACTTTCACAATGTGTGCTGAGTTTCAACGGATTTATATTTTCACTGGCTGACAGCTTGGCCTGCATGACAAAATCTCAAAAGGACACCAGACCGTGATCAAAACTATAAAAATTTGTCGTCCTCTCATATTTTCAAAGCCATCTGTCTGAACCTACTACAGCTCTCCGACAGACACCCATCGCCATGAAGTACATCGTCCCCCTCAGCCTCCTCTACTCGGCCGTCGCATACGCCGGCTACACCACCGAATGGACCTGGAGGAATAATCAGTTCTGGCGGGAAAACGCCCCCCCGCTGTGCAACTCCAAGGCCATCGAAGACATGGACGTGTCCAAGTGCCACTGCAACAACATGCCCGACAAGTGCCCGGCCATCGACTGCAGGACCTGCGAGAAGCTGGTGCATGGCGGCATCCCGGCGCACAAGAAGATCCTTGACTGCAAAAAAGGCTGCGACTACGCCGCCATCGAGTGCGAGGGCTGCGGGCTCTGGTTTCACACCGTCTGCAAGTGCGTCATGAACCCCGGCTCCTGCACGTCGAGCGCTCCGGTAGCAAAGGGAAAGGGCCCCGTATGGCTGCTCGTCGAGGAGCTCACCGACGACAACCTCATTACCACGACAAAGTTCCTCCCGGGCATCTTCGAAAGCATCGAGCCCAAGAACCAGGACTTTACCAACCAGGGCTGGATCTTTGCGCAGAGCCACTACGACCACAGGATGGAGGCTCTGGCCCTCAACTCGTACCGAGCGCGGACGCAGGAGCAGTTCCACATCCACGTCTGCGAGAAGAACAAGGACCTCGAGGACATCCTCACCCGGGAAAAGGTGCCGCCGTCGAGCCACTTCACCCAGCTCAAGGGGAACCCTCACATTTGGTGCATGGCCCGGCCCAAGCTGGGGCTGGCCATGACGTTTGCCGACAGCATTGCCGACTTTATCAACGCCGACCACTCGGGAGTGTGCGCTCAGTGGGTTGGGGCGGGAATCATGACGGATCGAAGGGGGAATACGTGGGGGTGTGCGACGACCATCAGCTCGGGGCCGCTGGGTCTCTTTTGCAAGCCGAAGAAGCCTCCCGGATCGGATTAGTTGGACCTTGAGATCCTGGCGGGAAGTCCCGTTGATGCATCATGCACAGGGAATCTGTTATCCACTGAAGGCTACGTTCCGCAAGAATGAACAGAATGAATTTGATGAGAATAGTATCCTTTTAGTGACATGAAGAATTGAATTTGCCGATATGCTGGCCGCGACCAAGTTCGGTCGTTGGGGAAATGCCGAATTTTGGAGAAATAGCCCGCTGCTTTCTCCGAGCCCAACCCCGAATTAACGTCACATGTCCGGGCTACGATTCACGTTTGAGTCATCTATATTCGGGGATAAGATGAAATAGGGGATATCGGGCCCGATTCTAAGTGAGCATTTAAGAGTGAGGAGCATCTCAGGTGTTCTACCATCACCAACCTCCTTGTGACGTGTAATTATCACACAACAAAATGGCCGCAATTGATGCCATAGAAACCAAGGCTCTAGCCAACAGCCTAGACTCCCTTGCTCAGCAGCTCACCACCGTCGCAGAGACCATCCACACCGGCTCGGCCTCTCTCGACAGCCTCAAAGATGAACGCGCACGAGTCGTCAATGCAGCAGAGGCACTGCTCAAGGATCTCAAGCCCGCAGATCCAGTCCTGGCGTCCATGATCAACATGGTCCAGTTTACGGCGATTCGACTGTTTGTCGATTGGGGCGCATTTGACATTATTTCGTCGGCTGGGACCATTTCTTACGTGGACCTGGCTGAAAAGATGGACGCCGACGTGTCGCTTGTTGGTGAGTATCTCCCGTTTTTGGACAGAACTTGGTTAACTTGGCAGTGCGATTCTCTGCTGTACTCATCTCCACAGGTGTTCTGAAGCAAATCGGACAAGACGAAGTGGCCAACACACCCATCAGTTCGAATTTTGTGTCTTCCAGCCCAACGACGGCCATTATCAAAATGGGGTAGCAACATGTTCCGCGCAAACCAACAAATCCCAAGCTGACTTTTTCGCAGATTCGACAGCCATCTCAAAACCCTCATGTCCATGCCCGCCTACTTTGTGCACTACAGCCGCAAGGAACCCACGGGAAGATACGATACCATCCACGCCTACGCCGAGGGCGACCCCAAGCTCACTGTCTGGGAGCACACCAACAAGGACCCTGTGAAGAAGGCCTACTTCATGACCGCCATGGTGGCCATGGCTAGCCGGATGCCCATGACGGGATCGTACGACTACAGCTGGGTTCTCGAGAAGGGGGAGGAGGCTCCTAGCAGAGTGCTCGTTGTCGACGTCGGAGGTGGCAAGGGCCATGCGTTGGCGGCTATTGGAAAGGTGACGCCAGGGTTGCTCTTGAGTCGTTGCGTTGTCGAGGATTTGCAAGAGGTGGTGGACGAAGCCAAGGCGAGTGCAAAGGACGAGCTCGCCGAGGCACAGTACATTGCCATGGACTTTCATTCCGAGCAGCCCGTCACAGGTGAGGCCGCAAGAACGCCCCTTAGTTTCAGCTTGTACGAATAATCATCTAGACGCCTGCATTTACTACATCCGCCGATGCCTCCACGACTACGGAGACGAAGTCTGCGTCGAGATCCTGCAGCAAATCCGCAACGCCATGGCCCAAGACAGCCGCCTCCTTATCGTTGAACAGGTCCTGACCGATCCTCCGTTGCCATTTGCTGCGGCGAGTGATATCTACATGGCGACTCTTGGCGGCAAGGAGCGGTCGCTCAAGACGTTTGGGGAGATTACCTCGCGGGCTGGATTGACCATTGTTAAGGCTCATCCCTCGCCTGGGTCGGATGTGGCGGTTATTGAATGCCGGCTCGCTTGAAAGGCGATCGAAATCGCCAGCATTTTAGTTTTATTGTTTCATGCCCAAGGTTTATTACGAAATAAGTCATGCTCGAGATCTCGTGTACTCGGCTCTAGAAATATAATCCCAACTCCACCCGACCTACCTATTCGTTCCTAGGTACGTCTGAACCAAGTCCTGCCGGCTCGGCGATTTCTGGGGATCCATCCGCGAATATAAATACGATACAGACCCTATTGGTGTTGTCCTTCTGGCTGTTGTTCCGCGCACCCGTAGCAGTTACCTACCGATGGCGTAGATGATGGGTCCATGCTCATAGCCCGAGATGCCAAAGTCGTGGTCGGTTCTCATGAGGGTGCCTGTCCCCGCAACATGAAAGGACTTGCAGTCGCAATCCTTGATGCACGCGTTGGCGCAGCCGGCCTCGGTGTAGAGGGTGTTGAGCGTGGCGAGGACCAGTGACACGTCCAGGTCCCTGACGGCCATGCGACCGGTGCCGCAGTTTGTGGGCTGGGCGGGGGGGGGGGTTGCTGAGGCGCATGGCGTGCCGCAGGTTGGTGTTGCGGTTGTTGTGGTTGTGGTTGTGGTTGTGGTGGTCGTGGAGGAGCTGGGTGTGGGAGCTGTTGTGGTTGAACTCATTGGGGTTGTTGTTGGCGGTGTTATTGGCGACTCGGGAGTGATGGCAGGTGTAGAGGTTGGCGTAGTGGTTGGCGTAGTCGTCGTCGAACTTGTCGTCGGGGTAGAGGTAGGCGTGGTTGTTGAGCTTGTCGTAGCTGGAGTCGGTTCCATCACCGGAGTGGTCGATGTCGTCTCTGGAGTCGTAGTTGTTGACGAGGTTAAAGATGATAGATGGCATGGTCCCGCCATGGCCGGTACGGCCAGTGTTGCCACAAGGGCATGACGCCCTTCATCCAGATCATGGTGAAGGTGTTGCCACAAGGGCGATGACGCTCTTCATCCAGATCATGATGAAGGACTCGATAGAAGTGGTACCAACGAAGAAAAGATTTCACGTAGAACTAGACATTGACATCGCTCCTTATAAGGTTATCCAGGAACTGAAAGACTCCAATTCGTACAGTAGGTATCCGCAAACTAAGGATCGCCCTGCGAAGGTTAGCTGAGCCGAGAGAACCGATAGACTGCGAAACTATTGAATTCGGCGACAGCGGATATGAGCAATGAGTTTATTTCCGTTCTTATTCGCTAGGTCGAAGCGGAGTTCAACCCGGCAGCCATTTTTCGTTTCAGGTCGTCATTTCGCTCTGTGGTTCTGTTCGGTTGATGTCCGCCGCCTACCCTTGGTGAAGGATGGGCTCCAGCTCACCCGCAACATAGCATTGAACTATCGATTCTGGAGTCGTACTGCAGTAGGGCTGAATCTGCGCCAAGACTTGAGAGTTAAGCATGTTTATTAAGCACCTTGACCTTACTTACCGCGAAAAGGAGCGCTCAGCAGAGCTCAAATAGGCAAAGGTGAAGGCCTGACTCGTAAAGTTATAGCCCATTAAGACAACATCCAAGGCTCTGGCCTCTGGCTGAATAAACGCAGTATTCAAATTAATCCATCCCGACAATGGTGAGGGAAGTTTCATGTGAAATCTGAATCCTTTTATGCAGTGGACTCGACAGGCATTCTCCTACCCGTCTAACCTGATTAGGAAGGGACGCGTGTAGACTCGGCTGACTCATCAGGTCAAGGTTTCGTCAAGAAATCAATGTTGCAGGTTCGCTACTTGTCCTCTGTCAAGTCACATCAACATCAATATACGAATACAGGTTTAATATCCTACGCCATGCGGCTGGCCGTGCGATGGCTGCTTTTTCTGCTCCTGGTCCTATTCCTTGTCGCCTTTTTGCACCCCTCGTCGAGCTCGACCCTTGCCGGTGTGAATCTTCCCTTTTCCCGTCCAGGGGAATCAGGAAACAGTGTCTCACAAGCCGTCTCGATTCCCCAACCACCAAAGGAGATTGTGGATTTCTGGTATGAATGCAGTCGAGTCTTGTACGACAACCGACCGCAGACAAACTCTCCAATATCCGTTATTGGCACCGCTTCGACCCTCGCCCCGGATGATCCAGATAGTCCTCGGCAGCCCTATAGGGATCTCGTCAGGCTCCGCGATGACAATCTGGAACGCATGAGGTCTGCCCACGACTCCTTCGTCAAGGAAATGAAGCCATTACTCGAAAAGAGTGCCGGCCCCTTCAGCGGTCGAGGTGTCGTCATGGTTGGTGGGGGAGAGTACTTTGGCCCAGCAATCGTCGGCATCCACATGCTGCGGCGCACCGGCAGCTTGCTCCCCGTCGAAGTCTTTGTGCCCGACGAGAAGGAGTACGAGACTGAAATCTGCGACGGATATCTGCCCAAGCTGAACGCAAAGTGCGTCGTGCTCTCGCAGTTTCAGCGCGAGGGGCCGCCCACGAAACTGGAAATCAGCCACTACCAGCTCAAGGCGCCGGCGCTGCTGCTGTCGTCGTTTGAAGAGGTTTTGCTTCTCGACAGCGACAGCATCCCGCTGGTGAACCCCGAGACTGAAATGTTCGACACGGAGCCGTATCGGTCCAGTGGGCTCATCACTTGGCCCGACTTTTGGGGCGCTACCGAGTCGCCTCGCTTTTGGAACATTACCGGAAAGACGTCTTATCCGGATAACTTGCCGCCTTTTTCCAGCGAGTCTGGTCAACTCATCATGAACAAGAAAACGCACCTCCCCTCTCTCCTCTTGGCGACTTACTACAATCTCTGGGGACCGGAATGTTACTACCCGCTTCTTAGCCAAGGCGCCCTAGGACAAGGCGATAAGGAGACCTTTATGGCTGCCGCGGTGGCTTTGGATGCGCCGCACTACCGAGTCAAGACGCCGCCGTTGGCTCTCGGACGGTATGACGGCAAGACGCAAAAGGGCACAGCAATAGTCCAATACCTGCCCTCGGACGACAACCAAAGCCGACAAACCGTCCGGCCGGCTTTCCTCCACTCCAACACGCCAAAGATGAACGCCGGCCACCTCGTCGACGAGGGCGACTTGCTTTCCGTTGACGGCAAGTCGAGGCTGCGACTGCTGGGGCCAAAATCAGACGTGGTGCGGCTGTTTGGATTCGATATTGAGGATACGTTGTGGGATTTGTTGGTGCAGACGGGATGCGAATTGGCCGACACGGTGCGGGAGTGGAAGCCGAGGGAGAGGCTTTGCGATAGGTTGACGGAGCATCATGAGTTGGTGTTTAACGAAAATCCGGATGCTTAGGAGTCATAGTTTTGTATAATAGGCAGGATGGTGTGTACGAACATGAAGGTTGGGAAGATACTCGGGGAACTGTCTTTTATTTTGTTACGATGATTACAACATTGTGACCCTGACAATCTCAAGAAAATGGAATCTATCTTATTTCCGTGCCAAGAGTCTGTTTGGCCGGCGATCCTGAGCCAAGACCCTCCTCTCGTCCTATGACCTGATCATCACTGCCCTACCCTCCACAGCTCCTCCCAAATCTGGACCAGGGTGACATTGCCTTGTAGAATCGAGACAGGCGAGGCCCATTTAGGATCGGTTAAATCGCCGGAAAGCGAGCCCTACTGGTGTGCAAGGTCGTAGCGACTTCTAGGCAACTGGCAAGGTTGTGCTGGGAAGGGTTCTGGTAAATTACAAGCATGAAAACAAGCGTTTGCATTGGACCACCAGTTATGCCAAGAAATGCTCCTTGGCGATGGAGCCAATCCTTCTCAGTTCAGTCGCGGGCCAGGATAGTATAAGGGGTCGATGCTGCCCCAGATTTTGTCTTAATCTTGCAACAAGTCAAAATGCCTCGTTTATCCTACTTGACGACATTTGTCATCAGCACCCTCGGCCTCTTTGCACTCCCCTGGGCAACCGCCAACTCCCACTTCGAAATCGACCTCATATTCCCGCGCAATGAAACCTACAAAGAATCCGACGTCTTCCCCATCGCCCTGGCAGTCCAAAACTACTCGGCCCTCAGCACCGTAGGCCGCAACTACACCTTCATGTGGTACATCATGCCCTACCGCGACGGCCGCATCCCCGGCGGCATCACCTACGACATTGACTACTTTGACCACGACCCCAAGCCCGACGAAAACGACACGGCCATCCTCGTCGCAAACACAAACGTCATCGAGTGGATGCAGCGCAGCAACACGAACAACCAGTACATGTTCCGCTGGCACCTCACGTGGACCTTTAGCACCGCCTGCGGAATCCCGACGCACAGGGTCGGCGGGGAGGTCATGTTCGACGTGGTGACGGACTGGGACGTCGAGTGGGAGGGGGAAGGGCCAGGCGTCGAGCCGGATGTGTTTGGCGTGTTGGGATGTCCGTTGCTGGGGTCCGTGGTTGAGCTGGCAAATGCGACGGGAGAGTCGTGTCCGGTTGTGAATGATAAGGGGAACAAGACAGATGAGGGGACTCCATGTGCGGTGACGGTCAATGAGGCTCTGGCGAGCAGTGTTTCGAGCTTGGCGGCGAGTTCGGCCAGGTCGGACTATCTGGCTACGGCTGCAGTGTATACCACCGAAGCCCAGCCTTCTGAAACGAATGGGGCGCCTTTCGGGAACGTCGAGTCTGTCGTTTATGTGGGCTCCGGCATGTTTTGGATGCTGTATTGTTTAATGTAATAGGCCTTGATCTATTAGACTCTTGGGGTATCGGGGGTACCTCTGAGTCCATCCAATACATTAATTCGCGAGTTTCAACTATCGAGCACGCACCTGAATTCGCGAGCACTCAATGGTCAATGGATCATGGAGACTTCAAGTAGCTATAGCAAGGCTACTTCCACAGGACTGTCTTCACCGCTATCGATCTATGAGCCCAGACGCGCTCCAATCCTGCTCGAGGCGCACATGGCTTGTCCAGGTCTGCATGCAAACCAAAAAGGTCCAGATATGTAGAAACGGCTGTCCGTGATTTCAAGCCACGCAAACAGTCCCCAGGAAATGACCTTAGTCTTCGAAAAGCACCTCAACTCTTGTGCTTCTTGCAAACCGGGCACTTCATGCGATCTACAGGGACTCTCTCAGCTACTGCGGTAAGTTTGATGCACATCTCCTGGGCATAAAACAGCTCGCATTTCTTGGTGACGTCGGCCGCCCACAGATGCTTGTCGCATTGCGCGCAGACAAAGTTTCTGGGCTGCGTGGTGCACATGCTTGCGTTTGATGCGTCGAGGTTCGTGTCGGTTGGTTTGGCGTTCTTGTGAGATGGTTGGTGTTTCTTGTGGGATGCTTGGGTGGAATGAGAGGGGTTTAAGGGAAGCGTTGAGATAGGGGTTTAAATACTTATGTATGTGTTCGATTTTATGTCACGTACTTGTCAAACCATGACGGTTTTGGTGACACGAATAGGAGTCATCACTGACGGACATTTTAACCTCGCATCGTCTGAACAGGGGTTCCTCGACTCAGGGAGCCATCGCCTCCGTTATTCCTTGTTCTCGCACGCAACCCCCGGTTGTTGCGTGTCACTCTCCGCCAAGAAGAAACCCAAGTAATCCATCTTCCCAATCTGCACCCCTTGGTGTCGAAGAATATTGTACATGGTGATGATGTGAAAGTAAATGTTCGGCACCGCAAATCCATTCACAAACTCGAGAGCTCCAGCGCTGACATATTTCCCAGGCGCCATATTGTACGTGACCACGTCTTTAGGATGGACAAATCTCTCGCGGCCCGCCCGTTTGACAAAGTCCAGCGTCGTATTCACCCTGTCACGCAAGTCTTCAAGGCTCCTGAGACCTTCTGGCCCGGTCTTCCACACAATCGGGTCGACGTTTTGGCATCGGGACGCGATTTGCATGGCGGCGTCGCATGCGACAAAGACTTGAAACGTCAGAGGACGCATGTCTGGGGCGATTCGAGCGTTGAGGAGATTTTCGAGGGAAGAAGAGTGGGCGGCGTGCTCTTCCATCTTATCGAGAAGGTGCACGAGGACGTTGAGCGCGGCCGTGGTGTGAGGGACGGCGCTGTCGTACAAGGTAAAAGAGGTCATCTTGGAGTGTTTGAGTGATCAAAAGAGTATCCAAGTTGCGGTAGAATATATCAGACATTGAATCGGAATCTTGTACCTTGTTGTCTTCAATTGTCCGCCCACTATCCCGCTCGGCGAGTCGACTTTGACTAAGCGCGCTTACTCACCACCAAGCGGAGGACATGCAGTTGCTTTGTGGGATGTTCAAGTGGGATTTAATGCGTATCAAGCGTATTGATTCGGGAGTGATTGGTGATTCATTCCTCTCGGAGCGTATTCGGTGAGTCTTTCCCGTCGTGTATTCGGCTAATGTCCAATTCATCCACATGTGAGCGAGAACCTACTTGGCTCCTCCTACTGCCCATCCACTCCTTTGACTGCCACATCTGATCGACGTGGGCATCCAACTGGAGGAGCTCAAGTTCGATGCAAACCTCAAGCTATTTTTCTGTCCAAAGTAACCCCGTGTCTCAGTTGCTTTGCATTGTCCTGGCAGACGCTGTCGTTCGAGCCTCCCAAGTTTTAGGTGCGAGCCAGACATGGTCATATATCGATAGTCGTGGGGCTTGGATGGTTCTCATATTCAGTTTGGGTCCTCATTTTCTAGGTACAGGTAGTTAGGTAAATGTAGTTTGAAGTCCTTTTGAAACAATTTGATTGCATATTCTTTCATCTCTAAGCAGAAATGGACCAACCAACCCACACGTGGTGCAGAGGTAGAGGAGACCTTGGATGGCTGCGAGCGGGTAGTTACGGAGTAGTGACGGGGGAAAAACAAAAGACGGACGGTAACTTACGCTTCCGCATGCGTCGCATGCCATGTTTTTATGAAAGTTGCCCTTCTTGGACATGTACTATGTACTCTTCCGGTACATCGGGGTCGTCGCTCTCCTTGTCTGCAGCACCGCGGGATTTAAAGCCATTGATGCCACGTTTCAGCAGTTCAGCAGCCTCATCAGACTCCCCATTGAAGCGCGCAATCTTGAGCGGCGTCCACTTCTCGACAGGGAAGTCCTCGGCCCCAACCCTCGCCATCACAGTCCGGTCAGCTCCGCTCTTGAGCAACAACTCGAGGACCTGCTTCCACGCGCCGCCTAGCAAAGCAGCGTCCACACGTCAATGTCGGCAACGTCAACATCTGCTTGCGGGTGCAAACCGAAAATCCTCCCGACCACCTGGACGCGTCCAGCTTGGGCGGCGTAGTGCAACGGCGTGCGTCCCATCTCGCCGTCAGGTCGCCACCCTCGGCCAAGATGGCGTCAAAGTTGGCCATGCCGATCAGGGCCGCAAAGTGTATCGGCATCCGGCTAAAGTCGTCTCTCACCTGAACCGTTGCTCCCTCTTGTTCGCAAATCAGGTTGATGATCTCATTGCGGTAGAGAGATGCCGCGTTGATGGGATATCCCAACCAACCGCTTTGGACTGTCACGTCTACGCGTGATTCCACGGAGCGATGTTGATGCTTGGGCTCTTCTCCATGGTCGAGAAGGTAGTGAAGGAGTGGCTCCAAGTCAGGGGAGGCCCTCGTTATGCTCAAGTACAACGGCCCGCAAGCTGCCTGCAGGGGCGTGTGAACGGTGATGCATGTCTGATTCACGTCGGCACCATTTCCACCAGCAGTTCGACTGCTCTCAGACAACGTCTCTGGCAGGCCAAGTGGAGAGGCGAACCCGCCGAAACTGATGCCGTGTCCATGTTGGCCCCCTTGAGCAGATACTCGACAATGTCGGTCTTGCCCTCCCACGCCGCGACAGCGAGCGGTGTGCTCCCGTCTTTAGCTTTGGCCTTCAAGTTCGCTCCGGCATTGAAGAGCCGTCGGAAAGTCTCCAACGGCAGTTCTCCCAAGTGCAGAACTGTTCTTCCGTCGCTGTCTCTCTGGTTCAAATCGATTCTCGACACGTGCTCAAGCAGAACTCGAAACTGAGGCCTCTTGTCAGCTCGATGGAGAAGAGGGATTCCCTGTGCGTCCTTTTTCAACAGGTCGGAGCCAGCCTCGGCGAGGAGACGGACCGTCTTCTCGTCTCCGTAACTGGCGGCGCACGTCATGGCCGTCCACCCAGCCAGGCTGGGTATGCTATGTTCAAACTCCGTGGAGGCACCGTACTTGAGCAAGAGCTCTATCGACTCGTGATAATTGAGCCAGACGGCATACATGAGAGGCGTAAAGCCCGCGCCCCGGCCGGCATCGGGATCTGCACCCTTCTCAAGAAGTAGTCTGACGATTGCCGAGTTGGCGATAGCATTGCACAGAGGGGGCATACCGGACGCGGGAGTCTTATTCACGTCGATGCCAACTTGTGTCAACAGCAAGCTTTTACCATCCTCGGTCTCGATTTAGTCGCATAGAACAGAGCCGTGTAGCCAGCTGCGTCGGTAGCGTTAATGCCAACGCCACTATGCCGCAAGATAGTCTCGACCAGTCGACAGGCATGAAAGTTATCGCCGGTGCCTGATCGTGCGGCTCGATGCAACAGGGGCTCGCCGTGCTGGTCTGTCACATTCGGGTCCAGCTTCAACCGCAGCATCCGCTCGAGCATCTCGGCTTGCTCCAAATCCTGCCCGGCGAACTCGGCGACGATTGCGACCAGAAGAGGCGGCCGAATCAGCTCGCTCCTGTGATCGGCACCTTGAGCAAGCATCATTTTGACAATGGCCATGTGTCCCCCGACGGCAGTGAGTTGTAAGGGAGTCCCCTCAGACCTGGACTGTCCACGTTGGCTCCCGCGTTTAGTCGCGTGCACCTTACGTAGCTTTTGGCCGCTCCATCAGGGATTGGTGGCCGCTTCTTTTCGTCTGCATGCGATATGCCCATGTCTGGATTCGCGCCCAATCTCAGCAACTGCTCAACAGCCCTGCAGTTTCCCCAGACGGTGGCCTTGAACAGCGCGGTAAAGCCGGCATCATATTCCCCCTCGATGTCCATCTTGCCTTCTCCAGCCAGGATCTTGATGACCCCTACATGTCCACAGGCTGAGGCAGCGTCGAGAGGTTCCTATCTGTCAGATATGTCAAAGGCACATGCACAAAGACGAAGTCACAGGCACCCGGATACGAAGTCACGGACAAAGGCGCAAGCCATGCCAAGAAGTCACCCACACGGAAAATAGAAGACGCCAAGATCTCTGTCTCCCCAAGGCCACATGAATAGAGCCCGGACCGACAGGGAGACACATGATCAAGAGGCATGACCAACTTCCTTTGTTACAAAGCATGCCGACTACCCGAAGGACCCGACGAAAGAGGCCGGATACCCGAAGTGCTCAGAAGAAGTAGGAAGTCGAATAATCATTTCTGTCTATGAAAGAACATTTGATCAGACGGATAGAAGAGGGAGAAGAGCAGAAGCAACAGACAGAGACCAACTCACTCATGAATACTGTACAACACCTCAGTCTCACAACTACTTTTCCCTCATCAAGTATCTCACACTATCCATGTCGGTAAGGGAATTGATATTGACCCCGTGCTTGAGAATCACCCGGACCGTCTTCGTGTGGCCGTTTATGGCAGCTTGAAAGAGCGGTGAGAAGCCTTCAGGCGGCTCACATGATGTCGGATCGACGGGATATCCCAAGGTGAGCACCTTGTTGGCGAGTCGATCGAAGCCCAGCGAAGCAGCCCGATGTAGGAGGACTCCAGGCCACGAAATGCTTCGTGGGTCGAGGCTCTCCGATACAATGTTTTCGAGCAGCTCAAGGGCCATGTCTTCATCTCTAGATGAAAAGGAAGCTGCAAGAACTTGCAGAAACTGACTTTCCGGGAAGTTCCAATGCCTGAGGACGCGCCGAATTACCTTCACGTGGCCCTTTGACGTGAGCTCAAGCAAGCCAAGAAAGACATCAGCCTCGTCGCGAGGCTTCACCACATCGCAAATCTCAAGGCCGGCGAAGGTGGGGAAAAGTGTCTCCGGGGGCATCGTGCCCCTCGTGGTGCTCTTGGCCAGGCACCAGTGACTCCGGGCAAGGTATTCGCTTAGGCATTCCGAGGCCAACATAGTTGTGAGATCAGGGCGCGGAGAGGTCAGGGAAAAGTGGTGAGTCTAAGCCTGGATGGCGTACGAGGCAACAGTTCTTCCGGTTCGCAAAGGTAGGTGTCTCGTAGCGTTCCGGATCAGTGACCTGGAATGCCTTGCCCATCAATTCTTCGACGTTGGGTAGAGAGATATTCGCGACAAAGCTCCGTGATTTTGGCATGAGCTGTGTGCTTGAATCCTTCCCACAAGTACTCCGAGTCGGACGTCAACCCCTCGTTGACCATGATGCTGTGAAACTGTGTATACCAGAATCTGACTTCGTTTTGGTCGATGTAAACGACGCCAGCCAGCCACGTCTGGATATTTGAAATGAGCTCCTCAACTGCCGATAGCTTGGGAGCAACTCCATCACGAGCCAGGGCCGAATCAAAACACACAACAGTCGCCAGCTCCCACACGGTCAGCGGCCTACTGAGTAGAGGAGCCATAGAAAAATGCGCTGTATGAGGATTTGGTCAGGAACGTTTCTTAGCACCAAGTCTAAGGTCATTGCTGCCTGAGATTCACTTAGAATCTGGTTGATGTCCTAACCAACGAGGAGCTCTTCTAGCGGTGTTTCTGTCGGCTACTCGATGCGCAGTCTGACTTGCTCCTAAATGATCTGTCGAACTAGCGGGTCGAGTTTTTGGTCTCAGAGGTGCTTGATGTCTTGTCGAACCAGCTTATGTTCACCAGTCAGTTCTGGTCGGTCCTTGTGCAGCTGCGATGTAGCTTTTTCCATCTCATGTGTCGTATTCTCCCAGTCCCACTCAGCCACGTCTATTGTTGAACAAGGAAGGCCGGGGAACTCTTCTGTTAGAGGTTTTTGGCTGGTAATAATGGCTTTCAATGGAATTTCTGTCATCTCCGGCGCATAGACGAAGCTCGTAAGGCCTTGCCGGATGTCTCGGTGCACTTGTCAAAGTGATTCAAGAGGAACACGACCTGGGCAAACCCATCGGCGGCGCTGACGAGGTGGAAAAGCTTGAGTAAACTGAATTCAGTCCACCCGTGCTCGGGTTTGAAGTCCATGGATAGTGCCTCAATCGTATCGGTCAGTTGGGGGTAGTAGTTGATGATTTGGGTCAAAAAGGTTGAAAGCATGTCCATGAGGGAGCTACGCCGGACGTCTCACTGGTTGAAAGAAAAGTGTAGCACGAATATTCTTCTCTTCTCCACTTGTGCCTCGTTTTCGAGGTGGTAGAAGAGCTGTTCTAAATCGCGAACATGGTTGTTCTGGATGTTGAGTATTCGAGGTCCCGCATGCCGACGCCAGGATTCGAACGCGACCCTGTAAGCAATGGGGATTTCGGATTCGATCTCATGTTAAATCTGTAGAGGATAAACTGGCGATGACAGGGATGGCATCTGGTGCCCTAACCGGAACTGCGCCTCCGTAACTGGCGTTTGAGGTCTGGTGGCCGAGTTAGGACTTGCTGACAAAGGACGTCTCCGTCTAGGGAGGGTAGATATCGAAAAAAGCGATATCAACCATACGCATTTCCCATTTGTCAAGGGAGTCACGAAGACTGCGATCATCGTCGGCCGAATGCAGTGAACACACGTCCCCAAAACCAACATCGAAAATTTCCCCTTCATTTCTTGGAACTGAGCGCTCGCTGCTTTAGCCTGAGCTGGACTGAGTTGGCCTGAGCTAGGGGCCAGCCAGCCTGAGCCAAGGTACGGCGGTCCATAGCGACACGATGTTTCAATTCATTTTTTTCCCACATTTTTGCGCTACGCGCACCCTCCGGGTGCATAACGTGCTCTAGCGACTCGGAAATTCAATTATTACAAAGCGTAAGTTCAATTATCATGAAGCGCAAATTGACTTACTAGGGCTTTATTTTCATATGTTGTATTGGCGCATACGCTACTGCCCACAAAGAGTTAAAACTTACGGAGTGTACGTAGTCGTATTCTTACGTACGAGCTCTCTTTCTTTCCTTCTCATGCCGCCGCTCTTAATATGCCTCCTAACCCCGAAGCTGCTGGGACTCTCCCTAGCAGCATTGGAAGGTATTGCCCTGAGAACGGAGGCCTATGCATCGATATTGCTGCCCAGCTAGGCGCCAACGCTATATGCTGCCCATATTGCAGCGTATCCTTTAGATTTACGAGAAGACCCTCCCCAATCGACCTTGCGAACGAGCCCGATACGACCGAATCGACCCTAAGTCAGACTAAAGTGAGAGGTGCTAATGCTGCTATTCGTAGTGGAAGAGCACAACTGCATATTGTGGCAGGGATTTTCGTGGGTTGGGAGGATTTGAGCCACTGTGGCTAGAGGTGTGGCTAGTGGAGGATTTTAATTGGTTGCTGAGATTAGGCGATGGTCTGAGCTTTGGAACTGTGGTTGCCGGAAGCATAAAGAGGGATCGTTTTCCCGTCGAACAGCGAGAAAAGCATGCACTTTTCCCCTGGTTGTTATTGATCTTTTACTGGCTTTTATTTATCATTATTATTCTTAATTCTTATTGGTGGATCAACTGGTCCTTCTTTGTTTCTATTGGTTTAGACCTCAGGTGCCTCATCCCTCCGTTTGCATCCCTCCGACTTTCCCGTCTCCTGCGACCTACCCTACAGTTGACCGCCGGCCCTCGCGTGGTTGTGTGGTTGTGTTGTGTTCCCCCATCAAAATAGGAGGGAGCCTCTGCGCTACCTCAGCTTTTAATATAACTGCTTTACCTTTAACCACCTTCGCCTACCACCTCTTGTAATTAATACATCAAGTGATATAACACTTCTTATTACTTAGAATAACTATAATGCCCCATTCTATCTACTAATATAAACTAGGCCTTCCTGATTTATCCCTTGGGAATTGTCACGGCCCGTGACGCATGGCGCACGTACGAAGTCACGTGTGCCAGGAAATCCTGCCCCAGTTAAAATTCTCCAATCCACGGTGGATCGTCACTTTCTCCGGATCGCACGATCCTTGGATCGTCACGATCCAAATGCCACACGCGATCCATGGCACCGCCAATGGATATATAAGACTTTCACTTCTAGATAGGAGGAAGCCTCTGCGCTACCTCAGCTTTCAATAACACTGCTTTACCTCAATCACCTCCGCCTCCCACCTCCTGTGATTGATACATCAAGCGACGTAACACCCTCATTGCTCAGAACAACCGTAACGCCCTATTCTATCTGCCAACATAAACCAGGCCCTCCTGATTTATCCCTTGGGAATTGATCCGGACCGTTACAGGAATTAATCCAGACTATTATATATTAAAAGCTCTTATTCAGATGAATACTGCATTACTCTAAGTAATATTAAATGCAGCAATAGCACCCCAGCAGCGAAATAACACTCTGCCTGAGGATCGACCTCCTACTGATGCCGAGATGGACAACGTCAGCACTATGTCTGACGAAGACTGCGAGAAACTTCGATAGCGCATCCGCAAAATAGGCAGTCACTATGAAGGTGAAACCTGTTGAATTGGATCATGTAATTAGTCCAGAAGTTGATGCCTGAGGCATCATGATGAATGGTGTGGAAGGTCATATGACTGGTCAGCGACCGCGCGCAGTCGCCAGGGAAAAAAGGGGGCGATGCGACGATGAAGAAGCGAAACAGAGAACACAGACAACACAACACAGACGAATTGATCACATGATTGACGGCGCACACGAAGCTATTCAACATTACATACTTGCCAATTTTTAGGCGCATAGATTCTCTAGGAGTGGGTAAACTGGAGTTCGTCGGCTAACTACCCCTTATTTAGTTCGTCGGTTACCTCATGTCATGCAAGCGCCCTTTATTTTCTACCAAAAAAAGTTCGTCGGTTGCCAAACGACGATCTAGAATAGAAGAGTAGTAGGGAGAACACGACCAGGGGCGAAAACGATTTTTCCATTTATGAGCACGGCTGTTGTCTTATATCTAGAGCTGTTATTAGACCAGTTAACCCAGCAGTTAACAAACTCGTGGCCCAGCCGAACCCAGTTGAGACGAGCCCGGCAGCCCAAGTGCTTGCTTCTAGTCATTGGCATCTGTATCATCTCTTCAAGTAGTTACGTCAAATGATCCCTCTACACAGAAAATCCTTCTTCCGTCTTGAGTTTGCGCCTCTGCCCTAAGCTTCCACCTGCCCGTTCGCACCCAATCCGGGCGCAGGGGCATAGGCGGCGAGCTGACCATGGCGTAACCCTCCTGGATGCTGGGGGGGCACGAGCGGTGGAAGCCTAGTTCGGTCTCGTCGTCACTGTTAGGAATCGGCATCTTGAGATACTGGAACACGTCGATGTCACAAAGCGGCGAATAGTACATGGGTTCAGGATCCGGGCGCCCGTCGACGCTGCCCGTAATGTTCAGCCATGGCACGTCGCCCGTGCTAGCGACAAAGTGGCCGACGAGGCGGATGTCTTGGTAAAAGCCGCTGTGAAGAGAGGGAATGCTGATTAGTAGGCCGATCTAAGTTGTCACGGGGCAAGATATGTAGCAGGGTAACCTACACGCGCGGATTGGTGGGGACGAAGTCGAGGCCGGTAATCTGAAAGATATCGTCGGAGGGATCATCGCAGTGGTATGCAGGGGACGCGCCCGGGACCTTGAGCGACTTGGTGTTCGGCAATGCGGCCATGGGAACTTGATGGGAGACCTGATCTGCGAGGGGCGACGCGATGGCAATGTCGTAGAGGCCCAGAGTCAGGGCGACTTTCATGCAAAAATGAAGAGTGAAGCCCATGATGGTGTGCGTTGCGAGTAGAGGTAGAGCCCAAGCAGAGAAGTGAAGACTTGAAAATTCAAGAGTCAAGACGGGAGAGAGAGAGAGAGAGATAACCGCAATGGAAGGCGGAGCTGCCGGCTCTCTGCTGTTCGACACGTGATCGGGGTAGAATAACGGTGAGGAAGAGGGTCAGATTCGAAAGAGATGACTCGAGGCGGCGGAGGCACTGCGCCTTGTTGGCTGGGCTATTCTTGCCTCAGCTTGCGGTCAGTGGTGGGGTGACGGACAAGCATTAGCACGGATAAGTCAGCGGGAACGCTCTCGGCGATAGCAGAAAGGAGGTGACTGCCGGGGACTGGTCTCGCCGCGTGCGCCGCCGCAAGTGCCGCGACCACGGTCGAGGCCCGTCAGACAGACCGTCAGACGGGACGGGAGCCATTGGCGATGGAGCTGGAGCCCGCAATTTCCTCGAGCAGGATCCTTTAGAGCACCAGCGCTAGTATGTAAACACACTCCGCATAGGTTCGATTACTATCGGCGGTTGCCCAGTCGGGTAGCCCCCGCTGGGAAGTTTACGAACGTTGCCCAAGCACATCTCCTAATGATCCTGATCCTTCTGGCACCAGATGGAGGCGCCCGAGAGGCTTTCGTATTTGTTATCCAGCTAACTGCCTTCTCAAGGGTATCGCTATCATATAAAAGCTCACTTTATTAGTCACCTAGTTGGATGTCCCTACAAGGACACAGAGCAAGGTACCTTCACCTGCCTTACTTAAGTAGTATAGAGTATGTACCTAAAAGAAGGGAGCAAGCTACGAGTTAATAAGGTGAGAACGGGAGTGGCCAAGGAGAGTTCCGGCTATCCCCCAACTGAGAAAACTATTCTTATGAGGGCTATGTGCCTGCGTATACGAGACTAGGGCACGAGGAAATGCCAATACTTTGCGCCTCCTGCCTGCAAGGTGAATTATATCTCATTCCTCCGTTGAGTCGATCACCACCGGGCTTCGCATATTTCACCCACTTTCGGCAAACCTCCAAACATCGCCGGGTAGCCATAGTTCACGCTTACTGTGCATTTGAATCGCGCCATGTACATATAAATACATGTGTTGGTAATTGCTATTGTAGGCGCAGACCTGACGGATCAGCCTTGCAAGTCCTGTTCCTTCGGTCCCGTGTTGCGTTCCATTTCCATCAATCTTGTATGTTATATACTGGGCTGAATTCCAGCAATGTTGACGCATCATCACCATCACCTCAATCACATCTTTCCCCGATAGCCTCACTACAGTCTACACCCGCCATTATCCAAGAACTCGTCAGCTTCTCTCGAGATGCGCACCCCTGGATCCTTTCTGGCTCTGCTCGCCGGTATAGCGGCTACGGCTGCCATACCCTTGGACGCACCATATATATCACCGCCCACTTTCGAAGTTCGCGATATCACGGATGCAGTCTTCACCAAGATTATCGAAGACGCCAATATAACCACCTATGTCAAACCGACTCTAAACAGAGATATTACAGAGTGGCTCGCCATTGGAGACTCCTTCTCTGCCGGCATTAGCGCCGACGTGCCCAATGACCAGCTTAACTGGTATTGCAGCCGCTTCAGGAAGAGCTATCCCAACCAGATGAACGAGAACTCCAG
Organism: Thelonectria discophora; assembly: GCA_911649645.1. Lineage (NCBI taxonomy): Eukaryota > Fungi > Ascomycota > Sordariomycetes > Hypocreales > Nectriaceae > Thelonectria > Thelonectria discophora. The sequence goes on from CAJVRK010000012.1 coordinate 4,941,420, forward strand.
GTTCCCAGGTTACGCCTCCTCTCGCACTTTTACCTTTGGGTCTTGTACTGGCGCCACCATGTCCGATATTCTCGACAAGCAGCTTGAGCTTGGGGACCCCGACGACTCGAACTACCCCAAGATCGGCAAGCCTCAGATAGCCACCGTCAGCCTTTCTGGAAATGACCTCAAGTTTGGAGAGGTGAGTGTGCCCTGCACTTTGCCAACTCATCATGGATGGCAGCTAATTGATGTCTTGCTTAGATTGTGGACGCTTGTATAGTCCGTTGGTCCAAAACGGGAGACTGTTCTGCCCTCCTGAAGGAGGCGCACACAAAACTAGACGATCCCGCCAAGGTTTTCGAGCTCGAGGTCCTCAACGCCCTGACCAGAATCCTCATTCACGCCAGGGGTGCCAATCCCAGCTTCCAGATGTATGTCACCGGATACATTCGCTTCTGGAACGAAGACAACCCGCAATGCGATAAGGTCAGTTGGACGCCCTGGTACTCGTCCAATGTCTACCTCACTACGACTCTACGCAAAGACATGAATGCCATTGTTCTCAAGTTAAACCAGATCCTTAAAAACGCTTGCGAGGCGTTGGACAGTGAGATCGGTGGTGTCTACTTTGTCGACGAATTCGAGGAGAAGTATGAGGGGCACCGATTCTGCGAAGTGGAAGAAGACCCCGACTACCACACAAAGCCAACCGGTGACCGCACATGGTTCATCCACTACCAAAGCCCATATGAGAACCCCAACTCGGTCACGGGGCTCGGGGACGGCACCTTCTTCGACCAGGTGGACGCCCTCCTGATCCCTCCCAAGGACGGCAAATCGACCGCTGATCAGATCAAAGAGGTCAACGGAGACGTCTCGCAGCTCAACCCTGCCTACGCGGGCGTCAATAACATGACGCTTGCTCTCTACAAGCTCGCCCTGTCGAATGCGACATTGGCGATGCTGCCCGTCACTTGGCTTCGCATCATGCACCCCAAAGGCTTTGGCTATGAAGCCATGTCCAACGCCGTTATCGACAAGGTGCTCCAGTACGGCGCCCAGGGTTTCGCGCTAAACACCACCACAAACCCCGAACAGGGCCTCCAGTGTTCCGGCACCGGAAACAAGTACTTCCTCGGGCGAGACGACCTGAACGACGCAATCGGCAAGTTCTGCGCCGACGCCGCCAAGCAAAAGGTGCAGGACGACAACAGCGAGATGATCTTGCGCAAGTACAATGGCGACTCGCGCTACGCCGTCGAGCTCAGCATGCAATGGCCGGCGGGTCAAGCTCTCTCGATTGATATAGAGAAGACGTGCAAGGAACAGATGGGCAAGATTATGGACTGTAAGTATCATTCATCCAACACATATGCGTTCGCTCCCCAACTCCTCCTTCCCCTTCCTTCGTCTTGGAAAAGGGAAAATGTTAATGTAGCCGCCATCCATCCAGCCTGCGACGTCGACTCGACCTCGAACCCGCTGAACTGGAAGCACGGAGGCACCTACGGCGATGCCACTGTCCAGTACAAAATCAACCCCAAGATCGATCAAGGCTACAAGCCCGGCTCCTGCTCCTTCCACCTGCGCGAGGACGAGGCGTGGGATGGCCAGGACGGGCCCGGCACCTCGCGCACCTATCACTTCCACGTAGAGAAGCTCAAGATGTTCGACAACGACAAGAATGAGATTGGGCAAGCCGGCTTCAAGAGCGACGGCAGCGGCGACGGCGATCCCATCAGCTGCGGAGACAGCAACCCCTACAGCTGGGAGACGAAGCTACCCGACAACCTCAAGATCACGCCCGAGGCGCAAAACGATTACATCCAGTTCGACATCGGCAACCGCAGCTGGAAGAGCAGCGATAGCTCAGGCGATAAGCAGTGCTCCGTTGGCGGCTTTGACACGAGGTTGACACCCCAGGTAAGCCATGAGTCTTCCGAGTGGATGCGAACATGAACGCATCTGATACCAGGCCTGCCTCTTTGGCTAACATTCTTCCTAGCACCGCGACATGGACTGTTCTTTCCCTTGCTAGAGTCCATCTACGATAATATTGGTCTCCTGCCTGTCTGTAACTGAGCTAGTACCTGTACCTTGGTAGAGATGCTTTATTAAGTCGAGGAACCAGCTCGACCGACCCGAAGTCCGCCGACATGACAAGGCCTAGACCGCGCAGATTGCGAAAGCCTGAAATTTCTTATCTTTCTTAAGTTAACATACATATCACCCATGCGTTGCATCCAACCATGCGTCGCACTTTTCCCTCTTTTACCTAACTTTTTACATTATCAATTAAATTTCTACCATAAAGCATATCATCATCAAATATCGAAGCAAAAACCCTCCTTGCCCTTCAAGCCCTTCAAAATGACCCTAAACTGAGTGTTCGACGCGCTGCTAGCATCTATGAGGTCAATGAGCATAGGCTACGTCGCCGGCAGAAAGGCATTCAATCTCGAGGCGATTGGATTAACCCATCGCGTCGACTATCTGATCTAGAAGAATAGATCATCATTCAGTTCATTCTCGACCTAGATTCGCGATGATTTCCCCCGCGATTGTGTGGTGTTGAAGAAATGGCCAATCGACTGCTTGCTGACCGCGATGCGTCACCTGTCGGCAAGCGCTGGGCTTCCAACTTGACTGTAGATAAAGGAAGGGATGAGATTGATCAGAAAGACATTGATGCGCAGGTGGTAGCCGAATTGTCGGGAAGTGGTGGTCAAGGAAGGTCAGTGTTGAATAGCTTCGTGTGTGTAACGGTCCGGATCAATTCCCAAGGGATAAATCAGGAAGGCCTGGTTTATGTTGGCAGATAGAATAGGGCGGTTACGGTTGTTCTGAGCAATGAGAGTGTTACGTCGCTTGATGTATCAATCACAGGAGGTGGAGGGCGAAGGTGATTGAGGTAAAGCAGTGTTATTGAAAGCTGAGGTAGCGCAGAGGCTCCCTCCTATCTAGAAGTGAATGTCTTATATAGCTTGAGGGATCACGAATGAAAGAGTGATCCAGTGGTCCGTGCGTGGGGCAGGGGGCACGTGACATTTGGAACGGTCATGGGCCGTGACAGGTTCGGCCCTGCCCCTACTCAGATTAATAACCTTATAGCTATAGGGCTTATGAACCTGCTCCTATACCTCCGCGAGGTCATCTTATAAGACTTAGTCTTCCTTATCAAGCAGTTCCCAGATAGCCCGGTTTAGAACCACCCGGTCTTTCAGCACGAGGCCTACTCGCAGTTCGCACAAGAGGTATCAGCCCTCGTGCAAGGAGAGGGCGAGAGGCAAAGCCAGCTAGCCCTCCTAGCCCAGGCCGTCCCGGCTCTTGCAGACTACCTCCAGTCCGCTGATGCCCGTAACGACACGAGGATCACCAGCCTATGGGCCGACCTTAGGGCAGATCTAAGAGCCGACCTACGAGCCGAGCTTCAGGGAGTCAGGGAGCAGGCTTCGCAGCTCCAGTCGCTCTTCTCAGCTGGCATTACCTTCCAGCTCAAGACAGCCGCTACCCCTGGCCTCCTAGAGCTACAACCAGCACCGCCGCCGGCAGCTGCCGCCGCTAAAGAGGAGGCCTAGAGCCAGTATGTAACAGCTTGCTTAAGTAATAGCAGTAATAGCCGCTCAGAAAGCCCAGGGCTTGAGATACTGCCACAATATCGTATGTGCCGGGAGGTTAAGACAGTCAGGGACTTATGGAGAGAGTGGACGGTTGGGCTACCAGGCCAGCTAGCTATTGCTACTCTCGATAGCCGCTGGGGAAGCCGGTGGCGGGCCGGCCGGCAGAGCGAGGTGCAGTAGTACTCTTTACGGCTTGAGATTATTAAGGAGATTTGCCGTATGGCACAGGCTCAGCGGATGAGCGAGGAGGCGGCAATGCATGCCATAAGCCTGCAGCAGCAGCAGATGGGCTACTCAATTAACCAGCTCTGCAAGTTCCTCTAAGCTAATAGAAAGGCCCAGCAAATTATGCAGAAGATAAAGAAGTGAAGAGGGATTAATAGTATCTATAGAAGTTTTTAATTAAATGATAATCTATTATCTTTATCTTCCTTATAGGCTATAAATACCTTATTTATCCGAATAGAGACCCTCGATTGCATAAGAATTGCATGCGGCCGGTCCGCTGTGGAGAGGGGGTAGATCCAATTCAACACCTGTAGCCCCTTTTTCCCCACTGACCGGTCGGCAACTGGTCGCCAATAAGTCATGTGACTTTTATGCCTCAGGCACTAATTCAGGCACCAACTCTCAGAATAATTACATGACCCAATTCAACAGTTCTAGACTCATCCAGTACCCCCAAGACTCACTTATATTACACTAACTCCTCATCGCTGATCCTCTTCGCTTCGTATTTCGTAAGAAGAGAATCGTAAAAATATCATCCAATCGATCACAGTGGGAGACATCACAGCTGCAAAGCCACGCGCTAAGAACCAGGATGCCATGACGCCTGGAACATGAGTGAGGCATTCGCGCGGGGAGAAGCGTGTGGCTTTTTAGGCCTTTGGCGCACGCTACCCAGGCAGCTATTTTCGCACTCGTGGCATTGGTTAAAAAGGTTAAGGGGAGGCCTTATAGGGCAGATTGATGTCTTGAAGCTTGTCTCGGTTTGCGTTCGCATAGAGTCGAGAACCGAAGTACGACGCAGCACTGCCGCTTCGGCACTGGGAGCGTGGTGGGCATTCGCCCTCCGGGTCTCTTGCACTGGGATCAGATTGTAATGGTCGAGACGGAGATGCTAACACATATTGCCATTAAGGCCAAGAACATACTGCAATAAGCGGCGAAGCATTGAAAATTATTACACTTCATAAAAAAATGTCTTAAGGGTGAATACCGTTGATTTATTTACATTTCATGCCGTCGATTCATTTATATTTCATCCCAGTCTTAGATAGCTCTCGAGAGCTAATGTTGAAGTTGTTATGAGGTGGATGTGGCGATTAAGGTGTGGCGCATTGAACCTACGGCTCGTTACCCCGCCAACTCACACTAGCCCTCCAAATACATAACATCAACTCCGCCATAACGATAATTATCCAGGACTGCTCATTAAGCATCGCGCAGCTTAATTCTAAAAATAGCCGCAAAATTACCCTAATTTCCACACAAATTGCCCTCCCTGCTACATAGTAGAGCGTCGAGTTCAACAGCGACAGAGACGCGATCCAGGAGCCGTAGGAGACGCCCCCATCACGACCACATCCATCTACGCTAAAACGAAAACGGACCGAATCTCCCCGTTGAGTCGCCCTCGCTGTCCTCAACCCAAACATGTCCCAAGATGAACCGAGAACACCGTCGCCTCGAAAATCCGCCCAGCTGAACCACCACGAGCTGGCATCCAAGATCGATGTGCTAGCGTCGCCAGACCAAACCCCGAGACCACGGCGGAGGCCTACGCGAACCGCAACTGCGCCCGCGATGGGAGCAACGAATCCAGAGGGCGATGCACTACCATCGCCCCGGACCAAATTGAAGCAGCACGCGCTTCCCCTAGCATAAGATCCATACACGCAACTCCTCATGTCCCAGCCTTTTGACCGGCCGGCCTCATCGCCTAGCAAGGACTCTATATCCACGCGATCAACGCAATCAACCACCTCAACGCGGTCTCGGAGCCCTATTAAGCACATGGTCGACCTCCAACTCAGCGCCAAACCCATTGTGCACCTCAGCCTCTCATCAATGCCGACCGGCCTACCACCGACTATTCGACCACTATACAAGAATCTGCGGCGGATAGCGGCCGGCGTTAGCGTTGTCCCCAGTTGCGTCAAGAAGGCGGCGCGCTCCAAGATCAGCAAGCAGGATAATCGACCTCTTTGATACAACTATTACACATCTGACGACAAGTCGAACGGTGGCAGTCGCAGGCCAGCTACAAAGTTGACATGTCGGAGGGAGCTGGAAGTTGTCGCCGAGTTTTGTTCCACGGTACGTCTGTGGCTGTTGGAGAATGTCAATGAGGCGTCTTAGAACATAGGGATCCATTTCCCCGAGTGGGATAACTTACCCAAAGCAGCGAAATAGGCATCAAAGATCTGTTATGGGAGTTAGAAGATGACAAAGCGGGATAAACGGGAAAGTTACCGGGTGCATCGCTATAGACTCTTTCGCGTTCCCGGAATACAAATTGATAATCCAACTTCGACTAGGAACCTTTAAATCAATGAATAAGCCGTTGATTTCAATGACAGCTTGCGTGAGCCCTAGTATCGACGAGGTATCAGGCAGGTGTTTGCAAGCGAGCTTGTTAGACGTCGAGAAGAGGAAACGAGTGAGCCTGTCATCCATGTGGACTGGCCATGAAGACATATCACCGTCAGAGGGAGTTCGAAGACTTCAGCAGCAGAGACGTACCACGACCCGGGCCATTTCGGATATATCCCTCCACGAGGATACGTCGAGTGCTGCTGTTGTGAGAGCCTGACAGTCATGGTCAACATTCAAGTAGCGAATAATCCAGACGACCATCACTCACATCTTTGACGGTGGTCCCTCCGATGTCATGGGCGATAAAGTAGATTAACCGCCTCTGTAGAGATAGTTAGCCCAGGCCACTGCAATTATGATCTCGTCCGACAGACCCTTGACTCTTTCTGGCGATGGGCAGCGAGGTTCCCGAGAAGCTTCAGGGCGAGCTGGTGAATGGACTCGCGACTCCTACGGCCACAAAAGCCTCGACTCGGATCGTAGTGATAGCACAGGAGCCTTGAATTCGCTGCTAAGGTGTCCATGTATTCCGTGACCCATTTCGAAGTGCCCGATCCAAAATTTTTGTCGCAGTCAGTCGGCCGTCCGCGGTGGACGCTGGGGACTATGACGAAGCTGGTAATGTGTTAGCCCCAGGAGCGGAATCGGGGTTGGGCATTTACTCGACACCGAGCTCGAGTACACGGGATTTATAGCGATGTTGGTGGTCGATGCTGATATGGTCCAATTCGTTTGGGGCCTTGGTTGCTTCTAGAGTCGGAGAAGCGGCCCCGACGAGCCGGACGAGTAGTTGGAGCCCGAATCGGATATTTTGTCAGGTATTTGCGAGGAAGAAAATATATGTCTCTTGGAGGATTGAAGGCGACGTGAGGGCCTCAAGGACGGCTGCTGTGGCTGTGGGTCAGAGTGTCGAGGAACAAAGGGCGGGTTGCCAAGAAGAGATGTACTCGTCGATGAAGGAATGACACGTTTAGCGAGCAATAGCTGCCTGAAGGTTGCATGTACCTTGGGAAAGGAGTCGACCAGGTACCACCTTCTAAATATACACCTTAAGTAGCTGTTCGGAACTACCTTCCAAGTATGCCCCATAACTAGTTGTTAGGTATCATTGTTAGGTACAGGTTGGAGGCATCACCTTTAACCAGCGGTGCTGCAGATGCTTCTGGTCCGGTGAGAACGACCTACATATTCAGGCTGCTATGCTGTTGGTCAAAGCTGGTCCTCAAAACTTGACGTTGGGTGCAGAACCCTCTTGGCCCACTCCTCAGCTTCATGGATGCCTCAGCGGCTGTTTCGCACGGCACCCGCAGGCTTTCACCACACAGCAGATACTCCGTAAAGACACCATGAGCGAGCCAGAAATCACTGAGGCCGAGCTGAACAAGCTCGCTATTGACGATGTGGCCGACATCCCAGACGATTCTGACTCGGACCTGGACGAAACCACCATCAGCATCGGCCTCAACACGACAGGACTCACGGGAGACCGTGGCAGCGGCTATTACGTCCGAAACGACCCCTCGGCGCCTTACCAGCGAGCAACCGTCACGGAGCGACGAGGCATCATCGAGGTCCGCTGCAAGTCCCGCGAGATCATCCACGGCGGCCTGACTCCGGACTCGGAAGACAACGCGACCCTCCTCGTGTACGACCTCTACCTGGACACGACGCGTCGCTCGCGACGAATCCTCTCGGCGGCCCTTGAGTTCGAATTCAGCAGCTCCGAGCCCGGCACGCCTGCGCCCGAGGTGCAAGCCATCGCTCCTGACGGTCGCATCGTACTGCTACCGTCGTCGCTGGAGGAGTCGGTCATGCACGGCACGGAGCTGAACGCGTCGGCCGGGCAAATCGCCACTCTCGGCGCCTCAGCCAAGTGGGAGAAGACAGTGAGCCGGACTCGCACCGATGACGCGCGTGTCACAGGACACATCTTTAGCGACGACTACGGAAAGGGCGTGGGTGCCAGCTGGACTCTGCACGAGAACGCGCAGCTCAAGTCGGGTGTGCCGAGTTTCATGCGGTTCGCCATTCTGTTGAATCGGAAGTACGATGAGAGCAAGTTCCAGTGTAGCGTCAAGATCAAGGCCGAGGCGGACTGGAAGTCGGAGACGGGGAGGTTGTTTGGTTCGACGCCGGTTGATGATCCGGTGCTGTTTGATCCTTCGCTGAAGCCGACGAACAAGCTGCGCAAATGCTATGATCTAAAGCATCTGGAGGGCCTCAACTTGGATGACTTTGTGGACATTGTGTTTGACAAGACATTGAAGAAAAAGGGCTTCGTAAGGATAAGTGAGATAGGAATAGGATCACATACTGGCGGTTTGGTGATATAACGAACTGCTACAATGAAGATGAAAGTTGACCAGATGAACCAAGCATCAATCACCACACCACTTCAGAGCTGAAGAGCCCTCTCCAGTATGTAATAGCGCTTACAATAACTGAAGGCCCAGCCCCTTGCAGGCATCGCAGGCTGTGAGACCTGAGAGCACCCCTGCACGAAACGCCTGTGGCCCCGAACCAAAGAGAATTTTGGGGGCCAACAGTGCCTGGAGGCGGGAATTGTGGCTAAGGGGAGCATTCTTGAGTGTGGACGGGCAAAGCGAGCAGCCGTTACTTATTCGGTCAATCACGCTCTTACCCAACATGCCTCAAACCTACCGCTTATATGAGTGCCTGCGATGATGAACACCTAAACACTTAGAGACGCGCAGATGATGACTTGGACTAGCCCGAGTCCAGGGCCGATTCAAGTGAAGACGAGTCGGATAGCGAAGACGACAACTGCCTACACTAGAGCCGAGTCTTGGTAAAGGACCTCTTGAACGATATTCTGGCCAAGGTCCAATCCGGAGAGCTGGACCTCACCTCCGAAGACCAACACGACGCATTCACAGCCGTCCATGGCGACCGCCTGGCTTCCCACACGGGCGATCCCCGCGTTCCCACGGCGCTTCACCAAATGCCAACCATGCACAAGAAGAGCCTCCCCCGCCTCGACGCCAAGATGCAGCCTCACATCTGAAGACGCGATGCAATACGTCGCGGTCCCGTGCATCAGCGTCGAACTCGCCCGCGCCGTACACACCAAGCGCACGAGCTCGACCTAGCGCGCGCCCAAGCAGGTCAGTACGGGCAAGCGAGACGCGTGTTATATCTTCAATCGACTTTGGAAGAAGGGTGTCAAGAGGATCCTTAAGGTGGCCGTTGACGACCTAGCGGAGCCGGCGCATAGTGATGAGGCTATGCTATTCAGGATGCGCTCAGGGGGATAGATGTCGAGGTGGGAATTGGAAGAGGACGGACCTGTGCACCGAGGTGATTTGCAAGGTGATGCCTAGGGCAAGAGAGGGGCATCTGTATTGGAGTGGGAATAATACCATATTGGGGGAATGGAGCGAGGAGGGAGGTCTCAAGAAACCGAGGGAGTTGCGAACCGTCCATCTCCATATCCGGCAGGCAAGTCTCTCAACAGCCCAAGATGCGACGAATCCTCACACCTTTAGGGCATCTAATCGAGTTCCCAGACGCAACAAAACGTCGAAGGCTTTCTCTCTCGAATGCAAACCCTCTGTTCCCACGTCATCATTCTCAACAACCTCGTCTCTCTCGCGAGATGTCCTACGTCGGCGCCGCTCTCCCAGATGACCAAACCGAGCACCCGACCAAGCACGAACGGATCCAGTGCATGAAGGACTTCCGGATAATACTGTTCGGCGCCGAGCGATACTACGTTCGGCAGAATTCAGCGGCCACCGTCGAGGAGCCTATTAGGGTGGCTCTCATTGACGATGGCGTCGACTTCAAGGACCTGGAGTGCAAGTTTATATGTCGGCGGACGCACATTTTGCACGCGCAACGAGGATGATAACCTGAACGATCCGTACTGCATTTCCAGCGCGGGCCACGGCACCCTCATGGCCAAGTAGATCCATCTAGTGTGTCTGCAAGCGCTGTTTTACGTCCTCAGGCTCGAAGACTAATTACCCCTCAGAGGAGTCACCTGCGCCAAATTACAGCCAAGAGCGCAGTCCAAGCGATCCTCAGCCGTCCGCAAAAAGGTGCACTTCATCTCCATGTCGTGGACCGTCGACCCCCCCGAAGACGAAGCCGACTGAAGAGCTCTCGACGACGCCATCGCGGCAGCGGCCAGCGCCAACATTCTCATGTTCTGCTCGACCAGCAACAAAGGACCCAAGCAAAATGCCACGTACCCTGCAAAAGCAACGTCCAAGATATTCACCATTGGCGCTGCCACGGCCACGGGAGCCGCAGATCCGTGGGTAGGGAGTGTAAGCAATATCAGCTTCACCATTCCAGGGAACAAGGTACAGGTCGACGGCGAGCTGGCTAATACGAGGGCCGTGAAGCCAGTGACGGGATCGTCCGTGTCGACGGCGTTGGCGGCCGGGCTTGCGGCGTTGGCCCTGTGTTGCGTGCAGGTGCGTATGTGTGTTGATGGTTAAGGACGACCAGGAGAGCTAGATTGACTTGATTGCCGAGGTTGAGTCGACTCTGTGTATGAAGTCTCTTTTTATTAACATTGAAGGTATTGACCCCTCGGTCATTGTTTGGGGCATCACCGGTTTATCGCCTAGGAGTGTGATGTCAACCTGCATGCTGGTGACGCTGAGTCTGCTCCAGCTTATTCTCTTTCGCGAAATATTTAAGAACAGTTCATCGTTGATAGACTCCATCTTCATCTGAATAGCGCATTTAAATTGCATCCGACAGTCCTTTTCATTTCACACTTCTCACCAACAACCCATTGCATGTAACCTTTGGCAATAATCGCAGTTCTTGTGAGAGACTTAGGGTAGGGCGCCGTTCAAACTAACACCTCTCGGACACGGGCAGACTTTTGGCCGCTGTCTCTACCAACCAGTGGATTTTGAGGCCCTCAAAGTACTGAGACTCCTTATCGCCTGTCCCGTCACAGGCATGATCTTCTGCATATCATCTGCGACGCCATGCGGCCGACAGACCATGTCCAGCTATGCATCTTGATGGCCAAGACCCAGTAACGCATGCGGCGTAGTCCTGATCTTAACTGCTGCCTAGAGAGGTTGGGAGGATCGAATTGATCACACACCTGGAGCTTCCCGTCTCGATCTGGATGGCTTATGATACATGATACAGGTATGATACTTCAAAGAATTGAGATTTATTGTCGGTTCCAATACATTCTTGGATTTTATTCTCAAGTAAAGAATTATGGCCCCCAAGGAGCATAATACTGACGTTCTCAGGCTCCTGATCCGGCCTGGCATAATTCTCAACGTGACCTGCCAACCCCTCTAAAGGAAGGCTCTGAAATTCTGCGTTAGCCTTTTGTCTTGGAGAGACAACTAGCCTAAAATAAAACGGACCGACTCTAGCAGCGCATTTCGGACTGTATTCTCCGCGATCTCCAACTCATTCCACCAGAAATCGGGGTGGCTTCGATTCTCTGCAGCTCGGCGTGGCGCAGAATATCCTCGATCAAGGAGACACGCTTACTTCTTCGTATCAGCTGAGGTATCTTCAGTGGCATCGGTTCGCAATAGCTTCCGGGCTTGTTCATTTCAAGATGTACACGGCCCTCATGATGCAAGGGACATTCCGATGGCGCTCTCATGTAAATTATTCACATAATATGTTCTCGTGATACAACGTCTCACCATCTTGGATACACCGCCGGAGTGACTGGCGCTGGTGCATCTTGAGGCTGATTATGATGATTGGCTGCTTCAAGGTTGAAAGCTATAGGTAGATGGGATTTCGATGTTTCGCCATGCCACAGTGAACGATCAGCGTTAGACTGGTGATCCCCTGGGAGCTGAACGGCGATGGTCCCCAATCTAGCCAAGTCAGAGTGAAAACGCCCCGAGGATCCCTCATAATTCCATTTGGAACCTTCTTTATTGCGATTACTGATCCAGAAGCGCTGATAGCTGAGGCGGTGGCTGTTGTCGGCCGCCATATCCATGGCCGTGTTTCCATGGTATTCTCAACGCAACGGATCACAGGCTAGAGTCAGACCCCAAAAGCCTTAGTCCACTTGCTAAGCTGTCAACAACGCTTCCGCACTTGATCTTGACTGATGTTCTACATGGCTAAGGCCACGTCGGATGACGCAAGACGGTAGCGGACGCAATGCATTTCAACGGGAGTCTGGACGTCCCGACCTGCTGACAGCCTTGGCAAGTTTTCAACTCCCCGTCTGTTTCGGGTCGTCGCCGCTGCTAAAACTCTGTAGACTGGAAGCGGTCAAAGTAAAGCTGGGAGAAAAGGCATCTCAGCCAGCCTCGCAGGGACGATCTTTGCCCCTTTGGACGGCGTTGAAACCGCATTGGACGAATGCATCTCCACGAGTCTCCACGCTGGTCTGGAGCATGCCCAGACGGATCCGTTACCCACCCGCTTGCCTGTCAGCTCGCTACGATTCCCCCCTCTTTACCTCAATGGAGAACGTGAGGGGAACCGTTGCGGCACAAACGGCCCCCCATCGCTTGTTACCCGTCGGGTCACTCGCTTGACTCCTCTGCCGTCGACGGAGAGACTGGGGGCGGCCCGTCTCGGTCAAGCCAGGGGGTCGGGTACTAGTTACCTGCCCCTATGATTGACAGCACGGGAGTGAGTCGGTAGTCGGTTTGTCGACTTGAAGACTCTGTCTTTGTGGGGTAATGTCTAATGATGGGGTCTCGTCGACGGCACTACGTAGTCGCTGTGCCCTGGGAGTGGCAGTGAGTAAACACGATGTATCAGAGGGGGACCTCTTGAGAATACCATCTCGCCAACTTATCTGAGATCTCTCTTCAACGAGAGCTATCGTCGTATGGCATGGAAGGATGTCTGGATACACTTGGTCACTGGATTGTTACCGTAAGGAGGGCCGATCAAGTTTCCCTACTCGCAGACCGCCTGATTGACGCCACGACCAGAGTGCCTTAGTCCGGACCCCATCAGGCAGCTACGCCCGTCACTTCACCCACTAGATTATTTCCCAAGGTGGAGATTGATAGTAAAGACGCGGAGTCGGCGTGCCGGGTAACCGCGAGACGTCTTGGCCTCCAGCTACCTCGTAAGCTCATGGAACAAGATCTGCTCACTTTGTTGGCTGGATGACCTTTGTGAGTAACACACGTGGCTACTAGAGATCCATTGTATATTTCAGAGGGCTTCCTCTCCGGTCATCTTGCGAGTCTGGAATGCAGTTGAAGCCAGCTGGAGTCGAAAACCTATGTAACCTACGCTCTCGACTATGCATCGACATGCTCCCAGCCCCTGTTTTTCTCAGAACAGAAGCAACACTCATCGTCTTCTTGGGCAATAGACACACGCCCTCCAGGTAGTAGCTCACCGACATCAACAAGACTACACCAATCACGGCCCAAGCTCCTCTCACCGACGTCAACAAAGCATCAGATCACCTGAACCTCATTCCGGCACCCCATTCTTTGCGTGCCAGGATCATACAATCATGGATGAAGCGCCTTCGCAGAAGGTGGGCTGGTCAGTTGACTCAGTGGCCCAGATGCTTCTAGTCATCTCTCTCGTCCTAGTCTGCATCCTTTGCATGGGCTGCTTGATTCTGGTCAGCGTCACGATCCACCTGGTCATTGTCCTTCAGCAGGGCCCCCCTTCAAAGGAAGGACAAGATGCCAAAGATGGTTTCACGACGTCTATAAAAGCTTTGGCTGGCCTCCTCGAGAAAATCCTCAACTCACTCCTCAACCAAACCACTTCAGCACCAACCACAACAACCACAACCACTCAAGACGTAACCACACTTCCCAATATGACTTCTAAGCTTCAGGTATCTACTACAAGATTGTGATTCCCAATTCAAGACTGACGCATGCGTAGGCCATCGCCAGTGTCGTGGCTCCGGTCGCCCAGCAGGACCTCATCTTCCACGTCGACGCCACAGGTATCATCAGCTACTGGGCCAGTCAGAGTCCCGACGAGACCAAGGACCAACAGTACCTCCTCAACAGCATTACGGTCAACGGAGACACCGTCCGTGTCAACCCCAACCTATCCATCCTCTCGGCAATTGCCTACCAGTACAACAATGTGGATCAGGTAAATGATAATGCTCCGTGATCTCGGCTCGTTCAGCTCGCTCATGGATCTTTTCCTCAGGTCCGGGTGTACTACGTCGACCGGGACGACCTGTACGTCCGCGAGATCATCCGCACCGGCCCTCCCGGCTCCGCGTGGACTTTCGGCGCGACCTTCAACAATATGGATGCCTCGCTTGGTTCTACCAGCGGCCTGACTGCCAATGTCGTCCCCATTGGCGACTGCAACTGCCCCAGCCCCCAGTACCAACTCAAGGTCTACTTCCAGCGCGAGAATGGAAATGTCCAGCTCTACTACAACGTCATCAACTCGGTCGCGGCCGCCCAGGGTGACACCTGGTCCCCCCGCAACAACATCACCGTCATGTAAGGTGAGGACCGAGTCCCCGGCGGGAGAGACGCACGGCATGTGAATGATAGCCGGTTGATCCTTGATATTTGTACTGAGACTTAAGGAAATGATATGGTAGCTGGTCTTAGCATACTACAATCCATCGACTCTTCCCTTTTTGAAAGCGAACCTAGCCAGCGGCTGTTCTGTGTCGGTTGCTTCTGCACCTCGTTTCTTATGCAGACAAGCTCAGCAAAGCCTCAATCATGTTGTCGCTTGAAGTGGCTTCATCGACAACACCGTGAAATATGCGCAGCAAACCTCATACCGACTGCACTGATCTCTTAGCTTCCTCACGGAGAGGGGGCCATCATTGACATGAGTTAACTGACCTCGATGAAGACGAGTAAGTAGGCTCCTCGCAATACCTGTACAATGTAGTAGCTGGACACAGGGCTCTAGTCGGAAAGCGGTAGTTACAGCTTAGGCTATCTATAATGTTAATTACGCTATGACGAGAGACGAAGGAAGTAAAGCTTTCCCAAACCCCCAGTGTCCCAAGCCGCCAACAAACTCATTATTCGTGCACGAACGTTGCATAGTGGCAAGAAAGTGATTCTATCGTCATGCCTCGCAATCTGCAGCTATTATTAAGCAGAGAGGCCCTGGCAAGTACATTTTATATGCAATTGAAAACGTCGATGATGCCGGGGATCATGAGGTTACTGCAAAAGGAAGGAATATCTTGAAGGAAGAAGGTTGTTGTTCTCCATTTCTGGTGGTAGGAAACGCGAGGTGACTGCCTCCAAAGTGGGGCAGCATGGGTTATGAGACCAAGCACGGGCATTGCCCAGTGAGGTCACGTGACCAGCGTCCTCAGCCTTCGAACCAAGGCTGCAGGCCGCCTTTCCTGTATCAGTCGACGGTGTCAAGAAATTGTGATAGTGGTGGGATGAATAAGTCAATCGTTTAGGTCACTATTGGCTGCTTGAATACTTGCGAACAAGATACATCATGTTGTCGAAAGCCCTTTAGTTGTTAGAAATAAATCCAGCAAGCTCAATATGTTAACAGATACATACAGCTGTCTGGGGCTTGAAATCTTAGGATAGTGAGCCGAGGACAGAAGGCCGTATCGTCTAGGTCAAGAACCGGCGCGAATGATTAGCAAAAAGTAACTGAGAGAGTGAGACGTGGATATAAGACGATGGTTCTTACATTGCGTATAGAATGTTCCGGTCTTCCCAGTCCCCGACTGGCTCAGCCTTCGGGACGATCCTGTGATATTCCTCCATATACGCAAGCCCAATCGAGAACCTCTTTGGTCTCCATTTGCCGAGCTCATCTGTAAGTTACATTTTATTGTATTAGCTCGGTACGCTACAAGAATCCCTTTAATCAGAGAAGTGGTAGAACTCACATTCGTTATGTCCCCAGAATGACCCCGCGTCAAAAACGGTGAGCCTCAATGTTCTCTTGTCTGTCTTCACATTCCGGATCTGCAAATCCCCGTGGATCAAGACAGGCCGGGCACTCCTCTCGCCTGTTTCGAATAGTCCCAGGACACAAGGGATGAATGTTTCCAACAAATCTGCGCCCAAGGCGTCGAGATCTTCCGTTCGCTTATGGCCGTCAGCTTCAATGGCAAGAATCTGGGGCATGCTACGCGTGGGGGAGTTTTGCTACGTCTCTGCCTACGCGTTGTCTGGCGGGAACTTGCCCACGTGCGTCGCTACATGGAAGCCGAACTTGCTGCCTGGCATGGGGTGTATCTGGCTGCGTTCAAAGAGGTGGGCGCTCTTGTTGTGGAACTCGGCTGTCACGCTGCAAAATGTTTCGATGTTGGGTTGCTCGCCCAACATGCCGTGGAAGTGGCTGATGTAGTAGTAGTGATTTAGCTGTGAAGAGCAAGCACCCTGGGCGATCGGTGTCACGGTGTTATCCGGGACAATCGAGTGCACAGTAACATGGACTCGTACTCCCCGCGAAGCATGCTCATCCCCAACTCGCTCTTAGCAATCTGCCGCACATGCTGTTATACGAGATGCACCCATCAAAGGAAGCAAGGAATCGTAGACGCAACCTTGACGAAGTAGCTCTTCACACAAAAGTTGTCCTTATTAAGTGCACTTTCAATGGCCATGACCAGTCGCTATCCTCCAGGCGAGTACAAGTTGTGTCTGTTCGGCCTCCAGAGATCCCTTGGCAAACAATTAGGCCTCAGTTAAATTGTTGTCGAAAGTCACTAATACGCACACGCCATGATAGCCCATCAATGGTGACGTCGGTGAGGAGCGGGCAAGGCTATTCGGGTCTTGTGGAGATCATGATGTTGCGGGTTTTAGGTCGTTAGAGAACAAGAGCGTGAGCGTTGATCGGATTGGCAGGCGAAAAATGTCGAGAGTTTCATGTCACGATGGATTCACTGAGAAGCACGATTTATCATGGAATGAGTAGTCCGGGTAAGTGAGAGACGGCGTTTCTTAAAAGGGTGACCATTGGATCTTGAACAGCAGCGGAAAAAGAGCCTAGAAGAGATGGGATGCTGCAGACTTTTATCCATTATTATATGTGTACCTCCCCACCACTGAACAGATTGGACTCATTGGTGAGTTTGGGGTCCAGGCTTTCACAGGCAACTACTTCATACCTAATGCATTAAAAAGTCACAAATAGGAGCCGAGTGAAATGGATAATATGGACATGGACATTTCTCCTCAGTTAGGTATCTGCTAAGATGACCACGCTAGGAGAAGACGAGCGTTCATTTCGAAGAAAGAGAAACAGCTATCTTCCTTTTCCATGAGCCTAGGAAGCACACAAGCTCACAGCCTTACAGTTCTGCCTTCTCCGACGCATTCTTTTCCTGCTCCCTGTCGATCTTCTGCAAATCAGCGAGGAATGCCCATCTTCCGACCGATGTCCAATATTTCTCTTTCCAATCATTTGCCCTCGCTGGATAGTATTCCAACGTCTTGTAAATAGACATGTCATGAGCGGACACCACCAAGACTCTCTAGTCTGTGTCGAATCTCTCAACGCTCTCGATAGTCTTCTCTACATCCTCCAGATGTTCGGGGAAGGACGGGTCCAAGCCGAGGTACGGCACCGTTGGCAAGCTAAGAGGATGGAAATGAAGATGGGGGTCGTCCCCATCTCAGACGGCTCCTCGCAAGATCCGTGAGGGGTACCCTATTTTGGGCATGCTGCGGTTCTTTTCTCAATGCAGCAACTTCTACTGGGATGGTGTCAGAGCTAGTAAGCTAGGCAACTTCAGCTTCCATGTTGGCAAGCACCACATGATTGGCGTGTCGGGCCTTGAGGGCAGAAAAGTATTTTACGAGAGCAAGGACTTGAGGATGGACGAAGGGTACTTAAGCCTTCTCTTCTATACTCGTGTTATGACACATTAGAACCGTCACTTGATGGCACCCATGTCATCGGGTTGTCGAGCGCAGTCGCTAACGTGAACTTTACGTTCGCAGGGTTGCCGTCTTTCTTCACATCGATACTGAGTGTCAAAGGTCCCAATGATACGCCTCAGACCGCTGTTCCCGTTCCAAAATGGGCTTCCAAGACAATAATCACGATTATGCGGACTGGTTGGTTACCTTATGAAAATGCTTCCGTCTCTGCTGAGTAATACCGGGGATCGCCTCGGATATCTTGTCACGGCAGCCGAACCCGGCACCGTGGGAACTATCGACCCTTTTAACGACATTTACCGCATCGCCCATCGCCTCACTATGCGCACTTTTGGCGCCAAAAACATTCTTGACTCGCCCAAGCTACTCGATAGGACTCTCACCCTCCTAGAGCAGATCGAAGCCGCCGAGTCGCCCATGCGTTCATTTTCCCCCGGTTACCTACCTTGGCCGATCTCAAACGCAAACTACTGGCGTTAGTGTGTATCGAATATTCGAGAATATTGTACAAGAAAGGAGTACGAGAGGGATACGCAACGACAATGGGCTTCAATACCTTGTCAATAATGAGGACAATCCTGACAAAGTTACGTCAGTAAGTTTCCACCTTTGATAACTTCGCCTGAAGCATTTCAGGATTTACAAGCCTTGGTCAGCATTGTGTCTTCGAACAAGTAAGTGTTGCAAGATAGAGCCAGTGTCCTATCACATGTTGAGCAGGGCCACGACAGCGGAATCCAATAGCGGCCACGTTCCATCTGCACTGTCAAAAAGCTACCCTCATCAGCTTCCCCATTCTCCACAAGTTACCTAAAACTAACTCGATTCTTGTTCTCATTTATATAGTATATATTAGACACCCTTCTAGCAGCACAGTTCAACACCGGCATCAACGCGGCCTAGATGTTCTTCCACCTAGCTTGCAATGCTGAATAGTACGGCATCATCCAACAAGAAGTGGACGGTACCGTGACTTCACACCGGGTCTCACCGGCCTAGACGCCAGCCGACATCCTTACCACACTCACGATTGATGATTGGGAAGCCAGTTTCCCAATGTTGGACTTGTGCTTTCGCGAATGCATCCGTTTGCAACTGGTCGGCACTGGATTTCGCAAAAACGTTTCAGGACGCGAATTGCCCCTCGGAAAGACAGGACGGATCATCCGCGCCAACGCCTTTGTGGTCTATCTTGTTGATGAGATTCATATGAACCCCGAAGTCGACAGGGAGCCCGAACGCTGGGACCCTAGTCGCTAGCTCCCCCGCCGAACGGAAGATAAGAAGGAGCCTCTAAGCTTCCTCGGCTGGGGAATGAGACGCAATCCTTGCCTAGGAATGCGGTTTGCTAAGCTCGAGATGGCTATCATCGATGCACTTTTCGTCGCCATGTTTGACTACGAGTTGTGTCAGATATGTCAAAGGCACATGCACAAAGACGAAGTCACAGGCACCCGGATACGAAGTCACAGACAAAGGCGCAAGCCACGCTAAGAAATCACCTACAAGAAAATAGAAGTGCCGAGATCTCTTTGTCCCCAAGGCCAAATGACCAGAGCCCGGACCGACAGAGAGACACATGATCAGGAGGCATGATCAACTTCCTTTGTTATCAAGCATGCCGACTACCCGAAGGACCCGACGAGAGAAGCCGGATACCCGAAGCGCTCAGAAGAAAGAGGAAGTCGCCGGATCATTTCTGTCTATAAAAGACCACTTGATCAGATGAATTAGAGAAGAAACAACAGAAGACAGAGACCAACTCACTCATAAATACAACACGTCGGTCTCACCACTACATCTTCTACCCTCCAATATTCGACAAGTTAATTGGAAGTGATGGGAAGATGCATACTGTACCTTGTCTGAAATGAAATAACTATTCAGCAAGCAAGCCAGATGTGCCAGTGAGATTGCAATATATCGTTCCCAATCTCTAGCTTATGTCCTTTTGTAACCTCAGGGAACTTAAGGAAATGTTCAATATATTTGTTAAACAAACACCCTTTAATAGTAGAGTAAAATCCAATAGGCCTCTTTCATATCGTCTATATTACCACTTACCACATTGCTTAGAAATTCCCGTTATGCTCAGTCCCATATCGAAATCCCAAGGCTACGGCTATAACAACCACTCCCAATTTTGTCAATCCTTAACCCTCACTTTACAGCCATGCCACAAAACATAGCGTTGAACAATATTACATATTAAGAATACCCAATGTGTATGGATTGACCTTGTTCTATTTCATAAAGGGTCACTGGCTCACAGAGTCTTGATCCTGGCAAGGAGACCATTGTGACCCTTGAGTACCAAGACGGACTTTTGGACCTTCTCCAAATCAAATCAGGCTTCAGCCGGCCTTTTTCCTACCTATATTATACCTAAAACGTTACCTTGGATCAGGCTTATCTTGGTACCTAACTATCCACTTAAGTTCTCAGGTTTGAGTGTGTGAATTTGTTGACCTCAACGTGAAGCGAGTCATTTTATTCGTGTGAGTGTGAATCACTACTCTGGTGGCGTTTGCTTTTTCTAAGCGTTTAAATACTAGTTAGGTTCCCATTATTAAGTAATACTAAACAACAGGTCAATCCCGCATGAATCCCTGATAGCCTCCAACATTAACCCAGACGTGAATGGACTCTTCTATACCTGTATCGATCACAGGGTAACAATCTCTCGCATGCGTCCGGAATACATCGCTTTATTGCCTATATCGTCGCTTCATCAGCCAATGGCTCCGACTACGTGTCCTATTCTAACCTTGAATCAATGTGCTAGTCAAGCTCCATGACTTTGAGCTCGGCTTCCTCCAGCTCCCGTCTGTCGGCCAAGAACTGGGCATGTTTTCGCGCCTGTTCCCGCTCTCTCCTATCGCGCTCCTCCTTGAACCTGTACGCCGCTTCTCGCACCCTAATCGCCGCCTCTCTGATCCTCTGCCCAGACTCTCGCAATCGCTGAGCTGCAGCTTCCCTCCGCAACCTCTCTGCTTCGTCTTGGGCGGCCCTCGCCGCTTGCTCCTCCGCTGTTCTCCTGTAACCGTTCCCCTTCTCCCTCCGAGGTCCACCTTCCCTGACGGGTTGCGAGTCCTGGCTGGTCGGCGGCTGCGGCTGCGGCTGAGGCTGAGGCTCTCGCGGCCTCATGGGCGCCGTGCGAGGCGCTGCTTGCTGTGCTGGAGGGGGGGCAGGCGTCGGTACGTGAGCCCTGACAAACGGCCTCTGAAATTTGATTTCTTGTTGCCGTCGACGATCAAAGAGTACTCGTTTCTGGGGATCAACGAGGATGGAGTACGCGTGTTGCAGCTGACCCAGTTAGTCATACCAACCGTCGCGCTAGAGGACCATCAGTGGCGTCTTACGAGCTGGAATTCTATCGTCGCCTCGACGTTGTTCGGATTCCGATCCGGGTGCCTCAGCAGGGCGAGCCTACGATAGTTGGAGCGAATGGCGGCGTCGTCGGCCTCGGGCAGGATCTCAAGGACGGCATAGTAGTCTTGGAACTTCTCGGTGGCCATTTTTTACGCAAGCGTGATTAGTAGGGAGGGGTGGTTTCAGAAGCAGCGAAGCACTGAGTGCACAATGCGTGAGCCGCGGGGCCAGTCGGGAGAAAAGAAGAACAAGTCGGATGAGGAAGGGGTTGGTTCAGGTAAAGGGTTAAATAGCCACACCTCGAAAAAAAGAAATGACCGTGATCCCTATGTTTTGCATTGTGAAGCCCGCATCTCGATGCAGAAGACCCGTTGCATTATCGGGGATCCCCATGCCACGTCAAGCACTCTGCGACGCACATCATTGCTCTTTGTACTCCGGAGACGCCCGAAGTGGTGCGAATAAGCAACGTCAAACCAATCGGGAGACGAATTCATGCGCCCCCGTGATTGTGCATAGCCAGGTGACCGGAGTGAGTGTTTTCATTTCCCAAACGAATCTCAATGTGACCTAGCTATGTGAGATGTTGTGGTAGTAATAAGCTCGTAGTATCTAGAAACCGCGTAATAAGAATTGATGAATTCAGAAGGTGTAACATGGTTGTAAGATCAGATGCCCGCAGCCCACCTTTCATCTTGCTCAAACTGTTTGCAACCCTTTCCTCCATGCGTTCACGTTTCTTGATCTCGTCTTACCTTCTGAAATTCCGTGGTCCATCCGTTCGCCTGCCCTCCTCAAATTTTTAAGCACCATCTTGTCACCCCCCCGATCTCGGGCAGTGTTTGCGACCTCCACCTATGCCAACAATTCAACTTCCTTCAAAGAACCGAGCTGGTTGGCCGTAAAGCTCAGCTGAAGGTCCATGCCTCGTAGGATAGACCATGTCCAGATTGTCCTGACTTAGTCGTTTGGGACCTAGTGGCGTGGTTAGGGTTATGGGTAGGTTGAGTCTATGGGTTTCCTTTGATATATCGTCCTTCGCTGAGTTGCCGCTGGTGTTGAATATAGATTATTGCCTCATTGGCGGGAGAGAGGACGTGTGTTATCCTAGGAGGCAGTTACCCACAGCTTGGCGTATCGGATTCACACTAGGATTGCTACGGGACTTCAGAGTTTTGAGCGGCTGATGTTCGACGGAGAATAGTGGAAACAATATGAGAAGAGTGCATTTTTCTTCAGAGTGGACGAGTAAGAAATCAAAGCTCATACTCGCTACTTTCCTATTACCTTGACAACGACTCCGTACGAGACCACAGAGCTTTGATTCTCGACGCTAGGGAGGAAACATGAAAGCTTCGCCTCATGATTCAGCCAAATGGGTGTCCCAGAACTAAATCGGCAAAGCGGAACATTCTAATTGCCAAGAAGGACCAAGGCGCCTCAGGAGCGGTTAGATCCGAAGCCATTGGAAGGGACTTGACCCCAGAACGATAACAACTAGACCTAAAAGGAGCATGCATCAGGTATTCGCCCACATCATGTCTTATCTGCACTTGATCCAGGCCTTGATTGGTTGGATACACTAGAGAATGGCTTGAGACTATTGGCAACTATCTAGTTAACTTCAGTTCAGCTTCAAAGGTGAGAGAATTGTAGGCTTCTAGCTAATAGCTTCACGGTAACGAAAAATGGTTATTTAAGCGGAGCTCCCGACGCCGTTCGTTCATATCTGCATCCTCTTCACTTCTTCTAAAGGAGCCTCACACTTCTCTTCTAACAGCATCTTCCCACGCAAACCTCCGACACCTCTTCTGGAAACCATCAAGATGGTCGTCTCGGACCCCCTCATAAATCAGCTGTATGACAAGCTCCGCGACATGTACGGCCAAGGCCACAATGAACTCTTCCAGTTGGAATTTCCCGCTCGGATGCTCCAAAAGGACGACTACCACTACATTGGTAGCGATGGTCCCTACGCTCAACAAGTGAAGCCGCCCTCAGTCGCCGAAGCCGAATTCCGCCTCACCGACGGCATGCTCAGCCTGTCGAATCTCGTCGGAGGCCCCAACGGCAAAAAACTGTCTGAAAGCTACAATGAACTCCTCCTCGGACGGGCCCCCGCCAACGCCGATGAGAGTTCGCAGTCGGCAGAGCTCATTCATGATGAGACAATGATCTCCGATTGGCTGCATGAAGAAGTCCCCAACTTCGAGCCGCCGGCCAGTGATCTACTGAGCATGATCCCTGACGACGAGTCTCTCCCCAAGAAGCCCGACGTCGTCGAGAAGAAGCAGAGCACCCAGACGCCCAGAATTCCCCGCATCGATCTTTACCAGAAGCTGCTGGATTCTTACGAAGCTGAGCGCTCTCGGTGGACTCAGTTCAAGAAGAATGCGAGACCCCAGGAGGGTGACCCCCAGGACAAGTGGGACGCATATGGCAGTGAGGATACCCATGTTTGAGGCTGAATCAGAAGGCTTATGTTAACATCTATCGCAGGACTGCTAGCCATGTATGCGCCTGTTATCGATGCCAAGTTGGAGGCACTTTGGTCCACTGTGATTGTGCGGGGACAGTGCAAGTCTTTTCAACTTATTTGTTTAGATTGGGTGCTTTGCGACTAACCCTTGGCATCCAGACAACCGTATCAAAAAGTACCTCTCCTACATTGACACCGAAACCTCGCGCGAAGCCCTGGAGCGCGCCAAGGAGAGTCTCCGTGCCTTGGTGACCCGCAGCATCGACGACACCGAAGACGTCTATCCCGTCATCTTCACGCCAAACGACTGGGCCAAGTACCTCGGCACCGACTTCCGCCCCGAGGACTTGCCACGTAATCAGCTCCGAGACGCCGAGAAGAGACACTCCATCCTGACCGCACACCGCGATGCCCTCATGTCCGGGCAACAGGACATCAAGGGCCTGGAAAAGGCCGTGGCGGATGCCGGCAACGCCCTGAGAACTTCCCAGGCTGCCATGGCCAAGGGATACAGCGACACGGCCATCAGCTGCATCCAGTTGTACTTTACTAAGGCCGCCATAAAGGCTCAGAACAAGATCGCCGCGTTTAGGACCCTTACCGACACCAATAGAGACGAGCTGAACGCGACTCTCAAACAGTTCTCGCAGCCGCCCCTGAGCGTCGAACAGTGGAAGTCTCTTATCGAAATGCAGTCCACGTGCCTCCAGAACCAGGCCAACCTAGCCACCGCCAGCGACGCCTATTATTATGCCCAGACGACGGTTTCGGTGGCTCGCGCCGATGACCTTGCCACCTCTCTCACCCTCATCAACGTGAGCATCGAGTCGTTGACGACTGACATTGAGGGCTACCAAAAGATGCTCCAGGCCTCGGAGAATCCTGCTCCCGAAACGAATCTTTCTCCCCCCTCACAAGATGACTCGTCCATCTGGCAATACTTTGTCATCAGCAGCAAGGCGGGTGACGCCTCTAACAAAACCCTGAGCACATCTTCCGACCCTGCCATCGACTACTCCACCGGGCCGTGGTTCGGCAGCGGTTCAGGACACAGCGACACGGCCGAGAACAAGAAGACTGCCATCAGCCAGATTATGGACGTTCAAATCGGCTTCCGCGCTATGAAAGTCACCATCGACCGACCATGGTTCGACGCCCACGTTCTCGGACAGACCAAGGAGTTCTCACACTCCAGCGCCAACTCCATCTCGGCTGGCAAGCCTCAGGACATCCAAGCCGCCCTGGCGAGCGGAGAGGCCGTCGATGATTCCAACAGCATCATCCCCAGCTGGGCTACCGGCTTTGTCGTTGTAAAGGATGTGCACGTCGTCATGTCTTCCCACAGCAAGTTTGACGAGTCCGAAGTCAGCGCCATAAAGAACTCGCTTTCTTCCGGCGGAGGCTTCCTTTGCTTCCAGTCCAAGAGCAGTTTCAGCTCAAATCACCCCAATGCCTTTAGCATGAAGACCAGTGAGAACAACATCTCGATCCGCATTGCCGCTCCCCAGATCTTAGGCTGGATCTCGCAGTTGGCTCCTGAGGACGTATCAGCAAAGACGGATAACACCCTCAACGATGGGTTTTAGAATGCCGCTACACCCACGGACCAGAGTGTTATTTTGAAATCAGCACGCTAAAGAATGCACCATGATGCGATTTATGTACTTAAGCGCCACCCTGGTCTTAATACATGTTCCTTGCACGATTCACATCACTTTCATCAAGGGGACCAACTTTCAAGATGAACTAATGGGAATTTCATCTCATCTAAGTTAATTATATCACTCATAGCTTGGGTCTATCTGCCTAGATGATTTCTGGGGCCTCTCATGCCCGGTACCTTCCGGCTTTGTGTCTATATTATCTGGCATTCCCGCCAGCAAGTCTTCAGCTATACTCCCTACCTGGTCTTATCCGCCTCGTAAACCTCCTCTTCGAAGTCCCAATCTCACCCTGCTCGACAATCTGGATATACTCCCCCTCAGCCGTACGGTCCTCAAAGACCATTTCCAGCCGTTTATCTTGTGGACAGTCCCTGATGCTCACCGGCAGCTTCCAAATCTCAACGCTCGTGACTCCACCTCCCACATTTTCCAACTCATGCGGAGCCCGCGACCGGAGCGCCAAAGCCATGAGCTGCCCAAAAGTGCTCCAGGCCGAACTACGCCAAGCGTTTGGGGAAGCGAGGAGGAAGAGGGCCTGCTGGGCTACGATGAGCACGTGCAAGAGCAGGACGGAAAAGGCCAAGGGGATGGTGGTGCTGTTGGCGAAGCTGTACGCATACAGGTATACGTAGCGGACCGTGTCGACGACGGTGTCGTTGTGGCTGGGATAGTCCTTGCTGCTCGAGCTTTCCGAGTAGTACTTCCGGATTGTAGGAGGACCAGATAGCCTGTCTGTAACGTAGAAAGCCAGTAGTTGGGCCAAACAGGAGCCAGAAACTGGCAGTTCCGTCTTGGTGCAAAAGCGGAGGAAGTCGCGGTATACTGGGTTGGGGACAGACGTAACCTGTCTGTACGGATCGTCGGTCGAGATATTCCCACTCTCCATCCAATTCCGACTCAGATCAATCCTATTTTCTTTCGCCTTCGCTGAACGCAAGTATGAACCCAGTTCCCGACTGGGCGCGCTGAGCTCGGTTTGAGCCACATGTGAGTTTGGTGGTGCAATCCAGGTTTCTGCCTCTGTCCAAAAGGCCCAGATGAGGCAGAGACGGATACCACCGTCGTCGGACGAGGGCACGGCTCTTTCCTGGAAGAGAACAGCTCCGCTGACTGAATTGCCAGAGGTCGTGTTCGCCCTATCGTACGTATCAATGATAGAAGGCCGAATGGTGCTGAGTAAACTTGAGAGTGATGCATTCTTTGAGCCAAGTGAGTTCGCGACCGTGATGCCGTCGCCATAGTCGAGCCATATTTGAAAGGCTGTGCCGTTCTTGAGAATGTCGGTAAATGTGAAGGAGAATTCGTCCTGTTCGGTCCCGGAGGAGTGAACGCCTCGTTCACACTTGACTATGACGAGGGGTTGCTGGAACTTCGATGCGGTTGCCTTGGTGTACACGTCTCCTGGTCGAGCTTTGATGACGGACGGAATCTTCTGGGCCTCTTCGCTTTGCCCTTCGATGGTTTCGAGCATCTCATCACGCAGCGTCTGGGCAACGAAACCCATCGGGCTTGTGGCCAGCGCGTAATTGGGGTAGGCGCTGTGCGCATCATTGGTGTTCAAGAGTGTCTCCCCGATCGTCGACAAGGTGACCGGTCGGGCCTTGTACCCGGTGCCATTCGAAGAAATCGAGATGTTGTCCGTCTCAGGGATGGTGGGCACGTCGACAAGAGTAGGAATCATGCTGTGAAGGAGCCGGTCTGAGCTAAAGTTCCGATACTTGATATCCAATTTCCTCGGAGAAGGCGCCGTGACGAAAGGGTTTCCTCGCAAGTAGTAAATGGGCGCCGCTTCCCTGCCCGCGGCTTGTTTTTCCCACCATCTTTGTCGAGGGATCATGACAATAGCAGAGAACGGGCCGGCAGCGATACCCAAAAGGGCAAGAAGGAGGATGGCCGCTGTCATGAGTGTGTGGAAGCGTCGGTTTGTTGTCGGGTTCCAAACCGTGCCCCAGAACTCCCAGCTGAAGAGATACTGGATGGGAGATGCCAGGACAAATGCTGAGGATAGGAAGCCGAGTGGTACTCCATCGCCGACTACGAGCCCGTAGCGTATTTGCTGTAGGAGAATATCGGTGAGAGAAATCAAGACCAGGGCTTCATGCGCCTTGGCGGCGAACTGGAGCGCTCCGAGCTCCTCAGCGGTCGGATGACCCGATGTCCATTGCACCCGCAACAAGTACAGGACCAACAAGGCAATGGTGACTGCGACCGCAGGAAGGTGGAAAAGGGCAAAGTTGCATAGAGCCTTCCTCTTACTACCCGAGTAGATCTCCTTTTTGCGCTCACTCCGAAATGTGTCAAACCTGGCGCGACGAAGGGGTGTTCCGATGTAGGTTTTCGACAACCTCTCCAATGAGGTCCCGGTGAGACTTGCCTCGGAGGGAATAGGAGAGCTGCTGCGCTGGGGGATCTGGTCTATGAGAAATGGGCCGTTTTCGGGGGGAGAGTGGCATTGGCGGAGCGGCTCGAGCGAGTAGTAGGATGAGGAACCGATTAGCGTTTCGTGTGATGAGAAGGCTGACCCGCGAGGGTTTGGCCGTTTCTCGTTCTGGGACTTCATGGCATTGCTGAGGTTGGGTGCGAACAAACGGTGTCAGATTTAAGGAGCAAGATCAGATCGCGTGAGTAGCAACCTGTAAGGATTGGGGAAGAACAACGGCTTGGACGCATGGATTCTTTTT
Source organism: Thelonectria discophora (assembly GCA_911649645.1). NCBI lineage: Eukaryota > Fungi > Ascomycota > Sordariomycetes > Hypocreales > Nectriaceae > Thelonectria > Thelonectria discophora. Next base: position 4,969,641 of record CAJVRK010000012.1, read on the forward strand.
TCTTTTTTTCGGCTACTTAACTGGGGTATGCACAGAGAGCAGCCTATGGCAACGGAATACGTACATGGCACTGCCACTGTTGGTGGCTTGATGGCGAGTCGTTCTCGACCCCTTGAGTGTCAGGCCATAGGTAAAATATGTACCACTCCCTGTCTTTTCTAACGCGTATCGCGCACTGAACTGTCAACAATACGTCCTGACAACCAAAAGGAGCCAAATCGCAGGCTAAACGAAACAGCACATGCATTAAGTTAGCTTGCGCTTGCGATGTGCCAAGCCCGATCAACACGAGAAGCTGATCCGATATTCGCTCATATTACGAGTAGCCGCGCTTTGTGCACAGGGCTAGATCCAAAAAGAATGCTATTATTATTCGGGACATATCGCGAAGGAGGAGTTAGCATATAATTTATTCTCATCCCTACTAAAGCCCGAGTTTTGTTAGAGAATCAATGATCAACCTTTATCACTTGCGAGGACGAAAGTGCGGTGAGAGTGGAGAGAAGAGCAATCGAGTCATTGTTAAACGCGGCGGGTGCGGTTTACGGGAACGGAGACAGAATGCATGGGTAGAGTACCTCAGACAACGGTTGCATTACAAGTTTTTCTCTCCAGCTAGCAGAGGCGACGGGAATAAGGGCCTAATATGCTAGCTATTCAGTCCCTTCCATTCCCTTCCGTTCCTCTCAGCTGATTGCCCTCATCAGAGAGGCTTGTCACGCATGCGGGGTCATGTCCAGCAGCTTGTCAAACACCGACCTGTTTCCCTGTGGCCGTTCCAGTGATTCCCACATACCCTATACCCATATTACACCATGACTCGGAATAGACTACAAACCATCTATACTTTGGAATGATCATCCCCTCGATGATTATGAATAGTAATAACCTCCATATATCCCAACTCGCTCCTATGGTGTCTGTAGACCCCTCGATGATTGCGGGGAAACTGTTGGTTGGAAGGTGCTGACCTTCTGGGTGTTCACAGTTGAGGCGGTGTGCACGCTGAAGAGCAGGAAGAGACAGCAATAGGCTGGTTTAGCTCTTTCACCTTGCATCAGGGCATCGGGAGGGTACTAGTCCGAATGATCACCGTCGATGACTTAAATACTGAAAGGGATGATGGCATCCAAGTACCTTATGTTGTTACGCATGAACTATCAGATGTGAGTATCGGATATCCAAGGCGCAAGGTACACACTGTACCTAACCTAGGCTACGCGGCTACACGAGACTGAATCATGTGATTTAGGGGAATCCGGAGTCTTTTGCTTTTATCTAGTAACAATACTGGCTGGGCACTTACCAAGTGAACTGCCGGTGCAAAGCCGAAGCAGGAACACTCGACTCTTCCAGGTACCCTACTCTCTTTCCCCCATTTCCTTAACTCCCCTCCCGCTTTTCACCGTTCCGTCAAGTTTGTCCTTGCATCCGGAAGAGAAGTAGAACATCGCAGCAACACAATGGTAACACCTCTTTCCCACCACAACTTTGAGTCGGCCATTGTCATTGGTCAATCACCATCCTTCGCCAGCATGCAATTCCACCCAATGATAACTGTCGGATGCTCGCGTGTTCGTAATCGCGGTCCGAGTTAGAAGGAGGAAATAGGCGCGTTTCTAAGCTGTCAGAAGGGCCGCTTTGATGATGTTGATATATTCAATGAATTGAGGTCAAAAATGCGAATTGATTGATGTGTGTATGTGTGTGTGGTTCTTCGTATGATCTTGTTCTTGCTTTCTTGTGTTCCAACGTGCGGGGATTCCTTCATAACGTGTTTAAAACCACGTGATGGCCGGGCCGGCCTCCCGGTCGGTCCGACAATAACAATAGCTAGCTTCCCCTAGAATCCTTACTCGATGCGTCGAGGGATATGCAGAACCATGTCCGACTCTATCCATGAAATTGGGGAGCACAAGCTGACTTCGATCCAAACCCAGCCCACAAACCGCAGCATACCGGTTTGCTGCCGTTCCCGACCTCCCTATCGAAGACTATCCCTATTTTCCCCGCCGCTAGTGGTGCGTCTCGTGGCAGTCATCAACAACTATCAGCTTGGAACCATAAACTACCCTGTTGGGGCCCTCTTCTGCACCAAGCATCACCCTTTGGCCCTCAGTTTAGCTTATAGTCAAGAAGTCAACACGAAGGGGCCTCTCCTTCTCCGTCCAGTCCACCACCTATTGCAATACAATCTAATGCCCGCAGGGGAACCTTGTTGCTGCCATCCGCCATCTCTCCAAAGCATAACAAGCTGTTTTGCTGAGTGAATACGCGAATTCAATAAAATTCTCGGGCTTGGCCTACCGTGACTGTACGGCATGGAATAAAGTCCCACCAGTCGCTTCGACCCCGACTTCAATAAAGATTGAGGTGGCAAAATGGCAGGAGAAGGCGTATGGAATATTGGGAACTATGATAATGAGAGGAAGAGGAAAAAGAAGCTCCCCAAAAAGTTGTCGCGCTTCCGTTGTCCATACCTTCTCGCATTCCGGAGTACCATGACCGACCCTCAGGACTTCGGTCTTGCAAAGATTATATGATGCGCCGCCAGCTCAAATACGTGCAATATAGAGGAGTCCCAATCCAGCCATTGTACATGTACATATCTTCGCTTAGCTGCTGACATACCGATACGGACGGGGACCATCTCTGCCGCACGCACCTGCTCGGAGATATCAGATGGATAAGCCAACTCCCAGTATTATATGACGGCCGAGCAGTGGAAAGACGTTCAAGAACCCATGCTGTGAAAGTGTGGGCGTGGGATGGTAGGTTCCCAGAGATGGTGGCGCCACTAGTTGGAATGCTTCCAACAGATCTGGGGAGTTCTCTTTTCTCGGGCAAAGTTCCCCAATCTGCCAATGCCTTCAGTCTGGACGTGGGTCCTTCTGTTTGTTCACAACTTGAGAACAAGGGTCCGAAGGCCTCTTCGACTTGGACGCCGCCATGGCAGGTATGCCACCGCCCTCGCAAGTACTTCCCACTGACACTTTGGCAACGAAGGTGAGCCCCAAGTCGACCGACTCGATGGGGATCAGCTGGAAGCCCCCCTTACTTTGAGGAACCTGGGGGGTTCCCAAGACTCCCCCCGCAGCGGTCAGAAACCCTAGCCATCCATGCACAATCATTTTAGTCAGCGGTAACTAACTAAGAAATGACCGGGATTGGGTGTTACAACGACGCCCTCGCATCTTCAGCATGTCGGCACTGGCTTGCCGATTTCAAACTTCCCACTGACTTATGCTCGAACATAACTCCTCCTCATGATTTGGAATGATATCGATAGCGTCCGTACTTGGACCCTCGCGAGAATAAGATTTACAATGTTGCCGCTTCCGAAGATTAAAGTTGGCTTCACGCCCGGCTTCAGTGAATGACGCGGCAGTGTTTCGTTTCAGATTGATAAGAACTACTACTCGGAACCATTCTTCGTTTGAACCTTCTACGTGAACGACAACTTGCACGGAGTATCTTGTCTGACTTCTCCCTTCATTTGCATCCCTTCATTTTCACGATACTGCTGATATGGCATGGGTTGGTCAGAGTCCGCCGTCGCCGGACAGGATGCATCACACCACCCATAGCCCATCGAATTGTATTTAAATCGGAGGCATCTTCTTTCCAAACCCGACAGACAATTCATTGTACTTCTCCAATCAAGATTTCATTCAATATTTCTACATTTCTTTCAAAGGTACGTTAGTGTTGCTCATATGATCCTTTCTCACCACACAAGGCACATCCCTAACATTCATCCTCGCAGACAAACATCACTACGCAAAATGCAGCTTCCCAGCATTCTCGTCGCTCTCGGACTCGCGTCTACAGCCGCTGCGCAGTGCTACAACTGCATCTATAACGAGGCGAACCCCCCTTGCTCTCCTGCGTGCCCCTCGGAGGGCTGGGTCGATGAAGGTGCAGGCCCGACCTCCTGGTCTTGCAATGGGTGCGTTGGGGGGTGTCCTGCTGCGACTGGGGGAGTTGCGTCTTGGAGTGAGACGACTTGCTAGATTGCATGTCTTGGAGCTGACGTCTTGGAGCTGACGTCTTGGAGCTGACGTCTTGGAGAGTTTGGCACGCTGGCTGAGGTGGTGTGAGCCGGGATGCACTAGTGGATAGTCGGGTGAGGGTGGAAGAGGTAGAACGCAGTGAAGAAAACCAGCCTTTCCATCGTATCGTCGTGTATTCATTTCGGCAGTCGTTCAAGTTCCATCGTGTATGTGTGTAACCGATGTCTTTTGCTCGTCCAGCGCCTCGGGTCATGACCTGCCATCAAAGCGACAAATCTTGTAGTTGTTTAACCTTGACCTTTTCCACCACTCTCTTGTGAAAGATGAATGCAAAGTTCTCTGTCGCTAAAAATTCGCCAAGCTCTCCGGACAAACATGTGACGACAGCCTCAGAGTAAGCCGGTCCCATGATATGCCCGAGCGACTCTCTTGCACACGCCAAATAAACCTCTTGCATTCTTCTTGCACTGCGAATGGCATTTTCCCCCACCTCCTCGTAAATTGACTCGGCAGACTTCCACAACCCAAGCTCCAACAACACAACTCCAAGAGCGTACACATCGTGCACCCTGTTGAATTCGACTATGGGCGGACTTAGCCGCTCGGGGTGCTGGTACAAGTTCTTCTCAAGGTCATCCTCGAACATAAGTAGCGTTTCGCCCGCCTCGGGCCTGGAAAACTCAAAGTCAACTAGGTAAGGCTTGTTGTGCATGATGCGGCTGTTACGGCCGTGGAAGAATAGGATTGAGTGGCTGCGGATCGACTTGTGAACCCAGCCGTCTGCATGGAAGGCGCCGAGTGCCCTGGAAATTGTGAGCGCTATGTGAAAGCGTTGTGGGAGATGGATCGCGTCTTTGCCCTGCATGGAAATCTGTTGGCGTAGAGTGAGGGGTTCTTGATCAGATGCATCTGGAGGGTAGCCGAAATAGAAGGCAAAGCGAGAGTTACTGTCCTCATTGCGATAACCCTGGAAGGGTAAGGTGTGGAACTCGTGAGATCCGGCCTCATTTAGAAGTCGTGCTAATTGGCCAACTTGGTCCATAGCGGAGGGCACCTTGTTCGTTCCTGTAGTTTTGCTATTGGTTCCTTGATTGGAATCATCAGGAGAGCCAAAACCGTACGTGTTAGCTGATGTATAGCTTTTGTGTTCGACCCAACGCCTGTCATTTCGTCCGGCAACCACAACCTCTGAGGGCGGAGGGGTAGGAATTTGCTTGACATCGAGGAGCATCGCAAGAGCTGAAGGCAATTAGTAAGCTAAAGGTGCGTCTTCACCACAAGCCCTCAACATCAAAGTAGCTCACCGTCATCTGCCGTTGGGCCCGGATTCTCCGCAACTTGCCGGAGTCGAAGATGACTCAGTAATGGCGGCGCGCCGTCGCCAGTCGGTCCCGTCTCATTGACACTATGAGCAATGTCTCTAATGTCCTGGCGCGTCACCGTGATACTTGCCAAGAGTATCGGTTGGAAGAAGAGAATGTCCTGATTGCAACGGTGAAAATCAGCCACCACTTTTTGCAGTCGCCTGCGCTCGAGAAGGACCCAGTGCCAGGCCTCTTTGGTGAAGATTGGCTGCTTGAAAGCGCCTCTGAGGTATCCAAGGCACCCAGTGACTGAAGATGCTTGTTCTCGCGGACTCCCTAGATCTGAAGGACTCGGGACATCATCGAGCGCCAGCGGAAAGTCTTGAAACAGTTTGTGAGAGTCTTGCTGGTTGAGATTGTACATCTGATATTGGCCGTCTCGCATCATGGCAATGATCCGGTAATCTGAGAGATTTTCCCGAAATCCCGTCATTGTATCTCGTATTTCCATCAGGACTCCCTTCAGTCGCGTTAACGTGCGTTAAAATTGTACGAGATGGCGTCGTCAGAACGTACGGTATTCTGGCCATCACGTGCGAGCTCCTTGCCTCGGAGAGTAAATATGACATGATAGAATTGTCCTAGGAGGAGCAGCTCACGCCAGAGGTCGTGAAGAGTATCGTTTTGTTCAGCCTGGTAGTGCTGTGCTGATGATGCCAGTCGATAAACGCTCTTGGCGAGAAAGTAGACGTCTTTGTAGACGCCAACGACCAGGCCAGCAACATCCATGGCTACTGCTGCTTTTGCGTTCGAGAAGAAGTAAAAGACACTGACATCAATTCTTTTCAGTCTTGACTTGGGCTATAACCGCGGCCAAGGTATCCATTTCGGGTGCATATATTATCTTGCGGAGTCCCAGATTGCTGGGATCAAATCAGTATGTAACTCCTTTGGGGGCCAAATTACTGAAATAGCCCTGTGCCGTTGTCTTACGTCGTGATTGAGCTTTCTCCATATCCGAACATTAATAGCGCGTACAATTTTCTTATCCATGCGGTCATCTTTTAGGTATGTGACACCCAATTTCGTCAATTCCATGCCGCCTCGCGTACGAGGACACTCGGCAATCAGTTTCCGGGACAAGAATGCACTCATGGGCCGATTGACTTGCACATTGCTTTTGAAAATCTCTGCTGGAGGGATCCTTAGCCAATTACTGGCCATGTATGCCGGTAGTTATGTAAATTACCAAGTTGTCTGCGAATCCTCGACAGGGGTCCTATGGTGAGCTTTTCCAATTGTTTCTCTCGAGTCAGCGTCTCACATCACACCTAGCGGGAGTGGCAGGACCCTCTTAGTAATTTCTAAAGGTCACTGTGAAAGATCTCAGACGATATTCATTTCCGAATGATGAATATCAAGGATTTTCTACAGTTGTGGCGGCTTATGTAGGTAGTGGGACACTACCTTGCTTCGAGCTTCGTAAATATCATGGACCACTTACGATGCCCTGTCTCAACCGAAATGTACGGTCTTGCTATTGCACTTCTTCAAAAAATTTTCATCGTATTACCCGGACTCTTCTCGTCTCTGCGCAGTTCGTGCTACCGGGCGCCAGTTGGGGCTCGTAGATTCGCCCAAAAACCCAATAGGGCTTCAGTTAGGCCGCCACATGATACGTACCATGCTCGCTCATGTCCAAGTCCTGCAGGTCTCAAGCCGGGTTTATGCGTCCTTGGCACTCTGAATTCAGCTCTTTATCTGACATCTCCGTGGAATGCCGGCCGGTTTATCCACTGTGTACGTGGACAAGCCTCATCAAATGAGGCCCTAGCCGGCCATTGGTTCAGCGGAAATTGCTTGAGCGATAAATCGCTTAAATTCTTCGGAAGCCTTAGTTCAATGGCAGAAGTCATGATAAGTTATCCAGCCTATGCTGGTTGGAAGATGTGACCGATATCCCATCGCTCCACGCCGGCAGTTCATCATTCAGCCCCTCCTCGTCACCGCGAGGTGTGTTGCAGGATCCTGATCAATCTGCTTGACGGGCCAAGCACAGAGTCTCTCCTCACAGCCAAGCCCACTCACCTTCCAAATCCCTTCACCATGGTCATCATGGATGATGATAAGCCGTGGACCTTATTCCCCGACCTTCCAGAACAAATCGACATCGGCTACATCCAGAAATGTCGCCAGATTTACGAGCAACACGCCGAGAAGTACCCAAACGTAGATGACGACCCCTACAAGGCTCTGGAAAAGCGCATTCGCATATGCAGTCTCCTGCAGCACATGCGTGCCGAAGAGCCCATCCGAGCTTTGCTACGCTTAAGAGGAAACGACAAACCTGTCGATGCCGACTTGCCGCTTTCCGAAAACCACGCCCGTGAGTTCATCCGGAACGAAGAACAGTCTTCAAAATTCTGTACTCTACAGATGCGACTTTTTCGAAAGTTCAACCACGATGAGCAAGTCTGCTTCGAACGCAACGAACTGCCATTCAAGGAAATTCGACACCTTGGTGACGGTACCTACGCCAATGTTAAGGAAGTCCGCAACGTCCACGACGGGCGTTTATATGCATGTAAACGTCCAAAGGGCTCCAACAACAACCCCATGAAGAGAGAGCTACAGCACCTCAAGTCTTTGAAGCCACACCACCATCTGGTCTGTTTCAGGGGTTCGTTCATAGAGAGCGGCCAGGTTTGCATCCTCTTGTACCCCGCTGCCAATACGAACCTGGACCTCTACCTCCAGGAGACTGACGTTACGGCTCGGATGAAAAAGTCTCTGCGAAAGCTCTTTGGTTGTCTCAGCGCGGGCCTCGCCTTCCTCAACAAGAGTGGGATACGGCACAAGGACATCAAGCCGAAGAACATCTTGGTAGAAGACGACAACTTCCGCTTTACAGATTTCGGCAGCGCCTACAATTTCAGCAAGGCAGACAAGGGTTCAGCCACGTCCAACACCAGTCCAGGCGCCATCACTCTTTCGTACGCCGCTCCCGAGGCACACGTACGCGGAGGTACAAGAGACATCAAGACCGACCTCTTCTCTCTTGGATGCATCTTTGCCGAAGTGCTGGCATTTCTTTCCGGGATGCCTGTGCGAAGTCTTCGCCAATTGCTCGAATGCCCTGGGGGCTCAACCATGTACGGCAAAAATGTCCAAAAGCTTCATAAGTGGCTGCAAGAGCTTGAGGCTGGCCACCACGAGAAGCTCGATTTGCCGATCAAGTGGTGCAAGCAGATGACCCAAGAAGATCTGACCGATCGGCCGACAATCCACGACTTGATCAGTGGCATGATGCAGAGCCTTAGTAGTGAGAAGGAAATGGGTGTGTACTTTTGCAAGAAGTGCATCGAAGCGCACCCCACTTTGGCACCGCTTCATACGACCCTTGACGAAAATTGCAGCTTGTCCAAGACAACGGAGTGTTCAGAGACGCCCCAAAATGACTATGGCATCCCGTCCCTCAGCATTGCTGCCATGAAAGGAGACAAGGAAAGAGTCGGTCAGCTTCTTGAGAGCGGCGCCGACGTCGATACGACGGATCCAAACGAGGGTGCTACGGCTCTACACTACGCTTGCAGCCAAGGCAACCGCTCCATTGTCCACCTCTTGCTCCAAAAGCAGGCCAATCCTGACGAGGTAGATCCCTTCGTGGGATCCGCCCTCAGTTGGGCAGCGCAGGGAGGGAGAAAAGACATTGTTCAGCTATTGCTGGATCAGGGGGCAGATATCACGGTGTCGAGCGAGTTTGGCCGAACTGCGCTCCATCAAGCAGCGCAGAAAGGACACAAAGACGTGGTGGAGTTGCTGCTTGAGAATGGGGCTGCCATGACAAAGGACAGCCAAGGGAGAACGCCGCTGCATCAGGCAGCTCGCCACGGCCAACTCGAGGTTGTGAAGCTTCTGGTTGCCGGGAGAGTTGACATGATCGACCGAGACAGCAACGGATGCACTGCGGCCGAGCTGGCGGCAAGATGGGGTTACAAGGAGGTCGCCGGATATATTCAAGGTGTGATTGAAGCATCGCCTAACATTGGGAAACAGGCGTTGGCTGTTCGGCGAAAGTCCAAGTCTGGGAAGAAAGCCGTCAAGTTTAAGGAGGGCGATGAATTGACACGGACAGGGACGGTCTTGTAACGGTTAGGCATGAGTTCTTCCAGTAATGCAACTCATATCCTAGACCGAGTCACGACTCTGCGCTGGAGAGCAAAATGCGATAGATTTGAAGTATTAAGCAACACAGATGTATTGAGTGACTAAGAGAAGGCCTCGACCATTCATGCCAGTAAGATGAAGTCTTTAAAGCAATAAAGCCGATTCTCAACACCCGCCTCCAGATGATTCATCACGCCCTGGGATACATGACGATCTTGAGTGATTGCACCGGGACCGCTGCAACCCATTCTCGTCTTGTTGGCAGAGAGACTGGATCCCAACTGTTGACGCCCTCCTTTCCACCCTCCTCGTGATAATAAGATCCCTCAGCAGAACCAGGCATCTCAAGACGAAAGCTGCGAACAATCTGGGATACGGAAATGTAGAGCTCCAGGTAGGCAAAGCTAGACAAGATTAGCGACCAATGATGAATTTCCTTCAGGCGGACGGTGACTCACTGAGCCCCCATGCAAATATTTGCGCCGCGTGAAAAAGGGATATAGAAGTAATCTCGTTGAGCATCTTCACTAATATTCTGGCTGCCATTGGCTAACCATCGATATGGATCATAAAGCTCCGGTCTCGGAAAGGCGGTCTTGTCGTGCAGATACCATATGGGCGAAGAGGTGAGTACAGTCTGAGACCGACGGTTCGGTTAGTGAAGCTGTTCCAATTGAGAAGCGAAGGTTGTTACGAACCTCTTCTGGAATAAAGCTTCCATGGAGCTCGATACCCCCTTTTGGCACGATCCTGGGAAGCATCGCCGCGGCGGCTGCGGCCCATCGAATGCCCTCTTTAACGCACGCTTGCAAACGAGGAATGTTTTCCAGTGTCGACAGATCTGTACTGAAGCCAACAGCAGCCAAATCTAGATACAGTGCATTTTGGTAGGCTCTGTTATGAGAAAGTGCCCAAAGGATATGCGCCAGGGTGGCAGATGTGGTATCAGTTCCTGGACCCAAGTTCTCTTTTGCTTCAGAGAGAGCTGTCTCGGGTGGTAGGCCTGAATGAACCAACGTGCTGATCAAGTTGGGGAAGTTTATAATACCTTTATCGAAATCGGAGTCTTCTGAGAGTGTCTTGGACCACGTATCCCTGCACCACTATTGGAGGTTCATTGTTCAGCGTTATGATGCAAGTGTCAGCTAAAGGAAGGAACTCGCCTGCTGAAACTCGGAGAGACCTTGGCCATAAGAGGTCCTCAACCCAGTCGCCATGAATGCATAGGTCTCAAACTGCTCCCAAATTTGGGAAAATAAAGGGAAACTTGTGAGCTAATGTCGGGTGATAAAGTGAGTATGTACGTGATATAAGGCGGATGCGGGATGAATATCGACCTACCAGTGGCATCCAAGTGGCTTTCTCGTCATTCTTTGCGACCATGGCTAGCTTCTTCCCGTTCGACCAAGCATCGATTGCCTTGATTGACTGTCCGAACGAAAACTCGGCTATTTATCGTTAATTTGCATGATGAGTTGCCTGGGGGAGTGCCCATACAAATGATATCTGCTTCGAGAGCTCGACATGCCTCCATCAAATCGACTCGAGGCCCTAAGAATCGGACTTGATTAACAAATTTTTCAACATGAGACGAGATGAGTGGTTCGAGTCGCGAGACCTTGCTTCGGTTAAACAACTGGCCCATGATCCTCCTCCTCTTGGCATGTTGCTCTGGATCTCTACTCGTGTCAGCGAAAACCTCGAGTCAGTCAAAAGGGGACAAACGTCAGAGAAAATAGTGCAGGATGACCATCCTGTACAAATTCACCGTAGACTCTGGGATCTTTCTTGAACTTGCTCCCGACTTTGTGAACCCGTTCGTATGTTTCTCGCGAGTAAAATGAGATTTCATTTGGTCCAATGCGCACAAGGGGACCTTTGTCATGAGTAAATATTCGACACTCCAATACTACCATCACTCACCTAATTGTTCGTGCAGTTTGGGAAGATCGAGCGTCAGTGTCCCCCGGTATTCGCGCGGGAACGCCCATATCAATCTTGAGAAGGCGATGCCAACTCCGACGCTCGGAATCTTTGACAGGGGCGAGGTATGAATCTGAATCGCCGTCTAGAAAGTGGTTAGCTCAAATCTATTTGTCCCAGACCTGTAACTTGCGTAGATGATGCTCAGTGCAACGGCGCATGCTGCGAGGAGCAGGGCCGACTCTACTGAGGCGTCCACGATTACCATGTTGTCCAAATATTGTCAAATTCTAAACAGCTAGTGTTTGTCACTGAACTGAAAGATATTTCTAGATATTAAAAACATAAAATCACTGCATTGGCGAACACCATAGCTCAAGTACTAAACCGAAGATGAATTGTTTACTAATTCACGACGTTGCATGCACCCAAGAGCAAGTCAAGTGACAAGTGATCCTCGGCATCGCACATGATACCTGAGCTCCCATTCGTTACTCGGAAATTTTACGGAGTATTACTACTTTTCGTCTCGCATTCCTCGGCCATATCAGCCGTTCTTGGACTCCCCAGATTCATCGCACCATCGAATCGGCGATGACGTGCTTGGCTCCCACCCGTCGTTCGTATAACTGGATATTCCAGGCCTCTGATAGGGTGGTGAGCCATAATGAAACGGGATTTGAATAGGCCCTTTTCCAAAACTGGCTGCTCTTCCGTGCTGAGGACGGCGGAACTTTCCATTGGGGATCCAGACGACCAGATATCGATGGCGACATGTGGTGCCGGCGTTAAACCATATCCGCTTTATAATTGGCGGTTTTCTCAATTTTTAACATTTTTACTTGCCCTATTGTCCAACATATGCCAAAACGTCACCATCTCTCCTTCGTCACTATGGCTACAGCATTGGAAGCCAATACCAGTGACAAGGTAGACAGAAATGTCTCGGACGAACAAAACGTCGATGGGGACAGTTCGGATCAAGATAACACTGTTCTGGTAGGTCTTTCTTGCCATGATCCGCTTTCACAGACCAGAGTTGACACAAACCGATAGAAAAAGCTAGGATATAAACCGGTACCTTGATCACAGAAATGTCGGTGTCGAGGCATTAAGCTGATCCAGATAGGTCCTTCACCGTGGCTTCAACCAGTTCCATAACTTTGCGACCACCTTCGGTCAGTACTCAGAGTCAGACTTGCTTGCATACCCACCAGTCTCCTAACAGCGATACAGCGGCTCTTTACTTCATTGGCGGTGTTAGAGTCACTTTTTCCACTGGTATCGCGGCCGGCGGTAACCTTGCCTATTGGTATGTCCTCCTTCACCGCTTGGACCCCCGCTAAGTCTCTCCCTTTCAGGACGAGTTATATAACGACTTGTGTGTTCACCTTTATAACAGCTGCCGTCATTGCAGAGATATGCTCTTCCTTACCCTTGGCTGGATCCATCTATCTATGGGCAGCTGAGGCTGGCGGTCCTCGATATGGTCGTTTGTTCGGCTTCATCGTTGCGTGGTGGAGCACCACGGCCTGGACGACTTTCTGCGCGAGTATGCATCGGCAAGCAGGTTCCAAACGAGCACGGTATAGAGTTAACCATCCGTCAGGTAACACTCAGGCTGCCGTCAACTACATGCTCTCGGTGCGCATTCCAGCTTTGTTCCCCCTCAATTATCGATAAGTCAAGACCTTTCGCTAACTCCAGCCCTGGCCAGGATATTGTCGTCTTCAATACCGACTTTCCATCCGATGCAAGCGATGTCAAATTCCGCGCCGTGCAGTGGATCTGTACCGAAGTAATGCTTGCTTTAGCCGCCATCTGGAACCTTCTTCCCCGTACGCTTCCCTTAGCTTCAGGTATATCAGACGCATCTGACATTTAGAAGCTCGATACTTCAAGTGGATCTTCACTCTATCCAGCGGCATAGTCATTCTCGACTTTGTCCTGAACCTGATCTGGCTGCCCATTGCAACGAGCAAGACGCTTGGTTTCCGGTCCACCCACGACGCCTTCATGACAACTTACAACGGGACTGGAGCTCCTGCAGGTTGGAACTGGTGCCTCTCCTACCTGGCAACGGCCGGAATTCTGATCGGCTTTGACGCCTCGGGCCATGTCGCCGAGGAAACGAAGAATGCGTCAGTGGCTGCCGCGAGGGGTATCTTCTGGAGCACCGTGATTAGCGGACTCGGGGGCTTCGCCGCCGTGATTCTATTCTTGTTCTGCGTTGTAAGTCCCACCCGTCATAAATGGCCGCCCTCGCTCATCTTTCGTCGCCAGCCCGATGCAGAGACGCTATTCTCCTTTGGCGGTCCTCAACCTTTCGTGTCAGTTTACGCCGCCATACTCGGCGAGGGTGGTCACATCGTGATGAATGTTGTATGCGTTCTGGCGCTGTGGTTTGTAAGTCTTGTTCAGGTCTATCTCCAGAATTCTGCCGGAATTGACGCTATATAGAACACCGCCATTGCCGTCCTTGCTGCCTCTCGATTGGTCTTTGCCGTCGCTCGCGATGGAGTTCTCCCATGGTCTTCATGGGTCTCTCGCGTCGTCGCGGGCCAACCACGCAACGCCATTCTTGTGGTTTGGGGCGTCTCTGCAGTCATCACGTGCACCATTCTCCCTTCTGCTGTTGCTTTTACATCGCTAGTCTCGGCTGCGGGAGTACCTTCAGCGGCAGCTTATGGTTTGATTTGCCTCGCTCGCTTGTTCCTCACTCCGAAGAACTTCCCCAAACCGGCGTGGAGCCTGGGCCGACTGAGCAAGCCGTTCCAGGTCATTGCAGTGTTTTGGAACGGATGGGTTGTAGCGGTTCTGTACTCGCCATACGTGTTCCCCGTGAAAGGGGAATCGCTCAATTATGCGCCCGTTATCATGGCCGGTACCACTGTCTTGGCGCTATTGTCTTGGTGGTTTATTCCAGCAGAAAATTGGTTGCCGAGCCACAGAATCCAACAAACGCTGGATGCGGATACGAACACAACGGGCCAAAAAGGAGTCAAAGGAGATTCAACGGAAGAATAATATTAATTAGCTAGTTACCTTGAGCATGGGCTTTGGCAAGGATTGGACCTACTATGTACGTAGAGCCGTATACTCCTATCAATTGTCTGATTACTCAGGTGGTATTTAGGATAAGCATAAGTCGCATATTAAAATTATCAGTTAGGTAAGATGAACTCATTATTTTGGAACTACGACCACTCAGAACTGTTTTCCGATATGAGTAACCGGGCATGCATCCGCTGCTTCGTGTCAATGAAATGGTTGTCATATTGTCAGAGAGATAGTTGAATTTAATTTAACTAATACGTATTTATACTTAAACCTTTAACCAGGCAAAGATAGCCATCTATTTGTTCATGAAGGAAATTATTCTACATGTTTAACTTCTTCCGGGCTTCCCCTTTTCCTTATCCCTCTCACCACGGTGTTCTGAAGTTCTCATCTCGGAGTTGCTGTAGGGTAAGTGGTTTCACCATCACGTGCACCAGCGCATCCCTGAGGAGATCACATAGGGAGCTCTGAGACGAATCAAAATGTGGCAAGAATACGACTGCAGCTCGCATAGATCGTGAAATACTGGCAAGAGTTCACAAATACACGTAATCCCTTTGTAATAGAGGGCAAGGAACGAATAGATGTTTGCGCTACCCGCCTTTGGTCGATCTAGACAAGCCTCATCCCAAGCACGTGACCTCGTAAAACCTTCGTGTCAAACTACCGCGAGGGAGATCAGCAGCGCCAGTTCAAAGTGAGTCAAAGCAGCCTCAGTCTCCCTTCCAAACGCGCATCCCACAAAGCAAAGTAACCCAAGTGCGTCGGCAAAGAATGCCACCTCACCCGCGGTGTCACCGGTGACCCCCCCTTTGCTCCCCAACAACCACCGCCGATGAGCCCCAAGGCTAAAGACGACTCCACTGCGTCTTCCAGCTCCGGCTCGAGCTCCCCCGATGAGAAGGCCGGCGCCGTGGCCGTGGTGCCGAGGCCGGCTGGCCGGAGGGTCCACTGCAAGTCGCGTCTGGGATGCTTCAGCTGCAAGAGGCGACGCGTCAAGTGCGACGAGCGGAGGCCCGCGTGTGCACCGTGTTCGCGACTTGCCTTGCGGTGCGAATATCCCGTTCCGGCTCGGGCCGGCTTGGAGCCTCGCGAGACGACGGAGGCTCCGAGGCCCCAGCTGAGCAGCCTGGCGCTGGAGGACCTGAGGTTTCACTTTCAGTTTCTCACTGTTGCCTTTCCGAGTCTTCCACTGAGGGGTGCCGCTGTGTGGTCGCAGTGCGCCGCCCTAACTCATTCTGTGAGTGGACTTATATAGACCTGCTAAGGAAGTGTACTTATGCTCGATTAGTTTGACTTTTTAGCACACGCGGCTCTGGGTCTGGGTGCTTCTCACCTGTCGCAGAACGGAGCAGGCAACTACAACGCCCAAGCTCTCCAACACCGCGTCACGGCCATTCGTCTCATAAACGAGCAGCTGTCAGAACCGGAGAACAAGACGCTGGAGCAGGCAGATGCTCTCTACGCCGCGTTGATCTGCATCGTCGCCCAGTCGAGTCTCATGCCCCACGGCATGACCGAATACCTTGTCATGACGAGGGGAGCCAATCTCGTAGCCCGATCAGTCATTCCCGACTACACCAAGTCCATCTTCCGAGACTTTTCGAGTGAGGGACACCTCGAGAGTTTGGGTAGAATGATTGAAGATCAGCCACGGGATGCCACCATGATTGAAGGCTTTCGCCAGTCCGTGCTGGCGCTGGAGCCGCTTTGTAAAAGAGAACACGAGCGGAAGTACGCCGAGACCATGGTTAAAACCATCAGTACTGTTCCCACCTCGTCATTTTTAGGTGAGCAGTCCAGACCGCGCAAGCTCCGATCCCTGCTAACCTACCCTTATCACAGCTTGGCAACAGTTTGTCCTGCTATTCATGATGCCGAGCATGATGAGCAACGAAGAGTTCCAGGCCTTTATTGACCCGGAAAACCACGTGTGCCAGCTGCTCATTGTCCACCAGTTCATGCTCGATTATGTGCTTGGACGGTGCTTTATTGCGCCAGGGGACGAGCCTAAGTGCGCCGGCCGCAAAGACATGGTGATTTTCTGGGCGCGCTATGTCATCAAGGAACTGCCCGACAATTATAAGCAGTATACGACTTGGTTGGGGTGGTTTTGCGACGTCCTCAGCCAGCAGGACGCTAGATATCTGTTGAGTCCTTAGACATTACGTCTTAGCGTGAGGTAGCTAGGCGATTGCGATCTTCAGCGTGAGCGACGCCAGAGCCGCGCCTCCATTTTCAGTACGATCTCGTCAAAGGAAATGACGAGAGTCAAACTCGCGCATTTCCAAGGTTCGTCTTGTTCTTGGCTCGTCTCCGTTGGAGATGCCGACGAGATACAAGTCTCGAACTACGGGACGACGCTCCCCTACTTGGTCCATGCAAGTATTCTTCGAGGTCGTTGGCGGTGATATCGACTTGTTTGGACCTGAAGAAAGCCTGGAAAGAACTGTGTGAGGCTTTGCTGGTACAGGTGAGGGGAGGTTGCGAATGTTGTCTAGGCTGAGTGGTTTGGCAACTTGATTAACAATGACTTCGGGGCATTTATGCAGAGCGGATATGTTGCATGGATAAAAGCTGCACAATAGGGCGGTTGGGATCCAGTTGGTAAATGGTAACGTCATTGCCGACTGTTGACGACATTGACACTCACTGGCGGGGTAAGGAGAGGGTAAGGCGGAGGTTATATTTATCCGGGTTCCTAGAGGTATATATTCATTATTCTAGACATATCCAAGTAAACCCAATCTGAAACGTTCCCTTGTCTTTGTTTGTCTTATTTACCACTTCCAGTATCCTTCGTTCTACGGAGAAAATGGCCGACCGGACCGGCCGCCGATGCGAATTGCTTAGGCCGGTCTCGTCTTATCGGCCGATTTAGCGGGGAAAGGGTCCGAAGGGACCGACACTATGCGTACGGATCTGAGTCACTTTGGCTTCGCTCATCCATCACAACATTGCATTTCAAGACGACGTTTTGCACCCGACTCCCAAATAGCGACTCAGGCTACCACATTTGCTTCTCAGACATATCGCCCACCCCGAAATGGAACAACCCGTTGGTGCCCTCATCGACGCAACCTCCTCGTTGAGGCCGTCCCGCATTTCCCTCCACGGAAAATACGTCTCTCTCGTTCCCCTCAAGCCCGAGCACGCAGCCGCAAGCTTCAAGCACCTCGGAGGATCCGAAAACGGCCACCGATGGACCTACATGTTTGGCGGCCCCTACGAAACCATGGAAGAATGGAAGACGGCCGAGGAGGCGCGTAGCCTCACCGACGATCCCTTGTTCTTCACCGTCCTGTCCGGCCTAGAATCCGACCCGGCCTCGGAGCCTGTCGGGGAGATGGCGTACATGAACATTGTGCCTGATCACAAAAGGATCGAAATCGGGTCTGTTATTCTCGGCGAGGTCTTGAAGCAGACTCGCGCTGCGACTGAGGCTTTTTATCTGCTTCTCAAGCACGCGTTTGACGAGCTCAACTATTTCCGGGTCGAGTGGAAGGCCAACCATTTGAACAAGCCAAGTCTTTCGGCGGCGGAGAGGCTAGGTTTCTCGTTTGAGGGCATTTTCAAGTAGGTTGACCAACTTCACCCTTGGTGATAATGGTACAACGCTGACAGTTCAGAAAACACATGATCATCAAGGGCCGGCGCAGAGACACCGCTTGGTTCGCCATTAGCGACGAGGAGTGGCCGAGAGTGAAGCAGGCGTTGGAGGAGTGGTTGAGCGAAGGCAATTTTGATGACGAGGGGAAGCAGCTCAAGAGTTTGAAGGAAGTGAGGGATTCTTTGTGAGTCCGGAGTTGGACTCTGGTCTCCTGGGCTTGGCGGTCGGCAGGCGACCGGGAGAGCACAAAGTATATACGTATTGAGTAAGAAGTAAACGGGGGAATAGATGCCGAGTATTGCTACTTGGGTTCTTTGTTTTTCATGCATGCTACTGTATATCAATCCCCAATCAGTCAATTATAAGTTACAAGCGCAATCCTCCATCCGGAATCGTTCCGCCACTTGCTCCTTGATGCAGATCATCCTTTCTCGGATGAATACGATTATTTAACTACTAAGTTGCTCTCACATTCTCTTACCCCTGCAGCTTGCTCTATCACCCTCCAATTTAAGAATGTTTCGACTCCCCCTCGTTTCATCTACAACGCCCAAATGTCTCACACCAGGAAGATTTACAGCAAGACTCGTTTGATGAAACGACCATGGTCAAAACATAATTGCTTGCGTGTGGGGATTGGCCCGATAAAGTAGGATCCGACAGCCGATCTTGCATCTCGACAAGCATCACCTCATCCGTCTCGGACTATCGTTTCCAAGTCTTACTTTCCCACTTTGATTAAGAGTGAGTATTTCTCGGGTGTTCGATCACACTGTAACTTGTTTTTTTTCTTATAAACTGGATCGTCGTAAGTTTGCCAACCATCAAAAAGGTTCTCTAGAAACTCTTGACCTTTACACCAGACGCCTTAAACCTTTCCAACCAACACCCAATCTCACCTTCAACATGCAAACCACTTCCACACTCACCTTACTCCATCTTGGGCTTCTCTCGGCTGTCCATGGTGCTTGCATTGGCCCCGACGTCAATGCAGCCACTGTTCAGCTAATTGAGAGCTTCGAGGGCTGGCGCTCCGATGTTTGTAAGTCATTGTCTTTCTCGTTTTCGTTCCTTGCTGACCACATGAAGACACCGATCCAACCGGCAATCCAACTGTAGGCTACGGACACATGTGCACCGAAGCAAACTGTGCCGAAGTGCCGTACTCGATTCCTCTCTCGAAAGCTGATGGGCAGTCCCTTTTGAGGTCTGACTTGACCGTAAGAACACCCAAGCATGCTTCATCTATCTAAAACTAACGTTACGAAGACTGCCCAACAATGCATCACACTGGATACCACGTCCGAAGTCGTCCTCAACGCGAATCAGTACGGCGCCCTCGTCAGTTGGGCATTCAACGTGGGCTGTGGTGCCGCGGGAGAGTCGACGCTCATCAGTCGCCTCAACAATAACGAGGACCCCAACTCGGTGGCAAGTGAGGAGTTGCCAAAGTGGAACAAAGGAAACGGAGAAGTTATCGACGGCTTGACTCGACGTCGTGCTGTCGAGGTTGATCTGTTTACGACGAGCAGTGAAGAAGCAGCCCTTCCTGTCGGGTGTTGAGGGATGTTACATGTATTACATAAATACACACTATGTATCTTCCCCGATAGCAACATTTTTATATACACCTAAGTATACAACTCCCCATATCCATTGCCATCTCCCCTCTTCGCATCCACAATCCTCGCGTTCGTATAAGGATACCCGTAGCCCAAGAAGTTGCCCTCCAGCACCGGCGCCGCCATCTTCTTCCAAACACCCTGGATCCTCTCCGCGCTGACCAGAAACTCCTCCCGCACTTGCTTGTACTTCTTGGCCGTAATCTTGCCATCCCTCTTGACAAACTCTCCATTGACCGTCACGTGAAGCACATCGCCCACACTCGCGTGCAGAATCACCGCAGCAATCGGATCAACCCACCCCAACAAAGCCGGCGACTCGCGCGCATTCCACACCACCAAATCAGCCTTTGCGCCCTCCTGAATCACGCCCAGATCTGGCCTCCGCAGCGCCAACCCGCCCTTCCTCGTCGCCAGCGTAAACGCCTGCACGACGCTCATGGGGCTGTTGCGCGGAATCTCCCACTCGGACACCTTTTCGTCAAAGAAGTGGTAGCGCGCCGACTGCAGCCAGATGCGCGCCTGGGTGAGTATGTCGGTCGAGTAGGTAAAGTGCGTGTCGACGCCAAGGGCGGCTTGGTCCTGGGTTATGTACGAGTGCGGGTGCGTGTGGCCGTAGTGCATCTCTGACTCGGGAGTGATGGAGAGGTACTGGTCCGTCGAGCGGAGGAGGGTGGCTCCGCGGGCCGTGAGGAAGCTGGCGTGCGAGAATACGACGGGGACGCTCGTGTTGAGGACGTCAAAAGGGAGGAGGTCCTCAGGGAGGTTGGTGGTCCCCCAGGGGCCGGCGAGGGAGTGAGTTGTGAGGGCCGAGACGTTGAACTCTTTCACGAGAGCAGCGATTTGCTTGGCTTCGGCGCCGGGATCAGGACCCCAGGAGTCGTAGGCGATGGCGAGTTCCGTGTTGGTCCCGTCGAGGATGGACGACTTGGCAATCTCTCGGAAGTTGGGAATCTGCTCGACAACGGTGTAGTTGAGAGTAGGGATGTCGTGGAAAGCATAGGCCCAGATGACTCGACAGCCACTGGCAATGGACGCATTCAGTCCCGCGTAGGCCGTGTCATTAGACCACGTGTGATGCGCATGATCCAGCGTGGTAGTAACACCCGCATTCATGGCCTCGTACAACCCCGCCAGCTGACCAAGATAGATGTCCTCGGGCTTGAAGTACGCAGCAGCAGCGTACTCCCCATAGCGGCCAAAGTACTCGGCCAGCGTCGTGTTGGACCCGATGGTCTTGAAGGCCGTCTGCCATCCATGACGGTGCGTGTCGATGAAGCCGGGCGTGACGATCTGGCCCGAGACGTCGACAATCTCGACCTTGCTGGGGAGGTTGCTCGGCCTGGGGTCGGAGCTGACCGACTTGATGCGGTCGCCCACGACGAGGATGGAGCCGTTGCGGATGACGGTGGGAAGCTCCGTCTTGCTGTCCCACGCGACGATTGTGCCCCCGGAGAATAGTTTGGAGCTGGTTGCACAGCTTCCCAGCCACGCAAACGCCACCAGGCTGACCACGTTGAGCATCTGTACCATTGTGTAACCTTGTATCCGAAATACGCGTTGAATCCAACGAACTAGCGCCACCAACGGTCACCGTCTCCCCTCTTATACGTTGCTATTACCCCTCCTGCAGGCAATATATATTACGAGACCTTAACCGTCCTGCAGCTCCCCGTCAGCCAACCACCGCAAAAACGGCCCATCTCACCGTCTCACGTCACTCGTCATGCGGACATCATTCACCATTCGGACCAAACCGGGCAAAGGAAGCAAGAAATCTCTTCGTCCCAACGCACTGATCTCCTCAAAGCTACAGACATCGCAATTGCCGAACCCTCCGCAGACCCATGACGTCGTTTGGTAAGCATGTGGTAAGCTCTTGGCGCTGCAGATTTACGAGGAATCCCACGATTGCGGGGTGAGGGGAGTGGTGAAAGGTGACGGAAATACGGGTGGTAGTGGCCGATTCTGGTCGAGATTGACTCCAGTCTACGTGTTGCAAAGGTTCACATATAGGCGAGTTACTGGGTTTGGGTTGTAAATTGTGGTGGTATTGCATCATTGAACTGTGTAAAGCAAGTTCCGAGGCCGATAGTCTTCCCTAAGTTCCCTTCAAAAGCCGCTCCAATCATGTCTGTGTCAACTCATCCCGAAGTTTCTTTTTTTTTTTCCCTTCCTTTCAGATATTCATTTTCGTTCTTCGTTGGTTTCATATGTCGTCGGATTCATCACTGTCCCAAGGCCCGTTCTCGTCTTCTATATCGTCAACATTGAGTCCGGAATCTCATGCCGCCTGCTGCCAACCAATCTTGGCCCCGTGGCTCCCGTACATTCCGGGCTCGAATGGGGGCTGGCTTTCTCCTTTTTCCATGGCCGGCCACATTTCATATTGAATACTGTCGATGAAAGGGCCATCAGCGACCCTCGCGTAGAGATGATGGCAATAATAGTCAACAATCTCCACGGTGGCGAGACGGCCGGGTAGCATCTTCCAGAAAGTCTTGCAGGGAGCGTCCTCCTCGGGGAACCGAGTCATCAGGAATGGCAACCCGACGCGCAAGCATTCAAGCACCTCCAACTTTGCCAGACAGTCGAAGTGCTTCGCGGGCTCGAAATCAGGCATCGTATTGCTAATTTTCCGGCCAATGTCAAGAAAAGTAAGCGTCTTGCCGACAAGACGGGAGCCCCTGATTCCAGCTACGGATGCGATGCTTGAGGGCGTGCTGATATATCTGACCTGGAAAACTTGCGAACTCCTTCACAGTAAGATGGGTGAGAGGTAGTAGGGCACAGGCATCGGCGACGAAGTCTTCTCGCCCGCAACTCGTGTTCATAGTTAGGTGCTTCAGCCGCAGCTTGCCAAACGCCTCGTGGAATCGAGGGTTGTTGCCGTTGTCCATGTCGCTCAAGAACATGGACACGTTGGGTGCAAGGAGAATTCCGCGAGGATCGAGCGTGTAGGTCGACCTATAATGTTCCCGAAAATAGTCGTGTAGCATACCTATAAAGGTAAACCGCACAGACTAGAGCCCTCGCAGGGCGATAGGCGAGAAATAGGCATCTTTGAAGGCTCTCTAAAGGGCTGAGTTGAGCGTTTCATAATACACGTTTGAGGATCCAACGTTGGGAATGACCCGACTTGTTCTCGAATTAGGGTATTGGCACTCCATGGTGCTGGGGATTTGGGAGTAGGCCACTGGTCGAAGCTCTGGCATCAAGAGAAGGATAGCAGCGAAAGCTCTTTCGCGTGTCTTGCACGTAGCCTCTAAGCCGCTACTTCTGTCAGGCCGACGTGCTGCGCCACGGCACGAGCGTGGTCCGACTCGGCCACGCCGGCGGCACTTTTGCACGAAGAGAGCTTCAGCGGCGCTTGTGTCCTCTGTGGGGGCAATGGAATGTCTTATAGTCTCAGAGAAGTTGAAGACTCCTAACGGAAAAGGGGAATCGAAGTGTTGAACGCGATGGCGGAGATGCGAGCGCTCGAGCAGGCTTCGAAGATATGGCGGTCCATAGCGTAACATGTTTCAAAAGTCTTTGGAATTGCGATTTTCACTAAGCTGATCCCCAGGGGCCTAGGTCGTAAATTCGCCTAATGTAATTAATGTGCATGATAAGCAGAACGTCGCATCCAAGCGTGCGTCGCACTTTTCCCTCTTACATCTAAAATTTTACTTCACCAATCAAATTTCAACCACTAAGCATATCACAATCAAATACTAAGGCAAAAACCCTTCTTGCCCTTCAAGCCCTTCAAAATAACCCAAAACTAAGTGTCCGACGCGCTGCAAGCATCTATGAGGTCAATGAGCATAGGCTACATCGCCGGCGGAATGGGATTCAATCTCGATGCGATTATATCACGCCATCGCGTCGACTATCTGATCTAGAGGAACAGATCATTGTTCAGTTCGTTCTCGACCTAGATTCGCGAGGATTTCCTCCGCGACTGCGTGGTGTTGAAAAATGGCCAATCGACTGCTTGCCGACCGCGATGCATCACCTGTCGGCAAGCGCTGGGCTTCCAACTTCATCAGGCGATAACCAGATCTTAAGACGCGTTTTTTCCGCAGATATGACTATTAGAGAGCTAAATGTAAAGATCTAACTATTATTTGCAATTAGTTTAGGCTTATAGAGAATATAATTGTGAAATATAGTATTAACCTAGCAGATATTTATAATTTTAATGAGACCGGCTTTATGATGGGCCTGATTGCGAGTGGAATGGTTATTATAGGCGCAGAAAGGCATAGAAAAGCAAAATCAGTGCAGCCTGGAAACCGGGAATGGGTTACAGTCATCCAGGCTATTAACGCGGAAGGCTGGGCGATCGCGCCGTTCGTTGTGGTTGTGGGCCAATATTACCTTACCAGCTGGTACTAAGAGAGCGACCTCCCCGGCGATTAGGCTATTTCAATGACTCAAAATGGCTAGACCGACAACGAGACAGGTCTTAAGTGGCTCAAGCACTTTGATTAGCACACTAAGGCCCGCTTAACTGGTCGCTATCGTCTCCTGATCCTCGATAGGCACGAAAATCACCGCTCGATCGACTTTAAGAAATATTGCGAAGATAACTACATCATCACGTTATATATGCTGCCTCATTTGTCTCATCTACTTCAGCCTCTTAATGTCAGGTGTTTTAGGCCTCTTAAAAAAGCATACGGTTAAGAAATCAAGCAGTTGATCAGATGCTCGATAACTCACGTTTCCAAGGCCGACTTCCTTCCGGCCTTTTATGCCGCCCACCAAGCCGCTATGACGGAAAGCAATATCAGGGGAGGGTTCAGAGGCGCTGGGCTTTCCCCTTTAGACCCAGAAAGTGTCATATCGAAGCTTGATATGCAGCTACAAACTCCAACACCCGTCGAGGAGTAGGCCAGTCTCCCTGACCCTTGGGTCTCGAAGACCCCAAAGACGGCCCTTGAGGCCAACTCGCAGTCTGAATACCTTAAAAGACGAATCAAAAGGCATTTGTAAGGAGGTCGCGCGACGGTCAGGCAGCGAGGCTGCCCTGAGCCCTCGTGGACCTATTGGCCTTATATACTGATGTGCGGTGCAGTTATCTCACTAAGTGAGATAACTGGTTGATCTTTTTGGCCGTACGGCTGAGAGGTCTATTGTTAGGTTGGTTACACCGCGCCATCCCTTTACAATTGTTATCTCACTTAGTGGGTCTACTGGCTGCGGAGGGGTCGCCGAGAGGTCGTGGGTTCGATCCCCAGGCCTGAGGCCTCTGTGACCGCGTTAGGCTTTCGTTGGGCTCACAAGGGGCGACGTCTAGAGGGATACTGTCACGGCCTGGGCCGCGACCCCGTGGGGACTAGGCGGTCAACCACGGCAGAACCCCTGCAGACCCACTTTCGTTCACCAATGAGCCTTACCCTAGATATGCATGTCGAACGCCGTCTGTTCGACTCCGTTCGACCATGCATGTCGAACCAAGTCGGTTCGACTCGAGTCGATTCCCTTCGACTCGAGTATACAGCTAGTATTTAAACCACAGCCATTACTATAGGAAGTAGCCCCCGAGCCACTTCAGCTTTCAATAACACTGCTTTACCTCAATCACCTCCGCCCTCAAACCTCCTGTGATTGATACATCAAGCGACGTAACACTCTCTTGCTTAGAACAACCGTAACGCCCTATTCTATCTGCCAACATAAACCAGGCCCTCCTGATTTATCCCTTGGGAATGATCCGGACCGTTACACGTTGAAAGCTCTTGTTCAGACGAATACCGCGTTACTCTGAGCAATATCGAACGCAGCAATGGCTACCCAGCAGCGAAATAACACTCCGCCTGAGGATCGACCTCCTACTGATGCCGAAATGGACAACGTCAGCACGATGTCTGACGAAGACTGCGAAAAGCTTCGATAACGCATGCGCGACATGGGCAGTCACCATGAAGGTGAAGTCCGCGTCCTACGCCTCGAGATTACGGCCCTACGCACTGAGATCGACCGTATCTTGAACCTCCAACAGGAACAACAAAACATGCAACGCAATCAGTACGATAACCTCAACACCCTCGCTACTGCAGCATCCACTGGCCGAGACCCCGGAGAAGTTCTTAAGCCATCCGCGCCCGAGAAATTCAATAGCAACGCCCGCAAGCTTTAGATGTTTATCACCAGCACTAAGGTTTTCTTTTCCTACTACCCAATGCAATTCCGCAACAAAGCCTCTAAGGTTCACTACACCGTGGGACAACTCACTGGCAATGCAGCCGAGTGGATTGAACCCGTTATACGTAACTACAACAAGCACGCGGATACGGAAAGAGCAGCCCAAACTCGCTACATCTACGGAAGCTTCAACCAATTCGAACGCGAACTCCGATAAGCCTTTAGAACCATTGATGAAAAGTCTAAGGCTGAGGATCAGATCAAACGACTCAAGCAGACAGGATCCGCCTCTGACTATAGAACACTCTTCACTCAGCTCGCAATCAAACTACCCTGGGATCAGGATGTCCTCATGTCATTCTTCTTCGACGGACTCAAACAATCAGTCCAGGAAGAACTCTACAAGACCGACCGACCCAGCACTCTTGTCGACTATATCGCCCAGGCAGTCAGGATTGACGACAGACAATATTCTTGGCGACGCAAGATTCGCCCGAACGCCAACAACGGCAATCGCAATCAACAACCGCGAAATGCCCCAAACCAAGGAGTGAAAATCCAGCAGCCGAGCACTGCATCGGGAACGCACAGCGGACCGATGGAGCTTGGCGCCACACAAAAGGACTTCTCACAATACACTTGCTGGAACTGCGGAAAGAAAGGACACACTGAACGCAAGTGCCGCAACCCAGTCAAGACCAACAGGAAGTTCAAGCCTGTCCCAGAGGGAAGGACCCTCGGAGCAGCCTCTATTCGACAGAGCACCCCGCAGCAAGCCGAGCCTCAGCAGACCGATCACGCATCGTACCACTGGACGGCATGCTATAACGACAACTGCCTCATCCACAAAGACGGCAAAGACAACGGCTACTACCCCAGAGAGCCAAGGAACAAAACAGTCGCGATGGCACGCAAGGGATACGACAACACCGGAGTAACTCCAGGACGAGTGCTTCTCGGAAATAACGCCCTTTATAAGGATCAGCACGAGGCGCAAACCTGCGACCTGCCTACACAAGACCAGATCCGCGCCCAACACGCCTCACGACACGATACTGTCACATACCTCACTTGGAGACCAGTCCCGGAAGGACCCTCCATGCCCGCAACCGCTAGCGGCAAGACGCTCGCCATGACCAGGACCGGTATCGCAAGCCCGGCCGGCAGCGACATAGTCTATGACGACGAACGCAAACGCTACGTCAAGGCTCATAGCCACTCGACGAACCCACGCCAACGCTACGATCCACACAGGATCAGCGAACAAGACGAAGCACTCATCCAGAGGGTCAGGAAGAGGGAGATTGTGAAAGACCTCGAAGACGAACCACAACCCTACCTTACACCCTATGAGGCCAGACGAGCCCACGAGCTCCGACTGAGAGTCAAGCCTGAAGACGTCTATCCAGCTACGTCCGAAGAAGACGATCAGAGCAGCAACGAAATCCTGCCTGATGAATGGGACGAGCAAGACGAAGACAACGCCTCGGAATACGTGAACTACCCATCGCAACTACGCCGACAAGATGTCGAGGCCACAGAGTTCTACGTCACCGGAATCCCGCAAGAAGAAGCGTACAGAGCACGAAGGAACCCCACGCACGAAGACGATGCGGCTGAACTCAAGCCCACGCACTACCGACACAAGCAACTATCATGGGTTTCCTGCCACGAGAACGACTGCACAACGCACCTGAACGACAAGGTACTCAACAACTGCTACCCGACACGACGGAACTCACCCGTCATGGTATGCTACCAAGCCCACGAGCTCGCAGATCGATACGCTACGAAAGACGAACGCTACGAACACCAGTATACGCTACAGAAACGAACAAACCTGTACCCTCGAAAATGCATGAGCGGTAACAGATCCATTACGCACTGCCAGAATGAAGAATGCCAAACGCACCTGCGACAGAAGGTCCGCAGCTGGCACTATGAGGCTACGAGGAAACAACGCAGACACTCGAAGTCACAAGCAAAAAACGACCAGCGCCGCCTGTAGAAGAGCCACAGGATCGGCGAGAGCTAGGAGGAATTGCAGAACCTCCCAGAAGAGCTCTAGGTGCTACGCAGAGCCCAGGTGTACAGCAACGACGAAGAATGCTACTGCAAGTACGGATCAAGGGCATATGGTTTACCGCTTTGGTAGACAGCGGACTGAGATGAACGGGATTGACCCTCGCATTGTCAATCGATTCCAGCTACCATGGAAGGAAAAGGACGAACCCTACGATATCTACGATGTGGAAGGGAAACCATTCCATTACGACGATAGAGCTATAACCCGAGAGGTTGATCACCTCAAGGTATTCATTGAAGAAAGGAACCAAGGTGTGAACTTTGACATTGTACCACTCCAAGGATACGACCTACTCCTAGGTTACCCATGGCTTTACCGTTATGACCCCCTTATCAGCTGGCGTACTGGCCAGGTGCAAACTTTTCGAAGTGATGCAGCCAGCGATGTTGATAACGATTCCACTACAGATCCAGACGACATGGATAACACGAGATCTCAACTTCCTATTGATGAGAGCGAAGGAAGCCGGACGAGCCAATACGACGACACTCGCTAACCTACGGATGCAATGACGCCTCCAAAAGGAACCAGACACCGACACAAGAAGGGCCAAGCATAACAAACGCGACGACAGCTCGCATCTCTCAGACAACAACTCACACGACTCAATAAGGACCTTAAGCAACAGATGGAACCCTCAGCCGATAGATTACGGAACATCCCAGCGCAATACCGAATCTACGAGAAACTGTTTGCTGAAGAACCGGAAATAGGTCTGCCAGCACACTCAGAATGGGACCATGAAATATGGCTTAAGGACGGAACCTCGACCAAGTTCCACAAGATTTATAACCTCAATAAAGCACAATTGCATAAGCTCAAGACCTACCTTATCGATATATTAAGGAAAGGATATATTAGGACATCGAAATCCTCTGCAGGCTATCCAGTCATGTTCGTTCCCAAAAAGAACGGAAAACTCCGACTTGTTGTGGACTACCGTACGCTCAACGACGCGACCATCAAGGATCGCATGCCTCTGCCTTTGATCAGTGAACTGAAGGACCGACTCCACGGGATGAAGTACTTCACCGCACTCGATCTGAAAGGAGCCTACAACCTGATCCGCATTAAGCCCGGACACGAATGGAAAACCGCCTTCAGAACGAAATACGGACTATTCGAATACCTTGTTATGCCCTTTGGACTCACTAATGCGCCAGCCACGTTCTAACGCATGATCAACCATGTTTTACGTGAGCACCTTAACGTATTTGTGGTATACTACCTCGACAATATCCTTATCTTCTCTGAAACAGAACAAGAACACATGGAATACGTCCATACGGTACTGCAAGCTCTACAGAACGCAAACCTGCTAGTTGAACCAGAGAAAAGTCATTTCTACGCCTCAGAAGTTGAATTTTTGGGACACATTATCTCGCACAATGAGATCCGAATGGACCCAAAGAAGGTTCAGGCAGTCAAGGACTGGCCTATGCCCACGACAGTCAAGGAAGTACAAGCATTCCTCGGATTTGCAAACTACTACCGACGATTTCTCAGGAACTTCAGCAAAACCGCTACACCTCTCTCAGCACTCACACGCAAGGACCAACGATTCGAATGGCTACCCGACAGTCAGAACGCCTTCGACCAGATCAAGGATCTTATCCTCAGCGAACCCGTACTCAAGATGTTTACCCCGAACGCCCGATCGAACTCGAAACGGACTCCTCGGACTTTGCTCTCGGAGCCCAAATCGGACAACGCGATGACGAAGGACTTTTACATCCTATCGCCTTCTACTCCTACAAAATGCACGGAGCAGAACTCAACTACCCGATTTACGATAAAGAATTCCTCGCGATCGTTAACTCCTTCAAGGAATTTCGACACTACCTTCTAGGAAGCAAACACCAGGTCACCGTCTACACAGACCACAAGAACATCTCGCATTTCGCTACAACGCAAGAACTGAGCGGACGACAACTCCGATACGCCGAATACCTATCCGAATTCGACTACATCATCAAGCACAAGAAAGGCACGGAAAACGGCAGAGCTGATGCTATCAGCCGACGCCCAGACTTCGACACAGGCAAGACGAAGGCCCATGAGCAACTCTTGCACCGCACGCCCGAAGGCCACTTGCAGCAAAAGTACCTCGGAACCACACGAAAACACATGCCGCAAGCACACAAGAAATTTGCGAACACCCAAGCATACGAGATGAGCCAAACCACTGGGAACCCGATCCCAGGGCAATCCTCATCGCCTACGCAAACACACACAGTGGAACAGGGCAATCCACTTCTGCAGCAGATCCTAGAACACAATCAGCAGGATCCCGCTTTCAAGGAAACAGACAAATAGCACATACCAGAGCAGCTACGCGAACAGCTCATACGCGAGATCCATGAATATCCGCTTTATAGACACTAAGGAATCAATAAAACCCTCAAACGCGTCCAAACGACATACACATTTCCAGAGTCAAGGCAACAGTGAGACAGGTTCTCAAGCAATGCCTCCTTTGCGAACAAACCAAGGCTCGACGCCACAAACCATACGGACATCTGCAACCCCTACCAGTCGCAGCACGACCATAGGACTCGATCACAATGGATTTTATCACCAAACTACCCCTTTCGTTAGACCCTGCTACCGGCACGGCCTACGACAGCATTCTAGTTATTGTCGACAGACTCACCAAATTTTCCTATTTCATCCCATACCAAGAAGCAACCAACGCAGAAGAATTTTCCTACCTCTTCTTACAACATATTATCAGCATACACAGCTTACCGTCTGAAATCATCTCAGACAGAGGACCACCATTTTTCTCGAACTTTTGGCAATGCCTTATGGCAAGGATCAGATTGAATCACAAGCTCACTACCGCATGGAGACCTCAAGTTGATGGACAGACCGAGCGAATAAACCAGGTCGTCGAAACCTACCTTCGCTGCTATATCAACTACACTCAAGACAACTGGGTTAAGAAGCTGCCTGTCGCTCAGCTAGCGCACAACACAGCCCTAACGAAACAACGAAGACCACGCCCAGCTACGCAAACTTTGGATTCACCCCCGACGCCTATAGAGAATCACGAACCGGACCTATCGCACCCGCAGCCATACTCGCATCAGACCAGCTTAAAGATCTACACGACGCTCTACGCACCGAACTTTCATTTGTATGCAACCAGCACGCACAATACTATAACCAAAAGAGGTTAAAGGGACCAACCTTTTCGGAGGGAGACATGGTGCTCCTCACAACAAAAAACATCACAATAAAACGACCAAATAAAAAACTCGATTTCAAATTCATTAGACCCTACAAAATCCTCGAAAAAATCTCAGAAAATAACTACAAACTGGACCTGCCTCCGAAAGTCAGGATCCATCCGATCTTTCATATTTCCTTACTCGAACCAGCACATGGGACCACCACGGTCAGCACGGAAGGACAACCTAACACAGAGGTTGAATCCCCCGAAGAATACGAAGTCGAACGAATCGTCGACATGAGACGCGAAAACGGCAAAACAGAATACCTCATCAAATGGAAAGGCTGTAGAGACAACGAAAATACATGGGAACCACCGGAACACCTCACCCATGCGCAACGCCTGCTGAAGAACTTTCACCAGCAGCGCCAACGGCGGAAAAATCGAGGCCCTCAAGGGAGCTCCAGTCAATGACCCCGTGATCCTCCAACAATTGAACCTCGGAAAGAGCACCTGCCTCGGCAGAACGACGCTCCTCCTCGTCACGACGCTCCAACTCTTCCAACTCGTCCAAATCCTCGCAGCCACGACGCACCATCTCCGCAGCCTTCTCTCGCAAATGCTTC
Organism: Thelonectria discophora; assembly: GCA_911649645.1. Lineage (NCBI taxonomy): Eukaryota > Fungi > Ascomycota > Sordariomycetes > Hypocreales > Nectriaceae > Thelonectria > Thelonectria discophora. The sequence continues at coordinate 5,001,362 of CAJVRK010000012.1, forward strand.
TCCTGACGACGCAAACGCTGCAACCGAGCCAAGGCCTCAAGCAAGTCTGCCTCTGCCTGCTCCTTTTGCGCGTCTAAACGATCCTTTTCCTTCGAAACACGAGCAACTAGCATCCATCAGCAAGAAGTACCGACAAAAACGCTACCAATAGAATACTCACAAGCTTGCGAAGTAACGCCACCGAAATCGCAATTGGTATACTTCTTCTCAACGCAGAAATCGCACCGCTGCTTCCCTTCGGCCACCACACACGGATGACGGTTGGCCTTGAAACAAGCAGAACAGCGCGGCATTTCGAAACCGAACTTCTCGATCACTTTGGCAAGGTCGCCACGCCTCTCGGCAGAAATCTTGGGGCGCGAAACGGTTTTCGTGACACGACCTGACATGCTGTCAGCCACCAAAAGTAAGAAAACAAGGGTAAGTTGGTTAGCAATCAACCAACAGGGACGACGACCTACTTAAGGCGGTCTTGAGGACAAGACCAACAGAGGGGAGACATCGTGTACGGCCTGGGCCGCGACCCCGTGGGGACCAGGCGGTCAACCACGGCAGAACCCCTGCAGACCCACTTTCGTCCACCAATAAGCCTTACCCTAGATATGCATGTCGAACGCCGTCCGTTCGACTCTGTTCGACTATGCATGTCGAACCAAGTCGGATCGACTCGAGTCGACTCCCTTCGACTCGAACATATAGCTAGTATTTAAACCACAGTCATTACCATAGGAAGTAGCCCCCGAGCCACTTCAGCTTTTAATAACACTGCTTTACCTCAATCACCTCCGCCCTCCACCTCCTGTGATTGATACATTAAGCGACGTAACACTCTCATTGCTCAGAACAACCGTAACGCCCTATTCTATCTGCCAACATAAACCAGGCCCTCCTGATTTATCCCTTGGGAATTGATCCGGACCGTTACAGATACGCCCGCTGGGCAATCGGACTAGCCGCACCTTGGGGGTCAACATCGGTTGTGTTACCTCAAGGGGCTCTGCAGCGGAGCCCGCCTTCTATCAACACCTAGGTCAGTGCCGGGGAGGCCTGACTGAAGTCCACTGTGCCCTGTGTCGTAGCTGATATCCAGCGGCAGGAAGCTACAGCTCGGGACGCGCTGTTTAGAAGGGGGGATAATTGTAAGGAGGTCGCGCGACGGTCAGGCAGCGAGGCTGCCCTGAGCCCTCGTGGACCTATTGGCCTTATATACTGATGTGCGGCAGTTATCTCACTAAGTGAGATAACTGGTTGATCTTTTTGGCCGTACGGCTGAGAGGTCTATTGTTAGGTTGGTTACACCGCGCCATCCCTTTACAGCATTAAAGCAGCTCTCCGTCCTCTATTATAGAGGCACTTAAGTCATTTTCTAAGGGAACAAAGGCAATAATGCATCATATGGCATTATTAAAGTCTGAGAACCAGATCCTTTAATAGGCAAATAAGACTCTTAGCAAGCGGCGCAGAGCAAAAAGAACCCGGCTATAGAATGGAGGGAAGATGACTGTAGATGAAGGAAGGGACTTAATTGATCAAAAAGACATTAATGCGCAAGTGGTAGCCGAATTGTCGAGAAGTGGTGGTCAAGGAAGGTTAGTGCCAGCGAGGGAAAGGCGCTGTGGAAGATGCAGAAAGACCGGTCATAATATAAGGACCTATTAGGTCATAATTGAGAGCTCCAGGCAAGAGCATAGTAGCTAGTTTCAATTGATTTGAGGCGTTGTTGTGTTTTTATTGAAGTTCTTGCGTTAAAGGTTGTGAAAAGTGCGACGCACGCTTGGATGCGACGCACGCTTATCATGCACGTTATAGCGACTCGTATTTCCTATTAAATGCATTCTCAAATGAGTCTTTTAGAGCTTATACGTATTAAGAGCTTAATATTATAAGTTAACTAGGCAATAGGATAATAATATTGAGCTAAAAATTAAGCGTACTTTTCTGCTTTATAGTAAACTCTATCCGTACTTTCAAAAAGAAGTCCCTAATTGTAGTGTGGTAGTGGGGATATTCCTGACCTTTCCGACCTTTCAGACAGTGATCAAATGGTCTAGGTTAGTCTCGCAGCCTGTCATATGACTAGTCATATGACCGTCTAAGAAGGCAACCCCTATAAAAGCCTAACGTTTCTATAACCTAGATAGATTCAACACGCTGTTTTTGTCCTCTAGTTTTTACTATCTTGTTCCCCGGCCGGAAGGTCGGCCGGGATGAAAGCTTAGTTCTCTATCTTTTACGAATCATGACCTTCTCTTTCCTGGATCGCAACGATCCCACGCCTTACACGATCCTTAGCACTCATCACCGAGTATATAAGACCTTTACTTCTAGATAGGAGGGAGCCTCTGCGCTACCTTGGCTTTCAATAACACTGCTTTACCTCAATCACCTCCGCCTACCCCTTCGTGATTGACATATTAAGCGACGTAACACTTCTCTTTGCTCAGAACAACATAACACCCTATTCTATCTGCCAACATAAACCAGGCCCTCCTGATTTATCTCTTGGGAAATGATCCGGACCGTTACATTAAGCCTGCCCGACTTCCCTAGCAGACCTATTCAGACCAGCCTGCCTCGTGACCCCTCTAGAGGCCCTGTTTTCCTTGGTTGTTGTGTTGGTTTCTTCCTGCTCATTTCTCCCCATCAAAGTAGTTATTGCCTTAACCTTATCTGGAAACTTATAATACATATAGTCCTTAGCATTCCTAAGGGCAGTTTATATAATATCCTATATTGCCATTTTTGCCTCCTACTGGCAGTGTAAAGGGCTGAGCCCGTGAAGGCCTCGTTGAACACTGTCGGCCGGTAGATACCGACATTACTAGCCACACTTGCCACACTCACGGCTACCTCCGATGGTGATCCCCAACTTCTTGGGATACGGACCCAACAATCAGGCGGACGAGCGTCATGCCTCGAACTCAGATGTCACCTCGCTGAGCTAGCGCAGAGGCTAGGCTCATGATGAGGTAATTGATCAAGAGGAAAGACAGTTGGTAGGAGGACGGAAGTATGAATAGCCCTCTCTGTTGTCACTGCCGAGAGCTTGTCCCTTCTTTTTGTTCTTCAGTTTAGGATCTTTGTTCGAGCCTTCCAGCTAGTTATCAATACACTCGTTGGACTGTTACAGGCAGCATTTCATGGCAAGATACTATACTATTACTTTATAAGTGCCAAAGTCACGCTCTATTGTGAATATGACTATTCCTTCTTGCCACTTTAATATATATATTCCCCTTAGAATATAGGTCTTGTGGATAGTGCATTTAAATAGAGTCTCCTCATACGCTTACATACACTAGAATTAGGTGATAATAGTAAAGATTAGATCTTCACTTAATGCCTTAGCTGGGAGACGAGGCACTCGGTTCTTTTGCGCAATATAGATCGTCTTCTAGAATGTAAGGGGTATTAGGCGTATAGTCTCGTTTGGGATCGTAGAAGACGCTCGTCTTATGCCTCTTCATCGTATAGAAGCCTGGCCACGAATAGGCTGCGTCAATTGGGTCGTTTCGTCGTCGTTCGCAAGGTCAATTGTCATAGGCGGGTTTAGTGTTGATGCGAAAGGTGCGCAACAATACGGGCAGCATATAACATCGCCCCCAAGCGAAAGGGACATATCGGTATGTGAGGTTACCCTTTTAGGGCAGAATGGCGCTATGCCTTAAGGGAGGCGATTGGTAGCAGCTGGTGTAGGTGTTGAAGGCATCTTGAGCGATACTAACGGTAAAGACCTCAACGTAAGCCCGCAGCTTACGTATGTGACCGTACGCCTAATAAAACATGAAGTCTTCATCTTGTGGCTTATGCGCCAAAACATGATATGTAGAGACTAGCTACTATTTTAATTCAATTTTCGGGTCACTATGGCTTGCTTCGTGCCCCCGGGTGTGCCTAGTAGCGAAAATCCGATGTCAAAGACTTTTGAAACATGTTGCGCTATGGACCGCCGTAGAAGACGCCCAAGGACTTTGATACCGACGCTCGGCTAAGGCAAGTTTCTGATTGTGAGCTAGCCTCTTTGCTATGGGCAACTCCATGTCGGGCTCGGTTATGTAGGAGCTGTGAAAGATGGAATACACAGGGAGTCCCATAGCCACTTGCTCGAACGGCGGTAGCAGCTTGTTATTGAGCATGACGGATGCGATTTCTCCGACGCGGCGGCTAGTTAGGCATAGGTTGTAGAGGTTGCTCTGTCGGCTTTTGAGGAACTGCGCGTAGCCATTCGAGTCGCGAGAGCACGGCTCGCCAACTATGTTTCGTGGGACATCCTCGGCGACATGTTGAACGACGATCATGCGGAGGATCTCGAATGGCATCGTCTCCAATGAGGACAGCATGGCGGCGGGTTCGGGCTTTGTTTTGTTACCTTGGATGATGGATGTAATGGTGGTGAGATCGCTATTCTGTATGGGTACCTATGTACGATCTCTATGGTGATGAATGCTGATGAAGAAAGATGTCCTGGGTGGTTAACGGTGCTTATAACGAAGAAAGTCGAAGAGAGAGAAGGAAGCAGCACATGAGTTGGCATTGAGAGGAGCTGGTCCTTTGACACTTGAGATGGTATTTTGTTCAGCAATGGGTGTTTAGGCGGGCAGTGACCTATGGGTTACCAAACAGTCAAGTGATGTTTCGGACTTAGGTATTCCACAAGCACAAATGTTCATAGGCGGCCTTTGGAAATGATTCGCGGAATCACGGCATGAATAATTCTGATGTTCATAGGAGATTTGGTCCACGGGCGGAAGACTCGTCTCTGTCTGTCTCTGTCTCCCAAAGGACTATCCTTTCAACTTTTTTTGTTCTCATGCCCTAAAGCAACCACACTACCCAGCCCCAAAACCCCCGAATAGCTATCTTTGTCCCTCAAACCAAGGCCGGAACAAAATCGCTCGAGCTGAAAACAACGTGCAGCTTATGCGCGTAATCCAACCCCCCTTCGGCTAGATCCTCCTGCGCCCAGACGGCCTGAACAATGCCCTTGACAAACTCCAAGTCCTGCGAATATGCCCTCATCTCCGTCTTGGACACGAGTTCGAGCCACGTCATCCTCCGCTCGTCCGTGTCCGCCTCGCAGCCCAGTATCAGCACTGGGAATGGGCTCTGGCATTCGTCGAGCTGGGACATGAGGATGAAGGCCGATTCGATCCACCCGCGGAGTTTTTCTGGGCCGTTTATCAGGTCTTGAGAGGAGCGGACGAGGTAGATGAGCGTGCTTAGGCGGAATAATTCAAGGACGCGCTGTGATGCTAAAGCGTCTGGATCGATGTTGGACGGGGCGGGTGGGAGAATACTTATGCGGCGGAGCTTCCACTCTAGAACCTCAACGTAGTTTTTGTAATCGGCCGTGTGAAATTCTAGGTTGGACGGGTCCAAAACATTATCACAGACCTCGGAGAGCAACGACAGAATTTCATGCGACGAAAACTTCAACCTTCCGCCCTGACAATCATCAGCAAACAACAGCATCTGAGCCCAGAAAGTCATACCTGAGTGTCGCCGCAAACAGTCGGGCCCGTAATGGCAAACCCGAGACCTTTAATCTGTACCTCTTCGCCGGCACGATGGCGCTTCCAATGCCTCAGGCTGAAGCGGGCCAGGACGTCGAAGTATTGGACCCAGCCGATGAGGGCAGCAAAGTCGCTTTCGGGCGTCGACTCGTCGAGATTGTTGGCCCGGACGATGCTCTTGGTGCCGCAGGTGTACCACAGCCAGTGACTAGACGTTGCCGAGTCGGCTTGGATCTATTGTCTTGATCAATACATATCCTTAATAGCAGGAAATGAGCAAGATTATGAATAGAAGAGAGAAAAGAATACGGGATATAAAGGGGAAGAAATATACCTCATAAGAACCCAACAGCATGCCCGCGGCAATGTGCTGAAACGACCTGGGTTGGTCGATGCCCCCCTCAGCCGTGCTAGAGAGCGCCCTCAGAGCGGCCACCTTGTATTTAATCGCATTAGGGCTGGGTCCCTCGCGGCTCAGGCATGCCAGGGCAATTGCTGCTCGAAGAACTGCCGTCGAAGAAAGGCCGCTGTCCGAAAGGGCCATGCGGAGGACGACGTTGCGGACGTCGACGGCATTTTGGCCAAAGGCTTTGAGGGAGCGGGATGAAACAGATACGACTGCGAAATTAGTCTCGAACATAAAGTTATGAAAGATAAGAACTCACAATACTGGAGAAGCTCCTTTTCGACCAGTGTGAGATTGGGGTGCGCATATGCTAAGGGCTGCCCAGGCGGCACCTGCGGAGCATTAAATCGAGCAACAGCGTCTCGCCCTACCCTATCATCCAGGCGAGCGAGCGACTTGTAATCTGTTTCGTGCTCGGCAAAATACTGCTGCATCTCAATGTCCCAGGGAAACACGTGCACAAGCTGCTGCCCCTGTCCAGCCCTCCGAATGACATCAGTCGACGGCTCGGGTCCCTGAATGGCTCGTCGACGATCGCCCTTTCGCGGCCAAGAAAGACGAAACTCGTAGCCGGAGCATTGTTGACCAAAGGCGGCGCAGCGACGACATGTTGGGAGGGTGCGGTCGCAGAGGACTTTGCGTGCTACGTCACTGTTAGTTTGGGATTGAACAATGAATAATGAATGTACTGGCTGTTCCAACCTTTGCACGTGCCGCATCCCCGTTTGGGCATCATGTTTCTGTGAACAGCAATCAAAGGCAATGGGTTTTAGTGATGGTGAGGAAATGTCGCTAAGACGGTGTGATGATGGAGAAGATTTAAGTCTCGCAAAAAGTAGCCTCAGAGGACGAGTTCTTGCAGACTTGCTGAGCCTGCATGGGCTTCCTTATCAGGCAAAATTGTCAACGGTCATCTAACCAATATGCATGCACGCCGCAAGTCATCGTGGACCCAGGGCAACTTTTTGCGAGCGCCAAACAGGTCCCGGACGAATCAGCGGCGGCGGGCGGATTCGGCGGAGTGATTATTCAGCCGTCGACGGACGAAAGAACGGCCTGGCTTTGATTGGATTGCGTGGCTGCCAGTCCGGCCACGGCTTGTGGGCAACTTTCTGCGATATTCAGCAGCAGAAAGTATGCTTTTCGCGGCAGTCTGCTTCGCCGAAGTTGCCGGAGCCGGTGCAATTAGAAATCAAGATGTGAGACGGTTGGAATTCATGTCACATCTTAGTGATGGGTGGCCCCATGCGGGAGGTGACATAGTCGAGGCTTGGGTTTAGAGTATATATTCCATCATCGTTCAGTTCTAATTCTTCCTGTCATCTCCAACAATTTAATCGAATATCTTCTTCCTCATCAATCGATCCAATCCTATTCAGCCGTCTCACACCCAAAGCTCAATGGCTTCCTATTTGATCACTGGCGCCTCTCGAGGTCTCGGCGTATGCTTCAAGTCACGCCATCATCCACCATGATGCTAACCCCATCATAGTTCGAGTTTGTCCGCCAACTCTCCCAAGACCCCCGCAATATTGTCATTGGCTTCGTCCGAAACAAAAAGGCCACCGACGAGAGAATTCACCAAGAGTTCAAGCAGCATGAAAACGTACACATTTTGCAGGCCGACCTAGAAGACTACAAATCAATTCAGGTAAGCATTTTCAAAATCTTGTGCGACTTTTACTGACATTAGTAGAACACCGTGCCTGAAGTATCCCAGATTACTGGCGGCAGCCTCGACTATATCATCGCCAACGCGGGGCTCGTGTCCAGCTGGTCCGCCTACGATTCTCTCGGCACCTTGTAAGTACAATCTCAATTTGAATGCATTTCAGACCTGACACGTCCAAGGTCCAAGGACCCGGCCAGGCTCGAGCAGGACCTCCTCGACTCGTTTAAGGTCAACGTGGTTGGAAACATCCACCTCTTCAGCTCTTACGTGCCTCTCGTCCTCAAGGGCAAAGCCAAAAAAGTTATTACTCTCTCTACTGGCATGGCCGACTTGGACCTCATCAACAAGTTCGAAGTCGACATCGCCGCCCCATACGCAATTAGCAAAGCAGCCGTCAACGCCGCCGTGGCCAAGTACAATGCGGAATACGGCAAACAGGGGGTTTTGTTCTTGGCCATCTCGCCCGGGTTCGTGGGCACCGAGAACAATGTCAACAGTAAGTCGGTTGTTGCGCATAGAGAGTTCTTGAGACTAACATTCTTCAGTTCCCCCAGAAAGGGCCGAGGGCTTCGCCGAGATGGGCAAGAAGTTTGCTACTTACGCGCCCGACTTCAAAGGAATGTCCACTCCGGAAGAGTCGATCCAGGCTATGCTCTCCGTCATTGACAAAGCCAGCGTTGAGACGGGATTCGGCGGCGGATTTGTGTCGCACAAGGGAAACAAGCAGTGGCTTTGATTAAAGCGAATAACCGTTTATGTAGGGATACATCTTTGTCAATCATGTTGACATACCTAGGTATGCATCCTACCTATGCATCCACTGATTTCCCGCATGAAATGCGACTCGCCTCGTTTTGGTTGTCTTGATGGTTCGCCTTGCACTCTGCTTTGGAGCCAGGAGTGCTCCGGCTTCAAGTTTTCAAAGACTCATGAGGCCTCTAGCTTCAATATTGAAACGCGAACAGAAATACCTCCCTCTAGCTGTTTTGGAATGACTCGTTCATTCCTTCCCACCTTTGAAGCGTCTATGATCTCGTGACCCGACATCGTCAACTGGCAGTCCCTCCATCTGCACCTTCCCGCAGTGTGGCTGACAGGAGGACACGTGATTAGAGCATGCCACGCATTTGATGCTTCAGCTCATCCATTCTCAATATTCTCCTCTTTCAACTGCTAATTCTCCTTGGAGGTGGTCACTTTCACGCCAGAAACCGCCCTTAATCCGTCACCCAAGATGGCGCTCGTGGCAACTTCGTCAGTTCCTCTTCCTGCGACGGACAAAAACCTCAAAGAAGCGCTGGACGAATTCCAACGAGCCCTCACCGACGATCAGCGCCGCCAGCTTCGCCGCATGAACAAAGTCCCCAATGTTGACGCCGTTCTTGCCTTCACGGCCGAACTCGACACGAAGAGAAATGCAAGGGGACGAAGTCTCACCAGCAAATTCTATTCCGTCCTTCAGGTAGTTCGAGACTTCTACAACGTCATGGACACTTTCGTTTCGTCTCGCCCTGAAATTGCTGCACTCGTTTGGGGTAGTGTGAAGCTGACCGTCATGGTATGATATGCCTCTCATGATGAAATTCTGACACGTGCACTAACCAGCTCTTCCCAGATTGCCTTCAACTTTGCCTCCTAGTATGAAGCATTATCTGACCTCTTCCTAAGTCTAAAAGACGACTATCCCCGGTTTGTAGAATATGAAGTCCTTTATCCAGACTCGACACGGGCTCAGACCGCATTGTTCAATTTTCACGCTTCCATTGTGAGGGCTGCAAACATGTCGTTAAGGCCATCTCTCGAGATTGTAGGTTGTTCCCCAGGTCATCTTTCTTATTGCTCATGTCTTATTACAAATAGGGCGAAAGAAGCTCTTCAACTCTCTCTGGCAGGGTTTTGAACAAGAGTTCAAACCCGACACAGACGACATCCGCCGATGCAGCACCAACGTCGAAGAGGAACTGTCGCTTGCCAAAGCCCACGCCGATTGGCAAAACAGACAGGAAGCCGCCGATCAGCGAAAGGGCCTGTCACGATTCATGTCAAAAAATGGCTACCAACGTGGACAAAAGCGAATCCATGCAGCTCCAGAAAGATGCCAGATATACAAGTGAGTGTTTACACAGAGTTTTGGTTGATTGCTGATATGACGGCAATTACTCACTTTTTTTGCAGGAGAGCCACGAAAAAAGCTACTTTCTTCACTCTCCTCTCACGATTACTTCACACTCAGACAGAGCCGCGATCGGAGACACCCCGAGACGGCGGACTGGTTGTTTCAAACCCGCGAATTCAATCGATGGATCACTAATCACCAATGCCAGACTACTTGGTGCTCTGGCAAGTGTTCGTGCTCCTTTTCCCTTACCCCGATCCTTCTTCTAACTGTGAGCAGTTGGCTCCGGAAAGACCATTCTTGCGTAAGTGAACATCCCGCCTCATTCGCTCGGGTCGTGACTGACATGATCCCAGTGGTAGCGCAGTCGACTACATACTAAGAACAGTAACGGGTCCCGATGTTTTCAAAACATTCTTCTTCCACCGATTTGACGATGAGCAATCTCTGAAGGCCAGCACTATCATTCGCTCCATCATCCGACAAACTCTCAATGCAACAAGTCTTTCCGAAGAAGTCGAACAATGGCTGCAGCACTGCTTTGAGCAGGTCGCGCCGCCACCTCTTGTAGAGCTTCGCCAGTTTCTGGAAAAACGAATTGCGTTCTCGAAAGGCGCTTACATTGTCATCGATGGCTTGTATGAATGCACGCAAGCTCAAACAGAAGACCTCGTTCAACATCTTGCAGCGCTGACCAAAGCTAACCCGAGAGTTAAGTTGCTCATCTTCGGCCGCGGAAGCCTCGCAAAGACAATGACAAAGCACTTTGGGGATATCGAACACGTTCTAATGAATTCTCCATCTGCTCGAAATGACATCATTACATATATCAAGACGGCGGTACAAGACGGAATTGAGAAAGAGGATCTTGTGATGAGAGATTCATCACTTGTCATCCGAGGTAACTAATTACCGCTTTCATCGATGGATCAGATGGGATGTAAGTCATCTCAGCAAGGGACGTAAGAAACCGTCTGACATTGTCCCGCAGGTTTCTCTGGGTCGTTTTTCAACTCGACGAGCTCTGTTCGGCCCTCGTCTGACGTGGACATTCGAACCGCACTCCAAAACCTCCCAAAGGACTTGGAAGAGACGTTTGACCGCGCCTTAGGTCGGATTCTCAAGAGACGAGACAAGGATCTGGCCAAGCGAACCTTCGCCTGGATCGGCGTCGCCAAACAATCTCTCACTCCGGAGCAGATGCGCGAAGTCTTGCCCATTGAGATTGGGCAGCCGTGTTCTAAGCGCGACCAGTCCATCAACGGCATGGAAAATATTCAAGCATGGTGCCAGAACATGGTTCAAGTCGACGAGGAACTTCACATTGTCCAATTTTCACACAACAGCATTCATCAGTTTCTTTTAGGAGAGCCACATCAGCAAAGGTTCGCGCAGTTTCATTTCAATGCTGAAGAAGCAGACCACTTCTCTGGAGAGATATGCGTTACCTATCTTAGTTTCACGGACTTTCATTGGGCATTGGCGAAGCGTATTCAACCTCTGAAACCCTTTGCGACAGGAGACTTAGCAGAGGTGGCCCTCAAGAACCATCCAGACGTGGCCGCGTCAGCCTCCATACTGTAGAAGTTCACTCGCCCATCACGAGCAAAGCCCACGAAGTTCGACATGGTGCAGTCTCTGGAGAGTTACAGAGGCTGATCCGCGGCGGCTGTCCAGCTTCAGACCGAACGTCCATTTCTCTCATATGCAGCAAAGGGCTGGCTATTGCACTCGTCGGCTTTTGAAATCGGCAAATCGAAGTTATGGTCTGCGTGGAAGAGGCTGATGGCTGGCGACAACCGCTTGATCGAAACGCCTTGGAGTGGTCCCTTGCTCCCGTTACATGATAAAAACGTTGTGCGCTGGGCTTGCGACGCCGAGCATCGCGCATTGCTTTGCCTGATCCTGAACGATGACTGGCCTCCTGGTTTTCCGGCAGTCCTGCTCGTTCAGGTTTTTGTGAGGAAAGGTGATCTGGCTATGTTGAACCAGATTTTAAAGGGCTTCAGCGATGCCACTCTGAGAAAGAATGGATGCGATATACTGCACGCGGCTGCCCAGCATGGTCACGCTGATATTGTCGACATGTTACTGGCCTTGGGTTCCAGATTCACGGATGTGGAATGGTACAGTTGGGAGACAGTCTTCGCTGCGGCGGAACGTGGTCATGCTCTCGTTGTCGAAAAGCTAGTGGCTGTGAGGGAAACATACAAGACAAGGTACTCTTTCGAGGCCGGCACGGAACTCGTGCGATCACTCCTAGTAGCTACCATCAATGGCCACTTGGGCGTCGTTGAGACCCTTCTCGACACAGGGATAGACATTTCTGGCGAAAGAGACATCCTTGAGGATGCTGTAAGGGCCGGGAAACTCGGCATCTTCAGGGAGCTCGTTATTGCGAGAGCGAAGCTGAATGGCAGCGAGCTCCTGGTTGCCGAGACCGAAGGACAAGTTGCTATTTTCGAAGAGATTCTGGAGCTTCGGCCACGGTCCAAGTGGTCAGATAATTGATGATGGAAAAAGTAGCAGTGAGACTGAGGTGTTGTATTCATGAAAGAGTTGATCTCGGTCTTTTTCCTTGTCCTCTCTTGCCCCCTTATATCCGTCTGATCAAATGGTCTTTTATAGACAGAAATGATTGTTCGACTTCCTCCTTCTTCTGAGCACTTCGGTTACCCGGCCTCTTTCGTCGGGTTCTTCGGGTATTCGGCATGATTGGTAACAAAAGAAGTTGGTCATGCCTATTGATCATGTGTCTCCCTGTCGGTCCGGGCTCTAGTCATGTGGCCTTGGGGACGAAGAGATCTCGGCATCTTCTATTATCCGTGTGAGTGACTTCTTGGCATGGCTTGCGCCTTTGTCCGTGACTTCGTAATCGTGTGCCTGGGGCTTCGTCTTTGTGCATGTGCCTCTGACATATCTGACACAAGTTCAGTCCCGGATTGTTGCAGGCAGCTGCATGGAACAGCCACGTCGTTATCCTCGATAACATGCTATTCTCAGGGAGGTCGAGCAGCTGGTTTAAAGATCCGCCGGAGAACAGGGCAGCACTCAAAGGTGCGGCGGGAAACGGGCATACCTTGGTTGTGCAACGACTCCTCGAGGCTGATAATGAGCCACGGCATAGGAAGGCAGCATGCACAGAGGCTCTACAAGCTACTGCGAAGGGGGGCCACTTAGATACTTTCAAGGTGCTGTTGGAGGCGGGTGCAAGTGTGCATGCCCTCGCCGATGACGGCTCCTGTCGGACTGTGGTAGTGACGGCGGTGGAAAATGGTTGCATCGATGTTGTGCAGATGGCCGTCGAGGCCCGGGCGCACATCAATGTTCCTCGGGATGACAGAGGATGCCTTGCAAGTCCACTGCAGGTAGTCACGCTTCGAGGTCACTTGCTGATGGTCAAATGCGTCCTCGAGGCAGGGTCTGAGGTAGATGGTCGCCAGTTCGTGGCTTCTAGTGGACCGTGGGGGCACGGCAGGATGGCGTGTGCAACACCGCTGCAGATTGCCTCCAAACGAGGCGACCTCGCAATCGTCGACACTTTGATACGAGCTGGAGCTGACGTGAACAGCCCGCCTGGCGGCTCCCTTGCGGACGATTGGCATGATTTGCCGCCGCATCTTACGTCGAAGTTGTTGAACGATTGCTGAGAGAACGGAGCTGCTTTCTCCGATTTTAGTGGCTCTTACGCCATTCACACCTCGGACAAAGTCTCAGCGCGCGAAGGGATCAATATTGTTCGCACATTCTTGTTCGCACATTCCTGCAGGTAGATGCTAGCATTCCCAGAAAAGCTTCGCAGCTGAAGGGGGCGCTGTTATGGGCCGTCACGGCTTGGACGCAGACCTGATCGACCGACTTTTGGATGAGGGAGATGAACCGGAGGATTCGGTTATGCGAAAAGTAACCGAATGAAAGAGAAAGACCGCGATGTTTCTCAAGGATCAGTACCCCGGCATTTATCACAAGCTACGGGAGAGGGCAGCCTTGCAAAGTTCGGCGGTGGGAGGTGGTCCATCGAGGAGCAGCAGTCCTCCGCCATTTAAACCACGTACTTAGGTAAGGTAGGGGGAATAAAGCACAGGGTAGGGAAGAGAGATACACGCAAATCATTTGACCCGGGAAATCTAGGAGTTTGGGATCGCATTTGATAACACGAGCACACAAAGGGATAATATCTCCATGGAGGAATAGCAATCAATGCAGTGACTACCTAGGTAGGTAAAAACCCAGCCCAAGTGTATTACTGTGACATGTCACGGCGACCAAACGTCGCATCTGACCTTCACACTATACGAGCGCTTCCCATCACAAATCGGCGTGCACATACCCAGAAACCGGGTCGCATAGAAACCGCGCTTCACCTCGCCCCTGCATCTTCCTTCCTCATACACGGTCAGCCTCGGCAACGTCCTCCCATCGGGGCACTTTGCATCTTTAAATAGCCTTAACTGACCGGCTGCGGACATCTCTAAGCAGTCCTTGTCGGGGACGATACGCTCAATAGTCGGTCCCGGGTGGCGACTCACGACGCTCCAGCCAGGCTTCAGATCAACCGGGGGACAGTAGTCGATCGAGACGATGGCCCTTCCGTCATCATCGCTGGCCCAATCTTCTATATTTCGACCTTCTAGGCTACACCAAAACTTGTAGCTCGTTTCGTTTCGCAGGTTCTACGACTCGCAGTTGAGCGTGTCGACGCCTTGAATCTTCCTCGGCCAGCCGACGCACCCGGGCTCTTCTCATACGGCCAGCCGCGCTGGCTCTCCGTTCTCACACGTCGTCTTATCGTAGATGCGAATCTGGTGGCCCCTGGGAAGTGTCATGCACGTCATCGGTTCCAGGTACATAAAAGTCGAAGGCAGGACCGGGTCCTCCCATTGCCAGGACCCGTCGGACGTCGCACACTCGCTGTGTGACGTCCGGGGTCCTCCGGGGACCGCCTCGGCTTCGGCCTTTTCCTTGTCGTTGATGGGGACGCCGCTGCACCGGAACATGACACCGCGGACCCGGTCCGTCCCCCCAAAGAGTCGAGCGAGGCCAGTGGTCTTGATGCACGTCCTGAGCATCGAGTCATGTATGTCGACGAGGCCCCCCTTGAAGGCCAAGTTGTTGGTGTTGCACTTGTAGAGGCCTTGGTCCTCGGCGCGATCGTACAGGGCGAGCTTGGCGCGGCGGCCGTCGGGGCACACGGCCGGCGACAGGATCTCGATGCTTTCGAGGTGGTCTCCGTCCCAGTTTGCCACCGGACGGATGTACTCATCGAGCCAGACGGTCTCGGGCCGGCCGGTGTCTGCAAAGTCGTTGTTTCAGGTGAACATGTTCCCAATGTAGAAGCAGACGCTCGCCGGGACTTGGTTGTTGTCTTTGGTCCGGTTGACTTTGGTTGGAAACGCGGCCACGGCGGGGGGTAGCCAGTCGGGGTCATGGTTGCATCGGTACATGAGAGACCAGCAGTACGACGGGACGGGCATCTCTTCGGACCAGACGCAGCAATCTGTGAGGTCTTCCAGTTCCCGCGTCTCCAGGTAGGGTGAGCCGATGCACTCCCCGTTTTCGTAGAAGACGAGGGTCGGTACGGAGCCATCGAAGCACCTTGCTGATTCGAGGATCCTGACGTTGTCGCGCATGTAGTTCGCACCCGACAGGCGGGATACAGGGCAATCTTGGCCTTTTTGGCATGGGATTGGGGGAAGGGGGCGTGTTCTCGGGGATTTCGATGGGGGCTCCGATCGGGAAGTCGTCTTGTGAACCGATGGGCTTTTAGTCTACTGAGGCATTTGTTGCGGCGGTGAGGACAAGGCAAGTTGCAGCGCAATGAGCGCTCAGGTTTCGGATACTCATGATGAAAGTTGACTGATCTCCTCGTCGTAGTAGTCAGGAGATTACTTGGTGATAGTTGACGAGTTAGATTTCGACCTCAAATGCAAAAGAGAAGAGGGGAAAAGCTGTGATGCTCCGGGCTGAGACCGTGACTAAATATCGCCGCCTTCATGGACCATTATGTCATTGAGCGGGGATCTTGTTTCGTGAGAGCCAACATGAACAGACGTCGTAAAAAGGTTCCAACACTTCCGAGAATAGAAGTCCCCGAGCTAGGGGGCTCGAAGGATTGAAGGATCAATACACTAGCTCGGGTAGTCTTCAATTGTTGCCTAACCTATGTCCGCTCTGCTTCCATTATTATCAAAAGAGATCCAAAAAGCTAACTGTGTCGAAAGAGAATATTACTAGTCCATTCACTGAAATGTTGAGGTTTGCAACATACTTCAGTCGACCTGCGTCCTGAGTCCGTACAGCAAATCATAGCTACCTAGCTTCGCCATAGATCCAAAGCAGTGAAGGCACGACCAACCTTGAACAGCTCAATCTAAAACTTCGTTGGCAGGCGAGGCCAATCAGGATACATCTTGGTATTAATAGTACCTACTCCCTGTCATAAGTTTAAGGTGGAAATCTCAAAGATGGGGGGGACGACACATGTCTACTTCAACCATGCCTTCTCCTTCTCAGCCAGCTCCTCAATCTCCTTACAATCTCTAACATCCCCCTCTAGAGTCCCATGGCTACCGGTACCATTATCAGGCAGATGCTGGCAAGCCAACAACGCGACAGCAAAAGACTTCCGCAAAGGCGTCTCCCGAGTCGTATAGTTGCGGATCAGCGAGAGAACCCCAAAGACGACGGCGGCGACTTCCACAATCCCAGAAACAACCAACCAAACCCATCTGAAGGAGACTTATTCCCTCCTCTCGACTCGTTTCCCCCTGGCTAGCTGCATGTTGGGTCCAGCGCGGAAATAATCCGTCATGCTCATGGACATGCTGTCAAGGGCCTCGGTGAAGTTGGTATCTCCCGCCAGGGCTGCGCTGATGCCGCGCCATTTGTCGTTCCCGTACCAGATCGTGCTTCCTTCGATCCACGCGGATACGAACAGACCATAAGTAAGGTAGTCTTGCAGGGCGTCGATGTCTCCAAGGAAGACGGTGAATCTCGGTAAGTCGTCCGCTTTCGACTCGTTGGGCATCAATAGATCGCCATCGAGCCTTGTCCGGTTCTTGCGGCTGATGTCGACCTGTTCAATCTCGACGGATAATTCGTTTCCTATCGCCTTGGCCTTGGAGTATCTATAGGCTACAAAGGAAAGAGTGCAGTCCGTTATGTTGACGTCGAGGGCAGCATACCCTGTTCCGTTTATAGTGGACCGATAGACGGCAAAGTTTAAAAGCCTCGGCAGCTCTAGAGGACCTCCGGCCGGTACCTTGATCGGCGAAGAAGTGAGGTTAAAGGTCGTATGACTATCCGTGTCTACGTGTTGAGTTTCGAGCTCCAGGCTGGCAGGCGTCATCATGTTGCAATACAAGGTGCTCCCCGGCGCCCCCACGACGCATTTTTCGGTTGGCAGCGTCGCCTGAATGACGTTGCGGCAGTCGGTCTTGAAGCCGAGCGATACGTACGAGTCTGGCCACGAGCAGTTGCCGCTACAGTTAAACAGGGGCTAGGTGTCGATCCGGAAAGGGCCGCGGATGATGGCAGATTGCATCTTGGGATCCGGAGGGGCACCTGGGCAGGTCAGGGCGTCTATCTCTTCAACGGGAATCAAGAGAAACTTACCGACGGCGTCGTTGGCGGTCCGCAGTTGTCTGTTGTACTCGTGGGCGAAGGCAAATGTAGCACGCTCATCGGGGAAATGATCGTTACGCGGGTACGTGCGAACAGCTTCTTGGGTAAAGGACGCAAAGGTCAACAGAACGAGAGTAATTCAGGCACTAAGAGTAGCTAGGCCTAAGAGTCTCTTGTGGAGGAGGAAGAGGAAGGATCCGAGAGGGCCTCGGGCGGCGTCGTCGAATTTGCAAATGTCAATGACGGGACGGGGCTGCATCTTGAAGTAGGGCCATTTCAGCTGGCCAAGAAAAGAGCCGACTTTGTGCCTCATGAGCGTGATGCAAGCCGTGCTCAGGATCGCAATTACCGTGTTCAGAGAGATCTTCACGCGGGACTCCCATTCCGGCACGGGCCTGCCGTTCATCTTGCAGCAGATGGTGACGATGGCCCCGAAACATATCGGGCTGCAAGCGGATGTGGCCATCTCCAGATACCAGCTTAATATCAGAGCCTAGATCGATCGAACGGCCGGACTTTTTCCCGCCTTGGCTAACATTCATGGCCGAGGATGGATACGACTCATACGAGCCCGGGGGATGGGAACTCAACTTCAGGGGGGAGACTGAGCCAGACTTCTGAGAGCTAGTATCGCAGCCGTGGACTGGGGACAGCTGGTTGTGAAATCCTAGGCCCAAAAGCAGAGACGATTCTGGCCGCCCTGAGCTGGCATCGGCTTCAGTCTCGAGGGCCTTTTGACTTGCTGGCTCCCCAACGGGGAGTTCATTTTGGGCTGAGAGCTGACATCTGTAGACTCGGGCCAGGGCGAAACCGAATGCTTGTCGTAGCGCGACATGTTTGCAGCTGCTTTGCAATGATGGAACCAATGGCTTGGGATGAATGCACGACCAAGGGGGAAGCTCAACTAGAGAATGGTTCAAACTTTAGCAGCGCTGAAAAACACAATTAAGTACTCAAAGGTTTATCTCATTAAATCGCGCACTCTCCACTATCAAAATTTGCAGAAGCAGAAACTGAACATTTCACAGCCTGTTTCCAGTTGCTATGCTGTTGGCGGCTGCATATTATGTCCGCCAAGACTCGGCTGAAAGTCAGCAACCGGGCACATGTGCAGTGTAAGCTCACGGCAGCCGAGTTGTGAATACCGAGTGGGGACTCGTGAAATGACGGATTTGCATAAGTGATTCGATTCAGCTCTGCCAAAATTGGCAAACTGAGACGGGATAATGGTCACGAGGCGAGCTTGTCACTGCTGCCAAGTCGAGGCTCGGCTGTGCATGGAGGTAAGGCTGGCAAGGCCAGCTCCTGCAGGCTCCACAAGCTCTTAGATATGGGAATTAAGGAACTAATTCAACAAATGAGGATTCATTGTTGAGTCTCGCAGACGGGTCAGATAACCAGTGGTTCCAGGGTGGCCCTTCATAAACGCTTTAAGCAACTCTTCGAGGCCTCCAACAACTGCTCTACGAAGGCACCACCTGATACTCCGTTTCTGGAACATGTCATCCATATGATAGCAAAAGTTATGGAAGCTATCCAGTTACAACTAACCAAGTACCTATGTGACTTACTAGGATGAAGTGTTGCCAACCGGAGAACCCAAACACTCGGACGCGCTAGCCCTGACTACCATTGGAATGTTTAGTAATTGTAAACGAAGGTTATTAAACAAAACCAACCCAGTCTAAAGACTAAGCCTTAAAGCTCTCTAAGAGTCCGGGGTATTAGTCGTGGATATATTATTCTATAGCCGTACGAATATGAAGACTCAAAGAGTTATTTCAGGTCATATCACGTCCCACATTGCATCGGAATAAGCAAGTTGAACATAAAATTGCATTAATATCCGTACACTCAACTAAGGCGAAGGCAGACCCATAGCACCAATAGGGGGGCAGACCTCCATGTTGAAACACTCCATCTTGGTACCAATAACACACCTCTTTCCATCGAAAGCAGTTCCTTCGCCACACAGAGGAGGCTTGCTAGACACGCAAAGACCATGCTCCATCTTGAGACCCTCGGGGCACTCGGGCGGCGTATCGGCGATACACTTGGCTCCCCTGCGGGTAGTTCCGTCGGGACACTTGGGCGGCTCGACGACGACACAGACGTCTCCCCGAAGCTCGGAGCCGGCGGGACACACGGGAGGAGCCGTGGTGCAAGATCGCGTGGCGCGGTCATACTTTGTCCAGGCAGGGCACTCGGGGTCCTTATCGGACGCACACTTGTGGCCGTCCCACGTAGTATTGTCGGCGCACTCGGGGGGACCCTTAGAGACGCAGCCGTTACCGTCAAAGAAGAGCCCGTCAGGGCAGCGGGGGTCCTTGACCGAGATGCACTCCTTTCCGTTGAAGGACTGGTCGGGAGGGCACTCGGGGCGATCAGAAGAGACGCAGTGCGTGCCGTCGAACCACAGATTGGCACCGCACTTGGGCTTGCCCGTGGCGATGCACTTGACGCCGTCAAAGATGAAGTCAGACGAGGGGCACTTGGGCCGCGTGTTGGAGAGACACTTGCCGTTGCTAAAGTAGCTACCGGCGGGACACTCGGGAGGCGTGGGGGACGTGCAGTGCTTGTCCTGGAAGTTGGTGCCGGGCTCGCAGATGGGCACGTCGGGATATCGGCAGTGGCGGCCCACGAGATTGGATCCGGGAGGGCACTTAGGAGGTTCCTCTGAGGTGCACTCGTTGCCGGTGAGGCGGGAGCCGTGAGGGCACGTAGGGGGCCCATCATATATGCACTCCCGGCCGCTGAGGACCGACTTGGGGGGGCATTCGGGGCGAACGTCGGTCACGCAGTCGACGCCGTTAAAGGTAGATCCGGCGGGACACTTGGGAGGGCCCTGGATGCACTTTCCATCACTGTAGCTGCCGCCATCGGGACATACGGGGACGGTACGCTTCCTGCAGATGCCATTGTAGAACTCGCTGTGCTCGGGGCACGAGGGGGGGACGTCGGGCCTCCTCCAGCAGTAGCCGTCTTCCCAGCGGGAGTCCTCGGGGCATTCGTCCTCGTCTTCCTCCTCCTTGCCGCAGTACAAGCCGTTGTAGTGGTCAAAGCCACCGGGACAGCAAGCCGTCTTGCCGGAGGCAGCATCGGTGCGGAGGCCCAGGCCGGAGGGGCAGACGAGGGGGACCTCGGACCAGCACAGGGTTCCCTTGAGTTGGTAACCATCAGGGCAAGAGGGGTTAGCCTCGCAGACTCGGCCGTTGAAGGTTCCGAGCTCGCAGGTGGGCTCTTCCTCACGGACGCAGACACCGCCCTTGAGCTGGGCGTTGGGAGGACACTTGGGAGGCGAGCGGTGGACGCAAACACCGTTGTTGATGACGTATCCCTCTTCGCAGCGAGGAGGGTTGGGGTCAACACACTGGTTTCCAGACGGCTTGCTGACACCGGGACATACGGGACCGTGCTTGCTCACACAGCCGCCATCCTCAAAGGCTTGGTTGGGGGCACACTTGGGGGGAGTGTTTGACGTGCAAACGTGGTTCCGAATAGAAAAGCCAGGGCGGCAGATGGCGGGCTTGCTGGACACGCACTGGCCGTTCTCGTAGACAAAGGGCAGAATACAGATGGGATCAGACTCGGCCTCGCAAAGCACGCCGTTGAAGACGGCCTTGGGAGGGCAAATGGGCGGCTTCTCACTAACACAGACTTGTCCGTTGAACCTGAGGCCGACGGGGCACTGGGGAGGGTGATCGCTGACGCAGACGTTTCCGTCGAGTCTAGTGCCGGGTTCGCACACGGACGACTCGGGGAAGACACAGCCGGTGCCGTCGTTGACGGTTCCGAGGGGACAGCAACGGCTGTTGCCACGGGAGTCGAGAGAGGGGAGGATGTCGGCCAGGCCGATGGATCGGGTCCGGAGGCGGGGGGCTCCGAGGCCGGTGTTGTTTTGGTCTAGGTACATGTAGCCCTGGGGAGTGAGGCCGTTGGCGGCCTGGTAGGAGATGATGACGCCGTTGTCGATGAGAGAGTCGGCGGCGCTGCCGAGTGCGAGACTCGCAACGAAGAGAGCCCTCCACGGTTGAGGCATGGTGAAAGAAGTGGTTTGAGTTGAGAGATGGTCTGCAAGTTGATGGAGAGTGTCGTCCTTTTATCTTGACTGGCAAGACCTACGAGCACATGTCCATGAGTTGAGTGAACTCTTGGCGGTTCAAGCCAAGCAAGGACTCAGCTCGGTCCTGTAAAGAAAACACCCTAAGTGGAATAGCAAGTCAATACAAGACGCCACCCTGGCGCATCCCAATTTGCTGTACGATTCGAGACCGTCCAGTAGAAAGCTGAAAATGATAGCAGCATCAGTTTTGGTCCAGACAGGCCTCTATTGAAAACCGAAAAGGATTGTCGTCGTCTGCAGCTGACACTAGCTGGACCTCGGTGGAGCATGCGAACCAGATATTTGAACCTCTTGTCCGATTTTGTTCTTCAGCCGCTCAGGCATCACCGTAATCGGGCAGGTTGTCTGCAACGGTGCTGGACTATTGATGCCGACATGTTCTGGGCCCAGTGACTGTCTCGATAGAGCAGAAAAGGGCCTGAGCAAAGGGAGGGGAACTGGGCGGAGGCCGACTTCCGGGCATCTGGAACGTCGCAAGCTTTTGAATAGCGCGGATGCAGATCTTTTCACCCAGCGCCTCTCGCGGAAGAGGCTTTTGGGCGGGGGAGATGCAGTCATGTCGCAGAGACAACTCGGCCGTTGCGTGGACCTACATTTCGGTTCCTCGACTGCAAGGCACAGCTCATGCAAGGGCAAGCAAGACATCAACATTGCAGCACGAGACCACCTGTTCCCAGCTGACTGAAGCCCCAACCCCTCAACTCCCTTTGGACGAGAGACGCGTCTCGGTGGGCAATGAATGGGAATGGCGTCTCCGCGCCGTGGCACTATCGAAAGCCGGCACTTGAAGCCCCTGTTCCGTCTCCACGGGGAGCGGCATGACCCGCAGCGAGACGGTCCAGCCAGGGGATAGCGTGCGGCAAGGGCTGAGCTGAAAGACTAGCCCCTGCATAGTTCCCCTTTCTTGGTCGAGCAGCTACTGTATTCACTCTGTTCAACCGGACACGACGCGTCAAGCGGGAGAGCCACCTTTGCCAATTAACTGTAAAATGTGAAGGATGTAGAGGACCTTATCCGTAGACTATCCGTAGATAAGTATAAATGTGCCAAACAGTGGAGTGCCAAGAGCGCCGTCGTGTCCGGGAAATCTGCAGACACGGCTTTCACAAACCGACCCTGCGTTCTGGTCGTGTCGTCTCCCAGGCCGAGGGCCACGCCATTGGGATGTAAACGGCGCTGCATAGATGCCGTCGGGCAGGGTAGGTGAGCTGTTCAATAATGATCCTATGCGCTGCCGACCGTCACTTTGGCCCAGTTGAGGTTGGCATGTTGAAAGGGATCTTCATGTGTGCTCGGGGCCCTGCTCGACATCTTCGCCGGCTACCGACTGCGGCAGCCGCGGGAGGTCATAGCAACAGCGCCGACCAGGCCGGGAGAGCCCGTCCCGGCCATCAAGGGACTCTAGCGGCTGCCTGGGTATGCCTGCCGCGCAGCGGCTCCAGGCCGAGCCCTGTTCATTTTGGCCACTTGCGGAGGGCTCCCGGTGGGATACCCTAGAGCGGCGCATTGGACGGACATATTCGATAGCAACATGTATTCTGACTATTAATTTCCACGACACCCACTGACTCCATCTACCCTCTTCCCATTAAGCAATCATCCCGATCAACACCCCAGAAAGTTCCGTCTTCTTCTCCGATAAGAACATTCCATATCATCAAAGCCCGGCCAACCTCAATTATTCTCTCTCCGTATCTGCCGTGGGGGTACCTGGTCGACCACAGAGTACACACCCAAGTAGTGCATGGCGTCCCTGTGAGAGCGAATTTCCTGCGAAAAGAGCTCTCTGTTCACCGTGAAGCCATGGCGAGCATATTCATAGGCCACCTTCTTCCAAATGTTGATGACCAAACGATTCAGCTCTAAATTCCACGTCCCGCGCCAGGATATCGAAGCATCTCGTCGACACCAGGTAAACGCACAAGCCTCCCCCTTTGCTCCGTTCTATAAAGTCATGGTCTCAAGATTTGGCATATGAAGCGCCACATGCCCTGCAGCTTCTAGTAGCCTATTAGACTGGAGTGGATTGGTCTTGGACATCCCCCGGTAGGTCAATGTGAGGGAACACAGTTGATACCATCGCCAATGAGGACGGCAAGCACCGAATAATCCAAGCATCGGCTAAAAAAGCCACCGATAAGTGTTCAAGCTGCCGGCTTTTGTTTGCAAATGCAGCGCCTACCGCAGGAGTCGTTTCCCGGACTCGGTCTGGGTTTCGGTCTGAATGTAGCCCTTGACAACGTTCGACTATCTCGAGATAATTTTCATTAAAGTCCTCATATATCATAACCGTCTTGACACACATCAGAAGTCGCTGGCTGATCATTGTTTTATGGCCTGTATTTCAGATGGTTGGTGTTGTCGCTCGTTGAATTTAAACGCAGTTGCCTACCAAGTCCCATAGGTCTTGAGAGACCTTTTCGGATAACTGCCATGGCTCATACCTAATCTATTGCAGTTGGGGAAGTTTCGAAAAAAGGTATGTCAATGTTGAAGATCGAGTTGACGGCGACACTCACTCTCTGCGGAGAGGGAATTTTGTCACGGCTTGTACCGAAGGAGCTCTTCCTTGAACACGAGAATAGCTGGTTCAAATAGTCGTCGCAAGGCATCATCGTTGGTTGGGTTCCTCAATCACTTGGCCGTGCCACCATCCATGGCTTGGATCATGGATCGCCGTCGCTATTGCGGTATTTTGCGGTCGATTATTAGTTTCGAGAGACTCAAGCTCATTTTCACCCGGAGCTCCAAAGTAACACTTCTTGAACCAATGCTCCGTGTCGCTTGGTGAGTATGCATTGAGCTCCAGTGTTAAATTTACTCCATCCTGGGGCCAATTGGCCAAGATGGAGAATAGGCTCGTTATTGCTGCAGCCATGATTCTATCATTGGTAGAGAACCATGTCCTCGACTCCATTTTCCGACAAATTGGGCAAGTATATCTCTTCAGCTCGATCTTAAGCCAAATGTGCTTGACGTGCCCTTTATGTCGCTCGACGAGTTGGTCAAGCGAGTCGAGGGAAAATGGATGAAGTTTGAGGTGGCGGAAGGTCTTATTCTCTATCGCACGTCGCCATTCTTCTGAGACGGTGACATACCGTGCTATGTTGTTAAGGTGGGTTATATGGTTCAAGATGATGACACGTAACTCCAAAGGTAGTGAATCCCAGTCTGGTATGATGGCGGTATTCTGGCTCCGGGCTGATGATGGCTGTTGTTCAGGTCAGGTCTTGGTACGAGGCTAGAAGGAAATCAGTGATTCAACGGAGAACCAGGAGATTTAAAGGCGAAAAGATTTATGACTGGCAAGGGCATTTTGTTTTACGCACGCGTATTCTTGTCATTCATGACGTCTCCAACGGAGCCAGCCGGCCACAACAGCAAAAAACACGGTTGCCAATACATGCGGGAATCAAACCCATCCGTAAAACACCGTAATTTATCATGAAGCTGGTAAAGAAGCTGGCCCGAGAAGGCAAGCTCAAAAACCACGAAACAGACTTCCTAGAAAAAATCGTGCCGGTGTGAACGAAAGAACTCCCGGGTGCCGTGGAGGAGCTCCGGCCTTGATGACGGCGGAGAGTCAGCCGGGCCCAGCCGAGTTACGGTCGATGACGGAGCTGCAAGACCGTCATTTCGGATGAGTGTCGGTGGCAGGAGTTTTCGCTATGATGAGATCGCGTGTAAGTAATCGCAATGTCTTTGCGCACGTCTGAGTCACTTGGGCCACGGGGAGCCAATTGTTGCCACGAGGTCAAGCACAAAGGCATTTGAATCTAGCCCTTGTGATGCTTCTCTGGTAAAATTCTCGTCTCATGTCACAGCTTCATGTTGGCAGCAACATGACCCAGGCAGAAACCGGAAGCACACTTGGCTTCAACTTTCGCTATCAGTCATAAATACCTAGATGGAGTAGGTATTTCTTAGCTGCGAGCTTTTGATCTTGAAATATTTCTGTCTTCGTTTGCCCCTCATGCATTCAACGCTTTTAACACGTGACTTACTTGCATGCCATGACTGATGGTATTATTACTCGCAAGCTCGTTCAAGTGACCTGGGTGTCTTAGATATTGTCGATCCAAGAAGGGAGTAGAGACCAAGGAGCCGAACGCGAGGCGTTGGTCCTCGTTACGACAAGTCAAGGCTCATGCGATTTTCCATGCAAGTTGCGATATCTAGACATGACAGTTATTTGGTGGAACTGGTTTGGCAGCTGGCGCACGAAAGTCGAGCCGATCGCAGTTTTGACAAGCCTGTTTATTGTTTCATCGTAGACGCTCCAGTCTTCCGCTGCGAAGGAGTTCGTACATATTAAGAGCGCACATGGTCGATAAACCCCTTCTACCTTCTGTTAATAACAAGTCGTCTAGGGTTTGCCAAGCCCGCGCTTTTGCAAAATTACATGTCACATCACCAAATCCTAGGCGTCCCTGAAAGTATCTGCGCTACTCCCGGATATTTGTAGTGTCGCCTATTTCCCAATGACGCTTACATTTCTTTCATGTTGTCTCTTCCCCACCTTGACAGGAAAACACCAAACATAACTTGCCCCTTGATTCAAACAGCAATCTTGCTTCTCGAATTCCAGGGTTTCCATGTATGTTCCTTGGCACTTCTTTTGCTGGGTGCACCTCTTTCACTGTCTGAAAGCCGCGCGTCGGCCCTCCAGAGATGGTGTGTGGAAGGGCACATGTTCAACTCGGCTCAACGTTTCCTATTGCAAAGTCCTCTAGAAATCGTTAGAAAAGCGCTAGACTCTTGGAAAGTTTCACTATTTGCCACAATCAACCTTCTTTTGTTGGGACGGGTTAAGTGCTTGCATGCGAGGCGAAAACCAAATCAGCCGAGGCGATGCAATGGCTAACTAGACGACGAGAGGCAGGTCTTGACGAGGAGTAAAAGGTTACAATGCGCCAGTGGCTTGCAGGCGACTAAGCATCAATGATATAAATATCACCCTGCGGCCAATTGGCCCAGTTTACCCCGCGGAAAACGTTTCTCCCGCGAATAATCAGATTAGCATCATCCAACGGGAATTTCCTACTCGAGTAAATACGGACTGCGAACCCCGGACCGAAATCCCGTTTCGAACCGGCTTTTGCCTGGCCGAGATGGATGGACGGGTGGACGAAGACGTTGGCGAGATGATCTGCACCGGACCGACTAGTTTGCCACGAAAACAGGCTCCAAGAGGAGCATCTTCTTCTAGCTTGGCCGGTATTCGGAACGGACGGCCCATTTGCCCAGGCACTGCCCAGGCACGCGGGAGCTTGGGAGTTGGAGAGGCACAGAGACCACCATCTGGAATGCCGAGCGGCGTAATAGTTACCCCCATCTTGCG
Source organism: Thelonectria discophora (assembly GCA_911649645.1). Taxonomy (NCBI): domain Eukaryota; kingdom Fungi; phylum Ascomycota; class Sordariomycetes; order Hypocreales; family Nectriaceae; genus Thelonectria; species Thelonectria discophora. The sequence goes on from CAJVRK010000012.1 coordinate 5,028,156, forward strand.
TCACGGCGGAGTCACTCCGGCTCGCCGAGTGGTTTTTATTCGAGGGGAAGACGCGTCGTCTGCAAGCGGCGTCATGTACGTCAACGACTTTTTGTAGAGCCTCTCACCACGCGTGGCTCTCGTTAGCCCTTTGTACCTCGAAAACGAGTTTGTTGGTGCATGCACTCGGCGGAAGCCGTCGGCGGTCTTGAGGTTATTGCAGCAACCACCCCTTTGTGAGTCGAAAGCTAAAGTACGAGATGTCAAAACTTTGCGATAGGTGTAGCTGTAGAGGTAGGGACTGATCGGCGTGGACTCTTGCATGCAGGTTGGCAAGTAAAACATAAGCCGTTCGAACTTGCTTGGGGCTCAATGGTCGCGGTACATGTAAGTCGCATGGTGCACAAGTAAGGAGGCGAGGCAGGATGACAGTAGGCCTCGATCTGCCCAGTCGTTTACCAAGGCCAGGCTCAATAAATCCGGCTCAATGTGGATGGAGTCAAGCACTGCCGAGTTCCTGCAGGAATGAACCGTTTCAGCGGTCCACACAACCTCCTTAGCCGGCCTGCATTAATCGATGACTTGGCCAAGGGTGCCAAGCAGGAACATCGGATGAGATTCGGGGTGTGAGAATAGACTCGAGGGTTTACTTGTGGTGGTTTCGAGTGACTATATAAAGCATGGTCTTCTCGGTCCACTTTCCCAGAATTTTTCCCTTTTTCAACATCTGCGTCTCGCTCTTACTATCCGGCAGTCACTAAGTTTATATTCACTCGCTTGAAATATCTACTTATTACTCACCAACCCCTCCAACATGAAGGCTTCCGTGGTCGTTCTTCCTCTCATGGCTGCCGCTGCCCAGGTGAGACATCACGCCACCACTGATCCGGATCAGTCTTAACATAACCCTTCAAAGGCCCAGCGAACCGAAATCTCCTCCATCGTCAACGATGTCAGCAGCCTCATAGGAAGTGCCAGCGGCGTCGTCTCCTCTGCTCTGAGCCGCGCCACTGGACGTTCCACGGCCACGTCTACCGGCATGGGTAGCGCCGCCGGAAGCCTCAGCAGCGAGATCTCCAGCATCACTTCGGCTCTCGAGTCGGCCAGCGGCAGCGCGTCCGAGTCTCTCAGTTCCGAGCTGGGATCTGCCACTTCGGCCCTCGGGACTGCCACGCGAACTTCAACTTCGACTTCGACTTCGACTTCTACCTCCTCGGCCGGCGGTGCCATACAGACTGCTGCCGTTGCCTTTGGTGCTCTTTTCGGTGGTGCTGCTGTCCTGGTCAATATGTAAATCCGGAGTCATCGCGGGACTAGAGTAGGCTGTAGGCAGCCATTTCAGAAGGTACTAATTATGTGTAATGGAACTCTACTTAATATCACCAAGCCTTTATAGAAAGACCTTTATGAATTCTTAGAAGGGCTATAGAGTGAGCGTTTTGCCTCGTGGTTAAGGACGGATACTTGTGTTATGCCTCAATGAAAAAACACACGTATGCTACCTGACCTTACTTAACCTCTGTAACTTTATTCTTTGGAAATACCAACGCCAATACCTCGAATTGCATAACCACACACATCAACACCTCGTTATGCCCCACCACCTTGTCCTATTGAAACTACAATGCTTATGCCCACAGTTATTCGCACTTCAAGTGGCAAGTTTCAAGCAGATAGCTATCCACTTTGAAAGGCGAAGAAATGCAGGCAATTCGCTGACTGATGCGGCTTTGGTCGCATTTTGGGCCGCAAAAAGGCGTCGTGCAGCTAAGCCTCATTGCTCAACGTTCAGGCTCCAAAACAAATCCTTTCATCATTTTAGGCCTCACACCTTTCGTCGAGATTGCAATTCACTACCTTTTCACGAACATGCGTCAGTCATTTCAGAGACCATTGCGATACAAAGTCATTCATCTGGATTCCGAGTTTCGGACTCGTTCCCAACCATGAGACTCTTGCAAACCTCCAATCTCGAACTCGTGAACAAGTACGAGTCCCTCGACCAGCGTTTCCCCCCATACGCAATTCTAACCCTAACCCTAACCCTAAGCCACGATCTTTGGGGGCCACCGCTATAGCAGGCCTGGCTCGTCTCGCTGCATCTAGCGGGACGGGTCCTCCTCGTAGTAGGCCAGGCAGTCAGGATCTTCGGCTTTGAGACTGTCATATGCTGCGTCCCAGAGCTTCGAGGCCTCTTCCTCGATCGAGAAGGCAGGTTTCGCCTCGGCAAGGCTAGCAGTTCGATCTTCATATTGCGTCGCGCCATCGGTAGTAGCATTTTGAACTAGGGCTTCCTTTAAGGCCTCTTCGAGAGAGAAAAGGCAGGTGCCGCCTCAGCAAGGCTCGCAGTTTGATCATCAGATTGCGTCGCGCCATCTTTTGATCGTACCACGTCTTCAACTTGGGTGAGCGGAACACCCACTTGAGCGGCAGCCACAGTCGTCCTCGGAGGGGTTTGCACTGTCTCGCTTTCCGTGCGCTCCTCGGACGTGGCAGAATCAGTGCGTGCTATTGCACTTCCTTCGCATTTGAGGCCTTTGCTTTTCCTAGAAGAACTGCGTAAAGACGAAGACAAAGCGGTGAACATGGTGTCCAATGGTACCGGAAGCCGTTGCCGGCGTGCCTGAAGTAGCGTCGTCGGTTGGAGGAAAGCTCATGGCGTAGGGTTGAAGGACGCAAATTCTGCTTGCAAACGTAATATGAAGCCTGAATACGATCTTGTACGTGTAGTTGTTGGGACCAATGCTGAGCTGAAAAGAGCCAGGCGTTGGCACTCCCAGGTGTTGCTCCCAAAGCAATTCGATCTGAAATGACAAAATGTGGGCTCGACAATTGGCAGTAGAGTCGGTCACTTTTGTGCATGTACCATCGAGTACAGTACAACGTACATAGGCCTGAAGCCCCTCGGAGATCAGGTATCTTACGCACGAAGCCGTGGGGTATGGTAGCTGGAACTGATTGCCCCAGGTGCTGAAGGTGCATAAGAACCCCACGTAAGCTGACATCGGAAGGCTTCAATAGTTCCATAGTCGGGTCGAAAAGGACTTGACACATGCGTACGTCCAGAGATCTAGCAAATGGTGGGCTGGATAACTACGGCACGAACCGGCTACCCGCTCGAGCTGAGAGAACCGGAAAGAGAAATGCAATGCAAGAATTCTTTCCGAAAGGTCTGAGTTGAGCCTTGCTTATCGTCGTTTCCCAGGACGTCAGCTGGCGGCAATGCACAGATACGAAGTAGGGCTGCAGCTGGCCAGGCTTCAGCCCCCAACTCGAGACGTACCCGGCGCGTATGCCAAACACGAAGGGCCACCCAATATTGATGCTGGCGAAGTGATTTATGCACCAGGGGCTACAACTTACTATGTGGAACTCTGTCAAACCAACCTCAGCCTTCTCATACCTCACTTCAAGAAAGCTCCAATATCCATCGCAGTCTTCATATGATTGACCGTTACTACCAATCGAACAAACCCAACATCATCAAGTGGCCCCATCATTTCAGTGACCGCAGGCCAGCGGTCCATACACACGCACCTCACGGCTCATGAGAAATCCCGCAGGCAACCAACTTTAGCTAGGGGCATTGCATTAACTAGCGTTGCATCAGCTTTCAAACGTCGCAGAGGAGCCGGCCCCGGACTATCAGAGTGGAGGATAATTGTAGTTTCTATATGTGTGTATGTACGTGGGCAGTGACTCGATTGACATTTCCGGTATATAGGGGGCGTCATTGTATCGAAATGGCCCCTTTTCTGATATTATCGGAAGGGATGCCTATCAATGTCTTTGGGAGGTTCGGAATCTGCGGCTGAGAGTCCAGATTACATAGACCCCGGAACATCCCGAAGAGCTGACCTCCAGTTCAGACCACGAGGAAATTAACCCCTTGAACCCTCCAGGACAGGCTCAGGGTGCAGGACTTCAAGTTGTGATCTACGTAGTACGAATACCTACTGACGCAGGGTAGGAGGGGGAGCTTTGGTTTGCGACAACCCCGACCAAGGCAACTCCAATGCTTGGGGTGCCGTGATAGTGTAAGATCTCTCCAGCAGGGAACCATTATATGTACCTATGCTTGGCTATACACCCTCTGTCGTAAATCACCACCCGAATAATCATCAGTCGTTTCAATTCCCAACTTGAAATCCCTCCTTTCCTCGTAGGAACCAATCTCTTCCACACAAAAGTGCTCTGCAGGGCTTTCGAGACACAAGCATGGGCGATTACATGACCTTTTAACGAGATGGACCCGTCACAGTCTATCGAGTTCAACCTGTACGAATACTCCGACCCAGCAACTATCAAGCAAGGCGAACTCAAATACTACCATCCCAAAAAAGACGGCAGCGTCATATATGAGAAGAGATCCTCGGATTACTTGGTTACAGTTGAGCGGCTGCTCGGTCGACGGGTGGGAAGAGACTACCGAGCAGGGCCAGAACGAAGTGCGGAAGCAAGAGATGACCCTTGTGGTCCTCAAGATGATATTCGCTTCCAAGGACTCGGAATCCAAGATCAGTGAGGTGGTAGCGTCGTTGATGTTGGAAAAGCCCCAAAACACCAACGACATGGCTGACCCTGAGGTCCAAGCATGGGCCCCATTCCACAAGACGGAGCGGTGGAACAAGTCCAACGCTCAGCATAAGAAGACGAGCAAGAAAGTGGTTTCGCTCAAGGCAGGCCACCCTAATGTCGATACCTCGGCTACAGGAGTGTCGAACGCGAGATCTCCTTTGAGCGAGCCAACTTCGACGAAGGGCGGTCGAACGCCGAGACAAGCCCCCGGACGGGCAGATGACAGGGTGTCACATGGGTTCTTACACAGAACAATCTCCAAGACCAAGGCGTCTCGCAGGAGTTCTGGGCTGCCGTCCTCTTGGTGCGATTCGAGGTGAAGATCAATGGCGGAACACTTCAAGACTTGGTGGACAAGACCAAGAGGGGATTTGGCTTGAATCCGAATAATACCAAGCCTTTCCTCGTTACGTCGTGGAAGAAACAAGTGTGCAACTACGAGGGCGAGGACATCCGCAAGTGCATCGACCTGAACAACCTTGGAAAGCTGAGGCAGGGGGATCGGGCGTGCTTGGATGTGAAATGGGGTCCCGATTACGAGTACCAACAAACGAACACCCTGAAGCCAGCGACTGCAGTCACGACCAACGACTCGGAGGCCACAGAAGTCGAGGGAGGGGTGGAGAATGTCAGCCTCATTCAAGGCTACCCGCCGGAAGCACTGCCGGCTGTGTTTCCAACCCCCCCACGTCAGCTTCCACCGGGAGAGACACCTCCAGCTCCAGTTCTGCCTTCTTTTCAACCCCCCTCGGCTCCTCCGACCGTTAGCGACCAGCTGCAGGCGCTCCAGGCAACTGGGGCCTCCCCGCCTGTGCTAATGAGCTGGTGCAACCCCAATCTCACTGCGGATCCAGGGCGTCTGACAGCGCTGGAAGCACGCGCGGCGCAATGGAATCTCGTATCGCTTCCCAGTATGCCATGATACTCGAACTGCAGAAGGCAGGGATGGCGAAGCACACACAGCTGGCCAAGTTGGAACAAGCCATGAGGGTGTTGGCAGGCGGCGGCCCAAATGCCAAGTGAATGGGAAAGACATGAGGGTTCGTAGCTGTCGGCTCGCCTACGAGTTCATTATTCTGAGTGTCACATGAGTAGGAAAACCTGGGTCTGGGGTTGCATCAGGACCTGGCCCTTTGTGTAATCTAAGGCGGGCGCAGAGGTCGAGAATTAATGAGAAAGTGATGGTAACGCGGACAGGTTAACGCCACGCTTATGTTTGTTCCGACTTCCCATCCATCCAATGCATTGACTTTGTAACTAGATGAGATTCTTGTGGACATGGACAGATGGTTATCTAGCCCACGCGATGTATTCTGATGACACATATTCGATAAGTTGAGAAGCGTAAGATTAAGTGACCTGAAAACTAGGTACCAGCATCTAGTTGCGTCATCATCTTTAGGTAGGGCCTCCACTTACTTACTCCAAACTCCGAGAAGAGTTAATAGCACCTGGGCTTTGGAAGTCCACTGATATGCCAAGTGACACCCATCATTAGGGCCAATACTTGCCAATAATGAACCAATATTTCAAGCCTCGTAATGGAACCCCATGTAAGAGTGAGTGGCCGGTCTCTTAGCCACATGTACATGTACATACGTGTACTGAGTACACCCCGACTTGGACGAGTCCTGGGTTAGTCTCAGGCCATCAAGCCACTGGCTTAAATCACGTAAAAGGGGGTCAAGTATTTCAACTGCCGTTGACAGGAAATCTGTCTGACTGCATGTGATTTGACATACCTCACCTACAACACCTACAAATACCTTCATATTCGCTTTCACACACGCGCCCGCACACACCCGCCCATGTACACAACCCCCATGATACGGGGCTCTCACGGTTCACCGTGTACCACAGTGGGATACTCAGCACCACGCACTTTAGGAGCTCGGAATGAGCAGATCTTCGCTGCAGTCGCCGGTTGAGCCAGGGCAAGAGGCTCGCGCCTAGAAACCAGTTCCTCGTCGAAGACCTCAACCAGAAATGGAAGAAGTTCAGAGACGATCCTAACTTCTCCAGAGATTTGGAAAATAAGGTCGGCCTTGGCTTATTCATAGAGATCAGGGATAGCTTAGAAAAAGCTGAGAGTGTTCCCGAGTCAGTGGCGAAACTCACCGACTTCTTGTACGGAACCGCAAATGGAAATGCAGATGATGAAATGGACGACTGCATTCGCTGGCTCATCCTCTTTGCTGCTGCAAGGGAGACCGATCCAAGCGAACAAACAGACCCAGGTGACGAAACAGATCCAGGCGATGAAACAGATCCATACGACGAAAACGATTCAGGCGACGAAACAGATTCCAGCCACAAAACAGATCAAAGCAGCACGGCAAATCCAAGCAACGAAGAAACTCGATCGAAAGGTCAAGACACCTGGAAGCACACGAGCATCGAGGACGAGTGCAGTGTATCGATCCGGATCATCCGCATCATTTTGTCGAAAGCTCCATACTTGGCATTCGAGAAATATCCCTGCAAGACCAAATATGCCAAGAGGCCATGTTCGAATAAAGCCCGTCATGGAAAGCCACGAGAGAAATCAACGCCTTTTCACCAAGCAGCCAGGGCAGGCAACGCAAAGGCCGTCTACCACATGGTCAACCTTCTTTCAGGTGAATCAACCAGGGGGGTATCTGCCACTAGTCATCCAACTGACAATCGAATACACGAAATTCTACAAAAGCCAGACCATGCATTGAGTATGACGGCGCTTCATCATGCAGCGGTCGCTGGGAAGGGATCTGAGGAGACGATGCGCGCCCTGCTGAAGTACAACTCGAAGATTGCATTTGCTCCTGATAAAACATTCCAATTCGCGCTGGAAAACGAGCTTGTGAAAATTATGACGACGTTTCTCATTCACCCGGAGGTGAAGGATCACTTCGTCACGAGCTACAACGTGATTCAGGCCATAGAATGGCTCAGCGAAGAAAACTTGCGAGGCTCGAAATATCCGCGTCGCAATCGCAAAAGAATTCTCCGCCTCTTGATGGAGAATGCGGGTGCCAAGGTGTTAGACGACAAGGTTTTGGAGAAGATAATCGAGCTCGATCTGTCCTCCGCCTGGAAAAGGGTGAAGGAAAAGGTTAAGCGGGATCGGACCTGGCTTCTGCATCTGGCCATGAGGCGCCAGAAAGTCGAATTCGTCAGGATGTTCTTGGAGGATAATCGAGAGTCAGTCACACACAAAAGTCCTTCGCTAGGAACGAGCACTACCCGCTCTGGCACAGCAACAAAGCCATCAGCGGTTCGCAATTTGTCGACCGAAAGAACTCGCGCGAGAAGCAACTAATCGTACCGCCATGTCACTGCCACCATCAAGCGGGCGCGGAAGATGCAAAAGTTATCAGAGATTTTTCAAACTTCTGGAGGTATGTTTCGCTCCGCGCAAGGTGTCATGATCGACTCAGCCGTTATCCCCCTGTTTCGAAGTATTGGACTAACTGTTTGCACCAAGAAGACGGTAAGGTTTCGAAAATACCCCTGGCATCGTTTCGACCACTCATATCATTTGTCCCCAGTACGTGAATTGTGCTTCGACTTGTCACGATTCAACTCGAAGGCGTACCGTCTGTCCGATTTCGTTGGGTCTCTCATCAGCCACGAGGAAAACGAGTCGCTGCTCAGATACGAAAACGTGATCAAATACGCCGAGTTCCCCGCGTTAGGTCTGAACCCAGATGACAGAGAGACGTTTGGTGAAAGCCTTCAGGTCGAGCACACCGAGGTCTTCGACATCCTTGACTGGCCAAAGGGAAAGGGGTGGCACGATAATCGAGCTGACAGTGCCAGACAGGCTGGTGAACCCTCACGACGAAGTGAGAATAGCACAACATGTCAGGGACTTTGGGGTTGAAGTTCTCAATTGGAGGTTTTTGGACATTTCAATTCCAGTTTTCGAAGACATGCCAGAGGCTCGCAACAGAATCACGGAGCTCCACCTCTACACGAACGGCAAGCGGGCGGTGATAAGCCATTGGTTGAGCGAAGGCGGCGTGGCATCGCTTCCGAACGTGAGTCTGCGGTAACAAACGCACGCACCATACGCCGTCTCAATCGCTGTATTGTTTGCTGACGGGTTTTCCCGAATAACTTACCAGCCTTGACATTTACGTGATCCAGGTTTGAGTGACCCCTTGTCATCGAACGATGAAATAACTAACCAGACAAAAGGAACTTATGACCAAAACTCAATGCACCGAGACAATCACATACATTGAGGAACAGTTTCCAGAGTTCAAGAAGAAGAGGAACCGAGACACACTGGAAGTGCAGGTGACTCCCCAGCTCTGGAACCCAACACATGAGAGAATGGCCAACTTAGGCGAAATGTATGTGACACGAAGAGACCATGGACTGGATGAAGAATTGGCTTGATATTTCTTTCAACAGAGCAGAGAGGGCAGTTCCAAAACTATCTCGGCTCATCAAAAAGTACCGCACACGCGTAGACAATCGACTCCAAACGCCACTGAAGAACATTATGCCACGCCCAACCAAGGTAGCCATCATCGATAACGGCATCCTAAGCATTTCGCCCCGGGCAGAAAAGTCTTGGGGACAGCAAATGGCTCGCAAGCGCCAAGAGGACACTGAACGTGCGAGCCTGGTTTCGGACACACACACAATCCAGCGAGAAGGATACGGCCTCGACGATGGCAAAAGCGAGCCCCTGAACTCGCGGACCACCAAGAGCTACAAGACGCTCTGGTCTCGCATCGAGGACGGCCGATCTTTCGTAGACGACTACTTCCGAGTGAGCCCTTGGTTGTTCGCGTCGGATCCCCATGGGACACAAATGGCGGATCTGATCTGCGCCATTGACCCCCGCTGTCAGCTCAATGTTGCCAAAGTCACGGATGGGACAGATGGGATAACGCCGAAAAGGGTTTTCAGGGTACGTAATGAGTCTTTTGGGCAAAAGTACTCTTGTTCGCTACGGGAGCCTATTTGCCCCGTCAGTCTAGGATGTCGCTGATATTGACTTGCTACCAACAGGCTATCGAATGGGCAATTGCCATGGGAGTAGACATTATATCCATGAGCTTCGCCATCCTAGACGAAAACGACCATCTGAAAAACGCCTGCAACGACGCTTACCACGCAGGCATCGTCATGCTCTGCAGCACTCACGACGAAGGCCCCAACATCAACCACTCGTGGCCGGCCGACTACCCACAGACAATCACCATTACGGCCGCGACGAGTATGGCGACTTGGCTCGGAAAACGAGCCAGGACTACCAGTACGGAATCCATGGTCTGGGCGTGGCTGCCGGCGTGGTCCCGTTTCTAGAGTCCAACGACCGCATCTCCGAGAGCTCAGTGGCCACGGCCATCGCCGCAGGCCTGAGCTCCCTGATTCTGTCTTGCTACCGGCTCGCGCATATGAACGAAGAGACTATCCCGAACCGGAAACATGTGGTCGAGGAGGAGTTGAACAAGATGCAGATACACAAACCCAACAAGTATGTCAACTTGGAGAAGTTTGCGGGTATCGATGTGAAGATCAAGGACGGCTTGGATATTGATTTTGAGGAGATACTCACGCATTTCTCTACTAAGAATCAGTCACACTAACTGCTACACCAAGAGACATGAAATTCGTGACATTTTTCTACTATTACATGGATTCTGGCGTGGCAAAAGCCTAGATGATGGCATTAGAACAATTCACAATCCCTCCCCTCACCATTCCGCCCCCTTGACCTTGAGCGGAAGATGCAACATTCTCAACCCCGAATCCGACAGCTTTGGCAACCTCCCCCCGCGAATATTAATCTGCAGCGACTGATCCAGCAGCCTCGGCGCCGCCAAGGTAGCGTCCCGCTCCTCGCGCATGGCCACAAACTCGCTCTCGCTGACGCCGTCGCGGAGGTGCCGGTTCCGCTTCCGGTGCTCGGCAACGCTCATCCAAGACGCCGGGGTTCCGCGCTCGTCGGGCGGGTAGTCGTGGCCCGTCCAGATCTTGACGTGGTCGGGGAGGCTGAGGAGGCGACGGCCCGAGTTGAAGAGGCTGACGGCGCTGCCGCCGGGAAAGTCGCAGCGGGCGGTGCCGATGTCGGCGTGGAAGAGGGAGTCGCCGCAGAAGACGTTGTCTATGGCATGTCAGTTAGGTGTTATGAAGGCTTGTTCTATCTCGTACCTCCAATCTTGTAGCCGAGATGGTCGGGGGTGTGGCCGGGAAGGTGCATGGCCGTGGCGGTCAATTGACCAATGTCAAACGCCTCGTCATCGTCAAACAACTTGTCGACGACTTGTTCGTATTCCTGCCGAGGAACACCATATTTCTGGCCAAACAGCTTCTGGACTTGTCCAATGCGCTTCCCGATGCCGATGGAGGGCTTCTGGCCTTGGGACTCGGCGAGGCGCGACTGGAGATAGGAAGCGGCCGTGAGGTGGTCTGCATGAGCGTGAGTCTCGAGGATTCGGGTGATGGTGTAGGCCTTTTCCGCAATCAGGGAGAGCAATGCATCAGCGGATTGGGTGGTGATGGCTTGGGTGACGGGGTCGTAGTCGAGGACCGGGTCAATGATTACGGCAGTCGAGGTGGAAGGATCAGCGACGATGTATTGCCATGTGCTGGTTTTTGGTTCAAAGATGTCGTGAATCGTGGGTTCATTAGGTGAGGGCGCAGTGCTGTATGAGGCTCGACTGATTGCTGCACCAGGAGGAGAGTGTAGACGTCTTGATAGCACGGCTGCCTTTGAAGGATGACTGAATGGTTTGTAGGTCTGGGTGGCAAAGCTGGCTCGCTGTGAGTGCGCCACAGTGGCCGCCTTGAGAGCCGTTGGCGATGGCCGAATAAGACGGGCAGGCCGGGCAGCCAAGACAATCTGAGGACGGATGGACTTCATGGTGGAATCTGGCAGTGGGGTTTCAGGGATCACGAATTCCGCAGAAACGAGGACGAAACTGGATTGATATGAAGCAGTTTGAAGTCTCTCGGCGGCCCCGGTCTCTCCCGCAGTCGGCGACCGGAGCGACTTGATCGGCGACTGCTGAGTCACTCACGCGCCGGGCCGTCGCAGCAGATGGCCGAGATCCGGGGGTGAAGGGAGAAGCGAAGGATTTTTGATACGGGATTTATGATTTGATTTAAAGATAGCCGAGGGATGTCGTGCATCCGCGGTCTCATGTTTTTTGAGATGTAGATGGTGAGGTGGTGAGATGACTGCCTGTGCTGATGGATGAGTCTGTATGACTTCGGTGGGGGGTTCAATAAAGGCATTTCACTCGACAATATTTAACTTAATTATTTATACAAGTTGTTTGATTTTCTTCATTTTTTCCGATCAATTACAGCCTACCTATTGTCTCGGCTTAACCCGCAAGGAGACAACTGAAAGAATGAAACATCACCAAAACCACAGCGACGGCCCGATGGAAAGAAAAATGATTATATGGATCAACTTAGCACAAAACGGCTTAGTCACGCCAAAACAAATTAAAAAGAAGAAAAACAGAATTTTTTATGCAGACACTAAATAAAGACCAGTTCGGCGACTAGTACTAATTAGACCCGTCCGACCCGCCGGCTTTTTTAATAATCCAAAAATTCCGCCATGTCGCCATTGTGAGACTTTTTACCAATCAACAAACCTTCCATTGAGACGTCGACACTTTGATTCACGACACCACGACTCGTCAATCGCTCTCTCGCCATGTTCAGCCGTCGTCTACCGGCTGCTGCTCGCGCCATTGGCCGTCGCAGCTTCGCCTCTGTTCCTCCCAAGGCTCCTGCTGCTGCTGCTGCTGCTGCTGCTTCCAAGACGTCCAAGGTCAAGGAGGTCAAAGAGGCTGCTCCTACGCCTCAACCTGCCACTCCCAAGGCTGCCGCTCCCAAGGCTTCTACTCCTCTTCCCAAGGCTGCGGCTGCTCCCGCTTCGGATGCTCCCGTCGAGCCTCCCGCTCCCAAGGCTGCTCCTCCTTCTCCCCCTCCCCCGGTCGCCTCTCGCTCTCACAAGATCCTCGTCATCGGCGGCGGCTCGGCCGGCCTCAACGCGAGCCACCAGCTCCTCCGCAAGGGAAAGTTCATCCAAGATGAGATCGCCATTGTCGATCCCGCCGAGTGGCACCACTACCAGCCCGGCTGGACGCTCGTGGGCGGCGGGCTCAAGGACAAGGAGGACCTCAGGAGGCCCTTGGCCGACCTGATCGACCCCCAGGTCAAGTTCTACAACACGGGCGTCTCTTCCTTTGACCCTAAGAACAACCAGGTCACGCTCGACAATGGCGACATCCTCGCCTACGACCAACTGGTGGTGGCCCCCGGCATCAGGATCAACTACGACAGCATCAAGGGCCTTCCCGAGGCCCTGGCCGACCCCCGTGCGCCCATCTCGTCAATCTACGGCTACGAGACGGTCGACAAGGTCTTCCCCACCATCCAGAACCTTCAGAAGGGTCACGCCATCTTCACCCAGCCCGCCGGCGTCATCAAGTGCGCCGGCGCCCCCCAGAAGATCATGTGGCTGGCCCTGGACCACTGGAAGCAGAGCGGCCTGTACAAGCCCGACGCCTCCTCGCCCATCAAGATCAGCTTCGCGACTGGTCTGCCCGCCATGTTTGGCGTGCCCAAGTACAGCGCCAAGCTGGAGGAGCTGCGCGTCGAGAGGGGCGTCACCGGCCTGTTCCAACACGACCTGCTTTCCATTGAGGGCGGCAACAAGGCCACCTTTGCCTTTGGCCAGGAGAAGGTGACCAAGGAGTTTGACCTGCTCCACGTGGTGCCCAAGATGGGCCCTCACGCCTTTGTCAAGAGCAGCCCCCTGGCCAACGAGGCCGGCTACGTCGACGTCGACGACGCCACGACGCAGCACAAGACGTTCCCCAACGTGTGGTCCATCGGCGACGCGTCCAGCCTGCCCACGTCCAAAACCACGGCCGCCATCACGGCCGAGGCGCCCGTCATGGTGTCCAACATCCTCCGGGCCCTTGAGGGCCAGGCACCGGAAGCCCTCTACGACGGGTACACGTCGTGCCCGCTGCTGACCGAGTACGGCAAGGTCCTCCTCGCCGAGTTCAAGTACGGCGGCGTGCCCAAGGAGACGTTTGACGACTGGTTCGGCATGGACCAGATCGAGCCGCGCCGCGTCTTTTACCAGCTCAAGAAGCACTTTTTCCCCTGGGTTTACTACAACTCCATGGTCAAGGGCACCTGGGGCGGTCCCAAGGGCTGGATCAACTAGGAATGAGAGAATACAGGATAATAGATTGATCTGGGTAGATACCAAAAGCGAGGGCTAAAGACGGAATAGAGCAGGGCTTCTGCGTGTATCTAGGCGGTGCATCCAATGCAGTGATTTACGAGCGTTTGTACACAATACTCTATTCTTGACATCATGTCAGTGCTTTACCGTGACTGTCCATGAATTCGTCGACATCATGAAGCGTGTCAACAATCACATCTCAAACCGAGGGTACAATTACGGCTGTCGGTGAGGAATCAATACCGCGGCTAATGTATGAAACTGCCATCAGTCGGCGTTTGCACTTCGGCGATGGTTGACTTGTTGTTTACCGTGAGCTCGGTGACTCTGAGTGCAAGGATGCGGCCGGAGTTTCCCGGAGGCTTTACGTAGTAGTCATTATCGTGAAGCAAAAAGATCAGGCCACGTTTGTTGTCGTTTTTGTCATGCTCGTGCGTTTGTGTCAGCGGCGCACGTGTGTTTGTGATGTAATATGTTTGCGATGCATGCCGTCAGAGTTTGATGTTCTGTTAAGTACGTATTCGCTGGTAGAGTCCCTTTTGGCCAAGTCACACTCGCGACTTATCCTGGGGTCGAAATGAAAAGAGTAAAATACACATCTGGATATCAACCTATGCTATCAAATTCGCTAGAAATGGGTAATTGGCTTTTACGAAATCACTTGTTGCATCCCATCCTCCTTACACCTGATAACCTCCACTATGTCCCGTCAACATCTTGGGATCATCAACCGGCGCATCCTGCCCAGGGTTGACCTCTTCGTAGTGGAAGCGCTTCACGAGCCGATAGTATCCCGCCGCCAGCGACGCTCCCATGGCCGGCCCGAGCCAGTAGATCCAGTGATATCCGGGGAAGCTCGTGGCCGCGACGGCACACCCGAAGCTCCGGGCGGGATTCAACGAGCCGCCAGTGACGAAGATTCCTACGTGAGTAAGTCGATGACAAAAAATAGATAGACTCAAAAGACACACCTGGAATCTCGACAACAAACAACGTCAACCCAATCCCCAACGGCGCGAGAAACGTGTCCCGCGACTTCTCGGCCGCCAGCATAAACACTACGAACACCAGCTGCGCCGTAAAGATCATCTCGAGGAACACGCCTCGGGCCACCGACGTGTCCGGGCCCAGCGTCGTGTTTGTCTGCCCGATGGAACCGGGAAACATGGCGTCGACGAGGCCGCCGGCGACCATGCTGCCCAGGAGTTGTGCCGGCACGAGGAAGGCGGCGCGCATCCAGGGGAGTTGGCCGCCGAGGCAGAGACCTAGGGTTACCTGCCAGACTATCAGCTCTGTGATATATTCAAGCGAAGGGGTGTATGTACTGCAGGGTTAAACAGCCCTCCGCTGATGCGGTAAAACGCCCACACGTTGATCAGCAGCGAGAAGCCGTAGGCAAACGAGATCCAGACGTCGGTGGTGCTGGCGAGGCCGCCGTTAGACGCCAGGTACGGAGCCTGCAGGAGGGCCATCAGGTTGCCGGCGTAGGCAAAGTAAAGAAAGAAGAAAGTGCCGACAAACTCGCCCGACGCGGCCACGAGGTGTCGGTTGAAGACGCTCAGGTGGGGGGCGTCATGGTGGCTGCGGGCGTTTGCTTCGAGGGGGGGAGGCATTTTGGTTCTGAAGTCTGGGAGGCCGGGTATGGGTAGGTGAATTGTGATCTATCGAAAAATAGGGGGAGGAGAGGCGAACGTCTCATCTTCTGCAGTTATATCATCTCCAGTCGTGTTTATCAATCGTCACCGCAATCATACCGAGTCCTACCTGATGAATCATGATGCGGTGGCTGCTCGTCTTCGACCAACATGACGCACAAAGGGTTCGCATTGGAGAAATGTTGTGTGTCTTCGCCGCGAGACTAAGGAGCATTAGTTCCGCGTCGTCAGGCTAGGTTGGCGATCCGATCGGGAGAGGAGGGGCTGAGTCCCGACTTGGAGATGTCAAGGCGGGAGGGCTTGAGGGCCAGCGGGGAGGCGTCTTGGCTTTGTTGTGATCCGAGTTGCTGAATTCTTTGTTCGCGGGTGTGGTTAGCGTTATCATTTCATGATGTAGGCCAAGCAGGCCGTTGCTGTTGGAGTTGATCTGGTGGGCTTTAACAGGATACCAGTCTTCAGCTGAGGAACCCCCTCATCCGGCACAGGGAAAATAGGCCACCTTCGTCATTTTCAAGGCACTGAACCAAACGGAATGTATTTCTCACGATCCCCGGCACCCTCGGATTGACAGGCGCCGTGGTGTTTCCCCAAGATCAACATCACGCTTCACTAGCTCCCAGCTGGTGGCGACGGCTAGAGCGCCTCGAGCTGCGATCGGCGTAGGACTCTCGGAGCGAGGTCTAGCCGTCGAGAGGCATTCCAAAGTTGTATTAGACCCGTGTCGATTATGTACTTCACCCACTCATTTGGGAATATTGCATGTCTCAAATGGTCTGGATGGGTCAGTTCCCTGGAGCGCCCCTTTCTCAGCTAACGGAATCATCGAGTCCGACGATTCTCCTCGAAAATGATATGAATTCGTCAATTCATCGCTCACTACTTGGTGATTCCATGCAGCATATTCTACGTAGAAACGGCGCAACATATTGCTCTGCCCTATGCTTTCAAGAAGCACTAAGCAAACGAGAATACTCGATATACAATCAGGTTATTATTCAACCCAGGTTCCAGCACCCCCTCATTCACTGGAAACAATCAAGTCATTCTAATGAACGGCGCAGCTCTTGTTTCCAGCAACAAGGGACCAGAGACTAAACGGCGATCGGCAACGTCAGCACGATGCTGGTCGAATTATGCCATATTTCAACAGGCAGCGAACATCAACTGGTGAAGACTCACCCTCATTGATCCAACAACTCAATATATCCAATCCTAAACATGAAAGCACCCTCACCTTCGCCCCGACACACTCTCGTTAGCCATCCGGACCTCATACAACAATGCCTCGATCATCCCCCAGGCCTCCACAGCCCAAAGACGACGACCACAAAACTTCAACTCATAACCACGCTCCATTCTCGTCGATGACTTGACATCCCCCGCAAGCGCAGCACGCACCCATCGACACCATCGTCACAAAATACTGCCTCGAAGTCCATCAAACATACATCTCTTCGTTATAAACAACACCTACCAACATACCAACCTCCAACCCCATCTCCAGCCCGCAAACCGCAGGATGTCAAGAGTATCTCTGAGAATTTCTAGGCACCGCATTTATAAAAGTACCCGCTGATGACGCTGACCAGGGCCGGCAGGTCGACTTCTTCAAGGAACTGCAGAGTCACCCTCGTCACGACGTATCGTAGCTCGTAAACGGGGAGGTAATCGAAAAGAGACTCTGGAATCTCGCGCGTCAAAACAAATACGACTACTTTGGCCAGTGGATGTGCGAGCTCGAACGAGGTATCCCACCACAAGCCTTGAACCAGATGCAGCACCCTCTCCTAACACCTCTTCCCATACCTCCTCTACCACCTCATCTAATCCCTACGTAGACCTCGTCCAACCCCTTCTTTGGCCTCTTCTAATACCTTCTTAGACCTCTTCTAACACCTCCTCACACCTCTCCTAACACCTCGTCCACCACCAAAATCACTTCGTCTGCAGCCACGACGGCGGTGACCCAAACCTCGCATGACCAAACATCAACTTTCTCGGCGTTCCTAGACATCAGACGAATCAGCGCACGCAACGAGCTTTGGACCAGCTACAGGCAGGCCCCTGAGATGACACGAAATGGCAGATGCGTTAGGAAGATTTTATCATTCCATCAATCTTACGACGGATACGGGACTTGTGTTCATTGGTGCCCAGTTAGTCGTGCTTATGCGACAGGTCGACACGATGTTCTAGGCGAGGGCCTCCTCAGCCGTAGCCGTGGAAGAACAAGTGTGAGGGGGTTGAGAGTGATAATGGGGTTAAAGAGAAGACGAGACAGGGTGCGATGGAGGCTAGGAGTCGGATAAAGGAGTTGGAAGGTCGTGAGGTAAAGCCCTCTCTGAGCGCGGTTGAGGCGTTTAGCGTTGCGGTACCGCTCAACGAGTGTGACGATAATTCATGAAAGCACTCGGGCGGGATCCCCATTAGCACATAAGAGTGTCATTCTAGTTTCGGATCTTACAAGGACTCACCTCCCTCTTGCTATATTATCCTATGGAATGACATGAGAGCATCAAGCGACACTCGACAATGGGCGAATCCCTTTCCAGCATTGGTACCCTACACCACTAAAACAGAAGGACCCAAAAACCCACACTCCAAGCTTCTCAATTTCTCAACGGAAATATTAGATGGATTATATCAATACAGAGACGAGCCATCCAACAAATGGCCTCATCTGAAGGAAAAAAAAAAAGGTCATTTCAAACCCACCGCTGTCATGTCCCGACGTCCTCCAGTCCCTTTGCTCGAGGAAGATCGCTATAAAAAAGAGAAAAAAAAAAAAAAAAAAATGCAATAGATCCCTCGATGCAAATGCAAAACCCAAAACGCCCCGTCTCGTGGTATCTTCAATCAACAGGTAGTGTGTCATGAACCAACGCGCCAGATCCTTGCTGCTTTTTCTGCGTCTTCGCGGCCATGGTGAAAACCCCAGTCAACGACTCCAGTACTTTTCCACTTCCCTTTTTTGTCGCCTATATCTCCTCTTTAACATTTCATCATTTGTCGTAACCTTTCTTTCTTTCATCTCAGTCCGGCCCTTCACGGCCTCGTCTCTCGAAATCGCCTCACCCAATGTTGTCGAACTCGGGTGGGCATCTTGCAAAACACCATGGCCTTGCTCTCGTTGATCAAGACTCTCTCGGAAATGGTCACCTGCAGGTCCAGGTCCTCCTCGGCAAAGTCCCTAAAGAAGACGTCAAGCGCCTCCTCCTGCCACCGGAGCGAGGTCCGTGACCGGACGGCCTCGATGAGTTCCTCTAGCAGGGGCCCCTGAGCCATCACCTGTCCGTCAACCTGGGAAGGCGACCCGGCACTCGTCCCGTTGGGTACCCCCGCTAGTGGTAGACACGAGTTGAGCGTGACCGTCGACGAAAGAGTCCGCGATCCGTCGTTGGACGAGGTCCGACGTCGCTTCTCGGGCGAGTCGGGCACCTGCTGCACCAACGAACCGGCTGAAGCCGGCGGTGTCGACTCGAAGACGACGGGCGTGCTCGTGGTAGGAGGAGGCAGCTGTCGCTTCCGCGTCTGCGTCATGGTCTCGTCAGGAGGCGTGAGGGCGCTGGCATTGACGGCCGGGGCGCGAGTCGGCATCGTAGTGGTCGTGGTCGTCGCAGCGACCGGTTGTTGCTTCGGGGGGCCATTGAAGAATGTCGCGGCCGCGTTCCGCTGCACTGGGCTCTCGAGACTCGGCGGTTGCGGTGGAGGCGGCTCGCTCTGCAGGTTGAGGATGCCGGTGCCGGGCATGTCCGAGTCGTCGGCGACGGGGCCGTCGGTCCGTCTTCGAGGCTTCATGATGCGCTTCGGGGCACCGCCGGAGCCGATGACGTCCGGGTACAGAATCTCCATGTACTCTTCGTGATCGAACGGCCGGCCGCGAAGGGCTCTTGACAGGGGTTCTCTCTGTGGGCATGTCAGTGTGACGTGATCGCCATCACCGCCATTTTGCGCGGATCCCATCTCACCTCGATGTGCGCGAACCAGGCTTCCTCCGTGGCCGAGACGGTCTTGTTATTGGGATTGTACGTAAACTCGGGGTCTTCGCGTAGGCCGCGCCACAGCCGAAACCGTTTCCGGGCGTTATCGCTCTTGTTGATGAGGTGGCTCTTTGTCGGGTAGGCGCCGTGGCTGGCCTGCAGAGCTTGGGCGGCGCGTTCCCAGGCCTCGGCCTTGAAGCTGCTGTTCTCTCGCAGGCCCAGCTGCACACTGTCGCAGAGGCTGTTGAAGAAGGTGGCCTCGTAGGCCGGAGTCCAGCTGAATCGCGGAGCTCGACGATCGCGGTCGACGCGGGCCGGAGCTTGCCCGTCGGGGCCGAGGACTTCGCCATCATCTTCTGACATGGCGGGCAATTGGGCGAGGTCGGGATCGAGAATGGAAGGAGGAGGCGAGTCTTATTGTGAAGACGCGAGCTGCGATCTTCTCGTGGGCGATCGTCGGGACTTTTTGGTGGTGTCGGTCGTCGTTCGCATTCCTTCTCTTGGCGACTCCGTTCAACGTGACGCAACTATAATGAGCTGGAGACCATGGCCCAGCACACAATGTCCGCAATCCGTACAGCTTCGCTTCGGCTCATTAAACAAAAGCAACACTTCAACAAAAGAAGAGCGTTTCGGCGAGACGAGGCGAAAGAGGCGAGTGGCCGTGGAACGTGGATTCCCAATGGCATTGCCTAGTTGGGAATGGTCCACTGCTAGAGTGGAGTCGGAAGAAAAAGAGGTCACCTGGACCAAAGACGCTATGAATTTTCCCGTCACGTGCACCCATAGTCGTTTCCTGAACGGGAAGAATCACGCCCTCATTTATGAGGCCCAGTCTCATTTCCTTGCATGACAACGAGGAGCTCATGTTTACGAGGTCTTCTGTATGGTATCATCTGCGTCGATATGTTTGCATCGCCTCTGATCATACACATATACATTTCAGCACCTTCTTTTCCTCACCTCCCCCTCTCCAACATCAACATCACTCACCACTTCCTCCTCCTCCCCCAACAACCCCCCTGTCATGTCTCATTGTGGCACGGGCCGTGATTTGCTTCTTTCATTTCTGCAGCGGGCTTATCACGCGGCATAGCGCGTTAATTAAGGCCTAACCATGACCATGCCACGTCCCAAACGTCTGGCTCGTCAATGCTCGGTGCAAAGGTTCAATCCTTTCACGATAGAGATCCCAGATCAATGCCGCGACGACCATAGAGTGGTGACGATAGGATACATCGGACTTCTCAGCGACCGCCTCTCTCAGCTCCAGGATATAGGTAGGTAGCTTGCAGCTGTGTGCCCATGAGCTCGGTCATCTCATCAGGGCTCAACAGTTCGTACCCGCCGTTGCCGCAACGTTGAGCTTCCACGGTTCCCCAGGCCAGCTAGTCACGGCCACGTCGTGGGGAACTGGACTATCCGAAAACTAGCTTCCATTGTTTGGAAGTAAGCACGACGTCGAGGATTAGTCAACGGCCAACTCGGCAACTTGGTGGCATCGCCGTTAAGTGAACGTAACGACTTGAAGGATGCAAGACAGCCCACAAGTGCAACCGAGATAAATGCAGGCTATCCATGAGGCGGTCGATAGCCCACATGTCCAACCGAAACATGGCGTCTGCAATAGCACTGCGTATTTAAATGCCCATGTATCAGTGGTCCACCCATGCATCGTAGTCATGCTGCACTATCCGTCAGCCTCAGTCTACATGTTGGGAGGTATTCGTACTTGTACATTAGGTAGGCATTGTACTTGCAGAAGCAGAGAATTATCTATCGGCCGAGTGTGTGGATGTCTATCATCATGAGTGTACTAATATGGTTGCGTTGAGCTATTTCGTTGAGCTGGGTGCAGAAGGAGTGACAAGAGAGGCATCAGCTCTCCTCAAAAGAAAGCTTATAATTCTTGGCCAACATGTTTGTAACTGCACGATTGGTAACCCTGTTGACAATGAACTCTTCAACCTCGCTGTCCAGCCCATTCTTGGTGAGAAAGTCGACTCGGTCGGTCAAGTCATGGAGGTCATCCTGTACTTCCAGCAACGTAGCCTCGTCCGCCTGCACACCATCATTCGCCCGGTCGCAGTTGGCGCGGAGGACGTCCAACTCTTCGCTCAGTTCCTTATTCTCCTTCTCGAGATGCTCAACGCGCTTCACCAGCTTCTGCATTTCCTCACGCATCTCCACTACGATGGCCCAGGCCATTCCGGCGCTGTCGACCTTTTCCGGTCTATTCGACTCTTCTAATCTGCGCCTCTTCTTGCCGCTGCACTCAGCAAGCTGAGCTATTGTGGGTTCGGTGTTATCGAGCGACATTGGGTCCAGGGCATGGGGAGGAGGCGGTTCGACTTCATGGTATGCTGGAGGCTCATCGCTTCGTACCGCAGGCATATCGCTTTCACGTGTGGACAAGTCGAAGAGCTTGCCGCCGCGGCCGCCGTATAGAGAAGATAGCGTATTCTTGAGGTCGACTTCGAATGGCTTCAATGAAGCCTGTGCAACAGCTTTGCGAAGGGCATTGAGTTTGGCATGAGGTAACTCCGTGTCCGGCACATAAACGTCAAGAGCTTTGACTGCTGCAAGCGAGCGAAGAGTGTCGAAAGCTTCCGCAGAGAAGCGCTTCCTCGGCCGCACTGGCTCCGTCGCGGCAACTGGAGCCACAAGTCGGAGCGGTTCTGCGAGAACGAATCGTAAACGAACGGTGCTACAGTTGAGCTTCTTTTGAACGGTCTCGGGTGGATTCGAATACGGTTTGAAGGCAAACGAGGTGACGGTGTTCGGAGGAATCAGGCCGAGGATATGAGAGTGGGAGTCGATGCCTTTCAGCCTGATGGGGCAGTGGATTGCGAATGATGCAGAGGTAGTTCCGCTATCAAATCGGCTCTCGAACAGCAGTGTGCGTGTCGGCGGATCGGGTTCGATGAGGCTGTGAGTTGTATCTTCGAATTCCCACAGCACGCAGGCGGGCATCTTCAGATCGAAATCGTGGTTTGGTGGTGACATGATTCGTTCTTGAGTGGTATCGTGGCTTGGCGCTCTGGTGTCGTCCTCTATTGTTGTCGCATGTGTCGACCCTTGACTGTCGGGCTCTCGCATTGCTCTTTCGTCTTGTCTCTCTGTGTCTGTGACCGGTGAGCAAGAGAACCAGGGAGACGTACCTGGGCAACCACTCGTAATAGCGAGGAGAGTTTGCAGACAGGCAACCCACTTGACGTCCAGAAAACCTGCGAGGCCAAGCAAGTCCCTTCTCCAAGTCCCGATTCTTCCACAGAAGGAGTCAACTCGTTCAGTGGGTAGAAGCCAGAAAATGACCTGGAGCGCAAACAAACCCGATGTTGCAAGCAGTTCGAGGCAACAAGCACGATTAAACGAGCTGGTCCACAGACAGGCGACCTGCTCAACGCCCAGAGAAACCTGCGACGCCAAGCAAATCCCTTCTCCAAATCCCGATTCTTCCCAAGGAGTCAACTCGCTCAGTGGGTAGAAGCCGGAAGCTGATCTGGAGCGTGAAAGGCTCGGATAGTGCGTTGTTGGAGGCAAGGACGAAATAAACGGCAACAAAAGAAGCAAGCCTCACAGACAGGCGACCTCTTGACGTCCAGAAAGACCTGCGACGCCAAGAAGATCCCTTCCCCAGATCCCGATTCTTCCAAAGAAGGAGTCAACTCGCTCAGTGGGTAGAAGCCGGAAAATGACTAGGAGCGCGAAGCTTGCGACAGAAAACACCGAAGAAGCAAACTCGGCAGACAGGCGACCTGCGTGACAACATCTGCGAGGCCAGCAGCTCCCTTCCCTCGACCTCAGTTCTTCCACAGAAGGAGCCAAACTCGCTTAGTGGGTAGAAGCTAGACAGTTGGCCGAGAGCGCGTTGCAAGATTGTTTGGTAGTGATGATGTTGATGGTGAGTGGTGGTATTGAGGGACTGTGGTGGAGGCGGGATCATTACGCGCCAGGTAGAACTTGTTCACGTGACCCACCCGTCAGGCAGCAACGTATCAGCCACATTTTAAAGGTGCAGTTGGGAAGGACACGAGCCACATTTCACTTTGTTCAGCCACCCAGCCACTCAGCCACTCCCTTTCGCAGTCAAAGGCAGACTCGACTTAAGGGATAAGTACTAGGAAATAGGACTAAGGCTATTATCCAGAGAGAATTAGGCAATCATATTTATACCCAAAGTAGAGTACTAGGTTATGCCAGTATTGGGTAAAGCCTGAGCACTGCGAAAGAGATGCGAAATGGATGCTCCACTTAAAGAAACGAATGGCACTCGTTCGCATGGACGTGAACATGAACATTCATTGTCAGATGTCTAGTTATCCGTATTCCATTTGGGAATCCTGCTATCGCTCGTGAAAGTGTAGCTTCTGCCAGACAACCCACCTATGTAGCCGAAATCCACTCAACAGCTGACCCGATTTCCTCTACCAATCACTGCTGGAGCTGGCATATTTGGCGTCGTCTTCGGCTTCAGCTTCGACTGCAGTCTTCTTGGGCTCCCCAATCCGAGCAACCATGACCATGCGAGAGTACGCCCATTCGAGGGTGGACTCGTTGCCGTACTAATCATCTGGTCAGCACATTGGATGCAGTTTCGGGAACGCAAACTTACCGCAAGATAGGACAACTGCACCTCCTTGTACCCAGGCTTGTTCACCCAGTGCACATCATTGTACCCGACATAGCTGGGAATCCGCTTCATGATCGGTTCCTGCCATTGCCTACGGCGGCCTTGGGCCCAATGCGACTCCTTTCTCCCGATCCACTCGTCAAACTTCTCCTCAAAGTTCACCTCCCGCTTCAGCGCTCCATCACGCCCCAGGACCATGGCCTCGCCTGCGTCCTCTGGGTCGCTCTCGTGGAGGTGGTCCTCGCCGGGATAGATCATCTCGTCAAAGGCCGGTCGGAACGAGACGCTCAGGCCCAGCGAGCGGAAGATGGAGTACATGGCCATGTCTGCGCCCTTGAGGTTGTCGGGGGCCATGAAGATCAGCTTCGTCGTGGCGGTGTGCGGGTAGGCGTGGCTGCAAAAGTAGCCAATGTGGCCGCCCTCGTCCCAAAGACCGGGAGACTGGACGAGGTCTTTGACGGTGTTGTAAAGCGGGAGCGTGGTCGGGTCGAGAGCCGGTGCGTTTCCGCCGAGAGAGCCATTGCCGCGGACCACGTACAGGTTGTAGGTGAGGGTCAGGCGATGGCCCTCAGTCACTTCGAGGACTTCGTGCTCGCAGTCGCCGTAGAAGGCAGCCCACTTGATGGATGGCGGCTCCGATTTCTCGTCAGAAGAGGTGCCCCAATCGAAGGCAACAGTCTGACCCTTGTGGTTGACGTTCAGAGTGCCGCCTTGGTGGGCAAGGGGAAGACACACAACGAGAGTGCTAACGTGATCAGAAGCTCTAGGTGTGTCGACGTGAGCCTTGAACCTTCCCGATGGAGCCGAGTAGAACTGCGAAGTGAGTGTTAGTAATGGGATTATGCACACTGGCTGGCCAGCTCACGTTCAACTTGTACAGCTCCGCCCTGACAGCTCGAGCCGGCTGGAACTGACGCAAGGTAGGCAACAAGACCTGCGAAATCGTATCCATGACGCCGAGCTCGTACGGATTAAAGGTCGAGGAGAAACGGGTCGGGTCCATCTTGCCCGCCTTGCGGTACGTCAAATCAAGCACATCCTCGTTTCCCCTCCCAAAGGTTGCCATCTCGCAGTCCCCAACTAACCGCGCCAGATTGGCCTCGGTCTCGGGGGTCAAGGGGAAAGTGACCTTGGTCTGCTCAGACAGGGCCGTCTTGTCGTTGGAGTCCCAGCGAAGGTCGACGGGGAGGCTCAGCAGGGGACGCGCGGGAGGGTCATTGAGATTGACGATATCGGGGCGACGGTTGAAGGTATCCCAGGTCTGTTGTTGGTCTTTCCACTCGCGCGCGGGCTTTTCGGGCTCGGGGAGCTCCGAGGCGATCGGGATGCTGCCTCCGCACGCAAAGGTGAATCTGTCGGTTTCCTTGTTGACAGACTCGCAGAGCTTCTGGAACAAGGGGTTTTCTGAGACGGACATCGTGAAGGCTTTCGCAGACTTGCAGGGAATGCAGAGGACTAGAGGCCTGGGGATGGAGAGATGGATAAGGGATTAGGATGAGGGGTTAGGATGAGGGATTGGGATGAGGGATTGGGATGAGGGATTGGGATGAGGGATTGGGATGAGGGATTGGGATGAAGGTTGTGAAATTGGCGTTTTATATGCCAAGTTTTGGATGTGTTTGCGTCCTCGATGCCTCATTTACCGCTTGGGCACCGGCGGGGAGAAATGGTTACAGTGCGGGTAGAAACATGTAGTTAAGTGTAACCAACCGCATATTTTTGCTTGGTTGGGTGTGCAACCTGCAGGCGTGCGGCCATTCACGCAGGTCTTGATTGTCGCGAAGATTCGATGTGTTCCAGTTGGGTATTCCTCACGCCCTGAGAGCGTCGGGCTTCAAAATGTGTCCGAGACAACAAATCCAGGCCTTTCTAGTCGGAAGCAATGAGAAACACCCCGCAATGCCTGGGCGAACGATTGCTTCGTTTCACGGGGGAAAGCAAACATGCTCTGATCTCTTTGGACAAAGTCACGCGTACGACGTGAGGTGAAATGAACATGAAGGGCTGTCCGCCAAAAAACAAGACGATGAAAACTTGAACGAACGGTCGGAGTTGGACAGGTAATATATTTATACTCTAACGGGCATTGTGACGGAGGAAATGCGCTGAATAGATCACTACCTGCATGTGAGCAATAGTCTACAGGCGTACAGCTATAGGTCTTAAAACAGCGCTGGAAATAAAAGGCAATGGCGTTACGAATTGGATGGATGGGTTAATTGCATTTTGTCTCGTCGCTGGTTCCATGATCCCTCAGCTGAACCAAAGTGAACAAAAAGGCATGAAATAAATACCAACTTTTCAGCTTCATGTCAACTGAGATGGGTGACATTGTCTGGAACCCCTCTGGGAAGAATACGGGCCACGCAGATACCTGAGATACAGGAAACATATGTGGATTTGAAGCCCCCGACTCTTTGACTTAGAAGTGCAGTGCATGCAGTCAGCAAAATCGAAGCCTTCAATTATTACTAATCTCTATTTCACCGACAATTCGTTTCCGCTTACCTCCCAACTATTCTTTAATCCAACATTGAAGCCTCAGCCAAATATTCGCGCACCATTGGATCATGGTTTGTTCGTTCTGTCAGAGCCAGATCCTCGAGTCTGGCAAGCCTTGGGACTTTCACCACTCCACCTTGTCGCAGTTCCAGAAGTCTATCCAGGACAAATGCCTGATATGTACGAAGCTCGCCGAAGACTTGTTTGCCAGTCTCGACCCAACCGTCAAAGCGGAATTCGACACCAACAAGACAGCGACACCCGGCATCAAGAAGTCAGATGAATTAGGCCCCAACAAACAAGAGGAATCCGGACCGAAGAAGAACAACGAGAAGAAGCCAACCGTTGACCCCAAAGGGCAGAACTTGTGGCTTAAGAGTTGGCTCGGTGAACACTTTAGCTTGCCCAAACATGCTATCTTCAGGTGGACTCTTTGCAACGCATCGGCCGTCACACGAGACGGCCAAGACATGGTGGTGCTCCGGTTCAGGCCTAACACCACCGAGCCAGAAGGCCAATCGCTGGACCGGAAGCGACTGCGGCTTCGCGACAGGACCTTTTATTTCTTCCATGAGGACGACGACGATGAAGGTGAAGGTCCCTACCAACGAAACAAGCACGTCGCAGACCCCAAGTTCAGGTCGCGCCTTGGCAGGATCCCACATCCGGATCAGCTCGGTCCCAAGATGGATTTAGACTCGACCGGTCTCTGGGAGCAAGTGAGCAAGTGGATGGATCGCTGCGCAAACAAGCATCCCAACTGCGCCCGGAAACACGCCGAGAGAGACTTTGTACCGACGAGGCTCGTCGACGTCGGCCCCCTCAACTCCACGGAGATTCCAAAGACGGTCCGTGTCGTGGTCACCAATGCGAGTCATAGAGGGACCCCCTATGCGACTCTCAGTCATTGTTGGGGGAAGGACGAGTTTGTCACGCTCACTCATGAGAATAAGGAAGAGTTCGTGGCCACGGGTGTGCCTTGGGAGGACATGCAGGGCACATACAAAAAGTCCGGAAGTCCTAATACGAACTTTGTCACCACAAACAAGAACTTCGTTGACGCAATTATGATAGCGCGGAAGCTGAAGATTAAGTACATCTGGATCGACTCACTCTGCATCATCCAGGGACCAGGGGTCGACAATCAACCCTCTGACTTCTCAAAGGAGGGAAGATTCATGCACAAGGTCTACCGAAACTCGGCCTGCAACATCGCGTCGACAGTGGTAGACAAGGGCAACAGGGAGACGGGCTTGTTCAGGTCTAGAGACGATGGCCTTCATCTCGTCATTCCCGAGAAGTTCGTCCCGAGCGAGCGCACCGTTCCGCTACTTAAGAACCACGTGTGGAGAATCGTGGCAGACAGGGTGTACGAGGAAGGGCTGCTGAACAAGGTTCTCTATACTCGTGGCTGGGTGTTCCAGGGTGAGTCTTCCTACCTTGGGTACACGTACAACAATTCTAATCTCTTCTTGCAGAGCGCCTCCTTTCTCCCCGAATCCTTCACTTCTCAGATAGCCAAGTCTTCTGGGAGTGTTCCACCATCACGGCCCCCGAATCTATCCCTAGCGGCCTCCCACTCCCCCTCGATGCCCCAGTGGCCGCCCCTGATCGTCAGTGGCGCCAGCGGCTGCAGCAAGCGGCCTTATCCGTACGTTCCATGGGCGACAGTTCGCTGGAGGAATTCTGGACCGTCGCCGTCCGCGCCTACACGTCCTGCAGCCTGACCAAGCAGGATGACAAGCTCATCGCCATCTGGGGCGTCACCAAGCTGGTGCGTGACGCCCTCAAAGAAGACTTCGCCGCGGGGCTCTGGAACAAGGGTTTGGTCGAGCAACTCGGTTGGCGCGTTGCAAGTGATGCGGCTCAGCGTCCGTCCGACTTGAACGACTTCCCGAGCTGGTCCTGGATGAGCGTCATGGGTGGTATCGAGGTTGGGTCTCGGATAGGTCATTCGGTACGGGCGTGGGTTGTTGAAGGCGACGAGGGAAATGAGCTGCACTTCCGTCTCAAGCACAGGTTCACTGCCGTGACTTTGGCGGGCATGGAACCCAAGTGGGAGGAAGAGCTGCAAAGCATGCAGGATCTGATGGATGGCGTGAACGAGAAGAGAGCTGCACATGCTGAAAGAACACCGCCAAGCCCGAAGGCGACAGACGCGAACAGTGCCGATACCGAGGAGGACCCCCGAGTGAAGGAGGCCAGGCTGGCGAAGCAGGCTAGTGACGCGATCCAGAAAAAGCGCGACGAACTCCCTCAGCTGGAGTCGGAAGAAATCGTCATCAAGAGCCACGTTATGAAAGGTGTGTTGAAGAAGCCCCATGACACTAAAAATTGGACACTTTCCGTCCAGACAGCTGCGTCGCCAGTTGCGATGGAGGCATTCCCCGATGTCACCACCATGCAGGAAGACGAAAAGAAACGAACCTTTGTCAAGCCCGTGACCGACAACTCGGAATGCGAGTTTGTAATCC
This sequence comes from Thelonectria discophora, assembly GCA_911649645.1. NCBI lineage: Eukaryota > Fungi > Ascomycota > Sordariomycetes > Hypocreales > Nectriaceae > Thelonectria > Thelonectria discophora. Next base: position 5,057,174 of record CAJVRK010000012.1, read on the forward strand.
TCGCAATGAGCTGTTTAGCCTACCAAACTGGGCGGAAACGACCGGTGGATAGGAACCAGTTCGGCTCTTTCGAGGATGACGAGTTGGCCAGCCTGGGGGCCGAGTTTGAGGGCAATGGGATTCTCGTCGAGAAGGGGAAAGGGGACACCTACACGAGGATAGGTGCAATGGCCTTTCGCGGCCTGAACAAGGAAGCCTGGGATTGTCTGAGAGAAAGTTGCTGTGGTCGAGGGACGGGCAACGGCGTGCATGCTTTGGACGATGGTATTCGGATCGAACTGCACTGAGTCGCTAGGTTTTTCTACTCAGTCGATCCACGTAGTCGTAGCCTTGGATAGTTTCCGCCGAGGCAACTGGTCAAACTGAAAGCGAAAGCCTCTCACGTTCGGCATCTTTGGTGCCTCCTTCCCCCCAGCTGCAGGACTCTCTGGCACCTCAGTGACAGTGACTTCGACTTCCTTCGGCGACCACTTACGGAGCTCCTCCCCCATGCCCAAGGAACGGTTCATATCCTTCCTTCCCCCAAACGTCTGCACGCGAGCCAAGTCCCTCACGTCGGTGAGCCTACCAAACTGCATCTCAGAGACCGCATCCGCCAAGGCCTCGTCGCAGCCCTGGGCCACCCAGCCGGCGAAGTCTTCGTGGTACAGACGCAAGCAGTCGCTATCACCGTCCCGAATGACAACTAGAAACCCCTTTGTTGCTATTAACACCTCCTCTAGCCGGTGATGCGGCACAGGTCCGGAACTAAAAGCTCGCCCTGGTCCCAGCGAAGCAGCCTCTATCAACCAGATGTCCAGATCGTCGAAGCGCACGAGGGACTGACGCTTGGCCTTGGTGACTCGCTGGTTCTTCGCGTCTGCCTCGGTGGTCCGCTGGTTTATCCCGTAGGCCATGGCCGAGATGGCCTGTAGACCCAGGTCTTGCTGGTCTGGCGGCTGTTCCTCAATGGATCGCATCCCCGCGTCGAAGACGGCTGCAATGCTTGCCGGAAGTCGATCGCCAAAGTGTCGGGCGACCTCGAGCGAGGGTGCCGCATGTACGAGGTCCAGTCGTGCTCGTGCCATACCAATATTGCACCCAGCTACCTTGGTCAGCATCTTGGCGAGGTCCAAGGCGCTCTTGGTCTCTACAAGTTGGTGGCCGAGGCGGGAAAGCGGTGGCTTGGATGTGATTTCATCGACTGGGTTCGTTTCGAGGCCGAGCTCGCCGTGTTCTCTCTCGAGGTCGCGACATATGAATTCCCGCATCTGCTCATCGCTGGTGTTAAGTAGCGGATCGACGTAATCATACGGCTGCTTGAAATCGTGGCCTCCGCTAATCGACACCGACTCTGTCAGTGTCCATAATGCCCGTAAGTCTGGTCAACTTACCATATGCTACAGCCTTTATTCTCCTCCTTGCACTTGACGCAGATGGTCGTGAGATCAGTCAAACACTCAGGCCTCTGGCATAACCAGTAGACGAAACGCTCCACGTCCTGCTCAGTATCGGGACATGCGTCGCAATAGAACTGCATCCAAGGTATTTGCAAGCTGGGGATCCGGGACGTGGTCAAAACCTTGAGCCCCTTTGCACGCAGCCGCGGGAGCTCGTTCTCGAGCTTGACGGCGGGAGAGCATCGGTCGATGCCGTCGACAACGAGAAATGCCCTGTCAAGTGTTTCGATGCACGCGTCTAGCGCTTCTCGAATCAACTTGATGCGGATGGCGCCCTGTTGGTCCGATTGGCAGGCATTGACGTATCGCACGACGGCTCTGTGTACTTTGCACTCTTTCTTGTACTGGCATGTGTGTCCAGCATTGAGTTGACGGAATACCGACTCGAGGAAGTCCTTGATGAAGGTAGCCTCGCCCGACCGAACGTCCTCGACGATGAAGACGGAGGCGACGGCGTTTCGCGGCGACGGGTAATTGTGTTGAAGGCGTTTGGTTGCGAGTGCTGCAAAAGTCGTCTTTAAACATTAACACGCGAGTTCTTGCACCATCCTGAAAGTACATGTAGGTATTCGCGAATAAAACAATAGCGCACCTTGCCCAAGCCCGGGGCGCCGGAACATCGCAGTTCCCAGTTCTCTTTGCTGGAGTCGCTCCTCTGCCAGTATTTAAAAGGTTCCTCCTCTAAGGCGGAGAATAGCCCCTCGTAAATGTCCGGGCCCAGGTAATGTTCTTCGCTCAGGGCGGGGTGAAGCTGGCCGCGGTGCAGCGATGAAGCACAGTGCGCTGGATATTGCTGGAGATCCATTCTGGTTCGAGTTGCAAGGTCCAAGACTGACCAAGCGAACGCCGGCGGACTTGCAATGGAGAGAAAACGTTTGACTCCCCCTGAACACCCTGAGAAGATGGCAGGGCTGAGTGGTGTGCTGGCTGGGGTCCCCGCCTTTAGTGCTGACGAGCTGAGAAGAATGTTTCCGGATTAAAGCAGGACTCTGGAGGAACTTCTGTCCAACCCCGAAGAGGCCGAGACACCGCCTGACTGCCCCCTGCGTTTCTTCAATGGCGATCACAGAATGTGATCCTGTCGCTGTGTGCCTCGTATACCGAGTTGGGAAAGGTTAAAGCCCGAGATTGTATTGCAAGCACGAGGATGTTCGACATCAGCTCTTCCTGCCGCTACTAAGGCGCGGCTCGATAAACTTGGCGATCAACTAGCAACGGGTGATCGTCGAGTTCGCCTGGCACCGTCAAACCGCCCCGGGTACGAGTGACTGAAGACGGGACTGTCCAGTGTCAGCAGCTGATTTCGACCTTGTAGATTAGCGAGGGAAGTGGGCTAAAACGGAGAGCGAGTGAACGAATCTTGCGGGCGTTGCGTCGTCACCCATCAGGGCCTGTCTCCGCTCAGGTGGTGATACCACGGATAGCGTGAGTCTTGCATCCGGGCGGTTCAGTCACGTTCAGTCATTGGCTATGACAAATACTTCACCTCTGCGCTTTATGCAGGCTCTAATGGTGCCTCCTGATCATCTGTGCTAATCCCGATACGATTGTCCCTCACAGGGCGGACCAGCCCTCGCAGAAGCTGCAACTGAGAGGAACACTTGCACATTTAGGCTATCCTTGAGATGACACTTGCTTTTATGCCTCATTGAGCAACTTGTTCCTGATTTTCGTTGCATCTAGCCAATCAATTCCACGTAATTTTTGAAAGGGGACTCCCTGAGCATCTTTGTGAGTACAAATCCAAGCATTCACCTCCCCGGCAGCCTCCCACAATGCGATTCCTAAATGTCCGCTGGGGGCCAGCCTGTTTTGGCCCCCAAATGGATTCGCCTTCATGTATTCGTACGGATACCTACTCTTGAATACCGTAAGGCGTACTCTCTGCCTGTTCTTGGGAAATCTGGTGTACCTTCGTTATAATTTATAAAGACTCAGCAAACTCCTACAGTTCTGGAGCTTTTCTGGTCTCCGCATGTTGAACATACTCGTTGCTGTTTTCGTGCACCATGACGCTTACTCATTGTTTGACGCATCTTTGCGTCTTCTTTGGCGTTGCCATTGCAGGCACTGTCCAAATGCCCACAACAGTTAAGCGCAAGGCTACCCTCACTGAGCGCGACGAACCCGTGACCACGATTTGCGGCGACATCATTACCGCAGTGAACAACAACAACTCGACCGACGTTTCTGTCTTCTGGGCAGAAGACGCCTACAGATGTCTTCTCAGCGTTCCCTTCAACTCGGCCGTTGCCCTTCGCTACATCGACTACTACAACACCACCATCGCCTTCCAGAGCACGCTGGCCTACCTGCGAGAACCCCCTGCTGGCTATCAGCAGCCGGCCGTGGATGTTTTCCAAGAACTGGACATCATCAAACGCAACGTCACGGCCGGCTACTATACCAATCAATATTCCTTCGAGGTCGCCCTGCAGAGCATCGTTGTTCGTATGCACGATGCCCATGTTGACCTCAACGCGGGTATTCTAGCCGCTTTCTCTTTCGCTAGCCCGGTGAGACTTGTGACGGCGTCTAAAGACGGCAAGGAGCTTCCCAAGATCTACTTCCAGGACGACATGATTGCTCTGCATAATGGAGATGTCAGCATCGACGAGATATCTCCCGTCGTGTCTATCAACGGCAAGGACGCCGACGACTACTTGTCCGATCTTGCAGCTCTTCAATCCGTCGGCATGCTCGAGCCAAACGCCGACTGGAACGCCATGATGGCAAACCCGGCGCGGGACATTCAACGCTACAGGAGCATCTTTGGGGGCGGTATGAGGTTCTACCCTGGAGACGAGCTCAACTTCAAGTTCTCCAACGACAGCGAGTGGCTCACGTACTACGTGGCCATCTACACCGAGCAGTACTTCTCGGGTCCCCTGACGACGGGAGGAGACTTTTACAACTACTTCGTCCTCGGCTTGCTCCCTGCCTCGTACGACGAAGTGCCTCTACCGCCAGCCTTTAACATAACCTATGAGCCCCTCGTCATTAGCGACGACGAGCCCCTCTGGATCCCCTACAACCTCAGTGACGCCTATCCAGAGAACCCGGACGTGATCCAAAATTCCATCATCCCTCGTGTCTCCAGCGGCTTTGTCACGGGCTACTTCCTCAACGACACCAAGACTGGCGTGTTGAGCATTCCCTCCTTTGACATGACGGGCTGGGGCGTGGGCAACTTCAGCCAGGCTGTTGCCGACTTCATCAACGGCGCCCAGTCGGCCAAGCTGGACAAGATTGTCATCGACTTGCAGCAGAACAGCGGTGGCATGGTCGAGCTCGCTTTCGTCACCTTTGGCCAGTTCTTCCCCGAGAATGATACTTTTGCGGGAAGTCGGCGGAGGAGCCACGAAAGGGCCAGCCTGGTCGGCCAGGCTTTCAATGATCATTGGGAAGGACTGTCGGACGATGATGAGGACAAGAAGTGGTTATTGGCCAGCGAGTGGGTTGTGTTGGCGAGGTTGGACGCGGATACAAAGCAAAACTTTACGTCTTGGGCCGAGTACTACGGTCCGAGGCAATTCCGCAATGACAACTTTAGTCTGACGGTATGAATTCACCTCTGTTAGTCTCTCGCTAGCCAAACTAACTTGAGTAGGAACAATACGACCTTGCCAACCCGGTATTCGACGCGGTCAACTTTGACGGCTGGATTCCCCTCAAGTACGTCGAAGACCGCGACGACAAGAACCCCTTCAAGCCAGAACAGATTACCATCTTGACCGACGGAGCCTGCAGCTCAGCCTGTTCGCTCTTCACCGAGATGCTCGTCCAGGCCGGCGTGAGAAGCGTCGTCGTCGGCGGACGGCCCGAGGACGGCCCCATGCAGGCCGTGTCGGGCACTCGCGGAGCTGCGCCTTACTCGGCTTCCTCGCTCCAAACCGATTTCCAAGCAGCTCGCAACTGGAGCCAAGATGCGGCCGTTCTGCCCGAGACGCTCGACGAGGCCGTCTTCACCAACTGGGCCACCTTCAACCTCCGAGACCAGATCCGCGACAAAGACGACGACACCAACGGGATCCCCCTCCAGTTCCGGTACCTTCCCGCCGACTGCCGGCTCTACTACACTCTCGACAATGTCTACAACATGAGCGCGCTCTGGCGGGACGTCGGCCGGGCCGCTTTCGTCGACCACTCGCTCTGCGTCGACGGGTGGAAGACGGCCAACTCGACGAGTCCCCCCGACTCCAGCAAGGCGCGCATAGTCACGCCCAACTTCGACGACCTGCACAGCCTGCGCGTCACCGACGACGTGGACTTGCCTGACCCCCTGACGGATAAGGGTAGTCTCGGCAAGGCTGTGACCTTGAAGACTTGCTTCCCCAAGAATAAGAAGCTGGTGAATGGCGGATGCGGGCAGAATGTGCCCTGCAGGGAGACGGATATCCGGTGCGGAGGTCAAGTATCGACCATCAACGTGTGCGCGGTGCAATGCCAGCAAACGTGCGGTGATGATCGCGACTGGTCTTGCGACCCGTATGAAGCGGTCGAAGCAATCGCCTTCCAATCAACGTCGGGACCATCGACAAAATCGACGGGAAAAAACATTGACATTCAAGTTAGCTCTCGGGGGATGTGTGTCCCGAGAGCGTCGAGCTTCTGTGCGAACTTAAACGTACCTAGTCAGGACGCATGAAGATGTTGTCGAGTAGTGGGATACATGATGACGCGTGCTTCTGGATACTGGCAGAGCTTGCCTCAGAGAGCTGTAGGGAGGTGAGGTGGAGGCTTTTGTAATTCATACATTTGTAATGACATTAACATTTCCATTCATCCCGTCTTGCGAGCTCTGATGTGACATGTCCAGCACATGAAGCGACCTTTATCTAAAACTACAGACCAACGACAACACCAAGAACGAGTATGCCAAAGCACCCCAGCGACCCAAAAGCTACAGCACCTGAGTCGCCAGCTGTGGTGGTTGCGGCGGCGCCGGATCCCGTGGCCGATGCATCATCGGAGCCGGTCCCGGAGGCCGCCGTGGGAGTGCTTTCTCCTTCCGAGGTGGTCACGGCGGCGTTGGTCTTGGTGCTGCCGCTAGAGCCGGTGGCTTGGTGGCCTAGGGCCGATGTGGAAGAGGAGGCTGCCGAGCAGAACTCGACTGCGGCCGGGAGGACGGATTCTAGAAGAGTCAGTATCTAAGAGACGGAGCAAAAGGGATCATGATAAAACGCACCAACAGCGTCGTCAGCACCGCACGCCTCCATGACGCAGTTTACAGCCTGGTTGTAAATGGCCTCATAATTGGACTGCATGCACCAGCATACGGCGTCGTCCGTTTTGCAGTCGGTGGCCTTTTCGGTGCCTTTCTCGAGGCAGTCGATGGAGCATTTGGGAAAGTAGTCCTTCATCTCAACATTGGCGGCAACGAAGCTTGAAGCTAGCGTGGTGATGATGATATCGGAGATCTTCATGATGCAAATTATTGGCGATGCGAATAAAGACTGAATGGAGGACTGATGATTGAGTTGGGTAAGGAAAAAAAGTAGTCTCAAGTGCATACGAACAAGTCTCGATCCGAAGCTCAAAACGGAACACGGATAGAGGCAGAGAAATGTCCTCTGTAGGCGCATGCACCAGGTTATAGCGAAGCCCACCGCATTTTAGCCTCTTATCTTCGTACCCGAAGTTCCCATGCTCCATGTCCAAGGCGCGACGCTCGGATGATTGGGCCACCAGGCGCAGTCGGGACAGTTCAGATTCGGCCAAGGTTCGCAAGGTGGTCATTTAAGCCAAGAGTCTTGGCTGAGATGGGCCAGATCCGTTCGCCGTCCAACAGTCGGTGGCGAGCCGAGCTCTGGAGAAATGGAGGAGCGGGATGAGCCCTTGTCGGTTTTAAAGGAGGGCTGGGATGGAAGAGAAGCTCCATCAAGTCCATCTAAGACATTGGATGACGGAACGGTTCGCAGGAAGAGACTTGACGTTGGCTCGGCTTCAATGCGGCGCGTGTGTCGGTTGAGCCGACAGATTCAGGGAATTGGCCGTGCTCAGGAGTGTTCAGTTTGGCTTCTTGGCGCTCGCTAGGCTATAGACATCATGGACCAGAGGTCAATCTCGTCCCGCCCAGAAGGACGAGGGATGAGCTAGTTTACGATCGCAACTTAGCAAGCCACGCCCGACCAAAAGGACTGAAGGATGGAGACAACACAAGAAACCATCTGGCAAGAAGATCAGGGACGGCATCTTCTCAACTTCTGAGAAAGCATCCCTGTCCCGGATCATAGAGGAACGGACTAAGCGGAAGAACAGACGAAGCCGTGCTACAAAGGACCCTGTTCAACACTGTTCAACTCTATCCACCCCGTCTGCCCCGCCAAGTTGTCAAATGGTGATTCGCTGTATTGGATATCTGATCATCAGATAAGATCCACTTGACTCCCCAAGGCCACAATTTCACGTTTAAGCTTGTCCTTTTACCCTTGCGAAACCGTGAGGTTTTTCGTACTCAATGGAGGACCTTGGTGCTGTTTCTTACCATTGATCTCTTCAGAGTCATGATCCTTGCTCCATGTATAAGAGGGCATATCTTCTGGCTCATTCGACCCCTGACTCTTCGCACCGGCAGCTCTTCGCGCCCCCTATAATCCACCCATTGTTGGTCAGGCCAGCACGGGGCTGAATAACTTTCTCTTCTCCGTCAACGAATCTTGGGCTGCATGGCATAGAAATGCCTTGGACACCGTCCCACAAAGTCAGCCCTGGCATGCGCCTTCCCTTCTTTCAAGTGCACCTGCCGCACACCCATTTTCTAATTTTCTAAACGGCAGGCGAGGCGCACCTCCGCACCTTCCTACATCAAGTCTACCACCGTCGCCTCCCAGTTAGTCCCATTTCCCGACTCTTTTCACCCCGCGATAATCGTTTTGGAGTTGCTGCCATAATCCTTCTCATGTTGCGAGACTCACTTGAGTCACTCGAGTCACCACAATGCCCGACCTAATAGCTTCCCTTAGATTCATCGCTTATATGATCCAGCACGACCTCAAGCGCTCGTTTAGGCGCAGAGTGCCCAACGCTGAAACATTCGACCTCGACGTGGCCACAGGGAACACAACGCACACCGACGAGAAGATTGACGCTGATGTTCGCCATGGCGACGGAGACGGCAAACGAATACCCGACGCCTCAAGCAATTACCAAGCCGGCGTGCGCAACATTGAGGCTGTTACCACGGTGTGGAAGTTTCAGGACATGGTTGCCGCCTATGTCATGTAAGTCGACCGCATCGCCTCGTTGAGGAAGAGAAATCAAGAACTAACACGGACCAGTATATGGCTCGTTTACTTCATTGCCTCCCTACAAGAAGTAATCATCCGAACTCTCAACCCGTTCGTCGTGAGCGACTTCTTGGCTCACTCTCTGACTGCCGTCACGTACATCATCGCCAGCTTGTTTGGCGGCCTGTCCAAGCTCGTGTTTGCCAAGATTATGGATACTTGGGGACGGCCTGAGACGCTCGTGATTACCATGGTGTTGTGGACAATGGGTTTCATCATGATGGCGGCGTGTCCAAATGTTGAAACTTATGTCGCTGCTCAGGTCTTTTCGAACACTGGGTGAGTCGTTTACACCTGACCACTGACATCGTCTAATGGAAAGATAGAGCACAAGGCGTTAGCTACTGTATGACCGTCTTCATCGCGGATACCTCGTCCCTCGTCAACCGTCCATTGATGCTCGCCTTTGCAACAACTCCATACATTGTCACGCCTTGGATCGGAGGCCCCATGGCGAGCCGGATCGTCAAGACCATTGGCTGGAAATGGGGTTTCGGCATCTGGGGCATTGTCGTCCCTGTCGTCGTCTCTCCGCTTGCCATTCTCTTCTTCGCGAACCAACGCAAGGCCGTCAAGCAAGGGCTTGTCGTGGACGCGAAGCCCAAAATCTCCATCAAGGCTGCCTACGAGTGGTGCGTTCAGGTAGACATGTTTGGCATCTTCATCTTGGTTGCGGGGATGACCTTGTTCCTTTTGCCCATGGGCATCTACTCGCGACAGCCAGAGGGTTGGAAGTCACCAATGATCATATCCATGATCATCATTGGCGGCCTCCTCGTTCTTGCCTTTGTCTGCTGGGAGGGATAGTTCGCCCCAGTCACTTTTATCCCATACAAGTTACTTGCCGACCGCACAGTCTTCTTCGGCGGCCTCATGTTCATGTTTGTGTTTTGGAATGCGGCCATCTGGGGCGCCTTCTTCACGTCCATGTGCCTTGTCGTGTGGAATACGGGTGTAACCACAGCCACCTACGTCAGCAACATTTACCGAGTTGGGTCTTGCTTCTCTGCCCTAGTTCTTGGCTATATCATGTCCAAGACTGGCCGATTCAAGTGGGTGAATCTATACTTTGCGATGCCCCTCATGCTCCTCGGCGTCAGTCTCATGATACACTTCCGCCAGCCTGGCCAAGAAATCGGATACACTGTCATGACACAGATTTTTGTCGCCTTCGCCGGCGGTCCGATTGTCCTCGCGGGCGAGATGGCCATGATGGCGCCGTCAGACCACCAACACATTGCCGTCCTGATCGCCATTCTCGACCTCTTTGCCAGCATCGGCACGGCCATTGGCTCGACCGTTTCAGCCGCCATCTGGACAGGGACCTTCCGCGATCGCCTCATCGCTCGTCTTCCTGCCGGTACCGACGTTGATCCCATCTACAGCAGCATCTTCACGCAACTCGCTTACAGACAAGGGACCGAGATTCGGCACGGAATCGCGCTGGCCTACGGCGACAGTCAGCGTTACATGCTCATTGCCAGCGTCTGCATACTCGCGCTCGGTTGGATCTGCGTATTCTTTTGGCGGGACATTAAAGTGAGGGATGTCAAGCAGGTTCGAGGTAACGTTGCTTGATGGTGGAATATGACTTTGCATAATGATGACGGGAAGTGTGGATTTCATCGGGATAATACCTATGTAATTCTATTATTCCTTACCTATTTAATGTGTCGGACACACGGGAAGTTCAGTTGTGGCCGGAGTTGATATGTCAAAGGGATCAAGATAGAGGGATAATTTGGGTGCCAATGTAAGGCTCTTTTTGATTGATCAGAAGATCCCTTCAACAGGATGATGATTCTTGCTTGTTTTTGCCGGGACTGGTCTTCCGGCCCCTTCCCCTCTTTTGGGTCCGCGTCACGTGACGCAGCCAGCTCCGTCTGACAAAATGTACCTATGAAGGGCCGGTTAACTAGATACCTACCTAGGGATACCTAGTATATAGTTATTGGTGGTCTAATTATTGGGTTTTGTGACGGGCTGGCCCCAGGGGGGCTCCAGCGAGAGCTAGCGTTGCGGCCATCAGGGTGATAAACTCCTATCCAGTTGAGCCACGGAGGCTGAAGGCAAAAGGATACATATTAATCTGATCGTAAGCCCGGTCAGTTAATTAGCTCTATGCAGCTTGCTCACACACATAAGGCATAACGCACGGGCAAAGCCCGAGCCCCATAACAGGTTTTAAGTCCGAGTTTCTCTGGCATGCCTAGGTGAGTTCACATTGCTAAGAGATATAATGCGGCCGAAAAGGTAGTAAGTAGACAGTCTGATGACTAAAAGGATAAAACATTTACCGTGAGTTCTAGACATTAGTGTGAATCCACAACTCGCCGGGTGAAAGAAGGCAAATGTCAAGAGACACATACCTACGAGAGACAGGGAACTATCTCCTCTGGGTCTAGTTCTTAGCGCAAGAGTAATATGTACTCTTACTAGAGATTGTTTCCTATAATCACTAGCCCTGTTGGCCAAGTGGTAAGGCGTCGCACTCGTAATGCGAAGATCACTGGTTCGATTCCAGTACCGGGCAAGGGTTAAACCTCTCAGAAGGTTGATTTTTTACATTTTTGTTTACCACCACCAGTAAGTAGCAAGGCATTACGTAAAGTTTGGCGTGCATGCATGCACTTTACCCCCAGTGGTTCATTATAAATACTTCCTCCCTACTGATAAATATGGCTTAACTTATCTACATACTGTTCTCTTATCACGTCTCCTTCCTCTTCTCCGTTTATTGTGAGCAACGCCACTTTCATTTCGCTCTCTTTATCGCGCCCCCTCATTGGTCTCACCCCTTCGATCCCAGCTCTACGATTACAGTCAGGCATCTTCATTCGGTCGGCCACATGAGAGGCTTCGGTTCAATGTTCTACCGTTCCGGTAGATTCAAGTCTCCGAGATTGGGGTACGGTACCAAGGCAGCTGACGAGGCGTTGATGAGGCGGGTGATTGTTGTCAAAAACAGGCAGTGACTCCAGGGACACTGCCAATCAGCCCTGAAAAACTCGCACAGCCATGATCTCAAAACCCGCCAGCTACCCCAGAGGCCTCCCGTTCGCATCCTACCTAATACGCAAGGAGAATTCCGACTCGACTAACCCGACACCGGGCCACGCGACAGCTTTCCAACAGCTTCTGGGCGCTTGGGATCGATACCAGCGATTCGTCCGAGGGATCCGAGACTCCAGGGACGAGCGTGAGGAAGATGAGCAAGGACACGACCCAAGACATTTTCAACACGGCGTCACAATACTTTTTATCTCAGACTGAATCGAGATTCTCCAGTTTTAGGTCCGGGAATCAAGTCGAAGAGACCGAAGAGCCCTTTCTCCGTCGCGACCTAGCCAGGGATATTATCACCGAAGAAGCGCTCAAGACGTGGGTATTTGGGCGGATCATTCACTCAGCTGAGGACGACGTCGCAAAGTACTGTCGAAAGATTCTCAAGGATCCAAGCGAGGATGTCATCCGGACGCTCGAACCTGGCCTTCGTGTTATCCTCTTGATCATTCTTTGTTATGGAAATGCAGAGCTACTGGCCCTCTTCGAAGAGCGCTTTCTCAAGACCGACGATGCCGGAATCACGGATGAGTCACTGCCGCTCACAAAGCGTCAAGCCAAGCACACATTTGGCGAAGTAGACGGTCTGACCTTTTTCAACAAGCAACCCCTATTTACTGCCGCTACGCTTGAAGAGAACGACTTTTCATCCGAGATTAGGCACCGGCCACCTATGCCATTCCTTGAAAGCCATGAAGCTGAGAGTGGTTCATCAGCGACGGTATTCAAGGTCAAGGTTGAGTCTGGTCACGTTCTATTCAAGCGAACGGCTTGGTCAAGAAACCAACAAGTATGTATCGCCTTCTCATTCAACGGGGTATCAGTCGGAATTACCGAGTTCGGCTAACAGGGGCCTTGCCTAGTCGTTACCTTTCATCGCGAAGGTCTTCAGGTCTGACGAAATATCCTACGAAGACTTCAAGAAAGAGTGCCGAAACCTTCGATTCATCGCCAACGAACAGAGGCCAGGTATTGCACCGTCATTCTGCAGTCTTGTTTACTCAGTACCTGGCCGGGAATATCCAACCGCCAGCATCATATCCACCCCGGCAAAGGATAATTTATGGAATCTCATGAGGTCGAATGACTCCCCGAACGATCCCGAGCAATGTCGTCATTACATTTTTCAAATGGTAAAGGTCTGCGAAGGATTAGTCTGGCTCAGGGAACATATCAGCTTCGACACTGTTACCCAGAAACCCGTCTCCGTCACCTACTTTCATGGCGACTTGAAGCCCCAAAACATCCTTGTATACGAGACCCCTGGTGCCCCTGGCGCCCCTTCACGCCCAGAGTTCAAGATAGGGGACTTTGGGAGTGCAGTCCGGCTGCAGAGTCGGCTGTCCGAGAGGGCTCCTGTTGCCGAAAGAGATGGGCGTCGAGGGACTTATCTCGCCTGGGAGGCTCGGCCTGTCGAAGGTACCCACGGTGGGCGTGTTCCAGTTCTACCAAAGAGCGACGTGTGGTCTTTTGGATGCATTATGTTGGAGATGGTTCTGTACAACGAGCAAGGTCAATCTGGAATCTTATCGTTTGTGCGTGGACGAGAGACAGGAAGCCCTGGCGGGAATGACTATTTCACGGGAGAGGGAGACTGGTGCAGCCAAACTGTCACGGCACACATTGATCGTTTGGTCAACAATTCCAACAATTCGCCCGACAGATACCATCGTTTGGCAAAATGCGTTTTGGAGTATATCAAGAAAAGGATGCTCGTCAAGTATGCTCAGCGCCGCGAGTTCAAAGATGTCTACAAAGACCTCCTCGAAATCTGCGATGACAATGCTGGAGTCGATGCTGAACGCATCAGCCGCACCAATATTCCGAAAAAGGCGTTGTATTGCGGCAGCTCTCCAGACGGAAACACAATATTCTTTGCTTCCACTAAGGAGATCACCGTATTCAACCCTGAGAGGGTGGAAACAGGCTTGCGTTTATCCCCACCACTCGATCGGAGTAAATGGGATCGTCATGTTCTTCCAACCGCGCGTTTGTGCGCAAACGAGGCCCTTTTCACACCACCGAGCCTTCAAGGTCACGTATGGTCCCTAGTTCGTCCGGGGAGAAGTTGATGGGTTCCTTGACAGGTACTTACGTTCTCGTGTAGGGCGTTGTCTCCAAGACAGTTTCTAGAGAGAATCAACGCTTCGTCTCGCCGATATGGCCAGCGCCGGACTTGGCCATCGACAAAGCAGCCTTTTCTCCAGATGCGAAAATGTTCGCCCTAGCCTGCAGACCAACGAAGATGCAGTTGAACAAGACCATGATCCGCCTATATCGCGTTGAGCCACTCCAACCCCCAGTGCAAGGCTCCCCTTCTCCCTGATATAAAGCGATTGGCCTCCCATGCTAACAAAGGCTTCAGAAGCGGCTCCAGAAGCATTCATGCTGACAGTGTTGCTGAGGATGAGGATCTTCTCCGGAAAAACGGCGAGCTGTCGGGTGTCGAAAGAAGTGTCGATCTCTTCTTCTCTAGAAACAGCAAATCTCTATACCATGTGTGCAAGCTCGCGGACCAAGATCCAGTGACGGTGATGGTTTCCAGGTGGGACACGCGGACCTACAAGCTCGGGAAAACTTGGCGTGTGAAAGACCGGGTGAGTTGGGCAACTGCTAATAACCAGAGGCTTTTCCATTTCTTAAAAGCTAACATTTCCAAGGACACTCATTGGCCAGATTTCTTCGTTACGAACTTTGTGCCCCTCAATACACAGCATGGTTTCCTCTGCATCATGTACGACAAGATCCTGATGGCGACAGAAGAGAGGGTTAGAGATTTCGAAGTCAATCACCTTGTTCCCAATTTGCAAACCCTCCTCGTTTCTCTCGACGACACGCGGATAGTTATGCTGGCAGTATTCGTACCTCCGGAGCCCGCAAACACGAAGTGGACATGGTCGAGGATTAAGAGAATCAGGAACCCCTATTTGCATATCTTCGGGGCTTTCCTCGGGCCCATGCAGACCCTCAACCCCAACCCTCTCAACATTTCAGAAGAGCTCAGTTACGACCCGAAGACGGACAGCGCCTGTCTGCAAGAGGATGATGGAGGGATCAGGCTGTGCATCACCATCTGCGCCGAAAAGGCGTCATATCTATGCGACGTACAAGGTCAGTTCTCCGTGGCGTGATCAATCTGGGGCTAGGATAGTTGTACATGTGTGGTAATGGGATTCATATGGGACATGGGCGTTCTGGGGTGCAGTATGGGAGCGGTGCATGATGGGAACAGGCGAAGAAGGAACTGGTGGTGTCTCAAGTGGGATCATGAATACCACCCAACGATGAGGGATAATATTGGAACATTAAGTGATACCATAATACACTTTCTTATTTGCGTTTTACCTGGCATGGCATTGTTAACACGCTCGCCAAATGCAAATACCAGGCATCCATGCCCAATGTAGCACGGCTGGTTCATCTACAACTCGCTCATCGGCTTGTTGGTTTACCGATCTTCTCGAGAACCCAGCCAGAATTTATAATGCCCCCGAGATCCCAGCGTACAATCTTCTTGCGCTTCGTTGTCTCTCGTCTATGCTTCATTTCATTGTCAAGCTCCTCAAAAATCGCAACGGCATTCGTATGATCCAGTTTCACCCAAGGTGGGTTGAAGCATCCCCCGTTTAACAACTTGAGGATAGGGGTGGCGACGAGGAAGAATCCAACCTTTCGAATATTCAGCATAAAGACGTCCCTGATCGGGTGGAAGACTTACCACACCAATGAGTGCACTGAGGTGGTGCCATTCTGAAGTGCTGTAGTAAGTTGCAACTGCCCCGACGATGCTAACGAATAAGCATAGAAACACCGACATACTAGCGATCGCTAGTCGTATGGGGTATCGAGCCTTGTTTTCTACTTGGATCATGGGATTTCCCGGCACTTGCGGGTGATTGTGACAACTATCGGCGTGTTAATGCGAGCAATAATGTGCTGGGGTAGCTTACCCGACTTACCAGACGTAGAATCGAAGAACAGCGAGTGATAAAATTGCCCAGACGAGAATACAGGCAACAGATGCCACCTCGCTAGTGACGGTGACGACCTGTTGTTTGTTAGTAGGGTGGCCTTCCATATGGCGTGGAATTAGGGACGTTGGCTGCTATACCTCGTAAAAGGACTGGTTTGATTCCGATGAATCCGAATTGGATGTTGCTCTTGATGATAGACTTGATAGCACGGTTGATGTCGCAGCTGCTGCCGTAGTTGATGTTGGACAATTCGCTGTGTCTCGGCCGTTATTCAACACGCCGTGGTCCTTATATTTGATGAATGGGAGAAATAGGAGGAATGTTGACGCGAGAACGGCCACGAACGGCACGTTGAAATCGCTTGTCCTGGCCAACTTGCGAGCGATCCAGAGCAACATTGTCTGGCGTTGAATAGGTTTCGCCTCGGCCTTTCTCACTTTCGCGTAGGCGAGGCCGAACAAGGTCCGCGATGCCACATAGAGCACAGTGCTCGACGTGGAGACGAGGTTGATGATGAGCAGGCCCGCTATGGCCCTGGAAAGCGGACTTGAGGAGTTGTACTCGCAGCTGTTATAGGCGGCTCCATGGTTGTCAAAGTCCAAGGCACTGAAGACGAAGATGGAGTCGCTTGACCCTTTGAG
Source organism: Thelonectria discophora (assembly GCA_911649645.1). Classification (NCBI taxonomy): domain Eukaryota; kingdom Fungi; phylum Ascomycota; class Sordariomycetes; order Hypocreales; family Nectriaceae; genus Thelonectria; species Thelonectria discophora. The sequence continues at coordinate 5,073,580 of CAJVRK010000012.1, forward strand.
TTTGAAGAGCCTTTCGTCATCCCAGACAACATTCTGGCTGACAATCCAGCCGCCCCATATGTAAAAGCATGTGACGACAAAAGGAACCCACAGGATTCCTTTGAAAGGGTTATAATCATCGTTGACGGAGGGGGCTGGTCTCTGCGGGACATCTGAGGTGCCGTTCGTTAGGGTGTCGGAGTTCTTCGGAGGGGACTCGGATTGAGCTTCTCGGGCCGTGGCTGCTATTGTTTCGATGCCTACGAAGGCAAAGGATGCGATGAACGTCGAGGCCATGAGGGCAAAGAACCAACCACCCTTTAAACCATCCTGGTGCTCAAAAACGATATGGGTAAGCTCGTCGCTAGATGTCTTGGACGCCTGGTGGGTGCTTTGCGCCGACCCAACTGTAAGTCAAGGTCAGCTTGAGTCTTGGTGTCGACATACCCATGAGCAGACGTGACGAATGCGTGTGCGTACCGGTTGGGTTGATGACGTTCATAGTGATGATGATTGCTACTGCTAAAAGAAGCTTTACGACGCCAAATATACGCTCGATGACTCGGAACACCTAGCAAGTGTCAACGGAGGAGACTGAAAGGAAGAAAGTCCCCTTACCCGAATATCGGTCAGGTTGACTAGAATTGGCAACGCCACCGAGAGTATAGATATAACGATCGATGCCGGATGTCGCGTGTTGCCGTCGCTCAGCCCCAAAGCTTTGTCGTCAACCAATATACCAATCGAGGTAGTTAGACTGGCACAGGTGAAGCAGTAGATAAGCCTATTGATATACATTGGTTAGCAAGCCATCTAGCTCTAAAGGAAAGTGTGCAACATAGAGGTCACAAGGAGAAAATGACTATCGATGACCTACCAGTACATAATAGTGACGACCACGGCCACCTCTGGATCAACAAACTTTTCGATAAAGAGAGTGATGGCGCCGGCGATGGGCCAGATTTGCAACATGGTTGAAAGGCCTTGCATAATCATCAGGGATAACATCCCGAGGAAGACATAGGCGTACACGACGGCAGCCGGTCCTCCCGTGCGAAGAATGGTGCCCGTATTGACGTAGAAGCCCATGCCAATCAAGGCGCTGAATCCAACCATGAGGATGTCGAGTTTGTTCAATTCGCGCCTGCGGTATTGCTGAGCATAACGAGGGCAGGTATGGGTTTTGCGGGAGGTACCTCAAGGAGTTCGTACCGGCATCGTTGGGGGAGCGGTGCCTGGAGGTGAATTGAAGTCAGCATGATAGCTCAATTGAACGTGCAGCATAGATCAAAGACAAACGTTCTCGTCCCTTCGTATTCGATATCCCGCGGGCCATTTTCCTGAGGTTCTGAATCATCCTTGGTCAGCCTCAACCTGTCTTCGGAACTCCACATCTCCATGCTCCGAGTCTCGGCCATGTCGGCGTCGGGAAAATGGCTTAATCGTCGGGTTTTCGGTGCCTATGGAATCGGTCGAAATGGGCTGGACAATGAGAGAAAGGGAGCAAAAGAAGAGCCGCAGCTTGCAGGCCTGAGAATTGAAGAACTAGCAAGGAGGCGTTCATGTCGGGGGCCTCAGTGGTTCCGGACAAGTGCAGGAGAAAAGGCCGCGGAAAGAACACGCGTCAGAACGAAGGCAAACGAAAAAACAAAATCCAATAAAGATTAGGCCAGGCAATTGTGGCTGATCCAAGCCCGCATGTGATATTCAATGATCCATGTAGTATCCGTAGCCGCCTCGTTACTGCTCCGAGGCGGCCGGGCTAAGCTCAATACACCAAGACGCACACAATTGTGAATTGGGGGCCAAGGACTTCTCATTGGACCAGCACCTGAAAGTCGTTGTCTCGCGGAGGTTTCCCCCTACGGCAATCTTGCAGCACACAGCGTGATAAGGGTCAGACTCGCGTGTTGGCCCGTTAGCCGGTCAGGGGTTTGCATATGCAGCTCAAGGCAGCAGGCATAATTTTGAATCGCGAGTGAGGCGTCTCACACAGTTGTCAGGTGGCGAGGTGTATTAAATGGCGAGCTTTGCGCGGAGAATGAGCGAAAATATCCTCCCGTTGAGCCTTGAACTGGAGTCCCGTCTGCCAGACTTGAACTCCTCTTCCCTCGCCTAGCCAGCATTGCGCATCCACATTTGCAAACATTGTCGAAGACTCATCACCATCATGCCGCGATTCGTTTTGAAGGAGCGCTACTTGCCAACAGCGCAGGATGTCGTCGATCTCATCCAGTCAAAGTGGCCAGAGAAGACAGCAAGGGATTGCTATGTCGTCGTGAGACTGGCCCTCTACATAAAATTTGCCCTCGCGCTAATCGTGAAACAACAAATAGCACAGAGGTGATGCGTGGTGGTATAATGCGCCGCGACAGCTGACATATGAGGAAATCGTGTAAGTTTTCGCCCACGAAGAATAAGCTGCACGGATCTGACAATGAGCATAAGCGAGGCACAAAACAAGAAGCATGGCAGTTGATTTATCAAGGCTTCAACGGCGCCCAGCCGCAGCTATTTACGCCCGAGGCACATCTGTTGGGCGGAGTGTAGTGGACTGTGGCGGCAGGGCTCAACTCCGTCATGCAAACCAGCGTCGTGTGATAGGCAGGCAACTCCGTAGGATCCACTGTGTTGTTAGAATCGACAGCTAGATGATAAAATGACTGTCGCTGCATGGAACGAGATCAGTTTTGCTCTTCATACACTCTTACACGGTGTCTCTCCAACGGATCGCACACTATCTCATCTCATCGAGTCATCATGGTATTTGCTCACCTCCCCGACCGCGAGAAGGCAATTTTTGCCGAACAGGAGGATTCATACATGGACTACATCGAGTTTGTCGAATCCTTTGACAAAGACACCGGATCGCGCCTGGTCTGCAGCTATCTAGCAACCATCAACGACGAAAATGATCTCACAGAGCACATGAGATCCGAAAACTTCACAAGACGAGTAGCGTAGGCTCTTGGCCAAAGTAACGAAACGTGCACCCATAGTTAACCTACATAAGTATTGTTCACCAGCTACACTCCTGGGGGGCCTTGAAGGTCTCCAGGGGCATGGTGCGGTCATTCATGGCTCTCACGAATTCCATGCGCGACGTTTGGGATCTCGTGTTATCCTTCAGAACACAAACTTCGGACGTTGAGCAGGCATTTTCTGCATGCGCCTGGAAGAGTCGAGAGAGCGTGCGGGGTATTCCTCCCCCATCACCGTTTCATTCAAGCCGGTAGCTGAACCAGCTTTAGAACTATGCTATGTCTTCAAGTATCCCGAGACGAAAGCGCCCGTCGGCGAACGCAAAGACTCTTCTTGGATCATCCGACAGATCGGCCTATATCACCAGTACAGCCTTGGTTGTGATCAGAGCACTTGGATGCTTGTATTTAACAATCGTCGGTCGTACGACGACGACGAAGTCGCCGCTATCATGAAACCGGACAAGCACCCTCTTCAACCGCACATCGACTTTCACTTTGAGCACATATATAACTGGCGATGGTACATGGTCGACTTGGAGAAGCATCTCCAGAACCTGGTAATGTTTTTCAGCGAACATGGCTCCGCGAAGATTGCTGACCATAATGTTAGGCCGCAAGCGTCGACCTCGAGGCCGAGCAGATGGTGAACTTTGAGGCCATATACGACCAACTATCCAGTCTGCGACTCGTCCAGACAAAGCTTTCTCCGCTCGTGCCCATCTTTGCGGCGCATCAACGAATCATTGCAAGACTCAGGCTCATGAATGAAGAGCTTCAAAATTGCGGTCAGGTCGACTTGGAGCAGGGTTCCGACTTTGTTGCGTCTCTCGACAATTTCGAGGTCAAGGTCGAGACGCTGGCTGCAAATATCAAGTACCTGCTCTCGCATGTTGGCAACACCATACAGATGGTACGCAGAAGGTGACGAGGCGTTCAAGAGTTACGGCTAATGTTGCATACTATAGACATCCGACATCATCGGTATCAGAAGCCAAAACGCGTCCGAAAAGATGTCAAACCACATGGTCGGAGATAGCGCTGCCATCCGTGTCATCACGGTCGTTACCTTGGTCTATCTTCCAGCTTCATTTGTCTCTGTAAGGTTTCGTCCCGACACCTACGACACAAGAATCTGACTTTGATAGGGTTTCTTCGGCATGGGCTTCTTTAATGTCGGTGGCAATGCTGGCTCGAAGTGGACTGTCACACCTGATATCTGGGTGTATTTCGTAGTGGCAGTACCAATCACGGCTCTTACACTCTTTTACTTAAGTTGGAAATCTCCAAGCACTCGCATTCGCCAAGCAGATGATTCGCCGGTTTGAGAGACGGACCGCCGAGTATCTGAGGGTCGGGGAGTCGGGGGATAAGGTTTGGTTGTTATTTCTGCATCTATATTCTCCAGATTGAACATATCCTTGTGAGAGTCTTATACGTCATGTTTAGAATGTGGTTAACTTAATCATACAAAGTTTCCAGCGTTTTTAGGTGTTTTATCTCTTCGAATGCGGGAGCCCACCGCCCAAGGCCACGAGCAATCGCGGGACGGTGTGATAGGCGGACATATAAAAAAGAAGATGAATCTTGACAAATATTTCACTCGAGAAACTGATTGTTTGGTGCTGAAGGCTGTGCTTGTTTGAACTTTGTATCCGCGGATTCAGGACCGTTGAGCGATGACCTTCCGTCCTCCGCCACGGCATGGTGGTAATGGCGAGATCTCCGTTGAGGCCGGGACGATCGAAACTTCGATTAGTTTCGACCTTGATCCTGACTATTATCATGGCATGGCGAAGCAACCGCGAGGGCCCGCAGGGCGAAAGCCGGAAGAAATGGCGCCACGACGAGTTGTCCCTGGCTGACTAGGACTTACATAATGCTGCCATGCACTTTTCCCATCAATGAGACGACCATGTAGCTTTTACTAAAGGGGGAACTTGCAAGCCAAGCCCAACCTCTATCTGCTTTGTCTTTGCGAAGCAACCAAGGAAGCGGCGACTCTGTGCAAAATTCTCCTATAGGCGGCTCGTCCCCTCCCTCGCCGAGATCTCGGCGCTATCCGAGATTGCCACTGCGATACGGGGTCATGCATGCTAAATAAAGTCTTGGTTTACGAGAAATCCGTGGGAGCTAAACTCTAGTTGCTGGTCTATGCAGCGCAACCCATGTAGGAGTGATGGTGGGGATAGCTTCGGTCGAGTCTTGGCTGCAATTTGGCACTGGAGTTGCTAGTGGGATGACACGATGGGTCTTGGTGGTTCGGGTGAGCTTGATTGTTAATGGTTCTTGTCATGGTTTGTCAGGGGTTCTCGTGACATTGAAATAGGCTTGATTTCCGCCATGCACTAGTCAATATGACGTTCTCGTTCTGATCGTTGTTTGTATCACTGAACCATGCATCTCCATTCATTATTATGCCCTTTAGCTTTATGCCTGTCATTCACCTCAGTCGTTTCCTCAGCACCGAGCTACGGAGAAAACAATAAGCTCAACCAGGTCTACTTCGGCGTCGGCTCTAACGATCATGCGAAGAATAGCGAGCAGCTCAAAGCCAAGGGATACAGGGTCGTATCTCTGAGCACGTATGGTTCGGTCGGCTCCCTCAAGTACGCCGTCGTGTGGAGAAAGGCAGACGGCCCTGCGTTCAAGACGATCCAGGATGCAAACGAAGAGGCCTACTCGCGATGGTTCCAGAAGTGGAGGGCCGAGGGCTATGTTTCTACTCACATCTCAGCAACGGGATCGAGGGAGAATGCACTGTTTGCCGGTGTGATGGAAAAGCTCGACATCCGTTGGGAGCAGCTTTGTGACCTTGAATGGCCCTGGCTCTTCCAGAATGCCACCGGCGACGTCCCCATGATCATCAAGGGGATTAAGCGCTATGGAACCCCCAAAGACCTACGGTACTGCATATTGGGCCACGAAAATGTCGGAAACCAACAAAACACCATCTTCTACGATACCATTCTCGGCAACGACTACTACAACTATGAGCAAGTCGTCGCTTCGGAGACGCAAAAACGATTCTGGCGGCCCGACAGGCTTTTCTATTCCGACGACCACGTTATCACGCCCAGTTTTGTCGACACCAGTGTTGGCAATTGGAAAGCCAAGCATGACTTAACCCGGAACCAACTAAGCTTCGAGATCAAGAAGCAGGCTTCGAAGGGGCTAAAGCCAATCGACATTCAGGGTGGCGGAAGCGGCAAGGACGAGCGATTCATGGCCCTCTTCGCCGAAAAGTACGTGCCCGAGAGCCGCAAGTGGTCGACCAAGGGCTCGTTCACTGGTTTCGCAAACAACACAGGGGCGCAGTCGACTTTGGACGAGGGCATGCGCTCTTGGATGGAGAAGAACGGGGTTCGCCAGGCCCAAGTTGCCTTTGCTCAGAATGGGACCATCATCGCCGAGCGAAGCTATACCTGGGCCGAGTCTGACCGGGCAGTCGTCAAGCCCAATGACATTTTCCTTCTCGCCAGCGTGAGCAAGATTTTCTTGTACGCCGCGGTCCGACGCATCGTCGACATGGGCTTGATCGAGTACAACACAACCGTTTACCCCCTCTTGGGCCTCAAACCGGCCGACGACAGAGCCAACAACATCACCGTGCAGCATCTCCTCGACCACGAGGCGGGATACGACCGCTTAGTTTCTGTCGACCCAACCTTCAACTTTCGACAAATCTCCCTGGACCAAAACAACGGCACCGCGCCGGCCACGAAGCGCGACGTCATCAACTGGCAGATTGCCCGGCCGCTGGATTTTGCGCCTGGCGAGAACTATGCGTATTCCAACTACGGGCCGATGCTTCTTAGCTATGTGTTGGAGAAGCTGACGGGGCAAGACTACATGGCTTTTCTCAAGAAGAGCATTCTGAATGGTTTGGACGTGCAGCCGTATACGACGGCTCTCGACAAGCATTTGAAGGACCGCATCGTGCAGGAGAGCAAGTGGACGGGTTATGATCCGTCTCACCCGCAAGTGGAAGCTTTTGTCCCCAGCCCACATGGCGGTGACGGTGCCATCAAGGAGGAGTGTCGGGGAACGTTTTCTTTGGCTGCCAGCGCAAGCACTCTTGCCAAGTTTATTGGCTCCAATGGTAAGTTTCCTTCAATTTGATATATATCCATAGCTACGGAAAGCTCACTAACATGACGTCTAGCTGCTTGGGGCGTCGGTGATCGTACTCCATCCTCACGCGATGGAAGCGTGGCTGGAGCGCGCACTTTTGTCGAGAGCACCTGGGAGGGTGTAGACTGGGCTCTTGTTTTGAACACTCGAGAGCACATTGGAGACGAGTTCAACGACCTCATCTACTTTACGCTGCCGAACATTGTTTATGATTTTCCAGTGGCTAAAAAGTAAGTTGAACTGTGATGATGGACGAATGGAGAGGCGTTTTTTTGGGGATGGGGTCGAAAAGCCTTTATTGTCTTACGAAGCAGGACACATAGCATCTATATAATAGTCTGTACATGAGTTTTTCATAAATGTATACACGTCATGAGCCAGATGTGATCCTCATCATCGACAAAGGCCAACCTGACTAGCCATAACAGCATCGCCACACAACAACTGGCTAAAGCACACTCTGCGGTGGCCAAAAGTCGTACAGTCGAATATCCTCAGCCGCTCGACTCTGGCTTTCCCTGACCCTCTCCTTCAAGTCTACCTTGCCCAACTTCTCAGCAGCCCCCAAGTAGCATCTGATCCGCTGCATCTTGTTGTCCTCGTCGAGATGGTACAGGGCGCAAGTAGTAATCTTGACCACGTCGCCGGGCACCACATCAATGTCGTGGACGGCCTTGCCCTCGTTGAAGTACTCAAAGTAGGCCTCCATCTCCAAAAAGACCTTTCCGCGGTCGCTCAGGATGGAGATGGGGATGACGTACTCGTTTGCGTCGGCGTGGACGCGGCCGTAGTGGTCCATGATGCCTTTGCTTCCCTTGAGTGGTGGGATGGCGTCGTCGGGAAGGATCAGCTCGACATCTTGCGAGTAGAAGGCGTGTTGCTTGGCATAGTCTTTTTTGTTGAAGGCGCGGAGGTAGTTGAGAAACACGGGAACGTCCATTCGCGGCATGATGAACGGTGCGGTGTGTGAAGTGAAAAGGAGGTTCTTGGTGTGGTGTACAAGTCTTTCTGCTGCTTGGTGTTTGTGATCTGTCGGGTTGATGAGGGGAAGCATTCGAGGATAGCGATCAGGTTATATATGGACGTAATGTGGCTTCGGGACGTGTAAGCTGCAAGGATGTGTAAGCGGACGATGGGAGTGCCGACCTTCCGTGCCCAACTCGTCGGTATGTGGACCACACAATGAATATTTGTTGAATCTGCAGGAACAAAAAGATAACTATCCAATGGAATTGAAAATATTCAACCAAACGTGTGAGGGGAAGGTGACTCCGGGGTGCATGATGCGGGGAGTCGGTTTGTGGGGAGATCGGCACTATTGAGACGGATGACAACGGGACTTGGGGGGAAGATGGCGGCAATTTGTCAGCGGAAGTTATTGATTTAGTGATTCAATTCAACGGTATTGAGGATTCAAGGTCGGATCATTTGCCATGCCTTTTGAAGCTCATGAAACGGGGCTGTTGGTCCAGGCCTTAGTGACCACCCGGGCAGGCTTCAACACGCATTAACTGGACCTGAAGCTCGCGGAGTACGTTGACCGTAGACCTTGTAAATTAGTGATGCTTCAGGACTCTAATGGGTGCTGGCACTGTAAGCAAATTTACTTCAGACAGCCGTGACTTTTGCCGAATCCTTTGATGCGGTAGCTATCCGTACGGTTCATGTGGGGGTGGCGTCGGAAACAACTAACGTGCGACCAAGATTTCGGGTGGCTGGTGAAATTCAAGAACTTGACCGAGACAGTTAAATAACTCAATATGAGTTACATGCGAACAATGACCAAGTGAAGCCAACATCCAGCATATTCCCGTGTAGTAGTCACGTGCAGGAATAGACATTGTCTCAAATGTTAGTATGCCCGGTTTTGACTCGATCGTTCCCGTTTCCTTCACGCAGATATGATTGTTTGATCAACGACCATTGAGACGAACTTAGGCTTAATAGACACTGAATAAAACTATCCTTATTAAAGATGAATGTGGTTCAAACGAAATTCGAGTATCTAGATACTTAAAAATATGAAATGAATATCATCTATTTTGATCCGTAATGCCGCCATCGAACGCCTTCACTGATAAGGCCTGGTGTCACCACTCGGCTTCATCTTCTGAACTCCGGTAGATTTGTGGGCAAGTGAGTGTTCCACCACCCCCTCATCTAAACCTCTCAAGATTCAAGAACAACTTTCTTCTTCAATCACTACCTTAATTAGCAGTCGAAATGGACTCCGCATTGGAAAACTACAAGTCCTTCATCGGCAGGCCAGCCTCGGACCTCCCTACACCCGCCTTCGTCATCAGCTTGCCTGTACTGAAGCAGAACATTGAAAACCTCCACCGAGATATCGAGAAACTCGGGATCCGGTTCCGGCCTCATGTGAAAACGCTCAAGGTGCGTCCTAGGTGTCAAGTACGAGCCTCCCGGAAACTGATCGACTTTAGTCTATCGAAGTAACCAGGTTGATGCTCGGGAACAAGTACAAATCCATCGTTACATCAACTCTGGCCGAAATTCGAGGCGCGCTTCCGTTGGTTGAGGAGGGCATATTGAAGGAGGTGATAAAGACTCACATCCAAATTCATCATCCAATTACTGACCCAGCAGTGTCTTTACGGTCTTCCCATCTACCCGGGAATCCTCCCACACCTTGCCGAGCTCAGAACATCACTGCGAATCCTGCTCATGGTCGACAACGAGCAACAAATCACGCACCTTGAGAAATTCGCCGCCGATCAACCCTGGGACATCTTCATCAAACTCGACGTCGGCTCGCACCGTGCCGGTGTCGCCACGGCCAGTCCCGCGCTCCGTCAATTGGTACAACGAGCTGAGACGTCCTCGGCTGTGAGCATCTACGGCATCTACTGCCATGCTGGTCACTCATACGGTGGACGCTCACGCACCGATGCTGAGGATTTCCTCAATGTCGAGATTTCTAGCGTTCTCGAGGCGGCAAAGTTGCTCCCTGCTGACCGTGAAGTTGTCGTGTCCATTGGCTCGACGCCCACTGCGCATGTGGCAGAGAGCTTGAAGACGGCGGCGCCGAAGAATGTCAAGCTGGAACTCCATGCGGGCGAGTAGCGTTCCTATCCAGCAAAACACCTCGACTGACAAGTCACACAGGCAACTTCCCCTGCAACGACCTCCAACAAGTCTCTACCGGCCTCGTCAGCAACGCCGCCCAAGCCTGCTACGTGGCAACCGAAGTCTGCAGCGTCTATCCCGAGCGAAACGAAGCTCTCGTCAACGCCGGTGTCATCGCACTCTCCCGAGAATCCAGCAATTTCACAGGCTTCGGTCGGGTCGTAGGGTATCCTGAATGGGGCGTCGTTCGATTGTCCCAGGAGCACGGCATCTTGGGAACCGGGGAGCAGGGGGGCCGCTCGGTGGCCAATGTCTTCGAGGTCGGAAAGAGGGTTGATTTGTATTGTAATCACGCGTGCATAACTGCAGCGGCATTTTTCGTGTATTTTGTCGTGGACGAGAAGAGTTTTGTCCGAGATGCCTGGATTCCTTGGAAGGGGTGGTAGTTTAACTGAAGGATCAATTTGATTGCAAGCATAAAATATATGCATTAACTACACTCCTTAGAAACAACAACGTATAAAAAAAATCATCATACCCATCTTTGTCTCAGTCTAGTCCAGCTTTCTCTTCCACCATCTCCAGTCTCAAGCGCTTCGGTCAGCTACACAGCGTACGACTTCTGCACGAATACGACCGCGCTTTCGTTCGCAATCGTCTCCAGGGTGACCCGGTACATGTCTTTGGAACCTTAAGAAACAGTTTTCCATCTTTGGGTAGTAGGAACTGAACAGGTTCGTGGTGAGATATCGTCGTGTTTGCCCCGGGAGCTCTGGGCTGGAGGCATGGGCATGGCGGGAAAAGGCCCCTCTCCGAAGTCCATCTGATTTCGGGTAATCAGCCCTGGGCCCAAGGCCTGGCCATGGCAAACGACCCTGATTCTCTTCAGGGTTGCGATGGGTTGCGATGGAGCATTCCATGTCATACTTTCCAGTAGGAACAGTTTGCCATCCTGGACAGACGTCTACAAGTCCTCGGGCCTCGAGTAGCTCTCCAAGGTTCTTTCCAAAGATCGGAACGGCCTTGATAGACCGAACGTAATCGAGCCACCCGTGACCCTTATTGGATAAGTGGTACAATCTCCGTTTGATTGACTCTTGCGATCCGGCAATATCCCAAAAGTCCCACCCTGGCAGGCTGTCAACCCAAAATCGAGGCGCTTGAGTGAGCCAGTAGCCGTCCTGTGAGGACACCTCAACTTGCCTATCCACCAAGCATTCGAGATCGTGAAAAATTTCTTCCACTCGGCCACGAAAGCAATAGCAGTGTTGCACGAGTTGGCCGATGTCGTCTGGCTTCTCATCATCAGGATATACCTTGATGTTGAGATTCTTGGGGTTTCCCTGAACTTGAAGAGCGGTGGTTCCATTTGCGTCGAGTCCGAGAGAGGCCTCTCCTTCTAGCTGAAGTGCCCCTGGATTCTCCACTTGGCACGGTAAGCTGGATGGGATCTACTTTGTTCGATCGAGGCTCGCACGAGATGAAGCAGAGCAGTGCCCCGTCGGCTAGCCAGGCTCTTCGTTCATCGACTTCGACGAGTACGGATGATTGACTGAATATCCACTCCAAGCAGCGTGTTATTACTTGGCTTGTCCTCAATCGGGTAGGCCTATCCCGCTTGCCGAGTGCCCCTGCAATACCGAATATCCCGCTCGATCCGCCTTCGACATAGAGCTTTTCAAATACGAATGACAAAGGGAATTGCGACACAGATGATGCCTGTATGCTGGCTGTCGTGTCTGGGTTACCTGATTATGTGGTAAGTCGTTAGTTATGCTGTAAACCGAACGCATAGATTGTAGTGCTGAGACCATGCTCACCCGCACATTCTCGAACTTGGGAGCACCACCCGACGATGTGTCGACGATTTTCGGGATCTCTCAGCCGCAGACCATCTGGGGTCTTGATGTCTCGCTCTTTAAGCCTTGCGTCGAAGTATGATATTCGATCACCGTCCGAGTCGAAAAGAAAGTGCCACAATACAACATCCGCCGCAACCCCCACGACAATAAGCAGCGAGGAGAAGCCCTTCAACGCAATGTTTCCCTCAAGGTTGACAAACTGCCGCGATTGGATTAATGCAGCCATAGTATCAAGACGAAGCTCAAGACCGGTGTTTGGCTGTTCACGAGAGCGAATCGGAGAGCCCGAGACCAGAACTGGGTTTCATCTCAGCCCAGCAAAATCCTGGCTTAAGGTTGTTGATCTCATGGTCCTCGCTGAGCGTGTAGTTGATCCGGCAGGTTATGCTCAATAGCCTCCGTTCTTTAATGACGCATTCGCCTCCAACGTCGATATTCGAAACTCGTGGGGAGCAACCCATGACTCCCTCAGCGCGAGAGGATGAGCGTAGAGCCGAGCTGAGCCAACCCAGCTGCGAGCCAACCTCGATGGCGAACTCAAGCCTTCCTACCGCTTCGAGGCAGCATTGAATACCCTTCTGGGTTATCCGCAATGATGATCCGTTGGGCAAGTCGTCTAACAAATCGACTTTAGTGCATGACCATATAAATCCTCCAGTGTGTCATAAGTAGAAGTGGATTTACAATTTAATGAGGAGGCCCAAAAAGCCAGAAGCTTGTCCAAGAGTCCTAGCAAGTGCCTATATGATTTGGGCCAATTTTGCTCCATGTATTGATTTACGGTCGTTGCTTGAGCCTATCGTCTGGTTCCGGTGATGCAAAGAATATGACCCGGATTCCATACACTGATGTCAGATCTATCGTACTCTTGATCTACCACAAATTGGCGAAGATTCCAGTCCAGCTCGAAGGACATGGCCACTGAGGGCTGATGCTTCGCGTTGCTCATCAGCGAGACCTTGCTCCAGATCATTGCCCCAATGCTGAATTGCGCGTTGGAGAAATCTGGGTGTGGGTCTTGCTTGCCCGAGAATTCGAGGGAGTCCTCCGAGGAGGGGAATTGACGACTCTTGGTCTGGGTCGCTATTTCGGATGGGCTATTGACTTCTTGCTCTTCGATGCAGGCCTCATGTCCTGCAGTTTCGTCTCGAGGCTCTCTTTCGCCGCTATTGCTTCGCGGTACAGCATTGTGGGTTTGCCGGGAGGACCCTAATGTCACCGGTTCTATTGCTACTTGCGCTTGCATGACGTTGGAAGGGCCAGTAGGTCCTGAAAGCCCTGACTCTACGGTACATTTAGTAGAGGCTTCCTAAGTAGAAGAAAGGTGGACTCATAAAGGGAGCCTTCCTTAGAGAGACATTACCATTACCTGGCACTCCCCCCCAGGGCTCACCAAGCACGAGGCCGGCGTGTAAGAACGGCCAGGATGTGGTGAGGCCATAGCGAGGATGGGGATAGGACATTTTCACTGGACCGACCGGCCAGAGGACCGGCAGGAGGCCGGAGCGAGGGAGTTACGAAGGATTACGAGGGAACCGCGAGGAAGGACTCTATCCAGGGGCTTAGGCACCTATGAAAAGAGGGAATTTGGACCAGCAGAATGAGGAGAATTAAGGATTAATTTGACTATATCTTCCCCCCTACCTTTTGACCTACTTCCTAGCTGCTATATCGCAGCTATCTCGTTTAGCATCTTCACTCGTCCTCGTGTGTTGTTTAGACCCTGACAATAGGCTGACATTGTCACTATATCTGATTTAATATTGCAGGCCTGGCTGTTGCAAATAATATACTATACTATAACTACAAGAAAAGTTGCGCCAAGGATGAGGAAAATATTAGACGCAAAGTGGCTCCCGTCAGAGGACTCTGTGGATGTTGGTGCTTGTGCCGTCGTTGTGGAGCGGACTTCAGCAGTCATTGATGGCAGGTCCGGCAGGTCGGACTTGGTGGTTTCACTGATGGCCGTCTATACGCTTAGTTAAAAACCGTCGCATAGGCAACACGGCCTGGGACTCGAAGCACACTCACCAGACCAGTCCCGATAACGGACTCAAAGTTATCACACACCGAGTACCCCCGAAGACTGGACAGTGCCGCCTCCGTGACAAAGCAGGACGCGTTGCCGATGTATTCGCACGAGTAGTCTAGACGCAGCAGCTTTGGTTGACAGGTACAGGAACTGAATTCTGACGTGTCTGAATCTGATACGTGTGTGAGGCAATCGTCGAGCAGGTTCTTGGCCGTTAGACACGCCTTCTTCACCTCGACGCATAGATCGTCCGGGTGGGCCGTATAGGCGCTAGCTGCCAGTGTCGTCGGCGAAAAGGTGATGAAACTACGGCAGAGGCTGTCCCAGGATGACACGCCCTCCTCGAAGGTGTTGTCGAGGTCATCACCTAGGAAGCAGAGTCGGAGCTCGTTTTCGCACCTTGAGACGGGACGCAGGCGTTAGCGCGATTCGCAACAACCAAAGCCTTGGGATTAAGGAGAAGAAGCCTGAGACACTTGCCCGTAAAGAGAGTCTAGATAGTCCTGGTTGCAGAGGCAATCTTCCTTTCCGGGGCGGTCTGTGACGGTGGCGCACGAGTCGCCGGAATTGAGAAACGAGTTGCAGGCTGGGAACGTGGTCACATCAGACCCTGCATTACACTCCCAGCTGGTCGAGTAGATGGCAGCGGTGCCAGAGAGGGCAAGAAGATGTGCGATAAGGATACGGTGAATCATTGCGCAGAAACTGTCCGATGCAGCACGGCGAGGTTTGGGGGTCCAATCTGAAGTAATTTCGCAATTTCTACCTCGGATTGAAAAGTATGGTCATCGAAAGGGAGGATGGCTGGGGATACAAGCAAAATAGCGCACCGTTTTGCATTCCCCTTCACGTGGTTGCTCTCAAATCTCGACTACCCTAAACGTCAAGTCAACTCCCAACGGGTCCAACCGAACGCCACCATCAAGTTATCAAGGCCGAGACTCCGAGGTGTCCAGCCTAGGCCGTATTTTCTTCCGGATGCGATGATCTCTTGTACGGCTGAGGTGACATTGGGGCAGCGAAGCCCTCTAATTGGGCCAATAGGGTGGTGGCAGCTCAAAGCCTCACCGACATCCCTAGCCCGCTTTGGTTTACTCTACACCCTTAGTCGAGGAGCTGAACATCAGGGGGAAGGCAAAAAGGGGCAATTCGGTTATTGCAAAAATAAGCGTAAAACACGGCATGGGGTTATCTGCATGGCAAATGCGGCGTAAAAATGATGACCGTGTTTTTGGAGAGAAGTTGGCTGGAGTTAACGTCTTTCTTCTCTTCAAGTGTCCATACATCTAGTCTTGATACTTCACCTTCGATCCCAGTCCTCCACATCCAGCCCCATCCGTACAGTGGGCAATACCACAAGCATCCACATCCGCTCTAATGTCGAAACGACCCATCTTGGACCACGTTACTTGGGCCTTTATTGCGCTACTCCTCAAGTTAGAAAGAACCAGACTCCGGATTCAAGAATGGCGGCGCCGACTACCCGTCAAACGGCCACCAATCCTCCTCACTGCCTGGGGAATGGGCCTCCAGCTCTTCTGCCAGGTTGCCATCATCGCCACTATTTGCGGCCTGTGGCACAAGTCGAAGCGTGACAACGGCATTGCCACTGTCGGGGACAGCCGAAATGCTTTATTTGATTCGACGGGTTTCCACTCGGCACCTATCCTGAGCTCATCTATTGTCTGGGCCACGGTTCCAGCATGGATCATGTCGGCCTACTCTTCGCTTTGGTCTGCCATGCTCGATGCTCTAAAGAAGGTTCATCCGATGCTCGAGCTCGATAAAGCAAACCAGGTGAGGCTGCCAGGCGCTCATCTTTGGGAAACGTCTTGGAGTCGACTGCAGCCAAAGCTGCCTTTCTTCGGCAAACAACCTTGTCAACCATCACCACAACCGAGCACTCTCCCCGCCCGTTCAACAGTCCAGAGTACACTGCTACTAGACTACGGCGAGTGGCCTATACTGAACGGGCTCAAGGCCATCAGAGCTGGCCATGTGCTCCTGGGCATCTGTCTGCTCCTGCGAGCAGCTCTTTGGACAGCAGGGGGTCTCACCGCAGCCATCTTTGCCGTGGCCTCCGTGCCATCCGACTCCGCGGTATCCCTCTATACAGACAAATTCTTTGACGATTGGCTTGGTTGGGACTACGGGGTAGGCCCCAGCAACTCTTCCCTAACACCGGCTCTTGACATGGTGAGCGCCACTGTCGTGAGGGACGGGGAGAACTATGCTTGGACGACAGATACACACTCCTTTTTGCCTCACTTCCCTGCTTCCAACAGCGGCCCAGGAAACTACACCTTTGACACCGAGGCGTACTCGGCAACGGTCCAATGCAACGTTGCCACGGAAGAGGATCTGGTGCGAGTCGGTGGCATCGAACTGACCTCGCAGGCAGATGATGACTTCAACTCGGCCCAAGTCACGATAAGCTACCGCTTCGAGGGCTGCGATGTGGAAAAGTGGTTCACCATCACCAACACGACACTGCAGTATGCTAGGACGTGGTCGACCGACTGCAGCCTAGACAGTGGCTCAGCAAGGCTCGGCATCATTTCCGGAATTTACAACGCCTCCGAAGATTTTCACCTCTCGAACCTCACTGTCGTCACCTGCAAGCCGCTCATATATAGGTCCAACGTGACGGTGACCGTCTTGGTGTCCAACGACACGGCCAACGCCAAAGTCCTCAGCTTCACCGAGAAGAGCAAGGCAACGTTCTGGCCCTCCTTCGCTCGTTCCTGGCTGCATAGTATTCCCCTGTATTCGGTTTATGACCCAACGCTATACAACGACATGGACACCTTCTCACGCCTGGTCATTAGCTACGCCTCGGGCCATGCATCAGGCAAGCCAACTCTCAACACCGTATCGGGGAAGCAGAAGATGGTCGACTCCTTTGGTACCATCTTCCAGGCCTGTTTTTCCAACTTTGTCACGCTGCAGGCGTACTTTAGCGCGCCGCGAAGAGATATAAGTGGCACGCTTTCACGACAGAAGCTTCGGTTGTTCGTCGTGGAATCTGCTTCCTTTGCTGTTGTTGGTATTATTTCCGCGGCGTTTATCACCACCTTGATCCTTGCCCTTCACCTCTGCCGAAACCAACATATCCTAGAGCGGTATCTCGACTTAATGCTGGGAAATGCTCTTTTATTCCGCGACAGCAAAGCCAGTGGCCTAGAGAGATATCTCGAAACATTAAAGGCCAGAGCTTTTAGGACACCCCAGGGAGCGGCTGACCTGGATCTTGTGAAATTTGCTGAGAAGCAACCAGACTTGAACAAGTGGCCAGTTTGGGTCGAAGGGACACCGAGAGTACTACATATGAAGCCCCCGTCGGCTCCTTGATCTGGCCCTGTTAGACGAAAGGGTCCTGAGTGAGGCTAGCCACAGTCATTCCTGAAGCCCGTTTCCGTTACTCTCCTCTTCCTCCCTGAAATGGCGAGGGAGCAGGCTAAAGTGGGCATATCAGAAGACAGAGGAAGACAGCAGAGGAAGAGAAATATAGTGAATAGATCTCTGAGGTATATTAAAAGGACTCAAGTATTCTTCTTGTCTCATTGCCCGTCAAATGGCCTGTGAAAAGTGAACTTTACCAAATAATTTCGTCGACGTTGACGATGCTGATCCCGGGTGCCATCTTGTTTTCGTGAGATTCTTTACTGTCCGTACAAAGCTGATTGAAACTGAATTCTCTTACAAGACACCATTACATGTTATCGAGTACGTAATTTGTAATTTAATCTGATGTCTCATTGGTTGAACGTCAAATGGTCGAACGAAGCCTTGGAGTTAACCTCGTCTCATTCTACCGTCTTTGACCATGTGGCTTGGCTCTAGGCATATAACGCCGTGAACTGGAGGTCCAAGTAAGATCCCTACCTTTCCCTTAGTATGAATTGGGACCTTCGTAGAAAATGGCAAGTCCCAACTCAGCCCAGGTGGCCTTCAGCAGTGCTATCCGATAGTTCAAAGCGGGACTCAAAGATCCGGCTTTGTACTCAGAGATCCTCAACACATCCATCGACCAAGTGTACGATTTGACCGACAAACTTTAGAAGGTTCAAGGAAGAGGCGACCACCTGCGGAACCTGGCGAGAATTCAGCCGTTCTTGGAGCGTTTGAGAGGCTATGCAGGAGCCATTGATACCTTTGTTCAGTTGAAACCCGACATTCTTGGTCTCATCTGGGGCCCAATCAAACTTCTCCTCCAGTGGACGAGTAACTTGACGAAATCTCTCGATGCGTTGGTGATAGCAACGGTAGAGATTGGGAATATTCTTTCTAAATTCGACCATGCGGCCAAGCTCTTCAGCGACAAGCGACGCATCAACGAGGTCCTCGCACTCTTGTTCCAGGACATACTGGATTTCTACATGGTCTCTCTCAAGTTATTCCGGATGGAAAGTAAGTTCCAAGCCCCAACTCGACGAGCATAAAAATAATCGTGATGGCTCACTATTCATTCTCAGGATGGAAATCCTTCTTCGAGGCACTGTGGCCGAAGAAGAAGGAAGAGATAGAACAGGTCATTGTTAGGATGAAGGACCACACTTCTCACTTGCGCAACGAAGTCCGTCTCGAGGCCATCGAGGCAGCCTACGACGCACGTCAGCTTGAGATTGAAGAGTTTGCAAAGTTGGAAAAGGCAACCCGCAAGCAGGAATTCGAGGTTATAGAAACAGCGATCGCGCCGACATCCTACAGCAAGAAGCTCAGCTGCTTGCTCGGCCGTGTTTGAAAAGGAAGCGAGGACTGGTTGATTAATAGCTTAGATATGGATGCATGGCTTATGGTCAAAAAGAGCTCGCAAAAAGTCATCTGGCTTGGTGAGATACCGGGAGCAGGTTGTCTTTTCTTTTCACTTTTAATGTTGATTGCTGAACGAGATTCCAGGAAAATCGTATCTTTCCGCATGCGTCGCCAAGGCCTCGAGCAGCGTCGGATGCGCCCTGTTCGCCTTTTTATCCTACGAGTATCAAGAAACGTCGGCATTGTCTGTGATTCACTCTCTCATCTTTCAACTAGCCAAGAAGGATCCAATCCTCCCGGTTATGGTCCGGAATTCTGATCGTGAGCCCCTTGAATTTGATCTGCAGTCGACTGTCGACCTTCTCATTAGTCTTCTCCGTGTCGTTGGTGCTGTCCGGATTGTCATTGACGGCCTGGACGAAATCGAGGACATTGAGAGAACCCGCTTGCTTCGCCAATTACTCAAGATTTCCAGTGGTTGCGATGAAGCTCGACTCCTGATTTCCAGTCGATCGGAGGCTGATATCAAGGCCTTGCTTGAGAAGGCATCGAAAACTATGCGTGTGGATACCCAAAACATGGCGAGTATTCACGCATTTGTGATAAGTCGATACCGTGAGTGGCGTCAACGAGTTGTCCATAGCGCGGAAGATGCGACTGAGATTGAGGGACTCATGGGCGCTCTTGCCGAGAAAGCAAAAGGTAATCCCTGAAAATGCGACTGAAGCTGGCTTTGAAACTGACTTTCACATGGGGGTGTTCCTCTATGCGCACCTCGTTTTGAAGTTTTGACTACCTCCGCTCACTTTCAGAAATCCGGCACGACCTCCAAGTCTTGCCTACCGATCTCAACGCTGCGTATAACACACCATACTCCCTCTTCTAATGATTCTATAATTACTATTAAATTAATATGTATGGTAGGATATTCACGCGGATAAACCAAGATCTTCCTGATGAAGCCACTTGTCAAAAGGCCCGGAACGTGCCCTTGACACTGCGAGAACTCGAGCAAGCTCTCGTTATCAACGTTGGCGAGCTGGACCAGGATCCCACTGGGATTAAGACCTTGCATCTCGTTCGGCTGTGCGGCCCAATTGTAGAGGATATCAATGACGAACTTCACCTTGTGCACTTCACCGCAAAGGAGTAGGCAAACATTTTCCCAATAGAAGGACATGGCATTTATGACTAACGTTTTCAAAGATATTTCTTTAGTCCCATGGTCCAAAGCTAACTTGATCCTGCTCAGTGCGTGCTGAGTCTCGCAAAGTGCTGTATCACGTACCTGTGCCAACACCACGACGACGGCAACTTCGATGACAGATTCTTCCGAGAGAGGGTCATTCGAGGGACTTACCGCCTGCACCATTTCGCATCCAACAACTGGTCACGTCTTGTAGAGTCCTACCTGAAAATTGTTTCCACAACCAAGGACTCCGCGGACTTGACAAAACTCATCGCTATTCTCGATCTTTTGGCATCGCGGGCCAGCGACCAGTACCTTGAATCGGAGGAGCGTGCCGACTACAAGGGCCTCCGGCTATTGGAGACGGAAGATAACAAGGATGCGCACGCGATAGTGTGCAACGACTTGGAATTCCATCGAGAGACTGGAACAAGGCTATTCGAGCTAAGCAAAGGTGAGTAAGCCTGTACTACCCGCCTTTCTCTCTACTAAATCCCTGTTCTGCGGAGGCTAATCTCTTACTCCTCAACAAAGGCGAATGGCACGACGCGGACCCTTTCCTCATCCTCCGAAGGATCACTGCTTCCCTTCACACTACAATCGAGGCGCTAGCCTGTCCACCGTCGTCGCATCGAAGCCCATGTTACTGTCAGGATATTTGTCGCCACTACGGTCACCTATTCAAGTGTAGCTTTGTCGGCTGCGACTACCAACTTCTAGGCTTCGACACCCGCAAAGACAGAAACGAACACACACCATGACTCATGACCGTCCGTGGACTTGCGATGTAGTCGACTGTGAGTATCGCCACATTGGATTCGTGTCTCGGCAAATGCGCGACCGCCATCTCGACAAAGCAAATAGAGTCGTCGAGGCTTTTCAACAAAGCAAGCCTACTGTCGATGGGGACACGGAGAAAATTGCTCTGCTCAAAGCACTCATCAAGAAAAACAAGCTTGTGAAAGGCAGCGCCGCAATGCAAATCTTCGAGGACCTTCCGGTTTACAGCAGGTTTTACGTCGTCCAAGAAGCAGCGTGCAACGGGACGCACGAAGTGATGGAGATTCTTTTTTCTGAAGGTCCTCTCAAGAATTTCCACGACGGGCATTGGATAATTTGGATATTACATGCCATGGAAAGCCAAAATTGCGAGACATTAAGATGGTTTCAGACCGTCGCACGGGAGCCAACACTTATTAACCATATCCACAGGAAATGCATCCCCTTTTCGTTCCATGCGGTCTCTATCTCGGCCGCGCTGATGAGATCTGATGATCCTGAAGGCCTTTATCCATTAGTCGAGTCTATACTGCTTGCGACCTTGGGTGCTAACTAATGCTGAAACAACTACGCGGAAAGACCGGCCACAGTGTTTTGGCCACGACTGGATTCGGCAAACAGGTCGGGACTATTGCAAAGAATCCATTCTCGTTTCGTTTTGGAAAATGCTTCACGACACTTCCAATGAAATGAGATAATGTCGGACCGCCGTCACGTGCTTTTGAACACATGAAGGAATGAATCCCCGCACAACAGAACACAAGAAGCAAGACGAAGAACACACATACACACATCTACATATACATCAATCAATTCGCATTTTTGACCTCACTCCATTGAGCACATCAACATCATCATAATAGACCATTTGAAAGCCTCGTTTCGCGACTTTTGCCTCCCTTTAACTCGGACCGCGACGACGAACTCGCGAGATATCCGACAGATAAACTGGAGTGTAGCTCTATGTTCCGTGGCAGCTACGATCTGCTCAATCAGGCTGGGCATTTGGTTGTTCGAGCGTGGTGCCGGGTTATACTACCTCAAGTCAGCCCAGCTGGACCCGCCACTTCGGATCGCAGCCAGGAAAGACACATTGGAATCTGCAGAGTTTATGCAATTTTTGCTCTATAGCGGCGCTGACTTAAAGTGCCCCCCTCCGAAATTCAAAGAAATCGATGACACCAATCTCAGAATTGAAGGGACCGCGCGGGCTTCGAAAATGGTTGAATGTCTCATGGGATGAGCTGGTGGAGGAGGCAAAGGAAGCTCGGAGGGGCAGTCATAACTCGCATGTGCCCTGATGGATAGCGAAGCATTACCTACTTCGCACCTTCATTGGTTTTCTACCTATTTCACCAGAGAGTGTATCCTGGAGGCGCTGAAATGCATTGTTAGAAATTGAGCACTGACGACGATGACGATGCACACCCAAAGACTTACCTCCCACCGCATTTCGTTGACCCCTGCCTGCGAAATCGGGTCATCGTCGATAGATTGTCTCATAAGGCGCAAATTGTCTCTCTGGATCCATTGAATATACTATACTCCGCGGTCAGCCATTGCTTATGGAATAATGTAGACATACCTGTCGTTTCGATGGACTTCTTCGCGATGTATCTCGTCATAGTCACTCTGTTTGTTTGTCCGTATCTATGAACACGACCAATCGCTTGCGATTCAACCATCGGATTCCATTGTGGTTCCAGGATGTGGACGTTGCAAGCTGATATCAGATCGATGCTGCAATCCAAGTCAATTAGGTCCGAATGCAGCGTGGCATGGAGATGATTCACCCTTCACCAGCGCTCCCAATGCTTGTTAGTATGATCTTGCTGCTTGGGTCCTCCTTGAAGCATTCAATGGCGGTCCGACGTTGATCCGGCGTAGCTAGGCCATCAATCCGCTCCGAGCTGAACTCCTCCTGTTGGAGATCTCTCTGCACCAGGTCGAGCATTTTCGTCCAACAACTGAACACTACGCTATCCGTTGGTTGGAGTTTAGTTGGTTAGTCGGCTAGGCCCGCCTCCTACCAACGGGTAGTCAAGTTTTAGTACGTGGCAATGTCCATCTGACGCGGAATAGCACAGTTACGATAGGAGTGGATGCCTAAACAGTCACAATCGAGCAGACGATATAGGGGTCGAGAGATTGAAAGAAAGAGCCTTAATCCCTCCGGACATATTGTCGCGAAAGGGGTTTTTGGTCCCCGGCCTAACCGAGGTTTAGCCGGGGTGTCGGTTAGGGTGCATCACCAAGAGCTTCCTCTTTGTGCAATTGCACCATCCTTAGTGACGGAGAATATGTTGAATTGAGCTCACCTCTTTCGTGTACCGTTGGCCCGCGGCCTTTGTTCACGACGGAGATTTCGGATCAGTAATTCAATCTTTGCCGAACGACTGCGAGACTCCCTAGACTTCCATTCGACACCAGCAATTTTCTTACAAGCTGAGCCCTCACTGAGGGCCATTTCGTCAGTTTCATCGGCAGTCTGGAGGCATGTAGAGCAAAGCTCGTGCCCGCAAGGTAAGGTGTCGGCATTTTCAACTCGTCGCAGGGATCTATTGCACCTTGCGCAGGATCTTTTCAGCTCTTGCATGTCGACTGCCCCCAAATCACCAGCCTTCCATGCTTCAAGAGCGGGCTGGGGCAGCATTTTGCCCCCCATAGTTGCAGATGAGCCGAAGGAAGAGAATGAGTGAGAGAATGTTGCTGTCTCCCTGGTTGGAGACGGCGCCCGACGGTTTCTTTCTCCTTCCCTTACTTGCTGCAGATTTTGCAACGGTGAAACTCTTTTTTTGAAAAAGGTTGTACAACTCTGCGTCGTCGGGACTTGACTCAATGAACTGGGTAGTTTCGGATCGAGACGGAAGTCGGAGGCTCCCGCCGTTGAGCGCAATCGTGCGCCGCAAGCTAGTTGCGCGGACGAGAGCCTGAAGACGTTCCACACTGCCGGGTCGGTTTTCTCTGATAGGAGCAGCAATGAACCCGTCAAACATCTTCTTTTCGTGTAGGCTTCGGATTTGAAGAAATGATAGAAGTGCAGCATAGTCATCGAGCGAATTGTGAATCGGGGTTCCAGTAAGGCACCATCGGGTGTGAGCGAGCTTCGAAATTGCTATCGCAGCGTCATGGAGTTGTGAGGATCGAGATCGTATACGGTGCGCTGTTATCTCTCAAATTAGATAACAAAACTCACTCGTCCATTGTTTCCACAAACCTTTGTTAAGGACCACCCGGCGCCATTTATGAGAATAGATCGTATCTCTCTCCTCGGAGGCTTTGAAATCCAGTCGAAGAACGTCATATGTTGTGAGCACAATGTAATTCTGCGTAAGTCTGCGAAAATTGGTAAGTCTGGATGAGCCGTGGTATGTGGTGAAGCAGATCCGTCCCCTGACAATGTGTCTATCGTTGGGACTATTGGTCAGTGGGAGAACCGGGAACAAATGGTTCAGTGGGAGAACCGGGAACAAATGGTTTAGCATGACTTTACCTCTTGATCTGTGCCTCCCACCCGAGGAAAGCTAGTATTTTTAGTTGCCGGATTGTATGGAAAGTGATGTTGTTATCCCATGCACCAATTGACGTATAACAACTTACTTGACATTGGGACAACCACCAGGGTCGCCATAGAATCTTTTGTGACGCCGATCGTACCGGCCTCAGTGGCATCTAGAGACTAGCAAATTAGAGCTAGAGTGATTATAGTTTTCCCCAACCCCATTTCCTGATGATATCAGCAAATGCGTTCTCGTAGTTAGGTATTAGTGCAACTTAAATTAGCGAGAATGC
Organism: Thelonectria discophora; assembly: GCA_911649645.1. Lineage (NCBI taxonomy): Eukaryota > Fungi > Ascomycota > Sordariomycetes > Hypocreales > Nectriaceae > Thelonectria > Thelonectria discophora. The sequence goes on from CAJVRK010000012.1 coordinate 5,098,171, forward strand.
CGCCATGTAGACCGACGGGATTCTCCTCAAACCAACCGGTAACTTTGTTCATATATCTGTACTCTTTTAGCATCACGGGCCTCATGCTTCAGCGGGGAAGACGACTTTGATCTCACCTTGGTTTTGTGGCCCCCATTCCACTCGCTGAGGGCTCCCATAGCGTAGGAAACTTCGCACCCTGAATTACATCAGATTCCCTCTCGATCATCATCTCTAGCGCGGCTCTTTGATGCCTATCTCTAAATTAGCAACTTGTTCATCTATGGGAATGCTCGGCAAATCTAGTGCACTTACTCTTCCAGGGTGGACTTCAACCTTGGGCTTGGCGTGACCTCGGAAACGGCTTCCCCTCCGCTCGCCAAGTCGAACACTCTCCAAATCCTCCCTTTAGTGACTTCATCCAGTGTTTTTTGGCCCGGGGACATCTCGTCTTCATTCTCGAGACTCAATTCTCCAATTCTGGGCATCGCTGCGCCCGGGCGTAACAACAGATGTGGGTTGAAGTACTCCGTACTGGGGTCAAACTCGCCCAGTGTTGGATGCTGAAGGTATAAAGCTTCCTCGGAAAGGCGCTTCCTAATCAAGTCCTTTCCGGCAAGTAAACCGTATACCACGACGCGAGTTAACCCTTCAGTCGTGGACGGTTTTACCGCCGCCGTTCTGCTCGCTTTACCCCGTCTACCGGGTGTGGCTGCTTTAGACGTACTGGGAGGTAATGTGGCTGTTAGATGCATCGAGAACTGATCAAGAAGTGACCGGAGACAATTGGAAATGAATAAGCCAACGAAGGCGTCGCTTTTATTGTAGAGAGTGATAGTATTCCCACTTGCCCGAACCAAGAGTAGCGGTTCATGTGGTTTCGATGTAGGCGTGGAATCAGAGCCAAGCTTTGCTTGTACGCCCACCTGTGATAGATGAGAACATGAGAAAGGAAGAGCATTGAAATGACATACCACGCCGAAACATGTATATCATTTCTGCCGAAACTCTGCCATCGCGTCTCCTTCGGCTGGATCTGCATAGTGCATGGCCTTACATGTCCCCTGGACGTCCGCCATCGGTGTCAGTTCTTGCAGTGATGGCCCCGCCACCTCCATATCAACTTCGGACGTCATCAGGGAGTTCTCGAGTCCGTCTATGGTTTCGTGGCCCGACAGCGGCTGTGAAAACTCAGTCGGCCTATCCGGATCGTGTGCACCGATGCGGTTCGTGTTGACCTTGATCTCATCGCCAACTGCGTGGCGTTTCTTCTCGCTTGCAATCTCCGCATCTTCGAACGGAAATGTTCTCTTCCTGTTGGCATCATTTGGCGGGACCTCCACGACTCGATCCCAATACGTTGTGAATCATCAGCTTTGTTGACGATTATGGCGACATTGAGGTTGAAAGGAAGACAGCGATTTTAGCGGTCACGTTGCAAATTCTTGGAGAGCACTGCCTGCCTGTGGACCCTGTGGCTGCATCTAGCCCCCTATTTCTCTGAGGTTGGGTATTGGAATCAAGTTTCTGAGTGTCAGTAACCGTCACAGGGCTCGTTGGGTGGTGCAAGGAGGAGACGAAATAAAGGAAGTATAAATGTGACATATTAAGAGCCTTTAGATTTAAATGATGTTGCGTAGGCAAAGGCACTGAAAAATAGAATTCCCAGTTTTATTTATCGAATTACTGGAGAATTGGCGTCCATTTCATGGATGCGCTCGTCCCCGGGCACAGCCCCCAGCTCGACTGTTGGACCTGCTTGGAGCTCTTGCGTGGTGGCTAGAGTGTGCATCTCGGCCATCTGCATCTTTTCAACTGGAGGCTGCTCAGCCACAGAGTATCTCTGGTCGAGCCGGGCCCTTCGCCGGCGAATCAACAGGAAGAACAGGGTGCTAAACAATGCCATCACCGCCACCACACCAACAACGATGCCTGCAATACCTCCGCCGCTCAAAGCTGCCCTAAAATCTGCCTGACCTCCCCTGGAACCTGGCTGCTGTGCTGACGTGCTGGTTTCGGCGGGGATTTCGAGCGTGAGTGAGCCTGACGTCGCAGCTGGTTGTGCGGCTGTGACATGGTAAAGATTCATGCGCCATATGCCGCCACACTGGTACTCCGATCCTCCAGCGCATGTGTAACTGCAGTCTTCCGACGAGGCTAGGATCGGGCTGTACGTGGTCTTGTCGCACCAGCATTCGGGCCCGGCTTGCACGCCACACCATTGATTATTGTTGTCGACATTAAGACACCATTCGCAACAGTATTCGGGGTCGAGAAAGGAAGCCGACGTCCAAAGCCCTCGCAGAACTCGAAGCGTGGAATCGGTGAAGCAACCATAGTACGAGTACCCAGGCACGATCTGAGGCGTTATCATCGATGGCAAGGAGTCTATCGTAACCGAGGGTGTGGCACTGTAGAGATCGAGGAGCGTGGATCCTCCGCAAGGCAATGAACCCGCGCCGAGACACGTCGAGTTACACGCCGAAGCCGAGGTCGAGTTGATAGATGATCGTGTTTTGCTGTCGCAGTAGCATTTGTTTCCGTTGCGAAGACCGCAGAAAGTATTCTCAGTGTTGATGTTGAGGCACCAGTCGCAGCAATAGTCGGGGACGTTCCTCACAGGGATCGTGACATTGGCTGTGAGGATTGACTCAGAGTGTTCGACGAAGCAGCCCAGATAGCTATAGCCAGAGACTGAATGAGCGGCCGTGTCCGCCATACTGTGGCTTGCCGACCATGAAACGCGAGGCCTGGTGAAGACTGCTGGAGAATAGAGATCGTTCAGGTGTTCTCAGCAAAACTTGGAGTAGATGATCGATTAAGGCGAAAGAGCAGCCAGCACAGCTGGGTAGGATGTCAGAGAGGGCCACTGTGTACAATTATGCGCGAGAGCGTAGGGAATTAGTGAAGTTGATGATATGCAAAGGTGAAAAAGAGTAGACTGGTTCCATGCATATCATCCAAGCTACACAATCCGAATACCTCGGGCCCATCACTATGAGTCAGTTCAGGCTCGCTGTGGCAGGGTTATCGCCTTCTTTCTGCAGAAAATAGCAGGGTTTACGCTTGGTTGTTCTACGTGTTGCTTTCGTTCGCTTCACCAACGTTCGGCACCTGTTACGAGTGATGTGCCTTCGCGTCCATGACTTCCGACGTCATAAGGGCGGTAATCTGGAAGTTGACTACTTAGCCGTATTTTCGGCCGGAATCTTTGAGAGGTTTAAATAGATAATTAATTATTGTCCGCCATCTTTTACAGAGAAGCAAACTGGGACAGAGGTTTATCGGCTCAACCAGTGACAACCACTTTGTTCCGAGATACGGAACAGCCACGGCTGTATATGCATGTTGGTTAGGCCTTTTGGAGAACGAATGGCACGAAGCCAAGTGTTCAACCTCGAATCCATTGAACGTACGAGGTTACAACATGAACACTGCCGAAATCGCAGCGAGGGCTAAGCTGGTAGGTCGGTTGTGCATCGAAGTGTTGGTGGCTCACTGAAATGTCAATCCTTGCACCTTGGCCACGGGATGTAGAGACGGCCACGACGGTTAAAGGCGGATCTGATGTCGGAAGGGATGTTTCACTTTGATGAAGAATCGTAAGGCATACCAGGGAAACCCAAATTTGTAGAAGATCTCTGGGCCAACCAAAGTCACAAGTCTACATGCACACACGGCTTAGGACTTCAACTTTGACTGAAATTGCTTGCTAGAAGAACATGGAAGGCGTAAAACGCATGCACCCAGTCTACATACGGTGCCCTTTGAAGAACGTTTATTTTTCATGGGCAGATCGTGCCGATCCGTCAACTGTGACGGGCTTGATAGGTCGGTCTCTCGCGCACAACTAATCGTTCCGCATCAGAGCATGCATTCGGTGTTTCGGGTTGAGCATAACTCATTAAGACTTCATCTGCCACGTGACCTCGCGCAATCTTTCGGATTTTGGGTTAGGCCGAATTTCTCGACTGCATTTCACTTTGCAAATCGTTCATAGCATTGTGGTCAGGTTGATGTAGGCAGGCCGTACGTCATTTCCAGACTTACAGCCCAGATTTCTATTATTCCAGTCTCAATGATGCTCTTTTAACCCAGTATTTTGATCAAAGATTATTTCCGGTTTTTAAGCATTGCACAGACAAGTAGTGCCCAGGGCACAAAGGTGGTGCTGGTCAGCTAACATGATTCCCCGTCTCCCGTGAGATACAGAAAGCGATATTAGGTAGTTACCTCGCTATGATGTGTGTTTAAAAATGGGTGCCTAATATTAGGGCCCGATGGCCACTAACACTTAATTGCATATTCATTCTTACCTCCGCCATGACGTATTCCAGCCTGTCCCGCATTGCAGTATGCGAAAAGCGAATCACCTTAAAGGACGTATGGCCATGAGCGCCGGTTAGGGCCGAGGAACTCAGTAATGACGGCCACAAATGACATGAAAGCAAGGCGTAGCAAGGTCAACGCCCAAGTCCACCGCGGAGAAGAAGCCACTCCTTGGGTCTTGCGGCCAATCGCTGGACGTCCAATCGGTGTTACGCTGAGCTGATCCCAGGAGTCCCGTCTGACCGAAGCGGTCTGGGCTCGACTCCCCCGCATTCCTCATCTCTTCCGAGAAGAGAAGGCCACGGCTAACACACTCAGCACCTAGTGTGATTCGCACCTCGAGTCAGGTCACTCGTTACCCCAGGTCCCACGGAATCCTGAATCTGGGGTCTGGGGTAGCGCCTCAGCAACCCCGCGGGGAACATGAATTCCCAGACCTTGAAATCCCATGATTCTGAGAACAATTCCGACAAGCGTTCCGCTCCAGCCAAGTGATTAGTACCTTGCTAACGCCGTGGTTGCGCATAAGATGGCTGCCCTGCGGCCTGTGGGAACACATGTTGCATATCGTTACCCAATACATCATCTTGAACCGGCCAAGGACTATCGACTTGCGACACAACACGAGGCCCAGAAGGATCAAGCATGGCTGACACCAAAGACTGCAAAGATGGCATGTCTATCGCCCATGCCGAATCGACCATTGAGAAGGGCACTGTTTTTCCGGAATATGATATGCCTGAAGACGAAGAGCGCCGCATGGTGCGCAAGATTGACTGGCGAGTGCTTCCTGTCGTCAGCGCGCTCTATGTCATGTCTTTCTTGAACCGTGTCAATATTGGTAAGGAATGTCAGGCTAGTTGGAACCGAGACACTTTCGCTTACCAGCACGATGATTTTAGGAAATGCTCGACTATATCATCTCGAAAGCGACCTTGGTTTGACGGGCAATCAATACCAAATCTGTGTCTCTGTTCTCTTTGCGACTTACGTTTCTTTTGAGATTCCATCGAACCTGCTGGTATGTGAACAAGACGACAATCCCAAACATTTGTCGTAATAGTAGTACTAACGACAATAATGTAGCTCAAAAAGCTGAAGCCGAAGCGCTTTATACCCGCCATTGCAGTTGCATGGGGAGTCACATCACTCGCCACAGGCTTTGTCCAAAATATGACCCAGATGGTTGTTGTGCGTTTACTCATGTGAGTTTAATCATTGTGAAGCTCGTCAGAAATTAAACTTGCTCACACAAGATAGGGGAGTTTTCGAGGCAGGATATTTCCCTGGTGCCGCATTCTACCTGACCTTCTTCTATCGCAGGCGCGAGCTGGCCGTTCGCGTCTTCTACCTGTACTCTTCTTCTGCTCTGGCTGGCCTCATTGGCGGGCTGCTCGCCTTTGCACTCGGCTACATGGACGGAGTGCGCAATATGTCAGCCTGGAGATGGCTAATGATCCTCGAGGGCGTACCAACCATGTTATTGGGCATCACGGCCTTTTTCGTTCTGGCCAACGATCCCTACGACGCACCCTATCTGACTGAACGAGAAAAGACATTTGTTTCCATCAGAAGGGACTTGGACGGCAGCTCCTACGGAAAGGAAGGCGAAGACAAGATTGACTGGGAGCAGGCCTTGTCGGCATTCAAGGACTGGAAAGTCTGGACGCTCTCGTTTGGACAACTGGGGGCGACGGTGGCCATTTACGGTTACAACACATTCCTTCCGACCATTATCAACGCTCTCGGCTATAGCGGCGTGCACACGCAGCTATTGACGATTCCTTGCTACTTTGCAGGCGTTATGTGCTTCTTGCTCATGGCTTACTTCTCTGACCGGACGGGACGTCGTGGCTACTTCGCCATTGCCGGCGGCATGACCACGGTTGTGGGTTACGCCATTATCCTAGGTTGCTTCAGTTCCGGGAACGCGCCGCAATACATCGGCTGCATTGTCGTCGCCATGGGAGTCTACACTGCTACGGGAATCCCCCTGTCCTGGATGCCTAGCAACCTACCTTCTCACTACAAGCGCGGCGTTGGACAGGCCATGGCCATGACGCTGGCCAACGTGTCGGGCACTTTCAGTCCGTTCCTGTACCGAACCGAGGATAAGCCCCTGTATCGTCTCGGCCACTCTACTTCCATGGCTTTCATGTTCATGACGGTCGTTATGCACGGGCTGACGTCCTTCTTTCTCAAGCGCGAGAATAAGAAGCGGGATCGTGGTGAGAGAGACTATGTGCTGGAAGGAAAGACACCGGAGGAGATTGCGAAGCTGGGAGATTATCACCCTGAGTACCGGTACATGTATTGAGCTTTAGAGTGAGATATTCAGAAGGTGAGGGTCCGACGCACATTTCGGCTTTGAGAGGGGCGAGATTGACCACAGCAAGGAATCCTATTCAATCTTGTGACGTCCATAGCCTGTCCCGCTAGTAAATACACTGATGATGGAGGATTCCTTACACGTGTGACTTGGCTATAGTTAGTCTTATACTCCAGCCTCTCCATCATTTTCATCGTGTACGGGAATTCGATAGTCGACCAAAATGGAAGCTTCTCAAAGGCATCTATTGATGGTCTACATGTATCGTCCTCCTGCGCACTCGATGCAACTTGCCGTCATATACGCCGACATAGGACTCGCCAGGAACAACATGACACCCGCTGCGTCCTTTACGGTACCTGCACGCCCCAGAGGAATTTCCCTGGTGTCCCGGAATTTCTTTGCACTTGCGGGGATACCGGTGACAATCTTCTTCCCGGCGGTGCTGACCGTTTCCTCTCCCGTAGGCGGTCTGGTAAGTCTCGTGTCCATCCAGCCGTACGCAACTGCGTTACAGCGCACACCGTATCTGGATCGTCAGACAGCTTCATGGTAAACGTTCAAACAGAGTACTCACCGAGCCCATTCAGACGCCACCGTCTTGGTGAAGCCGACAATGCCCATCTTGGATGTGGCATAGTTGATCTGCCCCATCTGCCCATGCAACCCAGACGTAGACGAGATATTAATGACATTCTTGGGCATGTCTCGATTCTGGGGGTCCATCCAATGCGCAGACAAGGCCCGAACCATGCGGAAGGGGACGTAGTTGTGAATCTTCATGATGACGTCCCACTTCTCGTCGTCCATCTTGTGAATAGCCGCATCGTAGCAGAATCCAGCGCTGTTGATGAGGCAATTGACCTTTCCAAAGGACTTCAGTGCAGCCTCGACGGCTCTTTCAGCGAATCCATCTTCGAGGGCGTCGCCGATAACTGCCGTTGCTTCGTAACCTCCGGCGCGGAGTTCATTGACGGCTTCGTTTGACCTCTCCTCGCTAACATCTGCAATCACAATCTTTGCGCCTTTGGAGGCTAGAAGCTCTGCGGTGGCTTTGCCAATCCCTGAAAGTCTGTCAATGCGAATTACTCAGATCTGCTTGTCATGGTCAACTGACCTTGAGCACCACCCGTAATCAAGACGACATGTCCGTCAACCCTGTCGGCTCGTGTCAGTCATGACTCATAGATTTTCTCTCTAGAAACCTCAACTTACCTAGAAGGATCATAGGGCGCTTGATGAGGTGTAGTCAGGCCTGGGGGGCTCAATTGGCTCGTAAGCTTCTTGATGCGCTCGGACATGGTGGTGACTGCAATGCTTGCTCAATGCCTGTTAGTGGCGTGTTCCAGTCCAGTCTCACTGGCTGCAAGATGTGATAGTAATTGTAGTTTTCATGATACTCTTTGTTTAACATGATCAATTCCGAATCTCATACCGGGATCCGTCGACTTACACGGCACCGCCAGCATGGGTCGGCCTGCGTTTGGGGTGTGCGAAGAATAATTCCGCGGAATTACCCCAACACTGCCGCGGAACTTCAACCCGGGAGTTGGGTGCCGCTCGTTGTTTTTCTCAATCGCTGTAGTCGGCGTCTGTACGGTGCTCTCGGCTTTGGGGCAGGAAGAGGGCCCAAGGACGAAATTCGATCGTCTCGAAGAGAAGCATATTAAGACGTCCATCAAACGTGAAGAGTAGCTACTTGCAACAGTCAGACGGCCTAAGAAACAACGAGTTCAGAGTCACAACTACATCTTCACTAATTACCCCATTGGCCAATAAAACAATCCCCAAAATGTCTTCCGCACTGACAAGCAACGTCCCCTTTGCCGACCCTGTCTGGCACACGGACACCAACTACCCCTTCTACAAGGATTCCCATCGCAAGCTCCAGCGCTTCATCAGGGAGTACGTGGACAGCGAGATCACGCCCAACGGAGCCGAGTGGGAGGCCCAGGGCTTCGTCCCGGAGCACGCTTTCGCTCGACACGCCGAGCTTGGCTTCTTGGCTGCTGCAGTCTTTCCCCTGCCCAAGAGCTCCCTGACGGGTGTCAAGCTGCCGGCTGGGATTCCGGTTGATGGTGAGTGTTCCTACTCCACAGAACTTGGAAGCTGAGAGGACATGGTGAATTGACATGGCTTACAGAGTGGGACGAGTTTCACGATGCCATCGTACGTGTCCCCTAATTCAGGAGTCTTCCTCCGACCCAGCTAACCTTATTGATCAGCTCATCGACGAGATCGCCCGATGCGGTTATCTTGGCGTAGTTTGGGGAATCAACGGAGGCGCCACCACGGGTGGTGCACCCCTCTCGACATACGGCACTGACAAGCAGAAGCAAGAGTACCTTCGTCCCTTGCTGACCGGCCAGCAGAAGCACTGCTTGATGGTCACTGAGCCCGACGGTGAGTCTCCCACTTGAATCTTCGGCAGGCCCGCTAACACCTGGAAACAGCTGGGTCCGATGTGGCTGGCCTCACTACCACGGCTGAGAAGAGTCAAGATGGAAAGCACTATGTGCTCAACGGACAGAAGAAATGGATCACGCAGGGCCAGCTGGCCACTCACGCTCTTGTTCTCGCTCGAACTGGCGCCCCGGGCCACAAGGGTCTAACCGTCTTCATTCTTGACATGAGCACTCCGGGCATCTTCCGCAAGAAGATGCACAATTCTGGTGTCAGCTCCAGCGGGTCTACCTTTATCGACCTCGACAATGTCATGGTCCCTGTCGAGAACGTTCTCGGCCGGATGGGGCAGGGCTTCGAGATTATCATGTCGAGTGAGTACATCTTCAGTGTTCATCCTGAGTCAGAGCGCTTATCTAACCACGCGCAAGCCTTTACCCACGAGCGCCTCTGGGTTGGAATCACCGCTCTGCGCCTCGGCCGCGTTGCTCTCGAAGACAGCTACCGCCACGCCCTCCGCCGCGAGACGTTTGGCAAGAAGCTGTTCGAGAACCAGGTGATCCGACTCAAGTTCAGCAAGATGGCCGGTCTCATCGAGCCCGTGCAGCACCTGATGGAAGATCTCGTCCGCCGATCCGTCACCACTCCGGCCCTCGAGTTCTCGCCCTGGGCGGCCCTGCTCAAGATGCAGGCCGCTCACAACCTGGAGACGATCTCCCGCGAAGCGCAGCAAGTCTTTGGTGGGTTGGGGTACTCTTGTGGCGGGGCTGGCGGTCGCGTGGAGCAGATCAGTAGGGATGTTAGGGTCTTAGTTGTCTCGGGAGGCAGCGAGGAGATTCTCATGGATATGATTGCGAAGCAGCAGAAGAAGCTTGCGAAGTTGTAACGAGTATTATCTTAATAGATATAAGGAGTGTGGAGCTTTAATAGCTGACTAAACATTTAAATTATGAAATCATCTGTGGTCTGGATACTCACTCTACAAGTTGTACAGCTGTACGAGTATATTCACTGGTATTATTCCTTCAAGGTCTACAATGTAACGATCTGATTATGATAGAATTACCGTGGCTTGAAGGTTAGCCGTGCTGAACCGAAATTACTGAATCGTAGGAGCTCTGCTATTTGAGTAACTATAGATAGTTTGACGATTTACTCTTCCATAAGGCATTCTGCATATGGCGAAAACTCAGTAAAACACTGCCAGCACTTGGCGCTTTTGAGGCACCCAAGGATCCAACTAGGGTTGGGTGATATGGGTGTGACTAAGCCACTCTGCTCCGCCATATCAAGGCTTTCACTGCGAAAGTACTCCATACCGACGAGAAGTCTGGCCTCCAGGCTGACTAGCAGTTGGCTTTAGGTTTCGGGCATGTCCGGGCTTCGGGTGGTCCCCTGTTAATGGCTTACGAACTGGCTCTAGGTACAATATCTTCGTCACGGGGCGTCTAGGCATGGAGGATTTAGTTACGATCAGTGCTCATTGCCAAATAAATAATATTTAGGACTTTTTCTTCCGCGAGAAGGGCTTCATTCTCGGGTCCTTTACGTATACGGCGACGTATATGCCCAGACCCTCGCGATCTCGCGCCTTCGGAAGCAAGTCTCCTTCCAGCATCTTCAAAATTGGTGCTGGCTGCCTGATAAAATGGAATCCACTGTGAAAACCTGCATCCAATTGTACTGAATTGTACAAAATACGTAAGACAATCCCCTGATAAGGCTATGCAGGAGGAAAGTCTGCCCTACCACGTGTGCTCACAACGTAGAGCGGGGTAAATTTTGTAATTCTCACTTTTTCTCGGTTCTTCTTATTTACGCTTTATCACGCTTGGCTTCCTTATCTTCGTAGTCTCTACTTATGAGCTACTTACCTCTCTACCAACAACCCGACTGCTTACATCACTAACAACAATCCGATCTACCTCGCTACCAACGATCCAATCGCACACGTATCTACCTAGTCTTTACGAATACCGAGATACCTACTCTTTAGTGTCTTCTACCTACCTACGTGCGGGGCATTCCATCCTCCCTTTCGGCCTACCTCCCTCCAATCTTTCGACTCGCCCAACCACCGATCGTTTGCTGAGCCCCTCGACCCGACTGCGAATCGCCCAATCTACCGTCCTACTCCTCGAATCAACCGCCGTCAGCCCTCATGCCTCCATCTCCAGCACAATAGATCCCGTCACCGCCCTAGGAGCACAGCAGCCGCTACCTCGCAGTTTGTCGGGTATGGCGCGAATTGGCTAATCAACTTGATCAAATTGGCCCATCGGTTTCGTGGCGCGCCGTCGAAGATTCGGGAGCTTCTTCAAGAGCTTCAGACTTCAGTAATCGACCTCGAACCAGACAGGACCTGCAGAATCCCACCAGCGACCTCTCGCAGGGTCTCGGGGCCCAACAAGCCCAAGAGTTCGGGGCAGGCTCGATGAAGGCCACAAAGCCACAGAGCAAATTTGCGAGATTCTTTCAGCCCTTTTCACGAAGAAGGATGGGACTGTGGCAACCGGTCCGTCCAGAGCGTGGGGTGCTGTCGTCGCTACGGTCAAGGCTACCGATATCAAGAATCGCCTCGATAGGATCCAGCGCCTGTACAAGCAAATCACCTTGCAGCTTCAAGCCACTGTCGTTGAACTTCAGCTCAAGCAAATGTATGATCCCCATTATAATGGCATTGGTTTGTGATGCTCACCATTTAGTACAAACACTGCAAAGCCGTCCGATTCTATCCATGATAGACTTCAGCAATTAAGCACGCAATCAGCTTCCCTTGACTCGGAAACCCAATCAATAGACCAGAAACTAGACAGGATCTATAGCAGTCAACACGAAGCAGAGTCGCGTACGTCGCATTTCCTCCAGATGCAACCAACCCTAGATATGCTACATCGAGGGCACAATATCACGCATCAGAGAATGAAAAACCTCGAGAGAAGTGTCAGGGCAGTACATGGACAGCTGTCGATCTCCGAGGATGTATTGATGGCCTGGACTGGCCAACAGCATCTCGCTCTGCTTCGCAATTCCGCCCAAATCTCTGCCGCAGATAAGGCTGATATCGCGAATCAAGTGGTAAGAGGACTAATCTCATCCCCAAGCACTTTGCGGGACGCATTCGGAAAACGACAGTCAACATTCACATTAGAGTAGATTTCGTGGGTAATGCTAATGAGATGATTAATAGCAAGAGCAAGAAAGGCCCGGAATTACGGGTTCACGATTCACTCCTATCGACTCTTACGAAAAGCGCTGCAGGTCACCTTTGCGGCAACGTCAGGTTCCGGGGGGTATTCTCTTCACCACTCTTTATGAATGTATGCGACAGTGAAGCGGTCAGAATCCCCGCTGTATGAACTGCTGGACGGGAAACTAAATGACCTGGGGCAATGGCCGACTGGTCTTACCCTTGATGAAATGGTGTAGTTCGGGTATGACGAGGGTTCTCTCGACAGAACCGAGATTGTGGCAATTCTTGACGGTCTCCTTCAAGACTCGAGAACGACATTGTTCAAAGGAGGCTGTCGACTTACTGACAGAGACGAGGATGGGAGCACCTTTTTCCGTGTGGGTCAGATTGCCTTCCTGGTGCGATTGTAATTACACCTGGGCGACAATGGGAGCTAAAAGTGTGTGCCTCAGAGGCAATCTTGACGTTTTTCTACACTCTCGAATCCAGCGGGGTGTATCTTACTGAGGAATTCTTACTGTTTTGGCAGTTTCTCAGTCCTAGCTACTAGGAGCTATCTGCGAATATTCCCATACGTATGACAAATCTTCGGTATGCACATGACTCCGTAGTCTGCCTTTTATTGACCGTTTCCACGCTAAACTTCATATCTAGGCCTCGAGCAACATTCATATGCACCACTACGGCCCAAGAATACGCCTTGAGGTCGATTGTTCGCCACTCAACAGCGGAGCGTAGCCTCTCCAGTCAATTCTTCTTGAAATTTGATTCTGAGAACTACCTGAATCTCATACTCCCCAGTCACGGTGATCATCACAAATTTCTAAGGTGTATTGCCCAAACACCCCGAAATTATTGAGCGTGAGAAGCCAAGCACCCGAGTGATTGAGCAGAGCCGAGGTCGACTAACAAGAAATTCAGGCTTGTCGGACTCAACCGGACTAGGATTTGCCTTAGTGCACAAGCAATCCCATAATCTACGATGTTGCTACAGGAAATAGGAAGCTTTAGGAGAACACAAGAACGATCCCGAGAACAGCTTAGGAACAGGCATTGCTCCGCTCGAGCTCACAATCGACTGGGAGAATGGAATGCGCATCCTCTTGAACGAAGGAGCAGACCCATCCGATGTAATAGCCCACGCGGCTGACCTTGAGTACCAAAAGGCTCTGTTGTTTCTTTTTGATGTGGGGCACTTGAAGGCGGTAAGTGCTTGCTCTATACTGGAACGACTGATACACCTATCCCACGTTTCGACCGAGACACTTTCCGTCTTGGTGCACAGTAGAGCTCAAGCGATAGATGCTCTTGCAGTTGGCACTTGTGCATCTCCCGAAAACCGAACATTGACAGCTTAACCTATCGCCTAACGTCATATTAGACAGTCGCACTTTTGCAGTCTACGTGGCACTAATCGAGGAAGCTAAGTTATTCAATTTCCTCCCGGCTCTTATTGTCCACGATGAGAAGCCCCTATACCACCGAGACTGTATGATGAGTTTCATTCGCTCATCTGCACGCCAACGAGACTTATTTTATGAGAATGAGTTTCAAGAGATTGACGCCGTATTCCAGCACAGGACGCCAAATCAGCGAATCTTCATCAAGGGACCCACGTACATTCACTTCTTGCTTTGGTTCCTGTCAAAAGGGGCTGAGCCCAGAGTTCAGCCACAGATCAATCCGTATTCCGGAGCTGATGCTTTTCCTCTGACCTTGCACTTAAGCGATTGGTATCACTATTGTGCAAACCATTACTGCACAGTCCTGAGAACTGAAGATGTGACAATCTGCTCTATTATTGATCATTGTGCGTCGAAATTGACGACGTTAATGGTCAATCAGTACAGATGCCGTTGCTCTACCGAAGGATGCCTCCCGGTTCATTTCTGTCGCCAGTTTAGAAAATACTAAAGTTACGTCGACTACTACGAGATCGAAGACGAATCCGACGTTGAAGAAGAACCGCCTGAACACTTGTCAAGATCATTCACCGACAATATCCTACTTTGCTAGGCCAAGAATGCCCACCTTTCAAACACTGAGGCTCAGGATGCCTATGAAACCTCTTGCCGATTTGAAATTTTCGAGCGACTGGTGATGGTCCATATATGTTTTCCACACGGAGTCAATCTTGGCCTTCAGCCGGCCAAATCTCCTTCGTGGAGTGAGATTCAGGCTTTGCAAGAAGAAGACGAAGAGACCTGTCATCATCTTGAACTCCTAATGCAGGTTACAAGCGATGTCAGTCTATTGAGCTGCCTGGGGTTCCAACCTCGAGGGGCTATGCCGAGAATCTGCAGAGATGGTGGAGAGAGCTCGATCAGATTCTCCCAGAGATTGACTACGACAAGGACCGCGAAGACCAAATTGCCGAAGCCCTGAAAGAGGCGGGGCATCTGCTAGATCTGAGTGACGAGGACGACGCGGACTCAGATTCACCCAGCTTCCTCAGTGCCCGCATTCCGGATTTTGGGGACGTCATCCGGCAACATTTCTCACATTGCCTCACCGAGGACAGCTCAACTTCGGCGTCAGACACTAAAGACGAATGGGTCACCACGGACGAGGAAGACTCGGATGTTTGACGAGGGAGGCCGTGACTGAAGCGCGGTTGGTTGATACGTGGGTGACATCGAGACGAAGGAAAGATATGGCACTGATGGCATTGGATGGAATGGGGACTGGAGGATGTGGTTTTCGTTCCGTTTCTTTTCCTGTAATACCTGTAGCTAGAATGCAATCACCACTGGATATGGGTTAGATCGCCATCTCCATCGACACGAGACAGAACAGACAGCCCAGTCTGCATAAGCCCGCTCTAACTCGTCTAACGGTGCGATAAGTGGGTAAACAACCTCCCCAGCGATGTCATGAATAGATAAACGTAGAGAAACCATCAGGCTCGAAAATATGCTCTGAAGAGAGCGACTCATGATCGAGCTCAGGTACATCAGCTTCATAACCCTCCGGTTAAGTTCCCTGCATCCGGTGGCGGAGGAAAAAAGTCCGTCAGTCCAATCCCATGCACATCATCCAACGACGGGTAAAACTCCCAACCCAAAGATGCGTCCATATTCCAAAGAAAGTCATCTGCCCTGCCCTGTAATCCTTGCATGTCTGTCGATTGCGGCTGCTGATCCAATTGCGAAGTGCCCACGTACGGTTGCTGCAGTTCGTCCGATGCCGGCACGACCCCGGGGATCCCGGAAGCGTTGACAATGGCGCAGAGAACCATGTAGCTTCTTCCAGCGACTGGATACGTGGGTGTTATCTCTTTCAAAGTCTCGAGGATGGCCGCCAGCCACTTCTTCTCTTCGGTCTTCTGTTCTCCAGGACTTGCGCTGGCCACATCCGAGATGAGAGCCATGGCAGCCGATAGACAAGCCGGGTTGATGGTGGAAAAGAATTTTCCCGGCCCATGATGTAATCTGTAGGCCAAAAGCAGCTTTGATATTCGGACTCCGCTTGTCGTGCAGAGCTGCTGAGAGACCTCGGGTGTTTGTCCGCTGAGGTACCTCCTTATGCCGTCATCAACCGCCGCCTTGTCTTTGCGGTACTTTTGCATGTATGCCGCGAACGGCCGATTCAGAAGAATTGTTGCCGAAAGGAACTGGACGTGGATCGCGCATGTGGCTGGAGAAGGCTGGTGAACATTGCTTGCTGTCCATTGCAGCTCGGGCGGCAATGACCTAAACCACTGCAGAAGCTTGCTGCTGGCTTGAGAAAGCTTCTGTATCGACGACTCTTGATATATCCTCTCTTCTTTGCCGTTGATGACGGACAAGATTTCTTCAAGCGTGGAGGAAAGGCTTACCCACGCCGCGGTGAGCTTGTAATCGGGGCCAAGCGACTCCTCAGAGGGCAGAGGACAAGAGAAGCTTTCCAGGCGTAGGGCAGTCGGTCGGCCCTGGAATGAGCTATAAAGCCTGTCATACACATGTTAGAGGCAACGAAGGAGGGTTCGCGTATAAGGAGAACCTACTTGTCAAAGACAAAACAGTGATACAGAATGGACAGTCGAATCCGACGATCCAAGGGTGTTAATACTCCGGACTCGACCAGATTTGCACAGTCTTCGTGAAGCCCAAAGTCGTAGAGTAGGCGGAATGCTAGACCTTGACACCATTAGCATCATCTATCAGGATTGGGGACAGGGGGCCAACCTGGATAGACCCAACATGCGCGATCGCTTCCTTCGCCTGCCAAGTAAGAACCGAACAGGCACAGCGCGGGGATGGTGGCGATGCTGGGGTTCTCTATCTCGTACAAGAGATCGTCTCTGGCCCGACGTAGGTAAACTCGCTTGAGTTGCTCGGCATTGGGAATGTTGGCAAACTTGAGCGCCCGCAGCAGAAGTGAATGCAGCAAAAACTTGGAAAAGTACTCTGATCGTTCGCCCCGCGCATACGCTTCGCGAAAGGCTTGCTCATCGAATATGGGCAGAGCAGAGTGCTGATACTGGAAAAACAAGTCCATCAGATACAAATGGGTAGCTGAAGAGTCGGGCATGGCTCCGACTTCCACCCCGACTTGGTCCGCCTCCGCCTCTACCGGCGCCGATGTCGCTGTGCTGGAAGGGGAGGATGAGGGGAGGATGGAAACCATGGTTATCAGCGACGAGTATCCAAAATACCGCAGCTGGCCTTTTTCGTCCGTTGTGAGCCGCGTATGGCCTGTCGAGAGCTTGTCCGTGGCTGGCTGGTTTCCCGCCGGGGAACGATTTGCCGGTGATAGTGAAGGGTTGGGGCTGGCGCTGGCGGCGGCCGTGACTGGGCGTAAGCCACAGTCTTTGTCCATCTTCTCATAGTTGAGGACAACTTCTTCGTGAGGAGACTTTGCGGGCGTATTGGCCGCGTCGGGAGGACGACTCAGGGGAGCGTCATTACCAAAAGTAAAGTCCTCGATAGGGTGTGCATCGAGCGAATTTGGGGCCTGTTGCTCGGCAGACCGTGATTCCTGGATTCCTTGGATGCGACGGCGAAGATTTAGGAGTCTCCGATTCGCCGGTTTCACCGTCGCGCTTCTCCCAGATGGCCCCTCGCCACCCGACTGGGCTTGGGCGTCATGACTGCTGCGCCTTTCGGCAAGTCTCCCAAGGAGAGCTCGTCGTGCTGAATCCCTCGATGGTCGCGAGGGTTGGCTCAGTGAATGCTAGAAATGATCGAATTAGCCGATGAAACATGGCCACGTCATGGTTCGCAGGCGTCGATGCTGATGCATGAAGAGATCTCACGAACCGATGCAGCTGGTGGTGGCCCGCAAACCGCCGTCTGTCCAGCACTGCTCCAGCAGGGTGCCTGCATCGAGATGGCAGGGAGAAGTTGGCGAGATGGGAGCTCGTGGCGTAGCGGTCAAGGAACCTCGGGAAGATGTCGTCAAGAGAGAAGTCAGGTGAAGCTTCTGTTTCTTCTTGTTCAGCTGCTGGAGTCTGGGGCTTTGGGCGTCAGGGAGTCTGGGTTCGTTGAAATGGCTGCGTACCCATGCAGAGAGACTGGGGTACAAATAGTAGTGGCGCCAAATGTCAGCAAGAAAACATGCGGTTAGTAGCGGACAAGGAGCAACCAATAACTAACTTAGTGCAAAAAAAATATTATTTATCACTAACTACTTAATGTCTTATTAAATACCTTAGAAACTTGAAGCAAAATTTAAATATATGAATGGAACTGTTATTTTAATTATATCCCTTAACTTATATAACTAGCTAGTAATATTTTATTTAACTACCCTAAATAATAGAGCCCTCTGAAATCCAGTTGCCACCTGGGCGGGCCTTTATTCATTTAACGCGGGGTTTCCCCGCCCCCCAGACGGAGCTAAGCTTCATCTGCACTTAGCGCTCCCCACACAAGCTCACTTATCAGTCCAGAGCTTTTGCAGGAAAGGTGCGTTGCTGCTGACAGTGGAAGTCTATAAATGTTCCACGACTGCTGGTTCTCAAAGCATAAAGACCCATCACCCTACGAACCGACGCGACACTTATTGCTTTACTGTGTCATGGCTGACACCGGAGACACAGACATCCCGAGGAGACAGCGTCGGGATAAATACATCGCAAAGGCCTGGTGAGATTACTTCAAATCCACTGTCGACTGTGTGCCCTAATCCTCATTGCAGCCAAGCGTGTCGACGTCGCAAGATAAAGGTACGCCAGATGAGGACATGACCGGGACAACGCCAGTGACAATATTGACTCGACTATAGTGCTCAGGGCACGACATCTGTCTCAATTGCGTCGACCGCGGGACCGAATGTGTCTACGATTCGGAAAAAAGGAAGCGAGGCCAGAGAGCCACACGGCGACGGCTTGATGATGCGCGGTGAGTCCCTCACCACAGTTGCGGCCGATAATTCATTCGTGAGTCACTTGCTAATCCAACATCCCAGAGACGACACTGTTGCTCATGATACCTCCGGCCCCGGTATAAGCAACTCTCCCACGCAAACAGCAGCATCAGACCAGATATGGCGCGACGCAGCGAGGACACCGGCCATCTCGCTTCGTTCTCAGGTTGCCACTGCGGGCTCTGCCCCCGGGAAGCCTGTAACGCCTCGACCAGACCACGGACAATCTTGGGCAATTAGACCATGTGACACTCAGTCAAATCACTACGCCGTTCAGCTCCCCCCAGCCGACCAAGTTACCGGACTCCTCCAACACTACTTTCTAAATGTCAACTACGAATATCCAATTCTCAGCAGACATGATGTCGAGGACCGCCTCGTCAGTACACTGAGCAGGCTGGAATGTCGTCTCGGTCGGACTTCTATGCTCGTTACCGTCGATTCTGAAGCATCTCGCCCCATGTCGCTGATTTGCGCCCTCCTTTCGCTTTCTCAATTCACATCTAATGCTTTTGCATCAGCCTCGCACAACGCGAAACCGCCCGGTTTTGCGTGGTACGAACACTCCAAAAAGATGCTACAGGCATTTGAGTCGCAGAAAATCTCCCTCGACATTGTACGATGCCATACACTGCATACAATTTATGCCCTCCACGCCGACATGCTAGATGCCGCGCTCGAGTCTCATTCCATCGCTTCCCGCTTGCTAACGGCGGTGTATCCCCCGACGCTCTGTCGCGAGGACGAACCTGGGCGCGGAACTGCCGCGTACAACTTATGGTGGACCGTTTTCTCACTCGATCGGACTCTCTCGCGAGTTTTGGGCATCTCATACACTTTACGTGTCAATCAAATGCCCGGGACATTGACTGAGCAATTAGAAATCCCTCAGGGAAACCAGCGAGCCTGCGGACGGCGCAATAGTCTTCCACAAAGCCCAACCTTAGAGGCCGAAGGAATACAGAGCACCAATCATGACCCGGCCTTCCTGGAAGCGCTTGGATACCTCGGCCATATCTGGAGCTCTCTTTATGACCAATTGATTTCGAAATCTTCAAACACTGGAGGCTGTGGTTTACGAACGTCGGCGTTGCTGGACACAGAATTGCAACTGTTCACGGCAACCCTCAGCGATGAGTTGCAATGGTGTTCTCGGGAAAGATCGGCTGAGATTCTAAGCGATGATGGTCCCAAATTCTCCCGTCGCTTGAGCATTTTAACGGCAAGTTCAGCACATACCTATGATACCGTGTCGAGCTGACAAGGGACAAAGACAACCAATATCCTCCGTCTGCTGCTTCGGCAAACATTTGCTGGTGCGTGCAATTGCTTCGGGAAGCTCAATCCAGATGGACCCAAGATAGTGCGCGAAACAATCGACGCAGTACAAGACTTCAGAAAGGGACTGCCACCTGGGCCTGTTCCCTCGGGTCTCAACATGACGAGCACGTTGGTCCAGTGCGTCCTGTACCTACTCACAATTTTGGACGACACTACCGAGCCGGGAAGCGAACGATCTGAGTCGGAGGATATTTCCGAGATGGTTGAAGAGGCGTATAGTACTCTATTGGAGATGGGGCCGATGTGTTGGTCCGCTAAGAGCGCCATCTCGACTTTGGACGCGGCACTGTTCACTCAAGAAGCCGAGGACCCAAGTCGAGAAGATCAACCGACGCCTCGGCTACTTTCTTCTTTGGGACAAGCCGTGACGCAAGCATTCTATCAAGGAGACTCGAGGAACACACTGCAAAGGAACTTGGACGGCGCTGGGAAAGCATCAAAGGACGTGAGGGGAAGCAGTCTTTTCGACGAGCTGAAGACGGGCTATCAAAACTTGGACCTCATGTCTCCGGGGCGGTTACAGGAAGATTGGATGGTGGGATTGAGTCCTACAAATCAAGTCCGGGGACAGGTGACGTCTTTGGCCGGCGTATAACTACATGATATTCTTGATAGGCGTAGGCATGCATTTATTGATCCTTTGACGACGAGAGAAGCATTTCTCAAAAACGAAGCCCTTTACAGTCTCGCGGTTATCTGACTACTTTGGGCCCCTCCAACATCCACACGCACATTCTCGAGTAATCTCCGAAGAACCTTCCCAGTTGGGCTCTTGGGGAGCTCGTCAATGAAAACCACACCTCCCCGCAGCTGCTTGTAGCCGGACACTTTGTCGGCGAGAAACTTGGCAATGGACATGGCCGTCTCCGCTGTCCTCTCGACGCCCTCCTTGGGCGCGACGTAGGCTCGCACTAGATCCGTCGCGGCTTCGTCGCTCCAGACGCCGCACACGGCGACTTCGTCGACTGCGGGGTGGCGGAGGAGAACCTCCTCAAGCTCGATTGGGGAGACTTGAAAGCTAATAAAACGGATTAGTTGATGATAAATGCGAGTGGAAAGGGGAAATTACCCATTGTACTTGATGGTGTCTTTTGAACGGCCGTTGACGACTAGGTAGTCGCGAGAGTCGAGATAGCCAAGATCACCAGTCTTGTACCATCCGCCGTCGAGCATGTCCCTGCGACTAGCCTGAGGGTCTCGTAGATACCCCCTAAATTGGTATCCATTAGCCATATGCCCAAGACTTTTGAATCTGTGGGAAACTTACATCATGATATTAGGGCCGCGAATGGTAATCTCTCCAGGTCCCTTCGGCCCAACATCTTGACCATTGGAGTCCAGAAAGCGCATTTCCACATTGGTGATGACCTTTCCGGTGGCATTTAATGCCATGCTCTTGTCTCGGACGCCGCTCTGCACGCACGCGCCTGAAGCCTCAGTGCATCCGTACGCTATTTCTCAACTATCAGCTTGTGCTTCAAGATTCGGAAGGGGCGACTAACTTTGGCAAAGAACGACGTGTGGAAATACACTTCTCAGCTGAGCTGCAGTCTTATCCTGATTGCGAGTTAGCCAGAGTCTGGATACCTGGATCAATCCCGCTTACACTCAGAGGTGCCGCCGAGCAAGTAAAGTACTCCAACGAAGGATACGTGTACCGCTTCGTGATAGGGCTCTCGGCCAGCTTCTTCGCAACGGGAGGCACCAGACGCGCCAGAGTCGCCTTCCGCTCCGACATCAACCGGCAGTAATTCTCCAGGTCGAAGCGCGGCATGAGGCATACGTAGTAGCCCAGCCACGGCGCGCCCGTCATGACGACGTACGTGGCGTAGACGTGCGAAAGCGGTGGGAAGAAGATCTCGCGCATGTCGTGACGCCAGTTCTGGGGATTGTCGGTGCGCAGCTGGTAGTTGGCCGCGATGAGATTGTGGTGAGACATCATGACGGCCTTGAAGCGGCCAGTTGTTCCGCTCGAGAGCACCACGGCCGCCAGGACCTGGCGGTTGTCTGCATCACGGAGGGAGTGTGGCTCCAGCAGAGGAAGCAGATCGGCTTCGTGTCCGCGAGAGGTCTCGGCCCAGTAAGGGTACGAAGGAGTCTGGCCGATCCTCACGATGCGCTTGATAAAGGCGGCGTGGACCGACTCGCCGAGGCTGGCCGTGACATTATCCCTGGCCGACACGCCGACGATGACATACTTTGGCTGAACCAGATCCAGCCCGTAGGCGAGATCCTTGGGGGACAGAGCATCGTTGATCATAGAGACCACGCCGCCAAGCCACCAGATAGCGTGAGTGGCGACGACATAGTCGATGCAGCTCGACGAAACAATGGTAATGACATCGCCGGGGGCAAGGTTGAGGTGGTGCTTCAGCCAAGCCGCCGTGCGCTTGACTTGGTCCTTGAAGGCACCGTACGTTGCCGTGTGGCCCGTGACGGCCTCTTCGAAGATGACCTTGTCGCCAGGGATGTGGACAGGGCCATCCAGGAGCAGGGCTTCCGTCACGGATACGTCCGTGGGGATGATGATGCGCTGCTGCTCGGATCGGAACACTTGAGACATGGTGGAGGGTAATGTGCTACTGCGTTGGTATAGATTGGAAAATCTTTTCTCATTGATTGAGGTCGCTAGACAGTCTCTAGAAGCAATTCTTTTACGAGTCTACATGTTATCTAGCAGCTTTTGGCACTGAGGGGAGTTCACGTTGCCCGAAGTCGGGCTTCTTTGCTTGGGACCGCGGAACACTATGAATTCACTCATTCACTCAAGTCGCCAAACGAGTCGTCAAACCATGTTTCCATATTCAGTTTACCTCATTCTTGGAAAGGCCTTGTGGTGGTGGTTGGATCTGGGGAAACGGAACCGTAGTTCCGGTGAAGATTCCGCGGAATTACCCCTCAACTACAATATCCAGCCATGCATTGACCCTGTGACCAGCGGACCCGTCCATCAGGAGATTTTCCGCGGTTCTCTCATCATGACATCTTAATTCTAGCTCAGGACAAGACGGGTACCCAGACTCGCCGTCCTTCGCCTCGGAATGAAGTCATTGTCAGCGCAAAGTCCACGGCCTGGATCCTCCCCCTGGACCTCATATATCGGTTGTATTTCTAAGAAATCGAACGATACCGAGGTCAAAGCATTCTCAATTAGGAACGCCATGCACATCATTCATACCTCCCTTGAATCGTATCCTTATCAGGCGACCTCGGCTTACACGAGCCGCCGTCGCCCAATTCGCCAAGACACGACACGTCAAGCAAAGCCCGTCGCAGCTGAACGACAGCATGTATTCCGATCCTCAACCAAGCGGAGAGCTGCATGGGCTTGCCTCCCTTGTCGAAAACGCAAGGTCAGGTGCAATGTGACCATGGAGCAACCGTGTCTTAATTGTAAGCATGATGGCTTTGAGTGCTACCTAAGCTTTTGCCGCAGCCGGTAAGATAAGGTGCTCCGTGTTGTAGTATAATTGTACTGATCATGTTTGACTTAGGAAAGGAATACCAAAGGCTGACTCTTCGGCTGATGGACGGATGGAAGTTCGCTTTGATGCGAGCAATACAGAAAAGTCCAGCCGGAGCACCAGCCCCTTGCGAGGGTGTCTCATCGAAGCACCAAAGCCAGAAGGGTCGGAGGGAAACTCTCTCAACAAATCGAAGGCTCGTTCAATCTTGAGTACGCGGAGCTCCGTCTCTGAGAACGAGATTGAGGATAATGACTCGATAATGGAAGAATCCTGTTCCACTATAGAGTCACCGTCATCACACCGTCCTCAAATTAAGTCAACGGCCTCTTCAGAAGCTGAGGGGTCGAGTGTCTTCCAATCGCCATCCCCGGCTGCGAATCCTTCCGCGGAGCTTACCTCACCAGACGAAGATGCAAGAATGGAAGCCCTCATCCTAGACCAGGACATGACACTGGACGAACTTGATGCTGCTGGAGAATGTCATATAACAGATTGTTCTGCGACTATTGACCACTCGCAACATTACCTCCCCTTTTTAGACGCGCTAATAGCATATCTACCTGAAAATGCTCCTTCTCTAACGTCGATAGAGCTCAGTAATCTATATTCAACGTGAAGGAATAAATTCACTTTCAAGTCATCCTCCCCTTCATACATCAGTGAATATGACGCTTGTGAAATGTCCGTACAGTCCGAACCAAATCGACATCGGCTCCCATTCCCAGCTCGTCGGCAACTCTGGTGTTGAAATATGCCGGCCAACTCGCAACAATGGCCTCAACCTTTGGGTCTTTCTCCTCTTTGACCAGAGCAAGCGCCTTCTCCCCTCCCACCAGAGCCAGCGCCTCCAATATCTCCTGAACACTGACTGTGATTCCCGGCAAGTTCACGACCCTCGACAAGCCAAACTTGCTCGCCGGCACGTGTGCAATGCGGATGAGGTTTTGCACCACGGTTTCCGGGCTGCACACCCACATCTTCAGATCCCGACCAACTGGCAACACCGACTCAACCCCGTTGAGAGGTTCGCGCACGATGCCGCTCGCAAAGGAGCTCGCGGCTGCAGACGGCGCACCGGGACGGACTATGATTGTAGGCAGGCGAACGACCCGGCCGTCGAGGTGGCCACGGCGGGACATGTCGTTCAGATATGTTTCCACCATGAGCTTCTGGGCACCGTAACTCGACTGCGGCAATGGACGCGTGCCTTCGCTGATGGGCGTTTCATTACCCTGCGACGGGCCATAGACGGCCAGACTGGAGGGGAAGACCACTCGGGCTCCAGGATGATGGTGTCGCAGGTAGTCGAGGATGCCACGGTGAGAATCCCAATTGACTTTCCACCCGAGCTCGAGGTTGGCTTCGGCGCCGCCAGACATGAGGCCATGGAGGAGGTAAATGGTAGAATAGACGGGTTCAAAAAGCGTCGAAATCACTGATGAGTCGGTCAAATCGCACTTGACGGTGTTGATTCGGTGAGCTTGTTGACTAACAGAGGCAGGAATTGCCGGCTCGACCACGTCAGTGAGGGTTAATTTGATGTCGGGGGAGGAATCGATGAGGGCGGCCGCGAGGTCCTGGCCAATAAAGCCTGCACCTCCGGAGATGAGGATGTGAGAAATGGTCATGTTGATGCCTGGTGGAGGGGTTCGAAATGGCGGAGTATGTGACATATGTGATACGATGAGGTCACAAACTTAACCTCTGCATGTTATGATAATGAGGGATGGAAATCTCTCACACTGCAATGATGCAGTCTTGAAGCCCTAAACGGAATTCGGCCGCCGCTGCCGGTGTGGAGGCGCTACGGCAAATGGCATCATGGCGGCATCAGCGAGCATTCGTAGCATCCATACGATGCGACTTTTCATCGGACTACCTATGGAAACTATACCTGATGTTGCTTACTCGTGCTTAAAGAAACAGATGATATTAAAGACTAAGCAAGGAAATCCCAGAGCCGTGGCAAAGTCGATTCGATCCATTAACGTTGCTCGGTGTGAAAATAGCTCAAGATGGTCAGCTTGTGTCGATGCTCGAGTACCTGACATACCTAGGAGTATACGTTCCATTAATTCTCCAATGCACCTCGCGCATCCATCAACACCTGTTCCAAGACATCGATCAACTGGACAACGCTGTCATGGTCGGTGTTCTCAATGGTACTCGACTCAAAGTCCAGAACGTCGCCAGTATCCCCGAGCGCCTCCTGCGTCCAGCAAGCCTCCATGTACTCTTGACCCTGCTCCCCAATCAGGGAATCATCCTCGGCAAAATAGGCTCTGACTTTGAGTCGTGCGTGCTCCTGGCCTGATGCCGCTGCGGATTTCCGGCTCCTCTCTCTGCCAACGAGCTCCTTCACGAATTCCGCGTAGTTGTCGCAGGCTCCCCAGGAGAAACCGCCCCTCCTCAAGCATTGCAGAGCCTCGTCATTCGCGCCGACGGTATTCTCGTTGAACATGGCCTTAAACATCCGCTTCTCTATTTGGACTTGGAGACTTTGGTGCACTCCATACACGTCTTCAATCTTTTTGCGGCTCTGCTCCAGTTCGGACAATTCTTCAGGGCTAGAGACGCCTGAAAGCGCCTTGGTGGCGTGGTTCAAAATAGTCCCGCTTGACGCAAACGCTGAGGTGGCCATGATAAAGAACTTTGGGATGAGATGCCAGACATGGAAAGCAGGTATGGGAATATGCTGGGCCATCCGCATCGTGGTGACCCCGGATTCCTCCGGATCAGCCCACGGGGCTACTAAGCTATCAGCAATGAACAAACAAGAAAAAAGGAGTGGTGTACTGACCCAGCAAGGCCACAAACGGGTTTGTTGGGTACAGAATATCCCTGCAATAGGCCAAGGTATTAAACAAGAATACTGCGCCGGCGCTGTGTGCCACAAGGGAAACATGGGCGATTGCCAGGTGCTCTAACAGACGCGGCACCAGTTCGACCCAGATGGCGACGCGTTTGTCAAGCGGGACTCCTGTTGATTTGCCAATGCCTGGGCTGGGTTGGAGCGAAACGCGTCAGTTCTTCAGGCCCTGACGATTAGGAACACCAATAGGTACTCACCGCTCAATGACGACAATTCGGACTCCCAGCTTCTCCGCCACGGCGTGCAGCGGCACTCCCAAGTATCGGGAAGCGAACATGCCCGGAATGAAGAGCACCGTCGGAGGGGCCGGTGCCGCGCTATCCGCGTCGGGGACTCGGCCGAGATCCGCATAGCCCACGGTGAGGTCTTCGGCATGGTTGCTGCTGGCCGGGAGCGTATACGTGCGGCTGAAGCGGGGGTGACCGACAAATTGTAAGGCCTGGACTTCGAGGAATTCGGGGCTGGTCGACATGATGACAGTCTGCACAGATCGGATGGCAATGCAGGAAGTCGGTGACGGAGGAGTGTTGGAAGTTGGAGGCCCGTGATGTCAAGGGCAGAAATACGACAAACACGGCCTGTGACAGGCACCCACTCGCAGGGATTGTTGGGACGAGGTCACGAGGTGCAATGAGGCTGACCAGGCTGATGAGAAGCCGCTGGCTCAAATGATGCTTCGAAGATATATCAAGCAACTACGCATAAGTTAGTCGTTCTGTAAACTTTGGATAGATTTAGCATCTGAATGATACCATCCAGACCAAGACTCTGAACTGAAGATTGCATGCAATTTTGGGCGATTTTAGATGCGAAAGCGAACTGACGCAGGTGTTAAACAGCCTAGTCGATATTACCAGATTAAGTATAGTGGTGTCCCCTTTCCAAAGCTCTGATTGGCTCATCTAAAAAAGGCAGGAATATATGGCATTCTGTTGTGAGCTACTGGTCTGCTATAGGGTGGCAGCGGTATGCACTGGAGAGCCTGGCCTAGTCTTAAGCAACGGGGGTAAATTGCGCACTTAAGGACGAAAAATTTCTCGTGAGAGTAAGTCAGAGACGGAAATATTGGAAATGAGTGTTGGTTCCCTATTCTGTATCTTTGGTAGGGTGATGGAATTATGAAGTTCTTAAAGACCCTCCATATCGTCGTTGCTCACCATTCGGCAATGTCCAAACTGTCACAGCAAAGGCAAATTGTCAAATATTTTAAGCAGGGTTAGAGAGATCTAAAGAAAAGAACAGTGAAGAAGATCTGTACACGAACAATTGCTCCCTTTTCTGATTAATGGAAAGTGAAGTATGGAAACTGGCATTGACTTCTCTGGTAGCTAGGTATGGAATAATCGCTCAAGCAGCTACTGAGCCAGTGAGAGCAAACGTTCCTGCGATTGACAAAGGAGTCCTCATTCAAATGGGCCAGGGGCGCCTAAAAGTCAATGAACATGGATATTGTCAGATATGTCAGAAGCACATGCATAAATACGAAGTCACAAACACCCGAATCCGAAGTCACGGACAAAGGCGCAAGCCATGCCAAGAAGTCACCCACACGGATAATAAAAGATGCCGAGATCTCTTTGTCCCCAAGGCCAGATGACTAGAACCCGGACCGACAGAGAGACACATGATCATGAGGCATGACCAACTTCCTTTGTTACCAATCATGCCGACTACCCGAAGAACCCGACGAAAGAGGCCGGATACCCGAAGTGCTCAGAAGAAGGAGGAATTCGAATAATCATTTCTGTCTATAAAAAAACATTTGATCAGACAGATAGAAGAGGCAAGGGAGGACAAGAAGGAACACAGAGAGATCCACTCAATCATAAATACAACACCTCAGTCTCACAGCTACATTTTACCTCATCGATTATCTAACAGTTATGAATGCCTTAATACTTTGTCATGTCAGTGGGTTAAACAGGTTGCCCTCGGTAGTTATCCGCAGTCCAGTCAAGATAGAAAGAAGATATGAGTGATAGTCATCGCATCCCATGGTACTGGGGGCATTGCGGCTATCAGTCCTGTGTCGGTTGCCTCAGTCTGGTATCACAACTAATAGTATGGCTGGCTCTTAGCTCCATCTTAGGAAGCTGAATCCCGATGGGAGGATAGGGGTAGTTAACCGCCTTCTCTTACCCCTCCTCACTTGACGGGTCAAGTGGGCTCAACCCACGTGAGATTGATGTTGTCGAGTGACAGAAGGCCATGTGGTATCACCCCTCAAGGTTATTCTTTTTGCTGGAAATAATTCTTTGAACCTACCAGAGCAATATAGTTCAGATGAGCTAGCCTTAATTGATCACTGGGCGATCCTTTACTCTAATGAGCTCGAGCCCGTTAACTTGCTGCCGACTGGGCATATAAGCTTTACGATTGCCAAAGCGCAATCTCAGCGTTATCGTTTCGAAGATGCCAAGGCTCTCATAACATCCTTTGGAAGGTCTACATATTCAGTACTCTTGGGCTCAGGACTTGAGGGAATATCACGTAAAACAAATTCAGCCGCCCCGAGGCACCTAATCAGTCCTCTTATCCCAAATAATTTAGTCCAGTGCCCCCCCTCAGGTATAATGATGCCTTTGGAACTAAGGATATCCCACTTTAAGTTTCCAAGGTCTCATACTGTTAGGGTGTCGACATCGCTACTGGCCGTCATGGTGTCGCAAACTCGCAACTCTTCCTGCGGTCAAACTAAGCTGGTACGAACGTAAGCTCGTCGAGATGGCGTTTCTAGTTACTTTCAAGGATACAGCAATCTTTGGCGCATTTCCACCGCCGCGTTCGGATAATTAGGGCTCCAACTGGTAGGGAAAATATCCAATAAACAAACCTTCTGAGGGGTGGATGCGATTTACAGGTACCTGAACCTACGTGCATTTCACCGGTGGCCGGAGATACACGGTCCGTTGATTACGACGCCAACGGTCTAGGTCACAGAGTCTCTCGATCTAGGTCTGAAGGCACGTATATGAGTCGAGTGTGGCGAGGACACAAATTACGAAGAAATCGTTAAAGTGAGGCCGAAGATCTTATGGCGACTCGTGGGCCATTCGTTTTGGGATTCATCCCTATCGGAATAGGATCAACATTCGCATGTGTTTCGGCGTAACTGCGGCGAGTGCAGGGGATCTAGCCGACTACGGCACCAAGGTCTCCGGGCTGTGCCAGATCGGCCCCGTGGCGACTCGGGCAATGCACGAGCTCATGAATACCACCTATTATCATTTCATTTGTTCAATTTCACGATGGTCTGGCAATGGAAAATTGTTATTGCAGTTGAACCTTTAGCTAAACTTCCTATCCCAGACTTTGGAGCCGCTATCTAGGAGTCCGGGATGCTACCCAGTGATGCCGGTATGTGAGCACAAGATTTATACTAAATATCGCTTGAATAGGAGGATCGTGAAGCTATGGCGATGCTTAGTTTGCACTAGATATAGTCAAAGTAAGGTTCCGGTAGCCGTCAGGGCCACCCCGAGGTGTGACGAGGATGGCATGTTTTGCGGAGGCAACTATGTAATTGCATACCGTCCTCAGCCCTTTTCAGCTGAACCTGAGTAAGAGTCCCTCGACTTCAACGCAACAATGTCCCTTTGAGGCCGAATGATCAAGCCGCCAGCCGTCGAATTGCACGCTAAAACACGAGGCAGTGGAGTTGGTGAGCCTCGACCAGGCCGCTCCGGTCCTCGTTTCCGAAGGCCGACATGGGTTCGTATTTCCATGATTGGTGGAAGTTGCAGACCGGGACCTTGGAGTCGGTACTTTCGGCAAAATCACAAACGGCCTCGAGCTGGCCACCAATGCCATACAGAGCCGTACTCCGAAGCCTAGGTTTCAGGTCGCAGCGCTTATGGGCCCTCCTAAGACACTATTTTGAAGTCAAAACCTAGCCAGAGGTGACGTTCGTCCCAATCGGGTGTTGCCGTCCGTAATTTGAGGAGCTCCGGGAGGCTTCGAGCAGTGGCAATAGACTCGATAGGAGATAGATGACCCTACGTAGGTATATAAGACAGTCAAACATCTCTAGAGTTATTACTATCCTGCCAAGCACAAGTCACAATCGTTCAACAATCCTCTCTTTACTACTCTCAGCATGAAGTCAATCTCTTACCTCGTTTCGGCTCTGCTTGCCACCGTAGCCGTGGCAAACCCAACGCCCACTCTCGAGAAGCGAGACACCACCATGTGTGGCACCTGGGGCACCGTTGCTACCGGTGGATATACCGTCTATCACAACACCTGGGGCTCCGGTGCGGCCACTTCTGGATCTCAGTGCACCACCTTTACCTCATTTTTGAGCAACTCCTTTGTCTGGTCGACGACGTGGACCTGGGCCGGTGGCCCTATCGATGTCAAGTCGTACTCCAATGTCGCTCTTGAGAAGGTGAACAAGCAGTTGTCCGCCATTAGCTCTATTCCTTCAACCTGGGTTTGGAGGTAGGTCACCAATTCTGTCATACCTATTGTGGACTCAAACTAACTGTTCCAGATATACTGGCACCAATATGGTGTCTGACGTCTCTTACGACCTGTGGCTTGCTCCCTCGGTTGGTGCCAACAACACCTATGAGATCATGATCTGGCTTGGCGCTTATGGCGGAGCCGGTCCTATCTCTTCCACTGGGACTACTCCCATTGCCACCCCTACTATTGCTGGCTACACCTGGAAGCTGTTCCAGGGACCCAATGGTGACACCACCGTCTTCTCTTTCGTCGCTCCCAGCAACATTGGCAACTGGAGCGGTGACTTGAAGCTGTTCTTCAACTATTTGACCTCAAGCCAAGGAGTCAGCGCCAGCAGCGTGGTGACTAGCCTTCAGGCTGGTACTGAGCCTTTCACCGGTATGCTATTCTGTGAGCTATCGACGAAACCTTTCTAATCTGTGCCCAGGCTCCAACTGTGTCTTTAAGACCTCTGCCTACACCATTTCCGTCAAATAATTTGATTTCAATTGAAGCTCGGCATAGCCATGGTCCAAAGCTTTGCCATGACATCAAGGCTACCGCTTCGATGGTCATTTTCTTGCAATGACCTCACTCGCTTCTGACTGTTTTATTGCTCTTGTATATTCAGTTTTGAACAGTTATGTACATAACCCCCTGTCCCCTTGATCTCGTAATAAATGTACCTTTGACTGCGTTCTTCCGTCAGAATCCAAGACGAGATCTAAAACGATAGGACATCAACGCTGACTCTATGGCATCAAAAGACGCATATCCACCACCGTGCCCTGGAGGTCGCTCATCCTTTAACGCCCAAACTCATCTATTTTTAGGTCTCGTAGGCGACATCCAGTGTTGATGTAATCTTTTGCGAGTTCATATCGATAGGATCTAGGTATTCGCTGGATCGAGCACTTAAAAGTCTATTTTTACGATATTCTCAATTAATGTAAGTTAGATATGAATAACTAAGTCATTTGTGATCATGACTGTCCGAGAGACCCCAGCCGTCTTATGTGACCGAGAGGAGACTTGTTTCCCTATTCTGTGACCGAAACAAGGACGATAAGCGAAATTGCAAGGATATGGCTGACAAGAATATCCTACGATTTACCTCTCAACCGGATCATCCCTCAGCCCTACCTTGTAACAAATGCCGGGTCCAAACACCCCACGTGGGCCGTTCTCTGCGTTTGCTAGGTTCTATTCTACCTTGATCAAAAATTCGTAAAGGATTCTCAGGATTAAGGACCAAAACTAGGTAAGAGGCTAGGAAGAAACTAAAATCCTTTCAAATCCGTCTCCTCTTCACTGCGATTCCAAAGAGCCAGACGGCCGCCGATGACTAGGTTTCGTCGCCCGACAACGCATGTAGGCTTCGTCTAGCATTCACGCAGGTCGCATCGAAATTGACCTCACCATATGATCTGGCTCAGCTGGCGGCCGCTCCATGTAGTTGAGTGGCTTCCTCGGCGTGCTCGGGCAACGAGGTAGGAGATCTTATGGGTTTTGAGAGCGTGAAGTGGAGGACACCTCCTAGCTTATGCCTCCAAACAATCAATATAAATACCCTGAATAGACCTTTTACATATTTTCTCAGCCAAGTTCAGAACAAGCAACAACCCTTCAAACCCTCTCTTTTCAGAAAACCATTTGTTCAGGCACAATGACAGTCTCACTCAACCTCGCTCCCTTAGCCTTGCTCATTCCCCCAATCTTGGCTTCTCCGGTGCACAAATTTGACCACAATGTCGGCTTCTCTCTCGCCCTTCGCTCCCTTGTATGGTCTAACGCTACTTGCACCGTCAAGGAGATCACCGATGCTTCCTACAAACCGGACATTCGCTGGTCCGCTGTTGACACCGAGAGTGCCTGGTCAGCCGCGGCAAACTCGTGGAACAACGATGCACCAGGAGAGAACCAGGAATTCCTACCTTTTCCCATGATGGTCAGCAACTTCTTTCACGGTCCTGAGCATATGAACTGCCAAGATGTGGGAGACGGCACTTGCAACACCATGATTCAGTGCGATGACACCTCCTTTCCTGCTGGGTATCTCATCCTGAACTCGTTTGTTGCCATCCACCAAGTGCACCAGAATCGTTACAACGGGCTCGACTCCGCCATGAACCAGATGCAAAACTCTATGGCGCGGTTCACTGAGACGTTTGCTCCCCAGCTTGATGACGGCTCAGCCATTATCCGAGAGATCCTCACTTCCTTTGCCTTCGTCATTGGACTGGGCTCTGCCTATAGCTGGAACATGGTCATCAAGGCGGCCAAGATTTTCGACAATGACGACTGGAGAGGCGTCGCCAAGGATGCCTTTAACAGCGCCATCACCTTTGCCATTTCCACTGCCCGCGACCATCTTCCCACTGCGGCGGATCTGCAAAACGACTTGACAGAGGCCATGGGCAATTTTGTCGGCAAATGGATGGAAGCTGAAGCTGATTACGTGAACAAGATCTTTTCTGGCGCCGTGGGAACCCTGTCGGAGCTGCATGGCCTCCTCCGAGATGGCATTCAGGGTGCGGTCCCGACCGGCACTGATCTAGCCACGCTGAAAGACGAAGCGCAAAAGATTGTGTACACCAAGATGATTCCAGCCGCATGGAAGCTAGCACCCGGAAACTTCAGCCCCTTCATCCTTGCTTCGGACAATGCATGCACCTCGCAGGCCGAAGGCGACCTCGCGGGCCACATGGACGATAACACGGCCGCCCAGAGCCACGTTTGTTACGACAACAAGATCTTCTACGTCGTCACCCCCGAGTACACCAACAACCGCGGGATTCTCGCCAACTGGAAGCTGAACAGCCTTCCTGGTGGTACCTACGATAACCTCAAAGACGGCAACTGGGGAGGCGTGACCCTCGACGACCTTGTCATCAGCTCCTGGGATGGATACAAACTCAACGGGAACAAGAATGGCTACCAGCTTTCTGATAGCTCCGAGGCAATTGATGGAAACGGCAACCTTGGCGATCTCATCTTTGAAGCTGGTGTGCGCACTCCTGGTTTCAGCACGATGATGATTTGCGACGTCGACACCCTCCTTAAGAACCTCAAGTATTGCAACACAAACTATGATGGCTTCCCTTGCCGCGAAATTAGCTCGAGTACTTGCAACTAGTAAGCTTTTGGACCGAGGTTTGGGGTTCGTCGATGAAAAGGAGAGCTGTCTCGAAAGTGTTTCTCTTCTTATACAACCGGAGATCCAGCTCCTGTCGTTTAAATAACCCATATTTTTATGAAGACTACTATTATTCCGCAAGCTAATCATGGTGACTGTTCTCGGATATTTGCACTCGTATAGATGGATTTTGCGACCATTTTCTTTTCAGGGCCAACTTCCTTGTTTACTCCATGTACACGGGAGATCGGAATAATGCATCTGCAATCTACGCGCCCAATTGGTTTATTATATCATTATCTTTGAAGCCGATCTGAATCAAAGGAGTGAAAGTGCTATACTAGTAGAAATATATACACCCAGTCATCATCCATCATTTGTTGTATAATGCGCTCTATCGAGGTCACTCCCAGCGCCAGCGATAGCCCATATGCTCTGGCGGTATCCTATCGCTCACTCAAATCCACTTCCCCTTGTTCTGCTGCACGAATTCCTTCCACGTAGTCGGCTTCTCGCCGAGAAGGCTCAAACTCTCTGACAAGTCGGCCCCGTTGTAGTAGCCAGGCTTCTCGAGCAGCAACATGGTCTCCAGCAGTTCCTGGGCAGCGAACGGCATAAACGACTTGAACGTCTCAGAAGAAATCTGGACCGAGACGGCCGGCTTGCCAATAACCTCGGAGAACTCCGACATGACTCTGGCGGGGGTGTAATACTCTGTTGCTGCGAGGATTCTCTTGTTGAGAGAGCTTGGGTGGTGCTTGATTGCTGCCACGGCGAATTTACCTGCAGCCGATTGGTTAGTCCAGGGTTTTTATGCATCAAAATTCACGTACCAGTATCGCCCCTGACATCGAAAAGAGGAATTTGGGCATTGTCCGACGAGACTGGAAGAGCAAAGGTATACACGCCGTCCTCGTTCTTGCGAATCGACTCAAATAGGTTGGACATAAAGAAGCCAGCCAAGACAAAAGTACCAGGGACACCGCTGTCGCGAATGTACTGTTCGATCTTTGCCTTGGAGACGAAGTGCTCAAGGTGAGGCAAAGCCCCGTTGCTAATCTCGTAGGTGTCGAGCTCGGAGGAGAAGATCAGATGCTGCACGCCAGCTGCTTTGGAGGCGTCCGTCACGGCTTTTCCATGCGAGAGCTCAACCTCGGCGGACATAGACTCCCAGTAGTTTGTGACGAGAAAGACTGTGTGGGCGTCTTTGACGGCCGGGGCGGCTTGCTCGGGGGATGACATATCGGCCTTTCGACTGTGAGCCATTGTGAAAGAAGGGTGACATAAGAGACTTAAGCCTTACAGCAACGACCTCGACACCTTGAGCGACCAGCTCCTGTGAGGCTGGTTTCGATGTGTCGCGGGTTATAGCGCGGATTTTGAATTCCTTGGACAGAACGGGATCGGCGAGGACAGCTCGAATGACGGAGCCGCCCTGGTTGCCAGTGGCGCCAAATACAGTGAGAATCTTGGACATAGTGGAGGTGGGATGGGTGCGTGATGTGGTGTAGAGATGTGGTTATTGTTCTTGATGCTTTCCAAAACTATTGATTCACGCCTTCACTTTATATCTTATCCTTAGGTAGTTGAGCACAATAACGGCTGATTAATCGGGGCGCAAAGCCTCTCGCGTCTCGGGCTTCGGACCCCGTTGGTTCTCCATGCTCCGGTCATCTCGGCAATATCGATGACGAATAAATCCGAGTGGTGAATCCACCTTCGGCCTTCGGGGAACGCCAAGACGTGGGATTATGCGGATAAGACACATACGAAGTACGGATCCGTCAGACTCTTTAGGGGCAACGGCCCGAGTTTATGCGTTGAAAAGGTGTAAATAGAGTCGGGACTAGAAATTCAGTGCCCATGATGAAGAGGGCTGAATTGATCAATTGAATGATGAATATGGCTGCTTCTCTGTCTCCCTCCGAGGTGCCTCGAGCGGGGTTTTCTTTGAGGATCCGTTATTCCTTCCACCGGGGCCCGGAAAAACTCCTTTCCGTCCAACGCTTCAATTCGTCCCTAGGGTCCGACACGAAATACGAAGCACAAGAACATAAATCCGACTATGCCGTGCCGCCAACACAGAATCATCATATCCCGAGCATCGCCCAAATATCTCGGTTGTTATGTATTCCAGGTTGGGCCATTTCCTCTCAGTGCACATGCCATCATCATCAACCCATCCCAAGTGTGCGCTCCGGATGGCACAAATACTGCCGAGAGTACGCAGGGTCGAACTCGTCGGTTTGGAATCCTTGGTCTGGTAACATTCTTACTCCATTTGGATTCTCGAGATCGAACGGGTTCTGTCCGCCTACGTAGAGGAACGCATTCACCTCCTTGTCGAGCCATATATACATCCCTTGCACCAGCCGCCTGTCCCTCTCGATCGCCATGGAGACCTTTGGCCTCGCATCGACTAGACGCTCCTCCCAGCCAAGTCGATCGCGCATTTGCTGCAGGAGCTGCGGGATGGTGCCGTCCAGGGTCTTAAGGTAGCTCAGCTCGACTGACTCGAGCGTTGGAGGCGGCGAGGAGAAGGAAGAAATGACGTCGGTGATTTTCACCACGAAACGCAAAAAGCCAAAGTATCGAAAGCGAGGCCATTTACTAACGGGAAAGATGGTGGACAGAGGCACCGTGAAATTCCTCCTCTGATACCCGTGCTCCGGAACAAATATCTCTTCGCAAATGAGGCTCATGTGTTCCAGCTCGGCTCCCCCAATCGCCAATCGCAAGAGGCCGTTGCGAAACGACAGCTCGTCGTGATTCCACATGTCCCTGACTTGCATGGAAAGGTCAAGGCGTCGGAAACCCGCTCGGCGAATCATGCTGCAGAAGTTGGTGTACTTTTCGCACGGCTGGTCAAATATGTGACAGTTCAAGCCCGTCCTCAACCCATGGGCGTTCAAGACGAACTCCTTGACGCTGTGCTCTTCGTTGGCCAAGAGGCGGGTGACGATGCGAAATCCACGCCACTGATCTTTGACTGCTTCGTTTGCTCCATTCCAGGCTGCGGTACCATCTTGAACAATTTGTTTCCGGATCTATCGTAGGGCTAACACCGAGGAATCGGATGCCTGAATCCCTTGGGGAAGCTTAGGATCGTGAGGGTCGGATAAAGGCATGAACAGGAAGCCGTGAGCGGCAGGAGTAATGGTGACTTTCTCGAGACAGGGGCAGTGTGCAAGAGTATACCTGAGGGCACCTCGATCCGCGCCGCTCTGTATAACATACTCTTGTCATTCTGCAGCTCATCATACAAGGCCCACGCATCGGCGTGTTTCATTATTTTGTTGGCCTATTTCTTTCTCTCGAGATACACCGGTGTTTTGATGTCGTCGTAGTAGCGACCTTTAAGATCTATCATGTTTGAGTAAGATGCCTGGAGGAACCAATTCGGACAGCCATAAAGTCGCTCCCACTTCTCACTGACGGGGTGGCCCGAATCCTCGGCCCTCGTGCCAGGATGGTGAACGAAGACAGCGTCGTCCCAGATCAGTTACTTGACCGTTTTGCGAAAGATATCGTTGTCGGCGACCCCGCGGAGAACATCGACGTCGCGGGGGTTGGCGGAGAGGAAGACGCGGTCAAATCGGAGCCGCGCCGGATTGCGGAGGAACGTTGCTACCAGTTGCACATTCTTGAGGTCGGAGTTTGGCAGGTTATGGTTCAGGACTTCGACGGGGAGTCGAGCAAGGGTGGAGGCATTGTTGGCTACAGAGGGGGCGTTGGGGGTACCCATTTTTGGATGATTGGGTGAATCGATGAAGGCTCAGTCTTTGATCGTCTTCCAGGGTGCCGACTTTTCAACCTTTTCCCCACATCTGTCGGCATTTATTTGTCTCACGCTTAAGTCAGCTAGGGGTGTGGCTTTGCGTTCAAGTCAACCAACGAGAAGATGGGTTTAAACCCCCATGCGAAGTCCTGCATGGCGAAGCCGTTAACGGACTGTGGCGTCCACGCTCCCTCATCAATTGGAAGCGGTCACATTCGCCAGAAGAGGATCAACTATTTCATCCCCGACAGGCTTTTCCATCACGTCGCTTTCGATCGCATGCAATGGGGCATCGTTTTTTCTTCGGGGCCTAATTTACTCTCGTTAAGTCTCCCGACCAACGATCACGCTCAACTCGACTTTATCGTTGCCCGGCAGTGCAAGACTGCCGCCGCGGAATCACGGGCGATGCTCTGTTAGGTACCAAACACCACAATAACGATGAGAGCATCTCAGGAAAGCAGATCGGCGTGCCGGCCAATGCGCGAGAGACCTGGACCCCTGGGGGTGTCAGCTCCGACTTTCCAAGCAGAGACCTGTTGATTTCCTGATGGACTGCAAGTTCTGTCAATTCATCAACAAAGAAGACCGGATGGCACTTGTGTTTTGCCGCGGTCATCCACAGAACGCTGGCTGAAGTGTTTATTACGGGACAGGAGGACTAATGATTACATCTACCTACGTTCAAGGGTCGGCCAACCCCACCTCTAGTAGTAATATAAGTACCTATGCACCGATATAAACAGCACAAATAATCGTAGAGAAGAGCCTGTATTCTCAAAAATACAAAGGTTGGAAGGAAGTATTGGGTCCTTTATTGTAGATAATTACCACCCAAGGCTGTTTGGGCTGGATCTATTAAGGCGAAGATGTAGTTATAAATTCCAGCATAACTAGGTATAACTTCCGAGATAACGGCCATGTATCTCCACCTCACCAGCATCTCAGGAAAAGTTTCCCCGGCTTCATTGTCGCTGCTAAGGCTTAGCCAAGATCTTAAATCAATGAGATGCAACATTAAGAGAGGTATGCTTCTAAAGGTAAACTGTAAGATGGACCGACGAATCTTGGACCTTCGTCGTTGGGAAGGTGGTGCCCAGCTTAAGTGTCGGCCATGAAGGTGTGGAAATGCTAGCTTATTCTCTGGCTTGGAGCCGTGCATTCTGTCGTGCTCTGCGTCCCAGGCACTCGACATCAATCTCACCCTAGAGATACAACCAACTGTGGTTGCCTCGAATTGATTTCTTTGTCGTTTTTTTCTCCCGTGGCTTGGGCATCCATATTTAATCGCACTCCTAATCAAGGTACGTAATAACTGTAGACAGTAAAGCTGCTGTGCCTGGCTTGGAAGCTATTGCCCGTGAAAACTGGTAACTTGGGACAGTACTGCCTCTATGGGTGAACGCTCTTAGTTAATAGCGATAAAGAGTGCAGGAGGGATGGAGCGTGGTAGAGTTAATTAACACAACTACTTGCCACGGTTAGTCAATAGGCTGAGAGAAGCTGCTCTGCATGACGTGAGAGTACATGCAGTAGAAGGGCTGATTTACAGTGAAAGGCCTAATTAAGTCGTGGAAATACAATGACTGAATATTTTGTTAAGCAATTGATCTTTATATCCTCTCGTAATAGAAGTCTACTTACTCTCGTGAAGGAAACGCTGATTTGTAATGATTTCTCTCAGCGGCCCTCGAAACCTCCATTCCGACTACACTCTTGGCATCCTTGGGCTTAGCTGGTCCGGCTCCGGATCCATCTCAATTTCGCCGGCTCATTCACACCATAAATTCCTTCAATTTTCGTAATTTTCGCAACGGCAACGCAAGACGGCATTTCCATTCTACTGGTGTTGAGGCCAAATTTTGAGAAATGCCCTTAACACCCGAGAATCGTTGCCGAATCCCAGAGAACCGGATCAACCCCGCGATGAAGTGGCCGCTAGCAAAGACTCAATCCGCCGGACATTTGGATCCCGATTGGCGCAATTCGGTGCTCAGCAGTTGATCCACGCGGCATATCCGCCATGCTCGACCGGCTCGGAAATTGGCGTGTCCCGATAGGCTCAGCAGGAGGAGCGAAGCCGGTAGCATCTCCTCAAAGCCTATGGAGGCCGGGATCCTTAGAGGTATACATATCAAGCTAATGGCCGAGTAAGGAATGATGCTTCCCCCAAGTGTCTCGTCCATCTCAAGCCCGATCGACGAATACCTGATCTATTCCTGCATTGAAGCATCAAAGTAAAGACTCATCATCATGAATGGTAACGGCACCAATGGCCGCGCCCAAAGCGGGCACACCAACGTTCATGTTGACGCCGCAAATGGGGCAAGCCCCCAGAATTTGCGAGTTGCCGTTATTGGTGCAGGTATGTCATCACGCTTCCCTTTCCATGACTGAGGAACAATGCTAAGGCTCTGTAGGAATGGGAGGCCTGGCAGTTGCGCTGGCACTGGCAAAGAAGGGCTTCAAGCACATCGACGTCTTTGAGATGGCTTCCGATCTTGGCTTCGTGGGCGCTGGCATTCAATTGGCGCCAAACCTCGTCCGAGTCCTCACTCGTCTCGGATGCTGGGACAGCATCGAAGCCGAAGCGACGGATGTGTTGGAGGCGAGTGTACGAGGTAAAACCTCAGACACCTATTGACACGGAAAGTCATTCAAATCTAACAATTATCCCAGATGGCGCCTCAAACGAAGAGTTGACCCACGTCATGATGCCCGACATTCGTCAAAAGTACGGCTTTCCGCACTGTACCGGCCACCGAGCATCTCTCGCAGGAGGCTTGTACGAGGCATGCAAGAAGGAAGCGGCCATCAAGTGGAACTTTGGCTCCGTGTTCGACGGCATCGACCAATTCACGCCTCTGCCGACCTTTACGGTCAAGTCTCGCCAGGGCGAAGCTCAACAGGTCCAATGCGACATTCTCCTGGCGGCCGACGGCGTAAAGTCCCGCGTCCGCACGCAGCTCCTCGCCCGCGTGGGAGCCCCCGGAGTCGTCGAGGACACCGGCCAGGCCGCGTACCGCATCATGATCCCCCGCGAGAAGATGCTGCAGGACCCCGAGCTGGCCGAGCTCATCAACAGCAACCAGGTCACGCGCTGGATCGGCGAGAAGCGCCACTGGATCGCATATCCCGTGGCCGGCAAGACCATTTACAACCTCTCGTCGACGCAGCCGGACACGCACTTTGCCGCTGCGCCTTCCGAGACGTACACGACCAGGGGCTCCAAGGAGGACATGCTGGATGTCTACAGCGACTTCTGTCCGCTCGTGAAGCGCATGCTCGACATGGTGCCCGACGGAGAGGTCTGCGAATGGAAGTTGCGCCTCCATAAGCCGTTACCCACTTGGTCCTTTGGCACCATTGCTCTCATCGGAGATGCCTGCCACCCGACGCTGCCTCACTTGAACCAAGGTGCCGCATTGGCCATTGAAGATGCCGCCGTGTTGGCCGAAGTCCTGGCCAAGACACCAGATACAACGCAGGGCTCTATCAGCAAGTGTCTCAGGGTGTACGAGCTTCTCCGAAAGGAACGCACAATCACCCTCGTGGACCTCGCTGCCGCGTCGGGTAGGACGCTCCATCTCGGGGCCGGCAAGGCCAAAGAGGACAGGGACAGGATGTTTGCCGAGGCCAACAAGAGCGGGAAGAACGTGCCGGATAAGTGGGCTTCCCCGGAGGTCCAGGCTATGATTTACTCCTATGACTGCATGGAGTTGGCCAAGGAGAGGTTTGAGGAGCTGTACCGGGGTCTGTCCTGAATAGGTAGTTTGAAGTGTATTTATCGCATTGAGACAATAGCCAAATCCGTTTTTTTCTCACTTAAGCAACTGAACGAAGATTCCGCCGCTCAAAAGTTGGCTTGAAATCTTGCGTTGGGGTCATGATGACCGGGACTTACCTGAAGGACGTACCATGAGAAAATGTAGCACCGGCGCCACACTTGTTGGAATTACTAGCTGGTACGCTGAAGAGGTTATGAGTGATCCGAGTATAAGATTACAGTTGTACACAAGCCGCGGCGTCTTTACTAGTTCCATCTATCTAATATCCCCCCCGCATCATAGTTGTTGATACTTTGTTCCATGCTCAACACATCGGAGCCCAGAAACTCGTTATCGCCGAGTTGCCGAAACACGTCGTCGACGGACCCAAACATGAAGTCCAAAAAGTCTTCTTGGAGTACCGCGCCGTTGGCTGCTTCAGGCTGTGCTTGGGTCTCGTTCGGATTGAGAGCTGGGATTGCGTTAGTGTCTTTCACGTATGGCAGATTGAGAGACGAGAAGATGGGGGCCATACCAAATGTTTTGACCAAAGGCACATAGCGCTGCAAGCACTGATGGGCCTTGACACTTAGAAGACTGGACGCTCCGACCGTCTTGAGAGCATCAAGGGCCTCGAGGAAGAACTGCTCCGTTTCAGCGCTCGTGAGTCCGATGGCGGCAGACAAGTTGTTAGAGTGCAGGCATATGAGCCAGAATGCTAAGCCATGTAGACTGATTGTGAGTGCTGCCATGTCATAAGTGAGACGAAACTTTTCGATGGGGGAAGATTGAAGAATGCATACCTGTAAAATTGCACACCCACCAGACAGCGTTGGCGCGAAGAAATGGGCGAGCAAACCGGAGAATGGCCGAGAGAATGCTGCGGAACTCTTTGATTGCCTCCCAGTCCCTCTTCAGCACAGAGAGGGCCGTGTCTCGCATGATCCCGGATGGTATATCGACCGATGCGTCGTTTGTGGCCTGCTCCAAAACCGTCATGAGAGTCGGCGCGCTGACAACCATGACAGTCCTGTCGTAATACAGAGACAGGAGCAGCACCTGCGCTTCAGCTTGGAACTTTTCCGGAGGCCACGATTCCAGGTCGGCGTTAGGGTGCAGGGTGGCGAAATGGGCATTTTCATACCGCTGGTGTTCGAGCAAGTCCAAGTGTTCCAGCGCTTTCGTCGTCAACTCTCGCGGCGGAAGCTGTGTGTGTAGTTCCAGGTTGGAGCCGTAAATGGAGTCCAAGGCGACGCCGATGGTCTCGTGTAATGAGCTGATTGAAGTCAGGTTACACAATCACGGTGAAAATGTGACAACTGACATGATTTGGCTGAAGTAGATGGAACTCTTGAGCGAAGACGACGTCTTCATGGTGCTCGCGGGGAACTTGGGGGCGATACTCTCAGGAATCTCGATCCGCACGTATTGCGGGGGAATCAGACACGGACGACCCAGAGAGACGCTCAATATCCTAAAGCCACTTAGCTTGAGACAGCCTTGGAGGGCGACCGTTCGTACCTATCTTGGTTCACCACAGCGAACCAAATCTTGACCCGAAGCTCTTTTTCTTGTGCGCCAAGATGTTCGTATGATGACGGCGAATGAAGACCGAGCTGGTACGAGACCTTGACTGCGAGGGAATGAGACGATAGACTGGTCATGGCCCGTTGCGTGTTTTGTTGATAGCTCCCCAGCAGAAGCAGTGCTTGAACTGTTCCTTATTAGCACAAGGCCGGGAAGGGTCGCATTGAACGGACTTGTTTCCAAATTCCAACTGCCCACAGTTTGCTCGTTTACTAGGAGAAGCCCTAGAGCCCGGTGGTAGAAAGGCTCTGGTGACCCTTGATCGAGTGTCGACAGTGCATGGGCGAAAACCACATTGAGAAGAGCCTTTGTCGGCCGCGACTGCGGTGTGTCATATCCCAGGCTGGTGCCCATCTTGTTGACTTCCCTGAGAAGGGGCGCTTCACTGACATAAGGGAGCACGACGCCAACGGTATCGAAGAATCTCGCAATCCACTCGATGCAGGTTTGGGGATCCGGGAAGCCTTGCTCATTACGCCTCGGGGCAGGCTGGTCAGAAGCCAATGGCCGCTCTGGAACAGCCGAAGCGGGCTTTTCAGTAACAGGACTGCAAGTGTCTTGAAAGAGGGCAGCACCACGAACTCTCATATTCGTGATGACGGTGGTGAGAAAGCGGAACAGAGCGTGGTTG
The DNA here is from genome assembly GCA_911649645.1 of Thelonectria discophora. Lineage (NCBI taxonomy): Eukaryota > Fungi > Ascomycota > Sordariomycetes > Hypocreales > Nectriaceae > Thelonectria > Thelonectria discophora. The sequence continues at coordinate 5,141,777 of CAJVRK010000012.1, forward strand.
GAACTTGGGCCTGGAAGACGTAAGCGGATGTGCTTCTGAAGTCGGGGGTTGACATACCGAAATACCCAATGTCAGCCCCTGGTTGGCGATCAAAGACGTTGGTGGCCAAAATGTCTGCTGCCGACTCGGGATTGGTATCTTGGCTCTCTGCCTCGGAGACAACCCCCCCGGGAGTATTCTTCATCATCGGAGATCTCCCTGCATCATCCATTCCGCTGGGGCTTGGCTCGATGGGTTGGCCAGAGACCGCAGATACTCCAGCTAGTCGTCCTTCGAGCTCAGCCACCCTATTTCTTAAAGCCATCAATGCTCTGTCGCAATTAGCCTATCGGTCTTGCTTCTATTGAGCGAGGTAGCTGACCTTCGATCTTCCTGACGCTCCAGCCTCTTGTCCCAGACAGTCTGGGTATAGATGCATTCCACGTTCCTTGCTGCACAACGCCCGCACACGGGCCTATTGCTGTCGCACTTTTTCTGTTAGTGATTGCACGGTAGTATTTCTTGTTTGGTGAGCCAACTTTTGATTTTGTCTGACGACACCCGTTGCACGCGACGGCAGCCCTTGGCCGCTTGACCAGGGGGGCACTTGTATGCTGCATTCTTCAGACGGCCAGCATAGCCTTGGCTCAGCGACAGCGATGCTCTATGGCCACTGTGGGGAGTAGTTACAGGCGTCAAGGGTGATTGAATCTGCGTGCGTCGGTCGTGGCTTTGGTGGTGATTCGTGAAGGTGGAGTTGGAGCGTGAGGGGATTTGATTCGACTCGCGACCACGACCGAGCGAGTTCGGGCCCGTGTTTCCTTCTGCCTGACTTTGCCGCCAGTCGCGCCAACGTCAGCGGCTCGGCGCTGTTAGTGTGGGTAGGTTGCTTATTGGGCGAATGCGGCTGGGTGGCAGGCTGGCCGCTTGCGAACTGCTTGTCTGTGTGTCAGCTAGTATTAATAGCCCAGGGCCTCTGGCTATTTGGATTATTGTTCTCGCATTGCCATTCTTCAAGTTCCCGTTCTCCCAAACTGTACCGCGGCTCTAACCATCCGGCTCTTATGGCGTGCACACTGCTCTCAGATTATCTCATCCTTCATAACCTTATCCCCTGGCACCTAAAGCGTACCGTTGCCAGAAACGAATCTCATCATCAGACATCACTCTAAGCTGCCAAGATACAAAAGAAGATCCCATCGTAAATTCTCCAACAATTCGTCAGCTCGAACCGTACTTTGTCTCCGAAATGCAATACTTCCAGGCAACAAGCTGACTGAGCTCGGCCGACCGACACAGGCCGAGATCGGTGGAGACACAAAGAGCACGACGAGGCAAGCTCCGAGGCTGCTTAGAAATGTGCCAAAATATAACTCCGACCACTTGGGCCAGACACGTCAAGAAGCCCAGCTGTTCCTGTTACCGTGGTGCTGACGAGAGAAATGCCCTGCTCCTTGGATGGACGTATATCCGGTGGCGCGCTAAGATACCTTGAAAGGACCAATAGGATCGAGGTTACCCGACTCGATTGGCACTCGGAGCCCCGACTCCACTCACCGGAGGGTCGATGGAACCCAAGAGGTGGCATTGTGATCTTTCCGGCTGTCAAATTGAAGATATTCTCCTGAACAGAGTTCTCCATTAGATGCTCGTGGCCAAAGATGAAGTCAGAAACAGTGACAAGGTCAAGCCTGGAGTGCAGAAGTGGCACTGGACACCGGAAGGAACCCGAACCTGAGTTATATGTTGGAAGATGAGTGCCTTGTTTTTATTATGAAGCAAATTGCAAACCACTGGCAACCTGTGCACTCAAGTTGGGGTCGCAGCTTGTCTTGGATGTGATCGTCACTCATCACTGAATTCGTAATCCCGACGTCGCTAACAAGACCCCTCCTGTTATCTTCTCCTGGGTGCAGCTATGCCAATAAATCGCACAGCATAAAGAAGTAGATATTACCGAAGCACTTTATCGAGGGGTGCAGTCTTTCTCTATGGAAGAGTCTACTGAATCCGCATCGTTTGCGTCTTTCATGCGACATGTTCCAAACACAAGATCAAATCATGCAATCTGGCTCAATCGCATCCACCGATATCTGGAGTGGTCGAGTCTTACTCGCACGACTCGGGCCGCCACTTGGGTCCCTTCCATTGAAGAAGGATGGTCGGAAGGATGGCGAATCCAACCATCATTGCAGTGGCCACTCCGGCACTTCCAAACAGTCCAACCGTTTCCAAGAGATCAGGGGACCTGCGTAGCGATCAGTCAGTCAATCTTTCACATGCTTCGCGGGAATGAAACTTACCAGAAAGGTCCAATGAACCCCCACGTCTGGCGGACAAGGGCAATGAAGACGCCAATGGCTGCGGCATCTGGCCGAGAGCAGTCCACGGCATAAGTCACCATGACGGTGGTCACGATCTGGTTCCCTGTACCGGCAATGGCAGCCCCCACAATAGGGGTCACATTCCACTCGTCAGATGCTCGGTCCGTCTGCACCAGAAAGACGACCACGCCGCAGACGGTCAAGAGATGGCCGAGGTGGCTCACCCACAAGCGAAACTCGGGCTTGGGGGCACGTCCGCGGCGCTGCGGAAGCCACATCCATCGGTCAGAGAGGAAGCCTCCGATTTGCTCACCGAAAAAGGTTCCCACAATGGTGCCAATGTTCTGAAGCCCGACTTGCTGCGTGTTGAAGCCGAACTTTTCGGGATACAGCTGCGGGATCTCGATGGAGATGACGATGCTACCCCAGAGAAAGATCATTGCGTGTGCCATGGCGGGGAGGATGACGCAGCGGCGGGATAGTAGAGTAAGGGGGCTGAAGAAGTCTCTGACCGTCAAGGGCGTGGGATCGACGCGCTTGAAGCCTAGGTAGCGTTGACGAGACGTTTTCTTCTCCTGTTTCTCGGACGTTTCACCGGCGACGTATCGGGTCTCGGGACCCAGGAAGAAGTAAATGACAAGTTGCACCACATTTGTCTAGGAATTGGGTCAACACACTTGCAATTGTTATCGGGACTGCACTCACCATAGCCAGTGTCCAATAGATCCATCGGTATCCGACCCTCAACGCAACAAAGCCAAAGATTAACGGAGCAAGAGGCACACCCAGCGTGACCATTGCAGTCCAAATGCCCATATATCTCGCTCTTTCATGGCCGAAGAATGTTTCGGAAACCACGGCGCTGCCGATAGACGCAGCCGGACAAATGAAGAAGGCCGCAAGCGCTCGGCAGAGTCCCATGGTGCCATACGAATGGCAGAGAGCACAACCAGCATTGCAAATGGCGCTGCATACCAACGAAAGGAGGAATATGGGACGTCGGCCGTAAACGTGCGAGAGGGGCCTCCAAAACAGAGGAGCCCAACCGATGATGGCGATGACGAGCGAGGTGAGATATGATGCCTGCTGAACACTAATGTTCAAGTCGGCAGCAATATCAACAAAGGCGGACTGGATCGCGGCAGCGGTAAATGTTGCCATCATGGCGTGGAAGGCAACCATGGCCAAGTTGAGGATTTTCTGTATTGGTCACTCGTCAGTATTGTTGTTCTCGAGCCCAAGGCTTGTTCTGGTACCTTGTGCTTCGGCCAGTTCAGCGGATCTGCCTCATCCATGCTGGGCATTGGATCCAAGTCAACGGTTCCATGGCGTTCAATCAAAAAGGTTCGATGGGCAGCGGTGATGCCGTCCTGCTTGGGCTTCTCTGGTCAGTGAATCTGTCGCAAGTCGAGGCGAACTGGGCTAGTTGGTACTCACCCCATCTTCGATGTATTGTTCCTCAGGCTTCTCCATGATAGACATCTTCTCCAATGATAGATGGTGTGACTGAGAGGGAAGACTTGATGTCCCTAAACGGGTCGGCCGTCATCCCCCTTTTCTACTCAGATGAACAGTCTCAAGTTCCCAAGGCCTTCCCCACGAGTCGCGACCTTCACCCCGTACCCCGGATATCCCGTGGCCCACAGTGGATACGAAGTAGTTGGTGTTGCGGAGAAGCGGAGTCGTGATATCCGACCCGTAGGTTAGCCTGGTGGCGTCCTCACTGAAGACATGATAATCTGCTCTTTTATCTTAGATCGAAAGGGAGCTTTGGATGGCAGAGGGTAATTTGATGGTTGAGAAATGTGCAAATTACTTGCTTTTCCTACTTCTGCCCTTATACCATGGTGTTGATAAGTTCTATTGAGATGGTCTTTGCGGTCCCCGACATTGAGATCTTCATCTGGACTTGTCAGCACATCAAGATAACCGCATAGTACTTTGGCGTGGGTTGTCAAGATCTAGGTATCATCCGAGGACCGCCCGTGAATCCACATCATGCTTTACACCTTGCCCATCTTGCTCCTCACAGAGATAACCGACCCATCTCGGCGTCTATACGGCCGCTTTCCTAGCCTCGTGGTGAAACACGTGCGTTGCCCCGGAAAACACGGCACACTGTGGAACATCTGCCTGTCCTTGTCGCCGCCATGATTTGATCTCCGGACCGGAATGTCGATCCGTCTATAGATGGACTATCAATCCGGACGGGGCTGGCTACCATCAACGCTCCGTCGAGGGACTGATGTTGTCGTCACTCTCTGGTGAGTTTGATCCCATAGCCGTGCCAACCCTGCTTCAATCGCCGTTCGACCGGAGCATCGTCATAAAATGCTTCAGAGTAAAGGTCTTTTCGTGATCAGACATCAATATAGATAATGCCGCATCGCATGCGGGATATGTCGATGCGATTTGTCAGTTCCTGGTCCGAAGCGACTCACCCTTGCGGTCGCAACAAGGGCATCGTTCAGGCCAAAGCAACTTGTAAGATGCAATGGTATCTGGATTTCAAGATAATCCCGCAACTTCTGGGGAAAATCGACTCTAAATTGTGGGATTTGTGGCCTACGCGTCTTGTTCCATCATGGTTAGCTGTCCAGTTGCCACCCACTCAAGCAGACTGAGCGACTCAGCTCAAGCAGCGACCATTCCGACCTTACGACAAAATGGGTGGCAGGCCAGAAACATGAATGAACGCGGGTAGCTCGGATTTAGCCTCCTTTCCCGAATCCCTATATCCCCCTAGTGCAGGACCATTTCACCAAGGCTGAGGAAGAGGCTAGTGATCTCCTAGGCTATCAACCAGTAACCCGTTGTCCAACCATCTCACCCGTTCACCTCCTCTACGTTATTTACATAAGGAACTTGAGATTTCTGTCAGAATAAAAGCTCTTTCTATCATACATTAATGAAGCAGTCATGTGCGGCTCTTTGAGGCCGGAGTTTCCAGGGCGAGGCTAAGCTCATGCTAGGTCCATGCAAAAATGAGGGCTTATTGCGAGTGATAAAGAGCCCAGCCAGTATGTGCTAAAGAGTTTAATTTTGGGATAGGCTTGCCCCCCATTCTATGGTAATAGGGTTGTATGGAAAAGATGCCTTAACTATATAATTAACCCACACGAACCATTTTGGATGGAATTAAAGCTAACGTATATGATAAGTGAGCGATACAGACAAGCGAGCGATACACTTTTCCCAACCTTTGACATAAGAACTTCAATAAAAATACAACACAGCATTCAATCAACTAAAGCTAATCGCTCTACTCTCCTTCAGACACTTCAACCGCTACTTGACATGTTCTTGCATTATGACCCGTCTTGCCGCATGTTCCACACCTCCTTTCCCTCGCCGGCGCTGACCTTCCTTGACCACCGCTTCTCGACATTTCGGCCCCCAACTGCGCATCAATGTCTTTCTGATCAATCTCATCCCTTCCTTCATCTATAGTCATCTTCCCTCCATTCTATAGCTAGGTTCTTTTTGCTCTGCGCCGTTTGTTAAGAGTCTCATTTGCCTGTCGAAGGATCTGGTTCTCAGACTTCAATAGTGCCATCTGATGCATTATTGCTTTTGTTCCCTTAGAAAATGACTTAAGCGCCTCTGAAATAGAGGATAGAGAGCTGCTTTGATGCCTTCTGATTCGTCTTTCAAGGTATTCAGACTGCGAGCTGGCCTCAAAGGCCGTCTTTGGGGTCTTTGAGACCCAAGGGTTAGGGAGACTGACCTCCTCGCCGACAGGTGTTGGAGTTCGTAGCTGCACATCAAGCTTCGATATAACACTTTCCGGGTCTAAAGGAACAAGCCCAGCGCCTCTGAAACCGCCCTGATATTGCTTTCCGTCATAGCGGCTTGGTGGGCGGCATGAAAGGCCGGAAGGAAGTCGGCCTTGGAAACGTGGGTTATCGAGCATCTGATCAATTGCTCGATTTTTCGACTGTATGCTTATTTAAGAGACCTAAAGCACCCTACATCAAGTGGCTGAAGTAGGTGAGACGAGTGAGGCAGCATATATAACGTGATGATATAGTTGTCTTCGCAATATTTCTCAAAGTCAACCAAGCGGTGACTTTCGTGCCTATCGAGGATCAGGAGACGATAGCGACCAGTCAATCGGGCCTTGGTGTATCGATCAAAGTGCTTAAGCCTTAAGCCACTTAAGACCTGTCTCGTTGTCGCTCCAGCCATTTTGAGTTGTTGAAATAACCCAATCGCCGGGGAGGTCGCTCTCATAGTACCAGCTGGTGAGGTGATATTGGCCCGCAACCACGATGAACGGCGCGATCACCCAGCCTTCCGCATTGATAGCCTGGATGTGTAACCCATTCCCGGTTTCCAGGCTGGACTAATTTCGCTTTTCCACGCCTTTCCGCGCCTATGACAACCATTCCACTCGCAATTAGGCCCGTCATAAAGCCGGTCTTGTCAAAGTTGTAGATATCCGCTAGGTCGATGCCATATTTCGCGATTGTGTTCTCCACGAGCCTGAACCAATTGCGAATAATAGTCGGATCTTCGCATTTGGCCCTCTGATGGTCGTATTTGCGAAAAAAACGCGTCTTGAGATCTGGTTGTCGCCTAACGAAGTTGGAAGCCCAGCGCTTGCCAACAGGTGACGCGTCGCGGTCGGCGAGCAGTCGGTTGGCCATTTCTTCCACACCACGCAGCCGCGAAGGAAATCCTCGCGAATCCAGATCGAGAATGAACTGAACAATGATCTGTTCTTCTAGATCAGATAGTCTCCGTGAGTTAGGGATGGTATCGCGTCGAGATTGAATGCCATTTTGCCGGCGTTGCAGTCTTGGCAGAGGGACCTGGTAGATGCTAGCGGCGCGTCGGAGACTTAGTTTTGGATTATTTTGAAGAGCTTGAAGAGCAAGAAGGGTTTTAGCCTCAGTATTTGGCTGTGGCATAATCGGTGGTTGAGAATCAATTGATCAAATGGAAAGTTATATGTTTGAGGGAAAAGTGTATTGCTCGCTTGTCTGTATCGCTCGCTTATCATATATGTTACCCTTGACGTAGACTCACTCACTTAATAAGACAGGCTCTTTTCCGGCAGTCCACTGGTACAGTTATTCCAGAGTCTCTAAATCACTTTCTAGGGTTATTATACTAACAAACTTAAGCTCTCGTTTAAGTTTCTTTAGAAGGGTGCCGACTATTTGTCTCTATAGTCGGAGCGCCCAGGTATTACTTTAAGACCTATGCATTCTTATTCTAAGAAAATATGGAACTACTTCTCAGGTTTTTAATGAAAGTAAATGTTAATAAACTTATCTTAAGACGATGTTTGAGGTACCTAATAGTGTCCAGAGCCTCCTTCCTTTGAGGAGAAGTAGTTGTACATCAATAATCATACGAAGGCACCGTCAATTTCCAACACGAAGCACTAAAAGACTGCATAGCTAAGTATGAATTCAACGCCCTCCGTAAAGTATAGTTCGACTGAAGAAAACATCCCCTCCATGAGCCGAATGGTGAGAAAGATGGCGTGTCGTCTTCTAGATATCGGGTGCGCATCTCAGGCTGCAGCGCACACAGAAGCACACCCGAAATACCGTCCTCTATATTTATAGTTCAGGTGGATTAAGCGGAGTTGAAAATATCGTTTGACCAGAAAACGACATATGTCAAGGTTTCGTATTGCCGAACAGTTCGCACAAACCAGAAGTCTGCATCAGGCTGATCAGAGCATAGGACGCATGTGATGGTAGATTTGAGCAAGCACTGGCCAGTATCGGTCATCGTCAAGAGGTTCTTATAATAATTAAAGTTTATGGCGTTTATTAATGTCCATGGTGCTGCATAGTTGTTCTTAGCGGCAGATCCGAGGATTCGGAACGGAAGATAATAAGCGTGTATGCTTAGTTTGCAACATGTTACAGTGAGCCGATCGAGAAAGATCCATATTATTCTGATATGGCTAGTTATTTTTTCTACCGGTTGAGAAAATCTCGCGTATCTCTGGACCGGGCTCGCTCCGAGAGACCCTTCAAATATTGGTGGACTTTGCATCACTGGCACTAAACAGCAATTTCAGATCGGCCGGATACGAACCTCACCGGGCCAAGACACCGTAACTGGTCAGGCGGACCCGCGCCATGACCAAGAAGATGAGAAACGGTAGCATGGCATCAGTCCAGAAAAGAAAAGGGGACGCTATAGGAAGGGCTATATGGTCGTCGATCTTCCGTCGACGTACCTTAAGAAGCAAGAGCCGAGAGTTGTTGGGACGAGAATTGATTGTAACGACAAGCCTCACCGTGTTGGTTCTCACAGTCGTTTTCAGTCTTCTCTTTTGGCCGACTGCCGTTACCGCAGCTTGGGGCTGGACAGACAGCAAGGGAAATTATGTCATCGATTCTGGTGCAGACTTGTTCATCAGCGTCAGCAAACCGACGGGTGACATCAACTCGCTCAAGTACAAGGGACAAGATTTCAATGGCTGGGTGGGGAAGAATACGTGAGTCTTCACGCCGGTGGCCAATCTACGAAGATGACGGCAATGCAGGAGACTGACAAGTTTGTAGACACGTCGGATCTGGCTTGGGCGCGAGTACCGTTTCAATCGCAACTGTTGACACCAATGTCATCAAGGTCTCGGTCGTTCATGGTATTTTGAAGCACTAGATTGTCATGCGATACAAGAACAACAATGTCTACTTATTCACCAACAAGGCCGACGACAGTGTCTCTGGCATGAGGTACATTGTCCGCATCAAATCTGGCATCTTCAGCCACGCCTCAACTGATGCCGGTAAGTTGGCTTCCGCAATCAAGGTATATCGGATACATTTGATGCTAAAACCACCATGGACTACTACGACCCCGGGAGTACCTACATCGAAACGTCGGACGTGAGCATCAACTCTGCCGGGCTCACCAAGAGCAAACACTATCAAGGGTCAACTTATGGACGGACTATTGACTGTAAATAATAAGCCATTGCAAGCCATGCTCGCTTGGGAACCCATCGTTGACCAACCACTACAGACGATTACGTCGGCCGCACAACTGGCACGTCAGTCTCTACATGATCCGCTCCAACCACGAAAAGGCATCAGGTGGTCCCTTCTTCCGATCGTTGCTCACCCGAGCGGATGCCACGGGCGAGGACTTGTATGAGATCTACTACTACAATATGGGTAGCACGGATGCCATGCGATTCGGTCTACAAGGACCCCATGTCTTGGCCTTTACGGACAGTGGTGTGCCCAGCTCGAGCCTCTACGCACGCAATGCCGACTGGACTTGGGTTGACGGTTTGGGTGTAAGTTGAGCCTAAAAGACGGCTGAAATGGACTGACTTAGGTATAACTCTCCGGCTGGACGAATTGGGGCGACCGTAGATACGCTTCAGGCGTGGGCATCTCCAACATGAAGAGCGGATACACCTACACCGTCGGTTTGTCCAACAGCGACGCCCAATACTGGGGCACTGCTTCTGCGAGTAATGGTGCTTGGACAATCAAGAAGATCATCCCGGGTACTTACACTCTCACCGTCTACAAAGACGAACTGGAAGTCTACACGGGTAGTATTACCATCAACAAAGGTGCCGGCACGGCCGTCAACACCGTCAAGGCAACGGACCCGGCCGATTCCAGCGCCATATGGCGCATCGGAGAGTAGGATGGAACCCCACGAGGCGTCCTCAACTTCGAGGACAAGGTCATGAAGCCCACCTACATGCACCCTTCGTATAAGCGCCTGGCCAGTTGGAATGCCGGAAACTTCATTGTCTGGGCCGCAGCACAAGCGCACCGGGTACATGTGGCAAGACATTAACAACCACTTCATCTACTTCCGCCTCACTCAGGATCAGAGGGGCAAAGATCACACGGTCCGCATCGGGATTACGCAGGCCTACATTAGTGGCCGACCGACATTCAAGTCAACGGCTGGACGGCGAAGACTCCCTCCGCGACGAGCCAGGCAAAGACGAGAAACCTCACCACTGGGACGTATCGCGGTACCAATTCTAAACTGGAGTTCACTGTCCCTTCGTCCGCCTTCAAGCAGAGCACGAGCGAGTGGCAGATCTTGACAATTAGCATCGTGACTGGCAGCACTGGCACGCAGTACCTGAGTGGTGGGGCAAGTTTCGATTGCATAGATATGCTGGCTTAATGAGTCGCTGTGGGTGTTGTAGGATCATGCAGGGAAGCATAATGCATTTGTTTGAAGTAATATGTTGCTATTTAAGAAAATAGCTGGAGGTCACCCAGTCTCTTGTCTAGTTATCCTCGAGCGCAGTGATTGAAAACTCCAATCCCCCGATTGTGATGTTGTCTCCAACCGACCAGTTACTCTTTGTCTTCAACTCTTGCAGCACGTCCACGACTCGGGGAATGCTGCTGGTGTCGCCCTCTTCAAACGACGCTTTCCACTCGCCACTCCCTTCAAAATCTTCCCGTCTCGCGGAGAATCCATGCGAACCTTTGCTGTTGCCCTGACAGAGATTTCCGACTCTTCCGATAAAGGTGTTGCCCTCCTTACTCCGAAGGATCCACGACGGCTCGCTGAGGTTTTCGTGCGCCGTAACGTCCCTCCAAACTTCTTCGTATGCAGTCATCGCGTCGTTCTTGTGAGGGCATTTCGTTTCGCCCACTTCAAGCTCGTCTCCATTGGACAGCTTGGTAAACGAGGCCTCGTCGGGGTCGGTGAAGCCGAGAGAGTCGATGATATGTGTCCATCGACAGGTGACTGAACCGCTTGAGTTAGTCACGGCCTGCCTCTAATCTAATGACATAAACGTACAGGGCTCTTCTTTCAGGACAATGAGTTCTCCGGCATGACTCCATTGAATGGTAGGATCTTCCTTCGTTGTGCGCAAGTCAATAAAGTAGCCGCCGACGTTGAGCGCAGTCGTTCTGGTATCCTCGAATTCCGGGTCTGGTAGCCACCGAATGCTAATACGCTGTACAACTTGGCCCTTCATGTTGAGTTTTCGAGGGGAATGAGATGAGTGTGTTGTGTGTTCTCATTCACCGTGTCAGCAGAATCGAGCCTTCTTATACCCTCGTCGGCATGTGTATTCCGCCCGGCGGCGAGCGGCGGCCACTTTGCAACACTATTACGTACGTGTGGTGGGCCTCGAACTGGGCGACTAGAGCTCAACCAGGTTGTGGGTTGAGGAGATAGGCACGGATGACACTGGATGTCGCCGTTTAGTATCAGTGACCCATTGTTGGCCGAATCGAAGCGCCGGCGGCACTGATGGACTCTTCTTGCCGTTTCGATTGACACGCGGGGTATCGGCTTGGAGAGTTATGACGAGGGCGTGGAATCCCATAATAAACCATTCTATGTCACCACAAAAAAGAGAGGGTTTAGTACATGAAACGCAAGTGGATAGGAAATGATTGAAGAGTCTATAGGTAGTCATTTTCGTATTCAACAGTAGAGAAATGAGGTCAGATTCCTTACCATTGACATATATTAATCCCCTCACCAGTCTCAAGACACATCTCAACACACCAGGAAGATGCGAGCAGCTTGACACATCCCGTTTGGAGCCTTTTTTGGATGAAAACAAAAGATTCTCAACTCTTAATTGGTAATGTCAAAAGTGTAGGCGTGAATGTTAATCATTGAGACGGTCCAAGTCTCTCCACCGTCAGACGTGGTCAAGCCGGAGGTGTCGGCTTCGGTGAGGACCAATGTGTCACCCAAAGTGGTATCGGCGGCGTTCAAAATGATCTTGGTAGACAAGTATTCTAGCACAACTGTTAAATACATACCAATCATGACGCGTCAGGGCCTCCTTATGGTGAGCTGCGACAGAACCAACGCAGGCACTATCTTGGCATTCAACAGCTGTTCCCCAGCCCTCGGCATGCCCAGATGCTGCAACACGTCAGTTTCAACGAAATCATGGCTGCCCTTGGGACTCGGGTTGCTCACAGGTCGACAAAGATGAGACTACTTTGCCTCCAATCGAGGCAGTCTGGTCGTATTTTGACGTCAAATCGTTGTATTTATCTGGCCTCTCCGTAAGCAAAACTCTGAAGAAGATTTCGTAGAATGTTTAGTCTCACAATGAATCGTCAGCTTTTGGCCGGCCGAAGCTGGCACCTCCGTGCCTCCAAGCTGTTCCCCTGCTTCCGTTAGCTTCATTGACAGCTCTGTCAGAGTCATTCGAGGCCATACCTTCCAAAGTGCTTGCCCAGGTGCACCATTGTCCGTCACTCGCGCCACAATTGCTTTATTACCCAAATCAGTGATCTGTCTCTGGGACGTTACCGGTTTTAGTAAATACCTAGCCGGATCCGAGAATGCCACCGCAAGTGCTTGAATCATGTCTCCGTTACTTGTTCCCATGCCGGGCCAGAGAGCCAGTCTATCCTGCTGGGGACTGGGGATTTTGGGGAGTACCAAGGTCGTCGTAGACTCACGAATCCAAGACTGAGTTGGTCCTAGTGAGAAGGCCGGGCCGAAGCCTACAAGGCTCTGGCCGTGGACGACGGTGGCGAATAGGCCCAGTTGGCTGAGGGGTTTATAAGTACGCATCTTGCCAAGTTCGCTGATTTATTGGTTTCTGGGACTTTATTGATGCGTTGTGATGAGCTATCCATACAGCAGTGTTGAGTACTTATATCCTTCCACATATAATCGACCGACCACCCTTGATCGTTTCCGATAGCCCATCCCAAATTTCTCCAGCCGTTTTATCTAGAAGGCCATGAGCGCTGTCAAACATATTCTTCCACCTATAGCTCTCCCGCTCACAAACCTTAGAACTGAACATGCCTCATGTAAATAGTGGTTCCTGGCTTCGGTAAACGGATGCAACATCGTAAACAATCTGTCTTCTTGCCGAATAGCCGTACGTCACCCCATAGTAATTTTCTTGTGCGCGGTTCTTTGCCCATTTCGAGTTTCAAAGAACGAATTTGAAACACGAACACTATTCCGACCCAATGGGGAGCCTACGTTTCCGCTTCGTCCCTGCCTCTCAGAACACCCTTGCTAACGGGAAGTCAAGCGTGCGCAACGGGGCATTATATGAAGCAGTGCAGACAAGGGGTTTTTCAATATCCTCTTCCCTCATCATTGTTTATTATTGGGTAGTTATAAAATCGTGCTTATTCTTTGAATTCTCTGTATTCCAGCCCTTAAGGGGGTTCTATTTCAGAAAGTAGAAGCCACAAATCACCTCACAACCTACCTAGGTGCTCAAGATTTACTCATAATAAATCACTCTGCCATGTATAATCCCTTTGCGGAGCAATTACGCTGTGATGCACACATTCACCCAATAGGGAAAGCCAGTCTGTGAATTCCCTGTCCCGTGAGCCGTCCTTGTTGAGGAGGGGGTCCGGTCGCCGACAACATTCGATAGAACACCGAACCGTTCAGTGGTTGGATTAACAATATCGCCAATGAATAGTTACATTCAAGAGTCTCATGGCTAATGTCTTTAAACCTTAACTCTTAGTTGTCCCCCTCTTCCATTTCAGCTCATCGTTCAGGGCATACCAAGAAATCGCGGGAGGGTAAGTTATTTAACTCCTGGGCCTTGATGGGCGCCGCTACAAATGACCCAGCCTGTCCAACGCTGCAGGCTGGGCTCCGGACTTCGCCGGATGCAGGTGCTGGGGTCTTGGGGTTTTCCAGACGCCGATAGCCAATCCACTCACAAGAAGCATACTTGGACATCGCAGCGGAAGGACTCGTTGAGATCTTCATCCTCACCCTCAGAACAACTCACAGGTCGGAACATGCACGACTCCCCATTTGATCTAAGGCCAGCGGCAACCCAACCCTTTTATCACAAAGAGGCCTCCTCAGAGAGCATAACTGCTCGCCTCCCTTCTCCGTCAACGTTCGCCCCCACCGGCACCAAGGCCGCCCTGCAGCATTCCGGTCCTGGACGCAAGAGCCATCGTGAGCCAGAACCCATTGAACAAGAACTTTTACTCTTTCACATTCGCCTAGTCGACTCGAGACCATACTACGAGAGGTCCCCGGAATTGGCCTCGCTGCCTATTTCGTCGAAGCCCCAAATGAGGTCCCTACTCGAAGCCGAACAAGATCGCCGAAGTTGGCTGGGAAGGGTTGGTAAGGCCAGGGCGTGGCATGCAAACAAACTTAACGGAAGAGCGTTGCAGGCTTCGTTTATTCCCAGGTCCGCCGTACTTGGCTACTTGAGCTATCCAGTAAGAAGAGAAAGCTTCACATGGGCCTCGCGACGCTAACACACCTTCGCTTATGTCGCCGCATGGGTTGCCATTTGAGGTCGCCGAGCATTAATGCGGCTCAGAAATCCTTGTCGATGCAAGGATCAGGCAGTCCGTCCGACAAGAAGGCAATATCTATATAATATGTATCTGGGCTGTTGGGCTGCGCTGGCTCAGAGAATGTCTTCGGGCTTTCTCACTACCACCAAGCACATTCCTTTTTTGAAATGATTTCTTCCAGGTCAATCGGTCGTTCTCTTTGCGGGCGTAGCTCTCGGAGCCGTCAAAGCTGCTACTCCAACAACCTTCAGCACATCCCTCCTCGACGACTGTGACTCGTCATCGACGATTATGCCCCTTATGACCTCTACTTTTGACGACTGCGACACATCATCTAATTTTACAAGTTTCACCGTAATCTCCGAGCCATCTTCTACTTTGAACGAGGTCTTCGCCTCTGCCTCCAACAACTGCGAAGCGGACCCAACCACGGCCACATTTCAGATTTACACTTCCCCTGAAAAAGCATCATCCAGTTCCACGAGCATCTTTACCCCTACATCGGAAGATTGCGACATATTACCAACCCCAATCACGATCACAACCTCCAATTCCGAGTACGAAACGTCGTCTGCTACGTCGGCCCTCCCAACGCTTTGGTATCTAATCGAATCGGATAGCAACTCTTGCAAATACAGTTTTGGCAATTTGCAGGGTTCCAGCGAAGTCTGCGTTCAAAACGGAGACTTGACCAAGTGGGAGCGCTGGCTCGACAGCTTGCCCGGAACATTTGACGAATACGTCTCGACTTGCATGGGGGATTACGAATACGCGAGCTTTTATTACGCAAACAACCTGTGCCAGACTTTCCCAAAGACGCTTCATGATTTGGGATTCGAGAATGGGAAATCCGAAGGTTCTTGGTATGACAAGCATTGCATCGAGTGCTATGGTAATTGCCCCCTCATCCAGCTCAGAACTAGATACGAATAGAACCACTGACACGATTGAGTGAGTGAAAAGCCGGTGGACATAAATTTTGAGGGCCAGACACCATTGAAGTGGGTGGCCTCGCCTGATACTGTCGTGTCGTTCGAGATCGTTCAGCTGGACGATGGATGGACGCGGGCTTTATCGCTCACAGGAAAGGCATCAACTGGAACCGGCGACTGGATTACATCCCTGAAATCTCAGTCTCTGCTGGAACATATCGCTTCCGCTTCATCGGGATGAACACCTTTGTCCGGAGGCCTACTGATTCGATCAAGTGGGGGCTTGTGACAATCCAGATCGCCACCAGCAAGGCGGTTACTTGTACGATGGCCCTGTGGCCGATGGAATAATGCTCAGGTCACGGTGGATTCAGTTTGAGGTGGAGTTTGAGGTCACCAAGAATGCGATAGCATACATTACATTTCTAGCCCAGATGATAGGGTATTATCGGGACTAGTTCTTTGATGATATTGTCGGACCGACCGGGAGGCCGGCCCGGCCATCACGTGGTTTTAAACACGTTATGAAGGAATCCCCGCACGTTGGAACACAAGAAAGGCAAGAACAAGATCATACGAAGAACACACACACATACACACATCAATCAATTCGCATTTTTGACCTCAATTCATTGAATATATCAACATCATCAAAGCGGCCCTTTTGACAGCTTAGAAATGCGCCTATTTCCTCCTTCTAACTCGGACCGCGATTACGAACACGCGAGCATCCGACAGATATAGTCTCGAAAAGCTATAGGAATGAGGGATTGATCAATTACATAATTTGGAGTCATGATTGAGGAGGTGATATGCCACCCATTCTGCATTTGAGTTCATGTCATTAGGTAACTTAGGCATTCCGAAGTAATCGCATGCTTTCGAACGTGAAGACAAGCTTCTCTATAACAACATGTCGCTTTATTCGAACTGCACTCGCACTTCATCACCAATCGCACACAGCCTCCCATATGGATTACTCATGAAGATTGCCACCCCTATTCCCATCACCAAAACCTTAACACAAGCAGCAACTTAATAGATCGAGGATGAGGATAACCACGAGAGGTATCCGTGTGCCGCTAATTCCGTATTTCCGTGCGGGGTAGCCCATTTCGCCATTCCGTTATCACCGACTTGAATTGTCATCAACAATGAAGTCTTCTTTCCAACTCGCTTCAATCTGCTGTGATACCAAGATCATCATTACAATTTGACCATGTCGGTACACAAAGGACCCAAAGACTCCTGGCGTGGTGTCGTCAAGAACGACAGCCAATTTTCGCCGGAGACGGAGAGGTACCATCTCTACATTGGCCTCTTTTGTCCATTCGCCCACCGCGTCAATCTCGTTCGGCACCTCAAAGGGCTGCAGTCCATCCTCCCTCTCTCCATCGTGAAGCCATACCCGAAAGGTGATGACAATGGTTGGCCCGGTTGGCAGTTCCCGAGCGAGCCGGATGATCTCTACCCGGGGGCCACCAAGGATCACCTCTTCAGGTCGAAATACATGCACGAGGTCTACTTCAAGGCAGATGCGGAATACAAGGGCAGGTACAGTGTTCCTGTTCTCTGGGACACCAAGACAGGAACCATTGTCAACAACGAAAGCGCCGAGATGCTTCGTTGGCTCCCGAATGCCTTTGATGCGATCCTACCGAATGACGGCCCTGGCGCAGAGCTGGATCTTTACCCAGAGTATCTCAGAACCATCATTGACGACATCAGTGTTTGGATGCAAAGAGATCTCAATTCCGGCGTCTACAAGGCCGGCTTCGCGACCACCCAGGAAGCATATGATGAGAATGTTCCCAACGTATTTGCTGCTTTGAACAAGCTGGAGAAGCTCATTCATCACCATGCCGGCCCATACGTTCTCGGTAAAGAGCTGACCGAGATCGACATCAGGGCATACGCCACTATTGTCCGGTTTGATGCCGTGTACGTCCAGCACTTCAAGTGTAACCTCGGGACGATTCGCGCCAATTATCCCGTCATTCACGAGTGGCTGAAGAATCTGTACTGGAATGTGAAGGGATTTCGGGAGACGACTGACTTCCGGCACATCAAAGAGAACGTAAGTTATTGCTTCCAAATGGCGAGTTGGTTGCCCGAGTCGATCTAACAGGCCTTTCATTCAGTACACCAAGAGCCATTACAAGGTCAACCCTCTTGCTATCACCCCCATGGGACCGTTTCCCGATATTGAGGAGGGGGTTGATTTGGATTTCTCCAAGTTGACGCCTGGTGTTGTCTTGCACCCTGAGGTAGTTAGACGCCAGGAAAAACTGTATTCGTGACACAATCGTGCACGCTGAAGTGCACACGTATCGCAACGAGGGGGGACCACAAAACGTCGTCAGGATTTTTCAGATCATAGCCCCAGGCCTGGCAAATGAAAATAGGTACTTGGTGCCCATGGAGAGAGCCTTGCACGATATACTCCCACTCCATCCGACCCCTCAAACAAAGTATCACAAAACCAATATCCGTTTTCCCTTCTGTTTCAAAACAGACATCCAAACAGGGTTGGCTTGAACGCCCTGATCCTTCAAAGCCCAAGTCTCCCGAACCACTGACCAAAGGGTTTTAATATTCCCAATCCGATACTGCAGCATGTTCTCCCACCACTCATTCCAAACAGCCCTATCCTCCCACTCCGCTTCGCAAGAGGCGATGAATCCCGGCCATGCTATTGTGGCTGCGTTGTAGCCCGTTCGCTTCTTCACTTTTTCAATATCACTGAGATGTGCAGCGACAACATTTACGTACGAAGCCATCTCGAATTGCGTGCATGGGATGACTCGTGTGTGGTAGTAAATTCGGATGCTTCCGGCAAAGGCGAGGATATGTTTCTTCGCCAAAAGGACGGTAATCTCGTCGCAGGCAGAGAATGAGCCCAGGGACTCTTGAGAAACATCCCACGAGCTGATGTCGCTGATCAACGTCTCGCATGCGGTTTGAAGGCCGATGGGAAGTGGGAGGCTGCTCGCTTGGTAGAAGGACACATGCCGTGCAAGAAGCGTCGTGCGACGAATGAAATCTGCCAGGTTTGTCGTAATTCCGTAGGTGGATTCGAGCCCTTCTCCATTGCCATGGAATAGATTCGGTATGGCGTAGACATCTCCCGTCTCACTCCAAGGTACAGGCTGGAGATTCCCGTCAGTTGACCTGGCGATGATGCGATGCATGCTGGAGATATTTAGTAGATGTTCTCCCCGGGAGCCGGGCACAACTTGGTTGTTCAACCAACGAGTTAACATCTCGGCACCTTCAACATGGATCCAGAATTCGCTCATCTGACCGTCAAGTATCTATCAGACCAAACAGCAAAGTCAGCAAGCTTATCATTTTCAGGGGTAGGGGGCTGGGTCGCTTACGTCCGCTGTTACCAAAGTAAGCATAACTGACAAGACTTCCTCGCTTTTTGCACGGGAAACCATTTTGTCTTGGTATGAAGAGCTAGAGTTAGATAGTGAGTCCAAGGCCAGCTGAAGCTGCATGATGGACTGGTTGCGGCAGTACCTGGCCAGAAAATCGGCCTCAGGATTGTTATCGTGGCCACGTAATTGAAACGCAGATGAGGTGAGCAAGGAATACAGCAGAGCAACTTTGCTGCTTGGAATACTGAAGCTCTGTTGCGAAGACTGCCATGGGATCCTTTGGGCCACGGCCATGGCTGTACTCGCGTAGATGGAACTGTAGGTGTTGCGAGGATGTTTAATGGGCTGCAGGACACTCGCCACATTTTGGACGTAGTGGTGTAGCAACGTGTTGATCAATGTGTCTCTGGAGGTGGCCCTTGTGAGATTTGAGGAAATTGTCAGATTCGCGACTCCAAGGTGAGCATCCAGGTCCAGCCTTGATGGCAAGCACTCGACATGACCATGTACGTGGTCCTCGAGGGATGACCCCCCCTGGACGACGCCCGCTGATGAAGACGGTGTGAGGTTCAAAGTGTCATGTTCCTGGACCATGCTTGATGACTCCACCCGATATTCGACCAAATCCACTGCGAGGGTGAATGCCGGTTGAGGGTCTCGAGCTGATTCCCCAATTTTCGTCCCCATCGCAGGATCCTCATTTCGAGATAAGAAGAACTCGCGATCGTCCAATCGGGCTTGCTTGGAGCTGAAGACGCCGAAGGGGCCCGAGAAGAGGGTCTCTTTGCCCAAGTCTCCATCACGACGATCCAGGTCAGTCAAACGCCCGTCGATGTCCCCGAGCCGTGTCGGCCAATGTGGGTTTCCTACTGCACGTCGGTTTAAGAAGAGTCACCTCGAGAGCATCTGGGAGATATAATAGCTCACATATCAAACCCATGGCCTGTCGCTTGATAGCTGATGGTGCCACAGGATCGTCGTCGTCCACCCAGTGCAAGCGAAGGTCATAACCTTGACAAACAAGACCTGCTCGAGCACATCGTGTGCAAGCTGGGCGGGTAGTATCGCACTTTACTTTTCGAGCACGACATGTCCAGCATCTATTCATATTGGTCAAATATAACTCTTTTCCTAGGATGGTGACAAGTGCGGATTTCCCTCACCCTGAAAACGTTTTCGTTTTGGGCGTCGCCTTGGATGGTCCCATGGAGCAGGCCGAGTGAATGCAGGCGGACTCATCCGCGGTGAGATGGGGATGAACAAGGTCGACTAATACTCTATGAGCCGCTAGAAATATGTCGACTCATGAGGCCCCCAGCTTAGTGATGATGATGCCGGCTTTGAAATGGAAACATAGGCCGTGGGATGCGAAGGACTCAAGGAGGATCCGGAATCGAAGAGTCCGTTATTAGCAGCATTCAGATAAGCCGATGGAGCCAGATAAGTGCTCGGTTAATAGTGATTGGACCGGTGAGCCTTTCTCTTCAGCCACTACGAAACGCTATCGGAAGGGAACAACTTTAACCCAAGCATCATTTTTCAGGTCACTTCCGATAAGCTACCGGGTAGGTTGTAAGTAGAAGGAAAAAAGACTATCAGTTAACTACCTGGTATGGCACAGGATTAAACATAAGATAGATTAAAATATTTGAGAGAATATCTATACTGTATCTCAATTACCTACTTCAGCCTCGAGGTGGATGATTTCCCCTTGGAGTATCGGTAGCTGTCCCGTTTTTGCGTCCCAGCCGCGTGGACTCATCCATGGTGAGAAGTCAAAGCTCCGACGATCGGAATGCCGAGTTGTCAGCATACTGGTAGTTATGCTGTCCCTCCAGTTCTTAATCCCAGTGATTCAAAGCCGTGTTCACCCAACCGAAAGACCCTCAAAATAATCCCCTGTTTTCCACTTATCCTGTGAGATATCCTCACGGTGTACGTATCCCTAGCCCTTAACGTGAGTTATTAGCTGAGTGAATTCTCATCCTCATCCTCATCTCACTCTCAACACCGTCAACTGTAATAGTCTGGACATTCCGCCACGGCTAGACTCGGCATTTCGTGTTCTGATCTGAGCATTGTTCGCAAAATTTTCCAGCCTTTCCCCAGCCAATGCATCTAGGAATATTCCTTTGTAAAGGGGCTTGGTGGAAGGTGCCATCATTTAAATATTCCAAGGTTGGCACAGGCAGTTTACAGAACGGCAGCTGCCCCGTTGCTGCTTCACAAATGCCAATCCTTCGACCAAAAATCGGGACCAAACCCGTGATTTACAGTCACCACACGGGTACCCTCGGGGTCGCTTCCGTGAATCAATACGTATTGCTCGTCGCATTGGCCTATGCGTTGTAACATGGCCCGTTCTATCCATGACTTTCGGGCTGGCCGTTTGACTTTGGTATGGCATAGAGGGATTACTGCTTATGGCAGGCAGAAAGAGAAAGACCGGTTGGAGCCAATAGGACTGCGGCGATGAGAAAATCGATTCAGGTAACCACTCTTTCAGCCTCCAACGAGAGCCGCTGCTGTTAGTCATCAGTGGGGACGACGAGGCGGACGTGTCGAGGTGTGAGAAAAGGGGGAAATTCTTTTTCGACGCTGACCTACAAGGGAACATGAAGGGGATGCTATCAATCCAATGCGGGCGAGTTGCTTGAAACTGGAGACTCGGCTTGGCGACGAAACGTATTCTTCCGGGTGACATCATGCCGCCTATGAGATGGCAGAAGCGCCCGCAAACTGGCTAGCGGGAGGGAATCCGGCATCTCCGGGCTCCGGCAGCTTGCTGCAAGGTGATTCTAGTGAGTTTCTGGAACAACACTAAGGTTGTGCGCGGTGCAGCCCGAATAAGCAAACCACCACGGTAAGTCTCGCGACTTTTCAACCGCATCCCTCGAGCGGCCCCTGCCTCTCACTCCTTGCCCACAACAGTCCCATTATTCCACGACACGAGAAAGTCCTCCACTTTCGCCACTTTACTCAACCGTCGGGAGCCGACCTGTGAGATGCTTCATTCAGCTCATTGCGGGCGTCCGGGCGTTGTAAGCTGTTTCCAGGTTCCAGGCCGCCCGGAATCATCACACAATCAAGGAATGGCAGGACATGTAACTCCACCCCCGCATCTCCTACCATTCGGTCGCTCCAACTCTTACGTCAAGCCGAGCCGCCGTGGAAAGGCTCCGGGCTATCCCTGTGGATATAGTTGGGGCAGTTAGCGTTGCCGCCCGCTCCATAACCTCCATCGTCAGAGCCTGTTGCTCTCGATAACAGGTTCTCATTACGTAGCAAGAAGACCTTCCCCATGGGCGGTACCCCAGCTTCACCAGGTGGGCTTTGGGGATTTAAAAGGACCCAAGTTCCTCCATATTTGAGCACGAGGACAGTCCCCATCCTTTACGTACTCATTACTCTACACAATACTGCGACCATGTCGAAGATCTACAAGGCAGAAGAGGACCCAGAGGGCCTGACACAGGTGCCCTCGAAGAAGGGTGAAATTGAAGACAACCCAGCACAGGCTCACGATGCGGTATTCGGAGACATCACGGAGGACGGCCCGAATTATCGAAATGTGAGAGCCATCAGAAAAGTCGTTCTCACTTTCAAAAACTGACTTAGCCTAGGTGGGATGGCTGGGAACCTCAGCCCTCATGATGAAGACACAGATCGGACTGGGCGTTCTTTCTATCCCGTCCGCCTTTGATGCCCTCGGAATCGTTCCCGGCGTTATCTGCCTGTGTGTTATTGCCGCCATTACCACGTGGTCCGATTTCATGGTTGGAACCTTCAAACTTCGTCACCCTCAAGTTTATGGTATCGACGATGCTGGTGGACTCATGTTTGGGCGTGTCGGACGTGAGGCTCTGGGCGTTGCGTTCGTTCTTTGTGAGTTAAATTTGACGGTTGACGAAGAAACGACTGACATTATCAAGTCTGGATCTTTGTGGCAGGATCTGGTATGCTCGGTGTTTCCATCGGTCTCAATGCCGTCTCAGCCCATGGGACATGCACTGCTGTTTTCGTTGCTGTTGCTGCCATCCTTGGATTCCTCCTCTCCAGCATTCGAACATTAAGCCGCATCAGTTGGCTCGCTTGGGTTGGTCTCGTGTGCATCTTGAGCTCCAGTAAGAGCACCACCCCCTGAATCCATCTTTCAGCGCTTGAGTTAATCGACTCGTCTAGTATTGATTGTCACCATTGCCGTTGGAGTTCAAGACCGCCCTGCGGATGCGCCCCAGGAGGGTCACTGGGAGTCTGACTACAAAATCACAAACAACCCATCATTCACCGATGCCATCACTGCCATCTCTACGCTCGTTTTCGCTTATGCGGGAACCCCGGCTTTCTTCTCCATTGCGGCCGAAATGCGCGACCCTCGATTCTATACCAGATCTCTGATCATTTGCCAGTCTGTTGTCACAGGAACATACATTGCAATTGGCTGTGTTGTGTACTATTTCTGTGGCTCTTATGTTGCTTCCCCCGCTCTCGGCTCCGCGGGAAAGAACATGAAGAAGATTTGCTACGGCCTAGCCCTTCCGGGACTGCTTGTTACCACAATGCTTGTTATCCATGTAAGAAGTCATTAATGGGTATAATCGTTTTCAAATACTGACCACTACCTAGATTGCTGCGAAATACGTCTTCGTTAGACTGTTGCGAGGCTCTAAGCACCTGACATCGAACAGCTTGGTTCACTGGGGGACTTGGCTAGGGTGCACCTCTATCATCACCATTATATCCTATTGCATTGCCAGCGGTATTCCTGTATTTGGTGGCCTTGTTTCCCTCGTTGGGGCTCTTCTTGGAACTCTCATGGCCTTCCAGCCCATGGGCTGCATGTGGCTCTATGATAACTGGGCTCCTGGTCGACGGGAGCCAACCATCCAATGGGGACTCATGGTCGCTTTCAGTATTTTTGTTGTTATTTCCGGAACTTTCCTCATGGTTGCTGGCACCTACGGGTCCATTGTCAGCATTATCGACTCCTACAATGAAGCCGGTGGATCGGCGGCCTGGGCCTGCGCTGATAACTCAGGCTCATCGTAGGTTTTCCGTGAGGGATAGACCTGTACAGCACCTTATAGAGTCAACTACATTTATACTTGAGAGACTGCAGTCTATAGAATATTTACAATTGCTGCGGGAAACTGCAGGAGCTGCGATGCGTCTCTGCTCGCCCATACTTGCGAGCGCTTCCGAGTGCTGGAACACCAAACACGGGTGCATGTCTAAGTATGGGTTTGAGCAAATTTACGGTTATGGGAAAGGATTGTGCCTTATAGTGAAGCGGGAAGGACTCCATGTTGTGAGGATATAGGTGTGAGCCGATCGTCGCTTATTACATACCTAGGTAGCTACCAATAGTAACCCGGTAACTACCTATTTCCTTTGATCTGCTACTCGACAATAGAATAATGCCGTGGAGATGGAGACGAACCTCATAGCGGTGACTGAGAATTATGGAGAGATAAGATCCATTGGCAATTTATTTACAAAATAGCCTCAATATCTCCCAGGCATGACATCCTCATTCCCCCCTCCCAATCCAACAAGCCCACCTGGCCTCTTGAACCCAAGGTCTTCCCACTTAAGCAGAGTCGACGTTAACGTAGCACAGCACCCAGCCAAACTGAACCGTGTTGGTGCTGATCAGGGCCTCCTCGGCGCTGTTAAAGGCGGCACTGCCAGGCTGGACACCGTACTTGTCCTTGTACATCTGGCAGGTGATCTGGTCGACGTTGGGGGCTGTAACACCCGAAACCTTGACGTTGACGCTCTTCAGCTGCAGTCCGCTGATGTTGAGGTCGTAGTGAGTGAGCTTTCCGAAGGGGATCGTGACGGGGGTCTCAGTTCGGCTGTTACCGAAGCCCTTGAAGGCGACGACATTGGCAACGGCCACGTTGGAGTCTCGGGTGGCAGGCTGAGCCGATGCAGTGGATGCAAGGGCAGTGGCGGCAGTGGCGAAGATGGCAGTGAAATGCATGATGCTGGTGACGGTATGAGGAGAATTGGTGGACAGTGGTGATTGATTTAGGTAGAGTCAAGAGTATAGTCTTGTGGTCTTGTGGTGTTTAGAGAAGAATGATGCACTTAGGAAGCTGGCAGAGTCTTCTTATATCTCACTATTCTGTCTGCGCCTGGTTCTGCCCTCCTCGTATTGGGTCAGTCTAATTATGGTGCATTGCCCACATTCTGACCTGTCAGTAAGTGACTCGTGACGAAGTCCTACGGTCGGGGCTGGGGCAGTCAAAAATACAGCGGTAAGCGCTTGTGGTTTCCAATGTTCCCTTCACACGGTTTTACGAGTCGACTTGCCAAGGGAACCCTTGCTGATGAGTGTCATTTGGGTCTAGAGGCGAGCTTTGCCACACGGGTATGCAGATCAACCCATGTAGGGATGGATGCAGATCAGCTCAGAATATTCCGAGCGTGTCAACCCCGGACTTTCCGGTAAATACGCCAATACGCCATTCAGCTACTACGTAACATCTCAGATGCATGGGGAGTCTCTTTCAACACGCGATTAAAATTTTAGACGCTCCCAGGGTCGCCTGGTCATGCCATGGGATTTGGGCGACTGGGGAATGCTCTATTTGATGCATTCAGCTACCGCATTCACAGGATCATAGCCATGTTCGAGAGGTGGAATTTTCCGTCACAAGAAGGAATCACAAAGCATTGTTAGACTACAGTAAGAGACGATATGGCCCGCTAAGTGATGAAATAGGTGCCACTAGTGGAAGCTTTGGGAAATACCTGGTAGTCGCAGAGCGGGAAGAGGTCTGACATTTCCTGCCCTCAAAGCAGGAGGTTGCAAAGACCCTACCAGTGTGAGCCACTTCGTAAAGCCGGAAGATGAATGTTATGAGAGGAAATGGGTATTACTGCATCTTTTCTCGTACTATTCTGTGCAATTGTGGTGGTTCGTTCTCCACGACGCAAGTTAATACGGGATGGGACGGATAGTATCGGCCGTTGGAGGATCCGATATGCAGCAGTTAATTTGAGAATTTATGGCTCATTATGTATCTTCCAATGCAATAATGGTCCCGATGATTGGCCAGTCCGTAGCCTGGATTAAATGTAATAAACGGATGCTGTTCTTTGTTGCAGAATCATAGCGAGCCACTTAAGGATCCGAGCATGCAGGAGTTGGATTAATATGACGCAAACCAACATGTTACCATGGCAAGAGAAATGTGAGTTCAAATGATTCGTTATATCGTAGATATGTCAACAGTACATATCTAATACAAAGCCGAAATAAATGGATGAAGGATAATAGACCGAGTAATTAAAGTAAGGCCGAAGCAATTGCGTGAAGAAAAGAACGCTCATAGTCACGTTATGACAAACAGGTTGGTTGGATGAATGACTACTCCGTAAGTTGAGGTGGCTTCTCAGGGTGCCCGGTGCAGCGAACAAGGACAACCAAGTTATTGTCGACAAGGTAGTTATACCGTGAGGATATTTGATTAGTCCACTCTGATACCTTTTGGTGGACATTTGGAACGAGAGAAAGATGAAGATGAGTCTTTGTGATTGTCGAATGTCTTAGCGATCAAAATATAGAGGTCGCTGCTAGGTAAGTGATTTGATGAGATGGAAACTGGAATTAAGATGGCCCTGAACTGTGAGTTCCAGTCTTCAGATTGTCGTCAGGACTGGCTCTTGAGCAATGGTTATATGTGAAACTCATCGTCCTTTGTAGAAGTTCAGCATTAATTCAGCATTAATAAGATAAGTCACGGAAGAGTGAAAACGGGTTGTACGCACTTTGGGCGCCATTATTAGAAATGAAGGAACTAGCGAGGGAAGGTGATATTAGTCGGGCCCTTTATCCTAACTTGCTCGGGCGTGTGCGATTACCAATCACATCGTCAGCCCCTCCCTCTCCACTGAGATTGAAGATACACAGCTGACATTTTTCCTGCTATCTGAATGTCGCCCGTCAGATCTGTCGCTCTAGAGAATTAGAAATTCTCCGACGGTACGCATTTGAGCGCCAACAACGGAAGATTGATGTGCGCAATCACCACCCGCTTGGCGCTTCTGAAAGCTGCTCTACACATGTACGATGGAGTACAATTCCGGCTCGGCTCCCGAAGCTGATGTGAATGACACATAGACCGTCAACTTATGTTGCACACAAATAAATGCACCGACCCTTCTCGGGATATATAAATTCCAATTATGTTGGTGTAGGCTCAACATCACCACCTTCCATCCCCGCTGCTTACCTTTGACAGAATGAAGTCCTTCATTCTTTTTGGGTGTTTCTTGACATATGGTATTGTAGCCGTGTCAGCTCAGCGATCGCCGTTCAAAATCGATGTCCATTCGCATTTCATTCCAGATTTCTACCTACAAGAATTGGAAGATGCTGGGCATACACCTGGGCCTGAAGGGATCCCAGGCATGCCGGTTCGTCTTTGTCCGACCACGGATGGCGGTACGTGCTGATCTTGGTGTATATTTGTCTAGGCTTGGACACCTCAACTTCAGCTTGATTTCATGAAGAAGGAAAAAATAACGAAGGCGTACTTGTCTCTTTCAAGCCCCGGGGTCTATCTCGCCATCCCTTCCAAGGCGGCGACGAGAAAGGCCATTGGTTTGGCTCGTCGAGTCAATCAATACGCGTCACAACTGAAGGCTGTATACCCTGAAAAATTTGGCTTTTTTGCGTCTCTCCCCCTTCCAGATGTTGAAGCAAGCTTGCAAGAGATCGAGTACTGCTTCACTCAGCTGCATCCAAAACCTGACGGCATCCTGCTCCTGTCGAATTATTATGGAATGTACCTTGGAGATGCAGCCCTCGACCCAGTCTACGAAGCTTTGAACAAGCTGAATGTGACAATATTTGAGCATCCAACTACACCGTGTACCGAATACAACTACCTGAAGTATCACACCAAGGGGAGGTCTCCCGCGATTAGCCAGAAGCAATGGCAGGCTCGCAACAGACCGGTGACAACGCGACAGCCTGCTACGCCTTTGCTGGATTTCTCCTTTGAGACTGCTCGTACAGTTGTTGATCTACTCATTTCAGATGTACCGAGCCGATTCTCTGCTCTGAAATGGATCATTCCTCATGCCGGTGGAGGCTTGATCCCGACATTGGATAGGCTAATTCGATACGGGTTGAAATTCTATCCCAACCTCAACTTGACCGAACCATTCGTCAAAGAAACCCTTGCCAATGGTTTCTACTTTGACCTCGCCGGTCCATGGTCAACCACCTCAGCTGTTCCGTCTTTGCTCTATTGGGTAGACTACACCAACATTCTATGGGGATCCGACACGCCTTTCACCCCATGGGCCTTGGCCGCGAACCTGATCATCGAGTTTGACCGGGGAAGCGAGGTTGTGCTTCATAATTCAAGCGAAGCCGAGGCGATTAGAAGGGGTAACGCACTGAAGTTGCTACATTGAATGGCAGGATTGCAATATACTAGAGTTGATGTCGTTTCCTCAAATAAGCTAGTTAGTATTTTTTAATTCCAACGAATTTGTTTGTCTTGACAGTTCTTTTGCTCGTTTCCTGGGTTCCCTCCAGTCACTTCTGAAGGCGGTCAAGATGGTAGACTACGCACATGTTTGACTAGCCATATCAGGCTAGCGTTATTAAAACCCGAGAATTATGTCATCGTAAGTTCCCCTGCCGACGCCACGGCGGCACTCTCCCTGATTATCAACTGTATATTTTTACTATCCTTCCCTTTCTTTGCACCCAATGTACCTGAAGGCCTCGAATTTAAGACTGGGACGTGAGAGCAACATCAAGACGGCCTACTACCGACGCCCCGGCCCCAATTTGGTCCACCAACATGGCTAGGTGGTCGGGACAATCGTCTATCAAAGGGCGCTCCATGGTGTTGCGCATGATTCTACTGTCTTGCGTTACCATGAGTCTTTCGTATGTATTCTTCAGATCAAGCCAGCATAACTACTCAGTCAGGTAACTAAGGATCCTATTATTCAGCTTCATCTGGGGCATCCAAATGACGTGTACGTTCCCCCCCGTCTCCGAGGCCTGCCGACTGAGTTTTTTGCAGATTGTAATCCATATCTATTGAGCCTTGGGCTCTCAAAGAGCGAGCTTTCCTTGGTATGGCTCGCAGGTCCAATATCTGGCCTCATAGTGCAACCAGTTGTCGGCGCTATCACGGACGAGAGTAGATCAAGATGGGGTCGACGACGGCCATTTATGGTCGTCGGGTCCGCCATCGTTGCCATCTGCCTTCTCGTTCTTGGTTTTACAAGAGAACTCACAGAAATCTTCTCATCGAATGACAACACCATCAAAGGACTCACAACAGGCCTCGCTGTGTTGGCCATTTACATGCTTAATTTCGCAGTCAACATGGGTATGTCAGCTCGATTTGAGAGGGTGAAATTGGCTGTCAACCAGGGACCTAACCCTAATTCCCCAGTCACATCCTGTTCGAAGAGTCTTATCATTGACACTCTCACCGCCGAGCAACAGCAGACTGGCGTGGGGTGGGGAAAGTGAATCCCACCTGAAAATTGAACCGAACGGTCAGTTAACTCTTTTGCAGCGAGTCGAATGTCCGGCGTTGGGCAGATGATGGGCTATGGTGCGGGAGCTATTGATATGGTGCAAATATTTGGCACTGCTTTTGGAGACAACCAGTTGAAGCAGCTTACCATCATCTCAGCTCTGTTCATGCTTGGATCAACCGCCTTGACATGCTGGGCCGTTACGGAACGTGCTCTAGTATCTGAACCATCCGGGAATCAACGTCGCTTCAAGGTTGTTCGCCAGATCTATGGCAGGCTTTACAACCTCCCGCCGCGCATCCGGCTCATCTGCTGGGCTCAATTTTGGGCATGGATTGGATGGTACCCTTTTACCTTTTACAGTACCATCTGGGTTAGCGAAGTCTACTTTCTTTACGATGTACCGCCCGATGAGACGCAGTCAAAGGATATGACCGGAGCTGCTGGCCGGGTTGGGAGTCGGTCGCTCGCGATTTACTCGGTTGTCACATTTGCTGCCGTATGGATACTGCCCCTGATCGTCGAATCGCCTGAAGCCAGACCACACGCCCAGCAACAGTCAAGGCCTGTTTCGACTTTTCGTGAATCTTTCACTTGCAAAAGACCAAACCTCCTCGATACGTGGGTCCTGGGGCATCTCCTATTTGCAGGCGTCATGTTGATGGCGCCCCTTGCGACCAGCTACAGCTTCGCAACTTTTCTCGTCTGCATCTGTGGAATGTGAGTTTTACAGTTTTAAGCCTTGGACGTTGAGATAACGAGGACTAACCATCTCGCTAGACCGTCCGCGATCGCTATGTGGGCGCCAAGCACCTTCCTCGGCGTTGAAGTCAACAGGCTCAGCCGTGAGACAAATGATGGTGACCCGTATCATCCTATCCCTAGTCAAACCGGCATTGGGCTTAGAGATACTGGTGGTGATGATCCTTTGTTTCACGCTGAACACACCCAAAATGGGACGCGATCTCTGACCCCGGTGGGGGAGCTTTCCGGGATCTACATTGGTATTCTCAACATCTACGCCACATTACCACAGTTTGTGGGCACCTTTATTTCCTCAGTCACCTTTTCTATGCTCGAACCTGGCAGAAGCTCAGACCTATCAGATGATAAGCACATGTGGGAGGACTCCAAGAGTCTCAACGCCACTTCTGTGTGTCTTTTCATCGGCGGCATGGGCACGTTGGCCGCGGCTCATATAACCCGCAAGCTGAAGACATTGTAATAGATTGTGATCCTTTAGTAGCCCAGATTATTCTGGCATGATTCATGTCTTTCGATCATCTGTGTATCTACCTACTGAACGACTTCTATCCCTCTTGAGAGCCCCTGCCGTAGATCGAGACGCATGGTAGATTCCCGCCGCTGGAAGGACCTGCTGTCAGAAGGCTCTGCAGAATTCTGGACCGCTTGAAGTTAGCCCTTCCAAAGGTGAATCATCGATGAGCCCGAGCCCTGGATTGACATCTTAGATAAATGTCCTTTTCTGGGCGCCCTGCTCCACTCCGGTCAAACACCAGTGCTGGCAAAGGACCACTGCTCACAGCCCCCTTCTTGTTGCACGCCTTGAAATCATAAGAAGCGAGGAGCATCACCGTCGTGACTATGATATTCAATGTAGCAAACTAGCACCAATCAGTCTGTATACAGGAATCCTTTTTCGAAGAAAACACCTTACTCGCATGGCTGCTATTCTCTGGTAAGCTTCTGTCCATTTGGATCCTGTCAAGTAATGACTTACGGCATGTATGATTTCCAGATCCCCACCCTAAAAATGCGTGCGGAAACCGTTTGCCTTCAGCTCTGTGCTGGTCATGGCGGGATGGATCCCATCGCAGGGGGTCTTGGTAAATGTTTGGATCCATGTGCGCGTCGCCGGATAAGTAAATCTAGACGATGAAGGTATTAGCCGGTGGGTTCGAACCAGGCAGCTGACCGTAGATGCATACTGCAAGACTGTTCCTTGGAATGACAGAACCGGTATTGGGAATGGGAATATCCTTGTTGCTGATGTTTTTCCGCACCATTGGCCCGGACATCGTGAACCTCAATGT
Organism: Thelonectria discophora; assembly: GCA_911649645.1. NCBI lineage: Eukaryota > Fungi > Ascomycota > Sordariomycetes > Hypocreales > Nectriaceae > Thelonectria > Thelonectria discophora. Next base: position 5,173,218 of record CAJVRK010000012.1, read on the forward strand.
TTCCTTGAGTGCTTGCCTGAGAAGTGGGAATTCTGTCTCCCAAGATTCAAGCGAAAGCCGACGGAGAATGTCAGCAATCTCCTCATTTTGTGATAGCCGGTGTCGATCGATAGCATCGTCAACTTCCCTTTGGATCTTGGACATCCAGACGGGGTTTATGCTTAAAAAACATAAGTTCCAAGCCGTGGCGATGCTTGCGTTGAACACGCCCGCCAGCATCGCGCCGATAATAGCCTAGCGGAACGAGAAGATTAGGACGGGGAAGCTACGATATGGTTTGTTGGACAACGGGGACATACTAGTGATATGACTGGGTCGCTGCATCCTTGGTCTATCATCATTTGCATCGCGTCTGTCTCTACTCGGCCGGTTTCGCGTCTGTCGGTGACAAAACCTCGTACTAACCAATGTAGCCTTGCATAACCCCAGATCTTTCTGAGTTTCGAGGGCGTCGGGAAAAGAGGAAACCAGAGCTCAAAAAGGGAGCTCTCTTCCAGGGGCTTGTAGATCTCCCTGGTCTGATCCACCAATTCGATACTCTTGGCAATGTCATGTGTCCCAATCATGCGATGCATGAGCTGGTACATAAGGCGGCCAATCGTTTCGACGGGATCAATCACACTGACGTGACCCAGCTCTTCAAGGAAGACATGACTATCAGTGATCAGGTGAGGTAAGTTTTGTTGCATATGGTCATCATGCGCGCAGCGTTTGAACACGAGCATGAGTGTGCGGACGTAGTGGTTTGTCAGGCTCTCGAACTTCAGGAAGCCGCCAAAGAGGGCAATAAACCTCAAGACCATGTTCAGTGAAGAAATTTAAATAGGAATGAACGATAAGCATACCCACTCACCGGGTCAAGTCCCCGAGACGTCATGTACGAGGACCTTGAGCTGTGGCCAGAAACGGCCACAACGTGGTTAGTACCATGCCAAAAGCTAAATTGGCCGTCCTGACTCTGTCGCTTGCCGGTTTGGAGATATTCTGCGCGGCCTTTAGAGAATGACGGATTCTGAAACCCGAAGGCTCTCATGGAGAGTATTGGCGCTCTTTTGGGAGAAGAACGGCGGCTCATGAGCGGACTCAAAGCCATCAAACCGAAGAGGACCAAGAGAACCATGAAAACATTCTCGGGTTGGGATGGCAACGCCGTGAGACTCTCAAGTATGATGGCCATCTTCAGGTGGTTGCATTTGCTAGTATGCGAGGGAACGGCAATAGGACAACGGCAGATTTTAACCAAAAGAGCACCCGAGGACAGGTCGCACCAAGTTGGCGTCTTAGATAATAGATTGAACTATTGGCCTAGAATAGAATAGGATAAGCAGGTAAGGCATGATGAGACAATATGCACGTAGGAAACCCAATTAGGCAAAATTGACATCATCACTCAAACTTGAGCCACTCCTTTGGCTCCAGTGCAGGTTGCATATTGAGTAGCAAGCAGTGATCTATCGGCTGATCGTATCAGGAGCAACTCGAAAGAGACGAGATATCGCTCAGCCTAGGTGTTGCATGATAGTAATTATTGACATATTAATCCACGGACATGGTTCTAACAGCGCATAATCTCCCGTCTCCGCTGGTACAAACTACTTAGGTATACAAATGTTCAGGTGATGCCAGATTCCCGTCCCGTGGGAACGGGAAGAAGCTCCGCTATATGTCTCGGATGCCAGCCTTGGGCTCCGCGTACACTCCACTCATTGAGTCATTTAGGGATCGATCCTAGGCACGGGAGCTTAAGTCGGAAGCCAAGACACGGGAACGATTCTCGTGTGGCGAAGACGTGTGGTCACATGCATGTAGGTATCTTCAATCTGCACACAACAGACTCCACCTCGGCATCCGGTTATTGACAGATAAAAATAATCAGTTGTAACCTATCCCGTCCCCCACATGCGGCAAGTCTCAGGTATGGCTTCGTTGTGCGTTATCGTGGCTACGTAGCATCGGCGGCATGTAATTCAACCAGCTTTGAGACATGGAACGCGATGACGTGTTACAAGATGCAGTTGATGATCTTCTTTTAAATTCGATATTGCAACTGAGATCTACATTCAGCACGGAATCATTCCGTCGTGGAGTTATGATCCAGTCCATTTCTGTGACACGTAACCATTTTCGTGCCGGTATTGGTCCATTTCCTGCAAGTACCCTGACCACATTATAGGCTATTTCGTTTTGCCCTTCGTACGTGTGCACTAGGGTCAGGGATGGCCTGAAATTCCATTTTCGTACGTCCCGTCACGCGCTTTACTGATCTTTCCCTGGGTAGAGTCCTCTTCGTCATTCAGCCTATCACCAACTTAAGTTACAAGCGGAAAAGTATAAGGGTGCCTGCTTAGATCTTGATTGATTTAGAGTCACAAGTCTCTCTCAGGTACCTCATTCTGCCACGAAGTCTCGACCAATGGAAACAAAAGTCCAAGCTGGCCTAGGGGAAAAACCTTTCGAGGGTGCCCTACCACCTCAAATGACAGACCTCAGCAGATGGAGGCTTAGGGATGACGACGGCTGTCACACCTGGCACTTTCTAGCCGATGAAAGCGCTGCCCTACACTGGCCCCAGAGTGATGCGGAGAGATCCTATCTGGGTATGCCATTGGTATGAGTTCGCACATTGAAGTTCCTTGACTGCTCTTGTTTTGAGCTGACTGACCTTTGTATCAGGATGTTTCTCCCCTACCGGGACCTGAGTCCCCCTTGGCTGCCGCTCGCAACGGCCTGACCTTTCTCGAGCGGCTGCAGTTGCCGGCTGGAGACTGGGGGTGCGAGGGCGGCGGCCCAATGATCTTCAGCGTTGGCATCGTCATTGCTTGGTTCGTGACGGAAACGCCAATCCCATTACCTGTACAAATCGAGATGAAAAAGTACATCGTCACACTTGTCGAGCCAATCGATGGGGGTTGGGGCCTCCATTCAACCGGAGAGAGCACTATCTGTGGTACCGCAATCAACTACTGTGTGCTTCGAATTCTCGGCATGGATCCCGATGACCCAGTTCTCACAAGGGCCCGAGGATTCTTACAGAAGCACGGAGGAGTCACTTCCTCTTCGCTCTGGGGCAAGTTTTGGCTGGCACTTCTGGGCGTGCTGGATTGGGATATCGTGAACCCCATTCCGCCAGAAATCTGGCTTCTGCCGGACTGGGTTCCCCTTGCTCCCTGGAGACTCTATGCAGAGATGCGGATTGTGTCTCAGCCGATGAGCTACCTGTACTCAAAGAGGTGGAGCTACCATGGAGAGCTCGTCCTCGCTCTGAGAGAAGAGCTCCTTTTGCAGTCGTTTGAGAGGGTCAACTGGGACGGTCAGCGAAATAGCGTTGCCAAGATTGACAACAAGCAACCCCGGACATGGCTTCTCAACTGCGCTAGCTGGGTGTTCATCAACATCTGGCAGCCGTACCTACGGACGAACTCCCTCAAAGAAAGAGCCGAAGCTTGGGTAAGCCAACTCATCGACATGCAAGACGCAAACACGGACTATGCTGGAATCGCAGCCACGGATGCGCCCATGAATACCATCATCTGCTATTTGAGAGATGGGCCCGACTCAGTCAGTTTCAATAGGCATCTCGACCGACTCCAGGAGTTCTTGTGGATGACATCCGATGGAATGCTCATCAACAGCACGAATGGGAGTCAATGTTGGGATACGGCACTTTTCATTCACGCAGTGTGTGACTGCGGATTGCAAAAGGAGGAGAGGTGGAGAGACATGCTTCTCAAGGCCTACCACTTCTTGGAGCGACAACAAATTCGAGAGAACTGCGTGTCACAGGACAAGTGCTATCGTCAACCTCGAAAGGGTGGTTGGGCCTTCAGCAACAAACATCAGGGATTTGTTGTCAGTGACTGTATTGCGGAGGCGTTGAAGGCCGTGATATTACTTGAGAAGACGGCCCATTTCCCCAAGATCTTTGACGACGAGCGCCTTTTCAATGCAGTCGATTCCATGATGCTCTACCAAAACAAGACTGGTGGTGTATCTGTGTTCGATGCCCGACGAGGCGGCAAATACTTGGAGCACCTGAACATTTCCGAGATCTTTGGGGGATTTCATGTGGAACATGACTACACCGAGTGCACCTCTTCGTGCGTCACTGCTTTGTCTCTCTTCAGACAGTATTGGCCACGCTATCGCAAGGATGAAATCGACTCCTTCATACGCAGGGGCGTTTCCTGGATCAAAGGAGATCAGAGACCAGATGGAAGCTGGTATGGCAGCTGGGGAGTATGCTTCACGTATGCAACAATGTTCGCGTTGGAATGTCTGGCATCTGTTGGGGAGCACTATCAAACGAGCGATTCTGCGCAGCGAGGCTGTGAGTTTCTCGTTTCAAAGCAGCGGGAAGACGGAGGTTGGTCGGAGGACTTCAAGGTATTTCGACCCCCGCTCTGTATTCAGTTATTCGACATTATCATTGACACATCTCAAGGCTTGCGAGACAAGGGAGTATCACGAAGACCCCAAAGGCACACTGGTCGTTCAAACGGCGTGGGCGCTTATCGGCCTGGTTGAGGCTCAATACCCTGACTCAAGGCCGATCGCAAAGGGGGCTCGACTGCTGATGGAACGACAACAAGAAAATGGCGAGTGGCTTGATGAAGCCATTTCAGGGTCGTTTCATAATTTTTGCACCTTCGCTTACCCCAACTACCGGTTTGCTTTCACAATTAAAGCCCTTGGGCTTATAGCAACCGGATATCCGGACCTCCAGATTTCATTCAGACGCAAGTAGGTCACTATTGTTAGACAGGGAGACCGGTTTCGTAGATGCTCATAACCGATATGCTTTTTAATCTCATCTATCATTTCATGTAAACATACAGCTCAAAGCACAAAGAGCTTTCTCACTTGACATTGCATACGAAATTTGCCCTCTACGGCCTAGAACTACTCCTGAACGAAGGTGACTTGTCCCTCCTAAGCTCATGAAACCGAAGGATTGAGGCCATTTCATAGATTGGCAGTAACTGGAGCCTCCACCACGGTTCGGTCTCTACGTCTCCAATGACATAGATTTGCGTAGCTACTGATGGCTAGCACGATATTGATCCCAGTAGCTGTAGATGCGATCTTCCTGTCCATCTGTGAAGCCGGTGAAACAATCGCTGCCAAAGATAATTAGTACAGATATACAGAGACTGGGTTAACTTGGGATATGGCTTACTCGTCTGAATAGTCCATATAGTTAGTGACAGGATCGGTTCCGGCCTGGCTGGGGCAAGTGTCGCGACCAATCTCACATCCATATGCCTCCTCAGACTCGGTTGCGGTATCAGAAACATAGTCACCGCTGCCAGTGCAGCTGTAGCCCTCGAAGGTGTGGTAAACTAAGACACTCTTGAGCATAATTCATCATGATGATTAGGTAAGATGCGATAACTTACGACCCAACCAGTGACCAATTTCATGCGTGGCGGTATGGCCCAGGTTATAGCCCGTCGAGCTTCCTCCAGGGACGGTAGTGGACAGAATGACAACGCCGTCAAGGTAGTAATTGTTGGAGCCAGTGGTCACAGTGGTGGGGAAGTAGGCATAGCCGAGGTAGGAGGTCCCCGGCATGAAGTAGACGTTGAGGTCGGCATATGTGCCCTTGCGGAGCGCCTTCTTCATTGCCAGCTCTGATCGGTCATTGGCCCAGTTGGAGTTGATGGTCCAGTCGGCGCCGGCTTGAACAAACGAAATAGAGTGAGGGGCATATGCTTTGTTGAGCACGGCAAGCTGGGAGTTCAAAGTCGCTTGGGTGAGGTAACCTCCAGAGACGGAATTGGATGTGGCAAGGACGTGCCAATATACCTTGACGGTGAACGAAGTAGTAGCTCGGGAGACAAGACTCAAAGTACGAGCTTGCGACTCCTGCTGCATAAAGGATTTTGCCACTTCGTTCTGTTCATCCGTGGGAGGAGGAGTTCCACAAGTACGCCTGCCCAGCGTGCTAGACGCTGCCAGGAGAGCCGTGATAAGGGAAAACTTGAACAACATGATACTCAGGAGTAAGGGTAGTGTTTAGGTGTATGGATAAGATTGGATGGTTTGTACTGGGAAATTTATGAAGAGGATTCCATGGCCCTTTTGTAGTCATTATTTTCCTGACGCCCTCTGCCTTACTTAGTGGCCTCAGTATCAACCTTCCAAAAGGAGATGATCCTAAACATGGGATCCGACCGTCCTAAAGGAGATTTCGGATGTTTCTAGCCAGGATAGACCGTGTAGTTTGGTAGTTTTGATATACATGGTAGCGCATTCTGAAATCAAGGCTCCTGAATAAGACGGACCTCGACGCAAAATTTCAAGTGCTCCAATCACGGAAGAACATATAGAATAGATAAGCAACGTTGAATAAAGGTCTCATTAAAGGACCCTTTGGATTCGGCTCCTAGTGAGCTAATACGACCTGCCCTATTAGTTTTCTCACATGCTAACTGTTCATCTGTTCTCCTCGGGCTCACGCCAATGAGGTCGTCGATGGGGCTGTTCAACTAAAACCAGAAGGGACTTTTTGTTCTCTCGTAGCAGGCGCCATCTTCTCAAATTGAGTAATGGCAAGACCCATTTCAGGCTTCTGTAGCACTTAGTACCGTTAATAATTAAGCATAAGGAGCTTCCCGTAAGGTTTAAATGCCTTCACCTGCCGTATCTGGCAGTCAGTTGCCGTGCACGCATCCTCACGTTGCCGAATCGACCCATGTCTCGGCTCACGCTCCTAGTTCACTTGCAGATCACTTGCTACTTTCCAATTCAAGCATAGCATATGACTGATGCTACCTTTTAACCCCATGCCGAAAACCGTAATCGCGATCTAAGAAAAAGGTTACAGAGTCTTGGACAGTTCTTATCACCCACCTTATTTTAGCGATGTCGAAACTACTTACGCGCCACTGTAATTCACTGCATACATCATTCACAACCAATTGAGCTCTTGATTTTATAGTCACCGCTGCCACTTTTCGGGCCCTTCCCTTCTCGTCAAGTTATTAATGGAATATGACTGCCCTGGAAATCGTTGAGTCATCAGTTCATTTCAACCTAGACCCATAGTTCGCGGGTTCTTGCTCCCGAGTTTCTCGGCAATGGCATCCGGAACAGTATCCCATTCGGGCCGTACCGAACCTATCACCCCCAGCTCCTTCTTCGCACTAGGCCTCATAGCCTGACCTATCGCTCTATTTCCTTGAACCCCCGAGGCCTCTTCATCCCACCCTTACACCCGTTGAGATCATGATAGCTACTTGCAGCCATTTGTCCGACCAGTTTGCGGGCAGTAGATGATGGAGTGAAACCGAGTTAACAGGTGTTTCAACCTTGACCTCCAACATACTCCAGAGATAAGCGTGAAGCTGCTGCCGGTCCGTATCATTCCGGAAGGATACCCTGGTAATAGCAAGAGCAAAAGGTCTTGCATATCACACGGCTTCGATAGGTTCATAAATCGGATCGTCAAGGGTGCTATAACTATCTGCGAGGTTCTTCGATTTTCTCCTTGTCCTATCTATTTTAGCGAATGGCACAAGTACGCAGGAGCATCGTAGTAATCATCAGTATTTTTCGTATGCAGCCATCAAACGGGGGCACTACGTAGAGCAACCCTAACTAGAACTTTCTGAAGAACGTCCTCGGCGATCGTCCAGGTCTACCATTCCAGTTTTGACTTGTTCACACCACAGCCACACACACACAGTACTTGATCTATGGTCTATCTGCATACTTCCGTTTAGGTCGAGTATGGATACATGCTTGCCCTCGTCCCTGCAACCTTAGAATGAGCTTCGTGCTCAACCTACCCTAGAGTTACTCCAGCTTCCCCATCTTCATGTTCTCAAGCTAGAGAATGACGTGCCCCGCCTTGCGGTTTTGTTTCGATGTTTTCATGTAACTAGAACATCAAGCTCGGTTCGGAGAAGCCCTGCCAGTGAAACAGGTGGTGTCACTCTGCTGCGATATTCTCGATGCAGAGAACCACTCTTTCAAGATGCTTGATTCACTCACGAACTAAAGCCGTGATTGACGTGTCAACGGTGCCCCTCTCATGCGACCAATCAGTCTGCAATACGTAGCGCCATGTCTCAAGTCACTCCAAGCTGACGTCAGGTTGTCCCGAGGCGGGGTATAACAACACACCGCCCAACTCGGATCAGCTTCTCCCAAAGCTCTCACGACCGGAGGATCTGCCGGTAACAATAAAGTTATCCAACCCCCTTGCCTTGATAAGCTAGGCACAAGAATCTCTTGCCGAACTCGACGCCTCCTTACATAATCGCAACCATGTCCTCCCACGGCCTTCCCGAGGTCCTGATGAAGAAGGTGGACGAATATGTCGACTCCCTCGCTCCCGAAATTCAGCCCCGCATCACCTCGGAGCTTGAGGTGTTTCAGCAAAAGACCATCGACAGTTTGGAGACGCAGGTCGTCGACGCCTTTCGGTCGCTTTTCAACACCGATGGCGGCCACTCTTCCGGTGCCTCGAGGGGCCTCAACGACTCGGCTCCGGATTCCTACGGCGGCCAATCTCTGCCTTTTGCCGACGAGATTGCCCAGCTGACTCGCAGCTTCAGCAAGCTAAGCGACGAGGCGACTGACGATCTGCGAGACATTTTCGACCTCACCGAAGGACGTGGCAATTCAGGCGCGCCTCAGTCCCGCGGAATCAGCGACTTCAACTCCTCTCAAGGAACTCGGGGCTTCCTCTCGGCAGCCATCAACGTCGTTCAAGATCATCTCGACGACAACAACCGGTCGGGAGGCCAGAAGTTTGAGCTTGACGGTCTGCTTGGCGTCATCAGCAACACGGTCAGGGACACCGCACGCAACCCGGAGGAGAAGGCACGCTTGATCAGTCCCGAGATCAAGGAGAAAGTCGGTCTGAAGCTGCGAGAGCAGCACGCACCCATCGCGGAGCAGTTCACTCGCATCGCGCTCGACCATATCAAGCGCTGGCTTCGCGGCAATACGAGCACGCGGGATCTTGGCGACGGCGCCAAACTCGAGATTGAAGATCAGGTCAAGGACCTGGTGAAGGGACTGGGAGGTTTGTTTGGAGGCAAGAGGCACTCCCACGAGTCCCATGAGGGATCGTCTCGAGGGTTTGGTCATGGTGATCGGGATCGCGACGGCGAAGAAGGTCACGGAGGAGAAAGCAAAGGCGGTTTCTCCAAGATTATCAGCGACAAGCTGAGCACAGGGCTTGCCAAAGTCCACAGGGCCGTCCGGCTCGAGTTTCGCAAGATCTTGGGCGCCATCGAGAAGAAACTGTTCGAGCTGCTGCCCGACCAATTCCAGCGTCCCCTTGAGAAGATCCTTGGCGGCAACCCCTTCGACTCGCAGCTTGATCGCGATGCCGGCGGCCAGACGGACCGCGGGTTTGGAGACGACATCAAGACCAAGCTCGTCAAGAAGATCCGCGGTCTGGTTCGAAAGGTGCAGGAGACTCTCCGAGAGAGCATCCTGGGCGTTGTCAACGGTGGCCACCGCAAGTTCGAGCTTGAGAGCTGGGTCTTTGTGCAAAAGATGGTGGAACAAAAGGTGCAAAAGTATTTGCCCAAGGTGAAGATCTCTGTTCCCGATGACATCGGTAACGAGGGTGTCAGCGTGGGAACGCCTGCGCCCAGCGCTCAGCTGGGTGGACATCAGTCTTCTCATTCTTCACAGGGAAGCTATCCCCCTCCCCCTTCTCACGATCAGCAAGGTGGGCAAGAGCCTACCTACAACCCCTCACAGGGATCCTTTCCACCGCCTCCGTCTCACGAGCAAAATGGCGGACAGTTGCCTACATACAACCCTTCCCAGGGGTCGTTCCCGCCCCCTCCTCCTCATGAGCAGCACAGTGGACAGGTGTCTTCATACACCCCTTCGCACGGATCCTTTCCACCACCCCCTTCCCACGAGGACAGTGGACAGGTACCGACTTACAATCCCTCTCAGGGATCCTTCCCGCCCCCTCCTTCTCACGAGCAGCATAGCGGGCAGGTGCCTACATATAACCCTTCACAAGGATCCTTCCTACCCCCCCCTACTCATGAGCAACATGACAGCCAGGTCACTGGATATTCCGCCCCATCGCAATACCAAGATTACCGACCTGATCAGCATCAGCAACAAGGGGAATATCGCCCCCAGCAGCACCAGTCTAACCAGGAATACCAATCTGGCCAGGGTCGGCCCTCTCAGCAGTATCAGTCTCAGCAGTATCACTCGAGCGAAGGTCAAGGGCAGAGCCAAGACTACACACAGAACCAATACCAGGGCCAGAATCAGAATCCGCAATACTGATTGGAGCTTGATTGATCTGCACCTCTAGAGGATGTGGCTGGCTCTAAGCGGAACTGGGTATCCTGGGTAGCAAGCAACTGTCGGGATGCGGAGAAAGATATGACATAGGTGGACATATCCTCAATTAGAGTGCAATATTTCGTGAAAAAATCTGCCAGATAATTGACGAGGGAACAAGTAGTTGTGAGACTGAGGTGTTGTATTCATGATTGAGTTCGTCTCTGTCTGCTGCTTCTGTTTTGTTGCCCCTTCTATCCGTCTGATCAAATGGTCTATAGACACAAATTATTATTCGACTTCCTCCTTCCTCTGAGCACTTCGGATATCCGGCCGCTTTCGTCGAGTTCTTCGGGTAGTCGGCATGATTGGTAACAAAGGAAGTTGGTCATGCCTCCTGATCATGTCTCTTTCTGTCGGTCCGGGCTCTAGTCATTGGCCTTAGGGACAAAGAAATCTCGACATCTTCTAATTTCCGTGTAGGTGACTTCTTGGCATGGATTGCGCCTTTGTCCGTGACTTCGTATTTGTGCATGTGCCTCTGACATGTCTGACAAAATCCTTTTGCATTGTGAGTATCGTCCTTATCAGACCTCAAAGCCTCCGATGCAACCTGTGCAATGATGAGCGCAGCATGGAGCAGCTCAGCAGACAGAGCATTTGGACGACGTTGTCACAAGCACAAGGTCCTTTCATTCAACATTAAAAGGTAGATACTTAATATCTATTCACACCAACGGTGCCTGTTCAACGTCTTTTCGCTGCAAGATCTCGAATCAACTCCTGAAACCAATTCGGGAAGCCATGGATCGCCGTCAGCCAAGTGCCAGACGAGGGAAGAATAACCTGTCCACCACAGCAACTAAAAATTTGATCCAAAACCTTCTTGGCTACATCTTCAGGTTGCATCATGGCTTTTCGGGCCTCTTTGGACCTGGATGCTCGCTTCGTCGTCATCATGGTTTCCACCCACATGGGATGGACGATGGTGCTCATGACTCCAGGTGCCTTGTAGACATGCTTGATCTCACTTGATAAACCAAGATGGAAAGCAAGAAGCCCTGCTTTTGTTGCTGAGTAGTCCACGGATTTTGGTAGCGGTACGTATGATGACATGCTGGTGACTGTAACGAGGTGGCCCTTGTTCTTCGAGATCATGGTAGGCAAGAACTCGTTGGTTGTCAACCAGTGAGAAATGATGTTGACGCTGAAAATCCGTTGCAATTGCTCCGCCGTCGTTTCGAGAACAGTGTGCTCGTGGGCGATGCCAGCATTATTAACGAGGATTGATGGATGGCCTAGAGTTTCCCGGATCTCCTCGGCTGCCTGTGAAAGTGAAGGTAGAGAGGTGATGTCGCATTTCCAGTATGACACCTTGTCTGATCCCGCAAGATCCTCTGGTAGGTCCGCCATGTCGAGAATGGCCACCTTTGTACCCTTTTCGATGAGCCCAACCACGATGGCCTTTCCAATTCCATTGCAGCCCCCAGTAACAACAGCGACCTCGCTGCTCCATTCCCAGTCCTTTTGAGCTGGGAGACGCCAATTGTTCAGAGCCACGACATTGAAGAAGCGACTCAGCCCTCGCGCTAGTGCAACGGCGGGCACGAGCAGGAGGATGTTCTTTAGCGTGGGGGCATCGACGCGGTTGTGAACCCATTCCAAGTCGGCCAAGCGGTGTAGGAAATTGGCAGGGTCGTATGATATGAAGGCGAGGGCAGAGAGGAGGCCCGATGACCGAAGGAGGATCCGATTCATAGTGCTGATGCTGAGTGCCCGAGCGTACTTGAAACGAATAATTTGGCCAAGGATTTCAGGTTTCCGAGTCGTTCCTCTATATACAGGAACTTGACTTCAGCTTTATGGGGTTGCCTCGGCGGAATCTCTCGTCGTGGTCAAGGACGAACACGTACCTGTTTGCAAATTCTCCCCAAGCATACGTAACCAAGGTCTCGGGCCTCGGCGAACGACTGAATGGTCAAATTGGAAACCAGACCGTGACCCCCGAGCCCCGTTGTGTCAATTTCAGGTCGGGGATTTGTGGATTTGACCTCTACCGTCGGGCGATATTCCTATTTGGTGTGGCTATTATTTCTTGGTGCCGGTGGTCCCCCAAGCTTCGCGCTATTTGCACCCGAGACGACTTAATGCGCCGGTCAATCTTAATAAAGTTGCCGTCAATCAGCTAGTGAATCGGATTCACACTTGTTTTCACTGTGCTCAGAGCCTGCGGCACTTCGGCTGGTCGTGCATAAACAGTCTTGTCCCAGAACTGACATGGCCGAGCTCGGCTATCTCGGTCTCTATAGCAAGCTATCAAAGAAAGTTATATCCGCGTTTTGGAGTGTTCCTTCGAGTGAGCTCAGCCACTGATCGGCTATGAAAACTTGATCTTCGGCCTGGACATCATGACGGGTATCGTGCTGGACGCTGGACGTGAGTTGTTGTGCCGATGGTGAGTCCGCCCGGGCTGGCATATTTAGAATAACTTGGCTTTCGGTCGCGTTTGTCGATGCCGGCAGTTGCTCTTGATTGATTTCACACCGGCAGTTCGAAGCCAGGAAAAGGTTAGGAAACGTGGTATTCTCCCCGGTTGGCGCAAGAGTCATTGACTCACATCGACGAGACACCCGTTCGATCCTGATGGACCGGATGTGCGGAAGTCTGATGCTCAGCACCGCACCATCGTCACCGAGCTTAACGCTGTAACCGGGTTCCTCGCCAGTCCTGAGCTCGGGGAATGAAGTCACTAGATAGTGCCCTCCAGCAGATGCATCCTCCTCGATGGCCAGCAGATGTTGGAGTAGGCTGGCTACCGTGATGGCGATATCATCTCCGCTCAGTCGTTCCATCTTTTGTACGCTTTTCAGCGTGTGTTCCAATAGACCTCGGTCACTCAGACGCTGATGGGACAGAAAGTGGAAGCCAGTCTCGTCGTTCCCACAGCGGCGACGATCGCGGATGTGTGCGAGACCCAAGGCTGTACTCGCTACGAAAGCCAGCAGATCGACACCTCGGCAGTAACATCCGCCGGAATGCGATGTACGGAAGCTCAGAAACCTGGTGAGGATTTCACGGCTGGCCGTAATGGCCGTCATCCGATTATACTCAGAACCGGGATCCAGATCTGGGCGGAGTAGATAGGGTAGATGTAGGTGAAGCAGCAGATGGTAATGCATGAAGTGACCATGGAACCGTAGTGTTTCGCGTACCGTGTCAGTTTGTTCCTCGCAAGACGATAAAGTGGGAGTTACCCACCACTGCGCCGGCAACGAAGATGAAGCGTCGTCAAGAAGCTTGTCGATTTCTCTCGTCATATTTGGGTCAAAGAAGTCGGCCGGACTGCGTCGCAAAAGGCGCCCTGCCGCAACACAATTCAGACGATGCATGCGCTCCGATGCATCACAAGACTCCAGAGACTCTCTGCGCGCGAAGTCATCATCGAGCGACATCTGAGGTAGACCCAGCATCATGGAAAGGTAGCGGTCTAGTTGGACTAGGCGAAACCAAACATGGTCAGGTTTGCATGTTGCACCGAGTAAAGAAATCGGTTGAACGTTTCGGTGCAGGCCAAGCATCTGAGCTATTGTCACGGCGCGACGAGAAGCCAACCATGACAACCGGAGTCTGCCAGAGTAGCTCTGATACAGAGTCTCTAGCATGACGCACTCGACCCCTTCTATTGATGCGATCAGCTCATCATTGCTGGTCACGAGATTGTGCGTCTTATCGATGATACGAGTCATGATTTCTCGACGCTCAGTGCTGAGGTTTTGGAGAAGTTCAACAGATGACGACGGCAGTCCTTGAAGATATGTGCCCAAAATCAGCAGTTTCTGTGCAATGAGAACCGGGTGAGAATCTGGAGGCGGCAACTGCAGAAGCGTTTGTGGTGACGAGAGTATCAAGCCACTCGAGCCGTCAATCGGATTACACACTCCACGAACAACTGAGCATGTATCAATCGGAGCGCTCAAAATGATATCGAGGTCTTTCTGAGAGGGCCACACTGCAAGAAGTTCTTTGCGTATGCAATCATACTTGTCTGACGAATGCGTAGATTGATTGAGAAAATTTGGTGATGATGTAGATTGTTGCGTTCTTCCTGGGTTGGGAAGCGGACATCTATCCCATTCATCCGGGCTCTAGATGGATAATTAAATGGTATTAGCTTTGCATGGCCACGTAAAATATGAGATTGGAAAAAGTACCGTGTTGCCATGATGCGAGGAACTTGGAAGAGAAGACTGGTAGGCTCCCAGAGCGGTAGCCGATAGTACGCCCGACGTAACGGCTTGAGTTGTTGCGGGCTGCCGAGGAATTCGTGAATCGCCAGGATGTGGGGAGAGTGATGCAGGTCTGCGTAGGGGAGGTTCATTATTGTTGGCCGCTCGAAGAAGTCTATCAACGACGGCTTCGACCTTTCCTAGCCTATCGACGAGGTGGCGGTTACTTCCAGTTGGCGCTGGTTGATCAGGCAGGTCTTGGGAAATGCATGGCGTGCCTCGCCGTTTGCAGCCGTCGCAGACGCTATTCGCGGTCCCAGCGTCGGCAAAGGTGCATCGTGCCTTGCGCCGCTTGCATTCCCAGCAACTCGTCGTGCCGTGGCGGAGTTTTCGGCGTTTCGTAGCCGGAGAAAGGGACGAATCGCTTTGGTCGGTTGAGACTCCTGGCTGCATGGCAAGAGCATCAAGTGTTGCGAAATGTTTGTGAGTTGGGCCGGGATTAGGACAAGAGATGGTGAGCGAGGTCATTCCACCGCCGATGCGGCGGAGGAATTACTAATGCACCCCCTGAACCCATCCGAATTATCGGCGGGAGGCAGGGGGACTTTGACCCCGCCCACAGCGTGTTCCCTTCCATCATCTCCATTTGTGTAAGGTATCCGGCGGTATCCGGCGTCACTGCAGTGGCTCGGTGGGAGACTGTATCGCCTTGACCCTAATCAACGTCTTATTACTGAGCGTCTAAGAACGGCAAGATATCCTTGTTAAACCATATGTGTGGAGTTAGCTTAACTACTAGAATATTGAGTCTTGTGTTTCAAATGTGAACTTGCACCCCGAGTTCCCATGAGACCCCGGGGCGGTCCGTCCCACCGGCGGAAGCCCACCGAAATACCGGTCAATACACATCCATTCGATTCCTGACGCAATATTCTCTCGAGACCTATAAAGAATAGTCCATAAGCCTGTCATCAATTTCAGAGCTCAATGTTCACTTTATCCAATTTTCCATCTTCTCACAGGCAACATCCGGCAATCCAAGCAGCAATATGGTTAGGATCGCACTCGCAGGCGGATCCGGGCGTAAGTCGTCGCGATAAATCGAACACATGTTCTCGGCTTCAACTACTGACTTACCCGTGCAGATGTCGGCCAAGAAATTCTCCATGCCCTGCTTGATTCCAAAACCCATGACATCCGCATTCTATCACGACGGGTTCGTCCTTCCAATGCGTCATTCAACAGAAACCTGCTCATCAAAATGTTAGGGTGTCCCAGAACTCGGAACCCCTCCTGGTGTGAAATGGCTGAAGGTGTCGTATGATGACATTCCACAGCTAGCCAACGCTCTTGAAGGCGTCGAGACTGTGCTTTCTTTCATCACTGAAATGGACAGTGAAAAGTCTTTAAAGCAGAGAAATCTCATTGACGCCGCCGTCCAAGCCAAAGTCAAGCGGTTTGCTCCAAGCGAGTGGTCCACGTGAGTCGTTACAACCTCCTAGTATCCTAGCTTACGCGGATGGATTAATTCCTCAATACTCTCTCCCATTGTACTCACTCCTTTAGGGCTCGTTTTGACAACGTGGGTTGGTATTCGTACAAGCAGAACACACGCGAATACCTCGCCGAGCTGAACAAGGACAAGAAGGTTTGCATCCGTAGAAATCACGCTAATCCCACATTTACTTACTTGTTGCAGGTGCTTGAATACTCCCTATTCCACCCGGGCCTCTTCACCAATTATTTCACCTATCCGTTCAAATCCTCCAAGTACTTTACCCTCTTTGAGTTGTCAATCAACTTTCATCAACGCCGAGCGCTTATCCGTGAAGGGGGTGAGGGAGATATCATTACCCTCACAACGATCCAGGATCTTGCTAGAGTAGTAGCTCTTGCTGTCGACTATCAAGGGGAATGGCCTGTATCTGGTGGTATGAGAGGAGCGGATATTTCTATCGCCGAGCTAATTGCACTTGGCGAGAAGATTCGTAAGTGTGCTAAACAGCTTGAATACCCTAGAGCATCACTTCAAATGGCAGTTTGAGCTGACCTATTGGATCAAGGGGGAAATTTTGATGTGGAAAGCCTCAAGTTTGAAGATCTCAATGCCGGAGTAGTAAACTCATCGTGGCTGCCTAAGTTCGCCCATCCAAATGTGCCAGCTGAGGAGGAGGATGCTTTCGCGGCACCCTTGCTGCGTGGCTTTCTGATGAGCATTTCGTCTGGTGCTTGGAAGGTTACAGATGATGCCTGGAACAAGATACTCCCGTGTTATAAGTTCGCCCAACCTGAAGATTTTTTGACTGCTGCTTGGGCTGAGATTGAGGCTGATTCCTCGAAGACCGCCATGTGAGCTCAAAGACGGCGCTACATCAGCACAAGTGGTGGAGGGCAATTCTACATCAGATGGCAAGATAGCAAGACATGATTGCTTGAAAATCTCACTCGCTGGTATTAGAGTTGAACAAACTTAGTGAAGACTTCTGAGGGCCATGCACGTGCAGAATTAGATGAACGAATCTCGATTGAGGGCGACCTATTTATTTACTGTGCTCTGTTCAATCCTGGCGGGGGGAAACTACCAAGCATTCCGGCCCTCATTCAGAGAACAGATCCTGCTTGCTTCGCACCAGGGAACTGTTGGCTAATAGCATCTCGAAACGTGTTTCCACCGACAGTAAGGTCCTTGAAGGCGGGGCAGTCGAGGTTGAGAATGCTCACCCCGATAGCGTCTGTGATCAGTCGAAGAGGCTTCTCAATAAGAGTAAAGATAGTCGACAGGAAGTTGGGTGAGACAGTCTTGACCACCTCGAACGTAAAACAGAGTAGATTGTTGCCTTCTAGAAGTTTCTCGGCATTTAACACTCCGCTGGTCAGGTTGCCTAGATCCACGCCAGCGTAACTGTCGACCTTGCCGACGTTACCTCCGATGCTAATATACGTCAGTATTCTGCATTCATCGTGATATCACTGTTTCGACTTGAAGAACGCACCTTCCAAGCTCCGGGTACTTAGAAACCAAGGCAACCACGTCCAAGTTGAGCTGCACCAAGCCGTAGTCGATGGGGATTCGGTACCAATTATCTGGGATTCTCTCCCAGCCTCGTTTGTATGTTAACTTGTCCCCCGACCCCTGAACAGCAAAGAAACTCTTGAGGGTTTTCTTGTCTATGTGTGCGGTCAGTTTCGGGTTCTCCTTCCCTCGGCTCGGATTTCACCCACTGAGAGTTCCCCCCGGATTTTCGACGGAATAATTGGCGAACATGCGACACGCAAAAAGGTAACCTGCATTGCGAGCAATCATCCCCGTGAACGGTCCGTAGTAAAAGTTTGGGTTGCTTGATAAGGACTCGTGAAAGCGAATGGCAGCCCGGTCAGTGAAGAGGTCGAAGTTGTAATCACCGTCCTCAGTCGACATGTCGTAGAAGGATCGAAACTGTTCCAGTACCATTGTGGATGCATCTCCCATGACATAGAGGTCACCACGGGTGTTTGATGAGTCCCCTTCGATGATATTGTGGGAGCCATTCAGTCCTCTGGGGGTTCCCAGTAAACCAAACACGTTTCCTAGAATGTTTTGAGCGCCACTGGCAGGACCACCAATAGAGAAACCCGGGTTCAAGGAAAGCGGATTTCCAACAAAGACGGTTCCCATGACAGAAAGGATCGTAGCAAGATCCAAGCCCATCCCGAAAACTTGGTTGATGGCCCCAGCCACCTCTGTCAGACTGGTCACTCCCGTTCGGCTGATGTAACCGTGGTTCGCTAAAGCGTTCAAACCAGGACAAGGTCCTCGCTGAGCGCCATTATCGAAGTCCGGTGGGATAAACTGGTGCTCGCCGGTGACCTCGATAGCAGTTGTAGACGGGTTGGAGAGACGTTTCTCCCGTGCTCTGTAATGGATGTTGTCTAAATCTTGGGAGGCCAAGGAGCCGAGACCCGCCGCAACGTGACTAGGATAACCAGGAAATCCATCAACGCCACTGTTGAAGGAGGAAAATAAAGCAATTAAGAAAGAACATTTCATGGTGCTCAGCGTCGAGAAGTGAGTGCGATTAATGAATTGTTGCAGAGGCGAAGGAAACGTCTAGGCAGCGTGACCGAACTGGCAACCACTGTGCTTTCAAGTGCAGTCTGACAAATAGGAGAACTTCTCTTGGTCATCTTTTTCATGGTAAATCTGGTCAACAGGACTCTGCATCCGGAATTGAGATTAATTAGGATCGGCCCTGGATAAACGGCGAGAGCGGGCTGGGTCAATGTCTGGGGGAATCTCAATCCAGGGTGCCTCACTCCCATCATAACTAAGTGCCGGACTTCCCTTCAACTCCTCTAATGCTTCTTAAGGCTAGATCCGTCAATTATACTCAGCTCCAGCGCAGATCGCGTACTGATTCCTCTCTGGGGACGTGATGCAGGGGTATTCTGCCTAGCTTGACTGACAAGTCTAATGTCCTTGGTGGGCCAGAGGAAGGCTAACGGGTTCGAAACTCTCACCGAGTCCGTGCAAACGAGCGGCCCAGTCATGAGTCAAACGATGGCCTAGATTTCCCAGAAAGGGACCGATCAGCGATGTGCAAGTTACCCGACGGGTTTAGCTTTCACCGTTGTGACCTTGAAGGTTGCCCGGACACTTACAACCGTAGCGAGGGGTTCTTCGGTCGTAAAAGATCCGAACCCTTTCCAAGTCAATCTTCTAGACCAAATTCGTCTCATGCATGGTGGAGATCTTTTCTGTTCCAGATAACTAGCACAATGGAGGGTGTCTGTCATGTTCCATGTTAAAATTGCCCATTCATCCCAAGTTTCCACTTGCCACCTCAGAATCTTGTCCGTCCCCTGTTAAAATTATTGTGATTTTCCCTTCTATTTCCACCGACCTTAGATCCTCAAACCCTCTTCACTTTCCATTCATCAACAGTTCAACATGAGGCTTTCTGAATTGAATAGACGATGTATCGTGGAGCCCACGGGATGCGTTCCGCCTCTCGCCAAAGTTTCTTACTACATAGTATGAAACAGCTAGCATGCTCCATTTGAACAATGCGCATCTTCATGCTAGTTTGGGATAGCAAGACGTTACATGGGCCTTTCATAGCCTTGTGGACCGAATGGGGCTTCTGAAGTCATAGTAGATTCAGGTAGCCGACGAGCGCGCCCGTTTAATACTCCGGGAACAGTTGACACGCTTATCTTCAATGACAAAAGAAGCTCATGCATGCACTCAACCCCTTCGCTCTTTCTCGAGCCGAAGTCTGGCGTTGCTGCGTTGACAAAGTTGAAGTTTACCCGCCATCCTAGGATCCGACAGTCACACTTTTCCAAATGTACTTCACTCCCTCCTCCCGGCTGTCGAAAACCCAGCAGCTGGCGAACCATGAAGCTTTCCATTCTATTTGCCTTCGCTCTGGCTGCACTCCAGTTCGGCGCCCGAGCTGCTACCACGGACACTCTCCCATCCTGCGGCGTAGGTTTCTTCTTGCGGGCGAGACTCGGCGGTTTGCTTCCGGGACTCAGCTTACATCATCCAGTTGGAATGTATTGAAGAGGAGACGCTGAAGTCGTCTTGTTCTCTCACGAATACCACTTGCATCTGCACCAATGTGGAATTGAACGAGAAGATTTCGTTGTGTGTGCACACGAATTGCACCGTCCGCCAGTCACTTGGTACACGATCGTGCCTGAACAATACTCAATCTCACTGATGCTGACATTCCGATCAAGCTGTACAGAGATATTCCAAGCATACCTGCGGGGCGCCCTCAAGAGACCGAACGGGTTTGGTATGGATTGTAGGTGTTGTGTTTCTGGTCCTTGGACTTCTGGGCTTTGGTCTTCGGGTCGTCGCTAGACTTTGTATGGGCAACCAGAATTGGGGAGCCGAAGACTGGGTCATGCTCGCCGCCGTTGTAAGTCAGCCTCCGAAGCAGAGGTTGAACACCTTTCTCACTGCCATCGCTCGATTGTTAGGGCATGATGGTTGCGCTCAACGCGCTCTCTATTCCAAGTAAGTCGATTCCAGCGGTTTATTCGCATGCGCCTATTCACCTATGTTGTATAGTATCCCGAGTCGCCCTGGGAAAGGATATCTGGAATGTCCATCCTGACGATATCAACATGTTTCTTTACGTGAGTTGCCATCGACCACCGAAGCCTCTCAAAACTAAACAAGCTGTCAGATATTCTTCTGGGATGAGTTGCTTTACCTAGGTGCTCTTCCACTGACCAAGATCTCGATTTTGCTGTTTTATCTGAAGATCTTCCCCCATTGCAACACCAGAGTCGCTTGTTGGATTCTTATCGCTCTCAACGCAGCCTATTTCATTGTTTTTGAGCTTGTGTCAATTTTCCAGTGCAAGCCGATCGAAGGTGCTTGGAGGGCTTGGGACAAAGAGTTTCCAGCAAAATGCAACAACATCAACATGCAAGGCTGGATGGCAGCTGCTCTGAACATTCTTCTCGATTTGGGCACACTTATTGTCCCGCTTCCCGATGTCTATAGGCTGTCGTTATCTCTGAGAAAGAAGATTCAGATTACGCTCATGTTCAGCATTGGATTCTTGTACGTCGATGACCCTCTACGCGTCTTACTGATCAAGCTATTGATGTATCCCTAGTGTCACTATTGTCAGTATTATTCGTTTGCAGTCATTGGCAAGCTACGCCACCACAAGCAACGTGACTCGTGAGTAGCGTTTTAATCGTATCTATGACAGAGCCTATTATTCATTAACCACGTCTCACAGAGGATTACGTCGAGGTTGGATACTGGAGTACCATTGAAGTACCAGTTGGAATCATTTGTGCCTGCATGCCAGCGATACGAACCCTTTTCAGCAAGATTTTTCCGAAAGTGTTTGGCAGCACGAACCGGGCCAAGTCAAGTTATGCCAACATTTCGAGCCAGTCGAAGCAAGGAGCAAAAGCGGGCAACTCGTCCATAGTCTCCTCCAAACCAACTGCGCCAGCTGATACGGACACTGTCATTGTGTCCAGGGTCCATTACGACTCTTCATGTGTCGAACTCACAAACATGACGTATGACGATCACGAAGGGCGGCGGTCATTGGAGAAGAAACCCGTCACTCCGCGAGAGCCGGTGTGACGTAAATGCATGATTAATTTATCATTGGGGTTTAATTTTATTTGTGATGGCATTGCGGGTAAAAATCTCGGGTGTCATCTCCTAAAAGCGTCTAGCATTCTGTTTAGAAATACATTCGAGTTCCATAGCACACAATGCTTCTCTGTCGGCCTCTTTGCAGTTTTCTCCGCCTCAACTTGGTCGGGACGCACTGGTAGGGACCCAATGCAACGCTGAAGTTTTACCTCCCTAGTTGTATCTTTGACTTGTTCCAATAAAGTCAAAATCAGCCGGGGTAACGATCCTGGCTTGGGATTTGAAACGAAGCCTGGCCCTTCCCCGCCCTATCAAACTCCAGGCTTGTGTTTGTTACGACGTAGGCTGGGCGAATTATGGGACAACGTCACAGCAACGGACGACCGTTGACACTTTGCTAGCCCAAAAACCACCTAGTTATCTCAGCCGTGTCAATCTTTTTCCGTCGACGGCCGAATCTTTGACTGAAATTCTGAATAAACTTTTTCGTTGTTCTGCTATGTAAGTTATGATGTCGCATTCATGAACAGGCTGAATTTTACCTGACCAGGTAAACGAAATGCCGGATAGCTTATCACCACTTGCTGCTTCGTCATTGACAATATCCGTAGGCACCGTCAAGAGGTGTGTGCCAACGAATACGACGTGGCATAGCTCAACAATCAGCGACTCCCCAGGTGATCGCCCTACCAATGATCGACCCTTAGCCGTAAAAGTTATACCTCTGTTGCGTCGGACCTGGGGTCACGTATCGAAGGCTGAGAAAAGTGCGCTTCAACTGGGACAACTTCGGATATCCCTTTCATGAGAGCCTTAGAGGAGACCGCCGGTCTCAACTCGGCTTACCGGTCCCCGTCCCGCACCTACCGCAATTTACTGAGCGGATTTTAGTTGCCCACCTGATGCAGGGGAAACGAAACTGCCGATAATGCTTCGCGCCAAAACATGGGTCTACCTACCGATGTCAGCAAATGTCGTTCGCTGTGGGGAACCAAGAGGATGCAACATTCCAGATTCATGATTCATCTAATGGCAAAACGGCAAGGCACTACGACCAGGACATGAACGAGGCTAAATGTAACCCATCATGGCGTAGGCACCTGTACAGAGGTGAGCCCAGACAGCACACCTTACGCCTATGTTCCCTCCTCAAGGCAAACACTGTCTCGCCGAGCCAGCGGGTTATTTACACTCTTCTCTCAACTCGCAACAAGCTTTGAGTCACTGTCTCTCTCTAGCCACCTTGGGCCGCATTCGACAGGTGTCATTCGAGACGCAAGATGCGACTTCCTCTCTTCCTCGCTTCGGTGATGGCTTCCTCAGCGTTGGCTATGTACGTACCCGAAGAATTGAGACTGGAACGATGCTGACCCTTTGGTAGTGTCGTCCCTTGGAAACAAACACCGAAAGAACCTTCTCATAACCCGTTCATTGGCAAACGCGATGGCAATAACACATTGACGGAGTACGACTACGTTGTGGTTGGCTCTGGCCCAGGAGGAGGCCCGGTCGCGGCAAATCTTGCGATTGCCGGCTTCAAAGTATTGTTGATTGATGCTGGTGGTGACTCTGGCGACAGTTGGAAGGAGAAGGTCCCGGCATTGCATCTCATGTCGACCGAATTCGAAGACACCAGATGGAACTACTTCGTCAATCACTACCCTGATCCAGAGCAACAGAAAAGAGATTCCAAGATGACTTATGAGCTACCAGATGGAAGCTTCTATGTTGGTCCGGAGCCTCCAGCCAAGGCAAAGCCTCTTGGTATCTGGTACCCTCGTACCGGAACGTTGGGTGGCTGCTCGCGCCACAATGCGCTCATCTCCATCAATGCTCACGATAGCGACTGGAGTAACATTGCTTCCTTGACCGGTGATCAGTCGTGGAGTCCAGACAGTATGCGGTCCTATTTCAAGAAATTGGAGAAGAACTTGTATTTGCCGAGCAGTATCGTCGGCCACGGCTTCAATGGCTGGCTTGGGCTCTCTCTCACCTCTCTCTCCCTGGTCGTCGAAGATCAAAAACTCCTTTCCATGATTATCTCCGCTGCTTCAGCGATGGGAAAGAGTCTTGTTGGACTTCTCCTGAACACTGTGGTCGGTCTTAGGCAGGTTTTGTTGCGAGACATCAACGCCCCAGGCCAAACAAGCAAAACAGGGCTGTACCAGGTCCCTCTCGCGATGACCAACTCCGTCCGCGGAGGTCCTCGAGATTTGATTTTGGATACCGCCTGTGCGGTTAACGCAGACGGAAGCCGAAAATATCATCTCGACATCAAGCTGAACACCCTGGTTGGTCCTTTTCCTTTTTTATGACTGTCACTTTACTAAACGGGCTGCCTAAGGTCACAAAGATTCGGTTTGACGAGAGCGGCTCGAAACCGCGTGCGGTCGGTGTCGACTTTCTGGAAGGATCTAGCCTATACCGAGCTGATCCACGCTCTAAATCGACCACAGCCAGCGGATCTGACGGTGTCGATGCGAAACGTGAAGTCATCGTTTCTGCCGGCGCCTTTAACACTCCTCAACTCCTCAAGCTCAGCGGCGTCGGGCCCAAGGATGAGCTTCGCTCCTTCGACATTCCCGTCGTTGTAGACCTCCCGGGTGTTGGAAGCAACATGCAAGACCGTTACGAAGCTACGGTGATTGGCAAAACAACCTCTGACTTTGTCATTACTTCCAAGTGTACCTTCATGGAAACGCTCCCTGATCCTTGTCTGGAACAATACAGAAAGGGGATCGATCCGGTCACCAAAGGCGTCTACGCGACGAATGGCATTGCTATCGCCATCGTGCTCAAGTCTTCGGAAGCCGAAGATGAGCCAGACCTGCTCATCTCGGGTGCACCCGCAAAGTTCAAAGGGTACTTCCCCGGCTATTCATCCGACTCCCTCGCTGATGCTCGCCACTGGGCTTGGATTGTTCTGAAAGCACATAATCGGAACAACGCTGGCACCGTCACTTTGAAGTCCACTGACCCTCGGGACATGCCTCTGATCAATTTCAATTACTTCGATTCCGGTGTCAACAGTCATGGAGAGGGAGATAAAGATCTCCAGGCGACATATGAGGGCTTTCAGTTTGCTCGACGCGCGTTTGCCGATCTCATACCTCTTGATGGGAGCTTCCCGGAGGCCTGGCCGGGTAACAATGTCACTACCACGGAGGAAGCTAAGCAGTTCATCAAGGACGAGGCTTGGGGACATCATGCTTCATGTACTTGTCCAATCGGACCCGAAGATGACCCAATGTCTGTTCTTACTTCGGACTTTAAGGTTCGAGGCACCGATGCGTTGAGAGTTGTCGACGCAAGCGTGTTCCCCAAAATTCCTGGGTTTTATATCGCATTGCCTCTGTACGTTGTATCTGAAAAGGCAAGCGATGTTATTATTAAAGCTGCGCGGTCATCATAGTGGTCGTCGCGGTCTGCCTTCAATCTTTCGTTAATTTGACACTGCTCACTACCCATCGAGACATTACTTTTAAGCCATTTCACTCGGCGAGTTGTTTCTCCGTTGTTCTTTCTTCACACACTACCTAACTATAACATCTATTATACATTAAGTTTCGCCTTCATGTGCAGACATATTTCCGTTCGTTTCTATTGGCGTTCGGAATGACAAGCAGACACATTTGAAAAATGCAAGCCCGACAGCTACGAGATAACCGCATGACGTCAGGTAGCGCAACAGTAAGAATAACGGCAGGGCGACATCCTTGGCCCGGATCTGAGGCACGTTTGGGTCACATCATGCCAACTGCCAATCTACGTGGTTAATATCGACTGACACCACCAGCATGCACGTCAGACTGAGACAAGGCCAGGCAGCCCAGTCGTTCCATCCCAAATAAATGTGAGTTCCAAGCCAAGTTCCTAAAATGGACATTGCAAGTTAACTGAACTGGATTTATGAACCAGAAATCTCCCCCTGGGACCTACCAGGGGCGGCCCGAGTGTGATTGACAGTAGCATCGAGCCATCGAGTTGAGAAGAGCGGTACGGGAAAACGGGGCACCACGGTCAAAGATGTAACAAACTACATGCACTTTCGTCTAAAATACGAAGTGGGACATTCATCGTCGAATCGCGTTGTTTACGGTCTCGTTTGGAATGCAAGGCTACGCGTCCTCAATTTTCTTCCCCTTAGCTCCGCCACCTACCTTGCTCCGGATTGGTCGTTTCGGCGCTTCGGCCAGAGTCATTTTCGCATTAGGATGCGAAAACCGTCCGATAGGCCCAGGTGAACCAGTGTATCCACGTTGCAGAACAGCTCCATCTGTCGTCGTCAAACCCAACGGGTCAAACCCAAGGGAACATGCAGAACCATACGAGTAGATAAATAGTAAACAGGAGAGCCCGCTTTGAGGCTCACAACTTCCCTCTCTCATTCAGACTTTCACATTCTCTCCACTGATCTTGCAAGATATGACGAACGACAACGAGACCAAGGAGGGATACGCCCCCTTTGATCTTTACCCTTACAATCCAACCCAACCCCCAGCCTTCGCCTTCTTAGGGCTTTTCGGTGTCGTTTGCATCCTTCACCTCGTTGCTATGATACTCTACCGGTCATTTTTCCCTTTGCCTCTGATAATTGGCTGCGGAAGTGAGTACATTTGTCCTTCCTCCTCTACGATTAATCCCAGACTTCGTTTCTCACCTCCCCACCCCCCCGTTTCTACAGTGGAGGCTGCTGCGTACTATTTTCGCTCCCAATCCCACGACAATGTACGAAAAACTCTCCCATATCTTCTCCAAAACTTGCTGCTCCTGGCCGCCCCCCCATTTTTGGCTGCGAGCATTTACATGTCCCCTCGACGTATTGCGCGAGCTCTCGAGGCAGAGCATCTGGCTATTAGGCCTCGTTTGTTAACAAAACTCTTCGTCATCGTCGATACTGTTTGTTTTGCGACACAGGTAGCTGGATCGATCATGTCGGGCAGTGAAGTGGCCGACGAGGCAAGCCGTGGCAAAACCATTATCCTGGCGGGTCTGGCACTCCAAATAGTTGCATTCGGTTTTTTCGTTGTTTGCGCCGCCTGCTTCCAGAATCGGATGCGATCCGCACCATTCCAACTACGCCAAGGGACAGAACTCCCCTGGCAGCGCATTGTTTATGGTCTCTACGCAATCAGTCTCTTCTTTGTCCTTCGCAACATCACCCGCATCATCGAATTCCAGCAAGGCTCGGATAGCCCGATGCTGGCACACGAATCGTATCTCTATGTCCTTGACGGCACCGTAATGCTAGCCATTGTCTCGACCTTTCTGATCCTACATCCGGGTCGACTGCGGTGGATGGCCCGTCGATTAAATAAATCTGGGTCGTTGGATGAGCATATACCGCTTGCTTAGGAGTGTCACGCGAGATGCTGCGCAAGGCGAAGATCTTCGGTAGGTCAGAATACCAGGTCACAGGTACAATCTGAAGGAAGAGCGAGCATAAATCGACTTTCAGGGAGAATGTCTGGCTCTAGCCAGAGTCGGCTATGGATGATTTAGTTGTATGTACATAAATTGCAAAGAACAGTTGTGTCTCGTTACGCCGGGACGTTGGTGAGAATACTCCGGCAGACTATTTGTAATGATGAACATTTCCCATACCATGAACAACATAGTATTAAGAAGGAGAAATAGGCATCGCGAGGAGACTTTCCCCGTGCTAAGAGATACTGGCAAGCACTTCCAGATGCAACTCAAAGTAATACTACTGGTGTGTTCCTAAGTCTTCCGAAAAACTGCAGCGATGTGGAGATGTGCAAGGCGTAAAAGATACCCGAAGGGTTTATATCCCATAGTTAGGCCACTCAGCAAGAAGACGCAACCTCGCTGAGACAGGTGAGATATCCATCGCTGTTCACAGAGATCTGCTCAGCTACCCGTTTGTCAGTTTGCTAATATTTGACGCTATCGTTGCGATGAGGCACTTACACAAGTCGATGCTAACGTCAACGAATGAGGAACTATCGGGGTTATAGCAATAGCACTCGAATTCAGTAGAGCTGGAGCTGGAGCTGGATAGATAGGTGCAAAGCTCTTGTGCGTCAACACACTCTGCGATCCCATCACTCAAAGACGCACTGACGGGAGAGAAGTTCCCGCTATAAATGAGTCAGTCACTCAGTTTAATGTATAATTCGGCAGCAACACTGAGAATAAGAGAATGGTGCCGGGAGGAAGAGGAATAAAACTGCACGTACTCAACCTCCCAGAGAAGGGCAGTGCCATTGAAAGCAAGGCAATTGTTCAAGTCAAGAGTCGAGCAGACAGTTGAGCCGGAGTCAGATGAGCATTGGGCTTTGAGCGAGCGACGATTACTCGAACTAGACCAGGACGAGCATTCGGATGTCCATTCGGCGGTAACGAAAGCGGCGAACAGGGGAGCAAAGGTAGAGAAATGCATCGTAACTGGGTAGTTGCGTGGGATTGGGATCGTGAGATGATACTGAAGTCCAGCGATGAAAATTCTCTAATGATAGAGCTGCCCAACCCAACCCTTTATATGGAAACCATTCCCAGGTAGTTTGAGTGAGGCGATCCCCGGGCCCTAATCCACCATGAAAAAATCAACCCTCCAGGGTCAGAATCCTACGAGGGCGTGGCCTTACTGAAAATGATGCTTACTCCCCGGAACCCCCGCTACAGACATCTCCAAGCGAGTCACGATCCTGTCGGCCCTCCGTGTATCCTCAATGACGGATTTTCTATGTAGCCTTGCTAGAATCTTGAGCAGAAGTTGTGGCCCCGAGCCGATAGACAGTACAAAGACGACGCCACGGGAGTCACAAATATGAAGACAAGCTAGAAATAATACCGAGAATCTATCAACGAATGCAAAGACCACTCACTTGCACACCGCGTGAGTGATGCGGTCAGGGTTCTTTCTCACTTCTCACTTGCGTCGCAGTGCTGAAGACGCGCGTCAGGATCCACTAGGAGGTAAAGTCGGTAAGTGCTTCATTGTGAACCTGTTATTACATTTGAGGTTAAATGCTTACAAATTATTTATGCGGACATCCTTTATTTCCTAGTTTCGATTATCTACCGTACCTAACTACCACAGTCATGACACCTGTAACACATTTCGTCCCCCACATCCCGAGACGCGAGTGCCTTGGTTTACAACCACTATGTGAATCCGTCACACACACCAATCACGCGGCCTATACACATCACCGGAGCTAACTACCCGATTTATTCTTCATTGCTGCCCACTGTAAGTCCCCGTGATACCAAGAAGGAGTGAGGCATTATGCTGTGCCTCCCATGAGGTAGGAATATTATCCACGTGAGAAGTAGGTTGTCCCCTACGGTCCACCTTGATGTAACATCGACAGTGGTGCGTAAGGATGAATGGCGCAGCCCGCATGCTGCCAACATGTCAAGGAAGTAAAATAATGGAGCACATACAGGTCCAGTCAATCTTCCAGGCCGAAAACGGCGCCTAGATTTCAGAGGATGGGAACTGAGTCCTCTCAGCCTACTTATTCTTTGAGGAATAGCCTCAATCAAACCTCCATACTTAAGGGACGGCGGTTGCAAAACGTCCTTAAGAAGATCTGGTGAAATTGTGCGACCGGCCACTTTGGTGTCTTCTTGTACGGTAGTGAGATACGACCCACGGGCTGAAATCTTGCGCTCGACGTAACTACGCGGAAAAGCGTGGACCAGAGTAAATGTCGCACGATCGCAGTACGGATCTGTGAGATTGGACCAGACTTTAAAAGGTAACTTATCGCACTTGTTTAAGCCAGTAACCCAACGTATACCCCCAGAGGGCTGAAACAAACACTTAAATTCAGGAACATCGCCAAGGCGACAAAATAAATAAGTGCACCGAGAGCTGATCTAATCTTCGGGCTCAAACTTGAAGAGACTTATCCAGCGTGCTACCAAAGAGCTCACGGATAAGCTAACACAGTTTTATTACTGCTCTGTCCAGCTATGCAAGCGGAATCAGTAGCCCATTCCAAATCTAACCGTAGCAATAGCAACCTTTTAATACTATGCAGCAATTCTTATATCATTCAACATGAGTATAAACTTACGAGCTTGTACGGATATAGAGCATTAAATGGTAGTTCACTGGAGATTTGCTCTCGGCTTTGCTAATACCTTGAAGCACTGGAGTTGGTTCCTGGCGTCCGAGTTCGCCATGAGCTTGACGACATGCAAACTGGCTTCTATGCCGGTAGTTTCAATCGTGCTCTCCACCGGATTCAAGGAAAGAAATTCCCCAGCCCCCATAAGGGTGCTAATCATCAGGATCGAAGACATTTTCAGAAGGGCGCTCTTGAGACCCGAGCTCTATGGCGCAAAGAGCAGTAATTGCACATCCCATCAGGGCTGGGATTGCGTGAGTCAGATTCCACAAAGGTTTACTTTCTACAGTCTACTAAATTCGTTTTAGATTTGGTGGGATGGTTTCCATCCCGCTCAAGGGATCCATCTTGCGATTGGGCGCCGAGTCTCTCAGGCAGTCTGGGGACAAACAAACGACTTTACCTTATAACACAGAGATGTCTATTAAGTTTCCTATTAACGAAGTCTTTTCAACTGTATTTACAACAATAAAGAGCATTTAATGGTCGGGGACAAGCCACCAGTCAGTAGTTTTAGTATGAATGTTAAGGTGGTAAATGAAAATTGTCATCATTCCATTCGCTACTTCTTTAGTCATATAATCCTCGAGACCTGGATTTGCAGGCGTGCTTTATATTCCCAAGCGAATGCGAGATCAACGTCCTGCATTGTTTTCTGGTGCTGGCAGACGCCTGGCTCTAGGGATGTTCCAATGTTGGTGGTGGCGCTGGCTGACTGGATGAGTACATACCCAAGGTTACTGACGCAGAATAGCACAGTTACGATAGGAGTGGAATGCCTAAACAGTCACAATCGAGCAGACGATATAGGGGTCGAGAGATTGAAAGAAAGAGCCTTAATCTCTCCGGACATACTGTCGCGAGAGGGGGCTTTTGTCCCCAGCCTAACCGAGGTTTAGCCGGGGTGTCGGTTAGGGTGCATCACAAAGAGCTTCCTCTTTGTGCAACAGTTAACGTACATGATAAGCTTGCGTGACAAACAAGCATGCGTGACAAAAATCCTAACCCCTAAGACAGATATTATAATAAAAATATAATAAACCACTTAATTAATTAAAACTAATTACTATACTCTTCCCTAGAAGTCTCAATAACTACCTGACAGGTCCTTGCATTATGACCAGGCTTGCCGCAGACACCACAGCGCTGAACCCCCGATCGCGCCGACCTTCCTCCACCACCACTCCTCGACGATTCGCCCGCCAGCTGCGCATTTACATCCATCTGATCAATTGCTTGCCTTCCTTCCTCTACTATCATTACCCCTCTTTTCTGTAGTCGGGTCCTTTTTGCCCTCCGGCGCCGGCTAAGTATCTCATTTGCTCTCGAAGGTCTTTGTTCTCAGCAGTTAATAAGGCAACCTGATGCATAACTGCCTTTGTCCCTTTTGCAAGAGACTGTAATGCTTCTAGAATTGACTCTGGGGAGCTGCTTTGATGCCTTCTGATTCGTCTTTCGAGGTATTCAGACTGAGATCCAGCCTCAATCACAGTCTTTGGGGTCCTTGAGGCCCAAGGGGTCGATGGTTCAGCTGCCTCCTCAACAGGCGTTGGCGTACGTAGCTGCACATCAAGCTTTGAGACCACACATTCTGGGTCAAGAGGAACAAGCCCAGCTCCTCTAAAAGCTCCCTTGATATTTTTTTCTGTCATAGTGGCTTGAAATGCGGCGTGGAAGGCCGGAAAGAACTCGGTCTTCGAAACGTGGGTTATAGAGCATCTGATTAGATGCTCTATTTCTTGACCATAGGCCTTCTTGAGCGGCCCAAAGCACCCGACGTCAAGGGGCTGAAGTAGGTGAGACGAATGAGGTGGCATACAAAGCGTGATGATCTTGTTTTCCTCGCAATATCTCTCGAAATCAATAGACTGGTGACTTTCGTGGCCATCGAGGATCAAGAGACGATAGGAACCAATTGATCGATTGATTGTGCACCGGTTGAAGTGCTTGAGCCACTCGAGACCGGTCTCGTTATTGGTCCAGCCATTTTGGGTCGTTGCAATAGCCCAATCGCCCGGGAGGTTGCTTTCTTGATACCAGTTGGCGAGGTGATACTGGCCCGAACCGATGATGAATGGCTGGATCGCCCAGCCTTCTGCATTGATTGCCTGAATGACTGTAATCCATTCCCGGTTTCCAGGCTGCACTGATTTTGGCTTTCCACGCCTTTCTGAACCTATAATGACCATTCTGCTAGTAATCATGCCCATAAGAAAGCCAGTCTCATTAAAGTTATAGATATCATCTGATTGAATGCCGTACTTTGCGATTATGTTCGCCACAAGCTGAAACCAATTGCGGATAATAGTGGGATCTTCGCATCTGGCTCTCTGATAGTCATATTGGCGAAAAAACGCGTCTTAAGCTCTGGGTGTCGCCTGATGAAGTTGGAAGCCCAGCGCTTGCCGACGGGTGGTGCATGGCGATCGGCGAGCAATCGGTTGGCCATTTCTTCAACACCACGCAGTCGGGGAGGAAATCCTCGTGAATCCAGGTCGAGAATGAATTGAACAATGATCTCTTCCTCCAGATCCGATAGTCGGCGTGATTGAGGGATCCAATTGCATCGGGATTGAATACCCTTCTGCCGGCGCCATAGCATCATGCGACCAACTTTATAGATCTCTGCAGCGCGTCGGAGCTTCAGTTTTAGGTTATTTTGAAGCGCCTAAAGGGCAAGAAGGATTCTACCCTCAATCTTTGGGTTAGACATGTTTCGTGGTTGAGAGTTAATTGATTAAAGAGAGATGATGTAGGTTGAGGGATTTTTGTCACGCATGCTTGTTTGTCACGCAAGCTTATCATGTACGTTACTGTATTTGTCACGAGAATACGAAGTGGAGTTGCGCTCAATGATTTCTTGTTTGGCTTAGTCTTAACAAGGTGCTTAATTCTTACAGTCCCGTGCGAAACAACGATAATATTTCCAGCAACCCTACAGAGCACACTTACTGTCGGACCGACCGGCCATCACGTGCTTTTGAACACATGAAGGAATTCCCGCACAACAGAACACAAGAAGCAAGAAGAAGACACATATACACGCATCTACATACACATCAATCAATTCGCATTTTTGACCTCACTCCATTGAGCACATCAACATCAACATAATAGACCATTTGAAAGCCTCGTTTCGCGACTTTTTCCCTCCCTTTAGCTCGGACCGCGACGACGAACTCGCGAGATATCCGACACTTACAGACCAGGGCTGGCAATAAGTCAAATCCACTCAAATCAAATATTAAAATCCTTAAATAAGGCAAATCAAGCCAAAAGGTTTCAGACTTGCAAATCTATTCAAATCTTAGAATTCCTGTATAGGGTAGGTGACCCACTTATATAGAGATTCTAGCCATTTATAGCCCACTTTGACCAGGACACTCGTTCCGCGCCATAACGCGATTATTAGCACTTTCTCCTATCATCATCATCATGTCTGACGACGACCTCTTTATCTTAACGCCGACAGCCAATTCTCCCTCTATTACTGGAGCTTTGGTGCGTTTTAGAGACCAGTCTGTCCACGCCCAGATTAACTCGCATCCGCCCCCCAAAGAACGCAACCTTCGCCGATCTTCCTCGATCGGCATGCAGCTTTTCGTACAGTCACGCCTGCTCTTCAACGTGAAGTCGAAGAGGTCAGCTATCTATAGCTACGGTATCGCCCTTACTGAGGTCATAGCCGACAAGCTGGGCGACTCATTTTGGATCTGCAACGCCTGTGATAAGCGGGGAATACCAAGCAAGGGCATCTTCAGGGCGTCCGCAACTACATCTGGAAAGAAGCATCTCAAGCGGCAACATCGGATCGAGCTGACTTCTGAGTCTTCTGCTGATGATGATGTAAATACAGACATACCGGCTTTACGATGCCTTTCCTCCCTACAAACGCACGCCAGGCCGCCCCAAGAAGCTATCACCAAAGCTGTCACGGCCCGTGACGCATGGCGCACGTACGAAGTCACGTGTGCCAGGAAATTGCCGCCCAGTTAAAACTCTCCAATCAACGGTGGATCGTCACTTTTTCCGGATCGCACGATCCTTGGATCGTCACGATCCATGGATCGCAACGATCCAATGCCACACGCGATCCATGGCACCGCCAATGGATATATAAGACTTTCACTTCTAGATAGGAGGAAGCCTCTGCGCTACCTCAGCTTTTAATAACACTGCTTTACCTCAATCACCTTTGCCCTCTACCTCCTGTAATTAATACATCAAGCGACATAACACTCTCATTACTTAGAATAACTGTAACACCCTATTCTATCTGCTAATATAAACTAGGCCCTCCTGATTTATCCCTTGGGAATTAATCCGGACTATTATATATTAAAAGCTCTTATTCAGATGAATACCGTATTACTCTAAGCAATACTTGTAACGGTCCGGATCAATTCCCAAGGGATAAATCAGGAGGGCCTGGTTTATGTTGGCAGATAGAATAGGGCGTTACGGTTATTCTGAGCAATGAGAGTGTTACGTCGCTTAATGTATTAATCACAGGAGGTTTAAGGGCAGAGGTAATTAAGGTAAAATAGTGTTATTAAAAGCTGAGGTAGCGCAGAGGCTTTGTCTGCTCTAGAAGTAAAGATCTTATATATATAGTAGTTCATATTAGTTCATTTGGTGATCTATTGTGAACCCCTTTAAGGTTCACTGTGGTTCATTAGGTGAACCTGGGTGAACTAAAGCGGGGTGTTTCTGATTAGGCCGTTTAAAGTGGGGGAGCCACATGACTTATTGGTTGTCGTTATGGGCCGTAATATAATGTCTCCTCTCCATAGGTCTTATCCTTAAGGCCTTAAAGCTGGTCATGCCTAATTTCTTTGCGGTTAATTAAACTTGTTCCTGCATTTATTTTCTATCGTTCTTGCTGATCGTTATATTAGGTCGTGTGTCTAAATCTTAATCTAAGCGTTCCAATCTCCTTGCGCATATCGACTCTAAGGGCATTAACGTTATGCCTTATTCCTACTATTATAAAAATAAGCAGGTGTATCGGATGGCGGAGAGATCGTCTTATTATAGGGGCGTGCATTAAGCGCGGGCTGTTATGGTCTCGGGCTTCGCCCGTGCCTTAATTTGTGTATGCGCGGCGCCTGCCTGCAGGCGCGCCTGCGTAAGCTGTATAGGGCTAATTGACTAATCGGTGTGCGATTAAGTCAATACGTTTCCTTTTGCCTCAAGCCTCCGTGCCTCAATTGGGAAGGGCTCGCAAGAGCCCTGACGGCCGCAGCGCTAGCCCTCGCTGGAGCCCCCCTGGGGCCAGCCCGTCACATTTGACTTAATCAACCTTAGGGTCGCAAGTTCGATTCCCCGCATGCGCAAAAGGAGGCGCCGCGGGCTCGGCTTGGGCTCACAAGGTGCGCGAGCCTTGGGGGATTTGTGGTGCAGCTAGTCCTGAGAGGGAGCCTATGTTATGGTCTCGGGCTTCGCCCGTGCCTTAATTTGTGTATGCGCGGCGCCTGCCTGCAGGCGCGCCTGCGTAAGCTGTATAGGGCTAATTGACTAATCGGTGTGCGATTAAGTCAATACGTTTCCTTTTGCCTGAGCCTCCGTGCCTCAATTGGGAAGGGCTCGCAAGAGCCCTGACGGCCGCAGCGCTAGCCCTCGCTGGAGCCCCCCTGGGGCCAGCCCGTCACACGGGCGTTCCTATAATGGCAGTAGCGTCGCGAGTTTTCGTGGGTTTTTCTCTCCTCTATCTTCTTTATCCTCTTCAGCTTATGTCAGATATTAGAGGGTAAAAGTTGTAGTGGTGAGACTAATGTATTGTATTTATGAGTTGCTTGTCTGTCTCTGTTGTTCTGTATATGATCAGATGGTCTTTTATAGACAGAACTGATCCTACGGTCTCTTCCGTCTTCCGAGCCCTTCGGGTATCCGACCTCTTCTCCGAGTCCTTCGGGCAGTCGGCATCATTGGTAACAAAGGAAGTTGGTCATGCCTCTTGCTCATATGACTTCCTGCTGGTCCGGGCTCTAGTCATCTGACCTTAGAGACAAAGGGATCTTTGTCTCCTATGTCATCTGTGTGGGGCGACTTCTTGGTATGGCTTGCGCCTCGGTTCATGACTTCATATTCGTCCGCATGTGACTTCTTGTTCATGCCTATGTCTTTGACAAATCTGACACACCCCCTCAGATTCAATGAATTTTCATTGAGTCTGAACCTCTTCATCTTTCCATAGCCTCTTGCTGATGTCTTCCACTCCAAGCTGTTGCAGAAAGTGGTTCCATTTTCCTGCAGGTAAGGGTTTCGTCAATCCGTCTGCGATCATGTCTGTTGACTTGACATAGTTGACTTGGATTTTCCCATTTTGAACTTCCTGCCTGAGCCAGTGGTTGTGAATATCAACGTGTCGCAGTTTCGTCTTCAAGGTGGCTATGTCGGCTTTCACTAGGTTGATGGTTTGAGTGTTATCGCAGTCGATCTGGATGGTTGTGTCATCCAGTTGGACGGATAGCTCCTTGATAAGTCGGCTAACGAAGAGGGATTCCTTGGCGGCTTGTGCTAGGGCTAGGAGTTCCGCTTCAGTTGTTGACGTTGTGACCGTATCCTGCTTGTTGGCTCTCCATCCGATCAGTCCGTTGAATAGCTTGATGGTGTATGCCTGCGAGCTCTTCCGGTCTAGGGTGTTGTCAGCGAAAGATGCATCGCTGGCAACCCTGAGTCCGCCGGGTCCTCCAAAGGAAAGGGCCAGGTTTTTCGTGCACAGGAGATAGTAAATGATCTGATCAGATGCTCTTTGATGGATTTGGCTTGGATTGGTGAGGAATCGGGCTAGTCTGGAGACTGCAAAGGCGATGTCGGGTCGTGTGTTCACGGCAATATAAAGGACCGATCCGATCTTGCGTTGATAGCGTTGGACTTCTGAAGGGGTCGCTAGCTTCGTTGCAGGCCGTAGCTCTGCCTGGGTCATTGGTACTGTAGCTGTTCCTTTATTAGCTAGGTTTGCAATCTTGTCAATATAGGATGCTTGGGACAGCCAGATCTTCCTTGCAGGTCGGTCCCGTATGACTTCCATTCCAAGGAACCATTGCACGGGGTTTCCGCCTGTTAAGGTATATCTCATCTGGAGCTGTTTGATCAAATGCTTAGCCTTATGTTCTTGAGTCTTTCGATAGGCCACGATCATATCGTCAACATATACGAAAAAGAGGATTCCTTCTCGTTTGAAGCAGCAAGGCTCGTGAGGAACTGGCTTGTAACCTAGCTGCTGCAGGGTCTTGGAGAGCTCTCTTTGCCATAATAAGGGGGAGATCCGTAGCCCGTACAAAGCCTTGTTAAGCTTGAGGATTGTTCCTGCCTTTTTATAGCCAAGAGGCATCTGCATGAAGACGTCTTGATCAATTGGAGCATGTACGAATGCATTGGTTACATCGTATTGAACCATTTCCAGATCAAATTTAGCTGCGATAGCTATCAAGGTCCTGAACGACCTTCCGGCTAAAGTGGCTGCGTATGTGTCCTGCAGCTGGCCCTTGGCTTGTTGGTCTCCTCGAACCACGAGCCTGGCCTTGCACTTCTGAAAGTAGCCATGTTTGTCTGTCTTATAGACATATACCCACATGCAGCCCAGAACTTGTTGCTCGATTGCTCGAGGGTCTTTGGCCTTGATCTCAGTCCAAGAGCTCATTTCCTTATGACTCTGAAGGTGCACTTCTTCAGCCTTTAGGAACAGGTTACCAAATGGATGACCAATGAGATCATTATGTGTTTTGGGTAAGGGGGGAAGTGCATTCTTATGCATCTTCTCTTTTCAGACGGAGATTCCGTTCCACTGTGATTTGTTGCGGCGATTTCGTTCCAGCTAGAAAAGCTGCTTGCCACGTCACAGTCTGGGTCCCTTGTGCTGGCACATTTTGAGGGATCTGTGCCAGTAGGGCTGAAGGTGGTGTATCTGGAGGCGTAATGAGGTCTTTATATTCCGCCTTCTTTGCTTCTGAGATTTCATCGATTGCCACTATAAGACGGTCTGCTGTGAGTTCGGCTGGTTCCTCTTCTTCTGTCGGGAAAGCCACCTCAATGCAGTCTTCGGTTTCCAACTGATCAATTGGTTCGTCTTGTTGAAGTGATGCGATTCGTGCGATTTCGTCCAGGTCTGCTTCTAGAAGGTCGTCCTTGAACTCCTCCCAGTTTCCATTGCAGCCTTCGTCTTCATTGAAGATGACGTCTCGGGTGCTGATGATTCGATCGATCGAGGGGATCCAGATCCTGTATATGTTCGAGGATCTATATCCAACCAGGAAGCCGATCCATCCCTTGGGTTTGAGCCGCATCTTGCGATTGAGCTTCTGTTGTGCCTCGGGGGTCATGGCATAGGCCTTGCAGCCAAATGCTCGTAGATGTGTCTGGTCGGGCTGTTTTATTGGATGTGGAATTCCTCTGGCTTTGGCTATAGCGGAATGCAGTTGATCGTATGGTGTTTTCCATCTTGATTTGTAATTTGGTGTTCGGTTATATAGGTAAACTGCAGTTCTGCCGATTTCTGGCCAGAGCTGATGAGGGAGCTTGGCGCCTGTTCGCATTGCTCTTTCCTTATCCTTGATCACACCCCCTGAGCGTTCGGCGCCGCCGTTTTGTGCTTGGCTGTACGGTGCTGAAGGCTCGATGATGATGGCTTTCTTTCGTAGGAAGGTTCCGACTTGTGGTTTGACCTCTGTGATCTCGTTGTCGCATTCGATGACCTTGACTTTGATGCTATGTTGGTGTTCTAGGTGCTTGAGGAAGGATATGAAAGCTGTAATGATAGCTTCAGTTGTTCGAGATGTAAGGTAGTAATCCCAGATGTAACCAGTTGATCGACAGGTAAGCAGCATCTGCGATGTATAGCCGCCTATGCCTTCTTCGTAGTCATGAAAATCAACAGCGACTCGTTCTCCGGCTATTTGGCCTGTCTTTCTTGGAGCTCGTCTAATCTGTCGCTTGATCTTGGATAGACCACAGGCGTCGCATTCAACTGTTGTTGGTCCTCGTATTCGCACCCCTGAGTTGAAGAGACAAGGTGTTCCAGAGCTTGTGGTCCCGGGTGTCCTAGGCGGTTGTGCCAACGGATGGCTTCTCCCGTCAATGGGGCCCTTTTAGTGTATGTGGTGACTTTGTGGGCTGCCCACGCTGCTTGGGTCGTCTCGGCAGGTTGATATTCAATGACATATTGGCCGTATAGGTCCTTGATTTGGCATGCAACCGTCTGATCAGATCGTCGCAGTGATGTTGGGTCGCAGCTGTTGTCCCGATGGAGGCCTTTTCGTCGTAGTTGCCGTAAGGAGACGAGGGTCGTGAGGATCCGAGGGCAGTATGCAACATCTTCAAGCAGCAAGGCGTGTGTTTCTGTGAGCCTGACTGTCATGGTTCCATACCCTAGGATTGGAAGCTTTCGATCGCCTGACCAGATGTAGCTGTGTGGAAGTGCAGGCTGCATCTTGGCTAGTCTCCTTTTGTTATTGGTGATCGAGATGGTTGCTCCAGGGTCCAGGATTTGGGAGTTTCGCAAAGGATAGTCATTTGTCTGAGCAGCGAATGCCGCATTGACCTGAGCGATTGATCGTCCATAGAGTCATTGATCTGATTGATCAATTGGTTGCTCAGTCTTAAATTTCTTGCGTGTAAGCGCTGCAACTTGTTTCTGCAGGTCTTTGTCTTCAAGGGCTTCCTTCACCCTTTCTTGAAGTTGCTCGCGGGGCCTAAAACCTTTCCAAGCTATGTTTGGGAAAACATAGAAGCATCTCTTAAGAACATGGGGTAGGGCGCATGCCGGGCATCTCTCCCTTTCAGGGTTCCCTTGGCTCCTCGTCCTTTTCCCTCCCTTCTTCGTAGAACGGTACTGGCCTTCAACGATGCGGGCGTCCCCTGGTTCATCGTCCTGAGGGTCCTCCTCAGCAAAGCTCGCAGAGAATGCACCTTGGGATACTCTCCCGGTGCGACCTTGGCCCCTTGAAGCCTCTGCATTTCTGAGCTCATTTCGGAAAGCGTTCGCTAGATCTCGATAGATTAGGGATTCTTCTTGGATTGGTTGTTGTTGGCTGATCTTGTAGGCTGCTGTCCAAGCAGGCAAGACGTTTGATGATACATTAAAGAAATCATCAGCCCAAGAACTGCAAGAGAGCGTTTCTGGGACTTTTAGTTGTTGTCCTTTTGCCAGGATTTCCTCCCATGTGTTTAACCATTTGATCGCTTGGTCCAAAGTCTTGATAGAGCCTTTGAGATGAGTGAGGTACCTGGATCTCATGTCTCTTCTTTCTTCTGCATCGGACCTTCCGCAGCGTGCACGAAGGTTGTGATGCCATTCGTATATCGACTTGCGTGGTTGACAGCAGGTTTGGATCAGGTATGGAGAGACTGTTCGTATGACCCAATCTTGCAGGATCCTAAGGGCCTTCCTTTGCTTATCTGAAGATTTCTCTTGCAGCTGATAGAAGGAGAGGTCTTGCTGGAAAATCCTTTGGCCTTGTTCAGTGAGGTCAGAGATAACC
Organism: Thelonectria discophora; assembly: GCA_911649645.1. Lineage (NCBI taxonomy): Eukaryota > Fungi > Ascomycota > Sordariomycetes > Hypocreales > Nectriaceae > Thelonectria > Thelonectria discophora. The sequence continues at coordinate 5,213,419 of CAJVRK010000012.1, forward strand.
CATGAACCGTTGATTGTTTCTTGGATGTCGTTGGGGTCAGATTCCTCGCTATTAGGGGTTTCTAATCGAATGGTCCGTTGTGCTGCAGTCGTTTTTATGTATTTGCGTCTCCTGATGTCTGGGAATATAGGCTCCTCTCCAAGGAAGGTCTTCCTTTCAAGGTGGTATTGTAAGCCTAGGAGGTCGACTTGCAGAAGGAACTCATGTTCCCAATTTGGGAAGTCTCCGGGCTTTGCGAGAGTGGCAGTAAGGCCTTCCTTCTGTGTCTTTGAAGGGAACATTGCTGTGGTATCTTTTGAGGCAAGAAGTTGGTTGGTTGAGGCAATAAGACAGTTCTTCTCAGTCGGTTGAGGCAGTGAGACTCTTAATTGTCAGATATTAGAGGGTAAAAGTTGTAGTGGTGAGACTAATGTATTGTATTTATGAGTTGCTTGTCTGTCTCTGTTGTTCTGTATATGATCAGATGGTCTTTTATAGACAGAACTGATCCTACGGTCTCTTCCGTCTTCCGAGCCCTTCGGTATCCGACCTCTTTCTCCGAGTCCTTCGGGCAGTCGGCATCATTGGTAACAAAGGAAGTTGGTCATGCCTCTTGCTCATATGACTTCCTGCTGGTCCGGGCTCTAGTCATCTGACCTTAGAGACAAAGGGATCTTTGTCTCCTATGTCATCTGTGTGGGGCGACTTCTTGGTATGGCTTGCGCCTCGGTTCATGACTTCATATTCGTCCGCATGTGACTTCTTGTTCATGCCTATGTCTTTGACAAATCTGACAGCTTAACCTTACAGTTTCCTAAAATATGGTTTAATATAAGAAGGTTAAGTCTGATATTAAGAAGGCCAAGTTAGAGCTATAAGAGGCTCTTTCCAAATTGAATCGCCTGCGCAAGTAGCGTGAACTATTAAAGTCTCGGGGCAGTGAGCTGTTTGCTTGTGGCATGGTGGAGTTGGATAAGGAAGATAGTATTTGTACTCAGGAGGAGGCTCTCCTTATTGAGCAGTAGGCCGTAGGGGCAGCGCAAGAGCTAGGTGCGGTTAGCATTATCGACTGGAGCGCCTTTAAAGGGTTCGACTTTTCTACTGCTAATGCCAGTAGAAGTTCTTTAGTAGGCGTTGCGTATAGGTGAGGTGTTCTAGTGGTTCCTATATATTTTTATTATCTTTATAGCCTTTCCATTTAATAAGGTATTCCATCTTGCCGTTTTTGCATCTTATATTAATAATTCGTTCGACTTTATACTCTTTAGGGGACTTAACCTCTATATTAGGTTGTCCCTCTGTGCTGACTGTAGTGGTCCTGTGTGCTGGTTTAAGTAAGGAAATATGAAAGATCGGATAGATCCTGACTTCCGGAGGTAGGTCCAGTTTATAGTTATTTTCTGAGATTTTTTTAAGGATTTTATAGGGTCTAATAAACTTAAAATCGAGTTTTTTATTTAGTCGTTTTATTATAATATTTTTTATTGCAAGAAGTATTATATCTCCCTCCGAAAAGGTTGGTCCCTTTAACCTCTTTTGGTTATAGTATTATGCATACTAATTGCATATAAATAAAAGTTTAGTATATAGAGCGTTATATAGATCTTTAAGCTGGTCTAATGCGAGTATAGCTGCGGGTGCAATAGGTCCGTCTCGTGATTCTCTATAGGCGTTAGGGGTAAATCCAAAGTTTATATAACTGGGCGTGGTCTTCGTCGTTTCATTAAGGGCTATGTTATGCGCTAGCTGAGCGATAGGCAGCTTCTTAACCTAATTGTCTTGCATATAGTTAATATAGTAGCGAAGGTAGGTTTTAATAACCTGGTTTATTTGCTTGGTCTGTCTATTAACTTAAGGTCTCTATGCGGTAGTAAGCTTATAATTTAATCTGATCCTTACCATAAGGCATTACTAAAAGTTTAAGAAAAACGGTAGTCCTCTATCTAAGATGATTTTAGACAATAAGCTGTATATACTAATAATATATTATAAGAAGAGGTAGGAAAATTCTTCTATATTAATTGCTTCTTAATATAGGATAAAATAGGAAAATTTAATAAGTCTATTAATAATAATTAGAATACTATTATAGGCTATACTGGTAGTAGGGTCTAATAAAAGGGGTAGTTTAGTAATAAAATCTATTATAATCGAGTCCTATGGTCGCGCTGCAACTGGTAGGTGTTACAGATGTCCGTATAGTTTATGGCATTAAGCCTTAGTTTATTCGCAAAGGAGGCATTGCTTAAGAACCTGTCTCACTATTGCCTTAACTCTAGGAAATATATATATCGTTTGGACGCGTTCGAGGGTTTTATTGATTCCTTAGTGTCTATAAAGCGGATGTTCGTGGATCTCACGTACGAGCTGTTCGTATAGCTGCTCTAGTACGTGCTGTTTATCTGTTTCCTTAAAAGTGGGATCCTATTGATTGTGTTCTAGGATCTGCTGCAAAAGTGGATTGCCCTATTCCACTATGTGTATTTGCATGAGTGATGAGGATCGCTCTGGGATCGGGTTCCTAGTGACTTGGCTTATCTTATATGCTTGGGTGTTCGCAAGTTTCTTAGGTACTTGCGGCGTATAGTGTGGACATTTATTGATAATGCGTTGGACTATAAAGTCTATGAATTCGAAGTCATATATCTGCTAGATCTTGCGTATAGTATTATTAAGATTTCCATTATGCGGCAAGGTATTATAGATGTCTATTGCGATCTGTTCTTGTAGGCTCTAAGGGATGTATATGTGGTGTCCCTTTATGGTGTATCCGTTCTTGTCTGTTCTTAGGCCGCGCAGGGCCCAATCCATAAAGTCTATGCCTTGGTCGTGTTGCCTGATGAGTTCGAGGTGCTGTGGTTCCGGCGCATTTTTTCATGTTGCTCCGAGGAACTTTTGCTGTAAGTGTCCTTTAGGCGTGCGGTGCAAGAGTTGCTCATATGCCTTCATCTTGCCTGTGTTGAAGTCTAGGCGTCGGCTGATAGCGTCAGCTCTGCCGTTTTCCGTGCCTTTCTTATGCTTAATAATATAGTCGAATTCGGATAGGTATTCGGCGTATTGGAGTTATTGTCCGCTCAGTTCTTGCGTTATAGCGAAGTGCGAGATATTCTTATGGTCTATATAGATAGTGACCTAATGTTTACTTCCTAGAAGGTAGTATTAAAATTCCTTAAAGGAGTTAATAATTGCAAGGAATTCTTTATTGTAGATTAGGTAGTTGAGTTCTGCTTTATATATCTTATAGGAGTAGAAGGCAATAGGATATAAAAGTCTTTTATTATTGCGTTGTCCGATTTAGGCTCTAAGAGCAAAGTCTGAGGAGTCGGTTTTAAGTTCGATTAGGCGTTTAGGGTTAAACATCTTGAGTATAGGTTCACTAAGGATAAGGTCCTTGATCTAGTCGAAGGCTTTCTGACTGTTGGGTAGCTATTTGAATCGTTGGTCCTTGCGTGTAAGTGCTGAGAGAGGTATAGCAGTTTTGCTGAAGTTTCTGAGAAATTATTAGTAGTAGTTTATAAATCCGAGGAATATTTATACTTCTTTAACTATTGTAGGCATAGGCCAGTCCTTAACTGCTTAAACTTTCTTTAGGTCTGTAAAGGTATGAGTGGCAGTGGAAAAGGTAGGTAGGGAACTTCAGATAGAAAAAAATAAGATTATTATTATTCGTTGTTATTCAAGTATCTTCTAGAAAAAGCAGGTCTTTTATAAACCTTTTATGTTTCATAGAATCAGCTAGAAGCTGCTTGCTAAGCCAGTGACGATGGCTTGCTAAGCAAGTGGCGATAGCTTGCTAAGCAAGTGGCGATAGCTTGCTAAGCAAGTTGTCACGGCCCATGGTTCTGACCAAGCGGTCTAGGCCGGCAGAACCCAGATGGGTTAGAAGCGCACTGCCACTGGCCCCACATCACCCGACCAATCAACAGAGGACCGATAGGAACAATAGGAACGATTGGAACAGTAGACGTCGCTCCCATCGCTCCCATCGCTCCTATCGCTCCTACCCCAACCAGATAGTATTTAAACTACAGTTATTACCATAGGAAGTAGCCCCTGAGCCACTTCAGCTTTTAATAATACTGCTTTACCTTAATCACCTCTGCCCTTAAACCTCCTATAATTAATATATTAAGTGATATAATACTCTTATTGCTTAGAATAACTGTAATGCCTTATTCTATCTACTAATATAAACTAGGCCCTCCTGATTTATCCTTTGGGAATTAATCCAGATTGTTATATGTTAAAAGCTCTTATTTAGATAAATACCGCATTACTCTAAGCAATATTAAATGCAGTAATAGCTACCTAGCAGTAAAATAACACTCTGCCTGAGGATCGACCTCCTACTGATGCCAAAATGGACGATATTAGCACGATATCTAATGAAGACTGCGAAAAACTTTAATAATGCATGCGCAATATGGGCAGTTACCACAAAGGTGAAGTCCGCATTCTACGCCTTAAGATTATGGCCCTATGCACTGAGATCGACCGTATTTTAAACCTCTAATAGGAATAATAAAACATGCAATACAATCAGTATGACGACCTTAACACCCTCGCTACTACGGCAACCACTGGCCGAGACCCCGGAGAAGTTCTTAAGCCATCCGCGCCCGAGAAATTCAATAGCAATACCCGCAAGCTTTAGATGTTTATTACTAGCACTAAGGTTTTCTTTTCCTACTACCTAATATAATTCCACAATAAAGCCTCTAAGGTTTATTATACTATGGGACGACTTACTAGTAATATAGTTGAGTGGATTAAACCTATTATATATAATTATAATAAGCACGCAGATATAGAAAGAGCAGCCTGAACTCGCTATATCTATAGAAGCTTCAACCAATTCAAACGCGAACTCTAATAAGCCTTTGGAACTATTGATAAAAAGTCTAAGGCTAAGGATCAGATTAAACGACTTAAGCAGATAGGATCCACCTCTAACTATAGAATACTCTTCACTTAGCTCGCAATTAAGCTACCCTGGGATCAGGATGTCCTTATATTATTCTTCTTTAATAGACTTAAATAATTAGTCCAGGAAGAACTCTATAAGACCGACCGACCCAGTACTCTTATCAACTATATTGCCCAAGCAGTTAGGATTAATAATAAATAATATTCTTAATAATGCAAAATTTGCCCAAATATTAATAATAGTAATTGCAATTAATAACTGCAAAATGCCCTAAACTAAGGAGTGAAAATCCAGCAGCCAAGCACTACATCAGGAACACACAGCAGACCGATAGAGCTTGGCGCCATACAAAAGGACTTCTTATAATATACTTACTGGAACTGCAGAAAGAAAGGACACATTAAACGTAAGTGCTGTAACCCAGTTAAGACTAATAGGAAGTTTAAGCCTGTCCTAGAGGGAAGGACCCTCGGAGCAGCCTCTATTCAATAGAGCACCCCGCAGTAAGCCAAGCCTCAGCAGACCGATCACGCATCGTACCACTAGACGGCATACTATAATAATAACTACCTTATCCACAAAGACAGCAAAGATAATAACTATTACCCTAGAGAGCTAAGGAACAAAATAGTTGCAATAGCATATAAGGGATACAATAATACTAGAGTAACTCTAGGACAAGTGCTTCTCGGAAATAACGCCCTTTATAAGGATTAGCATAAGGCGCAAACCTATAATCTACCTATATAAGACTAGATCCGCGCCTAATATGCCTTACGATACAATACTGTTATATACCTCACTTGAAGACCAGTCCCAGAAGGACCCTCCATGCCCACAACCGCTAGCAGTAAGACGCTCGCTATGACCAGGACCGGTATCGCAAGCCCGGCCAGCAGCAACATAGTCTACGACGATGAACGCAAACGCTATATCAAGGCTTATAGCCACTCGACGAACCCACGCTAACGCTACGATCCACAGAGGATTAGCGCACAAGATGAAGCACTCATCCAGAGGGTCAGGAAGAGGGAGATTATAAAGGAATTCAAAGACAAACTATAACCCTACCTTACACCTTATAAGGCCAGACGAGCCTATGAGCTCCGACTGAGAGTCAAGCCTGAAGACGTCTATCCAGCTACGTCTGAAGAAGACGATTAGAGCAGCAACGAAATCCTGCCTAATGAATGGGACGAGCAAGATGAAGACAACGCCCCGGAATATATGAACTACCTATTGCAACTATACTAATAAGATATTAAGGCCATAAAGTTCTATATTATTAGAATCCTATAAGAAGAAGTATATAAAGTATAAAGGAACCTTATGCATAAAGATAATATAGTTGAACTTAAGCCTATATACTATTAATATAAGTAACTATTATAGGTTTCCTACTATAAGAACGACTATATAATGCACTTAAATAATAAGGTACTTAATAATTACTATCTAATATAATAGAACTTACCTATTATAATATGCTATTAAGCCTATAAGCTTGCAGATCAATATGCTATAAAAGATAAACGCTATAAATACCAGTATACACTATAGAAACGAATAAACTTATACCCTTAAGAATATATAAGCGGTAATAGATCTATTATATACTGCTAGAATAAAGAATGCTAAATGCACTTGCGATAGAAGGTCCGCAGCTGGCACTATAAGGCTATAAGGAAACAATGCAGACACTCGAAGTCATAAGCAAAAAACGACCAGCGCTGCCTATAAAAGAGCCATAAGATCGGCAAGAGCTAGGAAGAATTGCAGAACCTCCCAGAAGAGCTCTAGGTGCTACATAAAGCCCAGGTATGCAGCAATAATAAAGAATGCTACTATAAGTACGGATTAAGGGCATATAATTTACCGCTTTAGTAGACAGCGGAGCTAAGATGAACGGGATTAACCCTCGCATTATTAATCGATTCTAGCTACTATAGAAGGAAAAGGATGAACCCTATAATATCTATAATGTGGAAGGGAAACCATTCTATTATAATAATGGAGCTATAACCTAAGAGGTTGATTACCTTAAGGTATTTATTAAAGAAAGGAACTAAGGTGTAAACTTTAATATTATACCACTCTAAGAATATGACCTACTCTTAGGTTACCTATGGCTTTATTATTATAACCCCCTTATTAGCTAGTATATTAGCTAGGTATAAACTTTTTAAAGTGATATAATTAGCAATATTAATAATGATTCTATAATAGATCCAGATGATATGGATAATATGAGATCTTAACTTCCTATTAATGAGAGCAAAGGAAGCCAGATAAGCCAATATGATAATACTCGCTAACCTATGGATGCAATAATGCCTCCAAAAGGAACCAGATACTAACACAAGAAGGGCCAAGCATAATAAACGCGACGACAGCTTGCATCTCTTAGACAGCAACTTATACGACTCAATAAGGACCTTAAGCAATAAATAGAACCCTTAGCCAATAGATTATAGAATGTCCCAATGTAATACTAAATCTATAAGAAACTATTTGCCAAAGAACTAGAAATAGGTCTACTAGCATACTTAGAATAGGACTATGAAATATGGCTTAAGGATAGAACCTCAACTAAGTTCCATAAGATTTATAACCTTAATAAAGTATAGCTGCATAAGCTTAAGACCTACCTTATTAATATATTAAGGAAAGGATATATTAGGACATTAAAATCCTCTGCAGGCTATTTAGTTATATTTATTCCTAAAAAGAATAGAAAGCTCTGACTTATTGTGGATTATTATATGCTTAATGACGCGACCATTAAGGATCGCACGCCTCTGCCTTTAATCAGTGAACTGAAGGACTAACTCCACGGGATAAAGTACTTTACCGCACTCGATCTAAAAGGAGCCTACAACCTGATCCATATTAAGCCTAGATACGAATGGAAAACCGCCTTCAGAATGAAATATGGACTATTTGAATACCTTATTATGCCCTTTGGACTTACTAATGCGCCAGCTATATTCTAATGCATAATTAACTATATTTTATGTGAGCACCTTAATGTATTTATAATATACTACCTTAATAATATCCTTATCTTCTCTAAAATGGAATAAGAATATATAGAATATATCTATATAGTACTATAAGCTCTATAGAATATAAACCTGCTAGTTAAACCAAAGAAAAGTTATTTCTATGCCTTAGAAGTTGAATTTTTAGGATATATTATCTTATATAATAAGATCTAAATAGACCTAAAGAAGGTTTAGGCAGTTAAGGATTAGCCTATGCCTATAATAGTCAAGGAAATATAAGCATTCCTTAGATTTACAAACTACTACTAATAATTTCTTAGAAATTTTAGTAAAACCGCTATACCTCTCTTAGCTCTTACACGCAAGGACTAATGATTCGAATGGCTACCCAATAGTCAGGAAGCCTTCGACCAGATCAAGGACCTTATCCTCAGCGAACCCATACTCAAGATGTTTAACCCTGAACGCCCGATCGAACTTAAAACGGACTTCTTGGACTTTGCTCTTAGAGCCTAAATCGGATAATGCGATAATAAAGGACTTTTGCATCCTATTGCCTTCTACTCCTATAAGATGCATAGAGCAGAACTCAACTACCCGATCTATGACAAAGAATTCCTCGCGATCATTAACTCCTTCAAGGAATTTCGATACTACTGTAAAGGGATGGCGCGGTGTAACCAACCTAACAATAGACCTCTCAGCCGTACGGCCAAAAAGATCAACTAGTTATCTCACTTAGTGAGATAACTGCACCGCACATCAGTATATAAGGCCAATAGGTCCACGAGGGCTCAGGGCAGCCTCGCTGCCTGACCGTCGCGCGACCTCCTTACAGTATGATCAAGGATAAGGAAAGAGCAATACGAACAGGCGCCAAGCTCCCTTATCAGCTCTGGCCAGAAATCAGCAGAACTGCAGTTTACTTATATAACTAAATACTAAATTATAAATCAAGCTAGAAAATACTATATGATTAACTGCATTCCACTATAGCTAAAGCCAGAGGAATTCCACATCTAATAAAACAGCCCGACCAGACACATCTATGAGCATTTGGCTGCAAGGCCTATGCCATAACCCCCAAGGCACAATAGAAGCTTAATCGCAAGATATAGCTTAAACCCAAGGGATGGATTGGCTTCCTGGTTGGATATAGATCCTCGAACATCTATAGGATCTGGATCCCCTCGATCGATCGAATCATCAGCACCCGAGATATCATCTTTAATAAAGATAAAGGCTGCAATGGAAACTGGGAGGAGTTCAAGGACGACCTTCTAGAAGCAGACCTAAATGAAATCGCATGAATCGCATCACTTCAATAAGATAAACCAATTAATCAGTTAGAAACTAAAGACTATATTAAAGTGGCTTTCCTAATAGAAAAAGAGGAACTAGCTGAACTTATAGTAGACTGTCTTATAGTAGCAATTAATAAAATCTTAGAAGTAAAGAAGGCGGAATATAAAGACCTTATTATGCCTCTAGATATACCACCTTTAGCCCTACTAGCATAGATCCCTCAAAATGTGCCAGCATAAGGGACCTAGACTATAATATAGCAAGCAGCTTTTCTAGCTGGAATGAAATTGCTGCAATAAATTATAGTAGAATAGAATCTCTATTAAAAAGAGAAGATGTATAAGAATATACTTTCCCCCTTACCTAAAATATATAATAATCTTATTAGTTATCTATTTAGTAACCTATTCCTAAAGGCTAAAGAAGTGCACTTTTAGAGTTATAAGGAAATAAGCTCTTAGACTGAGATTAAGGCTAAAGACCCTTAAGCAATTGAGCAATAAGTTCTAGGCTGCATGTGGGTATATATCTATAAGATAGATAAATATGGCTACTTTCAGAAGTATAAGGCCAGGCTTATGGTTCGAGGAGACCAATAAGCCAAGGACCAGCTGTAGGACACATATGCAGCCACTTTAGCCGGAAGGTCGTTCAGGACCTTAATAGCTATTGCAGCTAAATTTGATCTGGAAATGGTTCAATACAATATAATTAACGCATTCATATATGCTCTAATTAATCAAGATGTCTTTATGCAGATGCCTCTTGGCTATAAAAAGGCAGGAATAATCCTCAAGCTTAATAAGGCTTTATATAGGCTATAGATCTCCCCCTTATTATGGCAAAGAGAGCTCTCCAAGACCCTGCAGCAGCTAGGTTATAAGCCAGTTCCTCACGAGCCTTGCTGCTTTAAACGAGAAGGAATCCTCTTTTTCATATATATTAATGATATAATTGTGGCCTATCGAAAGACTTAAGAACATAAGGCTAAGCATTTGATCAAACAGCTCCAGATAAGATATACCTTAATAGGCAGAAACCCCGTGCAATGGTTCCTTGGAATGGAAGTCATATGGGACCGACCTGCAAGGAAGATCTAGCTATCCTAAGCATCCTATAGTGACAAGATTGTAAACCTAGCTAATAAAGGAACAGCTATAATACTAATAACCCAGGCAGAACTATAGCCTATAATAAAGCTAGCAACCCCTTCAGAAGTCTAATACTATTAACATAAGATTAGATCAGTCCTTTATATTGCCATAAATACATAACCTAATATCGCATTTATAGTCTCCAGACTAGCCTAATTCCTTACTAATCTAAGCTAAATTCATTAAAGAGCATCTAATTAGATCATTTATTATCTCCTGTGCATAAAAAACCTGGCCCTTTCCTTTGGAGGACCCGGCGGACTCAGGGTTGCCAGCGATGCATCTTTCGCTAATAATACCCTAGACCGGAAGAGCTCATAGGCATACACCATCAAGCTATTTAACGGACTGATCGGATGGAGAGCCAATAAGCAGGATACGGTCATAATGTCAACAACTGAAGCGGAACTCCTAGCCCTAGCATAAGCCGCCAAGGAATCCCTCTTTATTAGCCGACTTATCAAGGAGCTGTCCGTCCAACTGGATAATATAACCATCTAGATCGACTGTAATAACACTTAAACTATTAACCTAGTGAAAGCTAATATAGCCACCTTAAAGATGAAACTGTGATATATTAATATTTATAACTACTAGCTTAGGCAGGAAGTTTAAAATAGGAAAATCCAAGTTAATTATATTAAATCAATAGATATAATTGCAGACGGATTAATAAAAGCCTTATTTGTAGGAAAATAGAACCACTTTCTGCAATAGCTTGGAGTGAAAGACATTAGTAAGAGGCTATGGAAAGATAAAGAGGTTTAGACTTAATGAAAATTCATTGAATCTGAGGGAGTGTATTAGATTTATTAAAGATATAGGCATGAACAAGAAGTCATATGCGGACGAATATGAAGTCACGAACCGAGGCGCAAGCCATACCAAGAAGTCGCCCCATACAGATAACATAGGAGACAAAGATCCCTTTATCTCTAAGGTCAGATGACTAGAGCCCAGACCAGCAGGAAGTCATATGAGCAAGAGGCATAACTAACTTCCTTTGTTACCAATAATGCCGACTACCCGAAGGACTCGGAGAAAGAGGTCGGATACCCGAAGGGCTCGGAAGACGGAAGAGACCATAGGATTAGTTCTGTCTATAAAAGACCATCTGATCATATACAGAACAACAGAGACATAGACAAGCAACTCATAAATACAACACATTAGTCTCACCACTACAACTTTTACCCTCTAATATCTGACACTTATTTACTGATCCTCTGTGGATTATAGCGTTAGTGTGGGTTTATGAAGTGGCTATAAGCCTTGATGTAGCGTTTGCGTTCATTATCATAGACTAGGTCGCTGCCGGCTGGGCTTGCGATACCGGTCCTGGTCATAGCGAGCGTCTTACTGCTAGCAGTTGTGGGCATAGGGGGTCCTTCCGGGACTAGTCTCTAAGTGAGGTATATAATAGTATTATATTATAAGGCATATTAGGCGCGAATCTGGTCTTATATAGGCAGGTCGTATATTTATGCTTTATATTGATCCTTATAAAGGGCGTTATTTCTGAGAAGCATTTATCCTAGAGTTACTCTAGTGTTATTATATCCCTTATGTGCTATTGCGACTATCTTATTCCTTGGCTTTCTGGGGTAGTAGCTATTATCTTTGCTGTCTTTATGGATGAGGCAGTTGTCATTATAGTATGCTGTCTAGTGGTACGATGCGTGATCGGTCTGCTGAGGCTCGGCTTGCTGCGGGGTGCTCTGTCGAATAGAGGCTGCTCCGAGGGTCCTTCCCTCTGGGATAGGCTTAAACTTCCTATTAGTCTTAATTAGATTGTAGCACTTGCATTTAATATATCCTTTCTTTCCGCAGTTCTAGTAGATATATTGCAAGAAGTCCTTTTGCATAATGCCAAGCTCTATCGGTCTATTGTGCATTCCTGATGCAATATTTGGCTACTGGATTTTTACTCTTTAATTTAGGGCATTTTATGGTTATTAATTGCGATTATTATTATTAATATTTAGGCAAATCTTATATTATTAAGAGTATTATTTATTATTAATCCTAAATGCTTAGGCAATATAATTAATAAGAGTGCTAGGTTAATTAGTTTTATAGAGTTCTTTTTAGACTAATTATTTAAGTCTATTAAAGAAGAATAATATAAGGACATCCTGATCCTAAGGTAGTTTAATTATAAGTTAAGTAAAGAGCATTCTATAGTTAGAGGTGGATCCTATTTACTTAAGTTATTTAATTTAATCCTTAGCTTTAGACTTTTTATTAATAATTCTAAAGGCTTATTAGAGTTCGCGCTTAAATTAGTTAAAGCTTCTATAGATATAGCGAGTTTGGGCTACTCTTTCTATATCTATATGCTTATTATAATTACGTATAATAGGTTTAATCCACTTAGCTATATTGCCAATAAGTTATCCTACAGTATAATAAACCTTAGAGGCTTTATTGCAGAATTGTATTAGATAGTAGGAAAAGAAAACCTTAGTGCTAGTAATAAATATCTGAAGCTTATAGGCATTGCTATTGAATTTCTTAGGCGCGGATAGCTTAAGAACTTCTCTAGGGTCTCGGCCAGTGGTTGCTATAGTAGCGAGGGTATTAAGGTTATCATACTGATTGCATTATATGTTTTATTGTTCCTATTGGAGGTTTAAGATACGGTCGATCTTAGTGCGTAGGGCCGTAATCTTGAGGCATAGAATGTGGACTTCACCTTCGTAGTGATTGCCCATATTGCGCATGCGTTGTCGAAGCTTTTCACAGTCTTCATCAGATATCGTGCTGACGTCGTCCATTTTAGCATCAATAGGAGGTCGATCCTCAGGTGGAGTATTATTTTACTGCTAGGTAGCTATTATTATATTCAATATTACTTAAAGTAATGCAGTATTTATCTAAATAAGAGCTTTTAATATATAATAGTCCGAATTAATTCCTAAGGGATAAATCAGGAGGACCTGGTTTATATTAGCAGATAGAATAGGGCATTATAGTTATTCTAAGCAATAAGAGTATTATGTCGCTTGATGTATTAATCATAGGAGGTGGGAGGCGGAGGTAATTGAGGTAAAGTAGTATTATTAAAAGCTGAAGTGGCTTAGGGGCTACTTCCTATGGTAATAACTGTGGTTTAAATACTATCTGGTTAGAGTAGGAGCGATAGGAGCGATGGGAGCGATGGGAACGATGTCTACCGTTCTAATTGTTCCTGTTGTTCCTGTTGGTCCTCCGTTGATTAGTCGGGTGATGTGGGGCCAGTAGCAGTGCGCTTCTAACCCATCTGGGTTCTGCCGGCCTAGACCGCTTGGTCAGAACATGGGCCATGACACATTTTGCAGTTATTAATTGCGATTATTATTATTAGTATTTAGGCGGATCTTGCGTTACTAAGAGTATTATCTATTATTAATCCTGACTATTTAGGCGATATAATTAATGAGAGTGCTAGGTCAATCGGTCTTATAAGCTCTTTCTAGACTAATTATTTAAGTTTATTAAAGAATAATAATATAAGGACATCCTGATCCCAAGGTAGTTTAATTGTAAGCTAAGTAAAGAGCGTTCTATAGTTAGAGGTGGATCCTATTTGCTTAAGTTATTTAATTTAATCCTTAGTGTCAGATATAAGCCCAATTGACAAGAACGTTGTCAATTAGGGAGCTCTGTTTTTAATAGTGGTCTAGTGGGGAATTTGACAATTAAGAGTCTTAGTGCCTCAAGCCATGCTAGCCAAAGGTCGCAAGTTCGATCCCATTAGATAAAGACACTAAAAACCACCCAAAAAGAAAGCTAAAAACTCGCAGAAGCTGGTGAAAGATTGACCTACGGGGTCCAGCTTGAAAAACTGTTAAGAGTGTTTAAAGCTGAGGGGGTGTATTAGATATAAGCCCAATTGACAAGAACGTTGTCAATTAGGGAGCTCTGTTTTTGATAGTGGTCTAGTGGGGAATTTGACACTTAGCTTTAGACTTTTTATTAATAGTTCTAAAGGCTTATTAGAGTTTGCGTTTAAATTAGTTGAAACTTCTATAGATATAGCGAGTTTAGGCTGCTCTTTCCGTATTTGCGTGCTTATTATAATTATATATAATAGGTTTAATCCACTTAGCTGCATTGCTAGTAAGTCATCCTATAGTATAGTAAACCTTAGAGGCTTTATTATAGAATTATATTAGGTAGTAGGAAAAGAAAACTTTAGTGATAATAATAAATATCTAAAGCTTATGGGCATTACTATTGAATTTCTTAGGTGCAGATAGCTTAAGAACTTCTCTGGGGTCTTAGCCAGTAGTTACTATAATAGCGAGAGTATTAAAGTCATTATACTAATTGTATTACATGTTTTAATATTCCTATTAGAGGTTCAAGATACAGTCGATCTTAATGCATAGGGCTATAATCTTAAGGCATAGAATGCAGACTTCACCTTTATAGTAACTGCCTATATTGCTGTCAAATTCCCCACTAGACCACTGTCAAAAACAGAGCTCCCTAATTGACAACATTCTTGTCAATTGGGCTTATATCTGATACACCCCCTCAGCTTTTAAACACTCTCAACAGTTTTTCAAGCTGGACCCCGTAGGTCAATCTTTCACCAGCTTTTGCGAGTTTTTTTAGCTTTCTTTTTAGGTGGTTTTTAGTGTCTTTATCTAACGGGATCGAACTTGCGACCTTTGGCTAGCATGGCTTGAGGCACTGAGACTCTTAATTGTCAAATTCCCCACTAGACCACTGTTAAAAACAGAGCTCCCTAATTTACAACGTTCTTGTCAATTGGGCTTATATCTGACAATTGCGCATACACTATTAAAGTTTTTCGCAGTCTTTATTAGATATCGTACTAATATCGTCCATTTTAGCATCAGTAGGAGGTCGATCCTCAGGCAGAGTATTATTTCGCTACTAGGTAGTTATTACTATATTCAATATTACTTAGAGTAATGCGGTATTCGTCTAAATAAGAGCTTTTAATATATAATAGTCCGGATTAATTCTGTCAGATATTGGAGGGTAAAAGTTGTAGTGGTGAGACTAATGTGTTGTATTCATGAGTTGCTTGTCTGTGTCTCTGTTGTTCCTCTTTGTGTGTATATGATCAGATGGTCTTTTATAGACAGAACTGATCTTGCGGTCTCTTCCGTCTTCCGAGCCCTTCGGGTATCCGACCTCTTTCTCCGAGTCCTTCGGGCAGTCGGCATCATTGGTAACAAAGGAAGTTGGTCATGCCTCTTGCTCATATGACTTCCTGCTGGTCCGGGCTCTAGTCATCTGACCTTAGAGACAAAGGGATCTTTATCTCCTATATCATCTATATGGGGCGACTTCTAAGTATGGCTTGCGCCTCGGTTCGTGACTTCATATTCGTCCGCATATAACTTCATGTTCATGCCTATATCTTTAATAAATCTAATACACCCCCTTAGTTTCAACGGTCTCCCGTTGAGTCTAAACCAGTTAATTCTTTCGTCCTTTTGCTAATGTCTTCTATTCCAAGCTATTAAAGGAAGTGGTTCCATTTTCCTACAGGTAAGGCTTTTATCAATCCGTCTGCGATCATATCTATTAACTTAATATAGTTGACTTGGATTTTCCCATTTTGAACTTCCTGCCTAAGCCAGTGGTTATAAATATCAACATATTGCAGTTTCATTTTTAAGGTGGCTATATTAGCTTTCACTAGGTTAATAGTTGAAGTATTATTGCAATCGATCTGGATGGTTATATTATCCAGTTAGACGGATAGCTCCTTAATAAGTCGGCTAATAAAGAGGGATTCCTTAGCGGCTTGTGCTAGGGCTAGGAGTTCCGCTTCAGTTATTAACATTGTGACCGTATCCTGCTTATTGGCTCTCCATCCGATCAGTCCGTTGAATAGTGTCGGACGGAAGGGAGTTTTTCCGGGCCCCGGTGGAAGGAATAACGGATCCTCAAAGAAAACCCCGCTCGAGACACCTCAGAGGGAGAGAGACAAGCAGCCAGATTCATCATTCAATTAATCAATTCAGCCCTCTTCATTATAGGCACTCAATTTCTAGTCCCTAACTCTATTTACACCTTTTAAACGCATAAACTCAGGCCATTGCCCCTAATAAGTCTAACAATTAACAGTTAGAGCCACTATCCCTAAATGCACTCTAACGCCACCAAAATTTCATTATACTAATCCTATAATAACCCCTTCTAATACTAATAAGGTCCTAATTATACTTAATGGCCTAGAGACTTAATATAGCTGGAATCTCTAGTTCGTTGGGAAAGTAAAGGCCCTAAACCTATAGAAATATATCGAACCGAGCTGCACTCGGGTCCCGTGGCTCTCGCCACTTGAGATTCCGGGAACCCCGAGACAGACCAACTAGAACGCGATCGATGCTCATAGGAACGCCCTCGAACGCTATAAAGCCCTCGAACGAGCCTACCTCCGGCAGGAAACATAGGTCAGCTCGCTAACTGACTGGGTGCAGACCACCGTGGCTCAAGGCGTCTTCGATAACAACTGTGACCCGGACAAGTCTCTCGAAGCCTAGTGCCTTGCCCTAAAGGAGGCCTGCGTAGGCGACAAGCAGCTCGCCGAGATCGAGGCCTCTCTCGAATGGGACCAGTTCTTCCACGCCGCAGCAAAGACACCTAGGGACATCAAGAAGTAGGTTGACGAGTTCCAGTAGGTAATGCATAAGGCTAGGCAGGTTAACCTCCCGAACGTACAGAAGGTGACCCTCTGGTTCCTGGCACTTGAGAGGCTTATAGAGCCCTTCTTAGGGACCGACCTAGCCATCTGGAGGACCACGGAGCTCGAGAAGTTTAAGACGAACACCCTGAACTACATAGAGGTCGCTAACTACATTAAGGCCCGAGTGAAGATCCGGAAGGCGCAGAAGCCCGTAAAGCGTATAAGGCTAGGCGCCTTTCCGGTCGGTCACCAGTCTGACGATAATAATGCAAACAAACCGACCTTCGATGAGGAAGAACAACGCCCAAAGAAGAAGAAGAGACCGGTGCAGAAGAAACGAGACACCGGGAAGAAGAGAGCACCAGAGAGGCCAAAGCAACGCTCACAGAGCACCCCGGCCCGCTAAAGGAGGCGCACTTGCCCCCTATGCAGGCAGTTTTACCTGCTTAAGGGCTGTTAGTACGCTTTCCCGGAGCAGGCTGAGGAAGGATGGAAGGAGAACCGAACCGTTCGATCAACCATAACCTGGATCCTAGAGCTCGATCCCGACCTAGCCGCCGAGATTAAGGCGATCAGAAGGAAGAATAACCCTGGGGTGGCGGATAAGCCGGATAACCCCGGGAAATGATTCCTCTGTCGCATTAGGACGGCCTCGAACCCCCTCCAACGCCACGACGACCCGTCAAGCCGACCAGTTGGGCTGATAGGTGCCCAGCTGGCAGCCTTAAGCTCTACGCCCTACCCCCTAAGGAACTCAACGATCTTAGACTCAGGAGCAACCTTACACATAACGAACACTAGGTCCCGGCTTAGGGATTATATAAGAGCTGGGCCGGCAGACAATATCTTCGCGGGAGATAAGATAGTGCTAGTAAGGGGATACGGATTAATAACCCTAAGGCTAACTTCTTTAGAACGACTAAGGCAGTAACTGCTAACCCTCCGAGATGTGGCCTATTGTCCGGGATTCGCATGCAATGTGGCCTCCCTGCGGCGCCTTCAGGAGTCAGGCCTATGGTGGGATATGCGCCCTGGCCATAACTCCCTAAGGACCAAGCATGGATCCCTTGTGTGCAACCTCCTTGACCGACATGACCAATTTGTCCTAGAGCACCTTCCAGCACCAGGACCACCAGGAGATCAGGCTTTCTCTGCCCATAGGTCAACCCAACAGAAACCAAATCGATCGACCCGTCAGAGGTGGCACCTTAGCTAGGGCACGCTGGGCCGGATCCCCTCAACCGGCTAGTCAACGCCTCTAAAGGAGTCAGAATCCGAGGACCTACTACAGTGGAATGTAATGCCTGTGCCCAAGGAAAAATGACGAGGCAGGTCTCCCGGATCCCCCGTGCTTATGACGAGGGACCCAGGATCCGAGTTGCTATTAACTTTATGCACATGCAATCAGACGAGGAAGACTATAATAGCATGATAATCCTGATAGATCAATGGTCAGGCTATATATGGTCTTTCTACCTTAGCGATCAAAAGGAAATAACCCTCCAGACTGCCTTCCGGATGTTTATTTCCTCCCTGGAGACTCAGCATAGGGCTATGCCTAGAATCTTCGAATGTAATAATAAGATAGTGACCATTAAGCCGGGAATCCTGAACTTCCTTGCCGAGCGAGGCATACGACTCGAACCTTCTGCTCCAGACACCCAGGCCCAGAATGGAGCGGCCGAACGGGCTGGCGCCATCATCGAAACCAAGGCTCGGGCAATAAGGGCAGGGGCACGACTTCCGGAGGACCTCTGGGTCGAGATCACGTTAGCCGCGGTCTACCTATACAACCGGATACCGAGGCAGTCCATTGACTGGAAATCCCCTTATAAACGCCTCAATACCTACCTGGCCCGGAACAGCGGGATCGTTACAGCGGCCCAGAAACCGCAGGCCGCCCACCTTCAAGTCTACGGATGCAAGGCCTATGCCCTAACCAAGGAAGCCCAAAGGAAGGAACGGAGATGACACAAGCTGGAGCCCTGTGCCTTTATAGGCTACCTGGTTGGATGCTGGTCTACTAACATCTATAGGATCTAGAACCCCTTGATTGGGAAGGTGATCTCCACTAGGGATGTTATCTTTAACGAAGAGGAGGTTTTCCCTGGAACGATTGATGCCCTGAAGGATGAATTCCTTCACATCAAGAAGTCCGAAATTGCGGCTCTGCTTGACCAAGTCACAGAGCCTGATCTGCCTAGCCCGGGACCAGAGCCGGCAGCGCGGGACGCCGCAGCTGACCTCCCGACCTTTGATAACGATGACGCCTACGCCACAGAGGGAGACCTACCAGAGGGTAATGATAATGAAGAAGCCCACCTTCCCACTCGAGATGACCCTACTGGGGTTGACGAGGACGAAGGCGGCGAAAAGGAGGCTCTTGAGGCCCCCGAGCTTCAATATCTGACCCCGGAGGCTTCCCCCTTGGCCGGGCTCCTCGCACGATGTATCAGAGGAATAAGGGACTCTAGCTCAGGACCCAGAGCCGCTTCCATCCAACTGGGTGAGGAGGGCCTTTGGCCAGCGGCTTTTGCCGCCGGCCGCCTAGTCGGACCGCTTGGCACTATTGAGGGCCGGGAGGTCGACCGGGCAGGGCTTAACAGGTTGCTTAAGCGACCTATGCAGACCAGCAACGCTGAGGAGCTCTAGCACCAGCGGAATCTTCCGCCGCTGCTAGGCACCGAGGTGAGCTTACGGGCCACCAATGCGAAGCTGAGTTTCGGGCTGCTGAGGCTGAACACCTGCGCAGTCATCGTGAGATGAGCTCGTGGGTTAAAGTCTCGAAGAAATAGGCTAAGGGGCACTAAGTTCTCGACTGTATGTGGGTATATACCTATAAGTTCGATAACGCGGGCTTCCTTAATAAATACAAGGCTCGCCTTATTGTGCGTGGCGACCAGCAGACCCGGGGGCTTACAGAGGAGACTTATGCCTTAACTCTAGCCGGGAGGTCCTTCCGGACTCTTATGGCGATAGTGGCACGCTTTAACCTTGAACTCATCCAGTTTAATGCAGTTAATGCGTTTGTAAACGCCCGGCTAGAGAAGGAGGTCTTTATGAAGATGCCTCCGGGGAACAGGTGCCCCAGAACGGTCCTAAAGCTCCAGAAGGCCCTATATGGCCTCTGAGAGTCACCAGCCCTGTGGCAACGGGAGCTCAGCGAGACCCTCAGGGAGCTAGGCTTCAAGACCGTACCCGAGGAGCCCTGCTGCGCGCTTTGGAACGGCATCATCGTCTTCTTCTATGTTGATGATATCGTCCTTGCCCATCGGAAGGATAAGCAAGAGGCAGTGGACCGTCTGATCGAACGCCTTCAGAGCCGATACCGCCTAACCGGCGGGCATGAACTGCACTGGTTCCTTGGAATTAAAATCATCCGAGACCGGAAGAAACGCCTGATCTGGCTCTCTCAATCTACTATGCCCAGAAGCTAGCTAACGTCCTGAGCCCTTCGGGCGCCACAGGCCCCTCGATCACGCCGATGCAGAAAACCGAGCCTCTTCCTTACGAAGGCACCGCTACGATTGCTGCAATATGACTCTATCAGCGGAAGATTGGATCGATCCTATATATCGCCGTCATCACGAGGCCCGACATTGCGTTTGCAGTCTCACGGCTAGCCAGATTTGCACAAAACCCGAGTTCCAAGCACCATGAAGCGGCCAATTAAGTCATCAGATATCTCCTTCGAACTCATACACTTGCCCTCCAGCTAGGAGGCGCCGATGACTTCGTCGTTGCGAGCGATGCCTCCTTCGCAGACAATACCCTCGACCGCAAGAGCTCTTAAGCCTACACTATGAAGTTATTCGGAGGGCTTATCAGGTGGAGAGCTATAAAACAAGCCACTATCACGACTTCCACTATAGAGGCAGAGCTACTAGCTCTATTATAAGCAATAGGGGAAGGGATGTTTATTAGTAGGCTCCTGACTTCTCTATAAGTTAAGGTTAGCAACAAGCAGGAGATCCAGATCCTCTATAATAACTAATAGACTATTAAGCTCGTAAGGAAGGAAATCGGTCAATTTAATACCCGCCTCTATCATATTAATATCTATAACCACTAGCTACAATAAGAAGCACAGAAGGGGACCATCCAGGTGGAATATATTCCGTCAGGGGACATGATCGCCGACGGGCTCACTAAGGTGCTCACTAATACGAGCTTTGCGACCTTCGTTCAGCAGCTCGGGCTCATCGATATTAAGCACCGCCTCCAAGGAAGGGAATCGCCTGCGGACCTGACCCGAGATATCGAACGGATGGCCTTGAGGCTCGAAGATGAGGACTAGAGGGCGCCCCAGGCGCGTTTCACCCCGATCGCAACGTCGCTAAAGCCCTTGACCACATAGGGTACACCAATAAGTGTTCGGAGGAAGCCACCGGTGCAGCCCCTGAATGACGCACCAGAAGCCGGATCGGCTGGGGGTATGTCGGACGGAAGGGAGTTTTTCCGGGCCCCGGTGGAAGGAATAACGGATCCTCAAAGAAAACCCCGCTCGAGACACCTCGGAGGGAGAGAGACAAGCAGCCAGATTCATCATTCAATTGATCAATTCAGCCCTCTTCATCATGGGCACTCAATTTCTAGTCCCTGACTCTATTTACACCTTTTAAACGCATAAACTCGGGCCGTTGCCCCCAACGAGTCCGACAGATAGACTTATCCTAAAAGCCAGTATCTATAGCTGCGAACCATATGAGGAAGCCCCTCTCGCGACAATATGTCCGGAGGGATTAAGGCTCTTTCTTTCAATCTCTCGACCCCTATAACGTCTGCTCGATTGTGATTGTTTAGGCATTCCACTCCTATCGTAACTGTAATATTCCGCGTCATCTCCTTATTGGGCTCCATCTAGCCCCTTTTTCCCTACTGACCGGTTGGCAACCAGTCGCCAACAAGTCATGTGACTTTTCTGCCTCAGGCACAAATTCAGGCACCAACTCTCAGAATAATTACATGACCCAATCCAACGGTTACACTAATGGGTGTTCCAATATCCGCTCCCATAGGACATCTGTTGCACAAAGAGGAAGCACTTTGTGATGCACCCTAACCGACACCCCGGCTAAACCTCGGCTAGACTGGGGACAAAAACCCCCTCTCGCGACAGTATGTCCGGAGGGATTAAGGCACTTTCTTTCAGTCTCTCGACCCCTAGATCGGCTGCTCGATTGTGACTGTTTAGGCATTTCACTCCTATCGTAACTGTGCTATTCTGCGACAGCACCGTACAGATTAACAGCAAAGGCCATCAAGAAACATCCCCGTCTGCATGGCCTCGAATAATTCCGTACCTCATCCAGGTCGATCGTATGTCCTGGACATAGATGACCCTGACAGCGACGCGAGCGAAAGCCCCATTGAGCTACCTGATGGCACGTACGGCTGCCGGCCCCACGGTCTCAGCACTTGCCCACACTGCGGCGTATCCTTTACCTCCTTGCGCAGCATGCTGGGGATCTCAGAGGACTCTGACGACGGTGATGATAGCGATGGTCCCGTTCAGCTACCGAATGGCAGCTTGGTCTGCCGTCCCCACCGTCTCAAGGTTTGCGGATACTGCTGCGTTGACTTCAGCTTCATGGACGAGCTGCAGGAGGATTCAGAGGACCAGCTTGAGCGAGAGACCGACGAGCTTTACCAGCAACTAAGCGATGAAAGCCGGGCTGACATTGATGCGAGATGGGGTCCCCCGCGGCGCGCAACTGCTCAAGCAAATAGCTCTCCAAGCGCTGGAATGAACGCCAACCCGATCGTTCTGGGTCCGGTCCTCGCGGCGGGCGCCTCCGACCATGCCTTGGATGATGCCTCCGACCATGCCTCCGACAATACCCTCGGCGACGCCATCAAACGCGGCACCGGACAAGTCTTCCCCACCAAGTTCGCCGTGCCGTCGGCAGCATCCACCCCGGGTGAACTGTTCCCAGCAGGCATCGGTCGTCAAGCTATTCCTAATGTTGTTCGGTTCATCCGCCGCAACGATGCGAAGCAAGTCCTGATCTATGCCGATGGTGCCTGTCTCAACAATGGACAGGCAAACCCCAAGGCAGGATGGGCGTTCTACTTCAAACCCGAGACTGACCGACCGGCTGGGATTGTATCCGCCCGCCTCGAGAAGCGAGGTCCCTTCGGAGAGGTGTCCACCCAGACCAGCAACCGCGCTGAGCTACGAGCTATCATTGGTGCGCTCCGCTTCCGCCACTGGAAAGGCGAGGGCTTCGCGACGGTGGTGTTCGCCACTGACTCAGAATATGTGGCTGAAGGGGCGACGGCGTGGACTCGCGGCTGGGTACGCAATGGATGGAAGACCCGCACGGGCGCCGATGTGAAGAACAAGGATCTGTGGGAGGCGCTTCTTGGGGAGGTTGAGCGATGGCATTCCCATGGTGTGAAGGTCCAGTTCTGGAGGGTTCCTCGAACACTGAACACGGCGGCGGACCGCGCAGCGAAGCAAGCTGCAGAGAACCAGGAGGATGTAGATAGATTCTGCGACATCAAGGGCATTCTCTCCTAGTATCGACTGGTCTAACCAGCTGGACGGCGTATTCGGGAACAAGCAGACATCTTAGTATTGTCTATGGAAGCTATGAAATGAAATAAATGATCCC
The DNA here is from genome assembly GCA_911649645.1 of Thelonectria discophora. Lineage (NCBI taxonomy): Eukaryota > Fungi > Ascomycota > Sordariomycetes > Hypocreales > Nectriaceae > Thelonectria > Thelonectria discophora. The sequence continues at coordinate 5,237,061 of CAJVRK010000012.1, forward strand.
TTAGGGCTAGTATTGTGGTAGAATCTATTGCAGCCACAGACGGATAACGATGATTAAATGAGCTCTTGTTTTTCTTACTAAAAGAGAAAGACAAATGTCGGTCTCTTATACTTATGTTTAATTTGCCGATCTTCTAGGCAGCAGGCTGTTGCCTGTGGTGCAGACTTCTCAACAAGCAGTACTGATTGACAAGGCCTAACTTATACTGATGCTGATTGATTGTGTCGGACACACGGGAAGTTCAGTTGTGGCCCGAGTTCATATGTCAAAGGGATCAAGATAGAGGGATAATTTGGGTGCCAATGCGAGGCAGTTCAATTGATCAAAGATGATCCCTTCAACAGGATGATGATGATTCTTCTTCTGCTTCGGGCCGGTCTTCTTGGCCTTCCCCTCTTTTGAGGCCGTGTCACGTGGCGCAGCCAGCTCCGCCTGACAGATTGATTACTATGCTTACTGATACTGATTGATTAGCTTAACTATCAGGAGGTGCCAAGATATGTGATGTTGCAACGATCTTCTGTTGAATAGCTTTGTGTACGCCGCCAATCATGTGGTCAATTCGTCTGTTGTTTTTTTCTCTTCTCTCTTTCTTCTTCTCCCTATTAGGCTCCTATAGCCCCTTTTTCCCTACTGACCGGTCGGCAATCAGTCGCTAACAAGTCATGTGACTTTGCTGCCTTAGGTACTAATTCAGGCACTAAATTAAGAATAATTACGTGACCTAATTCAATACACCCCCCCAGGGCTGGCAACAAGTCAAATCAAAACGGATTTTCGCGTGTTTGAACTGAAAAGGGTCGGATTTGAGACCTGAGACCCCGACTTGATTTGATTTGATAGACTTGATCGGGCCAGGGAATAACTATAGGGCTGGCACATACAAAAATCCCTCAGTAGAACTGATAGCATACCTAGCAGCCAGCCTTCCAGCTCTTCAAGCATTCCAACGCCCCCAAAGTCTCCTTATTTAGGCTGTGCCGCTGATTTCCGTAACTGAGCTTCGCACGGCTAAATACACGCTCGCATTCTGCTGACATTGGTGGTATGATGAGAATATCGAGAGCCATTTTTGATAGCCAGGGATATAAAGCTTGGTGTTGAAGCCACCACTGGATAGGGCACTTGATGCGTTTAGCGGGTTAAGACAGCCAAGAGCGAAGTTCTCGGACAGCGCTGCCACCTCCTGGGGCCGGTTCCTCATATAAAGACCTGGGAAACAGGTCCCGTAGGGGTATATGTGACGGTCTCGTGAGGTCGGTGATAGGAGGGGTCGGCGCCATGACAATCTCTTCACACCAGCCTTCCTTGAAGGTCTCAAAGCGCTGCTGTATCGAGTCGGCCCTATGAGGCACGGTATTGGTCGCCCACTTCATTGTGACTACGGGATGTAGGATCGCGACTGCCCAGTAAACAGGTGAGTGATCTAACTGTTCCTTGTATGATTCCAACTTATCGATCGCGGCTTCGCAGGCGTTGAAGATCACGGAATGCGGTGCTTGTGACTCGAGCTCGTCAGAGCTGGCCAGGCTGGTGTATAGGAACGTTACTTGTGACGAGATGGCCCGGCCAGTCAACCTCACAGTTGTTATATCGCGAATTCGGGATGACTTGACGCTGCGTTCGACGAGGTTCAGTTGCTTCATTTGACTGCAAGGCGTGGAGGCTTTCCTGACGGTCACGCTCGGCTGTGAAGAAAGAGATCAGATAGAACAGGCTGCCTAGCACAATGCCAATGCCACCGGGATCACGAGATTCAAACCTAAATTTCTCCTCGCGCAGCGGCTCGAGCAGCCTCAGGGTCTCTTTAAGGGTATTCCAGTCATCGTCAGTAGGGCGGTCTGATGTTGGAAGGCGGCGGCTAGGTTGCTCGGCAGAGTTGAAGGCGATTCAGCTGACTCTTGGCAAGTTGCTTGGTGTTCCTTGACGAGCTTTGTGAATAGTTCCTTACGTTGAGGACTATACCGCACAAAGGTGACCACAGACTGAAGCTTGGATACCGAGCTATAGGCAAAATCCTCATATAAAGCCTGTGAAGATGCACCGGCTTGAGATGCATGACTGCGCAGGAATAGCCTCTCGGGGAAGGCTTTGGCAACGAGGTTGATAATGTGACCCCAACAGCGTAACCGCACCACATTTGGCTTCCTCAGAGCCGGATTCTTGGCCCCAGACAATAGATGAGACTGAAATAGGTGGCGGATAGTAGTATCATTGGATGGGGCGTTGTCAGTCACAAAGAAACCGACTCTAGGGACGTGAAATGACTCGATGACTTTTTGGATGAGGGGAGCGAGGCTCTCGCCGCTATGTGAACCCTCAATATGCTCGAGACTGAGTAACCGTGACGTTGACCGATGCTGATGATTGAGAAAGTGACAGACTATGCCTAGAAATGCCAGTTGAGAAGGCGAAGTCCAGGCATCAAACGTCAAATGCACCAGGGATCGTGATGTTTGGATATCGGCTTCGAGCTCGGCGGGTCTCTAAAACGCACCAAAGCTCCAGTAATAGAGGGAGAGTTGGCCGTCGGCGTTGAGATAAAGAGGTCGTCGTCAGACATGATGATGATAGGAGAAAGTGGTGATAATCGCGTTATTGCGCGAAACGCGTGTCCTGGTCAAAGTGGGCTATGAATGGCTAGAATCTCTATATAAGTGGGTCACCTACCCTACACCTGCTGACTAATCAGGAATTCTCAAGATTTGAATAGATTTGCAAGTCTGAAACCTTTTGGCTTGATTTGCCTTATTTAAGGATTTTGATATTTGATTTGATTTGATTTGATTTGCTTTGATTTGAGTGGACTTGACTTATTGCCAGCCCTGCGCCCCCCCAGCTTGGCAGCATCGCTAGCAAGCTGGAATATCCCCCTATTTCCTTCACTGTAGATGTTGAATTGGATCATGTAATTAGTCCAGAAGTTGGTGCCTGAGGCATCATGATGAATGGTGTGGAAAAGTCATAACTGATCAGCGACCGCGCGCGGTCGCTAGGGAAAAAAGGGGGCGATGCGACGATGAAGAAGCGAAACAGAGAAAAAAAACAGACAACACAACACAGATGAATTGATCACATGATTGACGGCGCACACGAAGCTATTCAACAGTAGAACCTCTATATTTTCCCTTTCTTCCTTCTCTGGTTCTTTGCGTCTGTTTCGCTGGAGGCTCGCCGAGAGATCGGTCATATTGAGCAGCTAAATGAATCGCTTAAAAGGCTCTCTCGCCAGGCTCTCGGTCAGGCCGTCGGCCAGGAGCGCCACAGAAGGAGTATATTCTATTCCAATTCGCCCCCTTTCGACCTCCTGCCTTAATTAGTAATTATATACTGTTGCATTGGGTCATGTAATTATTCTGAGAGTTGGTGCCTGAATTGGTGCCTGAGGCAGAAAAGTCACATGACTTGCTGGCGACCGGTTGCCGACCAGTCAGTAGGGAAAAAGGGGCTACAGGAGCCCAATAGGGAGAAGGAGGAGAGAGGAGACAGAAGAACAGCCGAATTGATCACATGATTGGCGGCATACACGAAGCTATTCAACAGTATCCTCCTCAGTAAGTCAGATTAATATCTATGATGGACTGGCCCTAGGTGCGACTGTAGCTAGGCGTCGATTATTGTCGCAGAATAGCACAGTTACGATAGGAGTGAAATGCCCTAAACAGTCACAATCGAGCAGCCGATCTAGGGGTGGAGAGATTGAAAGAAAGTGCCTTAATCCCTCCGGACATACTGTCGCGAGAGGGGGTTTTTGTCCCCAGTCTAGCCGAGGTTTAGCCGGGGTGTCGGTTAGGGTGCATCACAAAGAGCTTCCTCTTTGTGCAACAATTATAGTATTAATATTCTTAAGGAGAAAGAGGCTCTCCTTTGCCTAGCTAGCTTCCATTCCCCTTATATGCCCCGAGTCACGTGCGCCTAGTCCCCTATACGCGTGCAGCGCGCGACTGCTACGCGTGCGGTCTGGGAGCGTTCCGCGGGCATGTGACTCTAGGCTCGGGCTACGCCCGAGCCCCTAATTAACAGTTATTTAGAATCAAATGAAGTTAAAAAAAGACACATCCAATCTTCCGCCCACCATAGTCTGCCTATGCCAACCCAGAATGGATGCACTGCTGGGGCCCAGCACTTAATTATCGCAGAAGGTCTTCCACAGACCGCTTCGGGTTGCGCTTAAGTCCGCACTTCTTCAGGCAAGCGTCGATTCCCAAGGCGACATTTGCGGGAATCATCTCTCGGAAGGACTCAATGTCTTGGCCATTCAGAGTTTGGATGCCACCGAGAGTCGCTTGAACTACGTCGGTACGAAGACTGAAAAAGTTCTGGGCAATCTGAGAGACGCCAGGGTCCGCATTGTCGAAGCCGGCCACAAACACGGCATCCTCGCAGTCGGGGTTGAACTCTTGATGAATGGCTCCATTGGGGAAGACGGCCATTTGGTACAGCGATAGAATGTTCTCGATGGGGCGCGCACCGTTCTCGAGAACAAAGTTCGTGATAAGGCGGCCCTTGACTATCACGTTGAGCTCCGTGGCTCGGTTGTGGACGTGTGCAGTGTTCATGCCGCAAGGACCGAGGAATCCCAACGTCATGGCAGCGCCATTGCCGATCAACGCTGGGAACGTCTTGGCCGTGGCGGCAACTGTCATGCCACCGAGCCCTCGAGTCTCGGATGACTCGGGGGCATCGTCGGCGTTGAAGTCAAAGATGTAGTCGCCGGGCAGGTTGAGTAAGCCAACGCGGTCAGCTTGCGTGGGGGCCGTGATGAGTTTGGCGATGAGGTCCAAATCACCGGACCTGGTGTTGATGGGCACGACTGGTGGAAGATCCAAGTCGTAGCCGCTGTCGCTGCCATTGCTGCCACGGCGAGAAACCGCAGCCGACTTCACGCCTTGAGGAGCGGCAAGGGCGATGCCGGCAATGGCAGAAGACAACAGGGTGGTGAAGTGCATTTTGGAAGGATGACCGTAGAATGACTAGACAAGGCCGAGTTTCAATAGATGGAAAGAAGAGAAGAACTAGGAATCCTAATTGCTTCGGTGATGGAGGGGAGTGGGCGTTGGGTGCGTGATGCTAGATGATGAAGAGTAACCATGGTGGATTTTCTTCTTCTTATATCCTTCGGACCCTGTTGATTCTATACCGTCGGTCCCTAGATTCGTCTATCATGAATGCAATGGTTAAGCCTACTTCTAAGATTACTCTGTACTACTTGCTTTAGGGTTGTATCCATTGTCGATGCGCGTCAGCGCCAGGATGATGCAGCCATCTAAACTTGTCAATGGGATTTACATTAGTCAGCGCTAAATCATGCGAGGTCGGCATTACGTCCGCCGCATAGCCGGAGGAGGCTGTGTTTTAAAAATGAGCTGGCTGTGCACTTGGACAAGCTGGATCGGCAAGCATCATAGGCTTAATCTATTGGTTCATTGGGTTGTTTTGCATTCCGCCGCAAGCATGGTCTATGTTCCATGTTTGTTTCCTTGCTTAACTTCAACTGACAGCGCGACGGACTGGTATGCTGCTATCTTCCTAAAGGATGCTAAACGGGTACCTATACAAAGCCCTCTAATAGCCAAATTTGGAGGCGGCCTCGTTAGGCCGGTGATATTTTCAGCTCAATAAGAGCGAACAAGTAGTTAGGGCTTACCAGTAGTCGCAAGTATATTCCATTACCTCAAGATGAAAAATCCTTCTCGTTCAATGCGATTTGTAACTGACAGTCTCCCTCGGGGATGCTGGTTCATGTGGTGACAAACCAGCACCGGGAATAAATAACTACGGCCCCCGAGAGGTCATGACAGCTGACAGCGCTTGTCAGCCCCGGCCCCCGAATTGCTAACGGTGCATGCCCCATTTCCCCGAGCTCTTGTGTTGTGGGCGGCGATCCAATCATAGCCACAAACTCATTGACCGCGCCTTGCGGTTTGCAAAGTGCCGAGCGCTGTTGATCCTGTCTTGACGGCCGCGCCATCTCCACACCCACACGTGTACGCGCATAACAACACCGTGCCCCAAGCATTTCCACAGGTTGCTTTAATCAACGAAGACGCGATTGCGTGTAGGCCTTCACTTTGGGGTTGGACAAGCCAAAAATGTTGGAGCAAGTTAATTGGAGCCAAGGGAATTGGAGTGCGAATTGACGTCAGATATACGCCCAGCTCCGGATCTTTCTCGCTCACATCCCGATATCAAGAAAAAAATGACCACGGGGTGATAGATGTGGGTGGTAGATTGCTACCCTGCGATGCTTCGTCGAGCTCGCGTCGTCGCTTTCCAACTCCCAGTCGACTTCGGAAGTCGCTTCGGAAGCCCAATTACAGTCCCGCCCGGAACTTCGCCGTACTTCCGTTCCTCGCGCGCCCATTGGCCGGCGCCCTGCCCTTCCTCACGATATGATTAGCCTGACCCCCGTCGTCCACCATACTTCCGACCCACTCGTCCATCATGCTTCCGCCTGCCCCTTTGGGAAAGTCCCCCCCGCTTGCAGCTTCCTCCTCTCCCCCCCCCCACATCTAAACCCAACCCCCTCCTGCCGGGCCCCTTCAATCAGCCCATCCGTCCGTTCAATCACAGTCAGTCCATCCGTTCAATCACAGTCAGTCCATCCGTTCAATCAGCCTAATTAATTCAGCTGGTTTAGGGCTAGATGACTAGATGGCAACAGCTGCACGATTTCCCTATCTGGAGGCTTATGGCGCTCTTCTTTGCCTTGACTGCAGCCGCTGCTTGCCACCAAGCCGGCGCGGCCAGGAGAGGCACCTCCGCGCACCGGGCCACCGCCTCAGGGCCCCGTAGCTCGGGGCCCTGCTCGACATCTTCGCCGGCCACCGACTACGGCAGCCACGCGAGGTCATGGCGCCCGCGCCGACCAGGCCGGGAGAGCCCGTCCCGACCATCGAGGGGCTCCAGCGGCTGCTTAGGTATTATTCGCCGCCGATTACGCGGTAATCGGGGGCCCCCCGCGCACGTTAAAAAAAAACCCGCGCACGGGCCATTACAGGGCAATCGGATTAAAGGGGGATCGGCGTGCTGATTGGCGCTATGGTTAATTTTCAGTGGGGACTTGGGTTAAGAGTCAAGGGGCTTGCCGGGAAAACGATCCCTCTTTATGCCTCCAGCAACCACAGTTCTAAAGCTCAGACCATCACCTAATGTCAGCAACCAATTAAAATCCTCCACTAGCCACACCTCGAGCCACAGTGGCTCAAATCCTCCAACCCACGAAAATCCCTGCCACATTATGCTATTCAATAGAAACAGGCAACCCGTATTAAAATACCAATTAATTGTCCTTACCTTCTAATAAAAGAAATAGAGTATTATATGCTATTTAATAAGGAGTATAATATACTAATATGCTAGACCTTGTTATGGGCTCGGGCTACGCCCGAGCATTTTGTGTGTGAGCGCAAGCTGCATAGAGCTAGTTGGCTAATCGGTCTTCCGATCAGTTCAATACGTATCCTTTTAGCTCAATCGGATAGGGCATTCTTTTGCCCTGATGGCCGCAGCGCTAGTTTGATGGGGGAACACAACACAACCACACAACCACGCAAGGGCCGGCGGTCAACTGTAGGGTAGGTCGCAGGAGACGGGAAAGTCGGAGGGATGCAAACAGAGGGATGAGGCACCTGAGGTCTAAACCAATAGAAACAAAGAAGGTCCAGTTGATCCACCAATAAGAATTAAGAATAATAATGATAAATAAAAGCCAGTAAAAGATTAATAAAAACCAGGGGGAAAGTGCATGCCTTGTTGAATAGCTTCGTGTATGCCGCCAATCATGTGATCAATATCCTTAGCCAAGGACTGAGAAGATAATTTCCTGATGCCCAAGAACAAGCCCGCCATGCCACGAGACCAATCCTCGCGATAGATCAGAGTGCCCGGCCTGACAGTGACGATATGTGTTGAATAGCTTCGTGTGCGCCGTCAATCATGTGATCAATTCGTCTGTGTTGTGTTGTTTGTTCTCCCTGTTTCGCTTCTTCATCGTCGCATCGCCCCCTTTTTTCCCTAGCGCGCGGTCGCTGATCAGTCATATGACTTTTCCACACCATTCATCATGATGCCTCAGGCACCAACTTCTGGACTAATTACATGATCCAATTCAACAATATGGTCCAATTCACAGGCCTTAGACTGTATGAAGATAACGATGACAATAACATTAAGCTCGAAGGACTTGATACCATCGGAAATGAGGATAGTCATGACCTTATAACACCACAAGGGATAACCTCATCGCCGCCCTTGGCTGCCTCGGACCTAGGCCTCGATCCCGTCAACGAAAACATCACAACACCAGGCCCAGCTGTCACAACATCGCAGGAAACCAGTTAAAGAAGGATCATGAACATCATCTTCAAATTTCGCCAGCAACAGACAACTAGGCAGGCCGGATTGGACACATCGTCTACGGGGTCATAAGAGGCAGCTAAATTCAAGCCCGTCACTTAGTCAGGTCAATTGAAGCTGAAAATGCGATTGCTGCGATTTTTATTAATATATTCGCTTTCTGGTTTTCTGCGGTTATTCAATAAGCCCATTTGCAGCTTTTTATATAAAAAAGTGACCGTGTCTTGAAGTTTGAAAGGGTATGAAAAATGCTCTGTTTTACAGCTTGAGGAGCTAACGAGCGGGTGACACAGGTTTTCCCGGCTGACACAGGTTTTTCAGACCAACCTCGCAGAGAAATGCCCCACAATGCCAACGGGTAGCGGTACTTTCGTAATAACTAGCTGAAGCTCGTAACTAATAGTTACTAAGTCGTAACTAAGGAAATTTACCCTTCTCAGCCTTGACTCCTCCATCAACATGGCCTAACCTGTTGAATTGGATCATGTAATTAGTCCAGAAGTTGGTGCCTGAGGCATCATGATGAATGGTGTGGAAAAGTCATATGACTGATCAGCGACCGCGCGCGGTCGCTAGGGAAAAAGGGGGGCGATGCGACGATGAAGAAGAAAAAGAGAACAGACAACACAACACAGACGAATTGATCACATGATTGACGGCGCACACGAAGCTATTCAACATAACCACCACCTTCTTCTCACATCACACATCAACATTCTAGTGCCCCTTGATGTCCAAATGTACCGCGGCAAACGTCAGCGCCGCCGAGTAACCATGAGTCCCCATTCCGCAGATTACCGCCGTGGCCTTGTCACACGAATAACTGCGATGTCGAAATGGCTCCCGAGTATGAGGGTTCATGACATCAATCTGATGAAAGGAATCCCGATGCCCAGCAAAGTATCTCGGATGGCCACGCTGGTATGGGTGTATGCGCCTGGGTTGATGATTATGGCATCCACATTCTCCGCGCTTTGTGAATCCGGTCGATGATGCTGCCTCCGTGGTTTGACTGGAAGTCGAGCAGTGTCGCATTCAGTTCCTCGGCCCAAGCTCGAGACTTTGTGAGGACGTCGTCAAGCGTGGTGCTGCCGTAAATGTGTGGTTCTCGAGTACCAAGAAGATTGAGGTTTGGTCCGTTGATGAGGACAGTTCGAGCCATGGTTGAGGTAGGTAATCAAGCTGACGAGGAAACGACTTGAAAGAGATGATGTCTAAAGAGATATAGCCGACGAACGAGTGACGCATCAAAAACATTACACGATACATGAGGGCTGGGGGTCATATAACCGGCAATCATTTCCTTCCGAGTGACATGTCGGTGGCTACGACCAAGTCTAATCCCGATGATCGGCTAAGTCGCTGCTGCCGGATTTTGTCCTTTTCCTTTGTAGACAAGCCTATGCTTGGTTGGAGACACATTATAGTTCAGTCTGCGGCTGGGCGAATGGAAGATCCTTAGCCGACGGGAAAGACATCATCGGCAAAGCATTTTGGTGCACGACTTGGGCTTCGGGCCGCCCCTTCGCCTACAACATTAAAGCAACGAAATACTCTCAGCGATTAACCCACCAATTTTCCGAATCGATTTTATCTCATGCGCAACGTGGAACATGACTGCAGGCGGATTTCCATCTGGAGATTCTCTCTCCGCGGACGAGATCTCCAAGCTTGGCCGGCATGGATATGTCTGGGGCACAAAGCTGGCCGGGTCATGGGCCCCGTTCCTTCACGATATTGTGTTTCGGAGACTTGCTCTACCACGGGGACAAGTCCGAATGGAAGGAGACGGCGTGGAGGAGTTCCAAACCTTTCCATCACCCAGACTTGTTCGGTTGGTAATATTCCTGAACAATATTGATTCGATTTGCTGATTTAAGCAGGAGCAGCGGTGACGATGCCCAACAAGATCGCCATCATGCTGTACCTTGACAGACTTACGGACGAATGCCGGGATACAGGTGCCTGCAATACGCTCTACCTTCGTCAGGAGTATCAGCGCCGAATCTTATATGGGGCCAATACTGACACCATTGGCATTCGCGACGCTCTCCAGAATATCGAACAACCGAAGTAGACCTTTCAGAGTCGTCCAGCTTGTCATTGGTGGCGGGGGAGCGGCCCGCAGCGCTGTCTATGCCTTAAGAAAGCTTATGGATGTCAAGAACATCTACATCGTAAGTCGAGACTCAAATGAAGTGGAAGCTATCATTGAGCACTGCTAGAACCTGGGCTATGGCGAAAATCTCATCCACGTCAAAGCAGTTTCCCAGGCATCTGCACTTAAGGCGCCGGGTGCAATCATCTCATGCATACCGGATCTGAAGCCCGAGACCAAGGAGGAGCTTGAAGCGTGGAAGATGGTAGAAGTTTTCTTGGACAAGGAGTTCAAGAGTGATGTGCTAGACATGTGCTATAATCCCACACCGTTCACGAGGTTGGTGGCTTTGTCGGAGCAGAAGGGATGGAGAGTGATTCTTGGAACAGAGGCCTTGGTTTGGCAGGGTCAGGAGCGGGACAGACTGTGGACTGGAAAGAGTGTCAGTCAGGCTCTGGTTCAGAGGGTCCGGGAAGGGGTTGCGCAAAAGCTTGCGGAGAAGCATAAGGAGAGTCCTCGCGCCGTCTGACTCTGGCACAAAGTCTCCAGGTGACACCAGGTGACACCTGGGATTTGTCTCAAGGTATTTAACTTGAATTGATCCTTCTTTCTACCTGGGGGACACATAATACTCGCAGTGACGGTTCAAAACCTTAAGTCCCCAAACTGACATACAGTAAGAAGAAAAGTGTCTATTGCAGCGTGGCTTTTAAGTGTATTATCGATTCAAGCGCTAAAATTACTCAGAAACATTTCTCCCAGGTCACATCCCGGCAGAAATCCCAAGTTGGCCATGAACTGTAGGTCTGCATCCAGTGGATTCTGATAATGAATGGAACTCAATTCGTCCAGGATGGCATCGTTGTCCAGTTGCTGTTGTGTGAACACAACTCCATCTAAGTTCCGTTCATCTCCCGCACCGGATTCAAGCTCCCGGTCAGGAGCGGCAGGTTGCAGTGAACCGAAAAGGAGTGGTTGCACATATTGATCATGTCGTGATGATGAAGGTAGCTCAGTTCTTTCGCCGATTGAAGAGACAAGATCCTGCATTTTCCGCCGATTTGTATCTCTCGAGTGGATGGCTATGCTTCGGGAAGAGCCCTGCATCGTAACCAGCAGGTCAACGATAGGAGGATCGATGAGATAACGACCTGCGTTGTCCAATGGGAGCACAGTTGATTCAGAGAATGGTTTGGATGATCCAACTCTCCACACATCCTGGAGAAGGTTCAACGCCGAGTCGTACCGCACCTTGTCATTTCCATTCATCCCCGTAGTGTGGCCACGGCGGTCAACCACAGACATTAGAGTAATCATAAGAGGGGGTGCGCGAGATGGCCCAACCGTCTGTGAGTAAGTCTCCGCGAGATCCCAGAGGTTTAATAGCAGGGCCGGTTGTGGCCGTGGTGCAAGATCTAACGAAATTGATAAGAACATGGCCTGGAGGAGGAGCATGGCGGGGTGTGTTGTCGTCGATGTGTCGAGGAGAAGAGAGTTGCAAAAGGAGAATTGGCTGTCTAGGTTCTGCAGCAAGTCATGTGTCGTAATGATCCTTCCGTCTGGCAAGCCTTGTCTGGCGCCCCGGTTAAGAATCCAAAGTCGACAAAGACTGTGAATTTGTCTAAACACAGCTTGTGGTTGGCGAGGTGTGCGATCGCCCTGGCTGTTGTGAACGGGACGTTGAAGCTCGCCCTTAACAGACAAAATAGCAGTCGTTTTATAAGGGGGGTTGGATAATGTTGCAGCAATCGCATCAGCATGACCAAGACATAGTGCCGCCAAGGTTTCGAGGATAAACGAAGCTTCGAGAATCTGGTGTAGTTGGCTTTCTTCTGCCTCTTCTTTGGCCCCGCGAGTAAGAATCGCGCCTGAGGCTAGACGTGTAGCCTTGCCGATGAGAGCCCATGCCTCAACCACCTTTTGCTGGCCGAGCAAGAGCAAAGACTGCAGTAGAAATGCGCGGATGCAAGGAATCTCGTCATCTCCATCGAGACTGCTAAGGTAGCACGCGATGGCAAAAATATGATCGGGGGCAAAGCTGCTGTCTCTTGCTCCATCAGCAGATGCTGCGTCTTGAAAAGATGCAACCGCCAAGACGGCCCATAGCTGCGCATCGAGTGCGGACGGTCTTTTGTGAGTGGTGATGAGACCTCCTAGTGTGTATTCCGAAGCAGTGGCCATTATTTGATGGCGCTCAATGAGGGGAAACCAGCAGGAAGTGTAATCGAAGAAAATATCCACCAGTTGCTCCCAATGTCGAGGCAGAGTCAAACCATAGACAGGTGGCGTTGTAGAGGCCGGCATGGATGAAACGGGGTCTTGAAAAGATTCATTCTGAGGAATTTCAGCGGCCTCGGTTGCCGAAACTTGCGCACATGAGATACAGTTGAGAAGTGGTTCTTCGGAGGACGGCTCAGACTCATCATCCAACTCTGTTGACGCGTGATCAACCAGGTTGTTAAATGGCGATTCTGCCCGAGACACTCCATCATCAGGAGTTGTGTATGACATGGAGTGTGGCCCAGACAAAATGTTGCTAATGTCTCCAGGAATACAGCTTCTATCCCACCGCTGATGTAACCGACGCGCAGTTTCACCCTTTGGCATCAGCATCCGCACGCCCTGTGCCCCGTCGTTTCTTGTCAGCTGGCGGTGCAGAGCGGCCTCAGACCCAGGGTATTTCTCAAAGAGCCATGCCAGCGAGGTCTCGACGGATCTGATGTACCCTGACGGGACTCCCCTCTTGCGCGAGGTATGCGTATACACGCACTCTTTGTCCTGGGCGACGCAGGTATCACAGGGAGAGTTCCCGTCACATTTTCTCTTTGCCGCGCGACACGGGTCACAGGCTATCGATATCCTCTGTCGCTTGGCCGGTTGTGAGGTTGACGAGTCGTCGAGATTTGAGCCTCCTCTTGCCCGTCGCATCGTCGAGGTGTTTTGATATGGGTGACTGTTGATGCAGACAATCGCTCAAAGACCAGGCAGAGTATTGACGTCAGAATGTCTCGTGAGTGGTAGTCCCGAGTTTGTTTCCAAGTTACGCAGGCCTCTAAGTTCTAACCTCTGCCTGCTTGGTGCGGCGGATAAAGCGACTGCCGCTAGATTGTTGCTCCCGGGTAGTCTCGGCAGCGGGTAAATATTCACCCTCGTCATGACAAGACCCAGCACTTGTTCATCCCAAGCGTCTTGTCAAGAAATCGACTCGGGACAATCAACTAGCCAGGGTGAACATTTGGGAAATGTCGACTGGAACAGACCAACACATGGCACCGGTGCCGCCCTCTTTACCTGGCTCTAGTCAAGGCCAGCCCTCACCTTCAACAAAACATACCCTCAAAGAACCGAACATCACTCTGCCAGACGCCCTGATGGACGAGTCTATCCAAACTGGTCTACGGCAGATGAAAACCGCCATCTCCTTCACTTCCGAATCCTCGATGCTTCTGACCGGCTTCCGTGGAACGGGCAAGACTACATTGGCCGTCATGGCAGCTTCAGCTATGGGCCGGAAGGTCATCGATGTTGACTCCGCTTTTGCTACTGCTCTGGGTGTGCCCAGCAACGAGTACAAGGCGACTCACGGATTCGCAGAGTATCAGAAGAGGCAAACACTCTTTCTGCAGAACATCCTCGAGCGCTATCAGGACGGCTGCATCCTAGTCTGTTCTTGGGTCGATAACCAAGTTCAGCAGCTGTACCGCGACTTCTCAAGACATCACCCTGTAATTCATGTCATACGAGGTCCCGAAGCAATAGCGAGGCTCTTTAACATCACCGACGAGGCCAAGATATGCCAGATGCTACACGCAAGCCGCTCCATTTGGCGAACGTGTACAAACTCTGAATTCTTCAACGTCTGCGAGAAGATAGCTCCCCTGTTACCTACACATGGATCTGTTTGCCAAAACGGGGCTACATCAGCGTCTTTAACTCTCAAAAACACAGAGAGGCACCTTCGTCGATTCCTATCCCGGGTATACCCCGAGGTCTCATACTCTGTGCTGGGGCCGGCTTGCCCCCTCGCCGATATCCCCGTCCAAGATCGCAGATTCACCTATGCTGTTTCTCTTCCGCTGCCTGCTGTGCTGGACGAAGGATTTGACTTGGCACAGCATGCAGTCGGAGCTGACGCTGTTCAAATCGTGGTGCAAGACTTTGACCAGCATTTACATTCCGAGAGAGTAACGCCGTTGCCCCTCGAGCTTGAATTTGACATTGCGAGGGCCATCGGCAAGGCCAGGCGCAGCACGTCGCTTCCCCTGATCATTCATCTCGTTCTCTCTGACGCGAACAACGAACATGCGGTCAAGATATACGTGGAACTTCTCCATCAGTGCCTCCGCCTCGGCCCAGACATAATGACGGTCGATTTGAGACTGGATGACAACCGGATTTGCGATCTTATAGCTTCCAGACACCAAACAATGCTCATGGGAAGCCATTCATCAGAAACACCCTTGCCCTGGGACTCTCCGGTCTGGTTTGCCCAATACACCAAGGCCAATAGGCTTGGGCTTCACTTTGCGCGATTCGTTTGTCCTCCATTATCTATGGAGGATAGCTCTAACGTCATACGGTTGAGGTGTCGGGTGGCTGAGATGAAGGACGCCAAGACCAGGTTGATTGCATACAACTCTGGCATTCTGGGTCGTTTATCGGCTGTGTTCAATTGTTCCCTCACAGAAGTTCGATCGGGAGTACTTGACTACCAGAAAATGTCTCCAAGGCCCTCGCCAGCGCCGTCTGTCACCGCTTTCGAAGCCACAAGAGCTCTCTTCTCTTCGTTTACCAATACCGCATTGAAGTTCTATGTCCTCGGAAGGGATGTCGACTACAGCCTTTCCCCAGCCATGCTTATCTCGGCGTTCAAAGCGTGTGGCATCCCGCATCAATACCGACCTTGGTCAACTCCGACACTTCAAGATGTCAAAATTCTGATGGACGACGACCTTTTCGGAGGGGCTACGGTGACAACACCATTCAAGATCGAGGCCTTGGACCTGACGCAGTCACTTAGTAAACACGCTCGTGCAATTGGAGCCATCAATACCCTAATACCACTGCGTGGCCTTGAAAAAGACGGCTCTCTTCCAACAGGAGCTCGGCTTTTTCACCAGATAAACCAACCAGGACCGATCAAAGCATTACATGGAGAAAACACCGACTGGGTTGGGATCGGGGCGTGCATTCAGCGTGGACTCTCCCCTGCGAACGCTATCACTCCAGACACATGCGGCCTGATCTTGGGTGCTGGTGGCATGGCCAGGGCTGCTCTTTATGCTATGCTTCGACTTGGAATCAGAAACATCGTCATTTATAACCGCACAGTCACAAATGCAGAAAGGGTCGTGTCTCACTTCACCAAAATCGCCCAGCAAAAAGATTTTGAGGCGAGTGGAAATATGAAAAAGGTGCGGTTCTTTATCCTCACAAAACCGGGCCAACCGTGGCCGAAGGAATTTCGATTTCCAGTTGTCATCGTTTCCTGCATCCCGGTGGTTGTTCCCACGGACCTCTCGGCTTTGCCATTTGTACTTCCCAATGAGTATTTTAGTGCCCCTACGGGGGGTGTTGCTCTCGACGTGGGATACAAGATCCCAGACACTCCTTTAGTTGTCCAGGCGCGGAAGAACGCTGGACAAGGATGGGTTATTATGCATGGCCTCGATTTCCTTCCGCAACAAGGTTTTGCACAATTTGAACTGTTCACGGGCAGACGAGCACCGCGCCGTATCATGGAAGAGGAGGTTGACAGGATTTCGTTTCGGTAGTCTGGTATATCACCTGTGACCTGACTCATTCTATTTCTAGTTCAAATCGAGAGTCCGCCTTCCATATGATGTTTCTCAATCTATCAGTTATTCCTGCGTCTTACATTGTAGGGTTTTGCTCAAGTTCCTCGGCGGCACCTTGTGGCTGGGGGTTGTCGCAGCGGCTGCCAGGCTCAACTTTTCCCAGGGATCGCACAAAGAAAAGATTAAAGGAAGTCCATAAGGAGTAAAGACCTCCTGGATGCTGCTTGGGGTCCATATCATTTCCGTGTTATGCGTGAAGGAGTTGAGACCATCCCATCTAGTCCCCTTCCGTCCTGGCCCGGTCGCGTGGCTTGGGGCGAAAACTCTCTTGCATCTTTTGAGATATGGATAGTAAGATTGTCAGTGCCGAGAGGCAACACAATAAAGCTATTCTCCATCCATGCCGGTTGAGGCCGAAACTTGCTAGGAGATAGCGCGGGGGCAACGATAGCAACTGAACGCCATCTGCATTATCTAATCATATTGAATACTACAACAGAAGTGACGAAAGCTGGGGGCTAGGAATTTCATGGTTCTGGGTTAGTATTAGATGCCTTTTCTAGATATTCGCTGACCGCGTATGGTTGCTGAAAAACAGGTTTGATCTCAACCATGCCTCTCAGTTGCAAGGAGCCGGTGCTTCGAAATGAGAGGGAATACATGGCAAAGTTGAATGAGCATCTCAGATTGCCTGTGCTCACTTTGAGGAACGCGATATTAAACCAACCACCCAAATGCCAGCCATTCCCACTGGGATATAAAGCCAACGTACGAATCATTCACGAGTCCATCCGTCCGGGGACGGGAACGCAAAAGGTACTTCCCGTGTGCTCAGTGCCCCAGAGCAACACGGCATTATCATCACATTATTGATGGCAAGTAGCCCATGGGAAATGGCGAGTTGTCTGGGCTCTGCGGCTGGCAGAGGTTCTGCGAACATCGTAGTGCAGGCTTGGTTTCTATTTCCAGTGGTATGTACAGTCCCGAATCCGCCGTTATATCCGCGCCGCACTGTGGGCCGGTCCTGCAGTGCCCACAATAGCGTCCAGGTAATCCGTACTTCGTATACTAACATCGCCGGCTAAACCGTGGTACATTGGGCCCATGGAAACCAACTCTGCTTATCGAATAAACAAACGCGCTAGTTAACTTATGGCTATTATCAACATTCAACGATTGCGACACCAACGTCATTGTCGCATCGCCGCCTGTCGACCTTCATCCGACCGCCTGCTTCGTCTTCCTCCTCGCCTTCGCCTTTCTCTTCTCGATGCCCGTACGACCGCCTCGACCCTCCAAGCAACACCGAAGCCGGCGACACCCAGAGTACCCCGACAGCGAGCCGGCGCTGCTGCGCTTCGCTGCTATTGATGGCGACGACTTTACCGGCAATACCTGGCACTCTGGGTTAATAACCGAGATGGATGCAGGCGCGGGATATACCAAGGTCGACCCGTCTGCTACTGACGTTCTAGGAGGACCGACATATTACTAGTTTGTTGATGAGCATCGGCCAGCATGTTCTCCTATCCCATTGCCTCTTGTTTCATGGCCGGGGAGGTGATCTCCTTCACAGACAAATACCCCGTTATCTCTTCCTTCAGTCACTGGCGCTTCCCACACGGAAACTTGTATCTCGCTTGGAACATCAACATACCGCAAGCACCCCGTTCGAAGCTGAAGAGGAAGATGGCAGCTCTGGACCGAGACGTGACGTACCGCATCTCGGGCCATGCGAGCTCTCTCGAGGTGGCGCACTTGGTGCCCGTCGCAGACGAGAAGTAGTTTGCATCGAACAAGATGGATCAGTATGTTGTTGACTTTGGACTTTGAACAGACCCTTTGCTGACCTGCCTAGCCCAGATATGTCAAGTCTGGTTCCGAAACACAACCCACCGAAAACCAACCAACCTCATCACGCTCCGTCGCGACCTCCACTACCTCTTCGACACGCACCGCTTCACACTTATTCCGAAACTAGACACTGCCAGCCTAGCCTGGAGTCTAGCCCTCCACGTCTTCTCCCCGGACGACAGTCCGGACCTCCTTCCTCTCTATCACAACCGGTCTCCCGCGCCGCTCTCGGGCATCTCCGTCGAGCATGTCTTTGCCCGCTTTGCCTGGACCATCTTCTCCGACAAGACGCTGCGCTTCTTCAAGGGTGTGGCCAAGTATGCTGTCCTTCTGTTCGACCCCAGGCAGGCAAGGTGACCGAGGCCACGCTCACGTCGCCCGAGGTGCGCATATCGCTTCACATCTTTGGGCCGTCGAGCCGCACGCCGAGTTTGAAGAAGAGGCCGCGAGACCAGTCCGTGGACGACTACGACTTGCTGGTAGACGAGGACTAAGATGATGTATCTGTTGGGACGACGGCGGAAGCGCAGCTGGGACTTTTTCAGCAGCAATACGCCGCCTGAGCTGGTGCAGTCGTTTGTCTCGACCGAGTCTGATCGCAGCGAGAGCCAAGACGCCGTTACCGAGAGGATACCTGTGGAAGTGAGGCATCACGACTCTCACTACGTAGCGCTCGAAGAGATGGAAGAGATGGCTCATGAGAAAGTGGTGGAGCGGCCACGAAAACGAGTCGTTATGGGATCGACAAGGGGTGATGACGGTTGAGTTGAATTATCAAATGTTCTGCGAAAAAAAACATTTGCTCTGTGCTGGTGGCATGAGTTTTACTCTGTCCGCGGAAACTTGACTGAGGGCATCAAGAAATCTGGTGCGTCGTCATCTGCCGCCGAGACCTATCATACATTGAACCTGGGAACAGGACCCAAGGCTTGGCCCTTTTGGAACAAGCCGCACAACGATCCAACTGTCACGAATTTCGTCGATAAGACGAGGGCTTTTGAAAGCAATCACTGGCCGCAATGTCGACTATCCTTGAGGGTGCCGCTGGCGTGGGATCAGTCTGGTCATTGATGTTCTCGTGCGAGATAAGGAGAGTTGACACGCCGAACGCATCAGAAGGGCTGGACAAGAGCTGAGCAGCGGACTTGACGGAGATGATAGTATGTACTGGCGCTGTGGCGGTCGTGGTGATGACCGTCTGGTCTAGCAACTAGCTGATGAGATGGATGTCAACTTCAGGTCGAGGTTCGGGATGCTGCTGGAGTACTTTGAGTCCTGTTCTGTGAGGGTAAGTGTTTAGAGCTAGAAGGAGCAAGAGGGTGCCAGTTTCCCCCGCATGTTCGAACCTGCCTGCCCTGGCCGGCACATAACACTACGAATATCCTGTCTCCCTGGCCCCGGGTCGTGCGAGTAGCTTCACTTTTCTATATTAAGCCCGTTCCTTTGGGCTTATGAGGGCATATTCCTTTGGGCTTAACGGTCCGCTTACGGCAGTCAGTTTATTCCGGCCCCGATTAGGCAGACAAACCAGCTAACCTGCATTTAGCAGCTGGGCTGACCTGCCTCGAAAGCTACGTTCGGCGTCGATCGCTTCTTCCATCTTGTACGCATTAACTGTCTCAAGAGACACTTACCCATTCATATCACCTCTCCGGCCTGGCATCTACATCATGTCGGCCTTGAAGGAGTGGCTTTCACGCCTGGTCCCCCGGCGTAGCAATTCGCCTAGCCATCCTCACCGTAAACGGCGTGCCCGAGTTCGCACTCTGCCGTACTTGCCTGATGTGATCGATGCAGATGATGCTCCCGAACAGTGAGTTACGGCCTCTTATCTTGCATGCGAATTTCCCGCTCCTGTATTAATTGGCGGTCAGCAAACCAGAGAATACTGAGATAGCCGTCATACGGACGTTGGGCGAGCTGCAGTCCAACACGGGGTCGTTCATTCCCCTGGCGGGCCAATGCTTCCGCTGCGAGGGGATACTTCGCGCCCTTGGGGATGCTTCCGACAGTACCGTACGTTTCACGGCAGCAATGCTCTGGGACTCTGCCGTGACGTGCGAATTCTGTTTCGTCATCCTTCAAGGCATTGCCAGACACGGCTGTCTGGGAACAACGGCCGAGTTCAAGGCAAGAATCGATATAAATTACGCCCACATTGTAATCAACGCCAGTGGCAAGGTCATCCGGTTCCAAAGCGTCCCGTGTCAGTAGCGCTCATCCCACCCTCTATTCAGCCTGGTTTACGCATACGAGCTAACACTTAGATCTCCCTTGTCCATGGTCCCAACTTGGCCCTGGACAGGATGTTGCAGTTCCCGGCAGCATGGAGTGTCTTCAGCGTGTGAAGAAGTGGATCTCCTCCTGCGAGTCGGAACATCAATGTGGTACCTCCGCAAAGCTGGTAGATTGGCTGCCCACGAGAGTTATCGACATTGGGGCAAACAGCCATGGTGTCCAGCTTAAAGAAACTGCAAAGACAAAGCTTTCTCCCGGGCGGTATCTCTGCCTAAGTCACTGCTGGGGCGCTGGACAGACTTTGGTCACGACAACTGAGAACATTGCCAGTCATTTCGCCAATTTGAACTGGGACGAACTGCCCAGGACATATCGAGATGCCATCTGCGTCGCTCGGCTGTTGGGGATACCATATGTCTGGATTGACTCCTTGTGCATCATCCAGGGCGATGACGAAGACTGGGCTCTGGAGTCGAGCGCGATGGCAAACATATACGAGAATGCCTACTTGACGATCGCTGCGACCTCCTCCAGGGACCCAAACGGCGGCCTGTTCTCGCCGCAGCGCCTGAGACAAGAGCTCCTCTGCGGACGAAGATTTGGGGCCGACGGCGCGCCCTATCTGGTTTCAGCCGTGGAAGACGTGCCGCATCCGAAGCCGAGGGATGAGTCTGTGAAGCCCCTTGTCCGAAACTGGCCCCTGTTGACGCGAGGGTGGGTTTTCCAGGAGAGGTTGCTCTCGCCGAGGGTCATGCATTTCGGATATCCAGAAATGTTCTGGGAGTGCAGGGAGACGAGCTTGTGCGAATGCGGCCGGCTGCAAGAATCTGTCAAATCCCACTACGAGAAAATGGCTGTGGGTGACTCGTCGCAGCTGCTGAGGAAGCAATGGTGGGAAATGGTTCAATCGTACTCGGCCCTGAGTCTCTCGTCTGCAAAAGATAAACTCCCCGCCCTGTCTGGCATTGCCACAAAGATGGCGTCCAGGCGGCCAGGGTCCAGGTACCTCGCGGGACTCTGGAGCGATTCGTTGGAGTTGGACTTGTTGTGGCTAAACAAAGATGCCATGGTGCCCGGCGAGGCGTTTCCTGCGAGACCGAAAGAATGGCGCGCTCCAACATGGTCATGGGCATCCGTCGATGCGACTATCAAGTTCCCTTTCAAGGACTACGCCAAGGTACAGATCCATTTCGAAATCCTAGAGGCCCATTGCAAGGCGGCAACACATGATGAGACTGGACAAGTTTGCAGAGGGTCCCTGACGCTCAAAGCCCCAGCGGCCATGGGAGAAGTCACGGCAACGGATCAAAGGCCCGGGTTCGCCCTGAAGATTGGAGGCACAAAATACTCGTTGGTTGGCGAACACCGTTTCTACCCGGATGAACCGGCAGATCCTTTCGGGATCGGACCCAGGAAGATGCTCACCGCCAGAGAGGTTCTATGTATGGGTTTGGCAACGGGAAATGGGCACCATAGCCAGACCCAACTTGCCTTGGTTTTGCATAGGCGAAGTAAATGGGATTCATATGAGCGCATTGGAATGGCATATCAATACCGCGAAGTTACGAGATCGACTGATCCCAACCTCAGAGGGTATGGAGACTTCCCGGCTCGGTCTGAACCACGGTTCGAGCCTTTGGCGGGCGAAGTACGAAAGGCGAGAATCCTATAGCTACCTTACTGGCCGCAGAGCTCAACGACGGTTTTGTCAGAAATGGAGGTGCCGTCCTCTTTGACCAACGAGTGCGTTGAGAACGGGCATTTCCGCCCGGGTCAAATGGGCATATTCCTTCCTGTTCAAGAGGGCATATTCCACCGGGCTCAAAGGGCTCAAAGGGGCATTTTTCATCGTCTTCACCTGTATCTGTCGTCTTCGTCTGAGGCCGCTCAAAAGTATCTTTCCTATACAGCTCCTAGCATATACCATTCTGAGAGATCTGTCCGTCCGACAGCTACCGGGGTCATTTTTTTGCTGCGTTCGTCCAAAGAATATATACACGTTAACGCAACTGAGCCACGCACCAGTCGTGGATCTGGAGACGCCAAGGGACCAAACCCGCCGTTTAATCGCTGCCATCTGGCATTTCCATCGAATGTATATCTCCGTCTTCACTTTCTTAGATGTAAAGCTTATTAAGCAAGAATTCCTGTCTTCGCATCACAATCTGACAGACACACACCCGCCGTGCAGCCCTGCCAATGCGGCCATAATCTCAACACGTCAGGGGCACCTAACAGCAATGCTTGAACGAGGTTACCCTTAACCTCGTAGAAAACACCATACAAATGTTAAATGCGCTAACTATAATGACAAGGGGGTAAACTTGTCGAGATTTTATAGGCTAATTAATGTAACGGTCTAAGTGTATTGATAACTAGCTGGGCGACTGCAACGGGTATCCTAAAACTAAGGGACGAAGGAAACGTACAAGAAAGAGGGGTGAGCTCTCTGGTTAGGAGCTCTATGGGTCATGAGGCGTTAGTCGAGAGTGGAAGCCGAGACCACTCACGGGCTCAGTGTCACGGCTTGGTCCACCGTACAGTGTTTAAAAGAGCTGTTGCGTGCCACAATAATTGTAATCTAAGGCGTGTGATCTTTGTCGAACGCGGAAATCCCAGGTGAGGTTGCACTCTCACAGCACCCGTCTGAGCCCGCGCCCTTGTGGCTGTGTGAAAGGCCGCTAACGTCGATGTATTTGTCGCCCTTGAGCAGTGCGTCTTTGACTCGGATACCTCTAATCGATGCTCAGGATGCGCACGACGAAACGCCGAATGTACCTTTCTCAGAGGCCACAGGCCCCGAGGTCCTCTCACCCAGTAAGTTGTAACATCGCCCTCTTCTCGTCGCAACGACGGTAGCGTAAGGAATGACTGAGCCTGGATCCAGCCGGCCTCCCAATCAGAATTTTCCACCTCTGACAAAGGTTCAGATCGAGCACCTTTGTTCCATCGACATGCTTCACCGCCTCATACGCGGTTTCAACGAGTTCATCTTCCCGCTCTTTCTGCTGATCCATCAACATACCTGTCACGACCTGCTCGAGAGCAGCAGGTACAATACAGACCCGGCCTTCCTCCAGCGGTGTCTATCACTGTGTGCTATTAATGTGGCCCCTGTCCCCAACAAAGAGGCCGAGTACCGCGTCGGACAGTACACGACATACCAGAGTTTCGTAAACCGGGCCTGCGATCTCGTCGTGATAAGCCGGCTGGGGACCCAGCCAGGATTGGAAGACAACCTATCGTTTGAGACGGCTATTGACTTGGTTGTTCTTTCCATGGCGGCTCACTACGTTGGACGCATGAGGCGTGGGTGGGCGTTTGCGAATGAAGCTGTGCTCATTATGAGAGAATTGCGGCCTCAAAAGAGGGGAAGGGGCCGGAAGACCAGTCCCGGCAAGAACAAGCAAGAATCATCAGCCTGTTGAAGGGATCATCAAATTAACTGAACAGCCTCATTTTGGCACCTAAATTACCTCTCTTTTGATCCCTTTACCATATTGACTCGGGCCATAACTGAACTTCCCGTGTGTCCGACACCTTGGGTTAGAGGAGATCCGAGGACTAGTAGGTGGAGGCTTGCCGGTAAATTATATAATACCTCCGGAACAATGAAGCAGTGGCGGGCTAATACACGCCTTACTGCGTCACACTACCTGGCAAGAGGAGCTGCACCATCCTGCTCGAGCTTGGAGATACGTCAATAAGGGTCCCGAGGTCCCGAAAACTCGGGTTTTTACTAATAATCCACCCCGAAGAAACTTTCGACCATGGGCCGAGCCAGCCAGCCCCCTGGATTACGCGGCCTGGGTCACGGGGCCGGCGGCGGAGGCGAACAGGGACGTGGAGTCGAAGGCGAAGCTCGAGCTTTTAGGCTTGATAAACACGGAACTCAGGACCAAGGAGCACATAAATAAGGCCGCCATCAAAAGTTCAACAGCCGTGTATCCAAGAAGACTCAAGATGCTTCCGCCACAAGGCTGCTAGACAACTCTTAATTGCAGTATTGCCCAGCCATGGACTCTTGTTGCACAAAGAGGAAGCTCTTTGTGATGCACCCTAACCGACACCCCGGCTAAACCTCGGTTAGACTGGGGACAAAAACCCCCTCTCGCGACAGTATGTCCGGAGGGATGAAGGCACTTTCTTTCAATCTCTCGACCCCTAGATCGGCTGCTCGATTGTGACTGTTTAGGCATTTCACTCCTATCGTAACTGTGCTATCTGCGACAACTCTCCACCCGTCATGTAGTCGCACGCACGCGACACAAGGGAAAGGAAAGAGCTCAACAAGTACAGAGCATAGGAACGCGGGCCATCACGGCGTCTTTTAGACGGTGGCGGCGAGGGAAATAGCTCTAAAATGAAGACGAGGGTAACTATCAGATTTATATAACTACCGTTACTTCTGATTCAATCATCAAAGCAAAGAGGATCCTTCCACGATGAATTCTCTTTAGTCCCTCATGATAGCTTTCCATTGCCTCGGTGCTGGCCAGATGAATCGAGCTCATTTATAAAGTAAGCAGGGCCGAGAACTTGTACCCGTTGGCATTGTGGGGCATTTCTCTGCCAACCTCGTCCCGAGGTTGGTCTGAAAAACCTGTAAAACCTGTGTCACCCGCTCGTTAGCTCCTCAAGCTGTAAAACAAAGCATTTTTTGTTCATACCCTTTCAAACTTCAAGACACAATCATTTTTTTATATAAAAAGCTGGAAATTGACTTATTGAATAACCGCAGAAAGCCAGAAAGTGGATGTATTAATAAAAATCGTAGAAATCGCACTTTTAGCTTCAATTGACCTGACTAAGTGATGGGCTTGAATTTAGTTGCCTCTTATGACCCCGTTGACGATGTGTCTAATCCGGCCTGCCTAGTTGTCTGTTGCTGACGAAATTTGAAGATGGCGTTCATGATCCTTCTGTAACCGGTTTCCTGCGATGTTGTGACAGCTGGGCCTGGTGTTGTGGTGTTTTCGTTAACAGGATCGAGGCCTAGGTCCGAGGCAGCCAAGGGCGGCGATGAGGTTATCCCTGGTGGTGTTGTAAGGTCATGAATATCCTCATTCCCGACGGTATTAAGTCCTTCGAGCTCAATGTCATCGTCATCGTTGTCTTCGTACGGTCCAAGGCCTGTGAATTGGACCACATCGTCACTATCAGGCCAGGCACTCTGATCCATCGCGAGGATCGGTCTTGCGGCACGGCGGGCTTGTTCTTGGGCATCAGGAAATGATCTTCTTAGTCCTTGGCTAAGGATATCGGAATGTTCTTTTCTTTGAGCCTCAAGGTCTTGAAATCGGTTGGAATTTTCGGTCTGTTGGAGCCATTGGTTGAATGTTAGCCTGGGAATCACCTTAACCCTCCGTGACTCATTATCTTGCCTCCAACGATCTTTGAGGGCCTTTATTTCCTGAAAAATAATGGATCTGCTTGACCGTAGCTGGGCATGATGTGCTTTGACCTCTGCTGCCGCCTGTGATGCTTGGTGTTGAGTCTGAATGTCAGAAAAGCTGACACTAGTGATGAAATCACCTATCGGCCTAATCCGTTGCCCAGTCTTCCTTCTTTTGTTATATTTTTCAAGCCGACTAAGACGATCAGCTGAAAATGCCTCACGCTCGCGATGCATTACTGCTGCTTCTGCAATAACATTGCAGGCATTTGTAATAGCTTCCAAAGTCGGCGAGCTTATAACCTCTTGGTATCGATCATATACCCGCTCATCTGATCCTGAGCGTCCTGAAATCGAGTCTCTGGAGGCAATCGGTCTAGAATAGATGGATGAACCGCCTTTCGTTGTTGCCGTTGCTTGGCGAGGATGCGCTCGATCACAGGCGTTAGAGTTGTAGGCCAAATGCCGGACTTTTCGAAGCCTGAGCTTATATTGCTTGCTATAAAGCCGGCAGTATAGATTTTCTTGAAAGCAGAAGCGAACTGTATGCGGGAAAATGCCAGGTTACCTTCTCGAACTGATTTCTGAAGCTCTTTTTAATGTGCGTTCTTTAGAGGTTGAAAAACTCCGACGTCGAGAGGTTGCGTAAGATGTGTTGAATGTGAAGGCAGGATATAGACAATGATATCAAATTGAATACAATATTGGATAGAGTCGAATCCTAGGTGACTAGAGAAGCCGTTGATGATAAGCAGACGATAGATTTTATCCTCATCGTTCCAAATGATCGAAGGTGCCTGGAGCTGGCTGTATGGCAATGAGGCATCACGAAGCCACTTATTGCAGCCAAACCACTCCGTGAGAGTTGCTCCATTTTGTTGAGCTTGTGCTGAAGCTAGCCAGGAAAATGCGTTAAAGGAATGAAGCCATTTAAAGGTGATCTCTTGGTTGCTGAAGCCGGTGTCTGATTGTGCGAATCGCATGCCCGGAACCGCATCAATGTCAACCCAAGATTCCATAGGAAGCGCCTTGAAGATCAGCCACGGCGGGATGCTATTCCCAATAGCATTTGCAGCTCCAACTTGTGTGCAGGACTCACGGTTCGACGGATCACTGACTTCAGGGCGTTAGGATCGTGTGGTTCTAACCATAAGGACCTCAATACGTTCTCGAAGGCATCCGATACGAATACCGCATTCATCTTCGTTCTAACACTCTGAAGCCCTAATCCTATGGTTGGTTATGATGGTCTAAAGGTTGGAAAAGAAGCTCTCGATATCCTGAACATCAGAAACTTTGAATGCCTTGCGAGCTTTATCCACAGCCTTAATAAATGACTTTCGCAGCTCTGGATGACAACTACGAAAGTCAGGGTACTATAACTTCGATAAAGATGATCTTTTAATGCCCCTAGAATGTAGGAATCCTAGTGCAATCTCTTCAACTTATGACTTTTCAGCTGGAAAGCTGGATCTTTCCAGCCAAATGATGAATGCAGTGAGAGCGGTATCTTCAAAAGAGGTGAGAAGCGCTGGGCGCCCATGAGGTTGAGGAGGATTGAATGATGATGAATCCGATTGAATAATCCGTCGAATAGTCTCTCTAGATACCTTAAATTTGGTCGCTAGGGCTCGAATTGATGGCGTATTTGCTGTGGCTTTGGCTGCACTTCGTGTGTTGTGAGTCGTATTTGGCTTAAGCTCTGCGAGCACATTTTTCCTTAATTCGGCCTGAGCTTTTTCTGGTATGCTTTTTGGAGACATTGAATGCTTAGAATCGTGTTTTCTTTGAGGCATCTTGATGTTGTATGTTGATTCCTTAAAATAGGAAAATTTGGTGTGTTTTTGGGCTTTAATTGATAAAGGTGAGGCGAAAAAAGGTGACACAGGTTTTCCCGGCT
Organism: Thelonectria discophora; assembly: GCA_911649645.1. NCBI lineage: Eukaryota > Fungi > Ascomycota > Sordariomycetes > Hypocreales > Nectriaceae > Thelonectria > Thelonectria discophora. Next base: position 5,264,702 of record CAJVRK010000012.1, read on the forward strand.
GACACAGGTTTTTCAGACCAACCTCGGGACGAGGTTGGCAGAGAAATGCCCCACAATGCCAACGGGTATTCACCCCGGCATTAGACGTTAGGAAGGTTCCATAAAAAATCCCAAGACCGATCATCCGACTCTGGTACATCAGATCCGTTCCAAAACCCAAACGGTGCAACGCTGGGGTCAAATGGCAATGCCATCCAGTCGTCCATTCCCCCAAAATGCATCCCGCTCAAGGTAGATTCCTCGTTGTTCATGCTGCCGTGAAACTCCAACTGGGTGCTCGCGTGGGCTGGCGAAATACCCAGTGGTATCGATGCCGCAATCAATCCTTCTCGGAACTTTTGGAGGTGCATGTCCAGCAGCTCCCCGTACCGACACGCCAAGTGCATGTCGTCTAGGTTACTCTGCTGAAGCGCTTGACTGACCGCCTCTAAGATGTTGAGAGACGCCTGTAAGTCTGCTGTTCGGGTGCCCAGGCTGAGCGCCTTGAGCAGGAAGATTGAGGCAGTGATTATTCGCAGGAATATTCGTATTGGACAGTGTCGAAGCGACCCGGCTTGGGAAATCCGATTGACGGACTCAAGCACCTGGCACGATCCATCGATGACTTCTTTGATGAAGGCGTAGTCGACTGACGTGATAGAGGACTGTAGAATATCGGGGCTGGCCACCCTCGGTGCTCCTTTGCCGAGTACCCGTTCGACGACGGCTTGGATTCCAAGCAAGTTCATAAATGCACGAAGGTGGTTGAACTCGATTGAGACATCCTCAAAGTCATGAGGAGAGAGTCCTACGCAGAAATAGTCAACACGTGTACGTAATCGATTTAAGTGCCCACATACTACTCGGGTGAAGATGCGTGACCTTCCAGGACGACATTTGTTGCCGGAAATGCTTGATGATGGTGACGTATCTTCCACTGTTGATCGCATCCCTCGTTGCACTGGCTGAAGGAAACAAGACGTCGATGATAGTTCTCGACAGCCTCGTCAGGTCAAGCCACGCCATGATCATGGCCGAATCCTGGTTCGAGTTATCCGTTGGCTCAGCGAGCAGCTGTGACAGCGAGTTTGGGATCATCGAGGGGCATCCCAAGCGACTGGACTGCTGCTCCATGAATATGTACATGAGCTGACGCAGTCGAGCTTGCTGGGCGCGCAAGTCATGCAACTGACTCGGTGTGGCCGCGAGATCTGAGGGATCTCCTACATCGCAGATGCCCAATTCGAGAGCCAGGGACTGCACGCAGCCGAGCAGCATCCAAGACATGCGGTCCGAGATCTTGGCGGGCGTGATGACGTCTCGGAGCCAGTGCGCCTTCGTGTCGGCCACCTCGGCCTGGTTTCCCCACGGGTCGTCGCGAGGGTCCGATTCGGTTAGGAGAACCGAAGAGTCCCAACCATCAGCGGCCGGAGGAAGGTGGATGGCGCGTGGATGCCACTCGATGATGAGGAGGAGGGCTTCGATGGAGCCCCTTGTTCTTGTCTTTGCCTTGGAACGCTTTTCGTGCCCGAACATGAGGCGCATGATGAGGTGTTGGCAGTGTTCCCACAGACGATGGTGGATCAGGGTGCTCCTGGCGAGACCACCGGCGCCTTCAAGTACGTGGTAGCGGGAGGAGATCATCAGGATGACGCAGCACAGCAACGGCTCTTGGGTGATGAGCTTGTAGTGATTATCGTGGCTGGGGTCAAGGCCCTTGGACACTGGGGAGAGCGGTGCAAGGTTCTTGTGGAAGCTGACGATGTGAGTGCGGTGTCATGAGCATGGCTAAGGATGACTTACAGATCCACGTAAGTAATAGCCTCTTCAGCAGTAAACCACCCCATCTTTGTGAACCGAAACGCCCGCCACAACCGCACTACTTCTGGTGATGGAGTCGACGCACACAAAGGCAATATTTCCCTGGCTGTCGATGCCGTGGTGCCCGGAGTGGGCTGCTCGACCGAAGCGTTGGCACGCATCCGTGACGTGGGCGGCGAGTTGGTCGTCGTTTCTTCCGTGTCCGTGTCGGCACGCTCAACGGCAGCCTGAAAGAGAAGGTTCATGGCGTCCTTGCTGTTGGTGACGAGGGTGCGTATCAGGCTATCGGCGAGGGTGGCCGTGTGGGCTTCGAGAGGGAGGTCTTGCATAACGGTGTCATAGCCTGGGCTGGCCAGAGATTGTTGCTGGTTTGGGGCATCGTTTTGGGTTGGGGGAATAGGTGATGGGATCTCAATAGATGCATAGTCTAGATAGGGCCTGTTAGCGACGGATGCCTGAACACCAACGGTGAGTTCGCTCGCCCAACCTGAACCTACCATGGTCGTCGGCTTCTCTCGACACCGATGGCCGACGATTGCTCGTAATAGACTGCCTCCGATGGGTCCTCTCCTTACTGAAAACGCACATCCTTGACTCCCTCAGACATCTCAAGCAAGATGTCCCAGGGTCATCAACAATACACCGAATCTTCTTCTTGCGACACAACTCGCATGCCTTGTAGCTCCTCTGAAAGTTGCGAACCCGACGGCCCCGCAGCGAGGACCCATCGCCGCGATGCAATGCGGCGGAGGACGACGACGGGGAGTCATCCATACTTCTGAAGAGGGAGAGGTCAGATTGGACTGTGGCCGGGAGAGGTTGGTTGGGTCGCTGGAGACATTGAGGCCGGAAAGAGGCGGATGGTGCCGGATTTATAGACAGAAGGCCGGTTCGCGCTACCCCGCAAAGGGCCTGACGGAAAGCGGGTGATTTGCCGATGCAGCTTCATGGGTCTTGAGCATCATTTACCTCATGATTCGCAATCGAGGGGACGACGTGGACGGTTAAATAGGCTGGTTGGGAGGTCATAGAGCATTAGCTCTTGAAGAGGTTTGTTGTCTTCGTCTCTTGGATTGGTCAAGTTCGCTCGTGTCGAGTTGCCTTTAAGATCCAGAGACAAACTTCTCATGTTGGCTCATGGACTGCTGGCTGATAAAGAGAATGCAATCGTTGGCAGATGCATGGCGAGTACGAACTACACATACACTTCGATCATTTTGATGACAAGCTTAATTGCAATGTTCAAGTGCTCGCAACCACCACCTACAACTGCGCACTACCTAATGAAAATCCCCAAATGCAACCTCAGAAGAACAACAACTCCCACGCAGAATCTAAGTGAGATAGCGAAAGTTCTTGTGCTTGTCCCCAAGTTCAGTCACGTCAACAGTGGTATCGGCATCCACAGGTCCGTATTCCCTGTCCCTGCGCTTATTCTCCCGCTCCAACATGAAATGAAGTCCGAATGCGAGAATGCTAATAAGGCCAGTAAAGCCACACCCAATAGCCGATCCGCGCGTGTACAGAGGTCTACAGTCTCATGTTAGCTCTTCATTCTCAATAGTCCATGTCATCCAACTCACCCGTCAGAACTCGGAAACACAACGCTGCTGACAAACGACGAACACTGCCCAAAGGTTGCTAGAATCGCGAGTCCTGCTCCCCTCTTAGAGTCTCCCCCCTGGTTATTCAGCAACCAGGTAATGTTGATGCACAGAGCAGGGAATACGCCGCACGACGCGAGAAACACGCCCGCATATCGTGCCGCCTTCTTCGACTCGTCCTGTACCAGCACCAGGATGAAATACCCCGCGAATCCCACCAGCGAGCTCCCCGTAACAATGAGTCCGCGTTTGCCGTAGCGGTCGCTGACGAACGCAGCGGCCACGCAGCATAAGAATGCCAAGAAATACGGCGGTGCGGTGAGGCCTTGGGCCGTGACCGAGGAGAATCCCATATCGCGGACGATGATGGGGAGGAAGTTGGACAGACCGGCGAAAGAATAGTTGCAGCAAAAGTGAATGAGTGTGTGCACGTAGTTTTGGTAGTCGCGAAGGCCGGCAAAGATCTGGCCCCATCGGACACCTGTCTTCTTAGTGCGGTCGAGGACCTGGAGTCGCTCGACGGCAAAGGTAGCATCTTCTTCGGATAGGTATTTCGCCTTTGCGGGAGAATCGGCGAGGAAGAACCATGTGACAATGGAAAAGGCAACGGTAGGGGCGCCCTCTGCAGTGAGTTAGTCAATGCTCAGAGCAGATGTAAAAGGGTGAGCACCAATGATGAACAGATATCTCCACAGCTCCAAGGGACCGTTGATCTGGGTGATGCCGTAGGCCAGCGCAGATGCAAAGCAATTGGCCAAGGGCGACATTCCAAGCAACAGAGACACCCGAAAGCCGAGCTCGTTGCGGCGGTAAAACAGAGATAGGAAGTAAGGCGCGCCAGCTCCAAAGGCAGCCTCGAAAATGCCGAGAAAGGCCCTTGCTACGATCAGATGGCTCAGGCTCTTGGCCGCGCCGGCACACATGGCTGCCGTTCCCCAGCTGAGATGCGAGTGTTAGTGATAATCAATGGACACCAAGCCGGGGCATCTTACAGGACGCAAAGCGTGGCAACATATTTGCTGGCGGGGAGGAGCTTCCAGAGAAGATTTGTCCATTCAAATGTGACGTAGCAGATGTAAAATGCGTTGAGAACCCAGGCCCAGTCCGAGTCGCTCAGCCCGAGGTCCTCTCGCGCACCGGCTGCTTTGGCGTTGCCAATGTTTCCGCGGTCTAGGTAGGAGAGGACGTAAAGCGTGCAGACGATGGGGAGGAGGCGGCGGTCAAACTGTTCCGTGTTAGCTGATGCGAGACGTCTTAAGTGAGCAGACTGACGGTTCTCTTGATTCTTTGGCTGGCTGCGTCTGGGATATTGACGACGCATGGCTCGCTCAGTCCTGCTTTGTGCTCCAGTTCTTCCGCTCTAAGCGAGGATTTGCAGTCGGCTTCTTGCGGACTCATGGTGGATGATGTTGATTCTTGGTCAGTGATGCAAAGAGGGAAATGAGATGCACGAGAAAGACCGGGCAGCTTTCAGCCAAAGTCTGAGTGAAGCTCAAGGAGTCGAAATCTGAGGACAATATCAATAGGGGAAGCATCAGGACCTCATGTGCTCTTAAATACCCGCGATGCTTCCTGTACACCGACACTCTCCGAAGGGGTTTCGGATATTATGAGGCCGACCAGCTAACTATCCAAGCGACAACCTCAGCGAACAGGGAATGGATCGAGTCGGCTCGAAATGTGCGGGGTCCCCGCATTCCCCAGATACGATTCATGAGGGTCCCCGGCGGTAGATTCGCCCCATCGTGGGCCCATTCTTCTCGTCATGGTGTCGTTGGCCCGAGGCGTCACTTTCCGGCAGTTTCCTGGTTTATCCGGAAACGCTTCGAAGCGGCCGGGACAAGTCACTGGTATCGGATTTGTCGCCTTGACTTGACAATGGACTATATAAAGATGTATTGTCGTCTTCGTTGTTATCTGCATCACCATCCTCAAGTCTCAACTCAATCCTTGTCCACAACCCACAACTTCAAACAGCCACAATGTCCAAGTCCATCGTCAACACCACCCCCTACCCATTCAACTTCGAGCGCGCGGCGCTCGAAAAGGGGGGGAAGCCTGGCCAAATTCAAGACGTTAACCTCGCCCTCCCCAACGTCCGCGGCAAGATTCCATCTCTCCAGGCGTCGAGACTGCGAACCATGATGCTCGAAGCCCACCGCGACCCCAGCAAGATCCTCGCCCACTGCTGCAGCTACGACGGGCTCTCTTCCCGCCTCGTCGAGGAGGCCGGCTTCCCCATGGTTTTCCTCGCGGGATACACCGTGGCCAGTGCCTATGGGCTGCCTGATACCGGATACATTGCCATGGCCGAGGTGTGCGACAAGATTCAGGAGGCTGTTCGTCAGGTATCGGTGCCCGTCATGGCAGACGGCGATACAGGCTATGGTAGCCCTCTCAATGTTCGTAGGACGGTGGAGAGCTTCGCCCACGCTGGTGCGGCTGGCATCATGATTGAGGATCAAACCTGGCCCAAGAGTAAGTTGTACATCTCTCCAGATGCATTACAGCCACTAAAGTTGACGTTTTAGGATGCGGCCACACAAAGGGCAAGGCCGTGGTATCCCGCGGAGAGGCCTACGCTCGCATTCAAGCCGCCTGCGACGCGCGAGACGAAGGCAAGGACATTTTCGTCCTCGCGCGAACCGACGCCCTCATCCACGGATGGGAAGAAGCCCTCACGCGTGCCAAAGAGTTCAAGAGGATCGGCGTCGACGCCGTCTTTGTTGAAGCACTTCCCGACCGCGAGTCGATGCGCAAGTGCGTTGAGGAACTGGATATTCCTACCTTTGCAAATAGTAAGCACCCCCCTACAATTGAGACTTTTTTCATTCTTTCATCGCTAATACTGTGCAGTTATCGAGGGCGGAAAGACGGAGAACCTTTCAGCCAAGGATCTCGCTGAGATTGGCTTCTGCGCCGTGGCCTACCCCTGGACTCTTGTCGCGGCCAAGCTGAGGAGCATTCGCGAAACGCTTGAAGATCTGAAGAGGAGCATGACGGTTGGGGCGCCGCCCATGATTCTTTCGTACAGCGAGGTCTGCGAGGGAGTTGGATTTAACAAGTATTGGGAATTGGAGGAGAAGTACAAGTTTCAAGAGGATGGGTTGATCAGCAATGAGTAGATAGTGTAAGCAAGAGCATGAATGGGCATCTTACATTACCCTCGGCTCTACACTTGGAAGCTCATCGCCCCGTGCTTCGATCCGTGCTGGGGTAGTTAGCTATACATTCGATAAACACCGCTAGACGTATCAATGCGAACGGTTAGGGTCCTGATCTTGATTATAACTGCTACGGTAAACAAAGTCTCTCTTGCAGCAACTTCATACCAATCTCCTAGATTACAGCGCGCTCAAACAACGACTCATTAAGGACAATGCGAGCGTAAGACAGGGCCGATAGATCCAGAGTACGAAACTCCCCATACGTAATCAACTCCGCCACAGCCCTTCCACAAGCCGGTGCCTGTTGGCTGCCATGCCCGAAAAGCCCGCACAAAAGAACAAGTTCGTAGCCTCAGTGTGAGGACCGACAATGGCGTTGTGGTCGAACGTGTTGAACTCGTAGTGGCCCATCCAAGAATCAGTAACTTTAACTGTCGTAAACTGAGGCACTCGCTTCTTGAGAACTAGAAGCATCTTGTCGTTCCAGATGTCTTCTGGGTAGCTGAATTCGTTGGGGTCGACAGCCACGTCTGGAATAATGGGAGAGCATCCGACAAGGTAGTCTTTATTGCCGTATGAGCGCATGTGGACTCCAGAAGGATCAATCGTAAGTGGCAGGTCTTGGGAGAGTGGCTCGTCAACCGAGAAGATGTACGTGTATCGACAGCGGGCCTCAATGGGGAGATAAACGCCCGAAAGTTGCGAAACATGGGCCGCGCGAGTTCCAGCAGCATCGACCAGGAGGCCCGTTTGGATCATCTCTCCTGTCTTTAGCATGACGGCTTGGATGCGGTTGCCCTCGCGATGGACTTGGGTGACTTCGTTTTCGATGTAGTCCACACCGTGTTCCATTGCTTTAGCCCGAAGGGCATGGACCATAGCAAAGGCATCAAGGCACCCTCGTCAACGGTGTTGAGGCTGCCCATTTTGATGTCAAGGGCAAGAAAGGGGTACCTGTTGGCGATGTCTTCGGTGGAAAGGATCTGCGTTCCGGTTCCATGAGCGGCTTGAAGTCGCTGGGTTTCTTCAAAGTCTTCGCGAATTCGGGAGTATCAGCGAGATACAGGTATCCAAAGTTGCGAATAGGAATCTCAGGAACATCGTCGCCGAGGTTCCCGCGGAAGTTTTTGACAAATTTGGCGGCGTATTGGGCGATCTGGACGTTGACTGAGGTCGCAAACTGCTGGCGCATACAATTTTTGCTTGCTTTGGTAGCCGAGTTGGTCAAGGAGGCATCCCTCTCGACGACAAGGACCTTTCCCTTGAAGTCTGGGTTGGTAGCGAGAAACCAGGCGATGGCTGATCCACTTGTTGCGCCACCGACGACGACGTCGTACACGACGTGGGAAAGGTGTTTAGAAAAGCTTGGGTTGTCCATGAAAATGGGGAGTTGGAGACGGTGTGAATCGGGTTATGAACAATGATGAATGTGTGGTCTGGCTGGATAAGCAGAGATTAGGGAGAAGGGCATACGCGCAGTTATATCCTTCATTATTCACTCTTCTCTTCGGGCATGTCATTTGCTATTACCAAGGAGGCGCCTAGATACGGCCTGTCGTAACAGTCTTTGCTGAGCAGTCGGCCACACAGAGCCCAATTATCCTGAATCTTTGCCATTGGAAATTTTAGGAAAAATTCCGCGGTGCGATCTGCTGCTGCGCCGATAGATGGACGCAAGCGGATACCTAAATTTGGCTTCGTTCACAGGCTGAGGCTATATCAGTCACAGCACCAGTATTGGCCGATATTCTACAGACTACCTGTCCCAAATATTGCAGCATTTACAATTCTTGCGGTGGTTGTCAGCAAATGAAGCCCTCGCGTCCCAGTGCCGGCGGGAAATGGGGGACCGTGGAGCTCCGCGGAGACTGAAGTTGCTTCCACACAAGTCGCCGTCGTTAGCCGTAAACTCAACAGGCTCCGGATTTGTAATGCACGGCAGTCCTCGTATACAGACTTTTCCAATTTTCGCTTCCCCATCTACCTCTGGGATGAGTGTCTCAGCCGTCTGTCATTGCAATGGAAGTCGTTTCTCATGCCCGCAGGCGCAAAGGTCAGTCCAGTCGACTGCGACTCTACCCTGAGGCACCATTGGGGTCGTTCGCTGACTGGTCACTGGCCAATAGCCTGCGACTTCTGCGTCTCAAGAAGGATCAAGTGCGACACAATGAAGCGTACGTGCTCCCATTGTAGGCTCTACGGTGTTGAGTGTAAAATTACCAATGCGACGAGTACAAGCCGAATAAGGCCCCTGGCTAGTGCTTCTCCCGTGGACGAAAATGCTTCCACAGCCTCTGCATCAGCTCTGTCAGAGTAAGAAGCCGATCACCCATAATTGCCCTTCACTACCGACAATATGCTAACATGATCGGCGCATACAGCATAGGTCAAGCTTCAACAATCGAAGCACGTCTCATTAACATCGAGTCCATTTGGCCCAGCTTGTAAGCGATAAGAGGGCGTCGTTTTCGCCTAGTCGAAACTTTCCAAGCTTGAGCTTTGAAAACTTCCCCGAGACCCGTCCGTACACCGCCTTAGACATGTGGAAGGAAGCTTCAATGTTGCCTTGCCTCGGGCTCTCTCCGAAACCTACGGACAACAGAGTCATTCCAACCTCAGGGCAACTTGAGCTTCCAGATCTTCCGGAGCTGCTACCAATTGTGGATAACTACTTCCACAACTACAATCGTTATATGCCCCTGTTTGACCAGTCCACCTTCATGCGCATGCTTCTCGAACACTATTTGTCGACTTCGAGGCAGGCTGTTCTGCCTTGGGCAGTCATCAATCTCGTGCTTGCCATCAGCTATCGGGTTATAGACGACATGCCATTAGACGACCCGAGGTTAGCACAGTGCGTTCGCAACTTGCACTCAGCAACGACGCACCTCATGACATGGAACAAAGATCTGTTGGACCTGCAAGTCTTGCCGGGTATGTTTATTCTTTTTCAGGGTAGTTACAACTGATCCCCAGCTTGCGGTTGTTCTCATTGGGAGTTGTGTGCGACTTATGCATAGTATGGGACACCATCACGACAACAGCTTGAGCCTCTGCCGCCTTCTGAAGCTTCGCAGAGGTGCCGAGTATTCTGGATCGCATATATCCTTGATAGAGTAAGTGACTCAACGTCATGGGATGACCCTGAAGCTTACATAGTATTTTCTAGGACTTGGCGCTTCGCTCAAAAGCCCTCTATACCCAGCTCGATGGGGAAGTTGACCTCGGCCCACCCCCAGAAGATGTTGAGCATGGAACAGGCTTCGTAGTCTCTACGAATGACGGCGTTCGGTTCAATTACTTTCGCACACGCGTCGATTTGGCTGTCATCCAGGGCAAAGCGCACGACATTCTCTACAGCCGAAGAGCGCAGAACTTATCCCATGAACAGAAGTTGCATAACATTTCTCGTGTCGAGCAAATGCTGGTCACCTGGCGCGCCGGAATACCCGCAGAGCTCCTCACCGCAGAGGGCTTATCTCGGCGACTCTCACGAATGGCGACCCAACTCATGATGAAGATGCACAACAGGTACCTCGAATGTCGATTCCGAATCCGCTCGATCCACTCATTTAATCAAGATTGGCTTGACCGAGTTCGCTGTTATCTCTCCCCTATCGTGATTGAACTGAGGGAAGATGAAGTTGATGGTGAAGTGATACGCTCAGATCTTGCATCGCTTCCAAGAGGCTGGACAGAGTGTGTCGAGCTCTGCCGAACCACACTGAAGCTTTTGACTTCAGGAAAGCAGACGGACTACTCGATATGGTGAGCCTCCCATATTAATGTTTCACGACCCAAGCTGACCAGCGAAGGCTTAACGCGTGCTGCACCGTCTCGTCTCTCATTGTGCTTTTAGTCAATATCATAGAGTTCCCCGGCCATGAATTCATTTCGATGGATCAGGGCTTGATTGATCAGACGCAGAGCTTGTTTGAGCAGATGAATTCCAAGGCCTCAGAAGAGAGGTTCTTCCTCCTGCAAGTTGCACAGGAGCTGGACCGTCGCGCATGTGGCCAAGTTAAGCGTATCGGCCAGATGCATCACTTCAATTTTCTCGAAGGAATGGGGTTTTAATTCAATCTCAATTCAAGTAGCCATTAAATGATGATAAGACTCCCACGAACCACGCAAGAAGCGATATTTAGTTGAATCGTCTCGAACTTGGACGGAGTTGCGCGGAGTTCCGCGATGGGCAACGAACGCCCCTTTCAAGCCGCGCTGTTAATCGCAGCAAACGCTTAATAACCTACGCCGATCTTCTCCGACGCATAATGACGGTTCCAGAGCGATTGCAAATTCATAGGCGAATTTTTCTCTGTGGGTAGTGATTGTCCTTGGAATTCGCAAATGCGAGAAGAGGCATGCTTCCGCGGCAAGTCTGCTGGCTTATCAATCAGGCGCCGGATATGTTAATTCTGACTCAGGTACTTCGGGTATCGTCGGTCCTCTGAATACGTTGACCATCGCGTGAAAAGTACAGAGCATTGCACCAAGTTATATACCAGCCAGACGCGTTGAGACGGCAGCTTGAATTGGCAAACATTGTTTTAATTAATCTTAACCTGGTAAGACCACGGTCACCATTGACCATTCAACACAATGGCAAGAGTTTTCATGTATGTCTACCAACATCCTCCGATCCCTGTCCCTTCTGACTTTTTCGCAGTACCGGCGCTTCAGGCTATATTGGTGGTGATCTGCTCAATCTCCTCACAAAGGTTCACCCAGAGTACACTGTGAGAGCCCTGGTCCGCTACCCTGCCAAAGGCGAGGCCAATCAGCAGAGCTTATCGCCAGGTACAAGTCGTGTAAGGCGTTCTCAACGACACTGAAATCATCGCTCGAGAAGCAGAGGCAGCCAATGTTGTTGTTCGTAAGTAAACTTCATCATAAAGCGAATCATGGCCTGACTCAATCACTCTCGCAGACCTCGCAGCATCGGGGCATTTGAAGAGCGTCCAAACTATTCATCGCGCTCTTTCTACCAAGGCCAAGTCTCAAAAACCACCCTACTGGATCCAGATGTCGGGAGGCAGCGCGTTGGCGGCCGCTGACCTGGCCGTTCTAAATCCGGTGTCGGGCACTGGTAGTGACAAGATTTGGGACGACCTTGACGGCATCGAAGCTATCCGCTCTTTGATCAAGCAATACTCGAAGCGCGTTGTCGATAATTACATGCTCTCTGTCGCTAAAGTACACCTCATGTCAAGACGGCACTTGTTCTGCCTCCGATTATTTACGGCCGAGAGCGTGGACCAAACAACCAGAGAAGCATCCAGATTCCCGAGCTGGCCAAATTAACACTGCGAACTCGGCGCGGTGTGCAAATCGGACCCGGCCAGAGCCGATGGAGCAACGTACATATTCTCGACCTCATTCAATTATTCTTGCGCTTTGTTGAGAAGGCTGTCGAGGGCACTGAGGATTCCAACATTTGGGGATCTAATGCGCTCTACTTGACCGGAGTTGGCGAACTTGTAAGCGCCTTCAAATGACGCTTCAGATAGTTGAACATCACTGAATATCTTAGTCATTTGGCGAAATTTCCACACGGATTTCTGCCGCAGCATCGGAATTCAAAGTTGTTCAGGAGAAATCTTTTCAGATATTGAGCGGGCAAGAAGCAGATCACCTCTTGCCACATGGATCGATATTATACGGAACGAATGTGCGCGGTGAAGCGCGAAGGGCGAAGAAGTAGCTTAGCTAGGCGCCTACGCATGAGTATCTTAAGGACGATATTCCCAGAACCGTGGAATATGAGGCCCGTCGACTTGGATTGGTTGAAGGTGAGAATCCTATGGCGCGTATCCGAGCAATAACATCGAAAGTGAATGGTTCATGGTTTCCCCGCTTTCGTCGCACATACAGACCTGATCACACTATGGCAGGCGGCACCTTATACCAGTACTTGATAGAGAGCGTTGGCTTGCATATTAGGATAACATTTGTTGTTTCCTTTAGCGTGAGAGTCGAAGGCTGTGTCCGGTGCTCATTATCTTCTTTACAAAAGCCAGAACTGCAAGCTTCCTAGACTCCTCCAGCCATACCAATAAGTCACAAATGCTTCATGAACAGGAAAAGTTTGATATAGGGTTTAAATTTTGAGCCAGAAGCCCCTTCGAAAGTGACCAAGTACTGGCATCTGCAAAGCATGAAGTGTATCTCCAACAATCAGCTCCAAGTCTCCTCCATCCTCCTCTCTATCCACTCTTCAAATCGAGGAATCCTCCATTGACTAGTAGAGACCGACAACAATGTCACCCTTGACGCGGGCAGTAAGGTGGACCTCAGCCTCAAGGTCGAGCTTGACTCCGACAAGGAGAGCGGCGGCCTTCTGGTGGCCCTGGTCGTCGGTGGCACCCTTCAGGAGCTGGCCTAAGGTGTTGTTAGAGGCTACGGAAAGTGGGCAAGAAGAGAAGAGGGTTTACTTACCAGCGGGCTTGTTGAGGCTGGTGGAGGTGGGCAGAGGGACCACGTACTGGCGGTTGGCGGCATCGGCGGGAGAAGACATCTTGATGGTTGGGGGGATCGAAAGATCGGAGAAGATTGTAAAGTGGTTGGTGAGTGAGTTGAAGTGGTTGTTGGTTGATGATGAAAAAGTCCAGATGGAGGTCGGGGAGATGGATTCTTATATAGACAAGTCCATAGATACTGATCCTTCGATCACCAATATCCAAGACTGAACGGCATTTACCGCCCGGCATGCAGATTCCGACTTGGACCCATCGACGGGTTCCCCGCTCGGGGAAAATCACTGGACACGCCATGTCTTGCATATGCGAAGAAGTCGGCAACAGGGGGGCTGGCTGTGGAGTTGGCCAGGGCCGGCCGCTGGCTGATTCTTCAGTCTGCGCAAATACTTTTTCCTCTGGATCACGATAACCATTCTGTGGGGAACGAAGCAAATATTCGGAGATTCGAATGGCAACGTGTGGACTTGGGCTCATGCATGCCACCATACGTGGCCATACGTGGCCAATAAACCATGCGGGAATCGGAATTGCTCGGTCTCAGGTTGAAGCACGAAATTACGTTAGGTCAATTGAGTCTAGAATGAGATTGCATCGGTTGCGAATGGTAACATGAGGCTGGTGAAGCAGGATGATTGTGTGGCAACGCATGGTATGTTTCGGGAACTTATGCACCCTCGCAGATTACAGTTGCTCCGGTTCTTTTTGCCACCCTCGGTTCTCTTGCTCATGTAACGATCTACCCGAAATCTGCTTGAAGGGATTGGCACAGCGCGTTCCAAAACCTCAAGATTACCATCGTGATGTGGCGTGCGCCGTCAAGTTGATTCCTGGAAGGATAATTCGGTGAGGCTTTGACGCCGCCTCTGGTTGTCAATCTCTAGCTGCAGGGTAGTCGAGTAACAGTTACTAGAATGGCAGTCTTTTGTAACCTTCAACAGCAGGTTACTGAAGATCTAGGCGCAGTAGATTTCAGGCATGTACAGATTTCTCCTTTCACGAGACCATTGTGTAAACGAAGTTGTGAGATATCACACAATTTGAAATAAGTTAGTTATATAATTGTTATAGTTAGTCATTTGAAGTGTGTATTTGTTCTGTTCTGAAGGTTTCAACTAACTAATGGTTAAGTCTTTCAGATGACGGTTAGCTCTAGGGTACCGTGAGTGCGACGCAACTTAGCAACTAGCTCTTTATGTTTGAAGCGTAGTGCCCCACGCTGGAGGTTTAGCGCCAGGACGGCAATGTGAAGACAAGGTAGTGTCAGACGCGTTGGTCAATAACGGTCTGAGTTATGGGTATGAAAGAAGGACAATTCTATCAGAAATTCAAGGAGGCTAGTTTCGTGTGTGCTGAAGCCGAAGATGTGTTCAATTGTTCAAGTCGTTCACTTTGTGTGTGTTCAGGTGTATTCTCAGGAGCTAGAAATCAAGACCCGGTATGTCGTTCCACTAGTCCTTGATTTTAAGTTTTCCCATTCCTCGGGGGGTAACCTCCCTTTGCTGCTATACGCCAGTTAAAATAGAGAATATTCATTCTTCAGCTTCACGTTCAGCCGAGAGATTAGTCTCCCCTGATTACTGTGCTCTAGAGCCCTACTGGTCGTAACCATCTGGTGTGGGAATTAACAGACATCTTAGACAAGGCCAACTTGTTCGTTGCTGAGATGTCATTCTTACGCCATATTCAGAATTGCGCTATTCTTGTCAAAGAACGGGCACTAGGAGGATGTTGGTATTTCTTTATCTTTTACCAATTCAATACCGTTTGTCTTTCGTCCGGCCCATTCAAGGCGTTTGCCATTCGGCGCAAAGGTATTCTTCAGAATGAAGCACGAGTGCTAATTTCTCACAATGATTTCGACGGGCATGGACGGCGTGCAAACTCTGTATTGATGCGCGGGGCTACCGGTCACATAGTCGAACCTTTTCTTTGTCCCTGAGGTCACTTGACTGATTCGAATGTTGGCTTTGACCAACCGTGCAAAGTCATCTGACTTACCTCGACAACAGCTTTGACCAACGTCCGGTCATTGTTTCCTAGCCATTGTTGTGAGTACTGCGATGGCAGTTTTGCATGTGAGGATAGATACGTTGCGATGTAGAGAATAAAACGGCTTGGGGCTCACCGATCAAATCTTCGTAGTCCCACAACGGCTATCTGACTTCGTTCGTCTTTCTTCTATCTGTTGCATCAAACCTAAACATCTACTCTCAACTAGCATGTCGTCAACCAATTTCCTTCCAGAGGCATGGCGAGTCAAGGTGGTTGAGCGGATCCACCCCAGTTTGAGAGAAGAGCGTGAAGCTTGGATTCGAGGGGTGGACTACAACCTCTTTGCCCTTCGCGGCAGCCAGGTGTACATTGATCTTCTCACCGACAGCGGTACCGGCGCAATGAGCGATTGCCAATGGGCCGCATTGATGAGGGGAGATGAAACCTACGCTGGCTCCAAGTCCTTTGACCGCCTCGAAGACCAGGTCAAGAAGGTGTTTGGCTTTGACCACGTCCTGCCAGTCCACCAAGGCCGAGCTGCAGAGCACGTCTTGTTTACAACGCTCGTCAAAGAGGGCGATATTGTTCCCGCGAACTCTCATTTCGACACGACGCGGGCTCATATCGAGTCTCGACGAGCCCACGCCGTTGACTGTCCCATTAACGAGGCAGCCTGCATCGATTCCTGCCATCCCTTCAAGGGAAACGTGGACCTTGGCAAGCTTCAAAACCTTCTCGCCGACAAACACGACCAGATCCCTTTCATCATCATGACCCTCACTTGCAATAAGAGTGGCGGGCAGCCCGTGTCTCTTGACAACATTCACCACGTCAAACAACTTGCCGACAAGTACGGGATTTCCGTGGTGTTTGACTCTGCTCGATTCGCTGAAAATGCCTGGTTTATCCAACAACGGGAGGAGGGATACAAGGACAAGCCAATCAAGGACATCGTTCGAGAGATGCACGCTTATGCCGATGCCATGATGATGAGCGCAAAAAAGGATGGCCTCGTGAACATTGGCGGCATCCTCGCAACCCGTCATCGGAAATGGTTTGACGACGCGTCAAAGTTCGTGATTCTCTACGAGGGCTTCAAGACTTATGGCGGGTTGGCTGGGCGAGACCTAGATGCTTTGGCTGTCGGACTTGATGAGGTTACTGATGTCGACTATCTCCGCTGCCGCATTGGACAAGTCCATCGGCTTGGACAAATGCTCATTGATGCCGGGATCCCAGTCCAACAGCCCATTGGTGGGCACGCAATCGTCATCGATGCATCTACTTTCCTGCCAAATGTTCCAAAGGAGGAATACCCTGCACAGAAGTTGGGTGTGGAACTATACATCGAGGGAGGGGTCAGGGGTGTTGAGCTTGGAACTATATTGAATGGCCGAGACCCGACCACGCAAATGGAGCGCTACGCAGAGGTGGACTTTTTGCGCCTCGCGATTCCGAGGCGCGTGTACACAAATGATCACCTCTTCACCGTGGGCCAGGCGCTGATTAATGTGTACGGTCGTCGAGCAAGCATCACTCGAGGTTTTCGCATTGTGGAGGAGACTGAAACGCTGAGGCACTTCACCGTGCGCCTGAGGCAGGCGGATGAGAGTACAGATAGCCACGACGTTGTTTGTAATCTGTGAGCAAGATACCTTCATCACCTTCAAAAACTAGTTGCCCCCGAATTACAATCACTTGTATGAATGCTGGAATGGACTTGGTAATTTCACTGCCCAGCGTAGATCCCAAATCGTAAAGCTCTCAGATGGGGATGGCTCGCAAGAAGGGGCCAGGTTTAGTCACGTCGGGCCTTGGCATCCTGATGAGCTGTGGGTGGTTGAAATTCGAGGACCGCCCGTCAAAATTTGACTTGTCAAGAAGTTGGCATCGAGAAAATGATCAAGGTAAGTGATCCTATTCTACCTAAACACTGATTTCCCACCTCCAGCCTGTCTCAGCATCTTCCCTTCGCTGTTGAGATACGTACGCTTATCTCATTCTTGACTAAGATTCCTCCCCCAAATGCGCCATTTCTAAGATAATTCCCAGATAGAGTCTGCCCACTCGGCGAAGTCACTGTTGCAACATTGCCATGGTGTCTATCAAGGGCGTGGCTTTCGAAATCAGATGAAATAGGGCCGCTGCTCCCCTCGTGTACCGGAGCAAGTTTGTGCGTTGAGCTCGATGCATCCTTCGGTAGAGTATTCAGTTGGATAGACTTATTATGGCTACGGCCAAAGGACTTCCCGTAGCTCTGGGTACCAGAGTTGATGGTGGAAGCCGGCTTTGTACACGTAAAAAGGTATAACAGGGCATGTCGGATTGTTGGGAGACAGGCTTGACAAGTATCAGTGTGACTCTTTGAACGAAACGACTATGAATACGTACAGGAAATCGTAATAAGGTTAACTTCTACTGTCGCCCAAATGATGATAGGAGCCAGGTTCCATGTCATGTCAGGTGATGTGTTGTCAAATGTTGTGGCAACCCCAACGATAACCAAACTAGCCACACATACGCTGACAAGCTCAGTTAAATCGACTTGTTCGCGAACAGAATAAGAGAGAAGTGACTTACAGGATGCCAAAAGTAAATATGAGTATGATTCCAACCTTTTCCATCCTAGGTAGTTGGAGCTTCTGGATTTGCACAACAGGTAAGATTAGGATTGCGAAGTCAAGGAAGACGTGCGCTAGTTAAGACCGTGCCGAAGAAGAATTTCGAGCTTTCGATTGGACAGGTTTTCTTCTTGATGGAAAAGTCCCAGAATGCTTGCACAAGCAAACAATGAAAGATAGTAAGAAATGTCCATAAAATCCCAGTCAGTTACAGTCTTGGATGGAGTCAGAAGCCGTACCCGCGCCAAGATTCAAATTACGGAGCAACCCATCAAGACCTGGATGACAATCTTGATGTTGGTGACATACAACTCACGTCCCCAAAACTAACATGGAAAATTTCCCCTTCCTCCCTTGGAACTGAGCGATCCCAATGATCCATTCTAGCATATAAGGACATTCACTTCTAGATAGGAGGGAGCCTCTGCGCTACCTCAGCTTTCAAGAACAGCTTTACCTCGACCACCTTGACTCCTCCATGTGATCGATACATCAAGCAACGTAACAACACCCTTATTGCTCAGATCCAGAACGCCCTGACCTCTCCACCAACATAAACCAGGCCCTCCTGATTTATCACTTGGGAATCGGTCCGGACCGTGACACAGATTTGGTCCCCACAACAGGACCGTTGCTGTGGGCCAGAAGTGGGGGCAAGGCCACCTTCCGGCCGGCATCGCCGCTCAACTGCGTCGTAAACACCAATAATCAAGAACAAAAAAGGAGGAGATACGCCTAGGCATCAAATTTAATAGGTTTCAAACAATTAATCTTTGAGCTCATTGTAACAGCCTAGATGGATTCCTAAGGGATAAACCGGGACGGGGCCGTTCTAGTTTATGTTGGGATAGGGAGAGGGCGTTGTTCTGAGCAAAGATGTGTTACGTCACTTAATAGTCGATCACTGAGAGTATCTGTCAAATACGTCACTATCACATGTAGGCAAAGAACGTCACAATCATGCCAAGGAGTCACATGGATCAGAGAAAGCGCCATTGGCCGCTTGAACTGAAAAACAAAACCTCTGGTATTTGAGCGAGCACCAAAAGTTAGAGGCGAGCCCGGAAAAGAGATAACTCTTATTGGAATAGCATAAAAAGGTCATAGACTACCTGGTAAAACACTAAGGCAGAAACGCGGAGACACAGCAACTGAGAGCAACACAAGCAGCTCATGCAAGAGTTCCTCCACAGCCTCAACTGTATGCATCGGGACGAAGTGGATGGCCATTGTCGAAAGGTTCGGGTCTATCATCAATCGCGCCCCGCCGCAGGTTACTGGGCTCCTCTGCCTCCTGGGATCCGCATCCACGTGAGTGTGGCCGACACTCTAATCTCATCAGCCTAGGACTTCAGAGTTCACCCCTCTCATCGGCAACGTGCTGAACTAGATATCAT
The DNA here is from genome assembly GCA_911649645.1 of Thelonectria discophora. Lineage (NCBI taxonomy): Eukaryota > Fungi > Ascomycota > Sordariomycetes > Hypocreales > Nectriaceae > Thelonectria > Thelonectria discophora. The sequence goes on from CAJVRK010000012.1 coordinate 5,283,762, forward strand.
GGACGGTCCTAATCACGGTCCCCCTTCGTTACTAATTTTCTCAGTGGAAAGCTCTTTTATCGATGAAACACGCAGGCTCACACAGCACTCGGAATCCTTCCTTGGTGCAATACACGAACAGGTGTCTCAATTTAGCCGAAGCAGCCTCATGCCGAGTGTCGCATCCACGTGCAGGTCTTTGCATACCGTCTTAGAAGTAGAACCTGCATGGAAGGTTCCATCCCTAGCAGCTGTATCCAAGGTTCCTGGATCGAGCTCTATTCGCTTGGAAGATGCTAATATTTTATTGGTGCTCTTGTCTTTCCTGCCGCCGTCCGAGAAAATTCCCTTGGATCTTCTATTCCGCGGAGCAAGGCCTCGGAGATGCTGGACCGTACAAGGCGAGATCAAAGAGGTGGATGCTCTTTATGCTGATCTTACTCCAGAATGGGGTAGTTTGCTCTCAGACACTCTGAGATTAGGCAATGCGCTTCACGAGCTGGACTTATCGTCTACCGTTTCAAAGAACTCCGACCGACCTATATCTTAACCGAAGCCATTGCGGATTGCATCCGTGAGAGGTTATCTCTGGAGCACCTCTCTTTTTGGAGATCCCAGGCCTTGATTGTTGCATATAGAACAATTCCGTGGAAATACGTCGAGTCTGCCTAAGTTTAAGCCGACGGAGTCAGGCATCCTAACACTGGCACAGCATTGCCAACACAAAACTATTCCTGCCGCACCTTAAACACACTGTACAAGCATTTCAAGATTGCTTCAAACATCTGATTGTGAGCACCAGAGCCGACCTTGTGTTCACCCTTATTGAGGCATCTCGGTTCCCAACATGGCGTGGAAGCGCTTCGCAGTTGGTCAAGCGGAATTGTCTGTTCGTGGCCTACAGGATCGGTACCTTCGCTCTTGCATCGCATAGTCACAATGACTGTCTTCTGAGCCGGATTTCTGGGAGTATAGACCAAGCTGCCAGTAGTCTTGATGATCTCACCTTAGGTAGGCCTATCGGCGCTCTGGACAAGAGGCTGCATTCGGCAATCGGCCAAGCAGCCATCCAGCGTTCTTTGAACTGCATACAGGTTGAAGATCTTTCTGCTGCCAAGAAATTGCTGGAGGATTGGAGCCCCTCGACCAGATCCTATCCCCATTGGAGGAACTCGTGCTCTTCCGCAAAAATATGATGCTTGGGAAGATTTTGTAGTTTTAAGGCGAATTCACAGAATCGCTAGCGCATCTTGGGATGGCGCGGGAAACGGCAGAGCAGCGCAAGGGCCTTATCTTCGATGAAGATCTCCGTGATCTTACCTGTGATCTTGCCGACATGCTGCGAGAGCTCGACAACCCTGCGTCTGCTGAACATCATCTTCGCGCAGAAGTCGCGCGGCGAGACCAGAGTTGTATCTCTTCCCCGGGCAGATCTCTCCTGGAATTATCTCTAGCGGAGGCCCTATTTGCGCAAGGAGACCTCAAAGAGGCAGAGAGGCTTTGCCTCGACGTCCAGCCCCGTCCTGGCCTCTTGAAGTTTGAGAAACTGCGCTTATACATCACGCTGGCAAAGATTCGCTACGTAGGCTCTAATAACGAAGGTGCGTTGTCTTGTTGGAGCGAAGCTATGGGTGCAATTGGGAAGTTTCCTATAACTAATTGACGCGGAATAGCACAGTTACGATAGGAGTGGAATGCCTAAACAGTCACAATCGAGCAGACGATATAGGGGTCGAGAGATTGAAAGAAAGTGTCGGACGGAAGGGAGCTTTTCCGGGCCCCGGTGGAAGGAATAACGGATCCTCAAAGAAAACACCGCTCGAGACACATCGGAGGGAGAGAGACAAGCAGCCAGATTCATCATTCGATTGGTCAATTCAGCCCTCTTCATCATGGGCACTCAATTTCTAGTCCCTGACTCTATTTACACCTTTTGAACGCATAAACTCGGGCCGTTACCCCTAACGAGTCCGACAATTAACAGTCAGAGCCGCTATCCCTAAATGCGCTCCAATGCCACCGAAATTTCGTCATACCGATCCCACGATGACCCCTTCCAATACCGATAAGGCCCTAGTCATACTCAACGGCCCGGAGACTTAGCATAGCTGGAATCTCCGGTTCGTTGGGAAGGCAAAGGCCCTAAACCTATGGAAACACATCGAACCGAGCCGCGCTCGGGTCCCATGACTCTCGTCACCCGAGATTCCGGGAACCCCAAGACAGACCAACCAGAGCGCGATCGATGCTCATAGGAACGCCCTCGAACGCTATAAAGCCCTCGAACGAGCCTACCTCCGGCAGGAAACACAGGTCAGCTCGCTAACTGACTGGGTGCAGACCACCGTGGCTCAGGGCGTCTTCGACAACAACTGTGACCCGGACAAGTCTCTCGAAGCCTGGTACCTTGCCCTAAAGGAGGCCTGCGTAGGCGACGAGCAGCTCGCCGAGATCGAGGCCTCCCTCGAATGGGACCAGTTCTTCCACGCCGCAGCAAAGACACCCAGGGACATCGAGAAGTGGGTTGACGAGTTCCAGCGGGTGATGGATAAGGCTAGGCAGGTCAACCTCCCGAATGTACAGAAGGTGATCCTCTGGTTCCCGGCACTCGAGAGGCTCATAGAGCCCTTCTTAGGGACTGACCTAGCTATCTAGAGGACTATAGAGCTCAAGAAGTTCAAGATGAACACCCTGAACTATACGGAGGTCGCTAACTATATTAAGGCCCAAAAGAAGATCCTAAAGGCGTAGAAGCCCGCAAAGCGTATAAGGCCAGGCGCCTTTCCGGTCGGTCACCAGTCCGATGATGACGAAGCATACGAACCGACCTTCAATGAGGAAGAATAACGCCTAAAGAAGAAGAAGAGACCGGTGCAGAAGAAACGAGACACCGGGAAGAAGAGAGCACCAGAGAGGCCGGAGCAACGCTCACAGAGCACCACAGCCCGCCAAGGGAGGCGCACCTGCTCCCTATGCGGGCAGTTTCACCCGCTTAAGGGCTATTAGTACGCTTTCCCGGAGTAGGCTGAGGAGGGATGGAAGGAGAACCGAACCGTCCGATCAACCACAACCCGGATCCTAGAGCTCGATCCCGACCTAGCCGCCGAGATTGAGGCGATCAGAAGGAAAAATAACCCTGGGGGGGCGGATAAGCCGGATAACCCCAGGAAATAACTCCTCCGTTGCGTTGGGACGGCCTTGAACCCCCTCTAACGCCACGACGACCCGTCAAGCCGACCAGCCGGGCTGATGGGTGCCCAGCTGGCAGCCTTAATCTCTACGCCCACCCCCTGAGGAACTCAACGATCTTAGACTCAGGAGCAACCTTACACATAATAAACACTAGGTCCCGGCTTAGGGATTATGTGAGAGCTGGGCCAGCAGACTATATCTTCGCGGGAGACAAGATGGTGCTGGTAAGGGGGTATGGATTAATGACCCTAAGGCTGACTTCTTCAGAACGACTGAAGCAGCAACTGCTGACCCTCCGAGACGTGGCCTATTGTCCGGGATTCGCATGCAATGTGGCCTCCCTACGGCGCCTTTAGGAGTTAGGCCTATGGTGGGATATGCGCCCTGGCCATAACTCCCTAAGGACCAAGCATGGATCCCTTGTGTGCAACCTCCTTGACTGATATAACTAATTTGTCCTAGAGCACCTTCTAGCACCAGGACCACCAGGAGATCAGGCTTTCTCTGCCTATAGGTCAACCCAATAGAAACCAAATCGATCGACCCGTCAGAGGTGGCACCTACGGCTAGGGCACGCTAGGCCGGACCCCCTCAACCAGCTAGTCAACGCCTCTGAAGGAGTCAGGATCCGAGGTCCTACTACAGTGGAATGTGATGCCTGTGCCCAAGGACAAATGACGAGGCAGGTCTCCCGGATCCCCCGTGCTTATAACGAGGGACCTGGGATCCGAGATGCTGTTGACTTTGTGCATATATAACCAGACGAGGAAGACTATAATAGCATGATGATCCTAATGGATCGATGGTTAGGCTATATATGGTCTTTCTACCTGGGTAATCGAAAGGAAACGGCCCTCCAGACCGCCTTCCGGATGTTTATTTCCTCCCTGGAAACTCAGTATAGGGTTATGCCTAGGATCTTCAAATGTGACAACGAGATCACGTTCGCCGCGGTCTATCTATACAACCGGATGCCAAGGCAGTCCATTGACTGGAAATCTCCTTATGAACGCCTCAACACCTACCTGGCCCGGAACAGCGGGATCGTCACGTGTCAGGGGCTTATTGCGAGGGGAAGGAGTGAAGAGGTCAAACAGGATAACTGCGAGGTCGCGGTTGTCAAGGAACGAGGTCGTAATGATGAATGAGATGATAGAATTAATCCTTACCTTCCTTCCTCTGGTCGCCAATATCTCCCCTTCTTATAGCCCTCTAATCCCCCTTCTGGTCACCTGTCCTGCTGCCTTAGGCTCCCATTTTCAGGCTTTCAAGCCCCCAACACATTCCTCGTAGCGGTCTCGCCCCGACTTGGTCGGGCTTCGGCTGCTTTCTATTGTCTCGGCCTTCGTTGCCTCGGATGTCCGTGACATCACGGCGGCCCGGAAACCGCAGGCCGCCCACCTTCGAGTCTACGGATGCAAGGCCTACGCCCTAACCAAGGAAGCCCAAAGGAAGGAACGGAGACGACACAAACTGGAGCCCCATGCCTTTATAGGCTACCTGGTTGGATACTGGTCTACCAATATCTATAGGATCTGGAACCCCTTAATTGGGAAAGTGATCTCCACTAGGGATGTTATCTTCAACGAAGAGGAGGTTTTCCCTGGAACGATTCATGCCCTGAAGGATGAATTCCTTTACATCAAGAAGTCCGAAATTGCGGCTCTGCTTGACCAAATCACAGAGCCTGATCTGCCTAGCCCGGGACCAGAGCCGGCAGCGCGGGACGCCGCAGCTGACCTCCCGACCTTTGATAACGATGACGCCTACGCCACTGAGGGAGACCTACCAGAGGGTGATAATAATGAAGAAGCCCACCTTCCCACTCGAGACGACCCTACTGGGGTTAACGAGGACAAAAGCGGCGAAAAGGAGGCTCTTGAGGCCCCCGAGCTTCAATATCTGACCCCGGAGACTTCCCCCTTGGCCGGGCTCCTCGCACGATGTATCAGAGGAATAAGGGACTCTGGCTCAGGACCCAGAGCCGCTTCCATCCAACTGGGTGAGGAGGGCCTTTGGCCAGCGGCTTTTGCCGCCGGTCGCCTAGTCGGACCGCTTGGCACTATTGAGGGCCGGGAGGTCGACCGGGCAGGGCTTAACAGGTTGCTCAAGCGACCTATGCAGACTAGCAACGCTGAGGAGCTCCGGTACCGGCGGAATCTTCCGCCGCTGCCTAGGCACCGAGGTGAGCTTACGGGCCACTAATGCGAAGCTGAGTTTCGGGCTGCTGAGGCTGAATACCTGCGCAGTCATCGTGAGATAAGCTTATGGGTTAAAGTCTCGAAGAAATAGGCTAAGGGGCACTAAGTTCTCAACTATATATAGGTATATACCTATAAGTTTAATAACGTGGGCTTCCTTAAGAAATGCAAGGCCCGCCTTATTATGCGTGGCGACCAGCAGACCCGGGGGCTTATAGAGGAGACCTATGCCTTAACTCTAGCTGGGAGGTCCTTCTGGACTCTTATGGCGATAGCAGCACGCTTTGACCTTGAACTTATCCAGTTTAATGCGGTCAATACATTTATAAACGTCCGGCTAGAGAAGGAGGTCTTTATGAAGATGCCTCCAGGGAACAGGTGCCCCGGAACGGTCCTGAAGCTCCAGAAGGCCCTGTATGGCCTCCGAGAGTCACCAGCCCTGTGGCAACGGGAGCTTAGCGAGACCCTTAGGGAGCTAGGCTTTGAGACCATACCTGAGGAGCCCTACTGCGCGCTTTAGAACGGCATCATTATCTTCTTCTATGTTAATGACATCGTCCTTGCCCATCGGAAGGATAAGCAAGAGGCAGTGGACCGTCTGATCGAACGCCTTTAGAGCCGATACCGCCTAACCGGCGGGCATGAACTGCACTGGTTCCTTGGAATTGAAATTATCTGAGACCGGAAGAAATGCCTGATCTGGCTCTCTCAATCTGACTATGCCCAGAAGCTAGCTAACGTCCTGAGCCCTTCGGGCACCATAGGCCCCTCGATCACGCCGATGCAGAAAACCGAGCCTCTTCCTTACGAAGGCACCGCTACGATTGCTGCGATACGACTCTATCAGCGGAAGATTAGATCGATCCTATACATCGCCGTCATCACGAGGCCCGACGTTGCTTTTGCAGTCTTACAGCTGGCCAGATTTGCATAAAACCCGAGTTCCGAGCACCACGAAGCGGCCGATTGAGTCATTACATATCTCCTTCAAACTCATATACTTGCCCTCCAGCTAGGAGGCGCCGATGACTTCGTCGTTGCGAGCGATGCCTCCTTCGCAGACAACACCCTCGACCGCAAGAGCTCTCAAGCCTACGCTATAAAGCTATTCGGAGGGCTCATCGGGTGGAGAGCAACAAAACAAGCCACTATTACGACTTCCACCACAGAGGCAGAGCTACTAGCTCTATCACAGGCAATAGGGGAAGGGATGTTTATTAGCAGGCTCCTGACTTCTCTACGAGTTAAGATCAGCAATAAGCAGGGGATCCAGATCCTCCATAATGACCAACAGACTATTAAGCTCGTAAGGAAGGAAATCGGTTAACTTAATACCCACTTCCGTCATATTAACATCCACAACCACTGGCTACAATAAGAACACAGAAGGGGACCATCCAGGTGGAATATATCCCGTCAGGGGACATGATCGCCGACGGGCTCACTAAGGTGCTCACTAATACGAGCTTTGCGACCTTCGTTCAGCAGCTCGGGCTCATCGATATTAAGCACCGCCTCCAAGGGAATCGCCTGCGGACCTGACCCGAGATATCGAACGGATGGCCTTGAGGCTCGAAGATGAGAACTAGAGGGCGCCCCAGGCGCGTTTCACCCCGATCGCAACGTCGCCAAAGCCCTTGACCACATAGGGTACACCAATAAGTGTTCGGAGGAAGCCACCAGTGCAGCCCCTGAATGACGCACCAGAAGCCGGATCGGCTCCCGCTGGGGGGGTATGTCGGACGGAAGGGAGCTTTTCCGGGCCCCGGTGGAAGGAATAACGCATCCAACATCCGAGAAAGCGTACGACAATTCTCGGGGGCTGCAGCCGGCGGTACTTAAGACTCGCCAGCTAACGGAGGGGAATCATTATCGGTTATTAACTTGACCTAGGCAGCTAGAAATGGCACTTAACTTGCCAATACTCATGAAAATTCTCGGGACGTGGCAGAAGCAGGCCGACACTTCCGGAGGCTAAGTCTCGACGGAAAGTTTAAGCACACAAAAGGCTGGCCGAGCTTTGACAGCTGGTGAGGGTAGACGAAAGTCGCGATATATAATCATTTCGAATTAACCAATGGGATATCACTCTGTTCCTGGGTGATAACTGAGAGAATGGACTGGGAGTTGGTTGACCAAACATTTCAAGCGTCTCAACTTTATCTCGAAGGAAGAGGACGAAGTTGCATTTGCGCTTACGTCCTTCCGCGAAGAGTTAAAACAAGGTGTAACAACAATGAGACATTTGTAAGGATCTCTTAAGATACAAGATCTAGCTTTTGTTGCTAGGTTGAAAGACATCGAAACAAAGTAAAGCATATCGGTTTGGAAAAACAACCCATGACGCTCATTACGTAACCTATAATCACGGTTCGGTGTCACTTTTTGCTTGATCGTTCGCACATCGAGACGGCTTAGAGTCACGCATACTGTATTTCGTGCACTTAGTTACACGTTTTTCGCGTACCTTATTTAGGATGGTAGATATGATCACTGAGTATTATGTAAAAGAAAGAGACCTCGGGCTTACATTCCTGCCTCATGCTTAGAAACACGATCATAATGACTCGCTTAAAAGCTGAGGGCAGCTGTTTTTTGAGAGAATGGAGCGAGGTCTCCTCGGTAGGCTCGCTATGTAGGGAATGGGCCCCGTATTATGGCTTAGGAAGGTCACTGCGAATGCGAACTGGCCACTTAAGCTGTCGACAGTCACGTTGCCTCGCGGAGGCTTTCCAGGTTGATTGGTAGTCTGTGCAAAAGTTAACCGGAATCTAGGAAGTGAATACCCGGGACACAATGCCGATCATTCTGTAGGATGGTAACGAATCGGCAAGAAATGAGTCAATCCGCAGTCCTAGGGGGTCTCAAAATCGGCCACTTCCCGTTGGTGATTCTCCAATACTTGTTAGTAGGTTGGTGGTTGATCAGCTGCAGGCGTTCGGCACTTACTTACATACATAGGTAGGGAACGTTGGATCATTGTTATTGTCCTCTGAGGCACTGACTCAGTCGATCTACGTATTTAGCAACCCATACATGTAGAATCCATACTTCCTATATCTGAGGGTGACATTGGTCTCGATATTTTACCACTCATTTTTATTGGTTAGTTATCTATAACTATAACTACGTAATGTTGAAGGGAGTTTATTGCCACGGGTAGTCGACGAAATTGTCCGCAACCCTCGCTGCTTCTTTCGTTCGCTATGACTCTCCGGATACGTCGACGAGACCTAAAAATGCTCACTGGAAGTATCGGCTGGTTCAAGGGCCGAATAAGCAGGACTAGCCATGTCTGGAAGGTCTCCTTGACGCTCACACTCACCCTCAAGATGAGAAGTTTTCCGCGGTTTAATCGCCCCACTGGCGCGTTCGATTCCCATTATTTCCCCCATGGTTTCACTTAATCACAGTTATGACGTCCCCCGCTCCCCCGCGTTTCTCCTCGATAACGAGCGGTGGCGTGGAGCATTGTGGGTGGTGATAGAGAGTTCCCTCACATGAACATTCTGCAAGTCCTTGTTTAAAGCTCCCATATCGACACTTCGATAATTGCAGCTGAATAGGTGTAAAAGGATAAGACTAGCTTCAGACTCCCGTCCCATTTCGATGATCAAGGGACATTTGAACCAACTGAATTCCCCGCGTTCATCGTCATCTTCATCAATGGAATACAAATCTGGACGTGAGCAACCTCTAGGTTCCGCGGCGTGGCCTTCTTCTTCCTTCACAACGTCCGTGACAACCGAGCGATCCTGATAAGCCAGCGCTATCCAATAACCGTTCTTGCTCAGCCCCTGACAACCCTGGTCGATAAATCACTATATAGATGAGCATTTCTTGATTAGAATCTACTCTCTCAATGACTCGACCGACCCTTCTGTCTCAATCATTATCCAGGATGGAACAAGACCGAAAGCCAGACTACAGCGACGGAGGCATTGGCCCCGTACCGTCCCGAGACGGCCAAGTCCTTGATGTCGACGAGAAAGCAATTCAGCACGACGCCGTTTTTGGTACCATTACAACAGACGGTCCGAATTATCGTGACGTATCGCACCCTTCATCTTTAACTCCATTATTTTACTGACACTGGCTTTCAATAGGTCGGATGGCTCGGTACGACCGCTTTAATGATTAAGACGCAGATTGGTCTTGGAGTACTGTCAATGCCAGCCGTCTTCGACACTTTCGGGATTGTGCCAGGCATTATCCTTCTCTTGCTCATAGCAGGCATTACCTCTTGGTCAGATTACATGGTTGTCGTATTTAAACTGAATCACCCCGAGGTTTACGGCATCGACGACGTCGGCCGAATGCTATTTGGCCGTGTGGGATACGAAATCCTTGGAGCTGCATACACTCTTTGTGAGTATCGACCTCTTCTCCGTGCTCTGGCTGGACCCCTGGGAGCGTTTTTGCTAAGGCTCGATAGACTTTACATTCGTCGCCGGCTCAGCCATGCTGAGTATTTCCATCGCGCTCAATGCCATTTCTGAGCATGGCACCTGCACAGCTGTCTTTGTTGCTGTGGGTGCCATTGTCGTATTCCTCTTCTCCAGCATTCGAACATTGGGTCGTATCAGTTGGTTGGCCTGGCTTGGCGCGATATGTATTATTATTGCGGGTAAGTCACCTTAGTCCTCGTGGGCACTCGCGTCTCACATTCGAAATAGTCTTTATCGTGACGGTCGCGGTCGGCCTCCAAGACCGTCCCTCGGCTGCGCCCGTCCAAGGCGACTGGAAATCTGATTACAAGATTACTAATAGTCCGTCATTCACCGATGCTATCTCGGCCATCTCGACCTTGGTGTTTACCTATGCTGGGACTCCGGGATTTTTCAACATTGCGGCCGAGATGCGCGATCCCCATCTGTACACCCGTTCATTGGCAGTCTGTCAAATCACTGTCACGTCCGTTTACATCATCGTAGCCACCATTGTTTACTATTTCTGTGGATCCTATGTTGCCTCTCCGGCCCTCGGCTCAGCCGGCCCCTTGATCAAGAAGGTAGCGTATGGTGTTGCGCTGCCGGGCTTAGCCGTGTCTGGTATCCTCCTAGCTCATGTAAGGAAGGGTCCTTTGCAGTCACCGACAATAGCAACTTGCTGATTATTAAACAGCTACCAGCCAAGCACATCTTTGTTCGAATCCTGCGAGGAAGCGACCACATGACTGCAAACACCGCGATCCACTGGATCACTTGGCTTGGGTCTACATTCGCAGTGGCTCTGGTGGCATATCTTATTGCCAGTGGAATCCCAGTTTTTGGTGAGCTCGTGTCCTTGATCGGTGCTTTCTTCGGGTCTCTGCTTTCCTTACAACCGTATGGTTGCATGTGGCTCTATGACAACTGGAAGTCACCGGAACGCAATTTGAAATGGAAGCTCATGGTCGCTTGGAGCATCTTCATCATTGTTGCTGGTACTTTCTTGATGGTTGCTGGAACTTACGGCTCTGTCGTCGGCATTAACGACGCGCTCAAGGAAGGCGGAGGCACGGCTGCTTGGTCTTGTGCAGACAACTCCAACTCCACCTAAGGAACAGCGACATTCTAGACAAGACATCTATCGATGATTTTCATACCATACTCGAATAAATTACCATCTGAAACAAGTGTGCTGCATCCGTGTGTCAACATTAACATGGCGATTTTCTCTGGCAGATTGGAGTAGCTATCCTGTGTCCTGGTACTCGTTTGGAGCTAACATCACTAGTCTGCAACCTCCCAGCAAGGATTGGGGACAAGTGGACTTTTTGCGTTCTAAATGTCCACATACCTAACTACATCTACACTACATATGCAGCAGTCGTCCTTGTTTTTGAGGCATTCTGTTCCATTGCCAGAAGTTATCCTGCCCTTGCCCTTGAGATGCACCCCTTATGTTAAGCCAATTAACTACTTGTCGCTAATTTCCAAAATTACATGTGAATGTGTGAGTTCTAGTAGCTCCCCCATGACTCGTGCAGCTTGGCAAGGTCGATCTACCAGGAGTCTCTATTGTCTGAAGAATTTGCATCGGAATCGAAGTCGGATCACCAAAACAAACTTGTCATGTTTAGTGTGCTCATCCAAGTTTGTTTGTGGCTTTCTAAAGCGACAACACGCATTGTCAGTCAGAAAATAAACAATAACCAAACAATGCGAGTGTAGTTAACCGTAGAATCCGCAGATACTTACTACATAGATAATGCAGACATTACCCGTTGGTTGGTGTCGGATATCTCGCGAGTTCGTCGTCGCGGTCCGAGTTAAAGGGAGGGAAAAGTCGCGAAACGAGGCTTTCAAATGGTCTATTATGTTGATGTTGATGTGCTCAATGGAGTGAGGTCAAAAATGCGAATTGATTGATGTGTATGTAGCTGTGTGTATGTGTGTTCTTTTTTCTTGCTTCTTGTGTTCTGTTGTGCGGGGATTCCTTCGTGTTCAAAAGCACGTGACGGCCGGGCCGACCTCCCAGTCGGTCCGACAGTTGGAGGCGGGCCTAGGCTCCGGAGCCAGTCTCGCTGAATATCCAATCCCACATCCAAACCGTCTACGCTGCGTAGAGCGTCCCCAATGGTGCCCGAGTACGATTTCAATGCCCGCAGCAGCAACTCGTCCACCTCTCTCTGCGTCGACTGCCTGTCGCTCTCGGCATTCAAGAAGCGCGACCACTGCCACACGGTACAGCACAGCATGCGCAGGGCCACCTGGGTGCGATGGCATCCCCGCGTCTCGGCGTCAATAGTATATCGGCCGAGGAACCCGACAGCCATAAGGTCGGCGCGCTGAGCCTTGGTCAGCATAGGCAAGACGGCGTCGTCGAGGTACACCTCGTCCAGCGGTTCGTGTCAAGGACGAAGCCGTACTCGGTCAGCAGGAAGTCGTTGGAGTGCGGCTCGTACGAGACGAAGACCTCCTCGCCGGCCATATAGGCGCGGTCGGCGGCGATGCTGTACCCGGCGGCCGAGTAGGCGAGCTGGCAGCCGTGGTCGGCGTGGTTGAAGAGGTCGGCGGCGGGCATGCACACGCGGTCGCCCTTTGGAACCCCTTTAACTAACTAGTTGGTTAGTTGGCTAGGCCCACCTTCAACCAGCGGGTAGCTCAGGGCTCTAGCCCCGTAGCTCGACTAAAGGGATCGCCCCGACTGCTGCGGGGTGTTGAGGGGATTTCCTGGGGATGCTCGTTTCGGGTCTTGTTAGCAATGCGACTGGATGCGGGCGGCGTTTCTCATTCCATCAATCACAGTTGAAAGAGCACCAATCAACACCCTTTAGGTGTGTAAACCCCAGTCAAGTCCTGCCATGGGCTGACGAACATCAGCTTCTCTATTCTCATCCATGTGTCCTGAACCGTCGGAAAGCGATCAAGCGCATGCAAGCTACTGGCACGTAGGATCTTGATAGGTGGGTTGAAAGGCAACTGCGTTGTGGATGGTGGAAAATATCGCGGTCTTCGGTATTCTGGGTAAATGAAGATGACCTGGTGCCGGTCGATCTCGTTGGTTCCTCCGGTGGCTCACATAGGCATAACTCTTCTAATCTCCGCCAGCGACGCCACCCCTGTTTTCACAACGTTATGGTGATACCTCGTAGAGATGGTACTTGTTCTCAGTCAGAGCTGTGTTTCAAAGTCACTACATGAGTTCAATGGCGGATAAAATTTTCCCATTTCATAGGTGAGGTTGGGAGAAAGTTGCTAAAGGTAGATGGCTGTACAAGAAACTCGTTGACAACAAATCTATAAAGGTAGGGTCATTCCACACGGTATTATTGGCACCCCCATGGCAATTTGCTTATCGAACCGACTCTTTGATCGTCATGAAGTCATCCGTTCTTCTCAGCTTCGTTGCTCTCGTCTCCGGAGCACTAGTCAGTGCTCTCGAGCTCCCCGCCGGTGTACCGCGAAGTGTCACCGAGTTCCGAAAGAAGCACCCGTACAACCCACCCAACTCCGGCAACCGTAAGAAGGTCACGATTCGCTCTTCTAAGAACGACACAGACGATATCTCGGATGAATTCGTCAAGGGTCTAAAGAAGGCGAATCACGGCGGCACCCTCTACCTACCTGAAGGGCATACCTATATCATCGGGAAGCCCCTCGACTTGACATGGCTTGATAATGTCCATGTGAATCTCGAAGGGGAGATCAAGTTTACTAATGACACTTCCTACTGGCAGGAAAATGCGTTCACCTACCCTTTCCAGGTGAATATAGCCCAATGAACGTTCCAATGACAGGCTTGCTCACATAGAGACGTAGAATTCCATCATGTTCTGGAAGTGGGGAGGAAAGGATATTAAGATCTACGGCGAAGGTGTTTTGAATGGAAACGGGCAGCGATGGTGGAATGAGTTTTCGGGTCTCGAGATTCTGGACCCCGATAACGACTACCTACGCCCGATCCTATTCTATGCACAGAATGCAACTGGCCTGGAAATTACAGGTATTCACTTTATGGATTCGCCTTGCTGGACCAATTTCATTGTCACTTGTAGGCATTTTGAACCCATATTGGAAAGCTCGGAACGCTGATTCTCGAACAGCTCAGGATATATCGTTCAAGGACGTCATCTGCACGGCAGAGTCGACAAACTCCACGGTCGAACCAAAGAACACGGACTTTTTTGATTCCTTAAATGTCGAGCACGTCACCGTGGAAAGAACATGGGTCAATATTGGTGACGACTGCTTTTCACCAAAGAGCAACGCAACTGACTTGCACGTCGATACTATGTATTGCAACGGTAAGTCAACTCTGTGGATTATCAATGACTGCCACAAACGGACTGCTCATACGCACATCAGGGACTCATGGGCAATCTATGGGGTCCATTGGCCAGTACTCTGGAGAAAAGTCCTTCATCCAGGATGTAGTTATTGAAAACGTCTGGATGCTCAACGGACAGCACGGTGCTCGTCTCAAGACCTGGGCTGGCGAGGATGTTGGTTATGGCTTCATCAACAACGTCACATTCCGCAATTTCTGGAACGGAAACAACGAGTACACGGCCTTTCTGGATTCCTGCTACTTTAACATCGACTCGGAAGAGTGTGCGACTTACCCTTCCCAAGTCAACATCACGAACGTGCTGTTCCAGAACTTCACCGGATATAGCTCCGGCGAGTACGGCCGTGCCGTCGCCAAGTTGACGTGTAGCACGAGCCCGGATGCCGTGTGCGAGAACATCAAGTTTGATAACTTCAACGTGGAAAGCCCCTGTGGCACTGCAGTCATTCTTTGCGACGGGATTTCTGATATCGGTGTCGATTGTGTGAGTGCTACTAGCGACGAGGGGAAGGCGGCACTGGCGGACACTTGTTCGGTCCCGTTAGCAAGAGCGAGCCCGTTCCCAATCAGAGACTATTAGATAGGCGGATAGAGCTCAGGGGGTGTGAGTTGTGATTCTATTCCACTGTACATTTCTCCAAGGCATGAACCATTGTTGAGATGAACCTCGGAACCCATACATTCAGCGAATTTGAATTATTCTTTGGGCTCATTGCCAGCCATAGACCCCCAGTTTGATGGCAAATTCGACTTCACTAAAACACGATTTGACTTTGCCGACTGACGGAGATGCTCCCAGAACCTGGCCATGGTCGGCCGCGAGTAGGTAGCACAGTGCGGGTAGTCCAAGTCCTATTGTCATAATCAATTAATGAAGAAATTGTGATGATGGAAAGGTCTATGGCGTACGTACCTGAGTAAGACACAAGTGAGCAAATGCTGCAACAAACGAAATCCACCTCTTAGTCTTCCCGGAGCTTCTGAGGTACGGTCCGCCGCGAAACTCAATCGTTCCAGATCCATCATCAAGGGTGTTTTCAAAATTCCATAGAACATACCTCTGGTGAGTTTTGTCCTGCCCTCCCTGCATTAGGTTTCTGAGGCTCTGTCGGTCATTGGTGCCCATGATCATTACCCAAATTTTCCACAAAGCCACATGCTCAGGGTATGCACTCGTCACATCCTTCAGCTCCCTGGAGCGCTCCGTATTGGCGAAGCAAAAGCGATTGTTCTGGCGGTAGCGAGGCAGTAGTCTCTGGACAAGGGGCTCGTAGAATATGATACCGAAGGCAATGCGCCGTAGCTGCGCGAGGCTGAACGTTCTCCCGAGCGATGGTGAGATATGTACGTGGGATCCGCAGTGTCGTGAGGCCATGAACCCACGGAATACTCGGCTTGTGGCATTCCAAAAGGTATCTATATCGTTTTCCCAGTGAGAATCTGTGCAAAGAACCGGAGAAACAGCTTCCAGTGGGACTATGCATGATGTCAATAACCCTCAAACGACGTATCAAAGATGAGACTTCTGGGATTTCGTTTACTACTTACTGTAGGGGGGAGTAGGATTCCCAAGCGATCCGTCTTTGGTGATCCACCATCTGGTGAAGTGTTCGGGGTGTTTGCGATACCTCTCGTCAAGTGTGTCCGCGACAGCGTTTAGACCATGCGACTGCAGAGATTTGGCGAGTTTCGCGTAGTAAGCCTGTCGTTTTGATGGATCTTGGACAACGCGAGGCTCTGCAATGAGTTCGATTTCAACCCCGAAGAGGTAGGATCTCGGGGATGCCATGATGTTTGTGGCGATGGTAATCAAGGATAACGTAAGAAAACTCTACATCGAGGTAATTAATAACTTTGAACGAAGCACACGTGTGCATGTTTATACTCGGAAGGAGGAAGCCTCTGCCGCGCTGTGGAGACTAGAGGGTGGCTTCGAAAGACCCGTCGCAGCAGAACGAAACCTGAGCATCCTCTCTGGGTACGTTGGGATAGGACGAAGTGAAACTAGGACGGTCCTACGCATCGCGTAAAATACCTAACCAATTAAAGCAATTTTTGAATCCCGCCTTTCTGCCTATTTCTGGTGTCAGAATCAGCTCAGCCACTTCTGCCAGGTCATGTTGAAGGAACTCGGACGCTGAGTCCGGCCACGCCCAATGAACATTGGGCTGCCACACCTCCTGGTTGAAGAAAGGCGTAATTTCTGGCATAGCCACGTCTTGGACTTGACCAGTTGTAGCAAGTAGGGAGGACACGTCGGCGTTATCAGGTTGAAAATGGCGCATCGATGACATGAAAGTGATCAACGCCGATCACAAAAGTCATGCCTTGTTGATCATTGCATTTTCAGTTCCTTCCGACCGTAAGCGTCATTCCAAGGCGCATGAAGTTTTCATTCATCTTGAAAATAAGGCGATTCCCTTCGATGGCAATAAAAGTTCCTCCTGATTTGAAGGTGCAGATATGAAGAGACCAATTGCAAACCACAAAGCCTCACTGCCAGTCTACCACGAGACAGCTACCAAGAATCCAACCACTGACCGGCTTCCAACTTGGGACAGGAGTATATGATTCCGTTGCAGCCGCAGCCCCCGAGTTACAGTACCATAGGCCGCAGTACTACAGGCCAACGGCTCGGCCACGTCGGAACTCCAATCCTTCACTACCAGTTGTCTTCAAGTGCGGCCGCTTCACTGCTCACTTTTGTACCTCTCCACATAGGCACATCACAAAATGTCCGCTCCACCGGGACAGTTGTACTTCGCCTATGGCAGCAATCTCTGGCTGCACCAGATGGCCAGTCGATGTCCCAACAGTTATTACATCGGGCGGGGCATCTTGCCAGACCATCGATGGCAAATCAACGTGAGAGGCTTCGCCAACGTTATTCCATGCAGCGGCTATACCGTTCATGGCCTGGTCTATCAGATCAGCGCCAAGGATGAAGCCCGCCTGGACAGAAACGAGGGCATTCACAGCGGGGCATACTCAAAGGAATACAAGAGCATCATCTTACACGCGGCATTGCCGGAGCTGCAGCTTCCTACACGACAGCTCGCCGAGAATGAAGGGCCCGAGCAAGCCATCGACTCATCTCGGCGAGGTTCCAGGAGAGATTCCAGACGGAATACTTCCGAGCAGGAGCCGTTTCTCAGGTCCAACGTACTCGTGTACCTGAGTGAGACTTTTGTTCGTGGTGGGACACCAAAGGAAGAATACATCAACCGAATGAACTATGGAATCAGGGATGCCTTGACGTTTGGTGTCCCTCTCGAATTTGTCGATATTGCCATCAGGCCATCAATACCGAACATGACCCCTCCGCGGAAGTCCAGCCGCCGAGCGCGCCATAGGCGGCGTGAAGATTCTCGAGACGTCCCTGATGCTCGTGAGAGACACTCGAGCCTGGAAATCCGGGGTGACCGGAGGCCCCAAAGCCACCAACGAAGCTGGGTTACGTGGGCTACGGTGCAGCAGTACAAACCAAGTTTCGGGTTTGGGAGGAGTCTGTCGAGCTGGAGTGCAAGGCCATATCAGCGCGACTACTCCATCTTCCCTCGGCCCAGATGATTACATGATGACTTGTGTTCGATGCAGACATTACCTATCGTAAGTTGATTTCTACGATTAATAATTTAATACTCATTTAGCTTTAGCTTTGAGCATAATGATATGACCAAGAGTCTCAGCCAGCCCCATTGTGACGTGGCGATGGCTTTGTAGTTTCAAGGGCGCCTGACCTCGTAAATAGTTCATTTGCACTTTCAACCACCCATGCAACTTCTCGCTTCGACGGTACATATTTGGATGGCATGTCCATGCAGATCTTGGCAAAGGAACCTAATTGGATAGACGAGTGGCGGAAAACTGGCGGCTTCAAGTCAAGCCAGGTCTACTTCAACTGTATTGACATCCGCCGCGAAACGGTGCACACATGGCCGATTATCTATCCCGGTAAGGGATATGCGTTGGCAATCGTTCGTATCCCGGCCCCGGACGAAGATTCAGGCGGGGACTCAACGGATGGCCATTAATAAACCGCAACGGGGGGACTAGCTAACCATATCACATCGATAACATCCAGAGCCAAGTGCAAAGGGGCTATGCAGACTCGGCACAGCCCGGCATAGCCCATGGACACAGTGAGAACTTGAGAAGAATGTCACCTGGGTAACTAAGGGGCCCAAATGAAGAGTGTTGATGGCACTTATGGAAGATAGCATATCATCTTGCGGGATCGCAGTTGGTCGTCCCTCACTAGAACACAAGGACCTGCCTCCTACACGAGAGAAGTGCGTCAAGTTCCTTCTATGGAGAGTGATGCAGAACGGAACTCGAACTCTAGCGCGTGAACACCAGTGACAACCCAACTTGATTGGGTATCATATGCGACACTTGGTTTTTTCCATGTCAAGTAAAATATGCTTGTCTTATTCTACGAATGCATTCCTGCATGCAAAATACCTGGGTACGGTACACGGGCAGGGCAGTCAACTTGGGAAGCAGAGTCAAGCTCATCGCAAATTACCCATTACTCCCTGTCTTGTTATCAGCTCCATGAAATTTAATTCTGTAAGAGTATCTCACCTTTGAGACTCGTTCAAGACGTGGTAGTCGTGAGGGAGAAATTCACCCATCGACAAGCCTCGAGCGGATTGCTTGATCTTGGTATATAAGGCTTCCGCACTCCATCTAGGGATGGTCAATGTGCCAAGATTATTCAGGTTATTCTTCGATCTTGTTAATATAAACCCCCGCATCGTTTCTTATAGTTGTAACGTACCATGGAGAGAATGGCATCGATGAGTGCGAGTGTAAAAGCGATCCACCTCTTGGTTCGAACTTCTCCTCTCAGACACCTGCCGCCCCTGAACTCGATTGTTCCCGACCGTCCAGGGACGATGTTGTCGAAATTCCACAGAACGTACCTATTGTTCTGCATGATGTTTCTGAGTGATGTGGTATCCCTGGCGAGATTGATAAGTCGACCCATGCGCACCGAGTCAGAACCGCATTGGCCGAGTTGGGTTGAGTTAAGAGTGTTCGGTCGGCAGTACCGATTATTTGAGCGCTCGCGCATGAGAAGCTCCAAGATTAGCGTCTCATACAGCACAATTCCATACGCGATCGTTTTGAATTGGGGAAGCGAAAAGGTACTGCCTTGGCCCCTGGAAACGTGGATGTGGCTGCCGCACTTCAGTGATCGCTCAGGGATGTGAAACACTGCGCGCATCGAAGCCCAGAATGTATCAATCTCATCCTCCCAATTGGCGCGACATCTTAGGACTGGAGAGACGGCCTCCATTGGAACTAGAAGTCAAGCGTCAGTGACACCGGAAGGGTCTTATCGAGAAACGGGGACAGAGATTGGCTTCTCACTCTTGCCGACAGGACTCCCGAGAGAGCCGTCCTTGGTAATCCACCACTTATCATAGTGCTCTGGACGCTTGGTGTATCCTCGCTGCAAGTCGTCGGCCTGGGCTTTGAGTCCTCTCTTTCGGAGAGCGGCTGCGAGCTTTCTGTAGTAGAGAGCATGGAGCGAGCTAAGGGGGTCCCTAATTTTATGAGGCACCACGATTACTTCGATTTCGATGCCAAAGTGGTAATCTGCCATGGCGACTTAAAGTTGAAGACATGGTGATGCACGAAAATTGACATGAGTGGCAACAGGAGACTATGTACTCAGCCGCATACGTGGGTTCTCCTGACAACGCTTAAGAAGCCTTGCCCATGCTGCTCAAAATATCCATATCAAGCTGAAAGACGGGCAGTTAGCCCTGCAAACTGAGAAGGGCATTTAGGATTCTAACCGATGCATCAATTAATCAAGGTATCTGAGAAGCGGAGGCGCAAGCTTGCTCTATCGCAACGAGGCTCTCGGAACACTCCTTGCCCAGTGAGTTGAAAGGCCATTGAATGAGCCAGCATGAGCCAGTGATGAGATGGATCCGGGATGCTGCCCCAAGTTTGACATGACCTGTCATTATCCGTCTGCCTCATTCAGTCATAGCCTCATAGGTATCATGCAATACTCTCTGCACGAGTGTACTTGAAAACGAAATTGCAACTTGGGGTGAAGAAGTCTGGTGATTGAGTATGGTTTCCCGTTTGGAGACTGGTGGCTTCATGCAGTCAGGTCGGACACACGGAGCACACCGAACTAGGTGGAGGGACGAGTTCGCTGGTGCCTAAAAGTTGCCTGATGATTCGATAAGGCGTTTTTGGTGAGTTGAGAATGGCGGCCCAACGTTGCACATGGCCTCACGAGCCCTGGGTTGCGATTTGTCTAGAATAACGCTTAGGCGGCTAAAATCTGTTCGGTACGCTGTGTGAGGGGTTTTAGCACCTGGATCTACCTATTTTTCAACAACCCACTCTCTTCCCGCGAATGAAACAACACATCTTTCAACAAACCCGGCCACATCAGTGACCCAACCTTTCAACTTCAAGCACCCAAGCCTCACACAATTCTACCGATTATCATCATTATACCAACTGTTGCTTATTTGCCCCGCTGGTGTACGTTGGCCATCAGATACGAATCAAGTACAATTACAATAGTCTCGAAGCCTCATTTTTCCCTCTGATCAGTCCCAAGGGTACATCACGAAGCGATGAGCTTTTTCACTTCATCTCCGACAAGCCAATACAGCCCTCCAAGATGGCCGCCTAGGGAGGATGGCAGCCTGTATTTTGCTTATGGGAGCAACCTACATGTCAGCCAGATGGCTCAACGATGTCCCCAGAGCGTGTTCAAAGGCAAAGCCACGCTCCCTGGGTACAAGTGGCAGATCAATGAGCGAGGAGTAGCCAACGTGGTGGAATCCGCAGGAGATCATGTGGTCGAGGGCCTCGTTTACCTCGTCAACCGAAAAGATGAGAGGACCCTGGATCGATCTGAGGGCGTCGCCAGGGGCTTCTACCAAAAGCATCTCCTGAGGGTTGCCTTTGAGCCTGACGAGAAGTATGCAGATCTGAGCTCCTCTCATTTATCCCAGATGCTTGCGGAACAGACTACCCCGGACGACCAGGTTTTTGCCGAACAAGACGCGCGATTTCTGGCTAAGGCTGACGACGCATCGCGACAAACAAATCCCGCTTATCAAGTCAAGGCATTAGTCTACGTTAGCGAGAGGTATACGACTAACGGCATGATCCGAGAGGAGTACGTTTCCCGGATGCAGAAGGCAGCATCTGACGCTCTGAGGCTCGGCATCTCGTGCTCGTTCATCCATCAATACATTATCCCACACCTTCACCATGGCGGTGCTCTTCCGACTTCCCCGCGAAAACATCTCGAGGAGCAACATGCCCATGGGCAACGTCTGCAGGGCAGCACCACCATTGTTGGGGAGGTCACAACTGATGCCGTCGATCACGGTGCTACCGTCGGTGCGAAGTCGCGAAGTAACCTATCCTATCCTTCTTTCCCCTATACTCCCTAACCTCCTTATAGCCCTTGGCGTCATGGCTTTGGGTAATTCGCCCGGGCCAGTGGATCTGCGCCAGTTGAAACAGAAAACCGAGAGCGCTCTAATGTCTCCAGAATCAAGTTTCCCGGGCAGATGTTAGAAAGGATGGATGAAACCGATTCAACAGCTACAGGGAATCAAAATCTGATCTTCGTTGTCCTACAAGTTATTGCTTCTTCTGGCCCCGAGTTGAGCATCCAGGCGACGTCGCAGGACTTGGAGCTGGCAAACGAGCTTGCTCTGGAGCGCTTCAACAATGCCTATTCTCAGCTCTGGGTGCCAAAGACGGAATATTTGGGAGATTATGCAGAAGAAATCCAACCGGACGGGTTGGAGTGGGCGATGGCGGAAAACGGATGCATCAGTGTCGCTTTTGGTTCCCCAGAGGCCGAGGGTTACGTCAAGGTTTGGGTCGAAGCGAACGTAATTTCGTGGAGGCTCTAAGGGGTTAGCCAGTGTCTCATTCGCCTTTTGTGAACTATAGGCAATTATCAAGATTGCTTTTCGGCTGAAGGTAGAGGCGAAGATGCCACTTCCCCTGCAGACCCTCGCACAATCCTCGAGAACTGGGAAAATCTCATGCCAGACAAGATTTAGGCATTATTTTCGACTACGCGTCGGCGTTTCCCATTAGTCATGCTATTCCTCATGTGCTCCATAGGCATGGCACATCCGCTTTACACTCGTTCGTTGTGATCTATCTCAGAACCAAGGCGTGGCTACCGGTGGCTCCTCTCAGCACTCCAATCGCAACTATTAACGCTATCCAAGCCGTCTGCGACTCTTGAAAATTCCTGCTTCCATTCTTAGCGGCTTTGCGGTTAACTCAAAAAGGGTGGGAGTCAAACGAATGGGAAAAGGAACGATTATTTGTCTCAAGGCTGGAGCTTTTGGGTTCTCTTCAACAGGGCAGGGTCAAACACTTGGCTGCTTAGCTTCGCTCGTGTGATTCATTTTCCCTAAAACTTTCTTTATCATCTTCTCTATTTCTACACGCCCGAGTTGTTTCCGCTCCCATCAATGATCAGAGGCACCGCCAACAGATTAGTTGACATGCTCGCCCGACTGGGCGGACTGATGGTCCCCATTATTACGGAATGCGTAACTAGGCATCGACACCGATACATCGGTGTAGATCTCGTCTGCTTTATTTATGGTAGCTGAGACTGTCTTCTTCTTCCTGCCTCGTGGGACTCGCGATAAGAAGCGGCCTAGATGGTTTCAGCACGAGAAGAGATTCGTATTTAGTGGACAATTATCAATTATTGACGGTCCATGTTGGTAGTGATTGTGTCGGACACACAAAATGTTGAGTTGTGGCTCGAGTTGATGCATCAAAGGGATCAAGATAGAGGGATAATTTGGCTACCAATGTAAGGCTCTTTTGATTGATCAGAAGGTCCCTTCAACATGATGATGATTCTTGCTTGTTGTTGCCGTGACCGGTCTTCCGGTCCCTTCCCCTCTTTTGAGGCCGCATCACGTGACGCAGCCAGCTCCGTGTGACAGATTGGATGTCTGTATAAATTACGAGCGCAGGACCGCGCCCTATCTCTTGGGCTTCTCTTTCTTGTATTGTTTTCTATTTATTAACTACTTGAAAAGTTGATCCTGGTCCGTTGAGGCCACCCTAACCCACAACGTCTTGATCTACCTAGTATCACGAAGGATGAATCCGTCCCGTACACTCAATAACACCTCGTATGTGATTCCGAGCAAAAATAGTCCTTCGCTCTTTCTTCACCCTCGCCCAAATCACCTCATGAGTCCGCCGATAAGCCCGGTTGCAGACCAAGCGCCAATCAGACTGCATATTTTCTGCCGATTCGGGACCGGCTCCGGGTGTAAGTCTTAACACCGAATGTGGTTGATCCAGCCTTCGAGGATTGAAAACATATAAGGAGACGACATGGGCCATATGAAAGACATTTGCGATTCACCTCACAACTCCTTCCTCACCCGTCTATTCCTTTCAAACGCCTGAAACACCCTCAACTCCCAAGTGGTACAACATGTCAAACGCCGACAGTGTCACCAACGATGTCTCTTCGCCGTACTTTTACGGTCCCTCGCAGACAGCTCTTCTCTTACTGGATTTTCATTCGCTATTCGTTGGACACGCTGGTGGTCCGAATGCACCGGCTGCGCTCAGTGTCGCTGCCGAAATGAGATTGTGGGCTCAGGCCCAGGGCGTGCCCGTTGTGCATGCCCTCATCGATCTCGATGCCGAGCTCGTCCCGGCCTGCAAGGGCACCGAGAGACTAAAGAGCTTTTTAGCCCGTGTCAAGGGAGATGACGCCAAGGAGGCGGCGGAACTACTTCATGGGCCTACCGAGGATGAGACAACTTTCACCAGACGGCCTGGGTATATTTCGGCTCTCAAATCGCCTGGCATGCTAGAATTCCTTCATGAACGAAAGATAAAGTCATTGATTCTCACCGGCCTGAGCACATCCGGGTGTGTCATGAGAACGGCGATTCCAGCAACTGACGCTGAGTTTGTGGTCTCAGTTCTATCCGATGCCTGCGCCGATCGCGATGAAGAACTTCATCGAGTCATCACAGAGAAGATCCTCCCGTCGAGGGCCCATGTCAGCACAGCAACGGAGTTCCGAGAGCTCTATGGCAAGGCAAGGGAGTAAATGTGAATCGAATTTTGCTGTACTTATGGAAGCTGTCGGATGCTCGCGTGTTCGTAATCGCGGTCCGAGTTAGTAGGAGGAAATAGGCGCGTTTCTAAGCTGTCAAAAGGGCCCGCTTTGATGATGTTGATATATTCAATGAATTGAGGTCAAAAATGCGAATTGATTGATGTGTGTATGTGTGTGTGTTCTTCGTATGATCTTGTTCTTGCTTTCTTGTGTTCCAACGTGCGAGGATTCCTTCATAACGTGTTTAAAACCACGTGATGGCCGGGCCGGCCTCCCGGTCGGTCCGACAGAAGCACTATGCTGGGCCTTAGATAGTGTTATTTATTTCAATACTACGGGAGGCCAGCTTGAAAATGCACATAAGATACTAACTTACCCTAAACTCTAGTAACTAAGACGTTTAGATGTCGGACTCGTTGGGGGCAACGGCCCGAGTTTATGCGTTTAAAAGGTGCAAATAGAGTCAGGGACTAGAAATTGAGTGCCCATGATGAAGAGGGCTGAATTGATCAATTGAATGATGAATCTGGCTGCTTGTCTCTCTCCCTCCGAGGTGTCTCGATCGGGGTTTTCTTTGAGGATCCGTTTTCCTTCCACCGGGGCCCGGAAAAACTCCCTTCCGTCCGACATTAGATTAAGATATTAGTGGAGGTAAGGATCGGAACAATATGAATCCGCTCTATCGATAAGTTTAGGATGCTCAAGGATGAATTTCCAAGAGACACGTTTCATAGTTATGTTTAGATGTCCAATTGCGCGCCATGGTTATCATCGACGAGAATGGTGATCTTAACGCTAGCCAAAGAACACCACCAATGGAGATTGGCTCATTCGTTTCTCTCCCCCCCGACGACAGCGAGTTCATTGGAAGCGCGAGTGGTGTCTTTTTTGCCGACACAGTCTTCCGAGCTTTTGCAAGGGCTGCGTCAACTCTTAACCTAGGAAGAGCCGTCGAGCGACAAAATGAGGTGAACGCTAGTGGTGTTTAAGTGAGAGGTCCTGATCTAGGTACGGCGCACGCTTATCTTGTCGCACCAGAAACAGACAGCCAAACGTACGTTGCAAATATTCGGGCTGAAGATGTCGAGCCCTTAGATGAACTGCCTTGTCCTAGAGCCGGAAGCCGTTCTTATGGTGTCAATGCTGCCATCTTGGGCCTTGCTCCTCCACCCGCAACGGCCTAAACGCTGATTGCCACCTTCTTCTAGCACTGGCACCCTTTCTTCCCCTTTCTTCACACGGGCCTACCTTTGTCGAACAAGTCAACGGCTTCTACAATAGCGAACTGCTTGCGGACTCGGCGGGAGCTCAAACTTCCCTATCTCGGCTGGGCCAGGCCGTCCTGTTCCAATGCGTTTTTTCAACATCGCCGCCTCAATATCCCCCGAAGCCCTCGATTCCGCATCCCGCATCCAGTCAACATCGGAATTAGTGTCTTTGACCGGGATCTTAATGTCTCACCATGATGTTGCTAGCCTTCAGGCGATGTTTGCAGCAGAGCTCTATCTCACAACCTGCATGTCTCTCCGAGGCGCATCGACAATCCACGGTGCCCTCACTCGTGCCTTGTTCAACGCAGGATTTCACCGATGCCCTTCGCGATATCTCCAGCTCCCTTCGGGCACATCCGAGATTCGGAAGCGCATCTTCTGGTCCTCCTTTGTGCTGGACCGCTTCATCGGCCAAGCATTGGGCCATCCATTCAGCATCTAGGATGACGACGTGGACGTGTGTATTCCGGGAATGACCGAACTACACAGGCCAGCGCCAACTGAAGTCCAAAGCGCACATCCACAGAATGACTTCCACGAAGAGGTTCTTCACTTGCCCGCTAATGCTGCCAACCCCCCGGATGCTGGTTATGTGACGGGACATTCACCAGCTGGACCGTTGTCGAGAAATTCCGCGGCGGTCTTCAGTACGCTTTCCGCGCGAGGTCCGGCCAAAAACTACACTGCTGTCGGAAAAGCAGCGAATGAACTAGCCTTGAGTTATCTCGTCACATACTCACGTCTGCTGGGGGAGATTGTTCATCTCTTCCACAGGTCAATCCACGTGCGACGAATAACCTCCAACAGCATTGAAGACATTACATTCCAAGTCCATTGCTGGTGGAACAGGCTTCCCGCTGCCTTACAAGACGACGCCCACGATTCGACGACGTCCTATTCCGTCACATTTAATATGCTTTATAATTATTTAATCCTGGTAGTTAACCGCCCATTTCTCTCACTTCCCCCGGACCTGAGACAAATTCCAGTCGAGCTTGCAGGGTGCGATAACTGCGAGCCGCAATATCATCATGTCTTTGAAGCCACATACGAACGATTACTTTCTCATGGCGTGGCCGGTCACACTCTCTGCCATCTGGATGGCAGGGTTAACTCTTTCCTTTGCCAGTCTACTGGAGTTGTATCCGGCCTCAAAGGCCGAGTCGTGAGTAAGCTCTTCGTTCATTAGCTGACTATTGCTGACTTTTGGCGTGTAGGGATCTAAGGCAATGTCTCGTTATTTTGGAGAAACTTGCATCGCGGTGGACAAGTGCCCGTCACTGCCATGATGCACTTCGAACGTTCCGCAGAAGATTGATGGCAATTGTCGGCACGGGACACCAAGACAAGACTATGAATTCTTCAGCGCAATTCCATCGCCATCCATCCGAGGTCGACCTAGTCATAGGTAGGCATTCCACGAGAGACGCAAGGGCGTGGCATCAAGGCCCACTCCATTATTCAGGCCAAAACAACGGGGCAAATGCTTTCGAATCGCAGGCTTGGATGCCAGTGATGGCCTATACGGGCCCGGATTTTGGGTTTGATGCAGCTCATATTCTCGGGCAGGATTATATGAATGGTGGCGAAGATTTCGACATGGGGACCTTGTTTGGGAATCTCGGCTAGACTTTTGACCTTGGCGATTGACCTTTGCAGGCCATTATGGGGAAGGATACTTCATACGAGCAAAATACTTTCATGGTTTCGTACCGACTGGCCAAGTGAGATCAACCAACTACCAGAGATATCCTTGCTGGAACTCTTCAGTAAAGACGATGCTGGTCGTGTTCGGAACTGGAGACCTCGACCGGCCTGCCCTAGGTCTCTCAATTTGAGGATCAGGCAACTGTGACGGCTGCTGAGGCCAAATAGATCCACCAATGTTCAAAGGAGGTAATTCTGATGTCCAATCCATGTTTGGCGATATGGAGGCTGCGTTCGACCTCGGGCGTGCAGACTGCCGAACAGCGGGTGTCTCGTTATATGGCTGTCCGGCATGTGAACGGGATCGAATTGTAGATACAGGCCGTGATATGCTCTCCATGGACGATTTAGTTCCTCCATTGATATGCAGAGCCCATTTGTCAAGGTCTGATGCGGAGTGGAGAGGGAATGCCTCCCACTGCTGGGTCAGGAGTGACTTATCAGAAGTGATACGCCCATTGGGTTCCCTTTCAGAGCTCGCCTCGATGCATGTTAGATCTGAGTCGTTGATGTCGCTCCTTGAGAAGGCCCTTCGAAGCGTACCCTCAGAAGACGCTCGCCAGAGGCGGATCAAGGCATTCTCAGTTTCTCTGAGACGGTGCTCGAGAGCTTCGGTATATCCTTTTGCCGGGCCACTGAAGGATACAAATGTCAGATCCGCGAGCTTTCATGCGTGCTTCAACTAGTGACGATGAGAAGATGGAGAAATTCGGTTCATACCGTCTTCGAGAGATTGGCCAAGTGCACCGTCGCCCCAGCGTGTTACATCGAGAGCATACGGGTCTAGAACCAGGAGTTAGAATACCCTGGACCACTTTGAATCATTCTTCTGAGCGATTACCGAACTTCGTCACACTAATCGAACAAAACTTTGTTAGCCCAGGCTTCATTGCATTCGGTGAAGTTCGTGCTCATCGAATATGTCGGACGCACACGAATGGCTCACCGGAAGGTGTTCGCTTGTATACCTTTTGCTTCCTGCTACGACAGCCATTACAGGCTGCCCGCCCTCGTGGTGTCGACATCAGCTTGGCGCTCAACTCTGGATGGTCATAGTCGAAACTTAGTCGATGGTTTGGGTTCTCCTTAACTATCAGGGACCGGCTGCGACTTGGGGGGGATCGGTGAATCTATGTCCCGACGGCGGGCTCTCGCTTACTAGTGGAGTATGCGGGGTAAGCCATCGGTAAAGGTTTAGCCGAACGAAATGATGCACCAGCATCTCAGTGAAGCGGAAGGACCTAAGTAAAGAGCGCCTAAAATAATTCCCGATCATGCAACCCGACCTTTGTACAAACAAAGTGCAACCCGACTGACCTCAATATAACCCTCATTCAGCCACGATTCTCGCTTCACCGGGTGGAGCAATTTCGGTCAACATGTTTCAGGGCTTCCAGCCGTTCGAAATCGAGACTCAATCCGATCCCCATGTCACCATCCGAGGATTGAGGAGTGGTGATGTCACCTCGTCGCTTTCCCCGCTGCTGCTCTTGCACGGTTTTCCACAAACCCGACACATGTGGCACCGCGTCGCTCCGAAACTGGTCGATCGATACACTCTTGTCTTGTTGGATCTTCGTGGGTATGGGGAATCCTCCAAGCCCACAGATCTCAAAAACTACGCAAAGAGTGCCATGGCGCGTGATTGCGTGAGAGTCATGGACGCTCTTGGGTTTAACCAGCCATTCTTCGTCTGCGCTCATGACCGTGGTGCGCGGGTCACGCACAAACTATGCGTCGATTATCCCGACAGAGTCCGAAAGGCCATTTTGCTCGACATCTGCCCGACACTCGCCATGTACACAAAGACCGATTTTGACTTTGCTAAGGCCTATTTCCACTGGTTCTTCTTGATCCAAACCGAACCTCTCCCCGAGACGCTCATCTCGGCACGTCCTCGAGAATGCGCCGAAATGTTTATGGGGGGACCACAGAAAGATGGGCTGCAGATATTCGACCCGGCATGCTTCGACGTGTACGTGGAGAACTTCAAAGACCCCGCGGCGGTCCATGCCATGTGCCACGATTATCGTGCCAGCTCGTCACTGGATTTAGAGGAGGCTCGGGAAGATATCGATAAGGATCGGCAAGTACGGTGCCCTCTTCTCATTCTATGGGGTAACCGTGGCATCATCGAAAGGTGTTTTAATGCACTCGAGGAATGGCGGGCTGTGTCCGAGGCTGGCGTGCCCGTGATGGGACACCGTGTTCAGTCGGGGCATTACTTGCCGGAGGAAGTTCCTCAGACGATTGTGTCTGAAATTCTCGGATTCCTAGTCTAATGCTAAATCGAAGACATGAAATGAAATGAGTGTATGATTGTTATGTATTCCGGTTGGTATTTGCTTTGATCAATGTGTTCCTGAAGCCCAGTGATCTACGAGTATCATAAATGTTGACTTCTAAGACCATAAGTTACTTTATATGGTGTGCCTCTGTTGGTCCAGTTGATGTAAAAAGATGTGCATGCACAGCGAGGACAAGCTCATGCATCCAAGGTACCTAGGTACCTATTCGTACATGGTGCACCGATGTCGCTCATGATCATAAGAGAAAGTTGAGCGGCTATTTTTAATGCCGAGTGCTCCACGGTGAACTAATGATATGATGTAAGACCACTTTAATGTGAGGTGCAGTCTTACTGTTTCCTCACTTTTTTTCTACCCATCTGTATGAAATAAGCTCTTTTCCTCCTCAATCACACATCCACCATGACCAACTCGTTCAAGATCGCAGTCATCCCCGGCGATGGCATCGGCATCGAAGTCATGCCCTACGGCGTGCGATGTCTCCAGGCTGCGGCTCGAAAATTCCACCTGCAGCTCGAGTTTGAGCATTTCGACTTCTCCAGCTGCGAGTACTACGAAAAGCATGGAGATATGCTTCCGCCCGATTGGAAAGAGACTTTGTCCAAGTTTGATGCCATCTACTTTGGCGCCGTTGGCATGCCCGACCAGGTTCCCGACGACGTCTCGCTCTGGGGCAGCCTGCTCAAGTTCCGACGCGAATTCGACCAGTACATCAATCTTCGACCCTGCCGCTTGATGCCTGGTGTCAAGTCGCCTCTGGCCGGACGGAAACCTGGCGACATCGACTTCTGGATCGTCAGGGAAAACACCGAGGGAGAGTACAGTAGCATCGGTGGCACCATGTTTGAGGGCACGGAGCGAGAAACGGTCATTCAGGAGACGGTCATGACCCGAACTGGTGTTGACCGAGTTCTTCGCTACGCTTTCGACCTTGCCCAAAGCCGACCTCGGAAGAAGCTGACGAGCGCGACCAAGAGCAACGGTATCAGTATCACCATGCCGTACTGGGACTCTCGCGTGCGCGAGATGCACAAGAGCTACCCCGATTTGTCTGTTGAGAAGTACCATATCGATATTTTGACGGCCCATTTCGTCCAGCGACCGGACATGTTCGACGTTGTCGTTGGAAGCAACCTCTTTGGCGACATCCTCTCCGACCTCGGACCGGCCTGCACTGGCACGATTGGCATCGCTCCGTCAGCCAACATCAACCCGTCGAGAGAACTCCCCAGTCTCTTTGAGCCGGTCCACGGGAGTGCTCCTGATATTTTCGGGAAAGGCATCGCTAACCCGGTGGGCATGATTTGGGCCGGACAGATGATGCTGCAGCATCTTGGGTTCACGGAAGCAGCTGCGGTAATGCTGATGGCGATCGAGAATGTTTTGGCGGAGTCTGACGCAGAGGTTATTACTGCGGACATGGGAGGTCGTGGGACTACGCAGACCTTGGGCGAGGCGATTGAGAAGGAGATTTTGGCATTGGGCCCAAAGTAGAGAGGACTTACAGAGATAGACAGTTTTGTTCAAAGTAAAGACGGAGAAAAAGGGGCTTAGAAGTGAAATAAAATTCTTTCATCGTAAATTCCTGTATATATTACGTTAACTGTGAATTCCCGACCTTGCATGCGCTGGTAGGTACGCAGAGCTAACTATCCATTTCCTACCTAAAAGGCAACCTCCCCCCGAAACCCTTGTTTGATGCTACCTGTTGACTAAGCCCGTGACGAATTTCATCTGATTGCCGGTTCCATCTAATTCTATAAGTCGCGTTCTCTAAGTGACTCGTTGACGCTTGCTTCCTTTTGTGGTTTGGTGATTGGAGCCTTTGGGTAGGGATGTCGACCTCACCCTCCCCGCCTCTGGTAATGGTCCTCCAGTAGGCTATACTCGGGTGACGAAGTGTTCCCCAGGGTCCGAGACCTGGCCATGCGACTTTTCTCTGAGTTCATGGTGAACGCAAATACAATGGCGTCGACGATTTCCTTGGGATTGAGCATCTGCATGAAAGCACGAATGGCGCCCTGGTAGCCTTGGGATGTTTGGGTGCCGGTTGCTACATTGCGGAGAGTGTATGGATTCCAGGAATACGCGTACACGAAGAAGATGGATAGTGGGACCATCTCGACGCATGTGAGAAGATTCGGAATTCCAATGTTGAGGTCGGCAAAGGTGAGCGTGTCGGTTGGGTCGAGAGCGTGGGCGTCGGTAAGAATCCACCAGATAATCTATGATGGAACTGAGGTTAAGGTTTGTCAATCCGACTGTGAGAAATGAGGACCTACTCTCTGAAGAAATCCGAGTCCAACTACGGCCTTGAAGGCAATCAGTTTGGCCAGCGGCTTGTGCTGCTTCGTATGGGTCTTGAGGGCGCCATAGAATCGAAGTACAGACATTACCGCAAGGGTAAGCGAAATGGTTCGAATCAAGTTGATCTATAGTGATTGTTTAGTTGATGTATTTGGGAAACATCCAGAGTGAATTACCCAGAGCCTTGCAAAGTATGGTTTGCTAAGCCACTCGCAGTAAATGCCTGCCGCCTGGGTGATGTCGGTCGCAATAGCAGCGATCAGTGCAACAACGGGGTATTGAAATATCATGAGCCATCGACGCTACGAGGGTTTGTTAGTATATCGGCGTGCTCGCAAGGCGGGACTTGACGAGTCTAAGTACGGAGTATGACATACCCGGAACCACGCTAGCCCATCTGCTTGCCCTGTCGGTGACTTCTTGTCTTCGATGATCAATGTGGCAAAGAAGACATCCTGCTGGGCATTGCTGGGGGAAACAAATTGACACATGAGGAGGAAGAAAGCCCCGAGAGATATCGACTGAACAAACTCCAGCCAAGGACTGAGATATACGAATGCGATGGGGAACACAACGGACAAGAAGCAAATGACCGCGTAGAAAGGGAGTAGGAGACAGATCTTCAAGATTCTTTGATGAGTTGTCAGCTGGTGTTTGAAACGAGAGAGGCGGTCTGCCCAATTGAAGTAGACGTACTTGGACTGTTCATTCGGTTTGCTATAGTGCGTCATGTGCATGACTGCGAACGCCAGGATTACCAAGCAGGTAAATGCAGCGCAACTTCCGGATAGGATTTTGTTGAATTGGAAGAATGAAGTGTCCCCAAAGAAGGGCTTCTTCGCGTCTAAACAACCATGTTGAATCAGCTTCGCTACGTCATTTGGGCCGCAATTAATGCAATTGATACCTCGCGACCTTGAAAATTGGAAACACACCTTCGGAGAGGGAATGAACTGGACAAACATGATCTTCTTTGGTCTTTGAGTGATGTGCGCCCATGATGGTGGTTCGTGAAGTGGAACTTGAGTCCGGGAAATGAGGCGGCCGGGTTTTGACAACAATCCAGAAGACGGTGAGACGACTGCCACGGAAATATTGAGACTGCACTTGAGAGTGTAATGTTTGAGCGATGTTGAAAGAGGTCTGGTTAAAGATATATGTACGAATACAGCGATGGATAAGTCGGCTTCTTGTCGGGGTGACCCTACAAGGGACCCCTGATATTCCTCGCGATGCCTGTCAGCCTGACCCATCTCAATCCACCCCTGAGCCGAGACCTGACTGGACAGAAACCCAGCCTTCAAAATATCCCCGTAGGGCTGAGAGCTTAGCTTCGAATGACTTTCCACATGGAGATAGTAAGCATCGCTGTACCCGAGAACGAGATAACGTTGTAAGGATGCCATTTAGTCTGTCGCAGCAAGGATCAATCAACATCGACGTCACATTCGACGACTTTGGCAGTGAAAATTCGCCATAGTGCGGCGCAGTCCCAGCCCAGAGCCACTAATGGCAGGAATATCATTGGCGACGGAGGGTTTTGGCCAGTTATTTAAGCCCCGTTGGTATGAAACATGTCCTAAATTAGTGCAGACATCCATTCGCAGGTTTTTTCCTAGTTTGTGTGTGGGGCCTCTATCGACCATACGCCACACAAAGCACCTACCAACCGATAAATATTGTTGTCGGACACACAGGATGTTGAGTTGTGGCTCGAGTTAATGCATCAAAGGGATCAAGATAGAGGGATGGTTTGGCTCTTTTGATTGATCACAAGATCCCTTCAAAAGGATGATGATTCTTGCTTGTTCCTCCTGGAACTGGTCTTCCGGCCCCTTCCCCTCTTTTGAGGCCGCGTCACGTGACGCAGCCAGCTCCGTCTGACAATTGTAAGATAGTTATCCATTCGCAGGTTTTTACCTAAGTGGTTTGTTTGTGAGGCCTCTATCGACTATACACCACATAAGGTACCTACCTACCTACAGATAAATATTGTAAGATATCCATTCGTAGGTTTTACCCTGGGTGGTGTAAGATCTAGGAATTTAATCTCCGTTTAGTAAATAAAATAACTAAATCAAATCGGCAACTCAGTGTTAAGGCCTTCCGTCCCCCCTCGCCGTAGATCTTCCCTTTCCCCAGTCGCCCTGACATCCTTCCTCTCATAGTGCAACAACTCGTCACGAGAGTTGGTTTTCAGCATCACCCCATCGAGTCTTGCCTGTTGCAGGAAGTCAAGGCCTCAGTTCAACCTGTACCAACCCCTTAATCAATCGACCCTACCCGGTAAGGATTGTTGAACGAAGTCGTCAAAAATTTCGTGGCAATGAGTGGTGGCACTTCGTGTCCGTTCTGGAGAGCTAACAGAAGTCTATTCAGCCATGGAAAATATCTCAAATTTGATTGGCTCCCGCCTCGATGATGCGGTTGCCCCTATGTTCAGTTACCAAGGTCAAAATGGCCCTTCGTACATAATATCATTAGATTACATACCATAAAAACCTGATATAGCAGCTATAAAATAGCGCAAGTCGACGGCAGCTGCTTCGGTACCTTCGGAAATTGACATCTGAGCTGAGAAAATGATATCTCAATGACGCGAAGCTGAGCGACTGAGCAAGAAGAGAAGGGGACTGGTTTACGTCAATCGCGTCTAGCCCTGTGGCTGTGAGGGATTGAGGCGATTCCCTGAGTGGGTGAGCGGTTGAAGAGTGTCAGAAAGAGCGCCTTCTATTATCGCTGATCGGTGTGAACGAAACGCGGTGAGGGAAATCAACCCCATCCAAGTCTACAAATTGCCCGTCATTTGACAAGCGTGATGCATACCATTCTCCTCTGTAAGTCCTAGACGGGGTTGACACCAACCGCTCAGCATCAGCGCAATATGTTTCGCTGAGGACCAGGTTGGAGCCTTTCTGAACCCCGTCTACTCCTGATCGCATCTCATTGCGTTCTCGAATGGCTGGAAGTTGCGAATTTCGGAACCACTCCCCTGGTATTTCCGGGTAATGTCGGGCGACTCCGACATTGAATTCCGAGTCGTTGTCGTCTCTTGGAATGTCGAGCCATTCGCCAAACGTCATGAGCATTCTGGCAACCTTGCGTCTGTATCCAGCGTCCTCTTCCTGATTATGGTTTCTATTTTCGTTGAAGCCGTGACCATAGGGCATTCGCTCTTGAACTGAAAAGCCTGACACGTTGGACTGGTGCCGGTCTGCAAATCGTTGTCGGTGGGAATAATGGCATACTGCTCCTTGGTGTGGACTTTGACAGCATCTATGATGTGGGCAGGTACATCTCCGTTGTGTATTTGATTCCAAGTCATTTTTGGCCTTTTGTAATGCCTTTGCCCCCCAGACATAGAGCGAGCCGATCATTGCTAGGGATGTTCCACAGATGGGAGCCCATTGACCTGAGTATACGCGATTGCATTAGCCGGTGATGCATAGCATAGGTAAATTAGATTGCAGAGTGCCTTACCCACGCTGGCTAACGGTTCTGTTTCATACTGGACTTGCCGACTGTAAAAGTTAATTTCGCCAAGAATGAGAATCGCCAGTCCAATACCCCCAAATATTGGGATGGCAATAATCTTGAGAAAGCGCTTTATCTTGCCGTTGGTGCCTTTCATGGGGTCTTCCGCATCCTCAGCATCCTCCTCCCCCTTTGTGGATGCATCGTCTGGATTTCGAGACCGCGATACTCTTCTCTTCCTCCAGTTGATGTCGATACTCTTGTTCCACATCAAGACGAGACAGAGGACCGAATGTACGCAACATGCAGCTGTCATGAGTGTAGCCATACCGAGTGTCAGAGTACCCGGTTCAGGGATGATGTAGACATTATCTGCCGCGCCACCTCGAAGGGGTGATCTTGGTCCGCCGTTCTGTGTCGAACATCGGAAGGGAAGACCACAAATATTGTCATTTCCCAGAGGAAACCTTGATAGATCAGACGAAATGGGTTCGCCCGAGTCGAAGTGCGTGCAATCGAATGTTTCAATACGGTAGAACTCGATGGCGAGGCAGATTAACCCTGTGTATGATGCGTTATTAGCGACGCAAACTGAAATCCTTTGCTCTACTCACCGATCAAGATTAATAACACCCAGAGGAAAATGGTGTTGCGGCCAGGATCGTTGAAGTAGGTCTGAGACATCATGACGGTCACTGGAGCCGCCAGAATGCCTATCGAGCATAATTGGAAGGCACCGTATATGTCCATGTCGACAGCGTCTGCAGAAGTCATCCGTTGTCAGCATTGCCCCGCTTGTGTGAATGCATCATCGAACGCTTACCGGGGACATGAAGAGCTGTAAGCACGATGCCATGAATGGCCGCGATTGCGGGGAGGAGCAGAGCTGCGGCCAGGCAGGCATTTACCAGCCAGTCCGCTTTTCTAGCTAGCAAACATGTGGCAATGAGGGCGTAGTATCTGCATGTACAAGGTGATTTTCCAATTAGCCTAATGCTGCATGCAAAGAGGGCTCGGTGACGGTTTTGGCAAAGCTGCTTGGTGGGGACTTGGCTTACAGGTATCGTGTTCCAGGGCCGTATTGGCCCGAGACAGGCCATGCACAAATCACCTGAATTGCTTCTTCGGTGGAGTTGGAAGGCGAGGCACGAGCGAGATTGACTATGCCAGTGATGTTGACGTCAATAAGCGATGACGGGAGCTGGGGAATTGGGATGGGAGGCATGACTTGCACGAGGCAGATCCGAATAAGAGATAGAAAATAACGGAAGTAAAGTTGTGACGAAAGCACCGGAGACGGCATTATATTGAGTCGGCTTGGAACTTGCTACAAGTGCGAGTGTCGCGTGCCCGACTTCCATTTTCGTCGCCCCCTCAAGTTTGCGTGGCTTCAGTCACCTCGGAGGCTCGGTGCAAACGACTCTGGACCAACCTCTGCGGAGGGCAGGCATTCTGGCTGACGCTTCGACCGTGGCGATTGGGAACTGTCCTGCAAAGCAGGGCGAGGTGTTGCTCAAGGCGTGAACAGAACCAACACAGCCACGCTTACTCTCTGTGTAACGAGGGGTCAGAGCCATCCCCCAACATTGGCCCATGACGTGGTGCATGGCTGGGCTTAGATGCAGGAGGTTGAAACATGGTGTCACATTCTGAGCGAGCTCTCGGTGTGCAGACGAGAATGGCAGTGATGAGGAGGGCATTGCTTTCGGCGAGGCAGTGGCGGAGTGAGCAATGAAACTATGACGAGACTTGGGGTTGCAGCAAGACGAATTGGTCAGCGGCTTATGGGCTGTGAATCACACGCATCTACCTGGAACAGGAAGGTGAGCCTAAACAAGCGATTCAAGGCCGTCCAAAGGGACAGACATTGTGCGATATTCGAGGGGGTCCATATTGCCAAGATCCTACCGCAATGGAGGATTTTTGCCAGACCACTCACTGCATTGGACTAGACCTTCTCTGTCGTGTCGGGCGATACAGATCCGCAACCCAGGCTCATAGCCGTCCACTGCAGGATGCAGCTACGGGACGCTGCTTGTCACTGGGTGCGGGGTCATTGATCAAATGACGGAAGTGAGGCTCCCTTCGGCATCATTCTTGGTCTTATTTCTACTTCGTTTCCGGTAGCCCGATGCTACTCGCGCATTCATCAACGAGTTAAACTACCTCGCGCCATAAAAATTACTCACGAAATGGCCGATACAACGGACGCGAGTCAAATATCCGACTGGAGGTCTATCCTGACGCTCATTCTCTTTGTGATTACGAGTGAGTACTGGATCTGCTGGTAAATTTAAGACATGGCTGGACCTAACCGCCCCGACAGATATTATTGTGCTATTTCCATTTCACGTTCCAGTCTATATCCCCAGAGGACTTCTAGAGGGGTTGTTGCAGTCTCTGGTCGCCCTTCGAGTGATATCGGAGAGAACAACGACTACCGAAAATGGCGCGCCCGACGACCAAACCTTCGTTGCTAGACACTTCATGAGACTTCGTTTCCCCCTGAATTTCATCACAGCGCCTCTCATCGCCGACCTGTTTCTACTCGCCGTCAGGGCCATTGGCCGCACCGAAGTGCATGACGGCGTGCTCGGCACAAACAGCATTGTCCCGATTGACATCATGGTCTTCTTCCTCACCCTCGCATACATAGCCATCTCAATTGACGCCTCGGGACTGATCCGATGGCTTGCCTTCAGAGTGCTCAAATGGGGTGGCAGCATCGGCCATAAGCTGTTCTTTTATCTGTATGCCTTCTTCTTCGGCCTCGGCAGCTTTATCGGTAACGATCCCATCATCCTCTCGGGCACCGCCTTTCTCGCCTACATGACGAGAGTTTCAAAAAACATCAATCACCCAAAAGCCTGGATATTCAGCCAGTTCGCCGTTGCAAACATTGCGTCGGCCATCCTCGTCTCGTCCAATCCGACAAATCTCGTCCTCGCCGGAGCCTTTGAGATCAAGTTTATTCACTACACGGCAAACATGATCGTTCCCGTCGTGATAACCGCCATCGTCCTGTTTCCCTTCTTGCTTTATATCGTATTCGCCGACGACAATCTCATCCCCCAGTCTATTGAGATGGAGACGCTCTCGCAGGAGGAAAGCGTCAAGCGGCCCGTCAACCCCAACATTCCGTTCGCGAGGGACATTGACGATCAACAAGAGAATCTCACTAATGAAGATCGAAGAAAACTTCTGCCTCTCGAGGAGATCATGAACCCATTCCTCGACAAGGGAGGCGCGGCCTTTGGTGCAGTCATCATGACCACGACTCTCGTCACGTTACTTGCC
Organism: Thelonectria discophora; assembly: GCA_911649645.1. Classification (NCBI taxonomy): domain Eukaryota; kingdom Fungi; phylum Ascomycota; class Sordariomycetes; order Hypocreales; family Nectriaceae; genus Thelonectria; species Thelonectria discophora. The sequence goes on from CAJVRK010000012.1 coordinate 5,322,397, forward strand.
TTGAACGCAGCCAGCACGACCAGCGGCGAGCATCCCGTCTTCTGGGTGACACTTCCCGCTGCTTTTGTCATGTTCTGCTGGGATATTGCCTTTGGATGGTATCATAGGGCATCAACTCGGGAAATTGCCCGCGAAGGACGCAAGAGGGCGAGGGAGGCAAGGGCTGAAAGAGAAAGGGTCCGGAACGAAGCCACAGCTGGCAAAGAAGTGAAAACGGAGAACGCCAAGCCGAAAGCTGACTCGCAGGGAGAAGTACGAGCGGCAGACTTCCTTCTGACCGCTCTAGGCTCTGGCGAGAACGACACTGCATTGGAAGATTTAAGCCACTCTCCCAAGAACCGGTTCGGACATGACCCCGGATCAACCGTTGCTCTGCCCGAAACGAAGCTGGAAGGCGAAATCCAGACGAACGGCTCTAGTTGGAAACATGGACGAGCAAAGGATGCTTTTGAAGATTTGAAGACAGATAACTCAGCCCTCGAGCCGGGTGCCGGGAGGATTGACGAGCGAAGGCCTGAAACCTCGTCCAATATCTCCTCGAAAACGCGGCGAGATGGAATACCCGGGGAACAGCAAGACCTCGAAGGACCGATCTCGACGAATGACAGCCAAAGACGAACTACTCTTGTTTCTGTCGCCATGGAAGCTTGGGCCTGGTCACAAGATACGTTTCCCACCGCAGCAGCCGTTATTGCCCACCTTCCCTTTGCCCTTGTGCCATTCGCCTTTGCCATGTTCGTCCTTGTTCAAGCTCTGGTGACCAAGGGCTGGGTGCAAGTTTTCGCCAAGGGTTGGGATCATTGGGTGAACAAGACGGGAACGGCGGGAGCGATCGGAGGTATGGGATTCCTTTCGGTTTGCTTGTGCAATGTAAGTCATTATGAAAACGATGTGCAGTAATTAAGCTGACGAAAGGTTCCTTTCTCATTTCAGTTTGCAGGAACTAACATCGGCACCACGATTTTACTATCCCGCGTCATTCAAGAGTGGGAGATCCTTCGTGACGGCAACATCAGCGATCGAACCTTTTGGGGAACCGTCTACAGCATGGCGCTTGGTGTCAACTACGGCGCTTTTAGCACGGCCTTTAGCGCATCGCTCGCTGGGCTTTTGTGGCGCGATATCCTCGCGCGCAAGCATATTCGCGTCAAGCGTGTGGAGTTTGCTCGAGTCAACTTTCCCATCATTGCCATCTCAATGGCCGTCGGGTGCTCGGCTCTAATAGCTGAAGTTTACATCATGAGGGACAACAAACCGTACAATGCATAGTGGAGGTGCTAGTTGAGGAGACACTTATCGAACTGACCGAAGTAGGAGTGAGATTGACGCTGGAAATAAAGATGGAAGAACTAATGAGATCAACGAGCCAAGACGACAGTCGTTTGAGGAAGATTAGCAACAAGGGATCCGTGCTGAGATTCAGTATATACCTAGACAAGCTGAGCCCCTCATCCCTCTACAAAGTACCTAATTATAGTACACATAGAACTACTGCTCTCACCCAAACCCTGCTTAACCATCTGTCATCGTCCCTTACATCTCCCGAAATCCCAAGCGTTCTCACATTGGGCCCTTAGCAATTCGTGGTTCGGCGCTGTACGCAGACTTTCCGACGACTCGAGCTATGGGGAATATGGCCCTGGACGTAGGAATAGCCGCACGTGCTCAGACAATACGTGCAGTCCTCGATAATGAGCCCAACTTCAGCCTTGAATTGGTTCTTGCTCATGAACTTGGAGCCGGGGGCTTTGGCATAGCATGTTCCGTACGCCTCGATTCTGTCTGTCGCGATAGCCGTAGTCCCCGTCGGCAAGTCGTCCCATAGTAGCTCGCACTGGCCGTAGAGAGCCCTGTCCCTCTTTTTGCAGTGGGTTGTGTATGCCTCTCGCTTCACGAGCGGGTTGTAATTTTGTAACACGGTGAAGATTTTCTCCAAGAGTTCTCGTCCAGGGTCCGTTGTGCAATCGGTGGCATTCCAATTCAATGCCTCTTCAAAAGCTACTTTGGAGTCCGAAATACGATAGTCGTCTTCGTCGAGATAATCTTGCAGGTCGGAAAGGATCAAGTCGTCAATAACCATATCTGTGCTATTGACTGTGCCGTTGTCAAGGACCTGACCGTCGAACGCATAACGTTCTCGGATGGCCTGCCCAAACCAGCCTTTGACGAGGCAGTCGTAATAATTGTTGACAGCGGTGTCGTTGGGTGAGATGGTAACAATGTTGCTGTTCCAAAAGCCGTGAGACGAAACGTCTAGAAGAATGACATCGGAGAGATTGGAGTAGAATACAGTCTCCGAGGTAGACATGGTGGACGAGTTATCTGCCGCACTGATAGTGGTAGCACATAGCAGCACATTGAGAAGAGTGAAGAGGAGAGACATGATGGCAATCTGATCCAAGTGGTCAGAACAAGAATGCCCAAGATGGGATGGTAGAATGTGATTAGACTAGGAGAAACAGCCGTCGAATAGTATTTTAACTCAGCTTTGAGTTACTTCCCAGAGTCTCTGCGCTTCAACATCATATGCAGTATGCTCCTAGATCCCGCTGCTACCTAGTCCGTCCTGGAGGCTCCTGGAGGGTCCCCTCCTTTCACTTGCACGAAATTACGAATACGGCCAAAAACTCCTGCGTCCGACGGGTCTTGGTCCAAATTACCTGCCCAAGTGAGCTGCTCGTTTGCCCATAGTGTATCCACACCCAGCCTTGTTCAACTAGAACCAACAGCTCGAACGAATTTGCGAGAAGTATTCCACTGGCCGCGTCATCTCGGGTCATTTTCCTCTGGACTATGTCGGATGCAACAGGACTAAACAAAGCATCCACTCAGGTACCTTTGCTAGGATAGTATCCTCGGCCCCGTTACCATAGGTCACGCTTCTGCCGCTAGCAAGCGACATCTCGGTAAAAGGATAAGTCATGTCACATCACATCTCTCCGACTACAAGAACCGACATCTCCAATGCGACAAAACTAATCAAATTCTTCATTCTTGCTACCAACCAACCAACATCGCATCCACGTAATCCCAGTGCGCCCACCCTTTCCCACATTTCTCATCCTTCCTACCGTGCGTTGAGATTGACTAACCGCTCTCGAAAGGCTTCCCGAGGCAGTCATGCGTGTCCCCAACGCATCCGAGACGTGCTTTACCGACCTATCCAACTGGGACTGGGACGCCGATCTCGCACGATGCGCGCAGGATCGCGGCGCGGTGCGTCGATATTTCGAGGCCCTCGACAAAGGCTTTCTCGGAGAAGCAATCCGTGAACGCTACGCCTTTGACGGCCAGGTCGGCCCGGATGGAATCGTCGAGGACACGGAAATGACCGTCGACGAGCTGGTCGTAAGCGACCTGCAGGAGCTGCTGGACGATGACGACGACCGCTTGGACAATACTAGGGATTTCCTATCGCGGGGGCTGGTGAATACGGATGATCCCGGCATAGAGCTCGTGCGTACCATGGTCGGCATGATTGACGGCGATCCTCCGGCTGCTCGGCGTAGGAGGGCGCTGAGGACCGAGTTGATTGGCTTTTTGGAGGAGAATAGGTTGGATGTTAGCAAAGTCGACCGTGTGCTCGACATCATGCTCGAGGAGTCATGGCGGTAGAGATTGACTCGCAGGTCTGAGGTTCTTGAGAGAATTGACGTGGCAGTATGTTACGGGGTAGGATTGGGTGCACAGCTATTTTGCACATTGTTGAAGTTATAGAACTGATATACCTACATATTCAAGATACACGCAAAATAGTGGGAAACAATAGGGTAGAACAGTTACGGAATGGTTCTCTTTCTTGGACAAGATATAAACCCAGCGTCGCCCCCCTTCCGTTGACTTGGATCAGTACCATTTCTAGCGAGACATACTACTCTCACATCTTCTTTCCAAATACCTAAAATGCGAACATTCCTATTCATTTTGGCTCTTTCCACAACGGCGTCCGCCCAAGACCTCCTTTTCCTCGACGTCGCCCAAGGCGATTGGAACTGCTCAGTCGTCAACCTCGCCTCGAGCACCAACATGTCAGCCGTGAACAACTACATGAGCCACCTCTCCAACGGATCCCTCGGACAAGCCATTCGGGAGCGTTATGCTTTCGATGGTCAAATCGAGACCAACAGCTCTGGCATCGACATTGTCTCGACAGTCGGCGTGTCCATTGACGAACTGGTCATCGCCGACATGCAGGGCTATCTCGACGACGACGACGACCGCCTCTCGGCCACAAACGAGACGCTTCGCAGCGTCCTCTCCAACACAGACGACCCCGGGCACGATCTCATCCAGACTCTGGTGGCCATGCTCGACACGTACCAGCCAGGAACGCTGCAAAGGCGAGCAAAATACACCCCAATCTGCAAGACAGAGGCTCGCGCCAAGCAGTCTCACTGCCAGAGGGTCTATTCCGCTCTCGCGGCGTATGGCACCGCTACCGTCCGCGATAACTACTCGGGGAAAGCTGGCACATGCTATGTCCGGGCTCCTGGGACCAAGGATTTGACCTACAGGAAGCTGGCGTCACAGGTTGGACTTATCATCTCGGATTGCACGTATGTTCCCTCGCTTTCTTATACGAAGTATGTTCAGGGCCATATCAACAAGTCGGATTACCGTAGAAAGGTCTGTGTCCAGGTGAGGACGACAAATTGCTAGTTTATGTGGGTAAATAGCAGCCTGAGTCTTTATTATATCACACTATCCCGAAGAGTCATGAAAAATAAAAGTGACAGCGGGTCATCTCTATGAGACTCAAGCAGCTCCCGATCGATCAACCCGTGAACATGTCAGTGCCTAGATGATAACATGAAACTTGTGACCTCGAGAAGAATTTCCGAGGGTTTTAACCATGGATGATGGATCGTGACCAAAAAGATAATGTATTAAAAAGATGTCAAGGTCAACTACCTAGATATTCACCTTGGACACGAGCTCATGCATTTTTCATCCACCTTTTGAAGAGGCACGAACGCTTTCTTCAAGTATTTATAATAATTCCTGCAACCTGGAAGGAGGCAACACAGAACACCAAAGCTCTCTCTATCTTTCGTCAAGTTGTACGACTTAGGGTCAAGATCTTGGCACCAAGCCATCGTGACGTACCCGCGTCGACAAGAAACTGGAATAACAGCAATATCGCACTGGTGCCCAACCATCAAACATTTATTATCGCCGGCGCAAGGGCTAAAGGCAACGCGCACCCTGGAAATGCCGGGGCGACCAGTTCCTATCGTAGGAACGGAGATATGATGTGCGCCAGTCATCATCTCTTGTTGCGTCGAGCCCTGCCGTTCCTGTGGAGACTGCAGGGCCATGAGCTTACACTGTGGGCGATTGCGGCAGTTTCTGCGCTTCATGGTCGCCGGTGATTGGAGCTGCCAGCCTCGGGGAAGCTTCTCCATGCCGGGCAGGTGAAGACAACAGCAACTGTTAGGATCGAAGCGGTCCATTTCCGGCAATCGTCCTGGAGAGAACTCAGGGGCGATGCACTCGGCAGCCCCTGGGCGGAAACCTCCAATCGCTGGCGGAGGGGGACGGTGTCGGACGGATTGACGAAAGCTTTGGAATCTCCAAGTGACCAGCCCACTGAAGCCGCACATCGACTTGGCCGTCTGAAGACCCAAGAATGCTGGCAGAGGGGATTTCGGGATCCATTTGCCACGCACAGGGCCGCAATTCATGGTGTTTTGGTAAATGGCTTGCGCCCCTGCATCGAGAAAGGGTGACGGCGGCATCGAGATGTCGGTCACTAGTACTGACAGCAGCCATCCTGGCCGCGATTGATGCCACTTCCTTCCATGTCACAACTTTGTGGCTGTAAAGTCGCAGGAATCCTTCCCTTCCAATGCAGAACCGCTTCTTTGCCGATGTCCGACTCTGGGCTGCCGAGAAGAGGCCCCTGGGATGGGATGGTCCACCTTGCAAGCTCTACAGTGCAGATACTTGCTAGGGAACTCGGGAAGCTGCTTCCCACAAGCAGGATTCATTCTCACCGCTCGGCAATCTTGGCAGTACTCCCCGATATCTCTATCCGGGAAACTCTCAAGGCGGTCGCGGGGCCAAGCCCCCATTTTGGGTTGCACCCAATAGACATATTGCCCGGGTTGATCAAAGTATGCAGTATCGTGGCTGTCCCTGAAGATGGCTGAACCATATAAGCGAAGAAATAAGCGGCAGGTTCGCCTCAAGCACTGAATTCTCAGCATGTCCAGGTGTTCTATAATCTCAAGAAGTAGTTCTTCGGGAAGTCGGCAGAGCAGGGTGCACGTCAGGTTGTGGAACCCGGCCTGGACCAAGTCGTCCATAGCCTCGTGACCTGGTGTAGAAACGGTAGCAACCAAGCATTGACAAGATCCCGGGTATCGCGCGTGGCCTGTCCAGGTCTGAGGGGGTTGAAATGACCACGCCGGGCGAGGGAGACGAGTCAGGACCTGCTGGGGAGGTGGTGCACGCTTCTTGTTGAAAAATTTGGGCTGGCGTGTGCGGGTGATCTTTTTGATGGTGTTGATAATGGGATCATAGTAGAACACGATGGCCATAATCAGCGGGCATGTAACGAGGCGGAGCAAGCCAACATGAGTGTTGTCGCCGGCAATGAGATGAGAGTTGTCCCCGGCAGGGAGATGAGTGATGTCTCCGGTAGGAGGATAAGTGTTGTCCCTGGCCGGGAGATGCGCGTCGTCCCTGGGAGGGAGATCTCTGACAACAGCATAGCTGTTGTACCCGGTGATGAGATAATTATCCCAGCCGTAGAGAAGACAGTAAGTGCCTTCCAAGACAAATATGAGTCTTATCCTTGACAATAACACGAGTGACGCCCCGGGCAATAAGATGAGCGCCATCCTTGACAACAAGATGAGCGTTGCCCCCGACAATGGCGTAAGCGCCGTCCCCGACAGTATAAGAGGGGTGTTTGACGCCGCCCGCGAGAGGATAATAAGTGCAGGTCATGACGACAAAGATGGGTGCAGGGTTTGGACGTATTTGGGGGTAGGTGTGTTACTTGAATATATAAACGAAATCGTGCATCCAAGGTCGGGGCACACTTCACATTAAATACCCGCCTTGCTTTAGAACAAGCGTCCGATATGGATTCAGATTTTGTGGAAAGCTTCGCACATGTAAGTCTGGGCCACATGTAGATTCCTTCCCGAGAGTCGGGGTTTTAAGTGGCAGTCATGGATCAGACTACGGATATTGCCATGAGGATAAGAGACGTGTGGTTTGTTCCGGGCTGTTGGGAGGGGAAGGACGTCCGGAGAGGAAAAAGGATTTCATTCATTGGATGGTGAATATGGACGGGAAGGGTAACTAGGCGTAGTTATCGTTGGTTGGTTAACTTATCGTTATTGCAGATTGGCAGTTCTACCCAGTTGAGAACCAGATGGGAAGGTGGCTGCGATAACATTCCAGCTTTCTGACTGTGAATCATCAGTACAGAGTAAGTAGGTAGTTAAACAGTTAGTTATGAAGATTTTTCGTCACTTCGCAAGTTCGATATTTCCTTGCTCCAACAGCCGCTCCGTGACGTCCAAGTAAGTAACTTGACTCCAGGTGCTGCGGCCAACAACTGATACGTGCCTGCAAGCCGCGGTAACAACACCAAGAAAAGCAGCAGCACCCGACCGAAAACGCCATGGATATCGCCTCGATTTTCTTATGCGGGCCGCGACCCTGGCCAGGGTCTGTCCCGGCGCCCCCGCAACTGCCGTCTTTTGCGAACCTCCTTGTCTCGCCGACGCCACAATCACCGTCACCCGCAGGCTGGGTGCCGACAGTCGACGGAATGCGATGCGGTGTCGACAAATCAAGGACTGGCCTGCAAAGCTGCTTGGTCGAGACATGCAGATCGACTGGATCCCCACCGCCGCCACCCTGGGCCTGTCTACGCTGGTTTCGGTTTCCTGGGTTTTTGCTTTCCTTGTTTTTGTTTGCATGGTTCTCCTCCACCTGTACGCCATCTCGTTGGTCCGCTGGGCCATGTCGCTAGCGAAGGAGCAAGACATGCCAGTCGGGAACTAGGCCGCGTATTCTGTAGAGGAGACAGCGAAGAAGGCGGAGCAGAAGAAGGCGGTTATGACGACAAATGATCCATAATATCTGAAGCTTTTGCAACTCATTTCAGCTCCCACTGTGAATATCTTGCCTGCCAATCCCAGTTCCGTGCCTAAAGCTTGTAGGGAACATTAAAAGTCCCGTAACTGATACTCGTAGGTTAGGCCTGCGGCTAACCTAAGGTACGTAGGTAGGCGAAGTAGGGTCTTCGTACACGGGCCGAGGCCGACTGATCATCATGCAGGCATCATCATAGACGACTTCCCCCTACCCGGCCTTTGGCAACTTGCTGCGATATCTTGAGAGCCCTTCGAGTCGCCAAATCCAAAAGGATTTCCTCACTGCCTCCCGGCACAGTGACGGCTTTGACGTCGCGCCATATTCGTTCGACTCGTCCTCCTCGACCCCCTCTCGTCAAACCAACACCCCCCATAATCTGAACCGCCTCCCTCACCACATGCTCCAGCACAATGCCAGAGTGGGCTTTAAGCTGTGCTGTAGTTCCCGCCAAAAGAAGCTCACCTTCCGACACTGACAGCTGGGACAGCTGATAAACTAGGCTCTGGTTAGAAAAGTCAGCCAGATTACCATCAAAAGTCGGACGGTTTGGCTTAACTCGCCTCGATCCAAGCCTGAAGCGCTTCCGTCTCCCTGCTCATGTTGGCAAACTTTAATCTGATGACCGCTGCAGCTAGTTAGGGACACAAATCGATATCAGTAGGGTAAGGCACTCACGGTGGTCAGTCAGAACTTTTCCGAATGTCTCTCGCTTCATCGCGTAGCTTCATGGGATGTTAGTCGATCCTCGACCGCCAAGGCTGCATTCTCTTCGTCTTACCCAATGGAGTCCTCGAGACAGACTCTGGCGCACCTTAACGCTTGAAATCCAATAAATAGCCTCTAAGCCTCATCAGCGACGCCTTTCGCACGGAGAAGCATGGACTACCTCGTGGTTGAAATTGGACATGATGTACTTCAAGCCCCTCCCGCGCTCTCCAACAACCATGTCGAACGAGACTTCCACATCATCCATATTCACAAAAGCTGTTCCTGCCGCTGTAGAGCCCGACATGGTCATGTGCTTGGTAGTGAGCCCTTTTCCTCTTGGAATCACGAGGAGCGTAAACTCTCCCGTTGTCTCCTTGACGAGGGTAAGGAAGTACTCGGCATACATACCTGATGTGATCCACTGTTCCTGTCAACTTCATCTAATTATTCAATCGAGTTTGTCATCTCACTGACCTTCTTTTGTCCGTTGATGATGAAGTGAGATCCAGTTTCCGAGAGGCGTGCCTCGGTTTGAAGGCCTTGAACATCCGAGCCGGCGTCAGGTTCGGTGATAGCAAGCGCTATTCGTGCGCGCCCAGATAGAATTTCATGCACAATACTAACTCAACTGTCAAATACTGTTCAATAGAGCTCAGCGAATTTCTCACGTGTCTTGGAGCTTCTTGGACCCAAACTTCTGAATCGCTGGTACGGCCAAGGTCTTGAAAAGTCAGCATCCGAGACGAAGACCGCTATAGCCAGATGGGACTCACGACACCGCCCACAAGTCCATTCTCAACCCTAGCATCTGGGTCAATTTCAGCTAGTCTCGATGCGTGTTTGGACTCACCCAATACCACCGACTCTCCCGAATTCGTCATGAATGATAAAGTCATGGAACCCGTCCCAATCGTCCGCGGGAACGTTTCCAATGATGGGATATTTTCCTTTCCATGATGGATGAATTTTTGCCCCGGAAGCCATTGGCATTAGTAATCCAGCATCAGCGGCCTTGCGGTAGAGTGCATCCGGTAGTGAACTGGATTCTTCCCATTCCTCGGCGTAAGGAATAAGATTCTAGGGTTGTGAGCGGCTGTGCGGAACACGATAGGTTCAAAACATTTCGATTACCTCTTCGACCCACGACCTCGTTGCTTTCCGAAGTTGACGGTGACTATCGCCATAGTATGGGCTAGGGCTTCCTCGAGCCCAGGGCGCCTCTGCAAATGGGAGGTTTGAACCAAAAACCCATTTGCTCTTGGTGGTTTCAGAAAAAATAGACATGTTAGAGATGTTATCGATGTGAATATGATCGTGAACGCGAGGCAAATATTATTGCACCTGTTACTGTATCTCATCTCATGATTTTGTTGTCAAATTGACTGCCACCCGTTCCGAATCGTCGGAACCACCAGGCGGGTTTTCGGTATCATTCCGCGCCGGTGTACCATTCACCTCTGACGGAATCATCAACAGCCGGACACTCGGCAGTTGCAAAGAATACAGCCGAATCCGTGAGGAGAAAAAAGAGTCAGATCTGGCGGGGAAGCAAATCCGAATTGTCACCACGCTTACTTCTACACAAAACACAATCTGAAGGCGCATTCCTCCACCCAACATGATTGTCGAATATTTGGCTCTGTGTTCTTTCCAGGGCGTCGCCGTTTGCCTCTTGTCACTCATTTCTATCAAGACTCTGGTCAATCGGTTCGGGGGGGGTCTGAACAAGATCCCAGGCCCATTCCTAGCAGGCTTCACCGACTTCTGGCGGGTTGTGATTGTCTGGCGGCGGCGGCCGGAACTGACTCACATTCAGCTACACGAGAAGTACGGCCCTGTCGTTCGAATTGGCCCTCGCACCGTCTCTGTCGGAGATGTACAAGCCGTAAAGAAGATATATGCATTGAACGCCGGGTTTATCAAGGTGTGTCCGAACCGTCGCTTGCCTAGATACGCGAACTGATTGGCAGCCAGTCGGACTTTTACCCTGTCCAGCAAACCATTGCGAATGGGCACCGACTGCAGAGCATGTTCAATACGACCGATGAGAAGTTTCATGCTAAGCTCCGTCGCTCTGTGTCAAATGCCTATGCCATGAGCACCTTGGTCACCTTTGAGCCTCACGTTGACTCTACCTCGACCGAGTTTCTGCGCCAGCTCAAGCTCCGATACGCCGACAAGACCGGCGAAGACGGCATTTGCGATCTTGGATTGTGGCTTCAATTCTATGCTTTTGATGTCATTGGAGAACTGACATACTCCAAGAGATTGGGGTTTGTTGATCACGGAACTGATGTCGACAACATCATAAGCAACTTGGAAAGGTTGTTGAATTATGTGGCAGTGGCAAGTTCAACCAAGCGTCTCATGTCTCCGATAAAGCTAACAGACCTAGATCGGTCAACTACCAATCCTGGACAACCTCTTTCTCAAGAATCCCATCAAGCTATGGCTCAGCAAATACCAGCTTTGGAACTCGACCTCTCCCGTCGTGGCATTTGCCAAGAAGCGCATGGCCGAGCGCCGCGTCGATGATGAGGAAATTGGGGAAAAGAGATTTGCTGACAAGACGAAACGGAAAGACTTCCTCTCTCGCTTCAAGGAGGCGAGGCTGAAGGATCCGGATTTCATCAGCGAGAAACGCGTGCTGTCCTTGACCGTGGCGAATATGTTTGCTGGCTCCGACACAACGGCCATTACTCTCCGCGCAGTCCTTTACTTCCTGTTGAGAGACCCCTCAAAGATGGAAAAGCTTCTCGAAGAGCTTGACCGAGAGAGCAAGGCTGGCCATTTCAGCAGAGACGACGCGCTTGTCCTGTGGGAAGAAGCCCGAAATCTGCCATATCTCGGCGCCGTGATCAACGAGGCCCTTCGATGCCACCCTGCCGCTGGCCTACCTCTTGAGAGAGTGGTGCCAGCCCACGGCCTTTCCATTGCCGGTCACGACCTTCCTGCTGGCACCATAGTTGGTTGCTCAGCATGGGTCCTCCATCGCGACGAGGAAGTGTTCGGCCCCAAGGCAACTGAATTTCGGCCTGAGCGGTGGATTGATGCTTCGCCGGAGCAGCTATCGAGGATGAAGAATTCATTGTTCTCGTTTGGGGCAGGCTCGAGGACATGCATTGGGAAGAACATCTCGTTGCTCGAAATGTTCAAGCTCGTCCCGGCTCTTTTACGGACTTTTGAGGTAAGATGAGCTGGTATGAAGTGTGTACGCTGCTGACGGGGCGCAATTCTAGTTTGAACTTGTCGACCCAGATACTCCTTGGGTTCTTCATAATGCTTGGTTTGTTAAGCAGAGTGGGTTTCATGTGCGGATGAGGACACGAGAACGTGTGCTTTGAGCAAGTTGTCATCTTGTAGAAATGAGATGACAAAAACGATGGACAAGTCAGTCGGAACGTTGGTTCTATAGTTATCATTGATGTAAAAAACTACTTTTGCATCTTAGATGAAGATATTCTTTTCCCTGTTTTTGAACCTGCGCCTGGAGGCCACGCTAAGAATCCCCAAGCGACCTGGAGGAAGGAATACACTACCATCGCCGTATTCTTAGGGAGATTAAACCTGAATTCGATACGCGATGCCGTTTTCACCGGCAAATGACCTTGTTCCCCTACACGAGGGTCCTTGTCTGCGGAGCTTCCCTGCTTATCGCGCACGTGCTGCCCTTCGACTTCATCCCGAGTTTTACACGGATGATGAAAGTATGACACCAAACATCATATCTAATTAATCCTACACTAGAAGCGCTATTAGTAAGATTCTGTAGATGAACTTTGGTAGTGCTAGACCTGGTTTAAGACATCTTATTCCGTTGTCATTCCAAAGCAACGAAGAACTAGCTACCAGCCAGATCTCAATGGATCGGATCACCCTTGAGCCTAAGAACATGACCGAATCGATGGACAAACATCACAAGAACGACACCAAACGCTACGATTCCAGCTTGCGTCCCGAAACTCGCGGCATACCCAATCTTGGCCCCCCATGGTTGTTGGAAGTAACCCACGCTGAACCCGCCGATTGCTCGAGCAAAGTTGGTCCAACCCGACACCTCGGCCGCCGCGGTAGGATACGAATCAATGACGTACGCGGAGACGGCAACTGAGGTTGTCATGATGCCAAAACTGTGCATGCCCCAGCCCATGATGATCGCTGCTGGCGATAGATGATGGTAGAGACCCTGACCAAGCAGCACCAGTCCACCAATCATTGTGACGGAGGAGATGTAGATCATGGTCAATCGAGCTTCAGGTTCAAACACGCCATTGTGTTTGCGCACGTATAGGCGGGCAAGGAAGTCGTTGAAGAAATGGCCAAAGATTTCGCCAAGGAAGATTCCGACAATGGGCGAAAAGTAGAGGTATCCGACACCGTTATAGGAATAGCCGTAGCCACCAAACTCTCTGGGCGTGGTGAACAGGATGGCAGTGGCGATGTTGATGCCGATGGCCCAGGCAAAGAAAAGGAGACTAGTATGTGGTCAGAGGATCAGCATTTCAACAGGATGGGAGGACCAACTAGGCGACCAGGATGATGAAGAGAGCTGGCTTGGTCAAGGTCAAGAAAAATCTCTGGAATGACTCAAACACAGTCTTGTAGTAGAAATTGCGGCACTTAAGCTCCCAGATTCCAGTAATTCGAGACATTCGGGACACGAATCCGGGGCCACGAGCCGGCTGTTGGTCGTAAGGGACGTCGCGGTTATACCATGTCTCATCAAGGAAAGATAGAATGAGAATCATGTCGAGACCGCAGACTCCGACGCACACCCAAAAGACGTTTTCCCACTTATTGGTACCTCCGAGGACAAAGTTGCCTACCAACGGGCCCCAGAATGGCGAAGCAATGTATAGCAGAGCCCAGAGACCAATCTTGCGGGCCCGTTCGTGGAAGAAGAACATGTCTCGGATGAAGGCAATGGATATGGTCTGCGACGAGGTGATGAAGAAGCCTGTGAGTGCTCGCATGGCGTAAAACGTGGTAAAGTTGAGTGACACGGCTGTCGCAATGGAAAAGACGAGACCAAACAAGTTAGACCAGAACAGGGTCGGGGCGCGCCCAATGAAGGAAGTCATGGGAACCCAGAGAAGGCCACCGAGAGCCCTATTCATCAATGCGATTAGTATTAAGACTGGGATCATACGAGAGGATTCTTACATCATTAGGACGTTGATACTGTTTGTCTCATTGACCTTGCCGACTCCCTTGTGCCATTCCTGGGCCTGCAGGAGGACTGGTGCACTCCCAGCGGCAGAGGTAAAGTCGGCGCAAAAGGCTCCCCAAGCTACCGTGAAGAGGATGGCGTGTTTCTTCCACGAAGGCCAATTGAGGGGGTCACGGCTGTCGTCTGTAGGTTGCGGAAGGAGAACAGTCTAAGCAGTGTCAGCAAGGGGAACGAATCGTCTCAAGAGGTAAACTTGCATGTCCATCTTTAGCAAGGTGAAGAGACGAACTGCATCCTTGGTCAACGCTCAGAAGAACGCCCGCTTCGGTTTTGGCGGCTTCGGGCAGTGCTTCGACGGCATGGTGCTTCTCTGTTCTCTCGACGTCCTCAGAAGACATGTGTTCGACCTCGGGCTTCTCCATGGTCGTAGTTGATGAATGGATCAGAGATACGATAATATGCCACGTCGGGAATGGGGATGCACGATAATTGACACCCTTCTAAGTCGATTTGAACACTTCAAATACATGACTTCACCCATGCCTCGTTCCGATTACACGGAGAGAACAGACTCTGGCAAGAGGCGCTAGCAGCTCGAGTCCCGAATTTACGGACTTGGAACCTGGGGCCCTGTGGTGGAAGCGGATTTCGTTCCATGCCGGTACTGGTGTGCGGAGCCAGTCTTTGAGGGGTTATTAATGCGTGAGCTTGTGTAAGTAGACGGACACGTCTATTCCGCATCTTCCGGATAGGTTCTCAGCAGCTTGCGTTTTTCTATCGCTAATCTTGGACTTGGGAAATGAGAATGTGACTGTCCGATGCTATCGAGCCTTTGTCCGCCCTCATTCGAGAACTCGTCATAGTATTCGATGCGAAGACAGGCACGTGGTAGATGCTCGATGTAGATTGGTAGATTGTCATCTTTTTCGTGAAAACAACGCAATGAACTCCGTTGATAGAAGCTTATAATTCATATCATGAGAAAGATGTAATCTCTAGGTTTTATAGTGTCTGGGATTTAGGCATCTTGGCCAAGGAGTTGTCGACGTTAAGGTATGACCCATGTAGCCGCATCAACAGCTCAACTGGTCGGAATGGTGATGCAGGAGAAGAGACTATGAATAAAGGTCCGCATTGTGAGGCAAAGCAGCGAATCCGGTGAAAATAAACAAATACCATCGTACGCTGAGGCTTCTCGCCTGTATCCTAAAGTCCATCAACCTCAACATCTGGAGCCAGGTAGCTCGCAGCATGCCCATTTACCCCATTCACTTCCTTCACGCCATTCGCAACCAACGTCTCACGAGCAGCCACGACATCAGCCGGATGAGGCAAAAGCTTAGCGGCTTTTCCGACTTTCTGAAGCCCGTGAACGTCCTGGTAAGGGAGGACACCAGCGTTTTCGAAAGACCGGAACGTCGCAATCCAGGCCTCGTACGAGTCGTCGTACCTCGTCCACCCAAACTTGCGAGCCTTGGAGACGGAGCCAATGGTGAACCAGGCCTTGCCGACAGCCCAGTCGAAAAAGTCCCAGGTTCCCCAGTTGTACGCCTCGGGGTTGCCGCCGTACTTGTCAACTACCTGCTTCCACACGGAGTCTTTTCCCTGCGCCCATTCCGTCATGAGAAAGTTGTGTTCCATGCGTTGTCCTTCTCCGCTCGCTTTCCATTCTTGGTCACCTGGTATCTGATTTCCGTTAGTTGATGCCATTCAAAACTCTTGTTTTTGACTCACCTCGACACTAAAATAAGCTGCCAACTTGGGCCAAAAGTATTTCCAGACAATAACATCCCCGTTTGTGTGGTTAAATGCCTCGTTCTTGGTGTGTTCCTCGGTGGCGGCCCAGACATTCATGTCGGCCAGGCTAGGAGCGTATGAAGAGTCGTCAACCGAGTTGTAGAAGAACTTGTTGCCGGGGAAGACGGGGATCTTTCCGGCCTCGCGACAGCAGAGGATGTAAATGGCAAGCGTCAGCGCAGCAGACATGCCATTCCCTAACAGGTGGGTTAGACTTCATTATTTCATCACGGAGAGGGGCACTTACCGGCCGGAGTAAATCCAATAATGGCATTGGGTCGAATGACATTCCAATCCCAGGTCCTCTTTGCAGCGAGGCTGAAGAGGAAGTCTTCCTGCTGATAGTAGAAATTCTCCCCGCGGTCGTTGTAGCGCTGCATGCCTTCGTGGATTGGGACCTCAACAGGGCCAAGATGTACGCCGTAATGCTGGGAATTGGGAAATTGGTCAATTGCGTATTGTCGATGAAGAGGGCTTGCGAACTCACCTTTCCTCCAGTGCTAAGACAAACCCGCTTCAAGGTGTCGGCCGCAACAGTGTCAATCGACACGAGGAACTTGCTGAACAGGGGAATGTTGTAATCCTTGAGCTTCCGAAAGTCGGCGTGGTGGACATAGGAGGCAAAGAAGGCGTGGGTAACATCATGGCAAATCGGGGCCATGGCCTCGATGAGCTCCTCGACGGGCTTCAAAAAGTCCAGGGCAATGAAGCGGACTCTCGGATCCTGCCAAAACGCCTGAGTCGGGGTCCGCCGGGAGGTGATGACAATCTTAGACCACTCGGAAGGCGGCTGTCGAATGAGGTGTTCGATGATGGCATTTCCAGTGATGCCGTTTGCTCCAGTGACAAAGGCAACCTTTGCGCGAGGGTGAGCCATTGTATGTTTGGTGGATGATAGTGGTGTTGATTGAGACAAGATTAGAATCAGGAGTCAACAGGACAAACAGTAAGATGAGGAATAAGACTCAAGTAATGATGCACTTCAAATCAGCCTTAGCGCAATACTGTTCCATGTAAATAGAACCTGATGGGTCAGTGATGCTCGTGCAGCATGAAGGATTCCGGGCGTTGCTGGTTCGTGGGTGGACGGGCCCGTGTTTCGGAACTGGATCATTCCACCAGCGGAACTCTAGAAGTCCGGGATGAGGCTTTGGTCCGGAGCATTCCCGGACCGGACGGACTGGACGTTCGTATGAGTTATGTCTACTCTCGAGGCTGGAATTTTGCTGCAGAAGCTATTTCTTGCTGAGAATTCTTCTTTGAACATCATCAAACATCATACCTAGATTGTAACCCAGTCGACGCAGGATGATCTACACAAGCGCAGAAGCCCTCGACTTCCCCAGGAATGTCACCCTCACTGAGTTGCTCATCAATTACAATCTAAACAACACCCCAGAGGACAAGCCAGCAATTATCGACGGTATTTCGGGCGAAACCGTCTTCACCTATGCGACGTTTAGGTCCGCGGTCAAAAAGCTTGCGCGACATCTCAGTCATGAGGTTCGAATTAGACCGGGAGACGTGGTGGGCATCTTGTCGACGAACAAGGCAAGTGATTTGCGCACCGGATATTCATTGATTCATTCCATGAAAACTGCTCACAAGACCTTGATAGAATTATTATCCCGTTTGCGTCCATGGCATCCTCGCCACCGGAGCCGTGGTCTCCGCATTGAACCCTCTCTATGAGCCAAACGTATGTCCTATTCCAGCCATCCATCGGAAGCAGTATTTCTAAGTCATTACAGGAACTATTGCACGCTTTTAAGCTGAGCCGGCCGAGCCATATACTCGTCGAGAAAGCTCTACTCCCCAGGCTCGTCGCAGCCATCAAGATGCTCCCCGCTCTACAAGCCGTGCCCGCGCTTCACGTGTGGGACTCGGATGAAGCCGAGCCAGGAGTTGCCCAAATTCTCAGAGTAGAGCATATTATCCAGCATGGCACCGCCCAGTTTGAACCTCGAGTCCTTCCGGTCGGGCTTGCAGAGAAACAGCTGGCCTTTATATGCTTCAGCTCCGGAACGTCGGGTATGGTCAAGGGCGTGCAGCTTAGCCACGGTAACATCGTTGCCAACATCTTCATGCAGTCTCAAGGACTGCGCGGCATGTTCGCCCCAGACACGGTGGTTGCTTTGATTGTGCCATTCTTTCACATCTTGGGTCTGGCCGGCTTCTCATGTCAATATGTTTGTCAAGTGAGTCGGTTCCCCGAGACCAGTACACGAACTGGTGTTAATGCTGGTGTTAGGGTGCGCCTATTGTCGTGTTTCGAAGATTTGATCTTGAGCCTCTTCTGCACGCCATCAAAAGACATCAAAGTAGGTGGTTCTCAGATCCAATTGCGGTAGTCTGCTCACCAACCGCAGTCACACACATCAATATCGTCCCTCCAATCGCACTCGAGTTCCTCAAGAACCCCCTGGCAGCAAAGGGCGACTACTCTTCCGTCAAATGCCTCGTCAATGCCGCGGCGCCGTTGAACCAACGACAGGCAGACGAACTCTCCAGGAGATTTAATTGCGTGGTAACATCTTGGTATGGCATGACGGAAGCCAGTCCCAGCGTGGCATCCCAAAGAGAAGACGAGGTTGATGTCCCGGGAACGATTGGGAGACTTCTGCCCGGAATCGAAATGAAAGTAGTGGATGATGAAGAAAGAGGTGAGTATCAAACACCTTGCTCTAATCTCTTTGCTTAGGCGAGTCGACAGCTAATATTTGATAGATACTCACGTTGGGGAATTCGTCATCCGAGGCCCAAACATCATGCAAGGCTATGTGACTGGGGATGAGCAGCCTTCGGACCCCTTCACTTCTGACGGCTTCATGAAGACTGGGGACATCGGATACGTTGATGACAATGGCTACTTGTTCATCGTTGACCGAGCCAAGGAGATGATCAAAGTCAAAGGGTATGACTTCACTGACACCCGCTCGTGCACTTCGACCTAATGCTCAAGATTAGACACCAAGTCGCCCCAGCCGAGCTAGAGGCAATTCTCATCACGCATCCCCTTGTCAACGACGCTGCTGTTTGCGGCGTGTACAACGACCACGGCACCTCTGAAGAGCCAGTTGCGTACATCACGACCAACCTCGACAATGAGGATGAGCAGGAAACACTCAAGGCAGAGGTGCTTGATCACGTTAACACAAAGGTTGCAAAGTATAAACGCATCACGGGCGGCATATTCATCCTCGAAGCCATTCCTCGAAAGTAAGTACAAAATCTTCCTTCACTATAGACGTGAGCTCCTCGTGCTAACCAATCCAGTCCGGCCGGCAAGATCCTCCGACGGCTACTCCCTGCAAAGTTGGATCAAGCAAAGAGGCATCCTTCGGCCAGCCTTCAGATGGCGATCCTAGCAAAGCTGTAGAGGAGCCAGGTTGGGAATGAGAACTAGAAGATGGACGCTAATTAGAGATAAATTGTTCCATTGAAATGCTTGCTCCGTTCACTAATAATAATGTGACCGCTCATCCATTAACCTACCAGTTGAGCTCACAAGCCGGTCCAAAACTCCTGTGTCCAACTACCGCATTCAAATCGTGAAACTACGAATTCATATTAAAATCCCGTACCCCCTGTATTGCAGAGGTTCATCAAGGCCTGTTCCATGTCGACATCGAGATCGAACAACCGACTCGGGCCCACGGTCCCAAAGATGGCTTCATCCATATCCCGATCAATCTCCATTGTCCTACCGCGCATATTCCCAGACATGGCATCCATCGAAACCGTTGGGAGGGTGGCCGAAGAGAAATTGCTGCCCATGGCCTCATCTGTGATGATGGACTCAAAGTTGAAGTCGGACATGGCCCAGTCGGGAATATCGGGCCGCTGACCATCGATTGCCGGCGTCCAAATCGATGAGCCATCTGCGTGCGGCTTGTCTTGTTGTCTTGCGGTGAGCGGCAAGTTGTAATCACTGTTTCGAGACATGATGCTCCCTCGTCGCTCTATGCCAGGCACGGTGGAGGCATCGAGAGCGAACTCGCTCAAGCTGGGACATGCACCTCTTGCCGGACCTTGGGTCAATTCAAGGGTATCCGACTGCGGGGTGAGTTGCTGTGTTTCGTCAAGTCCTTCTGGATCAAGTTCTTTGCCCCGACCGTGAGACTGACCCTTAGATGCATCGTGGCCAAGAACCCTCTGTGCAAGCGCAGTCA
The DNA here is from genome assembly GCA_911649645.1 of Thelonectria discophora. Taxonomy (NCBI): domain Eukaryota; kingdom Fungi; phylum Ascomycota; class Sordariomycetes; order Hypocreales; family Nectriaceae; genus Thelonectria; species Thelonectria discophora. The sequence goes on from CAJVRK010000012.1 coordinate 5,342,362, forward strand.
ACTTCGAAACATAACGCATCATCTTCCCCGACACCCAGATGCTGTGACAGTACATGTTCAGAGAGCGAGTCGCTGCCAGCGTGATGACTCGATACCTCCTCTTGAGGCCCGGCTCTTTCGTTATGAGGCCAATCATGACCATGGTAGCGCTGGTGAGGTAGTGGCTGAACGGGAAGCAATGCTTCAGGCCGTCGTCTTGGATACTCTCGTGGGCTCCGAGGATTCTAGCTGCCAAGCTTGCGCAAATCGTAAACGACTCCAACTCGTCGTCCTCTGAGCACCCTGCCGACTTGCCCGAGAATGGCCGTCGCATCAAGAGTCGGAGAAAGGTACTACACTGGTCTCAAATCAGCCGAATTCCCGGAATTGAGAATGGTCTCGACTTACCGTAAAAAGCAGCATGGTTTGCTTCACTTGCCATCTTTGCCTAGTCCTGAACTGCTCTTCGGGTGTTTTCTTGGGGTCATAAAACAGCTCGGCCGGCAAAGTCTCCAACAAGTTCGACAAGACCGTGTCTGCATACTCGATCATTGCAGAAGAAGTTTGCCCGGACGATCTCACTCCGTATAGAAGCTCCCACGCCTTACCAACCACGCGGGAAAACCGCACCATGGCGATCAAGTACGGCATGGGTGTCACCGGTGCTCCAGATACCTCGACATCAATCTCTTGTTGCAGTCCAGCTGCTCTCTTGGGATTCGACTGGTGTCGACTCAGCCACTCATCGCTAAGCTCGAGCGGGAGGGCAGCGTCAATGTTGTTGTCCTGGATTAAATATGGCCGACCAGATTCGATAGCGAGGCGACGATCAAGCACGTAAATGGCCCACCATGTCCGACAATACATCTGGCCTTGGAACACGGGCATATTCTCCAGCGTGCTCTGCCGATGCATTCCAATAATGTGAGCGTTGGAGATGCTGAGAGCCAAAAGACGTGCCGCTCGTTGAGTGGCGTCGAGTCGAAACAAGTACAAGACCTGATTATCAGCGTCAGCGTTGGCGAATTGCTATGGTGGTTCAAACAGATCCTACCCTCACGACGAGTATCTGCAAGGTTAACAGGGACTTAGAAGCAGTGTTGCTCATTTCCACTGTGTCATGCATCAGGCTGATGCCAACACTATACAAGGTCCATCCCGCAGAGTGCACTCCGTTCGCATCAGTCATTCTCGTGGACACACTGCAACGCCCCAGTGCGAGACAGAAGCAGACCAGTGCCACCGACATGCGCTTGTGCTCTCTCTCTGCGGCGCTGGTGAGGGACCATAGCGCAGAGTACTCCCATATCTCGTTGAAGGTGTCCCAGATGGTGGGAGGGTGCAGTATTGGATATAAAACGTGGATCTCGTCGAGGAAGATATGCATATATCTCCTCCACTCGACTTCATTGGCGACGACACCATGCTGGTCCAGCACAGCCTCCAGCCAAGCCCTCACTTTGCGGGGCTTGTCTCCTACGGGGTTGGTGTGCTGCAACGGCGACACCGATGAGAAGCCTGGTTCGATCCCGTCTACGCCATCCGGAACGTTGACCACATCATTGGCATTGAATGTGGGAGTCATGGATATCTCGCCCGCAAACGTCTGGCCGTCGGATTCGAGAACGTCTTGGAGCTCTGCTGCTCCTGGCGTTGAATGATCGTCTGTCATGACAGAGTGGGCATGAACGTGGTTCTGGCTCTTGCCAATAATGGATTCTTGGACTGCCGTGGGCATCATGTTGAGTCGACGTTCGACTTCCGCCAGTCGTGCTAACAGCTCGACATTGGATATTCTAGTCATTAGATCCATTAGCTGCATTCTCTTTCATCGTGAATTTGTGTCATACCCATTGGCAGCGCCCATGAGTGATTCCTGGCCACTCGAGCTAAAAGTGCGACTTCGTTGATCGTTGGGTTTTGTGCCTCTCGGGGCAGAGTTGCATGGTCGATTTCTAGCAACGCATTGAGCACAGGGCTCACCTCCTTCGCACTATGGATACTTAGTCGAGCATGTTGAAAGCTTTTGTTTACACCAACCTTGATTTTGCGTTGCTGACATGATGTGCTAAAGACCAGGACTAATCAGCACCATGCCCAAGAAATCTCCAAACTGCAGTCCATCCCGCCCTCGTTTAGTCTTACCATGCTCGAGAAATGTACTTGCCCCTCTTCATCTTCTTTACTGGTTGTTTGGATGACTCTGGACTCTCAGGCCCATCTTCATTCCTGTCATGACTCTTCTTGCCAGTCACCTCAATGGAGGCCTCGGTGACGTGGGATGGTCGTCGTTCCTTGGGCTCCGTGTTTTCGTCAGTGATGGCTGCATTGGGAACTCCATTGGGAGCTTCGTTGCTTCCCCTTTCAGTAGGTGTCGACATCGTCAATTCACATTCGACAGTCGTCGTGAGAGAACAGAGAAAGGAGGGCTCGGTGTGGGGTTAAAAACGATGCAGATTGATGGAGCTGGCAAGATCATCATATGAGCCATTAGCGTCGAGGATAACTCGGTGTCAATGTCATGGTGTGGTTGGCTTGTTTGCTAGACAGGGACTGTGAAGAGACTACTAACGAAGACCAAGACGAAGCCATCCCAATTGAAGAGCCCAGAACCGCCTCCTCCGAGTTGCTCCCCCATACCCCACACATCTGCCGCAGCAACTTGGATCCTCCCCCGCATCTCTCGGCTGGGGAACGAGTCTAAGACTTGAAAACATCCGGGTTAGCCGAACTCTACTCGAGACGAGGACCCGAGACGAAGCGGAGCGCAGCGCAGCTTGAGTCCGGTGCTACCGTGGGGAAGCGGAATAGGACACGGAAATTCCGTCCTAGAGCTTGAGTTGCGGCCGAGGTGGAAATGAGCAAATATCAGCCATCAGCTCGACCAAGACCATGCTCAGCGCCTGGGGGTGTGTCATGGGGATCTAGGCCACCAATTAGAACATCATTTCTGAGCTTGCAGGGGTGTAGACGTACCAAGTGTCCAGCTCCCACAATCACCTGCGAGGTGGACGGTTGTTCAACCATTCTCTCGACTAGTCGCCGGTTATCGGGGGATCTAAAGATGGTCAATCAAGGGGAGGATACATGGGACATGATGACTCACATGACCTTGCTATCGGATCCCCAGATGAAATGGTGTCGGCCTCTCGACTCCGAGAGGAGATTGAGAATCCGTGGGTGAGGAGCCGCCAGGTAGGTTGCCTGCAATCACGGTTAGTCGGTATGATGCCACGCTCGTAGAGATGGTGAAGCTCTTGCATACAGCTTCTTGTTCCTTGGGCGTCTTGAGGATTCTTTTGGAACCATTGTCTTGACCAGTCGAGTATGTTCCGTGTTCCTAAAAAATAAATGTCAGAACTTCGCGCTGTCGGCTTTATGGGGTCGCAATTCACAATGTAGACTTCCAGTTGGTATTTATCCCAGTCTTGCAAACTTTTACTTCGCTCAAATGCCAGCGCGACTGCCAATCTTCATTTCAAAATCAGCAACTCGTCCATCAGCGAACCGATGCAACCAACCCTGAGTCCCATGTATCTCGCCGACCCAAGGTCATTTTCGCGACAGCCTCAGTCTGGGCTTTCAACTGGAACAGAATCGGTTCAACGAGAATAGTGGCGAGAAATATTTCTGGTTCCATCATGTGTGCATGGCACCTTCAAATATATGTCAATAATCCAACTCGCAAGCTTGCTCGGTGGTGGTTAACTCACATGCTTCCTCCGCCAAAAGAATGTCCAATGCCGAGAACAGGACCCTCGACACCCAAGAATTTGAGTGTATGGAGAATATCACGGGAGTCATCTTCCCAGCATGCTTCTGAAGCGTCAGCTTCGCTCCAGCTCAATGCGCCACTGGGAAAATGAGACAACCTTTTGGAGGCAACACGGTCTGGTTCAAGACGGCACTATCGCCATGGTTCGCGGCATCAATCGCGATGAGTCTCCGAATTGAGCTGCGCGCATCGTTCCGATACAAAATGTCATCGATGATTAGCTGCCAGAAGTACTTGTTAAAAGAGGTGCCGTGGGTAAGAATGACAGTGATTCCATCGTTTCTTGATCCCGTCACGCTGTATTCGTGGACGGAAAGTCGGAGCGTCCCTTTCAGCTCGTGTCGAACGGTATTGTCACCTCTTTTCGGCTGACTGGCCGGAATGACATGTGTTTGCCGAGTATAGGTCTGGGGATGCTTGTGAGAGTCCATTGAGGCGGCGTATAATTATGCAGTCGAAGATGCAAGTCTTGACGAAGGGAAGATAGCCTACAATAACTGTAATACCAGTAACAGAATGCTTGAGACCCACCTAGCGAGAGGCGGAATTAGATCGAGTTCCTGGGAGCCGGAGTCGGCCGGCCGGAAGCAGGCAGCCTTGAGGTCCGCAAAGTTCACCCAACTTGAAGAATTTTCGAGTTACTCAATTTTATATCCTTCCTTAACAACCGACGCTTTGTTTACGTCATCCAGTTGCATCAATTGTAGTTTAAATTTGTCACCTCAGACGAAAAAGCGACAAGTGCCCGAAGGCACGCTCTACCATGGTGAGAAGCAGACACAGGGAGCCCAATATTGCATATGCCGTACGTGACTCAAAAAGAGTCAAAACAAAGGTATAAATAATTGAATTCATGTGTCTAAAAGATGCGCTCAGTACCTAGGATAGATTCGATTGACATTCATTGACACCCCAGGTAAGTGGCGATCACCAATGTGCTTGACTTGATCCCCGTTGTGTTTGGCCTTGAACTGCCATTATGCAGTTTCTTTCCCGCACGGAGATTTTGCATTTCACCATTCTCATATACCTGGTATTATCTTACCTAGATATAAAGAAGATCTACGGCCAACTATTCGTGCTGCTCAAATGAAACCTTATCGTTCAACAGCTCGAGACTACCCTACACTTTATGAGCGATCGCAAATTGTGAAATACCTACCGCCGAGCACGGTATTTTGGGCGGAATTTCCGGCTCGCTTTGAACATTCGCTTTTGGGTGCAATCCACGTTTAGACATGCGCTTAACGAAAGAACATTGCCAGGTGTATAAAAAAGAGTAAACAAACTACCTATCTACGAATACATGCACAAGTAAACATGGAGAATCCAGTGACAGAACTCGTCATCAACCCTCTCGCGGTGCCTCCCAATGACTTCATGCTCGTCTTTGCCGAACAACTCGAACCCACTCTCTTGGCGCAGGGAGCCCTCTACACCATGACCGGTATCGCAGTCGACAAGGACGATTCCCAGATGCCGATAGCCATCTCTATGACTCTATGGGAGAATATGGATGCTCACCGGGCCTTCCTGGAAAGCTCTGCCGCTCAGCCCTTCTTCGAAACCGTCAAGCCGCTCTTAATCGAGAAGCCCACCATTGACCACTACCACTTGGGAAAAATGCACCCTTCCATGGAAAAGAGTTCCCACGCATGGATTCATAAATTTTCACGTCTCGACAGCAAGGCCTATCAAGAGGCATGCGAGAACCACATTCGCGACTGCGGGGCGGGAATGGCCATGGTAGGCAATTGCATCGAGATCCTATCGCAACGACTCATTGTATTGTTTGACAATCATCCGGGTCAAGAATCAGCATTAAGTCACCATCAGAATCTTGGGAGTCAATCATTTAGGGTGGCATGGAAAAGAACGGGCACCAGGAAGATTTCTGAGAACTTGTAATTATAAATAAGATAACTATCTGAGTAGTGAGAGCTAGATAATAACGACCATCTCACTCACACCAAGGCCATCATATTCGCTGGACTGGCCACACCCCCGTGCACATTCAACGGGCAAGAGGACAAAAAGAAGCTCCATCGCTTCTCTGCCAAACAATGAGCGGCAAGATCCTCCAGCCACAGCAGCTCAGCAATGGGACATCCCCAGCCCGCGATGAGGACCTCGTGGAAGCAGAAGCCCGCTGCTTCGTTAACGGGGAAGACCTCCCATGCCGGCGCATCTCCGCCGACGGCGGCGAACTGGTTTTCCCACAGCCACTGCAGCAACTCCTTGTCCTGCTGCAACCCGCACGAAGTAGGTGGCCACGCTTCGCCCAGCTCTCGCTCCTCGTGCTCACTGAGCTGGCCGTATCGCGCTGTGAAGCCTGACCGGACCAGCAGAATGTCGCCCGGGTGTGGCTTGAAGGCACCCGAGGACTGTTCCTCTTGCCATTTGATGCATTGCGAGACGTCTTTCCACGGAATTCCGTAGGGGCTCGCGGGGTCGAAACTCTTGCCGGTTTCTTTGGCGTATGACCAGTAGTCAACGAGGATACCTCGAGCGGCGATGCCCCCTACCTTGTGCCACCATTGCAGGCCCAGACTTCCGCTGAAGTTTTGGACAATCTCGTCCTTGGTGGTGCCGTTGTAGAATAGTTGCTCCTTTTGGTAGGCAAAGTGGCGTAGTCCATCCCACTGAGTGCTTTTCTGAGTGTTAAATGTCAACTGCCCCGGTCAGCATGTATTCATAACTCGTGAGTAGTTTTCTGGACCACCAACTGTGTCGTCCAACACATATCCGTCACCTTTGATGGAGTGCTCGAATGTGAATTCATGTCTTCGAAACGCCGGTGTTTTTGGCTGGCTGAGGCACCAACTGGCAGTATGTCAGCATCTGAGCCATCTCGTGTCCCTTCGTTCACACACTTCAAACTGAACCGCTGTCCAGTACGAATCTCGGATGTTGCATCCCTGACGACAGCAGGGGTGAGGAGGTTCTTTTTCGGATCAGAACAATCATCGATGTTCCTGTAGAGCTAACAAATACTCACCAAAGACCCGAGGTGATCGTCAGTGCCCCAAAGGCCCCACGCCGAGTAAGGAGGGTCGCCTTGCCTGAGTGGAAGATCAGCAAAGGATGGGTTGGCAAGGACTGACGACATTGTGACAATTGCAGGAGATTTGATAAGCATGCATGATGGACTGGGGACGTTTGATGAACGAGCGGGAAATATACCCATGGCGGTACGGAAATACCGTCACATTCTGCCGTGTATCACGGAGTTGGTGCCGGTAGCGCCGGACGGGAAACATAGTTCCGAACGCTGCTCGGTCACATTATTTCGTTTATATGTTGTTCAATTGGAATTGTCAGACTAATGGTATTGATGGTGGATTGGATTACCTATATCTGGAATGTGTACCGTATGTGAAAGGAGGAAGGTAATAACCCGTGGTACCTCGTCGGCAGTATGCACCAGAAGTCTGCGTCGACCGAGTCCTCGTTTATACATTGTGATCCTTCAGAGTTTTATATGTCAAAGATCCGCAAACGAACAAAGTTCTCAGCATGTGTGTCTTGCCAGACCCGCAAGGTGCGATGTATACGGCAACAGCTGGAAAGTCCGTGTCTAAACTGCAGACACTTCGAGAGGGAATGCATCGTCCTTGACGAGACAGAACGCTGGTGAGTAGTGCTTTAACTTTGCATTATGTTGAACTAACGATAGTTGCCATGCAGGCAAAACCTGTGTGCCGCCCGCCAAGGAAATACAATACAACGAGCCAGTCAAACGTCTCGATCAACTTCGGGTTCCATGGCGATGCTTGCCCCAGCCTCGATGGTCGAATCAGAGCAAGAAACAGATCTTGATGAGATCTCAATACCTACCGCTAGTCTCAACATCGAGAACAACTCGATTGGTCATGAGCAGGGGCTGGCTCTTGGGCGGTGCTACCAGGGCCGGGGGACTACCACTGAACCTGATACAAATATGGACGGCCACAAGACGGCCCCAAGCCTGTGGCCAAGCTATAGTCTGCGGATTGTCGACGAATCTAATGCGATAATCACTCTTGAGATGATGCCCTGGGACCATACTCTTCTGGGTGTCCTAGTGATGGGTTGACTGCCAGCCGGGACTGCCATTGCAGCAGCTGGAAATAGATCAGGCTGAGAGCAAGGAACTGATGGGATAAGCGGCTATTTTTGGATTCAAGGCGTACATGGAAGTGCTCAGTGAATATTTACCCAGAAGACGTAATAAAGAACCTGGAAGGATACAGTACGATTTATCTTACATGCTTCACGTGGAATAAACAAATATATGAGGTAGACTTAATCATGCCAATTCCATAATCAATGATCCTTGAGTATGAACGCCATTGTCACAGATTTACAGGTTGATCCTCAGTTGAGGAGAATTCCCATTAGTAGCCCGTGAAAAAGAGGTGCAAACTCGGTCGGAAACGTCGCATCACACTCGACTTAACGATCTTTCACCGCCAAATAGCCCTAAGTCAGTAATAGAGTCTCATTTTTACCCCAGATCGCTTTCGTCCCAGACCGACATGGCTCAATCTGGGGCCAGACCCTTGGCCGGAACCAAACGCGGGGATTTCTCCGTAAAGCCGGAATCCTTTGCGGGCTGGGTTCCGTGGCACAGAGGTTTCGTCCCGAGGTAACTTTTGGAACCTCGTTTTATGCCAAGGTAAAATCTTGATGCAACTACAATTACTTGCTTCTTATCGTAGACTAAAATCCTGGAAATACTCCTGAGGTTCGTAAACCCAATCACGTCAGTTCAAGTCAACATCATCTGGCCTATTACTTCACAGATCGACGAGATGGCTCCAAATTGTCAACTGAACGTCATCATTGTTGGAGCTGGAATTGGAGGCTTGGGAACTGCTCTGGCCCTACGAAATGCCGGCCACCTCGTTACTGTGCTCGAGCAGGCGGCAGATTTTGTCGAAGTGAGTTCCGAACCAAGTCTCCTATTCAATAGCTAAATATCTAGGTCGGTGCGGGCGTCCAAGTTCCACCCAACGCGGCGCGAGAGCTGATTCGCTGGGGAATGGGCGATGAGATGGACGCCGTTTCGTCCAAGCCATCACGCATCAACTATCGGTCCTGGCTTACCGCAGCACCGGAAGGCTTCACAGACCTTTCTCACCACTGCGAAAAGTACGGTGCCCCGTATTGGCAGGTCTACAGGCCCGACTACCACAGCATCCTCGTTGCTGCTGCAACCAAGGCCGGTGCGAGGATCCGAAAAGGCCAGACGGTCAAGTCGTATAGCCCCGAGGACGCATCGGTTACGCTGGAATCGGGCGAAGTTGTTCGCGGCGATTTGCTCATCGCCGCCGATGGAGTCAAGAGTATCGCGAGACCGGCCATGGGCCTCAACATCGAACCTCATGAAACGGGGGATACGTGCTTCCGCGTTGTGATTCCACGGAGTAGTCTGACCGACGATCCGGAGCTTGCGCCTTTGAGTGAGGATCCCAACTTTGAACAGTTTCTGGGGCCCGATCACCACATTATCGGGTGAGTCGTGTTTTCTCGCCATCTTCAAGCAAGAGGGGCTAATTATAGCAGTTACAATATGCAAAAGGAAAAGACCTTCAATCTGTTGATGGTTATTCCCGACGATAAGAAGATGCAGGGCTTTAAGGCGCCCGCTAACGCCTTTGAGGTGCGCAATGCGTATAAGGGATGGTCTCCAATGTGAGTAATTCAAGTGTCTACCATCAGGTAGTTGAGAATGAAATGCTGATAGACACTCTAGGGTCCAGAAACTCCTCTCGTTCCTCCCAGAAGAGGTCGAGAAGTGGCGCCTCACAGATCTACCAGCCATCTCCGATTGGGTTCATCCCAGTGGGAAAATGGTTCTAATCGGTGATGCTGCTCACGCAACGCTGCCTTACCTAGCCCAGGGTGCCGCCATGGCTATTGAGGACGCTGCTGTTCTGGGGTCTGCTTTGTCTCACTTGACCTCCAAGGATGAACTGCATTCGCTCTTGCAGTTTTTCTACCGAACGAGGGTGGACAGAGCTCATTCGATTCAGCGAGGCAGCTTTACCAATAGGTTCTTCATCCACATGAAGGAGGACCAGCCGTTAGAAATGAGGCGGGGGGTTTTCAGGGCTGGTGATTACCCAAGCAGCCCGAATCTCATGGGTAATACCATCTTCCAGGACTGGCTGTACGGGTATGACGCAAAAGAGGACGCTGCCCTACGGTGGAACAGAGAACACTCGCAAGGATTCAATTCTCGGCTGTAAGTGAATTATCGTCATCTATGGGGCCACCACGGAATGATGCTGCCTGTTCGAAGTTCCCTTCATCAGAGGTGACAGAACGTTGAAGTGGCAGTGTGGCAGTGAATTGAATCTGCTGGCTTGTAGCCCTGCTTTAAGTACGTGAATAAGAATCAAGTTGTATCACGAACAGTGATTATCTCGATCGTAGCACAAATAAAAGTATAGTCGTACTTTCATCCGTTCAGGACCTAGTGAATACTAAGATGTGTACTATTTAACAGTACATCACAGAGATATGTCTATGTATAAAGGACCGTTTTTTTTTTCATGATGGGTTCAAACTTATTAGCGTTCCTCTCTTGAATTAACAGACGACTCACTCGTACCTAAAGAATACATACTGAAGTCACTTCTCGATATTACCAAAAAATGCCTGTCACATCAACTAGCGTGACCTGGAAGTGCCAAATTCCAGCTAATGCCACAGATCACCATCAGGTTGCGAAAGAAGGCTTGGAGACAATCTATAAGAGGTACCCTCGGATCAGGTACGTAACGTGAGGTGGAGCATGAAAGGGGAGTTCATGGTCTTGAAGCCATGATCGAGCAGCGAACGGGTTGAAATACCTAGGCATACGCGCTCCAAACGAAGGAAACGCAGGGATTAGGGTACGAGATATGATGGCCTGAGTCCTTGTTCATATTTTAGTAATCTTAGCCATTATTTTAATAGTTATTCAGTCATCGACAAACTACAGATAGTCTATCTTCCCGAAGATGGCGCCACGTACCCCCCTACTACCCTGGATATACTCAAGCTCACGGTAAAGGTGTAAGACATGGAGGATTGTGTCACTGTGAGGCCGTAATTGAAGTGCATATGGCAGCCGCGAATGAATAACGCCCGCCTGTGATCTCTCAATGCAGAGCTCTCTCATTCGACTAACTCCAGAGCCTGGACCCGGAACGTAACCAGCAGTATTGTGACCAGGCAGACGAGTTTCTGCCTCAATCAGGTTTCCAAAGCGAAAGGCTAGCTCCTCTAGTGCGGCACCATCTTAGTCCAACGCCTCCAAGTGCGCCGGCTTCGAGTCCGGACCACTGAGGTCCAGGAATGAACGAAATTGACCCATCACAAGACAAGGGACGGCAAAGCGGCGGGAGCGCCCGGGAAACCATCTGTTCCAAGTTAGAGGAAATATTGGTGGCGCTGTGGCTGGGTGGCATTTTGGTGGCATGTTGATGCGATTTCGTTGATTGATACGAATATTCGGGACAAGCCCGTTGAGCGAACGGATAAATGGACAAATACCAGGGAGGGAATAATAGAATCGAGGGAGTATAACATGTTCTAATGATTCTCACTTCTGACCTGTATCTCGCTCTATTCGTTGATGGCACAACCAAGCTGGCAGCCAAGGAGCTTGTGTATCACCCCGCTTCTGACAACCCAAGGCTGCCGCATGCAGAATGAAGCGGCAGGCTAGAGATGCCCCAGTCACAAGCGATGAATGAAAGGTGTTTCCACTTTGTCGCCCTTTCCCCGCTCCTCAAATTATCCCTCTCCCGTTTCCCCTGATCCTCCAACCTTCACTCCAATTTATCCGTCACCAACATGGCCGACAAGCAGGTAGAAGATTCACCCGCCAAGACGGTCGAGGAGAAGCCCGTGGCCTCGAGCACTTACGAGACGCCGGCCGAGCGAGAAGCCATCCCCCAGACGGCTCCGGCTGCCGTCCCAGCTCCGGTGGCAGAGACGTCAACATCTGCCGAGCCGGCTACGGCTCCCGCTCTCGCTCAGACATCTGCCGAGTCGTCCACTCCCGCAGCGGAGACGACCGCATTGCTGCCCCCTCAGCATTGGGTCGACGCCGGAGTATGGCATCCACCGACGATACTTTGCAATCGATGCCTTTGCTAACACCTCAATGCATAGGGCCCGGCTACTGACGACGATGCCGATTCCACTTTTGACGATACTCAGGGGTCGACGGCATCCATCACTTCGAGCATTCTCAAGTATAGGACTATTCTTGGGCGCAGATTCCACAGCGAGCAAGGAGACGCCCACTACTGGTAGGAAGCCCTCCTCCATTAACTAGATTCCAATTTCTAACCACTCTACCAGGGGTTCGAACGACGAGCAACAGAACGAGGCGATGGACATCAAGTAGGTCTTTGCATCTCGATAGTGCTCGATTCATCGTCGCTGATGCATGTAGCCATCATGTTCAGACTCTCGGTCTCGATGGGAAGCTGTATCTCGCGCCGCTTGACCCGAACAAGGTCAAGGTAAGTCGCGTCAGCACGATTTTTGCGACGTCTCAATCTGACCGCCATCTAGAAAGTTGTCGACATTGGAACTGGAACTGGTATGTGAGCTGGTGATTCTTTGCTGATTTGTTCTGCCCTCGACTGACAAACCTTTCAGGTATCTGGGCCATGTATGTAAGCTGTGCATCGTATCATCGATGGACCTCACTCACACAGGTTCAGTGACTTTGCCGACGAATTCCCTGGCGCCGACGTGATCGGAACCGACATCTCACCCATCCAGCCCGGCTGGGTACCCCCTAACCTTGAGTTGTAAGTAATGTTCCCTCGTTCAGCCAGCACTCGAGCAAGTTTCGACTGCAAAGTTGCTACATTTCAATCTTCCCCTCATACCTGCCGAGACCTCGGGTACTGGTACGCCTTGCTAACCACCTCCTAGCCAAATCGACGATTGCACGCGCGAGTGGACGTTTCCGCCCGAGTCGCTGGATTACGTGCACATCCGCTTCCTGAGCGGGTGCATTGCAGACTGGAACGCCCTGTTCGAACAAGCCTATCGTTGCTTGAAGCCCGGCGGCATCATTGAGAGCATGGAGCCCTCGGCCTATATGGAAAGCGACGACAACACCATCGAAGAGACTGATGCCATGGGTCAATGGGGCAAGATTTTCGTGCAGGGCGGCCAGAAGATGGGTCGCACCTTTACTGTCTTCCAGGACAAGATTCAGAACAAAGGGCTCGAAGCAGCTGGCTTTGTTGACTTGCACGAGCACAAGTACCGAGTAAGTATTTCTCCCAAATGCCCCAAGACCCGTCCGGGGAGCCGAGCAAGACTGACGCGTGGGCGGGAACATGTAGTCGCCAATTGGCAACTGGCCCAAAGATCCCAAGCTTCGCGAAATCGGCCAGTACGCTCAGCTGGTCATGGAATCGGATTTTGAGGGTCTCATTCTCTTCATGACCAACGTTCTGGGAGGCTGGACTCGAGAGGACATTCAGGTTTACATTGCTCACCTTCGACGCGAGATTCGGTCTGGCAAGAAGCATGGCTGGTATTGGCAGAAGATTGTTTGGGCTCGCAAGCCGGAATAAGGTTAATATGTGTGCCAGGCTGATCGCTCATCGTCTCTTATCTATTCTAGTACCAATTTTTCGAGTATGGTAGTGGGTGAAGGAGGAGGCTATTGGATCCAGTAGTAACTAATTACTTGAGCCGATATGATCTACCGATGAAGATTGAGACATGACCACCAAACCCCCAGCCAGCCAGCTCACCACAGTACACTACATCTGTGCCCTCAGAGCGATGCGAGGTAGCTAAGTCTTCCTCTGGCTACCCAGTTCAGGTGGCGAACTTGCTTCTGCGTCTCAACTTCCCACCGCAGTAACACAATAAAACTATACCTGCCAAGCAAAGCACACAAAGCCCTCCAAGGACTGACATTCCTCCAGCGATGCCCGTGGCCTCATACAGGGAATGACTCCAGAGCGCCCTAGAAAAAGCTATCATTTGCTTTACGAAGACGTTGCCGGAAATAGCGACGCGGAATATTGCGGAGAGGTCAACCCATGTAAACAAAGATGGTCTGCAGAAGAACGCCAAAGCCATCGACGGTAAAACAGATGCCGATGTCGGAACGATCCAGTGGATACATTGCCGAGACTTCCAAGCGAACAGGAAGATGCCAATGGGAACGGCGATGGCCGGTGCCAACCGCTGCTCTGGGGTCAACGGGTTCCTCTCCTCGCTGAAGCGTTCACTTTGGAGTGGATATATGGGACATAGGGGATTGCAGCAGCGGTGATCGCAAACACATTGCAGAGGAGAACGAGGCCGATCTGGCCCTGGCTCATGACGTTGATGTCCCCGTAGACGGGGAGGAAAACCTCGAAGAAGGAATAGAATATGACGTAGATAAGACCCGAGTAGATACTAGTATATAGAGTGGACGGGTCGAGCAGGTTGATTCTCCAGGGGACGACAAGTGCGTCATAGAGTCTGTCTACGAGAGTCGAGGATGTCTTTGAGACCCCGGATCTGACCACGTAATACTTCTTCTCAGTGAGTTTGCGGATGCGTTTCGCTCGATAGTAGAGAATGGTGTTGGAGGACGTCTCGGGGAGAAATACCTGCCATTATTAGGTTTGTATCGTGGGAACTGGGGCAGAACTCCCTACGTACTGGTAAGATTAATGCCGGCTGGTTGCCATGAGAATCTCCCAAAGACTCCATCGCCATCCGAATTTGGGCACCGTATAACCCGCGACGATGTTTCCGATGGAAGGACCAGCAAATGCAAATATTGTCCATGTATACAGAGAATAGGGTGTCTTGTAAACATCCACAATCTCACACATGGAAGCTCCACCAGTAGGCAAGACTGGTGAACCGAAGAACCCTTGCAAAAAACGAGGGACCATTAGGATCTCGATGCTGCTGGCGAGAGTAGTCGGTACCGAGACGATGACGAATATCAAGAATGGTACGAGGTATGGCAGGTTGCGTCCAACAGCTGTCGTCTCTGACAACGGAGACCAGATAAGAGGTCCGACACCATATTCAACAATGAAGAGGCCAAGACTCAGGCTTGCGACCACGACTGAGATATCAAATACTTCCTGGCCTAGAGGCTGGAACTCAGCGTAGATGGCCGAAGTCATGTAATCCACGCACGCGTTGAAGTTGGCAATGGGGTACACAGCTGAATTCTTGCGACCGGTCCAGTTGATCGGGTTTGCTGGGTCGTCTTGGTCGTGCCAGTCAACAATGACGAGAGGGTGAGTGTTCCAACAGTCCGTCTCCTCCACAGAAGCATCGTCCTTGTTGATCGATTCCCGCTTCTCAATCGTTTCTGTTAAGTTTGTATTTGCTTTAAAGTCTTCCCTTTCGTCCATAAAATGACGCTGCTATTTCTCGAGGGCGGCACGAATGAAGGTGTCGTCTTCTTCTTTGGGGTATGGGAAATGAGAGGTACCAATGGCCCGACGCAAAAATGTCCATCTTAGCGTGTCTCGAAGCGCGGTACCAACTTGAGTAATTGGATTCGAAATAAGAATTTGAATAAAAAAGAGGCAAAGGGGCGAGAACTGGGAAGGATTGTTCGAGGGACAATCAGTGAAGACACCCGTGACTCCGAGAGCGCCTCGAGGCAGCGCCTCATATGGGACGCTGCTTGAAGCAGACTCCAAAGAAGTAGCACATTAGTAATTCAAAAAGAAATATATATACGGAAAGAAATGGTGAAAATTCTGTCTTGATACAATTTATAAGCCTTGGGGAAGCCGGAATGTGGATTCCGGACTTGGGTATGCTTCTATTCCTAGTCGTTAGGCACAGACCGAAGAGTTTAGACCAATAGTTAAAATGCTAGTTGATGCATCGGCGTTCAAGCTGAAAATACTCATCAAGGTAGATTTGCGGGCAAGGTCGTCTCGTCACAAACTTCACGGGCCTCTACCACCACCATGCGTGCTTAATGAGAACTCGGGCCGGGCGGTCACATTCTGGATAACCGGGGACTTTATATCACGTATCACCTGGCACAGAAAGTCTTCTACAAAGATAGCCCTTATTCCGGTCATATTCATATTAAATAGACGGGATGCCTAAGCCTTAGTGTTCTTTGCACCCTCTGGGTCGTACGCTGATACCTCAATCTCCACGCGCATAGCCTCCTCCCCCAGTCTAGTCACCCCAACACAGGTCCAAAGCGGCTGGTGGTCGGGCATCCACTTCTTCAAGTTCCTGGACATTGCGGCGAGAGCCTCATTATTAAGCGGAACATGATACGAGTTGACGCGATAGACTTGGGACCATCCTTTGCCGCCAGCGTGCTTGAGGTTGTGCTCGACCGTCTTGAATGCTTGATCGATCTCGGCGTTGATTTCGGTGGGAATCTTGGCCACATCGCCCTCGGGATCCCAACCTCCTGATAAAGCTTAGCTCCCATTCCAGATCCATGGCGGAAGATTGACTTACCCTGGCCGGAGCACTGGATGGTGTCTCCCACCCGGACGGCCTGGCTGTAAGAATAGTTCTCTCTGTTGCTAGTGCCTACCCCGGGGTAGCTGTAATACTGAAGATCGGACATGGTGTACGTGTGAAGCCAGGAAGAGCTGTTATTGAGGGCAAAGCAGAAGCCTTTGGATCCGGTTTATGAAGATAGGTAGGTTTTTTATAGGTAGTGAAGAACCGAAGGTCAACAGACCGCCCATACAGTTTCTCAAACAGAGTCTATTATCGACACGTCTCCGCAATGGTCATATTTCTTACAAATCAAGCATCTCTAACCTCCAACATGTGACCTGTCCATCGTATCATCATCAGTCTCACGCAGATCTTCTCCGCTTCGACCGGAATGTGGATTCCGTAAAAGCGGGTTTATTGCCCTGCCCGAAAACATCGTCACTCGGCGTCGCACAAAAGACAGAAGTTTCTCGTACACGCGAAAGACCTCCCTCTTACCCCCACTTGAAGACGTAAATTTACTCCTCAGCTTACTAGGAACTTAAATGCTTGAAATATGCAACCTAAAGGAGACTTCCGCACAGTCAGATTTTAGGCTAACAGAGGTTTCTGGCCGAGTGGAATTGCCCACTTAGCCACCCAGGCTTCACTCCGACATGGCCGGTACTTTGACATTGCCCGGGCTTCGTTCACTTCTTTATCTCCCGCGAATCTCATCACACAATCCCCATATCAAGATGTCCGATCCCGAGCCTACCGATAAACCTGGTAGCTTGGCCCCTTTATCGTCCAAAGCTGGGCGGAATTCACATCCCGCGACTGGGAAGCCTGGAGGGCGGAGCAAGTATGCATCCAAGGCCTGTCAAGAATGCCGTCGACGCCGTGCAAAGGTCTTTAGAGCCCGTTCCTTCTTATAATACCCTGTGCTAGGCTAATGCCTAACTGGAGCCTAGTGTGACGGCGCAAAACCGGCATGCTCCCGATGCATTGGCCGCCAGTCAACCTGCGTCTGCACCACCGAGGACGATGGCCGTGGAACCGCCCCAAAGTCCTATGTCCGCCTTCTACAGGCCCGAATCAGTGTCTTGGAGAAGATACTCTGGCTTTACTCCATCGAGATTGACGCTTCTGCGGCTCAGCTCATGCAGCGGAACGTGGTTCTAGTCACGTCAACATCCCTGACGGCTGGGGGTTCGACTGCCGCATTCGATCAGCTATGTGATGCTTTCGAGGGAATCCTTTCACTGGACGAGACAAAAAACTTTGATCAAGACGTGGAAGCACGGTACTTTGGGCTGGCAAGTGGTCGTCTTGATTTCAAGATATGCGAGGGTACCCTTACAACCTACCACCTTTCTAATGAACATGGCTAATGCATCGCCAGACCTTCCGCGTGACTGTCAAAAAGAGCAGCCCTCATCACCTTATGTACTCTACCCCAGACTCTCTGCGCTCAAAATCACGTTGATGAAGAGCTGGAGGCTCATCTCATCGAGCAATACTTTATCTGGGAACAGCCATGACTTCAGGTTGCTGAGGAGGCTTTGTTCCGCGAGAGCAGGCGAAACAATGGGAGATACTTCACCCCTTTACTCTTGAACAGCATACTGGCTCTCGGCTCTCGCTTTTCAGATCGACTCGAGTTTCGCTCGGATCCTAATGATGCCAACACGGCTGGTCGTGTCTTCCTCGACGCAGCCGAAGCGCTTCTCCATTTCGAGCTGAAGCGGCCAAACATTACGACTATACAAGCACTGGCCGTCCTCGGTACCGTATACCACGAGAGTTCAGGGCCATAATTACGAGATTTATCTTGTCTAACTCGAGCAGGCATTCGCACAAGACGCGGCGGGGTGGCTACACACCGGAATGGCGAATCGACTTCGTGCCTACTTTGGTTGAAGAGTTGGCTGTACAGCCTCCCTACGAGTCTCAAGCCCGTTCAGGGTGGAGACTTAAATCGCCTACCCCAAGCGTACACTCTCTGCATGGTATACCACACAGCCGTTATCCTTCTCGCTCGGCCTTATATCCAGAGCCTAAGGACCTCGAACTCTCTCGAACCTCCCGATCCTCTAGTTGCAAAGGCCTTCACTATCATAATTGAAGCCGCACGAAGCATTTCATCTCTCAACGAACAATACCACAGGACTTTTGACAACTTCCAAAGAAGCCCAATAACAACAACTCATACAAATCTCTCTGCCGCCCTAGCTCTGCTCAACCCTCGGTGTCAAAGCCAATGCAAGCCTCGGCTGAGTCAGGCAGACGAAGCAAACATTAAATCTTGCATACAAACATTGGATGAGCTTTCGACGGCGTGGATGCCTCCTGGAAAATATCACTGCAGTATTTTGAGGATGATGCAAGACAAACCTGCGAATAGACAAAGTGAAGGGACAACTTCTGATCTAACTGCTGGGCAGGAAGGCAACAGTCCGAGTGTCGATGCGAAGCAACCAGTAGAACGTATGGGATGCAACCAACGTATGCTATCTGGCCCGAGACAGTTGATGATGTAAGTTGGCCTCCGTGGATGTCGTTAGCAGGGGATGGACCAATTTTGGGAGATTCTCTGCCTACTACAAGTACGGAGTCACCACAAGTTGAGCAAGAATGCCATCTTCCATGGGAATCATTTGACTGGGACTGGATTGCATCTTCATTGCCCCAGAACTCTACGTCAAAATAAACCCACGTGTACATCATTCGTGAGGTTTGGAACGTCTGCTGACGTATCTCGATGCCAATCGTGTTAAATCGCAAACCGAATCCGTAAAACACAGGCTTTCAAGATTAATGTATGTCAATCTCCCATGCAGGGGATTTCTCGGATCGGCACAAGAATGTCGATTTGCCTGAAGCCTCCTCGAGCCACCTTCATACGGTATCTCGGCAATGCTCATAGAAGGAGGGACGACTGGAGCGTAGATTTAAGTGGTTAATGGAACGGAGTGGAATTAATCCGTGGCGCAAGGACCGACAGGGGCGGGACTGAGCTCATGAACGAATAGGATGAGTGAGTCCATTTACGGAGTAAATCCCCGGAGGGGCATCGAGTCATTAGTGACGAGTGATTATGGTGGGTGAAGGGTCCCACTTGTGACGCAGTCAGACTGTGCGGGCATATATGTCGGACTCGTTGGGGGCAACGGCCCGAGTTTATGCGTTTAAAAGGTGTAAATAGAGTCAGGGACTAGAAATTGAGTGCCCATGATGAAGAGGGCTGAATTGATCAATTGAATGATGAATCTGGCTGCTTGTCTCTCTCCCTCCGAGGTGTCTCGAGCGGGGTTTTCTTTGAGGATCCGTTATTCCTTCCACCGGGGCCCGGAAAAACTCCCTTCCGTCCGACAATATCATATTATATTATCACTCGGTCGCTCATCAGTTAACGCGCACCTATCGGTTCGCTCTTTTATAATCGCTCCCTCGCATTTATTACACATTGAATCACATTAATTACTATTATATCTATCTAATACCAATGGACATATCTCCTCCTGCAACATCTGATCTACATCACTCCGCAGATCATCCAAGACCCCACGGTCTCCAAAAAAGGTAGATTCACCTACTGCTTCTTCACCAAGGAATACATTATATTCCGATAAACAGTTAACTAAACAACAAGGAAGATAACACACACTAGTGTTAAGAAAGTGCATACTATAGGTACTATCTAACCTTACCGGTTGCTCTAGTAAGTTAAACGCCTTATCAAGGGTTACATCAGGTACCTCCTGATCCAGATGGACTAATATCTGGTGAAAACAGAATCTAATATCATAGGAACTCGCTCCCCAAGCTCGAAACGGTATATCTGTAAGACAGGTAGCAACTTTAGTCATTAAAGATAAGCTTCCTACAGGCTGACTTGTATTCCACCAAATCACCAACCAGCGGCGACACCACCGCATCTGGGATGCATCCTTGCATACATCGTGACTACACTCGCACGAACAATCCCCATTTAAAATGGGTTGAAGAAGTGGTAAGCCCATAATAGGCTACCAAATTGCACCACGCAAAGTCGGCCTTCCTAGATGCCTCCAATTAAGATCCCTTTGACGTCACCAAAGGATACATATCACAGCCCTAGCTATGATAAAAGAGGTGATTACTCACCCAGATAGTGACTCCTTCTCAGTCGCCCACACTCTCCTTCACCGTCGAGAAGCTCTACTTATTTAGCAGCGCAGCGTCATCAACGCAACCCGAGTCTCCTTCCTAGTCGATCAACCAGTGCTCCTTCCCATCGCAATTACTCACTCACGTTCGAAGGTCAAGAAATCCCTTCTTGAATGTGCCGGCCAAGAATCCCCTTTGACCGCGATATCCCCTGGCTATCAACCACTGCCCCCTCACCGCTAGTAAGATGGACGAAAGAACTTGTTCAAGTCGCTCGAACGGATCCTCGCTATCCTTTTTTTAAGAAAAAAGAGAGTCAAGTTCCCCAAGGAACATTAAAGTGGGCAGGCCTGCCCTCTTATACCCCAACCCAAGTCGGAGGTATCCACCTACGGGATCACGCTGTGAGTCCCTTTGAGGGTCCGTTCCCACTCCGCATCACTCCCCCTCGACGCCCTCTCATTCGCTCCGCTCCTTCCGGCTTACTACTACACTCCAGTTGTCCCTCCTTCCAGTTCATTAAAACGAAGTCCTCTCGCTGCGCTCTAGGGTAACTGTCACACTATTACACGGTTACACCTATATACTAAGGTTATGAACCTGCGTGTGCCCATCACGTGCGTTCCGGTTAACCTCCGGTTCTATATAGGTGTTCCAGCTCACTTCGTTCGCGGTCGGTCGTTATACTCCCTCTATCACTGTCCGCTCCTTCGTCGCTCCCCCAATTGAATAAATTGGTAAAGGGTCCGCTATGCTCCCCATCTCGAGACGTTCATTACTATGCTCTTCACTCGGGTAGTCCTTTGGATATGGCCCTTACTACTATTCGGGAACCTATAGTGCTTATTACGTTTATAACCTTCAGCTAGCCTGCGGCTAGCATAACTATAATTATATCTAGTTTAGGTAATTACTAATTAAGGTAAGTGAGGCTAAAGCTACTATATTAAATTATATCACGAGATTACATCTTAGAGTTTATAGTCTACATTATATTACATTATCACTCGGTCGCTCATCAGTTAATGCGCACCTGTCGTGTAACGGTCCGGATCAATTCCCAAGGGATAAATCAGGAGGGCCTGGTTTATGTTAGCAGATAGAATAGGGCGTTACGGTTATTCTGAGCAATAAGAGTATTACGTCGCTTGATGTATTAATCATAGGAGGTGGGAGGCGGAGGTGATTGAGGTAAAGCAGTGTTATTAAAAGCTGAAGTAGCTCGGGGGCTACTTCCTATAGTAATAACTATAGTTTAAATACTAGCTGTATACTCAAGTTAAAGGGAGTCAACTTGAGTCGAACCGACTTAATTTGATATATATAGTCGAATGGAGTCGAATAGACGGCGTTCGATATGTATATTTAGGGTAAGGCTTATTAGTGGACGAAAGTGGGTCTGCAGGGGTTCTGCTGTAGTTAACCGCCTGGTCCCCATGGGGTTGCGGCCCAGGCCGTAATATAATATCTCCCCTCTATTAGTCTTGTCCTTAAGACCGCCTTAAGTAGGTTGTTATCCCTATTAGTTAATTGCTAACTAATTTACCCTTATTTTCTTACTTTTAGTGGCTAATAGTATATTAGGTTATATTATGAAAACCGTTTTATGCCCTAAGATTTCTGCCAAGAGGCGTGGCGACCTTACTAAAGTGATTAAGAAGTTCGGTTTTAAAATGCCGCGCTATTCTGCTTGTTTTAAGGCTAACTATTATCCATATGTAATAGCTAAAGGGAAGCAGCAGTATGATTTCTATATTAAGAAGAAGTATACTAATTGCGATTTTAATAGTATTACTTTATAAGCTTATAAGTATTCTATTAGTAGCATTTTATTAATACTTCTTATTAATAGATATTAGTTGCTTATATTTTAAAGGAAAAGGATTATTTAGATATATAAAAGGAGTAGGCAGAGGCAGACTTACTTAAGGCCTTGGCTTAATTGTAGCATTTATATCGTCAGGAGAAGCATTTACGAGAGAAGGCTGCAGAGATAGTGCGTTATAGCTGCGAGGATTTGGACAAGTTGGAAGAGTTAGAGCGTTATGACGAGGAGGAGCGTCATTCTGTTGAATAGCTTCGTGTGCGCCGTCAATCATGTGATCAATTCGTCTGTGTTGTGTTGTCTGTTCTCCCTTTCTTCATCGTCGCATCGCCCCCCTTTTTTCCCTAGCGACCGCGCGGTCGCTGATCAGTCATATGACTTTTCCACACCATTCATCATAATGCCTCAGGCACCAACTTCTAGACTAATTACATAATCCAATTCAATACGCCCCCTTAGCTTAGCAGCATCGCCAGCAAGCTAGATCACCTCCTCGATTTCCCTTTTTTCCTTCTCCAATTTCTCGCGCCTATTTCGCTGAATACTCGCTAAGAGGTCAGATATGTTCAGTTGCTAGAGGAAGTTCTTGAACGGGGCCTCCGCGAGGCTCTTCGTTAGACTATCGGCAAGGAGCTCTATTAACGGTATATATTCCACCCCTATGGTCCCTCTCTTAACCTCCTGCCTCAGCCAATAATTGTGCACATCTACATACTTCAGCTTTGTCCGCAGCTGCACAATCTCTTCCTTGATTAGTCGTATTATCTGTATATTATCGCACTGGATGGTAACCTTCGCTGGGGCGGCGATCCCTCGCTGAGCCGTCGGTGAGGAGAGGTCGACTCGAAGGGCGGCCATGAGCCGGCTGGCAAAGAGGGCTTCCTTTGCTGCCTATGAGAGTGCTAGCAGCTCTGCTTCCGTTGTAGATGTTGTGACTATATCCTGTTTCGTTGCTTTCCACAAGACTATCCCTCCGAATAGGGTTATCGCAAACGCCTGTAAGCTCTGACGGTCCAGCGAGTTGTCGGCGAAACTAGCGTCTGAGGCCACCTGGAGGCCATCCTCCTTGCTGCCCGGGGTGGCTCCAAAGCCTAGGGAATAGCCCCTAGTCTGAAGCAGATACCAGAGGGCTCGGTTGGCTGCCTCCTGGTGCTGCGGCCCCGGGTTCTGGTTAAAGCGGGCGAGGCGGCTAGCTGCGAAAGCTATATCGGGTCTGGTCATAACGGCTGCGTACATCAGGGTGCCGACTTTTCGTTAATATAGGTTGGTGCTCCTTGCGGTGGCGATGCCTTTATAGGGGAGAAGCTCGTTTTATGTCATTAGGGTTAATGCTCGCGGGGTAGTCACTATCTCCCTGGGGAGCAATCGCTTACACTTATCAATATATACGGACTATAAGAGCTATAGCCGGCAAGCCTTCCGGTCCCTAATGACTTTAATGCCTAGGAACCACTAGAGGGGGCTGCCACCTTCGAGCTGGTATTTCTCCTAAAGCTAGGCGATTAGCTATTAGGCTTTTCTCTCTGAGGGTTTTAGGAAGATAAGAACGCAATTATCTATATAGAAAAAGAAGATGATATCCCCGTGCTGCTAACAGCAGTCCTCGCCGGGCACTCGGCGAAAGCCTACTGCAGTAAGGCCTATTTTAAAGTGCTTCTGCTATAAGAGGGGCGAGCGTTATAGGCCATAGAGGGCCTTCTGGAGCTTAAGGACTGTCCCTGGCTTTCTATATCCTATTGGCATCTCCATAAAGATGTCTTCATCTAGCTCTGCATATACAAATGCATTAACCGCATCGTATTGCAACATCTTATAGTTAAACCGGTTAGCTATTAACATAAGGGTCCTGAATGATATGCCTGCTAAGGTGGCTGCGTAGGTATCTCGCTTGTCCTTCGGCTGTTGGTCGCTGCGGACGACTAGCCGGGCCTTTGCCTTTAAGAAGCAGCCGTGTTTATCTAGCTTATAGGTGTATATCTAGTGGCAGCTAAGCACTCAGCAAGTGGCCGCTAAGCTCCTAGCGACTTCTCTCCAGGAGCGCAACTACTTATAACTTTATAGGTAAGCTTTCTCTACTGCAATCTAGAGCTCCCTTTACAGGTGTCTCTCTACTTCTGCATATAAGCCAGAAAGCTGCTCTAATAAATGCTAAGGTGTTATAGAGGGCACAGGAGGTTTTATTAACTGCTGCGCAGGCAGGTTTTCCTCCTTGGGCACGCTAGGTCTGGACTTCTATAACGTGCGCGCTTGAGCAAGAGGGCGAGTTAAGCTTCCCCTCGTCGACCGACGGGCGAGGCTAGCTAGGCTCTCGGCAACCGGTCGGCGAGAGCTTCTACACTTAGGTCCTGCTGCCCTCCGGCTAGGAAGGCGGCTTTGAATGACGTTCTAGGCTTCACTCTTTCCGCTAGCCTGCGACGCCCTTCCAAAGCTGCCTTTCTAACCATCGAGCTTTCAGTGGCCTCTTCCCCAGCTTTCTTTTCTTCATGCCCCCCCACGCCTAGGCCTTCGGCCAAGGCGTGGAAGAAGGCAGCTGGGGGGGTTCTCGGTGGCGTCGGCATTAACACGAACTTCGCCATTATGTACGTATTATCGGTCGCTTGCGGAGGAGTCGGGGAGCGTTCGGTCGCAGGGTCTGCCGGAGGCGGGGCCGGTTTGTTGTCTCCTGGGTCGTCTTCGGTCGGCAGGTTCGAGACCTCGTCTTCTTCTTCGTCGGGCATCTGCGTGGACCAAGGAGGTGCCTCCTCCTGTGTATTAAGGAGCTGGTTAATCCGAGTTATGATTGCTTCTAGGTCTTCCTTTAGTAGGTTATCTCAGAGGCTTTCTAACTGCCTATCGAACAGCTGGCATTTATTGAAAGCTACATCCCGCATAGTTAGGACCTCCGCCTTTAAGGGGTTCCAGACCCGGAAGGAGTTGCTCGATGTGTAGCCCACTAGGAAGCCCATCTAGGCCCTAGGTGCGAGCCTTTAGAGTCGATTGCGTTGAAGCTGGGCGTCGGTCGTGAGTGCGAAGGCCTTGCAGCCGTACGCCTGGAGGTGCGAAAGGTTGGGCTTTGCTGTTTCTTCTGACCGGAGGGGCCTATAAAAGAGCTTATAGGGGGACTTCTACTGTCGGCGAGCGCTTGGTAAGCGGTTATATAGGTATATTGCTGCTTTCACGATCTCTGGCCATAGATATTGGGGGAACTTAGCTGCTGCTCGCATAGCGCGACCCTTCTGTATAATAGCCGCTGCCACGCGTTCGGCCCCGCCGTTCTGTGCTTGGGTATTTAGGGCCGAGGGCTTATATTGTATCCCGAGGGATGCGATTATCTCTGCCACCTGTGGGTGTGTGGTCGCAAGCTCGTTATCGCATTCGAAGATCTTCACCTCTACGGAATACTATGTCTTCATTATTCGAACGAAGCTTAGGATCGCCGAGCGTATTGCAGGCGTTAAGCGGTCTGATGCATAGTAATCCCACGCATAGCCTATTACTCTATTAACCATGATCCAGACTGAGGTGTAGCCTCTGTATCCGGGCTCCATCGGATGGAAGTCGAGGGCGATTCGCTCGCCCGGCTTGGCTAGGAGGTTGGCTTCTCTTGGTGCTCGGCGGACCGCTCGGTGAGCCTTCGCCACGCCGCAAGCGTCGCATTCGGTGGTGGTGATGCGCTTCGGGCCCTCTGCGTCGTTCATCTTCAGCCTCACGCCTCGCGAGGCTGACACTAGGTGCCTGAGGACGTCTGGGCCCGGGTGCCCGAGGCGCTGATGCCAGGTGTTCGAGTCCTCGAGGCAAGGGCGTCGGTAAGTCCACGAGGTGTAGCGATGCCTTCGTCGTAAGGTCGGCGGGTGTTCGGTGGCGAAGGCTGCGGGAGTCGCATGCTTCAGGGAGGGCGGCAATGCCTCTTCAAATTCGAGCACCTGCTGATTATATATCTCCTGGACCTCTCCTAGGAGGCTGCCATCCGCCCTCCTTAAGGAGTTATTCCCTGGCCGTATATCCCACTAATAGCCTCTCTTCCTTAGCTAAGTGAAAGAGACTAGGTTTATGGCTAGGGAAGGACAAAGGGCCACATTGTAGATTCGTAGGCGTATTGGCGAGCTGTTGGCGGCATTGAGGAGGATTATGGCGTCTCTATAGGCTTTGATAGTCGCTGGCTGGGTCCCTGCCCATATGTAGTCCCCAAGAGGGGCCACTCGGAGGTTAAGCATCCGATGTAAGTCCCTAAAGATGTATATTAAGGCGCCTAAGTCGAGGAGCACTGAGTTCTCTAGAGGGTATGCTTCTTTAAGCATTCGCCTGGTGCTCACAGTGAGCGCCGAGCCCCGGCAGGTGCCTCAGTAAACTAGTCAGTATGAGCTGCGCTCCTCGAGCTTCATTTTCTTGATCCGATCGGCAACGCCGCCTTCGTTTCTATCGATCCTTTTCTTTATGATTTCCTTGCGAAAGTCGCTAGGGAGAAACCAGTTGGGCTGCTTCTCCGGGAAGGCATAGTAGTATTACCCTAGCGGGTGGCTATATTATTTATAGGCTGGGCATATTAACTCTGGGTATAGCTCTCTGCTTGGGTTATAGGGCTGCTTATTGGTATTATGGGCTTATTGGCGAGGGTTTAGGCCTCCTTTGCGGTAGCTTTGGCGGTTATTTGTCTCAGTCTGGGGACTATCAGTCTGGAAGGCGCCGTGGTTAATATAACGGTCCATGTTCTGACCAGCGGTCTAGGCCGGCAGAACCCAGATGGGTTAGAAGCGCACTGCCACTGGCCCCACATCACCCGACCAATCAACAGAGGACCGACAGGAACGACAGGAACGATTGGAACGGTAGACGTCGCTCCTATCGCTCCCATCGCTCCTATCGCTCCTACCCCAACCAGATAGTATTTAAACTATAGTTATTACCATAGGAAGTAGCCCCCAAGCCACTTCAGCTTTTAATAATACTGCTTTACCTTAATCACCTCTGCCTCCCACCTCCTGTAATTAATATATTAAGCGACGTAACACTCTTATTGCTTAGAATAACTGTAACACTCTATTCTATCTGCTAATATAAACCAGGCCCTCCTGATTTATCCCTTAGGAATTAATCCGGACTGTTATATATTGAAAGCTCTTATTCAGACGAATACCGCGTTACTCTAAGCAATATTAAATGCAGTAATAGCTACCCAGCAGCGAAATAACACTCCGCCTAAGGATCGACCTCCTACTGATGCCAAAATGGATAATGTCAGCATGATGTCTGACGAAGACTGCGAAAAACTTCGATAACGCATGCGCAATATAGGCAGTTACCACAAAGGTGAAGTCTGCATTTTACGCCTTGAGATTATGGCCCTACGCACTAAGATCGACTGTATCTTGAACCTCTAATAGGAATAATAAAATATGTAATGCAATCAGTATGACGACCTTAATACCCTTGCTACTATGGTAACCACTAGCTAAGACCCCGGAGAAGTTCTTAAGCTATCCGCGCCCGAGAAATTTGATGGCAATGCCTGCAAGCTTTAGATGTTTATTACTAGTACTAAGGTTTTCTTTTCCTACTACCTAATGCAATTCCGCAATAAAGCCTCTAAGGTTTACTATACTATAGGACGACTTATTGGCAATATAGCTAAGTGGATTAAACCTATTATATGTGATTATAATAAGCACATAGATATAGAAAGAGCAGCCTGAACTCGCTATATCTACGGAAGCTTTAACCAATTCGAACGCGAACTCCGATAAGCCTTTAGAACTATTAATAAAAAGTCTAAGGCCAAGGATTAGATTAAACGACTTAAGCAAATAGGATCCACCTCTAACTACAGAACACTCTTCACTCAGCTCGCAATTAAGCTACCCTGGGATCAGGATGTCCTTATATTATTCTTCTTCGACAGACTTAAACAATTAATCTAGGAAGAACTCTATAAGACCGACCGACCTAGCACTCTTGTCGACTATATCGCCCAGGCAGTCAGGATTAATAATAGATAATATTCTTAGTGATGCAAGATTTGCCCAAATGCTAATAATAGTAATCGCAATTAATAACTGCAAAATGCCCCAAACTAAAGAGTGAAAATCCAGCAGCTAAGCACTGCATCAGGAATGCATAGCAGACCGATAGAGCTTAGCGCCATGCAAAAGGACTTCTCGCAATATACTTACTAGAACTGCGGAAAGAAAGGACACACTAAATGCAAATGCCGCAATCCAGTCAAGACTAATAGGAAGTTTAAGCCTGTCCCAGAGGGAAGAACCCTCGGAGCAGCCTCTATTCGACAGAGCACCCCGCAGCAAGCCGAGCCTCAGCAGACCGATCACGCATCATACCACTGGACGGCATGCTATAACGACAACTGCCTCATCCACAAAGACAGCAAAGACAACAGCTACTACCCCAAAGAGCCAAAAAACAAGACAGTCGTAATAGTACGCAAGGGATATAATAATACCGGAGTAACTCTAGGATAAGTGCTTCTCGAAAATAACGCCCTTTATAAGGATTAGCACGAGGCGCAAACATACGACCTGCCTATATAAGACTAGATCTGCGCCTAATATGCCGCATGATACAATACTATTATATACCTCACTTAGAGACTAGTCCCAGAAGGACCCTCCATGCCCGCAACTGCTAGCGGTAAGACGCTCGCTATGACCAGGACCGGTATCGCAAGCCCGGCCGGCAGCGATATAGTCTATGACGATGAACGCAAACGCTACGTTAAGGCTTATAGCCACTTAACGAACCCACACTAACGCTATAACCCACACAGGATCAGTGAACAAGACGAAGCACTTATCCAGAGGGTCAGGAAGAGGGAGATTGTGAAAGACCTTGAAGACAAACCACAACCCTACTTTACACCCTATAAGGCCAGATGAGCCTATGAGCTCCGACTGAGAGTTAAGCCTGAAGACGTCTATCCAGCTACGTCCGAAGAAGACGATTAGAGCAGCAACGAGATCCTGCCTAATGAATAGGACGAGCAAGACGAAGACAACGCCCTGGAATACGTAAGCTACCTATTGCAACTATGCCAATAAGATATTAAGGCCATAGAGTTCTATATTATTAGAATTACGTAAGAAGAAGTATATAGAGCATAAAGGAACCCTATATATAAAGATAATGCAGCTAAACTTAAGCCTATGCACTATTAATATAAGCAACTATTATGGGTTTCCTACTATAAGAACAACTATATAATGCACCTAAATAATAAGGTACTTAATAATTACTACCTAATATAATAGAACTTACCTATTATAATATGCTACTAAGACTACAAGCTTGCAGATTAATATACTACAAAAGACAAACGCTATAAACACCAGTATATACTATAGAAACGAATAAACCTATACCCCTAAGAATATATAAGCAGTAATAGATCTATTATACACTACCAGAATGAAGAATGCTAAACGCACCTACGACAGAAGGTTCACAGCTGGCACTACGAGGCTATAAGGAAATAATGCAGACACTCGAAGTTATAAGCAAAAAACGACCAGCGCCGCCTGTAGAAGAGCCATAGGACCGGCGAGAGCTAGGAAGGATTGCAGAACCTCCCAGAAGAGCTCTAGGTGCTATATAGAGCCCAGGTGTATAGTAACGATAAAGAATGCTACTGTAAGTACGAATCAAGGGCATATGGTTTACCGCTTTAATAGACAGCGGAGCTGAGATAAACGGGATTGACCCTCGCATTATCAATCGATTCCAGCTACTATGGAAGGAAAAGGACGAACCCTATAATATCTATAATATGGAAGGGAAACCATTCCACTATAATAATAGAATTATAACCTAAGAGGTTGATCACCTTAAGGTATTTATTAAAGGAAGGAACTAAGGTATAAACTTTAATATTATACCACTCTAAGGATATAACCTACTCTTAGGTTACTTATGGCTTTACTGTTATAACCCCCTTATCAGCTGGCATACTAGCCAGGTGCAAACTTTTCGAAGTGATATAGCTAGCAATATTAACTATAATTCCATAATAGATCCAGACGATATAGATAATACGAGATCTCAACTTCCTATCGATAAGAGCGAAGGAAGCCGGACGAGCCAACACGACGACACTCGCTAACCTATGGACGCAATGATGCCTCCAAAAGGAACCAGACACCGACACAAGAAGGGCCAAGCATAACAAACGCGACGACAGCTCGCATCTCTCAGACAATAACTCACATAACTTAATAAGGACCTTAAGCAACAGATAGAACCCTCAGCCGATAGATTATGGAACATCCTAGCGCAATACTAAATCTATAAGAAACTATTTGCTGAAGAACTGGAAATAGGTCTGCTAGCACATTCAGAATGGGACTATAAAATATAGCTTAAGGATAGAACCTCAACCAAGTTCCACAAGATTTATAACCTTAATAAAGCATAACTGCATAAGCTTAAGACCTACCTTATCAATATATTAAGGAAAGGATATATTAGGACATTAAAATCCTCTGTAGGCTATCCAGTTATATTCATTCCCAAAAAGAACGGAAAGCTCCGACTTATTATAGACTACCATACGCTTAATAATGCGACCATTAAGGATCGCATGCCTCTGCCTTTGATCAGTGAACTGAAGGACTAACTCCACGGGATGAAGTACTTCACCGCACTCGATCTAAAAGGAGCCTATAACTTGATCCGCATTAAGCCCAGACACGAATGGAAAACCGCCTTTAGAACGAAATACGGACTATTTGAATACCTTATTATGCCCTTTGGACTCACTAATGCGCTAGCCACGTTCTAACGTATGATCAACCATGTTTTACGTGAGCACCTCAACGTATTTATAGTATGCTACCTTAACGATATCCTTATTTTCTCTAAAACGGAATAAGAACACATAGAACACGTCCATATAGTACTGCAAGCTCTATAGAATGCAAACCTGCTAATTAAACCAAAGAAAAGTCATTTCTATGCCTTAGAAGTTGAATTTTTAGGATATATTATCTTATATAATAAGATCCGAATGGACCCAAAGAAGGTTCAGGCAGTCAAGGACTGGCCTATGCCTATAACAGTCAAGGAAGTATAAGCATTCCTCGGATTTGCAAACTACTACTGATGATTTCTTAGAAACTTTAGTAAAACCGCTACACCTCTCTCAGCACTTACACGCAAGGACCAACAATTCGAATAGCTACCTAACAGTTAGAACGCCTTCAACTAGATCAAGGACCTTATCCTCAGTGAACCCATACTTAAGATGTTTAACCCCAAACGCCCGATTAAACTTAAAACGGACTCCTCAGACTTTACTCTTAGAGCCCAAATTAGATAACGCGATAATGAAGGACTTTTGCATCCTATTGCCTTCTACTCCTATAAGATGTACGGAGCAGAACTCAACTACCCGATCTATGATAAAGAATTCCTTGCGATTATTAACTCCTTCAAGGAATTTTGACACTACCTTCTAGGAAGTAAACATTAGGTCACTGTCTATACAGACCATAAGAATATCTCGCATTTCGCTATAACGCAAGAACTAAGCGGACGATAACTCCGATACGCCGAATACCTATCCGAATTCGACTATATCATCAAGCATAAGAAAGGCATAGAAAACGGCAGAGCTGATGCCATCAGCCGACGCCCAGACTTCAACACAGGCAAGATAAAGGCACATAAGCAACTCTTGCACTATATGCCTAAAGGTCACTTATAGCAAAAGTACCTTAAAATTATATGAAAATATATACTAGAAGCATATAAAAAACTTATGAACACTTAAGCATATAAAATAAGCTGAATTACTGGGAACCTAATCCTAGGGCAATCCTTATTGCCTATATAAATATATATAGTGGAATAGGGCAATCCACTTCTGCAGCAGATCCTAGAATATAATTAATAGGATCCCGCTTTTAAGGAAATAGATAAATAGCACATACTAAAGCAGCTATACAAACAGCTCGTACGCAAGATCTATAAACATCCGCTCCACAGACACTAAGGAATCAATAAAACCCTCGAACGCGTCCAAACGACATATACATTTCCTAGAGTCAAGGCAACAGTAAGACAGATTCTTAAGCAATGCCCCCTTTGCGAACAAACCAAGGCTTAACGCCACAAACCATACGGACATCTGCAACCCCTACCAGTCGCAGCGCGACTATAGGACTCGATTACAATGGATTTTATCACCAAACTACCCCTTTTATTAGACCCTACTACTAGCACGGCCTATAATAGTATTCTAGTTATTATTAATAGACTTACCAAATTTTCCTATTTTATCCCATACTAAGAAGTAACTGATGCAAAAGAATTTTCCTATCTCTTCTTATGATATATTGTTAGTATATATGGCTTACTGTCTGAAATCATCTTAGATAGAGGACCACCGTTTTTCTCGAACTTTTAGCAATGCCTTATGGCAAGGATCAGATTGAATTATAAGCTTACTACCGCATAGAGACCTTAAATTAATGGATAGACCGAGCGAATAAACTAGGTCATTAAAACCTACCTTCACTGCTATATTAACTATACGCAAGACAACTGGGTTAAGAAGCTGCCTATCGCTCAGCTAGCGCACAATATAGCCCTTAACGAAACGATAAAGACCACGCCTAGCTACGCAAACTTTAGATTCACCCCCGACGCCTATAGAGAATCACAAAATAGACCTATTGCACCTGCAGCCATACTCATATTAGACCAGCTTAAAGATCTATATGACGCTCTATGCACTGAACTTTTATTTATATGCAACTAGCACGCATAATACTATAACCAAAAGAGGTTAAAGGGACCAACCTTTTCGGAGGGAAATATAGTGCTCCTCGCAATAAAAAACATTATAATAAAACGATTAAATAAAAAACTCGATTTTAAGTTCATTGGACCCTATAAAATCCTTAAAAAAATCTCAGAAAATAACTATAAACTGGATCTGCCTCCGGAAGTCAGGATCTATCTAATCTTTCATATTTCCTTACTCGAACTAGCACACAGGACCACCACAGTTAATATGGAAGGATAACCTAATACAGAGGTTAAATCCCCCGAAGAATACGAAGTCAAACGAATCATTAATATAAGACATAAAAACGGCAAAATAGAATACCTTATTAAATAGAAAGGCTATAAAGACAATAAAAATATATAGGAACCACCGGAATACCTCACTTATATATAGTGCCTCCTAAAGAACTTTCACTAATAATATTAGAAAGCAAGACAGAAGGATTAAGACTAATAATATATAGAAGGGACAATTTAACCGGCTTAGACGCGGGTATGTCCTCTAGGGCCTATAACTCTACTGCCTTAGTAGTAGGAACACCTGTTGCCTCTAAGTGATCCTCTATCCTCTTAATTCGCTCTAACTTCATAAACGCAGCCATAATCTGGGCTTATATATCCTAAACCACCTTCTATAATGCCTCTAAAGAAGCGCGAAGGGCAGAAAGCTTGCTCTAAGTATCTAGCTGCTGCTTCTAGAGCTTTTTCTTCTTATAAACAACTTTTAAGACTAAGAACCTAATTAATACAGAAAATAACAAAAATAACACAGAAAGCAACCTACAAATAGCCCCCTTAGAACCAAAACGCTTGCATAAGATATGGGCTTTAATGCATTTGGAATAATAGGACGACCCCACCCCCGAAATATAGTAATAGTTATTTCGGAGATAGAATAAATAAAACGATATCTCTAATCTAAAGAGTTCCACAAACTCCACTAGGGAATCAACTTCTTAGGTCTTTCGTATGGAAATTCGTTTTATAACCCTACCTAACATACTATTAGCATCAGAAAAGAAGGAAAGGAAGGGAAGTGGCGGACCAATGAAGAAACAGGCGCAGCGGTCTACTTATGTGGTCTTAAGGACGAGCCTAATAGAGGGGAGACATCGTATTACGGCCCATATTCTGACCAAGCGGTCTAGGCCGGTAGAACCCAGATGGGTTAGAAGCGTACTACTACTAGCCCCATATCACCCGACCAATCAACAGAGGACCGACAGGAACGACAGGAACGATTGGAACGGTAGACGTCGCTCCTATCGCTCCCATTGCTCCTATCGCTCCTACCCTAACCAGATAGTATTTAAACTATAGTCATTACTATAAGAAGTAGCCCCTAAGCCACTTCAGCTTTCAATAACACTACTTTACCTTAATTACCTCTGCCTCCTACCTCCTGTGATTGATATATCAAGCGACGTAACACTCTTATTGCTCAGAACAACCGTAACGCCCTATTCTATCTGCCAACATAAACCAGGCCCTCCTGATTTATCCCTTGGGAATTAATCCGGACCGTTACAGTTAAACCTGGTATGCTTCTAAGTCTTTGGGTAGTTAGCTAAGGTTTGCCTGACTGCCCCAACGACTGTATCGAGGTTGAGGGTCTCTTCAACCACCTGGTCGGTCTTTGAGGCTTCATAGGCGTTCGCCCAGGACTCGAGCGGTATGCATCTCAAGGCGTGGACTAGGTCCCCGAACCATAGGTCTGCTCGCTTAGCTTCCTGAAGCTTCGTGGCTCATGCCTCATAGAGGGCTGCCTCCCACTTCTGAAACCAATCGCTTATATCCTTCGGTGTGGTTAGGCGGCGGGCCACCGGGAGGCTGAGGGTATTGCGGAGAGCTCGGCGAGCATTCGCTGCTCGGTCGGACTGAGCGTTGCGGAAGCGGTTGTAGATGGCCTCGACCTGCTTGACTAGGGTCATCTTGGGTTGGCAGCACTGACTCTTTAGGCCAGCAGAGACAGACTCTAGGATCCAGTTAAAGATAGCTTTTATGCTATCCCTAAGGGCATTATTTAGCTTCTTTTAATTGAGATAGACTATAAATATCGCATTATAATAGGTAGCCTCCTTTACATCCATGCTTAAAGGCTCAAGGGGCTTCTCCTTTGGTGAAGATTCCGGCGAGTCCTCGCCGCCTTCTGGCCGAGGGGTCCCCTCGCGCTCGGGGTCTAGGACAGTAATCGTTCCGGTAGAGGCCGTTAAGGCCGGGGTTGCCTTCTTCCCCTTCGGCGGGGGCTTCTTGAAGTCCTTTGGGTCCGGAGGGGTCAGCTTTGCGATAATTAGGGCGGGCTTGCTTTTCTCCTCTGGGTTGATGTATTCCTAGATGTCTTCGTTGGCTGCCTTGATCTGCAAGGCTGTATACCACTAGACCCAGTCCTTATCGGTCTCGAGCTTGATAGTTGAGGTCGTCATGATATTGGTCTCGGCGGCGAAAGGGCTGCAATCGATCGGCAAACACTAGGCGATTCGTAGTGAGGGAAAACGCAATAGACTATTGCGCAGATCTGATTGTTAATTGTTGAATAGCTTTATGTGCGCCGTCAATTATGTGATTAATTCGTCTGTGTTGTGTTATCTGTTCTCCCTTTCTTCTTTATTGTCGCATCGCCCCCCTTTTTTCCCTAGCGACCGCGCGCGGTCGCTGATCAGTCATATGACTTTTCCACACCATTCATCATGATGCCTCAGGCACCAACTTCTGGACTAATTACATGATCCAATTCAACAGCAGGAAGCATAAAGAGGGATCGTTTTCCCGTCGAACAGCGGGGAAGGCATGCACTTGTCCCCTGGTTTTTATTGATCTTTTACTGGCTTTTATTTTTATTATTCTCAATTCTTATTGGTAGATCAACTGGTCCTTCTTTGTTTCTATTGGTTTAGACCTCAGGGCCTCATCCTTCCGTTTGCATCCTTCCGACTTTCCTGTCTCCTGCGACCTACCCTACAGTTGACCGCCGGCCCTTGCGTGGTTGTGTGGTTGTGTTGTGTTCCCCCATCAAAATAGCATACTATAAATATATTAAAGTACTTATATAAAATATAGTTAATTATGCGTTAGAATATGGCTGGCGCATTAGTGAGGCCAAAGGGCATAATAAGGTATTCAAATAGTCCGTATTTCGTTCTAAAGGCAGTTTTCTATTTGTGTCCAGGCTTAATGCGGATCAGGTTATAGGCTCCTTTTAGGTCGAGTGCGGTAAAGTACTTCATCCCGTGGAGTCGGTCCTTCAGTTTACTGATCAAAGGCAGAGGCATGCAATCCTTAATGGTCGCATTATTAAGCGTATAGTAATCTATAATAAGTTGGAGCTTTCTATTCTTTTTAGGAATGAATATAACTGGATAGCCTGCAGAGGATTTTAATGTCCTAATATATCCTTTCCTTAATATATTAATATGGTAGGTCTTAAGCTTATGCAGCTATGCTTTATTAAGGTTATAAATCTTATGGAACTTAGTTGAGGTTCTGTCCTTAAGCCATATTTTATGGTCTTATTCTAAGTGTACTAGTAGACCTATTTCTAGTTCTTTAGCAAATAGTTTCTTATAGATTTAGTATTGCATTAGGATATTCTATAATCTATTGGCTAAAGGTTCTATCTATTGCTTAAGGTCCTCGTTAAATTATATGAGTTGTTGTCTAAGAGATGCGAGCTATTGTTGCGTCTGTTGTGCTTGGCCCTTCTTGTCACGGCCCGTGACGCATGGCGCACGTACGAAGTCACGTGTGCCAGGAAATTCCGCCCCAGTTAAAAATCTCCAATCAACGGTGGATCGTCACTTTTTCCGGATCGCACGATCCTTAGATCGTCACGATCCATAGATCGCAACGATCCAATGCCACACGCGATCCATGGCACCGCCAATGGATATATAAGACCTTTACTTCTAGATAGGAGGAAGCCTCTGCGCTACCTCAGCTTTCAATAACACTGCTTTACCTCAATCACCTTCGCCCTTAAACCTCCTATGATTAATACATCAAGCGATATAACACTCTTATTGCTCAGAATAACTATAACGCCCTATTCTATCTGCTAACATAAACCAGGCCCTCCTGATTTATCCCTTGGGAATTAATCCGGACTATTATACATTAAAAGCTCTTATTTAGACAAATACCGCATTACTCTAAGCAATATTAAACGCAGTAATAGCTACCTAGCAGCGAAATAACACTCCGCCTAAGGATCGACCTCCTACTAATGCCGAAATGGACGACATTAGCATGATATCTGACGAAGACTGCGAAAAGCTTTAATAACGCATGCGCAACATGGGCAGTTACCACAAAGGTAAAGTCCGCATTCTATGCCTCAAGATTATAGCCCTACGCACTGAGATCGACCGTATCTTGAACCTCTAATAGGAATAATAAAACATATAATATAATTAGTATAACGACCTTAATACCCTTATTACTGCAGTATTTACTGGCCGAGACCCTGGAGAAGTTCTTAAGCCATCCGCGCCTAAGAAATTCAATGGCAATGCCTGCAAGCTTCAGATGTTTATTACTAGCACTAAGGTTTTCTTTTCCTACTACCTAATGCAATTCTATAATAAAGCCTCTAAGGTTTACTATACTATAGGACGACTTACTAGTAATGTAGCTAAGTGGATTAAACCTATTATATATAACTATAATAAGTATGCAGATACGGAAAGAGCAGCCCGAACTCGCTATATTTATGGAAGCTTCAATCAATTCGAATGCGAACTCTAACAAGCCTTTAGAACTATTAATAAAAAGTCTAAGGCTAAGGATTAAATTAAATAACTTAAGCAGATAGGATCCACCTCTAACTATAGAATACTCTTCACTTAGCTCACAATTAAGCTACCTTGGGATCAGGATATCCTTATATTATTCTTCTTTAATAGACTTAAACAATTAGTCTAAAAAGAACTCTATAAAACTAATCGACTTAGCACTCTTATCGATTATATTGCCTAGGCAGTCAGAATTAATAATAGATAATACTCCTAGTAATATAAGATCTGCCCAAATGCTAATAATAATAATTACAATTAATAACCGCAAAATGCCCTAAACTAAAGAGTGAAAATCCAGTAGTCGAGCACTATATTAGGAATGTATAGCAGATTGATAGAGCTTGGCGCCACGCAAAAAGACTTCTCGCAATATACCTACTAGAACTGCAGAAAGAAAGGATATATTAAATGTAAGTATTATAACCTAGTTAAGACTAATAGGAAGTCTAAGCCTATCCTAGAGGGAAGAACCCTCGGAGCAGCCTCTATCCGATAGAGCACCCAACAGCAAGCCAAGCCCCAGCAGACCGATCACGCATTATACCACTGGACGGCATGCTATAACGACAACTGCCTTATCCACAAAGACGGCAAGGACAACAGCTACTACCCCAGAGAGCCAAGGAATAAGATAGTCGCAATAGTACGTAAGGGATATAATAACACTAGAGTAACTCTAGGATAAATACTTCTTAGAAATAATACCCTTTATAAAGATTAGCATAAGGCATAAGTATATAACCTGCCTATATAAGACCAGATCCGCACCTAATAGGCCTTATAATATAATACTATCACATACCTCACTTAGAGACCAGTCCCAGAAGGACCCTCCATGCCCACAACTGCTAGCAGTAAGACACTCGCTATAACCAGGACCGGTATTGCAAGCCCGGCCGGCAGCGATATAGTCTACAACAACGAACGCAAATGCTACATTAAGGCTTACAGCCACTCAATGAACCCACACTAACGCTACGATCTATAGAGAATTAGCGCATAAGATGAAGCACTTATCTAGAGGGTCAGGAAGAGGGAGATTATAAAAGACCTCAAAGACGAACTATAACCCTACTGTCACGGCCCGTGACGACAACCAACAAGTCACGTGGCTCCCCCACTTCAAACGGCCTAATTAGAAACACCCCGCTTTAGTTCACCCAGGTTCACCTAGTGAACTATAGTAAACCTTAAAGGGGTTTACAATAGATCACTAAGTGAACTAATATGAATTACTGCATATATAAGACCTTTACTTCTAGATAGGAGGAAGCCTCTGCGCTACCTTAGCTTTTAATAATACTGCTTTACCTTAATCACCTCTACCCTCCACCTCCTATGATTAATATATTAAGCAATATAACATTCTTATTGCTTAGAATAACCATAACGCCCTATTCTATCTGCCAATATAAACCAGGCCCTCCTGATTTATCCCTTGGGAATTGATCTAGACTATTATATATTAAAAGCTCTTATTTAGATGAATATGTGACGGGCTGGCCCCAGGGGGGCTCCAGCGAGGGCTAGCGCTGCGGCCGTCAGGGCTCTTGCGAGCCCTTCCCAATTGAGGCACGGAGGCTCTAGGCAAAAGGAAACGTATTGACTTAATCGCACACCGATTAGTCAATTAGCCCTATACAGCTTACGCAGGCGCGCCTGCAGGCAGGCGCCGCGCATACACAAATTAAGGCACGGGCGAAGCCCGAGACCATAACATAGGCTCCCTCTCAGGACTAGCTGCACCACAAATCCCCCAAGGCTCGCGCACCTTGTGAGCCCAAGCCGAGCCCGCGGCGCCTCCTTTTGCGCATGCGGGGAATCGAACTTGCGACCCTAAGGTTGATTAAGTCAAATGTGACGGGCTGGCCCCAGGGGGCTCCAGCGAGGGCTAGCGCTGCGGCCGTCAGGGCTCTTGCGAGCCCTTCCCAATTGAGGCACGGAGGCTCTAGGCAAAAGGAAACGTATTGACTTAATCGCACACCGATTAGTCAATTAGCCCTATACAGCTTACGCAGGCGCGCCTGCAGGCAGGCGCCGCGCATACACAAATTAAGGCACGGGCGAAGCCCGAGACCATAACAGAATACTGCATTACTCTAAGCAATATTAAATATAGCAATAGTAACCTAGCAGTAAAATAACACTCCGCCTGAGGATCGACCTCCTACTAATGCCGAAATAAACAATATTAGCATAATGTCTAATAAAGACTGCAAAAAACTTTAATAATGCATGCGCAATATAGGCAATTACTATAAAGGTAAAGTCCGCATTTTACGCCTTAAGATTATGGCCTTACGCACTAAGATTAACTGTATCTTAAACCTCTAATAGGAATAATAAAATATATAATGCAATCAGTATGATAACCTTAATACCCTTACTATTATGGCAACCACTGGCCGAGACCCTGGAGAAGTTCTTAAGCCATCCGCGCCCGAAAAATTCGATGGTAATACCCACAAGCTTTAGATATTTATTACTAGTACTAAGGTTTTCTTTTCCTACTACCTAATGCAATTCTGCAATAAAGCCTCTAAGGTTCACTATACTATAGGACAACTTACTAGCAATATAGCTAAGTGGATTAAACCTATTATATATAACTATAATAAGTATATAAATATAGAAAGAGCAGCCTGAACTTGCTATATTTATAGAAGCTTTAACTAATTCGAATGCAAACTCTAATAAGCCTTTAGAACTATTAATAAAAAGTCTAAGGCTAAGGATCAGATTAAACAACTTAAGCAGATAGGATCCGCCTCTAACTATAGAATACTCTTCACTTAGCTCACAATTAAGCTACCTTAGGATCAAGATGTCCTTATATTATTCTTCTTTAATAGACTTAGATAATTAGTCCAAAAAGAACTCTATAAAACTGACTAATCTAGCACTCTTATTGACTATATTGCCTAAGTAGTTAGGATTAATAATAAATAATATTCTTAATAATGCAAGATTTGCCTAAATACTAATAATAATAATTGCAATTAATAACCGCAAAATGCCCCAAACTAAGGAGTGAAAATCCAATAGCCAAGCACTGCATTAGGAATGTATAGCAGACCGATAGAGCTTGGCGCCATGCAAAAGGACTTCTCGCAATATACCTACTAGAACTGCAGAAGGAAAGGATATATTAAATATAAGTACTGCAATCCAGTTAAGACTAATAGGAAGTTCAAGCCTATCCTAGAGGGAAGGACCCTCAGAGCAGCCTCTATCCGACAGAACACCCCGCAGCAAGCCGAGCCTCAGCAGACCGATCACGCATCGTACTACTGGACGGCATGCTATAACGACAACTGCCTTATCTATAAAGACAGCAAGGATAATAGCTATTACCCTAGAGAGCTAAGGAATAAGATAATTATAATAGTATATAAGGAATATAATAATACTAGAGTAACTCTAGAATAAGTACTTCTTAGAAATAATGCCCTTTATAAGGATTACTATAAGGCATAAACCTATGACCTACCTATATAAGACTAGATCCGCACCTAATATGCCTTACGATACAATACTATTATATACCTCACTTAGAGACTAGTCCCGGAAGGACCCTCTATGCCCACAACCGCTAGCAGCAAGACGCTCGCCATGACCAGGACCAGTATTGCAAGCCCGGCCAGTAGCAATATAGTCTATAATGACGAACGCAAACGCTACATCAAGGCTTATAGCCACTTAATAAACCCATGCTAATGCTATGATCCACAGGGGATTAACGCATAAGACAAAGCACTCATCTAGAGGGTCAGGAAGAGGGAGATTGCAAAAGAGTTCGAAGACAAACTATAACCCTACCTTACACCCTATAAGGCCAGACGAGCCTATAAGCTCTAACTGAGAGTCAAGCCTAAAGATGTCTATCCAGCTATATCCGAAGAAGACGATCAGAGCAGTAACGAGATCCTGCCTAATGAATAGGACGAGCAAGACGGAGATAACGCCCTAGAATACATGAACTACCTATTGCAATTATGCTAATAAGATGTTAATGCCATAGAGTTCTATATTACTAGAATTATATAAGAAGAAGTATATAAAGTATAAAGGAACCCTATGCATAAAGACAATATAGTTAAACTTAAGCCTATATACTATTAATATAAGTAATTATTATAGGTTTCCTATTATAAGAACGACTATATAATGCACCTAAATGATAAGGTACTTAATAACTGCTACCTAATATAATAGAACTCACTTATTATAATATATTACTAAGCCTATAAGCTTGCAGATTAATACGCTACGAAAGACAAACGCTATAAACACTAGTATATACTATAGAAATAAATAAACCTATACCCTTAAGAATATATAAGTAATAATAGATCTATTACATACTGCCAGAATAAATAATACTAAACGCACCTGTGATAGAAGGTTTATAGCTGGTACTATAAGGCTATAAGGAAATAACGCAGATACTCAAAGTCATAAGCAAAAAACGACCAGCGCCGCCTATAGAAGAGCCATAGGACCGGCGAGAGCTAGGAGGAATTGCAGAACCTCCCAGAAGAGCTCTAGGTGCTATATAAAGCCCAGGTATATAGCAATAATAAAGAATACTACTGCAAGTATGAATCAAGAGTATATAGTTTACCGCTTTAGTAGATAGCGGAGCTGAGATGAATGGGATTAACCCTCGCATTATTAATCGATTCTAGCTACTATAGAAGGAAAAGGATAAACCTTATGATATCTATAATATAGAAGGGAAACCATTCTATTATAATAATAGAGCTATTACCCAAGAGGTTGATCACCTTAAGGTATTTATTAAAGGAAGGAACTAAGGTATGAACTTTAATATTATACTACTCTAAGGATATGACCTACTCCTAGGTTACCTATAGCTTTACTATTATAACCCCCTTATTAGCTGGCGTATTGGCTAGGTGCAAACTTTTCGAAGTGATGCAGCTAGTAATGTTAATAATGATTCCATGATAGATCTAGACAATATAGATAACATGAGATCTCAACTTCCTATCGATAAGAGCGAAGGAAGCCAGACGAGCTAACACAATAATACTCACTAACCTATAGATGTAATAATGCCTCCAAAAGGAACCAGATACTAATACAAGAAGGGCCAAGCACAATAAACGCGATAACAGCTTGCATCTCTTAGATAGCAACTCACACGACTTAATAAAGACCTTAAGCAACAGACGGAACCCTCAGCCGATAGATTACAGAATATCCTAGCGCAATACTAAATCTATGAGAAACTGTTTACCG
This sequence comes from Thelonectria discophora, assembly GCA_911649645.1. Lineage (NCBI taxonomy): Eukaryota > Fungi > Ascomycota > Sordariomycetes > Hypocreales > Nectriaceae > Thelonectria > Thelonectria discophora. Next base: position 5,385,353 of record CAJVRK010000012.1, read on the forward strand.
AAGAACCGGAAATAGGTCTACTAGTACACTCAGAATAGGACCATAAAATATAGCTTAAGGACGGAACCTTAACCAAGTTCCACAAGATTTATAACCTTAATAAAGCACAGCTATATAAGCTTAAGACCTACCTTATCGACATATTAAGGAAAGGATATATCAGGACATTAAAATCCTCTATAGGCTATCCAGTTATATTTATTCCTAAAAAGAACAGAAAACTCTAACTTATTATAGACTACTATATGCTTAATAATGCGACTATTAAGGATCGCATGCCTCTGCCTTTGATCAGTGAACTGAAGGACCGACTCCACAGGATAAAGTACTTTACCGCACTTGACCTAAAAGGAGCCTATAACCTGATCCGCATTAAGCCCAGATACAAATGGAAAACCGCCTTTAGAACGAAATATAGACTATTTAAATACCTTATTATGCCCTTTAGACTTACTAATGCGCCAGCCACATTCTAATACATAATCAACCATATTTTATATAAGTACCTTAATATATTTATAGTATGCTACCTTAATGATATCCTTATCTTCTCCGAAACGGAACAAGAACATATAGAATATGTCTATATAATATTATAAGCTCTATAAAACGTAAACCTACTAATTAAACTAGAGAAAAGTTATTTCCATGCCTCAGAAGTTGAATTTTTAGGATATATTATCTTATATAATAAGATCTAAATAGACCTAAAGAAGGTTCAGGCAGTTAAGGACTAGCCTATGCCTATAATAGTCAAGGAAGTATAAGTATTCCTCGGATTTATAAACTACTACTAATAATTCCTTAGAAACTTTAGCAAAACCGCTATACCTCTCTTAGTACTTACACACAAGGACCAACGATTCGAATGGCTACCTAATAGTCAGGAAGCCTTTGACCAGATCAAGGACCTTATCCTCAGTGAACCCGTACTCAAGATGTTTAACCCTGAATGCCCGATCAAATTTAAAACGGACTCCTCGGACTTTACTCTTAGAGCCCAAATCGGATAATGCGATAATAAAGGACTTTTATATCCTATTGCCTTCTACTCCTATAAGATATATAAAATAGAACTTAATTACCCGATCTATAATAAAGAATTCCTTATAATTATTAACTCTTTTAAGGAATTTTAATACTATCTTCTAGGAAGCAAACATTAGGTTACTGTCTATATAGACTATAAGAATATCTTACATTTCGCTATAACGCAAGAACTAAGCGGACAATAACTCCAATACGCCAAATACCTATCCGAATTCGACTATATCATTAAGCACAAAAAAGGCATAAAAAATAGTAGAGCTAATATTATCAGCTGTTAGGGGCTCGGGCTGCGCCCGAGCCTAGAGTCACAAGCCAGCGGAACGCGCCCAGACCGCACGCGTAGCAGCCGCGCGCTGCACGCGTGCAGGGGACTAGGCGCACGTGACTCGGGGCGTATAAGGGGATGGAAGCTAGCTAGGCAAAGGAGAACCTCTTTCTCCTTAAGAATATTAATACTACAATTGACGCCTAGCTGCAGTCGCACCTAGGGCCAGTCCATTACAATTAATATTCTTCACTATGAACGGAAACGAGCACCGCGAAATGACGATCACAGACCTGGCGCAAATGGTCCGCACCCTGCAAGACAGCATACAGGCTACAAGGGATGCCCTGTTGAATGCGCAGGCGAGCACGGAGTCCACCATCGACGAGACCCTCACTGCGCTGACCGCCCGGGTACAACGACTGGAGTCCACACCGCCCCCGAGCACTACGGCACCGACGGATACCCCAATGACACTCACGACACCCCTTGAACCCCCGACCACCTCCGAGCCCCCGATAATCCACCTGACCGTACCCGAGCTGCCCCCGAGGCCCCAGCACGAACCCACTGATATCTCCCGCCTCACTGGCAGCCCGGGGCGGAAGATGCTCCGTCAAGGCGAGCTCTTCAATGGCGACATGAATCTCTTCCCGTCCTGGAGATTGACAATGAGCCACCGGCTTGAGGTCGACGCGGCATTTATCGGCGATTCGAGGACACAGTTTGTGTACATTCACGAGAACCTTAGCTCCGAGGTACAGAAGAGGGTGGCTGTTTACTATGGAATGGGGGGCCAGAGGGGCGACAGGGACCCAGGGCAATTCCTCGAGTACCTCACGTCCCTCTACGAGGACCCTCACGCGAAGGAGACAGCACGGACCGAACTCCGTTGTCTACAACAGAAGGAGGGCGAGGACTTCGAGTCCTTCTACCGCACCTTCGAGACGCTCCTAGCCCGAGCAGGGGGGCTAACATGGGATGACGGCCTGCGCCTTGAGTACCTCCGGAATGCTCTGAGCCAAGAGATGCAGAAGCTTTGCCTTAGCCGGGGCATCCCTAGAGAGAACTGGACGGCCGCACTAGAGGCCTACCGCTCCATCGCCACCGATCTCAAATCGCATAAGCTGTGGAAACAACATCGCCAGCGCCTCGCCGCCCCAACCCAACACCGCAACGCCCTACAGACCGCTCAACGAGCGGTCGACCACGAAGGGGACACTCCTATGTCAGGCGTCAATAGGACGAGCACGACCACATCACGGGGGGGACGCGGTCGGAGAGCAAGGGGTGGCAGGAGGGGGGGCAACGCGGGTGCGCAACGCGTCCCATGGGTCTCGGAGCAGGTCCGAGAAGACCGCTGGGCAAAGAACCAATGCCTACGTTGCGGCTCTGCAGACCACTTCCAGCAGGACTGCACCCAACGACCGGCGGCCCGGCCGGTCGCGGTCCGCCAGCTGGAAACCGACGCCGCTGTGGAAGAGGAAGGGGAGGAGGGAAATGGGCCGCCCCCGAGCTAAGTCTCGCGAGGGGGCACGACGCAGGATCGCGAGAGGAGGCCAGGGCCGCCGCCGTACGCGCCGGAAAAGGGGTCTTTACTGAGGATGTAGTCAGAGAGATACGGGACCGTATGGACGGCCCGCCGTTCCTTATATCTACCCTTTTTAATGATTCCCGGTTCCTCGACGTATTGGTCGACGGCGGCTGTGACTGCTATGGCGCGATCAGCGAGCGAATGGCCCAGAAGCTCGGGCTAGAACAAATGAGAATCCAGACGCCACGGCGGCTGGGCACAGCGATAGGTCTGGCGGAGGACCGCATGATCACGAGGATCGCCCGCGCAGTGCTCGATATTGACGGATGGAGCAGCCCGGCAATGTTCTATGTGGTCCCAGGCCTCGATAGGGACGCCATCCTGGGGCTCCCATGGCTCGAGCACAGAAGGGTGGACTTGAAGGCGCACGAGAGGGAGTTGACGATTGGGGTTGCTGGGGGGTTGACAGTCCGAGCAACGAGTGAACGCCCAACGGAGATCAGAGCCATCAAGGTGCTAGGGTCAACTTTCGCAGGTCTGCTTCAACGTGAGAAGCGACAAGGACAGGAAGAATACACCCTTCTTTCCACAAGCATCAGGGGGATCACAACAATCCTCCAAGCAATGGCGGGGACGACACGAGCAGCCGGCGAGGCGGACCCGGCACGGGCCCGGCGCGAACTAGAAGAGCAGATCCCAAAGGAACTTCGCGACCTGGCTGACCTCTTTGACAAAGAGAAGGCTTCCGGCCTTCCCCCGCACCGGGGACACCACGACCACCGCATTCGTCTGCAGAAGGAGCCCGACGGTCGAAACCCTGATCTGCCGTGGGGACCCCTATACAGCATGTCGCGGGAACACTTATTGGAGCTCCGCCGGCAGATCGCGGACCTAATGGACAAGGGCTGGATCCGGCGAGTGCCTCATCGGCAGCCGCGCCAGTACTCCTCGTGAAGAAGCCAGGGGGCGCATGGCGGTTCTGCGTGGACTACCGGGCTCTGAATAAGATCACAGCACAGGACCGATACCCCCTCCCCCTTATTAGGGAGACCCTACGCTCCCTATCAGGGGCCCGGTGGTTTACGAAGCTGGACGTACGCGCGGCCTTTCACCGAGTGCGCATTGCGGAAGGCGATGAACACCTGACAGCATTCCGAACCCGGTTTGGTCTGTTCGAGTGGCTGGTCACTCCCTTCGGCTTAGCTGGCGCTCCCGCAATGTTCCAGAGATATATAAACTCAGCCCTTGGGGAACTTCTGGGAGATTTTGCCACGGCTTACCTTGATGATGTTTTGGTTTATTCAGGGGGGAGTCGAGCAGATCACATGAAGAAGGTGCGACTTACGCTAGAACGCTTGCAGAAGGCAGGCCTAAACCTCAATGTTAACAAATGCGCCTTCGCGGTGAAAGAGGTTAAGTACCTAGGGTTTATTGTAGAGGCAGGCGTCGCAGTCCGCCCTGACCCCGAGAAGGTAGCGGCTATCCGGGACTGGGCGGCACCGATGAAGGTCCGGGGAGTACGGAGCTTCCTAGGGTTTGCCAACTTCTATCGGGAGTTTATCCCAGGGTTCTCAGACCTCTCGGACCCTCTTACGCGACTGACGAAGAAAGGGGTCCCATTCCGCTGGGGCAAGGCGGAGGATGAGGCGTTCGAGAAGCTGAAGACATTATTCATCTCGCACCCGGTGCTCGCCCAATGGGATCCTGAGAAGGCGACGGTCGTGGAGGCAGATAGCTCAGGGAAGGCAATTGGGGGATGCCTCTCGCAAGTTGGGGCAAGGGGCGTCCTCTACCCAGTGGCATACCACTCTGCCCGCTTATCGCCTGCAGAGCGCAACTACACGATCCACGACAAGGAGCTACTGGCAATCATCTCGTGCCTCAAGGCGTGGATGGCGGAGTTACGGGGCGTAGCCCGGCCATTCACGATCCTTACTGACCATAAGAACCTGGAGTACTTCACTAAGCCACGGCTGATCTCCGAGCGGCAGGCGAGATGGGCTGAGACCCTTTCCCTCTTCCAATACCGGCTGAAATACCGGCCAGGGTCCCAGGCAGGGCGACCGGATGCACTCTCGAGAAGAGAGCAAGAGGCGGACGAGGACGAAGCGAGGGTAGGCCGCGTGCTGCAGCCAGTCAGCATCTCCTGCTGCCGTAGCAAAGGCATCCTGCCAGTTTCCCCCAAGACGACGGAGTTTGCAGTAGCAAGGGTTACCACGCGCAAGACAGCCCCTAAAGGGAGAATTACCTGGCTACGACCCGCCACTACAGCGGAGGCAGATAGGTCGCGACGCGATACCGGGGCAGGCGCGGAATGGACCCTACCGCAAGGGGCATCGATCTTCACAGATACACACTTGCAGGAACTCTGGGACCGAGCAGTCAGCGAGGATACGGCATACGCGCGCCGACTGGGGGCGGTGCGGGAAGGGGCACGGCGCTTTCCGAAGGAGGCGGAGACCCGGGAGCAGGTAGCAGACTGCGGGACGAACGCGCAAGGGGCCCTAACATACCGCGGCCGCCTCTGGCTCCCACGTTGGGAGCCGCTGACAACAACGATAATCCAGCGGACGCATGACTCTCCGGTTGCATCACATCCGGGGAAGAACGGCACATTCCAACTCCTCGCACGCGATTACCATTGGGACGGGATGTCATCAGCGGTCGCCAGGTTCCTCCGAAACTGCCATTGCCACGGCAGCCATATTAACCGCCGCAGGCGCCAGGGGCTCCTACGGCCTCTGCCTATTGCCGACAGATACTGGAAACAGATCTCAATCGACTTTATGACAGATCTGCCAGCAGAGACAGAGAAGGAGCCCCGCTACCTTATGGTTATCACTGACCGCCTCTCGAAATACACCCAGCTCGAGGCCATGACTTCAATGACAGCCGAGGCGTGCGCGCTGCGCTTCCGGGACTGTTGGTGGCGGTTCCGGGGCTTCCCAGCAGAAATCATTAGCGACCGGGGTTCAGACTGGGTGGGCAGATTCTGGTCAACGCTCTGCGAACTAGTCGGGATCAAGCAGCTCCTTTCAACAGCCTACCACCCACAGACAGATGGGGGCACAGAAAGGGCCAACCAGGAAATCCAGGCTATCCTCCGAATGGTCGTGGCCTTCTCGCAGTACGACTGGAGGGGGCACCTAGCGGCCACACAGTTAGCCCTGAATAACCGCACCTCCTCCGTCACTGGGATCAGCCCGAACCGACTACTAAATGGGTTCGAGGTTAATGCTATCCAACAGGTGGATGCCCCGCAGGCAAGCGCGCGATCGCCGCGGGGGCGGGCAGTGGCATTTCTGGAGCACTTGCGGGAAGGGACGGAAATCGCGCAAGCGGCAATTGCATTCACACAGCAGCGCCTCCTTGAGTCCTCAGAGAAAACACGCCGACCAGCTGAGAGGTTCCAGGTCGGAGATAAGGTCTGGCTCTCGCTCCGGAACCTAAAGACGAATAGGCCAAGCAAGAAGCTAGACTGGAAACATGCCAAATACACGGTGGTGGCGGTCCCGAGCCCCCTCAACGTCACCCTGGATGTACCGGGCGGAATACACCCAACCTTCCACGTAGACCTCGTGGAACGGGCAGCGGACGACCCGCTACCATCGCAGACACTTGCCGACCCAAGGCCAGGACCGACCTGGGTTCCGACCGAGGATCTAGAGGGCGGACACGAGGAATACGAGGTAGAGAGCATCCTGGCGGCACGGAATGCCAGAGGGCGCGGGGCCAAGAGGCAAGTACTCGTTAAGTGGAAGGGCCACCTTCAACCCACTTGGGAGCCGCTGGGGGAACTGCAACATACGTGGGCACTGGATGAGTTCGAGGCACGATGGGGGGACGCAAGCACACACGACGGGCCTAGACCGGGGCGCCGCCGAGGGGGGGAACTTCCCCCAACTCAATTGAAAAACTAACCGGGGGGGGGGACATTAGACGCCACCGTCGCTCCCAGGACCCATCTCCTCTCCGCTGTCGAGCTCCTCGGCCGCAACCCCGCGGCCAGACAAGGGGGAGGCGGAACGGCGGGGGCGGGGGAGCGCGCGGCGGTCGCGGCGGGAGGGCGACATGAAGCGCGAGAGCTGCTCCCAGCGAGAGTCGTCGAGGCGGGCGCGGGCCTCCTCGCGGCGGTCACGAGCCTCGGAGTCAGCTCGCAGGGACAGGACCGCGTGGCCGAGGCCCTGCAGAGCGCCGGACACCTGGCGGGGATTGAGGACGCCACGACCACGAGTGGGCGTCAGGGCGAGGGGGACGGGGGCAATGTCGCCGGCGGGGACCAGGCCGCGGGCGTCCAAGGGCGTGCGGGGGGCCGAGGGGGGAGCGGGGAGGGCCGGGGGAGCGTATGCGCGGCGGGCGGGGGTGGAGGAGGCCTGGGCCGCATCGTACGCCTCGTGCCAAGCACGCCCAAGCTCACGGAACCCTCTGGTCAAAACGGCCTTACGGCCCGCGGACACACCGGGGACACGATCGACCGCGGGGGTCTGAATGTGGGCGCCGGAATCAGCGCAGGAGAGCAGGTCGCGCCGGGCGCGTCGGAGGAGGGGGTTCGTGGCGTACAGCTCCTCATCCTATGAGCAGCTACCATGCTTGCGCCGACATCGCAGACAGCCCTCGCCACGCCCACGCTCGCAGCTGTACGATCCGTGGTCGATGAGGCCGCGGATGCAGCCTGTGCAGACGGTCGTCACTTGGCGGGGGGGACGCGACCCCTCGTCGGAGGAGTCGCCCTCAACGAGGAAGGAGCCGAGGGCACGAAGAGCCTTCTTGGCCCGGGGAGTGTTGTTCTAGCAGCTGGATTAGCGGGGTGTTCTCGCAGGCTGCTCGCGGAGCCTACGTACGCGGGCACCCTGACGGAATGGATCGTCGTCGCCAGGAGGATCAGGAGGGGGCGGGGCGGCAGCGGCAGACACTGAGCAAGGTTAGCACCAGGCTATCATGAGGGCGACGCGGGGCAGGAACTCACTGGGGGCGAGCTCGTGTTTGAGAGCAACGCGGGCAGGGAGGGAGCGATCGAAACGCGAGGAGAGGGCGGGCAGGCAGCGAAACGAGGGGCGTGGCAGCGAGATGGGGGGTGAGGCTTGCGAGAAGAAAGAAGGCGAGGAGGGCCGCCGCGATGGGAATGAGAAGAGTGGGTTGAGGAAAGAAACAGGCAGCTGGAGGTCAGGTTGGCGGGGTTATTGTTGTTGCTTGGTGGGGGAGGCCCGTGCGCGGGACGCGGAAAATCAATTTTCCCGAAGGACCGGGGGAAGGAGGTATGTTAGGGGCTCGGGCTGCGCCCGAGCCTAGAGTCACAAGCCAGCGGAACGCGCCCAGACCGCACGCGTAGCAGCCGCGCGCTGCACGCGTGCAGGGGACTAGGCGCACGTGACTCGGGGCGTATAAGGGGATGGAAGCTAGCTAGGCAAAGGAGAACCTCTTTCTCCTTAAGAATATTAATACTACAATTGACGCCTAGCTGCAGTCGCACCTAGGGCCAGTCCATTACATCAGCCGACGCCCAGACTTCAATATAGGCAAGACAAAGGCCTATAAGTAACTCTTATACTATACGCCTAAAGGCCACTTATAGTAAAAGTACCTTAGAACTATATAAAAATATATACTATAAGTATATAAGAAACTTATAAATACCTAAGTATATAAAATAAGCTAAATTACTAAGAACTTAATCCCAGGGTAATCCTTATTGCCTATATAAATACATATAGTAGAATAGGGCAATCCACTTCTGCAGTAGATCCTAGAACACAATCAATAGGATCCCGCTTTTAAGGAAATAAATAAACAGCACGTACTAGAGCAGCTATACGAACAGCTCATACGCGAGATCCACAAACATCCGCTCTACAGACACTAAGGAATCAATAAAACCCTTAAACGCGTCCAAACGACATATACATTTCCTAGAGTCAAGGCAATAGTGAGACAGGTTCTTAAGCAATGCCTCCTTTGCGAACAAACTAAGGCTTAACGCCATAAACCATATGGACATCTGCAACCCCTACTAGTTGCAGCGCGACCATGGGACTCAATCATAATAGATTTCATTACTAAACTACCCCTTTCGTTAGACCCTACCACCAGCATAGCCTATAATAGCATTCTAGTTATTATTAATAGACTCACTAAATTTTCCTATTTTATCCTATATTAAGAAGCAACCGATATAAAAGAATTTTCCTACCTCTTCTTACGATATATTATTAGCATATATGGCTTACTGTCTGAAATCATCTTAGATAGAGGACCACCGTTTTTCTCGAACTTTTAGTAATGCCTTATGGCAAGGATCAGATTAAATCACAAGCTCACTACCGCATAGAGACCTCAAATTAATAGACAAACTAAGCGAATAAACCAGGTCGTTAAAACCTACTTTCGCTATTATATTAACTATATATAAGACAATTGGGTTAAGAAGCTGCCTATCGCTCAGCTAGCGCACAATACAGCCCTCAATAAAACAATAAAGACCACACCCAGCTATACAAACTTTAGATTTACCCCTGATGCCTATAGAGAATTACGAAACGGACCTATTATACCTATAGCCATACTCACATTAGACCAGCTTAAAGATCTATATAACGCTCTACGCACCAAACTTTCATTTATATGCAACTAATACGTATAATACTATAACCAAAAGAGGTTAAAAGGACTAACCTTTTCGGAAGGAGATATAGTACTCCTCATAATAAAAAACATTATAATAAAACGACTAAATAAAAAACTTAATTTTAAGTTTATTAGATCCTATAAAATCCTTAAAAAAATCTCAGAAAATAACTATAAACTGGACCTACCTCTAAAAGTTAGGATCCATCTAATCTTTTATATTTCCTTATTTAAACCAGCATATAGGACTACTATAGTCAGTATAGAAGGACAACCTAATATAGAGGTTAAATCCCCTAAAGAATATAAAGTTAAACGAATTATTAATATAAAACGCAAAAATAGTAAGATAGAATACCTTATTAAATAGAAAGGCTATAAAAATAATGAAAATATATAGGAACTACTAGAATACCTTACTTATATATAATGCCTACTAAAGAACTTCTACTGGCATTAGCAGTAGAAAAGTCGAACCCTTCTAAGGCGCTCCAGTCAATAATACTAACCGCACCTAGCTCTTGCGCCGCCCCTACAGCCTGCTGCTCAGCAAGGAGAGCCTCCTCCTAAGTACAAATACCATCTTCCTCATCTAACTCCACTATACCATAAGTAAACAGCTTACTGCCCCAAGACTTTAACAGTTCATACTGCTTATACAGACAATTTAATTTAGAAAGAGCCTCTTATAGCTCTAACTTGGCCTTCTTAATATTAGACTTAACCTTTTTGCATTAAACTATATTTTAGGAAACTATAAGGTTAGGCCGAAGAAGATAAAGAAGATAGAGGAGAGAAAACCCATGAAAACTTACGACGCTACTGCTATCGCAGGAACGCCCGCGCTTAATGCACGCCCTATAATAAGATGATCTCTCTGCCATCCGATACACCTGCTTATTTTTATAATAGTAGGAATAAGGCATGACATTAATGCCCTTAGAGTCAATATGCGCAAGGAGATTAGAACGCTTAGATTGAGATTTAGACATACGACCTAACATGACGATCAGTAAGGACGATGGAAAATAAATGCAGGAACAAGTTGACCAACCGCAAAGGAATTAGGCACGACCAGCTTTGAGGCCTTAAGGATAAGACCTGTGGAGAGGAGACATTGTGTCACGGCCCATGATAACAACTAATAAGTCATATAGCTCCCCCACTTTAAACAGCCTAATTAGAAACACCCCACTTTAGTTCACCCAGGTTCACCCAGTGAACTATAGTAAACCTTAAAGGGGTTTACAATAGATCACCAAGTGAACTAATATGAACTACTGTATATATAAGACCTTTACTTCTAGATAGGAGGAAGCCTCTGCGCTACCTCAGCTTTTAATAACACTGCTTTACCTTAATTACCTCCGCCCTCTACCTCCTATGATTAATATATTAAGCGACGTAATATTCTTATTACTTAGAACAACCGTAACGCCCTATTCTATCTGCCAATATAAACCAGGCCCTCCTGATTTATCCCTTGGGAATTGATCCGGACCGTTACACCTACCTTACACCCTATGAGGCCAGACGAGCCCACGAGCTCTAACTGAGAGTCAAGCCTAAAGACGTCTATCCAGCTACGTCCGAAGAAGACGATCAAAGCAGCAACAAGATCCTGCCTAATGAATAGGACGAGCAAGACGAAGACAACCCCCCGGAATACGTGAACTACCTATTGTAACTACGCCAATAAGATGTTGAGGCCATAGAGTTCTATATCACTGGAATCACACAAGAAGAAGCATATAGAGCATAAAGGAACCTTACATATGAAGATAATACGGCTGAACTTAAGCCCATATACTACCAATATAAGCAACTATTATAGATTTCCTACTATAAGAACGACTGCACTATATACCTAAACGATAAAGTACTTAATAACTGCTACCTAATATAATAGAACTCACCTATTATAATATACTACTAAGCCCATAAGCTTATAGATCGATATACTATAAAAGACAAACGCTATAAATACCAATATATACTATAGAAACAAATAAACCTATACCCTTAAGAATATATAAGCAGTAATAGTAATAGTATTTATACGCTAACCTACCTAATAAAACTAGGTCTATAGTGCCTCTATATTCCCTCCATGGGGAAAAAACCTAAGGCCTAGGTGGAAAAACCCCATGCTGCTTGCGACTCGCCCGCGCCTCGCGCTCTTGTCTCCTGCCGTACTATTAGTTGCTTGCTGCCCGCAAGCCTGGTCCAGGGTAGGCAGAAAAGGTTAGTAGTAGGGGTTCCTGGTCGCGAGGCGCTCGCGCCTCGCGGGGAGCCCCGGCCCTTAGGCCACCCTAAACACACAACAGTAAAAACAGCCTCTCTTTCCCTTCCAATTCTTCTTCCTTCAACCTCACTTTTTTTTCTTCGCTCCCACTAGCCGCAGCCGCCGTCGTGACGCCCTCGCCGCCGCTGCTGCAGCCGTATGCCACCCTCGCTCCCGCGCCTCGCCTTCGCGCCGCCCCCGCTGACCTCCCCTAGACGCCTGTCCCTTCTCCCGCTCGCTCCGACTCCTGGCTCCCTGTGAGTCGCTGGCAGCGTAGATCCTCTGCCCGTCTAAACTGCGCCGGTCTAATATTCTCTAAATACCAGCGGAGGATATCGGCGGCGCGCTAGCGCCTCGAGAGCGCGTAGTGGTAGTCGCGCTAGAGTGCTGATGTTCCTGAGGGCTGGGCTCTCCTCTCTCGCTCTCGTGTACTTTGCGCACTTAGCGATAATGTGGAAGGGGGTCTTTCTGCCCTGGCCACAGCTGTATAGCGGCGTAGGCGCGTTCAGGGGCTCGCCGGGCAAAGAGGAAGGCTCGCAGCCCTATTTTTTCCGTGCGTATCTGGAGGAGGATAGAGCTCTCGTGCTTCCTGAGTGACTGGTGCCTCCCATAGCGGCCCCTATTGAACTTCTCCCAGTCTGTTTGCGGGAGGTCTGTGTGCTGGCGCGCTGCCCGCGCTTTATCGCAGTCTCGCTCCCACTGCATCTGCCAGTGCTTTTTAAGGCGGTTACCTGGCGCTTCTCCCGCGCCTCGCCATTTCTCAGCCCACTCCATCAACTCCTGCTGCGGCCTTCTCCATGGGCCCTTCTTTCTGGGGAGTGCCCTGGCTACCTTAGCGTGGGCGCGGCGAATGAGTAGCGCTTGCCCTGTTGTTTGCATCCTCGAGATCATCCTGTCCGTAAGGTAGTTGAAGTAGAGGTTCAGTGGCGGGCAGTTCAGTTCTAGTTCGAGGCTCCGAGTTGGGTGGCTTTGTACGCCCCGGCCACAGTTCGCAGGCACTGCGCCTGCACGCCAGCTAGTCCCCGGGCCGCCCCTCGAGGGCTCCCTCCTGGGGGCGTGGGTTTGTGGTATGCCGGCGCGCTGTACGAGAAGGTGCTTCTGATGGCCTGCGTATATATAAGCCTCGCTTCCTTTAGCCCAATGCCCCAAGTTGACGCAGCAAGGGCGCGCAGCGCGCCCGCCTTCCGTTCGGCCTTTGCGCGGATGTGCTTAAGGTGTTCTGTCCACCGAAGTCGCCTTTCGACAATCAGCCCTAGGAACCTAGTGTAGGAGCGTAGTGCAATCACTGCGCCCCCGATGCGCACTGTTATTGGGTCGACTGCTCGTCCTCCTTTAAAGTGGACGAGCTTGCACTTTACCGGTTCGAATATGGCGCCATACTCCTTTGCCCACTCCTCGCAGATGGGCCAGGCCTCTTCGAGTCGCTTGCGCGTCGTTGCCGTGTCCTTCCCGATAGCTAGGAGGTTTGTGTCATCTGCGAAGCCTACTACCGCCAGTCCCTCAAGTCCGTTGAGCCTATCGTATAGCTCGCTTGCAAAGAGTAGGAAGAGGAGGGGGAAAGCGGTGACCCTTGTGGAACGCCTGCTCGGATCTATATAGGCGCTGCCGCGGCGCCATCGAAGTGCAAGGTCGAGGTCCTCTGGCTGAGGTAGCTCTTAACCCAGTTTACTACCCATTCGGGGAGGTTCTTCCAGCGCAGGACCTCTACTAGCTTCCCGTGGTGCACTCTATCAAAGGCCCCCGCAATGTCCAGCTTCAGGAGCGACATAACGCCGCGGCGGGAGCGCGCCTCCCGCGCTACCTCAAGGAGGATATGTATGGCTGTCTCTGTTGAGCGGTTCGGCCGGTTGCCCATCTGGCCTTCTGGAAGGAGGTGGTGCGCCTCGGCCGCGCGTCCCAGGCGCTCTGCCATCGCTGCCTCTATTACTTTCCCTATGCAAGAGAGGAGGGAGATCGGTCTCCAGGCGTTTGGTCGCTAGGATTCAGCCACTGTCTTGCCTGGCTTCCTTATTACAACAACGTGCGCCTTGCGGAAGCACTGTGGGAATGTTGCAAGCGCGAAGCTTGCGTTCGCAATCCTAGAGAGGACTTCTAGGAGCGGCGTGCCACAGGCTTTCAGGAGCCCTGCTGGTATGCCGTCTGGCCCAGGCGCCTTCCAGGGCCTCACCTTCCTAAGGATTTCTCTTATTGTCTCAGGCGTACAGTCTCGGCTGATCGGCACTGGGTCGCCCTCGCTTCGTATGGGCCTCTCCTCGGCCTCTGCCGCTGGGAAGAACCTTTCGGTTAGGACATCCGCCTTCTCCTGGTGTGTCTGCGCTAGCGTGCCATCGGGTCGGAGGAGCGGCGGGAGCGTTCTGCCCACTGAGGAGTCCTCGGCGCGCTTTCGAGCCCACTTCTCTAGCCTCCATACTGTCTCTAGGTCTTTAGAGGCTTCCTCTCCAGGAAGCGCCTCCAGTCGTCCCCCCTCGCTCTAGTGATCGTTGCATGCTGGGCTGCCTGGGCGCGCTGGAGTGTCTCCCACGCGTCGTCCGTCGGTCGTCTCCAGACCTCCCTTCTGGCACGTTCGGCCTCCCTGACTGCTCTCTCCACCTTATCGTTCCACCAGCTTCGCGCGTTGGGGGCGAAGCCCTTGCGCCTTAGCGCCGCTAACCTCTCGATTTCCTGCAGTTCTCTGACCAATCGGGTGGTCTCCTCCTCTAGTTCTTTGACGCATCTTATGTCCTGGCCGATAGCTTGGAACCTGGCTGTTGCCTCCAGTAATGCTCTGTCGTCGTCGAGCCTCGACCAGTCCGGGCGCTGCGGCCCCGGGTCGGCTGCGCGTCGCTGGCCTACCTCCTCTATCTCCGCTGTCTGGGGGATGTGATCTGATCCCTCAAAGGGGGGCTGGCCCGTGTATCTAGCTCTGAGTTCATAGTGTGCCCAGATGAGGTCTATAGTGCTAGTTCTGCGGCCTCTTGCTGACCATGTGGGTTCTCCTCTGGGCGTGGCGAGGGCGAGTCGCAGTCGTGTCGTCAGATCGATAAGGGCGGCGCTTTGCGGTGAGGTGCGGTTATGGATATCCCAGGTTGGGTGGTGTAGGTTAAAGTCCCCCAGTAGGACGGGCCGTAGCCCTATTCTGGCCGCATGCGCTGCGGCCTCGCGGAGCGGGCCGAGGTCTCCCGCGGCGTTCTCAGCTGGCTGGCAGTAGATGCTATAGACTGCGATCCCTAGGCTTCGGAGGGTTGCCCCACACCAGTTCCTTCCGCCAATCTCCTGTAGCTCCCCCGCGAGCTCTTTGCGTATGTAGAGCGCCGCGCTGCCGCTATGGTAATAGAGTGCGTACGCTCCTGTCGCTGGGTTGGGTGGCCTGCCTGTGTTGTTTGCTCTAACTTCCTGAAGGGCCACTATATCATACTCATCGGGGCGGGTCAGGGCGAGGTGGTTCAGGCTTGTGTTCTTCCGTATGTTCCAGCTGAGGATGCCTAGCATTCTTCGGGGGGGTTGCTGGGCGCTAGGGGGGGCGGTGCTTTGAGGGGAAGAACTGGCGGGTGTGGCCGTGGCGGTTCGGCCGCTCTGTGGGGTGCCTCGCTGGTATCTCGGGAGGGAAAGTGTGCCCGGATGAGGCTTTGTCTGTCGGGATGTGTCCGCTGGGGGGGGGGGCCGTCCTGGCCGGAGGTCGCCCTCTTCGCCGGGCCCGGGTCAGCAACTCCGTGGTGCCTTGTGATAGGGTCGGCTGGGGGCGGGGGTGCTGGAGTTCGTTATGGGTGCGATAGTTGTGGGGGATGCAGGCGCCGCGCTGGCGAAGGTCCTTGGTCGGTGGTAGTAGGCCTCTCTGGCCCGATCCCAATGTCCTCGTGCCACTTGGCACTCCCTGGCCCAGGCTGGGTGGCTCTCGCCACAGAGGAGGCACTTTGGGTCCCTATCGCAGGTTTCTCGCTCTTGAGTGTGCGCTTCGCAGCCGCAGCGGCCCCATCTCGCCTCCCTGGCGCAGAACTTGGCGATGTGTCCGAACTGGTGGCAGCGGAAGCATTGCCTCGGCCTGAGGGCTTCCTCGTAGGGTTCGCAGTTGTAAATGCCAGCGTTTAGGATAAGTCCATCTCGGCAGAGTGCATTTGCCTCGTCCCTAGTAGGGACGCGTATAATAAGCGTCGCGAGCCTCGCGCCCTCGGGTCGCTTGCCCATCGTTGTAATATGGGTGAGTCGGACCCTGATTCTGGGCCTCTACCTCGCTGCAAGTAGTCTTCTCGCCTAGTTTTGGGATATTGCTGTATGGGATGCCTTTCGCGACCACGCTGAAGGCGCGGCGAGCGAGTGTCGCCTGCTCGCCGAAAGCTTTTCTCAGCCAGGCTTCGTCTGTTTGCTCGACTGGGGCTCGGAAGGTGATCGTGATGTCGCCGCTTCGCAGTCGCCTCGCGGCCACGGCCTCGGCCGAGGGGAGCGCGGTATTGACGGCCGCGACGGTGTCTTGGGCGTTCCGGTTCTTTATGTCATCCGGGAGGGTATTTCCTCTAACTGTGATCTCTCGTTCTACGCGTTTCGGGACCATCTTCGCCGGGGGTTCGGGGGGTTATCGATTCGCCTGCGCTGCGACTGCGGCCCAGGAGCGCATCGTGGTGGTCAGGGGGTTATTCTCTTCGCGGAGAGCGTCCTTGACTGCCTTCTTGACTGTCTCTGTAAGGTCTGTTCCTGTGTCGGCCTGTGTCTGGTCGCGCTCAGCGCGGGCGGCGCGCTGACGCGTCTCCGCCGTTAGGGCGGCTACTGCTCGCCATATCTCCCTGAGGGTATCGCCCTGGACCAGGCTCGCTATCTTCTCGTATACGGTTCGTTCGAGGGGGTCATCTGGGACCTCGGGAGGTCAGGGGGCGTTATTTTGAGGGTTTCTTGCGTCGGTTCGTGCGCTGTTCGCTGGCTCGACGCGAGCGCGGAGAGCCCGGCGCGAGGTGGTGACGGCTCTGTGCGAGTCCCGCCCTTCCACCGTCAACCACCATCGGCTCAGCATTGCCGCTCACGCTGCGCCTGCGATGCGGCATCGCGCCGTAGGCAAGTCGCTTGCGCTGAGAGCGCTCCAAGTATTAGAACTGATTTTAGGTGTGTTGCGGTCGAGATCCCAGCTGTAGGCAGGATCGGAGAAATTCTCATAGATCATTCATTTAAAAATGCAAAAATGAAAGACATACAATATATAAGCAGTAATAGATCTATTATACACTACTAGAATAAAGAATACTAAATGCACCTGCAATAGAAGGTTTACAGCTGGCACTATAAGGCTACGAGGAAATAATGCAGATACTCAAAGTCATAGGCAAAAAACGACCAGCGCCGCCTATAGAAGAGCCATAGGACCGGCGAGAGCTAGGAGGAATTGCAGAACCTCCCAGAAGAGCTCTAGGTGCTATGCAGAGCCCAGGTGTATAATAATAATAAAGAATGCTACTATAAGTATGGATTAAGGGCATATGGTTTACCGCTTTAGTAGATAGCGGAGCTAAAATGAACGGGATTAACCCTCGCATTATTAATCGATTCCAGCTACCATGGAAGGAAAAGGACGAACCCTATAATATTTACAACGTGGAAGGGAAACCATTTTATTACAACAATAGAACTATTACCCAAGAGGTTGATCACCTTAAGGTATTTATCAAAAGAAGGAACTAAGGTATGAACTTTAATATTATACTACTCTAAGGATATGACCTACTCCTAGGTTACTTATAGCTTTATTATTATAACCCCCTTATTAGCTAGCATACTGGCTAAATGCAAACTTTTTAAAGTGATACAGCCAGCGATATTAATAACAATTCCACAATAGATCCAGACGATATGGATAACATGAGATCTCAACTTCCTATCGATGAGAGCGAAGGAAGCCGGACGAGCCAATATAATAACACTCGCCAACCTACGGATGCAATAACGCCTCCAAAAGGAACCAGACACTAACACAAGAAGGGCCAAGCATAATAAACGCGACAACAGCTCGCATCTCTCAGACAGCAACTCACACGACTCAATAAGGACCTTAAGCAATAGATAGAACCCTCAGCTAATAGATTATAGAATATCCTAATGTAATACTGAATCTATAAGAAACTATTTGCTGAAAAACTGGAAATAAGTCTATTAGTACACTTAGAATAGGACTATAAAATATGGCTTAAGGATAGAACCTTAACTAAGTTCCACAAGATTTATAACCTTAATGAAGCATAACTGCATAAGCTTAAGACCTACCTTATCAATATATTAAGGAAAGGATATATTAGGACATTAAAATCCTCTATAGGCTATCCAGTTATATTTATTCCCAAAAAGAATGGAAAGCTCCGACTTATTGTGGACTACCGTACGCTCAATAACGCGACCATTAAGGATCGCACGCCTCTGCCTTTGATCAGTGAACTAAAGGACCGACTCCATAGGATAAAGTACTTCACCGCACTCGATCTAAAAGGAGCCTATAATGTGGCAGGGATTTTCGTGGGTTGGAGGATTTGAGCCACTGTGGCTAGAGGTGTGGCTAGTGGAGGATTTTAATTGGTTGCTGAGATTAGGCGATGGTCTGAGCTTTGGAACTGTGGTTACAGGAAGCATAAAGAGGGATCGTTTTCCCATCGAACAGCGGAAAAAGGCATACACTTGTCCCCTGGTTTTTATTGATCTTTTACTGGCTTTTATTTTTATTATTCTTAATTCTTATTAGTAGATTAACTGGTCCTTCTTTATTTCTATTAGTTTAGACCTTAGGTGCTTTATCCTTCCGTTTACATTCTTCCGACTTTCCTATCTCCTGCGACCTACCCTACAGTTAATTGCCGGCCCTTGCGTAATTATATGGTTATGTTATATTCCCCCATTAAATTTGGAGATCACGCTAGGGAAATAAGCTGTTCTTCGGGTCAACTATCTGATTATAAGGATAGTAATACTTCTAAGCTGTCACTAGAGCCCAACTGTTAGGAATCAAGAGAACCAGTAAGCAAGAGACCGGAATCCTTAATAAAAACGCGAACAGAGCCAAAGCCCCTAAGAATTCCAACCTTGCCCAGTTATCCCTAAAAAGGACCCAGTGCCATTTGGGATATCCTACGGATTTCTCAGCTAGCAGAAATAAGTTTATTTAGCTAATAGCACTAAAAGAAGATAGAAAGGTTTAGTAGTTACGTTTTACTTTTTAACTAATATTAATAAATTCCATAATAGACATAAGTCTAAACACTAAGCGCATAAGGAGACCTTAGAAACACTTAAACTAAGGGTCTAAGCTATCAGTTAATGCCCTAAAGGCATCCCTAATAGTTAATTAGATAGTCTTATTTATTTGGAACTATCTAGATCCCATAATGCTTAAAGAACCGGCCGGCAAATAGCTCCCGAACTCTAGGTTAAGCCCGGATGATGTCCACCTTCAGGGAGACGAACGCCTTAATGATATTACAGAGGAGGCAATTAGGACAAGCTTGCAGATAGTTTCCACTAGGCTTGCCTACATACTAAAGGTAGCTGGTTAAGGACAAGAGAGAAGCAATATGAAAAAGGGAAACGCAGATAACCGATTAATGCCATATTAGCGACCAACCGTCTTAACACTTAGCCCGCAAAGCCACTCCAGCTTACTCCCAGCCGATTAACTGCTTATTGACACCTCCAGCGCGAACGATTATCATTCCCTGTCACCTCTGGAGGAATAGGACTCGAGCCCATTGCTCGGGAGCTTCCCTTCCCTTAGGCCAATTAGGCCTAAGGACTCTGCGCAACCCGCAGAGGATTTCATTCACTTCCTTGAGCCCTCTCAGCCTAAGGACTCAACGCTCCTCTTTGAGTGTTTTTCCCTGCCCCTTACGCCAATAGAGGCTAAGGACTCGAGCTTGCTCGAGAAAACAATGACCCTATTGCAACTTTAACCCTAAGGCCCGAGCCAGCCGCCTGGAAGCAACTTGCGACACTATAACAACATCCCAAGGCGTCAGACGAACCCTTAGGACCCCAGCCCGGGGAGGAACCATCTGATCGATCCCTCTCGAGTCCTGAAACCTATTAGCACTAAGAAAGCCCATATCAGTAGATCAAGCCCAGTCACTAAGATATTATCTACTACTGGGTTAACCCTAATTACCTCTAAAGCAGTAATGCCAGTCCCCCAAATCAAGCTCGATGACGCCATTATTACCTAGTTAGCTATAGTAATCCGCGAGGCCTCTAGGACCAGAATCCCTTATTGACCAAATATTTCCTTAATTAAGTTTAATAGGCTAAAGATCACGGAATACCTTAGTCGCTTTAAGCTTACCGCCTAAAACTAAGGCTTCAGTAAGGACAAATAGACCGAGTACTTCCGCTACTATTATATAGAGCTGTATGTTAAAGATTGTGTTAAATATGTAATAGACGGTAAGCAGTGGGATAATATGAGAACCAGTCTCCTCGCCGCGTTTAAAAGCAGCGACCCCAAGCAGCTGCAGACACTATCTGATCAGTTAGGCATGATGAACATGACTGGGCCCCAGACCGACGACCTCGAAGCCCTCCAGGTCTAGTTGGCCAAACATCGTTATCTTATCACCCAAGTCTACGCAAGCAGTGTTAAGAATAAGGATACTGGCCACGCTCTATATAGAGTAATGCCCAACTAATTGATTAAAACCCTCTATTTCCAGCATAAGATGGCCCCAGTGGATATAAAGGACCTGGAGTACGACAAGCTTTACGGCTATATCCAGGACTTCATTGAGATCGAGCTAGGCGTTGCCCGCCGAGGCTCTCCCTTCGAGTTACAACCCAAGGATCCCGCCCCTCACCTAACAGCTGCCCTAAGCTGCACCCACGGAGCCAAGCATCAGGACGCCATATCCGGGCCGCCTCTGACTCTATACCCTTATCCTATTGCTCTAGCAGTTCCTATACCGGCTAAACCATCTGATTGCATATTAAATACTATTAATAACCTAACTGTTAAGATAGAGGACCTTAAAATCCATTTTAATGCAGTACTAGAACGCAAGAACTAATAAGAGAAGATAATTGCGCGTAAGGAGAAATATAAGCTCTATTCTTAAGGCCTCCAAGATATAAAGAACTCTTACCTTACTATAGATCCATTTGATCTATTGGATGAGGAGCTGTCCGTGGACGTACATGCCGTTCAGTCTAGGACCTTATACTAGCCGAATACTAAGAAACTCTGCTGGTACTGCCAGACGATTAGCCACTTCCCAGACCGCTATGAACTCTATAAGAATGATAGCCGCAAGGGCTACATTGACTATAACTCTAATACGGCTGCCTACTACATTAGAGACACAAAGGGATTACTAATTCCCCTGCGACTAATTATATACTATATATTCCAGACGATTTAGTCCTATATTTAAAGACTCTTAGTCTACTGGCTAAAGCTGCTCCTAGGCCTAAAATACTAAGCTTAAGTTAAAGATATTAAAAGCTCGGTTAGGCCGGAGTACATCTAGGACCCTACGACCTCAGAATAAGATCGCCTCAATCAGTTCGTTCACCTAGCCCCTAAAGATGCTAATAACCATATGATCAGAACCTCTAGTATATCCTTAGAACCAATAGGGCCGCTAATAAAGCCGCACTCTGCCGAACTGATAGGCCTATTGCTAAGGGCAAACCCTGTATTCATCCATAAGACTACTGACTCAGAGGGTAATAAAGACGAGATCCAGGCGTTCCCGATCGAAATGATGCCCCCGCTTAATACCGAACTATAACGCCCTCGCATTACGAATAAGCATAAAGTAGCTGATCGCATAGAAGTTGAACGATCAAGTAGACTTAGCAACCTCTACTCTGACGATTCTGCCAAGGGGAAAGCCAACTGCCGCATCCTCGAAGAGATCTGCGGCAAGAAGATCTTAGTGTATATGCAAGATGCGCTCCTTCTAGCCCTAGAAATTATATAGATTGTGGCCAAGGATTTTAATATTGTGGCGATGGGTATTAGGGACACTAAGTATATCGAAAGGGAGAAGCTAATGATCGAACTAGAGCCCCATAAGCGCCAGCGAATAGCCATTGTCCGGTTTTCTAAAATCGAAGAAGTTCCAGATATTAAGGCCTATTACAATTCTATGGCCAAGGAATATAGCGTGAACAGCATTATATTTCACGATGAACGTGACGCTATAGACCGACCGAATCACCATGCCCTCCGATTTGGCCAGTACTTCTATATTACTAAGACTGGTCATACTAATATTATCGACTTTAGGAGTCAGCCCAGGCCAAGCCGACTATGGGAACCATCTGATTAGACGCTTATTTATATTCATCCTATATCCCTTATCTAAGAATCTCAAGTTCCATCATACACGCAAGACACCCCGAAAGTTGCGGTCCGCCTATAACATTACGACGGAGGCACGATCGAAGCCCTCATCGACTCGGGTTCAGAAGGAAACCTGATTGCAGGAGACCTTGCCGATAGGTGCCGCCTTATAACCTCGCCATATAAGATTTCCACAATATCCTACTCAGGAGGCAAGGTCCGAATAATAGGCGTCTGCGACACTATCTTGTATTTTGGCAACACCTGCACCCCGATCAGGATGTTTATTGCGCTACTAGAAATAATAGCCGTGCTATTTATCCTAGGTATGCCATTTATTTGAGCATCCAAGCTGTCGTTTGATTATTTTACTATGCCTGATTAAATAATAATCAGAATGAACCTTAGTAATATATACCTTGTAACCCCGGGCTTAGGGTTAATCAAATGGGACGTCCCGCGCTTAGAGAAGCGCGAGGACGACTATTAAGATGCAGACTATAAGCCTCCTTCTAAGGAACCTATTAGATGATTTCCCCTTAGAAGGAGATAATAACCTGGGGTTAGTCCAGTACTTATCCCAGGGAGATTTAGAGTCTATTATCTATTTAATTATATAGAAGACTTAAAAATAATAGTATAGTAGTATATTAGTTACTTATATGGAATTTAAGAAGATAAGGAGGGAGATAAAGGCCCTAAAGAAGGGGGGGAAAGGGTTAAAGAAGGAGGGGAAAAGGGAGTTACTAATTAACACTCCAGACGAATAGTCCATTAGTATTAATACGATATTCAAGCGGAAGGGAGTCAAGATCCATCCGATTAATAACCAGCCGTCAGATAGGATAGTGCCAGAGGGCGACCTATACTGGAAAGAAAAGAAGCTGCGCGATATAGCAGCCAGGCTGGACCCGAACTTACCGCATGCTAATATTATTACCCCACGCTTCTTGACCCTAGAGGAAGGATCCAGACTTATTAATAACTAAAGAAACTAATTAATTGATTAGATTAAGGATAAACTGACTGCAGAGGAGCAAGAGATCTACCTCTAGATCCTATAAAACCGAGAAGCCGCGCTCACTTAGGACTTTACTGAGAGTAGGAAGTTGGACCTAATAGTCGCCCTACTATAAGTCCTAAAGGTTATTGCATATTCAGCTTGGCAGTCTGGCTTAATACCTATTCCACTTGGGCTTAAGTAGAAAGTAATTAACCTCCTTAAGGTCTGAATATAAAGAGGGATCCTAGAGGAAGGTTATAAAGCGTATTATAACCCCTTTATGCTTATCGCTAAAAAAGATAATAATATCTATCTAATCAATTTAGCCACTCGCATTAATTAGTATACTATTTATAATAGCTTTATGCCTTTTAGTGCAGATAAATTCTCAGCAGATATAGCAATATATAAGATACTATTACTGCTTAATTTCTTCTCTGGATATAATTAAGTGCCTTTAAACGAGAAAAGCAAGGACTTAACGACATTCTAGACGCCTATTGGACTGCTGCGAATGTACATGCTGCCCTAAGGAGCCACTAATTCGGTAGCCCAATTCTTAAGGATTATCATGAGGATCCTATTCGACCTCCTCCCAGATGTCTGCCGAGCTTTCCTGGACGACATTATGGTTAAGGGACCTAAGATGACCTACAATGACGAACTAGCCCGCCCAGGAGTCCGCAGATACGTCCTGGAGCATCTGATCAGCCTGGATAAGACGCTGCTCAATATTGAACTCTCAGGATGCACGATCTTAGTCCTAAAGTCTCAGTTTTACCGGCGATCTGCTATTATTATGGGCTACCTCTGCAGTACGAATGGCAGAGCTCCCGAGGAGGCCAAAGTCATTAAGATCCTTAAGTGGGAAAAGTGCGGCTCTAACTCTAATGTTCGGTCCTTCCTTAGAATAATGGGCTACTATAGGTATTAGATAGTAAGGTTCGCCCTTATTATAAGACCGCTTACTAAGCTCTTACGGAAGGATGCTGAATTTGAATAGGGAATTGATCAGATGGAAGTGCTGGAAACCCTTAAGAAGAAGGTCATATTGGCCCCAATTTTGATCACCTTGGACTGCACCCTAGGTGCTGGGGAGGTTGTCCTGATGGTTAATGCCAGCCTGTTCGGATGGGGGTATGTCCTTATGCAAGTTATTAATGGGAAAAGATATCCTATTCGATTTAAATCAGGTCTCTGGAACGATGCAGAATAGCAATATGATGCCACCAAGCGAGAGTGCCGAGTAGTCCTCTATGCGATCAGACGGCTACGCGGGATGATATATAGAACGCCTTTTACACTAGAGACTGATTCCTAAGTCTTAGTCTACTAACTTAATAGCAGGGCAAACGACATTCTAGGCGCACTAGTTATCTATTGGCTGAACTATATCCTCCTTTTTAACTTTACAGTCTAATATATTAAGGGCATAAAGAATATAGTGGCTAATAGACTGTCTCGAAAACCTATAGGACTATCTAATTAAGTAGATCATAAGGAGGAAATCGACATTAAAGACTTTATAGACATATAGTTATGCTTAATCAGGTATAATAATGCGCAACTAATGGAGGAGGAATTACCACTTAAGGACCCCAATATCGACTATATTGACCAACTTGAGCTTCTATCCGGCAAGTATGAAGGCAGATGGCAGCGACTTGCAGAATTCCTTTGCACTATATAGCGGCCAGTGGAATCCATGACTGTCGAATACGCTTAGATTAGAAAAGAAGCTGCTTGCCATTTCATTCGAGGAGGGTTTCTCTAGCAGCGAGGCTGGGAGCAAGGAGGAACCTACAGCCTTCCCCGACTGGTTGTGTCCAATAAGAAAATCCGGATCTAATTGATCACATTATGCCATATTGACTTAGGTCATAAGGGACGAGATGTGACCATTGCGGTGCTCTAAAGATGATACTGGTGGCCCAGTATGTGGACAGAAGCCGCCGCAATCCTCAAGGCCTGCGAACCCTGCCAGGCGCATTTAACGGCTAGGTTTAAAGAGCCAGCAGTGCCGATTTGCCCAGTCTAGCTAATATATAAGGTCCACTTGGATGCCTAATACCTCCCTGAAGCCAGAGGATGCGGATACCTCCTGGAAAGCCATTGCGACCTAACTGGCTAGGTTAAAGCGATGGCAGTGCCAGTGCTGAATATAAGCGCTATTAAAATCTTCATCTGGGACATTATTTCTAGATGGGGTATTATCCCTATCTTTATGGTTAATAATGGTTCGGAATTAATAAAAGACTTTATGTTGACCCTTAAAAGCCTAAGTATACAAGTTTGGTTAACTTTAGCCTATAACCTTAAGGCAAACGGCATTATGGAAGTCAGGCACCAATTGATCGCAAAGTTTATTGCAAAGAGAAACCCGTCCCGCATTCGAAACTGGCCAAGGGACCTTAGTCACATCCTTCTTGCCGACCGAGCAACGCCCCGAGCTTCCCACAGACACTCCCCCTTCTACCTAGTTTACAAATAGGAGCCTATCCTACCTATAGAAATTAATATTCCTATATAGAGGACTATTAATTAGAAATAAGTAAAAATATATAATTAGATAGTTAAAGCCTATATAAAGATTATTACTTAACTTAATAAAGACATAGAGGAAGTAAAGGAGAAGG
The DNA here is from genome assembly GCA_911649645.1 of Thelonectria discophora. Lineage (NCBI taxonomy): Eukaryota > Fungi > Ascomycota > Sordariomycetes > Hypocreales > Nectriaceae > Thelonectria > Thelonectria discophora. The sequence continues at coordinate 5,411,019 of CAJVRK010000012.1, forward strand.
TCACTGCCTACTGAAAGCGGCTAGTAGTGCGCATTAATAGTAGTAAACCTAAGCTTCTATGCAGATAAGCCATTCAGGTTGGGGACATGGTCCTTCGATTTAATTCTTAACGTATAGGAGACCTATTGTATGAAGCCAAGCTGAAACCACGATGGCTTGGTCCCTATATCATTATCCGCAAGTCAGGCAATAGCGCCTATTGACTCTAGGAACCAGGAGGTCCTAAACTTTTAACCTCAATCTATAGAGACTACATTAAGAAGTTCTATAAGGATAAGTGCAGGTAATAGGCAATTAACTCTAATAAAGACGACCTACGATTTATAGAGCGCCTCTTCTATAATAGGAGAAATTAAACTTAGGAGCTATTTGATTAAATGGAAGGGATATTAGAAGACTATATTCTAGACGGCTAGAATAAACTTAGTAATGAGGAAGATATGGCTAGGGATCGACCTGCCTAATCCTTCCAGGCCGCACTACTAGCCCCATTCTAAGTGGTCCTCCTACAGATGGACCGGTCTAAAGCTGCGGAGTACTGGGACTTAGTTAGGACCTGACTAATAAGAGGATAAACCTAGAGCTCTGGGGAGATAGGGAGGTTGCTATTAATAGTAAGGGTTTATGGATGTGTTCCTTGCTGTTGATAGGGAGGAAGGAGGAGGAAAACACACACACACACCAAGAAAAAGGGGATACCCCTACTAAGCGGCAAAAAGCATCCTTTTATATCATATTACTACATTTTATTACTATTTTATTCATTTTATATCCTACCCCCTTTCCCTAATCATTTATTTTTCATTATCTTTCTTATTCCCTTTTGCATATAATTATAAGAATATAATCGCTATTAGTCTCAGAAGACTACTTATATAGACTTAAACGCTAAAATATAGCTAGAAAATACTCTAGACTATTTAATTAAAAGCGGCTAAACCCAAGCTCCTTATCCCAGTCCTCTTAAGTCTTCACCTCAGCTGCAAGTTTAGAGTCCCCCTTAATATAGCTATCCAAATCCTCTATCTTTATAACCTAAGGGCAGCTCATATAGTTAAGAACGCTTACTGCATACAATATTGCACACTTAAGACGACTAGAGCCCTTCAAGTGATCAAATAGTTGCCCATTACGAGCAGTTATTGGCTAGTACCCTCATAGGGAAAGCCACTTGCAGTCGCTTTGAGAATGCCAAATGCAATTAGCATACTGGCTGCCCATAAATCCGGGGACCAATTAGCACACATAAAAAGGTATAAGAATATACTTACGGCTAATAGAGAAGTTAAAGGTATATAACTGAATACAGTAGGAACATATGATCGGATTCTAATAACTAATAAATGCTATAATTAAAGCCTTTATGTATTCCAGGCGGCTGGAAATCTCGCGGACTATATACCTATGCTCATGCCTAAGATCAGCTGTAATAAAAACGGGCTGAACTTCGACCTTCGAAGAGTTGATGATTGGAATGGCAGAATCCAAGACCCAATCTCGACCCTAGTGCATCTGGATCTATTAGTAGAGCGACTTCTTTATAGCTCTCCCACTATCCGGTTGATTATCCCTATAAAGTGCAAGCTTAATATAAAGTGGAAGACCTAGTCAATCTAGTGCTATTTAGGAGTAAATCTAGATAGTAAACTTATTATTAAACTAGGAACTATTTGATTAATAGGAGCTTAAAATATAAGGGAGAGAATATATATTCTGGAACTAGTGGGAGCTAACCTTGGCGACTAATAGACGGACTAGGTCCTATCCCTGCCAGCTGGTTTAAACCTAAGTATAGAACTTAGCACTCTAAAGGCGACTAGCGATTAAGTGGGAGATATCTGGAAGGTTGTCTTAAGTGCGCAGAATCTCTTCTAATAAGCGGAGGGTAAAAGAAGATATAGTGATTAAATAGTTGCGTAAGTCTAATAATAAAAAGAGAAGTTATAGAAGGAAGAAAGGATGCAAATTAGGTGGCTTAAGGGATAAGACTTAAGGGTAAGAAAGCAAATAATTTAACCTTATAACCCTAAGTAGAGGAGGTTATTTACTAAAGACCCATTAGATTAAATAGTTGCTAGCGCTAGGACAGCAAATAATACATATAAATCTATCCAAATAAGGTTTTTTCCTCTGCAGTTTTTAACTCCTACCTTCTCCTTCCTCCTACACCCACCTCTCTTCTTCCTATTCTACTAAAAAAAGAATAGACTTTAATCACACAAGAACCAGCTAATTACCTATAACTAAAGCCTCTAATAACCTCAATATAGCCGACTGATAGACAAAATACCTAAGTTCCGAGCAGCTCGCCTACAAGAAGCGAAAGCGCCCTTAACCCCAGGGCAAAAGCGACGAGTTTCCCAGCGCAGCTCGATTGGCGAGGACAATGCTCCAGCCCTGAATGACGACGATCGATACTTCCCTACCCGCTTATACCCTTACTCAATTAAGCCCATATGGGTTACAGTTATATAAGCTGGAGGGAAAAACTGGCTATACTTAGATAATAAGATAATAATTGCCACGCCCTTATCCGCAGCCGTTTATCGCCAACCTGCCCTCATATACCCTCGCAAGCGATGGGGAGCCCGCCAGCATCGTCCTAGCCTCAGCCTGACCTCTAAAGTCTCAGCTGTCGAATTTTCCATGTCCCGCGGCGAGGCCTTTATAGTAATGGCTGAATCATTATAGTCGGATGGACCCAGCACTGCGCCGACATCTGGGGGTTCGCCCAGCTGCTCATATAAGAGAAGTGGGCTAAATAGTCAGGATTATAAGCCGCACTATTTACAGTTATATACGGATTAAAGGATATTATTACTATTACTCTAGAACTAATTATTATTAATCATATAGAAGACCCTTTTGACTATAAACCATCTAATTAATCGCCTAATAACTTAGGTATTATCCTTATTGCCCTAGGGATTAAGTATATTTATATTAAAAGCTTATATACTTAGGCTTAACTGCCGAAAGGTAAAGATAGCCCTCTTTAATAAGCGCTTTCTAATCGGCCTTATTAACTATAATAACTAGCACTAGACGTCCTATATACTTAATTAAAGCGCTAAATAAGTAATTCTCTTTAATACTTAGATTAAGGGCCTAACTCTGCATTATAGGCTCTTTGCTATAGCCTTCTATAAAGTCCTTTGCAGTATAGCCCTACTATATAACTTTAAGGTTATTAGCCCACTAGTCCACACTTAGCTAAACTCCTAGAGCTATAGGTACCTTTCGGTAGCCTACACACTGCTAACCATCTGATCACTTATTGTGTCACGGCCCGTGACGCATGGCGCACGTACGAAGTCACGTATGCCAGGGAACTCCGCCCCAGTTAAAACTCTCCAATTAACGGTGGATCGTCACTTTCTCCCGGATCGCACGATCCTTGGATCGTCACGATCCATGGATCGCAACGATCCAATGCCACACGCGATCCATGGCACCACCAATGGATATATAAGACCTTCACTTCTAGATAGGAGGAAGCCTCTGCGCTACCTCAGCTTTCAATAATACTGCTTTACCTCAATCACCTCCGCCTCTTACCTCCTATAATTAATACATCAAGCGACGTAACACTCTTATTGCTCAGAACAACTATAACGCCCTATTCTATCTGCCAATATAAACCAGGCCCTCCTGATTTATCCCTTGGGAATTGATCCGGACCGTTATATGTTGAAAGCTCTTGTTCAGATGAATACTGCGTTACTCTAAGCAATATTGAACGCAGTAATGGCTACCCAGCAGTGAAATAACACTCCGCCTAAGGATCGACCTCCTACTAATGCCGAAATGGACGACATCAGCATAATGTCTAACGAAGATTGCGAAAAGCTTTGACAACGTATGCGCGATATGGGCAGTCACCATGAAGGTGAAGTCCGCGTCCTATGCCTTAAGATTATGGCCTTACGCACTGAGATCGACTGTATCTTAAACCTCCAACAGGAATAACAAAATATATAACGCAATCAGTACGATAACCTTAATACCCTCACTACTGCGGCATCTACTGGCCGAGACCCCAGAGAAGTTCTTAAGCCATCCGCGCCCAAGAAATTTAATAGCAATACCCACAAGCTTCAGATGTTTATTATTAGCACTAAGGTTTTCTTTTCCTACTACCTAATGCAATTCCGCAATAAAGCCTCTAAGGTTTATTATACTGTGGGACGACTTACTGGCAATATAGCCGAGTGGATTAAACCTATTATATATAACTATAATGAGCATATAAATACAGAAAGAGCAGCCCGAACTCGCTACATCTATAGAAGCTTTAACTAATTCGAATGTGAACTCCAATAAGCCTTTAGAACTATTAATAAAAAGTCTAAGGCTAAGGATTAGATCAAATGACTTAAGCAGATAGGATCCGCCTTTAACTATAGAACACTCTTCACTTAGCTTACAATTAAACTACCTTGGGATTAGGATGTCCTCATGTCATTCTTCTTCGATAGACTTAAACAATCAGTCCAGGAAGAACTCTATAAGACCAATCGACCCAGCACTCTTATCGACTATATCGCCTAGGCAGTTAAGATTAATAACAGATAATACTCTTAGCAATATAAGATTCGCCCAAATGCTAATAATAGCAATCACAATTAATAACCGCAAAATACCCTAAACTAAGGAGTAAAAATCTAGCAGCTGAGCACTGCATTAGGAACGCACAGCGGACTGATGGAGCTTGGCGCCATGCAAAAGGACTTCTCGCAATACACTTACTGGAACTGCGGAAAGAAAGGACATACTGAACGCAAGTGCTACAATCCAGTTAAGACCAACAGGAAGTTCAAGCCTATCCTAGAGGGAAGGACCCTCAGAGCAGCCTCTATCCGACAGAGCACCCAGCAGCAAGCCGAACCCCAGCAGACTGATCACGCATCGTACCACTGGACGGCATGCTATAATGACAACTGCCTCATCCATAAAGACAGTAAAGACAACAGCTACTACCCCAGAGAGCCAAGGAATAAGACAGTCGCAATAGCACGCAAGGGATATAATAACACCGGAGTAACTCTAGGACGAGTGCTTCTCGGAAATAACGCCCTTTATAAGGATCAGCATGAGGCGCAAACCTGCGACCTGCCTACATAAGACCAGATCCGCGCCCAATACGCCGCATAACATAATACTATCATATACCTCACTTGGAGACCAGTCCCTAAAGGACCCTCCATGCCCATAACCGCTAACAGCAAGACGCTCGCCATGACCAGGACCAGTATCGCAAGCCCATGCGGCAGCGACCTAGTCTACGACGACGAACGCAAACGCTACGTCAAGGCTCACAGCCACTCGACGAACCCACGCCAATACGATAATCCACAGAGGATCAGCGAATAAGACGAAGCACTCATCCAGAGGGTCAGGAAGAGGGAGATTGTGAAAGAATTCAAAGACGAACCACAGCCCTACCTTACACCCTATGAGGCCAGATGAGCCTATGAGCTCCGATTGAGAGTCAAGCCTGAAGACGTCTATTCAGCTACGTCCGAAGAAGACGATCAAAGCAGCAACGAGATCCTGCCTGATGAATGGGACGAGCAAAACGAAGACAATGCCCTAGAATACGTGAACTACCCATCGCAATTACGCTGACAAGATGTTGAGGCTATAGAGTTCTATATCACCGGAATCATATAAGAAGAAGCATATAGAGCATGAAGGAACCCCACGCACGAAGACAATGCAGCTGAACTTAAGCCCACGCACTACTAACACAAGCAACTATTATGGGTTTCCTACTATAAGAACGACTGCACAACGCACCTAAACGATAAGGTACTTAATAACTGCTACCTGACTCGACGGAACTCACCCGCCATGAAACGAATAAACCTGTACCCTTGAGAATGCATAAGCGGTAATAGATCTATTACGCACTACTAGAATGAAGAATGCTAAATACACCTGCGACAGAAAGTTCGCAGCTGGCACTATAAGGCTACGAGGAAATAACGCAGACACTCGAAGTCATAGGCAAAAAACGACCAGTGCCGCCTATAGAAGAGCCACAGGATCGGCAAGAGCTAGGAGGAATTGCAGAACCTCCCAGAAGAGCTCTAGGTGCTACGCAGAGCCCAGGTGTATAGTAACGATAAAGAATACTACTGCAAGTATGAATCAAGAGCATATGGTTTACTGCTTTAGTAGATAGCAGAGCTGAAATAAATGGGATTAACCCTCGCATTATTAATCGATTCTAGCTACTATAGAAGGAAAAGGACGAACCCTATAATATCTATAATGTAGAAGGGAAACCATTCTATTATAACGATAGAGCTATAACCTAAGAGGTTGATTACCTTAAGGTATTTATCGAAGGAAGGAACTAAGGTATGAACTTTAATATTATACCACTTTAAGGATATGACCTACTCCTAGGTTACCTATGGCTTTACTATTATAACCCCCTTATTAGCTGGCATACTAACTAGGTATAAACTTTTTAAAGTGATGCAGCTAGCGATGTTAATAACGATTCCATAATAGATCCGAATAATATAGATAATATAAGATCTCAACTTCCTATCGATGAGAGCGAAGGAAGCCGGACAAGCCAATATGATAATACTTGCCAACCTATAGATGTAATAATGCCTCCAAAAGGAACCAGACACCAACACAAGAAGGGCCAAGCACAATAAACGCGATAATAGCTCGCATCTCTCAGACAGCAACTCACACGACTCAATGAGGACCTTAAGCAATAGACAGAACCCTTAGCCAATAGGTTATAGAACATCCTAGTATAATACTGAATCTACGAGAAACTATTTGCTGAAGAACCGGAAATAGGTCTACTAGCACACTTAGAATAGGACTATAAAATATGGCTTAAGGACGGAACCTCAACTAAGTTCTATAAGATTTATAACCTTAATAAAGCACAGCTGTATGAGCTTAAGACCTACCTTATCGATATATTAAGGAAAGGATATATTAGGACATTAAAATCCTCTGCAGGCTATCCAGTTATATTCGTTTCTAAAAAGAATAGAAAACTCCGACTTATTATGGACTATTATACGCTTAATGACGCGACCATCAAGGATCGCATGCCTCTGCCTTTGATCAGTGAACTGAAGGACCGACTCCACGGGATAAAGTACTTTACCGCACTCAATCTAAAAGGAGCCTACAACCTGATCCGCATTAAGCCTGGACACGAATAGAAGACCGCCTTCAGAACGAAATATAGACTATTTGAATACCTTATTATGCCCTTTGGACTTACTAATGCGCCAGCCACGTTTTAATGCATAATTAACTATATTTTATATGAGCACCTTAATATATTTATAGTATGCTACCTTAATAATATCCTTATCTTCTCTAAAACGGAACAAGAACATATGGAACATATCTATACAGTACTATAAGCTCTATAGAACGCAAACCTACTAGTTAAACCAGAGAAAAGTCATTTCCACGCCTTAAAAGTTGAATTTTTAGAACATATTATCTCATACAATAAGATTCAAATGGACCCAAAGAAGGTTCAGGCAGTCAAGGACTGGCCTATGCCTACGACAGTTAAGGAAGTACAAGCATTCCTCGGATTTGCAAACTACTACCAACAATTTCTCAGAAACTTCAGTAAAACTGCTATACCTCTCTTAGCACTTACACGCAAGGACTAGCGATTCGAATAGCTACCCAACAGTCAGGACGCCTTCAACCAGATCAAGGACCTTATTCTCAGCGAACCCGTACTTAAGATGTTTGACCCTGAACGCCCGATTGAACTTAAAACGGACTCCTTGGACTTTGCTCTTAGAGCCTAAATCGGACAGCGCAATAACGAAGGACTTTTGCATTTTATTGCCTTCTACTCCTATAAGATGCACAGAGCAGAACTTAACTACCCGATCTATAATAAAGAATTCCTCGCGATCGTTAACTCCTTCAAGGAATTTCGACACTACCTTCTAAGAAGCAAACATTAGGTCACCGTCTATATAGACCACAAGAACATCTCGCATTTCGCTATAACGCAAGAACTAAGCGAACGATAACTCTAATACGCCGAATACCTATCCGAATTCGACTACATTATTAAGCACAAGAAAGGCACAGAAAACGGCAGAGCTGATGCTATCAGCCGACGCCTAGACTTCGACACAGGTAAGACGAAGGCCCATAAGCAACTCCTGCACTGCATACCTAAAGGTCACTTATAGCAAAAGTACCTTAGAACTACACGAAAATACATGCCATAAGTACATAAGAAACTTGCGAACACCTAAGTATATAAGATAAGCCGAGTTACTGGGAACCCGATCCCAGTGCGATCCTCATCACCCACGCAAACACATACAGTGGAATAGGGCAATCCACTTCTGCAGCAGATCCTAGAACACAATCAGCAGGATCCCGCTTTCAAGGAAACAGATAAACAGCACGTACTAAAGCAGCTACGCGAACAGCTTATACGCGAGATCCACAAACATCCGCTTTATGGACACTAAGGAATCAATAAAACCCTTGAACGCGTCCAAACGACATATACATTTCCTAGAGTCAAGGCAACAGTGAGACAGGTTCTCAAGCAATGCCTCCTTTGCGAACAAACCAAGGCTTAATGCCACAAACCATACGGACATCTGCAACCCCTACCAGTCGCAGCGCGACCATAGGACTCGATTACAATAGATTTCATTACTAAATTACCCCTTTTATTAGACCTAACTATTAGTACAGCCTATAATAGCATTCTAGTTATTATTAATAGACTCACTAAATTTTCCTACTTTATCCCATACTAAGAAGCAACTAACGCAGAAGAATTTTCCTACTTCTTCTTATAATATATTATTAGTATATATGGCTTACCGTCTGAAATCATCTTAGACAGAGGACCACCGTTTTTCTCGAACTTCTAGTAATGCCTTATAGTAAGGATCGGATTAAATCACAAGCTCACTACCGCATAAAGACCTTAAGTTAATAGACAGACTGAGCGAATAAACCAGATCGTTAAAACCTACCTTCGCTACTATATTAACTACACTTAAGACAATTGGGTTAAGAAGCTGCCTATCGCTCAGCTAGCGCACAATACAGCCCTCAATAAAACGATAAAAACCACACCTAGTTACACAAACTTTAGATTCACCCCTAATGCCTATAGAGAATCACGAAATAGACCTATTGCACCCACAGCCATACTCACATTAGACCAGCTCAAAGATCTATATAATGCCCTACGCACTGAACTTTTATTTATATGCAACCAATACGCATAATACTATAACTAAAAGAGGTTAAAGGGACCAACCTTTTCGGAAGGAGATATAGTGCTCCTTGCAATAAAAAATATTATAATAAAACGACTAAATAAAAAACTCGATTTTAAATTTATTAGACCCTACAAAATCCTCAAAAAAATCTCAGAAAATAACTATAAACTGGACCTACCTCCAAAAGTCAGGATCCATCCAATCTTTTATATTTCCCTACTTAAACCAGCATATAGGACCACTACGGTCAGCATAGAAGGACAACCTAACATAGAGGTTAAATCCCCCAAAGAATATAAAGTCAAACGAATTATTAACATAAAACGCAAAAATAGTAAAATAGAATACCTTATTAAATAGAAAGGCTATAAAAATAACGAAAATACATAAGAACCACTGGAACACCTTACCTATGCGTAATGCCTTCTAAAGAGTTTTCACCAATAGCGCTAGAACCCAACGCTGCGCCAACCTCCGCAAAATCAAAATCGCCAAGGCCCAAGGAAGCCCAGTCGAACCCAGTGGGATTGAGATCCTGGAGCTCACTGGAAATAACCTCCTCGCGCGCCTGAAGATTCTCCAAAACACCGTCCTCCTCATCCAGGCCCCGAATGCCACGACGGAACTCCGCATCCCGCCTCTCTTTCACTTTGGTCCTCGTCTTGCGAATCCTGGACAGCCGACTAGCCGCAATAGCTAGCTATTCCTGCAAACGCAACATCTCTTCCAGTGCCTTTTCCTCATCATCCCCTAGCTTCTTGTCCTGGGACATAAGCTTGCGCACTGAAAAGACCCAGTAAGCCAAAATGACCACAATAGAGGAAGAAAGTAACACCCATATGAAGACGCTACTCGCGTCCTATCGCAAGAACGACCATAATAAATGCACTCACTATAATGCGACGACCCATTAGACATTAGACACTCCTTTCGATGTCGAAAACAATAGGAGCACGGCATGTCGGCTAACTCCTGAGATTACTTAATAGCCTCAGCAAGAAAACGACGTTCCTCTTCCTTTTTCGAAACTTGCTTGGTTACGCGACCTGATATCGTATTAGCATGCTCGCGGAAGGAAAAAAAAAAAATGGATAAAGGATTAAGTTGACTAACCACGGTTAGAGATGCAAGGTCACGGATATGGCCTTGAGGACAAGACCAACGGAGGGGAGACATCGTGTTACGGCCCGTGACGTATGGCGCACGTATAAAGTCACGTGTGCCAGGGAACTCCGCTCCAGTTAAAACTCTCCAATCAACGGTGGATCATCACTTTCTCCCGGATCGCACGATCCTTGGATCGTCACGATCCATGGATCGCAACGATCCAATGCCACACGCGATCCATGGCACCACCAATAGATATATAAGACCTTCACTTCTAGATAGGAGGAAGCCTCTGCGCTACCTCAGCTTTTAATAATACTGCTTTACCTCAATCACCTCCGCCTCTTACCTCCTGTGATTAATACATTAAGCGACGTAACACTCTTATTGCTCAGAATAACCGTAACGCCCTATTCTATCTGCCAATATAAACCAGGCCCTCCTGATTTATCCCTTGGGAATTGATCCGGACCGTTACATATTGGATGCTCTATGGAGACCCTCTCTAAGACTTATCAGCTCAGAAATGCCGCCCCAGAAGGCAGAATGCCGGCTGGCAACCGTCGCAGGGAGCCTCACAATACATTAAAGCCAGAAGCGACTTCCTTCCCTTGCGGGATTGGATGCTGGCACCTCTGCAGGACAACGGCCACCATCTTCTCTCTCATGCGGAACGAGGATTTGATCGCATCCGCCAGCTGCTTCTGCGGATTGTCTTTAAAGAAATCGGCATCTAAAACTTCCAAGTCTTGCGAAAAGGCCAGCCTTATAACCCTATTACCGCATTTGGCCCCTCCCACTATCAATTCGCTGATGCGCCTGCCATTGGGGAGGATGTCAATCTGACTCGCCGAGGGGGATACCAGCTGATTAACTGGACCAGTTTCGTAGTGACCCTAGGTTGGAAGAAGGACTGCATTATTTGCTCGATAGGACCTGAAGATATATACTAAGACCCCGACCTCCCGGAGCCTCCCACGCAAGTCAGGATAGCCAACTTAACTATAGTCCTCCGATCGATAATGCGAAGGTTAGGTCTATCGTCTAATGCAATTAAAGAAGCCTATAGCCGGGAAGATCCTGCACCACTAGAGTATCTAAACTATTTAAGGCCCCGGGCTCCTACCGCCCAGTCCCCTATCGCTATAATAGCATTATTAGCACCCACCACTCTAATTACCACGCGATCAACTGCTTTACTCCCGTCTAAGTCCTTAAAGGCTACTCCATGCCAGCCGGAAAGAGAGTGTTCGCCCATGGACATCGACTTGCCCGCACCTGTCAAGCCGGCTGCCAGACCAAAGACACCGCTAAAGACGCCCCAGAAGAAGCCCGCTAGCCGGTCTGACTAACGGCCTGTTGTCGTTGCCCAACCGCAAATCGATAGATCAGAGGGTAACTGCTGGACTAAAGGGAAGTGTTATAAGGAGCAGAAAAGGTTCTTTAAGTTCGCTTCTCCTAGCCCTAGCGCAGCTAATATAACCCTTCGACCATATAAATACCTCAACCTGCCTATAGCCCCTAACCGACCTATTCATACGCTTAAATAAACGCAGACCTATGCCACTTTTGTGCCTGATGGCTTGGTCTCGATTTCTTAATAGACGGACCTCACACGAGAGCTACAGCATCACCTGGTCCGACCTCCCCCAACTCAGCCGACATGAAGCGAAAGAATAGCTACCCGATCACTTCGGTCAGAAGCTATCGAAAGGAGCGCCCGGTCTAAGTCCTGACCGCGAAGCCTGAAGGAAAGAGACGCCACTCCGCCGCCGCCGCCTATCACCCCATCAAAACCCTCGATACCCGAAGGATCAATAGGTTCCTGCGAGCGGAAGTCACGACCTCAAGCATCTACGCATAGCCTGTCTCCGTCTAAGGAAGCCTGGGTTACAGAAGAAGCATTATCTGGCTCGTTCTGCACCCCTTTAAGACCAAAGAACCTGCGACAAAGTAGCCGCATTAGGGACCAGTCCGTGTCGCCTATGCAGGCTGGCTACGCTAGGTCAGACGATAAGGATGAGTAATTGGAGCCTAGAGCTCCTAGTAAGAAAGGACTTGATTAATTAGTCTGAAGGATTAATTAAGGAATTAGGGAAATTATTAGGTTATTGTAAGGAACTTGGATCTTGAGGGCAAGAAGTCGTTCCTTGCGGGGAGGTTTGTGGCAGGGATTTTCATGGGTTGGAGGATTTGAGCCACTGTGGCTAGAGGTGTGGCTAGTGGAGGATTTTAATTGGTTGCTGAGATTAGGCGATAGTCTGAGCTTTGGAACTGTGGTTGCAGGAAGCATAAAGAGGGATCATTTTCCCATCAAATAGCGGAAAAAGGCATGCACTTGTCCCCTGGTTTTTATTGATCTTTTACTGGCTTTTATTTTTATTATTCTTAATTCTTATTAGTGGATTAACTGGTCCTTTTTTGTTTCTATTGGTTTAGACCTCAGGTGCTTTATCCTTCTGTTTGCATCCTTCCGACTTTCCTGTCTCCTGCGACCTACCCTACAGTTGACCGCCGGCCCTTGCGTGGTTGTGTGGTTGTGTTGTGTTCCCCCATCAAAATAACCTGATCCATATTAAGCCCGGACACGAATGGAAAACCGCCTTTAGAACAAAATATAGACTATTTAAATACCTTATTATGCCCTTTAGACTCACTAATGCGCCAGCCACGTTCTAACGCATAATTAACTATATTTTATATAAGCACCTTAACGTATTTATAGTATACTACCTTAATAATATCCTTATCTTCTCTAAAATGGAATAAGAACATATAGAACACATCTATATAGTACTATAAGCTCTATAGAACGCAAACCTACTAATTAAACTAAAGAAAAGTTATTTCTACGCCTTAAAAGTTAAATTTTTAGGATATATTATCTTATATAATAAGATCTAAATAGACCTAAAGAAGGTTTAGGCAGTCAAGGACTGGCCTATGCCTATAATAGTCAAGAAAGTATAAGCATTCCTTAGATTTATAAACTACTACTAATGATTTCTTAGAAACTTCAGTAAAACCGCTACACCTCTCTCAGCACTTATACGCAAAGACTAATAATTCAAATGGCTACCTAATAGTCAGAAAGCCTTCGACTAGATCAAGGACCTTATCCTCAGCGAACCCGTACTTAAGATGTTTGACCCTAAACGCCCGATCGAACTTAAAACGGACTCCTCGGACTTTGCTCTTGGAGCCTAAATCGGATAATGCAATAATAAAGGACTTTTATATCCTATTGCCTTCTACTCCTATAAAATATATAAAATAAAACTTAACTACCTAATCTATAATAAAGAATTCCTTGCAATTATTAACTCCTTTAAGGAATTTTAATATTACCTTCTAGGAAGTAAACATTAGGTTACCGTCTATATAGACCATAAGAACATCTCGCATTTCGCTATAATGCAAGAACTAAGCGGACGACAACTCTAATACGCTGAATACCTATCCGAATTCGACTATATCATCAAGCACAAGAAAGGCACGGAAAACGGCAGAGCTGATGCTATCAGCCGACGCCCAGACTTCGACATAAGCAAGACAAAGGCCTATAAGTAACTCTTGCACTATATGCCTAAAGGCCACTTATAGTAAAAGTACCTTAGAACCATATAAAAATATATACCATAAGCATATAAGAAACTTATAAACACCTAAGCACATAAGATAAGCCAAGTCACCAGGAACCCAATCCCAGAGCGATCCTTATTACCTATATAAACACACATAGTGGAACAGGGCAATCCACTTCTGCAGCAGATCCTAGAACACAATTAGCAGGATCCCGCTTTTAAGGAAACAGACAAACAGCACATACTAGAGCAGCTATACAGACAGCTCATACGTGAGATCTATAAACATCCGCTTTATGGACACTAAGGAATCAATAAAACCCTCGAATGCGTCCAAACGATATATATATTTCCTAGAGTCAAGGCAACAGTGAGACAGGTTCTTAAGCAATGCCTCCTTTGCGAATAAACCAAGGCTTAATGCTATAAACCATATAGACATCTATAACCCCTACTAGTCGCAGCGCGACCATGGGACTCAATCATAATGGATTTTATCACTAAACTACCCCTTTCGTTAGACCCTACTACTAATATAGCCTATAATAGCATTCTAGTCATTATTAATAGACTTATTAAATTTTCCTATTTTATTCTATACTAAGAAGCAACTAATGCAGAAGAATTTTCTTACCTCTTCTTATAATATATTATTAGCATATACAGCTTATTATCTAAAATCATCTTAGATAGAGGACCACCATTTTTCTCGAACTTTTAGTAATGCCTTATAGTAAGGATTAGATTAAATCATAAGCTTACTACCGCATAAAGACCTTAAGTTAATAGACAGACTGAGCGAATAAATCAGGTCGTTAAAACCTACCTTCGCTACTATATTAACTATATGCAAGACAACTGGGTTAAGAAGCTGCCTATCGCTCAGCTAGCGCACAATATAGCCCTCAACGAAACGACAAAGACCACGCCCAGCTACGCAAACTTTGGATTCACCCCTAATGCCTATAGAGAATTACGAAATAGACCTATTGCACCCACAGCTATACTCACATTAGACCAACTCAAAGATCTACATAACGCTCTACGCACCAAACTTTCATTTATATATAACCAGCATATATAATACTATAACCAAAAGAGGTTAAAAGGACCAACCTTTTCAGAGGGAGATATAGTGCCTCCTTGCAATAAAAAACATTATAATAAAACGACTAAATAAAAAACTCGATTTTAAGTTTATTAGACCCTATAAAATCCTTAAAAAAATCTCAGAAAATAACTATAAACTGGACCTGCCTCCAAAAGTCAGGATCTATCCGATCTTTTATATTTCCTTACTCGAACCAGCATACGGGACCACCACGGTCAGCACGGAAGGACAACCTAACCCAGAGGTTGAATCCCCCGAAGAATATAAAGTCAAATAAATCATTAATATAAGACGCAAAAACAGTAAAACAGAATACCTTATCAAATAGAAAGGCTATAAAGATAATAAAAATACATAGGAACCACTAGAACACCTCACCTATATATAATACCTTCTAAAGAATTTTTATTAATAGCGCTAGAACCTAATGCTACGCCAACCTCCGCAAAATCAAAATCGCTAAGGCCCAAGGAAGCCCAGTCGAACCCAGCGGGATTGAGATCCTGGAGCTCACTGGAAATAACCTCCTCGCGCGCCTAAAGATTCTCCAAAACACCGTCCTCCTCATCCAGGCCCCGAATGCCACAACGGAACTCCGCATCCCGCCTCTCTTTCACTTTAGTCCTCGTCTTACGAATCCTGGACAGCCGACTAGCCGCAACAGCTAGCTGTTCCTGCAAACGCAACATCTCTTCCAGCGCCTTTTCCTTATCATCCCCTAGCTTCTTGTCCTAGGACATAAGCTTGCGCATTAAAAAGACCCAATAAGCCAAGACGACTATAATAGAGAAAGAAAAGCAACACCCACATGAGGACGCTACTTATGTTCTATCGCAAGAACGACTACAATGAATGCACTTACTATAACGCGACAACCTATTAGACATTAGATACTCCTTTCGATGTCGAAAATAATAGGAGCACAGTATATCGGCCAACTCCCGAGATTACTCAATGGCCTCAGCAAGAAAACGACGTTCCTCTTCCTTTTTCGAAACTTGCTTAGTTAGGCGACCTGACATCGTGTCAGCATGCTCGCGGAAGGAAAAATGGATAAAGGATTAAGTTGACTAACCACGGTTGGAGATGCAAGGTCACGGATATGGCCTTGAGGACAAGACCAACGGAGGGGAGACATCATGTCACGGCCCGTGACGCATAGCGCACGTACGAAGTCATGTGTACCAGGAAATTCCGCCCCAGTTAAAAATCTCCAATCAACGGTGGATCGTCACTTTTTCCGGATCGCACGATCCTTGGATTGTTACAATCCATAGATCGCAACGATCCAATGCCACACGCAATCCATGGCACCGCCAATGGATATATAAGACCTTCACTTCTAGATAGGAGGAAGCCTCTGCGCTACCTCAGCTTTCAATAACACTGCTTTACCTCAATCACCTCCGCCCTTAAACCTCCTGTGATTAATACATTAAGCGACGTAATACTCTCATTGCTCAGAACAACCGTAACGCCCTATTCTATCTGCCAATATAAACCAGGCCCTCCTGATTTATCCCTTGGGAATTGATCCGGACCGTTACACTTCTTGTGTTAGTGTCTGGTTCCTTTTGGAGGCGTTATTGTGTCCATAGGTTGGCGAGTGTCGTCGTGTTGGCTCGTCTGGCTTCCTTCGCTCTCACTGATAGGAAGTTGAGATCTCGTGTTATCTATATCATCTGGATCTGTCGTGGAATCATTATTAATATCGCTGGCTATATCACTTCGAAAAGTTTATACCTAGCTAATATGCTAACTAATAAGGGGGTTATAATAATAAAGCTATAGGTAACCTAGGAGTAGGTTATATCCTTAGAGTGGTATAATATTAAAGTTTATACTTTAGTTCCTTCCTTTAATAAATACCTTAAGGTAATTAACCTCTTAGGTTATAGCTTTATTATTATAATAGAATGGTTTCCCTTTTATATTATAGATATTATAGGGTTTATCCTTTTCCTTCTATAGTAGCTAGAATCGATTAATAATGCGAGGGTTAATCCCATTTATCTTAGCTCTACTATCTACTAAAGCGGTTAGTTATTGTGGCAGGGATTTTCGTGGGTTGGAGGATTTGAGCCACTGTGGCTAGAGGTGTGGCTAGTGGAGGATTTTAATTGGTTGCTGAGATTAGGCGATGGTCTGAGCTTTGGAACTATGGTTGCAGGAAGCATAAAGAGGGATCGTTTTCCCGTCGAACAGCGGGGAAGGCATGCACTTGTCCCCTGGTTTTTATTGATCTTTTACTGGCTTTTATTTTTATTATTCTTAATTCTTATTGGTGGATCAACTGGTCCTTCTTTGTTTCTATTGGTTTAGACCTCAGGTGCCTCATCCTTCCGTTTGCATCCTTCCGACTTTCCCGTCTCCTGCGACCTACCCTACAGTTGACCGCCGGCCCTTGCGTGGTTGTGTGGTTGTGTTGTGTTCCCCCATCAAAATGTCCTTTCCTTCCGCAGTTCCAGCAGGTATATTGCGAGAAGTCCTTTTGCGTGGCGCCAAGCTCTATCGGTCCGCTGTACGTTCCTGATGTAGTGCTTGGCTACTGGATTTTTACTCCTTAGTTTAGGGCTAGTTTAGGGCATTTTGCGGTTATTAATTGCGATTACTGTTATTAGCGTTTGGGCAAATCTTGCGTTATTAAGAATATTATCTATTATTAATCCTGACTGCTTAGGCAATATAGTTAATAAGAGTGCTAGGTTGGTCAATCTTATAGAGTTCTTCCTGGACTAATTGTTTAAGTCTATTGAAGAAGAATGACATAAGGACATCCTGATCCTAGGGTAGTTTAATTGTAAGCTAAGTGAAGAGTATTCTATAATTAGAGGTGGATCCTATTTGCTTAAGTTGTTTAATCAAATCCTTAGCCTTAGACTTTTTATTAATAGTTCTAAAGGCTTATTAGAGTTTGCATTCAAATTAGTTAAAGCTTCTATAAATATAACGAGTTTAGGCTGCTCTTTCTATATCTGCATGCTTATTATAATTATATATAATAGGTTTAATCTACTTAACGTGCATGATAAGCGAGCGACACAGACAAGCGAGCGACGCACTTTTTCTAACCTCCAATATAAGAACTTCAATAAAAACATAATAACGCCTCAAATCAATTAAAACTAGCTACTATGCTCTTGCCTAAAGCTCTCAATTATAACCTAATAGGTTCTTATATTATAACCGGTCTTTCCGCATCTTCCATAGCGCCTTTCTCTAGCTGGCGTTGACCTTCCTTGACCACCACTTCTCAACAATTCGGCTACCACCTGCGCATTAATGTCTTTCTGATCAATTAAGTCCCTTCCTTTATCTACAGTCATCTTCCCTCCATTCCATAGCTGGGTTCTTTTCGCTCTATGCCGTTTACTAAGAGTCTCATTTGCCTGTCGAAGGATCTAGTTCTCAGACTTCAATAATGCCATCTGATGCATTATTGCCTTTGTTCCCTTAGAAAATGACTTAAGTGCCTCTATAATAGAGGACGGAGAGCTGCTTTGATGCCTTCTGATTCGTCTCTTAAGGTATTCAGACTGCGAGTTGGCCTCAAGGGCCGTCTTTAGCGTCTTCGAGACCCAAGGGTTAGGGAGACTGGCCTCCTCCTCGACGGGTGTTGGAGTTCGTAGTTGCATATCAAGCTTCGATATAACACTTTCTGGGTCTAAAGGGGCAAGCCCAGCGCCTCTGAAACCTCCCCTGATATTGCTCTCCGTTATAGCGGCTTGGTGGGCGGCATAAAAGGCCGGAAGGAAGTCAGCCTTGGAAACGTGGGTTATCGAGCATCTGATCAACTGCTCGATTTCTCGACCGTATGCTTATTTAAGAGGCCTAAAGCACCTAATATCAAGAGGCTAAAATAGGTAAGATAAATAAGGCAGCATATATAATATAATAATATAGTTGTCTTCGCAATATTTCTTAAAGTCGACCGAGTGGTGACTTTTGTGCCTATTGAGGATCAGGAGATAATAGCGACTAGTTAAGCGGGCCTTAGTATGCTAATTAAAGTGCTTAAGCCACTCAAGACCTATCTCATTATCAGTCTAGCCATTTTAAGTCGTTGAAATAGCCTAATCGCCAGGGAGGTCGCTCTCTTAATACCAGCTAGTAAGGTGATATTAGCCTGCAACTATAATAAACAGCGCGATCACCCAGCCTTCCGCATTAATAGCCTAAATAACTGTAACCCATTCCCGGTTTCCAGGCTGGACTGATTTCGCCTTTTCACGCCTTTCCGCGCCTATGATAACCATTCCGCTCGCAATCAGGCCCATCATAAAGCCGGTCTCATTAAAGTTATAAATATCCGCTAGGTTCATACTATATTTCGCAATTATATTCTCCACAAGCCTAAACTAATCGCAAATAATAGTCAGATCTTTGCATTTGGCCCTCTGATAGTCGTATTTGCGAAAAAAACGCATCTTAAGATCTGGTTATTGCCTGACGAAGTTGGAAGCCCAGCGCTTGCCGACTAGTGACGCATCGCGGTCGGCGAGCAGTCGGTTAGCCATTTCTTCTACACCACGCAGCCGCAGGGGAAATCCTCGCAAATCCAGGTCGAGAATGAACTGAACAATAATCTGCTCCTCTAGATCAGATAGTCTCCGTGAGTTAGGGATGGTATTGCGTCGAGGATTGAATGCCGTTCTGCCGGCGACGAAGCCTCGGCTCAGAGACCTCATAGGTCCTTGCAGCGCGTCGGAGACTTAATTTTGGGTCATTTTGAAGGGCTTGAAGGGCAAGAAGGACTCTTACTTCAGTATTTAGTTGTGGCATGCTTGGTGGTTAAGATTTGATTGATTGAATGAAGAGGTAGGTGGAAGTGGGAAAAGTGCGTCGCTCGCTTGTCTGCGTCGCTCGCTTATCATGCACGTTAGCTATATTGCCAGTAAGTTGTCCTATAGTATAATAAACCTTAGAGGCTTTATTGCAGAATTATATTAGGTAGTAAGAAAAGAAAACCTTAGTACTAATAATAAATATCTAAAGCTTATAAGCATTACTATTAAATTTCTTAGGTGCGGATAGCTTGAGAACTTCTCCGGGGTCTCGGCCAGTGGTTGCTATAATAGCGAGGGTATTAAGGTCATTATACTAATTGCGTTATATGTTTTATTATTCCTATTAGAGGTTCAAGATACAGTCGATCTTAGTGCGTAGGGCTATAATCTTAAGGCGTAGAACGCGGACTTTACCTTTATAGTGACTGCCCATATTGCATATGCGTTATTAAAGTTTTTCGCAGTCTTTATCAGACATTATACTAATGTTGTCCATTTCGGCATTAGTAGGAGGTCGATCCTTAGGCGGAGTGTTATTTTGCTGCTAAGTAGCTATTACTGCGTTCAATATTGCTTAGAGTAATACAGTATTCGTCTAAATAAGAGCTTTTAATATATAATAGTCCGGATTAATTCCTAAGGGATAAATCAGGAGGGCCTAGTTTATATTAGTAGATAGAATAGGGCATTATAGTTATTCTAAGCAATAAGAGTATTATATCGCTTGATGTATTAATTATAGGAGGCAGGAGGCAGAGGTAATTAAGATAAAGTAGTGTTATTAAAAGCTAAAGTGGCTTAGGGGCTACTTCTTATAGTAATAATTATAGTTTAAATACTAGCTGTATACTCAAGTCGAAGGGAGTCAACTCGAGTCGAACTGATTTAGTTTGATATATATGGTCGAACGGAGTCGAATAGACAGCGTTCGACATGCATATCTAGGGTAAGGCTCATTAGTGGACGAAAGTGGGTCTGCAGGGGTTCTGCCGTAGTTGACCGCCTGGTCCCCACGGGGTCGCGGCCCAGGCCGTGACATGTCGGTTCGCTCTTTTATAATCGCTCCCTTGCATTTATTACATATTGAATCACATTAATTACTATTATATCTATCTAATACCAATAGACATATCTCCTCCTGCAATATCTAATCTACATCACTCCGCAGATCATCCAAGACCCCACGGTCTCCAAAAAAGGTATGGCCACTACCAGATGGAAATAAGCTATTAAATCGACTCCTGCAACACTGAGGACAGCAAGAAAAAGAGGAAGCGAAATACTCTTCCTGATCAAAGTGGATATCACGATGGCCCCTAACCTTCCAAGGATGACTTAATAAGTCACGGGTGCCATTCAAGGCTTCATCGGTCACCTCCTCCTCCAGATGCACTACCAACAGGTAACAATACTCTGCATTAGCATCACAAGAACTCACCCCCCAGGCTCGAAAGGGTATACCTTTAAAACAAGCTTCCACCTTTGCCAACAAAGACTGAGTGAAGATATAATAATCCATAGTCCACCAAATCACCAACCAGCGGCGACACCACCGCATCTAGGATGCATACTTAGATGCATTATGGTCACACTCACATAAGCAACCGTCATTAATAACGGGTTCAAAAAGTGGTAAACCCATCCTGGGATACTAAATTGCTCTACGCAAAGACATAGGTCAGTCGGCGCCCTCCTTCCAAGACTCACTCGCCTTCCGGTCTCGGTGCAGTATCCTCACCTGATGTTCGGATCACAGGGTTCCTACCGTCACTTCTATTAATTACTCGCCTACGCGGCTCGTGTGTGTTCACTCCGTTGCCACGATCCCTCCTCTGTCGGGCATCCAAGAGTCTCCTTCTAGTTCGACGGTCGAGTAGCTACCGCCCTCTCCAATCCCCTCACTTCAGTTCAGGTCACCAGGCTACCACCTGTTTGCTAGCGCAGCGTCATTAATGTAACCCAGTGCTCCTCTAGTCGCACCCGCCATTTAGTGAAATAGACGAAAGAAGCTCTGCTTTAAGTCGCTTGAACGCTTTTTAAAATAAAGAAACCTCTTGGTTTTTCTGGCACTCCGTGCGGGGGATGTCTATCCCCTTTATACCTGTAGCCAACTCCAGGTATCCACAAACGGACTCACTCTGTGATCCTATTAATGGGTCTATTCGTACTTCGCCTTATTCCCCCTATATGCACTCTCATTCGCTCCGCTCATTCCCGGCCTAAATCTACGCTCCAGTCGTCCCTCCTTCCAGCTCATTACTAATGAATGCCTCTCGCTCATTCTATTCACTCTAGGGTAACCGTCACACTATTATACGGTCACACCTATATACTAAGGTTATGAACCTGCGTGTGCCCATTATATGCGTTCCGGTTAACCTCCGGTTCTATATAGGTGTTCTAGCTCTGTTGCACTCTGCGGTCACTACGCTTTAATACTGTTCGTTCGCTGCGCTCGCTTCCCTAATTAAATTAATTAGTAAAGGGTCTACTTATTATACTTATTCCTAATATTATAAGATTATATCTTAGAGTTTATAATCTATATTATATTATATTATCACTTAGTTGCTTATTAGTTAATGCGCACTTATTCGTTCGCTCTTTTATAATCGCTCCCTCGCAAATTAAAAAAAGGGTTAAAGTTATATATTATATATTTTGATGGGGGAAACAAGCAGGAAGAAACCTGTTGAATTGGATCATGTAATTAGTCTAGAAGTTGGTGCCTGAGGCATCATGATGAATGGTGTGGAAAAGTCATATGACTGATCAGCGACCGCGCGCGGTCGCTAGGGAAAAAAGGGGGCGATGCGACGATGAAGAAGCGAAACAGGGAGAACAGACAACACAACACAGACGAATTGATCACATATTGACGGCGCACACGAAGCTTTTCAACAATATGGCCCTCACTACCGTTCGGGAACCTATGGTGCTCACTACGTTTATAACCTTCGGCTAGCCTGCGGCTGGCAATAACACAATTATATCTGGGTTGGGAGATAATAAAATAAGTAAAGAGAAGAGTATTACTATTTAAATATAAAAGCTTACAGTATAATTATAAATGCTCCCCTATCTGGTTTTAATTTATGTTTTTTGGGCTCGCATTAGTTAATATCCCGCTCGCATAAGTTAGGCCTAGTGGGTCACAAAAGATGAAACTATCACCACATCCAATTTGGGCATAAATTATAATAATGCCAATATATATATAATATCCCTATATTAATATATAGACTTTTCAATATTATTCCCAAAGATCACTCGAACCTTCCCCTCTATCTCCAGTTTAATAAGTTCACTTAATTTACCTCATAAAGTTCGGCTTATGCCTCCACTGCCATTATAAGTCAGCTATAAAAAAAGAGTATAATACTCTATAAGACAGGCAACTTACCTTGCCGTCATTAATAATAAGACGTGAACCCCCAGGTGCCTGCCCACCACCTGCTCCAGTATCTAGCGCCGTCTTAAAGAAAGGGCGAAAGGAAGGATGGTCCTCAAACTTGATCGGACAAAGGGTTAAATAATTCCAAGTGAAACCCTCTGAGTCCTCCGGGATGCGCCACTTGAGTGAACAACGACAGCCTTCGGGCATCTCCATTGACATGGTTGCAGACTCTTCCATCGTCACCTCGCCGGGCATCTCCTTGCCCTCTGTATTATTGGATGTCTCCGCCATCTGACCACGTCTTCAACCAGACGGGATCCACTAAGGTCTATGCACGCACACCAGTCAGCCTAGCCTGAGCTTGACCCAAAAGGACACCACACCAACAAGTGTGATGAGAAGAACAGGGGTGAACCAACAGGTGTCTCCCGACACTCTGGTGTAGAAAAGAGGATCGTTCCGATACCGAGACGGATCTACCCGTCTAACAAAGGACCTTTGAAGTCTCTCGGTCGATTTCCACGGGAAAGTCAAAGAAACACGGTCTCTCGCCGCGTTATAAAAGCGTAAGAAGGATAAAAAGGCACTTCTCAGATGCCCAGTTGCTCTCGCAAATCCACAAGCGGCTCCTCGCCTTCTTATATGCCCGCACAAAGCGGTCTGACTGCGTCACAAGTGGGACCCTTCACCCACCATAATCACTCGTCACCAATGACTCGATGCCCCTCCGGGGATTTACTCCGTAAATGGACTCACTCATCCTATTCGTTCATGAGCTCAGTCCCGCCCCTGTCGGTCCTTGCGCCACGGATTAATTCCACTCCGTTCCATTAACCACTTAAATCATTGAACCGTGGGATTGATCTTATTGATCTTAACTGGGTTCTCTGTCAATGGCCGTACTCGTATAACGCATACATATCCATTCAAGTCACTTGTGCCGAACGATTCTCAAGAGTTGGGGTCTCCTTCTCCGGAGTCCGCCCCTCTCCCCACCACGGAATCTGGAAGACATTGACACTGATTACGGACCGTTCCATGACAAGCATGACGCGTCCACAGTCATACCCTAGTTAGTCACGTAAGCCACAGCGTTAAGATCGCCTATCATTCAGCTTGAACGGTGACCGCAGCCCACCTGACCTGCTATGTAATTACATATGCATGTCAGACGGCACATCATCAATGTCACAGAGCCTCTTGATTCGCTCCCCGTTAAGCGATCCTTTCAGCTGGAACTTTGCCTCGTGCTGTGCCGCTTGCTGCGCCCCTTGCCTCACCTCTTGTTGGGCTGCTGCCCGGTTTTTGGGTTGAAAAAGAGCCGTTGCCAAGTCTCAACACTCGAAAGTGCCCCTCTTACGATGCTTCTCAGTTTTTGCTTCACCGTATACAACCACCGGTCAGCAGGCAATCCAGTTGAGATGTGTGACACTGCACTCTGTGCAACGCAGAAAGAGAGCACCCAGCCAATGGTGAAGGGAGCTTCCGCACATCTGAGGCGCGTCGTGGACTCGTTGGCGCCTACCTTGAGTGGTGAGAGTAATTGAGGAGTAAAATCGATCGAAAAAAAACCTACGCTCAGCTGTTCTTCCTTTTAATATTCAAATTTCTGGATCATAAGTCACTTCAACATTCCCATTCGTAAATCGATCACAAAAAATTGAAAAACCCCTCCTTCATTTCCTTCAGTCTTTGCGTCGTTGGCCATGTCCATTCTGGCGTATCAGAACCAACCCAACCTCTTAAAGACTTTTCGGGAGACAACACAAAAGTTCAAGATCTGCCCGAACCGCCTCTGGGCTGCGGCCGGTGAACAATTACCGGACATCATCCCGACTGGTCGCTCTCTTCCAAGCCATGAAGACCACGACCAATGCACCTTTGACTTTTGCGAGTGGTCTCAGAAAGATTTCACGTCCGTCGAGCAGCGCCATGAGTGCAATGACAAGGCCAACTGCCCGACGGTCATGTTCCCAAAGAGGATACTGGACGAGGGCATAACGGCTGATCGATCTCCGGCGTGGAAGCTCGACGGCTCAGCCCTTATTGACTGGCCAGACACGTACATGGCCATCTCGCACGTTTGGTCTGATGGCACAGGCGCTGGTGCATGGGGAGATGGGGTAGTCAACGACTGCCTCTACGGATACTTTCGCAAAATTGCCCAAGATTTTCACTGTCAAGGCATATGGTGGGATGCTATTTGCATCCCTCGGGGCAAGGAAGCCCGCTCCAGGGCCTTGGAACGAATGCACCTCAACTACCAAGACGCTCGAATCACAGTGGTCCATGACTGCTTTCTGAGAAATTGGACCTGGGTCGGCCCCGAGATGGCTTGCTTCGCAATCCTGGTCTCACCTTGGTTCAGCCGCGGCTGGACAGCGCTCGAACTGGCCATGTCGCAAAAGGTCAAGGTCATTTTCAATGGACAAGGCGGCAGGCTCATCATCAAGGATCTCGATGAAGAGGTTCTCGCTCGAACGAGACCAGGACCTCCATCAACACCCCACGAAAGGATGAGTCAGATGATTCGAAACCTCCGAGCACGGATTGCATCGCTCGACAGCCTTCTCGGAATCCTGGGATCAAGGCACACCTCGTGGCCAAAAGACATGCTCGCAATCGCGAAGCTCCTGGTTGGGGTCGGGAAAGTGCCTGGCCATGGTGGGAAACTTGCACAACCGCAAGATGTTCAGAACAGGATTCTGCAAAAGCTCGGCAGAATTTCCCATGGGCATCTCTTTCATAACTCGGCCACCATCGCGAACGGGAGCAGTTGGTGTCCTACCCGACTCTTCGAAATGCCGAGATCAATTTCTAGGCCGTCCTTGACCATCAGGGACAACTTGGACCTCGAGGGTATTTGGCAACCCGTGTCTCCCCATCGAATCTCTGACAAGGCGTCTTTTGTCTGGCATCGGACGCACCCTTTACTCAGGACTGTTGTCGAAGCTGCCCTCGAGGATCGAGATTGCATTCTTCTAGCGGACCATCGACGCGATATCGGAGCAACCGTAGACAGAGCTGTTGTTGCGCGGAAAGATGGTACCGCGGGTATCCAAGATGCACATCAGTACCTCGGCGCAGTCTACTTCCTCCCCGAACTACCCCTGGATACCATTAGGAAAGGAGAGCCGCGGAGGATTGTCTTGTTGGGCCAACAAGATACGTAAGTCAGTTATTGTGAGACAAGCAAAGAATCGTGTTCTGACCATTTTTGTACACAGCACAAAGAGCGACAACTCGAATCAGCCAGGACAGGACTCGATTATACTAAGTCGACCCGCACTGACAATGAGTTTCCCGGGTGAGCACCAGTGGACGGACCTACACTTTGCCGTCTGGGGGGGAGAAACCGCCCTCGTCAAGAAAATCATCGAGGAGAGGCAGATTGACGTCAATGCCCGAGACTCTCGTGGACGCGGAGCCATTCATCTTGCAGCAGAGCGAGGGAATCTCGAGCTAGTACAAATCCTCTCCTCTGAGTTGCATCCGAGCCAGAGAGACACTCGAGCAGTGCTGGGCTGGGCCACCTGGGCAGGCTCTTCATCTGTGGTTGAGTTCCTGCTCGAGAACGGGTACAAGCCTAACGGACCATCGAATGTAGGACATATTGCTGCACAATGGGGATTTTTGTCATTATTGCGTCTTTTCAAGAAGCACGGATGTCTCGGACCTCACGATCCGACTATTCTTCACTCTGCTGCAGCGCATGGCCAGGAAGAGGCAGCGGCCTTCTTAGCCGAACAATCTTCCCATCCCGACTTCAAAGACGATAGGGGCATGACTGCCCTTCACTATGCTGCTCGCGTTGGAAACAAGAGCATTGTCGAGTTGCTCCTGAATCATGACAACATCGACCTTCAAGGCGGCTCGCTTAGTCAGACTCCCCTACAACAAGCTCTCATGCATGATCATAGGGAAGTGGCCAGATTTCTGGTGAATAAAGGAGCTCAGGTCGATGTGGTAGATTCTCGAATTGGTTGGACATTGCTCCATTACGTGGCGAAGCACGGCGACCTGGACACAGCCAAATTGCTCATCGACCGGTCCAGAGAACTTGTCAACGCTCAGGATTGGAAGGTTCACTGGTCGCCGCTTCACCTTGCAACCATGGGAGGCCATTTGGAAGTGGCAAGACTATTGGTGCAAAATGGAGCGGCGATTGACCATGCTGACATTCTGGGATGGACGCCGGGGATGTTTGCGTCTCTCAATGGACATTCGAGTGTTGTCAGGTTGGTCAGTGGAACATCAACAGACACCGCTTTCGACTTTTTCGCCTTTGAGCGCTGGACCAATTTACATTTCGCGGCACTCGATGGCCAGAACATTGGCGCTCTTCTGAATGCCAAGGTCACACCAAAGAAGGCTGGTCATATCAACATGCCGGGGTACAGTGAGCCGGGCTCAGATGCCGACGCTCTTCGTTTTAACACCGTCGTCAGTCCTGAAGACTATCGTGCCCCAGACTCAGTCATCGGATATGCCGCCGAGCATGGTTACGATTCTCTTATCAAGGTGCTTCTCGACCGAGGCGGGGACATCAATACAATCAGCCCAGGAGGCGCCTCGAGCCTGCACTATGCCGCCGCCGGCAAATTCAAGGACCCGTTTCGCTTTGCTCAGTACCTTATCAATCGAGGGGCAAAAATCAGTGTTCAAGATCCCCGCGGAGAGATGCCATTGCACTGGGCAGTGAAATCTGGAAACAGAGCCATGGTCGAGTTGTTACTGAAGCGAAGCGGTGGTGCGAATACACGAGCATTCTTCAGGGATCTTTCGCCGCTGCACATGGCAGCAAAGATTGGCCATTCTGAAATCGTCGACTTACTCATCACCTTCGGGGCTGAAACGACGGCCACAACCAGAGATGACGAGACGGCCGTGAGTCTCGCTGTAGAAGGGGATCACGTCGCCGTCATCAAGTTGCTCCACGACCGTGGCGTCGATCTGAGGGAGATCAAGTTTCAGGGCATGTCAATGCTGCACTATGCAGTACAGCTCGGCACGGATAAGGCGGCCAAGTTTTTCCTCGACGGCGTTTGTGACGTGGATGAGAAGACCATGGATGGATGGACACCCCTTCATGTTGCTGCTTGGAGCGGGAACGACATGGCAGTAACCATGCTACTCGACTCCAACGCGGATATCGAGGCACAAGACTCTCGAGGCTCGACGCCGCTTGACGTCGCAACGGAACATTTGTGTGATTCGACCAGACAGGTACTCATCGATAGGGGAGCGCTCACTGATCGTGGACCCATCACCCGGACGCCCATCCAAGACACACATGTCATCGACACGGTGCAAGACAGTCTCAAGTGGAGGCCAATTCTAGACATGGGCATTCTGGCGAGCTATGACGTGACGGAGTTGCATGTTGCAGCCAGGAAGGGTCAAGTTGAGACGGTGAGGCGGCTCCTTGCTGGCGGAGCAAAAGCCTCTACCCGTGACGACAACAAGGTCACTCCTCTGCATCTGGCAGCACTGTACGGTCATCTCGATGTTGCCAGACTCCTTGTAGACGCCAAGAGGACATGGACATCCAAGTCTCCAACAGAGCAGATGAACAAGAATGGCATCACCCCGCTGGTTTACGCGGCTGCCGGAGGCCACGAAGTCATGGTCAGCTATTTAATAGCGAGCATGAGGAGCGTGGATGGCGGCTCGCTCAATTACGCACTCAAGTATGCAGTCATTGGAGGCCACACTCAAATGATGCGAGACTTGATTGCCAACGGAGCTGAGGTTCGGTACATTGACGAGAAGAAACGAACCCTGTTGCACCATGCGGCAGAGAACGCGCACTTTGCTGCGCTCCAGCTTCTCCGAGACGTTGACAAAGCGGCGATGGACGAAAATGGTAGGACGGCTCTGCATTTCGCGGCGAAGAGTGGCAGCATCAACTTGGCGAGAAATCTGATTCGGCACAAAGACGATGTCTCGGTGAGAGATGCTGATCGGAGGACACCGTTGCACTATGCGGCAAAGTATAGCAATTTGGCCATGCTCCTCTTTCTTCGGGAGGCCTCTTCGATTCCGCAGATGGAGTTTTTCAAGGAACATGATGTTTACCTGGGACGGGTTGATCGCTTCATGAAAGGCTGGGATATATAGTGGCACTTAATTTAGGTGGATGAGATAGCACGGCTCTTCTTGGAGTGCCAGGTAGTTACCTACTTACTCGGGTTCGGATAAGGAGGGACTTGGGAGGTAACATGATGGATCAATGGTTAATACCCAGCTTTGTTTCATAGCTTGAATATGAAATAGTTAATACTAAAATCCTCCTTGTTATGAAGCAAGTCCATATAGTTCAAACTGGCACTCGACTCGAAACATTTGTCTCGTCGGGAAATACCTCCTTCAAATACTTCTCCACATGCTCTGCACAAGGCTCGCTATTGATCATTTCGAGCGCTTCTTTAAAAGCATCCTTCGTGTATGTCGGCAAGTTGCTACCTTGAGCGTCCTTACTCGGACTGAGCTCTTCCTTTCCCTTCCATTCCGTGGCATCCTTGAAAAGATGAGTCCCCTCTAATTCGGCATGGAGCGCTTTGCGACGATCATTGTCGGGCATATACACATCCCACCAGCTCCAGCGATTCACCTTTGCGGTGACAGGCAGCATGGAAATGAACACAAGTGCCGCTCGGCGCCCGGAGAAATGCATGGGTTTGGTGATGTGCACCGATGCCGGCTGCTTCTCGAGGATCTCTTCGGGGCTGCTGGCCGCGTGGTAGCCCAATTTGGACAGCCCGATGATGAGGTAAAATGCAAGCCACAGCAGGCTCGACCACCTCTCATTCCCAGATGCGTTGGCGACAGCTGCCAACAGAGATGCCTGTATGGAGAGAGCCACGGCGAGAGACCGACAGAGCCATTTGAGAAGGACAGGTCGGGTGGTGCGGACTGGAATGTTGGTCAGGGCATGAAGTTGGCTGGAGTATCCGCAGACGACCGAGATCTTGGATGAATTCCAGCTGTCGGAAATGACGTGAACGTCTAAAGCTGCCCCATTCCGAGCTGTGCGGACACGATCGGACTCGACAGCCGCTTGGTTTGCATAAATTGGCTCGATGAGAGCTCGCAGTGCAAAGGTGTGAAGTTGAGAGACGCAGATACATGCGAGAAGGCCAGCTCCAATCACGAGACCTCTATTCACGACGTACCCAGCCATGACAATGGCGGAAAGAAACTCCACGGTGGATAGACATACGGCTGCTAACCACCTGGCATCACCCAGTTTCGTGGGGTGACCTGCCGGGTCTCTTGGAGTGACAAAGGTGACGTAGACGATAGTCTCGCGCAGTGCATTGGCGGTCTTTGGGTTTGAAGCCAATGGGTAGTGATGGCCGATGATTCCCGCCGTCTCGAGAAGAGCTCCATTGGCAAGGTCGAAGACATTTCCATGGCGGATGCTTGCCACGGCAGGAGGGCGTTGAACTTGGCTCTGTCCGAACAGTTCAAGGTAGTCGATGTTCCAAAGCCGCTGAAAGTCTCGGATGCACCCGGTAAGGCACTCCGAGACGGTGTGGCGAGCCGTGACGGCTGAAATGAGCTCCCTCTGCACCCGCAGGTTCTCTGCAAAGAGAGGGATGGGTGCCCACGGCGCAATCGAGCGGAGAGTCTCGACGAATTGGGAAAGGCTGTCACCCATCGCGATTGCTTGGTTTGGGTACGCTGAAATTGGTGCAAGCACAGTGTCAAACTGGGAGAAGAGGAAGTCACTTGCAGCCACTTTTGCATTTTCAAGGGAAACGAGGGCGAGAGATGGCCATAGCCAAAATGATTGCCGATCCATCGTGCTCTTTGTGCGACTCGGAAATCGGCTCGCTGTGGATGATTTGAGGATGGAATGAAGATGCAGAGATTGGATGGTAGAAGGGGGTTGAAAGGTATGTATGCTCGTCTGCACAGTGACATAAGTGGTGTAGACCATCATACGAGTCAGAAAGCACTTGGAATGGCGCCCGGACTCCGAGTCACGTCTGTTCCCATTGATGTTGCATCTGATCCATCCTTCAGTCCCGATGCATGTCAGAGTTTCGACTCGAGGGCACACGGATACGCAGTGTTAGCATAAAATCTCCTCCCCGCCCTTGCAAGGCAGATTGGCCATCGAACCGGTCACCTAAGAGTTGATTGGGTGATTTGGTGAGATGCAGGAATAGGTAGGTCACGATACTACAGCAGTCGGGGTGGCAACACTTGCCACATATACCGACCCAAGATGTGTTATCCCTGTGTCTGATACCTGGAACGCCCGCCCATCACTTTAGGCAGACACGCAAAAAGGATGCAAACATCGGCGTTTTGACCTCGTGGTGCGGTTCGTGTCTGCGACTGATTTGTCCGCACTGCATACTCTATCGAGACGGAACGCGGGGGGCGCTCAGCTTATGCATAGGTAATGAGCTGCACTTATGATTCGTAGCCATGGACCGTATCACTGCCCATCCAGGACGTGATGGTGTCCAGTGGGGAAGTCACTGCTGGGAAATATATGTTCCGGTAGAAAGGGGAGAGCGCCTGCTCGAGAGGGACACAAACTACGCATCTCCTGGAGCGGGAGATATCCCCCGACTGCAACAGTCCAATCCAGGGCAGTTGACAGCATTAAGCGCGACAGTCGACACTTTTCTGGGACTATCTTGACAAAAAGCCCCCAACATGAGGTAAGTAATAACAGCATCTTGGAGTAACGAGGGAACCCAATTGTTTGGTCCCTTGTTCGGCGTGTCATAGGGAATTTGTTCTCTATCGTAAAATTAATGGCTCCGATAAAAATGCTGCAAATGACGAAGAGGAGGCGTGCCTTAATACGACTTCGAAACGACCAGTCGCTTGGGCGGGGTCTTAAGTAGCTGCTCAACACGATGGACTTGGTGTTGCACCTGACATACAGGTCCGTCTTTCGCTGCTGCGAGGAACATTTGTCTTTTGCATCACTTGGGCCTACATATCCAATGGCGCAAGACTCGCTACGATGACGAGCGCGAACGATAGACCCAGCATATGGCGCGATTGCCGGGGCCTGGAGATTGATGGCTGGATGAAGAACTTCTACACCCTTTCTGGGCCCTTAGCCGAAGAGCCGTCAAGGGTATTAGGGCCCAAGAAAAAGCGCAAGAGATGTACTGAATTATTCCAGCTATCAGCTTTCAAGATTCCTCAACTCTAAAATGGAGTGAATTGCGACATGCATCTCGCGACAAATATTCGAGTCTCCAGGTATATCCCACAAGACAAGGTGACGGTTCGCTGGCAAGAATTGAAGAGTGTATAAACTCTCGGGCCCGCCGGGTCAATAGCGAGGTCTGAATATAGTCAATTGCTCAAACAGCAATCCCAGTGATGCGCATTGTCCCTGTGTTCCTACTCCCTCTCGTCGGCCGTCTTGCCAGCGGGACCAGGGGCCCATTTCTCGAAGAAACTGGCGATGGCTCTTGGGTCATTGGCAACGATCTTTGGAATGTCACCCAAGGCTCTGTCTATGCCACGAAGCTCTTCTGGCAAGGCGTGCCCGGCACTGACTTGGTCGGGTCTGCCTATGGGCACTACATAGGATATGGTAGGCTCGCCTCTTTCCCAAAGGCCACAGCAGCTAACGACGCCTAGATGGCGAAAACAACTTCAAGTTTACCAATGCCACCATTTCGTCCAAGGGAACACATTTCATCGACGTCAGCTTCTCGTCCACTGCTGGCGATCTTCACTGGGTCGTCTTCGATGATCTTTCCGGAGCCTATCAATATTTTGTCAACACCGCCCTGCCCGCCATTAGTATTCTCCGGACTCTTTGGAGATTGAATCCGGACTATTTCACCCACGGACGCACTCATCTCAAGGATGAGGAATTGCCCGACTTCTCCCTGTACTCGACCGCTACTAAGGTCCAAGATGAGACTTGGCAGCTTGATGATGGATCATTCATTACCAAGTATGACTGGTCCAGCGCTGTACGAGATCGAGACTTTTACGGCGTCTACGGCTCCAAGGTCGGCTCTTGGTGGATTCATCCTTCAACCGAGTACTACAATAGCGACCATCTCAGCCAAACCTTGACAGTGCATCGCGAGAGCTCAACTGGAGACGCCGTGCAGCTTAATGTGGTGCAGGATACTTCGCACTTTCGAGTCGGCCAAACCGTTTCTCAACCTGTTGGCAAAGTTTGGGGGCCATGGCTATGGTACCTGGTAAGTCTATCTCGGTGCTTGAGGGAATAATGTGCTAATGGAGAATAGAACAATGGCAGTCGAGCGGATGTTCAACAACAGCGGCAGAAAGAGCTCAAGCATTTCCCTTACAGCTGGTTTGACAACACATCTTACAAGTCCCGGGGAGGAGTACAGGGGACACTTCGCTTATCGGATGGCCGTGCTGCCTCCAACGCTGCAGTCTTCCTCGGCGACACTGACACTAGCATCCGACCATCTATTCAGGGTAGCAACTATTACTACACTACCTACACCAACGACAAAGGCCGCTTCTCATTCGAAAATATTCGGACCGGGTCCTATGGGCTCTACGGGACGTCAAATGGCGGGAAGCTTGCGGACGTGTACACGAATTTTACCCAGACCGACATCACCGTTTCCAAAGACAAGACTCTGAGTCTGGACCAACTCTCGTGGAATGTTAGTGATACGACGAAACGCATCTGGCAGGTCGGTGCCTTTGACAAGACGGCCCGAGGCTTCAAGAACGGAGGGGTTCCCTATCAGCATGGAGTCACGGAGGAGAGCCCTGCCAATCTGACTTTCACCGTTGGCGTGTCCAACGACTCGGACTGGTTTTATGCATCGTCCGCAATCGGGACCTGGACCATCGAGTTTGATCTTTCCGAGGAAGAGATTGCGGCAAACAAGAGTGCTCTGTTGAGCGTGTCACTGGCCGGGTATTCTCAAAGCGCGGCGCTCGAGATTGACGTGAACGGAAAGGTCTACGGTTCACTGGACAAGAGTACCTTGACGAGTGATCCTGCCCTGTATCGGTCCGGGAAGATAAGCGGGGAATGGCGGTTCTTCCAGTATGAAGTCGTATCGGGGGATTTGAAAGAGGGACTCAATACGGTTGGGTTCACGATCACGCGATATACAAAATGGAGGGGCTTCTCGTGGGATAGCATTATCTTGGAGTGGCAGTAGCTATGCTGTTGCTGAGTGTCTAGTCATCAACTCAGACATTTCCAAGTTCAAGAGCAAGGGGGGATAACAGAGTCAGTAACTATATGTGAGGATAGAACGTAAAAAAAAAGGAAACATCAAGTGCAAATCGTGGTGGACAAGGAAGTTATACCACCCGTACCCGGTGGAGGAACTCTAGACTTTGGGGAATTCTACAAAAAGGAAATGTAGCGGAATCAAACCGCTTTCAATGGACGAACAGGGAATCGAACCCTGGACCACTCCCAGATAATTCGAACGAAAGATGCTAAGGGAGTATTATACCACTAAACCATTCGCCCGTTCTAATTGGTTGTGAGCAGGTCGCAGCTTTGTGCACTATGAAGGTCCCAGGTAGGTAATCTCCGAACCCATCGGATAAATCCGTCGCCGAGCCCGGAAGGTTGTTGGGGTGACTAAATGATGCCTGCCCTGGATGTGTCGGATATTCGCTTCGCAACATCTTTCTTTCGCACTACTTTTGTTCTTCGCACTCTGTCAAAACACCCTAAAATGCGTGCAAAAGAGTCCCTCCTCGGCGAAGTTTCGCCGACCCCTTCGAAGCCGAAACGCCGATCATTCTCGCCAAAGGACTTACTGGTCGTGTCCCTCGTCGTGGTTTTGATGGGGTCCACCATTCTCGCCAATGGGCTTGGGATTAGGATTGTGCCCAGTCCAAGCGAGACATGCCCTCACTCCTCGATTCATCGGTACGAAGGCGAATCTATCGCATGGACACCTTGCGGAGAGATCAACCAGCATGCATTGGAGTGTTCTTCGATCACGGTTCCAATGGATCAATTTGATTCAGCTCGGTCTTCCGACAAGACGTTTAGCGTCCCACTCATGCGCCTCCGAGGAAAGAATGCGACCCAGAATCTCATTGTGAACCCCGGAGGACCTGGTGGCAGTGGACTCAACTTCGTTCATCGCAAGGGAGCTCAGCTCAACACCATCGTAGGGGAGAATTTCCACATCTTGTCCTTTGACCCACGCGGCATCAACTCGTCTCTTCCCCGTGCATCGTGCTACCCGACTGCCGAGAGCCGCGAGAAATTCTCACTGGAGCTGGATAGAGACGTGATTAGAGATAGCGGGAAGCGCTTTGCGTGGACTCAGAACTACGTCCAGGCGTGCCAGGAAAATATGGGCGAGCATGGCAAGTACATCAACACTCCCCAAACGGCAGCCGACATGAACTCGATCCTAGACGCCGTGGGCCAAAAGGACATGATCTACTGGGGATTCAGTTACGGCACTCTTCTCGGACAAACCTACGCGTCGCTTTTCCCCGAACGTTCACACCGCGTCATCATTGACGGCGTGGTGGATCAGATTCAGTGGTACGAGTCGCTGATCCTTGAAGATGACTTTATCGATACACAAAATGTCGTCGATGGATTCTTCGACGAGTGTATCAAGTCAGGAGACAAGTGTGCTCTGTCAAGCCTCGCCAGCTCGAAAGAAGACCTCCAGGACAAGGTCGTCAGCTTCCTCCAAAGCCTCAGGGAGGAGCCTCTCTCCGTCTACCTCAACACCACTACCTATGGTACACTCGATTACACCACCATGTGGAATGCCGTCTTCGAACACATGTACAAGCCTGCGACCTGGTTCGACTTTGCGACTCGACTGCAAGGACTGATGCGCGGCAACGCGACGGAAGCGCTTTTGGCATACGGCATGGAGGACTACTCGGGCCAAACGGACGACGCGATCGATGTCGTGACGAACAACGACGGGAAGTCCGGACGAGACAGCTGGCCACAGTCGAGAACGGAGCTGCTCGATATTCTGGCTCCTCTCTATAACTCATCCACCTTCGCATTCTCCGAGAACCAAGCATACTACGCCCGACAGCAGTGGCCCATCCCACGCACGCACAACTTCAAGCCGACAGCCCACGTCGAGACAGCTCACCCGCTCTTGATCCTGTCGACAACCTACGATCCGATTTGCCCGCTCAAGTCAGCCAAGAAGGCCGAGGCAGTGCACGCCGGCTCCCGCCTGGTGGAAGTCAAGGGCTACGGCCACTGTTCCGTCGCAGTGGCATCCTCATGCCTGGCGAAACACGTAAAGGACTTTCTCAGCAACGGAAAACTGCCACCCAAGGGAGCGACTTGCGAGGTGGACGAGGCATACTTTAAGGAGCCTGAGTCGCAGGAGGTTCTGTGGGCGAGACTTTCTGCTGGAGAGCCAGAGGATGCGACTCGTGCTGCTCAGTCCTTGCTGGCTTTGGAAGGAATTAACAAGAGGCGTTTGTAGGCGACCTCTGTGTATAAATTGTGTGTAGGTACTCTTTTCGTACTCACATCATTTCATCTTTTCACCCTCTCGTCCAGGGACAAAGTTCGTGCTCGCTTGAGGGATTGAGGACCAAGACCCAATCAATCCACACGTAGTGGCTGGTATTTCATGGAGTGAGCTAGGAATTTGGGCTCATATTGCCCAACTTTGGTATGATCCAGGAGTCCGAGAGCCCATCTGCTCCAGATTGTGATATCTCGACTCACTACCCTCCGGCGTGTAGCCTCAGAAGTGATGATCACGGATATATACCAAATTCTTCATAACCAACTGGCAGTGTCACACTAAATCAAGATGCTGTCCCTCTAAGATATGAGAGTGTACACCAATATCGTCGTCCCACATGAAAGAGCGAACAGCTCTGCCAACCGCAATGGCGCCAAACTTTCCATGGTCACCGCGGCAGGCTGGCGATCCCAGGTATTCCACTAACTGTTGCCGTCCTGCTTCTTAGTTAGCGGAATCGTTCTCCCACTCAGGCTCCTCACACTTGATGGCGAGGAAGACTTTCTCTCCTGAGCGCACGTCTATAACGACAGGGGCAATGGTTGCATCGGACTAATGGGGGGTTTCACCGTCGCTGAGCCGAACAAGTATCCTCGGCCGAGAAAGAATTCACACATAATGCACATCCAGACAGAGCACGTGTCGCTCAGTGCATATCCAGGCCTAAGGCACTGCTCGATCATGCCCGAGAGGAAATCTACCAATTCCAGATATTGTAGGCCGTAGGGCGTTGTGTCAGTCGATACCCAGGTTATGTATATAAAGCAAACTGAATGGCAGGATATTTGATAGTTGAACAGTCGATATGATTGTCAAGTTCAGAAGAGAGAGGAATATCAACTCACTGTCCCAGTAATATCCTCTCGGTCAGGAAGAGGGGCGGACATGGTGAAGTCTGGAGAGGGATGGTTCAGCCCTAGGGAGTGGTTCGACACTAAAGTTATCAAAAAATGAGGGTGGAGTTGAAGAGTACTTAAACAATGCTGAATCAAGAAGGAAATTATAGGTTGAAGTGCAGGCAGTAACGGTGACGAGAGGAGGAACAGAGCCCACGAGTTCAAGCAGATAGACTTGACTCGATGCTCATTCGTTCCGTTCACATTCATGCTATACGTGGGTGCTCAAGAATCATGAACCAATCGATTGGTTCCTTTTCGTTGGTCGATAAAGGAAGATGGGATTCAGTAGTCTGCCACAGGCCAACCAATAACAGCCAAAGCACTCAGAATTCTCTGTCATCTGTTTGTACTAATGACTCACAAGTATGTATGTATTTGTATTGTTTGAGGTCAGAATGTTTTCTCTACATGATTTCCACCCACAAGTATGAGACGATCATGTCTGAACGCATTAAATAAGTAACAAAATATCACCATGTCCGTACAAATTTGCATCGCCGAGCGCCTCGCCCTCCGGATCCCCCCTATGCCTAGACAACGGTCGCCCACCACTTTCCACCAATCCCTAGTCATGACCCTCCGGCTTTCGACCCCATACGACCTTGATCCGGAAGTACGGGTGGTTTCTGCGATCGCGAATCTCCCGTCTAAACTGTGCAATGTACACGTGGAACTGCTCTGTCGTCCAACCCAGGACTGTGGCCACGAAGTTGAGTAGTCCTTCCGTGTCTTGTGTCGCAAAAACCTGACCGAACTGGCCAATCTCTTTCAGCTTCGGGTCCTTTGCCCACGGGCTAATGGGACACTGAAGGGTGTCAGTCATCATCTCAAGGACGTGATGGATCGCCGGATTCACCTTGTAGTTCCATTCCTCGATATCGACAAAACCGGCCTCTTCCATGGCCTTTCTCTGGGTTCCATCCACCAGAACCGTGAATGATCTTCCCGTTGTCTTGGTTCCTTCGATGAAAATCTTGTCCCACTGGCCCATGGCCGAATCCGGCTTCACGGTGCCGTCGTCGCTCTCGATCGTTGGGGATGCTTCGAAACTCTCGAGATAAGCGCCCGGTTTGAGGGTCTTGTAGGCTTGCTTAAATAGTCCCGTCCAGTCTGGGATAGTTCCCACCAGATAGCGAATGTGAACAAAGTCAAAAGTTCCTGGCGCGTATGTCCATTCTTGGGTTGCATCGTCAATTTCGCTGTGAGTTGTCAGTAATAGGCCCTTCCACAGCTAACGCCATTTGTGGTTTTCTTGGCTTACAATTTCAAGTTTGGTGGTATCCAAGACGGCTGGATGGGCGAAATATCAGTGCCGGTAACTTCACACCCAGGAAACTCGTCGGCAAAATCACTATAGCCGCATTAGTCGTCGTTAGCTACGTGTTCTCAACAACTCATCGTACATAGCCCAGACGCCTATTTTAAAAATAGCCAGTTAGCGTCTATCCAAATATTTGCCACAAGAGATGTCCCATACCAGTTCCGCATCCGATATCAATCGCTTTCTGAAGTCGGTTCGTTAGCACCTCATGATAAAACCAAAACAACTCTAAATTCCTACCTTGATATCGGGTTCGATAGGTGCAAGATACAATCTGCCATCTAGGGCAAGCGTGTACATGTGGTGGCTATAGCTGTTAGCAAGACGATGGCGCAGGAAATGCCCGTCAAAAGATGGACCTACATAATGTCCATGGCCTCACTTTGTCGTTCATCATTGGCTCCCCTGGTCATCGCGTGTTAATACGGATATCGAAGGACTGGGCGCCTTGGGTTCGCAACCTACCAATAAAAGGCGTTACCCCTCTCACTGTGGTAAGTCCTGCCCTTGATCGTTCTGTACTGGAGAATGCTGGATGATATGGAAGCAGTCGAGCTTTCATTGTCGTCGCCCAGTGTCGAATCGGCATCGTCCCCCGCGTCTGATGCATCTTCGGCCTCAATGACTTGCTCTATGCCCTGCTCCGCGAACGATCGAGGAGACGACGCCGCCCTCGCGGGGCTCTTGGGGCTCTTTGGACTCGGACTCTTCTCGGCCATAGCGACCACAGGTGAGGACGGAAATGAAATCGGTGAAAACGAGGGCGTGACGCGCTCTGCGACAATTATCTGGGTCGGCGAAGGATCTTATGTTTCGTGCTACCACAACACGGGTGAGGGGGATTACGAAACGCTTGGCTGTGTTGCATAACCGAGACGCTGTTGGCCACCTCTAATTGGACCCGGGGAGCCATTGCCCGGTCTGAGCATGGGTTGACGGCCCCGGCCCGTATCCCGTTCTCGTTGTCGTTACATTGCGTTACCATGAGGAACGGAGAGCGTTAAGTGGCGCGCTATGAATTATCGTTTGCTAACTGTAGTCTTGTCCGAAAAACCTGTAGATCCTGACCTGAAATCGGGGTTTTATCCACTCCGTGAACGGGATTGTATGCCGAATATTCACTTGAAGCCCCCTCCTAGAATGGATCTTAATCTGAGGAGTTCATGTGTTTAGGCATTACTTTGTGCTCTCCAATTTGCCGTAACTCACATCAAGAAGCCATCCCCACGCCTTCGTCGATGCAGCAAGGGTGAGGTGGAGGAACGAACCGTTTTCCCGCACTGACTGAAGAATGGATCATCAATTCGCTCTGGATGGCATGTTGGGGGATAATTAGCGGTCTGGCCTTGAAAGAAATGCATCCTTGTTCAGGAAATGATCATCTTCCGAGTCATAACCCTGGTCGAGCCCTGGCTTGAACCGATTGACGTTACATCTTGCCAGCACATGAGCTTTTTTTCGACGGAGAAGTTCCCCGATGGACGAGGTTGTTCTCTCTTTAGTGGGTTTGTTCAAGGTCCATGTTTATATTATCTGGGGAGTGGTGAGCGAATTTCATGCAAATGGTCCCTTTTGCATGCCCTGCATACCAATTGTTTGACGGATAGAAACGTCTCAGACGAACCTATGTCCTACTCTAAAGATCCAATGAAGATAGAATACAGTGGGCTGACTGGTGGGCACTCTGGCACGCTCACTGTCACTAGCTCATAGGAGACATGCCCTCGTCTGGCCTGGTGGTTAATTGGCTGTGGCTCCAATTGAAGCGCTGAACGACCCTTGTTCCTCTCTAGGCATCTCTCAAAAACGAGTCTATGTTAACTCTGCACTCATGGAATGGATGTGCAGCCTATTTTCTGTTCGTTGTGTTTTAGATCTGAACGCAACCCATGCCGCAAAGTTAGTTATAGACGAAGGTTATTATTTGTCTTCCAGGGGCCAGATCGAACGGTAGGAGAGCCTAGACATCGTCTTCTATTTTCCCATGCGTGGATTATTATATTAAGATCCTACAGCATTATATTAGAATTTTCCAATTCCATACCAAGACAATTTTGACTGCTCTGGCATGTCCAAAACAACCCCCCTCCCTCGCATTTTCGACGGGCTACGTGTTGATACGTACTGTAGGTATATAAGTATCAATTCTATGCTTAGGTAATTCGGAGCCGATAATGAATCGGAATGGGCCAAATATTAACCAGATGTCTATGAATATCTCCTAATGTAAGGTAGGTCCCCCTCCGGGATAGATGAGAGATACGACCCTATATGGAGACATTGGAAGGAAACTGAGTACGAAGTAATTAATAATTTCCATTTTAATGAGTTGAAGGCGAGAATCTCAATTAGTTACTCTGTAGTATTAGCTCTGCAATAGAATTTAGTCGAAATAAGTCAAAGGATGCCCTTGCGAATCTCAAGTATTTCTCAAACAATCCAAAACATCGTAGGAATGGGCTCGTGTGCAAATGGTAAAAGATAAGAGGAAGCATCATGTCTAACCAGCAAACAATGCGACCAGCCTTAGCAACACCTGAGAATGCGATTTCACATGCGAGGTACCACCTGGTACTGAAATCAAATGGGAGTGATCAGAATGGAACATGAACGTCGTAATTGCATTGTACAGCTATGCTCGACGCTTGCCTTGGATAGGGATATATCATATGAGGGAGCAGTGACCCATGACGTCCTACAAGGCTCCATCGCGCAATGCCATCCTCTTATTTCCTCATTGCTAATTAAGAAGCCTCTGTTATATATCGTCAGCACCACCATTGATACAGCAGGGAGAGGGATGCCCACGGAAGATGAGGACGCCATTGTCGTTTCCTATGCGCTCGGAAAGGTTGACGTCACGCTCGTTGCCGTTTCCCTCTGAGTCGGAAAGCGAGGCACGGAGGACAGGGACGTTGTCGCCGCCCTCAATGCTGAAGGTGATGTCGTTCGCGGAGTGGGAGAAGTCTATCATACACAGGTAAGTAACTTGGCATATGGCGCATTCGTCCGCGTCAAGGAGAGGAGACGTACTCTGACCACCCCATTCAAACAAGCCTTCGTTGTTTCCAAGGTAGTAATCGAGGTCGAGTTGGGAATCAACCCATTCGCCGTCGAAACTTTGCAAGCTGGCGAAGAGGATATGACCGTCCTCGAGGCGAATGTCTCGGGCGCTTAGGTGGAACGACATGGTGTTTCTGATGAGAGGGTTGTGATGAATATGGAAGAGAATGAGGTGATTTTGGATGTCTGGAAGCAAGAATCCAGGAACCGTTTATATACTTATATCGTGTCCTGGGGCGACACCTCGCTGATGAGCAAATGCACCTCAACGGCAGCCAAGGCCGTGCCGAGACCAGACTGCATTGCCAGCGAGACAGTCCCCTCTGCTTGGCGGCTACAGCTGCATCGCCTGAATGTCACTCACTCTCCGCAGCTGGGGACTGTTGTGGCGCTTGAGAGGTCGACGTTGGGACCTTGCACGGCAGGACTCAAGAGGATTCGTCCTGGGTAACCGTTTGACAGATGCAGAAGGCAAGTCGTGATGCCGGGTCAGGCGCCAAAAATGATCTGAGACACGACTGTTGCATCATCGGATTTGCCAGTAGTGGCGGCGACTGCCAAGGTCTTGGGCGGGGATGGTGGAAACATGTCGGGCGCAGTGCATGCGTTGTGCATATTTTCTTACTCTTTTCAGTTTAGAAAAGAGGCAGCCAATTGTTCATTGGACCAGTCTCACCAATTAATCTGTTTTCAAGCTTGAATCGAGAAGGAGTCTCGAGTGCCACGCTCGAGCGGGAGTCTCATCCGAAGATAACAACGAGTGGACAACCGTCACCGTAATATGAAGGCTATTTCTGTCGAGTAAACAAATCAGTCAATTGGGCACCAAAGATAGCCTCCAATGACATAGAATACTACGTGAATCATCATAAACCTCCGACATTAGTGCGTCTCACGCTGTAAGCCTGTATATCCTACCATTACGGAGGCTGCTTACGCTGTTACGCGAACTCGTCGTTGCCTAGAGTGACAAGTGACCACTGTCGCTGGTCGGTCTGACATCACTGTATCACAGAAAACATCATCATTCGTTTTTTTGAGATGAATTCATGTTCCTCTGAGAGTCCATGTACCCCCTTAAATAAGATCAGTCGAATCATTCAACATTACATGTACGTATAAGACTCAAAGTTCCCCTAGGTCATTGTCAAAAAAAAAACGGAGCTGAACTTTAAACCTCTTCCCATGGAATTTCAGACACAAACTCTTCCCATACCCTCCACGATTGATCCGTCATGTCTTGTGTATCAGCAATCAGGTCGGGCATGTCGGTCGTTGCAGTCGTGTGGCTGGGCAACGGAAAGCTCGTCGAAACCCACGTGTTCTGAGCATCTTGTAAAGTGAATAGGTCTTGACTTCGTTCCTCAAAAATTGGGGCCACTACGGCTGAAGAAAGATCCATGTCGTTGGATCCAGACCTTCCAACGACTTCCACGCCGTCATCGCTCTCCAACAGCGTCGCCAACTTCTGTCGAGTCCTGCGCATGAGCTTTCCCAACGGCCCCTGCAGTATCCCGCCACTGTACTTGGCGATGATTGCTTCATGCTGCCTGTAACAAGCTTCAACTACCGGCCAGGCCCGTCGAATAAGCCCAACGTCTGTACAGACGTAACACTCGGCAATGGCAATG
Organism: Thelonectria discophora; assembly: GCA_911649645.1. Classification (NCBI taxonomy): domain Eukaryota; kingdom Fungi; phylum Ascomycota; class Sordariomycetes; order Hypocreales; family Nectriaceae; genus Thelonectria; species Thelonectria discophora. Next base: position 5,454,675 of record CAJVRK010000012.1, read on the forward strand.
GCTACGACGTGCCACGGAATTGTGATGTACCATCTGAATCCTTCGCCCCGGGGATCTGTATGCATCAGCTGTGTCTTTTCGAGGACCGACAGGGCCACGCGTAGTAGTTCTCCGTCGCTTCCCATTCGTGGTGGTGGTATTCCTCTTCCGTGAAGCGGTCGCAGCACGGAAAGTCTGATGCCGGACACTAGACATTGCGTGCCGTGCCATGTGAACCACGCTTGATTTGAGGCCTCGGGATCACAAAAGTGTAAGAGTTGCAATGCGCTGCTCTCGAATTGTTGCGCATGTTTTTGCCGTCGGTCCCAGTCAGTCGCCGTAGAGGTACTGTCATCTGAGCGTTCTTGAAAGTTCAGCTGGCGACCGGCAAGCTGGAGGTGATAGGTGACGAACGCAAATGTCATATCAGTAAGTCCCTCCTTATTGGGGAGCGGACCCGTCGTTCGGTTAAGGTCAGAGTCGTTGACATGTCTTACTTGAGCCAGTGCAGCTGCTACTTCATCTTGGCTGATGAGTGGTTCCGTTGCTTGGATAAACACCGACTGCATGTCAATGAGACAGACAGTGAGCCAGAGACGTGATCTCATCTGCTGATCGAAAAATGTTTCGCTCTGTCCGGCCGTTGCATTCGGCTGGAGGTGAAGACTAAGCCCTCTGGCCACTCTCACGGCCACAGCAGCCAAGGTCCACACAGCTCGACTCCTGTCTTCTGTTCTTCTTGCATACTGGTGATTGTCAGCTGAGTTCTTCGATGAGGACATGAACTTACAAGATAGAGAACGAAAGCTTGAAGGACATTGATGTCACGTGTAGACAGTAGGCCAGATCTCTCAATAGCCACCTCACATTGTCTCCGGCAGACACTGACAAGGCTCGACTTGCTTGTCTGAAAGCTAGTTTGGCATTTCCCCTCTGTCAAGCTGCTGGCAGCCACGAAGCAAACGGCCGAACTCAGGGCCATGAGTGACGGGTGCCCATCTGGATACCCAAAATACCCTTTGCCTTGTATCATCCAGCTTTCCAGTGACGGCCGATGCAAGATCTTGATGATCGGGTCAACTTGTGAGAGGTAGACTTGACAAAAACGACTTTGGACCGATGGGTCGATCGAACATGGTGTTTTCTCAAGCCCCAGAGCTGCAGATGGGGAAGGTAGCCCAAGTAGGCCGATAGGAGCCATATCGCCTTCGCCTGACTGAGCAGGATCTGGTGCTTGCGCACTATCCTGTTCAACGTGGCCCAACCCTGACTCAACAACATCACGTAGGCCATGAATCTGTGGCACGTAAGTCAGATTGGAGAGAAAGCATGTAATCCTACTATTCACCTCTTCGGCAAGACTTTCCCAGAACGATTCGGGTCGCTGTGGCTCAGGCACACTGCCAGACGCTGTGCTCACATCCGTATGGCGCCTTCTCTCAGGCTCGGCGATACTACTTGAGTAGACCGATACACACGGCCTATTCGGAATCTACACAAAGTGTCAGCTGTTAGTACCAAGCTCTCTCGACATCACTCACCATTGGTGTTTCGGGTTCCGCAACGGAGTTGGTGCGCATCTCGCCAATCATAGCCTCGAGATGGCGTATCCGCTGCGTCAGGTCTTCGGAGATGGTTTCGTTACTGCGAGGGGTTTGTCGGACACGCTGAGCATGGCGACCACGAGGCAATCGCAGCCGCTGGATCGGTCTGCAATAGATGCCATGTGACACGCAATTTGAGCAGGGAGTGAGCTTGTCACATTTCACCTTTCGACCTCGGCACTGCTCACAGCTAAGCTGAGGAGTCGCTTGATCCTTGGCCGAGTTGGTATTCTCCATTGGGGTTTTGTGTTTTTGCATGATGCGTATGGGCGGAGGGCGCTATATGAAATTGGTGAGGAACACAAATGCGTCATAAGACCTCGATTTGGTGGTCACCTGACTCGTATAAATCGCATCCTCTCCGAGAGGGCCAGTCCCTGAGCTTCGACAATGAAATTTGACGATTTTCCATTCCTCAAGGCATATCAATAATTCCTCCTTCAACTTTTATATCTATGTATGCAATATTTTATGAGTGACACCTAGAAACGCACGTCAAAATGACAACTCAAGATGCCTTGCCAACCCCTCTCATCCATGTGATTTGATAAGGATCAACTCCTATTTTGTAAAAGTACTCCAACTTCTAATTTTCAGTCCCATCTTGTAGAATAATACCGGAAATGCGAGAATCAAGGCAGAAAACACGGCAAGAGCCGTAGCTGTGTATTCTACACCAAGGGTTTCATACATGGGCTGGGCCCAAAGAGGGAAGCTCGCAGCGGCAACGCTTCTGACCGCAATATGAATTGAAACGGCAGAATTGGCACATGTTATGTACACCTCCACCATGTACACAAGTCCGCTGATGAACATAAGCTGCAGCGAAAGTCCGACGAAATAACCCGCGAGAACCTGCGACATCCAGTGCACGTTGGTTGACCAGCCAAACCAGAGCAAGGACACGGGGAGAATAGCAGCTCCCAGGATCATGGGCGGGAGTCGATTTTCAGGTTCAGATGTGCGGCCCTGCTCCAACCATCGCCGTTTCCACCACGTCAGCGTAAAAATTGAAACGAGTCCGGGGGCAGAGATGACCCCAAGGGTCACCGCGATGAAAGGTAGTGTTGATGTTGTTGCTGGCCAGCCACGTTGCTGAAAGGCAAACGGGAACAGTTGATACGTGAGAAATAGGGTGCCGTAGACAAAGGTGAGATGGACCGTGAGAATGATCAATACGGGCTCTTTGCAGATAAGCTTTACCGGCCTCGCAAAGTACTTTATGGCGATGACGTGAAAGCTCACTTCTTCATTCTCGAACGGCGCTTTGATGGATCGGGTCTCTGGTTTGCCAGTAGCTCGAAGCCGTTTCGCCTTGGCGACCAAGATGTGTGTTGGCGACGTTTCTCTTAAGCCACCAGAGCAAGAATGGCAGTTGCACCAAAGAGCATCAGAGTAGCCCAAGCCGTCCACCTCCAACCATACTGAGCCACCATATAACTTCCCGCTGCAGGGGAGATGGTGCTCCCGAGATTGATCATAGAGGCGCCAAAGGCCATCGGCACAGCCCTGGGAAGTGGTTCGTACATCTCTGCCGTCATGCCCGAGCCGCACGCGACCATGGAACTCCCAAAGGCGCCAGCGAGGAAGCGGCAGATCAGGATTACGGTGAAGTTGTTGCTCAATGCTAATGGGATCTGTAATAGCCCGCAGACGACGAATCCGAGGGCGCAGGGGGATAAATGGCCGAGAATGTCCGACATGGGCGCGAAGAATAGAGGGCCAACCGCGAATCCCGCCACGAACAGGGCCACGCCAAGGTGCACCACGAGATTGGAGACGTCGAATTCATCTCTCAGGGCCTTTGATGCAGTGCCGAATATGCTGGAGGAGAAAGAGACGGCGAAGATCATGAGGTTGATTGCCATGAGACAGCCAAATTTCTTGAGGCTTGGCCAATTGTGAGGGTGTTCAGGGTCGTCTGAGCCGTCGAATCCAATGGGGTTCATTCCAGAGCACAGTCTCAGGTCTCTTATCGTACCCTTTTCAGCGTCAATCTCTCGGTGGGAGCGGCTGGAACTAGGGTCCTGGGGTTGTTCGCTTGGCAGAGGGTCGAGATGACACCGATCGGTCTTGGTTATAGGGGGAGCAGAGGGCATTTTCGATGGGTACTTTCACTGATGACCCGATCGAGAGCTTTAAATGGAATCTGAATGATGTCTGCAAGATTCTACATCATCCAGCTCTTTCATTTCACATCTTAAGGACAGGGGAATCTCCTGCGGGCCCGTCTGTAGCCGACATCAGCGGGCCCTTTTCTCCTTCAATGGAGACACGAAAGAGTTCCATCACCAAAAGCCTACGTATCCGTATTTCTAATCAGATAAATCAAAAATTTGTGTCTTGAAATGGGTCTTAAAGCACGATATCAGGGCCCTTTCCTGGAATAGTGGTGTGACAAGTGAAAAGGCGGCTCTGCTGGAAAACGAGAACAGGGAGATATCCGTCTCTATCCGCGATAAGGTGGGTAGAACCGCGAAATGCCGAGAGGCGGCCTGGATTCCGCGAGCAGCTCTGCTGTGGTTGCCTCGAGGAGGAATAGGGTAGGCTGAGATTTCACCACAATCTCAGGAACTTCACGTTTCATTGGACACAAGGAAACATGGCATTAGATAGGAAGACAAAATATGTATTACTATATCCTGTGTGACCTGAATTTTGAAACTTGGGTGATCCCACCGTTTATGTCTTCAATATATGTTGTCACACCGGGTATGGAGGATCTAGACCACGGGAGCAAGATGGCCGGCTGTGGTGATATTCGGGGGAGTATGCAGTCTCCTCGTTATCAGACACATGACTAAACCTTCCCGTGTCTCCGGAAATACTATTACTTCGTATACTGATCATGTCGTCGGGTCCAACATGTTCTGGAAGGTCATCAGGGGCCCCATCTCCTGGATGATGCTGAGAACCACCCCCGAGGAAATCGTTCTGTTCTTGATATCCGTAGCCCTTGTTCTCTCGACGATTTGTACTGTAGTGGCTCGATCCCAGCGCAATATCTACAAGAATGGAAAAGAAGAAGAAGATGCTATGTGAGATTAGTCGTTGAATATTGCATAAATGTAGCGGCAAGTGAAGAAGCTAAAGGCCAACTTACACTGCGATAATTGCAGCCGCCAAACACGCGGTTTGCATTTGACAAGCGACGCGATACGTGAGCAGTGCGATAGATCGCCTCTTGCCCTTGATCTTGGACTTGGCGAGTCCTGTTCCATACGGTGTCTTGACTTCCCCTCGACAGTTGCCAGCCCCATGCTTGTTGGCAACAGCAACGTAAATGAAGCAAGCTAGAAACGCGGTGTCCAGAATGATGGCAATGAAGGAGGCCATCGGGGAGCCTCCCAAGCAGCAAATGAGAAGTAGCCCCAGGAGGTCGTAGAGCATTGCGCTGCCGGCTATGCCTTCGACGGCGCGGATGTTGGTACTGATGTGAAAGTCGTGCGCAGCGAGTGTCGCTAGATAATAGGCATAAATGGCGAGGATGAGAGCGGCTGCTCCGAGCTGGATGCCTCTGATGAGCCATTGGAGGCACTTGAGGCCTGCGGTACCTCCCATGGCTGAAAGGCTATGAAAGACGCTGTTCAGTAATTGTGATGGCAAATCGGTGGTTTTGTTGATATTAGATTACGTGAAAGTCACACATCTTTATTCACGGAAACAACTGGTGGTTGAGCTCCAGCCCTCTTCGATTACGTCTTCTACCACACACATTCTAATGTCCATGCCTCGGTCTCGGTCTCGCTTTCACGCCTTTCCTCGTTTCCAGCAGCCATCACATATGTGAAACTGCCATAGCCAATACCACGAGCCGACCGTTGTGGCTGTGGGAATATTAAACATTATCCTCGCACAGAAATGTCTCCTGGTTTTAGGCTGCGTCCCGACGTCGCCTCTTGTTTTATGGAGCGCCAGACCTTTGGTCTCACGGCGAATCTTTTGCTTTCTAATCCTGTACCCTTTATAGACAGCTAATAGCCATTCATATGGCGGGAGCCTGGAGCCACAGCCCTTGGCAGCCACACGTCGGTATGGTCGGTACGATGTGTTGTTCATGTTTCTTATCCTGAGCTTCGTATTCTCTAACGCGGCAATTCTGTTCAGAGCATGCTTTTTGTGGTGTTTTCACTATAAGGAGCAATCGTAAACTAATCGTCGGGTGTCGCGTGTGATTTTGATATTCAGTCATCGTAGTTTGCCCGTAGCATTTCACACACTTCGGCGCCAAAGGCAATACAAAAGGCCACTGCTGGGATAAGGTTGGGCACCACCCAGACAACGATCCCCGAGACAATTATGACCCATTCAAGGACGTAGGAAATGTCTTCATCGAGAGGAGTGTCTTGTAGTGTGATGAAGGCTATAGCGGACCAACAGGCCATCTCGAAGCAGTCGAGAATCAGGTCGGCTTTGGAGTTTACCCATCCGTACAAAGCTTCGGCGCATTGGCGCAAAAGGTGGTACAAGTAATAGATGGTGACGATGGATGCGGCGGTCGTTTCGAATTGTTAGCTTGGCGTTTCGAACACTGGACGGGTGAGGTCCCTTACATTTACGATCGCCAGAGCCGTACTGCCAAGGGTCGCCCCTTGGGCAGCGCCATCGCGCCAGTCGGGACATGCCAAGCTCAGGGTGATGAGCGCCAGGGATTTCCTAGTCTCCATGACGTGTAGCGGTAGCTTGAGCCTCAAATAAAGGAGTAGAATCGACCGTAGAGACTTCGTGGCGGTATTGTTGGTATTGCGACGAGTTGGTGTTCCTGTCAAATGCATGGCTGATATGACAGCATCAACGATGCCCCTAAACAACAGCATCTTGGGGTGTTTCGGTGGAAAATAGAACAGAGAAACAATTGAACAGAGGATTGTTGTGTTCAGCCAGAAGACGCGAACATGTAGGCTGGCCGATGTGTTCCAATTTTCAAATGTTGAAGTGTTCCTCGTAGGGCTGTGTCGTGGCGATCAGTTCGGTCTCGCTTCCAGTCGCCCCTGACCCCCTTTGTCGTTGCGGTTAGTTGGGATTTCTAATGCAGGTAATCCGAAGGACAATATTTCGTAAAATATCTACGGAGTAGTACCCATTTGGACCAGCTACTAGGTCCGATGGCCTCGATTCTAAGGCTTGCAGCGCTCCAATCCATCACCGGCTCTGTCGGTGGACTGAACTTGTTTTTACAGTGCAGTGTGAACACTGAAAGAAAGATTCACAGGTACCTTCTTTTTTAATGCAGCCATTGATCCCCGATATTTAGTTGCGTCACAATTCTATGTGTCTAAAAATGCCACCCGCTGTGTCCGGGGAGTTTTCGATCAAGGCACGAATGGGTGTCTCTCGCTTTCGTTCTCGGTACCGGTTCCGGTTTCGACAAGCCGACATCGCCATTGATTTGGTTCGAGCAGAAGAGGGTTTCTCATAATGACGCCTTCTTGCTCAAATCTCCCTACTGCTTTCCTTCTTGCCTGCTTCCCTCCATTGTTGACCTTTCAGCATTACCAACCAAAGAAGGGGGCTCAGCGCCGCCCATATGCCCGCCACCAAAACGGAGGTCCAGCCAAGTCCCATCCGATTGATCATGGGGTTCGCAATTGCCGCCGCTCCTGCCCCCACAAGACACCGGGAAAGATTACTCGCTGCTACGGCGGTTGCGGTTGAACCAACGTGCAAGTCCACGACGAGCGTGTTCAGATTGTTCAGAGAGGCCGAGAAGACGACGGCGCAAAAGAAGAGCGAGACCTCGATGCCGGCGAGCGACAGGTTCTGATCCATGATCCAGCCATACACCATTACCATGATGCAGGAGAGATAGACGCAAGGTAAGGAAATTTCCACTCTCATGCTCTCGATCGGCAGGACGTTGAGATCCTGCTGGCGATTCTTGATGATTTCGATGCCCTTCTTTTTCGCGTGACGTCGGAAGTTCCAATCCATGAGATATCCGCCGGTATATCTGTAGGAAATACTCCCAATGCCGATTGGCAGGTAGCACAACCCGACGATGACAGACGAATATCCGAAGCGGGCGACTAGCTGAGTCGATAGCGTCGTGATGACAATGTAGTATCCCCCGTACATGAGGGAACTGAAGCCCAGAATGATGCCGGTTTCCTTTTCAGCTAGAATCTTGAGCGTCGCAAAGGGATTGGGGCGTCGTCGCTGGGGCGTTTCCGGCTCCGAATTGATGTGTCCTTGGCGACGTTGCTTCAGATAGCCAACCAAAGACATGTTCCACCACGGCGGAGATATGCTTCCGTTGCCGACCACCGCCCTGCACGTCTCTGGGAGGAAGGCGAAGATAATCAGGAACAAGGCTCCGGAAAGGATCGTCAGGAACCAGAAGATAGATCGCCATCCGAGGTACTCGTCCAACAGGCCACCGACAACTGGTCCCAGGGCCGGACCAAGAGTCACGCCCATGCCTGCATAGCCAAGGTACTTGCCTCGCTCAGCTCGAGTCACCATGTCTGCAGCCGTGGCACTGCCCAGCGCAATGGTGGCACTGCTTCCGCAGCTTTGGACACAGCGCAGAACGAGCAGGGCAGCATAACTGTCTTGCAGTGCGAGACCGATGTTGGCGCCGAGGTAGATGACGCAGCAGATCATGTATGCTGGTCGACGTCCATACGTATCGGAGAAATTGCCTATGAAAGAGGGTGCGATACCTTGGAAGATCTTTATTGGTTAGTGTGTAATCTGTAGTGAAGCAATCAAGGACCGGCACTGACCAGATAGGTTGTGACTGTCAAATTGACCAACGAGATGGACACGTCAAGGTCGTCTGCGATGGATGTGAGGGCTGGAAAATAGATGGAGGTGGAAAATGGTGAAATAATGGCGAGGAAGGAAACGAGAACGATGATGCCGGCCTTTTCACGATGTGAGAAGATGGTATACGGGGGGGAATTGTCGAATTGATCACTCCTTTGAGTTCTTTCGACATCGACCTGCTCGGTAAAGTTGGTCGGATTTTCTGAGGGGAGTTCATGTTTCGTTGTAGGCTCAGGGCCATTCGAAGCCATCACCCCGTGAGGGCTCTTTGGTGAGACACATGTTTCTGAGCCGTTGCTCGGTTTCTCTCTGTCTTTCTGTGCCGTTGACATTGCTGGCGGGAACCAGGTTTCAAGAGTTGTTGATGTTTCGACTTGCTTGTAGAGCCCTGAACGTAGTAGGCCTTGAGATGAATGCTCCGGGTGCTAAGTGCGGACAAATATGGACCAACAATTTACAAAGAGCACAAATATATATCAATATTCTTCAATCGGCATGATACAGCAAGAACTCATCACATTATCGAATAAGGAGAACAGGATCTGCTCAGTCAGCCCACGTTTGCCGACTCGGTGCCGATGTGGGTACATGTAATGCACCCTCGCAACTTTTCAGCAGCGTTTCAATTCCTCATTATTAACCTATGACTTAAATAACTACACAATGAAGGAAATAATGACTGAGTCCGATTAACTTACGTGTTAAATCCGGTCGTACCTGCAAAGCAGCACTGACGTTGGGATTGAGGGATTGAGGGGTTCAGGGTGGACATCTCTGCTCAATACTGGCCACAGCAGCGATTTTAGAGAAGAACTAACTTCATCGCAATAAGACCATCATCTCAAGAACATGGCCAGGTTGGATCGATTCCATATCACTCTACACTCAGTCAGTGGCAGCTGCGTGCATGAGAATAGGTTTTACCCTGGACGGGATCCGTCACGATGTGGACGATTCCAAGACAATAAAGGGGTCGAATGTATGGCCAGGTTCTTCATATTGTAAGGTAGACGTAGCTACTCTTCATGCTGATCACTGCGGAAATGAGAACGCAGAAACTACATCCCTTGATGATGGGGCTGAGAAACGACATTTTACTCCTGTGCATCACACAGCAGACTCGGTGGAAACGCATCCTTTTGGCGGAGCACCTATCATGCAACATACCTATATCTAGGACTGGTGTCCTCCGTAGTCATGTTACGGACATTCGGAAACGATGTGCCAACGGTTATTAATGCTCTCGACTGGAGCCTGCCCTGTTGAACAACCCACCAGCACTGTCACCGCTGCTTTTTCCCCAACAGGTGGAAGAGAGAAGAGTTGGATGGTTATATCAAGCAACTGAATATGCATATAACTAACTACAGATTTGAAACATGTATAACTATCCGTATGCATGTAAATCCACTCGCTTGGGACCTTAGCTTGCGTGAGGTTATCCGTATTATTGCTCAAGGTGGCGGCGGAGGTTCCATGCAAATTGAAGCCGTTGGTAGCTCCATGCAACGCCCAGTTTCTCAGGGATTAACAAGGATGGAGAGCAGAGGTCGAATGGTTCTAGACTGCCTTGATGCCTGCAGCTGAAGATAAGAGAAATCCGTCGTGGAAGGGCCCGGAAGGGTCGGAATAGCGGGCCTTCAGATTTTTCGCCACTGCTAGCTAGACTGAGAATTGTCATGCAACCGTTCTTTGAAGTATTCTGCCTCCGTGTTCTGTTCCCGTCCCACGAGGAAACGTCCCGCGACGGAATGTCGGCAAAGTCGGCATTCTTTTGTTTCAACCCTCCCAACTTTAGCTTAGTGACTTCGCTTAGCTGCGTTTGCCGCGTGCTAGTCGTCCTAATTGGCTGGCAATGGACGAAAACGTGTCTCTGTGGAAGTTCAGCTGATAGGTGTGGCTTGGCGCTAGTATTTGGTAGTCAGGTCCGACTATTGCGCGAAGGGTTAAGCCAAGGCATTTCGGACCAACCTCTCGAGGCGAGCAGCAGAAGATAAAATACTGCGCAGAAGCCGTGATCGTGTTGCGCGAAGTGATATCGAAGCAACGGTTTTAGTTTTCCTCCAGTTCCTTGACGCATGTCTGCTCGAAATCATCGCGTTGCCATGTGGTCTCACACTTTCCTCTCCGTACTCCTCTGCCGAGTGGCAATGGCACTGCCAGGGGGCTGTCCTGGAACGCTGACAATTCTCAATGTCACATCGTCGGGCTACAACGACCTTGTCTGGACATGCTCCGGCATCGATCCAGGCTATCCTTCGCTCTACTGGTCGGGACAGAACTACCTCTACGCCGCCGCGACCAAAGACAACGCATCAGCATGCGCAAACTACTGCGGCGGGTGGTACAACAACGGCATGAATGCCGCCGTCTTCTACGCCAACGAGACGTGCGGGTGCTGGGAGTTTGGAGACCTCAATCTGAGCCCCCAGGCGGCCACGTCCGACTCGGCTAACGCCACCTTTATCGACTTTTACGAGACCATGAACATCGACCGACCGTCCGAGCCCGTGGACTGGGGTGTCTTCACCTGCCCCGCGGGGTCTTACTCCATCTACGGCACCTACGCGACCTGCTGGCCGCTCAACGTCAAACCTGTGAAGCCGGCGCTGGCCACGCTGGAGAACGCGGGCGGAGCGTGTCCGAGAATCTGCCTGGAGACGTACAATGCCCAGTTCGCCGTCTATAACAACTGGGGGATCTGCAAATGCTACGGTGACATTGCTGGCCTCCGAGTCACCTACAATTACACGTCGCCATACCAAGTGGTGGACATTTACGATTTTGTGTCCCACACCAGCACCACCACGAGTACGCACAAGACTACGAGCACGCACAAGACGACGAGTACGCATAAGACCACGAGCACACACAAGACCACGAGCACACATAAGACCACGAATACGCACAAGACTACAAGCACGCACAAGGCCACGACAACGACTCACAAGCCGACCACCACCAAGAAGTCGACTGCTACTAAGAAGCCAACCACCACAAAGAAGGCGACTACCACCAAGAAGGCAACTACCACCAAGAAGGCAACTACCACCAAGAAACCGACTACCACAAAGAAGCTGACGACTACCAAAAAGTCCACTACCACTAAGAAGGCGACAACCACCAAGAAGCCAACTACCGCCAAGAAGTCAACCACCACCACCAAGAAGTCAACCACCACCAAGAAGGCGACTACCACAAAGAAGTAGAGTACAATAAGGAACATGAAACCGATCACTACATCAAGTACCACGCATCATACCTCGAACTCGGCGTAAACATCAACCACTGTTAGTATGACCAGAAGCACAAGCAACACTATATATACTTACTCCACAGCATTCAAGACCAGATTCGCCAAGGCCATCGCCCTAACCGCGCCGAGTCCAGCGACTTGAGAACAGGCGAGCAGCCAAGCCACGGAACGACAAGGCATGCATTCCGTCGACTGCATAGTGGTTAGCATACCCGATTGCAAGCTTTGTGGGAGGCCAAGGGACACATGTACATGTGCTGGACTGCTGGTAGATCCCGCCCAACTGCCAAACCAGGCGATCATGTGCCCAGCTCCGTGGATTGCAAACTGGTAGCAAGACGTCTTATGCCCCGGGCTCAGTCGCCAGGATGCAGCTTTAAATTAATAAATAAAATAAAATAAAATAAAATAAAATAAAATAAAATAAAATAAAATAAAATAAAATAAAATAAAATAAAATAAAATAAAATAAAATAAAATAAAATAAAATAAAATAAAATAAAATAAAATAAAATAAAATAAAATAAAATAAAATAATAACATGGTTCACATGCGAACATTCCAGATAACCGAACGTTCCACTTTCTCCAGTTCTACTTAACCTTCCCATTTATATATTCTTTTCTCAACTAAATTAACATAAAATCAAATTCCAAAGAAGCCAATCTTCTTCTTACCATCCAGGCTATTAAACAAGACCTAATACTAAGCATCCGGAAAGCAGCCTAGATCTATCTATTACTCATACTATCCTACGCGCCAGAATGAACGGACGACGCGCCCGAGCAGCTCTTCCGGCTAATTCGAAGAGATTGACTATGCCCGAAGAGGAGACCCTTACTGCATTCATTCTCAACCTGGATTCGCGAGGATTTCCGCCCCGGCTCAGTGGTGTTAAAGATATGGCAAATCTCCTCCTCGCGGAGCGCGACGGAGGACGCGTCAGGCAGCACTGGGCTGCACATTTCGTCAAGCGACAACTAGAGCTTAAGACGTGTTTCAATTGCGCATACGACTTCCAAAGAGCCCTATGCGAAGATCTAACCGCGATTTCCGCGTGGTTTCGCCTTGTGGCCAACATGAGGGCCAAGTACGGCATCGCGGACGCTAACTTCTACAACTTCGACGAGACTGGGTTTATGATGGGCATGATCTCTGCCGCGATGGTAGTTATAGGTGCTGAACGATGTGGAAAGGCAAAGACAATATAGCCTGGCAATTGAGAATAGGTTACTGCAATCTAGGGCATTAATGCGGAAGGTTAGGCGCTACTGGCGTTTATTATGTTCAAAGGGTCCTACCACCTTGCCGATTGGTACTTACAGACTGACCTTCCGCACAATTAGGTCATCAAGCCTATAGAGAATAGATAGACGGATAATATTACTGGCCTTCAGTGGTTACAGCATTTCGAAAAACATACTGCTGCGGTCACAAAGGGCAAATATCGAATGTTAGTAATCGATAGCCATCAGAGTCACTTATCCGCCGATTTTATAACGTTCTGCAAAGAACATAATATTATCCTGCTATGTATGCTAGCGCACTCCTTGCACCTTCTTCAGCCACTCGATGTTGGGTTATTTGGACCCTTAAAGCGGGCATACGGTCGCAAAATCGAGGAGCTGATAAAGTACCACGTTACCCACATCACCAAGGCCGACTTCCTTATTGCATTCCGGAGCGTCTTCTCAGAGGTTTTCTCGGAAAGCAACATCAAGGGAGGATTCAGAGGGGCCGGTTTAGTCCCTTACAACCCGGAGGCAGTCCTCTCGAAGCTGGATGTAAAGCTACGGACTCCAACACCGACTGGGCCCCCTCCGCCGGAGACCGACTCTTGGGTATCTTCAACACCACATACCCTTCCACAAGCTCTCTCCCAGTCCGCCTATATCAAAGATCGGATTGCCCGACATCAGAGCAGCTCCCCGACCCCGATTTTAGCCGCTGTCGACCATATCTCGAAAGGAACACAGGGATTCTTGCACCAGGTGGCCCTCCTCCGTGCTGAAGTTAAGTCACTTTGAGAGGCAAATGAGAGGCTTAGTAAGCGCCAGAGGGCCAAGAAGATATATATGCGGCAAGGAGGCGCTCTTACTGTAGGGGAGGGACAGGATATTCTGGCTCAGAAGGAGGCAGATAAGTAGGTAGCCCAGGAAACACGATAATCTGGTGGTCGGTTGAGGCAGGCTGCAGCAACTATTCGGCGATGTAGCACTTGCGGGAAACCAGAATATAATGCGCAGATTTATATAATAGATAAAGAAACATTAGGGGATTCTAGTGATAGTAAAGAGGAATAGATTTCTATTGTGGTTATATTTTAATTATGTATTGAATATAGTAGGGGCATGGTTAGTGGAACGTTCGGTTGTCTGGAATGTTCGCATGTGAACCACGTTAATAATAATCGATTAGTAAACGTCTAACTATAGTGCTGGACAAGTATTTCGACGCTTCGGGACCAGTATTCCTCGATCAATGGCCATGGCGAATAGTGTGATAGGGATTTCCGGAAGCTTGGGGATTAAGCCACTGTGGCTGGAGATGTGGCTAAGGGAGGATTTTAAATTGGTTGTCTGAGTTGGAAGATGGTCCGAGCTTTGTACCTATGGTTGCTGAGAGCATAAAGAGGGATCGTTTTCCCGTCTGAAGATAGAGGAGACATAGATTTTTCCCCCTGGTTTTTATTGATGATTGTTACTGGCTTTTTATTCTGATTGTCTACTCGTATTTCTTATTTGCTGATCAACTGATCCCTCTTTGTTTCTATTGGCCCAGAACCTCTCAGGAGCCTCCCTCACCTCTCGAGTCCAGCGACCACCTTTCCATCCTGCTTCCTCTCTCTCGACCTACCCTACAGTCCCTTCAGGGGCCTTGTGTGTGGTTGTGTGGTTGTGTTGTTTTCCCCATCAAAATAGCCTCTTCCAATCTCAATTGAGACAAGCGCGGCAAAAACAGAGACCTAACAAATAAGCCTTGAAGCGAGTGATGGAGATGCAGTTCGGGCTGTTTTGATGGTTCGTTGCGACCCGGCCAACTTGGGTGAACATGAGCGAGGTTATAGACATCTTGCATTTTTCTATAACTACGCATTTGTAGGTGACCTTTGTAATATTCCGGGGAGCATGAGTCAAGCTTACGCATCGGTGAACTAGGTTTTGATGCGATCTTTGTCGCGTGTTCGACGTCGGCTTTTACTATTGCCGTCGGGTTCTGAATCTGGTCGGGTTTTGAGTTGCTTCAAAGCCCGATTCGTCCACAACTTATTATCGCCACGGCGAGACGTATATATGTGAGCGACATGACGGACGTCGAGATCAAAAGGATGCATCAAATTCTAATATATTGTCTCATCTTCAATTATCCTTCCGTACTGACTCCTGTGAACAATGCGTGCCTCCCAGTCGCACGGCCAAGCAGCAGCAACCTCTGAGTCATCAGGAAGCGCCGCGACAAAGGCGAACCCCTCGAGTGAGCCAGAAAGAGACCTCGAAGCCTCCAATCTGACCGAAGAAATGACAGAACCTCCAAAGGATCCTAATCTTGTCACATGGGATGGCCCCGACGACCTCGAAAACCCCAAGAACTGGGCAATAAAGGACAAGTGGGCTTTCACCGTCGCCGTGTCCCTTTTCACTTTTATCTCGCCAATATCGTCTTCTATGGTTGCCCCGGCTCTCCAGGAGCTCGGAAAAGACCTAGGAATGACCAAAGACATCGAGGTGGAAATGGCTATGTCTATCTTCATCCTTGGCTACGCATTAGGGCCTCTCTTCTTCGGTCCCGTCTCCGAGATATTTGGTCGCGCCCGCGTCTTGAAACTCAGTAACGTCTTTTACTTGTCATGGAATCTCGGTTGCGGTTTTGCTCAGAACAGGACCGAATTCTTCGTGTTCCGATTTCTCGCCGGAATTGGTGGAAGTGCTCCTTTGTCTGTTGCGGGAGGAGCTCTGAGGTAACTCACGGCGATTCTAGATAAACACCCGACTTGATACACAAACCAACTCGGCATAGTGACATTTGGTCAGCATAGGAATGAGGGAAGGCGGTTGGTGTGTACAGCCTCTCACCTTTATTGGGACCCGTCGTCGGGCCTATCGCCGGAGGCTTCATCGCCGCGCGCTCAACGTGGCGATGGGTCTTTTGGTCATCAAGCATTGCGGCAGGTCTTATACAAGTCGCGGGTCTCTTCTGGCTCCGAGAAACATATGCCCCGGCCCTCTTGGGGAGGAAGCGAGACCGGCTTGTCAAGGAAACGGGGCATCTTGAACTCCATCTCGACCAGGAACCCGACAAACGACTGCTGAGCTCTCTTGGCCACGCCATCGTGCGGCCGTCTCACATGCTCCTGACACAGCCAATCGTGCAGGTCATCGCTCTTTACATGGCCTACATCTTTGGGTTGACATATCTCATTACTGTGTCTTATCCGACCGTGTGGACCGAAGTCTACCACGAGACTTTAGGCATTGGAGATCTCAACTTCATCTCCCTCGGTCTCGGCTCAGTCCTCTGGATCGTGGTCGCCATGTGTTTCGTCGATCGAATCTACCGTCGACTCAAAAAGCAGAACAACGATGTCGGGCTCCCCGAGTTCCGCGTCCCAGCAATGTTTGTCGGCTTAATTCTCATCCCCATCGGCATCTTCTGGTACGGCTGGAGCGTCGAGGGTCGCGCAAACTGGATCATGCCAAACATCGGCGTCGGCTTTTTGGCGGCCGGCATAATCGTGTGCTTGCAAGGGATGCAAGCCTACATCATCGATACCTACAGCCGCTTCTCTGCTAGTGGACTCGCTGCGGCTGTTGTGCTTCGCAGTCTCGCTGGGTTCGGGTTCCCGCTCTTCGCTCCGTACTTGAACAAAGACTTGGGATATGGTTGGGGTTCCAGTGTTTTGGGGTTTCTGAGTATTGTCATTGGGATCCCTGCCCCCATCATATTTTGGTACTTTGGAGCACGTCTTCGAGCTGTTTCAAAATATTCTATTGGATAGGGTTCTCATTTGTTTGATCTTTCCGTTATTACTCCGTAGGATTACTTCCCTCACTCCTGTAATTCCACTTCACCCGGTTGATAGACCAAAATATAGCCAATAGAAGGATTGATACTGTTCAAGCCTATATCGACTGATCATCTATCACCAATCACTGGCTTCTGCGACTCGCCTCGTCGTTTCTAGGACAAACCACTACAGGTCTATCCAATCTTCAGGGTCTTGTACATGGAAACCCTCTTTCACATCAAAGTCCTCACCATCTGAGCCCTCACCACCCAAGTCCTCCTTGTATCCTCCGTCAATAGTCTTCTTGGCGATGTTGGTCCAGAAGTTGCAGGGAGTCTTCTTGTTCTGCTGATCAATGCCCAACGGCATAAAGCCAAGAGCACCCACCGTCATGACTCTCGATAGCCTCTCACCTCCCTTGGCAAGGGACCATTCTACCTTTGTATCCGGGGAGTTGGGGTCACCCGACATGGCGAATGCGGCCAGGTACTTTTGATAGTCCTTGCGGGCCGTCCGCTCCAGCTGGCCCGAGTAGAGGCGGGCCATTCTCTCTCGATCGTCGACGTTTTTGACCACCTTCAAAAGCTTCATCATCATCTCGAAAGATTGCTCTTCACTGTTGGAGAAGAGCGGGACCAAGTCTGCTCCATGGAACGCCAACCCGTTGACGGGGAAGAGGTATGCCATCATGTACGACCTGTCCGGGTAGGCTTCAAAAAGGTCACGCGTGTTGCACGTGAAGGAGGCGTCTCGGATGATTGTCTCCATGCACTGCTTGTACCGTCCCTTGGAGCAGTACTTCTTCTCAATTTCTTCTCTTTGGGCCTGGTGAGAGCCTCCGGGGAGAAACTCGTTCATGAAGTTGTCGAAGCTGGGCTTGTCGAACACTGGAGGCATGAATAGGCCGGCTTCATTGCCGGTGTGAGAGATCATGGCCGACTTGATCTTCTTGGAGAATTTGCCTGAATGAATCCATTAGCTATAGGAACTGACCGTACTCGAGGCTATGTGCTTACCTTCGGAGAATGCCAAGGTAGGAATCGTCTTAATCCACTTGCCATCCACGGCTGGGCCAACAGGGAACAGGCCAGTCTGTCGCACAGAGTCGAAAAGCTTCTGGTTCGCCTCTGCTAGAACCTCAATGGGGGCCTCTCTCAGACAGGTGATGTTGTACTTGGCATCACAATCGGCGTATTCGGAGAACTTTTGGTACATGCGGTCCAGTCGACCGTCGGCCGAGTTGTTCCAAGACCACTCAAAGGCTGGGCTCTTCGCAACGAACGTGTTGAATCCCGGGTCATGAGTACCGTCTTCTCGAATGAGGTGGTGAAGAATCGATCCGGCACCAGCAGACTCGCCCCAGGCGCTCACTTGGTCCTTGTCGCCTTGGACCTGGCTGACATACTTCTGCACCCACTCGAACAGCAACGCTTGATCGTACAACCCAGCATTGGGCTGACCGACTTCCTCCATGTAGTGACCCGCCAACCAACCGAAGGCGCCGACGCGATAGTTTCCAGCGATGAAGATGGTGGAATAATCCGAGGCATTGAGCACCGACTGACCGGTATAGAACTCCCCGCCTTGGTCCTTGGTGCCGAACGCGTAGGCTCCGCCGTAGAGCCAGATGATGACAGGCAGCTGCGGTACTCCGAGGTTAAAAGCCCTGACGGGGACGTAGATATCAAGGAAGAGACAGTCTTCACTGCCCAGCTTGTGCGGGTTAACGGGTTCGACGATGGGGCTCTCGCCGCCAGGGCTACGGTCTAGCTTGGTGATGTCGATTTGGATGCACCGTGTGTCTCTGTCGATGATTTGCAAAGAGTCATCCAGTTCTGTTGGCCATGATGGTGCGCCGAAACGTTCGGGCTCTGCGCCAAACCGGACGTTCTTGAAGAGATAAATCTTACGATGCGTTAGCTAAGTTCACCACACATGTTTTTGAAACGCTTACTTGGTCGTCCTGCTCGTAAACCTCAGCTTGCCACTTTCCCCACGGCAACTCCAACACGGGCAGGTCAGAGACTTGTGCGGCGACGCAAGCCAGATGGGCCAAAATGGACAGGGCCAGAGTCTTCATGGTGAAGATGAATTGCTCTCTGATGTTGTAATATAGACGGTCAATGACTGAGAAATCACTGTCGGTTGAAGGTGAAAATAAGTCCGGGCATACTCTAGACAACGCCTTCTTATACCTCACCACTAGCAACGGACGGGCGCAGTGCCTCGGATTGGATACAACTGATCCAGACATCATTGCGAAAGCGTTGCAATGTGGAAATCTGAAAGAACAACAGAACGAATTGATCTAACACGCGTTGGGCAACGACCAGCGATTGGCACGATCCGATCAAAGGGAAGCCAATAAGTGCTTCAAACCTTGGTTTACTATTACAGATTGATGACTGATGCTATTGCGCTAGGCATACTTACGCAGAGACTTAGACCTAATCGATAGCCAGTTGCTTCGCTGCGGCATGTAGAGAGAGGGCGATCGACGGCAGGGCAAAGGCACCACGACGTAAACTTTGAGCACTCCGACATATGTGGATTGTGATGCATGTGACGTTTGGAAGGGGTATGTAAAGAATGGAGATGTTGACTTGCTACTTTTGAACTATGCAAAGCGAAGATGGAATTGATCTAGGTGCACTCTCAAATTGAGAGACCGTACCTCTCTTAAAGCTGAGATACTGATGAACGTCCCATGTGCTGATAAATCTTCAATCGACACAGGTCAAGAAATGGCGACATTACCACTGGGGTGGTCTCGCTGAGTAGATTGATAAGAAATCCCGCATGAGAGGAATGTTGATGTCCATATCCCCTCCGATTCAGGCTTGTCGCATACCGAGTTGCGGGGGTGAGAGCGGTTCAGCTCGGCTGCTTCCATTTCTATTACCATTCCGGAGAACACAATGCGCCGGACACGTGAGCTATCACACATACCTATCACATGGGGATCGTGATAAACATTCCAGCCGCCCGCGTGTTGCCCGTCAGTGATGACGTCGATGGCACGCTCAAGCCGTCCCGCGTGGAGTGGCTTCTTCCTAGTGAAATCACTCCCCGCGTAATATCTATGCAGAGAAGAATGAGTGCTATGGGTTTCCGTACGTAGTTCCGTGAAATCCGAGAGATTCCGGGCCCAAGGGCTATGGATTCCTTAAACTGGGGACATATTTCCAACTGAGCATGTGATCACGCAGAAATAGGGGAGGGCAATGTTCACAGATAAGTTGCCGATGAGAATACCTAATGAGTGGACAGTCAAAAGCCAAAAAGCCGGGAGCCTCTATCCTCGGAGGTCGTTCAGGTGCCTGGTGTGGGTTGCAATGAGCATATATGTCCTCTTCACCTTACGCATGATTAGACGGGACTTTCCCAAAGGAAGACGACCTAAAATCCAGGCGTTCAATTCCGCGACATCATTGCCGCCGGCGTGCCCTCCTCCTCGCGCTCCCTCTCATCATAGGTACCAAAAGTCATTGGTCCCATCAGATACGCCGTGCTTGTTCTGGCTACGGCATCAACGTGCGTGAAGCGCTTCTGCGAGGTCTGGCCATCGGATACCTATCTCATCGTGGAAGAAGATGACATTTCCACTACAACCTAGTATTGGCGGAGGCGGTCTTGGTGTGCTTGTGCGGGCAGTGGTTAGGGTAGGTAGGAGCCCGGAATTGCTGTGCTTGGTCATGCTTACTGAGAAGAGCCACCGATGTACGGAAGCGTGCCGGTACGTTTGAAATAAGTCTTTAATGGTAGTCTTGGAGGTGTTGATGTGCTTCCACTCGATCCAAGCCCAATACGAGAGCCGGGATTGGGATGATACCAAGCGGAGACAACAGCGACGGTTGTTTGCGGGTGCATGAGATCATCTGATTTGTCAAGGTGAACGGTCGTTTCGGACTGCTGGCCCAAGACTTGTGAGCTCTGAAGCAGCTCCCGGGTAAGCCATATATAAATGGGTGCCTCGTTCGTCTCTCTGAGTTTGGCCACGCTGGCAAAGTCGAGGCTCGTCATATAACTAGTCTAACTTGTTCTCTATAAATGGACAGGCTCTCGGGGACCTGATTGCACATGTTCGTACCCCATCTCCCAACCTGATATTCAGCTAGATTCCATTTCCTCCGCTAGAGCCGATAACGTAGCTCCTCCCTTGGCGTTTTGGCCCCATTGATTGAACCGCTCATCACGAAGCTCGTGGTCATTGGAAAAACATGCTTTGCTACATGAGACTTGTAGGGAGGGGTCATTTCGGAACTTGACACCACGTCTTCATCCGCGACAGCTTACTTAGGTACTTCAGTATGCTCGCAAGCTCATTTGGCGGGCGGGTCGGATCTGCGAGATAGGATGTGTCGGTAGTCCGAAGGCGAGATCCAGGTGCTGAAGACATTTTTGCGCCCGCAAATTTGAAGACGGCGGGGAGTTGCAAAGGTAGATAGAGAGCAGTGGGTGTACACGATATAATACGCGGCTCCCGAGATGGCTGAGATCAAGGCTTGCAACCGGGCTAGAGACACCTGGCCTCTGGGCTCTGTGTTTTTGGCTAGGACTGCTCCTACCTTGGCCGATCGCCGGGAGATATTGACACACTTCTGCACAGAAGATTTAAAATGTCGCCAGAGTGCGGTTCATCTCGGGGACTCAAGTCTTCCCGCTCGAAGGCCAACACTGCAGAAACGTCAAAAAAGACAAGGACGACTACCGAAACAACAAGGCTGTGCTCGGGGCCCGGCCGCCTAAGATTCCCCAGCTGTGTGAACGCAGTTGCGGCCCAATCGCTCGGCCCATACTCGAAACCGATCTCGTGATCAGTTCTGAGCACTGGTTTCATGCCAGTCTTTCTATTCCCCGAGCCAGCGAGAGCGTTGCGCCGGCTTGACTCTGCGGCTGTGATTGAATCGAATGTCAGTGGCTGCTGTCATGGTCGTCGCTTCTCCAAAATGAAGTGCTTGTCCATTAACTTAGTGTCTCACCGTGGGTACTTGAGTGGGCAGCGAAACCAGGGTCAGGGAAGAGACGTGCATTTCATGCAATAAACCGGATACTTAAGACGCCGACGAATTCGGCTGCTCCACGATGCTAAGGGCCGTCATGTCAAATGCAGCCACGGTGCAGGGAGTCGCTGGGCAGCTGTCGAGGGAAGTGTGACAT
This sequence comes from Thelonectria discophora, assembly GCA_911649645.1. Classification (NCBI taxonomy): domain Eukaryota; kingdom Fungi; phylum Ascomycota; class Sordariomycetes; order Hypocreales; family Nectriaceae; genus Thelonectria; species Thelonectria discophora. The sequence goes on from CAJVRK010000012.1 coordinate 5,476,447, forward strand.
ACGTGGCTGTAGCCCCAATATCGGTTATTTTTGAGTTGTTGATAAGCATGTTCGATGAGAAGAGGCCTGGCTTCATTTAGCCGAGGATACCGGAGAAGCCAGCGTGTCCGCCAAACACATTAGAGGGAGACTGAGACATGAGTATGATGCCGAGATTACAGTTACTCAACAGAAATGGGTCTTGCAGTAGTGACAGCCCCTCGTGATGGAGGAGAAGAGGGGCCACAACGCGCCAGGTTGGTGTTGACGCCCATGACGTCTGAGCCCAACCTATAGCCATCACAGGAATGTACTTTGAAGGGCCCGATACAATCGGCGATAGACGCGAAATTTATGCCTGTCTGCCAGATAGGACCTCTTCTTGGAGCGCGATGTCTGGGCTAGGAGTGTTAGATTGGCGCCCTCAAAGTCATCCAGAGGGGAGTGGAATGGGCCTATTTCTCGCCAAGAGACGCCGTCTTGTCCGGGTTGTATGAGTGGCTACGGTAGATGGTGCTCCCTTTCGTAGTCCCATAGTTTCCAAGCGCCCACCAACCAACCAAGAGGTGGCTTATGTATTTCTGTATGTTGCGAAAGACACTCTACCTTCCGAACAACTCTTGTAATAATCTTAGTGAGACAAGAAGTGACTCAGGTGAGCTTCCGCATTTAATCATAGAATTTGCTCCCCTATTCTAGTTTGTTAATACCCGGTCCTAATAAAAGTTGTTTTGTTTCATGCTACTCGTCGTCGGGACGTCAGTTGAATATCTCTCATCAACCTCGTATTGCGTCGACGCTACCATGTTGAAAGGAGGCTACAACCACCGGCGTCTGGTCGTTGCTGGCGTCTTGACATTGCTTTCATTACTCCTCCTCAAAGCCCACTATGTCAGTGTGAACAAGGTAAGATGCCCTGCTTGTACATGGCCCTTGGATCCAAGTCTTGAGCTGACGAAACGCTACCTCTGGGTAGAAAACGCCTAAGCCTGGATTCTTGGAGAACCCGGCAATCAAGACTTCTCAATTGCATTATATAATGGTCGGAATGTCCTCAAACCGCCTTTTCTGTGCCATGGTGACCTCTGCTCTGGTCAATCGGTATCCCGTACCGTACATAGTCGGGTGGAACGGACAGGGCAAGTACAACGTGACCGGACCCAAAGGCAACATAGCTAAGCCGCATCTCGCGAAGAGATACCTCGATACACTCCCACAGGGCGGCGACGATGACGACCTTGTTCTTTTTCTTGACGGCCACGACAATTTGGCCCAGATCCCCGCCGAGGTCGTCATCGAGCGCTACTTCCAGGTGGCCGCCGAGGCCGAGTCCCGCCTGGCGGACCGTCTCGGCATCACCATTGAGGAGCTTCATGCCAAGGGTCTGCGGCAGACCGTCTTCTGGGGCGCTGACAAGGGATGCCACCCACCAATGCTCGCGGAGCCGCAGTGTGCAGAGGTTCCGTACTCTCACCTCGCGCGCAACCGGTTCGGCCCCGAGTCTGAGAAGGGAGACCCCGTCTATAATGACGGCAGATGGCTCAACGCGGGTTTTGCCTTTGGGCGGCTAGGCGACCTACGCAAGTTCGTTGATGCAGGTCTGGCCCAGGTAGAGGAGTCATATGATGCTGAGTTCAGGTGGAGAAATTCAGATCAGAGGTATCTGGCCAAGGTCTTTGCGCGCCAGGAAACTGCCCGCGCAACGCTGATCAAGGACGAGGCTTCTGTCAAAATGCACAAAGAGACATCCTCGACCCATGAAGGCTCGTCGGCCAAACGCAGCATGGCTATAAGAGAGGCGGAGCACCACGCGACGCTCGATTACGAGTCTGCCTTGGTCCAAACTGGGTGTAGCAACCACCAGTGGGTGCGAAAGCTCAACTACAACAGCTCGGATAACACGGCCGCCATGCCCGAAGACTTGATCAACCTCGGCGGACATCTCAGCCCGAATCCGATCCAGATGCCAGCCAACGTTTACCAATCTTTGATCCGAACCTACGACTTGCTGCCAGAACAACAGGCCTTCACGTCCGCTCGAGATTGGATCAGGAACTTGGAGCTCGAGACAAACTTTGTGACTAGGCACATCTCTGGATTCTATCACGCAACCTGCTCCAAGAAACACCTCATCGAAGACTTCAAGAGGTACTGGTTCTACCCCTTCATCAAGCCTCTACTCAGGGCATCTTTTCATGGCAACCAAGCGGGCCAGCCCATCGCCGACAATCTCATCGATGGGCGTAGGTGGGAGTACAAGATATCTCATCCCGGTGCAGGAGTATCAGAGAGCTCGCTCGGCGGCGTCTTTACCGATTTTCAGAACCAGTCGTATGTGTCTTGGGAGGATATTTGTTCTGATCACTTGGATATATTTGACTTTGAAATTAATTAGGTAGGTAGTTAGCTTATGGCGTACCTGGAAAGACTCTAAGAGACGCATTTCTTTTCAAGGCGGTCAAATAATTAAAGAGATTGGCTTACTGCCTACGTATGGCCCGGTCTTTAAAAAGACGATCGCCCCCCATAGAATGGGTGGACACGTAAGAAATGCTTTCTGGGGGAAGATATAAGTGGTAGTTAGTCAGATATGCCCCAGTCATAATTCCGCTGCCGCCACAATTCTATCTTGAAGTGCGTTGCGTCCTATTGTGAATGATATCTGTATGATGGACTATGTCAACAAACTATAGAAGATTTCCTGCAGATATAGTCCCTTCAGTCTGGCCTCCTGCACGTTATTCATGGGATAATGGACACAATAATGTGTTAGGACCTCGTCAATGGGTGAAATACTTCTATGCACTTCGTTTATATAGGTCAGCTCAAGTCCAACTCTACATTCCAATTCAGGCCATAATCATTCCCCCAGTCGTGAAACCTCCACTTTGAGTTTCGTTTATCGAACCAGTTATGCCTTCTCAAAGCTGGCTCATATAGCTCGTAGCAAAGCACATCAGCGTTGAATACCTCCCAGCGTCCATCGACCAATTCCTTCTCGAGCCTTGCATCACGATACCATATTGCTTGGGCTTCCTCGTTGCTCAAATGTGACCTGAACTTGACTACCTCAAGGCCCCTCAACACATGCGCGCACAAGTCGCAGAATCTTTCCCACTCCAAGATCGATAGTTGGATAGATAACGTGAGGAATCTGAGGGCGGGAAATACAGCACTCTGTCGACCCAGAACAAGTACACCTTCGCTCTGATCTGGGTCACCATGGATCGACATTTCAAGGCGCGAAATGTACATCATATGCTGTACGGCGAGCGGCCAGGAATTGAGCACCTCCCATGGGCCTTGGTTCGGTCTTCCGGCACACCAAGCGGCACAGAAGATATTTTCCCTGTAGAGAATCGGGCCGCCCTCTTCATGGCAAAGTTTGGAACACGCTAGTATTGCTGGGAAAAGCCCATGGCGTACGTAAGGGTATCCGTAGTGAATAGACCTGCAGTACTGGCGATAAAGGACAAGTCGACTGGTGGCTGGGCAAAGACGGTAGCTGACAGATACACCAGATACAAGGTAGCGGTAAATTTGTATGCGTATGTCGTATGGTAGTCGGAAGAAGGACGTGAGCGTTCGGTCTGTGGTTGAATAGAAGGGCGTATGGGTGATTCGCCTGACGGCATTTGGTGTGGGGGACAGAGGAGGCGGTAGTCGCGGAGGAAGGGCAAATCCGAAGCGTGGCGAAAAGACGATGCGAGCTTGGTAGAACAGTTTTCTTGATCTTGGTTGAGCGAAGCAGGCTGCGTGGCTGACATCGTTGGGCTCCATGTTACTATCCGGTAGATGTGGAAGAGTAAAAGGAGAGACGGTTGATCAATTTGATCTCACCAGTTGCGACTAGCACGGTATGCAGGAAGCAGGCACGTGGAGATTTGCAAGGGTGTTGCAAGTCTTTCACTTAGCCAATCAGCAACCTAGTCTTGACCAGCATCCCTGTGAATCTAGGGAACTCTTCGCATCATTCTTATCTACAAACGGCATATTCAACGAGAGGAATAAGCAGCTTGACTCAAATCAACCGCGTCTACGTCTCAAATTGCCCAAAGATCGGTAAGTGTGCTCGCACTGCTGAGTAGACCAACTTGAGTGTCGAGCCACCGCCAAAGAGGATTGAAGCGCTTTACCATGACTAAAAAATCACTTTACTTGTAACTTCTCGTTATATAAAACACTAATGGGAAGTGACTAGTTACCTAGTCCTAAAGCCTAAGTAAGCACCTATTTTGCGTCTTACTCTATAGGTACCCAACGCAAAGCACATAATGCCGGGTATATATTTCATTAACTTATCACCCTCGAAAACAACGTAGTCACCTTTAAATATAGATCTATTTGCCCGTCCAACTCTTTCTTCTGCATTTTAAATTCTTATCATCTTTCAACACTTAATAAAAATGTCCTAGGTGAGCGACGGTTAAGGGTAGGCTCTGAGAGCGCGAGAGCAAGCTGATTCGTAGTCTTTTGCAATAAATTAAGGTCTATTCCTCCTCCCTCCCATCTGCTCCATCTCCATCTCTTCCTCATTATATCCACCATCGTAGCTACCAATAAAACTCTCTTCAGAGTGCAGAGCAGCGGCATTAACACGCCCCATAGTCCAACAACAACTCGGCCGGGCCGAGAAACTCGTTCTCGACGGCCAGCGTCAGCTGCGTCATCCCTTCGGTATCAAAGACGTCGACAGACGCGACGTGCCGGCATGGAGAAGCAGCTGCATGGCGCCCGCCCAGTGTAGGGCTGTCAGGCCTCTTTTGTCTTGAATATGTAGAACGCTGTCTTTTTATCACCACCGTAGTCATCATGACCCTGTTGTAGCAAAAGTTCCATGACAGCGTCGTTGATGCGGCTTCTATGGCCGTTCCAGACTGCCCAGTGCAGCGCCGTCCACCCTTCCGAGCCGGCGTCCCGTAGATGATTTGTTCTCAACTGTTGGTTTCGGCCTTCGCCATCGCTCAAAAGAAGAGCACGCATGACACCCGGGAGGCCCATTTGCGAGGCCAGCACCAGGGGCATCAGTCCGTCGGGAAACCGCGGGGCCGTGCTGATGGTGTCTCAGTATAACTGGAACCAGGCGCGGAAGGTGCTTGTAGATGTGTCGCAGAGGGTCATGGCTTTGGCGAAGAGCACATGGCTCTTGGAAGAAGAGATGTTGGCCAGGCGGCAGTGGGTTCTCCAATGTTTGGCCGCGTGGCAGATGAAGGTGATAGGCTTGTTGATCCCCTGGCGGACCGTCTTCAGTCTCTCAAGGAGGTCTCTCGTAAACTCTTCAACACCGGCGGTGGATGTGCTGAAAGCCACAGCGGATTCGTACTCATACGCCATGGCCCTGGCGTTCTTGATGTCTGCGGGAACGAAATTCTCGACCTAGAGGCCTTGGTCTTAGCATGCTTCCACGTCCGCGTCGGATGGCCCCCGAGCCCGTGGACGGCGACGAGATTTCCGCGTCAGTTGGGTTTGAGGTTTCTCCGATCGATGCCTAACTCACTCGACTGCGTCAGCACTTGATGCGATGGTATCATTCAATATGAAAAGACCGAATCGTTGCGGCCGTGCATTAAGTCGCTCTTCCTAGGGTCACCATGTAAGTCAGCTTGAACCAATTGAGCAATGGTAGGCAACCCTGGGGTCTGATGGCCTCTTACCAGACGCTCGTTATCCCTGGGCCTGTCGCGGAACTTCATATTGACGGGACAAATCTAAACGACTCGGACTTGTTAAAGGGATTAAGAGAGGTCTCTTAGGATTGCAATAAGAGCTAGATTTTTCCGTATCGGCCCGAAACCAATGACGCCCGAAGAAATTCCAAACGAGTGCCAGAGACAGACCACATGCAGGAGGCAGCGGGCTGCAAACTGCCTTGAACTGCGCCCTCAACATAGCTGCGCCACCACGATGAATGCCCCCTGTGGACTAGCAACATGCATACCGACCGAACGCCTCATGAAGGAGGGGTAATCTTGTAGAACGCTGGGAAGGCTGCGAGAGTTCACAAGAACCAAGCTTCCCACTTTCTCAACCATAAGCATCAGCCGCATACATCTAGACAACAGCGAACACGGCTCGCACCAGGCAGACGGCTGGCAAGAGCGCAGCTGGGCGTGTCCGGATCCGCCCACACCCCCCCTTTTCTTCACATGGCCACATGGGTCTCGGCCCGGGGGGGGGGGGGGGGGGGGGGGCAAACTTCCTTCTCCTCATCACGGGAGATACGGTATGGACTCATCGACATTATTTTCTTCCGTTTGTTTTCCCGCATCCAAGATTAGAAAAACACAATAGACAAAGAGGGACGACGGGGACGGGAGAGCATGTCGTGTACGGATAGCATTACCGAAGCATGTGTCCCCGCCCGGGATGGAAGGATATTTAAGAGAAATGAAGAAAAGGCAATAAGACGCTCGGCGATATAGGGCAGCAGAGGGAAACAGCAATAGAAACAAAAAGGAGATGTTACGTGGGCACACACACGGCAATTACGTCGTAGGGCCATGGGATGGGGAATGGGATGGACAGCAGAAGGGATGGGAGGGTTTTTTTTTGGCAGCGGGAAGTGACAGGAGACGTACGATGAGGAGTTGTTGCATTTCGTCACGGCTTTGGGTTGGACGGATATGATGAGTGATGAAAGATGGATTGCGAGAAGAAAAGCCCCCAGCCCACTTGCACACACACGGATCAGACCGACAAGCTGCAGTCCCCAAGACAAAAGCAACCCACTCCGCGCAAGCCACTGAGGCCATGGGGTTCGGAGACAAAGGGCGAGTGAGGGAAGACTTGCAGCAAGCAGATTCGACGAGTCGGGCCGAAACCCGACATATCGCTGACGCCGCTCCACCACGCCGCCATCGGGGGAACGGTCAGCATCCTCAGGGCCCTCCTCAAGACGGGACGGGCCGACGAAGAGAAGAAGGACAGCCGCTGGCGCAAGCCGTTGCACTACCCGCAAAGCACGGCAATACTGAAGCCGCAAACATCCTGCTGCACAATGGGGCCTCCCCCAAGGGCCAAGACAGAGACAGTTGCACCGCGCTGGACTACGCCGTCTACGACCGACACTGGGACGCGGCCAAGCTGCTGTTTCAGGAGGGACACCGTCGTGGGGTTTCGTCCCAAGCACAAGCCCATGGCGACAACAACAAACCGGCGGCCACTGTTGACGACGAGGCCACGATTTTGGCACTGAAGAAGGCAGCGGGGGCTCATCGTCGGAAAACCTTGGAAGTGGCAGCTCGTCTAGGCCGGTACGACCTGATGTGTCGGCTCTTCAACGAACACGGATGCCATCCGCAGGGGACCAAGTGGCAAGGAACAACGCCGCTATATTCCGCCGTGGAACACGGCCATCAGGGGTGCGCCGAGATGCTCGTGTCCCGCGGCGCCCATGCCAACCCTGCTGGCCCGGAATGGGAAAGCCCGCTCCACGAGCCCAGCCTCCAGTGCGCCCTGCGGCTCGGCGACGACGCTGCTGTCGGCATCTTGCTGGACGCCGGGGCGAATCCCTTTTCCGACCGCCCGGTTAGAGATGCCCGCAAACGGAGATCTTGGCGTCGTCGGTTGTGTAAACCTTCTGGTCGCAGTTCGGATGCGCGCACATGGGTCACATCATGTACCCAAGCCCAGTCTCGAAAGTTTCTGTGATGGTGGGCCAGTCAATTATGTCAAATGGTAAGCTCATCTTCGTGATGACTTATTGGTTGATTATTCAAGAGAGAGACTAAAGAGATGGAGATGATGTTGAATATAGGCAGGTTTGAAGACGAAATTCCAAAAACCCGGCTGTGGCACTGCTGGCGATGCGAGAGCTCAGCGAGGCAGCCCAGCTTCTGTGTCACGTCTCGTCTCTCAACACTCTGTCCATCTGGCTCGTCGAGATAGCAAACCTGAAGCACGTGGGCCTCCTACAAGAGTACTTTACTACTGTCCTGCCCGATGTTCGAGACAAATACGCGAACCAGGACGTCCTGTCACCGACCGCAAAGCTCGTTCAGCATCTTATGCGGGGGCGGGAAACGGCAGCTGACAGCACCAGCGACTGAACGAGATCGAGCATCAGTCACAGTGCGACTATACAAAGACGATTGCAGAAGCGCTCGACGACCACTTTCTCAGCGTCCTCTTTTTCGTCTCCGTTGTCGAACCCGAGATCATCAGCGAGGTTCTCTCCAGCGTGCCTGTCATGCGCGAGATAGCCAAGTGGCTGCTTCCCCGGCGTCTAAATCGACAGACGGACAAAGAGCTCATCACTCATCTCTTCAGAGCCGGTTATACACTCCCTCCTCCCGGTGCTCCAGACCCTCCAGCGAGTCCAGCCCAGCCAACCCTTTCGCCCGCGCAGCAGGTTTTTCACAAAATGTGCGAGGCCGGGTCTACAGACGAAGTGCGAAGGCGGCTACAAGCAGGCGGCCAGGACGTAAACGAAGTGGGAATCCGGAACCGCACGCCGCTATTCGTGGCTGCGCAGCGGGGACACCTGGAGGTTGTAGAGCTCCTGGTGGACTACGGCGCCGACCTGATGGCCAGGACCTACACTGGCAGAACGGCGGAGGATCTTGCAGAAAAGTACCACTGTCCGACGGTTGCTGCGTTCTTGAAGACAACCCGGATGGCGACAAAGAGCGCCGGGACAGCGGAGAGCAGTGCGTCTTAATAGGAACCGCAAGTTGGTTTAAATAGTGTTAAATTGCCTAGTATTAATGCTCTCCTGTGTCGCTTGACTGCGGGACTTGTCCTGAAATCCTCCTTTCTTAGCCTGTTCGGCTCGGACCTTGCTCGTCCGTCTTACTCACACAAGGATTGGTCAGGCCGTCAGATTACCCCGCGAGGATCCCCATTCTCAAAGTCACCTCAATAACAATCCTTTCTCCTACATCACTTGAACGGGCATTATTGGCAGGCTTTTCGACCCGATAGGCCTCGAGAAAATATTTCAAACTCCAAGACCATCGTCACAACTCAGAACCCGTCACCGCCATGAAAACTCTCGGACTGCTCGGCGGCATGAGCTGGGAATCGACCGTCACGTACTACCAGGAGATTAACCGACGCGTGAGGGAGGTCAAAGGAGGTCTTCACTCGGCCGAATGCGTCATGTACTCTTTTGATTTCGCCAAGATCGAGGCTCTCCAGCATGCCAACAAGTGGGACGAAGCCGGACGACTGCTGGAGCAAGCGTCCATTGGTCTCAAGAGCGCCGGGGCTGAAGCCATTGTCCTGTTCACCAACACGATGCACATGGTGGCGGATGGCATCGAGCCTGCCACTGGACTCCCGCTTATTCACATTGTCGATCCGACTGCCGAGAGCATCGTCAAGGCTGGCTTTCGGACCGTCGCGCTGCTCGGAACTCGCTTCACCATGGAGAAGGATTTCTACAAAGCCCGCCTAGCTGATAAATATGGTCTGCGTACTATAATTCCCAATGACGAGGACCGAGACTCTATTCACACAATCATTTACACGGAACTCTGCAATGGAATTATCAAGAATGAGTCGCGAGAAGTGTATCACAAGATTATCAGCAACCTCGCGAAAGAGGGTGCCGAGTGTCTCATTCTTGGCTGCACTGAGATTGGGTTACTGGTGGACGGGACGGGAAGCGAGCTTCCCGTTTTTGATTCGACAAAGATTCACGCAGTGGCCGCTGCTGACTGGGCCATGGAACATGACGCATAGGCAAGGAGTGGATAGCTTCTCTGGCTGTGGTCTATATGATAGTAGCTGGGAGGTGCAAGGCATCGGCCAAGCTTGAGATGGAGTGCTATTTCGAGAGAAAGCCCACAGCTCAGCAATAAACTTCCTACAATATAACTCCAAGTCTCAAGCCACGGGCACGTCCAGTATCGGGGACATGCCTCTCTCTTGTCCTTTTTTGATAAAAAAGTCCAACATGTTGGGTTGACCTTGCGTCACTACCCAGTGAAAGAGTGACCAGCTCCCATTACTGTTCCACTATTTCGGAGTCTCTTCTGAGAGATACCAGATGATGGTTGTGTGTTTACCTTCGGCAGCGCTCCGCAGGGCCGTGTTCTTGAAACAGGCTTCGTTGTCGAGATCCGTGTTGTGATTGTCGAGATGTTTCACTGCGCTGACTATCCTCAGCTTAGAAGCAATGGTCAATGGCTTGGCTCCTTTATTACCCACAATATAGATGTCGAAGTCTACTTTCAAGAGCTGCAGTATTGGAACTTCGTGCCTGCTCGCAATTGCTACGTGCAGGGGATGGTTGAACTTGCCGGCTCGGCCACTTGCGTTGGTGTCTGCCCCCAACTCGATAAGCTATTGAACGACGGCGCAATGGTCTTGCTTGGCGGCAAAATGCAGTGGAGGCTCCCTGATGAGGTTGATTTGTTCACATGCTGACAAACTATGTCACATGTTCCCCGTTCGCTGCAGCATCTCCTCACCATGTCTGGTAAGCCCGAAAGCTGGCAAGGGGAGGCCTGTAACTTCCTCATATGGAAGCCCGAGAAGGTTTCATCCGGTGTTGAAGCTGTAACATTCGTTCAAGATGTACTCCTCCACCTGAATCAGAGAGGGGCCGACTCTCCGTTGTCTTGGTTGAAGACTCTCGATTGCTTGTGCCAATGACGGCATGCATAATTGAGGACTGGGATCCCAGCGAGGAGCGAGTCAAACTCCTCCTTAGACTTTTCGGTCATTTCCGTTCGGAGATCGTTGTAAAGAATACATTTGAGACATTACTTAACGAGCGTAAACTCCGAGTTGCTGCAGACTTTCCCCAGCCATAGTTATACAACATCTCGCGCCGTTGGATCAACTAGCCTCCAGCGCTTGCGGCTACCCTCCCCTTCAACAAGAACAAGGTTGGCGCACATCTGAGTTAGGCTCTGAGGAACTGTCAAGCCGTCGCGTCGTTCCCCAGGTGCCTTAATACCATTTGTAAGATTTATATCACCAAGTGAGAGCGCGTGGTTCATCTCGGCAGCGGTGAATGGGCGTTCCGAGAAGATGAGCCACCCGACTGCGATGATAGTCAGCTCCAATGTCGAGGCATCCTGCTTTTCAATCTCTGAAATGGCTCACTTGTAGCCCTGATTCTTGTTCAAAGGCTTGTATGAGAGTTTATCCCTTGACAGCTTTCGGAATGTAAACACGGGCTCCCATACCGTCACCAAGCATTCGCCGAGAGCCGAACAAGTGTCCGGATTCACGCCTGTACTGTAGTGAGTCGGCCTTGCTTCAAATCAAGGCTGACTAGAAGCTTTAATTCATCCAATGCGAGGCTCTTGAAACCAACCAGCCTTAATTTTCGCGGCGCTGGGCTGTGATGCGGTTGGTGAGACCCGACCCAGTCGAGAGTTTTGGGTCTGGAATCGGGATCTGATGTGTGGCCGCGGCCGAGGCCGAATGTATGTTGACGGCAGGATAAGTGAACTCGAGAGGGGCCGCGAGAGTGGCAGGACCTGGTGTCGGGGTTGGAGAATGTTCCACCATCAGGTTGAAGCCGATGATGTGATTCGAGAAAGCCCAGAAGCGTGCCTCGAGATCCTTGACGCCATTCGGGCGAATGGACCCGAGAATGTCAAATGTGTGACCCCTCGATTACCTCGAGGCCCCCGAATATCCCGGGAAGAAGTGCCAACTCATCTTGCAGGTTGAAACGGCTCCAGGCCACACTGGTGCTGGGTCACCCAAGAAAGAGCAAAGCCGGTGGCGCCCGACTTCGAATTTCCGCGCGATTCTTTCGAGCAATAACTATTGAGTTGCGTGGGTCTATAAGCATGCGAGGCATCTGATCATCTAATGCCTATGTCCTTATCAATGTCTCTCTCTACCTTTGCATATACATACTTGCCATTAGTCGTCATGCGTACTTACAGGACAAGGAAGATTTTGTGAATGAAAAATCGGCTCTATTCTAGCATCTACCATATTTCCGTCCCTTGAATGCCTAAATCATACTTCACTCTCTATTCCTCTGCTCCAAATGCGCGTTCACCATATTCAGCGCACAAAACACCATTGCCGTATCAGTATTACTGCTGCTGACCCTCGACCTCGTGGTGCTTCCAGCTCTGCTTCGTTTATGCTGATCCACCATCGCCTCTATTTGGGCGATCAGATGGTCATCCGCCCTCATACCTCCAGGTGGTTCCATGTACCAACGCTCTGCTCGCATTTGCTCCTCCTCACCCCTTTGCCGGTGATAGATTTGAGGATTAGCATTGGCGTATCGAGGTGCCTCGAAGGTCCATGGTTGAGCATGTCGATTCCTCGATCGAGATACGTTGGCGGCGGTATTACTATTTGAGCGCTGGTGACTGGCTTGGGAAGTGTTTGGTGCCATGCTTACGGAGGGCGAATGGTCTGGGGACGAATCGACGAAGTCCTCTCCACCCATAGTTACATCAAGGGTTGGCACATGGCTTTGAAGTGCCTTGTCCATGTTTCGATTCGCTGATGACGTGCTAATTTTGATCTCGACGGTGCCTGGCTTGCTTTTAGACCGTCGGGGTTTCCTCTTCATCGATGGCCGTGGCACGGGTGGACTGTTGCGGTGATCGAGCGCAGCGTGGCGGTTCTCCTTCTCCTTCAACGTGTGCCAGTTGTATTCGTTGGGATTGCGATGAAGCGTCGGTCTGACCTCGTGTGGAGGACGAACCCGTTGGTAAGAAGTTTGCGCCGTAGACGGAATGTCAGGAGGGAAACTGTAGCCATTACCGTAGATGTTGGTATATTGACCTTGGTGGTTTGCATTCGCGTAGTCCATAGGCGGTGCCATACGTGGTCTAACGTGGATGCCAGCTGGCAAAGGATTTCCGAAATTGTGGTTGAGTGAATAATAGGGGTTCATGTACTGGGGAGGATACCCTGCGGTCGGCCCGTTGTGGTGATAAGGAGGAAACTGGTTGAATTCCATGATGATTTCAATATGTAGAAATGCTCCCAAATGAAATAAAGGGGAAAGAAGGTGTTGCAACCTTTGACTTGGATAAAGGATACGAGGACAGAGATGCAGCGCGGCGAGCCAGACATAACATTCAACTTGAGAAGGCAACCACGAGACGCACTCGCCTCTTTAGAAACTACAATATCCATTTGCGAACTCTTTCATGGTCCTCGCCAAAGGCGGGCTCACCTCGCAGAGCCTCGACGAGGCAAGTTTTGCCTATCGTGAGAAAGAGTGGGCGCGAGGCGTGAGACAACGGGTACGAAACCGTGGACAGAAAATAGGGGACACGGAAAGGGGTTGGCATACTGTTTACTAGCCTTCGCTGGTGGTCGGCTGCCTTGTTTTTCTGTCCCCCTCCCGGATGCTGACTGCAGTGCCCGGGCGGTCATTGAAAAGGTCTCGCCGGCCGCAGCACACCATCTTGAACGTAGTGACTACCAATCATAAACAGCCACGCTTCATGCCAAGCCTCCTCAGTCCTTCTCAGTGCATGTATAGGGACGGAAGACCGCGCGTTCTCCGTCTTGAATAAAGTAGGTATGTGAAGACTTGAGCCTCAAGGTGAAAAAAATACCTGACTGACGACTCAATTCAAAATCCGATTGCATCAAGCCGTAATGAGCCATCCCCCCTTGGCATAGCCCATTCCGGTAGGCGACTTGAACCGACATACACGATTCTGCCGGAAAACCCCTCAACTCTACGAAGATATGATATGATTCCCGGCGTCGCCGCTTACCTGCATGCATAAATTGTCAACAAGAATCTGGTGGAGGACTTGAAAACGCCCTGCACAGGTTGCAGCACAAAGAATGTTTTGAAGCGTACAAATGGCTGCCATCTAGAACATTCAGTGCAGTTCTCCGTAGAAATGATTTTCCGCGGTCATCTTAAGGCTTCCGTCATTACTGATGATGAGCGGCCCGAAATATTTACACATAACAAAAGGAACATTGGTATACGGAACGTGGGGGAGAGTCGGACGGCTGTCCCGTCCATGTGCATACAGGCGCAACCTTGGTCGAAATTACAAGATAATGAATGTTGCCTCTTAACTTGGTGGTCAGCTTTTCACATCTTCTACAAGTATTTCAGGTGAGGCGTCGAAGCTAATGCCGACCCTCACACACACTGCGACACTCCTTACCTGAAACTTGATGCGATGACGAGCGACCCCCAAATGCTAGACAGACTGAAACAGTAATCACTGGGCAATCCGTACCTGTACATTGGAAAATTGGCTCTTCACTCGGGACGCCTCAATCTTTCGTACTTTGGATACGGTTTTCCCGGTGAACATCACGGCAGTACCTCCCAGGTAGCTGTAAGAGGGGTGGGACTGGCGAATATGGTCGGACGCTGGACGGCGAGGCAGTAGTTCCACCAGCTTCGGCAAAAGTAAGTAATTGTTTATGTACACTATGGCGTTATTTGCACTGACTGTCCTCGAGGAAGGGAGGCCAGAAGAAAGACACCGAGCGGAAAGATCCAAGAGGCTTAATTGTAATCGATAGCTATAAAGGCTTTAATTGGATAGGAACTAACTGTAAATAAGATAACCAGATGTGTCTGTCTACTACCAGAGTACTTATATACAGAACTGATACTTGGGCTAACTTTCACACCGCAGGTTTCGATGAAAGTATCCCTACTACCGATCAGGTATGAGTGCTACGACAGCGAGGTTTTTGGGATCTATCATTTTTTAGTTTGGCAAACCGAAGAATGATCAGCGAGCAGGGCATAGCCAGACGTTCATTATTGTTAAACACGTTGCATTCAAGACGGTGGTGACAGGAGAGATTAAAGTTGAATTGACTATCTAGAGTCTACCTAGCGTCTACAATACCTAGGCTGACGTAGTTTAATGAAATTACATCAATTCTTTTTCTTGGAAATCGACTTTTTTAATATATGTAGCTGGGAGGGCTCCTGTTCGAGGACGCGAGAACTTTACTCTTGGTTCGTCATCAGAAGAACAACTAACGAATGCTCTTACGGACTGAAGGCATTAGTGACCTCCAGAGCGAACGTAGAGCAATATATAGTTTAAATCAGTCGGCATACACGGGACATCGCTTTCCTCGGCACCCCTCACTCTGGGACCGACCTCGCAGCCTCCATGGACCATATCGTGCAGTGGATAGCCCATACCCGACAAGTGAACACAAGAATCGCCATGGTTCTCTCTCACGATTCCGAGGTTCTTTCTCGGGTTCAAACCGGCTTCCACTCCAGTCGCTTCTATAAGCTCGGACAAGCGAAGCACTCCGGGACATTTCCATTAGCTGTTTCTACGAAGAACAACCAATTCACCAATAGCGAGACGCCGGGGCGTTTCTAAAACCGCTGTGGTGATGAGACATGTGGCGCTTAGCAAAGAAGCACGCGAGAGGACCGACTTCAGTACCTTTCTCGAGTTGGTGAAAGATTCTAGCAATAGCATGGTCTTGTCTCTACCTGCACAGCCTTTCGTCTGGAGCAAGCATCCGTTGGAGCCACGTTGAAATTTCTTGGGATCAGCTTCTTTAACTACATGTAAACTGTTCGAAATGCTGAGCTTCCCAGTGCTGGGATAGCCATTAAATGCGAATACGAATTGGAGAGTTGAGAAGACGTTCAGTTCCGCCATTCTTGCATTTTCATTCATCTATTGGGTATTCTACCGCCCTTTTTAGGAATAAAGGCAAGAAAAGCATTACAGAACTGCTTCCATCCTCTCCAACGTCCCCTCCAACACCCCAGACACCATCTCCTCGGACAATATCCCATCTTCGTAACACGCAAGAATCACTGTGTCGCCGCCCTCGACCCCGGCCACGCTCAGGTTTAGGTTGTAAGAGATGTTTCCATTGATGCAAGCCGCCGAGAAGCTCACGTCGTCAATCTTCCACGGCCCACCACCCTGAACCTGATCTGCCGCAGCGAAAGCCCCGAGGTTGGACACCTGAAAACAGTTTTGGAGATGCAGACCCAACGCCGGAAAATTGGAGCTCAGCATGCCCTCGAGGTCGTTGGTCATCGAGTTTGCCGCCTTGAACGTGACGAGCGCCGGCGAGTCCTTGACCGCCACGCTCTTGGCTAGAGAGGCGCGATACTCTCTAACCAGAGCCCACGCTGCGTCCTTGTCCACCCTCGCTTTGACATCGTCGTCCTTCTTCCGTGCGTCTCGGCGAGAAAACGCTCGGCGATGGCGGTCTAGCCAGGAAAACTTGCTATGCCCGCCGGCGCATTGGAGCAACCTCCCCGAACCCTCCTCCTCGCACGGATACACCCCTCGCATGTCGAGCGCGCAGTTTGAGATGCCGACCTTGGCGTCGGGATAATAGTCGCAGGCGAGGGTGCACAGTGCCATGGTGAGAAGGAGTGGCGTAAAGGTCACGTTGCGCTCGCGGCAGGCCGATATGATGCGACGCATTCTGGGGGCCGAGATGCGGAGGGAGGCCACGCGAGTCTTGGTACGGTGTTGGACGCTGGCTTCGGCAACGACGGACTCTGAATACGGTTTTGCTTTGGGTACGTCGGCGAAGAGGAGTCTGCGTCCGAGGAAGAGGCGGAGGATGACGAAGGAGAGGAAAACGTGGATAATCCGTACGACGGATGTGCTGCTCAGCCAGAAGTCCTGCACGTCTTTATCCAGTCTCACTCTATCAATGTCGATTTTGACGACGTGAGAAGAATGCATCATGGTAGAGGCTGCTTTACCTTTATGGAATGAGTTGATGCCGGCAAGAAACTCGCCGTGGAAAAAGTACCCAAAACGGCCGTCGCACACGAGATGGTGAAAGACGAATACGACTTCTTGTCTACCAAGAACGACGACTTTCCACCAGGGCTGCCGAGGATGGAACTGCTTGTCAGTCCAGTTCCACGTATTGTGAAGACGTTGAACGACTTCTGCCGTGGCACTCGGCGACTCGTCATCGCGGAACTCGATGCACGTCTCGAGATCGATTTCGTGCAACGCCGCCAAATTGAGCGCATGGTGCCCTTTTTCGCCTAATTCTTGCCGAATCCCGATGATGCTGAGCTCGGGATATTTGTCAATTACCGAACGGACCGTGGCGTATACAGCAGTCTTGGATAAGAGGGCTTCGCCGGAGGAGGTGACAGGGGCGTAGTGCGCTGAGATGATGATGTTCGACAGGGCGCCTACGCGGTGCTCGAGATAGAACATGCGGTCCAGATAGTCTGAGATGCGTCAGCACGGGGAACCTATAAGGTTGTTGGATACGCACTGCTCGGCCTCATGATGGTGCAGTAGGAGGGCGAACCGTCTTGGTTGTCCACAGTCGCACTCATTTTGCTAGTAGTGTCAGAGAAGGCTAAGTTTGAGTTGAATAGACCAGCAGTGGAACTACAGGATAGGAAGAGAAAAGATTATTCTCAATGCCAGTGTTATATACATGTACACGCGTCGACTATGACATATCCCCATTTCATAGCATCAGTTTATCAAACCCTCACCAGTAATACCACCTCGATCCTCCACTTGTAGCTTTCTGGGAAAGCGCATATGCAAACTACTAACCTAATGGGGCAATTCGGACATCTTAATTTCTGATTGGCGGCTTCAGAATCCTTCCTAAAGGCTAACGACTTTATTCTC
Organism: Thelonectria discophora; assembly: GCA_911649645.1. Taxonomy (NCBI): domain Eukaryota; kingdom Fungi; phylum Ascomycota; class Sordariomycetes; order Hypocreales; family Nectriaceae; genus Thelonectria; species Thelonectria discophora. Next base: position 5,493,960 of record CAJVRK010000012.1, read on the forward strand.
GGAGTTCACGGACTTTGACCCAGACTTGGCCACGGCGGATTATCAGGGTTATCATCCATGGTTATTATCCACCCCACGAGAAATCTCTCATGCGTTTGAATGACCAATCATGCCATCTGGGGCTGGCGAGGTCATATCTAACGAAACTGGTTCTCCGCAATGACGATCCAAGATGGGTTACCCCTGGCTCCTCAACTAGAAACTTTGGAGAGACCTTGGAGTGCGGTTATTAAGCAGACATACATAGCCGAACGTCCCCGGAGCCGGCGTACCAGTACTCGCCCGGCTCTTTGTCCACAAGGGCAAAGGCCCCAAAGACACGGTGCGGTTGCAAGGAGTGCAAAGTAGGTTCTCTACACAACTTAATATAGCGGTGACTTAGTTGACACGGTGACAAAAGTAACCGATGTGTCAAATGTGAAGAAGGGGCCCTCTTACCAAAAATAAATATCTGCGAGACGTACCTGTGGCTTCTCCCTTGGCCACGTTATTATCTCGGGTACGCAGCGAGTCACCCGCACACACAAACCCACAGCATATTCCGGTCCTCTCCCCGTCCGGCGCACTCTGCCTCCAGTTGTATTCGGGGTCACATCTGACGTTCGCGGCACATGGCACTTTCCGTCCCTACTCCAATCACATGACTGTCCGAACGACTGGTAATTTTCGTGGACGGACCCTCAGGAATTCCCCGTCCGGAGCTCTGGGGGTCTTCAAACGTCCCATGACTTTTACATTCTTGTTGGGTATCGGACAAGACAGCATGGAAAGTAGCCTCTGACCTGTAAATTCTTAAATCCCATCCACGCCTCGCCACTATCTGGAAACACATCCACGACAGATTCTCCAAGCCCATCCAACCTACGATACCGCAACCATGGCTCGCTCTGGGATTCTACCATTCGCTCTTCTCATCCTATCACTTCTTGGTACCTACGTCCAGTGCCTCCCGACTCAACCTCTCCGTCCAAGCCAACTCGACAAGGTCCTAACGTCACTTGACGCGCTCATGTCATTAAATACGACTCTTTTCCCGGAACTAGCAGCCGAGCTGCCTAAAATCTCCTGGCATCCTTGCGACTTGTCAGTCCTCCAATCGATAGCCGCCATTCAAGAGCCAATCGACTGCGCAAGGGTGAAGACGCGGTTGGGTAATGCGGCTTCGGCTTCTCAAGAGACACTCGACCTACGGCTGGTTCGTATCCGGGGGACACAAGTTCCAATCGAGGGCAGCTTTCTGTTCAGCCCGAAACGAGGCACTTCTGGTACTAGGATTACCGTTGAAGATGGCGGGCTATTCGAATATCGCAAGTGAGTTCGCACGTCGAGACATCTACACCAGCTATCGGCTCCAGGTTTGCTGACTCTCATCATAGTTCCCTTGGTGGTCACTACCATGTCATCACCTTCGATCCTCGGTGAGTTATGCCCGACCTGTGCCGGGTCCCTTATTACCATCAGTACCGTTTATCCGGCAAATGCCAACCTCTCGGATCGCAATCAAGGCTGACGCAGCAACGGTGGCGCTAGCCGAACGCTCCCACTCTACTTCCAATGTGGGAGGGACGTAAAGGCCAAAAGCCTGCATCGACGCGAGGAAGGACTTCATTGGCGGGGGAAAAGTAAGACGAGGAGAAAAGGGCTTGCGAGACGTAATGAACCTATGGAAGCTGAGTGGCCAGTCCCACGCTGGAACCCAGAATACTACGAGGGGAGTCACCCGGATCCATGCCGCTGGAGATCTATGTGGTGGGAGGCGGCTCCGGGATATTGATGAGCTCATAGGAGATAGATCATATATCATATGGTCGGCATGGCTAGCTTGCCCAAGTACGGAGGGCGCCTACGCCGTTCACTTGGCTTTGGTACATTATCCCCACGGCACTACACCAGGGGAGTTTATCTCTGGTCGGTCATCATCCTCCCAAGCCCGGAGGATAGGCTGGATCATTTCCTACGACATGGGGCAAGCGGTATGCCCAACACGGCTGGATACGACTACAAAAACCGAGTGCTGTTTTTTTTTCTCAGGGAATTGGCCTGCCTTGCTTGTTGTCTCTTTGGATAGAAGTACCGGGCATCTGGTTCTTATTTTGTAATGAGTGCAGTTACCCCTTTTTAAGCGTTCTTTGTGATTGCGACATCTAGCAGGTCCTACGTGTTGAATATCTGTGCAGCATTCGAATCAATTTTAAACATTGTTCCCAGGAACAAACTCGTCATCTACTGACAGTCACTCACCTGACCGCTGGGGACTCACGAGTCCTGGGTTCCTTCCACCCCGACCGTGCAGTGAGCGATAGTAATACTATATTCGTAGAGGAGAGTCTATTCCTAGTTACATAACTTAGCAGCTATGCTCGTGCATGTGCTATACAACGCTTACGAACTGTATGAACCAAACTCCTTCTCGACAAGCTCCGGGTACTCTGGGAACCGCCACTTGGACGTCTTAGAATCCAGGCCTGCACCTGGGTCAATCTGCAGGTACGCCAGCACCCCGGCGATGGAATGCAACACGCTAATTCCCCATGTAGAGCTGGGGGTGATCAACGACTCAAAGAACTCATTCCCTCCGTGCGAAGCCATAGCAATCGGCCGGAACGTTTCCTCGTACTTCTTTGCCGCCTGCACGACGGCCTCGGTACTCGAGAATCCATCCTTGCCATACCGGGTTGCAATCTCCCCGGCTAGAATGTAGGACCCTACCAAAGCCCAAGTAGTACCGAGGCCGTTTGCCGTCGCAGAGTGAGCGGCGTCACCCAAGAGCACGACGCGTCCCTTGGACCAAAATCCCTCCGGGAGTCGAACTTCCTCAAATGGTGTAGAGTAGATGTCGTCGGCCTCTGGGGCGTTTCGCAATGCATCCATGAATCGATCGCATTGCCATCCACCACCCTCAAACAAATCACTCCAGGCTTTCTTGAGATCAGTTGGGTGCTTTGACTGGTGTGCCGCCGCGAGCCCTGCGTCCTTTATGCGGGTGTGCATATAGACGCGCGTAAGATGAGAACAGTCTTTTCTTGTCCCAATCCACCGAGACCCTCGAGACCCTGGTAGATGGCAGAAAGTGAATCTGTCGGAATCCTCGGGTTGAGACGGGATACTAAAGAAGCCGATGTACGCTCCAAGAAAATGTCGGGGGTCTGGAACGTCACGGCCCAGCATGAGTCTCCTTGTTCTCGAACCGGTTCCATCTGCACCCACGACAAGGTCGAAATCTTCGTTGCGGCCGTCGGCAAAGCTCACATGTACCTTGCCATGGGCGTCATTTTCGGGATCTTGAACCAATGACTCAATGGTGGTGTCGAAGAGATGCTGCACATTTAGGTGGTCCTTGGTGAGATTGTACAGAATCTTGACGAGATCGCCGCGCATAATTTCGTACTCGGATGTGATGCTTTGCTTGCCAGAGCCGCTTTGGTTGGCTGGGAAGAATGCCTTGACACGCCCTTGCACGTCAATGAGCTGGGTGCCGGGTTCGCGAACAGTCTTGGCTCGCACGGCGGGTTCGATTCCCATCATCTTCATCAGGGGAACTCCCTGAGCACGAAGATCAATCTGCTGACCATAGGCTCGCAGACTGGGAGATCGCTCGATGAGCGTGATGTTGGCGCTGATGCGAGACAGCCAAAAGGCTAGGGCTGGGCCGGCAATACCACCACCAACGATAAGGACTTTAAGAGGTGCCATGCTGAAAAATAAATGAATATCAGAAACTGAGTGTGAAGATGGACTTGCGCATAGTTATTCATCGTATGACACGCGACTCGTCTTTATAAGTAACTACAGACATGTCCAAAAGCCGTGCCGGACTTTTAGTAAACACCGAGGCTTCATTAAACGCCGAGCTGGCTCCCCTACTTACTTGAAACAGTTAGTCACTAGGCTTCATTATAACAATGACGCTTTGAAGATGCAAGTCCAGGTGAGTCATTTCATGAGCCGCTCATTAATCTTGTTGCGTATTTATCGTATTCGTGGCACCGGGTATGTGGCTTATTGGCGACAAACCAGCGATGAATACGAATATTACGAGGGAGGTATCGACACTGAATGAGACTTTGGGGCAACCAGTCAGCAATCCGGCCACCCCCATTTCGTCGAGTTTGCCTAATGTCGATTCTCGGGACTTGGTTGTATGATGGGCGAGAGTATGGTCGATATGGGAATTAGAAGCAAAGGGAAATCAGCCAACGAACTAATCCATTCTCGAACGGGATTGACTGAGATAATAATTGGATATTAAATGTAACACAGGACGGAATGAATCGTACAAATTTACCTGCTCATGTGAAATGTCTAGGCGAACTGAAGTGCTGTATCTGTTGTCATCGTCAAGGAGTCATGGACAACGAACAGGCCGGATGACAACCGATAGAACGTCTGGCAACCTTGATCCGCAACCGTCAAAGTCTCCTACCTCAGGTCTGCGGAAACATCGGAGGGTCGAAGCTATGATGTCCATGCGGGAGGAACTACTGGAAGAGAAGCGTAAGAAGATGTAGATTAAGGACCTTGGGCTTGGAATCGTTGAAAGCACTAGTTATCAAATGGCTATGTGGGCTTCTAAGATGAGTTGGCTACTAGTGGGATCTGGATAAAGAGGTATGTACGAAGAGCTTGACTGTAAAGGTAATATTGGTGTAGTATCATTATTTATCTGATCCGACTAACAAACTGCTGCCACCCTGAGTACATCAGCCTGACCACTGAATTATTTCCTCGCCCAGTGTGTTTCTACCTCCCCATATCTAGGTAGGTATTCTACCATGCTCCAGTTTTCCATCACAGCACGATTTCGTATATCTCCCTCGGGGAGGCATTATCTTCCCTTGCGCCTCAGACTCTCCCCTCTTTAGAGTTTCATCGGTCTTGCCCAGAGTTCCGAAACCAGATGACGGTTAAGTCGTTTGCCTTGGAGAAGACGGGTAAGGACAAGATTGCTGAATCTGACAAATAACAGGCTGGTATTTAAGGAAGTAGCGTCCGGAGAATATCACGGACGAGGTATAGGATAACGCAGAGGAGTAGGAGCCGTAAGTTTATTGACTCTGTGATGGACAAAAGCAGTGGCGAGACCGGGGTTGCCTCGCTGCCTCCTGGCTCCTCTTGGACCTGAAGCGTCGACTCTTCCTCTAGGTCCAGCAGCGTCTTCAGCTCCTCTTGGCCCAGCGGCGCCGGTAGCACCTCTGGCGCCCGGTTGCGGGTCTCTGCTAGACCGCTAATTTCTTCGAGTATAGAGAGTTTCGCTTGGATTTCACCAGCGGTAAGACCGCCAGTGTGAGGCAAGCCTTGAGACTCTTCGTCTCGGAGCCGAGCCAGCTGTCTTAAGTAGATATCACGACAAATTAGGGCGACTGTGTCGTTGCTCATTTTTGTGTCGCTTGTTCGAAGCTGGGCTTCGTTGACGTCAGACAAGGTCTCGTGAGTCTCGTGTGTATGTGTCTGGGGTGTTGCTCAACTCTTGAGAGAGGTAGAGCTAAGATAGTGTGCAACCTTTGTAAGGACGATAGGATGACATAGATCAATGGAGAAGTTCAAATTTTGAGCGAAATTGAAATGTGGTGCTTAAAACCGGGATTCCAAAAGATGTTCCAGTGAATACACACTTACGTAGACTGAAATTGTGTTCCGTCGAACAGATGTCATAGACTCATAAGGCTTCAGATGATCAGAAAACTATCTAGTATGATGTCATGTACCCTTGAATAACACCGTAATTGCGTCTACTTGAGCGCTATTTTAAATATAGGTACCTTAATTGCAGATGACAATGACGGCTCTAATTTGTCTATACCTCTTATTTGGCGCCCCTTTGAGTCGTTCTTCCTCTTTCCACCAGACATTATCATTTCGATGTTCTCCCACCTTCTCTCACCTGAGTCACCTCCTCTCCTTACCACCTCAAGAGGATGCCAATTGATGAAGTCGCATCTGGTAGGCATGATCTTGGCGCGCTTGTTTTCTCTCGTTTCTCTGCGAATGGGACCACTGTTTGTTCCCGAGAACAGAATTTAACCCGAACGTTCTCGGTGAGGAAAAAACGTCTGAACACGGGTACTTCATATTGATAGGTGGAAGAATAGTGGCGTTCGCAGACAGATGCAGGCATGAAGGTCACTTCGAGAACGAGGCAGACGGAATAGAAGCGAAACAAAGACCAAAGGGGCTCACAAGGCGCGCAATACAGCTTGGTTCGACTAATGGGAATTATAACCGTATAATAACCCATAGAGGGAGATGGTATAAAGCCACAATGTATGAATGAGCCCTTGTATTCAATGTGTTGATGGAGGTAGTCAGTGATTGTTGCGTGCAAATAAATACCTGTGCCCATGAACACGCATGTTCCTGGTACGAGTTTGTACGTTCAATCTCATTCTTAGGAGACGTGTAAGGCTGAGTGTACTAGAAACGAATCATTCATAGACCCAAAAGACCAAGAACATGCATAGCGTTTCGACTTTTTTGAGTAATTTTGCCGCATGAGAGAAAAGGCGAACTGACCTACTAAGAACATGGGCCAAGCCATTGATGTATCGAGCTGGAATGATATGGAATCTCATTGAGCGTCTTCACCACCAGCCTTTCATCTAAAGCACGCGGCTATTCGAGTCGCTTCGCAAATTCTTCAACTTAGCACCAACAAGCATTCAAGCATACAAGGTACAGTCTTTATTAGGCCACCGCGTAGTCCTCCATTAGTGTCTTATCATGTGAGTGGTTCGTTACGTGTAGCCTGCCGGTGCTATATGCAGCCACGATCTCTGCCTGGTGGCCGTGGAGCTCGGTCCTTCTCAGCGTACCTATGTGTCAAATAATTATGCCAGAGGCACATGCACAAATCCGAAGCCACGGACAAAGGCGCAAGCATTGCCAAGAAGTCACCCACACGGATAATAGAAGATGCCGAGATCTCTTTGGCCAGATGGCTAGAGCCCGGACCTACAGACACATGATCAGGAGGCATGACCAACTTTCTTTGTTACCAATCATGCCGACTACCCGAAGAACCCGACGAAAGAGGCCGGATACCCGAAGTGCTCGGAAGAAGGAGGAGGTCGAATAATATTTTTGTCTATAAAAGGGCATATGATCAGACGGATAAAAGGGCAACAGAGCAGAAGCAACAGACAGAGATCGACTCACTAATGAATACGACACCTCAGTCTCACAACTAATTTTTCCCTCATCAATTATCTGACACTAGGTCGGTAGGTAATATAAACTCGCCCGGACAACTCGCTTCTGAGTCCTAAGGGTGTCAACCTAAACCTAATTGCCGCGTAACTGCTTGAGCGCTTAGTTATGTTGCTAGTATTAGTGTCGTTTGAAGGGATTAATTGAACGCCGTCCATATGCCAGGGAGCTGAATACCGTTTAATCGCATCAGTTTGGAAATTGAAAGGAGATTAAAACATTCCTTAGTACAAGTCAACCAAGTACTGACGTCTCATGGTTTCCATCTTTAATTTTTCTGACATAGGTGCCAGAAATTGATCGACTGAATCCTCCCAGAAGGGATTTCGAAAGTTGACATAGTTGGCACAGCGGTATACTCCCAGTATTCTGGAAACCGTCCTGCTGTTTCCCAGTCCACGATTCCGATAAATTTGTCTCCCTGGGCCGAAATATTGAAGCTGCTGAGGTCGCCGTACTTTCATCCTTCATGTCAACTGCTACTTAGATAAACACGTTCAACTTGTTTCGTGCTGGTAGCCCGTAATATTCCTTTCTCCTATTGCCCACTGTTCCGGTTTCTTGCCGTCCCAGTTACCGACTACTGAGCTGCTCTAGCCCCTTTCGCTGGAACATGATTGCCTCTAGCAGTTGCGACAAGGGCGATTGGATCACAATGGACCACCTATTCGCCCAGTGAGGGTTTCGGTCAAAATTCACAGGGGGGCTCTGTTGACACAAACCACGATTAAAATCTAGGAACCCATCCCAACCCCTATCTCTAAGGATCTAAGCGGCGAACTCCCTTAATTTTTGAACATTTTCAAGTACCGATTCTCTGCCGCCAATCCGTTCTTGACCGGACCCCCACTAGCATCAAGGACCATCTTCACGACGGTTCTAAACCGTTGCGATTCGGTCACGGAAATCTCACCCATTTCCGCCTCGCAAACACGTTGGGCTGAGTCAAGCGGTGAGGGGCTGATAACAAGCCACATGGGGTTGACGTGAGCCCCTCTCTCAAGCAAGAGTCGTAAGCAGGCCACATCGGCGTTACTAATTGCTGCCGTGAGCGGAGTGTGAAGTAAACCGCCCTTGACCTCGATATCGGCACCATTGTCGAGGAGCAGTGGGATAAGATGCTCATGCCCGCACTTGACAGCTCTAATCAGCGGCGTATGTCTGCGGACGTCCCTTGTGTTGACTCTGGCACCCTTGTCGAGCAAGAATCGCACGGCATCTACTCTCCCTTCAGCTGCCGCTTTCGTGAGTGCTGTCTCGCCTTGGGAGTTCTTGAATTCAAGGTTCGCGCCCTTCTCGATGAGAAACCGCAAAATGCTCATGTGTCCTTGTCCTGCAGCACCCGCAATTGGCGTTTCGCTTGAATACTTTCCCAGGGCGGTATCAGCGCCCCTCTCGACCAAATACCGGACGACAGCCTCATGTCCTCTTGTTGATGCCTTCACAAGTGCGGTTTGGCCCATTTCATCTTCTGAGTTGATCTTAGCTCCCAGCTCGATCAAAAGTCTTGCCATCCCTTCGTTCCCTGTTTCCGCGGCAACCATCAATGCAGTCTGGCCAGAACGATCTAATGCCTCCAGGTTGGCGCCCTTTTCGACCAAAAGTCGTACAGAGGCCAATCGACCATTCACCGCGGCTTCAAAAAGTGCCGTCTGTTGGAGATGATTCGTCGCCTCGAGACTTGCACCTTTATCCAATAGAAGCCGGACAATGTCCTCATGCTCTCCCTCTGCGGCCAACCAGATTGGCGTTGGCCCTGCTGGGTACATACCACTCCTCCCGTGAGGGCGAGCGCCTTTCTGGAGGAGAAGCTCGGCAACGCAAGTGTGGCCGCTCGCGGAAGCCCAACACAGCGGAGTTCTTCCGGAGCTATCGGCCGTGTCGACGTTGAGGCCTTGGCCCAGCAGAAACTGTACACAACTGCGATGACCATTCTCTGCAGCCAGTGATACCAGGGTCCGGCCGTCGGATACGTCTGCAACTTTACTGCCGCAGAGAAGCAATCTCTGGATGGCGGTTTGGAGACCTCTAGTCGCGGCAAATACATGAGGTGCTTGATCGGCAAGCCACCAACCATCCTCTTCTATTCTCTTGCCGAACAACAGCTCCATCAAGTCTTGGTGGTCTTCGATGGCTATGCAGTGCAACCGAGACCACCGCCTCATATCACTGATATCGAAATCGGTGTCTTCACAGTGGAGTAGCCCAGTTGTCACAGATTGTCGCGTGATGTGAGCAAAGGACCCCGGCGTCCATCCGCGAACATCTCTGGCCCTCATATCAGCCCCCTTCTCAAGAAGAAATGTAACCATTGCCTTAGATCCTTTAAGAGCGGCAAGGTGCAATGGAGTCCAGGAGACTTTGGAGTCATGTTCGTTCACCCCTGCACCTTCTTCAATAAGGGTTTTGGCCACTGCCCTATTCCCGCTGGCGGCAGCGCAATGTAGGGGCACCCAACTCCAGTCGCTTCTCGAGTCCACCTCAGCACCATGCGTCACAAGCAATCGCGTTATTGCCTCGTGGCCGTTCAGGGCTGCATAGTGAAGTGGCGTCAGACCGCAGTACCCTTTTGCATTGATGGAAATGGCAGGGACTCCGAGCAATAGCTTCACAACGCCTTCAAACCCCGTCCTTGCTGCCACATGCAAAGGAGTGTTCCCATCTTCATCCCTCGAGTTTACGTTGCTTCCGTGCCGCAGCAAGAGTTTCAAGACGCTGGCAGAACCTCCCCAGGCGCAGCTGTGTAGTGCCGTTTGGTCGCGATGGCATAGCGCTTGCAACTCAACCTTTGCGAGCAATAATTTGACAATTCGCTCTTCACCTCGCTCAGCAGCAAGGTGAAGTGGTCGCCGACCCAGTTCATCGGGCGTATTGAGGTCCGCCATCGTTGGGATCAAGTCTTCCACTTTGTCATGATCTCCCCTCCATATTGCGTGGTGTAGAGCTGCAGGATTCATGCTCACATCCTCCACTTTGATGATTCGGGCTGAGGACACACTGCTATCCTCTTGCTCGCCAAGTAAGACCAGCTCGAGTGTGGGCCAATCCTTGACAGGCGACTTGTTGTGGAACTGGACCGCACCGACGTATTCGTACCTAGGCAATTCCCGACTCCCTCCGCCAGACTTGGTCTTGGGTTTCACAACCAAGGCTCTCTCGACTTGGTTCACGGTGGGCTCAGCTAGCAAGCGGTAGCCGTCAGAACATCGTAAAGCATTCTCAAGGCGCAGTCGTATCAGGGGATGCACGCCATGCCATGTGATGTTGTCCAGAATGCTCTTGCCCTGGTAAAGACGCAACGTGCCTCTGATACTGCCATCGCCGGCAACGGCGAGTGAGGGCTCAGAGGAGTCCAGAGGCATGCTGAGGAGGTTGATCGGGCACCAACTGAACCCCTTGGACATGGTTGCGGTGGTATGGAATAGGTGGCCTGGGGCAAGCCACCCAAACTTTCTCAGAATGCTCTTGTAGCTGTCCTGCTGTAGCGCCTCGGGTCTAACACCCACTAGCAGTGCTGAAATGACAGCCATATCCCTGGGCCACGACGTGCAGCGTGGGCTCAGCACTGTCAAGAGGTGGTTTGGAGTCTTGATTTTGTCCCGGAGATGTCTGATGATCTTAGAGGCTTCCTTGCGCGGACTGTTAGGCCCGTTCTTGTCTGCGAGGATTTCTTGGTCGAGATCCTTGATGACGGGGCCGAAAGGTCCTTTGAAGATGACCTTGACTTTGCGCGAATTCGCCAACTCCAAAGCGGTCCAGCCACGACTGAACCACGGCGACATCAGAATTCCAAAACATGCGGTCTCGGGATCCCACTCCCAGTTGCGAAGAAAACAGTCGTGAACCAAGGTGACGCGGGAATCCTGGTAATTGATGTGAATTTTTCGGATGGCCTTGTCTCGAGCCGTCTTCCCGCTGGGAATGCAAACCGTATCCCACCATATGCCCTCGCAGTCGAGTTGCTTGGCGATGTCGCGAAAATACTTGTACAGGCATTCATTGACCTGCCCGTCTTTCCAGGCACCGATTCCAGTCCCGTCCGACCAGACGTGAGAGATTGCCATATAAGGCCGAGGATGTTCCAGCATTCCGGATCCGGCGAGATTCCACACAGTTGACTGGTCGTTTTCAGCTACATTCTCCAAAATGTCTCTCGAAAAGCGCCCAAAAGTCAGCGCGCAGGCGCCGGAGTCGCCGCACTCGTGCCGCTGTTGGACAGCCGTGAAATTGCGTTGCGAATACTCGCAGAACTCGAACGTGCATAGCTCATGCGAGTCGTTTTCCGCCTCGAGGCTGGGGTTCGGAGTTGAGGTTGGTTGCTTGAATCTTGGGACCAGTCTCGATAGATTTTTTCCGGCAACGGCCCATACGCGGTTCGGGCAAAGGTTCAACTTCGTGACGGCTTCGTCGAAGAGGTCTAGAAGCTCTCGGTTGTCTGAGAACATAGTTGATTATGGCGTGCGTAGGCGATCGGAAGTCGGAGGGGTGGCTGTGGGTTGACTCACGTAGTACGAGTGAGGTCACCACTATCCAGGACGTGTGACTAGAACCACGAAAATAACAATGAGGGGCTTCAGGTTGTTCTATCAGAGTGATTGGAAAGTTGCTATCGCGCAGTCCGATCGACGCGCGAGTTGAAGAACACTGTAGAAAAGTCCTTGGGCGTCGGCAAGAGAAGATAGACCGCCGATGAAAAGTCATCATTCTGCCTAAATATTTCTACCAGGTATACCTAGCTGATTGTGTGGCTTAGCCGGATGTAATAGGAGGGTACACATGCCGCGGGGTGAGTAGCGTATGGACTTGCACTTCTGCCTCATCAGGGATGCTGCGGTGACCAATAGACCGTACTGGACATGGGTGTTAAGAGCTCCTGGGTGGGCGGTGGCTTTTCAAGAGAAATCTGAAGAAGGCAATGGAAGCAAACTTGCCGAAGGAACAAGGATAACTAGCCCAGATGTGCCTCGTTTCTTACACATTTATTCAGAAGCTGAAAACTTCTGCAGTCCTATTACGTAGTTGCAAATTGCAACGGGCATCCAAGCCTTTAGGCCATTTTTCCTTCGGGGAAGCAAGGATTGAAAGAAGGCCGTTCACTCAATTCTGGAGCAGTGGAATCTACTTACGACGGTGTAGTCTGTAGGTAGGGATGTCATATGTGCGTACGACGAATCATTTCACAGACCGCGCTACACTTTTCTTCTGCTGACTGCATATCGTAGCGCCATATCGCCGTGACTACATATCAGAGTCGATAGTTCTTTCACTCCTACCCAGCACATAGCCAGTCGGAGTGGCTGCCATACCGACCAGTGTGGTTGTGGCTTGCTTTAACAGAAATGACCATCCACACGCACCCACCGACGAGCAGCTTTATAGATATTTACTACCGTCTTATCCGTATGTTCGTCGGTAGTACGGATGGTACCGGGCAAAATGCGCAAATCTGACAGATCACACCTGGCTTTTTGACTGAATTCCTCCATACCTTATTTCACACTTTGGCATGTGAACCCAAGCTACTACCGGCATTTCTGAGGGCGGTAGCACCATTTGATCTTCGCCTGACTCTCACCACTCACGAATATGGTCATGTTCAACCTAGGCTAATTCTGCTCGTTTCGGCGGCGCTCTTGGCTCTCATGTAGCTACAAAGCCTGGAGATGACTTTTCCAACAACCTATTCTCTGACTTGGCGTCGTAAGTTCATTTGATTACATTTGCCGCACGATGAATCAGTTATCCAACGCCTTTTCAGTCTCCTAGCTCTGTTCGGAGAACGAGTTACTCAGCAGTTCCTAAGCCAGTCCATGGGGTTTGCTGATTGCATTCTTCTGGCCATGGCTCCCCTGGGCATCATTACGATTATTGTCAGTGCCACCCGAGTCAGCGGCCCTCTATACTCAAGGCTCTCATCGGAAGGTCACCACAAAATCTTGCCAGTGCCGAGATGGAATTGATGTCCTCCACCTCTCATGAGGCTTGCGAGCTTTGGAACGGCAAAGAAATCTTGAGGTGTGAAGAGTCTGCCTCCATCTGGAAATTCATCATTTTACTGCCCGAGAACGAAAGACCAAATGAAAAATTTACCATTAGGGTGATGCACCAAGCAGTCTAAGGTGATGCTGAATCGCGAGAGCAGCTTGAGCAAACTGGTCAGTTGAGCAACTTTTGAAGTCAAATATACTAAATATACAAATAGAATTGACAATCTAGACATACCTACCCCGATGGTGCAATCAGCTGAAGCCTTTTCTCAGCAAGCCGAACCAGATGATCCGAGATCCAAGCACGGGGGAGGACGAGACAAGGCCCAAGGCACAACAGACCCAAGCGAACAAGACAGCAGCCCCTGTGTAATTGACGGACAGAGTGGCCAAGAAACGAGACCTCGACAGAATCTAGCGGCAGTCCGGCTGCGCTGGAGAAACATTTGGACGGCTTTGCAAGGGTTCCTGCGTCAGACGAAACTACCGGCGACAATGACAGACGCAGATGTGGAACAAGGGCAGAAATACTCTGCGGGACGCCCCTGGTTTCGAAATGACATCCCAAGGTCCAAGCGGAGAGACCCAAGAAAGAGAAGCTGGTACTAAGAATGCACAGCTCCCAGTCGAACCCTAGAGAACTCCGCCTGCTCCCACCTCAGAAGTTGACGCAGACATCGCAGGCATCGCAGACCACGCAGAGTACGGTAAGGGCATCACAATCATCCGCAACACCAACGGTGCCACTCCCAACATCAGCCTCAATCGCTCAGCAAACGCTAGACGGGGCGAGCTGTATCTGGCGGCAGTCTTTGGCACTGCCCTTGAGCTCGCACAACGTCAAGACGACTCCCCTTTACCTCGCATGCCTCTTTGGACAAGCCAAAGTTGCCCAAATCCTAGCCAAAGAACAACGGGCGAAACATTCGTTTAAAGTTATAGACGACTATGGCCGCACGCCACTTCACATTCTGGTGTCGAAAGGGAACGAGACTCTTCTTCGAAAATCGTTCAAGGCTGGCGCAGACGTCAACCTCGTTATTGACGAAGGCATAGCCCTCTTAGAACAAGCGATGAGGCGGTGATGCCGGCACGCGAAAAGGAATGACAGCTTTGGCGCCTCGTCTTGAGAACCCCTTTATCCTAAAAGAAGCGAACAGATCAACACGAGGGCCAACCATGGATCGACGCCTCCCCAAGATGAGATTTTCAGTCGGGACCTCGAGGTACTCAGGATTCTACTTGACGCAGGCGCCAATGTCAACGAGCCATTCAAGTATGGCACTGATCTGACACCACTACGCAAGGCAATTAAAGCCGTGGTGACGGAGGTGGCAAAGATGCTTATCGAATCCGGCGCCAACATCAGCGAAACGGATATGCGGTATTGGACACCACCACTACACCTCGCGGTTCTTAGAGGATCGAGGTGGTGAAGATGCTCCTTGAATCAGGCACCGATATCAACGAGAAGGACTTCAGAGGCATGTTACCTCTATACATGGCGGTTAAGGGTGGTAGGATAGAGATAGCAAAGATGCTTGTTGAAGCAGGTGCCGATTTAAGCAAAACGGACTTGGAGCTAGCAAATCAGGAAGATATAGATGTACTCTTGGGGACACCATAAGGGCCCGGGCGTTCATAGGTCAGTACACGTAGGGAGGATCATTTATACAAAGTCTCAGCTCGTGGAAAATTGCAAAGAAGCATGAACCGAGTTGCGGGGTACAAAACGAAGCAGATCTTGCTTCCTTGCCAGGCATGATTACCTGACCACTACAATCAGCATACGTGAGCTTGCCTTCAACGATGGTATGTCAGCAAACAACATGATAAGCTGTATTGTAAATTTATTGAGTCTATCTTGGCCCATCTCTTCATCCACACCAGCGATTATCGGAGATGGATGTGTTGCCAGCTTGGGTAATACCCATACTTTTCCCAATTCATCATACCATGAACATAAGCATCGCCTACCAAGTTAAATTCCAGGGCATTTCGTGGGCTATCAACGGGTCGAAGTATGAACGGTGTGCGGCCAGTCGAGAGCACCGCGACTCGATCGCCTTTAGAACAGCCCGGGACCCCCAAGCCCATATGTCCCTTGGCAGTGGTGAAGAACACCCGCCCCTTTGCCCATTTCTGAATCAAATCTCGATATGTCCGTGAACTCGGCGCCATCACACGGTTAGATGGCTCCCTTACCCACATGGTCGGGCGGACACCCCCAGACTTCATCATTCTGGAAATGACGGCTAGGAAAGAAAGCGAGGAAGTCAAGCGCAGCCCGCGAAGCTTTTTCCTTGAGGCCGACTCGCGACTTGCCTCCAGGACTCTTCTCAGCTCGTTGAATCTGAAACGCTCTTGGCCGACCCGTTGGTTGCAAATGCCATCCCAGAAGAGCGTGGCATCGGCAATAAGCTCCTCAGAAGTTTGATAATGAGCATTGGTGATGATAGTCTTCGCAAAGTCATCAAAACTAAACTCCTTGCCCTGAGCCTGCGCGAGTTTTTCTATAAGACTCCATATCGAAACCAGAAAAGGTTCAGAGTCACCATCGGGCCAGGACTCGTTCAGGCGGGTCGTTGTCAAAACATCCGTAGTGAATACAACCTCATCTACCACGATGGCTGGAAGATAAAGTGACTTGGCGCCGTCTCGGACAGGAATGTCGATATATCCAGCTACTTCTCCAAGCATAGTAAGCTGGTCCGGGGATGCATTGAAGTCATCTCTCGCCCTGAAAGAGGTCCTGTTCAACTCGCGTTTCCAGTCGGGCACCCAAGAACAGCCACCAGGATTTGCCGGGTAGTCGACTTCGTGGAGGATGTCTACCGAGTGAAGGACCATGAGGCTCCTCCTTGCGAAGTCGTGGTAGACTTGAGAGACGGAAAGTGTATAATCCGGCACGGCATCCTCGCCCCCGTCGCAAATACCATAGAGAGCAAAGAGTTTGTCTCGGGAGTCTGTTGCTTTTCGTGACCGCACGATGGGTAAATTTGACGTCATCCACCTGGCCCAGTCCTCGAGACTTTTGGGTGATGACTCGAGAGAAGACTCTTTGATGGCCATATCGTGAAGGAATAGGACACGCTCGAACCCTTTCTGAAGAGCATTGGTAAGAGCAGCTCGCTCCGGAGTCCTCAGCTCAGCGGGGTAGTTGTCACGAGCCCAGCGACAAGCACTGACGAGACATGCCCAGGAGATGGTGTGAGTGCCGCACTTGACGACGGTGGCATTCGACCCGGACATTTTCAAGCCGAGAACCAGTTCTTGAATCACCCACATGCGTTCGAACCAATCTCTCTGAAGATAGGTCCTGAGTCTTTGCCATTCGCCCGGCAGGATGCGCCGCGTGACGATCGCTGTTGAAGCCCTCTCGGCAGCGTATGGTGCCAACATCTTGATCAGATTGATAGCAACGGTGGTAGACTCGTCATCTTTACCGAGCCAAATGATCAACCGGTCCGCTCCTCGATAGATATTGGCAATCATGCGGACTTGGTGGTTTCGCTCCAAGACATTGTCTTGATTGATGCAAATGGCGTCTGCCCAGAGGACCACCTGTTCGGATGGATGTCGGAGGTGCCAAAGGGCGTCGAATAGATTCGATGTGATGCCCAGCTCCTTTTCACTGTCGGATGTTGTGATTGTGATGTGCTTATCTAACGATTGGCCTCCCCACGAATAGGACAAGGCGATGAATGCAATGTCGGAGACATTTGACTCGAAGAGTTCGCAATAGATGTCGTTGTCGCTGCCAGGCATCAATCTCACAAAGCGTACCGAGGTCTGAGATGCCAGGTCCGAGTAAAGATAACGTTCCATGATCCGTAAGAGTCTGACTGAAGGAATGTTAAATAGCAGCCTGCATTTCCTGCCGATAGACTTGAGATCAGGCTAGGCAATAGAGCATATGAAAGGATCTTGCTACCGTTGCGAGGAACTAACCAGCCGAGTTGGCTTTAATAAGTGGTTCAAAAGAGATGGAAAACGCGGGAAGAAACTCATATCACTTGGTCATGATGAAGGTAGTTCAGCTGATCAATTGGTTGATGAAATGCTTCAGGTGTGATGTGTGTGTGGCACCAAAGGTGAGCAATTGCCCCGATTTCTGTCACTCTAGTTAAGACCGGAAAATCTAGCCCTCCGTCTGACCGATATTTCGCCTCATTGTTGCACATTTGTGTGAGGCTTCACAACGAGGCTTGTCTCTTTGTGGCTGTGCCGCGAGCCATTGCCCCAACTTCTCTCCTAGTACGGATACAGATACCCGGCGATGAAGGTGACAAACTTGGCATGCCAGCGTCTCGCTAAAGTGCAAACGCGCCGTTTATTCCTTTGCCTCTTGCATTTCCACCTCATGCGTCCCTTCCAGAGACGCGCGCTACACCCTCATTACGAATCGCAAAGGCTATCTCTACCCATCTGAGAGATTTTCCGACTGATGGCTTCGACACCTTCTGACGACGACGAGATTTAAGGAGACGTTACCAGGCCATGAAACCGAGAAATGCTACCCGATACGACGCGGGTAGGTACTTCAGTCCAGGTATCAGGCCCTCGCGAAGCTTGGCTATGGTGGCGGATCGACTGTCTGCTCGTGCTGCCAGCATCTCAAGTATGTAAGTAGGAGATTCATGAACGCCATGATACGCGGGCCTCAAATTATATCTAGGAAGAAACTCGATCGTGACCTAACGGCATCTGGAGACTCCGGATCTAGCTGAGCTGCGATGACAGGGATCGGATGAGAACCCGATCTCTAAGTGACTGCGTACATGCACTCTGGTCTATCATAAAGTCGATATACCATCCTCGATCCCCTTTTTCAGATATCGCCAGGCACCAGGCACTGGCAATACATGTTCCCGAATTCCTAGGGATTAATTGAGAGGTGACGGCCAAGGCCTCGTCAAGTCGTTTAAGGGGAATCTAGCAGCCACTTTCCGATAACGACATTGAGGCGAAGATAACCGTTAGATCGGCTTCCATCCGGAAATCGTCTCGATTTTAACGGTAAAACGGCTCAATCGGCTAGGTCCTCCTGGCCCCGATGATATCTCCAAGTTGCCGCACGGTTGGGGAAGATTAAAGCCGAGAGGCGTGTGGCTCTCATCAATATTTCCTCATCTGGATAGCTTTGAGATGGCGCCTTTCTTGATGTGAAGCGTTCTCTCCGGTGACCCCCAAATGTTTCGGCTCCGATGGGGGCTCGGCATATGCTTATGGTGAGCGATGAGAGCTCTCATTGACATTACCAGATTGAGATGCAATAGTCAAGATCATATAAGTGTCGCGTTCAGTAATGTTTATCTGTTCCTCATCGCCCTCGAATTGTGCCTCCAGTGTCAATCAATCGCATTCTTACCACCAATCTCACAATGTTTGACGTCGTCGTCGTCGGTGCCGGCCTCAGTGGCCTCCAAGCCGCCTACTCAGCCCAACAAGCCGGCCTCTCCGTAGTCGTCGTCGAGGCCCGAGACCGCGTCGGCGGAAAGACGTGGAGCGTTCCACTCGCCTCTGGACGAGGTTGCGCTGACCTGGGCGCCGCCTGGATCAACGACATTACGCAGAGACGCATCGCAACGTATGCTCGCCAGTTCAACTTGGACACAGTGAAGCAGCGGTTGGGGGGGACGGCCGTCATGCAAGTGTCCAAGGAGGAGAGGATCGAGTTTCCGTTTGGAATTACTCCAGAGGTGTGTACCTTTTTTTATCGGTGAACAGTCTTGTAACTGACAGCCATAGTTCTCTCCCGAGGAAAAAGCCAATCTCGAAATGATCCGCGACCACATCCAAGCTCGTAGCTTGACCAAGGAGGCGCCTCTCGTCGAAGATGATCAGGTTTCCCTCGATCAATATGTGCGCAATCTTGGCGCTCTGCCCAAGACGGTCAAGATGATCAATCTCTGGGCGAGGGTCATGCACGGCTTGGAGTCGACTCAGGAGTCGGCTGCCTGGTTTATTGACTACTGTCGTCGAAACAGGGGCCTTTTTTCCATTCGCGCTGATGACCACACTGGTGGCAATTACTTGCGCTTCCACAATGGTGAGCTTAAGACTGGCATGCTCAAAGGGCATTCTCACAGTATTGACACTTTCCAGGCGCCCAGTCAGTTGCCAACGGAATCGCCAAGCTCATCGGCAGCAGCAACATCCACCTCTCCGAACCCGTCGCATCCATCGAGAACAACAAAACCCACACCATCGTCACCACCACGACAGGCAAAAAGTTCACCTCCAAGAAGTGCATCGTCTCCCTCCCCAGCGCCATGTACAAAACCCTCAACTTCTCCCCGGCCCTCCCAGCCCCCTTGCGCGATGTCTCCGACTCGTCCAAGCTGGGCCACTACAACAAGGCCATCGTCTGCTACGACACGCCCTGGTGGCGAGACCTCGGCTTCAACGGCTTCTTCATGAGCTACGAGGGCCCCATCACCTTGGGTCGCGACACGAGCGTCGACGAGAAGCGCATGTACTCGCTCACTTGCTTCGTCAACGGCGACAGCGGCGAGGCCTGGGGGAAGCTGTACTCACACGAGAGGCGGCGCGTGGTGATTGAGCAGATTGCCAAAGTGTTCAACGTGGATGCCGACTCGGAGGCGTTCCGCCCGATCGAGGTGTTTGAGCAGATTTGGAAACATGAGCAGTACAGCCAGGGCGCGTTGGCTCCCATTCAGGAGCTTGGGCACTACACAAAGTACTCGTCGGTCTATGGCAAGCCTGTTGGGAATGTCCACTTTGTCGGGACCGAGTATTCCAATGAGTGGAAGGGATATATGGAGGGTGCGCTTTGTTCGGGAGAGGAGGGGGCCAAGGAGGTGATTGAGTCTCTGCAGCGCACCCTTCCGTCGAAGTTGTAAATTGATTGGAATATATTAAAATAGCCTGCAATTGAACACTTCTTTTCCATTCTTGGTACACGTCATACTACATGATGAAAACTTGTGGCTCGGGCAGCAAAGCCGGCCAGTCATTGTTAGACTGCCGAGACCATATCGTCTTGAGTAGATCAAGGCCCCTCAAGATGTTTCCAAACCCATTTCTCCGATGCTGCCTCCGAAGAAACCTTTCCAATATATCCTGGTGCTCCGCGGAGCAACTCTCGAGTGCCGCGATAAAGACGGGCCAAACCAGCACGTGTTCTCCCAGCGCCCCCTCGGTGAAGCATTGCATGGTAGCTACAAAGCGATCCATGACCCGCTTCGACGCGGTCCTGGAGCCGCTCCCCAGCACACGGTCGAGATACATGTCAAAGGCTTGCTGCCTCAGGTCGGCGATGAGCTTAAAGGTTGGGGATTGCGTCGGGTGCAGCTGGTCGTAGTAGTGAAGGCAGTCGAAGCTGTCTCGGCCGTGGTAGATGATGGCGTGCAGTCCTGCGTCTTGACTTAGGAGCGGAGCAGCGTAAACGCGCATTCTATGAGCAAGTTAAATCATATTCACTAAAACATCCTCAGCATAAAACCTACTTGCGGATTTGTCGCAGAAAGAATTGAGCAGCATCACCGCCATCAAGAAAACCGCTCTCACCACCCACCGCATTCAGCGCCGACTCCAGCATCTGGAAAATAATGGGAAAGTCGGAGCACCCATTAATCATGACGGCCACCAGCAGTGTAGTTATTCCTAGGATCACAGCTTGTCTCGTCTTTTGGTCGCAGTCGAACAGGTCTTGTCGTTGTCGCAGCTCTCGGATTGCTTGTCCGTATAGCTGTTGCGGATTTGCGATATTCTGGTTCGACTCTCTGCTAGAAAGATGAAAGGCTGAGGCTGAGAGGACAGCGCTCATGATGAGGTCGTCGGCGCAGGCCATGGGGAGGATCTGGTGACGCCAGCCGTTGTGGTCGTCATCCATGACTACCATTTCCGGAGCGATGTTATTTGAGACTGATGAGTTAAGAACGTTGTTTGCTCGGCATAGATCGAGGGCTTACAGTATGTGAGGAGGAATTCCTTCCATGGCTCCAGCTGGAGAAGGGATGCTTGGGGTGAGAGGATGGGTGGGGAGGTGCAATCCGCCTGTGTCATCTCATGGACAATTTCTCGAATCTCCTCGTCCAATGCACTGTCGTTGCTGGATGCGCGCGACGTTCGAGGACTGACAACTAATGATGAGCAGGCAGTGCATTCGAAGGCGTCCTGATCTGGCGTGGTTGGTGTGTGCTGAGCTTCAGAGTCGTCTTCTCTGGCCAGGGAGTCGGGGGACACGTTGAGGAGAATGGCTCCTCCATCAGGAGCTACGGATCCAGTACGGAAAGTCGCCAAACCATCGCGACTGTCATTTAAACTGCGTCGTATCCTGCCGTCTCTTCTCTCTCCCCGTGGCAGTCCATTGCGAAATCGGAACTTCGTCTCAAAACCACTGCACTCTAAACCCCTCGATGTGCATTTCCCACACTCGGGTCTCGCACCATCGCAATTGATGCGGCGCTGCGAGCATTCATAGCAGCCTGCTCAGAAATCAGCGCTCATGCCCTGTTCATTTTAGTTATCGGCGCATGTGCCCACCTTTGACCTTTGGAACGTAGGGGCGTTTTCTACGAGGCATAGTGCGTCGCATACGAATCATCCATGTCGACTGACACGGCCCGCTGCTCTTGGATAGAGCTTAGTCGTACGATGAATTGGCAAGAGAAGCAAAGAGAGAAGCTTCTTCTCTTTGACTTCTCGGAGCCCGAGTCAAGGTCTTCGATATCAGCCCCGACTTCGATCTTTACCCCGCTCCATCAGTCACCAGACTCGCTTCGTCGATTTGCTATTCCAGAAGAGGGAATTTTAGTGAGAGCACTGCTCATCACTCAAACACCATTAAGAAGCCAGAACGCGCTTCCTATCGGGATAAGAATGGAGGTGTTTGCTTTTTATGCCTAGGATAATGATTTCTAATGTCTGGATTGAAATGATTCTCATTTATAGAGACCTGCCCGATCACGGCAGCTGTTTTCCTAAATTTGTCGAGCATGCACGCCTAGCACATCCCATGGTCCCCAAGGTAATTTGACCAGTTGTTCAAGCCATCATCAGGTTGTCTGCGAATAAGCACACGACTATGTTAAATCTACCTGCCTCCGATGTGTGCATATGGATGTAGTAGTAACTTATCATAATACTCTCCATCGGAGACCGACAATGGAGCTAGATTTTCTGCCCTGTTCGTTTCCATATGGATCTCTAGGGTGGGTAGCCAAGATAGCGGCATTTGGATCCGAGAGAGAATTGTCTACCGGCCCATGTTCCATGGAACTATATTTTTATTAACTATAGCAATGCATCCGCTAAGGTTTTACGAGTCCTTCTGTCGGACATCTCGCGAGTTCGTAGTCGCGGTCCGAGTTAAAGGGAGGGAAAAGCCGCGATATGAAGCTTTCCAATAGGGTATTATGATGATGTTGACGTGTTCAATAGAGTGAGGTCAAAAGTACGAATTGATTGATGTGTAACTATGTGTAGGTGTGTGTATTCTAGAGCGCGTGATTTCCTTCATAGTGTTCTAAGTCAGGTGACTGTCTGACCCAACAGGCTTACCCGTTGGCCGGTGCCCTTAGGGCAGTCCGACACCTTCTCTGGGGTATCGCCCCAAGACTGGCACTGGAAGCATTCTAACAAGTACATAGCCAACAAGTCAGAGTGACACGTCGGGGAACTCGGGGCCGAACCACAAGCATCACCGGATCCAGCCGGTTATATCGCGCCGGGGTATTACCCATATGAAGACTTGTATAGCCACCGTCGAAAGTAAAATGTCACATTACAAAAGTCGATGTAAGGGTCATGTCAAAGTCTAGGCTCTTAGTGACTCCGGCACCTCGAATGCGGGGGAGCTCACGCGTTGCTACGGCTGATCGACAGCAACCAGAATGCGCACCAATCGTCTGTCTCAATCCATGCGGGCTATGGCTCAACTTGATCGACCTCGGTCTCCCCAGAATCTGGTGTTTTGCGGAGGGTTTCCCTCCGTTTAGCAGTCATGGGTCTAAATCCCCTCATAACCCCCTCTCGGGCGATTCGGAGCCGATACTTTGCCCGCTGGGCTGTCGTATGCTTGCCTTGGCACAATATGAAGGAACATATTCTTTATAAAATGCGGTTAAAGAATCCAGTATTATGTCCGATCCGTACTACCTGGAATCCTTCATCGAACAACGCTCTCGCTCTGCCATCGTTCAATATGGTTGCTCTTTCACTCCTCGCGATTGCCTCATATGCAATATCATGCATCAATGCATCGCCCGTCAAGCGGGCCTCATGGCCCAACGGTCCATTCTACACTGAAGGCGAGAAGATTCTCGATCAGTCAGGCAACTCCATCAAGTACGCCGGAGTGAACTGGCCAGGCCATGGCGAGACAATGGTCCCCGAAGGCCTGCAGTATCAGTCAATCTCCAAAATTGTCGCGGAAATGAAAAGCATTGGCATCAATGCCATTCGCTTGACGTACGCCATTCAAATGATTGACCAGATTTATGAGAACGACGGAACCGATGTTACTTTGCAAACCGCCTTCACTGAGGGGCTTGGCGAGACCAATGGGACCATCATTTTAAACAAAGTGCTTGCAAATAATCCATCGTTTACAGCGGAAACGACGCGACTCGAGGCAAGTCTATGGGGATCTATTTGATCAGTGGACTAGGGCTGACAAATGCAATAGGTGTTTGATGCCATTGCGGCGGAATGTGCAGACAATGAAATCTATATTCACTTGGATAACCACATTTCCAGAGGACAATGGTGCTGCTCGGCCACCGACGGCAATGCCTGGTGGGGTGACCAATACTTTTCCGTTGGCAACTGGACTCGAGGACTGGCCTACATGGCGAACCACGTAAGGTATATGCTGCATTGAATTGGACAATACTAACCAAGGCAGGGAAAATCCTGGTCGAACTTGATGTCAATGTCTCTCCGCAACGAGCTCCGACAGGCAACCGGCACTGGTTCCGGCTCTGCTGCAGCCTACAACTGGCAGACTTGGTATACCTACATCAAGCAGGGCACCGAGGCAATCAACGGGGCAAACTCCGACGTGCTCATCTTCCTCTCGGGCCTAAACTACGACGCCACCCTCCAGCCCGTTGTCCAAGGCACAGCTCTCACGCCTGGAACCGGAGTCTTTAGCTTTGACGACTTCTCTGGATACGCGGACAAGCTGGTCTTGGAACTGCACAACTACGCCACGAGCACAACGAGCTGCTCCTCTCTCAAGTCGGATTTGTTGACCAAAGGTTTCCAGGCAATGGACTCGGCATCTTCGAGTACAAAGAACGTCTTTCCGGTATTGATGACGGAGTGGGGGTTCCTCATGACGGATAGCACTTGGGAGGGCGTCTATAATACTTGTTTGGCGTCGTGGCTCCCTGATGCTAGTGCTGGCTGGATGCTGTGGGTGCTGGTTGGTAGTTATTATATCCGATCTGGAACACAAGACTACGAGGAGACTTGGGGACTTTTGAGCCACGACTGGTCGGAATGGAGGAACCAAGAGTTTGTTGAGCAGTCGTTCCAGCCGATGATTGAGGCTACCATTTCTTAGCGCTAAGAAGATGGGGGTGGAAATACAGAGGATCAAATTGCACAGATCAAACAGTTCCTTCATCCACATTAGTGAAATATATTTCTACTCAGGCTTCCGGCCGTAAACCACCCTCTGGCGGTAGAATGGATGGAACCTCCCCGAGCGAATCTCCCGGCGAAGCTGCGCACAGTAAAGCGTTACTTCCTCCGTAGTCCAGCAAAGGACCATATTGGCCATGAACAAGACGTATCCCTCATAGTCTTGCTCAAGAGCAGCCTGGGCAAACTGGCCGATCTCCTTGAGCCTCTGATCCTTTGCCCATCCCCCGATCGGTGCCTTGGGTAAGTCAGATATACTACACCACAGAGTCAAAGATTATCCTGGACGTCGAACATACCTTGAGGTTCCAAATGTGAATGTCAACAAAGCCGGCCTCTTCCATATACTTGCGCTGCAAGCCGTCCTCGACCACGGTAAACGGGCGCCCAATCTTCTTCCCCCCTTCAACAAAGAACTTGCCCCATTCGTTGATAGCGCACGTCTCGGTGACACTGCCATCGTCGCTTTCCATCATCGGCGAGGCTTCATAGCTTTCGACCCAGCCACCCGGCTTGCAAGCGGCATACGCTTCCTTGAAGAGAGAGGACCAATCGCTGATACTGCCAAACAGGTAGCGCATGTGGACAAAGTCGAAGGAATTTGGCCTGAAGGTCCATTCTTGCGTGCAGTCTTCGATCTCGCTGAGGTTGTTAGGGTTTGGTGTGAAAGGCTGATGGAGAACTCACAATGTGACATTGGCAGGCACCCAGGTTGGCTGAATGGGAGACAAGTCTGTCCCAACGACTTCGACGGTGGGATGTTGATCGGCAAAATCACTGCGAATATCAGTACTCATCCGGACATTCAGTTTTCCTCACATTGCCCAAATTCCTGAAATATGGAATCAGCCTCGGCATTAAGTTGGCACTCAAATCTTCATGCTTACCTGTCCCCGTTCCAACATCAAGCACTTTCTATGGAACATTAGCGGAACGGACTGGAATCGGCCCAGGCGCAAGTCAAACCTCGATATCATCCTTCAAAGGCGCGAGAAATAGCTTGCCCTCCAGGGATAGAGAAAGAAGATGATGGCTAAGCAGGTCAGTCAAAATTCTCACCAGCCATCGGAGTCCTTACTTGATATCCATCGACTCGTTGTGGTGTGCATCGTTTGGTGTCCTGCATAACTGTTGGCAATTGTTGGAGGAAATGCCAAGTCGGTTGGAGATTATTCACCAGTATTGAGCGTTTCCTCGCTCGGAATGAAAGGTTCGTCCATGGATGGTTCTATATCGAAGAATGCTAGATGTTATCGATGTGGTCGAGCTGGCTGCGTCTTCGCCAAGAGCCGAATCGTTATCGTCGGCAGGAGCATTCTGTGGACTGATAAGCATAGCCTTCAATCAGCAGCTGGAAGTTTTGAAACCATACCTCTGCCAACTGGGCCCAGTGGTCGGCCGAGTGCAGGTTGACTCCGTCGTTACCACTCTGTGAGCGGGGAGAACCCGAGGGCGACTTTTTGGGCTCTCCTGGAGGGGTCTTGGTCGAAGTAGGGGCTGTTTCAGTGTTATTAGCTTGCTCTGGCTCTCGTCGCTGAACGGTTCCGACGTACATGACATTGTAAAGGGATATTCACTCCTGTGTCTTTGGCGGCCACGTCGAGGTCACAGCACACAGACACGGAAAGAAAGACGCACGAATTCCTCCGTAATTCGAGTAGAAAAGACCCTGTTCCACCATCGAAAGATGGCGGGGTGAGGTGAATTCGTCATCCTTGCAGTGTCTGCAGGGAGATGTGATGCACTGCATGCCACGTAACATTGACCAATGGCAGGGAATGTCACAGTCTCGGAACAGTGGGCGTCGATCATTTTCCTATTCTTCTCAATTTGGTTGTGAACACGAACATGTCGGCGCTTAAAATCGAGGGGTCCGAAGCGAGGGTATTTGTTGTTAGAATAAGCACCGTGTACCAAGCCCCTCACCCATGTTGAGGAGCTTGACGGGTAAAAAGAATAGTATCGCGACTTGATTATCAATTCGATTCTTCGCTGTTCTTAAGTTCCTACCCATAATCTCCGGTCATGCTCCAATTAGGGTCAAGGTTTAGCTTGTTTGGATAGCAATGTCTTGCTCCTCCGATATCTTTCTCGCTTCCTGCTTTGGCTCTTCGTGCGATCTCTCTTCCAGCACTCTCTCTTCCTACATTCCCTCCTCCCGTTGTTTGGAATTTGGTCTTTCTTCCCCTCTTTGTTCGGGAACTGGCTTTTCTTCCTTTAGTACCGATGTTGAGGTTGAAGCATTGGCGTCGAACGAGAAAACACTCTTCTCACCGCTGTCCGGATCTCTAGACTCCCATTTGGGGACTTGAGATTTCGACCATGACAGCCCAAAGTTGAAGTCATGGCCTTCGAAGTAACGGAAGGTGGAGGGACCAAAAGTGAAAGGTTTGGGGCTTGGAGCTGGTGATGTGGCTTTTTCGTCGCGACCTTTGGAGGCCGAAGAATCGCCAGGGCAAGGACGAAGAGGCAGTTCGATAGATGGCGTCTTCTTTGAGTCTCGAGGTTTTCGCTTTGGAGTCGGGGTTGAATAATTGGTCTGGGGCGCCGCCGTGGTGAATGTGGGAAACCAGCGGGAATTGGTGTCCCTTGGTCCATGATATTGACCCGAGTTGGTATCCTTGAGAGATTCCTGCAGGACCTGTTTGAACTGAGTCATCATGATCTGACGTTCCTTCTCAAGGATATTCTGGATATCAGATGCCTTGTAGCGTATCGGCTCGTTTGCGGTTCCAACGTGGGCTTCAGCTCTAGCTTCGACGCTAGCTTCGACTTCAGCTTCCTCCTTGACTTTGTCTTTGGCGCCCTTCTCTTCGTCTTTAGGTTCGTCTCTGGCTTCATCTTTGACCCCCTTGGCTTCTTCCTTGGCTTCGACTCCAACGTCACCCTTGACTTCGCCCGAATCAGACGCCTTCTCCGTGTTGCCGGCAACGGACGATGAAATGTGTGGGGAAGCCTTCAGCCCCTTGTATCGACGGCCTTTCGCAGAGAAATCCGTGTTGGAGTACATGTCTGAACCGCCTGTTGATTCCAAATATGGCTCCTTGGCGGCTTCAGAGCACTCGTCGGCAGGCCGGGGATCAAGCCACTTGGCTTTCCATTGATCGAGGTAACCCGAGATGATAGGGCGCGTAACCTGCATAGCTGACTTGTAGGCGTTGGCAAGGAGGGCTTGTAGAAAGATTATGTCGGAGATGGAAGTCATATCGCCGTCCCAAATGCAACTCATTCTCTTTCGCCCGGGTTAGCAGGAAAACTGACTCGTGACGGGTTTCTTACATATCTGAACGACGCGCCTTCATGAAGAAACATGATCCAGACCTTCACCAGGTGACCGGCAGTCGTTATAGTAATGACAGGGGGAATATCGTGTGGGCTTTCCGTCGCACCTTTAGCTAGGTGTTCAAGCATCATAATGGCAGCGTTGCCCGCGTTTGCAGCCCGACCCCAGGCGTGATCTGCATAATCCCCCATTCCAGTGGTCTCGCTGCGTATCTCGCCATGTTCGACGACAAGCCAGGGAAAGCAAGCCCTCGGACCCTCGTTGGAGGCTTGCGATGGTCGAAGAAACAGTTGGTAAGCATTCCAGGCCAGACCATGCGAGGCAAGCCTTTGGAGAGTCATGAGTGGGAAGGCTGAGGGGTCATTCGCCGCCTGGTGGTCCAGAGGCAGCCGTAACGATGACTCGGGCACACACTTGGAAGTTTCCGCCCTGACGGGGAATGAAGCCGTCCAGTCCGGCTGTGGCTGGGGCAGGTCTCTTCTTTCATCTCTCCCGAGCCCAAGAAACGAGTTAAACAAGAACCACCCGGATTGTTGGCCGCTATTCATTTCAGGACCAGAGTTTTGGGGTCTGGCTTCTGTTAGAGCCGCTTAGGTCGAGGTGTGTCTCAATTTACCGAGGAGAAGACTCGTGTCTGGGTGCCATTTTTGGGGTCAAGGCAGAGAGGAAGTTGTCAAAGAAGAATGACGACCATTTCATCTTCTTAAGTGCGCCTTGGGAGAGCTCTAGCAGCAGGTCCGCTTGTTCTTTGATCCGCCAGAGTCTGTTCGAGACTGACGGGAAGCGAGAGGAACACCCCACAGCGAGACCATCTTCGCTGGTTGAGAAGCCGAGGATTTCGCGAATTGGGCCATTGGTATCGAGGAGTGCATCTCGGAGGGTTGCCGCTCGGCTGGGCAACTGTTTGGAAAAGCCTAAGTCAAAGGGTGTTCCGTCGATCTCGATGCTTCTCTGCAGTAAAAGTATTCGCTGCATCTTGGACGAATGAATACGCTTGAGCAAGTAATGGACCAGATGTTGGGAATCGTTATACCTGCAACTAGTGACGGGAAACGACCCCTTTTATCCGAGACGGAATGGTTGGCAGACCGGCTTCGAAGCCAGGACTTGTGCCTGCCGACAGGATATTTAAGCCTTTGCGGAGGATTTCGGCTTCTTGGGCGGTTGGAGCTTGAAAAGTATTGGTCGGTTGGAGACACATTCATTCTCTGCTTGCAACCAACAGCCCCCGCTTCGACTTTTCAGGGAGCAGCATTCACAGAATCAATGTTTCAATTTGAAACGGTGTTTCAGGTCTGCATCGTCGGAGCCTTTCCAGGCTACGCTATCTAACCTTCCTACTTTAGTCACTCAAACAGATACAAGCCTGCCTGCTGCCTAATAAGGATCCGAAATGGCCTCCCAGGCCTTTCTAAGCATCTTCATCCTCTCACTTGGTGGCGCTCCCGTTTGGCCTAACTTGGAGAGAGCTAGACTACTTTCGACGACCGTCTTGATTCTTCCAAAGCGTCGCGCCATGAAGGCTTCAAAGACTCCCTTACAGTTTACCGCATTTCGGATGCATTGTGCGAGCACAACGGCATCCTCAATAGCCATTCCACGAGTGCAATAGAAACCGCGAGGCCTGCGATGCCTCCGCCGATGATGGCTACTTTGGACGGGGAAGACATTTGTCGTGTTGACGTGACGGCTTCAATGTTGTGTGGTTGGAGGCTGGAGCTGGAGCCTTGGAAGGGATGGTCCGGAGGGATAAGGAATATCGCTTGTATGGGATCAAGAAATATGAGACTAAGATCGGAATGAAGAAAAGAAGCATGAAGTGAGAATCATAATTGGGAACACCATCTTCCTATTTTACTCAATGTCCTCATCAACCCACCGTTTCTTCAACTATCGGCTACTGCTTGCTTGACAATGTGTGTAGTTCGATCCTCACGGATTTCGGTTTAGTGTACGAGCTCTGCATCGATGAACGAGCCAAATGCGGAAGAGACGAAGTCGGCTTGTCGACTATCTTCATCTCTTCATCTCAGGAGCCCTGATCTTCTTGCTCCGTTGCTTATGAAGGCCGCCCAATATCAAGATACACATTATTAATTCATGTCACAAGTCGACGTCCTTGACCCTCATTACCGCTAGCTACTTATGGTATCTTGCACAGGCTGAGATAGCACGAGTTGAACCATAGGTACTTCCACACGACGGCAAAAGTCATGTCCAGAGCCTACCATCGTAAATCTCGCAATGGCTGCAGCAGGTGCAAAATGCGCCGTGTCAGGGTACAGAGACCATCCATCCTCGCACAATCCGAAAACTTGAGCTGATTTCTCCAGTCCAACATGCAAAGCCCAAGGTGTCAAAACTGCCAGCATCGCAACGAAGACTGCGATCTGATGCAGTACTCAATCACAACGCCACAAAGACCACCAATACGCAACGACCTCGGACTCGTCACGTATTTCGCAGAGATTGCGTCTTCTTCGGTGTCGATTTGTTGCCATAACGAGGAGTATTGGACAAGAGAATTTCCCCAACGGGCCAAAAAAGTTCATTTCTTCTCCATGGACTGTCGGCTATTTCAGCACTTCACCTCGCGGAAAGACTTCCGATACGGAGAATTGCGTGTTGGTGTTTGCTCTCTCATTGATTGTCATCATGGTGCAATTGAAGATTTCCTTTCGACATCCGCGTCATGCAGCTTTTGCTAGACACGGCTTTCAATCCCGTCGAGGCTTGAATGCCCTCTCAGAGGCGCCTAGAGTCTGCTGAAAACAGTGGGTTATTACTCAAAGAGAACTCTGTCGCGACTATTTTCGACTGGCGAGAAAGTGAGATGGACCCGAGGGTGGAACGAGCAACAACAGGCCTCCTCGTGCAACTAGATGCTTTGCGCGAGCTGACTGTAGATGTGGATTGCCGCAGCGCACTGGATAAGTTGAAGCTGTGGCTCGAAAGTCTACAGTGTACATCAAAGACGTGGTTCCAACTTACCTGCTGGCCAGCTGCGGTTTCACCAGAGTTTGTATCCAAGCTTCAAATAGGGCATCCGGCTGCTCTGATGATTTATGCTTGCTGGTGCCGTGGCGCGCATGCCAGGTATAAGGAATGGTTCGTAGAAGGCTCTGTTGGACAGGCGATGCAGTTTGTCAAGGTAGAGTTGGCTTCGTCGGGGAGCTCGTTCAGGCACGATTTGTAGGCCCAGAGCTTCCTAGGTTAGAGTTGTGATGTGAATTATAAAGAGGACAGATGCTGAAAGAAGCTGGAGGAAATATCTCCTGGAATGGATCAATCAGCTCAGATGTTGAGTCCAGCAGGAATAAGAGCGAACGGCTCTACACGGTGCGGGTATAATAATGAAAACAAGCAATTTTGAAAAAAAAAAAAAAAAAAAAAAAAAAAAAAAAAATAAATTAAATCTGTCCTCTAGTTATAGCATATCCTCATCCTCTTCTTCGTCCCCACCAATAATATGGAGATATAGTTGACGCTGTGTCTTGCATGCCATTAAAACGTCTCTTGGAACGTCATATTCCTCCGCTGTTACGATCAGTTCTCGCAGGTGTCGAGCCACCACTTCCACGCTCTCTATTGTGTTCACGAGTAGGTCGGTCACCTCGTCGTCAGTACCAAGCTCCCTAAAGAACTCTAGAGTTTCAAGCACAGGTGGCAGCCCAACCGAATGTAATCGCGGTCGTTTCGTCGTTCTACCGTACAGCTGGTGATCCCAACTGAGGCGCAAAGTCTTGAGAGCAGCAAAATCGCGCATAGCGAGAGCTCTGGAGCCGCGCAGAGACGGCGAATCGATGGTGATGGTTTCCAACGAGTGACACGCGGGTCTAAGGGCTGCGATGTAATCCCTGATACTGTCAGAACTCTCTTCATGTTCAGGCGAAGGGTCTTCCTCATGAGTCATGACGAATTCTTTGAGAGCCTTGGGCAAGACGAGGAGGTCCGAGAGCGCATCGTCATTGATATCGCAATCGATTAGATGGAGCTTGCTCAGAGCCGTCTCGTGTGGACGTTCGATTGTGTCCAAACCTCGATCGTCCAGCTTGGCCCTCTTGATAACCAACGTTTCAAGAGTAGGGTGGGCGAAGATGTAAATATTCTCTTGCAGGTCCCAATAGCGGTCGTCCTCGTCCTGGTAAAAGAGCGTGCATGACTTGAGACAAGCCAGGTCAAAGGGGCTGTTGAACAAGTGTCCCACGCTGTGCAGAAGCGACACTGGCACGGCGAGATCGAGCGTCTCAAGGTTGGACATGCGAGAAATAGTCTGGGATACAGCGTTGTATGGCAGCGACATGTCGGATATTAGGTGTGAAAGGGTCGACGCAGGGTAGGCGAGCTTTGCATCTTGAATAGCCGAGCCCCGTCGAGGGCGACGATTGAGTGATTCGCTGAATATGAGGTGCAGCTCGGGTGTCAGAAATTCCATCGTCTTGTATAAGACGGCGTCAGCGAGCGCATGGTAGTGTTTGTTGAGTGTCGAGACGCTACACAGGTCGTGCCTCGATAGCAGGCTGAAGATGCGCACTTGCAGCTTGGTAGGGAGGGTAGCAAGACGGTCGTCGTGATGACGACAAGGCTTGGACGAGGAGGGCATTATAAAGATATATCTTGTAGTGCAGTATAGGGCTGATCGAAACTGCAGTTCTGAGGCTGTCAGGTCATACCAGGGTAAAGATGTCCTAGTTCGGTGATGCGCGCTTATCGCGGGCCCGTTGCTATAGAGATAGGTCACATGACACTCATATTGTCGTACATTACATAAGCCAGAGGTGAAACGCTCATTGTGAATTTGTGAAATGGCTTTGCCTCATGCCAGGGCCTGGAAAGGAGGCTAACGGAAATAACCTAGAGTTCGGCCATGTTATTTACTGGCAGAGGCCAGGGGCGTTTACTGAGCAATACAGAGAGAAAGAGGTGTTATTACGTCACTTAATAGTTAATTACCGTACTAGGTGTCACGGGTGAAGCCGATGCGGCAGCTGTGCGTCGGGCTACCTTCTGCAGTGCCCTGAGACCAGACCCTCGAGACCGCCACGACCTTCCGTGGAGCGGCCGGCATTACACGCACAAGACATCAGTACAGCTGGCCTCAGCTGTGCCTCGGCCATCTCTTCATAGCTCCAAACACATATTTTCATCGGCGAGGTGTATTAGTAAGGCGGCCTCCGAGACCGCTCATAGTCTACCACCAGATCATGAGGCGACTCAGAGTTCCATATCCCTCTAGTAAACGACATTTTTGCGGGGAAGGGGCAAAGAGAAGCCGTGCCAGCCGATCGCGTACCCCGGCTTGGGAAACAACTCCGAACGGCTGTTCCACCCTCCCTCCACTCCGGCTCGTTCTCCGGATGCCTCTATTGGGGGGAATTGAGCCGTAGGCTGTTTGTCAGTCGTGGGGGGGACGTCATGAATAAGCTTTCCCTGCTGCTCGGAAAAATGGTGCCAAACGATTCATGTTCCCCCGCCCTAGTTTATTAAGACGAGAGAAGGGCCGAAGTGGTCATTAAAGGGTCGTTGGACTATCCGTTTGATGCCGTGACGGATATCTTCGTTCCTATTCGTCGAGATGGTTATGGCAACGAGTTGTAGTCGACAAGTAGTATTCAGAAAGGGTTCTTATAGTCGCCTATCGACCTGCAATTGAAAGGGATCAGGGACTTCCAACAAGATGAAGACTACATCTTTCCTATTCACCCTCTTCTTTGGCTCCGCCGTCAAAGCGGCAACCCTTCAAAGCATCTGCAGCGTCTCGTACGCTCAGAAACACCTCCCCGCCGATGGCTTCTATTCCGGCGTCACCATTGACGACTCGTCCATCTCGGCGTCCATCGTGACCAATGCCTCCTACTCGTCCGAGTGGTATCCCGACAAGACTATAAACTACTGCAACGTCACGTTTGCCTATTCGCACGACGGCGCAGACGACCTCGTCCACGTCTCCTATTGGCTGCCCGCGCCCGATGCGTTTGAGAACCGCTACGTCTCGACTGGCGGCGGCGGCTTGGCCATTAACTCTGGCAGCCAGTATGCCCCCTCGGGCATCATTGTCGGGGCCGTTTCTGGCCAGACGGACGGCGGCTTCGGGTCATTTGATACGCAGTGGGACGCCGTCTTCCTCCTCGCAAACGGCACCATCAACTGGCCCTCGGTCTACATGTTTGGTTACCAAGCGCACCACGAGCTCGCGACTCTCGGAAAAGAGTTTACCAAGAACCTCTACGGCGTCTCCAAGATTTACTCGTACTATCAAGGCTGCTCCGAAGGCGGGCGCGAAGGCTGGAGCCAAGTGCAGCGCTTCGCCGACCAGTTCGACGGCGCAGCTATCGGTGCTCCGGCGTTCCGCTACGGCCAGCAGCAGGTGAACCACTTGGTCGGGAACGTGGTCGAGAAGACGCTCGACTACTACCCTCCGCAGTGCGAGCTGGACAAGATCCTCAATCTCACCATTGCTGCCTGCGACCCGCTTGACGGACGGACCGACGGCGTGGTCTCTCGCTCTGATCTCTGCAAGCTCAAGTTTGACCTCAAGAGCATCGTCGGGAAGCCCTACTCGTGCGCCGCCGTGGCCGCCTCGACAAGCTACTCGGGCGTCACGGCCGCGACGCCGGCGCAAAAGGGAAACGTCACCGCTCAGGGCCTCCAAGTGGTCAGCAAGTTTCTCGAGGGCCTGCACGACTCCAAGGGTCGCCGGGCGTACCTCAACTACCAGCCTGGGTCGTCTTTTTCCGACGCGGATACGGCGTACGACGAGACGACGGGCCAATGGGGGGTTAGCATCAGCAGTCTCGGAGGCGAGTGGGTGGCCCGCTACCTCCTTTTGCAGGATTCGAGCACCCTCCCGAGCCTTGACAATATCACGTACGACACGCTCAAGGAGTGGATGGTGCTGGGGATGACGCGGTACACCGACTCGCTGCAGACGACGTGGCCCGACCTCAGCGACTTCAAGTCGGCCGGCGGGAAAGTCATCCACGTCCACGGCGAGTCCGACGACTCCATCCCGGCCGGTTCCTCGGTGCGCTACTACGAGTCGGTTCGCAGCATCATGTACCCCAAGAAGAGCTACAATAGCAGCGTGGCCGAGCTCGACGACTTTTACCGCCTGTATCTCGTTCCGGGCGGTGCTCACTGCGGCACCAACACGCATCAGCCCAACGGCCCGTGGCCGCAGACGACTCTGCAGACGGTGATTGAGTGGGTTGAGAAGGGGGTTGCGCCGGATACATTGAAGGGGACGGGGGATATCGACACGATTTGCAGGTGGCCTTTGCGGCCCAAGTGGTCGAACAATGCGAAGTCTTTTGACTGTGTTTATGACCAGGAGTCGATTGATACGTGGAAGTATGATTTCGACGCTTACAAGGTGCCAGTATACTAGTTGGTCAATGTTGTTGAGCTCTGGGGTCAGTTGAGTACATGTACATATTTACTTCAGAAGGTCGTGTCGATTTAAGACGGGGCAATTGTTATTTATATCAAATCCTTTTTGAAACAAAGAAATGGGCGGTTCCATTGAAATACTGCAGATCGGTCTAAAATTAAATCCCCTCACAAGCAGCATCGGCGTGCATTCACAGGCTTACAGTGCACACGGCGTATTTCCCCACGCACTTACCGTATCCAGTAGACCGAGAAATGGGAATACGCAGCCGTGGCGATCGGTAGATGATTAGTGGGAGCTGTCGTATCACGATTCTGCGGTGGTAATCTTACCAGCGGGCCGAGTGGGTTTGGTGCATCCAAGATCTCAAGCTGGTGCAACCCGGAGACGCCTTGACGCGGCGAGATGAGTCAGGCCGGGCTTGCATATGTGGCTTGCATATGTGGTGTTGCAAGTGATGTCAGATTACATACCTATGCAAGAGGATCAGCGGTACATTGGCAATCACAATATATGGTAGCCCTTCCCTCATCGGGTCGTCGGTGTTCTCTCACTGACCACTTCTCAACTCTGTGCTTGAGTCTTCATTGTTCAACTCTCCCTGGATAACCACCTCATCATGACCCTTCCCGACTCAGCCAACACCATCACCGGTGGCTGCTCATGCGGCGCCATTCGCTACCGCATCGCCATCCCACCACTCTCCTCCCGCCTCCTCAGCCCCCTAGCACCCCCATCCGCAAACGTCCGCCTCCCACAAGTCCTCACCTGCCACTGCAACGACTGCCGCCGCATCACCGGCTCGTTCCTCCCCGTCGCCGTCATCGACCTCGCCGCCCCGATGCTCACCGTGTCGGCTATGTCGCCCGCCTCGGAAACCACGCTCGTCTCGGGCCGCATCCTCGACGTCTTAAAGGACGACTACGACGCCGAGAAAGCCGACTCGGAGCGTCCTCCCTACGTGCCCGCCGTGGACGTCCTGCGCGCCACGCGCGAGAGCGACACGTGGCTACGCTTCTTCCACAGCGCAAAGTGCGGAGAGGACTTTTCTCGCAGCTTTTGCGGGCGGTGCGGCACCCAACTGTGCTACCATTTCCAGCTGCGGAGGGGGGCCGCGCAGTCGAATGAGTGGAAGGACGTGTTTCATTTGTACTTGGGGACAATTGATCGCGAGTTTCACGACAAGGGGTGGTTGGTTCCGGATGCCGAGATTCACTTCAAGTACGGGACGCAGATGAGCAAGTCGACGTCGGCGACGGCCGTGGGGTTGAGGGACGTGCCCAAGATGCAGGAGTTGGCTGCTGTTCAGGGGGTGGTGAGCGAGGAGGAGTTGAAGGAATTGGGTCAGTAGGTTTCATAGAGCATAGGGGATTTGGACTTGCGGGAGAGTTTGTCTTGAAAGAGATTATTCTTCCCTGATGGTACATATATGGCCTGTCTGCAGCTCAAACAGCATCAATACGTCGGTAGTCCAGTCCTGTCCCCTTTTCACACGTAATAGTACAACCTACAGATACCCCCCCTGCTCACCCAATCGTATCACCTCTTCCGATATTGGCGTCTTGGAAATACTCATCCTCGCCAGCATCTTTGCTAAGACGGGCATCTCAAACGGAACCTCCTCGGGTGGCATCAGCCCTTGCTTCTGCGCCTCCATCATGCTCTCAAACAGGTCCGCCAACTCCTGGCTATCCCAGATGCCCTCCCGCCGGTTCAGCCCCCTCAGCCGCCTCACGGCCTTGAGCCGCACTTCTTCGAACGGACACCACGCGCAGACGAAGCTCAGGCCGGGGACCACGTCGGCGCTAAACGTGAAGATGGGCGACCTTGAGCCGGCCGCGCACTCCGAGTCCAGCAACCGCTCGGCCCGCCGCAGGATGCGCTCCCAGTCCTCGCACGTATTGTCGACTTTGTAGTCCATCTTCATGAAGGCGCCCCAGACGGACTGGTGCAGCGACAGCGTGTCGAGCTGGTATTGCTCCCGCGAGGACATACTCGTCTCGTCGAGGCGCTGCTTGAAAGCGTCGAACTGGTCGATCCAGTCGTGCGTGGACGACTCGACCACCTCCCACATCATCTGCTCGTAGGCGTCCATCTTGGGCGGCGGCGGGGGCCTTCCCCCGTCGGGCATGCACTCGTTTCGGTCGGGAGGCGGGTTGCGCTGCCAGAGGTGGTGGCGGATCGAGTTGTCGACGACTTCTAGCATGCGCAGCGAGTCTAAAGCTTTCGAGTAGGACGAGAAGGGGGTTGTTGGAAACTGCACTGTGAGCGTCTTGACATCTCGACATGTCAAGTCTGGAATAATGTCGTCGCCGAGGTACATGCCCGCGTCCTGGCAGAAGCTGTACAGCATGTCGGTGACTTCGTCGACGAACCTCGGTATCCCCGAGATGCCCTTCCTCGCTTGACCCTTCTCCGACACGGGACTCTCAGTCTTCTTCCGCAGCGACCCGAGCAGCGCGGCCCCCGCGCGAAGATGCCTCAACGCCTCACTATACCTCCCCTGCAGGTTCTCGATGCATATGAAAATCACACAGCACGTCAGCACCACCTCGATATTCGAGCTCGACGCCGTGCGCATAAAGGCCTGCATCTGGCGAATCGCCTCGTTGTACTGGCAAATGACGGCCTTGTCCAGCTTGTCCCTCTGCGCGGGGGGCTTGCCGTGCTGCGTCTTGAAGTGGCGATGGACTCCCCCGAGGGCGCAGAGGGCGTACTTGACCGGTTCAACGGCGTGGCCGAGGGGGAGGGCGTGGACTTGCCAAAAGTCGGTGCAGTTGGAGGCCATGGCGAGGTCGTAGAGGGTTGTGGTGCGGAAGTGGTGGAAGAGCTCGTTTTGGGACGGCGTGACGGAGATGTCGCTGGCGAGGTCGCATATCATGGTCAACTGGGGTTTGTCTCTCAGGGAAACGAGCTCTGTTGAAGGAGGAGCATCACCCTTTGGAGCAGGACCCTTTGGAGCTGCTGGCCTCTTCTTGTTGGGCCGACGGGGGATAATCTTGTAGCCATCGCAGACGACTTGATCCTTTTCACACCTGTCGCAGGTGGGTTTGCCTTCGTCGCATTTCAAGTGACGAGTTCTGCTTGTCAGTGGAGAGACTTGAGATGCGTGAAGAAGAGCTTACTTGCTGTCACAAGTTAGCACCCGTCATAACACATGCAATATAGACCAACCCACCAGGTCATGCACCCGGTCCTCACTCGCGGAGCACTGGCCCTAGTCCACTTCTTTGCTTTCTCAGCCATTTCGCGTACATACGGTTAACCGCGTATCTGGTGCCGCGACCGAGTGTTTGCATGCTTTTGCATGCTGCACTGTATTGCAAGGTTTTGTCGTGATGGGGAGCCTGGTTGTAAATAAACGAGATTGAATCCAGCTCCCTCTTCAACCTTTTGTTTCTCAGTTACGACGCAACCAATCACAGACCATGCTCAGTCGTAATAAGTTGGTGGCGCAGCTCGCGTGTGGAGAGGAACGGTGAAGCCATTTGGGAAACGGGCGGAACGTGGACGGTTTCAGCCCTGGAGGGTCTATCTTGTCGGGGCTGTGTAAAGGGGAGTCTTTTGAAACGATAATTCTTTGTTTGTGATAAGCGAATCTAGATCTTGGCGTTCGGTAGGTTGTTGGTCTCGTATGCAATTGTGGCCGGTTGAGTCATTCC
Organism: Thelonectria discophora; assembly: GCA_911649645.1. Lineage (NCBI taxonomy): Eukaryota > Fungi > Ascomycota > Sordariomycetes > Hypocreales > Nectriaceae > Thelonectria > Thelonectria discophora. The sequence goes on from CAJVRK010000012.1 coordinate 5,533,101, forward strand.
AGGAATGAGTGGTCTCTGGAATAGGTACTTCGGCACGTTGCCAAGAAACAATGGATCAATTGGATCGCTGCCGTCACGTATTTCGATTTCAGTTTACTCACGTTGATCTGCCGTCTTTTCTTGCTCAATTCCTTTTCCACCATGTCACTCGATTGTTCGTGTTAATCTGCTGTCTTTCTTGCTCCCAACTCGTTGTCTATCATGTCACTCGATTGCTCGTATTGATCTGCCGTCTTCCTCGCTCCCCAGCCGTTACCTACCATGTCACTCAGTTGCTCGTGTTAATCTCGCCATCTCCAGTTCGCTTTCCCATCAACTCCTCAGTGCCCGTCTAACCCCCCAGCTTCATTCCCGCAGCACTCTCCAACCAAGTATTCCAGTCTACATCCCCATCCATCTCCATACCCAAATCAACACCCGCAAACACATCCATGCCCGGGTCCGAATCAGCCCACAGCCAGGGCGTGAAGCCGGGACCAACGGCAGACCAGTCGGCTGGAACCGCCAGGGCCGCCATGTCCACGTCGTGGCATGAGTTGTCGGCAGCGCCGGACGCCAAAACTTTCTGGAAGGCCGTCTGCTCCAGGTTCGCAGGGACCTCGGAAGGACTTTGGATGCCCTGCTGCTGCGGCTCGTCGGTTACTAAAATGGACGGCTGGGCCTGGGCCTGATCAGTGCCTACAGGCATCTCTCCGGCTACAAGCCTGCGCCAGTGCTCACGAAACATCTCGGCGCCCCTCCCCTCGGGAAACGGCCCCGAGCTGCCCGGCACAGGCACCCATCCGTCCTCCCTCTCCAGCGCCTCCACGGCCGCCGCGTCCCCCCGAAGCCGCTCCAGCTCGGCCTCGCGCCTCCTCCGCGCCTTGGCCATGAGCTTGCGCAACGGGACCCAAAACTGCAGCTTCCTGTCCATGTCGGGGATCAGCCAGCTGCTGTGCAATGCCACCCAGGCCCGCTCGACCAGCGGCGACCAGGCGCGGCGGGACGCCTCGATGAGCATGTAGACGATGGCGTACCAGTGCGTGTAGGTCTGGTAGATCCAGCGCCACTGGCGGCAGCGCGGCTCGGCGTTGAGCACGTGGTTGTACTCTGCGACCTCGATGGCCGACACGAGGAGTTTGGTGCGCACGTCGTCGGAGAAGCGCTCGCTGGGGGAGGAGAACAGTGCTGGAAGATAAATCAGGAGCGTCATCTTGGAGATGACGAGGCGTACGACAATGACCCCAACCCAGTACAAGATGTTGCCCGACTCGGTCGCGTAGCGAAAGTAGCCCTCGTCCAGCTTGTCGTACAGCGAGTTGAGCAGGCGGCCCTGCTCCTCCAGGCTCGGCCCGCCGTCCTTGACGCCCGGGGCCATGATCTGCCTCGTCACGTCGCTCATCTCGAACCAGACGCGCGCAAGAGACATGTCGGTCAGCCCCTGGCGCTCCCGCGGCGTTTCTTTACTGTCCGGGTCGATGTCTGCGTCGTTGATGTTTAGTGGCATCTTGGTGTCGAAGCTGCCAATGGAAATGGTGAAGTCGGTGCCCTGGTCCTCGGACGCGCGTGCGTCAATGTTGCAGAGCGACCACCAGACCCTCCGGCGCATCTCGACGTCAAACGGCGACAGGTGCTTGAAGTGCGAGCCGTCCCGGTGCAGCCCAATGGCCTGGCCCATCCGGATGACCAGCCCGGCCATCATCCACACGAACCGGGGGCTATCATGACGACGAGCAAGACACAGAAAGACAGCCAGAGCCTGCACGAGGGTCAGGTCTGGCGCGTTGAGGAAGTCGGCCATGGCCAGGGCTCGCTCGAAGCCGAGGCGGTACCTGAGGTTGAGGTCTGCCTTCGTGGAGCCAAAGTTGGCCAGCACGTCGTCGTCCTCCATGGATGTCACGGCCGCGTAATAGATTGAGAAGACGAGGGCCTCGTTGGGTGGCGTGAGGCGGGATCCGCGGGTTCCGTGCATCATCTTCGTGAGGCTGGGGACGTGGACCAGCTGCGCAAAGTAGTTTACGTTTTCCGAAAAGGTGTTGATCAGGAACGGCACCTGCGATGGCAGCGGTCGAAACTCGTCCAGGGAAGAAGAAGGGGACAGGTTGTGGCCGAACATGAAGGCGTGTCGCTCCGAGGGCGTTCGGGCGAGTTCCTGCGTAGAGGGGGTTTTGCCCGGCGAGCTTTCGTCTTCTGATGTGTCGGAATCGCCATCTGCGAGACCCCGAGTCTCCATCTTTAGCCCGTCGAGCTGTCGGTAGGGTCAGTATTCGGTTACTGAAACGATGCGCAGAAGAGCATACCTCGTCGCTGACGCGCGACCAAAAGCCGGTGCCGATGTATCGACTCTGCGTAGAGTCTTGGAGGACCAACCGTCCGAAATGCTTTTGCACGCCTGTCGTGCTCGTGCCGGGCGACGAACTGGCACGGTCAGCCTCGCGCCGGGCGCCAGCCTCGGGACTACCAGCAGTGGCATGCTCGAGCTGGACGCTCAGCTCCTTGACGAGGCCTTCGAGATTGCGCAGCCTCTCCATGACCTGGTCGGCCACGGGGTTGGCATCCTGTTGAGGTGCAGGCACAGCGGCCGTGGCAGTAGCATTCGCATTCGCAGCCGCATTGTGAGCGACGCGCTCCAGCCGACGCGCCCACCTCGGCGGCCGGTCATTCGACGGCACCACGCATTGCACGTTTGCTCTCCGACAGTTTGAGCATGGCGAGAGCTTGTCGCAGCGGACCTTTCGGCTGCGGCACACGACGCAGCTGCGCGGCTTTGGGGCCGAGGGAGACGCGGACGGGTTCGCGTGTTTCTCGGGCGCTGAAGATGCCGAGGCCGAGCCCGAAAAGCCCGCGAATCCGACCGAGGAGGGGGGAGGGCCTTGGGATGGGGAGAGGGAGGGGTTCATCTGTGTGTGTGTGGTCTTGGCTGTGCTGTGGCTTTTGCAGATTGCTCACTAGTTCAAGTTGCAAGGCGTGTCTGAAGCTTCTTCATGGCTTCTTCTTGCCGACAGGTCTGTCATCCTGGGAGCCATTCCCCGCCTGTTCCGAGACCACACTTAACACATCCAAACAGAAGGACAAGTAGAGTTATCCAGTTCGCCACTTTTCAATCACAATAGCTCCTCAGTATTTCTAAATAGACAATATCCTGCCCAAACATTTCTATGCAGGCCATTTCCCAGTTATTCTGCGGTTAGACTTTGAAACCAGGTACTCTGATCGATTCATCTCCCAAGCCCTCATGTATCACCGATACTCCCTATTAACGCCTCGGATCGTGAGAATGCCCCCATCTATTTCCCATCCTGGCTAAGCTCAATGGTATTTGGCCGGGGTCAGACTTGGTGTTTTGCCAAAACGGTTACGTCATTGTTCTCGCTGTGAATGGCCTCAATTCCATCCACCACTGATTTTAACGCATCTGAACTGCTGCCGCGTTGCGAGAAACCCGATTTCGAGGAAATATTGGGAAAAAAAACATTAAATAACTGATATTCAAGGAAATATATCGACATGAAAACTATGTGTGCTAAAACTTGAACGATAACCATTACCTGCTCCGACATCATCTAACTTAAATAAACTAGCAAATTACCGCCGGCGCTCAAACAAAAAGCCCGTGGACAGTTAATAAGTAATCGTCACAAACTTCTTCACATACTTGGGTTCCCCCTTGATCAGAAGCACCTCCGCAACCCACTTGCCCGCGTCTTCCCTCGAAATGGTGTACCCAATCGCCTTGCTCTCGTGCCCATTCTTGGGATCCTCGACTCCCACGCGCACCTCCTTGTTCGTCTCGCCGTCTGTCAAGAAGCTGGGCCGAATAATGATCCAGTCCTCGTCGCTCGCAACCGTCTTCTCCTCGAGCACCTTCTTGTCGAGGTGAGGCACCTTGAGACCGGCCTTGTACAGGGGGACCATGGCCAACGGAATGTCCCTACCGGCACGGGAAATTCCCGTCGAGCTGCCCATGATGAGAAGAGGTCTTCCGGTGACACCGTCACGACGCAACAGACTGAGAGCCTCTAGGAGCGTGTCGATGCCCTTTTCGCACACTTTTGGGTCGTCGATGCCCATCCTGGACACGTCAAACTTGCCGCCGATGGTGGAAACGACGACGTCGACCATGGACCCGTCTTGCTTCGTGATGCACGACGAGACGGCCGACACGTCGTGGGCGTTACCCTGGATCACGCGCAGGTTCGGGTTGGAGGCGGCGGGGAGGATGTCGGTGAGCTTGGAGGGGACGCGGCAGAGGGCGATGCACTGGAGGCCGGCGCGGAGGGAGTGTTTTAGGGCCGAGAGGCCGATGCCGGTGCTGGCGCCGAAGAATGCGACCGTCTTCGTGATGGACATGATGAAGTGGTGAAATTTGGTGGAGTTAGGTTGGACTTGGAGTTGAGGCTTGAGTTGGGTTGAAGTTGAACTTAAGAGTTGTTCAAGTATAAAAGCTGAGAGTGATCTTGTGTGTAAAGATTTGTTAATTAATGGCTTTATTTCCTTCATTAGCGACATATCAACTGTTTATATGCCCATCCAACTCCCAGGCTTCAACATAACGGAGGCCCGAAAGCTGACCGAGTCGGCCGAGATGGACGCGAAGCCCTGGTCCCCTACCATTTCCATCGGGTGGCGCTCAACAGTTCCACCGATCAAGCATCAGCGCCCCCATTCGGGCCAATAACGTGCTTGTGGCGTTCGGCAGTTGCTCGAGTTCGTCCGACCCGGCGGTACGGGCTGCGTACTCAGGGTGGTGATGGCTGATGATAGTTGTGCTATAAGACGTTAAATACTAGAGATGACGGTGGTTGCATCTTCTCATCGGAATCACATCTGTCCGCGTTGACGTTTTAGCCCCTGTATCCCCTATATCACTCACCCATCATGGGCATCACCGTCTCGGCCAAAATCGAGATCCCAGCGCCACCCGCTGCGGTTCGATCAGTGGTGCGCAACCTGTGCTAAGCCTGAATGTCATTCACTGACAATGCAGTTCCTCGATTTCCCTCGCTATAAAGAATGGCAACAGGGCTGGGATATCACCCCCCTCGACGACGCAAGCAGGCAGCCTTCTGAGCTTCAACCAGGCGACCGCCTCAAGGTCTCGATGCACGGCATGACATTTCGCCCGACCGTAGCTGTGAGTCTGCCTAAATTCTCATTTAATCGACGTGAATTAATTCGCGTAGGAAAACTCACCCGATTGCTTCACCTGGGAAGGCTCGCTGTACGGACTCTTGGTGGGGAAACACCGCTTCGCATTTTCCCCCAGCGAGGAGAACCCAGGTGGCACCACGTTTATCCAGAGCGAGGACTTTACGGGCCTGCTGACCGCCTTGTATTGGCCGTGGAGCAAAAAGGAGCGGCCGATGGAGAATTGGGATCAGTTTAATGCGGCGTTGAAGAAGGAGGTGGAAAGGTCTTGTCGGGTTTAGATGTCTTGTGTTAATTGTTCTAAGTTAACCAAGTTAGCTAAGTTAACTTACTTGATTAACTAACTTATCCCTTTCATAATAAGCGCGGCCATTTGTCTTGTACCCAAGTCCGCCGGCGTTGGCTTGTAAATCACCTCAGACCATCACCACTAGCTAATAAGCCAACGCCGGCGGACTTGAGAAGCACAAAACACCAGTATAAATATCGACATGGCTTCCAATTCCATAAGACTCACCCATCATTAAATACAATAAAACCTCATCATGCCAGACCCAAACACATTCCCCAAGCCGTTCCCCTTCACCAAGACCTGGCACACCAAGCCCTACGCCTACATCTCCCCCGACCGCCCAGAACTCTCCGTCGCCGGCAAGAATGTCGTCGTAACTGGCGGCGGCACCGGCATCGGAAACGCCATCGCGACATCCTTTGCAAAGGCCGGAGCAAAGTCTCTCACCATCATCGGCCGACGACTCGATCGCCTCAACTTGGGCGTGGAAGCTATTCGCGATGCGGTACCGGCTTCCAAGACGGTTGTGTCGCATCAAGTCGCCGACTTGACTGACAGTGCCCAAGTCGAAAAGGCATTCGATAGCATCGTCTCCAAGGGCGGCAAGATTCACATTCTCGTCTCCAACGCGGCCACTCTTCCCGAAATCGGCCCCATGGTTGGCTACGACGGACAGACGCTGATGCGCGCGTTTGAGCTCAACACGATTACCGTCCTCAACATCCTCCAAGCGTTTGCGCCTCGGGCCGGAGCGGATGCCATGTTTGTCAACGTCTCGAGCAATGTGGCGCACATGCGGCCCATTGCCGGCATCGGAGCGTACAGCATTACCAAGCTGGCCAGTCTGAAGCTGGTCGAGCAGTTTTCCTACGAGAACCCCGAGTTCCACGTCGTTCACCTGCACCCGGGGACGGTCCCGACAGCGATGAACGGGATGATGGAGGGGGCTCCTGACGTGGGTGAGTGTCTTGTTTTCATCCATTTAGTCCGTGCCGCAAGTACTAACCTTCTACAGCCGAGCTTCCTGGCAGCATTTGTGTCTGGTTGGCCTCCCTCGAAGCCAGGTTCTTAAAGGGGAAACTGATTTGGGCCAACTGGGATGTGGAGGAGCTGCTGGCGCGAGCGGATGAGATTGAAGGCTCGACACTGCTCAATGTGAATCTAAACGGAGCGGCCATGTAATGAATGAGACTTCCTTCACATCACTGCAGAAAAGTATAGACGCAACATGTAACTCCGCTGATGATGTTTCGCTGCGGACTACGGAGTACGGAGATCAAAGTAAGACCCGATGCGATGGCCTTGATTTGTCAGCCTTCAAGATTAGTATGGCAATGCTCTTGCCCGTCCGCCACTCTGGCTTCTTGCAATGAATAAAGTTGGGCCAATTCGAGCCTTGCCCTCCTTACTTGCCCATCATCTCGCTATGGAAAAGTCCAATAAACGCGCGAATATCGGCAAGAGAAAGGTAACCCACACCCATCCCCTTGAAGCCCACGACTGACCAAAGCAGGCCTGCGACTTATGCCATATCCGAAAGATTAAATGCGACTCCAAATCCCCAAAATGCACGCATTGCGCATTTTATGAAAAGGAGTGCACATATACGCCAGTCAACCGGAAGGCAAAAAAGGAGAAGCAAAAATCGGGCTCAACCGCCAACTCTCGAAATGTGGTATGGTATGAATGCTCCCGTGGTCTCAATCGCTGACATTGACATCCAAGGCCAACTTGAATGAACGGGAACACTCTAAAGACTCACCTCTGCAAACACAAAGCCGTGATACGACGATCGAGGGTATCTTTGATGTCACTCTGACAGATGCACTTCCCCTCCCGCCGATGCAATCCATCCTTCCTCCGCTGGATGATTACTTCATCAGCTTCAACACCTTCTTTCCCATCTTTGACCAGAAGAGTTTCATGAAATGGGTTCGCAATTGGTACAGCGACTCGTCAAATCGTGATGCCGCAACCTGGGCCGCCATCAACATTGTCCTGGCATTGAGCCTCCAGCAATGTCGCTACGATTCCGAACCCGGACCGAGCCAAGACGTACAGAAACTCGTCAGCAACGCCCAATCCGTCATGAACAGCCTAGCTACGAGAGACTACGATCTAAAAGGCCTCCAAGTCATGCTGGGCCTAGTCATTGTCTTCCAGTGCACCCTGGATGCGCGACCGGCTGCCGTCTTGACTGCCACCGCGGTGAAGCTCGCGCACCGGCTCAAGCTGAACTCGAAGCTGGGCGAGAACGGCATGGGCGAAGAGGTCGTTGCCGAGAGGAGGCGCGTGTTTTGGATTACCTACATTCTCGATAGGGACACCAGTATTCGCGCGCGAGAGGCATATCTTCAACGTGACGAGGATATCGGCGTTGACATGCCCGTTCAAAACTCGGCTGAAGAAGGAACAACCGCCAGTACTGCTCCTAACCTTGCCTTTCTTTGGCATCGCGCACAACTCGCCCGCATCCAAGGCAAGGTCTACGACCTCACCTTCTCGGTGCAGGCGCGGGGTGTGCAGGAAACGAAGAAGCTCCTCAACGACGCAATCATCGATGCCATGCTCGACGAATGGAGAGAGCAGCTACCCGACGAGTTTTCTGAAGAGAGGTTGTTCGATGGCAGTTATCCAGAAAAGCTGCGTCGCCACTTGTTGACCCTCCATTTCTCGTACCTTCAGCTGGTTTTCAGGAACCATCTGATTTACGGCCATGGACTGGACTGGGTTCAGAGTCTGGTTGAGCATAGTAGCCAATACAGCCTGGAGGGTTATCAAGGACAGAGCGACGGCTCTGTATTGCAGCTGCCTTCCAACTGGCATGGAAAGGTGGCCATGGCGAAATCGTGCATCATGATGTTTCGACTTGTGAATCCGGCAGACGCGGCCCTTTACTGGTAAGAAATTGGTCTTCCCCATGAAATCTATCGCTCATTCTTCTAGGTACCTCGCTTGCACATACACATCAGCTTTGATGGTTCTCATTGCGGCTAAGCTTACGGGCACAGAGCAGGACCCTGACGTCCAAGATGTGCCAGAGCAGGAAGAATTAATCCGCGAAGGCTTGCAATTTATTCATCGCATGGCCATGACGCGTGATGCAAGGCTTGCGAATATTCATGCAGCGTGCGCCGAGCTGAACCGCCGAGCTGATGTGGCAAAGCGGCTGGCTCTCGGTACTATGAACGAGCTATTGGAGTCGCCGTGGGTGCCTGGATATGAGGGATTAGGACATATTGGGGCTGGAGAGTTGGATGTACCGTCTTCTAGAGTTCTCGATGTGCTCACCCAGCTTTGTTATAAGGACTGAGTACATGCATCTAGTACATGCATCTGGTATAGTCATTATCCGTTTCTTCTATCCGTCAGGGTGCTGCATATAAACGACGAACGGGGTTCGCAACTTCGCAAGTGGTTATACAAGAGAGACGGACATTAAGGGAAGGCGGTCCGCGTTAAATATGATGTTCGCCATTGTCCGTCAGGAGAGCGATGCGCCGGGTATCAAATAGCAGCCGCAGATCGTAAGCAAGCAAGGCGCTATCGTCCCAAGACAGTTATTGGTCCATTTTTGACAGTAATTGTTCAATCATGGAAACATTATTTCGAATTCTTAACCTGGTGTTAGGGTTCCAAAGTTGCGACATGCTAATCCGTAGCGACTCTGACCTGCGAAGCTCAACATGGAAGCATAACGACTACTTCTCCAATCTTGCCATGTTTGAATTTATACTAAGGTACAACAAGCTGCACAATAAGTTAAGTGATTATATACCCATTAGTCTTCGGCTTGAGCAACCGGGCCCAGGGAAGACTCAGAAATACGTTCGTACAGCTCTGCCCAATAGGATTTGTCAAGATCATCATCCTCATTGAAACACATGCAGTCTCTCGTCTCAGTGAGCTGGGCACTATCATCGTCAACGCTGAACCGATCGATAGCCTTGTCCGGCATGAAGCATTCTTCCCACTCCTCTGCCTCCCAGCCAGACTGATGACCCTGAAAATCACCAATCGCATCGTCGTCAGCTTCAACTTCTCCCATGTCGTGTGTTTCATCATCTGGTCTCGCTGATTCATCGCCCAAACCGAGAGCTTGGCACGCCTTGACCCAGGCGCGAAATGTCAACGTTATGAGACCGCGCGTGGCTCGAAGCCTTTTTCATAATACCACCCTAGGCAAAGCGACGCTTATCAACAGTTAGGAGCATCTTGATGACCTCAACCAATCATGCCTCAACCAGACCGAGCTTCTGCAATCGACATCGGATCCGGAGTGCCTCTTGACCGCAACGGCAATGTTTCGTCAACATTGCAATTACTTCGGCTGCCCCAAGAACTGCTCTTTGAAGGGCTTCGCCGACGCAAAATGAACCTGGGTGATCTTGTAATGGGGAATAACGTGCCAAAAATCCCCTGATCAAGCTCAACCCTAGGCGCAGGTAATGGGACACTTGTTTGGCTTGACTGAGCACCCAAAATCGCTCATGAGAGCGAGCAGCTTCAAGTCGGCTCCCAACTGGAAGCAGCCCTAGATTGCAGAACTCCGGGAGCTGCTGGAAATTCCAGGCGATTGGCCATTTTTTTTGTTGAAGTAGTGACCTGAGGGTCGACGGTGTAAATTGATCCCTCAAGCCATGTTGCTGGACGACACTTGGGAACAAATACACCCGGATTTCAGCAGACGTATTTACCAACACGAATGCTGTGCATACAGAAAAAGGATCGGATCGGGTAGCGTTTAACAATATGCGGAACAGATGGTTGAGCTGGTCCTCGTGCTGGGATCGGATTGAGAGAGACCGGATGCGGCCCATCATTGTAGCGAACATCATAGTAGGGACACTTCGACATCATGTTAGTATTCACCAAAAAGGGGTCTTATTGTAAGACATACCCCCCATCTAAGTCTAGAGATGCTGAGTCGACGCCATATCTAAGAAGTAAGTCGATGATTGCGCCCAGATCATTAAGACGACGTTCGATGTCGCAATAGTCTCCCAAATGCTATTTCATTATTGCTTATTAGACGTGCAAAGTTTTGGATAAGAATCTCAAGCTCATATCTGAACGCCATTGGCAACAAAACCCAAGAGATTACGTCCACGCTGGTCCACCACATACGCTGACACCTGGTTGTTGTCAATGAGCCTCTGTATTGTTGCGAAATCATGGTTTTTGCACGCAGTAATGATTGTTGTATTGTCCGCAATGACATTAACCGGACTAATAGTCCACGGGGGACTTCTCCTCGGTATAGGTAGGGTAATTATGCGAAAGATAGGCTCGCAGAGGCGTCGGCGGAATATGACACCTCGGGCAATCAGCAAAGAAGCTGGGAGGAAACGAATGATGGAAGTTGACAATTCATTAGACGTTGTTCTATCAGGAGCGTCATGTTCCGTCCGAAAATATACCGCCGTTGTCGTCGTGACAGCAAGTGTTCCAAAAATGCTGTTGCTGATTAGGCAACGATGGGAACTTGGAAGTCGAACAACATTGCATGATCCCTGGATTCCAGTAAATATTTGCTGTAGCAGAGTACACTGGCCGGTCCTGGCAGCGTCTGAGCCTCGTAGATGTATCGACTTCGTGAGACTGGCTTCCGCAGGTTCGTCCGGTCGATCCGAGCGCGGCCGGAGGTGGCGATTCAGAGTTGTGCAACTGCGCGGTTGACTTGCCACGAGAGAAAGATGGACTGTTGAGACAGTGCCTCTTGGAGTAGCGCTTCGATGAACTGAGGAGATGGCATAGAGTCGAACTGGGTCGTTGCGTCTTGGAGGAGCTTCTGCGTAGTTTGCGACGTCAAATTGGCTCTCTCCGAAACTCAGTGCATCTCGTCTACTAGCTCGCTGACCAAATTACGCATTTCATTGGTGACTTGGTTGACATGAGCTGAGGACACTTCCTGGTTAATCGAGGTTGCCTTGATCTCGTCAACGACAGTTTTGGTCGCTCATTTGATGCCGTCTGCGTGGACAAGACGCTTGCAAGTGAGGTCTGGTGAGTTTGAAGGAGGCCTGTATGGATTTCCTGCTCGTCTCTAGAGGGAATTTGCCACAGTTGCCAGATTCGAAGGTGTAACATCATTGGGTGGCTACCTGATTCGAAGACTGCAGACTTGCTGAGGCAGAAGGTTGGCTCGTTCCAGATTGCCCAAGTAATTGGCTAGATGGGATCGTTTGGCTGTAAACTTGCATTGAGACCAGAGCTTCCGGTGTCGACTGGGATGTGGTACTGGATCGACCTTGTTCAGACCAGGGTGTCCCAGGCTGTGGCACCCGCCAACCTGTTTAATCTCGGCGATTCTTCATGTTCTGTCAATGAAATGAGGTGTCAAGTTGAAACTCGGAATCTCACGGCTTGTCCCAAACGTGCGTCGTTCTAATTTGCCAAGAGATGAAAGTCTCGAGAAGCAAGATGTGGGAGTCGAAACGAGCTGAATATGCACTCACCCCAGGTCGCGCGTGAGGCTGTGAACAAGGTTGGGCAGCATCTACATTTCGCAATGGCGGTGGCGGCTGATGAAGGGAAGGAAACGTGTCTATCTAATCAAGGTCCTGGAGAGTAACAAATATTAATCGTAATGATACACATGTCAAGTTAAACGCGCTCTCCAAGAATTCGTCGCGGCTTAGTTGAGTGACGATGATTGTCGTCACAAATACCAGACGAGAGCACGAGGACAGCAGACCGCCTTTACTTGACGTCCGTCTCTCTTGCGCAAACACCTGCGAACCCCGTTCGTCGCTTATACGCAGCACCTTCCAGGTGTCTTTATTCCAGGGCTCGTTGCCACGTAGGATAAGGTTGGATAGGAAGCCTCAGTGTCAGTCTGTTCTTCTCTCACGTGCATGAGGCCTCATTCTAGGTCCACGATGTTCCCCGTGGAACCGACCAGCACGGGTATCACATTGACAAACTTTAACCGTTTGATATCTCCCGGAACCTTAGGAGGCTACGGCCGCAGAGAGCCCAGGGCATCGGGAATTTGTATGTGAGAGCGAATTTTCATATCAACAAACTCAGGAACTAGCTAGGGAGAGTTCCCAGGGACTCTATTTCCTCGCCCCAGGCGGTAGCCCTGTTGAGTCATGTGGTTTCCGTGAGCCACTCGACCGAGAGAAACGTGGAGATCTGGCTTCTCTGGTAATTGATGGAAATGGTGAGCTGGTCCGGTTCGGTGTTGACGGCGACGGATGAACGTCAGGGAGAAGTTGGACCGGGTGGTGATGTGACTTAGTGAGACACGGAAGCGTTTCCGCCACTAGAAGCATACAGGTGCGGTCCAGGTTGAGGTAGGTTCCGAGAAGTTGGGCAAACTTTGCTTGGAGGTCCCGGCATGATTTGATGGGGCAGTCATGCAGCTCGAAAATATCGTCTGGGGGCGGCATTAGTGATGCACAATCTGATATTGTTTAGGCAATGGTTTGCGGAAGCATGAGTGAGAAGGAGGAAGGTTACCCTGCGACACGACGATGGCAAAGCCAGTGGTTGGATTTGTGATAAGTACATTTAGAGGGCGGTCCAGGCCTACCAGCCTGTGCTACTGAGCAAGGCTGAAGCCCCTGGGCTGTTTTCACCTCCACTCACATACACACACTCCTCCCAAACGCCTCCCGCTCGCTCCACATCTTCGGCTCGCTCGTGCCGTGGGATCGATCGAGCCTAATTACACTTGTTGTTAATGACTAATCTATGACTAAAGTTGTGACTGCTGATATTGCAGACTGGTTGCTCCTTTGTCTTCGTCCTTAGCCTTCCTCCGTCTTCATCCTCTGTGTCCGTCTTTTTTCCTTCTCTGTCTTCCTCCTGTATCTACAATGACCCCCGTGGCCCTTTTTAATCGACTGCTGCTGCAGTGCCGCGGATAAGTTCGGCCCTGACAGAGGGATTCGAGGAAGCCAGATGACCTCCGGAGGCCCTCCGGGTGCGCCTGCGGCACGAGAAGAGGTGGCTGGTCTGGGTGGTAGAACTCTCAACTTCTTGCTACTCAACACTTCAAGGTTCGACAGGAGGGAAGTACTTATTGTCGCGAGTTGCCGTTAGTTCGCCTCTAAGTCACGCACGAGAGCAAGGACAGCCGGAAGGTCCTAGCCCACTCCGTCTTTTGCCGATATGGGCCTTGCCTCATGCTGTCACATGGCTCTGAATGTGAGGAAGAACCCAGAGTCATCGTCGGGCCCTAATCATGGGAAATGCCGGGTGAGCACTCCTGCAGTAAGACTACAGAGTTTGCCGTACGTCATGATATATGGCTTGAGATGTAAAGAACATAATTCTCTTGAGAGTTGGACTGTGCTAGAAAGAGTTTCTGGATGGTCTCTGAAGGTTCCCGATGTTCTATATAAGTGCTGAGGGTTCCTCCATTTGAAGAAGCGGGAGAGAAGACAGATCACATTCAATCTTTTCTTCAGTGCCCTGCGGCTGAACGGACTTGAGGAAGAAATACGTGATACTATCCTTTCGCAAGGAGAGTAAGGCTGAGGTGGCAGTTTCAATCATGACAGCTCCTCGTTCAATCAACGGATGGTTCACATCTCATCTTTCGACCATGGCAACTTCTCCTTCAGCCAACGAACAACTCATATCTTCTAAAAGCAACATGCACACCGCCAACCCCAACATGCTGCAGAGTCCAGATGCCCCCTCAACCTTTGGTCTCGTCGATTTGGACCCAACCATAGAGAACGAAGCCCGTCGCCGCATCACCACGGATCTTGACCAGTCGCTGGACGAGTTGATGGCCGACCCTGCGTACGGCTTCAAACTCGACTACATCACCCAGCCACACGAGGGTCGGGCGGCACTCACCCAGGCCCAGCCGGTTCCTCCCATTACGCGTTCGCCATCTGGATCCGACGGCTCTTGGTCTAGCTTCGGGTCGCCCTCCGTAATCCCAAGTCCGCCACTGATGGAACAGTTGCCTGCCGACACCGTGGCCCAACCTCCTGTACGAGAAGCCCAGCCTCGAGTTCCACCAAAGGTCGGGACTCGGTTCTCCAAGGAGGTCGACCGCATCTTGAAGGATTGGGTTGTAGAACATCGGGACCTTCCCTTCCCCAGAGGCGAAGAAAGGGAAAGGCTCCAGCGGCTCACTGGCTTGACAAAGAAGCAGGTTCTTGACTGGATGGCCAATTACCGTCGCCGGGGCGGTTGGAAAGCTCGCGTGTCAGGCTCGACATCGTCAAAGTCCTCGACGGGACAAATCGACGTCCACAGGCGAAATAGACCGGCCCCGATGGAGAGACCGAGGTTGGGGAATCCGATGGAACGACGGGTGGAATCTCGGCCTGAAGATGGGTCCATTACGGCCACTGCTGTTGCTGATGCCGATGACGAGGCGTCGAGCTCTCGTATGTCGAATCGATCTCATCCATCAGAGGTATTACGAGATGCTGACCTTTTAGGCTCCTACAGCCCTGATGGGACCCATCATGACCCAATACCGATGGCCCATTTGCAGCCCGTCGTTCCAGCCACGAATAGCATGGGAAGACGCCAATCCGTATCCCATCCCGAGGCTCGAGATTCTGTGCCGACCCCCCAGACGCATAGGTCTCGTCGTACTGACCATGCTACCGTACCAGACGAGAGGATGCAGACGACAACCGCGGCCAAAGGTCCAATAACGTTTCACTGCACCTTTTGTCGGGCCACGTTCCAGAAGAAGCACCGATGGCAACGCCATGAAGAGACAATACACTTGTCTGTTCACAGTTGGACATGTGCGCCTGACGGACCGATTATCATCGACGCTGCCGGTCTTTCCAGGTGTGTATTTTGTAGGGAGTCATCGCCCAGCGAAGCACACATAGCTGAGCACCACTTCGACGACTGTCAAAAGCGTCGTGTGGAGGATCGAACGTTTGACCGCAAGGACCACATCAAACAACACTTGGGGCGTGTCCACCTCGTTACTCCCGAGCGGCTCGCGTGCGATCTTGATCAGTGGAAGACGTCGATTACGGAATTTTGGTCCCAGTGCGGCTTCTGCGGCTCGGTTCTGGAGACTTGGCCGGCTAGGGCGGACCATTTGGCGGACCACTTCAAGGTGGGCTGGACGATGGACGATTGGAGGGGTGGTTGGGGGTTCGAGGAGTCTGTTCTTTCTCGCGTCAAAGGTCTCACTTGACCGGGTGAGTTGTGCTCTCATTTTACGCTTTGAAAAGCTGACGTACTGACTCGAGTAGGCGTTGCTGCGGACCAAAATGATCCGGTTCACTGGCAGAGTGATGGTTCTTGGAGCAAGCGGTGGCCTACGGCAGGAGCGGGGCAGGAGTTGAAGATATACGTTTGGGTTGATGATGAAGGCGCTGGAAGTAGCTATTGAGATATGATGGATAATTGGGACGGAATGCAGGCTTTGAACTTGATATAACCAATCTTGAGTCCTTGAGCACACAGTCACTCGGTGATACATTCTGACCGCAGACACCCTTCCCTCGGTCCCATGTTACATTCCTGATCCTGAAGTATCGTTTGCTTGTATAAGAAGCCGTGGGTCGATGGATGGAGGGGACGGTGGCCGTGCAGCATAATCGATCTGCGGAGTCTCCAGCAGCTTCCGCCTCTTCTCCACGGCCTCGGCGTAGTTATGGAATCCTTCCGGGCCGAGCTTCACTTTGGACTCGTCGGGAACGCCCCCGAGCTCAACCGTAAAGAGGCCGTCGCGAGGGACCTGCGGAAGCGGCAGATCCCTCCCGTAGGTAAGCGTGGTCCTCTGCTGCCGCCTCCGCTCCAGGGCTTCCTGGTAGGCCTCCTGGATGGTCAAGTTGGCGGCCCGGTTCTCCAGCGCGAGCCGCTCCGGCGTTGGGCCCAATCGAGCCGGTTCGTGTACTCGCATAGGCATAGCGTGCACCTTGAGGGTACCGGCCTTCCACTCCCGTAGCAGCTCGTCAAGCTTTTCCGCGGGCAGCGAGTAGGATTCCTTTCGCTGCTCGTGCGAGAGGACGACGATGCTCTCGAGCATGTCCTGGATCTCTTGCTCTCGCGATGGCGGGTTCCCCTTGGCGGTTTGTCGCTCGCGCAGGGCGCGTCTCTGTCGAGCGTGTTCTTGGTACGCTTCTTCGGCGGCCTGGACGACGGCCGGGTCCGGCATGGCCCATGATTCCGGGAGCGGCTGCATCACGTAGTTTGGGTCCCGTCGCCTCTCGGCGAGCTGTCGCCGGTTCCATTCGTTGGCCCGGTGGAACTGGGAGTGCCTAATGGCGTTGTAAGGGTTGGGAGGCAGTTTAGGGGCGTTCTGGCGGGCGCGACGGGCGGCCGGCGCAGTGTTTTGATTTGTCGAGCTCGGGGTGTCGGCCATCTTTGGGGAGACGTTTGATGTGTTTGGTGTGTTCAAAGGTTGGTTGATGAAGAATTAAAGCCTCATCAATGCCTAGGGTGCGTGTGCGTTGGGCGTGATGAAGGGGCCAACAAGAGGGCGCAGCAATGGAGTCACGTGCAGCACTGCACGTTGTGTAACACTGCAAGAGGTCTGCTCTGGTTTCATCTCGTCGACTTGTTTCGATTGTAGCATGTTACCTCGGTGAGAGAGGATGGCCATTACTAGTCGTAAAGAATCTTGAACACGTTTCAAGATTGAGGTGCATTTAAAAAGGACACGATCGCATCCCTTGCTGGGAAAATCTTGCTCTTACGGCGGATGCGAGAATTTGCAGCGTGCTTCAATGTCTTGAATACATACGTCACTGTCATTTTCCAATCATGACGAAATTGTTTCAAATTAGTCGATTGAGTTGGCGAGTTACGCATGCCTTCACCTCTATCTATCCCCGATGAGTGAAGATCTGCCAACCCACGGCAGCTCGGCACTTTCAAGTATGCATGAAACACTCACTCCGGGCCGCCACCCCACACGACTCGTCACCATCCACGCGGCGATATTGTGAAATGTTTCTTCGTTGCCGGCAAGCCGTAGACGTGCGTCGGTCAAGCTGGTTGAGATATTTCGCATAAGTCATAGTAAACGTGGCGTGCATTAGTTGCCTTGACTTCGATATACAAATGCCGGGATGAAGCTACCTACTTCCGACGGTGTTGACTGGCTTACTACCTTCTTCTCATTGCCAAGATGTCTATCAAATCTCTGTTCTCTTTGGCCGCTCTGAATCTCATAGCTCTGGTTTCCTGTGAGACCCATCATCTATTTTCAGGCTTCTTTTCTGGCTCGACAATAGTTGCCCTTGAGTTCGACGACACTACATCTTCTTTATCCATTGTGAACAACATCACAACTGACGCATCTTCGGGATCCAAATGGATATCACTCGACGTGAGAAGCCCAGCCGTCCTGCAAGCAGACAGAACTTGGGCTAACGGAGAGCAGAAACGGAGCAGCAGTTTATACGTCGCGACTACTGGCTACTTCCAGAGCTACGCCATTACATCTGATCTGGGACTAGAGTACCAGAACAACATCTCCTTGTCTTCCAATTGTATGTCTTCTTCATAGATTGTCCTGCGTGGGTTGTACTAAGACGCGGCGTCCAGGCACAAATGCCAACTTTATCGTTGCCTCCAATACCGAGCCCTATACCGTCTTCGGTGCTCCCTATAGCTCCGGCTGCTCGTCTCTCGCAATCTCAGTCGACTCAGGAGCATTGGAGACATCTTTTGCCGACTTGTCTTATGACAGCACCGCTGGCATTCACGGCCTCGCGCTGAGCCCCGATGACAATTTCATCTATTCGGCAGACGATATGGGCAATGCGGTATGGGTTCATTCCTACAAGAGGTCGACTGGAGCTGTCGAGGAAGTGCAGTACATCTCCGCTCCTACTAGCGCGAATCCAAGACACTTGGCTGTTCACCCTAATGGTCTCTTTGTATACGTTTTATACGAAGAGTTGAGCGAGATCGCGGTCTTTAGTAGACATGTGAGTACGGGAATGCTCACGAATACGAACAAGACATTTTCTCTCATTCCTTCCAGTAAGTCAACCTCAGGTGTATTGTGTATGCCGACAGCTGACCCAAGGTGCAGCATTCACCAACACGTCTTCATACTGGGCCGACGAAGTTCTCCTCTCCATACCCAACGGCAATAGTAGCGTCTTGTCGCCCAAGTATCTCCTCTGCGGAACACGCTCGCGGGATGCATCTGCACCTGGCTACGTCGCGGCATTCTCACTCCATCCTACCACGGGCGATATCGTGGAGCAGCTGTTCGTGCTTCCCACTACCTCGAGCGGCGGATCGGCCAATGCGGTTTCTCCTGCAAAGTTTGACGAGGACTTCTTTGCCATCACTGACAGCGCCTCGAACTTTGTGGAAATTTGGAAGATGGAAGACAATGGGGGGTCGCAGAGTGCATCAGCTGTTGCTCACTTGGATTTGGATTCTGGTCCTGCAAATGCTGTTTGGCTTGACTGAGTGTTAGACTGTTATAAGGGGCTTCGAGGTCTGGTGGCTTAAGTTTAAAACATTTAAAGAATGCTCATCTACCCGAGCATCCATGCTGAATGGTTATTGGCTCCGTGAATATCACCCTCTTTTGCACACTTACCAGTTCTCCCAAGACGTTCAGGATGACCTATCCCTTCTCACACTTATTCAAGATGCCAAGGTCATTCAGAGACTACCGAGCATGGTGATAACTATGTAATAATCAGACATACTTAAATCCTTAATCTAAACCCGACTCTTCTTAACAGCAATAATATCCAAAGCCGATAGCTCAATTCCTATGTTCCAACTACTCCGCCCTAGACCAAATCTCGTGCCGTATTTAGCCGAGGTCCAAGCCTTTATTTATGGGAGACTCAGCCCGTATCTTACCATAACCATCGATGGCGACTTAATGCCGCCAACCGTACATAGGTACCCAGATAAGCCCATATGAAGAACTCGCTTTCGACTTCCTTCCGCCTATGCCGTCGTTATTAGCTTCTTGAGAATAGACGTACAAGATGATGACATGCTCATGGGGCTGTCCACTCTTCCTCCCAATACAGCAGATTACTAAGCTTCAACCATGTGCTCTCTCTTGTGCTCCCAGCCACTCATAACCCGGCGCCCCCCGCGCCTCCGGTTCGATCCGTTGCGGGCCCGGAAAGGATCGATCGCGGGGTATAATAGACGCCTTCACTGCAGATTTAGGCACAGGCGGGCTGCTGCTGTACGACCTGGTGTGGATTGAATGATCCCAACTTAGGCATCTACATGTACCTAGGGATGGCAGTTTGATTCATCAAGAGCAATTTGAATGGATCAAGACATGCTCTCTAACTTGGGTCATTCTCAATATCAATAACTAGTGGGCTGGGGGTGCCTCAAATTTCACCACTTCCATTAATGAAGAGTCCGTGTTCGCCCAGGTGGCATCTCTTCGTGTCAATTCTGGAATCTCACATCATTCATGTATATATCCCAGGCATGTAAGGGTGAGAATCCATGGCGTACGGTCGGGACAGTATATAAACAAAGTGTTTATATAACTAGCTACCCCGCAATTCGATTCACTTTAAATATTATTGGAGTGCCTAGGTTACTCCTCTTCCATCCCGAAGATCATTTCCAATGAATCCAAATCTCGACGTCCATCTGATATCAAGAAGTGCCCACCGGATTCCCACGACCTGCGTTCTCCCATAGAACGCCATACAAAGCCTGCACCTTTAACCATTCCTGGCAAAGGTCTCGAGGGGTCGGAATTCCGTCGATAAGCTCCTCAATCGGAAATTCGAGCCAGTCAACGCCAAACGTGGACACCGGGACACGCCTGTCGGGGTCGATTTGCTTCCAGTTCTCATCCGCCCACAGGTACGCCGACAACTCGTCAGTCGTATCAATAAACGCAAACGCCATATCCTTGCGACGGGCTGTCTTCCCAGCCTGCTTCCTGTCTCGATTAACGGCGGCAACTGCATCAAACCATTCCTGCTTGATATTGATGTCCCCCAGGCCCGACGGGTCCGAACGAGAAAAGATGGCCATTTCCAAGTGCGGAAGCGCCGCCATCTCCTTCCACGTCTTGTCGCCCGGATCCAAGATCGGGTTGTACAGGGCGATGCGGCGCAGCTTCGGCCAGCAGGTTGCCCACACCTCAGGCTCGCTCCGCAATGAGTTAGGGATCACAGAGAGGTAGAGCTCATCGCGGACGCTGATAAACTCTTCGAGGTTAATGAGAGCTTCGAATCCGTGGCGCAGAATGAGGCGAACACCGTGGTCGTCGTCCTCCGGACGCAAGCTGCGCAAGGGCATGTCGATGACTAGACTTTGCAGGACCGGTGCCAACTTGAGAAAGATGTTCTCAACCAACCGTGCTGCGCGGGGGTTTTCCAGGGCACTTTCGAGGGAAAACGAGATATCATCCTCAATCTCGAGCATGAGCATTTCGTCGCTGGGCTCGGGGGCGAACGGCTGCAAAAACATTCGAACCGGGAGCTTCAGGCGAAGAACTTCGGGATCGGAGCGCCTGAGGGCAGCCGAGAGCGAAGCTGCCCGGTCCTCGGTGTTGATGTACAGACAGTTTTGCCATAGCAGCGCAGAGGCGGTCGGGTACGTATTCTTGCAGACCTGGGTGAAGGCGAGGAGCGTTTTGGTGACGTCGCGGTCTTGAGAGTAGATGACGGAGTTATTGGCCGGGACGAGGGCCTGGACAATGGAGATGAGAACTTCTGGGGGTAAAGTTGGTGGGGGCATCGTTTCGTCTCAGGAGTTTGAGTGATTTGCACTGGAATATTAAGAAAGATGATTCAATTGAGAAGATAACTAACTTCTATTTCACATGAAGAGCCGAGTTTTAGTGCCACATCTCAGCCACAGCTGCCCCGCATGAGGACATTGAGATCAGCCACATTGGGGTGCTTTTTCAACAAAACACCGTCTTCTGTTTAACAAGCACCCCAATTTGTTTATCAAGCCCCCCAGTTTGCTTAGAAGGCGACCAAGAAGCAGATTTCTGTGGCTGAACAGCGGGTAATGAACTCGCGTTGATTTTTCCCTCGTCAGGTTGACCTACGTCAATTTGGCAGAGGAGCGGTCCCTTTCGCCGTCGCTGGTGCTATATAAACACTTCAATCACAGCGACTCACACGAGAACGCTCGTGAGAATTCTTTGTTTATGGTTCAGCGCAAAATGTTTTGCAACGCACCACTCAACCTTTTCACACCACAGGTATTAAATGGCGTATCTTACTCAGATAGATAGGATGACTGGCCCAATCTAGGGTTTCTACAAGCATAACTAGATTCAATGGTGCAGGGCGTTGATTGTGTGTTCCAGAGGAGGAAAGAGTCCAGAGGTTTCGCTGCAATTTTAGCCTCGCGGCAGCACTTTAGGTCTACTTGAGTACTTTAGATACCCAGGTAGATACCGACGAACACTGCACGAATATGGAGGTACAGAATCCACACTCAACTTGGACCATCGGATCTCGGCAAAGGAGGGATGTGGTGGTTGCCTAAAAATCGGTCATGATCGCCCTGATGACGGATCAGATAAGGCAGGTCCATTATGAATGAAGCCATCTCCGAAGCCCCGACGGAGTCCGATTTCTGACATGGCGGCGGAATGCCAGGATAAGAGACCATTTGTCCCCCCGAATCCTCATTTCATTTCATACTTGTCTCATTTCTCCTCGATATTTCGGTGGACAGCCATCATGACTTCCAATCCCAATAACACACCCACTGGTGCAGCTCCAATGACGATTTTGCCGGCCCCAGACGTCGAACTCGCCCCCATCTCCAAAGCAGCCTCCAAGCATGACCACGATCCAGATCCGTTCCTAGTCACCTTCAACGCCCAATACGACGCCGAGAACCCCAAGGATTGGCTAACCAGCCGAAAATGGGCAGTCACGGATGTCATCTCTGCCACAGGCTTCAACCGCATCATGGTCTCGACCATCATGGCTCCGGCGCTATCGACAATCGCCAACGAGTTGAGCATGAACTCTGCTGAGTCTACAATGGCCTTGTCCATTTACCTGCTCGCCACGGCATTCGGTCCGCTAGTCATTGGGCCGCTTTCCGAGATTTACGGGAGGCAGCGGATCTTACACGCTTCCAACGTGTGGTTTCTCATTTGGAATATTGCATGTGGCTTTGCAAACACCAAGGGGTTGCTCATCGCCTCTCGGTTCTTGGCTGGCTTTGGTGCCAGCTCGGTATACGCCCTTTCGGGTGGTGTGCTGGGAGACGTTTGGAGTCCTGAACAGCGCGGTCGCTCTCTTGGGATGTATCTCCTAATTCCCCTGCTTGGTGCCGCAGTTGGTAAGTGAATGCCTGAACCAAGATGTTCGACGGAACGCTGATATCTCCCCGAGGCCCCATCATTGGAGGCTTCATGGCGGCTCGCACCACCTGGCGCTGGATGTTCTGGTCGACCTCAATCTTCCAGGCTGTCATGATTTTTGTTTCCTTCACCACGTTTCGTGAGACGTATGCGCCGCTTATACTCCGTCGCCGTGCCAAGAAACTGCGCAAAGAGACCGAAAACAACCAATACCAGACACTCGAAGAGCGTCGCCATGGCCATAAAACAGTTATGGCCACTCTAGGCCGAGCCCTTTCACGACCCGTCCGGTTACTCGTCTTCCATCCCATTATCCAAGTCACGTCTCTCATTTCAGGCTTCAACTACGGCATTCTTTATATACTGCTGTCAACCTTTTCCGATCTCTGGGTCAGGCAGTATCACCAATCTGTTGAGATTAGCGGCCTTCACTACATCGCATGTGCCCTCGGCGAAGTTGCCGGATCCCAGATTGGGGGACCGCTGATGGACCATCTCTTCAGACGAATGCACGACGCCCGTCCTCCTTCGTCCAGCGACGAACAACATATACCCGAGTACAGGATCCCGCTCATTTTCCCAGGCGCCTTCCTCGCACCTCTTTCGTTGTTCATGTACGGATGGTGCGCCCAGTATCATGTTCACTGGGCCATCGTCGACATTGCCATGTTTCTGGCCATGTTTGGGATGCAGATGAGCGAGATGCCACTGACAGGGTACGTCATGGATACTTATCTAGATCACACGAGCAGCGCGACTGCTGCGATGCAGTTTCTGAGGAGCCTGACTGCCTTCTTGTTTCCCTTGTTTGCGCCAAAGATGTTCAGTGATCTTGGCTACGGCTGGGGAAGCAGTACCATGGCTTTTGCGGGACTTGTGATTGGCTTCCCTGCGCCTTTGGTCATTTTGTTTTATGGATCAAAGTTGAGAGCGAAGGCGCAGAGTAGTTATTGAGTGACTGGCTTACCAAGACGAGGAGGTCCTGCAACCAACAGCTCACACATCCGGAGCATCAGAAGCCATCAAGCAATCGAAGATCCTTCACGTTCATAGCAGGTCATACGGCCGTTTGATTGCCATGTAATCCTGTTTGGCTACAATTTGGCGTCTTCAGGGCCGCGCTAGTCGGCACTCCAATGCTTGAGAACATCGAGGAGCAGGTGACAGTCACTTGGATTTGGCCCTTTGAGTCACCCAAAAGCTTGGGAATCTAGATGTTTTTAGGTTGTCATTTCATCTCTATTTCCTCAATAGTCTAATTTTACATAACATGAATCATACCTAAGCAAGGAAATCTATCCGTGTAAATGCGATTGGGCTAACCAGCCCCCCTAGCCCCTCCCAATACTGACCTCCGGGGTTTAAATACAAATGAGAAATCTCAATGAACGAATCCAAATAAATGAAAAAATCCTTTGGGCTCAAGCCTTTGAATTTGAAACGTTTTTGCGATAGAGAAAGTATTGAGTGAAGATTCCACAGTCTTGCGTAAGGTTGATGAAGCTGCCCCCAAGCCAGCTGAGGTTGATGAGGAAATATTTCTTGTACATATCGCTCGCCTCACCAGAACGACAAACATTATTATCGCACTTCGGGTCGTAGGCCAGAATCGAAATGATGTAGGTGGTGTTTCCGAGAAAGGCAAAGGCGAAGAACAGCATGCTCAAGCCCTCGGTCGTTTTTCGCCGCCAGTTCATGAGCAGCTGGGGGATTCGAGACGCGATGTACGTGGCTGCACAGAGATAGCCAAAGACCTGGCCTGTAGTATCGAACTCGAGGTCGTCTCCGCCTTGGTCGTCTTCGTTGCCGCCGTCTCCGGCAATCTTTTCCTTGATGAACCAGCCCAGGAATCCGGCGGTGCCGACTGCGAGGATAATGAAGGTGTTGAAGAAGACGCTCCGGGCGCGAGATGCAAATGTAGATATCGGGGGCGCGGGGTTTGAAGCATGTCCCATCTCATCCAAACGCTCTGGTCTGGCGGAATTGTTTGGCTGCTCCGAGTAGACCGACACCGACCTGCGGCTATCGCTTTCGGCCACCATTTCCATACTGGACGGAAGACTGCTCAGACCGTCGTGATCATCGGTTGGTTTGGAAGGACTGGCAGGAACATCTCGAAAAGTGAAGCCTCGATAAAAGAACATTTGGCAAAGAAGGACAAGGTCGGCGACCGTATAGTAAACGGCGAGGACGATCTGTCAAGCGGTCACATCAGCTGAGGTCCAGGAGGAAAGGACAAAGAAATCCTCACCATAGACGTCATCACGCCTTGAAGAATGGATCCGATGATGTTGAAGATATCACCAATCAGCCATATCAAAATGAAATGAAGGGATAGCCCATCGGCGTTCTTCCGCCGAAAGTTTTGGATGATCTGTGGAGAGAAGACGACGACTAGAACAAGTCAGTTAAACTATCCAGTATCTTCATAGATGAGATATTCACCCCAACAAGCAACCGACATTGCGCTAATTTCATCAGTTAGTAATTACATCCTCGCACCGATTAAGAGGCAGGCTTGGTAACTTACCCAAAGATACCAGAAACAGCCTCAATCTCAGAACGACCCATGATTGTAGAATGCCTTAAGCTTGAAGTGAGTTAAACGAGTGAAAGGTAGAACAGCTTAGATGAGTTTAGCGGATTGTTGTATGGCTGGAAAGGTCGACTCTAAGCACGGCAGCGGGAAGTTTGCTTCTTTTATTTCAACTGCTTATTCTCAAATACTCAAAGTGGTCTCAGTCTACCACATCATTGCAGCTTCTCCCCATTCGAGCCCCGGGGAAAGTAACAGTCATGGAAGCCGAAGCCCGGTCTTCTAGAACAAAGGTTAATTCTCCAGGATGAAACCTTGGGGCTCTCCCGCGGATCCCGTCGGGATACCCCGGAACTGCCGAGTGCATGGTTTCAGGTTTTGACACGAACCGTTCACACACAGTTCGGGCGGATTGGAAGTGCCCTGGGGGGCACCTTGGGAGGTTTCATCTCGCAGGGACCCATAATATAGGAAAACTCCGATCTTTCTGGAGAGTCTTCGGCCATGGCGATTCCTGGGCAAACATGGTTTCGCCCGTGATAAGATAATAAGGCCATCGGCGATTTGACTATGTAAGCTTATTAAGCTGGACGGCGATTTAATGGACGCAGGGGTGAAATCTTAATAAATTACCTGCCGTATTTCTGTGCGCGAGTTGTAGATATTAACGGCGCATCCGGTTCCTCGAGGCTCGAGCAAGCATCTGGATGACAAGTTCCACTATAGTCGTCGGTATCGCTTTAGTGCGTCCAGGGCTCGGTCAGCAAAACTCTCTTCCAAGCAACACAGGAATTGTTATGCTGATTTTGCGGTGTTGTTCTTTATTCGATAACGATATCACTTGTCGCGCCAAACTAGAACGAGTCCTGGAGGCGGCCAAGCTAAATTATATGCATGAGTTCAAGTTTGTAAAGCTGATCCATTCCCGAAAGCACACTTGAGGTGCAAAGCAAAATGGAAGTGCTCAGGATTTCGGCTCTGAGTAGCCCCATGTCCGATGATGGCTCATTCGACTCTGGTCCTAGAACAGTGGCAAGGCATGGCTTGAACTTTCTCGAAGATACAAATCGACGATCTGCTGCTATTGTTCGCTTTTTAGGGGCAAGTGTGTGATGCTGAGAACGTTTCTTATACCAACTTACCGTATTTTCCTGAAGTTGCTTTATTATTTTCGAACTCAGCTACATACTTGAACACCTACAGATGCACTGCGCCAGCTCTCTGGAGAGTTTAAAAAAATTAGGATCCTTCAGCGCGGTGCTGTTCCTAAGTTTATATAGCAGTTGCACCTCCTTACCTTATGTACCTTGTGTATTTAAATGCGATCCCGGTTCTCACAGGAAGTGAAAATCTGTGAGCTATTCAAAATCTACCCTATATTAGTCGGCGTCACTCTGAGCGTTTATAACACATTGAGACATTAACACAGGGCGCGTAGTAAGATTATCTTACGGCTACTATCAACATCATTGTGATTTCCGTCTATAATCATGATGAGCTTAACGCAATTGCATGATGATTATAATGCCTCATGGTCTTCATTCCGCCACAACCCTCTCACTCATCTCCTCCAACGTGCTCTCATCGTTTGGAATGGACCATGATTAAGCAATTGCGAGAAATTTTCCTTCTCGAGCTACAGGAGCTACCTAAGGGGTTTTGAAATCGGCCACATCCCGCCACTGTGTCGTTTGAAGCACCTCCAGGATGTGGCCGATTATCAGCCCCCGAGTTGGCGCGTATTACAACATGGAGCTCTACACAGCTATCCCACAGTGCTATTTGGCCCTGTTTTGCGCAATTTCTCCATTCTGAGCTCTGCAGAGCTGAGCAAATGTGCATTTGTTCCTCGGCGCTTATGCCATTTTACCACCAACTTTCGTGTCCACGAGATAGAAGGACGTCTTAGGATATGCAAGACCCTTCACAAGCGTCAGCCTCACTTCATTCTAAGAATAAGCACGGCAATGGCTACTCGAGAAGAAAAGTTCTTTTATTTAATATTTTAGTCCACGGAACAAGTTTTTCTGATTGCTAACTCAGCCCAGTCAACCACCGATTGCTTCATCGAACTCACCCTACTCATCGAAGTTAACTCCATCACGACTCTTCACAATATCACAATTCTCAGCCATCCCAATACACATACTCCATCATGGCAATTTATTGCACAAAGAGGCTAAATCCCGGTTAGGCTGGGGACAAAACTCCCTTCTCGCGACAGTAGGTCCGGGGGGATCAAGGCTCTTTCTTTCAATTACTCGACCCCTATATCGTCTGCTCGATTGTGACTGCTTCAAGCACTCCGCTCCAATTGTAGCTGCGCACCACTCGCGTCACAATTTCATTTCCAAAAGGAACCGTTCTTCCTTGCATTCTACGTTTATGGGCTCTCAACGTGAGCTTCGCCGGCGCTTACACCTCACTCAATCAATTCAAGGACTTTACCCCCACTACGGATGGATCTTTTAAGGAGATCATCCGCGTCAATTGTACCTCGGAGCACGACAAGTACCTCACGGGGTATAAGAATGACTCCGACATTGACTACATTGGTGGAGGAGACATCTACATGGCCATTACCCAGCCGGTCGTCAACAGCATGCTCAACAACATTTCTGAATACCTGAAGAGCACCACAACAAGCGCCCAGGTTCTCCTAGGCGTCATGCCGAGCGTTCTCGCCCTTCTAGGGCCGTCGCATGACGAAATTTCCATGCTCTCCAACATCGGACGACGACCGATGCTCGCCATGTCGCTGGCTTTGGCATGTCCGTCGGCCTACTTTAGAAGGGCTTTCGAATACGCCGAACCAAAGGAGATCCTGAGCCAGAGCAGAAACCGACACGCGCAAAGGCGACTAACGTCCAAATGGACTATCGGAACGATCGCATCGGTGGAGGACACCTTTGCCTTGTTGGCCTGCCTCAATGTCATTCTCAATCGCATCAAGTCAGCTACTGGGCCATCTCGTCGGTCTCGCCGGATAATACCTTCTTTCCAGGTCTATGGCTCGGTTCTGGCCTTCTCATCCACATATTCAGCTGCGTCGTTTTCCGCCTTCGTCTCCAGGGGCGGAGAAATGTTCCTGTTGTATGCGATGAGGAAGCAAAAAGCGCAGTGCAAACAGAGCTATCGCAACCCACACGATCCTTCTCGACACTTGGTGAATCCATTTCAGATAATGCCTGCCTGTTTTGGGACTGGCTTCGCCAAACGCATTCAAGACTCGGCCACATCCGAGCCACCGAGTTCACGCCCTGCGTAGCAGATTTCTACGAGGTACGCATCAAGACGCTGAAAGAGACGAAGACGTTCCTTTCAGGGGCATGGATTCAGTCCACCCTGACTATTGTGCATGTCATTTTCGGTACTCTGATATTTTCACGTCTCTTATTTGTCGGCGTCAAGGATGCTGCGGGCATCATATTCCGGCACATTGCGGGCGTGGCCGTCTGCCGCGTCATTCTCATGTACGAGCTGGTTGGGCTGCGCGAGAAGTGTGCCGCCATTGATGGGGAAAATCTGTGGGAGAGTACTGAGGTGTCCAATAAGCTAGCAATGTATTTCTAATTGGGGTGTTTAGAATCGTTCAGAAGAGGGAGTTTGCATTCAATTGAACACTCGCTGACTCTGAGTCCCATTTGCCCCAAGTACAATCTGGGCAACTAAGAGTAACTTAGCTCTGAGCAGTCAAGGTACTTTGGTTAATGGAAGTTCGTTGCAATGCGAAACCGAGACTTATTGGGGGCTACTTTGATGGGATGGTAACGTACACTGGCTGGCAGGGGAACCAGAGTCTACAAGCAACTGTCCGCTGCTGGCCTCGTAATAAGGGACCTAGAAATGTTCTTGCCGCATAATAACTATACGTAAGACCGTCGAGGTGGAACTATTTCATATCTACACCGAATCATCTGTTGCAAATTCCCCGGGGTTGGTTAAGCGATCGACTGATTGCGACATTTGGAGTCTCAGTGACGTGATGGACAGGAGCACGTACAATCGTACAAAGTAAACTCATTCTGGCGTTTTCGCTATCCTGATTGATCAGCTTACATATCAAGTCTCGAGAATTAAACACCCTAGGTTAGCCTGCGTACATACTCGGATTATAAGATCGTCGCTAATAAACATAGACATGAAAGGCGAGGCAAAGTCGCCAACGAAGCCTTCGTTGGACAATCGAAGAGATTATGAAGACGCTGAAAGAGGTTTCATCGCTGCTTTGAAACCAGGTGTCATCAAGGACGCCGAGGGGAGAGTTGTTTGGAACGTCGACGAGTATAGCTTTCTCGAGAAAGAATGCCCTCCGACTGCGCATCCGCATTTGTGGCGGCAAGGTCAGCTCTGCGCCAAACAAGGGTTGTACGAGATCCATCCAAGAATCTATCAGGTTCGTGGGCTGGATATATCGAACATGACCATCATCGAGGGTGGCAGCGGTATCATTGTCATCGATCCTCTGGTATCTTGCGAGTGTGCGGCTGCAGCTCTCGGGCTATACCAGGATCACCGAGGAAAGGGCAAGCCCATCACGGGCGTGATTTACTCTCACTCTCACGGAGACCACTATATGGGAGCAGGGGGAATCATTGACCAAAACACCAAGGTCTCGATCTTTGCTCCAGAGGGATTCGTCGAAGCCGTCTTGAGCGAGAGCATCCTCGCCGGCCCGGCCATGCGTCTCCGAGCGGCCTTCATGTACGGAAATGCGCTTCCTCGCGGGCCTGACGCCCAAATTGGAGTTGGGCTAGGTCTGGGTTCCAGCACGGGATCGACTTCGCTGATTCTTCCGAACGTTTTGGTCCAGAAGACGGGCGAAGAGCACATTATTGACGGTGTGCGCTTCGTCTTTCAGATGGTGCCGGGGACGGAGGCCCCAGCCGAGTTGAATTTTCACCTGCCCCAGTTTCGAGCGCTTTGCATTCCAGAAACGTCGACGAATTGCATGCATAATGTTGTAAGTATCCCCTACCTACGGTTCGTCTCTATGTCTAATCTCATTTGATGCAGGTGACTCTCCGCGGCGCACAAGTGAGGGACGCAAAAGCTTGGTCAGGATACTTGGATGAGGCCATTTCCTTGTTTGGCGGGAAGTCTGATGTTGTGTTTGGGAGCCATCATTGGCCGACCTGGGGACAGGATGACCTTGTTAGGAGACTCTCGGAGCAGCGAGACATGTTTGGTTACCTCCATGATCAGACGGTTCGGATGATGAATCTCGGTGAGCACATTAGCCTATCATACAAGGCAGCCACTAACAAAGAAGGAATGACTGGGTTGGAAATCGCCGAATCAATTCAGATGCCTCCTGCAATTGCACGGGCCTGGCACTGTCAAGGATTCTACGGTTCAATCAGTCACAACGTCAAGGTCAGTACCCGGCAGGTTCATCAACGAGATTTCGAGCTAATCATTCAACCCAGGGCATATATCAGAAGTATCTGACATGGTTCGATGGCCATCCAGCTCATCTCTGGCAGTACCCCGCTGCCTTGGAAGGTCAACGATATGTACGCGCAATGGGAGGTGTTGATGAGCTCTGTCGTAAGGCGGAAGAATTCATCCAAGAAGGCGATAGTCGTTTCGCTGCCACTCTTCTTGCACACGCGCTGGCTGCTAATCCAGATGACAATGAGTCGAGAACAAAGGAGCTACTCGCTCAAGCCTACGACAATCTCGGATTCGGCACCGACAACGCCACTTGGAGAAACTTTTATCTCACTGGAGCGCAAGGGCTCCGAACTGGAAAGAACCCTGGGAAGATTGTCGGTGGAAAGACGCCTCTGGGGTCGAACCTGTCAGCTGACCAATGGTTTGATATCCTGTCTGTTCAGATCGACGGGAAACGCGCTGCCGAAGATTCCTTCGCCATTGACATTGACATTACGGACATTCAACAAAAATGGCGTCTGATCCTCAGCAATGGAGTCTTGACCCATCGACGCCTTTTTGACGACGCTTTCACTGGATCGACTGCGGGGCTGGAGATGACATTGGAGCGAGATGAGTTGTTGAGCTTGTTGAAGGGCAAGGGCAGGAAGCCTGACAGGGTGAAGGGAGATTTCGGCTTGTTGATCCATCTGCTGGACTTGACGTCGATGGAGAAGCCTGCTGAAGAGTGTAAAGTCTCTGAATCCGCTGATTTGAGCTTTACTCTTCGACTTGACAGCGGTGGACAGCTTTGAGAACATCCGACGTGTTGAGTGTGTTGCTTGCCCTATGTAGATAGGTGCTAAAGTATCTAGGTCGACTAGATAACTAGTTATTGGATAACTTATCAGATTTAATGAGAAAAAAAAGCCGAGCCAAAGTCAATTCATATCTTAGTAGCAGCGCTCTATCTAAGCATACAAAGACACCAAAGGGAAATGTATCCTTAACGATCTTGTAATTTGTTCGCTCAATTCCAGTCTCCATCTTAAACGCCATCCAAGAAGTCGAATTTGGGCTAGCTTACTTACTTCAGCAGTAAAGAATGGTAAC
This sequence comes from Thelonectria discophora, assembly GCA_911649645.1. Classification (NCBI taxonomy): domain Eukaryota; kingdom Fungi; phylum Ascomycota; class Sordariomycetes; order Hypocreales; family Nectriaceae; genus Thelonectria; species Thelonectria discophora. Next base: position 5,564,793 of record CAJVRK010000012.1, read on the forward strand.
TACGCAGGAGATTGAACGGGTAACGTGGTTGACAAGCAAGCGGGACACTTTCAAGAAATTTCCAACTTTATATCTTCTTACTCTCTTTCCTTTAACCACAAACAATATCTTCAAATTCTAAAGAAGCCAAAATTAACCTTGCCATCACCGCTATTCAACAAAACCCAAAGCTGGGTATCCGGGCGGCTGCAAGGATCTATACCATCAGTTCCAGCACTCTCCACGCCGGAATGAACGGACGACGCGCTTGCGTTAATATACGCGCCAATTCGATAAGATTGACTTTTCTCAAAGAGCAGACTCTATTCACGTTTATTATCGACCTAGATTCGCGAGGATTCCCCCCCAGCTTAGGAATGTCGAAGAAATGGCCAACCTCCTCCTCGCAGAACGCGATACGGGACGCTTCAGGCAGCACTGGGCCTCACACTTCGTCCAGCGACAACTAGAACTCAAGACGCATTTTAATCGTACATACGACTGGCAGAGAGCTTTATGCGAAGATCTAACTGCTATTAACGTGTGGTTTCAACTTATGGCGAATATAAAGGCCAAGTACGGCATCCTCAATGCGGATTTCTACAACTTCAATAAGACTAGTTAACTAGGTTTATAGTAAGTATAATATCATCCGCAATAATAATTACTAGCACTAAAAGACGTAGAAAAGCAAAAGCAGTGCAGCCTGGTAATTGAGAATAGGTTATAGTGATCCGGGGCATTAATGCTAAAGGGTAGGCGATCCCGCCGTTTATTGTAGTATTGTTACGGGCTGAGGGCCGAAGGGCCCAGGCTGTGCCTTGGGCTGACTTTTCCCGTGCCTTGAGACTAGATCCTCGAAAGCCTTCCGCCGCCTTCCGTGGGCCTGGGCGGATGGCACGCACAAGAGGGTTCCTCCGAGGATGGCCCCGTGAGCGAGGCCAGCGGGCTCCGACCGGCGCATCAACTACGCGTCATCCGGATCGATCTATGACGAAGAAGCCCCCGAGCCCTGTGGCATATAGGAAGGAGATTAGTCTAGAGACTTCTCTCTTCTTCCTTTTCCCCCATGCTTAGATAGACCAATACAGGTTCCCCATTTGTTGCAACGATACAAGGGCCAAGCCTTTCACACCCACTACCTCAGCAACTAGTATATAGAATGCAACCTCCCGCTCTCTCGGGTCATTAAACCTACCGAGAATGGATAGACTAATAATACGACTGGCCTTGAATGGGTACAGCATTTCAATAAACATTCTGCCTCAGTCACAAAGGGCAAATATCGAATATTAGTAATTAACAGCCACAAGAGTCACCAATCTACCGCATTCGACCAATTCTGCAAGGACTGGAATATTATTCCGCTTTACATGCCTCCGCACTTGTCACATCTTCTTCAATCACTTAACATTAGACTCTTCAGTCCCTTAAAGCAGGCGTACGGTCATAAGATTAAAGAGCTTATGAAGTACTACGTTAGCCACATAACTAAGGTTAAGTCCTTTTCTGCCTTCAAAGACATCTTCTGTTTTTTCAGAAAGCAAAATCAAGGGAGGATTCAGAGGGGCCGGTTTAGTATCTCATGATCCTCAGACAGTCTTATCAAAGCTGGATGTCAAGTTACGGACTTCAGCACCAACTGGGCCCCCTCCGGAAAAGACTGACCCTTGGGTCTCTTTAATACTACATAACCTAATAGAAGTCAGCTCTCAGTCTGATTATACTAAGGATCAAATTGCCCATCATCAAGGAAGCTCCCTAACGCCAATTCATAGTGCTGTAGATCAGATTGCGAAGGGGGCATAGGCAATAATACATGAGGTAGTGCTATTGCGCGAGGAGTGCAAGTCGCTCCGGAAGGCGAATGAGACACTTAGCAAACGCCGGAGGGCCAGAAAGACACATGTCCGGCAAGAAGGTGCTCTTTTTGTAGGGGATGCTCATAATATTCTGGCTCAAAAGGATGTTGATAAGCAAGTGGCCCAAGAAATGCGACAAAATGGTGGTCGGTCGAGCCGGGCAGCAGCAGGCATTCGGCGATGTGGCACTTGCGGGAAGCCAGGTCATAGTGCAAGAACCTACTTAAAGATGAAGATTTGCCTAGAGAAGCTAGTTCTAGTTCTTTTAAATCGATTTTCTATGTTATTGTATTATGATTGAGTTATAAAGGTGGAGGGTAGAGGTTTCTGTCCCGCTCGCTTGTCAACCACGTTATGGCTTGGACTAGTTATAGATCACAGTTAGTCTTTAAATGAAGGCCGTTTGCGTACGCCACAAAGTGCTCATCCCAGGCTCCCTACCCTACGTTCTCCATCTTCGCGTCTTATCTTCACATCCACGACTCGTGTGGAATGCTTGGCAGGTTGCGGCCCCGAACCCCCCTCTTTTTGAGAAGCGGTACCGCAGGGTTCGGTTTGTCATCAGACCCTCAAGTTAGCAATCGCGTTACATTGCCCCTCGTGTCAGCTCGGGAATAGGCACCGCTTTCATCCCATCAACGAGTGACAAGCTGCATAAGCCAGGAGCACCTTGAGCATTGCCCATCGCAATTTTCTTCCCTCTCGAGTCCCGTCAATCCAACAACGGTCAAGAAAGAACCCAGTCAAAAGCATTGGTCAAAACTCCACAGACTCGCGCACAACCGAGGTTGTGAGGAGTGGCCATTTGCGGACGTTGCAGACGGAGCAGCGTGGCTATTCCCGCTGAGCTACCGGGAATGCCTTGGGAATTAGTTACGGCTCTCCTCCCCAGCGGGGAGTCTTGTTGAAGATCATCTTGGTCAATCTCGTCAATCTTTCCCGCTCAAGTTTGAGGGTGCTTCATGCGTGGCGCTACCTGGAACAACGTGACTGAGAGGGACGAAACTGGTTTCGGTCAGCCGTAACGAACGAGACAACTCTCACCGGTTAAGTGCCGACCACGCCGGATCCATTAATGAGACGTGCCGTGTGTGATTGGGGCCTGATTGGAGCAGCTCTGAGCCTCTGCAGGGTCTGCTGGAATGATCGGCGAGTCAAGCCGATGAGTTTTCCTTTTGCCGTCCTCTCGAACGACGGTTGGTACCGGGGGTCTCACTGCACGTCTTGCTCGGGTTGCTTCCGCCGTCTTTGGACTTTTCCAGGAACAGGCACGCCAAGTCTTGCACGACAAGGAGCTGTTGATAGGCAGACGTTCTTGTCCCGACATGCCAGCCATTTTTTACCCATGAGAAATCAACAGCCCAGATCCTGGCAGTTGGACATTAGAGATCCACACCACCAATCACCAAAAGGTGAAACTTTTTTGATTCGACCTGTGACGGCAATCCGTCGTCTCTGTGACGTGGAACCAGGAGGATTGTGGTCGCTGGGTTCTCATGCTGAAGCGTCCACGATGCGGGCATGGATTAGTGGCAGGGTGGCAAGGGATTGGCGTCGCAAGCCGCAGAAAGACATGAATCGTAACGCGGTGCCTGCAACGTGGTAAATGTCCGAACAGGTGAGCTGAAGGCAGCGCTAGGGGAGCTTGCGAACCACGACCGACGGTTGACGATGCAGTGTCTTGGCTGGGCAATGACTGGTAAAGACTTTTGGTAAGACTGGTTTAGTTTATGTTGGAATATCCAATAGCCGCCCCAGCCTCTGAAAGAACCCCTATGCCAATCTCTCCTCCCCGATGCCCCATCACTGATCAGCCACGCCGGGCCTCTCTCCGGTCGCCTCACCGGGACACCTTGACGACAACTGACTCGCTCACTGCACCAGCTGATGCCACTCCCAAGATGGCGCCATGCCAATTCAGCCGTAGCCTCCCAGGGCCCGGGCTCGCCTGGGAAAGCTAGTGGCGGTAGGGCTCCTCTGTTCGACCGCCTGGGAGTTTTGGGGCTCCGTCGTCATGCACAGATTCCACACGGCGGAGAGAGGGCCTTGATTCCATTCGTGATACCTCTCCACCCTCCCGCGCCTTACCTCTAGCGGGGAGCGATCTACGAGGGCATCGGCTTAATCCTGAGTTGAGTCCCTGCAGCGGCTTACCTCCTTCGCTCGGACCCCTTGACCATGTGTCTTGTGTGGTTGTGGTAGGGGGTGGTGAGAGGGGCAGCGAACAAGGAACAGGACTTCGAACGGAGGCTGTGAGCATCATATTAAAGGCGAGGCAGCCTCTCTCGCGTGCGGACCGTCATCTTCATGCATACGCCACGTCTATTCCGCCAAAGAAACACCCCCATCTCGCGAGCATGGTCGCTTCGACGGCCCAGCTCCAAGCTTTTGCGGCCGAGGCCTTTACGCTGCTGTCGGTTGGCATACTCATTATCTTTGTGCGCACGTATGCGCGCTGGAGGCAGGTCGGCATCCGCAACTTCGAGGCCGACGACTACCTGATGCTCTTCGTCATCGTGCCCTACACCATCGAGACGTCACTGGCTTACACGGTCGGCGCAAAGTACCATGGTTACACCAACAGCGCCATGACGACCGACGAGCGGGCTTCTCTATCCCCCGACAGCGACGAGTACCATTGGAGGTCAGTGAGAGAGACGGTCATTGACTCGTTGGGTCTTCGTGTAGGCTTGGAAGTTGGGACTGAGACGTGAAGCTTAGGGTTGGAGGGTCCAAGATTCAGGTTGCCGGCTGGACCATGTATGCCACTGTGCTTTGGACCATCAAGGCGGCGCTCTGCGCATTCTACTTTCGCTTGACGGTACGTTGTTGGCTTGACGCAATTGTGAGACGGTATGCTGACGGACTTGTAGCACGGTCTGCAAGCCTACAAGGTCAGAATCTTTATCGGCATCGGGCTCATCGTCTGCACGTATCTTGCAGTAGTCTGCTCCTTTCTCTTCAGCTGCCAGCCATTCCACAAGTTCTGGCAGATCAATCCCGACCCAGGCAGTAAGTGACTATTTGCCTCGCTCGGTCATGGCCATGACTCTTAACAAACTCCCTAGACTTTTGTCAGCCCGCTTCGTCGAAGCTCTACATCTTCATGGTCGTCTCGTTGAACATCATCTCGGATGTTTACCTCCTTCTCATCCCGATTCCCATGCTTTGGGGTGCTCACATCCCCAAGATTAAAAAGATTGGTCTCATTGTGCTCTTTTCCGGAGGCATCTTCGTCATGGTGGCTGGTCTACTTCGATGTGTCCTCATTCTCAAGGTTCGTCATCTTTTTATCTTTAGAAATCTCTTCTAATCCCGTAGAACCCCAACACCGGCCCGACCGAAGGAGCATCATGGGCCGTCCGCGAGTCTTTCGTCGCCGTCGCAACCTCGAGTCTCCCCATGACATGGGGATGGATGCGCCAGAAGCTGAGACCCTTCTTCGGCTCTCTGCTATCGTCGGACAAGTACAAGTCTAAGTACAAGGGCGGCCCCGAGCCAGGAAGCATCATGCTGGGGGACCAGAGCGACCGGACGACGTGGCGCAGCCAGCATATGAATTCGCTCAAGTCGGCCGTTCGAGCCGAACCGAGCACTTCGAGCAACCACGACATGTTTATCCACGGCGGCGAAGCGAGTTCAGACGAGATTATTCCTCAACGATATGGGGGGGGCATTACGAAGGAAGTCGAATTCAGCGTGTCAGAATCTAAAGCGCCATGAGTAACTGCATTTAGAGCCTTAGAGGTATATAGAGGTGTCAACGGTATGGGTATAAATAATAGAGTGGTGTATATATGTGTCAGATATGTCAAAGGCACATGCACAAAGACGAAGTCACGGACAAAGGCGCAAGCCATGCCAAGAAGTCACCGACACGGAAAATAGAAGATGCCGAGATCTCTTTGTCCCCAAGGCCAGATGACTAGAGCCCGGACTGACAGAGAGACACATGATCTGGAGGCATGACCAACTTCCTTTGTTACCAAGCATGCCGACTACCCGAAGAACCCGACGGAAGAGGCCGGATACCCGAAGTGCTCAGAAGAAGGAAGTCAAATAATCATTTTTGTCTATAAAAGACCATTTGATGAGACGGATAGAAGAGAAGAACAGAGCAGAAGCAACAGACAGAGACGAACTCACTCATAAATACAACACCTCAGTCTCACAACTACTTTTCCCTCATCAATTATCTGACAATATGGAATGGAGAGAACCCCCATAGAAAGGAATACCTAATGGATCATGACGTCTCAGGACGAACGACAGAACATCCTCGTCTCTCTTGAACCCGCCAAGCACCCCATCGAAGATGTGGCGATTGACTTTACGATTATCGATTAACCACGGGAAATTTCCGTGCCTGATTTCGAAGTAATCACTGGCAAAGCCGACTAATTCCACAAGCGCTGACCTCGGGGAGAATTATTGGAACTAGTGACGAGCTGGGCAAGGCGGAAGAAGCCGTTCATCATGACTGCGGCTCAGCGTCAGACGGGCTGAGGAACCAACAGAACCGGATTGCTGGGTGTGATTCAAGTGTGATTCCGCATCCGAGAGGGAACGGTGTGTGTCTATGGTTCTTGTCTGACCCGCTTCCAAGTCGGCTTCCTTATCATGGACGTGTAAGCACTGTAACAGCATGGTGGACGAGGAGGTTTTAGGACATGGGCCAACTGTTGGTATGCAACATGAGGCACTGGGAAGTAAACCCGAGACGCAACAAGAAACCACGTGGACAGAAAGCGGGAAGGATTCAAAGAGGGCTTGATTTCTTGCCGATCGTTATGTAGCGGCATAAAAAGGATCGTGTCTGACGCCAAACTCGGTCAAATGCTACTCTATAATGTAACATTCGTTGGTAATTGCGTGTTCAACCTGACCATTTTTATCAATTCAAGTTATCGTCTAGTTACCTGTTGGTTCATGCTTTTTCCGCTGTGTACGATTCATTGATATATCGAGAACCAACACTGTGACCTCATCGTCTGGTCACCGAGAAACTCGTGGGCTGTTAACCCACCCAGCTTGATCCGTACCCCTGCGTCAGTGGCATCATTTCAGGGAAAATCTTCATCAAAGCCGTGCAACTGCCAGGTCTGGGGTTACGGGGGAACAAGGGATTGGCAAGGGAGTGTGGGAGGTCAAGGGCTTCGAGGTGCCGGCTTGAGGCCATCCCCATGGGAAAGCAGCTTATTGCTAAGACCTGGGCGATATCGGGAATTGGAAATGGGAACACGTATTCGTCTACCGGAGGGGTTGCTCCGTTGTATTTTCTCATTATTATATCCTTGGGCCTCTCTTTCAATTCTTTCACGATCTCCTCATCTTACGCGTTTGGTCGTCCACGTCCCAGTTTCACAACGGATGCCCCCCAGCCCTCGATGGCTGCGTGCAGAGATACAAATTGCCGAGATGAATAATTATGGTATGATGCTCCCCTATTTGAAATGTTATGAAGTCTTGGTCTCTCCTCTCGCCTTAGATGGTATCTGTTCTCCGAATCGACTATCCCCCGATGAATAGTACACTCGGTACGGATCCTCCTGGTCGACCGACCGAAGCACCTGCACCTGCTGCACCTTTGACCTCGCAAAGGCCGCAGCGTCGGAACCAGGCCCAAAAATATCCTCCTGGAAGCTCAGTATCTCACTCCAGAGCTCCTCCGCCATGTTCAACTCCCAGTCTCCCCTATCCCCCATCAACCGCTTCATTTCAGCATGCCGCAGGTGCGATTCGGCCAGCTCGCCAACCGCCCGCATCGTCTCGGAATGTCGTCGTCCCCACCAGTCCGTGTAAGTCGCAATGGTGTACTCGAATATCTTGTTTGCCGCAGAGAAGCGACATCGCTCGACGCAGGCTCTTCCCATGTTCAGGCGCACTGCAAAGGTGGCTGGGTGCATTTCGTGCAAGTGCTTCTTGTGCCCTTCGAATGCTGCCGCAAAGCTGTGTTCTGCTTGTTCGACGTCTCCCTTCCTCAGGTACACCTCACCGACGTCGTTCAGAATGCGAAAATAGATTTTCCTCGCTTCATTGTCATCCTCACGGGTCAAGTTGCCCAAGTTTCTGGAAGTGCTGGGAGCCCTTAGTTGAGTCGGAATGGAAAAGTGTGAGGCCGCTGCCAAAAGATTCTGCAGCGCCATTTCCAGGTTGCCCAGCATCAACCACGCCCGTCCTTTATTGTACCGGGTCATTTCCAAAGCCTCGATATCTTGAGTCTCCAAGGAACATCTCCGAGAGAGCGAATGGTCGTAAGCTGCAAGAGCGAGGTTGTACTTTCTTTGAGCATGATAGATCAAACCGAGATTGTTCTCGATGCCGATCATCATCTCAACGGTAAACTCATCGGGCGTCTCCTCTGATCGGACAATGTTACAAATTCCCTCGTACAGCTCAGTTGCTTCGTCGTAGCGTCCGAGATGTCGAAAGAGGTTCCCAAACTGCTCAAGCTCGAGCAAGTCCAAGCTAGATCCGCACCGGCCTTGCTTCATGTAGATCATGCATTGCTCGGCGTGCGGTCCCAGTCTTTGCACCGTATCAACAAAGTCCTTGTCAGTAGATCGTGGAACTCTGGCAGCGACCAAGTGCATGGCAGCTTTGACAAATTCCTCTTCATGCTCCTTTGCCTTCCATCTCGCAAACTCGTGGACGGCTGGATGGATTTCGTAAACCTGGCCTCCCTGTCTCCTGTACGGCTTGGATTCAACAAAAGACAAATTCCGCATGCTCGTGTAATAGCTAAGGAATTGAGTCGAGGATGTTATTCCGCGAAGCCAATCGGGAAGGGAGTCATCGGTAGCGTTCAAACATAGGTCGAGCCACAAATCCCTATGATCGAGAAATCCAAACAGCATCAAGAGCTTCGCCGCCACGTCGTTGCTCTGCTCTAACTCTCCAAAGCTTAGCTCTAAGGATCGTGAAAGCGTCATGTTGGTAGGATGCTCATGGGAAAGCTCCCTTCCTTTCCATTTCTCGACGTATTGTCTCACCGTGAGCCGACTTTTTGAAACAACCGATGATGCAAGACGCAATGATAGGGGATGGCAATTGAGCATCCTTGCGAGATTCAAAACATCTGAAATATCTGTCAGCTTTTTCCTGTGGGCTCAACTAGTAGTCCTTGGAGATACCCTTCTCGTCTAGTCTAAGACTTGGGTCAATCCCTAGATGAAGAAGCTTGACTGCGTCTGGTTCGGAAAGCCCTCTGATCTCCATGCTTCCGTCGTACCAGTACGCTACTTCTATGCTTCTTGTAGTGAGAATGATAGACCCCCAAGGCAGCGGATCTAGATAGCTGCGAATATGCCGTTGCAGGGGTTGATCGCTGGGGATGCCGTCGATGACAAGGAGCCACCTGGTGCGCGTCATGCTCTTGAGCTCCAAAAAGAAGGAGTTTATGAGCATTAAACGGTACTCGTCGTAGTTCTCGCTGCTCTGTGGCCTGGCACTCGAGTCCGTGGTGGCCTTCATAATACCAAGGATGCTCTGTTCAAAAGCCTCCCTTGTCGTCGCTGTGATCCAGAAGATATCGTAACTCTGATGCTTCTCCCGCTGCTGCTTCACAAATTCGGAGGCCAGTTGCGACTTTCCGGTACCAGTCAAACCCCAGAGCGTAGCTATGGATCTCTGTGGTGTCTTATTTGGGGAGAGGCCGACCCATTCTTCCAATCTTGCCAACTCAGCATGTCGGCCCATAAACGAACACTTTTCTGGCAGAGAAAGTCTCAAGCTAGCATCTTTGTCTGAAGATATGAGCGGCTGCGATGCTACACGGCTCGTTAGCTTCTTTAAGTGGATATCGGGAGCTTAAGTTTCAACTCTGCACCGGTTCGCTCGATGCCACATACCTGACGTAATGTCTCCTCGAGGCCCAAGCCGGATGATCATCTCCTTTACGTATGCTGCCGCGTTGACAGCAGCGTACCGGTGCCATTCATCGTTTTTATTGGAGTCGGCAAAGTCACTGATTCCTCGAATGACGGCCACTGGAAGCTTGGTTGTCATCCCAGCAGCTTCCATCTCGATAGCAATAGCACCGTACTTGTCTCTTAGCTCATCTCTTCTCTTAGCCGATTTGATCACGCTGTTTCCGGAGAGGATGGTGCCGTAATGTGCAAGAGGCCCATTGCGGGCAGGGACAGTCGACGACTCGCCTTCGGAGAGAATAGGGTCTGGTTTCCTCCACATTGGTGACCTCTCCAAGACGTCCAAATGGCGGGTGAAGTTTCGCCCAGGACGACTCTCGTGGACTTGGATGCTGGTAATGGCAGATCGTAGAAGGGCGTGGGTAGAGTTTTGCCACTGTTTGAGGCGAACTTCATCCTCTCCGGCCTTAACGAGATCGTAGCCGATAAGCCCTGGATTGTCTCTGTTGGGGACAGCCACTGCGACATCGCCGAGACGGATATCGCGACTTGGAGAGGGTATACCGGCAGCGATGCCAACTAAAATGCCTGCTTCGAGATGTGGAAAGTCCCTCATGACTTCTGAGACCATGCTTCCTGATACGCCGAGGCCAACCTCGCCGACAGGATATCCGGCTATGGCCACATTATGTGAGGCATTTTTGCCAAGAGTGTACAGCACAGTCTGGCCAGCGGTTCGTTCTGGGATTCCGTCGTAGATTTCATCTAGCATGAGGCATGCCGCTTGTTGCTCAATGACCAGTGGCGAGAAAAGGACGATAGTGTAGTCCTTCAGATGTGGCGTCTTGGTCATGTCTCTTGGATTGTAATTTGTGGGATGCGCAATTGAGGGGTGAGATTGCGATTTGCGGGTGACCCCACGTCGTGTCATGGGTTGGACGCCTCGGGTACTGCAAGAATTTCATATCGGTTAGAATAATTAGTAACTAGGCTCCAAGGACGAGCATAACTGCTTACTCCTCATCTCAACGTAATTCGGAAATAAGTATGTATGCTGGACTAAGGACGTGCGGTGCTATGTGTAATTATATAACAGGTGAGCTTGGTTTCTTCCAGACTTTCCCTGCTTGTAGTTGCTTGATGTTCTCCTCCGGCATGATCTTGTCAGATAATTGATGAGGGAAAAAGTAGTTGTGAGACTGAGGTGTTGTTTTCATGAGTGAGTTGGTCTCTGTCTGTTGCGCTTCTGCTCTCTTCCCCCTTCCAAGGTCCCTTCTCAGCCTCAGTGGCCGAGTGGAAGCCCTCGGCTCGCTTCAAGGTCTGCACATCGAGGTCTGTGACATACGACTTGCCATCAGAAAGCTTGAGGCGGACCTCGTGGTCGGTGGACAGCATCATATCATCCTTGGCCTGGCGGCGAGCGCCATCAAACACGGCCAAGACACGCTTCTTCATCGTCATCTGGCCCTTGTCAAAGCCCCAAGACGAGGGGTAGTAGCGTCGGTTCTTGCGACCGCGGCTCTTGCCAACCAGGGTTACACCGCCACGCGAGTGGGTGACACCTCGCGACTTCTGGACACCATTGGCAGGGTTGCCCTTCTTTTTGGTAAAATCCCCCGACGAGGTTGAGGGTGACGGGAGTCTCCAGGTCTCGGATCCTTCTAGAGTCGGATTCGACGATGGCACCCGTTGAATATTAGTAGTATAGCCAGGAGTGTTTTCTCGGTCAGAAATCTCCAGACTTCCAGCAGGGCCTAAGTTAGTATCTTCCTTCACCTCTTCAACCATAATCTGGTCAAAAATGCCCCTCACAAAAGAATCCAGACCGCGGACATACTTGGCCTCTATCCCTTTGCTCTCCAGAAAACTTGAAAGCATTCGAGGTCCTCTGTCATACCACAGTTGACGCATCATGTCGAAACTCTCCTCCATCCCCTCTTTGAGAAAAGGGTTAGGTGGTCTTGGGACATTCTCAAAGACGATATCCCAAATCTTGTACCACTGATCGACCCTTGATTGGCTTGAATTGAATTGCATTCTTGAAATTACCGCAATCATTCCCTTTGGAACACCACCGATAGCTTTGATATTTGCGAGGCCGTGTTTGGAACAAGAAAGTCGATGGCCTGGGAGCAGCTTCGACGACGACCACTGTGGAATCTCGGGGCACTCAGAGCAGTAATAGCGTGGTTCAAGGTGGCATGAGAGTAAATGTTGCGTCACGTCGCCGGCGTAGAGTAGACAGTAGCTGTGGCAGATTTGGTGGCGCATGGGAGACCTTCTATAAAAAGGACATGCAAGACCTTCATAGCCATGGATCATAGAGCCGTGGTCGTACTCGTACATATTTTCTTCGGCCGGGCGATCCATGTAGTTTTCAGTCTCAGGATTATCGTCTCTATGGCCCGTCCGTCTCCGTTTAGGCGGTACGGTGGTCCATTCTGTTGCACTGGTGCCGACGCCGCCGAGCCACTCATTGACTCGGGGTGCTGCGTCGTCGAAGGGAGACTTGTCGACTCGAGGCGCCTCTTCGTTCGAGGTTTGGCGAGAAAGCTTGCCCCATGTGATATCGACCATCTTCTTTCGTTTGGTCCCTTTTCCCGGCGGGTGCGATACACCGCTTGCGATGCTGCCGTACGAGCATACCGATGATGCTCTCGAAGGTGGCCGGGCGTGAGCGGGTTGGGATGCGCTAGGAGAGGTCGGACGAGAGGAATCAAACGAGTTCGTGAAGTTCATTTTGGACGAGAGACGTTGTGGTGGGTGTGTCTTTGATGGCGGTCTGAGGTCTCGCGATAAGGTCGGACGGTTTCGACTCTCACAAACTCGGTCGGGGTGGGCTGGTCGAGAGTGGTGATGCGGTGTGTTGCAGAAGACTGACTGCAGCCTACGAGTCAGGCGAAGCAAGTGGCAGTGCTGGGCGGGGTTCATGGCACAGCGACTGCACTGCACCACATCAGTCAGCAGCTGACTTTTGGCACCTGTGCATATTATTGGCTGGGCAGCTGCGATGTAAAAGCAGTGCTGACTGCTACCGAACGCGGAACCAGTACATATAGGTGACCTGCATGTCGGTAGTCACCAAAACGATATTATGGGCTTGAATTCTTAACGGTTCCAGTATTGCATCGCTTGCAACTACTCTTAATATCCCAATAATTTTACAACTTCGCAGAAATATTCACATGGACCGCCTTAATGTTCGAGTAAGCCGCCAAACCAGCCTCCCCAAGCTCACGCCCAATACCGCTCTGCTTCACCCCGCCAAAGGGAATACGCCAATCGCTATCATTGCTCGAGTTGATCCAGACCATGCCCGCCTCGATCCTCTTGGCCACGCGATGAGCCCGACTCAAATTCTCCGTAAAGATGGCGCTTCCCAGGCCGTACTGCGTATCGTTGGCCAAGTTGATGGCCTCCTCCTGCGTGCTGAACTTGGCAATGACGACAAAGGGACCAAAAACCTCTTCCTGGAACACTCGCATGTGAGGCGTCACACCAGTGAAGACGGTAGGCAGCATGAAGTAGCCCTTTCCGTCAGCGCCCTTCGTAAAGGGCTCGCCACCGAGCTCTAGCTTGGCGCCGTCCTTTTTGCCGATATCGACGTAGGAGATGATGCGCTCGAATTGGCTCTTGGTGACCTGGGGACCCTGGAAGGTGGCTTCATCGAAGGGGTCGCCCAGCTTGGAGATTTGCTTGACCTGCGACTTGAAGGCGGTGAGGAATTTGTCGTAGATGGTGTCTTGCACGAGGATGCGCGAGGTGGCAGTGCAGATTTGGCCTTGGTTGGACATGATGCCGGCGTGGGCCCAGTAGACGGCGAGATCAATATCGGCATCGTCAAACACAATCAGAGGGCTCTTGCCACCGGTCTCCAGGGTAATGTTCTTGAGATTCGTGGCTGCCATCTTCATAATGTGCTTGGCCGTGGCCGTCGAGCCGGTAAAGGCAATCTTGTCGACATCGGTGTGGGAGGAAAGAGCAGCGCCGGCGACGGTTCCGAGACCGTTCACGATGTTGACCACGCCGGGCGGGAAGCCGGCTTCGGCAATAAGGTTGGCAAAGTATAGGATGGAGAGAGGCGTCTGCTCGGCGGGCTTGAGGACGACGGTGTTGCCACAAGCGAGAGCTGGGCCGAGTTTCCAAGCGGCCATGGCCAAGGGATAGTTCCATCTATTGAGCGTAAGCACAAATGTTCTTGGGGATCAGCCGGAGGCAATTGACGTACGGAATGATTTGGCCGCAGACGCCCACGGGCTCTCGAATGGTGTACCCAAACTTGTCACCCGTCGTCTCAATCACCTGGCCAAACACCTTGTCGGCGAAGCCCGCATAGTATCGCAGCGTCTCGGCGACCTCGACGCAGTCCTCGTTCAAGGCGACCTGGTACGGCTTGCCATTGTCCCACGTCTCGATCGTGGCGAGCGTCTCCTTGTGTTCGTCGACCAGGTCGGCGAGGCGGCTCATCAGCTTGCCTCGGTCGGTGGCGGGAAGGTCGCGCCACGAGGGAGTTCGCAGGGCATTTCGGGCGGCTCGCACGGCTTTGTCGACGTCGAGGGCCGTGGCGGCGTAGACGGAGACGATTTCCTGTTCGTTTCTGTGATTGAGGTGTCAGCTTGGAGATGTCGCTGGTGAAGGGAGACGGAAGAGCTTACGTGGGGTTGATGGAGGCAATCTTTCCCCCGTCCGACGACTTTACCCATTCATTGTTGATGAAGAGACCCGTGGGCTGGACGTATTTCCGCCCATTGGGAGCTGTGAGGTTGACATTAACGTCCATGGTGATGTGTGACAGGTGACAAATTGTCCAGATCAAACGTCAATCTGGATCGGGATCTCAGGGACAGAACAGCTCAACCCAGCGACGGCACTCGACCCCGCCTAGGTAGCGGCGTGTCCCCTAATATGTTGGTCGCTACAGGCATGGAACCAACCGAAAGAGGACACTATGCAACATGTGCGGGGAAGCCGGCAGTGAGGCGTCGACACCAGACGAACCGATTGGGCAGGGAGATAGCCAAAGAAGCAACGACGAGCGGGAGTTGTCCAGCGTGACCATTTGCCGAAGCTCGAGATCTCGGTGATGCAAGCCTGTGTTAGCAAGCGTAGCTAGCCTTGGCCTGCATATCCGTAGCCGGACCGGTGAAGGGCGAGAAAACGCCCCGTTCGGGACGCCCACCACGGCAGTGTAGCGCCGGGATGCGACAGATGCTTGTCTCGATCTGGCAGTTGACCTGCAATCGATCAGAGATCCCGACCAGGGAGGGAGGATGCTTGCTCGGACAGGGAGGAATCAGAGATGGTGTTGGATTACCCCGTACTTCCTGGTACCTAGACTGGGGACTTTGTTTGTGTCAGTTTTCTCGGCTGCAATACAATGGCCGATTTCGGAATGTAGATAGGCCATGTCGTGGGTCTATGCCAAGACGTCTGGATTTGACATGGTGACGACGATGTTACGAGTTGCTGCGTAGTAATATCATGCATTTCATGAAGGATTTGCCGGTGAGACCTTCAACATAACTAACTTGATGTAGTTGTTGCACCACACGGAATTTTCAACAACTTGCTCCGTTCCGCTCGACCGCCGTGTCTCCGTGTCCGTGAGACGACATCACGAACACGCCGGAAATGGGCATTGTAACTCACTTCTTCAGCACAACCTGGCCCTTAAAGAATTTCATGAATGACAATGCCTTGTTTTGGAGACCCCTAAATATCTATTGACACAAGGATAGCGACAGAGGCTTGAAGTTGGCTAAGCTCAACTTTGACTACCTATGTATACGAACAAGAATTCTTAGAAATACACAAGATTAAACCCACGGTTTCAGCCATTATTCCTTCTTCACATCCGCATCCATCTCGGCCTCCTTTTCGTACACAATCTTGGTCGTGGCCACGGCCGCACAGTCGTGATCGACCACGACGCGTCCCTCCGACTCCTCGGACTGGAGGTACGTGGTGCGGCCCTTGACGACCCAAAAGACCAGCGTGACGACCATCATGACGCCAAACACGGCAATGGCGTAGTTCATGTCGGTGCCCGTGGGGTTGGGCGTGCCGGGGAAGAAGAAGAAAACGGTCGTGATGGCGCAGTAGATGACGGACACGATGTTGGCAATGGGGCCGAACCAGCCGAGGTTGAACTGGCCGGGGGGCAGCTTGTCGCGGCCCTTGACGAGAAGGACCGCGATGGGCATCATGTAGGAGATTGTCAGGGCGATGGTGCTGACGCTGAGGATGGCGTCGAGGACGGTCGAGGCAAAGGTGTAGAGGATGCCCACGAGGGCCATGATCCCTCCCTGGAGCCAGAGGGCTCGCACGGGAACACGCCAGGTGTTGTCCACCTTGGAGAAGTAGTCGCTCCAGGGGATGCCGCCGTCGCGGGCGAAGCCCCAGGTCATGCGGGACGCCGTGGTGACGATGCTGATGCCCTGGCCCATACCGTTCAGGATAAAGAGGGAGAGGAGGACAGTGCCGCCCTTGAGGCCGACGGTTTCCTTGAGGAGGTCCATGAAGGGGAGGCCGGTGGGGGGGTCGAGGATGACGTCGAGGGACTGGATCGAGAAGAGGCAGATAACCATGAAGATGAAGCCGGACAGGGCCCCCATACTGACCGAGAGCCAGATGACGCGGGGAATGTTTGTTCGAGGGGAGGGAATCTCCTCGACCATGTGGATGGCGGAGTCGAAGGCAGTCAGACCTGGATATGTTAGTGATGTGGTATATCTCGGCACGAAAAATCAATACAACGTACCATATGCCGCCTGCAGCAAACCCATGATGAAGGTGATGCCATCCGCCCAGCCCGTCTGGTTGATCCATCTCCGAAAGACAAAGTCGGCAGGCTGAAACTCGAGGCCGTCCTTGGTCCCGACGGAAATCAAGAGGGCGAGGCTGATGATGAAGAAGAGGCCGACAAACGAGACGCCGACAAAGTTGTTGAACATGGGCAGCACAATGTCCCGTCGGCACGAAACAATGTTGAAGACGGTCATGAAGAGCGTGGTGCCGAGGTAGACGAGGAACAGAACCCAGCCCTTGTCGGCACCCGCCCAGTCGACCTTGAAGAGCACCTTCATGCCGAGCATAAACTCCGTCATGAAGGCAATCTGCGAAGCTGAGAGCGTCCACCAGCCAAACGTGTTAATCCAGGCGCACAGGTACGACAGGAACCTCCCCAGGGCCGAGGGCCACAGCCTTGAGATCCAGTAGGCCTGGCCCAGCGCCGTGGGCATGCTGCTGACCAGCTCGCCCATGCTCAGTGCCACGCAGAGGTTGCACGCCGTGACGAGGCAGAGTCCCCAGAGGATGGCGACGGGCCCGCCGTTTGTGAGGCCGCTCGAGAGGCCTTGGGCGAACGTCGACCAGGTGCCGAGCACGCAAAAGGCCAGCGAGAGCATGCTCCAGACGCCAAACTTGCGGCTGAGCGCCTCGGAGTGGCCAAAGACCGCCAGGTCCTCGGCGTCTTGGAGAGCTTGGTCCGACGGCATGGCGTCCTTAAGTGACGCGTTGGTCTCCGCGTCCACGGCCATGTTCGATGGGGTCCGGCGGCGGTTTTTGAAAAGACGTGGGCAGGGTGAAAGTAGTGGAGGGCATTCGCAAAGGAGGGGGGGTTGAGCAGAAAATTCTCCTGGCGGTTTCGCGAGGGCACTTGAGGGCCCTTTTATTATAGAGACGAGACAACAAAAAAAGCCCAACGTCAGGCTCAGTTCAGGGTGCGTACGGACCAACGTTTTGTCAGGAGAGGACACACGGGGTTCTTCTTAAACCTGGCATCGTGTGACAAAACTCTTGGACTCAAAAGACATTGATAGGGTCGGGCACGGCGAGAGAAAAAAAGGTGGAGGACCGCGGACGCGGATGAGTCCAAAAAAAAAACCACCAAAGGTGGGCTCTACGGTTGATTAGGAAGGAAAATAGGACACATGCTTATTCCGTACGCATTACCTCTGCTTGGGGCCGTTATCTCTGGCCCTAGTCCCCCCTTAGTACCGTCCGAGTATCGTGTACATAGGATAACGAGGGAGCTCTGGCCAGTCGACGGCTCACAGGCACACCACTTTTGTTCGTGAGTGACTGCGACGACAAGTATCTGGTGGCGAGGGAGTCGGCAGGCAAAATGGTGAAGGCGTCGCGAGTTGAAGGAATCGCGATGCCACGTCTCGCGCCGCCCTCACCGAGAACAGGGGGAGCAAACGTCCATCCCCACGGGGTATTCGCGACAGAAGCAAGCTGGACGATGGCATTACGTGATAGCTCACAAAAGCGCCTTCATCATTTCATCATTGTCTTGGGTACGGCGGCAGCACGCGATGGCTTCCCCACGGGGTACGTTTCTTTCCAGCTACACGCCAGCCGGCGCAGGGATGCTGGGTGTCCAAAGGTGTCTGAGCCTTCGAAGAAGGCCGGGAACCGGACGCAGGACGAACGGGAAGTTGTCTCGTCGGCGAAGGAAGACAGTGCGCCACTGAATCATCAGGCGGTTCGCTTCGTCACAACCAGTCGGCTATCTCGGGGTGCTGGCTCCGCCGAGGCACCGGCCTTATCGACGAGCCCCATTCGCCACGGGGAGTGGGAACAAGTGCAATCTATTGCCCTGAAGGGGAATGGCCTCGTTGTCGCCGTTGAGCTGTGCGTATCCCGGGTGGTTCTGTGTGGTTCAGTGAGCGTGAACTGCCAGAAGCAGACAAGTTGCTGCAGGTTGGTTGAATAAGCGTTACTCAAGCTCGCACGTTTCGCTTCATCCCCTGGTATCCCTGCGTGAGGGAATCGTGGGAATCCAATTGCTGGGAACATGAAGCTCGTTAGCGGGAACGCTGGCCGGAGATTTCTCCATGTCCCAAAGGAGCTGTACGAGTGCAATGTGGTCCAAGCTGAGAAGTCATGACACACAGAGAGGGAGAGAAGAGGAGAGATGGAATGTGGGGGCACAAGGGAAAGGGGTCCCATGACCCGCCAGTGCGGGAGGCGTAGATAGCACCGGAGGAGCAACCCTTCGCCTAGCAACTTGCACTGTATCTATCCGTACCTATCTCATCAAGCAGAGGCTGCATTGGCGTAGCATTGGTAGCTTCGCATATTTTTTGGCGCCTGACTGCACACGGCAGTTGGGTCGCAGTCCGCCTCACTCATGACCACCGAGGCTCTTCCATTGGCCTGTCATGAGAAGTCGAAAAAGCAAAGCAAAAAGGTTCTACATACGGATCCGGGTAGAGACGCACACTGCGGCCTCCGTTCCCCGCCTTTGGTCCCTCCACCGGTCGGATTCTCGAGGCTCACCAAGGCGTTTCGTGGTCGGGCAAGCTCTTGGAGGTCCGGATCAAGTTTGTGGAGAGGGAGTCGTTCCGGGACTACGATCGGCGGGCGCCGATGGTTGGGTTTTTGTAGGTTGGCAGTTGGAGTATAAAGACGGGCTGTCTCCGTCGTGAGGTTTGGAGGTTTGGAAACACAGATTCACCAGCACAGCAACAAGCAGCAGCGTCTTGACCACCGGTTGCCCATCAGCTCTTATCACGACAGCTTCGTTTCGTCGTCCAAACCCCCTCACTCGTATGGCAAATTACCTAAGCCCAGACAACCCCCATCATGATTGCAGACACCTCCTCCATCGCCGGCTACACCGTTTACCGGGAAGAGCCCAGCGACGCCGCTCCAGACTTGTCCAAGCAGCACACGGTGCATCCTCTGGGTGAGTACATCTCTTATCAGTCGAGGCCTGTTCTGACCCCCGTAGATCCCCTCTCGATTGATGAGATCCGCGCCTCCCGCAAGCTCATCATCGACCACGCGAGCCCCAAGACGCTCAAGTTCAACTGCCTCACGCTCCGCGAGCCCAAAAAGGCCGAATACGCCGCCTTTCGCGCCCGCACCGGTCCTCGCCCCGACCGACGCGCCTTTGCCATTGTCATTGAGCGTCCCTCTTCGCAAATCGCAGAGGTCATCGTCAACCTCAATACTGGCAAGATCGAGGACTGGAAGCCCGTCTACGACGTCGGCCCCACGCTGACGCTCGAGGACCTCGATGTGTGCGAACGCGTGTGCCGCGTCGACCCCCAGGTCATCGAGGCGTGCCGCGAGATTGGCATCACCGACATGAACAAGGTGTACCTCGACGCCTGGGCCATTGGCTTCGACAACCGCTGGGGCTTCGAGCGTCGTCTCCAGCAGGGGCTGGCCTACTACCGCAGCTCCGATAACGACAACCAGTACGCCCACCCGCTGGACTTTTCCGTCGTCGTCGACACTGAGACGGAAGAGGTCCTGGCCGTCGATGTTCGTCGCGTCAACGGCGAGCGCACAAAGGTCCCCCTCGAGGAGCACAACTACATGCCCGAGTTCATCGGCGAGAACTACGTCGACGGGCTACTTAAGCCCATCAACATCACGCAGCCGCAGGGTGTGTCGTTCCGCATGAAGGGCAACGAGATCCAGTGGGCCGGGTACAAGATGCACATTGGCTTCAACTACCGCGAGGGCATTGTGCTGTCCGACGTGCGCATGGAGGACCAGCACGAGCACCGCGAGCGAACCCTCTTCAACCGCATCAGCGTCGTCGAGATGGTGGTTCCCTATGGGTGCCCCGAGCCTCCTCACCAGAAGAAGCACGCCTTCGACGTCGGCGAGTACGGCACCGGCTTCATGACCAACTCGCTCAAGCTGGGATGCGACTGCAAGGGCGCCATCCACTATCTCGACGCCGTCATGGCCACGGGCAGCGGCGAGCCTGCCGTCATCAAGAACGCCATCTGCATCCACGAAGAAGATAACGGACTCCTCTACAAGCACACCGACTACCGCGACGGCACCGTCATCTCGGCCCGCGACCGCAAGCTCATCATCTCGCAAATCATCACGGCCGCCAACTACGAGTACGGCTTCTACCACACCTTCACCCTCGACGGCACCTACAAGCTGGAGATGAAGCTCACCGGCATGCTCAACACGTACTGCATGCACCCCAGCGAAGTGGCCGCGCCCTACGGCTCTGAAGTCGCCCATCGCATCAACGCCCACAACCACCAACACATCTTCTCCCTCCGCGTCGACCCGGAAGTCGACGGCCCCAACAACTCCATTGTGCAAAATGACGCCGTCCCCTCCGACTACCCAGTCGGATCCCCCGAGAACCCCTACGGCAACGGCTTCTACTGCAAGAAGACGCCCCTCCGAACCGCAAAGGCCGCCGTGGCCGACTACAAGTTCGAGACGAGCCGCTCATGGGACATTCTCAACCCCAGCAGCATCAATCCGGCCTGCAAGAAGCCCGTCGCCTACAAGATCATCAACAGCGGCTGCCCCAGCCTGCTCGCCAAGCCGGGCAGCATGGTCCACAAGCGCGCCGCTTTCGCCCGCCACAGCCTGTGGGTGACGCCCTACAAGGACTACGAGTTGTTCCCCGCAGGCGACTACGTGTGCCAGTCGACGGGCGAGGAGAAGCACCCGTACAACGGCACCATTGTCGACTGGGTGGCCCGCGACGAGTCGGTCGACAACACGGATATCGTGTGCTACATCCAGTTTGGCCTGACGCACTTCCCGCGCACCGAGGATTTCCCCATCATGCCGGCTGAGCCCGTGAGCGTCATGCTGAGGGCCTCCAACTTTTTCCAGAAGAACCCGGGTCTGTGGGTGCCCCCTTCGGCGCTGTGCGTCGACGCTGCGTCCAAGGATGCTTTTGGGAGCAAGGAGGAGCCCCAGGCGGTTGGAGGATCTTGCTGCGCCCCCAAGGCTCCCGCGAAGCTGTGAGAAATGGGATGTTCAACAGGTAGCTTTGTTTTAAATGTGTTGATTGGAGACTTGAGGAGAAAAGTCGTGTAAGAATCAGGTATGTAGCATTGTCAAGATGAGATTATACGCGAGTTTGCACTACATGCTTAGGATATCCACGGAATAGCGAATAACTACTTTTGACTTGATGGAAATGATAGCTATACCTGACGAGTACTGTGAAGCGATGAGTAATAGTAAAGCTAAACTGTATGACTCAACTAGAATATTCCGTCGCGACGGAGGTTATCACCAGGTGCGCAGAGGGTTGGTCTCTAGTTATCGCAGGTTGAGACAACAGAGGCCTTATTTAACTTTTCTTCAAGACACTTTGATTCATAGAAAGACCGCGCTCGCCAGATCGGGAGGATATAAATGCACTCATCCCCCTTCCTCCCATGCTGCCAATCTTCAAATTCCGAGTCCACGTCACGTGCAGCCAATAATCCCAACCACCAGACACCTGCAACACATCTCAATTCACCACACTTCATTGCTACAAGACATCCCCATAAGCACTAATTAATCAAAATTTCTCATTATTGCAATGCTCACGCAATCTAACCAAACTCCAATCATAGACCCCCGCAATACCTCAGAAATGCCAGCTCAGCTACGCCCACCCTACACCAGCAGATCTGCTTCGATTGTTATTGCCTCTACTACAAGTTTCATTTTCATGAAGATTTTCACAAGACTGCGCTAGGGGACACTCGATCTGCCCCAGTGGCAATTGATTCCACCCAGAACTGAATGGAAACGACGGTTCGCGTAGTGAGACGCTGAAACTGTGAGAGCGGCTCTGAGTGGTTTGGATACTCGACCGACTCCCAGAGGATGATTCTCCGTCGGGACACATAGGTTTCTCTAATTATATAGCCCAATATTGCCTTATTGGAGCCACATTTGACTGTCCATCGATATTTCGTAACCAGCGAGTTTCAGGGTTTATCTTTTCGCTCACTTGAGTACCTTGGTGCCGTCATACATTCGAGTTGAGCGGATCATCAAACTAGGTGGTACTTCGTAGGATCTCGATGCAGTCGCTATTCGACAGAGATTGCAGGCGCCGGAATGAAGCTTGCAAGACAAATAGCATCGGTCTAATATGGAGGGCATAGATGGAGAACTATGATATTCTTCTGTAGTTACGTACTCCGTATATCCAAGTATTATTGATATCAGACTATTAAATTCTGCGCCAGCGTGAACGTGATTTAGGCCGCTGATTAGGGTCAAAGTCGGCCGAAGCAATCCTTCGACTCGGGATCAGCTTTGCCCGTGTCGAGCAGCGCGCAGCGCCTGGACGAGGGGATGGACAGCCTTATTGCTCCCCGGTTGACAATTTTTGTAAGCCCTAATCAATGGGGTTCGACCCTCCTCGTCTCGCGAATCTGGATCCGCACCATTCTCAAGAAGCAACTCAACGATATGAAGCCTACTGCTCGATGCTGCCCAGCTCAATGGGGTCTGTCCCATGCAATCCCGCGAATTGGGCTTTGCACCTGCTTCAAGCAGCCAACGGGACACTCGAACCAATCCCTTTTCTGCAGCATGACTCAACGGGGTCTTGCTGTCCTTGTCGCTGTTGTCGACTCCGGAACCATGATCGAGAAGCACGCTCATGGTTTCAATGCATATCGTTTGGCTCCTGTGGCGGGAGGGCATGGCTTCAATCCATATCGTTTAACCCCCTTGGAGGGAGGGGAACTTTTCGCCTTCGGCTTTTGTACCTAGAACAGCCAAAGAAAGCGGCGTGTGACCTTGGATATTTGTGTGGTTGACCTTGACGTTCGAAACCCTAAGTAAGATTTTCACAGCGTTAGGTAGTAGCCGTTGCGAGGCAACGTGGAGCGGAAGATTGCCATCGGAGTTTCTGGCAATTATGATGTCGACCCTTGGATCTGAGAGTAGGCATTCGACAACATCCATACTGGGTTCTAGGGAATCTAGGACGAAGCATTAGGGTGTTTCAGCATAATTCGGTGATCTCAGGAATCAGTAGCGAAGTCATGAAGAGATTGACTCCACAGCCAGTCTTTAGTGTGGAAAATTTGTCCGTGAGTTTTTAACGGCATTTGTCCATTGCTTGGATGGGGTAATGGTATGGTACCGGATTCACTGTGTTCAACCGGACACAACGGCGTCTCTTGGCATTCCACTTATTGATATAAATTAGTTAACTATAACTAGTTAACTAACTAGTTATCCAGTATAAGTTTATTTACATTCCTTCACATACACATCTACAGTTATCTACCTAGGAGATGAACAGAGTGAATCCTGTATATGACAGCCACGGAAAAGATTGGGTCTAACATTCCATCCAGTGGCACAACACAACACCTACGATCAGATGAAACAAGCGTGTTCTCTTAGAGGGCGATCGCGGGGACCCCGCAACACTAGTAATGCTGTCTTAGTTGCACTGGAAGCCCTCAAGTCCGCGGACAACGCCGGGTGCGGTTGTTTGTGACTCGTGCGGGTATTTGCCAAGGAACATGGTCGCTGTAGATAAGCGGGGAGAGAGAGTATGGAGGTCTCTAATCACTTTCGGTGCCGAACCCCGAGATCTCCAATCGCAGGTTATGGTGGACGCTTCAAGGGATCAGCCTCTGAGGGCAAGTATTGCAACGTTAGAAAGACCTCCCTATATCCGGTGCAACAAAAATGGAGGACTAGGAACTCATGACCCTTGTCCAGATACTCTACTCTAGAAAGCAAGACCAAATAATCATGCACGCACTTTGAAGCAAGTTCTCGTCAAGACTTTGAAACTAAATCGAGACACCAACACGATTAGCCATTTCATCCTCAGGAAAGAAGGGATATCGGTAACAAACCTGTGCTAACTTGTCCGCTTGGGCGATACCCATATTGTTCGCGATCCACGCTAGGCACCTTCGCAAGTAGTCCTTGGAACACTCGGAAACCCAAGGTACTTGAGCAGCCACGTAGAGAGGATGCATGATGAGTAATCCTCCAAGTGTCCTTCCCGGTTCCGTAACATCGATCTCTGCGCTATCAATAAAGGCGTACAGGTCATGCGTGAAGTGATACGGGATAGAAGCCATCATATCTTTGATGATGGAGTTGGCTTCGTGCATAGTGGCCACAACTGCGCTCGTGTCTGGGATCTCGTCTGACAGCTTCGCAATCAAGGTGATTAGCAAAAGCTGCGCCGTACGCGCCGCATTCCAGATTCCAGCGGTGTACAAGCTCTCATAAGTATCGACCCGCCCAGGCCAGCGGCCGATCGCGACCTTCAGGTCCTCTGGGCCATCGAAATTTGCCACGGCTATTGGTCTCGATTCAGGGGCTTGGGAATCTTGCCAGCTTGTGAAGAGCGCTTGAAGGGCTAGACAATCAGACATGAGGATCCGAAAGTCTTCTCGTCGTTGTAACATATTGTATCTTGTCCATAGCATGCTGAGATGGAGTATCAAATCGTCCAATGTCATGGGCAGGTGGTGCGATCTCGGCATGCAAAATAGAGGTTCGGCCTGCTAGTTTTGAGTCAGCAACGTCCGGGTGTGAGACTTTCGCGATAATTCGAGAAGAATTTTGCTTTTCTGCTTACCCTACCAGGTTCCTTATGAACGCTGCGACGTGGAGTCGATGCGCATAGTTGCCCAGATAAGAGACTTAAAGGTGATAAACCAACCCCCAATAAGGCCCCAAGCCCCCTTGCGTGTGCAATTTCGTCGCTGGTTGTTGAGGATTGAGGCCTCGCCATCTATGGTCACTGTTCAGTGCTGCCTCACAACTGGAATTTGAAACATATTTACCCCATATATGCCCAGGACTTGTGTAATCAACCTCAACTCCGATTTGTTCCTGTGGTTTGGGTGTACGATAGCTCTGGCCAAAGTCCCAACGACCTCGCAATAGACGGTCTCAGCCTCTTGTACGAGGTGTGGTCTATGGAGTGATTGGCCATGGGTCATCCAGGACACAGCTTGACAGGCCCTACTCAACATGGACTCAAGGCCAGATTTGTTGACGTGGCTCTCCACGGTCGAAAGGAACCCGCGAGATCTCCCCGTGTCAGAGGGAAGAACACAAAAGTCGTAGAAAAAGGATCTCACGCCGTAGTCGAGGTGGTCTGGATGTGACAGCTCCGTCGTGGCAGTGGTCACGTCAGCTATCATTGCATTGGTGCCTGGGATGAGACTTCGTTTTGGCAAGGTACATCTTCGCGCTCGTGATCGAAAGGGCGGCGAAGTAGCCTTTCGGGTGTTGACTTTACGAAAGACCCAAGGCTGATTGTCCTCGTAGCCGATACATGTGCGATTTGATTTGATGCACCTCAAACATGACTGGCGTTCAAGTATGGTCAGTATTCTTTAGTGCACGCATAGCATGAAGGGCCTGCTTGCGAGATTGACGGGCTCCGGCATGGAGTTTCAACAAGTAGATACGTACAGGTCGGGTCTGGTCGCACTAAGACTCAGCAAGCATGTCAATAATATGCTCGCGCTTCCTTTTGGAAGTCCATTACGGAGACTTGGACCAACAATGAACACTGACGTTTTTTCGACGCTTCTTACAGGTGGCGCAGGCTCGGGAAGGGCCATGGTAGACCATGGTGCCGGTCTTCCGGGCGCTCAAGGTAAGCAAGCTGGACTTTGTTGTATGTGAATAGCCGAGTATCGATCTCTTGCTACGCGGGTCGGGAGTCTAGTCCAGCGAGGATCTGTAGCTTCGAATTGACGGATGCGATGAGGGTGATGGGATGAGGCCGATCGGTTGGTCCTTGTCCGAGAATAAATATCCATGTCATGAGAGTTCCCCATTTGGTTAGTCTTGCGCGGTCATCCATCGTCTCGGCCTTCGGCTTTTGGCTTAGGAGCGAAGCAAGGACCGAGGAGAGAAAGTTACTTCGTACCTGTTCTATTCTCTATAGTTGACCTCTGACATTTAAGATCCGTATTGATATATAACTTGCCAACATGGTCACTGTCATTGCTGCAAGTTTGCACTCTTCAGGATCTATCGGGCCCTTCCTTCATAAGTTCATGTTCTGAATTCCAAGTGTCGAGCTTCATCATGTCTGCCATAAAGAACGTTCTCATTACAGGTAGGCAACGCACTTGGCTCCTCCTTCACAGAATGCATCCATCATTCATCACGGTTTCATGTCTGACTAACTTGATAGGCGCAAACTCGGGAATTGGCTTCGCCGTAGCAAAAGAGCTAGCAGCTGCCGCTGATAGATTTCATGTCATTCTCGCTGGTCGAGCTCCCGAAAAAATCAGCGCTGCCATTGCTGAGATCAAGGCGGCCGGTCACGGCAAGAATGGGTTGACACCTTTGCACCTCGACGTTACGGACCGGTCCACCATCCAAGCAGCGGCATCTACCGTTAAGGACAAATTCGGACGTCTTGACGTCCTCGTCAACAATGCTGGCATTGCGCCGAATGGTCCTGATCTCGAGACCATGTTCTCTTCGACATTCAGGACCAACGTCTTCGGCCCGGCCTTGGTCTCCGATGCCTTTCGCTCCTTGCTCTTGGCGTCTCCGTCATCCTATTCCATCTACATTGGGAGCGTGACAAGCTCGCTCACCAAGATTACCGATCCTAGCTCTCCACTACACGTAACCACGGCTGGCTCCAACGCGTACCGAGCGAGCAAGGCAGCGCTCAACATGATTGCGATGCACGAGCAGCTCGAAGTTGCCGGGACGCCCCTCAAGGTTCGAATCATGTGTCCGGGTTTTGTCGTGTCCAACTTGCGTGGCACCAGCGAGGAGGCTCGCACGGCTGGGGGATATGCTGGCGACCCGGTCCATTCGGCGCGGCTGTTGCTGAGCATCGTGCGCGGGGAACGCGACGACGATGCACTTGGACTCATAAATGCTGATGGTGTTTTGCCATGGTAATAGAGTTGCTATGTGTTGCAAGAAGTAGGGTCTATTAGACGGCCGAATGCTTCGGTTCGTAGTTGACTTCATCGCTAGAGGGTGTTTCTTTGGGACCGGGTCAGCTCGGAAATGGTATTCACAAGACTGGGCAGGCCTGCCTACCAGTTGGTTTTGAACTTCATGGAGCTGTAAGATGGCCCTGGAGAGGGGGATGAGCTATAGAGGGAGAACAGGAAGGCAGGACAGGAAGGCAGAACAGGAAGCAGTGAGGCCCAGGGGGTGTATTACCCCGCTTGCGAGGCAAAGTCAGCCTGGAAGAAAACCACTGCCAGTCTCTCCTGCATGGAAACAGGGCCATACTAGTTGCCTTGTCAGTTGCCTTACGTGATGACTGACGATGTTGTCAATAAATGTCACAAGGCTTTCAACACCCGATGTTGGTCAAACTTCAATGGGACTGAGGGGTAAATATCATTCATTACCAATTAAGTGTGAGCCAATACGACAATTTTTTCATGAACGCCCATTCTATGAACTATCAGCAGCATAAGGTGATTCGATGGCAAGTTCACGTCATTACCAGACCCCAAGCCCTACAGACTGCGGCCCTTGATGAACCGCCACAGAACTCAGGTCATGCGAGTATTTTACTGGAAGGCAGTGGCAAATATTTCACTGAAATGCAGTGTAAATGTCCGATATCTCATCACGCTACACACGTACTGCGCTCCCAGCTCCAGTGGGGGATTCTCCAATGTTCCAGCTTTCCGATGGTGCCCCGACATGTTGGCAAGCTGCGCATCCGGATAAGCCGCATAAGCCGGTTTTCATGTTGGTTTGTGAGGCTATGCTGGAGCCTGGGTCAGATGGCGGTGCTTTCTTCTTGTCTACAGAAGGTAGGTAGGTCTTTGAGGCATGTTTAATCTACGATTAAGTCGCGGCGGATCAACCAGGCACATCTCATCTTTGAACGCCTTCCTCAACCAGAAAAATCTGCATTTTATGCTATTTGAAGCGCAAATCCGCTTCCGAAGCGCCCAACATTCACTACTTATCACAGCCATGTTGACATACGAGCCCATCTGGGCGTCCTCCCACCTACGGCTCCTGCGACTCATCGAAAATCCAAATGGGACGACAGAGTGGGAGCTCAGCAATGGCATCCTCTTGGCCGAGACTGAACCCTTCATCGCGGTATCCTGGCGCTGGGGTGATGACCGTTCGAACGAGTACGTCCTGATCAATGGCGAATACCATTTGGTCCAGTCTAACCTTGCGCCCTTGCTGAAGGTGCTTCCGTCTCACGTGTTGGGACAAGACAGACTGCCACGTTCATTCTGGATCGACATGATCTGCATTAACCAGAGCGACGAGGCCGAAAAAGCAATGCAACTAGCCCTCGGCCCGGCCATCTACTCGCGAGCCGCATGCGACTTCCTCTGGGTCGGAGAATCAACGCTCGAGACCGACGCAGTGGTGCGCTTCCTCTCCGCCTACACCCCCTTCCAGCACATGTCCAACCCGCGCATCAACACTCGGTACCACATCCACGCGCTGAGCAACTTCTTTAACGCGGACCCTTGGCATCGCGGCTGAATCATCTCGGAGCTCTTCTACGCCAACGACATACGCGTGCTCTGCGGCCATTGTGCATGCCGTGCGAGCGGCTATACGGCTATTTGATGTCAGACTTGTCGGGCCGAGGATGCTCACCTGTGTATCCGGCGTGCGTGCTAAGATGATCCAAGGCGTATGCGAATCTTGATGCGAGGAGAATTTTTCGGGAACCACCTGCTTCGGTGTCCCCAAGAAGAGCAAACGAATATGCCAGTCAGTGGATGGTCGTGTCCAGGTTCAGCCAACCGAAGGAAGGCGACAAGTACAACCAGTCAAGGGACATGATGAGGCAAGGGATACGCGATACCATTGCCGCCTCCATGGTAAATGGTCCCCCGTGCTCGCAGCCAGTCAGTTGGGACAGGTTCGGGTCGCAACCAACTGCCCCACCATCTCAGGTGCCCGCCGTTTCTACCATCAAGTCTAAATTGGGTTTTGACGAAGATCAAGCTGTCCCTGGTATGCCTCGAGATAGTCCTCGTGTCAAATCAGCCAAGTCGTTGGCCCGCCCATCGATGTTTGACAGCAATCTCGCCAAGGCAGTTTTGACTTGGTCCAAGTCCGCTGGACCTCGGGATGCTGACCAGGGCTCGAACAGGGGGACAAGTGCGGTGATGCATTATGATATGGGGCAAATGTGTTCTGTAATCGTTATGGGATCAGATCCAATTGTGGTACCGAAGGCTTAGGGTCTCAGCACTGTGACTGGTCCATTCGGTGGCATCGTGTGGGAAGGAAATGGGTTGCTTGCACTTCGAAGGCTTTAAGGGAAGCCCAACGAGGGTATTTCAGTGCATGCGCACGCAAAAAGCCCGGCATTCTCTCCGGCGGCAGGAACTATATACCAAGAATACGAGACGACCCTCAAGAAGTGCTGAACATTTCAGTTCCCCTCCTAGCTTAGCCATCTTTAGGATATCCATAGAAATCGATTAGAAGAGTGGTATGGCTCCGTATACTTCCCTCAGCTGTTCCCAGGTAACACTGTCCCCATAGACAAGCCGTGCCACCCTTCTATCGGCCCAGAGGCTTCCCCTTGGTGAAGCCATGTACTGGCGACGCGTAATCTCAACACTAGTCGAAGTCATGTAGGTGGAAAGAGTCGTAGGATCCGGCTCCGACACCACGGCTTTATCTGGCTTATCCAAGGGGGGGCTGTGTTCTTGATCTCTCTCCATTTCCCTGAGAGCCTCTACGACGAGCCTGAGATAAAGAGGTCGTCGTCAGACATGATGATGATGATGATAGGAGAAAGTGGTGATAATCGCGTTATTGCGCGGAACGCGCGTCCTAGTCAAAGTGGGCTATGAATGGCTAGAATCTCTATATAAGTGGGTCACCTTCCCTATACCTGCTGACTAATCAGGAATTCTAAGACTTGAATAGATTTGCAAGTCTGAAACCTTTTGGCTTGATTTGCCTTATTTAAGGATTTTGATATTTGATTTGATTTGATTTGCTTTGATTTGAGTGGACTTGACTTATTGCCAGCCCTGTTGCTTGGTCTCTCCATGTTCCCAGACAAATTGAAGGCTCGGCTGGAGGAGGCGGATTGGAAAGAGTTCGTTGAGTTAAAGGACAGAAGGAACCTATAGAGATTGAAAAAATGACAGCAAAGGCTTGATCAGATGGTACGGCTTATCTACTGCTTTCAAGGTCGTGCTGGCACAGTTAGTTCCATACGCAAGAAGATTTCTACCTCAATGTCCATTTCGGTCAGGGTATCCTCTATCACGTGATTTTTTCGTTATTCTGCCGGTCCTGACCACCTTGCCTTTATTCAGTCGCGATGAGAGAGCAATGCCAGTTTCTAAACCACTAGGTGTAGTACTGCTCGCGTCACCCAGTTCTCGCCATGTCACTTTTACGATTGCCTCTCGAGATTCTGAAACAAATATTTGATTATATCGGCCCGTCTTTTTTCCATGAAGATCTCGGTCGCCTTACGGTCAGTCAGCAGTGGTTCGATGTCGCCCACCCTGTATGTTTCCAATGCGTAACTGTCGCAGAATAGCACAGTTACGATAGGAGTGAAATGCCTAAACAGTCACAATCGAGCAGCCGATCTAGGGGTCGAGAGATTGAAAGAAAGTTGCCTTAATCCCTCCGGACATACTGTCGCGAGAGGGGGTTTTTGTCCCCAGCCTAACCGAGGTTTAGCCGGGGTGTCGGTTAGGGTGCATCACAAAGAGCTTCCTCTTTGTGCAACAGTAACGCTTTCTTACGAAGACTTGCGAATTTTGACCTCCTCTCTGGTCCCGAAAAATTTACCTCTGCTCACAGACAACTTGGAAAATCTTGGCCTTGAATTAAGGGGATATCAGGCCTCGATTCTCACATTTCATCCAGAATCTCCCCGAAAGTCGACTAGCTTCTCGGGCTGGGTGAAACAACTAGACGAGGAGCTCGCCCAGCTTGCCATGATTGCCCAACAGTCCCGCAGGTTGCACACGCTACGAATACAGGCTTGGGGCTCTCCCGATCATAATTCTCCTGGAAGCCCCGAGGATTACCTCCTCCTACCTACAGTGCAAGCCTTGCTCTCGGTAGAGAATCTATGTGTTCTGGTTCTAGATCTATCTACCGGGTTCATGAGCACAAACGAACAACGAGAGGACGACGTTCATATTTGCCCGGTAATAGGTGCCCAACTCCAGACTCTCCAAGTCCTGCACCTACGCATGCGCAGCATCTGTCCCGATGTACTGAAGCCTCGGGATTCTCGCGGCAGCCTGCGCCTCAGCGAGGTAATCACCAACCTGAGTCTGAAGACCGACTTGCCGGGGATAACGTCGGCATTTCACTCCAAAACATGCGGTTCTGCGGGCGGAGGATTAGCACAACTGAAAGCGGACATGCGGGAACAGGCTGAAGCTCTCGCGACCCGGATGGAGTCCCCCAAGATTATAAGGATCCTCACCCATTCGCTTCCAAATTTCGAAACTCAATCGTTGGATGTTTTAACTGGCAATACCATGACACTGGATGACGATATGGCGTGGGACGAAGACGGCAAGATTGTTGAGGAGTCGGAGCCAGAATCTGAGTTACTGGATGATAATTTTAATGGGTTCTTGGATGATGATTTGGCGTCTAATTGATGTGGTTCCGATGGAACCTTGGGTCGTGTATAAATGAATAAAACAACACTCTCGCGGCTTTCCTTTGACACAGATCAACACTTTTTCAATTAATTCAATTAATCTCTTAATACCTATTTCCTCTTTTGATTGTGACTGAAGCTTCCCGCTCCTCTTGTAGCTACGCCCTTAGTGGCAACTTTACAGATAAACGTGAGTGTCCAGCCACCACTTAACATCTTGTTGCCTTTCGTCACTAACCAACCCAGTCTTAAAGTCAAGCAGACTTATATTGAGCCGCTCGGAAAGAAAACTCTACAAAGGCCAATCGTTTTTAGAAAACGGAACCAATGCTACCCAAGCCAATATTAGCATAGGGCTTCTATCTGGGTGCCAAACTCTGATGTGAGATGACTAGATGAGGGCATGAGTTTTTAATGGACATAGTAGCATTGATCCTACGTCAGCGGAGGATGGTAGGCTTTAATACCAGTTATCGAACAGGTACATATGAAATCGGGTCTCTGGATTGATGAACGCGAGACTTCTTATGACAATAAGGGGCCGGTAGGGAGAAGGCTTCGCATCATGATGCATTATGAGATGATCTGGGGCAGTTTGGATCCTTACCTTAGCAGTCTAATTCAACCTCGTCTTTAGTCTAGTGAATCTCGCCGTCTGATAGGAAGCCAAGCTGCTCGACCAGCTGCCTCTGGTCTATTAGCACTTATCTACTAGGTTTCTCTTCTTTTGTACACTGAGTTAGCACATCTAGCGTAATCGCACTTCAACCTCCTCCTGCTGTACAAGCCACTCCTCCGATTCCGGGAGTAACCACCCAAGACGACTAAACGAGCCGTCGGCATTCTTCTTTAATACCAACCCCTTATCGCACACAATCAATAGGCACTAGACGTGTTAGAACCCCTCCCGCTCTGTCATAACATCAAAAAACCTAACACCCACAACATAACGAAACGCCCCATCGTCCACGCTACTTCGATGCTGCTTCTCCGGTTCTCCCAGCAGCAGGCCCAGATTTTAGCGAGTACAGAGACCCGGCCTAGTTTCGGCTTGAGAGCCATGTAGTCGGATAGCAACTCCTTGAGAATGTCGACTTTGGCGGGCCGTCCCATGAACTGCAACTCGCACGCGGGCATATGCAGCGTCCGCACGCCACAATGGTCATCCAGAGTCCACCGTTCTGGCCCAGTGTGCTTCAGCCGGATCATGCGGTAGTTTGGATCCTTGTGCTTCTTGATTAGCGCAGGACTAAAGTATTCCTGCGTCACGGGCCCCTGAACCGCCGCCCAGGACCACGATGGAGCCCGCACCACGTCTCCCGTCTCCCGTTTCCCTCATCAGCCTCATCGGCTGCGGCCTCATCGCGGGGTACTTCATGTACGGCGGCTGGAGCGGGTACAGAGTCCTCCAGAGCAAGCCCCTAGGCATGTCGTCCTCCCACAGACCGGCCAGGTACCGACACTCGAGCAGCGCCGAAGCCCAGCAAGGACGGGAACGGCTTAGCCTATTCACGCCACTGGCATAGCTATTTACATAGTATGATTGGCTTGCTGCCTGAAGCGGTGTATTGCGGCAGAATCGATGATGCTCGGGGTCTAGTCGGCCTTCTTTTCCAATGATAATCTGCCGTCCCAAACAATTCCTGCTTCCTTTCAACGAGTGCTATAATACATCCAACTCTATTTCATGAGAGAGTCTTGGTAGGCGTCATAGTTTGCGATTCCCTGATATTCATTTAACCCGGTATAAGAAACATAATGGAGATTTGCCAGAGAAGCCAGGGCTTCGTCGAGAAAGACGGCGATCTTGTATTTGCATTCACGAAACTCATCCTTCGAGGACCGAATGACGAACTTTTCTATACTACAACCAAAGATCGTATTGGCGCGTCATCTCCGGTCGATATAAGCCAACTTCAGATAATCCCAATTCCATCTGACAGCATTTGGCCGCACTACTCTTCGGAATTTTCTCGGGCACCTAACCCTTTGCCCCCGAACTCCTGCGTCAAAGAACCGAGCCTCATTGACTATGACGATACAGCGGCATCTCTACAACTGAGCAGCCAATTCTACACGAGGCGAAGGTATGCGAGCTTCTGAGAGAGCATGCACATCCCAGTATTGCAACATACATTGGCTGTATTGTGCAGGATGATAGGATAAGGGGTCTCTGCTTCGCTCGATACGCCTTGACTCTTGCTCAGAGGTTGAGAATGGCAACTCCCTTCGATAAAGATCTTTGTCTCCAAGGTATCGAAAGCGGAATTCGGCACATGCATTCTCTAGGTCTTGTCCATAACGACATCAACCCATCGAATATCATGATTGATAGTGCAGACCGCCCAGTCATCATTGACTTTGACTCTTGTAAGCAAGAAGGAGAAAAGCTTGGTGTTAAAAGCAGGCACATGGGGTTGGTCAATTGAAGGGCCGGAGTATGCTCTACGCGAGAATGATTTCTTCGGTCTCTCAAGGCTAAAAGCCTATTTACACTCATATTAAACCAGGATAATCAAGTACAGTTAAAAGTCGAGAATATCCCCCTTCATGACGAACGCGATATGCTGCATCTCATGATATATGAGTTGTTGGCAACGCTGCTACCTCACCACAACAAATATTTACAACGGTATTTAGGGACAGAGAGCGCACTGTGGGATACTATGGTTATTCCACAATCTTTTATTCACTAGAGCTTTCTTCAGTCAGAAGCAAAGATATCCAAAACCTGGCCACTCGAATTCGGTTGGAGCGACCTCACCATATTGTGCATGTTGCCTATAGTCCCCCGGCGTTGCCGCTGTAATATGAGCGTGAAGCCACCGCATCTGAAATGAGTATCAGAGCCCGATTCAATTATCGTAAAAGAAGGGGAGAAGAAGGAGGGTTTGAATCTCTCAACCCAATGTCCAAATCAATGTAGTCCAAAACATTATCATCTCGTAATTAACCTTCTTCAATGGCAGTCTTCCATGTCTAAAATACTTGCCTCTCCTTCGCCCTCAATTCAATTCCGGCCTCCAAAGCCATCCATGTCCAAAACAAGGTGTTCAAGCGCCCCATACGATCAGCTCCGAACCCAATTACTATTTTCCCTACCGCATTGCATGCATTGCTGATGGCGATGAAATTAGATCCTGCTGAAGTACTGTAACCTAGCGTGATGGCGTAGGAAGCCAAGAAACTGCTCCAAGAATCTGGGCTGCGAACTGCGTGTCCGCGGGACTCGCCAGTCAACAAGTGGCACACGAAAGAACGCCGCTAAAGCTAGTAGCACGTGCAGCATTTTCCATGTCTATCCGGGCTTTGGACTCTCCCAGGACATGGTAGCACTGGACTACTTTCTGACCTTTTTCCTCACACGCTCTCGTCCTCTTCGCTCCTCTCCATCCTCATAAACGTCTCTTTGGCGGCGACGCTCCTTCTCATACCAGGTACTCAGTGCCTTGCCATCGAAAACTAGGTCGTCGTCTTCGATGATAATGGGCTTAACCCAGATGAGTTCTGTGGACGGGGCCATGGTAAAATTGGATGTGTGACGACTTAATCCGATTTGTAAAGAGGTAGGTATATTTAGAGAGATGATAACCCGTTTATGTTGGTATAGACACGAGCAAACAAAGGAAGTGGTCTCCGTTTTATAAATAGTTAATTAGTTAGTTAGTTAGTGGATTTTTGCTTTAATTTTATGTCTTTTCGCGCCCGCGTTTTGGATTTTACCAACACTCGACCTAACACCACTCCAACCCTGACCCTATCACTACTACTGATAACCGCCAAGAGCCAGAGTCTGGTTTGGCCTTCCACTAAGATGGAAAACAAAGTGAATGGTGTCAGAGGCAAAGGACACGGTTTGGCGCGGCTTAAGGACAACATATCTCCATCTACAGCAGGTAAAATAATGCGGATTAGCCATCCAGTTACTTCATTCTTCTTGAGTTAGACGTAATATCCAGCCAAAACCAATGTAGCCTTCTTGGGCGGTAATCCAGGTTGACTTCCCATCCACATGTGGCGGGATATTGTGGCCTCCTTCCGACAGGAAGGCCCAGTCCAGGACACCCCTCTACTCGTTCCATTCTTCCCGTATACCAACGGGTTCTTTAGCACCCTCTCTCATTAAGATAGTGTCTCGGATGCAATGGAGCAATTGGCAATTTTCTCTGGTCAGGAAACTCGGCAAGGTAGAGGGAGGTAGGGGATTTCGCAGGTCCAGAAGATTCCTGGGATCGTAGGGATCGTCGGGATCGTCGATATGTTTGTTATCAAGAAAGCGCTTTCGGACTTGATCAAGTTTCCGCTTTTCGAATTTCCTGAGGGTTTCCTCCCAGCGCTGCCGAGTTTCATCAGGCGCCGCTCGCACCCAAAGTTGAAGATGTTCCATTACCGCCGTATATCCCACGTCTTGCCTCGACGCGTAATTAACCATATTGCAATGGTCCGCAGGGGTGGCAAACTGCTCGGCATCCGCTTGACCCGGCACTACGGCCAAAGCTCGGGGTACTACCTACTCTATGTAAGCGGTAGCTATATTGAGAATCTCGAGAACATACCATATGTAGGGCATGGATGATACCTAATGATACCTCCATGACGCACTCCGTTCCCTGCCCTCCAACCTCCACCCCTCACTTCAAGGCATCTCAGCCGCAGACTCTTTTTTAGAATTCAGGAAACCCTCGAAGGGCGAAGGGTGCCCAATCGCTCGAGTTCTCGCCATACTTCTCAAGCACGTCCAACGTCGCTCGCTGGACTGCTCGCGCGAGATTCACCCTTCCTCTGCTGCGCAGTCGTGCCTCCTTTCCAAGTCCATATCGATAGAAAGACTCCGAGAATGCTTGACCTACAGGACTGGGAATCGGCCAAAGCGTTGCGAGCACGGAACAGGCTCCAGCAACCAAAAGCGCCGGGACCATACCTAGAGGTTCATTGCCGAACGAAACGTCCTGCTTACCTGACTCGCAGGCTATGAGCGTGACGTGAGCACCTTCTTGCAACTGC
Source organism: Thelonectria discophora (assembly GCA_911649645.1). Taxonomy (NCBI): domain Eukaryota; kingdom Fungi; phylum Ascomycota; class Sordariomycetes; order Hypocreales; family Nectriaceae; genus Thelonectria; species Thelonectria discophora. The sequence goes on from CAJVRK010000012.1 coordinate 5,601,866, forward strand.
AAATTGGCCATATCTTCGGGTCGTAGGATCTCGCCTCCTGCCAGCATCAGGCCCGTTTCCGTGGCGAAACGAGAATGATACTTGGCATGCCCGTGGTAATGCAGGATTGCAGCTCCACTTGCCGCTTGGTTGAACTCATCGTTTCTTATCCCGTACCTTCGGCTTATAAAATCAGTTCCTGTCCGGAGCTGCATCGCTACAGCCCTGCTTGATTCATCCATGCTTGCCGCGACCCTCGTCTCCGTGCTGTCGTTCCTCGGGTTCCCAACCACAACGGCCTTGCTATCTCGATAAGCAGTCGAGGCTCTCCGTCGCACAGCGCAGATGGCCATCAAGGAAGCGCCGTAGCTGTACACGACTGGGTTGCGCTTGATGAGCGGTTCGCCGTTGAGCATGAGAGCATGGAGGGGTAAGCGGTGCATGTTTTCGGTCGGACTCAAGACCAACACTTCTCCCCGTCTTGTATAGCACTGAAGCGGCTTGATGACGTCCTCAAACTGCCCGAAGATTCTTTCCGGCGACTTCGTCTTCAGATCAGCCTCATCGAAGCACTCGTTCAGGTCCCGCATGAGCTCGTCGAAATCGCCTACATCCTCGTAGTCGATGCGCCCCCGAGGTCTGCTGATGACGATCAAGAGATTGTTTCCCAGATGAACCCAGTCCACGTTCACCATGTCTCCCGCAGAGCCAGCTACCGAGTTGTCGAACTCAAGTTTGGATATAGGGAGCTGGCCCCGCAGCGACAAAATCGTTCTCATGCTGCTGCGTTGTCTCAACTGCGCCAGGAGCCGATTGTATTCCGTTTGCGCTTCGGCCAAAGGCGCATACCCATCACAGCGGCCTTTTACCAGATCCTCCCCAAGCCTATCCTCCCTCTCGAGCATCCTGAAGCCTTCCGGGTCTTGCATCCTCGCCACACAAGACGCCTTGGTCATCGATACCTTGCGTGCTTGCAGTCCGACCGTTTCCGCCAGAGATGCTGCCTTCCACCGCTGTATCCACTGCCAGGCTTCCACTAGCTTGTCTGCTAGGATAAGACAAGTCACGGCATTGTTTGGCGTGGACTCTTTATCCTCGTCGTCCCGAACTCGTCGCTTGGCCGTCCAGTCGCCGAATCTCCTTGGGCTCTCACCTATCCCCTGTCGGATCAGATCGAGGAGGTCGTGAGCTATTGTGTACTGCTCGACGGCTTTGGGGACGAGACGCTTAAAGTGACCGGGACTCGTGGCTTGGTCGAGAATAAGCTCCGCCCAGTAGTACCGACAGTCGGCTTCCATTTCCAAATGACCTTGAAATGCTTGACATGCTTCTTGGATGTGGCCGAGACCCTTGAGCGCGATTTCGCGTCCTTTAGGGTCGGGTTGGCATCTGGTCTTGACGGCGAAGTTGTGTTCAATCCGCGCTATGGAATAGATCATCATGGGCGTCGTGACGAGATTGTTTCCTGCTTCCCAGAGTTGGTCCATCATTTTGCTTTGGGGTGGTTGGGATATCGCCTATGTGCGAGTAGTGACACAATACAATACAATACAATCCGCCAAAGGCCTGGATCTCCGCCAAGCGGCTACCGAGTATTTCAAGTGATAAAGAAGATAAATAATGAGTTATAAAGAAGATAAACCGCGTTTTCACGTCAAAAATCGATTTCTTCAATGCGGATCGCTGGAACGATCAAACGTGCGCTTTGGTGGATTAAAGACTTCGAGTAGTGACATAATGTGCATGAAATGGGGTGATGCGGCATGTTCAACCACGTTGAAAATGCTCCGTGAGTTTCCCTGTGTTGTGTTTGTGGCCCGCAACAATAAAGAATGTTTGTCTCGCATTTTCAACGTGGTTGAACATGCCACATCACCCCATTATCACAAGTGGTACCACTACTCATGTACCTCAGTTTTGTCTCTGCCGAATGGCAGACTGTGGGCTAGCTGGCGCCAGTCCTTGATGCGATGCGTCTTAGCGCCCACACTGTAGCGCCATTTGGTTTGGAGTGGCAACACATCAGGTGCTGCCAGCCTCACTTTGACTCGGTGAACTCATTCTTTTGACATTACAGTGTTCCCGTTGATGCAGGTTAACGTGCAAAACTCACTTCGGCCAGCCTCCCACGTCGCCTTAAAGCACTAGCAGGTCGGGGAAGATCTCGTGCATTTCTGTTCGGAGAGATATGTTTGTATTCACTTCTCACACTTGAAAGATGATTCAGAGTCATGTATAAAATCGATGTTATTTTCATCATCGCCGACATAAGCTCTTAATAACAGGACATTCTGGTTAGGTGAAATTGTAGCACATGTTCAAGCCGGAATCAACCCCCTCCCATTCTTTTCGAAGACCATAACCACATCCTCCCCCTTGAAATCTCGGTTGATGCCATTCGGCGGCGCCTCGTGTCGGCCGTCATCGGGGTCCAATACAAACTCCCGAGCGTACGACGTGACCGGCCAGTACTTGCTTGACATGTACCTCTCCTTGTCGAAAATGCCCCAGCCAACCTTGACGTCTCTTACGTGCACAGACATCACGGTCGCTTTCTCGCAGATGACCAGGAATGCCACTTCGAAGCCGCCCGGAAGACCCCGGAGCCCGAAACCTGCCGTGGGGTTCTCTGTGAGTGTCCAGACCAGGCGGGTGCCCCGGCTGCGGCAGGTTCCTTCTATTCGCATGCAGTTAGTGGCGCTGTTTTCCCAGGACCATGAATTATGGGTGTCGACAACTGCGAAGGGTTCTGGAGTCTTGAGAGTGAATCCAAAGAACCGCGAAGTTGTCGAAGCACTTGCAATGCCGGTGGCAAACTTGGGTCCAAAGCTGACGATCTGGGGTCGTTGACCGTTTCCAGCATCGGCGGACGTGTAGCTGGAGAAGTCAATCTCGACCTGTGCGGACTTAAACCGACGTTTATGGCTAGGATGAAACTCGAACCCGACGCCCACGAGAAGGGCAGGTTTGCGTTCGTGAGATCCCGAACGTCGGTCTATACAAGTTCCTCGGTAGATGCCCCTTAATCTGGCATCCCAGCTGGGTGAGAGTATAGTCAGTCGTGGGCTCGTGGTGAATGTCGAACAGGACCAAAGCACGTACTACATCTTGTCTCCGATTGTGTTCTCGAGGAGAAGTTCATGGTCGACCTCGTCGTAGTCGGAGCTGAGCTTCTCAAACTGTGCTTCGTCCGTATCCAACTCGACTTGAACTCCGTGTTGGAGATTATAGATGTCCATCCCGACTGCGAACTCGAGTTGTGGTCCAAAGAGCTGAAGTAACTGCCACTGCAATTAACGTTTGAATAGGGCGTTGGAGCCTAGAAAGGGAGTCGAATTGACATGATGTCCGTGTTAGTTGTGGTTTATGTTCATTAAGCACCAGAAGATCGGGGGCCGTGCCTACATGTTCCGACGTGGGCTGATAGCTGCACGTGGCGCTTGGTTGGGGTTGTCGGTCAGTTCCGAGACACAGCTAATTCTTTTTGGGTGGTTGAAATCGGGTGAAAATCATGTTGGGGTCATGAGATGGACATTGCGAATTGGTAACCAAATCTGAACAGCCGTTATGCGCTGACGAGAACTACCTAAGTGCAGCACGTATTATTTGATGTCTGCTCCGGGTGGGTGGTTTCTTTTTTTTGCTGATTACTGTGTAACCCTGGAATGTTTTATCTGCCCAATATCAACCGAAAATACCATTCAATCAAGGACAACCCGTCCCAGCACAACAGTAAATGTTGCCCATCCGCCGTGCTTACCTTAGCACCTCGAACGAGGTCTCCTACATCTCAACCCGATACCAGCTTCAGTTCCAATCCGATCGGTTCAACAAGGCTTTTCGGAGCATCTGTTCGCTCCAAGACCGTGGTCACTACAATCAGGCCACCACCGAAGCCCGTCAACTGAGCGGCAGTAATGAACAGCAAAGACGCCTTGCGCAACTACTGCTCTCCTCACTCCAATTATTCTCAGAAGGCAGCGTCAAGAAGGCAGTCTCGACATGTGCTGCTGTCGAACCTGTCGTCTCTCGGCTCCTGAGACATGACTGCGCGAACATTGCTCCAATCGATGTAAGTGGTCAGGCCACTGATTTGCATTGATGCGCCTCCTAAACATCCTGCAGTTTCAGCTCATCTTTGTCTGGTTCCAGACACTGGTTGATATTCACCTGCGCCGTTCTTCATTTTCAGACCTCCCCAACGTTCGGCAATTTGTCGTCATGGCATTTGGATTGCCGCCCATGTTCGAGAATGAAGGCAACCTATCGACAGCCAACACAGCGGAAGGAAAAGCCAGCGATATACTGGCGCGCAACTGGCGAGAGCTTCGAGTACTTCGCGGAGGATATGTCAGCCGGGCCCGTTACGCTGAGGCCTTTGACCTATTCTCGGTCGCCTGGATGCTGTACGAAATGTTTGACAGCGAGTGCAAACAGCTCTCCGCTCTCGAGGACGACTATCAAGAGCTAAAGAGATTCGCCAGCTCACTCAACCTCGCATCTCCGAACAATGCCATTGCTCATTGCTGGTGCGCCGAGGTCGCCTGCGGTGCCGACCTGCCAGCACGGGAGTTAGAGTCGGAGCTAATGGCCATTGCGAGGTGCCTGCCACCAGAACCAGCCAGAGACGGATTGGAGCAGACTGTCGCCACCTTTGCATTGCTGCTGGCGAACTCGCTGGAGCAAGAGACTCCCCCGGAGTTCGTCCCTGCCGCAGCCGTGATTGAGCAACAAACCATGAACAGGGGTCAGCTATGCTCCGAGATCCAGGCTGTTGACGTCGACCGCTCAGAAATGGCGGGATTGCGCCATGAGCTCGCCGAAGCTCGCGACAATGTCAGCCGAGCGGGGCTCTGGAAACAGGTCGCGTCAATTGACAAGATGCTGGCCCTGCAAGGCATAATGCTTTGGAATGGGGCAGCAGAGAGGCAGAGATACCTTGCCCTTGCTCGTACGGCGGAGGCGCAAGGTATGGGCCCGGTGTACATCTTTGATGCTCAAAGGCGTGCATACACGGTTATCCAAGCTCTGAAGATCGTCAGGTTTGGAGCAGGTCCCCCTCTAGGCGGCACGCCAGAGGCTGTGGAGCGGCCAGAAATAACGTGGTACGAGGGCTTTCTGCGGAGATTCCCCGAGTACGATTGGGAGGCCGATTGCTTCTCGGCGAGAATGACATTGCTAGCGCACTACGCAGTGCTCAACGACAGAGACAAGGTCAAGAGTCTCCTCTACGACATCGCAGAGATCATTCCAGGCCTTTCGGGATTCATTTCGCAGGTTGGGCGGGACAATCTCGATCCGGGCATGGAATCGTTGGTGAACATGTTCCAAGGCAGAGGCTTGGATGCTCCGAACCCTTACACGCCGGCACAGCGAGAGCAGATTATAGCGGCACAGGGGATGAGTCCACAGTTCGTTCAAGCGACACAAAACTTCCAGCCGATGGGCATTAACCAATCCCATGTGGATCGCGCCGTAGGTCAATATTTCCCCGGGACCCGAGAGCCGACTGGAATGAGGAACCCGCTTGGTGCGGTTAACGCAATGCTCGGTGCGCATGCGCATGGCTTACTTGGTGGCCCGGCCAGATCGATGAATGCGGAGCAGGTGGAAAGCCTGGAAAGAATGATTGAGGAGATGCGGAGGCGGAAAAGTTAAACTATTCTACCTACCTAAGAGGGGGAAGGGTCACTCACTCTATTGCTGTGGCGGAACATAATTGTCAGAGTATTTGCAATCATTTCGGCCGCAGTCCCATGACGGAGGAATGTTAGTGCAAGATGTTCTGAAATGCGGAAATTGAAAAGTCTTCGTCTTTGTTTATTTTTAAAAAAGCAAACAAACGAGCAAGTTATAACTATGTCTGTTTCGTGGTTCGTATCGAATGTACTCCCACTGGACAACATAGTGCTGCCTAAACTTCCGCGCTTTTGTGGCACCAATTAGGCGTCCCTTGCCTTCGGCGAACTGTTGCCGGAGAGAGTGCGACTCAGATGATGCAATCGTCTCAAGCACACCAGCTCAGGGCCAAGCCTGAGTGCGATGGACTTGGCTTGCGCAGAGTCCAGCGCAGGCGCCGTTGCATATGATGCAACTATCTCAAGAATATCAGCTCAGGGCAAGATCTGAATGTGATGGATTTCGCGTATGCAGAGTCCAGCGCGAGCGCCGTTGCACACGATGCAATCGCCTCAAGCACATCAGCTCGGGATGACATCTGAGTGTGGCGACCGCCTTGAGCGGGCAGTCGCGAAAGCAGGGTCGCACTACTTTTCTCATTCCAATCATCCTACACTGAACTCCGCATAGAAAGATTCGCTGAGGCCTTTCCCCCTTGTCTCGTGGGCATGATGAACATGGATCCGGAAACGGTCTAGCTGCTTTAACTTGAGCGTCTCTCCGTAAAACAAGAAATATTGAAATGAGGAGATTCAAATTGCTTAATTCGTCCTAAATGTGCAGTAGGGGAACCGCTGTCTATATACAGGCACGATCTCTTGTGGAATGCGCTCCACCTTCTTCCACACCTTGCCACCGACTTGGTCGCCTCTCACTTGTGATCTCCAAGAAACTCCTGCTGAAGCAGGACGTTGAAGACAGAATGGAGCCCTCCACTCGAATTTGCCTTCCTTTCCCCAGCCAACTCCCCAGCCAACACCTTCTCGGCCTGCTATATGGCTGATACCCATGAGCTAGCCACTTGTGGCGGGGAGATTATGGCAGGTTAAATGGTGCCTTAACACACCGAACGGCGAACGATAGCGTTCAATTGATCACCACTTCCCAAGTAGTGCAATACAGCGTTTTAGGGAACTCTTTGGGTCTCTATTGTATTATCCTATAATTATATCTCAGAAAGTTGCAGTTCAATACCATGAGCTCCTCCGGTCCTGTACACGCCTCCCCTGACCGGCGTGATTGCGCGCAAAGTCACAGCTTGCTAATTTCGATGTCGTATTTCCAGACTCCGTCTCAGCTTCGCCGTTGAAGACTATAACGCCCGCCCGACATAGCAGCATCGGCCGTAATATCATCCGCGATATTGATATTAATCGAATCTACAAGCGAACCGTCAATACCACTGCCATCGCAACGGCGCCAGAGCCCGAAATCACCGAGCCTATCCCACCTCCAGAAGATTCGATCGATCCTCAAACACTCCAAAAGAAACCCGAACCAGATTCCGTTGCCGAGCTCCAAGAAGACGTCCCAGCCGAACCTAGTGCCCCGTGTGATATCCTTGCAGATCTTGGCGAGGTTGATATCGAATCGTTCGAGAATCATCGTGTCGACGAAGCGAATGCGACGGTCGATATTGTTGTTAAGTGGGCGAACGGCAAGCAAACTTGGGAGCCCGAATGGAGCCTCCAGCAACAGGCGCCCATTCTTATCTACAAGTACTGGGACGGTGTCGATGGACGTGATGCTGCCACTGGTCTAGGTGTGTATCACGTCTTCCGCGTCCTCAACCGGGCTATGCCGCCCCAGGCCAAGAAGGACTCTAGGTACCAGGTTCAACGCAGGTGGTTCAGTGGCGCAGACTAGACGTGAACTTACAAGAACAATAGAGCGGAGTTTCACCCAGAGAATATCTCAACTTGAGCTTCTAGGTCAGCTCACTGTGAACATGTGAAGAGAAATGTTAAATCAATTACAAGGATACTAAGTAGACAGGTTTCACCCCAATTTCTTGCCTACATCGAGCCGTGAACAAGTACTGCCAAGCATAGGTAGGTACACATGTATGCATACGTGAATACTCGCACCTACTTAAGCGGTACCACACATGTGCCAACCAATGACCCCATGTACGCCTCTCTCACAGAATAGTCGTATTTCCATTCTTCACAGCCTGGCAGAACTGCACTGGCGTGGTGGTGACGCACATGCCTTTGCTCAACGCCGGCCTGACCCAATGGTTTTCCCACGCCCGATGGGCAGTAGCCCCCTTGATGGTCATGACAACAGTCTCGTCTCGCCGGAAGAACCGGCAACTCTGGCCCGACAGGCCGCAGGACGAGGTGCATATCTTGGCGCAGATGCTCACCGGCCCGTAACCGCAGTCAAGGTCGGTGAGTCTGCACTGTTTCTTCTTGCCGCACACCGTCTCGTTGTCGACGGCCTTAAGGTTACAGAGCTGCAAGCCCGGGTTGGCTTGGCGTAAGAGAATTTCTTCTTCCGTTTGTATGTAATCCGTGAGCGGGTCGGGCAAGTCGTCGTCTTCGCTGACGCGCTCGTTGTGCAGGTCGTCGAGGTCGAGCGTAACGGCGCGAGACTTGCTCGAGTCGGGCGGGTTGGTCGAGCTTGCCCTTTTCCACCCACCGACGCAGAGCGAGTGGTCGACAAAGGCGGCGTGGCTGACGTCGTGCCAGAGCGCACTCATGTTGTAGACGTTGTCGAGCGTATAGTAGAGGCGGCAGTCGGCCGGGAGGTACTGGAACTGCAGCGGAGTCCCGTCCGAGTCGTCGTCCTCGTCACGGATCTGGTCGCGGAGGTTGAAGGTGGCCCAGTTGGTGAAGATGGCCTGGTCGAGCGTCTCGGGGAGGGCAGCTGCAGCGTCTTCGCTCCAGTTCCGAGCCGTCTTGAAGTCGCTGGCGAGCCACGAGGCCGAGTACTGCGAGGCTCCTCGAGTGCCCGACACGGCTTGCATGGGACCGTCCTCGGGACGTCCGCCGACGACGACGCTCTTCACGCCGGCCTGGACGAGCATCTCGTTGAAGAGAGAACAGGCCGAGCTGCAGGCTCCGTCAGTCAAGATGACTATCTGGTCGGGCGTGAACGGGTTCTTCTCGTTGGTGCCGTTGGTGTACTTGGTAGGTAACCAGCCGTCAGAGTTGACAATGTCGAAGACGCGGTTGCCAAGGTCGTATTGTTCCTACTGGTGTTAGCGGCCACCAAGAGAGACTAACTAACAGCATGTCTTACCGTCAGACTAAAGTTGTCGTTGCGGAACTGCCTGGGACCGTAATACTCGGCCCACGAGGTAAAGTTCAGTCCTGTATCGGCGTTCAACCTCGCCAGCACGATCCACTCGCTCGCCAACAGCCACATCTTGTCCTCGTCATCATTCGACAGTCCCTCCCAGTGATCGTTGAACGCCTGACCGACCAGGTTGGCCCTCTCGTGGCTCCTCCGCCGACTCCCCGCAAACGTATCGTTCTCGGGGAAGAACTGGCCAAACGTGACAAAGGCCAGCTCGACCAGGCCGCCACTGTTCTGCTGCAGGTCAATGACAATCTTGTCCAGGTTGGCGGCCTGGGCCCTGTTGATGAACTCGGCCACGGCCTGGCTGAAGTTGCCTACGCCCCAGTTGACCTGATCAAACGAGGGGATGCTCAGCACGCCCGTCTTGGTGTCGTTGAGGAAGTAGCCCGTGACGAAGCCCGTCGAGAAGTCGGTGACGTTGCGCTGGACAATGTCTGGGTTGTCTGGATAGGCCTCGCTGAGGTTGTAAGGGATGAACGGGCCGGTGACCTCGACCGTGTCGTTGCTAGTGTCATCCGGTATGTAGCTGTAGTTGAAGGCTTGTGGGAGAGACACGTCGTCGTACGAGGCGGGCAGGAAGCCGAGGACGAAGTAGTTGTAAAAGTCACCCCCTGTTGTCAAGGGGCCCGTGAAGTACGGCTCGGTATAGATGGCCAAGAATCAGTTGTGAATGCCATCCCAATCTTTACTGTGAGGCTCATAAGGAAAATGTTGACGATGAATCTCTCAACGATGATATGGGGGACCATTCCGTGCTATCAAGCACGTTCGTCGGAATCGTTGTGTAGCGCGGCCAGCCGCACCGAGCATCAACGAAAGCACGATTTTCGCCTTCAGATCGTACGACCAATCTCGGGCCTTATGAGAGAACGAATAGCATATTCATACTTCAGACCGATGCGCGGAGCGAGAGTGATTCCACTTGAATTATGATGAAAGATGTCAAGGCCTATCGGGATGCAAATACGCTGACGCTGGTGGTATCCTTTTCGGCATGCTCTTTGGCTGGGACTTTGTTTTGATGGGCGGGATTCTAGCATTTCCTCAGGAGCATGCTGCTACTTGATAAGTGAGTGATATGCGCAGCCCAGTCCCTCCCTAACTGGAAAGCATGACTGAAGTGTCCACGACGCAGTATGGGCATTACAATAAGTTAATTTGTCACCATTAAGCAAGTTCGGAACCCGGAACAGGCACAGCGGGAATTGGAGGAGATACTCAAACATTTGAGGTCAAAAGAAAACACGCCATTTCCGTAATAGCTTCGCGAGATCTTCTTAAGCAAAAGCACGGCCTACTCATGAATAGCAGTCCTTCTACAACTAGTCCAACGGTGGGCGGGCGCAAATACCCTCAACTACTACGCACCACAGATTTTTCGCATTGATGGGGCTTCAGAACAACACACTGTTCACCGCTGGTGCACAGAGCATCGCCACAGCTTGCCCTAGCTGTGGAATGAGTTGGGAAAAAACTACTGCGAGTCGGCGGCGCAATCGGCCAGGCCTCCTCGATGTGCAATATTGGAATATTCAGGCCACATCTTCACCGATAAACTCACCTAGTAAAGGCGACGAGAGTTCTATGTTTTCCCTCGCCTACACCTACCTCCTTCTGGCCTTGGATTCCTTTAAATGGGGTCCCATTCCTGTCATGGGATCTGCAGAGTTCTATCCAAACCAGTTCAGGTCCCTTGTCATGGAAGAGGTACCGATGGTGCGGCTTCTGCTCAACTTCGCTTTTGTCCAAATCACGCCCATTCTGCTCGCCCTTACCAAGTATTGAACTTATGTCTTATTCAGTACCCAGTCGGTTGCCTCTACACATTGGCGGTTTCTTCGTCTCGGAGACGGGACCCATTTCATTGGAAAGAGTGTGCGTTCTTTTTGATAATAGTTACTCTTGCCACTTCATTATGCGCTGTGTAAGGATTTACATCCTGTAAAGTGTTGGAGAAAACGTCAGAGTGGAATATAAGTCGTCCTGGCCTAGACAGCTCCTCTAGACATAAACTTACGCTTTTGATGTCTTAGGTGCTACGTTGTCAGACAATAAGTCTACTATGCAGACATACCGGCCAAGATCTGCAATTCGTTTGTCAGCTTCGCAAAGTATATATTTAAGATATTTTTCCTATCATATATGCTACATCGTCTCCGTGTGATGGGCGCCACTACATGACTGTCATTTCATAGTGAAGTCATCACTGAGAAGACTCCCCAGGCAGAGATTTCTTGGAAGGCCAGAACGTGTATTGGCTCGTCATGGTGTTTGTCTACTCCGCGGTCGTCATCGCTGCCTCATATCACGGGGGTTAGGCGACAGGATGGCCTCGGGCGCGTGCAAGATGTGCTAGAGAAGGGGGCGTAGCATAAATGGCAATGGAAGCCTCCCTATCATAGGGCCAGATTATAACTCTCCTGAAGTTGCGCATATGATGCTCCATTCGCTCACTCAGCAGAATGCAAGTAAGCTAGAGCCAGTGCTATATGCGTTTATTTGCCCCAGCCCGACCTCACTTACTCATCACCGTTCTTATAGGTCTATTTGAGAAAATAGCACTGACGAATCCTCATGGGTTCGACAGTAGGGGGCTATATTCCTCGTTGAAAGAACCGAGATCGATTGGCCTCATAATGCCCTGACCCTCACCCACAAGCTGCATGAGTTGTTCGGTGGGTTTCGGATCTATTTCGAACCTTTTGACCAAGAGCTGCATACGTACCGAATTCATAGCTTATAGTTAGGTAGTTGCCAGCGCCGGAATGACAAGGACGTCCAATGCAGATCTGCTTCATGGCTGGGAAACAGTCCTATGATCGATCCGCTACTAGACAGAGTCATTCAACTCCTCGTGTTCAAACTCGTTGCCTTCTTCTGAAATCCGGGGCGACCGGCCTTTTACTTACGGCTTAAATTGCTTTGTTTTGGTCGGGGCGAAAATACTCTCCTTGAGGCAACACCGTCACTTTAGTGCCAACACTCAAAGGGGCCTTTAATGCTATCTTTACGTCCTAAAAATTGAACCTTTACGAAGAATGTCAAGATATTTCCAGCGAGTTATTATTGACTTGCTTAATAGGACATATCTCCTTTACCAGGGCATGTACACATTTAACGTCCAAGCGAGGGAGCGAAGGCTAGCGACAACCTGACGAGTTTTACGAATGCTTTATGTATACATAAACTCTTTCCCTGGCCAAGAAGACCACGATGGGATATCGCGGCCTTAGATGGTGCTACTAAACTGTTAGATACAGGGCTTGGCCCAGAACCCGCCACCGCAGCTATTCCTTGGGTGTGCAATCATGACGCTGATTTTGTGCTACTTCAGTGCAGAGCGCATTTCTTTGGGTAATGCTTTCCACTAAGCACGGGTTAGGTCTTTCCTTGCGCGAGGCGATTCGCGAAACGGGTTTCCAGTGAGGGTCGCAAGGGAGTCGGGGTCAGAGGAATTCGATGTGTGTTCATCATTTCGAAGAGAAACGATACTACTCGAGCCCAAGCATCGGCATAGATTTATCGATTTGACGGGTAGTAGGGAGACCTCCTTGCCTTTTGGCTCGTTGTATGTAATGTCGTGGTTAAGCCCAGCGGCGGGAAGGGGTTGCAAGATACTTTGCGTGAAGAGTTTGATAGTTACTTTGCTTCGCTCATGGCCAGGAATACGACCTTGTCGGCTTGTTGCATATGCTCAATAGTATTAAACTAATATTCAACATATCTGCGACTTCTGTTGCGCTGGGGGCGACGGTAAGAGCCATCACGCATTGATGCCAACCTCTTTTCATAAAGGGCCTCTATGAATAGGCGTTTGTAAGTGAACTCGGCACCTGAACTAAACATACCTAGATAACATCATATATTTTCGTGCGGCTATGGTGGCTAACATGAAGTCCAGCCATCTATTTAAGTCCAGAGCGTCAGGTTCAAGTCTAAACTTGCAATCCATATTTAAAACATGATTCAAAGGCCAGCCAGAACTTGTAGAGACTGCTGGCGAGAAGGAACAAATCCTTCGACAGAATACTAAGCTTCCCGAAACTCTTGCCAAGCATCAAATTTCGAGATAACGCGGGATTAAATACATCTCCAATTCCCATCTTTCTTTTTGATGCGTTCCTTTAGGTTAGTTTCAGACTCCCTGACGGGCTGATGCGCTCATCTTACTCTTATTATAACTACTTACTTTATCGTGGTCAACTGCGCACATAGTCGCGAATACGGAATGCCACTCTACCAAAAAGTGATGATCACCTCACCAGGGACATAGTTACTTCTTTTGACGGTGTCTAGACTTGGCGAGGTCCATTTTAGCCTTGGTTCAAGCGACACCTGTTCAATGGAAATGGATCCATCAGTACCTGCTACGTGACTTCGTCATTACATTGTTGACAGAGGTATCCGTCTTCGTGATAGAGCTGACAGGCATGTAGGAGTTCATTACTATCAATTCAAGCGCCTCTATCGTCCCTCTATCAATATCCTTCCCGAGCCCGGGCTGGACTCTTTGGGCCGTGAGCTGCAAGCGGTTGGTGAAGTCCTTGGCATCTTCGCGGCTTTGGAGGAGGAGCACGCCGATACAAAACACGCCGATACATACCTGAACCAGGCTCGGAGGGCCCGTGAAGATCAGCATTGAATGGCGCAACGGGCCTCACAACCATTGCCAGAACAGCTACCTTAGCCATTGCCGCGGCAAGACTTGGGAGGCAAGGGTCCTATTGCTGGAACGTACTGTGAGAAAGGTCTAATGGAACGACAACCTGTCGGCCATACGGTACCAAATAGTTGTGTATTGCTAACAGTGCCTCGGGGAGTTGGTGACCGCACCTTTGGCAATGAACCTCAGTCGACCGCCCTTGAGTTCAATCTAGGTGGATGGTCCTGTACTGTCCAAACATCTCCTTATGAATGGTTAGCATCATGGGGTGTAGACATGTTATGAAAAAGAGATTGTATATGCTTTTAATGAGACCAGTGTAGGAGATCCTCGGCTACCCAATTACTGCCCAACTTTTCCAATTCTCATGGCTCAACCTCTCATAGGTGCTACATGCGGTACCTAACCATGGGGAAGTCAGCACGGCGACTCCTCAGTTGGCCAATATACCAGTAAGTCAGTTATATTTTTCTTATTGTCATAGATTTTTTTCCCCGTTGAGTAGACTGGTTGACTCCAAAATTGAGTGCGAGAAGCCAGATCCAAGTGACTACTGACAACATGGCACTAAGCTAGGTACGTTAAGGCAATGATATGTCTCATGCAATGTGCAGGGGACCGAACCTATAGTTATCAGTCTATGATCCCAAGGTCACGGAGTATTTTCTCTTTAACCTGTTTGAGTAACTGCTGCACCCCTTCATTCATTTGTACAGAAAGACAAGTTAAATGACCCACTGAGCATAATTCGCTCGTTCCAAGATCATAAGAATGCTTCAATTTCCCAGGATAATATAGTTTAATGATGTAAATATCCTCGATCCCTTACTCAGGTCTAAACGAGTTGCCGAGGAACCTATTAAGTATGCCAGTGCTTAAAACACATAACTGGAGTTATGCTTTGAGACAGACCAGCTGCAAATATATTCTTAACCATAATGATGCCAGGGGCAAGTTCACCGTCGCCGTGCTCAGGGCGTTCTGGTAATGGTTTTTCGCCGCGCAGCAAATTTCATTAAACAACCTGCTATTACATAATACAGGTGAGCTGCGTGCGTCGAAGGACCCTGGAGAGTAAGGTCGTGGGTCGAAATTGGTAAAACTCGGACACGAGTTGACTCTACCACCCACTGCAGCAGAGGTATCTTAAATATCGACCGCCAATTCCGTGTGTCAGATCAAGGCCACTATGAATCCTCTTGCCTTGCACTTTCGAATCACTGCCTTGGAGTTGGTGAAAGCTTGAGCTCCTGGCTGGAGCTACCTGAAAGCTCTTATTTCTTGTTCTTTACTGGTATTCAATTGGATACTCCTACATAAGGAGTCCCGGAACATTAGCCGCGTTCTGCTTGTCTGTTGAAAAGGGGATGTGGGAAGACTTGGAAGCTCGTCTTCCGAGATTAGAAGCCGCATTGCTTCGTCACCAAACTTCAATGTATTAGGGGCTATTAGTGACGAGAAAACACGTCGCAGAGATAGAGTATCCCTCTACCGCCAAGATAGGTACGGGCCGCCATGATCATGAGATCATTCGATTTGGGAAAGAGGTGCATAGTCGTGTAAAGCCTTTCGAATACTTCTTTCACATTCCCAGTTTAGTGTAACTACTCAAAACGAAGACTGATATCTTGGGCTGACTCAAGTGTCTCAAATAGTACCTTCATGATGAGTTAAAGGACTATTATAGCCAAATCAGACGTTAACAGCGATCATTCAGTGCATCCGTTGCCCGTCAGGAAGGGTTAATAAGGAGTGGAACTTGGTTGTTACCCCAAGATCCCCCCCCCAGTGAGACCAATGGATTTCCATGGATTTTGCCTGGTAGAAATAGAACTCATAGTGAAACCGCAATGGCGATCCTCCTTGATATGTGCTAGAAAGATGTAATTTTGCGAGGGAAGTAACTTCCGACGTAGGCGGGACTGCTCTATCTACTTGGAGTCCTCATAAATACTAGGTATCGAATATCCATTATCTCAGAGGATGACGAGACTGATAGTAAACGAGAACCTGGAACCAATGTAGCCGCATCTGGGAGGGAGCGTGACTGAGCGGACTCGTCTCCCACGTCTGTTAATACACATTGAGAGCTGTAGTTTGAGCAGGTGAAGGATGGAGTCGAAACAAACGAACATGGCGCTGATGTCAGGAAGCATAGTTGTTCGCTCTGAGACATTTGACCAGGCTCGAATATAGGACGGCTATCCTGAATGACGCACCATTAGCTTCATTGTTACTCCAGAGTACATGTTGGGTCTGTCGGACCACCCAAGAGATCTTTGTCTCCTCTTGGCCAGGCAGTATGAGCAAGAGGCATCGTCTGGGAGCTGTGGCAGTTACTGCTCCTTTGCCTGCTTGCTTATTCTGACAACTCGAGGGCTGATTAGCCGCATCTTCGCAACAGTTGAACGTGTACGTTGATATGCAGCACTCTTCCATTACATGTCTACTCGTCGGGAGAGTTACTCTCCTGATTACAGCTCAGCACGCGAATCAATGGAACGCCTGCAAGACTCTGGAAAGGAACGAGTCTGGCAGCCCCATACCCGGAGTAGCACTACTTGCCGCAGTCGCCGTGTACGGTGTGGCGCGCAATGTCTATCATGGTAGGGTTGAAGGCTCCCCTAGGCAAGCAATTCATTGTGAGACGCAGGGCTAACGGGTCTGATACGTACTAGCGGAGCTGCTTCAAGGCGAGGAGGCCTTGCGAATACCCCTCAGACAAGATTCCGCTCTGAGAGCGCTGGACCCTCACAAGAGAAGTTCAGCCCTGGGGGCGAACCCCGTGAGAACTTGCTGATCGTTACGTCGTATTGTGCGTGACTGTGTATACCCAATTTCTAGTCATTCTGTGTTGAACACATGCTAAATACTCTGCACAACGTACAAGTTCATCTGCGGGCTCAAAAGCCTTCTCGCCTGCGTGGTCCGCGACAAAGGACATAGTCAAATGCCTTGCCGATTTACCCTGGGCCTTGGTTGCAGGCAATCTTAAAGCTGGACGAAACGACTCAAGATTCATTCGATAGGTTCTGGAGGCACGGCAAGGATCGAGGTTGGTTAAAGAGTATGTCGTTGCACATATCCGCTCCATCTCGAGTAGTAATATGAACCCACATCCTCGCACTATCATCGACCCCAACTCGCAATCTCGTGGTGCGGGATCACAATCGCCGTAGGGTTTTATTTGGAGCATGTTCTCGTGCCCTGGAGGCCGTTGGAATGAACATTCGCCACGCCTTACAGTTACTTCAATGCCATGTTGGTTAGTATGCGCATCATTGACCAAGCCACGCCACGGCATGAAGATTTCCTGTTCTGGCAGATACTTTTCGGCACGATTAGCGTTAACGAGCATCGGAAACACCAGCCAAAGGGCAAGAGTTCAACTACAGTACAATTCTTCCAACATGCTTGGAAACGGCAGACTAAGGGATCAGGTGCAAAGGCTGCCTTGAGACGAGTTGCGAGGCCAGCTGTAGAAGCTGATGGAAGTGTGACATTTGGTGCACGTAATGACTCTTCTTCACTTCGGGGTGTCTAGCTTGCGGAGAGTAGAACAAACTTAACAATAACCACCATCTCATCGCGCCATCCCAAGGCGACGGGTCTATGGAAAGCTCCCTAGCAGAGGTAGAGTGTCTCAATAGTACAGCTTGCAGTTTCTATATCTCGCTAATCAAATACTACATGTATCGAACATCAACTTGTATTTGAATGGCGCTCTCCCAGGAAGCATAACCCACATGGATTTCGTTACATCGTGAACGGCCACCTCCTTGACTGGAATGAGGACATTCTGGTACAGCTCATCAAAGACAGTCAGGTTCGAGTAGCATTGTCGTCCATGACGCTAAAGGATGCCCAGCGTGTGGCTGGCAGTTCTAGTCGAATCACCTATGAATAGAATTCTACAAGGGGGCGAGGAATAACGATGAAAGGGAAACAAACGACCAGGGACAAGCGAAGATCTCTTGAGCTCGATTTTGCTGCTCGACTCAGCTGACCAAGAATGAGATACGACTAACTACATGTAACCGGGATCATCACAGAATCCCATAACTTCCTTACAAAGCAGTCGGTAGATGTATGTTGGTCAAACCTGCGCAGTAGGCACATCTCAGAACAGCTTAGCACCGGGCGTTTATCCCCCATCCCCGAGCAGGCGACAGAGACTAACTAACCTGTCTAAAACAGATCATTCATCATCCATCCCATCAAGTACCACGTTCAGGAACAACATTGGAGAAAGCATTATTGCCACTACCTCAGGTGGCTTGCGGCGGATGAGAATCTGACGTGTTGAAACATGAGCCATAGCAAATCAACGCAATTACGCGCGCCATCGATAAGCCCTTGTGCCGCTGGAAACACGGCGCTTGGTCCGAAAGGGAAACGGGCAGCAAGTCATCCATCGGCCAAACACGTCAAAGCGCGACGGACCGAAGGCTGACGCTACGTATAAGAGCTAGCTTTTTAATAGGTCTGACGTCTCGGAACATGTGCGCCGCGGAGTGACGGGGCCATGACGACACGGTGCGTCTATGACGGCTGTAGAGTTGGCGCTCAGATCGTTTTTTTTCAGTCTGACGTGCCAGAGCGGCATATCAGATGACTGACTACCTCGAGCGGGTGAGATAATATCGAAAAGGGGCAGCGTTGTCAGCAGGAGAGTCCGGGGTAACGAGGCCCCTGGTGATCATACTCCCATCGGGTTAGTAGATATACCAAGTAGGAGACCAGTCATTACTCCTCGCCTGGAGTTCGTGATGCTCCAAGTGTCTGGTCCAGGCGACAAGATATATGTGTCCCCCATCTCCGTTCGCGTCCAGGCCACATACTTTGACCACAATCGTTCCTTACCTCTTCCCTTTCTCCTCTTTGCAATTCGCTTCGCATTTCTTGACTCCCAACATGGCTCATTCAAGTTCGACGGCCGAGGCTCAACCCCAAGCCAACCTGGATGCACTGGGCGTCTTTTGGATCGTCTTTGCCCTCTCCTGGACCTTTATCGTCGCCGGCGGCATGATCTTTTTATGGCGTCGTCGCGACATGCCCATACTAAGAATTCGAGGTCTACCGCTGTCATTCCTGGCCATCACCCTGCTCCATCTCTACTGGGGCGCCGTCCAGACTGCCTATGTCTGGTTCCCGATCGCTACTCCCCAGATCGAGTTCTGGATCATGAGCATCTACCTCCCCTGTGGCATCGCTCTATTCCACGCCTCTAATAGCCGCTTCCTCCATGTCGCCAGGGCCCAGAAGGAACTCTTCGCTTCAGATTCTGTGTCGATGATGAGCAAGCGTGCCAAGACGAGGTCATTCTGCGGCTTTCAATCTCTCGATTACACGCGAAAGATACTCGTCTTGGTGGGTGCGGGCATGATCTGCCAGGTAATGTGGCCTGCAGCGCGTTGACATCCAGTTGCTGACTCCAAATAGTTCTTGCTTACAATCTTCATGTACCTCATTTCGCGAAAGTTCCATCCGTCCTTCGGCATCCCGGGCACCGAGGTGACGGGAACAGAAGACTTTCAAAAGTCTCAGATGCGCAGAGGCTGGGAATGGAAGTACCAAGAATTCCCTAGAGCAACTGGCACTAACCATTCCCAGGTGGCCATCCGTCTTCTGGCAGTTCTTCTGGGCGTGGATAGTCGCTCCCTACATCCTATGGCAGGCTCGAGGAATCAATGACACCCAGGGATGGAGGACCCAAACTATCGCTTGCTGTCTTTCAAGGTCAGCGCTCCTCGACGTTACTGCTGACTCTATACTGACCGCTTGTGCAGTCTCCATGCTACTCCCCTGTGGCTTATTGCGTTGTATGTTCCCGCCATGTCTGTGGTGGACAACGTTTGGATTGCTCCTCAGTGGTAAGCTGTCGACATTCACATCATTAATCGAGAATATCCGGCTCACTCTACCAAGGATTGCTCTCTCCATCATGATGATTGAAATCTTCACCATCTTCCTTCCCTGCTGGGAAGTCATTCGATACCACTCCATGCGCCAAGAGGCCCTCGAGTCCATCGCCCAATGGCAACTCAACAAGAGTGTTGGCAAGGCCTCAAAGTCCATCACGACAGCCTCCACGGGCGTGGCCGGCTCATCCCTCACCGGAGTGTCCAAGGAAGGCTCTACAAGCAGCGACTCTGACGTAAGCATTCTCACCATGGAGGCGCTCGAATACGTCCTCGAACGAAACCCTGGGCCGCTTCAGCAGTTCTCTGCCCTCCGAGATTTCTCTGGAGAGAACATTGCCTTTTTAAGAGCCGTCGCCGAGTGGAAGTCCTCGTTCCCTCACGCTGTCTATGACCCGATTAGGAGCAAAGATGCCAAAGTCCAGCAGCTCGTCCGCGAACGATTCAACAGCGCTCTCCGAATCTACATCGACTTTGTCAGCTCTCGAGACGCGAAATTCCAGATCAACCTTTCCTTCCAAGACCTCAGGAGGCTTGAACTCGTGTTTGAAGCATCCGCTCGTGCTCTCTTTGGCGAGAAGCGCGAGGTCGATCCGGCCACGCCCTTTGACTCGTTTCCCATGACGCCCCAAGTCAGGTCGTGTCCGGCGTCGTCTCACGGCTCCGAGGCTGGCATCATCACGGCGACCAACGAGGCAGAAGCAATCGGAGGTACTGCGTCGTACTGGGGTGATATCCCAGACGGCTTTGATGCTACCGTGTTCCGTGATGCTGAAGCAAGCATTAAATACCTGGTCTTTACGAATACTTGGCCCAAGTTTGTCAAGGACCGTCAGTACCACAATTCCTGACGGATGGGGACACGTGGGTTCTGATAGGAGTTGTTAGAATAAGAGATACCATCACTTCACCAGCATCTGTTGAATCCTTTGTCGCAAGAAGTCGTAGTAGCCTATGTGTGACAGGTGACTGGTTTGCCAGTCGAGAGCATACGAGTCTTGCCATCCAATCGCTCCTGTGGCGGGCGCTCCCAGTCCAAGGTCCGGCCTCCCCTTTCCCGTACATCCTGCCGTCGCTTGAACCACTCTTCATCAGTAAAGGACACCGGCTGTCCCTGCATGTCGGTGGCGTTAATGGTCTTCAGTGGCGGTCTAGGCCTGGACGGCCAATCGATGGCTTTCGGCGCCTTGGCTGAGTCGACGCGACCCAGGTCTGTTGCCCTCTGCTCTTGCCATTCATGTAGCATCGCTTTATATTTCGTGATGGGATGATCCAGCTTCACCTCTGGGTGCCGCACCCACTCTAGAGTGAGGATATTGGAATCCTGCTGTTCGTGGGGCACGCTGCGTAGGCTGTCATCGCGGGTGATGATCTCATAAACAGTGAATATGAGGCCTTTAACATCGTTGCGCTCCTCTTGATAGCGTTCACCTTCGGAAGGAGGGTGATTGATGCGAGCCGCAAAGTTGAAGTCAAAGAGCATGATGGAGTTTGTTTGCTCGTCCACCAATAGATTCCGCGGCGCGATATCTTGATGGGCGATGCCGTATTCGAGGTTCAAGTCGTCCACCACCCGGATCAACTGCTGTAGCCATTTCAGTTGAAACACGCGCGATCCGTTCTCCTCCAGTGTCCCGCCAGGGATATAGTCATTGGTGAAGCCAATCACACGTCCCTCGAGCTCGTCAATGACAACGCGGTCAAATGAGACGACGTTTGCGTGGCGGGGTAGACGCATCCACAGGTTCATCTCGCTCCAGGACTTTTCGGCAAACTGCCATTGGAAGTAGTATTTGAAGACAACCTGCTCAGGAGGTAAGTTCAGCTGCTCCTGCGACGTCAGATCAGCCATGTCCGCTCACCTTTTTGCCATTTTCTCCTGAGCATGGAGGGTATGTGACGAGGTCGACATCCGGGCCAAGTCTGTCCAGTTCCTCGAGTGCATCGCGCTGTACGGTCCGAGTTCCTTCGGGGAGAAGGGCCTCTTGAAGGAGCGGGTAATGAACGCAATGAGTTTGGTCATCCTTGGGGTCGGTGTGCGTCGACATGATTTCGCCAGTTTGCGACAGGTAAATCCGGTATATGCCGGGAGGGAGCTGGCTACTGTGGCGACGGAGATGCTCGATTGCCATATCGGCGTCATCCTGCAGGCCATCCATCGTGACCGATATCACCCGCCTCTGGTCCCAGTCGGTGATGTACCAGGTACTCGGACCGCTGGGAAGCGGTTGGTCGCCGCTGAAGTCATAATATTTCTCCTCGTCCTTGATCATCTTGAGACGGTATTGATGATTAGGGGGGAGAGTTTGTAGAGAATGAATGGTCTTGTGGCATGCAGCGCGAGATGCTGGCGAGTAAAGTATCGACTCGATGGACTTTACAGGGCGGGGAGGAGATGCAAAGGAGTTATAGAGTTGTACTTGGTACTGCAGCTATGACTGTCACGTGATGCTATATGGGGTCCTCTTGCTAGCCCAGCAAGTTTCAAGCTAAACTGTCAGACTTTTCGGGTCTGACAGAGATGTTCGGCTACGATAGAAGGGACCAGTTCATGCTATTGGTATATTGATGAAGTCTGTTCTGTCTTGTGTCCTGTTGGACAGGTTTCCTCTTATACCTCCAACATACTACTAGGATAGCAGTTCTATCGAGCAGGCAGCAACAGCTGCCTAGCATGAGCATCATGGCTGCCTGGAGTTGCCTAGAGCTGCCTGGAGTTGTGATGATCCTTCTGACACATAGATCAATCATACTAGCTATCCGGCAGTCACGTGCCTCGGAGATCGGCAGAGTCCGACATAAACATAATCCGCCTTCTTGTGTCGCGCCCTGTTGCAATTGATTGGTCTCACCCATTATCGCGTTGGTCTTGATATAACTTAGCAACCGGCGGTAAATGATTGGCCATTGGTTCATTGTTACACCAAGTTTTTGGTCTGTGGAGGCTGGTCATGTTCTCGCACCCTGTAAAGGCCAGGAGGCCCGTTGTAAGTCCAGTTTGATGATAGCTGATGATATTGTAAGATGATGGATCAGCGCAAGATGAGTTGTAGTATGTATACATGAGGTTTTTATACGCAGTGATAGAGTCATCCTGTGCTTCTACAGTCTCAAGTGAATCTGGATACCTGACTGTCCCCAACGACGGAAACTACAGTATGGCAGATTTATGCCATTGTTTCCAGGATGACTTGCATTTTTAAGCGCGGCTCTCCTCTCTTTACATCTAGGAGTTGACTGTGACCACGATCATCTTTAAGTGTAACTTATTGTCAGACTTTTCGGGTCTGACAGAGATGTTCGGCTACGATAGAAGGGACCAGTTCATGCTATTAGTATATTGATGAAGTCTGTCTCTCTGTTCTAATTCATCTGATCAAGTGGTCTTTTATAGACAGAAATGATCCTGTGGCTTCTTCCTTCTTCCGAGCCCTTCCGGTGTCCGGCCTCTTCCTCCGAGTCTTTTGGGTAGTCGGCATTGGTGGTAACAAAGGAAGTTG
Organism: Thelonectria discophora; assembly: GCA_911649645.1. Taxonomy (NCBI): domain Eukaryota; kingdom Fungi; phylum Ascomycota; class Sordariomycetes; order Hypocreales; family Nectriaceae; genus Thelonectria; species Thelonectria discophora. The sequence continues at coordinate 5,624,914 of CAJVRK010000012.1, forward strand.
ATCATGCCTCTTGATCATATGACTTCCTGCTGGTCAGAGCTCTAGTCATCTTGACCTTAGAGACAAAGGGGTCTTTGTCTGCATGTTGATCAATCATACTGGCTATCCGGCAGTCACGTGCCTCGGAGATCGGCAGAGTCCGACACACCCCCCAGCCGACCGCAGGTCGGATGAAGCTATCACGATGTCATGACTGCTACAAATAAGCGAAAGTTATGGTGTTTCAAATCGCACCCACAGATCACGTGATAACCACAGATTTCTTGGTGACTTCAGCGTGTGACGCAGGAGCTAGCCATTACGGGGCTTTGAGCTCTAAGTCTTGTTGCTATAAGTGGAAACTGGTTATTAATATTGCGAATCTTCTGGTGATTCTAAGGGCGAGAGCAAGCTAGGTTGTTCATCCCGAGGCTTTCCAGAAAGTTTAAAAACTAATAAAAGGAAATTGTTCGTAAATAAGTGTAATATGTTGAACAAAAGAGATTTTTGCCTTATAGAGAGGGAGAGAAACGGTCCCTGGCTAGTACTCACCCCCCAGGGAGACTAAGGAGGCAAGAGTGATGCTGCCGAAGTGCGGCTCGGGCTTCGTGCCCAATCGAAGTAGCCGAACGAAGTCTCTATGTTTTTCGGTGCTGAGGGCCTTCGTCAGCCCGTCAGCTGGCATGTCTGCCGTTAGTATGAAGTTGACATTAACGTGCCCTCGTTCCTTGAGTTCCTGGATCCAGTGCTCATATATCTCGACGTGGCGTAGTGCAGTTGTCAGCTTGTCGATATCTGACTCAATAAGTCTTATCGTTTGATGATTGTCGCACCACATGATTGAGGGCCCCAGGATCGTTACATCGAGCTCAGCGAGGAAGCGGTTGATTCGCAGTCTGTCCTTTATAGCCCGGCAGAGGGCTAGGAACTCAGCTTCCGTGCTTAATGTCGTCACTGACGTTTGACGAGATAACATCTAAGCGATTGGCCCTCCCGCTAATATGAATATATAGCTGTGGGTAGACTTTTGAGTCTCCTGATTGTCAGTAAAGGAGGAATCTAAGGCTGCAAACATACTATTACTTAACTGGTTAGTAGAATAATATATTGCTATGCCATAGGTATAATAGAGGTACGAAATACATATATTAATAGCCTTGAGGTGGTTAGGACTTGGGTTTCGGTTAAATTGAGCTAGCTTTCCAGCGTGGAAAGCTATGTCCGGACGTGAGATATAAGCTGGATAGCCCACGCTGCCGGTATGAGACTGATAGCGAGCCATATCGTTGGCAGTCGCCTGATCAGTAGATTTAATGAGCTCGTATGAAGGTGGCGATGGAGTCTTGATTAAGGGATCAGCTAGGCCAAAGCGAGAGGCCATAGCAGAGATATATGCTTCCTGACTGAGCCAGAGCTAGCGAGTCTTACGGTCCCGGATTATCTCGATGCCGAGGAACCAGCGTAGCTCGCCGAGATATTTGATGTTAAACGTGTTTATCAGCTGCTTGTGGATTTTCTCCTAGCCTTTCTCGGCTTCTCTTAGGAACATCATAATGATATTATCCATGAAGAAGAAGATGATGACTCTGCCGTTGGTAAAGACATATTGGTCCTTAATGCATTATTTGAAGCTATTGTTTTTGAAGAATTAGCTGATCATTAGGAACCACAGTCTTGGAGCTCGTCTCAGCCCATATAGAGCTTTAAGTAGCTTCCAGCAGTAGCCTTCTATGCGGGCACCAGGAGGAGGGCGGCAGTAGACTTCCTCATTGAGTAAGGAGTTAATAAATGCGTTCTTGATATTATACTGCCGAGTTTCCCAGTCCATAAGATAACAAAGGGCACAGAGGATGCGAAAGGAGGTGGCCGAGAGTGTGGCGGCAAAGGTGCTGTCGTGGCTAGGGGCTTGCTCGTTCCCATTCACAACTAGCCATACTTTATACTGCTTTAGATACCCTCGTTTATTGAACTTGTAATTAAAGACCTATTAAAGGTTGATCAGTTTGATGCCTCCTATCTATTCTATATCTTTCAGGGGTATTAGTTTATACGTCCCCATTAGGAGAAGCTATTGCATTTCTTCTCTTATCGCCTGCTCCCACTGAACTCGATGTTCAGACTTTATTGCCTTCCAGTACGAGGTTAGAGCCTTTCTGAGGTCATACTCGTGAAGGGTGAAGGTGGAAGCGCGTGCAATTATTGCATTGATCAGGAGGTTGACTCGTCAATGGCTTTGACGTGAGAGCCGGTCTTCCTCCTGTTTCCTGCTGGCCTTAGCCTCTTATGCCTTGACTGACGGCTGGATTCGCCGCCCACTTCTTCGGGAAGTAATGGGTTCAAGGGCTTGAGGTTCTTGCGTAGAGGGGCCAGCGAGGGAATCACGTGGTTCGGGGCTGTCCGTTGTCGATTCGGGCAGGCCTGGGGTTGTGAGTTCGAGTTGACCTTCCGGTACCGCGACCGTGATGGAATCGAGGATATCCGGGCCGAGTCTTGCTCTCGGGCGTTGGTCTTCGTCGGGGCTATCGAATGATACCGACTGATGGTCTCTGGGATTACTGGAATGTATCGATGGTGGGGGGGCTCGAGATCGTCATCTCCGGAGTCCGCCAGGCCCAGAGTCTCTAATAGACTGGCCAATCCCAATCCGAAGACATCCACGCTCGTGTTTATGGAGTCTAAGTCATCTAGTAGCGAATCCCTTAAGGTTTAATATGCTAATTCTGGCGTAGGAAGTCTGCCTTCCTTGCCTTATTTTTAGGACGGTAACCTGGCCGGCGTGATAAACATGGTCTCATCACTGGCTTCTTCGTCTATATCATTGTCTTCTTGCTTAGGGGTTATCTCTCGAAGATCGACAGAGACTGGAATAGGGGCAATATCGATTGTCCCACCCCTAAGGCCGACTGTTTCTGCATAGTCGTCTTCCTCTTGTCGTTAAGGCATTAAAATAGGCGTTATCGATCGCAGGATGTCATACGTATATTCCTAGAAAGCCTCCGCCTCTAATTCGCATTCAGGGTCGTAATTTACGTTCTCATTAAAGCCCACGTTGGCTGAGACCACGACCTGATTTCGCTTAAGTGAGGGTACCCAGATGTAGTACTGGGTCGTTGCTTTATAACCGATCAGATAGCTAATGTGCGCTCTCGGAGATGTGTTCCTCAGCGAAGCATTTGACTTCTGATGTTCTAGTGCTGGTACTGTCATTAGAAAGGCTAGGCAGCCATAGGCTCGAAGATGCCTAATGTCCGGCTTCGGTTCCTTGGGGAGATGTGCATACATTGGGATGCTCTCCCTCATCTAAGACCACCATCGTTAATATGGCGTTTTCCAGCCATCTGCCTCTTGTTGTGGCACGCGGTTGAGCAGGTAAACCGCGGCTTTCCAAATCTCGGGCTCCAGTGAGTCGGGGAAGTTAGATTCGAGCTTTAGGGCCCTCATCGTCTGCTTTACTACCCCCCCAGATCGTTCAGAGTGCCCGTTCTGCCATGCTGTTGATAGGGCTGACTGATTGATCTGGATACCGTCCTCTTTGACCTCATCGATTAAGGCTTTAGAGTAAAGGGCTTTCTTAATATCTGACTATAAGAAGCGGATCTTGATAGTAAATTGAGTCCAGAGGTAGCTTCATAGGAGACAATAGGTACGTCTGATGTCTGACTTAGCTGAAAGGGAGTACATAAAACGCATATATGATGTGAGGCATGTGAAGACTATAGCATGTGTTTCTCCGTTATATGTGCCTGACCCATACTGATGTAAGTTAATGCTCCAGGAAGCTCCTGGGGTTTAAGGGTAGTATGTCGGTCCCTCCCGAGATATTGTTTGCCGTGCCTTAGCTGGGGCACAGACGAGGCATTCGTATGTCTTGGGGCCTTTGAAGGCAATGCCCAAGGTTAATTGAGTGAGGTGCTTAAGGGCAACTGGGTTATAATGTCTATAGCGTTAGTGCCAGATTGAGGCCTTAGTGGCTCTCGGAGGAATGTTCCTTTGCGCGAGAGCGTTGATCCGGCGAGCTGGTTTTAAAGCGATGATGTATTATTTATTAACTTCACGAAGGTAGGCAAAGATCGTGCCATTAGCTCGTCGGTAGATCGTATTATCTCTTGTATCCCACAGGAAGTCTTGCTGCTTCAGGATGCGGGATGAGACAATGCTTGTATGAAGACCAGGAACATACAGAGCGCCCTGGAGGAAAAATGTCTCCAGAGAAGTCCCATTGTGGTTGAAGGTCGTGATTGCTGCTGTTCCCATGCCACATGCACGGATTTCTTAGGTTCCAGTGTAGATATAGTCTTTACAGTCGGTTGTGAAGTCATCTAGGAACCAGTCGATTGAGTTGAACATATGAGCGTTCGAGCCTGAGTCCCAAATAGCTAGTTGTTCCAGTCTACGCCCAGCGGAGGCATGGTTAACAACTATAAGAGCATTGACGGACCTCCGGCCAGGGGGAGTCTGATTCGGAATGACTATGCCCTATTGTGTGCCGGAGGGTGAGACTCCAGGTGTCGCAGTGTCTGAGTTGCTAGAAGGTGACTGTTGCGTCGGTCCAGACCACTTCTTGGCGTTGGCGGCTTTATTGGGGAAGTCCTTGAGCCTCTTCTTGATGTTGTTTTGGGCTTCGTCTGATGGCTTAAAGGTTCAAAGAGCATAGGGATGGTAAATAGCCCAAAAGGCAAAGCATTTTATCCACTACCCCTCGCTGTTGGAGTTTCTATGCATCATCTTGCACCCAAGACATTGGGAAAGAGGCTCTTTTGAGGAGGCTTGTTGCGATAAGGAGGTTGCGTTGGCCCGGTTGGGGACCTTGAGAGATTGGGCAGCTACGGTGGTGCGGAACCGTTCAATGAGGAGATCAAGTTTATAGCCCGGGTCGTCTTCATCCCCTGGCTCTCTCCCCTGACTGATGGCTGCTGCCTCGGCTTCTTTCTTTCCTTTGGCGATAAGGTCGGCATAGATTCCCCAGAAGACCTGATGAGTGTTTCGAACGGCTGATAGGAATAGCTTAATTGCCACACGTTCGTTAATTATCTTTACTTTCAACTGTTAAGTGCATTAATAGGCAAGAAGGTATGATGTTGCCTAGGAATCCCAAGAGTGACCCTTAATAGTTAAGGGGCCAGATATAAGGTTAAAGAACCTTTCTTCGGCTTGGTTATGGTCTTAGTACCTTAGAGGCATAATGTGTTTCTTTAGAGTAACTAGTCTGTCGTAGAGGCTGCTCTAAGTTGAAATGGCTTGATGATAGGGAAGGGAGATAGACTTGTTGACTTGCTTAGAGAGGTCCTTGATCTCCTCCTTTAGCTTAAGAGCTTTCTTCTCAACCTTTTCCGCCTCATGCTTACTATCTTCCCAAATAGTTCTTCTGACTTACTACAGATTAATCTACTCCATCGTGGTATTATTATTTAGAACTAGAGGGGATGGAGGAAGCTTATTAGGGGTTAGAAGAGAAGGCTTGGAAGTAAGGGAAGGGTCGATATACTTCCAGATACCTCACTACTCCGCAATGCGCTTGATATTGTCGTACTAGGGACTCCAATTAGCTTGTTGATTGAGAGTCATAATAAGAGGCGTTTCCGTAACGTAAGAAGGCGCTATGATGAGGTTGAGAGCTTCGGAATAGCTTCGTGCGCGAGGGCAGTGTTCCTTGCTGGCCGAATCACCCGCAACAGGGATCGTTCTTGCCTAGTCGGGAAGAGATAATGGCTTCGTTCAACGGGAACTGAAGTCACTTGGGAGTAAGAGAACGAATTGAACGATTTGTAGTAGATAATAACAAAGAACCGCTGCCGGGCTCATAACTGTCAGACTTTTCGGGTCTGACAGAGATGTTCGGCTACGATAGAAGGGACCAGTTCATGCTATTGGTATATTGATGAAGTCTGTCTCTCTGTTCTAATTCATCTGATTAAGTGGTCTTTTATAGACAGAAATGATCCTGTGGCTTCTTCCTTCTTCCGAGCCCTTCCGGTGTCCGGCCTCTTCCTCCGAGTCTTTTGGGTAGTCGGCATTAGTGGTAACAAAGGAAGTTGATCACGCCTCTTGATCATATGACTTCCCTGCTGGTCAGAGCTCTAGTCATCTTGACCTTAGAGACAAAGGGGTCTTTGTCTGCATGTTGATCAATCATACTGGCTATCCGGCAGTCACGTGCCTCGGAGATCGGCAGAGTCCGACACTTATATACTAACATGAGTATTTGTCTAAATAACGCAGAGCTCTACTGGATTTGCCATGATGCCAGCAACTTAATGTGTACCCATGAACGCTCAACTCGCGCTCAAGGTCTGCAGAACTGACTGTGTGGCAGTAAATAATATCGAAATGTGCCTTCATGACTTAATTCTGCCACTTTAAAGGGAGACCGAAGGCGCGGTCTCAGACCACATAACACCACTGGATCTTCCTGAGAACTTATTTCTGTCGTATTGTTTTTGGAAGGGCAAGGGCAGAGTCAACGGGTACGAATGCATAAAATTATGTTTAGCATTCATTGCATGGGAAATCCCAAGGCTAAGCCAGGTCACCGGGCTCTGGTTCGCCAAAGGAGTCAATAACCAGAGCAATGGGGCAGCCCGACGAGATCGTATTGGAGCTTCGCGCGTTTATAAAGGGATGATTTTGCAATGTGAATATCTATATTCCCCAGATGCACAATTGTAGCACGAGGTACGAATTTGCATGAAGCAAATAGGATCGCTTGGAAAACGAAGAGGGGTATGTGTTGGAGAACGGGCCACGCTGATAGATGTCCCAGATGTCCCAGAACTCACCCTACTCAACCAATGGCAGCATCAGATGGATATGCAAGACACACTGCTGGATGAATTTACCTTTCTGTGACCGGACGGGAGCCCATAAGCATCTCTCGTACTCGAGGAAGCCAACATCTTGAGACGGATGTTTGGGAGGACATCCACATTGAGAAACGGATAGTACCTTAGGTTCAAACAATGTCAGCATCATCCATCCTCCGCAAATCTCGCCTTTACTAAGACTTCCTCGTTGGGACAGAGACTGAGTCCATCCGACGTGCAGGGCATGAAGCGGGAGCCGGTTGTCATACGTTTACTAGAAACATAATTGGCAACACATCCTTCATAGCTGCAGGTGGCTCTGCCGACGGCCAGGGCCTTGCCTCTTTCCTGACATTAGGCGCGTGTGGCGTCAACATGGAATCGGATACTGAAGCCAGAGTGTCTTTGCTTCCCGCTCTTGGCGGCCAAGCGACAATGCGTTTCAAGAATCACATTCAATTTCTCAATGTCCCAACACGATCCACATCCCCCAGATATTGCATTCCAAGCTTCGCTCACCCTTACGCGTAATACTCGTCGTCTGACGACATGTCCATGCTGACTGACTCTTATCGAATCCCATCTCCATCAAGCTGCCTTTCCGGGCCCTCGTTAACATTGTTCCAACACGTCGCTTTCAACAGCAGTCCGCGCTTTCTTTCCCTAGTTGCCTGCATTCTAAAGTGCGAAAGGGCTATCTACGAGTACTCTATCCTTCTCGTGTGAGAAAATAGGATATTCCTGCTGCGGAGTTGTTTCTGCTTCGCGTTCAGCGGATTTAGTGTCAGGCATGAGGTTTTGGAAGGCGTCATATCTCCGTTTTCTGCCTGGGCTGTCGCTTCCAAAGTTCTCCTGTATCAGCACGCCCCATTGAGGGTTTGAGACGCCTATCGTATATCGTACATACCATACCTCACTACGTGTCCATACTGAAGGTGTGTATTCGATCGGGGCGGAACTTGGTAATTGTTTTCCAATCTTCGGCATCCTCTTGATAGGCCATGTTAATATGCTAACGTGAACGATGGATTACTTGTCACGGCAGTTGAAGTTGTCTTTAAACAACGGGCTTTAACCGTAAGATAAGAAATGGAAACAAGCAACCAAGACGTCAGCCACTGAACTTTTCATGTTCAGTGAGATCCTACCTAATTGTCGAGGCAGCGAGTGGTTTCTGTCCCTACCAGGGTTAGGAGCTGGGGATCCCGATCTCTTTTATTATCTACAGTTGGACTTTGTCTTAAAGTACCTAGTATCCATTAGTCGGCTTGGCCTGGGATTAAAAGGGGCACAGAGCCAGGGGTGTAACAGTGGCTTATAGCCAACATCTTCTAGGCTGCGGAAAAGTTAAAGAAGGCGGATGGTTGCGAGACTGCTCACAACCTGCTTGACGCAGTGACTGAGCCTAATCCTTTATGCGTAGATTCAGCCGCGAACTTGGTTTCTCCACAAGAACCAGATCAGCCATGGTAGCTTATACGAATGGATCAAGTGCGTCTCTTGAGAGACTCCCGGTTGAGAGCCATACAATTGTTCTTTCCGAGCTTGACGACTTTGACGCGCCCACATAGGCAACTATGGTCACGCATTACACTCGGCCCTCACCAGCAACCTATTAGGTATTCTGCCGTCGTTTTTCTCCATGGGGAACGAGCAGCTTGCTTGTATCCAGGATTTCCTTTTTCGCATCGCATCACCAGGCAATTCCGTACCAAAACTCTCCTGTGCAGTGGCCAGAACTGATGCATATACTTCCCTGAAGCCTTTAACGAGATGGCGGTGCAAGACGTTGCGTGGGGAGAGTACAGTGTTGAATTAGCCGTCAACTCGGCCATGTACGTTCCAAGTATGCCTGTCCCTGGGGCTTATGGCGCTCCTCCGTCTCGGAAATGCAAAGTCATATGAAGAGCACCAAGCAGTGCGGGGCTTCGAGTATCCTCCTTTGCGGTCTAATTTGCTTTCAAAAGCTCTAAAACGGGCGAACATGGCTCGGGTGCCTGGACGGAACAGCACATTTTCAACGATTCTGACACATGCCCGGCCGCTGTTTGGGAGTTGGCTCATCCGACGCCAAGCAGGGAGTCCATCTTCCAGCCAGGCCGGCATCACCATTGCGAATAGGGGTACGTCATGTAGGACCAGACTCGAATTGATAGCGCCCATATTCTTCACTTACTGTGGCGTTGTCGGCCGGCTCCCCGAGACGTTACCTCGGCTGCATGGCTTCAAACTCGGCCATACTCGGTGACGTGTCGGCAGCATCGGCGTACTCGCAGGGCCGTCCGACACGATGACGGAAGCTGAAAGTTGGGAGTCGTTCGTCACATTGACCCTCCAAGCGCTGCAGGCCTTGTATGCAGGCAAAGCCGCCATGGTTGGGGAGTTGAAGGGTGAAGTGATTTATAATACCGTTCGAATTAAGGTGACGCAGTAAGCGGTCCTCAATGGCAAACCAAGCGCATGGCAATAGTAATCTCCGCGACTTATTTCACATTGCTGCATAACCTGCATCTACATGTCTAGTGTGCCCAGGGGTGCCCAAGTCCAGCCAAAGAAGGAAATCGATAACAAAATAAATGTAAATTGGTCGTTCTATAATACAAACGAGAATGTGCAGGTATCCTCACGTGTTAGTCAAGTCACAGATGCATCTTCAACTCCTTCTCCGTCTAGTCTTTGCAAGTTGGCTTCAAACTTCCGGGTCTGCAACTACGACGAGCCCTCCCCCGCGAGGCCGACAGAGTAATAAAACTCGCCAGTCTTAGCACCTTTCTCACACAAGCCCACAGCTACCTAGGTTTCAGTCCCCATCGGCACTCATGGAGATCAGGGGGCTGACAAGTCGAACCAGAGGCGCAAAGATGGGAACTTACAAACCGTCCTGAGCCAAGGCCGATGTGCACAGCTCTAGGATATACGGAAGTACATCGCATATCGTGGTATCGCCGTGACAGAGCGCGAGATTGGTGGACATTGACGACTTTTGAGATGCAATACTGAGTGAAGATGAGCGTCGATTCCATTATCGGTCTTAGCTGAGCAAAGTCCCAGAGTTGGGAAGAAGCCCATGCCTTGGCATTTGATGCAAGCAACATAATTCGCACTCACTTTACGTCTTTGCTGTTTTATATGGGAGAGCGACTTGGTCAGTAGAGCATAACTCTCATGTGGTTCATACCAAATTAAAACGTTATATCCTTCCTTGCTCTTATTGACAGCACAGACAGACCATGATGCCAACTTTATTAACGGGGACGTTTAGTCTGGATAACTTTGCGTGAAATACCTCGGAAGACGGCATGTTTTATGCTGTTAAATAAGCCCAGGTTACCCTCGATGAAGGTAATATGGGGCAGCTCAGGCACTGCTTCTCAGATCTCCCTGATTGCGGCAGTCGCCTTAGTTTCAGAGCGTGCACCAAGGAAAATCCGAGCTGGATTATATTTGCAAAGTTCCTGAATTGTCTTTTTCCATGGCCGGGGTTTCCTCCAGTGACCAAGATGACTCTGGTAAGGAGGTCCGGTATGTTGCGGTCGGGGATGAAGTGATCTTCATCGCAATGTTCGTTGAGGGCCGTAAGTCTCCCCAAGCATGTAGCTGTAAACAAGGAGAAGCTACATCCATCCCAGAAGTCATACATTTTGCGGCATTGGAACTTTCCCACGGGTTCAAGACATCGGCAGCAGCTGACACGCCACCGCCGCGGCATTTGCCCTCATCTTCGCACATTGTCTCTGCTCACCCTGCATCATCCGGGCCAAACTGGGTGATTAATAGAATAGGCCCCAGAGGCGCCGCAGAGCATTTCCCTATGGGCTGCGAGAAGACCTACAGGAGCTAGCACCAAATATTACGACAGAATCCCCAGGCTGGAAGCGAGACTAAGTGACAGCCGTTCATCGCGTTGCCAGAGTGTCCCCAAATAAGTCAGGAGTGCTTTGGGGTGTTAATGGTCTCACCTCGGTTAATGGGCAGAGGAATGATATCAGTTTTAACCTTTAGGACTTGAGTGTACTCAGACAATAATGGTAGTTGAACTATCAGTAGGGTTTAAAAGGCTGCTGACCAGCTTTTACCCTACAAACGTGATATCACTACCAAGGCTGGGCCACTACCATGTGGGATCGGAAGCCGGACCTGCATCTGAAGCTGAGCAGAGTGAATATGGTTGGGGATGATGGCATAGTCTCCTACGAAAAGCCAGACACGGCATCGACGAGCTGAGTGGTGTAACCAATGCTGCCATGGCTAAGAACGTACAGATCCTGGCTTTAAGTCAAGCCGTAACAAGTGATGAGTTTGGAACTATAGATGGCAGAGGTTATGGCCTATAATTTCATATATCGGGGCCACAACCGGCGGTGGTAGACGTCCACAACAGTCGCCGCAAAGACTCCAGCAAGTACAAGAGCTTGCATTGTGGTGGGGAAAGTGAAATTGGAGGTAGCTGCCTACCTTGGGAGTGTAAAAGGATATATAGGTATGACCGTTTAGCAAAGAGATGGTGATTTTCGAAGTTGGAGGAAGGTTACATAGAGTCCAGGTAAATCATGTCTGAGGTTGCTGAGAATATAATCGGGGAGGCTTAAAGCTCTTCAAGCCTTGCCATATTCTCTCTATCCATTGGAATACCGCAATGTCCAACAGACCTCTGCACAAGATGCGTCTCAGAGTTATCTTGTTAAAAATGCCCCGGTAGGATAATATTTATCCCCCGAGCACCCGAAAGAAGCCAGGTGCGGCGTGTCAGGGGTTTCCATTTGTGCGCCAAAGCTACCTGATGGAGCGACCAGATAGATTAGCTACGAAGCCCTATTCAACGATGGCTTCGCAAGGGGAGTGCTGCCTTTGGGAGCTGCCATCTCATAGGGTTCTTGCAAGTCCTATTTCTAGTTGCTAGTCGGGGATGAGCTTGGGGGGCATCTCGAGCTCCGCCAAGCTCCACTGTTCAACAAGCTCTGGACAACTTCCTTGTTGTCATGCCATGCCGCTTGATGGGGGAGTGTAGCCCCGCTGGGAGCTTTCCCAGTTTTATTCATCTGGGTCTAACAACTGTTCATCGTGAGACGCCATGAATAGTTTGAGGGAGGCTGCTAATATATGTTCGGACAATTTGTCAAGATCTACTGGTGCTCGCGCGGCCGCGATCAAGTGGCGTCTCGACCATTTCCCAGTCTTCGCCCCATGCTGCGTCTGCAAGCCTCTTCCTGCCCCGGAAGTACGGCAGCGACGTGAACTGTCCTCACTTACAGCAAAACTAGCCGTGCTATGTGATGCCTTCCGCTGTGTATGGATAAAAGACACCGCTGCCACTGCCAAACTCGAACGCTTCCCGGGTGCTGCATTGGGACAATGATGAGAGTGACCTCGACGAGTTGACACCTTTTTGTTCAGGTCGACGAGCTGTTCCCTATGGGGTGTGAGGAGCTAAGAGTGCGAAGTGGTCGAAACAGCATAATCATGGCTCATGATAATAGCAACCTCCGAAGCAGTTTCACCTGCTCAGACAGCTGGTCGACAAGCTTCTCGTCTTTTCTCGCCCTAAGAAGCCACTCAATTCGCTCGTGAACTTCATCTTGTCACTCAGACCGGAACTGTCACTCTTCAGTGGCTGGATTTTCTGCTCGGGGCCCCATAGATCCTCGACGGTAGATCTACAGTCTGCGGTACGGACTTAATCATTGAGGAAACGTTGGTCCGCAAGGGCAGCTCGTGCTGATTCCGGCACGAAACTCGGGGAGCTTTTGAAGCTGATTGGTTTCGTTGATGACAGAGGTGAGACTCTTTGGACCTCGACCAGAGCCTCAGCGACCCCCGCGAGGCACTGTTCACATTGTCGTGGATACTGTTGATTGTTCCTGGATCCATAATGCTATTTTTTACATGATGACTTTTGTTGATTGGGCTGGGATTGGTCAACGTAGCTCAGGGGAAGCAAGGTGCTGGGTGAAGCTGGGGATTGTGGCTCGTGGTTGTGGCTGAGCTGGGTGAATCGTGGCGAAGCATATTCGACCGGTGTGGCAGCCCCACATTTACGTCACTGGGCCAACACATCCGATGCCACTTCTGTTTTGGCTCGCGATGCGACGTCATGATTTGCATCAATCACTCCCACCACGATTGTATTGCTACTACGAATCCCATCACACAACCGCCATGCCATGAATCCGGCCGGAATCTTTCGCTGGCTGTCCTCTGTCTCGCCGCACCAAGACGACTGCGACCTCCTCGAACGACGCAGAAAAAAACTCCGACTCGACAATCCTCGCGACGACCCCGACAGCGACGCGATTGAATACAAACACTTGCCGACTCCCTCCCTCTCGACCTCTGGGCGTGGCCGCGACACGCTCATGTCAACATGGTCGTCCAAGCGAGCGAGAGACTCGGGCGATGACCTGACTCCTCGACCGCCGAGGCTGGCCTCTGGAGCCGAGGCAGACGCAGAAGGCAGCGTCGCCTCGACGCCCTCGTATGCATCAAAGGCCTCCAAGGTGTCCCGCAATTCTTCTCCCACAAAGCAACTCTTCCGTGCCGAGCTTCAGCAGACGGGCTTCCGCCAGGCCAACTTTGCGACGGACCAGGCGCCGCCGTCGCTGCTGGCTCTTCGACGAGAGCTGAAGCGGACACAGGATGGATGGAAGATCCTTCCCAGATCCCTCGAATCGGAGGTGTGTTGTCATGATATCGTCCATCCCTTGAGTCGGTCTGCTGACAATGTCCCGCTTGAAGCTTGCCGACGTTGACATTCCCCCCTACATCTTTGACGATGGCGAAGAAGCGAACCAGTCGTCATTCCGCCACCCTACCCTCGTTGAAGTTCGCCGCATCCTGCTGCAGGCCAGCGGGTGCGATATTGACGGAGAGGGAGAGTCGTCCTGGAACATGGAAGTGCATTCGCCGTTACTCAACTGGGCTCTGAGGGACGAGGGCACAAATGCCGCCACCACCAGCGGCGCCCTAGACTATCGATACTGGTGAGTGCTTTCAGTTGACCAGCTCGATTCCTCGCTTGCTCTTCGCTGCTGACGTGAAACTCGCAGTCTCAGTGCGGGCATCATCCCGCAGTATAAGCCCAAGTATGCGCCAAGCAGGATGGTTGACTTTTGCTTGGCAATTCGACCCGACCCGGAGGCACAACGCGTCATAGACTCCGTTCGCCGTATCCGACCTGGCGAGTCCATCAACCAGACCGACTGGGGCCGCTTGAGGAAGCATCCTATCGCCGTCTCTATCGAAACTAAGCGCTTTGGAGACCAGTTCGATACAGCCTTGCTTCAAATAGCCACATGGCACTCCTCTCAGTGGCGCAGCCTCCGCTGGGGCGACAAGCCGCTGCCGTCGATCGAGTTTCTGCCCGGCATCATCATCCAAGGGCACGACTGGGAGTTCGTAGCCACGACACTGGGGCCAGACGATGTCGCGACGACGTTCAAACCGCCGCTGCAGATTGGCAACACGCGGACGGAAGAGGGCATTTACAAGCTGCTCATCTCTCTGCAGCAATTAAAGCGGTGGGCTGAGGATTCCTACTGGCCGGCTTTCAAGGCGGATGTGCTCGGAATGTAGCTCTGTGCCTTGGGTGGAAAATGTTATATTTATTAGTCGACGGCTGCCACCCATCAGTTCGAGCCTTATGATACCAACCAAGTAACCAACTCGAAGGAGTAGGTACCCTACTTATTTCTCCCACTTCCTGCAGTGCACCGTCAAACCGAGTGACATTCACGTCATTCATGAGGAAGAGACGTCAGAGTGGCGGCGGGGTATCGTGAGTTCAAAGTCTTCACTCGTCACTGCTAACAGCTGATTGGCTTTGCTGCTTCCTCATTGCACGGCTTGACGGTTGTGAGACTCAATGGCGTTAGCCAGTGATGGCACTGTGATGCCATTATCTCACACCCCGCCCTCCTATACAGTTATATTTGTTCAGCAGATTGCAGATATCCCACATCCTTCCCTGTGTTTCAACCACTCGCGTAATTACTACTGCCTATCGTCGCCCTCAACTCGAATACACAAGCACCTTCCAAGATGACACATCGAGGCCGTCGTTCAAGCATTGGGTTTCACAAGTCAAGTGAATTCGACTCCAGGAATCAGCAACGATACAGCTCTTCCGAAGTGGCCAATGCAGTAGCAAATGTCGGCTTCAATGCTGCAGGATATAGTCCGTCCGCACCAAAGGCAACTTTATCATGCGTTTTTGCACGCTGACGAGGGAACAGT
Source organism: Thelonectria discophora (assembly GCA_911649645.1). Lineage (NCBI taxonomy): Eukaryota > Fungi > Ascomycota > Sordariomycetes > Hypocreales > Nectriaceae > Thelonectria > Thelonectria discophora. Next base: position 5,639,922 of record CAJVRK010000012.1, read on the forward strand.
GGATCGGGATACGATCATGAATAAGGTGCACGAGGAACATGTTGGTTCCCTATCGTCAGTGGCAGTGGTCAAGTAGCTCACATACCTTTGCTATCTAGATCCAGCGACAAATCGAGGACCGATTCAAGCATGAACCCGGCTACGCGGTCCGCGCCCTCAGGAGACTTGATCATTAAGGGAACATTACTAACAATATCTCGATAGGCCATGATGCATGGTCATGAGCCCTCAAAAGGTGCTCGGATTGATGCGAGCATCGCAAAGGAAGAAAACGAACTATTGGCGAGAAAGAAGAAACAGACAAGTAATCTCGCGGGCAAGAAGATGTAGCGCGAGCCTGAAGCGACTTGAGCAGGTCCTTCCTCAAGCAGAACATATCCCCATTCTTAACATGGGCAGAGCGGCAATGAAACTCCAATTACTTCAGTCTTATATGTTATGTTGGTTCAAGGCATTTCCACCGCAGTGGCACACATTTATATGGCCAATCCCTTCCCATTCCATATTATAAAACGACGCGTTTGGGAGAACACAGCCATAGAGGTCAAAAGGCAGCTAGTCACACAAAGCATACAGGCTCTTTAGACACGGTACTTCCTCGCCTGTCCGTTTGGGGACGAGCAAAGACATCTACGGTCACTAAATCGTTATGTCAAGATTTGGGTAAGCGTCCGAAATAACACTAGAGCGGCAGCGGAATAGAAGAGATAACAGTGCACCTTGTTCAACCCTCAATCATGAATACCGATACTTTGCCCAATTGTTGCGCACACAAGCCTCCTCAGGAGATCCCAACGAGCCCCTTAACCGGCTGTAATATCCTCACTGTTCTTGTCGTCTTTCTTCTTTCTCTCCTTCTCTTTGCCCTTGTCGTCTTTCTTCTTTCTCTCCTTCTCTTTGCCCTTGTCGTCTTTCTTCTTTCTCTCCTTCTCTTTGCCCTTGTCGTCTTTCTTTTTTTCCTTCTTCTTCTTCCTTCTCTTTGCCCTTGTCGTCTTTCTTTTTTTCCTTCTTCTTCTTCCTTTTCTTATTCTCCTCTCGTTTTTCTGCGTCATGGCAAGAAACACAATGACCTCCTGGTTTATAAAACGAGTCATGAATCTCGCATTTTTCCATGTGTCCCTTCGAAATACATCGAGAAGATAAGGCTTTTCGGCATGATGGACTAAATAAGTACGGGGAAAGTCAGTGGTTATAACTCAGCGAGAGCAAAAACTGGTAGAAGGGTGTGTTACCAATGATGACCCATGACTTGGTCTGGCTTGGTTGGATATAGGCGTTGAAAGAAAGAGAAGGGGTCGAGTGCCAGGATATTGTGATAATATTGGGGTATGGCTAGGGATGCTATACGAAACTGGTGGATGGCTCGCAGTAAATGGAGGCGACATGCTGTATTGAAGAACTGCATTGCCTTTAATACACCAGCCCGGATGTCGGCTTCCGTCGGTCTACATGTTCCCTTTGTGATTTTTCGCCGGTTTCTTTTCGATGAGTGCACTTCTGCCTGAGGAGATGCATGTAAGCCGCATACAGTCGGTCTACATGTTCCCTTTGTGATTTTTCGCCGGTTTCTTTTCGATGAGTGCACTTCTGCCTGAGGAGATGCATGTAAGCCGCATACTTGTTTGTTGATTTCCACACTCCTGGCCAAGTGCTAAAGTTGTGTGCACCAAACTCCGACATGGCATGCAATGTGCCCCAAGCTTATTGGTTTAAATTTAAATTCACATACCATCAGATGCTGTAAGAAGTCGGGACACCGTTGACAGAAGGTGTTCTGTGATGTGCATAGTTGAGCCTCACATGCATGTCAGTCATACCCACGTCATATTGCGGGAAACTCGCCTTGTTTTCAAGTATTTCGCGGCAGCAAGCCTTGTTTTCAAGCATGACGCGGCAATACGCCCTGTTTTCAAGTTGCACGACAAAGATTCGGATCTGAAGGGGAGTCCAACGTGGTTGGCCGGATTATATGCTGACTCAGCATGAGAGCTGCACGGGAGTCGCTACGCGCACAGCCGGCTGTGCAAATAAAACACGTGACATTTCGCACAGCCGGCTCTGCGGATAAGTTTATTATGTCAGCCATTAAATTTTGGGTTAAGTGTAAGGTTATGAGAGGAAGAGAGGAAGGTTAATTAATTAAGCTATTTAGAGGAAGGTCTATTAACTGGGCTGTTTAAAGGCGGCGCATATATTGTAACGATCCGGTCAATTCCCAAGGGATAAACCTGGAAGGCCTGGTTTATGTTGGCAGATAGGAAAGGGCGTTGTACTGAGCAAAGAGAAGTGTTACGTCGCTTGATGTGTCAATCACTGAGAGTGTCAAAGGTGATTGAGGTAAAGCAGTTGGATTGAAAGCTGAGGTAGCACTGAGGCTCCCTCCTATCTAGAAGTGAATGTCTTATATATCTACTGGTATTCTGGAGGACCGTTGGTCGGTCCTGCCCGGTCCGGGGTAGGACCGCTAGGACCGCTGCTCGGTCCTGCTCGGTCCATGTGGGTCCAGGGTAGGACCGCTGGGACCGCTGCTCGGTCCTGCTCGGTCCGTGTGGGTCCAGGCAGAGTTCTGCCGTGCCAGACCGCTTTTGTAGGCGTTGTCATGTGCTGGGCCGTGACAAATAAGGCCATAAGGCCATAAAAAAAAACATTTAGCCTAAAAAATAAGGCAATAAGGCCATAGAAGAAAATACTATACTAAAAAAAAAAGATTTACTAACTAAAAAACTTATCCGCACAGCCAGCTGTGCAAAATGTCACGTGTTTTATTTGCACAGCCGGCTGTGCGCGTAGTGACTCCCGAGCTGCACAACGCGTGACCGCGTCTTCTTGCTGGATTGCATCTGATGATTCAGCATTCCTGAGACACGCAAGAAATCTGGCATTTGGCCTTTGGGGAACACGCACATCCAACATCAGCGAATATGGCGCAAAACACCCGACCTGAAGCCTCCCTTGAACCTCAAGCAGCACCCTCTGACGACGAGGAAGAAGGTCAAGACGAGAAGGCAGAGCTGTTCTCTGCGGTCCTTTCCCGCCTAGACAAGGACCACCTCCCTCAGCTCGCGGCAGCTGTGCGTCAACGAAGCGGCGATCAACATGAGGGCGTTCCCACTGTTGAGGAGCCAGTATACGGCTCTTACCACCTTCTTTTCCCTCTGCTATTCCCAGACGGCATACGATGGATGGCAAAGTTCCCCGTCAACGGAACGCCCGAGAAATGGAACGAACTGTCGTCGCGAGCCCTGGACGCCGAGGCAAACACCATGCGGCTGTTGAAAAAAGAGACTACGATTCCACTGCCGACCGTCTTCGACTTTTCTGCCACGGCAGACAACAAACTCGGCTGTCCCTACATCCTCATGTCGTTTATCGCCGGAAAGCCCCTGTATGATGTCTGGTTTGGACATCGCCAAGGCAGCATGAGCCCAGAGACTGTCGAGGGCTGTCGAACTCGAGCCCTTCAGGACATCGCCTCGGCAATGACGCAACTAAAGCAGTTTTCTTTTGAGAAGGGAGGGTTTCTGACTTTCGACTCGGACGGCAACCCATCTGGCGTCGGACCTATGCGGCGCGTGGATCATCAAGCCATGTTGGATCGCTGGTTCGTTGACGATGACGCATCCAACGACCCGATTTACGTCGAGTCCCCCACGTTTGACCATTTGCACGAGTACTACACATTTGCCCTTGGCCTTCACGAGCAAGTGAAACCTTTCCCGCGAGGGGTTGCGCTGCTATTGAAGGCGCTGGTCGACTGCATCCCGCCATCAACCGGAACCAAACCGTTTGTCCTTGCCCATCCCGACTACGACATACAAAATTTCATTGTCTCAGACGAGGGGGAGCTCCAAGGCATTATCGACTGGGATGGCGTTGCAGCTGTGCCGCGCAGAGCTGGTAGCGAGAGGTACCCCGGCTGGCTTACTCGAGACTGGGATCCCGTCATGTACGGATACCAAGAGTCGATGGACGAGGGGGGGGAACCCGAAGAAGTGTGGGAGGATTCTCCAGAGACCCTCAAGCACTTCCGGAAGCTTTACAGAGACATGGTGGCGACGTGCCGCGAGACGTGGAAGGGCCCGGTCGAAGCGATTCCTGACGAGGGCATCACCCGCATGTCTTTGGTGATAGAGAACCTGGTCATCGCCGCGGACGAGCCGCAGTCTCGCAACGAGATTCTGCGCAAGATTGTCAACGAGATGGAAGAGGTATCGGAAGCGGAGGGGGAACTGGACTTTATGGACCTGGTTGATGATTTTGCCTCGGGGAGCGTTGATGGCGATACCCTTCAAGCACTAAAGGACGGCATGAAGGTTCTTTTAATGGCGGAAGATTTATAGACGTCTCGTTCTTATTACGTCTCGTTCTTATTACGTCTTGTCCAAATGAAAGTCATTCTTCGCCTTCTATACAAGCAACTCCTGATTATAACATGGCCATTCCAATACCAGCCTTCGTAGCCAAGGCCAGTACTCATCCCTCGCCCATTGGCTTAGACGTTGCAAGGTATAGATGATCTAGTAGATCCCCTTTGAGCTGGACGTGGATCCAAACGTCATCTTCTGCCAGAACACAGTCTTGTCCCCTTCCCGCGTGGTGATGACGAGGTGCCAGTCATGGCCTTGAATGATGATGCCTGGCAGATACTCAGGAAGCGGTTTGACTTGGTCTGGACTCGACAAGGCATGCTGAGATGGGTTATCCGTGTTGCCTTCTTCCTGCCTCAATGTTGATAGCCGAGCCTCTGCGTTTTGTCTCATTTTGGATAACTGATGAAGAAACTCCCAATGCGCGGCGTTCCAGATACCCATTTGCAACCTGGCGTTATCCCAGCCCTCGCCGGTTCTCATAGTTTCGATGCTGAGAGCAATGGGTCGATCGCGTAGGGTCATCAAGCCGGTGTGATTGAACATTCCGTCGGGCAAAGCTTCTTGAAGAGCGCGTATCCTCTCCAAGGCTTGCATGTTGTCTCCGTCGCGACTTGGGTCAATGTACATGCAAAAGTCGACCTTCTTCGCTGGCAAAGGTGCCATGTGGTATTTTGGAATGATGGATGCAGTGGTGCTAAACCATGTCGTCAGATGCGTCAAGGATGGGCTTAACACCAGAGACTCACCTCGATCGAAAATCGACCAGTTGACTCACACCAGGTTGGTTCAAAGGCCTAAGTGCCGCTGCAAGGACCGGATGGTGAACTTCCATGTTCTAATCTGACTCTGAACTACCACGACTATTACAAAATGCCGCCTGGTAGAGGATGTTGTGCACTGTTTTAGCAGGGGGGGTGGCTCCGAGTTTATATCGAAATTCCGAGAAATACATGTTGTTGACAAGCCCTCTCTGCGTCCATTTCCAGTTGTGATAAGTTTCCTTGTCGAGCCTATCAAAGGACTCTCTTTCGGATAACGGAAGGATACCCTGTCCGGCGGAAATCAAGTCGACCCTTTCAAGGAGGGACTCTAAGGACTCTGGTTGGGGTTGGAAGGTACTCAGTTCCCGCGAGACGACACCCCTCGAACTGCGCTCGAGTGTGCTGATTTGTTTTATCAGAGAGGAGGATTTCGTGGAACCTGTGGTACTTGGCGAAGCAAGAGAGCAGCTCGACTCGCTTCGCGGAGGCTTGAGTTGTCGATGGTGCGGGTGCGGGGTTTCTTGAGACTCATTCCCAAAATCACCCTCCTTAGAGAGTTCCCGTTTGTTAAGACTGGGCTGCCGATAGGATGAGTCGACCCTCCTACCAGTAGTGCGGCTGGTCTGCGATGTTTTGGGTGTTGGGGGATTGAATCGGCGTCGCTTCCGAAGGGGTTCTTTGTCTTCGTGGGATTGGGGTGTCTCGGGCTTATTGTAGTCGTAGCCATCTGAGAGGGTATCGAGCCAGGCGTAAATAGTGTGGTTAAGAGACATGGTCCCAATGTCGGGCGATGAATTATATGTTTTGCTCACAGGGATGATACATGTATTCTTTGCAATGTTGTTTTAGTGACGCTTTCAGCCGTTGGCAAGTTGACCAAGGGAAAGCGGGGTGATGTCAACTTGGCGTATTAATAAGCGGTCTGCCCCAAAAATTGGAAAAATAACTACCCTACAGATCAGCTTGAAGGTTATGGTGTTATGTGGTTATGTTATTTTCCCATTAACCGGGCTTGCCAGGAGAGTGGCTAATGAGAATGCAGAAATACTCCCTTGGCCATTATGCTATCGTCTTTTGAAACAGAGCTGCGTATCGCACTGCGTAGATTTGGTGACTTTAGATGGTCTTCATCATTGACAGCTGTCGACGCCCACCTCGACCGTTGAGCCCCGTGACGCGTCAGATTCATGGATGCACGACGACAAACATGTTATTCAAACAGGCGGCCTGTAGGTACAATGAGGCGAACTTGGGAGTGAAAAGACATACAGCGAACCGGCTTCCGGTTCCGTACGAGGAACCAGCGAGGCGAGAGCCTGGGTCACGAGGCTTGACGCCGGGGAGGACTGTGTCAGGGCAAAGAATAACACAAGGGGGAGTGAAGAGGTCAGAAGATGCAGCTGCGAAATAGTAGCTCGGCAGATGCGACGAGGGAGGGGTAAAAGAGGTGGTTGAATTCATCTTTATCCCTCCTCCGCTGTCCACTCCTTTCCTCTCCCTCTTATTATCGCCCCGGATTCCTGACCGGCAGGCCCGTCCGGGGCCCGAGGCCTCCATCCCAGTCTTCCGGCCTCATCCCGGAGTCCTAGATCATTCCCCCGGTTTTGTCCCGGCCTCCTCGCCCCGATATCGCCGGTGCCTCGCTGCTTTGGGCTTTCTTTGGTCCGGGCATCTGACAGACTGGCTCTTGGGAATGAAGAGAAACGAGCGGCATGGTGGGACTCGGAACCTTCATATTGTGCCCAGCCGGCCAACTCGTCCATCGCTAGTCGGTCGTCATCACCACTCCCGAGAGCCGTCGAGGCGGTTTAACGGGGGTGCTACAGTCGATAGGTAGTAGAAACTGGAGGCCGTTGTATCCGATGGCCACAGGCTACATCGTATGTGGTTCACCCCCTGTGCCGGTGTACTAGCAGGTTCGCAACTGAAGTTAAGTATGGTAGTGAATGGTTAATAACTTGGCTCGTAAAACCTGGCTATTATGAGCATCAAGTTTAGCTAGGTCAGTGGTTTCCTTATTTGCAATATCAATACAGCCGTCCCCCAAGTAAAAGGAGTGCCTTATGCAAATAGAAATAAAGGGGATCTAAACACAAAAAATCTCCACGATGAGCCTCCTCAATTGTCCGCATCTTCTAGGTCACTGGAGAAGACACTCGCCGCCTGCAACCGCAGCGGCACATAGATTTCCGAGAACAGAGTTGGAATGAAGAACGGTAGATGCGCACAATCAGGCGGCCTCAAATCAAACCAAGTTGGGGGCATTGCTTAAGTTACAGATTAGAGTCGCGAAATAATCCGAAAGCGACGCGAGACTGAGAGTCTGCGAGGGCAGCTAATGACGACCTTGCCGGAAGTTGGCATCATCGTTTACGAGTGCAAGGGGCAGGATGAATGGTCAAGATAGCAGAGCATACGTGGAGGCCAGAAGCGGATGGTATCGATCACGCTTGTAAGGGGCAAGAGTCGGAGCCTGGTATCAGGTTTGCCGTCAGTTTTACCTGTGAGCACTGAAACTCATCAGTACAAGGTAGACGTACCATCTTCGTAAAGGCGAGGGGATGGGTATCCTTCGGGGAGCTGAACGGCCAGATATTCTCAGGTTGAACTGCTTCCTGAGCCACTACCTCGCTTTCTGTCCATGCAATATTGTCGAGCAGCCGGCGAGCCACGATCACCAGCCCACGGTGACTGTATACGCGTCCACCGACACCGAAGTCGGTCTCGTAGTTGAATCTGATGACACGGGCGTTTCTGTCTTCAGCGAGGTCCGGCTGGAGCCGTGCCGGGCTACCCTCTGTCCATGGCCGTCTCCAGAGCACCGGGCGACAGCTTCCACATGTCATCGACGTGGCTTTCCAGCTGGGCCTCATCATACTCGCGCAGGTTTTTAGTGGCTGGGGCGAGTGGGCTAACCCGCAGACTACCCTTCGGTGTCCGCCCAGCGACAAGACCAGGTCCTTGACTGCTGCCTTGAGATCGAAGGGCGCATCCGCGTTATCGCCGCGCTTGAGTAGGTTAGCAGTATCGAAGTGAGGGGCTCGTTAGCTTCCTAAGCTGGGTTTCGATAAGCGCCTACTTGACGAAGCTGCATCCCGCGTAGTCCACCCCGTAATAGCCACAGAGTGCGTCATGTTCATGCTGACGGCCTGGCTGTAAGTCGTGTCGCCCTTCAGCGTTTCAACATGGATCATGCCCTGCAAGGTGGTCGCTTCAGTAATGCGCGACAGGCTGTGCGTCTGCGGGTTGAACAAGAGTTTGCCCCCGCGCTTGCCCGCTCTTGGGAAGAAGGAGGTTAATGGTGGACGATGGTGTGGGTGGCTTTCAGGCAGTCGAAGCTAACAGTCGACGATAGTAAGAGTGCATTGGCGTATTTTATCTTCAGTCGCCTGACTATTGGCTGTATTAGCCAGAGAGGGCCGTTAAAGGAGGACAAGGATAAGGGAGAGGGACAGAAGCTTCAAGAGGTTAAAGGGATCGGCTTCTAAGGACGAAGCAGAGACGGGGGCTTCTAAGGGACAAAGACCAAAGGGTCCAACGGACTGTCAGCAAAGGGAGCATCTACTAGGTAAAGGCGAAGGCAGACGGGTCGGGCTTCCAAAGGCTAGTGGGATCAGCCCGGACGAGGGCTTCGAAGGTGGAGACTATCAGGGACAGAGACGAAACGAAGGTCGTCATGATGTTTCCGTCGGTCTGATCAAATGGTCCCTGGTCCGTCTTCTGCGAAAGACAGGTCGGATCAGCCGGGGGTCTTGAGAGGCAAGAGGCTTCAAGCGTGATCAGCTGGCGAATTTATTTTGGTATTACAAGATGAATAAAGCAAAATCTATGTGAGGCTATGCGGCGCGTTGGGGAAGAAATGCAATGTCAATCATGCCACCTAGCATGTCAACGAAAACTTCAACTTGCGAGACGAGCTGGCAATGCCAAAGTGTTTCTCAACCTCGGGGCTTGCCTTGGGGGAGTCAAACGCCGTGAACCAGAAAGCGCTGCTGTCAGTCTGCTTCCAGAGCCAGCAGCCAACCGTGTTGTAATACGTCTTCAGGTCGGCGAGCGACGCGCGTGCCTTCTTGAAGTTGGCTCCCCCGGTCGGCCAGCCCGTTTCTCCGACCCAGACCGCGGCTTTGGAGTTAACCGCCTTGACGTGGCTCTTGACCTTCCAGTACGAGTTCTGGAACGTCTTGAGCTTGATGGCGTCCTTGACGGGAACGCCTTGCCAGTAGGGGAATCCATTGGTAATGGCAATATCGCAGGCCTTGGTGACGACGTCGTTGGCGCCGTCGACCCAGGCAGTCCAGGTATCGGTGTGGCCGACCTGGAATCGATCCGTTAGACAAGAGCAGGGAGGGTTGGATGAACTGGGCGTGCTGCTTACCTTGATCTTCTTTGAGAACTGATGGACCATTCCACGCACGTCGTAGATCTGGGTGGCGAGCTTTTGAGGGGAAATGTCCTTTCGGTAGAGGTCCTCGGAGCCAACGCTGATGGCAGCAATCCAGCCGGTGCCGTGAGTCTTGATTGCCTTGAGGAGAGCGCCCTTTTCGGCTCCGAAATGAGCGTCGTCGGTAGCCCAGACGCCAACCAGGATCTTCATGCCAGTTGCCTTGGCAGCGGGACAGCTTTCGCCAGGGCTGTTGCAATTGTGAGTAAAGGGAGTCTCCATATGTCTGACCCTTCAGGGGGGCTTACTGTTGCAGTCGCTGCAGGCGTAGAGGCGAACGGCGTTGAATCCCTTGCCCCAGCCTTTGATAGCCTGGAAGTCCTTCTTCCAATCCGCTGTGGCCTTGCACGATCCATCGGCCTTGTTGGCTCCGATGCTGAAGCCCTTGTATTGGCCGGCCAGGACCGTCGCGGGCAGGAGCAGCAAGGCTGCAGCCAGGTTGAGAAGCTTCATGGCGTAATAGGACAGGTAGTTGATGGTGGATGGAAGAAACAAGTGCGGCCTCGAACTGAAGGAGAAGGGTTTTGAGGATGCACCTCTCTTTGTTTGTGGAAATGACTCCCCCTTTTTTCTACGCTTATTTGCCCCAACCTTCTGCCGCTCCCTAGGGCGACTCCAGACGGTCGAGTCGACAATTTTTATACTATTAATAAGTATTGCTCGGCACTTGTGCGCGTGCTAAGACAAAACGAAATGAGACGATGCGCCATGTGGATGAGAGAACCCCAGTTAAAGGGGGATTCCAGCATACCGATTGGCTGCCTTGGCCATTCTTCCCATCAAGATCCGAGAATGGAATCTGTATATTAAACTAGCCTCAATAGAGCGCGCCACGCGGATAACCCGGGCCACAAGCCAATTTTCAGCCGAATTTCCCCTGCATTTCCTTCTCGGCTGGTTCGCCCTGGAGATGAACGCTACTCCCCGCGTCCGTGTACCAATCGCAGTTTACCGAGCATGCTATTGACGCCGCGAACGGCTAGCAAGGCTGTTCTTTGAGGGCTCGGGGTTCGCAATGGACATGGGAATGGCCTGAGAGACATGATGGGGTCCTCCGGCGAACTGCGTCTGGACGGCAATCTCGACCCGGAAGACTATTGGCCCGACCCTGGGAGCGCGTCCAAGGTGAGTTCCTCTATTTCCCTGCTCTTGGGCATGGAGGAGCGAACTTAGTACTCCCACGTTCTGAGGAGTCATGAAGACGACAAGGAGAAGGGGCCATGGATAAAAGACAATAAGCAATAGGGATAGCAATAGCGATACCGTCTGGCTAGCTTCAGATGATGTACGACTTTAGGGACGGAACGAAGAAAGAGGAGAAAGTGGTGATAGAAGATGTGGGTGAACCGAATCATGGCCCTCCCTTGCGGCCTCTCCCCTTTGCCCCTTTCAACCCCATCACCAATTGGCAACTCCTTCATCCCACTCCTCTCTCTTCCTTCTACATCACAGACGAAGCCGGAAATGCTAAGCCATCCGAACTTCCATACAGGAAGGCGTCAGCATCATGGCAAAGGATACTAGACTGTGGCAGTGTTCAACACACACGAATCCGCCTCCCCCAAGAGATATTGATCTGTGCCTGAGGTCAGCTTTCACGTAGTAGATTGGTCATGATGCAATCAACAGCTTACAGATGTCATCGTGCGGGCCTTTCCAGCGCGCATACTCCCTGATTCCTGCCGCCTTGAACTGCTTTGCCATCTCTTCGGGCCCATACTTGAAGCCTTCATAGCAGTCGATTTCATCGCCCTGGCGGAATGTCACATCCGTCACCGGACATTGAATGGCGCACTTGGCCTGCAGGACGAATCGGTGCATGGTTGGGTTTTGTGTCAGCGTACGCAAAAGAGTCCAATCTTCCTGCTGATACCAGTTGTCGCCGAGGACGTGGTTTGAGTCCTCGAAGCCTTGACGAATCAGTTGGGTGAACAGGCCTTCTGCATCGTCGTACGATTTGCAGATCTTTTCCACATCTTTGGTTCCGTCCATGGTTAGAAGGATCCTGTCGTGTTCGTTGCGCAAGCCCGTCGAACGCAGCCACTTGAGACGCGCCACGGCGTCCTCGAAATGATCGTTGCCGAGCATCGAGCCCAAGGAGAGGAACACCCGAGGCCGGTCGCCGCAGGTGCGGTTCACCCAGTCCACCCCGTCTTCAAAGGCACCCCATAGGCCGGTGACGCTGATGCGGGGAAGAAGGGAGAGCTTGGTCTGCTCCATGGCTCGTTCGATCGATTTGCGCGAAAGATCGAGCGGGCAGTACAGGACCGGCTTCTGTGAACGGTCGAGCTGCTCCAACAGCGGTGTGAGCTTGCGAATGTCTCTGCACTCTGTGGATTAGCTGCGCTCTTGGCATTGTATGCAGTCCCCCAGGACGACGAGACACATACCCGCAGCCGAGGTCGATCAATACACTATCCTTCTCGATCCAGCTTTCCAGTTCTCCGGAATTCTCGACAAGCAAGGTTGCCTCCCCCCTGGTCTGGTAGTAGCTCGGCAAGTGCGTGATGCTCGCCCAAAGCTCGAGACCTTTGTCGCCGTAGATGATTGAAGTGGGCAGGACTCTTTGGACATGGCCTTTGAGGGTGGCGAAAGGCTCTTGGCTCCAGAAAAGCTTCTTCTCGAGGAGTGCTTTGTTGTATGTTTGTATCTCACCTCCACCGATGTCCAGGATTTGGTTCATTTTCGCCTCGCTCATGGTTGACGTGGTGGGACTGATGGACAGACGTGTAGCTGTCGAGGCACTTGTTGGAATAAACGAATTAGCTACTGCTGTTGTCGAGTGACAGTGGCCTCGGGCTCATCCCCGTAGTGATCCAATTCCGACAACATTTATATCGGCACTCGGTAGTCGTTGGACCGTGGAGGCTACAATCCATCGCAGAGCCTCAACTGCAGCTCCCGCTGACCGCGTAGCGAGCCCCATAGGCTTGGTCATGGGAACCGGCCCGTGTTGCAGGCCCCCCCACGTATCCAAGACTGCGGCGGTGGGATAGAACTGCCGGCATGGGGAAAGGAGGAGCGGGAGAGGCTCATCCGGCCCGTGGACTCTGGGGCATTAAAACAACGTGGCATATCGCCGGCCTGCAAAGGTAAATTGGCACATGATTCGGCGGTAACTTGAAAACAGGGCGGTGCTATGCAGCGGCTGTTTCGATTTTGGGTTATGATTATCAATCAAAACAGCACATCAGCCGCCTGAAAACCGGCCGGCAGTGTGCGGTAAGCAGCAGCGGCAGTCTACGTAGTTTGCCGAGGCGGAAAGGGACGTAGGTTACATCTTGGCCGCCCATGTATACGCCAACATGCGGTAAGCGGCAGCTGCAGTCTCGGGTTGACGGCGCGAAATGGACGTGACTTGCTACCATTGGTCGTCGGCTTGAAACACCAGGCCTTCATACGCAGTCAGCGGCAGCTGCAGTCTCGGCCGGCGAGGCAAACAGAACGGGACGCCGACAAGGGTCGAAAGTTCCCCGCATGATCAACCTCCAGCCAAGGCAACTCTGTGCCGCGCGCCCGTGCAATTGTAATTGTAATTTCAACCTCACGCTACGCGGTTGGCGGTCACGCGCTATTAGCCAGGCAGTCCCATCTGCACCCAGCATCCCCGAGGAGCGCCCAACGCGTGAGCATCTCACCTGCTCCGGACACACATGCCACCCGAGCAGATTCGTGCTTGACGACGGGTATCGGTACACCCAACGCCAGATGGCACCACGGCCATGCTCAACCCCGGGCACAACTCCGGCGAGGCCAGCTCCTGGCTTGTGGACCTCCCCGACGGCGACGAGACGATGGGCCCGACAATGGAAGACGCAGCGCGACTGAGCGCGCTCTCGGCGCCCTCGGCACCCCCGGCACCCAAAACATATGCCTTGCCGACGGCTTGGGAGCAGCACAAGGACAAGATTCGCCGGCTGTACCTGGATGAGAACAAGCCCTTGAGAGAGGTGATGACTGTTCTGCACCGAGACCACGGACACTTCGGCAGGTATGTTCGGCAACGAACGAACGAGCTCTCGTCTTTTGGCACTCCTCTCACGTCGCACCAGCATCAAACAGTACAAGAACAAGCTTCGCGAGTGGAAGTTCGATACAAAGTACAAGAGACATCAGACCTCTCGGAAGAGAAACAATAAGCGTCGTCGTCCCGGACCTCAGTCTGCAGCCGCGGACCGATCGCTGCCTTCTCTGGCAAACGACCAACATTCCCGAGCTCCTGACGCCCGAAGCGCCGACGACCATCATCCTCCAGCTCCCGACAGTAATCGCGCCGACGACCATCATGTCCAAGCTCCCGGCCTCATTGAACACGCCGACGACTTTCAGGCCGTTGATGCCGAAATCGCCGGCCATCATCTGTTTGAGGCTCTCGAGGCTGGAGATTTGATGGACCAGTTTTTCCCGCTTGCTGATGCTGGAATCGCCAACAACAACAACCACCCCCAAGCTCCCGATATTGAACTCGCCGACGCTCATGTTTTTGAAGCTCCCGAGGGCACGGGTGCCGTTAACCAAGGTCTCCAACCTGCTAATGCAGGATTCGCCAACTACCAACAGTTCCAAGCCGCTGGCGCCGGATACGACATCGACAATGGCTCCCAAGCTGCTGATGCTAGCCGCGCCATCGAACAATTTTCCCAAGCTCTCGATGCTCGAGACGCCGACCAGCATCTCCAAGCTGCTGATGCTAGCGGCGCCGTCGAACAATTCTTCCAGGCTCTCGATGCTCAAGGCGCTGACCAGCATCCCCAAGCTGCCGATGCTCAAGGTGCCAACAACCAGCATCTCCACGCTGCTAATGCCGGCCACGCCGTCCATCATTTCCTCCCAGATCTCAATACCCAAGCCGCCGACCAGCATCTCCAAGCTGCTGATGCTAGCGGTGCCGTCGAACAATTCTTCCAGGCTCTCGATGCTCAAGGCGCCGACCGGCATCCCCAAGCTGCTGATGCCGGGCGCGCCAATACTCCGCATACTACGCGCCAAGCTTCGGTAGGCAATGAGGAGAATTGGCAGCTTTCTGTCTCTCGCAGACGCTCCTTCGCCGCATCTCGGGCCGTCGGAGTGCGATCCGGTCGATCGGCCACGCCGCCAATAACGATTCCGGAACGAATCTTTTCGCTGGCTCAACAACACATTGAGACATCCTTCACTTACGGCGTTTGGAAGGTGAATGGCAGCAGTGTCTGCACGAGCCTGACTTGTACCGAAGAAGAGATGGAATTGCCTGAGACTTATTTCGATCTGATACGTTCCGCCGTCTTGCTCTTTCAGCAGGGGTCGACAATCGAAGGGCAGCATGTCTTATCCAAGGCATTCGCTTTAGTCAAACCCATTCTCGAGAGTCGCAACGTTCGCGCCCTCAACTTCTTCTGGACCTCCCTGGTATTCCTCGTTCAGTTTGACCACACCACCATCGTTGTCTGTCTGATCAGGTACATCCATGACATGGCCAAGATTCTGCTTCACCCCAAGCATCCCGTCGTACAAATGTTTCAGCTTCTTGCCCGTACAGATGTGTCGGAGCTCGAATCTCTTGTGCACAACACTTGGCAAATCACGGCCGATGCGTTCCAAAAGCAACTGCCCAAGCTTCATCCAGAGTACGTTCGCCACCAGTGCGATCTCATATTCCGCATGTACGGCACGAGGGATGCCGCCACGGCCGAGCGACGCCTCTCTCAGCTACTCGAGAGCTGCGAGGAGACGACGCAGACACCCGAAATCAGTCACATGACGGTCCTCAACGCGCTCGGGTACAACTTCATGAATTCCAAAGACTGGGTGAAGGCCGTCAACATCGGCCAGAAACTCGAGGAGCGTGCTCAGCTCGCGCAGGATATCGACCTGCTCGTCTATCAGATTGGAGGCATGGAGATCCAGGCGCGGGCCTTCAACGAGATGGAATTGACCATGCCGGCCGTAAGATGCCTGAAGCAGGCGACGCCGCTGATTGCCAAGAAATGGGGAAATACCGATCCCTGGCGCATCGAGCTCATGGCTCTACAGCAGGATTGGCTTCGAGAGAGCGGCGAGATCGAGGCCGCAGATGACCTGAAAGCAGAGATCAGCAGCATTACCGAGAGAATCGATACGGACTAGGATATACAGGACTGGGCCCTTGGTAGCTGGAATGACTTGGCCGTTGGAGCTGGACTGACTTGGCCGCGAGTTTTTTGTTTTCAAGACGATTGTAAAATAGGTAGTAACGAAACTGCAAATGTGCAAATTTTCTGATTTCGGCAATCGCTGGGTGCCTGTTTCGTTGCGCTCGTAACATCGAGATACCGATGCTGCCGTGGCGGTGTTGTAGAGCTTCGAGTGAAGGGCATGATGGTCCACGAGGCGTTCATGCGACACCAAGCAATCTTGATGCGAAAGCAATCTGGTGTCTCGATACTTCGTCGCCAGATCCGCCTGCCAATCCACCCCAACAAACAGTCGTCACGAATACCTTCACGAAGGGACGCCGTTGCTGAGAAAGGTGCCGCCGACTACCTCGGCAGTACAATGGGCTTCGGCGCCAAAAGGTCCTTGGACGCACGCGAAAAAGATCCACCCAAAGTTCCTTGCCTGTCCTGACCTTTTGGCGGCGTTGGCATCAGCCCGTCTTATTGGAGGGGAGTGGCCGAGGTGAGACACATGGCCAAATCAGCAAAGCCCTCGCCAATCAGAGGGGGGGTTATTCAGGCCCCCAGGAAAAACAACAGCCCGCACGAATGGCCCCCTTTCCTTGGCCACTGGTGGCTGCGGCAGCACGGCTCGACAGGAACTGCAGGGTAATGGAAAGTTCCAACAATTCATTCTGATCTCTCGAAGATCCCATACAAGACCGAAAGTTTCACGCATGAATGAGGGCAGATGTGAGAGCGGGCAGTGTTCATTCGCGTTCAATCTCGGCCGCGCCAACGCTATATAACTTGTGTGACAGCCATCAAATTTCAGCTTCCTTGCTGTATCGAATGTAACAACAGTCTCCCCAACCATGGCTGCACGAATCGACTTCATCGTTGGCCTGATCTTCAACACCATCAGCCTCGTCACCAGCCTCATCGCCATGTGGCAGACTCAGAAAATAGTGGCCATGAAGCATTGTCGTAAGTTTGCTCCGAGACGGACAAAACTTGCTGCCCATTCAACTAGTTCCTGACAATAAAATGCATCCAGCACAGTATGCCTCCTCGTTGAACGATATCGAAGCGGATGGGTCCTCGTCTCAGGTCCATGCTCGAATCACCGAAAGAGCGCCGCCCATCATTTCGAGAGAGGAGAACGAACGAATGCTATACCCACCTTCCATTGCCTCTCACCTAACGAAGCCGCCCAAAGCCATCATCAGAAAGACATGGTACGATCCAGACTCGGGTAGGCAATTGTAGTTGAGAGACACATTGAAGCTAAACGGCCGGCGCCTTTTCGGGCACTTCGGGCCGGTAGCTCACCGGGTACATCCGCTTGCCGGCTAAGCGACAAGACCCACTGGAGATCTCCCCGCTTCCCCTTTCCTTTTATCTCCGGGCTTTCTTTTGTTCCCTCGTTAGCTTTAGGATACGGAGAGTCGCCCGCTAGTCGTCAATATACTCAGTAAGACCGTTTCAATCCATCACGTAAGCCTGCACAGCGTTACATTTTCAAACGTGATCGCGAGCATCTCTTCAAGAACTATCAGCCAGCAGATGGAACAGTCAGAAATAAAGGCCTGCTCTCCCAGCTGGATGCAGGAGACGGCCGGACCACAGCTCAATACAGATGCCCATTATATTTACTAGATTGCTCAAGCTTGATTCAGGATGCTCGCTCCAACTACATAGCCCTGTCTCGTCATTTGTATACCAGTTGGTGTTGAAATAAAGGAGCAAGAGGATGCTCTTTGCGTCATGATCTTGAAGCAGTGTCTCGTCGTTGACGATCAGTGCCGAAAAGGGAGCGGGCACACATGCAATAGTGGATTGGAACATGAACGCCTGCAAAGAGTAAATTGATGCTATAGACAATGTCGCAACGATGCGTTGGCTGCTCTCCAGCCGTCTAGCAAGGCGCCGTGAACCATTGCAAAATGATCTTGAGAGCAATGTTCGCCAGCAAATCTCAGCACGCCGCCGCCTTCATTCAGAATAGGCTTTTGGAGGCCCTCTCTATGCCTGGCCTCAGACAGACCGGCGATGACGTGGCTGTAACCACCCCTTGCGTAAGGATCTTGTGCCCACCGCGTGACATGTACGGCATCTGGCCTTGGCAGCTCAATGCCGAACCACTGGGTAAGAGTTCGATGGAACAGTCCACTGACGTCTTCGTCCGTCATTCCTTCGACCGTAGTAGCCGTCTTGCCAGAGACGAAAGCGCAAAGGGCAGGTTGACCTGTCAAGGCGTCGAGGTTCAGGATTGGCAGTCGATACACGTCGAGGGACACGCAGCCGTTGCGACCGACAGAGATGCCGCCCAACTCCGAGGTGAAGCCCAGGAATGAATCAGGCAAATCGTCCTCGCCCTGAGTCTCCGGAAGCATGAGCCCGTTCTTGAGGACAGAGCGGTAGGGTTCGTCGTTCCACCAAGGCCTTGAGTAGATTGCAAACATCTTGTCAAGCGTGCCGAAGCCAAGACTTTCTATCGCCTCTTGCTTGTCGGCGGGTAAATCCGGCACGAACAGTCCCTCCTTGCCACCATCTTTCAACACGCCGAGGGGGAATGTGCACACCACTTCTCTCGCGGCGAAGTTTCCTCGTGATGTTTCAATGACGATGGGGTTCGTGGTCCAGTTGACTCGCTTGACCACGGTTTCCAGGGCGATAGCGCCAGCCTGTACAAGTGGCTTGGCGATTTCGTCAATCATGGCGAGAAATCCGTCCTGGAGGAAGGCTTGTTCGCCGTCGAAATCGTTGACCGCGTATTCTAGCAGCCCCAGGCCAGGCTCGCTCTCGGGACGTCCAGGCTCTGCAGTTTGCGCAAGGAGCGGGGCAGCCTCCATGTTCTCGATGCCTTGGAACAAGGCGCCTAATGTGCGACGGTACTCGTCTGGCACAAGCTCAAATGCATCTTGGAAAGTCTTCGTGTTGACGAGAGCTCGCAGGACGGACGTGTGCTTTGCTGCTTTTGCCGGAATTGTACTAGCAAGGTCTTGCATTTCGCCGATTGCGTTCTGAGCGCATGAGACGATCAGTTCAGCCACATGTGCAGGAATGACCAAGCCGCCGTCATCGGAGTTTGTACTCGTCATTGTCGTTGCAGGGCATGTATTCTTCCCGGGGAAGTCGTGCTCTCCATTTGGTGCCTGGAACAAGACGGCTCCTTTCATCGGTCGGTATCGCTTGTGCGGAAGAATGTCCATGAGCGGATTTGGTCTCTTGGCATTGCCGGTTCCGTGAATCCAGTTCGCGCCGGTGTCCAGACGGCAGTCTTGGACATGGACAGAAGCGATGCGGCCGCCGATGCGGTCCCGTGCCTCCAGGATCCGTAGTCGATTTGTGCCGCTCGCTGTGTGATTGGCCTGAAGCTGTTGGGATGCAAACGCGAGTCCCGCGATTCCTGCACCAAGAACGATGGTATCATGGTACACCAGGTTCCCGGCTCCGGGTTTATCGATTGCCATGGCTGGGAAGGGTTTGTCGAGCATGCACAACTACCTTGGGAGAGTTGATGAGCCATGTCGATTTTTATAAAGATTGTTCGCAGCCCATCCCATGGGGTGATGCACGGTGTGGCGGTCAGGCAAGCGACATCGGAGGAACACATGGAAAATTTCTATACTCAGATGGGAAATCGAAGTTACAGCATCGGAGCGACTTTCCGAGTAAGGAAAAGTACCACCACCCGTATTTAGCCGCGTGTATACGATACAAGCCGACTCGCCTAGTTGTAAGCCTGAGTAATTATCCATGAACTACCTTGGTTGCCATACTATGGTATGAGGGCAAAAGTATGTTAGCTCGCCCCACACAACAGCAGGGATCAGAGAGGTCACAATCCCGACCCCTAATGTATCTTCCTGAAAAATTAGCTGTGGTCTTCATCTAAATCGAGTATGCATTCCATTAGCATCTATAACAGCCTGGCAACGGTCCTTCATTGACTCTAATAGCTGTAAGAAGAAGCTATCATCAATTGATTCCCAAGCTTCCTTGACTGCGGCTCGTAGCCGATCATAAGATTGATCTTCTGGGAAGTGTCTCTCGATATATTCCTTCATCTCATTCCATACAGTCTCAATTGGGTTTAAATCTGGCGAAAAAGGTGGCCAGGTGATGACCTTGATCCCTCGAGCTTCAAGCTCGACGATAGTCTCTGCTGCAGTATGAGCAGGGGCATTATCTTGCATAAAGATGTGCCTGCGATCCGGATGAAGTCGATGCCAACCACATACGATAGGGACGATATGCTCAATATAGCTTGAGGCCTTAATAGAGCCCCAATCCTTCTCCCAAAAGACTCCAGGGCCCTTGCCCGTAAGCCCCGAGAAACAGGCCCAGAACATCCATCCCTTCTTACGCTGATGCCGTTCAATGATGCAAGTCGGGTCGAGCTCTTCGCCGGGCCTGCGAGTAACCCATGTTCGTTTATGCCTTCCCCCAGTTACCCAGGTCTCATCAGACCATAAGATAGCTTTCCAATCGTCAAGGGACCAGTCAATGCAATGCACAGCAAAGGCAAGCCGCTTCTGCCGCGTTGGCTCCGTGATTGGTGGTTTCCGACGCGCAATATATCTCTTGAATCCGGCCCGACGAAGGGCGCCTTTGACAGCATCGACAGAGCAATCCCAGCCTAGTGCCTGTGGCAGCCGCCAGTAAGCCATCCGCCGAGCATATCGGGAGGCACATACGAACTCTATCAACTCTTCAACTTGGGCTTCTGTAAGCACAGGAGGGCGGCCAGTAGAGCGACGAGGCGTGGCTTGGGTCGTAACTGCGTGTTGGACTTGCCGTAGCGTAAGGCGCAGGTGCGTAGCTATCTGCTGATAGGTCCAGCCGGCTGATCGAAGGGTTCGAATCGAAATACGGGTATCGCGGCTTGTGTTGCTAGCACGATTTGAAGGCGGCGGCGAGGGAGTTCGCGGAGGGTTGCTTCCAAGCTGCGCCAGAAGCTCCTGATGCTGCCGCGCAAGCTGCTCTTGGAGCTGCAGCTGAAGCTGCTCTTGCCTCTGTAAAATAAGCTTCTGTTGCTCCTGAAGCTGCTGTAGCTGTTGCTCGAGGCCCTGAATAGGATCCATAGCGAAAACGCGGTCAAAATAGACCTCAAATGCGTTGTGTTGATGTTAAGTTGGGAATACCTCCGGAGCGCGAAACGCGACCCCTCTGACCCCTGCTGTTGTGTGGGGCGAGCTAACATACTTTTGCCCTCATACCATAGTAGGTGCGAGCCATCTGCAAGTTGGCACCTATTACCGAGGTCATGTCCCCCTCGTGCCCGACATGGCGTCGGGGAAGGACGCCATGCCTTGGCGCGAAAAACTGGTGGAATGAGGGGTACCTAGTGGAATATCGTCGCCTGCAGAATAAGGCGTCGACAGGCAGCGACAGGCAGGAATCACCATGCACGGCCACAATCAGGCAGCCAAGATCGAGCAAAGGCAAAGTTCCTCCCGGCGATCAATTCACCGAGCAACAAAGGTCCTCCCTACATGGCCAGCGCGTGGCATGTTCACATGCAAAGTTCCCGACACGACGATCCATTTACCGAGCAACAAAGGTCCTCCCTGCATGCCCGGCGTGGCTTTCATTCGTGCTCGAGCCAAATCACGTGCCGATTTTCTGAGCGACGGCGTGCGAGCCTAAAGTTCCTGGCGGCTGAGCACCCATCTTGCCCAAAGTTCTTCGGCCTTGCGCATCTTGCCTCAGCTGTCCAGCCTCTGATCAGACATCTCCAACCAGGCGGGAATACTGGTCAAGGTATCGAACAGATACCTACCCTTCATTCGTTTCTTATTTAATGAGCTTCTCGAGACCTCCGTTTCCCAAAACTTCATCAGACTGTCCTCGATCACTACACTCCACAACCAACAACAAGCAACCACAATCAACCACAAGCAACCACAATCAAAGCCTGCACCATGACTTCTACCCAGCAAGACCACATTGTCCTTCTTGTCGATACCCCCTTCTTTGAAAACCTACCCGCTTGGGTCACCGACAACTTCACCGTCACCCCTGGAGGCTACCACGATGGCCAGCCATCTCGCAACAAGTTGGTCATCTTCGCTGATGGCAGCTATCTGGAGTTCTTCAACTGGTACGACAAGCCACCGTCCATGGACGATGAGAACTTGCCCATGAGATTCTGGGGACCCAAGACCCCGGGACTGATCGACTTTGCCATCACCGACACAACCCACTCCGCCGAGGAATCCGTCGGGACCGTCAACAAGCGATTGTCCGACGGGCCCGAGAAGGATTCCGGTCTTGGTATCAAGTTCGGCCAGCCGATTGCGGGATCACGCAAGAAGGCTGACGGCGTCGAGATCAAGTGGAAGGTCACACGACCGGAGTTCTCCAAAGGCGACAAGACTCCCGGTGACGAGCTTTTCGCCAACGGTAGAATCGACGTCCCGTTCTTCTGCCACGACGTCACCCCGCGAACCGATAGGGTCCCAAGTTTGGATGAGAAGAAGACGACCCATCCTTGCGGTGCCATTGGCATCGCGGCCTGCGAGATCCTCGTCCCCAAGGGCCTGCAGAGCGAGTACGCCCGCGTCTATTCCAAGATTTTGGGCTCCGAAATCGAGCCTGCCACCGGGCAAAACTCGCACATCCTCGACATTGGTGTGCCCCAGGGATCTACCCGTTCCACCGTGGTCGTTCGCGCTGCCGAGACCGAGCAGGACATCAAGCGCCTGCAAGAGCGGGGGATTGGCTTCTCCGACCTTGTCATCGCCGTCAAGTCGGATGGCCCCGGCGGGGAGACGAAGCGCCCGTTGGGCTCCGCGGGTATCGAGTCCACCATCTGGCTCGAAAAGTCCAAGGGGAATTAGTGAATTGCGAGCGTGCATCTAGTTAGCTCTAGTATTCGCTTGTTTGCCAATTCAGACAGCTTGCGGCAACGGGGAGGCTAATCAGCGCGGGTGCCGTGGGCATCGACAGGATGTTAGTTGGCTGGATTAGTAAGAAAATGGCTACCACAATTGTCTCCTAATTCATGCTTCCTTTAAATCCAGTGATTTTCTCGCAACGCCATCTTGTGTTCTGATCTTATCACGTACTTCTTTGCGCATGACTCGCCTCCACTCGCTCTGAAAAGCGTTCCGATCAAGTTGAAGACAAAATGCTAGGATTAGTATAGAGTTACGGGGCACAAGGATAATGAATATTAGCTCAGTATGAGTGGCAAGTATCATAACCTTTCTTTCTGCTTAGCTTCGCCCAGATCTATAGTACTATACCTAGGTATCCTATTTACTCTATATTTTTACCTTTCATTAACTAGGGAGACCATTCAACTCGCAGTTCAATTTGTATTTTCGTTCTAGTCTAATAGCAGGGAAGAAGAACCAAGCTAACATTTATTATCCTTGTGCCCTTGCAGCCTTGAGCTGAATTAACTTATAGAAAATATAGTACAAAACGGCGGCGTATGGATGGTTACGTGAGATGCGCCAGAAAATCAGGCCAATGCAGCGATGCCTCGGCGGGCTAGCCCGTATTAAGAAGGCAAAGAAAACACAGACACTTCCCTAACCTAATGGGGAAGGAGACGGAGAGGGACACCAGACAACACACACAGTCACACACGGATTTTCAAGGTCACTAAATGGTTATACAGGCAATCCAATAGACAAGCCAAGTCAAGGCTCCCTGCGCGCCGTCAGAACATTGTGGCATGATGACGTGGTCGCGTGGCTATGCCGAGACACACAAGTCGGTAGAATATGCACGGGTGCGGCATATCCCTGCGCGAGCAAAGTTCCCTGCATCAATCTTGATGTCCAGTACCCCCCTTTCCCCACTCAACAGCTCCGAAGCACGCACAGCGGTGCAAGGGTTCAAAGTTCCCTGCATGCTCGCCAATCGAGGCGACCCAGGTTGCTCGGCAAGGCAACCACAATGTTGTTCAAGATTCCCAACCTTTCAACCTACGTGGGGGGGTTGAAACACGGCCTGTTTATCCGAGTTATCGGACCCGGCCGTGTTTTAGCCCCCCACGTACGGATTGTTGCCCGCCGTATGCTGGCCAAGAGGCTGCCATATACGAAGTAATACAAAAGCAGGAAGCTTGCGGAGAATGGCTGTGTGTATCTAGGCATTTTCTATCTCCAGTTCTACCATACTAGCATTATTCAACGTATCTCTGCTATACCACGTTCAACATGTCGGAAACTCTCAACCACTCAACTCCAATTATTATTGTTGGCGCCGGCGTCTTTGGGCTGTCCACTGCGTGGTGGCTCGCTCGTGCGGGTTACAGCAATGTACGGGTACTCGACCGATGGCAAGTCCCTTCCCCTTCGTCCGCGGGCTACGACCGCAATAAGATCATCCGGACTGAATACGTGGATGGCCACTTCTCAATCCTATCGCAGGAAGCCATCCAGTTCTGGCGAGAACCGCTCTGGAAAGATGTCTTTCATCCGACTGGCTGGTTGTATGGCACCGACGGCTCCTTGGACGAGGACAGAGCAAAGACTTTTGACACGGCTCTCTCCAATACGCGCTCGTTGGGCGATCCCTCTAAAATCGTCGAACTACCAGACTGGAAGCACATGTTCAAGATGTATCCCGCAATGGGGTACGACCACCACCGACGCCAGCGGCAGCAAGGACGGTACGAACCTACCAAAGCCGACAAGCCGGATGCTCCTCTTGCAACCTTCCGGGGCATCTTCAACAGCAACGCCGGATGGGTCGAGTCCACCAACGCCATGTTCGTTCTGAAGCGTGAATGCGAGAGGCTCGGAGTCGAATTCATTGCAAGCGAATCGGGGACCGTGACGGGCTTCGTCCGGGACCCCAACGACGCCAAAACCGTCATTGGGGTGCGCACGGCGAACCGGACCATCTGGCAAGCCAAGAAGGTCATCGTCTCCGCGGGGGCATACTCGGAAACGCTGCTCGACTTCAAGAACCAGCTGCACGCGGTGGGATACCCCGTCACGCACATACGCATGACGGAGGAACAGTACCAGCGGTACAAGGACCTGCCCGTCGTCGCCATCACGCGTCGAGGGTACTTCTTCCCGCCCAACGAGGACCGCATCTTCAAGATCTGCAACATGGACATCACCATGATCAACCGCGAGCGGTGGGCCGAACCTGGCTGCGACTGGGGCGTGCGAAGCCTGCCGCGCGACCAGGCGTACCATCCCACAGACACACAGCCGCGGGTCGGGCGGCAGAAGACGCTCGAGTTTGCACGGTACATCTTACCCGAGTTTGGCGACGCCGAGGTGGAGAGCAGCAAGATGTGCTGGGACGTCGAAACACACGACGATCACTGGATCATAGATTATCACGACTCCGCGCCGGATTCGTTGTTCATCGCCACGGGTGGCAGTGGGTATTCATTCAAGAATCTCACCAATGTGGGAAAATACGTTGTGCAGGCGCTGGAGGGAACCTTGGATGCCAAATGGAAGGATTACTGGCGTTGGCGGCCCGATCGTGTTGGCCAGTTTCCGGAGAGGGAGCAGAGGAATGCGCGATTCAAGTATGACTTGCGGGACTGTGAGGGATGGAAGCACACTGCTACACAGCTTTGATGATGATGGTCGGTTCGCTGCGTCACTGGTTTGATGTTTCTGTCGGCATTTGTATTCGTCTCCGTGGCAATGATGAAACTGCTGTGTCACCCCTTGCACTTGAAACTACGGTTCTGCATAATTCCAGGCGATTCTGCGCCCGACAAGGAGAAACCTTACAAAACTTACTCCAGTGAGTAGATGAGGTAATGCTGGTAGATGATTGCTTGGCCGGCGGACTGTCAGCCTTTGGCAGGCTGCACCCTTACGCCACCGCTCTAAAGTGCAATTCCGTGCAAGAACCCGTCGTCTTCTTCAGGAGAAGGGGGAGGAGATGTTGCGTCGGAACGTCGAGACTCTTGATGAGTTAGAGGTGTTGGAGAACGCCGAGTCATTTGCTGCTGTGGAGGCGCAGCTGGCCGGGGCTACGGATGTCATCGACTGGTCGTCCGTGGGTCTTGGCGATTTCGATTTCTCTCTTGTTGGTCCTTCTGTTGTCGTTGGTGAAAGTCCCTCAGCAGACGTTGCGCATGGTTGAGGTGTTCTGGTGGTTCCCATGTATTTTCGTTGTCTTTGTAGCCTTTCCATTTGACGAGGTATTCTGTTTTGCCGTTTTCTCGTCTGACATTGAGGATTCGTTCCACTTCGTATTCCTTGGGGGACTCGACTTCTGTGTCGGGTTGCTTCCCGGTGTTGACCATGATGGTCCCATGTGTTGATTCGAGTAAGGAAATATGAAAGATCGGATGGATCCTGACCGTCGGCGGCAGGTCCAATTTGTAGTTATTTTCTGAGATTTTTTCGAGGATTTTGTAAGGGCCAATGTACTTAAAATCGAGCTTCTTGTTGGGTCGTTTTGTTGTGATGTTTTTTGTGGCGAGGAGCATCATGTCTCCCTCCGAGAAGGTTGGTCCCTTCAACCTCTTCTGGTTGTAGTATCGTGCGTGCTGGTTGCGTACAAATGAAAGTTCGGTGCGCAGTGCGTCGTGGAGATCCTTGAGTCGGTCTGATGCGAGTATGGCTGCTGGTGCGATGGTTCCGTTCCTTGGTTCTCTGTAGGCGTCGGGGGTGAATCCAAAGTTTGCGTAGCTGGGGGTGACCTTGGTTGTCTCGTTGAGAGCTGTGTTGTGTGCCAGTTGCGCCACAGGTAGCTTCTCAACCCAATCGTCCTGAATATGGTTGACGTAGCAGCGAAGATAGGTTTCGATGACCTGGTTTATGCGTTCTGTCTGTCCATCTGTTTGTGGTCTCCATGCGGTGCTCAGTTTGTGGTTCAATCCGATCCTTGCCATGAGGCATTGCCAAAAGTTCGAGAAAAAGGGTGGTCCTCTATCCGAGACGATGTCGGATGGCAGGCCATGAATGCTGACAATGTGTCGTAGGAAAATGTAGGAAAATTCTTCCGCATCTGTTGATTCTTGGTATGGGATAAAATAGGAAAATTTGGTGAGTCTGTCGACAATGACTAGAATGCTGTCGTAGGCTGTGCCGGTTGCAGGGTCTAACGAAAGGGGTAACTTGGTGATGAAGTCCATCGTGATCGAGTCCCATGGTCGCGCAGCGACTGGTAGGGGTTGCAGGTGTCCGTAAGGTTTGTGTCGTCGTGCCTTCGATTGTTCGCAAAGGAGGCATTGTTTGGTGATTTTCTGGACTGTTTTCTTGACGCTAGGAAATGTGAATGTCGTCTTGACTCGTTCGAGGGTTTTGTTGATTCCTTGATGTCCGTGAAGTGGGTGTTCGTGGATCTCACGTACGAGCTGCTCGCGTAGCTGCTCTGGTACATGTTGTTTGTCGGTATCCTTGAAAGCTGGATCTTGTCGGTTGTGTTCGAGGATCTGTTGGAGGAGTGGATTTCCATGTTCCACTGTGTGTGTCATCGTAGCTCCGAGGTACTTCTGTTGCAAGTGTCCTTCGGGCGTGAGGTGCAAGAGTTGTTCTGAGGTCTTGGTCTTGCCTGTGTCGAAGTCGGGGCGTCGGCTGATGGCGTCAGCTCGGCCGTTTTCCGTGCCTTTCTTGTGCTTAATGATGTAGTCGAATTCAGAGAGATATTCGGCGTATCGGAGCTGTCGTCCGCTCAGTTGTTGGGTTGTAGCGAAGTAGGAGATGTTCTTGTGGTCTGTGTAGACCGTGACCTGGTGGTGGCTTCCGAGGAGGTAATGTCGAAATTCCTTGAAGGCGTTGACGATGGCTAAGAACTCTTTGTCGTAGATCGGGTAGTTGAGTTCTGCTCCGTGCATCTTGTGGGAGTAGAATGCGATGGGGTGTAAGAGTCCGTCGTCGTCTCGCTGTCCGATTTGTGCTCCGAGGGCAAAGTCTGAGGAGTCGGTTTCGAGTTCAATGGGTCGTTCGGGGTCAAACATCTTGAGTACTGGTTCGCTTAGGATGAGGTTTTTGATCTGATCAAATGCTTCCTGAATGTCGGGTAGCCAAATGAACTTTCGGTTCTTGCGTGTAAGTTCTGAGAGGGGTGCGGCGAGTTTGCTGAAGTTTTTGAGAAAGCGTCGATAGTAGTTAGCAAATCCAAGGAATGCTTGTACTTCCTTGACGTTTGTGGGTATAGTACGGCGGTCCATAGCGACCGATGTTTCAATTCAATTTTTTTTTCACATTTTTGCACTACGCGCACCCTCTGGGTGCGTAACGTGCTCTAGTGACTCGGAAATTCAATTATCACGAAGCGTAAGTTCAATTATCACGAAGCGCAAATTGACTTACTAGGGCTTTATTTTCATATGTTGTGTTGGCGCATACGCTACTGCCCACAAAGAATTAAAACGTACGTGGCCGTATCCTTACGTACGAGCTCTCTTTCTTTCCTTCTCATGCCGCCGCTCTCTCAATATGCCTCCTAACCCCGAAGCAGCTGGGACTCTCCCTAGCAGCGTTGGAAGGTATTGCCCTGAGAACGGAAGCCTACACATCGATATTGCTGCCCAGCTAGGCGCCAACGCTATATGCTGCCCATATTGCAGCGTATCCTTCAGATTTACGAGAAGACCCTCCCCAATCGACCTCACGAACGAGCCCGATACGACCGAATCGATCCCAAGTCAGACTAGAGTGAGAGGTGCCAATGCTGCTATTCGTAGTGGAAGAGCACAACCGCGTACATCAACGACTTCGACATCATCAGCCTTAACGATCACGAACGAGCGATCAATGCCTACCGGATACCAGAATGCTGTTCACGTTGCGCAACGAAACCGAATGCCTGCCTCTATCGGAACTCAGCAACCACGAGATCCTATTACCGCCAACTTCCTCGTACAATTCTGGCGTTCGTAGGTTTACGAACAGACTCTGTATGATAGCACGACTCGCTTGGTCCCTATTGTCAAGGGAACATTCGTTTCAAAGCGTTGGCAAGGCCCGATCGTACTCTTTGTCCATAAAGAGTATCTCTCTCATGAAGAGATGATCCAGAGTCTTGCCGCTTCATGCAATGATAAAGAGGCTATTACTGCAACGTGGGAGCTCGTACAGACGGTTACGGGCAATGTCAAGGAGTTCCAGCGCATCGACTTTGCCCCAGATGTCAAAGAGACAACTACGCTCTCCCAGATGTTTGAGAAGGCCCAAATGAGGATCAACCAGAAGAATACGCTCCATTTCTGGAGCAATATTCTTGTCCCATCTCCTGACGATGATGATGCCCTCAACGTTCCGAGGACTACGAGGACCAAACGATCGCGACAAGATCTTCGTGATGCCGACCCCTCCCGCACACCAAGTCCGCCTCAACAAAAGACCAAGCGTACGGCTAGGCATAAGATCAAGGACGTCATTAAGCACGAGGTGAAGGAAGAGCGAAAGGAAGATGTTAAGAACGAAGGAAAAGAGGTCTTAGAGGAAGTAGTACATTGTGCAACGGATTTATTTCTTGGGGAAGAGGCGGGTGATACTGGTGATGAGTCAGTTGCTTCTAATGGTCTTGATCGCGAAGAAGGCGTAGATAATCCCTTGGTGGACAACTTGCCTCTTCAGCCTGTAAAGAAGACGAAGAAGCCTATTGCTATCCCGCCGCTTGAGATGGAATTACGTACGCGAAAGTAAGCTGGCTATATGTATTTAGCTCCTCTATCTCTACTCAGTATCTCTCTATATTATCGTACTCACTCTCTTTATCCTCCTCTTTATCTGCCTGAGTAGCCATTCCCACATCATTAATAGAGACTTCTTGGAGACTGTCAATATCAATATCATGATCAAAAAGATGCTGCTTCACTCGATTGATCCCCCCAGTTGGTGCCTCGAGAAGGCCAACTTGTGGCCTTGCATTTGATGCGATGTATGCCTCTAATTCTGACCGTAGGTATTGGTACGCATGAAATTGCGGTGCCTCTACCTGGTCTTGCTGAATGTCCGGTTGTCTATCCATAAGATCGTTGCAAATCTGAAGCGTATCGAGGGGGAGGTAAGCGTCGATATCGATTTTATCCTCCGCAAAGATATTCTGAAGCGTATTGAGACGATCTTCAGGAATAACCTCAGCGTAGTTCTGAACTTGGTCATTATCAGGTTGAAAATAGAGGTTCCAGGGCCTTCCTGGAATGACGTGTGGGCGAGTTGGTTGCTTCCGGATATAGTGGTTATTCCACACATGAATAAACTGGGCAAGTTCCGTACGAATAATCGGCATAAAGAGGTATAATAGAGCAACTCGATCAGCAAGACAGTCTGCAGAGAAGAAGCCTTGTGCGGTAAGGTGTGTAAAATATCTCTATATATCATTAGTAAGATATAGAGAAGAAAGGAAGATCACATACTCTCCAAAAGGCAGCACCTCCTGTAGCAAGGCGCCCCCACCAGCTCTCGATCTTTTCATTATGAGTGCTCTTGCCATAGACCCAACAGTCTTGAAACTCAACTTCCTCTCGTACGCCCTCGAACATGCGATTACGCGGTTGAGAAAGGAAGTAATGTGCTCCTGCCATCAAAATGGTCTCTCGGCCACGATCCGATCGTATGATATTGGGCATTTTCCCTCGCGCAGTGATAACTTCGAGATATTGTGCGAGCACGTTGCGAGAGGTGCCTGCCGATATCCCAACGTAAAACCACACAATCATCCGCGAGTACGCGTCAATCGATGCGTAGATCTCGAATCCCCATGCCTTCAGCTTGTCGTATGCATCAATAGACCAAATAAAATCAGGTCCTGGTGCAGTCCAACCAGCTCGACGGCGCCTCATATTAATCCATCGATCGGTAATACAGCCAGGATAAAACTCTCGAAAGCACTCATAGAGGGCACGACGGCTGACGACGTGATGTTGCTGGCGAAGATATGTATAGAGGTATGTACGACCGTATGATAGAAGCGTTGCATCCGTTTTAAGCTTCTTTGCAAAGAACTCTCGTACTTCTTGCAGTTGGGAGATAAGCTGTTCTTCTGTTTGACGACGGAAGAGGCCGAGATCTTTTCGTATTCGACGGAGGCCGCTTGGAGTGATAATAAAGCCTTCCGTATGCAGTCGTAGGAGAAGGAAATGATCGTTTAGGAGGTGTTCGAAGTAGAGTTCTTTAATGCGTTCGCGAAGGAGGTAGGTGTCGTCTGTAATCGTTCGATTCGTGCTTCCCCAGTCTCGAAGTCTGCGGTAGAGGGTCGTACGGCTGAGTTTGATGCTAAAGTCGGTTTCGAGTCTTTCGATAATTTCTTTGTTTGAAAGGGAATTAGCTTTCCACTCATTGATTGAATGTCGGAAGAGAGAGAGGTCGATAAAGCTGCGAGGCATATTAACGGATGCGTATTTGGAAAGGAAGAAATGGGAGAGACAGGGGCATAACGGGCGGGGGGTAATAAGCAAATTTTACCTCGGGCGTACTAAGCCAAAAACACTAAAACACCAGAACATCAAAACACATCATCAAAACTCACCGATATCCCAATAAAAAACAAATAAGAGATCTGCTTTACGTACAAGTCGCCAAGTAAAAATAAATCCCTTCCTCCTGGAAAAGAAACATTGGGTATTGCGCACAAAAGATCTATATCCGCCCGGGTTTTTCCCATATTTCTCTGTACGCCAACATTAAGCCGAAAAATAAGCGTACGGAAAGAAACGATTAGCGACGAGCCAGCTCAGTAAAGACAAGGGAAAGCAGCGTGCAGCTCTCAGAACTCAGGCCACCGAGAAGACGCGCAACTTGGGCTATGTCGGGGCCCTGACTTTCCTTGACCTTCTTCTGAGGCATTGTAACGATCTTATCGTCGTCTGAGATCTCAACGGGAGTTAAGTGCTTGCGCTTGCGAGTCGGCTTCGGCTTCGAGGGAGTACGCTTCTCTAGAGGTAGGTTAGTACGAAAGAACGTAGGCGTAGGGAAAGGCAGAATAACATACCATCGTTGAACGAGCAAGGGGCGCTACCTCTATTCCAATCGCAGTTGGCACAGCCCTTCCCAAGGCCAGGAATAGTCACACAACCAATAAGGCCACCTTGTCCCTTCTGGCACTTCTCGCACGCATCCGAGTCCTCGTGGAGGTCCCCGTACACCTGCTTAATGATGCAGTTGGAGTTCTGGCTGCCCGAAAGGTTAAACTTGTACTCCTCACGACTGCCGTCCTTGATCTTTTCGCGCAGAATAAGGTAGTTCTGGGCCTAGAAGAGAAAGAAAGAGTTAGATAAGAAGTAAGGAGGGCACGTAGTTTTACGTACGTCAGTGTTCTCGACCACAGGAAGCAACTTGTTCGAGCAGTTCTTCAGAGCATTAAGCACAGCCCAAACAGTGAATATAGGTTGATCTTTCGAGTTGGGAGGAGCGGCGTTATGGGCGAAGAACTTCGTACTGATATCGAAGATATCGGGAGGCACACATTGGAGACGGTTCCCCGGGAACGTGACGGCAAGTTCGTGTTCTCCTTGCTCGTACTCATCGATAGTGTCAGTATTCTTCTGGCCTAATAGATTTGGTTAGAGGGGAGCGGCAGGAAGGAGCGGGAGGACACGTACGGGGCTTGGTCTTGCTGCGCTGCGAATCACCGAACAGAGCCTGAGAGAGCGGGGTGCGGGGGGGTCTCGTACGCGAGTCTCTGCCTCTAGCGACAGGGGGGGAGTCTTCAACTTCCTCGCCCTCATCCCGATGGTGGCGGCTCTTCTTGCTGGGGGTCTTTCGAGCAGTAGAGGCGGGGATGGAGGCAGTCTTCGCGGCCGTACGAGGGGCGCGGGGGTTATCAGTAGGCATGTCCTCAGACGTATCGGACTGGACAGAGTCTTCGGAGACGGGTTTACGGCGGAGCTTCTTGGCCGAACGAGGCTTGTCGGCGACGTCGGACTCGGGCGAAGGGCTTTCGGGGGGGGGGGGGGGCTGGCTTAGCAGGGGTGGCGGGGTTGCTCTTGCTGCGCTGAGACTTCCGGGGGGGGGGGCATGATGAATCGAATCGTCGGTCGTACGAAAACAACGAGGCAAGGACGGAAGGAAATAAACAGGATCTAAGGAGCAAGTTAGTAACCGTACGAGGCAAATTGGCAGTTGAACGGGGGAGCTGTTGAACGGGAAAGCTGTCGTGCTGGGGCGTTGCAGCCAGTAGCGGGAGAAACAGGGAAAGAGGCTGCATGAAACCGGCTCCAAAAAAACGACCGCGCGCGAGCGAAAACGATAGAGGCGAAATGTCGTATTGAAGCAAGCCAAAACAGCGCATTTTTTTGGCTCGAGGAAGCCCGGGAAAGGAGGGATAACATACCTGCTGTTGCGGCCGATGGTGTTGAGGAGGAAATGAAGGAATCGAAATGAAGCCACGAGCCCTCATAATAATAGAGGTTTGCCCTTAGGGTCACGTGGAATTAGGTCACATGACTGCGCAATTCAACAGTGATTCATGCCTCTTATTTGTATGTCAACTACGTACGATTTTCTCTACGATAATTCCGTGGGCAATAAGCTTGCGTACGAGCTTTTTGAGGCTTATTGTGAGAATGCATTTAATAATGGAGCGTGCGATTGAGGCTAGCTTATTCTTATCGATTCAATTATGCGAATTTACGCGTCAATACGCCTTGGGGTTAGTCTAGTAAGAAAAGTTGAATTGAAACATCGGTCGCTATGGACCGCCGTATATAGGCCAGTCCCTGACTGCCTAGATCTTCTTCGGGTCCATCCTGACATTATCGGTTGCGACATCTAGTAACTTAGATGTCAATTAAAATTGGGAGTGAAACCAAAAGGCGCTAGCAGGACATGGGGTAAGAGTCAATTAACTCATGGAGTAGGTGGCAATTAGCTATTTCTCAGCCAGTAGAGGTCCAATAGATATAAAAGTCGGTATAGATACTAACCTTAAGCCTGCGATTCCGATTTTCTATTTATCTCTTCTCTATCTATAGTATTCATGGAGCTACCTCAGTTTTGGTGTTCATGGGGTAACAGGGGAAGCATGCACAGACCAACACATTAAAGTGCAGTAGCTTCAGCAGCTACACCTAAGCAAAAGCAAGCAGAAATTCAGGAGAGGCATAAAAGGAGTGCAAAGAAGTCCCAGCTGCTCTACTGGCTATAATAATAATAGACCTTCCATAAAATCATTTTTCCAATGGAGTATTTCACTTACTTACCAGACCTTCGGGTTCTTGGGTGCCGCTCTTGCAAGACAATTGTCATTGGATGCAGGATTGAATCGCATCTTCGGGCACTGCCCCATAAGCTTCTCAGAGCTCAGATTCAGCCAGCACAGCAGTGGGCAGCCACACTTGACATTATTAACGAACAAGATGGCATCAGGGATATCCCATTCCTTTCCGACAATAGCATACCGATTGAAGCACTTGGAAAGCCAAAGAGTGGAGGATTTCGATGCACCTTTACGCCAAGCTGCCGGTTTATAGGCCCTGCGCTGAAGCGAATCCGAAAGCATCTCAGGGACGCTCACCAATGGGATCAGAAGCTCAAGGCCGGCCGCCGATCAGCAGCCCAGGCCGAGGAGGAGCAGGCGAGTGCGCCGTGGAGGAGCGGGGTCTTCTATCAACAGTTCTTCGCCAAGGGGCCCCGCAGCGAATACTTTGAGGTTGCGAGAGGCCGAGATCTCGACGGGTTGAGAGCCGAGGCACAGAGGGTGGAGGAGAGCGCGCAGCAGGCCTTGGAAGCGTTCCAGTCAAAGGCGAACCACGTCCGGAAGCAAGACGCTGAAGACATCGAAGAGCAGGGCGATTTCGCCTCCCCGAATGCGTGGCTCCGCCGGCTCGGAGCAGCCGCCCATCTGAAGGACTTTGGCGGGGAGAAGGAGTTCCTACGGGGCCTGATCTCGCTCGAGCACACCGTCGATCCCGAGGGCCCAGAGGTCGACGACACCGCGCTCCAACACATACATTCCGCCGTGAAGCGCCTCATCCGCCGCTCGATGGCTCCCGCGAAGCCGAGCGTCGTCTCGTGGAACGTGCTGTTCGAGGTCAACCGGAAGGAGCTCGACAAGGAGCGGAGCACGCCGTTCCTGAATTTATGTGGGGTCCGTCTGGATGCCGTTGCCTCAGGCCAACCTTTTGGTCCTGCGGCGTTATGGGCCGTGATACACCGTCTCACGGTTGTGTTAGACTGTTATGCCAGGGAACAAATGATTGGCCAATGATTGCTGTGATGGCAATCACCTGGGCGCATTACTGCACTAAAAGACCTATAACTTATCGCTTTTCGGTGAACCAAGCCGTAACACACCGTACAGTGCTTAAAAGAGCCATAATGATTGCAACTATGCGATTATTGACCAATCATTTGCCCCATGGTATAGCGGTTGTTAGCACAACTGTTACACTATACCGTGAGCGAGTCTGCAGGACAACGCTTTAAATCCTGAGCGGTTGTTCTGCTCACTCTTGGAATCGTGAGCGAGGCCTAGGGTGTAGGGCGGAGCGCTCGTTGGTCACGTGTGTGCACGGGTCGTGACACATGATGCCGACCCATCCGGATGTCGGTCGGGTTCGTGTCTGCAAAAGTGGGGGCTGCCTTCGGGTTGCCATGAGCGTGGCCGAGGAAGGCGGGGTCCGCAGGCCGAGAGTGTTCGACGAGGCCCTTACGGGCTTAGCCCGTTCACTAAACTTTTCCAGTTCCCGCAAGTCCAAAAATAGCTGCTTGACCTCGCCTTCAGCCACTTTTAGCCATTTTCTACGCACTGTATGCACACTATATTTAAGGCACTTTGAATCAGAAGCACCGCGCAAGTCCATGCGAATTCGATTCCTGACTATATTATCCAAGGCAGTAATCGGCTTTCTGCCATTCAAGGATGACTAATATTGAATAGAAGTGAGCAGCTATAGCGCGTTGCTCTACATGACCGTCTACACTTCACCAACCTTGGTGACACTTACTCCCAAGGGTTGTCTTAAGGCGGTTTATCCCCGGGTTCCTTACTTAACTCAAAAGTGCTCTCTTACGAAACGGCAGTATAATATATGAGTAATAGCTTTAGCCACAATTGCAGAATTTACTCTTCCAGTTTTGGGGCCCTGGGCATAGGTCGAGTGCCTACCAAATTAGGACTGCTCGCGAGCTAAATAGAGCGCCACCACCACCGGATTCTCATTTTACTTGATGACACTAAAGAGATCAGAGATGGCCCCAGCTCGGCAGAGTAACATAGAACGACGGCGGGAAAGAGATACATGTCGAGCGAAACTCTCGGAGTGTTAAGGGCTAGGCAAGTGCTTGTTCAACACATGATAGCAGATTGGATTTATCTAAAGCTAAAGAGCAAGAGCCTTCTCTCCAAGAGAAGAGAGTCTTCTAAATAGCTACATGTTCGACCCAACAAGGTAGTCCAACAAGGTTGGCCACCGAAGATGTAGAGGGCTCATCACGCCGTCATTACCATCCCGGCCGGAGCCGTGACTACCTTGTTGTCCGGGGCTTCGGTCCACATCGGCGATGTCACCCCGGCTGTTACCGCCGGCTGTCACCGCCGGTGTCCTTCCAAGATGACAATCCGACCCAGGCATAGCTGGGGTCATGACTCTAGGCTTCAGCCTGTAACACGGAGCATATCCGTATGTATTTCCCCTATCTAGTGAACTAGCTAATAACCTAACACCACTTAGATAATAAGTTAAACATTGATATTAAGCCCTCTGAGGTTCGTCTCAGTCCTCGCATTAGCGACCCTTATGCTTGGGAAAGTTATGCCTGGCAAAGAAGAGTTCTTTTCGCAAATCTTCTCTAAAAACTTAAGTGATCATTCTACTGGCACTTATCGGCTTCTATATAAGGAGGTCGGGGAAACTTTTGAGGCTGTATTTTCCAGTAGACATTGTCCAACCTTAGATTCTATCACATCGGTATGTTAGGTTACTTCATTAGTTGTGAATCTTTATTTACTTGGCTAGTTGTCCTCCCCTGGCCCGAGCTTTAGCATTGTCATTAATAATCTCAAAGCTGAAAACGCAAGTCTTTCCCAACAAGTCTGCGACTTACAAAAAAGACTAGACTTGAAAGTGGGAAAGAGAAAATCCACAGAGAAAGAGAATAATGAATTGCATCATAAGCAAGAGTTTCTTAAAGCTCAGATCAAAGACTACTCAGCTTCAATCGATTGCCTTAAGCAAAGTATTGCAAAATACACGCTTGGATTGAATAAGGCAGTGCCTTTTCTTGAGGAGTTGAGGAAAAATGCATCCCCAGAGCAAGCCATTGGTGTCACGACCCGTGACAACACCAGGCGGTCTACTGCGGTAGAAATACGGCCCCACTACCCAGATGGCACAAGGCCTAGACCAATCAGGAAACGAATCGATGGACCGATGGGCACGACAGGAGCGAGGAGCACCGCTCCCATCGCTCCTATCGCCCCCATCGCTCCTAGGACTTTACAGCCAGTATTTAAGGAACATTCATTTCTAGATAGGAGGAAGCCTCTATGCTACCTCAGCTTTCAACACAACTGCTTTACCTCAGTCACCTCTTGATACTCTCAGTGATTGACTATTAAGCGACGTAACACTTCTCTTAACTCTCTTTTACGTTCGCCTCGCTCAGCCTTAACGTCCTATTCTATCTGCCAACATAAACCAGGCCCTCCTGATTTATCCCTTGGGAATCCGGATCGTTACAATTGGCAATACTGTAAATCAAGCTAGGTCTTTAGAATAAATTCCAGTTCACTTTAATCTTTTAGGATCTAATATATATAATTACTAAGGACTACATGAGTGATGCGGTCAGCAGGCAGGTTTCCAATAGGAAAGTGAAGCAAAAGGAAGAAGGTTGTCATTCTCTATCTATGTGCAAGGAAAGGCGAGGTGTAGGCCTTGAAGTGGGGCGCCGCTGGGTCACAGGACCAAGCACGGGCATCGCCCACCAGCGGCCTCACGTGACAAACCACTCCAGCCTCATTCAGAGGCTACAGGTCTATCTTCCCGTGTAACGGTCCAACTGAGTATTTGACAACTAGCTGGGCGACTGCAACGAGTATTCTAAGCTAAGGAGAAAAGGAAAGGAAAAGGAAGAGAAAGGGGAAGCGAGCGGAGCTTCTTAGTCCTCGAGTTTGTGGGTCTTTCGGTTAGTCAAGGGTGTAGCCGAGACTCCCCTCCACGAGCTTTGGGTCTGTCGAGAGTGTAAGCCGAGATTCCCACGGGCTCAGCCCGTTACATCCCGCATCAATGAGTGAGGTATCCAGCTTTTTAGTTAGCCTTGATGTAATAGTTGTGCCAACGACCACTGTACCATAGTGCAAAAGATTGGTCAATAATCGCACTGGTTGCAATCATTGTGGCACGCAACAGCCCTTTTAAGCACTATACAGTGAACCAAGCCGTGATACTTAATATAGCACCATGGAGCATAAGCGGTTTTATTCGACCTCCAATGAAGACATCTAAAATCAAGACTACTGTGATAACTCAAACTCCCGAATCCGCACTGGACTTATTGTCGACTCCTTCTCCCATGATGTCTCCGGCCTGCCCTTCCATTCAACCAGGTACTCTACTTTCCCAAGTCGTCTTTGCTTTTTAAGCAACCGTACTCCTGCGAAGTTCCCTTTATAGCTGCCCTCGAAACTCTGGATCAGGTCCAGGCTTATATCCTTACGTTTTTCCCATGTGTTATCTTCATGGGGAAAACCCTTCCACTTCACAAGGTACCAAGTCGCCCGACCCTTGCACCATTTCGCAAGCAACTCTTCGGCGTCCCATATTTCTCCGCATCCTTCTAGACCTCCTTCTTGACGAAGAAGAGGCTCGACTTCGTTCCTGAGAGAGGCGGCGTTCGTTGGCAGACAGGATGTGGGAGGGGGAAGGAGCATGCTTTCAAGCTCCGGGTTCATTGGTTCGGGGAAGTTGCTGGGTGAAATTAGCACGGGCTTGCCGGAACTTGGCTGGGCCGATCGATCGATTGATGATGCAATATCAGCGTGCGCGCCAATGTCGAGTACTCCAGCGTCGGTGAATGAATTAAGCGCGGTGGCGCTCGGTTCCGTTATTAGAGGAGGCCGGAAGTTCCCTTCTAGTTGGGGAGTTTCTTGAATGCCACTCATGGAAGAAACTAGAGCGTCGGTGTTGGAACCATCCTCCTTGGCCGAAGAGCCACCATCCTTGACACAATCCGACCTCAACCAGCTGATAAACTTTCGGTCAATTCCATCTTTGGGGCGACGGCTCTGAGTTGATGCCGCATGAGCCCGTGGGTCAAAGCATTTGTTGGCTCGGATGCGAGGCTTTTTTGCTTTGATAGCATCTTTCTTGTCTTCGGACCGTCGTCGTTTGGTTGCTGCACCAGGGTTGGGTATGCTGTGGAAGTCTCCCAGGTGGTGCCATAAAGTTGACTCTGAATCGAACGTTGAGGTTGAGGGACACAGCGGGTGCGGACAATGGACGGAGCCTTTTGCAGTCATCCCTTCAATATACCCCGGAACGCAGGTGGAGATATGCCGTTTCCAACTCGTTGAATCCATGAAATAACACATTCGCTGCGTTGCTTGGAGGTTTGGATTGCCGAGACACCGTGGGCAATGCCCAGCACGAGAAATGGCTAGGCGGAAAACGACTGGGTCGCATCGAAAAGGCAGGTCCATATTGTTAAGGTGGCTTTTGCAATGGCTTGTCCAGCCCTCGGCACTAGTGAGCCACGTGCTGCAGGAGAAGCAGAACTTGGAGAATCCGTACCGTTGCTTGAGGTCGTGTTTTGAGCATTTGTAGATGTGACCCCATCTATCTTGAACCGGTAACCTAATATTCTAATGTTAGCAGTCTTCACTGAGGATGCAAATAAAGTGAACTTCTCGATTTCCAGAGAACAAGACTTGACCGGGCAGCACCCGTTTGTGGTTTGGAAAACACTGTGATACGCGACTCGAGAATCGTTGGTCAAGAGGCTAATGAGGTCCTGAAGAGCAGAAACACCCTCGGAACTCCTGAGAGGGACCGCTCGTGCGAGAGTGTCAGCCAGTCAATCGCGTTCAGGGATCATGTGTCGGACAACACGGGCAAAATAGCTTCGTCGCCAGTCACCCCTGTCATCTGCCACAGACTGGGTGTTGTAGTCTCTCTTCTGACCTCTTTTGTATCTTTCACCCTCCTCATTGCGAAGTTTCCGTTGTTAGTAGTACAGCCCTTGTTGCTGAGCCTTGAGTTCTTCCCGCTCTTCCTTTGTAGAAGCGCCATCGATCTGAACAGAAAGATGCGCTATCTCCTCGCGGAGTTCAGTGTAGTCTCCACCCTGCTTCAGTTCCTCAAGCAACTTGGCTGGAAGAGAATGTAGTAGATCCGGATTTCTACCCATAGAGGCAGAACGAAAATCTTCAGTGATGTCACGTCGGGGTTCCAGACCAAGGAATGCAGCTGCACCGTCCACATTACTCATGTCGGCCAGATAGTGGCCAACAAGAGTCTTGGAGCTCCTATGCCCAGC
Source organism: Thelonectria discophora (assembly GCA_911649645.1). Taxonomy (NCBI): domain Eukaryota; kingdom Fungi; phylum Ascomycota; class Sordariomycetes; order Hypocreales; family Nectriaceae; genus Thelonectria; species Thelonectria discophora. The sequence goes on from CAJVRK010000012.1 coordinate 5,679,981, forward strand.
AAATTTCATGACCTGGCCAAGGGAGTAGCCACTATCTTCTGCCAGTTAGCTTCTGAGCCGTTATGGATGGTTGGAGACTAAGTCCTTACCGTCAACCTTAATGAGTTCCTCTCTGCGAGCGGCATGCAGACCCATGCCTCCAACAAAGTTCGCCCGTTTTGCCCAGTCAGAACATTAGTGACCCCAAGCGTCCTTGTTTTTCGCCTTACTAGTAGGCCCCGTTCGGCACATCTCGGGGAAGACTGGGTCATTCAGAACACCGTCAGCCCAGTCCAGGATTCGATATTTCTCCTTCGGCGGTGGTCTAACTCGAAGCACATCCTCTATTCGTTTGAGATCTCGAAATGCATTATGCGAAATAAAGATGGCCAAAAGGAACATAATGCTGTTGGCAAACAGAGGAGGAGTGGGTGTCATTCTCTCATAGAGAGGGTGCTTTGGCCTGAGTGTGACAATCTGTTAGCAATTAATATGAGGCTAAGAGGGCTTCAACTTACTTTTTGGGCGTATCCTGCATCCCCTTGGCAACGTCCCTCTTAAATCCCATTTTGATGTCCGGCTCTCCGTCCTTCCACCCAACCATGCAAACTAAATCCTGGCCATGGCTGTCAGTGAGAAACTTCTTATGCATCTTATGGCGTCGATCACTTACGCTATACTTTGCCATGCATATTTCTTGCAACCTGCACTTGTGTAGCAGTGCATGTTCAGAAGGCATGAGAGATGAACTCGAACCCCTTCGTGAACATAATTGTGGTGGTCATTCTGCCAAAAATGCTCTTGTAAGTGCACAAAGTTTTCAATGGTCAAGAACGTCGGCTCTTTTTCCTCTATAGATAGAGGAATACTATGCCTAAGCACATTCGATATATACTATCCAGTGTTTAATGTTAGCGAAACATTAGGGGAATGCTCAATAAGAATAGTCTCTGGCTATGCGTACCGGAGCCATCGAGTCGTGAACGTGCTTAGGGATGGGTTGCTGGGTCTCCCGTTCCCATGCAGACATGAATAATCGAATTTTCACTCGTATTGACTTGATAGTCGGTCTTTTGAGCTTCTGGTCCAGCCTCGCTCCGGTTGAACGTGCGACCACCTCCGCGAAATGCTTTATTGTTACCATATCGCGCGGGTCCGAGGCTGGATACTTTTCGAGATACCTAGTGCTTATCAGTTGAAGCTCAACAGTCCACTATATCGCAAACTTACGCAAACCACAATCTCATCATCCTAGCGTATTGCGGCTCGGTGATGGGAGCAAGTTTTTTGTAGACGGGCGTGTGATCGATTCCTGATTTGTCTTCAGAGAGGCCGTTCTGGATGGCCCTCTCAATAAGTTTGCCTGGGTCAATACCCCGTGGGCCGCCGCCTTTCCTGCGCGATGGATTCATGGCGTAGTAGGATTTGATGTGGTAAGGGAGAAGACTGGAGTAAGGGCAAGCGAAGCGGCGAGCCGAGCTGATTTATAGATGCCTTGAGACGCTCGGGCATTATACGAGGGTAGCCAAATGGAAAAATCGCCCCGAATCCTTCAAGCTGCATGATGCACCTTCAATTTAGTACTCGGCCGTGCCGGGCGAGTCAATACTCCTGGTCTCCGCTCATTTCACCATATCACGATTAGTAACAATCATGAGATAGACAAGTTCATGGAGGGCTATATGAAATGAAGAGACAAAGTATACACTGTGAAGTCTAGGTGGTAAGTATGAACTGTGTTAGAGGGACCAGTTTTGGACCTCTCTCAGAAATTGACGAATCTTTGTGAGGCTGCCTTTGGGTGTGGGGCGAGGGGAAGCAGAAGTGAACAAAGTGAGCCGAGATTGAGCCAGACTGAGCCAACTGAGCCGGGCCTGAGCTGGGACTGAGCAGCCCTGAATTTGTCCTGATTAAAGGCGGCGATGCCTTACGTAAGCTTGATGGCTTCCCAAGGTCGGGATTGGGGTCATATTACACGTGGTATAGAAATGCAGAAATATGCTATGTTCATCTCGTCGACCTCGAACAAAACTCGCTCGCCATCGGCGCGTGTCGCTGGTTTACCTAAAGCTAGACGCTTCAAGACAGAGTCCTGTGGGATGCCTTCCGAGACGGCTCAATCCATGTTCCACCCAATCCAGGCTTTGAACTGGTAGACGTCGCTCCCGAGTCTCTGTGAGACGTCACGGATCGAGTCTTTTTGAGGCCAAAAGCATATAGTTGATGTCAATGTCTAATGATTCTAGCTATGTCATTCCGACATCCGAGGTTTGGCGATGACAGACGCTTCGGCGTTCTTTACGACTACATACGTGTCAGACTTTTCGGGTCTGACAGAGATGTTCGGCTACGATTGAAGGGACCAGTTTATGCTATTGGTATATTGATGAAGTCTGTCTCCCTCTTCTAATTCATCTGATCAAGTGGTCTTTTATAGACAGAAATGATCCTGTGGCTTCTTCCTTCTTCCGAGCCCTTCCGGTATCCGGCCTCTTTCTCCGAGTCTTTCGGGTAGTCGGCATTGGTGGTAACAAAGGAAGTTGATCACGCCTCTTGATCATATGACTTCCTGCTGGTCAGGGCTCTAGTCATCTCGACCTTAGAGACAAAGGGGTCTTTGTCTCCTATGTCATCTGTGTGGGCGACTTTCTTGGTACGGCTTGCGCCTTGGTTCGTGACTTCGTTCTTGTCCGCATGTGACTTGCATGTGACTTGACATATCTGACACATGTTGATCAATTATACTGGCTATCCGGCAGTCACGTGCCTCGGAGATCGGCAGAGTCCGACAATACGATATCCGCCGAGCTGCAAAGTATTTCAGATGGAGAGGCGCTTTCGGGAGATAGAAATGGTCTTTGGAGATGCGCAGAGAGGGACCTCTGTCGTCATGTCGGATCTGGAAAAGATAGACACTCAACTGGTCCGACTAAATGGCTACATCGACGTTAGGTGGGAGAGCCACAGGTACAGAATCCAAGCTGCTCTTAGTAAAGAGAGAGCGGAAATGGTATCAGCCGACTTTGAAGTGCCCGGTTAGTATAACTTTAAACGTTATTGTGAGAAGTTAGAGCACCATGAGCGGCAGCAGTTGGCAGTGTTTAATGTGCCTCCCCGGGAGATAAGATGGGTTCATATGGGCCACTGACCATGATGTATATTAGGAAAGACGGTTTCGCTCAGTCACCCAATAACATCACGGGCTGCATAATGCCTCAAACCCGGACTCTCCATCTACATCCAATACACATCGGCGCTATGGCATAAGGCGTAACGCGTAGAGGGCCTCCATAGTGGGAGGCAATAGTGAGCAACACCATTGTGGCAGCAATGGCGATAAAGGTAATCTCTTCCGATTTTAGAAGCTGGCCAAGTTCCTCTGTCGTCACAGAACTAAGCCGATACATGATGCGAGTTTAATGCGTGGCTGTTCCTGATGAAGGGCCAAGGTCCAACCGCACTCCGGGCAACAGACTGGCAAGGAAGCCCTACCCAACCAGGACGACAGCAGTCAGATACGTCCATCCGACGCCAATTCCACCGAGGTAGTTTGGCGCGAAGCATGCTGAGGGACTGATCCCACGCTGAACATGTTGGAGAAGCTTGCGTGCAGTCTGAGGATGGCTTGCTGGAGGCTGCGAAGAAACGGAGGGGGGAATGGTAGGTGCCATGATTGATGAGGCGGCGGTTGACTTTGGGTTAGAAAAGGGACGTTGGAATATGTATTACTCTCAATATTAGATAACGTTCAGAACCTGGGCTTCAACTCCATCAAACCATGCCGTCATATCGCCACTCTCTATCGCTGCATTACCATGTACCGTCCCCGCGCGCTCATATTCCCTGGGGTCTCGGTCCTGCACAGCTTTGAGAATTATAACAGCCGTCTCCCCAAGAAGCATGGCAAAATAGTCCCCATCGACTGGAACCGCCTTGTCGAGGGAATAGTCATCGTGCCACAAGCTGGGGATGATACCGCCGAAGAACTCAGTGCCCGACACGGGCTCAACGCAGTCAGGTCTGTATGCCCCCAGGCATGCCTGCTCGCCAGTGTCTGGGTTTCGGCATTCCAGGCCGATGTTCCACTCCTTCCTCTGCCCTAGGTTGTAGAACTCCCGGGTCAGACGGACTGGCACGATCCTCGCCTTCAGGACCAGTTCCCCGTGCGTTATCCTGCCCAGGGCATCCGACCCGGCAGCATCGCAGCGGACGCTGATGAGATCGACGCAGAGCGTGCCTGGCTTGCCCCAGTTGACGCCTCCAGAGACACTGGCCCACGACCATGTCGGCGCGACGTAGCTGGATGCCGTCGAGATGCGAGCGCCAGGCCGGTAGTCGACATACCAGAAAAGGTCGCCCAGAAGATAGTTGGACCAGAACCCGGCCAGATAGACTCCGAGGTTGATGTCTCGAAACTTGGGCGGTGTCTCGGTTGTCGAGCTGTCTGTTGTCGAGCTGTCTGTTGTCGAGCTGTCTGTTGTCGAGCTCTGGGCTTCCGTCGAGCCCGAAGCAAACTGCCTCGCCAGAGCAGAAAGGGCCGGAAAGCGGTCTGTTGGAAACGACAGGTTTCGCTCGCTGTACATTGTAACGGTATAGAGCCACAGGCTGTGCTTCTCTTCAGCCGTGCACGTCTTCTGCGGAAGCGTCTTGTACCAGGTATTTGTTCCGTACTGGTGTCCCTCAGGGCCCCAGTGACCACACTGACACTCGACGCCATCGATGCAGTCATACGAGACCTCATCGACGGAAAAGTGCGCGATGCGTCGCGCGAGTCCTCCTTCTTGGAAACACCAGGCTCTGGTAGACAAGGGATAGATGTGAGACTGCTCAAAGGGAATATACATGGGCGGCATCAGCCCGTAGACGCGGTGGGTGAGACTGAAGCGAGCCCTGGCTGCGTATCCGGGTACCGACCAAGGCTTCGTGGACATGTTTGCGGATCGAAAGAAGCCCACGTTGGTGTCCGAAGATGCGTCTGAGCTCAACATCAGGGCGCCGTACGAGTATACTTCGCTCATGAGGCTCGACTCGGCCTCCCAGTCGGAGGAAGAGTCTTGAATGATGCACAGCGCGTCGATCCAGATGTATTCAAACCCAAGCCGCTCGGTCATGGCCACGGCGTCACGAAAGGTCTGAGGAAGCTCCTCCCAGGGGATACCTCGCGGCGAACACCGGGACTCAATATTCGACTCGATGGTCTTGGCGTGGGAAGGAAACGAAGGACCCCAACAGTGGCTCAGTGTGACGTATGGACCGGAGGAGACGTCCTTGACGAGGCGAAGGGCGTACTGCTCGTTAATGACCCGTATGTGGACGAGGCGTGTAGGCATGAATGAGGTTTCTTTGGGTGCGCATAGATGAGTGTCAATACAGTTTTTCAGGACTCGAGACAAGAATTGCACTTATTGGTGAGGGTCCGAGTATATCTTTTCATGCTTTATGTGAAGAAGTTTACACGGCGAGGTCGACACTAGAAGGCCAATTGTCAGAAGTGTGCATGTCACAACTCACAACGAGCTCACCTACCTCGGTTGCAGTCGACGTAAAACACGACATCTGGCTCTGGAACGCGGCTTGGATAGCCTTTTGCCTCGTTGTATGCTGTCGCAGATATTCCAGACTTGGAGCCTTTAAGACGAAAACTTGTTCTGCTCGGTGTGGGCATGGTGGGATCCCAAGGCGGCATGGCCTCGAGACCGGCATAGATGACGCTGCAGAACCAACAGGCCGATTGCGACGATTGACGAAGCTGGTCTAGTGTAATGGTGATATTGGCGTTGGCAGAACTGCCAGAACCGTCAGAGTCGGAATCTTCAGAGTCGCCAGAATCGCCGGAATCGCCAGAACTTGACGAGGCGGACGAAGACGGTTCGCTGGCGGCCTGTGGTGGTGAATCGGGGGCCAGACAGCGTGCATGAAGGGGAGCACAGATGCAGTCTGGGATCCAGTGGTTCTCGGCCGTCACTCCATGTGCATCTCCTTCATGGGTGTCTGGTGAATTCCTCTCCGTCGAGGCCTGTCCAAGGAACTGACGGATCTCGTTGGCCGTAAAGCATCCTGGATGCTGACGGGCCGCAACAATGTTGGTACTATCCATGGCGGAAGGTAGTCGGGCTTGCGGACGATAGTATTAGACTGAGGGGGACCGAGTGATATCTCAACATGTGATGGGACATCTACAAGCATTGATGCCCAACCCCCGCAAGATATTCAATGACGTTGGGGCCCACAGAGCTACACCCCTTGAGGCTTCATTCCATTCCTTATCCCAACTGATTCTAGCCGCTGTTAGTTCTTGCTAGTCATGTGTCTGGCCTTGAGCGGTCACATGAGTAGTCCGGTGGTCGTAAAGTTGTGAATAAGTGTGTGTACGCCAGCACCGTTTCGCTCATGTTCGCAACGTTTAGGCGTCGTTGAATCCCAACTTGGATGTTGTCGATAAGGGTAAACCACCACCATCACGGCGCCCATTCGCCGCAAGAAGTATCTAGGCGAATCTGGCACGTTGGCATCTACACCCATGACTCTTAGAGACCGGATAAACAAGGTTGTAATGACGTTATAAATCTCCATGTTCGCCTCGGGTAGAGTAAATCATCTTCAAGAGGCTGGGGTCGCTCAGGCTGATCATGTTTGGACCAATCCTCACGGCCGGCCCCAATTCTTCATGCATGCAGCTTCTGTCCTTTCAATGGTTAGCTGCAGTCCAGGCTTTGCCTGAGACGATTGTTCCCCGAAGACCAGGGTTCAGGGCCCGGCACGTTAAATAAGAGCGGCGCTCACAAAGGTACCACCACGTCCCGTAGTCGAAGGATCTGAGATCCATCCCCAATATTACCAGTCAGGGATCTAGGGGCGAGTAACTAATAGAGGGGGCTGGTTGCAAGACGAGACTATATACTTAGTAAAAGAGAGCGAGTGGGAGGTCCTGGTCACATTGGATGTTGAGGCGATGGAGGTTCTGTGCAATGATTTGAGCTGGGAAGACACTGTCGCCCGCCTGTACGTTCAAGGTCCGCAGCCGGATAGCACCTAGCCAGTTGGGGTTCCGAACCTGAAGCTGCTCTCGGGCCTCGGCCGTCAAGAACAAACGGCCACACCCTCCCAGTTCCGGGCAGGACCAGGGGTAGCTCGAGGGCGCGAATCCCAAGACAAATCCTGCCGCTCCTTGCCCCCATCTGACCGCATGGTGCGATGTCACTACCAACACCAGAGACGGAGTGACCCAAAGACGTAACTCGACTGCAACTCAGACCATACTCCACCTGGCCCGGCCCGGCCCAGGGCACATGGTCGTGGAGGAGCGCCGTAGATGGCGGCAGGTCACCTGGATGAATCGCCGGCAACTTCGTCGAGGAATGACGCAAGAAAATGGGCTGCTATGGGCCCTCTCTACCTTTGAGTTAGAGTAACCCTTTCCGGTGCATCCGTAAGTTCTGCGCCGCTCTCCAATGCGTCCTTCTCCTCCCAACATTCTCTTATCAGGCCAAGTAGCAACTTCGTGCGGAAAGCTGAAATCCATACTGTGTGTTGGTTGAACACCTTGCATGCAGTGGGTTGGGATGCACTCAAAATGGAACACTATGGCTTAAAATACCTCACACACACACACACGAAAGTTTCCGTAACAGTTCAGACTCTAAAAGGTGGGACAACTGAGCGCCTGGTTCGACTCGCATGCCCCTGCATGTTCCAACAAACGCCCGTCGTCAGCAGGGGCTCTCGTATTGGCCGGGGGGTGAGCCTTTTGCCTCCGTCTGCCTCGCCGTTGTCCCTGATAAGCCAGGTATGGTAGGTACCGGTGTTGGCCCGTTGTCATTTGCCTTTCTGGGCTTCCAAATGACTCGATGCCTGCAGTCAAATGGCACCCCATCCCCCCTATTTATACCTCAATGCTTGACCGTTGACCTGTGCTTCCTGTGCTGTCCTCGCCAGCCCCGACACGATTGTCTACCGTACAAGACTCGCAATGAGCAGCAACGACTCACCAGCCCAGCGGGCTTCAATGCCCGGCTCTGTCTCGCCTACCGTAACGCCTTTGAAGTTATCCGTCCCCAAAAGAGAGAGCAAGCGGAGAAAGGCCTCTATAGGCACACAAAGTCCTTCCCCAGCTCCAGAAAACAACACCTTGTCGCCGGCGGCGCAGCGTCAAGCACGACGCGTTTCGGCTGGGTCTGCGGCAGATCCGAATACGGTTGAAGACGATGAACCAGTGCGCTCAAACGGAGAAGGAGGAACAACTGGTGAACATGACTTGCAAACCCCCATGAAAGTCTCTCGCGCAAAAAGTACCCCGACCAAGCCTTCTGGCCGACAGACAATCGAGACGCCTATCCCGCCACTGCCTCAGAAGTCCCTGTCGTCTCCAGAGGTCTTCAGGACGCCGAGGTCGAGCAGGAAGTCTCCCGCGACAAGAGAAAAGGATGCGTTCGAGATTGAAACCGAGCTCGTCGAGTTGCTTCGGAAACCTCTGGCACACACCGCGATCAAGAACATCCACAAAGGAAACAACTACATCTTGTCCCTCCCCAACAGCGAAAATGCCGAAGGGAAACTCTTCAAAGTTGGATATACAAAGGGGCCGATTTCTAAAAAGGAAGTACCGCATCGAGTATGACTGCAAGCTTAAGCTCGAGCAAGAGCCATATCCAAACCAACGACTGATCAGACACTACAAGAAGGCAGAAGCTCTCATCAAGGCGGAGCTGCGCAGTGTCTGGCACAGGTATTATTGCACAAAGTGCTCACAAGAGCACAAGGAATTCTTCATCGCGCCACTTGATTTTAGGGTCGAGGTTACACAGCGATGGACAGGCTTTTGCGAAAAGGAGCCTTGGGATGAATCGGGTACTCTCCATCCGTTCTGGAGGGAGCGGCTTAACGGCTGGGATATGTGCCGCAACGAGAAGGAGGATTACAAACAACGTGCCGAGCGATGGTCCAAGTTTATCAATCCCTCGTGGTGGGATATGGCCATGTTTAACATGGTATATCTTGCCGAGATGATTTGGCCGCGCAGATGGCAATTCGTCTGCTCCATGCAGGCCCTATATGTGACATATGTCATATACCCAAACGCCGAGGCCATCATGATCGCGTTGGTTGTTCAATTTGCCCTCTTCTTAGAGGCGGGTCTTGGAAATGATTTCTTGATCATGAAAATAACTGGGGGAAAGACGCCAACCTTCAAGAAAGCTTCATCTTTACGTGCTGGGTCCGAATCTCCAGACCAGAGCAGAGATGGAAGCAACGAACCGGAGGAGACGGATTCAAACGTCTTTGTTGATGATGTTTTGCACGAGAACGGGCCTGTATCTGCTGATGTGACTGATCAGAGGAGTGGTGATGATGGGATGGATCTCGACTGATTCAGAAGATAATAGATTCAGAGCAAGGAGTTACACGCTCCTGGGCTAGCGCCTTATTATAGTCAGGACTATCATAACGTACAAGCTTGCGAATTTCTCAAGTCTGTTATTTATGCCTTTATAAGCTGCAGTTACCCATAGAGGGATGGCCGCCATCAGGAGAGGAGCTGGTAAGATGCATCTAGTCTCTACGGTACCGTACCTAGCTAATAACCATCTACAGGACAAGAGTGAAGCTTTCATTCCTACTGCAAATCTGGGTAACCACTGGCGATATTGCTCTGGGGATGAGCAAAAGAATGGGCATTAAGGATAAGAAAACTTAACGAGCCACTTGTAGGTTTGTCCTGAGCTTGAGACAATCAGAATGTCGAGAGGATTGCACCATTTGCCTTTGGTGGCCTGGCTCTCACGAGGTCCACTGCTTGGCAGAATAGTTGTACCCAAATAAAATAGAGATCAATAGCAGAAAGAGGAGCAGGATATAATGACTCAGTATCAGCTACAGAAGGACACCAGGGCGTGAAATTGTCGAGGTTAATAGCATTTATAACTAGCGCTTGCTCAAGGTGCTGCCTACTAAGGCTTCCAACTTTCTGCTCTAGCTATTCCATGATTCCATCTTTCGGTCAAATATCCGGCCTTAAGGTCAATATGCTGCCAAAGTTGCCTCCTAAGAACTTTAACTTAAACGCGACTAAGTGAGAGTCCCAAATTTATCTACATGTCTAGCGTCAGTTGCCCTCGACCTTGGACATTAAAAGCTTATATGCAGGAACATCCTTGGCCCTTGTCCCCTCCTCAGGAGAAACAAGTTCCATACGACGGCCGTCTTGAATGAAACGGGCCCTTCTAAGCGAAAAACCCGTGCCGTGAAAGGCGACGTAGAGCATCTGACTCCTGCGTGGTCCGTACATGCCAGCGGGCAAGAAGTCGCTTAGATGATAATCATCGCCGCTGTCCATCATATCCGCTTCTGAGTTCAGACAAGCAAACTCCCAATGGACGCCCATAGTGAACCGAGCCTCGGCAACTTCATAGGCCATGGGGTCATACATGTCTTCCGCCAAAGCTCATTGGATAGCATCGCCCAGAGACATGGCAAACATGCCTTTCAATTGGCATTTTATTGTTGGCGGGTTTCGAAGTTGAGCGTGGTGGCCTGAGACTTGCCTTGTTCCCAATTTTGGTCGCAGCAACGATCCTGTTGTGCATGGAGACCAAATCCAGGCTCCCAGCTCAGGCTGACTGACCCCTGGCTCAGGTCTGGCTCAGGCCAACTCAGTCCGGCTCAGGCTAAAGCAGCGAGCGCTCAGTTCCAAGCAAGGAAGGGGAAATTTTCCATGTCGGTTTTGGGGACGTGTGTTCTATGTACTGGCAGACCTATTTCCGGTTCTTCGGCAAACAGTTTCTCATAGATTCGGTATTGCGCTGGGATGTTCTGTAATCTATCGGCTGAGGGTTCCGTCTATTGCTTGAGGTCCTCGTTGAGTCGTGTGAGTTGTTGTCTGAGAGATGCGAGCTGTCGTCGCGTTTGTTGTGCTTGGCCCTTCTTGTGTCGGTGTCTGGTTCCTTTTGGAGGCGTCATTGCATCCGTAGGTTAGCGAGTGTCTTCATGTTGGCTCGTCCGGCTTCCTTCGCTCTCATCGATAGGAAGTTAAGATCTCGTGTTATCCATATCGTCTGGATCTATCGTGGAATCATTATTAATATTGCTAGCTATATTACTTTAAAAAGTTTGCACCTAGCTAGTATGCTAGCTAATAAGAGGGTTATAATAGTAAAGCTATAGGTAACCTAGGAGTAGGTCATATCCTTAGAGTAGTATAATATTAAAGTTTACACTTTAGTTCCTTCCTTTAATAAATACCTTAAGGTAATCAACCTCTTAGATTATAGCTCTATTATTATAATAGAATGGTTTCCCTTTTACATTATAGATATTATAGGGTTTATCCTTTCCCTTCTATAGTAGCTAGAATCGATTAATAATGTGAGGGTTAATCCTATTTATTTCAGCTCTGCTGTCTACTAAAGCGGTAAACCATATGCCCTTAATTCGTACTTATAGTAGCATTCTTTATCATTACTATACACCTGGGCTCTATATAGCACCTAGAGCTCTTCTGGGAGGTTCTGCAATTCCTCCTAGCTCTCGCCGGTCCTATGGCTCTTCTATAGGCGGCGCTGGTCGTTTTTTGCTTATAACTTCGAGTGTCTGCGTTATTTCCTTGTAGCCTTATAGTGCTAGCTATAAACCTTCTATTGCAGGTGTATTTAGTATTCTTCATTCTAGCAGTGCGTAATAGATCTATTACTGCTTATATATTCTTAAGGGTATAAGTTTATTTGTTTCTATAGTATATATTAGTATTTATAGCATTTGTCTTTTATAGTATATTGATCTATAAGCTTATAGGCTTAATAGCATACTATAATAGGTAAGTTCTATTATATTAGGTAGTAGTTATTAAGTACTTTATTATTTAGGTGCATTATATAATTATTCTTATAGTAGGAAACCTATAATAATTACTTATATTAATAGTATATGGGCTTAAGTTTAGCTATATTATCTTTATATATAAGGTTCCTTTATATTTTATATACTTCTTCTTATATAATTCTAGTAATATAGAACTTTATGGCATTAATATCTTATTAGCATAATTGCGATAGGTAGTTTACGTTTTCTGGGGCGTTGTCTTTATCTTGCTCGTCCTATTTATCAGGCAGGATCTCGTTGCTGCTCTGATCGTCTTCTTCGGACGTAGCTGGATAGACGTCTTCAGGCTTGACTCTCAGTTGGAGCTTGTGGGCTCGTCTGGCCTCATAGGGTATAAGGTAGGGTTATAGTTTGTCTTTGAACTCCTTTATAATCTCCCTCTTCCTGACCCTCTGGATGAGTGCTTCGTCTTATGCGCTAGTCCCCTGTGGATCGTAGCGTTAGCGTGGGTTCGTCGAGTGGCTATGAGCCTTAACGTAGCGTTTGCGTTCGTCGTTGTAAACTAGGTCGCTGCCGCATGGGCTTGCGATACCGGTCCTGGTCATGGCGAGCGTCTTGCCGCTAGCGGTTGCGGGCATAGAGGGTCCTTCCAGGACTGGTCTCTAAGTGAGGTATGTAATAGTATTATATTATAAGGCATATTAGGCGCGGGTCTGGTCTTATGTAGGTAGGTTATAGGTTTATGCCTTGTGCTAATCCTTATAGAGGGCGATATTTCTAGGAAGCACTTATCCTAGAGTTGCTCTAGTGTTATTATATCCCTTGCATACTATTATAACTGTCTTGCTCTTTAGCTCTCTGGGGTAGTAGCTATTGTCCTTGCTGTCTTTGTGGATAAGGCAGTTGTCGTTATAGCATGCCGTCCAGTGGTACAATGTATGATCGGTCTGCTGAGGCTCGGCTTGCTGCGGGGTGTTCTGTCGGATAGAGGCTGCTCCGAGGGTTCTTCCTTCTGGGACAGGCTTGAACTTCCTATTGGTCTTAACTGGGTTATAGCACTTATATTCAGTATGTCCTTTCTTTCTGCAGTTCCAGTAGGTATATTACGAGAAGTCCTTTTACGTGGCGCCAAGCTCTATCGGTCCGCTATGCGTTCCTAATGCAGTGCTCGGCTACTGGATTTTCACTTTTTAATTTAGGGCATTTTGCGGTTATTAATTGCGATTACTATTATTAGTATTTAGGTAGATCTTATATTACTAAGAGTATTATCTATTATTAATTCTAACTGCTTAGGCAATATAATTAATAAGAGTACTAGGTCAATCGGTCTTATAGAGTTCTTTCTGGACTAATTGTTTAAGTCTATTAAAGAAGAATAATATAAGGACATTCTAATCCCAGGGTAGCTTAATTGCGAGCTAAGTGAAGAGTATTCTATAATTAGAGGTAGATCCTATCTGCTTAAATTATTTAATCTAATCCTCAGCTTTAGACTTTTTATTAATAGTTCTAAAGGCTTATTAGAGTTCGCGTTTAAATTAATTAAAGCTCCTATAAATATAGTGAGTTTATGCTGCTCTTTCTATATCTATATATTTATTATAATTATATATAATAGGTTTAATCCACTTAACTATATTGCCAGTAAGTCGTCCTATAGTATAGTAAACCTTAGAGGCTTTATTATGGAATTATATTAGGTAGTAGGAAAAGAAAACCTTAGTACTAGTAATAAATATTTAAAGCTTATAGGCATTGCTATTGAATTTCTTAGGCGCGGATGGCTTAAGAACTTCTCCGGGGTCTCGGCCAGTGGATACTGCAGTAGTAAGGGTATTAAGGTTATTATATTAATTATATTGCATATTTTATTATTCCCATTAGAGGTTTAAAATACAGTTGATCTTAGTGCGTAAGGCTATAATCTTAAGGCATAGAATATAGACTTTACCTTTGTGATAACTGCCTATATTGCGCATATATTATTAAAGTTTTTCGCAGTCTTTATTAGACATCGTGCTAATATTGTCTATTTTAGCATCAGTAGGAGGTCGATCTTTAGGCGGGGTATTATTTTACTGCTAGGTCGCCATTACTGCGTTCAATATTGCTTAGAGTAACGCAGTATTCGTCTAAATAAGAGCTTTTAATATATAATAGTCCGGATTAATTCCCAAGGGATAAATCAGGAGGGCCTAGTTTATATTAGCAGATAGAATAGGGCATTACGGTTATTCTGAGCAATAAGAGTGTTATATCGCTTGATGTATTAATCATAGGAGGTTTAAGGGCGGAGGTGATTAAGGTAAAGCAATATTATTGAAAGCTAAGGTAGCGCAGAGGCTTCCTCCTATCTAGAAGTAAAGGTCTTATATATGCAGTAGTTCATATTAGTTCACTTAGTGATCTATTGTAAACCCCTTTGAGGTTCACTGTGGTTCACTGGGTGAACCTGGGTGAACTAAAGCGGGGTGTTTCTGATTGGGCCGTTTAAAGTGGGGGAGCCATGTGACTTGTTGGTTGTCGTCACGGGCCGTGACACCCGCAACCACAATAAACAGCGCGATCACCCAGCCTTCCGCATTAATAGCCTGGATAACTATAACCCATTCCCGGTTTCCAGGCTGAACTGATTTCGCTTTTCCACACCTTTCCGCGCCTATAATAACTATTCTGCTCGCAATTAGGCCTATCATAAAGCCGGTCTCGTCGAAGTTGTAGATATCCGCTAGGTTAATACCGTATTTTACGATTGTGTTCTCTATGAGCCTGAACTAATTGCGAATAATAGTTGGATCTTCGCATTTGGCCCTCTGATAGTCATATTTGCGAAAAAAACGCGTCTTGAGATCTGGTTGTCGCCTGACGAAGTTGGAAGCCTAGCGCTTGCCGACAGGTAACGCGTCGCGGTCGGCGAGCAGTCGGTTAGCCATTTCTTCCACGCTATGCAGCCGCGGGGGAAATCCTCGCGAATCTAGGTCGAGAATGAACTGAACAATAATCTGCTCCTCTAGATCAGATAGTCTCCATAAGTTAGGAGTGGTATCGCGTCGAGACTATATGCCTTTCTGCCGACGACGAAGCGCATAATAATCCACCTGGTATAACCTTGCGGCAGGTCGGAGGCCTAGTTCCGGGTTATTTTGAAGGGCTTGAAGGGCGAGAAGCATATTAGCCTCATTATTTGATTGTGACATATTTATTTGTTGAGAAATAGTTAATTAGATGCAAAGAGGAGAGATGGGCAGATTTTTGGTGCACTCGCTTGGTTGGTGCACTCGCTTGGTTGGTGCACTCGCTTATCATGCACGTTATTTGAACTTGAATTGGCGAAAATTGAATTGATAGCAGCCCTGGTCTGGGGGACCTGGATCGGGTATCGGCGCTATAGAGATAGATAACATTTGACACGGCACAAACAAACTACAGTCACGTGTCAAAAGTCTGACAACACCAACTCCTGGATCCACATCCGCGTCGCGACGCAAGACACCCCCTTTTTCTTCAATATGCAATAAATCACTCAAATGTCACCAGAATGTCGCGATTTCGGTACCGAAATCAGCGCAAATCGCCAAAGAAACCATGAATTCACTCCCGAACAAAGAGCTGCTATGGTTGCTGAGGTATACGCTGGCAAATCCATGCGGGCAGTCGCGAAATCGTACGGCACTGATGTTGGGACTGTATCCCGGACGAAACGGCGATGGGATCAACACCACAGCAACGTCTCTAGGCCACGAAAAGGACGCCCAAAGAAACTCACGGCAATACAGATTATTCGTATCCGTTCTTTTATTAACCGCCACCGCACAATTACATGGAATGACGCTTTGATTGAGCTGGACGTCGATATCAGCAAAAGGACCCTTCAACGGCACTTGCAGCGGCATTGGCAGCGAAAATGGCGCTCTAAGAGGCGGATTTCTCTTACAGAGGAGAATACGAAAGAGCGGCTTGCCCATGCACAGTATTGGATTCGCCGATTGGCCGAATATTTGCTGGTATTTGCCGATAAAAAGAGAGCCCCTTACCGCTCAATTCCACTAACTTCCCTAGGTGTGCTTCAGCGATGAGTGCACCGTTCAAAACGCCCCTAACAGCCCAGACGGCTGGGTCTTTCGCAGGCCGGATGAGAAGTATCGGAGGGACCTAGTCAATGTTCAACAGCACGGGAAAGCCTCTCAATCGATCATGCTGTGGGCAGGAATATTAGGGAGGTTAAAGACCCATTTGATCGTGATGAAGCGGGATCCTGAGGCCAAGAAGTTCGGGTTTTCAAGCTGGAGCTATTGTCAGGCACTGCAGGAAGGGCTTCTTCCTTTTCTTGACGAATTCGAGCATTTTCAGCAGGATAATGCTCGAATTCATACCGTCGAAGGAGACGATGAGCTGGCTGTTGCTCCACGGGATCAGGCCGATCAAATGGCCTGCGCACTCGCCTGATTTGAACCCTATTGAGCACATCTGGAAGGCTCTGAAGGCCAAGCTGAGAAAGCTGCACCCTGAATTCACTAAGCTGGGAAAAAGCAGGGCTGATACAGCAAAGCTGAAAGCGTGGCTTGAAGAGGCGTGGGATGCACTCCCGGAGGAACTCATTTTAAAGCTGACCAGCTCGATGGAGAAAAGACTACGTGCTGTCATTCGGGCGAAAGGATAGTATACAAAATATTAATCTACGCGACAAGAGCTCTCTAATGGTATATTTTTTATGTTTATGCGATAATTCCTTCCTGTTCAATTGAGGTCTGAAGATATAGGGGGGAAATGGCGGTCTTGATGTGGTGGGGTGGTGTTGTCAGACTTTTGGCTTTAAATTTTATGAACACCAAATTACAAAGCATGGCCTGGAGACAACGTTAGCAACCAAATATAACTAGTATGCAGCGAGAATGAGCCGAGATTTTGTGATATCGCTAGGTTATAAACGCCGTCCATGTACGCATATGAATACCTACGTACCTGCCTTATGTAGGATAGGTACCTTAGTTGGGCGACCTCTACATGCACAGCCGGCTGTGCAAATAGAATGTCACGTGCCCACACAGCCGGCTGTGCAATTAGCAATTGTTATGTAAGAGGCCAACGTGTGTATAAGTGAGATCCCTCTTCAACCCACAAAGGCGCCTATTATATATCTAATCACCGTATAACGTGCATGATAAGCGTGCAGTCAAAACAAGCATGCAGTCAATTGTCTACAACCTCGCAACTTACTACCCTTATAAAATCAACCATAATGCTCTAAACCAGTTTAAATCTTTTAGGACTCTATTCTTAAGACTCTACTACTTCTATTTAATATCTTTATGCGTTATATCCTATCTTACTATAGACGCCATAGCGCCGTTCCTTCGTTTCTGACCTCCGCTTCTAACCACTATTTCGACAGCTTTCTACTTCTAATTGCATATTTACCTCCTTCTGATCTTACAAATCCTATCCTTCAGCTAGAGTTAGACTTCCTCCGTCCCGCAATCGTTTCTTTTTGGCCTATCAGTATTGACTAAGTGTCTTATTCTCCTGTTGAAGGATCTGGTTTTCCGATCTTAGCAAAGCGATCTAATGTCACGGCCCATGTTCTGACCAAGCGGTCTAGGCCGGCAGAACCCAGATGGGTTAGAAGCGCACTGCCACTGGCCCCACATCACCCGACCAATCAACAGAGGACCGACAGGAACAACAGGAACGATTGGAACGGTAGACATCACTCCCATCGCTCCCATCGCTCCTATCGCTCCTACCCCAACCAGATAGTATTTAAACTATAGTCATTACTATAGGAAGTAGCCCCCGAGCCACTTCAGCTTTCAATAACACTACTTTACCTTAATCACCTCCGCCTCCCACCTCCTGTGATTAATACATCAAGCGATATAATACTCTTATTGCTTAGAACAACTGTAACGCCCTATTCTATCTATTAATATAAACCAGGCCCTCCTGATTTATCCCTTAGGAATTAATCCGGACTATTACATATTAAAAGCTCTTATTTAGACAAATACTGTATTACTTTAAGTAATATTGAATATAGCAATAGCTACCTAGCAGCAAAATAATACTCTACTTAAGGATCGACCTCCTACTAATGCTAAAATGGACAATATTAGCACGATATCTAATAAAGACTGCGAAAAGCTTTAATAATATATGCGCAATATGGGCAGTCACCATGAAGGTAAAGTCTGCATTTTATGCCTTAAGATTATGGCTTTATGCACTAAGATCGACTGTATCTTGAACCTCTAATAGGAATAATAAAACATATAATACAATCAGTATAATGACCTTAATACCCTCGCTACTATGGCAACCACTGGCCGAGACCCTAAAGAAGTTCTTAAGCCATCCGCGCCTAAGAAATTTAATAGTAATGCCTATAAGCTTTAAATATTTATTATTAGCACTAAGGTTTTCTTTTCCTACTACCTAATGCAATTTTATAATAAAGCCTCTAAGGTTTACTATACTATAAAATAACTTACTAATAATGCAATTAAGTGGATTAAACTTATTATATGTGACTATAATAAGCATGCGGATACAGAAAGAGCAGCCCAAACTTACTATATCTATAGAAGCTTTAACTAATTTGAACGCGAACTCCAATAAGCCTTTAGAACTATTAATAAAAAGTCTAAGGCTAAGGATTAGATTAAACAATTTAAGCAGATAGGATCCACCTCTAACTATAGAATACTCTTCACTTAGCTTATAATTAAGCTACCTTGGGATTAAGATGTCCTTATGTTATTCTTCTTTAATAGACTTAAATAATTAGTCTAAAAAGAACTCTATAAAACTAATCAACCTAGCACTCTTATTAACTATATTGCCCAGGCAGTTAGGATTAATAATAGATAATACTCTTAATAATGCAAGATTCGCCCAAATATTAATAATAGTAATCACAATTAATAACTATAAAATGCCCCAAACTAAGGAGTAAAAATCTAATAGTCAAGCACTACATCAGGAACATACAGCAGACTAATAGAGCTTAGCGCCATGCAAAAGGACTTCTTATAATATACTTGCTGGAACTGCAGAAAGAAAGGATATACTAAACGCAAATACTGCAATCTAGTTAAGACTAATAGGAAGTTCAAGCCTGTCCCAGAGGGAAGAACCCTCGGAGCAGCCTCTATTCGATAGAGCACCCCGCAGCAAGCCGAGCCTCAGCAGACCGATCACGCATCATACCACTAGATGGCATACTATAATGACAACTGCCTTATCCATAAAGACAGCAAAGACAACAGCTACTACCCTAGAGAGCTAAGGAATAAAATAGTCGCGATAATACGCAAGGGATATAATAACACTAGAGTAACTTTAGGACAAGTGCTTCTCAAAAATAATGCCCTTTATAAGGATCAGCACGAGGCGCAAATATATAACCTACCTATATAAGACCAGATTTGCGCCTAATATGCCTTATAATATAATACTATTAAATACCTCACTTAGAGACCAGTCCCAGAAGGACCCTCCATGCCCATAACTGCTAGCGGCAAGACGCTCACTATAACCAGGACCAGTATTGCAAGCCTAGCCGGCATCAATATAATCTATAACGATAAATATAAACGCTATATTAAGGCTTATAGCCACTCGATAAACCTACGCTAACGCTATAATCCATAGAGGATTAGCGCATAAGATGAAATACTTATCCAGAGGGTCAGGAAGAGGGAGATTATGAAAGACCTTAAAGACAAACTATAACCCTACCTTACACCCTATGAGGCCAGATAAGCCTATAAGCTCCGACTGAGAGTCAAGCCTAAAGACGTCTATCCAGCTACGTCCGAAGAAGACGATCAGAGCAGCAATAAGATCCTGCCTAATAAATAGGATGAGCAAGACGAAGACAATGCCCCGGAATACGTGAATTACCTATTATAACTATACTAATAAGATATTAAGGCCATAGAGTTCTATATTATTAGAATTATATAAGAAGAAGTATATAGAGTATAAAGGAACCTTATGCATAAAGATAATATAGTTAAACTTAAGCCTATATACTATTAATATAAGCAACTATTATAGGTTTCTTACTATAAGAATAACTATATAATACACCTAAATAATAAAGTACTTAATAACTACTATCTAATATAATAGAACTTACTTATTATAATATACTATTAAGCCTATAAGCTTGCAGATCGATATACTATGAAAAATAAACGCTATAAATATTAGTATATATTATAGAAATGAATAAACTTATACCCTTAAGAATGTATAAATAGTAATAGATCTATTATGCACTACTAGAACGAGGAATACTAAATGCACCTGCAATAGAAAGTTCACAGCTAGTACTATAAGGCTACAAGGAAATAATGCAGACACTCGAAATTATAAGCAAAAAACGACCAGCGCCGCCTGTAGAAGAGCCATAGGATCAGCGAGAGCTAGGAGGAATTGCAGAACCTCCCAGAAGAGCTCTAGGTGCTATATAGAGCCCAGGTGTTGTGGCAGGGATTTTCGTGGGTTGGAGGATTTGAGCCACTGTGGCTAGAGGTGTGGCTAGTGGAGGATTTTAATTGGTTGCTGAGATTAGGCGATGGTCTGAGCTTTGGAACTGTGGTTGCAGGAAGCATAAAGAGGGATCGTTTTCCCGTCGAACAGCGGAGAAGGCATGCACTTGTCCCCTGGTCTTCATTTTATTGATCTTTTACTGGCTTTTATTTTTATTATTCTCAATTCTTATTGGTGGATCAACTGGTCCTTCTTTATTTTCATTGGTTTAGACTCAGGTGCCTCATCCTTCCGTTTGCATCCTTCCGACTTTCCTGTCTCCTGCGACCTACCCTACAGTTGACCGCCGGCCCTTGCGTGGTTGTGTGGTTGTGTTGTGTTTCCCCATCAAATTTGGAGATCACGCTGGGGAAACAAGCTGTTCTTCGGGTCAACTATCTGATCAGAAGGATAGTGACACTTCCAAGCTGTCACCAGAGCCCAACTGTTGGGAATCGAGAGAACCAGCAGCGAGAGACCGGAATCCTCAACAAAAACGCGAACGGAGCCGAAGCCCCTGAGAATTCCAACCTTGCCCGGTCATCCCTGAAAAGGACCCGGTGCCATTTGGGATATCCTACGGATTTCTCGGCTGGCAGAAACAAGTTTGTTCAGCTGACGGCGCTAAAAGAAGACAGAAAGGTTTAGTAGTTGCGTTTTGCTTTTTAACCGATATTAACGAATTCCACGATGGACGTAAGTCCGAACACTAAGCGCACAAGGAGACCTCGGAAACACTCGAACCGAGGGTCCAAGCCATCAGTTGACGCCCTGAAGGCATCCCCAACGGTTGATCAGATGGTCTCATTCATTTGGAACTGTCTAGATCCCATGATGCTCGAAGAACCGGCCGGCAAACAGCTCCCGAACTCTAGGTTGAGCCCGGACGATGTCCACCTTCAGGGAGACGAACGCCTCAATGACATCACAGAGGAGGCGGTCAGGACGAGCTTGCGGATGGTTTCCGCAGGGCTCGCCTACATACTAAAGGTGGCTGGTCGAGGACAAGAGAGAAGCAATGCGAAAAAGGGAAACGCAGACAACCGGTCAACGCCACATCAGCGACCAACCGTCTCAACACTCAGCCCGCAAAGCCACTCCAGCTCACTCCCAGCCGATCAACTGCTTGTCGACACCTCCAGCGCGAACGATTATCATTCCCTGTCACCTCTGGAGGAACAGGACTCGAGCCCGTTGCTCGGGAGCTTCCCTTCCCTTAGGCCAATTAGGCCTAAGGACTCTGCGCAACCCGCAGAGGATTTCATTCACTTCCTTGAGCCCTCTCAGCCTAAGGACTCAACGCTCCTCTTCGAGTGTTTTTCCCTGCCCCTTACGCCAACAGAGGCTAAGGACTCGAGCTTGCTCGAGAAAACAACGACCCTGTCGCAACTTCAACCCCAAGGCCCGAGCCAGCCGCCCGGAAGCAACTTGCGACACCACAACAACATCCCAAGGCGTCGGACGAACCCTTGGGACCCCAGCCCGGGGAGGAACCATCTGATCGATCCCTCTCGAGTCCCGAAACCCATCAGCACCAAGAAAGCCCACATCAGAAGATCGAGCCCAGTCACCAAGATGTCATCTACCGCCGGGTTGACCCCAGTCATCTCTGAAGCAGTAACGCCGGTCCCCCAAATCAAGCTCGACGACGCCGTCATCACCCAGTTAGCTACGGCAATCCGCGAGGCCTCTGGGACCAGAATCCCTCGTCGACCAAACGTTTCCTTAGTCAAGTTCAACGGGCTGAAGATCACGGAATACCTCAGTCGCTTCGAGCTTACCGCCCAAGACCAAGGCTTCAGCAAGGACAAATGGACCGAATACTTCCGCCACTATTACACGGAGCCGTACGTCGAAGATCGCGTTAAACACGCGATAGACGGCAAGCAGTGGGATGACGCGAGAACCAGTCTCCTCGCCGCGTTCAAAAGCAGCGACCCCGAGCAGCTGCAGACACCATCTGATCAGTTGGGCATGATGAACATGACTGGGCCTCAGACCGACGACCTCGAAGCCCTCCAGGTCTGGTTGGCCAAACATCGTTATCTTGTCACCCAAGTCTACGCGAGCGGTGTTAAGAACAAGGATGCCGGCCACGCTCTATATAGAGTAATGCCCAACCAACTGATCAAAACCCTCTGTTTCCAGCACAAGATGGCCCCAGCGGATATGAAGGACCTGGAGTACGACAAGCTTTACGGCTATATCCAGGACTTCATCGAGATCGAGCTAGGCGTTGCCCGCCGAGGCTCTCCCTTCGAGTTACAACCCAAGGATCCCGCCCCTCACCCGACAGCTGCCCTGAGCTGCACCCACGGAGCCAAGCATCAGGACGCCATGTCCGGGCCGCCCCCGACTCCGCACCCTTACCCTGTTGCTCCAGCAGTTCCTGTACCGGCCAAACCATCTGATCGCACGTTGAACGCTATCGACGACCTAACCGTCAAGATGGAGGACCTCAAAATCCATTTCAACGCAGTACTGGAACGCGAGAACCGACGGGAGAAGATAATCGCGCGTGAGGAGAAACGTAAGCTCCGTTCTCAAGGTCTCCGAGACGTGAAGAACTCTTACCTCGCCATGGATCCATCTGATCTATCGGATGAGGAGCTGTCCGTGGACGTACATGCCGTCCAGTCTAGGACCTTATACCAGCCGAACACTAAGAAACTCTGCTGGTACTGCCAGACGATTGGCCACTTCCCAGACCGCTGCGAACTCTACAAGAACGATAGCCGCAAGGGCTACGTCGACTACGACTCTAACACGGCTGCCTGCTACGTTGGAGACACGAAGGGATTGCTGATTCCCCCGCGACTGGTCATGTACTACACATCCCAGACGATTCAGTCCTGTGTTCGAAGACTCTTAGTCCACTGGCTGGAGCTGCTCCCAGGCCTAAAATACCGAGCTTGGGTCAAAGATATCAAAAGCTCGGTCAGGCCGGAGTACATCTGGGACCCCACGACCTCGGAACAAGATCGCCTCGACCAGTTCGTTCACCTGGCCCCCGAAGATGCCGGCGACCATGTGATCGGAACCTCTAGTGTATCCTTGGAACCGATGGGGCCGCTGGTAAAGCCGCACTCCGCCGAACCGATGGGCCCATTGCTGAGGGCAAACCCTGTATTCATCCATGAGACCACTGACTCAGAGGGTGACGAAGACGAGATCCAGGCGTTCCCGATCGAAATGACGCCCCCGCCTGACACCGAACCACAACGCCCTCGCATTGCGAACAAGCACAAAGTAGCTGATCGCATAGAAGTTGAACGGTCAAGCAGACTTGGCAACCTCTACTCTGACGATTCTGCCAAGGGGAAAGCCAACCGCCGCATCCTCGAAGAGATCCGCGGCAAGAAGATCTCAGTGCATATGCAAGATGCGCTCCTTCTAGCCCCGGAAATTGCACAGACTGTGGCCGAGGATTTCAACATTGTGGCGATGGGTATCAGGGACACTGAGTATGTCGAAAGGGAGAAGCCAACGATCGAACCAGAGCCCCGCAAGCGCCAGCGAACAGCCGTTGTCCGGTTTTCCGAAGTCGAAGAAGTTCCAGACGTTGAGGCCTATTACAATTCCGTGGCCGAGGAATGTGGCGTGAATAGCATCACATTTCACGATGAACGTGACGCCGTGGACCGACCGAATCACCATGCCCTCCGATTCGGCCAGTACCTCTGCATCACTGAGACTGGTCGCACCGACATTATCGACTTCGGGAGTCAGCCCAGGCCAAGCCGACTACGGGAACCATCTGATCAGACGCTTGTTTGTGTTCATCCTATATCCCTCATCCAAGAATCTCGAGTTCCGTCACACACGCAAGACACCCCGAAAGTTGCGGTCCGCCTACGACATCACGACGGAGGCACGATCGAAGCCCTCATCGACTCGGGTTCAGAAGGAAACCTGATTGCAGGAGACCTTGCCGATAGGTGCCGCCTCACAACCTCGCCATGCAAGATTTCCACGACATCCTACTCAGGAGGCAAGGTCCGAATGATAGGCGTCTGCGACACTATCTTGTATTTTGGCAATGCCTGCACCCCGATCAGGATGTTCGTCGCGCCACCAGAAATGGTAGCCGTGCCATTTATCCTAGGCATGCCATTCATTCGAGCATCCAAGCTGTCGTTTGATCATTTCACTATGCCCGACCAAATGATGATCAGAATGAACCTCGGCAACATACACCTCGTGACCCCGGGCTCAGGGTCAATCAAATGGGACGTCCCGCGCTCAGAGAAGCGCGAGGACGACTATTAAGATGCAGACTATGAGCCTCCTTCCAAGGAACCCGTTAGATGATTTCCCCTTGGAAGGAGATGATGACCTGGGGTCGGTCCAGTACTTATCCCAGGGAGATTTGGAGTCTATCATCCATCTGATCATACGGGAGACTCAAAAACAATGGTGTGGTGGTGTGTTGGTTGCTCGTGTGGAATTCGAGAAGATGAGGAGGGAGGTGAAGGCCCCGAAGAAGGGGGGGAAAGGGTTGAAGAAGGAGGGGAAGAGGGAGTCGCCAACTGACACTCCAGACGAACAGTCCGTCAGTGTCAATACGATGTTCAAGCGGAAGGGAGTCAAGATCCATCCGATTGATAACCAGCCGTCAGATGGGACAGTGCCGGAGGGCGACCCATACTGGAAAGAAAAGAAGCTGCGCGACATAGCAGCCAGGCTGGACCCGAACTCGCCGCATGCCGACATTATCACCCCACGCTTCTCGACCCTGGAGGAAGGATCCAGACTTACCAGTGACCGGAGAAACCAATTGATCGATCAGATTAAGGATGAACTGACTGCGGAGGAGCAAGAGATCTACCTCCAGATCCTGCGAAACCGAGAAGCCGCGCTCGCTTGGGACTTCACTGAGAGTGGGAAGTTGGACCCGATGGTCGCCCCGCCACAAGTCCTGAAGGTCATCGCACATTCAGCTTGGCAGTCTGGCTCGATACCTATTCCGCCTGGGCTTGAGCAGAAAGTAATCGACCTCCTTAAGGTCCGAATGCAAAGAGGGATCCTGGAGGAAGGTCACGGAGCGTACCGCAACCCCTTCATGCTTGTCGCCAAGAAAGATGGTGGTATCCGTCTGATCAATTCAGCCACTCGCATTAACCGGTACACCATTCGCGATAGCTTCATGCCTCCCAGCGCAGACGAATTCTCAGCGGACGTGGCGATGTGCAAGATGCTGTCACTGCTCGATTTCTTCTCCGGATACGACCAAGTGCCTTTGGACGAGAAAAGCAGGGACTTGACGACGTTCCAGACGCCCATTGGACTGCTACGAATGTGCACGCTGCCCCAAGGAGCCACCAATTCGGTAGCCCAGTTCTCGAGGATCATCACGAGGATCCTGTTCGACCTCCTCCCAGATGTCTGCCGAGCTTTCCTGGACGACATTGTGGTCAAGGGACCTAAGACGACCTACAACGACGAACTAGCCCGCCCAGGAGTCCGCAGATACGTCCTGGAGCATCTGATCAGCCTGGATAAGACGCTGCTCAACATCGAACTCTCAGGATGCACGATCTCAGTCCCGAAGTCTCAGTTTTGCCGGCGATCTGCTGTTGTTACGGGCTACCTCTGCGGTACGAACGGCAGAGCTCCCGAGGAGGCCAAAGTCATCAAGATCCTTGAGTGGGAAAAGTGCGGCTCCGACTCTGATGTTCGGTCCTTCCTTGGAATAGTGGGCTACTATAGGTGTTGGATAGCAGGGTTCGCCCTTATCGCAAGACCGCTCACTAAGCTCCTACGGAAGGATGCTGAATTCGAATGGGGAATTGATCAGATGGAAGCGCTGGAAACCCTCAAGAAGAAGGTCACATCGGCCCCAATTTTGATCACCTTGGACTGCACCCCGGGTGCTGGGGAGGTTGTCCTGATGGTTGATGCCAGCCTGTTCGGATGGGGGTGTGTCCTTATGCAAGTCATTGATGGGAAAAGACATCCTATTCGATTTGAATCAGGTCTCTGGAACGACGCAGAACAGCGATACGACGCCACCAAGCGAGAGTGCCGAGCAGTCCTCTATGCGATCAGACGGCTGCGCGGGATGATATACGGAACGCCTTTCACACTAGAGACTGATTCCCAAGTCCTAGTCCACCAACTCAACGGCAGGGCAAACGACATTCCAGGCGCACTAGTCATCCGTTGGCTGAGCTACATCCTCCTTTTTGACTTTACAGTCCGACATGTCAAGGGCGTGAAGAACACAGTGGCTGATGGACTGTCTCGAAAACCTGCAGGACCATCTGATCAAGTGGATCGTGAGGAGGAAATCGACATTGAAGACTTTGTGGACATGCAGTTGTGCCCGGTCAGGTGTGGCGATGCGCGACCAACGGAGGAGGAATCACCACTTGAGGACCCCGGCATCGACTACGCTGACCAACTCGAGCTCCTGTCCGGCAAGTACGAAGGCAGATGGCAGCGACTTGCAGAATTCCTTTGCACCATGCAGCGGCCAGCGGAATCCACGACTGTCGAATACGCTTGGATCAGAAAAGAAGCTGCTCGCCATTTCATTCGAGGAGGGTTTCTCTGGCGGCGAGGCCGGGAGCAAGGAGGAACCTACAGCCTTCCCCGACTGGTTGTGTCCGACAAGAAAATCCGGATCCAATTGATCACATCGTGCCACATTGACTTAGGTCATAAGGGACGAGATGTGACCATTGCGGTGCTCCAAAGACGATACTGGTGGCCCAGTATGTGGACAGAAGCCGCCGCAATCCTCAAGGCCTGCGAACCCTGCCAGGCGCATTCAACGGCTAGGTTCAAAGAGCCAGCGGTGCCGACTTGCCCAGTCCAGCCAATGTACAAGGTCCACTTGGATGCCCAATACCTCCCTGAAGCCAGAGGACGCGGATACCTCCTGGAAAGCCGTTGCGACCTGACTGGCTGGGTTGAAGCGATGGCAGTGCCGGTGCTGAATGTGAGCGCTGTTAAAATCTTCGTCCGGGACATCATTTCCAGATGGGGTGTCATCCCTATCTTTGTGGTTGACAATGGTTCGGAATTGATGAAAGACTTCGTGCCGACCCTCAAAAGCCTAGGTACACAAGTTTGGTCAACTTCAGCCTATAACCCTAAGGCGAACGGCATTGTGGAAGTCGGGCACCAATCGATCGCAAAGTTCATTGCAAAGAGAAACCCGTCCCGCATTCGAAACTGGCCAAGGGACCTTAGTCACATCCTTCTTGCCGACCGAGCAACGCCCCGAGCTTCCCACGGACACTCCCCCTTCTACCTGGTTCACGGATGGGAGCCTATCCTGCCTATGGAAGTTGACGTTCCTACGTGGAGGACCATCGACTGGGAACAAGTGAAAACATATGATCAGATGGTTGAAGCCCGTGTGAAGATCGTTGCTCGACTCGATAAAGACGTGGAGGAAGCGAAGGAGAAGGTCACTGCCTACCGAAAGCGGCTGGCAGCGCGCACCGACAGTAGCAAACCCAAGCTCCTGCGCAGGCAAGCCATTCAGGTTGGGGACATGGTCCTTCGATTTGATTCTCGACGTGCAGGAGACCTGTCGCGCGAAGCCAAGCTGAAACCACGATGGCTTGGTCCCTACATCGTTATCCGCAAGTCAGGCAATGGCGCCTATCGACTCCAGGAACCGGGAGGTCCTAAACTTTCGACCTCAATCCATGGAGACCACATTAAGAAGTTCTATAAGGATGAGTGCGGGTGGTGGGCAACTGACTCCGACAAAGACGACCCACGATTTACGGAGCGCCTCTTCTACAATAGGAGAAGTCAAACTCAGGAGCCATCTGATCAAACGGAAGGGATGCTGGAAGACCACATTCTAGACGGCCAGAACAAACTCAGCGATGAGGAAGACGTGGCTAGGGATCGACCTGCCCGACCCTTCCAGGCCGCACCACCAGCCCCATTCCAAGTGGTCCTCCCACAGATGGACCGGTCTAAAGCTGCGGAGTACCGGGACTTGGTTAGGACCCGACCAATAAGAGGATAAACCCAGAGCTCCGGGGAGATGGGGAGGTTGCTGTCAATAGCAAGGGTTTGTGGATGTGTTCCTTGCTGTTGATGGGGAGGAAGGAGGAGGAAAACACACACACACACCAAGAAAAAGGGGATGCCCCTACCGAGCGGCAAAAAGCGTCCTTTTATATCACATCGCCACATTTCATTACCATTTCATTCATTTTACATCCTACCCCCTTTCCCCAATCATTTATTTTTCATTATCTTTCTTATTCCCTTTTGCACACAGTTGCAAGAACGCAACCGCCACCAGTCTCAGAAGACCACTCGCACAGACTCAAACGCTAAAATACAGCTGGAAAATACTCTGGACCATTTGATCAAAAGCGGCTAAACCCAAGCTCCTCATCCCAGTCCTCTCGAGTCTTCACCTCGGCTGCAAGTTTGGAGTCCCCCTTGATATAGCTGTCCAAATCCTCCATCTCCACGACCCGAGGGCAGCTCACGTGGTTGAGAACGCTCACTGCGTACGACGTCGCACACTCAAGACGACTAGAGCCCTTCAAGTGATCAGATGGTTGCCCATTACGAGCAGTTGTTGGCTGGTACCCTCGCAGGGAAAGCCACTCGCAGTCGCTTCGAGAATGCCAGATGCAATTGGCACACTGGCCGCCCATAAATCCGGGGACCGATCGGCACGCATGAAAAGGTGTGAGGATATGCTCGCGGCTGACAGAGAAGTTGGAGGTATACGACCGAATACAGCAGGAACACATGATCGGATTCTGATAACCGATAAATGCCACAATCAAAGCCTTCATGTGTTCCAGGCGGCTGGAAATCTCGCGGACCATGTACCCATGCTCATGCCCAAGATCGGCCGCGATGAAAACGGGCTGAACTTCGACCTTCGAAGAGTTGATGATTGGAATGGCAGAATCCAAGACCCGGTCTCGACCCTGGCGCATCTGGATCCATTGGCAGAGCGACTTCTTTGCAGCTCTCCCGCCGTCCGGTCGATTGTCCCCACGAAGTGCAAGCTCAACATAAAGTGGAAGACCCAGTCGATCCAGTGCCATCCGGGAGCAAATCCAGATGGTAAACTTATCGTTGAACTAGGAACCATTTGATCAACAGGAGCTCAGAACATAAGGGAGAGAACACACATTCTGGAACCAGTGGGAGCCGACCTCGGCGACTGACAGACGGACCAGGTCCCGTCCCTGCCAGCTGGTTTGAACCTGAGTACGGAACTCAGCACTCTGAAGGCGACTGGCGATCAAGTGGGAGACGTCTGGAAGGTTGTCTTGAGCGCGCGGAATCTCTTCCAACGAGCGGAGGGTAAAAGAAGACATAGTGATCAGATGGTCGCGTAAGTCTAATGATGAAGAGAGAAGTTGCAGAAGGAAGAAAGGATGCGAGTTAGGTGGCTCGAGGGATAAGACCTAAGGGTGAGGAAGCGAACAACTTAACCTCGTGACCCTGAGCAGAGGAGGTTATTCACTGAAGACCCATCGGATCAAATGGTTGCCGGCGCCGGGACAGCAAACAACACACACAAACCTGTCCAAATAAGGTTTTTTCCTCCGCAGTTTTCGACTCCTACCTTCTCCTTCCTCCTGCACCCACCTCTCTTCTTCCCGTTCTGCTAAAAAAAGAACAGACTTCAATCACACGAGAACCAGCTGATCACCTACAACCGAAGCCTCCGACAACCTCGATACAGCCGACCGATGGACGAAACACCTGAGTTCCGAGCAGCTCGCCTGCGAGAAGCGAAAGCGCCCTTGACCCCAGGGCAAAAGCGACGAGTTTCCCAGCGCAGCTCGATTGGCGAGGACAATGCTCCGGCCCTGGATGACGACGATCGATACTTCCCTGCCCGCTCATACCCTCACTCAATTAAGCCCGCGTGGGTCACAGTCATACAAGCTGGAGGGAAAAACCGGCTGTACTCAGATGACGAGATGACGATTGCCACGCCCTTGTCCGCAGCCGTTTATCGCCAACCTGCCCTCATACACCCTCGCAAGCGATGGGGAGCCCGCCAGCATCGTCCTAGCCTCAGCCTGACCTCTAAAGTCTCAGCTGTCGAATTTTCCGATGTCCCGCGGCGAGGCCTTTACAGTGATGGCCGAATCATTACAGTCGGATGGACCCAGCACTGCGCCGACATCTGGGGGTTCGCCCAGCTGCTCATACAAGAGAAGTGGGCTGAACAGTCAGGATTGCAGGCCGCGCTATTCACAGTCACATACGGATTGGAGGACATTGTCGCTGTTGCTCCGGAACCAATTGTCATTGATCACACGGAAGACCCTTTCGACCATAAACCATCTGATCAATCGCCTGACGACTTGGGTACTGTCCTTATTGCCCCAGGGACTAAGCGTGCTCACGTTAAAGCTCGCGCACTCGGGCTCGACCGCCGAAAGGTAAAGACGGCCCTCTTCGACAAGCGCTTTCTGGTCGGCCTCGTCAACTACGATGACCAGCACTGGACGTCCTACGTGCTTGACCGAGGCGCCGGACGAGTGATTCTCTTCGACACTTGGGCCGAGGGCCTAACTCTGCGTCGTGGGCTCTTCGCCATGGCCTTCCGCGAAGTCCTTTGCAGTATGGCCCTGCCATACAACTTTGAGGTCGTCAGCCCACCAGTCCACACTCAGCCGAACTCCTGGAGCTGTGGGTACCTTTCGGTAGCCTGCGCGCTGCTAACCATCCGATCACTTGTTGGATGCTCTGTGGAGACCCTCTCTGAGACTCATCAGCTCAGAAATGCCGCCCCAGAAGGCAGAATGCCGGCTGGCAACCGTCGCAGGGACGCCTCACAATACGTCGAAGCCAGAAGCGACTTCCTTCCCTTGCGGGATTGGATGCTGGCACCTCTGCAGGACAACGGCCACCATCTTCTCTCTCATGCGGAACGAGGATTTGATCGCATCCGCCAGCTGCTTCTGCGGGTTGTCTTTGAAGAAATCGGCATCCGAAACTTCCAAGTCTCGCGAAAAGGCCAGCCTTATAACCCCATTACCGCATTTGGCCCCTCCCACCATCAATTCGCTGACGCGCCTGCCATTGGGGAGGATGTCAATCTGACTCGCCGAGGGGGATACCAGCTGATCAACTGGACCAGCTTCGCGGTGACCCCAGGTTGGAAGAAGGACCGCGTCATTCGCTCGATGGGACCTGAAGACACGTACCGAGACCCCGACCTCCCGGAGCCTCCCACGCAAGTCAGGATAGCCAACTTAACTATGGTCCTCCGATCGATGATGCGAAGGTCGGGTCCATCGTCCAATGCGATTGAAGAAGCCTGCAGCCGGGAAGACCCTGCACCACCAGAGTATCTAAACCGTTTAAGGCCCCGAGCTCCCACCGCCCAGTCCCCCGTCGCTGTAACGGCGTTACTAGCACCCACCACTCCGATTGCCACGCGATCAACTGCTTTGCTCCCGTCTGAGTCCTCGAAGGCTACTCCACGCCAGCCGGAAAGAGAGTGTTCGCCCATGGACATCGACTCGCCCGCACCTGTCAAGCCGGCTGCCAGACCAAAGACACCGCTGAAGACGCCCCGGAAGAAGCCCGCCAGCCGGTCTGACCAACGGCCTGTTGTCGTTGCCCGACCGCAAATCGATGGATCAGAGGGTAACTGCTGGACTGAAGGGAAGCGTCGTGAGGAGCAGAAAAGGTTCTTCAAGTTCGCTTCTCCTAGCCCTAGCGCAGCTGATACGACCCTTCGACCGTATAAATACCTCAACCTGCCTATAGCCCCTGACCGACCTGTTCATACGCTTGAACAAACGCAGACCTATGCCACTTTTGTGCCTGATGGCTTGGTCTCGATTTCTCAATGGACGGACCTCACACGAGAGCTGCAGCATCACCTGGTCCGACCTCCCCCAACTCAGCCGACACGAAGCGAAAGAATGGCTGCCCGATCACTTCGGTCAGAAGCCATCGAAAGGAGCGCCCGGTCTAAGTCCCGACCGCGAAGCCTGAAGGAAAGAGACGCCACTCCGCCGCCGCCGCCTGTCACCCCATCAAAACCCTCGATGCCCGAAGGATCAACAGGTTCCTGCGAGCGGAAGTCACGACCTCAAGCCTCTACGCATAGCCCGTCTCCGTCTAAGGAAGCCTGGGTTACGCGAGAAGCATTGTCTGGCTCGTTCTGCACCCCTTCAAGACCAAAGAACCTGCGACGAAGCAGCCGCATTAGGGACCAGTCCGTGTCGCCTATGCAGGCTGGCTACGCTATGTCAGACGACGAGGATGAGTGATTGGAGCCTAGAGCTCCTAACAAGAAAGGACTTGATCAATTGGTCTGAAGGATTGATTGAGGAATTGGGGAAGTTATTGGGTTGTTGCGAGGAACTTGGATCTTGAAGGCAAGAAGTCGTTCCTCGCGGGGGAGGTTCGTGGCAGGGATTTTGTGGGTTGGCAGGATTTGAGCCACTGTGGCTAGAGGTGTGGCGCAGTGGAGGATTTTAATTGGTTGCTGAGATTAGGCGATGGTCTGAGCTTTGGAACTGTGGTTGCAGGAAGCATAAAGAGGGATCGTTTTCCCGTCGAACAGCGGAGAAGGCATGCACTTGTCCCCTGGTTTTTATTGATCTTTTACTGGCTTTTATTTTTATTATTCTCAATTCTTATTGGTGGATCAACTGGTCCTTCTTTGTTTCTATTGGTTTAGACCTCAGGTGCCTCATCCTTCCGTTTGCATCCTTCCGACTTTCCTGTCTCCTGCGACCTACCCTACAGTTGACCGCCGGCCCTTGCGTGGTTGTGTGGTTGTGTTGTGTTTCCCCATCAAAATAGTAGCCTATAAGATCAGCTAATAATAACTAATCTAAGAAGAATCCCTAATCTATCGAGATCTAGCGAATGCTTTCCGAAATAAGCTCAGAAATATAGAGGCTTTAAGGGGCCAAGGTCGCACTAGGAGATTATCCTAAGGTGCATTCTCTGCGAGCTTTGCTGAGGAGGACCCTCAGGACGATAAACCAGGGGACGCCTGTATTATTAAAGGCCAATACTGTTCTATAAAGAAGGGAGGGAAAAAGATGAGGAGCTAAGGGAACCCTAAGAGGGAGAGATGCCTAATATGCGCCCTACTCTATATTCTTAAGAGATGCTTCTATATTTTCCTAAATATAGCTTGGAAAGGTTTTAGGCCCTATAAGCAACTTTAAGAAAGGGTAAAGGAAGCCCTTAAAGATAAAGACCTATAGAAACAAGTTGCAGCGCTTATATATAAGAAATTTAAGACTAAGCAACTAATTAATCAATTAGATCAATAACTCTATAGACGATCAATCGCTTAGGTTAATGCGGCATTTGCTGCTTAAATAAATGACTATCCTTTGCGAAACTCCTAAATCCTGGACCCTAGAGCAACCATCTCGATCACTACTAACAAAAGGAGACTAGCCGAGATGCAGCCTATACTTCCATATAGCTACATCTAGTTAGGCGATCAAAAGCTTCTAATCCTAAGGTATAGAACCATAATAGTCAGGCTTATAGAAATATATACCTTACTGCTTAAAGATATTACATACTGCCCTCAGATCCTCACGACCCTTGTCTCCTTATGGCAACTATAACGAAAAGGCCTCTATTAGGACAACAGCTGCGACCCAATATCACTGCAACAATCTGATCAGACGGTTGCATGCTAAATCAAGGACCTATACGGCCAATACATCATCGAATATCAACCTACCGAGACGACCCAAGCAGCATAGGCAGCCCATAAAGTCACTATATATACTAAAAGGGCCCTATTAATAGGAGAAGCCATCTATTGGCATAACCGCCTAGGACACCCGGGACCATAAGCTCTGGAACACCTTATCTCTTTAACTTAGGGGCTGCGAATATGAGGACTAACAACAGTTGAATGCGACGCCTATGGTCTATCCAAGATCAAGCGACAGATTAGACGAGCTCTAAGAAAGACAGGCCAAATAGCCAGAGAATAAGTCACTATTGATTTTTATAACGATAAAGAAGGCATAGGCAGCTATATATTATAGATGCTACTTACCTATTAATCAATTAGTTATATCTAGGATTACTACCTTATGTAACGGTCCGG
This sequence comes from Thelonectria discophora, assembly GCA_911649645.1. Classification (NCBI taxonomy): domain Eukaryota; kingdom Fungi; phylum Ascomycota; class Sordariomycetes; order Hypocreales; family Nectriaceae; genus Thelonectria; species Thelonectria discophora. Next base: position 5,714,374 of record CAJVRK010000012.1, read on the forward strand.
ATCAATGCCCAAGGGATAAATCAGGAGGGCCTGGTTTATATTGGCAGATAGAATAGGGCGTTACGGTTATTCTGAGCAATAAGAGTGTTATATCGCTTAATGTATTAATTATAGGAGGTTTAAGGGCGGAGGTGATTAAGGTAAAGCAGTGTTATTAAAAGCTGAAGTAGCTTAGGGGCTATTTCCTATGGTAATAACTGTGGTTTAAATACTATTTGATTGGGGTAAGAGCGATAGGAGCAATGGGAGCGATGGGAGCAATATCTACCGTTCCAATTGTTCCTATTGTTCCTATCGGTCCTCTATTAATTAGTTGGGTAATATGGGGCTAGTGGCAGTGCGCTTCTAACCCATCTGGGTTCTACCGGCCTAGACCGTTTGGTCAGAATATGGGCTATAATACAATATCTCCCCTCTATTAGGCTTATCCTTAAGACCACATAAGTAGACCGCTATGCCTATTTCTTTATTGGTCTGCTACTTCCCTTCCTTTCCTTCTTTTCTAATGCTAATAGTATATTAGATAGGGTTATAAAATGAATTTCTGCGCAAAAGACCTAAGAAGTTAATTCCCTGGCGGAGTTTATAGAACTTTTTGGATTAAAGATATTATCTTATTCATTCTATCTCTAAAATAACCATTACTGCATTTCGGGGGCGGGGTTATCCCGTTATTCTAAATGCATTAAAGCCTATATCTTATATGAGCGTTTTGGTTCTAAGGGGGCTATTTATAGGTTGCTTTCTATATTATTTTTATTATTTTTTATATTAATTAGGTTCTTAGTCTTAAAAGTCGTTTATAAGAAGAAAAAGCTCCAGAAGTAGCGGCTAGATACTTAGAGCGAACTTTCTGCCCTTTGCGCTTCTTTAGAGGCATTATAGAAGGTGGTTTAGGATATATAAGCCCAGATTATGGCTGCGTTTATGAAGTTGGAGCGAATCGAGAGGATAGAGGATCACTTAGAGGCAATAGGTGTTCCTACCGCTGAGGCAGTGGAGTTGCGGGCCCTAGAGGATATACCCGCATCTAAGCCGGTTAAGTCGTCCCTTCCGTATATTACTAATCTTAATCCTTCTATCTTACTTTCTAATATTATTAGTAAAAGTTCTTTAGGAGGCACTATATATAGGTAAGGTATTCTAGTGGTTCTTATATATTTTTATTATCTTTATAGCCTTTCTATTTAATAAGGTATTCTATTTTACTATTTTTGCGTCTTATATTAATAATTTTTTTAACTTTATATTCTTTAGGGGATTTAACCTTTATATTAGGTTGTCCTTTTGTGCTGACTGTAGTGGTCCTATATGCTGGTTCGAGTAAGGAAATATAAAAGATTAGATAGATCCTAACTTTCGGAAATAGGTCCAGTTTATAGTTATTTTCTGAGATTTTTTTAAGGATTTTATAGGGTTTAATAAACTTAAAATCGAGTTTTTTATTTAGTCGTTTTATTATAATGTTTTTTATTGTAAGGAGCACTATATCTCCCTTTAAAAAGGTTGGTCCTTTTAACCTCTTTTGGTTATAGTATTATGCATATTGGTTGCATATAAATGAAAGTTCGGTGCGTAGAGCATTATATAGATCTTTAAGCTGGTCTAATGCGAGTATAGCTGCGGGTGCAATAGGTCCATTTTGTGGTTCTCTATAGGCGTTGGGGGTGAATCTAAAGTTTGCATAGCTGGGCGTGGTCTTCGTTGTTTCGTTGAGGGCTGTATTGTGCGCTAGCTGAGCGATAGGCAGCTTCTTAACCCAGTTGTCTTGCGTATAGTTAATATAGTAGTGAAGGTAGGTTTTAACGACCTAGTTCATTCGCTCGGTCTATCTATTAACTTAAGGTCTCTATACAGTAGTAAGCTTATAATTTAATCCAATCCTTACTATAAGGTATTACTAAAAGTTTGAGAAAAATAGTGGTCCTCTATCTAAGATGATTTTAGACAGTAAGCTATATATACTAATAATATGTTATAAGAAGAGGTAGGAAAATTCTTCTGCATTAGTTGCTTCTTAATATAGGATAAAATAGGAAAATTTAGTGAGTCTATTAATAATAATTAGAATGCTATTATAGGCCATACTGGTAGTAAGGTCTAATAAAAGGGGTAGTTTAGTAATAAAATCTATTATAATCGAGTCCCATGGTCGCGCTGCGACTGGTAGGGGTTGCAGATGTCTGTATGGTTTATGGCGTCAAGCCTTAGTTTATTCGCAAAGGGGGCATTGCTTAAGAACCTGTCTCACTGTTGCCTTAACTCTAGGAAATATATATATCGTTTGGACGCATTCAAGGGTTTTATTGATTCCTTAGTGTCCATAGAGCGGATATTCATGGATCTTGCGTACGAGCTATTCGCGTAGCTGCTCTGGTATGTGCTGTTTATCTGTTTCCTTGAAAGCGGGATCCTATCGATTGTATTCTAGGATCTACTATAAAAGTGGATTGCCCTATTTTACTATATATATTTGCATAGGCAATAAGGATTGCCCTAGGATTAGGTTCCTAGTAATTCGGCTTATTTTATATACTTAGGTATTTATAAGTTTCTTATATGCTTATAGTATATATTTTTATATAGTTCTAAAGTACTTTTGCTATAAGTGGCCTTTAGGCATGCGGTATAAGAGTTGCTTATAGGCCTTTGTCTTGCCTGTATTGAAGTCTGGGCATCGGCTGATAGTATTAGCTCTGCCGTTTTCTGTGCCTTTCTTGTGCTTGATGATATAGTCGAATTCGGATAGGTATTCAGCATATCGGAGTTATCGTCCGCTTAGTTCTTGCGTTATAGCAAAATGCGAGATGTTCTTATGGTCTATATAGACGGTAACCTAATGTTTACTTCCTAGAAGGTAGTATCAAAATTCCTTAAAGGAGTTAATAATCGCAAGGAATTCTTTATTATAGATCGGGTAGTTAAGTTCTACTCTATGCATCTTGTAGGAGTAGAAGGCAATAGGATGCAAAAGTCCTTTATTATTATATTATCCGATTTAGGCTCTAAGAGCAAAGTCCGAGGAGTCCATTTCGAGTTCGATCGGGCGTTTAGGGTCAAACATCTTGAGTACGGGTTCGCTAAGGATAAGGTCCTTGATCTGGTCGAAGGCTTCCTAACTATTGGGTAGCCATTCGAATTGTTGGTCCTTATGTATAAGAGCTAAGAGAGGTATAGCGGTTTTACTGAAGTTTCTGAGAAATCGTTAGTAATAGTTTATAAATCCGAGGAATACTTATACTTCCTTAACTGTTATAGGCATAGGCCAGTCCTTAACTGCCTAAACCTTCTTTAGGTCTATTTAGATCTTATTATATAAGATAATATATCCTAAAAATTCAACTTCTAAGGCATAGAAATAACTTTTCTCTAGTTTAATTAGCAGGTTTATATTCTATAGAGCTTATAATATTATATAGATATATTCTATATGTTCTTATTTTATTTTAGAGAAGATAAAGATATTATTAAGGTAGTATACTATAAATATATTAAGGTGCTCATATAAAATATAATTAATTATGCGTTAGAATGTAGCTAGCGCATTAGTAAGTCTAAAGGGCATAATAAGGTATTCGAATAGTCTATATTTTATTCTAAAGGCGGTTTTCCATTTGTGTCTAGGCTTAATGCGGATCAGGTTATAGGCTCCTTTTAGATCGAGTGCGGTAAAGTACTTCATCCTGTGGAGTCGGTCCTTCAGTTCACTGATTAAAGGCAGAGGCGTGCGATCCTTAATGGTCGCATTATTGAGCGTATAATAATCCATAATAAGTCAGAGCTTTCTATTCTTTTTAGGAATAAATATAACTGGATAGCCTGCAGAGGATTTTAATATCCTAATATATCCTTTCCTTAATATATCAATAAGGTAGGTCTTAAGCTTATACAGCTGTGCTTTATTAAGGTTATAAATCTTATAGAACTTAGTTAAGGTTCTATCCTTAAGCCATATTTCATAGTCCTATTTTAAGTGTACTAATAGACCTATTTCTAGTTCTTTAGTAAATAGTTTCTTATAGATTCAGTATTGCATTAGGACGTTCTATAATCTATTGGCTGAGGGTTCTATTTATTGCTTAAGGTTCTTATTGAGTTATATGAGTTACTATCTAAGAGATGCAAGCTGTTATTGCGTTTATTATGCTTGGCCCTTCTTGTGTTAGTATCTGGTTCCTTTTGGAGGCATTATTGCATCCGTAGGTTAGCGAGTGTTATTATATTAGCTTGTCTGGCTTCCTTCGCTCTTATTAATAGGAAGTTAAGATCTCATATTATCCATATCATCTGGATCTATCGTGGAATCATTATTAATATTACTGGCTATATCACTTTAAAAAGTTTGCACCTAGCTAGTATGCCAGCTAATAAGGGGGTTATAATAGTAAAGCCATAGGTAACCTAGGAGTAGGTTATATCCTTAGAGTAGTATAATATTAAAGTTTACACCTTAGTTCCTTCCTTTAATAAATACCTTAAGGTGATTAACCTCTTAGGTTATAGCTCTATTATTATAATAGAATGGTTTCCCTTCTACGTTGTAGATATTATAGGGTTCGTCCTTTTCCTTCTATAGTAGCTAGAATTGATTAATAATGCGAGGGTTAATCCCGTTTATCTTAGCTCTGCTGTCTATTAAAGCGGTAAACCATATGCCCTTAATCCATACTTACAGTAGCATTCTTTATTATTATTACACACCTGGGCTCTATGTAGCACCTAGAGCTCTTCTGGGAGGTTCTATAATTCCTCCTAGCTCTCGCCGATCCTGTGGCTCTTCTATAGGCAGCGCTGGTCGTTTTTTGCTTGTGACTTTAAGTGTCTGCATTGTTTCCTTATAGCCTTATAGTGCCAGCTGTAGACCTTCTGTCGCAGGTGCATTTAGCATTCTTTATTCTGGCAGTGCATAATAGATCTATTACTGCTTATATATTCTTAAGGGTATAAGTTTATTTATTTCTATAGTGTATACTGGTATTTATAGTGTTTGTCTTTTATAGTATATCGATCTGCAAGCTTATAGGCTTAGTAATATATTATAATAAGTAAGTTCTATTATATTAAATAGTAATTATTAAATATTTTATTATTTAGGTATATTATATAATTATTCTTATAATAGGAAACCTATAATAGTTACTTATATTAATAGTATATAGGCTTAAGTTCAACTATATTATCTTTATGCATAAGGTTCCTTTATACTCTATATACTTCTTCTTATAGGATTCTAGTAATATAGAACTTTATGGCCTTAATATCTTATTAGTATAATTGCAATAGGTAGTTCACGTATTCCCGGGCGTTGTCTTTGTCTTGCTCGTCCTATTCATCAGGCAGGATTTCATTACTGCTCTAATCGTCTTCTTCGGATATAGCTGGATAGACGTCTTCAGGCTTGACTCTCAGTTGGAGCTCGTGGGCTCGTCTGGCCTCATAGGGTGTAAGGTAGGGTTATAATTTATCTTCGAACTCCTTTACAATCTCCCTCTTCCTGACCCTCTGGATAAGTGCTTTATCTTATGCGCTGATCCTCTGTGGATCATAGCGTTGGCGTGGGTTCGTTGAGTGGCTATGAGCCTTGACGTAGTGTTTGCGTTCGTCGTTATAGACTATATCGCTGCCGGCCGGGCTTGCGATACCGGTCCTGGTCATGGCGAGCGTCTTGCCGCTAGCGGTTGCGGGCATGGAGGGTCCTTCCGGGACTAGTCTTTAAGTAAGGTATATAATAGTATTATATTATAAGGCATATTAGGCGCAGATCTGGTCTTATATAAGCAGGTTATAGGTTTACGCCTTATACTAATCCTTATAAAGGGTGTTATTTCTAAGAAGCACTTATCCTAGAGTTACTCTAGTGTTATTATATCCTTTATATACTATTGCAACTGTTTTATTCCTTGGCTCTCTAGGGTAATAGCTATTGTCTTTACTGTCTTTATGGATAAGGCAATTATTATTATAGCATGCCGTCTAGTGGTATAATGCATGATCGGTCTGCTGAGGCTCGGCTTGCTGCAGGGTGCTCTGTCGAATAGAGGCTGCTCTGAGGGTCCTTCCCTCTAGGATAGTTTGATGGGGAAACACAACACAACCACACAACCACGCAAGGGCCGGCGGTCAACTGTAGGGTAGGTCGCAGGAGACAGGAAAGTCGGAAGGATGCAAACGGAAGGATGAGGCACCTGAGGTCTAAACCAATAGAAACAAAGAAGGACCAGTTGATCCACCAATAAGAATTGAGAATAATAAAAATAAAAGCCAGTAAAAGATCAATAAAAACCAGGGGACAAGTGCATGCCTTCTCCGCTGTTCGAATGGAAAACTATCCTCTTTATGCTTCCTGCAACCACAGTTCCAAAGCTCAGACCATCGCCTAATCTCAGCAACCAATTAAAATCCTCCACTAGCCACACCTCTAGCCACAGTGGCTCAATCCTCCAACCCACGAAAATCCCTGCCACAAACCTCCCCGCGAGGAACGACTTCTTGCCCTCAAGATCCAAGTTCCTCGCAACAACCCAATAACTTCCCCAATTCCTCAATCAATCCTTCAGACCAATTGATCAAGTCCTTTCTCTGCTAGGAGCTCTAGGCTCCAATCACTCATCCTCGTCGTCTGACATAGCGTAGCCAGCCTGCATAGGCGACACGGACTGGTCCCTAATGCGGCTGCTTCGTCGCAGGTTCTTTGGTCTTGAAGGGGTGCAGAACGAGCCAGACAATGCTTCTCGCGTAACCCAGGCTTCCTTAGACGGAGACGGGCTATGCGTAGAGGCTTGAGGTCGTGACTTCCGCTCGCAGGAACCTGTTGATCCTTCGGGCATCGAGGGTTTTGATGGGGTGACAGGCGGCGGCGGCGGAGTGGCGTCTCTTTCCTTCAGGCTTCGCGGTCGGGACTTAGACCGGGCGCTCCTTTCGATGGCTTCTGACCGAAGTGATCGGGCAGCCATTCTTTCGCTTCGTGTCGGCTGAGTTGGGGGAGGTCGGACCAGGTGATGCTGCAGCTCTCGTGTGAGGTCCGTCCATTGAGAAATCGAGACCAAGCCATCAGGCACAAAAGTGGCATAGGTCTGCGTTTGTTCAAGCGTATGAACAGGTCGGTCAGGGGCTATAGGCAGGTTGAGGTATTTATACGGTCGAAGGGTCGTATCAGCTGCGCTAGGGCTAGGAGAAGCGAACTTGAAGAACCTTTTCTGCTCCTCACGACGCTTCCCTTCAGTCCAGCAGTTACCCTCTGATCCATCGATTTGCGGTCGGGCAACGACAACAGGCCGTTGGTCAGACCGGCTGGCGGGCTTCTTCCGGGGCGTCTTCAGCGGTGTCTTTGGTCTGGCAGCCGGCTTGACAGGTGCGGGCGAGTCGATGTCCATGGGCGAACACTCTCTTTCCGGCTGGCGTGGAGTAGCCTTCGAGGACTCAGACGGGAGCAAAGCAGTTGATCGCGTGGCAATCGGAGTGGTGGGTGCTAGTAACGCCGTTACAGCGACGGGGGACTGGGCGGTGGGAGCTCGGGGCCTTAAACGGTTTAGATACTCTGGTGGTGCAGGGTCTTCCCGGCTGCAGGCTTCTTCAATCGCATTGGACGATGGACCCGACCTTCGCATCATCGATCGGAGGACCATAGTTAAGTTGGCTATCCTGACTTGCGTGGGAGGCTCCGGGAGGTCGGGGTCTCGGTACGTGTCTTCAGGTCCCATCGAGCGAATGACGCGGTCCTTCTTCCAACCTGGGGTCACCGCGAAGCTGGTCCAGTTGATCAGCTGGTATCCCCCTCGGCGAGTCAGATTGACATCCTCCCCAATGGCAGGCGCGTCAGCGAATTGATGGTGGGAGGGGCCAAATGCGGTAATGGGGTTATAAGGCTGGCCTTTTCGCGAGACTTGGAAGTTTCGGATGCCGATTTCTTCAAAGACAACCCGCAGAAGCAGCTGGCGGATGCGATCAAATCCTCGTTCCGCATGAGAGAGAAGATGGTGGCCGTTGTCCTGCAGAGGTGCCAGCATCCAATCCCGCAAGGGAAGGAAGTCGCTTCTGGCTTCGACGTATTGTGAGGCGTCCCTGCGACGGTTGCCAGCCGGCATTCTGCCTTCTGGGGCGGCATTTCTGAGCTGATGAGTCTCAGAGAGGGTCTCCACAGAGCATCCAACAAGTGATCGGATGGTTAGCAGCGCGCAGGCTACCGAAAGGTACCCACAGCTCCAGGAGTTCGGCTGAGTGTGGACTGGTGGGCTGACGACCTCAAAGTTGTATGGCAGGGCCATACTGCAAAGGACTTCGCGGAAGGCCATGGCGAAGAGCCCACGACGCAGAGTTAGGCCCTCGGCCCAAGTGTCGAAGAGAATCACTCGTCCGGCGCCTCGGTCAAGCACGTAGGACGTCCAGTGCTGGTCATCGTAGTTGACGAGGCCGACCAGAAAGCGCTTGTCGAAGAGGGCCGTCTTTACCTTTCGGCGGTCGAGCCCGAGTGCGCGAGCTTTAACGTGAGCACGCTTAGTCCCTGGGGCAATAAGGACAGTACCCAAGTCGTCAGGCGATTGATCAGATGGTTTATGGTCGAAAGGGTCTTCCGTGTGATCAATGACAATTGGTTCCGGAGCAACAGCGACAATGTCCTCCAATCCGTATGTGACTGTGAATAGCGCGGCCTGCAATCCTGACTGTTCAGCCCACTTCTCTTGTATGAGCAGCTGGGCGAACCCCCAGATGTCGGCGCAGTGCTGGGTCCATCCGACTGTAATGATTCGGCCATCACTGTAAAGGCCTCGCCGCGGGACATCGGAAAATTCGACAGCTGAGACTTTAGAGGTCAGGCTGAGGCTAGGACGATGCTGGCGGGCTCCCCATCGCTTGCGAGGGTGTATGAGGGCAGGTTGGCGATAAACGGCTGCGGACAAGGGCGTGGCAATCGTCATCTCGTCATCTGAGTACAGCCGGTTTTTCCCTCCAGCTTGTATGACTGTGACCCACGCGGGCTTAATTGAGTGAGGGTATGAGCGGGCAGGGAAGTATCGATCGTCGTCATCCAGGGCCGGAGCATTGTCCTCGCCAATCGAGCTGCGCTGGGAAACTCGTCGCTTTTGCCCTGGGGTCAAGGGCGCTTTCGCTTCTCGCAGGCGAGCTGCTCGGAACTCAGGTGTTTCGTCCATCGGTCGGCTGTATCGAGGTTGTCGGAGGCTTCGGTTGTAGGTGATCAGCTGGTTCTCGTGTGATTGAAGTCTGTTCTTTTTTTAGCAGAACGGGAAGAAGAGAGGTGGGTGCAGGAGGAAGGAGAAGGTAGGAGTCGAAAACTGCGGAGGAAAAAACCTTATTTGGACAGGTTTGTGTGTGTTGTTTGCTGTCCCGGCGCCGGCAACCATTTGATCCGATGGGTCTTCAGTGAATAACCTCCTCTGCTCAGGGTCACGAGGTTAAGTTGTTCGCTTCCTCACCCTTAGGTCTTATCCCTCGAGCCACCTAACTCGCATCCTTTCTTCCTTCTGCAACTTCTCTCTTCATCATTAGACTTACGCGACCATCTGATCACTATGTCTTCTTTTACCCTCCGCTCGTTGGAAGAGATTCCGCGCGCTCAAGACAACCTTCCAGACGTCTCCCACTTGATCGCCAGTCGCCTTCAGAGTGCTGAGTTCCGTACTCAGGTTCAAACCAGCTGGCAGGGACGGGACCTGGTCCGTCTGTCAGTCGCCGAGGTCGGCTCCCACTGGTTCCAGAATGTGTGTTCTCTCCCTTATGTTCTGAGCTCCTGTTGATCAAATGGTTCCTAGTTCAACGATAAGTTTACCATCTGGATTTGCTCCCGGATGGCACTGGATCGACTGGGTCTTCCACTTTATGTTGAGCTTGCACTTCGTGGGGACAATCGACCGGACGGCGGGAGAGCTGCAAAGAAGTCGCTCTGCCAATGGATCCAGATGCGCCAGGGTCGAGACCGGGTCTTGGATTCTGCCATTCCAATCATCAACTCTTCGAAGGTCGAAGTTCAGCCCGTTTTCATCGCGGCCGATCTTGGGCATGAGCATGGGTACATGGTCCGCGAGATTTCCAGCCGCCTGGAACACATGAAGGCTTTGATTGTGGCATTTATCGGTTATCAGAATCCGATCATGTGTTCCTGCTGTATTCGGTCGTATACCTCCAACTTCTCTGTCAGCCGCGAGCATATCCTCACACCTTTTCATGCGTGCCGATCGGTCCCCGGATTTATGGGCGGCCAGTGTGCCAATTGCATCTGGCATTCTCGAAGCGACTGCGAGTGGCTTTCCCTGCGAGGGTACCAGCCAACAACTGCTCGTAATGGGCAACCATCTGATCACTTGAAGGGCTCTAGTCGTCTTGAGTGTGCGACGTCGTACGCAGTGAGCGTTCTCAACCACGTGAGCTGCCCTCGGGTCGTGGAGATGGAGGATTTGGACAGCTATATCAAGGGGGACTCCAAACTTGCAGCCGAGGTGAAGACTCGAGAGGACTGGGATGAGGAGCTTGGGTTTAGCCGCTTTTGATCAAATGGTCCAGAGTATTTTCCAGCTGTATTTTAGCGTTTGAGTCTGTGCGAGTGGTCTTCTGAGACTGGTGGCGGTTGCGTTCTTGCAACTGTGTGCAAAAGGGAATAAGAAAGATAATGAAAAATAAATGATTGGGGAAAGGGGGTAGGATGTAAAATGAATGAAATGGTAATGAAATGTGGCGATGTGATATAAAAGGACGCTTTTTGCCGCTCGGTAGGGGCATCCCCTTTTTCTTGGTGTGTGTGTGTGTTTTCCTCCTCCTTCCTCCCCATCAACAGCAAGGAACACATCCACAAACCCTTGCTATTGACAGCAACCTCCCCATCTCCCCGGAGCTCTGGGTTTATCCTCTTATTGGTCGGGTCCTAACCAAGTCCCGGTACTCCGCAGCTTTAGACCGGTCCATCTGTGGGAGGACCACTTGGAATGGGGCTGGTGGTGCGGCCTGGAAGGGTCGGGCAGGTCGATCCCTAGCCACGTCTTCCTCATCGCTGAGTTTGTTCTGGCCGTCTAGAATGTGGTCTTCCAGCATCCCTTCCGTTTGATCAGATGGCTCCTGAGTTTGACTTCTCCTATTGTAGAAGAGGCGCTCCGTAAATCGTGGGTCGTCTTTGTCGGAGTCAGTTGCCCACCACCCGCACTCATCCTTATAGAACTTCTTAATGTGGTCTCCATGGATTGAGGTCGAAAGTTTAGGACCTCCCGGTTCCTGGAGTCGATAGGCGCCATTGCCTGACTTGCGGATAACGATGTAGGGACCAAGCCATCGTGGTTTCAGCTTGGCTTCGCGCGACAGGTCTCCTGCACGTCGAGAATCAAATCGAAGGACCATGTCCCCAACCTGAATGGCTTGCCTGCGCAGGAGCTTGGGTTTGCTACTGTCGGTGCGCGCTGCCAGCCGCTTTCGGTAGGCAGTGACCTTCTCCTTCGCTTCCTCCACGTCTTTATCGAGTCGAGCAACGATCTTCACACGGGCTTCAACCATCTGATCATATGTTTTCACTTGTTCCCAGTCGATGGTCCTCCACGTAGGAACGTCAACTTCCATAGGCAGGATAGGCTCCCATCCGTGAACCAGGTAGAAGGGGGAGTGTCCGTGGGAAGCTCGGGGCGTTGCTCGGTCGGCAAGAAGGATGTGACTAAGGTCCCTTGGCCAGTTTCGAATGCGGGACGGGTTTCTCTTTGCAATGAACTTTGCGATCGATTGGTGCCCGACTTCCACAATGCCGTTCGCCTTAGGGTTATAGGCTGAAGTTGACCAAACTTGTGTACCTAGGCTTTTGAGGGTCGGCACGAAGTCTTTCATCAATTCCGAACCATTGTCAACCACAAAGATAGGGATGACACCCCATCTGGAAATGATGTCCCGGACGAAGATTTTAACAGCGCTCACATTCAGCACCGGCACTGCCATCGCTTCAACCCAGCCAGTCAGGTCGCAACGGCTTTCCAGGAGGTATCCGCGTCCTCTGGCTTCAGGGAGGTATTGGGCATCCAAGTGGACCTTGTACATTGGCTGGACTGGGCAAGTCGGCACCGCTGGCTCTTTGAACCTAGCCGTTGAATGCGCCTGGCAGGGTTCGCAGGCCTTGAGGATTGCGGCGGCTTCTGTCCACATACTGGGCCACCAGTATCGTCTTTGGAGCACCGCAATGGTCACATCTCGTCCCTTATGACCTAAGTCAATGTGGCACGATGTGATCAATTGGATCCGGATTTTCTTGTCGGACACAACCAGTCGGGGAAGGCTGTAGGTTCCTCCTTGCTCCCGGCCTCGCCGCCAGAGAAACCCTCCTCGAATGAAATGGCGAGCAGCTTCTTTTCTGATCCAAGCGTATTCGACAGTCGTGGATTCCGCTGGCCGCTGCATGGTGCAAAGGAATTCTGCAAGTCGCTGCCATCTGCCTTCGTACTTGCCGGACAGGAGCTCGAGTTGGTCAGCGTAGTCGATGCCGGGGTCCTCAAGTGGTGATTCCTCCTCCGTTGGTCGCGCATCGCCACACCTGACCGGGCACAACTGCATGTCCACAAAGTCTTCAATGTCGATTTCCTCCTCACGATCCACTTGATCAGATGGTCCTGCAGGTTTTCGAGACAGTCCATCAGCCACTGTGTTCTTCACGCCCTTGACATGTCGGACTGTAAAGTCAAAAAGGAGGATGTAGCTCAGCCAACGGATGACTAGTGCGCCTGGAATGTCGTTTGCCCTGCCGTTGAGTTGGTGGACTAGGACTTGGGAATCAGTCTCTAGTGTGAAAGGCGTTCCGTATATCATCCCGCGCAGCCGTCTGATCGCATAGAGGACTGCTCGGCACTCTCGCTTGGTGGCGTCGTATCGCTGTTCTGCGTCGTTCCAGAGACCTGATTCAAATCGAATAGGATGTCTTTTCCCATCAATGACTTGCATAAGGACACACCCCCATCCGAACAGGCTGGCATCAACCATCAGGACAACCTCCCCAGCACCCGGGGTGCAGTCCAAGGTGATCAAAATTGGGGCCGATGTGACCTTCTTCTTGAGGGTTTCCAGCGCTTCCATCTGATCAATTCCCCATTCGAATTCAGCATCCTTCCGTAGGAGCTTAGTGAGCGGTCTTGCGATAAGGGCGAACCCTGCTATCCAACACCTATAGTAGCCCACTATTCCAAGGAAGGACCGAACATCAGAGTCGGAGCCGCACTTTTCCCACTCAAGGATCTTGATGACTTTGGCCTCCTCGGGAGCTCTGCCGTTCGTACCGCAGAGGTAGCCCGTAACAACAGCAGATCGCCGGCAAAACTGAGACTTCGGGACTGAGATCGTGCATCCTGAGAGTTCGATGTTGAGCAGCGTCTTATCCAGGCTGATCAGATGCTCCAGGACGTATCTGCGGACTCCTGGGCGGGCTAGTTCGTCGTTGTAGGTCGTCTTAGGTCCCTTGACCACAATGTCGTCCAGGAAAGCTCGGCAGACATCTGGGAGGAGGTCGAACAGGATCCTCGTGATGATCCTCGAGAACTGGGCTACCGAATTGGTGGCTCCTTGGGGCAGCGTGCACATTCGTAGCAGTCCAATGGGCGTCTGGAACGTCGTCAAGTCCCTGCTTTTCTCGTCCAAAGGCACTTGGTCGTATCCGGAGAAGAAATCGAGCAGTGACAGCATCTTGCACATCGCCACGTCCGCTGAGAATTCGTCTGCGCTGGGAGGCATGAAGCTATCGCGAATGGTGTACCGGTTAATGCGAGTGGCTGAATTGATCAGACGGATACCACCATCTTTCTTGGCGACAAGCATGAAGGGGTTGCGGTACGCTCCGTGACCTTCCTCCAGGATCCCTCTTTGCATTCGGACCTTAAGGAGGTCGATTACTTTCTGCTCAAGCCCAGGCGGAATAGGTATCGAGCCAGACTGCCAAGCTGAATGTGCGATGACCTTCAGGACTTGTGGCGGGGCGACCATCGGGTCCAACTTCCCACTCTCAGTGAAGTCCCAAGCGAGCGCGGCTTCTCGGTTTCGCAGGATCTGGAGGTAGATCTCTTGCTCCTCCGCAGTCAGTTCATCCTTAATCTGATCGATCAATTGGTTTCTCCGGTCACTGGTAAGTCTGGATCCTTCCTCCAGGGTCGAGAAGCGTGGGGTGATAATGTCGGCATGCGGCGAGTTCGGGTCCAGCCTGGCTGCTATGTCGCGCAGCTTCTTTTCTTTCCAGTATGGGTCGCCCTCCGGCACTGTCCCATCTGACGGCTGGTTATCAATCGGATGGATCTTGACTCCCTTCCGCTTGAACATCGTATTGACACTGACGGACTGTTCGTCTGGAGTGTCAGTTGGCGACTCCCTCTTCCCCTCCTTCTTCAACCCTTTCCCCCCCTTCTTCGGGGCCTTCACCTCCCTCCTCATCTTCTCGAATTCCACACGAGCAACCAACACACCACCACACCATTGTTTTTGAGTCTCCCGTATGATCAGATGGATGATAGACTCCAAATCTCCCTGGGATAAGTACTGGACCGACCCCAGGTCATCATCTCCTTCCAAGGGGAAATCATCTAACGGGTTCCTTGGAAGGAGGCTCATAGTCTGCATCTTAATAGTCGTCCTCGCGCTTCTCTGAGCGCGGGACGTCCCATTTGATTGACCCTGAGCCCGGGGTCACGAGGTGTATGTTGCCGAGGTTCATTCTGATCATCATTTGGTCGGGCATAGTGAAATGATCAAACGACAGCTTGGATGCTCGAATGAATGGCATGCCTAGGATAAATGGCACGGCTACCATTTCTGGTGGCGCGACGAACATCCTGATCGGGGTGCAGGCATTGCCAAAATACAAGATAGTGTCGCAGACGCCTATCATTCGGACCTTGCCTCCTGAGTAGGATGTCGTGGAAATCTTGCATGGCGAGGTTGTGAGGCGGCACCTATCGGCAAGGTCTCCTGCAATCAGGTTTCCTTCTGAACCCGAGTCGATGAGGGCTTCGATCGTGCCTCCGTCGTGATGTCGTAGGCGGACCGCAACTTTCGGGGTGTCTTGCGTGTGTGACGGAACTCGAGATTCTTGGATGAGGGATATAGGATGAACACAAACAAGCGTCTGATCAGATGGTTCCCGTAGTCGGCTTGGCCTGGGCTGACTCCCGAAGTCGATAATGTCGGTGCGACCAGTCTCAGTGATGCAGAGGTACTGGCCGAATCGGAGGGCATGGTGATTCGGTCGGTCCACGGCGTCACGTTCATCGTGAAATGTGATGCTATTCACGCCACATTCCTCGGCCACGGAATTGTAATAGGCCTCAACGTCTGGAACTTCTTCGACTTCGGAAAACCGGACAACGGCTGTTCGCTGGCGCTTGCGGGGCTCTGGTTCGATCGTTGGCTTCTCCCTTTCGACATACTCAGTGTCCCTGATACCCATCGCCACAATGTTGAAATCCTCGGCCACAGTCTGTGCAATTTCCGGGGCTAGAAGGAGCGCATCTTGCATATGCACTGAGATCTTCTTGCCGCGGATCTCTTCGAGGATGCGGCGGTTGGCTTTCCCCTTGGCAGAATCGTCAGAGTAGAGGTTGCCAAGTCTGCTTGACCGTTCAACTTCTATGCGATCAGCTACTTTGTGCTTGTTCGCAATGCGAGGGCGTTGTGGTTCGGTGTCAGGCGGGGGCGTCATTTCGATCGGGAACGCCTGGATCTCGTCTTCGTCACCCTCTGAGTCAGTGGTCTCATGGATGAATACAGGGTTTGCCCTCAGCAATGGGCCCATCGGTTCGGCGGAGTGCGGCTTTACCAGCGGCCCCATCGGTTCCAAGGATACACTAGAGGTTCCGATCACATGGTCGCCGGCATCTTCGGGGGCCAGGTGAACGAACTGGTCGAGGCGATCTTGTTCCGAGGTCGTGGGGTCCCAGATGTACTCCGGCCTGACCGAGCTTTTGATATCTTTGACCCAAGCTCGGTATTTTAGGCCTGGGAGCAGCTCCAGCCAGTGGACTAAGAGTCTTCGAACACAGGACTGAATCGTCTGGGATGTGTAGTACATGACCAGTCGCGGGGGAATCAGCAATCCCTTCGTGTCTCCAACGTAGCAGGCAGCCGTGTTAGAGTCGTAGTCGACGTAGCCCTTGCGGCTATCGTTCTTGTAGAGTTCGCAGCGGTCTGGGAAGTGGCCAATCGTCTGGCAGTACCAGCAGAGTTTCTTAGTGTTCGGCTGGTATAAGGTCCTAGACTGGACGGCATGTACGTCCACGGACAGCTCCTCATCCGATAGATCAGATGGATCCATGGCGAGGTAAGAGTTCTTCACGTCTCGGAGACCTTGAGAACGGAGCTTACGTTTCTCCTCACGCGCGATTATCTTCTCCCGTCGGTTCTCGCGTTCCAGTACTGCGTTGAAATGGATTTTGAGGTCCTCCATCTTGACGGTTAGGTCGTCGATAGCGTTCAACGTGCGATCAGATGGTTTGGCCGGTACAGGAACTGCTGGAGCAACAGGGTAAGGGTGCGGAGTCGGGGGCGGCCCGGACATGGCGTCCTGATGCTTGGCTCCGTGGGTGCAGCTCAGGGCAGCTGTCGGGTGAGGGGCGGGATCCTTGGGTTGTAACTCGAAGGGAGAGCCTCGGCGGGCAACGCCTAGCTCGATCTCGATGAAGTCCTGGATATAGCCGTAAAGCTTGTCGTACTCCAGGTCCTTCATATCCGCTGGGGCCATCTTGTGCTGGAAACAGAGGGTTTTGATCAGTTGGTTGGGCATTACTCTATATAGAGCGTGGCCGGCATCCTTGTTCTTAACACCGCTCGCGTAGACTTGGGTGACAAGATAACGATGTTTGGCCAACCAGACCTGGAGGGCTTCGAGGTCGTCGGTCTGAGGCCCAGTCATGTTCATCATGCCCAACTGATCAGATGGTGTCTGCAGCTGCTCGGGGTCGCTGCTTTTGAACGCGGCGAGGAGACTGGTTCTCGCGTCATCCCACTGCTTGCCGTCTATCGCGTGTTTAACGCGATCTTCGACGTACGGCTCCGTGTAATAGTGGCGGAAGTATTCGGTCCATTTGTCCTTGCTGAAGCCTTGGTCTTGGGCGGTAAGCTCGAAGCGACTGAGGTATTCCGTGATCTTCAGCCCGTTGAACTTGACTAAGGAAACGTTTGGTCGACGAGGGATTCTGGTCCCAGAGGCCTCGCGGATTGCCGTAGCTAACTGGGTGATGACGGCGTCGTCGAGCTTGATTTGGGGGACCGGCGTTACTGCTTCAGAGATGACTGGGGTCAACCCGGCGGTAGATGACATCTTGGTGACTGGGCTCGATCTTCTGATGTGGGCTTTCTTGGTGCTGATGGGTTTCGGGACTCGAGAGGGATCGATCAGATGGTTCCTCCCCGGGCTGGGGTCCCAAGGGTTCGTCCGACGCCTTGGGATGTTGTTGTGGTGTCGCAAGTTGCTTCCGGGCGGCTGGCTCGGGCCTTGGGGTTGAAGTTGCGACAGGGTCGTTGTTTTCTCGAGCAAGCTCGAGTCCTTAGCCTCTGTTGGCGTAAGGGGCAGGGAAAAACACTCGAAGAGGAGCGTTGAGTCCTTAGGCTGAGAGGGCTCAAGGAAGTGAATGAAATCCTCTGCGGGTTGCGCAGAGTCCTTAGGCCTAATTGGCCTAAGGGAAGGGAAGCTCCCGAGCAACGGGCTCGAGTCCTGTTCCTCCAGAGGTGACAGGGAATGATAATCGTTCGCGCTGGAGGTGTCGACAAGCAGTTGATCGGCTGGGAGTGAGCTGGAGTGGCTTTGCGGGCTGAGTGTTGAGACGGTTGGTCGCTGATGTGGCGTTGACCGGTTGTCTGCGTTTCCCTTTTTCGCATTGCTTCTCTCTTGTCCTCGACCAGCCACCTTTAGTATGTAGGCGAGCCCTGCGGAAACCATCCGCAAGCTCGTCCTGACCGCCTCCTCTGTGATGTCATTGAGGCGTTCGTCTCCCTGAAGGTGGACATCGTCCGGGCTCAACCTAGAGTTCGGGAGCTGTTTGCCGGCCGGTTCTTCGAGCATCATGGGATCTAGACAGTTCCAAATGAATGAGACCATCTGATCAACCGTTGGGGATGCCTTCAGGGCGTCAACTGATGGCTTGGACCCTCGGTTCGAGTGTTTCCGAGGTCTCCTTGTGCGCTTAGTGTTCGGACTTACGTCCATCGTGGAATTCGTTAATATCGGTTAAAAAGCAAAACGCAACTACTAAACCTTTCTGTCTTCTTTTAGCGCCGTCAGCTGAACAAACTTGTTTCTGCCAGCCGAGAAATCCGTAGGATATCCCAAATGGCACCGGGTCCTTTTCAGGGATGACCGGGCAAGGTTGGAATTCTCAGGGGCTTCGGCTCCGTTCGCGTTTTTGTTGAGGATTCCGGTCTCTCGCTGCTGGTTCTCTCGATTCCCAACAGTTGGGCTCTGGTGACAGCTTGGAAGTGTCACTATCCTTCTGATCAGATAGTTGACCCGAAGAACAGCTTGTTTCCCCAGCGTGATCTCCAAATTTGATGGGGAAACACAACACAACCACACAACCACGCAAGGGCCGGCGGTCAACTGTAGGGTAGGTCGCAGGAGACAGGAAAGTCGGAAGGATGCAAACGGAAGGATGAGGCACCTGAGTCTAAACCAATAGAAACAAAGAAGGACCAGTTGATCCACCAATAAGAATTGAGAATAATAAAAATAAAAGCCAGTAAAAGATCAATAAAAACCAGGGGACAAGTGCATGCCTTCTCCGCTGTTCTACGGGAAAACTCATCCCCTCTTTATGCTTCCTGCAACCACAGTTCCAAAGCTCAGACCATCGCCTAATCTCAGCAACCAATTAAAATCCTCCACTAGCCACACCTCTAGCCACAGTGGCTCAAATCCTCCAACCCACGAAAATCCCTGCCACAATAGGCTTGAACTTCCTATTAGTCTTAACTGGGTTATAGCACTTACGTTTAATATATCCTTTCTTTCTGCAGTTCCAGTAAGTATATTATAAGAAGTCCTTTTATGTGGCGCCAAGCTCTATCAGTCCGCTATACGTTCCTAATGCAGTGCTCGGCTGCTGGATTTTCACTCCTTAGTTTAGGGCATTTTGCGGTTATTAATTGCGATTGCTATTATTAGCGTTTAGGCGAATCTTACGTTACTAAGAATATTGTCTATTATTAATCCTGACTGCCTAAGCAATATAGTTAATAAGAGTGCTGGGTCGGTCAGTCTTATAGAGTTCTTCCTGGACTGATTATTTAAGTCTATTAAAGAAGAATGACATAAGGACATCCTGATCCTAAGGTAGCTTAATTATAAGCTAAGTGAAGAGTATTCTATAGTTAGAGGTGGATCCTATCTGCTTAAGTCGTTTAATTTAATCCTTAGCCTTAGACTTTTTATTAATAGTTCTAAAGGCTTATTAGAGTTCACATTCGAATTAGTTAAAGCTTCTATAGATATAGTGAGTTCAGGCTGCTCTTTCCGTATCTGCGTGCTCATTATAATCACATATAATAGGTTTAATCCACTTAGCTATATTGCCAGTAAGTCGTCCCATAGTATAGTAAACCTTAGAGGCTTTATTGCAGAATTACATTAGGTAGTAGGAAAAGAAAACCTTAGTACTAATAATAAATATCTAAAGCTTATAGGCATTACTATCGAATTTCTTAGGCGCAGATGGCTTAAGAACTTCTCCAGGGTCTCAGCCAGTGGTTGCTATAGTAGCGAGGGTATTAAGGTTATTATACTGATTGCATTATATATTTTATTATTCCTATTAGAGGTTCAAGATACGGTCGATCTCAGTGCATAGGGCCATAATCTCGAGGCGTAGAATGCGGACTTTACCTTCGTGGTGACTGCCTATATTGCGCATACGTTATTAAAGTTTTTCGCAGTCTTCGTCAGACATCATGCTAATATCGTCCATTTTGGCATCAGTAGGAGGTCGATCCTCAGGCGGAGTATTATTTCACTGCTAGGTAGCCATTACTATATTCGATATTGCTTAAAGTAATACAGTATTCGTCTAAATAAGAGCTTTTAATGTGTAATAGTCCGGATTAATTCCTAAGGGATAAATCAGGAGGGCCTGGTTTATATTAGCAGATAGAATAGGGCATTATAGTTATTCTAAGCAATAAGAGTGTTATATTGCTTAATATATTAATCATAGGAGGTTTAAGGGCAGAGGTGATTAAGGTAAAGCAGTGTTATTGAAAGCTGAAGTGGCTTAGGGGCTACTTTTTATAGTAATGACTATAATTTAAATACTATCTGGTTGGGGTAGGAGCGATAGGAGCGATGGGAGCGATGGGAGCGACGTCTACCGTTCCAATCGTTCCTATTGTTCCTATCGGTCCTCTGTTGATTGGTCGGGTGATGTGGGGCCAGTGGCAGTGCGCTTCTAACCCATCTGGGTTCTGCCGGCCTAGACCGCTTGGTCAGAACATGGGCCGTGACACCTTATATCTTGAATAATTGAAGCTATTATTACAGTTTTTAAATCCTTCCTTAAGCACTTAGAATACTTATATAGCATCAAAGTTAAGGTCATTAAATGCAATAATAAGATTATAGAGGTCAAACTATAAGTCAGAACCTTCCTACGAAAGAAAGCCATTATTATTAAGCCTTTAGCACCATATAGCCAAGCATAAAACGGCGGCGCTGAACGCTCAGGGGGTATGATCAAGGATATGGAAAGAGCAATGCGAATAGGCGCCAAGCTCCCTTATCAGCTCTAGCTAGAAATCAGCAGAACTGCAGTTTACCTATATAACTAAATACTAAATTATAAATCAAACTAGAAAATACTATACAATTAATTATATTCTATTATAATTAAAGCCAGAGGAATTCCATATCTAATAAAATAGCCCAACTAGACATATCTATAAGCATTTAGCTGCAAGGCCTATGCCATAACCCCCAAGGCATAATAGAAGCTTAATCACAAGATGCAGCTTAAACCCAAGGGATAGACCGGCTTCCTGGTTGGATATAGATCCTCGAACATCTATGGGATCTGGATCCCCTCGATCGATCGAATCATCAGCACCCAAGACGTCATCTTCAATAAAGACGAAGGCTATAATAGAAACTAGGAGGAGTTTAAGGACAACCTTCTAGAAGTAGACCTAAATAAAATCGCATAAATTATATCACTTTAATAAAATAAACTAATTAATTAGTTAGAAACTAAAGATTGTATTAAGGTGGCTTTTCTAATAGAAGAAGAGGAACTAATTAAACTTATAGCAGATTGTCTTATAGTAGCGATTAATAAAATCTTAGAAGTAAAAAAGGCGGAATATAAAGACCTTATTATGCCTCCAGATATACCGCCTTTAGCCCTACTGGCATAGATCCCTCAAAATATGCCAGCATAAAGGACCCAGACTATAACGTGGCAAGCAGCTTTTCTAGCTGGAATAAAATTACTATAATAAATTATAGTAGAATAGAATCTCTATTAAAAAGAGAAGATATATAAGAATGCACTTTCCCCCTTACTTAAAATGTATAATAATCTTATTAGTTATTTATTTAGTAACTTATTCCTAAAGGCTAAAGAAGTGCACCTTTAGAGTTATAAGGAAATAAGCTCTTAGACTGAGATTAAGGCTAAAGACCCTTAAGCAATTGAGAAATAAGTTCTAGGCTGTATATAGGTATATGTCTATAAGATAGACAAATATGGCTACTTTCAGAAGTGTAAGGCTAGGCTTGTGGTTTAAGGAGACCAATAAGCCAAGGGCCAGCTGCAGGACACATATGCAGCCACTTTAGCCGGAAGGTCATTCAGGACCTTAATAGCTATTACAGCTAAATTCGATCTAGGGATGGTTCAATACGATGTAACTAATGCATTTGTATATGCTCCAATTGACTAAAATGTCTTTATGCAGATGCCCCCTGGCTATAAAAAGGCAGAAATAATCCTGAAGCTTAATAAGGCTCTATACGGGCTATGGATCTCTCCCTTATTATGGCAAAGAGAGCTCTCCAAGACCCTGCAGCAGCTAGGTTACAGGCCAGTTCCTCACGAGCCTTGCTGCTTCAAACAAGAAGGCATCCTCTTCTTTATATATATTAACGATATAATTATGGCCTATCGAAAGACTTAAGAACATAAGGCTAAGCATTTGATCAAACAGCTCTAGATGAGATACACCTTAATAGGCAGAAACCCCATGTAATGGTTCCTTGGAATGGAAGTCATATGGGACCGACCTATAAGGAAGATCTAGCTATCCTAAGCATCCTATATTGACAAGATTGTAAACCTAGCTAATAAAGGAATAGCTATAATACTAATAACCTAGGCAGAGCTATAGCCTATAATAAAGCTAGTAACCTCTTTAGAAGTCTAATGCTATTAACGCAAGATCAGATTAATCCTTTATATTACTGTGAACATACGACCTAATATCGCCTTTGCAGTCTCTAGACTAGCCCAATTCCTTACTAATCTAAGCCAAATCTATTAAAAAGCATCTAATTAGATCATTTACTATCTCCTATATATAAAAAACCTGGCCCTTTCCTTTGGAGGACCCAGCAGACTCAGGGTTGCCAGCGATGCATCTTTCGCTAACAATACCCTAGACCGGAAAAGCTCGCAGGCATATACCATCAAGCTATTCAACAGACTGATCGGATGGAGAGCCAACAAGCAGGATACGGTCACAACGTTAACGACTAAAGCGGAACTCCTAGCCCTAGCACAAGCCGCCAAGGAATCCCTCTTTATTAGCCGACTTATTAAGGAGCTATCCATCCAACTAGATAATATAACCATCTAGATCAACTGTAATAATACTTAAACTATTAATATAATAAAAGCTAATATAATTACCTTAAAGATAAAACTATAATATATTAATATTTATAACTACTAGCTTAAGCAGGAAGTTTAAAATAGGAAAATCTAAGTTAATTATATTAAGTTAATAGATATAATTATAGATAGATTAATAAAAGCTTTACCTATAGGAAAATAGAACCACTTCCTTTAATAGCTTGGAATGGAAGACATTAGCAAAAGGACAAAAGAATCAACTGGTTTAGACTTAATAGGAGACTATTAAATCTGAGGGGGTGTATTAGATTTATTAAAGATATAGGCATGAACATAAAATCACATACGGACGAATACGAAGTCACGAACCGAGGCGCAAGCCATACCAAGAAGTCGCCCCACACAGATGACATAGGAGATAAAGATCCCTTTATCTCTAAGGTCAGATGACTAGAGCCCGGACTAGCAGGAAGTCATATGAGCAAGAGGCATGACCAACTTCCTTTGTTACTAATGATGCCCGACTGCCCGAAGGACTCGGAGAAAGAGGTCGGATACCCGAAGGGCTCGGAAGACGGAAGAGACCGCAGGATCAGTTCTGTCTATAAAAGACCATCTGATCATATACACACAGAGAACACAAAAAAAAAACAACAGAGACACAGACAAGCAACTCATGAATACAACACATTAGTCTCACCACTACAACTTTTACCCTCCAATATCTGACAACAGTCAGCAAGCAGTCGGTTAGCTATTTCTTCTACACCACGAAGCCGCAGGGGAAATCCTCGCGAATCTAGATCGATAATGAACTGAACAATAATCTGCTCCTCTAGATCAGATAGTCTCTATGAGTTAGGGATGGTATCGCGTTGAGACTATCTGCCTTTCTGTCGACAATGAAGCGCATAATAGTCCACCTAGTATAATCTTGCGGCAGGTCGGAGGCCAAGTTTTGGGTCATTTTGAAGGACTCGAAGAGCGAGAAGCATATTAGCTTTATTATTTAGTTGTGATATAGTTATTTATTTGTTGAGAAATAGTTAATTAGATGCAAAGATGAGAGATGGGGAGATTTTTGGTGCACTCGCTTGGTTAGTGCACTCGCTTATCATATACGTTATTTATAAACAGTCCGGTAAAGGAAGAAACTGTCCATTTACACTATAGTGCGGTAATTAATAAGCCAGGACGTCGACACTGCCAAATCCAACATAGACTTAATAGACAACGAGGGTCTCCCAACCTCGCTCATTCTGCCTTTGGGTTCACGTCTCTACGAGAGAGCCTCGACAATGGCGTCGTATGCGTCATTGGGTTCATAGTTGTCATCGATAAGAAGGAGGTCGGCGCCAGTCCTCCAAGAATCCTAAGCAGAGGAGCAGTTAATACCAAACCCCTTTATATCAGAGAAGCGATAAACTTCCAGAGTCTCGAACACCCCAAACGGTGATACCAACACAGTTCTCCACGTTTAGACAGGCATTGGTTACGGCAACATAGTCTGAGGCTGGGGCATTGGCGATATCCAACTCGGTTATGGCCACCTTGGAGACTCCGGAGCCAGCGAGGACCTCGAGAGCAGCTTGGGTGTCACTCGAACCACCGTCGCTGAGGTGGCTCTGAGAGCCAATGCCATAAGTAGGAACGCCAGCCGCAAGCCATTTCTTTACCATGGAGGCCATTCCGGTGACCTTGGCATAAGTGGTAGTATCCAAGTTGTAATCGTTGATGTACAGCTTTGCATCTGGATCGGCGACTCAAGCGGCGTTAAAGGCGATAGAGACGAAGTCTTCGCCCGAAACATTGGAGAAGACTGACCCACGTAGACTGCCGTCTTCCACAAGGATCCCGTTTACAACTTCCTTTCGATAAGGTAAGCCTGGATGCCTTAGAGTATGGAAGATGAGGGGAATACGTCTTTACCTACGCGTAGGGTTTGCCCTTGAAATGCGTCGTAACCTTGGTGACGTGAAATTTAATAACCGAGGTGAGTTCATCGGCATCAGTAATGGCCTCAACTCAGTCCAGGAGCTGCGAGTGCCAGAGCAGGGTATGTCCTCGCATCAAGATTTCGTTCTCCTCAGCGAGGCTGACAACCGTGTCGGCATTGTCAAAAGTGAACTGGCCCCGAGTTCCCTCGGTAGCATCCCACTTCATGCTATTCTCGGGAGTAATCTGGCCGAAATACGACTTGATCACTTGGGCGTTTTCCTCGTTGCTGAGCAGAGTAGGGTCTGTAATAGTGCCGTAATACGTCTTGCCCTTGGCAACGAAGCGGTCATTGATGCTGGCAGTGCCACTTGCGTGGCGGCGGCGGGGCGGTGGTGAGAGTGGCGACGCTGTCACTATCCCCGACACTATCACCCCTCTGAGCACAGGGGCTTACTGCGACCAGCGAAGCGGCGAGGACAGACAGTACCTTCAGCATCTTGTAAGCAGCGAGATTAATGGTGATGGACCAGCCGGCACCGAACAGCGACTAGAGGAAACGAGGAAAAATATGAAACGAATGAGGACAATGAATACTAAAACAATATAGAAACGGTCAAGGGAATAAGTATAGAGTAGATAAGTAACACCTACCTCCTGAATTACTTAAAGGGCACAGCAAATGCAGCCGGGATTCCCTTCTCCTGACATAAAGTGCATCTGCCCATATTGAGAATAATAATAAGGTTTCCGTCCCCCCTATAAGTAGTACTCAGCAAATTAACAATAGGGGCATTCTCCAATAAACACGAACATGCATATTTTTTCCAGCTTAATAGGGGCGACTTAACGTCGTGGTGTTACTATATGTGCTGGGACCTGCCAATATTTGTTTTCTACTGATGAGTATGTAGCAGTGTTCCCTCTTCTTGATCTCTTGAGTTTTGTCCATGAAACACCCTATTCCCGTGGTAAGCAAGGGACTCGCGCTTAGATGTGCTGTCGGTTCGGGAACTGCCTGGTTCCACGCGCATTGCTAAAGTGCATCCCCTGATTATGAAACGAGGAGACCCGAGAATTAGGTCGGGATAATTAGATAGAAATCGCACCAATAGAAGTTCAAAGAAAGGTTTAGGAGTTTACAGATACATCTTTATTCAGAACAGATTCTGCTCAATCCATTAAAGTTCCGAAGCTACCTATACGAGAATCCCTGCAGACGAGGTGCTCAAGGCTTATAATCTCGGTTCGTTTGTCCTTGGGACTAAACAAAACGAGAGGATAGGGGAGTAAACCTGGTTATAGGGAACGTTCGGAGTAATTGGGTCAGGTAGTCCTGCGGCTTGGCACAAGATCTCCCCCTGGCTTGGGTCCCTTGTTCTCGGTTGCTCGCTTCAATCCGCAAGCCAATTTGTCCCCGTTGTACTTTTGCCCTGGACGAATTGCATCAATTGCCGAGGAACCGAGCTCGGTCGAAACTAGTCAGTCCGACGGGTCCAGTGGGACTGTCCTTTTGTTCCTCGCCAATCTTTAGGTCTGAAATACGGAAGGATGCCCCAGCTCAACCGTGGCGGGACGATGTTGACTTGTCCTTCGCTCTTCTTGCAGCTTAACCACATGAACATGTCGACGATACAAGGCCCAGGAGATGAATGGGATCTTTTGCGTCCTCATATCACGAGGTTGTACTTTGACGAGTCTAAGCCACTCAAGGAGGTAGTGGCAACAATCCGCGACAAATATGGCTTCAACGCAACGTAAGTCCTCTTTCCATAACTCGGTTTCACGGGTATAAATGCGTAGTGGTACTAATTCGAGGTTGCCAGAGCGCGCATGTACAAATACAGACTCCAAAAATGGGGTTTAGATAAGAAGTTTAGGGAGAGAGAAGTGATCCAGATAGCCCTCCTGAAGAAAGAACGCGATGATGCTGGGAAACGATCCCAGTTTTTCATACGAGGAAGACTTGTTCACTGGGACCTGGTGGAGAGGTATCTACAGCGCCGACCGGATCTCCAAATGAGGATCAGAGCGGGAATGCTCACCATGGGCGATCCCGTATCTGATCTCGTCTGCCGTTCACCGTCTCCAGGTCCAGTACGACACGCGTCACCCGTGCTTCAATACTCAGACGAGCTTCTTCGAATGTTGAGAGGCTACTACGAGGCCTTTGGAGCCGACACCGAGTCACCAACTCCCGAAACCAACTCGAGTCCCGACCTCAGCACCTCGATACGATGCTACAGGCGCCTAAACCAGGCCCAAACCATGATCATGGCCGAGAGAATGGCGTTTGGCTTCAACGTGCTGAACCAGTCACTCGACGACCTCTGGCGCATCGTGAAGACCCAGGACGCTACCTTGCTCTTTTATTTGTGCGATGTTGCCTTGGCTTTTGACCACAGGCATCTTGAGCTGGTATCCGCAGTGCTCCGCCATACGCACGACATACTTGCCAGCACCCTTAAGCTCGGCCACCCGCTAGTTTGGATGCTGAGGCGACTTATCGCTCTTCAGGACAAGGACCGATATGACTTCATCGCAACAATCCTCGAGGGCGTGGTCGGGACCTTAAGAAGCTCCAAGAGCGCCAGCAAAATCGTGGAAAGGATCAACTGCCACTATTACTTATTACTCAATCATTTGGGTCTTCACGGGAGATACACCAACGCTTCATTCCCCGACATACAACCGGGCGCAATTGACGATGTCAGTTCGGCCTATCTCACCAGGCTCGCCGACCGGCTCATTCTCAACGGCGACTTGGAGGAAGCAGACGCCAAGTTGGACCTGGTTCACACTTGGACCCAGGTCCCCCAAAATCGTCAGCATCCCTCTTGGCCAGATATTCAGCTCTCTTACTACCACCTTAAAGCACACGGACATTTTGCACAGCATAAATGGAAGGAGGGCAAGCAGTGGCTTGACAAAGTTATAGCGCATAGTAATAGATATTTCCCAGATGCCTAATGCATATTGTTTCCTTTATAACAAATGATATTTAATTGGTGATCGGAGGCTCTGAACTCGGCGCCCTGCAAGATGCACTCCTCGCTCTCCATAAGGGCAACAGCAGGCTTGGCAGACACCGCACCAACCCTGGCAAGAGTGAAAGCAAGTTTTTTTTGGGCAATCTTGACCATTTTTCCTCCCCGACCCGCTGCAGTGGCGACTGCGAGGCGTTACCCATTACAATGGGTTCAAGGTTCAGATTGACCGACTTATTCAGGTCCCCAGAGCTGGGTTCATATTGATTAAATTACATCTCAGGTTGTACCAATTAGTGAATTGTCTGACGCGTGAAACGACAAAGCTAACGACGCGAATAATTCGATAATACGATGCAGCTGATGGTCCTGTCGCCTTGTGATTAGCTGGATTATAACCGACGCTCCTTTCCTACCTGTTTGTGTGAACTCAGACCCGAGTAAGTCGAAGGCCACGGGCGTTTTGCCTGTCAACACTAGAAGTTTGATCACATTATACATACAACTACGTCAATTTAAATGCGCCTCTGTGTAAATATGCTCGTTAAGAAACACTAGAGCAACAGCTTCGTATCGAAATGGTGCAGCGCAAGGACTGCACCGAAACCATAAGTATGTACACAGTACGGGAGAAAGTAACAGCTGGCTCAAACAACTTTGAAGGATGAGGAGCCTCAAGAGTCCACTCAGACATCCCCTGCTGTCCATTGCGATGCCGCTTGTCGAGTGGCAAAATGGCTTGACGGCGTCTCGTAATCACATTCCGCAGGACAGACAAACTGTCTCGAGGAAGCAAATCGGGCCCGGTGATTAAGTCAGGCGCCCAAACTTGGCAGATCTCTTGCTGTAAGTGCTATACCCAAGCTGGACCGAGCTTACGGGCGTGCAGACGTAATGACGGCACTGGTAGACAAAGACTCGGAAGGCGCGGAGTTGGAAGCCGAAGAGGACGAGCTACTGCCGCTCCAGACATCATCGCCAATGGGACAGTCGAGGATATCCGTTTGAACTTCCTCAACAGTGGCCGTCCAGAGGTTGACACCATTCCAGAGCGTCACGGAGTCGTCGTCGATGCCGGGATCTGGTAGGTGATGCTTGGCGAAGCAGTACCGGAGCCAGTGACTTTAACCTAGGCGCAGCTGTTTCAAATTTAGACTAAATTTCTGTGAATAGAAAGTGGCAACTCGATTTACCTGTAGAGGAACTCGGCCTCGTTATTCTGCGCGCCATGGAGACCAACGTGCTCGGCGCGGACGAGATACTCACCGGCGGGAGTGTTGGCAGGAATCTGGAACTCGAACTGCGACATGCCGTACGCGTACCAGTCGTGGTCAGGTCGCCGCTTTCGTCGCAAATGGTCGTCTCCCAGATCTTGAACCAATCACCGTCACCCTTATACTCCTGAACGATGCCGGTAGGCGCCTTGGACATGTCTGGGGTTGCTCAAGTTAGCACGCAACACTCAAACATCTTGGATCATTCATAGGCGACCGTACAAACTTGGCCAGGTCCGGGATGAGCGATGCTGCCATCGTAGAAGAGTTTCATAGCAATGGTGTCACCGGCAGCAACCTCGGCGACCTCGGTGTTGGCGGCGCTGTTAAAGGAGCCCAGGTTGCAGCGGAAGTCACTGTCGCTGGGCGTCAAGTTGTCAAAGGTGCTGGTGAATTTGGTGGGCATGTAGCCCTCGGATCGAGTCGTCTGGCGAATGTACTGCCAGTCGTCAGACGCGACGCCATCAAGAACGAGCTTGCTGAAGATGTAGTGGGCTGAGGCCGAACGGGCCAAGGTGGCAGCGGCCGTGAGAAAGACGGCAGAGTGCTTCATCTTGATGGCCAGTGTTGATTTCGAAGAGACGTGTAACTACAGGGTAATAAAAGTCTACTCTAGGTAGAAGAACGAATGACAATAAGGCCTACACCGGGCAGGTCCGAAAAAAAAATAGAAAGACAGACGAAGTCGAGCGAAGATAATGGTACTGTAGTCAATAGGCTATGCCAAGTGATGTTATTGACATCTATATACACTGCATCCTCCGGGAGAAAGAAGCATCTTCAGCATCTACCTTTGTACCGAGTGTACTTTTGTATCCTGTTTGCGACTGCCGAGACGTTGCAGTAAAAAATAAAAGCGTGGAGGCCGTCTTGACCTTGGTGCCAAGCCGACTCTTTTCCTCCCAGGGTATTTAATTCGCGTCGCTGTAATATTTCTCCGTCCATTGTTTTGCTCCAAGCGCGGCGTGGAATGCCAGTTTCATGCCAGTTTCACCTCGCCTTGGTGACCAAGCAGGGTATTGGCGGCACTAGAAGAGGAGCCATTTCGACTGGGTAGTTAGCTTATATTGTAATTAACTACACTACTTAAAGTTAATACGCAGGGAATCCTTCCTGCTTTGGCATTCCAACGGCTCTTGCAACTTGAAGAAGGGGAGTCGCCGTCGCGGAAACAACAGCCGACAGACCATGCAGCAGTATTTCCTCGAGGTCGTGGACCGCCTATCCATCGTATGATCATCGATAGAGACAGGCCACTAGGCGTTCTGAGTCGGATAATTGTACTTTTGTCTTCTTCCGATCCGCCACCATCCGCCACGAGTCTAAATAAATAGGGTGGGCTTGGAGACATAATTCCGTTCAGTTCCACGCACCCTCAACCCCAACTGTTTCCTTCTGCCTATACCCGCCGGAAAGGCTATCGGCATGAGCTATCGGCATGAGATTCCTAGCGAGCATTTTCACCGCCATCCTGTCGGCCGCAGCCGTCTCGGCGGCAACGTGCAGTCTCCCGGCGACCTACACGTGGTCATCAACCGGCGCGCTGGCCACGCCAAAGTCGGGCTGGGTGGCTCTTAAGGACTTCACTCATGTCATGTATAATGGAAAGCATCTCGTGTATGCCACAACGCACGATTTAGGGTCGACTTGGGGCTCAATGAACTTCGGCCTCTTCTCGGATTGGTCTTCAATGGGCTCGGCCACTCAGACGGCCATGACTTCGGCCGCAGTCGCTCCCACGCTTTTATACTTTAGACCCAAGAGCATTTGGGTCCTGGCCTATCAATGGGGCGCAACTGCCTTCATTTACCGCACCTCGAGCGATCCCGGCAACGCGAACGGCTGGTCGTCCGCTCAGCCTCTCTTCTCGGGGAGCATCTTGGACTCCGGCACCGGACCAATTGACCAGACGATCATCGGCGACAGCAGCAATATGTATCTGTTCTTTGCGGGCGACAACGGCAAGATATACCGCTCCAGTATGGCCATTGGAAATTTCCCCGGTACTTTCGGCTCGACGTCCGAGGTGGTCCTGAGCGACACGTCGAACAACCTCTTCGAGGCAGTCCAGGTATATACCGTCGACGGCCAGAATCAGTACCTGATGATCGTTGAGGCGATTGGGTCTAACGGGCGATATTTCCGCTCTTTCACGGCCACCAGCCTGAGCGGTTCGTGGACTGCGCAGGCTGCTACTGAGAGCAACCCTTTTGCCGGCAAAGCCAACAGCGGCGCCACTTGGACAAACGACATCAGCCATGGGGATCTGATTCGCAGCAACCCCGACCAGACCATGACTGTTGATCCTTGCAACTTGCAGTTGCTGTACCAAGGAAGGTCCCCGAGTAGCTCCACCAGCGATTACAACCTCTTACCTTACCGCCCTGGTGTGCTGACCCTGACCTCCTAAGTCTGTATTCTTATAGTACACACTTGGGGTGCCCTGATAGATACTGATCCTGGAGATGGGTGTCATGGTGCTGTTCAGCTGCTGGCAGTTGAGTTTCTTCTAGAGTAAAATACTTTAAATCAGATTGTACATTAGATATTCGTACTGGGCTTATGTTTCCCTGCTTGTGTTATAGTGAATGGTTTTCTGCGTTGTTTTGGCATCTCGAACTACTTTGCATGTGGTTGTGAGTTCGTTTCGTTCGAACTTGGCACCTAATGTTGACACATCACTCTCACCATAACTCCAAGTTATGCACCATTGTGCTAAATGGTGCTATCGAGTTCCTTTCAATTTGATACATAGTTTCTAAGTATCCCTTTCTGAACTGACACGAATGTGTCGGACTCGTTGGGGGCCAACGGCCCGAGTTTATGCGTTTAAAAGGTGTAAATAGAGTCAGGGACTAGAAATTGAGTGCCCATGATGAAGAGGGCTGAATTGATCAATTGACTGATGAATCTGGCTGCTTCTCTCTCTCCCTCCGAGGTGTCTCGAGCGGGGTTTTCTTTGAGGATCCGTTATTCCTTCCACCGGGGCCCGGAAAAACTCCCTTCCGTCCGACAGAATGACGCAACTCTCTAAGGCCTATCGAACCCGTCAAACATGGCCGCACGCGAGATTCTATCTGCCATCAGGTGGCTGTCACGGCTTCCACTCTCGACTAACGCCTCGTGACCCACATAGCTCCCAACCAAAGAGCTCATCTTGCACCCCTCTTTCATGTACTTTTCCTTCTTTCCTTAGTTTTAGGATACTCGTTGCAGTCGCCCAGCTAGTTGTCAAAATACTTGGACCGTTACATTATCCTAAAACTCATCTTTTTACAAAGACCACCATTTGATTGCATCAATTGGTCTGGTTCCTGCTGGGCTTGCTGTGTGAATAATTGCAGATAAAGCTAAAGCATATAAATATATATAGTTATTAATTAGAGTAGGAGGTTAAAAGGGGGCAAATTAGGGTAGAATATACTCCTTCTATAGAGCTCCTAGCCGATGGCCTGACCAAGAGCCTGGCGTGTCACGGCCCGTGACAGCAACCAACAAGTCACGTGGCTCCCCCACTTCAAACGGCCCAATTAAACCAGCTTACTCAGGTTCACCCAGGTTCACCCAGTGAACTATGTCACGGCCTGGGCCGCGACCTGCAAGCGCCCACGCGCCCCCACCTTTTTCGGAACGGAATAACCCCATAGACGTGATCACCCTTTCCTGCCCTATTATAAATCGTGATCACGAAAAACACTATTATAATCACTCTGTGATTACTCTTGATTAATTGTGATTATAATTACTGCTACTTATACCATGGGGTATATAAGACCTTCACTTCTAGATAGGAGGAAGCCTCTGTGCTACCTTAGCTTTTAATAATACTGCTTTACCTTAATTACTTCTGCCCTTAAACCTCCTATAATTAATATATTAAGCGATATAATACTCTTATTGCTTAGAATAACTATAATGCCCTATTCTATCTACTAATATAAACTAGGCCCTCCTGATTTATCCCTTAGGAATTAATCCGGACTATTATACATTAAAAGCTCTTATTTAGACGAATATTATATTACTTTAAGTAATATTAAATGCAGTAATAGTAACCTAGCAGCGAAATAATACTCCGCCTGAGGATCGACCTCCTACTAATGCTAAAATGGATAATATTAGCACGATATCTGACGAAGACTGCGAAAAGCTTTAATAATGTATACGCAATATAGGCAGTTACCATAAAGGTAAAGTCTGCATTCTACGCCTTAAGATTATAGCTCTACGCACTAAGATCGACTGTATCTTAAACCTCTAATAAGAATAATAAAATATATAATGCAATCAGTATAATAACCTTAATACCCTCGCTACTATAGCAACTACTAGCTAAGACCCCAGAGAAGTTCTTAAGCCATCCGCGCCTAAGAAATTTAATAGTAATGCCCATAAGCTTCAGATATTTATTACTAGCACTAAGGTTTTCTTTTCCTACTACCTAATACAATTCTATAATAAAGCCTCTAAGGTTCACTATACTATAGGACAACTTACTAGCAATATAGCCAAGTGGATTAAACCTATTATATATAACTATAATAAACACGCAGATACGGAAAGAGCAGCCTAAACTCACTATATTTACGGAAGCTTTAATTAATTCGAACGCGAACTCTAATAAGCCTTTAGAACCATTAACAAAAAGTCTAAGGCTAAGGATTAGATTAAACAACTTAAGCAGATAGGATCTACCTCTAACTATAGAACACTCTTTACTTAATTTGCAATTAAGCTACCCTAGGATTAGGATGTTCTTATATTATTCTTCTTTAATAAACTTAAATAATTAGTCTAAAAAGAACTCTATAAAACTGATCGACCTAATACTCTTATTAACTATATTGCCTAAGCAGTTAGAATTAATAATAAATAATACTCTTAATAATATAAAATTTGCCTAAATACTAATAATAATAATTACAATTAATAACTGCAAAATGCCCTAAATTAAGGAGTGAAAATCTAGTAGCTGAGCACTATATTAGGAATATATAGCGGACTGATAGAGCTTGGCACTACGCAAAAGGACTTCTTACAATATACCTACTAGAACTATAGAAAAAAAGGACATACTAAACGCAAGTGCTGCAACCTAGTTAAAACTAATAGAAAGTTTAAGCCTATCCTAGAGGGAAGAACCCTTAGAGCAGCCTCTATCCAACAGAGCACCTAACAGCAAGCCGAGCCTCAGCAGACCGATCACACATTATACCACTAGACAGCATACTATAACGACAACTGCCTCATCCATAAAGACAGCAAGGATAACAGCTACTACCCCAGAGAGCCAAGGAATAAGATAGTTATAATAGCATATAAGGGATATAATAACACTAAAGTAACTCTAGGATAAATACTTCTTAGAAATAACGCCCTTTATAAGGATTAGCATAAGGCATAAGCATATAATCTGCCTATATAAGACTAAATCTGCGCCTAATAGGCCTTATAATATAATACTATTATATACCTCACTTAGAGACTAGTCCCAGAAGGACCCTCTATGCCCACAACTGCTAGCAGTAAGACACTTGCCATAACCAGGACCAGTATCGCAAGCCCGGCCGGCAGCAATATAGTCTATAATAATAAACGCAAACGCTACATTAAGGCTCATAGCCACTCAATAAACCCACACTAACGCTACAATCTATAGAGAATTAGCGCATAAGATAAAGCACTCATCCAGAGGGTCAGAAAGAGGGAGATTGTAAAAGACCTTAAAGCCGAACTATAACCCTACCTTACACCCTATGAGGCCAGGCGAGCCCACGAGCTCCAACTAAGAATCAAGCCTAAAGACGTCTATCCAGCTACGTCCAAAGAAGACGATCAGAGCAGCAATAAGATCCTGCCTGATGAATAGGACGAGCAAGACGAAGACAACGCCCCAGAATATGTGAACTACCTATCGCAATTATGCCGACAAGATGTCGAGGCCATAGAGTTCTACATCACTAGAATTATATAAGAAGAAGCATATAAAGCATAAAGGAACCTTACGCATAAAGATAATATAGCTAAACTTAAGCCCATATACTACTAATATAAGCAACTATTATAGGTTTCCTACTATAAGAACGACTATATAATGCACCTAAACGATAAGGTATTTAATAACTACTACCTAATATAATAGAACTCACCTATTATAGTATGCTACTAAGCCTATAAGCTTGTAGATCGATATGCTACGAAAGATAAACACTATAAACACCAGTATATGCTATAAAAACGAATAACCTTATACCCTTAAGAATATATAAGCGGTAATAGATCTATTACGCACTGCTAGAACGAGGAATACTAAACGCACCTGCGATAGAAGGTTCGCAGCTGGTACTATAAGGCTATAAGGAAATAATACAGACACTCGAAGTTATAAGCAAAAAACGACTAGCGCCGCCTGTAGAAGAGCCATAGGATCGGCGAGAGCTAGGAGGAATTGCAGAACCTCCCAGAAGAGCTCTAGGTGCTACATAGAGCCTAGGTATATAGCAATAATAAAGAATGCTACTATAAGTACGGATTAAGGGTATATAGTTTACTACTTTAGTAGATAGTAGAGCTAAAATGAATAGGATTAACCCTTATATTATTAATTAATTGCAGCTACTATAGAAGGAAAAGGACAAACCCTACGATATCTACAATATAGAAGGGAAACCATTCTATTATAATAATAGAGCTATAACCCAAGAGGTTGATTACCTTAAGGTATTTATTAAAAGAAGGAACTAAGGTGTAAACTTTAATATTATACTACTCTAAGAATATAACCTACTCCTAGGTTACCTATAGCTTTATTATTATAACTCCCTTATTAATTGGCATATTAGTTAGGTGCAAACTTTTCGAAGTAATATAGCTAGCGATATTAATAATGATTCCACGATAGATCTAGATAATATGGATAATATGAGATCTTAATTTCCTATCGATAAGAGCGAAGGAAGCCGGACGAGCCAACATAACGACACTCGCTAACCTACGGATGCAATAATGCCTCCAAAAGGAACCAGACACTAACACAAGAAGGGCCAAGTACAATAAACGCGACAACAGCTTGCATCTCTTAGACAATAACTCATACGACTTAATAAGGACCTTAAGCAATAGATGGAACCCTTAGCTAATAGATTATAGAATATCCTAGCGCAATACTGAATCTATAAGAAACTATTTACTAAAGAACTGGAAATAGGTCTACTAGTATACTTAAAATAGGACTATAAAATATAGCTTAAGGATAGAACCTTAACTAAGTTCCATAAGATTTATAACCTTAATAAAGTACAGCTATATAAGCTTAAGACCTACTTTATCGATATATTAAGGAAAGGATATATTAGGACATTAAAATCCTTTGTAGGCTATCCAGTTATATTCGTTCTTAAAAAGAATAGAAAGCTCCGACTTATTATGGATTATTATACGCTTAATAATGCGACTATTAAGGATCGCACGCCTCTGCCTTTGATCAATGAACTGAAGGACTGACTCCACGGGATAAAGTACTTT
Organism: Thelonectria discophora; assembly: GCA_911649645.1. Lineage (NCBI taxonomy): Eukaryota > Fungi > Ascomycota > Sordariomycetes > Hypocreales > Nectriaceae > Thelonectria > Thelonectria discophora. Next base: position 5,750,875 of record CAJVRK010000012.1, read on the forward strand.
ACTGCACTTGATCTAAAAGGAGCCTATAACCTGATCCGCATTAAGCCCGGACACGAATGGAAAACCGCCTTCAGAACGAAATACGGACTATTCGAATACCTTATTATGCCCTTTAGACTCACTAATGCGCCAGCCACATTCTAATGCATAATTAACCATATTTTATATAAGCACCTTAATATATTTATAGTATACTACCTTAATAATATCCTTATCTTCTCTAAGATGGAATAAGAACATATAGAATATATCTATATAATACTATAAGCTCTATAAAATACAAACCTATTAATTAAACCAGAGAAAAGTTATTTCTATGCCTTAGAAGTTGAATTTTTAGGATATATTATTTTATATAATAAGATCTAAATGGACCTAAAGAAGGTTTAGGCAGTTAAGGACTAGCCTATGCTTATAATAGTTAAGGAAGTATAAGCATTCCTCGGATTTACAAACTACTACTAATGATTTCTTAGGAACTTCAGTAAAACCGCTATACCTCTCTTAGCACTCACACACAAGGACCAACGATTCAAATGGCTACCCGACAGTCAGAAAGCCTTCAACTAGATCAAGGACCTTATCCTCAGCGAACCCGTACTCAAGATGTTTGACCCTGAACGCCCGATCGAACTCGAAATAGACTCCTCGGACTTTGCTCTTAGAGCCCAAATCGGATAACATAATAATAAGGGACTTTTGCATCCTATTGCCTTCTACTCCTATAAAATGTATAAAGTAGAACTTAACTACCTAATCTATAATATAGAATTCCTTATAATTATTAACTCTTTTAAGGAATTTCAATATTACCTTCTAGGAAGTAAATACTAGGTCACTATCTATATAGACCATAAGAATATCTCGCACTTTACTATAACGCAAGAACTAAGCGGATAATAACTCTAATACGCTGAATACCTATCCGAATTTAACTATATTATTAAGCATAAGAAAGGCATAGAAAACAGCAGAGCTAATACTATCAGCCGACGCCCAGACTTCGATATAGGCAAGACAAAGGCACATAAGCAACTCTTGCACCGCACGCCTAAAGGTCACTTATAGCAAAAGTACCTTAAAGCCGCATGAAAATATATACTATAAGCACATAAGAAACTTGCGAGCACTTAAGCACATAAGATAAGCCGAATCACTAGGAACCTAATCCCAGGGCAATCCTCATTGCCCACGTAAATATATATAGTGGAATAGGGCAATCCACTTCTGCAGTAGATCCTAGAATATAACTAGTAGGATCCCGCTTTTAAGGAAATAGATAAATAGCACATACTAAAGCAGCTATATAAATAGCTTATACGCAAGATCCACGAATATCCGCTTTATGGACACTAAGGAATTAATAAAACCCTTAAACGCGTCTAAACGACATACATATTTCCTAGAGTCAAGGCAATAGTGAGACAGGTTCTTAAGCAATGCCTCCTTTGCGAATAAACTAAGGCTTAATGCCATAAACTATATAGACATCTATAACCCCTACTAGTCGCAGCGTGACCATGGGACTCGATTATAATGGATTTTATTACTAAACTACCCCTTTCGTTAGACCCTGCCACTAGTACGGCCTATAATAGTATTCTAGTTAACATGGTTCACATGCGAACATTCTAGACAACCAAACGTTCCACTAACCATGCCCCTACTATATTTAATATATAATTAAAATATAATTATAATAGAAATCTATTCCTCTTTACTATCACTAGAATCCCCTAATATTTCTTTATTTATTATATAAGTCTGCATATTATATCCTGGTTTCCTATAAGTGCTATATCGCCAAACAATTGCTATAGCCCGCCTTAATTGACCACCAGATTATTATATTTCCTAGGCTACCTGCTTATCTGCCTCCTTCTGAGCCAGAATATCCTATCCCTCCCCTACAGTAAGAGCGCCTCCTTGCCGCACATATGTCTTCTTAGCCCTCTAGCGCTTACTAAGCCTCTCATTTGCCTCTTAAAGTGACTTAACTTCAGCACAGAGGAGGGCCACCTGGTGCAAGAATCCCTATATTCCTTTCGAGATATGGTCGATAGTGGCTAAAATTGGGGTCAGGGAGCTGCTCTAATATCAGGCAATCCGATCTTTAATATAGGCGGACTGGGAGAGAGCTTATAGAAGGGTATATAGTATTAAAGATACCTAAGAGTCGGTCTCCAGCGGAGGGGGCCCAGTCGGTATTAGAGTCTATAGCTTTACATCCAGCTTTAAGAGGACTGCCTCTGGGTTATAAGGGACTAAACTGGCCCCTCTGAATCCTCCCTTAATGTTGCTTTCTGAGAAAACCTCTAAGAAGACGCTCTAAAATGCAATAAGGAAATTAGCCTTAGTGATATAGGTAATGTGGTATTTTATTAGCTCCTTAATTTTGCGACCGTATGCCTACTTTAAGGGTCCAAATAACCTAATATTAAGTGGCTAAAGAAGGTGTAAGGAGTGCACTGGTATATATAGTAGGATAATATTATATTCTTTATAGAACGTTATGAAATCGGCGGATAAGTGACTCTAATGGCCGTTGATCACTAATATTCAATATTTGCCCTTTATAACCGCAGCAATATATTTTTCAAAATGCTATAACCACTAAAGGCCAGTAATATTATCCGTCCATCTATTCTCTATAGGCTTAATGACCTAATTATATGGGAGGTTGGTCTCTAAGTACTAATCAGTAAGGTGGTAGGACCCTTTGAATACAATAAACGCCAGCAGCGCCTAACCTTCTGTATTAATGCCCTAAATTGCAATAACCTATTCTTAATTGCCAGGCTATACTATTTTTACCTTTCTATATTATTCAGCACCTATAACTACTATTACAATAAAGATTATGCCCATTATAAACCCAGTCTTATCGAAGTTATAGAAGTTAGCGTCCATAATACTATACTTAGCCCTTATATTAGCTATAAGGCAAAACTACGCGGAAATCGCGATTAGATCTTCATATAGGGCTCTTTGGAAGTCATATGCGCAATTGAAACACGTCTTGAGCTCTGGTTGTCGCTTGACGAAGTGTGCAGCCTAGTGCTGCCCAATGCGTCCTCCGTCGCGCTCCGCGAGGAGGAGATTTGCCATATCTTTAATACCACTAAGCCGGGGCGGAAATCCTCGCGAATCTAGGTTAAGAATAAATGCAGTAAGGGTCTCCTCTTTAGGCATAGTCAATCTCTTTGAATTAGCTGGAAGAGCTGCTCGGGTGCGTCATCCGTTCATTCTGGCGCATAGGATAGTATAAGTAATAGAGTAGATCTGGGCTGCTTTCTGGATGCTTAGTATTAGGTCTTATTTAATAGCCTGGATAATAAGAAGAAGATTGGCTTCTTTAGAATTTAATTTTATATTAATTTAATTAAGAAAAGAATATATAAATAGGAAGGTTAGGTAGAACTGGAGAAAGTGGAATATTTGGTTATTTGGAATGTTCGCATGTGAACCACATTATTATTAATAGATTTATTAAATTTTCCTATTTTATTCCATACTAAGAAGCAACTAATGCAGAAGAATTTTCCTACCTCTTCTTATAACATATTATTAGTATATACAGCTTACCGTCTAAAATCATCTCAGATAGAGGACCACCGTTTTTCTCGAACTTTTAGTAATGCCTTATAGTAAGGATCAGATTAAATCATAAGCTCACTACCGCATAGAGACCTTAAGTTAATAGACAGACTGAGCGAATAAACTAGGTTATTAAAACCTACTTTTACTGCTATATTAACTATATGCAAAACAACTGGGTTAAGAAACTGCCTATCGCTCAGCTAGCGCACAACATAGCCCTCAACGAAACGATAAAGACCGCGCCTAATTACGCAAACTTTGGATTCACCCCCGACGCCTATAGAGAATCACAAAATAGACCTATTATACCCACAGCTATACTCACATCAGACCAGCTTAAAGATCTATATAACACTCTACACACTAAACTTTTATTTATATATAACCAACACGCACAATACTATAACCAAAAGAGGTTAAAGGGACCAACCTTTTCAGAGGGAGATATAGTGCTCCTCGCAATAAAAAACATTATAATAAAACGACTAAATAAAAAACTTAATTTTAAGTTCATTAGACCCTATAAAATCCTCAAAAAAATCTCAGAAAATAACTACAAACTGGACCTGCCTCCGAAAGTCAGGATCTATCCAATCTTTTATATTTCCTTACTCAAACCAGCATATAGGACCACTACAATTAGCACAAAAGGATAACCTAATATAAAGGTTAAATCCCCTAAAGAAAATAAAGTTAAACGAATTATTAACATAAGACATAAAAACAGCAAAATAGAATACCTTATTAAATGGAAAGGCTGCAAAGATAACGAAAATACATAGGAACCACTAGAACACCTTACCTATATATAATACCTACTAAAGAACTTTCACTAGCGCTAATAAGGGAAAAATCGAACTCGCAAGAACTAGCCGTATTCTAATCGATAACATCTAACGCGCCTAAGGACTGGACCGCGATCACCGCCTCGGACTCAGCCCGCTCATCAGCTTCCAGCTCGTCCAACGACTGCAGTCCACGACGAACCATCTCCTCGCCCCGCGACTTAAGCAAACGCTTCTGTCGACAAAGACGAGACAACCGATTTAAAGCCTTATTTAAAGCCGCCTGCGCCTATAATATTTACTCCTCCGCCTTCTCCTCCTCCCGCTCTAGCCAATCGGACTCTAAATTAATATAGTTTACTGCCATATTAGCCACTTTGCAGAAAAATATAAAATATACTACTAATACTTATAAGCCCTAATAGATATATTAGTACTATTATAAGAACGCTTATAGTAAGTGTTTTTATTATAATAAGATAACTTCTTAATTATCTTATATAATAAGTTCTATTGCAAATAGAATAAATAAGGCATAATATTATAACCGATCTATTAGATAGTTTTAAAGAGGGTAAGACGATATTATAAAGTATGACTAGATATACTATTAGTATTTCCTTTATAAGAAAATAAGAACAAGTTAGGACACCTACGAAATAAAAATAGGAAGAATAATTAAAACTAATGCGGCCTTAGGGACAAGACTAATAGAGGGGAGACATTATATTACGGCCTGGGCTATAACCTATAAGCGCCCATATGCCCCCACCTTTTTCAGAACGGAATAACCCTATAAACATAATCACCCTTTCTTGCCCCACTATAAATCATAATTATAAAAAATACCACTATAATCACTCTATAATCACTCTTAATTAACTATAATTATAATTACTACTACCTATACTATAAAGTATATAAGACCTTTACTTCTAGATAGGAGGAAGCCTCTGCGCTACCTCAGCTTTTAATAATACTGCTTTACCTTAATCACCTCTGCCCTTAAACCTCCTGTAATTAATATATTAAGCGATGTAATACTCTTATTACTTAGAATAACTGTAATGCCCTATTCTATCTGCTAATATAAACCAGGCCCTCCTGATTTATCCCTTGGGAATTGATCCGGACTGTTACAAACTGTCAGATATTAGAGGGTAAAGGTTGTAGTAGTGAGACTAATGTGTTGTATTTATGAGTTGCTTGTCTGTGTCCCTGTTGTTCTGTATATGATCAGATGGTCTTTTATAGACAGAACTGATCCTGCGGTCTCTTCCGTCTTCCGAGCCCTTCGGGTATCCGACCTCTTTCTCCGGGTCCTTCGGGCAGTCGGCATCATTGGTAATAAAGGAAGTTAGTCATGCCTCTTGCTCATATGACTTCCTGCTGGTCCGGGCTCTAGTCATCTGACCTTAGAGACAAAGGGATCTTTATCTCCTATATCATCTATATGGGGCGACTTCTTGGTATGGCTTGCGCCTCGGTTCGTGACTTCCTATTCGTCCGCATGTGACTTCTTGTTCATGCCTATATCTTTAATAAATCTAACATACCCCCTCAGATTTAATGAATTTTTATTAAGTCTAAACCTCTTCATCTTTCCATAGCCTCTTACTGATATCTTCTACTCTAAGCTATTGCAGAAAGTGGTTCCATTTTCCTGCAGGTAAGGCTTTCGTTAATCCGTCTGCGATCATATCTATTAACTTAATATAGTTAACTTAGATTTTCCTATTTTAAACTTCCTGCCTAAGCCAGTAGTTATAAATATTAATGTATTATAGTTTTATCTTTAAGGTAACTATATCGGCTTTTACTAGATTAATAGTTTAAGTATTATTGCAGTCGATCTAGATGGTTGTATTATCCAGTTGGATAGATAGCTCCTTGATAAGTCGGCTAATAAAGAGGGATTCCTTAGCGGCTTGTGCTAGGCTAGGAGTTCCGCTTCAGTTGTTAATATTATGACCGTATCCTGCTTGTTGGCTCTCCATCCGATCAGTCCGTTGAATAGCTTGATAGTGTATGCCTGCGAGCTCTTCCGGTCTAGGGTGTTATTAGCGAAAGATGCATTGCTGGCAACCCTGAGTCCGCTGGGTCCTCTAAAGGAAAGGGCCAGGTTTTTCGTATACAGGAGATAGTAAATAATCTAATTAAATGCTTTTTAATGGATTTGGCTTAGATTAGTGAGGAATTAGGCTAGTCTGGAGACTGTAAAGGCGATGTTAGGTTATGTGTTTACGGCAATATAAAGGACCGATCCGATCTTATATTAATAGCGTTAGACTTCTAAAGGGGTTACTAGCTTTATTGTAGGCTGTAGCTCTATCTGGGTTATTAGTATTGTAGCTGTTCCTTTATTAGCTAGGTTTGCAATCTTGTCAATATAGGATGCTTAGGATAGCTAGATCTTTCTTACAGGTCGGTCCCATATGACTTCCATTCCAAGGAACCATTGCATGGGGTTTCCGCCTGTTAAGGTATATCTCATCTGGAGCTATTTGATTAAATGCTTAGCCTTATGTTCTTAAGTCTTTCAATAGGCCACAATCATATCGTTAACATATACGAAAAAGAGGATTCCTTCTCATTTGAAGCAGCAAGGCTCGTAAGGAACTGGCTTATAACCTAGCTGCTGCAGGGTCTTGGAGAGCTCTCTTTGCCATAATAAGGGGGAGATCTATAGCCCGTATAAAGCCTTGTTAAGCTTGAGGATTATTCCTGCCTTTTTATAGCCAAGAGGTATCTACATGAAGACATCTTAATTAATTAGAGTATATACAAATGCGTTAGTTATATTGTATTAAACTATTTCCAGATCAAATTTAGCTGCAATAGCTATCAAGGTCCTGAACGACCTTCCGGCTAAAGTGGCTGCGTATATATCCTGCAGCTGGCCCTTGGCTTATTAGTCTCCTCGAACCATAAGCCTGGCCTTATACTTCTGAAAGTAGCCATATTTATCTATCTTATAGATATATATCTATATGCAGCCTAGAACTTATTGCTCGATTGCTTAAGGGTCTTTAGCCTTAATCTCAGTCTAAGAGCTTATTTCCTTATAACTCTAAAGGTGCACTTCTTTAGCCTTTAGGAATAGGTTACTAAATAGATAACTAATAAGATTATTATATATTTTAGGTAAAAGGGGAAGTATATTCTTATGCATCTTCTCTTTTCAATAGAGATTCTATTCTATTGTAATTTATTGCAGCAATTTTATTCCAGCTAGAAAAGCTGCTTGCCACGTTATAGTCTGGGTCCCTTGTGCTGGCACATTTTGAGGGATCTATGCCAGTAGGGCTGAAGGTGGTATATCTAGAGGCATAATAAGGTCTTTATATTCCGCCTTCTTTGCTTCTAAGATTTTATTAATTGCCACTATAAGATAGTCTACTATAAGTTCAGCTGGTTCCTCTTCTTCTATTAGGAAAGCCACCTTAATATAGTCTTTAGTTTCTAACTAATTAATTAGTTCATCTTATTAAAGTGATGCGATTCATGCGATTTCATCTAGGTCTGCTTCTAGAAGGTCATCCTTAAACTCCTCCCAGTTTCTATTATAGCCTTCGTCTTCATTAAAGATAACATCTTGGGTGCTGATGATTCGATCGATCGAGGGGATCCAGATCCTGTAGATGTTTGAGGATCTATATCCAACCAGGAAGCCGATCCATCCCTTGGGTTTAAGCCGCATCTTGCAATTAAGCTTCTATTGTGCCTCGGGGGTCATGGCATAGGCCTTGCAGCCAAATGCTTATAGATGTGTCTAGCCGGGCTGGTTTATTGGATGTGGAATTCCTCTAGCTTTGGCTATAGTGGAATACAATTGATCATATAGTGTTTTCCAGCTTGATTTATAATTTAGTGTTTAATTATATAGGTAAACTGCAGTTCTGCCGATTTCTGGCCAGAGCTAATGAGGGAGCTTGGCGCCTGTTCGCATTGCTCTTTCCTTATCCTTAATCACACCCCCTAAGCATTCAGCGCCGCCGTTTTATGCTTGGCTGTACGGTGCTGAAGGCTTAATGATGATGGCTTTCTTTCGTAGGAAGGTTGCAACTTATGGTTTAACCTTTATGATCTTATTATCGCATTTAATGACCTTGACTTTAATGCTATATTGGTGTTCTAGGTGCTTAAGGAAGGATATAAAAGCTGTAATAATAGCTTCAGTTATTCAAGATATAAGGTAATAATCCCAGATATAACCAGTTAATCAATAGGTAAGCAGTATCTATAATATATAGCCGCCTATGCCTTCTTTGTAGTCATGAAAATCAATAGCGACTCGTTCTCTGGCTATTTGGCCTATCTTTCTTGGAGCTCGTCTAATCTGTCGCTTGATCTTGGATAGACTATAGGCGTCGCATTCAACTGTTGTTGGTCCTCGTATTCGCACCCCCTGAGTTAAAGAGACAAGGTGTTCCAGAGCTTGTGGTCCCGGGTGTCCTAGGCGGTTATGCCAATGGATGGCTTCTCCCGTTAATAGGGCCCTTTTAGTGTTTATGGTGACTTTATGGGCTGCCCATACTGCTTAGGTCGTCTCGGCAGGTTGATATTCAATGACATATTAGCCGTATAGGTCCTTGATTTGGCATATAACTGTCTGATTAGATTGTCGCAGTGATGTTGGGTCGCAGCTGTTGTCCTAATGGAGGCCTTTTCGTCGTAGTTGCCGTAAGGAGACGAGGGTCGTGAGGATCTGAGGGCAATATGCAACATCTTCAAGCAGCAAGGCATGTGTTTCTATAAGCCTAACTATTATAGTTCCATACCCTAGGATTAGAAGCTTTCGATCGCCTGACTAGATATAGCTGTGTGGAAGTGCAGGCTACATCTTGGCTAATCTCCTTTTATTATTAGTGATCGAGATGGTTGCTCTAGGGTCCAGGATTTGGGAGTTTCGCAAAGGATAGTTATTTATTTAAGCAGCGAATGTCACATTAACCTAAGCGATTGATCGTCTATAGAGTCATTGATCTAATTGATTAATTGGTTGCTTAGTCTTGAATTTCTTACGTATAAGCGCTGCAACTTGTTTCTGCAGGTCTTTATCTTTAAGGGCTTCCTTCACCCTTTCTTAAAGTTGCTTATAGGGCCTAAAACCTTTCCAAGCTATATTTAGGAAAACATAAAAGCATCTCTTAAGAATATAGGGTAGGGCGCATACTAGGCATCTCTCCCTTTTAGGGTTCCCTTGGCTCCTCATCCTTTTCCCTCCCTTCTTTATAGAATAGTACTGGCCTTTAACGATGCGGGCGTCCCCTGGTTCATCGTCCTGAGGGTCCTCCTCAGCAAAGCTCGCAGAGAATGCACCTTGGGATACTCTCCCGGTGTGACCTTGGCCCCTTAAAGCCTCTGCATTTCTGAGCTTATTTCGGAAAGCGTTCGCTAGATCTTAATAGATTAGGGATTCTTCTTAGATTGGTTATTATTAGCTGATCTTATAGGCTGCTATCTAAGTAGGTAAGACGTTTAATAATATATTAAAGAAATCATTAGCCTAAGAACTGCAAGAGAGTGTTTCTAGGACTTTTAATTGTTGTCCTTTTGCTAGGATTTCCTCCTATATATTTAACTATTTAATCGCTTAGTCTAAAGTCTTAATAGAGCCTTTAAGATAAGTGAGGTACCTGGATCTTATGTCTCTTCTTTCTTCTGCATCGGACCTTCCGCAGCGTGCACGAAGGTTGTAATGCCATTCGTATATCGACTTATGTGATTAATAGCAGGTTTAGATGTAATCTGGAGAGACTATTCGTATGACCTAATCTTGCAAGATCCTGAGGGCCTTTTTTTGCTTATCTGAAGATTTCTCTTGCAGTTAATAGAAGGAGAGGTCTTGCTGGAAAATCCTTTGGCCTTATTTAGTGAGGTTAGAGATAACCTATGAACTATTGATTGTTTCTTGGATGTTATTAGGGTCAGATTCCTTACTATTAGGGGTTTTTAATCAAATAGTCTATTATACTGCAGTCATTTTTATATATTTGCGTCTCCTGATGTCTGGGAATATAGGCTCCTCTCTAAGGAAGGTCTTCCTTTTAAGGTAGTATTATAAGCCTAAGAGGTCGACTTATAGAAGGAACTTATATTCCTAATTTAGGAAGTCTCCAGGCTTTGCGAGAGTGGCAGTAAGGCCTTCCTTTTATGTCTTTAAAGGGAATATTGCTATAGTATCTTTTGAGGTAAGAAGTTGGTTGGTTGAGGCAATAAGACAGTTCTTCTCAGTCGGTTAAGGCAGTAAGACTCTTAATTGTTAGATATTAGAGGGTAAAGGTTATAATAGTAAGACTAATATGTTATATTTATGAGTTGCTTGTCTGTGTCCCTGTTGTTCTGTATATGATCAGATGGTCTTTTATAGATAGAACTGATCCTGCGGTCTCTTCCGTCTTCCGAGCCCTTCGGGTATCCGACCTCTTTCTCCGGGTCCTTCGGGCAGTCGGCATCATTGGTAATAAAGGAAGTTGGTTATGCCTCTTGCTCATATGACTTCCTGCTGGTCCGGGCTCTAGTCATCTGACCTTAGAGACAAAGGGATCTTTGTCTCCTATGTCATCTGTATAGGGCGACTTCTTGGTATGGCTTGCGCCTCGGTTCGTGACTTCGTATTCGTCCGCATGTGACTTCTTGTTCATGCCTATGTCTTTGACAAATCTGACACAAACTACAGTAAACTATAATAAGGTTCACAAGGGATCACTAAGTGAACTACTATGAACTATTGCATATATAAATCTTTACTTCTAGATAGGAGGAAGCTTCTATACTACCTCAGCTTTTAATAATACTACTTTACCTTAATTACCTCTGCCTTTTACCTCCTATAATTAATACATCAAGCGATATAACACTCTTATTGCTTAGAATAACTATAAAGCCCTATTCTATCTGCTAATATAAACTAGGCCTTCCTAATTTATCCCTTGGGAATTAATCTGGACTGTTATTGTAAAGGATTGGGCTTTTGCCCAATGGCTTATGTAAGGGCCCCAGAAGCCTGCTGCCTCAGGCAGAGACCTAGTGTAAAGGGGGCGACACGCACGCGAGTCGGACCCGACTCTCTCTCTTTCCTCCTTAGCTTTTTCAATTCAACTATTTGACCCCAACACGCAGCAGCCTCTTGGGCGAGTCCATAACAGTAAGTATAAATTAGGAGTATATAGTTTACCGCTTTAGTAGACAGTAGAGCTAAAATAAATAGGATTAACCCTGATATTATTAATCGATTCTAGCTACTATAGAAGGAAAAGGACGAACCCTATGATATCTATAATATAGAAAGGAAACCATTTTATTATAATAATAGAGCTATTACCTAAGAGGTTGATTACCTTAAGGTATTTATTAAAGAAAGGAACTAAGGTGTGAACTTTAATATTATACTACTCTAAGGATATAACCTACTCCTAGGTTACCTATAGCTTAGCTATTATAACCCCCTTATTAGCTGGCATATTAGCTAGGTATAAGCTTTTTGAAGTAATGCAGCCAGCGATATTAACGACGATTCCACGACAGATCGAGACGATATGGATAACATGAGATCTCAACTTCCTATTAATAAGAGCAAAGGAAGCCGGATGAGCCAACATAAGGACACTCGCTAACCTACGGATGCAATAATGCCTCCAAAAGGAACCAAATACCGACACAAGAAGGGCCAAGCACAATAAACGCCATAATAGCTCGCATCTCTCAGATAATAACTCATATGACTTAATAAGGACCTTAAGCAATAGATAGAACTCTCAGCCAATAGATTACAGAACATTCCAGCATAATACTGAATCTATAAGAAACTGTTTGCTAAAGAACCGGGAATAGGTCTACTAGCACACTTAGAATAGGACTATAAAATATAGCTTAAGGATAGAACCTTAACTAAGTTCCACAAGATCTATAACCTTAATAAAGTACAGTTATATAAGCTTAAGATCTACCTTAATAATATATTAAGGAAAGGATATATTAGGATATGAAAATCCTCTGCAGGCTATCCAGTCACATTCGTTCCTAAAAAGAATAGAAGACTCCAACTTATAATAAACTACCGTATGCTTAATAACGCAACTATTAAGGATCGTATGCCTCTGCCTTTGATCAATGAACTGAAGGACTGACTCCATAGGATAAAGTACTTTACTGCACTCGATCTAAAAGGAGCCTATAACCTGATCCGCATTAAGCCTGAATATAAATAGAAAACCGCCTTTAGAATAAAATACAGACTATTCGAATAACGTGCATGATAAGCGAGCGACGCAGACAAGCGAGCGACACACTTTTCCCACTTCCACCTACCTCTTCATTCAATCAATCAAATCTTAACCACTAAGCATGCCACAACTAAATACCGAAGCAAGAGTCCTTCTTGCCCTTCAAGCCCTTCAAAATGACCCAAAATTAAGTCTCCGACGCGCTGCAAGGACCTATGAGGTCTCTAAGCCGAGGCTTCGTCGCCGGCAGAACGGCATTCAATCTCAACGCAATACCATCCCTAACTCACGGAGACTATCTGATCTAGAGGAGCAGATTATTGTTCAGTTCATTCTCGACCTGGATTTGCGAGGATTTCCCCCGCGGCTGCGTAATATAGAAGAAATAGCCAACCGACTGCTCGCCGACCGTAACGCATCACCAGTCGGCAAGCGCTGGGCTTCCAACTTCATCAGGCGGCAACCAGATCTCAAGATGCGTTTTTTTCGCAAATATGACTATTAAAGGGCCAAATGCAAAGATCCGACTATTATTTGCGATTGGTTTAGGCTTGTGGAGAACACAATCGCGAAATATGGTATTAACCTAGCTGTAACGGTCCGGATCAATTCCCAAGGGATAAATCAGGAGGGCCTGGTTTATATTGGCAGATAGAATAGGGCATTACGGTTATTCTGAGTAATGAGAGTATTATGTTGCTTAATGTATTAATTATAGGAGGTTTAAGGGCAGAGGTAATTAAGGTAAAGTAGTATTATTAAAAGCTAAGGTAGTGCAGAGGCTTCCTCCTATCTAGAAGTAAAGGTCTTATATACCCTATAGTATAAGTAGTAGTAATTATAATTATAGTTGATTAAGAGTGATTATAGAGTGATTATAATAGTATTTTTTATAATTATAATTTATAGTGGGGCAGGAAAAGGTGATTATATCTATAAGGTTATTCTGTTCTGAAAAAGGTAAGGGTATATAGGCGCTTGTAGGTTATGGCCTAGGCTGTAATATAATGTCTCCCCTCTATTAGTCTTGTCCCTAAGGCCGCATTAGTTTTAACTATTCTTCCTATCCTTATCTAGTAGGTGTCCTAACTTATTCTTATTTTCTTATAAAGGAAATACTAATAGTATATCCAGTCGTGCTTTATAATATTATCTTGCCCTCTTTAAAACTATCTAATAGATCGGTTATAATATTATATTTTATTTATTCTATTTGCAATAGAACTTATTATATAAGATGATCAAGAAGTTATCTTATTGCGGTAAATACACTTACTATAAGCATTCTTACGATAGTACTAATATGTCTATTAGGGCTTATAAGTATTAGTAGTATATTTTATATTTTTCTGTGGAATGGCTGATATAGTAGTAAACCGTATTAACTCGGAGTCCAATCGGCTAGAGCGGGAGGAGGAGAAGGCGGAGGAGCAAATGTTGCAGGCGCAGGCGGCTTTAAATGAGGCTTTAAATCGGTTATCTCGTCTTCATCGACAGAAGCGTTTGCTTAAGTCGCGGGGCGAGGAGATGGTTCGTCGTGGACTGCAGTCGTTGGACGAGCTAGAAGCTGATGAGCGGGCTGAGTCCGAGGCGGTGATCGCGGTCCAGTCCTTGGGCGCATTGGATGTTATTAATTGGAACGCGGCTGGTTCTTGCGAGTTCGATTTTTCCCTTATTAGCGCTAGTGAAAGTTCTTTAGTAGGCATTATATATAGGTAAGGTGTTCTAGTGGTTCCTATATATTTTTATTATCTTTATAGCCTTTCTATTTAATAAGGTATTCTATTTTGCTATTTTTGCGTCTTATATTAATAATTCGTTTAACTTTATATTCTTTAGGGGATTTAACCATTGTATTAGGTTGTCCTTCCGTGCTGATTGTAGTGGTCCTATATGCTGGTTCGAGTAAGGAAATATAAAAGATCGGATGGATCCTGACTTTTGGAGGTAGGTTTAGTTTATAGTTATTTTCTAAGATTTTTTCGAGGATTTTATAGGGTCTAATAAACTTAAAATCGAGTTTTTTATTTAGTCGTTTTATTATAATATTTTTTATTGCAAGGAGTACTATATCTCCCTCTGAAAAGGTTGGTCCCTTTAACCTCTTTTAGTTATAATATTATATGTATTAATTGCATATAAATAAAAGTTTAGTGCATAGAGCGTTATATAGATCTTTAAGCTAGTCTAATGTGAGTATGGCTATAGGTGCAATGGGTCTATTTCGTGATTCTCTATAGGCGTTAGGGGTGAATCCAAAGTTTGCGTAACTGGGCGTAGTCTTTGTTGTTTCGTTGAGGGCTATATTGTGCGCTAGCTGAGCAATAGGCAGCTTCTTAACCCAATTGTCTTATATATAGTTAATATAGCAGTAAAGGTAGGTTTTAATAACCTAGTTTATTTGCTCAGTCTGTCTATTAACTTAAGGTCTCTATGCGGTAGTAAGCTTATGATTTAATCCGATCCTTGCTATAAAGTATTGCTAAAAGTTCGAGAAAAACGGTGGTCCTCTATCTGAGATGATTTTAGACGGTAAGCTATATATACTGACAATATATCATAAGAAGAGGTAGGAAAATTCTTTTACGTCAGTTACTTCTTAGTATAGGATAAAATAGGAAAATTTAGTGAGTCTATTAATAATGACTAGAATGCTATTATAGGCCGTGCTAGTGGCAGGGTCTAACGAAAGGGGTAGTTTAGTGATAAAATCTATTATAATCGAGTCCCATGGTCGCGCTGCGATTAGTAGGGGTTACAGATATCCATATGGTTTATGGCGTCGAGCCTTAGTTTGTTCGCAAAGGAGGCATTGCTTAAGAACCTGTCTTACTGTTGCCTTGACTCTAGGAAATGTATATGTCGTTTGGACGCGTTCAAGGGTTTTATTAATTCCTTAGTGTCCATAAAGCGGATATTTGTGGATCTTGCGTATGAGCTATTTGTGTAGCTGCTCTGGTACGTGCTGTTTGTCTGTTTCCTTAAAAGCGGGATCCTATTGATTGTGTTCTAGGATCTGCTGCAGAAGTGGATTGCCTTATTCTACTGTGTATGTTTGCGTAGGCGATAAGGATTGCCCTGGGATTAGGTTCCTAGTAATTCGGCTTATCTTATATACTTAAGTATTCGCAAGTTTCTTATATGCTTATAGTATATATTTTCGTATAGTTCTAAGGTACTTTTACTATAAGTGACCTTTAGGCGTGCGGTTGTCGGACTCGTTGGGGGCAACGGCCCGAGTTTATGCGTTTAAAAGGTGTAAATAGAGTCAGGGACTAGAAATTGAGTGCCCATCATGAAGAGGGCTGAATTGATCAATTGAATGATGAATCTGGCTGCTTCTCTCTCTCCCTCCGAGGTGTCTTCGAGCGGGGTTTTCTTTGAGGATCCGTTATTCCTTCCACCGGGGCCCGGAAAAACTCCCTTCCGTCCGACATAGCCCCCCCAGCGGGAGCCGATCCGGCTTCTGGTGCGTCATTCAGGGGCTGAACCGGTGGCTTCCTCCGAACACTTATTGGTGTACCCTATGTGGTCAAGGGCTTTGGCGACGTTGCGATCGGGGTGAAACGCGCCTGGGGCGCCCTCTAGTCCTCATCTTCAAGCCTCAAGGCCATCCGTTCGATATCTCGGGTCAGGTCCGCAGGCGATTCCCTTCCTTGGAGGCGGTGCTTGATATCGATGAGCCCGAGCTGCTGAACGAAAGGTCGCAAAGCTCGTATTAAGCCCCACCACCCAGAAACCGCCCACACCCAGAAACCGCCCATCATCACGAACATCGCTCATTTGAAGCATCAATTTTAACATCAATTTTAACAACATAACAACATCATGAGAATATTAAATCTGGCATCCCCGTAATCTCCAATTGCCACTCATGAAATAGATCTGCTTTTTTCCACTTCCTGACTTTTTCTGATGTCTCCTCGGCTTCAGAAGCTTCAACATCTCCTGACGGGCCTTATTAATGTCAGGAACCTTTGCAAAGCGTACATTGGGATCAAAGGGAAGTTTCTTTCTCCTCTTGGGCTTCATTTCCTCCCTTTCTTGCCTGAAGAGTATTAATTCCTGTTCCTGGCTCGCCAATGTGATGTTTTTGCGGTCCATATCCTTAGCAATTTTCCCCATAAAGAGTCGCATCGTACCATCGAGCTTTGACGCCGATGGGATGCACTCAAGTGAAGCCCGAAGCTCTCGTGATGATGTAGGGGTCTTAAAAAGACAAGGGGATGGCGAACGGGCCCTCTTTGGCGGTGTTTTTGGGGTCTGTGGCAATGCGGTTGTCATGGGGTTCATCAGGGGCTTTGCCACTGATACCGGCCAAAGTCCAGAGGCCTTCCAACCTGCAAGGATGTTCTTGGGCGTCATCCCTGCTTTCCTTGCTTCGTAATAACATCGTAGGAATGTGCATTTGCCGATGGGGGTGTGTGCTTGGATCGAGGAAAGCGAGGATATAAGACGACGATAACGCTGCTTGATGGGGCCAAAGACTGCAAGGTCAAGAGGCTGAAGAACATGGGAAGAATGCGGTACAAGGTAAAGGATATGTATATCGTTCCAGAAGCATTCAAACATAAACTCGTCAGTAATGTGACTGCCGTGGCCGTCGATAATAAGCAGTCTCTTATCTCCCTCCTTTGCCGGCTTCGTCTGTGGGATAAAGATCTTCTTAGCCACAGTGTCGCAATCTGGTTATTAGTCCAGCCCTTTTGACTACATGTAAAGTCCCATTCCTTCAGGAAGTCAAGGAAATGAGGGTCTTCTGGAAACCAAGACTGTTGAACTGTCTGACCTTTATATATGACGAGTGGCGTCAGCGCTTTTCCTATGGCCGAGATACACTCAATGATTGTAGTCCAGTCTGTTGAGCCGGGGTTCTGAACGATCGTACGGGACTTCTCAGCCCTTCCTAGGACAAGGCTATTATATCCAAGTCCCTCCATAATGCCCATTTCGTCCATATTATGACGATTTTCCTGCTTGATTTCCTTGACGATTGGTACAGCGAGATGAGTGAAGAAACCCTTGATATTTTGAACAGTTGCTCCATTAAATCGAGCTGAATCAAGTCTCTGACCTCGTAATGTCTTTACACCTTCGTTACGGCGCAAAAAACCGTCCATCCAGTGAACCCCAATAGGTTCCTCATTGCCGTTGAGTCGGGCGATACGCCCAGCAAAGTTGATAACCTGGGCGTGACTCGGTGCGAAGCCTAGGTCGTCTTGGGCTATGATCCAAGCAGCGAGGTGCTTTTCCTGCTCTGCTGAGAGCTTCTGGAAGTGTTCATGACTTGAATCGTGACTTTGAGCGCCGGAAATGCGGCCACGGAGGGTTGAGACTGGTATGCCATGTCGCCCGGCAGCAGTCCGCACGGGCACGCCTTCCGGACTTCTTGGAGCGCATTTTGAATGTGATTTCGGTATATTCTGGCATGAGGATTCCAAAAATATAAGAATTATCGCGATAGCTTTAATATTGCATGAGAAATCGCGGTCTGAAGACAATTGAAGATTGACGCGTTGGTGGGGAAAAGGTGAGCGGTTTCTGGGTGTGGGCGGTTTTTCTGGGTGGTGGGGCTTAGTGAGCACCTTAGTGAGCCTGTCGGCGATCATGTCCCCTGACGGGATATATTCCACCTGGATGGTCCCCTTCTGTGCTTCTTGTCGTAGCCAGTGGTTATAGATATTAACATAACGGAGGCAGGTATTAAGTTGACCGATTTCCTTCCTTACGAGCTTAATAGTCTATTGGTTATTATAGAGGATCTAGATCCCCTGCTTATTATTAACCTTAACTTATAGAGAAGTTAGGAGCCTACTAATAAACATCCCTTCCCCTATTGCTTATAATAGAGCTAGTAGCTCTGCCTCTATAGTGGAAGTCGTGATAGTGGCTTGTTTTATAGCTCTCCACCCGATGAGCCCTCCGAATAACTTCATAGCGTAGGCTTAAGAGCTCTTGCGGTCGAGGGTGTTGTCTGCGAAGGAGGCATCGCTCGCAACGACGAAGTCATCGGCGCCTCCTAGCTGGAGGGCAAGTGTATGAGTTCGAAGGAGATATCCTGATGACTCGGTCGGCCGCTTCGTGGTGCTCGGAACTTGGGTTTTATGCAAATCTGGCTAGCCGTGAGACTGCAAACGCAACGTCGGGCCTCGTGATGACGGCGATGTATAGGATCGATCCAATCTTCCGCTGATAGAGTCGTATCGCAGCAATCGTAGCAGTGCCTTCGTAAGGAAGAGGCTCGGTTTTCTGCATCGGCGTGATCGAGGGGCCTGTGGCGCCCGAAGGGCTCAGGACGTTAGCTAGCTTCTGGGCATAGTCAGATTGAGAGAGCCAGATCAGGCGTTTCTTCCGGTCTCGGATGATTTCAATTCCAAGGAACCAGTGCAGTTCATGCCCGCCGGTTAGGCGGTATCGGCTCTGAAGGCGTTCGATCAGACGGTCTACTGCCTCTTGCTTGTCCTTCCGATGGGCAAGGACGATATCATCAACATAGAAGAAGACGATGATGCCGTTCCAAAGCGCGCAGCAGGGCTCCTCGGGTACGGTCTCGAAGCCTAGCTCCCTGAGGGTCTCGCTGAGCTCCCGTTGCCACAGGGCTGGTGACTCTCGGAGGCCATACAGGGCCTTCTGGAGCTTTAGGACCGTTCCGGGGCACCTGTTCC
The DNA here is from genome assembly GCA_911649645.1 of Thelonectria discophora. Taxonomy (NCBI): domain Eukaryota; kingdom Fungi; phylum Ascomycota; class Sordariomycetes; order Hypocreales; family Nectriaceae; genus Thelonectria; species Thelonectria discophora. The sequence continues at coordinate 5,770,153 of CAJVRK010000012.1, forward strand.
CCGGAGGCATCTTCATAAAGACCTCCTTCTCAGCCGAGCGTTTACAAACGCATTAACTGCATCAAACTGGATGAGTTCAAGGTTAAAGCGTGCCGCTATCGCCATAAGAGTCCGGAAGGACCTCCCGGCTAGAGTTGAGGCATAGGTCTCCTCTGTAAGCCCCCGGGTCTACTAGTCGCCACGCACAATAAGGCGAGCCTTACATTTCTTAAGGAAGCCCGCGTTATCGAACTTATAGGTATATACCCACATACAGTCGAGAACTTGGTGCCCCTTAGCCTGTTTCTTCGAGACTTCAACCCACGAGCTCATCTCACGATGACTGCGCAGGTGTTCAGCCTCAGCAGCCCGAAACTCAGCTTCGCATTGGTGGCCCGTAAGCTCACCTCGGTGCCTAGGCAGCGGCGGAAGATTCCGCCGGTGCCGGAGCTCCTCAGCGTTGCTGGTCCGCATAGGTCGCTTGAGCAACCTGTTGAGCCCTGCCCGGTCGACCTCCCGGCCCTCAATAGTGCCAAGCGGTCCGACTAGGCGGCCGGCGGCAAAAGCCGCTGGCCAAAGGCCCTCCTGCACCCAGTTGGATGGAAGCGGCTCCGGTCCTGAGCCAGAGTCCTTATTCCTCTGATACATCGTGCGAGGAGCCCGGCCAAGGGGGAAGCCTCCGGGGTCAGATATTGAAGCTCGGGGCCTCAAGAGCCTCCTTTTCGCCGCCTTCGTCCTCGTCAACCCCAGTAGGGTCGTCTCGAGTGGGAAGGTGGGCTTCTTCATTATCATCACCCTCTGGTAGGTCTCCCTCAGTGGCGTAGGCGTCATCGTTATCAAAGGTCGGGAGGTCAGCTGCGGCGTCCCGCGCTGCCGGCTCTGGTCCCGGGCTAGGCAGATCAGGCTCTGTGACTTGGTCAAGCAGAGCCGCAATTTCGGACTTCTTGATGTGAAGGAATTCATCCTTCAGGGCATCAATCGTTCCAGGGAAAACCTCCTCTTCGTTGAAGATAACATCCCTAGTGGAGATCACCTTCCCGATCAAGGGGTTCCAGATCCTATAGATGTTAGTAGACCAGTATCCAACCAGGTAGCCTATAAAGGCACGAGGCTCCAGCTTGTGTCGTCTCCGTTCCTTCCTTTGGGCTTCCTTGGTTAGGGCGTAGGCCTTACATCCATAGACTCGAAGGTGGGCGGCCTGCGGTTTCCAGGCTGCTATAATGATCCCGCTGTTCCGGGCCAGGTAGGTGTTGAGGCGTTCATAAGGGGATTTTCCAGTCAATGGACTGCCTCAGTATCCGGTTGTATAGGTAGACCGCGGCTAACGTGATCTCGACCTAGAGGTCCTCCGGAAGTCGTGCCCCTGCCCTCATTGCCCGAGCCTTGGTTTCCATGATGGCGCCAGCCCGTTCGGCGGCTCCATTCTGGGCCTGGGTGTCTGGAGCAGAAGGTTCGAGTCGTATGCCTCGCTCGGCAAGGAAGTTCAGGATTCCCGGCTTGATAGTCACTATCTCATTGTCACATTCGAAGATTCTAGGCATAACCCTATGCTGAGTCTCCAGGGAGGAAATAAACATCCGGAAGGCGGTCCGGAGGGTCGTTTCCTTTCGATCGCTGAGGTAGAAAGACCATATATAGCCTGACCATCGATCCATCAGGATCATCATGCTATCATAGTCTTCCTCGTCTGATTGCATGTGCACAAAGTCAACAGCAACTCGGATCCTGGGTCCCTCGTCATGAGCACGGGGGATCCGGGAGACCTGCCTCGTCATTTTTCCTTGGGCACAGGCATTACATTCCACTGTAGTAGGTCCTTCGGATCCTGACTCCTTCAGAGGCGTTGACTAGCCGGTTGAGGGGATCCGGCCCAGCGTGCCCTAGCCGTAGGTGCCACCTCTGACGGGTTGATTGATTTGGTTTCTGTTGGGTTGACCTATGGGCAGAGAAAGCCTGATCTCCTGGTGGTCCTAGTGCTAGAAGGTGCTCTAGGACAAATTGGTTATGTCGGTCAAGGAGGTTGCACACGAGGGGTCCATGCTTGGTCCTTAGGGAGTTATGGCCAGGGCGCATATCCCACCAAAGGCCTAACTCCTGAAGGCGCCGCAGGGAGGCCACGTTACATGCGAATCCCGGACAATAGGCCACGTCTCGGAGGGTCAGCAGTTACTGCCTCGAGTCGTTCTGAAGAAGTCAGCCTTAGGGTCATTGATCCGTATCCCCTTACCGGCACTGTCTTGTCTCCCGCGAAGATACAGTCTGCCGGCCCGGCTCTCACATAAATCCCTAAGCCGGGACCTAATGTTCGTTATGTGTAAGGTTGCTCCCGAGTCCTAAGATCGTTGAGTTACTCAGGGGGTAGGGCGTAGAGCTTAAGGCTGCCAGCCGGGCACCCATCAGCCCGGCTGGTCGGCTTAACGGGTTGTCGTGGCGTTAGAGGGGGTTCAAGGCCGTCCCAACGCGACGGAGGAGTTATTTCCGGGGTTGTCCGGCTTATCCGCCACCCCAGGGTTATTCTTCCTTTTGATCGCCTCAATCTCGGCGGCTAGGTCGGGATCGAGCTCTAGGATCCGGGTTGTGGTTGATCGAACGGTTTGGTTCTCCTTCCATCCTTCCTCAGCCTGCTCCGGGAAAGCGTACCAACAGCCCTCAAGCGGGTGAAACTGCCCGCATAGGGGGCAGGTGCGCCTCCCTTGGCGGGCCGGGGTGCTCTGTGAGCGTTGCTCCGGCCTCTCCGGTGCTCTCTTCTTCCCGGTGTCTCGTTTCTTCTGCACCGGTCTCTTCTTCTTCTTTGGGCGTTATTCTTCCTCATCGAAGGTCGGTTCGTTTGCATCGTCATCGTCAGACTGGTGACCGACCGGAAAGGCGCCTAGCCTCACACGCTTTGCGGGCTTCTGCGCCTTCTGGATCTTCACTCGGGCCTTAATGTAGTTAGCGACCTCCGTGTAGTTTAGGGTGTTCGTCTTGAACTTCTCGAGCTCTATAGTCCTCTAGATGGCTAGGTTAGTCCCCAAGAAGGGCTCTATAAGCCTCTCGAGTGCCGGGAACCAGAGGGTTACCTTCTGTACGTTCGGGAGGTTAACCTGCCTAGCCTTATGCATCACCTGCTGGAACTCGTTAACCCACTTCTCGATGTCCCTGGGTGTCTTTGCTGCGGCGTGGAAGAACTGGTCCCATTCGAGGGAGGCCTCGATCTCGGCGAGCTGCTCGTCGCCTACGTAGGCCTCCTTTAGGGCAAGGTACCAGGCTTCGAGAGACTTGTCCGGGTCACAGTTGTTGTCGAAGACGCCCTGAGCCACGGTGGTCTGCACCCAGTCAGTTAGCGAGCTAACCTGTGTTTCCTGCCGGAGGTAGGCTCGTTCGAGGGCTTTATAGCGTTCGAGGGCGTTCCTATGAGCATCGATCGCGTTCTGGTTGGTCTGTCTTGGGGTTCCCGGAATCTCGGGTGGCGAGAGCCACGGGACCTAAGTGCGGCTCGGTTCGATGTGTTTCTATAGGTTCAGGGCCTTTGCCTTCCCAACGAACCGGAGATTCCAGCTATACTAAGTCTCCGGGCCATTAAGTATAACTAGGACCTTATCGGTATTAGAAGGGGTTATTGTGGGATCAGTATGACGAAATTTTAGTGGCGTTAGAGCGCATTTAGGGATAGCGGCTCTGACTGTTAATTGTCGGACTTGTTGGGGGCAATAGCCCGAGTTTATGCGTTTAAAAGGTGTAAATAGAGTCAGGGACTAGAAATTGAGTGCCCATTATGAAGAGGGCTGAATTGATCAATTGAATGATGAATCTGGCTGCTTCTCTCTCTCCCTCCGAGGTGTCTCGAGCGGGGTTTTCTTTGAGGATCCGTTATTCCTTCCACCGGGGCCCGGAAAAACTCCCTTCCGTCCGACAGCGGTATAAGAGTTACTTATAGGCCTTTATCTTGCCTATGTTGAAGTCTGGGCGTCGGCTGATAGTATTGGCTCTGCCGTTTTCCGTGCCTTTTTTATGCTTAATAATATAGTTGAATTCGGATAGGTATTTGGCGTATTGGAGTTATTGTCCGCTTAGTTCTTGCGTTATAGTAAAGTGCGAGATATTCTTATAGTCTGTATAGATAGTAACCTGGTGTTTGCTTCCTAGAAGGTAGTATTGAAATTCCTTAAAGGAGTTAATAATTGCGAGGAATTCTTTATTATAGATCGGGTAGTTAAGTTCTGCTCTATGCATCTTATAGGAGTAGAAGGTAATGGGATATAAAAGTCCCTTATTATTGCGTTATCCGATTTGGGCTCTAAGAGCAAAGTCCGAGGAGTCTATTTCGAGTTCGATCGGGCATTTAGGGTTAAACATCTTGAGTATGGGTTTGCTGAGGATAAGGTCCTTGATCTAGTTGAAGGCTTTCTGACTGTTAGGTAGCTATTCGAATTGTTGGTCCTTGTGTATAAATACTGAGAGAGGTATAGCAGTTTTACTAAAGTTTCTGAGAAATCGTTAGTAGTAGTTTATAAATCCGAGGAATGCTTATACTTTCTTGATTGTTGTGGGTATAGGCTAGTCCTTAACTGCCTGAACCTTCTTTAGGTCCATTTGGATCTTATTATATAAGATAATATATCCTAAAAATTCAACTTTTAAGGCATAGAAATAACTTTTCTCTGGTTTAATTAATAGGTTTATATTCTATAGAGCTTGCAGTACTGTATAGATATATTCTATATATTCTTATTCTATCTTAGAGAAGATAAGGATATTATTAAGATAGTATACTATAAATATATTAAGGTGCTTATATAAAATATAGTTAATTATATATTAAAATGTAATTAGCGCATTAGTAAGTCCAAAGGGCATAATAAGGTATTCGAATAGTCCGTATTTCATTCTAAAGGCGGTTTTCCATTCGTATCTGGGCTTAATGTGGATCAGGTTATAGGCTCCTTTTAGATCAAGTGCGGTAAAGTACTTTATCCCATGGAGTCAGTCCTTCAGTTCACTGATCAAAGGCAGAGGCATGCGATCTTTAATGGTCGCATTATTAAGCGTATAGTAGTCCATAATAAGTCGGAGCTTTCCGTTCTTTTTAGGAACAAATATAACTGGATAGCCTATAGAGGATTTTAATGTCCTAATATATTCTTTCCTTAATATATCGATAAAGTAGGTCTTAAGCTTATGCAGCTATGCTTTATTAAGGTTATAAATCTTGTGGAACTTGGTTGAGGTTCTATCCTTAAGCTATATTTTATAGTCCTATTCTAAGTATACTAGTAGACCTATTTCCAGTTCTTTGGCAAATAGTTTCTTATAGATTTAGTATTACGCTAGAATGTTCTATAATCTATTGGCTGAGGGTTCCGTCTGTTGCTTAAGGTCCTTATTAAGTCGTGTGAGTTATTATCTAAGAGATGCGAGCTATTATTGCATTTGTTGTGCTTGGTCCTTCTTGTGTCGGTGTCTGGTTCCTTTTGGAGGCGTTATTGCATCCGTAGGTTAGCGAGTGTTATCGTATTGGCTCGTCCGGCTTCCTTTGCTCTTATTGATAGGAAGTTGAGATCTTGTGTTATTTATATTATCTAGATCTATTATAGAATCGTTATTAATATTGCTAGCTATATCACTTCGAAAAGTTTGCATCTGGCCAGTATGCCAGCTAATAAGGGGGTTATTGTAATGGACTGGCCCTAGGTGCGACTGCAGCTAGGCGTCAATTGTAGTATTAATATTCTTAAGGAGAAAGAGGTTCTCCTCTGCCTAGCTAGCTTCCATCCCCTTATATGCCCCCGAGTCACGTGCGCCTAGTCCCCTGCACGCGTGCAGCGCGCGGCTGCTACGCGTGCGGTCTGGGCGCGTTCCGCTGGCTTGTGACTCTAGGCTCGGGCGCAGCCCGAGCCCCTAACAGTTATAATAGTAAAGCTATAAGTAACCTAGGAGTAGGTTATATCCTTAGAGTGGAATAATATTAAAGTTCACACTTTAGTTCCTTCTTTTAATAAATACCTTAAGGTAATTAACCTTTTAGGTTATAGCTCCATTATTATAATAGAATGGTTTCCCTTCTATATTATAGATATCGTAGGGTTCGTCCTTTTCCTTCTATAGTAGCTGGAATCGATTAATAATGCGAGGGTTAATCCTATTTATCTTAGCTCTGCTGTCTACTAAAGCGGTAAACTATATGCTCTTGATCTGTACTTGCAGTAGCATTCTTCGTCGTTGCTGCACACCTAGGCTCTATATAGTACCTAGAGCTCTTCTGGGAGGTTCTGTAATTCCTCCTAGCTCTCGCCGATCCTATGGCTCTTCTATAGGCAGCGCTGGTCGTTTTTTGCTTGTGATTTTAAGTGTCTGTATTGTTTCCTTGTAGCCTTATAGTGCTAGCTGCGAACCTTCTGTTGTAGGTGCGTTTAGTATTCCTCGTTCTAGTAGTGCATAATAGATCTATTACTGCTTATGCATTCTTGAGGGTATAGGGTTATTCGTTTTTATAGTATATATTAGTGTTTATAGTGTTTGTCTTTTATAGCGTATTAATCTATAAGCTTATGGGCTTAGTAGTATATTATAATAGGTAAGTTCTATTATATTAGGTAGTAGTTATTAAGTACTTTATTATTTAGGTGCATTATGTAGTCGTTCTTATAGCAGGAAACCTATAATAGTTGCTTATATTAATAGTGTGTGGGCTTAAGTTCAGTTGCATTATCTTTATGCGTAAGGTTCCTTTATGCTCTATATGCTTCTCCTTATGTAATTCCAGTAATATAGAACTCTATGGCCTTGACATCTTATCGGCATAGTTGCGATAGGTAGTTCACATATTCCGGGGCGTTATCTTTATTAGTCTGAGCTTGTGGGCTCATCTGGCCTCATAGGGTATAAGGTAGGGTTATAGTTCGTCTTTAAGGTCTTTCATAATCTCCCTCTTCCTGACCCTCTGGATAAGTGCTTCATCTTATATGCTGATTCTCTGTGGATCGTAGCGTTAGCGTGGGTTCATTAAGTGGCTATAAGCCTTGATGTAGCGTTTGCATTTATCGTCATAAACTAGGTCGCTACTGCATGGGCTTACGATATTGGTCCTGGTTATGGCGAGCGTCTTGCTGCTAGCGGTTGTGGGCATAGAGGGTCCTTCCGGGACTGGTCTCCAAGTGAGGTATGTGATAGTATTGTATTATAAGGCCTATTAGGTGCGGATCTGGTCTTATATAGGCGGGTCATAGGTTTGCGCCTTATGCTGATTCTTATAAAGCGCGTTATTTCCGAGAAGTACTCGTCCTAGAGTTACTCTAGTGTTATTATATCCCTTGCATGCTATTGCGACTGTCTTATTCCTTGGCTCTCTGGGGTAGTAGCTGTTATTCTTGCTGTCTTTGTGGATAAGGCAGTTGTCGTTATAGCATGCCATCTAGTGGTATGATGTGTGATCGGTCTGCTGAGGCTCGGCTTGCTGTGGGGTGCTCTGTCGAATAGAGGCTGCTCCGAGGGTCCTTCCCTCTAGGATAGGCTTGAACTTCCTATTAGTCTTAATTAGGTTATAGTACTTATATTTAGTATGTCCTTTCTTTCTGTAGTTCTAGTAAGTGTATTACGAGAAGTCCTTTTATATGGCGCTAAGCTCTATTAATCCGCTATACGTTTCTAATGTAATACTCGGCTATTAGATTTTTACTCTTTAGTTTAGGGCATTTTGCGGTTATTAATTATAATTACTATTATTAGTATTTAGGCAAATTTTATATTATTAAGAGTATTATTTATTATTAATCCTAATTACTTAAGTAATATAATTAATAAGAGTGCTAGATTGATCAGTTTTATAGAGTTCTTTTTAAACTAATTATTTAAGTCTATTAAAGAAGAATAATATAAGGACATCCTGATCCTAAGGTAGTTTAATTATAAGCTAAGTGAAGAGTATTCTATAGTTAGAGGCGGATCCTATCTGCTTAAGTTATTTACTCTAATCCTCAGCCTTAGACTTTTCGTCAATAGTTCTAAAGGCTTATCGGAGTTCGCGTTCAAATTGATTAAAGCTTCCGTAAATATAGTGAGTTTAGGCTGCTCTTTCTGTGTCTGCGTGCTCATTATAGTCATATATAATAGGTTTAATCCACTCAGCTATATTGCTAGTAAGTCGTCCCATAATATAGTAAACCTTAGAGGCTTTATTGCAGAATTGCATTAGGTAGTAGGAAAAGAAAACCTTAGTGCTAGTAATAAATATCTGAAGCTTGCGGGCATTACTATCGAATTTCTCAGGCGCAGATGGCTTAAGAACTTCTCTAGGGTCTCAGCTAGTGGTTACCATAGTAGCAAGGGTATTAAGGTCGTCATACTGATTGCATTATATATTTTATTATTCCTATTAGAGGTTTAAGATACAGTTGATCTTAATGCATAGAGCCATGATCTTAAGGCGTAGAATGCGGACTTTACCTTTATAGTGACTGCCTATATTGCGCATGCATTATTAAAGCTTTTCGCAGTCTTCATTAGATATTATACTAATATTGTCCATTTCAGCATTAGTAGGAGGTCGATCCTCAGGCAGAGTATTATTTTACTACTAGGTCGCTATTGCTGCATTCGATATTGCTTAGAGTAATGCAATATTCGTCTGAATAAGAGCTTTTAACATATAATAGTCCGGATTAATTCCTAAGGGATAAATTAGGAGGGCCTAGTTTATATTAGCAGATAGAATAGGGCGTTATGGTTATTCTAAGCAATAAGAGTGTTATATCGCTTAATATATTAATCATAGGAGGTTTAAGGGCAGAGGTGATTAAGGTAAAGCAGTATTATTAAAAGCTAAGGTAGCACAGAGGCTTCCTCCTATCTAGAAGTGAAGGTCTTATATACCCCATAGTATAAGTAGCAGTAATTATAATTACAGTTGATCAAAAGTGATTATAGAGTGATCATAGTAGTGTTTTTTGTGATCACGATTTGTAGTAGGGCAGGAAAGGGTGATCATATCCATAGGGTTATTCTATTCGAAAAAGGTGGGGGCGCATGGGCGCTTGCAGGTCGCGGCCCAGGCCGTGACACTAGCGGATATCTATAACTTCGACGAGACCGGCTTTATAATAGGCCTAATTGCGAGCGGAATAGTTATTATAGGCGCGGAAAGGCGTGAAAAGGCGAAATTAGTCCAGCCTGGAAACCGGGAATGGGTTATAGTCATCCAGGCTATTAATGCGGAAGGCTAGGTGATCGCGCTGTTTATTATAGTTAGGGGCCAATATTACCTTACCAGCTGGTATTAAGAGAGTAATCTCCCTGGCGATTAGGATATTTTAATAACTTAAAATAGCTAGACCGACAATAAGATAGGTCTTAAGTGGCTTAAGCACTTTAATTAGCACACTAAGGCCCACTTAACTGGTCGCTATCATCTCCTGATCCTTAATAGGCATAAAAGTCACCACTTAGTCGACTTTAAGAAATATTATAAAGACAACTATATTATTATATTATATATACTGCCTTATTTATTTCACCTACTTTAGCCTCTTAATATTAGGTGCTTTAGGCCTCTTAAATAAGCATATAATCGAGAAATCGAGCAGTTAATCAGATGCTCAATAACCCACGTTTCTAAGGCCAACTTCCTTCCGGCCTTTTATGCTGCCCACTAAGCCGCTATAACAGAGAGCAATATCAGGGGAGGTTTCAGAGGCGCTGGGATTGCCCCTTTAGACCCAGAAAGTGTCATATCGAAGCTTAATGTGCAGCTACGAACTCCAACACCCGTCGAGGAGGAGGCCAGTCTCCCTAACCCTTGGGTCTCGAAGACGCTAAAGACGGCCCTTAAGGCCAACTCGCAGTCTGAATACCTTAAGAGACGAATCAGAAGGCATTAAAGCAGCTCTCTGTCCTCTATTATAGAGGCACTTAAGTCATTTTCTAAGGGAATGAAGGCAATAATGCATCAGATGGCATTATTAAAGTCTAAGAACCAGATCCTTTAATAGGCAAATGAGACTCTTAGTAAACGGCGTAGAGCGAAAAGAACCCAGCTATAGAATAGAGGGAAGATAACTGTAGATAAAGGAAGGGACTTAATTGATTAGAAAGACATTAATTCGCAGGTAGTAGCCGAATTATTAAGAAGTGGTAGTCAAGGAAGGTTAGCGCTAGCTAGGGAAAGGCGCTATAGAAGATGCAGAAAGACCGGTTATAATATAAGAACCTATTAGGTTATAATTGAGAGCTTTAAGCAAGAGTATAGTAGTTAGTTTTAATTGATTTAAGGCGTTATTATGTTTTTATTGAAGTTCTTATATTGGAGGTTAGAAAAAGTGCGTCGCTCGCTTGTCTGCGTCGCTCGCTTATCATGCACGTTACCTTATTATGCCCTTTAGACTCACTAATGCGCTAGCTATATTCTAACGCATAATCAACTATATTCCATATAAGCACCTTAATATATTTATAGTATACTACCTTAATAATATCCTTATCTTCTCTAAAATGGAATAAGAATATATAGAATATATCTATATAGTACTATAAACTCTATAGAATATAACCTACTAATTAAATTAAAGAAAAGTTATTTTTATACCTTAAAAATTGAATTTTTAGGATATATTATCTTATATAATAAGATCTAAATAGACCTAAAGAAGGTTTAGGCAGTTAAGGACTGGCCTATGCCTATAATAGTTAAGGAAGTATTGTTGAATAGCTTCGTGTGCGCCGTCAATCATGTGATCAATTCGTCTGTGTTGTGTTGTCTGTTCTCCCTTTCTTCTTCATTGTCGCATTGCCCCCTTTTTTCCCTAGCGACCGCGCGCAATCGCTAATCAGTCATATAACTTTTCCACACTATTCATCATAATGCCTTAGGCACTAACTTCTAGACTAATTATATAATCCAATTTAATATGCCCCCTTAGCTTAGCAGTATTGCCAATAAGCTGGACTACCTCCTCGATTTCCCTTTCTTCCTTCTCTAATTCCTTGCGCCTATTTCGCTAAATACTTACTAAGAGGTCGGATATATTCAGTTACTGGAGGAAGTTCTTGAATGGGGCCTCCGCGAGGCTCTTCATTAGACTATCAGCGAGGAGCTCTATTAACAGTATATATTCCACCCCTATAGTCCCTCTCTTAACCTCTTGCCTCAGCTAATAATTATACACATCTATATGCTTCAGCTTTATCTATAGCTGCATAATCTCTTTCTTAATTAGTCGTATCGTTTATATATTATTGCACTAGATGGTGACCTTCGCTGGGGCGGTGATCCCTCGCTGAGCTATTAGTGAGGAGAGGTCAACTCGAAGGGCAGCTATAAGCCGGCTGGCAAAGAGGGCTTCCTTTGCTGCCTATAAGAGTGCTAGTAGCTCTGCTTCTATTGTAGATATTGTAATTATATCCTGTTTTATTGCTTTCCATGAGACTATCCCTCCGAATAGGGTCATTGTAAACGCCTATAAGCTCCGACGGTCTAGCGAGTTGTCAGCGAAACTAGCGTCTAAGGCCACCTGAGGCCATCCTCCTTGCTGCCCGGGGTGGCTCCAAAGCCTAGGGAATAGCCCCTAGTCTAAAGCAGATACCAGAGGGCTCGGTTGGCTGCCTCCTGGTGCTGCGGCCCTGGGTTCTGGTTAAAGCGGGCGAGGCGGCTAGCTGCAAAAGCTATATTGGGTCTAGTCATAATAGCTGCATACATTAGGGTGCCAACTTTTTATTAGTATAGGTTAGTACTCCTTATAGTAGTAATGCTTTTATAAGGGAGAAGCTTATTTTATATTATTAGGGTTAATACTTGCGGAATAGTTGCTATCTCCCTGGGGAGCAATCGCTTACACTTATTAATATATATAGACTATAAGAGCTATAATTGGCAAGCCTTCTGGTCCCTAATGACTTTAATGCCTAAGAACCACTAGAGGGGGCTACTAACTTTAAGCTAGTATTTCTCCTGAAGCTAAGCAATTAGCTATTAGGCTTTTCTCTTTGAGGGTTTTGGGAAGATAAGAATGCAATTATCTATAGAGAAAAAGAAGATAATATCCTTATGCTGCCAATAGCAGTCCTCGCCGGGCACTTGGCGAAAGCCTACTACAGTAAGGCCTATTTTAAAGTGCTTCTGCTATAAGAGGGGCGAGCATCGTAGGCCATAGAGGGCCTTCTGGAGCTTAAGGACTATCCCTGGCTTTCTATATCCTATTAGCATCTCTATAAAGATGTCTTTATCTAGCTCTATATATACAAATGCATTAACTGCATCGTATTACAACATCTTATAGTTAAACCGGTTAGCTATCGACACAAGGGTCCTGAATGACATGCCTGCTAAGGTGGCTGCATAGGTGTCTCGCTCGTCCTTCGGCTGTTATTCACCGCAGACGATTAGCCGGGCCTTTGCCTTTAAGAAGCAGCTATATTTATCTAGCTTATAGGTATATACCTAGTAGCAGTTAAGCACTTAGTAAGTGGCCACTAAGCTCCTAGCAACTTCTCTCTAGGAGCGCAACTACTTATAACTTTATAAATAAGCTTTTTCTACTATAATCTAGAGCTCTATTTATAGGTGTCTCTCTACTTTTGCATATAAATCGGAAAGCTGCTCTAATAAATACTAAGGTGTTATAAAGGGTATAGGAGGTTTTATTAACTATTATATAGGCAGGTTTTCCTCCTTAGGCACGCTAGGTCTGGACTTCTATAATGTGCGCGCTTGAGCAAGAGGGCAAGTTGAGCTTCCCCTTGTCGACCGACGGGCGAGGCTAGCTAGGCTCTCGGCAACCGGTCAGCAAGAGCTTCTACACTTAGGTCCTTGCTGCCCTCCAGCTAGGAAGGCGGCTTTAAATAACATTCTAGGCTTTACTCTTTCCGCTAGCCTATAATGCCCTTCTAAAGCTGCCTTTCTAACTATCGAGCTTTTAGTGGCCTCTTCCCCAGCTTTCTTTTCTTCATGCCCCCCCACGCCTAGGCCTTCGGCTAAGGCATGGAAGAAGGCAGCTAGGGGGGTTCTCAGTGGCGTCGGTATTAACACGAACTTCGCCATTATATACGTATTATCGGTCGCTCGCGGAGGAGTCGGGGAGCGTTCGGTCGCAGGGTCTGCTGGAGGCGGGGCCGGTTCATTGTCTCCTGGGTCGTCTTCGGTCGGCAGGTTCGAGACCTCGTCTTCTTCGTCGGGCATCTGCATGGACTAAGGAGGTGCCTCCTCCTATATATTAAGGAGCTAATTAATCTAAATTATAATTGCTTCTAGGTCTTCTTTTAGTAGGTCATCTTAGAGGCTTTCTAATTGCCTATTAAATAGCTAGCATTTATTAAAAGCTATATCCCGTATAGTTAGGACCTCCGCCTTTAAGGGGTTCTAGACCCGGAAGGAGTTGCTCAATATGTAGCCCATTAGGAAGCCCATCTAGGCCCTAGGTGCGAGCCTTTAAAGTTAATTGCGTTAAAGCTGGGCGTTAGTCATAAGTGCAAAGGCCTTATAGTTATACGCCCAGAGGTGCAAAAGGTCAGGCTTTACTATTTCTTCTGACCGGAGGGGCCTATAAAAGAGCTTATAGGGGGACTTTTATTATCAGTAAGCGCTTAGTAAGCGGTTATATAGGTATATTACTGCTTTTACGATCTCTAGCCATAGATATTAGGGGAACTTAGCTGCTGCTCGCATAGCGCGACCCTTCTGTATAATAGCCGCTGCCACGCGTTCGGCCCTGCCGTTTTGTGCTTAGGTATTTGGGGCCAAGGGCTCATATTGTATCCCGAGGGATGCAATTATCTCTGCTACCTATAGGTATATAGTCGCAAGCTTATTATCGCATTTAAAGATCTTCACCTCTATAGAATATTATATCTTTATTATTTAAATAAAGCTTAGGATCGCTAAGCGTATTATAAGTATTAAGCAGTCTAATATATAATAATCCTATATATAGCCTATTGCTCTATTAACCATAATCTAGACTGAGGTATAGCCTCTATATCCAGGCTCTATTAGATGAAAGTCAAGGGCGATTCGCTTGCCCAGCTTGGCTAGGAGGTTGGCTTCTCTTGGTGCTCGGCGGACCGCTCGGTAAGCCTTCGCCATGCTGTAAGCGTCGCATTCGGTGGTGGTAATGCGCTTCGGGCCCTCTGCGTCGTTCATCTTCAGCCTCACGCCTCGCGAGGCTGACACTAGGTGCCTAAGGACGTCTGGGCCCGGGTGCCCGAGGCGCTGATGCCAGGTGTTCGAGTCCCCGAGGCAAGGGCGTCAGTGAGTCCACGAGGTGTAGCGATGCTTTCGTCGTAAGGTCGGCGGGTATTCGGTAGTAAAGGCCGTAGGAGTCGTATGCTTTAGGAAGGGCAATAATACCTCTTTAAATTTAAGCACTTACTAATTATATATCTCCTGGACCTCTTCTAGGAGGCTGCTATCTGCCCTCCTTAAGGAGTTATTCCCTGGCTATATATCCTACTAATAGCCTCTCTTCTTTAGCTGAGTGAAAGAGACTAGGTTTATAGCTAGGGAAGGACAAAGGTCCATATTATGGATTTGTAGGCGTATTGGCGAGCTATTGGCGGCATTAAGGAGGATCATGGCGTCTCTATAGGCTTCGATAGTCACTGGCTGGGCCCCTGCCTATATATAGTCCCTAAGAGGGGCCACTTGGAGGTTAAGCATCTAACGTAAGTCCCTAAAGATATATATTAAGGCGCTTAAGTTAAGGAGCATTGAGTTCTCTAGAGGGTATACTTCTTTAAGCATTCGCCTGGTGCTTGTAGTGAGCGCCGAGCCCCAGCAGGTGCCTTAATGAGCTAGTCAGTATGAGCTGCGCTCCTTAAGCTTTATTTTCTTAATCCGATCGGCAATGCCGCCTTTATTTCTATTAATCCTTTTCTTTATGATTTCCTTATAAAAGTCGCTAGGGAGAAACCAGTCGGGCTGCTTCTCCAGGAAGGCATAATAGCATTGCCCTAGTGGGTAGCTATATTGCTTATAGGCTAGATATATTAACTTTAGGTATAGCTCTCTGCTTAGGTTATAGGGCTGCTTATTAGCATTATAGGCTTATTGGCGAGGGTTTAGGCCTTTTTTGCGGTAGCTTTAGCGGTTATTTGTCTCAGTCTAGGGACTATCAGTCTAGAAGGCGCTATAGTTAAACCTAGTGTACTTCTGAGTCTTTAGGTAGTTAGCTAAGGTTCGCCTAACTGCCCTAATGACTATATTAAGGTTAAGGGTCTCTTTAACCACCTGGTCAATCTTTAAGGCTTTATAGGCGTTCGCCCAGGACTTAAGCGGTATGCATCTTAAGGCGTAGATTAGGTCCCCGAACCATAGGTCTGCTCACTCAGCTTCCTAAAGCTTCGTGGCTTGTGCCTTATAGAGGGCTGCCTCCCACTTCTGAAACTAATCGCTTATATCCTTCGGTGTGGTTAGGCGGCGGGCCACCGGGAGGCTGAGGGTATCGCGGAGAGCTCGGCGAGCATTCGCTGCTCGGTCGGACTGAGTATTGCGGAAGCGGTTATAGATGGCCTCAACCTGCTCGACTAGGGTCATCTTGGGTTAGCAGTACTGACTCTTTAGGCCAGCAGAGACAGACTCTAGGATCCAGTTAGAGATAGCTTTTATACTATCCCTAAGGGCATTATTTAGCTTCTTCTAATTAAGGTAGACTATAAATATTGCATTATAGTAAGTAGCCTCCTTTATATCTATACTTAAAGGCTTAAGGGGCTTCTCCTTTAGTGAAGATTCCGGCGAGTCCTTGCCGCCTTCTGGCCGAGGGGTCCCCTCGCGCTTGGGGTCTAAGACAGTGATTATTCCGGTAGAGGCCATTAAGGCCGGGGTTGCCTTCTTCCCCTTCGGCGGGGGCTTCTTGAAGTCCTTTGGGTTTAGAGGGGTCACCTTCGCGATAACTAGGGCGGGCTTGCTTTTCTCCTCTGGGTTAATATATTCCCAGATGTCTTTATTGGCTGCCTTGATCTGCAAGGCTATATACCACTAGACCCAGTCCTTATCGGTCTTAAGCTTAATAGTTGAGGTTATTATGATATTAGTCTCAGTGGCGAAAGGGCTGCAATCAATCGGCAAACACTAGGCAATTCGTAGTAAGGGAAAACGCAATAGACTATTATGCAGATCTAACTATTAATTGTTGAATAGCTTTGTGTGCGCTGTTAATCATGTGATCAATTCGTCTGTATTGTGTTGTCTGTTCTCCCTTTCTTCTTTATCGTCGTATCGCCCCCTTTCTTCCCTAGCGACCGCGCGCGGTCGCTGATCAGTTATATGACTTTTCCATACCATTCATTATGATGCCTCAGGCACCAACTTCTGGACTAATTACATGATCCAATTCAACAGTAACATTCTCATTGCTTAGAACAACCGTAACGCCCTATTCTATCTGCCAACATAAACCAGGCCCTCCTGATTTATCCCTTGGGAATTGATCTGGACCGTTACAAATAGGGCAATCCACTTCTGCAGCAGATCCTAGAATATAATCAATAGGATCCCGCTTTTAAGGAAATAGACAAACAGTACGTACTAGAGCAGCTACACGAACAGCTCGTACGCGAGATCTATGAACATCCGCTCTATGGACACTAAAGAATCAATAAAACCCTCGAACGCGTCCAAACGATATATACATTTCCTAGAGTCAAGGCAATAGTGAGACAGGTTCTCAAGCAATGCCTCCTTTGCGAATAAACCAAGGCTTAATGCTATAAACCATACGGACATCTGCAACCCCTATTAGTCGCAGCGCGACCATGGGACTCGATTATAATAGATTTTATTACTAAACTACCCCTTTCGTTAGACCCCACCACCAGCACGGCCTATAATAGCATTCTAGTTATTATTAATAGACTCACTAAATTTTCCTATTTTATTCTATATTAAGAAGCAACTAATGCAAAAGAATTTTCCTACCTCTTCTTATAATATATTATTAGTATATACGGCTTACCGTCTGAAATCATCTCAGACAGAGGACCACCATTTTTCTCGAACTTTTAGCAATACCTTATAGTAAGAATTAGATTAAATTATAAGCTTACTATCGCATGGAGACCTTAAGTTAATAGACAGACTGAGCGAATAAACCAGGTTATTAAAACCTACCTTCGCTACTATATTAACTATACGCAAGACAATTAGGTTAAGAAGCTGTCTATCGCTCAGCTAGCGCACAATACAGCGCTCAACAAAACAACGAAGACCACGCCTAGCTACGCAAACTTTGGATTCACCCCCAACGCTTATAGAGAATCACGAAACGGACCTATTGCAGCCGCAGCCATACTCGCATCAGACCAACTTAAAGATCTACATAATGCTCTACACACCAAACTTTTATTTATATATAACTAGCACATATAATACTATAACCAAAAGAGGTTAAAGGGACCAACCTTTTCAGAGGGAGATATAATACTTCTTGCAATAAAAAACATTATAATAAAATAATTAAGTAAAAAACTTAATTTTAAGTTTATTAGATCCTATAAAATCCTTAAAAAAATCTCAAAAAATAACTATAAATTGGACCTACTTCCAGAAGTTAGGATCCATCCGATCTTTTATATTTCCTTACTTAAACCAGCATATAGGACCACTACAATCAGCATAAAGAGACAATCTAATATAAAGGTTAAGTCCCCCAAAGAGTATAAAATCAAACAAATTATTAATATAAAACGCAAAAATAGTAAAATAGAATACCTTATTAAATAGAAAGGTTATAAAAATAATAAAAATATATAGGAACTACTAGAATACTTTATTTATATATAATGCCTACTAAAGAACTTTTACTAATAGTATTAATAGTAGAAAAATCGAGGCCCTTAAGGGAGCTCCAGTTGATAACCCTATGATCCTTTAACAATTGAACCTCAGAAAGAGCACCTGCCTCGGCAGAACGACGCTCCTCCTCGTCACAACGCTCCAACTCTTCCAACTCGTCTAAATCCTCGCAGCTATAACGCACTATCTCTGCAGCCTTCTCTCGCAAATGCTTCTCCTAATAATATAAATACTATAACTAAGCTAAAGCCTTAAGCAAGTCTGCCTCTACTTACTCCTTTTATATATCTAAATGATCCTTTTCCTTTAAAATATAAGCAATTAATATCTATTAGTAAGAAGTACTAATAAAACGCTATTAATAGAATACTTATAAGCTTATAAAATAATGCTATTAAAATCGTGTAAATACCCTATATAATTCCTTCCAGCAAGTCGCCACTTGCTTAGCAAGCTATCGCCACTTGCTTAGCAAGCTATCGCCACTTGTGTAACGGTCCGGATCAATTCCCAAGGGATAAATCAGGAGGGCCTGGTTTATATTGGCAGATAGAATAGGGCATTACGGTTATTCTGAGCAATGAGAGTGTTACGTCGCTTGATATATTAATCACAGGAGGTTTAAGGGCGGAGGTGATTGAGGTAAAGCAGTATTATTAAAAGCTGAAGTGGCTCAGGGGCTACTTCCTATAGTAATAACTGTGGTTTAAATACTATCTGGTTGGGGTAGAAGCAATAGGAGCGATGGGAGCAATGGGAGCGATATCTACCGTTCTAATCGTTCCTATTGTTCCTATTGGTCCTTTATTAATTAGTTGGGTAATATAGGGCTAGTGGCAGTGCGCTTCTAACCCATCTGGGTTCTACTGGCCTAGACCGTTTGGTCAGAATATGGGCTGTGATATAATATCTCCCCTCTATTAGGCTCATCCTTAAGACCATATAAGTAGACCGCTATACCTATTTTTTTATTGGTCCACTACTTCCCTTCCTTTCCTTCTTTTCTAATGCTAATAGTATATTAGGTAGGGTTATAAAACGAATTTCCGCGTAAAAGACCTAAAAAGTTGATTCCCTGGCGGAGTTTGTAGAACTCTTTGGATTAGAGATATTATCTTATTTATTCTATCTCTAAAATAACTATTATTATATTTTAGGGGCGGGATTATTCTATTATTCTAAATGCATTAAAGCCTATGTCTTATATAAGCATTTTAGTTCTAAGGGGGCTATTTATAGGTTGCTTTCTATATTATTTTTATTATTTTTTATACTAATTAGGTTCTTAGTCTTAAAAGTCATTTATAAGAAGAAAAAGCTTTAGAAGTAGCGGCTAGATATTTAGAGTGAACTTTCTGCCCTTTGCGCTTCTTTAGAGGCATTACAGAAGGTGGTTCAGGATATGCAAGCCTAGATCATGGCTGCGTTTGCGAAGTTGGAGCGAATCGAGAGGATGGAGGATCACTTGGAGGTAATAGGTGTTCCTGCTGCTGAGGCAGTGGAGTTGCGGGCCCTAGAGGACATACCCACATCTAAGCCAATTAAATCGTCCCTTCTATATATTATTAGTCTTAATCCTTCTATCTTGCTTTTTAATATTATTAGTAAAAGTTCTTTAGGAGGCACTATATATAGGTAAGGTATTCTAGTAGTTCCTATATATTTTTATTATCTTTATAGCCTTTCTATTTAATAAGGTATTCTATTTTACTATTTTTGCATCTTATATTAATAATTCGTTTAACTTTATATTCTTTGGGGGATTTAACCTCTATATTAGGTTATCCTTTTATGCTAACTGTAGTGGTCCTATATGCTGGTTTAAGTAAGGAAATATAAAAGATTGGATAGATCCTGACTTTTAGAAGTAGGTCCAGTTTATAGTTATTTTCTAAGATTTTTTTAAGGATTTTATAGGGTCTAATAAACTTAAAATTAAGTTTTTTATTTAATTATTTTATTATAATATTTTTTATTATAAGGAGTATTATATCTCCCTCTGAAAAGGTTGGTCCTTTTAACCTCTTTTAGTTATAGTATTATATGTGCTGGTTATATATAAATGAAAGTTTAGTGCATAGAGCGTTATATAGATCTTTAAGCTGGTCTAATGTGAGTATAGCTGTGGGTGCAATAGGTCCGTTTTGTGGTTCTCTATAGGCGTTGGGGGTAAATCTAAAGTTTGCGTAGCTGGGCGTGGTCTTTGTTGTTTCGTTGAGGGCTGTATTGTGTGCTAGCTGAGCGATAGGCAGCTTTTTAACCTAATTGTCTTGCGTATAGTTGATATAGTAGCGAAGGTAGGTTTCGATGACCTAGTTTATTCGCTCAGTCTGTCCATCAACTTAAGGTCTCTATGCGGTAGTGAGCTTATAATTTAATCCGATCCTTACTATAAGGCATTACTAAAAGTTCGAAAAAAATAGTGGTCCTCTATCTAAGATGATTTCAGACGGTAAGCTATATATACTAATAATATATTATAAGAAGAGGTAGGAAAATTCTTTTGTATTAGTTGCTTCTTAGTATAGGATAAAATAGGAAAATTTAGTAAGTCTATTAATAATAATTAGAATGCTATTATAGGCTATGCTGGTAGTAGGGTCTAACAAAAGGGGTAGTTTGGTGATAAAATCCATTGTAATTAAGTCCTATAGTCGCGCTGCAACTGGTAGGGGTTGCAGATGTCCATATGGTTTGTGGCATTAAGCCTTAGTTTATTTGCAAAGGGGGCATTACTTAAGAACCTGTCTCACTATTGCCTTGACTCTAGGAAATATATATATCGTTTGGACGCGTTCGAGGGTTTTATTGATTCCTTAGTGTTTATAGAGCGGATATTCGTGGATCTTACGTATGAGCTATTTGCGTAATTGCTTTAGTATATACTGTTTATCTATTTCCTTAAAAGCGGGATCCTATCGATTATATTCTAGGATCTACTGCAAAAGTGGATTACCCTATTCTACTATATATATTTATATAGGCAATAAGGATTGCCCTGGGATTAGATTCCTAGTAATTTGGCTTATCTTATATACTTAAGTGTTTATAAGTTTCTTATGTGCTTATAGTATATATTTTTATATAGTTCTAAGGTACTTTTATTATAAGTGGCCTTTAAGCGTGCGGTATAAGAGTTGCTTATAGGCCTTCGTCTTGCCTATGTCGAAGTCTGGGCGTCAGCTGATAGTATTAGCTCTACCGTTTTCCGTGCCTTTCTTGTGCTTGATGATATAGTCGAATTCGGATAGGTATTCGGCGTATTGGAGTTATCATCCGCTTAGTTCTTGCGTTATAGTGAAATGCGAGATATTCTTATGGTCTATATAGACGGTAACCTGATGTTTGCTTCCTAGAAGGTAGTTGTAAGGAGGTCGCGCGACGGTCAGGCAGCGAGGCTGCCCTGAGCCCTCGTGGACCTATCGGCCTTATATACTGATGTGCGGTGCAGTTATCTCACTAAGTGAGATAACTGGTTGATC